>CM056718.1:44185289-49185289 GCA_029844215.1 Przewalskia tangutica
TTTGAGTGAGTTTGGCCGAGGCCTACCCCCTAGCCTAGCCGAAATCTACCCTCCCTTGGTAGAAAAGTTGTCTTCTAGTATTGTTATAATGCCCAAAATACCCTAGCCCAAATCCCTTAGTCCTTTGTAGAAGTTGTGAAGAACTTCTAAGGTTTCTGAGCTACTGAGCGCATAAACTTAGAGCTAAACCTTGCTCAGCGCGACTTTATCTAGGATATTATTGGGCTTACCGAGGTAACTAATCCTAACCTCTTTTGAATTAGAGAATACATACGTAGTAGTATAAGAATAAGTATTAAATACTTAGAAGAATATTACGGAATAGAATTGAATCAGACTCACAAAGGATTGTTTTCACAAGAGACTTATATAGCTCACCGTAGGGTCTTACGCCCGACTTTCCGTAGAATTGTGAACCCTCTGCTTAGAATGACCTTGAGTAGTCTAGACTTTGATAGATGTGCGTGACTATTATAGTCGATTCTTCACATGCATATTCAACTTGCGGAGGTTTTCACGAGAAGGTATGTGATTCTTCCTAAGCATGATATTTTAACACATATTTATAGTACGGTAAACGCATACGTGTTAATCGAATAATAACTACGGCAATGTCGTTTGACTTAAGCTCAATAATAACTACGCAATGTCTTTGACTTAAGCACGAATAATAAGAATCGATGCATTTCAAAGGAACTATCGAATCATTTTTAACGAAGATAAATATTTGGTTTTAAAACAAAAGCTTAAGAGTTATACTAGATTTATGGGAAGTTAGGTATAACAACTTAAGAAAGATAAAAAGGAATCGCATTTGTTTGTTTATAACAGCCTTGTATTGATTTCTTATGTAGTAAGATTTGTTTGATAAGTAGACATATTATGATGCTACTGTGTTAGTGTCTTGAAACGCCGTAAAGCGGGGTCATTCTTGGCTTTACGTTGCTAACCTAAGTCCGTTATCGTTATTGTATCACCTACCCTCGATCGTTATACCGGTGGCTTGCCTCGACGCGGTCTATACGGCCCATGCGGTCTGTGAGACTATGCGAGCAGCGGTATGCTCCGTGATTGATCATTCCGGTGTTTAGCCCGACGCGGATTCCTGCGCGGTCCGCTGAGACTACGCGGTCTTTTGAGGCTACGCGGCCGCGGAGCCTAGGCGACGCCGGGGTCGCTGCCCCGACGCGAGGAATACCTACGCGGTGCGGTGTGACCCATGCGGCCGCGAAGTCCAGACTAGGCACGCACGAATGATACTACGGGCGATCGCCTTGCTTCGATCATTCGCGCCTAGAATAGACTGCTACGCTTTTCCTATTACCGTTGTTTGTGATGTGGCACTATGTGCAATTGAACCGATTGTATTTGTGAAAAGGTTTTAAATACTTTGATTTCATTTAAGTACTTTATAGTTTCACATACTTGGTACTGCAGATCGACTCTTCGGGCCGCGTTCATGCCGCAGTAAAGGCAAGGTGCTAGATCCGCATCCTTAGGATCTTTTATGTTGTGTCGAGCTCCATCTTCTCCTGAGGCTCTACTTTGGGTATGATCTCCCGTTGTAGATAGTTTTGTATGCCAGGTATGGCGGCCCCGTCCCGCCATAGTTGTATATTTTCCTAGAGGTCTGTAGTCATGTTGCAGCTTTGAGATGTAATCTTGAACCATGTTTATTTATATATGCCGAAAGGCGACGCTTTCACATAAATCGTGTCCTATTTTATAAATCGTTTCTGTCTTGTTTTACATTCCGGTTACTCGATGTATGACTACTGGGTGCCTTGATAGGCACGACCACGCCCCGAACGGGTCGTGACAAAAGTGGTATCGAGCGCTTAATCCTAAAAGTGTCTGCACCGTATCTAGTAGAGTTCGATTATCTGCGGTGTGCACCACACCAATAATCGTGAGGCTATAGGATACTTATGATTGGTTTCCATTCTTCTCATTCTCAAATCGTGCTTTAGAGTTGTGTTATAGGTCGACCTCTAACGTATTCCTTTCCTCGTAATGCTTATGCCTCCACGTAAGGCAACCCGCCCGTGGCGGCAAGGCACCGAGGAGCCGCCAGCAGACACCTAGAGTCACGAGGGCTCGTGCCCGGGCCTATACCGAGACGGCGAGTTCTATGACGCCGCGCCCCAAATAGAGACCACAGCACCCACACCTCCGCCCCACACCGGGCGAGGAGTTAGGGTACGCGAGATGGCCCGCTTTTGGCCAGAGTGGTGGCGATACGAGGATAGGCCGACGCGCAGCCTGCTCAGCCTAGCCCAGCCCCGCACCCGTGCACCCGAGGCGAGATAGTTTGAGACTACGGATTTCCTTAGTCAGAGCCCGCGTAGTTTTACTGTCGAGGCCGAGGATGATCCGCAGGAGTTCATCCGTCACCGCAGAGGATCACGCGGTGATCAAGGCTTCGTAGACCGAGTCTGCGTGATATTCGGTTCGTGACGGCCGCGTGATACCGCAATGATTGGTTTGATTCATGGAGCTTTCTGAGAGCATGCACTCCAGCAGATGGGATGAGTTTTGAGGCTTTTCTCACACACTTCTTGCCTTCGCAGACGGTGAGGGCACGAGCCGATAGATTCTTATTGGCCGAGACAGGAGGACGACATGCGGAGGGAGTACAATGTCGAGTTTGATTCTTGGCTCGATATGTCCTCGCGACCGTAGCGTATGGAGGACCGGTGCATCGCTATGTCACTGGGCTAGATGATTACATGGCCGAAGTCTTGTGCGGTGTGTCCTTCACCAGTATGGACATAACCCGTATGCGCAGCTCATGCACTAGGATGCGATGAGCGTAGAGACCGCGGCAGAGCGATATCGCCAGCAGAAGGCCAAGACGGCCGGTTCTTTTGGTGGTTCTCGTGGTGGGCGATCGCCAGAAGTCCAGATTTGCACCACACCGGCGCAGAGCGCCCTACCTCATTTTCGGTGTACCAGAGCGGGGCGTGTCGTGGCCCCAGACTTGATTTGCGGTAGCAGGTGCTAACCGCTCGAGGTCCGCCGGTGCCCGCTGGTAGATACCATTCGAGTCAGACCGAGCTCGCTATACTTGTGGCCGCAGGTCATTTCGCGAGAGTTTGTCCGACCGGCGGCGCCGTAGTAGGCCTGGGCCATGTGGTCTGCCGCTTCTTCATCCTCGACAGCTACTCGCCCGAGGCAAGGTACTCATGGACCAGCCGGTCGCGCAGAGGTCGTGGCGCGGTCTCAGCTTCTAGCGTCCTCGTAACCGCATTTATGCTTTGTCCACCGACAGATCGTGAGGCCTCACCGGCGTCGCCAGTACCTTATCGCTTCGGGTTTGATGTGTATGCTTTGATAGATCCGGTTCTACTGCCCCTATATATCTCCCTTGTTGCTAGTATGATAGGGATATAGACTGAGTACATAGACACTTTCGAGGTAGCTACGCCATGGGTGATTCGGTGGTAGCTCGGCGGGTATATGAGCTTGTCCCGTGACTATTTACATCGCGGACCTCAGCCGACTTGATAGAGTCGAGATGATTGACTTCGACGTGATCATGGGGATGGATTGGCTAGCTTGCTACGCCAATGTAGACCGCAGAGAGAGTAGTACGTTCCAGCTCCGAGGAGCCGGTTGTTGAGTGAGGAGCACCAGATCGCCGGTGGGTAGGTTTATTTCCTACCTCAAGGCTAGGAAGATGCGAAGGGGTATATCTACCATCTCGCTCGTGTTTGATAATCAAGTCGCGTACCAAATTTTCGGGCCCAGTGGTCGAGAATTCCCACGTATTTCCGCACGACTCCCGCATCCTCTCCCGAGAGGAGATCGAGTTTTGTATAGATGTGTTGCCAGACACTCGGCCTATTTCCATTCCGCCATACAGAATGGCACCTGCCGAGTTGAGAGAGCTGATGGACCAGCTGAGAGATTTGCTGGAGGAGGGTTTTATCTTTCCTAGTGTTTCTCCCTGGGGGGCGCCGGTATTGTTCGTGAAGAAGAAGGACGGGACGCTGCGCATGTGTGTTGACTACAGGCAGCTGAACAAGGTGACCATTAAGAATGTATACCCTTCCCGTGATTGATGATTTGTTCGACCAGTGGCGCGAGATGTTTCTCCAAGATTGATCCGCGATCGCTATCATCGTGTTCGTGTCGAGAGGTGGATGTCCCTAGATCGCATTCCGACCAGACGGCATTATGAGTTCGTGGTCATGTCTTTGGTTGACCAATGCTCGCAGATTCATGGATTTGATGAACCGAGTGTTCAAACCATTTTGGACACGTTTGTGATAGTGTTCATTGATGATATCTTGTTTATTCTCGCCAGAGCGCGAGCATGCGAGCATTTGACGATCAGGCCGACAGCTTCTCCGACCAGCAATTATACGCCAAGTTTTCCAAATGTGAGTATTTGTTAGCTTCGTGGCTTTTTTGGGCATATTGTCGGGCTGATGGCATTCGAGTGGATACGCCAAGATCGAGGCGCCAGACTTGCCTAGACCTACTACTCCGGCAGAGGTTCGCAGCTCGGGCCTTGCAGTTATTATCGGCGGTTCAGAGAAGTTTGCTTCATCTCTACACCATTGACTAGGATGACTCGTAAGGCGCCAAGTTTGATGGATCGATTCTCGTGGAGCAGTGGTTTCGAGCTGTCGAAAGAGAGACCGACGACCGCCCGCTCTTACTCTTCCGTAGGTCCAGATGGTTATGTCGTATTGTGATGCGCCAGCATCGGTTGGGATGTGTTGACGCAGATGGCAGGTTATAGCATATGCATCCCGACACCAAGAAACACGGAGGAACTACCCCACCCATGATTTAGAGTCGCACCGTGATTCACGCCAAGATCCGAGGCACTATTTGTATGGGGTTCACGTGGATATTTATACGCACCACAAGAGCCTCCAAAGATATCTTCGGACATGGGAGCCGAACTTACGGCGAGACGGTGGTTAGAGTTGCTTAAGGATTACGATGTTGATATCCTGTACCACCCAAGGCCAATGTCAGGCGTATGCTCTTAGTCGAGGTCGATGGGAGCCTATCGACGCAGAGAGAAGGCGGACATGGTTCGTGATTTGCACCGCTTAGCGAGCCTTGTATCCGCTTTGATTGATTCTCGATAGCAGCGTTAGAGTTCGTGAGGTTGCCGAGTCTTCCATCGCCGGCGAGGTGAAGAGGCAACAGCTCGAGGATCCACTTTGATTCGATATCGCGATACGCCTCTTCGTGAGGCGCGGTCCTGAGGTAGCACCACGGGTGCTAAGGTTTGAGGGCGTGTTGTGTGTCCCGACGCTTGAGACTTCGCAGCAGTTCGGGAAGCACACAGCGCTGTTACTCTATCCATCCGTGGTCGACCAAGATGTACCACGACCTTAGATATGTATTGGTGGGATGGCTTGAAGAGGACGCTGCAGAGTTCGTAGCTCGCGCCCGTGTTGTCGCAGTGAAGGTAGAGCACGGATGCCCGTGGTTTGTTACAGCGAGAGATCCCGACCGAAGTGAGGTAATCAACACGGACTTCATCACAGATTACCTCGCACTCGGAGGAGACATGATTCTATATGGGTTATCGTCGACAGTCGACGAAATCAGCCCACTTTCTTCCCGTCCGGACGACTTTTTCTACGAGGATTATGCCGCATTTACATCCGAGAGATCGCCGATCGCATGGAGTCCCTATTTCGATCATATCGCATGCAGGAGCCCGCCATTTACGCTAACTTCGAGGTCCTTCCAGCAGGGTTTAGGGACGCAGATGAGCCCGAGTAATCGTATTTCATCCACGCATGCACGGACAGCAGAGCGCACTATCCGCACTCGAGGATATGCTGCGAGCCCGTGTTATTGACTTCATGGTAGTTGGGAGGATCATTTGCCTCTAGTTGAGTTTCATGATAATAATAGCTACCACTCTAGTATTCGATGGCGCCTTATGAGGCCTTGTATGGAGGAAGTGCAGATCGCCTATAGGTTGGTTCGATGTGGGGCGAGGTGCTAGTGGGACCAGATTTGGTGCGCAGAAAGTGGATAAGCGGCTTATCCGAGAGCGCTATCGATACCGTAGTCGATGTAAGTCGATGCAGATCATCGTCGTCAGATCTTGAGTTCGAGGTTCATGATTGGGTTTTCCTAGCGCCACCCATGGCGGTGTGATGAGATTCGGGAAGAAGGGAAACTCACCAAGGTACATCGGGCCGCTTCAGATTGTCCGCAGGTAGGCAAGGTTGCTATGAGTTGGATCCGCCGTCCGATCCGGAGGCAAGCGCATCCGCTTTTTCACGATCTACGCCGGCGAGATGTATCGGGATCCATATGGTACACCCGATTGACGATGTCCAGTGATCGGGGTTATCGATGAGGAGATTCCCATAGCGATAGTCGATCGTCGTTAGCGCTCATGACCAAGGACGTGGCTTCCACAAAGTTCTGGCGAACGAGCTCGTGAGGAGATGACGTGGAAGTCGGCGAGGACATGAGGCAGAAGTATCCTCACCTATTCCCCACACCTCCAGGTAATTCACTTTCCTACTTGTAAATTTCCATTACCATATATGCCTAAGTGTTGTTCTATGGCCGTGTGTGGCATTTGCAACTGTTTAAGCTTTATCGATAACTGTCTTGGGAAGGAACATTCGGGACGAATGTTTCTAAGGAGGAGAATGTTATACCAGATTTCCGAAGTATGTACGTGAGGACGTACGTACAAAAGTTTAGACTTAAAGTTAGGCCAAGTTCGAAAATTGTACACAACTCGCTAAAAGAATCGTTTTCCGACGAAACGTTTCCACAGCTTTTGTAGGGAAAATTCCGGCTATGTCATTTAGTATTTTTGCGGATTTTTCCGAGAGACGAAACATTTTGGACCAACGGGAGGGCAACACTTGTCACCCTCCAATTGGTGGACTTAAAACGCCCATTTGGACGAATTGACTAAGCTTGGCACGTTTTTTGTGCCTTGCACAAAGTCAAGGAGTTGGTAGGATATTTGTGTGTAGTAAATCTTCACCCTACACTTGCCTTGCACTTGTCTTCATCTTGGCCATTGGTTGGCCATGGCTTGAGCTATAAATACCCCCTTAAAGATGAAGAGTTCTTCATCCACAAATTACTTCCAAGTCTTGAAAATCCTCTCCTCCTTAAGCCTTTTCGCCCAACACCTTCCCCTTGAGTGAGTTTGGCCGAGGCCTACCCCCTATCCTAGCCGAAATCTACCCCCCTCCCTTGGTAGAAAAGTTGTCTTCTAGTATTGTTATAATGCCCAAAATACCCTAGCCCAAATCCCTTAGTCCTTTGTAGAAGTTGTGAAGAACTTCTAAGGTTTCTTGGAGCTACCGGAGCGTATAACTTAGAGCTAAACCTTGCTTCAGGCGCGACTTTATCTGGGATATTATTGGGCTTACCGAGGTATCTAATCCTAACCCTATTTTGAATTAGAGAATACATACTTTAGTAGTATAAGATTAAGTATTAAATACTTAGAAGAATATTACTGAATAGAATTGAATCAGACTTCACAAAGGACTGCTTTCACATGAGACTTATATAGCTCACCGGTAGGGTTGTCATGCCCGACTTTCCGTAGAATTGTGAACCCTCTGCTTAGAATGACCTTCGTGAGTAGTCTAGACTTTGATAGATGTCTGTGACTATTATAGGTCGATTCTCTCACATGCATATTCAACTTGGCAGAGGTTTTCACGGAAGGTATGTGATTCTTCCTAAGATGATATTTTAACACATATTTATAGTATAAACGCATACGTGTTAATCGAATAATAACTACGCAATGTCGTTTGACTTAAGCTCGAATAATAACTACGGCAATGTCTTTTGACTTAAGCCCGAATAATAAGAATCTCGATGCATTTCAAAGGAACTATCAATCATTTTTAATGTAAGATAAATATTTGGTTTTAAAACAAAAGCTTAAGAGTTATACTAGCTTTATGGGAAGTTAGGTATAACAACTTATGAAAGATAAAAAGGAATCTGCATTTGTTTGTTTATAACGACCTTGTATTGATTGCTATGTAGTAAGATTTGTTTGATAAGTAGACATATTATGATGCTACTGTTAGTGTCTTGAAATGTTGTGTAAGGGGTCATTCTTGGCTTTACGCTGCTAACCTAAGTCCGCTCAGATCGTTATTGTATCACCTACCCTCGATCGTTATACAGGGCTTGCCCTCGACGCGTCTATACGCCTATGCGCGGTTCGTGAGACTATGCGAGCAGCGGTATGCTCCGTGATTGATCATTCCGGTGTTTAGCCCGACGCGGGATTCCTACGCGGTCCGTTGAGACTACGCGTCTTTTGAGGCTATGCGGCCGCGGAGCTCAGGCGGATGCCGGGTTGGCTGCCCCGACGCGAGGAATACCTCACGCGGTCTGCGTGTGACCTATGCGGCTGCGGAAGTTCAGACTAGGCACGCAGAATGATACTATGGGCGATCGCCTTGCTCGATCATTCGCGCCTAGAATGCACTGCTACGCTTTTCCTATTACCGCTGTTGTTTGTGATGTGGCACTATGTGCAATTGAACCGATTGTATTTGTGAAAAGGTTTTAAATACTTTGATTTCATTTAAGTACTTTATAGTTTCACATACTTGGTACTGTTATCGACCTTCTGGGCCGCGCTCATGCCGCAGTAAAGGCAAGCAGTGCTAGATCCGCATCTCAGGATCTTTTGCGCGGTGTGAGCTCCATCTTCTCCGAGGCTCTACTTTGGGTATGATCTCCGTTGTAGATAGTTTTGTATGCCAGTGGTATGGCGGGCCTCGTCCCGCCATAGTTGTATATTTTCCTTAGAGGTCCGTAGTCATGTTGTATGCTTTGGGATGTAAATCACTGAACCATGTTTATTTATATATGCCGAAGGCGACGTTTTCACATAAATCGTGGTCCTATTTTATAAATCTGCTTCTGCCTTGTTTTACATTCCGCCGTTACTCGATGTATGACTACTGGTGCCCTGCAAGGCACCGCCACGCCTCGAACGGGTCGTGACAACAACTTTTGTCACTTTGCCGCGAGGTTCTAGTGTCACTCCGGCGACCTAACAAATGGTACCGCCGCACGCGACTTCGAGGTCGCCGACACACGACCTCTTACCACATTTCCGACATCGCCGCTTTCCAAAACTCGGTTACTATCTCTAACGTGGTCATCATTAATCGGGAACACTGATGGATCTCCGATACTTTCCCGATCATAACAATACGGCGACCGGACGCATCGCTTCCTAAGTCGGACGGAAAATGCTAACATATAGGCAACCCGCCTATTCTTCACATGAACTCGTGCGGCCCAAAGTAACTCGCTAAGTTCCTCTATTTTCCAAGACTCGCCACACCCAACCCGGTGGTACTTTCAAGAAGACCGACCGTCAATCCTCGAACTCTAAGCATCGCCGCCGATTATCCGCACGATTTCTCCGAGCCGCCGTAACCTCTTCTAGACAAGCGTCCTATCCACATCATGCTGGAACAAGCTCAACCAACTATCCGAATCTTGCCAACATCGAACCAATCGACCGGCGACTTACACATCCGCCCTACAAGGCTTCATAAGGCGACATCCAACACCGAAATGGTAGCTTAAACACTCCTCCACAGAGACAACAATCCTCACAACTACCCCGAAATCCACACACCGCCCGAGGCGAACGCGACTCGAGACTCACCTGAAGTTCTTAACCCCGCTTGGTAAAACTTCCAAACAAAAACAACAGCACTGGCTCCACCGTCGCCATAAGGTAAAGTTAGGCACCCCGCAGCCTTACAACCTTCCGATAAATCAACACCGCCGAGTAAACGGTCTTTGCTAGAAGACAAGACGGCCGACCTCCTCGCCCGACCATCGGTCGAACGCATCCACGAACTCAGTCTGTTAACTAAACTTGGGCCAAACACCCTTATGACTTAGCACAAGTGACCACCACAACCGACCTCACCACCAAACATGCCGCGGGTTGACCCAACGCGGGCCTCAACCCGACCCGCAACGCAAGACATTAGCTCCCAACCGAAAACTCACTAATCACTTTACGAAAACCTAGCGGTCTTCTTAGCTCAACTACCCTCTTTCATTCCACACTTCTCGTGACTTATCCCACAACATAACTCACGTGCACTATGCACTCCTATAAGGGTCAAACATAAACAATACATCTTTTACTCGGGATGGCCTTACCTCTAAGGTCTCTACGTATAACACTCTAAGGCTCACACTTTCTCTATCCCCAATCTTCCCAGTTCATCGAACCATGATTTCTAATCACAAATTACACATCGCTATCGTAACATAGCACTTAAGATATACTCATCTCATCATACGCTACTAATCTCTGAGGGTTAAGGATAAACTCAGATTCATCGCCCACTCTTAAGTCGTTCTAATCAAACCGCCTGTAGGCGCATAGCTGGCGAAGGTGACGACTACCCATCGATCCTGAAGGCTAAGTCCTCCTACAAGGACACTCTTTCGACATCGACTCGACGGCCGTAGGTAAAACAAGTACTAACTAAAAGATGACATTCCCGACGACGTCACACCGTGGAATACCGGGGAAAACTTAATCCGCCGGGCCGAACCTACGTAGTCGTGGAACCTAAGCTCGAGCTCGACCAACTCTCGCATACCCCAACGCCCCGAACCCCGCGAGGACCTTTCGCAGACCGTGGATGTGCATAATCTAATTCACGCGAGGCGACTACCAAAAGTTACTAAAGGACCTTGCCGCTCGCCCTCTTCTCGCCCTTCAACCCGCCGATCTCTACGCTTTCTTGGCTCGCCGCACAAGCCCGCATCACCCATGCTCAAGCCTAATCAAGAATTACTCGCACAACCCTTTCTAAGATATTCATCAAGACTCGCAGACATCGGTATGCTCGTAGCCAAATCCATAGCTAGTAACAGGTTGTCTTTTCGCAATCTATATTCTCGCTTCCGGCCGTGGAACCAAGGTTCATATATCATGGCCGCAGCAGAGGAATCGCCGCCGCACTAAACTCATTGGGCCGTGACGAGCATAACTTCCCGAACGAAGCACCTAACTCGGGTGATGGTTGGGCTGTGCCTCAGAACTCTCAGATTTATTCGCAGCCTCCTGGCCGCTTTCCTCCTGCCCGGTTTGCCTCACGCGAGGCATAACGATAAGGAAAGAATTACGTTAGAGGTCCAACTTACAACACAGCTCTAAGGCACGATCTCGGAGTGAGAAGAATAGAAACCAACCCTAAATATCCTATAGCCTCTCGATTATTGGTGGTGCACAACACACCGATAATCAAGACTTCATCGATACGGTTCAGAGACACTTTCCGAGGATTAATCGCTCGATACCACTTTTGTCACGACCAACCTGGCCCGCGGATCGTGCCTTACCGGGCACCCTAGTGATACAACATCGAGTAATCACGAACATAAACAAGACATGAAAATATTAAGAAGTAAGAAACGATGTGAGAAACTTCGCTTTACGGCATATATATAAATCAATTTTAAACCGAACAGCTACATCCCATTACAACTCGCCACAACAGCATTACATGCACTCTAAGAATGATACGACAATAATGGCGGGACAGTGGCCCCGCCATACACGAATGTAAATACCTACAACGCAGGACTATACCATCGATAAGCCTCCGAGAAACGGAGCTTCCCATACGCCGAATCGTGACCTCGAGAACTAGGATCAACGATCGTGTACCTCAACTCGCGGCATGAACGCAGCTTCAAGGAGGTCAAGACAACAGTACCAAGTATGTGAAATCAGAAGTACTTAAATGAAAACATATCATTTTAAAATCGGTTTGCAAGTATGTATGAAACAACCAAGGTAACCGCATAGTGCCATATCATAAACAATAGCAACAATAGGTAAATCAGAATAGTCTTTTCTAGGTCGCGAATGATCAAGCAGGCCAATGCCCGTAGTATCACCATGCAAGCCTAACTCACGGACTCCGTAGTCCGCATAGGCCACTCATATAGGCCCGCATAGGGTATGTAACCCCGCATCGAGGGTAGCTACTCGCATCGCCCCGACCCGCACCGCATGGCCACAGAGACCGCATGACCACAAGGGCCGCAAACTAACCTCGAACTCCCGTAGTTCCGCATGGATCCTCGACCCGCACGAGGTATTCTCGAATCACGGTCCTGCATCACCGAGTTCACCCCGCAGACGGAGGCGACTAACCTCCGGAAATAAGTCAAGGTGAGTGGTACAATACCAACATAACGGTGATAGTCAAACAACTTTAAGCGCAATCGAGGAAAACCCTTTACACTAACATCACAAGATACTAACACACGTAGATCCTAGCATGTTTACTTATCAATCAACAAGAAAGTATTACAAGGCTATCACAAACCAACACAATCAAGTTATACACACAAGGTACTTTCTACTATATGTCAACAAGTTCGGGGTTTTATCCCCAAAGTATTTCATACATTAACTCTTTAAAAGATACGTTACGTTTACAAAAGTCACACAATACCCGTAGTATATGAAAAATAGAGTGATTATCTTTCAAGTAAATCAAAACACTTCTCTTCAGAAATCAAGTAACAACATTCTTTTCCAAATGTTTCAAGTTTGCCTAATTTCAATTACTCAAGTTTCTCATTTTGAAAGGTTTCAGAGTTCATAATTTTAATCACTTAATGATATAATTCTCCTTAAAAGCAATTTGAGAAACATATGTCCGATACGTGAGTAGGTTATTCTTGTTTATAACAATCTTATTTAAGCAAACGATCTAGAAATGTAACATCATTTTGTCTCATCTTAGTTTCTATGCAGATGGAAGTTTCTACCGTTTTACTAATACATTATTAGTCAAAACATTTCCCTTTATTAGCGCCACGTGGTTTGTTCGATACTTATTCGATTTTCAAATCAATAAAACATTATTGCTTTTAAAATCAAGTACTCATTACTCGCGAATGAGGTTTTACAACATTTTTAACAAAATGTTAATTACCAAGTAAAACAAGTTAAGTCTCTTATCCTTTAAAACAAGTCTCTTAACTTTTAAAATCAATAAACCATTCATTTTACCATTCTTAAGACGTTATACCTAACTTCCCATAAAGCTAGTATAACTCTTATGTTTTCAAAACCAAGTATTATTCTTACGATAAAAATGATTCAAAGATTCTTTTGAAATACTTCAAGATTCTTTATTATTACACATTAAGTCGGTTATAAGTCAAATCGATTACCTTTTAAAACCATAAAGCATTTTCTTACTTACATAAAGTCGTTATAACCAACTTCCCATAAAGCCGTTATAACACTTTATGTTTCAAACCAATCAAATATGTTTAACACATGACGCTCACCGCTACATAGTTATACACATATCATGCTAGAAAAGGTAGGAAGAGGTTCACATACCTCGCGACGATTATCGACTAATAGCAAAACGCCCAAGTACCTCAAACCGCGGCTACTCCTTAAGCCAGTAGATCGCGCCACGCATGGTACTTCAACCTATAAGGCCACAAGGCGCTTATTAACATCTAGTCTAATCGTAGAACATCCTACAAAAATTCGCAAAAGACTCCCCCGCAACAGCGTAAATCTCCTCCTCTATCTGGGCCGCCACCAAGCCAACCAGTGGGCTTTATACGCCTAACCCTGACGCACAATTCTACCCCACGTAAAAATCTACACAAGCCTACTCGTAATACCCCTATGTAATTACTGATCAAAGACTCTTCTTCAAAAGGTTTCTTATTATTCGCTTAAGTCCAAAGACATCCGATAACAACGCTCGATTCTATATATAGTATACTTCAACTATATAGTCTAACAATCATGTAATTTCCAATTACAATAGAGGACAAGATATTTACCTCGATAAGCCCATAATTATCCAAGTATAAAGTCGATCTGGCAACGTTTAGCTCCAACTCCGCTGCTCCAACCCGCTCTAAACCACCCTTAGAAGTTCTAACCAACTTCTACATACTACTCCAACTAACTATGGAGATTTTCCTTAGGGTTCGGTTTTGTGGATCAAGGGAAGTATAATAGTATTTCTGGCTTTTCAGATAAGTATAACCTTAGAATACTACAAGGTATACGGCTAAGGTAATTTGGGTATAGTAACAATACTTTTGAGAGTATTTCTACCAAGAGGGTATTTATACAAAAACAACTAGCAGTGGGTACCCACTAGCACCACGCGAGTGGGGTGTATACCCTCTACCTACCCCACTGGGGGGTACTCGCCAAGGGGGGAGAGGGCTCTCGCCGAACTCAACACAAAGGGAGGAGGAGGATTTTAACACTTAGGAAATATTTGGAATGGATGAAGAAGTCTTCCAAAGGGGTATTTATAGGTCTAGCAAAGGCCAACCAATGGCCAAGATCATGCCAAGTGCATAGCAAGTGTAGGCCAAGATCATGCCAAGTGCACCTTATCCATCTACCACCAAAATATCCTACCTACTACTTGACAAAACTCACCCAATTGGCCCACCCTTGACCGCCCAAGCCTATCCAATGAGAGGTGACAAGTGTTGCCCTCTTGTTGGTCCAAAATGTTTCGCCTCTCGGAAAAATCCGCAAAAATTAGAAATGACATAGCCGAATTTTCCTACGAAAGTCGTGGAAACGTTTCATTTAAAAACGACTTAACCGGGTTGTGCACAAAGAATAATTCGCCAAGCCTATTCTCAAGTTCAAATTTTTCACGCACGCCCCACGCATATACTGAAATACGGGTATAACAAATGACACTTGTCACCCTCAAGGTGGACGGCGTTGAGGGCATGGCTTGGCACGATTTTGAGGCCTAAAACATGGGTCAATGTTTGGAGTGATTTGTGGAGTAGGTGGCTAGGGTGCACATGTACAAATCTACACCCTCCACTTGCCCTCCACTTGCCTTAATCTTGGCCATTGAAAGTCCTATAAATGCCCCCCTTAGTTGAAGACTTCTTCATCCACTCCACACTTTCTAAGTCTTGAAAATCCCTCTCCCCCTTAGTGTAGCTCTCGTCCAAGAGCTCCCCCTCCCCCTTTGAGAGGCCCTTGGCCGAGAAGTATCCCCCCTTTCCTAGTGGTGCTAGCCGAAATACAAACCCCCCCCCCCCCTTGGTAGAAAAATACTCTCCAAGTATTGTTACAATTCCAAAATACCTTAGCCTTATACCTTGTTGTATTCCAAAGTTACCTCTATACGTAGAGCCCGAAAATACTACCTTATATCCTTTTAGTCACTAAACGAAACCCTAAGGAAAATCTTCATAATTGGTTGATGTAGTAAGAAGAAGTTGCGTAGAACTTCTAAGGGTTGATTGAGCGGGTTGAGCGCCAGAGAGTGAGCTAAACGTTGCTCGGGATCGACATTTAAACTTGGATAATTTTGGGCTTATTGAGGTAAATACTTTGTCCTTCATTGTAATTGGAAATTACATAGTAGTATAGAAATGAGTATAAAATATATAGAAGGATGGTATAAGAGAAAAGAATTGAACTAAAATCGCATCAGAAGAATATTAAAGAAGATTTAATCAGATTTTACATAGGATCAGATTTACGCTGACTTGTGTAGTTTAACGGTAGGGAAGTCTCGCCGATTTTCTGTAGAATAGAGAACCCTCTGCTTAGAATATTCTACAGAGTAGTCTAGACGTTGATAGACGTATATGGCCTTTATAGGTTGAAAGTTCTGCGAGTAGCATGTTCTAGTTGAAAGGTGGACAAGGCTAGCCGAGTTATAGCGGTGGAGCGTTTTGCTAATTGTCGATAATCGTCGCGAGGTATGTGATTCTTCCTATCCTCTTGAGCATGATATTTTAAAAGAATATATATAGTACCAGACGACGTATGTGTGTTAACTGAACGTGGTTTTACTGCGATGTCTTTTGACTTGAGTCTAAATAATAAGAATCTTGAAGTATTTCAAAAGAATTAAGAATTGTTTTTGAAAGAAGAGTAATGCTTGGTTTTAAAAGCTTAAGAGTTATACTAGCTTTATGGGAAGTTAGGTATAACGACTTAAGAGAGATAAAAGGAACTACATTTAATTGTTTATGAACGCCTTGTATTGATTTGAAAATGAGAATAAGTATCGAACAAACCATCTAGCTTAATAAAGGGAAATGTATTGACTAATTAAGTATTATTAAAACCAGTAGAAACCTCCATCTGCACAGAAGCTAAGATGAGACAAAATGATATTACATTTCCTAGATCATGGCTGCTTTAATAAGATTGTTATGAACAAGAATAACCTACTCACACATAAGGCATATGTTTTCGAATTGTTTTAAAAGAGAATTATATTATTAAGTGATTAAGACTATGAACTACGAAACCTTTCGAAAATAAGAGACTTGAGTCTTTGAACTTAGGCAAACTTGAACTTGGGAAAAGAAGGTTGTTACTTGTCTTTAAAAAGGGAAATTGTTTTGGTTTACTTAAAAAGATAGTCACTCTATTTTAATACTACGGGTATCGTGTGACTCTTGTGAAAGAAACATGATCTTTTTTTAAAAGAGATAATGTATGAAGTACTTTGGGGATAAAAACCCAAACTTGTTGGCATAAAATAGAAAGTACATTATGTGAACAACTTGACTATGTTGGTTTGTGATAGCCTTGTAATACTTTCTTGTTGGTTTGATAAGTAAACATGTTAGGATGCTACGTGTGTTAGTGTCTTGTGATGTTTGTGTAAAGGGGTGTCCCTTGATTGTGCTTATGTTGTTTAACGATAAGCTGTTATGTTAGTATTGTACCACTCACCTCTTGACATGATATACCGGGGGTTAAGCTGCCCCCCGATGCGAGGGATACCTCATGCGGGTCTGTGTGACCTATGCAGAGCTACGAGAGTTCCAGGTTAGTGTGCGGGGGATACCTACGCGTCCATGTGGCCACGCGACTACGAAAGTCGGGACGATGCCGAGGAGAGCTACCCTCGACGCGGGATTACCTCACGCGCCTAGGTGGCTTATCGCGAGTCGCGCGAAGTTCGAGGATTTGACGCGCACACATTGATACCGAGGGCGAGTGGCCCGCCGATCATTTGGCGCGTCTAGAAAGACCTCGTGATACGCTTTGTAGCATTGTTGGTACCGTGGGTTTTAGTAGTCGGTTATGCCTTCGCATTTACCCCAGACGGTTTTATTATGACACAGTGGGACACGTGTTCATGTGTATTCCTTGGTGCTTTTATATCATAGATCGCCAGTGAGGAAGGTATTCCACGCATGATTGATGTTGTGGGCGTGAGACCCATAGTTATATTTGAGTGATGACTTTGAGGGCGAGTCCCCGACTTGACATGATCGCTATTTATCGCGAATCGTAGTTTGGTTATCATACATGTCTCCCGCTTTATATAGACTAATATGATTTCATTTACGATTTTCGCCACATACTTGGTACTGTTAGATCGACCTCCTTCGGGCCGCGTTCATGCCGCAGTAGAGGTACACCGCCGTCGATCCTCGCTCTTAGGATCACGATTGCGTTTTGGGAAGCTCCGTTTCTCGAGGCTTATCTTTCGTATAGTCCCCGTCATTGTAGGTACTTACATTCGTGGGTATGGCGGCCCCGTCCGTCGTTGTTATTATAAAACTCTTAGAGGTATGTAGTATCACAGGCGTAGTTTGTAAATGGGGATATCGCTCAAGTTTATGTTTATATATGCCGAAAGGCAACTTTTCGCAGATAAACTGTTTCACACTTCATATTATTTCATGTCTTGTTTTATATTCCGATGACACTGATGATGTCTACTTGGGTGCCCGGTAGGCACTACCACGCCCGTTGGTCGTGACAAAAGTGGTATCGAGCGATTAATCTTGAAAACGCCTACATACCGTTATACCGTATTTTCCGAGTATATACGTGAGGGCGCACGATACAATTTGAGCCTTAAAGTAGGCATAAGTTCGAATTTGTGCATAGCTACCAAAAGGAGTCGTTTTGATGAAACGTTTCCACGACTTCAAGGGAAAATTCCGCTATGTCATTTATAATTTTGCGGATTTTTCCGAGAGACGAAACATTTTGGACCAACGAGGTGACATGTGTCACCTCACATCGCCGTGAGAAGTGGACGGCAAAGGCAAGCAAAGGCACGTTTTTTGTGCCTTGGGTTAGGTAGGATATTTGTGCAAGTTGGTGTGGTAGATGGATAAGGTCCACATGGTTGAAATCTAGCCCTACACTTGCACCACACTTGTCTTCATCTTGGCCATTGGTTGGCTTTCACTTGACCTATAAATACCCTCTAGTTGAAGACATTCTTCATCCAAAAATCGAGCAATCTTTCTAAGTCTCAAACCTCCCTCACCCTCTTGTGATCTCGGCAACCACACACCCCTCCCCCTCGAGAAGTCCCCTGGGCCGAAACCTACCCCCTCCCCCTTTGTTGAGGATTGGCCGTGGTGTACACACCCCACCCTAGCCTAGTTGTCTCGTTTAAATACCCCTTGTTGTGGTATAGAAATACTCTCATAGTATTGTTGTTATGTCCAAATACCTTGCCCAAATACCTTGTAGTATTCCCAAGGTTACACTTATACAAGCCTAAAATACCATTATACTTCCTCGCCTCAAAAACGAAACCCTAAGTAAATCTTCACCCGTAGTTGAAGTTATAAGTAGAAGTTGGTTAGAACTTCTAAGGGTTGGTTGGAGCGGTTTAGAGCGCACGGAGTACGAGCTAAACCGTGCACAGGATCGACATATAAACTCTGATAATTTTGGGCTTATCGAGGTAAACACTCTTGAGCTTCTATTGTAATTGGACATTACATGTTGTAGGAATATATAGTTGATGTATACTATATATAGTACGTAACATTATAATTGTGCGGCAATGTCTTTTGACTTAAGCTGAATAATACTTACTGCAATGTCTTGCGACTTAAGCTGAATTTTAAGAAGGAATCGAATCGTAATTACATAGGATCAGACATAAGAGTTGTAGTATTATCGTGAGTAGAATTGTACGCGTCCGTTAGACGTAGCACCCCGGTTGGCTTGGTAGCCTACCGATAGAGAGAGATTTACGCTGCCATGTGTGGGAGGTGCCGAATTTTCTCAGAGAATATTCTACATTAAGATCTAAAGATATTAATAGCGCCAGGGCCTCTATAGGTTGTAGTACTACGTGTGGAGTGATCCGCTGACCGAGAGAGTGTAGCAGATTGAGGTACTTGGAGCGCTTTGCTATTAGTCGATACTGCCGCGAGGTATGTGAACCTCTTCCTATCTTTCTAGCATGATATGTGTATAACTATGTAGTACGGTAGACGCATACGTGTTAAATGTATTTGATTGGTTTAAAACATAAAGGTTATAACGCTTTATGGGAAGTGGGTTATAACAACTTTATGTAGATAAGAAAAAGCCTTGTGATTTTTAAAAGATAATCGATTTGACTTATAACCGATCGATGTAAAAGAACTCGAGTATTCTAAAAGATTAAGAAACCTTTTGAAAGAAGTGTGTACTTGGTTTGAAAACATAAGAGTTATACCACTTTATGAGGTTAGGTGTAACGCCTTAAGAGAGATAAAAAGAATGGTTTAATGGTTTAGAAGTTAAGAGACTTATTCTTAAAGGATAAGAGACTTGACTTAAAATGGATGTTTGTGTGAAACCTCATTCGTGAGTAATGAGTACTTGGTTTTTGGAAGGAATAATGTTTTACTGATTTCGGAAATCAGAATGTGTATCGACAAACCACTGCAGCGTTAATAAAGGAAAATGTATTGTATAATTAAGTATTATTAAAACCAGTAGAAACCTCCATCTGCATAGAAGCTAAGATGAGACAAAATGATATTACATTTTCTAGATCATGGTTGCTTAATAAGATTGATTATGAACAAGAATAACCTACTTCGCTTATGGCATATGTTACTCAATTGTTTTAAAAGAGATTAAGACATTGAACTATGAAACTTTTCAAAAGAGACTTGCGTAATTAAAAATTAGGCAAACCGAACCTTAGGGAAAAGAAAGGCATTGTGTTGTCTTAAAATGGTTTAAAGCATAAGGTGTTATAAATTTACATGAGAAGTTGGTTATAACGACCTTATGAAAACAAAAGAAAGGTTTTATCATTGGTTTTAACGTGGTAACTTGACTTTAAAAAAGAAAGTATGGAAGTTGTTTTGGTTTACTTAAAAGATATAAGTCACTCTATTTTTATACTACGTATCGGGTGACTTTTATAAAAGGAATGAATCTCTTTAAAAGGAATTTAACGACGTAGTACTTTAGGTTAAAACCGAACTTGGGCATAAAATGGAAGTACTTGAGTTGTGTATAAACTTGCTATGCTTGTTGTTGTGAAACTTGCCTACGCTTGTTGTGATAGCCTTTGTGCAAAAATTGTGTTTCTATACTACCGCCTCTCGATGGAGGTCGGATGACTTGTTGAGAACTTACTTGACGGACCGGCAGCGACGGATAAATTCCACGCACGTTCTCGCTGATAGTTACTTTGTTAATCGCTTTGGACATATCGACACGACGCGTAGCGCACGTATGCTTCCACTTTGATTACCGCTTTGTTGTCTTATTGTTTCCTCGACACGCCGACACGACGCGTAGCGCACGTATGCTTCCATTTGGAATGCCGTCTTATTGTTTCCTTCGACACGCCGACACGACGCGTAGCGCACGCGTATGCTTCCATTTGGAATGTTGTCTTATTGTTTCCCGACACGCCGACACGACGCGTAACGCACGTATGCTTCCATTTGGAATGTTGTCTTATTTGTTCCCTTTGACATACCGACACGACGCGTAGCGCACGTATGCTCCCATTTGGATTCTTTGTCTTGTTGTTATCATATCATAAATCGCCAGCCGTGGCGGGAAGGTACTCCACGCGGGATTGATGTTGTGGGCGAGACTGAATTGATATAATCATATGTGTGTATCGTAGTTTGGTTATCATACATGTCTCCCGCTTATAGACTATTATGATTTCATTTACTGATTTTACGCTTTCACATACTTGTACTGTTAGATCGACCTCCTTCGGGCCGCGTCATGCCGCAGTAGAGTACATCTACCGCCGATCCCCGCGTTAGGATCTCATCTCGGCTTTGGGAAGCTCCGTTTCCTGAGGCTTATCTGTTGCATGTTACCCGAGTGCAGAGGTTCTTGTACATCTGTGGTATGGCGGGGCCCGTCCCGTCATAGTTGTCAGATAAACTCTAGAGGTGCAGAGTAATCGCGCAAGGTGGTTTTGTAAAAAGGATTAAACTGCTCGCTTTAAAAAGAGTTGCTTATATATATTTTTTGGAAGGTAACCGCTTGGTTGGCCTGTTTCATTATCTTGTCTCATGTTCATGTTTAAGTTTTTATTTCCTGGTTTTCTCCGATGTTGTATCACCAGGGTGCCCGGTAGGCACCACCACGCCCGGATCGGTCGTGACAAAGTGGTATCGAGCGCTTAGTCTCTGAAAGTGTCTACTGCACCGTCTAGTAGAGTCTTGTTATCGTGTGTTGTGCACCACATCTATAATCGTGAGGCTATAGGACATTTAGGATTGGTTTCATTCTTCTCATTCCGAGATCGTGCCTTAGAGCCGTGATGAGTTGAACCCTCCGACGTATTCCTTTCCTTTACCGCTATGCCTCCGCGCAAGGCAACCCGCCTGGCGCAAGGCAGCAGAGAAGATACGAGTAGCAATGGCAGCCTCACAGAGACCACAAGACTCGAGCCTCCACCCTACAGCCGCGTATGAGATGGGTTACGCGAGATGGCCCGATTAATGGCCGTGGTTGTGGCGACTTGAGGATAACCGACGCAGCAGCCTCGGCCCCAAAGAGCACCCGTAGTTCACCCCCGAGCAGACAGTTTGAGACTACGGGATTTTCTGAGGTGTAACCCTCCAGAGTTTTATGGGTCGAGGCCTGAGGATGATCCGCAGGAGTTCATCCGGCAGTTACAGCTGATCATGAGAGTGATCAAGGCATCGGAGACCGAGTCGGTGGTCCTAGGTTCGCATCGGCTGCGTGATACCGCAATGATCGGGTTTGATTCGCGAGCTGTCCCGGAGAGCATGCACTTCCAGCTTGATGGGACGAGTTCTCAGCGGCCTTTCTTGCACATTTCTTGCCTCCACAGATGAGGAGGGCTCGGGCCGACAGATTTTGGGTGTTGCGGCAGAACGGGCGTACGGTTCGGGAGTACAATGTGGAGTTCGACTCGGCCGTGACGCCCCCGCATTAGGAGCTAGGATGGAAGATCGAGTGCACGGATATGTTACAGGGATCGATGATTACCGAGCAGAGTTGTTCGTGTAGCTCTTCACCGGCATGGACATTGCCCGCACGCAGCTTATGCACTTGGAGGAGGAGCGAGAAATCGACGAATGACCAAAGTCGCAGAAAAGCGGCCGAATCGCAGGTCCTTTGGTGATTTTCGAGGCGCACCGCCTCAAGCAGACTAGTTATGTGCCTCCGCCAAGATGCAGAGTGGTCCTCTACAATCTTGAGCGTCGAGTTTTCGTGAGCGTCGTGGCTCCAGGTTCAGATTTTCGGAGAAGGGTGTTAACCACCAAGCCACCCATACCGTTGCGGTGGCCGTGGTAGACTCCATGGGAATGTCGTGCTAGTCCGGGAGTTTGTTTTACATGCAAGCAGGCCATTTTGGGAGAAATTGTCCGACTGTGGGTAGCGCTGGTAGGATAGCACGCATCACGGATCGATTATGGTTCTTCACCTTCCATAGTCGCAAGATGTTCATACACCGCGGCCACGGTAGAGGTCGCGGTGGAAGTTCCCGCTTTAGCGGCCCTCCGAATTGCCTATTTTCGTATATCCTTAACCTCTAGAGTTTTGTATGTATTGATGATGTGATGATGTGTTTAGTGTTATGTTCGATAGCGTTGTGCTAAAACGTGATGTAGAACCCGGTTGTGAGAAGGGTAAGCTTCAAGGTGAGAAAATGATGAACCTTAGAATATTACAATGAGACCTTAGATGTGCGCCGTCTTGAGTACCGTGATTTTGCAAGTGATCCTGCCGGAGTGCATTTTTATGCCTAGAACGTTTTTGTGGTAAAGTCCCCGGTAGTGTGTAATGGAAGTGGTAGCTTTCATGACCAGATAGGTAAGATTGTTCGGATCGGGAACAAGAGCTGACGCGTGCGGTCGGGTCAGCCATGTTGAGGGCCAACCCGCGCCGGTTTCAAAGTGGGTCAGCTCGGGTGGTCCCGCGGTGGTAGGTCACGAGGGTGCTAGGCCCATGATTAGATAACCATCGTATGAGTTCGTGGATGTGTTCGACCAGGCGGATCGTGAAGGCCGGAATGGCCTTAAGGAGATGAAGCTAGTAAGATGACCAAGTTTGGAGGTGGTGACTCCAAAGTTTTGGGAAAGCAATGACCGTGTGGTACGATGCGAGAGGAGTTCAAGTGTCCGAGAAGGGCACGACGAGGAAGGAAGAGAACGTGTGATATTTCGTGGCAGTGTGGCGTTGGCAACTTGTTAGAAGAACTTCGTTATCTGTTTCGAGAAGGAACATTCGGGACGAATGTTTCTACTGAGGGGAGAATGTTATAAACCGTATTTTCCAGAGTATATACGTGAGGGCGACGATACAATTTGAGCCTTAAAGTAGGCATAGGTTCGAATTTGTGCATAGCTACCAAAAGGAGTCGTTGACTAAACGCTTTCCACGCTTTGAAGGAAAAATTCGCTATGTCATTTATAATTTTTGCGGATTTTTCCGAGAGACGAAACATTTTGGACCAACGAGGGTGACATGTGTCACCTCACATCGCCGTGAGAAGTGGACGGCAAAGGCAAGCAAAGGCACGTTTTTTGTGGCTTGGGTTAGGTAGGATATTTGTGCAAGTTGGTGTGGTAGATGGATAAGGTCCACATGGTTGAAATCTAGCCCTACACTTGCACCACACTTGTCTTCATCTTAGCCATTGGTTGGCTTTCACTTGACCTATAAATACCCCTCTAGTTGAAGACATTCTTCATCCAAAAATTGAGCAATCTTTCTAAGTCTCAAACCCTCCTCTCCCTCTTGTGATCTCGCCCACCACACACCCTCCCCTCTCAAGGCCCTCGGCGAAACCTACCCCTCCCCTTTGTTGAGGCTTGGCTGCAAGTACACCCCCCTAGCCTAGTTGTCTCGTATAAATACCCCTTGTTGTGGTATAGAAATACTCTCCTAGTATTGTTGTTATGTCCAAATACCTTGGCCCAAATACCTTGTAGTATTCCCAAGGTTACACTTATACAAGCCTAAAATACCATTATACTTCCTCACCTCAAAACGAAACCCTAAGTAAATCTTCACCCGTAGTTGAAGTTATAAGTAGAAGTTGGTTAGAACTTCTAAGGGTTGATTGGAGCGGGTTAGAGTGCACGGAGTAGGAGCTAAACCTTGCTCAGGATCGACATATAAACTCGGATAATTTTGGGCTTATCGAGGTAAACACTCTTGACCTTCTATTGTAATTGGAAATTACATGTTGTAGGAATATATAGTTGATGTATACTATATATAGTACGTAACATTATAATTGTGCGGCAATGTCTTTGACTTAAGCTCGAATAATACTTACGGCAATGTCTTGCGACTTAAGCCCGAATTTTAAGAAGTGAATCGAATCAATTACATAGATCAGACATGAGAGCTTGTGTAGTATTATCGTGAGTAGAATTGTACGCGTCCGGTTAGGCGTGTTAACCCTCGGTTGGCTTGGTAGCAGCTCGATAGAGGAGAGAGATTTACGCTGCATGTGGGGAGGTCGCGAATTTTCAGAATATTCTACATTAAGATCTAAAGATATTAATAGCGCCAGGGCCTCTATAGGTTGTAGTACTACGTGTGAGGTGATCGCTTGACCGAGTGTAGCAGACGGTTTGAGGTACTTGGAGCGCTTTTGCTATTAGTCGATACTGCCGCGAGGTATGTGAACCTCTTCCTATCTTTCTAGCATGATATGTGTATAACTATGTAGTACGGTAGAGACGCATACGTGTTAAATGTATTTGATTGGTTTAAAACATAAAGCGGTTAAAACGGCTTTATGGGAAGTGGTTATAACGACTTTATGTAGATAAGAAAAAGCCTTGTGATTTTTAAAAGATAACGATTTGACTTATAACCGATGGATGTAAAAGAACCTTGGAGTATTCTAAAAGATTAAGAAACCTTTTGAAAGAAGTGTGTACTTGGTTTGAAAACATAAGAGTTATACCACTTTATGAGAAGTTAGGTGTAACGCCTTAAGAGAGATAAAAGAATGGTTTAATGGTTTAGAAGTTAAGAGACTTATTCTTAAAGGATAAGAGACTTGACTTAAAATGGATGTTTGTGTGAAACCTCATTCGTGAGTAATGAGTACTTGGTTTTTGGAAGGAATAATGTTTTACTGATATCGGAAATCAGAATGTGTATCGACAAACCACTGCAGCGTTAATAAAGGAAAATGTATTGTATAATTAAGTATTATTAAAACCAGTAGAAACCTCCATCCGCATAGAAGCTAAGATGAGACAAAATGATATTACATTTTCTAGATCATCTGCTTAATAAGATTGATTATGAACAAGAATAACCTACGCCATGGCATATGTTACTCAATTGTTTTAAAAGAGATTAAGACATTGAACTATGAAACTTTTCAAAAAGAGACTTTCGTAATTAAAAATTAGGCAAACTGGAACCTTAGGGAAAAGAAAGGCATTGTGTTGTCTTAAATGGTTTAAAGCATAAGGTGTTATAACAAATTCATGGGAAGTTGGTTATAACGACCTTATGAAAACAAAAGAAAGGTTTTATCATTGGTTTTAACGTGGTAACTTTACTTTAAAAAAGAAAGTATGGAAGTTGTTTTGGTTTACTTAAAAGATATAAGTCACTCTATTTTTATACTACGTATCGGGTGACTTTTATAAAAGGAATAAATCTCTTTAAAAGGAATTTAACGACGTAGTACTTTAGGTTAAAACCGAACTTGGGCATAAAATGGAAGTACTTGAGTTGTGTATAAACTTGCTTATGCTTGTTGTTGTGAAACTTGCCTATGCTTGTTGTGATAGCCTTTGTTGTGCAAAAATTGTGTTTCTATACTACCGCGTCTCTCGATGGAGGGTCGGATGACTTGTTGAGAACATACTTGGACGTGACCGGCAGTGACGGATAAATTCCACGCACGCTCCTCGCTGATAGTGTTACTTTGTTAATCGCTGACATATCGACACGACGCGTAGCGCACGTACGTATGCTTCCACTTTGATTACCGCTTTGTTGTCTTATTGTTTCCCTTTGGACACGCCGACACGACGCGTAGCGCACGGTATGCTTCCATTTGGAATCTGTCTTATTGTTTCCTTCGACACGCCGACACGACGCGTAGCGCACGGGTATGCTTCCAATTGGAATGTTGTCTTATTGTTTCTCTTGGACATACCGACACGACGCGTAGCGCACGTATGCTCCCATTTGGATTGCTGTCTTGTTGTTATCATATCACTGCATCGCCAGGCGGAAGGTACTCCACGCGGATTGATGTTGGGCGTGAGACCCGAATTGATATAATCATATGTGTGCATCGTAGTTTGGTTATCATACCGCTCTCGCTTTTATAGACTATTATGATTTCATTTACTGATTTTACGCTTTCACATACTTGGTACTGTTATCGACCTCCTTCGGGGCCGCGTCATGCCGCAGTAGAGTACATCTACCGCCGATCCCCGCTAGGATCTCATCTCGGCGTTTTGGGAAGCTCCGTTCCTTCTGAGGCTTATCTGTTGCATGTTACTCGAGTCTCAGGTTCTTGTACATTCGTGGGTATGGCCCCGCCCGCCATAGTTGTTGTATAAACTCTTAGAGGTCTGTAGAGTGTGGCAAGGTGGTTTTGTAAAAGGATTAAACTGCTCGCTTTAAAAAGAGTTGCTTATATATATTTTTGGAAGGTAACCGCTTTGGTTGGCTGCTTTCATTATCTTGTCTCATGTTCATGTTTAAGTTTTTATTTCCACGTTTTCTCCGATGTTGTATCACCAGGGTGCCCGGTAAGGCACCACCACGGCCCGGATCGGTCGTGACACATACCGTATCTAGTAGTCTGATTATCGCATTGTGCACCACACCAATAATCGTGAGGCTATAGGATATTTAGGATTGGTTTCATTCTTCTCACTCGAGATCGTGCCTTAGAGTCGTGTTATAAGTTGGACCCTCTAACGTATTTCTTTCCCCTACCGCTATGCCTCCGCGTAAGGCAACCCGACCGGAAGGCGGCGAAGCCGGTGGAGCTGCGAGTAGAGCACAGAGGGTTATGAGGGCACAGGCCCAATCATCACCTGGGGTGGTGCTTCATTCGGGGAGTTCTTCGACGCCGCCAGTCCCAGCAGAGTCTAGCACAGCAGCAGCATCGCGCCATGATATTTGAATCTTCGCCCACGACCCGAAAGCAGAAAGTATGGATTGCAAAGAGACGACCCTGTTACTAGCTATGGATTTAGCGACCAAGGAGTATATTATGTACCGATTTATCACGGGTCTTGATGAGTATCTAAGAGAGGGTTGTGCAAGAGTAAATCTTCAAAGATGAGCATGGCTCACAGAAAGCTTATGCGCAAAGCAGCCGAGAAACGTAGGATCGACGGGTTAACCAAGATCGCAGAAGAGGCTGCAAGCAGTGGTCCTTTGGTAACTTTCGAGGCGACCTTCTCGCAGCAGATCGTATGCGCCTCCGCCAGTGCAGAGTGGTCCTCCACGTGGTTCGTGACGCTCGGGGTATGCAGGTTGGTCGAGCTCGGTGGCCGGTTCATAGATACACGAACGTTCCAACACCGGATTCGCCTCGCATTCACAGTGGCAGCGCCATCCCGAAGAATGTCATCTTGTTGTTGGTGCTTGTTTTACCTGAGGCCGTCAGGGCCATGTGTCGAAAGGGTGTCCTAGTAGGAGGGATGCAGGAGGACTCACCACCGCATCGCCTGCAGATTCGTGAGTTCTGAGAGGAAAGGGTGTTAGCTGAGAGGCCACCCACACCTCGGTGTGGCCGTTGTGGTAAGTGTCACGCTGGGAGTGTCGATTTCTTCGACAAATTGTTATGCTTCATGACAGCAGGCCATTTTGCGAGAAATTGTCCGACCAGCGGTGGCGCAAATGTAGAGACCCAGCCTTCAGGATCAGCGGCTATTTCATCACCTTCCCTAGCTATGCGCCCAACATGGTAGGATTGATTAAAACGACAAAGGGGAGTGAAGCAGTAGATACAGGTACATCCTTAACCCTCTAGAGATTTGTATGTATGATAAGATGAGTATATCTTAAGTGTTATGTTCAGATAGCATTGTGTTAATTGTGATTAGAAATCATGGTTAGTTAAAAGGGTAAGGTTTGGGGATAAGGGAAGGTGTGAGCCTTAGAATGTTATACATGGAGACCTTAGAGGCTAGGCCATCTCGAGTAAAAGATTTATATTTTTATGTTTGACCCTTATCGGAGTGCATAGTACACGTGAGATATGTTTGTGTGATAAGTCCCTGAGTAGTGTGAAATGAAAGAGGGTAGTTGAGCTAAGAATGACCACTAGGTTTTCGTAACTTGATTAGTGAGATTGTTCCGGATAGGGGAACAAGTGTTTGGCGCGATAGCGGGTCGGGTTGAGGACCGACGCGGTCAACCCGCGCCCGTAATGTGCGGGTCAATTCGGCGTGGTCCCGCCAGGTGGTGGGGTCACGAGGGTGTTAGGCCCAAGTGTAGTTAACCATCGTACGAGTTCGTGAGTGCGTTCGACCAGAAGTCGGGCCGATGAGGTCAGCCCATCTTGTCTTTCAGTCAAGAATGTTTACTCGACAGAGGGTTATGCGAGATGTTATATATCAGGAAGGTTGTAAGGTCGCACGGGTGCCTACTTTCACCTTATGACGCATATCAAGCCTGTGTTATGGCTATTTCTTTTGGAAGTTTTTACGTGCAGGTTGTGAACTCAGTGAGTCTCGTGATTGCATTCACCCTCGGCCTGCTTTGATTTCAGAGATAGCAATGAGGATTATGTGCCTCTTGTTGAGTGAGTATCATTATAGCTACCATTTCAGATTCGGATGTCGCCTACGAAGCCTTGTACGGGCGTATGTAGTCATTTGGCCGATTGGTTCGATGTTGGCAAGATTCAGATAGTTGGTTCATACTTATTTCACAGGACGTGGATAGCGAAGCCTATCCAGAGAGGTTATTGGCATTTCGTAGAGTCACCGTAAGTCGACGGATAATCGGGCCGACACTGGAGTTCGTGACGACGGTAGGATTTTCAAGGTACCACCGGCGGCGACGAGATTCGGAAAGCAGGGAAACTTAGCCGAGGTACTTTGAGCGTTTTGATCATTTGGAGAATAGGCGGTTGCTTATAAGTTGGCATTGTCGTCCGACGAGGAAACAAGACGTCCGCCTTTCTTGTTGCTATGTTCTAAAAGTATCGAGATCCATCCAGAGTGTTCCCGCTAATGATGACCAAGTTAGAGATAGTAACCCGTAGATTTTGGAAATCAAGCAATAATGTAAACGTGGTAAGTTATGAGAAAGAGTTCGAGTGCAGGGGTACGACGAAGGGAAGAAGCGAGCATGTGGTAAGAGAATAGAAGTGATCATTTCTTTGTAAAGTGGAAGGGCGAGTATATCTTCTAGACCTTGGGTAGGAGCTTTGTGGTGATAGAGGTGATTCCTCGTGGACTTGTTAAGTAATTGCGCGTGTGTTGTTTTGTGGCCAGGTGTGGCACTGGCAACTTGTTAAGAGGAACTTTATCGTTATCTGTATCGAGAAGGAACATTCGGGACGAATGTTTCTAAGGAGGGGAGAATGTTATACCCCGTATTTCCAGTATGTACGAGGACGACGCATAAAAGTTTAAGCCTTAAGTTAGGCAAGTGGACAACAATTTGTGCACAACCCCGAAAGAATTGTTTTCCGACTAAACGCTTTCCAAAACTTCGAAGGAAAATTACGCTATGACATTTATTATTTTTGCGGATTTTTCCGAGAGATAAAATATTTTGGACCAACGAGAGGGCGACACTTGTCACCCTCAAGGTGGACGGCATTGAGGGCATGGCTTGGCACGATTTTGAGGCCTAAAACATGGGTCAATGTTTGAAGTGATTTGTGGAGTAGGCTGGGTGCACATGTACAAATCTACACCTCCACTTGCCCTCCACTTGCCTTAATCTTGGCCATTGAAAGTCCTATAAATACCCCTTAGTTGAAGACTTCTTCATCCACTCCACACTTTCTAAGTCTTGAAAATCCTCTCCCCATGTAGCTCTCGCCCAAGAGCCCCCTCCCTTGAGAGGCCCTTGGCCGAGAAGTACCCCTTTCCTAGTGGTGCTAGCCAAATACAACCCCCTCTTGAGTTGTTCTCGTGAAATACCCCTTGGTAGAAAAATACTCTCCAAGTATTGTTACAATTCCAAAATACCTTAGCCTTATACCTTGTTGTATTCCAAAGTTACCTCTATACGTAGAGCCCGAAAATACTACCTTATATCCTTTTAGTCACTAAACGAAACCCTAAGGAAAATCTTCATAATTGGTTGATGTAGTAAGAAGAAGTTGCGTAGAACTTCTAAGGGTTGATTGGAGCGGGTTGGAGCGCCCAGAGTAGGAGCTAAACGTTGCTCAGGATCGACATTTAAACTTGGATAATTTTGGGCTTATTGAGGTAAATACTCTTGTCCTTCTGTTGTAATTGGAAATTACATAGTAGTATAGAAAGGAGTATTAAGATATATAGAAGGATGGTATAAGAGAAGAGAATTGAACTAAAATCGCATCAGAAGAATATTAAAGAAGATTGAATCAGATTTACATAAGATCGTATTTACAAAGAGACTCAGGTAGTTTAACCGCAGTGAAGTGCTGCCCGATTTTCCGTAGAATAGAGAACCCTCTCGCTTAGAATATTCTACAGAGTAGTCTAGACGCTGATAGACGATATGGCCTTTATAGGTTGAAAGTTCTGCGAGTAGCATGTTATACTTGAAAGGTGGACAAGGCTAGTCGGGTTATAAGCGAGCGCTTTGCTAATCACAATAATCGTCGCGAGGTATGTGATTCTTCCTATCCTCTTGAGCATGATATTTTAAAAGAATATATATAGTACGGTAGACGCATACGTGTTAACGAACGTGGTTTCATCGCGATGTCTTTTGACTTGAGTCTAAATAATAAGAATCTTGAAGTATTTCAATAGAATTAAGAATCGCTTTTGAAAGAAGAGTAATACTTGGTTTTAAAAGCTTAAGAGTTATACTAGCTTTACGGGAAGTTAGGTATAACGACTTAAGAGAGATAAAAGGAACGATTTACTTAATTGTTTATGAACGACTTGTATTAATTTCAAAATGAGAATAAGTATCGAACAAACCATCGTGGCTTAATAAAGAGAAATGTATTGACTAATTAAGTATTATTAAAACCGTAGAAACCTCCATCCGCACGAAGCTAAGATGAGACAAAATGATATTACATTTCCTAGATCATGGCTGCTTTAATAAGATTGTTATGAACAAGAATAACCTACTCACACATAAGGCATATGTTTTTCGAATTGTTTTAAAAGAGAATTATATTATTAAGTGATTAAGACTATGAACTACGAAACCTTTCGAAAATAAGAGACTTGAGTCTTTGAACTTAGGCAAACTTGAACTTGGGAAAAGAAGGTTGTTACTTGTCTTTAAAAAGGGAAATTGTTTTGGTTTACTTAAAAAGATAGTCACTCTATTTTAATACTACGGGTATCGTGTGACTCTTGTGAAAGAAACATGATCTTTTTTTAAAAGAGATAATGTATGAAGTACTTTGGGGATAAAAACCCGAACTTGTTGGCATAAAATAGAAAGTACCTTATGTGAACAACTTGACTATGTTGGTTTGTGATAGCCTTGTAATAATTTCTTGTTGGTTTGATAAGTAAACATGTTAGGATGCTACGTGTGTTAGTGTCTTGTGATGTTTGTGTAAAGGGGTGTCCCTTGATTGTGCTTATGTTGTTTAACGATAAGCTGTTATGTTAGTATTGTACCACTCACCTCTTGACTTGATATACCGGGGGATAAGTTGCCCCCCGATACGAGGGATACCTCATGCGGGTCTGTGTGACCTATGCGGAGCTACGAGAGTTCCAGGTTAGTGTGCGGGGGATACCTCATGCGGTCCATGTGGCCACGCGACCACGAAAGTCCGGGACGATGCCGAGGAGCTACCGACGCGGGATTACCTCATGCGGGCCTAGGTGGCCTATGCGGAGCTGCGGTGAGTTCCAGGATTTGACGCGCACATTGATACTGAGGGCGAGTGGCCCGCTTCGATCATATGGCGCGGTCTAGAAAGACCTCGTGATACAGTTTTGTAGCATTGTTGGTACTGTGGATTTTAGTAGTCGGCTATGCCTTCGTACTTACCCCGTACGGTTTTATTATGACACAGGTGGGACCTGGTGTTCATGTGTATTCCTTGGTGCTTTTATATCATAGACTACCCGGTGAGGAAGTTATTCCACCGCATGATTGATGTTGTGGGCGTGAGACCCATAGTTATATTTGAGTGATGACTTTGAGGCGCGAGTCCCCGACTTGACATGATCGCTTATTTATCAGGAATTGTAGTTTGGTTATCATACATGTCTCCCGCTTTATATAGACTACTATGATTTCATTTACGATTTTCGTTTCACATACTTGGTACTGTAATCGACCTCCTTCTGGGCCGCTCATGTCGCAGTAGAGGTACACCGCCGCCGATCCTCGCCTTAGGATCACAGTTCGCTTGGGAAGCTCCATTTCCTGAGGCTTATTGGTATAGTCCTCATCAGAGGTACTTACATTCGTGGGTATGGGCCCCCTGTCCCGTCGTTGTTATTATAAAACTCTTAGAGGTCCGTAGAATCCAGGCAGAGTTTGTAAAAGGGGATGTAACTGTTCAAGTTTATGTTTATATATGCCGAAAGGCAACTTTTCGCAGATAAACTGTTTCACACTTCATATTATTTCATGTCTTGTTTTATATTCCGCTGATTACTCTGATGTATGTCTACTTGGGTGCCCGGGGTAAGGCACCAGTCACGGGCCCGGGTTCGGGTCGTGACAATAATGTCATATAAAATCCGGGAATTTAACCCAAAGTACTACACACCTCTACTCCTTTAGAAAGACTCTTTTTCAAATAAAACTTCCCAGATACCAACAACCGTAGTATCAAGTCATATCTACCTTTCAAGACAAGTCACAATACCTTTTTAGAAATACAATTACCGGCTTCTAAATCAAGTGACTTCTTCTTAGAAACCTTAAGCAATTGGTACCTTTAAAACAATTTGCCCTTCTTTATTTCAAATCATTTCTTTTCTTACATTACTGGAGAAAACCATTCTTTTAGTCTTCCATAAAGTTGTTATAACCAACTTCCCATAAAGCTGTTATAACTCTTTATGTCTTAGACAAATTCATTTCCTTTTATAACCAAGAGACTTATACTTTTAAATCGAATTTCATAGCTTTCAAAATACTTCAAGTCTCTTAACTTTTAAGAAAACAAGTTTCTTAACTTTAGAAATCAAGTCTTTCCAAATCAAATATTCTATACATTTAAATCAATTCATTTCTTCCTTTAAGAATCAAGTCTCATAACTTAAAGAAAATAAAGTCTATACCTTGGTGCGTTGTGAATAAGTTATACTTATTTATATCGATCTTAATCAAGTAGCCATGATCTATAAAATGTAATACAATTTTGTCTTATCTTAGCTTCTATGCAGATGGAGAATTCTACTTGTTTTAATATACTTAATTGTCATTACATTTTTCTTTATTAACGCTGCAATGGCTTGTTCGATACTTATTCTCATTCGTGCCGTAAATTAGCCAAGTCAGCTCGACTCCAAATACTTCCTAACGACTCTTACCAACATCCCCCATAAGACTTGGTAAGAACTTAGGATTTCTTAGACGTAGCTTTTACATAGAGTAAATCAATATAACTACCTCTTAACTTCTAAGAGTATACGGAATCATGAAATACTACTACATGTATATTTCATACATAGAATCATGCCAAAGGAAGGAAGAGGTTCACATACCTCGCGACGATTGTCTACAAGTAGCAAAATGCTCCAAAGTACTTCAACCTTGAGCTATTCCATTCTTCAAGTAGGATACGCTATACTTAGTACTTCAACCTATAATGGTCACAATACGTCCATTAACCTCTTACTTCAAACGTAGAATATTCCAAGTGCTAAGTCACTAAATTCTACGGAAAATCGGACAGCACTTCCTTTGTTTCTACTTACATTGCCACCTTTTTCAAGGCCGAATTCAATAACCAAACACGCCACATTTAAGGCCCAATCACAGCAATTAACAATAGGGGATTACACGCCTACTAGACGTGTAAAATTCCGCCCCACAAACGATATCAAACTAATACAACCTACAAGTCCAATTCGGCCACATAGAGTATAATAACACCAATTCTTATCCAATTTCTATTTCAATCCAAGTTGTTAGCATAACATGATATCAAGTCGCAATCGATTATAACCACTATAATCTTCAAGTTATTAACATGCGACAATTCTAATAACGACCAAATTGTAATCCAATCTTCACAAGGCTTAAATGACATTTCGTATTTAAGACTACAATCAATCCATAATACTTATCAAACTTCAACATATAAACTTCATGCTAGCAACATGTAAAGCTAACAACAACCAATTATATATATAATCTTGTAACACTTTTAAGAGACAAGATTATACCTCAACGAATCTCAATCCAACTCCAAATCCGAATTTGCTCCTTAGCAACTTAGAATCTCTTCAAGACACTTCAATCCGCTACTAGAGACCCTTAGAACAATGCCAACCAATTTCCTTCAATCTTCCAACCAAAACCTAGAAAGGCAACTAGGTTTTCATTTTGCGACTAATACAAAAACTCTCTTTTTCCGGGATTTTTCTATTGAGATACACTTACAATACCCTCATGAACCTTGGTTTAAAGTGTGGAGCTAAATGGATAACAAACAAAAAAAAAATTGTTGTAGAGAGGGGCAAACCCGAGAGCACGCTCAGGTGTTCTTCAATTTCTTGAAATTTTTTCTAAGTGTTAGACACACTCTTGCTACTAGTAGTAATATATAGGGACATGGAGGGTCAAGATGTAAACAATTGGGTGGCTTGGATGAGGTCTTACTAAATATCAAGACTTTGTGGACCCATTGACCAAGTCAATTATGTCAAGCTCTTCAAGTTGCAAGACTTGTCTTCCTAACAATGGTCAATTGACCCTTTTGTCCATGTCCATATCGACCAAGCTCACTTAAGGGGGGGGGGGGGTGACACGTGTCGCCCTCCCATTCGTCACAATATTACATTTTCCGACAATTTCATAATTCCGATAAATTTTTACAAGTCTCAAATCTTAACACTTGTGAGTTCTTACGTACGTTCTTAAAACATGTCTTGTAAATACGGGGTGTAACATGACCATTACTATTATTCCATGGGCTAGCTCCCCATGAAGACCTGTCTACACCGATGAGGGATTCCGGGGGCATGGTATATGCGATCATTATTCCATGGGCTAGCTCCCCATGAAGACCTGCACCTGCGATGAGGGATTCCGAGGGCACGTTATGGCCATGTTACACCGATGAGGGATTCCGGGACATGCGTCGCAGATATATATATATATATATGTTATATATGCGTACGCAAATGAGGTAGGATGCTACCGCGGGTCACATGGTTATATGTTACACCTACTACACGGCGATGATGAGGATTCCACGAAGGAGGTATATATATATGTATTGTATATGTACGCCGACAGTGAGGTAGGATGCCACGGGCGCGTCACATGAGTATGATTTATGTCATAGACTACCGGCAGTGAGGAAGGAATTCCACGGGCATGAGTGATGACTTGAGGGCGTGAGTCCCCGACTAGACCTGACTGCTTATATGTTGTGTACTGTAGTTTGGTTATCATACATGTCTCCTGCTTTATATAGACTATTATGATTTCATTTACAGTATTTTCAGTTTCACATACTTGGTACCAGATCGACTCCTTCGGCCGCGCTCATGCCGCAGTAGTGGTACACCGTTGTTGATCCTCGCTCATGGATCACGCTCAGCGCTGGGAAGCTCGCTTCTCCGAGGCTTATCTTTGGTATAGTCCCCGTCATAGTAGGTACTTGTACATATCTGTGGTATGGGCCCCGTCCCGTCATAGTTGTGGTTACATTCTTAGAGGTCCTGTAGTACCGCAAGTTGTGGGGATGTAAGGGATTTAACTATTCGTGTTGGTATTTATATATACAGGAAGGTAACCGTTTTGGTTAGCCTGTTGCTTATTTCATGTATTGTTTCATGCTTAAGGTTTTTATTTCCGCCGATTTTCTCTGATGATTGTATCACTAGGGTGCCCGGGGTAAGGCACCAGTCACGGGCCCGAGGTCGGGTCGTGACACTAAACTTACCTTTTCAACTAACCATGTTCTCTAAATCACAATTCTACACAGTGCTATCCAAACATAACACTTTAACATAAAATCATCATATCACACATACAAATTTCTAGAAGGTTAAGGATATACCTGTAACTATTGCTTCACTTTTCCCTTGTCGTTCTAATCATGATCCCGCCCTGCATGGCGCATAGCAAAAGAAGGCGATGAACCAGCCACTGATCCCGGCGTCGAGTCTCTACATCCGCGCTACCGGTTGGACAATTTCCGCAAATGGCCCCGCCGTCGCATGTATAACAACCTCCCGAACCAAAGACGACACTTCTTATGGATTTTACCACAACGCCACACCGAGGTAAGGTGGCCTCATCCGCTAGTACCCCACTCCCTGAAACACGAAACCTTGGAGCCCCGACCGCTCCTCGAATACCCTGCACGCCCCAAGATCGTGGAGAACTATTCGAATCGGAGGGGCATAACTAGCTCTTCCGAGGTTGCTCGCCGAAAGTCACCAAAGGATCCTGTTGTCCTGGCCCTCTTCTGCTGATCTTGGTTATTCCGTCGGCCTCACGCTCTCGCTTCATCGCAAGATACACTGCACGCGGCAATGTCCATGCCCTACCAAGAGCTACACTCGTGCAACCTTCTGCTAAATAATCATCAAGTCCTGTGACATATCGGTGCACTCTATCCTCCATGTTAGCCACTAAAGCGGGGACGTACCGAGTCAATGAGTCAAACTCTACATTGTACTCCCGAACCGTCCGCCCGTTCTTCCTCAACATCAAAAATCTATCCGCCCGCGCTCTCCTCATCTGCGAAGGCAAGAAGTGGCTGAGAAATGCCTCTGAGAACTCGTCCCAAACTGCTGGAGGCGCATGCTCCCCCCGGGACAGCTCCCATGAATCAAACCAGTCGACTGCAGTATCATGCAGCCGATGCGAACCTAAGACCACCGACTCGGTCTCCGAAGCCTTGATCACTCTCATGATACGTCAGAATCGCCGAATGAACTCGCGGATCATCCTCGTGCCTCGACCCATAGAACTCGCGGTCAGAACTCGGGAAGTCCCGTAGTCTCAAACTATCCGATCTGGGGTGAACTACGGGTGCTACTGGAACTGCTGCATCCCGCCTATCCTCGTGCCGTGCCACGATTCTGGCTAATAACTGGGCCATCTCCTTGTAACCCATCTCCTCTGCTCCAGGCTGTGGTGTTACACCCCGGAATTTCAGGATATGTTTATAAGAACGAAGGTAAGAACCCAAAAATATTAAGATTTGAGACGAGTAAAAATTTATCGGAATTATGGAATTGTCGGAAAACGAAATATTATTTAATGGGAGGGAGACACGTGTCACCCCCCCTTTGTGGACTTGGACGAAATTGTCATGGTTAAAATGGTCATTTGACCATAATTTAAATGACCAAGTCTTGCAAAGACAAATAGCTTGACATTGTTGACTTGTCAAAGGGCCACTTGGCTTGATCCATGTGAAACTCATCCAAGCCATCCATATGTACTAATCTAGACCCTCCATTATGTTATATATGTACACTAGTAGTGCAAGACTTTGTCATTCTCAACACTTAGAAAAATTTTGGAAACTTGTTCTTGCTCACTATTGAGGGCTCACGGCAATGGGGATTTTCCAAGAGGAAAATTTTCAATTGTTGTCCAATAATCTCCCCACTTTAAACCAAGGTACCTAAGGGTATTTTAAGTATATCTCAATAGAAAGATCCTGGAAAAATGGTGTTTTCGTATTAGTCGCAAGGCGAAAACCTAAAGAGTTATTCAACTTTGAAGATGGAACTTGAAGAAGAGTTCCTCATAAGCTTCTAAGGGTTGCTTGGAGTGGATTGGAACGTCGAAAGGATGAGCTAAAGTTGCTAAGGATCGACTTGTAATCTCGGATCATATTTGGACTAAATGAGGTTGACATACTACGTACGGCGAATTGGACTTAGCAAGTGGATTAAACCGAAGAGGTATGTGGAACTTTCTTATCTCTTGAGCATGAATAAGTTGTAAATGTATAGTACGGTAGACGTACAAGATTTTGACAATCTAGGTCCATTTGATATCCTTGGCTTATTTTAAGAATGTCCAAGTTGATTGAGTTAGGGAATTAACTCACTTGTTTAAATATTAAGGATATCTTGGTTTTCAAAAGTTAAGAGACTTTAAGTATGTTGAAAGTATTATTGATACTTGTTTTGTTGGAAAGTTTAAGTCTCTTGGTTATAAAGAAGTATGTAAGTTGCTAATGTATAAAGCTAGTATAACGGCTTTATGGGAAGTTGGTTATAATAGCTTTATGGAAAGTTTAAAAGAGTGGTTTACTCTAAGTAATTTAAGTATGTTAAATGACTTGAAATAACGAAAGGCAAATTGATTTAAAGGCATCAATTGCTTAGGGTTTTAAAAGAAAGAAGTCACTTGATTTAGAAGCCCGAAAATGTATTTTCTAAAAAGGTATTGTGACTTGTCTTAAAAATGTAGTTATGACTTGATACTACGGTTATTAGTATCTTGGAAGTTTTATATGAAAATGAGTCATTTTAAAAGAATAGAAGTACGTAGTACTTTGGGTTAAACTCCCGGATTTATAATAACATGTTAGTGCCTTAAGTAAACTAAAATGAGAGTGTATATGAATAAGACTAATAAGAAGTTAGGGGGATTTCTTAACTTGCTTATTTATTGTATGATAAGCCGGTAGTGCTTATGTTATGAATGATAAGCCGGTAGGGCTTATGTTATGTATGATAGCCGGTTGAGATAGGGTAAGAGTATAAATGACGGGTAAACCCCCAAGACGTTATACCACCTTCTCCAGGGTAAGAGTATAAATGAGGGGTAAACCCCCAAGACGTTATACCATCTGCTTCAGGGTAAGAGTATAAATGAGGGGTAAACCCCCAAGACGTTATACCACCTGGTTCCGTGGATTTGCTACCCATGATGCGAGGAATACCTCATGCGAGTCCTTATGGGCTTATGCGGGTGAAATAGTCCCATGCGAGGAATACCTCATGCGGGTCCACACGACCTATGCAGGTGAAATAGTCCCAAGAGTAGGATTGCTTAATGATACTGCGGGCGGGTGGTCCTGCTTTGATCGCAAGCTTCCTATTTTTATGTTGTAAGTATACTCTTGATTACTCTCATTGTTAGTAAGGCACTGTGTACTGTTAATTGAGTTATCATACCTATCTCCAGTTTTATTATAGACTTATGATTTCATTACAGTACTTTCAGTTTCACATATTTGGTACATGTTGTACTGACCTCCTTCGGGGGGCTGCGTTCATGCCGCAGGTAGAGTATACAGGTAGCTGATCCTCACTTTTAGGATCGTTGATTCAGCTGTTGAGAAGCTCCATTACTCCGGAGGCTTATCCCTGGTATGGTCGGTTGTTGTACATTCAGGGGTATGGCGGGGCCCTGTCCCGTCACAGTTGTTATTCTTAGAGGTCTGTAGTCACATTTGTGGATTGGGTTGTAAAGAAAAAAAATGTATTGTTTATTATGTATAGTTTACGAAAGGTGGCCTTATCAATTTGCACGTTGTTATTTTATGTTTAAGCATTTTATAAGTTGTGTATGTTCCGCTGCTATTCTCTGATGTATACCGAAAGGGGTGCCCAGGTAGGGCACCAGTCGCGGGCCCAGTGTCGGGTCGTGACAAAAGTGGTATCAGAGAAGTTAGTCCTCAGAAAGTGTCTACAGACCGTGTCTAGTAGAGTCTTGATTATCGGTGTGCACCACATCTAAAATCGTGAGGTCAGAACATTTAGGATTGGTTTCCATTCTTCTCACTCTAAGATCGCGCGATATAATCGTATGGTTAGGGTCGTCTCTCCTAACAAGTTATGATTGTTTGCAGCTACGAAAGGCAAGATGACCAGAAAGATTATGTGGATTGCGTATCCAGGTTGGTAATGTTTGTAGTTGGTATTGTGACATACAACTATACGGATTTATGTATGAGGGTCAGACGCGTGTTGCCTAGAATGATTTTAGATTACCAGTGTTATACCCCGTAGTTCCAGGGTATGTATGCGAGGACATACGTACGAGAATACGACAGAAATATTGGAAAGAAAGGAAGATGTGATTTTTCGACTAAAAGTTTCGGTTTTTGTGAAGAAAAAGGTTCGTTAATGGGAATTGGATTCCCGATTTGGTATTTGAACTTCTCGGATTATATTAGAATTTTGAGATTTTATTTTGGAAATGGCCACGTGGGCCCACGGAGAAATTTACGCTTTGTGGGGCCCGCTTTGTTTTTGAGGTTTCCGCTTTTTGGATATTTTCTAAGACGTAATATTTTGGATTTAATCGGGGCGACACGTGTCACCCTCAGTGTGGCCATGTGGTCGAATGGTGTGACAAGTGGCTAGCCACTTGTCACCTACTCACCTCGCCGAAATGGCCTTACACTTGGCACTCCATTTCGTTGGCCATGGTGTGGTGGGACCCACACACACATGGCCCAATCTTGGCCATACACTTAGATGGATCTTGACCTCCATTGTTCTATAAATAGACCCCTTGGTTGATGAATAAGTTCATCTCACTCAAAGCTTCCAAGAGCAAAATACTTCCTCCCTTTGTATTGGTTTCGCCCCACCCTCCCCTTGTGTAGAATACTTGGTGTATTGTGGTATAATTCCAAATACACTAGCCTAGTATCCCTAGTAGTATTCCAAAGTTGTTTAAATACTAGGAGCCCGGAAATCCTACTTTATTCCGAAAGTCGCAAAATGAAACCCAAGAAAAACCTTCATAGCCTGGTTGAAGTGTTTAGAAGTTGTTTAGAAACTTCTAAGGGTCGCTGAGCGGGTTGGGCGTAAGGACTTGGAGCTAAACGTTGCTCAGATCGACATTTAATCTTGGATAATTTTGGGCTTATCGAGGTAATGATTTACGCCCCTATAGTAATTGTATATTACATGTTGTATTAATGTATAGTCGAGTATACTATATTTAGAATGAGTATTGAACTGTATTTACATAGGGCTGTATTTACAGTAGACTGTTGTATTATTGTGAAGCAGATTTGAACACGTCCGGTTAGACGTGTAATCCCCGAGTTATCGCCCGTAGCGCCTTGTTGTGAGGAGATTTATGTGATTTCGGGAGGTGCCGAATTTTCTCAGAGAAAATGGAACCGCAGTGTTTAGAAGTTAATAGACGCCAGGCCTATATAGGTGGAAGTACTACGAGTAGCGATTCTACTTGATGAGTGGAAAAGGCTAGCGGGTTACGATCGTGAGCGTTGCTTATTGTCGATAATCGTCGCGAGGTATGTGAACCTCTTCCTATCCTTTCTAGCATGATGTTTTGTAAACTATGTAGTACGCAGACGCATGTGCTAAGTGTTTTGTTTGGTTTAAACATAGGGTGTTATAATAGCTTTATGGGAAGTTAGTTATAACGACTTTATGTAGGTAAAAGAATGGTTTATTGATTCTGAAAGTTAAGAGACTTGATCTTCAAAGATAAGAGACTTGACTTATAGACAACTTGATTTTGAAAGTTAAGAGACTTGATCTTCAAAGATAAGAGACTTGACTTATAACGACTTGTTTTCTGAAAAAGAGAAGTAACTTGATTTTAAGTATAGGTTACTTATTTTGAAAAGAGTACATTATTTGGGTTTTAAAAGAATACTTATGGTTGTTTTAAAAGGAAAGAGACTTGTAGAATCAAGAGTTTTGGTTTAGAACATAAAGTGTTATAACAGCTTTATGGGAAGTTAGTTATAACGACTTTATGAAAACAAAGGAATGGTTTTATCATTGGTTTTAAAATGGTAATTTGACTTTAAAGGAGAAGTGTTTTGGTCTAAAGGAAGGCATGTTATTGTCTTAATTTGGTTTAAAAGGAAAGTCCGACGTTGTTTTGGTTTAATTAAAATATTAGTCACTTTATTTTCTTATACTACGTATTGTGTGACTTTTGTGAAAGTAACGATCTTTTAAAGAGTTAATGTATAAAGTACTTGGGGATAAAACCCGATCTTGTTAATCATAGAGTAGAAAGTACCTTGTGTGTATAACTTGATTGTGTTGGTTTGTGATAGCCTTGTAATACTTTCTTGTTGATTTGTTAAGTAAACATGCTAGGATGCTACGTGTGTTAGTATCTTGTGATGTTTGTGTAAAGGGTTTCCTCGATCGCGCTTAAGTTGTTTAACTATCACCGTTATGTTGGTATTGTACCACTCACCTTGACATGTTTCCGAGGTTGTCGCCTCCACGCGGGTAGACTCAGCGATGCAGGACCATGATTCGAGAATACCTACGCGGGTCCAGGGACCTATGCGGAGCTACGAGTTCCGTGTTAGTGGCGGCCTTTATGGTCACGCGGTCTATGTGGCTACGCGATCGCGAGTCCAGCGGACGCCGGAGTAGCACCGACGCGGGTTATACCTCACGCGCCTACGAGGTTGGCCTATGCGAGTCGCGAGGAGTTCGTGGCTAGACGCGCACATCGATATCGCGGGCGTGTGACCAGCTTTGATCATGTGACGGTCTAGACATATCTCATGATACGCTTTATGACCTTGTTAGTACTACGGGTGTTAGTAGTCGGCTATGCCTTCAGACTTACCCTCAGACGGTTTTATTATGACACGGTGGGACTCGTGTTCATGTGTACTCTTGAATGTTTTATATCATGGATCGCCGGTGGCGAAGGTATTCCACGCACGAGTGATGCGGGCGCGAGACCCATTGTTATATTTGAGTAATGACTTTGAGGCATGAGTCCTCGACTTAACATGACTATTTATGTATTGTGGATCGTAGTTTGGTTATCATACATGTCTCCCGCTTTATATAGATTATTATGATTTCATTTACGATTTTTACAAGTTTCACATACTTGGTACTGTTATCGACTCCTTCTGGCCGCGTTCATGCCGCAGTAGAGGTACATCGGTTGTGGATCCGCGCTTAGGATCACGTCACTGGGAAGCTCCGCTTTCTCCGAGGCTTGTTTGGTATAGTCTCCTGTCAAGGTAGTTACTTGTACATTCTGTGGTATGGGCCCTGTCCCGTCATAGTTATGGTTACATTCTTGAGGTCCGTAATCACCGCAAGTGTGGTTGTAAAAGGATTTAACTGCTCGTTGATATATATATGTATATATTTCGGAAGGTGACCGCTTTGGTTAGCCTAGTTCATGCTTTATGACTTGTCTCATGTTTTAGTTTTTTATTTCCGCGATTTTCTCTCGATGTTGTATCACCAGGGTGCCCGGTAGGCACTACCACGCCCGGATCGGTCGTGACAAAAGTGGTATCGAGCGCTTAGTCCTCTGAAAGTGTCTACGCATCGTGTTCAGTAGTCTTGATTATCGGTGTCAGGCACCACATCTATAATCGTGAGGTCGCAGGACATTTAGGATTGGTTTCATTCTTCTCATTCCGAGATCGTGCCTTAGAGCCGTGTTGTAAGTTGGACTCTCGCGTATTCTTATGTACCCGCTATGCCTCCGCGCAAGGCAACCAGTGGCCCAGATGAGCAAGGCGCAGAGGAGCTACGAGTTGAACACGAGGGTTACGAGGCACAGCCCGGTTCTTACCGAGATAGTACTTCGACGACGAGTTTTTATGATGCCGCTAGCCCACAGAGTTAGAGCGGCGCAGCTTATCGAGGCCACGATACCGAGCCTCAGCCCACGCCAGAGCCGAGGATATGAATTAAGGTGATAGCCCGCCATTAGCCAGGCTGGGTCGAACGAGGACGGACGGAGCCGTGGTTCCGGCAGACGATGATTCCCTAGATCCGATAGTCCGAGACTTAGGGATTTCTTGAGTTGCGCGCTGTAATTCTATGGATAGAGATCCGAGGATGATCCTCGTGTGTCGACTTGTTGGGAGATTGTTATACCCGTGGCCGCCGTACATGTGATGGGAGGATGTCCGTGCAGAGGGTTACCATAGGGATGACTCACCGCCGTCGCCGCGGGTTGATTGTTCTAGAGGGGGTGTTAGTCGACGAGGTCACCCCTACCTCGCTTTCGCCATAGAGTAGACTCCATTACGGTGAGTGTCGCATCGCCGGTACTTTTGTGTTTGCGCCAATAGGGCAATTTGGTGAGAGTTTGTCCGACTGTAGGTAGCACAGATGTAGAGCCTCAGCCTTTCGGATCGATGGTCGGTTCAACACCTTATATAGCTAGCGCACTGCAGGCGTGATTATGATTAGAACGGCAAAGGGAAAGTGAGGCAAGAGTTGCAGAGATATCTTTAGCCCTTAGAGATTTTGTTTATGATATTACGCTGGTACATGTTAGGTGCTATGTACGGATAGCATTGTGTTAAGTGTGAATTAGAAAACATGGTTAGTTGAAAGGATAAGTATGGGTCATGGAAGGTGTGAACCTTAGAATAGTACACGCTGAGACCTTAGATGCGCCGTCTTGAGAAAAGGATTTTACTGTTAATCTTTGTCGAAACACTTGGTATGCATGAAATGTTTTGAGGATATTTTCCTTGACGTGTAAGGTGAAAGTGGTAGCTTTCATGACTTGGATAGGTAAGATTGTTCCGGATCGGGAACAAGAGTTTGGTGCGCGACATGGTCGGGTTGAGGACCGCGCGGTCAACCCGCAGAAAGCGAGATGTGGTCAATTTGTGGTGGTCCCGCTTTGTGATAGGATTACGAGGGTGTTAGGTCCAAGGTTAGTTAACCATCGCACGAGTTCGAGGATGCGTTCGACCGCAGTCGCCGATGAGGTCACCATCTCGCCTTTCAGTGACTATTTACTCTACGGAGGTGGCGATATGTTATATATCGGGAAGGTTGTAAGCGCCGCACGATTCCTACTTTTATGACAGCAATGGAGCCCAATTTTTCTGCTATGTCTTTGTGGTCCGGTGTTACCAGCAGTGGTTGGAACTCAGTGAGTCTCAAGATTGCATTCACCCTGGCCGACGTAAGAACAGCGCTTTACCCAGATAGTTAAGAATAGGTCATGGGCCGATGTTTTGATTTCTGTGGTAGCCGTGAGGATTGTGTGCCTCGGGTAAGTGAGTTTTATGATAGCTACCTTTACGATTCTGATGTCGCTTTACGGCCTCAGATAAAGTGTAGTTGCCGATCGATTGTTCAAGGTTGGCAAGGTTCAGATAGTTGGTCCCTACTTGTTTCACCGTGATGTGGATAGGTGAAGCTTATCCAGAGGAAATTGTTAGCACTCGAGTCACCGTAAACGTGGTACGCTTATTAGGAGTTCGAGTTACGGCGAGGTACGACGAGTAAGGAAGAAGTGAACATATGTTATGAGAACTAAGTGGTCATTCTGCGTAAGATGCGAAAGGAGTATCGCTTGATCATGGGTGAGAGCTTTTGAGATGATTGAGGTGATTCCTCGTTAGCATGAAATGGAGTTTTGCACATGTTATATTCCGCCATCGTGGCGTGATCGGTTTTGTAAGTGTAGTAGGAGACTACACCGACATATGTATGTTTAGAGACTTAGAAGGAACATTCGGACGAATGTTTCTGGGGAAGAATGTTATACCGTAGTTCCGTGGTATGTATGCGAGGACATACGCACGAGAATACGCTGTAAATATTGGAAAGAAAGGAAGATGTGATTTTTTCGACTAAAAGTTTCCGTTTTTGTGAAGAAAAAGGTTCGTTAATGGGAATTGGATTCCCGTGATTTGGTATTTGAACTTCTGATTATATTAGAATTTTGAGATTTTATTTTCTGAATGGCCACGCTGGGCCCACGGAGAAATTTACGGTTTGTGGGCCCGCTTTGTTTTTGAGGTTTCCGCTTTTGGATATTTTCTAAGACGTAATATTTTGATTTAATCGTGGGCACACGTGTCACCCCTTGTGTGGCCACGTGTCGAATGGTGTGACAAGTGGCTAGCCACTTGTCACCTACTCACCTCGCCGAAATGGCCTTACACTTGACACCCACTCGTTGGCCATGTGGTGGTGGGACCCACACACACATGGCCCAATCTTGGCCATACACTTAGATGGATCTCGACCTCCATTGTTCTATAAATAGACCCTCGGTTGATGAATAAGTTCATCTCACTGAAAGCTTCCAAGAGCAAAATACTTCCTCCCTTTGTATTGGTTTCGTCCCACCCTCCCCTTGTGTAGAATACTTGGTGTATTGTGGTATAATTCCAAATACACTAGCCTAGTATCCCTAGTAGTATTCCAAAGTTGTTTAAATACTAGAGCCCGTAAATCCTACTTTATTCGAAAGTCGCAAAACGAAACCCTAAAAACCTTCATAGCTTGGTTGAGTTGTTTAGAGGTTGTTTAGAAACTTCTAAGGTCGCTGAGCGGTCAGGGGCGTAAGGACTTGGAGCTAAACGCTGCTCAGATCGACATTTAATCTTGGATAATTTTGGGCTTATCGAGGTAATGATTTACGCCCTATTGTAATTGGATATTACATGTCAGAGTAATGTATAGTTGAGTATACTATATTTAGAATGAGTATTGAATTGTATTTACATAGTAATGTATTTACGAGATCGTTGTATTATTGTGAAGCAGATTTGAACACGTCCGTTAGACGTGTAATCCTCGAGTTATCGCCCGTAGCGCCTTGTTAGTGAGGAGATTTATGTGATTTCGTGGAGGTGCTGCCAAATTTTCTCAGAGAAAATGGAACCGTGTGTTTAGAAGTTAATAGACGCCAGGGCCTATATAGTGGAAGTACTACGAGTAGCGATTCTACTATGAGTGGAAAAGGCTAGCAGGTTACTGATCGCGAGCGCTTTGCTTATTGTCGATAATCGTCGCGAGGTATGTGAACCTCTTCCTATCCTTTCTAGCATGATGTTTTGTAAACTATGTAGTACGGTAGACGCATACGTGCTAAGTGTTTTGGTTGGTTTAAACATAGGGTGTTATAATAGCTTTATGGGAAGTTAGTTATAACGACTTTATGTAGGTAAAAGAATGGTTTATTGATTCAAAGTTAAGAGACTTGATCTTCAAAGATAAGAGACTTGACTTATAGACAACTTGATTTTGAAAGTTAAGAGACTTGATCTTCAAAGATAAGAGACTTGACTTATAACGACTTGTTTTCTAAAAAGAGAAGTAACTTGATTTTAAGTATAGGTTACTTATTTTGAAAAGAGTACATTATTTGGGTTTTAAAAGAATACTTATGGTTGTTTTAAAAGGAAAGGACTTGTAGAATCAAGAGTTTTTGTTTAGAACATAAAGTGTTATAACAGCCTTTATGGGAAGTTAGTTATAACGACTTTATGAAAACAAAGGAATGGTTTTATCATTGGTTTTAAAATGGTAATTTGACTTTAAAGGAGAAGTGTTTTGGTCTAAAAGGAAGGCATGTTATTGTCTTAATTTGGTTTAAAAGGAAAGTCCGACGTTGTTTTGGTTTAATTAAAATATTAGTCACTTTATTTTCTTATACTACGTATTGTGTGACTTTTTTGAAAGTAACGTATCTTTTAAATATTTATTGTATAACTTACTTTGGGTATAAAACCCCTATCTTTTTAAAAATATAGAGAAAGTACCTTGTGTGTATAACTTGATTGTGTTGGTTTGTGATAGCCTTGTAATACTTTCTTGTTGATTTGTTAAGTAAACATGCTAGGATGCTACGTGTGTTAAGATCTTGTGATGTTTGTGTAAAGGGTTTCTCGATCGCGCTTAAGTTGTTTAACTATCACCGTTATGTTGGTATTGTACCGCCACCTTGACATGTTTCCGAGGTTAAGCCGCTCCGACGCGGGTAGACTCAGCGATCCGGGACCATGATTCGAGAATACCTCACGCGGTCCAGGGACCTATGCGAGCTACGAGAGTTCCGTGTTAGTGCGCGCCTTTATGGTCACGCGTCTACGTGGCCACGCGGATCGCGAGTCCAGCGGACGCCGGGAGTAGCTACCGATGCGGGTTATACCTCACGCGCCTATGAGGTTGGCCTACGCGAGTCGCGAGAGTTCCGGTGGCTAGACGCGCACATCGATATCGCGGGCGTGTGACCTTTTTGATCATGTGACGGCCTTCAGACATATCTCATGATACGCTTTATGACCTTGTTAGTACTACGGGTGTTAGTAGTCGGCTATGCCTTCGCATTTACCTCAGACGGTTTTATTATGACACGTGGGACTCGTGTTCATGTACTTTCGAATGTTTTATATCATGGATCGGCATGGAGGAAGGTATTCCACGCATGAGTGATGTTGTGGCGTGAGACCCATTGTTATATTTGAGTAATGACTTTGAGGGCATGAGTCCCCGACTTAACATGACTATTTATGTATCAGGATCGTAGTTTGGTTATCATACATGTCTCCCGCTTTATATAGACTATTATGATTTCATTTACGATTTTTACAAGTTTCACATACTTGGTACTGCAGATCGACCTCCTTCGGCCGCGCTCATGCCGCAGTAGAGGTACATCGGCCAGGATCCGCGCCTAGATCACGTCAGCTTTTGGGAAGCTCCGTTTCTCGAGGCTTGTCTTTGGTATAGTCCCCTGCCAGTAGTTACTTGTACATTCAGGGGTATGGCGGGGCCCTGTCCCGTCATAGTTATGGTTACATTCTTAGAGGTCTGTAGTACTGTTGTGGGCAGGGTTGTAAAAGGATTTAACTGTTCAGGTTGATATATATATGTATATATTTCAGGAAGGTGACCGTTTTGGTTAGCCTAGTTCATGCTTTATGACTTGTCTCATGTTTTAGTTTTTTTATTTCCGCTGATTTTCTCTGATGTTGTATCACTAGGGTGCCCGGGGTAAGGCACCAGTCACGGGCCCGGGATCGGGTCGTGACAACCAGGATTTGGTAAGGACTAAATAAATACCGGGAAGGTATGAAACAGTTTAATGAATTCTCATCAAGGTTTTACGTACTAATTTGAGACAATTAGGAAATGATGAGTTGTCTGAGAAGGAAATGGACCCTTAAGAAGTTATTATTAAGGTAATTAATGGAAAACTATGTTAATAGATTGAGCTACGTAGTAGGATTTCGAGAATGGTACGGGTGAGATCCGTATGGAGTAAGTATAGTTGTTGTGGTCAAGACAACACGATTATGGTATTACGATAAGTTTTGTACCCGTTTACGGGGGGACTGATAAGGTAGGCATGGAGCATGGAAATTGGGAGACTAAGAATGTGATAACCACCGAGACCTTAGGTATATAAGGCCTTCTCGGGTAGTAAAAAGTTAAGACAGACCAAGGAAAAGAGTTAAATACGACGCCGAGTCGGGTTGGGGACCTATTAAGGGTCGCCCCATAGCTTGAAATGAAATGGGATCAGTTGGAAGTAGTCCCGCTGCGTGACAAGGTCACGAGGGTGCAAGGCCCAAGTCTAGTTAATCATTTTACGGGCTCGTGGACGTGTTCCACCGGAACCAGGGTGTGAGAGCCGGAAATGGCCTTATGTTGTTTAGAATAGTAACTCCAAAGATTGGAGGCCCGAATCTGTATGAAGGCTATGTACGTATGCTAGTATAAGTTTGGAAGTACGGAAAGAGTACGACCAGTGAAAAAGAGAGCAACCAAGTGTAAAGAAATGGAGCCTGAATCCATGAGGACCTTTCATGGTGACTACACCCGTGAGTGTTGGGTGGTAGCTGAGCGGGTAGATAATAATTACCGGTAACGATACAGTCGTTGGACCCTAGCAGACCTAGCAGAGCTGTTATGACAGACGTTGAGGTCATTATGAGTACGAACTAGTTGGCCTCTTGTTATGCCAACGTGGACTACAGAAGAGAGATTGATTCGGTACCAGTTCCCGGTAAGCCGGTTATCGAGTGGAAAGGAAGAGAAGTGGTGGTAACTAGTGAATTATCCTTCATTCTTTGACATTGTTGATTTTAATAAGTCTGTGTGACTTGTTCATTTGAGGTAAATTGACGCAGAAAGTAAGTAATAATTGAATTTGAAGGAATTTATGTTAAGTGCCCTTGGAGGTACTTGGAGTTGGTTTGGTGTGGCGGTCAGGGCCACGACCTTCCAGATAATTTCAGGAAAGTGTGCAAGGCATGAATAAAATAAGTACGAGTGCTGCCGGCAGAAAGCTGAGGGCATCTTTGGTAGGTTTTGAAAATCTACATGACTTTAAGGCGGTGCGTGATGATTAGATAATTACTGGACCGCAAGAGGACCCTGTGATTAGGGTTGTGACTCTAAGGAAAGTTTATAAAGGGGAGATAAGTTCTCTACCCCACGTAAAAGGACAATTTTACGTATTATGGGGTTGCGTGTACCCATGTTGTTAGACGCAGGATATGAGACTGGTAAGGTGTTCGGTATCGTCATGCCATAGGTTACAGTTGTAGATAACCGTGGGAAAAGTGTTGTGTTGGGGTAATTAAGAACGACGTACGAATTGGTCGAGGAAGTATCGTAAAGATATAAATGCAGGTTGTATGCATGTATGAAACTGTACGATTATGAATCAAGATAGAAATACTTTTGCTAATAATAAGCCTAAGGTAAGGATATGGCCAGAATGATAAAGGAGAATATGACTATGGTTATGTAAGTTGCACGAGATATGACTACCCCAGACTAGTGTAAAGACCATTAGTAAATAATGGGAAGTAAGAACATTTCGAGGAAATGTGGTAAACCTAGTTATAGGCTCTACAAACTGGGAAAGGAAAATCGGGTTACTACTTTACGAGATCAAGGAAATCCCCCCCCCCTAAATTGTGATTGACAGTAAGTCTTAGCCATGAGTCAAGCAAAGGAATTAAGTCTAAGTTTAGTGATCAAGTTTGGTTGCAGTAAAGGGAAACAGAACCATAAGTGAGATTAAGGATACCGAATATTTCGCAGAATGAGAAAGGCTTTCGATTATTGGAAGATAAGTTGACCACGACTATGATTCTAACCCCTCATGTGAGACTAGAGGGTTAGGTTATTATTGTAACACGTTGGGTGTTGGGCTAGGTTGTGTGCTGATGCAAAACGATAATGTTAGAGACTATGTTTCCCGGCAGTTAGGGAAGCATGAGTGAAATTATGCCACTCATGATTTAGAGCTGGCGGCAGTTAAATCATGCCTTGAAGAATTGGGGGCATGACGTATATTATAAACTTCATGTGGATATTTGTGCAGACCACAAAAGCCTCCGGTATACCTTCAGACAGATGTAGTATAATTAGCGACAGCGACGGTGGTTAGAGTTATTCAAGGATTTTGATATCGATATCCTATACCATCCGGGGAAAGGCAAGGCGATTCTGTATACTCTTAGTCGTGGTCTATGGGTAGTCCGCCGACGGGCAGCCAGCATGCGGGGCGTGGTCCGTGAGATTCGTTAGCTAACGAGCCGGGGGGTTCGATTATTTGTTTCCAAGGTTAATGAAGTTTAGATCCGAGAGGTTGCCGAGTCTTCCATCGTTGAGGAAGTAAAGAGGCGACAGTATGAGGATCCAGTTATGATACGGTATCGAGATACGGCTCTCCGAGAAGAGAAGAGCCTGTTTGAGTAGCACCGGATGAGGTGCTGTGAGATGAGGATAGATTGTGTGTACCCGGTGCTGCAGGACTAGTCAGCAGGTTTTAGGGGAGGCATACAGTGCTTATTGCTCAAATTGTTCGGGGTCGACTAAGTTGTGTCGTGACCTCAGATGTATGTATGGGTAAGATGACCGGAAAAGGGACGTAGCAGAGTTGTTGCTTAATATCCGAATTAGTAGCAGGTCATGGTTGAACACCAGAAGCCCAGTGGGCTATTACAGGCGATTTAGACCCCGACTTAGACATGAGAGGTAATTAAAATGGATCTTGTTACAGGGTGGCATCGTACTCAGAGGAAGTGCGACTCCCTGGGGGTCATGGTAAATAGGCTGACGAAACCAGCCGTCTTCTTCCGGTTAGGACCACTTACTCTACCGAGGTTCGTGCTAGCTTTTATAGTCGGGGATTGTGAGATCCGCACGGGTTCCTACGTTTATGATGTCGCAGATGAGCTCGACATGATAACTTCGAGGTTTTTCGAAGGGTTTTAGGAACACAGTGAGTCTCGGTGTTGCATTACACCCTCGCACCGATGACAGAAGCGTACTATCCGCATACACTTAAGGATAGGTTGCGCTGTGTTCTTGATTTGAAATAGCCGGAGGGTTAATTGCCTCTTGTTGTGTTGCGTATGATAAATGAATACCCTTCCAGTATTCAGATGGCCCTGTATGAGGCCTTGTATGTAAGAAAGTGTAGATCGCCGGTTGGATGGTTCGACGTAGGCGAGGTTCAGTTATTTGGTCCAGACTTGATTCAGCGGGCTGCGGATAAGGCGAAGCTTATCCAGGAAAGATTATGAGTAAGCTCAGAGTCAGCAGAAGCTTTATGCAGATAACCGACGTGGACACATGGGGGTTCAGGTTGACATTTTAGTATGAGCATTGTTATGTGGCCACGTGTGGCATTATTGGTATGTAGGGGTTGTAAGGAGACTATGTCGCTATCTTTAAGTTGGACTCCCGAAAGAACATTCGGGGACAAATGTTTCTAAGGGGGGAAGAATGTTACACCCCGGAATTTCAGGATATGTTTATAAGAACGAAGGTAAGAACCCAAAAATATTAAGATTTGAGACGAGTAAAAATTTATCGAAATTATGGAATTATCGGAAAACGAAATATTGCGACGAATGGGAGGGCGACTGTCACGACCTGACCTCGGGCCCGTGACTGGTGCCTTACCCCGGGCACCCTAGTGATACAACATCAGAGAAAAACAAGCGGAAATAAAAACTCACGAAAGAAAACAGTGAAATAAGAAAATAGGCTAACCCAAACGGTTACCTTTTTGTACATAAATGAAAACTTGAACAGTTACATCCCTTACAAACTCTGCCCACAACAGTGCTACAGACCTCTAAGAATTTTAAAACCATAATGACGGGACAGGCCCCGCCATGCCCCTGAATATACAAAAGTCTACAACTTCAAGGAACCGTACCACAGGACAAGCTTCCGGAGATATGGAGCTTTCCGAGAACCGAACAGCGATACTAAGAGTGCGGATCAGCAAGCTATGTACCTCAACTCGCAGATGAACGCACCAAGGAGGTCGATAACAGTACCAAGTATGTGAAACTGAAAAATACTGTAAATGAAATCATAATAGTCTATATAAAGCAGGAGACATGTATGATAACCAAACTACAGTACACAACATATAAGCAGTCATGTCAAGTTAGGGACTCATGCCCGTGAAATCATCACTCAAATACAACCCGGGAATTTAACCCGCACAATGGCCGCATGCCCCGGCATCTCACCTCGGTATAAGCATGGCCTCGAACCGCCCTAGTGGGCCCATACCGTGGACCATCCAACGTGTCGGTATGCCCAAAGGAGATAACAAGATAACAATCCCTGTGGAAGCATACCCGTGGGCCACCCAACGTGTCGGTATGTCCAAACAACTAACAAGATAATACTCACTGTGGAAGCATACCCGTGGGCTACCCAACGTGTCAGTATGTCCAAACAAATAACAAGAGAATACTCACTGTGGAAGCATACCCGTGGGCTACCCAACGTGTCAGTATGTCCAAACAAATAACAAATAGCTGGCCCTCCATCGAGAGACTCGATAGCACAAATCAAACCCTTGCACAACAAGGCTATCTCAACCAAGCATAGGCAAGTTACACACAACTCAAGGTACTTTAAACACTTCTTATCACAACGTCAAGTATACCATTCTAAAGTATTACTCTTCTCTAAAAAAAACAAGAGTTAGAGAGAAGTTTCTCTCACTAAGAAAAACGTTCTCAACGTTTTCCTTAGTTGCTCCTACGGTTTTTCCTTCCCCCCCCCCCCTCCCTAATCTACCATTGTTTCCCTATGGTTTGAAGCTTAATGTTCACAACATGAAAAAGACTAAACGTTACACACGCTCCAGCAATGATTCAGGAGGTTCAGGCAGTTCAACAAAGGCTCGAACCAGGAAAAAGAAAAAGAATGGAGGCAGTCCAACAATCGTTGAAGAAAATCTAATTCCGGCAATTTCAGACACATCGGTGCTGGCTCATGTCACGCCTGATACGCGTATCCAACTCGAGAATGTAGTAGATGATTCAATGCTACAAAGGATTCATGAATGGGGCAGAAATATAGAAAACGAAAGCTTGGATATTAGTGAATTTGAAAGCGAAAATCCTTATGTTACTAGGATGGTCAATCCTATCACGGGCCAACTACAAAACAACAAGAACTTTGAGGAAGAACAGGGCAGCCATGGCATCACTAGTACCCCCACACTACCTGGTAATTTACTCAGACTTGCCGGAAAAGGGGATAAATCTGGGCCAGGTATCGCAATTGATGAAACTAGGCGTGATGGCGTACTCGGGTCTAAACCGGGTCAAGGTGCGGGTCAGAAGTTCAGGACGGGTCAGGTGGGGGTCCATGGGGCAAAGACTAATCCCGTCTTGCAAGAACCAATTTCAGTTGTTAGCATTGAAGGAACTCCTATTTCCAAGAAGTCTGCCGCGGGTGCCAAGGTATCACACTTTAATGCAGCGGGAAATGAAGTTCAACATCCTATTCCGGGTCGGGGCATGGGTCAGAAGGGCAAGGCGGGTCAGGCGGGAGTTCTTGAGCCTAAGAATATTCCCATTATGCAGAAGTCAAGATCAGTTGGTAGGAGTGAAGAGATCTCTATCCCCAAGGAGTCTAACATTAATGTCGCGGGAGCCGAGGCGTCAGAATTAATTGCTTCGGGTTCCAAGGTGCCTTCATCAATTACGGGTCTTTACACTGAACAGAATGCTAAGGCGTGCGAGGAGGAAGTCCATGGGGTAATGAATAATAACGTTATGCAAAGACCAAGGCAAATTGGTAGGCACGAAGGGATGTCCAAGGAGTCTAACATTAATGTCGCGGGAGCCGAGGCGTCTCAATTTAATGTTTCGGGTTCCAAAGTGCCTTATTCAATTACGGGACTATACACTGAACTTAATGCCAAGGCGTGTGAGGCGGAAGTCTATGGGTTATTGAACAATAACGTTATGCAAAGACCAAGGCAAATTGGTAGGTACGAGGAGATTTCTAAGGAGTCCGACATTATGGTCGCGGGAGCCGAGGCGTCGCAAGTTAATGCCGCGGGCACCAAGGAGCCTTCTTCAACAACGGGTCTTTACTATGGGCAGAATACTAAGACGTGTGAGGCAGATGTCCATGAGTCAATGAATATTAATGTTATGCAAAGACCAAGGTCAAGTGTGATAAACGAAGTGACTCCTATTTCCAAGGAATCTAGGTACTCAATGAACATTAATGACGCGGGAGCCAATGTGACAGAATCAAATGCCGAGGGAATCAATGAGCCTTCTAACTTTATGGGACAACAACCTCTGAATCCTTTAAGTGTCAACAATGAATCCTTCCCTACTTTAGCAAGTTTGCTTAGTGGAACCCATCTCAGAACACGAAACAACACCTTTGCCTTTAATGCTACCTTGGGCACGGGAAGAGTCATTAACAACAACCCTCTCTCATCCAATACCTCTTCATTACTTCCTGAAATTCCTAATACCTCACCTCTTCTATCCCCCCTTCCATCTATTCTTTCTGAAACCCATAACACATCTCATACCCTCCCTAATGGCACGCGAATCCTCTCTCATATTCCTGGCCCAAGTTCAATTCCTTCTACCCATCGCCCTATGTCTATACCTCCAGAAATACCTCCTAATGATTTACACACAAATGCATCTTCAAAATAACATCAAGTTCCACCCGCGGGTAAAACTCATAGTAACCCTCCCCCGAACCATGGCAAAGGTCACATCCCTCCCAAAAAGACTTATGCTGGAGTCTTTGCGGGAACTAGGATTGAAGCAAAAGGTATGAAGTTACAATTTATCGAACAACAAGGTGCGGAAGTAGATATAGAAGCTGGGGATGAAGTTCCATTCATAGAAACATGGGGTTATTGCTTAATTGGTTGCTTCACGGGTCCCTTCCCAGGAAGAGAAGCCTTAAATACCATTGTGAAGGGATGGGGAGTGAAATGCCGTATTATACCACATGGCAAAGGATGGACGGTGTTCAAATTTATGACGGAGGAAGAGCGCACTAATGTACTTCATGGTGGCCCTTATATGGTCTACGGGAAGACTATGATGCTTAAAGCTATCAATAAAGGAGTTTTTATAACGGATGAGTTATTCATGGATATTCCTATTTGGGTCACATTTCCGGACATTCCCCTCTCTATCTGGAGTGCAACGGGACTTAGTAAGATTGCTTCATGTGTAGGAAAACCTCTTTACACTGACCAATTTACTAAGGAAAGATCCAAAATGAACTATGCTAGAGTTCTTGTAGAAGTGGATGTCAGCAAGGAGCCAATAAGGGAGTTTGTTGTCAAACTCCCTGATAACAGAATGTATACTCAAAGGGTAAACTATGAAAATTATCCGGACTTTTGCTATCATTGTGCGGCTTTTGGACACAATCACCTGAAGTGTAGGATACTGGGGTATGATTCCAACACGGAAGATGCTCCTAAAAAACGCAATACAGTGATACCTCCTAACAACAAGGAAGGTTCTACTTGTGCGAATGTCAACAGAGGTACGGATGGAACCATGCCTCTCCCCCCCTATCCATCAACTTCGCAACATCCCACAGATGCTGATAACTTGATGGAAGTTGATGTAAGTAACCACACAACACCTCCTGGTCCCGGTTGTTTGGGAGAAGCCACGCATGCTGCGGATCCTTCGGTTTTGGGTCATTCTGGTCCATCATCTTTACGGGAAGCTCAAGCTAGGTCCTCTAGGCCTCATTCACGGGATGGTAGTGTGCAACTTGATAGGATGCGTTATGAGTCGAAGCATTCTGATTCTGAGATTCCATTAAACCCGCAACCCTCTTTGGATGGAAATACAAACAAGGGTGTAACGGAGGTTTCGTTGCTGGTGTCTCGGAGTGTTACCTTTGAACGCGGGGAACATAGCTTGGCTGAAACACATGCTATGGCTTCCAGCAACAAAGAAGATGGTTGGAAAGAAGTTGTTATACCCCGTATTTCCAGAGTATGTACGTAAGGGAATACGTACAAAAGTCTAGCCTTAAAGATTAGGCCAAGTTCGAAATTGTGCACAACTCGCTTAAAGAATCGTTTTCCGACGAAACGTTTCCACGACTTCGTAGGAAAATTCCGCTATGCCATTACTATTTTTGCGGATTTTTCCGAGAGACGAAACATTTTGGACCAACGGAGGGCGACACTTGGCACCTCCCATTGATGGACTTGAATCGTCCCATTGACGAAAATGGAGAGGTTGGGCACGTTTTTGTGCCTTGCACAAAGTCAAGGAGTTGGTAGGATATTTGTGTTTAGTTAATCCTCACCCTACACTTGCCTTGCACTTGTCTTCATCTTGGCCATTGGTTGGCCAAGGCTTGAGCTATAAATACCCCCCTTTAGATGAAGAATTCTTCATCCACAAAGTTGTCTTCCAAGTCTAAAAATCCTCTCCTCTCCCTTAGCCTTTCGTCCAACACCTCCCTCGAGTGAGTTGGCCGAGGCCTACCCCTAGCCTAGCCGAAATCTACCCCTCCCTTGGTAGAAAAGTTGTCTTCTAGTATTGTTATAATGCCCAAAATACCTAGCCCAAATCCCTTAGTCCTTTGTAGGAGTTGTAAAGAACTTCTAAGGTTTCGAGCTACCTGAGCGCATACAACTTAGGAGCTAAACCTTGCTCAAAGCGCGACTTTTCTAGGATACTATTGGGCTTACCGAGGTAACTAATCCTAACCCTCTTTGAATTAGAGAATACTTACTGTAGTAGTATTAGAATAAGTATTAAATACTTAGAAGAATATCACGAATAGAATTGAACTGCTACCACGTAGAAGGGTTTAAAAGAAGAATAATCAAAATCAGACTCACATAGGACTGCTTTTCACGATGAACTTATATAGCTCACCGGGTAGGGAAGTGCTGCCCGACTTTCCGTAGAATTGTGAACCCTCTGTTTAGAATGACCTTCAGAGTAGTCTTTGATAGATGTCTGTGACTATTATAGTCTGACTCTGCGCGCGACATATTCAACTTGGCAGGTGGTTTTCGCTGAGAAGGTATGTGATTCTTCCTAAAGCATGATATTTTACAATATATAGTACGGTAGACGTACATATGTTAACTGAATAATAACTACGGCAATGTCTTTGACTTAAGCCTGAATAATACTTATGGCAATGCCTCACGGCTTAAGCTTTGAATAATACTTACAGAATGCCTCACGCTTAAGCTTTGAATAACAAAGAACTGAAAACATTTCAAAAGAATACTGAATCATTTTTAACAGAAGATAAATATTTGGTTTTTAAAACAAAAGCTTAAGAGTTATACTAGCTTTATGGGAAGTTAGGTATAACAACTTAAGAAGATAAAAAGGAACTGTTTACTTATTTGTTTATAAAAGCCTTGTATTGATTTCTGTTAAGTGTAGTAAGATTTGTGTGATAAGTAGACATATTATGATGCTACAGGTTAGTGTCTTGAAACGCTTGTGTAAAGGGTCATTCTTCAGGCTTACGTTGCTAACCTAGAAGTCTGTTGCATCGTTATTGTATCACCTACCCTCGATCGTTATACCGGTGGCTTGCCCTTGATGCGGTCTATACGGCTATGCGGTCTGTGAGACTATGCGGAGCAGCGGTATGCTCGAGATTGATCATTCCGGTGTTTAGCCCGACGCGGGATTCCTGCGCGGTCTGTTGAGACTACGCGGTCTTTTGAGGCTACGCGGCCGCGGAGCCTAGGCGGATGCCGGGTTAGCTGCCCCGACGCGAGGGATACCTCATGCGGTGCGTGTGTGACCCATGCGGGTGCGAAAGTCGAGGACTAGGCACGCAGAATGATACTATGGGCGATCGCCTTGCTTCGATCATTCGCGCCTAGAATAGACTGCTACGCTTTTCCTATTATTGTTGTTTGTGATGGCACTATGTGCAATTGAACCGATTGTATTTGTGAAAAGGTTTTAAATACTTTGATTTCATTTCGATTCTTTATAGTTTCACATACTTGGTACTGCCAGATCGACTTCGGGCTGCGTTCATGCCGCAGTAAAGGCAAGCACGTGCTAGATCCGCATCCCAGGATCTTTTGCGTTGGTGTCGTGAGCTCCATCTTCTCCGAGGCTCTACTTTGGGTATGATCTCCCAGATTGTAGATAGTTTTGTATCAGTCGGTATGGCGGCCCCGTCCCGCCATAGTTGTCTACTTCAGAGGTCTGTAGTACTATTGTACGGTTGGGATGTAATCGCAAAACTTGATTATTTATATATGCCGAAAGGCGACGCTTACATAAGTCGGTCTTATTTTATAAAGCATTTCTGTCTTGGTTTATATTTCCGCTGGTTACTCGATGTATGGCTACTGGGTGCCCCTGAGGCACCACGCCCCGAACGGGTCGTGACAAAAGTGGTATCGAGCGCTTAATCCTGAAAGTGTCTACTGCACCGTATCTAGTAGTCTTGATTATCGGTGTGTTGTGCACCACACCAATAATCGTGAGGCTATAGGATATTTAGGATCGTTTCCATTCTTCTCATTCCGAGATCGTGCTTTAGAGTCGTGTTATAGGTTGACCCTCTAACGTATTCCTTTCCCCGATTATGCCTCCACGTAAGGCAACCCGCCCGGGCGGCAAGGCACCGGCGGAGCCGCTAGCAGACACCCAGAGTCACGAGGGCTCGTGCCCGCCTATACCGCAGACGACGAGTTCTATGACGCCGCCCCAAAGAGAGACCATAGTACCCACACCTCCGTCCCCACACCGGGCGGAGGAGTTAGGGTACAAGGAGATGGCCCACTATTGGCTAAAGTCAGGCCCGACACGAGGAGAGGCTGGATGCGACAGTTCAGCCTCCAGCTCCCGCACGTAGTACACCCGAGGCGTATAGTTTGAGGCTACGAGATTTCTTGAGTCAGAGCCCGCGAGTTTTACTGGTCGAGGCCGAGGATGATCCGCAGGAGTTCATCCGTCACCGCAGAGGATTACGCGGTGATCGGGCTTCAGATCGAGGTCGTGACATTCGGTTCGATCGGCCGCGTGATACCGCAATCGATTGGTTTGATTCATGGGAGCTTTCGGGAGAGCATGCACCTCCAAAGAATATGGGATGAGTTTTGAGGCTTTTTCACACACTTCTTGCCTCCGCGATGAGGAGGGCACGAGCCGATAGATTCTTGTTCTTGAGAGCGAGGACGCATAGTGAGGAGTACAATGTCGAGTTTGATTCTTTGGCTCGATATGTCCTCGTGACCGTAGCAGATGGAGGACAGGGTGCATCGCTATGTCACCGGGCTAGATGATTACATGGCCGAGTCTTGTGCGGGTGTGTCCCTTCAGCCAGGCATGGAAATAACCCGTATGCAGGCTCATGCACTGGGATGTGAGGAGCGTAGAGACCTCCGGCAGAGCGATATCAGCAGGTGAAGGCCAAGACGGCCGGTTCTTTGGTGGTTCTCGTGGTGGGCGGCATCAGCAGAAGTCCAGATTTGCACCACAGCCAGCGCAGCGCTCCTACCTCATTTTCAAGACAGAGCGCCGGGGGCGTGTCGAGGCCCAGGGACTTCGGATTTCCGGTAGCAGGGTGCTAACTGCTCGAGGTCCGCTCGGTGCCTGTTGTGGCGTATACCATTCTCGAGTCAGACCGAGCTCGCTATACTTGTGGCCGCAGGTCATTTCGCGAGAGTTTGTCCGACCGAGCGGCGCTGGTAGTAGGCCTGGTTCATGTGGTCTGTTGCCGCTTCTTCATCCCCGACAGTTACTCGCCCCGGAGGGCAAGGTACTCGTGGACCAGCGGGTCGCGGCAGAGGTCGTGGTGCGGGTCCCCGTTCTAGCGGTCCTCAGAACCGCAGTTATGCTTTGTCCACCGACAGATCGTGAGGCCTCACCGATGTCGCCACAGTACCTTATCGTTCGGGTTTGATGTGTATGCTTTGATAGATCCGGTTCTACTGCCCTATATATCTCCCTTGCTAGTAGGATAGGGATAGAGCCCGAGTCCATAGACCTTTCGAGGTAGCTACGCCAGATGGTGATTGATGGTAGCTCGGCGGTATATAGAGCTTGTCCCGTGACTATTTACATCGTCTGACCAGCCGACTTGATAGAGTTGAGATGATTGACTTCGACGTGATTATGGGATGGATTGGCTAGCTTCTTGCTACGCCAATGTAGACCGCAGAGAGAGTAGTACGGTTCCAGCTTCCGAGGAGCCGGTTGTTGAGTGGGAGGAGCACCAGACGCCGGTGGTAGGTTTATTTCCTACCTCAAGGCTAGGAAGATGGTGCGAAGGCGGTATATCTACCATCTCGCTCGTGTTTGATCATCGCCGCGTACCAGATTTTCGATTCAGAGTCACGAGTTCCCACCGTGTTTCGGATGACCTTCGGGTATCCTCCCGAGAGGAGATTGAGTTTTGTATTGACATATTGCGGACACTCGCCTATTTCCATTCCGCCATACGTAACGGCACCGCCGAGTTGAGAGAGTCAAGGATCGCTTGAGATTTGCCGGAGAAGCGGCTTCATCAGCCTAGTGTTTCTCCCGGGAGCGCCGGTATTGTTCGTGAAGAAGAAGGGACGGACGCCGCATGTGTGTTGATTACGGTGAACAAGGTGACCATTAAGAACAGATACCCTTCCCGTGATTGATGATTTGTTCGACCAGCCAGTGGTGCGAGATGTTTCTCCAAGATTGATCCGCGATCGGGCTATCATCAGTAGTCGAGAGGTGGATGTCCCTAGGATCGCATTCAGACCCAGACGCATTATGAGTTCGTGGTCATGTCTTTGTTGACTAATGCTCGCGGTATTCTTGGATTTGATGAACCGAGTGTTCAAACCATTTTGGACACGTTTGTGATAGTGTTCATTGATGATATCTTGGTTTATTCTCGCCAGAGCGAGCACGCGAGCATTTGGCGGTCAGGCCGATTCTCCAGACTGCAGCTTGTACGCCAAGTTTTCCAAATGTGAGTTTTGGTTGACTTGATGGCGTTTCTTGGGCATATTGTCTGGTGATGGCATTCGAGTGGATACGCCAAGATCGAGGCGCCAGACTTGGCCTAGACCTACTACTCCGGCTGCAGGTTCGCAGCTCGGCCTCGCAGATATTATCGGCGGTTCATAGAAGTTTGCTTCTATCTTCGCACCATTGACTAGGTGACTCGTAAGGCCAAGTTTCAGGATCGATGCTTGGAGCGGGGTTTCGATTCTTGAAGAGAGATCGACGACCGCCTCATTCTTACTCTTCCGCAGGTCCAGATGGTTATGTCGTATTGTGACGCGTGCATCGGTTGGGATGTGTGTTGATGCAGATGGCAGTGGTTATAGCATATGCATCCCGACACCTGAAGAAACACGAGGAACTACCCCACCCATGATTTGGAGTCGTACCGTGATTCACGCTTTGAAGATCCGAGGCACTATTTGTATGGGTTCACGTGGATATTTATACGCACCACAAGAGCCTCCAGATATCTTCACCAGAGGAGCCGAACTTACGGCGCAGACGGTGGTTAGAGTTGCTTAAGGATTACGATGTTGATATCCCGTACCACCCGGGAAGGCCAATGTTGTGGCGATGCCTAGTCGTAGGTCGGGGAGCCTATCGATGTGCAGAGAGGAGGGACATGATTCGTGATTTGCATCGCTTAGCGAGCCTTGTGTCCGCTTGATTGATTACGATAGCAGTGGGGTTAGAGTTCGTGAGGTTGCCGAGTCTTCCATCGCCGGCGAGGTGAAGAGGCAACGATTCGAGGATCCACTTTGATTCGATATCGTGATCTGACTCTTCGTGAGGGCAAGGGTTTTTGAGGTAGCACCTGATGGGGTGCTAAGGTTTGAGGGCGCATCGTGTGTTCGGATGTTTGAGGACTTCGCAGAGGTTCTGGGAAGCACACGTAGCGGCGTTACTCTATCCATCCGAGGTCGACCAAGATGTACCACGACCTTAGATCCGTATTGGTGGGATGGCTTGAAGAGGACGTTGCGAGTTCGTAGCTCGCCCGTGTTGTCGCAGTGAAGGTAGAGCACCGAGGCCCGGTGGTTTGTTCTGACGATTGAGATCCCGACCGAAGTGGGAGGTAATCAACATGGACTTCATCACGTGATTACCTCGCACTCGGAGGAGACATGATTCTATATGGGTTATCGTCGACGGTCGAAAATCAGCCCACTTTCTTCCCGTCAGACGACTTTTTCTACCGAGGATTATGCCGACTTTACATCCGAGAGATCGCCGATCGCATGGAGTCCCTACTTCGATCATATCGCATGATGAGCCCGATTACGCTAACTTCCGGAGGTCCTTCCAGAGGGTTTAGGACGCAGTGAGCCCGAGCATCGCATTTCATCCACGCATGCACGGACAGCAGAACGCACTATCCGCACTTCGAGGATATCTGCGAGCCCGTGTTATTGACTTCTGGTAGTTGGGAGGATCATTTGCCTCTAGTTGAGTTTGCGTATAATAATAGCTACCACTCCAGTATTCAGATGGCGCCTGATGAGGCCTTGTATGGGAGGAAGTGCAGATCGCCTATAGGTTGGTTCGATGTGGGCGAGGTGCAGCTAGTGGGACCAGATTTGGTGCAGCAGGCAGTGGATAAGGTGAAGCTTATCCGAGAGCGGCTATCGACAGCTCAGAGTCGACAGAAGTCGTATGCAGATCATCGTCGTCGGCATCTTGAGTTCGAGGTTCATGATTGGGTTTTCCTAGCGTGTCACCCATGAAGGGTGTGATGAGATTCGGAAGAAGGGGAAACTCACCAGGTACATCGGGCGTTTCAGATTGTCCGCAGCGTAGGCAAGGTTCCCTACGAGTTGATCTGCCGTCCGATCCGGAGGCGGCATCCGTGTTTCATGTTTCTATGCTGAGGAGATGTATCGGGGATCCATCTAGGGTACACCCGATTGACGATGTCCAGGTGACCGAGGGGTTATCGTATGAGGAGATTTCCATAGCGATAGTCGATCGTCGAGTTAGGCGTCATGACGAAGGAGGTGGCTTCACAAAGTCTTGTGGCGAACGAGCTCGTGGAAGAGATGACGTGGAAGCCGGCGAGGACATGAGGCAGAAGTATCTCACCTATTTCCCACACCTCCGGTAATTCACTTTCCTACTTGTAAAATTTTCATTATCATTTATGCCTAAGTGTTGTTTCCGTGGCGTGTGTGGCTTTTGCAATCGCTTAAGTTGAAGAATCTTATCGTTAATCGCTCAGGGAAGGAACATTCGACGAATGTTTCTAAGTGGGGAGAATGTTATACCGTATTTCCAGTATGTACGTAAGGGAATACGCATAAAAGTCTAGCCTTAAAGATTAGCCAAGTTCGAAATTGTGCACAACTCGCTTAAAGAATCGTTTCCGACGAAACGTTTCCACGACTTCGTAGGGAAAATTCCGGCTATGCCATTACTATTTTTGCGGATTTTTCCGAGAGGCGAAACATTTTGGACCAACGGGAGGGCGACACACTTGGCACCCTCCCATTGATGGACTTGAATCGCCCATTGACGAAAATGGAGAGGTTGGGCACGTTTTTTGTGCCTTGCACAAAGTCAAGGAGTTGGTAGGATATTTGTGTTTAGTTAATCCTCACCCTACACTTGCCTTGCACTTGTCTTCATCTTGGCCATTGGTTGGCCAAGGCTTGAGCTATAAATACACCCCTTTAGATGAAGAATTCTTCATCCACAAAGTTGTCTTCCAAGTCTAAAAATCCTCTCCTCTCCCTTAGCCTTTCGTCCAACACCTCCCCTCGAGTGAGTTGGCGAGGCCTACCCCTAGCCTAGCCGAAATCTACCCTCCCTTGGTAGAAAAGTTGTCTTCTAGTATTGTTATAATGCCCAAAATACCCTAGCCCAAATCCCTTAGTCCTTTGTAGGAGTTGTAAAGAACTTCTAAGGTTTCTTGGAGCTCTGAGCGCATAACTTAGGAGCTAAACCTTGCTCAGCGACTTTTCTAGGATACTATTGGGCTTACCGAGGTAACTAATCCTAACCTCTTTTGAATTAAAGAATACTTCTTGTAGTAGTATTAGAATAAGTATTAAATACTTAGAAGAATATCACGTAATAGAATTGAATTACCACAGTAGAAGGGTTTAAAAGAAGAATAATCAAAATCAGACTACATGGATTGTTACATGAGACTTATATAGCTCACCGGGTAGGGAAGTCTTGCCCGACTTTCCGTAGAATTGTGAACCTCTGCTTAGAATGACCTTGAGTAGTCTTTGATAGATGTCTGACTATTATAGGTGACTCTCTGCGCGACATATTCAACTTAGCGGTGGTTTTCATGAGAAGGTATGTGATTCTTCCTAAAGCATGATATTTTACAATATATAGTACGGTGACGCATATGTTAATCGAATAATAACTACGGCAATGTCTTTGACTTAAGCTGAATAATACTTATGGCAATGCCTCACGCTTAAGCTCGAATAATACTTACAGAATGCCTCACGCTTAAGCTGAATAACAAAGAATCAAAACATTTCAAAAGAATATCGATCATTTTTAATGGAAGATAAATATTTGGTTTTAAAACAAAAGCTTAAGAGTTATACTAGCTTTATGGGAAGTTAGGTATAACAACTTAAGAAGATAAAAGGAACTGTTTACTTATTTGTTTATAAAAGCCTTGTATTGATTTTTGTTAAGTGTAGTAAGATTTGTGTGATAAGTAGACATATTATGATGCTACCTGGGTTAGTGTCTTGAAATGCGGTGTAAATCGGTCATACTTGCTGTGCTTACGTTTATAACCGGTAAGTCTGTTGTACTGTTATTGTATCAACTACCCTCGATCGTTATATCGAGGGCTTGCCCCTCGATGCGGTCTATACGGCCTATGCGGTCTGTGAGACTATGCGAGCGCGGTATGCTCCGGATTGATCATTCCGGTGTTTAGCCCGACGCGGGGATTCTATGCGGTCTGTTGAGACTACGCGGCTTTTGAGGCTATGCGGCCGCGGAGCCCAGGCGGATGCCGGGGTTGGATGCCCCGGCGCGAGGGATACCTGCGGTGCGTGTGTGACCTATGCGGGCCGCGAAAGTCCAGACTAGGCACGCAGAATGATACTATGGGCGATTGGCCTTGCCGATCATTCGCGCCTAGAATAGACTGCATACGCTTTTCCTATTATCGTTGTTGTTTGTGATGTGCACTATGTGCAATTGAACCGATTGTATTTGTGAAAAGGTTTTAAATACTTTGATTTCATTTCGCTTCTTTATAGTTTCACATACTTGGTACCAGATCGACCTCCTTTCGGGGCCGCGTTCATGCCGCAGTAAAGGCAAGCAGTGTTAGATCCGCATCCCAGGATCTTTGCGTTGTGTCGTGAGCTCCATCTTCTCCGAGGCTCTACTTTTGGGTATGATCTCCTGTATTGTAGATAGTTTTGCGATCGAGGTATGGCGGGCCTCCCCGCCATAGTTGTCTACTTCCAGAGGTGCAGAGTACTATTGTACAGTTGGGATGTAACTGCAAAACTTGATTATTTATATATGCCGAAAGGCGACGTTTTCTTACATAAGCTGTGTCTTATTTTATAAACTGTTTCCTGTCTTGGTTTATATTTCCGCTGGTTACTCTGATGTATGGCTACTTGGGTGCCCCGGTAAGGCACCAGTCACGGGCCCCGGAACGGGTCGTGACAGAAGTAATGCCGAAGAAGTTCATGACAAAAGGCAGTGGGAAGACTAAGGCAGCAAAGCACGGAGGTGCTAACAAAACCTCCTCTGTTTCCTAATGAAAATTCTTTGTTGGAATGTCCGTGGCCTTTGCGGACTAAGGAACAGGGCAGCCACGCAAGCTCTAGTGTGTAGTCTCACTAAACAGCATGATGTGGCATTGATTTGTCTGTTGGAAACAAAACTCTCTTTGTAAAGGATTGAGTTTTTCTACTCAAAGATTCAAAAATTGGAACTTTTGCTCAAATCTAGAATTCATTGGTGGCGGAAGAATGCTACTAATTTGGGATCCCTCTAGGGTCTGTTGTGAAGTGCTTGGAATGGATTCTCAACATATCCATGTCCAGGCAAGTTGTAAGATAACACAAGTGTCCTTCCTTGCCACATTTGTGTACCCGGTTTATAGCATCACGGATAGGAGGAAGCTTTGGCATCACCTTACTCACTTGGGCATTGGCATCACTAGGCCTTGGATGATTATGGGAGATTTCAACACTTATTTCTACCCTCATGATAAGGCGGGGGGTCCTCCACTAACGCCTTATGCACTTAAGGACCATGGTGATTTCAGGAATGCTCATGGACTAGAAGACACTCCTTCTTCCGGTTCATTCTACACTTGGACCAATGGTTCGATTTGGTCCAAGCTTGATAGAGTAATGATGAATCAAAATTGGAGTGATTTGACCTTAGAATGCACGGCCAATTTCTTGCCTATGGAACCTGTCTCGGACCACTGTCCCGTGATGGCTACGGTTATTGCATCCTATAATGTTGGGAAGCGGCCCTTCAAGTTCATGAATATGTGGCTCTCTCACCCCGCATTGGAAAACATTATGACTTCATGCTGGAGACAAGACATATTAGGAACAGCTCAATTCGTCCTAGCCTCAAAATTGAAAGCCTTGAAACAACCACTGAGGGCATTGAATATAAGTGAATTTGGTAGTATTGATCAAAGAGCAAAGGAGGCTAACATGGAGTTTAAGGAGGCTATCAATGCTCACATCGGAGATCCCTTTGATGAGGAACTTAAAGCCAAGGTTAAGTCCTCAAGAGTTAAAGCTAACACCTTAATGGAAGCCGAGAGACACTTCATAAGGCAAAAGTCGAGGCAGAAACACTTGATTGGAAGTGATAAATGCTCCAAATACTTCCATAGCTTGATCAAGAGAAGTAATGTCAAAAACTCCATCAACTTTCTTGTCAAAACCAATGGTGCTATCACTACATCACCCGGGGAAGTAAGGGAGCTACTTGTGGAGTTCTACAAAGATCTTTTAGGCACATCCCAATCCACATCGAACTTCGATCCTGAAGTATGCAACTTTGGCCCGAAGATAAGTGAAGAGGACAGTATTCATCTTTTGCATTTCATATCCCCAAAGGAGATTTGGGAAGCTCTTTCTGATATAGGAAATGACAAGGCTCCTGGACCGGATGGTTATTCGGCTGCCTTCTTCAAGAATAGATGGAAAGATGTGGGACATGACGTAGTAAGAAGTGTTCAAGAGTTCTTCTCTACTGGGGTTCTTTTGAAGCAAGTGAATCATACCATCATTGCCCTGCTACCCAAGACAGATCGGGATCCTAAGGTAACTGATTTTAGGCCTATTGGATTAACTAATGTGGTCTATAAGATCATTACAAAGATTCTAGCTAACAGAATGGCAAGAGTTCTTCCTTCTCTCGTTGATAAATCACAAGGGGCTTTTGTGAAAGGCAGAAACATGATGGACAATGTCTATATAGCACAAGAGCTTGTGAGAGGATTTAATAGAGCCAGAGTCTCACCAAGGTGTATGCTTATGGTAGATATTCGGAAAGCTTTTGACACGGTCTCTTGGAGTTTCCTTTATTCGGTATTAAGAGGCCTCAACTTTCCGAACAGATTTGTTAGATGGATCATGGAATGTGTTTGCTCAACCTCCTTCTCTCTTTCTATCAACGGTGAGCTACATGGTTACTTCAAGGGTAAGCGCGGCCTAAGACAAGGTGATCCTATGTCCCCTTCGCTCTTTATCTTGTGTATGGAATACCTTTCAAGGATGCTTAATTTGAAGGCTCAGGCAAGAGCTTTCTCTTATTATCCAAAGTGTAAAAGGTTGGGTATTACTCATCTTGCATTTGCGGATGACCTCATGCTCTTTGCCAAAGGTGATGTATCTTTAGTTGGGACTCTTATGAATTGTCTGGAGGAACTGGAAGTTGTCTCAGGGTTAACTCTTAACCCATCCAAATCCTCCGTCTACTTAGCGGGAGTGCAGGATGCTGTTCGCGACTTGATCTTGTCCAGAGTGGGATTCGGCATCGGTAGCTTTCCGGTTCGGTACTTGGGGATTCCTTTGTCCCCAATTTCAGTCTCGGTAGATCAATTTGCTCCTTTCACTAGTGCAATTTCGAATTACATTCAGAAATGGGGGCACCACTCGCTTTCTTATGCGGGTAAGCTAGAACTTATCAGGTCGGTCGTCCAAGGGGTTGAGAGCTTTTGGTTCCGGGCACTTCCTATTCCCGCCACAGTCCTCAACAAGGTACGGTCTGCATGTATTCAGTTCTTATGGGGAGGAAAACCACCAAGAGTCGCTTGGGATGTTATTTGCTTGCCTCAATCCGAAGGGGGCTTGGGCCTTATGAACATCAAGGAATGGAACCATGCACTGCTATCCCGGACTATTTGGCAAACTCACAACGAGACAGATTCACTATGGGTCCAATGGATCAACAACTTTTATTTGAGAGGCGATTCTTTTTGGGAATATGAGGTACGTCCTAGGGACTCACCCCTATTCAAAAAGATTTGCGGAATTCGTGACAAACTTGTTTCCATCTACGGTAGCCAAGGAGTCGCAATTGCCAGATTGGAAAGGTGTTGTACCAATGGTAAATTTGATTCAAGCCTCGTCTATGATATCTTGCGCACTACGCAAGATAAAAAGCCTTGGATGTCCCAAATTTGGAAAGGGTTCATTCCCCCTAAGTTTTCGTTTACCATGTGGCTTAATTGTAGAAAACGGCTAGCTACAAAGGACACTCTTTCCTATCTAAATTTGGAAGATAAGTCTTGCGGGTTCTGCAAGCAAGCTAATGAGACAAGGGAGCACCTCTTCTTTACCTGCCCCTACACCCGCTTGATTTGGAAGAGCATAAGAGATTGGTTGGGTATTAGGAGAGAAATGACAACTGTTGAAAGTTCTCTCAAGTGGATTAAGAAAGAACACCGCGGGACAAGCATCCGGGCCAAAGCTACCTTGCTTGCCTTTTGCATAGTGGTCTATGAGATTTGGAGGACAAGAAACACACTACTCTTTGAAGGCACAAGCTTACCGGCAGAAGAGGTCATTATAAGGATTAAAACAACATCTTATAGAGTTCTATATGACTTTATCCCCTCTTGTAATGGCACCTTTGAGTAACCACCCCTCCGTCCCCCACTTCTTCTTTTCATTACGTTGAGGATTGAGAACCCTCAATGACTGATTGTAGCCATTTTTCTTTCCGTTATTAGTAATAATATTTGCATTTACCTAAAAAAAAAAGTATACCATTCTAAATCCAATAATGAATCCATTTCTTTATTTTCCATAAAGTCGTTATAACTAACATCCCATAAAGCTATTATAACACTTTATGTTTTAAAACAAGTCAAGATAAAACCATGCCTTTCTTTTAAACCAAAACACTTCAAATTCTTAAGTCTCTTTTCTTTTAGAAATCGAGTTCCTTACTTTGGAATTTTTAAGAAGATCAAAACTTGATTACAATAATTCTTATTAGAGCAGCCATGATCTAGGAAATGTAATACAATTTTGTCTTATCTTAGCTTCTATGCAGATGGAGGTTTCTACTGGTTTTAATATAATTAATTGTCATTACTTTTTCCTTTATTAACGCTGCATTGGCTTGTTCGATTCTTATTCCCATTTCCGAAATTTATGTAACATTATTCTTTTAAAAACCAAGTACTCATTTCTCACGAATGAGGTTTCACACTTTTCAACACCATTTAGGTCAATTATAAGTCAAGTCTCTTATCTTTTGAAATCAACAAACCATTCTTTTACCTACATAAAGTGGTTATAACAAACTTCCCATAAAGCCGTTATAACACTTTATGTTTTAAACCAACCAACTACAACTATAAGCCCTTATGAGACCAAGAGGGCTTATTCTTAACCACCGAGTACCCATTACTAACGAATAAGATTTTCCTACTTTTTCAAACAATCAAAACCTTTACACTTCATATCAAGTCAAGGCACAACAAGGGAAATCAAATTCCTTTAACACACGTGCATCTACTGCACTATATATTTCACCAATAATCATGCTGAAGAGGATAGGAAGAGTCACATACCTCGCGACGATTGTCGACAATAAGCAAAATGCTCCACAGTACTATCTCCCTTAAGTAGAATATGCTACTCGTAGTACTTCAATCCTATAAGGGTCATAAAACGTCTATCAAACTCTAGCTTCGAACGTAGAATAAACTAAGTGCAAGGTCCCTACATTCTACGGAAATTTGGACAGCACTTCCTTTGTTTCTACTCACTATGCCACCTTTTTCAAGGCCGAATTCAATAACCAAACGCCACATTTAAGGCTCAATTAATTCAGCAAATACAAGGGGATTACATGTTATACCCCGTAGTTGCAGGGTATGTATGTGAGGACGTACGTACGAGAGTACGGCAGAAATTTTGAAAAGAAAGAAAGATGTGAGTTTTCGACGGAAAAGTTTCCGGTTTTTGTGAAGAAAAAGGTTCGTTAATGGGAATTGGATTCCCAGATTTGGTATATGGGCTTCTTAAATTATATTAGAATTTTGAGATTTTATTTTCGGAAATGGTCACGTGGGGCCCACGGGAGAAATTTACGGTTTTGTGGGGCCCGCTTTGTTTTTGAGATTTCCGGTATTTTGGATATTTTTGGAAGACGAAATATTATGGGCGAATCGGGGGGCGACACGTGTCACCCCATGTGGCACCCTTGGCCGAAATAATTATTGTGCACAACACCCGGTTAGAGTCGTTTTTAGACAAAACGTTTTACAAACTTTGCGAAGGGAAAATTCCGGCTATGTCATTTAGTATTTTTGCGGATTTTTCCGAGAGACGGAATGTTTTGGACCAACGAGAGGGCAACACTTGGCACCCTCTCATTGGTGGACTTGAGGGCGGCATAGGGCCGAATGGATGGGCAAGTTGTGGTAGATATTTGTGTAGATATTTGTGAGGGTTTTGTGGAGTAGGGACTAGGGGGCACTTGGGCACATCTTGGCCCTACACTTGCATAGCACTTGGCTAGATCTTGGCCATTGGTTGGCCTTTGCTTGGCCTATAAATACCCTCCCCCTTTGAAGACTTCTTCATCCAAAATAATTTCCTAAGTCTAAAATCCTCCCCCCCTCTCTTGTAGTGTTCTCGTCCCTCCCCCCCTTGGTGAGGCCCTTTGGCCGAGAACCCCTCCCCCCTTGGCCGAGAGTACCCCCCCTCCTAGTGGGGTTGGCCGAGGGGTATACACCCCCCCTTGTGGTGTTGGCCGAGGGGTATACACCCCCCCTTGTGGTGTTGTCTCGTATAAATACCCCCCCTCTTGGTAGAAATACTCTCAAAAGTATTGTTACTATACCCAAATTACCTTAGCCGTGTACCTTGTAGTATTCCAAAGATACCTCTATACGTAGAGCCCGAAAATACTACCTTATGTCCTTTTTGTCTCAAACCGAAACCCTAAGGAAAACCTTCATAATCGGTTGAAGTGTTAAGTAGAAGTTGCGTAGAACTTCTAAGGGTTGTTTGGAGCGGGTTGGAGCGCACGGAGTAGGAGCTAAACCTTGCTCAGGATCGACATTATAACTTGGATAATTTTGGGCTTATCGAGGTAAATATTCTTGTCCCCTTGTTGTAATTGGAATTACATGTTGTAGGATTATATGGTTGAAGTATACTATATATAGATCTGAACATAGCTTTGCGGCAATGTCTTTGGACTTAAGCCTGAATAAAGAAGAGAACTGAACTGTAATTACATAGGATTGTATTACAGTAGACTTGTGTGGTATTACTGTGTTGTAGAATTGTATACGTCCGGTTAGACGTATAAACCCCCCCCCCCCTGGTTGGCTTGGTAGCCTACTCGGTAGAGAGAGATTCACGCTGTCATGGGGAGGTGCCGCGAATTTTACGTAGAATATGGGACCGAGTGTTAATAGACGTTTGTGGCCTATATAGGTGGAAGACTACGAGTAGCGTATTCTACGAAGATTGGAAAAGGCTAGCAGTGCGATCTTGTGAGCGTATTGCTTATTGTCGATAATCGTCGCGAGGTATGTGAACCTCTTCCTATCCTTTCTAGCATGATGTTTTGTAAACTATGTAGATGCGGTAGACGCATGTGCTAAATGAGTTTGGTTGGTTCAAAACATAGGGTGTTATAATAGCTTTATGGGAAGTTAGTTATAACGACTCTATGTAGGTAACAGAACGGTTTATTTATTGTAGAAGTTAAGAGACTTGATCTTGAAAGATAAAAGGCTTAACCTATTTGACTTAATGTGTAACATTTTGTTAAAAATGTTGTAAAACCTCATTCGCGAGTAATGAGTATTTGATTTTAAAGGATAATGTTTTACTGATTTCGGAAATGAGAATAAGTATCGAACAAACCACAGCAGCGCCAATAAAGGGAAATGTATTGACTAATCAAGTATTATTAAAACCAGTAGAAACCTCCATCTGCATAGAAGCTAAGATGAGACAAAATGATATTACATTTCCTAGATCATGGCTGCTGTTATAAGATTGTTATAAACAAGAATAACCTACTCACATATAAGGTATATGGTTCTCAGATTGTTTTAAAGGAGAATTATATTAGTAAGTGATTAATACTATGAACTGCAAAACCTTTCGAAAATGAGAAACTTGAGTAAGTTGAAATTAGGCAAACTTGAACGTTTGGAAAATAATGTTGTTACTTGATTTTCTTTACAAAGGGAATTGTTTGGTTTACTTAAAAGGATAGTCACTCTATTTTCATACTACGGGTATTGTGTGACTTTTGTGAAAGTAACGTATCTTTTAAAGAGTTAATGTATGAAGTACTTTGGGGATAAAAACCCGAACTTGTTAACATAAAGAAGGAAGTACCTTGTGTGAAATACTTGATTGTATTGGTTTGTGATAGCCTTGTAATACTTTCTTGTTGATTTGATAAGTAAACATATTAGGATGCTACGTGTGTTAGTATTTGGTGATGTTTGTGAAAAGGTGTTTCCTTGTTGTGCTTGTGTTGTTTAACGGTAAGCCGTTATGCTAGTATTACATCACTCACCTCTTGACATGTTTCCGGGTTAGCGCCCTCCGTGCGGGTAGACTCGGTGATGCAGGACCGTGATTCGAGAATACCTCATGCGGTCACGGGGCCTATGCGCGAGCTGCGAGAGTTCCGTGTTAGTGTGCGGCCCTTGTGGTCATGCGGTCTATGTGGCGTGGATCGCGAGTCCAGCGGATGCCGGGAGTAGCTACCCTCGACGCGGGAATACCTATGCGGGCGATGTAGCAGCTATGCGGAGTGCGGAAGTTCGGGACTAGACGCGCACATTAGATCGCGCGAGTGGCGGCCGCCGATCATGTGGCGGTCTAGACAGATCTCATGATCTGATTTATGACCTTGATTGATGCGTAGGTTTTAGTAGTCGGCTATGCCTTCGTACTTACCGCACGGTTTTATTATGACACAGTGGGACTGTTGTTCATGTGTATTCCTTGGTGCTTTTATATCATGATGCCGGTGAGGAAGGTATTCCACGGGCATGATTGATGTTATGGGCGTGAGACCCATAGTTATATTTGAGTGATGACTTTGAGGGCGTGAGTCCCTGACTTGACATGACTGCTATTGTTATACCCCGTATTTCCAGAGTATGTACGTATGGACGTACGTACGAAATTTGAGCCTTAAGTTAGGCATTGGATTCGAAATTTGGGCACAAGTGCCGATTAGAGTCGTTTTCTGACGAAACGTTTCCACAGCTTACGTTGGAAAAATTCCGGCTATGTCATTTAGTATTTTTGCGGATTTTTCCGAGCGACGGAACATTTTTGGACCAACGGGAGGGTGACACTTGTCACCCTCATTGGACGGCAAAGAGGAGGCTTGGCCTTGGCCGATTGGTCCCTCCTTTTGTGCCTTGCTTTGTGGCTTGTTTTGTGGAGTGTTTTGTGGAGTGTTTTGTGGAGTGTTTTGTGGGTGCACTTGGCTTGATCTTGGCCTTACACTTGCCTTGCACATGGCTTGATCTTGGCCATTGGTTGGCCTTTGGTTTTGCTATAAATACCCCCTCTCTTTGAAGACTTCTTCATCCACTCTTCACTTGCCTAAGTCTTGAGAACCCTCCTCCTCTTGTTGACTCGTCCCAAGAGCCCCTCTCCGACTGGTGAAGGCCTTTTGGCCGAAACCTTCCCCCTTTGTGAGCCTAAAGCCGAGAACACCCCCCCCTCCCTTAGGGTGTTGTTCTCGTGTGGTACCCCCCTTTTGTGGTATTGAAATACTCCTCCAAGTATTGTTATAATGCCCAAAATACCTTAGCCTTATACCTTGTAGTATTCCAAAGTTACCTCTATACGTAGAGTCCGGAAATACTACCTTTTGTCCTTTTAGTCTCAAACCGAAACCCTAAGGAAACCTTCACTGTTGGTTGAAGTTTTGGAGTAGAAGTTGGTTAGAACTTCTAAGGGTTGTTGGAGCGGATTGGAGCACTCGGAGTAGGAGCTAAACCTTGCTCAGGAGCGACTTTAAACTCGGATAATTTTTGGGCTTATCGAGGTAAATATCTTGTCCCCCTATTGTAATTGGAAATTACATAAGTGTTGAAAATATAGTGTTGTATACTATATATAGAACTGAACGTAGTTGTTGGCAATGTCTTTTGACTTAAGCCCAAGAATAAAGAATCGAATCAACTGTAATTACATAGATCAGACATGAGACTTGTGTAGTATTCTTGATAAGAGAATTGCACGCGCCCGATTAGACGTGTTAACCCCCTCGTTGGCTTGGTAGCCACCTCGATAGAGAGGAGATTTACGCGACATGGGAGGAGTCACGAATTTTCTGTAGAATGTTCTACGTTAAGATCTAGATTTTAATAAGCGCTGTGGCCTTATAGGTTGAAGTGCTACGTGACGTAATCTTACGGACTAAGGAGTAGCCGACGGTTTGAGGTACTCGGGCGTTTTGCTATTAGTCGATAATCGTCGCGAGGTATGTGAACCTCTTCCTATCTCTTCTAGCATGATATGTGTGAACTATGTAGTACGGTAGACGCATACGTGTTAAGCGTGTTTGATTGTCTTAAAACATAAAGTGTTATAACGGCTTTATGGGAAGTTAGTTATAACGCTTTATGTAGGTAAGAAAATACTTTGTGGTTTTAAAAGGTAATCGATGTGAATTATAAGCGGCTTGTTATAATAAAGAACTTGATGTATTTCAAAAGATTTATAATCGTTTTGAAGGAAGAGTAACACTTGGTTTTAAAGGTTTTAAAAAGAGTTATACTAGCTTTATGGGAGTTAGGTATAATGTCTTAAGAGAGGTAAAGAAAATGGTTTACTAATGTTAGAAGTTAAGAGACTTGATCTTATAAGATAAGAGACTTAACTTATTTGTTTTAATGTGAATGTTTGTGTGAAACCTCATTCGTGAGTAATGAGTACTTGATTTTATTTAAAGGATAATGTTTCTTGATTTGAAATCGTAATGTGTATCGACAGGACCAACGCAGCGTTAATAAAGGAAAATGTATTGAATAATGATGAATTGTATTAAAACCAGTAGAAACCTCCATCCGCATAGAAACTAAGATGAGACAAAATGATATTACATTTTCTAGATCATGGTCAGTAATAAGAATGTTGTAAACAAGAATAACCTACTCTCACGTGAGACATATATTACTCAATTGTTCTAAAAAGAAATCAAGTGATTAAGTTTATGAACTATGAAACCATTTGAAAATGAGAAGCTTGAGTAATTGAAACTAGGCAACCGAACTTAGGAAAAGAATGTTGTTACTTGATTTTGAAAAGGAATGTGGGTTGGTCATTCTAATACTACGGGTATCGGGTGACTTTGATAAGTAATGGATCTCTTTTAAAGAATTTAACGTACGTAGTACTTTAGGGTTAAAACCCGGACTTTGGCATAAAATGAAGGTACTTTGAGTGATGTGAAACTTGCCTATGCTTGTTGTGGTGAAACATTCCTATGCTTGTTGTTGTGAAACTTGCCTATGCTTGTGATGATAGCCTTTGTTGTGCAAGTGTGGTGTTTCTGTGTTACCGCGTCTCTCGATAGAGGGCCGGTTGACTGGTTGAGGTTTCTACCGCTCGGCTGGTATCCGGTGGTCGGCTCAGACTTGCCCCGTCTCGTGACTGATTCGGCCTTGGTATCTGGTAGTCAGCCCTCGCACTTGCCCCGTTCAGTATAGTGACGAAGTTTCGTGATACGGCCTTGGTCCCTGGTGGTCAGCCCTCGTACTTGCCCCGGTCAGCTACGTGACCGGCCTTGGTATCCGGTAGTCGGCTCTCGCACTTGCCCCGTATCAGCTTCGTGGTTGTGGTTGCATTGTATTATTGGCACGGTCGGATCCGGTAGTTGTACTTGTCCTGTACGGTTTTTATGACACAGGTGGGACCTGGTGTTCATGTATACTCCTTGGTATTGTTATATCATAAACTGCCGGCAGTGAGGAAGAAATTCCACGGGCACGAGTGATAATTTGGAGGGCGTGAGTCCCTGACTTGAGGTAACTGGTTATATGTTATGTACTGTAGTTGGTCATCATACATGTCTCCTGCTTATATAGACTATTATGATTTCATTTACAGTATTTACAGTTTCACATACTTGGTACCTGTTGTACTGACCTCCTTCGGGGGGCTGCGTTCATGCCGCAGGTAAAAGGTACATCATTTGCCGATCCCCGCTTAGGATCACCTTTCAGTATTGAAAGCTCCGTTCCTGAGGCTTATCTTTTGGTATGTTACCACGAGTCCGTAGATGCTTATACATTCGTGGTATGGCGGCCCCGTCCCGTCATAGTTGTTGTAAATCTTAAGTGCAGAGTAATCGCTGGCGTGTGGTTGTAAAAGGATTAAACTGTCGGGTTTTATGTATACCGGGGCAAGCTTGCTGGTCTGCTTATTTATTATATCTCTTGTTTCATGATTCATGTTTTATTTTCCGCTGGTTTTCTCGATGTTGTATCACTAGGGTGCCCGGTAAGGCACGATGCGCCCGGTTCGGGCGTTACAAAGTGGTATCGAGCGATTAATCCTCGGAAAGTGTCTACGCACCGTGTCTAGTAGTGCGATTATCGGTGTTGTGCACCACATCTATAATCGTGAGGCTATAGGACATTTAGGATTGGTTTCATTCTTCTCATTACGAGATCGTGCCTTAGAGGCGTGATAAGATTGGACCTCCGACGTGTTTCGCTTTTACCGATTATGCCTGCGAAAGGCAACCCGCCCGTGGCGGCAAGGCGAGAGGATCTGCGAGTAGAGCGTGGCAGAGACCACAAGACCGAGCCTCCATCCCCGCACCGAGCAGAGAGATGAGTTACTGAGTGGGCGATTAATGGCCGTGGTCAGGCAGACTTGAGGATAGGGCCGACGCAGCAGCTTCGATGCACCATGGTTCACTCTAGATCGAGATAGTTCGAGGCTACGGATTTTCCGAGTTGTAGCCGCCCGAGTTTTATGGGTCGAGGCACGAGGATGATCCGCAGGAGTTCATCCGACGATTCTGCGGATCGTGAGAGTGATCAAGGCATCGGAGATCGAGTCGGTGGCTTAGGTTCACATCAATCGCGTGATACCGCAATGATCGTTTGATTCTTGAGCTGTCCAGGGAGAGCATGCACTTCCAGCGGTATGGAACGAGTTCTCGAGGCCTTTCTTGCACATTTCTTGCCTCCCGGATGAGGGCTCGGGCGATTTTTGGTGTTCTGCGATCCGCGCACGTTCGGGAGTACAATGTGGAGTTTGACTCATTGGCGTGACGTCCCGCGTTAGTAGCTAGTATGGAGGATCGAGTGCACCGATATGTTCTGGCTCGATGATTGCCTTGCAGAGTTGTTCGGGTGTAGCTCTTCAGCCGGGCATGGACATTGCCCGCATGCAGGCGTATACACTTGGATGTGAGGAGCGGATAAATCGACGGAATGACCAAGGTCAGCAGAAGAGGGCCAGAACAGCAGGGTCCTTTGGTGACTTTCGAGGCGGACCGTCTCAGCGGCAGACTAGTTATGTACCTCCGCCAGTACAGAGTGGTCCTCCACAGCTTTCGGGACCTTCGGGATATTCAGGAGCAGGTCGGGGCTCCCAGGTTTCAGATTTTCAGGGGAGCAGGAGTGCTCGCCGGATGAGGTTGCCACTTGTCTCGGTGGCTGTTGTGGAAAGCTCCATAAGGAGAAGTGTCGTACTAACTCGGAGATTGTTATTTTTGCGGCCAACAGGCCATCCGGCAAGAGATTGTCCACTGGGTAGCACCGGTAGGATAGCAAGGACTACTAGAGCGATTATGGGTTCTTCACCTTCCGTAACCAGGCAGGATGTTCGTACACCGGAAGGCCCCGGTAGAGGTCGCGGTGGGAGTTCCCAGTTTTAGCGGTCCTTTGAACCGCCTATTTTCAGGTATATCCTTAACCCTCTAGAGACTTATATTGTATTGATGTTGATGATGTGTTTAGTGTTATGTCGGATAGCTTTGTGCTAAAATGTGATTTAGGAGCATGGTTGATGAAAAGGGTAAGCTGGGGGCATGGAAAGTGTGAACTTTAGGACATTTTATGTTGAGACCTTACTGTAAGGTCGTCTTGAGTAAAAGATTTATTTTTATGTTTGACCTTTATCGTAACGCGTAGTGTCGTGGGTTATAATTGTGTGATAAGTCCATGAGTAATGTGGGATGGAAGTGGTAGCTTTCATGGCTTGAATAGGTAAGATTGTTCCGTCGGCGAGCAAGAGTTGCGCGTTGGGGTCGGGTTGAGGACCATTTGCGGGTCAACCCAGAACCCGGTCAGGGGTCAGTTCTCGGGTGGTCCCGCCAGTGGTAGGGTCACGAGGGTGCTAGGCCCAAGTTTAGATGACCATCGTATGAGTTCGTGGATGCGTTCGATCGAATCAGTTCGTGAAGGCCGGAATGGCCTTAGGGAAATCGAGGTTAGTGAGATGACCAAGTTGGGAGGTAGTGACTCGGGTTGGAAACGAAGCGTTGTGAAGTGTGGTACGGATACTAGAACGAGTTCGAGTGTTCGTGACGAGTACTACGAAAGGGAGAAGTGAGCGTGTGTTTTGTGGCGGTGTGGCATGATTATTTTCGCACGTATAGCGGTGAAGACTATCTCGACGCCGCTTGTTTTGAGACCTAGAAGGAACATTCGGGACGAATGTTTCTAAGGGGGGAAGAATGTTATACCCCGTATTTCCAGAGTATGTACGTATGGACGTACGTACGAAATTTGAGCCTTAAGTTAGGCATTGGATTCGAAATTTGGGCACAAGTGCCGATTAGAGTCGTCGACTAAACGTTTCCACTTACGTTGGAGAAATTCCGGCTATGTCATTTAGTATTTTTGCGGATTTTTCCGAGCGACGGAACATTTTTGGACCAACGGGAGGGTGACACTTGTCACCCTCATTGGACGGCAAAGAGGAGGCTTGGCCTTGGCCGATTGGTCCCTCCTTTTGTGCCTTGCTTTGTGGCTTGTTTTGTGGAGTGTTTTGTGGAGTGTTTTGTGGGTGCACTTGGCTTGATCTTGGCCTTACACTTGCCTTGCACATGGCTTGATCTTGGCCATTGGTTGGCCTTTGGTTTTGCTATAAATACCCCCTCTCTTTGAAGACTTCTTCATCCACTCTTCACTTGCCTAAGTCTTGAGAACCCCTCCCCTCCCTCTTGTTGACTCTCGTCCAAGAGCCCCTCTCCCCCTTGTGAAGGCCTTTTGGCCGAAACCTTCCCCCTTTGTGAGCCTAAAGCCGAGAACACCCCCCCCTCCCTTAGGGTGTTGTTCTCGTGTGGTACCCCCCTTTTGTGGTATTGAAATACTCCTCCAAGTATTGTTATAATGCCCAAAATACCTTAGCCTTATACCTTGTAGTATTCCAAAGTTACCTCTATACGTAGAGTCCGGAAATACTACCTTTTGTCCTTTTAGTCTCAAACCGAACCCTAAGGAAACCTTCACTGTTGGTTGAAGTTTTGGAGTAGAAGTTGGTTAGAACTTCTAAGGGTTGTTGGAGCGGATTGGAGCACTCTGAGTAGAGCTAAACCTTGCTCGGGAGCGACTTTAAACTCGGATAATTTTGGGCTTATCGAGGTAAATATCTTGTCCCCTATTGTAATTGGAAATTACATAAGTGTTGAAAATATAGTGTTGTATACTATATATAGAATCAACGTAGTTGTTGGCAATGTCTTTTGACTTAAGCTCAAGAATAAAGAATCGAATCGAATCGTAATTACATAGTGTATCAGACATGAGACTTGTGTAGTATTATCGTATAGTAGAATTGTACGCTTCAGCTAGGCGTGTTAACCCCTGGTTGGCTTGGTAGCCACCTCGATAGAGGAGAGATTTACGCTGCCATGCGGGAGAGTCGCCAATTTTCGTAGAATGTTCTACGTTAAGATCTAGATTTTAATAAGCGCCTTATGGCCTTATAGGTTGAAGTGCTACGTGTGACGTAATCTTCTGGACTAAGGAGTAGCCGACGGTTTGAGGTACTCGGAGAGTTTTGCTATTAGTCGATAATCGTCGCGAGGTATGTGAACCTCTTCCTATCTCTTCTAGCATGATATGTGTGAACTATGTAGTACGGTAGACGCATACGTGTTAAGCGTGTTTGATTGTCTTAAACATAAAGTGTTATAACGGCTTTATGGGTAGTTGGTTATAACGGCTTTATGTAGGTAAGAAATACTTTTTGGTTTTAAAAGGTAACTGATGTGAATTATAACTGGCTTGTTATAATAAAGAACTTGATGTATTTCAAAAGATTTATAATCGTTTTGAAGGAAGAGTAACACTTGGTTTTAAAGGTTTTAAAAAGAGTTATACTAGCTTTATGGGAGTTAGGTATAATGTCTTAAGAGAGGTAAAGAAAATGGTTTACTAATGTTAGAAGTTAAGAGACTTGATCTTATAAGATAAGAGACTTAACTTATTTGTTTTAATGTGAATGTTTGTGTGAAACCTCATTCGTGAGTAATGAGTACTTGGTTTTATTTAAAGGATAATGTTTCCGATTTGGAAATCGAATGTGTATCACGCACCACCGCAGCGTTAATAAAGGAAAATGTATTGAATAATGATGAATTGTATTAAAACCAGTAGAAACCTCCATCCGCATAGAAACTAAGATGAGACAAAATGATATTACATTTTCTAGATCATGGTTCTTGTAATAAGAATGTTGTAAACAAGAATAACCTACTCACGTGAGACATATATTACTCAATTGTTCTAAAAAGAAATCAAGTGATTAAGTTTATGAACTATGAAACCATTTGAAAATGAGAAGCTTGAGTAATTGAAACTAGGCAAACTGGAACTTAGGAAAAGAATGTTGTTACTTGATTTTGAAAAGGAATGTGGGTTGGTCATTCTAATACTACGGGTATCGGGTGACTTTGATAAGTAATGGATCTCTTTTAAAGAATTTAACGTACGTAGTACTTTAGGGTTAAAACCCGGACTTTGGCATAAAATGAAGGTACTTTGAGTGATGTGAAACTTGCCTATGCTTGTTGTGGTGAAACATTCCTATGCTTGTTGTTGTGAAACTTTCCTATGCTTGTGATGATAGCCTTTGTTGTGCAAGTGTGGTGTTTCTGTGTTACCGCTGCTCTCGATAGAGGCCGGTTGATAGTTGAGGTTTCTTCGTTCGCTCGGTATCCGTGGTCGGCTCTCGTACTTGCCCCGTCTCGTGACTGATTCGGCCTTGGTATTCGTAGTCACCTCGACTTGCCCCGCTCAAGATAGTGACGGTTTCGTGGATACGGCCTTGGTCCCCGTGGTCACCCTCGATTTGCCCCGGTCGCTACGTGACCGCCTTGTATCCGGTAGTCGGCTCTCGCACTTGCCCCGTATCAGCTTCGTGGTTGTGGTTGCATTGTATTATTGGCACGGTCGGATCCGGTAGTTGTACTTGTCCTGTACGGTTTTTATGACACAGGTGGGACCTGGTGTTCATGTATACTCCTTGGTATTGTTATATCATAAACTGCCGGCAGTGAGGAAGAAATTCCACGGGCACGAGTGATAATTTGGAGGGCGTGAGTCCCTGACTTGAGGTAATCGGTTATATGTTATGATCGTAGTTTGGTCATCATACATGTCTCCTGCTTTATATAGACTATTATGATTTCATTTACAGTATTTACAGTTTCACATACTTGGTACCTGTTGTACTGACCTCCTTCGGGGGGCTGCGTTCATGCCGCAGGTAAAAGGTACATCGGCTGTCGATCCCCGCTTTTAGGATCACCTTTCAGCGTATTGGAAAGCTCCGTTCCTTCGGAGGCTTATCTTTTGGTATGTTACCCTGAGTCTGTAGATGCTTATACATTCAGGGGTATGGCGGGGCCCTGTCCCGTCATAGTTGTTGTAAATCTTAGAGGTCTGTAGCACTGTTGTGGGCAGGGTTGTAAAAGGATTAAACTGTTCGGGTTTTATGTATATACTGAAGGCAACTGTTTTGGTTGGCCTGTTTATTTATTATATCTCTTGTTTCATGATTCATGTTTTATTTTCCGCTGGTTTTCTCTGATGTTGTATCACTAGGGTGCCCGGGGTAAGGCACCGAATGCCCGTTCGGGCGCATACTATTTATTGGAATCGTAGTTTGGTAATCATACATGTCTCCTGTTTTATTTAGACTGCTATGATTTCATTTACAGTATTTTCAGTTTCACATACTTGGTACCTGTTGTACTGACCTCCTTCGGGGGGCTGCGTTCATGCCGCAGGTTGAGGTACACCAGTCATTGATCCTAGCTCTCAGGGTCACGTCGTTTGGGAAGCTCCGTTTCTCCGGAGGCTTATCAATGGTATAGTCCCCTGTCGTAGTAGGTGCTTACATTCAGGGGTATGGCGGGGCCCTGTCCCGCCATTGTTGTCATGTCACTCTTAGAGGTCTGTAGTACTGTTGTGGGCAGAGTTGTATATGGGATGTAACTGTTCGGTTTTAAATTGATTTATATATATGCCGAAAGGCAAGCTTTCTCAGATTACTGTTCTTACTTCATAATATTTTTCATGTCTTGTTTTATATTCCGCTGATTACTCTGATGTTGTATCACTAGGGTGCCCGGGGTAAGGCACCAGTCACGGGCCCGGGTTCGGGTCGTGACATTACACGCCTAACAATACGTGTAAAATTCCGCCCCACAACAACACAAAATAAACCAACAATTTCCATGCCATTCTTGGCCAACAATATAACCAATACTAAATCCTTTCCAATTCTTTCCAATCCGAGCTCTTAGGTCTAACATGATATCTAGCCCTAGACATCTTCAACAACTACAATTTCCCCCTTTACAACATGTGACGAGCAAATTAGTAACCAAAATGAAGTTACAATCTTAAGGCTAACATGCCCATTTCGGTTCAACAAGACAACAAGATCCAAATCTATTCAACTTAAATATAACAGCCTCAGGCTCATTTCTAAACTACTATAACAAGCATTAAAACTTATTTCCAAGAGAAGGGGAAAACTTTTACCTTATGGAATAGCCCACAAAAGCCCCTTTCCTCCACTTCTTTACCGTCAAATTCGTCCCCCCGCGCTTCCACAAGTTCACCCACACTTTGCCTTCTTGCCGCCGCTCCAACAATTTCCTAAGGCTAGGTTTTCTTCAAGAAAAACTAGAGAGAAAGGGAGAGGATTTCTTTGGGAGGGTTTTGAGATGAAATGGCCAAGTCTTCCAAGACTTGGCCCTAAAATAGGCCCCTTTCCTGGTCAAAATGATGGGAGGGACACTTGTCACCCTCCCATAGGCTTTTAACAAAATATCCCCTGATTTTCGCCCTTTACCGCAGAAAAATCCCGCCTTGGCGCCGCGGCCCCGCCACTTCAGAGAATAATTACCCGCAATCCGGCGCCGCGGACCTGCATTCCGGCGCCGCGGCGCTGCAACCTCAGCGAACCACCAGTACAACCGGCGCGCCCTCAGATTCCGGCCGCGTACTGCACTTCGAACCGAAACCATCGCTTTGCTCGATCAAGACCAAACTTGAAACTTCCATAACTTTTGACTCCGATGTCCTATCGACGAACGGTTTGTTGCGTTGGGAACTAGATTTAACGGACTACACACTAGGATTTTTAAACACCTTGAAATTCTTAACAACTGGGGTACAACACTCCAAGGTAGACTCAAAATCCGTCCAACACATGTTTGTACACTTATCTTTCCACTTTCAAATCTTATATTCCTTGGTATGTTCTTATCTTATCTTCTTGAATTTACGGGGTGTAACAACGACACATGTCACCCCCCTTTGTGGACTTGGACAAAATTGTCATGGTTAAAATGGTCATTTGACCATAATTTAAATGACCAAGTCTTGCAAAGACAAAGATCTTGACATTGTTGACTTGTCAAAGGGCCACTTGGCTTGATCCATGTGAAACTCATCCAAGCCATCCATATGTACTAATCTAGACCCTCCATTATGTTATATATGTACACTAGTAGTGCAAGACTTTGTTATTCTCAACACTTAGAAAAAATTTGGAAACTTGTTCTTGCTCACTATTGAGGGCTCACGGCAATGGGGATTTTCCAAGAGGAAAATTTTCAATTGTTGTCCAATAATCTCCCCACTTTAAACCAAGATACCTAAGGGTATTGTAAGTGTATCTCAATAGAAAGATCCCGGAAAAATGGTGTTTTCATATTAGTCGCAAGGCGAAAACCTAAGGAGTTATTCAACTTTGAAGATGAAACTTGAAGAGGAGTTCCTCATAAGCTTCTAAGGGTTGCTTGGAGTAGATTGGAACGTCGAAAGGAGGAGCTAAAGTTTCTAAGGATCGACTTGTAATCTCGGATCATATTTGGGCTAAATGAGGTTGACATACTACGTACGGCGAATTGGACTTAGCAAGTGGATTAAACCGAAGAGGTATGTGGAACTTTCTTATCTCTTGAGCATGAATAAGTTGTAAATGTATAGTACGGTAGACGTACAAGATTTTGACAATCTAGGTCCATTTGATATCCTTGGCTTATTTTAAGAATGTCCAAGTTGATTGAGTTAGGGAATTAACTCACTTGTTTAAATATTAAGGATATCTTGGTTTTCAAAAGTTAAGAGACTTTAAGTATGTTGAAAGTATTATTGATACTTGTTTTGTTGGAAAGTTTAAGTCTCTTGGTTATAAAGAAGTATGTAAGTTGCTAATGTATAAAGCTAGTATAACGACTTTATGGGAAGTTGGTTATAATAGCTTTATGGAAAGTTAAAAAGAGTGGTTTACTCTAAGTAATTTAAGTATGTTAAATGACTTGAAATAACGAAAGGCAAATTGATTTAAAGGCATCAATTGCTTAGGGTTTTAAAAGAAAGAAGTCACTTGATTTAGAAGCCCGAAAATGTATTTTCTAAAAAGGTATTGTGACTTGTCTTAAAAATGTAGTTATGACTTGATACTACGGTTATTAGTATCTTGGAAGTTTTATATGAAAATGAGGCATTTTAAAAGAATAGAAGTACGTAGTACTTTGGGTTAAACTCTCGGATTTATAATAACATGTTAGTGCCTTAAGTAAACTAAAATGAGAGTGTATATGAATAAGACTAATAAGAAGTTAGGGGGATTTCTTAACTTGCTTATTTATTGTATGATAAGCCGGTAGTGCTTATGTTATGCATGATAAGCCGGTAGGGCTTATGTTATGTATGATGGCCGGTTGAGATAGGGTAAGAGCATAAATGAGGGGTAAACCCCCAAGACGTTATACCACCTTCTCCAGGGTAAGAGTATAAATGAGGGGTAAACCCCCAAGACGTTATACCACCTGTTTCAGGGTAAGAGTATAAATGAGAGGTAAACCCCCAAGACGTTATACCACATGTTTCCGTGGATTTGCTACCCATGATGCGAGGAATACCTCATGCGAGTCCTTATGGGCTTATGCGGGTGAAATAGTCCCATGCGGGCGGGTACAGCCTATGCGAGGAATACCTCATGCTGGTCCACACGACCTATGCAGGTTAAATAGTCCCAGGAGTAGGATTGCTTAATGATACTGTGGGCGGGTTGTCCTGCTTTGATCGCAAGCTTCCTATTTTTATGTTGTAAGTATACTCTTGATTACTATCATTGTTAGTAAGGCACTGTGTACTGTTAATTGAGTTATCATACCTATTTCCAGTTTTATTATAGACTTATGATTTTATTACAAGATTTCTGGCCACATATTTGGTACATATTATCGACCTCCTTGGAAGTGCGTTCATGCCGCAGGTAGAGTATACAGGTAGCTGATCCTCACTTTTAGGATCGCTGATTCAGCTGTTGAGAAGCTCCATTACTCCGGAGGCTTATCCCTGGTATGGTCGGTTGTTGTACATTCAGGGGTATGGCGGGGCCCTGTACCGTCACAATTGTTATTCTTAGAGGTCTGTAGTCACATTTGTGGATTGGGTTGTAAAGAAAAAAATTGTACTGTTTATTATGTATAGTTTACGGAAGGTGGCCTTATCGGCTAGCCTGTTGTTATTTTATGTTTAAGCATTTTATAAGTTGTGTATGTTCCGCTGCTATTCTCTGATGTATACCGAAAGGGGTGCCCAGGTAGGGCACGGTCGCGCCCGGTCGGGTCGTGATACATGGGTGGAGGCTCAGTGCAGTGGTCTCAGCAGCCACTGCTGCGGCTCTAAACTCTGCTGGGGCCGGCGGCGTCGTGGAACTCGCTCTCTGAGGTATTACCTCGGGTAATGACTGGGCCTGTGCGCTGGTAACCCTCGGTGTCCTACTAGTAGTTCCCTCTGCTGCTTTGCCCTTCTGGGCCGTGGTTGCCTTGTGTGGAGGCATAGCTGATACAGGAAAATATGTCAGAGGGAGTTCCACCTATAACACGGCTCTTATTGCACGATCTTAGAGTGAAAGAATGGAAACCAATCCTAAATATCCTGTAGCCTCCTGATTATAGATGTGGTGCACAACACACCGATAATCAAGACTCTACTAGACACGGTCTGTAGACATTTTTCGAGGACTAACTGCTCTGATACCACTTTTGTCACGACCCGTTCCCGGGCCCGCGACTGGTGCCTTACCCCGGGCACCCTAGTGATACAACATCAGAGAAAATCAGCGGAAATAAAATCAAGGACATGAAACAATAGATTAACACAAGAACAGGCTAACAAAAACGGTTACCTTTCTGTATATAAATTAAAAACTTGAACAGTTAAATCCTTTTTACAAACCTTGCCCACAACAGTACTACAGACCTCTAAGAGTTTTTATACAACTATGACGGGATAGGGCCCCGCCATACCCCTGAATGTACATAAACCTACAATGACAGGGAAATCGTACCTAAAAGACAAGCCTCCGGTGAAACGGGGCTTTTCCAAAAAGCAGAATAGTGATCCTAGGAGCGCGGATCAGCAAGCTACGTACCTCAACCTGCGGCATGAACGCAGCCCCCCGAAGGAGGTCAGTACAACAGGTACCAAGTATGTGAAACTGAAAATACTGTAATGAAATCATAATAGTCTATATAAAGCAGGAGACATGTATGACAATCAAAATGCGTTTCACAAAGCCCGGCTAACAACAAGAGTAATGTACATCAACATTGTCTCTAAAAAGATACCATTTCACAATCTATAAACAATCGTGTCAAGTCAGGGACGCATGCCCTCAAAGTCATTACTCAAATATAAACCCGGGTCTCATGCCCAACGATATCAAACGTGTCCGTGGGATTCCTTCCTCACTGTCGACCGTCTATGCTATACCAAATCCAAGGAGTACACGTGAGCACCAGGTCCCACCTGTGTCATAAGATCCGTACGGGGCAAGTATGAAGGCCGACTACGGATACCTCTCGCTACTCCATCGATCGGCAAGTACGAAGCCAACTACCAGATACCTACCGTACCAACAATACTGTATACTGTACCACGAAGCTGACCGGGGCAAGTACGAAAGCCACTACCAGATACCACCTGCATCACGTCGCTGACCGGGGCAGGTACGAAAGCTAACTACTAGATACCTCCTGCGTCACAAGACTCCGCCATAATGCCGACCGGGGCAAGTACGAAAGCCTAACTACCAGATACCACCTGCATCATCCACGACCGGGGCAGTTACGAAAGCTAACTACTAGATACCACCTGCGTCACTAAAACACATGGAGGGCTAATCCATGGAATAACACTATCAACAAGGAAACGAACCCTCATCATGGTTGCATACCCGTGGACCCTCCATCAAGTCAGTATGCCCAAGATGATCCAGAACACACGACCGACCCTCCATCGAGAGACGCGGTAACATAAGGATACCACACTTGCACAACAAGGCTATCACAAGCAAACATAGGCAGGTTACTTACACTCAAGGTACTTTCATTTTTATGCCAAATATCCGGGTTTTAACCCCAAAGTACTACATGCTTTAACTCTTTCAAAAGATCCGTCTCTTTCACAAAAGTCACATGATACTAATACTCGTAGTATCCAAAATAGAGTAACTATTATTGTCACGACCCGAACCCGGGCCCGTGACTGGTGCCTTACCCCGGGCACCCAAGTAGACATACATCAGAGTAATCAGCGGAATATAAAACATGACATGAAATAATATGAAGTGTAAAATAGTTTTTCTGCGAAAAGTTACCTTTCGGCGTATATATATAAAAACTTAAATCTGAACAGCATATCCTTTACAAACTACGCCACAACAAGATCTGCACTCTAAGAATGATATGTCAACAATGGCGACAGTGGCCCGCCATACCTGAATGTAAGTACCTACAACGACAGTGGACTATACCATGATAAGCCTCCGAGAAGCGGAGCTTCCTAAACGCTGAACCGTGATCCTAAGGCGAGGATCAACACCGGTGTACCTCACATGCGGCATGAAACGCAGCCCCAAGGAGGTCGAGACAACAGTACCAAGTATGTGAAATCAAAATACTGTAAATGAAATCATAGTAGTGTATATAAAGCAGGAGACATGTATGATAACCAAACTACATTTCACAATAAATAAGCAGTCATGTCAAGTCAGGGACTCACGCCCTCAAAGTCATCACTAAAATACAACTATGGGTCTCACGCCCACAACATCAATCATGCCTGGAATACCTTCCTCACCGCGATCCATGATACAAAAGCACCAAGGAATACACATGAACACGGGTCCCACTGTGTCATAATAAAACCGTGACGGTAAGTACGAAGGCATAGCCGACTACTAAACCTCACGCACCAACAAGGTCATAAAGCGTATCATGAGATCTGTCTAGACCGCCACATGATCGGCCGCCACTCGCCGCGAAGATCTAATGTACGCGTCTAGTCCTCGAACTTCCCGCACTCGCATAGCCACTCAATGGCCCGCATGAGGTATTCCTCGCATCGAGGGTAGCTACTCCCAAGAACGCACGGACTCGCGATCCGCATGGCCACATAGATCGCATGACCATAAAGGCGCACACTAACCCGAACTCTCGTAGCTCCGCATAGGTCACCTGCACCCGCATGAGGTATTCTCGAATCATAGGTTACATGCACTGAAGTCTACCCGCGACGGAGGCGCCAACCCCTAATCATGTCAAGAGGTGAGTGATATAATACTAACATAACAGCTTATCGTTAAACAACATAAGCACAACAAGGGAAACCCCTTTACACAAACATCACAAGATACTAACACACGTAGCATCCTAACATGTTTACTTATCAAATCAACAAGAAAGTATTACAAGGCTATCACAAACCAACACAATCAAGTTATTCACACAAGGTACTTTCTTTATGTTAACAAGTTCGGGTTTTTATCCCCAAAGTACTTCATACATTAACTCTTTTAAAAGATTCGTTTCTTTCACAAAAGTCACACAATACCCGTAGTATAAAAATATAGTGACTATCTTTTTAAGTAAACCAAAACACTTCCCTTTGTAAAATCAAGTAACAACATTATTTTCCAAACGTTGAAGTTTGCCTAATTTCAAATGCTCAAGTTTCTCAGTTTCGAAAGGTTTCGTAGTTCATAGTCTTAATCACTTAAGAATATAATTCTCTTTTAAAACAATTTGAGAAACATATTCCTTATGTGTGAGTAGGTTATTCTTGTTCATAACAATCTTATTAAAGCAGCCATGATCTAGGAAATGTACTATCATTTTGTCTCATCTTAGCTTCTATGCAGATGGAGGTTTCTACTGGTTTTAATAATACTTTATTAGTCAACACATTTCCCTTTATTAGCGCTGCTGTGGTTTGTTCGATACTTATTCTGATTTCCGAAATCAGTAAAACATTATTCCTTTTAAAAACCAAGTACTCATTACTCACGAATGAGGTTTCACACTTTTTAACAAAATTCATATTAATCAATTAAGTCAAGTCTCTTATCTTTTAAGATCAAGTCTCTTAACTTCTAAAATCAATAAACCATTCTTTTTATCTCTCTTAAGTCGTTATACCTAACTTCGCATAAAGCTAGTATAACTCTTAAGCTTTTTAAAACCAAGTATTATTCTTCTTTCAAAAAAAGGATTCTTAATTCTTTTGAAATACTTCAAGATTCTTATTATTCAGGCTTAAGTCAAAAGACATTGCCGTAAAACTACGTTCAGTTAACACACGTACGTCTACCGTACTATATATATATATTCTTTTAAAATATCATGCTCAAGAGGATAGGAAGAATCACATACCTCGCGACGATTATCGACTATTAGCAAATAGCTCCAAAATCTTGTAGTCCGCTAGCCTTTTCAATCCTTCGAGTATAATACTCTACTAGCAGTACTTCACCCTATAACGGTTATACAAGTCTATCAATGTCTAGACTACTTTGTAGAATAAATCTAGATACAAGATTCTACGGAAAATTGGCACTTACCTACCCACAAACTTCACAAGTTCATCAGAATACAGTCTATGTAAGTCTGAGTTCAATTCCCTTCTTATATACCTTCCTGGTATATAACTTATACCTAATTCTTATACTTCAATAGTATATAAACTCAATTACAATAGGGAGACAAGATATTTACCTCGATAATCCCAAAATTATCCAAGTTTAAACGTCGATCCTGAGCAACGGTTAGCTCCTACCGGGCGCCCAACCCGCCTCCAACAACCATTAGAAGTTCTACGCAACTTCTACTTAACACTTCAACCGACTATGAAGGTTTTCCTTAGGGTTTCGTTTTTGTGACTGAAGGGAATATAAGGTAGTATTTCCGGGCTCTACGTATAGAGGTAACTTTGAAATACTACAAGGTATAAGGCTAAGGTATTTTGGAATAGTAACAATACTTGGAGAATACTTCTACCAAGGGGGGGGGTGTATTTTACGAGAACAACTAGGCAAGGGGGGGGGGGGATATCTCTCGGCCAAGGGGCCTCTCAAAGGGGGAGGGGGGAAGCTCTTGGACGAGAGCAACAAGAAGGGAGGGAGGATTTCAAGACTTAGAAACATTTGTGGATGAAGAAGTCTTCACAAAGGGGGGGTATTTATAGGGAGATCAATGGCCAAGATCAAGCCAAGTGGGGGGCAAGTGGAGGGTCAAGATTTGCCCAAGTGCACCCTAACCCTACTCCACAAATCCCTCACAAACATTGACCCAAGTTTTAGGCCACAAAACAAGGAAGAAAACGTGCACCATTTCGTCCACTAGAACGCCCACTTGAGGGTGACAAGTGTCGCCCTCTCGTTGGTCCAAAATATTTCATCTCTCGGAAAAATCCGCAAAAATAATAAATGACATAGCCGTAATTTTCCCTACGCAAGCTTTGGAAAACGTTTCGTCGGAAAACGATTCTTTTCGGGGGTTGTGCACAAAATTTTTTGGTCCTTGCCTATCTTAAGGCTCAAACTTCTCTACGTACGCCCTCACGTACATACTCTGGAAATACGGGGTATAACATTCTCCCCTCCTTAGAAACATTCGTCCTGAATGTTCCTTCTAAGTCTCAAAACACACCTGCGCCCGTATAGTCTTCACTACGATACTTACGAAAACAAACATGTCGTACCTGGCCATAACATACGCGCAATTACTCAACTTCAAGTCCACGAGGAATCACCTCCATCACCACAAAAGCTCCCACCCAAGGGCTAAAAGATACTCCCTTCGCACCTTTTCTTTACAAACGCAATGATCACTTCTATTCTCTTACTCGTCGTACCCTTCTCGTACAATCGAACTCTTTCTCATAACTTACCACATTTCTGCTACTGCTTCAGTTTTCCAAAATCTCGGGGTTACTATCTCCAACTTGGTCATCATTAACTGGGAACACTCTGGATGGATCTCCGATACTTTTCCGAACATAGCAACATGAAAGACCGAACGTCAACCTGAACTCCAAGCGTCGTCGCCAATTATCCGCACGACTTCTGTTGACTCTGAGCTGCCAATAACCTCTTCTGGATAAGCTTCACCCTATCCACATCCTGCTGAACAAGTATGAACCAACTATCTGAACCTTGCCAACATCGAACCAATCGACCGGCAACTTACACTTCCGCCCCTAGAAGGCGTCATAAAGCGACATCCGAATACTGAAATGGTAGCTATAAAACACTCCCTAACAGGAGGCAACAATCCTCACCGCTACCCCTGAAATCCAAACACTGGCCCGAGGGCGAATGCGATACGGAGACTCACCTGAGTTCCTAACCCTGCCTGGTAAAACTTCCAGAAAACGAAAATAGCCGTAACCTGGGCTCCATCGTCATAAGGTGAAAGCGGGCACCTCGCAGCTTACAACCTTCCCGATATAATCATCTCGCATAACCCACCGCCGAGTACGGTTTTGATCGAAGACAAGATGGGTGACCTCATCGGCCCGACCATCGGGTCGAACGCATCCATGAACTCGCACGATGGTTAACTAAACTGGGCCTAACACCCTCGTGACCCTATCACACGGGACCACCTCGAACCGACCCCACCACAATACAGTCGCGGTTGACCCGCAATCGGAATCCGACCGCCATACCGCGCCAAACACTTGCTCCCCGATCCGGAATCAATCTCACAATCAAGTTACGAAAACCTAGTGGTCTTCTTAGCTCAACTACCCTCTTTCATTTCATGCCACTCCGGGACTTATCACACAGACATATCTCACGTATACTGTGCACTCTGATAAGGGTTAAACATAAATATGATCTTTTACTCAAAATGGCCTTGCCTCTAAGGTCTCCACGTATAAAACTCTAAGGCTCACACTTTCCTTATTCCCAATCTTACCCTTTAACTAACCACGATTTCTAATCACACAATGTTATCTGAACATAACACTTAAGATATACTTATCTTATCACACGTACTAATCTCTAGAGGGTTAAGGATAAACCTGTATCTACTGCTTCACTCCCCTATGTCGTTCTAATCAATCCTTCCCCGTAGGGCGCATAGCTAGGGAAGGTGATTAACTAGCCATTGATCCCGAAGGCTGAGTCTCTACATCCGCGCCACCTTTAGTCAGACAATTTCTCGCAAAATGGCCTTGTTGGCCGCAAGCATAACAAGCACCAACAAAGAGACGACATTCCCCGAGGTGACGTCACACACATCGTGAGCCGAGAAAAAAAATCATCCGGTGGCCGGAACCTACGCGCATCTGTGGTCCAAAGAGCTCGAGCTCGACCGACTCGCATACCCGAACGCCTGAACCACGTGGAGGACCACTCTGCACTGGCGTAGGCGCATAACTAGTCTGCTGCTGAGAAGGTCCACTCGATAGTTACCAAAGGACCTGCCGACCGCCTCTTCTGCTGATTTTGGTTAACCCGTTGATCCCTACGTTTCTCGGCCTGCTGCGCACAAGCCCGTACACAGGACATGCTCAAGCCTGACTGATGAGCTACTCCTGCACAACCCTCTCTTAGATAGTCATCAAGACCCGTGATAAATCGGTACATCATATACTCTCTGGTAGCTACATCCTTAGCTAGTAACAGGGCCGTCTCTTTGCAATCTATACTTTCTGCTACTGGTCGTGGAACTGAAGGTTCAACTATCATGGCCGTAGTAGGAACTGCTGCCGCTGTGCTAAACTCTGCTGGGTCTGGCGACGTCGCAGAACTCCCCGAATGAAGCACCACCCAGGTGATGATTGGGCCTGTGCCATCGTAACCCTCTGTGCTCTACTCGCAGCTCCTCGCCGCTTTGCCTTCCGGGCGGGTTGCCTTACGCGGAGGCATAACGGTAAGGGAAAGAAATACGTTAGAGGGGTCCAACTTATAACACAACTCTAAGCACGATCTCAGAGTGAGAAGAATGGAAACCAATCCTAAATATCCTATAGCCTCCTGATTATTGGTGTGGTGCACAACACACCGATAATCAAGACTCTACTAGATACGGTCTGTAGACACTTTCCAAGTATTAACTGCTCTGATACCACTTTTGTCACGACCCGAACCCGGGCCCGTGACTGGTGTCTTACCCCGGGCACCCAAGTAGACATACATCAGAGTAATCAGCGGAATATAAAACATGACATGAAATAATATGAAGTGTAAAACAGTTTTTCTGCGAAAAGTTGTCTTTCGGCGTATATATATAAAAACTTAAATCTGAACAGTTACATCCCTTTTTACAAACTCTTCCCACAACAGTACTACAAACCTCTAAGAATGATATGTCAACAATTGAGGGACAGGGCCTCGCCATACCCCTGAATGTAAGTACCTACAACGACAGGGGACTATACCACTGATAAGCCTCCGGAGAAACGGAGCTTCCCAAAACGCTGAATTGTGATCCTAAGAGCGAGGATCAACACTGGTGTACCTCTACCTGCGGCATGAACGCAGCCCCCCGAAGGAGGTCAGTACAACAGGTACCAAGTATGTGAAACTGAAAATACTGTAAATGAAATCATAGTAGTCTATATAAAGCAGGAGACATGTATGATAACCAAACTACAGTTCACAATAAATAAGCAGTCATATCAAGTCATGGACTCACGCCCTCAAAGTCATCACTTAAATACAACTATGGGTCTCACGCCCACAACATCAATCATGCCCGTGGAATACCTTCCTCACTGCCGGCAGTCTATGATACAAAAGCACCAAGGAATACACATGAACACCAGGTCCCACATGTGTCATAATAAAACCGTACGGGGTAAGTACGAAGGCATAGCCGACTACTAACACCCACAGTACCAACAGGGTCATAAACTGTATCATGAGATCTGTCTAGACCGCCACATGATCGGCCGCCACTCGCCCGCAGTATCTAATGTGCGCGTCTAGTCCTGGAACTTCCCGCAGCTCCGCATAGGCCACTCCAATGGCCCGCATGAGGTATTTCTCGCATCGAGGGTAGCTACTCCCCGGCAACGTCCTGGACTCGCAGTCCGCATGGCCACATAGACCGCATGACCATAAAGGCCGCACACTAACCTGGAACTCTCGTAGCTCCGCATAGGCCCCCTGGACCGCATAGGTATTCTCGAATCATAGGTCACACAGACCCGCCTGAGTCTACCCTGCATCGGAGGGCAGCTTAACCCCCGGAATCATGTCAAGAGGTGAGTGATATAATACTAACATAGCAGCTTATCGTTAAACAACATAAGCACAACAAGTGGAAACCCTTTACACAAACATCACAAGATACTAACACACGTAGCATCCTAACATGTTTACTTATCAAATCAACAAGAAAGTATTACAAGGCTATCACAAACCAACACAATCAAGTTATTCACACAAGGTACTTTCTTTATGTTAACAAGTTCGAGTTTTTATCCCCAAAGTACTTCATACATTAACTCTTTTAAAAGATCCGTTTCTTTCACAAAAGTCACACAATACCCGTAGTATAAAAATATAGTGACTATCTTTTTAAGTAAACCAAAACACTTCCCTTTGTAAAATCAAGTAACAACATTATTTTCCAAACGTTGAAGTTTGCCTAATTTCAAATGCTCAAGTTTCTCAGTTTCGAAAGGTTTCGTAGTTCATAGTCTTAATCACTTAAGAATATAATTCTCTTTTAAAACAATTTGAGAAACATATGCCTTATGTGTGAGTAGGTTATTCTTGTTCATAACAATCTTATTAAAGCAGCCATGATCTAGGAAATGTACTATCATTTTGTCTCATCTTAGCTTCTATGCAGATGGAGGTTTCTACTGGTTTTAATAATACTTTATTAGTCAACACATTTCCCTTTATTAGCGCTGCTGTGGTTTGTTCGATACTTATTCTGATTTCCGAAATCAGTAAAACATTATTCCTTTTAAAAACCAAGTACTCATTACTCACGAATGAGGTTTCACACTTTTTAACAAAATTCATATTAATCAATTAAGTCAAGTCTCTTATCTTTTAAGATCAAGTCTCTTAACTTCTAAAATCAATAAACCATTCTTTTTATCTCTCTTAAGTCGTTATACCTAACTTCCCATAAAGCTAGTATAACTCTTAAGCTTTTAAAACCAAGTATTATTCTTCTTTCAAAAAGGATTCTTAATTCTTTTGAAATACTTCAAGATTCTTATTATTCAGGCTTAAGTCAAAAGACATTGCCGTAAAACTACGTTCAGTTAACACACGTACGTCTACCGTACTATATATATATTCTTTTAAAATATCATGCTCAAGAGGATAGGAAGAATCACATACCTCGCGACGATTATCGACTATTAGCAAATAGCTCCAAAGTACTGTAGTCCGGCTAGCCTTTTCCACCCTTCGAGTAGAATACGCTACTCGCAGTACTTCAACCTATAACGGTTATACAAGTCTATCAATGTCTAGACTACTCGGTAGAATAAATCTAGATACAAGATTCTACGGAAAATTGGGCAAAGACTTCCTACCACAAACTTCACAAGTCTATCAGAATACAGTCCTATGTAAGCTGATTCAATTCCCTTCTTATATACCTTCCTGGTATATAACTTATACCTAATTCTTATACTTCAATAGTATATAAACTCAATTACAATAGGGAGACAAGATATTTACCTCGATAAGCCCAAAATTATCCAAGTTTAAACGTCGATCCTGAGCAACGTTTAGCTCCTACTCTGGGCGCTCCAACCCGCTCCAAACAACCCTTAGAAGTTCTACGCAACTTCTACTTAACACTTTAACCGACTATGAAGGTTTTCCTTAGGGTTTCGTTTTTGTGACTGAAGTGAATATAAGGTAGTATTTTCGGGCTCTACGTATAGAGGTAACTTTGGAATACTACAAGGTATAAGGCTAAGGTATTTTGGAATAGTAACAATACTTGGAGAATACTTCTACCAAGGGGGGGGTGTATTTTACGAGAACAACTAGGCAAGGGGGGGGGGGGGTGTACCTCTCGGCCAACACCACTAGGAGGGGGGGATATCTCTCGGCCAAGGGGCCTCTCAAAGGGGGAGGGGGGAAGCTCTTGGACGAGAGCAACAAGAAGGGAGGGAGGATTTCAAGACTTAGAAACATTAGTGGATGAAGAAGTATTCACAAAGGGGGGGGGAGGGTATTTATAGGGAGATCAATGGCCAAGATCAAGCCAAGTGGGGGGCAAGTGGAGGGTCAAGATTTGCCCAAGTGCACCCTAACCCTACTCCACAAATCCCTCACAAACATTGACCCAAGTTTTAGGCCACAAAACAAGGAAGAAAACGTGCACCATTTCGTCCACTAGAACGCCCACTTGAGGGTGACAAGTGTTGCCCTCTCGTTGGTCCAAAATATTTCATCTCTCGGAAAAATCCGCAAAAATATCAAATGACATAGCCGTAATTTTCCCTACGCAAGCTTTGGAAAACATTTCGTCGGAAAACGATTCTTTTCGGGGGTTGTGCACAAAAATTTTCGGTCCTTGCCTATCTTAAGGCTCAAACTTCTCTACGTACGCCCTCACGTACATACTCTGGAAATACGGGGTATAACAATTATATTAAGGTAAACCAAACAATTTCCATACTTTCTTTTTAAATAAAAATCAAGGCAATACCATGCCTTCCTTTTCTATGTCAAATCGTTTCTCGAACTAGTTTAAGTTTCAAACTTCAATTTCTCAAGTCTCTTACTTTTAAACCAAATCCCATGACGGGGAACGATCAAGTCTCACATCTTTTTTAAAACAACTGTCAAGTTACCATTTTAAAACCAATAATAAAACCATTTCTTCATTTTCATAAAGTCGTTATAACTAACTTCCCATAAAGCTATTATAACATTTTATGTTTTAAACCATCCAAGGACAACTACTCTCATTTCCGAATTCAAGATAACTTATTCTTTTAAAGACCAAGTACTCATTACTCACGAATGAGGTTTTACAACTTTTTAACATAATTCAAGTCCTTAACATTTTATAACAAGTCACTTAACTAGAATCAAGTCAAGGACATAAAAGGGAAATCAACTCCTTCAACACACGTGCGTCTACCACACTATATATATGTATTTCACAAATATCATGCTCAAGAGAATAGGAAGAATCACATACCTCCTCGGCTAAATTCGCTTGCCAAGTCGGATATGTCGCGCGCAGAGTGTCAACCTATAATAGTCAAAACACGCCTATCAACTTCTCTTTTTACGTGGGATTCTTCTAAGTAAGACTTCTCTTAGTCTACGAAAAATTGGGCAGCACTTCCCCCGTTTCTACTCAATTCTCCACTTTTATCAAGGCCCGATAATAGTAACCAACATGCCATAAATAAGGCGCAATAATTCCGAAATTTAAAGAAGGGGATCACACGCCCAAACGGAACGCGATTAACAATCTCTCCTTCATAACAACAATAATTAAAGAAGGGGATAACACGCCCAAACGGAACGCGATTAACAATCTCTCCTTCATAACAACAATAATTAAAGAAGGGGATAACACGCCCAAACGGAACGCAATTAACAATCTCTCCTTCATAACAACAATGTAAATACGGTCCAAAGTAAATACAGTCCAAAGTAAATACGGTCCAAAGTAAATATAGTCCTTAAGTTGGGGTCCTTGGCCAAATTTTACAATTTTACTTATCCAATTACTTCATTAGTCCTTCATCTTATATTTCAATCTTTATATAAGTTATAGTTTCTTTGTTGTTAACTTCTTAGTAAGTAATGGATACATTTTTACCATTTTAATGGCTAATATGCCAATTCTCCTTTTAACATCTTAACAAGATCCAAATCTTTCCTTATGTCTCATACTTCATAATGTACTTCCAGTATATGTATAATATCCATATATACATAATAATCAACTTCACAAAGAGGTTAAGGTTCATTACCTCAAAATAGCCCAAAAAACGTGACTGTCCAGATGTTTTTAGCCACTACTTCGTCAGCTGAACTTGTAACGTCGATAACTCTCTACTCTAGTGTCCTATCGACGAGAGGTTTGTTGAGTTGGAAACTAGACTCGACGAAATTCATTTTAGGCTTTTGAAACACCCAAAAACGCCTAATATGCTAGGAGATATTCCCTTCCAAATTTGACTAAAAATCTGCCCAAAACAGTCCCGAAAATCTGCCCACTCTCGGCCAAGGGGGGGTTTTTGAGGCTAGGGGTGTGAAATCTTGTCTAACTCTTGGTTAATAATCTTCCTAATACATTAAGGAAGAACACTTATAAGTTTAAGAATTTTTGGACAACATTTGCTCAAGAAATAAATGGGTTGGACGAGAGCACTAGGGAGGGAGAGAAAAATATTTTCAAGTCTTGAAATGTTCTAAGTGTGGAAGATTTTCATCAACTAGAGGTGTTTATATAGGACAACCAAGGGTTAGTATTGAAACATGTGTATGGTATAGATTGTTTGTGTAGGTTCCTCTCTCCACTTGTCCCACAAATGCCATGCAAGACTTTGACCATTTGACTAGCCCACTAACTCTAAAAAAACGTCCAACTAGGCCATGCAATGCCATGCAAGACTTTTGGCCACTTGTCTTGCCCACTTGGCTTGAAAAAACGTCCAACATGGCATCTTGGGGTGACACATGTCGCCCTCCTATTGGTCCAAAATATTTATCTCTCGGAAAAATTCCATAATAATAATAAAAACGTAAAATTTCCTTCACAAGGTTCGGAATATTTTCCGTCGGAAAACAATTCTTTCATTCTTACCCTAATTAGGGTTTATACATTCGTACGTACGTCCTTACATACATATTCCGGAACTACGGGGTGTAACATCCCAAATCTCATCACGCCCTTCATGGGTGATACCTTCAGGAAAACCCAATCATCTACCTCAAACTCCAAGTGCCGACGCCGATGATCTGCATACGACTTCTGTCGACTCTGAGCTGACAATAACCGTTCCTGGATAAGCTTCACCTTATCCACTTCCTGCTGAATCATGTCTGGCCCGAATAACTGAACTTCTCCTACCTCAAACCAGCCTATCGGTGACCTGCACTTCCTCCCGTATACGGCCTCATAAGGCGCCATCTGGATACTAGAATGGTAGCTGTTGTTATATGCAAACTCCACAAGAGGTAAATGATCCTCTCAGCTACCCCTGAAATCAATAACACAAGCCCGCAGCATATCCTCAAGTGTCTGGATAGTACGCCGCCCGTCCGGCACGAGGATGAAACGCAGCATGAGACTCACTGTGTCCCTAATCCTTCCGAAAGACCTCCAAGTTAGCCGAACTGGGCTCACATGCGAAATGATCGATATAGGCACTCCGTGCAGTATCACAATCTCTCTTATATACAATCTAGCATAATCCTCGGCCGAAAAAGTCGTCCTGACTGGAAGAAAGTGGGCCAATTTCGTTAGCCTGTCGACAATAACCCAAATGGAATCATGCTTCCTCTGAGTGTGAGGTAACCCTGTAATAATGTCCATATTGATCACCTCCCACTTCCATGTCGGAATCTCTATCATCTGCAAAAACCCACCAGGCTTCTGGTGCTCCACCTTGACCTGCAGACAATTCGGACACTGTGCCACAAACTCCGCAACGTCCCTCTTCAGGCCATCCCACCAATACACACATCTGAGGTCATGGTACATCTTAGTCGACCTCAGATGAATAGAATAACGAGCACTGTGTGCCTCCCCCAGAATCTGCTGATGAAGTCCTGTCACATCGGGAACACACAACCGACTCTCAAATCTTAGCACCCCATCAGGAGCTACCTCAAATAGACTCTTCTCCTCCTGAAGAGCTGCATCTCGATACCGTACCATAATCGGATCCTCATACTGTCGCCTCTTCACCTCCTCGACGATGAAAGACTCGGCAACCTCTCGAACCCGAACCCCATCACTACCAGAACCAACCAAACGAACCCCAAGGTTCGCTAGCTGATGCAACTCGCGGATCATACCCCTTCTCTCTGGCTGCACATCTGACAGACTACCCATCGATCTGCGACTAAGGGCATCTGCAACTACATTGGCCTTCCCTGGGTGGTATAGGATATCGACATCGTAAGCCTTAAGTAGCTCTAACCACCGTCTCTGCCGCAAGTTCAGCTCCTCCGTTTGAAGATATCTGAGGCTCTTGTGGTTCGTGTAAATATCCACATGAACTCCATACAAATAATGTCTCCGCATCTTCAAGGCATGAATCATCGCGCCAACTCTAAGTCATGTGGGGTAATTCTTCTCATTCTTCCTGAGCTGTCGAGATGCGTAAGCTATAACTTTGTCGTGCTGCATCAGCACGCACCCAAGCCCGACACCCGACGCATCACAATAAACCACATATCCATCTAAACCCTCTGGAATAGTAAGAACTGAGGCGGTTGTCAATTTCTCCTTCAGCAACTGGAAGCTCTCCTCACAAGCGTCCGTCCACCGGAACATAACTGCTTTCTGAGTCAGCCTAGTCAAAGGTGCTGAGATGGAAGCAAACTTCTCCATAAATCTCCGATAATAACCCGCAAGGCCCAAAACATTGCGCACCTCCGTCGGTGTAGTGGGTCTAGGCCAAGTCTTGACTGCCTAAATCTTTGTTGTATCAACCCGAATACCATCGGCCCCGATAACATGCCCTAAGAAAGCCACTGAAGCCAACTAAAACTCGCATTTCGAGAACTTGGCATACAACTACCGGTCCCGGAGGACTCCCAATACCGCCCTCAAATGATCTGCATGGTCCTGTTTTGTGCGCGAATAAACCAGGATATCATCAATGAATACTATAACGAACATGTCCAAGAATGGCTTGAACACCCGGTTCATCAAATCCATGAATACTGCTGGGGCGTTGGTCAACCCGAAAGACATCACCCTGAACTCATAGTGCCCATACCGGGTCCTGAATGCAGTCTTTGGGATATCTACCTCTCTAACTCGCACCTGATGATAACCAGACCGCAGGTCTATCTTGGAGAAACACCTTGCACCCTGCAACTAGTCAAACAAATCATCAATCCTGGGAAGGGGGTATCTGTTCTTGATAGTTACCTTATTCAGCTGCCTGTAATCAACACACATACGCAGCGTCCCATCCTTCTTCTTTACAAATAAAACTGGCGCTCCCCAGGGAGAAACACTGGGCTTGATAAAACCTTTTTCCAGCAAATCTTTCAGATGGTCTTTCAATTCCCTCAACTCGGCAGGTGCCATCCTGTATGGTGGAATAGATATCGGTCGAGTGTCTGGCGCCATATCAATGCAAAACTCAATCTCCCTCTCAGGAGGGATACCCGGGAGGTCGTCTGGGAATACGTCTGGAAACTCTCTAACAACTGGAAATGACTGAAGGTCTGGTATCTCGGCCTCAGTAACGAAGACCCGAACCATATGGTAGATATACCCCTTCCGCACCATCTTTCTAGCCTTGAGGTAAGAAATAAACCTTGTCACGACCCGAACTCGGGCCCGTGACTGGTGCCTTACCCCGGGCACCCTAGTGATACAACATCAGAGAAAACCAGCGGAAATAAAAACTTAGACATGCAAATAGACATGGATCAAGATGAAAGAAAATAGGCCAACCCAAACGGTTGCCTTTTAGCATATATATATACAAAGACATTTTGAACAGTTACAATCCTTACAACCCTGCCCATACCAAAGGCTGCACTTAAGATTTATATAACAACTATGACGGACGTGGCCCCGCCATACCCCGAATGTACAAGAACCTACAGACTGTGGTAACATACCAAAGATAAGCCTCAAGGAACGGAGCTTCCCAAGACTGAAAGGTGATCCTAAAAGCGGATCGATACCGATGTACTTCTACTGCGCAGATGAACGCAACCCCAAGGAGGTCAAGACAACAGTACCAAGTATGTGAAATCAGAAATATCAGAAATGAAATCATAGCGATCTATATAAAGCGGGAGACATGTATGATAACCAAACTACAAGACACAACATATAAACAAATATATCAAGTCGTGGACTCACGCCTCCAAATCATCACTGCGCCCGTGGAATTCCTTCCTCACCACGGCCTATGATATGATAGCAACAAGACAAAGAATCCAAATGGGAGCATACCCGTGCGCTACGCATCGTGTCAGTATGTCCAAAGGGAAACACTAAGACAACATTCCAAATGGAAGCATACCCGTGCGCTACGCATCGTGTCAGTATGTCCAAAGGGAAACAATAAGACATCATTCCAAATGGAAGCATACCCGTGCGCTACGCATCGTGTCAGTATGTCCAAAAGGAAACAACAAGGCGGCAATCAAAATGGAAGCATACCCGTGCGCTACGCATCGTGGTCGATATGTCCAAAGCGTTTAGCAAAAGTAACACTATCAGCGAGAACGCACTGCGGAATTTCTCCACACCGCCAGACGCCCAAGTAAGTTCTTAACAAGTCAACCGACCCTCCATCGAGAGACACGGTAGTATAGAAACACAATTCTTGCACAACAAAGGCTATCACAACAAGCATAGGCAAGTTTCACAACAACAAGCATAGGCAAGTTTCACAACAACAAGCATAGGCAAGTTATACACAACTCAAAGTACTTTCATTTTATGCCAAAGTCCGGGTTTTAACCCTAAAGTACTACGTACGTTAAATTCCTTTTAAAGAGATCTATTCCTTTTATAAAAGTCACCCGATACCCGTAGTATAAAATAGAGTGACTCACATTTCTTTTAAGTAAACCAAAACAACTTCCATACTTTCCTTTTTAAAACCAATTAAGGCAATACCATGCCTTCTTTTTAGACCAAAACACTTCTCTTTTTAAAGTCAAGTTACCACATTAAAACCAATGATAAAACCCTTCTTTTGTTTTCATAAAGTCGTTATAACCAACTTCCCATAAAGCTTGTTATAACACTTTATGTTTTAAACCATTTTAAGACAACACAATGCCCTTCTTTTCCCTAAAGTTCCAGTTTGCCTAATTTCAATTACGCAAGTCTCTTTTTTTGAAAAGTTTCATAGTTCAATGTCTTAATCTCTTTTTAAAACAATTGAGTAACATATCCCATAGGCGAGTAGGTTATTCTTGTTCATAATCAATCTTATTAAGCAGCCATGATCTAGAAAATGTAATATCATTTTGTCTCATCTTAGCTTCTATGCAGATGGAGGTTTCTACTGGTTTTAATAATACTTCATTATCCAATACATTTTCCTTTATTAACGCTGCAGTGGTTTGTCGATACACATTCTGATTTCCGAAATCAGTAAAACATTATTCCTTTTAAAAACCACGTACTCATTACTCACGAATGAGGTTTCACACAAAACTCATATTAATTCATTTAAGTTAAGTCTCTTATCTTATAAGATCAAGTCTCTTAACTTCTAAAATCAGTAAACCATTTTCTTTACCTCTCTAAGACGTTATATCTAACTCCCCATAAAGCTAGTATAACTCTTTTTAAAACCTATTAAAACCAAGTGTTACTCTTCTTTCAAAAATGGTTTCTTAACTCTTGTGACATACTTCAAGTTTCTTATTATTCAGGCTTAAGTCAAAAGACATTGTCGTACAACTACGTTCAATTAGCATACGTACGTCTATCGTACTATATATTATTCAGGCTTAAGTCAAAAGACATTGCCGTACAACTACGTTCAATTAGCACACGTACGTCTACCGTACTATATATTATTCAGGCTTAAGTCAAAAGACATTGCCGTACTATATATATCTTCCTTTAAAATATCATGCTCAAGAGTATAGGAAGAATCACATACCTCGCGACGATTATCGACTATAAGCAAAACGTTCCACGGCTATAACCCGGCTAGCCTTGTCCACCTTCTAAGTAGCACATGCTACTCGCAGAACATTCAACCAATAAAGGTTATCAGTCTACTGTAATACAGTCCTATGTAAGTACAGTTTAACTTTTACTTGCATTCTTCTGAAGTGATTTCAGTTCAAGTCTATTCTGTAATATCCTTCTATTACAGTTCAACTCTCTTCTATGAATCTTAAATTCATTTCTATACTACTACAGTATGTAATTTCCAATTACAATAGAAGGACAGTAGTATTTACCTTGATGAGCCCAAAATTATCCAAGTATAATGTCGCTCCTGAGCAACGTTTAGCTCCTACTCCGTGCGCTCCAAGAAACCCTTAGAAGTTCTACGCAACTTCTACTTATAACTTCAACTACGGGTGAAGATTTACTTAGGGTTTTGTTTTGTGACTAAAAAAGGTATAATAGTATTTTCTGGGCTTTTGTATAAGTGTAACCTTGGGAATACTACAAGGTATTTGGGCCAAGGTATTTGGGCATTATAACAATACTAGGAGAGTATTGCTATACCACAACAAGGGGTATTATACGAAAACAACTAGGCTAGGGGGGGGAGGCTCTCGGCCAAGGGCCTTTCTAAAAGGGGGAGGGGGCTTTGGACGAAAGCAAACAAGAGGGAGGGAGTATTTGAGACTTAGAAAGATTGCTCAAGTTTTTGGATGAAGAAAGTCTTCAAGTAAGGGGAGTATTTATAGGCTAACCAAAGGCCAACCAATGGCCAAGATGAAGACAAGTGTGGTGCAAGTGTAGGGCTAGATTTAAGCCAAGTGCACCTTATCCATCTACCACAACAACTTGCACAAATATCCTACCAACTCCCTTGACCTCTTTTTCGTCCACCATTGCCGCCCCACTTGTTCCAATGTGAGGGTGACACATGTCACCCTCCCGTTGGTCCAAAATGTTTCGTCTCTCGGAAAAATCCGCAAAAATAATACATGACATCGCGGGAATTTTCCCTTCGAAATTTTAGTAAAACGTTTCGTCGAAAAACGACTCTTTTTGGTACTTGTGCACAATTTTCGAACCTAGCCTAACTTTTAAGGCTCAAACTTTCTACGTACGTCCTTACGTACATACTCTAGAAATACGGGGTATAACATTCTCCCCTCCTTAGAAACATTCGTCCCGAATGTTCCTTCTCAAGACGGATAACGATGAAGATCTCTTAACAAGTTGCCAACGCCACGCCTGGCCACGAAATAACACACGTTCTCTTCCTCCCTTACTCGTTGTGCCCTTCTCGAACACTTGAACTCTTCTAGCATACGTACCACACTTTAGTCATCGCTTTAGTCCCCAAAACTTTGGAGTCACCACCTCCAAACTTGGTCATCTACAAGCCTCAACCTCCCTTAAGGCCATCCTTCGGCCTTCACGAACCGATTCTGATCGAACGCATCCACGAACTCATACGATGGTCATCTAAACTTGGGCCTAACACCCTCGTGACCCTACCACCTGGCGGGACCACCCAGAGCTGACCCCACCTCGAAACAGGCCGCGGGTTGGCCCTCAACATGGCCCCAACCCGACCCACATAACGAATCACGCTCTTGTTCCCCGATCCGGAACAATCTTACCTCTACAGGTCATGAAAGCTACCACTTCCATTTCACACTACCCAGGGACTTATCACACAATTACACCACGTATACCTATACGCTCTGACAAAGATCACTCGCAAAAACTTGTACTCAAGACGGCCTTACATCCAAGGTCTCAACTGTAATATTCTAAGGTTCATCATTTTCTCACCCCCAGGCTTACCCTTTTTCACTAACCAGGTTTCTAAATCACATTTTAGCACAAAGCTATCCGAACATAACACTAAACACATCATCATAACATCAAAACATACCAAACTCTAGAGGGTTAAGGATATACCTGAAAATAGGCGGTTCAAAGGACCGCTAAAACTGGGAACTTCCACCGCGACCTCTACCGTGGCCCGCCGGTGTATGAACATCCTGCCTGGCTATGGAAGGTGAAGAACCCGCAACTGATCCCGTAGTCTATGTTATCCTACCAGCGCTACCCCTGGTCGGACAGTTTCTCCCAAAATGGCCCTGCTGGCCGCATGTAAAACAAACTCCCGGACTAGCACGACACTCCCCACTGTGGAGTCTACCACAGCGGTCACAACGAGGTAGGGGTGGCTTCAGCTGGCTAACACCCCTGCTCTCCCGAAAATCTGAACCTTGAGCCCCGACCGCTCCCGAATACTGATGCCTTGAAGATTGTGGAGGACCACTCTTTCGGGCGGAGGCGCATAACTAGTTCACTGCCGAGGCGGTCCGCCTCGAAAGTCACCAAAGGACCCCGCTGCTCGCCTTCTTCGCGACCTTGGTCATTCCGTCGATTTCTCCGCCTCACCTCCAAGTGCATAAGCTCGCATGCGGGCAATGTCCATGCCGGTGAACTACACCCGAACAACTCTCTCGCTAGGTAATCATCGAGCCTCAGAATATATCGGTGAACTCGATCCTCCATACTAGCTACTAATGCGGGACGCACGCCAATGAGTCGAACTCACATTGTACTCCCGAACCGACGCCTGCTCGCAACACCAAAAATCGCCGGCCCGAGCCCTCTCATCCGTGGAGGCAAGAAGTGTGCAATAAATGCCTTTGAGAACTCGTCCCCAAATACCGGAAGTACATTCTCTCTCCGGACGACTCCCACGAATCAAACTACCGATCATGCGGTATCACGCGATGCGAACCTAGGACCACCGACTCGGTCTCTCGATGCCTTGATCACTCATGATCCGTCAGAATCGCTTCGGATGAACTCCTGCGGATCATCCTCGTGCCTCGACCCATAAAACTCAAGCGTTACATCTCGTAAAATCCCGTAGCCTCAAATCGCTCGCCGGGGTGAACTACGGTGCTACTGGATCGAATCGCCGTGATCCAAATTTATCTCATATCTCGCCACGACTCGCCAGAATCGCCATCTCCTTGTACTTATCTCATTCGCTCCAGTGCCGCGGACCGAGGCTCAGTATCAGTAGTCTCGCAGCCACCGCCGCGCTCTAAATCACAGGCTTTGCTGGCGGTGCCGCAAAACTCGCCGTCCAAGTACTATCTCGTGCATCGACCGGCCTGCACTCGCACTCTCTCAGTATCCCACTAGCGCCTCCATTGCCTTTCGCCTGCCCGCTCGGTTGCCTTTACGCGAGGCATAATCGGTAAAACGGCACGCGGAGGGGTTCAACTTATCACACAGCTCTAAGGCACGATCTCAGAATGAGAAGAATGGAAACCAATCCTAAATGTCCTATAGCCTCCTTATTATAGATGTGGTGCACAACACACCGATAATCAAGACTCTACTAGACACGGTCTGTAGACACTTTCCGAGGATTGACTGCTCTGATACCACTTTTGTCACTTTGCCGCGAGGTTCTAGTGTCACTCCGGCGACCCAACAAATGGTACCGGGCTGCATGCGATCCCATACACAGCGGACGTGCCATACGGAGAGCCACGGTTCGGGTCTGTTTCTCGTAGCAGGCTCGCCTCTTATACGCCACCGAAGGAGGTCGATAACAGTACCAAGTATGTGAATCAGAAAATATCAGAATGAAATCATAGCGCTATATAAAGCGGAGACATGTATGATAACCAAACTACGATACAACATATAAACAGTCATATCAAGTCAGGGACTCACGCCCTCCAAATCATCACTCGTGCCCGTGGAATTCCTTCCTCACCGCCGGCAGTCTATGATATGATAGCAACAAGACAGCAATCCAAATGGGAGTATACCCGTGCGCTACGCATCGTGTCAGTATGTCCAAAGGGAAACACTAAGACAACATTCCAATTGGAAGCATACCCGTGCGCTGCGCATCGTGTCAGTATGTCCAAAGGGAAACAATAAGACAACATTCCAAATGGAAGCATACCCGTGCGCTACGATCGCGGTCAAGATGTCCAAAAGGAAACAACAAGGCGGCAATCAAAATGGAAGCATACCCGTGCGCCACGATCGTGTCGATGTCCAAAGCGTTTAGCAAAAGTAACACTATCAGCGAACGCATCTGCGGAATTTCTCCGCATCGCCAAGACGCCCAAGTAAGTTCTTAACAAGTCAACCGACCCTCCATCGAGAGACACGGTAGTATAGAAACACAATTCTTGCACAACAAAGGCTATCACAACAAGCATAGGCAAGTTTCACAACAACAAGCATAGGCAAGTTTCACAACAACAAGCATAGGCAAGTTATACACAACTCAACGTACTTTCATGTTATGCCAAAGTCGGGTTTTAACTCCTAAAGTACTACGACGTTAAATTCCTTTTAAAGAGATCTATTCCTTTATAAAAGTCACCCGATACCCGTAGTATAAAATAGAGTGACTCACATTTCTTTTAAGTAAACCAAAACAACTTCCATACTTTCCTTTTAAAACCAATTAAGGCAATACCATGCCTTCTTTTAGACCAAAACACTTCTCTTTTAAAGTCAAGTTACCACATTAAAACCAATGATAAAACCCTTCTTTTGTTTTCATAAAGTCGTTATAACCAACTTCCCATAAAGCTTGTTATAACACTTTATGTTTTAAACCATTTTAAGACAACACAATGCCCTTCTTTTCCCTAAAGTTCCAGTTTGCCTAATTTCAATTACGCAAGTCTCTTTTTTTGAAAAGTTTCATAGTTCAATGTCTTAATCTCTTTTTAAAACAATTGAGTAACATATGTCATAGGCGAGTAGGTTATTCTTGTTCATAATCAATCTTATTAAGCAGCCATGATCTAGAAAATGTAATATCATTTTGTCTCATCATAGCTTCTATCCAGATGGAGGTTTCTACTGGTTTTAATAATACTTCATTATCCAATACATTTTCCTTTATTAACGCTGCAGTGGTTTGTCGATACACATTCTGATTTCCGAAATCAGTAAAACATTATTCCTTTTAAAACCACGTACTCATTACTCACGAATGAGGTTTCACACAAAACTCATATTAATTCATTTAAGTTAAGTCTCTTATCTTATAAGATCAAGTCTCTTAACTTCTAAAATCAGTAAACCATTTTCTTTACCTCTCTAAGACGTTATACCTAACTCCCCATAAAGCTAGTATAACTCTTTTTAAAACCTTTTAAAACCAAGTGTTACTCTTCTTTCAAAAATGGTTTCTTAACTCTTGTGACATACTTCAAGTTTCTTATTATTCAGGCTTAAGTCAAAAGACATTGTCGCATAACCACGCTCAATTAGCATACGACGTCTATCGTACTATATATTATTCAGCTTAAGTCAAAAGACATTGTCGCATAACCACGCTCAATTAGCACACGACGTCTACCGTACTATATATTATTCGTGCTTAAGTCAAAAGACATTGCATTTATATATATCTTCCTTTAAAATATCATGCTCAAGAGTATAGGAAAAATCACATACCTCGCGACGATTATCGACTATAAGCAAAACGCTACACGGCTATAACCCGGCTAGCCTTGTCCACCTTCTAAGTAGCACATGCTACTCGCAGAACATTCAACCAATAAAGGTTATCACCATCAGAATATGTCTCCCATGTAAGTACAGTTTAACTTTTACTTCCATTCTTCTGAAGTGATTTCAGTTCAAGTCTATTCTGTAATATCCTTCTATTACAGTTCAACTCTCTTCTATGAATCTTAAATTCATTTCTATACTACTACAGTATGTAATTTCCAATTACAATAGAAGGACAGTAGTATTTACCTTGATGAGCCCAAAATTATCCAAGTATAATGTCGCTCCTGAGCAACGTTTAGCTCCTACTCCGTGCGCTCCAAGAAACCCTTAGAAGTTCTACGCAACTTCTACTTATAACTTCAACTACGGGTGAAGATTTACTTAGGGTTTCGTTTTGTGGCTAAAGAAGGTATAATAGTATTTTCTGGGCTTTTGTATGTGTAACTTGGGAATACTACAAGGTATTTGGGCCAAGGTATTTGGGCATTATAACAATACTAGGAGAGTATTTCTATACCACAACAAGGGGTATTATACGAAACAACTAGGCTAGGGGGGGGAGGCTCTCGGCCAAGGGCCTTTCTAAAAGGGGGAGGGGGCTTTGGACGAAAGCAAACAAGAGGGAGGGAGTATTTGAGACTTAGAAAGATTGCTCAAGTTTTTGGATGAAGAAAGTCTTCAAGTAAGGGGAGTATTTATAGGCTAACCAAAGGCCAACCAATGGCCAAGATGAAGACAAGTGTGGTGCAAGTGTAGGGATAGATTTAAGCCAAGTGCACCTTATCCATCTACCACAACAACTTGCACAAATATCCTACCAACTCCCTTGACCCTTTTTTCGTCCACCATTGCCGCCCCACTTGTTCCAATGTGAGGGTGACACATGTCACCCTCCCGTTGGTCCAAAATGTTTCGTCTCTCGGAAAAATCCGCAAAAATAATAAATGACATAGGAATTTTCCTTCGCAAGTTTAGTAAACGCTTCAAAAAAAACGACTCTTTCTGCACTTGTGCACAATTTTCAACCTAGCCTAACTTTTAAGGCTCAAACTTTCTACGCACGCCCCACGCATATACTCCGAAAATACGGGTATAACAAACCTACCCTACGACGCATTATTCCCTTCCACTCGATAACCAAATTTCACCCGAAACCGAACTGCATCAATCTCTCTCTACCCACATTGGCATAGCAAGACGCTAGTCAATCCATACCCATAATCACATCAAGTCCGTCATATCCAACTCTATCAAGTCGCCAGAGTCGACGATCAGATATAGTCACAGGGCAAGCCTTATATACCCGCTCAGCCACCACCGAATCGCCTACTGGCGTAGCCATCTCAAAAGGTTTTATAGACTCGGGCTCTATCCCTAATCTACCAGCAATATGAGGAGATATATATGACAAGGTAGAACCTGGATCTATCAAAGCATATACATCACAACATGAAACCAATAATGTACCTGTGACAACATCTGGTGACGCCTCCTGGTCCTGATGGCTGGACATAGCATAAATGTGGTTCTGAGGACCGCTGAATCGGGACCCCACCACGACTCGCCGCGGCCGCTGGTCCGTGAACACTGCCCTCCGGTGCTCGACCATCAAGACGAAGATCCAAAGAATCGACTCGCCGGCTGAACCATAACACTCCCGCTGCCTCTGACAATATCTCTTCAAATGGTCCTGCTGGCCACAAGAGTAACAAACTCCTGGAGGAACACGACACTCGCCCGGGTGAGACCTACCGCATCGAACACACCGAGATGTGGGTGGACTCGATCGATGACGGCCGCTTCCCAAGTCCCGACCGATCAACCTCTTACTCGAAGTTTCTAACCCCGCTCGTAATACTTCCAGAAAACGAAATAGCCGTAACCTGGGCTCCACTGCCCGTCATAAGGTGAAAGTAGGCACCTCGTGCAGCCTTACAACCTTCCCGATATATAACATCTCGCATAACCTCTCACGTAAATGGTCCCGATCAAAGACAAGATGGGGTGACTCATCGCCCGACCATCGGTCGAACGCATCCACGAACTCAGACACGTTAACTAAACTTGGGCCTAACACCCTCGTGACCCCACCACCTGGCAGGACCACCTCGAACTGACCCCACCACATTACAGGCCGTGGGTTGACCCGCAATCGGTCCGCAACCCGACCCGCTATCACGCAAAACTCTTGTTCCCCGATCCGGAACAATCTCACAATCAAGTCACGAAAGCCTAGTGGTCTTCTTAGCTCAACTACCCTCTTTTATTTCATACCACTCCGGGACTTATCACCCAGACATATCTCACGTGTACTATGCACTCCGATAAAGGTTAACATAACAATAAATCTTTTACTCAAGATGGCCTCACCTCTAAGGTCTCCACGTATAAAACTCTAAGGCTCACACTTTCCTTATCCCCAATCTTACCCTTTTAACTAACCATGATTTCTAATCACAATTAACACTATGTTATCTGAACATAACACTTAAGGTATACTCATCATATCACACATACTAATCTCTAGAGGGTTAAGGATATACCTGTATTTACTGCTTCACTACCCTTTGTCGTTCTAATCAATCCGCCACGGGCGCATAGTGAAGGTGACGAACTAGCCACCGATCCCGGCGTCGAGTCTCTACATCCGCGCCACCTGCCTGGACAATTTCGCAAATGGCCCCGCCGCCGCAAGTAAAACAATTTGTCGAAGAAATACGACACTCTCCACAATGATATTTACCACAACGGCCACACCGAAGCGGTGGCCTCTCGCTAACACCCTTTCCTCTCCGAACCATCAACCGCGAATCGACCGTAGGTTGAGTTCTCCTACTTGCATCCTCCTACTAGACACCTTTCGACATACGGCTCGACGGACGCAGGTAAAACAAGCACCAACAACAAGACGACATTCCCCGGGATGACGCCTGCCACACCGTGAATACCGAGGAAAATCAATCCGGCTGGCCGAACTTACGTGTTCGCGGACCAGCAGCTCGAGCTCGACCAACTCCTGCATACCTCGAACGCCCCGAACTCGTGGAGGACCACTCAGATCTTGGCGGAGGCACATAACCCGCTCGCCGCCGAAGGTCCGCCTCGATAGTTACCAAAGGACCTGCTGCTCGCCCTCTTCTCGCTGATCTTGGTTAACCCGTCGATCCCTACGCTTTCGGCCGCGCATAAGCTCAGACGCAGCCATGCTCATGCCTCGATCAAGAGCTACTCTTGCACAACCCTCTCTTAGATACTCATCAAGACCCGAGATAAATCGGTACATAATATACTCTCTGGTAGCCAAATCCATAGCTAGTAACAGGGTCGCCTCTTTACAATCTATTCTTTCTGCTACTGGTCATGGAACTGAAGGTGTAAATGTCATGGCCGCAGTAGGAACTGCCGCTGCTAAACTCACGGGCTAGCGACGAGCGTAACTCCCCGAATGAAGCACCACCCCAGGTGATGATTGGGCCTGTGCCCTAGTAACCCTCTGTGCTCTACTCGCAGCTCCCTCGGCTGCCTTGCCCTTCTGGGCCCGGGTTGCCTTACGCGGAGGCATAACTGGTAGGGGAAAGAAATACGTTAGAGGGGTCCAACTTATAACACAGCTCTAAGGCACGATCTCAGAGTGAGAAGAATGGAAACCAATTCTAAGTATCCTGCAGCCTCCTGATTATTGGTGTGGTGCACAACACACCGATAATCAAGACTCTACTAGATACGGTCTGTAGACACTTTCCGAGGATTAACTGCTCTGATACCACTTTTGTCACGACCCGAACCCGGGCCCGTGACTGGTGCCTTACCCCGGGCAACCAAGTAGACATACATCAGTGTTATACCCCGTATTTCCAGAGCATGTACGTGAGGGCGTACGTATAAAAATTTAAGCCTTAAGGTTGGCAAGGTTCGAAATTTGTACACAAGTGCCGAAAAAAATCGTTTTTCGACGAAACGTTTTACAAGACTTGCGAAGGGAAAATTCCGGCTATGTCATTTCTAATTTTTGCGGATTTTTCCGAGAGATGAAACATTTTGGACCAACGGGAGGGTGACATGTGTCACCCTCACATTGGACGTGAGATTGTGGACGGCAAGGGCTAGCATTGGCACGTTTTTTGTGCCTTGTTTGTAGTCAAGGTTAGGTAGGATATTTGTGAGATATTTTGTGTAGTTGATGAGCAAGTGGGACCCACTTACACATGTCCAAATCCCCACCCTACACTTGCCTAACACTTGGATTGATCTTGGCCATTGGTTCGCCATTGCTTGACCTATAAATACCCCCCTTAGTTGATGAACTTATTCATCCAAAAATCATTCTCCAAGTCTAAAAACCCTCTCCCCCTTAAGTGTTGTGTTCGTCCAAGGTCCCCTCGGGAAGCCTTGGCCGAGAATCTACCCCCTTTGCCTAGTGATTTCGTATAATACCCCCCTTTGTGGTATAGAAATACTCTCCAAGTATTGTTATTATTCCAAAATACTTTAGCCCAAATACCTTGTAGTACTTTCCAAAGTTACCTCTATACGTAGAGCCCGAAAATACTATTATACTTTCCTTTAGCCACTAAACGAAACCCTAAGGGAAAACCTTGATAGTCGGTTGAAGTGTTAAGTAGAAGTTGCGTAGAACTTCTAAGGGTTGTTTGGAGCGGGTTGGAGCACCCGGAGTAGGAGCTAAACGTCGCTCAGGATCGACATATATACTTGGATAATTTTTGGGCTTATCGAGGTAAATAATCCTATCCTTCTAGTGTAATTGGAAATTACATACTGTAGTTGTATTGAAATGAATATAAGATTCATAGAAGAGAATTGAACTGTAATAGAAGGATATTACAGAAAAAGACTTAACTGAAATCACATCAGAAGAATATAAGTAGAAGATTAAACTGTACTTACATAGGACTGTATTTACAGTAGACTTATAACCTTATTGGTTGAACGTTCTGCGAGTAGCATGTACTACTTGGAAGGTGGACAAGGCTAGCCGGGTTATAGCCGTGGAGCGTTTTGCTTATAGTCGATAATCGTCGCGAGGTTTGTGATTCTTCCTATACTCTTGAGCATGATATTTTAAAGATATATATATATATATATAGTACGGTAGACGTACGTGTGCTAACTGAACGTAGTTGTACGGCAATGTCTTTTGACTTAAGCCTGAATAAAATATATATATATAGTATGGTAGACGTACGTGTGGTAACTGAACGTAGACGTACGACAATGTCTTTTGACTTAAGCCTGAATAATAAGAATCTTGAAGTATTTCAAAAGAATTAAGAAACCTTTTTGAAAGAAGAGTAATACTTGGTTTTGAAAACATAAGAGTTATACTAGCTTTATGGGAAGTTAGGTATAACGTCTTAAGAGAGATAAATAGAATGGTTTACTGATTTTTAGAAGTTAAGAGACTTAATCTTAAAAGATAAGAGACTTGACCTAATATGGATGTTAGTGTGAAATCTCATTCGTGAGTAATGAGTACTTGGTTTTAAAAGGAATAATGTTTTACTGATTTAGAAAATCAGAATAAGTATCGAACAAACCACTGCAGCGCTAATAAAGGAAAATGTATTGAATAATGAAGTATTATTAAAACCAGTAGAAACCTCCATCCGCATAGAAGCTAAGATGAGACAAAATGATATTACATTTTCTAGATCATGGCTGCTTTAATAAATGGTTATAAACAAGTATAAACTGCTCACACCTATGGCATATGTTACTCAATTGTTTCAAAAGGGATTAAGACATTGAACTATAAAACTTTTCTAAAATAAAGAGACTTGAGTAATTGAAATTAGGCAAACTGAAACTTTAGGGAAAAGAAAGGCATTGTTTTGTCTTAAATTGGTTTAAAACATAAAGTGTTATAACAGCTTTATGGGAAGTTAGTTATAACGACTTTATGAAAACAAAAGAAGGGTTTTATCATTGGTTTTAATGTGTTAACTTGACTTTAAAAAGAGAAGTGTTTTGGTTTACTTAAAAGATGTAAGTCACTCTATTTTTATACTAAGGGTATCGGGTGACTTTTATAAAAGGAATGGATCTCTTAAAAGGAATTTAACGACGTAGTACTTTAGGTTAAAAACCCGACTTTGACAAAAATGAAAGTACCTTGAGTCAGGTATAACTTGCTTATGCTTGTTGTTCAAACTTGCCTATGCTTGTTGTGATAGTCTTTGTTGTGCAAGAATTGTGTTTCTATACTACCGCTCTCGGTGGAGGGCGGTTGACTTGTTGAGAACTTACTTGGACGTCTGCAGCGACGTGGAGAATTCCACCGCACGCCTCGTTGATAGTGTTATTCCATGGACTAGCTCTCCATGAGGTTTCTTCGCTCGGCCTTGGTACACGGTGGTCGCTTGCCAGACTTGCCCCGCCTCGTGGCTGATTCGCCTGTACTGGTAGTTAGCCCTCGCACTTGCCCTGTTCGACAGTAGTGATGAAGTCTCGTGATACGCCTTGTACTGTAGTTAGCCCTCGTGATTGCTCGCCGCCACGTACGTGGCCGCCTTGGTATCCGTAGTCGGCCAGACTTGCCCCGGTCGCCTTCGTGGTTTGGTTGTATTGTATTGTTAGTACGGCTTTGGCATCATGTAGGACTTGGTGTTCAGTGTACTTCTGGTGTTATCATATCATAGATCGCCGGTGAGGAAGGTATTCCACGCATGATTGATGTTATGGGCGTGAGACCCATCATTATATTTGAGTAATGACTTGGAGGCGTGAGTCCCCGACTTGATATAAGCGTTATATGTGTATTGTAGTTTGGTTATCATACATGCTCATCGCTTTATATAGACTATTATGATTTCATTTACAGATTTACTGATTTCACATACTTGGTACTTGTTAGATCGACTCCTTCGGGGCCGCGTTCATGCCGCAGTAGAGGTACATTGGTTGTCGATCCCCGCTTAGGATCACATTTCAACAGATTGGGAAGCTCCGTTCTTTCGAGGCTTATCTTTTAGTATGTTACCCGAGTCCGTAGGTTCTGTACATTCAGAGGTATGGCGGCCCTGTCCCGCTATAGTTGTTGTATAAATCTTAGAGGTCCATGCTTGTAATGGCCAGGGTTGTAAGGATTGTAATCGCTCAAATGTCGATATATTTATATATCCGAAAGGCAACCGCTTTGGTTGGCCTATTTTCTTTATCTTGATCCATATCTAAATTGTATGTTTAAGTTTTTATTTCCATGGTTTTTCTCTCGATGTTGTATCACTAGGGTGCAGGGTAAGGCACGATCCACGACCGGGTTCGGTGGTGACAAAAGTGGTATCGAGCGATTAATCCTCGTAAAGTGTCTACGCATCGTGTCTAGTAGTCTTGATTATCGGTGTGTTGTGCACCACATCTATAATCGTGAGGCCGCAGGACATTTAGGATTGGTTTCCATTCTTCTCATTCCGAGATCGTGCCTTAGAGCCGTGTGATAAGTTGGACCCTCCGACGCATTTCGCTTTTACCGCTTATGCCTCCCGTAAGGCAACCCGGTCCGTATGGCAAGGCGCAGAGCGGAGGCGCAGTAGAGCGGCGCCTCTACAGACCACATACGAGCCTCCAGCCCCACACCGGAGCAAAAGAGATGGGTTACAAGGAGCTGGCCCGATTAATGGCCGTGGTGGCGGATTTGAGGATAGATCGACGCAATGGCCAGTTCGAAGAGCACCAGTGGTTCACCCTAGATCGATAGTTTGAGGCTACGGATTTTCTCGAGTTGTAACCCGCGAGTTTTATGGGTCGAGGCACGAGGATGATCCGCAGGAGTTCATCCGGCGATTCTGATGATCATGAGAGTGATCAAGGCATCGGAGACCGAGTCAGTGGTCCTAGGTTCGCATCAGCTGCGTGATACCGCAGTCGACTGGTTTGATTCGTAGGAGCTGTCCCGGGGAGGGAATGCACTTCCAGCTATATGGGGCGAGTTCTCAGAGGCATTTCTTGCACATTTCTTGCCTCCACAGATGAGGAGGGCTCGGGCCGACAGATTTTTGGTGTTGCGGAAGAACGGACGTACGGTTCGGGAGTATAATGTGGAGTTCGACTCATTGGCTCGATACGTCCCCGCGTTAGTAGCTAGTATGGAGGATCGAGTGCACCAATATGTTACAAGGCTCGATGATTACCTAGCAGAGAGTTGTTCGGGTGTAGCTCTTCAGCCGGGCATGGACATTGCCCGCATGCAGGCTTATGCACTTGGATGTGAGGAGCGGAGGAATCGACGGAATGACCGAGACCAGCAGAAGAGGGCCAGAACAGCAGGGTCCTTTGATAACTTTCGAGGCGGGCCGCCTCAGCAGCAGACTAGTTATGTACCTCCGCCAGTACAGAGTGGTCCTCCACAGCCTTCGGGGCCTTCGGGATATTCAGGAGCAGGTCAGGGCTCCCAGGGTTCAGATTTTTAGGGGAGTAGGAGTGCTCGCCGGATAAGGTAGCCCTTATCTCAGTGTGGCCATTGTGGAAAACTTCATAAGGGAGAGTGTCGTACTAACTTGGGAGATTGTTATTCTTGCGGCCAACAGGGCCATCTGGCGAGAGACTGTCCGACCAGGGGTAGCGCTGGTAGGATAGCACAGACTATGGGATCAGTTGCGGGTTCTTCACCTTCCATAGCTAGGCAGGATGTTCATACACCGGCAGGCCACGGCAGAGGTCGCGGTGGAAGTTCCCAGTTTTAGCGGTCCTTCGAACCGCCTATTTTCAGGTATATCCTTACCCCTCTAGAGACTTGTATGTATTGATGTTATGATGATGTGTTTAGTGTTATGTTCGGATAGCTTTGTGCAAAAGTGTGATTTAGAAACCTGGTTAGTGAAAAAGGGTAAGCCTGGGGGTGAGAAAATGATGAACCTTAGAATATTACAGTTGAGACCTTAGATGTGAGGCCGTCTTGAGTGGATGATTTTACGGTTGGTCGTTGTCAAGTACTTAATATGTGCGAGATATGTTGGGGGATAATTTCCTTGGGGTTGTGGTGAAAGTGGTAGCTTCCATGACTTGTATAGGTAAGATTGTTCCGGATCGGGGAACAAGAGCTTGATGCGTTAAGTGGGTCGGGTCAGCCATGCCATGGCCAACCCGCGCCTGCTTTCGAGTGGGGTCACTGGGGTGGTCCCGCCAGGTGGTAGGGTCACGAGGGTGCTAGGCCCAAGTTTAGATGACCATCGTATGAGTTCGTGGATGCGTTCGACCAGAATCGGTTCGTGAAGGCCGGGAATGGCCTTAGAGGAAAGTGAAGCTAGTAAGATGACCAAGTTTGGAGGTAGTGACTCCAAAGTTTCGGCAACAGAATTGTTGACTGAAGTGTGGTACGTGTACTAAGAAGAGTTCGAGTGTTCGAGAAGGGTACGACGAGAAAGGAAAGAAGTGAACTTGTGCCGAAAGATGGGAGTAATCATTTTTGTGAAATGAATGTGCGAAGGGAGTATCCTTTGGACCAGAAGCGAGAGTTGGTACTGTTTTGCATCGTCGAGGTGATTCCTCGTTGGCTTGGATTTAAGTATTTGCGCGCGTGTTATTCTGTGACCATGTGCGGCATTTGCAAACTGGTTAAGCTATGAGGAACTTGATCGTTATCTGTCTTGAAAAGGAACATTCGGGACGAATGTTTCTAAGGAGGGGAGAATGTTATACCCCGTATTTCCAGAGTATGTACGTGAGGGCGTACGTATAAAAATTTAAGCCTTAAGGTTGGCAAGGTTCGAAATTTGTACACAAGTGCCGAAAAGAATCGTTTTTCGACGAAACGTTTTACAAGACTTGCGAAGGGAAAATTCCGGCTATGTCATTTCTAATTTTTGCGGATTTTTCCGAGAGACGAAACATTTTGGACCAACGGGAGGGTGACATGTGTCACCTCACATCGACGTGAGATTGTGACTGGCAAGGGCTAGCATTGGCACGTTTTTTGTGCCTTGTTTGTAGTCAAGGTTAGGTAGGATATTTGTGAGATATTTTGTGTAGTTGATGAGCAAGTGGGACCCACTTACACAAGTCCAAATCCCCACCCTACACTTGCCTAACACTTGGATTGATCTTGGCCATTGGTTGGCCATTGCTTGACCTATAAATACCCCCCTTAGTTGATGAACTTCTTCATCCAAAAATCATTCTCCAAGTCTAAAAAAACCCTCTCCCCCTTAAGTGTTGTGTTCGTCCAAGGTCCCCCCCGCCCCCCCTTGGGAAGCCTTGGCCGAGAATCTACCCCCCCCCCCCCCCCTTTGCCTAGTGATTTCGTATAATACCCCCCTTTGTGGTATAGAAATACTCTCCAAGTATTGTTATTATGCCAAAATACTTTAGCCCAAATATCTTGTAGTACTTTCCAAAGTTACCTCTATACGTAGAGCCCGGAAATACTATTATACTTTCCTTTAGCCACTAAACGAAACCCTAAGGGAAAACCTTGATAGTCGGTTGAAGTGTTAAGTAGAAGTTGCGTAGAACTTCTAAGGGTTGTTTGGAGCGGGTTGGAGCACCCGGAGTAGGAGCTAAACGTCGCAGATCGACATATATACTTGGATAATTTTGGGCTTATCGAGGTAAATAATCCTATCCTTCTAGTGTAATTGGAAATTACATCTGTAGTTGTATTGAAATGAATATAAGATTCATAGAAGAGAATTGAACGTAATAAGGATATTACGTAAAAAGACTTAATCGAAATCACATCAAGAATATAAGTAGAAGATTAAACTGTATTTACATAGATTTGTATTTACAGTAGACTTATAACCTTATTGGTTGAATGTTCTGCGAGTAGCATGTACTACTTGGAAGGTGGACAAGGCTAGCCGGGTTATAGCCGTGGAGCGTTTTGCTTATAGTCGATAATCGTTGCGAGGTATGTGATTCTTCCTATACTCTTGAGCATGATATTTTAAAGATATATATATAGTACGGTAGACGTACGTGTGCTAACTGAACGTAGTTGTACGGCAATGTCTTTTGACTTAAGCCTGAATAAAATATATATATATATAGTACGGTAGACGTACGTGTGCTAACTGAACGTAGTCGTACGACAATGTCTTTTGACTTAAGCCTGAATAATAAGAATCTTGAAGTATTTCAAAAGAATTAAGAAACCTTTTTGAAAGAAGAGTAATACTTGGTTTTGAAAACATAAGAGTTATACTAGCTTTATGGGAAGTTAGGTATAACGTCTTAAGAGAGATAAAGAGAATGGTTTACTGATTTTTAGAAGTTAAGAGACTTAATCTTAAAAGATAAGAGACTTAACTTAATATGGATGTTAGTGTGAAACCTCATTCGTGAGTAATGAGTACTTGGTTTTAAAAGGAATAATGTTTTACTGATTTCGGAAATTAGAAAGTATCGAACAAACCACTGCAGCGCTAATAAAGGAAAATGTATTGAATAATGAAGTATTATTAAAACCAGTAGAAACCTCCATCCGCATAGAAGCTAAGATGAGACAAAATGATATTACATTTTCTAGATCATGGCTGCTTTAATAAATGGTTATAAACAAGTATAAATTGCTCACACCTATGGCATATGTTACTCAATTGTTTCAAAAGGGATTAAGACATTGAACTATAAAACTTTTCTAAAATAAAGAGACTTGAGTAATTGAAATTAGGCAAACTGGAACTTTAGGGAAAAGAAAGGCATTGTTTTGTCTTAAATTGGTTTAAAACATAAAGTGTTATAACAGTTTTATGGGAAGTTAGTTATAACAACTTTATGAAAACAAAATAAGGGTTTTATCATTGGTTTTAATGTGTTAACTTGACTTTAAAAAGAGAAGTGTTTTGGTTTACTTAAAAGATGTAAGTCACTCTATTTTTATACTAAGGGTATCGGGTGACTTTTATAAAAGGAATGGATCTCTTAAAAGGAATTTAACGTACGTAGTACTTTAGGGTTAAAAACCCGGACTTTGACAAAAAATGAAAGTACCTTGAGTTGTGTATAACTTGCCTATGCTTGTTGTTGTGAAACTTGCCTATGCTTGTTGTGATAGCCTTTGTTGTGCAAGAATTGTGTTTCTATACTACCGCGTCTCTCGGTGGAGGGCCGGTTGACTTGTTGAGAACTTACTTGGACGTACCGGCAGTGACGGAGAATTCCACGGGTACGCTCCTGTTGATAGTGTTATTCCATGGACTAGCTCTCCATGAGGTTTCTTCGCTCGCCTTGTACCGTGGTGGTTGGCTGACTTGCCCCGCCTCGTGGCCGATTAGGCCTTGCACCGGTAGTTAGCCCTCGTGACTTGCCCTGCTCGAGTAGTGACGGTCTCGTGATACGCCTTGGTACTGGTAGTTAGCCCTCGTTTGCCCCTGGTCACCACGTGGCCGACCTTGGTATCCGTAGTCGGCCAGACTTGCCCGTGTCGCCCGTGGTTTGGTTGTATTGTATTGTTAGTACGGCTTTGGCATCGTGTAGGACTTGGTGTTCAGTGTACTTCTTGGTGTTATCATATCATAGACGGCCGACAGTGAGGAAGGTATTCCACGGGCATGATTGATGTTATGGGCGTGAGACCCATCATTATATTTGAGTAATGACTTGGAGGGCGTGAGTCCCTGACTTGATATAATCGTATATGTGTATCGTAGTTTGGTTATCATACATGTCTATCGCTTTATATAGACTATTATGATTTCATTTACTGATTTTCTGATTCACATACTTGGTACTGTTATCGACCTCCTTGGGCCGTTCACGCCGCAGTAGAGGTACATCGTCGCTTCGATCCGCGTTTAGGATCACATTTCACAGATTGGGAAGCTCCGTTCTTTCGAGGCTTATCTTTGGTATGTTACTCGAGTGCAGGTTCTTGTACATTCAGGGTATGGCGGGACTGTCCCGTCATAGTTGTTGTATAAATCTTAGAGTCAGTGCAATCGCTGTGTGTGGTTGTAAGGATTGTAACTGTTCAAATGTCGATATATTTATATATGCTGAAAGGCAACCGTTTTGGTTGGCCTATTTTCTTTTATCTTGATCCATATCTAAATTGTATGTTTAAGTTTTTATTTCCGCTGGTTTTTCTCTGATGTTGTATCACTAGGGTGCCCGGGGTAAGGCACCAGTCACGGGCCCGGGTTCGGGTCGTGACAATCAGAGTAATCAGCGGAATATAAAACAAGACATGAAATAACATGAAGTGTGGAACCGTTATCTGAGAAAAGTTGCCTTTCGGCATATATATATAAAAAACTTAAATCTGAACAGTTACATCCCTTTTACAAACTCGCCACAACGATTCTGCACTTCTAAGAATGATATAACAACAATGGCGGACAGGCCGCCATACCCCGAATGTAAGTACCTACAACGACGGGGACTATACCAGATAAACCTCCGAGAAACGGAGCTTCCCAAACGTGAATCGTGACCCTATAAGCGAGGATCAACATCGGTGTACCTCTACTGCGTGAACGCAGCTCGGGCGAGGTCAAGATAACAGTACCAAGTATGTGAAATCAAAATATCAGAATGAAATCATAGTAGTCTATATAAAGCGAGAGACATGTATGATAACCAAACTACGGCCACAATAAATAGCGATGTCAAGTCGTGGACTCACGCCTCAAAGTCATCACTCAATATAACCATGGGTCTCACGCCCACAACATCAATCATGCCCGTGGAATACCTTCCTCACCGCCAGCATGATATAAAGCACCAAGGAATACACATGTACACCGTGTCCCACCTGTCATAATAAAACCGTGACGGGTAAGTACGAAGGCATAGCCGACTACTAAAACCCACGCACCAACAAAGTCATAAATCAGATCACGAGGTGCGTCTAGACCGCCACATGATCGGCGCCGCCACTCGCGCGATCAAATGTCGCGTCTAATCACCAGAACTTCCCGCAGCTCCGCATAGGCCATACTCATAGGCCCGCATGAGGTATTCCCCGCATCGAGGGTAGCTACTCCCCGGCATCGTCCTGGACTCGCAGTCCGCATGGCCACATAGACCGCATGGCCATATAGACCGCACACTAACACGAACTCGTAGCTCGCATAGGTCCCCGGACCCGCATGAGGTATTCGGAATCATGGTCCTGCATCGCACGAGGTATACCCCGCATCGGCGGCGCCAACCCCGGTATCATGTCAAGAGGTGAGTGGTACAATACTATCATAACGGCTTATCGTTAAACAACATAAGCACAATCAAGGGAAACCCCTTTACACAAACATCACAAGATACTAACACACGTAGCATCCTAACATGTTTACTTATCAAATCAACAAGAAAGTATTACAAGGCTATCACAAACCAACACAATAAAGTTATTCACACAAGGTACTTTCTACTTTATGTTAACAAGTTCGGGTTCTTATCCCCAAAGTACTTCATACATTAACTCTTTAAAAGATCCGTATAAAAATAGAGTGACTATCTTTTTAAGTAAACCAAAACACTTCCCTTTGTAAAATCAAGTAATCAACATTATTTTCCAAACGTTCAAGTTTGCCTAATTTCAAATGCTCAAGTTTCTCATTTTCGAAAGGTTTCGTAGTTCATAGTTTTAATCACTTAATAATATAATTCTCCTTTAAAACAATTTGAGAAACATATGTCTTATGTGTGAGTAGGTTATTCTTGTTCATAACAATCTTATTAATGCAGCCATGATCTAGAAAATGTAATATCATTTTGTCTCATCTTAGCTTCTATGCAGATGGAGGTTTCTACTGGTTTTTATAATACTTAATTAGTCAATACATTTCCCTTTATTAGCGCTGCAGTGGTTTGTTCGATACTTATTCTGATTTCCGAATCAAGAAACATTATTCCTTTTAAAAACCAAGTACTCATTACTCACGAATGAGGTTTCACACTTTTTAACAAAATTCATATTAATTTAATTAAGTCAAGTCTCTTATCTTTTAAGATCAAGTCTCTTAACTTCTAAAATCAATAAATCATTCTTTTTATCTTTCTTAAGTCGTTATACCTAACTTCCCATAAAGCTAGTATAACTCTTAAGCTTTTAAAACCAAGTATTACTCTTCTTTCAAAAAGGTTTCTTAATTCTTTTGAAATACTTCAAGATTCTTATTATTTAGACTCAAGTCAAAAGACATCGCAAAGAAACCACGTTCGATTAACACACACGTACGTCTACCGTACTATATATATTCTTTTAAAATATCATGCTCAAGAGGATAGGAAGAATCACATACCTCGCGACGATTATCGACAATTAGCAAAATGCTCCACGGCTATAACCCGGCTAGCCTTGTCCACCTTTCAATTAGAACATGCTACTCGCAGAACATTCAACCTATAAAGGCCATATACGTCTATCAACGTCTAGACTACTCTGTAGAATATTCTAAGCAGTAGGTTCTCTATTTTACGGAAAATCGGGCAGCACTTCCCTACCCGTTAAACTACACAAGTCTACTGTAAATACAGTCCTATGTAAGTACAGTTCAATCTTCTTCTTTAATATTCTTCTGATGTGATTTCAGTTCAATTCTCTTCTGTAATATCCTTCTATTACAGTTCAATTCTCTTCTGTAATATCCTTCTATTACAGTTCAATTCTCTTCTGTAATATCCTTCTATGAATCTTATATTCATTTCTATACTACTACAGTATGTAATTTCCAATTACAATAGAAGGACAAGAGTATTTACCTCGGTAAGCCCAAAATTATCCAAGTTTAAATGTCGATCCTGAGCAACGTTTAGCTCCTACTCTGGGTGCTCCAACCCGCTCCAAACAACCCTTAGAAGTTCTACGCAACTTCTTCTTAATACTTCAACCGGCTATGAAGATTTTCCTTAGGGTTTCGTTTTTGTGACTGAAGGGAAGTATAATAGTATTTCTGGGCTTTTAGTATAGGGGTAACCTTGGAATACTACAAGGTATTTGGGCCAAGGTATTTTGGAATAGTAACAATACTTGAAGAATACTTTTCTACCAAGGGGGGGTATTTTTACGAGACAACACTCAAGAGAGGGGGGGTGCTTTCGGCTAGCACCACTTAGGAAGGGGGAGGGGGAGGCTTGGACGAAAACCTTACAAAGGGGGAGAGGGATTTCAAGACTTAGAAAGTGTGGAGTGCATGAAGAAGTCTTCAACTCAAGGGGGGTATTTATAGGGAAATCAATGGCCAAGATTAAGACAAGTGGTGGGCAAGTGGAGGGTGAGGATTTGCACAAGTGCACCCTAGCCATCTACTCCACAAATCACTCCAAACATTGACCCAAGTTTTAGGCCACAAAACATTCCAAGAAACGTGACATGAATCGGCCACAAGACCGCCCACTTGAGGGTGACAAGTGTCGCTCTCTCGTTGGTCCAAAATATTTCATCTCTCGGAAAAATCCGCAAAAATTATTAATGTCGCAACCGTAATTTTCCCCTCGCAAAGTTTGGAAAACGTTTCGTCGGAAAACAATTCTCTTCGGGGGTTGTGCACAATTTTCGACCCTTGCCTATCTTAAGGCTTAAACTTTCGTACGTACGTCCTTACGTACATACTCTGGAAATACGGGGTATAACAAGTAAATTGAGTTCCGTGCGAGGGGCAGGGCTCTGGATTTTTGATTTGGAGAAAGGGTCGTCGGATTAGGGCGTCTTCCAAAAATTCAGATTGTCCGTCGTGGCGCCGCGACCCTGTAACTGGCGCCGCGGCTCCCAAAATAATGCGCTCTTCCTGAACTTTCTGCGCCGCGGCGCTAAGCCGATTTTTTTTGGAAATCTTCTTTTGGCTTCTTTTCAGTTCTCGCTCTCCAAATTCTTGGCTCTGCACCTGTTATCACAACACACAACAATACCTCCGTGATACTTTTCTAAGTAAAGACTAATTGCATTAAAGTAAATAAATCAAAATACCTTGGGTTTCCTCCCAAGTAGCGCTGTCTTTAACGTCTTTTAGCCGGACGCAAGTTCCTTATCATTTTAGGGTGAGAGAGGTTACTAAGTTCATATATTCCATTTCATTGATCAAATAGAGTTTTAACCTCTGTCCGTTTACCTTGAAGGAAGCTCCCTCTCTCCCTTTTATTTTAACTGCACCATAGGGGAATACTCTTACCACAGTGTATGGTCCTGACCAACGCGATTTTAACTTGCCTGGAAACAATTTTAACCTTGAGTTGAATAAAAGCACTTGTTGTCCTTCTTGGAAGTCTTTTGGTATCAACCTCTTGTCGTGCCATACTTTCGTTCGTTCCTTGTAGATCTTTGCATTCTCATAGGCGTCAGATTCGAATTCATCCAACTCGCCACCGTAGTAGCCTCTTACGCCTCGCCGCTTTGGCATCCATGTTTAGCTTCCTCATTGTCCAATACGCTCTATGTTCCAACTCTACTGGCAAATGACATGCTTTACCAAAAACTAACTTATATGGTGACATTCCAATTGGTGTTTTGAATGATGTTCTGTACGCCCACAGTGCATCATCCAGTTTGATAGACCAATCCTTCCTTGAGCTATCCACCGTCTTTTCCAATATGCTCTTCACTTCCCTATTTGACACTTCTGCTTGCCCATTCGCTTGAGGGTGGTAGGCAAGTGTGGTGCGGTGGTAGACTCCATATCGGGAGAACAATGAATTCAGCTGCCTGTTGCAAAAGTGACTTCCTTCGTCACTGATGATGGCCCTCGGAGTGCCAAACCTTGTGAAAATATTCTTTTGAAGGAATCTTTGAACAGTATTACTATCGTTTTCTTTCGTGGCTACTGCTTCTACCCATTTGGACACATAATCCACTGCCAGAAGGATATACTGATTCCCAAAGGACGGCGGGAATGGACCCATGAAATTGATTCCCCACACATCAAATAGTTCCACTTCCAATATCCCTTGCGAAAGCATTTCATTTCGTCTTGAAATGTTCCCTGTTCTTTGACAACTATCACATCTCTTCACAAAGGTATGAGCATCCTTAAAGAGTGTAGGCCAATAGAACCCGCTTTGCAGTACCTTTGCTGCTGTTCTTGATGCACCAAAGTGTCTACCACATGGTAGGGTATGACAATGAGTGAGAATCTGGTGCATCTCCTCTTCTGGTATACATCGCCTGATGACTTGATCGGCACAGTGTTTGTATAACATCGGCTCCTCCCAATAGTAGTGTTTTACTTCATAGTAAAACCTCTTCACTTGCTGTCTTGTCAATCCTGGGGGTATTACTTTAGCTGCAAGAAAATTAACAAAATCAGCGTACCAAGGTAAATTAACATTCGCACTTACTTGAAATAGTTGCTCATCTGGGAAGTGGTCATTTATCTGCACATCCTTGGTGTTTCTGCTCTCTGTGTTCTCAAGCCTTGACAAGTGGTCTGCAACTGAATTCTCTGTCCCCTTCTTGTCACGAATTTCCACGTCGAATTCTTGTAGTAGCAAGACCCATCGAATGAGGCGAGGTTTTGCATCCTTCTTTGTCATCAAGTACTTTATGGCAGAATGGTCAGTGTATACTATCACCTTATTTCCAATCAAGTATGGCCTGAATTTCTCAAATGCATACACTATTGCTAGAAATTCTTTTTCTGTAGTCGCGTAATTTAACTGTGCGTCATTCAGAGTTTTACTAGCATAGTAAATGGATCTAAATACCTTGTCAATTCTATGTCCAAGAAATGCTCCCACTGCATAATCACTTGCATCGCACATCAATTCAAATGGGAGCTCCCAGTTTAGTGCAATGACTATGAGTGCTGAAATAAGCTTCTCCTTGAGTGTCTGAAAAGCGGTCAAGCATTCCTTATTGAATTCAAAAGCAACCCTCGTCATTAGCAAGGTGGAAAGGGGCTTTGAAATCTTTGAAAAATCCTTGATGAATCTTCAATAGAAACCCGCATGCCCAAGGAAACTTCTGACTCCTTTTGTTGATACTGGAGGTGGTAGATTTTCGATTACTGAAATCTTTGCTTTGTCTACCTCAATACCTTGGTTTGATATTTTGTGTCCCAAGATAATCCCTTCTTTTACAATAAAATGACACTTCTCCCAGTTTAGCACAAGGTTAGATTCTTCACATCGGTTTAACACTGCTTCCAAGTGCCTCAAACATTCGTCGAACGATGCCCCAAAGACCGAAAAATCATCCATAAAAATCTCTATATTCCTCTCCACCATGTCTGAGAAAATTGCCATCATACACCTCTGAAAGGTCGCAAGTGCATTGCAAAGCCCGAATGACATTCTTCTGAATGCAAATGTACCAAAAGGGCAGGTGAATGTCGTCTTTTTCGATCTTACGTGCTATCGCAACTGATGATACTCGAGTAATCGCCCAGAAACAAGAGTAGTTGTTGTCACGACTGCCCGGCCCGTGGATCGTGCCTTACCCGCACCCCAAGAGTCATACATCGTAGTAATCGAATATAAAATAACCAAGATATGAATCAAGATAAATTGAGACACGATATTCGAAGAAAGTTGCCTTCGCATAAATAATAATAACAACTCTTTCAAAATGAACAGCTTTAACTTTTCTTTACAACCCCGCCTACAACAAGATTACATGCACTTACGAATGATATGACAACAACGACGGACAGGCTTCGCCATACCCCGAATGTAAGCACCTACAACAACAGGACTATACCAAGATAAGCCTCCGAGGAACGAGCTTCCCAAACGCTGAATCGTGACTCCTAAGAGCGAGGATCAACGATCGTGTACCTTTACCGCGGCATGAACGCAGCCCCAAGGAGGTCGATAACAGTACCGAGTATGTGAAATCAAAATATCAGAAATGAAATCATAGTAGTCTATATAAAGCGAGACATGTATGATAACCAAACTACGATTCACAATAAATAAGCATATATCAAGTCGTGGACTCACGCCTCAAAGTCATCACTCAAATATAAACACGGGTCTCACGCCCACAACATCAATCATGCCCGCGAATACCTTCCTCACCGCCCAAATAATGATAGAAAAGCACCAAGGAATACACATGAATAGCAGGTCCCACCTGTGTTCAAATAAAACAGTACAGGGTAAGTACGAAGGCATAGCCGACTACTAACACCCACATGCATTAACAAGGTCATAAATCAGATCATGATATCTGCCTGACCGTCACATGATCAAAGCCGGTCGCCGCTCGCAATATCAAATGTGCGCGTCTAGCCTCGAACTCCCGCACTCCGCATAGGCCAATCTCATAGGCCCGCATGAGGTATAACCCCGCATCGAGGGTAGCTACTCCCAAGATCGCCCCGACTCGCGATCCGCATGGCCACATAGACCGCATGACCATAAAGGTCGACACTAACTCGAACTCTCGTAGCTCCGCATAGGCCCGGGACCCGCATGAGGTATTCTCGAATCATGGTCCTGCATCACCGAGTCTACCCCAGACGGAGGGCGCCTTAACCCCAAACACACGCGAGTGGTATAATACCAACATAACTTTTATCGCTTAACCAACATAAGCACAATCAAGGAAAACCCTTTACACAAACATCACGTATACTAACACACGTAGCATCCTAATATGATTACTTATCCAATTAACACGAAGGTATTACAAGGCTATCACAAACCAACACAATCAAGTTATACACACAAGGTACTTCCTACTATAAGTCAACATGTTCGTCTATCCCCAAAGTACTCCATACATTAACTTTTAAAAGATACGCATTTCCACAAAAGTCACACAATACCCGCAGATATGAAAAGAGAGTGATTGTCTTTTCAAGTAAATCAAAACACTTATCTTTGTACAATCAAGTAACAACATTATTATCCAAACGCCCAAGTTTGCCTAATTTCAAATGTTCACGCTTCTTATTTTAGAAAGGTTTCGTAGTTCATAGTCTTACCCATTTAAGAATATAATTCTCTTTTAAACCATCCGAGAAACATAAGCCTTATATGTGAGTAGGATATTCTTGTTTATAACAATCTTATTACAATGACCATGATCTAGGAAATATCATTTTGTCTCATCTTAGCTTCTATGCAGATGGAAGTTTCTACCGATTTTAATAATACTAAATCACAAAACATTTCCTTTATTAACGCCGCAGTGGTTTGTCGATACACATTCGATTTCAAATCAAGAAACATTCTTAAGTCGTTATACCTAACTTTCCATAAAGCTAGTATAACTCTTAAGTTTTCAAAACCAAGTATTACTCCTTCTTTCAAAATGATTCAAAATCTTTTGAAATACTTCAAGTTCTTTATTAACACATAACAAGCCGCTTATAGTTCAAATCGCTTACCTTTTAAAACCACAAGTATTTCTTACTAACATAAAGTTGTTATAACCAACTTCCCATAAAGCCGTTATAACACTTTTGTTTTAAACCAATCAAATACATTTAGCACATGACGCCTACCGCACTACATAGTTCACACATATCATGCTAGAAGAGATAGGAAGAGGTTCACATACCTCGCGACGAGTATCGACTAATAGCAAAACGCCCAAGTACTTCCAACCGCGGCTACTCCTTAAGTCAAGTAGATCGCGCCATACGTAGTACTTCAACCTATAAGGCCACAAGGCGCTTATTAACATTTAGATCCCTTCAGAGAACATTCTACGTAAAATTCGCAAAGACTCTCCCCAACAAACAGAAATCTCCTCCTCTAACTGGCCGCTACCAAGCCAACCAGTGGGGTTATACGCTTAATCCGACGCACAATTCTACCTCACGTAAAAGCTACACAAGTCTACTGTAATACAAATTCCCTATGTAAATACAGCTCAAGATTTTCTTTCAAAAGGTTTCTTATAATTCGTGCTTAAGTCAAAAGACATTGCCGACAACAACGCTCAGTTCTATATATAGTATACTTCAACTATATAGTCTAACAATCATGTAATCTCCAATTACAATAGAGGACAAGATATTTACCTCGATAAGCCCATAATTATCCGAGTTTAAATGTCGATTCGAGCAAGGTTTAGCTCCTACTCCGTGCGCCCGACTCCGCTCCAAACAACCCTTAGAAGTTCTAACCAACTTCTACTTATAACTTCAACTACGGGTGAAGATTTACTTAGGGTTCGGTTTTGTGACCGACGGAAGTATAATAGTATAACTGGCTTTTTGTAAAGGTATAACCTTAGAATACTACAAGGTATATGGCTAAGGTAATTTGGGCATTATAACAATACTTTGAGAGTATTTCTACCAAGAGTGGGTGTTTTATACGAGACAACTAGGCTAGTGGGGAGTACCCACGGCCACACTACTGTGAGGGAGGGCTCTCGCCAAGCGGGAGTGGGATGGTGTTGACGAGAACACTACAAAGAGAGGGGAGGATTTTAACACTTAGAAATGATTTTTGGATGAAGAATTTCATCAACAAAGGGTATTTATAGTCAAGAAATGGCCAACCAATGGCCAAGATTCTTCCAAGTGTTAGGCAAGTGTAAGGTGTAGATTAAGCCATGTGTTGTGTGGGTCCCACTTGGTCATCAACCACACAAATATCCTACCAAACATTGACCAAATGTTTTAGGCAACAAAATGCCAAAAACGTGCCCAACAATTCCTTTCGTGCCGCCCACTTGTTTCCAATGTGAGGGTGACATGTCACCCTCCCGTTGGTCCAAAATGTTTCGCCTCTGACAACCGCAAAAATAGAAATGACATAGCCGAATTTTCCCTACGAAAGTCGTGGAAAACGCTTTCAAAAAACGACTCTAACCGTGTTGTGAACAAAGTTAAATCGGCCAAGCCTAATTAAAAGTTTCAAATTTTTTTTTTACGCACGCCCCACGCACATACTGAAATACGGTATAACATTCTCTTCCTTAGAAACATTCGTCCCGAATGTTCCTTCTAAGTCTCAAACAAGCGTGCACCAGTATAGTCTTCACTACTATACTTACGAAACAATCCTGCCACAATGGCCACAGAAACAACTTGCGCAAATACTTCCATCCAAGTCCACGAGGAAACACCTCCAATATCACCACAAAAACCTCCCTCCGGGGCTAAAATATACTTCCTTCGCACCTTCTTTTTACCAAAGAAATAATCACATCTATGCTCGCCATACATGCTCGCTTCTCCCTTTACTCATCGTGATACCACTTTTGTCACTTTGCCGCGAGGTTCTAGTGTCACTCCGGCGACCCAACAAATGGTACCGGGCCGCATGCGATCCCTGAGGCTGTCATACCCTCGAACTCTTACCACATTCAGATATCGTCAGCTTTCCAAAACTCGGTTACTATCTCTAACGTGGTCATTATTAATCGGGAACACTGACGGGTCTCCGATACTTTCCAACATATCAATACGAAAGACCGGACGCATCGCCTCCTAAGCCTGGACGGCAAAAGCTAACCTATAGGCAACCCGCCTATCTCCTTCACATGAACTCAAAAGGCCCAAAGTAACTCGCTAAGTTCCTCTGCTCCAAAACTCCGCCACACCCTAACCGGGTGGTACTTTCAAGAAGACCGACCAACTCAACTCTGCGCCGCCGATTATCCGCACGATTTCTCCGAGCCGCCAAAACCTCTCCTAGACCTTCTATCCACACCTGGAACAAGCTCGAACTAACTATCTCGCACCTTGCCAACATCGAACCAATCGACCAAGAACTTACACTTCCGCCCCTACAAGGCTTCAAAAGACGACATCCGAACATTGAAATGGTAGCTTAAACACTACCTCCACAGGAGACAACAATCCCCACAACTATCCCCGAAATCCACACACCGCCCGAGGCGGACGCGGTCTCGAGACTCCGAGTTCCTAACCCTGCCTGGTAAAACTTTTAGAAAACGAAAATAGCCACCACCTGGGCTTCACTGTCTGCCATAAGGTGAAGGTAGGTACCCCGTGCAGCCTTACAACCTTTCTGATATAAATAACACTGTTGAGCACTCGGTCTTTGCTAGAAGACAAGACGGCTGACCTCCTCGGCCCGACTACTGGTCGAAAGCATCCACGAGTTCGTACGCTGGTTAACTAAACTTGGGCCTAACACCCTCGTGACCCTATCACAAGGCGAGACCACCACAAACTGACCCCACCACCATATATGCCACGGGTTGACCCGCAACGTGGCCTCAACCCGACCCGGCAACGCGCAAAACGCTAGCTCCCCGAAGGAAAACTCTCACTAACCACGTTACGAAAACCTAGCGGTCTTCTTAGCTCAACTACCCTCTTTCATACCACACTACTCAGGGACTTATCCCATAAACATAGTTCACGTGCACTATGCACTCCTATAAGGGTCAAACATAACACTACACCTTCGCTCCAGATGGCCTTACCTCTAAGGTCTCTACGTATAACACTCTAAGGCTCACACCTTCTCTATCCCCCAAATCCTACTTGGTTAACTAACCAAGATTTCTAATCACAATAAACACTCATGTTATCTGAACATAACACTTAAGGTATACTCACCTTATCATACATACTGATCTCTAGAGGATATATCTATATCTACTGTTTCACTCCCCTTAGTCGTTCTAATCAAATCTGCCCCGTAGTGCAGCTAGGGAAGATGACGAACTACCCACCGATCCTGGAGGCTAAGTCCTCCTACTAGGACACTCTCTCGACATCAGACCCTGACGGTCGTAGGTACAACAAGTACCAAAAAGACGACATTCCCCGGGATGACGTCTGTCACACTGTGAACCGGAAGATCCGAGCTCGACCAACTCCCCGCATACCCCGAACGCCCCGAAATTCGCGAGGACCTCTCGCACCGTGGATGTGCAAATCTAATCATTGGTGAGGTGACTCGCCTCGAAAGTTACCAAAGGACCTTGCTACTCGCCTCTTCTCGCCCGTTAACCCGCCGATCTCTACGTTTCTCGGCTGCGCGCATAAGCCCATACACGTGCCATGCTCAAGCTTAATCAAGAACTTACTCTTGCACAACCTTCGTTGATATTCATCAAGACTCGCGGTACATCGGTATACTCGGTAGTTAAATCCATAGTTAGTAATGGTCGTCTCCTTGAAATTTATATTCTCTGCTCGGCCGTGGGCGAAGGTTCAAATATCATGGCCGCAGTAGGAATCGCCGCCGCGTGCTAAACTCGCTGGGGCTAGTGACGCCGCAGAACTCCCGAACGAAGCACCACCTAAGGTGATAATTGGGCTGTGCCCACGTAACCCTCAGACTATACTCGCAGCTCCTCGCTTGCCTTGCCCTCTGGGCGGGTTGCCCACGCGAGGCATAACGGTAAGGGAAAGAAATACGTTAGAGGGTCCAACTTACAACGCAGCTCTAAGGCACGATCTCAGAGTGAGAAGAAATAGAAACCAATCCTAAATATCCTATAGCCTCCTGATTATTGATGTGGTGCACAACACACCGATAATCAAGACTCATCGATACGGTGCGTAGACACTTTCAGGATTAATCGCTCGATACCACTTTTGTCACGACCCGTTCGGGGCGTGGATCGTGCCTTACCCGCACCCCAAAGAGTCATACATCGAGTAATCGAATATAAAATAACCAAGATATGAATCAGTATAAATTGAGACACAGATATCTGAAGAAAGTTGCCTTTCGGCATAAATAATAATAACAACTCTTTCAAAATGAACAGTTTAATCCTTTCTTTACAACCCTGCCCACAACAGTACTACAGACCTCTACGAATGATATGACAACAACGACGGGACAGGGCCCCGTCATACCCCTGAATGTAAGCACCTACAACAACAGGGGACTATACCAAGATAAGCCTCCGGAGGAACGGAGCTTCCCAAACGCTGAACTGTGACCCTAAGAGCGAGGATCAACGACTGGTGTACCTTTACCTGCGGCATGAACGCAGCCCCCCGAAGGAGGTCAGTACAACAGGTACCGAGTATGTGAAACTGAAAATACTGTAAATGAAATCATAGTAGTCTATATAAAGCGGGAGACATGTATGATAACCAAACTACAGTTCACAATAAATAAGCAGTCATATCAAGTCAGGGACTCACGCCCTCAAAGTCATCACTCAAATATAAACATGGGTCTCACGCCCACAACATCAATCATGCCCGCGGAATACCTTCCTCACTGCCGGCAGTCAATGATAGAAAAGCACCAAGGAATACACATGAACAGCAGGTCCCACCTGTGTCCAAATAAAGCGATGCAGGGGTAAATGCGAAGGCATAGCCGACTACAAACACCTACAAGACTAACAAGGTCATAAATCGTATCATGATATCTGTCTGCCGTCACATGATCAAAGCCGGTCGCCGCCCGCAATATCAAATGTGCGCGTCTAGCCTCGAACTCCCGCGACTCGCATAGGCCAATCTCATAGGCCCGCATGAGGTATAACCCGCATCGAGGTAGCTACTCCCGGCATCGCCCCGACTCGCGATCCGCATGGCCACAGATCGCATGACCATAAAGGCCGCACACTAACACGGAACTCTCGTAGCTCGCATAGGCCGGGACCCGCATGAGGTATTCTCGAATCATGGTCCCAGACCGCCTGAGTCTACCCCGCATCGGAGGGCAGCTTAACCCCCGGAAACACGGTGAGTGGTATAATACCAACATAACAGTTTATCGTTTAACCAACATAAGCACAATCAAGGGAAAAACCCTTTTACACAAACATCACAGAATACTAACACACGTAGCATCCTAATATGATTACTTATCCAATTAACACGAAGGTATTACAAGGCTATCACAAACCAACACAATCAAGTTATACACACAAGGTACTTCCTACTATAAGTCAACATGTTCGGGTTGCTATCCCCAAAGTACTCCATACATTAACTTTTTAAAAGATACGTTACTTTCACAAAAGTCACACAATACCCGCAGTATATGAAAAGAGAGTGATTGTCTTTTGAAGTAAATCAAAACACTTATCTTTGTACAATCAAGTAACAACATTATTATCCAAACGTCCAAGTTTTCCTAATTTCAAATGTTCACGTTTCTTATTTTAGAAAGGTTTCGTAGTTCATAGTCTTACCCATTTAAGAATATAATTCTCTTTTAAACCATCTGAGAAACATAAGCCTTATATGTGAGTAGGATATTCTTGTTTATAACAATCTTATTACAGCAGCCATGATCTAGGAAATATCATTTTGTCTCATCTTAGCTTCTATGCAGATGGAAGTTTCTACTGATTTTAATAATACTAAATCTGTCAAAACATTTCCTTTTATTAACGCTGCAGTGGTTTGTCGATACACATTCTGATTTCCGAAATCAGTAAAACATTCTTAAGCCGTTATACCTAACTTTCCATAAAGCTAGTATAACTCTTAAGTTTTCAAAAAACCAAGTATTACTCCTTCTTTCAAAATGATTCAAAAATCTTTTGAAATACTTCAAGTTCTTTATTAACACATAACAAGCCAGTTATAGTTCAAATCAGTTACCTTTTAAAAACCACAAGTATTTCTTACCAACATAAAGCTGTTATAACCAACTTCCCATAAAGCCGTTATAACACTTTATGTTTTAAACCAATCAAATACATTTAGCACATGTACGTCTACCGTACTACATAGTTCACACATATCATGCTAGAAGAGATAGGAAGAGGTTCACATACCGCGACCAGTATCGACTAATAGCAAAACTCTCCAAGTACTTCCAACCGCGGCTACTCCTTGCCAGTAGATCGCGCCATACGTAGTACTTCAACCTATAAGGCCACAAGGCGCTTATTAACATTTAGATCCCGTAGAACATTCTACGTAAAATTCGCGCACACGCATGGCGTAAATCTCCTCTCTAACGGGCGGCTACCAAGCCAACCGGGGTTATACGCTTAATCCGACGTGCACAATTCTACCTCACGAAAAGCTACACAAGTCTCTGTCTGAATACACCCTATGTAAATCTGATTCGGTACTCTTCTTCGAAAAGGTTTCTTATAATTCAGCTTAAGTCAAAAGACATTCGACAACAACGCGTTCATTCTATATATAGTATACTTCAACTATATAGTCTAACAATCATGTAATCTCCAATTACAATAGAGGACAAGATATTTACCTCGATAAGCCCATAATTATCCGAGTTTAAATGTCGATCCCGAGCAAGGTTTAGCTCCTACTCGTGCGCTCAGGCCGCTCCAAACAACCCTTAAGTTCTAACCAACTTCTACTTATAACTTCAACTACGGGTGAAGATTTACTTAGGGTTCGGTTTTGTGGACCGACGGGAAGTATAATAGTATAACCGGGCTTTTGTAAAGGTATAACCTTAGAATACTACAAGGTATATGGCTAAGGTAATTTGGGCATTATAACAATACTTTTGAGAGTATTTCTACCAAGAGGGGGGGTGTTTTATACGAGACAACTAGGCTAGGGGGGGGAGTACCCCACGGCCACACTACTAGGAGGGGGGGGAGGGCTCTCGGCCAAGGGGGAGGGGGATGGTGTTGGACGAGAACACTACAAGAGAGGGGGAGGATTTTTAACACTTAGAAATGATTTTTGGATGAAGAATTTCATCAACAAAGGGGGGTATTTATAGGTCAAGAAATGGCCAACCAATGGCCAAGATTCTTCCAAGTGTTAGGCAAGTGTAAGGTGTAGATTAAGCCATGTGTTGTGTGGGTCCCACTTGGTCATCAACCACACAAATATCCTACCAAACATTGACCAAATGTTTTAGGCAACAAAAATGCCAAAAACGTGCCCAACAATTCCCTTTGGTGCCGTCCACTTGCTTCCAATGTGAGGGTGACACATGTCACCCTCCCGTTGGTCCAAAATGTTTCGTCTCTCGGAAAAATCCGCAAAAAATAGAAATGACATAGCCGGAATTTTCCCTACGAAAGCTGTGAAAACGTTTCGTCGAAAAACGACTCTAACCGGGTGTTGTGAACAAAGTTAAATCGGCCAAGCCTAATTAAAAGTTTCAAATTTTTTTTTTTTACGTACGTCCTTACGTACATACTCTGGAAATACGTGGTATAACAGTTGTGCCCCGCAAGTCTATCTAACATCTGATCTAGAAATGGCAACGGGAAGTGGTCTTTTCTGGTTGCCTTGTTCAACTTGCGATAGTCAATGCAGATTCTCCACCCAGTAACTGTTCTAGAAGGAATGAGCTCGTTCCTTTCGTTGGTCACCACTGTCATACCGCCCTTTTTGGGTACCACTTACACTGGACTCACCCATGCGCTGTCAGATATAGGATAAATTACTCCAGCATCGAGCCATTTCATGATTTCCTTTCCGACTACCTCTTTCATGTTTGGGTTTAGTCGTCTTTGTGCCTCGATGGATGGTCTGCTCTCCTCATCTAGCCGGATCTTATGCATTACTGTTGTTATACCCCGTATTTCCAGAATATGTATGTGAGGATGTACGTACATTTGTACAAACCCTAATTAGGTTAAGGATGGAATTGTGAACTTTCAACGGAAAAGATTCCTGTCACGACCCGTCTTCGGGCCCGTGACTGGTGCCTTACCCCGGGCACCCTAGTGATACAACATCAGAGAAAATCAGCGGAAATAAAAACTTAAACAGGAAACAAGATATAACATAAGAAAACAGGCTAACCAAAACGGTCACCTTCATGTATATATATATAACCGAACAGTTACATCCTTTACAAACCCTGCCCACAACAGTACTACAGACCTCTAAGAGTTTTATAACAACAATGACGGGACAGGGCCCCGCCATACCCCTGAATGTACAAGAACCTACAATCTCAGGGAATCCCGCCATACCCCTGAATGTACAAGAACCTACAATCTCAGGGAATCATACCAAAAGATAAGCCTCCGGAGAAACGGAGCTTCCCAACGAATCGTGATCCTATGAGCGAGGATCAACAGGTGTACTCTACACTGCGGCATGAACGCAGCCCCAGGAGGTCGATAACAGTACTAAGTATGTGGAATCGAAAATATCAGTAAATGAAATCATAACAGTCTATATAAAACAGGAGACATGTATGATAACCAAACTACAGTTCACAATATATATTAGCAGTCATGTCAAGTCAGGGACTCACGCCCGTAAAGTCATCACTCAAATATAACCCGCGAATTTAACCCGCACAACGCGTGCCGGCGATCTTACCTCGGTATAAGCATGGCCATGGAACCATCCTAATGGAAGCATACCCGTGGGCCACCCATCGTGTCAGTATGTCCAAAGGAAATAACAAGATACAATCAAAATGGAAGCATACTCGTGGGCCACTCATCGTGTCAGTATGTCCAAAGCAAATAACAAGATAACACTCCTAATGGAAGCATACCCGTGGGCCACCCATCGTGTCAGTATGTCCAAAAGGAAATAACAAGATAACAATCAAAATGGAAGCATACTCGTGGGCCACCCATCGTGTCAGTATGTCCAAAGCAAATAACAAGATAACACTCCTAATGGAAGCATACCCGTGGGCCACCCATCGTGTCAGTATGTCCAAAAGGATCGATATAGTGGAAGCATACCCGTGGGCCACCCATCGTGTCAGTATGTCCATCAATCAACCAGATAGCCGGCCCTCCAACGAGAGACGCGGTAGCACAGAAATACAACACTTGCACAACAAAGGCTATCACAACAAGCATAGGCAAGTTCAACGTACTCGTAGACTTCCATTTTATTACAACAAATCCGAATTTTTACCCCCAAGGTACTACGTACTTTAACTCTTAAAAAAAAAGATTCATTTCTTTCACAAAAAGTCACACGATACCCGTAGTATCAAAATAGAGTAACTATCTTTTTAAGTAAATCAAAACAATTTCCATACCTTCTTTTTAAACCATCTTAAGACAAAACCATGCCTTTCTTTTAAACCAAAACACTTCAAATTCCTCAAGTCTCTTTTCTTTTAGAAAACAAGTTCCTTACTTTGGAATTTAAGAAAAATCAATACTTGTTATTAATGATCTTATTAAGCAGTCATGATCTAGAAAATGTAATACAATTTTGTCTTATCTTAGCTTCTATGCAGATGGAGGTTTCTACTGGTTTTAATAATAATTAATTAGTCAATACATTTTCCTTTATTAACGCTGCAGTGGTTTGTTCGATACTTATTCTCATTTCCGAAATCAATATAACTTATTCCTTTTAAAACCCAATTACCCATTTACGAAAAATGCGGTTTCACAACTTTTTAACACAATTCAAGTCCTTAACAATTCATATTAAGCCATTTATAAGTCAAGTCTCTTATCTTTCAAGATTAAGTCTCTTAACTTCTAAAATCAACAAACCATTCTTTTACCTACATAAAGTCGTTATAACAAACTTCCCATAAAGCCGTTATAACACTTTATGTTTTAAATCAACCAAATTCGTTTAGCACACGTACGTCTACCGTACTACATAGTTCATAATAATCATGCTAGAAAATATAGGAAGAGGTTCACATACCTCGCGACGATTATCGACAATTAGCAAAACGCTCCAAAGTACTATAACCTTGCTAGCTTTTTCCACCCTTCAAGTAGAATACGCTACTCGTAGTACTTCAACATATAATGGTCATAAAACGTCTATTAACTTCTAGATCTCTTCGTAGAATATTCTAAGCACAAGAGTCCTTATTCTACGGAAAATTCGGCAGCACCTCCCCCCCCCCCCCGTAACCACAAAATCTCCTCCTCTATCAAGGCCCGCTACCAAGCCAACAACTCCAAGGGGGTTACACGTCTAACCGGACGTGTACAACACTGCCCCACAAAATACTACAAGTTCATCAGAATCTTGTCCAATGTAAATCTGATTCAATTCTTTATAATTATCCTTCCAATATATCTTATACTCAATTATAAACTACTACAATATGTAATATCCAATTGCAATAGGGGGATAAAGATCATTACCTCGATAAGCCCAATATAATCCAAGATTTATAAGTCGATCCTGAGCAACGTTTAGCTCCAATTCCTTACGCTCCAACCCGCTCCAAGCAACCCTTAGAAGTTTCTAAACAACTTCTCTTAACACTTCATCTAAGCTATGAAGATTTTTCTAGGGTTTCATTAGCGACTAAAGGAATAAAGTAGTATTTCTGGGCTCTTAGTATAAAGATAACTTTTGGAATATTACAAGGGATTTCAAGGCTAAGGTATTTGGGACTATACCAACACTTGAAGAATTTTCTACACAAAAAGGGGGGGATGTGTGGACGAGAAACCTAAGGGGAGGGAGTATAATTTTTCAAGCTTTGGAAACTCTCTAAGTGGATGAATAAAGTCTTGCAACATAAGGGGTATTTATAGAGAAATCAAGGGCCAAGATCTAGGCAAGTGTGGTGTAGATTGGGGACATGTGGGTGTGGATTCTACCAACCACATGTCCACCACAAAATTTGGACAAGTGGCTAGCCACTTGTCCACCCAAACCGTCCAAGCCACATGTCCAACATCAATTCGGCCAACATGGCCACATGGGGGTGACACGTGTCGCCCTCCTACTCGTCCAAAATATTTCTTCTTCCGAAAATATCCGTAATGCCAAAAATCCAAAAATAAAGTAGGCCCTACAATCGTAAATTCCTCCCGCGGGCCCCACGTGACCAATTCCGGAAAATAAAATCCAAAATTCTTAAATAATCCCAGAAGTCCGAATACCAAATCTGGGAATCCAATTCCCATTAACGAACCTTTTTCCTTCACAAAAACCGGAAACTTTTCCGTCGAAAAATCACATCTTTCTTTCTTTCCAAAATTACAGTCGTATTCTCGTACGTACGTCCTCACATACATACCCTGGAACTACGGGGTGTAACATTCTTCCCCCCTTAGAAACATTCGTCCCGAATGTTCCTTCTAAGTCTCCAAGCATACCTGTGCCGGTATAGTCTTCCCTACTATACTTACGAAACCAATTTTGCCACACATGGCCATAATACAACCTACGCGCAAAAACTCACATCTGAGCCAACGAAGAATCATCTCTAAAGCGTATAACAATACTAGTAGCTCCACCCATGGTCCAAAGGATACTTTCTTCACATCTTTACTTTACAACAAAGACACTTCCATCTTCTTAACACATCTTCGCCTCTTTTCTTACTTTGTCGTACCCTCCTCGTACAATCGAACTCTTCCTAATATACGTACCACATTTCTGTCATTGCTTCAGTTTCCAAAAATCTCGGGGTTACTATCTCCAACTTGGTCATCATTAACTGGGAACACTCTGGATGGATCTCCGATACTTTTCCGAAACATAGCAACATGGAAGACCGGACGTACTGCCTCCTAAGTCGGACGGCACTGCTAAATTATAGGCAACCTGGCCTATTCTACAACGATCTGAAAAGGCCCAAAGTACCTCGGGCTAAGTTTCCCCTGCTTTCCCAATCTCGTCACACCCTTCCGGGGTGGTACCTTCAAGAAGACCCACCGTCAACCTGAACTCCAAGTGTCGACGCCGATTATCCACACTACTTCTGTTGACTCTGAGCTGCTAATAACCTCTTCTGGATAAGCTTCACCTTATCCACATCCTGCTGAATCAAGTATGGACCAACTATCTGAACCTTGCCAACATCGAACCAATCGACCGGCAACCTACACCTCCGCCCATACAAGGCTTCATAAGGCGCCATCCGAATACTGAAATGGTAGTTATTATAACACTCCCTCAACAGGAGGCAACAATCCTCACAGCTACCCCTGAAATCAAAACACCGGCCCGAGGGTGAATGCAATACTGAGACTCACCTGAGTTCCTAACCCCGCCTGGTAAAACCTCCAGAAAAAAAAGAAATAGCCGTAAACTGGGCTCCACTGCCTGTCATAAAATAAAAGTAGGAACCCCGTGCAGCCTTACAATCTTCCTGATAAATAACATCTCGCATAACCCTCCGCCGAGTAAACAGTCCTGGCTAAAAGACAAGATGGGCTGACCCCATCGGCCCGACTACTGGTCGAACGCATCCACGAACTCGTACGACGATTAACTAAACTTGGGCCTTGCATCCTCGAGACCCTATCACATAGCGGGACCACTACCAACTGACATCACCCCATTCCATACTACCGGTTGACCCGAAATGAGTCCAAAACCCGACCCACTTCGTACCAAACTCTTGTTCCCGGATCCGGAACAATCTTACCTACCCAAGTCATGAAAGCTACCACTTTCATCTTACACAACCCAAGGAAATATCCCTCAATACATTTCACGCATACCAAGTATTTCGACAAAGACTAACCGTAAAATCTTTTACTCAAGACGGCCTTACATCTAAGGTCTCAACGTGTAATATTCTAAGGTTCACACCTTCCATGTCCCCATACTTATCCTTTCAACTAACCATGTCTTCTAAATCACAATATACACAATGCTATATGTACATAATACTCAACATATAATCATCGTATCACGCATGCTAACCTCTAGAGGGTTAAGGATATACCTGAAAAATAGGCGGTTCAAAGGACTGCTAAAACTGGGAACTTCCACCGCGATCTCTGCCGTGGCCTGCCGGTATATGAACATCCTGCCTAGCTATTGAAGGTGAAGAACCCGCAACTGATCCCGTAGTCTGTGCTATCCCACCAGTGCCACCTCCGGTCGGACAGTTTCTCGCAAAATGGCTCTGCTGCCCGCACGTAAAACAAACTCTCAAACTAGCACGACACTCCCCACAAAGGAGCCTACCACAACGGCCACAACGAGGTAGGGGTGGCTTCATCTGGCTAACACCCCCGCTCCCCCGAAAATCTGAACCCTCGAGCCCGACCGCTTCCCGAATACTCCCGACGCCCCAAGATCGCGGAGGACCACTCAATCGGATGAGGTATATATTCGATCACGCGAGGCCGCCGCTCGAAAGTTACCAAAGGACCTGTCTTGACCCTCTTATGCCGATCATGGTCCTTACGCCGGTCTACGCTTGTTATACCCGTATTTTCGGAGTATGTACGTGAGGACGACGAGAAAAGTTTGAGCCTTAAGTTAGGCTAGACCGAAATTATTGTTCACAAGTACCGAAAAGAATCGCTTTTTCAAACGCTTTTACAAGACTTGGCGAAGGAAAATTACGGCTATGTCATTTCTAATTTTATGGATTTTTCCGAGAGATGAAACATTTTGGACCAACGGAGGGTGACATGTGTCACCCTCACATTGGACGTTGTGATGGGCGGCTAGTGGACGAATTGGGGTCTTGGGTTAGGTAGGATATTTGTGCTAGTTGGTGTGGTAGATGGATAAGGTACACATGGGTAAATCCTCACCCTACACTTGCCTACCACTTGGCTTGATCTCGCCCTCGTTGTCCTATAAATACCCCTTAGTTGATGAACTTCTTCATCCTAAAATAGTTTCTAAGTCTTGAAATTTCTCTCCCCCTGAGTGTAGTGGTTCGTCCAAGCCTCCCCCTTTGAGAAGGCCCTTGGCCGAGGTACCCCTCCAGTGGCCTTGGCAGGGGTACACCCCCTTGCCTAGTTGTTCTCGCAAAATACTACCCCCCTCTTGGTAGAAATACTCTCCAAGTATTGTAACTATACCAAAATACCTTAGCCTAATACCTTGTAGTATTCCAAGGTTACCCCTATACTAAAAGCCCGTAAATACCATTATACTTCCTTCACCACTAAACGAAACCCTAAGGAAAATCTTCACGCTTGGTTGAAGTATTAGGAAGAAGTTTCGTAGAACTTCTAAGGGTTGTTTGGAGCGGGTTGGAGCACCGGAGTAGGAGCTAAACGTTGCTCAGGATCGACATTAAACTTGGATAATTTTGGGCTTACCGAGGTAAATAATCCTATCCTTCTATTGTAATTGGAAATTACATACTGTAGTTGTATAGAAATGAATATAAGATTCATAGAAGAGAATTGAACTGTAATAGAAGGATATTACAGAATAGACTTGAACTGAACTCACATCAGAAGAATATTCTACAAGAGTAGTCTAGGCATTGATAGACTTGTATAACCCTTATAGGTTGATTGATCTGCGAGTAGCATGTACTACTTGAAAGGTGGACGAGGCTAGCCGGGTTATAGCCGTGGAGCGTTTTGCTAATAGTCGATAATCGTCGCGAGGTATGTGATCCTTCATATCCTCTTGAGCATGATATTTTAAAAGAATATATATATAGTACGGTAGACGACGTGTTAATCGAACGAGCGTAGTTGTACGGCAATGTCTTTTGACTTAAGCCTGAATAATAAGAATCTTGAAGTATTTCAAAAGAATTAAGAAACCTTTTTGAAAGAAGAGTAATACTTGGTTTTAAAAGCTTAAGAGTTATACTAGCTTTATGGGAAGTTAGGTATAACGACTTAAGAGAGATAAAAAGAATGGTTTATTAATTTTAGAAGTTAAGAGACTTGACTTAAGTAAATTAATATGAGTTTTTGTGTGAAACCTCATTCGTGAGTAATGAGTACTTGGTTTGTAAAAGGAATAATGTTTTACTGATTTCGGAAATGAGAATAAGTATCGAACAAACCACAATGACGCTTAATAAAGGGAAATGTATTGACTAATAAAGTATTATTAAAACCAGTAGAAACCTCCATCTGCATAGAAGCTAAGATGAGACAAAATGATATTACATTTCCTAGATCATGGCTGCTTAAATAAGATTGATTATGAACAAGAATAACCTACTCACATATAAGGCATATGTATCTCAAATTGTTTTAAAGGAGAATTATATCATTAAGTGATTAAAACTATGAACTACTTAAACCTTTCAAAATGAGAAACTTGAGCATTTGAAATTAGGCAAACTTGAACGTTTGGAAAATAATGTTGTTACTTGATTTACAAAGGAAGTGTTTTGGTTTACTTAAAAGGATAGTCAATCTATTTTTATACTACGGTATTGTGTGACTTTTGTGAAAGAAACGAATCTTTTAAAAGAGTTAATGTATGAAGTACTTTGGGGATAAAACCCAAATTGTTAACATAAAGTAGAAAGTACCTTGTGTAAATAACTTGATTGTGTTGGTTTGTGATAGCCGTAATACTTTCTTGTTGATTTGATAAGTAAACATGTTAGGATGCTACGTGTGTTAGTATCCGGTGATGTTTGTGTAAAGGGGTTCCTCTTGTTGTGCTTATGTTGTTTAACGATAAGTCGTTATGTTATTATATCACATACCCTCGACTTGTTATACCGAGGGCTTGCACCCGATGCGGGTCTATATGGCCTATGCGGTCTATGTGACTATGCGGAGCGGTATGCTCCGTGATTGATCATTCCGTGTATATCCCAATACGGGGATGCCCATGCGGTCCGTGGACTACGCGTCTATCGAGACTACGCGATCGCGAGTCCGAGGGTACCGGGGTTAGCTACCCCCGATGCGAGGAATACCTCATGCGGGTCTGTGTGTGACCTATGCGGACTGCGGGAGTCCAGGATTAGGCACGCATAATGATACTATGGGCGATTGGCCTTGCTTCGATCATTCGCGGCCTAGAAAAGACCTGTTACAGTTTATCTACCTTGCTCTTGTTCATGTTGTGGCACTATGTGCAGTTGAACTGGTTGTGTTTGCAAATGGTTTTAAATACTTTGATTTTACTTCAGTACTTTACAGTTTCACATACTTGGTACCTGTTGTACTGACCTCCTTCGGGGGGCTGCGTTCATGCCGCAGGTAGAGGTACACCGCGATCGTTGATCCTCGCCTAGGTCACGATGGCGTTTGGGAAGCTCCGCTTTCTTGGAGGCTTATCAGTGGTATAGTCCCCGTCGTTGTAGGTACTTACATTCGTGGTATGGCGGGCCCCGCCCCGCCATTGTTGTCATATCATTCTTAGAGGTGCAGAACACCGTTGGGCGAGTTATAAAAGTGGATGTAATCGTTTCTAGTTGTTATATATATTTATGCCGAAAGGCAAGTTTTCTCGATTTAACTGTTTCATATTTCATATTATGTCATGTCTTGTTTTATATTCCGCCGATTACTCGATGTCTACTGGGTGCCCGTAAGGCACCGGCCACGCCCGGTTCGTCGTGACAAACCGTATCGAGCGCTTAATCTCGAAAGTGTCTACGCATCAGATCTAGTAGTCTTGATTATCGCGTGTTGTGCACCACACCAATAATCGTGAGGCTATTGGATATTTAGGATTGGTTTCCATTCTTCTCACTCGAGATCGTGCCTTAGAACCGTGTTATAAGTTGGACCTCTAACGTATTTCTTTCCCTCACCGCTATGCCTCCGTAAGTGCAACCCGAGCCAGTATGGGCAAGGCGAGGAGCTGCGAGTAGAGTACACAGGGTTACGAGGGCACTGGCCCAACCATCACTTAGGGTGGTGCTTCATTTAGGGAGTTCTGCGACGTCGCTAGCCCCAACAGAGTTTAGCACATGGGCAGTTAGCCTCATCGCGCCATGATGTATGAGCCTTCGCCTACGGCATCGAACAAAGAATATGGATTAAAAGGAATGGACTCATTAGCTAGGATTTTAGCAACCAGAGAATATAGAGTGCACCGATATATCACGGGTCTTGATGACTATCTAAAGAAAGGATGTGCAAGAGTAGCTCTTCAGTCAGGCTTGAGCATGGCCTGCGTACGGGCTTATGCGCAGCAGGCCGAGAAACGTAGGATCAACGGGTTAACCAAAATCAGCGTAAGAGGTCGACGGCGTGGTCCTTTGGTAACTTTCGAGGCGAATCGCCTCAGCAGATCGATATGCGCCTCCGCTGTATCGCAGTGGTCCTCCGCTGTGGTTCGTGACGCTCGAGTACGCCGGAGTTGGTCAGAGCTCCAGGGCTTCTGGTTTACAGATACACGAAGGTTTTCCCAATGTTCGCAGATGGCGCACGCCACCTCGGGAATGTCGTTTTTGTCGAGCTTGTTATACTTACGACAGCAGGCCATTTTACAGGGATTGTCCGACTAGAGGTGGCGCGGATGTAGAGACTCACCTTCGTGATCGGTGGCTAGTTAATCACCTTCCTAGCTATGCCTCACGGCGTGATTGGTTAGAACGACAAAGGGGAAGTGAAGCGGTAGATACATGTATATCCTTGAACCCTCTAGAGATTGTAGGTGTGATAAGATAAGCGTATCTTAAGTGTTATGTTCATATAACATAAGTGTTAATTGTGATTAGAAATCATGGTTAGTTAACCGGGTAAGATTGGGGGGCAGAGAAAGTGTGAGCCTTAGAGTTTTATACGTAGGGACCTTAGAGGTAAGGCCATCTCGAGTAAAAGATGTATTTTTTTTATGTGTTTGACCCTTATCGGAGTGCATAGTGCACGTGAGATATAGTTGTATAATAAGTCCCTGAGTAGTGTGGAATGAAAGAGGGTAGTTGAACTAAGAAGACCACTAGGTTTTCGTGACTTGATTAGTGAGATCGTTCCGGATCGGGGAACAAGAGTTTTTGCGCGATAGCGGGTCGGGTTGAGGACCAATCGCGGGTCAACCCGTGACCTGTTTTGTGGTGGGGTCAGTTCGGGGTGGTCCCGCCAGGTGGTAGGGTCACGAGGGTGTTAGGCCCAAGTTTAGTAAACCAGCGTACGAGTTCGTGGATGCGTTCGACCAGTAGTCGGGCCGATGAGGTCAGCCCATCTTGTCCTTCAGGCAGGACTGTTTACTCGGCAGGATGTGGATAGGGTGAAGCCTATCCAGGAGAGGTTATCGGCAGCTCAGAGTCAACGGAAGTCGTGCGGATAATCGGCGACGACGCTTGGCGTTCAGGTGGACGGTGGGTCTTCTTGAAGGTACCACCCCGGAAAGGGTGTGACGAGTTTGGGAAACAGAGGAAACTTAGCCCGAGTTACTTTGGGCCTTTCAGATCATGTGAAGAGTAGGCCAGGTTGCATATATGTTAGCTTTTGCCGTCCGACTTAGGAGGCAGTATGTCCGGTCCTTCATGTTGTTAGGTTCAGAAAAGTATCGGAGATCCATCCAGAGTATTCCCAGTTAATGATGATCAAGTTGGAGGTAGTAACCCAGAGATTTTTGAAATTGATGCAGTAACAGAAATGTGGTAAGTTATGAGAAAGAGTTCGAGTGTACGAGAAGGGTACGACGTGGAAGAAGCGAGCATGTGTTAAGAACATAGAAGTGATCATTTCGTTTGTAAAGTGAAGGTGCGAAGAGTATCTTTTAGCCCTCAGGTGGGAGTTTTGTGATGTTAGAGGTGAATCTTCGTGGACTTGGATGTAAGTATTTGCGCATGTTGTATTGTGGGCCAGTGTGGCATGATTGTTTTCGTAAATATAGCGGTGAAGACTATTCTCGCGCATGTTTGTTTTGAGACTTAGAAGGAACATTCGACTAATGTTTCTAAGGAGGAGAATGTTATACCCGTATTTTCTGCAGTATGTACGTGAGGACGACGTAGAAAAGTTTGAGCCTTAAGTTAGGCTAGGACCGAAAATTATTGTTCACAAGTACCAAAAGAATCGCTTTTTCGACTAAACGCTTTACAAGACTTGGGCGGAAAATTACGGCTATGTCATTTCTAATTTTTGCGGATTTTTCCGAGAGATGAAACATTTTGGACCAACGGGAGGGTGACATGTGTCACCTCACATCGACGCTTGTGATGGGCGGCTAGTGGACGAATTGGGGTCTTGGGTTAGGTAGGATATTTGTGATAGTTGGTGTGGTAGATGGATAAGGTACACACGGGTAAATCCTCACCCTACACTTGCCTACCACTTGGCTTGATCTCGCCCTTGGTTGTCCTATAAATACCCCCTTAGTTGATGAACTTCTTCATCCTAAAATAGTTTCTAAGTCTTGAAATTTCTCTCCCTTAGTGTAGTGGTTCGTCCCAAGCCTCCCCTTTGAGAATGCCGCGGCTATGGTACACCCCTCCTAGTGGCCTTGGCCGAGGGGTACACCCCCTTGCCTAGTTTTTCTCAAAATACTACCCCTCTTGGTAGAAATACTCTCCAAGTATTGTTACTATACCAAAATACCTTAGCCTAATACCTTGTAGTATTCCAAGGTTACCCTTATACTAAAAGCCCGTAAATACCATTATACTTCCTTCACTACTAAACGAAACCCTAAGGAAAATCTTCACGCTTGTTGAAGTATTAGGAAGAAGTTTCAGAGAACTTCTAAGGGTTGTTTGTAGCGGTTGGAGCACCGAGTAGAGCTAAACGTTGCTCAGATCGACATTAAACTTGGATAATTTTGGGCTTACCGAGGTAAATAATCCTATCCTTCTATTGTAATTGGAAATTACATCGTAGTTGTATAGAAATGAATATAAGATTCATAGAAGAGAATTGAACTGTAATAGAAGGATATTACGTAATAGACTTGAACCGAATCACATCGAAGAATATTCTACAAGAGTAGTCTAGGCATTGATAGACTTGTATAACCCTTATAAGTTGATTGATCTGCGAGTAGCATGTACTACTTGAAAGGTGGATGAGGCTAGCCGGGTTATAGCCGTGGAGCGTTTTGCTAATAGTCGATAATCGTCGCGAGGTATGTGATCCTTCCTATCCTCTTGAGCATGATATTTTAAAAGAATATATATATAGTGTAGACGACGTGTTAATCGAACGTAGTTGTACGGCAATGTCTTTTGACTTAAGCCTGAATAATAAGAATCTTGAAGTATTTCAAAAGAATTAAGAAACCTTTTTGAAAGAAGAGTAATACTTGGTTTTAAAAGCTTAAGAGTTATACTAGCTTTATGGGAAGCTAGGTATAACGACTTAAGAGAGATAAAAAGAATGGTTTATTAATTTTAGAAGTTAAGAGACTTGACTTAAGTAAATTAATATGAGTTTTTGTGTGAAACCTCATTCGTGAGTAATGAGTACTTGGTTTGTAAAAGGAATAATGTTTTACTGATTTCGGAAATGAGAATAAGTATCGAACAAACCACATCAGCGCTAATAAAGGGAAATGTATTGACTAATAAAGTATTATTAAAACCAGTAGAAACCTCCATCTTCATAGAAGCTAAGATGAGACAAAATGATATTACATTTCCTAGATCATGGCTGCTTAAATAAGATTGATTATGAACAAGAATAACCTACTCACATATAAGGCATATGTATCTCAAATTGTTTTAAAGGAGAATTATATCATTAAGTGATTAAAACTATGAACTACGAAACCTTTCGAAAATGAGAAACTTGAGCATTTGAAATTAGGCAAACTTGAACGTTTGGAAAATAATGTTGTTACTTGATTTACAAAGGGAAGTGTTTAGGTTTACTTAAAAGGATAGTCACTCTATTTTTATACTACGGGTATTGTGTGACTTTTGTGAAAGAAACGGATCTTTTAAAAGAGTTAATGTATGAAGTACTTTGGGGATAAAAACCCAAAATTGTTAACATAAAGTAGAAAGTACCTTGTGTGAATAACATGATTGTGTTGGTTTGTGATAGCCTTGTAATACTTTCTTGTTGATTTGATAAGTAAACATGTTAGGATGCTACGTGTGTTAGTATCTGGTGATGTTTGTGTAAAGGGGGTTCCTTGTTGTGCTTATGTTGTTTAACGATAAGTTGTTATGTTATTATATCACATACCCCCTTGACTTGTTATACCGAGGGCTTGCCACCCTTGATGCGGGTCTATATGGCCTATGCGGTCTATGTGACTATGTGGAGCAGCGGTATGCTCCAGGATTGATCATTCCGGGTGTATATCCCGATGCGGGGGATGCCCTATGCGGTCTGTGGGACTATGCGGTCTATTGAGACTATGCGGACCGCAGTGAGTCTGCGAGGTACCGGGGTTAGCTACCCCGACGCGAGGATTACCTCTACGCGGTCTGTGTGTGACCTATGCGGGCTGCGGGAAGTCCAGGATTAGGCACGCATAATGATACTATGGGCGATTGGCCTTGCTTCGATCATTCGCGGCCTAGAAAAGACCTGTTACAGTTTATCTACCTTTCTCTTGTTCATGTTGTGGCACTATGTGCAGTTGAACTGGTTGTGTTTGCAAATGGTTTTAAATACTTTGATTTTACTTCGCATTTTTACGATTTCACATACTTGGTACTGTTATCGACCTCCTTCGGGGCTGCGTCATGCCGCAGTAGAGGTACACCCGCCGTTGATCCTCGCTCTTAGGGTCATTCAGCTTGGGAAGCTCCGCTTTCGGAGGCTTATCGGTGGTATAGTCCTCGCCGTTGTAGGTACTTACATTCGTGGGTATGGCGTGGGCCCCGCCCCGCCATTGTTGTCATATCATTCTTAGAGGTGCAGAACACCGCCAGGCGAGTTGTAAAAAGGGATGTAACTGTTCTAGTTATTATATATATTTATGCCGAAAGGCAAGTTTTCTCAGATGAACTGTTTCATATTTCATATTATGTCATGTCTTGTTTTATATTCCGCTGATTACTCTGATGTATGTCTACTTGGGTGCCCGGGTAAGGCACCAGTCACGGGCCCGGGTTCGGGTCGTGACAACGTTCCTCCATCCCCTGTGCATAAGCCTGTATACGGGCAATGTCCATGCCCGGCTGAAGAGCTACACCCGAGCAAGCCTCTGCCAAGTAGTCATCGATCCCCGTGACGTAGCGGAGCACTATGTCCTCCATATTTGCCACTAACGCGGGGACATATCGAGCTAACGAGTCGAACTCCACGTTGTACTCTCGAACCGTACACCCTCTCTCGCCTCAAAGATCGTAAATCGGCTGCGTTTCCTCATTCGCGAGGCAAGAAATAGCTGAGAAATGCCTCCGAGAACTCGTCCCAAACAGCTGGAGGCGCATGCTCCCCCCCGGGACAGCTCCCACGAATCAAACCAGTCGACTGCAGTATCACGCAGCCGATGCGAACCTAAGACCACCGACTCGGTCTCCAGAGCCTTGATCACTCTCATGATCCAGAATCGTGGATGAACTCCGCGATCATCCTCGTGCCTCACCCGTAGAACACCGCGTGGATCGCAACTTAAGAAGTCCCGGTCTCCAACTATCGACTCGGGTGCACTCATCGTACCACCGCCCCGCTCATTCTCAAGTCTCGCCATAAACCTAACTAGTAACTGGGCCATCTCCTTGTAACCCATATCCTCTGTTCCTGGCCGTGGGAATGGAGGCTCAGATATCGTGGCCTCAGTAGCTACTGCTGCTGCTCCAAACTCTGCTGGGGCTGGCGGCATCGTAGAATCCGCCGTCTGTAGCACCACCTCAGGTAAAGATCGCCTGCGGCTCCTCAGAACCCTCTGCATTTACTCGCAGCCTCCTCTCGCCGCTTTACCCTTCGGGCCTCGTTGCCTTGCGCGAGGCATAATCGGTACATGAGAATACGTCAGAGGGAGTCCAACTCATAACACAGATCTAAGGCACGATCTTAGAATGAGAAGAATGGAAACCAATCCTAAATATCCTGTAGCCTCCTGATTATAGGTGTGGTGTACAACACGCCGATAATCAAGACTCTACTAAATACGGTCTGTAGACACTTTCCGAGGATTAACCTGGCTCTGATACCACTTTTGTCACGACCCGTCTTCGGACCCGTGACTGGTGCCTTACCCCGGGCACCCTAGTGATACAACATCAGAGAAAATCAGCGGAAATAAAAACTTAAACAGGAAACAAGATATAACATAAGAAAACAGGCTAACCAAAACGGTCACCTTCATGTATATATATAACCGAACAGTTACATCCTTTACAAACCCTGTCCACAATAGTACTACAGATCTCTAAGAGTTTTATAACCAAAATGACGGGACAGGGCCCCGCCATACCCCTGAATGTACAAGAACCTACAATCTCAGGGAATCATACCAAAAGATAAGCCTCCGGAGAAACGGAGCTTCCCAAACGCTGAACTGTGATCCTATGAGCGAGGATCAACAACCGTGTACTCTACTCGCGGCATGAACGCAGCTTCGAAAGAGGTCAAGACAACAGTACCAAGTATGTGAAATCAAAATATCAGAATGAAATCATAACAGTCTATATAAAACAGGAGACATGTATGATAACCAAACTACAGTTCACAATATATATATTAGCAGTCATGTCAAGTCAGGGACTCACGCCCGTAAAGTCATCACTCAAATATAACCCGGGAATTTAACCCGCACAACGGCCGCATGCCCCGGCATCTTACCTCGGTATAAGCATGGCCATGGAACCATCCTAATGGAAACATATCCGTGGGCCACCCATCGTGTCAGTATGTCCAAAGGAAATAACAAGATATAATCAAAATGGAAGCATACTCGTGGGCCACCCATCGTGTCAGTATGTCCAAAGCAAATAACAAGATAACACTCCTAATGGAAGCATACCCGGCCACCCATCGTGGTCGATGTCCAAAAGGAAATAACAAGATAACAATCAAAATGGAAGCATACTGTGGCCACCCATCGTGTCGATGTCCAAAGTAAATAACAAGATAACACTCCTAATGGAAGCATACCCGGCCACCCATCGTGTCGATGTCCAAAAGGATCGATATAGTGGAAGCATACCGTGGGCCACCCATCGTGTCGATGTCCATCAATCAACGGATAGCCGCCCTCCAACGAGACGCCAGAGCACGTAAATACAACACTTGCACAACAAAGGCTATCACAACAAGCATAGGCAAGTTCAACGTACTCGTAGACTTCCATTTTATTACAACAAATCCGGATTTTTACCCCCAAGGTACTACGTACTTTAACTCTTAAAAAAAAGATCAATTTCTTTCACAAAAAGTCACACGATACTCGTAGTATCAAAATAGAGTAACTATCTTTTTAAGTAAATCAAAACAATTTCCATACCTTCTTTTTAAACCATCTTAAGACAAAACCATGCCTTTCTTTTAAACCAAAACACTTCAAATTCCTCAAGTCTCTTTTCTTTTAGAAAACAAGTTCCTTACTTTGGAATTTAAGAAAAATCAATACTTGTTATTAATGATCTTATTAAGCAGCCATGATCTAGAAAATGTAATACAATTTTGTCTTATCTTAGCTTCTATGCAGATGGAGGTTTCTACTGGTTTTAATAATAATTAATTAGTCAATACATTTTCCTTTATTAACGCTGCAGTGGTTTGTTCGATACTTATTCTCATTTCCGAAATCAATATAAATTATTCCTTTTAAAACCCAATGACCCATTTACGAAAAATGCGGTTTCACAACTTTTTAACACAATTCAAGTCCTTAACAATTCATATTAAGCCATTTATAAGTCAAGTCTCTTATCTTTCAAGATTAAGTCTCTTAAATTCTAAAATCAACAAACCATTCTTTTACCTACATAAAGTCGTTATAACAAACTTCCCATAAAGCCGTTATAACACTTTATGTTTTAAATCAACCAAATTCGTTTAGCACACGTACGTCTACCGTACTACATAGTTCATATTAATCATGCTAGAAAATATAGGAAGAGGTTCACATACCTCGCGACGATTATCGACAATTAGCAAAACGCTCCAAAGTACTATAACCTTGCTAGCTTTTTCCACCCTTCAAGTAGAATACGCTACTCGTAGTACTTCAACCTATAATGGTCATAAAACGTCTATTAACTTCTAGATCTCTTCGTAGAATATTCTAAGCACAAGAGTCCTTATTCTACGGAAAATTCGCAAAGACCTCCCCCGTAACCACAAAATCTCCTCCTCTATCAAGGCCCGCTACCAAGCCAACAACTCCAAGGGGGTTACACGTCTAACCGGACGTGTACAACACTGCCCCACAAAATACTACAAGTCTACTGTAAATACTGTCCAATGTAAATACAGTTAAATTCTTTATAATTATCCTTCCAATATATCTTATACTCAATTCTAAACTACTACAATATGTAATATCCAATTACAATTGGGGGATAAAGATCATTACCTCGATAAGCCCAATATAATCCAAGATTTATAAGTCGATCCTGAGCAACGTTTAGCTCCAATTCCTTACGCTCCAACCCGCTCCAAGCAACCCTTAGAAGTTTCTAAACAACTTCTCTTAACACTTCATCTAAGCTATGAAGATTTTTCTAGGGTTTTATTAGCGACTAAAGGAATAAAGTAGTATTTCCGGGCTCTTAGTATAAAGATAACTTTTGGAATATTACAAGGGATTTCAAGGCTAAGGTATTTGGGACTATACCAACACTTGAAGAATTTTCTACACAAAAGAGGGGGATGTGTGGACGAGAAACCTAAGGGGAGGGAGTATAATTTTTCAAGCTTTGGAAACTCTCTAAGTGGATGAATAAAGTCTTGCAACATAAGGGGTATTTATAGAGAAATCAAGGGCCAAGATCTAGGCAAGTGTGTTGTGTATATTGGGGACATGTGGGTGTGGATTCCACCAACCACATGTCCACCACAAAATTTGGACAAGTGGCTAGCCACTTGTCCACCCAAACCGTCCAAGCCACATGTCCAACATCAATTCGGCCAACATGGACATATGGGGTGACACGTGTCGCCCCCCTACTCGTCCAAAATATTTCATCTTCCGAAAATATCCGTAATGCCAAAAATCCGAAAATAAAGTGGGCCCTACAATCGTAAATTCCTCCCGCGGGCCCCACGTGACCAATTCCGGAAAATAAAATCCAAAATTCTTAAATAATCCCAGAAGTCCGAATACCAAATCTGGGAATCCAATTCCCATTAACGAACCTTTTTCCTTCACAAAAACCAGAAACTTTTCCGTCGAAAAATCACATCTTTCTTTCTTTCCAAAATTACAGTCGTATTCTCGTACGTACGTCCTCACATACATACCCTGGAACTACGGGGTGTAACAATTCCGAACCTTGTGAAGGAAATTCTACGTTTTTAATATTTTAACCGATTACGGATTTTTCCGAGAGACGAAATATTTTGGACCAATAGGAGGGCGACATGTGTCACCCTTAGTTGGCATGGGTTGGACGAAAATGTTGGCCAAGTGGACAAGGTCAAGTGGTCAAAGTCTTGGAAGACATTTTCTTTTGGTGAGTGGGAGTAGGTATGTTGGACGTTTTTGTGGAAGCGCCACATGGCTCTTTGTTGTGGGGGACATATGTCCCAATGTTGTGGTGGACATATGTCCCAAGGTTATGGTGGACACTTGGTGGAAGACTCCACTCACACAAGCTATCTAATCTACACCATCCATTTGTTTTAATCTTGGCCCTTGGTGGTTCTATAAATACCCCCCTTCTTGTGCAAGACTTTTTCATCACTTGAACAAATTCCAAGTCTCAAAATCCCTCTCCCCCATTGAGAAGCTCTCGTCCAAACACCTTTCCACCCCTTCCTAGAAGCTCTCGTCGAAACTCTCCCCCCCCCCCCCCCCCCTCTTGATAGTTTTCGCCCAACACCCCTCTCCATTATCCAAACTTTGTCCGAAAATTCCTAAACTCGTAAGTGTTCTTCCTTAGTGTATTAGGAAGATTATTAACCAAAGGTTAGAAAAGATTTCACACCCTAGCCCCTAAAGCCTCACCTTGGCCGAGAGTTGTGAGGACAAGAACCTTAGTGTTCTTCACTTGTTTAGGTTGGTTCTTGAAGAGGAGTTGGTTAGGAGCGTATAAGGGTTGTTTGGAGCGGGTTGGAGCGCACGGAGTAGGAGCTAAACGTTGCTCAGGATCAACATTAAATCTTGGATAATTTTGGGCTTACCGAGGTAAATATATTGTCCTTCTATTGTAATTGGAGATTACCTACTGTAGTTGTATAGAAATAAGTATAAGATATATAGAAGGATGGTATAAAAGAAGAGAATTGAACTGTACTTACATAGGACTGTATTTACAGTAGACTTGAGTAGTTTGACGAGTAGGGAAGTGCTACCCAATTTTCCGTAGAAGTAAGAACCTTCTGTTTAGAATATTCTACAGAGTAGTCTAGACGTTGATAGACGTATTTGACTATTATAGGTTGATACTCTGCGCGCGACATATTCGACTTGGCAGGTGGATTTCTCCGAGGAGGTATGTGATTCTTCCTATCCTCTTGAGCATGATATTTTTAAAATATATATAGTACGGTAGACGTACGTGTGTTAACTGAACGTGGTTTTACTTCGACGTCTTTTGACTTGAGTTTTAAATAATAAGAATCTTGAAGTATTTCAAAGGAATTATGAATCGTTTTCGAAAGAAGAGTAATACTTGGTTTTAAAAGCTTAAGAGTTATACTAGCTTTATGGGAAGTTAGGTATAACGACTTAAGAAAGATAAAAAGAACGGTTTACTTAATTGTTTATGGAAGCCTTGTATTGATTTCGGAAAAGGGAAATAAGTATCGAACAAACCACTGCAGCGCTAATAAAGGAAAATGTATTGACTAATTAAGTATTATTAAAACCAGTAGAAACCTCAATCTGCATAGAAGCTAAGATAAGACAAATTACATTTCCTAGATCATGGCTGCTTTAATAAGATCATTAATAAACAAGTTTTGATTTTTTCTTAAAAATTTCAAAGTAAGGACTTGATTTTTAAAAGACAAAGACTTGAAAATTTGAAGTGTTTTCATTTAAAAAGGAAGGCATGCTTTTGTCTTAAGTTGGTTCAAAAAGAAGTAGGGAAATTGTTTTGGTTTACTTAAAAAGATAGTCACTCCATTTTGATACTACGGGTATCGTGTGACTCTTGTGAAAGAAATAGATCTTTTTAAAGAGTTAATGTATGAAGTACTTTGGGGATAAAAACCCGAACTTGTTGACATAAAATAGAAAGTACCTTGTGTGAATAACTTGACTATGTTGGTTTGTGATAGCCTTGTAATACTTTCTTGTTGGTTTATAAGTAAACATGTTAGGATGCTACGTGTGTTAGTGTCTTGTTATGTTTGTGTAAAGGGGTTTCCCTTGTTGTGCTTATGTTGTTTAACGATAAGCCGTTATGTTAGTATTGTACCACTCACCTCTTGACATGTTATACCGGGGGTTAAGCTGCCCCCCGATGCGATGGATGCCTCATGCGGGTCCAGGGGACCTATGCGGAGCTACAAGAGTTCCAGGTTAGTGTGCGGGGAATACCTCATGCGGTCTATGTGGCCATGTGGACTACGAGAGTCCAGGACGATGCCGAGGAGTAGCTACCCTCGATGCGGGGAATACCTCATGCGGGCCTAGGTGGCCTATGCGGAGCTGCGGTAAGCTCCAGGATTAGACGCGCACATTAATACTGAGGGCGAGTGGCCAGCTTCGATCATGTGGCGCGGTCTAAAAAGACCTCGTGATACAGTTTTATGGCATTGTTGGTACTGTGGGTTTTAGTAGTCGGCTATGCCTTCGTACTTACCCCGTACAGTTTTATTATGACACAGGTGGAACCTGGTGTTCATGTGTATTCCTTGGTGCTTTTATATCATGGACTGTCGGCAGTGAGGAATGAATTCCACGGGCATGATTGATATTGTGGGCATGAGACCCATGGTTATATTTGAAGGATGACTTTAAGGGCGTGAGTCCCTGACTTGACATGACTGCTTGCATGTTGTGTATCGTAAATTGGTTATCATATATCTCTTCTGTTTTATATAGACTATTATGATTTCATTTACAGTATTTTCAGTTTCACATACTTGGTACATGTTGTACTGACCTCCTTCGGCCGTGCTCATGCCGCAGTGAGGTACACCAGCTTGTTGATCCTCGCCATGTGGTCACAATTCAGCGTTTGGGAAGCTCCGTGTCTCCGGAGGCTTATCTTTGGTATAGTCCCCTTTCGTTGGAGGTGCTTACATTCAGGGGTATGGCGGGGCCCTGTCCCGACATTGGTGTTATAACATTCTTAGGTCCGTAGTAATCTGCAAGTGTGGTTTGAAAAAGGGATGAATCGCTCAAGTTTTTATATATATATGTCGTGCAAATTTTTCTCGATTTAAGCTTTCTCATTTCATATTGTTTCATGTCTTGTTTTATATTCCGCTGGTTACTCTGATGTATGTCTACTTGGGTGCCCGGGTAAGGCACCAGTCACGGGGCCGGGTTCGGTTCGTGACAAAAGTGGTATCAAAGCAGTTAATCCTCGGAAAGTGTCTACAGACCGTATCTACTTGGAGGCAATCTATCACCCTGGAACCAACTGAGCTACGCCCATGCGGGCATTAAATATATCAATGTACATACATGTATGCGTGTATAAGTTTGATTAGAGCAAGCCCGCATGGGCGTATCTCAGTTGGTTCCAGGGTGATAGATTGCCTCCAAGTAGGCAGGTTCTAGTCTTGAAAGCCGCAGTGTGGGAGTTTCATTCATCCTTTGTGGGGGATAGCTCTTTATGGGCACAAGACACTATAACTCACATTTAGTGGGCCGCTGAGTCATCATGATTTACTTTCTCCACACATCTCTATCGAGTCGGGAAAGTGTGGACCTGTGGGCGAGAGATTTCACCTTTTTGCGCCCAATGTTTGATTAGAGCAAGTAGTCGTCTAAAATAATAAAGAAATCATGGACTTTGTTTTGGCTCGCAAAAGTCAGCATCTATGTGAAGATTGGAATTTGTCAATGTTGGAGAGAGACACAATATGGTCCAACCATGGGCACTATGGCAGGCACCTGGAATTTTCTAATAATAAAAATAGCAATCCATACCTAATGCTTTTTTTTTTGACGAAGGAACCCGCAGCCGCTGCTCTTTCGAGTGCGCACAGGGTAAATCCCGGACTGACGCAATAGCCTGCAAATCACGTCAGCCAGTTAAACCACATTTGGCAAGCCAGGTGTGACAGGCTCCCCCCAAGAGGCGAAGACAGGCCAGACGTTACCCTGAAGTTTCGAACTTGTGATCAAGTTCTCCCACACCACCCAATGAGGATACCCTCTGCCTTTAAGACCAACTGGTCTAGGGCTTCAAATATCCATACCTAATGCTGATTTTATAATGAGTTGATTCCAAGAAACTCCTAAAATATTTAAAATGGCTTTTTCGATTTAATATTTATTGGTTCAATGTATTTCACACTCCTCAAACACTTTTAAAATGTGTCAAGTTGCACAACATATTCATTTAATTTAGAGTTACTACATAAAACTCTTCTAAACTCTCAGTTATTTTCCAAAACAAAACCCCTAATTTCCTTTTCATTTCATATCCATCATTTATCCCTTTTCAGACAAAGATACTTTTAAATTTATAATTTCTTAAAAAACATATTAAGGTTATTTTAGTTATCTTATAAGATGAACAACAAATCAAGACTCTTTTATCAAATACGTCAACTACTTAATATCAGTTTCTGAAAGTATATGTATGTCCTAGAGACAATCTGTATTAGGACATAATGTACTTTATACATATTCGTATTTATATTAATGATAATTAATATTATGGCATTTGCATTTGTTGAATTATTAATTGATTGTTTATAATATTCTATAAATGCATCCCTAGAGTTTACGTGTTTATTAATGATGTGAGAATTAATGTTATAACGTAACTCTTAAATTACATCGACTAATGATCATCGAAATTGAGATATCGATGATATGCGATACATCGACATGTGGTCTGCATCATATCCTTAGGGGATGTAGTATGTCTCACTTGCTACGAGTTATGACAACTCATGATGGACACATGAATACTTGTTGGAGTATTGGTATACCCTACTGATGCGCTATTTGTTATATGTCTCTAACGTCATCGGCATGTGGGAGATAGAAGTCCTTAGACTTGAGGTCAATATCATCTTGTTTACGGAGTAATGTACTTTGATCCTGTACTAAGCTCAAATGTGTTAGGAATATTTTATATACACTTTTGAGTCATTTTTAGTTAGTATTTTACTCATTTTGTTTGAGTTTAGTATATTATTATGGTCGTTTTTCTTTCTTTTGAGTCACAACGGTCATAAATGGAGAAATGTCAAAAAGAAGATGAAATGAGCTTATTTGAGATGAAATTGCACAATAAAAGGCCAAGAAATGAAGCCTAAGAAGTCCCGGGAAGTATAGAAGAAATCAGACGAAGTCCGGACGAGAAAATAATGAAAAATCAGAAAATCCAGAACGGGAAGCCACCAGCACCACGGTGCCATAATGTAGGACCGCGGTGCCTAATATTCAGAGAGACTGCAGTACTTTCGGCACCGCGGTGCCAGCCAGCAGGACCGCGGTGCCGAGGCGCGTTTTTTCAGATCCGAGGTGAAATTGGCCAGGGGCAGAAGTCCAGGGCACACGAATTTTTGCAGTATATAATCCCTAAAATCCTAACATAAGGGAGCATCTTGTACATAATTCTAAATCATACTTTGGGGAGAATGTCACGACCCGACCCCGAGCCCGCGACTGGTGCCCTACCTGGGCACCCTTACATGTATACATCAGAGAAAAATCAGCGGAACATACATAACTCAAATAAGAAATAATCAACAGGCTAGCCGATAAAGCTACCTCCATGGATATATATATATATATACATAAATCCAAAAGAAGTTACCTTTTTTTTTTCAAACCGACCCACATGATATGACTACAGACCTCTAAGAGTTTTGACATAACAACTGTGACGGGACTTGGCCCCGCCATACCCCTGAATGTACATAAATATACAACCTCATGGAACTGTACCAAAAGACAAGTCTCCAAAATAATGGAGCTTCCCAACCAGCTGAACAATGATCCTAAGAGTGAGGATCAGCAAGCTATGTACCTCAACCTGCGGCATGAACGCAGCCCCCCTGTCACGACCCGAACCCGGGCCCGTGACTGGTGCCTTACCCGGGCACCCAAGTAGACATACATCAGAGTAACCAGCGGAATATAAAACAAGAAATGAAACAATATGAAGTGAGGACAGTTTATCTGAGAAAAGTTGTCTTTCGGCATAAATATATATATATAAAAACTTGAACCCGAACAGTTACATCCCTTTTACAAACTCTGCCCACAACAGTACTACAGACCTCTAAGAATGTTAACAACAATGACGGGACAGGGCCCCGCCATACCCCTGAATGTAAGTACCTACAACGACAGGGGACTATACCACAGATAAGCCTCCGGAGAAACGGAGCTTCCCAAAATGCTGAACTGTGACCCTATGAGCGAGGATCAACAACTGGTGTACTTACCTACGGCATGAACGCAGCTTCAAGGAGGTCGACAACAGGTACCAAGTATGTGAAACTGAAAATACTGTAAATGAAATCATAATAGTCTATATAAAACAGAAGACATATATGATAACAAATTTACGATGCACAATATGTAAGCAGTTATGTCAAGTCAGGGACTCACACCCTTTAAAGTCATCACTCAAATATAACCATGGGTCTCATGCCCACAATATCTATCATGCCCGTGGAATTCCTTCCTCACTGCCGGTAGTCCATGATATAAAAGCACCAAGGAATACACATGAACACCAGGTCCCACCTGTGTCATAATAAAACCGTACGGGGTAAGTACGAAGGCATAGCCGACTACTAAAACCCACAGTACCAACAATGACATAAACTCTATCACGAGGTCTTTCTAGACCGCCACATGATCGAAGTCGGCCACTCGCCCGCAGTATCAATGTGCGCGTCTATCCTGGAACTTCCCGCAGCTCCGCATAGGCCACACATAGGCCCGCATGAGGTATTCCTCGCATCGAGGGTAGCTACTCCCCGGCATCATCATGGACTCATAGTCCGCATGGCCACATAGACCGCATGAGGTATTCCCCGCACACTAACCTGGAACTCTCGTAGCTCCGCATAGGTCCCCTGGACCCGCATGAGGTATTCTCGAATCATAGTCACACAGACTGCCTGAGGTATACCTCGCATCGGGGGGCATCTTAACCCCCGGTATATCATGTCAAGGGGTGAGTGATATAATACTAACACAGCGGCTTATCGTTAAACAACATAAGCACAATGAGAATAACCTCTTTACACAAATGTTACAAGATACGAACACATGTAGCATCATAACATGTTTACTTATCAAACCAATCAAGAAAGTATTACAAGGCTATCACAAACCAACATAGTCAAGTTGTTCACACAAAGTACTTTCTATTTTATGTCAACAAGTTCGGGATTTAACCCCAAGGTACTACGTACATTAATTCTTTAAAAAGGTCTGTTTCTTTCACAAAAGTCACACGATACCCGTAGTATCAAAAATAGAGTGACTATCTTTTTAAGTAAACCAAAACAATTTCCCTACCTTCTTTTTGAACCAACTTAAGGCAAAAGCATGCCTTCCTTTTTAAACGAATACACTTCAAATTTCCAAGTCTTTGTCTTTTATAAATCAAGTCCTTACTTTGAAATTTTAAGAAAATCAAAACTTGTTTATTAATGATCTTACTAAAGCAGCCATGATCTAGGAAATGTAATACAATTTTGTCTTATCTTAGCTTCTATGCAGATGGAGGTTTCTACTGGTTTTAATAATACTTAATTAGTCAATACATTTTTCTTTATTAGCGCTGCAGTGGTTTGTTCGATACTTATTCTCATTTCCGAACTCAATACAAGGTATTCATAAACAATTAAGTAAACCGTTCCTTTTATCTCTCTTAAGTCGTTAACACACGTACGTCTACCGTACTATATATATTCTTTTAAAATATCATGCTCAAGAGGATAGGAAGAATCACATACCTCCTCGGCGAAATCCACCTGCCAAGTCGAATATGTCGCGCGCAGAGTATCAACCTATAATAGTCAAATACGTCTATCAACGTCTAGACTACTCTGTAGAATAATCTAAGCAGTAGGTTCTCTATTCTACGGAAAATCGGGCAGCACTTCCCTACCCGTTAAACTACACAAGTCTACTGTAAATACAGTCCTATGTAAGTACAGTTCAATCTTCTTCTTTAATATCATTCAATGTAATTACAGTTCAATTCTCTTCTCTTATACCATCCTTCTATATATCTTATACTCATTTCTATACTACTACAGTATGTAATTTCCAATTACAATAGAAGGACAAGATATTTACCTCGGTAAGCCCAAAATTATCCAAGTTTAAATGTCGATCCTGAGCAAGGTTTAGCTCCTATTCTGCACGCTCCGATAGCTCCCAGAAACCCTTAGAAATTTCCAAACAACTTCTACTAATACTTCAACCAACTATGAAGATTTTTCCTTAGGGTTTCGTTTAGTGACTAATGGATAAATAGTAGTATTTCCGGGCTCTAAGTATAGAGGTAACTTTGGAAATACTACAAGGAATTGGCTAAGGTATTTTGGAATAACAACAATACTTGGAGAATATTTTCTACCAAGGGGGGGGGGGGGTGTTTCGGCTAGCACTACAAGGAAGGGGGTTTCACGAGGGCTCACAAAGGGGGAGGGGTGGTTTGGACGAGAGCTTCAAGAGGGAGGGGGAAGGATTTTTAAGACTTAGAAATTATTTTGTGGATGAAGAAGTCTTCAACTAAGGGGGGTATTTATAGGGCCACCAATGGCCAAGATTAAGGCAAGTGGAGGGCAAGTGGATGGTGGAGATTTGGGCAAGTGTAACCTTATCCATCTACTCCATAAATATCTAACCAAACATTGACCAAATGTTTATGGCATTTTCCTTGCAAAAAACGCGCCAAAGAATGCCCACAAAATCGTCCAACCTTTGCCACCTAAGGGTGACACATGTCGCCCTCTCGTTGGTCCAAAATATTTCATCACTCGGAAAAATCCAAAATAAATAAATTATTGATCACGCAAAATACCTTTACATGTTTCGGGAAATTTTCCGTCGGAAAAACGAATCCTACATTCTTGTCCTACTAAAGGCTTGTATTTTTGTACGTACGTCCTCACATACATACTCTGGAAATACGGGGTGTAACACCCCCGAAGGAGGTCAGTACAACAGGTACCAAGTATGTGAAACTGAAAGTACTGTAATGAAATCATAATAGTCTAAAATAAAGCTGGAGACATGTATGATAACCACATTAACAGTACACTGTACCTTACTAACAATGACAGTAAATAAGAGTAGTTTTTACCATTTAAAAATAGAAATCTTACGATCAAATTAGGGCCACCCGCCCGTAGTATCATTAAGCAATCCTACTCCTGGGACTATTTCACCCGCATAGGTCTTGTGGACCCGCAATGGAGCAATTTTCTCCGCATGGGACTACTTCACCCACATAGGACTATTTCACCCGCATAGACCCAGTGGACCCGCAATGAGTATATACGCCGTACTCGCATCTTGGGTAGCAAATCCATGGAATGTAACATGAAAATAACCCGGGGATTTACCCCGTAATAAATAATATAACACTAGCTCCACCGGCTATCATGAACATCATAACATAAGCACCACCGGCTTATCATAAATATCACAAGCAAGTTAAGAAATCCCTTAACTTCTTATTAGACTTAATTAACATGCACTCTCATTTTATTTAGACTTAAGGCACTATCATGTCATATACAATCTGGGAGTTTAACCCAAAGTACTACGTACTTCCGTTCCTTTAAAAAGAACCCTTTTTTTTATATAAAAATCCCAAGATACTAATACCCGTAGTATCAAGGCATGTCTACTTTTCAAATCAAGTTACTACACCTTTAGAAATTCATTTCAAGGCTTTGAAACCAAGTAACTTCTACTTTCACAACCTAGGCAACTCATGCCTATAAATCAAGTAGACTCTCTCTTAACCTTCCATAAAGCTATTATAACTAACTTCCCATAAAGCAGTTATAACTCTTTATGTTTTTGACAATTACATTATTTTTGAAACCAAGAGACTTATACTTTTAAAATCAAGTATCATATACTTTCAGAATACTTCAAGTCTCTTAACTTTAGAAATCAAGTAATCAATATTTTTTTCAAGTCAAGTATTCTATACCTTTCAGGTCAAGTATTCTATACTTTTCAAAATCAAGGCAAGGATACCAAAATGAAACCGAATTCATTTTAAACATGTACGTACACCGTACTATACATTTATAAAACTCATGCTCAAGAAGATAGGGAAAGTTCCACATACCTCTGCGACTTAATCCACTTGCCAAGTTAAATACGCCGCACGTAGAATGTCAACCTATAATGACCATAATACGCTTATCAACTTCTAGATTTCAACGTAGAATATTTCTAAGTATAAAGACTCTTATTCTACGGAAAATCGGGCATCACTTCCTTTGTTTCTACGTACTTTTCCACCTTTTTCAAGGCCCGAAAATCAATAACCAAATGCCACATTTAAGGCTCAACAATCAGCTAATCAAAGGGGATTACACGCCTAGACGGACGTGTAAAATTCTTCCCCACAATTTATATAAAACTGTCCATTTCCTTAAGGTATTCTCGGCAACTATCAATATGAACAACAATGTCAATTTCCGTTCAATTCTTTTTTAATCCAAGTTGTTATTCCAACATGTTATATACATAATAACAATTACAACAACTATAATTCTTTCTTCCTTAACATGCGACGATAGTAACTATCAACCAAGTTGTTTTCAACAATAAAGGCTAACATGCCCATTTTCGGTTTTTAACATGTCGACATGATCCAAATATTTTCAAACTTCAATCAATATACAACATGCTCATTAATCAACCTCGGGCCCGCGACTGGTGCCCTACCTGCGCACCCTTACAGGTATACATCAGAGAAAAATCAGCGAAACATACATAACTCAAATAAGAAATAATCAACAGGCTAGCCGATAAGGCTACCTCCATGGATATATATATATATATATATATATATATATATATATATATATATATATATATATATAGATAAATCCAAAAGCAGTTACCTCTTCTTCTTTTTTCAAACCGACCCACATGATATGACTACAGACCTATAAGAGTTTTGACATAATAACTGTGATGGGACAGGGCCCCGCCATACCCCTGAATGTACATAAATCTACAACCTCAGGGAACTGTACCAAAAGACAAGCCTCCGAAATAATGGAGCTTCCCAACCAGCTGAACAGTGATCCTAAGAGTGAGGATCAGCAAGCTATGTACCTCAACCTGCGGCATGAACGCAGCCCCCCGAAGGAGGTCAGTACAACAAGTACCAAATATGTGAAACTGAAAGTACTGTAATGAAATCATAATAGTCTAAAATAAAGCTGGAGACATGTATGATAGCCACATTAACCATACACTGTGCCTTACTAACAATGAGAGTAAATAAGAGTAGTCTTTACCATTTAAAAATAGGAAGCATATGATCAAATTAGGGCCACCCGCCCGTAGTATAATTAAGCAATCCTACTCGTGGGACTATTTCACCCGCATAGGTCTTGTGGACCCGCAATTGAGCAATTTGCTCCGCATGGGACTATTTCACCCACATAGGCCCATTGGACCCGCAATGAGTACATACGCCGCACTCGCATCTTGGGTAGTAAATCCATGGAATGTAACATGCAAATAACCCGGAGATTTACCCCATAATAAATAATATAACACTAGCTCTACCGGCTATCATGAACATCAAAACATAAGCACCACCGGCTTATCATAAATATCACAAGCAAGTTAAGAAATCCCTTAACTTCTTATTAGACTTAATTAACATGCACTCTCATTTTATTTAGACTTAAGGAACTATCATGTCATATAAAATTCGGGAGTTTAACCCAAAGTACTATGTACTTCCGTTCCTTTAAAAAGAACCTTTTTTATATAAAAATCCCAAGATACCAATACCCGTAGTATCAAGGCATGTCTACTTTTCAAATCAAGTTACTACACCTTTAGAAATTCATTTCAAGGCTTTGAAACCAAGTAACTTCTACTTTCACAACCTAGGCAACTCATGCCTATAAATCAAGTAGACTCTCTCTTAACCTTCCATAAAGCCGTTATAACTAACTTCCCATAAAGCCGTTATAACTCTTTATGTTTTTAACAATTACATTATTTTTGAAACCAAAAGACTTATACTTTTAAAACCAAGTATCATATACTTTCAGAATACTTCAAGTCTCTTAACTTTAGAAATCAAGCAATCATTATTTTTTTCAAGTCAAGTATTCTATACCTTTCAGGTCAAGTATTCTATACTTTTCAAAATCAAGGCAAGGATACCAAAATGAAACCGAACTCATTTTAAACATGTACGTACACCGTACTATACATTTATAAAACTCATGCTCAAGAAGATAGGGAAAGTTCCACATACCTCTTCGACTTAATCCACTTGCCAAGTTGAATACGCCGCACGTAGAATGTCAACCTATAATGACCATAATACACCTATCAACTTCTATATTTCAACGTAGAATATTTCTAAGTATAAAAACTCTTATTCTACGGAAAATCGGGCAGCACTTCCTTTGTTTCTACGTACTTTTCCACCTTTTTCAAGGCCCGAAAATCAATAATCAAATGCCACATTTAAGGCTCAACAATAAGCTAATCAAAGGGGATTACACGCCTAGACGGACGTGTAACATTCTGCCCCACAATTTATATAAAACTGTCCATTTCCTTAATGCACATTCTCGGCAACTATCAATATCAACAACAATGTCAATTTCTGTTCAATTCCTTTTTAATTCAAGTTGTTATTCCAACATGTTATATACATAATAACAATTACAACAACTATAATTCTTTCTTTTTTAACATGCGACGATAGTAACTATCAACCAAGTTATTTTCAACAATAAAGGCTAACATGCCCATTTTCGGTTTTTAACATGTCGACATGATCCAAATCTTTTCAAACTTCAATCTATATACCACATGCTCATTAATCAACTACTATAACATGTAATCTTTAATTACATAAGTAGACGAAGATTTTACCTCAATAAGCCCTAATAAAATCCAAGCCTAAAAGTCGATCCTTAGCAACGTTTAGCTCCTCTTCTTACGTTCCAATCCACTCCAAGCAATCCTTAGAAGCTCATGAAGAACTCCTCTTCAATTTCTAATCCAAAATTATGAAGAACACCTTAGGGTTTTCTGTTGCGACTAACGTAGAAACGTAGTTTTTCCGGGATCTTTGTATTGAGATATCCTTAGAATACCCTTAGGGATCTTAGGTTTGAATATTGGGAATTATGGAGCAAGATTGCAAAAAAATTCTCCTTATTTTTCACCTTGGCCGAGAGCCTCTTTTCATCAAGACAAGTTTTTGAAAATTTCTAAGTATAGAATTGTCTTGCACTAGTGTAGATATATTCTACAACCAAGGGCTAGGATTAATCCAAATGCGTGCGTGAGATGTGGTCAACAATGTCAAGCCAAGTGGCTTCTTGTCCTAGTCACTTGTTCCGCCCCACATGGGCATGTGGAGGGTGACACGTGTCGCCCTCCGGTTGGTCTAAAATATTTCATCTCTCGAAATTCCGATAAATTCTATAAGTCTCAAATATCAAATTCGGGAACTCAATTCTCATTAATAAACATTTTTCCTTCCCAAGGTTCGGAAGATTTTCCTTAGAAAGAGCAAATCTTTCTTTCGTTCAAATTTAAAGTCGTAACTTCCCACGTACGTTCTCTTACACGTGTCCTGGAATTACGGGGTGTAACAGAGAAGAAAGGAGGCTACAACACAAGATTGGAGACAACTTTGGTTCAAGTTCTTTTTCTTTCCTTTGTTTTATTTCAGTTTATGTTGAATTTTGTATTAGTTCTTAGCATGTCAATGTCTAGGAGCTAAACACTTTATTAGGGTTTTCCTATTGAATCGCTTGAAACTATTATTTATGAATTAATTGCATTAGTTTGATTTTTTCTTCACTTGATTAAGATTTATTCAATATTTGGTATGAATGTTTGTGTCACGCCCCGAACCCCGGGCCCGTGACTGGTGCCCTACCTGGGCACCCTTCTACCTTAACAACTAAGTAAACTGCGGAAATTAAATAACACCTCATTTTTATTTTTTTTCAAAACCAACATACGTACAAGGGCAACGCCGACAAGGCTGCCATAATATACATAAACAAAAGACACTATACTGTACATGAGTTCAATCCCACATATGAATACTGCACTTCAAGAGTTATCTCGAACTATGACGACAAGGCTCCACCGCATCCATAATCGCATAAAGCCTCATTGAAAGAACTTATACCAAAAGATAAACTCCCAATGTAAGAGCTATCCTAAAACTCTGAGCAGGGTCCTACACCTTCCGATCACCTAACAACGTACCTAAACCTGCGGCATGAACGCAGCCCCCCGAAGGAGGTCAGTACGAAGAATGTACCAAGTATGTGAAATAGTAAGTACTGTAATGAAATCATAGCAGTCTAAACAAAACAGGAGACATGTATGATAGCCAACCTACAGTACACAATACATAAGCAGTCATAACAAGTCAGGGACGCATGCCCTCAAGTCATTTCCAAAATCTAACCATGGGTCTCACGCCCATAATATCAATCATGCCCGTGGAATCCTTACTCACTGTCGGCAGTCCATGATATAATATAACACCAATAAACCTAATGTCATATAGTCTGCCCATAAAGGTATACTTCCCGGCCCATTTCTGGGACGCGATAATGTCATATAGTCTGCCTGAAGGTATCGCCTCGCCCATTTCTCGATGATAATGTCATATACCGTCAGAAGATATCGCCTGCCCATTTCTGGGACGATAATGTCATATAGTCTGCCCGTAAAGGTATACTGCCCGGCCCATTTCTGGGACGATAATGTCATATAGTATGCCCGTAAAGGTATACTTCCCGGCCCATTTCTGGGACGATAATGTCATATAAAGTCCGGGAATTCTACCCGCCTCCTGGTCACATGCCCCGGAATCCCACATTACTGTCGGTACGTCCAAGTAAACTTACAACAAGATAGCCGACCCTCCAACCGAGAGTCGCGACAACGTAATAAAACATAATACTTGCACTCAAAGGCTATCACCAGCACACATAGGCTAATTCTCAATTAACCAAGCCAAAGTACTTATCAAGGCACACATAGAATAATTCTCAATTAAATAAGCCAAAGTACTACGTACGTACATTCTTTTCAAAAGACTCATTTTTATGTAAAACCCCAAGATACTAACACCCGTAGTATCAAGGTGTGTCATGTTTTTTTCAAAGTAAGTTACTACACTTTTTAGAAGACTCATTTCAAAGCTTGAACTCAAGTAACTTCAAATTTTCACAATCTAGGCAACTTATGCCTAATAATCAAAATAGACAACTTTCTTAAACTTCCATAAAGTCGTTATAACCAACTTCCCATAAAGTTGTTATAACCCTTTATGGTTTTAGACAATTTCATTCTTTTTATAACCAAGAGACTTATACTATTAAAACCAAGTATCACATACTTTACAAATCAAGTTCTCAACTTTCAAAATACTACAAGTGTCACGACCCGAACCCGGGCCCGTGACTGGTGCCTTACCCCGGGCACCCTAGTGATACAACATCAGAGTAATCAGCGGAACATAAAACGATAACATGAAATAACAAGAAGTATGAAACAATAGTCTGAGAAAAATTGCCTTTCGGCATGTATAGATCAACTTTAAAACCGAACAGTTACATCCTATTACAACTCTGCCCACAACAGTACTACAGACCTCTAAGAATGATATGACAACAACGACGGGACAGGGCCCCGTCATACCCCTGAATGTAAGCACCTACAACAACAGGGGACTATACCTGCATAAGCCTCCGAGAAACGGAGCTTCCCGACGCCGAATCGTGACCCTAAGAGCGAGGATCAACGATCGGTGTACCTTACTGCGCAGATGAACGCACTTCAAGGAGGTCAAGACAACAGTACCAAGTATGTGAAATCAAAATATCAGAAATGAAATCATAGTAGTCTATATAAAGCAGAGACATGTATGATAACCAAACTACAGCTCACAATAAATAAGCAAATATGTCAAGTCGTGGACTCACGCCTCAAGTCATCACTCAAATATAACAACGGGTCTCACGCCCACAACATCAATCATGCCTGGCATACCTTCGCATCGCGGCAGCATGATATAATCACACCAAGAAGTACATGAACACCAGTCCCACTGTGTCATCATAAAAACCGTGACGGTAAGTACAAGGCATATCCGACTACTAAAACCCACCGCATAAACAAGCGTCAGAATCAGATTATGAGATCTGCCTGCACCGCCACATGATCAAAGCCGCCACTCGCCCGCAAAGATCTAATGCGCGCTGCGTCAGCCCTCGAACTTCCCATAGCCCGCACGGGCCACCCAATGGCCCGCATGAGGTATTCCTCGCATCGAGGGTAGCTACTCCCAGCCGCCCCGACTCGCCGTCCGCACGGCCACAAAGACCGCATGACCACAAGGGCCGCATACTAACTCGAACTCTCAGAGCTCGCATAGGCCATACAGACTGCATAAGGTATTCTCGAATCATAGGTCACTAGACCACCGAGTCTACCCCGCATCGGGCGGCAACCCCTAAACAAGTCAGGTGAGTGGTATAATACCAACATAACGGTGATCGTTAAACAACTTTAAGCGCAATCGAGGGAAAACCCCTTTACACAAAACATCACAAGATACTAACACACGTAGCATTCTAGCATGTTTACTTATCAAATCAACAAGAAAGTATTACAAGGCTATCACAAACCAAAGACAATCAAGTTATACACACAAGGTACATTCTAATATATGATTAACTGTGTCTGCATCTATTCCCAAAGTACTTCATACATTATCTTCTAAAAGATACGTTACGCTTACAAAAGTCACACAATACCCGTAGTATATGAAAATAGAGTGATTATCTTTCAAGTAAATCAAAACACTTCTCTTCAAAAATCAAGTAACAACATTCTTTTCCAAATGTTTCAGTTTGCCTAATTTCAATTACTCAAGTTTCTCATTTTGAAAGGTTTAGTAGTTCATAATTTTAATCACTTAATGATATAATTCTCCTTTAAAAGCAATTTGAGAAACATATGTCCGATACGTGAGTAGTTATTCTTGTTTATAACAATCTTATTTAAGCAACCATGATCTAGAAATGTAACATCATTTTGTCTCATCTTAGTTTCTATGCAGATGGAAGTTTCTAGGTTTTACTAATACATTATTAGTCAAAACATTTCCTTTATTAGCTCTGCTTGTGGTTTGTTCGATACTTATTCGATTCAAATCAAGAAACATTATTGCTTTTAAAATCAAGTACTCATTACTCGCGAATGAGGTTTTACAACATTTTTAACAAAATGTTAATTACCAAGTAAAACAAGTTAAGTCTCTTATCTTTAAGATTAAGTCTCTTAACTTTTAAAATCAGTAAACCATTCTCTTTACCTCTCTTAAAACGTTATACCTAACTTCCCATAAAGCTAGTATAACTCTTCTATATTATCATACATCAAGTCAGTTACCTTTTAAAACCACAAAGCATTTTACACATGTACGTCTACCGTACTACATAGTTATACACATATCATGCTATAAAAGGTAGGAAGAGGTTCACATACCTCGCGACGATTATCGACTAATAGCAAAACGCTCCAAGTACCTCAAACCGTCGCTACTCCTAAGCCAAGTAGATCGCGCCACGCATAGTACTTCAACCTATAAGGCCAAGGCGCTTATTAACATCTAGATCATATCGTAGAACATCCTACGTAAAATTGGCAAAGACCTCCCCACTTCCCGCAAATCGCAGAAATCTCCTCCTTCTATCGAGGCCGGCTATCAAGCCAACCGGGGTTTATACATCTAACCTAAGTGTACAATTCTACTTCACACTAATGCTACACAAGTTCATCAGAATACACCCATGTAATTACAGCTCGATTCTCTTTCTTTATATTCAGGCTTAAGTCAAAAGACATTGCCGCAAAGCTAGGTTTAGTTCTATATATAGTATACTTCAACTATATAATCTTACAACATGTAATTTCCAATTACAATAAGGGGACAAGATATTACCTCGATAAGCCCAAAATTCCTAGTTTAATGTCGCTCCTGAGCAACGTTTAGCTCCAACTCCGTGCGCTCCAACCCGCTCCAAACCACCCTTAGAATTTCTAACCAACTTCTACATAATACTCCAACTATATATGGAGATTTTCCTTTAGGGTTTCGTTTTTGTGACTGACGGGAAGTATAATAGTATTTCTGGGCTTTTCGTATAAGTGTAACCTTGGAATACTACAAGGTATAAGGCTAAGGTAATTTGGGTATAGTAACAATACTTTTGAGAGTATTTCTACCAAGAGTGGGTATTTATACGAGACAACACCACAAGGGGGTGTATACCCTCGCCTACCCCACTGTGGGGTATTCTGCTAAGGGGAAGTGGAACTCTCGCCACAAGGCCTCACAGTGAGGGTGGACGAAACCAACAAGGAGGAGGGAAGATTTCAAGACTTGGAATTTGTAGAATGGATGAAGAAGTCTTCAGCGTGGGTATTTATAGGTCTAGCAAAGGCCAACTAATGGCCAAGATCATGCCAAGTGCAAGGCAAGTGTAGGGCCATGATCATGCTAAGTGCACCTTATCCATCTACCACAAAAATATCCTACCTACTACTTGACAAAAACCCAACCATTTCGTCCCCCATGCCATCACCACTCCCACCAACTAGGGTGACAAGTGTCGCCTCTTGTTGGTCCAAAATGTTTCGTCTCTGAAAAATCCGCAAAAATTAGAAATGACATAGCCGAATTTTCCTTCGCAAGTTGTGTAAAACGTTTCGTCGAAAAACGACTCTAATCGGGTGTTGTGAACAAAAATAATCGGCCAAGCCTACTTTAAAGCCCAAACTTTTCTACGTACGTCCTTACGTACATACTCTGGAAATACGGGGTATAACAACAAGTCTCTTAATATTTAGAAAACAAGTTTCTTCTACTTTTAAACCTCAAGTAACTCACACCTCTAAAACAAGTTTCTTCTCTTAAATCATGTCACTTCCTTTTCAAGACTCTATGTACCTTAAGTAAAATACTTTCACTTTTAAGAATCCAACTTCACTAAGGCAATGGATTACACAACTTACAATTTAAACATCAAAGTACAATCAATGGAAGTACATAGAACAATTTCTACTTTAGGCAATCCAAATACAACCAAGGAATGGATCATTTAAGGAGTAGGACGTACTTTCTTTATCTTAAGGAATCATGCTAGAAGAGGAGATAGTTCACATACCTTTTCGGCTAAATCCACAAGCTAAGCCGAATACGCCGTACGTAGAATTGTCAACCTATAATGGTCACAACAAGACTATCAACTTCTAGTCTCTAATGTAGAATAATACTAAGTATACGGTCTCTAATTCTACGGAAAATCGGGCAGCACTTCCTTTGTTTCTACTCACTTTGCCACCTTTTTCAAGGCCGAATACAATAACCAACACGCCACTTTTAAGGCTCAAAACAACAACCAAACAAAGGGGATTACACGCCTTACAATACGTGTAAAATTCCGCCCCACAATTTAATACCTACTAAGTCCATAATTAAGCCATTCTCGGCCAACTTAAACCACAACACAAGTCCTTTCCAAATTCTTTTCCAATTCCAAGTTCTAAGGTCTAACATGTTATATAGTCATACACAATTTCAACAACTACAATTTCCTTCTTTATACAACATGCGACGACTTAAACTAGTAATCGACTTGAATACCAATCTTAAGGCTAAACATGCTAGTTTTCGGATTAGGGTTCCAATAGCCAAAACACTTATCCAACTTCATAATATATAACTCATGCTTTCTATTATCCATAGCTACAACAATAAGTAAACTTAATTGCTAAAACGACAAGATTTATACCTTTATAAGCCCTTAAAAATTCCAAGCTTCAAAGTCGCGCCTTAGCAATTCTTAGTGTTATACCCCGTATTTCCAGAGTGTGTACGTGAGCGCGTACGTATTATAATTTGAGCCTTAAAGTTGGCTAGTTTCGAAATTTGTACACAAGTGCCGAAAAGAGTCGTTTTCCGACGAAACGTTTCCACAGCTTTCGTAGGGAAAATTCCGGCTATGTCATTATTAATTTTTGCGGATTTTTCCGAGAGACGAAACATTTTGGACCAACGAGAGGGCGACACTTGTCACCCTCTAATTGGAAGGAGTGGACGGACGAAATGGGCAAGTTGGCACGTTTTTTGTGCATTGTTTTTGGTCAAGGAGTTGGTAGGATATTTTGGGTAGATGGATAAGGTTGCACATGGCTTAATCTTGGCCCTACACTTGCATGGCACTTGGCTTGATCTTGACCATTGGTTGGCCTTTGGTTAGCCTATAAATACTCCCCTCACTTGAAGACTTTCTTCATCCAAAACATGAGCAATCTATCTAAGTCTCAAATACTCCCTCCCTCTTGTCTTGCTATCGTCCAAAGCCCCTCCCCCCCCCCCCCTTTTTGAGCAAGGCCCTTGGCCGAGAGCCTCCCCCTCCCCCTTTGTGGTGCCCTAGCCGAGGGGTACACCCCCCCCCCCCTAGCCTAGTTGTCTCGTATAAATACCCCTTGGTGTGGTAGATAAATACTCTCCTAGTTTTTGTTTAATGTGCAAATACCGTGGCCCAAATACCTTGTAGTATTTCCCAAGGTTACACTTATACTAGCCTAAAAATACCATTATACTTTCCTCACTACTAAAACGAAACCCTAAGTAAATCTTCACCCGTAGTTGAAGTTATAAGTGGAAGTTGGTTAGAACTTCTAAGGGTTGTTTGGAGCGGGTTGAGCGCGTGAGTAGAGCTAAACCTTGCTCAGATCGACATATAAACTCGGATAATTTTGGGCTTATCGAGGTAAACATTCTTAACCTTTGTAATTGGAAATTACATGTTGTAGGAGTATATAGTTAAGTATACTATATATAGAACTGAACATAGTTGTGCGGCAATTTCTTTTGACTTAAGCTGAATTATACTTACGGCAATGTCTTGCGACTTAAGCCCAATTTAAAGAAGAGAATCGAATCGTAATTACATAGATCAGACATGAGACTTGTGTAACATCACCGTAGTAGAATTGTACACGTCCGGTTAGACGTGTTAACCTCTGGCTTGGTAGCCGGCTCGCCAGAGGAGGATATTTACGCCATGTGGGAGGCCGCGAATTTTCAGTAGGATATTCTCCATTGAGATCTAGATGTTAATAGGCGCTTGTGGCCTCTATAGGTTGAAGTACTACGCTTGGCGTGATCTACTTAGCAAGGAGTAGCCGACGGTTTGAGGTACTTGGAGCGCTTTTGCTATTAGTCGATAATCGTCGCGAGGTATGTGAACCTCTTCCTATCTGTTCTAGCATGATATGTGTATAACTATGTAGTACACGGTAGACGCACTGTGTTTAATGTATTTGACTAGTTTGAAACATAAAGTGTTATAACGCTTTATGGGTAGTTGGTTATAACACTTTATGTAGGTAAGAAAATTCTTTGTGGTTTCAAAGTAACTGATTTGACTTATAACGGATTTGATGTGTAGTAATAAAGAACTTGAAGTGTTTCAAAAAGACCTTTTTAAAAGAAGAGTAATACTTGGCTTTGAAAACATAAGAGTTGTACTAGCTTTATGGGAAGTTAGGTATAACGTCTTAAGAGTGATAAAAAGAATGGTTTACTGATTTGAAATCGAATGAGTATCGACAAACCACCGGCGTTAATAGAGGAAAATGTATTGAATAATGAAGTATGGTATTAAAACCAGAAACCTCCATCCGCATGAAGCTAAGATGAGACAAAATGATATTACATTTCCTAGATCATGGCTGCTTAATAAGATTGATTATAAACAAGAATAACCTACTCACATATAAGACATATGTTTCTCAAAACGTTTAAAGGAGAATTATGTTTTAAAGGATTTAAAACTATGAACTACGAAACCTTTTCTAAAATGAGAAACTTGAGCTTTTGAAATTAGGCAAACTTGAACGTTTGGAAAATAAGGTTGTTACTTGATTTTACAAAGGAAAGCATTTTGGTTTACTTAACAAAGTTAGTCACTCTATTTTTATACTACGGGTATCGGTGACCTTCGTAAAAGAAATGGATCTTTAAAAGGAATTTAACGTACGTAATACTTTAGGGTTAAAATCCGGACTTTGACATAAAATGAAAGTACCTTGATTTGTGTATAACTTGCCTATGCTTTTGTTATGAAACTTGACCATGTTACGTGTGATAGCCTTGTTGTGCAAGTATTGTGTTCTACTCAACTACCGGCTCATCCGGAATGTATTTCACTTGACACGGCTCATCCGAATGTATTTCACTTGATTACGGCTCATCCGGAATGTATTTCACTTGATTACCGGTTCATCCGGAATGTATTTCACTTGATTACCGGCTCATCCGGAATGTATTTCACTTGATTACCGGCTCATCCGAATGTATTTCACTTGATTACGGCTCATCCGGAATGTATTTCACTTGACTACCGTTCATCCGGAATGTATTCCACACGTTTCTATATTGGGTCCATAAGATGGGCCGAGACCTGTTATACGTAGCACATGATTTGTACCTAGATTGCCGGCAGTGAGGAAGGAGTTCCATGGCATGAGGGATGACTTTGAGGGCGTGAGTCCCTGACTTGACATGACTGCTTTTATGTTGTGAACTGTAGTTTGGGTATCATACATGTCTCCTGTTTTATATAGACTATTATGATTTCATTTACGATTTTACGCTTTCACATACTTGGTACATTGTCAGATCGACCTCCTTCGGGGCCGTGCTCATGCCGCGGTAAAGGTACATCGATCGCCGATCCCCGCATAGGATCACATTTCGTGTTGGGAAGCTCCGTTCCTTCGAGGCTTATCTTTGGTATGTTACTCGAGTCCGTAGGTTCTTGTACATTCGTGGGTATGGCGGGCCCCGTCCGTCATAGTTGTTGTCACTTCTAGAGGTCTGTAGTACGGGCGTAGTCCGTCAAAAGGATAATCGTCGTATTTATGTATATATACCAAGGCAACCGCTTTGGTTGGCCTGTTTACTTATCATGTCTCTTAATTCATGTTCATGTTTTTATTTCCGCTGATTTTCTCTGATGTTGTATCACTAGGGTGCCCGGGGTAAGGCACCAGTCACGGGCCCGGGTTCGGGTCGTGACACTTAGCTCCTTTCCTTAAGTTCCAATCCGCTCCAAGCACTCCTTAGAAGCCTATGAAGAACTCATCTTCAAGTTCCAACTTCAAAGTTGAAGAACTCCTTAAGTTTCCGCCTTGCGACTAATACGAAAACGCCGTTTTTCCAAAATATTTATATTGAGATATCCTTAAAATACCCCTAGGGACATTGGGTTTAAGTCTTGTGAACAATGGATCAAAACTACAAAAATTTTGTGTGAGAAGGATGTCAAAGCCGAGAGCATGTATTGCTAAGCTCAAAGTTCTCTCAATTTTTTTAAGTGTTAAAGACCTTGTCTTGCACTAGTGAAGCATATATAACACAATGAAGGGCTTGGATTAATACACTTGTGGTCTAGGATGAAGGACAATTAATGAAAAGCCAAGTGGACAAGTTGACTTGGTCAACAATCTCAAGTTAGCAAGACTTGATCTTTTACCATGGTCAATGACCATTATACCCTTGCATATTTTCGTCCAAGGCCAAGTGGGGGGAGGTGCCACGTGTCGCCCTCTCATTCGTCCATAAAATTTCGTAACCGTCGTGGCCCCGCAAAACGTAAAATTCCTCGGGTGGGCCCCACGTGACCAAATCCGTAAAAATAAACTTCCATAATGTTAATAAGTTCCATATTCCTCAAATAATGCATTTTGAGAATCCAATTCTCAACAACGAACATTTTTCCTTTCCGGCATTCGGAAGATTCTCCGTCGGAAAAACAATTCTTCCTTTCGTACCAATTTCCAAGTCTTGATTCCTTACGTACATTCTCTTATACATGTCCTGGACTTACGGGATGTAACAGTTTGATAGTTAACTGGCCATTAATTATCATAATCTATATGATTTCGAATCAAGAATCGAGAGGAAATATTTGGATATGCTGTAATTAAATAGACATAAGTTAAAATCGCGGACGAAAGTACCCCTATACTTGTGTAGCATTATAGGTTATTGTTCTTAATCCTCCTCTGTGGTAAATCCCATCATAGAAATATAGAAGGGTTCTGCACTGGGGTTGAGCGATTATATAACCTAACAGGAATATAAGACAGTCTAGTTAACCGCTATCTTAACGTAGAAGAAGAAATCATTCTGGGGATTGAAAAGAGTGGATAGTTGAGGATATTTGAATGCCCTATTTCCTTCATAACTGATTTAAACCAAAGTATTATCATAGTTAGTTTATTTTTTGTAATTACTTAGTCTTAGTTATTAGATAAAAATACAAACAAATTAACGTTCACCAAATAGAAACTAAAGCTTAGATAATCGGTACTTGATAACTAGTCTCTGAGGACGATATTCGGTCTTACCAGACTATATTACTTGTAACGATACGTACACTTGCATGAGCATTTGTAAAATCGACCTAACAAGTTTTTGGCGCCGTTTCGGGGACTGGCGTACTTTCAATATCGAATTATCTAATCTTAATTCTAATTTAGTTTGTATATATTCGGTTATGTTATTTTATTTCTAATTTGGTTGCTCCAGGAACAAGTTTCTAACTTGTTCTGCGAGCATCTTTTTATCATTTTTTGTTGTTTTTCTTATTTTGTAGGTAAAGTTGAAGGCAGCCATACCCAGGCTCACCAAGTGCCAGAATCAGTTTATGGCTGAGACAAAGGTGTCCGTAAAAAAATTGGAGACACAAATAGGGCAGCTGATGGATATGGTGAGCAACGTACCGCAAGAAAATATGCCTAGCGACATAATTGAGGGGAGTGATAAGTAGAGTAAGGAACCTGAACCACAACAAGCTATTGAGAATAATAATGAATTGAGAGAGATAGTTGGTGTAGAGAAAGAAGAGGTTACTAAGATCCAACTTTTCACCTTTTTGGATTCCTTAAAATTTATTTTTCCTATACCTGTTGCAGAAGAGACACCACCAACTACCATTTCTGAGCCCCGACCAGAAAGTCATACCCTCAAGGGCACCCCCAAAAGTTGAGAGATGTAGGGAGTTTCACTGATCCCTACATTATAGAGAGCCTAGAAGACAAGTCTGCCTTGTGTAATTGGGGGATAATCTTAGATATGAGGCGCTTGTTTGAAAAAAATGTTGTAGCAAAAGTGAGACCTGCAACAATGACTATGCGGATTGCAAGGAGTTCGCAGAAGGATTCAATGGGCACTAGTAAAGGTTAACTGCGTCTGGCTAAAAGATGTTAAAGACATCGCTTGTTGGGAGGCAACCCAATGTTTTTAATTATGTTATTTTAATTTTTGTTTTAGTTTGTTTTATTTTATCTTGAACAGTATCACGGTCTTGAATTTTGTCTTATGTTTTGATGGCATGGGGACTAGGGACTGACCCTAAGGGGGAAAGAATCAAAAGCGCTGAAACTTCAGAGAGTCCAAAATATGTGCAATTTCCAGAATCTCATCCCAGACATCCGTTATGATCGATGTGTTATGTCAATAAGTTGTCCCTTATTTTTAGTCTTCATACATGAGGGAAAATGTGTCGTTTAAGTTTGGGAGATCTTAGTTTGTTTGTGTGTCTGTTTTTTAGTCTTTTTTATTTGTCTTTGTGTTGTTCCATGTGTTTTTGAGTCATAATTTTTTTTACGGATCATGTATGTGGTAGTTGCTAAAGATATTGAGTGGATAAAGTGGGATAATGTAATGAAATTGAAAGCAACATTCTGTGTGCTTAAGTTAGATATGCCAAAAATTCATGACATCTAATTCTTTGGGATATTTGTGTGTCAGTGTTACACCCCGTAGTTCCAAGACATGTATATGAGAGCGTACGTGGGAAAACAAGACTTTAAATATGGAACGAAAGAAAGATTTATTTTTCCTAAGGAAAATTATCCGAACCTCGTGAAGGAAAAAAGTTTATTAATTGGAATTGGATTCTCAAAATTGATAAGTGAGACTTATAGAATTTATTGGAATTATGGAATTTTATTTTCGGATTTGGTCATGTGGGGCCCACCCAGGAAATTTTACGATTTTGTGGTGCCCACAAGGTTTTCGATATTTTGACCAATTATGGATATTTTGGAGGATGAAATATTTTGGACAAATAGGAGGGTGACACGTGTCACCCCCACATGGCCCATGTTGTGCGAGAACCATGGTGGCCAAGTGGCCAAGTGTGTGCAAGATATTTGTTGGACAAGTGGACAAGTGGGTCCCCCACACACTTGTCCCCAATCTTGTCCCTACACTTGTCATGATCCCCTTCCTTGTCTACATTATATATACACATACGGTGCAAGACTTCATCAACACTTAGAAAAATTTCACTAAGCAAAATATACTCCACTCCTTAGAGGGCTCTCGGCCAAGGCCCACTTCCAAGACCAAAAATTCTTCAATCCTTGTTGATAAATTCTCATATTCAAACCAAAGATCCCTAGTGGTATACTAAGCATAAACAATCCCTTAAACCCCGAAAATACTACGTTGATCCGTGAGTCGCACCATGAAAAACTAAGGTGTTCTTCAACTTTGGTGTTGAAACTTGAAGAGAAGTTGGTTATGAGCTTCTAAGGGTTGCATATAGTGGATTGGAACGTAAAGAATGGGAGCAAGGAATATGCTAAGGATCGACTTTTAAACTTGGATTATTTTGGGCATATTGAGGTAAGGATCATTGTCTTCTTAAGGTAATTGAAGATTTCATGTTGTAGTAGTATATAAATAAGCCTGTGATATAAAGAATGAAGATTTAAAAAGGTTTGGACCATAATGGAGGGTTGAAGCCGAGACATGGCATGTTAGCCATTGAAGTTGTTGATCATTCTTATTGGTATTATCACTTATTACATGTTATATAATGAAGGAAATATGGTTGTTGATAGTTAGTATAACTTATATAACATGTTGGAATGAGAATTGGATTAAAAGGAATTAAGGAAAATGACTTAGGATTTATAGTTGTTGTGGCCGAGAATACCCTTAAAATATTGGACTGTTTTATATGAATTGTGGGGCAAAATTTTACACGTCCAGTTAGGCGCGTTGTTACACCCCGGAATATCAGGATATGTTTATAAGAACGTACGTAAGAACTCAAAAATGTTAAGATTGGAGACGAGTAAAATTTATCGAAATTATGGAATTGTCGGAAAACGAAATATTGCGACGAACGGGAGGGCGACACGTGTCACCCCCCTTAGTGGTCTTGGACGAAAATGGCATGGATAAAATGGTCATTTGACCATAATTTAAATGACCAAGTCTTGCTAAGACAAAGAGCTTGACATTGTTGACTTGTCAAAGGGCCACTTGGGCTTGATCCTAGTGAAATGCATCCAAGCCATCCATTTGTTTTAATCTTGACCCTTCCTAGTGTTATTTAAGTATACTAGTAGCAAGACTTTGTCATTCTACACTTAGAGAAAAAATTGAAATCTTGTTCTTGCTCTCTTAAGGAGGCTCACGGCATTGGCATTGTTTCAAAGGGAATTTTTTTGTTTATTGTCCAATAGGCTCCACACTTTAAACCAAGGTTCATAGGGGTATTGTAAGGGTATCTCAATAGAAAGATCCCGGAAAAGTGGCGTTTTTGTATTAGTCGCAAGGCGAAAACCTAAGGAGTTCTTCAACTTTGAAGTTAGAACTTGAAGAGGAGTTCTTCATAAGCTTCTAAGGGTTGCTTGGAGTGGATTGGAACGTCGAAAAGAGGAGCTAAAATTGCTAAGGATCGACTTGTAATCTTGGATCATATTTGGGCTAAATGAGGTAATAATCTTCGTCTTACTTTTGTAATTAAAGATTCCATGTTATGATAAGTTAGAAATGATCATGTGATATGTGTTATAAAGATTGATAAGTGTTATGGAAGTTTATAAGCTCAAATCCGAAAATGACATGTTGAGTCATTTGAAATTGAATTAGAATTTGGTCGTTGAATAGAATCGTCGCATGTTATCTACTTGAAGATTATAGTTGTTATAATCAATTGCGGCTTTATAACATGTTATACGAAACAACTTGGATTGAAAAGGAATTGGAATAGACATTGTATTGTTGTCCCTAATTTCCGAATGGACATTGTATTTTTGGACTTGTTTGATGTCAATTGTGGGGCGGAATTTTACACGTCTTGTAGGCGTGTAATCCCCTATTGGTAACTACATTGTTGAGCCTTAAATGTGGCGTGTTTGGTTATTGAATTCGTCCTTGAAAAAGGTGGCAAAGAATGTAGAAACAAAGGAAGTGTTGTCCGATTTTACATAGAATTTAGTCACTTTGCACTTGGAATATTCTACGTTTGAAGTAAGAAGTTAATAGACGTATTATGGTCATTATAGGTTGACATACTACGTACGGCATATTGGACTTAGCAAGTGGATTGAACCGAAGAGGTATGTGGAACTTTCTTATCTCTTGAGCATGAATAAGTTGTAAATGTATAGTACGGTAGACGTACAAGATTTTTACAATCTAGTCCATTTGATATCCTTGGCTTATTTTTAAGAATGTCCAAGTTGGTTGAGTTAGGGAATTTACTCACTTGTTTAAAAATATTAAGGATATCTTGGGTTCTAAAAGTTAAGAGACTTAAAGTATTTTGAAAGTATATGATACTTGTTTTGTTTGGAAAGTTTAAGTCTCTTGGTTATAAAGAAGAATGTAAGTATCTAAGGTATAAAGCTAGTATAACGACTTTATGGGAAGTTGGTTATAATAGCTTTATGGAAAGTTAAAAAGAGTGGTTTACTCTAAGTAATATAAGTATGATAAATGACTTGAAATAATGAAAGGCAAATTGATTTAAAGGCATCAATTGCTTAAGGTTTTAAAAGAAAGAAGTCACTTGATTTAGAAGCCTGGAAATGTATTTCTAAAAGGTATTGTGACTTGTCTTAAAATGTAGTTATGACTTGATACTACGGTTATTAGTATCTTTGAAGTTTTGTATGAAAAAGAGTCATTTTTAAAAGAGTAGAAGTACGTAGTACTTTGGGTTAAATTCCCGGATTTTTATAATGACATGTTAGTGCCTTAAGTAAACTAAAATGAGAGTGTACATGTATAAGACTAATAAGAAGTTAGGGGATTTCTTAACTTGCTTATGTTATGTATGATAAGTCGGTAGTGCTTATGTTAGGATATGGTAAGCCGGTAGCGCTTATGTTATGTATGGTAAGCCGGTAGTGCTTATGTTATGTATGATAGCCGGTTTGTGCTAGTGATATATTATTCATTACGGGGTCATTCCCTGGGTTTGTGGCATTTGCATATTCCGTGGATTTGTTACCCATGATGCGAGGAATACCTCATGCGGGTCCGAAAGGGCTTATGCGGGTAAAATAGTCCCATGCGGGCGACCGATCCTATGCGAGAATACCTCATGCGGTCTACACGACCTACGCAGCGGATACGCCTATGCGAGGAATACCTCATGCGCGTCCATACGACCCTGCGGGTGAAATAGTCCCGTGAGCGGATTGCTTAATGATCTGCGGGTGGCCCCGCTTTGATCATGAGCCTCCTATTTTTATGCAGTAAAGTATAGTCTTGTTTACTCTCATTGTTAGTAAGGCACAGTGTACTATTATATGAGTTATCATACATGTCTCCAGTTTTATTTTAGACTTATGATTTCACTACGATTTCGGCCACATATTTGGTACATGTTGTAATCGACCTCCTTCTGGGCCGCGTACGCTGCAGTAGGTAGAGTACAGGTTGCTGATCCTCACTTTTAGGATCACTGATTCAGCTGTTGAGAAGCTCCATTACTCCGGAGGCTTATCCCTGGTATTGTCGGTTGTTGTACATTCAGGGGTATGGCGGGGCCCTGTCCCGCCACAGTTGTTATTCTTAGAGGTCTGTAGTCATGTCTTGTGGATTGGGTTGTAAAGAAAAAAAAATGTACTCTTTTATTATGTATATTTTACTGAAGGTGGCCTTATCGGCTAGCATGTTGATTTTAATGTCTAAGTATTTTTTTTGAGTTGTGTATGTTCCGCTGCTATTCTCTGATGTATACCTGTAAGGGGTGCCCAGGTAGGGCACCAGTCGTGGGCCCGGGGTCGGGTCGTGACAAAAGTGGTATCAGAGCAGTTAGTCCTCAAAAAGTGTCTACAGACTGTGTCTAGTAGGGTCTTGATTATCGGTGTGTTGTGCACTACATCTATAATCAGGAGGCTCCAGGACATTTAGGATTGGTTTCCATTCTTCTCACTCTGAGATCGTGCGATAGAGATGTGTAGTTAGGGTCGTCTCTCCCTAACAAGTTATGTTGTTTGCAGCTACGAGAAAGCGATGACCCAGAAAGATTATGTGTATTGCGTATCCAGGTTGGTAATATTTGTAGTATAGTTGGTATTGTGACATACAACTATACGGATTTATGTATGAGGGTCACATATGTGTTGCCTAGAATGATTATAGATTACCAGGAATTGGTAAGGACTAAATAAATACCGGGAAGGTATGAACAGTTAATGGACTCTCAGCAAGGTTTTACGTGCTAATTTAAGATAATTAGGAGATGATGAGCTGTCTGAGAAGGAAATGGACCCTTAGGAAGTTTAATTAAGGGACTTAATGGAAGACTATGTTAATAGATTAAGCTACGTATGTGAGGACTGATAGGTGAAGACAACACGATTATGGTATTACGAGAAGTTTTTGTACCCGTCTACGGGGGGACTGATAGGTTAGGCTTGGAGCATGGAAATTGTGAGCCTAGGAATGTTGATAACCACCGAGACCTTAGATATATAAGGCCTTCTCGGGTAGTAAAAAGTTAAGTCAGACCAAGGGTAAGAGTTAAGTACGACGCCGAGTCGGGTTGAGGACCTATTAAGGGTCACCCCATAACCTGTAATGGAATGGGATCAGTTGGTAGTAGTCCCGCTACGTGACAGGGTCACGAGGGTGCAAGGCCCAAGTTTAGTTAATCATTTTACGGGTTCGTGGACGCATTCCACCGGAACCAGGTTGTGAGAGCCGGAAATGGCCTTATGTTGTTTAGAATAAGTAACTCTAAAGATTGGAGGCCCGAATCAGTATGAAGGCTATGTACGTACGCTAGAATAAGTTTGGAAGTACGGGAAGAGTATGACCAGTAAGAAAGAAAGCAACCAAGTGTAAAGAAATGGAGCCTGAATCCATGAGGACCTTTCGAGGTCCACTTGTTATACCCCGTAGTTCCAGGGTATGTATGTGAGGACGTACGTACGAGAATACGACAGAAATTTTGGAAAGAAAGGAAGATGTGATTTTTTTCGACGGAAAAGTTCCGGTTTTTGTGAAGAAAAAGGTTCGTTAATGGGAATTGGATTCCCAGATTTGGTATTTGGACTTCTTGGATTATATTAGAATTTTGAGGTTTTATTTTCAGAAATGGTCACGTGGGACCCACGGGAGAAATTTACGGTTTTGTGGGGCCCGCTTTGTTTTTGAGATTTCCGGTATTTTGGATATTTTCGGAAGACGAAATATTTTGGACGAATTGGGGGGCGACACGTGTCACCCCCATGTGGCACTTGGCCGAAATGGGTGGATAGTGGCAGCCACATTCTCGCCGATTTGGCCCTCACACTTGGCACCATTTTCGTTTGGCCATGTGGTGTGGTGGGACCCACACACACATGGCCCAATCTTGACCCTACACTTATATTGATCTTGGCCCTTGGTTCTTCTATAAATACCCCTTGGCTCAAGAGTAAAATCATCCTCACAGAAAGCTTTCCAAAGCAAATGTTTTCCTCCCTTTGTGTAGATTTCGTCCCTCCCCTCTTGTGTAGAAAATACTTGGTGTATTGTTGTATTATCCCAAATACCTTGGCCTAGTATCCTAGTAGTATTCCAAAGTTATTTCAATACTAGAGCAGGAAATACTACTTTATTCCAATAGCCAGAAAGCGAAACCCTAGAAAAATCTTCCTAGCTTGGTGGAAGTTTTTAGAAGTTGTTTAGAAACTTCTAAGGGTCGCCAGCGGGTTGGAGCGTAAGGATGGAGCTAAACGTTGCTCGGGATCGACTTATAACTTGGATAATTTTGGGCTTATCGAGGTAATGATCTATGTCCCTATTGTAATTAGATATTACATGTTGTAGTAGTTATACTTGAGTATATTATATTGGAAGGATGATTATAAAGGATTGAGCGGTATTTACATTGACTGTACTTACGAGACTTGTGTAAGTATTATTGTAAAGATATTTGAACACGTCAGTTAGGCGTGTAATCCCTGAGTTGTTGGCACGTAGCGGGCCGTTGTGAGGAGATTTATGTGATAGCGGGGAGGTGTCACGAAATTTCGTAGAATAAGGAATCTTGTGTTTAGAATATTCTACGAGAGTGCTAGAAGTTGATTTATATATTGTGGTTGTTATAGGTGGATCTTTCTACGCGGCATACTTGACTTGGCTTGTGGTTTAAGCTAAAGGTATGTGATTCTTCCTATACTCTTGAGCATGATTGTTGTGAACTATATAGTGCGGTAGGCGTGCGTGTGAAACGATTTTTGTTTGTTTTAAAACATAAAGTGTTATAATGGCTTTATGGGAAGTTAGTTATAACGACTTTATGAAGATAAAAGAAAGATTTGGTTTTGACAAGAAACGACTTGATTTTGAAAGTTAAGAGACTTGATCTTGAAAGATAAGAGACTTGACTTATAACGACTTGTTTTCGAAAAGGAGAAGTAACTTGATTTAAGTATAGGTTAATTGTTTTGAAAAGAGTAAGTTAATTGGGTTTTAAAAAGAGTATACTTGATGTTGTTCTAAAAGAAAAGCAATTGGTTTATAAAGGATAAAGTACTTGATTTTAAAAGCCTTGTAAAGATTTTTACGAAGGTGAAGTAATTTGGTTTTAAAAGTAAAGCGTGTTTTCTTTATATACTACAGTATTAGTATCACGTGGCTTTTACGTAGAAAGAGGTCTTTTGAAAGAAGGAAAGTATGTAGTATTTTGGGTTTGAAACCGGATTGTTGATTAAAATGAATGTATGTTAAACTTTCCTATGCTTGTTGTGATAGTCTTTGATGTGCAAGTGTTTTGTTGATGTCTTGCCGTGACTCTGGGAGGGCCATTATCCGATTGATTGACCGACATACCGGCGTTGGGTGGTCCACAGTATCGTCCCACTTTGAGTATCGATGGTTGTTTCACATCGTCGTGACTCTGGAGGCGGCTATCCGATTTATTTCCTTTGGACATGCCGGCGTGATGGATGTTCCACGCACGCGTCGTCGTAGGATGGTTTCATGGCCATGACTTCCGAGGTAAGATCCGGGCATGCGGTCATTGTGAGGTTGATGTTAGTCCATGGACCGCTAATCCACGGCTTGCCGCGCGACGAGCGATCACGGGCTTGGTTTGTACGTGTGGTTCGTGCACACTTTAGATACTGTTACGTCATTTTCTGCACTGCAGCCTCGGTAGATAGCTTAAGATACTTGCCTCGGTCATATCTTGTGAGGCGGTAGGCTATTGACGTTAGCTTAAGATACTTGCCTCGGCGATGCGTGGCTAGCTTTTGGGTAGTAGTTGGCATTACCTTGCGTGATGGGATATGACTAGCTTTTGGACTGGTAGTTGGCTATTCTACTTGGCCCGATCGGTTTTGATGACGCAGGCAGGATCTAGTGTTCAGGTTCACATATGGGTGTTGTTTTACATCATGTACTGCCGGCAGTGAGGAATGAGTTCCACGGGCATGAGTGGTATTATGGGCGTGAGACCCATAATTATGTGTGAGTGATTATTCTGGGGATATGCGTCCCCTTACTTGACATAACTGTTTACTTATTGCGAAATGGTTTTATAAAATGATGAAATGTGATTTCATTACAGTATTTTCAGTTTCACATACTTGGTACCTGTTATCGACCTCGGGCTTTGCGTTCATGCCGCAGGTAGAGGTACACCAGTTGGTTGATCTTCGCTCATAGGATCGCAGTTCAGCGTTGGGAAGCTCCGTTCCCCCGGAGGCTTATCTTTTAGTATAGTCCACTGTCATTGTAGGTACTTGTACATTCGTGGTATGGCGGGCCCCGTCCGTCATAGTTGTTGTATATCTTAAGTGCAGAGTAATGCAAGTGTGGTTTGTAAAAGGATAACTGTTCGGGTTTTATGTATATATACTGAAGGCAACGGTTGGGTTGACCTGTTTATTTATTTATGTCTCTCATTTCATGTGTAAAGTTTTTATTTCCGCTGGTTTTCTCTGATGTTGTATCACTAGGGTGCCCGGGGTAAGGCACGATGGCGCCCGGTTTCGGGCGTCACAAGTGGTATCGAGCGATTAATCCTCGAAAGTGTCTGCACCGTGTCTAGTAGAGTCTTGATTATCGGTGTGTTGTGCACCACATCTATAATCGTGAGGTCGCAGGACATTTAGGATTAGTTTCTATTCTTCTCACTCGAGATCGTGCCTTAGAGCGATGTTGTAAGTTGGACTCCTTCGACGTGTTCTTTTACGCGATTATGCCTCGCGCCAAGGCAACCCGCCCGAAGGCAAGGCACCGTGGGAGCCGCTAGTGGGACACAGAGAGTACGAGGCGCAGGCCGGTCATTACACGAGATAGTTCTTGAGACGGCGAGTTTTGCGACGCCGCCCAAAGAGAGGTTAGAGCCGCAGCGGTGGTCGCAGAGACCACGCACTGAGCCTCGGTCCCACACCGGAGCAGAGGAGATGGGTTACAAGAGATGGCGATCGCCGGGATCGTGGCCGACACGGCGAGAGGCTGACGCAGCAGTCGATTTCGTAGCCCCGTAGTTCATCCCGGTCGGATAGTTTGAGGCTACGGATTTTCTCGAGTTGTATCCCGCGAGTTCTACGGTCGAGGCACGAGGATGATCGCAGGAGTTCATCCGTCGATTCTGAAGAGATCATGCAGTGATCAAGGCTTCGAGACCGAGTCCGTGATTTTCGGTTCGATCGGCCGCGTGATACCGTGATCGGTTTGATTCACGAGCTGTCGGGGAGCATGCGCCACCGAATTTGGGGACGAGTTCTCGAGGCATTTCTCGATCATTTCTTGCCGCGCGATGGCGAGGGCACGCGGGCGATTACGATCGAGAGGCGAGGAGGCGCGATTCGGAGTACAACGTAGAGTTCGACTCGTTGGCTCGATATGTCCTGCGTTAGTAGCTAATATGGAGGACGAGTGCACCGCCACGTCACAGGCTTGATGACTACTTGGCGAGTCTTGTTGGTGTATCGCTCACCGGCATGGACATCGCCCGCACGCAGCTCGTGCACTAGGGTGTGAGGCACGGAGACCGGCGGATTGACCAATATCGCAGAAGAGGCCAGACGCAGGTCCTTTGGTAACTTTCAAGGCGGACCGCCTCGCCAGAACTAGTTATACGCCGCCCGATGCAGTGGTCCTCACGCCTTGAGGCCTCCAGAGTATTCAGGAGCAGGTCGTGGCTCGAGGTTGAGTTTTCGGGAGTTGGGGTGCGGCAGGAAGCCACCCGACCTAAGTGTAACGGTGTAGGTAAACCCCATTCGAAGTGTCGAGGACTTGTTTTACATGCGGCGCGGGCCATTTTATGAGAAATTGTCCTACAGAGGTAGCGCGGATGTTGAGACTCGGCCGGATCATTGCGGTTCTTCGCCTTCGATAGCAGTGGTGTTCATATATCTGAGCGAGCGAGGGTCGTGGTGGAAGTTCGATTATAGCGGTCCTTGAAATCGCCTATTTGTTTTTGTGATATCGGTATATCCTTGACCTCTAAGAGACTAGTATGCATTTGTATTAAGATAAGTATATTTTTAATTATTATGTTACGATAGCATTATGTTGGTGTGATAATTCCATGGGTAGTGTAAGATGGAAGTGGTAGCTTTCATGGCGTGAATTAGTAAGATTGTTCGGATCGGGAACGAGAGATTGGCGCGATAGCGGTCGGGTTGAGGCCAGTCGCGTCAACCCGCCGGATTGAGGTGGGGATTCGAGGTGGTCACGGGTGGTAGGTCACGAGGTGCTAGCCCAAGTTTAGGTAACCATCGTATGAGTTCGGGGATGTGTTCGATCAGAATCGGATCGTGAAGGCCGGAGATAGGCCTTAGAGTAAATTGAAGCTAGTAGGAGCTATTGTGAGATTAGAAATGATTTCCTCGTTAGCTTGGATTTGTATGTTACTATGGCCATTGATGGCGTGATTGGTTTCGTAAGTATAGTAGTGAAGACTATCTGACACGCGTTCGTTTGGAGACTTAGAAGGAACATTCGGGACGAATGTTTCTAAGGGGGGAAGAATGTTATACCCCGTAGTTCCAGGGTATGTATGTGAGGACGTACGTACGAGAATACGACAGAAATTTTGGAAAGAAAGGAAGATGTGATTTTTTTCGACGGAAAAGTTCCGGTTTTTGTGAAGAAAAAGGTTCGTTAATGGGAATTGGATTCCCAGATTTGGTATTTGGACTTCTTGGATTATATTAGAATTTTGAGGTTTTATTTTGAAATGGTCACGTGGGACCCACGGAGAAATTTACGGTTTTGTGGGGCCCGCTTTGTTTTGAGATTTCGTATTTTGGATATTTTCAAGACGAAATATTTTGATTTAATTGGGGGCGACACACGTGTCACCCCATGTGGCACTTGGCGAAATGGGTGGATGTCAAGGCCACTGTCCTCGCCGATTGGCCTCACACTTGGCACCATTTCGTTTGGCCATGTGGTGTGGTGGGACCCACACACACGTGGCCCAATCTTGACCCTACACTTATATTGATCTTGTCCCTTGGTTCTTCTATAAATACCCTTGGCTTGAAGAGTAAAATCATCCCTCACTAAAGCTTTCCAAAGCAAATGTTTTCCTCCCTTTGTGTAGATTTCGTCCCCTCCTCTTGTGTAGAAAATACTTGGTGTATTGTTGTATTATCCCAAATACCTTGGCCTAGTATCCCTAGTAGTATTCCAAAGTTATTTCAATACTAGAGCGGAAATACTACTTTATTCCAATAGCAGAAAGCGAAACCCTAGAAAAATCTTCCTAGCTTGGTGGAAGTTTTTAGAAGTTGTTTAGAAACTTCTAAGGGTCGCTGGAGCGGGTTGAGCGTAAGGATTGGAGCTAAACGTTGCTCGGGATCGACTTATAACTTGGATAATTTTGGGCTTATCGAGGTAATGATCTATGTCCCTATTGTAATTAGATATTACATGTTGTAGTAGTTATACTTGAGTATATTATATTGGAAGGATGATTATAAAGGATTGAGCGGTATTTACATTGAGTGTACTTACGATGAGACTTGTGTAAGTATTATTGTAAAGATATTTGAACACGTCAGGTTAGGCGTGTAATCCCTGAGTTGTTGGCACAGTAGCGCCCGGTTAGGAGAGATTTATGTGATAGCGGGGAGGTGCTGCTGTTATACCCGTAGTTCCGAGGTATGTATGCGAGGCGACGCATGCGAGAATACGCATGAAAGATTGGAAAGGAAGAAAGAGGCGATTTTTCCACGGAAAAGTTTCCGGTTTTGTGAAGGAAAAAGGTTCGTTAATGGGAATTGGATTCCCAGATTTGGTATTCGGACTTCCTGGAATATTAGAGAATTATGGAATTTTATTTTCGAAAATGGTCACGTGGGGCCCACGGGAGAAATTTACGGTTTTGTGGGGCCCACTTTGTTTTCGAGATTTTGGCCATCGTGGATATTTTCGGAAGATGTTTTATTTTGGGCCAATAGGAGGGTGACACGTGTCACCCTCCTCTGTGGCTTGGCCGAATGGCATTTGTGCACAACACCCGGTTAGAGTCGTTTTTCGACGAAACGTTTTACATAACTTGCGAGGGGAAAATTCCGGCTATGTCTTTTCTTATTTTTGCGGATTTTTCCGAGAGACGGAACATTTTGGACCAACGAGAGGGCGACACTTGGCACTCTCGTTTGGTGGGCAAGGGCGGCACTTGGACGATTTGGGAAGGCAAGTGGGAGATATTTTTGGTAGATATTTTGTGCAAGTTGGCTAGGTACACATGGGTGAATCTTGGCCCTACACTTGCCTAACACTTGGTGTAATCTTGGCCATTGGTTGGCTTTCACTTGGCCTATAAATACCCCCCCCTTTGAAGACTAATTCATTCACAAAATTGCCTAAGTCTTGAAAGCTTCTTCCTTCCCCCTTAGTGTAGTGTCTTGGCCGAGAGCCCCTCTCTCCCCTCTTGGCCGAGAGCCCCTCTCTCCCCCCTTGGCGAGAGTCCCCACAGTGGGGTAGGCCGAGGGTAGACACCACTCCTTTGAGGTGCTAGCAGTGGGTACCCACTGCCTAGTTGCTTTCGTATAATACCCCTGTGGTATAGAAATACTCTCCAAGTATTGTTATAATGCCCAAATACCTTAGCCGTATACCTTGTAGTATTCTAAGGTTATACCTATACGAAAAGCCCAGAAATACTATTATACTTCCCGTCAGTCACAAAACCGAAACCCTAGGAAAATCTCCATAGTCCGTTGGAGTATTGTGTAGAAGTTGGTTAGAACTTCTAAGGGTGGTTTAGAGCGGGTTGGAGCGCTCGGAGTTGGAGCTAAGCGTTGCTAAGGATCGACATTTATACTTGGATAATTATGGGCTTATCGAGGTAATTATCTTGTCCCCCTATTGTAATTGGATATTACATGTTGTAGGAATATATAGTTGAAGTATACTATATATATAGTACTGAACTTAATGTTGTGGCAATGTCCTTGGACTTAAGCCTGAATAATAAGAAACCTTTTCGAAAGAAGAGTACTGAACTGTAATTACATGGGGTGTATTCTGACATGAGACTTGTGTAGCTTTCTGTGAGGTAGAATTGTGCACGTCAGGTTAGGCGTATAACCCCCGGTTGGCTTGATGGCGGCCAGATAGAGGAGAGATTTACGCTGTTTGCGGGAGGAGTCTTTGTCGAATTTTCGGTAGAATGTTCTACGATAAGATCTAGATATTAATAAGCGCCTGTGGCCTTATAGGTTGAAGTACTACGTGTGGCGCTCTACTTGGCTTAAGGAGTGGCCGACTTGAGGTACTCGGAGCATTTTGCTATTAGTCGATAATCGTCGCGAGGTATGTGAACCTCTTCCTATCTCTTCTAGCATGATATGTGTGAACTATGTGATGCGATGACGTCACGGTGCTAAATGTATTTGATTGGTTTAAAACATAAAGTGTTATAACGGCTTTATGGGAAGTTGGTTATAACAGCTTTATGTAGATAAGAAAACACTTTGTGGTTTTTAAAAGGTAAATGATTTGTTTATAACTGGCTTGATGTGTGATTATAAAGAACTTGAAGTATTTCAAAAGATTTCTGAAATCGTTTTGAAAGAGAAGTAATACTTGGTTTTTGAGAACTTAAGAGTTATACTAGCTTTATGGGAAGTTAGGTATAACGGCTTAAGAACGCTTTCTTGATTTTTGGAAATCGGGATGTGTATCGACAAACCACTGCAGCGTTAATAAAAGGAAATGTTTTGAATAATTAAGTATTATTAAAACCAGTAGAAACTTCCATCTGCATAGAAGCTAAGATGAGACAAAATGATATTTCCTAGATCATGGCTGTTGTAATAAGATTGTTATAAACAAGAATATCCTACTTACATATAAGGCTTATGTTTCTCCGATTGTTTAAAAGAGAATTATATTCTTAAATGAATAAAGCTATGAACTACGAAACCTTTCTAAAATAAGAAACGTGAACATTTGAAATTAGGCAAACTTGGACGTTTGGAAAATAATGTTGTTACTTGATTTTACAAAGGTAAGAGTTTTGGTTTTCTTAAAGGATACCACTCTATTTTATACTACTGGGTATTGTGTGACTTATGTGAAAGAAAGCAGATCTTTCTTTAAGATTTTAATGTGTGAAGTACTTTGGGGATAGATACCCGAACTTGTTAGTAGAAAGTACCTTGTGTGAATAACTTGATTGTATTGGTTTGTGATAGCCTTGTAATACTTTCTTGTTGCTTTGATAAGTAAACATGTTAGGATGCTACGTGTGTTAGTATCTTGTGATGTTTGTGTAAGGGGGTTTCCCTTGATTGTGCTTATTAACTATCGATCGTTATGTTAGTATTGTGGCATTCATCTTGAGATGATTAGGGTTAAGCCGCCTCCGATGCGGGTAGACTCGGTGATGCAGGACCATGATTCGAGAATACCTCATGCGGGTCACGGGGCCTATGCGGAGTCGCGAGTTCGAGTTAGTGTGCGTCCTTTAAGGGCACGCGGTCCTCGTGGCCATGCGGACACGCACGTCCAGGACGATGCCGGGGAGTAGCTACCCTCGAGACGGGGAATACCTCATGCGGGCCGATGAGATTGGCCTACGCGGGCTGCGGAAGTTCGGACTAGACGCGACATTAGATCTGCGGGCAAGTGGCGGCTTTGATCATGTGACGGTCAGCAGATCTTATAATCTGATTTATGACCTTGTTAGTGCGTAGGTGTTAGTAGTCGGCTATGCCTTACTTACCCTGCATGCTTTTATTAGGACACAGTGGGACACGGTGTTCATATGTATTCCTTGGTGCTTGTATATCATAGGCTGGCGGTGAGGAAGGTATTCCACGCACGATTGATGTTGTGGGCGTGAGACCCATTGTTAAATTGAGTGATGACTTGAGGTGTGAGTCACGACTTGACATGATCGCTTATTTACGGTGAATCGTAGTTTGGTTATCATACATGTCTCACGCTTTGTATAGACTACTATGATTTCATTTACTGATTTATTTTTAGTTTCACATACTCGCACTGTTAGATGCGACCTCGCCCGAGTGCGTTCATGCCGCAGGTTGAGGTACATCGATCGTTGATCCTAGCTCTCGTGGTCACGATTGGCGTTTGGGAAGCTCCGTTTCTCCGAGGCTTATCGGTGGTATAGTCCTCGTAGTAAGTGTTTACATTCGGGGTTTGGGCCCCGTCCCGCCATTGTGGTCGATATCATTCTTAGAGGTGCAGAGTAATCGTTGTGAAATTTGGGTTGGTAAAAAGGATTGCTGTTCATTTGTAAAAGAGTTGATGGTTATATATATGCCGAAAGGCAAGTTTTCCTGATTATTGTTTTATATTTCGTTATCTCATGTTGTTGTTTTATGTTCATTGATTACTACGATGTTGTGTCACTAGGGTGCGGTAAGGCACGATCACGCCCATTTGGTCGTGACAACTGTAAATTCGGTAGAATAAGGAATCTTGTGTTTAGAATATTCTACGGAGAGTGCTAGAAGTTGATTTATATATTGTGGTTGTTATAGGTGGATCTTTCTACGCGCGGCATACTTGACTTGGCTTGTGGTTTAAGCTAAAGGTATGTGATTCTTCCTATACTCTTGAGCATGATTGTTGTGAACTATATAGTACGGTAGGCGTGCGTGTGAAACGATTTTTGTTTGTTTTAAAACATAAAGTGTTATAATGGCTTTATGGGAAGTTAGTTATAACGACTTTATGAAGATAAAAGAAAGATTTGGTTTTGATAAGAAACGACTTGATTTTGAAAGTTAAGAGACTTGATCTTGAAAGATAAGAGACTTGACTTATAACGACTTGTTTTCGGAAAAGGAGAAGTAACTTGATTTAAGTATAGGTTACTTGTTTTGAAAAGAGTAAGTTAATTGGGTTTTAAAAAGAGTATACTTGATGTTGTTCTAAAAGAAAAGCACTTGGTTTATAAAGTATAAAGTACTTGATTTTAAAAGCCTTGTAAAGATTTTTACGAAGGTGAAGTAATTTGGTTTTAAAAGTAAAGCGTGTTTTCTTTATATACTACAGTATTAGTATCATGTGGCTTTACGTAGAAAGAGGTCTTTTTGAAAGAAGGAAAGTATGTAGTATTTTGGGTTTGAAACCCGGATTGTTGATTAAAATGAATGTATGTTAAACTTGCCTATGCTTGTTGTGATAGTCTTTGATGTGCAAGTGTTTTGTTGATGTCGCCGTGACTCTGGGAGGGCATTATCCGATTGACGATTGGACATACCGACGGCGTTGGGTGGTCCACGAGTATCGTCCCACTTTGAGTATCGATCGGTTGTTTCATCTTGCCGTGACTCTGGGAGGGCGGCTATCCGATTTATTTCCTTTGGACATGCCGGCGTGATGGATGTTCCACGGGCATGCGTCGATGGGATGGTTTCATGGCCATGACTTCCGAGGTAAGATGCCGGGCATGCGGTCATTGTGAGGTTGATGTTAGTCCGTGGACCGCTAATCCATGAAGCTTGCCGCGGTGACGGCGATCACGGGCTTGGTTTATGCGTGTGGTTCGTGCACACTTTAGATACTGTTCGGTCATTTTCTCGCACGGTAGCCTCCGGTAGATAGCTTAAGATACTTGCCTCGGTCATATCTTGTGAGACGGTAGGCTATTAGACGTTAGCTTAAGATACTTGCCTCGGCGATGCGTGGCTAGCTTTGGGTAGTAGTTGGCTTAGTACCTTGCGTGATGGGATATGACTAGCTTTTGACCGTAGTTGGCTATTCTACTGCCCGTCGGTTTGATGACGCAGTGGATCTAGTGTTCGAGTTCACATATGGGTGTTGTTTTACATCATGTATCGCCAGATGAGAATGAGTTCCACGCATGAGTGGTATTATGGGCGTGAGACCCATAATTATGTGTAGTGATTATTCGGGATATCGTCCCCTTACTTGACATAATCGCTTTACTTATTGCGAAATGGTTTTATAAAATGATGAAATGTGATTTCATTCTGATTTTCAGTTTCACATACTTGGTACTGTTATCGACCTCGCCGGGCCTGCGTTCATGCCGCGGTAGAGGTACACGATTGGTTGATCTCGCTCATAGGATCGCAGTTCAGGAAGCTCGTTCCTCCGGAGGCTTATCTTTTGGTATAGTCCACTGTCATTGTAGGTACTTGTACATTCGTGGTATGTGGCGGCCTGTCCGTCATAGTTGTTGTATATCTTAGAGTGCATGAGTAATCACAGGCGGTGGTTTGTAAAAAGGATAACTGTTCGGGTTTTATGTATATATACTGAAGGCAACGGTTGGGTTGGCCTGTTTATTTATTTATGTCTCTCATTTCATGTGTAAAGTTTTTTATTTCCGCTGGTTTTCTCTGATGTTGTATCACTAGGGTGCCCGGGGTAAGGCACCAGTGACGGGCCCGGGTTTCGGGGCGTCACACCACTAAGTTGTGTCGTGACCTCAGATGTATGTATTGGTAGGATGGCCTGAAAAGGGACGTAGCAGAGTTGTTACTTAATGTCCGAATTAGTAGCAGGTCAAGGTTGAACACCAGAAGCCCAGTGGGCTATTTTAGGCGATTGAAATCCCAACTTAGTTGCGGGAGGTAATTAATATCGATCTTGTTACAAGGTGGCATCGTACTCAGAGGAAGTGTGACTCCCTGGGGGTCAGGGTAAATAGGTGTCGAAACCAGCCGTGTTCTTCCGGTTAGGACCACTTACTCGGCTGAGGTTTATGCTAACTTATATAGCAGGGAGATTATGAGACTGCATGGGATTCCTACGTTTTTTATGTCAGACAGATGAGGTCGGTTACAGATAACTTCTGGAGGTTTTTCAGAAGGGATTAGGGACACAGGTGAGTCTCAGTGTTGCATTACACCCTCAGACCGACGGACAGGCAGAGCATACTATCCAGGCACTTGAGGATAGGTTGCGGGCCGATGTTATTGATTTCAGAGTTAGCTGGAAGAATTTTTTTTGCCTCTTGTTGAGTTACGTAAGATAACAGATACCCTTCCAGTATTCGGATGGCCCTGTATGAGGCCTTGTATGTAAGAAAGTGTAGATCGTCGGTTGTTTGGTTCGACATAGGCGAGGTTCAATTATTTGGTCCAGACTTGATTCAGCGGGCTATGGATAAGGCGAAGCTTATCCAGGGAAGATTATTAGTAAGCTCAGAGTCAGCAGAAGCTTTATGCAGATAACCGACGTTGACACATGGGGTTCAAGTTGACATTTTAGTATGAGTATTGTTATGTGGCCTCGTGTGGTATTATTGGTATGTAGGGGTGGTAAGGAGACTATGTCGCTATCTTTAAGTTTGACACCCAAAAGAACATTCGGGGACGAATGTTTCTAAGGGGGGAAACATTTTACACCCCGGAATTTCAGGATATGTTTATAAGAACGTACGTAAGAACTCAAAAATGTTAAGATTGGAGACGAGTAAAATTTATCGGAATTATGGAATTGTCGGAAAACGAAATATTGCGACGAACGGGAGGGCGACACGTGTCACCCCCTTAGTGGTCTTGGACGAAAATGGCATGGAAAAAATGGTCATTTGACCATAATTTAAATGACCAAGTCTTGCTAAGACAAAGAGCTTGACATTGTTGACTTGTCAAAGGGCCACTTGGGCTTGATCCTAGTGAAATGCATCCAAGCCATCCATTTGTTTTAATCTTGACCCTTCCTAGTGTTATTTAAGTATACTAGTAGCAAGACTTTGTCATTCTACACTTAGAGAAAAAATTGAAATCTTGTTTTTGCTCTCTTAAGGAGGCTCACGGCATTGGCATTGTTTCAAAGGGAAATTTTTTGTTTATTGTCCAATAGGCTCCACACTTTAAACCAAGGTTCATAAGGGTATTGTAAGGGTATCTTAATAGAAAGATCCCGGAAAAGTAGCGTTTTCGTATTAGTCGCAAGGCGAAAACCCAAGGAGTTCTTCAACTTTGAAGTTAGAACTTGAAGAGGAGTTCTTCATAAGCTTCTAAGGGTTGCTTGGAGTGGATTGTAACGTCGAAAAGAGGAGCTAAAGTTGCTAAGGATCGACTTGTAATCTTGGATCATATTTGGGCTAAATGAGGTAATAATCTTCGTCTTACTTTTGTAATTAAAGATTCCATGTTATGATAAGTTAGAAATGATCATGTGATATGTGTTATGAATATTGATAAGTGTTATGGAAGTTTAGAAGCTCAAATCCGAAAATGACATGTTGAGTCATTTGAAATTGAATTAGAATTTAGTCGTTGAATAGAATCGCCGCATGTTATCTACTTGAAGATTATAGTTGTTATAATCAATTGAGGCTTTATAACATGTTATACTAAACAACTTGGATTGAAAAGGAATTGGAATAGACATTGTATTGTTGTCCCTAATTGCCGAATGGACATTGTATTTTTGGACTAGTTTGATGTCAATTGTGGGGCGGAATTTTACACGTCTTGTAGGCATGTAATCCCCTATTGGTAACTACATTGTTGAGCCTTAAATGTGGCGTGTTTGGTTATTGAATTCGGCCTTGAAAAAGGTGGCAAAGTATGTAGAAACAAAGGAATTGCTGTCCGATTTTTCGTAGAATTTAGTGACTTTGCACTTGGAATATTCTACGTTTGAAGTAAGAAGTTAATAGACGTATTATGGTCATTATAGGTTGACATACTACGTACGGCATATTGGACTTAGCAAGTGGATTGAACCGAAGAGGTATGTGGAACTTTATTATCTCTTGAGCATGAATAAGTTGTAAATGTATAGTACGGTAGACGTACAAGATTTTGACAATCTAGTCCATTTGATATCCTTGGCTTATTTTTAAGAATGTCCAAGTTGGTTGAGTTAGGGAATTTACTCACTTGTTTAAAAATATTAAGGATATCTTGGGTTCTAAAAGTTAAGAGACTTAAAGTATTTTGAAAGTATATGATACTTGTTTTGTTTGGAAAGTTTAAGTCTCTTGGTTATAAAGAAGAATGTAAGTATCTAAGGTATAAAGCTAGTATAACGGCTTTATGGGAAGTTGGTTATAATAGCTTTATGGAAAGTTAAAAAGAGTGGTTTACTCTAAGTAATATAAGTATGATAAATGACTTGAAATAATGAAAGGCAAATTGATTTAAAGGCATCAATTGCTTAAGGTTTTAAAAGAAAGAAGTCACTTGATTTAGAAGCCTGAAAATGTATTTCTAAAAGGTATTGTGACTTGTCTTAAAATGTAGTTATGGCTTGATACTACGGTTATTAGTATCTTGGAAGTTTTGTATGAAAAAGAGTCATTTTTAAAAGAGTAGAAGTACGTAGTACTTTGGGTTAAATTCCCGGATTTTTATAATGACATGTTAGTGCCTTAAGTAAACTAAAATGAGAGTGTACATGTATAAGACTAATAAGAAGTTAGGGGATTTCTTAACTTGCTTATGTTATGTATGATAAGTCGGTAGTGCTTATGTTAGGATATGGTAAGCCGGTAGCGCTTATGTTATGTATGGTAAGCCGGTAGTGCTTATGTTATGTATGATAGCCGGTTTGTGCTAGTGATATATTATTCATTACAGGGTCATTCTCCGGGTTTGTGGCATTTGCATATTCCGTGGATTTGTGTTATACCCCGTATTTCCAGAGTATGTATGCGAGAACGTACGTACGATTATATAAGCCCTAATTAGGTTAAGGATGAAATTGTGAGCTTTCAACGGAAAAGAGTCCGAACCTTGTGAAGGAAATTCTACGTTTTTAATATTTTAACCGATTACGAATTTTTCCGAGAGATGAAATATTTTGGACCAATAGGAGGGCGACATGTGTCACCCTTGGGTGGCATATTTGGACGAAAATATTAGGCAAGTGGCCAAGTCAAATAGTCAAGTCTTGCAAGATATTTCTTTGGGTGAGTGGGAGTAGGTAGTGGACGGTTTTCTTGAGCAAGTGGATGGCCACATGGCTCATTGTTGTGGTGGACATATGCCCCAATGTTGTGGTGGACATATGTCCCAATATTGTGGTGGACACTTGGTTGGAAGACTTCATTCTTCACATGGATCCAAATCTTCACCCTCCATTTGTTTTAATCTTGTCCATTGAAGGTTCTATAAATACCCCCCCTCTAGTGCAAGACTTCTCCATTCACTTAACAATTTCCAAGTCTCCAAAAACTCCCTCTCCCTTGTTGTAGTTCTCGTCCCAACTCCCTCCCCCCTTTCCTAGTTGTTTCGTCCCAAACACCCCCCTTCCCCCCTTCCTTGTGTTCTCGTCGAAATACCCCCCCCCCCCTTGGTAGAAAAGTTGTCTTCTAGTATTGTTACTATGCCAAAATACCTTAGCCTAAATCCCTTATAATTTTCCTAAGTTACCTCTATACTAAAAGCCCGGAAATACTACTTCATATCCTTTAGTCACAAAATGAAACCCTAGGGAAATCTTCATGGTTGGTTGAAGTATTAAGTAGAAGTTGTTTAGAAACTTCTAAGGGTTTCTTGGAGCTATCGGAGCGTGCAAATTAGGAGTTAAACGTTGTTCAGGATCGACATTTAAACTTGGATAATTTTGGGCTTACCGAGGTAAATATCTTGTCCTTCTATTGTAATTGGAGATTACATATAATAATAGTTTAGAATTGAGTATAAGATATAGAAGGATATTAAAGAAGAGAATTGAATCAGATTTACGTAGGATTGTATTCTGAGACTTGAGTAGTTTGACGGGTAGGGAAGTGCTGCCCAATTTTCCGTAGAATAGAGAACCTTCTGCTTAGAATATTCTACAGAGTAGTCTAGACGTTGATAGACGTATTTGACTATTATAGGTTGATACTCTGCGCGCGACATATTCGACTTGGCAGGTGGATTTCGCCGAGGAGGTATGTGATTCTTCCTATCCTCTTGAGCATGATATTTTTAAAATATATATATAGTACGGTAGACGTACGGGTGTTAACTAAAATTGGTTTTACTCTGATGTCTTTTGACTTGAGTTTTAAATGATAAGAATCTTGGAAATATTTCAAAAGGGTTATGAATCATTTTTGAAAGAAGAGTGATACTTGGTTTTAAAAAAGCTTAAGAGTTATACTAGCTTTATGGGAAGTTAGGTATAACGACGTAAGAAAGATAAAAGGAACGGTTTACTTATTTGTTTATGAAAGTCTTGTATTGATTTCTGAAAAGTGTAGTAAGATGGTTTGATAAGTAAACATGTTATGATGCTACGTGTGTTAGTGTCTTGTGATGTTTGTGTAAGGGGGTTATTCTTGTTGTGCTTACGTTGTTAAACGATAAGCGTTATCGCTATTATATCACATACCACGACTTGTTATGATCCGAGGACTTGCCACCTCGATGCGCGAGGAATACCTCATGCGGTGCAGTGTGACCTATGCGGAGTGCGGAGTTCGAGATTGATCACTCCGGGTGTTACGCCGACGCGGTCTATATGGCCTATGCGGTCCACGTGACTACGCGACTTCGGGGTCGGGAGGATGCCGGGTTAGCTACCCCGATGCGAGGAATACCTCACGCGGTGCATGGACCTATGCGGACTGCAGGAGTTCCAGGATTAGGCACGCATAATGATACTATGGGCGATTGGCCTTGCTTCGATCATTAGCGGCCTAGAAAAGACCAGTTACATTATATCTATTTTTGCTCTTGTCTATGTTGTTGCATTATGTGCTGTTGAATTGGTTGTATTTGTAAGTGGTTTTAAAATGCTTTGAGTTCATTTCAGTGCTTTACAGTTTCACATACTTGGTACCTATTGTACTGACCTCCTTCGGGGGGCTGCGTTCATGCCGCAGGTAAGGGAAAGCATGTGGTAGATCCTCGTTCTTAGGATCCTTACTCTGGTGTCAGGAGCCCCATTTCTCCGGAGGCTCGACTTTTGGTACGACTCTCCCTGTGTTGTAGATATTTTGTATATTCAGGGTATGGCGGGGCCCTGTCCCGCCATAGTTGTTTACATTCCTACAGGTCTGTAGTCTTGTTGTAAAGTTGGGATGTAACTGTTCACTCTTGATGTATATATACATGCCGAAAGGCAATCTTCTCTTGATAAACTGTTTCTCATTTCATAATTGTTTCATGTCTTGTTTTATATTCCGCTGGTTACTCTGATGTATGTCTACTTAGGTGCCTGTAAGGCACGATCACGCCCGGTTCGGTCGTGACAAAAGTGGTATCGTGAGCGCTTAATCCTCGGAAAGTGTCTACAGACCGTATCTAGTAGAGTCTTGATTATCGGTGTGTTGTGCACCACACCAATAATCAGGAGACTATAGGATATTTAGGATTGGTTTCCATTCTTCTCACTCTGAGATCGTGCCTTAGAGTTGTTTTATAAGTTGGACCCCTCTAACGTATTTCCTTTCTTTAACAGTTATGCCTCCATGCAAGGCAACCCGGGCCCAGAAGGGCAAGGCAGCCGAGGGAGCTGCTAGTAGGACACAGAGGGTCACGAGGGCCCAGGCCCAGTCTATACCCGAGGCGATACCTCAGACGGCGAGTTCCACGACGCCGCCAGCAGGTTTGAGCCGCGGCGATGGATGATGAGACCACAATACTGCGCCTCCACCCCACACCGGAGCAGAGGAGATGGGTTATAGAGAGATGGCCCAGTTACTAGCCAGGATTGTGGCCAGACATGAGGATAGGCTGGATGCAGCAGTTCCAGTTCCAGTAGTACCCGAGGTCGGATAGTTTGAGGCTACGGGATTTTCTGAGTTGTAGCCCGCCAGAGTTCTACGGGTCGAGGCCTGAGGATGATCCGCAGGAGTTCATCCGAGCGATAAATGATCGCGAGAGTGATCAAGGCTTCGAGACCGAGTCCGTGATCTTGGTTCACATCGGCCGCGTGATACCGCAATGATCGTTTGATTCGTGGGAGCTATCCCGGGGAGAGCATGCGCCTCCAGCAGTATGGGACGAGTTCTCTGAGGCATTTCTCACTCATTTCTTGCCGCCACAGATGAGGAGAGCACGGACCGATAAATTTTTGATGCTGAGGCAGAAAGGGCGCACAGTTCGGGAGTACAACGTGGAGTTCGACTCGTTGGCTCGATATGTCCCTGCGTTGGTAGCAGATATGGAGGACAGGGTGCACCGCTACGTCACCGGGCTAGATGATTATTTGGCAGAGTCTTGCTCAGGTGTAGCTCTTCAGCCGGGCATGGACATTGCCCGCATGCAGGCTCATGCACTGGGATGCGAGGAGCGTAGAGGCCGACGGGTCGACAGATATCAGCAGCAGAAGAAGGTCAAGACGACCAGATCTTTTGGTAGCTCTCGGGGTGGATGATCTCAGCAGCAGACTAGATTTGCACCACAGCCAGCTCAGAGCACTCCTACACCGTCTTCGTGAGCGGCCAGGTATTCGGGGCGGTCAGGGCACCGGACTTGGACTTCGGTAGCGGGTGCTAACCGGTCGAGGTCCTCTCGGTGTCCGATGTGGTAGATTCCATTCGGAGTTGTGATACTACCTCGAGTTTGCTACACTGCGCCGCCAGGTCACTATGCGAGCCTGTCAGAGCAGGCGCCGCAGATGGTAGGGTCACTACAGGTCTTTCACGTCTTCTTCACTCGATTTACTCGCCCGAGGGCGTGGTGTTCGAGGACCAGCAGTCGCGCAGGTCGTGGCAGTGGGTGATTCGGTGGTAGCTCGGCGGGTATATAGGGTTTGCCCAGTGACTTTATGCAGTCATCAGACCCTAGCCGACTTGATAAAGTTGGATATGACCGATTTTGATGTGATCATGGGTATGGATTGGTTAGCTTCTTGCTACGCCAATGTAGACTGCAGGGAGAGAGTGGTACGGTTCCAGTTTCCTGGGGAGCCGATTATTGAGTGGGAGGGGAACACTGTGTCGCCGAGGGGTAGGTTTATTTCTTACCTCAAGGCTAGGAAGATGGTGCAGAAGGGGTATATCTACCATCTCGTTCGGGTGTTTGATCGAGGTCGCGGTACAGATTTTCATCGGCCCAGTAGTCAGAGAGTTCCCAGATGTGTTTCCAGATGACCTCCCGGGTATCCTTCCTGAGAGGGAGATAGAGTTTTGTATCGATGTGCTGCCAGATACTCGACCTATATCCATTCCGCCATATAGAATGGCACCTGCCGAGTTGAGAGAGTTGAAGGACCAGCTGAGAGATTTGCTGGAGAAGGGCTTCATCAGGCCTAGTGTTTCTCCCTGGGGAGCGCCGGTATTGTTCGTAAAGAAGAAGGACGGGACGCTGCGCATGTGTGTTGATTACAGGCAACTGAACAAGGTGACTATTAAGAACAGATACCCCCTTCCCAGGATTGATGATTTATTCGACCAGTTGCAGGGTGCGAGATGTTTCTCCAATATTGATTTGCGATCGGGCTATCATCAGGTGCGAGTTAGAGAGGCGGATGTCCCTAGATCGCATTCGGACCCAGACGCACTATGAGTTCAGGGTTATGTCTTTCGGTTTGACCAATGCTCCGGCGGTATTCATGCTTTGATGAACCGAGTGTTCAAGCCATTTTTGGATACGTTTGTGATAGTATTCATTGATGACATCTTGGTTTATTCTCGCTCAGAGCAGGAGGATGCGGAGCATTTGAGGACTGTGCTGAGAGTTCTCCAGACCAGATTTACGCCAAGTTTTCCAAATGTGAGTTTTGGTTGGCTTCGTGGCTTTTCGGGCACATCAGTGGCTGATGGTATTCGGGTGATACGGCCAAGATCAAGGCAACAGAGTTGGCCTAGACCTACTACTCCGGCCAGTGCGCAGCTTCCGGGCCTTGCAGTTACTATCGGAGGTTCGTGGAGAAGTTTGCTTCTATTTCGACTTTGACTAAGCCGACTCGTAAGCGGCTAAGTTTGATGGATCGATTCTTGTGAGCGTGGTTTCGCCATCGAATGAGAGATTGACGACCGCCCCAGTTCTTACTTTTCCAGAGGGTCCAGACGGTTATGTGGTGTATTGTGATGCGTCAGGCGTCGGGCTTGGATGTGTGTTGATGCAGCAGGGTAAGGTTATAGCATACGCATCTCGACAGCTCAAGATGCATGAGAAGAACTACCCCACCCATGATTTGGAGTTGGCAGCGGTGATTCACGCCTTGAAGATCTGGAGGCACTATTTGTATAGAGTTCATGTGGATATTTACACAGACCACAAGAGCCTCCAGTATATCTTCAGCCAGAGGGAGCTGAACTTACGACAGAGACGGTGGTTAGAGTTACTCAAGGATTATGATGTCGATATCCTGTACCACTCAGGGAAGGCCAATGTTGTGGCAGATGTCCTTAGTCGTAGGTCGATGGGGAGTCTATCAGTTGTGCAGCCAGAGAGGAGGGGCATGGTCCGTGAGTTACATCAGTTAGCGAGCCTTGGAGTCCGATTGATTGGTTCTGATAGCAGTGGGGTTCGAGTTCGAGAGGTTTCCGAGTCTTCCATCGTCGAGGAGGTGAAGAGGCAACTGTTTGAGGATCCGATTTTGGCACGGTATAGTGATACGGCTCTTCGTGAGGGGAAGGGTCCTTTTAAGGTAGCACCTGATGGGGTGCTAAGGTTTGAGGGCAGGTTGTGTGTTCCAGATATTGCAGGACTTCGGCAGCAGGTTCTGGGGGAAGCACATAGCGCGCGTTACTCTATCCATCCGGGGTCGACAAAGATGTACCACGACCTCAGATCTGTGTATTGGTGGGATGGCACAAGAGGACGTTGCGAGTTTTTGCTCGGTGCGTGTTGTCGCAGTAAAGGTAGAGCACTAGAGGCCTGGTGGGTTGTTGCAGGCGATAGAGGTTACGACCTGGAAGTGGGAGGTGATCAACATGGACTTTATCACAGGGTTACCTCGCACTCAGGAAACATGATTCTATTTGGGTTATCGTCGACAGGCTGACGAAATCATCCCACTTTCTTCCAGTCAGGACGACTTTTTTGGCCGAGGATTATGCCAGACTTTACATCCGAGAGATCGTGAGACTGCATGGGGTCCCTATTTCTATCATATCGCATGCAGGAGCCCATTTTACGCTAACTTCGGAGGTCTTTCGAAGGGATTAGGACGCAGTGAGCCTCGATCGCATTCCATCCTCGCATGCACGACAGCAGAGCGTACTATCCAGACTCTTGAGGATATGCTATGAGCCTGTGTTATTGATTTCAGGGGTAGCTGGGAGGATCATTTGCAGCTAGTAGAGTTTGCGTATAATAACAGCTACCACTCCAGTATCCAGATGACGCCTTATGAGGCCTTATATGGGAGGAAGTGCAGATCGCCGATAGGCTGGTTTGATGTGGGCGAGGTGCAGTTAGTGGGACCAGACTTGATACAGCAGGCGGTGGATAAGGTAAAGCTTATCCAGGAGCGGTTATTGACAGCTCAGAGTCGACAAAAGTCGTATGCAGATCATCGTCGTCGGCATTTGGAGTTTGAGGTTGATGATTGGGTTTTCCTGAAGGTGTCACCCATGAAGGGTGTGATGAGGTTTGGGAAGAAAGGGAAGCTCAGCCCAAGGTACACTTTTGTCACGACCCGTTCCGGGGCCCGTGACTGGTGCCTTACCCGGGCACCCAAGTAGTCATACATCAGAGTAATCAGCGGAACATAAAAGCAATACATGAAACAAAATGTGAAATGAGACACATTTTACCTGAGAGAAAATTGTCTTTCGGCATATATATATATAATTACAAAGTTGAACAGTTTAATCCTTACAACCCTGCCCACAACAAAGGCATGCACTTAAGATTTATACAACAACTATGACGGCCAGGGCACCGCCATACCCTGAATGTACAAGAATCTATGCACTGTGGTAACATACCAAAAGATAAGCCTCGAAGGAACGGAGCTTCCCAACACGCTGAAATGTGATCCTAAAAGCGGGATCGACACTGATGTACCTCTACTGCGGCATGAACGCACGGCGAGGAGGTCAAGACAACAGTACCAAGTATGTGAAATCAGAATATCGTAAATGAAATCATAATAGTCTATATAAAGCGAGACATGTATGATAACCAAACTACAAGACACCCATATAGCGATTATATCAAGTCGTGGACTCACGCCTCCAAGTCATTACTCAAATATAAATATTGGGTCTCACGCCCACAACATCAATCATGCCCGTGGAATACCTTCCTCACCACGGCAGATATGATATGATAACACCAAGAAGTACACCAACACCAAGTCCTACGATGCCAAAGCCGTACTAACAATACTATACAACCAAACCACGAGGCGACACTGGCAAGTACGAAAGTCGACTACGGATACCAAGGCAGCCACGTATGACCGGGCAAGTACGAGGGCTAACTACTGTACCAAGGCGTCAGATCACGAGACTTCGTCACTACACTGAACGGGGCAAGTGCGAGGGCTAACTACCAGGTACCAAGGCCGAATCAGCCACGAGACGGGGCAAGTACGAAAGCCGACCACCAGGTACCAAGGCCGAACAGTAAGAAACCTCATGGAGAGCTAGTCCATGGAATAACACTATCAACAGGAGCGTACCCGTGGAATTCTCCGTCACTGCCGGTACGTCCAAGTAATATCATAACAAATCAACCGGCCCTCCACCGAGAGACGCGGTAGTATAGAAACACAATTCTTGCACAACAAAGGCTATCACAACAAGCATAGGCAAGTTTCACAACAACAAGCATAGGCAAGTTATACACAACTCAAGGTACTTTCATTTTATGTCAAAGTCCGGGTTTTAACCCTAAAGTACTACATACGTTAAATTCCTTTTACGAGATCCATTCCTTTTTATAAAAGTCACCCGATACCCTTAGTATAAAAATAGAGTGACTTACATCTTTTAAGTAAACCAAAACAACTTCCATACTTTCCTTTTTAAAACCAAATTAAGGAAATACCATGCCTTCTTTTTTTTGGACCAAAACACTTCTCTTTTTAAAGTCAAGTTACCACATTAAAACCAATGATAAAACCTTTCTTTTGTTTTCATAAAGTCGTTATAACTAACTTCCCATAAGGCTGTTATAACACTTTATGTTTTAAACCAATTTAAGACAAAACAATGCCTTTCTTTTCCCTAAAGTTCCAGTTTGCATAATTCAATGCTCAAGTTTCTCATTTTCGGAAAGGTTTCGTAGTTCATAGTTTTAATCCTTTAAAACATAATTCTCTTTTAAACCATTTGAGAAACACATGCCTTATATGTGAGTAGGTTATTCTTGTTTATAAACAATCTTATTAAAGCAGCCATGATCTAGGAAATGTAATATCATTTTGTCTCATCTTAGCTTCTATGCAGATGGAGGTTTCTACTGGTTTTAATAATACTTAATTATTCAATACATTTACCTTTATTAGAGATGCATTGGTTTGCTCGATCCTTATTCTGATTTCCGAAATCAGTAAAACATTATTCCTTTTTAAAAAACCAAGTACTCATTATTCACGAATGAGGTTTCACACTTTTAACAAAATTCATATCAATTCAATTAAGTCAAGTCTCTTATCTTTTAAGATCAAGTCCCTTAACTTCTAAAATCGGTAAACCATTTTCTTTACCTCTCTTAAGACGTTATACCTAACTTCCCATAAAGCTAGTATAACTCTTATGTTTTCAAAACCAAGTATTACTCTTCTTTCAAAACGGTTTCTTAATCTTTTGAAATACTTCAAGACTCTTTATTATTCAGGCTTAAGTCAAAAGACATTGCCGTAACACTACATTCAGTTAACACACGTACGTCTACCGTACTATATATATATTCTTTTAAAATACTTCCAGATTCTTATTATTCAGGCTTAAGTCAAAAGACATTGCCACACGTACGTCTACCGTACTATATATATATATATATCCTTGTAAAATATCATGCTCAAGAGTATAGGAAGAATCACATACCTCGCGACGATTATCGACTATAAGCAAAACGCTCCTCGGTTATAACCCGGCTAGCCTTGTCCACCTTCCAAGTAGTTCATGTTACTCGCAGAACATTCAACCAATAAAGGTTATCAGTCTACTGTAAATACAGTCCTATGTAAGTACAGTTTAATCTTCTACTTATATATTCTTCTGATGTGATTTCAGTTCAAGTCTTTTCTGTAATATCCTTCTATTACAGTTCAATTCTCTTCTATGAATCTTATATTCATTTCAATACTACTACAGTATGTAATTCCCAATTACAATAGAAGGACAGTAGTATTTACCTCGATGAGCCCAAAATTATCCAATTTTTAATGTCGATCCTGAACAACGTTAAGCTCCTACTCCGAGTGCTCCAATCCGCTCCAAACAACCCTTAGAAGTTCTACGCAACTTCTACTTAACACTTCAACCGACTATGAAGGTTTTTCTTAGGGTTTCGTTTTTGTGACTGAGGGGAAGTATAATAGTATTTCTGGGCTTTTCGTATAGAGGTAACCTTGGGAATTCTACAAGGTATTTGGGCTAGAGTATTTAGGGCATTAAAACAATACTTGGAGAGTATTTCTATACCACAAAGGGGGGTATTATACGAAACAACTAGGCAAGGGGGGGTGTATTCTCGTGACCACAGGAGGAGCACCCTCGGCGAGGCTTCTCAAGGGGAGGGAAGGCTTTGGACGAAATCTCAAGACGGAGGGAGTATTTTGAGACTTAGAAAGAATGCTCAAGTTTGGATGAAATAACTCTTCAACAAGGGGGGGTATTTATAGGTCAAGAAATGGCCAACCAATGGCCAAGATCCATACAAGTGTAAGGCAAGTGTAGGGCTAGATTTTAACCATGTGGACCTTATCCATCTACCACAACAACTTGCACAAAATATCCTACCAACTCCCTTGACCCCAATCGTCCACTTTGCCGCCCCAATTGCTTCCAATGTGAGGGTGACACATGTCACCCTCCCGTTGGTCCAAAATGTTTCGTCTCTCGGAAAAATCCGCAAAAATCCGCAAAAATTATAATTGACATAGCCGGAATTTTCCCTTCGCAAGTTTAGTAAAACGTTTCGTCGAAAAACGATTCTTTTCGGCACTTGTGCCCAAATTTTCGAACCTTGCCAATCCTTAAGGCTTAAATTTTTATACGTACGCCTCACGCATACTGCGGAAATACGGGGTATAACATTCTCCCCTCCTTAGAAACATTCGTCCCGAATGTTCCTTCTCAAGACGGATAACGATAAAGTTCTTCTAACAAGTTGCTAACGCCACACCTGGCCATGAAATAACACACGTTCTCTTCCTTCCTTTCTCGTCGTACCCTTCTCGAACACTCGAACTCTTCTTAGTACACGTACCACGCCCGATCAATAGTGCATTGCGAAACTTTGGAGTCACTACCTCCAAACTTGGTCATCTTACTAGCCTCAATCTTCCTTAAGGCCATTCCTGGCCTTCACGATCTGCTTCTGGTCGAACATATCCACGAACTCATCCGATGGTCAACTAAACTTGGACCTAGCACCCTCGTGACCCTACCACCTGGCGGGACCACCCAGAGCTGACCCAACCCCAAAAGCGGGCGCGGGTTGGCGAACATGGCTGACCAACCCGACCCACTTAACGCATCAAGCTCTTGTTTCCCGATCCGGAACAATCTTACCTATACAGGTCATGAAAGCTACCACTTCCATTTTACACTACCCAAGGAATTTTCCCACAATTACTCCACGTATACTTATACATTCTGACAAAGATCACCCGCAAAGTCTTGTACTCAAGCGGCGCTTACATCTAAGGTCTCAGCGTAATATTCTAAGGTTCATCATTATCTCACCCTGAGCTTACCCTTTCTCACTAACCAGGTTTTGAAATCACATTTTAGCACAAAGCTATCCGAACATAACACTAAACACCTCATCATAAGCATCACCCGAATCGGCGTGGCGGTGCCTTACCGGGCACCCTAGTGATACAACATCGAGAGAAAACGCGGAAAATAAAACATAGTCATAAACAAGAGATATAATAATAAACAGGCCAACCAAAGCGGTTGCCTTGGTATATACATAAAACACGAGCAGTTTAATCCTTTACAACCACGCTTGCGATACTACGGACCTGCAAGATTTACAGCGACTATGACGGGACGGGGCCCGCCATACCACGAATGTACAAGAACCTACAACTCGAGGAAACACATACAAAAGATAAGCCTCGGAGAAACGGAGCTTCCCGATATCTTTGGCGTGATCCTATGGCGAGGATCCACGGCCGATGTACCTCTACTGCGGCATGAACGCGGCCACGAGGTCAATGATAACAGTACCAAGTATGTGAAGCGTAAAATCAGTAAATGAAATCATACTAGTCTATATAAAGCGGGAGACATGTATGATGACCAAACTCTGATACATAACATATAACGATTCATGAGTTAGGGACTCGCCTCCAAATTATCACTCGTGCGTGGAATTTCTTCCTCACTTGGCGGTTTATGATATAACAATACCAAGGAGTATACATGAACACGAGTCCCACGTGTCATAAAAACCGTCTGAGACAAGTACAACTACGGATCCGACCGTACCAATAATACAATGCAACCACAAACACGAAGTTGACACGGGGCAAGTCGAGCCGACTACCAGATACCAAGGCGGTCACGTGGCGATCGGGGGCAATACGGTGACCACCGGTACCAAGGCGTATCACGAGACTTCGTCCTCTGGCCGAGCAGGGCAAGTCGAGGGCTAACTACCAGTACCAAGGCGAATCAGCCACGAGGCAGGCAAATCTGAAGCCGACCACCGTACCAAGGCGAACGGTAAAAAACCTCGTGGAGAGCTAGTCCATGGAATAACACTATCAGCGAGGAGCATACGTGGAATTTTCCGTCCGCTGCAGATGCGTCAAGTAAGTCCTCAACTACCAACGGCACTCGTTGAGAGGCGGTTATATAGAACACCATTTGCACAACAAAGGCTATCACCACAAGCATAAGCAAGCTACACAACAACAAGCATAGGCAAGTTACACAACAACAAGCATAGGCAAGTTACACAACTCAAGGTACTTTCATTTTATGCCAAAGTCCGGGTTTTTAACCCTAAAGTACTACGTACGTTAAATTCCTTTTAAAGAGATCCATTCCTTTTATAAAAATCACCCGATACCCGTAGTATAAAAATAGAGTGACTTACATCTTTTAAGCAAACAAAAACAACTTCTCTTATTAAAGCCAAGTTTCCACATTTAAAACCAATGATAAAAACCCTTCTTTTGTTCTCATAAAGTCGTTATAACCAACTTCCCATAAAGCTGTTATAACACTTTAAGTTTTAAAACATTTTAAGACAACACAATGCCTTTCTTTTCCCTAAAGTTCCAGTTTGCCTAATATTCATTACACAAGTCTCTTTTTAGAAAAGTTTCATAGTTCAATGTCTTAATCCCTTTTTAAAACTATTGAGTAACATATGCCTTATATGAGTGTAGGTTATTCTTATTCATAATCAATCTTATTAAGCAGCCATGATCTAGGAAATGTAATATCATTTTGTCTTATCTTAGCTTCTATGCAGATGGAGGTTTCTCTGGTTTTAATAATACTTCATTAGTCAATACATTTTCCTTTTATTAACTGCGGTGGTTTGTCGATACACATTCGATTTCAAATCAAGAAAACATTCTTAAGTCGTTATACCTAACTTCCCGTAAAGCTAGTATAACTCTTAAGCTTTCAAAACCAAGTACTACTCATTCTTTCAAAGCGATTCAAGAATCTTTTGAAATACTTCAAGTTCTTTATTAACACATATCAAGTCGATTACCTTTTAAAACCACAAAGCATTTTCTTACCTACATAAGGTTATAACCAACTTCCCATAAAGCCGTTATAACACCTTATGTTTCAAACCAATCAAATCTGATTAACACGTATACGTCTAACGTCTTACATAGTTATACACATATCATGCTAGAACAGATAGGAAGAGGTTCACATCTGTCACGACCGAACCGGGCGTGGTCGTGCCTACCGGGCACCCTAGTGATACAACATCAGAGAAAATCAGCGGAAATAAAAACATGAACATGAATTAAGAGAAAAGATCAATAAACAGGCCAACCAAAACAGTTGTCTTCATCATGTATACATAAATACGACGATTATCCTTTTACAAACCACGCCAGTTACTACAGACCTCTAAGATTTTTACTGGACTATGACGGACGAGGCCGCCATATCCACGAATGTATAAGAAACTACGGACTCGGGGTAACATACAAAAGATAAGCCTCCGAAGGAACGGAGCTTCCCAACACGCTGAAATGTGATCCTATAAGCGGGGATCGACAGTTGATGTACCTTTGACCTGCGGTATGAACGCAGCCCCCCGAAAGAGGCCAGTACAACAGGTACCAAGTATGTGAAACTGTAAAATACTGTAAATGAAATCATAATAATCTATATAAAGCAGGAGACATGTATGATAACCAAACTACAGTTCACAACATAAAAGCGATCATGTCAAGTCGAGGACTCACGCCTCAAAGTCATCCTCACCCGTGGAACTCGCCGCCATTCTTGGCGATCTAGGTACAAATCATGTGATACGTATAACGGTCTCGGCCCATCTTATGGACCCAATATAGAAAAGTGTGGAATACATTCGGTTCATCCCGTGAACCGTGATCGAGTGGAATACATTCGGATGAACCGTAGTCAAGTGAAATCGTTCGGATGAACCGGTCATCAAGTGAAATACATTCCCGGATGAACCGGTAATCAAGTGAAATACATTCCCGGATGAGCCGGTAATCAAGTGAAATACATTCCCGGATGAGCCGTGTCAAGTGAAATACATTCCGGATGAACCGGTAGTCGAGTAGAACACGATACTTGCACAAAGGTGTCACACGTAACATGGTCAAGTTTCATAACAACAAGCATAAGCAAGTTACACCTGACTCAAGGTACTTTCATTTTATGTCAAAGTCGGATTTTAACCCTAAAGTACTACGTCGTTAAATTCCTTTTAAAGATCCATTTCTTTTACAAAGGTCACCCGATACGTAGTATAAAAAAATGAGTGACTAACATTGTTAAGTAAACCAAAATGCTTTCCTTTGTAAAATCAAGTAACAACCTTATTTTCCAAACGTTCAAGTTTGCCTAATTTCAAAAGCTCAAGTTTCTCATTTTAGAAAAGGTTTCGTAGTTCATAGTTTTAAATCCTTTAAAACATAATTCTCCTTTAAACGTTTTGAGAACATATGTCTTATATGTGAGTAGGTTATTCTTGTTTATAATTAATCTTATTAAGCAGCCATGATCTAGGAAATGTAATATCATTTTGTCTTATCTTAGCTTCTATGCAGATGGAGGTTTCTACTGGTTTTAATACCATACTTCGTTATTCAATACATTTTCCTTTATTAACGCTGCAGTGGTTTGTCGATACTCATTCTGATTTCCGAAATCAGTAAAACATTATTCCTCTTAAAACCAAGTACTCATTACTCACGAATGAGTTTTCACACTTTTAACAAAATTCATATTAATACCATTAAGTCAAGTCTCTTATTTATAAGATCCAATCTCTTAACTTTTGAAATTAATATCCCATTCATTTTACCACCCTTAAGACGTTATACCTAACTTCCCATAAAGCTAGTATAACACTTATTGTTTTAAAACAACCAAATCTGATTAACACGTATGCGTCTCACGTACTACATAGCTCACACATATCATGCTAGAAAAGATAGGAAGAGGTTCACATACCTCGCGACGATTATCGACTAATAGCAAAACGCTCCAAGTACCTCAAACCGTCGACTACACTCTCAGTCAAGCAGGTCACTCCATACGTAGTACTACAACCTATAGAGGCCACAAAGCGCCTATTAATATCTTTAAATCCCGACGTAGAATATTCTACAGAAAATTCGGCGACACCTTCACATGACAGCGTAAATCTCTCCTCTATCGAGGCCGGCTACCAAGCCAACCGAGGGTTTTGTCTGCCGGGCGTGTACAATTCTACTCACGCAATACTACAAGTCTCATGTCTGATCACCTATGTAATTCTGATTCGATTCACTTCTTAAAATTCAGCTTAAGTCGCAAGACATTGCCGTAAGTATTATTGAGCTTAAGTCAAAAGACATTGCCGCACAATTATAATGTTCAGTTCTATATATAGTATACTTCAACTATATATTCCTACAACATGTAATTTCCAATTACAATAGAAGGTCAAGAGTGTTTACCTCGATAAGCCCAAAATTATCCGAGTTTATATGTCGATCTGAGCAAGGTTTAGCTCTACTCCGCGCTCAGGCCGCTCCAACCAACCCTTAGAAGTTCTAACCAACTTCTACTTATAACTTCAACTACGGGTGAAGATTTACTTAGGGTTTCGTTTTGTGGTGAGGAAGTATAATAGTATTTTCGGGCTTGTAAAAGTGTAACCTTGGGAAAACTACAAGGTATTTGGGCCAAGGTATTTGGGCATTATAACAATACTTGAAGAGTATTTCTATACCACAAAGGGGGTATTTATACGAGACAACTAGGCTAGGGGTACCGCGGCAAAACACCACAAGGAGGAGGTGGCTCTCGGCCAAGGGCTCTCAAGGGGAGGGGGTGTGGTGGACGAAAGCTCGAGGAGAGGAGTATTTTGAGACTTAGTTAGATTGCTCAAGTTTTTGGATGAAGAAAGTCTTCAACTAGAGGGGTATTTATAGGTCAAGTGAAGGCCAACCAATGGCCAAGATGAAGACAAGTGCATAGCAAGTGTAAGGCCAAGATTTAGCCATGTGCTACCTTATCCATTTACACAAAATATCCTACCTAACCCTTGACCAAAAATGCAACACCAAAAACGTGCAAAGGGCAAGCTTTTGCCGTCCACTCCTTCCAATTAGAGGGTGACAAGTGTCGCCCTCTCGTTGGTCCAAAATGTTTCGTCTCTCGGAAAAATCCGCAAAAAATATAAATGACATAGCCGGAATTTTCCCTACGAAAGCTGTGGAAACGTTTCGTCGAAAAACGACTCTAATCGAGTGTTGTGTACAATTTCGAAACTAGCCAACTTTAAGGTTCAAATTATAATACGTACGCGCTCACGTACATACTCTGGAAATACGGGGTATAACACATACCTCGCGATGAGTATCGACAATAAGCAAAATGCTCCAAGTACTACAACCTTGCTAGCCCTTTCCACTCCTCAAGTAGAATACGCTACTCTTAGTACTTTCACCTAAAAAGGTCACAAACGTCTATTAACTTCAAAACACAAGGTTCCATTTCTCTACAGAAAATTCGAAGACTCCTCACATGGCGTAAATCTCCTCTCTATCGGCGGCTACCAAGCCACCGGGGTTTTACACTTGGGGCGTGTACCATTCTACTACACAACAATGCTACACAAGTCTCATGTCTGATACCCTATGTAATTACGATTCGATTCTCTTCTTTAAATTCAGCTTAAGTCAAAAGACATTGCCGCAATAATGTTCAGTTCTATATATAGTATACCTCAACTATATATTCCTACTACATGTAATCTCCAATTACAATAAGGGACAAGAATATTTACCTCGACAAGCCCAAAATTATCCAAGTTATAATGTCGATCTGAGCAAGGTTTAGCTCTACTCGTGCGCTCCAATCCGCTCCAAACAACCCTTAGAAGTTCTAACCAACTTCTACTCAAATACTTCAACCAACTATGAAGATTTCCTTAGGGTTTCGGTTTGAGACTAAAAGGACAAAAGGTAGTATTTCCGGGCTCTACGTATAGAGGTAACTTTTGGAATACAACAAGGTAAAGGCTAAGGTATTTTGGGCATTATAACAATACTCGGAGAGTATTTCTACCAAGAGGGGGGGTGTATTATACGAAACAACTAGGCTAGGGGGGGTACCCCGGCTAGCACCACAGGGGAGGGGAGGCTCTCGCCACAAGGCCACTCGAGGGGAGGAAGGCTTAGGACGAGAACACACTCAAAGGGAGGGAGAGGGACTCAAGACTTGGAAGATTTTAGGAATGGATGAAGTCTTCAAGCTTAGGGGGGTATTTATAGCAAAACCAAAGGCCAACCAATGGCCAAGATCAAGCCATGTGCAAGGCAAGTGTAAGGCCAAGATCAAGCCAAGTGCACCCTAGTCCCTACTCCTTAAAACCCTCACAAATATCTACACAAATATCTACCATCAACTTGCCCCTTCAATCGGCCAAGTGCCGCCCCACTTGCTTCCATTGTGAGGGTGACACATGTCACCCTCCCGTTGGTCCAAAATGTTTCGTCTCTCGGAAAAATCCGCAAAAATAAGAAAAGACATAGCCGGAATTTTCCCCTCGCAAGTTATGTAAAACGTTTCGTCAAAAAACGACTCTAACCGGGTGTTGTGCACAAATGTCATTCGGCCAAGCCACCTAGGCGGGGGTGACACGTGTCACCCTCCTATTGGCCCTCATAAAACGAATCTTTTACTCAAGACGACCTTACCTCTAAGGTCTCAATCGTGACAGTCTAGGGTTCACACTTACCATGCCCCCATACTTACCCTTCTACAATAACCAGGTGTCTAAATCACATTTAGCACAAAGCTATCCGAACATAACACTAAAACACATCAGTATACAAAACTCTAGACTGTCACGATTGAAATGGAAGTGGTATCAGAGCAGTTAGTCCTCGGAAAGTGTCTACAGACCGTGTCTAGTAGAGTCTTGATTATCGATGTGTTGTGCACCACATCTATAATCAGGAGGCTATAGGACATTTAGGATTGGTTTCCATTCTTCTCATTCTGAGATCGTGCCTTAGAGTTGTGTTGTAAGTTGGACCCTCCAGCGTATCTCGTTTTTACGATTATGCCTCGCCAAGGTAACCAGAGCCCGAAGGCAAAGCGGCGAGTCTTGCTAGTGAGATCTGAGGAATGCAGCGCGAGGCCCGGACAAGACGAGGTTGTGCTTGAGACGGCGGGTTTTGTAGCGCCGCCCAGCAGAGTTTAGAGCGCAGCGATGGCTGCTGAGACCACGATACACGAGCCTCAGGTCCACGATGCAGAGGCGGAGGAGATGGGTTACAAGGAGATGGCCCGATTCTTTGAGTGGTCGTGGCGAATATGAGATAAATGGATCGGCCGATTCAGTTCGATTTGATAGCACGATGGTTCACCCCGAGCAGATAGTTTGAGGTGCGGGACTTTACGAGTGTAGCCCGCCGAGTTTTATGGGTCGAGGCACGAGGATGATCCGTAGGAGTTCATCCGGCGATTCTGCCAGTCATGAGTGATCAAGGCTTGGAGACCGAGTCGGTGGTCTAGGTTCACATCAATGCGTGATACCGCATGATCGGTAGTTTGATTCGTGGAGCTGTCCGGAGAGCATGCACTTCCAGCTTTTGGGACGAGTTCTCGAGAGGCCTTTCTTGCACATTTCTTGCCTCGCGGATGAGGAGGGCTCGGGCGACAGATTTTGGTGTTCTGGCGAGCAGGCGTGCGGTTCGGGAGTACAATGTAAGTTCGACTCATTAGCGTGCGTCCACGCGTTGGTAGCTAGTATGGAGGATCGAGTGCACCAATTTGTTCTGAGGCTCGATGATCACCTGGCGAAGTTGTTCGGGTGTAGCTCTTGGTAGGGCATGGACATTGCCGCGTGCAGCGTATGCACTTGGATGTGAGGCGGATAAATCGCGGAATGACCGAAGTCGTGAAGGCGAGGCAGCGAGGTCCTGGTGACTTCGAGCGGACCGCCTCGTGTGAGCGATTATGCGCCTCCACCGACAGAGTGGTCCTCCACAACCGGGACCTTTGGGATATTCAGTGCAGTCGGGGCTCCTGTGTTTCAGATTTCGAGGAGTAGGAGTGCTCGCGGATGAGTTGCCACTTGTCTCGGTGTGGCCGTTGTGGAAAACTTCATAAGAAGTGTCGTCTTGACTCGGGAGATTGTTATTTTTGGCCAGCAGGGCCATCGGCAAGAATCGTCCGACTGTGGTAGCTGGTAGGATAGCATGGACAACTAGAGCAGTTGCGGTTTCTTCACCTTCCATAGCTAGGCAGGATGTTCAGCATGCCGGCGTAGAGGTCGCGGTGGGAGTTCCCAGTTTTAGCGGTCCTTTGAACCGCCGATTTTCAGGTATATCCTTAACCCTCTAGAGATTTATATATATATGTTGAAAGGCAACTGTTTTGGTTGGCCTGTTTTTTTTTTATATCTCTCATTTCATGTTCATGTTTTACTTTCCGCTGATTTTCTCTGATGATTGTATCACTAGGGTGCCCGGGGTAAGGCACTAGTCACGGGCCCGGATTCGGGGTGTGACAATAACATCAATACATACAAGTCTCTAGAGGGTTAAGGATATACCTGAAAATAGGCGGTTCAAAGGACCGCTAGCGGGAACTTCCCGCGACCTACCGTGGCTGTCGGTGTATGAACATCTGCCTAGCTATGGAGGCGAAGAACCCGCAATCGATCCAGTAATGCGTGCTATCCTACCAGCGCTACCCTGGTCGGACGATCTCTCGCCAGATGGCCTGTTGGCGCAAGAATAACAATCTCCCAAGTTAGTACGACAATCTCCTTATGAAGTTTTCCACAACGCCTGAGACAAGGTCGACCTCATCCGGCGAGCACTCCTACTCCCCTGAAAATCTGAAACCTGGGAGCCCGGACCTGCTCCTGAATATCCCGAAGGTCCCGAAGGCTGTGGAGGACCACTCCGTACTGGCGGAGGTACATAACTAGTCTGCTGAGGCGGTCCGCCTCGAAAGTCACCAAAGGACCTGCTGCTCGGCCTCTTCTGCGATCTTGGTCATTCCGTCGATTTCTCGCTCCTCACATCCAAGTGCATAAGCTGCGTGCTGGCAATGTCCATGCGGTGAAGAGCTACACGAACAACTCTGCTAGGTAATCATCGAGCCCAGTAACATATCGGTGCACTCGATCCTCCATACTAGCTACTAAGCGAGGACGTCACGCCAATGAGTCGAACTCACATTGTACTCCCGAACCGACGCCTGCTCGCAACACCAAAAATTGCGGCCCGAGCCCTCTCATCTGGAGGCAAGAAGTGTGCAAGAAATGCCTCCGAGAACTCGTCCCATATAGTTGGAAGTGCATTCTCTCCGGGACAGCTCGCGAATCAAACGATCGGCTGCGGTATCACTCGGATGCGAACCTAGGACCACCGACTCGGTCTCGATGCCTTGATCACTCTGATCCGGTAGCTGCCGGATGAACTCCTGCGGATCATCCTCGTGCCTCGACCCATAAAACTCGGCGGCCTACAACTCGGAAAATCCGTAGCCTCGAACTATCGATCTGGGTGAACCACTGGTACTATCGAAGCTGCTGCGTCGGCCTATCCTCAAGTCCGCCACAACCGGCCATTAGGCCACTCCTTGTAACCCATCTCTCTGCTCCGTGGGGCTGGCTCAGTCTTGTGGTCTCTGTAGAGGCGCCATTTGCTCTACTCGCAGCTCGCTCTGCTGCCTTGCCCTTCTGGGCCCGGGTTGCCTTACGCGGAGGCATAACTGGTGAAAACGATGTACGTCAGAGGGTCGACTTATCACGGCTAAGGCACGATCTCAGAATGAGAAGAATAGAAACCAATCCTAAACGTCCTGCAGCCTCCTGATTATAGATGTGGTGCACAACACATCGATAATCAAGACTCTACTAGACACGGTCTGTAGACACTTTCCGAGGACTAACTGCTCTGATACCACTTTTGTCACGACCCATTCCGGGGCCCGTCACTGGTGCCTTACCCGGGCACCCAAGTAGTCATACATCAGAGTAATCAGCGGAACAAAAGCAATACATGAAACAAAATGTGAAATGAGACACATTTTACCTGAGAGAAAATCGTCTTTCGGCATATATATATATAATTACAAAGTTGAACAGTTTAATCCTTACAACCACACTTGGCGATTACTCTGGACCTCTAAGATTTATCTAACAACTATGACGGACGGGGCCCGCCATACTCTGAATGTACAAGAACCTACTGGACTCGGGGTAACATACAAAAGATAAGCCTCAGGAAGAGCGGAGCTTCCAACACTGAAATGTGATCCTAAAAGCGGGGATCGACGGTAGATGTACCTCTACTGCGGCATGAACGCAGCCCGAGAAGGAGTCGGTCAATGACAGGTACCAAGTATGTGAAACTGTAAATACTGTAAATGAAATCATAATAGTCTATATAAAGCAGGAGACATGTATGATAACCAAACTACAGTACACCCATATAGCAGTTATATCAAGTCAGGGACTCACGCCCTCCAAGTCATTACTCAAATATAAATATTGGGTCTCACGCCCACAACATCAATCATGCCCGTGGAATACCTTCCTCAGCTGGCGGTATATGATATGATAACACGAAGTACACGAACACCAAGTCCTACACGATGCCAAAGCCGTACTAACAATACTATACAACCAAACCACGAAGGCGACACGGCAATCTGAAGCCGACTACGGATACAGGCGGCCACGTGGCGGCCGGGCAAGTACGAGGGCTAACTACGGTACGAGGTCGTATCACGAGACTTCGTCACTACAATTGAGCGGGGTAAGTGCGAGGGCTAACTACAGTGTACCAAGGCCGAATCAGCCACGAGGCGGGGCAAATCTGAAGCCGACCACCGGTACCAAGGCCGACAAGAAGAAACCTCATGGAGAGCTAGTCCATGGAATAACACTATCAACAGGAGCGTACCCGTGGAATTCTCCGTCACTGCCGGTACGTCCAAGTAATATCATAACAAATCAACCGGCCCTCCACCGAGAGACGCGGTAGTATAGAAACACAATTCTTGCACAACAAAGGCTATCACAACAAGCATAGGCAAGTTTCACAACAACAAGCATAGGCAAGTTATACACAACTCAAGGTACTTTCATTTTATGTCAAAGTCCGGGTTTTAACCCTAAAGTACTACGTACGTTAAATTCCTTTTACGAGATCCATTCCTTTTTATAAAAGTCACCCGATACCCTTAGTATAAAAATAGAGTGACTTACATCTTTTAAGTAAACCAAAACAACTTCCATACTTTCCTTTTTAAAACCAAATTAAGGCAATACCATGCCTTCTTTTTTTTGGACCAAAACACTTCTCTTTTTAAAGTCAAGTTACCACATTAAAACCAATGATAAAACCCTTCTTTTGTTTTCATAAAGTCGTTATAACTAACTTCCCATAAGGCTGTTATAACACTTTATGTTTTAAACCAATTTAAGACAAAACAATGCCTTTCTTTTCCCTAAAGTTCTAGTTTGCATAATTCAATGCTCAAGTTTCTCATTTTCGGAAAGGTTTCGTAGTTCATAGTTTTAATCCTTTAAAACATAATTCTCTTTTAAACCATTTGAGAAACACATGCCTTATATGTGAGTAGGTTATTCTTGTTTATAAACAATCTTATTAAAGCAGTCATGATCTAGGAAATGTAATATCATTTTGTCTCATCTTAGCTTCTATGCAGATGGAGGTTTCTACTGGTTTTAATAATACTTAATTATTCAATATATTTCCCTTTATTAGCGCTGCAGTGGTTTGCTCGATCCTTATTCTGATTTCCGAAATCAGTAAAACATTATTCCTTTTTAAAAAACCAAGTACTCATTATTCACGAATGAAGTTTCACACTTTTAACAAAATTCATATCAATTCAATTAAGTCAAGTCTCTTATCTTTTAAGATCAAGTCCCTTAACTTCTAAAATCGGTAAACCATTTTCTTTACCTCTCTTAAGACGTTATACCTAACTTCCCATAAAGCTAGTATAACTCTTATGTTTTCAAAACCAAGTATTACTCTTCTTTCAAAACGGTTTCTTAATCTTTTGAAATACTTCAAGACTCTTTATTATTCAGGCTTAAGTCAAAAGACATTGTCGTAACACTACATTCCGTTAACACACGTACGTCTACCGTACTATATATATATTCTTTTAAAATACTTCAAAATTCTTATTATTCAGGCTTAAGTCAAAAGACATTGCCACACGTATGTCTACCGTACTATATATATATATATCCTTGTAAAATATCATGCTCAAGAGTATAGGAAGAATCACATACCTCGCGACGATTATCGACTATAAGCAAAACGCTCCTCGGTTATAACCCGGCTAGCCTTGTCCACCTTCCAAGTAGTTCATGCTACTCGCAGAACATTCAACCAATAAAGGTTATCAGTCTACTGTAAATACAGTCCTATGTAAGTACAGTTTAATCTTCTACTTATATATTCTTCTGATGTGATTTCAGTTCAAGTCTTTTCTGTAATATCCTTCTATTACAGTTCAATTCTCTTCTATGAATCTTATATTCATTTCAATACTACTACAGTATGTAATTCCCAATTACAATAGAAGGACAGTAGTATTTACCTCGATGAGCCCAAAATTATCCAATTTTTATTGTCGATCCTGAACAACGTTAAGCTCCTACTCCGAGTGCTCCAATCCGCTCCAAACAACCCTTAGAAGTTCTACGCAACTTCTACTTAACACTTCAACCGACTATGAAGGTTTTCCTTAGGGTTTCGTTTTTGTGACTGAGGGGAAGTATAATAGTATTTACGGCTTTTAGTATAGAGGTAACCTTGGGAATTCTACAAGGTATTTGGGCTAGAGTATTTAGGGCATTAAAACAATACTTGAGAGTATTTCTATACCACAAAGGGGGTATTATACGAAACAACTAGGCAAGGGGGTGTATTCTCGTGACCACCACTAGGAGGAGGAGCACCCTCGGCAAGGCTTCTCGAGGGGAGGGGAAGGCTTTGGACGAAATATCAAGAGGGAGGGAGTATTTTGAGACTTAGAAAGAATGCTCAAGTTTGGATGAAATAACTCTTCAACAAGGGGGGGTATTTATAGGTCAAGAAATGGACAACCAATGGCCAAGATCCATCCAAGTGTAAGGCAAGTGTAGGGCTAGATTTTAACCATGTGGACCTTATCCATCTACCACAACAACTAGCACAAAATATCCTACCAACTCCCTTGACCCCAATCGTCCACTTTGCCGCCCCAATTGCTTCCAATGTGAGGGTGACACATGTCACCCTCCCGTTGGTCCAAAATGTTTCGTCTCTCGGAAAAATCCGCAAAAATTATAATTGACATAGCCGGAATTTTCCCTTCGCAAGTTTAGTAAAACGTTTCGTCGAAAAACGATTCTTTTCGGCACTTGTGCCCAAATTTTCGAACCTTGCCAATCCTTAAGGCTTAAATTTTTATACGTACGCCCTCACGTACATACTCTGGAAATACGGGGTATAACACATTGGGCCTTATCAGATTGTCCGCAGGGTAGGCAAGGTTGCCTATGAGTTGGATCTGCCGTCTGATCTGGAGGCAGTGCATCCGGTTTTCCATGTTTCTATGCTGAGGAGATGTATCGGAGATCCATCTAGAGTACACCCGATTGACGATGTCCAGGTGACCGAGGGGTTATCGTATGAGGAGGTTCCCATAGCGATACTTGATCGTCAGGTTAGGCGACTGCGGACAAAGGATGTGGCTTCCGTCAAGGTCTTATGGCGGAACGAGCACAGAGAGGAGATGACGTGGGAAGCAGAGGAGGACATGAAGCAGAGGTATCCTCACTTATTCCCCACACCTCCAGGTAACTCACTTTCCTACTTGTAAATTTTCATTGACTTATATGCTTAAGTGTTGTATTGTGGCCATGTGTGGCATTTGCAAACTGTTTAAGTTATGAGGAACTTTATCGTTATCGGTCTTGAGAAGGAACATTCGGGACGAATGTTTCTAAGGAGGGGAGAATGTTATACCCCGTATTTCCAGAGTATGTATGCGAGAACGTACGTACGATTATATAAGCCCTAATTAGGTTAAGGATGAAATTGTGAGCTTTCAACGAAAAAGAGTCCGAACCTTGTGAAGAAAATTCTACGTTTTTAATATTTTAACCGATTACGGATTTTTCCGAGAGATGAAATATTTTGGACCAATAGGAGGGTGACATGTGTCACCCTTGGGTGGCATGTTTGGACGAAAATATTAGGCAAGTGGCCAAGTCAAATAGTCAAGTCTTGCAAGATATTTCTTTGGGTGAGTGGGAGTAGGTAGTGGACGGTTTTCTTGAGCAAGTGGATGGCCACATGGCTCATTGTTGTGGTGGACATATGCCCCAATGTTGTGGTGGACATATGTCCCAATATTGTGGTGGACACTTGGTTGGAAGACTTCATTCTTCACATGGATCCAAATCTTCACCCTCCATTTGTTTTAATCTTGTCCATTGAAGGTTCTATATATAGCCCCCCTCTAGTGCAAGACTTCTCCATTCACTTAACAATTTCCAAGTCTCCAAAAACTCCCTCTCCCTTGTTGTAGTTCTCGTCCCAACTCCCTCCCCCCTTTCCTAGTTGTTTCGTCCGAAACACCCCCCTTCCCCCCGTTCTTGTGTTCTCGTGAAATACCCCTTGGTAGAAAATTTGTCTTCTAGTTTTGTTACTATGCCAAAATACCTTAGCCTAAATCCCTTGTAATTTTCCTAAGTTACCTCTATACTAAAAGCCCGGAAATACTACTTCATATCCTTTAGTCACAAAACGAAACCCTAGGGAAATCTTCATGGTTGGTTGAAGTATTAAGTAGAAGTTGTTTAGAAACTTCTAAGGGTTTCTTGGAGCTATCGGAGCGTGCAAATTAGGAGCTAAACGTTGTTCAGGATCGACATTTAAACTTGGATAATTTTGGGCTTACCGAGGTAAATATCTTGTCCTTCTATTGTAATTTGAGATTACATATAATAATAGTTTAGAATTGAGTATAAGATATAGAAGGATATTAAAGAAGAGAATTGAATTGTACTTACGTAGGACTGTATTTACAGTAGACTTGAGTAGTTTGACGGGTAGGGAAGTGCTGCCCAATTTTCCGTAGAATAGAGAACCTTCTGCTTAGAATATTCTACAGAGTAGTCTAGACGTTGATAGACGTATTTGACTATTATAGGTTGATACTCTGCGCGCGACATATTCGACTTGGCAGGTGGATTTCGCCGAGGAGGTATGTGATTCTTCCTATCCTCTTGAGCATGATATTTTTAAAATATATATATAGTGCGGTGAGCGTCGGGTGTTAACTAAAATTGGTTTTACTCGATGTCTTTTGACTTGAGTTTTAAATGATAAGAATCTTGGAAATATTTCAAAGGGTTATGAATCATTTTTGAAAGAAGAGTGATACTTGGTTTTAAAAAGCTTAAGAGTTATACTAGCTTTATGGGAAGTTAGGTATAACGACGTAAGAAAGATAAAAGGCGGTTTACTTATTTGTTTATGAAAGTCTTGTATTGATTTACGAAAAGTGTAGTAAGATGGTTTGATAAGTAAACATGTTATGATGCTACGTGTGTTAGTGTCTTGTGATGTTTGTGTAAGGGGTTATTCTTGTTGTGCTTACGTTGTTAAACGATAAGCGGTTATCTTGCTATTATATCACATACCCCAGTGACTTGTTATGATACAGGGACTTGCCACCTCGATGCGAGGAATGCCTCATGCGGTGCATGTGACCTATGCGAGCTGCGGGAGTTCCAGGATTGATCACTCGGGTGTGTTACGCCGACGCGGTCTATATGGCTATCACGGTCCACGTGACTACGCGGACCGGGGTCGAGGAGGATGCCGCGGGTTAGCTACCCCGTCGCGAGAATACCTCATGCGGTGCAGGGACCTATGCGGTGCGGAGTTCCAGGATTAGGCACGCATGATACTATGGGCGATTAGCCTTGCCCGATCATTAGCGGCCTAGAAAAGACCAGTTACATTATATCTATTTTTGCTCTTGTCTATGCTGTGGCATTATGTGCGGTTGAATTGGTTGTATTTGTAAGTGGTTTTAAAATGCTCTGAGTTCATTTGATGCTTTCTGATTTCACATACTTGGTACTGTTGTCTCGACCTCGCCCGGGGCTGCGTTCATGCCGCAGGTAAGGGAAAACAGGTGGTAGATCCTCGTTCTTAGGATCCTTACTCTGGTGTCAGGAGCCCCATTTCTCCGGAGGCTTGACTTTTGGTATGGCTCTCCCTGTGTTGTAGATATTTTGTACATTCAGGGTATGGCGGGGCCATCCGCCATAGTTGTTACATTCCTAAAGTGCGTAGTCTGTTGTAAAGTTGGGATGTAACTGTTCACTCTTGATGTATATATACATGTCGAAAGGCAATCTTCTCTTGATAAATTGTTTCTCATTTCATAATTGTTTCATGTCTTGTTTTATATTCCGCTGGTTACTCTGATGTATGTCTACTTAGGTGCCCGGGTAAGGCACCAGTCACGGGCCCGGGTTCGGGTCGTGAAAATTTTCTATCCATGATGCGAGGAATACCTCATGCGGGTCCGAAAGGGCTTATGCGGGTGAAATAGTCCCATGCGGGGCGGACCAGTCCTATGCGAGAAATACCTCATGCGGGTCTACATGACCTATGCGGGCGGATACAGTCTATGCGAGAAATACCTCATGCGGGTCCATACGACCCTTGCGGATGAAATAGTCCCAGGAGCAGGATTGCTTAATGATACTGCGGGCGGGTGGCCCTGCTTTGATCATGAGCCTCCTATTTTTATGCAGTAAAGTATACTCTTGTTTACTCTCAATGTTAGTAAGGCACAGTGTACTGTTATATGAGTTATCATACATGTCTCCAGTTTTATTTTAGACTTATGATTTCACTATAGTACTTTCAGTTTTACATATTTGGTACATGTTGTACTGACCTCCTTGGGTGCGTTCAATCTGCGGTAGAGTACTGAGTTCCGATCCTCACTTTTAGGATCACCGATTCACTGTTGAAGCTCCATTACTCGGAGGCTTATCCTGGTATTGTCGGTTGTTGTACATTCGGGGTATGGCGGGGCCCGTCATACGATTGTTATTGAGGTCTGTAGTCATGTCTTGTGGATTGGGTTGTAAAGAAAAAAAATGTACTCTTTTATTATGTATATTTTACTGAAGGTGGCCTTATCGGCTAGCCTGTTGATTTTAATGTCTAAGTATTTTTTTTGAGTTGTGTATGTTCCGCTGCTATTCTCTGATGTATACCTGTATGGGGTGCCCAAGTAGGGCACCAGTCGTGGGCCCGGGGTCGGGTCGTGACACGTGTAATCCCCTTTGGTTAGCTGTTGGTTGTGCCTTAAATGTGGCGTATTGGTTATTGATTTCGGGCCTTGGAAAATGTGGAAAAGTACATAGAAACAAAGGACTGCTGCCCAATTTTCCGTAGAATAAGAGATCTTATACTTAGTATCATTCTACGTTAGAAACTAGAAGTTGATAGACGTATTATGGTCATTATAGGTTGACATTCTACGTGCGGCGTATTCGACTTAGCGTGTGGATTAAGCCGAAAAAGTATGTGAACTATCTCCTCTTCTTCTAGCATGATTCCTTATTGTGAGTAAATCCTACTCCTTAAATGATCTATTCCTTGATTGTACTTGGATTTCCTAATATAGAAGTTGTTCTATATACTTCTTTGATTGTACTTTGGATGTTTAAAATGGAAGTTGTTATAATCTATTCCCTTGATAATATTTGGGTTTCCAAAAGTGAAAGTTGTTTTACTTGAAGTACTTAGAGTCTTAAAAAGGAAGTGGTTCCTAATCTCTTAGATAGTGCCTTAGTTTCCAAAACCTAAAGTTTGTTATAATGACTTTATGAGAAGTTATTTATAACGACTTTAGGGGAGTCAAAAGAGTGGTTTACTTGATTGATTTAAAAGAGGATAAATGACATGATTTAAAGAGAAGTAACTTGTTTTAAAGGTGTGAGTTACATAGGAATTGAAAGTAGAAGTTACTTGATTTCAAAACCTTGAATTGAATTTCTAAAGGTGTAACTTGATTTGAAAAGTAGAAGTGGCTTTATACTACGAGTGTTAGTGTCTTGGGGTTCATAAATGAATTTGGTTTCATTGTAGTACATGAAATAAGTGACTAGAGTATAAAGATTGTAGGTCACTTAATTTGAAGAATAAGTAACTTGATGTTGCAAGGCTAGTGCCTTGAGATTTTTTATAAAAAGGAAAGGACGTGCGGCAGACGTACCTAGTACTTTGGCTTGCTTAAATTATAATTATTCTATTTGTGTCTTGATAGTACTTTGGCTTTCTTAAATGATAGTTATTCTAATTGTGCATTGATAGTACTTTGGCCTGCTCAAATTATAGCTCATTCTATTTGTGCTAATGAGAGTCGATGATGATTTAAATGGTGTAGTTGGATCATATGAGAATGTCCATGATCACAACATAAGCTTTATTGTGAAAGTTGTATAGTTGGATCATGTGAGAACGTCCATGATTGCGATATACATCTAATTATAAATAAGGGTCAAGGATGATTTGCTTGCATATGGGTTGCTCATTTAGTCATTCGTGCAAGTGTCGTATTTTCACATCTCCGCGTCCCTCCATAAAGGGCCGGCAACATGGTACATATATATCATGGAGTAGCTCCCATGACGTGAGTCGGTACACACTCACTGCGGGTCTGAAGGACTCGTGCGAGTTCAAATCCCAGGACATAATCCATGGACTAGCTCTCCGTGATGCGAGTATCGTGTACCGATGCTCATTGCGGGTCCACTTGACCTATGCAGGTGAAATAGTCCCTTGCGGGTGAAATAGTCCTATGGTAGGATTGCATAATAAGTCTGAAGGCGGATGACCCTGACATTGGCATGGCTTTCATGTTTTGAAACGGTAGTGATTTCATTAATGAAAGGGTGCAGTGTATTCATGACTTAAAGTGGAACGGTTAGTCTCATTGTTAAAAGCATAACTTAAAAGGTAAAGTTGATTGCATTACTCTCATATTTGCAAGGCTCAGTGTACTGTTATTTTGAGTTATCATACTTGCTCCCTGTTATATTTGGACTGTGTGATCTCCTTTACAGTACTTATTGTTTCATATACTTGGTACATTCTTCAATCGACCCCCTTTCTCAGCTGCGTTAAATCTTGCGAGTTTAGTTCTGTGATTTGGTGATCTACAAGTGTAGGACCCTTGCTCAGAGTTTTTGGACAACTCCATTTGTTCCAGAGCTTATCATTTTGGTGTAGATCCTTCATTACATGATTTTGTATAGTTATGGGTACGGCGGGGCCTTGTCCCGTCATAGTTCAGTAAAACTCTTAGAGGTCTGTATTCATATGTGGGAGTAGACTCGTGTACAATGTAGTTCTTTTGGATTATATATATGGCAGCCTTATCGGCTTTTCCTTTGCATGTTTGTTGGTTTTTAAAAAAAATGAGGTGTTATTTAGTTCCGTGGGTTACTTGTGTCAGTTAAGTAGAAGGGTGCCCAGGTAGGGCACCAGTCGCATGCCCGGGGTTCGAGTCGTGACAGAGTGGTATCAGAGCAGTCAGTCCTCGGAATGTCTACAGACCGTGTCTAGTAGAGTCTTGATTATCGGTGTGTTGCGCGCCACACCCATATACAGGAGGCTACTTGACATTTAGGATTTTGTTTCTATTCTTCTCACTCTGAGATCGTGCCAAAGAGCTATGTTATTAAGATAATCCCTCTCTGACGTGTTATTGTGTTACAGCTATGCCTCGAGGAAGGCGATTGCCCGAAGGGCAAAACGATGGAGCTACGGTCGAACTCGAGAGTTGATAGGGCTCATGCCCAGTATATACTAGATATTGGGCCGCAGTCGGCGAGTTCTTCTGCGCCAGGTTTTGAGGCCCGGCACGGAGCCTCCAGTTCTCGATTAGGGAAGGCAGGGTCATGAGGGAAGCAGTTATGTTATTGACCAAGCTAGAGGTGATGCAGTTTCATCAGCAGGAGGTTATCGGCCAGTACAGACATGGGTACAGAGGGTAGAGGGCCAACGCGGAAATCAGCGTAAGAGGGCTAGACCGGTTGGTTATCCTGGTGAGTTTTTGGGCTAGCAGCCTCAGCAGCGGGTGAGGTATTCATCCCAGCCTACCCAGGACATACCCCCGTAGCTCACAGGTGGGAGATTGGACCCCACAAGGTATTTAGGAGCCGGTCCGAGCTCCAGGGGTTTTCAGAGAAGTAGAGGATTTTCTCAGTCAAGGCCACTTATCCCTCAGTGTTTCCGATGTGGTTAACGTCATTTGGGGAAGTGCCATTTTCATACAAGTGTTTGTTTTTATTGTGGCCGTCCGGGCCATATGCAGAGGAAATGTCCTTTTAGAAAGAGCACTGGTGATGTGACTCAGCCTACAAGGTCGGTGGCTGGTTCCTTTTCCTCTCTGATTGTGCGCCCCGAGGCGGTATTCAGATGTCAGCCAGCCGTGGTAGAGGTCATGATGGAGTTTATAGTTCTGGCGGTTCTTCGAACCGCATAGATGTTGTGGCTAGTAGGCAGGATCACGAGGCAACATCGCATGGGGTTACAGGTATATTTTGATTCCTTTGAATCATACATGCATTGATAGATTCAGATTCCGCCCTAGCGTATATATTTCCCCTTGTTGCTAGTAGAACGTGAATTGATAGGACCATCAGAGGTAGAAATATTTTGATTAGTAAAGTGAAGAGTGAAGAATGTTGACAAGAATGATAAAGTGAAATGAGACTATAGTTATGTAGGGTTCACAAGTTGTAATTACCCCATAACAGTGTAAAGACCGATAGTAGAGGATGTACAGTAGGAATACTTCGGCCAAGGTGACGAACCTCTAGTGAATGGAAGGATAGGGTGAGAAGTACTTTGAGATAAGAGAGAGAATTATTTCAGACTAAGAATGAGAGTTAAGTGTGACGGTGGGTTGGGTTGTGGACCAATTTTGGGTCAACCCGTAGCATGGAATGAAGTGGTGCCAGTTGGTAATGGTCTCTCTATATGATAGGGTCACGAGGATGCAAGACCCAAGTCTAGTTAATCGTTGTACGAGTTCGTGAACGCATTCCACTAGAACCAGGTCGTGAGGGCAGAGAAGGGCCTTAACGAAAATTTAATCTAAGTATAATGACCAAGTTTGGATATAGTAACTCCAAGGATTGGAGAACAGAAACAATATTTGAAATTTTGTACGTGTACTAGCATAAGTTTGGAAGTACGAGAAAAGTACGACAAGTAAGAAAAGGAGAGAACAAGTGTTAAAAGAACTGAAGTGGTTATAGTTATGAGTAATGAAGGTGCGTAAAGAGAATCCTTTTAGGCCATGAATGAGAGTTAATAGTGATGATACACACGCCTTAGATTCAGTAACACTGTCCATAGGTTCTCGTGATTGAGATGCTACTAGTATTAGAGTTTACACCAGTTAGTAAACAAAGCTAGGCAAATAATAGGATCATGCCCCAACTAGTAGTTTGACTAGGTGAGACAGAGAAGGGAAGTAACATGAGGGAACACATCAGTTAGCTGAGTGGGAGTCCGAATGAAGGGTTCAGATAGTGTTAGTCCCATGACTTAGAATACGACAGGGTCATCCCTAATACGGGAAGAGGAAAAGAACCTCTAAAGATCCCGTTTTTGAAAAGACTGTAACCTTCGAGTGTTGTGAGAAGGGACCGCGGATGGAAGGTCCATTGGTATACATACATATGATATATGGTGGCCGTATGTGGCATCGTTGGTCTTGTGGAATATTGATTGATAGGCATAGTAAGGAGACTATGCTGGAGTTTGTATAGCTTGTGACCGACTATGAACATTTGGGACGAATGTTTCTAAGGGGGGGGGGGGGGGGGAGAATATTACACCCCGTAGTTCCAAGAGATGTATATGAGAGCGTACATGGGAAAACAAGACTTTAAATGTGGAACAAAAGAAAGATTTCTTTTTCCTAAGGAAAATTATCCGAACCTCGTGAAGGAAAAAGGTTTATTAATTAGAATTGGGTTCTCAAAATTGGTAAGTGAGACTTATAGAATTTATTGGAATTATGGAATTTTATTTTCGGATTTGGTCATGTGGGGCCCACCCAGGAAATTTTACGATTTTGTGGTGCCCACAAGGTTTTCGATATTTTGACCAATTATGGATATTTTGGAGGATGAAATATTTTGGACAAATAGGAGGGTGACACGTGTCACCCCCACATGGCCCATGTTGTGCGAGAACCATAGTGGCCAAGTGGCCAAGTGTGTGCAAGATATTTGTTGGACAAGTGGACAAGTGGGTCCCCCACACACTTGTCCCCAATCTTGTCCCTACACTTGTCATGATCCCCTTCCTTGTCCACATTATATATACACATCTGCAAGACTTCATCAACACTTAGAAAAATTTCACTAAGCAAAATATACTCCACTCCTTAGAGGGCTCTCGGCCAAGGCCCACTTCCAAGACCAAAAATTCTTCAATCCTTGTTGATAAATTCTCATATTCAAACCAAAGATCCCTAGTGGTATACTAAGCATAAACAATCCCTTAAACCCTAGAAAATACTACGTTGATCAGTGAGTCGCACCATGAAAACTTAAGGTGTTCTTCAACTTTGGTGTTGGAACTTGAAGAGAAGTTGGTTATGAGCTTCTAAGGGTTGCATATAGTGGATTGAAACGTAAAGAATTGGAGCAAGGAATATGCTAAGGATCGACTTTTAAACTTGGATTATTTTGGACATATTGAGGTAAGGATCCTTGTCTTCTTAAGGTAATTGAAGATTTCGTGTTGTAGTAGTATATAAATAAGCTTGTGATATAAAAAATGAAGATTTAAAAAGGTTTGGACCATATTGGAGGGTTGAAGCCGAGACATGGCATGTTAGCCATTGAAGTTGTTGATCATTCTTATTGGTATTATCACTTATTACATGTTATATAATGAAGGAAATATGGTTGTTGATAGTTAGTATAACTTATATAACATGTTGGAATGAGAATTGGATTAAAAGGAATTAAGGAAAATGACTTAGGATTTATAGTTGTTGTGGCCGAGAATACCCTTAAAATATTGGACTGTTTTATATGAATTGTGGGGCAGAATTTTACACGTCCAGTTAGGCATGTAATCCCCTTTGGTTAGTTGTTGGTTGTGCCTTAAATGTGGCGTATTGGTTATTGATTTCGGGCCTTGGAAAAGGTGAAAAAGTACGTAGAAACAAAGGAAGTGATGCCCAATTTTCCGTAGAATAAGAGACCTTATACTTAGTATCATTCTACGTTAGAAACTAGAAGTTGATAGACGTATTATGGTCATTATAGGTTGACATTCTACGTGCGGCGTATTCGACTTAGCGTGTGGATTAAGCCGAAAAGGTATGTGAACTATCTCCACTTCTTCTAGCATGATTCCTTATTGTAAAGTGAGTAAATCCTACTCCTTAAATGATCTATTCCTTGATTGTACTTGAATTTCCTAATATAAAAGTTGTTCTATATACTTCATTGATTGTACTTTGGATGTTTAAAATGGAAGTTGTTATTATCCATTCCCTTGATAATATTTGAGTTTCCAAAAGTGAAAGTTGTTTTACTTGAAGTACTTAGAGTCTTAAAAAGGAAGTGGTTCCTAATATCTTAGATAGTGCCTTAGTTTCCAAAACCTAAAGTTTGTTATAATGACTTTATGGGAAGTTAGTTATAACAGCTTTAGGAGAGTCAAAAGAGTGGTTTACTTGATTGATTTAAAAGAGGATAAATGACATGATTTAAAGAGAAGTAACTTGTTTTAATGGTGTGAGTTACTTAGGAATTGAAAGTAGAAGTTACTTGATTTCAAAACCTTGAATTGAATTTCTAAAGGTGTAACTTGATTTGAAAAATATAAGTGGCTTGATACTACGAGTGTTAGTGTCTTGGGGTTCATAAATGAATTTGGTTTCATTGTAGTACATGAAAGAAGTGACCTGAGTATAAAGAGTGTAGGTCACTTAATTTGAAGAATGAGTAACTTGATGTTGCAAGGCTAGTGCCTTGGGATTTTTATAAAAAGGAAAGGACGTGCGGCGTACGTACGTAGTACTTCGGCTTGCTTAAATGATAATTATTCTATTTGTGTCTTGATAGTACTTTGGCTTTCTTATATAATAGTTATTCTAATTGTGCATTGATAGTACTTTGGCCTGCTCAAATGATAGCTCATTCTATTTGTGGTAATGAGAGTCGATGATGATTTAAATGGTGTTGTTGGATCATATGAGAAGGTCCATGATCACAACATAAGCCTTATTGTGAAAGTTGTATAGTTGGATCATGTGAGAACGTCCATGATTGCGACATACATCTAATTATAAATAAGGGTCAAGGATGATTTGCTTGCATATGGGTTGCTCATTTAGTCATTCGTGCAAGTGTCGTATTTTCACATCTTCGCGTCCCTCCATAAAGGGCCGGCAACATGGTACATATATATCATGGAGTAGCTCCCATGACGTGAGTCGGTACACACTCACTGCGGGTCTGAAGGACTCGTGCGGGTTCAAATCCCGGGACATAATCCATGGACTAGCTCTCCGTGATGCGAGTATCGTGTACCGATGCTCATTGTCGGTCTACATGACCTATGCGGGTGAAATAGTCCTTTGCGGGTGAAATAATCCTATGGTAGCATTGCATAATAAGTCTGAGGGCGGATGACCCTGACATTGGCATGAATTTCATGTTTTGAAACGGTAGTGATTTCATTAATGAAAGGGTGCAGTGTATTCATGACTTAAAGTGGAACAATTAGTCTCATTGTTAAAAGCATAACTTAAAAGGTAAAGATGATTGCATTACTCTCATATTTGCAAGGCTTAGTGTAATGTTATTTTGAGTTATCATACTTGCTCCCTGTTATATTTTGACTGTGTGATCTCCTTTACAATACTTATTGTTTCATGTACTTGGTACATTCTTCGTAAGACCCCCTTTCTGCAGGGGCTGCGTTAAATCCGCATGAGTTTAGGTGCATGATTTGGTGATCTGCAAGTGTAGGACCCTTGCTCAGAGTTTTTGGACAGCTCCACTTGTTTCGGAGCTTATCATTTTGGTATAGATCCTTCATTACAGGCTTTTGTATAGTTATGGGTACGGCGGGGCCTTGTTTCGTCATAGTTCATTAAAACTCTTAGAGGTATGTATTCATATGTGGGATTGGACTCGTGTACAGTGTAGTTCTTTTGGATTATATATATGGCAGCCTTATCGGCTTTGCCTTTGCATGTTTGTTGGTTTTTAAAAAAGAAATGAGGTGTTATTTAGTTCCGCGGGTTACTTGTTGTTATACCCCGTAGTTGCAGGGTATGTATGTGAGGACGTACGTACGAGAGTACGGCAGAAAATTTTGAAAAGAAAGAAAGATGTGAGTTTTCGACGGAAAAGTTTCCGGTTATTTGTGAAGAAAAAGGTTCGTTAATGGGAATTGGATTCCCAGATTTGGTATTTGGACTTCATAGATTATATTAGAATTTTGAGATTTTATTTTCGGAAATGGTCATGTGGGGCCAGGATAAATTTACTGTTTTGTAGCCCGCTTTGTTTTGAGATTTCCGGTAAATTGGATATTTTGGAAGACGAAATATTCAGGCGAATCGGGGCGACACGTGTCACCCCATGTGGCACCCTGGCCGATTTTACATTTGTGCACAACACGGTTGAGTCGTTTTCGACGAAGCGTTTTGCGTAACTGCGAAGGAAAATTCGGCTATGTCGTTTTGTATTTTTGCGGATTTTTCCGAGAGGCGAAACATTCGGACCAACGGGAGGGTGACATGTGTCACCTACATGATGAAGCATGTGGCGACTTGGCGAATTGAGGCAAGTTGGGCTTGATATTTGTGTAGATATTTGTGAGGGTTTTAAGGAGTAGGGTCTAGGGTGCACTTGGCTTGATCTTGGCCTTACACTTGCCTTGCACATGGCTTGATCTTGGCCGTTGGTTGGCCTTTGGTTTTGCTATAAATACCCTTTATGTTGATGAACTCTTCATCCACAAATGAAACCTTCCAAGCCTAAAATCCCTCCTCCTACAGTGTTGAGTTCGTCCAACTCATCCCCTCTTTTGAGAGTCTTGGCGAGGGCCTCCTCCTCCCCTTTGTGGTGTCTTGGCGTGGGGTACCCCTGCCTAGTTGTTTTCGTATAATACCCTTGTTGTGGTATAGAAATACTCCCTAGTATTGTTATAATGCCCAAAATACCTTAGCCTTGTACCTTGTAGTATTCCAAAGATACCTCTTTACGTAGAGTCAGGAAATACTACCTTTTGTCCTTTTAGTCTCAAACCGAAACCCTAAGGAAATCTTCATAGTTGGTTGAAGTATTTGAGTAGAAGTTGGTTAGAACTTCTAAGGGTTGTTTGGAGTGGTTTGAGCGCACGGGTGGAGCTAAACCTTGCTCAGATCGACATTATAACTTGGATAATTTTGGGCTTATCGAGGTAATTATCTTGTCCTCTATTGTAATTGGAAATTACATGTTTGTTAGAATATATAGTTGAGGTATACTATATATGGAACTATACTTAGTATTCGCAATGTCTTTTGACTTAAGCTGAAGAATAAAGAAGCTGAACTGTATTTACATAGGGTGTATTGCAGAGACTTGTGTAGAATTGTACACGTCAGGTTAGGCGTGTAAACCCTCCCCGGTTGGCTTGCAGGCCTCGATAGAGGAGGAGATTTCTTGTTTGTTGCGGGGAGAGTCGCGAATTTTCTATAGAAAGATAGAAACTTATGTTTTGGGGTTAATAGACGTTTGTGACCTTTATAGGTGAAAGTACTAAGAGTAGCGTATTACTCGAGAGTGGAAAGGGCTAGCAAGGTTGTAGTACTTGGAGCATTTTGCTTATTGTCGATAAATCGTCGCGAGGTATGTGAACCTCTTCCTATCTTTTCTAGCATGATTGTTGTGAACTATGTAGTACGGTGAGCGCATGTGCTAAGTGATTTGGTTGGTTTAAAACATAGGGTGTTATAATAGCTTTATGGGAAGTTAGTTATAACGACCTTATGTAAGTGAAAATGGTTTCTTGATGTTAGAAGTTAAGAGACTTGATCTTATAAGATAAGAGACTTAACTTATTTGTTTTAATGTGGATGTTTGTGTGAAACCTCATTCGTGAGTAATGAGTACTTGGTTTTTAAAGGGATAATGTTTCTTGATTTCGAATCGAGAATGTGTATCGACAGACCACTGCAGCGTTAATAAAAGGAAAATGTATTGAATAATGATGTGTTGTATTAAAACCAGTAGAAACCTCCATCTGCATAGAAGCTAAGATGAGACAAAATGATATTACATTTTCTAGATCATGGTTGCTGTAATAAGATCGTTATAAACAAGAATAAACTACTCACATATATGACATATGTTACTCAATTGTTCAAAAAAGGAATCAAGTGATTAAGTTTGGGAACTATGAAACCTTTTGAAAATGAGAAGTTGGAGTAATTGAAACTAGGCAAACTGGAACTTAGGAAAAGAATGTTGGTACTTGATTTTAAAAGGAAAGTGTTCTGGTTTACTTAAAAATGTGGGTTGGTCATTCTAATACTACGGGTATCGGGTGACTTTGATAAAAGTAATGGATCTCTTTTACAAAATTTAACGTACGTAGTACTTTAGGGCTAAAACCCGGACTTTGGTATAAAATGAAAGTACTTTGTGTTGTTGTGAAACTTGCCTATGCTTGTTGTTATGAAGCTTGGCTATGCTTATTGTGATAACCTTTGTTGTGCAAAGCGTTGTATTTACGTGTTACCGCGTCTCGATGGAGGTCGGTTGGTAGTTGAGAACTTACTTGGGCGTCGCGGCGGTGGCGGAGAAATTCCGCAGTGCGTTCTGCTGATAGTATTATTGTTGTGCATCGCTATGGACATCTCGACACGATGCGTAGCGCGCGGGTATGCTTCCATTTAGATTACCGCCTTGTTGTTTCCCTTTGGACATACCGACACGATCGTAGCGCTGCGGGTATCGTCCATTTGGAATGTTGTCTTATATTTCCCTTTGGACATCGACACGATCGTAGCGCTGCGGGTATCGTCCATTTGGAATGTTGTCTTATATTTCCCTTTGGACATCGACACGATGCGTAGCGCTGCGGGTATCGTCCATTTGGAATGTTGTCTTATTTTTCCCTTTGGACATACCGACACGATCGTAGCGCGCGGGTATGCTTCCATTTGGATTCTTTGTCTTGTTGTTGAGGTCACATGGACATGTCTACACCACGAGTCAGGGGCATGTGGCCATGGGACCTTGGTATTGTTGCATCATGGACATGTCTACACCGTCACGATATTCCGGGCATGCGGCCATAATGCGAACTGATTGATGTGGTGGGCGTGAGACCCATAGTTATATTGGAGTGATGATGTTTTATGTTGTGAGCGTAGTTTGGTTATCATACATGTCTCGCTTTATATAGACTAGTATGATTTCATTCTGATATTATGCAGTTTCACATACTTGGTACTGTTATCGACCTCCTTCGGGCTGCGTTCATGCCGCGGTAGAGGTACATCGATCGTGGATCCTCGCCATAGGATCACGATTCAGCGCATTTGAAGCTCCGTTTCTCGGAGGCTTATCTTTTAGTAGGTGTTCCACGAGTTGTAGGTTCTTGTACATTCGTGGTATGGCGGGGCCACTGTCAGTCATAGTGTATATCTTAGAGTGCATGTAATCTGTTGTGGCGGGGGTTGTAAAAGATTAAAGCTATTGGAGTTTTATGTATATCTTGAAACAAGCTATTTTGGTTGCTTTGTTTATTTATTATATCTCTTGTTAAATGACTCATGTTTTATGTTCCGCTGATTTTCTCGATGTATGTATCACTAGGGTGCGGGGTAAGGCACGATGCGAACCGGGCAGTCGTTACAAAAGTGGTATCGAGCGATTAATCCTCGGAAAGTGTCTGCACCGTGTCTAGTAAGTCTTGATTATCGATGTGTTGTGCACCATCTATAATCGAGAGGCCGCAGACATTTAGGATTAGTTTCCATTCTTCTCATTCCGAGATCGTGCCTTAGAGCGTGTTGTAAGTTGGACCCTCCAGCGTATCTCGTTTTTACGATTATGCCTCGCGCAACCAGAGCCGAGAAGGGCAAGGCGTAGGAGTGCGCTAGTGAGATCTGAGAGAGTGCAGCGCGAGCCCGAGCGATACGAGTTGTGCTTGACGGCGGGTTTTGTGACGCCGCCACCAGCGAGTTAGAAGCGCGGCAATGGCTGCCGAGACCGCGATACACGAGCCTCCAGTCCCACGATGCAGGCGCAGGAGATGGGTTACAGAGATGGCGATTCTTGGCGAGTGTCGTGGCCGATATGAGATAAATGGATCACGGCGATTCGATTCGAGAGCACGATGGTTCACCCCGAGCGAGATAGTTTGAGGCTACGGGACTTTCGAGTTGTAGCCCGCGAGTTTTATGGGTCGAGGCTCGAGGATGATCCGCGAGGAGTTCATCCGGCGATTCTGACGGATCATCACGGGTGATCAAGGCTTCGAAGCAGTCTGTGACCTTTGGTTCGCATCGGCCGCGTGATACCGCGATCGATTGGTTTGATTCATGGGAGCTTTCGGGAGAGCATGCACTCAGCATATGGGATGAGTTTTGGGGCTTTCCTCACGCACTTCTTGCCTCCGCGGATGAGGAGGGCACGGGCCGATTTTTGTTCTCGAGGCAGAGAGGCGACCGTCGGGAGTACAATGTCGAGTTCGATTCTTTGGCTCGATATGTCCTGCGCTAGTTGCGAATATGGAGGATAGGAGTGCATCGCTACGCCACCGGCTTGATGATTATATGGCGAATCTTGTGCGGGTGTTTCTCTTCACCGGGCATGGACATTGCCGCATGCAGCTCATGCACTAGGATGTGAGCGCGGAGGGTCGGCGGAATGACTGGATCAGCGAGAAGAGGGCGGGGCGGCAGGGTCCTGGTGGCTTTCGAGGCGGACGCCTCAAGAAGCGACTAGTTATATACCCCACGGTGCGAGTGGTCCTCCGTCTTGAGAGCAGTCGTGGCTCGAGGTTCAGATTTTCGGCGAGCGGGGTGTTAACGGTGAAGCCACCCCTACCTCGTTGTGACCATTGTGGTAGACTCCATTTTGGAGAGTGTCGTGCTAGATTGGGAGTTTGTTTTGCATGCGGCCAGCAGGCCATTTTGCGAATCGTCTACCAAGGGAAGCGCGGATGTTACGACTTCGACGCCCGGGATCTGTGGCTGGTTTATCACCTTCTACGGTATGCGCCTGCAGTGTGCCTATGATTAGAGTGGAGCGGTAGCCTGTGTATATCCTTAACCTCTAGAGTTTTGGTATGCTTGTTATGATGATCTCATTATTGTGTGCTATGTACGTATAGCATTGTGATATGTGTGAGTTAGAATGCATGGTTAGTTGGAAGGATACGTATGGAGGCATGGTAAGTGTGAACCTTAGACTATTTCACGATCGAGACCTTAGAGGTAAGGTCGTCTTGAGTAAAAGATTGTTTTATGTTTGACCTTTATAAGGGTGAGTAGTATACGTGGGATTTATTTGTGTGATAAGTCCATGGGTAGTGTGAGATGGAAGTGGTAGCTTTCATGATGTGAATTAGTAAGATTGTTAGGATCGGGAACAAGAGTTTGCGCGGTTGGGGGTCGGGTTGAGGACCATTTGCGGGTCAACCGTAACCGGTTTGGGGTGGGGTCAGTTCTGGGTGGTCCCGGTGGTAGGGTCACGAGGATGCTAGGCCCAAGTTTGTATGATCATCGTATGAGTTCGTGGACGCGTTCGACGAGCGGTTCGTAAAGGCGGGAATGGCCTTAAGGAAGTTTGAGGTTAGTAAGATGACCAAGTTTGAGGTAGTGACTCGGAGATTTTGAACGGAAGTAATGACGGAAGTATGGTACGTACTAGAAGAGTTCAAGTGTTCGAGAAGGGCACGACGAGTAAGGAAGGAAGATAACGTGTGTTATTTCGTGGCCAAGCTGTGGCGTTGACAACTTGTTAGAGGAACTTCATCGATATCCGTCTTGAGAAGGAACATTCGGGACGAATGTTTCTAAGAGAGAGAATGTTATACCCCGTAGTTGCAGGGTATGTATGTGAGGACGTACGTGCGAGAGTACTAGAAAATTTTGAAAAGAAAGAAAGATGTGAGTTTTCGACGGAAAAGTTTCCGGTTATTTGTGAAGAAAAAGGTTCGTTAATGGGAATTGGATTCCCAGATTTGGTATTTGGACTTCATAGATTATATTAGAATTTTGAGATTTTATTTTCGGAAATGGTCACGTGGGGCCCACGGGAGAAATTCTGGTTTTGTGGGGCCCGCTTTGTTTTGAGATTTCCGGTAAATTGGATATTTTGGAAGACGAAATATTCAGGCGAATCGGGCGACACGTGTCACCCCATGTGGCACTTGGCGATTTTACATTTGTGCACAACACCGGTTGAGTCGTTTTTTTGAAGCGTTTTGCGTAACTGCGAAGGAAAATTCGGCTATGTCGTTTTGTATTTTTGCGGATTTTTCCGAGAGACGAAACATTCGGACCAACGGGAGGGTGGCGTGTGTCACCTCACAATGGAAGATGTGGGCGACTTGGCGAATTGAGGGCAAGTTGGGCTTGATATTTGTGTAGATATTTGTGAGGGTGTTAAGGAGTAGGGTCTAGGATGCACTTGGCTTGATCTTGGCCTTACACTTGCCTTGCACATGGCTTGATCTTGGCCCTTGGTTGGCCTTTGGTTTTGCTATAAATACCCTTATGTTGATGAACTCTTCATCCACAAATGAAACCTTCCAAGCCTAAAATCCCTCCCTCTACAGTGTTGAGTTCGTCCAACTCATCCCCTCTTTTGAGAGTCTTGGCCAGGGCCTCCTCCCTCCCCTTTGTGGTGTCTTGCCGTGGGGTACCCACTGCCTAGTTGTTTCGTATAATACCCTTGTTGTGGTATAGAAATACTCCCTAGTATTGTTATAATGCCCAAAATACCTTAGCCTTGTACCTTGTAGTATTCCAAAGATACCTCTTTACGTAGAGTCCGGAAATACTACCTTTTGTCCTTTTAGTCTCAAACCAAAACCCTAAGGAAATCTTCATAGTTGGTTGAAGTATTTGAGTAGAAGTTGGTTAGAACTTCTAAGGGTTGTTTGGAGTGGTTTGGAGCGCACGGAGTGGAGCTAAACCTTGCTCAGGATCGACATTATAACTTGGATAATTTTGGGCTTATCGAGGTAATTATCTTGTCCTCTATTGTAATTGGAAATTACATGTTTGTTAGAATATATAGTTGAGGTATACTATATATGGAACTATACTTAGTATTCGGCAATGTCTTTTGACTTAAGCTGAAGAATAAAGAATCGAATCTGTATTTACATGGGGTGTATTGCGATAGACTTGTGTAGAACTGTACACGTCCGGTTAGACGTGTAAACCCCCCTCCCCTGGTTGGCTTGGTGGCCGGCCTCGATAGAGGAGGAGATTTGCATTTGTTGCGGGGAGGTCTTTGCGAATTTTCTATAGAAAGATAGAAACTTATGTTTTGGGGTTAATAGACGTTTGTGACCTTTATAGGTGAAAGTACTAAGAGTAGCGTATTACTCGAGGAGTGGAAAGGGCTAGCAAGGTTGTAGTACTTGGAGCATTTTGCTTATTGTCGATAAATCGTCGCGAGGTATGTGAACCTCTTCCTATCTTTTCTAGCATGATTGTTGTGAACTATGTAGTGCGGTAGACGTACATGTGCTAAGTGATTTGGTTGGTTTAAAACATAGGGTGTTATAATAGCTTTATGGGAAGTTAGTTATAACGACCTTATGTAAGTGAAAATGGTTTACTGATGTTAGAAGTTAAGAGACTTGATCTTATAAGATAAGAGACTTAACTTATTTGTTTTAATGTGGATGTTTGTGTGAAACCTCATTCGTGAGTAATGAGTACTTGGTTTTAAAGGGATAATGTTTCTTGATTTGGGAATCGGAATGTGTATCGACAGCACCACCTGCGGCGTTAATAAAAGGAAAATGTATTGAATAATGATGTGTTGTATTAAAACCAGTAGAAACCTCCATCTGCATAGAAGCTAAGATGAGACAAAATGATATTACATTTTCTAGATCATGGCTGCTGTAATAAGATCGTTATAAACAAGAATAAACTACTCACATATATGACATATGTTACTCAATTGTTCAAAAAGGAAACCAGTGATTAAGTTTGGGAACTATGAAACCTTTTGAAAATGAGAAGTTGGAGTAATTGAAACTAGGCAAACCTGGAACTTAGGAAAAGAATGTTGGTACTTGATTTTAAAAGGAAAGTGTTAGTTTACTTAAAAATGTGGGTTGGTCATTCTAATACTACGAATCGGGTGACTTTGATAAAAGTAATGGATCTCTTTTACAAAATTTAACGTACGTAGTACTTTAGGGCTAAAACCCGGACTTTGGTATAAAATGAAAGTACTTTGTGTTGTTGTGAAACTTGCCTATGCTTGTTGTTATGAAGCTTGGCTATGCTTATTGTGATAACCTTTGTTGTGCAAAGCGTTGTATTTACGTGTTCTGGCGTCTCGATGGAGGTCGGTTGGTAGTTGAGAACTTACTTGGGCGTCTTGCGCGATGGCGGAGAAATTCCGCAGATGCGTTCGCTGATAGTATTATTGTTGTGCATCGCTATGGACATACCGACACGATGCGTAAGCGCCGCGGGTATGCTTCCATTTAGATTACCGCCTTGTTGTTTCCCTTTGGACATACCGACACGATCGTAGCGCGCGGGTATCGTCCATTTGGAATGTTGTCTTATATTTCCCTTTGGACATACCGACACGATCGTAAGCGCCGCGGGTATCGTCCATTTGGAATGTTGTCTTATATTTCCCTTTGGACATACCGACACGATGCGTAAGCGCTGCGGGTATGCGTCCATTTGGAATGTTGTCTTATTTTCCCTTTGGACATACCGACACGATCGTAGCGCGCGGGTATGCTTCCATTTGGATTCTTGTCTTGTTGTTGAGTCACATGGACATGTCTACACCGATGCCGAATTCAGGGGGCATGTGGCCATGGGACCTGGGTATTATTGTTGCATCATGGACATGTCTACACCGTCTGATTAGGGGCACGCGGCCATAATCACGAACGATTGATGTGGTGGGCGTGAGACCCATAGTTATATTAGGTGATAGTGTTTTATGTTGTGAGCAGTAGTTTGGTTATCATACATGTCTCCGCTTTATATAGACTAGTATGATTTCATTCTGATATTATGCAGTTTCACATACTTGGTACTGTTATCGACCTCCTTGGGCTGCGTTCATCTGCATGGTAAGTACATCGATCGTGGATCCTCGCTCATAGGATCACGATTCAGCGCATTTGAAGCTCCGTTTCTCGGAGGCTTATCTTTTAGTAGGTGTTCACGAGTTGTAGGTTCTTGTACATTCGGGGTATGGCGAGGCCTGTCCGTCATAGTCGTGTATATCTTAGAGTGCAGTAATCTTGTTGTGGGCGGGGTTGTAAAAGGATTAAACTATTGAGTTTTATGTATATCTTGAAGGCAATTTGTTTTGGTTGCTGTTTATTTATTATATCTCTTGTTAAATGACTCATGTTTTATGTTCGTGATTTTCTCGATGTATGTATCACTAGGGTGCGGGTAAGGCACGATGCGGGCCGGGCAGGTCGTTACACTTGTGAAGTTAGGTAGAAGGGTGCCCAGGTAGGGCATCAGTCGCGGGCCCGGGGTTCGGGTCGTGACAGTCAGTTATGGAAAGAAAAGTTGAAAAATGTCTAAAAAGTCTGTTTGCTTGTTATTTGAGGCGAAATAGTTAAGATGTACATGTTTAGGGAGATGATTCAAACATTTCTTTGATAACCCTTCTGACCATTCATTACCTACCCTGAAATAAATTGTATCACTAGTCAGCCCCTTTGAGCCTAAAATAAGATTTTTGTTTGACACCCTATGACTCCCTGTTTGTGCGATACGTGATAATTGAAAGTTAGTGGGATAAAAAATGTTGAAAAAGAAACAAAAAGAGAATTGAAAAATTTGATGCTCCCCAATGAAGAATATGCAAAAGCCTAAGTTTGGGGGTGCTTGTTATTATAATGTATCTCATTCTCTCAAAATAAAAGAGGGGGGAAATAGGTATGAGATTAAAAACAAAATCAAAAAGAAGGAAATATAGTTGAATGAAAAATGCTTATGGTACGTAATTGAGCCTAAATGCCTATTTTTACCTACCCCTACCTAAGCCTACAGTACAACCCTTGAAAGTCCTGACGATCTTTAATGTGTATGTCTATGATTAGTGTAGAATAACAAGTAAACATGTCTATAGCATTTTAGGAAAGATGGATTGAATTTGACATGCACAGGTTAGGTGTTTGTATTTCCATTGACCATGATCTAAGTGAATTTGCGAAATATCTAACTTGAAATTTTAGATTGCTGATTATTAATGCTATATATGTTCTAACATATTATCCCATCTTTCATCCATGATTTTGAAGAAGCATTGCTATAGCTACTTGATCCATTTCATAGAGTCTTCGTTTGTTTTGTTTTCATTTTTATTTTTTGTTTTACTCGAGGGCGAGTAGAGTTTAAGTTTGGGGGTTTGTTAGACATATTTTATATACACTTTTTGAGTCATTTTTAGTTATTATTTTACTCATTTTGTTTGAGTTTAGTATAATATTATGGTAGTTTTTCTTTCTTTTGAGTCACAGCGGTCATAAATGGACAAATGTCAAAAAGAAGATGAAATGAGCTTATTTGAGATGGAATTGCACAATAAAAGGCCAAGAAATGAAGCCTAAGAAGTCCCGGGAAGTATAGAAGAAATCAGACGAAGTCCGGACGAGAAAATAACGAAAAATCAGAAAATCCAGAATGGGAAGCCACCGGCACCGCGGTGCCGTAATGCAGGACCGCGGTGCCTAATATTCAGAGAGGCTGCAGTACTTTCGGCACCGCGGTGCCAGCCAGCAGGACCGCGGTGCGAGCCAGCAGGACCGCGGTGCCGAGGCGCGTTTTTTCAGATCCGAGGCGAAATTGGCCAGGGGCTGAAGGGTCCTGGGCACACGAATTTTGCAGTATAAAATCTCTAAAACCCTGACCTAAGGGAGCATCTTGTACATAATTCTAAATCATACTTTTGGGAGAAGAAAGGAGGCTACAACACAAGATTGGAGACAACTTTGGTTCAAGTTTTTTTTCTTTCCTTTGTTTTATTTCAGTTTATGTTGGATTTTGTATTAGTTCTTAGCATGTCAATGTCTAAGAGCTAAACACTTTATTAGGGTTTTCCTATTAAATTGCTTGAAACTCTTATTCATGAATTAATGCATTAGTTTGATTTCTTCTTCACTTGATTAAGATTTATTCAATATTTGGTATGAATGTTTGATAGTTAACTGACCATTAAATATCATAATCTATATGATTCCGAATCAAGAACCGAGAGGAGAGATTTGGATATGCTGTAATTGAATAGACATATGTTAAAATCGCGGACGAAAGTACCCCGATAGTTGTGTAGCATTATAGGTTATTGTTCTTAATCCTCCTATTTGGTATATCCTATCATAGAAATATAGAAGGGTTCTGCACTGGGGTTGAGCGATTATATATCCTAACCGGAATATAAGACAGTCTAGTTAACCGCTATCTTAACGTAGAAGAAGAAATCATTATATTGCATTAGGTATTGAAAAGAGTGGATAGTTGAGTATATTGGAATGCCCTATTTCCTTCATATCTGATTTAAACCAAAGTATTATCATAGTTAATTTATTTTCTGCAATTACTTAGTCTTAGTTATTAGGTAAAAATACAAACAAATTAACGTTCACCAAATAGAAACTAAAGCTTAGATAATCGGTACTTGATAACCAGTCTCTGAGGACGATATTCGGTCTTACCAAACTTTATTACTTATAACGATACGTACACTTGCGTGAGCATTTGTAAAATTGACCTAACAAAATGCCTTATAGGTTGAGACGCGGCTTGTTTTGGGTGCATTACGAAGTAGATTAAAGGTGGTATGTGAGCCAAGAAAGGATTCATTCCTTGAATTTATATTCGAGTGAACACTCAGGTACTCATATGGTATTAGGTTGACTAAGTCATTGGCCAATGCAATGGATATGTCTATGATATGGTTCTGTTGTCAACTAATATAGATGAGTTAGAATAATCAAGCAATTTGGATAGACACTTCACAGATCCTAAGCTTGATTGAGTGTGTCATGAATGAAGGGATTTTATCTTCCCACATAGAGGGTCAGTTCACATATTTTGTGTAGCTAAACTTTACATATTAGGTTCGTCTTCCGGTGCAGTCTGGGAGTTCCGTGAAGATCCTAATGTAATTAGTGACGATATGTAAAGGCCTGAAGGGTAACACTAAGTCAAATGTTTCATCGATTGAAAGATGTAATTAGAAGGATATTATACCTATATGTTCGGTTGATGACCGAGACATTAAAATGAGAAAATGGGCAGAAAAATAGGACGGAACCGCGGTGCCTTGATTCAGGACGGTGGTGCCAGCACCGCGGTGCCTCTTCTGCGAGGCCAGCGGTGCGGGGACGTCGGCGATCCGAATCGCGATTCATTTCTCTGGGCACGACCTACGAAACCCTTGAGCTCTTATTTTATCTTATAAATAGGAGATTCCTCTACTCATTTCAATACACCAAAACCTAAGAGAGGTAAATCTCTTCTAAAGCTCTATCAGAATCCCTAGCATTCTTGACTTAGCAAATTACATCATAGTTTCCAGAACTTACAAATCGAGGGATGTTTGCGTGTGCACCCTCGAACTACACATAACACAAAGATTCAACTGCTTGGCTGATCGCTGCAACAATGTAAGTCTTCGATTGAAGTTTTACATAATCACTTTGTGTTTGTATTTTCATTACTTATCATACTGCAGTTCGACCGTCGTCGGGTTTGAAATATAAATTTTCAAATTCTGCTGCGTGTACGAACCCGACGTAAACACCTACAGTGGTATCAGAGCCTGGTTTGTTTCGTGTGATTTGTAATGATATTAATGATAATATGGGTTAAGATTTGTTTAGATCTATATTTTATATATTTAAAAGCTTTAAAATCCTAAATCTTTAGAACACATAGTCCTTGTGCCCTAATATGTTAGAACTATTATGTATTCGAGAAAATCGATCCAATACATAACTTTTCTAAGTTGATATGCATCCGACTTAAAACATGGTGCATTAAAACGAAGAACGAGAAGAAAATTGGATTTGATGGTTGATGAACATGTTGTTTTAATGGTGATGGTAATACAAGTGATATATCTGAAAGATCTGGCCCTAAACCAGTTTTAGGGGCTCAAAAATTTTAATTTTGTGTTTCTGGGGATAAGGCATCACGGTTCTACGATGGAGCACCGCGGTGCCTGCTAGGGTTTTGGAGGCGGCACCGCGGTTCCATGATGGAGCACTGCGGTGCTGCCCAGATGAAGCCAGAGGCACCGCGAGCCTATTCATGGGAGACGCGGTGTTGTTCATCCAGAAGCTTAAAATTAATTTTTTGAACAATCTGCCTTCAAGGCGCGGGCTCCACCTGTTAGGACCGCGGTGCCTGTGACGATAATTATGAGTCACCGCGGTACCACTTTTTAGGACCGCGATGCTAATTAATTTGCGATTCGGTGGCTTCGCCTCAAAGCGCATCGGTGCCACTGTTGGAATCAGCGGTCTTGACGACGGGTTTTAAAAAAAATCAAAAATCAGAAACAGAGACTTAAAAGTTTGATTCGAATCAAGTTTTAAGTTTGGTTTACGAAAATAAAGTTTTAAATCGAACAGATTTGGTCTTTTCGGGCAAATCTGTAGTTAAAGAAAGATTTCTGAAAGTTGATTTTAGGTTCTGGAATTGCAAACAGGTCCCAGAAGTTTGAAAATATTTTCTGAAGTTTAGAATTGTATTTTTATGAATTTATAAGGGTTTAGAATTAAATTTTAAATTCTTAAGGGACTAAAGTGTAAATTCTGAAAATTTACAGAATTCCCGAAAATCAGAATTTTAAAATCAGAAAATGTTTAGGGACTGTTTGACATTTACATAGATTATAGAATTTAGACAAATAGACTCATAGTTATCATTAATAGTATATTATTGAATAATATACAAATGTGCTAAGTGATTGAATGTGATGCATTTAAATTATTAGCATAGTGTCCGCAATTATTATCTGGGTAGGCGGCTCCCAGTAATTATTTAATTTCAAATGATCGCTATAACTGTCTGGGTAGACGACGTCCAGTATGTGATTAAAACCATCTTTATCAAGCCTATTGGGTTTGATGGTTTTCCATCTAATTGTGTTTAGAAATTGCATGATAGGATTTCATATGATGTATGACTTGATTGTTGATCTTGAATGTTACACCCCGTAGTTCCAGGACATGTGTTTACGAGAATAGACGTGAGAGCACAAGACTTATAAATTTGAACGAAAGAATGATTGTTTTTTCCTACGGAAAATGATTTTGATCCTCGGGAAGGAAAATTGTTCGTTAGTGAGAATTGGGTTCCCGAATTGGTTATTTAAGACTTTTAAGAGTTTATCGGAATTATGGAATTTTATTTTCAGAGTTGGATACGTGGGGCCCACCCGAGAAATTTTACGTTTTTGTGGGGCCCACGAGGTTTCCGATATTTTGACCAATTATGGAAATTTTGGGAAACGAAATATTTTAGACCAATGGGAGGCCGACACGTGTCACCCTCCACATGGGCTTGTTGGATGAAGAATAATGGACCAAGTCAAAGGGGTCAACTTAGCTTGAGATAATTGACCATATCTTAGTCATCCAAATGTTTTAATCTAGACCCTTCATTGTAGTATATATCCTATACTAGTGCAAGACATTCTACACTTAGAAAAAAATTAGCCAAGAACTTGTTGTTCTTATGTGAGCTCTCGACATTGAGCTAAAAGGAAGAAAAAATTTCATTTGTTGATCATAATTTCCAATACTTTAACGCAAGGTTCCTAAGGGTATTACAAGGTTATCTCAATAGAAAAATCCCGGAAAAATGACGTTTTCACGTTAGTCGCAAGGCGAAAACCTAAGGTGTTCCTCAACTTTGAAGTTGGAAATTGAAGAGAAGTTGGTTATGAGCTTCTAAGAAGTGCTTGGAGCGGATTGGATCATAAGAACAGGAGCTAAAAGTTGCTAAGGATCGACTTTTACGCTTGGACATTATTGTTATACCCCGTAGTTCCAGGATACGTATGTGAGGACGTACGTACAAATGTATACGCCCTAATTAGGGTAAGAATGATAGAATTGTTTTCCGACGAAAGTATTCCGAACCTTGTGAAGGAAATTTTACGTTTTCAATATTTCAATTAATTTTGGACTTTTCTGAGAGATAAAATATTTTGGACCATTAGGAAGGCGACAAGTGTCACCCATAGATTGGGTCAAGTGGACGAAAATGGGTGGACAATTGGCAAGGCAAGTGGTCAAAGTCTTGCAAGATATTTGTGGGGCAAGTAGACAAGAGGTGTTGGACTAGTTTCATATTACAGAAATTATGACATCGAGTATACGAAGGTCTTACGAAATTTTAGGATTTAAGTGAATTGAGATCAAGAGATTAACCATGTATATAATTAGTTTATTATGGGATTGATTATTAATGGAGGGGGATAATAGGGTCATTACGTGTAAGCCTTTAAGTAAATCACCTAGTTGACTAGATAAAATTTTATTAGGTGGCGGTAGTTAAAGGGGGGTTAAATAGGATAGTGGAAGAATAATCATGAGCTTTCATTTAATGCTTGTCTACAAAATACTTCACGTCCTTTATATAGGAGCAAAACGAGAGACATGAGACAGAATGTAATCTGCTCTTTCCTTTTTCATTTTGAAACAACAAGCATCTATTTTAACAATTGAGAAGTAAGGATATAAGATCCTCCAACCCTTTATTCTTATACGAAGCGAAACGATATCTTTTCCAAATTGAAAACCATGAATTAACCACATATGCCCAAGAAGTTTCCTTCCCATTTTTTTTTATTAGAACAAAGCATTCTGCGAGCAGAAAACATTAGGAAGAGACTGGTTCCGTTATTATCAAGGTGTTATCATCCGTAATTCCAACCCTCCTGACTCAGATAATTAAGTGGAATCGAGGTTGACATTCTACGTGCGGCGTATTCAACGACGGATGGATTAAACCAGAAGAGGTATGTGAACCTCTTCCTATCTCTTCTAGCGTGATATGTGTGAACTATGTAGTACGGTGAGCGATACGTGTGCTAAATGTATTTGATTTGGTTTAAAACATAAAGTGTTATAACGGCTTTATGGGAAGTTGGTTATAACAGCTTTATGTAGGTAAGAAAATACTTGTGGTTTTTAAAAGGTAACTAATATGAACTATAACTGGCTTGTTATGTGGTAATAAAGAACTTGAAGTATTTCAAAAGATTTCTGAATCATTTTGAAAGAAGAGTAATACTTGGTTTTTGAAAACTTAAGAGTTATACTAGCTTTATGGGAAGTTAGATATAACGGCTTAAGAATGTTTCTCGATTTGAATCGAATGTGTATCGACAAACCACCTGCGGCGTTTATAAAAGGAAATGTTTTGACTAATTAAGTATTATTAAAACCGAGAAACTTCCATCTGCATAAAAGCTAAGGTAAGACAAAATGATATTTCCTAGATCACGGTCTTTGTAATAAGATTGTTATAAACAAGAATGTCTACTCACATAAGGTTTATGTTTCTCAGATTGTTAAAAGAGAATTATATTCTTAAATAAATAAGACTATGAACTACGAAACCTTTCTAAAATAAGCAACGTGAACATTTGAAATTAGGCAAACTTGGACGTTTGGAAAATAATGTTGTTACTTAATTTTACAAAGGTAAGTGTTTTGGGTTACTTAAAAAGGCAGTCACTCTATTTTTATACTACGGGTATTGTGTGACTTATGTGAAAGAAACGAGTCTTTTAAAGATTTAATGTATGAAGTACTTTGGGGATAAATACCCGAACTTGTTAGTAGAAAGTACCTTGTGTGAATAACTTGATTGTATTGGTTTGTGATAGCCTTGTAATACTTTCTTGTTGATTTGATAAGTAAACATGTTAGGATGCTACGTGTGTTAGTATCTTGTGATTATTATGTAAGGGGGTCACTTTTGTTGTGCTTACGTTGTTAAACGTTAAGCGGTTATCTTGTTATTGTATCACATACCCCTTGACTTGTTATACCGAGGGCTTGCCACCCGATGCAGTCTATACGGCTATCACGATCCTTGTGACTATCGCGGAGTTGCGGGAGCTCAGGATTGATCATTCCGTGTTTAGCCGACGCGGGGATGCCCTACGCGGTCTTTGAGGGTATCACGGTCTTTGAGGACTATGCGGGCTGCGGGAGCCTAGGTGGATACCGGGGTTAAGCGCCCTCGACGCGGGTATACCTCGGTGATGCAGGACCATGATTCGAGAATACCTAAATGCGGATGCATGTGTGACCTATGCGAGCTGCGGTAGTTCGAGGATAGACGCGCGCATTGATACCGCGAGGCGAGTGGCGGCCGACATGTAGTGCGGTCTAGAAAGACCTCGTGATGCGATTTATGGTATTTTGTTTGTCTTGTGGGTCTTAGTAGTCGGCTATGCCTTCGTATTTACCCCGCGGTTCTATTGTGATGACTTGAGGCGTGAGTCACGACTTGACATATCGCTTATTTGTTGTGAGCGTAGTTTGGTTATCATACATGTCTCTGCTTTATATAGACTACTATGATTTCATTCTGATGTTATTTGATTTCACATACTAAATTTTTGTTATCGACCTCGCTTGAAGTGCGTTCATCTGCGGTAAAGGTACACGATCGTTGATCCTCGCTCTTAGGGTCACAGTTCAGCGTTTAGGAAAGCTCCGTTTCTCCGGAGGCTTATCTTGGTATAGTCCCCTGTTGTTGTAGGTGCTTACATTCAGGGGTATGACGGGGCCCTGTCCCGTCGTTGTTGTCATATCATTCGTAGAGGTCTGTAGTACTGTTGTGGGCAGGGTTTGTAAAAAAGGATGTAACTGTTCAAATTGCTATTTATATATATACTGAAGGTAGCCATTTTTGGTTAGCCTGTCTTCTTATTTCACTGTCTTATTACATTGGTTTCATGTATTGTCTTTATGTTCCGCTGATTACTCTGATGTTGTATCACTAGGGTGCCCGGGGTAAGGCACCAGTAACGGGCCCCGGAACGGGTCGTTACAAGTGGTATCAGAGCAGTTAATCCTCGGAAAGTGTCTATAGACCGTATCCAATAGAGTCTTGATTATCGGTGTGTTGTGCACCACACCAATAATCAGGAGGCTATAGGATATATAGGATTGGTTTCTATTCTTCTCACTCTGAGATCGTGCCTTAGAGCTGTGTTGTAAGTTGGACCCTCTAACGTATTTCTTTCCACCGCTATGCCTCGCGTAGGCAAACCGGGCCCGGGAGGCAAAGCGGCCGAGGAGGCGAGTAAATCTGAGAGGGTTACGAGGGCACAGCCCAATCTTTACCTAGGGTAGTGCTTCATTCGGGAGTTCTGCGACGTCACTAGCCCAAGCAGAGTTTAGCTGCGGCGGCGATTCCTCTGCGGCCATGACATTTGAACGCCGGTTCCACGGCCGGAGCAGAGAATATAGATTGCAAAGGCGACCACATTACTAACTATGGATTTGGCTACAGAGAGTATACCGATGTACCGCGAGTCTTGATGACTATCTAAGAGAGGTTGTGCAAGAATAATTCTTCGATTGAAGCTTGGCATGGCACGTATGCGGGCTTGTGCGGCGAGCCAAGAAACGTGAGATCGACGGGTTAACGGGCGACGGGGAGAGGGCGAGCAGCAAGGTCCTTTGGTAACTTTCGAGAGTCACCTCACGTGGATTTGATTATGCACATCCACGGTCTGAGAGAGGTCTCGCGGGGTTCGGGGCGTTAGGGGTATCAGGAGTTAGTCGAACTCTGTGGCTTCGGTTCGCGAGATGGCAGCGTCATCCCGGAATGTCGTCTTTAGTAGGTACTTGTTGTACTATGGCCGTCAGTGCGATGTCGAAAGAGTGTCCTAGTAGGAGGACTTGGCCTTCAGATCGGTGGGTAGTTCGTCATCTTCCCTAGCTATGCGCCTGCAGGCGAGTTTGATTAGAACAACTAAGGGGTGAAACAAAGAGATACGGTATATCCTTAAACCCTCTAGAGTTTAGTACGTATGATGAGATGGGTATGTCTTAAGTGTTATGTTCAGATAACATGAGTGTAAATAGTGATTAGAAATCATGGTTAGTTAACCAGGTATGATTGGGGGGATAGAGGAAGTGTGAGCCTTAGAGTTTTATACGTAGAGACCTTAGAGGCGAGGCCATCTCGATTAAAAGATGTATTTTTATGTTTGACCCTTATCAGAGTGCATAGTACACGTGAGATATGTTTGTGTGATAAATCCCTGAGTGGTATGAAATGAAAGAGGGTAGTTGAGCTAAGAAGACCACTAGGTTTTTCGTGACTTGATTAGTGAGATTGTTCCGGATCGGGGAACAAGAGTTTTTGCGCGATAGCGGGTCGGGTTGAGGACCAATCGCGGGTCAACCCGCGGCCTGTTTTGTGATGGGATCAGTTTGTGGTGGTCCCGCTTGGTGATAGGGTCATGAGGGTGTTAGGCCCAAGTTTAGTTAACCATCGTACGAGTTCGTGAACGCGTTCGACCAGTAGTCGGGCCGATGAGGTCAGCCCATCTTGTCTTTCAGTCAGGACCGTTTACTCGGCAGAGGGTTATGCGAGATGATTATATCAGGAAGGTTGTAAGGTTGCACGAGGTGCCAACTTTCACCTTATGACGATGGAGCCAGTTACGGCTATTTCTTTTTCGGAAGTTTTACGAGCGGGGTTAAGAACTCGGTGAGTCTCAGATCGCATTCGCCGCCGGGCGGTGTGTGGATTTCGAGGTAGTTGTGAGATTGTTGTCTCTGTGGAGGAGCGTTTAAGCTACCATTTCGGTGTTCGGATGTCGCCATGAAGCCTTGTAGGGGCGGAAGTGTAAGTTCTTGGTCGATTGGTTCGATGTTGGCAAGGTGCGAATAGTTGGTTCAGCTTGTTCCAGTCGTGGATAGGGTGAAGCTTGTCTAGAAGAGGTTCCGGCATTTCGAGAGAAGTCGATGCGGATAATCGGCGGCACGCCAGAGCTCGAGTTGTGATCGGTCTTCTTGAAAGTACCACCGGATAGGGTGTGACGAGATTTGAAACAGAGGAACTTAGCGAGTTACTTTGGGCCTTTTGAGTTCTTGTGAAGAATAGGCGGGTTGCCTATATGTTAGCTTTTGCGTCCGGCGTAGGAAGCGAGACGTCCGCTCTTTCATGTTGTTATATTCGGAAAAGTATCGGAGATCCATCCAGAGTATTCCCAGTTAATGATGACCAAGTTGGAGGTAGTAACCCAGAGATTTTGGAAACTGAAGCAGTAACAGAAATGTGGTAAGTTATGAGAAAGAGTTCGAGTATACGAGAAGGGTACGACGAGTAAGGGAAGAAGCGAGCATGTGTTAAGAACATAGATGTGATCATTTCTTTTGTAAAATGAAGGTGCGAAGGGAGTATCTTTTAGACCTTGGGTGGGAGCTTTTGTAGTGATGGAGATGATTCCTCGTGGACTTGAAGTTGAGTAATTGCGCGTGTGTTATGTTATGGCCAGGTACGGCATGATTGTTTTCGTAAGTATAGTAGTGAAGACTATACGGGCGCATGTGTGTTTTGAGACTTAGAAGGAACATTTGGGACGAATGTTTCTAAGGAGGGGAGAATGTTATACCAGTAGTTCGGGATACGTATGTGAGGACGTGCGCATAAATGTATACGCATACTAATTAGGGTAAGAATGATAGAATTGTTTTCCGAAAGTATTAGAACCTTGTGAAGGAAATTTTACGTTTTCAATATTTCAATTAATTTTGGACTTTTCTGAGAGATAAAATATTTTGGACCATTAGGAAGGCGACAAGTGTCACCCATAGATTGGGTCAAGTGGACGAAAATGGGTGGACAATTGGCAAGGCAAGTGGTCAAAGTCTTGCAAGATATTTGTGGGACAAGTAGACAAGAGGTGTTGGACTAGTTTCATATTACAGAAATTATGACATCGAGTATACGAAGGTCTTACGAAATTTTAGGATTTAAGTGAATTGAGATCAAGAGATTAACCATGTATATAATTAGTTTATTATGGGATTGATTATTAATGGAGGGGGATAATAGGGTCATTACGTGTAAGCCTTTAAGTAAATCACCTAGTTGACTAGATAAAATTTTATTAGGTGGCGGTAGTTAAAGGGGGGTTAAATAGGATAGTGGAAGAATAATCATGAGCTTTCATTTAATGCTTGTCTACAAAATACTTCACGCCCTTTATATAGGAGCAAAGCGAGAGACATGAGACAATGTAATCTGCTCTTTCCTTTTCATTTGAAACAACAAGCATCTATTTTAACAATTGAGAAGTAAGGATATAAGATCCTCCACCCTTTATTCTTATAATGAAGCGAAACAATATCTTTTCCAAATTGAAAACCATGAATTAACCACATATGCCCGAAGTTTCCTTCCCATTTTTATTAGAACAAAGCATTCGGCGAGAAAACATTAGGAAGAGGCGGTTCCGTTATTATCAAGGTGTTATCATCCGTAATTCCAACCCTCCCGACTCGGATAATTAAGTGGAATCGAGGTTGACATTCTACGGCGTATTCAACCCGACGGATGGATTAAACCAGAAGAGGTATGTGAACCTCTTCCTATCTCTTCTAGCGTGATATGTGTGAACTATGTAGTACGGTGAGCGTCGTGTGCTAAATGTATTTGATTTGGTTTAAAACATAAAGTGTTATAACGGCTTTATGGGAAGTTGGTTATAACAGCTTTATGTAGGTAAGAAAATACTTGTGGTTTTTAAAAGGTAACTAATATGAACTATAAGCGGCATTATGTGGTAATAAAGAACTTGAAGTATTTCAAAAGATTTACGAATCATTTTGAAAGAAGAGTAATACTTGGTTTTGAAAACTTAAGAGTTATACTAGCTTTATGGGAAGTTAGATATAACGGCTTAGAATGTTTCTTGATTTGAAATCAGAATGTGTATCGACAAACCACTGCAGCGTTTATAAAAGGAAATGTTTTGACTAATTAAGTATTATTAAAACCAGTAGAAACTTCCATCTGCATAAAAGCTAAGGTAAGACAAAATGATATTTCCTAGATCATGGCTGCTGTAATAAGATTGTTATAAACAAGAATGTCCTACTCACATAAGGTTTATGTTTCTCAGATTGTTAAAAGAGAATTATATTCTTAAATAAATAAGACTATGAACTACGAAACCTTTCTAAAATAAGCAACGTGAACATTTGAAATTAGGCAAACTTGGACGTTTGGAAAATAATGTTGTTACTTAATTTTACAAAGGTAAGTGTTTTGGGTTACTTAAAAAGGCAGTCACTCTATTTTTATACTACGGGTATTGTGTGACTTATGTGAAAGAAAGCAGTCTTTTAAAGATTTAATGTATGAAGTACTTTGGGGATAGATACCCGAACTTGTTAGTAGAAAGTACCTTGTGTGAATAACTTGATTGTATTGGTTTGTGATAGCCTTGTAATACTTTCTTGTTGATTTGATAAGTAAACATGTTAGGATGCTACGTGTGTTAGTATCTTGTGATTATTATGTAAGGGGGTCACTTTTGTTGTGCTTACGTTGTTAAGCGTTAAGCGTTATCTTATTATTGTATCACATACCCTTGACTTGTTATACCGAGGGCTTGCCACCCGATGCAGTCTATCGGCTATGCGATCCTTGTGACTATGCGGAGTTGCGGGAGCTCAGGATTGATCATTCCGTGTTTAGCCCGACACGGGGATGCCCATGCGGTCTTTGAGGGACTATGCGGTCTTTGAGGACTATGCGGTGCGGGAGCCTAGGTGGATACCGGGGTTAGCGCCTCGACGCGGTATACCTCGGCGATGCAGGACCGTGATTCGAGAATACCTCATGCGGTGCATGTGTGACCTATGCGGGCTGCGGTAGTTCGAGGATAGACGCGCACATTGATCTGCGGGCGAGTGGCGGCCGATCGTAGTGCGATGCAGAAAGACCTCGTGATGCGGTTTATGGTATTTTGTTTGTCTTGTGGGTCTTAGTAGTCGGCTATGCCTTCGTACTTACCGTGCGGTTCTATTGTGATGACTTGAGGCGTGAGTCCACGACTTGACATGGCGCTTATTTGTTGTGAGCGTAGTTTGGTTATCATACATGTCTCTGCTTTATATAGACTACTATGATTTCATTTACGAGATTTATTTGATTTCACATACTACATTTTGTTATCGACCTCGCCCGAAGTGCGTTCATCTGCGAGTAAAGGTACACCGATCGTTGATCCTCGCTCTTGGTCCTGATTCGGCGTTTAGAAAGCTCCGTTTCTCGGAGGCTTATCTTCGTATAGTCCCTGTTGTTGTAGGTGCTTACATTCGAGGGGTATGGCGGCCTGTCCGTCGTTGTTGTCATATCATTCGTAAGTGCAGTAAATCTTGTTGTGGCGGGGTTTGTAAAAAGGATGTCGCTTATTCAAATTGCTATTTATATATATCTTGAAGGTAGCCATTTTTGGTTGCTTTGTCTTCTTATTTCACTGTCTTATTACATTGGTTTCATGTATTGTCTTTATGTTCCGCTGATTACTCTGATGTTGTATCACTAGGGTGCCCGGGGTAAGGCACCAGTAACGGGCCCCGGAACGGGTCGTTACAATTATTAGGGCTTATTGAGGTAAAATCTTCATCTTCTTAATGTGATTGAAGATTACATGTTATAGTAGTTAAGAAATGAGCATGTGGTATATATATTGAAGTTTGAAAAGATTTGGATCATGTCGACATGTTAAAACCGAAAATGGACAAGTTAGCCATTTATGTTGTAATCAATTTGGTCGATAGTTACAATCGTCACATGTTAAGGAAGAAAGGATTTATAGTTGTTGTAATTGTTATTATGTATATAACATGTTGGAATAACAACTTGAATTGAAAAAGGAATTGAAAGGAAATTGATAATTGTTGTGACAATGGTAGCCGAATATGGCTTGGAAGTATTGGACAGTTTTATATTGATTGTGGGGCAGAATTTTACACGTCCTATTAGGCGTGTAATCCTTTTTGTATTGCTGAATTGTTGGGCCTTAAATGTGGCGTTTGGTTATTGATTTTCGGGCCTTGAAAAAGGTGGAAAAGTACGTAGAAACAAAGGAAGTGATGCCCGATTTTCCGTAGAATATGAGTCCTTATACTTAGAAATATTCTACGTTGAAAGCTAGAAGTTGATAGGCATATTATGGTTATTATAGGTTGGCATTCTACGTGCGGCAAATTCAAGTTAGCAGTGGATTAAGCCGAAGAGGTATGTGAACTCTTCCTATCCTCTTGAGCATGAAGCTTATGAAATGTATAGTACGGTAGACGTACGTGTTTTAAATGAACTCGATTTCATTTTGGTATCCTTGTATGGATTTTCGAAAGTGTAGTAACTCGTTTTCAAAGAAGTATATGTTACTTGACTTGAAAAGTATAGAATACTTGATTTGGGAAAAGTATTGATAACTTGATATTCTAAGTTAAGAAACTTGATATTCTTAGTTAAGGATACTTGATATTCTAAGTTAAGAAACTAGATTTCTAAAGTTAAGAGACTTGAAGTATTTTGAAAGTTATGTAACTTGATTTGAAAGTATAAGTCTCTTGGTTATAAAAAGATGTCTTAGTTTCTAAAGCATAAAGTTAGTATAACGGCTTTATGGGAAGTTGGTTATAACAACTTTATGGAATGTTAAAGGAATGGTTAGTAATGTAAACAAGGATTAATGACTTGAAATAAAGAAGGGCAATTTGATTTAAAGGTATCAATTGCTTAAAGTTTTAAAGTAAGGGTCACTTGATTTAGAAGCCTAAAAATGTAGTGACTTGTTTGAAATGTAGACATGCCTTGATACTACGTGTGTTAGTATCTTGGGGTTTTATATGAAAAAAAGTCTTTTGAAAAGAATGGAAGTACGTAGTACTTTGGGTTAAATTCCCGGATTGTTATGTGATATGAAAGTCTAAAGATTTTATGAACTTGCCTATGCTTGCTTGTGATAGCCTTGAGTGCAAGTATTATATTTTTACGTTGCCGTGACTCTCAGTTGGAGAGTCGGCTGTCTTGTTATGATGTTACTTGGACGTACCGACAGTGAAGGAGGATTCCACGGGTATGCTTTCATTGTGATTGGTTCTTGGACATGCTTATATGATGTGGGATTCCGGGGCATGCGACCAGGATGTGGGTTAGATTCACGGATTATTTTTATTACTCCTTGGACATGCTTATACGATGTGGGATTCCGGGGCATGCGACCAGGATGCGGGTTAGATTCCCGGATTGTTTTTATTACTCCACGGACATGCTTATACGATGTGGGATTCCGGGGCATGCGACCATGTTGGATATTGTTATTCCATGGACTAGCCCTCCATGAGGTTTAGTGACGCAGGATGGTGCAGTAGTTAGCTTAGTACTTGCCGATCGATGGGCGCGAGATGGATCTGGTAGTTGGCTTTCGTACTTGCCCCCGTCAGTTCTATGGCACAGTTTGGTATAGTAGACTCTGGTAGATAGCTTTCACACTTGCCCCGGTCATATCTCGTGACGACAGGCTGGATCTGGTAGTTGGCTTTCGTACTTGCCGATCGATTGTTGACGAGCTAGATCCGTAGTTGGCTTTCGTACTTGCCCCGGTCAGTTTTATGATGCAAGTTGGATCTGGTGGTTCGCTTTCCTACTTAGCGTCTGATTTTATGACACAGGTGGGACTTGGTGTTCATGTATACTTATTGGTGTTATATTATATCATGGACTGCCGGCAGTGAGGAAGAAATTCCACGGGCATGATTAATATTATGGGTGTGAGACCCATGGTTATATGTGAGTAATGACTTGAGGGCTTGCGTCCCTGACTTGACATGACTGCTTATATATTGTGTACTGTAGTTTGGTTATCATACGTGTCTCCTGTTGTAGATAGACTGTTATGATTTCATTCTGATATTTTCGATTTCACATACTTGGTACATATTTAAATCGACCTCGCCCGGGGCTGCGTTCAAGCCGCAGGTTGAGGTACATAGCTTGTTGATCCTCATTTTTAGGATCACTGTTCAGATGGTTGGGAGGCTCCATTATTTCAGAGGCTTTGTATTTTGGTACAGTTCCCTGAGGTTGTAGATTTATGTACATTCAGGGGTATGACGGGGCCCTGTCCCGTCACAGTTGTTATGTCAAAACTCTTAGAGGTCTGTAGTCATATCTTGTGGGTCACTTTGAAAAACAAGATGTAACTGCTTTTGGTTTTACGTAGTTATATGTATACTTTTGGAAGGTGACCTTATCGGCTAGCCTGTTATTTATTTCTTTTGAGATGTATGTATGTTCCGCTACTATTCTCTGATGTTTACCTGTAAAGGGTGCCCAGGAAGGGCACTAGTCGCGGGCCCGGGGTCGGGTCGTGACAAAAGTGGTATCAGAGCAGTTAGTCCTCGGAAAGTGTGTACAGATCGTGTCTAGTAGAGTCTTGATTATCGGTGTGTTGTGCACCACATCTATAATCAGGAGGCTGCAGGACATTTAGGATTGGTTTCCATTCTTCTCACTCTGAGATCGTGCGATAGAGCTGTGTTGTTAGGGTCATCTCTCCCTAACGATTTATGTTGATTGCAGCTACGAGAAAGGCAGCAGTGACCCAGGAAGGATTATGTGGATTGCGTATCCAGGTTGGTAGTAATTGTTGTATAGTTGCTATAATGACGTACATCTATACAGATTTATGTATGAGGGTCATATATGGGTTGCCTAGAATGATTTTAGATTACCAAGAGTTGGTAAGGACTTACTAGATACCGGGAAGGTATGAAACAACTTAATGAATTCTCATCAAGGTTACATGCTAATTTGAAATAATTAAGGGATGATGAGCTGTCTGATAGGGTAATGAACCCTTAAGAAGCCATGCTAAGGGACTCAATGGAAGACTATGTTAGTAAATTAAGCTACGTGGTATGCTTAAGAGGATTGTACGGATGAGATTCGTATGGAAGTAATTATGGTCGTTATGATTAAGACAACACGATTATGGGTTAAGGAACAATTATTTTACCCGTTTACGGGGGGACTGATAAGGTAGGCTTGGTGCATGGAAATTGCGAGCCTAAGAATATTGATAATCGCCGAGACCATAGGTATATAAGGCCTTCTCGGGCAATAAGATTTTATTCAGACTAAGGGTAAGAGTTAAGTGCGACGGTGGGTCGGGTTAAGGACCTATTACGAGTCGCCTCATAGTTTGAAATGGAGTGGGATCAGTTGGTAGTAGTCCCGCTACGTGACAGGGTCACGAGGGTGCAAGGCCCAAGTTTAGTTAATTGTTTTACGGGTTAGTGGACGCGTTCCACCAGAACCGGGTCGTGAGAGCCGGAAATGGCCTTTTATTGTTCGATTTAGTAGCTCCAAAGATTGGAGGCCAGAATCAGTATGGAGGTTATGTACGTATGCTAGTATAAGTTGGAAGTACGGAAATAGTACGACCAGTAAGAAAGAGAGCAACCAAGTGTAGCCTGAATCCATAAGGACTTTTCGAGATAGCTACACCAGTGGGTGATTGGGTGGTAGCGGAACGGGTAGATAAGATTTGCCCGGTGAGGATACAATTGTCAGACCCTAGCAGACCTAGTAGAGATGAATACGATAGACTTTGAGGTCATTATGAGGATGGACTAGCTGGCTTCGTGGGTGCCAAGGTTGACTGTAGAGAGAGGTTGGTTCGATTCCAGTTTCCCGGTGAGCCGGTTATCGATGGGGAAGAAATGAAAGTGTTAGTAATATGTAAGTTATTCCTTCATTCTTTGACATGAAATTGTGGAGTCTATGTGACTTATTTTATTGAAATGATTGATTTGAATTTGAACGTTAAGAGACGGAGATAAGAACATATGATTATTGAAGAATTTTATGTTAAGTGCCATTGGAGGTACTTGGAATTGGTTTAGTGTGGCGGTCAGGGCCACGACATTCCGAATAATTTCAGGAAAATGCGCAAGGCAAGAATAAGATAAGTATGAGTGCTGCTTGTGGAAAACAGAAGACATCGCTGGTAGGTTTTGAAAATCTATACGATTATAAAGTGGCACTTGATGATCAAGATTATGAAGGGGAGATAAGCTCTCTCCCTCACGTAAAAGGATAGTTTTACGTACTATGGGGTTATGTGTACCCAGGTTATTAGAGGATGGATGTGAGACAGGTAAGATCTTCAGTGTCGTCATGCCATAGGTTACATTTTTAGATAACCGTGGAAAAGTATTATGTAGAGGCGATTGAGGATTATGCGAGATTATATGTCAGGAAAATTATGAGACTGCACGGGGTTCCTACATTTATTTATGACAAACAGATGAGCCCAGTTTACGGCTAGCTTCTGGGGGTTTTTCCAGAAAGGATTGGGGACACAGATGAGTCTCGGTGTTACATTTCACCCTCAGACCGACGGACAGGCAGGGCATGTTATCCAGACACATGAGGATAGGTTGCGGGCCTGTGTTATTGATTTCAGGGGTAGCTGGGAGGATCTTTTGCCTCTCGTTGAGTTGCGTAATACCCGTTACCAATCCAGTATTCAGATGGCCCTGTATGAGGCTTTGTATGAAAGAAAGTGTAGAATCGCCGATTGGTTGGTTCCACGTAGGCGAGGTTCAGATAATTGGCCCAGACTTGATTCAACGGGCTGTGGATAAGGCGAAGCTTATCCAGGGAAGATTATTAGTAAGCTCAGAGTCAGCAGAAACTTTATGTAGATGAACGACGTCGACACTTGGAGTTCAGGTTGACGTTTTAGTATAAGTATTGTTATGTGGCCATGGGTGACATATTTTGTATGAAGGGTGTAGTAAAAGGAGACTATGTCGCTATCTAATTAGATTGGACTCCGAAAGAACAGTCAGGGATGAATGTTTCTAAGGGGGGAAAAATGTTACACCCCGTAGTTCCAGGACATGTGTTTACGAGAATAGACGTGAGAGCACAAGACTTATAAATTTGAACGAAAGAAGGATTGCTTTTTCCTACGGAAAATGATTTCGAGCCTCGGGAAGGAAAATTGTTTGTTAGTGAGAATTGGGTTCCCGAATTGGTTATTTAAGACTTTTAAGAGTTTATCGGAATTATGGAATTTTATTTTCAGAGTTGGATACGTGGGGCCCACCCGAGAAATTTTACGTTTTTGTGGGGCCCACTAGATTTCCGATATTTTGACCAATTATGGAAATTTTGGGAAACGAAATATTTTAGACCAATGGGAGGGCGACACGTATCACCCTCCACATGGGCTTGTTGGATGAAGAATAATGGACCAAGTCAAAGGGGTTAACTTAGCTTGAGATAATTGACCACATCTTAGCCATACAAATGTTTTAATCTAAACCCTTCATTGTAGTATATATCCTATACTAGTGCAAGACATTCTACACTTAGGAAAAAATTAGCCAAGAACTTGTTGTTCTTATGTGAGCTCTCGACATTGAGCTAAAAGGAACAAGAAAAATTTTCATTTGTTGATCATAATTTCCAATACTTTAACCCAAGGTTCCTAAGGGTATTACAAGGTTATCTCAATAGAAAAATCCCGGAAAACGACGTTTTCACGTTAGTCGCAAGGCGAAAACCTAAGGTGTTCTTCAACTTTGAAGTTGGAAATTGAAGAGAAGTTGGTTATGAGCTTCTAAGAAGTGCTTGGAGCGGATTGGAACATAAGAAGAGGAGCTAAAAGTTGCTAAGGATCGACTTTTACGCTTGGACATTATTAGGGCTTATTGAGGTAAAATCTTCATCTTCTTAATGTGATTGAAGATTAAATCTTATAGTAGTTAAGAAATGAGCATGTGGTATATAGATTGAAGTTTGAAAAGATTTGGATCATGTCGACATGTTAAAACCGAAAATGGACAAGTTAGCCATTTATGTTGTAATCAATTTGGTCGATAGTTACAATCGTCCCATGTTAAGGAAGAAAGGATTTATAGTTGTTGTAATTGTTACTATGTATATAACATGTTGGAATAACAACTTGGATTGAAAAAGGAATTGAAAGGAAATTGATAATTGTTGTGACAATGGTAGCCGAATATGGCTTGGAAGTATTGGACAGTTTTATATTGATTGTGGGGCAGAATTTTACACGTCCTATTAGACGTGTAATCCCCTTTGTATTGCTGAATTGTTGGGCCTTAAATGTGGCGTTTGGTTATTGATTTTCGGGCCTTGAAAAGGTGGAAAAGTACGTAGAAACAAAGGAAGTGATGCCCGATTTTCCGTAGATTACGAGTCCTTATACTTAGAAATATTCTACGTTGAAAGCTATAAGTTGATAGGCGTATTATGGTTATTATAGGTTGGCATTCTACATGCGGCAAATTCAAGTTAGCAAGTGGATTAAGCCGAAGAGGTATGTGAACTCTTCCTATCCTCTTGAGCATGAATCTTATGAAATATATAGTACGGTAGACGTACGTGTTTTAAATGAACTCGGTTTCATTTTGGTATCCTTGTATGGATTTTCGAAAGTGTAGTAACTCGTTTTCAAAGAAGTATATGTTACTTGACTTGAAAAGTATAGAATACTTGATTTGGGAAAAGTATTGATAACTTGATATTCTAAGTTAAGAAACTTGATATTCTTAGTTAAGGAGACTTGATATTCTAAGTTAAGAAACTAGATTTCTAAAGTTAAGAGACTTGAAGTATTTTAAAAGTTATGTAACTTGATTTGAAAGTATAAGTCTCTTGGTTATAAAAAGATGTCTTAGTTTCTAAAGCATAAAGTTAGTATAACGGCTTTATGGGAAGTTGGTTATAACAACTTTATGGAAGGTTAAATGAATGGTTAGTAATGTAAACAAGGATTAATGACTTGAAATAAAGAAAGACAATTTGATTTAAAGGTATCAATTGCTTAAAGTTTTAAAGTAAGGGTCACTTCATTTAGAAGCCTAAAAATGTAGTGACTTGTTTGAAATGTAGACATGCCTTGATACTACGAGTGTTAGTATCTTGGGGTTTTATATGAAAAAGAGTCTTTTGAAAAGAATGGAAGTACATAGTACTTTGGGTTAAATTCCCGGATTGTTATGTGATATGAAAGTCTAAAGATTTTATGAACTTGCCTATGCTTGCTTGTGATAGCCTTGAGTGCAAGTATTATATTTTTACGTTGCCGTGACTCTCAGTTGGAGAGTCGGCTGTCTTGTTATGAATTTACTTGGACGTACCGACAGTGACGGAGGATTCCACGGGTATGCTTCCATTGTGATTGGTTTTTGGACATGCTTATACGATGTGGGATTCCGGGGAATGCGACCAGGATGCGGGTTAGATTCCCGGATTGTTTTTAATACTCCTTGGACATGCTTATACGATGTGGGATTCCGGGGCATGCGACTAGGATGCGGGTTAGATTCCCAGATTATTTTTATTACTCCATGGACATGCTTATACAATGTGGGATTCCGGGGCATGCGACCATGTTGGATATTGTTATTCCATGGACTAGCCCTCCATGAGGTTTAGTAGCATGATAGATGCAGTAGTTAGCTTCCGTACTTGCCGATCGATGGTAGCCGTGAATCCGTAGTTGGCTTTCGTACTTGCCGTCGATTATGGCACGATTTGGTACGATGAACTACGGTAGATAGCTTTCGCACTTGCCCCGGTCATATCTCGTGACGGCAGACTAGATCTGGTAGTTGGCTTTCGTACTTGCCCCGGTCAGTTGTTGACGCTGGCTGGATTAGTTGGCTTTCGTACTTGCCCCGGTCAGTTTTATGATGCAGGATGGATCTGGTGGTTCGCTTTCCTACTTGGCCCGTACAGTTTTTTATGACACAGGTGGGACTTGGTGTTCATGTATACTTATTGGTGTTATATTATATCATGGACTGCCGGCATCGAGGAAGGAATTCCACGGGCATGATTGATATTATGGGCGTGAGACCCATGGTTATATGTGAGTAATAACTTGAGGGCTTGCGTCCCTGACTTGACATGACTGATTATATATTGTGTATTGTAGTTTGGTTATCATACAAGTCTCTTGTTTTATATAGACTGTTTTGATTTCATTACAGTATTTTCAGTTTCACATACTTGGTACATATTTAAATCGACCTCGCCGGGCTGCGTTCATGCCGCAGGTTGAGGTACATAGTTTGCTGATCCTCATTTTTAGGATCACTGTTCAGCTGGTTGGGAGGCTCCATTATTTCGGAGGCTTTGTATTTTGGTACAGTTCCCTGAGGTTGTAGATTTATGTACATTCAGGGGTATGGCGGGGCCCTGTCCCGTCACAGTTGTTATGTCAAAACTCTTAGAGGTCTGTAGTCATATCTTGTGGGTCGCTTTAAAAAAAAGAGGTAACTGCTTTTGGTTTTACGTAGTTATATGTATACTTTTGGAAGGTGGCCTTATCGGCTAGCCTGTTATTTATTTCTTTTGAAATGTATGTATGTTCCGCTACTATTCTTTGATGTTTACTTGTAAAGGGTGCCCAGGTAGGGCACCAGTCGCGGGCCCGGGGTCGGGTCCTGACATTGAATGAATCCCAAAAACTAAAAATGTTCCCCAAACATTAAATACAAGTCTAATTATAACGCGTCGTCCATTATAATTGTTAGGGTGCTAAGTCCTTTTTGCCGATAAAGTATTTATGCCAAAGCATTTGCTCTAAGTCTAAGAGGACCAAAACCCTTTCATAGATGTGTTAAAATGAAAGTAGATAATACATTTTTGTAGGTATTTACACCAAAGTGTTTGCTTGCAAAGGCTAAATTTACTTAGGTAGTTAAACGCAGTCGTGTAATGGGGTTGGCTTGTTTAGATGAATCTTAGCGCCAAAGTGTCAGACTAGTCTAAAGACGTAAGATTAAATGAAAGATATTTAATCAAACCAAGAGTTATAGAGTTGCTTTACATTTGGTTGAGGATGTTACACCCCATATTTCCAGAGTATGTATATGAGGACATACGTACAAGTGTACAAGCCCTAATTAGGTTAAGGATGAAATTGTGAACTTTCGACGGAAAAGATTCCGAACCTTGTGAAGGAAATTCTACGTTTTTAATATTTTAACCTATTTCGGATTTTTCCGAGAGATGAAATATTTTGGACCAATAGGAGGGCGACATGTGTCACCCTTAGTTGGCATGGGTTGGACGAAAATGTGGCCAAGTGGACAAGTCAAATGGTCAAGTCTTGCAAGCTATTTTTGGGTTAGTGGGGGTAGGTAATTGGGACGTTTTTTGTGTGTGCTAGTGGAGGCCACATGGCTCTTTGTTGTGGGGGACATATGTCCCAATGTTGTGGTGGACATATGTCCCAAGGTTGTGGTGGACACTTGGTTGGAAGACTTCATCCATCACATGGATCCAAATCTCCACCCTACATTTGCTTGAATCTTGGCCCTTCATTGTTCTATAAATACCCCTCAAGTGCAAGACTAAATCTTCATCCGCTAAACATCTTCCAAGTCTCAAAATCCCTCCCCCTTGTTAGTAGTGCTCGTCCAAAGTCCCCCCCCCCCTTTTTAGTAGAAGCTCGTCAAAACAAACCCCCTTGCCTTGTTGTCTCGTCGAAACACCCCTCTCCCTTAACCAAACTTTGTCCAAAAATTCCTAAAGTCTTAAGTGTTCTTCCTTAGTGTATTAGGAAGATTAGTAACCAAAGATTATAAAAGATTTCACACCCTAGCCCCTAAAGCCTCACCTTGGCCGAGAGTTGTGAGGACAAGAACCTTAGTGTTCTTCACTTGTTTAGGTTGGTTCTTAAAGAGGTGTTGGTTAGGAGCGTATAAGGGTTTCTTGGAGCGGGTTGGAGCGCGCGGAGTAGGAGCTAAACGTTGCTCAGGATCGACATTAAATCTTGGATAATTTTGGGCTTATCGAGGTAAATACTCTTGTCCTTCTATTGTAATTGGAGATTACATATAAGAGTAGTTTAGAATTGAGTTTGAGATGTAGAAGGATATTAAAGAAGAGAATTGAACTGTAATTACATAATAACTGTATTTACAGTAGACTTGTAGTATTGTTGTGAGACAAATTGTATACGTCCGGTTAGACGTATAATCCCCTGGGAGTTGTTGGCTCGGTAGCGGATCTTGATAGGGGAGGAGTTTTGTGTGATTGCGGGGAGGAGAGTCTTCTTAGAATTTTTGTAGAATATGGAACCGTGTATTTAAGAATATTCTACTATGGGATCTTGAAGTTAATAGACGTTTTGTGGCCTTATAGGTAGAAGTACTACGAGTAGCGTATTCTACTTGAAGGGTGGAAAAGACTAGCAAGGTTGGAGTACTTGGAGCAATTTGCTTATTGTCGATAACCGTCGCGAGGTATGTGAACCTCTTCCTATCTCTTCTAGCATGATTGTTGTGAACTATGTAGTACGGTAGACGTACATGTGCTAAATGAATTTGGTTGGTTTAAAATATAAAGTGTTATAACGGCTTTATGGGAAGTTGGTTTTAACGACTTTATGAAAGCAAAAAAAATGGTTTTATCATTGGTTTTAAAATGGTAACTTGATCTTAAAAGAGTTGGTTACTTGGGTTTTAAATGTATACTTGACGTTGTTTTAAAAAGTGTAAGCCACTTGGTTTAAAAAGTGTAAAGTACTTGATTTAAACATGAACGTGTTTGGTACTACGGATAATAGTATCGAGTTGTTTTTACGTAAAAAGAGATCTTTTTGAAACGATTAATGTACGTAGTACTTTAGGGTTAAAACCCGGATTGTTGGCATAAAAATGGAAGTACTTGAGTTTTTATAAATGGTGAATCAATTTACATGTTAATGAAAGTATAAAAGTATGTTGAACTTGCCTATGCTTGTGGTGATAGCCTTTGTTGTGCAAGTGTTGTATTTCTGTGCTACCGCGTCTCTCGTTGGAGGGCCGACTATCTGGTTGATTGATGGACATCGACACGATGGGTGGCCACGGGTATGCTTCCACTATATCGATCCTTTTGGACATCTTGACACGATGGGTGGCCCGGGTATCTTCCATTAAGTGTGATCTTGTTATTTGCTTTGGACATCCGACACGATGGGTGGCCACGAGTATGCTTCCATTATGATTGTTATCTTGTTATTTCATTTGGACATACCGACATGATGGGTGGCCGGGTATGCTTCCATTAAGTGTGATCTTGTTATTTGCTTTGGACATACGACACGATGGGTGGCCCAGTACGCTTCCATTTTGATTGTTACCTTGTTATTTCCTTTGGACATACCGACGATGGGTGGCCACGGGTATGCTTCCATTAGGATGGTTCCATGGCCATGCTTATACCGAGTAAGATGCCAGGGGCACGCGGCCGTTGTGCGAGTTAAATTCGGGTTATATTTGAGTGATGACTTTACGGCGTGAGTCACGACTTGACATATCGCTAATATATATAGTGAATCGTAGTTTGGTTATCATACATGTCTCTGCTTTATTTAGATTTATGATTTCGTTTCTGATATTTTGATTTCACATACTTGGTACTGTCGTCTTGACCTCCTTCGGCTGCGTTCATGCCGCAGTGAGAGTACATCGGTTGTTGATCCTCGCTCATAGGATCACGATTCAACAGATTAGGAAGCTCCGTTTCTCCGGAGGCTTATCTTTTGGTATGTTTCCCTAAGTCGTAGGTTCTTGTACATTCAGGGGTATGGCGGGGCCCTGTCCCGTCATAGTTGTTATTACATTCTTAGAGGTCTGTAGTACTGTTGTGGGCAGGGTTGTAAAGGATGTAACTGTTCAACTTCTGTATATATGCAAGAAGGCAACCATTTTGGTTGACCTGTTTTATTATCATATCTCTTGTTTCATGTTTAAGTTTTTATTTCTGCTGATTTTCTCTGATGTTGTATCACTAGGGTGCCCGGGGTAAGGCACCAGTCACGGGCCCGGGATCGGGTCGTGACAAAAGTGGTATCAGAGCAGTTAGTCCTCGGAAAGTGTTTATAGACCGTGTCTAGTAGAGTCTTGATTATCGATGTGTTGTGCACCACATCTATAATCAGAAGGCTGCAGGACATTTAGGATTGGTTTCTATTCTTCTCACTCTGAGATCGTGCCTTAGAGTTGTATTATAAGTTGGACCTCTCTGACGTATTTCGGTTTACGATTATGCCTCGCGCATGAGCAACCCGGCCTAGAAGGGCAAAGCGGCCGAGCCGCTAATAGGATACGAGGAGCACGGCGCGAGCCGGACATTACGAGATAGTGTTTGACGGCGAGTTTTGCGGCGCGCCGGCCCAGAGAGTTTAGAGCGCGCGAGGCTCGAGACCACGATACTGCGCCTCGGTCCAGCGGCTGGAAGCGCGAGAGGTTGGGTACAAAGAGATGGCGATTCGGCGGGATCGTGGCAACGTGAGATAAATTTGAATCTGGCCGGATTCGATTCCCAGAGTACCGTGGTTCACCCGAGGTCGAGATAGTTTGAGGCTGCGGGACTTTACGAGCAGCCGCGCAGTTTTATGGGTCGAGGCACGAGGATGATCGCAGGAGTTCATCCGAAGCGATTCGCGGATCATGAGTGATCAAGGCTTGGAGACCGAGTCAGTGATCGTCGGTTCGCATCGGCTGCGTGATACTGCAGTCGACTGGTTTGATTTGTGGGAGCTATCCCGGGGAGAGCATGCACTTCCAGCAGTATGGGACGAGTTCTCGAGGCATTCTCACACATTTCTTGCCCGCGGATGAGAGGGCTCGCCGGCAGATTTTTGATGTTGAGGCAGGATGGGCGTGCGGTTGGGAGTAAAGCGTGGAGTTCGACTTCGTTGGCCCGATATGTCGGCGTTAGTGGCAAATATGGAGGACGAGTGCACCGCCACGCCACGGGACTCGATGACTACTTGGCGCAGGCTTGCTCGGGTGTAGCTCTTCACCGCATGGACATTGCCGCGTGCGCAGCTTATGCACTTGGGTGCGAGGCGGAGAGGTCGACGGAATGGCCGGGATCAGCGAAGAGGCGAGCAGCGAGGTCTTTTGGCGACTTTCGAGGCGCACCGCCTCAGCGGCGAACTAGTTATGCGCCTCCGCCCGATCTGAGCGGTCCTCGCGATCTTGTGGCATCCAGAGTATTCGAGAGCGGTCGTGGCTCGAGGTTCGATTTTGAGCGCAGGGTGTTAGCGGTGAAGCCACCCTACCTCGTTGTGGCCGTTGTGGTAGGCTCCATTGTGAAGTGTCGTGCTAGTTTGGGAGTTTGTTTTACATGCGCCATCGGGGCCATTTTACTGGCCCGTCCGGAGGTAGCGCAGTGGGATAGCACCGACTACGGGATCTATGGCTGGTTCATCACCTTCTACAGCTATGCGCCCTGCAGGGCAGGCCTATGATTAGAGTAAAGCGGTAGATACAGGTATATCCTTAACCCTCTAGAGATTTGTATGCTTGATATGATGATCTTATTATTGTGTGCTATGTACGGATAGCGTTGTGTTATTTGTGAGTTAGAAAACCTGGTTAGTTGAAAGGATAAGTATGGGGGCATGGAAAGTGTGAACCTTAGAAAATTTCACGTCGAGACCTTAGATGTAAGGTCGTCTCGAGTAGAAGATTTTTGCGGGTGATCCTTGTCGGAGAGCATTATATACATAGGGTGTACCAGTGGGATAATTCCTTGGGTTGTGTAGGATGAAAGTGGTAGCTTTCAGAACTTGAATAGGTAAGATTGTTCCGGATCGGGGAACAAGAGTTTGGCGCGATTATGGGTCGGGTTGAGGACCATTCGCGGGTCGACCCGCAGCCCGGTTTGGGATGGGGTCAGTTCGAGGTGGTCCCGCCAGGTGGTAGGATCACGTGGGTGCAAGGCCCAAGTTTAGGAACCCATCGTACGGGTTCGTGGATGTGTTCGACCAGAATCGGATCGTGAAGGCCGGGAATGGCCTTAGAGGAAATTGAAGCTAGTGAGATGACCAAGTTTTGAGGTAGTGACTCCAAGGTTTTGGAAACTGAAGCAACGACTGAATTATGGTACGTGTACTATAGAAAGTTCGGATATACGAGAAGGGTACGACGAGTAAGGAAAGAAGTGAACGTGTGTTAGCAGAATAAAAGAGATCATTTGGTTGTGAAGTGAAGGTGCGAAGGGAGTATCTTTTAGACCTTGGGTAAGAGCTTTCGTGATGATAGAGGTGATTCCTCGTGGACTTGGAATTTAGTATTTGCGCGTGTGTTATATTTTGTCCAAGTGTGGCATGTTTGGTTTCGTAAGTATAGTAGTGAAGACTATACTGACGCAGGTATGTTTGGAGACTTAGAAGGAACATTCGGAACGAATGTTTCTAAAGGGGGAAGAATGTTACACCCCGTATTTCCAGAGTATGTATGTGAGGACATACGTACAAGTGTACAAGCCCTAATTAGGTTAAGGATGAAATTGTGAACTTTCGACGGAAAAGATTCCGAACCTTGTGAAGGAAATTCTATGTTTTTAATATTTTAACCGATTTCGGATTTTTCCGAGAGATGAAATATTTTGGACCAATAGGAGGGCGACATGTGTCACCCTTAGTTGGCATGGGTTGGACGAAAATGTGGCCAAGTGGACAAGTCAAATGGTCAAGTCTTGCAAGCTATTTTTGGGTTAGTGGGGGTAGGTAATTGGGACGTTTTTTGTGTGTGCTAGTGGAGGCCACATGGCTCTTTGTTATGGGGGACATATGTCCCAATGTTGTGGTGGACATATGTCCCAAGGTTGTGGTGGACACTTGGTTGGAAGACTTCATCCATCACATGGATCCAAATCTCCACCCTACATTTGCTTGAATCTTGGCCGCCTTTTGTTCTATAAATACCCCTCAAGTGCAAGACTAAATCTTCATCCGCTAAACATCTTCCAAGTCTCAAAATCCCTCCCCCTTGTTAGTAGTGCTCGTCCAAAGTCCCCCCCCCCTCCCCCTTTTTAGTAGAAGCTCTCGTCCGAAACAAACCCCCCCCCCCCTTGCCTTGTTGTCTCGTCGAAACACCCCTCTCCCTTAACCAAACTTTGTCCAAAAATTCCTAAAAGTCTTAAGTGTTCTTCCTTAGTGTATTAGGAAGATTAGTAACCAAAGATTAGAAAAGATTTCACACCATAGCCCCTAAAGCCTCACCTTGGCCGAGAGTTGTGAGGACAAGAACCTTAGTGTTCTTCACTTGTTTAGGTTGGTTCTTAAAGAGGTGTTGGTTAGGAGCGTATAAGGGTTGCTTGGAGCGGGTTGGAGCGCGCGTAGTAGGAGCTAAACGTTGCTCAGGATCGACATTAAATCTTGGATAATTTTGGGCTTATCGAGGTAAATACTCTTGTCCTTCTATTGTAATTGGAGATTACATATAAGAGTAGTTTAGAATTGAGTTTGAGATGTAGAAGGATATTAAAGAAGAGAATTGAACTGTAATTACATAATAACTGTATTTACATTAGACTTGTAGTATTGTTGTGAGACAAATTGTATACGTCCGGTTAGACGTATAATCCCCTGGGAGTTGTTGGCTCGGTAGCGGGTCTTGATAGGGGAGGAGTTTTGTGTGATTGCGGGAGGGGAGGTCTGCGAATTTTACGTAGAATATGGGCAGTGTATTGAAGAATATTCTACGATGGGATCTAGAAGTTAATAGACGTTTTGTGGCCTTATAGGTAGAAGTACTACGAGTAGCGTATTCTACTTGAAGGGTGGAAAAGACTAGCAAGGTTGGAGTACTTGGAGCAATTTGCTTATTGTCGATAACCGTCGCGAGGTATGTGAACTTCTTCCTATCTCTTCTAGCATGATTGTTGTGAACTATGTAGTACGGTAGACGTACATGTGCTAAATGAATTTGGTTGGTTTAAAACATAAAGTGTTATAACGGCTTTATGGGAAGTTGGTTATAACGACTTTATGAAAGCAAAAAAAATGGTTTTATCATTGGTTTTAAAATGGTAACTTGATCTTAAAAGAGTTGGTTACTTGGGTTTTAAATGTATACTTGACGTTGTTTTAAAAAGTGTAAGCCACTTGGTTTAAAAAGTGTAAAGTACTTGATTTAAACATGAACGTGTTTGGTACTACGGATAATAGTATCGAGTTGTTTTTACGTAAAAAGAGATCTTTTTGAAACGATTAATGTACGTAGTACTTTAGGGTTAAAACCCGGATTGTTGGCATAAAAATGGGAGTACTTGAGTTTTTATAAATGGTTAATCAATTTACATGTTAATGAAAGTATAAAAGTATGTTGAACTTGCCTATGCTTGTGGTGATAGCCTTTGTTGTGCAAGTGTTGTATTTACGTGCTCTGGCGTCTCGTTGGAGCGGCTATCCGTTGATTGATGGACATACTGACACGATGGGTGGCTCACGGGTATGCTTCCACTATATCGATCCTTTTGGACATACTGACACGATGGGTGGCCCACGGGTATGCTTCCATTAGGAGTGTGATCTTGTTATTTGCTTTGGACATACTGACACGATGGGTGGCCCACGAGTATGCTTCCATTATGATTGTTATCTTGTTATTTCCTTTTGGACATACTGACACGATGGGTGGCCCACGGGTATGCTTCCATTAGGAGTGTGATCTTGTTATTTGCTTTGGACATACTGACACGATGGGTGGCCCACGAGTATGCTTCCATTTTGATTGTTACCTTGTTATTTCCTTTGGACATACTGACACGATGGGTGGCCCACGGGTATGCTTCCATTAGGATGGTTCCATGGCCATGCTTATACCGAGGTAAGATGTCGGGGCATGCGGCCGTTGTGCGGGTTAAATTCCCGGGTTATATTTGAGTGATGACTTTACGGGCATGAGTCCCTGACTTGACATGACTGCTAATATATATAGTGAACTGTAGTTCGGTTATCATACATGTCTCCTGTTTTATTTAGACTGTTATGATTTCGTTTACAGTATTTTCAGTGTCACATACTTGGTACCTGTCGTACTGACCTCCTTCGGGGGGCTGCGTTCATGCCACAGGTAGAGGTACATCGGTTGTTGATCCTCGCTCATAGGATCACAGTTCAGCGTATTGGGAAGCTCCGTTTCTCCGGAGGCTTATCTTTTGGTATGTTTCCCTGAGTCGTAGGTTCTTGTACATTCAGGGGTATGGCGGGGCCCTGTCCCGTCATAGTTGTTGTTACATTCTTAAGTGCATGTCTTGTTGTGGGCAGGGTTGTAAAGGATGTAACTGTTCAACTTCTGTATATATGCAAGAAGGCAACCGTTTTGGTTTACCTGTTTTATTATCATATCTCTTGTTTCATGTTTAAGTTTTTATTTCCGCTGATTTTCTCTGATGTTGTATCACTAGGGTGCCCGGGGTAAGGCACCAGTCACAGGCCCGGGATCGGGTCGTGACAGAGGACCTACCAAAGTGTGTTATTGAAGTTATCAGCCAAAGCAAACGCGGATATAGCATATGTTTGGATCTTGGCCCATTATGACCTTTATATTGATTTAGGTCCGTATTCTACCTTGGGGTCGTAGAAGTATGAAAAATAATGGGAGCTAATTAAACAAAAGACCATGTTAAATTATTTTATTATGAATGTGTATAATTAAGGAGAATGAACTTTATTGCATTTTCCTGTTCTATCTATTATCTTCAGATCTTCAGAAATGTCAAACTTTTCGTTGAAAATGCTTATGGAGTCCAACAAACTTACTGGACCCAACTTCATAGACTGGCTCAGAAATGTCAGAATTGTCCTGAGACAAGAAGAAATTGAGTATACATTGGACAAAGTGTTCCCCATCGCTCCAGCGGAAGACTCTGCAGAGTATGCAACCTTCGACAAGGCTGCTTATTAGAAACATTATAAGGATGTCACCTTAACTCAATGCCTAATGTTGTCTTCTATGTCACAACCATTGCAAAAATAACATGAAACTATGGGCCCCAATGAATGTTAGCCCATTTGAAGAGTCTTTATGATTCGCAGAGTCATACAATGGAGTATGACCTGCTCATAGAACTCTTCAAGTATAGGCTAAATGAAGGGGGCCAAGTTTCACCTCATGTGTTGAGGATGATTGAGTTGATTGAGAGGTTGGCCGCCATTGACATAAAGTTTCATGACAGAGTCTCCACCACCCTAATCCTGCACTCACTTTCTAGATCGTTTGAGAGTTTCATTGTCAGTTATAATATGAATGGAACTAGAGCGACATTGCCGGAGTTACATAATATGTTGAAAACATTTGAATCTTCGACCTCCAAGACCAAACCTATTATGATGGTTGGCTCCTCTAGTCGCTCCAAACCGAAAGGTAAGGGACAACAGAAGGGGAAGGGCAAAAATGTTGCTCCGGCAACAGCAATGAATCCCAAGGGAGGGGCGAAGAAGAAGAAAAAAAAACTGTCGGCATCGGATGTTTGCATTAATTGCAACTTGAATGGGCATTGGAGAAAGGATTGCACTGCTCCAGGCGTAGGAGTAGCACCAGGTGTTAATGTGCAAGGTATGTTTGTAATTGAAATTAATCTATCTATAAATGATTCTCATTCATGGGTACTTGATACCGCTTGTGGCTCACACATTTGTACAAATGTGTAGGGGCTAAGTGATAGCAGGAAGGTCGGGCCTCGCGAGATGGACCTGCGCGTCGGAAATGGAGCACGAGTTGCTGCTGAGCTCGTGGGAACTTATAGGATAGATTTACCTTTTGGCAAAGTTTTAATGTTGAACAATTATTTTTATGTTCCTTTTTTGAAAAGGAATATTATTTCCATTCTTGTACTTGATTCAGAGGGGTTTTCCTCAAACACGTCTAATGGCATTATGGTTTTGACTTTAGATAATGTTGTGTATGGAATTACGCCTCTTGTGAATGAATTGTATACATTAAACTGTCACAGGAAAATTTTCAATGTACAAAATAAAAGGGCGAAGTTAAATGAAAGAAATTCTACCTACTTGTGGCATTGCAGACTTGGTCATATCAATCAAACAAGGATAGAACGGTTGAAGAAATTAAATTACCTCGAACCATTTGACTTACAATCTTATGGTAACTGTGAATCCTGTTTGAAATGTAAGATGACCATTAAACCTCTTTCTGGAAAGGAGATCCGTGCCAAGGAGGTGCTTGAGTTGGTACATACGGACGTATGTGGACCATTTTCGACTCAAGCTAGAGAGAGTTTTCTCTTACTTCATCACTTTCACAGACGACTTATCAAGGTTTGGATATGTGTATCTTATGAGACACAAATCCGAGGCTTTTGAGAAGTTTAAGGAGTTTAAGTATGACGTTGAGAAACAGCTCTCAAAGAGTATCAAGAATCTTCGATCTGATCGTGAGGGTGAATACTTAAGTAAAGAATTTATTGACTACTTAAAGCTTCATAGAGTTCATTCTGAATGGACACCTCCTGGAACACCACAGGTGAATGGTGTTGCCGAGAGGAGAAATCGAACCTTGCTTGACATGGTTCGTTCCATGATGAGCTTTTCAGCTCTTCTTACATATCTTTGGGGATACACTATTTTGACCTCAATATATGTTCTAAACAGAGTTCCATCTAAATCAGTCGAAAAGACACCATATGAGGTATGGTGTGGCAAAAATCCATCACTTAGACACATGAGGCCCTGGGGGTGTCCTGCATATGTCAAGAAAGTTGAAATCTAAAAGTGAGAAATGTTACTTTGTTGGGTATCCGAAGGAAACTAAGTGATAGTATTTCTATCTTCCTGGAGAACATAAGATAATTGTTTTTAGGAACGCAACTTTCTTTGAAGATGAATATGTCTACAAGGATGAGAGTTGCATAGAGATAAAACTTGAAGAAATTCAAGAACAAGGTAACAAAGAGGTTGAATCCTTGTCCGATGATGAAAACAAGAATTCAGTGGGAGCTTTAGGCGAAGATTGGGTATTTAGGGTACCCTTGGCCGATCACGAGTGCTACGAGTAATCTGAAATGCAAGATCTTCCAAAGATGGACCTTGGGAGAAAGTGCACCAGTTGCATTTCCTCCCATTCAGGAAATACATGAAAATGATATTCCTGAAAGATCTAATGTTGGTAGTTCGACCAGTGCACAAAAACCTACTCACAGTCAGAACATACCTATAACTGAACTGCAAGGCAATCAACTTCGTAGGTCTACTAGATCTCATCGTCCTCCGGAAAGACTGAATCTACTTGTGGAAACACAAAATGAGTTAGATATTCCAGATGATGACGAGCCTAGAACTTATAACGAAGCAATGCTAGACATTGATTAGAAGAGATGACAAGAAGCCATGAAATCCGAAATAGAATCTATGTATATCAATCAGGTGTGGAACTTGGTTGATTTGCCAAATGGGGTTAAACCCATAGGATGCAAATGGGTCTTCAAGAAGTAGATTGATGCATCTGGAAAGGTTCAGACTTATAAAGCTATACTAGTGGCTAAAGGTTTCACTCAGCGTCCTGGTGTGGATTATGATGAAACCTTTTCACCGGTGGCTAAGATAAAGTCTATTCGGATTTTGCTGCGATAGCTGCACATTATGATTATGACATTTGACAGATGGACGTCAAAACTGCATTCCTCAATGATAATCTAATTGAGGAAGTGTATATGAAACAACCCGATGGTTTTTCATGTGAGTCCAGACCAAATGTTGTGTGCAAGATACAGAAGTCCATTTATGGACTTAAGCAAACCTCTAGGAGTTGGAACATTTGTTTTGACAATGCTATCAAATCTTTTGATTTTGTCAGAAGCAAAGAGGATCCTTGTGTTTATTTCAAACGCAAGGATGAGGGTATTGTCTTCATTATTATATATGTTGATGACATATTGATAATAGGAGATAATAAGACCCTCATGCGATCGATCAAGATTGGTTGTCAAGACGCCGTGATGAAGGATTTAGGTGAAGCCTGCTACATTATAGGAATTAGGATCTATAGAGATAGACCTAATAGATTGTTGGGGCTGTCACAGTCAGTCTATGTAGACAAAAGTGCTTAGACGTTTTTCAATGGAGAATTCCAAGAAAGACGATCTTCCGATGGGTCAAGTTATCAAAGAAGGGCTGCCCTTCTAATGCTATTGAACTTGATCGCATGAAGAGGATCCCATATGCTTCGGCTATAGGATCGATCATGTATGCCATGACATGTACTAGGCCAGATATGACCTTTGCACTTAGTATGACTTGCAAGTTCCGAGTGCAGCGAGGAACATCGTAAAGCGATCAGAGTATTCTCAAGTACCTCAGGCGTACTAAAGATTACTTCTTAGTCTATGGTGGAGTTGATGAGATGGTTGCCACTGGGTATACCGATGCTAGTTTTTAGACATATGTTGATGATTTCAAATCTCAGTCTGGTTACACGTTCATTTTCAACGGAGGAGCAGTGAGCAGGAAGAGTTCCAAACAGGCTACTACTGCAGACTCGACTACTGAAGCAGAGTACATTGCTGTATCGGAAGCTGCTAAGGAAGCTATCGCGATTTCTGAGTTCATGAAGGAACTAAGGGTTTTTCTGAGTGCTAGTTGTCCAATAATCATTTATTGTGACAACACTGGTGCCATTGCACAGGCAAAGGAACCAAGATCAACAAACAGAAACAAACATGTACCGAGGAAGTACCACATCCTGAGAGAGATGGTTGAAGCTGAAGATATCAAGATAAATTATATTCCCACAGATAATAATCTAGCAGACCCGTTTACTAAACCACTAAGCTTAGTGAAACATAATGGTCATTTTGAGAACATGGGTATTAGATATGTTGGTGATTGGCTCTAAGCCAAGTGGGAGATTGAAAGTATATGAATGTCCTAGAGACAATCTGTATTAGGACACAATGTATTTTATACACATTCATATTTATATTAATGATGCTTAATATTATGGCATTTGCATTTGTTGAATTATTAGTTGGTTGTTTATAATATTCTAAAAATGTATCCCTAGAGTTTACGTGTTTATTAATGATGTGAGAATTAATGTTATAACGTAACTCTTAAATTACCTCGACTAATGATCATCTAAATTGGGATATCGATGATATGCGATACGTTGACATGTGGTCTGCATCATATCCTCAGGGGATGTAGTATGTCTCACTTGCTACAAGTTGTGGCAACTCGTGATGGACACATGAATACTTGTTGGAGTATTGATATACCCTGTTGATGCACAATTTGTTATATGTCTATAATGTCATCGACATGTGGAGATAGAAGTCCTTAGACTTGAGGTCAATATCATATTGTTTACGGAGTAATGTACTTTGATCCTGTACTAAGCTCAAATGTCTTATAGGTTGAGACGCGGCTTGTTTTGGGTGCATTACGAAGTAGATTAAAGGTGGTATGTGAGCCAAGAAAGGATTCATTCCTTGAAATTATATTCGAGTGAACACTCGAATTTTCATACGGTATCGAGGTTGACTAAGTCATTGGCGATCTGATGGGCGTATACGTGATATGGTCCTGTTGTCAACTAATATAGATGAGTTATAATAATCAAGCCATTTGGATAGACACTTGACAGATCCTAAGCTTAATTGAGTGTGTCATGAATGAAGGGATTTTATCTTCCCACATAGAGGTTCAGTTCACATATTTTGTGTAGCTAAACTTTACATATTGGGTTCGTCTTTCGGCGCAGTCTAGGAGTTCCGTGAAGATCCTAATATAATTAGTGACGATATGTAAAGGCCTGAAGGGTAACACTAAGTCAAATATTCCGTCGATTGAAGGATGTAATTAGAAGGAGATTGTACTTATATGTTCGGTTGATGACCGTGACATTAAAATGGGAAAATGGGCAGAAAAATAGGACGAAACCGCGATGCTTGATTCAGGACCGCGGTGCTGGCACGTTGGTGCCAGGACGCGTAAGACTGCCGCGGTGCCTCTTCTGCGAGGACGCGGTGCGGGGCGTGGCCTAGCCGTCCGAATTATGTCGATTCGTTTCTCGGGCACGCCTCTTGAAACCCTTGAGCTCTTATTTTATCTTATAAATAGGAGGCTCCTCTTCTCATTTCAATACACCAACAGATTCGTCAACATAAATTTTCAAATTCCGCTGCGTGTACGAACCCGACGTAAACACCTACAGATTCGTCAATTTTATTCAAACATGTAACTATTTAATTATATAATTAATTTCAACACTTGAAAGAGATTATCATATTTTATGCTATCAGCTATTTGCAATAAGATAACCCAAGTGGGCTTTTAAAGGTTTCAGACACTCATTAAAAATCACTTAATAAATAATAAGGTTTATTAAACTAAAATACTCTTTATCTCTCATTTTTAATTATACAGAGAAAATGTAAAAAAATGCTTGAAAGACTTTTTACGTAAGTTATTTATAAGACAATATTAATTTTGAAAAAAGAAATTATTACCTTGTAAATATTTTTTTAAAAAACTTATCTTGGATCAAATTAAAAAGGCTAAAAGATCATTTAAATAGGACCCGTTAGAGTATTATTTTTTCTTGCAACTAGACTTGTACTAACTTTGAAAAAAGAAGATTAGAAGGGTCAAAGTATGAGTTGATTTAAAGATTGAGTAACCCAATTGACACCTTACCTTAGCTGTCAGTAATCGTATTCGTTTGGACTAAATTTGACGTTTTACCTAACAATTTAAGGACTGTTTTACTACCTTATCTTTTTGGCAGGATCCTCGAAAAGACAAAAATAAATTAGCAAATAACCCAATTGTTTATTATTCCAGAACTAGAAATCATGAACCACGTTATTGGAGTTTAAATGTTTCTTTCACGTTCCTCTTTTTCTTTTACTCCATCCGTCTCAATTTATGTAACACAATTTTCTTTTTAATCTATTTCAAAATATGTAACATTTTTTTCTTTGATAACTATTTAATGGCAACAACTCTATTTTATCTTTATTGAGTCCTAGTAGGCACTAAAGAAAGAATAATTTGGTAAACATAACGAATTATTTTTCTTATTTCTTAAATTTTGTATTAGTGAATATTCTTTAAATATTCACAGTATATATTGTATTTATTAGTATCATGTATTTAAGGTAACTTAGGATTCTTACTGTATTAGGAATCACCATTGTACAACTATATATATTGTGATTAATAAAAGAAATCCCTAAGGAAAATTATTCCAACATCTTACATGATATCAATAGCCTAAATTCCCTAAACCCTAGAAATTCTTTACTGTTTTCGCCCCCCCCCCCCTCTCGGCAGTGGTGGTTTTCCCTTTGAATTTCTAACCATGTGGCTATCATGTCTCCTCCTACCTCTCCTAAATCCACTGGTTCTACCTCCGGATTAATTGACACCCCTCATTCCTCAAAGTATTCTTTTCATCCGGATTTTGCTGTCACAAACATCAAGAATTTTGTCCCTATTATTCTTGATCATGAAGAATGTCAATATTCTATGTGGGTAGAACTATTTTTTATCCATGCCTGCGCGTATAACGTGTTCGACCACATTGATGATTCAATCACTCACCCTTATGAGATTGATGAATCGACATGGCGTCGTCTTGACGCCATTGTTAAACAATGGATCTATGATACCATCTCAAAAGACTTGTTGTGTACTATCCTGAAAATTGGTGCTTCGGCACGCGAATTTTTGGTACGCTTGGAAGACATATTTCTGGATAGTAAAAATACTCGAGCGGTGAATTTAGAGGAGCAGTTCAATAACACTCGTCTTGAGAATTTTAACAACATGTCTGACTATTGCAAACAACTGAAACTTGTCGCCGACCAACTCTCTCATATTGGGACAACTGAATCTGAGACTAAAATGGTACGACAACTCGTCGCACAATTACCAAAGGGGGAATATGATACTATTGCAACAATGATTCAACAGGCTGATCCACTTCCAACTTTCAACAAGGCGCGTTCACAATTATTGTTGGAAGAAACACGACGTGCTAAACAAGATGAGCACAATAAAAAAACATTAGCCGTTGAAAACTTGCGATCGCGACCATCAACGATCCACGCGCGGGATAACGGCGGCAGCAGAGCGCGGTGGAGCGGTAGTAAGTCGCGAAAGAAATAAAGGTAAGTCGCGGCAAAGCAGTGTCACGGCGGCGAGCATCGACACAACAATTCTGGCGTCGCGCAGCGGTAGTTCGATAGCGCCAAGCGATTTCCTGGCCCGAGCCTCGCCTGCTTGCCTATTCCCGAAAGCAAGGGCCCAGTTTCAGCAGCAGTGGCGGCCCAACATTCTCGGTCCAGCACCAACATACCCATCTCCTCAACAGACCCATATGATATCGGCCCAACATTTTTCTTTAGCCCAGCAGATATAACCCACTGATTTGGGCCAAGCTTTCAACACTCTCACTCTGCGACCGCCCGACAATAATTGGTATATGGACTCCGGAGCCACATCACACCTGACCAACTCTTCAGGTAATTTTTCCCAACTGCTTCGGTTAAAGTATCCTCAATACATTACTGTTGGCAATGGTCAGCGCATTCCAATTGCAGGTTATGACAATACACATATTAAAAATCCCCATCCATCCTTCTCACTTAACCATGTCCTCTACGCCCAATTATTAAAAAAATTGATATATGTTAGGAAATTCACTCATAATAATTAAGTGTCTGTAGATTTTGACCCTTTTGGTTTCTCTGTCAAGGATCTCAATACATGGAGAATTCTTACGCGATGCAATAGTGTGGGAGACCTCTACCCTTTCACAAACTCTTCCTTTGTCAGAACTCAACAACCAGTCTCCCTTGCTGCATTGTCTCCATCCACTTGGCACAATAGGCTCGGACATCCAGGAGATCATATTTTTTCTTTTCTTAGAAACAATCGGCGTATTAAATGTAATAATGGGAAACTTGCAAAACTGTTTTTCTTGCCCACTTGGCAAGCATACTAAATCTTCCTTTCATGCTTGATAGGTATTATAGTTTCACCATTTGACATTGTTCATGCTGACTTGTGGACCTATCCTGTTGTTAGCTCTCTAGGTCACAAATTCTATCTTGTTTTATTAGTTGATTTTTCACATTTTGTATGGATTATCCACTCAAATTCAAATCTGAGGTTTTTGCTAAATTTCTTGAGTTTCACAAATTTATTAAATCTCAGTTTGAAAATTCAATAAAATCTTTTCAATGTGAAAACAGACATGAATTTAATAATTTGGTTTTCCATAATATTTGCTCCCAACAAGGCATGGTGTTCCGATTCTCTTATCCTCACACCTCCCATCAAAATGGTAAAGCTGAATGAATTATTTGCACTGTTAATAACATGGTCCGTACTCTCATTTTTCATGCGTGTCTGCCATCATCTTTCTGGGTCTATGCTGTTAAAATAGTAGAATACCTCCTAAATATTTTACCTACTAACACCCTACAAAACAGGACTCCCACATACATTCTATATCGTAGGACTCCATCTTATGACCACCTACGTATCTTCGGCTGTCTGTGTTATCCCAATCTTACCTCCACCACCCTTCATAAGTTGGCTCCTCGAACTACACCATGTGTATTCCTCGGTTTCCCACACAATCATATGGGTTATCTGTGCTATGACTTGTCCACTCGTCAGATTCATATTTCTCGTCTTGTCACGTTCAACAAGACGAGATTTCCATTTTCGAACCCTCAGAAATACCAAAAACCTGACTACTCTTTCTTGATGAACCAGTCATATCTCCCAGCATTCTCAGTCAGCTCACTCATATCTCGCCTTTAGCGCCGCAGCCTCTAGGGGATTCATCTCAGCGCTAGTCTTCCAGTGAGCAAGTTGATCTTTCACCATCGTCAATACCTTCTAGTCCTCTGACGAAAAATCATCCACTTTCCCCAACTCCAGCTGTCTCGGACCATACTACTCAACCAATGCAACCACTCACTGTCCCCAGTCACCAAATGGAAACTCGTGCCAAATGCGGGATTTTCAAACCCAAAGTTCAGTTTAATCTGTTTGGCCAAACCATTTCTCCACTTCCAAAGAACCCCAAATTGGCTAAAGTTGACCCTAATTGGAATGCGGCCATGTCTGAGGAATATAATGCTTTAACTAAGAAACATACTTGGGATCTAGTACCTAGACCAGTAGGGGTGAATGTGATCAGATGCTTGTGGATTTTTCGTCACAAATTCAGAGAAATTGGTGTTTTGGAACGCTATAAGGCTAGACTTGTGGCAAATGACACTAATCCGCAGTCGGGCATTGACTGTGGTGATTCTTTTAGCCCAGTTGTTAAACCGGCTATGATTCGTATTATTCTTAGTATTGCTATGGGTAAAAAGTGCCCGATTCATCAGCTGAATGTAAATAACGCATTTCTTCATGGGGATTTGAAAGAAACTGTGTATATGCATCAGCCACCTGGTTTTGTTCATCCTGTCGTTCCTCAGTATGTTTGTCGTCTCAGGAAGTCACTCTATGGTCTAAAACAGGAACCTCGTGCTTGGTATGACCGTTTTGTCATGTATATTATATAGATTGAGTTTATTTGCAGCATGTGTGATACCTCTCTGTTCATTTTTCATCATGGTAGTGACATTACATACTTGTTATTATACATTGATGACATTGTTCTCACTGCCTCATCTGACAAGTTGAAAAATGACATTATTGCTCTTCTCAAAACTGAATTTGCTATGACTGATTTGGCAAGATGAGTTACTTTGTGGGTATATCGGTTACTAGATCTTCAGATACTATGTTCCTGAGTCAGCGTAAGTATGCAGAAGATATTGTGTTCAGAGCTAAGATGTCGAATTGCAAGGCTGTGCCTACTCCTGTTGATTTGCAATCCAAACTCAGTGCTTCTGAGGGTGATCCAGTGTCTGATCCTACTCTTTGTCGAAGTCTTGCAGGTGCTCTTCAGTACCTCACTTTTACCAGGCTCGATATTGCATATACCGTTCAGCAGGTGTGTCTGTTCATGAATGCCCCAAGGGAACCCCATTTTGCCGCTCTTAAGCGTATTATCAGATACATTAAGGGCAATCCTTACTATAGGCTACATCTCTACCCCTCCGCTCTGAACAGGTTGCTCTCTTACACATATGTTGACTGGGCAGGGTGCCCGGACACAGACGCTCTACTTCAGGATATTGTGTGTTTTTATGGGATAATCTTATCTCTTGGTCTGTCAAGCGACAAGCCACGTTATCCCGCTCCAGTGTCGAAGCAGAGTATATGGGTGTTGCTAATGTAGTTGCTGAGATCTGTTGGCTCCGGAATCTTCTCTTGGAGCTGAGTTGTCCATTGCGTAAGACATCTATAGTCTATTGTGATAACATATCTGCCATTTACATGTCTCATAATCCGGTCCAGCATCAGCGGACCAAACATATTGAGATGAATATTCATTTTGTCCGTGAGAAGGTCGCACATGGTCTAGTCAAAATTCTACATGTACCCTCCTCCTATCAGTATGCAGATATTTTCACAAAGGGACTACCCAGATAACTGTTCACAGACTTCAGATCCAGCCTGAGCATTCGGCCTCCTCCCGCTCCGTCTGAGGGGGAGTATTAATGAATATTCTTTAAATATTCACAGTATATATTGTATTTATTAGTATCATATATTTGAGGTAACTTAGGATTATTAGGAATCACCTTTGTACAACTATATATATTGTGATTAATGAAAGAAATCTCTAAGGAAAATTATTCCAACATCTTACATTTTGTATCCGATCAAATAATGTCACATAAATTGGAATGGTGAAAGTACACAAGTTAATTAGAGTTACTTTTTTCTATCTAAAACAAGTACATATTCTAGCAACTGCTCTTCTCATAATTTGGAATAATCCTTTTATACTCTATGACATGAGCTAGCGCACAATTTTTTGGATGCTCGTAAAAAGTTAATTGAGGCTATATCTATTTTAACATGTCACTTAATTCTCAATTAGTACTTCTTTTCATGAAATTAATACAGATTCAAAATTTTAAATGCAAAAGTGTATTAATCTTTCGTGAGGGAGTCTTTCTCATTAATATATTCGTTATCACACTCCCCCAGTCAGAGCAGGAAGAGATCGAACGCTATACTGGATCTGAAGTCTAGGAATAGTTGTCTAGGAAGTCTCTTAGTGAAGATATATGCATACTGATACGAAGAAGGCACATGCAACACCTTAACATGATCTATAGCAACCTTCTCACAAATAAAATATATATCCATCTCAATGTGTTTGGTTCTCTGATGTTAAACTGGATTATGAGATAGGTAGATTGTAGATATGTTATCATAGTAAACCATAAAAGTCTTACGTAAGGGACAATGAATCTCCAAGAGGAGGTTTCAGAGCCATCAGAGCTCAGCAACAACATTTGCAACACCTCTATTTTCTGTTTCTGCACTCGATCGAGAGAGTGTGGCTTGCCGCTTGGTAGACCACGAAGTGAGATTATCTCCTAAGAACACACAGTAGCCGGACGTGGAACATCTCGTGTCTAGAAAACCTATCTAATCAGCGTCCGTATATGATATTGGCCGGTGCAGATGAGTAGAGATGCAATCCATAATCAAGAGTGCCCTTAAGGTATCAGATGATACGTTTAAGAGCTGTAAAGTAAGGCTCTCTTGGGCATGCATAATTAAACACACATATTGAACAACATAAGTAATATCAGGCCTGGTGAATGTAAGATACTGAAGTGCACATGCGAGACTCCTATAAAGGGTGGAATCGGACACTGGATCCCCATCAACAACACTGAGTTTCGACTTTGAGTCGACCGGGGTATGCATGATCTTGCAGTTCACCATTTTAGCCCTGTACACAATTTCTTCCGCATACTTTTGCTGACACAGGAACATAGTATCTGCAAATCTAGTGACTGAAATCCTCAATAAGTAACTTAACTTCCCCAAGTCTGTCATAGCAAATTCATATTTGAGCAGAGCAATGATCTCATTTTTCAACATATTAGAAGAGGCAGTCAGAACTATATCATGCACATATAATAACAAGTATGGAATGTTAGTACCTCGATGAAAAATAAATAGAGAATGATCACACTTGCTGCATACGAACCCAATATGCATAATGTCAGTAGCAATGCGCTCATACCACGTCCTGGATGCATGTTTCAAACTATATAGTGACTTATGAAGACGTCAGACATAATGAGGAGCCCGTGATCTACAAATCATATCGGCTGGTACATGTAAACAATTTATTTTAAATCCCCATGTAAGAATACATTATTTACATCAAGCTGATGAATCGACCAGTGCTTACCCATAGCTATACTCAGAACTGTGTGAATGGTGACTGGTTTAACCACCAGACTAAATATCTCTTCAGAAGCAATGCCCTCTTGCTGACCAGTACTATTAGCCACAAGTCTTGCCTTATTGAGATTAAGATCACCACTGTCTATGAATTTGTGATGAAATAGCGACATACATCTAATCACATTATCCTCATCCGGCCTCATGACTATATCCCAAGTGTGCTATTTCGTTAAAACATTAAATTCCCCATGCATGACCACATTCCAATTCAGGTCAAGTTTGGGTTTTTGGGAATTGGAGATATAGTTTAGGTAGATAGGTTAAAGTGCACTTTGGGTTTGAAAAGCTCATGGTGAGCACAAGTTTCCATTTTGTGCGAGGGGACATGGGCAGAGTTGTAGGTTGAGTTTTGGCAGTGTCATAGGTCAGTGGTTGAGGGAAGTAGAGTGGGTGACTGAGCAGTGTGACCGATTGGTGAAGAGCTGGATGAATCGACGGGATTGGGTGGGGTTGGGTTGGTTCTGGTGACCGGTGTTGAGAGGGGATTTCTGTTGGGTTGGTTTTTATGTTTGTGTGACGGGTTTACAGTGGGCTTAGGTATTCGACGGTGGGGTGGTTATATGGTGATGGTGACTGGTGGGTCGGTGGATGATGGTGTCGATTTAGTTCCGATAACTATTGAGTATGAGGAACAATGGTAGATTGGAATGATGGTGGTAGGGGTATCGATGGGATGGGATCAAAAGTGATGGGGTTGGGTGGTGACGTGATAGAGGTAGCAGCGACAGTGTTTGTTATTGTCAGAACATTGGGAACGGTGGTACGACGGAGAGCATTATGGACAATAGGGGAGGCATCAGACTCGTCTAGAAAGGTATAATCCGTATTTTGGAATTTTCGGATGTTTGAAAATAGGAAGATTGTTTCATCAAACGTGACATCGCGAGAGATGAGGATTTTACGTGTGGACATGTCATAGCACAAATAACCGTGATGATTAGATGTAAAGCCTAAAAAGACACATTGAGTGATGCGAGATGCCAATTTATGAGGGGTCGTGGAGGCGATCTTGGGGTAGCAAAGACAATCGAATATCCAAAGATGATCATAAGAGGGGATCCGACGGAAAAGAATTTCGGTGTGGGTCTTATTATGAAGATTTACGGGTAGGTAAAATATTAAGAATGTGTTCTACCATTTGACTGCATAAACCCAAAAGAAAGGAGGAGAGAGGCATGGAAAAGGATTGTACGGACTATGTTATTGATAGTGCAGATAATTTGTTTGGCTTTACCATTTTGGGGGAGGTGTGGGGACACGAAAAGCGAAAAACCATGCAATTATTTGTGCAAAATTTGTGAAATATAAAATTGTTAAACTCACGACCATTATCACATTAAAATGATTTATTGGCTCTTTCAAATTGTGTTTTGATATAAATACGAAATTCAAGAAACTTGACTTTAAGTAGGTAGACCTAAATAAAGTGAGAAACATTATCTAACAAAACTAGATAGTATTTGTGACTCAGTGAACTAGTAATACGAGATGTCCATAAGTCCGTATGAACAATGTCAAAATGAGATAAAGTAACACTTAAAGATGACGTAAAAGGAAGGCGAACATGCTTGCCTAAAGGGCGATAATATTAATTTTGGGAAAGGTTTCCATTATTACATCGAATAAATTATTGCTTCTAAGAAAATTAAAAACAGTAGCGCTGGGTGTCCAAGTCTATTGTGCCAAGTTGACGGAGAGATTGTTGCGAGAGAGGTATGTGATCAGGGTCTGACACAGAAGTGGATGAGAAAAGATAGAGGTCCCCCACACCATTGCATCTCGTAAAAGGTGTTCCCGTAAGTAGATCCTTCACAAAAAACCCAAAGAGGTCAAACACAACAGATACATAATTGTTATGAGTAAATTTCCTAACAGATATTAAGTTTCTAATGACGTTAGGGGCATAGAGAACGTTATTTAGGGAGAAGGGTGTGTGAGGTGGTTTTGTGTGAGTGGTACTATAACCTTGAATTGAAATGCAATCACCATTACTGACCGTAATAAATTGAGGACGTAGCCGAGTTTGTTGCTCAGTGTCCGAACTGTCAGCAGGTCAAGGTTGAGCACCAGAAGCCCGGTGGGCTATTACAGACGATTGAGATCCCGACTTAGAAATGAGAGGTGATTAATATGGATTTTGTTACAGGGTTGTATCGTACTCAGAGGAAGTGCGACTCCCTGAGTGTCATAGTAAACAGGCTGACGAAATCAGCCCATGTTCTTCCGGTAAGGACCACTTACTCGACTGAGGATTATGCTAGATTATATAGCAGGCAGATTGTGAGACTGCATAGGGTTCCTACATTTATGATGTCAGACGGATGAGCTCAGTTTGCGGATAACTTCTGGAGGTTTTCTAGAAGGAATTAGGTACACTCACACAATTTTTGTCGGCCTATTGGAGATTTATTAAGCATAAGACCTGGCCTAAATCAATAGGGGCCAGACCGTACCTAGGTTGTTGGCGTGGGCATGGTGCCGAGCCCAAGATACCAATATACTAAGCTACCAAGTTGGCTCTGTCACGACCCGACCCCGGGCCCGCGACTGGTGCCCTACCTGGGCACCCCTTATAGGTATACATCAGAGAATAGTAGCGGAACATACATACAACTCAAAAAGAAATAAATAACAGGTTAGCCGATAAGGCCACCTTCCAAAAGTATACACATAACCCAAAAAGCAGTTACCTCTTTTTTTTTCTTTACAACCCAATCCACAAGATATGAATACAGACCTCTAAGAATTTTTACATAACAACTGTGACGGGACAGGGCCCCGCCATACCCCTGCATGTACAACAACTGACAATACCAGGGATCTGAACCAAAGATAAGCCTCCGAAGTAATGGAGCTTCTCAACAGCTGAACAGTGACCCTAAGAGTGAGGATCAAGAACTCAGATAACTCTACTGCGCATGAACGCATGGCCAAGGAGGTCGATAACAGTACCAAGTATGTGAAACGAAAGATCAGAATGAAATCATAATAGTCTAAAATAAAGTGGGACATGTATGATAACCACATTAACGAAGACACTATGCCTTACTAACAATGAGTGGACAAGAATAAACTTTCAGGTTTTAAAATGAAGCTCATGATTAACCTAGGCCATCCGCGTAGTATCATTCTGCAATCCTACTCACGGGACTATGTCACCCGTGATAGTCAGATGGACCCGCATGAGGTAATTTCCTCGCATAGACTGTATCCGCCCACATAGGTCGTATGGACCCGCATGAGGTAATCTCCTCGCATAGGACTGGTCCGCCCCGAATGGGACTATTTCACTCATATGAGCCTTACGGACTCGCATGAGGTATTCCTCGCATCGTGGGGAGAAAATCCACGGAATATGCAAATGCCACAAGCCCGAGGAATGACCCCGTAATGAACAATACATCACTAGCAGAACCGGCTATCATACATAACATAAGCACCACCGGCTTATCATACATAACATAAGCACCACCGGCTTATCACACATAACATAAGCACCACCGACTTATTATAATTATCATAAGCAAGTTAAGACATCCTTTAACTTCTTATTAGCCTTAATTATCATGCACTCTCATTTTATTTAACTTAAGGCTCTAACATGTTATTAGAAATCCGGGAATTTAACCCAAAGTACTATGTACTTCCGTTCCTTTAAAAAGAACCTTTTTTATATAAAAACCCCATGATACTAACACCCGTAATATCAAGGCTTGTCTACTTTTCAAAACAAGTTACTACACATTTAGAAATTCATTTCAAGGCTTTGACACTAAGTAACTTCTACATTCACAACCTAGGCAGCTCATGCCTATAAATCAAGTAGACACTCTCTTAACCTTCCATAAAGCCGTTATAACTAACTTCCTATAAAGCCGATATAACTCTTTATGTTTTAGACAATTACATTCTTTTTGAAACCAAGAGACTTATACTTTTAAAACCAAGTATCATATACTTTCAAATCAAGTTTCATAACTTTCGGAATACTTCAAGTCTCTTAACTTTAGAAATCAAGTTTCTTAACTTTAGAATAGTTCAAGTAATCAATACTTTCCAAACCAGGTATTCTATACATTATCAAGTCAAGAAATCTTTGTTTACCTTATTAGAATAAACCATTCTTTTAACTTCCCCTAAAGTTGTTATAACCAACTTCCCATAAAGCCGTTATACAAACTTTATGCTTTAGGAACTAAGACATCTTTAACCTTTAAAACAAGTGAGTTAATTCTCTAACTCAACCAACTTGGACATTCTTAAACAAGTCAAGGATATCAAATGAAACTAAATTCATTTAAATCTCGTACGTCTACCGTACTATACATTTATAGCTACTCATGCTCAAGAGATAAGAAAAGTTCCACATACCTCTCCGGCTCAATCCACTTGCCAAGTTGAAAACGCCGCACATAGAATGTCAACCTATAATGACCATAATACGTCCATCAACTACTAGCTTTCAACGTAGAATATTCCTAAGTATAAGAACTCTTAATTCTACGGAAAATCAGGCAGAGCTTCCTTTGTTTCTACGTACTTTTCCACCTTTTTCAAGGACCGAAAATCAATAACCAAATGCCACATTTAAGGCTCAACAATTCAGAAATTCAAAGGGGATTACACGCCTAACATGACGTGTAAAATTCTGCCCCACAATTAATATAAAACTGTCCAACAACTTAAGCCATTCTCGGCTACCATCAATATCAACAACAATGTCAATTTCCGTTCAATTCCTTTTTAATCCAAGTTGATATTCCAACATGTTATATACATAATAACAATTATAACAACTATAAATCCATTCTTACTTAACATGCGACGGTTGTATCTAACAATTAAATTGAATTACAAACTTAATGGCTAACATGTCCAATTTCGGTTTTCAACATGTCAACATGATCCAAATCTTTTCAAACTTCCTAATAGGTATCACAAGCTCATTTATCAACTACTATAACATGTAATCTTCAATCACAATAAGAAGATGAAGATTTTACCTCAATAAGCCCTAATAATATCCAAGCGTCAAAGTCGATCCTTAGCACCTTTTAGCTCCTCTTCTTACGTTCCAATCTGCTCCAAGCACTCCTTAGAAACTCATGACCAACTTCTCTTCAGCTTCCAACTTCAAAGTTGAAGAACACCTTAGGTTTTCATCTTGCGACTAATACAAAAGTGTAGTCTTTCCGGGATTTTTCTATTGAGATATCCTTGTAATACCCTTAGGAACCTTGGTTTAAAGTATTGGGATTATTGAACCACAAACGGAATTTTTTTCTTCTTTCTAGAGAGCAAAGCCGAGAGCTCCATTCTCCATCTTCAAGTTTTCTAAATTTTTTCTAAGTGTTAGAACAAGTCTTGCTACATGGAAGAATATATAACTAAATGGAGGGTCAAGATCATAACACTTGTGTGGTCTTAGATGAAGGAATTTAAATATCAAGTCAAGTGGGCTCTTTGACTTAGTCAATAATCTCAAGCTTTGGGCTTGCAAGACTTGATCATCCAAGCTTTGGTCAATTGACCTTTTTACCCTTGGTCTAATTCGACCAAGACCATCCGGGGGGGGGGGGTATGACACATGTCACCCTTTCATTCGTCGTAATATTTCGTTTCCCGACATTTCCATAATTGGTCAAAATATCAGAAACCTCGTGGGCCCCACAAAAACGTAAAATTTCTCGGGTGAGCCACACGTATCCAACTCTGTAAATAAACTTCCATAGTTCCGATAAATTCTAAAAATATCAAATAGCAAATTCTAGAACCCAGTTCTCATTAACAAACACTTCTCTTTTCCGAGGTTCGGAAGATTTTCCTTAGAATTTACAACTCTTTCTTTCGTTCAAATTTATAAGTCTTGTGCTCTCACGTCTATTTTCGTAAACACATGTCCTGAAACTACGGGGTGTAACAGGCTCGAACTGAGGCTAGTTTCCTAGGTTGGACTACTGACCTGGGCCGACCCACTGAAAATATTGGGTGGCCTGGGACTGCTGGTCAGACCATCACCACGTCCGCAACCTCTGCCGCCTTTACTATTAATGCAGCCTCTACAGCCTCCGCGACTGCCCCGTGGTTGTTGGTTTCCGGTGGTGGTGGCTGGCCAGCGGGGGTGGCGTTTGTCGCCGAAGTTTCAACTGCTAACACCTTTTGATTATGTTCGTCATGTTTGACACGTCGAGTTTCTTCCAACAACAATTATGAACGGGCCTTGTTGAAGCTAGGTAGTAGATCAACTTGTTGTATCATGTTCGCTAGAGTATCTTATTCACCCTTTGGTAAGCCAACAACTAGTTGGAGAACCATCTTTGTTTCGGAAATTGGTGTCCCGACATTGGATAATTGGTCCGCAACTAGCTTCAATTATTTACAATACTCGGACATGTTAGCAAAATTTTCAAGACCTGTATTATCGAATTATTCCTCCAAGTACACGACACGTGTGTGCTTGTTTATACAAATATATATAGCGTGTACAAGAGAAATTCTAATTGAGTGAGGATCTATATTTTACATAATTACACACTAATATTAATTATAGAATATAATGTGAATATATGGTAATATATTCACCATCATTAAAAAAATGTATTATGTATGTACTCATGAATAAGTACTCCACCCGTTCTAAAAAAATTGTCCTAGTTTGACTTGACACAAAGTTTAAGAAATAAAGAAAGACTTTTGAAATGTGTGGTCCAAAACAAACTTAGATATTTGTGTGGTCGTAAATCATCTCATAAAGTTACTCTCTCTGTCTCAAATTATTTGTCGTTTTCTTGGTTTACACGCCCCTTAAGAAATATTAATTATGAGAGATATTTGGGTCTCAAATTATTTGCCATTTTCTTGATTTACACGCCCCTTAAGAAATATTAATTATGAGAGATATTTGACATACTTTATCCTTATTTATGTCTAAGTTATAATTTCTCTCCAATATATATTTACTCTATTTATGTGTCATCATCATTAATGACAAATGGTAAAATGAAAAAATCAATTAATTATGTCTTGAACTTCGAAAACGACAAATAATTTGAGATAACTAGTTTTGGTAGCCATGATAAATAATTTGAAATGGATGGAGTAAATTATTTTTAAATATAGAAAGATGTCAATGTTGTTTGAACAAAAAATAATAAAAAAAGTAAACGAAATTTTCAAACACTAACATAGAAATTTATAGGTACTGAGGCACATTACTGACAGCGAATGTGCAAACGAAATTTTCAAATGCTCAGTACAATGATTGAATATTCAAAAACTAAACATACTACATCCACCAACATGGGCAAAGTCAGGATTCCGGGCTAGAGGAGTCTACTTTGATTTAGGAGGAGCGAAAAATTGAGGACTCTATTGTAATATCATGAATATTACTAGTAGTATATTCAGAAAAATTTAAATTTGAGGAGAAGCCCGAGACCCCCCTGGCTACAAGGTGGCTCCGCCCCTGTCCACCAATAATTAAAAATGGTGTGCTATAACCAAGTTAATATGATTAGAGATGAGGAACTCTCCCAACTTTTTGCCCCCACTATATTTAGGCTCTGTTTGGTACAACTTATTAAAACGAGCTTATAGGAGTAAAAAAAATTAAATAGAGCTTTTTCAAGTAAAATTTTTATCAAAAAATTATTACGTGTTTGATTGCCAATAAAAAAAAAGCACTTTTTTTTTAGGTAAATGCAAATATTATTATTAATAACGGAAATAAAGATGGCTACAATCAGTCATTGAGGGTTCTCAATCCTCAACGTTATGCAAACAAGAAATGGGGGAGGGGAGCAGTGGTCACACCAAGGTGCCATTACAAGAGGGGATAAGATCTTAATAGATTTAAGTCTTTTGATTCTAGGCGAGGTCTTGTAAAGATTTCTGCCTAAGTTTCCTACGATGAATTAAAACTCCTTGCACGCATAGTAGGTGCATTAGATGCATTCGTTGGGGAATTCAAGAGTAGTGCACTATTGGGAAAGGTTGCCATAAATGGCTCAAGTCGTTTGGTATTAAAAGCTCCATTGGCCGAGACTAAATGAGAGGTCTTAGGCGAATTGGATAAGAGTGACCCTTCGATTTCCACATAAGTTGATCTTCCAAGACTTGATTGAAGAGTAGTCCCTTCGGATCCCGTAGCCATCAAGTTTCCAAACTTCTTTTGACGAGCTGCCCCTTTGGTTTCCGCCACCTTTGAATTCATTCGAATAGGTGACTCTTCGGTTCTCACCCTTATCAATTTTCGATGTCCCATTGAATGAGATGTTTCCTTGGTTCTCTCAGCAATTAAATGCCCCAAATTACCAAGTCTCGTTAGAAGGGTAGGCTGTTCGACTTCCACACGATTTTCACTACCAAGAACCATGGGAAATGAACCATCATCGGGCAGTACATTCTTTAACCGAAGACCCTTAGGTTGCAGCCATGACCCACGACCATCAACGTGACCAATCATCAGCCCATGACCACCCTTCTGACCCCCCCTTCGACCCAGAACCACCCTCTTGATCCTCCATCAACCCATGCCCACCCATATGACCCGACTTTCCCTCGAGAAGGGGTGAGGCTTCGGAAACCGCAACATTTGCATTCTCAATGTCCGTGGGAAAAGAAGTCCCAAAGGCTTCACCAACCTTTGACTGATGCCTCATGGACATGAAAACTGACCCATGACCACCGTCCTGACCCGCCATCGACCCTGGATCATCCACATGACCCGTTACATCTCCGACCTCCATGTTGCCAGTCGGAAAACAACTATAAGCCACACCATTATCCTTCATATGATTACCCTCCATACCGTGACCCATGGATTCCATCCACAACCCATGACCCCTATCACGACCCTCTTGCAACCCGGGACCCCCCACCATACCCACCTTTGACCCGGGATCTCTATCAAGATCCGCAGACCATCCAGTGTCAAAAATTGTTTGAAGAGAAGACCCTTCGAATCCCGTAGCCATCAAGTTTCCAAACCTCTTTTGACGAGTTGCCCCTTTGGTTTCCGTAACCTTAGAATTCATTAGAAGAGTTGACTCTTCGGTTCTCACCCTTTTCAAGTTTCGATGTCCCATTGAATGAGATGTTTCCTTGGTTCCCTCAGCAATTAAACTCCCCAATTTACCAAGTCTCGTTTGAAGGGAAGGCTGTTCGACTTCCACACGATTTGAATTACTAAGAACCATGGGAAATGAACCATCATCGGGCACTACAAGGCCCTTAGGTTGCAGCCATGACCCGTGACCACCAACGTGACCTATCAGCAGCCCATGACCACCCTTCTGACCCTCCTTCGACCCGAGACAAACCTTGAGACCCGCTTTTACCATGGCATCCAACGTGCCCGCCGGAAAAACCCCTTTGTACTTAGAAACCAGGGATCGGCGATCCAAGGGTTCTAACCACAAATCAAGAACATCAACACCACCCTCATGCAACCCAGGACCACCCTCCATGCCCACTTTCGACCCGTGAACCTCAACAAGATCCGCGACCCCCCCAGAGACAAGAGAGGTAACCGGAACCGCAGCTGCCTTTCCGACTCCCAAGGAGTCTGCCGGAAAAGTGACATTGGAATTAAACACTATAGAACGGTGACCCATGGGTTTTAACCACAACCCCATTTCACCATCACAACCCTCCTGCAACCCGGGACCACCCTCCTTACCCGCATAAGACCCGGGAAGTCCGTCAAGACCCGTAAACCTTCCAGTTTCAAGTTCAACAACCGGAACACCAGCTGTGGTTGCCACCGGAAGGTTGGGAGAATCCAAGAGCTGCGTCCACAACCCAAGACCACCATCATGACCCTCTTGCACACCAAGATCACCCTCCTGGCCTGCTAACAACCCTGCAACATCCACCTGTCCCGAATACTCCACAATATTCAGAGAAGCAAATAGGCCACCGCCGGAAGCTACCCCCCCCCCCCCCCCGGAAATGCAAACTTCAAATTCATATCTTGAATCTTGTAATCTTGAACAATCAAAATAATTTCTTTCATTCTTTTGGCTGAAATCTTTGTATTCTTTCTCATGGCTAGAAGGAAGATACTTTATTCTATAACAAATCAATTAGAGTGAACATGAAATGTAGAAGGGAGACGTAGAAGAGCAACTAGGAAAAAATGTTGAGAGTATTTTCGCCTAGTGAGAGAAACATCTCTCTAACTCCTCAAGTATTCTAACTTTTAAGAAAACAAGTAAAAAAAAAAAAAAAAACACATTTGTACATTAGATTGTTTGGTTTACAATTTTAAAAGTGCTTTTGTTTTATCAAAATTACGAAAAAGGATAGATATATGAATTAACTTTATAACAATAAAATTATAATAAAATGTAATCAATATATATATACAAATTAGATTGTACATCTCAAGATTCAAGCATATAAATAGTATATTCTTCTAAGCTTATAATGCTATTCAAATTAAATAATTAAAATATTAACGATGCATGAGGAGTGTTGCTATATGAACTGCCATTTGACAAACTACATCTAATACTATTCCAAACCACCGTGATGTTGTCTCACCCGAATGTAGAAATCTTTCTTGTACCATTCTATTCCCAAATGCATGACCTAATGTAATTAAAAACATAGCCACTGCCTCAACTATAGTTACATCTTTCCCATTTTTAGGCCATATGTTCCACTCAATATTTCACATAATTTCATGAATACATGTTTTTCCATTCTAAATTGTTGATGACATCTATCTTCATGCCCATTTAACACTTCTAATACAAAAGAATATCCTGTGTGAACTGAATTCCTAGATGGCTCATTTAAGTTATTTGGGTTTCTCGTCAATTGTTATATGAAATTTTTGGTGGAAGTCTTGAAGATGTTGTAGCTATGGGCGATTGGGCGTGGTATTCTTTAAGGGTTTTTAATAAGTATATATATATATATATATATATATATATATATATATATATATATATATATATATATATATATATATATATAATGATATGTTGGAATTATTAGGGTATTTATGGTATGACAAAAAAATAGATAAGTAATTTTACCTCAACTCCAAAAAGCCAAATTTTTAGGCTTTTGGAATAAGAGGTAAAATATCTTATTTTTAGGTCATAAGCTCTAGTATAATTTTAACCAAACACCTCTCAATATTTTAATAAGTGTTTATTTAAAAAAAAAAAAAAGCATTTATGAGCTTAACATAAGCTCAACCAAACACACACTTAGTAAGCTAGCTAGTAGAAAGTGATGAAACATGTATTTTTCTGTTACACCCCGTAGTTCCAGGGTATGTATGTGAGGACGTACGTACGAGAATACGACAGTAATATTGGAAAGGAAGAAAGATGTGATTTTTCGACGGAAAAGTTTCCGGATTTTGTGAAGGAAAAAGGTTCGTTAATGGGAATTGGATTCCCAGATTTGGTATTCGGACTTCTGGGAATATAATAGAATTATGGAATTTTATTTCCGAAAATGGTCACGTGGGGCCCACGGGAGAAATTTACGGTTTTGCGGGGCCCACTTTGTTTTTGAGGTTTTTAACATTGCGGATATTTTCGGGAGATGAAATGTTCTGGACGAGTAGGAGAGCGACATGTGTCACCCCCCTAGGTGGCACATGGCCGAAATATTGGTGTCATGTGTCCTTGGCCGAAATGGCTTGCCAAGTGTCTAGCCATTTGTCACAAGTCTTGTGTAGACTTGTGGCACCACACTTGTACCCCAATCTCACCACACACTTGCCTTGATCTTGGCCCTTGATTTCTCTATAAATACCCCCTTGATGCAAGACTTATTCATCCAACACTTAGAGAGTTTCCAAGTCTTGAAAATTCCCTCCATCTCCCTTACCTTGCTCTCAGCTTTGGCCATTCTTCTTGAGCAAAACATGTCCAAAAATCCTTAAACTTATAAGTGTTCTTCCTTAGGGTGTTAGGAAGATTGTGTACCAAGAGTTGGAAAATATTTCACACCCCTAGCCTAAGAAATACACCTTGGCCGAAACTTGCCATAGTTGAGCCTAAGTGTTCTTCACTTTTTGGAGTTGGATCTTGAAGAGGAGTTGGTTAGGAGCTTCTAAGGGTTGCTTGGAGCGGGTTGGAACGTAAGGAATTGGAGCTAAACGTTGCTCAGGATCGACTTATAAATCTTGAATAATTTTGGGCTTATCGAGGTAATAATCTTAGTCCTTTTATTGTAATTGGATATTACATGTTGTAGTAGTTTAGAATTGAGTATAAGAGATATGGAAGGATGTTTATAAAGAATTGAACTGTATTTACAGTAGACTTGTATAGTATGATTGTGGGGCAGAATTGTACACGTCCGGTTAGACGTGTAACCCCCCCCCCCCTTTGGAGTTGTTTGGCTTGGTAGCGGTCCTTCATAGAGCAGGAGATTTATGTGGTTGCGGGAGGGGGGGGGGAGGTGCTGCCCAATTTTCCGTAGAATAAGGAACCTTGTACTTAGAAATGTTCTACGAAGAGATCGAGAAGTTGATAGACGGTTTGTGGCCTTTATAGGTTGAAGTACTACGAGTAGCGTATTCTACTTGAAGGGTGGAAAAAGCTAGCAGGGTTATAGTACTTTGGAGCGTTTTGCTAATTGTCGATAATCGTCGCGAGGTATGTGAACCTCTTCCTATCTTTTCTAGCATGATTGTTGTGAACTATGTAGTACGGTAGACGTACGTGTGCTAAACGAATTTTGGTTGGTTTAAAACATAAAGTGTTATAATAGATTTATGGGAAGTTAGTTATAACAGACTTTATGTAGGTAAAAGAATGGTTTATTGATTTTAGAAGTTAAGAGACTTGATCTTGAAAGATAAGAGACTTGACTTAATTGACTTGATATGAATTTTGTTAAAAAGTTGTGAAACCTCATTCGTGAGTAATGAGTACTTGGTTTTTAAAGAATAATGTTATATTGATTTAGGAAATGGGAATAAGTATCGAACAAACCATTGCAGCGTTAATAAAGGAAAATGTATTGACAATCAATTAAATTAAAACAAGTAGAATCCTCCATCTGCATAGAAGCTAAGATAAGACAAAATTGTATTACATTTTCTAGATCATGGCTGCTTTAATAAGATCGTTATAAACAAGTATAACCTACTCACACATAGGCATATGTTACTCAATTTTAAAAGAGATTACGTTATTAAATGATTAAGGCTATGAACTATGAAATCTTTCGAAAATAAGAGACTTGAGTATTTGAAATTATGCAACTTGAACTTTTTGAAAAGAATGTTGTTACTTGACTTTAAAAAGGAAAATGTTTTGGTTTAAAAGGAAGGCATGGTAGTGTCTTAAATCTGTCTTAAAAGAGGGTTTAAATGTTATGGCCAATTCTACACCGAGTCCCATGGGATGGGCTGGGACATGTATTCCACACGATTCTACACCGAGTCCCATGGGATGGGCCGGGACATGTATTCCACACGATTCTACACCGAGTCCCATGGGATGGGTCGGGACATGTATTCCACACGATTCTACACCGAGTCCCATGGGATGGGCCGGGACATGTATTCCACACGATTCTACACCGAGTCCCATGGGATGGGCCGGGACATGTATTCCACACGATTCTACACCGAGTCCCATGGGATGGGCCGGGACATGTATTCCACACGATTCTACACCGAGTCCCATGGGATGGGCCGGGACATGTATTCCACACGATTATACATCGAGTCCCATGGGATGGGCCGGGACATGTATTCCATACGATTTTACCTCGAGTCCCATGGGATAGGCCGAGACATGTTATACGTATCATACGATTTATACCTAGACTGCCGGTAGTGAGGAAGGAGTTCCACGGGCATGAGGGATGACTTTGAGGGCGTGAGTCTCTGACTTGACATGACTGCTTTTATGTAGTGAATTGTAGTTTGGTTATCATACATGTCTCCTGTTTTATATAGACTGTCATGATTTCATTTGCAGTATTTTCAGTTTCACATACTTGGTACCTGTTGTACTGACCTTCTTCGGGGGGCTGCGTTCATGCCGCATGTAGAGGTACATCAGTTGTGGATCCTCGCTCATAGGATCACAGTTCAGCGTTTTGGGAAGCTCCGTTTCTCCGGAGGCTTATCTTTTGGTATAGTCCCCTGTCATTGTAAGTATTTGTACATTCAGGGGTATGGCGGGGCCCTGTCCCGTCATAGTTGTTGTTACATTCTTAGGTGCGTAGAATCTTGTTGTGGGCAGGGTTTGTAAAGGAGTTAACTGTTCGGTTTGATATATATACAGAAAGGTGACCGTTTTGGTTAGCCTGTTTCTTATGGTATGTCTTGTTTCATGCTTAAGTTTTTATTTCCGCTGATTTTCTCTGATGTTGTATCACTAGGGTGCCCGGGGTAAGGCACCAGTCGCGGGCCCGAGGTCGGGTCGTGACATTTTCTATGTAATGTAAAGCAACTAAATTGTTCCATATATCGCCTTTTCAGAGAAGAAGTTTCACTATTCTTATCCCTGTAAATGATTGCAATGACAAAACTTTTGCGTTTTGTTTTCTCCGCCGCCCATTACTTTTCAAATTATTTTCCTTTTGTCCTTCAATAATATGAATTCACGGTTTTAAAATTAAATGACTTTTAGAATGAGCGTAATTATATTACATGTATGTGTCTGATGCATACTATGGTTGTCCAACGGGGCGGGGTGGGCGGCCTGGTCGGAGTGGTGGTCAGCGGGATAGGGGTAGATCGAACTGGCGGGTCGGGCTGGCGAGTGTGCCACACCCCGTCCCGATCCAGATGGGGTCGGGTTGGGGTCGGGGTGGGTCGGGGTGGGGTCGGGTGGGTCATTTTTGTATTTGTCTTTAAATTAAATAAATAACTAACACACATACACAATAAGATAGCTTAATAAAAACATCTCAAAGCTGTTGCAAATAAATAACATAGTAAAATACTAAAATTACAATTAAAAGAATTACATTTTAAGAAACGCATCTCCTATTTGAAATCTTCCCACAGAAAATGCGCTTTCAGACGCAGTTAATGCGCTTCCCACCTAGATTTGTGTTTGTTTTGTACATGTCTCAATAAACTTTCCGTCCCACCCTGACCTTTTCCCATTTTAAATTAATAAATATTTTCACAAATTTGACATCTAACTACTTCATTTTCTACGTCCCTATAAAAAAAAACCCATACATCTGATTTTACTTTTCGTTGAGGAGGGCCTGGAGGAATATGATGACTAGAAGAAGCACCCTGCCCTTGTTACCTTCCATTATAATTGCCAACTTCACTCCCAAGTCCTAAATGAATAAATAAAATTGAATACTTAGTAGACAATGTAGGAAGATTTGTAAGAAAGAATGAAGAGAAAATGAAGTATTTATAGTTGAAAATTTTGGGTTAAAGTGTAAATATAATAACTTAAAGGTTAAAAATAAATATTAGGGGGTATGGGGGTTTGGGGGAGGGGGAAGGGGAAAAGGGCCATTGTCCAACGACCTTAATTTTCATCAAAGTCGTTGGCAACAACTAGAAAGGGGAGGGGCGGGATGGGCCGGGGTTGGGGTCGGAGTGGGGTCGGGGTGGGAGGCGGGGTTGGGGTCATTTTTTATTTCTTTAAATTAAATAAATAAATAACACATATACACAACAAGATAGTTTAATAAAAACATCCCAAGGCTGTTTCTATGCCTCTTATATTATTCGACTAGAAGTATGATTTTTTTTTTGTAATACAATTTCAAAATTGCAACTTAGTGATATTGAAAGTTTCAAATAAATAACTTAGTAAAATTACAATTAAAAGAATTACATTTTAAGAAACACATTTTCTAGTTTCTTTATAATGTCTTGTGGTTCTTCGGTTGGAATTGGTATATCTTGGTCAAATTGGACGACGTCACTTGCACATCCGTCGGATAAGATTTCGTTGTAGTTGTAGTCTTATTTTTCGTCGATCTCCGGTTGGCCACACCTCCTACGCTTCGCACGAATCCAGTCTCTGAATAGAACTGCAATATCTAATGAGTCTCCTGTCAATGAATGTCTGTGCTCCCCTATTTGAAATCTTCCCGCAGAAAATGCGCTTTCGGACGTTGTTGATGACGCTTGAATGTTCAACACATCTCGGACCATCTTTGCTAGTGTTGGAAAATTCTTCTCATTATCCCTCCAGTATTTTAGCAAATCTTCACGTCCCTCTTCATTTTCAATTGTACCGTACGGTAAAACACCCTGCAAAACAAAAATATCAAACTCGCTAATTTGGTTAGAAACGGTACCACTAAACATTCTCTGTCTGAGGCTTTGAATACTAGCCGCAGAAACAACATGTCATTTTTGAGGTTGTGTTGAAGAAAAAGAAGATGGCATGGAAGCCGGTTGGTTGCTAACACTTTCTTGTTGGTAATGTGTATATACTTTTTTACATTAATCTTGAATGCTAGACATCACTTCTTCTCTACTTATTTCAACAGGTGGTGGGTCATTTGTATTTTTAGAAGTTGGAGGTGGAAGTGTATCTATGCAATCGTAAATAGTATCAATAAGATTTTTACAACCGTCTATTTTAATAGACGGATTTAATACAACACTAATAAAAAATATTAGGGGAATAGGAATAATTTTATTTTTCATTTTTTTAAATATTTTTAATAGGTTCCTTATAAGCTGGGTTTTTCATATATTCACTAAGTAATATAAATATTAGAGCTATATAAAATAACATTGATGAAATAGTAGGATAATAAATCCTGAAAAATTCTTTAGTAGCTATATAAAATTTCTCTAAAAATACATTAAGTTCTAAAATTGTATCCCAATCGGAATCTATAAGCATATCACTGAGATTTTGATTACGGGCGTTAAAAAATTATGTTATAGGTTGTCTATACTCATAAGCAACACGTAGTTGGTTGTATAAAGAATTTCATCTAGTGCATACTTCTTGGAAACTTTTCTGTAAGGTAGACCACAATCGTGACAATTTTTTTTATATTCTTTTAGTCATTGTATTCTATTATTTTTAAAAATATAGTTTATAGCAAATTGAATTTTTGCTAGAATGTCTTCAAAAAGTTTTATACCATCCTTTACAACTAAGTTATAAATATGACATGCACATTTTATATGAAAATTATCTGGAAAAGATGGAGTTAAGACCGTTTTAATCTTCTAACAACAGAAATATTAGAAGAAGCGTTATTTAATGTAATAGTCATGACTTTATCACTTATGCCTTAATAAACGCAAACAGAATAAATATTTTCTTGAATATAAATACCAGTGTGCCTTTCATCAATATATCTATATGCTAAAATACGTTTTTGCATAGACCATATCCAATGACATGTTACAGTTAAATAATCATAACCGTTAGTACTACGGTCTATATCAGATGTGATAGATACTTTTCCAGGGTAATGATATAAATAATAACGTAAATATTATTGATATTCGTGTGCAAATTGTCACACCCCGAACCCTGGGCCCGTGACTGGGCCCTACCTGGGCACCCTTCTGCCTTAACATTTAAGTAAACTGCGGAAATCAAATAACACCTCATTTTTTTTTAAAACCAACGTACGTGCAAGGCAAAGCCGACAAGGCTGCCATATAATATACATAAACAAAAGACACTACACTGTACACGAGTCCAATCCCACATATGAATACAGACCTCTAAGAGGTTTACTGAACTATGACGGGACAAGGCCCCGTGCACCCATAAGCGTACAAAAGCACATGCGAAAGGACTTATACCAAAAGATAAACTCCAATGAAGGAGCTATCCAAACACTCTGGCGGGTCCTACACCGATCACCAAACAACGTACCTAAACTGCGGCGATGAACGCAGCCCGGGCGAGGTCGATGCGAAGAATGTACCAAGTATGTGAAACAAGAAATATCGCAAAGAAATCATAAGTCTAAACAAAGCAGAGACATGTATGATAGCGAATCTACAAGACACAATACATAAGCAATTATATCAAGTCGTGACGCGTGCCTCAAAGTCACTATTCAAATATAACTATGGGTCTCACGCCATAATATCAATCATGCGTGGAATCCTTCCTCACCGGCGATCCATGATATAATATAACACCAATAAGCATATCCATGAGCATCCTCGTGGTCGCGTGCCGGAATCCCACATCGTATAAGCATGACCATGGGGTATACAAACAACCGAATCAAACCCGCTCCTGGTCACATGCCCCGGAATCCCACATCGTATAAGCATGTCCAAGGAGTATCCCTCGTGGTCGCATGCCCCAGAATCCCACATCGTATAAGCATGTCCAAGGAGTATCCCTCGTGGTCGCATGCCCCGAAATCCCACATCGTATAAGCATGACCATGAGGTAACACAAATAATGGAAGCATACCCGTGGAATCCCACCTCACCGCTTCATGCGTCCAAGTAAACTTACAACAAGGCAGCCGACCCTCCAACCGAGAGTCGCAGCAACGTAATAAAACATAATACTTGTACTCAATTACTATCACCAGCACACATTGGCAATTCTCAACTAAACAAGCCAAAGTACTTATCAAGGCACACATAGAATAATTCTCAATTAAATAAGCCAAAGTACTTATCAAGGCATACATAGAATAATTCTCAATTAGACAAGCCAAAGTACTTATCAAGGCACACATAGAATAATTCTCAATTAACCAAGCCAAAGTACTTATCAAGGCACACTTAGAATAATTCTCAATTAAATAAGCCAAAGTACTTATCAAGGCATACATAGAATAATTCTCAAGTAGACAAGCCAAAGTACTTATCAAGGCACACATAGAATAATTCTCAATTAACCAAGCCAAAGTACTTATCAAGGCACACTTAGAATAATTCTCAATTAATCAAGTCAAAGTACTTATCAAGGCACACTTAGAATAATTCTCAATTAATCAAGCCAAAGTACTTATCAAGGCATACTTAGAATAATTCTCAATTAATCAAGCCAAAGTACTTATCAAGGAACACTTAGAATAATTCTCAATTAATCAAGCCAAAGTACTTATCAAGGCACACTTAGAATAATTCTCAATTAAACAAGCCAAAGTACTACGTACGTACATTCTTTTCAAAAGACTCCTTTTGATGTAAAACCCCAAGATACTAACACTCGTAGTATCAAGGCATGTCTATTTTTCAAAGTAAGTTACTACACTTTTTAGAAAACTCATTTCAAAGCTTGAAATCAAGTAACTTCAAATTTTCACAATCTAGGCAACTTGTGCCCATTAATCAAAATAGACAACGTTCTTAACCTTCCATAAAGCCGTTATAACCAACTTCCCATAAAGCCGTTATAACCCTTTATGGTTTTAGACATATTCATTCCTTTTATAACCAAGAGACTTATACTAATTAAAACCAAGTATCACATACTTACAAATCAAGTTCTTAACCTTCAAAATACTTCAAGCCTCTTAATATATAGAAAACAAGTTTCTTCTCTTAAATCATGTCATTTCTCTTCTTTTAAATCAAACAAGTAAATCACTCCTTTGACTCCCCTAAAGTCATTATAATGACCCTTAGGTTTTGGAACTAAGGCACTAGCCAAAAGATTTGGAAACCACTTCCTTTTCAAGACTCTATGTACTTTAAGTAAAATACTTTCACCTTTTAAGAATCCGAACTTCACTAAGGAAATGGATTATACAACTTACAATTTAAACATCAAAGTACAATCAAGGAAGTACATAGAACAAATTCTATTTTAGGCAATCCAATTACAACCAAGGAATGGATCATTTAAGGAGTAGGACATACTTTCTTTACCTTAAGGAATCATGCTAGAAGAGAAGATAGTTCACATACCTTTTCGGCTAAATCCACAAGCTAAGCCGAATACGCCGTACGTAGAAGTGTCAACCTATAATGGTCACAACAAGACTATCAACTTCTAGTCTCTAACGTAGAATAATACTAAGTATACGGTCTCTAATTCTACGGAAAATCGGGCAGCACTTCCTTTGTTTCTACTCACTTTGCCACCTTTTTCAAGGCCGAATACAATAACCAACACGCCACATTTAAGGCTCCAAACAACAACCAAACAAAGGGGATTACACGCCTTACAATACGTGTAAAATTCCGCCCCACAATTCATACCAAGTAGTTAAATACTCACTAGCCATTCTCGGCCAACAATAACTCAACACAAGTCCTTTCCAATTCTTTTTCCAATTCCACGTTCTAAGGTCTAACATGTTATATAGTTATAAACAACTTCAACAACTACAATTTCCTTCTTTATACAACATGCGACGACTTAACTAATAATCGACTTGAATTGTAATCTTAAGGCTAAACATGCTAGTTTTCGGATTAGGGTTCCAATAGCCAATATACTTATCCAACTACACAATAATATACCTCATGCTTGCTAATATCCATAGCTACAATGATAAGTAAACTCAATTACTAAAACGACAATATTTATACCTTTATAAGCCCTAAAAATTTCCAAGATTCAAAGTCGCGCCTTAGCAAATTCTTAGCTCCTTTCCTTAGGTTCCAATCCGCTCCAAGCACTTCTTAGAAGCCTATGAAGAACCCATCTTCAAGTTCCAACTTCAAAGTTGAAGAACTTCTCAAGTTTCCGCCTTGCGACTAATACGAAAACGTCGTATTTCCGAAATATTTCTATTGAGATAACCTTATAGTACTCTTAGGAACCTTGGGTTAAAGTCTTGTGAACAAAGGATCAAAACTACAAAATTTTCTTGTGGAAGGGACCTCAAACCCGAGAGCACCAACTCAAGAACAAGACCTCTCTAATTTTTTCTAAGTGTTCAAGACCTTGTCTTGCTACTAGTATGTATTTATAACACATTGGAGGGTCTAGATTGTAACAAATGTGTGGCTTGGATGAAGATCACATGGATCAAGCCCAAGTGGCAAGTTGACAAGTCAACAATGTCATGCTAGCAAGACTAATCTTCCACCATGGTAAATGACCATTTTACCCTTACAAATTTTCGACCAAGACCAAGTGTGGGGGTGCCACGTGTCGCCCTCTCATTCGTCCATAAAATTCCGTAACCCTCGTGGGCCTCACAAAACGTAAAATTCCTCGGGTGGGCCCCACATGACCAAATCCGTAAAAAATAAATTTCCACAAAGTTAAGGGTTCCATACTTTTCAAATAATGTATTTTGAGAATCCAATTCTCAACAACGAACATTTTTCCTTTCCGGCGTTCGAAAGATTTTCCGCCGGGAAAACAATTCTTCCTTTCGTACAATTTCCAAGTCTTGATTCCTTACGTACTTTCTCTTTTACATGTCCTGGCCTTTCGGGGTGTAACATTCTTCCCCCCTTAGAAACATTCGTCCCCGAATGTTCTTAGTCGGTTGTCAAGCTATACAACTCCGGCATAAACTCTATACTATGCCTAACAGTCAATACTCCACAAGACCAATGATGCCACACATGGCCACCACCTAACATATGTAAACATATCAATGGACCTTCCGTCCGCGACCCCTTCTCACAAAACTCGAAGGTTACAGTCTTCTAAAACACGGGATCCTTAGAGGTTCCTTTATTTCTTACTTGTCATTCTTTCTCGTACTTCTAAACTTATTTAGTAAACGTACAACATCGCAAATATTGTTTCTGTTCCCCAATCCTTGGAGTTACTAACCAAACTTGGCCATTATGCTACTTGAATTTCCGCTAAGGCTCTTCTCGGTCCTTACGACCTAGTTCCGGTGGAACGCCTCCACGAACTCGTACAACGATTAACTAAACTTGGGCCTGGCATCCTCGGGACCCTATCACATAACAGGACCATTTCTAACTGGCATCACCCCATTCCATACCACCGGTTGACCCGAAATGAGTCCATAACCCGACTCATCGTCACACTTAACTTCTCATTCTTAGCCTGAAATAAATCGCTCTCTCATCTCAAGGTACTTCTCACCCTATCCCCCCCCCCCCCCCTATTCACTAGAGGTTCGTCACATAAGCCAAAGTATTTCTACTGTACATCCTTCCCTATCGGTCTATACACTGTTACGGGGTAATTACAACTAGTGAACTCTACACAACTACAGTCTCAGTTCACTTACCATTCTTGTCAACATTCTTAACTTTTCTCTTTACTAATCAAAGTATTCCTACCTCAGGGGGTAATATCACTTACAACTGCTAGCAACGCAGGGAAAACATATACGCTAAGGTGAAATCTGAATCTATCAAGCACGTATGATTCAAAAGAATCAAAATATACCTGTAACCCCATGCGATGTCGCATCCTGATCCTGTCCAGTAGTCACATCATCTCTGCGGTTCGAAGGACCGCCAGAACTATAAACTCCACCCTGACCTCTACCACGATCGGCCGACATTCAACACCGCCTGGGACGCACATCTGCGGAGGAAGGGGAACCAACTACCGGCCTCAAAGGCTGAGCCACCTCACCGGTGCTCTTTCTGAAAGGACATACCCTCCGTATGTGGCCCGGACGGCCACAACAAAAAAAAACACCTGTGCCATAACGGCATTTCCCCGAATGACGCTTACTACAATGGAAACACTGAGGAATAGGTGGCCTCGACCGAGAAAGTCCTCTGCTCCTCTGAGAACTTCGACCCCTGGAGTTTGGACCGGCTCCTAAATACCTTGTGGGGTCATATCTCCCACCTGTGAGCTGCGAGGGTATGTACTGGGTAGGCTGGGACGAATATCTCACTTCGCCGAGGCCGCTCGTCCAAAACTCACCGATAACCAACCGGTCTAGCCTCTTACGCTGATCTCCGCTGCCTCTACCTGCAGTACACTGTCTGCATCGCCGAGTAACCTCCTGCCGATGAAATCGTAGCACCGCTATCTTGGTCAATAACATAACCGCTTCCTCATGACCCTATAGTCTTCTCCTAATCGAGAAACCGAGGCTCGTGCTGGGTCTCAAAACTCGGCGCAGAAGAACTCGCATCGCGGACAATATCCAGATACCACAGGCACGAGCCCTATCAACTCTCTGAGTCCGACCGTAGCTCTGCTACTCCTTTGCCCTTCAGGCCTGTTGCCCTCTTGGAGGAATAATCAGAACACAACAATACGTCGAGAGGAATTATCTTACTAACAGCCTTTCTAGGCACGATCTCGTGAGTGAGAAAAATAGAAACCAACTCCTAAATGTCCCCGTAGCCTCCTGTTTATGGGTGTGGCGCAACACACCGATAATCAAGACTCTACTAGACACGGTCGTAGACATTCGAGGATCGATCGCTCGATACCACTCACACCCTCAACCCGGGCGTGATCGTGCCCTACCTGGGCACCCTTCTGCCTTAACAACTAAGTAAACTGCGGAAATCAAATAACACCTCATTTTAAAAAAAAAAAAACCAACGTACGTGCAAGGCAAAGCCGACAAGGCTGCCATATAATATACATGAACAAAAGACACTACACCGTACGTGAGTCCAATCCCACATATGAATACAGCACTTAAGAGTTTTATCAAATATGACCAACAAGGCCCCGCCGTACCCATAATCGCATAAAAGCACATCGGAAGGAACTATACCAAAAGATAAGTTCTGAGCAGGGAGCTATCCAAAACTCGAAAGGCGGTCCTACACCTTCCGATCACCAAATCACAGACCTAAACTGCGGCATGATTAACGCAGCCAAGGAGGTCGAGACGAAGAATGTACCAAGTATGTGAAACAAGAAATATCGCAAAGAAATCATAACATCTAAACAAAGCAGAGACATGTATGATAGCCAACCTACAATACACAATACATAGCGGTTATATCAAGTCGTGGACGTGCCCTCAAAGTCACTATTCAAATATAACTATGGGTCTCACGCCATAATATCAATCATGCGTGGAATCCTTCCTCACCGCCGGGATCCATGATATAATATAACACCAATAAGCATATCCATGAGTATCCTCGTGGTCGCCCGGAATCCCACATCGTATAAGCATGACCATGGGTATACAAACAACCGAATCAAACCCGCTCCGGTCACATGCCGGAATCCCACATCGATAAAGCGTGTCCAGGAGTATCCTCGTGTCGCATGCCGGAATCTCACATCGTATAAGCATGACCGTGAGGTAACACAAATAATGGAAGCATACCCGGAATCCCACTCACCGCTTGCACGCCCAAGTAAACTTACAACAAGGCAGCCGACCCTCCAACCGAGAGTCGCGGCAACGTAATAAAACATAATACTTGTACTCAATTGCTATCACCAGCACACATTGGCAATTCTCAACTAAACAAGCCAAAGTACTTATCAAGTCACACATAGAATAATTCTCAATTAAATAAGCCAAAGTACTTATCAAGGCATACATAGAATAATTCTCAATTAGACAAGCCAAAGTACTTATCAAGGCACACATAGAATAATTCTCAATTAACCAAGCCAAAGTACTTATCAAGGCACACTTAGAATAATTCTCAATTAAATAAGCCAAAGTACTTATCAAGGCATACATAGAATAATTCTCAATTAGACAAGCCAAAGTACTTATCAAGGCACACATAGAATAATTCTCAATTAACCAAGCCAAAGTACTTATCAAGGCACACTTAGAATAATTCTCAATTAATCAAGCCAAAGTACTTATCAAGGCACACTTAGAATAATTCTCAATTAATCAAGCCAAAGTACTTATCAAGGCACACTTAGAATAATTCTCAATTAATCAAGCCAAAGTACTTATCAAGGAACACTTAGAATAATTCTCAATTAATCAATCCAAAGTACTTATCAAGGAACACTTAGAATAATTCTCAATTAATCAAGCCAAAGTACTTATCAAGGCACACTTAGAATAATTCTCAATTAAACAAGCCAAAGTACTACGTACGTACATTCTTTTCAAAAGACTCCTTTTGATGTAAAACCCCAAGATACTAACACCCGTAGTATCAAGGCATGTCTATTTTTCAAAGTAAGTTACTACACTTTTTAGAAAACTCATTTCAAAGCTTGAAATCAAGTAACTTCAAATTTTCACAATCTAGGCAACTTGTGCCCATTAATCAAAATAGACAACGTCCTTAAATGATCCATTTAAGGAATGGATCAACCAAGTATGTCCTACTCCTTAAATGATCCATTCCTTGGTTGTATTTGGATTGCCTAAAATAGAATTTGTTCTATGTACTTCCTTGATTGTACTTTGATGTTTAAATTGTAAGTTGTATAATCCATTGCCTTAGTGAAGTTGGATTCTTAAAAGTGAAAGTATTTTACTTAAAGTACATGGAGTCTTGAAAAGGAAGTGGTTTCGAAATATTTTGGCTAGTGTCCTAGTTCCAAAACCTAAGGGTTGTTGTAATGACTTTAGAGGAGTCAAAGGAGTGATTTACTTAATTGTTTTAAGATAGGAGAAATGACATGATTTAAGAGAAGTAACTTGTTTTAAAAGGTGTGAGTTACTTGAAGTTTAAAAGTAGAAGAAACTTGTTTTCTAAATATTAAGAGACTTGAAGTATTTTGAAAGTTAAGAAACTTGATTTATAAGTATTTGATACTTGGTTTTAAGTATAAGTCTCTTGGTTATAAAAGGAATGTATATGTCTAAAACCATAAAGGGTTATAACGGCTTTATGGGAAGTTGGTTATAACGGCTTTATGGAAGGTTAAAGAAGTTGTCTATTTTGATTAATGGGCATAATTTTCCTAGTTTGTGAAAAATTTGAAGTTACTTGATTTCAAGCTTTGAAATGAGTTTCCTAAAAGTATAGTAACTTACTTTGAAAAATAGACATACATTGATACTACGGGTGTTAGTATCTTGGGGTTTTACATAAAAAGGAATCTTTGGAAAAGAATACGTCACGTAATTTTTGGCTTGTTTAATTGAGAATTATTCTATGTATGCCTTGATAAGTACTTTGGCTTGTTTAATTGAGAATTATTCTATGTGTGCCTTGATAAGTACTTTGGCTTGTTTAGTTGAGAATTGCCAATGTGTGCTGGTGATAGCATTTGAGTACAAGTATTATGTTTTATTACGTCACGCGACTCTCGGTTGGAGGGTCGGTTGCCTTGTTGTAAGTTTACTCGACGCATCGACGGTGAGGTGGATTCCACGTATGCTTCCATTATTTGTGTTACCCTACGGTCATGCTTATACGATGTGGGATGCCGGGGCATGCGACCGCGAGGGATACCCTATGGTCATGCTTATACGATGTGGGATGCCGGGGCATGCGACCACGAGGGATACTCCTTGGACATGCTTATACGATGTGGGATTCCAGGGCATGTGACCAGGAGCGGGTTAGAGTCCCGTATTTGTTTGTGTTACCCTACGGTCATGCTTATACGATGTGGGATGCCGGGGCATGCGACCGGGAGGGATACCCTATGGTCATGCTTATACGATGTGGGATGCCGGGGCATGCGACCACGAGGGATACTCCTTGGACATGCTTATACGATGTGGGATTCCGGCATGTGACCGAGAGCGGTTTGATTCGGTTGTTTGTATTACCCCATGGTCATGCTTATACGATGTGGGATTCCGGGGCATGCGACCACGATGGATACTCCTTGGATATGCTTATTGGTGTTGTATTATATCATGGACTGCCGACAGTGAGGAAGGATTCCACGGGCATGATTGATATTATGGGCGTGAGACCCATAGTTATATTTGAATAGTGACTTTGAGGCACGCGTCCACGACTTGATATAATCGCTTATGTATTGTATCGTAGGTTGGCTATCATACATGTCTCATGTTTTGTTTAGACTGTTATGATTTCATTACGATTTCATCGCTTTCACATACTTGGTACATTCTTCGCATCGACCTCCTTCGGGCTGCGTCATGCCGCAGTTTAGGTACGCAGCTTGGTGATCGGCAGTGTAGGACCGCCGAGTTTTTGAATAGCTCCTTCATTCGTGAGTTTATCATTTTGTATAGTTCCTTCAAGCATGTGCTTTTGTACGCTTATGGTACGGCGGGCCTTGTCCGTCATAGTTCAAGATAACTCTTAGAGGTCCGTATTCATATGTGGATTGGACTCACGATGCGTGTAGTGTCTTTGTTATGTATATTATATGGCACTTGTCGGCCTTGCCCTTGCACGCACGATTGGTTTTAAAAAAAGAGGTGTTATTTAATTTCCGCGATTTACTTAGTTGTTAAGCAAGGGTGCCCGTGTAGGCACGATCCACGCCCGGTTCGGTTGTGACAGAGTGGTATCGAGCGATACCCTCGGAATGTCTGCATCGTGTCTAGTAGAGTCTTGATTATCGGTGTGTTGCGCGCCACACCCATAAACAAGAGGCTACAGGACATTTAGGAGTTGGTTTCTATTCTTCTCACTCTAAGATCGTGCCATAGAGCTGTGTTAATAAGATAATTCCTCTCTGACGTAATTTTGTGTTACAGTTATGCCTCCAAGGAGGGCAACAGTCGCCCAGAAGGGCAAAGAAGTAGCAGGAGCTACCAGGCTGACTCAGAGAGTTGATAGGGCTTATGCCCAGGGTATACCGGATATTATGCCGCAGTCGACGAGTTTTTCTGCGCCAGGTTTTGAGACCCCAGCACCAGAGCCTCCAGTTTCTCAGTTAGGGGAATACTTTAGGGTCATGAGGGAAGCAGTTATGTTATTGACCAAGATAGCAGTTGTAAAGTGATAGTACCCCAGAGGTAGGGATACTTTGATTAGTAAAGTGAGAAATTAAGAATGTTGACAAGAATGATAAGTGAACTGAGACTATAGTTGTGTAGAGTTCACACGTAGTAATTGCCCCATGACAGTGTAAGACCGATAGGGAAGAATGTGCAGTAGAAATACTTTGGCTTATGTGACAAACCTCTAGTGAATGGGAGGATAGGGTGAGAAGTACCTTGAGATAAGAGAGAGATTTATTTCAGACTAAGAATGAGATTAAGTGTGACGATGAGTCGGGTTATGGACTCATTTCGGGTCAGCCGATAGTATGGAATGGGGTGATGTCAGTTAGAAATGGTCCCGTTATGTGATAGGGTCCCGAGGATGCCAGGCCCAAGTCTAGATTGATCGTTATACGAGTTTGTGGACGCGTTCCACCGGAATCAGGTCGTAAGGACCAAGAAGAGCCTTAACGGGAATGTAAGTAACAATATGGACAAGTTTGGATAGTAACTCCAAGGATTGGAGAACTGAAACAATATTTGAGATGTTGTACGTTTACTAAATAAGTTTAGAAGTACGAGAAAGAAAGACAGGTAAGAAATAAAGGAACCTCTAAGGATCCCGTGTTGTAGAAGACTGTAACCTTCGAGTTTTGTGAGAAGGGGTCGCGGACGGAAGTGTCACGGCCCGACCCCGGGTCCGCGACTGGTGCCCTACCTGGGCACCCTGTTCAGGTATACATCAGATAATAGAAGCGGAACATACACAACATAAACACATATGTAAACAATAACATCCCAGGCTAGCCGATAAGGCCGTCTTCCATAATATAAACATACTCAAAAGTACAACTGTACAATCAGTTCTTACAGCCCAACCACATATGTGAATACGCACTTAGGAATAATAAGCGTATGGACGGGGCCGCCATACCCCTGAATGTACATAAATCTACAACATCAGGGAAAAGACTGTACCAAAAGAGACAAGCCTCCGGATAAATGGAGCTTCTGACGTCTGATAAGTGATCCTAAGAATGAGGATCCACCACCTGCTTACCCTTTCCTGCGGCATGAACGCAGCCCCCGGGGAAGGGGGTCAGTACACAATATGTACTAAGTATGTAAAACTGGAAAATACTGTAATTACATCATAAGTCTAAATCAAAGCCGGAGACATGTATGATAATCAAATTACAGTACACTGTGCCTTACTAACAATGAGAGTAAATAGTAGTATCCTTACAATATAAAATAGGAAGCTCACGATCAAAGCAGGACCACCCGCCCGCAGTATCATTTAGCAATCCTACTCCTGAGACTATTTCACCCGCATAGGTCACGTGGACCCGCGTGAGGTATTCCTCACATGGGACTATTTCACCCGCATAAGCCCTTACGGACTCGCATTGTTATACCCCGTATTCTCAGGGTATGTATGCTAGGACGTACGTACGAGAGCACGACAGAAAAATTGGAAAGGAAGAAAGAGGTGATTCTTCCACGGAAAAAGTTTCCGGTTTTTGTAAGGAAAAATGTTCGTTGAAGGGAATTGGGTTCCCAGATTTGGAATTTGGGCTTCTTAGATTATATTAAAATTTTGAGATTTTATTTTCAGAAATGGTCACGTGGGGCCCACGGGAGAAATTTACGGTTTTGTGGGGCCCGCTTTGATTTTGAGATTTTGGCCATTTTGGATATTTTTGGAAGATGGATTATTTTGGACAAGTAGGAGGGCGACACGTGTCACCCCCCCTAGGTGGCTTCGCCGGTTACCTTTGTGCACAACACCTTGTTAGAGTCGTTGACGAAACGCTTTGCGTAACTTGCGAAGGGAAAATTCGCTATGTCGCTTTTGTATTTTTGCGGATTTTTCCGAGCGGCGAACATTTTGGGTTAACAAGAGGTGACACTTGTCACCTCGCCGACGCCAGGCGGTTCGCTGGCCGATGGTGCCTTGTTGTGGCATTGTTTTGTGCAATGTTTTGTGCAATGTTTTGTGGCTTGTTTTGTGAGTAGGGTTAGGTGCACTTGGCTTGATCTTGGCCTTACACTTGCCTTGCACATGGCTTGATCTTGGCCATTGGTTGGCCTTTGGTTTTCCTATAAATACCCCCTAAGCTCAAGACTTCTTCATCCAAAAATCTTCCAAGTCTTGAGTCCTCTCCCTCCCTTTGAGTGTGTTCTCGCCCTAAGCCTTCCCCTCCCCTTGAGTGGCCTTGTGGCCGAGAGCTTCCTCCCCTCAGGTGCTAGCTGGGTACCCCTAGCCTAGTTGTTTCGTATAATACACCCTCTTGGTAGAAATACTCCGAGTATTGTTATAATGCCCAAAAAGACCTTAGCCTCTACCTTGGTGTCTTCCAAACGTGACCTCTAGACGTAGAGCCCGGAAAGACTACCTGTTCTCCTTTTAGTCGCAAACCACCACCCGAAGGAAATCTTCATAGTTGGTTGAAGTATTTGAGTAGAAGTTGGTTAGAACTTCTGGGGTTGTTTGGAGCGGATTGAGCGCACGAGTAGGAGCTAAACCTTGCTCAGATCGACATTATAACTTGGATAATTTTGGGCTTGTCGAGGTAAATGTTCTTGACCCTTATTGTAATTGGAGATTACATGTTGTAGGAATATATAGTTGAGGTATACTATATATGTAACCGAACATTATTGTGCGCAATGTCTTTTGACTTAAGCTCAATATAAAGAAAAGAATCGAATCAGATTTACATAGATTGTATTGCAGAGACTTGTGTAGTATTGCTGAGTAGAATTGTACACGCCCGGTTAGGCGTGTAACCCCCTGGTTGGCTTGGTAGCCTACCGATAGAGAGGAGATTTACGCTGTGGGAGATGCCGATTTTTCGTAGAATATGGAACCGTGCGGTTAGAAGTTAATAGACGTTTGTGGCCTTATAGGTGGAAATCGCGAGTAGCGATTCTACTTGAAGAGTGGAAACGGCCAGCCGTGTTACAACATCGTGAGCGTTTTGCTTATTGTCGATACTCGCCGCGAGGTATGTGAACCTCTTCCTATCTTTCTAGCATGATATGTGTGTAACTATGTAAGACGGTGGACGCAGTACTAAGTGTATTTGTTTGTTTAAACATAAAGTGTTATAACGGCTTTATGGGAAGTTGGTTATAACGACTTTATGTAGGTAAGAAAATGGTTTCTTGATGTTAGAAGTTAAAAGACTTGATCCGATAAGATAAGAGACTTAACTTATTTGTTTTAATGTGGATATTGTGTGAAACCTCATTCGTGAGTAATGAGTACTGGTTTTTAAAGGGATAATGTTTCCGATTTCGAATCGAATGTGTATCGACAGCACCACCGCAAGCGTTAATAAAGGAAAATGTATTGAATAATGATGTGTTGTATTAAAACGAGAAACCTCCATCTGCATAAGCTAAGATGAGACAAAATGATATTACATTTTCTAGATCACGGTCTTTGTAATAAGATCGTTATAAACAAGAATAAACTACTCACATATATGACATATGTTACTCAATTGTTTTAAAAGAGATTAAGACTATGAGTTATGAAACCTTTCTAAAATAAGTGACTTGAGCATTTGAAATTAGGCAAACTTGAACATTTGGAAAATAATGTTGTTACTTGATTTTACAAAAGGGGAAGTGTCTTGTTTACTTAAAAAGATAGTCACGATTTTTATACTACGGGTGGTGTGACTTATGTGAAAGTACTTTGAGTTGTGTGAAACTTGCCTATGCTTGTGATGATAGCCTTTGTTGTACAAGTGTTGTATTTACGTATTACCGCTGCTCTCGATAGAGGCGGTTGACTTGTTGAGAACTTACTTGGGCGTCTTTGGCGTGACGAGAATTCCACGGTATGTTTCCATTTTAATTCTCGTCTTGTTGTCGATGTTACATAGACATGTCTACACCGAGGTAGAATTCCGGGCACGTGTGGCTACGCGGGGTTGATCACCCAAAGATATTGTTGTTGATGTCACGTGGACGGTTCACACCGAGGTAGAATTCCGGGGCATGTGCCGGGGCATTGGTATTATTGTTGCATCATGGACATGTCTACACCGGCGCGTAATTCCGGTACGCGCGCCGTGACGCGAACATGATTGATGTTGTGGGCGTGAGACCCATAGTTATATTTGAGTGATGTCTTGAGGACGTGAGTCCCTGACTGGACATGACTGCTTTTATGTTTTGAACTGTAGTTTGGTTATCATACATGTCTCCTGCTTTCTAGAGACTAGTATGATTTCATTTACGATTTTACGATTTCACATACTTGGTACTGTTAGATCGACCTTCGTGGCCGCGTTCACGCCGCAGTAGAGGTACATCGGTCGTGGATCCTCGCTCATAGGATCACGTCAACAGATTGGGAAGCTCCGTTTCTCGGAGGCTTATCTTTTGCATGTGTTCCCGAGTCAGAGGTTCTTGAACATTCGTGGTATGGCGGCCCCGTCCCGTCATAGTGTTGTAAATCTTAGGTCTCAGAACTGTTGTGGGCAGGGTTGTAAAAGGATTAAACTGTTCAGGTGTTATGTATATACTGAAGGCAACCGTTTTGGTTGGCCTGTTTATTATTATATCTCTTGTTTCATGACTCATGTGTTATGTTCCGCTGATTTTCTCTGATGTATGTATCACTAGGGTGCCCGGGGTAAGGCACCAGTCACGGGCCCGAATTCGGGGTGTGACAAAGTGGTATCAGAGCAGTTAGTCCTCGGAAAGTGTCTACAGACCGTGTCTAGTAGAGTCTTGATTATCGGTGTGTTGTGCACCACATCTATAATCAGGAGGCTATAGGACATTTAGGATTGGTTTCCATTCTTCTCATTCTGAGATCGTGCCTTAGAGCTGTGTTGTAAGTTGGACCCTCCGACGATCTCGCTTTTTACCGCTTATGCCTCCGCGCAAGGCAACCAGAGCCCGAAGGGCAAGGCAAACCGAGGTGCCGCTAGTGAGATCTGAGGAGCACGAGGCGCAGCCCGCATAAGACCGAGGTCAGGCTTGACGGCGGGTTTTGGACGCCGCCATTTCAAAGAGGTTAGAGCCGCAGAATGGCCGAGACCGCAGCACTGAGCCTCCACCCCACACCGGGCAGGAGATGGGTTACGCGAGGAGATGGCCGATTCTCGCCGTGGTCGTGGGCCGATATGAGGATAGGCCGACGCAGCAGCCTGGCCCAATAGCACCGATGGTTCGCCCCGAGCGTATAGTTTGAGGCTACGGACTTTACGAGTCAGAGCCCGCGAGTTTTATGGGTCGAGGCCTGAGGATGATCCGCAGGAGTTCATCCGGCAGTTACAGCGGGTCATGAGAGTGATCAAGGCTTCGGAGACCGAGTCGGTGGTCTTAGGTTCGCATCGGCTGCGTGATACCGCAATGATCGTTTGATTCGTGAGCTGTCCCGGGGAGAGAATGCACTTCCAGCCGTTTGGGACGAGTTTTCGGGGGCCTTCCTGGCACATTTCTTGCCTCCACAGATGAGGAGGGCTCGGGACGACAGATTTTTGATGTTGAGGCAGAACGGGCGTACAGTTCGGGAGTACAACGTGGAGTTTGACTCGTTGGCTCGGTATGTCCCCGCTTTAGTGGCAACCATGGAGGATAGAGTGCACCGCTACGTCACCGGATTAGATGATTGCTTGACAGAGGCTTGTTCGAGTGTAGCTCTTCAGCCGGGCATGGACATTGCCCGCATGCAGGCTCATGCACTGGGATGTGAGGCACGGAGAGGTCGACGGAATGACCAAGATCGCCAGAAGAGGCTGCAACAACAGGTCCTTTGGTGACTTTCGAGGCGGACCGCCTCAAAGAAGATACTAGTTTTGTACCTCCGCCAGTGCAGAGTGGTCCTCCACAACCTTCAGAGCATCCAGAGTATTCGGGAGCAGGTCAGGGCTCCAAGGGTTCAGGTTTCCAGGGAAGTAAGGGTGTTGGCCAGATGCGGTCACCCCTACCTCGGTGTGGTCGATGTGGTAGACCGCATTTCGGGGAGTGTCGTGGTGCCAAGGGAGCTTGCTATTTTTGCGGCCAGCGGGGCCATTTTGCGAGGAACTGTCCGACCAAGGGTAGCACGGATGTTACGACTCACCTTTCAGATCGATGGCGTGTTCATCACCTTCACTAGCATGCTACTGCAGGCGTGATCGTGATTAGAAAAGCGGTAGAGACAGTATATCCTTAACCTCTAGAGTTTTGTATGCTTGTTATGTTAATGTGTTTAGTGTTATGTTCGGATAGCTTTGTGCTAAAATGTGATTTAGGAACATGGTTAGTTGGAAGGATAAGTATGGAGGCATGGTAAGTGTGAACCTTAGAATATTTCACGATTGAGACCTTAGAGGTAAGGTCGTCTTGTGTAAAAATTTATTTTATGTTTGACCTTTATCGAGTGCGTAGTATACGTGGGTTTTATTTGTGTGATAAGTCCATGGGTAGTGTGAGATGGAAGTGGTAGCTTTCATGATGTGATTTAGCGATTGTTCCGTCGGGAACAAGGGCTTGACGCGATCGCTGGTCGGGTTGAGGACGTGATACGGGTCAACCGTGAGCCGGATTAAGGTGGGGTCAGTTCTGGGTGGTCCGCCAGGTGGTAGGGTCACGAGGATGCTAGGCCCAAGTTTGTATGACCATCGTATGAGTTCGTGGACGCGTTCGACTGAAGCGGTTCGTAAAGGCGGGAATGGCCTTAAGGAAGTTTGAGGTTAGTAAGATGACCAAGTTTGAGGTAGTGACTCCAAAGATTTGTGGGAGCAAGTAATGACTGAAGTATGGTACATACCGAGAGTTCAAGTGTTCGAGAAGGGCACGACGAGTAAGGAAGGAAGAGAACGCGTGTGTTATTTCGCGCGCTGCCGTGGCGTTGACAACTTGTTAGAGGAACTTCATCGATATCCGTCTTGAGAAGGAACATTCGGACGAATGTTTCTAAGGAGGAGAATGTTATACCCCGTATTCTCGTGGTATGTATGCGAGGACGCATTTGCGAGAGCACGAAAAATTGGAAAGGAAGAAAGAGGTGATTCTTCCACTAAAAAGTTTCCGCTTTTGTAAGGAAAATGTTCGTTGAAGGGAATTGGGTTCCCAGATTTGGAATTTGGGCTTTTAGATTATATTAGAATTTTGAGATTTTATTTTGAGAATGGTCACGTGGGCCCACGGAGAAATTTACTGGTTTTGTGGGGCCCGCTTTGATTTTGAGATTTTGGCCATTTGGATATTTTTGGAAGATGGATTATTTTGGACAAGTAGGAGGCGACACGTGTCACCCCTAGGTGGCTTGCCGGTTACCTTTGTGCACAACACTTGCTAGAGTCGTTGACGAAACGTTTACAGAACTTGCGAAGGAAAATTCGGCTATGTCGCTTTTGTATTTTGCGGATTTTTCCGAGCGGCGAACATTTTGGGTTAACAAGAGGGTGACACTTGTCACCTCGCCGACGCCTTAGGCGGTTTGGCGCTCGCCGATGGTGCCTTGTTGTGGCATTGTTTTGTGCAATGTTTGTGGCTTGTTTTGTGGAGTAGGGTTAGGGTGCACTTGGCTTGATCTTGGCCTTACACTTGCCTTGCACATGGCTTGATCTTGGCCATTGGTTGGCCTTTGGTTTTCCTATAAATACCCTCTAAGCTTGAAGACTTCTTCATCCAAAAATCTTCCAAGTCTTGAGTCCTCTCCTCCCTTCGAGTGTGTTCTCGCCCTAAGCCTTCCCTCCCTTGAGTGGCCTTGTGGCCGAGAGCTTCCCCCTCCCCCCGTTGTGGTGCTAGCCGTGGGGTACCCCCTGCCTAGTTGTTTCGTATAATACACCCCCTTGGTAGAAATACTCCGAGTATTGTTCTAAGGCCCAAAATACGCTAGCCTTTTCCTTGTTGTATTCCAAAATTTACCTCTTTACGTACACCCCGGAAATACTACCTTTTGGCCTTTTACTCTCAACACCGAACCCCTAAGGAAATCTTCAGAGGTGGTTGAAGTATTTGAGTAGAAGTTGGTTAGAACTTCTGGGGTTGTTTGGAGCGGATTGGAGCGCACGGAGTAGAGCTAAACCTTGCTCGGATCGACATTATAACTTGGATAATTTTGGGCTTGTCGAGGTAAATGTTCTTGACCCTTATTGTAATTGGAGATTACATGTTGTAGGAATATATAGTCGAGGTATACTATATATGTAACCGAACATTATTGTGCGGCAATGTCTTTTGACTTAAGCTCAATATAAAGAAAAGAATCGACGTATTTACATAGATCGTATGTGCAGAGACTTGTGTAGTATTCGAGTAGAATTGTACACGCCCGGTTAGGCGTGTAAACCCCCGGTTGGCTTGGTAACCGCCTCGATAGAGAGAGATTTACGCCATGTTGCGGGGGAGATGCGCCGATTTTTCGTAGAATATGGAACCGATGCGGTTAGAAGTTAATAGACGTTTGTGGCCTTATAGGTGGAAATCGCGAGTAGCGTATTCTACTTGAAGAGTGGAAACGGCTAGCCAGGTTACAGTACTGTGGAACGTTTTGCTTATTGTCGATACTCGTCGCGAGGTATGTGAACCTCTTCCTATCTTTCTAGCATGATATGTGTGTAACTATGTAGTACGGTGGACGTACAGGTACTAAGTGTATTTGTTTGGTTTAAACATAAAGTGTTATAACGGCTTTATGGGAAGTTGGTTATAACAGCTTTATGTAGGTAAGAAAATGGTTTACTGATGTTAGAAGTTAAAAGACTTGATCTGATAAGATAAGAGACTTAACTTATTTGTTTTAATGTGGATATTGTGTGAAACCTCATTCGTGAGTAATGAGTACTTGGTTTTTAAAGGGATAATGTTTTACTGATTTCGGGAATCAGAATGTGTATCGGCAGCACCACCGCGTTAATAAAGGAAAATGTATTGAATAATGATGTGTTGTATTAAAACCAAGAGAAACCTCCATCCGCATAAGCTAAGATGAGACAAAATGATATTACATTTTCTAGATCACGGTCATTGTAATAAGATCTTTATAAACAAGAATAAACTACTCACATATATGACATATGTTACTCAATTGTTTTAAAAGAGATTAAGACTATGAGTTATGAAACCTTTCTAAAATAAGTGACTTGAGCATTTGAAATTAGGCAAACTTGAACGCTTGGAAAATAATGTTGTTACTTGATTTTACAAAAGGGAAGTGTCTTGTTTACTTAAAAAGATAGTCACGATTTTTATACTACTGGTGTGACTTATGTGAAAGTACTTTGAGTTGTGTGAAACTTGCCTATGCTTGTGATGATAGCCTTTGTTGTACAAGTGTTGTATTTACGTGTTACCGCTCTCTCGATAGAGGGTTGACTTGTTGAGAACTTACTGACGCGTCGGCGATGACGAGAATTCCACGGGTATGTTTCCATTTTAATTATCTTGTTGTCGATGTTACATAGACATGTCTACACCGAGGTAGAATTCGGCACGTGTGGCGCGCAGGTTGATCACCGATATATTGTTGTTGATGTCACGGACGCGTCTACACCGAGGTAGAATTCCGGGTACGGCCATGGGGCATTGGTATTATTGTTGCATCATGGACATGTCTACACCGAGGCGTAATTCCGGCACGCGCACGATGCGAACATGAGTGATGTTGTGGGCGTGAGACACATAGTTATATTTGAGTGATGACTTGACCCCGTGAGTCCCTGACTGTATATGACTGCTTTTATGTTGTCAACTGTAGTATGTTTATCATACATGTCTCATGATTTATATAGACTAGTATGATTTCATTTATGATATTTACGCTTTCACATACTGTACTTGGCCAGATCGACCTCCTTCGGCCGCGTTCACGCCGCAGTAGGTACATCGGCCGTGGATCCTCGCCATAGGATCACGATTCAACGTATTGGGAAGCTCCGCTTTCTCCGAGGCTTATCTTTTGCATGTGTTCCCGAGTTGTAGGTTCTTGAACATTCGTGGTATGGCGGGGCCCCGTCCCGCCATAGTGTTGTAAATCTTAGAGGTCTGTAGAATCACAAGTGTGGTTGTAAAAGGATTAAACTGCTCGTGTGTTATGTATATATCAAGGCAACCGCTTTGGTTTGCTTATTATTATATCTCTTGTTTCATGACTCATGTGTTATGTTCACTGATTTTCTCACGATGTATGTATCACTAGGTGCCGGTAAGGCACGACCACGCCCGAATCGGGTGTGACAAAGTGGTATCGAGCGCTTAGTCCTGAAAGTGTCTACTGCACCGTGTCAGTAGAGTCTTGATTATCGGTGTGCGCACCACATCTATAATCGTGAGGCTATAGGACATTTAGGATTGGTTTCCATTCTTCTCATTCCGAGATCGTGCCTTAGAGTCATGTTGTAAGTTGGACCCTCCGACGTATCTCGTTTTTACCGCTTATGCCTCCGCCAAGGCAACCAGAGCCGAAGAGGCAAGGCGGCCGAGGTGCCGCTAGTGAGATACTGAGGAGTACGAGGCGCAGCCCGCATAAAGACTGAGGTCAGGCTTCGACGGCGGGTTTTGTGACGCCGCCACCAAAGAGAGGTTAGAGCGCAAAGAATGGCTGCCGAGACCGCAGCACTGAGCCTCAGTCCCACGATGCAGGGCAGAGGAGATGGGTTACGCGAGATGGCCGATTGCCGCCGTGGTCGTGGCCGATATGAGGATAGGCCGACGCAGCAGCCTGGGCCCAATAGCACCAGCCGTTCGCCCCGAGCAGATAGTTTGAGGCTACGGGACTTTCGAGTCAGAGCCCGAGTTTTATGGGTCGAGGCACGAGGATGATCCGCAGGAGTTCATCCGGCGATTCTGGTCGTGAGAGTGATCAAGGCTTCGAGACCGAGTCGGTGGTCTTAGGTTCGCATCGGCCGCGTGATACCGCAATGATCGGTTTGATTCGCGAGCCGCCCGGGAGAGAATGCACTTCCACCGTTGGGACGAAGTTTTGGGGCCTTCGGCACATTTCTTGCCTCGCATGAGGAGGGCTCGGACGACAGATTTTTGATGTTGAGGCGTAACGCGCGCTCGAGAGTTCAACGTGAGTTTGACTCGTTGGCTCGGTATGTCCCCGCTTTAGTGGCAACCATGGAGGATAGAGTGCACCGCCACGCCACCGGATTAGATGATTGCTTGACAGAGGCTTGTTCGAGTGTAGCTCTTCACCGCATGGACATTGCCCGCACGCAGCTCACGACCAGGATGTGAGGCACGGAGAGGTCGACGAATGACCAAGATCGCAGAAGAGGCCGAACAACAGTGGTCCTGGTGACTTTCGAGGCGGACCGCCTCAAGAAAGATACTAGTTTTGTACCTCCGCCCGCAGAGTGGTCCTCCACAACCTTCGTGAGCATCCAGAGTATTCGGAGCAGTCGTGGCTCCGAGGTTGAGTTTCGCGGAAGTAAGCGGTGTTGGCGGACGCGTCACCCCTACCTCGGTGGTCGATGTGGTAGACCGCATTTCGGGAGTGTCGTGGTGCCAAGGGAGCTTGCTATTTTTGCGAGCGGGCCATTTGCGAGGAACTGTCCGACCAAGGGTGGCACGGATGTTCACGACTCACCTTCAGATCGATGCGTGTTCATCACCTTCACTAGCATGCGCCTGCAGGCGTGACCGTGATTAGAAAAGCGGTAGAGACGGTATATCCTTAACCTCTAGAGTTTTGTATGCTTGTTATGTTAATGTGTTTAGTGTTATGTTCGGATAGCTTTGTGCTAAAATGTGATTTAGGAACATGGTTAGTTGGAAGGATAAGTATGGAGGCATGGTAAGTGTGAACCTTAGAATATTTCACGATTGAGACCTTAGAGGTAAGGTCGTCTTGTGTAAAAGATTTATTTTATGTTTGACCTTTATCAGAGTGCGTAGTATACGTGGGTTTTATTTGTGTGATAAGTCCATGGGTAGTGTGAGATGGAAGTGGTAGCTTTCATGATGTGATTTAGCAGATTGTTCCGTGTCGGGAACAAGGGCTCGACGCGACGCTGGTCGGGTTGAGGACGTGATACGGGTCAACCCGTAGCCCGGATTAAGGTGGGGTCAGTTCTGGGTGGTCCCGCCAGGTGGTAGGGTCACGAGGATGCTAGGCCCAAGTTTGTATGACCATCGTATGAGTTCGTGGACGCGTTCGACTGCAGCGTTCGTAAGGCCGGAATGGCCTTAAGGAAGTTCGAGGTTAGTAAGATGACCAAGTTTGAGGTAGTGACTCCAAAGATTTGTGGGAACGGAAGTAATGACTGAAGTATGGTACGTACTGGGAGAGTTCAAGTGTTCGAGAAGGGCACGACGAGTAAGGAAGGAAGAGAACGTGTGTTATTTCGTGGCCAAGCTGTGGCGTTGACAACTTGTTAGAGGAACTTCATCGATATCCGTCTTGAGAAGGAACATTCGGGACGAATGTTTCTGGCGAGGGAGAATGTTATACCGTATTCTCGTGGTATGTATGCGAGGACGCACGAGAGCACGACGAAAAATTGGAAAGGAAGAAAGAGTGTGATTCTTCCACTAAAAAGTTTCCGGTTTTGGTCAGGAAACATGTTCGTGGAAGGGAATTGGGTTCCCAGATTTGGAATATGGGCTTCTTAAATTATATTAGAATTTTGAGATTTTATTTTCGGAAATGGTCACGTGGGGCCCACGGGAGAAATTTACGGCTTTGTGGGGCCCGCTTTGATTTTGAGATTTTGGCCATTTTGGATATTTTTGGAAGATGAATTATTTTGGACAAGTAGGAGGGCGACACGTGTCACCCCTAGGTGGCCGGAAGTTACCTTTGTGCACAACACCCTAGAGTCGCCGATTTAAACGCTTTATGAATCTGAAGGAAAATTCCGCTATGTCGTTTTGTATTTTTGCGGATTTTTCCGAGCGCGAACATTTTGGTTAACAAGCAGGTGACACTTGTCACCTCAGTTAGCCGACGCGGTTTGGCGCTCGCCGATGGTGCCTTGTTGTGGCATTGTTTTGTGCAATGTTTTGGGCTTGTTTTGTGGAGTAGGGGTTAGGTGCACTTGGCTTGATCTTGGCCTTACACTTGCCTTGCACATGGCTTGATCTTGGCCATTGGTTGGCCTTTGGTTTTCCTATAAATACCCTCTAAGCTCAAGACTTCTTCATCCAAAAATCTTCCAAGTCTTGAGTCCTCTCCTCCCTTTGAGTGTGTTCTCGTCCCAAGCCTTCCCTCCCCTCGAGTGGCCTCAGGGCCGAGAGCTTCCTCCCCTTTGTGGTGCTAGCCATGGGTACCCCTAGCCTAGTTGTTTCGTATAATACACCCCCTTGGTAGAAATACTCCGAGTATTGTTATAATGCCCAAAATACCTTAGCCTTTACCTTGTTGTATTCCAAAAGTTACCTCTATACGTAGAGCAGGAAATACTACCTTTTGTCCTTTTAGTCTCAAACCAAAACCCTAAGGAAATCTTCATAGTTGGTTGAAGTATTTGAGTAGAAGTTGGTTAGAACTTCAGGGTTGTTTGGAGCGGATTGGAGCGCACTGAGTAGAGCTAAACCTTGCTCAGGATCGACATTATAACTTGGATAATTTTGGGCTTGTCGAGGTAAATGTTCTTGACCCTTATTGTAATCGAGATTACATGTTGTAGGAATATATAGTTGAGGTATACTATATATGTAACCGAACATTATTGCGCGCAATGTCTTTTGACTTAAGCTGAATATAAAGAAAAGAATCGAATCAGTATTTACATAGGATCAGACAGTAGACTTGTGTAGTATTGCCGAGTAGAATTGTACACGCCGTTAGAGACGTAAACCCCCGGTTGGCTTGGTAGCCGATAGAGGAGGAGATTTACGCTGTTGCGGGGAGATGCCGATTTTTCGTAGAATATGGAACCGTGCGGTTAGAAGTTAATAGACGTTTGGCCTTATAGGTGGAAATCGCGAGTAGCGTATTCTACTTGAAGAGTGGAAACGGCTAGCCAGGTTACAGTACTGTGGAGCGTTTTGCTTATCGTCGATACTCGCCGCGAGGTATGTGAACCTCTTCCTATCTTTCTAGCATGATATGTGTGTAACTATGTAGTACGGTGGACGTACAGGTACTAAGTGTATTTGTTTGGTTTAAACATAAAGTGTTATAACGGCTTTATGGGAAGTTGGTTATAACAGCTTTATGTAGGTAAGAAAATGGTTTACTGATGTTAGAAGTTAAAAGACTTGATCTGATAAGATAAGAGACTTAACTTATTTGTTTTAATGTGGATATTGTGTGAAACCTCATTCGTGAGTAATGAGTACTTGGTTTTTAAAGGATAATGTTTTATCGATTTCGAATCGAATGTGTATCGATGCACCACTGCAGCGTTAATAAAGGAAAATGTATTGAATAATGATGTGTTGTATTAAAACCAAGAGAAACCTCCATCCGCATAGAAGCTAAGATGAGACAAAATGATATTACATTTTCTAGATCACGGTCTTTGTAATAAGATCGTTATAAACAAGAATAAACTACTCACATATATGACATATGTTACTCAATTGTTTTAAAAGAGATTAAGACTATGAGTTATGAAACCTTTCTAAAATAAGTGACTTGAGCATTTGAAATTAGGCAAACTTGAACGTTTGGAAAATAATGTTGTTACTTGATTTTACAAAAGGGGAAGTGTCTTGTTTACTTAAAAAGATAGTCACGATTTTTATACTACGGGTGGTGTGACTTATGTGAAAGTACTTTGAGTTGTGAAACTTGCCTATGCTTGTGATGATAGCCTTTGTTGTACAAGTGTTGTATTTACGTATTACCGCGTCTCGATAGAGGCGGTTGACTTATTGAGAACTTACTTGACGCGTCTTTGGCGTGACGAGAATTCCACGGGTATGTTTCCATTTTAATTCTTGTCTTGTTGTCGATGTTACATAGACATGTCTACACCGAGGTAGAATTCCGGCATGTGGCCGTGCGCAGGTTGATCACCCAAGATATTGTTGTTGATGTCACGTGGACGCGTTCACACCGAGGTAGAATTCCGGCATGTGGCCGGGGCATTGGTATTATTGTTGCATCATGGACATGTCTACACCGAGGCGTAATTCCGGGGCATGCGCCGACGCGAACATGATTGATGTTGTGGGCGTGAGACCCATAGTTATATTTGAGTGATGACTTGAGGACGTGAGTCCTCGATCGACATGATCGCTTTATGTTGTGAATCGTAGTTTGGTTATCATACATGTCTCTGCTTTATATAGACTAGTATGATTTCATTTACTGATTTTACGATTCACATACTGTACTGCCAGATCGACCTCGCCGAGCTGCGTTCACGCCGCAGTAGAGGTACATCGGTCGTGGATCCTCGCCATAGGATCACGATTCAACAGATTGGAAGCTCCGCTTTCTCGAGGCTTATCTTTGTATGTGTTCCCGAGTTGTAGGTTCTTGAACATTCGGGGTATGGCGGGCCCCGCCCGTCATAGTGTTGTAAATCTTAGAGGTCTCAGAGAACTGCAAGTGTGGTTGTAAAAGGATTAAACTGCTCAGTGTTATGATATATCATGAAGGCAACCGCTTGGTTGGCCTGTTTATTATTATATCTCTTGTTTCGACTCATGTGTGTTATGTTCCACGATTTTCTCGATGTATGTATCACTAGGTGCCCGGTAAGGCACGATCCACGCCCGACCGGGGTGTGACACGATGAGGTATTCTCGCATAGGTCGGACCCGCCGCATGGGACTATTTCACCCGCATAAGCCCTTACGGACTCGCATGAGGTATTCTCGCATCGTGGGTAGCAAATCCACTAATATGCAAATGCCACAAACCCGGGAATGACCAGAACGAATAATATATCACTAGCACAAATCCGGCTATCACACAAAACATAAGCATTACCGGCTTATCGTACAATACATAAGCAAGTTAAGAAATCCCCTAACTTCTTATTATTCTTGTTTATATACACTCTCATTTTAGTTTTACCTAAGGCACTAACATGTCTTTTATAAAAATCCGGGAATTTAACCCAAAGTACTACGTACTTCTACTCTTTAAAACAAATGACTCTTTTTAGTAGAAAACTTCCAAGATACTATTAATCCTAGTATCAAGTCCAAATTACATTTCAAGGCAAGTCACAACACCCTTAGAAATAAAGTTAGGTTTCTAAATCAAGTGACTCATTTTCTTATAAAACCTTAGGCAATTGATGCCTTAAAATCGAATTGCCTTCCATTAAATCAAGCCATTTATCTTTCCATAAAGCCAATATAACCAACTCCCCATAAAGTCGTTATATTCACTTTATACCTTAGTCAAGTACAATTTCCTATCCAAGGGACTTATACGTTTAAAACGAAACAAATATCACATACTTTAACACTCTTTAAGTCCCTTATCTTTAATAAAACTTAAGACATCCTTAATACTTTCAAAGAAGCGAGTTAATCTCCTAACTCACTCGACTTGGCCATTTAATAAACTAGTAAAGGATATCAAGATCTTGTACGTCTACCGTACTATATACGTGTAACTAGTCATGCTCAAAGGATAGGAAAGGTTCTACATACCTCGCCGGGTCAAACCACTTGCCAAGTACAAAGTCCCGCCCGTAGAATGTCAACCTATAATATTCACAATACGTCTATTAAAGCCTTACTTCAAACGTAGAATATTATAAGTGTAAAGTCTCTAAATTCTACGGAAAATCGGACATCACCTCCTTTGTTTCTACTCACTTTGCCACCTTTTTCAAGGCCGAATACAATAACCAAACACGCCACATTTAAGGCACAATCAAATCAATTAATCAATAGGGGATTACACGCCTACTAGACGTGTAAAATTCCGCCCCACAAACGATAACAAACCAATACATCTACTAGTCCAATTTCGGCCATAATGAATACAACAATACCAATTCTTATCCAATTTCCATTTCAATCCAAATTGGTAGCATAACATGATATCAAGTCGCATTTGATTATAACTACCATAATCTTCAAGTAAGTAACATGCGACGATTTCTAATAAACGACCAATTAGTAATCCAATCTTCAAGTGGCTTGTATAACATTTCGGATTTAAGCTACAAGCAATCCATAATACTTATAAACTTCAACATATCAACTTCATGCTAGCAACATGTAAAGCTAACAACAACAATATAAATATATAATCTTGTAACACTTTTAAAAGACAAGATTATACCTCAACGAATCTCAATCCAACTCCAAATCCGAAGTCGCTCCTTAGCAACTTAGAGCCTCTTCAAGACACTTCAATCCGCTTGTTGAGACCCTTAGAACAACACCAACAAATATCCTTCAAATCTCCAAACAAAACCTAGAAAGACAACTAGGTTTTCGCTTGCGACTAACCCGAAAACTATCTTTTTCCAAGATGTTTCTATTGAGACATGCTTACAATACACTCAAGAACCTTGGTTTAAAGTGTGGAGCTTAATGAACAAGGAACAAAAAAATTTCTTTTTCTTTCAAGAGGAAACCCGAGAGCTATGCTCAATGTTCTTCAATTTTTTGTGAAAATTTGGCTAAGTGTTAAGCTCACTCTTGCTACTAGTAGTATTATATAGCACATTGGAGGGTCAAGATATGAACAATTGGGTGGCTTGGATAAGCTCCTAGCAAATATCAAGCCTTTGTGGGTCCTTTGACTTAGTCAAGATTATCAAGCTTGCTACTTGCAAGACTTAGTCATCCAAGACTATGGTCAATGACCATTTTGGCCATGCCTAATTCGACCAAGGCATCAATAAGGGGGGGTGACACGTGTCGCCCTCCCATTCGTCATAATAATTCGTTTTCCGACAATTTCATAATTCCGATAAATTTTTACAAGTCTCAAATCTTAACACTTGTGAGTTTCTTACTTACGTTCTTAAAACATGTCCTGTAAATACGGGGTGTAACATTCTTCCCCCCTTAGAAACATTCGTCCCCGAATGTTTTTTCGGAGTCAAACTTACAATTAGCGACATAGTTTCCTTTCGCAACCCCGACATACCAATATTGCCACACATGGCCACATAATAGCATTTAAGCAAAAGAAATACTTCAATTAAAACCTGACAAGTAAGGGAAAATGAATTACCTGAAGGTATAGAAAACAAGTGGGGATACTTCCTCAACATGTCCTCCTCCGCTTCCCAAGTCATCTCCTCTCGGTTATCATTCCTCCACAAGACTTTGACGGAAGCTACATCCTTGGTCCGCAGTGGCCTGACCTAGCGATCGAGTATCGCTATGGGACTCTCCTCATACGATAACCCCTCTGTCACCTGGACCTCACTAGTAGGGAAAACTCTCGCTGGATCACCGATACACTTCCGCAACATAGAAACATGGAAGACCGGATGTACCGCATCTAACTCTGATGGCAGATCCAACTCGTAGGCAACCTTTCCCACTCTACGGACGATCTGGTAGGGCCCAATGTACCTTGGGCTGAGTTTTCCCTTCTTACCGAATCTCATCACACCCTTCATGGGTGACACCTTCAAGAAGACCCAATCGTCTACCTAAAACTCCAAATGCCGACGCCGATTATCCGCATAAGACTTCTGCCGACTGGGTCGCTAATCTCTCTGGATAAGCTTCACCTTATCCACGATGTTATACCGTATTTCGTGGTATGCGTAAAGGAATACGTACAAAAGTTTTGGTCTTAAAGTTAGGCCTTGGACGATTTTTAGGCACAACTCACAAAGCTTAACGGTTTTTCCGAAAACGTTTCCACGGCTTTCATAGGATAAATTCGGCTATGTCATTTCTTATTTTTATGGATTTTTCAGAGACGAACACTTTGGACCAATGAGAGGGCGACACTTTCCACCCTCTCATTGGTGGACTTGTCACGGCAATAGGGCCGATTGGATGCCAAGCCTTGTCATAAAGTTGGCTAGATATTTTGTGTGCAAGTTGGCCAAGGACACTTGCCTAAATCCTCACCCTACACTTGCCTTGCACTTGGCATAATCTTGGCCATTGGTTGGCCATGTCTTGACCTATAAATACCCCCCCTTGTTGAAGAGTTATTTCATCCTAAATTGAGCAATCTACCTAAGTCTCAAATCCTTCCTCTCCCTCTTGTTGTTTCGTCCAAACACACCCTCCTCGAGAAGCTTGCCGAGGCTACCCACCCCTAGCCTAGCCGAAACCTACCCCCCCTCCCTTGGTAGAAAAGTTGCCTTCTTGTATTGTTATAATGCCCAAAATACCCTAGCCCTAATACCTTAGCACTTAGTAGAAGTTGTGAAGAACTTCTAAGGTTTCCTTGGAGCATACAACTTAGGAGCAAAACCTTGCTCGGTAGCGACTTTTCTAGGATATTATGGGGCTTACCGAGGTAACTAATCCTACCCCTCTTTGGAAGTAAAGAATACTTCTTGTTGTAGAATAAGAATAGTATAAATACTTAGAAGTATATCACGAATAGAATTGAAGTGTTAATCACTTAGAAGGGTTTAAAGAAGAATAATCAAACTGCATTTACATGAATTTGTTTTCACGATGAGACTTATATAACTCAGGGTAGGGTTGTCTTGCTGACTTTCCGTAGAATTGAGGACCCTCTGCTTAGAATGACCTACGAATAGTCTAGACCTTGATAGATATCTGTGACTATTATAGGTGATTCTGCGCGACATACTCGACTTGGCGGTGGATTTCGCCAGAAGGTATGTGATTCTTCCTAAAGCATGATATTTTACAATATGTATATAGTGCGGTGAGCGTACATGTGTTAACTGAATAATACTTACGGCAATGCCTCACGCTTAAGCTCGAATAATACTTACAGCGATGCCTCGGCTTAAGCCTAAATAATAAAGAATCGAAAACATTTCAAAGGACTCATGAACCATTTATTATGAAGAGAACTAATTGGTTTTTAAGCGAAGCTTAAGAGTTATACTAGCTTTATGGGAAGTAAGTATAACCACTTAAGATTGATAAAAGAAACAAGTTTGCCTATGTGTTTATAATGGACTTATATTGTGAATAAGAAGATGGTTTGATAGGTAGACATGATATGATGCTATGTGTGTTAGTATCTTGTAACGTTGGTATAGGTGAGTATCCTTGTTGTGCTTGTGTTACTTAAAGGTAAGTTGTTATGCTAGTATACTAGCACTCACCTCTTGAGATGATCAGGGGTTAAGTCCTCCGACGCGGGGTAGACTCGGTGATGCAGGACCATGATTCGAGAATACCTCATGCGGGTCGAGGGCCTATCGCGAGCTACGAGTTCCAGTTAGTATGCGGGGTTATACCTCATGCGGTCTGTGGCCATGCGACAATGAGTCCGGGCGATCACGCCGAGGAGTAGCTACACCGATGCGGGGTTATACCTCATGCGGGCCCACGTGAGTGGCCCATGCGGACTCGAGTCGAGATTAGGCTTGCGAGAATGATGATGGGGCGAGTGGCCTGTTTCGATCATTCGCGGCCTAGACAAGACTCATTCTGATTACCTATTGTTGCTCTTGTTTGTGATGTGGCACTATGTGCGGTTTCTTGGTTGTTTCATACATACTTGTAAACCGGTTTTAAAAAAATGATATGTTTCATTTAAGTACTTCTGATTTCGCATACTTAGTACTGTTATCTTGACCTCCTTGGGCTGCGTTCATGCCGCAGTAAGGGCAGCAGTGCTAGATCCGCATCCTTAGGATCTCTACGTTGGTGTCGTGAGCTCCATCTCTTGGAGGCTCTACTTTTGGTATGATCTCCTGTTGTAGTTAGTTTTGTCTGATCCAGGTATGGCGGGGCCATCCCGCCATAGTTGTATATTTCCTTAGAGGTCTGTAGTCATTTATGCGATTGTCGGATGTAATCGCTAAAACATGATTATATATATATCTTAGAAAGGCCACGTTTTCACAAAATCGTGTCTTGTTTTATAAAGCTGTTTCATGTCTTGCTTTATGTTTCCGCTGATTACTCGATGTATGACTACTTGGGTGCCGGAGGCACGATCCACGCCCCGGAATGGGTCGTGACAAAAGTGGTATCGAAGCGATTAATCCTCGGAAAGTGTCTACAGACCGTATCTAGTAAGTCTTGATTATCGGTGTGTTGTGCACACCAATAATCGTGAGGCTATAGGATATTTAGGATTGGTTTCATTCTTCTCATTCGAGATCGTGCTTTAGAGTGTGTTATAGGTTGGACCTCTAACGTATTCCTTTCCGTATGCTGATTATGCCTCGCGTAAGGCAACCCGCCCGAGAAGGGCAAGGCGAGGAGGCGCTAGCGAGACACCCAGTCACGAGGCTCGTGCCCGGTCTATACGAGACGGCGAGTTCTATGACGCCGCCACCCAGCCAAGAGACCACGGTACCACGCCTCCCGTCCCACGGCTGGGGCGGAGGTTAGAATCTGAGAGATGGCCCAGCTTTTGGCTAAAGTTGTGGCCCGTCTGAGAGAAGGCTGACGCGGCAGTTCGGCTCAGCTCGGTCGTACCGTTGTTCACCCGAGGCGAGAGTTTGAGGCTACGAGACTTCGAGTTGTAGCCACGGAGTTTTATGGGTCGAGGCGGAGGATGATCCGCAGGAGTTCATCCGTCGATTCGAAGGATTTTGAGAGTGATCGGGCGTCGGAGACCGAGTCCGTGATCTTTGCTTCACATAGTGCGTGACACCGCGATCGATTGGTTTGATTCATGGGAGTTATCCCGGGAGAGCACGCGTCCCATTTACTGGGATGAGTTCTCGAGGCTTTCTCACTCACTTGCCTCGCAGATGAGGAGGCGCGGGTGATAGATTTTTACCATCGAGGCGAGAGGGCCTTGTCGTGAGTACAATGTCGAGTTTGATTCATTGGCTCGATATGTCCCAAAGATTGGTAGCGAATATGGAGGATAGGGTGCACCGCTATGTCACCGGCTAGACGACTATATGGCCGAAGTCTTGTGCGGGGTTTCTCTCGGTAGGGTATGGACATTACCGCGTGCGCAGCTCACGCCCTTGGATGCGAGCGCAGGTCGGCGAGTGGGCGACAGCAGCGAAGAAGGCGGGGCGGGAGGTCTTACGGTGGTTATCGTGGTGGCGGCCTCGGCCGATCTAGATTCGCACCACGGCCGGACAGAGCACTCCTGCGCGTCCTCGGCCCACGGCCACGCTGATTTTGGCGGACTGGGCCCGTGGCTTGAGCGTCCAGTAGCGAGTGCGGCGCTGGGACCACCCGGTGTGGCCGTCGGTAGATCCCATTACGGGAAGTGTGGTACTACTTTTGGATCTTGTTACGGTTGTAGCAGTGAGTCACTTTGCGAGGCTGTCCGCCGAGGCGTGGCCGGTGGAAGAGCTCACCCGAGTTCATTGCCGCTTCATCATCTCCTCTGATTACCGCCGGGCGAGGTGCTCATGGGTCAGCCAGTCGCGGCGAGTCGTGGCTCGAGTCGATTCTAGCGGTCCTCGAACCGCATTTATGCTTTGTCGGTAAGCGGGATCGTGAGGCCTCACGATGTCGCCACAGGTACCTTATCGGGTTCGGGTTTGATATTTATGCCTTGATAGATCCGGTTCTACTGGCCCTATATATCTCCCTTGTTGCTAGTAGGATAGGGATAGAGCTCGAGTCCATAGACTGTTCGAGGTAGCTACGCCAGTGGGGATTCGGTGGTAGCTCGGCGGGTATATAGGGCTTGCCTGTGACCATTCTGATCGTCGGACCACTGGCCGACTTGATAGAGTTGGAGATGATTGACTTTAGCGTGATTATGGGGATGGATTGGCTAGCCTCTTGCTATGCCAATGTAGACCGCAGAGAGAGAGTAGCAGTTCCAGCTTCTGAGGCCGGTTGTTGAGTGGGAGGAGCACGGTATCGTAGAGGGGTAGGTTTATTTCTACCTCAAGGCTAGGAAGATGGTGCGAAGGGTATATCTACCATCTAGTTCGGTGTTTGATCACGAGGCTGCGGTACCAGATTTTCCGTCGGTTCGATGGTCGTGAGTTCCCGACGTGTTTCGGATGACCTCGGGTATCCTCCCGAGAGGAGATCGAGTTTTGTATTGATGTGTTGCGGATACTCGGCTATTTCCATTCCGCCATACAGAATGGCACCGCCGAGTTGAGAGAGCTGAAGTATCAGCTTAGGGATTTGCTAGAGAAGGGCTTCATTAGGCCCAGTGTTTCTCCCTGGGGGGCGCCGGTATTGTTCGTGAAGAAGAAGGGCGGGACGCTGCGCGCGTAATGTCGATTACGGTGAACAAGGTGACCATTAAGAACGAATACCCTTCCTAGGATTGATGATTTGTTCGACCGATTGCAGTGCGAGATGTTTCTCAAGATTGATCTGCGATCGCTATCATCAGTGCGAGTCGAGAGAGGTGGATGTCCCTAGATGCATTCGGACGATGCGGGCATTATGAGTTGGTCATGTCTTTTGGGTTGACCAATGCTCGTGGTATTCATGGATTTGATGAACCGAGTGTTCAAACCATTTTTGGACACGTTTGTGATAGTGTTCATTGATGATATCTTGGTTTATTCTCGCCAGGCGAGGAGCATGCGAGCATTTGAGACTGTCTTGTGATTCTCCAGACGGCAGATTAGACGCCAAGTTTTCCAAATGTGAGTTTTGGTTGACTTGATGGCGTTTCTTGGGCATATTGTCGGGTGATGGCATTCGAGTTGATACGGCCAAGATCGGCGATCAGACTTGGCCTGACCTACTACTCCGCTGAGGTTCGCGATTTTCGGCCTTGCGGTATTATCGGTTCGTGGAGAAGTTTGCTTCTATCTCGCACCATTGACTAGGTGACTCGGGCGGCCAAGTTTGATGGTGATGCTTGTGGCGTGGTTTCGATTCTTGAAAAGAGTGGCGACGCCCCGTTCTTACTCTTCCGGAGGGTCGGATGGTTATGTCGTGTATTGTGATCGTCGGGCATCGGGTTGGGATGTGTGTTGATGCGGCATGGCGAGTTATAGCATACGATCCCGACGGTGAAGAAACACGAGAGGAACTACCCGCATGATTTGGAGTTGGCGGTGTGATTCACGCTTTGAAGATCTGGAGGCACTATTTGTATGGGGTTCACGTGGATATTTTTACAGACCACAAGAGCCTCCAGACATCTTCACGGAGGAGCCGAACTTACGGCGAGACGGTGGTTAGAGTTGCTTAAGGATTACGATGTGGACATCTGTACCACCCGCAAGGCCAATGTTGTGGCGTATGCCCTTAGTCGTAAGTCGATGGGAGCCTATCGGATGCGGCTAGAGAGAAGGGACATGGTTCGTAATTTGCACGATTAGCGAGCCTTGGTGTCCGCTTGATTGATTACGATAGCAATGGGGTTAGAGTTCGTGAGGTTGCGAGTCTTCCATCGTTGAGGAGGTGAAGAGGCAATTCGAGGATCCGGCTTTGATTCGATATCGCGATACACTCTTCGTGAGGGCGGTCCTTTTGAGGTAGCACTGATGGGGTGCTAAGATTTGGCGAGTTGTGTGTTCGGATGTTTGAGGACTTGTGAGTTCTTGGGAAGCACCACGGTAGCGTTACTCATCCATCCGGTCGACCAAGATGTACCACGACCTTAGATCGTGTATTGGTGGGATGGCTTGAAGAGGGCGTTGCGAGTTCGTAGCTCGGTGCGTGTTGTCGCAGTGAAGGTAGAGCACCAGAGACACGGTGGTTTGTTACTGCGATAGAGATCCCGACACGGAAGTGGGAGGTAATCAACATGGACTTCATCACGGGATTACCTCGCACTCGGAGAGACATGATTCTATATGGGTTATCGTCGACGGTGGCGAAATCAGCCCACTTTCTTCCGTCGGGGCGACTTTTCTACCGAGGATTATGCGGACTTTACATCCGAGAGATCGCCGATCGCATGGAGTCCCTACTCGATCATATCGCATGCGAGAGCCCGATTTCGGCCAACTCGAGGTCCTTCCAGAGGTTTAGGGGCGCAGTGAGCCCGAGTAACGCATTTCATCCACGCATGACAGACGGGCGAGCGCACTATCCAGACTTCGAGGATATCCGCGAGCCTGTGTTATTGACTTCGTGGTAGTTGGGAGGATCATTTGCCTCGGTTGAGTTCGCGTATAATAGCTACCACTCCAGATTCGGATGGCGCCTTATGAGGCCTTGTATAGGAGGAAGTGCAGATCGCCTATAGGTTGGTTCGAGGTGGGCGAGTGCGGCTAGTGGGACGCTTTTGGTGCAGTGGCGATGGATAAGGTGAAGCTTATCCGAGGCGGCTATCGGACTCGAGTCGGCAAGTCGTATCACGAGATCATCGTCGTCGGCATCTTGAGTTCGAGGTTCATGATTGGGTTTTCCTAAAGGTGTCACCCATGAAGGGTGTGATGAGATTCGGAAGAAGGGAAACTCACCCTAGGTACATCGGGCCGCTTCAGATTGTCGCAGGTAGGCAAGGTTGCTTATGAGTTGGACTCGCCGTCCGATCCGGAAGCGAGACATCCGGTTTTCATGTGTCTATCTTTGAGGAGATGTATCGGATCCATCTAGTACACCGGTTGACGATGTCCAGTGACCGAGGTTATCGTATGAGAGATTCCCATAGCGATAATCGATCGTCGTTAGGCGTCTGCGGACGAAGGGCGTGGCTTCCGTCAAAGTCTTGTGGCGAACGAGCTCGGGAGGAGATGACGTGGGAAGCCAGGAGGACATGAGGCGAAGTATCCTCACCGCTCCCCTCCGTAATTCACTTTCCTACTTGTAAATCTTCATTATCGCTTATGCCTAAGTGTTGTTTATGGCCGTGTGTGGCTTTTGCAACCTGTTTAAGTTTTGAAGAACCTTATCGTTATCCTGCTTGGGAAGGAACATTCGGGACGAATGTTTCTAAGGAGGGGAGAATGTTATACCCCGTATTTCCAGGGTATGTACGTAAAGGAATACGTACAAAAAGTTTTGGTCTTAAAGTTAGGCCTTGGACGATTTTTAGGCACAACTCACACCGCGCACGGTGTTCCGACGACACGTTTCCACACCGGTCATCGGATAAATTCCGGCTATGTCATTTCTTATTTTGCGGATTTTTCCGAGAGACGTAACACTTTGGACCAATGAGAGAGGCGACACTTTCCACCTCTCATTGGTGGACTTGTCACGCAATAGGGCGATTGGATGCCAAGCCTTGTCATAAAGTTGGCTAGATATTTTGTGTGCAAGTTGGCCAAGGACACTTGCCTAAATCCTCACCCTACACTTGCCTTGCACTTGGCATAATCTTGGCCATTGGTTGGCCATGTCTTGACCTATAAATACCCCCCCTTGTTGAAGAGTTATTTCATCCTAAATTGAGCAATCTACCTAAGTCTCAAATCCCTCCTCTCCCTCTTGTTGTTTCGCCCAAACACACCCTCCCTCGAGAAGCTTGGCCGAGGCTACCCCACCCCTAGCCTAGCCGAAACCAACCCCCTCCTTGGTAGAAAAGTTGCCTTCTTGTATTGTTATAATGCCCAAAATACCCTAGCCCTAATACCTTAGCACTTAGTAGAAGTTGTGAAGAACTTCTAAGGTTTCTGAGCATACAACTTAGAGCAAAACCTTGCTCAGTGCGACTTTTCTAGGATATTATTGGGCTTACCGAGGTAACTAATCCTAACCTCTTTTGAATTAAAGAATACTTCTTTGTAGAATAAGAATAGTATAAATACTTAGAAGTATATCACGTATAGAATTGAAGTGTTAATCACTTGAAGGGTTTAAAGAAGAATAATCAAACAGATTTACATGCGATTTGTTTTCACAATGAGACTTATATAACTCACCGGGTAGGGTTGTCTGCCCGACTTTCCGTAGAATCGAGGACCCTCTGCTTAGAATGACCTGAATAGTCTAGACCTTGATAGATATCGTGACTATTATAGTGATTCTCTCCGCGCGACATACTCGACTTGGCGGTGGATTTCGAGAAGGTATGTGATTCTTCCTAAAGCATGATATTTTACAATATGTATATAGTGCGGTGAGCGTACATGTGTTAATCGAATAATACTTACGGCAATGCCTCACGGCTTAAGCTCGAATAATACTTACTAAGAATGCCTCACGCTTAAGCCTAAATAATAAAGAATCAAAACATTTCAAAAGACTACATGAACCATTTATTATGTAAGAGAACTAATTGGTTTTTAAGCGAAGCTTAAGAGTTATACTAGCTTTATGGGAAGTAAGTATAACCACTTAAGATTGATAAAAGAAACAAGTTTGCCTATGTGTTTATAATGGACTTATATTGTGAATAAGAAGATGGTTTGATAGGTAGACATGATATGATGCTATGTGTGTTAGTATCTTGTAACGTTGGTATAGGTGAGTATCCTTGTTGTGCTTGTGTTACTTAAAGGTAAGTTGTTATGCTAGTATACTATCACTCACCTCTTGAGATGATCACGGGGTTAAGCGCCTCCGACGGGGTAGACTCGAGCGATGCAGGACCATGATTCGAGAATACCTCACGCGGGTCGGGGGCTACGCGAGCTACGAGAGTTCGTGTTAGTATGCGGGGTTATACCTCACGCGGTGCGTGGCTACGCGGACAATGAGTCGGGGCGACGCCGAGAGTAGCTACCCTCGACGCGGGGTTATACCTCACGCGGGCCCGTGAGTGGCCTATGCGGACTCGAGTCCAGATTAGGCTGCGAGAATGACGATGGGGCGAGTGGCCTGCTTTCGATCATTCGCAGCCTAGACAAGACTCATTACGCTTACCTATTGCTCTTGTTTGTGATGTGGCACTATGTGCGGTTTCTTGGTCGTTTCATACATACTTGTAACGGTTTTAAAAAAATGATATGTTTCATTTAAGTACTTTCTGATTTCGCATACTTAGTACCGTTATCGACCTCTCCGGGGCTGCGTTCATGCCGCAGTAAGGGCAGCGAGTGCTAGATCCGCATCCAGGATCTCTACGTTGGTGCCGGGAGCTCCATCTCTTCCGAGGCTCTACTTTTGGTATGATCTCCTGTTGTAGTTAGTTTTGTACAGATCGGTATGGCGGGCCCCGTCCGCCATAGTTGTATATTTCCTTAAGTGCTGTAGTCATGTTATGCGATGTCGGATGTATCGCTAAAACATGATTATATATATATCCGAAAGGCGCGTTTTCTCACAAAATCGTGTCTTGTTTTATAAACTGTTTCATGTCTTGCTTTATGTTTCCGATTACTCGATGTATGACTACTTGGGTGCCCTGTAAGGCACGATCCACGCCGGAATGGGTCGTGACACACGGCCTCTTTATGCAAGTGCTGGCAACTAATCGCACTCGCCACGCCGAACCAACTAATCGGCGACTGCATTCGCCCATATAAAGCCTCGTATGGCGCCATCGTATCTGGAATGGTAGTTGTTATAAGCAAACTCCACAAGAGGCAAATGATGCTCCAGCTACCTCGAAATCAATCACGCAGCTCGCAGCATATCCTCAGTGTCCGGATAGCGTTACGCTCGCCGTCGCCACCGAGGATGAAATGATGCATCGAGACTCACTGTGTCCCTAAACCCTTCCGGAAAGACCTCGGTTAGCGTAACCGGGCTCCCTATCGGATATAATCGACAGGACACCGTGCAACCTCACAATCTCTCGATGTACAATCGTGCATTGTCCTCACCAAAACGTCGTCTGGCCGAAGGAAATGGGCTGATTTCGACCGTCAACAATAACCCAAATGGAGTCGCACTTTCTCTAAATACGGTAACCTATAACAAAGTCCATGTTGATCACCTCCACTTACAAGTCGGAATCTCAATAGCTGCAATAATCCACTGGGCCTCGGTGCTCGACCTCGACCTGGGCAATTAGGACACTGCAACAAAACTCGCCACGTCCCTTCGTGCCATCCCACCAATACAAACATCCGAGGTCGTGGTACATCTTGGTGACCGGATGAATAGAATAACGAGCACTGTGCCTCCCGAGAATCTGGCGATGAAGTCTGTCACATCGGGAACACACAAGACCCTCAAATCTCAAAGACCATCAGCGCTACCTCGAATATACTCTTCTCCTCCCAGAAGAGCTGCGTCGATACCACACCAACACTGGGTCCTCAAACGCCGCCTCTTCACCTCATCAACGATGGAAGACTCGCAACCTCACGAACCCGCACCCACTATCGTCGGTATCGATCAATCGAACCCCAGGCTCGCTAATCGCTGGATCGGCGGACCATGTCCCGCTCTCTGCTGTACCTCTGACAGCTCCCATCGATCTACGACTCAAGGCATCAAGAACTACGCTGCCTTCCCGGATGGTATATAATATCAACATCATAATCTTTCAAAACTCTAACCACCGTCTGCCGCAAGTTCAGCTCCTCTTTGAAGATATCTTTGGAGGCTCTTGTGGTCCGTATAAATATCCACATGAACCCCATACAAATAATGTCTCCAAATCTTGAGGCATGTATAATCGCGCTAACTCCAAGTCATGGGTAGGGTAATTCCTCTCATGCTTCAGAATTCACGGAAGCATAGGCTATAACCTTGCCGTCTGCATCAAAACACACCTAGTCCGATACAGGGCATCACAATAGATCATGTACGCCTAACCCCCGGGAAGAGTAGGCGGAGTCGTAGTCAATCTTTCCTTCAAGAATCGGAAACCCTTCTCGCAAGCCTCCGTCCACTGGAACTTGTTTGCGCCGAGTCGATCTAGTCAGCGGTCTGAAATCAAGCAACCGCTCCACAAACCTACGATAATAACTGCCGCCTTCTAAAAGCTGCGCACGCCGGTCGGAGTAGTAGGTCTCGCCAAGACTTGATCGCCAATCTTTGTCGTATCCACCCGAACACCATCAGCCCCAATAATATGCCCCAGGAATGCCACTGAGGCCAACCAAAACTCACACTTGGAGAACTTGGCTCCGCGACCCTGCTGTCCTGGCTCCGCGGCGCTGCAATTTCAGCGACCTCGATCTTTCGCGCGACCTGCATCCGGCTGCGGCCATCGCGCTTTGTCCAAACACATTTACGTCATTGCGCCGAACTTGTAACTCTCATAACTTTCTACGCCGACGTCCTATCGACGAACGGTTGGTTGCGTTGGAATCTAGACTCCACGAACTATGCCCTAGGCCTTTGAAACACTTAGGAACTCTCGATGTACCGGGTCATAACCCGCCTCAAAGTTGACTAAAACCCGATCGGAACAATCTGTCAACCTATCCTTAGAAAATTTTAAGTCTTACATGCTTTCGTACGCTCTCATACGTAGGGTCAGAACTACGGGGTATAACATAAACAAACCAAGACAATTACCATGCCTTCCTTTTAAACAAACCAAGACACAATCACCTCTTTCCTTTTAATAAAACCAATGCATTATCATGTGATGCAACATTAGGAAAATGAACCCAAAGTACTATGTACATCTAATCTTATAAAAAGAATCATATCATGCCATATAAGAGAGTTGAACCCAAAAGTACTATGTACATCTATTCTTTCCTTTATAAAAACCCAAGATACTAGCACTTGTAGCATCAATGCACTCTCACTATTAAAAACAAGTTACTTACACTTTTAAACTCAAGTAACTTATTCTTTTCAAATCAAGTAACCTATACCTTTAAATCAAGTTACTTCTTCTTTCCCAAAATTAAGTCATTTATACTTCATATAAATCAAGTCTCTTATACTTCATCTAATCAAATCTCATATACTTTCATGTAAGGTATCATATACCTTCAAGTAAAGTCTCATATACTTTCAACCAAGTCTCATAACTTTCAAATAAATCTAGTCTCATGACTTTCAAATAAATCAAGTCTCATAACTTTCAAATAAATCTAGTCTCATGACTTTCAAATAAATCAAGTCTCATAACTTTCAAATAAATCTAGTCTCATGACTTTTAAATAAATCAAGTCTCATTAGTGTTGTAACTTGACAAGATCAACTCGACTCCGATGCTTACTAAACACTCTTACCAATATCTCCCATAAGACTTGGTAAGGACTTAGGAATAATTTAGACATGCCTTAAACATAGAATCAACAACATGACTACCCTTAACTTCTAAGAGTAGAATAACTTCCCTTTTTATAAAACCTGAAGTACTATTAATGAAATAGATAGAACCACTTCTTTTCTAGACAAACCAACTAGAACCATGTACGTCCACCGCACATTTTTTCATTATAAACCCCAAGACACTAACACCCGTAGTATCAAGACACTTTCCACCTTTAAGATCAAGTCAAGTATACTTTTAAACTCAAGTAACTTATTCTTTTAAAACCAAGGCACTTCCTCTTTTAAGATCAAGTTACTACATCTTTTAAATTCAACTCAAGGCTTTAAAATCAAGTAACTTCTACTTTCAACATTAAGACACTTATTCGTTTAAATCATTGTAAACACCACAATGAAATCCGAATTCGTTTAAAATCTTCATTTGGAAATCCAAGACACTTTATCAAGTATCATTTTATAAGGTTCATGCTCAAAGAAGATAGGAAGAGTTCACATACCTCTTCGGCTAATCCACACGCTAAGTAGAATACGCCGCAAGTAGTACTTCAACCTGTCATGCCCCGAACCCCGGACCCGCAACTGGTGCCCTACCTGGACACCTTTCTATTCATACAACACAATAAACCGCGGAAGATAAATAACACTCATCATTTTTTTCTTCTTTAAACACAGGCCAAGCCGATAAGGCTGCCATAATATAAATCACCGAAAGGGTCTACCCTGTTCAACAATGTAAATACAACTCTAGTCAGTCCAGCCCACATATGAATACAGACCTCTAAGATTTTGGACAAATACTATGACGGGACAAGGCTCCGCTGCACTCTGAATATACTCTAGCCATAATGACAAGCTCCAAACATTGAGTTATCTCAAAATCTTTGAACAGGATCCTAAGCTCGCGGCTCCACAACTGAGTACCTAGACTGCGGACATGACGCAAATTTCCGGAGAAAGGGGGTCAAGATAACAATAATGTACCAAGTATGTGAACATAAGGTACTGTAAATAAACTCATAACAGGACAAATATGACAGAGACAAGTATGAAAATCAATTACCAGATCTAACCGTGCCACGTAGCAGAAAAGTACCTTTTCAAAATGAGACTTATAACATAATCATGGACTCACTCACATGGTTTCAAATATACTTTTTTTTCTTCAAACAAGAGTCATGAAATAAGATCCCAACTATCCCACTTTCAAAAATAAGAAATTATAGACATTCTCACATAATCTCAACTATCACATTTTCAAATAATAAATTATGGACATTCTCACATAATCTTAACTATCACATTTTCAAATAATGAATTATGGACATTCTCACATAATCTTAACTATCACATTTTCAAACAATTAATTATGGACATTCTCACATAATCTTAACTATAATCACGATCATGGACTTATCTCACTTGATCTAAATACAATCACAATCACAATCATGGACTTATCTCACATGATCTAAATACAATCACAATCATGAACTTATCTCACATGATCTCAATACAAGTCGTACGTATATGTATAATATCCATGGGATTCAATCCCAAAAGCACTATTAGGGAATTGCACCCAAAATCAATATTTACAACAACTTCCATTACTTCCTAACGACTCTTACCAACATCCCCCATAAGACTTGGTAAGAACTTAGGAATAATTAAGACCAATATACCTTCATAATAAAGTTACGTATACTCCAATAACAAGGCAAATATACTTCACATAATCAAGTCACATATGATTCATATAATCTAGTCTCTTATACTCACGTATACTCCAATAACAAGGCAAGTATACTTCACATAATCAAGTCACATAACTTGAAAAATAAAGTCTCCTAATCTTTTAAAGAAATCAAGTCTCATAACTTTAAATCAAATCTCTTAACTTTAGAAATCAAGTCCCATAACTTGAAAAATAAAGTCTCATAATCTTTTAAAGAAATCAAGTCCCATAACTTTAAATCAAATCTCTTAACTTTAGAAATCAAGTCCATAACTTGAAAAATAAAGTCTCATAATCTTTTAAAGAAATCAAGTCTCATAACTTTAAATCAAATCTCTTAACTTTAGAAATCAAGTCTCATAACTTGAAAAATAAAGTCTCATAATCTTTTAAAGAAATCAAGTCTCATAAATTTAAATCAAATCTATTAACTTTAGAAATCAAGTCCCATAACTTGAAAAATAAAGTCTCATAATCTTTTAAAGAAATCAAGTCTCATAACTTTAAATCAAATCTCTTAACTTTAAATAAATCAAGTCACATAGACTCACCAAAATCAAGTCACATAGGATTTCCAAATAATCATGTCAAAAGAAGGAATGATAGTTCACATACCTCGTTGGCGACTAACCCAAACGACAAGTAGCAATACGCTCCAATGTACTTCAACCTTATTGGCTATTCCACAAGCCAAGTAGAATATGCTACACATAGTACTTCAACCTATAATGACGATAGCACTTCTATCAATATCATACTTACTAGTATAAGACTTATACCAAATAATGACCCTCTAATTCCACGGAAATTTGGGCAGCACTTCTGTTACACCTCGTGGTTTTAAGGCGATAATTAAGAATGTAATTAAGGGAATAGGATATGAATATTGGTTATTAAGTATGTTTATATATATGTTAATACAGAAATTAGTATACTTAAGGATGTGATTCCGGAAAGATTTTTGGTAACGACGAGTGTGACGTCGGAAATTTCTTTAATAATAGTAGTATATGTATTCCGTTATGGATTAGTAATGTATATAAGTTATGACGACGAGAATATGAGGCGTATTGGAAATTCTCGGGAATTTAAAAGGAAACGGGAGTTAAGATTAAAAGGAGTGGGATTAAGGTTTATTAATTGGGGAAACTTGGGACCAAAGTGTAATATTCAGGGGACCAAAGTGTATTATTAAAATTTTAGATTTTAATTATAAACCTATTAAAACTCATCTTCTTCACTTTAAAAATCAAAAACTAGGGCGGGTTGGCGGGATTAGGGCGGGCCGGTCCGGGCGGGACGAGACTAGGGCGGGACGGTTCGAGTCCCGATACCGTAATTTATTTTATTTTTTAATATTGGGGTCGGGGTGGGACCGAAGCGGTGTCGGTGCGGGACCGGGTGGAATAGGGCCGTTGGCCACCCATACACTAAACTAGTAGGTACGAATACTTCACATGAAATAATAATAAATATGCAACGCAAAAAGGTTAAAGGCCCAATTAGTTCTCTAAATGCAACAATGTATTAGCCAAAGGGGGGAATGACATATAAATACATAATAACAAAAGTATTTACGGAATATGACGAAGCTTTTTAATTTTTAAAATAAATTTTACCTTTTAATTTTTTTTTTTTTTAATTTTTAAAAAATATTTTTTATAAATTATTTTTATTAAATAAAAACTGCTTATGGCTTAAAAATTCACTCAAATTTTTGGTGTATGAAATGTGTATATCTCGCTCCAGACTTAAAAAGCTCGCTCAAAATTTAGTGTATGAAAATGTGTATATCGCGTTCAAGGCTTAAAAAAGTAGCTCAAATTTTTGTGTATGAAAATGATATGAAATTTGTATCTCGTTGAAGACTTAAAATTTCGCTCACATTTTTGTGTATAAAGTTTAAGTTCGGTTTTTGTAAAATTAATACAACTACAACAATATTTTATACAACTTTCATAAAGAAATTGTGTATGAAAACTATATGATGTGTATATCATGCTCAAGGCTTAAAAAATCTGTTTAAATTTTGTGTATGAAAAATGAATGAAATGTGTATATCTCGTTTAAGGCTTAAAAATTACACTTAAAACTATATGTACGAAAAAAAATAAAGATCCGTGATGTTTCGTAATATATTATTATATTTTGTAAATAAGAAAATATTTTGTAATAAAGAGTGTTTGATGCCCAAATGCAAATATAGAAAAATGAATCGTACATGGAATCTCTTTTTGGTGGAGTGGTTCCCGCGTGAACCCCACTGTACTTTGCTTCAAGTGTAAGCAAAACCACACACCCCTTTCATCTTTCTTGTTGTTGATCACTCAGGTTAGTGGGTTTCTCTCAATTAGATTTGTATCTATCGATAATGGCTGCATTCTCTTTTCCTTTAGTTACAGAAAGCGGGTCTCTATCTTTTTCAAGTTTTGCTTCACTTATGGCTGCTTTTGAGTTTCTTACATTTGAAGTTCTGATCAAGGGATACAAATTACTTAATAGAACACAATTACTTAATAGAATACCAAAGATCTCATGTTATGGAATGCTATTGCAAATAAAGTTAGGTTAAGAGTTGTATTCTGGGATTGCCATTACTAGCTGAATGTCTTAACGCTATGCTTCCTTGATCTTTGTCTCATCACCATCTGATTACTAAAATGCAGTGCACATATATTTCATCTTATTGTTCTAGATTGGTTTTAGTTTATTTATTAACTAACATTTTTCTGCGGTTACAAGGTAGAGTTGCTTAAGGATGTTTCAGAAGGTCATGTTGGAAATTTATTAAACGTGAAATAAAGTTAATCCTATTAAATTATGACTTGAACAATTGGAGCCCCGTACGTCGGAAACATCGTTTCCAAACACTTGCACACGTTATACCAAAGATCGTAAATTTTCTTAGTGAAAGAGATATTTGTACGTATACAAAGTGTTTGAGACATAAGATAATAGACGGTTATTGGCTAAATGACAATAATTTCACGTTGGTAAATGAAAGAAGAAGTGTACAATGTGTTAAAAGATGAACCGAGTCATAAATCGCCGCGGAGCCGAGAAGGGCCGCGACTTACGATGGGATTGGATACTGGAATTCAACGCTTAAGTTCCAGTAGCTTGCTGGACGTGAAGCGCCGCAACTCTAAATAACGTTTCGAGTTCGGTGACTCGATGGGCGTGAAGCCGCGCGCCAGCTTCGAAGTCACGAGCGGATTTAAAAGACATGACTCTTGGGCTGGTTTTGAGGCATTAAACCTCCATTACATCCCGTATGAATTCAGCCATTATTTGGCTGAATTGTAACTCCACAATCAAGGCCATTACATGGTCATTCAAGACTATTATTTGACTATGTGGAAGGTTATCTTCTCAACACTATAAAATGAAGCCTTGAGCTCATTTGCAAAACACTCAACAATTCAGAAAATTGTCTTCCTCTCTTGCAATCATCCACACACTCAAATATCTTTCTTTTCCTAGCAAACACTTGAGTCTCCTTTGCTCACTTGTTTGATTGCTGTTTTATCTTGGTAAATAAATTGCCATAACACCGTTAAAGGATTATACGGGGTAATATTATCTTAAGGAAAGATTGAATATCAATCGACTCAGCAAGCCAATTACTTTGTTTTTGTTTCCATATTGTTAAACGCTTTATTGTTGTTGTTCACATTCTCATTTCCTTGTTACCATACTTTTTACTCACAAACTTAAGATAATATTCGCTGTTTCAACAACAACATGACTGGACAAGTTCAATTCAACCAGTTCAACGCTGAAAATTCCACCACTGCTCAAGGCAATCCCAATGCCTTCATCGCCGCCACTCAAGGCGACACCACTGCTTTCAACACCACTGATCAAGACATACCTAATGCCTTCCAAACTGCTGCTTTTGGCACAACTAGTGTCAACACTGCTTTTGGCACAACTAGTGTCAACACTGCTTTTGGCACAACTAGTGCCCCCACTACTGCTCAAGGCGCCTACAATGCCTATGCTACTGCTCAAGGCGCCTATAACGCCTATGCTACTGCTCAAGGCGTTCACAACGCCTATGGTGCTGTTTGAGGCGTTCTCAACGCCTTTGCAACTGCTCAAGGGAGCGCTACTGCTCCAACACCCGCTGGTTTCACCATGAACGCCCCGAGAAGTTCATGGGGGCACATTTCAAGCGATGGCAGCAAAAGATGCTGTTTTTCTTGACGGTTATGGGGATGTCACGTTTCCTAATCGAAGACCCTCCACAAGTTGGAGAAGACACGGACCCTCAGCCAAATGATTTGGCGGAAGGGGGCCACGGTAACCATGTCGCTGACGACATGAGGATGGTTCGCGAAACATGAAAACATAGTGATTTATGTGCAGGAACTATATTCTAAACAGTTTGTCCGATCCTCTATACACGGTATATTGCACCGTTGAAACTGTCAAGTAGTTATGGACAAACTTAAAAAAAAATACAACACCCAAGACGCGGGTGCCAAAAAGTTCATCGTTGGGAAGTTTCTAAAATTTCAAATTGTGGACAACAAAAGTTTGTCATCCCAAGTCCAGGAATTTCAAATGATTGTACACCACCTGGATTTGGAAGGGTTGAGGCCTAACGATCAATTCTTGGTTGCATCGTTAATTGAGAAATTACCTCCTTCGTGGAATGAGTTCATGAACTATCTAAAACTCAAATCGAAGGAGATGACCTTAGATGAACTTATTGTCAAACTCCAGATTCAGGAGGACAGTAAGAAGGCCATGCCTAAGGGGAAACAACCCGCTGAGGCTAAGGCGAACCTGTCGGAAGTCAAAGGGAACCCGAGCAAGAAGCGAAAGTTCCAGAAGGTTGGTAAGGCCAAACAACTGAAAAGTTCAAGGGAAATTGTCATCACTGTGGTAAAGTGGTCACATGGCCAAGGACTGCTGCAAGCTCAAAAACGAGAATAAAGAGAAGGCCAAAGGCAAGGCTAAGGTTAACATCGTCGAAGACACGCTCGTAGATGATATGATTCAGGAGTTCTCAGCGGTGGTACTAGAAGCTAACCTCGTTGAGAATCCGGTGCAGTGGTGGTTGGACACAGGTGCTACCCGTCACATTTATTCCAATAAAGACGCCTTCTCCACTTATACACCAGTTACAGACAAGAGACAAGAGGCTGTTCACGGGCAACAACTCTTCTTCAGAAGTGATGGGGGTATGAAAGGTGATCCTAAAGATGACGTCCGGAAAGGAGCTGACTCTGAAGGTAGTGATGCACGTCTCGAAAATTCGTAGAAATCTAATTTCTGGACCTTTGTTGGTAAATGCTGGTTTTAGGCTAGTATTAGAGGCTAATAAATTTGTAATCACTAAAAACGTAACTTTTGTAGGAAGGGGCTTCGTCTGTGAAGACCTCTTTAAGTTTAATGCTGCACCTGTAATGCCTTCTACTTCAACTATCAATAAAATTGAGCCTTCTACTTATTTTCTTGAGTCGTCTAATTTATGGCATCATAGATTAGGACATGTAAACTATCAATCTATCCAAAGATTGGTAAAGTTGGAGTTGTTGCCATCTATCGACGTAAACGGTCAACGTAAGTGTGAGGTGTGTGCGTAGAGGCAAAACTTTCAAAAAGTCCCTTTCGATCCATCGAAAGGGACACCGCTCCTCTAGAACTCATACACACATATATACGTGATTTGAAGTTCGCTCAAACTAGAGGGGGAACAAGTACTTTTTGACATTCATAGATGATAGCACAAGGTATTGTTACCTTTACTTACTAAAGAGTAAAAGTGAAGCCTTTGAAGCATTCAAACGCTACAAAGCAGAAGTTGAGAACCAACTAAGCGGACGAATTAAATCAATCAGTAGCGATAAAGGGGGAGAATATGTAGCGCCTTTGAAGAATTTTGTACCCAATCAGATATAGTTCATCAAACGACGACTCCTTACTCACCTCAATCAAACGGTGTTGCTGAACGCAAGAACCGAACGTTAAAAGAAATGATGAATGTTTTACTCATCAATTCAGGCCTTTCCTAAAATATGTGGGGAGAAGCTGTCCTTACTGCTAATAAGATTCTTAATAGACAAGGACAAAACTCCATATGAGCTATGGAAAGGAAAGAAACCCACCTACAAATATTTGAGGGTGTGGGGTTGTCTGTACAAGGTAGAAGTACTTAAGCCAAATCATGTCAAAATTGGGCCTAAGACTGTGGACTGCATATTCATCGGATAAGCCAATAACAGTAGTGCTTATCGCTTTCTAGTGCATAAGTCGGATGTACCGGACATTCATGTAGGTACGATCATGGAATCAAGGAATGCTAGGTTCTTTGAAGACACGTTTCCTAAAAAGGAAAGTAACATGACCTCTCACAAACGAAGTTATGAGGAAACCTCTGAAGATCCAGGAGTCGCTGACTCCCCGGATCTAAATGGTTTAGATCTAGTGAATTCAGAAGTGGATGATTATCCGGAATCCAGCATTCCAGATTTTCAGGACTTGGAAGATTCAGAGATGGAACCAAGACGAAGCAAAAGAGCCCGGAAGGACAAGTCCTTCGGTCCAGACTTTGTAGCTTATTTGGTTCAGGACGAACCACGATCAATAGCCGAAGCATTATCAACTCCAGAAGCACCGCTCTGGAAAGAAGCTATAGAGAGTGAGATAGAGTCCATCCTGCACAACCACACCTGGGAGCTGGTTGATCTTCCTCCGGGATACAAACCTTTGGGTTGTCAGTGGATCCTCAAACTAAAGTTAAAAGCAGATGGATCTATAGACAAGTACAAGGCTAGGTTGGTAGTCAAGGGCTATCGCTAAAAAAAGGGTCTTGATTACTTTGACACCTACGCTCCGGTGTCCAGGATGACGTCCATACACATGTTCATAGCGATCGCCGCGTTGCGGGATCTTGAAATACATCAAATGGATATCAAGACAGCCTTCCTTAATGGTGATTTGGAAGATGAAATATATATGGACCAACCCGAGGGGTATGTGGTTCCAAGACAAGAGACAAAAGTTTGTCGGCTTGTCAAATCTTTGTACGGGCTGAAACAAGCCCCGAAACAATGGCACGAGAAATTTGACAGTACCTTACTATCGAAAGGGTTCGCTATTAACGAGTGTGACAAATGTGTTTACATGAAAGGAAATGATGATTCATTCATCATGATATGCCTCTATGTAGACGATATGTTGATCACTGGGAGTAGTCCTATAATAATCCTAGAGACTAAGAACATGTTAAAATAATGTTTCGACATGAAAGATATGAGTATCGCAGATGTCATCTTAAGGATCAAGATCTCTAAGATGTCTGACGGACTGGTCTTGTCTCAATCTCATTACATCGAGGATGTGCTGAAGAAATTTGGGATGTACGACAGTTCGCCACTAACGACACCACTGGATGTAAATCAAAAGATTGATGAACATCATGGTGCGCCCATTCGCCAGGAGCAGGTGATTGGTAGTTTAATGTATATCACGAACTGCACTCGACGTGATATCACTTATTCGGTCAACAAGTTGGCTAGGTTCACCCGTAATCCAAGTGATGTCCACTAGAAAGCGTTGACTCGGGTATTACGATACCTAAAATACACGCAAAACTACGGGTTGCATTATTCAAGGTATCCAGCTGTACTAGAGGGGTACAGTGATGCCAATTGGATATCTGATATAGAGAACACCAAGTCCACCAGTGGGTATATTTTTACAATTGGTGGTGGAGCTGTGTCTTGGAAATCCTCTAAGAAAACATGTATTGCCCGATCCATGATGGAGTCGGAGTTTATCGCTTTAGACAAAGCAGGAGAGGAAGTTGAGTGGCTTCATGATTTCTTAGAGGATGTCTCATGTTGGGATAAACCCGTGCCTTCTGTAATGATCCACTGCGATAGTCAGTCGGCTCTAGGAATGGCACAAAGTTCTATGTACAACGAAAGTCTCGTCATATTCGACGGAGACATAAGACTATTAGGCTGCTGATCACCACGAGTATTATTTCCATCGACTACGTAAAATCTAAGGAAAACATAGCAGATCCCTCGACGAAGGGCATACCCAGAGATATGTTCTGCCTGTATAGGGGAATGAGCTTAAAACCCAATCAATAAGAACCGATACTGTGGACACCCAACCTTACTGACTGGAGATCCCAGGAATAAGGTTCAATGGAAAAACTAAGTCGTACAGGTTCAGTTGAGCGCTTTGGTAGAAGCAAGAGCACTTCGAATAATGATTTCTTCTTAGAAACAAGAATCCAAAGGCCGTTCCCGGGATAGACATTAAGTGCTACCTGCATAGTGGGTAAAGGTTAAGTTTCCAAACCTTTCATGATCCTCAATGATTGAGGTTATGTTGTGGAAATTTTTAATGGTTCGTAACATTTGTGGAGTGGGGTATTGCAGAATACCTTGTAGGAGACCACCTATCTAAGTGCGAGGACATGCCACCTCAAATGAACGTACTTAAGAAACCAAGATGTGTCCATGGCCACAATGGACAAAACTATAAAGAAGGATAGAGTAAGGAAAGATGTTGTGTTGGTACCATTGTCTTTGTTTACACTAAACACTGACGGTTCAAGACATCATGTTCAACGCGCAGTAAGTAAGTCCGATGGTATTCTACTATGAAAGGTTCAAAGCTACAGCTACCTATCCAGATGCAACATCGATCCGCCGGACGATTGCTAGAAAGACACTATGTGCGTGCGCCAAAATCTCTTCCAAGAGGGGATTGTTGGAAATTTATTAAACGTGAAATAAAGTTAATCCTATTAAATTATGACTCGAACAATTGGGGCTCCGCACGTCTGAAACATCGTTTCCACACACGTGCACACGTTATACCAAGGATCGTAAACTTTCTTAGTGGAAGAGATATTGGTACGTATACAAAGTGTTTGAGACATAAGATAATAGACGGTTATTGGCCAAATTACAATGGTTTAACGTTGGTTAATGAAAGAAGTGTACAATGTATTAAAAGATGAACCGAGTCATAAATCACTGCGGAGCCGAGAAGGGCCACGGCGCAACTTCGTCATGGCAGAGCCGTGGCGCCTCCTCCCTGGGCTGCGGCGCCTACGACGGGATTGGATACTGGAATTCGACGCTTAAGTTCCAGTAGCGCCGCGGCTCTAAATGACGTTTGTGTTCCAGTAGCTTGCTGGACGTGAAACGCCGCGACTCTAAATAACGTTTCGAGTTCCAGTGACTCAGTGGACGTGAAGCGCCGCGACGCCCCTGTGAGGGCCGCGACGCTTGGCTTCCAGAAGTCACAAACGGTAGACGAAAAAACATGACTCTTGGGCTGGTTTTGAGGCATTAAACCTCCATTACATCTCACATGAACTCAGCCATTATTTGGCTGAATTGTAACTCCACAATCAAGGCCGTTACATGGTCATTCAAGGCCATTACTTGGCTATGTCGAAGGTCATCTTCTCCACACTATAAAATGAAGCCTTGAGCTCATTTGCAAAACACTCAACAATTCAGAAAATTGTCTTCCTCTCTTGCAATCATCCACACACTCAAAGATCTTTCTTTTCCTAGCAAACACTTGAGTCTCCTTTGCTCAATTGTTTGATTGCGGTTTTATCTTGGGAGATAAATTGCCATCACACTGTTAAAGGAATATACGGGGCAATATTATCTTAAGAAAAGATTGAATATCAATCGACTCAGCAAGCCAATTACTTTGTTTTTGTTTCCAGATTGTTAAACGCTTTGTTGTTGTTGTTCATTCCCATTTCCTTGTTACCACACTTTTTACTCGCAGGTCATCCATGTAGTCTAAATCAATAATCAACATTTCGTAGCTCATACATGGCTTTCTTAGCAACCTGATGCTTATACAGTTAAATATTTTGTTGCCTCATACATTGTCCATTCTATCTGATTTGTTATGTTGTTTCGTTTTATTGACAAATATTGGTTCATGTAACAGGTGAACTTGGAGGTTGTGTGAAAAGAAAAAGATGGGATCAGAGGGTTCTAAAAAGGATCTCGTAGTGACTCAAATTAGTGTTGCTGGGTTCGATGACAATGTCAATGCGAAAAAGCTTTCGGAATATCTTGAAGAACAAGTTGGCCAAGTGTGGAGGTGTAGATTAAAGACTTCATCCACTCCTCCTGACTCTTATCCAGCTTATGACATTGATGCAGAGAGGGTGTTAAGAATGAATAATTACGAAAGAGTGGAACCTCATGCATTTGTTCATTTTGCATCTTCACAGTCCGCAAAGAATGCTCTTGCTGCTGCTAGGCGTAATGAGCTCTTATTAGAAGAGAAGCCTTTGATGGTTAGTTTAGGTCCTCAGAATCCCTTTTTTCTGAATGAGAGGAGAAGAACTACCATGCCCTTCAAGTTTTCGGATGTTGGTATAGAAATTGGAGTACTGGTTAGTGAAGATGACTTTGTTGTTGGTTGGAGGGGACCTGATACTGGTGTTAACTTTCTTGTGGACCCATTCAATGGGACATGCAAAATACTTTTCACAAAGAATACTGTTTTCTCTTTCAGGGGTGAAGCAAGACATGCCGTTATAAATTGCAACTTCAAGATTGAGTTTTTGCTGAGGGAAATCAATGAGATAAAGGAATGTAAAGATTTTTCGTCTTTGGTAATATTGTTGCAGCTGGCTTCATCTCCGAAGGTTTTCTATAGAACTGCTGATGATGATATTGAAGAATCAGTGGCTTTTGACTTGTTAGACGATGATGATCAATGGATCCGAACCACAGATATTACATGTAGTGGAGCCATTGGTAGGTTTAATACCTACCGTATTTCAATTCGTCCTCGCAATGGTCCTAGCTTTAAGAGGGCCATGAAACATTTCAGTGAAACTAGGGTTCCCACGGCAGAACAGTGTAACGGGCAGAGGCTCCGGGTGAGAGATGAGCCTGATTTTGGGGTGTCCATGTCAGAACCTTTCTTCTGCTTCCAGAAACATGAGGGTGTAAGCTTTAAGGTCTTGTTTCTGGTGAATGCGGTTTTGCACAAAGGCATAATTAATCAGCATCAGATGACTAATGAATTCTTTTCTTTACTTAGAAGGCATCAGGAGGGGGTTAATTTAGCTGCACTGAAGCACATTTTTTATTACAAAAGGCCTGTCAATGATGCTATTCAGAAGTTAGCACGCGTTCAGAGATGGCTGTTGAATAATCCTAACCTTCTTGAGAGAACTGGAGAGTTGGATGATTTTGTAGAGGTTAGGAGGTTGGTTATTACCCCAACCAAAGCATACTGTCTTCCGCCGACTGTGGAGCTAGCCAATAGAGTCCTCAGGAATTATAAACAAGTTTCAGATCGATTTTTGCGAGTTACTTTCATGGATGAGGGCATGCAGAACTTGAACAGGAATGTTCTGACATACTATGCTGCTACTGTTGTGAGAGAAATTACATCAAATTCTAATCCCCAGAGAACTGCAGTCTTCCAAAGGGTGAAAAGTATCCTGAGTAAAGGATTTTATCTCTGTGGTCGAAAGTACTCCTTTTTGGCATTCTCAGCTAACCAGCTGAGGGATCGTTCTGCCTGGTTTTTTGCAGAAGTCCCGAAAATTGGGGTGCTCAACATTATAAACTGGATGGGGAGGTTCAGTGACCGGAATGTTGCAAAATGTGCTGCTAGGATGGGACAGTGCTTTTCATCAACCTATGCAACAGTGGTAGTCCTTCCATGTGAGGTTAATTTTGAGCTTCCAGATGTAGAAAGAAATGGGTATGTTTTCTCTGATGGAATCGGCATGATGTCAGCAGATCTAGCTATAGAAGTTGCAGAGAAGTTGCAATTAAGTGTCAATCCTCCTTGTGCTTATCAGATAAGATATGCTGGTTATAAAGGTGTTATCACATGTTGGCCGGCTAAGAATGATGGTATCCGCCTTTCTCTGAGGACAAGTATGAGGAAATTTGACTCAAATCACACCACCCTTGAAATCTGCTCCTGGACGAGATTACAACCTGGTTTTCTGAACCGGCAAATAATAACCCTGCTCTCGTCCTTGGACATTAAAGATGAAATATTTTGGGAAATGCAAGAAGAAATGTTATCAAGGTTGGATAAAATGCTCGTGGATTCAGACATGGCTTTTGATGTCATTACAGCTTCATGTGGTGAGGCAGGAAATACAACGGCTATAATGTTGAGTGCAGGGTTTAAACCTCAAAGTGAGCCTCATTTAAGAGGGATGTTGTCTAGCATTAGAGCTGCTCAACTTGGCGATCTCAGGAATAAGGCAAGGATATTTGTTCCTTCAGGAAGGTGGTTGATGGGCTGTTTGGATGAATTAGGTGAACTTGAGCAAGGCCAATGCTTTATTCAAGTGTCAAGCCCTTGTTTGGAGAATTGTTTTTCTAAGCATGGTCCAAAGTTTTCTGATATAAAGAAAAATCTTCAAGTAATAAAGGGCCTTGTTGTAATTGCAAAGAACCCGTGTCTTTATCCGGGGGATGTGAGGATTCTGGAGGCTGTAGATGTTCCTGGTTTACACCATCTCTATGATTGTCTGGTCTTCCCTCAGAAGGGGGATAGGCCACATTCAAATGAAGCATCAGGGAGTGACCTTGACGGTGACCTCTACTTTGTGACTTGGGATGAAAATCTCATCCCACCCAGTAAGAAGAGCTGGATGCCAATGGACTATGCACCTGCAGAACCTAAACTGTTGTGTCGTCCAGTTAAACATATGGTAGCTACCCAAATTTAATGATATTTATTTATATCTTCCTATATTTGGTTAGCTTTTCCAGATCTCTATAAGTTTGTTTTACAGCGTAATGTGAATGCTGATGAAATAATTACAAGCCTTCTTGAAAAGCTAGCATTATGTGTTATTTAGCTAATATTTATCTTTTAACAGCTGTTTTGAGTTCTGTTGCATTAGTAAGATATACTTGTTGCTCACTTTTCTTGTATTATGTGCCCCAACTTGACGCTCTCTGATTATGTATTTTCCTTTGCATGGTAAGGTGATTGCATTGACCATATTTAAGTTATTTAGTTGTAATAGAAGAGGGAGACTCTTTTTCTGTAGGCACACTCACTAGAATAAAAAGAAAAAGCTAATGACACTTGTAAATTATAATAGATCTTCTGCTCTTCATGGCTCAAAATATTTGTGATCATTTGTGCTATCTGGGTATATTCAACAGATTTTGCACTTGATTAGGAATTTAAGTCTACTTTATGGCACTTGTTATTGCCTAATATTCTTTTGTATCATACCTTTGGGGTGTGCTATTTATTTTTTCAATTTTTAACTATCTACTTCTTATTTACAGGACATAATAGATTTTTTCTCAAAGAACATGGTCCAAGAGAGTCTAGGAGAAATCTGCAACGCACATGTGGTTCATGCTGACCTCTGTGAATTTGGAGCTATGGATGAGAAGTGCCTTAAATTGGCAGAGCTTGCTGCTCTAGCCGTTGATTTCCCCAAAACTGGAAAACTTGTCACCATGCCATTTGACCTCAAGCCAAAAATGTATCCTGATTTCATGGGGAAAGAGGAATTTCAATCATACAAGTCAGAGAAAATTTTGGGCAAATTATATAGGCGAGTGAAAGATGCATTTGACGCAGAGGGTGGAGAATCTGCTGGACTTGAGTTTGTTCCTGAAGACATCTCGTATGACACTAATCTTGAGATTCCAGGATACGAAGATTTCATAGATGATGCATGGAACCGCAAATGTTCTTATGATGGTCAGTTGAGTGGACTTTTAGGACAGTACAAAGTTAAAGGGGAGGAAGAGGTGGTTACTGGACATATATGGTCCATGCCAAAGTACAGTTCTAAGAAGCAAGGGGAATTAAAAGAGAGGCTGAAGCACACATATAATATGCTGAGGAAGGAGTTCAGGAATGTTTTCGAGCATATGGATCCTGATTTTGATCTGCTTCCCGATAATGAGAAGAATGATATGTATGAAAGAAAGGCATATGCATGGTATCGGGTCACCTACCATCCTGATTGGGTGTCTAGATCACTGGATTTGCAAATGTCAGATGCTGTCTCAAGTACTGTTATGTTAAGTTTTGCATGGATTGCAGCAGATTACATTGCTCGAATTAAAATTAGAAACAGGGGAATGCAATATTCTGACTCTACCAAGGCTATCAACTCCCTTGGAAGGTATCTTGTTGACAAGATATAACAACCACAGCTTTCACGAGGCTAAATGCAAAATTATCGGCTGCTTATCAACTATTTGGCTGTAAGGCCGCTCTGCCATTACCAATACCTGCTTTGATGTCCTTTAGAACCTCCTATTCGATTGTTTCCTTATGTTGAACAGTTTCTATGTGAAATGTCATCCATGAGTTTGCCTGCTGATACTAGTGATATGCTTGTTTCCCGAGTTTTTTCGGAATAGTTCTCATAGATTCTTGTTTTTTTATGAATGTTCACATTTCAGAATTGTCTTTGTGAGCTTGTGAAATCATTTTTCTGTTAATCTTGGGAAGAAGAAAGCTTTGTTATGCACTTATGCTTAATCATATTAAAACGATATAACGAGGAGCAGGAAAGAATGGAGGACACTTTATTGCTGTTAATCTAATATACTGTCCCACGTGGCCATATTCGGGTGTGAAAAGAACTGCGCCACTGGTGGTTGCTCTGAGATTTTGAGTTGGACGTTCAGATTTTTCCACAAGTAGTAAGTCTACATCATTACATGTCTCCCTTTTCTTCCCAAGCCACATAAAATAGAACACTGTTTGTACGAATGCAATTTATGGGGTCAAGAACTGCCCCAGTGGAGTCTAGCTGGTTGGGTTGACCAAGTCTTAAGCCACACATGTTCTATCCGGCTAAATTTAATGCACATCTAACTGAACCTTTTGCCAGGATTCTTTCCCTTCCTTTGAGTCATTGAACTTTTTAAAATTGTTGGAAATAAGATTTGAGATTCATAGACAAGAAATGAAGTAGAAAGGGCCTTTTCTGTTTCCTGATAGACGGAAAATGGCAGAAATATCACAAGGAATTTGGTAAATGAGCTTAATAACGAAATCAACCACTTTATTATTATATACATATATCTGATCAGAAACTTGAGTTACATCCAATCACATAAGGAGTGATTTGGCACTTGAATAATTCAAGACTCCCTTCTCTATTATTGGAGATTATTGTATTTAGGGAAGATTCAAAAGAAATTAAAGGGGGTTTGGGGTGGGGGAAGATTGTGTAGCTGGTCTAAGGATATACCTAATTACATTTGCTATCATATAGAGTTGGAAAAAGGGGGAGAGAGAGATCACTAGAAGAGATCACTACATTCGACCATTTGCATAGCAACTCTGTTTTCTTCATACAATGGCTTACTAATGCCAAGTTCAGAAGAAGATGAAGAACCAGAAGACCAAGAATTCATACTCTGATGAGGCTCCTCCTTCCCAAGCTCAATTCTTGTTATCCAATTAGAGCCTGAATGTTTTCCTGATCTCTTTGCCACACTCCAATATGACAGTTGTCGTTATCAAGCCTCAGACAGGTCAAGGAAGGTGCTGGATACTTGCAACATTGAGCACAGTGGACAGTGTTGATGAAGAAGATAAGGGGAATTTCTTCTCATTAACATTATTCTCCTCACAATTGGGAAGTTTGTTTTTGCAACTTGACCATTCATCAAGATAGCTGCTTCATCATAGGCTCTTGCTGCTTCCTCTGCTGTCTCAAATGTTCCTAGCCATATCCTTTTCTTCCTATAAGCAAAAACACTTACAGTCTCTTATCATGTACATTAAGATTTGGAAATTCAAGAAACATTAAATTAGACAAAAAATTCCAAAGTTGACATTTTTATAGCACTAGCAAAGAGAGACTGTATCAGCATTTTCATATCCTGGAGAAAACAGGATAATCAAAGTAAAAGCGTGTTTGAATATTAATAAGGGGTTCCTCAGATATACGTAGTACATTTTCAATGTACTTGTAGTTTTTGAGTGTGAAGAACTTACAGCAGAGGGTGGCGAATTTCAGAAACCCAAGAGCCCCACTGGCGTTGTCTGACACCTTTGAACTTCTTTGACTGTACCATGTTGTTCTTTGTCACAGATTTTATATATATGAAAAAATCTAAAAAAGGAAGTTGCAGAAGTTCTGATTGTCACGACCCGACCTCGGGCCCGCGACTGGTGCCTTACCCCGGGCACCCTAGTGATAAAACATCAGAGAAAATCAGCGAAAATAAAAACTTAAACATGAAACAAGATATATAAAATAAGAAACATGCTAACCAAAACGGTCACCTTTCTGCATCTATAACAAAACTCAACGATATCTCTTTCTGGCCCACAACAAGACTGCACTTCTAAGAGTTTTTATAACAACTATGACGGGACAGGGAATGTACAAGTACCTACAATGACAGGGAACTATACCAAAAGATAAGTCTCCGGAGAAACGGAGCTTCCCAACGCAGAATCGTGATCCCATGGCGAGGATCAACAATCGTGTACCTACCGCGGCATGACGCACCCGAAGCGAGGTCGATAACAGTACCAAGTATGTGAAATCAAAATATCGTAATGAAATCATAATAGTCTATATAAAGCAGAGACATGTAGGATAACCAAACTACGCATACAATGTATAAGCCATGTCAAGTCGTGACTTACGCTCAAAGTCATCGTGCGTGGAACTCCTTCCTCATCGCGAGCCTATGACATAAATCATAATCATGTGACGCGTGGCATCCTACCTCACCGTCGGCGCATACATATACACTACATATATAGATCTCCCGCGTGAAATCCTCGTCACTGTTGCGTAGGTGTAACATATAACCACGTGACACGCCCGATGCATCCTATCTCATTATTTGCCAGACACATAAACAATACATATATATATATATATATATAACATGCCCCTAATCCTCATCGGTGTAGACATGTCTTCACGTGAGCTAGCCCACGAGTAATAATCGTATATACCATGCCCCTAATCCTCATCGGTGTAGAAAGGTCTTCGTGGGAGCTAGCCCACGAGTAATAATCGTATATACCATGCCCCTAATCCTCATCTGGTGAAGCGATCTTCATGGGAGCTAGCCCACGAGTAATAATAATGGCCACATGCCCCGAATCCTCATCGGTGTAGACATGCCCGTGACCATAATAATATACCGAGTTTAACTCACGTGGCCGCACGCCGGAATCCTCATCGGTGTAGACATGTCCATGTGATAATAACAATGGAAGCATACCCGGAATCCTCCACATCGCCAGACGTCCAAGTAAGTTCACAACAAGTCAGCCGACCCTCCATCGAAAGACGCGGTGGTATAGAAATACAATACTTGCACAACAAAGGCTATCACAACTAGCATAGGCAAATTCAACATACTCTTAGACTTTCATTAACATGTAAATTGATTCACCATTTATATAAACTCAAGTACTCCCATTTTATGCCAACAATCCGGGTTTTAACCCTAAAGTACTACGTCTTTAATTCTTTCAAAAGATCTCTTTTTACGTAAAAACAACTCGATACTAATATCCGTAGTACCAAACACGTTCATGTTTAAATCAAGTACTTTATACTTTTTAAACCAAGTGGCTTACACTTTTAAAACAACGTCAAGTATACTTTTAAAACCCAAGTAACTAACTCTTTTAAGATCAAGGTACTCCTACCTTTTAAAACCAAGCCAACATATTTTCCATCAAGAAAAGTTCGATATTTGAAAACAAGTTACTTATACTTTTAAACTCAAGTTACTTCTCTTTTCCCAAAATCAAGTTACATGACTTTCAAAATACTTTAAGTCTCCTTACTTTAGAATGTCAAGAAATCAATACTTGTTTATAATGATTTTATTAACGCAGCCATGATCTAGAAAATGTAATACAATTTTGTCTTATCTTAGCTTCTATGCAGATGGAAGATTCTACTTGTTTTAATATAATTATTTGTCATTACATTTTCCTTTATTAACGCTGCAATGACTTGTTCGATAGTTATTCCCATTTCCGAAATCAAATAAAACTTTATTCTTTTAAAGACCAAGTACTCATTACTCACGAATGAGGTTTCACCACTTTTTATCACCATTCAGGTCAATTATAAGTCAAGTCTCTTATCTTTTAAAATCAACAAACCATTCTTTTACCTACATAAAGTCGTTATAACCAACTTCCCATAAAGCCATTATAACACTTTATGTTTTAAACCTACCAAATTCGTTTAGCACACGTACGTCTACCGTACTACATAGTTCACAACAATCATGCTAGAAAGGATAGGAAGAGGTTCACATACCTCGCGACGATTATCGACAAATAGCAAAATTGTTATACCCCGTATTTCCAGAGTATGTACGTAAGGGAATACGTACAAAAGTCTAGCCTTAAAGTTTAGGCACAAAACGTTTTTTTTTTGGCACAACTCACAAAACGAATAGTTTTCCGACGAAACGTTTCCACAGCTTTCGTAGGGTAAATTCCGGCTATGCCATTTCTAATTTTTGCGGATTTTTCCGAGAGACGAAACATTTTGGACCAACGGGAGGGCGACACTTGGCACCCTCCAATTGGTGGACTTGAAATCGTCCATTTGGACGAATTGGACAATGAAGTGCACGTTTTTTGTGCCTTTGCACAAGTCAAGGATTAGGTAGGATATTTTGTGTGCAAGTTGGCCAAGGACACTTGCCCTAATCTTGACCTTACACTTGCCTAGCACTTGGCTAAATCTTGGCCCTTGGTTGGCCATGTCTTGACCTATAAATACCCCCCTTTGGATGAAGAGTTCTTCATCCACAAATCAACTTCCAAGTCTTGAAAAATCCCTCCCCCTCTCTCTAAAGCTTTTCGTCCAAAGCCTCCTACCCCCCCTCCCCTTTTGAAGTTTGGCCGAGGGCCCCCCCCTAGCCTAGCCGAAATCTACCCCCCTCCCTTGGTAGAAAAGTTGCCTTCTTGTATTGTTATAATGCCCAAAATACCCTAGCCCAAATCCCTTAGTACTTAGTAGAAGTTGTGAAGAACTTCTAAGGTTTCCTTGGAGCATACAACTTAGGAGCAAAACCTTGCTCAGGCGCGACTTTATCTAGGATATTATTGGGCTTACCGAGGTAACTAATCCTAACCCTCTTTTGAATTAGAGAATACTTCGTAGTAGTATAAGAATAAGTATTAGATACTTAGAAGAATATTGCAGAATAGAATTGAACTTATCACGGTGAAGGGTTTAAAGAGGAATAATCAAAGCGTACTTACATAGAATTTGTTTTCACGATGAACTTGAGTAGCTCACCGGTAGGAAGACGCCCAATTTTCCGTAGGATATAGAACCCTCTGTTTAGAATCGTTTACAAAGTAGTCAACGCGTTGATAGGCGTGTCGACTATTATAGTCGATTCTCTACGCGACATATTCACTTGGCGGTGGTTTATTTGAGAAGGTATGTGATTCTTCCTAAAGCATGATATTTTACAATATATATGTAATGCGGTAGGCGTACGTGTGTTAAGCGAATAATAACTACGGCAATGTCTTTGACTTAAGCTGAATAATACTTACGGCAATGCCTCACGCTTAAGCCTAAATAATACTTACAGTGATGCCTCACTTAAGCCTGAATAATAAAGAACTGAAAGCATTTCAAAAGAATACTGGATCATTTTTTAACAGAAGAGAACTAATTGGTTTTTAAAACAGAAGCTTAAGAGTTATACTAGCTTTATGGGAAGTTAAGTATATCCACTTAAGAATGATAAAAGAAACAGTTTGCCTATGTGTTTATAACAGACTTATATTGAATTGTGAAAAGAATAATAAGATGGTTTGATAAGTAGACATGATATGATGCTATGTGTGTTAGTGTCTTGTAACGTTTGTATAGGAGAGTATTCTTGTTGTGCTTATGTTGTTTAAAGATAAGCTGTTATGTTAGTGTACTATCACTCACCTCTTGACATATTACCGGGGGTTAAGCTGCCTCCGTCGGGGTAGACTTCGGTGATGCAGGACCGTGATTCGAGAATACCTCATGCGGGTCCAAGGGACCTATGCGAGCTACGGGAGTTCGTGTTAGTGATGCGGGGTTATACCTCATGCGGTCTATGTGGCCACGCGGACTACGAGTCGGGGCGACGCAGGAGTAGCTACCTCGATGCGGGGTTATGTACCACTATGCGGGCCTATGTGAGTGGCCTATGCGGACTACGAGTCGAGGATTAGGCTTGCATGGTGATACTACGGGCAATTGGCCTGCCGATCATTCGCGACCTAGAAAAGACACATTCTGATTTACCTATTGTTGCTCTTGTTTATGATGCACTATGCGGTCCTGGTTGTTTCATACATACTTGTAAAGCGATTTTTAAATGATATGTTTTCATTTAAGTATTTCTGATTTCATATACTTAGTACTGTTATCTTGACCTCCTTGAGGCTGCGTTCATCTGTGAGTAAAGCGGCAGTGCTAGATCCACATTCTTAGGATCTACATGTTGGTGTCGAGCTCCATCCTTTCCGAGGCTCTACTTTTAGGTATGATCTCCTGTTGTAGATAGTTTTGTACGATCGAGGGTATGGCGGGCCACTGTCGCCATAGTTGTATATTTCCTTAAGTGCTGTAGTCATGTTATGCGATATCGGATGTATCGCTAAACCATGTTTATATATATATATATCTAGAAAGACGATGTTTTCTCACTTAAAGCGTGTCTTATTTTATAAACTGTTTCATGTCTTGTTTTATATTTCCGTGATTACTCGATGTATGACTACTTGGGTGCCGGTAAGACACGATCACGGGCCGGAATGGGTCGTGACAAAAGTGGTATCGAAGCGATTAATCCTCGGAAAGTGTCTACGACCGTATCTAGTAAGTCTTGATTATCGGTGTGTTGTGCACCACACCAATAATCGAGGCTATAGGATATTTAGGATTGGTTTCCACTCTTCTTACTCGAGATCGTGCTTTAGAAGTGTTAAAGTTGGACCTCTAACGTATTCCTTTTCATGTGATTATGCCTCGCGTAAGGCAACCCGGGCCCGAAGGCGGCAAGCGGAGGCGCGATCGGACACCGGAGTTACGAGGCTCGTGCCCGATCTACCGCAGACGGCGAGTTCTATGACGCCCGGCCCAGCGAAGACCACAGTACCACCTCCCGTCCCACGGCACAGGCGGAGAGTTAGGGCTCTGAGAGATGGCCCACTATTGGCTGAGTTGTGGCGAGATACGAGGATAGGCCGATCTGCAGCGATTCGATTCCAGCTCGGCTCGTCGCGCCGTGGTGCACCCGAAGCGAATAGTTTGAGGCTACGAGATTTCTTGAGTTGTAGCCCGCGAGTTTTACGGTCGGCGGAGGATGATCCGCGAGTTCATCCGTCATTCTGAGGAAGGATCACGCGGGTGATCAAGGCCTCGAGAGTCCGTGACGCCGGTTCGCGTCGGCTGCGTGATACCGATCGATTGGTTTGATTCATGGGAGTTATCCGGGAGAGCACGCGTCCCGCCTACTGGGATGAGTTCTCGAGGCTTTCCTCGCTCACTTCTTGCCTCGCGGATGAGGAGGCGCGGTGATAGATTTTTACTTTGAGGCGAGAGAGGGCGACCTTGTCGAGTACAATGTCGAGTTTGATTCATTGGCTCGTCGTCCCGGCATTGGTAGCGATATGGAGGATAGGGTGCCGTTACGTCAGGCTAGATGATTATATGGCGAAGTCGTATGCGGGTGTTTCTCTTCACCGGGTATGGACATTACCCGCATCTGAGCTCATGCTCTTGGATGTGAGGAGCGTAGAGATCGATGGGTTGTGACGAAGCGAAGAAGGCCGGGGCGGCAGGTCTTTTGGTGGCTATCGTGGTGGCGGCCTCGCAGATCTAGATTTGCACCACAACGGCTCGAGCACTCTGCCGTCCTCGGCCTGGCCGGACATTCGAGAGAGCGGGCGGGGCGAGACTTGAGCGTCGAGCGGCGAAATGCGGCGATCGGGACCACCCGCGGTGTGGCCGTCACGGTAGATCCCACCGGGAGTTGTGGTGCTACGGAGTTTGTTTGATTGTGGCGGCCGAGTCACTACGGCATGTCCAGGCGAGGCGATCTTGATGGTAGGAGTCGGCCTACGAGTTCTTTCGCCGTCTTCTTCATCCCCGACAGCTACTCGCCACGGAGGCAAGGTACTCATGGACCAGTCGCGGCGAAGGTCGTGGCGCGGGTCCCGATTCTAGCGGTCCTCGAACCGCATTTATGCTTTGTCCACCGACGGATCAGAGGCCTCACCGATGTAAATCGCAGTACCTTATCGGTTCGGGTTTGATGTTTATGCCTTGATAGATCCGGGTTCTACTATGTCCTATATATCTCCCTTGTTGCTAGTAGGATAGGGATAGAGCACGAGTCCATAGACCACTTTCGAGGTAGCTACGCGATGGGTGATTCGGTGGTAGCTCGGCGGGTATATAGAGCTTGTCTGTGACCATTCTGATCGTCGGACCTGGCCGACTTGATAGAGTTGGAGATGATTGACTTCGACGTGATCATGGGGATGGATTGGCTAGCTTCTTGCTACGCCAATGTAGGCCGAGAGAGAGTAATGCAGTTCCGGTTTCTCGAGGCCGGTTGTTGAGTGGGAGCACGCGGTATCGCCGAGGGTAGGTTTATTTCCTACCTCGAGGCTAGGAAGATGGTGCGAGAAGGGTATATCTACCATCTCGTTCGGGTGTTTGATCAAGTGCGGTACCAGATTTTCCGTCGATTCGGTGGTCGAGAGTTCCCGAGCGTGTTTCAGGCGACCTCGGGTATCCTCACGAGAGGAGATTGAGTTTTGTATTGACATATTGGTAGACACTCGGCTATTTCCATTCCGCCATACGAATGACACTGCCGAGTTGAGAGTTGAAGGATCGGCTTAGAGATTTCTTTGGAGAAGGGCTTCATCAGGCCTAGTGTTTCTCCACAGGGAGCGCGGTATTGTTCGTGAAAAAGAAGGGCGGGGCAGCTGCGCGTGTGTTGATTACGGCGGTGAACAAGGTGACCATTAAGAACGAATACCCTTCCCGGGATTGATGATTTGTTCGACCGGTTGCGAAGTGCGAGATGCTTCTCCAAGATTGATCTGGTCGGGCTATCATCAGTGCGAGTCGAGAGGTGGATGTCCCTAGGGTGCATTCGGGACCGTGCGGGCATTATGAGTTCAGGTCATGTCTTTTGGGTTGACGATGCTCGGCGGTATTCATGGATTTGATGAACCGAGTGTTCAAACCATTTTTGGACACGCGTTTGTGATAGTGTTCATTGATGATATCTTGGTTTATTCTCTCGGAAGCGAGAGCATGCGGAGCATTTGAAGATCTTGTGATTCTCGAGACCAGTGATTATGCGCCAAGTTTTCCAAATGTGAGTTTTGGTTGACTTGATGGCGTTTCTTGGGCATATTGTGGTGATGGCATTCCAGTGGATCGGCCAAGATCGGCGATCGAGGACTTGGCCTGACCTACTACTCCGAAGAGGTTCGCGATTTTACGGGCCTTGCAGGATATTATCGGTTCGTGGAGAAGTTTGCTTCTATCTGCACCATTGACTAAGGTGACTCGGAAGGCGACCAAGTTTGATGGTGATGCTTGTGGCGGGGTTTCGATTCTTGAAAAGAGGCCGGCGACCGCCCGTTCTTACTCTTCCGGAGGTCGACGGTTATGTTGTGTATTGCGATCGTCGAGCATCGGGTTGGGATGTGTGTTGATGCAGCATGGCGGGGTTATAGCATATGCGTCCCGGTGAAGAAACACGAGAGAACTACCCGCCGTGATTTGGAGTTGGCGGTGTGATTCACGCTTTGAAGATCTGGAGGCACTATTTGTATGGGGTTCACGTGGATATTTTTACGGACCACAAGAGCCTCGGTATATCTTCACCAGAGGAGTGAACTTACGGCGAGGCGGTGGTTAGAGTTGCTTAAGGATTACGATGTTGATATCTGTACCACGGGAAGGCGATGTTGTGGCGGATGCTCTTAGTCGTAGGTCGATGGGGAGCCTATCGGATGTGCGACTAGAGAGGAGGGACATGGTTCGTGATTTGCATCGATTAGCGAGTCTTGGTGTCCGTTTGATTGATTACGATAGCGATGGGGTTAGAGTTCGTGAGGTTGCGAGTCTTCCATCGTCGAGGAGGTGAAGAGGCAGCGATTCGAGGATCGGCTTTGATTCGATATCGTGATCTGACTCTTCGTGAGGCAAGGGTCCTTTTGGTAGCACTTTGATGGGGTGCTAAGGTTTGAGGCGAGTTGTGTGTTCGGATGTTTGAGACTTGGCGGAGTTCTTGGGGAAGCACGCGGTAGCGCGTTACTCTATCCATCCGGTCGACCAAGATGTACCACGACCTTAGATCTGTGTATTGGTGGGATGGCTTGAAGAGGGCGTTGCGAGTTCGTAGCTCGGTGCGTGTTGTCGGCGGTGAAGGTAGAGCACGAGGCACGGTGGTTTATTCTGAGACGATTGAGATCCCGACACGGAAGTGGGAGGTAATCAACATGGACTTTATCACGGGGTTACCTCGCACTCGGAGGAGACATGATTCTATATGGGTTATCGTCGTGGTGTGAAATCAGCCCACTTTCTTCCGTCGGGGCGACTTTTTCGGTGAGATTATGCGGACTTTACATCAGAGATCGTCGATGCGCATGGAGTCCCTATTTCGATCATATCGCAGAGGAGCCCGATTCTGGCTAACTGGAGGTCCTTCCGAGAGAGGTTTAGGGGCGGTGAGCACGAATCTGCATTCCATCCACGGGCAGACGGGCGGTAGCGCACTATCCGGACTCTTGAGGATATCTGCGAGCTGTGTTATCGACCGAGTGGTAGGGAGGATCATTTGCCTCTAGTTGAGTTCGCATACAATAATAGCTACCACTCGGTATTCGGATGGCGCCTTATGAGGCCTTGTATGGGAGGAAGTGCGGTCGCCTATAGGTTGGTTCGATGTGGGCGAGGTGCGGCTAGTGGGACGGTTTGGTGCGTGAGGCGATGGATAAGGTGAAGCTTATCCGAGGCGGCTATTAATGGCTCGAGTCGGCAAGTCGTATGCAGATCATCGTCGTCGGCATCCGGAGTTCGCGATTCATGATTGGGTTTTCTAAAGGTGTCACCCATGAAGGGTGTGATGAGATTCGGGAAGAAGGAAACTCGGCCAGGTATATTGGGCGTTTCAGTTGTCGCGAGGTAGGCAAGGTTGCTATGAGTTGGATCTGCCGTCCGTCCGGAGGCGGTCATCCGGTTTTCACGTATCTATCTTTGAGGAGATGTATCGGGGATCCATCAGGTACACCCGATTGGCGATGTCGGTGTGGGGTTATCGTATGAGGAGGTTCCCATAGCGATAATCGATCGTCGGAGTTAGGCGTCTGCGGACGGGGCGTGGCCGTCAAAGTCTTGTGGCGAACGAGCTCGAGAGAGGAGATGACTTGGGAAGCGAGGAAGACATGAGGCGAAGTATCCTCACCTATTCCCACACTCCGGGTAATTCACTTTTCCTCTTGGTAAATCTTCATTATCGTTTATGCCTAAGTGTTGTTACGTGGCGTGTGTGGCATTTGCAAATGTTTAAGTTATGAAGAATCTTATCGTTAATCGTCTTGGGAAGGAACATTCGGACGAATGTTTCTAAGGAGGAGAATGTTATACCGTATTTCAGTATGTACATAAGGGAATACGTACAAAGTCTAGCCTTAAAGTTTAGGCACAAACGTTTTTGGGCACAACTTACAAAGCGAATAGTTTTTAAACGAAGCGTTTCCACGACTTTCGTAGGGTAAATTCGGCTATGCCATTTCTAATTTTGCGGATTTTTAGAGGCGAAACATTTTGGACCAGCGGGAGGCGACACTTGGCACCTCGATTGGTGGACTTGAAATCGTCCATTTGGACGAATTGGACAATGAAGTGCACGTTTTTGTGCCTTTGCACAAGTCAAGGATTAGGTAGGATATTTTGTGTGCAAGTTGGCCAAGGACACTTGCCTAATCTTGACCTTACACTTGCCTAGCACTTGGCTAAATCTTGGCCCTTGGTTGGCCATGTCTTGACCTATAAATACCCCTTTGGATGAAGAGTTCTTCATCCACAAATCAACTTCAAGTCTTGAAAAATCCCTCCTCTCTCTAAAGCTTTTCGTCCAAAGCCTCCTACCCCCTTTTGAAGTTTGGCGAGGGCACACTGCTAGCCGAAATCTACCCCCTCATGGTAGAAACGTTGCCTTCTTGTATTGTTATAATGCCCAAAATACCTAGCCCAAATCCCTTAGTACTTAGTAGAAGTTGTGAAGAACTTCAAGGTTTCCTTGGAGCATACAACTTAGGAGCAAAACCTTGCTCGGTAGCGACTTTATCTAGGATATTATTGGGCTTACAGGTAACTAATCCTAACCCTCTTTTGAATTAGAGAATACTTCTTTGTAGTAGTATAAGAATAAGTATTAGATACTTAGAAGAATATTGCGAGAATAGAATTGAGTGTTATCACGGTAGAAGGGTTTAAAGAGGAATAATCAAACGTACTTACATAGAATTTGTTTTCACGATGAACTTGAGTAGCTCACGGGTAGGGAAGTCGCCCAATTTTAGTAGGATATAGAACCCTCTGTTTAGAAGCTGTTTACAAAGTAGTGCGAGCGTTGATAGGCGTGTCGACTATTATAGTTGATTCTCTACGCGACATATTCAACTTGGCGGTGGTTTTATTTGAGAAGGTATGTGATTCTTCCTAAAGCATGATATTTTACAATATATATGTAGTGCGGTAGCGTACATGTGTTAAGCGAATAATAACTACGGCAATGTCTTTGACTTAAGCTGAATAATACTTACGGCAATGCGCCGGCTTAAGCTGAATAATACTTACTGCGATGCCTCGGCTTAAGCACGAATAATAAAGAAGCGAAAGCATTTCAAAGAATCTTGGATCATTTTTATGAAGAGAACTAATTGGTTTTTAAAACAGAAGCTTAAGAGTTATACTAGCTTTATGGGAAGTTAAGTATATCCACTTAAGAATGATAAAAGAAACAGTTTGCCTATGTGTTTATAACAGACTTATATTGAATTGTGAAAAGAATAATAAGATGGTTTGATAAGTAGACATGATATGATGCTATGTGTGTTAGTGTCTTGTAACGTTTGTATAGGAGAGTATTCTTGTTGTGCTTATGTTGTTTAAAGATAAGCTGTTATGTTAGTGTACTATCACTCACCTCTTGACATATTGCCGGGGGTTAAGCTGCCCTCCGATGCGGGGTAGACTTCGGTGATGCAGGACCATGATTCGAGAATACCTCATGCGGGTCGAGGGACCTATGCGAACTACGGGAGTTCTGGTTAGTGATGCGGGGTTATACCTCATGCGGTCTATGTGGCCGTGCGGACTACGAGTCGGGGCGATGCAGGAGTAGCTACCCTCGATGCGGGGTTATGTACCTATGCGGGCCTATGTGAGTGGCCTATGCGGACTACGAGTCGAGATTAGGCTTGCATGGTGATACTACGGGCAGTGGCCTGCCCGATCATTCGCGACCTAGAAAAGACACATTACAGTTTACCTATTGTTGCTCTTGTTTATGATGTGGCACTATATGCGGTCCCTTGGTTGTTTCATACATACTTGTAAAAGCGATTTTTAAATGATATGTTTTCATTTAAGTATTTCTGATTTCATATACTTAGTACTGTTATCGACCTCCTTGGGGCTGCGTTCATCTGCGCGGTAGAGCGGCAGTGCTAGATCCACATTCTTAGGATCTCTATGTTGGTGTCGGGAGCTCCGTCCTTTCGGAGGCTCTACTTTTGGGTATGATCTCCTGTTGTAGATAGTTTTATCTGATCGAGGTATGGCGGGCCCTGTCATACATAGTTGTATATTTCCTTAAGTGCGTAGTCATATTTATGCGATATCGGATGTATCGCTAAACCGTTTATATATATATATATCTTAGAAAGACGATGTTTTCTCACTTAAAGCGTGTCTTATTTTATAAAGCTGTTTCATGTCTTGTTTTATATTTCCGATTACTACGATGTATGACTACTTGGGTGCCGTGAGGCACGATCCACGCCCCGGAATGGGTCGTGACAAAAGTGGTATCGAGCGATTAATCCTCGGAAAGTGTCTGACCGTATCTAGTAAGTCTTGATTATCGGTGTGTTGTGCACCACACCAATAATCGAGGCTATAGGATATTTAGGATTGGTTTCCACTCTTCTTACTCGAGATCGTGCTTTAGAAGTGTGTTAAAGTTGGACCCCTCTAACGTATTCCTTTTACATGCAGATTATGCCTCGCGTAAGGCAACCGGGCCCGAGAAGGCAAAGCGTGAGGAGCGCGATCGGACACCGAATTACGAGGCTCGAGCCCGATCTATCGCATGACGGCGAGTTCTATGGCGCCGCCGGCCCCGAGACCACAGTACCACGCCTCACATCCCGCGGCACAGGCGGAGGAGTTAGGGTCTGAGAGATGGCCCGACTATTGGCTAGAAGTTGTGGCGAATACGAGATAAGTGAATCTGGCGATTCGATTCAGCTCGGCTCGGTCGCGCCGTGGTGCACCGAGGCGAATAGTTTGAGGCTACGAGATTTCTTGAGTTGTAGCGCCCGAGTTTTACGGGTCGGCCGGAGGATGATCGCGAGAGTTCATCCGTCGCTCTGAGAAGGATCGTGCGGGTGATCAAGGCCTCGAGGCAGTACGTGACGCCGGTTCGCATCGGTGCGTGATACCGCGATCGATTGGTTTGATTCATGGGAGTTATCGGGGAAACCTGCGTCCCTACTGGGATGAGTTCTCGAGGCTTTCCTCACTCACTTCTTGCCTCGCGGATGAGGAGGCGCGGTGATAGATTTTCTTCTTTGAGGCGAGAGGGCCTTGTCGGGAGTACAATGTCGAGTTTGATTCATTGGCTCGTCGTCCAGCGTTGGTAGCGATATGGAGGATAGGGTGCACCGTTACGTCAGGGCTAGATGATTATATGGCGAGTCATGTGCGGGTGTTTCTCTTGGCCGGGTATGGACATTACCGCATGCGAGCTCATGCTCTTGGATGTGAGGCGTAGAGATCGATGGGTTGTGCGGCGAGAAGAAGGCGGGGCGGCGAGGGTCTTTTGGTGGCTATCGTGGTGGCGGCCTCGGCGATCTAGATTTGCACCACCGGCTCGAGCACTCCTGCCGTCCTCGGCCGGCCGGACATTCGAGCGGACCGGGGCCCCGGGACTTGAGCGTCGAGGCGGCGAGAATGCGGCGTCGGGACCACCCGCCGGTGTGGCGTCGGTAGATCCCGGGAGTTGTGGTGCTACGAGTTTGTTTGATTGTGGCGGCGAGTCACTATGCGGCTGTCCGACCAAGGCGATCTTGATGGTAGAGTCGACTACGAGTTCTTTCGCGGGTCTTCTTCATCCCAGCGACTACTCGCCACGGAGGCAAGGTACTCGTGGACCAGCGGTCGCGGCGAGGTCGTGGCGCGGGTCGATTCTAGCGGTCCTCGAGAACGCATTTATGCTTTGTCGGTAGAAGCGGGATCGGGAGGCCTCACGATGTCGTCACGGTACCTTATCGGTTTAGGTTTGATGTTTATGCCTTGATAGATCGGGTTCTACTATGTCTATATATCTCCCTTGTTGCTAGTAGGATAGGGATAGAGCACGAGTCCATAGACCACTTTCGAGGTAGCTACGCGATGGGTGATTCGGTGGTAGCTCGGCGGGTATATAGAGCTTGTCTGTGACCATTCTGATCGTCGGACCACTGGCGAGCTTGATAGAGTTGGAGATGATTGACTTGGCGTGATCATGGGGATGGATTGGCTAGCTTTGCTACGCCAATGTAGGCTAGAGAGAGTAATGCAGTTCCGATTTCTGAGGAGCCGGTTGTTGAGTGGGAGGAGCACGGTATCGTAGAGGGTAGGTTTATTTCCTACCTCGAGGCTAGGAAGATGGTGCGAGAAGGGTATATCTACCATCTCGTTCGGGTGTTTGATCTTGAAGGCTGCGGTACCAGATTTTCCGATTCCGATGGTCGAGAGAGTTCCCAGGCGTGTTTCAGGCGACCTCCGGGTATCCTCACGAGAGGAGATTGAGTTTTGTATTGACATATTGGTAGACACTCGGCCTATTTCCATTCGCCATATCTGAACGACACTGCCGAGTTGAGAGAGTTGAAGGATCGGCTTAGAGATTTCTTTGGAGAAGGGCTTCATCGGGCCTAGTGTTTCTCGCAGGGAAGCGCGGTATTGTTCGTGAAAAAGAAGGGCGGGGCAGCTGCGCATGTGTGTTGATTCTGACGGTGAACAAGGTGACCATTAAACGAATACCCCTTCCGGGATTGATGATTTGTTCGACGGTTGCGAGTGCGAGATGCTTCTCCAAGATTGATCTACGGTCGGGCTATCATCAGGTGCGAGTCAGAGAGGTGGATGTCCCTAGGACTGCATTCCGGACCCGGTACGGGCATTATGAGTTCAGGGTCATGTCTTTTGGGTTGACCAATGCTCCGTCGGTATTCATGGATTTGATGAACCGAGTGTTCAAACCATTTTTGGACACGTTTGTGATAGTGTTCATTGATGATATCTTGGTTTATTCTCTCTCGGGCGAGGAGCATGCGGAGCATTTGAAAGCTGTCTTGTGATTCTCGGGACCAGCGGTTATCGCCAAGTTTTCCAAATGTGAGTTTTGGTTGACTTGATGGCGTTTCTTGGGCATATTGTCCGGTGATGGCATTCCGGTGGATCTGGCAAGATCGGCGATCGGGACTTGGCCTGAACCTACTACTCCGTGAAGGTTCGCGATTTTACGGGCCTTGCAGGATATTATCGGCGGTTCGTGGAAGTTTGCTTCTATCTGCACCATTGACTAAGTGACTCGAGGCGGCCAAGTTTGATGGTGATGCTTGTGGCGGGGTTTCGATTCTTGAAAAGAGGCGGCGGCCGCCCGTTCTTACTCTTCGGAGGTCGAGCGGTTATGTTGTGTATTGCGATCGTCGGGCATCGGGTTGGGATGTGTGTTGATGCAGCATGGCGGGGTTATAGCATATGCATCGGCGGTGAAGAAACACGAGAGGAACTACCCCACCATGATTTGGAGTTGGCGGTGTGATTCACGCTTTGAAGATGCGGAGGCACTATTTGTATGGGGTTCACGTGGATATTTTACAGACCACAGAGCCTCGGTATATCTTGACCAGAGGAGAGTGAACTTACGGCGAGGCGGTGGTTAGAGTTGCTTAAGGATTACGATGTTGATATCTGTACCACGGGAAGGCGATGTTGTGGCGGATGCTCTTAGTCGTAGGTCGATGGGAGCCTATCGGATGTGCGGCTAGAGAGGAGGACATGGTTCGTGATTTGCATCGATTAGCGAGTCTTGGTGTCCGTTTGATTGATTACGATAGCGATGGGGTTAGAGTTCGTGAGGTTGCCGAGTCTTCCATCGTCGAGGAGGTGAAGAGGCCACAGTTCGAGGATCGGCTTTGATTCGATATCGTGATCTGACTCTTCGTGAGGGCAAGGGTCCTTTTGAGTAGCACGATGGGGTGCTAAGGTTTGAGGCGAGTTGTGTGTTCGGATGTTTGGGACTTGGCGGAGTTCTTGAGGGAAGCACCGCGCCAGCGTTACTCTATCCGTCAAAGTCGACCAAGATGTACCACGACCTTAGATCTGTGTATTGGTGGGATGGCTTGAAGAGGGGCGTTGCGAGTTCGTAGCTCGGTGCCGTGTTGTCGGCGGTGAAGGTAGAGCACGGAGGCACGGTGGTTTATTCTGAACGATTGAGATCCCGACACGGAAGTGGGAGGTAATCAACATGGACTTTATCACGGGGTTACCTCGCACTCGGAGGAGACATGATTCTATATGGGTTATCGTCGGCGGTGACGAAATCAGCCCACTTTCTTCCGTCGGGGCGACTTTTCGGTGAGGATTATGCGAACTTTACATCAGAGATCGTCGGTGCATGGAGTCCTATTTCGATCATATCGACGAGAGCCCGATTTACGGCTAACTTACGGAGGTCCTTCGAAGAAGGTTTAGGGGCGGTGAGCACAATCTGCATTCCATCCACGAGACGAGCGGGCGGCGGCGCCTTATCCGGACTGCGAGGATATCTGCGAGCTTTGTGTTATCGACTTCGAGTAGGCTGGGAGGATCATTTGCCTCTAGTTGAGTTCGCGTACAATAATAGCTACCACTCCGGTATTCGGATGGCGCCTTATGAGGCCTTGTATGGGAGGAAGTGCGGTCGCCTATAGGTTGGTTCGATGTGGGCGAGTGCGGCTAGTGGGACGGTTTGGTGCGGCGAGCGATGGATAAGGTGAAGCTTATCAAGGCGGCTATTGGCGACTCGAGTCGGCAAGTCGTATCACGGATCATCGTCGTCGGCATCCGAGGTTCGCGATTCATGATTGGGTTTTCTAAAGGTGTCACCCATGAAGGGTGTGATGAGATTCGGGAAGAAGAAACTTCGGCCCAGTATATTGGGCGTTTGATTGTCGCGAGGTAGGCAAGGTTGCTATGAGTTGGATCTGCCGTCCGTCTGGAGGCGGTGCATCCGGTTTTCACGTATCTATCTTGAGAGATGTATCGGGGATCCATCTAGGGTACACCGATTAGCGATGTCGGTGGCCAGGGGTTATCGTATGAGAGGTTCCATAGCGATGTCGATCGTCGAGTTAGGCGTCTGCGGACCAGGGCGTGGCTTCCGTCAAAGTCTTGTGGCGAACGAGCTCGAGAGGAGATGACTTGGGAAGCGAGGAAGACATGAGGCGAAGTATCCTCACCTATTCCCACACCTCGGGTAATTCACTTTTCCTCTTGGTAAATCTTCATTATCGTTTATGCCTAAGTGTTGTTACGTGGCGTGTGTGGCATTTGCAAGCTGTTTAAGTTATGAAGAATCTTATCGTTAAGCTGTCTTGGGAAGGAACATTCGGGACGAATGTTTCTAAGGAGGAGAATGTTATACCGTATTTCCAGTATGTACATAAGGGAATACGTCAAAGTCTAGCCTTAAAGTTTAGGCACAAGCGTTTTTGGGCACAACTTACAAAGCGAATAGTTTTCCGGCGAAGCGTTTCCACGACTTTCGTAGGGTAAATTCGGCTATGCCATTTCTAATTTTTGCGGATTTTTAGAGGCGAAACATTTTGGACCAGCGGGAGGCGACACTTGGCACCCTCCGATTGGTGGACTTGAAATCGTCCATTTGGACGAATTGGACAATGAAGTGCGTTTTTGTGCCTTTGCACAAGTCAAGGATTAGGTAGGATATTTTGTGTGCAAGTTGGCCAGGACACTTGCCCTAATCTTGACCTTACACTTGCCTAGCACTTGGCTAAATCTTGGCCCTTGGTTGGCCATGTCTTGACCTATAAATACCCCTTTGGATGAAGAGTTCTTCATCCACAAATCAACTTCAAGTCTTGAAAAATCCCTCCCCTCTCTCTAAAGCTTTTCGTCCAAAGCCTCCTACCCACTCCCCTTTTGAAGTTTGGCGAGGCCCCACAACTAGCAGAAATCTACCCCCCTTGGTAGAAACGTTGCCTTCTTGTATTGTTATAATGCCCAAAATACCTAGCCCAAATCCCTTAGTACTTAGTAGAAGTTGTGAAGAACTTCAGGTTTCATGGAGCATACAACTTAGGAGCAAAACCTTGCTCAGTAGCGACTTTATCTAGGATATTATTGGGCTTACCGAGGTAACTAATCCTAACCCTCTTTTGAATTAGAGAATACTTCTTGTAGTAGTATAAGAATAAGTATTAGATACTTAGAAGAATATTGCGAATAAATTGAGTTATCACAGTAGAAGGGTTTAAAGAGGAATAATCAAACTGTACTTACATAGGGTGTTTTCTGATGAACTTGAGTAGCTCACGGGTAGGGAAATGCGCCCAATTTTCCGTAGGATATAGAACCCTCTGTTTAGAAGCATTTACAAAGTAGTGCGAGCGTTGATAGGCGTGTCGACTATTATAAATTTGATTCTCTGCGCGACATATTCAACTTGGCGGTGGTTTTATTTGAGAAGGTATGTGATTCTTCCTAAAGCATGATATTTTACAATATATATGTAGTGCGGTAGGCGTACATGTGTTAGCGAATAATAACTACGGCAATGTCTTTGACTTAAGCTGAATAATACTTACGGCAATGCCTCGGCTTAAGCTTTGAATAATACTTAGCGATGCCTGGCTTAAGCTTTGAATAATAAAGAAGCGAAAGCATTTCAAAAGAATCTTGGATCATTTTTATGAAGAGAACTAATTGGTTTTTAAAACAGAAGCTTAAGAGTTATACTAGCTTTATGGGAAGTTAAGTATATCCACTTAAGAATGATAAAAGAAACAGTTTGCCTATGTGTTTATAACAGACTTATATTGAATTGTGAAAAGAATAATAAGATGGTTTGATAAGTAGACATGATATGATGCTATGTGTGTTAGTGTCTTGTAACGTTTGTATTCTTGTTGTGCTTATGTTGTTTAAAGATAAGTTGTTATGTTAGTGTACTATCACTCACCTCTTGACATATTACCGGGGGTTAAGCTGCCCTCCGATGCGGGGTAGACTCAGGCGGTCTGGGACCATGATTCGAGAATACCTCATGCGGGTCCAAGGGACCTATGCGGAGCTACGGGAGTTCCAGGTTAGTGATGCGGGGTTATACCTCATGCGGTCTATGTGGCCATGCGGACTACGAGTCCAGGACGATGCCGAGGAGTAGCTACCCTCGATGCGGGGTTATGTACCCTATGCGGGCCTATGTGAGTGGCCTATGCGGACTACGAGAGTCCAGGATTAGGCTTGCATGGTGATACTACGGGCAATTGGCCCTGCTTCGATCATTCGCAGCCTAGAAAAGACATTCTGATTTACCTATTGTTGCTCTTGTTTATGATGTGGCACTATATGCGGTCCCTTGGTTGTTTCATACATACTTGTAAAGCGATTTTAAAATGATATGTTTTCATTTAAGTATTTCTGATTTCATATACTTAGTACTGTTATCTTGACCTCGCCCGAGGCTGCGTTCATCTGCGGTAAGAGAGCGCAGTGCTAGATCCACATTCTTAGGATCTCTACGTTGGTGTCGGGAGCTCCATCCTTTCTGGAGGCTCTACTTTTGGGTATGATCTCCCTGTTGTAGATAGTTTTGTCTGATCGGGGTATGGCGGTACCTGTCGCCATAGTTGTATATTTCCTTAAGTGCATGTAGTCATGTTATGCGATATCGGATGTAGCGCTAAACCATGTTTATATATATATATCGAAAGGCGATGTTTTCTCACTTAAAGCGTATGTCTTATTTTATAAACTGTTTCATGTCTTGTTTTATATTTCCGCTGATTACTCTGATGTATGACTACTTGGGTGCCCCGGTAAGGCACCAGTCACGGGCCCCGGAATGGGTCGTGACAAAAATGCTCCAAAGTACTATACCTCTGCTAGCCTTTTCCACCCTTCAAGTAGAATTCACTACTCGTAGTACTTCAACCTATAATGGTCATAAAACGTCTATTAACTTCTAAATTTCTTCGTAGAATATTCCAAGTATACAGTTCCGTATTATACGGAAAATCGGACAACACCTCCTTTGTTTCTACATACATGCCACCTTTTTCAAGGCCGAATTCAATAACCAAACATGCCATATTTAAGGCTCAACATAGCAACCAATCAAAGGGGATTACACGCCTTACAATACGTGTAAAATTCCGCCCCACAATTCATACCAAGTAGTTTAATACTTAAAAGTCATTCTCGGCCAACAATATAACCAATCCTAAATCCTTTCCAATTCTTCTAATCCAAATTCTTAGGTCTAACATGTTATATAGCCATAGACAACTTCAACAACTACAATTTCCTTCTTTATATAACATGTGACAACTTATACTAATAATCAAATTGAATTGTAATCTTAAGGCTAAACATGCTAGTTTTCGGATTAGGGTTCCAATAGCCAATACACTTAATCAACCTTCATACTAAATACCTCATGCTTGCTAATATCCATAACTACAATGATAAGTAATCTTTAATTTCTAAAACGACAAGATTTATACCTTTACAAGCCCTTAAAATTTCCTAGATTCAAAGTCGCTCCTTAGCAATTCTTAGCTCCTTTCCTTTACGCTCCAATCCGCTATTTGAAGCCTTTAGAAGTTCACAACCAACTTCTCTTCCATTCTCAATCCAAACTTGTGAAAACGACTTAGGTTTTCTCCTTGCGACTAACGTGAAAACGCCGTTTTTCCAAAATCTTTCTATTGAGATATCCTTACAATACCCTTAGGGACCTTTGGTTAAAGTCTTGTGAATAATGGATCAAAACTACAAAATTTTCTTGTGAGAAATGGGACAAAGCCGAGAGCCTCTATGAAGAACAAGAATGTGTGATTTTTTTTCTAAGTGTTGGAAGACCTTGTCTTGCACTAGTGTGTATATATAATACAATGGAGGGTCAAGATAATCACAAATGTGTGGCTAGGATGAAGATCATTAAAGTAAAGCCAAGTGGACAAGTTGACAAGTCAACAATCTCAAGCTTGAAGACTTATTCATCCACAATGGTCAATGGCCATTTTAACCTTGCAATTTTCGTCCAAGACCACGAGGGGGGAGGTGCCACGTGTCGCCCTCTCATTCGTCCATAAAATTCTGTAACCCTCGTGGGTCCCACAAAACGTAAAATTCCTCGTGTGGGCCCCACATGACCAAATCCGTAAAAATAAATTCCATAATTCTTATAAATTCTTAAAGTCTTAAATACCAAAGTTGAGAATCCAATTCTCAATAATAAACTTTTTTCCTTCACGAAGTTCGGAAACTTTTCCGTCGAAAAATCACATCTTTCTTCCTTTCCAATTTTAATGTCATATTCTCGTACGTACGTCCTCACATACATACCCTGGAACTACGGGGTGTAACACTGATAAGGGAGACACAGAAATGAATGATGAAATGAGGGTTAGATGAGAAGAATTAAAGCCATCACAGAGAGGGTGGTGTCGGTAGAGGAGGAGGAAGAGTTTGGTGATAGAATTTATAGAGAAGGTGTGAGTTACACAATGGATGTACGAGAATAATATACAACTACTACTAGTGCTTCGAAAGGATAAACTATAATGATTACAATAGTTAACAATCTTATAGCCAACAAGAGTCGTGACTACAATAAACTTGTGAATTCTTGAACTTCGTTCTTGAATGATTCTTGAGTCTTGGATCTTTGGATCTTCGTTCAACTGCAGCAAGCCCCTTGATCTTTATAACATGAAACCAAAAGACACTAAATCTGGTGTTGTTACAGAGGCGCTGTTGAATCGAGTGATATTCACTTTGTCCTTAAGACATTATTGCCCCGTATATATCATTTTACGTTGATGGACAACTGTCTCCCAGGATAAAACAACAACTAAAAAATGAGCAAAGGAAACTCAAGTGTTTATCAAGAAGAACCTTTGAGTGTGTGAAAATATGCTAGAGAGGAAGAAGTTCAGAAAAATCTGAACTAAACAAGAGTGAAATGTGTTCTTCAATTGAGCCTAAGGTCTCAATTTATAGTGTGTGTAAGATGACCTCCCATCTAGCCAACTAATGAAAATCAAGGCCATGTAATGACACTTATTGAGAGGTTATAATTCAGCCATTCAAGTGTCAAGTAATGAAGAATCAATGCTCCAAAATCAGCCCAAAAGTCAGAAATATTTCGTCTTCCGTCGACCTCACTGCCATCGAAGCGTCATGGCCCTGCTTGGGAAGCGCCGCGTCGCCTAAATTCCAGTAATTGAGCAATGCTCAAGCGCCGTGACTCCGACTGTGTTGCACCGCATCCCTTTCACGGCTCCGCGACGATATCCGACTCTTTTTATATTTTATACATCGTATACTTCTTCCTTCATTTGCCAACGTGAAACATTTGTCGTTTGTCCAACAACCGTCTATCATTTCATGTCTCACTCGGCCTAATATTACATATGTCGTACAACATGTATGTTTGTTTATGCATGATCCCAGGATTGAGCACATGAATGCGCTCAAACACATTATTAGGTACATCCAGGGGATATTGAGTATGACTTGCCTTTATATCCTTCGTCGACGTCTACACTTGTCTCATATACAGATGCTGATTGGGGTGGCTGTTCAGACACCAGATGGTCTACGTCTGGATATTGTATGTTTCTTGGCAATAACTTGGTCTCTTGTTCTGTAAAGTGTCAGTCGACTTTATCACGTTCCAGTTCAGATGCCGAGTATCGAGGGGTAGCCAATGTGGTCTCTGAATCATGCTGGTTACAAAATCTCCTTTTAATGCTTCATTGTCCTATTGAGAAAGCTACCTTGGTTTATTGTGAATATTCTAGTGTCATCTACCTTTCTGGGAATTCGGTTCAGCAGCAGCTGATGCGCGATTTATGCACACACTTAACGCAAGTGCACGTTGTCGAGTCAAGTAATGTAGTCTTTGAAGACCGAGTTATCGTCCTCAGGGATTAGTGCTCAATTACCAATTTCTACTCTTTGTTATCTATTTGGTGACCGAATATTGATTTGTTGTTTAAGATTCTAATTATGGAAGCTAATTAACTATGTTGTTTACTTCAGTAATGATGGAAATAGGGCTTCCAAATTTCCTCAACTATCCGCTTATATTACTTATTAATGCAATTAATTATGGTTCTTCTTCTATTGGAGATAGCATGTTTACTAACCCGTTTTATACTCTCGTTAAGGCTATATAAACACTCAACCCCAGTACAACACCTTTCTACCTTTCGGTGATAAGGTTGACTCTAGAGGAGGATTAAGTCCAGAAACCTATTAATACTACACAAGTAATCGGGGTATTTTCATCCACGATTCAACCTATGTCTACCCAACTACAGCATATTCACAACCTCCCTTTTCAGATTTCGGTTAGAAATCATATAAGTAATGATAATTAATGATCAAGTAATTACCAAACAATCAAATCATCTATTGGATAAATCTCATCAATAAGAAGAAAAACCACAACATGCATTAATTCATAAATATAAGGTTCAAGTGAATTGACATGGAAAACCCTATATTAGAATTAGTTCCTAGCCATAGACATGACAAGAACTAATTCAATATCCAACATAAAACTGAAAATAAAGTAAAAGAAAGAAAAGAAATTACTAAAGAATGGTCTCCAATCTTGAACTCCAAGATGTGATGTGAATTGGCAAGAAGGGAACCCTTAAAATTGCCTTAGGGTTCTCTTTTTATAGTTTAAAAATGAGGTGCAGGGTTTTCCTTCAGGCCTGACCCATTGACAATTCAGATTTCTGATTTTTCCCGCGTCGGCGCGGCACCCGCTCTGGCGCCGCAACTCGCTTGTCTAGAGCGCGCGCGCTGGAACTTCTGCAAGCTTCTGAATATTAGGCGCCGGGTGCACGGCCCGCTGGCTGGAGCGCCGGCGCGGCAATGCATGCTGGTTCGCCACTTTCTCGCATTTCGAGCTCTGGAACCTCCGTTTTTGCCCTCTTTTCGCTCCTTTTCCGCCATTGAGCCACTTTAACCAATTTGACTCAAAAGAAAGAAAATCTATCCTAAGACGACACATATTTGTACAAAAAGAGACAAAAGACTCATAAAAATGACTCAATAAGCGTATATAAAATACACCGATCAAATACCCCCAAACTTAACCTTTGCTCGCCCTCGAGCAAAGATCAAAAAGAAAGAAATAGAGACACAAGGAAAAAGAAAAATAACAGACTCAACGACATTGATCACTTTGCTGCATTGGTGTTACTTGGAAAAACATGAAGGTTAGCAGAATAATATGCAGGAACATATATCATGAAATTTTAGCATTCTACACACATTAAGCTAGATATTTCGCAAACTCATTTTAATCATGCTTCATGGAAGTAATAATACTGAACTATGCACGTCAATTTCAAAATTCCTATGGCATGTTTACTTGCTATTCTCCACTAATCCTGGATATGCATCTAAGAGATCTTCAGGGCTTTTCAGGGTTGTAATGTAGGCTTAGGCATGAGTAGGTAAAAATAGGCATTTAGGCTCATTTTGTGTACCATAAGCTCTTTAGCTTATCAATTTTTCCCTTTTTCTTTTGATTTTATTTCTCCACTTCATATCTATCTTTCCCCTCTTTTGTTTTGAGAGAGTGAAGTGTATTATGAATAACAAGCACCCCCAAACTTAGGCTTTTGCCTATTTCTTATTACTTTTTCATTGGGGTGCATCAAACTTGTTCACTCTTTTTGTCTCTTTTTTAACACTTTCTATTCCAACCATTTCACATTTTTACTTATGGCACAAGTGTGGGAATATAGGGTGTCAAAGAAGAAGTTCAATTTTTAGGCTCAACGGGGCTGACTAGGGATATTTTTAATGTCAGGGATAGAAAAGAGTGGTAAAAATTGGCTAACAAAGAAATGCCTGAGTCATCTCCCCTAACATGCATATTATAACTATTTCGCCTCAAATAGCAAGCAATCATAACACATAAGTTTTAATCATTTACAATGCACAATTCAAGCAGAAACTCCAAGTAGACAGATTTCATGAGTTTTTGGCATATCTAACCTAAGTGTTTAGGTAGTTGCTTATAGTTCCATTAAATTATTCAACCTTACTTCACTAGGTGTTTCTAGTAACTACATCATTCATGATCTTTGACAGAAAATTATGACTCAATTTTTTTTGTATGACTCAAAAATTACACAAAACAAATTAACAAGACTCAAACATACTAAAACAAAAAGACACAAATAAAACACCCCCCCCCCCAAACTTAAGTCACACATTGTCCCCAATGTGTGCAAGACTGTCACGACCCGAACCCGGGCCCGTGACTGGTGCCTTACCCCGGGCACCCTAGTGATACATCATTAGAGAAAATCAGCGGAAATAAAAAAAACATGAACATGAATTAAGAGACATGATAAATAAACAGGCCAACCAAAACAGTTGCCTTCAGTATATATACATAACTACCCGAACAGTTATCCTTTTACGGACTCGCCCACAGCGGTACTCTGGACCTAGGAAGTGACAACAACTATGACGGACGGGGCCGCCATACCACGAATGTACAAGAACCTGCTGGACTCGAGGGTAACATACAAAGATAAGCCTCGAAGGAACGGAGCTTCCAACACGCTGAATGTGATCCTATAAGCGGGGATCGGCGATCGATGTACCTTTACTGCGGCATGAACGCAGCCCCGAAGAGGTCGATCTGTGTACCAAGTATGTGAAACTGTAAAATACTGTAAATGAAATCATAATAGTCTATATAAAGCAGGAGACATGTATGATAACCAAACTACAGTTCACAACATAAAAGCAGTCATGTCAAGTCAGGGTCTCACGCCCTCAAAGTCATCCCTCATGCTTGTGGAACTCCTTCCTCACCGGCGATCTAGGTACAAATCATGTGATACGTATAGCAGTCTCGGCCCATCTTATGGACCCAATATAGAAAAGTGTGGAATACATTCCGGTTCATCCCGTGAACCGTAGTCGAGTGGAATACATTCCCGGATGAACCGGTAGTCAAGTGAAATACATTCCCGGATGAACCGGTCATCAAGTGAAATACATTCCCGGATGAACCGGTAATCAAGTGAAATACATTCCCGGATGAACCGGTAGTCGAGTGAAATACATTCCCGGATGAACCGGTAGTCGAGTGAAATACATTCCCGGATGAACCGGTAGTCGAGTGAAATACATTCCCGGATGAACCGGTAGTCGAGTAGAACACAGTACTTGCACAACAAGGCTATCACACGTAACATGGTCAAGTTTCATAACAACAAGCATAAGCAAGTTACACACAACTCAAGGTACTTTCATTTTATGTCAAAGTCCGGATTTTAACCCTAAAGTACTACGTACGTAAATTCCTTTTAAGAGATTCATTCCTTTTCTAAAAGTCACCCGATAACCGTAGTATATAAAAAAATGTGTGACTTATATCTTTTAAGTAAACCAAAACAACTTTCATACTTTCCTTTTTAAGACCAAATTAAGGCAATACCATGCCTCCCTATGGACCAAAATACTTCTCTTTTAAAAGTCAAGTTACCGCATTAAAACAAATGATAAAACCCTTCTTTTGTTTTCATAAAGTCGTTATAACCAACTTCCCATAAAGCTGTTATAACACTTTATGTTTTAAACCATTTTAAGACAACACAATGCCTTTCTTTTCCCTAAGAGTTCCAGTTTGCCTAATTTCAATTACGCAAGTCTCTTTTTAGAAAAGTTTCATAGTTCAATGTCTTAACCTCTTTTTAAAACAATAGAGTAACATATGCCATAGGTGAGTAGGTTAATCTTGTTCATAATCAATCTTATTAAGCAGCCATGATCTAGAAAATGTAATATCATTTTGTCTCATCTTAGCTTCTATGCAGATGGAGGTTTCTACTGGTTTTAATAATACTTAGTTATTCAATACATTTTCCTTTATTAACGCTGCAGTGGTTTATTGATACACATTCGATTTCCAAAATCAAGAAACGTTATTCCTTTTAAAAACCAAGTACTCATTACTCACGAATGAGGTTTCACACAAAATCCATATTAATTCATTTAAGTTAAGTCTCTTATCTTATAAGATCCAATCTCTTAACTTTTGAAATTAATAACCCATTCATTTTACCACCCTTAAGACGTTATACCTAACTCCCCATAAAGCTAGTATAACACTTATGTTTTTAAAACAACCAAATACGTTAACACGTATGCGTCACCGTACTACATAGCTCACACATATCATGCTAGAAAAGATAGGAAGAGGTTCACATACCTCGCGACGATTATCGACTAATAGCAAAACGCTCCAAGTACCTCAAACCGTCGGCTACACTCTCAGTCAAGCAGATCACTCCACACGTAGTACTACAACCTATAGAGGCCACAAAGCGCCTATTAATATCTTTAGATCCCGTCGTAGAATATTCTACAGAAAATTCGGCAGCACCTCCCCCCCCGCAACAGCGTAAATCTCCTCCCTTATCGAGGCCGGCTACCAAGCCAACCAGGGGGGGGGGTTAACACGTCTAACCGGACGTGTACAATTCTACTACACAGTAATGCTACACAAGTCTACTGTAATACAGCCCTATGTAATTACAGTTCAGTTCAGTTCTTAAAATTCAGGCTTAAGTCGCAAGACATTGCCGTAAGTATTATTCAGGCTTAAGTCAAAAGACATTGCCGCACAATTATAATGTTCAGTTCTATATATAGTATACTTCAACTATATATTCCTACAACATGTAATTTCCAATTACAATAGAAGGTCAAGAGTGTTTACCTCGATAAGCCCAAAAATTATCCGAGTTTATATGTCGATCCTGAGCAAGGTTTAGCTCCTACTCCGTGCGCTCCAACCCGCTCCAAACAACCCTTAGAAGTTCTAACCAACTTCTACTCAAATACTTCAACTATCAATGAAGATTTCCTTAGGGTTTCGTTTAGTGACTGAGGGGAAGTATAATGGTATTTTCTGGGCTTGTATAATTGTAACCTTGGGAATACTACAAGGTATTTGGGCCAAGGTATTTGGACATTATAACAATACTAGGAGAGTATTTCTATACCACAACAAGGGGTATTTATACGAGACAACTAGGCTAGGGGGGGGGTACCCCTCGGCTTAGGGCACCACAAAGGGGGGAAGGGGAAGCTCTCGGCCAATAGGGCCTCAAAGGGGGAGGGGGGTGTGGTGGACGAGAGAACAAGAGGGAGGGAGTGTTTGAGACTTAGGTAGATTGCTCAAGTGAGGATGAAGAAAGTCTTCAACTTAGAGGGGTATTTATAGGTCAAGTGAAGGCCAACCAATGGCCAAGATGAAGACAAGTGCCATGCAAGTGTAGGGTAAAGATTAAGCCATGTGTTTGTGGGTCCCACTTTCTCATCTTCCACACAAAATATCCTACCAACTCCTTGACTAAGGAGAAGGCACAAAAAACGTGCCAACTATGCCCATTTCGTCCGTCCACTCCTTCCAATTAGAGGGTGACAAGTGTCGCCCTCTCGTTGGTCCAAAATGTTTCGTCTCTCGGAAAAATCCGCAAAAATTATTAATGACATAGCCGGAATTTTCCCTACGAAAGCTGTGGAAACGTTTCGTCGAAAAACGACTCCTTTAGGTAGTTATGCACAAATTCGAAACTTGCCTAACTTTAAGGCTCAAATTATAATACGTACGCGCTCACGTACATACTCTGGAAATACGGGGTATAACATTCTCCCCTCCTTAGAAACATTCGTCCCGAATGTTCCTTCTCAAGACGGATAACGATAAAGTTCTTCTAACAAGTTGCCAACGCCACAATTGGCCACGAAATAACACATGCACGCAAAATACTTATATCCAAGTCCACGAGGAAACACCTCTAATATCACAAACTTTTGTCACTTTGCCGCGAGGTTCTAGTGTCACTCCGGCGACCCAACATATGGTACCGGACTGCATGCGATCCCTGAGGTCAAAAATATACATCCTTCGCACCTTCTCCCTTTACAAGAAATGATCACACACGTTCACTTCTCCCCTATCTCGTTGTACCCTTCTCGAACACTCGAACTCTTTCTAGTATCCGTACCACACTTCCGTCAACGTTTCTGTTTTCCAGCCCTTGAAGTCACCACCTCCAACTTGGTTATCTTACTAGCCTCAATCTTCCTTAAGGCCATTCCCGGCCTTCACGATCTGCTTCTGGTCGAACACACCTACGAACTCATACGATGGTCAACTAAACTTGGGCCTAGCACCCTCGTGACCCTACCACTGGCGGGACTACGAGCGGCCCACCCGAAGCAGTGCGGGTTGGCCCGCAACATGGCCCCAACCCGACCATCTGTCGCGCCTGACTCTTGCTCGCCGACACGGAACAATCTTGCTAAATCACATCATGAAAGATACCACTTTCATTTACCCAACCCAGGGACTTATCACACAATACATTCTAGGCATAAAATGCACTCTGACAAGGATCACTCGCAAAATCTTGTACTCAAGACGGCCTTACATCTAAGGTCTCAACTGTAATATTCTAAGGTTCATCATTTTCTCACCCCCAGGCTTACCCCTTTTCCCCAACCAGGCTCCTAAATCACATTTTAGCACAAAGCTATCCGAACATAACACTTAACACATTAACATAACATCAAAACATACAAGCCTCTAGAGGGTTAAGGATATACCTGAAGCTACCACTCCACTCTAATCATAAGTGCGCCTGCAGGCGTACTGTAGAAGGTGATGAACACGCCATCGATCCGTGAGTGCGCCAGCTGCCGGTACCTCTCCTATAAGCACGATCTCTTGTCACATGGCCACGGCCGCAGTGAAACAAGCACGATAAAACGACATTCCCGGGATGATGTTTGCCACATCGTGCTGTGAGGGGCATGAATCCTGGCTAGAACCCATGTATATCTGTGAACCAGAAGCCCTGGAGTTCTGACCAGCTCCCGAATACTCGAGCGCCCCGACGGCGTGGGGACCACTGCATCTTGGTGGAGGTACATAACTAGGCTAGCTCGAGGCGGTCGCCTCGAAAGTTACCAAAGGACCTGCGTTGCAGCCTCTTCTGGCGATCTCGGTCATTCCGTCGACCTCTCCGTGCCTCACATCCTAGTGCATGAGCTTGCATGCGGGCAATGTCCATGCGGTGAAGAGCTACACCCGCAAGCCTCGCCAAATGTCGTCGGCCGGTGGCGTGGCGGTGTACTCGTCCTCCATATCCGCTACTACGGTGGGAACATACCGAGCTAATGAGTCGAACTCACATTGTACTCTCTAAGTCGCCCGTCTGCCTCAGCGTCAAAAATCTGTCGGCCCGAGCCCTCGCCGTGTGGAGGCAAGAAATGTGCAAGAAATGCCTCGAGAACTCGTCCCAAACTGCTGGAAGTGCATGCTCTTCCGGGGCCGGCTCGCGAATCAAACGATCAGCTGCGATATCACGCGGTGATGCGAACCAATACCACCGACTCTGCCTCGAGGCTCGATCACTCTCATGATCGTGTAGTCGGATAAACTCTGAGGTCATCCTCGGCTCGATCCATAGAACAACTGGCGGGCTCTGACTCGAGAAAGTCACGTAGCCTCAGCGTGCGCTCGGGGTGAACTACGGGTGCTCTTGGGCTGGGCTGCTGCGTCGGCCTATCCTCATATCGGCCCACGACCACGGCGATGGCGCCATCTCTTGTACCCCGTCTCATGCTTCCGGTGTGGGGTGGAGGCTCAGTCTTGTAGTCTCGGCAGCCACTGCTGCGGCTCTAAAGCTCTCTTTGGTCTTTGGCGGCGTCGCGAAACCCGCCGTCGGGCACTGTCTCAGTCTTGGCCGACTGCGCCTCGTACTCCTCTGTATCTCACTAACTCCTCCATCGCCTTGCCCATCTGGTCACGGGTTGCCTTACGCGTGGCATCAGGTAAAGGAAAGGAATACGTCGGAGGGTCCAACTTATCACACCGCTCTAAGGCACGATCTCGAGAATGAGAAGAATGGAAACCAATCCTAAATGTCCTATAGCCTCACGATTATAGATGTGGTGCCTGACACCGATAATCAAGACTCTACTAGACACGATGCGTAGACACTTTCCGAGGACTAATCGCTCGATACCACTTTTGTCACGACCGAACCGGGCAGGCGTGGTGGTGCCTACGGGCACCTAGTGATACATCATCGAGAGAAAATCAGCGGAAATAAAAAAACATGAACATGAATTAAGAGACATGATAAATAAACAGCCAACCAAAGCGATTGCCTTGGTATATATACATAACTACGACGATTATCCTTTACGGACTACGCCCACAGCGTACTCTGGACCTCAGAAGTGACAACAACTATGGCGGGACGGGCCGCCATACCACGAATGTACAAGAACCTACGGACTCGGGTAACATACCAAAGATAAGCCTCGAAGAACGGAGCTTCAACACGCTGAATGTGATCCTATAAGCGGGGATCGGCGATCGATGTACCTTTACCGCGGCATGAACGGCCCCGAAGGAGGTCGACAACAGTACCAAGTATGAAATCGTAAAATCGTAAATGAAATCATAATAGTCTATATAAAGCGGGAGACATGTATGATAACCAAACTACGATTCACAACATAAGCGATCATGTCAAGTCGGTCTCACGCCTCAAAGTCATCCTCGTACGTGGAACTCCTTCTCACTTGGCGATCTAGGTACAAATCATGTGATACGTATAACGGTCTCGGCCCATCTTATGGACCCAATATAGAAAAGTGTGGAATACATTCGGTTCATCCATGAACCGTGGTCGAATGGAATACATTCCGGATGAACCGGTAGTCAAGTGAAATACATTCCGGATGAACCCGGTCATCAAGTGAAATACATTCGGATGAACCGTGTAATCAAGTGAAATACATTCCGGATGAACCGGTAGTCGAGTGAAATACATTCGGATGAGCCGGTAGTCGAGTGAAATACATTCCCGGATGAACCGGTAGTCGAGTGAAATACATTCCCGGATGAACCGGTAGTCGAGTAGAACACAGTACTTGCACAACAAGGCTATCACACGTAACATGGTCAAGTTTCATAACAACAAGCATAAGCAAGTTACACAACTCAAGGTACTTTCATTTTATGTCAAAGTCCGGATTTTAACCCTAAAGTACTACGTACGTAAATTCCTTTTAAGAGATTCATTCCTTTTCTAAAAGTCACCCGATAACCGTAGTATATAAAAAAATGTGTGACTTATATCTTTTAAGTAAACCAAAACAACTTTCATACTTTCCTTTTTAAGACCAAATTAAGGCAATACCATGCCTCCCTTTGGACCAAAATACTTCTCTTTTAAAAGTCAAGTTACCGCATTAAAACAAATGATAAAACCCTTCTTTTGTTTTCATAAAGTCGTTATAACCAACTTCCCATAAAGCTGTTATAACACTTTATGTTTTAAACCATTTTAAGACAACCCAATGCCTTTCTTTTCCTAAGAGTTCGGTTGCCTAATTTCAATTACGCAAGTCTCTTTTTAGAAAAGTTTCATAGTTCAATGTCTTAACCTCTTTTTAAAACAATAGAGTAACATATGCCATAGGTGAGTAGGTTAATCTTGTTCATAATCAATCTTATTAAGCAGCCATGATCTAGAAAATGTAATATCATTTTGTCTCATCTTAGCTTACATGCGGATGGAGGTTTCTCTTGGTTTTAATAATACTTAGTTATTCAATACATTTTCCTTTATTAACGCTGCAGTGGTTTATTGATACACATTCTGATTTCCAAAATCAGTAAAACGTTATTCCTTTTAAAAACCAAGTACTCATTACTCACGAATGAGGTTTCACACAAAATCCATATTAATTCATTTAAGTTAAGTCTCTTATCTTATAAGATCCAATCTCTTAACTTTTGAAATTAATAACCCATTCATTTACCACCCTTAAGGCGTTATACCTAACTCCCATAAAGCTAGTATAACACTTATGTTTTAAAACAACCAAATACGATTAACACGTATGCGTCACTACATAGCTCACATATCATGCTAGAAAAGATAGGAAGAGGTTCACATACCTCGCGACGATTATCGACTAATAGCAAAAGCGCTCCAGTACCTCAAACCGTCGGCTACACTCTCGATCAAGCAGATCACTCCACACGTAGTACTACAACCTATAGAGGCCACTGGCGCCTATTAATATCTTTAGATCCCGTCGTAGAATATTCTACGAGAAAATTGGCGACCTCCCCATGCGGCGTAAATCTCCTCCCTTATCGAGGCGGCTACCAAGCCAACGAGGGTTAACACGTCTAACCGGACGTGTACAATTCTACTACAGTAATGCTACACAAGTCTCATGTAATACAGCCTATGTAATTCTGATTCGATTCGATTCTTAAAATTCAGGCTTAAGTCGCAAGACATTGCCGTAAGTATTATTCAGGCTTAAGTCAAAAGACATTGCCGCACAATTATAATGTTCAGTTCTATATATAGTATACTTCAACTATATATTCCTACAACATGTAATTTCCAATTACAATAGAAGGTCAAGAGTGTTTACCTCGATAAGCCCAAAATTATCCGAGTTTATATGTCGATCTGAGCAAGGTTTAACTCTACTCCGTGCGCTCAACCGCTCCAAACAACCCTTAGAAGTTCTAACCAACTTCTACTCAAATACTTCAACTATCAATGAAGATTTCCTTAGGGTTTCGTTTAGTAGTGAGGAAGTATAATGGTATTTTCTGGGCTTGTATAATTGTAACCTTGGGAATACTACAAGGTATTTGGGCCAAGGTATTTGGACATTATAACAATACTAGGAGAGTATTTCTATACCACAACAAGGGGTATTTATACGAGACAACTAGGCTAGGGGTACCCTCGGCAGGAGCACCATGAGGGGAAGGGAAGCTCTCGGCCAATAGGGCCTCGAAGGGGAGGGGTGTGGTGGGCGAGAGAACAAGAGAGAGGAGTGTTTGAGACTTAGGTAGATTGCTCAGTGAGGATGAAGAAAGTCTTCAACTTAGAGAGGGTATTTATAGGTCAAGTGAAGGCCAACCATGGCCAAGATGAAGACAAGTGCCATGCAAGTGTAGGGTAAAGATTAAGCCATGTGTTTGTGGGTCCCACTTTCTCATCTTCCACACAAAATATCCTACCAACTCCTTGACTAAGGAGAAGGCACAAAAAACGTGCCAACTATGCCCATTTCGTCCGTCCACTCCTTCGATTAGAGGGTGACAAGTGTAAGCGCTCTCGTTGGTCCAAAATGTTTCGTCTCTCGGAAAAATCCATAAAATTATTAATGACATAGCGGAATTTTCCCTACGAAGCCGTGGAAAGCGTTTCGTCGAAAACGACTCCTTTAGGTAGTTATGCACAAATTCGAAACTTGCCTAACTTTAAGGCTCAAATTATAATACGTACGCGCTCACGTACATACTCTGGAAATACGGGGTATAACAAAGACTCTGTTATACCCCGTATTTCCAGAGTATGTACGTAAAGGAATACGTACAAAAAGTTTGGTCTTAAAGTTAGGCCTTGGACGATTTTTTAGGCACAACTCTCAAAGCGAACAGTTTTAGGCGAAGCGTTTCCACGGCTTTCGTAGGATAAATTCCGCTATGTCATTTCTAATTTTTGCGGATTTTCAGGGGCGTAACACTTTGGACCAACGAGAGGGCGACACTTGCCACCCTCTCATTGGTGGACTTCTCACGACAATAGGGCCGATTGGATGACCATCCTTGTCATAAAGTTGGTTAGATATTTTGTGTGCAAGTTGGCTAGGTACACTTGCCCTAATCTTGACATTACACTTGCCTAGCAATTGGCTAAATCTTGGCCATTGGTTGGCCATGTCTTGACCTATAAATACCCTCTTGAGATGAAGAGTTCTTCATCCACAAAAGCTTTCAAGTCTAAAAATCCTTCCCTCTCCTTTGTAAGCAATTCGTCCAACACACCTCCTCCTTGAGAAGCTTGCGAGGCTACCCCACTAGCTAGCCTACCCTACCCCTTGGTAGAAAAGTTGCCTTCTTGTATTGTTATAATGCCCAAAATACCTAGCCCAAATACCTTAGTACTTAGTAGAAGTTGTGAAGAACTTCTAAGGTTTCCTTAGACATACAACTTAGGAGCAAAACCTTGCTCGGTAGCGACTTTTCTAGGATATTATTGGGCTTACCGAGGTAACTAATCCTAACCCTCTTTTGAATTAGAGAATACTTCTTTGTTGTAGAATAAGAATAGTATAAATACTTAGAAGAATATCACAGAATAGAATTGAGCTGCTATCACGGTAGAAGGGTTTAAAGAAGAATAATTGAGCTGTACTCGCATAGGATTTGTTTTCTGATGAACTCATATAGCTCACCGGGTAGGGTTGCGCCCAACTTTCCATAGAATTGTGAACCCTCTGTTTAGAATGACCCTCGAGTAGTCTTTGATAGATATCTGTGACTATTATGGTGACTCTCTGCGCGACATATTGACTTGGCGGTGGTTTTATTTGAGAAGGTATGTGATTCTTCCTAAAGCATGATATTTTACAATATATATAGTGCGGTAGGCGTACATGTGTTAAGCGGATAATAACTATGGCAATGTCTTTGACTTAAGCTGAATAATACTTACGGCAATGCCTCGGCTTAAGCTCGAATAATACTTACAGAATGCCTCACGGCTTAAGCTTTGAATAATAAGAAGCGAAAACATTTCAAAAGACTCTTGAATCATATTATGAAGAGAACTAATTGGTTTTTAAAAGCGAAGCTTAAGAGTTATACTAGCTTTATGGGAAGTAAGTATAACCACTTAAGATTGATAAAAGAAATAAGTTTGCCTATGTGTTTATAATGGACTTATATTGTGAAAAGAATAATAAGATGGTTTGATAAGTAGACATGATATGATGCTATGTGTGTTAGTATCTTGTAACGTTTGTATAGGTGAGTATCCTTGTTGTGCTTATGTTACTTAAAAGATAAGTTGTTATGTTAGTATACTATCACTCACCTCTTGAGATGATACAGGGGTTAAGCGCCTCCGTCTGGGGTAGACTCGAGTGATGCAGGACCATGATTCGAGAATACCTCATGCGGGTCGGGGGCCTATGCTTGAGCTACGAGTTCGAGTTAGTATGCGGGGTTATGCCTCATGCGGTCTATGTGGCCATGCGGACGGCGAGTCGGGGCGATGCCGAGGAGTAGCTACCTCGATGCGGGGTTATACCTCATGCGGGCCCGTGAGTGGCCTATGCGGACTCGAGTCGAGATTAGGCTTGCGGAATGATGATATGGGCGAGTGGCCTGTTTCGATCATTCGCGGCCTAGACAAGACCTATTCTGATTACTATTGTTGCTCTTGTTTGTGATGTGGCACTACGTGCGGTTTCCTTGGTTGTTTCACACATATTTGTAAACTGGTTTTAAAAATGATATGTTTTCATTTAAGTACTTTACAGTTTCGCATACTTAGTACCTGTTGTACTGACCTCCTTCGGGGGGCTGCGTTCATGCCGCAGGTAAAGGCGGCAGTGCTAGATCCGCATCCTTAGGATCTACGTTGGTGTCAGAGCTCCATCTCTTGGAGGCTCTACTTTTGGTATGATCTCCTGTTGTAGATAGTTTTTATGCGATCGGTATGGCGGGGCCTGTCCGCCATAGTTGTATATTTCCTTAAGTGCTGTAGTCATGTTATGCGATGTCGGATGTAGCGCTAAAACATGAATATATATATATCTTAGAAAAGCGATGTTTTCTCACAAAATCATGTCTTGTTTTATAAACTGTTTCATGTCTTGCTTTATGTTTCCGCTGATTACTCTGATGTATGACTACTTGGGTGCCCCGGTAAGGCACCAGTCACGGGCCCCGGAACGGGTCGTGACAAAAGTGGTATCAGAGCAGTTAATTCTCGGAAAGTGTCTACAGACCGTATCTAGTAGAGTCTTGATTATCGGTGTGTTGTGCACCACACCAATGTCGAGGAGGCTATAGGATATTTAGGATTGGTTTCCGTTCTTCTCATTCGAGATCGTGCTTTAGAGGCGTGTTATAGGTTGGACCCTCTAACGTATTCCTTTCTATGTGATTATGCCTCGTAAGGCAACCCGGGCCCGAGAAGGGCAAAGCGGCGAGGCGCTAGCGAGACACCCAGAGTCACGAGGGCTCGAGCCCGGTCTATACGTAGACGGCGAGTTCTATGGCGCCGCCGGCCCAAAGAGACCACGGTACCACACCTCGCATCCCACGATGCAGGGGCGGAGAGTTAGGGTCTGAGGAGATAGCCCGACTTTTGGCTAAAGTTGTGGCCCGTACGAGAGAGGCTGGATCTGGCGGTTCAGTTCAGCTCGATCTGCGGTCGCACCGTTGTTCACCCGAGGCGAGAGTTTGAGGCTACGAGACTTCTTGGTGTAGCGCCGGAGTTTTATGGATCGAGGCGGAGGATGATCCGCGAGTTCATCCGTCGGCTTGAGGATTTTGAGAGTGATCGAGCGTCGGAGACCGGTCCGTGATCTTTGGTTCACATAAATTTGCGTGATACCGCGATCGATTGGTTTGATTCATGGGAGTTATCGGGGAGAGCACGCGTCCCGCTACTTAGGATGAGTTCTCGAGGCTTTCCTCACTCACTTCTTGCCTCGCGGATGAGGAGGCGCGGGTGATAGATTTTTACTGCGAGCGAGAAGGGCCGTCGGGAGTACAATGTCGAGTTTGATTCATTGGCTCGATATGTCCCGGCGTTAGCGATATGGAGGATAGGGTGCACCGCTATGTCACCGGGCTGAAGCGACTATATGGCGAGTCATGTGCGGGGTTTCTCTCGGTAGGGTATGGACATTACCGCGTCTGAGCTCACGCCGCTTGGATGCGAGGCGCAGAGGTCGGCGAGTGGGCGGCGGCGAGAAGAAGGCGGGGCGGGAGGGTCTTACGGTGGTTATCGTGGTGGCGGCCTCGGCGGCGATCTAGGTCGCACCACGGCCCGGCCTGAGCACTCCTGCGCGTCCTCGGCCCGGCCGCGATTTTGAGGGCGGACCCGGGGCCCGGGGCTTGGGCGTCGAGTAGCGAGTGCGGCGATCGGGACTACCCGGTGTGGCGATGCGGTAGATCCCATTACGGGAAGTGTGGTACTACTTTTGGATCTTATTCTGATTGTGGCAGCGAGTCACTGCGAGGGCTGTCAGGCCGGCGTGGCCCGGTGGTAGGGCTCGGCGCCGAGTTCATTGCGCTTCATCATCTCCTACGATTACTCGCCGGGCGGGGTGCTCATGGGTCGGCCAGTGTGGCGAGGCCGTGGCTCAGTCGATTCGCGGTCCTCGAACCGCATTTATGCTTTGTCGGTAAGCGACAGATCAGGAGGCCTCACCTGATGTCGTCACAGGTACCTTATCAGTTTCTGGGTTTGATGTGTATGCTTTGATAGATCCGTGTTCTACTCTGTCCTATATATCTCCCCTTGTTGCGAGTAGGATAGGGATAGAGCCTGAGTCCATAGACCACTTTCGAGTAGCTACGCGATGGGTGATTCGGTGGTAGCTCGGCGGGTATATAGGGCTTGTCTGTGACCATTCTGATCGTCGGACCTGGCCGACTTGATAGAGTTGGAGATGATTGACCGGCGTGATTATGGGGATGGATTGGCTAGCTTCTTGCTATGCCAATGTAGACTGCGAGAGAGAGTAATGCGGTTTGATTTCTGAGGAGGCGGTTGTTGAGTGGGAAGGGATCACGGTATAGCCGTAGGGTATGTTTATTTCCTACCTCATGGGTAGGAAGTTGGTGGAGTTTGGGTATATCTACCATCTCGTTCGGGTGTTTGATACTGAGGCTGCGGTACCAGATTTTCCGTCGATTCGGTGGTCGGCGAGTTCCCGGGCGTGTTTCGGATGACCTCGGGTATCCCTCACGAGAGGAGATCGAGTTTTGTATAGATGTGTTGCGGATACTCGGCTATTTCCATTCCGCCATACGAATGGCACTGCCGAGTTGAGAGAGTTGAAGGATCGGCAGGGATTTGCTGGAGAAGGGCTTCATCAGGCCTAGTGTTTCTCCCTGGGGAGCGCCGGTATTGTTCGTGAAGAAGAAGGACGGGACGCTGCGCATGTGTGTTGATTACAAACAGCTGAACAAGGTGACTATTAGAACAGATACCCCCTTCCTAGGATTGATGATTTGTTCGACCTGTTACAGGGTGCGAGATGTTTCTCAAAGATTGATCTGCGATCGAGCTATCATCATGTGCGAGTTAGAGAGGCGGATGTCCCTAGGACTGCATTCGGACGTGACGGGCATTATGAGTTCGAGTCATGTCTTTTGGGTTGACCAATGCTCGGCGGTATTCATGGATTTGATGAACCGAGTGTTCAAACCATTTTGGACACGTTTGTGATAGTGTTCATTGATGATATCTTGGTTTATTCGCTCGAGCGTGAGCATGCGAGCATTTGAGGCTGTCTTTGTGATTCTCGGGACCAGCGATTATACGCCAAGTTTTCCAAATGTGAGTTTTGGTTGACTTGATGGCGTTTCTTGGGCATATTATGGGTGATGGCATTCGAGTTGATCTGGCCAAGATCGAAGCGATCGAGACTTGGCCTAGACCTACTACTCCGACGAGGTTCGCGATTTCGGGCCTTGCGGTATTATCGGCGGTTCGTGGAGAAGTTTGCTTATCTACGCACCATTGACTAGGTGACTCGTAAGCAGCCAAGTTTGATGGTGATGCTTGTGGCGGGGTTTCGATTCTTGAAAAGAAGGCGGCGACCGCCCGTTCTTACTCTTCCGGAGGTCGGATGGTTATGTTGTGTATTGTGATCGTCGGGCATCGGGTTGGGATGTGTGTTGATGCGGCATGGCGGGGTTATAGCATACGTCATCCCGCGATTGAAGAAACACGAGAGGAACTACCCCCATGATTTGGAGTTAGCGGTAGTGATTCACGCTTTGAAGATCTGGAGGCACTATTTGTATGGGGTTCACGTGGATATTTTACAGCACCACAAGAGCCTCGGTATATCTTCGGCGAGAGGAGCCGAACTTACGGCGAGACGGTGGTTAGAGTTGCTTAAGGATTACGATGTTGATATCTGTACCACGGGAAGGCGATGTTGTGGCGGATGCTCTTAGTCGTAGGTCGATGGGAGCCTATCGGATGTGCGCTAGAGAGGAGGGACATGGTTCGTGATTTGCATCGATTAGCGAGCCTTGGTGTCCGTTTGATTGATTACGATAGCGATGGGGTTAGAGTTCGTGAGGTTGCGAGTCTTCCATCGTCGAGGAGGTGAAGAGGCAGCGATTCGAGGACCCGGCTTTGATTCGATATCGTGATCTGACTCTTGAGAGGGCAAGGGTCCTTTTGAGTAGCACGATGGGGTGCTAAGGTTCGAGCGGTATGTGTTCGGATGTTTGAGGACTTGTGAGTTCTTGGGGAAGCACGTAGCGCGTTACTCTATCCATCGTGGTCGACCAAGATGTACCACGACCTTAGATCGTGTATTGGTGGGATGGTTTGAAGAGGACGTTGCGAGTTCGTAGCTCGGTGCGTGTTGTCGGCGGTGAAGGTAGAGCACCGAGACACGGTGGTTTGTTGCGGCGATAGAGATCGACACGGAAGTGGGAGGTAATCAACATGGACTTCATCACGGGATTACCTCGCACTCACGAGAGACATGATTCTATATGGGTTATCGTCGACGGTGGCGAAATCAGCCCACTTTCTTCCGTCGGGGCGACTTTTGGTGAGGATTATGCGGACTTTACATCAGAGATCGTCGGTGCATGGAGTCCCTACTGATCATATCGCATGCAGAGCCCGATTTACGGCCAACTGGAGGTCCTTCGAGAGGGTTTAGGGGCGAGTGAGCACGAGTCGCATTTCATCCATGACGCAGGCACTGACGAGCGAGCGCACTATCCGCACTGCGAGGATATCTGCGAGCTTTGTGTTATTGACCGATGGTAGTTGGGAGGATCATTTGCCTCTAGTTGAGTTCGCGTATAATAATAGCTACCACTCCGGTATTCGGATGGCGCCTTATGAGGCCTTGTATGGGAGGAAGTGCGGATCGCCTATAGGTTGGTTCGAGGTGGGCGAGTGCGGCTAGTGGGACGGATTTGGTACAGTGAGCGATGGATAAGGTGAAGCTTATCCGAGGCGGCTATTAATGACTCGAGTCGGCAGTCGTATCACAGATCATCGTCGTCGACATCCGAGTTTGATTGATGATTGGGTTTTCTGAAGGTGTCACCCATGAATGGTGTGATGAGATTCGGGAAGAAGGAAACTTCGGCCCAGTACATTGGGCGTTTGGATTGTCGCGAGGTAGGCAAGGTTGCCTATGAGTTGAATCTGCCGTCCGATCCGGAGGCGGTGCATCGATGTTTCACGTTTCTATCTTTGAGGAGATGTATCGGGGATCCATCTAGGTACATCCGATTGGCGATGTCGGTGGCCAGGGGTTATCGTATGAGGAGATTCCCATAGCGATAATCGATCGTCAGGTTAGGAGTCTTCGGACGAAGGACGAGGCTTCCGTCAAAGTTTTGTGGCGGAACGAGCTCAGGGAGGAGATGACGTGGGAAGCCGAGGAGGACATGAGGCGAAGTATCCTCACTGTTCCCACCCTCCGGGTAATTCACTTTCCTACTTGTATATCTTCATTTTAGTTTATGCCTAAGTGTTGGTTATTGCCGTGTGTGGCTTTTGCATAGTGTTTAAGTTTTGAAGAACCTTATCGCTATCTGTCTTGGGAAGGAACATTGTGGACGAATGTTTCTAAGGAGGAGAATGTTATACCGTATTTCAGTATGCGTAAAGGAATACGTCAAAAGTTTGGTCTTAAAGTTAGGCCTTGGGCGATTTTTAGGCACAACTCTCAAGCGACGCTTTTCCGGAAAGCGTTTCCACGACTTCGTAGGATAAATTCCGCTATGTCATTTCTAATTTTTGCGGATTTTTAGGGGCGTAACACTTTGGACCAACGAGAGGCGACACTTGCCACCCTCTCATTGGTGGACTTCTCACGGCAATAGGGCGATTGGATGACCATCCTTGTCATAAAGTTGGTTAGATATTTTGTGTGCAAGTTGGCTAGGTACACTTGCCTAATCTTGACCTTACACTTGCCTAGCACTTGGCTAAATCTTGGCCATTGGTTGGCCATGTCTTGACCTATAAATACCCCTCTTGAGATGAAGAGTTCTTCATCCACAAAAGCTTTCAAGTCTAAAAATCCTTCCCTCTCCCTTTGTAAGCAATTCGTCCAACACACCCCTCCCGAGAAGCTTGGCGAGGCTACCCACCCCTAGCTGGCGAAACCTACCCCCCCTCCTTGGTAGAAAAGTTGCCTTCTTGTATTGTTATAATGCCCAAAATACCTAGCCCAAATACCTTAGTACTTAGTAGAAGTTGTGAAGAACTTCTAAGGTTTCATGGAGCATACAACTTAGGAGCAAAACCTTGCTCAGTAGCGACTTTTCTAGGATATTATTGGGCTTAGAGGTAACTAATCCTAACCCTCTTTTGAATTAGAGAATACTTCTTGTTGTAGAATAAGAATAGTATAAATACTTAGAAGAATATCACAGAATAGAATTGAACTGCTATCACGGTAGAAGGGTTTAAAGAAGAATAATTGAGCTGTACTCGCGTGAATTTGTTTTCACTGATGAACTCATATAGCTCATGGATAGGGTTGCGCTGCCCAACTTTCCATAGAATTGTGAACCTCTGTTTAGAATGACCCTCGAGTAATCTTTGATAGATATACGTGACTATTATAGGTGACTCTCTGCGCGACATATTGACTTGGCGGTGGTTTTATTGAGAAGGTATGTGATTCTTCCTAAAGCATGATATTTTACAATATATATAGTGCGGTGAGCGTACGTGTGTTAACGGATAATAACTATGGCAATGTCTTTGACTTAAGCCCGAATAATACTTACGAATGCCTGGCTTAGCACTGAATAATACTTACAGTGATGCCTCAGCTTAAGCTTTGAATAATAAAGAAGCGAAAACATTTCAAAAGACTCTTGAATCATATTAATGAAGAGAACTAATTGGTTTTAAAAGCGAAGCTTAAGAGTTATACTAGCTTTATGGGAAGTAAGTATAACCACTTAAGATTGATAAAAGAAATAAGTTTGCCTATGTGTTTATAATGGACTTATATTGTGAAAAGAATAATAAGATGGTTTGATAAGTAGACATGATATGATGCTATGTGTGTTAGTATCTTGTAACGTTTGTATAGGTGAGTATCCTTGTTGTGCTTATGTTACTTAAAAGATAAGTTGTTATGTTAGTATACTATCACTCACCTCTTGAGATGATCAGGGGTTAAGGCGCCTCCGTACGGGGTAGACTCGGTGATGCAGGACCATGATTCGAGAATACCTCATGCGGGTCCAGGGCCTATGCGAGCTACGAGTTCCGTGTTAGTATGCGGGGTTATGCCTCATGCGGTCTATGTGGCCATGCGGACGGCGAGTCGGGGCGATCGCCGAGGAGTAGCTACCCTCGATGCGGGGTTATACCATGCGGGCCCGTGAGTGGCCTATGCGGACTCGGGAGTCGAGATTAGGCTTGCGAGAATGATGATATGGGCGAGTGGCCTGTTTCGATCATTCGCGGCCTAGACAAGACCTATTCTGATTACCTATTGTTGCTCTTGTTTGTGATGTGGCACTACGTGCGGTTTCTTGGTTGTTTCACACATATTTGTAAACGGTTTTAAAATGATATGTTTTCATTTAAGTACTTTCTGATTTCGCATACTTAGTACTGTTGTCGACCTCGCCCGGGGCTGCGTTCATGCCGCGGTAAGGGCAGCAGTGCTAGATCCGCATCCTTAGGATCTCTACGTTGGTGTCGGAGCTCCATCTCTTGGAGGCTCTACTTTTGGTATGATCTCCACTGTTGTAGATAGTTTTTGCAGATCGGGGTATGGCGGAACTGTCCCGCCATAGTTGTATATTTCCTTAGAAGTGCGTAGTCATGTTATGCGATTGTCGGATGTAGCGCTAAAACATGAATATATATATATCTTAGAAGGCGATGTTTTCTCACAAAATCTGTGTCTTGTTTTATAAACTGTTTCATGTCTTGCTTTATGTTTCCGCTGATTACTCTGATGTATGACTACTTGGGTGCCCCGGTAAGGCACCAGTCACGGGCCCCGGAATGGGTCGTGACAGACTCAAAGAAAAATAAAAGAAACAAGACACTTACAGACTTGGTTTAAAATGGTGGCGGTGGTGGTGGATAGTGCATTGACCATTGGTTGAACAAGGAACTCATCTCGTCAAATCGATGGTGCAACTGTTGTTGCCCCTTCCTCAATTCTTGTTTTCCTTGTATCACCGTGTCAAAATTTTGCATCATCCTCCTCTGGTTCTGGAGCAACTGCTCCATCATAGGCACTGGAGGTTCTGATTATGTGGGTGGCTGATGGCTGCTTCCTGCCTCATACTGAGCCTCTATCTCAGGCTCATCTTCATCCATGGCAGCCTCTGCTGCTGATGTTGGTGCTGCTGGTGGTCTTCTTCTCGTTGCTGCTGGGGGACTTGGGTCTGGGAAGGAGTGCACTATCCCATATGACACAGACAGTTGGTTTTTCTCATAAGTGTCAGTGGGTAGGGTTGGGACCCCATTTATGGAGCATAAACATGTAATAAGTGAGCCATGTCCCAACCCACCTGTTGTTACCAACCTGCTGGTCTCTCCAATATTTTGCACTATCTCCTTCCCCACATCAATCGTCTTCCCCGACATAATTCCATATATCAATTTGATTCTATCTTCTGGCACTCTGGTGAAGTGCATTGATGGAATCAGGCGGGCACTGACGAAATACAGCCAACCCTTGGCTGCTTTGTTGAACTGACACCTACTCAGTCCTCTTGACCCATTTCGCAACCGTATACGCAGCCCGGGGTAGCTTATCGTATGCGATGTCATTCCAGTCGATGTTGCTGGTGCTTCTAGACCATGTTCTAAAATAGCTCCAATCGCCATCTCCTCCTTTAACATCGACTGTTTTCAATAACACATTTACCACTTCTGCCGTCACAGGCACATATCTTCCCCTCACAAAGCATCTATTGTCCACCTTATCCGGAAAGTTAGCATAAAATTCACGCACCATCACTGTGTTCATTGGTGCTATCTTTTCCGGGTTAACAAATCTTTTCCACCCCATCATCTCAATCATCGCCCGAATGGGCTCATAGACATCTCCCTCCCAAGCGAATCCCTTTGATAATCCATTCCTCTTTCAGGGATTAAGGGCCTAGTACTAAGCTTTTTGTATCTTTCATGAGCTCTTTGACTAACAAACCTAGTATCATCATATTGAGGGACTGAGGTGGATGTGGAGGCTCTTTTCTTTCTGGCAGACATGTTTAGATTACTTTTTGCAGCGTTTCCTTAGTATCAACAATGTTACCCAACACTATCACCCAACAACTAGCAGCTACAACACCTATCACCCCCAAACTTCACTTAAGAAGCTCCTGCACAACACCCACACTCACCTTGTATACTCTTCCTCAAAATCTCACCACCAATTTCAACACCCCAACAACTTCACAGATACAACACTCCTCCAATCTACTACCTCCTCTGACTATAGTAAAACTTTCAAGAAAAGATAAAGATTACCTTTTTACGGTGTTCTTCAAGGTTTTGTTGCTTCTAATGGTGATTTGAGGCAATGGGATGATGTTTGTTGGTTAAGATGGTTAAGGGTTATAGGGAATTTAAGAACTTTGGTTGTGATTTGGTTTGATTTATGGAAGATTTTTAGGTAAAGTGTGGATTTTCGTGGGTTTTGTGGAGAAGAAGGTTTAGGTTTTGATTTGGAATTGGGGAAAAATCGGATTTGGGGCGTCTTTAATTTCTGGGTTTCCGCCTCGCGCGCGGCCCATGTGGCGCGCGGCTGATTTATGCGCTCCTGCGGACTTCTGCGCGGCCTGAAATGGCGCGCATTTCAATTTCGATTTTTACGGACTTTTGGCGCGCGACCTGCTGCCCAGGCGCGGCGCTTAATTTCCTGCGCCTTTCTGCTCTTTTGGCGCCGCGACGCTAACCCAATTTTCTGGAAATCCCTTTGCTTCTCTTCAGTTTTCGCCCTCCAAATTGTTGGCCTGCACCTGTCAACACAACACAAACAATACCTCCGTGAGACTGTTCTTAGTAAAAACTAACTATATTAAAGTAAAATAAATCAAAATACCTTGGGTTGTCTCCCAAGTAGCGCTGTCTTTAACATCTTTTAGCCGGACGCAAGTTCCTCAATTCAAGAGGTGCGGGGTAGATTAACCCCACACCCAATCCACTTCATTAACATTTTTCTCATTCTCCTTCTGTTTTTCTTTTTATATTTAGTTTCAAGCGAAGGTTCAGTATCACATACCTGTTTTGGCGAAGATTCAGTATCACGTACTTGCTGTGGCGGGCTTATCTCCTTTGTTGTGGCTTGCATTGGCTCACATGAAGTTCTGACGGTGCTTATTGCAAAGCATCTGCTCATGACCGGGGGTTCAATAACGTGTTTGAACACTTTGAACACCATTTCTTCGCTCTCTACCCTCAGCGTCAGCTCACCATTTTCTACATCAATCAGGGCTCTCCCTGTTGCCAAGAACGGTCTCTCCAATATGATGGGAATCTTCGCATCCTCCTCCATCTTTTTCCGAGATTTTTCTATTGAGATATGTTTACGATACACTCAAGAACCTTGGTTTAAAGTGGGAAGATTATTGGACAACAAACAATTGTTTTTCCTTTTTAAAAAGAGAGAACCCGAGAGCTACCACTATGTGTTCTTTATTTCTTGAAATATTTTCTAAGTATGGAACTTAGTCTTGCTACTAGTAGTGTTATAAAGCACAAAGGAGGGTCAAGATGCAAACATTTGGGTGGCTAGGATAAGCTCTAATTAAATATCAAGACTTGTGGGACCTTTGACTTAGTCAATTTTGCCAAGCTCTCTACATTGCAAGACTTGTCATCTAAGACTATGGTCAATGACCATCTTGGCCATGCCTAAAATCGTCCAAGGCAATTCTAAGGGGGGGGGGTGACATGTGTCGCCCTCCCATACATCACAATAATTCGTTTCCGACAATTCCATAATTTCGATAAATTTTTACAAGTCTCAAATCTTGACACTTATGAGTTCTTACGTACGTTCTTAAAACATGTCCTGTAAATACGGGGTGTAACATTCTTCCCCCCTTAGAAACATTCGTCCCCGAATGTTCTTTCGGAGTCATACTTATAATTAGCGACATAGTTCCCTTTCACAACCCCGACATACCAACAATGCCACACATGGCTCTAATACCTCACACACGCATATCTGTCCATCATAAGCTCAAAAGAGATTATCTTTTCGTACTTCCAACTCCTTCTAATATATACATAGTCTTAATATAATATGTTCATAAAACTTAAACATACCACAACTTTATCATGCATACAAGTTTCTAAAGGGGCCAAAGACATACCTGAAATCGTATAGGCGGTTCAAAGGACCGCTAAAACTTGGAACTCCCACCACGACCTCTGCCACGACCTGTCGGTGTATGAACCTCCAGCCTAGCTGTTGAAGGCGAAGAACCTGCCCGATCCGATGAAGCGGTGTTGTCCCACCAGACCCTCTATAAGGACACTCTCTTAACATATGGCCTGAGCGACCATAAGAAAAACAAGCACCCGTACCGGCGCGACATACCCCAGAATGTAACCTACCACACTGGGCGCATTGAGGCACAGGTGGCCTCGACTGACTGGAACCCCCATCTCCCTGAGGATCTGAAGCTCTAGAGACCTGACCGGCCCCTGCATTCCCGGGGTTGTAAAACCCTCCGCCGGAAAACTGTGGAGGAGCACTCGGTGCTGGCTGCAATGTAGACCTAGTCTGCTGCTGAGGTTGTCGCCTCAGCGCCTCGAGACCTGTTTTCTGTCCCTCTTGGCTGGCTGAGTCAATCGATCTTCCTCTCTATATCCTCTATCCCTGCGCATATGCTCGCATCCTAGCAATGTCCATACCGGTGAAGAGCCACCCCAAGCATGCAGTAATCATGTGACGGTCTAGCCCCATCACATAACGATGAACTCTATCCGCCATGTTAGCTACAATGGTGTGCGCATGCCTGGCCAAGGAGTCAAACTCCAGGCTATACTCCCTGATAGTCCTCCCATTCTGCCTCAAGGTCAAAAATCTATCTACGCGGGCCCTCCTCATCTCAGGAGGCAAAAAGTGATCCATAAAGGCCTCTGTGAACTCCTCCCAAACAGCTGGAAGAGCATCCTCACCTCTCGTCAGCACCCATGACTCAAACCAGTTCAACGCAATATCGCGTAACCGGTAAGAGGCTAGCATAACAGACTCTGTCTCTGAAGCCTTAAGAACCTCCATAGTCCGCTGTAGCTGCCGAATGAACTCCTGCGGATCCTCCTCAGACCTCGAACCATAAAACTCGGGCGGATGACAACCCAGAAAATCCCGGATCCAAACCGCCGGCTCTGGGTTAGCTACCGCTCGCTTCGCGCTGCCCTACCACTATGTCAGTCAATAGTCTGATCTGTTCTCCATAATCACCGTACTGCGCCATGGGCTGGAGGCCGGGGCGGTGCAGGAACCTCTGAGCTGCTGGCGTGGTGAACTCATTGCCGCCTACTACCTCGGGCATAGTCGTGCCGAGTCTGGTAACCCTCTGCGCACCTCTGGCGGCTCCTGCCGCTTGCCTTGCCTACGGGCCCCGGTCGCGCCGAGGAGGCATAGTGTTTCATAAGAATAGGTCGGAGAGGATTCAACCTAATAAGACTCTCTTCGCACGATCTTAGAGAGAAGAATGAAACCAATCCTAAATGTCCTGTAGCCTCACGATAATAGATGTGGTGCACAACACACGATAATCAAGACTCTACTAGACACGGTGCGTAGACTTTCCGAGACTAGCGCTCTGATACCACTTTTGTCACGACCCGACCGGGACGCGATGGTGCCCTCTTGTTATACCGTATTTCCAGTATATGCGTGGGGCGTGCGTAGAAAATTTTGAAGTGTAAAGTGGCTTGGCGAATTTATTTTGTTCACAACACCCGTTTAGAGTCGTTTTTAAACGAAGCGTTTTCCACGACTTTCGTAGGGAATTTCGGCTATGTCATTTTAAATTTTTGCGGATTTTTAGAGAGGCGAAACATTTTGGACCAACGAGAGGCGACACTTGTCACCCTCTCATTGATGGAGTGTGGCGGTTGGCTTGGACGATTTGGTGACAATTTTGTCAAGTAGTAGGTAGGATATTTTGTGTGTTAGTTGGTTAGGGTGCACTTGGCAAGATCTTGGCCTACACTTGCTATGCACTTGGCATGATCTTGGCCTTTGGTTGGCCTTTGCTAGACCTATAAATACCCCCTGGAAGACTTCTTCATCCATTCCAAATATTTCCTAAGTGTTAAAAATCCTCCTCCCTTTGTGTGGTGTTTCGTCCAACACCCCTCTCCCCTTTGAGTTGGCACTTTGGCGAGAGCCCTCCCACCCCTTGGCGAGAGTACCCCCCTAGTGGGGTAGGCCGAGGGGTATACACCCCACTTGTGGTGTTGTCTCGTATATACCCCCCCCTCTTGGTAGAAATACTCTCAAAAGTATTGTTATAATGCCCAAATTACCTTAGCCGTATACCTTGTTGTATTCTAAGGTCATACCTTACAAAAAGCCCAATTATACTATTATACTTCCCGTCAGTCACCAAACCGAAACCCTAGGGAAAATCTCCATGGTTAGTTGGAGTAGTATGTAGAAGTTGGTTAGAACTTCTAAGGGTAGTTTGGAGCGGGTTGGAGCGCGCTGAGTTGGAGCTAAACGATTGCCGGGATCGACTTTATACTCGGATAATTATGGGCTTATCGAGGTAAATATCTTGTCCCTCTATTGTAATTGGAAATTACATGATTGTTAGACCATATAGTTGAAGTATACTATATATATAGAACTGAACGTTGTTGTCGGCAATGTCTTTGGACTTAAGCTGAATAATAAGAAATCTTTTGAAAGAAAATCGAATCGTTTTTACATAGGATTGTATTCTGAGACTTGTGTAGCTTTTACGTGAGGTAGAATTGTGCACGTCAGGTTAGATGTATGAACCCCACTGGTTGGCTTGATGGCGGCCCAGATAGAGAGAGGAGATTTCTGTTGTTGCGGGAGAGTCTTTGAATTTTACGTAGGATGTTCTACGAAGGGATATAAATGTTAATAAGCGCCTTGTGGCCTTATAGGTTGAAGTACTACGTGGCGCGATCTTACGGCTAAGGAGTAGCCGGCGGTTTGAAGTACTTGGGCGTTTTGCTATTAGTCGATACTCGTCGCGAGGTATGTGAACCTCTTCCTATCTCTTCTAGCATGATATGTGTGTAACTATGTAGTGCGGTGAGCGTACATGTGTTAAATGTATTTGATTGGTCTAAAACATAAAGTGTTATAACGGCTTTGTGGGAAGTTGGTTATAACGACTTTATGTTGGTCAAAATACTTGTGGTCTTTAAAAGGTAAGCGATTTGAACTATAAGCGGCTTGTTATGTGTTAATAAAGAACTTGAAGTATTTCAAAAGATTTTTGAATCATTTTGAAAGAAGAAGTAATACTTGGTTTTGAAAAACTTAAGAGTTATACTAGCTTTATGGGAAGTTAGGTATAACGGCTTAAGAATGTTTTCTTGATTTGAATCCGAATGTATCGACAAACCAACTGCAGCGTTAATAAAAGGAAATGTTTTGACTAATTAAGTATTATTAAAACCAGTAGAAACTTCCATCCGCATAGAAGCTAAGATGAGACAAAATGATATTTCCTAGATCACTATTCTTTGTAATAAGATTGTTATAAACAAGAATATCCTACTCACATATAAGGCTTATGTTTCTCAGTTGTTTAAAAGAGAATTATATTCTTAAATGAATAAGACTATGAACTACGAAACCTTTCTAAAATAAGAAACGTGAACATTTGAAATTAGGCAAACTTGGGCGTTTGGAAAATAATGTTGTTACTTGATTTTACAAAGGTAAATGTTTTAGTTTAATTAAAAAGACAATCACTCTATTTTATACTACGGGTATTGTGTGACTTATGTGAAAGCAGCGGATCTTTTAAAAGATTTAATGTATGAAGTACTTTAGGGATAGATACGAACTTGTTAGCATAAAGTACCTTGGGTGAATAACTTGATTGTGTTGGTTTGAGATAGCCTTGTAAATACTTTCTTGTTGATGTGATAAGTAAACATGTTAGGATGCTACTTGTGTTAGTATCTTGTGTGATCGTGATGTAAGGGTCATTCTTGTTGTGCTTACGTTGTTAAGCGTTAAGCGTTATCTTGTTATTGTATCACATACCCTTTGACTTATTATACAGGGCTTGCCACCCTTGATGCGGTCTATACGGCTATGCGGTCCTTGTGACTACGCAGTCACGGTAGCTCGGGATTGATCATTCCGGTGTTTAGCCCGACGCGGGGATTCCTATGCGGTCTGTTGAGACTATGCGGTCTTTTGAGACTATGCGGGTTGCGGGAGCCTAGGCGGATCTGGGGGTTAACGCCTCGATGCGGGGTATACCTCAGCGATGCAGGACCATGATTCGAGGATACCTCATGCGGGTCGTGTGTGACCTATGCGGGCTGCGAGTTCGAGAATAGACGCTCGGTGATACTGCGGGCGAGTGGCGGCCGATCATGTAGTGCGGTCTAGAAAGACCTTGTGATACGATTTATGGCATTTGTGGTGCGGGGTCTTAGTAGTCGGCTATGCCTTCGCACTTACCGTGCGGTTTTATTGTGATGACTTTGAGGCGTGAGTCACGACTTGACATGGCTTATGTGAATCGTAGTTTGGTTATCATACATGTCTCTGTTTTTATAGACTACTATGATTTCATTCTGATATTTTGATTTCACATACTTGGTACTGTTATCGACCTCGCCGGGCTGCGTTCATCCGCGAGAAAAGGTACACGATCGTTGATCCTCGCTCTTAGGAGTCACGATTCGGCGTTGGGAAAGCTCCGTTTCTCGGAGGCTTATCGGTGGTATAGTCCTGCTGTTGTAGGTATTTACATTCGAGTATGGCGGGGCCACTGTCCCATTGTTGTCGTATCATTTCTTAAGTGCATGAAATCTTGTTGTGGCGGGGTTTGTAAAAAGGATTAAAGCTATTCATGTTGAAAAGGTTGTTATTTATATATATGCGAAAGGCAAGTTTTCTCAGTTATTGTTTCATATTTTATAATATGTCTTGTATCGTTTTATGTTCGTGATTACTCGATGTTGTATCACTAGGGTGCGGGGTAAGGCACGATCCACGGGCCGGGCAGTCGTGACAAAAGTGGTATCGAGCGATTAATCCTCGGAAAGTGTCTGAGACCGTATCGATGAAGTCTTGATTATCGGTGTGTTGTGCACCACACCATAATCGAGGAGGCTATAGGATATTTAGGATTGGTTTCTAATTCTTCTCACTCACGAGATCGTGCCTTAGAGTGTGTTGTAAGTTGGACCCTCGACGTATTTCTTTCCACTTACCGCTATGCCTCGCGTGAGGCAACCGGGCCGGAGGGCAAGCGGCCGAGGAGGCTGCGAGTAGAGTTCGGAGGGTGGCGAGGGCAGGCCCAATCATTACCTAGGGTAGTGCTTCTTCGGGGAGTTCTGCGGCGTCACTAGCCCGGCAGTGATTTAGTACGACGGCCCGGTGCCTCTGCGGCCATGATATTTGAACGCCCGATCCACGGCCAGAGCAGAGAATATAGATTGCGAGAGACAACCTGTTACTAGCTATGGATTTGGCTACGGAGAGTATCGACGCGTCTGCGAGTCTTGAGGACTATCTAAAGAGGGTTGTGCAAGAGTAATTCTTGATTGGGCTTGAGCATGGCACGTATGCGGGCTTATGCGCGGCGAAAGCGTAGAGATCGACGGGTTAACAAAGGGCGAGAAGGGCGGGCGGCGAGGTCCTTTGGTAACTTTCGAGGCGAGTCACCTCACGTGATTAGATATGCACCTCGCGGTCGCAGTGGTCTTCCGGATTTCGGGGCGTTCGGGGTGTGCGGGAGTTGGTCGAGAACTCGGGGCTTAGGTTCGCGGTGTGACGTCATCGGGAATGTCGTCTTTTAGTTGGTACTTGTTGTACTACGACCGTCGAGTCCGATGTCGATAGAATGTCCTTGTAGGAGGACTTAGCCGAGGATCGGTGGGTAGTCGTCATCTTCCCTAGCTATGCGCCTACGTGGCGAGTTTGATTAGAACGACTAAGGGAGTGAAGCGATGAGATATAGATATATCTTTAACCTACAGAGTTTTGTTTATGTGATAAGGTGAGTATACCTTAAGTGCTATGTTACGATAGCAGTGTGTTAGTTGTGATTAGATCATGGTTGTTTAGCAGTAAGATTTGGGGATAGAGAAGGTGTGAGCCTTAGAGTTACATGCGTAGAGACCTTAGAGGTAAGGCCATCTCGAGTAAAGGTGTAGTGTTATGTTTGATCCTTATCAGTGCTTAGTGCATGTGAGATATATTGTGTGATAAGTCCACGAGTAGTGTGGAATGAAAGGGGTAGTTGAGCTAAGAAGACCGCTAGGTTTTCGTAACGTGATTAGAAAAGTTGTTCGGACCAGGGAGCAAGTGTTTCTGGCGAGTGGGTCGGGTTGAGGCCATGCCGGTGGTCAACCAGCGCCTGTTTGTTGGTGGGTCAGTTCGTGGTGGTCGCCGGGTGGTGAGTCACGAGGTGTTAGGCCCAAGATTAGTTAACCAGCGTCTGAGTTCGTGGATGCGTTCGACCGATGGTCGGGCGATGGGGCAGCCGTCGTGTTTTGATCGAGGACCATGTACTCAGCGGTGTTGTTATATCGAAAGGTTGTAAGGCTGCGGGGTGCCTACCTTCACCTTATGTCGAACAGTGGAGCCAGTTCTGGCTGTTTTTGTTTCGAAGCTTTGCCAAGCATGTGTTAAGAACTGGTGAGTCTCAGAATCGCGTTCGCCTCGGGCGATGGTTGAATTCGGGGTAGTTGTGAGATTGTTGTCTCTGTGGAGGAGTGTTTAAGCTACCATTTCGGTGTTCGGATGTCGCCTTATAAAGCCTTGTAGGGGCGGATGTGTAAGTTCTTGGTCGAGTGGTTCGATGTTGGCAAGGTTCGACGATTGGTTGAGCTTGTTCCACAGATGTGGATAGTGAAGCTTGTCTAGAAGAAGTTACGGCGGCTCGGAGAAATCGTCGGAAAAATCGGCGACGCTTAGAGTTGAGTTGGCGGTCGGTCTTCTTGAAAGTACCACCGGATTAGGCGTGGCGAGCTTTGGAAAAAGCAGAGAAACTTAGCGAGTTGTTTTGGGCCTTTTAAGTTCATGTGAAGAATAGGCGGATTGCCTATATGTTAGCTTTGTAGTCGACTTGGGAGGCGATGCGTCCGGTCTTCGTATTGTTATGTTTGGAAAGTATCGGAGATCCGTCAGTGTTCGATTAATGATGACCACGTTAGAGATAGTAACCTCGAGTTTTGGAACCGAAGCGATGCTCGAAATGTGGTAAGAGTTCGAGTGTCACGTCGACCTCAGGGATCGCATGCAGCCCGGTACCATTTGTTGGGTCGCCGGAGTGAACCTCGCGGCAAAGTGACAAAAGTGGTATCATTTCTTTTGTAAAGAGAAGGTGCGAATGAAGTATATTTTAGACCCCGGAGAGAGGTGTTTGTGGTGATGTTAGAGGTGTTTCCTCGTGGACTTGGAGGTAAGTATTTTGCGCAAGTTGGTTCCGTAGCCATGCGTGGCAGGATTGTTTTCGTAAGTATAGCAGTGAGGACTATACCGGCGCGCGTTTGTTTTGAGACTTAGAAGGAACATTCGGGACGAATGTTTCTAAGGAGGGGAGAATGTTATACCGTATTTCCGAGTATGCGTGGGGCGTACGTAGAAATTTTTTGAAGTGTAAAGTGGCTTGGCCGAATTTATTTTGTTCACAACACCCGTTTAGAGTCGTTTTTCGACGAAACGTTTTCACAGCTTTCGTAGGGGAATTTCCGGCTATGTCATTTTAAATTTTTTCGGATTTTTAGAGGCGAAACATTTTGGACCAACGAGAGGGCGACACTTGTCACCCTCTCATTGATGGAGTGTGGGCGGTTGGCTTGGACGATTTGGTGACAATTTTGTCAAGTAGTAGGTAGGATATTTTGTGTGTTAGTTGGTTAGGGTGCACTTGGCAAGATCTTGGCCCTACACTTGCTATGCACTTGGCATGATCTTGGCCTTTGGTTGGCCTTTGCTAGACCTATAAATACCCCCCCTTGGAAGACTTCTTCATCCCTGCCACATATGTCCTAAGTGTTAAAATCCTCCCTCCCTTTGTGTGGTGTTTCGTCAACACCCTCTCCCCTTTGAGTTGGCACTTTGGCGAGAGCCCTCCCACCCTTGGCGAGAGTACCCCTAGTGGGGTAGCCGAGGTATACACCCCTTGTGGTGTTGTCTCGTATATACCCCCCCCTCTTGGTAGAAATACTCTCAAAAGTATTGTTATAATGCCCAAATTACCTTAGCCGTATACCTTGTTGTATTCTAAGGTCATACCTTACAAAAAGCCCAATTATACTATTATACTTCCCGTCAGTCACTGGCAAACCACCCTAGGAAAATCTCCATGGTTAGTTGGAGTAGTATGTAGAAGTTGGTTAGAACTTCTAAGGGTAGTTTGGAGCGGGTTGGAGCGCACGGAGTTGGAGCTAAACGATTGCCCAGGATCGACTTTATACTCGGATAATTATGGGCTTATCGAGGTAAATATCTTGTCCCTCTATTGTAATTGGAAATTACATGATTGTTAGACCATATAGTTGAAGTATACTATATATATAGAACTGAACGTTGTTGTCGGCAATGTCTTTGGACTTAAGCCTGAATAATAAGAAATCTTTTGAAAGAAAAGTCTTGAATGTTTTTACATGGGGTGTATTCTGATGAGACTTGTGTAGCTTTTCTGTGAGGTAGAATTGTGCACGTCCGGTTAGATGTATGAACCCCCCCCTGGTTGGCTTGATAGCCGGCCCCGATAGAGGAGGAGATTTACGCTGTTGCGGGGGGGGGGGGAGGTGCTGCCGAATTTTCTGTAGGATGTTCTACGAAGGGATATAAATGTTAATAAGCGCCTTGTGGCCTTATAGGTTGAAGTACTACGTGGCGCGATCTTCTGGCTAAGGAGTAGCCGACGGTTTGAAGTACTTGGAGCGTTTTGCTATTAGTCGATACTCGTCGCGAGGTATGTGAACCTCTTCCTATCTCTTCTAGCATGATATGTGTGTAACTATGTAGTACGGTAGACGTACATGTGTTAAATGTATTTGATTGGTCTAAAACATAAAGTGTTATAACGGCTTTATGGGAAGTTGGTTATAACAGCTTTATGTTGGTACGAAAATACTTGTGGTCTTTAAAAGGTAACTGATTTGAACTATAACTGGCTTGTTATGTGTTAATAAAGAACTTGAAGTATTTCAAAGATTTTGAATCATTTTGAAAGAAGTAATACTTGGTTTTGAAAAACTTAAGAGTTATACTAGCTTTATGGGAAGTTAGGTATAACGGCTTAAGAATGTTTCTTGATTTGGAAATCAGAATGTGTATCGAAACCAACTGCGGCGTTAATAAAGGAAATGTTTTGACTAATTAAGTATTATTAAAACCGGTAGAAACTTCCATCTGCATAGAAGCTAAGATGAGACAAAATGATATTTCCTAGATCACTACTTTGTAATAAGATTGTTATAAACAAGAATATCCTACTCACATATAAGGCTTATGTTTCTCAGTTGTTTAAAAGAGAATTATATTCTTAAATGAATAAGACTATGAACTGAAACCTTTCTAAAATAAGAAACGTGAACATTTGAAATTAGGCAAACTTGGACGTTTGGAAAATAATGTTGTTACTTGATTTTACAAAGGTAAATGTTTTGGTTTAATTAAAAAAGACAATCACTCTATTTTATACTACGGGTATTGTGTGACTTATGTGAAAGCAACGGATCTTTTAAAAGATTTAATGTATGAAGTACTTTAGGGATAGATACCCGAACTTGTTAGCATAAAGTACCTTGGGTGAATAACTTGATTGTGTTGGTTTGAGATAGCCTTGTAAATACTTTCTTGTTGATGTGATAAGTAAACATGTTAGGATGCTACTTGTGTTAGTATCTTGTGTGATCGTGATGTAAGGGGGTCATTCTTGTTGTGCTTACGTTGTTAAACGTTAAGCCCGTTATCTTGTTATTGTATCACATACCCTTTGACTTATTATACAGGGCTTGCCACCGCCGATGCGGTCTATACGGCTATCACGGTCCTTGTGACTACGCAGTCGCGGTAGCTCGAGATTGATCATTCGGGTGTTTAGCGATGCGGGGATTCCTATGCGGTGCTGTTGAGACTATGCGGTCTTTTGAGACTATGCGGGTTGCGGGAGCCTGGCGGATACCGGGGTTAAGGCGCCCTCGATGCGGGGTATACCTCGGTGATGCAGGACCGTGATTCGAGGATACCTCGTGCGGTCGTGTGTGACCTATGCGGGCTGCGAGAGTTCGAGAATAGACGCTCGGTGATCTGCGGGCGAGTGGCGGCTTCGATCATGTAGTGCGGTCTAGAAAGACCTTGTGATCTGATTTATGGCATTTGTGGTCTGGGGTCTTAGTAGTCGGCTATGCCTTCGCACTTACCGTGCGGTTTTATTGTGATGACTTTGAGGCGTGAGTCACGACTTGACATGATCGCTTATTGTGAGCGTAGTTTGGTTATCATACATGTCTCCTGTTTTTATAGACTACTATGATTTCATTCTGATATTTTGATTTCACATACTTGGTACTGTTGTCTTGACCTCCTTGAGGCTGCGTTACGCGAGGAAAAGGTACACGATCGTTGATCCTCGCTCTTAGGAGTCACGATTCGGCGTTAGGAAAGCTCCGTTTCTCGGAGGCTTATCAGTGGTATAGTCCTCTGTTGTAGGTATTTACATTCGAGGTATGGCGGGGCCTGTCCCGCCATTGTTGTCGTATCATTTCTTAGAGTGCAGTAATCTTGTTGTGGCGGGGTTTGTAAAAAGGATTAAACTGCTCATGTTGAAAAGGTTGTTATTTATATATATGCGAAAGGCAAGTTTTCTCAGTTATTGTTTCATATTTTATAATATGTCTTGTATCGTTTATGTTCGATTACTCGATGTTGTATCACTAGGGTGCGGGGTAAGGCACGATCCACGGGCCAGGCAGTCGTGACACCTACACAGGCACCCTTACGGTATACATCGAGAGATAATCGGAACATACATGAAACATATAAATAAAACAACGAGGTTAGCCGACAGGGCTACCTTCTGGACATAAATATATCTGGCCAAAGCAGTTGCCTCGTTTCTTTACAAAGCGACCCGATATGTGACTCTGCACCTCTAAGAGTTTTCACATAACACCTGTGGCGGGAAAGGGCCCCGCCATACCCCTGAATATACATGAATCTACTACCTCAGGGGAAACCGTACCAAAAGATAAGCCTCCGGAGCAAATGGAGCTTTTTCCCAAAAACCAAACCGAGATCCTAAGAGCAAGGATCACCAACCTGTGCACCTAATACCTGCGGGCATGAACGGCCCAGAAGAAGTCGAGACAACAGTACCAAATATGGAGCGGAAATAAGTACAACAATTAAAACATATACGTATAATAGCATGGCGGGTAAGTGTAAAAGAAGTAAATACGAGCCTACCATGTCATTACCTCTCGTGAACTTAATCGTACCTTATTATCTTTTCCCAATTTCAGTAAAAGTTATAGTCACATTCCTATGTACATGATTAGGACGAATCAATAAGTTCATTACCGTATAACTTACCTATCTTTCATAAGTATAAACCGGCCGCTGGGAGGCGCCTATCTTACGCCGAACGGGGCGCGATCAAGTCACGTAGTGCGCGTAAGGTATACTGCCCGGCCCATTCCTGGGTCGATAATGTCATATAGTCTGCCCGTAAAGGTATACTGCCCGGCCCATTCCTGGGTCGATAATGTCATATAGTCTGCCCGTAAAGGTATACTTCCCGGCCCATTTCTGGGATGATAATGTCATATAGTCTGTCCGTAAAGGTATACTGCCCGGCCCATTCCTGGGTCGATAATGTCATATAGTGTCACGACCCGTTCCGGGGCCCGTGACTGATGCCTTACCCGGGCACCCAAGTAGGCATACATCAGAGAAATCAGCGGAAAATAAAACAACCATAATATGAAACAGTATAAATAAGACACAATTTCTGGGAAAAAGTTGCCTTTCGGCATACATGTATATAAATACCCCAAAATGAACAGTTACATCCCAACCTTACAACAGGTCTACAGACCTCTAAGAGTTTAAAACAACAATGGCGGACGGGGCCCCGTACCCCTGAATACAAATATCTTACAACGACAGGACCGTACCAAAATGCTAAGCTTAGAGAAGCGGAGCTTTCCAATGAAAGCGGTGATCCTAAGAACGGGGATCAACGGTAGGAGTACCTTTACTGCGGCATGAACGCGGCCCCGAGGAGGTCAAGCAGTACCAAGTATGTGGCGAAAATCTTGTAAATGAAATCATAGTAGTCTATATAAAGCAGGAGACATGTATGATAACCAAAACTACAGTTCACAATAAATAAACAGTCATGTCAAGTCAGGGACTCACGCCCTCAAAGTCATCATAAAACCGTACGGGGTAAGTACGAGGGCATAGCCGACTACTAAAACCCCACAGTACAACAAGGTCGTAAACTGTATCATGAGATATGTCTAGACCGTCACATGATCAAAGCTGGCCACTCGCGCGATATCTAATGTGCGCGTCTAGCCCGGAACTTTCGTAGCTCGCACGGGCCACTCGAATGGCCCGCATGAGGTATTCCCGCATCGGTAGCTACTCCCGGCGTCTGGACTCGTCGTCCGCGTAGCCACAAAGACCGCGTGACCACAAGGGCGCATACTAACTCGAACTCCGTAGCTCCGCATAGGCCATACAGACTGCGCATAAGGTATTCTCGAATCATAGGTCACTAGACCGCTGAGTCTACCCGCGACGGAGGCAGCTTAACCGGAATCATGAGTGATATAATATCAACATGACGCTTTATCGTTAAACAATCTAAGCATAATAAGGGAAAACCCCTCTACACAAACATCACAAGATACTAACTCACGTAGCATCCTAACATGTTTATTTATCAAGTCAACAAGAAAGTATTACAAGACTATCACAAATCAATACAATCAAGTTATTCACACAAGGTACTTTCTACATTATGCTAACAAGTTCGGGTTTTTAGCCCCAAAGTACTTTATGTATTACTCTTTTAAAAGATCAGTTTCTTTCACAAAAGTCACACAATACCCGTAGTATAAAAATAAAGTGATTATCTTTTGAAGTAAATCAAAACATTTCTCTTTGTAAAATCAAGTAACAACATTCTTTTCCCAACGCTTAAGTTTGCCTAATTTCAATTACTCAAGTTTCTCATTTTCGAAAGGTTTCGTAGTTCATAGCTTCAATCCTTTAAAACGATTTGAGAAACATATACCCTAAGTGTGAGTAGGTTATTATTATTCGTAACAATCTTATTACAGCAGCCATGACCTAGTAAATGTAATATCATTTTGTCTCATCTTAGCTCCTATGCAGATGGAAGTTTCTACTGGTTTTAATAATACTTTATTAGTCACAATATTTCCCTTTATTAGCGCTGCTGTGGTTTGTTCGACATTTATTCTGATCGGTAAAACATCATTCCTTTTGAAAACCAAAAATACTATTTACTCACGAATGAGGTTTCACACTTTTTAACAAAATTCATATTAGTATAATAAGTCAAGTCTCTTATTTCCTTAAATCAATAAATCGTTCTTTTTATCACTCTTAAGCCGTTATACCTAACTTCCCATAAAGCTAGTATAACTCTTAAGCTTTTAAAACCAAGTGTTACTCTTCTTTCAAAAAAGGTTTCTTAATTCTTTTGAACTTCTTGGATTCTTCTTATTCGGGCTTAAGTCAAGACATTGTCGTAAGTATTATTCAGCTTAAGTCAGAAGACATTGCCGTAATTATTATTGGGCTTAAGTCAGAAGACATTGCGTAATTATTATTCGGTTAACACACGTCGTCTACAAGTACTATATACATATTCTTTAAAATATCATGCTCAAGAGGATAGGAAGAATCACATACCTTCTCGAAATCCACCGCCAAGTTGAATATGTCGCGCGCAGAATCGACCTATAACGATCAAATCGTCTATCAACGTCGGTATCTTGAATGCTTTCTGGCGGTAGAAAGAGACCATGTTCGATACTCACCTAGATAGACAAGCAGTCAACCTCGATTCCCTTAACGTAACAGAGTCCTTTTTTATCGAATGCTCGTTTTGCCTGGTGTTGATTCGGCAATTTGCGTCTAGTGGGGAGCTTTGTCATCTCAAAGAATAAGCGGATCTTCCCTTGCATGCGGATCAACAAGTCGTACAAAGCTCTAAGCAGAGGGTTCGTTATTCTATGGACATTTGGGCAGCACTTCCCTACCCGGTGAGCTACTCAAGTCTACTGTGAAAACAGTCCTATGTAAGTACAGTTCTATTATTCATCTTTTAAACCCTTCTACTGTGATAACAGTTCAATTCTATTCTTTAATATCCTTCTAAGTATTTAATACTTATTCCTATACTTCTACAGTATATATACTCTAATTACAAAAGGAGGATAAGGTTATTTACCTCGGTAAGCCCAATAATATCCTAGATAAAGTCGCGCCTGAGCAAGGTTTAGCTCCTAAGTTGAACGCTGCGATAGCTCCAAGGAAACCTTAGAAGTTCTTCACAACTTCTACTAAGGACTAAGGGATTTGGGCTAGGGTATTTTGGGCATTATAACAATACTAGAAGGCAACTTTTTTAACCAAGGGAGGGGTAGGTTTCGGCTAGGCTAGGGGTTGCTCTCGGCTAGAGCTTCTCAAAGGGAGGGGTGTGTTTGGACGAAACAACAAGAGGAGAGGAGGATTTGAGACTTAGAAAGATTGCTCAATTTAGGATGAAATAACTCTTCAACAAGGGGTATTTATAGGTCGAGGATGGCCAACCAAGGGCGAAGATGGTGCCAAGTGCAAGGCAAGTGTAGGGTGAGGATTTAGGCAAGTGTCCTTGGCCAACTTGCACACAAAATATCCTACCAACTACATGACAAGAATGGCCATCCATTCGCCCTAATGCCGTGACAAGTCCACTGATGAGAGGGTGACAAGTGTCGCCTCTCGTTGGTCCAAATGTTCGTCTCTCGGAAAAATCCGCAAAAATTAGAAATGACATAGCGGAATTTATCCTACGCGAGTTTAGTAAAACGTTTACGTCGGAAACGACTCTAGCGGGTGTTGTGCACAAAGTGAAATCGTCCAAGCCAACTAGGGGGGGTGACACGTGTCGCCTCCTACACGTCCAAAATATTTCATCTTCCGAAAATATCCACAATGGCCAAAATCTCGAAAACAAAGTGGGCCCCACAAAACCGTAAATTTTCTCCCGTGGGCCCCACGTGACCATTTCCGAAAATAAAATTCCATAATTCTCTAATATTCCAAGAAGTCCGAATACCAAATCTGGGAATCCAATTCCCATTAACGAACCTTTTTCCTTCACAAAAACCGGAAACTTTTCCGTGGAAAAATCACCTCGTTCTTCCTTTCCAATTTCAATGTCGTATTCTCGTACGTACGTCCTCGCATACATACCCTGAAACTACGGGGTATAACATTCTCCTCCTAGAAACATTCGGGACGAATGTTCCTTCTAGGTATCAAAACAAACAGGCGCCAGTATAGTCCTTACTGCTATACTTACGGAAACATCCATGCCACACCTGGCCACAACACAACAAACGCACCTACTTATCTCCAAGTCCACGAGGAATCACCTCTATCACGAAAGCTCCTACTAGAGGTCTAAAAAGATACTCCCTTCGCACCTACTCTTTACAAACGAAATGATCACACCTATGCCTGTAATACATGCTCGCTTCTTCCCATACCACTTTTGTCACTTTGCCTTACTCGTCGTACCCTTCTCGTACACTCGAACTCTTCCTTATCACTTACCATGTTTCTGGTACTGCTTCCCACTGACTCTGAGCTGCCAATAACCTCTTCTGGATAAGCTCCACCTTATCCACGCCTGCGAACAAGTACGAACCAACCGTCGCACCTTGCTTACATCGAATCAATCGATCGACAATCTTACACTAGCTTATAAAAAGGCTCCAAACGGCGACACCGAATCTGAAATGGTAGCTATATAATACATACTCAACAAGGGCGAAGAGTCCTTACATTTACTCGAAATCCAAACACTGGCCCGAGGGTGAATGCGACACTGAGATTCACCTGAGTTTCCTAACCTTGCCTGGCAACTCTTCCAGAAAAGAAACAGCCGCAACTTGGACTCCCCTGTCAGCCATAAGGTGAAGGTAGGCACCCCGTGCAACCTTACAACCTTCTTGAAATAATCATCTCGCAACTTACTACCGAGTACACGGTTTGACTAAAAGATAAGACGGGTTGACCCCATCGGCCCGACTACTGGTCGAACACATCCACGAACTCGTACAATGGTTAACTAAACCTGGGCCTAACACCCTCGTGATCCTAACACAAAGCGGGACCACCACAAACTGACCCCATCACCAAACAGGGCATGGGTCGACCCGCAACACGGCCTCAACCCGACCCTAAGCGCGAAACACTAGCTCCCCGATCCGGAACAATCTCACCAATCACGTTACGAAAACCTAGCGGTCTTCTAAGCTCAACCACCCTCTTTCGTTTCACAACACTCAGGGATTCATCCCATAAAAATATCTCACGTATATTATGCACTTTGATAAGGGTCAAACACGAAATAATTCTTTTACCAAAGATGGCCTCGCCTCTAAGGTCTTCTACGTAATATTCTAAGGCTCCCACTCTTTCTGTCCCCCAATCTTACCCGGTTAATTAATCAACAATTCTAATCACACTAACACCATGCTAACCGAAAACAATACTTAAGATATTTGCTACACATATAAATCTCTAAAGGGTTAAGGATATACCTGTATCTACGGGGCACTTCCCCTAGGTCGTCTAGTCAATCCATACCTTTGTGCGCATAGGGAAGGTGATGAACTATCCATCGACCCGGGCGTCGAGTCCCTACATCCCGCCAACTCGTTGGACAATTTCTCGCAAATGGCCTGCTGCCGCAAACAAAACAAGCCGCAAAAGCACGACACTCACGCGATGACATCGACCACAACGGCCACACCGAGGTGGGGGTGGCCTCCCCTGGCTAACACCCCCTCCTCTCCGAACCACTGCATCCACAACTGATCTGGTAGGCTGAGTCTTCCTACTTGCATCCTTCCTCATAGAACATTCCCTCGCCATATGGCCCGACGACCGCAATAAAAACAAGCACGGTAAAAGCGGCACTTCGGGATGACGCTGCCACAGCGTGAACACCGAGGAAAAATCAACCTGTGGAGGACACTGCCGGCGGAGGCGCATGTCTAATCTGCTGCCGAGGCGGTTCGCCTCGAGAGTTACCAAATGATCACCGCAAACGGGCCTCTTCACTGATCTTGTTTAATCTGCCGATCTCTACCTCTCTCGGCCACGCACATAATCTGACGCAAGCTGGCTCGTTCTCGAGAAGAGCTACTCACAACCCTTCTTTAGATAAGCATCAATATCCTTGGTATACCGTACATAAAATACTCTTTGGCCGCCAAGTCCCTTGCTAATGTGAGGCCGTCTCCTTCCAATCCATATTTTCGCTCCAGTCGTGGGCGAAGGTCCAGATGTCATGGCCGCAGAGGAATCTGCTGCCGTGCCAAACTCACTGCTTGGCGGCGTCTCGAACTCCCGCATGAAGCATCACCGGTGATGATTGGGCTGTGCCTTTCTAAATCTCGTACTACTCTCGCGACTCCTTCACGCCTTGCCTCTGGGCCCGAGTTACTGGCGTGGAGGCATAGCGGTAAAGGAAAGGAATACGTTAGAGGGTCCAACTTATAACACGCTCTAAAGCACGATCTCGAGTGAGAAGAATGGAAACCAATCCTAAATATCCTATAGCCTCACGATTATTGGTGTAGTGCACAACACCGATAATCAAGACTTACTAGATACGGTGCGTAGACACTTTCCGAGGATTAATCGCTCGATACCACTTCACGACCGTTCGGGGCGTGTTGGTGCCTTACGGGCACCCAAGTAGTCATACATCGGAGAAATCGGCGGAAAATAAAACAACCATAATATGAAGCAGTATAAATAAGACACGCTTGGAAAAAGTTGCCTTTCGGCATACATGTATATAAATACCCCAAAATGGGCGATTACATCCCAACCTTACAACAGTCTGAGACCTCTAAGAGTTTAAAACAACAATGGCGGGACAGGGCCCGCCATACCTGAATACAAATATCTTACAACGACAGGACCATACCAAAATGCTAAGCTTAGGAGAAACGGAGCTTTCCAACGCCAAACGGTGATCCTAAGAACGAGGATCACGGTAGGAGTACCTTTACTGCGGCATGAACGCAACCCCGAAGGAGTCGATCTAACAGTACCAAGTATGTGGCCCGAAAATCAGTAAATGAAATCATAGTAGTCTATATAAAGCGGGAGACATGTATGATAACCAAAACTACGATTCTGATAAATAAACGATCATGTCAAGTCGGGGACTCGCCTCAAAGTCATCATAAAACCATACGGGGTAAATGCGAGGGCATAGCCGACTACTAAAAACCCCCGACAACAAGGGCGTAAAGCGTATCATGAGATCTGTCTGCCGTCACATGATCAAAGCGCCACTCGCGCGATATCTAATGCGCGCGTCTAGCCACGGAACTTTTCGTAGCTCGCACGGGCCACTCGATGGCCCGCGTGAGGTATTCCCGCATCGAGGTAGCTACTCCCGGCGTCTGGACTCGTCGTCCGCGTAGCCACAACCGCGTGACCACAAGGGCCGATACTAACACGGAACTCCGTAGCTCGCATAGGCCATCTGCACTGCATAAGGTATTCTCGAATCATAGGTCACTAGACCCGCTTTGAGTGTACCCGTCGGAGGCGGCTTAACCGGAATCATGAGTGATATAATATCAACATGGCGGTTTATCGTTAAACAATCTAAGCATAATAAGGAAAACCCTCTACACAAACATCACAAGATACTAACTCACGTAGATCCTAACATGTTTATTTATCAAGTCAACAAGAAAGTATTACAAGACTATCACAAATCAATACAATCAAGTTATTCACACAAGGTACTTTCTACATTATGCTAACAAGTTCGGGTTTTTAGCCCCAAAGTACTTTATGTATTACTCTTTTAAAAGATCCGTTTCTTTCACAAAAGTCACAAAATACCCGTAGTATAAAAATAAAGTGATTATCTTTTGAATTAAATCAAAACATTTCTCTTTGTAAAATCAAGTAACAACATTCTTTTCCCAACGCTTAAGTTTGCCTAATTTCAATTACTCAAGTTTCTCATTTTCGAAAGGTTTCGTAGTTCATAGCTTCAATCCTTTAAAACAATTTGAGAAACATATACCCTAAGTGTGAGTAGGTTATTATTATTCGTAACAATATTATTACAGCAGCCATGACCTAGTAAATGTAATATCATTTTGTCTCATCTTAGCTCCTATGCAGATGGAAGTTTCTACTGGTTTTAATAATACTTTATTAGTCACAATATTTCCCTTTATTAGCGCTGCTGTGGTTTGTTCGACATTTATTCTGATCGGTAAAACATCATTCCTTTTGAAAACCAAAAATACTATTTACTCACGAATGAAGTTTCACACTTTTTAACAAAATTCATATTAGTATAATAAGTCAAGTCTCTTATTTCCTTAAATCAATAAATCGTTCTTTTTATCACTCTTAAGCCGTTATACCTAACTTCCCATAAAGCTAGTATAACTCTTAAGCTTTTAAAACCAAGTGTTACTCTTCTTTCAAAAAAGGTTTCTTAATTATTTTGAACTTCTTCAAATTCTTCTTATTCAGGCTTAAGTCAGAAGACATTGCCGTAAGTATTATTCAGGCTTAAGTCCGAAGACATTGCCGTAATTATTATTCAGGCTTAAGTCCGAAGACATTGCCGTAATTATTATTCGCTTAACACACACGCGTCACCGTACTATATACATATTCTTTAAAATATCATGCTCAAGAGGATAGGAAGAATCACATACCTTCTCGCGAAATCCACCGCCAAGTTGAATATGTCGCAGAGAATCGACTATAATACCAAATCGTCTATCAACGCCCGGTATCAGATCTGCATAAAGCTCTAGCGAGAGGGTTCGTTATTCTATGGACATTTGGGCGCACTTCCCTACCGGTGAGCTACTCAAGTCATCGTGAAAACGATCCATGTAAATGCTTCTATTATTCATCTTTTAAACCCTTCATCGTGATAATCAGAACGACCCGTTCGGGGCCCGTTCATCGTGCCTTACCACAGGCACCCTGGTGATACATACATCGAGAAAATCAGCGGAACATAAAACATGAGACATTTAACAAGGGATATAATAAATAAACAGGCCAACCAAAAACGATTTGCCTTCGGATATACATAAAACTGAATAGCTTTAATCCTTTTACAACCCCACAACAAGATTACTACACCTAAGATATACAATGACTATGACGGACAGGGCCCGCCATACCACGAATGTACAAGGACCTACAACTCGGGAACACCTACAAAAGATAAGCCTCGGAGAAACGGAGCTTCAAATCGCTACAATCGTGATCCTATGAGCGAGGATCCACGATCGATGTACCTCTACTGCGGCGTGAGCAACGGCCCAAGGAGGTCGATAACAGTACCAAGTATGTGGCTATGCAATCAGAATGAAATCATACTAGTCTATATGAAGCGGGAGACATGTATGATAACCAAACTACGATTCACAACATAAAACGATCACTCCAATATAACTATGGGTCTCACGCCCACAACATCAATCGAGTTCGCATTATGGCGCGTGCCGGAATCTCGTGACGGTGTAGACATGTCCATGATGCAACAATAATACCAATGTCCCATGGCCACATGCCCCCGGAATTCTGCATCGGTGTAGACATGTCCATGTGACCTCAACAACAAGACAGCAATCCAAATGGAAACATACCCGTGCGCTACGCATCGTGTCAGTATGTCCAAAGGGAAACAATAAGACAACATTCCAAATGGACGCATACCCGTGCGCTACGCATCGTGTCAGTATGTCCAAAGGGAACCAATAAGACAACATTCCAAATGGACGCATACCCGTGCGCTACGCATCGTGTCAGTATGTCCAAAGGGAACCAATAAGACAACATTCCAAATGGACGCATACCCGTGCGCTACGCATCGTGTCAGTATGTCCAAAGGGGAACAATAGGACAGCATTCCAAATGGACGCATACCCGTGCGCTACGCATCGTGTCAGTATGTCCAAAGGGAAATCACAAGGCGATAATCAAAATGGAAACATACCCGTGCGCTACGCATCGTGTCAGTATGTCCAAAGCGATTAACAACAATAATACTATCAACAGGAACGTACCCGTGGAATTTCTCCGTCACGCAAGACGCCCAAGTAAGTTCTCAACTACCAACCGACCCTATCGAGACGCGGTAATACGTAAAACACAACGTTTGTACAATAAAGACTATCATCACAAGCATAGGCAAGTTTCACACAACTCAAAGTACTTTCATTTTATGCCAAAGTCCGGGTTTTTAACCCCAAAGTACTACATACGTAAGTTCTTTTAAAAGAGATCCATTTCTTTTATAAAAGTCACCCGATACCCGTAGTATTAGAATGACCAACCCACCTTCCTTTTCAAAACCAAGTAACAACATTCTTTTCCTAAGTTCCAGTTTGCCTAGTTTCAATTACTCAAGCTTCTCATTTTCAAATGGTTTCATAGTTCCCAAACTTAATCACTTGATTCCTTTTAGAACAATTAAGTAACATATGTCATATATGTGAGTAGTTTATTCTTGTTTATAACGATCTTATTACAAAGACCATGATCTAGAAAATGTAATATCATTTTGTCTTATCTTAGCTTCTACATGCGGATGGAGGTTTCTCGGTTTTAATACAACACATCATTATTCAATACATTTTCCTTTATTAACGCTGCAGTGGTGCTGTCGATACACATTCTCGATTCCCAAATCAAGAAACATTATTCCTTTAAAACCAAGTACTAAATACTCACTAATGAGGTTTCACACAAACATCCTCAATAAAACAAATAATTTAAGTCAATAATATTATAACATAAATTCTCTAAACTTCAAACATCACTAAAACCATTTTCTTACATACATAAAGCTGTTATAACCAACTTCCCCTAAAGCCGTTATAACCCTTTATGTTTTAAAAACAATCAAACACGATTAACACACGTACGTCTACCGTACTACATAGTTCACACATATCATGCTAGAAGAGATAGGAAGAGGTTCACATACCTCGCGACGATTTATCGACAATAAGCAAAATGCTCCAAGTACTACAACCACTAGCCCTTTCCACTCCTCGAGTAGAATACGCTACTCTTAGTACTTTCACTATAAAGGTCACAAACGTCTATTAACCCCAAAACACAAGTTTCTATCTTTCTATAGAAAATTGGCAAAGACCTCCCATGGCAGTAAATCTCCTCCTCTATCGAGGCCGGCCAAGCCAACCAAGGGGTTTACACGCCTACCCGGACGTGTACAATTCTACTCAGAACACTACACAAGTCTACCGCTGATACCCTATGTAAATACTGATTCGATTCGATTCTTTATTCTTCAGCTTAAGTCAAAAGACATCGCGAATACTAAGTATAGTTTCATATATAGTATACTTCAACTATATACTCTAACAAACATGTAATTTCCAATTACAATAGAGGACAAGATAATTACCTCGATAAGCCCAAAATTATCCGAGTTTAATGTCGCTCCCGAGCAAGGTTTAGCTCCACTCCACGCTATACAAACCACTCCAAACAACCCTTAGAAGTTCTAACCAACTTCTACTCACATACTTCAACAAAGTATGAAGATTTCCTTCTGGTTTGGGTTTGAGAATAAATTGAAAAAAGGTAGTATTTAGACTCTACGTAAAGAGGTATCTTTGGAATACTACAAGGTACAAGGCTAAGGTATTTTGGGCATTATAACAATACTTGGAAGACAACTTTCTACCAAGGGGGTAGGCTCGCTAGCACAACTAGGCTAGGGGAGGGTGTTCTCGGCCACGGGCCTCTTTCGAAGGGGGTGAAGGGAGTTGGACGAGAGCAACAACAAGGGAGAGGGAGGGATTTCAAGACTTAGACAAAGTGAGGAGTGAATGAATAAGTCTTCACAAGGAGGGTATTTATAGCAAAGCCAAAGGCCAACCAATGGCCAAGATCTAGCCAAGTGCTACACAAGTGTAAGGCCAAGATCAAGCCAAGTGCACCCTAACCCTACTCCACAAATCCTCACAAATATCTACACAAATATCTTCCACCACTTGCCCATTCATTCGCCCTAGCTTCCCAAGTCCACCAACGAGAGGGTGCGAGTGTTGCCTCGTTGGTCCAAAACGTTCGCCTCTCGGAAAAATTCGCAAAAATACTAAATGACATAGCCGGAATTTTCCTTCGTAAGCTTAGTAAAGCGTTTAGTCAACGACTCTGTCGGGTGTTGTGCACAATAAAAATTTCGGCGAGGGTGCCATGGGGTGACACGTGTCGCCCCGATTCGAATATTTCGTCTTAGAAAATATCCAAAATACGGAAATCTCAAAAACAAAGCGGGCTCCAAAACCGTAAATTTCTCCGTGGGCCCACGTGACCATTTCCGAAAATAAAATCTCAAAATTCTAATATAATCTATGAAGTCCAAATACCAAACTGGGAATCCAATTCCCATTAATGAACCTTTTTCTTCACAAATAACCGGAAACTTTTCCGTGAAAACTCACATCTTTCTTTCTTTTCAAAATTTACTGCGTACTCTCGCACGTGCGTCCTCACATACATACCCCGCAACTACGGGTATAACATTCTCCCTCGCTAGAAACATTCGTCCGAATGTTCCTTCTCAAGACGGATATCGATGAAGTTCCTCTAACAAGTTGTCAACGCCACGCTGGCAGCGAAATAACACACGTTATCTTCCTTCCTTACTCGTCGTGCCCTTCTCAAACACTTGAACTCTTCTAGACGCACCATACTTCACCATTACTTAGTTCGAAAATCTGCGGAGTCACTACCTCCAACTTGGTCATCTTACTAACCTCAAACTTCCTTAAGGCCATTCCGGCCTTTACGAACCGCTGCAGTCGAACGCGTCCACGAACTCATACGATGATCATCTAAACTCGGGCCTAGCACCCTCGTGACCCTACCACTGGCGGGACCACCTGAACGGCCCCACTAATCGGGTTACGGTTTGACCCGCAAATGGTCCTAAACCCGACCAACCGTGCAAACTCTTGTTCCCCGATCCGAAACAATCTTACTAGTTCACATCATGAAAGCTACCACTTCCATCTCACACTACCCGTGGACTTATCACACAAATAAATCCCACGCATACTACTACTCTGATAAGGGTCAAAAATAAATCTTTAACTCAAGACGACCTTACCCAAATGTCTCAGTCGTGACATAGTCTAAGGTTCACACTTACCATGCCCCCATACGTATCCTCCCAACTAACCATACATTCTAACTCACACATATCACAATGCTATCCGTACATAGCACACAATAATGAGACCATCATAACCAAAGATACCAAAACTCTAGAGGGTTAAGGATATACCAAGCTACCGCTCACTCTAATCATAGGCACTGCTGCAGCAGGCGCATTAGAAGGTGATGAACCAGCCCACAGATCCCGGGTGAGTCGTAACATCCGCGCTTCCCTTGGTCGGACGATTCCTCGCAAAATGGCCCGCTGGCCGCGTAAAACAAACTCCCAATCTAGCACGACACTCTCCAAAATGGAGTCTACCACAATGGTCACAACGAGGTAGGTGGCTTCACCGGTTAACACCCGCTCTGCGAAAATCTGAACCTCGAGCCACGACCGCTCAAGACGGTGGAGGACTACTGCACGGTGGGGTATATAACTAGCTCGGCTGAGGCGGTCCGCCTCGAAAGCCACCAAAGGACCTGCGCCCCGCCTCTTCTCGCTGATCCAGTCATTCCGTCGACCCTCCGTGCCTCACATCCCGGTCAGATGAGCTGCGCGGGCAATGTCCATGCCGTGAAGAGAAACACCGCACAAGATTCGGCCATATAATCATCAAGCCCGGTGACGTAGCGATGCACCCTATCCTCCATATCTGCAACTAGCGCAGGGACATATCGAGCCAAAGAATCGAACTCGACATTGTACTCCCTGACAGTGCGCCCTCTCTGTCTTAGTAACAAAAATCGCCGGCCCGTGCCTCTCGCATCTGCGGAGGCAAGAAGTGCGTGAGGAAAGCCCCCGAAAACTCATCCCATACTGCTGGAGGTGCATGCTCTCCCCGGGAAAGCTCCCATGAATCAAACCAATCGACGGCGGTATCACGCAGCCGATGCGAACCAAAGGTCACAGACTCGGTTTCTGAAGCCTTGATCACCCGCATGATCCGCTGTAACTGCCGGATGAACTCCTGCGGATCATCCTCAGGCCTCGACCCATAAAACTCGCGGGCTACAACTCGTAAAGTCCCGTAGCCTCAAACTATTCGCTCGGGGGTGAACGGCGGTGCTCATTGGGCAAGGCTGCTGCGTCGGCTGTCTCATATCGCCACAACCTCGCCAATAATCGCCATCTCCGTGACCCATCTCCCGCTTCCATCGGTGTGGGGTGGAGGCTCGTCTTGTAGTCTCAGCCATCGCTGCGCTCTAAACTCTTGGTCTTTGGCGTCGCGAAACCCGCCGTCAAGCACAACCTCAGTCTTATGCGGGCTGCGCCTGCTCCTCTCAGATCTCACTAGCAGCACCCTCGGCTGCCTTGCCCTTCGCTCTGGTTGCGCTGCGCGAGGCATAATCGTAAAACGAGATACGTCGGAGGGTACAACTTACAACTGACTCTAAGGCACGATCTCGGAATGAGAAGAATGGAAACCAATCCTAAATGTCCTGCGACCTCACGATTATAGATGTGGTGCACACATCGATAATCAAGACTCTACTAGACACGCGTCAGTAGACACTTTCCGAGATTAATCGCTCTCGATACCACTTTTGTAACGACCGTTCGGGGCGCATCGTGCCTTACCGGCACCCTGGTGATACATACATCGAGAAAATCAGCGGAACATAAAACATGAGACATTTAACAAGGGATATAATAAATAAACAGCAACCAAAAAGCGATTTGCCTTGGTATATACATAAAACACGAGCAGTTTAATCCTTTTACAACCACAACGCTGGCGATACTACTGCACTTAAGATATCTGATGACTATGACGGACGGGGCCCGCCATACCCCGAATGTACAAGGACCTACAACTCGTGGAACACTACTAAAAGATAAGCCTCCGAGAAACGGAGCTTCAATCTGTTGGCGTGATCCTATGGCGAGGATCCACGATCGATGTACCTCTACTGCGGCGTGAACGCAGCTTCAAGGAGGTCGAGACAACAGTACCAAGTATGTGAAATCGCATAACATCAGAATGAAATCATACTAGTCTATATGAAGCAGGAGACATGTATGATAACCAAACTACAGTTCACAACATAAAACAGTCATCACTCCAATATAACTATGGGTCTCACGCCCACAACATCAATCAGGTTCGCATTATGGCCGCATGCCCCCGGAATACTGCATCGGTGTAGACATGTCCATGATGCAACAATAATACCAATGTCCCATGGCCACATGCCCCGAATCTGCAGCCGGTGTAGACATGTCCATGACCTCAACAACAAGACAAAGAATTCAAATGGAAACATACCCGTGCGCTACGCATCGTGTCAGTATGTCCAAAGGGAAACAATAAGACAACATTCCAAATGGACGCATACCCGTGCGCTACGCATCGTGTCAGTATGTCCAAAGGGAACCAATAAGACAACATTCCAAATGGACGCATACGGCGCTACGCATCGTGTCAGTATGTCCAAAGGGAACCAATAAGACAACATTCCAAATGGACGCATACCCGTGCGCTACGCATCGTGTCAGTATGTCCAAAGGGGAACAATAGGACAGCATTCCAAATGGACGCATACCCGTGCGCTACGCATCGTGTCAGTATGTCCAAAGGGAAATCACAAGGCGATAATCAAAATGGAAACATACCCGTGCGCTACGCATCGTGTCAGTATGTCCAAAGCGATTAACAACAATAATACTATCAGCGAGGCATCTGCGGAATTTCTCGTCACCGCAAGACGCGTCAAGTAAGTTCTCAACTACCAACCGACCCTCTATCGAGAGACGCGGTAACACAGAAACACAACGTTTGTACAATAAAGACTATCATCACAAGCATAGGCAAGTTTCACACAACTCAAAGTACTTTCATTTTATGCCAAAGTCCGGGTTTTTAACCCCAAAGTACTACATACGTAAGTTCTTTTAAAAGAGATCCATTTCTTTTATAAAAGTCACCCGATACAGTAGTATTAGAATGACCAACCCACCTTCCTTTTCAAAACCAAGTAACAACATTCTTTTCCTAAGTTCCGGTTGCCTAGTTTCATTACTCAAGCTTCTCATTTTCAAATGGTTTCATAGTTCCCAAACTTAATCACTTGATTCCTTTTAGAACAATTAAGTAACATATGTCATATATGTGAGTAGTTTATTCTTGTTTATAACGATCTTATTACTGACCATGATCTAGAAAATGTAATATCATTTTGTCTTATCTTAGCTTCTATGCAGATGGAGGTTTCTCGGTTTTAATACAACACATCATTATTCAATACATTTTCCTTTATTAACGCCGCGTTGGTGCTGCCGATACACATTCGATTCCCAAATCGGTAAAACATTATTCCTTTAAAACCAAGTACTCATTACTCACGAATGAGGTTTCACACAAACATCCTCATTAAAACAAATAAGTTAAGTCTCTTATCTTATAAGATCAAGTCTCTTAACTTCTAACATCAAGAAACCATTTTCTTACCTACATAAAGTGTTATAACCAACTTCCCATAAAGCCGTTATAACCCTTTATGTTTTAAAAACAATCAAACACGCTTAACACGTATGCGTCTACCGCACTACATAGTTCACACATATCATGCTAGAAGAGATAGGAAGAGGTTCACATACCTCGCGACGATTTATCGACAATAAGCAAAATGCTCCAAGTACTACAACGCACTAGCCCTTTCCACTCCTCGAGTAGAATACGCTACTCTTAGTACTTTCACCTATAAAGGTCACAAACGTCTATTAACCCCAAAACACAAGTTTCTATCTTTCTATAGAAAATTCGCAAAGACCTCCCGCAACAGCGTAAATCTCCTCTCTATCGAGTAGGCTACCAAGCCAACCAAGGGGTTTACACGTCTACCGGACGTGTACAATTCTACTCAAGAACACTACACAAGTCTACCGTCTGATACACCCTATGTAAATACTGATTCGATTGATTCTTTTATTCTTCAGGCTTAAGTCAAAAGACATCGCCGAATACTAAGTATAGTTTCATATATAGTATACTTCAACTATATACTCTAACAAACATGTAATTTCCAATTACAATAGAGGGACAAGATAATTACCTCGATAAGCCCAAAATTATCCGAGTTTAATGTCGCTCCTGAGCAAGGTTTAGCTCCACTCCACGCGCTCCAAACCACTCCAAACAACCCTTAGAAGTTCTAACCAACTTCTACTCACATACTTCAACCAACTATGAAGATTTCCTTAGGGTTTCGGTTTGAGACTAAAAGGACAAAAGGTAGTATTTCCGGACTCTACGTAAAGAGGTATCTTTGGAATACTACAAGGTACAAGGCTAAGGTATTTTGGGCATTATAACAATACTTGGAAGACAACTTTCTACCAAGGGGGGGGGTAGGCTCGGCTAGCACAACTAGGCTAGGGGAGGGTGTTCTCGGCCAGGGCCTCTTTCTAAGGGGAGAAGGGAGTTGGACGAGAGCAACAACAAGGGAGAGGAGGGATTTCAAGACTTAGACAAAGTGAGGAGTGAATGAATAAGTCTTGCGAGGAGGGTATTTATAGCAAAGCCAAAGGCCAACCAATGGCAAGATCTAGCCAAGTGCTACACAAGTGTAAGGCCAAGATCAAGCCAAGTGCACCCTAACCCTACTCCACAAATCCTCACAAATATCTACACAAATATCTTCCACCACTTGCCCATTCATTCTACTAGCCGCCTTTTCAGTCCACCAACGAGAGGTGCCAAGTGTTGCCTCTCGTTGGTCCAAAACGCCCGCCTCTCGGAAAAATTCGCAAAAATACTAAATGACATAGCGAATTTTCCTTCGTAAGCTTAGTAAAACGTTTCGTCAAAAACGACTGTCGGGTGTTGTGCACAATAAAAATTTCGGCGAGGTGCCACGTGGGGTGACACGTGTCGCCCGATTCGCCTGAATATTTCGTCTTAGAAAATATCCAAAATACCGTAAATCTCAAAAACAAAGCGGGCTCCACAAAACCGTAAATTTCTCCCGTGGGCCCCACGTGACCATTTCCGAAAATAAAATCTCAAAATTCTAATATAATCTATGAAGTCCAAATACCAAATCTGGGAATCCAATTCCCATTAATGAACCTTTTTCTTCACAAATAACCGGAAACTTTTCCGTCGAAAACTCACATCTTTCTTTCTTTTCAAAATTTCTGCCGTACTCTCGTACGTACGTCCTCACATACATACCCTGCAACTACGGGGTATAACAATAACAGTTCAATTCTATTCTTTAATATCCTTCTAAGTATTTAATATTTATTCCTATACTTCTACAGTATATATACTCTAATTACAAAAGGAGGATAAGGTTATTTACCTCGGTAAGCCCAATAATATCCTAGATAAAGTCGCGCCTGAGCAAGGTTTAGCTCCTAAGTTGAACGCTCCGATAGCTCCAAGGAAACCTTAGAAGTTCTTCACAACTTCTACTAAGGACTAAGGGATTTGGGCTAGGGTATTTTGGGCATTATAACAATACTAGAAGGCAACTTTTTTAACCAATGGAGGGTAGGTTTCGGCTAGGCTAGGGGTTGCTCTCGGCCAGAGCTTCTCAAAGGGAGGAGGTGTGTTTGGACGAAACAACAAGAGGAGAGGGAGGGATTTGAGACTTAGAAAGATTGCTTCAATTTAGGATGAAATAACTCTTCAACAAGGGGGGTATTTATAGGTCAAGGGATGGCCAACCAAGGGCCAAGATGGTGCCAAGTGCAAGGCAAGTGTAGGGTGAGGATTTAGGCAAGTGTCCTTGGCCAACTTGCACACAAAATATCCTACCAACTACATGACAAGAATGGCCATCCATTCGGCCCTAATGCCGTGACAAGTCCACTCAACGGAGGGTGACAAGTGTCGCCTCTCGTTGGTCCAAAGAGTTTCCTATCTCGGAAAAATCCGCAAAAATTAGAAATGACATAGCCGGAATTTATCCTACGCGAGTTTAGTAAAACGTTTCGTCGGAAAACGACTCTAAACGGGTGTTGTGCACAAAGTGAAATCGTCCAAGCCAACTAGGGGGGGTGACACGTGTCGCCCTCCTACACGTCCAACATATTTCATCTTCCGAAAATATCCACAATGGCCAAAATCTCGAAAACAAAGTGGGCCCCACAAAACCGTAAATTTTCTCCCGTGGGCCCACGTGACCATTTCCGAAAATAAAATTCCATAATTCTCTAATATTCCAAGAAGTCCGAATACCAAATCTGGGAATCCAATTCCCATTAACGAACCTTTTTCCTTCACAAAAACCGGAAACTTTTCCGTGGAAAAATCACCTCGTTCTTCCTTTCCAATTTCAATGTCGATTCTCGCACGTGCGCCCTCGCATACATACCACGAAACTACGGGTACAACATATAGTCTTCCGTAAGGTATCTTGCGCCTATTTACGGGACGATAATGTCATATAGTCGCGTAAAGGTATCGCCGGCCCATCTCCGGGTCGATAATGTCATATAGTCTGCCCATAAAGGTATACTGCCCGGCCCATTTCTGGGACGATAATGTCATATAAAACCCGGGAATTTAACCCAACGTACTACGCACCTCTACTCCTTTGGAAAGACTCTTTTTCAAATAAAACTTCCCAGATACTAACAACCGTAGTATCAAGTCATCTCTACCTTTCAGGACAAGTCACACTACCTTTTTTAGAAATACAATTACCGGCTTCTAAATCAAGTGACTTCTTTCTTAAAAGCCTTAAGCAATTGGTACCTTTAAACCAATTTACCCTTCTTTATTTCAAATCAGTTCTTGTTTATGTTACTGAAGAAAACCACTCTTAACCTCCCATAAAGTTATTATAACCAACTTCCCATAAAGCCGTTATACTAACTTTATGCCTTAAACTAATTCATTCTTTTTATAACCAAGAGACTTCTACTTTTTGAAACCAAGTATTATATACTTTCAAATCAATTCTCTTAACTTTCAAAAATACAGTTAGTCTCTTAACCTTTAGAACTCAAGTGACTCCTTTTATTATAAAACCTTAGGCAATTGATGCCTTAAAATCAAGTTGCCTTTCCACTAAAAATCAAGTCATTTATCTTTCCATAAAGCAATTATAACCAACTCCCCATAAAGTCGTTATATTCACTTTATGCCTTAGCCAAATACCATTTCCTATCCAAGGGACTTATACGTTTAAAACGGAACAAGTATCACATACTTTAAAAATCTTCAAGTCCCTTAACTTAATAAAACTTAAGACATCCTTTATTCTTTCAAAGAAGTGAGTAAATCTCCTAACTCACCCGACTTGGCTATTCATAAAACTAGTAAAGGATATCAAGGTGTTGTACGTCTACCGTACTACATACGTGCAACTAGTCATGCTCAAAAGATAGGAAAAGTTCTATATAGAGTAAATCACACAACTACCTCTTAACTTCTAAGAGTGGAAGGAAACATGAAATGATACCACAGGTATATTCCATACATAGAATCATGCCAAATGAAGGAAGAGGTTCACATACCTCGCGACGATTGTCGACAAGTAGCAAAATGCTCCAAAGTACTTCAACCTTGAGCTATTCCATTCTTCAAGTAGGATACGCTATACTTAGTACTTCAACCTATAATGTCCACAATACGTCCATTAACCTCTTACTTCAAACGTAGAATATTCTTAAGTGCTAAGTCACTAAATTCTACGAAAAATCGGACAACACTTCCTTTGTTTCTACTTACTTTTCCACCTTTTTCAAGGCCGAATACAATAACCAAACACGCCACATTTAAGGCCCAAACAATGCAATCAACAATAGGGGATTACACGCCTATTAGATGTGTAAAATTCCGCCCCACAAACGATATCAAAATTAATACAACTATATGTCCAAATCGGCCACTATGAGTACCATAACACCAATTCTTATCCAATTTCCATTTCAATCCAAGTTGTTAGTATACCATGATATCAAGTCGCATTTGATTATAACTACTATAATCTTCAAGTAGGCAACATGCGACGATTCTAGTAAACGACCAAATTGTAATCCAACTTCACATGGCTTACATTACATTTCGGATTTAAGGCTACAAGAAATCCATAATACTTATAAACTCCAACATATCAACTTCATGCTAGCAACATGTAAAGCTAACAACAACAATATATATATAATCTTGTAACACTAATAAGAGATAAGATTATACCTCAATGAATCTCAATCCAACTCCAAATCCGAAGTCGCTCCTTAGCAACTTAGAGACTCTCCAAGACACTTCAATCCGCTACTTGAGACCCTTAGAACCACACCAACAACTTTGCTTCAAACTTTCAATCCAAAACCTAGAAAGCCACTAGGTTTTCACTTTGCGACTAACCCGAAAACTATCTTTTTCCGAGATTTTTCTATTGAGATATGTTTACGATACACTCAAGAACCTTGGTTTAAAGTGGGAAGATTATTGGACAACAAACAATTTTTTTTCCTTTTTAAAAAGAGAGAACCCGAGAGCTACCACTATGTGTTCTTGATTTCTTGAAATATTTTCTAAGTATGGAACTTAGTATTGCTACTAGTAGTGTTATAAAGCACAAAAGAGGGTCAAGATGCAAACATTTGGGTGTCTAGGATAAGCTCTAATTAAATATCAAGACTTGTGGGACCTTTGACTTAGTCAATTTTGTCAAGCTCTCTACATTGCAAGACTTGTCATCTAAGACTATGGTCAATGACCATCTTGGCCATGCCTAAAATCGTCCAAGGCAATTCTAAGGGGGGGGGGGGGTGACACGTGTCACCCTCCCATTCGTCACAATAATTCGTTTCCGACAATTCCATAATTCCGATAAATTTTTACAAGTCTCAAATCTTGACACTTATGAGTTCTTACGTACGTTCTTAAAACATGTCCTGTAAATACGGGGTGTAACAATATATTAACTCTTTAAAAAGATCCGTTTCTTTCACAAGAGTCACACGATACTCGTAGTATTTAAAATAGAGTGACTATCTTTTTAAGTAAACCAAAACAATTTTCCTACCTTCTTTTTGAACCAACTTAAGACAAAAGCATGCCTTTCTTTTGAACGAAAACACTCCAAATTTTCAAGTCTTTGTCTTTTATAAATCAAGTCCTTACTTTGAAATTTTAAGAAAATCAAAACTTGTTTATTAATGATCTTATTAAAGCAGCCATGATGTAGGAAATGTAATACAATTTTGTCTTATCTTAGCATCTATGCAGATGGAGGTTTCTACTGGTTTTAATAAGACTTAATTAGTCAATACATTTTCCTTTATTAGCGCTGCAGTGGTTTGTTCGATACTTATTCTCATTTCCGAAATCAATACAAGGCTTTCATAAACAATTAAGTAAACCGTTCCTTTTATCTCTCTTAAGTCGTTATACCTAGCTTCCCATAAGGCTAGTATAACTCTTAAGCTTTTAAAACCCAATATTACTCTTCTTTCAAAAACGATTCTTAATTCTTTTGAAATACTTCAAGATTCTTATTATTTAAAACTCAAGTCAAAAGACATCGAAGTAATACCACGTTCCGTTAACACACGTACATCTACCGTACTATATATATTTCTTTAAAATATCATGCTCAAGAGGATAGGAAGAATCACATACCTCCTCGGCGAAATCCACCTGCCAAGTCGAATATGTCGCGCGCAGAGTATCAACCTATAATAGTTAAATACGTCTATCAATGTCTAGACTACTCTGTAGAATATTCTAAGCAGAAGGTTCTTATTTCTACGGAAAATTGGGCAGCACTTCCCTACCCGTCAAACTACTCAAGTCTACTGTAAATACAGTTCAATTCTCTTCTCTTATACCATCCTTTTATATCTTATACTCAATTATAAACTACTATATGTAATTTCCAATTACAATAGAAGGACAAAGATATTTACCTCGATAAGCCCAAAATTATCCAAGATTAAAGTCTATCCTGAGCAAGGTTTAGCTCCTATTCTGAACGCTCCAAATCGCTCCCAGAAACCCTTAGAAGTTCTAAACAACCTCTACTTAATACTTCAACCAACTATGAAGATTTCCTAGGGTTTCGTTTAGTGACTAATGGATATAAGGTAGTATTTCTGGGCTTTTAGTATAGAGGTAACCTTGGAATACTACAAGGTATAAGGGCTAAGGTATTTTGGAATAGTGATAATACTTGGAGAATACTTATCAACCAAGGGGGGGGGGTACTTTAACGAGAACAACTTAGGAAGGGGGGGTGGGTGTTTGGTGAGGCTTCAAAGGGGAGGGGGAGTTTGGACGAGAGCTTTCAAGAGGGGGAGAGGGATTTTGAGACTTGAAAAATGTTTAAGGGATGAAGAAGTCTTGCTAGCAAGGGGGGGGGGGGTATTTATAGAACCACCAAGGGCCAAGATTAAAACAAATGGAGGGTGTAGATGTGGTAGCTTGTTCAAGTGAGGTCTTCCACCAAGTGTCCACCACAATGTTGGGACATATGTCCACCACAACATTGGGACATATGTCCCCCACAACAATGAGCCAAGTGGCCTCCCACTTTCTCAAGAAAACCGTCCACAATGCCTCCCCCACAAGCCCAAAAAAACGTGCACCTACCTACTCCCACTCACCTAAAGAAAATATCTTCCAAGACTTTGACCACTTGACCATGTCCACTTGGCCTATACAAATCGTCCAACATGACACCTAAGGGTGACACATGTCGCCATCCCATTGGTCCAAAATATTTCGTCTCTCGGAAAAATCCGTAATCGGTTAAAATATTAAAAACGTAGAATTTCCTTCATAAGGTTCGGAATCTTTTCTGTCGAAAGTTCACAATTTCATCCTTAACCTAATTAGGGCGTGTACAAACGTACGCACGTCCTCACATACATACCCTGGAAATACGGGGTATAACAAGATTTATGTGGTTGCGGGGGGGGGGGAGGTGCTGTCGAATTTTCCGTAGAATAAGGAATCTTGTATCCAGAATTATTCTACGAAGAGATCTAGAGGTTGATAGACGTTTTGTGGCCTTTATAGGTTGAAGTACTACGAGTAGCGTATTCTAATTGAAGGGTGGAAAAGGTGAGCAAGGTTAGAGTACGTGGAGCGTTTTGCTAATTGTCGATAATCGTCGCGAGGTATGTGAACCTCTTCCTATCCTTTCTAGCATGATATTTGTGAAATATATTTAGTGCGGTAGACGCACGTGTGTTTAAAGGAATTTGATTTTCTTTTTGTGTCCTTGACTTGATTCCAAAGTTAAGTGACTTGTCATGAAATATTAAGGACTTGAATTATGTTAAAAGTTGTAAAACCTCACTCATGAGTAATGGGTGTGTGGTCTTTTAAAGAATAAAGTTATCTTGATTTCGAAAATAAGAATAGTTGTCCTTGGTTGGTTTAAAACATAAAGTGTCATAATAGCTTTATGAGAAGTTATTTATAACGACTTTATGAAAACAAAAGAATGGTTTTATCATTGGATTTAAAATGATAACTTGACATTTTAAGGGTTGGAAGTTGGTTTCCTTAAAAGATATGATTGAAAGATTAAGAGCCTGATTTTTGAAAGTAAAGAGACTTGACTTATAAACAACTTGATTTTGGGAAAGGATAAGTAACTTGATTTAAAGGTATACGTTACTTGTTTTTAAAAGAGTAAGACATTTGGTTTAAAAAGTATATTGCTACTTGACTTTAAAAAGGAAAAAATGTCTTTGTTTAAAAAGGAAGGCATGCTTTTGTCTTAAGATTGATTTAAAAAGAAGGTATGGAAATTGTTTTGGTTTACTTAAATATAGTTACTCTATTTTAATACTACGGGTATCGTGTGACTTCTGTGTGAGTAACTTGACTATGTTGGCTTGTGATAGCCTTGTAATACTTTCTTGTTGGTTTGATAAGTAAACTTGTTATGATGCTACGTGGGTTAGTGTCTTGTGACGTTTGTGTAAGGGGGTTTTCTTGTTGTGCTTATGTTGTTTAACAATAAGCAGTTATGCTGATATTATACCACTTACCCCCCTGACTTGTTATTATGCCGAGGACTTGCCACCCTCGATGCGAGGAATACCTCATGCGGGTCCGTGTGACCCATGCGGAGCTGCGGGAGTTCCAGGACAGGATGATCACTCCGGGTGTGTTACACCGATGCGAGGTATTATACCTTATGTGGTCCATAGGACTATGCGGACTTCGGGGGTCCAGGAGGATGCCGCGGGTTAGCTACCCCCGATGCGAGGAATACCTCATGCGGACCTATGTGTGGCCTATGCGGAGCTGCGGTAAGTTCCAGGATTAGACGCGCATGATAATCGAGTGGCGGCCGATCATGTGGCGCGGTCTAGAAAGACCTCGTGATACAGTCTTATAATATTGTTGGTACGGTGGGTTTTAGTAGTCGGCTATGCCTTCGTACTTACCCCGTACGGTTTTATTATGACACAGGTGGGACCTGGTGTTCAGGTGTATTCCTTGGTGCTTTTATATCATGGACTGCCGGCAGTGAGGAAGGAGTTCCACGGGCATGATTGATATTGTGGGCATGAGACCCATGGTTATATTTGAGTGATGACTTTAAGGGCGTGAGTCCCTGACTTGACATGACTGCTTACATATTGTGTATCGTAAATTGGTTATCATATATGTCTTCTGTTTTATATAGACTATTATGATTTCATTTACGATATTTTGATTTCACATACTTGGTACTGTTATCGACCTCCTTGGGCTGCGTTCATAAGCGCAAGTAAGTACACCAGTTGTTGATCCTCGCTCATAGGATCACAGTTCAGCGTTTTGGGAAGCTCCGTTTCTCCGGAGGCTTATCTTGGTATAGTCCCCTGTCGTTGTAGGTACTTACATTCAGGGGTATGGCGGGGCCCTGTCCCGTCATTGTTGTTATAAAACTCTTAGAGGTCTGTAGTACTGTTGTGGGCAAGGTTTGTAAAAGGGATGTAACTGTTCAAGTTTTATTTATATATACAGAAAGGTAACCGTTTTGGTTGCTTTGTCTTCTTATTACCTTTGTTTGTCTTTATGAGTTTTTATTTCCGCTGATTTTCTCTGATGTTGTATCACTAGGGTGCCCGGGGTAAGGCACCAGTCGCGGGCCCGAGGTCGGGTCGTGACAAAAGTTGTATCAGAGCAGTTAATCCTCGGAAAGTGTCTACAGACCGTATCTAGTAGAGTCTTGATTATCGGTGTGTTGTGCACCACACCTATAATCAGGAGGCTGCAGGATATTTAGGATTGGTTTCCATTCTTCTCACTCTGAGATCGTGCCTTTGAGCTGTGTTATAAGTTGGACTCCCTCTGGCGTATTCGTTTGTGCTAGTTATGCCTCTACGCAAGGCAACCAGGGCCCCGATGGGCAAGGCGGCGGAGGGAGCTACAAGTAGAACACGGAGGGTTACGAGGGCACAGGCCTGGTCATTACCTGAGATAGTGCTTCATTCAGGGAGTTCGGCGACACCACTATCCCCAGGAGAGTTTAGAGCAGCAGCAGTAGCTACAGAGACCACGATACCTGAGTCTTCAGTTCCACGGCCAGGAACAAAGGATATGAGTTACAAGGAAATGGCCCAGTTACTAGCTAGGCTTGTGGCTAGGAATGAGGGCGAGCGAGTCGGAGGTTCGGCGATACCGATAGTTCACCCTAGATCCGATAGTTGAGATTTGGGACTTCGAGTTGCGATCCACCCGAGTTCTATGGATCTAGGCGAGAAGATCCTCGGAGTTTATTCGGCGATTCTGCGGATCGGAAAGTGATCAAGACCTTAGAGGAATTTTCTACACGCTTCTTGCCCTCGCAGATGAGGAGAGCTCGGGCAGATGAATTTATGATGTTGAGGCAGTACGGGCGGACGGTTCGGGAATACAGTATAGAGTTTGACTTATTGGCTCGTTATTTCCCCGCGTTAGTGGCAGACATGGAGGATAGAGTGCACCAATATGTCACAGGACATGACGATTATCTAGCAGAGAGTTGTACAAGAGTAGCTCTTCAGTCAGACATGGACATTGCCCGCATACAGGCTTACGCGCAGCAGGGTCCTTTGGTAACTTTTGAGGCGGACCTTCTCAGCAGCAGACTGGTTATGCGCCTCCGCCAGTACAGAGTGGTCCTCCACGGACTTCAGGACGTTCGGGGTAATTAGGAGTTGGTCAGAACTCGTGGTTTCAGTTCCGATTTGCATAGGTTCTAGCCAGCCAGATTCAGTTTTCCCTCAGTGTTCACGATGTAACAGGCGTCATCCCGGGGAATGTCGTCTTTTTGCTAGTGCTTGTTTTACCAGCGGCCGTCAGGGCCATGTGAGGAGAGAATGTCCTAGTAGGAGGGATACAGGTGGGATGACTTAGCCTACAGTGCCGATTGCGGATTCAGTGGATCGGAGAGGAAGGGGTGTTAGCCAGAGGAGGCCACCCCCACCTCGGTATGGTCGTTGTGGTAGGGGTTCTTATGGGGAGTGTCGTACTACTTAGATAGCTTGTTAGGCTTGCGGCAAGCAGGGCCATTTTGCGAGAAATTGTCCGAACAGAGGTGGCGCGGATGTTACGACTCGACGCCGGGATCGATGGTGGTTCATCACCTTACGTAGTTATGCGCCCGTGAGCAAGATTTGATTAGGCGGCAAAGGGAAAGTGAGCGAAGAGTTCTGAGGAGATCTTCAGCCTTAAGACACTTATTTAGGTCGTTATGGTAGATACATGTGGAGTGCTATGTTCGGTTAGCATGGTGTAAGTTGTGATAAATTCATGGGTAGTGTGAGATGGAAGTGGTAGCTTTCATGACGTGAACTGGTAAGATTGTTCCGGATCGGGGAACGAGAGTTTAGTACGAAGTGGGTCGGGTTGAGGCCATATCGCGAGTCAACCCGCAGCCCAGAATGTGGTGGGGTCAGTTTGAGGTGGTCCCGCTAGATGATAGGGTCACGAGGGTGTTAAGCCCAAGTTTAGGTAACCATCGTACGAGTTTGTGAATGCGTTCGACCAGTAGTAGGGCCGATGGGGTCAGCCCATCTTGTCTTTTAGTCAGGACTGTTTACTCGGCGGAGGGTTATGTGAGATATTGTATATCAGGAAGGTTGTAAGGCTGCACGGGGTTCCTACTTTTATTTTTATGGCAGGCAGTGGAGCCCAGTTTATGGCTATTTCTTTTTCGGGAGGTTTTACCAGGCGGGGTTAGGAACTCAGGTGAGTCTCAGTATTGCATTCACCCTCGGGCCGACGGACGAACATCGCATTTTATCCAGACATTTGAGGATAGGTTACGGGCCGGTGTTTTGATTTCAGGGGTAGCTGTGAGGATTATTTGCCTCTTGTTGAGTGAGTATTATACTAGCTACCATTTCAGTATTCGGATGGTGCCTTATGAAGCCTTGTATGGGCGGAAGTGTAGGTTGCCGGTCGATTGGTTCGATGTCGGCAAGGTTCAGATAGTTTGGTCCCTACTTGTTTCAGCAGGATGTGGATAAGGTGAAGCTTATCCGTAAGAAGTTATTAGCGACTCGAGTCAGCGAAGTCGTGCGGACGATCGGCGTCGACACTTGGAGTTCAGGTTGACGGTGGGTCTTCTTGAAGGTACCACCCCGGAAGGGTGTGACGAAATTTGGAAAGAAGGGGAAACTTAGCCCGAGGTACTTTGGGCATTTTCAGATCATAGTAGAATAGGTCAGGTTTCCTATAAGTTAGCACTGTCGTCCGACTTAGGAGGCAGTACGTCCGGTATTCCATGTTGCTATGTTTCGGAAGAGTAATCGGAGATCCCTCCAGAGTGTTCCCAGTTAATGATGACCAAGTTAGAGATAGTGTCACGACCCGAACCCGGGCCCGTGACTGGTGCCTTACCCCGGGCACCCTAGTGATACAACATCAGAGTAATCAGCGGAACATACAACAAGACATGATATAATATGAAATGTGAAACAGTTATCTGAGAAGACTTGCCTTTCGGCATATATATAAATACCCAAAATGAACAGTTACATCCCAACTTTACAACAGGACTACAGACCTCTAAGAGTTTATAACAACAATGGCGGGACAGGGCCCCGCCATACCCCTGAATGCAAATACCTACAACGACAGGGGACCATACCAAAATGCTAAGCCTCCGGAGAAACGGAGCTTTCCCAAACGCTGAAACGGTGATCCTAAGAACGGGGATCAACAGTAGGAGTACCTCTACCTGCGGCATGAACGCAGCCCCCCGAAGGAGGTCAGTACAACAGGTACCAAGTATGTGAAACTGTAAAGTACTTTAAATGAAATCAAAGTATTTAAAACCATTTGCAAATACAATTAGTTCAATTTGCACATAGTGACATATCACAAACAAGAGCAATAATAGGTAAACTGTAACTGGTCTTTCCTAGGCCGCGAATGATCGAAGCAAGGCCAATCGCCCATAGTATCATTATGCATGCCTAACCCTGGACTCCCGCAGTCCGCATAGGTCACACATAGACCCGCATGAGGTATTCCTCGCATCGGGGGTAGCTAACCCCCGGTACCCTCCTGGACTCCCGCAGTCCGCATAGTCTCAATAGACCGCATAGTCACACAGACCGCATAGGGCATCCGCGTCGGGATAAAACACCGAATGATCAACCTCGAACTCCGCGACTCCGCATAGTCACGCAGACCGCATAGGCCGTATAGACCCGCATCAAGGGTGGCAAGCCCTCGGTATAACAAGTCAAGGGGTATGTGATATAATAACATAACAGCTTATCGTTAAACAACATAAGCACAACAAGGGAAACCCCTTTACACAAACATCACCAGATACTAACACACGTAGCATCCTAACATGTTTACTTATCAAATCAACAAGAAAGTATTACAAGGCTATCACAAACCAACACAATCAAGTTATTCACACAAGGTACTTTCTACTTTATGTTAACAATTTCGGGTTTTTATCCCCGAAGTACTTCATACATTAACTCTTTTAAAAGGTCTGTTTCTTTCAAAAAGTCACACAATACCCGTAGTATAAAAATAGAGTGACTATCCTTTTAAGTAAACCAAAACACTTCCCTTAGTAAATCAAGTAACAACATTATTTTCCAAACGTTCAAGTTTGCCTAATTTCAAATGCTCAGTTTCTCATTTTCGAAAGGTTTCGTAGTTCATAGTTTTAATCACTTAATGATATAATTCTCCTTTAAAACAATTTGAGATACATATGCCTTATATGTGAGTAGGTTATTCTTGTTCATAATCGATCTTATTTAAGCAGCCATGATCTAGGAAATATCATTTTGTCTCATCTTAGCTTCTATGCAGATGGAGGTTTCTACTGGTTTTAATAATACTTTATTAGTCAATACATTTTCCTTTATTAGCGCTGCTGTGGTTTGTTCGATACTTATTCTCATTTCCGAATCAAGAAACATTATTCCTTTTACAAACCAAGTACTCATTACTCACGAATGAGGTTTCACACAAAAACTCATATTAACTACTTAAGTCAAGTCTCTTATCTTTTAAGATCAAGTCTCTTAACTTCTAAAATTAATAAACCATTCTTTTTATCTCTCTTAAGTCGTTATACCTAACTTCCCATAAAGCTAGTATAACTCTTAAGCTTTCTGTTTAAAAATCCAAGTATTACTCTTCTTTTAAAAATGATTCATAATTCTTTTGAAATACTTCAAGGTTCTTATTATTCAGGCTTAAGTCAAAAGACATTGTCGTAAGTATTATTCAGGCTTAAGTCAAAAGACATTGCCGTAATTATTATTCAGTTAACACATGTACGTCTACCGTACTATATATATTTAAAATATCATGCTCAAGAGTATAGGAAGAATCACATACCTCGCGACGATTATCGACTATTAGCAAAACGCTCCACGGCTATAACCCGGCTGGCCTTGTCCACCTTCCAAGTAGAACATGCTACTCGCAGATCATTCAACCTATAAAGGTTATATAGGTCTATCAACTTCTACATTAATACTCTTCTGATGTGATTTCAGTACAAGTCTTTTCTGTAATATCCTTCTATTACAGTTCAAATCTCTTCTATGAATCTTATATTCATTTCTATACAACTACAGTATGTAATTTCCAATTACAATAGAAGGATAGGATTATTTACCTCGGTAAGCCCAAAATTATCCAAGTTTAATGTCGATCATGAGCAACGTTTAGCTCCTACTCCGGGTGCTCCAACCCGCTCCAAATAACCCTTAGAAGTTCTACGAAACTTCTTCCTAATACTTCAACCAACTGTGAAGATTTTCCTTAGGGTTTCGTTTAGTGACTGAAGGGAAGTATAATGGTATTTCTGGGCTTTTAGTATAGGGGTAACCTTGGAATACTACAAGGTATTAGGCTAAGGTATTTTGGAATAGTAACAATACTTGGAGAGTATTCTACCAAGAGGGGGGGTGTATTTTACGGAAACAACTCTAGGCAGGGGGGGTACCCCTCGGCCAAGGCCACTAGAAGGGGGGGTGTACCCCTCGGCCAAGGGCTTTCTCAAAGGGGGAGGGGTGCTCTCGGCTAGAGCTCTCAAGAGGGGAGAACTTTCAAGACTTAGAAACTATTTTAGGATGAAGAAGTTCATCAACTAAGGGGGGGTATTTATAGGACAACCAAGGGCCAAGATCAAGCCAAGTGGTAGGCAAGTGTAGGGTGAGGATTCATCCATGTGTACCTTATCCAACTACCACACAAAAATATCACAAATATCCTACAAACCCTTGACTTCCAATTCGTCCAAAAGCCGCCCCACATCCACCAACTTGAGGGTGACAAGTGTCGCCCTCTCGTTGGTCCAAAATATTTCGTCTCTCGGAAAAATCCGCAAAAATAATAAATGACATAGCCGGAATTTTCCCTTCGCAAGTTGTGTAAAACGTTTCGTCGAAAAATGATTCTTTTCGGTAGTTGTGAACAAAATTTTCGGCCATTGCCTACTTTAAGGCTCAAACGTTTCTACGTACGTCCTCACGTACATACTCTGGAAATACGGGGTATAACAGATAGTAACCCCGAGATTTTGGAAACTGAAGCAATGACAGAAATGTGGTAAGTATATGAGGAAGAGTTCGAGTGTACGAGGAGGGTACGGCAAGTAAGAAAAGAGGCGAAGATGTGAAGTGTCCTTTTTATAAGTATAGATGTGAAGAAAGTATCCTTTGGACCATGGGTGGAAGTTTTTGTGTTTTTATACACGTTAGGGGTGATTCCTCGTTGGCTTGGATTGAGTTTTGCGCGTATGTTATATTATGGTCATGTGTGGCATAATTGGTTTTGTAAGTATAGTAGTGAAGACTATACCGGCGCTTGTATGATTAGAGGCTTAGAAGGAACATTCGGGACAAATGTTTCTAAGGGGGGAAGAATGTTACACCCCGTAGTTCCAAGGTATGTATACGAGGACGTACGTACGAGAATACGACAGTAAAATTGGAAAGGAAGAAAGATGTGATTTTTCGACGGAAAAGTTTCCGGATTTTGTGAAGGAAAAATGTTCGTTAAAGGGAATTGGATTCCCAGATTTGGTATTTGGACTTTTTGGAATATTTGAGAATTATGAAATTTTATTTCCGAAATTGGTCACGTGGGGCCACGGGAAAATTCTGGTTTTGTGGGGCCCACTTTATTTTCGGATTTTTGGCATTACGGATATTTTCGGAAGATGAAATATTTTGGACGAGTAGGGGGGCGACACGTGTCACCCCCGTGTGGCCATGTTGGCCGAATTGGAGAAGGACAAGTGAGACGTTTTTTTGGTGGACAAGTGGCCCATTTTTGTGGTGGCCACTTGTCCCATTTTTGTGGTAGCCAAATGGTTGGCCAACTACCCACACACATGTACCCCATCCTCACCATCCACTTGCCTAGATCTTGGCCATTGATTTCCCTATAAATACCCCTTGTGTGCAAGACTTTATTTCATCCACATTAGAAAGTTTCCAAGGCGAAAACATTGCCCTCCCTTAGTGAGTTCTCGTCCAAACACCCCCCCACCTTGAGTAGAATTCTTCAAGTATTGTTGTTATTCCAAATACTTTAGCCTAAATCCCTTGTGGTATTCCAAAGAAATCCCAACATAAGAGCCCGGAAATACTACTTTATTCCATAGTCGCAAATGAAGCCCTAGAAAAATCTTCATAGCTTAGATGAAGTGTTAAGAGAAGTTGTTTAGAAACTTCTAAGGGTTGCTTGGAGCGGGTTGGAGCGTAAGGAATTGGAGCTAAACGTTGCTCAGGATCGACTTATATCTTGGATAATTTTGGGCTTATCGAGGTAATTATCTTTGTCCCCCTATTGTAATTGTAGATTACATGTTGTTGTAGTTTAGAATTGAGTATAATATATATTGGAAGGATAATTATAAAGAATTGAACTGTATTTACATAGGACTGTATTTACAGTAGACTTGTAGTATTATTGTGGAGTAGAATTGTACACGTCCGGTTAGACGTGTAACCCCCCCACCCCTGGGATTGTTGGTTTTGTAGTAGGCCTCGTTAGAGGAGGAGATTTATGTGGTTGCGGGGGGGAGGTGCTGCCGAATTTTCCGTAGAATAAGGAATCTTGTATTCAGAATTATTCTACGAAGAGATCTAGAGGTTGTTAGACGTTTTGTGGCCTTTATAGGTTGAAGTACTACGAGTAGCGTATTCTACTTGAAGGGTGGAAAAGGCGAGCAAGGTTAGAGTACGTGGAGCGTTTTGCTAATTGTCGATAATCGTCGCGAGGTATGTGAACCTCTTCCTATCCTTTCTAGCATGATATTTGTGAAATATATTTAGTGCGGTAGACGCACGTGTGTTTAAAGGAATTTGATTTTCCTTTTGTGTCCTTGACTTGATTCCAAAGTTAAGTGACTTGTAATGAAATATTAAGGACTTGAATTATGTTAAAAGTTGTAAAACCTCACTCATGAGTAATGGGTGTGTGGTCTTTTAAAGAATAAAGTTATCTTGATTTCGAAAATAAGAATAGTTGTCCTTGGTTGGTTTAAAACATAAAGTGTCATAATAGCTTTATGGGAAGTTATTTATAACGACTTTATGAAAACAAAAGAATGGTTTTATCATTGGATTTAAAATGATAACTTGACATTTTAAGGGTTGGAAGTTGGTTTCCTTAAAAGATATGATTGAAAGATTAAGAGCCTGATTTTTGAAAGTAAAGAGACTTGACTTATAAACAACTTGATTTTGGGAAAGGAGAAGTAACTTGATTTAAAGGTATACATTACTTGTTTTTAAAAGAGTAAGACACTTGGTTTAAAAAGTATATTGCTACTTGACTTTAAAAAGGAAAAAGTGTCTTTGTTTAAAAAGGAAGGCATGCTTTTGTCTTAAGATTGATTTAAAAAGAAGGTATGGAAATTGTTTTGGTTTACTTAAAATATAGTTACTCTATTTTAATACTATGGGTATCGTGTGACTTTTGTGTGAGTAACTTGACTATGTTGGCTTGTGATAGCCTTGTAATACTTTCTTGTTGGTTTGATAAGTAAACTTGTTATGATGCTACGTGTGTTAGTGTCTTGTGACGTTTGTGTAAGGGGTTTTTCTTGTTGTGCTTATGTTGTTTAACGATAAGCAGTTATGCTGATATTATACCACTTACCCCCCTGACTTGTTATTATGCCGAGGACTTGCCACCCTCGATGCGAGGAATACCTCATGCGGGTCTGTGTGACCCATGCGGAGCTGCGGGAGTTCCAGGACAGGATGATTACTCCGGGTGTGTTACGTCGATGCGAGGTATTATACCTTATGCGGTCCATAGGACTATGCGGACTTCGGGGGTCCAGGAGGATCCTGCGGGTTAGCTACCCCCGATGCGAGGAATACCTCATGCGAGCCTATGTGTGGCCTATGCGGAGCTGCGGTAAGTTCCAGGATTAGACGCGCACATTGATACTGAGGGCGAGTGGCCAGCTTCGATCATGTGGCGCGGTCTAGAAAGACCTCGTGATACAGTCTTATAACATTGTTGGTACGGTGGGTTTTAGTAGTCGGCTATGCCTTCGTACTTACCCCGTACGGTTTTATTATGACACAGGTGGGACTCGTGTTCGTGTATTCCTTGGTGCTTTTATATCATGGATCGCGGTGAGGAAGGAGTTCCACGAATGATTGATATTGTGGGCATGAGACCCATGGTTATATTTGAGTGATGACTTTAGGCGTGAGTCACGACTTGACATATTCGCTTACATGTGTATCGTAAATTGGTTATCATATATGTCTTCATTTTATATAGACTATTATGATTTCATTTACTGATATTTCGATTTCACATACTTGGTACTGTTATCGACCTCCTTCGGGCTGCGTTCATGCCGCAGGTAGAGGTACACCAGTTGTTGATCCTCGCTCATAGGATCACAGTTCAGCGTTTTGGGAAGCTCCGTTTCTCCGGAGGCTTATCTTGGTATAGTCCCCTGTCGTTGTAGGTACTTACATTCAGGGGTATGGCGGGGCCCTGTCCCGTCATTGTTGTTATAAAACTCTTAGAGGTCTGTAGTACTGTTGTGGGCAAGGTTTGTAAAAGGGATGTAACTGTTCAAGTTTTATTTATATATACAGAAAGGTAACCGTTTTGGTTAGCCTGTCTTCTTATTTCACTGTTTGTCTTTATGAGTTTTTATTTCCGCTGATTTTCTCTGATGTTGTATCACTAGGGTGCCCGGGGTAAGGCACCAGTCGCGGGCCCGGTGTCGGGTCGTGACAGGACTATTTCACCCGCATGGGCCCGGTGGGCCCGCAATGAGTACAAACGTCGCACTCGTATCATTGGTAGCAAATCCATGGAATAACTAGTAGCCCGGGGGTTTACCCCGTAAGAATAACATAACCTAGCATAACTGACTATCATACATAACATAAGCACTACCGGCTTATCATACATAACATAAGCACCACCGGCTTATCATACGTAACATAAGCAAGTTAAGAAATCCCCTAACTTCTTATTAGTTTTGTTTATACACTCTCATTTTAGTTTATCTAAGGCACTAACATGTCATTATAAAATCCGGGAATTTAACCAAAAGTACTACGTACTTCTTTTCTTTTAAAATGACTCTTTTTCATATAAACTTCCAAGATACTAATAACCGTAGTATCAAGTCATATCTACTTTTCAAGACAAGTCACAATACCTTTTAGAAGTACATTTATAGGCTTCTAAATCAAGTGACTTCTTTCTTTAAAACCTTAAGCAATTGATGCCTTCAAATCCATTTGCCTTTCTTTATTTCAAGTCATTTATCATTATTTACATTACTAGAGTAAACCACTCTTTCATCTTTCCATAAAGCTATTATAACCAACTTCCCATAAAGTCGTTATACTAACTTTATACTTTAGGCAAATACATTCTTTTTATAACCAAGAGACTTATACTTTCGAAAACCAAGTATCGTATACTTTCAAAATACTTCAAGTCTCTTAACTTTTAGAAGCTAAGATATCCTTAATCTTTTAAACAAGCGAGTTAATTCCCTAACTCAACCAACTTGGACATTCTTAAAACAAGTCAAGGATATCAAATGAAACTAGATTCGTTAAAATCTCGTACGTCTACCGTACTATATATTTACAACTACTCATGCTCAAGAGATAAGAAAGTTCCACATACCTCTTCGGTTCAATCCACTTGCTAAGTCCAATATGTCGTACGTAGTATGTCAACCTATAATGACCATAATACGTCTATTAACTTCTAACTTCAAACGTAGAATATTCTAAGTGCAAAGTCACTAAATTCTACGAAAAATCGGACAGCACTTCCTTTGTTTCTACATACTTTTCCACCTTTTTCAAGGCCCGAATTCAATAACCAAACATGCCACATTTAAGGCTCAACAATGTAGTTAACAATAGGGGATTACACGCTTAACAAGTCATGTAAAATTCCGCCCCACAATTGATATCAAACTAGTCCAAAAGACAATGTCATTCTCGGCAATTGAGGTACAACAATACAAAGTCTTTTCCATAATACGCCTATCAACTTCTAGCTTTCAACGTAGAATATTTCTTAGTATAAGGACTTTTATTCTACGGAAAATCGGGCAGCACTTCCTTTGTTTCTACGTACTTTTCCACCTTTTTCAAGGCCCGAAAATCAGTAACCAAACGCCACATTTAAGGCCCAACAATTCAGCAATACAAAGGGGATTACACGCCTAATAGGACGTGTAAAATTCTGCCCCACAATCAATATAAAACTGTCCAATATTTCCAAGCCATATTCGGCTACCATTGTCACAACAATATTAATTCTCTTTCAATTTCCTTTTAAATTCAAGTTGTTATTCCAACATGTTATATACATAATAACAATTACAACAACTATAAATCATTTCTTCCTTAACATGCGACGATTGTAACTATCGACCAAATTGATTACAACATAAATGGCTAACTTGTCCATTTTCGGTTTTAACATGTCGACATGATCCAAATCTTTTCAAACTTCATTCTATATACCACATGCTCATTTCTTAACTACTATAACATGTAATCTTCAATTACATTAAGAAGATGAAGATTTTTACCTCAATAAGCCCTAATAATGTCCAAGCGTAAAAGTCGATCTTTAGCAACTTTTAGCTCCTCTTCTTATGTTCCAATCCGCTCCAAGCACTCCTTAGAAGCTCATGAAGAACTCCTCTTCAAGTTCCATCTTCAAATTTGAAGAACACCTTAGGTTTTCATCTTGCGACTAACATAAAGACGTGGTTTTTCCGGGATCTTTCTATTGAGATAACCTTGTAATATCCTTAGGAACCTTGGGTTTGAATATTGGGATTTATCATCAACAAACGAAATTCTTTGTCTTTCATTGAGGCACAAAGCCGAGAGCCTCTAAACAATGCACAAGTTTTTTTTCATGAAATTCTCAAGTGTAAAAATTGTCTTGCACAATACATCCAAGGGTTAGGATTAAAACACTTGTGTGGCTAGGATTTAGATGACTAAATATCTTAAGTCAACTTGGTCACTTGACCTAGTCAATCTCGCCCAACATGGGCATGTTGAGGGTGACACGTGTCGCCCTCCGGTTGGTCTACAATATTTCATCTCCCGAAAATCCGATAAATTCTATAAGTCTCAAATATCAAATTCGGGAACTCAATTCTCATTAACGAATAATTTTTCCTTTCCGAGGCTCGAAATAATTTTTCCATAGGAAAAAGCAATCCTTCTTTCGTTTCAATCGTAAGGTCGTATCTTCTCACGTACATCCTCTTAAACACATGTCCTGGAACTACGGGGTGTAACACCCCAGCCTATCATGAAGCGTAATACCATCATAGGGGTGATGGTTAGAGGACCCCCCATGTGTTTCCCGCAAACGGGATGAATCGAGTTGTCCCGCAACCGAAGGAATTCCAAAGTCTAGAGCTTCTCCCACACTTTCGAGAATATGGGGTAGTGTCACGCCCGAACCCCAGGCCCGTGACTGGTGCCCTACCTGGGCACCCTTCTACCTTAACAACTAAGTAAACTGCGGAAATTAAATAACACCTCATTTTTTTTTCAAAACCAACATACGTACAAGGGCAAAGCCAAAGTCGCCATAATATACATAATCAAAAGACACTACACTGTACATGAGTCCAATCCCACATATGAATACAGACCTCTAAGAGTTTTACTGAAATATGACGGGACAAGGCCCTGCCGTACCCATAACCGTACAAAAGCCTGTACTGAAGGAACTATACCAAAAAGATAAACTCCTGAACAGAGGGAGCTATCCAAAAACTCGGCGGTCCTACACTGCGCAGATCACCAAATCGCGTACCTAAACTGCAGGCATGACGCGCGGCCGAAGGAGGTCGGTCTGAAGAATGTACCAAGTATGTGAAAGCGATGAAATCGTAATGAAATCATAATGATCTAAACAAAACAGAGACATGTATGATAGCCAACCTACGATACACTGATACATAAGCAGTCATATCAAGTCAGGGACGCATGCCCTCAAAGTCACTACTCAAATATAACTATGGGTCTCACGCCCATAATATCAACCATGCCCGTGGAATCCTTTCTCACTGTCGGCAGTCCATGATATAATATAACACCAATAGGCATACAAACAAATCCGTAAATCTAACCCGCCTCCTGGTAACATGCCCCGGAATCCCACATCCTATAAGCATGTCCAAGGAGTATCCATCGTGGTCCCATGCCCCGGAATCCCACATCGTATAAGCATGACCATGGGGTAATACAAACAACCGAATCTAACCCGCCTCCCGGTCACGTGCCGAATCCCACATCGTATAAGCATGTCCATGAGTATCCTCGTGGTCGCATGCACCGGAATCCCACATCGTATAAGCATGACCATGGGGTAATACAAACAAATCCGGGAATCTAACCCGCCTCCTGGTCACATGCCCCGGAATCCCACATCGTATAAGCATGTCCAAGGAGTATCCCTCGTGGTCGCATGCCCCGGAATCCCACATCGTATAAGCATGACCATGGGGTAATACAAATAATGGGAGCATACCCGTGGAATCCCACATTACCGTCGGTACGTCCAAGTAAACTTACAACAAGACAGCCGACCCTCCAACCGAGAGTCGCGACAATGTAATAAAACATAATAATTGCACTCAAAAGCTATCACCAGCACACATAGGCAATTCTCAATTAAACAAGCCAAAGTACTTATCAAGGCACACATAGAATAATTCTCAATTAAATAAGCCAAAGTACTTATCAAGGCACACATAGAATAATTCTCAATTAAACAAGCCAAAGTACTACGTACATACATTCTTTTCAAAAGACTCCTTTTTATGTAAAACCCCAAGATACTAACACCCGTAGTATCAAGGTGTGTCTATTTTTCAAAGTAAGTTACTACATTTTTAGAAAACTCATTTCAAAGCTTGAAATCAAGTAACTTCAAATTTTCAAAATCTAGGCAACTTATACCCATTAATCAAAATAGACAACTTTCTTAACCTTCCATAAAGCCGTTATAACCAACTTCCCATAAAGCCGTTATAACCCTTTATGGTTTTAGACATATCCATTCCTTTTATAACCAAGAGACTTATACTTTTACAACCAAGTATCACATACTTACAAATCAAATTCTTAACTTTCAAAATACTTCAAGTCTCTTAATATTTAGAAAACAAGTTTCTTCTACTTTTAAACCTCAAGTAAATCACTCCTTTAACTCCCCTAAAGTTATTATAACAACCCCTAGGTTTTGGAACTAAGGCACTAGCCAAAAGGTTTGGAAGCCACTTCCTTTTCAAGACTCTATGTACTTTAAGAAAAATACTTTCACTTTTAAGAATCCAAACTTCACTAAGGAAATGGATTATACAACATACAATTTAAACATCAAAGTACAATCAAGGAAGTACATAGAACAAATTCTATTTTAGGCAATCCAAATACAACCAAGGAATGGATCATTTAAGGAGTAGGACATACTTTCTTTATCTTAAGGAATCATGCTAGAAGAGGAGATAGTTCACATACCTTTTCGGCTAAATCCACAAGCTAAGTGTCACGACCCGATCTCGGACCCGCGACTGGTGCCTTACCCCGGGCACCCTAGTGATAACAACATCAGAGAAAATCAGCGGAAATAAAATTTAATCAGGAAACAAGAAACAACATAAGAAAACAGGCTAACCAAAACGGTTACCTTCATGTATATACATAAAACCGAACAGTAACAATCCTTTACAAACCCTGCCCACAACAGTACTACAGACCTCTACGAATGTAACAACAACTTTGACAGGACAGGGCCCCGCCATACCCCTGAATGTACAAGTACCTACAATGACAGGGGACTATACCAAAAGATAAGCCTCCGGAGAAACGGAGCTTCCCAACGCTGAACTGCGATCCTATGAGCGAGGATCAACAACTGGTGTACCTCTACCTGCGGCATGAATGCAGCCCCCCGAAGGAGGTCGATAACAGTACCAAGTATGTGGCGAAAATCGTAATGAAATCACATTTCATCATTTTATAAAACCATTTTGCGATAAGTGATTATGTCAAGTAAGGGGCGCGATCTCCCAAAATGATCACTCACATAACTATGGGTCTCACGCCCGTAATATCACTCATGCGTGGAACTCATTCCTCATCGGCGATACATGATGTAAAACAACACCCATATGTGAACACGAACACTAGATCACACTGCGTCGTCAAACCGATCGGGCAAGTAGAATAGCCAACTACCGGTCAAAAGCTAGTCATATCCCTTCACGGCAAGGTACTAAGCCAACTACGACCCAAAGCTAGCCACGCAATCGGCGAGGCAAGTATCTTAAGCTAACGTGACCACAAGCCTACCGTCTCACGAGATATGACCGAGGCAAGTATCTTAAGCTATCTACGAGCCCGCGATACGAGAAATGACCAGACAAGTATCTAAAGTGTGCACGAACCACGTGTACAAATCAAGCGTGATCGCTGCGTCGCGCGGCAAGCTTCATGGATTAGCGGTCCATGGACTAATAACATAAACCTCACAATGACCGCATGCCCCGACATCTTACCTCGGTATAAGCATGGCCATGAAACCATCCTACTGGACGCATACCCGTGGGCCACCCATCGTGTCAGTATGTCCAAAGGAAATAACAAGATAATACTCAATGTGGAAGCATACCCGTGGACCATCCATCGTGTCAGTATGTCCAAAATAAATAACCAGATAATACTCAAAGTGGACGCATACTCGTGGACCATCCAACTTGTCAGTATGTCCAAGCAATCAATCAGATAGCGGCCTCCCGAGGACACCAGAGTACGTAATCAAAACACTTGCACATCAAAGGCTATCACAACAAGCATAGGCAAGTTCAACGTACTTTCATTTTATATCAACAATACGGGTTTCAACCCCAAAATACTACATACTTTCATTCTTTCAAAAAGACATCTTTTTACGTAAAAGCCACACGATACTAATACTCGTAGTATCAAAACACGTTTTCTTTTCAAACCAAATTACTTCACCTTCGTAAAAATCTTTACAAGACTTTTAAAATCAAGTATTTTTCTTTTAAAACAACATCAAGTATACTCTTTAAAACCCAAATAACTTACTCTTTTCAAAACAAGTAACCTATACTTAAATCAAGTTACTTCTCTTTTTCCGAAATCAAGTCGTTTAGCTTTCAAAATCAAATCTTTCGTTTATTCTCATAAAGTCGTTATAACTAACTTCCCATAAAGCCATTATAACACTTTATGTTTTAAACAAACAAAATCCATTTCACACACGTACGTCTACCGTACTATATAGTTCACAACAATCATGCTCAAGAGTATAGGAAGAATCACATACCTCTTCGGCTTAATCCACAAGCCAAGTCAAGTATGCCGCGCGTAGAAGATCCACCTATAATAACCACAATATATCTATCAATCTCTAGTTCTCTTCGTAGCATAATCTAAGTAAACAGTTCCCTATTCTACGGAAAATTCGGCAGCACCTCCCCCCCCCCCGCAATCACATAAATAACCTTCCCCTAACAAGGCCTGCTACCAAGCCAACAACTCCAAGGGGATTACACGTCTAACCGGACGTGTTCAATTCTGCTTCACAATAACTACACAAGTCTACTGTAAATACAGTCCAAATGTAAATACAGTTCAATCCTTTATAATCATCCTTCCAATATATCTTATACTCAATTCTAAACTACTACAATATGTAATATCCAATTACAATAGGGGGACATAGATCATTACCTCGATAAGCCCAAAATTATCCAAGATTATAAGTCGATCCTGAGCAACGTTTAGCTCCAATTCCTTACGCTCCAACCCGCTCCAAGCGACACTTAGAAGTTTCTAAACAACTTCTCTAAATACTTCAACCAAGCTATGAAGATTTTTCTAGGGTTTCATTTTGCGACTATTAGAATAAAGTAGAATTTCCGGGCTCCTAGTATTGAAATAACTTGGAATACAACTAGGGATACTAGGCTAAGGTATTTGGGATTATACAATAATACTTGAAGTATTTCTACACAAGTGGGGGAGGTTGGACGAAACAACTACAAAGGGAGGGGAGTATTTTTGCCTTGGAAAGTCTTAAGTGTGGGATGAAATTACTCTTGCACTAAGGGGGTATTTATAGAGGAATCAAGGGTCAAGATCTATGCAAGTGTGTGGTCAAGATTGGGCCATGTGTGTGTGGGTCCCACCACACCACATGGCCAACGAAAATGGTGCCAAGTGCCATGGCCATTTCGGCCAAGGGGACAAGTGGCTAGCCACTTGTCCCTCCAATTCGGCCAAGGTGCCACATGGGGGTGACACGTGTCGCCCCCCGACTCGTTCAAAATATTTCGTCTTCCGAAAATATCCAAAATATCGAAAATCTCAAAAACAAAACGGGCCCCACAAAACCGTAAATTTCTCCCTTGGGTCCCACGTGACTATTTCCGAAAATAAAATCTCATAATTCTAAAATAATCCAAGAAGCCCAAATACCAAATCTGGGAATCCAATTCCCATCAACGAACCTTTTTCCTTCACAAAACCCGAAAACTTTTCCGACGAAAATCACATCTTTCTTTCTTTCCAAAATTCTGTCGTATTCTCGTACGTACGTCCTCACATACATACCCTGGAACTACGGGGTATAAGACTAAGCCGAATACGCCGTACGTAGAATTGTCAACCTATAATGGTCACAACATGACTATCAATTTCTAGTTTCTAACGTAGAATAATACTAAGTATACGGTCTCTTATTCTACGGAAAATCGGGCAGCACCTCCTTTGTTTCTAGATACTTTGCCACCTTTTTCAAGGCCGAATACAATAACCAAACATGCCACATTTAAGGCTCAACATACCAACCAATCAAAGGGGATTACACGCCTTACAATACGTGTAAAATTCCGCCCCACAATTCATACCAAGTAGTTTAAAATCCAAGCCATTCTCGGCCAACTTATAACCAACAACTCAAAGTCTTTTCCAATTCTTTTCCAATTCCAAGTTCTAAGGTCAAACATGTTATATAGTCATAAACAACTTCAACAACTACAATTTCCTTCTTTATACAACATGCGACGACTTAAACTAATAATCAACTTGAATTGTAATCTTAAGGCTAAACATGCTAGTTTTCGGATTAGGATTCCAATAGCCAATACACTTATCAAACTTCATACTAAACATCTCATGCTTGCTAATATCCATAGCTACAACAATAAGTAAATCTTAACTACTAAAACGACAAGATTTATACCTTTACAAGCCCTTAAAATTTCCAAGATTCAAAGTCGCTCCTTAGCAATTCTTAGCTCCTTTCCTTATGTTCCAATCCGCTCCAAGCACTCCTTAGAAGCCTATGAAGAACCCATCTTCAAGTTCCAACTTCAAAGTTGAAGAACTCCTTAAGTTTCCGCCTTGTGACTAATACGAAAACGTCATTTTTTCGAAATCTTTCTATTGAGATATCCTTACAATACCCTTAGGGACATTGGGTTAAAGTCTTGTGAATAATGGATCAAAACTACAAATTTTTCTTGTGTGAAATAGGACCAACCTGTGAGCTCCTTGAAGAACAAGAATGAGTGAAATAATTCTAAGTGTTGGAAGACCTTGTCTTGCACTAGTAGTATGCTTATATAACACATTGGATGGCTTAGATTAAAACACTTGTGGGCTAGGATGAAGATCATTAATTAAATAGCCAAGTGGACAAGTTGACTTGGTCAACAATCTCAAGCTAGCAAGACTTATCTTCCTTGATGGTCAATGACCATTTTACCCTCACCATTTTCGACCAAGACCATGTGGGGGAGGTGCCACGTGTCGCCCTCTCATTCGTCCATAAAATTCCGTAACCCTCGTGGGCCCCACAAAAATGTAAAATTCCTCGGGTGGGCCCTACGTGACCAAATCCGTAAAAATAAATTTCCATAATGTTAATAAGTTTCATACTCTTCAAATAATGCATTTTGAGAATCTAATTCTCCTCAACGAACGTTTTTCCTTTCCGACGTTCGGAAGATTTTCCGTCGGAAAAACAATTCTTCCTTTCGTACTAATTTCCAAGTCTTGATTCCTTACATACCTTCTCTTATACATGTCCTGGACTTACGGGGTGTAACATTCTCCCCCCCTTAGAAACATTTGTCCCCGAATGTTCTTAGTCGGTTTTCAAGCTATACACACTCCGGCACAATCTCTATACTATGCCTATCAATCAATACTCCACAAGACTAACGATGCCACACATGGCCACCACATAACATACGTACAAAATCTCAATATTGTTTCTTGTTCCCCAATCCTTGGATTTACTATCCAAACTTGGTCATTATGCTACTTACATTCCCGTTAAGGCTCTTCTCGGTCCTTACGACCTAGTTCCGGTGGAACGCATCCACGAACTCGTACAACGATTAACTAAACTTGGGCCTTGCATCCCCGGGACCCTATCACATAACGGGACCATTTCTAATTGACATATATGTGGCCTCGACCCGGCTCCTAAATACCTTGTGGGGTCAAATCTCCCACCTGTGGGCTGCGGGGGTATGTACTGGGTAGGCTGGGACAAATATCTCACTCGCTGCTGAGGTTGCTCGTCCAAAAACTCACCGGGATAACCAACCGGTCTAGCCCTCTTACGCTGATCTCCGCGCTGGCCCTCTACTCTCTGTACACCTGTCGGTACTGGCCGAATAACCTCCTGCTGATGAAACAGAGCACCGCTTATCTTGGTCAATAACATAATCGCTTCCTCGCGACCCTATAGTCTTCTCCTAAGCTGGCCCGGAGGCTCGTGCTTTGGGGTCTCAAAACCTGGCGCAGAAGAACTCGCCGACTGCGGCACAATATCCGGTATACCCTGGGCATAAGCCCTATCAACTCTCTGAGTCTGACTAGTAGCTCCTGCTACTCATTTGCCCTTCAGGCGATCGTTGCCCTCTGGAGGCATAATCAGAACACAAAAATACGTCAGAGAGGAATTATCTTACTAACACAGCTCTATGGCACGATCTTAGAGTGAGAAGAATAGAAACCAACTCCTAAATGTCATGTAGCCTCCTGTTTATGGGTGTGGCGCGCAACACACCGATAATCAAGACTCTAATAGACACGGTCTGTAGACATTCCGAGGACTGACTGCTCTGATACCACTCTGTCACGCCCCGAACCCCGGGCCTGTGACTGGTGCCCTACCTGGGCACCCTTCTACCTTAACAACTAAGTAAACTGCGGAAATTAAATAACACCTCATTTTTTTCTTTTTTTCAAAACCAACATACGTACAAGGGCAAAGCCGACAAGGCTGCCATAATATACATAATCAAAAGACACTACACTATACATGAGTTCGGTCCACATATGAATACGCACCTAAGAGTTTCTTGAAATATGACGGGACAAGGCCCCGTACCATGCATAACCGTACAAAAGCATCTTGAAGGAACTATACCAAAAAAGATAAACTCACGAGCAGAGGAGCTATCCAAAACTCGAGCGGTCCTACACCTGCAGATCACCAAACTGCGTACCTAAACCTGCGGCATGAACGCAGCCCCCCGAAGGAGGTCAGTACGAAGAATGTACCAAGTATGTGAAATGCTTGTAATGAAATCATAATCTAAACAAAACAGGAGACATGTATGATAGCCAACCTACAAGACACAATACATAAGCGATATCAAGTCGTGACGTGCCTCAAAGTCACTACTCAAATATAACTATGGGTCTCACGCCCATAATATCAACCATGCCCGTGGAATCCTTTCTCACTGCCGGCAGTCCATGATATAATATAACACCAATAGGCATACAAACAAATCCGGGAATCTAACCCGCCTCCTGGTCACATGCCCCGGAATCCCACATCGTATAAGCATGTCCAAGGAGTATCCCTCGTGGTCGCATGCCCCGGAATCCCACATCGTATAAGCATGACCATGGGGTAATACAAACAAATCCGGGAATCTAACCCGCCTCCTGGTCACATGCCCCGGAATCCCACATCGTATAAGCATGTCCAAGGAGTATCCATCGTGGTCGCATGCCCCGGAATCCCACATCGTATAAGCATGACCATGGGGTAATACAAACAAATCCGGGAATCTAACCCGCCTCCTGGTCACATGCCCCGGAATCCCACATCGTATAAGCATGTCCAAGGAGTATCCCTCGTGGTCGCATGCCCCGGAATCCCACATCGTATAAGCATGACCATGGGGTAATACAAATAATGGGAGCATACCCGTGGAATCCCACATCACCATCGGTACGTCCAAGTAAACTTACAACAAGACAGCCGGCCCTCCAACCGAGAGTCGCGACAACGTAATAAAACATAATACTTGCACTCAAAAGCTATCACCAACACACATAGGCAATTCTCAATTAAACAAGCCAAAGTACTTATCAAGGCACACATAGAATAATTCTCAATTAAACAAGCCAAAGTACTTATCAAGGCACACATAGAATAATTCTCAATTAAACAAGCCAAAGTACTACGTACGTACATTCTTTTCAAAAGACTCCTTTTTATGTAAAACCCCAAGATACTAACACCCGTAGTATCAAGGTGTGTCTATTTTTCAAAGTAAGTTACTACATTTTTAGAAAACTCATTTCAAAGCTTGAAATCAAGTAACTTCAAATTTTCACAATCTAGGCAACTTATGCCCATTAATCAAAATAGACAACTTTCTTAACCTTCCATAAAGCCGTTATAACCAACTTCCCATAAAGCCGTTATAACCCTTTATGGTTTTAGACATATCCATTCCTTTTATAACCAAGAGACTTATACTTTTACAACCAAGTATCACATACTTACAAATCAAATTCTTAACTTTCAAAATACTTCAAGTCTCTTAATATTTAGAAAACAAGTTTCTTCTACTTTTAAACCTCAAGTAAATCACTCCTTTAACTCCCCTAAATTTATTATAACAACCCTTAGGTTTTGGAACTAAGGCACTAGCCAAAAGGTTTGGAAGCCACTTCCTTTTCAAGACTCTATGTACTTTAAGAAAAATACTTTCACTTTTAAGAATCCAAACTTCACTAAGGAAATGGATTATACAACATACAATTTAAACATCAAAGTACAATCAAGGAAGTACATAGAACAAATTCTATTTTAGGCAATCCAAATACAACCAAGGAATGGATCATTTAAGGAGTAGGACATACTTTCTTTATCTTAAGGAATCATGCTAGAAGAGGAGATAGTTCACATACCTTTTCGGCTAAATCCACAAGCTAAGCCGAATACGCCGTACGTAGAATTGTCAACCTATAATGGTCACAACATGACTATCAATTTCTAGTTTCTAACGTAGAATAATACTAAGTATACGGTCTCTTATTCTACGGAAAATCGGGCAGCACCTCCTTTGTTTCTACATACTTTGCCACCTTTTTCAAGGCTGAATACAATAACCAAACATGCCACATTTAAGGCTCAACATACCAACCAATCAAAGGGGATTACACGCCTTACAATACGTGTAAAATTCCGCCCCACAATTCATACCAAGTAGTTTAAAATCCAAGCCATTCTCGGCCAACTTATAACCAACAACTCAAAGTCTTTTCCAATTCTTTTCCAATTCCAAGTTCTAAGGTCAAACATGTTATATAGTCATAAACAACTTCAACAACTACAATTTCCTTCTTTATACAACATGCGACGACTTAAACTAATAATCAACTTGAATTGTAATCTTAAGGCTAAACATGCTAGTTTTCGGATTAGGGTTCCAATAGCCAATACACTTATCAAACTTCATACTAAACATCTCGTGCTTGCTAATATCCATAGCTACAACAATAAGTAAATCTTAACTACTAAAACGACAAGATTTATACCTTTACAAGCCCTTAAAATTTCCAAGATTCAAAGTCGCTCCTTAGCAATTCTTAGCTCCTTTCCTTATGTTCCAATCCGCTCCAAGCACTCCTTAGAAGCCTATGAAGAACCCATCTTCAAGTTCCAACTTCAAAGTTGAAGAACTCCTTAAGTTTCCGCCTTGCGACTAATACGAAAATGTCGTTTTTCCGAAATCTTTCTATTGAGATATCCTTACAATACCCTTAGGGACATTGGGTTAATGTCTTGTGAATAATGGATCAAAACTACAAATTTTTCTTGTGTGAAATAGGACCAACCCGTGAGCTCCTTGAAGAACAAGAATGAGTGAAATAATTCTAAGTGTTGGAAGACCTTGTATTGCACTAGTAGTATGCTTATATAACACATTGGATGGATTAGATTAAAACACTTGTGGGCTAGGATGAAGATCATTAATTAAATAGCCAAGTGGACAAGTTGACTTGGTCAACAATCTCAAGCTAGCAAGACTTATCTTTCTTGATGGTCAATGACCATTTTACCCTCACCATTTTCGACCAAGACCATGTGGGGGAGGTTCCACGTTTCGCCCTCTCATTCGTCCATAAAATTTCGTAACCCTCGTGGGCCCCACAAAAATGTAAAATTCCTCGGGTGGGCCCTACGTGACCAAATCCGTAAAAATAAATTTCCATAATGTTAATAAGTTCCATACTCTTCAAATAATGCATTTTGAGAATCTAATTCTCCTCAACGAACGTTTTTCCTTTCCGACGTTCGGAAGATTTTCCGTCGGAAAAACAATTCTTCCTTTCGTACTAATTTCCAAGTCTTGATTCCTTACATACCTTCTCTTATACATGTCCTGGACTTACGGGGTGTAACATGTAGTATTTGCACACTTTATTCTATATCCATCATATTATCACTACTCACGGCATGATGAACAAGTAGTGGAGTGCAGGCAAGAGGACCAGGTTTGACCGTGCAGTAGCAACACCGGGCGATGAATACGTCACCATTTCTAGGTGATACCATTGGATTATGGGTTTTCGGAGCTTCTTGAGAGGTGGTGTCTTGCATCAATTTTCTACACTTCAAATAGTTGTGGCCAAAAGATGCACAGTGATAACAAACATCTGGGTAATTCTCATATTTCACCTTTTGGATATACCTTCTATTGTCGGGAAGTTTAACTCCAAACTCCACAACCGGTTCCTTGCTAACATCCACTTCCACCAAGACTGTTGCATAGTTCATTTTAGACATCTTTGAAAAAGGGAGTTACTTGATTTAAAAAGTAAGTTCCTTGTGTTTTGAAAGAATAAGTGGCTTGATTTAAAGGCATAAGTAACTTGGTTTTAATAGTGAAAGTGCTTTTGGGTTCAACTCCCTAAACATTGCATGAAACTATTATTTTATAAAGAATAGGTGTACATAGTACTTTGGGTTCAAATCCCGTACATGATATGGTAGTGCTTTAGTTTTCTAAAATGAAAGTGTTATAAAGGCTTTATGGGAAGTTTGTTATAACAATGTTTGTGGAAAGTCAAGAGATGGTTTAAAATGTTGTAATGAAATCATGGGAGAATATCCATGGTTAAGTCCTTAATATAGTACATGATATGTGGCACTTTAATTTTCAAAGATGTTTTAAAGTAATACGTGATGTCTATTGCCCTGATTTGTCAAACCATGTCTTATAAAGATACTTAGTATGATAAGTGTCTTGATAATGGTTACAAAATGATACATGTATTAGATTATACTGCCTAGTGATACATGTAGTACATGGGCTTTTCTAAAAATGGAAATTTAGTTTATAAAGTGAATGTACGACTCACGTACATTGTTGTAATGGACTTTAATCCTTAGTGATGCAAGTGTGATAGTGCCTTGGTGTTATAAAATGAAAGACTTGTTAGTGTCTTGTTTGTTTTAGAAAAGGAATACATGGTATTGTCTTGGTTATTTTAAAGAGGAAGACATGGTATTATCTTGTTTGTTTTAAAAGGAAGACATGGCATTGTCTTGGTTATTTTAGAAAGGAAGACATGGTATTGTCTTGTTTGTTTTAAAAGGAAGGCATGGTATTGTCTTGTTTGTTTTAAAAGGAAGGCATGGTATTCCCTTGGTTGTTCAAAACGATGGTGCCTTCATTTTGTCTAATGAGAGTTAAAGATTACTTAACTTGCATAAGTTGTTCATGATAGCCATTGATGCTAGTGTTATGAGTATAATTGCGGGGTAAACCTCCAAGACATTATACATCCCCTGAGTATGATTGCGGGGTAAACCCCCAAGACATTATACATATTCCGTGGATTTTCTCCCCACGATGCGAGGAAACTACCTCATGCGAGTCTGTAGGGCTCATGCGGGTGAAATAGTCCCATGCGGGTGAAATAGTCCTATGCAAGTCCACAAGACCTATGCGGGTCAAATAGTCCCAGGAGTAGGACTGCTTAATGATACTACGGGCGGGTGGCCCTAGATTGATCATAAGCTTCCTAGTTTAAAGCGGTAAAGTTTACTCTACTTTTTAAAAAGGCACAGTGTACTGATATTTGAGTATTGTACTTTTTACATGCCGACGGTGATGTTGGAATTCCACGGGCATGCTTATCTGATGATGGTGGTATATTATACTTGTTACATGCTGATAGTGATGTTGTATTCCACGATCATGCTTCTGTGATATTATTTGTTGAGGGCAAGTGTCCCTGATTTTGACATGGCTTTCATATGTGAAAGTGGTACGGTGTTATAGTAGTACAGTGATACAAGGTACAGTTGGCTCTGATTGTTATATGACACGGTAGGATCTGGTATTTGGTTTTTATACTTGCCCCTGTCATTCTTTTGTACAGTTATGATCTTGTTTCTTGTCTTGTATTTCATTCCATACTTGGTACTGTTGTCTCGACCTCGGCGAGGCTGCGTTCATGTCCGCATGTCTAGGTACTCAGTTGTTGATCCGCGAGCTTAGGATCCTGGTTCAGCATTTTGAGATGGCTCCAATGTTCTGGAGCTTGTCATTATGTCTAAGTATATTTAGGGGTACGACGGGGTCTTGTCCCGTCACAGTTTACTGTCCAAATTATTAGAGGTTTGTATTCATATGTGGGCTGGACTGTCTAGAGTTGTATTTACATTGTTGAATAATGTAGACCCTTTCGAGTGATTTTTATTATGGCAGCTTTATCGGCTTTGCATGTGTTTAAAGAAAAAAAGTGTTATTTATCTTCCGCGGTTTATTATGTTGTATGAATATAAGGGTGCCCAGGTAGGGCACCAGTCGCGGGCCCGGGGTTCGGGGTGTGACAGAGTGGTATCAGAGCAGTTAGTCCTCGGAATGTCTAAGACCGTGTATAGTAGAGTCTTGTTTATCGGTGTTGTGCACCACATCTATAAACAGAAGGCTATAGTACATTTAGGATTGGTTTCCCTTCTTCTCACTTTGAGATCGTGCGATAGAGTTGTGTTGTTAGGGTAGTCTCTCCCTAACGTATTATTTTGATTGCAGCTATGAGAAAGGCAACAGTGACCCAGAAAGGATATTATAAATTGTGTATCCATGTTGGTAAAAATTGTTGTATAGTTGGTATAATGATGTACATCTATACGGATATATGTATGAGGGTCATATGTGTGTTACCTAGAATGATTATAGATTACCAAGAATTGGTAAAGCCTTAATAAATACTTGGACGGTGTGAAACTATTTGTTGAAACCTACCTATAGGCTTTATATGTGTACTGATTTGGAATATCATGAGGTAATGAATTGTCTAAGATTGTGATAGACTCTTAAGAGATCATGTTTAATTGATTTGATAACATACCATGTTGATAGATTAAGCCGTGTTGTACACTTACGTGATATGTGTGGATAATATTGGTATAGAGTAAATAAAGTTGTTGTGATTAAGACAACAAGATTTTAAGATTTTGAGAAGCTACATTTCCCGTATGTGGGGACTGATAATGTAAGCTTGGAACATGGAATAATTGTGAACCTTAGAATATTGATAACCGATGAGACCTTAGAGGTATAAGGCCTTCTCGGGTAGTAAGATTTATTTCAGACCAATAATGAGAATTAAGTGTGACAATGGGTCGGGTTGTGGACTGATTGCGGGTCAACCCGAGCTCGAAATGGAGTGGGGTCAGTTGGAGGTGGTCCCGCAATGTGATATGGTCACGAGGGTGCAAGGCCCAAGTTTAGTTATGTTACACCCCGTAATTCCAGGTCATGTATTTGAGAACGTACGAAAGGAAATAATATTTGAATTTGGAAAGATAAGTTGACAGAATGTTTTTGGACAGATCTTTAGTCAACTTTGGAGCGGTATATGTCCAGGTATATTAAGAGTTTTTAGGTGTTTCAAAATCCTAGTATGAAGTTCGTTGAGTCTAATTTCCAACGCAACAAACCGCTCGTCGATAGGACATCGGAGTAGAAAGTTATGGACGTTACAAGTTCAGCTGGCAGAAGAGAAGGAAAATGTTTCAGTCAGGCGCCACGGCGCCATATCTCAGGGTCGTGGCTCCGTAAGCCTTGAAACCTTGTGAAGTTACAGCGCCACGACGCCGGCTGCAGGGCCGCGGCGCCGAGGCGGGATTTTTGTGAAAATTGGGCAAAAATTAGAAGATATTTGTGTAGAGGACCTATGGGAGGGCGACAAGTGTCCCTCCCAACTTGTAGAGCAAGAAAGACCCTATATTATGACCAAGTCTTGCAAGACTTGGCCATTTGCAAGACTTCATCCAAAAAAAACAATTGCTCTTCTCTTCTCTCTCAAAATTGATAAAACCCTAAGCCTAAATGAAATTATTGGAAAGGCGACAAGAAGGCAGTATGTTGGCAAGCTTGTAGAGGGTTCGTGTGGGTGATTTTAACGTGAAGAAGAATTGCGGAAAGAGGGCTAAAGTGTTATGCCCCGTAGTTCCGGAGTATGTATGTGAGGACGTACGTACGAATGTATACGCCCTAATTAGGGTAAGAATGATAGAATTGTTTTTCCGACGGAAATTATTCCGAACCTTGTGAAGGAAATTTTACGTTTTCAATATTTTTATGATTATGGAATTTTTCCGAGAGATAAATATTTTGGACCAATAGGAGGCCGACAAGTGTCACCCCTATATTGGGCCATGTTGGACGAAATTGAGTGGACAAGTGGGCAAGACAAGTGGCCAAAAGTCTTGCATGGTATTGCATGGCACCTTGGATGGTTTTTGCAAGTTTGTGGGCAAGTCAAATGGTCAAGGTCTTGCATGGCATTTGTGGGACAAGTGGAGAAGGGAACCTACACAAACCATCTATACCATACACATGTTTCAATCCTAACCCTTGGTTGTGCTATATAAACCCCTTTAGTTGATGAAAATCTTCCACACTTAGAACATTTCAAGACTTGAAAATATTTCTCTCCCTTTCCTAGTGCTCTCATCCAACACCCCATTTTCTTGAGCAAATGTTGTCCAAAAATTCTTAAACTTATAAGTGTTCTTCCTTAATGTGTTAGGAAGATTATTAACCAAGAGTTAGACAATATTTCACACCCCTAGCCTCAAAGAAACCCCCCCTTGGCCGAGAGTGGGCAGATTTTCGGGACTGTTTTGGACAGATTTTTAGTCAAGTTTGGAAGGGAATATATCCTATCATATTAGAAGTTTTTGGGTGTTTAAAAAGCCTAAAATGAATTTCGTCGAGTATAGTTTCCAACGCAACAAACCACTCGTCGATAGGACACTGGAGTAGAGAGTTATCGACGTTACAAGTTCAGCTGACGAAGCAGTGGCTAAAAATCTGGACAGTCACGTTTTTTTTGGACTATCTTGAGGTAATGAACCTTAACCTCTTTGTGAAGTTGATTATTATGTATATATGGATATTATACATATATTGGAAGTATATTATGGACTATAAGATATAAAGAAAGATTTGAATCTTGTTAAGATGTTAAAAGGAGAATTGGCATATTAGCCATTAAAATGGTAAAAATGTATCCATTACTTGCTAAGAAGTTAATAACAAAGAAGCTATAACTTATATAAAGATTGGAATATAAGTTGAAGGACTAATGAAGTAATTGGATAAGTAAAATTGTAAAAGTTGGCCAAGGACACCAACTTAAGGACCGTATCTACTTTGGACCGTATCTACTTTGGACCTTCTTTACTTATTGTTATTATGAAGGAGAGATTGTTAATCGCGTTCTGTTTGGGCGTGTTATCCCCTTCTTTACTTATTGTTATTATGAAGGAGAGATTGTTAATCGCGTTCCGTTTGGGCGTGTTATCCCCTTCTTTACTTATTATTGTTATGAAGGAGAGATTGTTAATCGCGTTCCGTTTGGGCGTGTTATCCTCTTCTTTAGTTATTATTGTTATGAAGGAGAGATTGTTAATCGCGTTCCGTTTGGGCGTGTTATCCCCTTCTTTTGTTATTGTTGTTATGAAGGAGAGATTGTTAATTACGTTCCGTTTGGGCGTGTTATCCCCTTTTTTAAATTTTGGAATTATTGCACCTTAATTATAGTATGTTAATTACGGTTATCGGGCCTTGGAAAAGGTGGAAAATTGAGTAGAAACGGGGGAAGTGCTGCCGAATTTTCCGTAGGATATGGAACCTTGTTCTTAGAAATATCCTACAAAGAGATCTAGAGGTTAATAGACGTTTCATGGCCATTATAGGTGGAAGTACTACGAGTAGCGTATTCTACTTGAAGGGTGAAAAAGGGCTAGCAAGGTTATAGTACTTTGGAGCGTTTTGCTAATTGTCGATAATCGTCGCGAGGTATGTGAACCTCTTCCTATCTTTTCTAGCATGATATTTGTGAAATATATATAGTACGGTAGACGTACGTGTGTTAAACTAAATTTGGCTTTACTTTGATATCTTTGGACTTGAGTTCTAATTAATAAGAATCTTGAATATTTCAAAAAGAGTTATGAATCATTTTGGAAGAAAAGTAATACTTGGTTTTCACAAAAAGTTTTAAGTGTTATAATGGCTTTATGGGAAGAAGTATAACAACTTTATGTAGGTAAAATAATGGTTTATTGATTTTTAAAAAAGATAAGAGACTTGACTTATATTTGACTTGACTTGATATGTGAAGAACTTGAATTGTGTGGAAAGTTGTGGAACCTCATTCGTGAGTAATGAGTACTTGGTTTTGAATAATAATGTTATATTGATTTCGGAAATGAGAATAAGTATCGAACAAACCACTGCAGCGTTAATAAAGGAAAATATATTGACAAATAAGTAATATTATTAAAACAAGTAGAAACCTCCATCTGCATAGAAGCTAAGATAAGACAAAATTGTATTACATTTCCTAGATCACGGTTGCTTTAATAAGGTCATTAATAACAAGAAAAGAGACTTGAGTAACTGAAGTGTTTTTGGTTTAAAAGAAAGACATGGTTTTGTCTTAAATTGATTTAAAAAGAAGGTATGGAAACTGTTTTGGATTTACTTAAAATGATGGTTACTCTATTTGATACTACGGGTATCGTATGACCTTCGTAAAAGAAATGGATGTCTTTTTGAAAGAATGAAAGTATGTAGTACTTCGGGGTTAAAACCCGGATTTTTGGCATAAAATGAAAGTACCTTGAGTGTGAGTAACTTGCCTATGTTTGCTTGTGATAGCCTTGTTGTGCAAGTGTGGTATCCTTATGTTACCGTGTCTCTCGATGGATGGTCCACGGGTATGCGACCATGATGAGGGTTTGTTTCCCTGTTGATAGTGTTGTTCCATGGACTAGCTCTCCATGAGGTTTACTGATGCAGGCTTTGGTATCTTGTAGTTGGTTTTCGTACTTGACCCGGTCATTGTCGTGATGCAGGAGGTATCTGGTAGTTAGCCTTCGTACTTGCCCCGATCAGTGTTATGGCGAAGTCTCGTGATGCAGGAGGTATCTGGTAGTTGGCTTTCGTACTTGCCCTGATCAGTTGATGATGCGGCTTTGGTATCTGGTAGTTAGCCTTCGTACTTGCCCCGGTCAGCTTCGTGGTATAGTTGTATAGTATTGTTAGTACGACTTTGGTATCTGGTAGTTGGCTTTCGTACTTGCCCCGGTCATTGTCATGATGCAGGAGGTATCTGGTAGTTAACGCCGTACTTGCCGTCAGACGGTTTTATGGCACAGGTAGGGCCTGATGTTCATGTGTACTCCCTGGTATTGTTATATCATAGACTGCCGGCAGTGAGGAAGGAATTCCACGGGCGTGATTGATGTTGTGGGCGTGAGACCCATTGTTATATTTTGAGTGATGACTTTGAGGGCGTGAGTCCCTGACTTGACACGATTGTTTTAGATTGTGAAATGGTATCTTTTTAGAGACAATGTTGATGTTCATTACTCTTGTTGTTAGCCGGGATTTGTGAAACGCATTTCTTTGATTGTCATACATGTCTCCTACTTTATATAAACTATTATGATTTCATTACAGTATTTTCAGTTTCACATACTCGGTACCTGTTATCGACCTCGCCCGGAAGTGCGTTCATGCCGCATGTTGAGGTACGTAGCTTGTTGATCCGCGCTCGTAGGATCACTGTGCAGTTCTGGGAAAGCTCCATTTCTCCGGAGGCTTTGTCTTTTGGTACGGTTCCCTGAGGTCATATACTTTTGTACATTCAGGGGGTATGGCGGGGCCTTGTCCCGTCATAGTTGTATAAAAACTCTTGGAGGTCTGTAGCACTGTTGTGGGCAGGGTTTGTAAAAGATGTAACTGTTCAAGTTTTTAATTTATATACATGAAGGTAGCCGTTTTGGTTAGCCTGTTCTTATGCTAATATATTGTTTCATGTCTTTGATTTTTATTTTCGCTGATTTTCTCTGATATTGTATCACTAGGGTGCCCGGGGTAAGGCACCAGTCGCGGGCCCGAGGTCGGGTCGTGACATAAAGTGGGCGAGATTGTTGGACTGTTTTGGGCGAAATACCAAGGTAAATTCATTCTCCTTCTTGAAGTAAATTATGTCACGTGTTGTAGAAATTGGAGAAGGGTACTGTGATAGGGAAAATGGATATAAGAATTGAAGGTTGTCATGTCACAAATGAAAGTATAAAAGGGCAGTTTTCGAGCCTGTAGTTTGTTGGATTTATATGGTCGTCGTCTTCACTTTTTATGTGGGGTTTATTGAAGTGATTTTAGTCGTTCAAAATGTCAATGTGAATTATGTATTATCTTTGGAATAACAACTTGGGTAAAGGAATTGGATAAGACTTTACATTGTTGTATATTGTGGCCGAGAATGGCATTGGCTATTGAACTACTTAGTATTAATTATGGGGCAGAATTTTACACGTCCTGTAAGGCGTGTAATCCCCTTTTGATTGGTTGATGTGTTGAGCCTTAAATGTGGCATATTGGTTATTGTTTTCTGGCCTTGAAAAAGGTGGAAAAGTGTGTAGAAACAAAGGAAGTGCTGCCCAATTTTCCGTAGAACAAGTGACTTTACACTTAGAATATTCTACGTTTGAAGCTAGAAGTTAATAGACGTATTATGGTCATTATAGGTTGACATACTACGTACGGCATATTGGACTTAGCAAGTGGATTGAAACGAAGAGGTATGTAGAACTTTCCCTATCTCTTGAGCATGAGTTTTATAAATATATAGTACGGTAGGCGTACGAGTTTTAAAGAAATTCGGTTTTGTCTTGATATCATTAACTTGATATGAGAATGTCTAAGTTTGGTTGAGTTAGGTAATTAACTCATTTGATTTTTAAAGAATGAAAATGTCTTAGTTCCTAAAGCATAAAGTTATTATAACGGCTTTATGGGAAGTTGGTTATAACAACTTTATGGAAAGTTAAAGGAATGGTTTTCTCTAGTAATATAAACAAAGATAAATGACTTGAAATGAAGAAGGGCAAATAATGATTTAAAGGCATCAATAGCTTAAAGTTTTACAGTATAAGTTACTTGGTTTAGAAGCCTATAAATGTATTTCTAAAGGTATAGCGACTTGTCTTGAAAAGTAGATATGACTTGATACTACGGGTATTAGTATCTTGGGGATTTTATATGGAAAAAAATCATTTTAAAAGAATAGAAGTACGTAGTACTTTGGGTTAAATTCCCGGATTTTTCATGATATGATAGTGCCTTAAGTTAAATGAAATGGGAGTGCATGCTAATTAAGTCTAATGAGAAGTTAAGGGATTTCTTAATTTGCTTATGTTATTTATGGTATCCGGTTGTGCTTGTGATATATTGTTACACCCCGTATTTTTCAGGACATGTTTTAAGAACGTACGTAAGAACTCACAAGTGTCAAGATTTGGAACGGGTTCGTGAGGTTGCCGAGTCTTCCATCATTGATGAGGTGAAGAGGCGACAGTTTGAGGACCCAGTGTTGGTACGGTATCGTGATGCAGCTCTTCGGGAGGAGAAGAGTCTATTCGAGGTAGCGCCTGATGGGGTGCTAAGATTTGAGGGCCGGTTGTGTGTTCCCGTAGCGAGGATTCGTCAGATTTTAGGGAGCGCGCGGTGCTCGTTATTCTATTCATCCGGGGTCGACCAAGATGTACCATGACCTCAGATGTTTGTATTGGTGGGATGGCACGAAGAGGGCGTGGCGAGTTTTGTTGCCTGATGTCCTAATTGCCCAGTCGAGGTCGAGCACGAGGCCCAGTGGATTATTGCGATCTATTGAGATTCCGACTTGGAAGTGGGAGGTGATCAACATGGACTTTGTTACGAGGTTACCTCGTACTCGGAGGAAATGCGACTCCATTTGGGTTATTGTTGACAGTCGAAATCAGCCCATTTCCTTCGATCGGGCGGCGTTTTGGTGAGGACTATGCGGATTGTACATCGAGAGATTGTGGTCCGCGGTGTCGGTGTCGATTATATCGATAGATGAGCCCGGTTCTGGCTAACTTCGGAGGTCTTTCGAAGGGATTAGGGACACAAGTGAGTCTCGATGACAGATTTCATCCTCGGTGGCGGGCGGCGAGCGTACTATCCGACAACGAGGATATCTGCGAGCTGCGTGATTGATTTGAGGGTAGGGAGGATCATTTGCCTCTTGTAGAGTTTGCTTATAACAACGGCTACCATTCCGATATCTGATGGCGCCATACGAGGCTTTATATGGCGGAAATGTAGTCGCCGATTGGTTGGTTCGGCGTGGGCGAGTGCGATTAGTTGGCGGACTTGGTTCAGCAGGCTGTGGATAAGGTGAAGCTTATCCAGGAGAGACTGTTAGCAGCTCAGAGTCAGCAGAAGTCATATACGGATAATCGGCGTCGGTATTTGGAGTTTCAGGTAGACAATTGGGTCTTCTTGAAGGTGTCACCCATGAAGGGTGTGATAAGATTCAGTAAGAAGGGAAAACTCAGCCCAAGGTACATTGGGCCCTACCAGATCGTTCGTAGAGTGGGCAAGGTTGCCTACGAGTTGGATCTGTCATCAGAGTTAGAGGCGGTACATCCGGTCTTCCATGTTGCTATGTTGCGGAAGTGTATCGGTGATCCAGCGAGAGTTTTCCCTACTAGTGAGGTCCAGGTGACAGAGGGGTTATCGTATGAGGAGAGTCTCATAGCGATACTCGATCGCTAGGTCAGGCGACTGCGGACCAAAGATGTGGCTTCCGTCAAAGTCTTGTGGAGGAATGATAACCGAGAGGAGATGACTTGGGAAGCGGAGGAGGACATGTTGATGAAGTATCCTCACTTATTCCATATACCTTCAGGTAATTCATCTTCCCTTACTTGTCAAGTTTTATTTGAAGTATTTCTTTTACTAAATGCTTTTATGTGGCCATGTGTGGCATTATTGGTATGTCGGGGTTGTGAAAGGAAACTATGTCGCTAATTATAAGTTTGACTCCGAAAGAACATTCGGGGACGAATGTTTCTAAGGGGGGAAGAATGTTACACCCCGACTGATTGATTCTGATAGCAGGGGGGTTCGAGTTCGAGAGGTTGCCGAGTCTTCCATCGTCGAGGAGGTGAAGATGCAACAGTTTGAGGATCCGGTTTTGATTCGGTATCGTGATACGACTCTTCGTGAGGGGAAGGGTCCTTTTGAGGTAGCACCTGATGGGGTGCTAAGGTTTGAGGGCAGGTTGTGTGTTCCAGATATTGCAGGACTTCGGCAGCAGGTTCTAGGGGAAACACACAGCGCGCGTTACTCTATCCATCCGGGGTCGACCAAGATGTACCACGACCTTAGATCTGTGTATTGGTGGGATGTCTTGAAGAGGGACGTTGCAGAGTTTGTAGCTCAGTGCCCGTGTTGTCAGCAGGTGAAGGTAGAGCACCAGAGGCCAGGTGGTTTGTTGCAGACGATAGAGATCCCGACCTGGAAGTGGGAGGTGATCAACATGGACTTTATCACAGGATTACCTCGCACTCAGAGGAAACATGATTCTATATGGGTTATCGTCGACGGTGTGAAATCAGCCCACTTTCTTCCCGTCGGACGACTTTTGGTGAGGATTATGCGGACTTTACATCCGAGAGATCGCCGATCGCATGGAGTCCCTATTTCTATCATATCGCAGGAGCCCGATTTACGGCTAACTCGGAGGTGTTTCTAGAAGGTCTTGGGGCCTTGGTGAGCACAAATCGCATTCCATCCTCGAGCAGACGGACGGCGGAGCGCACTATCCGAACTCTTGAGGATATCTGCGAGCTGTGTTATTGACCGGGTAGTGGGAGGATCATTTGCCTCTAGTTGAGTTTGCGTATAATAATAGCTACCACTCGATTCGGATGGCGCCTTATGAGGCCTTGTATGAGTGAAGCTTATCCAGAGCGGTTGCTCCACGGCTCGAGTCGGCAAGTCGTATGCAGATCATCTTCGTCGGCATCCGAGTTCGAGGTTGATGATTGGGTTTTCTGAAGGTGTCACCCATGAAGGTGTGATGAGATTCGGAAGAAGGGAAACTTCGGCCAGTACATTGGGCGTATCAGATTGTCCGCAGGGTAGGCAAGGTTGCCTATGAGTTGGATCTGCCGTCCGATCTAGAGGCAGTGCATCCGGTGTTTCATGTTTCTATGCTGAGGAGATGTATCGGAGATCCATCTAGAGTGCATCCGATTGACGATGTCCAGGTGACCGAGTGGTTATCGTATGAGGAGATTCCCATAGCGATAATCGATCGTCAGGTTAGGCGTCTGCGGACCAAGGACGTGGTTTCCGTCAAAGTCTTGTGGCGGAACGAGCTCAGGGAGGAGATGATGTGGGAAGCTGAGGAGGACATGAGACAGAAGTATCCTCACCTATTCCCCACACCTCCAGGTAACTCACTTTCCTACTTGTAAATTTTTCATTAATGTTTTTGCTTAAATGTTGTATTGTGGCCGTGTGAGGCATTTTGCAAACTGTTTAAGTTATGAGGAACTTTATCGTTGTACGTCTTGGGAAGGAACATTCGGGACGAATGTTTCTAAGGAGGGGAGAATGTTATACCCCGTATTTCCAGAGTATGTACATGAGGGGTACGTACAAAAGTTCAACCTTAAAGTTAAGGCTTTGGACGAAATTTGGGCACAACCCACTAAACGAATTGTTTTCCGACGAAACGTTTTCCAAAACTTGCGTAGGGAAAATTACGGCTATGTCTTTTATAATTTTTGCGAATTTTTCCGAGAGATGAAATATTTTGGACCAACGGGAGGGTGACACTTGTCACCCTCATTTGGACGGCAAAGAGGGCCACGGTTGGCATGAATTTGGGGCCTAAACTAAGGGTCAATGTTTGTGAGTAAATTGTGGAGTAGGGGTAGGGTGCACTTGTGCAAATCCCCACCCTCCACTTGCCCTCCACTTGCCCTCATCTTAGCCCTTGAAAGCCCTATAAATACCCAGCGAGTTGATGAACTCTTCATCCACAAATCATTCTTCCAAGTCTCAAAACTTCCCCTGAGAGAGCTTCTCGTCCAAACACCATCTCCTCTAAAGGAAGCCCTAGCCAAACACCCCTCTCCTCCCCTTTTCCTTGTAGTCTCGGCAAAGCACCCCTCTTGGTAGAAATACTCTCCAAGTATTGTTACTATCCCCAAAATACCTTAGCCAATCCCTTATAGTATTTCCAAAGTTATCTCTATACGTAGAGTCCGGAAATACTATCTTATATCCATTAGTCACTAAACGAAACCCTAGGGGAAACTTCATAGTAGGTTGAAGTAGAAGGTAGAAGTTGTGTAGAAACTTCTAAGGGTTTCTTGGAGCGGATTGGAGCATTCAGATTAGGAGCTAAACCTTGCTCAGGATCGACTTTTATCTTGGATAATTTTGGGCTTATCGAGGTAAATAATAATCTTATCCTTCTATTATAATTGGAGAATACATACTGTAGAAGTATAGAAATAAGTATAAAATACATAGAAGGTTATTAAAGAAGAGTATTGAACTGAAATCACATCAGAAGTATTAAAGAAGATTGAACTGTACTTACATAGGACTGTATTTACAGTAGACTTGTATAGATTACCGGGTAGGGAAGTGCTGCACGATTTTCCGTAGAATAGAGAACCCTCTGCTTAGATTATCCTACAGAGTAGTCTAGACGTTGATAGACGTATTTGACTATTATAGGTTGATACTCTGCGCGCGACATATTCGACTTGGCGGTGGATTTCACGAGAAGGTATGTGATTCTTCCTATCCTCAGAGCATGATATTTTAAAGTATATATAGTACGGTGAGCGTCGTGTGTTAGCGAACATGGTTTTACTTGACGTCTTTTGACTTGAGTCTAAATAATAAGAATCTTGAAGTCTTTCAAAAGAATTATAAATCATTTTGAAAGAAGAAGAATATTTGTTTTTAAAACAAAAGCTTAAGAGTTATACTAGCTTTATGGGAAGTTAGGTATAACGACTTAAGAAAGAGAAAAGGACAGTTTACTTATGTGTTTATGAAAGACTTGTATTGATTTACGGAAAGTATAATAAGATGGTTTGATGAGTAGACATATTATGATGCTATGTGTGTTAGTGTCTTTATAACGTTTGTATAAGAGGTTATTCTTATTGTGCTTATGTTGTTTAACAGTGGCCGTTATGTTAGTATTACATCACTCACCTCTTGACACGTCACGGGGTTAAGCCTCCGTCACGGGGTATACCTCGAGCGATGTGTGACTATGATTCGAGAATACCTCATGCGGGTCGAGGGGACCTATGCGAGCTACGAGTTCGAGTTAGTGTGCGGTCCTTGTGGCCATGCGGTCTATGTGGCCATGCGGACTACGAGTCGGGGCGACGCCGAGGAGTAGCTACCCTCGATGCGGGAATACCCCATGCGGGCTATGTGAGTGGCCATGCGAATGCGGGAGTCGAGATTAGGCATGCATAATGATACTATGGGCGATTGGCCTTGCTTGATCAGTCGCAGCCTAGAAAAGACCTGTTACAGTTTACCTATTGTTGCTCTTGTTTATGCTGTGGCACTATGTGCGGTTACATTGGTTGTTTCGTACATATTTGTAAAATTGGTTTTAAAATGATATGATTTCATTTAAGTACTTTCTGATTTCACATACTTGGTACTGTTGTCGACCTCCGGAGGCTGCGTTAAATGCCGCGGTAAGGAAGCAGTGCTAGATCCGCATCCTTAGGATCTTTTGCTTTGGTGTCGGGAGCTCCATCTTCTCGGAGGCTCGACTTTTGGGTATGATCTCCTGTTGTTGTAGATAGTTTGTACATTCAGGTATGGCGGGGCCCGCCATAGTTGTTTATCTTCTTAGAGTGCGTAGTTCTATTATGCAGTTGGGATGTAATCGCGATTTTGGTTATATATATATATGCCGAAAGGCGACCCTTTTTCAGATAAACTGTGTCTCATTTACAATTATTTCATGTCTTGTGTTTTTATATTCCGCTGATTTCTCTGATGTATGACTACTTGGGTGCCCGGGTAAGGCACCAGTCACGGGCCCCGGAACGGGTCGTGACATAAACGTATATGGCCATTATAGGTTGAAGTTCTGCGAGTAGCGTGTTCTACTTGAAGGGAGGACAAGGCCAGCAGGGTTATAGTACGGTGGAGCGTTTTGCTAATTGTCGATAATCGTCGCGAGGTATGTGAACCTCTTCCTATCCTTTCTAGCATGATGTTTTGTAAACTATGTAGTACGGTAGACGTACATGTGCTAAATGAGTTTTGGTTGGTTTAAAACATAAAGTGTTATAATAGCTTTATGGGAAGTTAGTTATAACGACTTTATGTAGGTAAAAGAATGGTTTATTGATTTTAGAAGTTAAGAGACTTGATCTTAAAAGATAAGAGACTTGACTTAATTGAATTGATATGAATTTTGCTAAAAAGTGTGAAACCTCATTCGTGAGTAATGAGTACTTGGTTTTTAAAGAATAATGTTTCTTGATTTGAAATAAGAATAAGTATCGAACGAACCACTGCAGCGTTAATAAAGGAAAATGTATTGACAAATAATTAATTATATTAAAACCAGTAGAAACCTCCATCTGCATAGAAGCTAAGATAAGACAAAATTGTATTACATTTCCTAGATCATGGCTGCTTTAATAAGATTGTTATAAACAAGAATAACCTACTCACGCATAAGGCATATGTTACTCAAATTGTTTTAAAAGAGAATTATGTTATTAAGTGATTAAGACTATGAACTACGAAACCTTTCGAAAATGGGAGACTTGAGTATTTGAAAATAGGCAAACTTGAACTTTTTGAAAATAATGTTGCTACTTGATTTTAAAAAAGGAAAGTATGGTATTATCTTAATCTGTCTTAAAAGAAAGTTTAAATGTTATGGCCGACTTGATACCGAGTCCATGAGATGGACCGGGAATGTATTCCATACGATTCTTCATCGAGTCCCATGAGATGGGCCGAGACATGTATTCCATATGATTCTTTATCGAGTCCCATGCGATGGGCCGAGACATGTATTCCATACGATTCTTCATCGAGTCCTATGAGATGGGCCGAGACATGTATTCCATACGATTCTTTATCGAGTCCCATGCGATGGGTCGAGACATGTATTCCATACGATTCTTTATCGAGTCCCATGCGATGGGCCGAGACATGTATTCCATACGATTCTTTATCGAGTCCCATGCGATGGGCCGAGACATGTATTCCATACGATTCTTTATCGAGTCCCATGAGATGGGCCAAGACATGTATTCCACACGATTCCACCTCGAGTCCCATGGGATGGGCCGAGACATGTTATACGTATCATACGATTTATACCTAGACTGGCGGTGAGAGCGAGTTCCACGGGCATGAGGATGACTTTGAGGAGTAAGTCCTGCGCCGACATGACTACTTTTATGTTGTAAACTGTAGTTTGATTTTCATACATGCCTCCTGTTTTATATAAACTGTTATGATTTCATTCTGATATTTTCGATTTCACATACTTGGTACTGTTATGCGACCTCCTTGAGGCTGCATTCATGCAGTAGAGTACACGATTGTTGATCCTCGCTCATAGGGTCACAGTTCAGCGTATTAGGAAGCTCCGTTTCTCCGCAGGCTTATCTTTTGGTATGTTTTCCCGAGTTTGTAAGTTCTCGTACATTCAGGGGTATGGCGGGGCCCTGTCCCGTCATAGTTGTTGTAAAAATCTTAGAGGTGCATGTAATCTTGTTGTGGCGAGTTGTAAAGGGATGTAGTATTCGGGTTCAAAATTTTATGTATATATTACATGCCGAAAGGCAATCTTCTCTTGATAAACTGTTCTCATTCTATAATTGTTTCATGTCTTGTTTTTATATTCCGCTGGTTACTCTGATATATGTCTACTTGGGTGCCCGGGTAAGGTACTAGTCACGGGCCCGGGATCGGGTCGTGACAACTGTATCACAAGGTCTTTCTAGACCGCCACATGATCGAAGTTGGCCACTCGCCCGCAGTATCAAATGTGCGCGTTTAATCCTGGAACTTCCCGCAGCTACGCATAGGCCACACACATAGGCCCGCATGTGGTATTCCCCGCATCGAGGGTAGCTACTCCCCGGCATCGTCCTGGACTCGCAGTCCGCATGGCCACATAGACCGCATGGCCACATAGACCGCACACTAACCTGAAACTCTCGTAGCTCCGCATAGGTCCCCTGGACCCGCATGAGGTATTCTCGAATCATAGTCACACAGACTGCCTGAGGTATACCTCGCATCGGGGGGCAGCTTAACCCCCGGTATATCATATCAAGAGGTGAGTGATATAATACTAACACAACGGCTTATCGTTTAAACAACATAAGCACAATAAGAATAACCTCTTACACAAACGTTACAAGATACGAACACACGTAGCATCATAATATGTTACTTATCAAACCAATCAAGAAAGTATTACAAGGCTATCACAAACCAAACATAGTCAGGTTATTCACACAAGGTACTTTCTATTTTATGTCAACAAGTGCGGGTGTTAACCCCAAGGTACTACATACATTAATTCTTTTAAAAAGATCCGTTTCTTTCACAAAAGTCACACGATACCCGTAGTATCAAAAATAGAGTGACTATCTTTTTAAGTAAACCAAAACAGTTTCCTTTTTAATATCAAGTAACAACATTCTTTTCCAAAAGTTCAAGTTTGCCTAAGTTCAAAGACTCAAGTCTCTTATTTTCGAAAGGTTTCGTAGTTCATAGTCTTAATCACTTAATAATATAATTCCCTTTTTAAGGACAATTTGAGAGACATATGCCTTATGTGTGAGTAGGTTATTCTTGTTCATAACAATCTTATTAAAGCAGCCATGATCTAGGAAATGTAATATCATTTTGTCTCATCTTAGCTTCTATGCAGATGGAGGTTTCTACTGGTTTTAATAATACTTAATTAGTCAATACATTTCCCTTTATTAGCGCTGCAGTGGTTTGTTCGATACTTATTCTCATTTCTGAAATCAATATAAGGCGTTCATAAACAATTAAGTAAACCGTTCCTTTTATCTCTCTTAAGTCGTTATACCTAACTTCCCATAAAGCTAGTATAACTCTTAAGCTTTTAAAACCAAGTATTACTCTTCTTTCAAAAACGATTCTTAAGTCTTTTGAAATACTTCAAGATTCTTATTATTTAGACTCAAGTCAAAAGACATCATTTGTAAAACCACGTTCAGTTAACACACGACGTCGTCTACCGTACTATATATATTCTTTTAAAATATCATGCTCAAGAGGATAGGAAGAATCACATACCTCGCGACGATTATCGACAATTAGCAAAGCGCTCACGGCTATAACGGCTAGCCTTGTCCACCTTTCAAGTAGAACATGCTACTCGCGAGAACTTTCAACCTATAAAGGCCATATCGTCTATCAACGTCTAGACTACTCTGTAGAATATTCTAAGCGGTAGGTTCTTAATTCTACGGAACATTGGGCGACTTCCCTGCAGTCAAACTACAAGTCTCTGTAAATACGTCACATGTAAATCTGATTCAATCTTCTTCTTTAATATTCTTCTGATGTGATTTCAATTCAATTCTCTTCTGTTATACCATCCTTCTATATATCTTATACTCATTTCTATACAACTACAGTATGTAATTTCCAATTACAATAGAAGGACAAGAGTATTTACCTCGATAAGCCCAAAATTATCCAAGTTTAAATGTCGATCCTGAGCAACGTTTAGCTCTACTCAGGTGCTCGACCGCTCCAACCAACCCTTAGAAGTTCTACGCAACTTCTTCTTAATACTTTAACCAATTATGAAGATTTTCCTTAGGGTTTCGTTTTGTGACTGAAGGGGAGTATAGTAGTATTTTTGGGCTTTTAGTATAGGGGTAACCTTGGAATACTACAAGGTATTTGGGCCAAGGTATTTTGGAATAGTAACAATACTTGGAGAATACTTTTCTACCAAGGGGGGGGGGGGGTGTTTCACGATAACAACTCGAGAGGGGGTTTGTTTGGCCAGGGCCTTACCGAGGAAGAGGTGCTCTTGGACGAGAACACTACTAAGAGGGGAAAGGGATTTTCAAGACTTAGAAATTATTTGTGGATGAAGAATGTCATGACCCGGCAAGACGCTTGGTGCCCTACACAGGCACCCTTCCGTATACATCGAGAGATAACCAAAGAACATACATGAAACTTATAAAATAACACAACAGTAAAACAACGGGTTAGCCGATAAGGCTACCATCCTGGACATATATAAATACAACCGAAGCAGTTGCCTCGTTCCCTTTACAAACTGACCCACAATATGTGACTACAGACCTCTAAGATTTTTAACATAACAACTGTGGCGGGACAGGGCCCCGCCATACCCCTGAATATACATGAATCTACAACCTCAGGGGAAGCCGTACCAAGAGATAAGCCTCCGGAGCAAATGGAGCCTTTTCCCATAAACTGAACCGAGATCCTAAGAGCAAGGATCACCACTGGTACCTAAAACTGCGGGCATGAACGCGGCCCCGAAGAAGTCGATTAACAGTGCAGAATATGGAACAGAAATAACGTCTGATAAGCAGACCATAAGCGTACAAAAAAATGACAGGACAAGTATAAAAGTACATACGGATCTGCCGTGTCATTACCACTTAGGAACTTAATTTCACATCAATATCTTTTCCCATTTTCAATAAAGGTTATAGCCAGATTCTTACGCACATGATTAGGAAAAATCATTAAGTTCATTTCTATATAACTTACTTATCTATCATAAGTATAATCCGGCCCTTTAAGGAGGGCACATATACTACCCGACCCAATCTGGGACGCGATCAAGTCACACAAATATCAAGCGTGTCCGTGGAATCCCCTATCAATGCCGACATCTATAAGTGTAAAATATAATCATGTGAAGCGCCCGTGGCATCCCACCTCACTGTCGGCGTACACATACACAACACATATAGATATCTCCTGCCCGTGGAATCCCACATCACTGTCGACAGTCCAGGGTATAATAATACACCAATAGGCATACATGAACACCAAGTCCCACCGGTGGTATAGCGTCTTGAGTGCCCACTCACTTATACTCTTACCCTGGAGAAGGTGGTAAAGCAGGTGGTATAGCATCTTGGGGGTCTACCCCTCACTTATACTCTTACCCTGGAGAAGGTGGTAAAACATCTTGGGGGTTTACCCCTCACTTATACTCTTACCCTATCTCAACCGACCATCAAACAAAACAAGCAGGGGGTATAATGTCTTGGGGGTTTACCCCTCACTTATACTCTTACCCTGGAGAAGGTGGTATAGCATCTTGGAGGTTTACCTCACTTATACTCTTACCCTATCTCGTGGATCGTTAAACAAGCGAAGCACTACCGTGTCTTCATAAAAATCCGGAATTTAACCCAAGTACTACAAATAGCTAAGCATACGTGAAATCCACATCACCGTCGATGCGTCCAAGTACTTACAACAAGACAGGCCACCTCGGCCAGAGTCGCGGCAACGTAATAAAACATAATACTTGCACTTAAAGGCTATCACCAGCACACATAGGCTAATTCTCAATTAACAAGCCAAAGTACTTATCAAGGCACACTTAGACTAATTCTCAATTAACAAGCCAAAGTACTTATCAAGGCACACTTAGACTAATTCTCAATTAATCACGCCAAAGTACTTATCAAGGCACACTTAGACTAATTCTCAATTTATCAAGCCAAAGTACTTATCAAGGCACAAATAGAATAATTCTCATTTTATCAAGTCAAAGTACTAATCAAGGCACACTTAGACAAATTCTCAATTTATCAAGCCAAAGTACTTATCAAGGCATCACATAGAATTATTCTCAATTAAACAGGTCAAAGTACTACGTACGTACATTCTTTTCAAGAGACTCATTTTTGTGTAAAAACCCAAGATACTAACACCCGTAGTATCCAGGCTTGTGTACATTTCACATAAGTCACGATACTTTTAGAAATACATTTCTCGGCTTCTAAATCAAGTGACCCTTACTTTAAAGCTTTTAAGCAAGTGATACCTTTAAATCACATTGCCCTTCCTTAATACAAGTTAATTCTTTGATTACTTTATTAGAGAAAACCATGTTCTTAACTTTCCATAAAGCCGTTATAACCAACTTCCCATAAAGCCGTTATAACCCTTCATGGTTTTAGACAAATCTCTTTCCTTTTATAACCAAGAGACTTCTACTTTTAAAAACCAAGTATTGTATACTTTCAAATCGATTCTCTTATCTTCAAAAATACAATTAATCTCTTAACCTTAGAAATCGAGTGACTCCTTTTATATAAAACCTTAGGCAATTGATGCCTTAAAAATCAAGTCATTATCCTTCCATAAAGCAAATATAACCAACTCCCCATAAAGTCGTTATATTCACTTTATACCTTAGCCAAAAAAAATATAATTTCCTATCCGAGGGACTTATACGTTTAAAACGAAACAAGTATCACATACTTTAAAACTCTTCAAGTCCCTTAACCTTAAAAAACTTAAGACATCCTTTATTCTTTCAAAGAAATGAGTTAATCTCCTAACTCACCTGACTTGGCTATTTATAAAACTAGTAAAGGATATCAAGGTATTGTACGTCTACCGTACTACATACGTGCAACTAGTCATGCTCAAAAGATAGGAAAAGTTATACATAGAGAAAATCACCCAACTACCTCTTAACTTCTAAGAGTAGATGGAAACATGAAATGATACCACAGGTATATTCCATACATAGAATCATGCCAAGGGATGGAAGAGGTTCACATACCTCGCGAAGATTATCGACAAGTAGCAAAATGCTCCAAAGTACTTCAACCTTGATAGCTAATCCATCCTTCAAGTAGGATACGCTATACTAAGTACTTCAACCTATAATGGTCACAATACGTCCATTAACCTCTTACTTCAAACGTAGAATATTCTAGGTGCTAAGTCGCTAAATTCTACCGAAAATCAGACAGCACCTCCTTTGTTTTTACTTACTTTGCCACCTTTTTCAAGGCCGAATACAATAACCAAACACGCCACATTTAAGGCCCAATCAAAGCAATTAACAATAGGGGATTACACGCCTACTAGACGTGTAAAATTCCGCCCCACAAACGATATCAAATTAATACAACTTACTAGGCCAATTCGGCTAACTTGAAGTACTACAACAACAATTCTTATCCAATTTCCATTTCAATCCAAGTTATTAGCCTAACATGATATCAAGTCGCAAACGATTATAACTACTATAATCTCCAAGTAATTAACATGCGACGATTCTAATAACGACCAAATTGTAATCCAACTAATCATGGCTTACATTACATTCGGATTTTTAAGGCTACAATCAATCCATAATACTTATAAACTTCAACATTTCAACTTCATGCTAGCAACATGTAAAGCTAACAACAATATAAATAATCTTGTAACACTTTCAAAGAACAAGATTATACCTCCACGAATCTTAATCCAATCTTCAAATCCGAAGTCGCTCCTTAGCAACTTAGAGACTCTTCAAGACACTTCAATCCGCTACTTGAGACCCTTAGAACAACATCAACCAATTTCCTTCAAACTTCTAAACAAAACCTAGAAAAGCCACTAGGTTTTCACTTTGCGACTAACCCGAAAACTATCTTTTTCCGAGATTTTTCTATTGAGATATGCTTAAAATACACTCAAGAACCTTGGTTTAAAGTGGGGAGATTATTGGACAACAAACAAATTTTTTTCTTTCTCACCCATGTTGAACCCGAGAGTTAAGGCTCATGTTCATCCAATTTTTGTGTAAATTTTGCTAAGTGTTAGGCTTGTCTCACTACTAGTAGTATTATAAAGGGACATGGAGGGTCAAGATGCAAACAATTGGGTGGTTTGGATGATCTCTAATTAAAATATCAAGACTTTGGACCCTTTGACTTAGTCAATTTTGTCAAGCTCTCTATTAGCAAGACTTGTCTTCCTAACAAGGGTCAAATGACCCTTGTGCCCATGCTACAATTCGTCCAAGGCACCATAATGGGGGGTGACACGTGTCGCCCTCCCATTCGTCACAATATTACGTTTTCCGACAATTTCACAATTCCGATAAATTTTTACCAGTCTCAAATCTTAACACTTGCGAGTTCTTACGTACGTTCTTAACGCATGACCTATAAATACGGGGTGTATCATTCTTCCTGTTATACCCCGTAGTTCCAGGGTATGTATGCGAGGACGTACGTACGAGAATACGACAGAAAGATTGGAAAGGAAGAAAGAGGCGATTTTTCCACGGAAAAGTTTCCGGCTTTTGTGAAGGAAAAAGGTTCGTTTATGGGAATTGGATTCCCAGATTTGGTATTCGGACTTCCTGGAATATTAGAGAATTATGGAATTTTATTTTCGAAAATGGTCACGTGGGGCCCACGGGAGAAATTCTGATTTTGTGGGGCCGCTTTGATTTTGAGATTTTGGCGTTTGGATATTTTGGAAGACGAAATATTTTGGGCGAATCGGGCGACACGTGTCACCCCGTGTGGCACCTTTGGGCCGAAATATGTTTGTGCACAACACCCGGTTAGAGTCGTTTTTCGACGAAACGTTTTCACAGCTTTCGTAGGGGAATTTCCGGCTATGTCGTTTAGTATTTTTGCGGATTTTTCCGAGAGACGGAACATTTTGGACCAACGAGAGGGCGGCACTTGGCACCCTCTCATTGGTGGGCAAAGTGGGAGGCACATGGACGATTTTGGGAAGGCAAGTGGGAGATATTTTTGGTAGATATTTTGTGTGCAAGTTGGCTAGGTACACATGGGTGAATCTTGGCCCTACACTTGCCTAACACTTGGTGTAATCTTGGCCATTGGTTGGCTTTCACTTGACCTATAAATACCCCTCCCTTGGAAGACTAATTCATTCAATTGCCTAAGTCTTGAAAGCTTCTTCCTTCCCCTTAGTGTGGTGTCTTGGCGAGAGCCCCTCCTCCCCTCGGCGAGAGTCCCCACAGTGGGGTAGGCCGAGGGTAGACACCCCCTCCTTTGAGGTGCTAGGCAGTGGGGTACCCACTGCCTAGTTGCTTTCGTATAATACCCTTTGTGGTATAGAAATACTCTCCAGTATTGTTATAATGCCCAAATTACCTTAGCCTTATACCTTGTTGTATTCTAAGGTTATACCTTTACAAAAAGCCAGTTATACTATTATACTTCCGTCGATCATGGCAGAAACCACAGGAAAAATCTCCATAGTCAGTTGGAGTATTGTGTAGAAGTTGGTTAGAACTTCTAAGGGTGGTTTAGAGCGGGTTGGCGCTCGGAGTTGGAGCTAAGCGATTGCCCAGGATCGACTTTATACTTGGATAATTATGGGCTTATCGAGGTAATTATCTTGTCCCTATTGTAATTGGATATTACATGTTGTAGGAGTATATAGTTGAAGTATACTATATATAGTCTTGTTGTAATTACATAGGGTGTATTCTGATGACTTGTGTAGTAGTACAGTGGAGTAGAATTGTACAGTTAGGGTTAGATGTATAACCCCCTGGTTGGCTTGGTGGCAGGCCTCGATAGAGGAGGAGATTTCTGTTGTTGCGGGGAAGTCTTTGCGAATTTTACGTAGAAGTTCTACGATGAGATCTAGATGTTAATAAGCGCCTTGTGGCCTTATAGGTGGAAGTACTACGTGTGGCGCGTTACTTGGCTTAAGGAGTAGCCGGCGGCGAGGTACTCGGGCATTTTGCTATTAGTCGATAATCGTCGCGAGGTATGTGAACCTCTTCCTATCTCTCTAGCATGATATGTGTAAACTATGTAGTACGGTGAGCGTCATACGTGCTAAATGTGTTTGAGTGGTTTAAAACATAAAGTGTTATAACGGCTTTACGGGAAGTTGGTTATAACGACTTTATGTTAGTAAGAAAAATACATGTGGTTTTAAAAGGTAATCGATTTGAACTATAAGCGGCTTGTTATATGGTAAGAAAGAACTTGAAGTATTTTCAAAAGATTTTTGAATCATTTGAAAGGAAGTAATACTTGGTGTTTGAAAACTTAAGAGTTATACTAGCTTTATGGGAAGTTAGGTATAACGGCTTAAGAATGCTTTCTTGATTTGAAATCGAATGTGTATCGACAAACCAACTGCGGCGTTAATAAAAGGAAATGTTTTGAATAATTAAGTATTATGAAAACCGATGAAACTTCCATCTGCATAGAAGCTAAGATGAGACAAAATGATATTTCCTAGATCATGGTCATTTCAGTAATAAGATTGTTATAAACAAGAATATCCTACTCACACATAAGGCTTATGTTTCTCAGATTGTTTAAAAGAGAATTATATTCTTAAATGAATAAGACTATGAACTACGGAACCTTTCTAAAATAAGAAACGTGAACATTTGAAATTAGGCAAACTTGGACATTTGGAAAATAATGTTGTTACTTGATTTTACAAAGGTAAGAGTTTTGGGTTTCTTAAAAGGACAGTCACTCTATTTTATACTAAGTGTATTGTGTGACTGATGTGAAAAAGCAGATCTTTTTAAGATTTTAATGTGTGAAGTACTTTGGGGATAGATACGAACTTGTTAGTAGAAAGTACCTTGTGTGAATAACTTGATTGTATTGGTTTGTGATAGCCTTGTAATACTTTCTTGTTGCCTTGATAAGTAAACGTGTTAGGATGCTACGTGTGTTAGTATCTTGTGATGTTTGTGTAAGGGGGGTTTCCCTTGATTGTGCTTATTAACTATCAGTCGTTATGATAGTATTGTGGCATTCATCTCTTGAGATGATTCCGGGGGTTAAGCTGCCCTCCGTCTGGGGTAGACTCGAGTGATGCAGGACCGTGATTCGAGAATACCTCATGCGGGTCTGGGGCCTATGCGGAGCTACGAGAGTTCGTGTTAGTGTCGTCCTTTATGGGCATGCGGTCGCGTGGCGTGCGGTGCGAAGTCGGGGCGATGCGGGAGTAGCTACCTCGATGCGGGAATACCTCATGCGGGCGATGAGATTGGCCTATCGCGGGCTGCGGGAGGTTCCAGTACTAGACGCGCACAATAGATACTGAGGGCAAGTGGCGGCTTTGATCATGTGGCGATGCAGAGCAGATCTTATGATCTGATTTATGACCTTGTTGATGCTGTAGGTGTTAGGAGTCGGCTAGGCCTTCGTACTTACCCTGTACAGTTTTATTAGGACACAGGTGGGACCTGGTGTTCATGTGTATTCCTTGGTGCTTGTATATCATAAACTGCCGGCAGTGAGGAAGGTATTCCACGGGCACGATTGATGTTGTGGGCGTGAGACCCATTGTTAAATTAAGTGATGACTTGAGTGCGTGAGTCACGACTTGACATATTCGCTTATTTATGGTGAATCGTAGTTTGGTTATCATACATGTCTCTGCTTTGTATAGACTACTATGATTTCATTTCTGATTTATTTTTAGTTTCACATACGGTACTGTTATCGACCTCGCCCGAGGCTGCGTTCATCTGCGAGTTGAGGTACATCGATCGTTGATCCTAGCTCTCGAGTCACGATTCGGCGTTTGGGAAGCTCCGTTTCTCGGAGGCTTATCGGTGGTATAGTCCCGTATCGTAGTAAGTGTTTACATTCGGGGTTTGGCGGGGCCTGTCGCCCATTGTGTCGTATCATTCTTAGAAGTGCAGTAATCTTGTTGTGGCGGGGGTTGGTAAAAGGATTAAATTTGTTCATTTGTAAAAGAGTTGATGGTTATATATATGCGAAAAGGCAAGTTTCCTGATTATTGTTTTATATTTACATTTATCTCATTTGTTGTTTTATGTTCGTGATTACTCGATGTCGTGTCACTAGGGTGCGGGGTAAGGCACGATCCACGGGCGATTTGGTCGTGACAAAAGTGGTATCGTGAGCGATTAATCCTCGGAAAGTGTCTGAGCCGTATCGATGAAGTCTTGATTATCGGTGTGTTGTGCACCACCAATAATCGAGGAGGCTATAGGATATTTAGGATTGGTTTCTATTCTTCTCACTCGAGATCGTGCCTTAGAGAGTGTTGTAAGTTGGACCCTCCGACGAAATTCATTCCACTTATCGTTATGCCTCGCGTAGGCAACCCGCCCAGAGGCGAGGCGCGGCGAGGCGAGAGTTGAGTTCGAAGGTTGCGAGCACAGCCCAATCATTACCTAGGGTAGTGCTTCATTCGGGGATTTCTGCGACGTCACTAGCCCAACAGAGTTTAGCATGTGGCGGTTCCTCTGCGTCACGATATTTGAACCTTGGTTCCACGGCCGAACAGTGAATATAGATTGCAAAGAGCGACCACATTACTAGCTATAGATTTGGCTACGAGAGATTATCTGCGATGTACCACGAGTCTTGATGACTACCTAGAGAGGTTGTGCAAAGTAATTCTTGATTGGGCTTGAGCATGGCACGTATGCGGGCTTATGTACAGGCGAAAAACATAGAGATTGTGGGTTAACCAGGGCGAGAAGGGCGAGGGCGTGAGGTCGCGGTAACTTTCAAGGTGAGTATACCTTAAGTGCTATGTTACGATAGCGGTGTGTTAGTGGTGATTAGAAATCATGGTGGGTTAACCGAGTAAGATTTTGGAGGATAGAAAGTGTGAGCCTTAGAGCTTTATACGCAAAGACCTTAGAGGTAAGGCCGTCTCGGGTAGAGGCGTATGTTTATGTTTGACCCTTATCGGAGTGCATAGTGCCGCGTGGTGTGTTTGGGATAAGTCCCATGTAGTATGAAATGAAAGAGGGTAGTTGAGCTAAGAAGACCACTAGGTTTTCGTAATATGATTTGTGAAATTATTCCTTGGGAGCTAGTGTTTTCTTGATGCGGGTCGGGTTGAGGCCGTGTTGCGGGTCAACCATGGCGGAGTATGGTGGTGGGGTCGGTTGTGGTGGTCCCGCCTTGTGGTAGGGTCATGAGGGTGTTAGGCCCGTGTTTAGTTAGCCCGTGCAAGTTCGTGGATGCGTTCGACGGTGGTCGGGCCGATGGGGCGACTATCGTGTTCTTCGGTCGAGTCGTTCCTCGGCGGTGTTGATGTTATACGAAAGGTTGTGAGGTTGCAGGTGCCTACCTTCACCTTATGAACTGACAGTGGAGCCAGTGCGGCTGTTTCTCTTCTAGGAGTTTGTACCAGCGGGGCTAGGAACTCGGTGAGTCTCCGTGTCGCGTTCGCCTCGGGCGATGTTTTGATTTGAGGGTGTTGTGAGGATCGTTGTCTCCGGTTGAAGTGTTTAAGCTACCATGTCGGTGTTCGGATGTCGTCTTGTGACGCCTTGTAGAGGCGAAATGCAAGTTCTTGGTCGATTGGTTCGATGTTGGCGGGGTTCGAATAGTTGGTTGAGCTTGTTCCGGTATGGATAGTGAAGCTTGTCTAGAAGAAGTTACGGCGGCTCGGAGGAATCGTGCGGATAATGTCGGCGACGCTTAGAGTTGAGTTGTGGTCGGTCTTCTTGAAAGTACCACCGGACGAGTGTGACGAGTTTTGGAAAGCGAAGGAACTTAGCGAGTTACTTTGGGCCTTTGTGAGTTCATGTGAAGAATAGGCCAGGTTGCCTATATGTTAGCATTTGCCGTCCGACTTAGGAGGAAGGACGTCCGGTCTTTCGTATTGTTATGATCGGGAAAGTATCGGAGATCCATCCAGAGTGTTCCCAGTTAATGATGACCACGTTAGAGATAGTAACCCCGAGTTTTGGAAGCTGGCGTATCGAATGTGGTAAGAGTTCGAGTGTCACGAGATCCTCGGGATCATGGCGACCGGTACCATTTGTTAGTCGTCGGAGCAAGGCTCGCGACAGTGACAAAAGTGGTATCGATGACTAAGGAAGTATATTTTGACCCGGGAAGAGGTATTTGTGGTGATGTAGAGGTGTTTCCTCGTGGACTTAGATGTAAGTTTTGCGCAGGTGTTTCTGTGGCCAGGTATGGCAGGATTGTTTCGTAAGTATAGTAGTGAAGACTATACTGTCACGTGTTCGTTTTGAGACTTAGAAGGAACATTCGGACGAATGTTTCTAAGGGGAAGAATGTTATACCCGTAGTTCCGAGGTATGTATGCGAGGGCGTGCGTGCGAGAATCTGACGAAAGATTGGAAAGGAAGAAAGAGGCGATTTTTCCACGGAAAAGTTTCCGCTTTGTGAAGGAAAAAGGTTCGTTTATGGGGTGGATTCCCGATTGGTATTCGGACTTCTGGAATATTAGAGAATTATGGAATTTTATTTTGAAAATGGTCACGTGGGGCCCACGGGAGAAATTCTGGTTTTGTGGGGCCGCTTTGATTTTGAGATTTTGGCGTTTTGGATATTTTGGAAGACGAAATATTTTGGGCGAATCGGGGCGACACGTGTCACCCCGTGTGGCACCTTTGGTAGAAATATGTTTGTGCACAACACGGTTAGAGTCGTTTTCGACGAAACGTTTTCCACGACTTTCGTAGGGAATTTCCGGCTATGTCGTTTAGTATTTTTGCGGATTTTTAGAGGCGGAACATTTTGGACCAACGAGAGGCGGCTTGGCACCCTCTCATTGGTGGGCAAAGTGGGCGGCATGGACGATTTTGGGAAGGCAAGTGGGAGATATTTTTGGTAGATATTTTGTGTGCACGTTGGCTAGGTACACATGGGTGAATCTTGGCCCCTACACTTGCCTAACACTTGGTGTAATCTTGGCCATTGGTTGGCTTTCACTTGACCTATAAATACCCTCCCCGGAAGACTAATTCATTCACAAGTGCCTAAGTCTTGAAAGCTTCTTCCTTCCCTTAGTGTGGTGTCTTGGCGAGAGCCCTCCCTCCCCTTGGCGAGAGTCCCCACAGTGGGGTAGTAGAGGGTAGACACCCCCTCCTTTGAGGTGCTAGCCAGTGGGGTACCCACTGCCTAGTTGCTTTCGTATAATACCCCTTTGTGGTATAGAAATACTCTCAGTATTGTTATAATGCCCAAATTACCTTAGCCTTATACCTTGTTGTATTCTAAGGTTATACCTTTACAAAAAGCCCGTTATACTATTATACTTCCGTCGATCATGGCGAAACCACAGGAAAAATCTCCATAGTCCGTTGGAGTATTGTGTAGAAGTTGGTTAGAACTTCTAAGGGTGGTTTAGAGCGGGTTGAGCGCTCGGAGTTGGAGCTAAGCGATTGCCCGGGATCGACTTTATACTTGGATAATTATGGGCTTATCGAGGTAATTATCTTGTCCCTATTGTAATTGGATATTACATGTTGTAGGAGTATATAGTTGAAGTATACTATATATAGTCTTGAATCGTAATTACATAGGGTGTATTCTGATGAGACTTGTGTAGTAGTACCGTGGAGTAGAATTGTACAGTTAGGGGTTAGATGTATAACCCCGGTTGGCTTGGTAGCGGCCTCGATAGAGGAGGAGATTTCTGTTGTTGCGGGGAAGTCTTTGAATTTTACGTAGAAGTTCTACGATGAGATCTAGATGTTAATAAGCGCCTTGTGGCCTTATAGGTGGAAGTACTACGTGTGGCGCGTTACTTGGCTTAAGGAGTAGCCGGCGGCTTGAGGTACTCGGAGCATTTTGCTATTAGTCGATAATCGTCGCGAGGTATGTGAACCTCTTCCTATCTCTCTAGCATGATATGTGTAAACTATGTAGTGCGGTGAGCGTCGTGTGCTAAATGTGTTTGAGTGGTTTAAAACATAAAGTGTTATAACGGCTTTACGGGAAGTTGGTTATAACAGCTTTATGTTAGTAAGAAAATACATGTGGTTTTTAAAAAGGTAACTGATTTGAACTATAACTGGCTTGTTATATGGTAAGAAAGAACTTGAAGTATTTTCAAAAGATTTTTGAATCATTTCGAAAGGAGAAGTAATACTTGGTGTTTGAAAACTTAAGAGTTATACTAGCTTTATGGGAAGTTAGGTATAACGGCTTAAGAATGCTTTACTGATTTCGGAAATCAGAATGTGTATCGACAAACTCTGCAGCGTTAATAAAAGGAAATGTTTTGAATAATTAAGTATTATGAAAACCAGTAGAAACTTCCATCTGCATAGAAGCTAAGATGAGACAAAATGATATTTCCTAGATCATGGCTGCTGTAATAAGATTGTTATAAACAAGAATATCCTACTCACACATAAGGCTTATGTTTCTCAGATTGTTTAAAAGAGAATTATATTCTTAAATGAATAAGACTATGAACTACGGAACCTTTCTAAAATAAGAAACGTGAACATTTGAAATTAGGCAAACTTGGACATTTGGAAAATAATGTTGTTACTTGATTTTACAAAGGTAAGAGTTTTGGGTTTCTTAAAAGGACAGTCACTCTATTTTATACTACGGGTATTGTGTGACTTATGTGAAAAAGCAGATCTTTTAAGATTTTAATGTGTGAAGTACTTTGGGGATAGATACCCGAACTTGTTAGTAGAAAGTACCTTGTGTGAATAACTTGATTGTATTGGTTTGTGATAGCCTTGTAATACTTTCTTGTTGCCTTGATAAGTAAACGTGTTAGGATGCTACGTGTGTTAGTATCTTGTGATGTTTGAGTAAGGGGGGTTCGATTGTGCTTATTAACTATCGGTCGTTATGATAGTATTGTGGCATTCATCTCTTGAGATGATTCCGGGTTGCGCCCTCCGTGCGGGGTAGACTCGGCGATGCAGGACCATGATTCGAGAATACCTCATGCGGGTCTGAGGGCCTATGCGGAGCTACGAGAGTTCCGGTTAGTGTCGTCCTTTATGGGCATGCGGTCGCTTGTGGCGTGCGGTGCGAAGTCGGGGCGATCTTGGGGAGTAGCTACCCTCGATGCGGGAATACCTCATGCGGGCGATGAGATTGGCCTATGCGAGTGCGGGAGGTTCAGGACTAGACGCGCATTAGATCTGCGGGCAAGTGGCGGCTTTGATCATGGCGGTGCAGGCAGATCTTATGATCTGATTTATGACCTTGTTGGTGCGTAGGTGTTAGTAGTCGGCCAGGCCCGTACTTACCGCATGCAGTTTTATTAGGACACAGGTGGGACACGGTGTTCATGTGTATTCCTTGGTGCTTGTATATCATAAAGCTGCGGTGAGGAAGGTATTCCACGCACGATTGATGTTGTGGGCGTGAGACCCATTGTTAAATTAAGTGATGACTTGAGGCGTGAGTCACGACTTGACATATTTGCTTATTTATGGTGAATCGTAGTTTGGTTATCATACATGTCTCTGCTTTGTATAGACTACTATGATTTCATTCTGATTTATTTTTAGTTTCACATACTAATTTTTGTTATCGACCTCCTTGGGAAGTGCGTTCATGCCGCAGTTGAGGTACATCGATCGTTGATCCTAGCTCGAGTCCGATTCGGCGTTTGGGAAGCTCCGTTTCTCGGAGGCTTATCGGTGGTATAGTCCGTATGTCGTAGTAAGTGTTTACATTCGGGGTTTGGCGGGGCCTGTCCGCATTGTGGTCGTATCATTCTTAGAAGTGCTGTAAATCTTGTTGTGGCGGGGTTGGTAAAAGGATTAATTTGTTCATTTGTAAAAGAGTTGATGGTTATATATATGCGAAAGGCAAGTTTCCTGATTATTGTTTTATATTTCTGTTATCTCATGTTGTTGTTTTATGTTCCGCTGATTACTCTGATGTCGTGTCACTAGGGTGCCCGGGGTAAGGCACCAGTCACGGGCCCAGTTTCGGGTCGTGACACTTCCCCCCTTAGAAACATTCGTCCTCGAATGTTCTTTCGGAGTCCAATCTGATTAAAGCGCGACATAGTCTCCTCATACTACACCCTTCTTACAACATATGCCACCCATGACCACATAACAATATTTAAACTAAGATGCCAACCCTGACACTCACTAAGCCAACTAGCCCATACTTATAATGACCTCCAAGTCTGTCATAATCCTCTCTACTAGGTCTACTAGGGTCTGACGACTGTATCATCACCGGGAAAACCTCATATTCCCGCTCAGCTACCACCCCACACACACTCACGGGTGTAGTTACCTCGAAAGGTTCTTATGGATTCGGGCTCTATTCCTTTACACTTGGTTGTTATCTTTCTTACTGGTCGTACTCTTTCCGTATTTCCAACTCATACTAGTATACATAACTTCCATACCGATGCTGGCCTCCAATCTTTTGGAGTCACTCTTTTAAACAACATAAGGCCATTTCCGACTCCCACGACCTGGTTCCGGTGGAACGCGTCCACGAACCCGTAAAACAATTAACTAGACTTGGGCCTTGCACCCTCGTGACCCTGTCACGTAGCGGAACTACTACCAACTGATCCCACTCCATTCCAGGCCATGGGGAGACCCGTAACAGGTCCTCACCCCGACCCGCCGTCGCACTTAACTCTTATTCTTGGTCTATAATAAATCTTTCTACCCGAGAAGACCTTGTACATCTAAGGTCTCGTGATCTTCAACATTCTTAGGCTCGCAATTTCCATGCTCCAAGCCTATCTTATCAGTCTCCCCGTAAACGGGTACAAAAACTCCTCATAATACCATAATCGTGTCGTTGATCACAACAACCATTATTTACTCTATACGGACCTCATCCGTACAGTTCTCTTAAGCCTACTACGCAGCTTAATCTATTTACACGACATTCCGTTAAGTTCCTTAACACGGCCTCTTAAGGGTTCACTACCCTATCAGACAGCTCATCCTTTCCCAAAGATCTCAAAATAAACCACAAGACCTTGGCGAAAATTCATTAACTATTCCATACCTTCCCGGTATCTAGTTAGTCTTTACCACTCTTGGTAAATCTAAAACCATTCTAGGCAACCCATAAATGACCCTCATACATAACTCCGTATAGAGGTATGTCACAATACCAACTATACTATAATCATTACCAACCTGGATACGCAATCCACATAGTCCTTCCTGGGTCACTTCTGCCTTTCTCGTAGCTGCAATCAACATAACTCGTTAGGGAGAGACGACCCAAACAACACAGCTCTATGGCACGATCTCAGAGTGGGAAGAATGGAAACCAATCCTAAATGTCCCGCAACCTCCTGATTATAGATGTGGTGCACAACACACCGATAATCAAGACTACTGTAGACACGGTGCAGACACTTTCCAGAGGACTAAGCGCTCGATACCACTTTTGTCACGACCGACCGGGCATCGGTGCCCTACCTGGGCACCCTTACAGGTATACATCAGAGATAACCAGCGGAACATACATGAAACTTATAAAATAACACAACAGAAGTAAAACAACAGGTTAGCCGATAAGGCTACCATCCTGGACATATATAAATACAACCGAAGCAGTTGCCTCGTTCCCTTTACAAACTGACCCACAATATGTGACTACAGACCTCTAAGATTTTTAACATAACAACTGTGGCGGGACAGGGCCCCGCCATACCCCTGAATATACATGAATCTACAACCTCAGGGGAAGCCGTACCAAGAGATAAGCCTCCGGAGCAAATGGAGCCTTTTCCCATAAACTGAACCGAGATCCTAAGAGCAAGGATCACCAACCTGGGTACCTAAAACCTGCGGGCATGAACGCAGCCCCCCGAAGAAGTCGATAACAATTGCGAATATGGAACAGAAATAACGTCTGATGCAGACCATAAGCGTACAAAAGAATGACGAGGACAAGTATAAAAAGTACATACGAATCTTGCATGTGTCATTACCACTTAGGAACTTAATTTCACATCAATATCTTTTCCCATTTTCAATAAAGGTTATAGCCACATTCTTACGCACATGATTAGGAAAAATCATTAAGTTCATTTCTATATAACTTACTTATCTATCATAAGTATAATCCGGCCCTTTAAGGAGGGCACATATACTACCCGGCCCAATCTGGGACGCGATCAAGTCACACAAATATCAAGCGTGTCCGTGGAATCCCCCATCACTGCCGACAGCTATAAGTGTAAAATATAATCATGTGACGCGCCCGTGGCATCCCACCTCACTGTCGGCGTACACATACACAACACATATAGATATCTCCTGCCCGTGGAATCCCACATCCGCGACACGATCAGGTATAATAATACACCAATAGGCATACATGAACACCAAGTCCCACCGGTGGTATAGCGTCTTGGGGGTCTACCCCTCACTTATACTCTTACCCTGGAGAAGGTGGTAAAGCAGGTGGTATAGCATCTTGGGGGTCTACCCCTCACTTATACTCTTACCCTGGAGAAGGTGGTAAAGCATCTTGGGGGTTTACCCCTCACTTATACTCTTACCCTATCTCAACCGACCATCAACCAAAATAAGCAGGGGGTATAATGTCTTGGGGGTTTACCCCTCACTTATACTCTTACTCTGGAGAAGGTGGTATAGCATCTTGGGGGTTTACCCCTCACTTATACTCTTACCCTATCTCGACCGACCGTCAAACAAACAGAAGCACTACCATGTCTTCTATAAAAATCCGGGAATTTAACCCAAGTACTACAAATAACGGAAGCATACCCGTGAAATCCCACATCACTGTCGGTACGTCCAAGTACTTACAACAAGACAGCCGGCCCTCCAACCGAGAGTCGCGACAACGTAATAAAACATAATACTTGCACTTAAAGGCTATCACCAGCACACATAGGCTAATTCTCAATTAACAAGCCAAAGTACTTATCAAGGCACACTTAGACTAATTCTCAATTAACAAGCCAAAGTACTTATCAAGGCACACTTAGACTAATTCTCAATTAATCACGCCAAAGTACTTATCAAGGCACACTTAGACTAATTCTCAATTTATCAAGCCAAAGTACTTATCAAGGCACAAATAGAATAATTCTCATTTTATCAAGTCAAAGTACTAATCAAGGCACACTTAGACAAATTCTCAATTTATCAAGCCAAAGTACTTATCAAGGCATCACATAGAATTATTCTCAATTAAACAGGTCAAAGTACTACGTACGTACATTCTTTTCAAGAGACTCATTTTTGTGTAAAACCCCAAGATACTAACACCCGTAGTATCCAGGCTTGTGTACATTTCACATAAGTCACGATACTTTTAGAAATACATTTCTCGGCTTCTAAATCAAGTGATCCTTACTTTAAAGCTTTTAAGCAAGTGATACCTTTAAATCACATTGCCCTTCCTTAATACAAGTTAATTCTTTGATTACTTTATTAGAGAAAACCATGTTCTTAACTTTCCATAAAGCCGTTATAACCAACTTCCCATAAAGCCGTTATAACCCTTCATGGTTTTAGACAAATCTCTTTCCTTTTATAACCAAAAGACTTCTACTTTTAAAAACCAAGTATTGTATACTTTCAAATCGATTCTCTTATCTTCAAAAATACAATTAGTCTCTTAACCTTAGAAATCGAGTGACTCCTTTTATATAAAACCTTAGGCAATTGATGCCTTAAAAATCAAGTCATTATCCTTCCATAAAGCAAATATAACCAACTCCCCATAAAGTCGTTATATTCACTTTATACCTTAGCCAAAAAAAATATAATTTCCTATCCGAGGGACTTATACGTTTAAAACGAAACAAGTATCACATACTTTAAAACTCTTCAAGTCCCTTAACCTTCAAAAAACTTAAGACATCTTTTATTCTTTCAAAGAAATGAGTTAATCTCCTAACTCACCTGACTTGGCTATTTATAAAACTAGTAAAGGATATCAAGGTATTGTACGTCTACCGTACTACATACGTGCAACTAGTCATGCTCAAAAGATAGGAAAAGTTATACATAGAGCAAATCACCCAACTACCTCTTAACTTCTAAGATTAGAAGGAAACATGAAATGATACCACAGGTATATTCCATACATAGAATCATGCCAAGGGAAGGAAGAGGTTCACATACCTCGCGACGATTATCGACAAGTAGCAAAATGCTCCAAAGTACTTCAACCTTGATAGCTAATCCATCCTTCAAGTAGGATACGCTATACTAAGTAATTCAACCTATAATGGTCACAATACGTCCATTAACCTCTTACTTCAAACGTAGAATATTCTAGGTGCTAAGTCGCTAAATTCTACCGAAAATCGGACAGCACCTCCTTTGTTTTTACTTACTTTGCCACCTTTTTCAAGGCCGAATACAATAACCAAACACGCCACATTTAAGGCCCAATCAAAGCAATTAACAATAGGGGATTACACGCCTACTAGACGTGTAAAATTCCGCCCCACAAACGATATCAAATTAATACAACTTACTAGGCCAATTCGGCTAACTTGAAGTACTACAACAACAATTCTTATCCAATTTCCATTTCAATCCAAGTTATTAGCCTAACATGATATCAAGTCGCAAACGATTATAACTACTATAATCTCCAAGTAATTAACATGCGACGATTCTAATAACGACCAAATTGTAATCCAACTAATCATGGCTTACATTACATTCGGATTTTTAAGGCTACAATCAATCCATAATACTTATAAACTTCAACATATCAACTTCATGCTAGCAACATGTAAAGCTAACAACAATATAAATAATCTTGTAACACTTTCAAAGAACAAGATTATACCTCCACGAATCTTAATCCAATCTTCAAATCCGAAGTCGCTCCTTAGCTGTCACGACCCGTTCCGGGGCCCGTGACTGGTGCCTTACCCGGGCACCCCAGTAGTCATACATCAGAGTAATCAGCGGAATATAAAATAACCAAGTTATGAAACAGCATGAATTGAGACACAGATATCTGAAGAAAGTTGCCTTTCGGCATATATACATATACAACAACTCTTTCAACACGAACAGTTTAATCCTTTTTACAAACCCTGCCCACAACAGTACTACAGACCTCTACGAATGATATGACAACAAAGCGGACGGGGCCCCGTCATACCACGAATGTAGCACCTACAACAAAGGGGACTATACGAAGATAAGCCTCGGAGGAACGGAGCTTCCCAAATCCGAATGTGACCACTAGAGCGAGGATCAACGGCGGTGTACCTTTACTGCGGCATGAACGGCCCGAAGAAGTCGATGCAACAGTACCAAGTATGTGAAACATGAAGATCTTGTAAATGAAATCATAGTAGTCTACATAAGCGGGAGACATGTATGATAACCAAACTACGATTCCACAATAAATAGCGATATGTCTAGTCGGGGACTCGCCTCAAGTCACCACTCGATATAACAATGGGTCTCACGCCCATGACATCAATCATGCGTGGAATACCTTCCTCCGCAAGCGATACCAATGATAGAAAAGCACCAAGGAATACACACGAACAATGGGTCCCACTGTGCCCAAATAAAGCGATGCGAGGGTAAATGCGAAGGCATAGCCGACTACTAACACCTACGGTACTAACAAGGTCATAAATCGTATCATGATATCCGTCTGCACCGTCACATGATCAAAGCGGTCGCCGCGCGCAATATCAAATGTGCGCGTCTAGCCACGGAACTCCGCGACTCGCATAGGCGATCTCATAGGCGCGTGAGGTATAACCCCGCATCGAGGGTAGCTACTCCCGGCGTAAATCGCGGACTCGCGATCGCATGGCCACATGCACCGCATGACCATAAAGGCCGCGCTAACACGGAACTCTCGTAGCTCGCATAGGCCCGGGACCGCGTGAGGTATTCTCGAATCATGGTCCTGCATCGCTGAGTCTACCCCGCGACGGAGGCGGCTTAACCCCCGGAAACACGGTGAGTGGTATAAATACCAACATAACAGTTTATCGTTTAGACAACATAAGCACAATCAAGGGAAAATCCCTTTACACAAACATCACAAAATACTAACACACGTAGCATCCTAATATGATTACTTATCAAATCAACACGAAGGTATTACAAGGCTATCACAAACCAATACAATCAAGTTATTCACACATAAGGTACTTTCTACTATATGATTAGCGAGATCGGGTTTTTATCCCCAAAGTACTTTATACAATAACTCTTTAAAGATATGTTACTTCACAAACCACACAATACCCGTAGTATATGAAAATAGAGTGATTATCTTTTGAAGTAAATCAAAACACTTACCTTTGTAAAATCAAGTAACAACATTATTTTCCAAACGTCCAAGTTTGCCTAATTTCAAATGTTCACGGTTCTTATTTTAGAAAGGTTTCGTATTTCATAGTCTTATTCATTTAAGAATATAATTCTCTTTTAAACTATCTGAGCAACATAAGCCTTATATGTGAGTAGGATATTCTTGTTTATAACATTCTTATTACAGCAGCCATGATCTAGGAAATATCATTTTGTCTCATCTTAGCTTCTATGCAGATGGAAGTTTCTACTGGTTTTAATAATACATAATCTGTCAAAACATTTCCTTTTATTACGCTGCAGTGGTTTGTCGATACACATTCTGATTTCCGAAATCAGTAAAACATTCTTAAGCCGTTATTACCTAACTTCCCATAAAGCTAGTATAACTCTTAAGTTTTCAAAAACCAAGTATTACTTCTTCTTTCGAAATGATTCAAAAATCTTTTGAAATACTTCAAGTTCTTTATTAACACATAACAAGCCAGTTATAGTTCAAATCAGTTACCTTTTAAAAACCACAAGTATTTCTTACCAACATAAAGCTGTTATAACCAACTTCCCATAAAGCCGTTATAACACTTTATGTTTTAAACCAATCAAATACATTTAGCACGTATGCGTCTGCGTACTACATAGTTCACACATATCATGCTAGAAGAGATAGGAAGAGGTTCACATACCTCGCGGCAGTATCGACTAATAGCAAACGCTCCAAGTACCTCCAACCGTCGGCTACTCTTAAGCCAAGTAGATCGCGCCATACGTAGTACTTCAACCTATAAGGCCACAAGCGCTTATTAACATTTAGATCCGCCGTAGAACATTCTACGAAAATTCGGCCTCTCCCACGCATGACAGCGTAAATCTCCTCCTCTATCGGGTGGCTACCAAGCCAACCGGGGGTTATACGTCTAAACGGACGTGCACAATTCTACCTCACGAAAAGCTACACAAGTCTCATGTCTGATACCCTATGTAAATCTGATTCGACTCTTCTTTCGAAAAGGTTTCTTATTATTCGGGCTTAAGTCAAAAGACATTGCCGATAACTACGTTCGACTAAATATATAGTATACCTCACTATATAATCTAACAACATGTAATTTCCAATTACAATAGGAAGCAAGATAATTACCTCGATAAGCCCATAATTATCCGAGTTTAAATGTCGATCTGAGCAAGGTTTAGCTCCTACTCGTGCGCTCAGGCCAGCTCCAAACAACCCTTAGAATTTCTAACCAACTTCTACTTACTACTCCAACTAACTATGGAGATTTTCCTTAGGGTTTCGGTTTTGTGGACGGGAAGTATAATAGTATTTACGGGTTTTCAGATAGGTATAACCTTAGAATACAACAAGGTATCTGGCTAAGGTAATTTGGGCATTATAACAATACTTTGGAGAGTATTTCTACACCACAGGGGGTATTATACGAAAGCAACTAGGCTAGGGGTACACTCGGCTAGCACCCAGAGGGGTGCTCTCGGCCTGAGGAGGCCTCGGCCGAACTCAACACCTGAGGAGGGAGAAGGAGAGCTTTCAAGACTTAGGCAAATTTATGGATGAATGAAGTCTTCAAGCCTAGGGGGTAGTTATAGCAAAACCCAAGGCCAACCATGGCCAAGATCAAGCCATGTGCAAGGCAAGTGTAAGGCCTAGATCAAGCCAAGTGCACCCTAACCCTACTCCACCAAACATGGCACAAAACAAGCCACAAAACAAGGCCCAAAATAAGGGACCAATCGGCGAGCCAACCAACCCTTGACCGCCCCTCTAAATCGTCAATGAGGGTGACAAGTGTCACCCTCCCGTTAACCAAAAATGTTTCGTCTCTCGGAAAAATCCGCAAAAATATAAATGACAGAGCCGGAATTTTCCTACGAAAGTGGAAACGGTTCGTCGAAAAACGACTCTAATCGGGTGTTGTGCACAAAGGGAAAATCGGCCAAGCCTACTTAAGCTTCAAAATTTCCTACGTACGTCCCTGCGTACATACTCTGGAAATACGGGGTATAACATTCTCCCCTCCTTAGAAACATTCGTCCCGAATGTTCCTTCTAAGTCTCAAAACAAACGCGCGCCGGTATAGTCCTCAATGCTATACTTACGAAAAATAATCCTGCCACGCATGGCTACAGAAACACCCGTGCAAAAATACCTCCATCCGAGTCCACGAGGAAACACCTCTAACATTACCACAAACACCCCTCTCCGGGGTCTAAAATATACTTCCTTCGCACCTTCTCCTTATAAAAGGAATGATCACATCTATGCCCGCCATACATGCTCGCTTCTCCCTTTACTCGTTGTGATACCACTTTTGTCACTTTGCCGCGAGGTTCTAGTGTCACTCCGGCGACCCAACAATTGGTACCGGGCTGCATGCGATCCCTGAGGCTGTCGTACACTCGAACTCTTACCACAATTTCTGAAACTGCTTCAGTTTCCAAAACTCGGGGTCACTATCTCTAACGTGGTCATCATTAACTGGGAACACTCTGGATGGATCTTCGATACTTCCCGAACATAACAATACGAGAGGCGGACGTCGCCTCCTAAGTCGGACGACAAATGCTAACATATAGGCAATCTGGCCTATTCTTCACATGAACTCAAAAAGGCCCAAAGTAACTCGGGCTAAGTTCCCTCTGTTTTCCAAAACTCGTCATACCCAAACCGGGGTGGTACCTTCAAGAAGACCGACCGTCAACCTGAACTCTAAGCGTCGTCGCCGATTATCCGCATACGATTTCTGGTGCCGTAACCTCTTCTAGACAAGCTTTACCTATCCACGATCTGCTGGAACAAGCCTGAACCGACTATCTGAATCTTGCCAACATCGAACCAATCGACCGGCGACTTACACTTCCGCCCCTACAAGACTTCATAAGGCGACATCCGAACACCGAAATGGTAGCTTAAGCACTCCCTCCACAGGAGACGACAATCCCCACAACTACCCCTGGAATCCACACCGCGGCGAGGCGAATGTGATTCGAGACTCACTGAGTTCCTAACCCTGCCTGGTAAAACTTTCCAGAAACAAAAACAGCCGTACCCTGGGCTCCACTGTCTGTCATAAGGTGAAGGTAGGCACCCCGTGCAGCCTTACAACCTTTCTGATTAATCAACACTGCCGAGTAAACGGTCTTTGCTAGAAGACAAGACGGCTGACCTCCTCGGCCCGACTACTGGTCGAATGCATCCACGAACTCGTACGCTGGTTAACTAAACTTAGGCCTAACACCTTCGTGACCCTACCACAAGGCGGGACCACAATCGACCCCATCACCAAACATGCCGCGGGTTGACCCATGGCGTGGCCTCAACCCGACCCGCAACGCCGCGAAAACGCTAGCTCCCCGAAGGAACATTCTCACTAATCACGTTACGAAAACCTAGCGGTCTTCTTAGCTCAACTACCCTCTTTCATTCCACACTACTCGGGGACTTATCACACAATAAATCTCATGTGCACTAAGAACTCCGATAAGGATCAAACATAACACTACACCTTTTCTCGAGGTGGCCTTACCTCTAAGGTCTCTACGTATAACACTCTAAGGCTCACTTTCTCTATCCCCAATCTTTCCGGTTACTAACCATGATTTCTAATCACAAATAACACATCGCTATCGAACATAGCCCTTAAGGTATACTCACCTTATCACACATCGATCTCAGAGGTTAAGGGTATATCTATATCTCTTTTCACTCCTTAGTCGTTCTAATCAAACACGCCTGCGTAGGCATAGCTAAGGAAGATGACGAACTACCCACCGATCACGAAGGCTAAGTCCTCCTACAAGGACATTCTCACGATATCGGACCGACGGCGGTCGCGGTAAACGAGCACCAACAAAAAGCGACATTCCGGAATGGCGTCGCCACCGTGGGCCGGAAGCCACGAGTCGACCAATTCCTGCATACCGAACGCCCCGAAATCCGTGGAAGTCCACTCTGACCGGCGGATGTGCATATCTAATCTCGGTGAGGCGACTTGCCTCGAGAGTTACTAAAGGACCTTCGCTGCTCGCCTCTCCTGCGTCGCCCGTTAACCCGTCGATCTCTACGCTTCTCGGCTGCGCATAAGCCCGTAAGCGAGCCATGCTCAAGCCTAATCAAGAATTATTCTTGCACAACCTCTCTTAGATAGTCATCAAGACTCGCGGTACATCGGTATACTCTCCGTAGCCAAATCCATAGCTAGTAATGTGGTCGCTTTGCAATCTATATTCACTATTCTCGATCGTGGGCCGAAGGTTCAAATGTCATGGCCGCAGAGGAACCGCCGCCGTGCTAAACTCTGCGGGGCTAGTGACGTCGCAAAACTCCCCGAATGAAGCACCACCCCAGGTGATGATTGGGCCTGTGCCCACGTAACCCTCTGCACTCTACTCGCAGCTCCCTCGGCTGCCTTGTCCTCCGGGGCTCGAGTTGCCCTATGCGGAGGCATAACGGTAAGGGAAAGAAATACGTTAGAGGGTCCAACTTATCACACAACTCTAAGGCACGATCTCAGAATGAGAAGAATGGAAACCAACCCTAAATATCCTATAGCCTCACGATTATTGATGTGGTGCACAACACCGATAATCAAGACTCTCTTGGAATCTGATGCAGTAGACACTTTCCGAGGATTAATCGCTCACGATACCACTTTTGTCACGACCGTTCGGGCGTGGATCGTGCCTTACGGGCACCCCAAGAGTCATACATCAGTAATGTCGGGAATATAAAATAACCAAGTTATGAAATAGCGTGAATTGAGACACAGATATCTGAAGAAAGTTGCCTTTCGGCATATATACATATACAACAACTCTTTCAACACGAACAGTTTAATCTTTTTTACAAACCACACTTGTGGCGATACTACAGGCCTCTACGAATGATATGACAACAACGGGACGGGGCCGTCATACCACGAATGGCACCTACAACAACAAGGGGACTATACGAAGATAAGCCTCGGAGGAACGGAGCTTCCCAACGGCTGACTGTGACCACTAAGAGCGAGGATCAACGGCGGGTGTACCTTTACTGCGGCATGAACGCGGCCCGGAAATCGGTCGCAACAGTTGCAGTATGAAACATGAAGATCGTAAATGAAATCATAGTAGTCTATAGAAAGCGGGAGACATGTATGATAACCAAACTACGATTCACAATAAATAAGCGATCATGTCTAGTCGGGGACTCGCCTCAGTCACCACTCCAATATAACAATGGGTCTCACGCCCACAAAATCAATCATGCCCGTGGAATACCTTCCTCACTGCCGGCAGTCTATGATAGACAAGCACCAAGGAATACACACGAACAACAGGTCCCACTTGTGCCCAAATAAAGCGATGCAGGTGGTAAATGCGAAGGCATAGCCGACTACTAACACCTACGATTACTAACAAGGTCATAAATCGTATCATGATATTTGTCTAGACCGTCACATGATCAAAGCTGGTCGCCGCCGCAATATCAAATGTGCGCGTCTAGCCCCGAACTCCGCACTCGCATAGGCCGCCTCATAGGCGCATGAGGTATAACCCCGCATCGAGGGTAGCTACTCCCCGGCATCGTCCTGGACTCGCAGTCCGCATGGCCACATAGACCGCATGACCATAAAGGCCGCACACTAACCTGGAACTCTCGTAGCTCCGCATAGGCCGGGACCGCGTGAGGTATTCTCGAATCATGGTCCTGCATCGCCGAAGTCTACCGCGTCGGAGGCGGCTTAACCCGGAAACCACGGTGAGTGGTATAAATACCAACATAACAGTTTATCGTTTAGACAGCATAAAGCACAATCAAGGGAAAATCCCTTTACACAAACATCACAGAATACTAACACACGTAGCATCCTAATATGATTACTTATCAAATCAACACGAAGGTATTACAAGGCTATCACAAACCAATACAATCAAGTTATTCACACATAAGGTACTTTCTACTATATGATTAACGAGATCGGGTTTTTATCCCCAAAGTACTTTATACAATAACTCTTTAAAGATATGTTACTTCACAAAAACCACACAATACCCGTAGTATATGAAAATAGAGTGATTATCTTTTGAAGTAAATCAAAACACTTACCTTTGTAAAATCAAGTAACAACATTATTTTCCAAACGTCCAAGTTTGCCTAATTTCAAATGTTCACGGTTCTTATTTTAGAAAGGTTTCGTATTTCATAGTCTTATTCATTTAAGAATATAATTCTCTTTTAAACTATCTGAGCAACATAAGCCTTATATGTGAGTAGGATATTCTTGTTTATAACATTCTTATTACAGCAGCCATGATCTAGGAAATATCATTTTGTCTCATCTTAGCTTCTATGCAGATGGAAGTTTCTACTGGTTTTAATAATACATAATCTGTCAAAACATTTCCTTTTATTACGCTGCAGTGGTTTGTCGATACATTACGATTTCGAAATCAAGAAAACATTCTTAAGCCGTTATTACCTAACTTCCCATAAAGCTAGTATAACTCTTAAGTTTTCAAAAACCAAGTATTACTTCTTCTTTCGAAATGATTCAAAAATCTTTTGAAATACTTCAAGTTCTTTATTAACACATAACAAGCCAGTTATAGTTCAAATCAGTTACCTTTTAAAAACCACAAGTATTTCTTACCAACATAAAGCTGTTATAACCAACTTCCCATAAAGTCGTTATAACACTTTATGTTTTAAACCAATCAAATACATTTAGCACATGTACGTCTACCGTACTACATAGTTCACACATATCATGCTAGAAGAGATAGGAAGAGGTTCACATACCTCGCGGCAGTATCGACTAATAGCAAAACGCTCAAGTACCTCCAACCGTCGGCTACTCCTTAAGCCAAGTAGATCGCGCCATACGTAGTACTTCAACCTATAAGGCCACAAGGCGCTTATTAACATTTAGATCCGCCGTAGAACATTCTGAAAAATTCGGCGACTCCCCCATGACAGCGTAAATCTCCTCCTCTATCGGGGCTACCAAGCCACCCAGGGGGGGTTATACGTCTCAACCGGACGTGCACCATTCTACCTCACAGAAAAGCTACACAAGTCTCATGTCTGATACACCTATGTAAATCTGATTCGATTACTCTTCTTCGAAAAGGTTTCTTATTCTTCAGGCTTAAGGCAACAGACATTGCCGAGAACTCCGTTCAGTTCTAAATATATAGTATACCTCACTATATAATCTAACAACATGTAATTTCCAATTACAATAGGAAGCAAGATAATTACCTCGATAAGCCCATAATTATCCGAGTTTAAATGTCGATCTGAGCAAGGTTTAGCTCCTACTCCGTGCGCTCAGGCCAGCTCCAAACAACCCTTAGAAGTTCTAACCAACTTCTACTTACTACACTAACTATGGAGATTTTCCTTAGGGTTTCGGTTTTGTGGACTGGGAAGTATAATAGTATTTCGGGTTTTTCAGATAGGTATAACCTTAGAATTCAACAGGGTATCCGGCTAAGGTAATTTGGGCATTATCTGAATCCTGTGGAGAGTATTTCTACACCACAAAGGGGGTATTATCTAAAGCAACTAGGCAGTGGGGTACACTCTCGGCTAGCACCCCTAGAGGGGGGGTGCTCTCGGCCACAAGGGGGGAGGCCCTCGGCCGAACTCAACACAAGGGGAGGGAGAAGGAGAGCTTTCAAGACTTAGGCAAATTTATGGATGAATGAAGTCTTCAAGCCTAAGGGGGTATTTATAGCAAAACCCAAGGCCAACCAATGGCCAAGATCAAGTCATGTGCAAGGCAAGTGTAAGGCCTAGATCAAGCCAAGTGCACCCTAACCCTACTCCACCAAACATGGCACAAAACAAGCCACAAAACAAGGCCCAAAATAAGGGACCAATCGGCCAAGGCCAACCAACCCTTGACCGCCTCTAAACTGGCCAATCGATGAGGGTGACACGTGTCACCCTCCCGTTGGCCCAAAAATGTTTCGTCTCTCGTAAAAATCCGCAAAAAATATAAATGACATAGCCGGAATTTTCCCTACGAAAGCTGTGGAAACGTTTCGTCGAAAAACGACTCTAATCGGGTGTTGTGCACAAAGGGAAAATCGGCCAAGCCTACTTAAGCTTCAAAATTTCCTACGTACGTCCCTGCGTACATACTCTGGAAATACGGGGTATAACATTAGAAACTTAGAGACTCTTCAAGACACTTCAATCCGCTACTTGAGACCCTTAGAACAACATCAACCAATTTCCTTCAAACTTCTAAACAAAACCTAGAAAAGCCACTAGGTTTTCACTTTGCGACTAACCCGAGAACTATCTTTTTCCGAGATTTTTCTATTGAGATATGCTTACAATACACTCAAGAACCTTGGTTTAAAGTGGGGAGATTATTGGACAACAAACAAATTTTTTTCTTTCTCACCCATGTTGAACCCGAGAGCTAAGGCTCATGTTCATCCAATTTTTGTGTAAATTTTGCTAAGTGTTAGGCTTGTCTCACTACTAGTAGTATTATAAAGGGACATGGAGGGTCAAGATGCAAACAATTGGGTGGTTTGGATGATCTCTAATTAAAATATCAAGACTTTGGACCCTTTGACTTAGTCAATTTTGTCAAGCTCTCTATTAGCAAGACTTGTCTTCCTAACAAGGGTCAAATGACCCTTGTGCCCATGCTACAATTCGTCCAAGGCACCATAAGGGGGGTGACACGTGTCGCCCTCCCATTCGTCACAATATTACGTTTTCCGACAATTTCACAATTCCGATAAATTTTTACCAGTCTCAAATCTTAACACTTGCGAGTTCTTACGTACGTTCTTAACGCATGACCTGTAAATACGGGGTGTAACAAAGAAGTCTTCAACTAAGGGGGGATATTTATAGGACTTTCAATGGCCTAGATTAAGGCAAGTGGAGGGCAAGTGGAGGGTGAAAATTTGGACAAGTGTTGTGTGGGTCCCACTTGCTCATATACTACACAAAATATCTACAAAACATTGACCAAATGTTTTAGGCAAAATAAATGAAAAAAACGTGCCAAGGAAAGCCCACAATTTCCGTCCACTTGAGGGTGACAACTGTCGCCCTCTCGTTGGTCCAAAATATTTTATCTCTCGGAAAAATCCGCAAAAATAATAAATGTCGCAACCGTAATTTTCCCTTCGCAAGGTTTGGAAAACGTTTCGTCGGAAAACAATTCTTTTCGCTAGTTGTGCACAAATTTCGTCCCTTTGCCTACTTAAGGCTTAAAATTTTGTACGTACGTCCTCACGTACATACTCTGGAAATACGGGGTATAACATTCTCCCCTCCTTAGAAACATTCGTCCCGAATGTTCCTTCTCAAGACGGATAATGATAACGTTCCTCTTAACTTAAACAAGTCGCCAATGCCACACCTGGCCCCAAAACAACACACACGCCAATACTTAATCCAAGTCCACGGGGAATCACCTCCATCATTACAAAAGCTCCCACCCAAGGGCTAAAAGATACTCCCTTCGCACCTTTTCTTTACAAACGAAATGATCACTTCTATTTTCTTACTCGTCGTACCCTTCTCGTACACTCGAACTCTTTACCACATTTATGTTACTGCTTCAGTTTCCAAAATCTCTGGGTTACTACCTCCAACTTGGTCATCATTAACTGGGAACACTCTCGATGGATCTCCGATACTTTTCCGAACATAACAACATGAAAGACCGGACGTACTGCCTCCTAAGTCGGACGACAAATGCTAACATATAGGCAACCTGGCCTATTATTCACATGATCTAAAAAGGCCCAAAGTAACTCGGGCTAAGTTTCCTCTATTTTCCAAAACTCGTCACACCCTTTCCGGGGTGGTACCTTCAAGAAAACCAACCGTCAACCTGAACTCTAAGTGTCGACGTTGATTATCCGCATGACTTTTGTTGACTCTGAGCTGCCAATAACCTCTCATGGATAGGCTTCACCCTATCCACATCCTGCTGAAATAAGTATGAACCAACTATCTGAATCTTGCCAACATCGAACCAATCGGCCGTGACTTACACTTCCGCCCTACAAGGCGTCATAAGGCGATATCCGAATACTGAAATGGTAGCTATAAAACACTCCCTCAACAGGAGGCAACAATCCTCACAGCTACCCCTGAAATCCAAACACTGGCCCGAGGGCGAATGCGATACTGAGACTCACCTGAGTTCCTAACCCTGCCTGGTAAAACTTCCAGAAAAGAAATAAGCGTAACACTGGCTCCATCGCTGTCATAAGGTGAAAGTAGGCACCTCGTGCAGCCTTACAACCTTCCTGATATAACATCTCGCATAACCCTCTGCCGAGTAAACGGTCTTGACTGAAAGACAAGATGGGCTGACCTCATCGGCCCGACTACTGGTCGAACGCATCCACGAACTCGTACGATGGTTAACTAAACTTGGGCCTAACACCCTCGTGACCCCACCACCTGGCGGGACCACCTCGAGCTGACCCCACCACATTACAGGCCGCGGGTTGAACCGCGATTGGTCCTCAACCCGACCCGCTATCGCGCAAAAACTCTTGTTCCCCGATCCGGGACAATCTCACTAATCAAGTCACGAAAACCTAGTGGTCATTCTTAGCTCAACTACCCTCTTTCATTCCACACTACTCAGGGACTTATCACACAACATATCTCACGTATACTATGCACTCCGATAAGGGTCAAACATAAATATAATCTTTTACTCAAGATGGCCTTGCCTCTAAGGTCTCCACGTATAAAACTCTAAGGCTCACACTTTCCTTATCCCCAATCTTACCCTTTTAACTAACCATGATTTCTAATCACAATTAACACAATGCTATCTGAACATAACACTTAAGATATACTCATCTTATCACACGTACAAATCTCTAGAGGGTTAAGGATAAACCTGTATCTACCGCTTCACTCCCCTTTGTCGTTCTAATCAACCCTGCCCTGTTGGGCGCATAGCTAGGGAAGGTGATAAACTAGCCACTGATCCTGAAGGCTGAGTCTCTACATCCGCGCCACTGCAGTGGACAATTTCTCGCAAAATGGCCCCGTGCCGTAAGCAAAACAAGCCGTCGAAGAACGACACTCCACAATGACACTTACCACAACGGCCACCGGGTGGGGTGGCCTCTGCTAACACCCTTCCTCTCCGAATCGAAATCCGACTAATCGGTAGGTGAGTCCTCCTACTTACATCCCTCCTACTAGGACATCCTTTCGACACATGGCCCTGACGGCCGCAGGTAAAACAAGCACCAACAAAAAGATGACATTCCCTGGGATGACGCCTGCCATACTGTGAACACTGAGGAAAATCTGAACCCGGCTGGCTAGAACCTACGATAGGCGTGAACCGAAGCCCGGAGTTCGACCAACTCGGATACCCCGAACGCCTGAAGTGCATGGAGGACCACTCGCTCTTGTTACACCCGGTTTCTGAGGACATGTTTTAGAAACGTACGTAAGAACTCATAAGTGTCAAGATTTGAGACTTGTAAAAATTTATCGGAATTATGGAATTGTCGGAAAATGAATTATTGTGACGAATGGGAGGGCGACACGTGTCACCCCCCCTTAGAAATGCCTTGGACGAAATTTGCAAGGGCTTAAGGGTCATTGGACCTTTGTTAGCAAGACAAGTCTTGCAACTTGAAGCTTGAGAGATTTGACTAAGTCAAAGGACCCACAAAGTCTTGATATTTAAATAAGACCTCATCCAAACCACCCAATTGTTCATATCTTGACCTTCCATTGTGCTTTATATTACTACTAGTAGCAAGAGTGAACTTAACACTTAGTAAAATTTCACAAAAACTTGAAGGAAGAGCAAGAGTGCTCTCGGGTTCAACATTCAAGAAGAAAGAAAAATTTTGTTTCTTGTCCAATAATCTTCCCACTTTAAACCAAGGTTCATGAGGGTATTGTAAGTGTATCTCAATAGAAAAATCTCGGAAAAAGATAGTTTTGGGTTAGTCATGAAAACCTAGTTGCTTTTCTAGGTTTTGGATTGGAAGTTGAAGGAAAGTTGTTGGTATGGTTCTAAGGGTCTCAAGTAGCGGATTGAAGTGTCTTGAAGAGTCTCTAAGTTGCTAAGGAAGCGACTTGGTTGGAATTGGATTGAGATTCGTTGAGGTATAATCTTGTCTCTTAATTAGTGTTACAAGATTATATATATGTTGTTGTTGTTAGCTTTACGTGTTGCTAGCATGAAGTTGATATGTTGAAGTTCATAAGTATTATGGATTGCTTGTAGCGTATATCCGAAATGTTATATTAGCCACGAAGTTGGATTACTAATTGGTCGCTTTATTAGAAATCGTCGCATGTTGCTTACTTGGAGATTATAGTAGTTATAATCAATTGCGACTTGATATCATGTTAGGCTAATAACTTGGATTGAAATGGAAATTGGATAAGAATTGATGTTGTAGTACTTCAAGTTGGCCGAAAATGGGCTAGTAGTTGTTTTAGTTTGTTATCTATTGTGGGGCGGAATTTTACACGTCTAGTAGGCGTGTAATCCCCTATTGTTGATTACATTGTTTGGGCCTTAAATGTGGCGTGTTTGGTTATTGTATTCGGCCTTGAAAAAGGTGGCAAAGTAAGTAGAAACAAAGGAAGTGCTGTCCGATTTTCCGTAGAATTTGGCGACTTAGCACTTAGAATATTCTACGTTTGAAGAGGTTAATGGACGTATTGTGACCATGATAGGTTGAAGTACTAAGTATAGCGTATCCTACTTGAAGAATGGAATAGCTCAAGGTTGAAGTACTTTGGAGCATTTTGCTACTTGTCGACAATCGTCGCGAGGTATGTGAACCTCTTCCTTTGGCATGATTCTATGTATGGAATATACCTGTGGTATCATTTCATGTTTCCTTCTACTCTTAGAAGTTAAGAGGTAGTTGTGTGATTTACTCTATGTAGAACTTTTCCTATCTTTTGAGCATGACTAGTTGCACGTATGTAGTACGGTAGACGAACAACACCTTGATATCCTTTACTAGTTTTATAAATAGCCAAGTCGGGTGAGTTAGGAGATTAACTCACTTCTTTGAAAGAATAAAGGATGTCTTAAGTCTTATTAAGTTAAGGGACTTGAAAAGTTTTCAAGTATGAGATACTTGTTCCGTTTTAAACGCATAAGTCCCTTGGATAGGAAATTATATTTTGGCTAAGGTATAAAGTGAATATAACGACTTTATGGGAGATTGGTTATATTTGCTTTATGGAACGATAAATGACTTGATTTCTAAAGGTTAAGAGAATGGTTTTCTCTAATAATGTAAACAAGAAACGATTTGAAATAAAGAAGGGCAAATTGTATTAAAGGTACCAATTGCTTAAGGTTTTTAAGAAAGAAGTCAGAAGCCGGTAATTGTATTTCTAAAAAGGTATTGTGACTTGTCCTGAAAGGTAGAGATGACTTGATACTACGGTTGTTAGTATTTGGGAAGTTTTATTTGAAAAAGAGTCTTTCTAAAAGAGTTGAGGTGCGTAGTACGTTGGGTTAAATTCCCGAGTTTTATATGACATTATCGACCCAGGAATGGGCCGGGCAGTATACCTTTACGGGCAGACTATATGACATTATCGTCCCAGAAATGGGCCGGGCAGTATACCTTTATGGGAAGACTATATGACATTATCGACCCAGGAATGGGCCGGGCAATATACCTTTACGGGCAGACTATATGATATTATCGACCCAGGAATGGGCCGGGAAGTATACCTTTACGGGCAGACTATATGACATTATCGACCCAGGAATGGGCCGGGCAGTATACCTTTACGGGCAGACTATATGACATTATCGTCCCAGAAATGGGTCGGGCAGTATACCTTTATGGGAAGACTATATGACATTATCGTCCCAGAAATGGGCCGGGCAGTATACCTTTATGGGCAGACTATAGGACATTATCGCGTCCCAGAGATGGGCCGGGCAGTATACCTTTAGGGGCAGACTATGTGACTGTATCGCGTCCCAGGTTGGGCCGGGCAGTATAGGTGTCCCTCCGTAAGGGCCGGACTAAGTTAAGTAAGATAAGTAAGTTATTTGGTAGTGAACTTGATGATTTTCCGAAGTAAGTACGTAAGAAAGTGACTATAACTTTTATTGAGAAATGGGAAAAGATAATAAGGTACGATTAAGTTCACGTGATGGTTATGACATGGTAGGTTCAGGTATTTACCCTTTTTATACTTACCCCTGTCATGCTTTTATACAGATATGCTTTGTTTAATGTACCTTATTTTTGTTCAATATTCGGTACCTGTTGGGCGCATAGCTAGGGAAGGTGATAAACTAGCCACTGATCCTGAAGGCTGAGTCTCTACATCCGCGCCACCTCTGGTCGGACAATTTCTCGCAAAATGGCCCTGCTGGCCGTAAGCAAAACAAGCTGTCGAAGAAGTACGACACTCCCCACAATGACACTTACCACAACGGCCACACCGAGGTGGGGGTGGCCTCCTCTGGCTAACACCCCTTCCTCTCCGACCACGAATCCGCAACTAATCTGGTAGGCTGAGTCCTCCTACTTACATCCCTCCTACTAGGACATCCTTTCGACACATGGCCCTGACGGCCGCAGGTAAAACAAGCACCAACAAAAAGATGACATTCCCCGGGATGACGCCTGCCGTACTGTGAACACTGAGGAAAATCTGAACCCGGCTGGCTAGAACCTACGTATAGCTGTGAACCAGAAGCCCTGGAGTTCTGACCAACTCCGGCATACCCCGAACGTCCTGAAGTCTGTGGAGGACCACTCTGCTCTTGTTACACCCCGGTTTTACAGGACATGTTTTAAGAACGTACGTAAGAACTCATAAGTGTCAAGATTTGAGACTTGTAAAAATTTATCGGAATTATGGAATTGTCGGAAAATGAATTATTGTGACGAATGGGAGGGCGACACGTGTCACCCCCCCTTAGAAATGCCTTGGACGAAATTTGCAAGGGCTTAAGGGTCATTGGACCTTTGTTAGCAAGACAAGTCTTGCAACTTGAAGCTTGAGAGATTTGACTAAGTCAAAGGACCCACAAAGTCTTGATATTTAAATAAGACCTCATCCAAACCACCCAATTGTTCATATCTTGACCTTCCATTGTGCTTTATATTACTACTAGTAGCAAGAGTGAACTTAACACTTAGTAAAATTTCACAAAAACTTGAAGGAAGAGCAAGAGTGCTCTCGGGTTCAACATTCAAGAAGAAAGAAAAATTTTGTTTCTTGTCCAATAATCTTCCCACTTTAAACCAAGGTTCATGAGGGTATTGTAAGTGTATCTCAATAGAAAAATCTCGGAAAAAGATAGTTTTCGGGTTAGTCGCAAAGCGAAAACCTAGTTGCTTTTCTAGGTTTTGGATTGGAAGTTGAAGGAAAGTTGTTGGTATGGTTCTAAGGGTCTCAAGTAGCGGATTGAAGTGTCTTGAAGAGTCTCTAAGTTGCTAAGGAGCGACTTCGGATTTGGAATTGGATTGAGATTCGTTGAGGTATAATCTTGTCTCTTAATTAGTGTTACAAGATTATATATATGTTGTTGTTGTTAGCTTTACGTGTTGCTAGCATGAAGTTGATATGTTGAAGTTCATAAGTATTATGGATTGCTTGTAGCGTATATCCGAAATGTTATATTAGCCACTTGAAGTTGGATTACTAATTGGTCGTTTATTAGAAATCGTCGCATGTTGCTTACTTGGAGATTATAGTAGTTATAATCAATTGCGACTTGATATCATGTTAGGCTAATAACTTGGATTGAAATGGAAATTGGATAAGAATTGATGTTGTAGTACTTCAAGTTGGCCGAAAATGGGCTAGTAGTTGTTTTAGTTTGTTATCTATTGTGGGGCGGAATTTTACACGTCTAGTAGGCGTGTAATCCCCTATTGTTGATTACATTGTTTGGGCCTTAAATGTGGCGTGTTTGGTTATTGTATTCGGCCTTGAAAAAGGTGGCAAAGTAAGTAGAAACAAAGGAAGTGCTGTCCGATTTTCCGTAGAATTTGGCGACTTAGCACTTAGAATATTCTACGTTTGAAGAGGTTAATGGACGTATTGTGACCATGATAGGTTGAAGTACTAAGTATAGCGTATCCTACTTGAAGAATGGAATAGCTCAAGGTTGAAGTACTTTGGAGCATTTTGCTACTTGTCGACAATCGTCGCGAGGTATGTGAACCTCTTCCTTTGGCATGATTCTATGTATGGAATATACCTGTGGTATCATTTCATGTTTCCTTCTACTCTTAGAAGTTAAGAGGTAGTTGTGTGATTTACTCTATGTAGAACTTTTCCTATCTTTTGAGCATGACTAGTTGCACGTATGTAGTACGGTAGACTAACAACACCTTGATATCCTTTACTAGTTTTATAAATAGCCAAGTCGGGTGAGTTAGGAGATTAACTCACTTCTTTGAAAGAATAAAGGATGTCTTAAGTCTTATTAAGTTAAGGGACTTGAAAAGTTTTCAAGTATGAGATACTTGTTCCGTTTTAAACGCATAAGTCCCTTGGATAGGAAATTATATTTTGGCTAAGGTATAAAGTGAATATAACGACTTTATGGGAGATTGGTTATATTTGCTTTATGGAACGATAAATGACTTGATTTCTAAAGGTTAAGAGAATGGTTTTCTAATAATGTAAACAAGAAACGATTTGAAATAAAGAAGGGCAAATTGTATTAAAGGTACCAATTGCTTAAGGTTTTTAAGAAAGAAGTCAGAAGCCGGTAATTGTATTTCTAAAAAGGTATTGTGACTTGTCCTGAAAGGTAGAGATGACTTGATACTACGGTTGTTAGTATTTGGGAAGTTTTATTTGAAAAAGAGTCTTTCTAAAAGAGTTGAGGTGCGTAGTACGTTGGGTTAAATTCCCGAGTTTTATATGACATTATCGACCCAGGAATGGGCCGGGCAGTATACCTTTACGGGCAGACTATATGACATTATCGTCCCAGAAATGGGCCGGGCAGTATACCTTTATGGGAAGACTATATGACATTATCGACCCAGGAATGGGCCGGGCAATATACCTTTACGGGCAGACTATATGACATTATCGACCCAGGAATGGGCCGGGCAGTATACCTTTACGGGCAGACTATATGACATTATCGACCCAGGAATGGGCCGGGCAGTATACCTTTACGGGCAGACTATATGACATTATCGTCCCAGAAATGGGTCGGGCAGTATACCTTTATGGGAAGACTATATGACATTATCGTCCCAGAAATGGGCCGGGCAGTATACCTTTATGGGCAGACTATAGGACATTATCGCGTCCCAGAGATGGGCCGGGCAGTATACCTTTAGGGGCAGACTATGTGACTTTATCGCGTCCCAGGTTGGGCCGGGCAGTATAGGTGTCCCTCCGTAAGGGCCGGACTAAGTTAAGTAAGATAAGTAAGTTATTTGGTAGTGAACTTGATGATTTTCCGAAGTAAGTACGTAAGAAAGTGACTATAACTTTTATTGAGAAATGGAAAAGATAATAAGGTACGATTAAGTTCACGTGATGGTTATGACATGGTAGGTTCAGGTATTTACCCTTTTTATACTTACCCCTGTCATGCTTTTATACAGATATGCTTTGTTTAATGTACCTTATTTTTGTTCAATATTAAATTTTGTTGTCGACGCCCGGGGCTGCGTTCATGCCCGCAGGTATTAGGTGCACAGGTTGGTGATCCTTGCTCTTAGGATCTCGGTTCAGTTTTTGGGAAAAAGCTCCATTTGCTCCGGAGGCTTATCTCTTGGTACGGTTTCCCCTGAGGTTGTAGATTCAAGTATATTCAGGGGTATGGTGGGGCCCTGTCCCGCCACAGTTGTTATGTTAAAACTCTTAGAGGTCTGTAGTCACATATTGTGGGACAGTTTGTAAAGAAATGAGGCAACTGCTTCGGTTGTATATATTTATGTCCAGGGAGGTGGCCCTATCGACTAACCTGTTGTTTTACTTCTGTTGTTTTATTCTATAGTTTCATGTATGTTCCGTTGATTATCTCTGACGTATATGTCACGACCCGTTCCGGGGCCCGTGACTGGTGCCTTACCCCGGGCACCCTAGTGATACAACATCAGAGAAAAACCAGCGGAATTAAAAACTTAAACATTCAAACAGACATGGATCAAGATAAAAGAAAATAGGCCAACCAAAACGGTTGCCTTTCAACATATATATATATATAGACAATTGAACAGTTACAATCCTTACAACCCCGCAACAATTACTCTGACCTCTAAGATTTATACAACAACTATGACGACAGGGCCCGCCATACCGAATGTACAAGAACCTACGCATCGTGGTAACATACCAAAGATAAGCCTCGAAGGAACGAGCTTCCAAGACGCTGAAAGGTGATCCTAAAGCGGGGATCGACGATCGATGTACCTCTACTGCGGCATGAACGCAGCCCAAGGAGGTCAAGATAACAGTACCAAGTATGTGAAATCAGTAAAATCAGTAAATGAAATCATAGCGATCTATATAAAGCAGAGACATGTATGATAACCAAACTACAAAGACACCACATATAAACAAATATATCAAGTCGTGGACTCACGCCTCCAAATCATCACTCGTGCGTGGAATTCCTTCCTCACCGCCGATCTATGATATAACAACACCAAGGATTATATGTGAACACCAGGTCCTACCTGTGTCAATAAAACCATAAGGGGCAAGTATAACTACCGGATCCGACCGTACCAATAATACTGTACAACCATATCATGAAGCTGACACGTGGCAAGTGCAATAGCCTCCACCACTCGCTGCGCCACGTGGTAGCGGGGGCAAGTGAATCGCTACGCACTGATCACAACCGTAAGTCACGGCTCCATCCAAATACCGACTCGAAGGTCGACACGTGGCGGTGCAATAACCTATACCAGATCCACTGCGTCCACGTGGCGGGGCAAGTCAACAGGCTACGCACCCGATCACAACCGTAAGTCACGATACCGCGCGAAGGCGACACGTGGCGGTGCAATAACCTATACCAGATCCATGCGCCACGTGGTGACGGGGCAAGTAAACAGTCGCGCACCCGATCACAACCGTAAGTCACGATACTTCGCCATAAATAACCATAATGGTCACATGTCCACATCATCGGTGTAGACATGCCCATGTAATAATAATAATGGAAGCGTACCCGTGGAATCTTCCGTCACTGCCGGTACGTCCAAGTAAGTTCTCAACAAGTCAACCGGCCCTCCATCGAGAGACGCGGTAGAATAGAAACACAATTCTTGCACAACAAAGACTATCTCAATAAGCATAGACAAGTTACCCAACAACAAGCATAGGCAAGTTACACAACAACAAGCATAGGCAAGTTACACAACAACAAGCATAGGCAAGTTATACACAACTCAAAGTACTTTCATTTTAAGTCAAAATCCGGGTGTTAACCCTAAAGTACTACGTACGTTAAATTCCTTTTTAAAGAGATCCATTCCTTTTATAAAAGTCACCCGATACCCGTAGTATAAAATAGAGTGACTCACATTTTTAGGTAAACCAAAACACTTTCCTTTTCAACCACATTCTTTTCCCTAAGGTTCCAGTTTGCCTAATTTCAATTACTCAAGGCTCTTTATTTTAGAAAAGTTTCATAGTTCAATGCCTTAATCTCTTTTAAAACATTTGAGTAACATATGCCTTATATGAGCAGTTTATTCTTGTTTATAACCATCTTATTAAAGCAGCCATGATCTAGGAAATGTAATATCATTTTGTCTCATCTTAGCTTCTATGCAGATGGAGGTTTCTACTGGTTTTAATAATACTTCATTATTCAATACATTTTCCTTTATTAATGCTGCCGTGGTTTGTCGATACTCATTCTGATTTCCGAAATCAGTAAAACATTATTCCTTTTAAAACCAAGTACCCATTACTCACGAATGAGGTTTCACATTGTTAACAAACTTCATATCAATACAATTAAGTCAAGTCTCTTATCTTTTAAGATTAAGTCTCTTAACTTCTAAAAATCAGTAAACCATTCTTTTTATCTCTCTTAAGACGTTATACCTAACTTCCCATAAAGCTAGTATAACTCTTATGTTTTCAAAACCAAGTATTACTCTTCTTTCAAAAAGGTTTCTTATTTCTTTTGAAATACTTCAAGATTCTTCTTATTCAGGCTTAAGTCAAAAGACATTGCCGTAACACTACATTCAGTTAACACACGTACGTCTACCGTACTATATCTATATTTCTTTTAAAATATTTCAAGGTTCTTATTATTCAGGCTTAAGTCAAAAGACATTGCCGTACAACTATATTCAGTTAGCACACGTACATCTACCATATAATATATACATATTATTCAGGCTTAAGTCAAAAGACATTGCCACACGTACGTCTACCGTACTATATGTATTCTTTTAAAATACTTCATGCTCAAGAGTATAGGAAGAATCACATACCTCGCGACGATTATCGACTATAAGCAAAACGCTCCACGGCTATAACCCGGCTAGCCTTGTCCACCTTCTAAGTAGCACATGCTACTTGCAGAACATTCAACCAATGAAGGTTATCGATCATCAGAAATCAAATCCTATGTAAATACGCTTTTAATCTTCTACTCTAATATTCTTCCGATGTGATTTGATTCAAGTCTTTTACGTAATATCCTTCCATTCTGATTCAAATCTCTTCTATGAATCTTATATTCATTTATATACTACTACAGTATGTAATTCCCAATTACAATAGAAGGACAATAGTATTTACCTCGATGAGCCCAAAATTATCCAAGTTTAACGTCGATCCTGAGCAACGTTTAGCTCCTACTCCGAGTTCTCCAATCCGCTCCAAACAACCCTTAGAAGTTTTACGCAACCTCTACTTAACACTTCAACCGACTATGAATGTTTTCCTTAGGGTTTCGTTTTTGTGACTTAAGGAAATATAGTAGTATTTTCCGGGCTTTACGTATAGAGGTAACTTTGGAAAGTACTACAAGGTATATGGGCTAAAGTATTTGGGCATTATAACAATACTTGGAGATTATTTCTATACCACAAAAAGGGGGGTATTTATACGAGACAACTAGGCAAGGGGGGGGGGGGGTACCCTCGGCTAAACACTACAAAGGGGGAGGGGGAGGCTCTCGGCCAAGGGCCTTTCTCAAAGGGGGAGGGGGCTTTGGACGAAAGCAAACAAGAGGGAGGGAGTATTTGAGACTTAGAAAGATTGCTTAAGTTTGGATGAAGAAAGTCTTCAACTTAGAGGGGTATTTATAGGTCAAGCAATGACCAACCAATGGCCAAGATCAAGCCAAGTGCCATGCAAGTGTAGGGCTAGATTTAAGCCAAGTGCACCTTATCCATCTACCACACCAATTTGCACAAAATATCCTACCAACTAAAGTGCTCCCAATCGTCCCTTTGCCGTCCACAATCACGCCCAATGTGAGGGTGACACATGTCACCCTCCCGTTGGTCCAAAATGTTTCGTCTCTCGGAAAAATCCGCAAAAATTAAAAATGACATAGCCGTATTTTTCCCTTCGCAAGTTTAGTAAAACGTTTCGTCGAAAAACGACTCCTTTCGGCACTTGTGTACAAATTTTGAAACTTGCCAAATCTTAAGGCTTAAATTATTATACGTACGCCCTTACGTACATACTCTGGAAATATGGGGTATAACAGTATACCTGTAAGGGTGCCCAGGTAGGGCACCAGTCGCGGGCCCGGGGTCGGGTCGTGACAGCTCTGGCGGAGGCGCATAACCAGTCTGCTGCTGAGAAGGTCCGTCTCAAAAGTTACCAAAGGACCCTGCCGATCTGGCCCTCTTCTGCTGATCTTGGTTAACCCGTCGATCCCTACGTTTCTCGGCCTGCTGCGCATAAGCCCGTACGCAGGCCATGCTCATGCCTGACCGAAGAGCTACTCTTATACAACCCTCTCTTAGATAATCATCAAGACCCGTGATAAATCGGTACATAATTTACTCTCTGGTTGCTACATCCATAGCTAGTAACAGGGTCGCCTCTTTGCAATCCATACTTTCCGTTACTGGTCGTGGAACTGAAGGTTCAAGTATCATGGCGCGATGAGCTAGCTGCCGCGTATGCTAAACTCTCTTTGGGCGGCGCCGCAGAACTCCCGAATGAAGCACCACCCGGTGATGATTGGGCACGTGCCCTCGTAACCCTCGTGCTCTACTCGCAGCTCCTCATTTGCCTTGCCCCGGGCGGGTTGTCTTACGCGGAGGCATAACTGGTAAAGGAAAGGAATACGTTAGAGGGGTCCGACTTGTAACACAGCTCTAAGGCACGATCTCAGAGTGAGAAGAATGGAAACCAATCCTAAATATCCTGCAGCCTCCTGACTATTGGTGTGGTGCACAACACACCGATAATCAAGACTCTACTAGATACGGTCTGTAGACACTTTCCGAGGATTAACTGCTCTGATACCACTTTTGTCACGATCCGAACCCGGGCCCGTGACTGGTGCCTTACCCCGGGCACCCAAGTAGACATACATCAGAGTAATCAGCGGAATATAAAACAAGACATGAAATAATATGAAGTGTAAAACAGTTTATCTGAGAAAAGTTGCCTTACGGCATATATATATATATAACTTGAATCCGAACAGTTACATCCCTCTTACAAACTCTGCCCACAACAGTACTACAGACCTCTAAGAATGTTATAACAACAATGACGGGACAGGGCCCCGCCATACCCCTGAATGTACCTACAACGACAGGGGACTATACCACTGATAAGCCTCCGGAGAAACGGAGCTTCTCAAATGTTGAACTGTGACCCTATGAGCGAGGATCAACAACTGGTGTACCTCTACCTGCGGCATGAACGCAGCCCCCCGAAGGAGGTCAGTACAACAGGTACCAAGTATGTGAAACTGAAAATACTGTAAATGAAATCATAATAGTCTATGTAAAACAGAAGACATATATGATAACCAATTTACGATACACAATATGTAAGCAGTCATGTCAAGTCAGGGACTCACCCCCTTAAAGTTAACACTCAAATATAACCATGGGTCTCATGCCCACAATATCAATCATGCCCGTGGAATTCCTTCCTCACTGTCGGCAGTCCATGATATAAAAACATCCAAGGAATACACATGAACATCAGGTCCCACCTGTGTCATAATAAAACCGTACGGGGTAAGTACGAAGGCATAGCCGACTACTAAAACCACGCACCAACAATGCCATAAAAGCGTATCACAAGGTCTTTCTAGACCGCCACATGATCGGCGGCCACTCACCCGATATCAAATGTGCGCGTCTAATCCTCGAACTTCCCTGACTCGCATAGGCCACACACATAGGCCCGCATGAGGTATTCCCCGCATCGAGGGTAGCTACTCCCCGGCATCGTCCTGGACTCGCAGTCCGCATGGCCACATAGACCGCACACTAACCTGGAACTCTCGTAGCTCCGCATAGGTCCCCTGGACCCGCATGAGGTATTCTCGAATCATAGTCACACAAACTGCCTGAGGTATACCTCGCATCGGGGGGCAGCTTAACCCCCGGTATATCATGTCAAGAGGTGAGTGATATAATACTAACACAACGACTTATCGTTTAAACAACATAAGCACAATAAGAATAACCTCTTACACAAACATTACAAGATACGAACACACGTAGCATCATAACATGTTACTTATCAAACCAATCAAGAAAGTATTACAAGGCTATCACAAACCAAACATAGTCAGGTTATTCACACAAGGTACTTTCTATTTTATGTCAACAAGTTCGGGTGTTAACCCCAAGGTACTACGTACATTAATTCTTTAAAAAGATCCGTTTCTTTCACAAAAGTCACACGATACCCGTAGTATCAAAAATAGAGTGACTATCTTTTTAAGTAAACCAAAACAGTTTCCTTTTTAATATCAAGTAACAACATTCTTTTCCAAAAGTTCAAGTTTGCCTAAGTTCAAAGACTCAAGTCTCTTATTTTCGAAAGGTTTCGTAGTTCATAGTCTTAATCACTTAATAATATAATTCCCTTTTTAAGGACAATTTGAGAGACATATGCCTTATGTGTGAGTAGGTTATTCTTGTTCATAACAATCTTATTAAAGCAGCCATGATCTAGGAAATGTAATATCATTTTGTCTCATCTTAGCTTCTATGCAGATGGAGGTTTCTACTGGTTTTAATAATACTTAATTAGTCAATACATTTCCCTTTATTAGCGCTGCAGTGGTTTGTTCGATACTTATTCTCATTTCCGAAATCAATATAAGGCGTTCATAAACAATTAAGTAAACCGTTCCTTTTATCTCTCTTAAGTCGTTATACCTAACTTCCCATAAAGCTAGTATAACTCTTAAGCTTTTAAAACCAAGTATTACTCTTCTTTCAAAAACGATTCTTAATTCTTTTGAAATACTTCAAGATTCTTATTATTTAGACTCAAGTCAAAAGACATCGCAGTAAAACCACGTTCAGTTAACACACGTACGTCTACCGTACTATATATATTCTTTTAAAATATCATGCTCAAGAGGATAGGAAGAATCACATACCTCGCGACGATTATCGACAATTAGCAAAACGCTCCACGGCTATAACCCGGCTAGCCTTGTCCACCTTTCAAGTAGAACATGCTACTCGCAGAACTTTCAACCTATAAAGGCCATATACGTCTATCAACGTCTAGACTACTCTGTAGAATATTCTAAGCAGTAGGTTCTTAATTCTACGGAACATTGGGCAGCACTTCCTACAGTCAAACTACAAGTCTCTGTAAATCAGATTCTATGTAAATCTGATTCAATCTTCTTCTTTAATATTCTTCGATGTGATTTCAATTCAATTCTCTTCATTATACCATCCTTCTATATATCTTATACTCATTTCTATACAACTACAGTATGTAATTTCCAATTACAATAGAAGGACAAGAGTATTTACCTCGATAAGCCCAAAATTATCCAAGTTTAAATGTCGATCCTGAGCAACGTTTAGCTCTACTGGGTGCTCCAACCCGCTCCAAACAACCCTTAGAAGTTCTACGCAACTTCTTCTTAATACTTCAACCAATTATGAAGATTTTCCTTAGGGTTTCGTTTTGTGAATGAAGGGGAGTATAGTAGTATTTCTGGGCTTTTAGTATAGGGGTAACCTTGGAATACTACAAGGTATTTTGGAATAGTAGCAATACTTGGAGAATACTTTTCTACCAAGGGGGGGGGGGGGTGTTTCACGAGAACAACTCAAGAGGGGGGGGTTTGTTTCGGCCAAGGGCCTTCCGAGGGAGGGTGCTCTTGGACGAGAACACTACTAAGAGGGGAGAGGGATTTTCAAGACTTAGAAATTATTTGTGGATGAAGAAGTCTTCAACTAAGGGGGGGTATTTATAGGACTTTCAATGGCCTAGATTAAGGCAAGTGTAGGGTGAAGATTTGGACAAGTGTTGTGTGGGTCCCACTTGCTCATCTACTACACAAAATATCTACAAAACATTGACCAAATGTTTTAGGCAAAATAAATGACAAAAACGTGCCAAGGAAAGCCCACAATTTCCGTCCACTTGAGGGTGACAAGTGTCGCCCTCTCGTTGGTCCAAAATATTTTATCTCTCGGAAAAATCCGCAAAAATAATAAATGTCGCAACCGTAATTTTCCCTTCGCAAGGTTTGGAAAACGTTTCGTCGGAAAACAATTCTTTTCGCTAGTTGTGCACAAATTTCGTCCCTTTGCCTACTTAAGGCTTAAACTTTTGTACGTACGTCCTCACGTACATACTCTGGAAATACGGGGTATAACAGACTACAGCTCCAGTTCTTACTCTTCCTGAGGGGTTAGACGGGTACGTGATCTATTGTGATGCCTCGGGTATCGGGCTAGGGTGTGTTTTGATGCAGCATGGCAAGGTTATAGCCTATGCTTCCGGCGATTCTAAGCATGAGACGAATTACCCTACCCACGACTTAGAGTTGGCCGCAGTTATTCATGCCTTGAAGATTTGGAGACATTATTTATATGGGGTTCATGTGGATGTTTATACATACCACAAGAGCCTCCAGTATATCTTCAGGCAGAGGGAGTTAAAAATGCGACAGAGACGGTGGTTAGAGTTGCTGAAAGATTATGATGTCGATATTCTATACCATCCGGGGAAAGCCAACGTAGTTGCTGATGCATTGAGTCGTAGATCGATGGGGAGCCTGTCAGAGGTACAGCCAGAGAGACAGGACATGGTCCGTCAGATCCACCAGCTAGCGAGCCTTGGGGTTCGATTGATCGATGCCGACGATTGTGGGGTACGGGTTCGTGAGGTTGCCGAGTCTTCCATCATTGATGAGGTGAAGAGGCGACAGTTTGAGGACCCAGTATTGGTACGGTATCGTGATGCAGCTCTTTGGGAGGAGAAGAGTCTATTCGAGGTAGCGCCTGATGGGGTGCTAAGATTTGAGGGCCGGTTGTGTGTTCCCGATGTGACAGGGATTCGTCAGCAGATTTTAGGGGAGGCGCACAGTGCTCGTTATTCTATTCATCCGGGGTCGACCAAGATGTACCATGACCTCAGATGTTTGTATTGGTGGGATGTCCTGAAGAGGGACGTGGCAGGTTTTGTTGCACAGTGTCCTAATTGCCAGCAGGTCAAGGTCGAGCACCAGAGGCCCAGTGGATTATTGCAGTCTATTGAGATTCCGACTTGGAAGTGGGAGGTGATCAACATGGACTTTGTTATAGGGTTACCTCGTACTCAGAGGAAGTACGACTCCATTTGGGTTATTGTTGACAGGCTGACGAAATCAGCCCATTTCCTTCCAGTCAGGACGGCGTTTTCAGCTGAGGACTATGCCAGATTGTACATCAGAGAGATTGTGAGGTCGCGGTGTCGGTGTCGATTATATCGGATAGAGAGCGGTTACGGCTAACTCGGAGGTCTTTCCGAAGGGATTAGGGACACAGTGAGTCTCGGACAACATTTCATCCTCAGATCGAGGCGGGCAAAACGTACTATCCGCATAACGAGGATATGATGCGAGCCTGCGTGATTAATTTCAGGGGTATCTGGGAGGATCATTTGCCTCTTGTAGAGTTTGCTTATAACAATAGCTACCATTCTAGTATACAGATGGCGCCATACGAGGCTTTATATGGGCGGAAATGTAGGTCGCCGATTGGTTGGTTCGACGTGGGCGAGGTGCAGTTAGTTGGCCCAGACTTGGTTCAGCAGGCTTTGAAGCTTATTCAGGAGAGACTGTTAGCAGCTCAGAGTCGGCAGAAGTCATATGCGGATAATCGGCGTCGGCATTTGGAGTTTCAGGTAGACGATTGGGTCTTCTTGAAGGTATCACCCATGAAGGGTGTGATGAGATTCGGTAAGAAGGGGAAACTCAGCCCAAGGTACATTGGGCCCTACCAGATCGTCCGTAGAGTGGGCAAGGTTGCCTACGAGTTGATCCGCCATCGAGTTAGGCGGTACATCCGGTCTTCCATGTTTCTATGTTGCGAAGTGTATCGGTGATCCAAATGAGATTTTTCCCTACTAGTGAGGTCCAGTGTGAGAGGGGTTATCGTATGAGAGAGTCTCATAGCGATACTCGATCGCCAGTCGCGGCGATCGGACCAAGGATGTGGCTTCCGTCAAAGTCTTGTGGAGGAATGATAACCGAGAGGAGATGAATTGGGAAGCGGAGGAGGACATGTTGAGGAAGTATCCTCACTTATTCCCTATACCTTCAGGTAATTCATCTTCCCTTACTTGTCAAGTTTTATTTGAAGTATTTCTTTTACTAAATGCTTTTATGTGGCCATGTGTGGCATTATTGGTATGTCGGGGTTTTGAAAGGAAACTATGTCGCTAATTATAAGTTTGACTCCGAAAGAACATTCGGGGACGAATGTTTCTAAGGGGGGAAGAATGTTACACCCCGTATTTTTTAGGACATGTTTTAAGAACGTACGTAAGAACTCACAAGTGTTAAGATTTGAGACTTGTAAAAATTTATCGGAATTATGAAATTGTCGGAAAACGTATTATTGTGACGAATGGGAGGGCGACACGTGTCAACCCCCCCCCCCTATGGTTGCCTTGGACGATATAGACATGGCCAAGATGGTCATTGACCATAGTCTTGGATGACTAAGTCTTGCAAGTAGTGAGCTTGAGATTCTTGACTAAGTCAAAGGACCCACAAGGCTTGATATTTAATAATAGCTTATCCAAACCACCCATTTGGTTGCATATTGACCCTCCATTGCACTATATAATACTACTAGTAGCAAGACTAAGTCCAACACTTAGAAAATTTTCACAAAAATTTGAAGAACTCAAAGCATTGCTCTCGGGTTCAAGGCATTTGAAAAGAAATTTTTTTTGTTTCTTGTCCATTAAGCTTCACACTTTAAACCAAGGTTCTTGAGTGTATTGTAAGCATATCTCAATAGAAAAATCTTGGAAAAAGATAGTTTTCGGGTTAGTCGCAAAGCGAAAACCTAGTTGTCTTTCTAGGTTTTGTTTGGAAGTTTGAAGGAACTTTGTTGGTGTTGTTCTAAGGGTCTCAAGTAGCGGATTGAAGTGTCTTGAAGAGGCTCTAAGTTGCTAAGGAGCGACTTCGGATTTGGAGTTGGATTAAGATTCGTTGAGGTATAATCTTGTCTCTTAAAAAGTGTTACAAGATTATATATATTGTTTGTTTTTAGCTTTACATATTGCTAGCATAAAGTTTATATGTTGAAGGTTGATAAGTATTATGGATTGATTGAGCCTTAAATCCGAAATGTCATTTAGGCCATGTGAAGTTGGATTACAATTTAGTCGTTTATTAGAATCGTCGCATTCTACTTACTTAAAGATTATAGTAGTTATAATCGATTGCGACTTGATATCATGTATTGCTAACAACTTGGATTGAAATGGAAATTGGATAAGAATTGGTATTGTTGTACTCAATGTGGCCGAAATTGGACTTGTAGTTGTATTAGTTTGATATCTATTGTGGGGCGGAATTTTACACGTCTAGTAGGCATGTAATCCCCTATTGTTAATTGCATTGATTGGGCCTTAAATGTGGCGTGTTTGGTTATTGTATTCGGCCTTGAAAAGGGTGGCAAAGTAAGTAAAAACATAGGAGGTGCTGTCTGATTTTCCGTAGAATTTAGCGACTTTACGCTTATAATATTCTACGTTTGAAGTAAGGCGTTAATAGACGTATTGTGGATATTATAGGTTGACATACTACGGGCGGGATATTGTACTTGGCGAGTGGTTTGACCCGACGAGGTATGTAGAACTTTCCTATCTTTTGAGCATAACTAGTTGTACGTATATATATAGTACGGTGAGCGACAAGACCTTGATATCCTTTACTAGTTTTATGAATAGCCAAGTCGGGTGAGTTAGGAGATTAACTCGCTTCTTTGAAAGTATTAAGGATGTCTTAAGTTTTATTAAAGTTAAGGGACTTGAAGAGTTTTAAAGTATGTGATACTTGTTCCGTTTTAAACGTATAAGTCCCTTGGATAGGAAATTGTATTTGGCTAATGTATAAAGTGAATATAACGACTTTATGGGAAGTTGGTTATATTTGCTTTATGGAAAGATAAATGACTTGATTGTAATGAAAAGGCAATTTGATTTTAAGGCATCAATTGCCTAAGGTTTTATAAGAAAAGGAGTCACTTGATTTAGAAACCTAACTTTATTTCTAAAGGTATTGTGACTTGTCTTGAAAAGGAATTTTGACTTGATACTACGGTTAATAGTATCTTGGAAGTTTTATATGAAAGAAAGTCATTTTTAAAAGAGTGGAAGTATGTAGTACTTTGGGTTGAATTCCCGGATCTTTAAAAAAGACATGTTAGTGCCTTAAGTAAACTAAAATGAGAGTGTATGTGAACAAGAATAATAAGAAGTTAGGGGATTCTTAACTTGCTTATATATTGTATGATAGCCGGTTTTGTGCTAGTGGTATATTATTCATTACGGGGTCATTCCCCGGGTTTGTGGCATTTGCATATTCCGTGGATTTGCAACCCATGATGCGAGGAATACCTCATGCGAGTCCGCAAGGGCTTATGCGGGTGAAATAGTCCCATAAGGGCGGGTACTGCCTATGCGAGGAATACCTCATGCGAGTCCGTAAGGGCTTATGCGGGTGAAACAGTCCCATGCGAGGAATACCTCATGCGGGTCCACGCGACCTATGCGGGTGAAATAGTCCCAGGAGTAGGGTTTCTTAATGATACTGCGGGCGGGTGGTCCTGCTTTGATCGTGAGCTTCCTATTTTATATTGTAAGTATACTACTATTTACTCTCATTGTTAGTAAGGCACAGTGTACTGTAATTTGATTATCATACATGTCTCCGGCTTTGTTTTAAACTATGATGTAATTACGATTTTCCGCTTTACATACTTAGTACATATTGCATCGACTCGCCCTCGGGGGCTGCGTTCATGCCGCAGGTAGGGGTAAGTAGGTGGTGGATCCTCATTCTTAGGATCACATATCAGACGTCAGAAGCTCCATTTCTCCGGAGGCTTGTCTTTTTGGTACAGTTTTTCCTTGATGTTGTAGATTTATGTACATTCAGGGGTATGGCGGGGCCCTGTCCCACCACTGTTGTTATTCCTAGAGGTCTGTAGTCACATGTTGTGTTTTGGGCTTGTAAGAACCAAGTTGTACAGTTTGGTTTTGATTATGCATGTTTTATGGAAGACGGCCTTATCGGCTAGCCTGTGTTGTTGTTATCTAAATATGTTTTATGTTGTGTATGTTCCGCTGCTATTCTCTGATGTATACCTGAACGGGGTACCCAGGTAGGGCACCAGTCGCGGCCCCGGGGTCGGGTCGTGACATATATTATTCATTATGGGGTCATTCCCCGGGCTTGTTGCATTTGCATATTCCGTGGATTTGCTCCCCACGATGCGAGGAATACCTCATGCGAGTCCGTAGGGCTCATGCGGGTGAAATAGTCCCATGCGGGGCGGACCATGTTATACCCCGTATTTCCAGAGTATGTACGTAAGGGAATACGTACGAAAGTCTAGCCTTAAAGATAAGCCTTGGACGTTTTTATTTGTACACAACTCACTAAAAGAATCGTTTTCCGACGAAACGTTTCCACAGCTTTCGTAGGGTAAATTCCGGCTATGCCATTTCTAATTTTTGCGGATTTTTCCGAGAGACGAAACATTTTGACCAACGGGGCGACACTTGTCACCCTCCAATTGATGGACTTGAAATCGCCCATTTGGACGATTTGAACAATAGGAGCACGTTTTTGTGCCTCAGGCACAAGTCGCGAGTTGGTAGGATATTTGTGTATAGTTAATCCTCACCCTACACTTGCCTTGCACTTGTCTTAATCTTGGCCATTGGTTGGCCACTTCTTGACCTATAAATACCCCCCTTAAGATGAAGAGTTCTTCATCCACAAATTACTTTCCAAGTCTTGAAAATCCTCCCTTCTCCTTGTTAGCCATTGCGGCCAAGCCCTCTTCCCCCTCTAGCCTAAGTGGCCCTTGGCCGAATACTCCCCCCTAGCCTAGCCAAAAATCTACCCCCCTCCCTTGGTAGAAAAGTTACCTTCTTGTATCGTTATAATGCCCAAAATACCCTAGCCCAAATACCTTAGTACTTAGTAGAAGTTGTGAAGAACTTCTAGGGTTCTTGGAGCATACAACTTAGGAGCAAAACCTTGCTCAGGCGCGACTTTTTCTAGGATATTATTGGGCTTACCGAGGTAATAATCCTAACCCTCTTTTGTATTAGAGAATGCATACTGTAGAAGTATAAGAATAAGTATTAATCACTTAGAAGAATATCACGTAGAATTGAACTGTTACTACGTAGGCGGTTTAAAAGAAGAATAATCAAATCAGACATACATAGGACTGTTTTCACAGTAGACTTATATAGCTCACCGGGTAGGGAAGTGCTGCCCGACTTACCGTAGAATTATGAACCCTCTGTTTAGAATGACCTTCAGAGTAGTCTTTGATAGATATCTGTGACTATTATAGGCTGACTCTCTGCGCGCGACATATTCAACTTGGCAGGTGGTTTTCGCTGAGAAGGTATGTGATTCTTCCTAAAGCATGATATTTTACAATATATATAGTACGGAGACGCATACGTGTTAATCGGATAATAACTATGGCAATGTCTTTGACTTAAGCTCGAATAATACTTACGCAATGCCTCACGCTTAAGCTCGAATAATAAAGAACTGAAAACATTTCAAAAGACTACTGAATCATATTAACAGAAGAGAACTAATTGGTTTTTAAAACAGAAGCTTAAGAGTTATACTAGCTTTATGGGAAGTAAGTATAACCACTTAAGATTGATAAAAGAAACAAGTTTGCCTATGTGTTTATAACAAACTTATATTGAGAAAAGAATAATAAGATGGTTTGATAAGTAGACATGATATGATGCTATGTGTGTTAGTATCTTGTAACGTTTGTATAGGTGAGTATCCTTGTTGTGCTTATGTTGTTTAAAGTTAAAGTTGTTATGTTAGTATACTATCACTCACCTCTTGAGATGATACCGGGGGTTAAGTCGCCTCCGACGCGGTAGACTCAGCGATGCAGGGACCATGATTCGAGAATACCTCATGCGGGTCCAGTGGGGCCTATGCGAGCTACGAGAGTTCCGTGTTAGTATGCGGGTTATACCTCACGCGTCTACGCGCTGCGCGACAATGAGTCCAGTGACGACGCCGAGGAGTAATACCCTCGATGCGGGTTATACCTCACGCGGCCCATGTGAGTGGCCTATGCGGACTCCGGAGTTCAGATTAGGCTTGCAGAATGATAATACGGGCGAGTGGCCCCGCTCAATCATTCGCAGCCTAGAAAAGACCTATTACGCTTACCTATTGTTGCTCTTGTTTGTGATGTGGCACTATGTGCGCTTTCTTGATTTCTTCATACATACTTGTAAACCGGTTTTAAAAAGGGTTATGATTTCATTTAAGTACTTTACGCTTTCACATACTTAGTACTTGCATCGACTCCTTCTGGGGCTGCTCATGCCGCAGTGGTGGCAAAGCAGTGCTAGATCCGCATCCTTAGGATCTCTACGTTGTCGGGAGCTCCATCTCTTCCGAGGCTCTACTTTTGGTATGATCTCCTGTTGTAGATAGTTTTGTCTGATCGGGTATGGCGGCCTGTCCCGCCATAGTTGTATATTTCCTTAGAGTTCAGTAGTCATGTATGTTGTGTCGGATGTAATCGCTAAACCATGATTATATATATATATGCCGAAAAGGCGATGTTTTCTCACATAAATCGTGTCTTATTTTATAAATCGTTTCATGTCTTGCTTTATATTTCCGCCGACACTGATGTATGACTACTGGGTGCCCTGAGCACTACCACGCCCGAACGGTCGTGACAAAAGTGGTATCGTGAGCGCTTAATCCTCTGAAAGTGTCTACGATCGTATCTAGTAGTCTGATTATCGGTGTGTTGTGCACCACACCAATAATCGTGAGGCTATAGGATATTTAGGATTGGTTTCCATTCTTCTCATTCCGAGATCGTGCTTTAGAGTCGTGTTATAGGTCGGACCTCTAACGTATTCCTTTCCGTAATGCTTATGCCTCCACGTAAGGCAACCCGCCTGAAGGCAAGGCAGCCGAGGAGTCGCTAGCGTGACACCCAGAGTCACGAGGGCTCGTGCCCGTCTATACCGAGACGGCGAGTTCTATGACGCCGCCAGCCCCAAAGAGAGACCACAGCACCCACACCTCCGTCCCACACCGGGCGGAGGAGTTAGGTACAAGGAGATGGCCCAGCCTTTTGGCTAAAGTCAGGCCCGACACGAGAGAGGCCGGACGCGGTCAGCCTCCACCCACTCAGCACTGCCGTTGTTCACCCGAGGCGAGAGTTTGAGGCTACGAGACTTCGAGTCAGAGCCCACGGAGTTTTACGGGTCGAGGCCGAGGATGATCCGCAGGAGTTCATCCGTCGCCTTCAGAGGATTTTGAGAGTGATCGTGGCGCCGAGACCGAGTCCGTGATCTTTGGTTCACATAGGCCGCGCGTGATACCGCAATGATTGGTTTGATTCACGGAGTTATCCCGGGAGAGCACGCGCCCAGCCTACTGGGATGAGTTCTCGGAGGCTTTCTCACTCACTTCTTGCCTCCACAGATGGCGAGGGCGCGGCCGATAGATTTTTACCGCCGAGGCAGAGACGACCGCTCAGGAGTACAATGTCGAGTTTGATTCATTGGCTCGATATGTCCCAAAGATTGGTAGCAGATATGGAGGATAGGGTGCACCGCCATGTCACCGGGCTAGACGACTATATGGCCGAGTCATGTGGGGTTTCTCCACCGTATGGACATTACCCGACGCAGCTCACGCCTTGGATGCGGCGAGCGCAGAGGTCGACGAGTGGACAGACAGCAGAAGAAGGCCGGACGGAGGGTCTTCGTGGTTATCGTGGTGGCGGCCCGCCAGCTAGCCTAGATTCGCACCACGCCAGCTCAGAGCACTCGCACCGCCCTCAAGACACAGAGTTTTCGAGGCGCATCGGCCCCGTGGCTTCGCACGCCGAGTAGCAGAGGTATCGCCGATCGGACCACCCCAGGTGGCCGACGCGGTGGATCCCATTACGGAAGTGTGGTACTACTTTTGAGCTTGTTACGCTTGGCCGCAGGTCACTGCGAGGATTGTCCGACCGGGGCGCACGTGGTAGGCTCACCTTTCGTTGCCGCTTCATCATCTCCTACGATTTCGCCCCGAGGCGTGGTTCACATGGGTCGCCAGGTCGCGGCAGAGGTCGTGGCTCGTCCCGATTCTAGCGGTCCTCGTAACCGCATCTATGCTTTGTCCACCGACAGGATCGTGAGGCCACACCGATGTCGCCACGTACCTTATCGGGCTTCGGGTTTGATGTTTATGCCTTGATAGATCCGGTTCTACTCTATCCTATATATCTCCCTTGTTGCTAGTAGGATAGGGATAGAGCTCGAGTCCATAGACCCTTTCGAGGTAGCTACGCCAATGGGTGATTCGTGGTAGCTCTACGGGTATATGTGGCTTGTCTGTGACCATTTACGTCGCCAAACCCCGCCGACTTGATAGAGTCGAGATGATTGACTTCGACGTGATTATGGGGATGGATTGGCTAGCTTCTTGCTATGCCAATGTAGACCGCAGAGAGAGTAGACGGTTCCGCTTCCGGCGAGCCAGGTTGTTGAGTGGGAGGAGCACTCAGACGCCGAGGGTAGGTTTATTTCCTACCTCAAGGCTAGGAAGATGGTGCGTAAGGGGTATATCTACCATCTAGTTCGAGTGTTTGATATCGAGGTCGCGTACCAGATTTTCACCGATTCAGAGTCACGAGTTCCCGACGTGTTCCTGATGACCTCCCGTATCCTCCCGAGAGGAGATTGAGTTTTGTATTGACATATTGCCGATACTCGCCTATTTCCATTCCGCCATACGAATGGCACCGCCGAGTTGAGAGAGTCAAGGACCACCGAGGGATTTGGCCGGAGAAGCGGCTTCATTAGGCCCGTGTTTCCCGGGGCGCCGATTGTTCGTGAAGAAGAAGGGCGACGCCGCGCATGTGTGTTGATTACAGCAACAACAAGGTGACCATTAAGAACAGATACCCTTCCCGTGATTGATGATTTGTTCGACCAGTTGCAGGCGCGAGATGTTTCTCCAAGATTGATCTGCGTCGCTATCATCGTTCGTGTCGAGAGGTGGATGTCCCTAGATCGCATTCGGACCCAGACGCATTATGAGTTCGTGGTCATGTCTTTGGGTTGACCAATGCTCCGGCAGATTCATGGATTTGATGAACCGAGTGTTCAAACCATTTTGGACACGCTTGTGATAGTGTTCATTGATGATATCTTGGTTTATTCTCGCCAGAGCAGAGTACGCGAGCATTTGGCGATCGGCCGACAGCTTCTCCAGACCAGCTTGTACGCCAAGTTTTCCAAATGTGAGTTTTGCTGACTTCATGGCGTTTCTTGGGCATATTGTCGGCCGATGGCATTCGAGTGATACGCCAAGATCGAGGCGCCAGACTTGGCCTAGACCTACTACTCCGGCAGAGGTTCGCAGCTCGGGCCTTGCAGTTATTATCGCGGTTCGTGGAGAAGTTTGCTTTATCTTCGCACCATTGACTAGGCGACTCGTAAGGCGCCAAGTTCCGATGGACTGATGCTTGTGAGCGTGGTTTCCATTCTCGAAAGAGAGATTGACGATCGCCCGTTCTTACTCTTCCGCAGGTCCAGATGGTTATGTCGTGTATTGTGACGCCGTGCATCGGGTTGGGATGTGTGTTGATGCAGATGGCGGTGGTTATAGCATATGCATCCCGACACCAAGAAACACGAGAGGAACTACCCCACCCATGATTTGGAGTCGCGTACCGTGATTCACGCCAAGATCCTGAGGCACTATTTGTATGGGTTCACGTGGATATTTATACGCACCACAAGAGCCTCCAAAGATATCTTCACCAGAGGAGCTGAACTTACGGCGCAGACGGTGGTTAGAGTTGCTTAAGGATTACGATGTTGATATCCCGTCACCCGGGAAGGCCAATGTCAGGGCGTACGCCTTAGTCGTAGGTCGCCGGGAGCCTATCGATGTGCAGCAGAGAGGAGGGACATGGTTCGTGATTTGCATCGCCAATGAGCCTCGTGTCCGCTTGATTGATTCCGATAGCAGATGGGGTTAGAGTTCGTGAGGTTGCCGAGTCTTCCATCGCCGGCGAGGTGAAGAGGCAACAGCTCGAGGATCCACTTTGATTCGATATCGCGATACGCCTCTTCGCAGGGCGCGGTCCTTTGAGGTAGCACCACGGGTGCTAAGGTTTGAGGCGCATCAGGTGTTCCAGATGTTTCAGACTTCGCAAAGCAGTTCTTGGGGAAGCACACAGCGCATTACTCATCCATCCGGTCGACCAAGATGTACCACGACCTTAGATCCGTGTATCGCGGATGGTCAAGAGGACGCTGCAGAGTTCGTAGCTCGCCGCGTGTCGCAGTGAAGGCAGAGCACCGCAGGCCCGTGGTTTGCTGCGCATTTATCGAGATCCCGACTGGAAGTGGGAGGTAATCAACATGGATTTCATCACAGATTACCTCGCACTCGAGGAGACATGATTCTATATGGGTTATCGCCGACAGTCGACGAAATCAGCCCACTTTCTTCCCGTCAGACGACTTTTTCTACCGAGGATTATGCCGACTTTACATCCGAGAGATCGCCGATCGCATGGAGTCCCTACTTCGATCATATCGCATGTGGAGCCCGCTTACGCTAACTGAGATCCTTCCGTAAGGGTTTAGGGACGCAAGTGAGCCCGAGTACAAAGATTTCATCCACGCATGCACGGACAGCAGAGCACTATCCGCACTTCGAGGATATGCCGCGAGCCCGTGTTATTGACTTCGCAGTAGTTGGGAGGATCATTTGCCTCTAGTTGAGTTCGCATATAATAATAGCTACCACTCCAAGATTCGGATGGCGCCTTACGAGGCCTTGTATGAGAAAGTGCAGATCGCCTATAGGTTGGTTCGATGTGGCGAGTGCGCTAGTAGGACCAGATTTGGTACAGCAGTGCCGATAAGGTGAAGCTTATCCGAGAGCGCTATCGACACCGTAGTCGGCAAGTCGATGCGCATCATCGCCGTCGCATCTTGAGTTCGAGGTTCATGATTGGGTTTTCCTAGCGTGTCCACCCACGGCGGTGTGATGAGATTCGGGAAGAAGGGAAACTCACCAAGCGTACATCGGGCCGCTTCAGATTGTCCGCAGGTAGGCAAGGTTGCCTATGAGTTGGATCTCGCCGTCCGATCCGGAGGCGGTGCATCCGGTTTTTCACGATCTATCTACGCCGAGATGTATCGGGATCCATCTGTGGTACACCCGATCGACGATGTCCAGTGACCGAGGGGTTATCGATGAGGAGATTCCCATAGCGATAGTCGATCGTCAAAGTTAGGCGTCATGGACCAAGGACGTGGCTTCCGCAAGGTCTTGTGGCGGAACGAGCTCGGGAGGAAACCAGGAAAATAAAACATGAATCATGAAACAAGAGATATAATAAATAAACAGCAACCAAAACAATTTTCAGATATACATAAAACCCGAACGCTTTAATCCTTTTACAACCCCGCCACAACAGCTTCATGCACTTAAGATTTACAACGACTATGACGGACAGTGGCCCCGCCATACCCCGAATGTACAAGAACCTACAACTCAGTGGAACACATACCAAAAGATAAGCTCCCGAGAAACGGAGCTTCCCAAAACGCTGAACCGAGATCCTAAGAGCGAGGATCCACGACCGATGTACCTCTACCGCAGATTTAACGCACTTCGGCGAGGTCAAGCATAACAGTACCAAGTATGTGAAATCACAACATCAGAATGAAATCATAATAGCTTAAAAAGGTGAGACATGTATGATAACCAAAATACAAGACGCAACATAAAAATAAGCCAAGTCGTGGACTCACGCCTCAAAGTCACCACTAAATATAACTATGGGTCTCACGCCCATAACATCCATCATGTTCGCATCACGGCCGCATGCCCTAATATCGCTTCTGCAGACATGTCCATGATGCAACACATAACAAGGCCGCATGGCCACATGCCCCGACATCAGACGGGTGTAGACATGCCCATGTAACCTCAATAACAATATATCGGGTGGTCAACCCCGCCGCACGGCCACATGCCCCGGACATCAGACGGCAGACACGCCCATGTTGCAAGAATAACCATTTATCGGTAATCAACCCGCCGCATAGCCGCATGCCCCTAATATCAGACGGCAGACATGTCCATGTGATATCAACAACAAGACAAGAATCAAAATGGAAACATACCCGTGGAATTCTCCATCACCGCCAAAGACGCCCAAGTAAGTTATCAACAAGTCAACCGCCTCTATCGAGACGCCAGAATACGTAAATACCACACTTGCACAAAGAAAGGCTATCATCACAAGCATAGGCAAGTTTCACAACAACAAGCACAGTAAGTTTCACAACAACAAGCATAGGCAAGTTTCACACAACTCAAAGTACTTTCATTTTATGCCAAAGTCCGGTTTTAACCCCAAAGTACTACATACGTTAAATTCTTTTAAAAGAGATCCATTACTTATAAAAGTCACCCGATACCGTAGTATTAGAATGACCAACCCACATTCCCTTTTAAAAATCAAGTAACAACATTCTTTTCCTAAGTTCCGCTTTGCCTAGTTTCAATTACTCAAGCTTCTCATTTTCAAATGGTTTCATAGTTCCCAAACTTAATCACTGATTCCTTTTAGAACAATCGAGTAATATATGTCTCACGCGAGAGTAGGTTATTCTTCTTTACAACATTCTCATTACAAAGCCATGATCTAGAAAATGTATATCATTTTGTCTCATCTTAGTTTCTATGCATGGAGGTTTCTACCGGTTTTAATACAATTCATCATTTTTCAATACATTTTCCTTTATTAACGCCGCAGTTGTCCTGTCGATACACATTCGATTTCCAAATCAAGAAACATTATCCCTTTAAATAAAACCAAGTACTCATTACTCACGAATGAGGTTTCACACAAACATTCACATTAAAACAAATAAGTTAAGTCTCTTATCTTATAAGATCAAGTCTCTTAACTTCTAACATCAGTAAACCATTTTCTTTACCTCTCTTAAGACATTATACCTAACTCCCCATAAAGCTAGTATAACTCTTTTTAAAACCTTTAAAACTAAGTGTTACTCTCCCTTCCAAAACGATTTATAAATCTTTTGAAATACATCAAGTTCTTTATTATAACTAGCCAGTTATAATTCACATCGCTTACCTTTTAAAACCACAAAGAATTTTCTTACCTACATAAAGTCGTTATAACCAACTTCCCATAAAGCCGTTATAACACTTTATGTTTTAAGAACAATCAAACAAGCTTAACACATGTACGCTCACCGCACTACATAGTTCACACATATCATGCTAGAAGAGATAGGAAGAGGTTCACATACCTCGCGACGATTGTCGACTAATAGCAAAACGCCCAAGTACCTCAAACCGCCGGCTACTCCTAAGCCAAGTGGATCACTCCACACGTAGTACTTCAACCTATAAGGCCACGCGCGCTTTATTAACATCTAGATCTCAACGCTCCATAATCTACGTAAAATTCGGCAAAGACTCTCCCGCCACAACAAGAAATCTCCTTCTCTATCGAGGCCGGCTACCAAGCCAACCGTGGGGGTTTACACGCCTAACCTGACGTGTACAATTCTACTACACAAGAATACTACACAAGTCTATCAGAATACACCTATGTAATTACAGCTCATGGGCTTAATTCTTCAAAGCTTAAGTCAAAAGACATTGCCACAAGATTAAGTATAGTTCTATATATAGTATACTTCAACTATATCTTCCAACATGTAATTTCCCATTACACTAGAAGGACAGTAGTGTTTACCTCGATAAGCCCAAAATTATCCAAGGATCAAGTCGATCCTGAGCAACGCTTCGCTCCTACTCCGCGCGCCCAAACAACCCTTAGAAGTTCTAACCAACTTCTACTTACAACTTCAACAACGGTGAAGATTTCCTTAGGGTTTCGTTTTTGTGGCTAAAGGAAGTATAATCGTATTTTCCGGGCTTTGTATAAGTGTAACCTGGGAATACTACAAGGTATTTGGGCCAAGGTATTTGGACATTATAACAATATTAGGAGAGTATTTCTATACCACAACAAGGGGTATTATACGAAAACAACTAGCAGTGGGTACCCACGCCAAGGCACCACAAAGGGGAGGGTGGCCTCGGCCAAAGCCAAACTTTAAGCGGGAGAGGGGCTCTTGGACGAGAGTCAACAAGAGGGAGGAGGGGTTTCAAGACTTGGAAGATTTTTGGACGAATGAAGTCTTCAAAGAGAGTGGTATTTATAGCAAAACCAAAAGCCAACCAATGGCCAAGATCCTTCCAAGTGTATAGCAAGTGTAAGGCCAAGATCAAGCCAAGTGCACCCTAACCCCTACTCCACAAAACATGGCACAAAACAAGCCACAAAACAAGGCACAAAACCATGAACCAATCGGCCAAGGCCAAGCCTCCTCTTGCCGTCAACGAGGGTGACAAGTGTCACCCTCCCGCTGGTCCAAAATGTTCCGCCGCCTAAAAATCCGCAAAAATACTAAATGACATAGCCGGAATTTTCCCAACGTAGTCGGGAAACGCTTCGGCCGTAAAACGACTCTATTCGCACTTGTGCCCAAATTTCAACCAAAGCCAATTTAAGGCAAAAATTTAATACGCACGCCTCACGCATATACTCCGAAATACGGTATAACATTCTTCCTTAGAAACATTCGTCCGAATGTTCCTTCAAGGTCTCAAAACAACAGCGCCAAGATAGTCTTCACCGCTATACGCATTTAAAACAATCATGCCACACTGGTCACAAAACACACGCCACTTCTCCCCTTTCTCGCAGATTTGTCACGAACACTCAACTCGCTCTAGTGTCCGCATCACACTTCACAACGCCGTTTCCCAACCCTCGAGTCACTACTTCCAAACTTGGTCATCTCACTAACCTCGATTTCCCTAAGGCCATTCCCGCCTTCACGAATCGATTCTCGATCGAACGTATCCACGAACTCATACGATGGTCATCTAAACTGGGCCTAGCACCTCGTGACTCGCCACCGGCGACCACCCGCAGCTGACCTTCCTCAAAACGGACGCTGGTTGGCCCGCAACATGGCCCCAACCCGACCCATCGTAGCGCCAACTCTCTAATTTCTTGATCCGAACAATCTTACTCTACAGTCCGCGAAAGCTACCACTTCCACTTCACACCACCTGTGACTTACCCTTTTCACTAACTGTGTTTCTAAATCACATTTTAGCACAAAGCTATCCAAACATATCATTAAACACATCAACAACATCAATACACACAAAACTCTAGAGGTTAAGGATATACTCAAACTAGGCGGTTCAAGGACCGCTAAAATCGAACTTCCATCGCGACTTACCGTGGGCTCCGCAATCGCCTAGTAGCTGTGCTATCCTACCAAGCTACCTGGTCGGACAGTCTCGCCATATGGCCCTCGTTGGCCGCAAGAATAACAAGCTCCTCGTACTACGACACTTCTCCAAATGCGGTCTACCACATCGACCACACCGAGGTAGGGTGATCGTGACCGCCAACACCCCTACTCCTCGAACATCTGAAACTCGGGAGCCCCGACCGCCTCGAATATCCTGGGTCCCGGCGTCGGAGGACCACTGCAGAATGGCGGAGGTACATAACTGCTGGCCGAGGCGGTCCGCCGAAGTCGCTAAAATATCCGCCGCTCGCCTTCTTCTCGCTGGCCGTCCACCTGCCGATCTTCGCGCCTCGCACTCCAAGTGCATGAGCTCAATGCGGCAATGTCCATGCCCCAAGAGAAACACCGAACAACTCTGCTAGGTAATCATCGAGCCTCAGAACATATCGGTGCACTCGATCCTCCATACTAGCTACTAATGCGGGAACATACCGCCAATGAGTCGAACTCACATTGTACTCCCGAATCAGACGCCTGCTCGCCTCAACATCAAAAATCTGTTTACCGAGCCCTCCTCATTTGTGGAGGCAAGAAATGTGCCGAAGGCCCCTCAAAACTCGCCCCAAACGGCCGGAAGTGCATGCTCTCCCGAAAGCTCCCACGAGTCAAACCAATCGATCGCGTATCACGCACCGATGCGAACTAAATGTCATCGACTCGCCTCAAGCTTGATCACCCGCATGATCCTTCAGAATCGACAGATGAACTCCGCGATCATCCTCCGCCTCGACCAGAAACTCAAAGCGGCTACAACTAAGGAAATCCCGTAGCCTCAAACGGTCTGCCCTCGGGTGCACTACAGCGCTGCTGAATCGAACTGCCAAGGCCCACTTATCTCTCATATCGCCACAACTCGCCAATAATCGCCATCTCTCGTGACCCATCTCCCGCTTCCATACCGTGGGATCGAGGCTCGTGTATCAGAGTCTCAGCAGCCCACCGCCGCGCTCTAAACTCGCTGGCCGGGCGGCGCCGCAAAACTCGCCGTCAAGCACTACTCAGTCGACCGGCTCGCGCTCGCATTCTCCTCAATCCCACTAGCGCCTCCTCGCCGCTTGCCCTTCGGGTCCTGGTTGCCTTTCGCAGAGGCATAATCGTAAAAACGAAACACGCCGAGGGTCCAACTTACAACACGGCTCTAAGGCACGATCTCGTAATGAGAAGAATGGAAACCAATCCTAAATGTCCTATAGCCTCCTGATTATAGATGTGGTGCACAACACACCGATAATCAAGACTCTACTAGACACGGTCTGTAGACACTTTCCGAGGACTAACTGCTCTGATACCACTTTGTAACGCCCCGAACCCGGGCCCGTTACTGGTGTCTTACCCCGGGCACCCTAGTGATACAACATCAGAGAAAACCAGCGGAAAATAAAACATGAATCATGAAACAAGAGATATAATAAATAAACAGGCCAACCAAAACAGTTGCCTTCAGTATATACATAAAACCCGAACAGTTTAATCCTTTTACAACCCTGCCCACAACAGCTCTACAGACCTCTAAGATTTACAACGACTATGACGGGACAGGGCCCCGCCATACCCCTGAATGTACAAGAACCTACAACTCAGGGAACACATACCAAAAGATAAGCCTCCGGAGAAACGGAGCTTCCCAAAACGCTGAACTGAGATCCTAAGAGCGAGGATCCACGACCGATGTACCTCTACTGCAGATGAACGCAGCCCAAGCGAGGTCGCATAACAGTACCAAGTATGTGAAATCACAACATCAGTAAATGAAATCATAATAGCTTAAAAAAAACAGGAGACATGTATGATAACCAAAATACAGTACGCAACATAAAAATAGTCAAGTCCGTGGACTCACGCCAAAGTCACCACTAAATATAACTATGGGTCTCACGCCCATAACATCCATCATGTTCGCATCACGGCCGCATGCCCTAATATCGCTGTAGACATGTCCATGATGCAACAATAATAACAAGGCCGCATGGCCACATGCCCCGAATCGTGACGGTGTAGACATGCCCATGTAACCTCAATAACAATATATCTGGGTGGTCAACCCCGCCGCACGGCCACATGCCCCGAATATCGTGACGGCAGACACGCCCATGTTGCAGAATAACCATCTATCGGTAATCAACCCGCCGCATAGCCGCATGCCCCTAATATCAGACGGCAGTAGACATGTCCATGTGATATCAACAACAAGACAAGAATCAAAATGGAAACATACCCGTGGAATTCTCCATCACCGCCAAAGACGCCCAAGTAAGTTATCAACAAGTCAACCTACTCTATCGAGAGACGCCAGAATACGTAAATACCACACTTGCACAAAGAAAGGCTATCATCACAAGCATAGGCAAGTTTCACAACAACAAGCACAGTAAGTTTCACAACAACAAGCATAGGCAAGTTTCACACAACTCAAAGTACTTTCATTTTATGCCAAAGTCCGGTTTTTAACCCCAAAGTACTACATACGTTAAATTCTTTTAAAAGAGATCCATTACTTATAAAAGTCACCCGATACCGTAGTATTAGAATGACCAACCCACATTCCCTTTTAAAAATCAAGTAACAACATTCTTTCCTAAGTTCCGCTTTGCCTAGTTTCAATTACTCAAGCTTCTCATTTTCAAATGGTTTCATAGTTCCCAAACTTAATCACTGATTCCTTTTAGAACAATTGAGTAATATATGTCTCACGAGAGTAGGTTATTCTTCTTTACAACATTCTCATTACAAAGACCATGATCTAGAAAATGTATATCATTTTGTCTCATCTTAGTTTCTATGCAGATGGAGGTTTCTACCGGTTTTAATACAATTCATCATTTTTCAATACATTTTCCTTTATTAACGCCGCAGTGGTCCTGTCGATACACATTCGATTTCAAATCAAGAAACATTATCCCTTTAAATAAAACCAAGTACTCATTACTCACGAATGAGGTTTCACACAAACATTCACATTAAAACAAATAAGTTAAGTCTCTTATCTTATAAGATCAAGTCTCTTAACTTCTAACATCAGTAAACCATTTTCTTTACCTCTCCAAGACATTATACCTAACTCCCCATAAAGCTAGTATAACTCTTTTTAAAACCTTTAAAACCAAGTGTTACTCTCCCTTCCAAAACGATTTATAAATCTTTTGAAATACATCAAGTTCTTTATTATAACTAGCCAGTTATAATTCACATCAGTTACCTTTTAAAACCACAAAGTATTTTCTTACCTACATAAAGCTGTTATAACCAACTTCCCATAAAGCCGTTATAACACTTTATGTTTTAAGAACAATCAAACACAGCTAACACATGTACGTCTACCGTACTACATAGTTCACACATATCATGCTAGAAGAGATAGGAAGAGGTTCACATACCTCGCGACGATTGTCGACTAATAGCAAAACGCTCCAAGTACCTCAAACCGCCGGCTACTCCTTAAGCCAAGTGGATCACTCCACACGTAGTACTTCAACCTATAAGGCCACAAGGCGCTTATTAACATCTAGATCTCAACGTTCCATAATCTACGTAAAATTCGCAAGACTCCCACACGCAAATCTCCTTCTCTATCGAGGCGGTACCAAGCCAACCAGTGGGGTTTACACGCCTAACCTGGACGTGTACAATTCTACTACACAAGAATACTACACAAGTCTCATCAGAATACGCCCTATGTAATTACAGTTCGATTCGATTCTTAATTCTTCAGCTTAAGTCAAAAGACATTGCCAAGATTAAGTATAGTTCTATATATAGTATACTTCAACTATATATTCAAACATGTAATTTCCAATTACAATAGAAGGACAGTAGTGTTTACCTCGATAAGCCCAAAATTATCCAAGTATAAAGTCGATCCTGAGCAACGCTTAGCTCCTACTCCGAGCGCTCCAAACAACCCTTAGAAGTTCTAACCAACTTCTACTTACAACTTCAACAACGGGTGAAGATTTCCTTAGGGTTTCGTTTTTGTGGCTAAAGGAAGTATAATCGTATTTTCTGGGCTTTGTATAAGTGTAACCTTGGGAATACTACAAGGTATTTGGGCCAAGGTATTTGGACATTATAACAATATTAGGAGAGTATTTCTATACCACAACAAGGGGTATTATACGAAAACAACTAGGCTAGGGGGGGGGTACCCCACGGCCAAGGCACCACAAAGGGGGGAGGGGTGGCCTCTCGGCCAAAGCCAAACTTTAAGGGGGAGCGGGGCTCTTGGACGAGAGTCAACAAGAGGAGGAGGGTTTCCAAGACTTGGAAGATTTTGACGAATGAAGTCTTCAAAGAGAGGGGGTATTTATAGCAAAACCAAAAGCCAACCAATGGCCAAGATCCTTCCAAGTGTATAGCAAGTGTAAGGCCAAGATCAAGCCAAGTGCACCCTAACCCCTACTCCACAAAACATGGCACAAAACAAGCCACAAAACAAGGCACAAAACCATGAACCAATCGGCCAAGGCCAAGCCTCCTCTTTGCCGTCCAATGAGGGTGACAAGTGTCACCCTCCCGTTGGTCCAAAATGTTCGTCGCCGGAAAAATCCGCAAAAATACTAAATGACATAGCCGAATTTTCCCAACGTAAGTCGGAAACGTTTCGTCAGAAAACGACTCTATTCGGCACTTGTGCCCAAATTTCGAACCAAAGCCAATTCTTAAGGCAAAAAATTTAATACGTACGCCCTCACGTACATACTCTGGAAATACGGGGTATAACATTTTTCGAGAGACGAAACATTTTGGACCAACGGGAGGGCGACACTTGTCACCCTCCAATTGATGGACTTGAAATCGTCCATTTGGACGATTTGAACAATAGGGAGCACGTTTTTTGTGCCTTGTGCACAAGTCAAGGAGTTGGTAGGATATTTGTGTATAGTTAATCCTCACCCTACACTTGCCTTGCACTTGTCTTAATCTTGGCCATTGGTTGGCCACTTCTGACCTATAAATACCCCTTAAGATGAAGAGTTCTTCATCCACAAATTACTTTCCAAGTCTTGAAAATCCTCCCTTCTCCCTTGTTAGCCATTTCGTCCAAGCCCTCTTCCCTCTAGCCTAAGTGGCCCTTGGCGAATACTCCCTAGCCTAGCCAAAAATCTACCCTCCTTGGTAGAAAAGTTACCTTCTTGTATCGTTATAATGCCCAAAATACCTAGCCCAAATACCTTAGTACTTAGTAGAAGTTGTGAAGAACTTCTAGGGTTCTTGGAGCATACAACTTAGAGCAAAACCTTGCTCAGCGCGACTTTTCTAGGATATTATTGGGCTTACCGAGGTAATAATCCTAACCTCTTTTGTATTAGAGAATGCATCTGTAGAAGTATAAGAATAAGTATTAATCACTTAGAAGAATATCACGAATAGAATTGAACTTACCACAGTAGAAGGGTTTAAAGAAGAATAATCAAATCAGACATACATAGGATTGTTTTCATGAGACTTATATAGCTCAGGGTAGGGAAGTGCTGCCCGACTTACCGTAGAATTATGAACCCTCTGCTTAGAATGACCTTCAGAGTAGTCTTTGATAGATATCTGTGACTATTATAGGTGACTCTGCGACATATTCAACTTGGCGGTGGTTTTATTTGAGAAGGTATGTGATTCTTCCTAAAGCATGATATTTTACAATATATATAGTACGGTGACGTATATGTGTTAACCGGATAATAACTATGGCAATGTCTTTGACTTAAGCTGAATAATACCTACGGTAATGCCTCACGGCTTAAGCTCGAATAATACTTACGCAATGCCTCACGGCTTAAGCTCGAATAATAAAGAATCGAAAACATTTCAAAAGACTCATGAATCATATTAATGTAAGAGAACTAATTGGTTTTAAAACAGAAGCTTAAGAGTTATACTATCTTTATGGGAAGTAAGTATAACCACTTAAGATTGATAAAAGAAACAAGTTTGCCTATGTGTTTATAACAAACTTATATTGAGAAAAGAATAATAAGATGGTTTGATAAGTAGACATGATATGATGCTATGTGTGTTAGTATCTTGTAACGTTTGTATAGGTGAGTATCCTTGTTGTGCTTATGTTGTTTAAAGTTAAAGTTGTTATGTTAGTATACTATCACTCACCTCTTGAGACGATCAGGGGTTAAGTCGCCCTCCGACGGGGTAGACTCAGCGATGCAGGACCATGATTCGAGAATACCTCATGCGGGTCCAGGGCCTATGCGAGCTACGAGTTCCGTGTTAGTATGCGGGGTTATACCTCACGCGGTCTATGTGGCCATGCGACAATGAGTCCAGACGATGCCGAGAGTAGCTACCTCGACGCGGGGTTATACCTCACGCGCCCATGTGAGTGGCCTATGCGGACTCCGGGAGTCCAGGATTAGGCTTGCAGAATGATAATACGGGCGAGTGGCCCTGCTTCGAATCATTCGCAGCCTAGAAAAGACCTATTACAGTTTACCTATTGTTGCTCTTGTTTGTGATGTGGCACTATGTGCGGTTTCCTTGATTTCTTCATACATACTTGTAAACTGGTTTTAAAAAGGGTTATGATTTCATTTAAGTACTTTACAGTTTCACATACTTAGTACCTGTTATCGACCTCCTTGGGGCTGCGCTCATGCCGCGGTAAGGGCAGCAGTGCTAGATCCGCATCCTTAGGATCTCTACGTTGGTGTCAGGAGCTCCATCTCTTCCGGAGGCTCTACTTTTGGTATGATCTCCCTGTTGTAGATAGTTTTGTACAGTCAGGGTATGGCGGGGCCCTGTCCCGCCATAGTTGTATATTTCCTTAGAGGTCTGTAGTCATGTTGTACAGTGTCGGATGTAACTGCTAAACCATGATTATATATATATATATGCCGAAAGGCGATGTTTTCTCACATAAACTGTGTCTTATTTTATAAACTGTTTCATGTCTTGCTTTATATTTCCGCTGATTACTCTGATGTATGACTACTTGGGTGCCCCGGTAAGGCACCAGTCACGGGCCCCGGAACGGGTCGTGACAGACCAGTCCTATGCGAGGAAATTACCTCATGCGGGTTCACAAGGCCTATGCAGGTGAAATAGTCTCAGGAGTAGGATTGTGTGATAATACTACGGGCGGATGGTCCTAGGTTAATCACAGGCTTCCTATTTTAAGAACCGGAAATGTTTATTTTGTTACCCTCATTGTTAGTAAGGCACAGTATACTGTTAATTTGATTATCATACATGTCTCCAGTTTTATTTTAGACTTATGATGTAAATTACAATATTTTCCAGTTTTACATACTTGGTACATATTGTGTACTAACCCCCTTTCCTCGGGGGCCGCGTTCATGCCGCAGGTAGGGGTAAGCAGGTTGTGGATCCTCACACTTAGGATCATTGATTAGTTGTCAGAAGCTTCATTTCTCCGTAGGCTTGTCTTTTGGTATGGTTTCCCTGATGTTGTAGATTTATGTAAATTCAGGGGTATGGCGGGGCCCTGTCCCGTCACAATTGTTATGTAAAAATACTTAGAGGTATGTAGTCATATCTTGTGGATTGGGTTGTAAAAACAAATATGTAACTGTTTTATCTGGGTTATGTATATTTTCGGAAGGTGGCCTTATCGGCTAGCCTGTTGATATTTAATGTCTAGTACTTTATGAGTTTATGTATGTTCCGCTACTATTCTGTGATGTATACCTGTGAGGGGTGCCCGGGTAGGGCACCAGTCGCGGGCCCGGGGTCGGGTCGTGACAAGTTAAACATTGTACGAGTTCGTTGACGCGTTCCACCAAAACTGGGTCGTGAGGGCCGAGAAGGGCCTTAACGGAAATTTAATCCAAGTATAATGACCAAGTTAGGATATAGTAACTCCAAGGATTGGAGAACAGAAGCAATATTTGAAACGGTTTGGAAGTACGAGAAGAGTACGACAAGTAAGAAAAGGAGCGGACAAGTGTTAAAAGAATTGAAGTGTTATAGTGTCATGCCCCGAACCCCGGGCCCGCGACTGGTACCCGACCTGGGCACCCTTCTATACACACAACATGAGTAATACGCGGAAGATAATAACATTTTTTTTTCTTAAAGCAAAGGCAAGACCGATAAGGCTGTCGTATATATATATACCATACCCAACTGGTTGTACACTGTACAACAACATGAATATAACTCTCACCAGTCCAGCCCACATATGAATACAGACCTGTAAGAATTCGACATAACTGTGACGGGACAAGGCCCCATCGTACCCCTTAATACCTAGTCATAAAGATAAGCTCCGGAACATTGGAGTTATTCAACATGCTGAACAAGGATCCTAAGCTCGCGGATCCACAACTGAGTACCTAGACCTGCAGACATGAACGCAGCCCCCCGAAGAAGGTCAGTTCAACAAGTACTAAGTATGGAACTGAAATAAAGTACAATATTAAAATCATGGATGTGTACAAGAATGACAGGGGCAAGTATAGAAAATCAAATACCAGATCTTACCGTGTCACATAACCTAAAAGCCAACTGCACTTTGTATCACTGTACTATAACAACTCCAAGAGTCGAATGTGTCTTTCAAGAATATAATATCACACAGTCCAAATACAAAGCAGGAAAAAAGTATGATAACCAAATTAATCAATAAGAGTAATGAAATCAACTTCATCTTTTAAAAGACCATTTCACAATATATAAGCTATCATGCCAAGTCAGGGACGCATGCCCTCAAAATCATTACTCAAATATAACCATGGATCTCACACCCATAATATCAATCATGCCCGTGGAATTCCTTCCTCACTACCGGCAGTCCATGATATAATATAACACCAATATGTGTACCAGAACACCAGATCCCACCTGCGTCATAAAACTGACCGGGCTAAGTAGGAGAGCCAACTACCAGATCCAGCCTGCATCATAAAACTGAACGGGCCAAGTACGGAAGCTAACAACCAGATCCAGCCTGCGTCACGCAACTGACCGGGGCAGGTATCTAAATCCAACGTACCAGAGCCTGCCGTATCACGAGATATGACCGGGGTAAGTATCTTAAGCCATCTACCAGAGCCTGCCGTATCACGAAAAATGACCAGGACAAGTATCTAAAGTGTGCGTGGCGGGCAAGTGCGAATGCTAACTACTGATCCACTGCGTCCACAAAGCCGATCGGCAAGTACGAAAGCCAACTACCAGATTCCGCCTGCGTCACAAAACCTCATGGGGAGCTAGTCCATGGAACAAACATAGTGGAAGCATACCCGTGGAATCTACAACAGCGTCGGTATGTCTAAGTAAAATAGCGAGATATTCGGCCCTCCATTGAGAGACGCGGTAACTTAAGAATACAACACTTGCACAGCAAGGTTATCACAAGCTAGCATAGGCAAGTTACCATACTTCTACATTTTTATTAACATGTAAACTGATTCACCATTTTATAAACTCAATGTACTTTCATTTTATGCCAACAATCCGAGTTTTAACCCCAAAGTTCTATGTACTTCAACTCTCTTAAAAAGATCCATTTTTACATAAAAGCCACACGATACTAATACCCGTACTATCAAGACACGTTTACTTTTCAAACTAAGTTACTACACCTTCAGAAAATTATTTCAAGGCTTTTAAAATCAAGTCTCATAACCTTTAAGGAAATAAAATCTCATAACTTTGAAGATCAAATCTCATAACTTTAAATCAAAGTCTCATAATCTTTAAAGGAAATCAAATCTCATAACTTTGAAAATCAAGTCTCATAACTTTAAATCAAAGTCTCATAATCTTTAAAGGAATCAAATCTCATTACTTTGAAAATCAAGTCTCATAACTTTAAATCAAAGTCTCATAATCTTTAAAGGAATCAAATCCCATAACTTTTAAAGAAAATATTCATTAATGTAGTAACTTAGCAAGGTCAACTAGACTCCACTACTTCCTAATGACTCTTACCAACATCCTCCATAAGACTTGGTAAGAACTTAGGAATATTCTAGACATGTTTTTAGCCTAAAATCTATCACGTGAATGCTTCCTAATTACAAGGCAAGTACTTCAAGAAGGCAAGTCACGTATACTCCAAATAACAAGGCAAGTATACTTCAAACAACAAGTCATGTATACTCCCAACAACAAGGAAGTATACTCAAATAACAAATCCTGTATACTCCTAACAATAAGGCAAGTATACCATAAAAATACTCATGTCTTAGAGAAGAGGAAATCCACATACCTCGCGACGACTAACCATTTCGACACGTAGTAAAAACGCTCCAAGTACTTCAACTTCATCGGCTATTCCTTAAGCCAAGTAGATCATGCTACACGTAGTGCTTCAACCTAAAATGGTCATAGTACTTCTATCAAAATCTTACTTACTATTGTAAGACTTATACCAATTAATAGCCCTCAAATGTTTCGGATATTTGGGCAACACTTCCTTTGTTTCTACGTATTTTTCCACCTTTTCCAAGGTCCGTATTTCATCAACCAACAAGCCACATTTAAGGCACAATCAACAGTTAACCAAAGGGGATTACACGTCTAACTGGACGTGTAAAATTCAGCCCCTAATTCTACCAAAATTGTTGTTACACCCCGTAATTCAAGGACATGTTTAAGAGAATGTAATTAAGGAACACAAGACTTGAAAAGGGTATGAAAGGAGGAATTATTTTTCCGACGGAAAATCTTCCGAACGTCGGAAAGGAAAAATGTTCGTTGTTGAGAATTGGATTCTCAAAATACTTTATTTGAAGAGTATGGAACTTATTAACATTATGGAAATTTATTTTTTACGGATTTGGTCATGTGGGGCCCACCCGAGGAATTTTACGTTTTGTGGGGCCCACGAGGGTTACGGAATTTTATGGACGAATGGGAGGGCGACACGTGGCACCCCCCCCCCACATGGCTTGGTCGAATTAATGCAAGGGCAAAATGGTCTTTTGGCCAATGTTAAGATGACCAAGTCTTGCTAATATAAGAGCTTGACATTGTTGACTAAGTCCAAGGGCCACTTGGCTTAATCTCTTCCCTCCAAACTTAACATGTGTTGTAATCTAGACCCTCCATTGTGTTATATATCATCCTAAGTAGCAAGACTTAGCTCACAACACCTAGAAAAATTTGAGAGACTTGTGTGTGCCTTGAGAGGCTCTCGGCGTTGAGGTTTTTGAACAAGAGAAATTTTCAATTGTTGTCCAATATTCACAAGACTTTAACCCAAGGTTCCTAGGGGTATTGTAAGGATATCTCAATAGAAATATTTCGGAAAAATGGCATTTTCACGTTAGTCGCAAGGCGAAAACCTAAGGCATTTCCATAGGTTTTGATTGGAAATGGAAGATAAGTTGGTTGTGAGCTTCTAAAGGCTTCAAATAGCGGATTGGAGCGTAAAGTAAAGGAGCTAAGAATTGCTAAGGAGCGACATTGAATCTTGGAAATTATAAGGGCTTGTAAAGGTAAAATTCTTGTCGTTTTAGTAATTAAAGATTTCTTATCATTGTAATTATGGATATTAGCAAGCATGAGGTATATAATATGAAGTTTGATAAGTGTATTGACTATTGGAACCCTAATACGAAAACTAGTATGTTAGCCCTTAAGATTGTAATTCAATTTGGTTACTAGTTTAGTCGTCACATGTTATATAATGAAGGAAATTGTAGTTGTTGAAGTTGTTTATGACTATATAACATGTTTGACCTAAGAACTTGGATTGAAAAGGAATTGGAAAGGTTGACAAGTTGTTGCACCTTTTGGCCAAAATTGGCATTTGTATTGTGGACTAGTTTGATATCAATTGTGGGGCGGAATTTTACACGTCTTGTAGGCGTGTAATCCCCTATTGTTAATTACATTGTTGAGCCTTAAATGTGGTGTGTTTGGTTATTGAATTCGGCCTTGAAAAAGGTGGCAAAGTATGTAGAAACAAAGGAAGTGTTGTCCGATTTTCCGTAGAATTTAGTGATTTTGCACTTAGAATATTCTACGTTCGAAGCTAGAGGTTAATGGATGTATTATGGCCATTTTAGGTTGAAGTACCAAGTATAGCGTATTCTACTTGAGGGATGGAATAGCTAACAAGGTTGAAGTACTTTGGAGCATTTTGCTTATTGTCGATAATCGTCGCGAGGTATGTGAACCTCTTCCTTCTTTTGACATGATTCTATGTATGGAATATACATGTAGTACTATTTCATGATTCCTTCTACTCTTAGAAGTTAAGAGGTATGTGTGTTGATTTACTCTACGTAAAGGTTATGTCTAAGTTATCCTAAGTTCTACCAAGTCTTATGGGGGATGTTGGTAAGAGTCGTTAGGAGGTATTTGGAGCCAAGTTGACTTGGATAAGTTACGGCACAAATGAGACTAAGTATCGAACAAGCCACTGCAGCGGTAATAAAGGAAAATGTAATGACAATCAATTAAGTTAAAATGAGTAGAATTCTCCATCTGCATAGAAGCTAAGATAAGACAAAATTGTATTACATTTTCTAGATCATGGCTACTTGATTAAGATCGTTATAAATAAGTATAACTTATTCACAACGCACCAATGTATATATTACTTAATTTATAAGAATTTACGTATGAAGTTTTAAGACTATGAACCTTAAACTTTTAAAAGGTTAAGGGACTTTATTTTTCAAGTTATGGGACTTGATTCTTAAAGGAAAAAATGAATTGATTTAAAAGTATAGAATGCTTGATTTGGAAAATATTGATTTCTTGCCATTCTAAAGTTAAGAAACTTGTTTTCTTAAAAGTTAAGAGACTTGAAGTATTTTGAAAGCTATGTGATTTTATTTGAAAGTATAAGTCTCTTGGTTATAAAAGGAATGAATTTGTCTAAGACATAAAGAGTTATAACGGCTTTATGGGAAGTTGGTTATAACAACTTTATGGAAGATTAAAAGAATGGTTATCTTCAGTAATGTAAGCAAAGAAATGACTTGAAATAAAGAAGGGCAAATTATTTTAAAGGTACCAATTGCTTAAGGTTTTTAAGAAAGAAGTCACTTGATTTAGAAGCCGGTAAATGTATTTCTAAAAGGTATTGTGACTTGTCTTGAAAAGTAGATATGACTTGATACTACGGTTGTTAGTATCTTGGAAGTTTTATTTGAAAAAGAGTCTTTTTTTAAAAGGAGTAGACGTACGTAGTATGTTGGGTTAAATTCCCGGATTTTATATGACATTATCGCGTCCCAGAAATGGGCTGGGCAGTATACCTTTATGGGCAGACTATATGACATTATCACGTCCCAGGAATGGTAGGCAGATACCTTATGGCGCACTATATGACATTATCGCGTCGTGAATGGGCGGCAAAGATACCTTTATGGGCAGACTATGTGACTTTATCGCTTCCCAGATTGGGCCGGGCAGTATAGGCGTCCCTCCATAAAGGGCCGGTTTATGTTATGCAAGGTAAGTAAGTTATATGGTAATGAACTTGACGGTTTTTCCTAAGCATGTACGTAAGAATGTGACTATAACTTTTATGTAAAGATGGGAAAGATAATAAGGTACGATTAAGTTCACGAGATGGTAATGACACGGTAGGATCTGGTATTTACCCTTTTTATACTTGCCCCTGTCATTCTTTTGTCTGATTATGATTTGTTTATCGTACCTTATTTTCGCTCCATATTAAACTGTTGTTATCGACCCCTTTGGGGCTGCGTTAAATGTCCGCAGTTTAGGTACGATTGTGGATCCGCGAGCTTAGGATCCGAGTTCAGTATTTTGAGATGGCTCCAATGTTCCGGAGTTGTCATGGCTATGTATATTCAGGGGTACGCTGGGGCCTTGTCCCGCCATAGTATTTGTTCAAATCTTAGAGTGCGTATTCATCGTAGCTGGATGGCTAGAGTTGTTTTTATATCGTTAAACAGTGTAGACCCTTTCGGGCAATTTTTTTTATGATTATGGCAGCCTTATCGGCTTGGCCTTGGTTTAAAAAAAATGTTATTTACCTTCCGCAGTTTATTATGTTGTATGATTAGAAGGTGCCTGGTAGGGCACGATCGCGCCAGTCGGGTCGTGACAAAAGTGGTATCGAGCGATTAGTCCTCGGAAAGTGTCTACAGACCGTGTCTAGTAGAGTCTTGATTATCGGTGTGTTGTGCACCACATCTATAATCAGGAGGCTGCAGGACATTTAGGATTGGTTTCCATTCTTCTCACTCTGAGATCGTGCGATAGAGCTGTGTTGTTAGGGTCGCCTCCCCCTAACGAGTTATGTTGATTGCAGCTACGAGAAAGCCAGCAGTGACCCAGGAAGGACTATGTGGATTGCGTATCCAGGTTGGTAATGATTATAGTATAGTTGGTATTGTGACATACACCTATACGGAGTTATGCATGAGGGTCAGACGCGTGTTGCCTAGAATGATTTTAGATTACCAAGAGTTGGTAAAGACTAACTAGATACCGGGAAGGTATGGAACAGTTAATGAATTCTCACCAAGGTCTTGTGTTTTATTTTGAGATAATTGGGAAAGGATGAGCTGTCTGATAGGGCAGTGAACCCTTAAGAAGACATGTTAAGAAACTTAATGGAATACCATGTTAATATATTAAGCTACGTGGTAGGCTTAAGAGAATTGTACGGATGAGGTCCGTATAGAGTAAGTAATGGTTGTTGTGATCGAGACAACATGGTTATGGTATTATGAGTAGTTTTTGTACCCGTTTACGGGGGGACTGATAAGGTAGGCTTGGAGCATGGAAATTGCGAGCATAAGAATGTTGATGACCGCTGAGACCTTAGATGTACAAGGTCTTCTCGGGTAGAAAGATTTATTATAGACCAAGAATAAGAGTTAAGTGCGACGGTGGGACGGGGTGAGGACCTATTGCGGGTCGCCCCATAGCCTGAAATGGAGTGGGATCAGTTGGTAATAGTTCCGCTACGTGACAGGGTCACGAGGGTGCAAGGCCCAAGTCTAGTTAATTATTTTACGGGTTCGTGGACGCGTTCCACCGAAACCAGGTTGTGAGAGCCGGAAATGACCTTATGTTGTTTAAAATAGTGACTCCAAAAGATTGGGGGCCAGAATCGGTATGGGGGTTATGTATGTATGCTAGTATGAGTTGGAAGTACGGAAAGAGTGCGACCAGTAAGAAGGATAGCAACCAAGTGTAAAGGAATAGAACCTGAATTCATAAGAACCTTTCAAGGTAACTACACCCGTGAGTGTTTGGGGTGGTAGCTGAGCGGGTATATGAGATTTGCCCGGTGATGATACAGTCGTCAGACCCTAGTAAACCTAGTAGAGATGATTACGACAGACTTTGAGGTCATTATGACTATGGACTAGTTGGCTTCGTGAGTGCCAAGGTTGACATCTTAGTATAAATATTGTTATGTGGCCATGAATGGCATATGTTGTATGAAGGGTGTAGTAAAAGGAGACTATGTCGCTATCTATTTAGATTGGACTCCGAAAGAACATTCGGGGACGAATTTTTCTAAGGGAGGAAGAATGTTACACCCCGTAATTCAAGGACATGTTTAAGAGAATGTAAGTAAGGAACACAAGACTTGAAAAGGGTACTAAAGGAAGAATTGTTTTTCCGACGGAAAATCTTCCGAACGTCGGAAAGGAAAAATGTTCGTTGTTGAGAATTGGATTCTCAAAATGCTTTATTTGAAGAGTATGGAACTTATTAACATTATGGAAATTTATTTTTTACGGATTTGGTCATGTGGGGCCCACCCGAGGAATTTTACGTTTTGTGGGGCCCACCCGAGGAATTTTACGTTTTGTGTGGCCCACGAGGGTTACAGAATTTATGGACGAATGGGAGGGCGACACGTGGCACCCCCCCCCCCACATGGCTTGGTCGAATTAATGCAAGGGCAAAATGGTCTTTTGGCCAATGTTAAGATGACCAAGTCTTGCTAATATAAGAGCTTGACATTGTTGACTAAGTACAAGGGCCACTTGGCTTGATCTCTTCCCTCCAAACATAACATGTGTTGTAATCTAGACCCTCCATTGTGTTATATATCATCCTAAGTAGCAAGACTTAGCTCACAACACTTAGACAAATTTGAGAGACTTGTGTGTGCCTTGAGAGGCTCTCGGCTTTGAGGTTTTTGAACAAGAGAAATTTTCAATTGTTGTCCAATATTCACAAGACTTTAACCCAAGGTTCCTAGGGGTATTGTAAGGATATCTCAATAGAAAGATTTCGGAAAAACGGCCTTTTCACGTTAGTCGCAAGGCGAAAACCTAAGGCATTTTCATAGGTTTTGATTGGAAATGGAAGAGAAGTTGGTTGTGAGCTTCTAAAGGCTTCAAATAGCGGATTGAAGCGTAGAGGAAAGGAGCTAAGAATTGCTAAGGAGCGACATTGAATCTTGGAAATTATAAGGGCTTGTAAAGGTAAAATTCTTGTCGTTTTAGTAATTAAAGATTTCTTATCATTGTAATTATGGATATTAGCAAGCATGAGGTATATAATATGAAGTTTGATAAGTGTATTGACTATTGGAACCCTAATACGAAAACTAGTATGTTAGCTCTTAAGATTGTAATTCAATTTGGTTACTAGTTTAGTCGTCACATGTTATGTAATGAAGGAAATTGTAGTTGTTGAAGTTGTTTATGACTATATAACATGTTTGACCTAAGAACTTGGATTGAAAAGGAATTGGAAAGGTTGATAAGTTGTTGCACCTTTTGGCCGAAATTGGCATTTGTATTGTGGACTAGTTTGATATCAATTGTGGGGCGGAATTTTACACGTCTTGTAGGCGTGTAATCCCCTATTGTTAATTACATTGTTGAGCCTTAAATGTGGCGTGTTTGGTTATTGAATTCGGCCTTGAAAAAGGTGGCAAAGTATGTAGAAACAAAGGAAGTGCTGTCCGATTTTCCGTAGAATTTAGTGACTTTGCACTTAGAATATTCTACGTTCGAAGCTAGAGGTTAATGGACGTATTATGGTCATTTTAGGTTGAAGTACCAAGTATAGCGTATTCTACTTGAGGGATGGAATAGCTAACAAGGTTGAAGTACTTTGGAGCATTTTGCTTATTGTCGATAATCGTCGCGAGGTATGTGAACCTCTTCCTTCTTTTGACATGATTCTATGTATGGAATATACATGTAGTACTATTTCATGATTCCTTCTACTCTTAGAAGTTAAGAGGTATGTGTGTTGATTTACTCTACGTAAAGGTTATGTCTAAGTTATCCTAAGTTCTTACCAAGTCTTATGGGGGATGTTGGTAAGAGTCATTAGGAGGTATTTGGAGCCAAGTTGACTTGGCTAAGTTACGGCACAAATGTGACTAAGTATCGAACAAGCCACTGCAGCGGTAATAAAGGAAAATGTAATGACAATCAATTAAGTTAAAATGAGTAGAATTCTCCATCTGCATAGAAGCTAAGATAAGACAAAATTGTATTACATTTTCTAGATCATGGCTACTTTATTAAGATCGTTATAAATAAGTATAACTTATTCACAACGCACCAATGTATATGTTACTTAATTTATAAGAATTTACGTATGAAGTTTTAAGACTATGAACCTCAAATTTTTAAAAGGACTTTATTTTCAAGTTATGGGACTTGATTCTTAAAGGAAGAAATGAATTGATTTAAAAGTATAGAATGCTTGATTTGGAAAATATTGATTTCTTGCCATTCTAAAGTTAAGAAACTTGTTTTCTTAAAAGTTAAGAGACTTGAAGTATTTTGAAAGCTATGTGATTTGATTTGAAAGTATAAGTCTCTTGGTTATAAAAGGAATGAATTTGTCTAAGACATAAAGAGTTATAACGGCTTTATGGAAAGTTGGTTATAACAACTTTATGGAAGATTAAAAGAATGGTTATCTTCAGTAATGTAAGCAAAGAAATGACTTGAAATAAAGAAGGGCAAATTGTTTTAAAGGTACCAATTGCTTAAGGTTTTTAAGAAAGAAGTCACTTGATTTAGAAGCCGGTAAATGTATTTCTAAAAGGTATTGTGACTTGTCTTGAAAAGTAGATATGACTTGATACTACGGTTGTTAGTATCTTCGAAGTTTTATTTGAAAAAGAGTCTTTTTTTTAAAAGGAGTAGACGTACGTAGTTGTCACGACCCGATCCCAGGCCCGTGACTGGTGCCTTACCCCGGGCACCCTAGTGATACAACATCAGAGAAAATCAGCAGAAATAAAAACTTAAACAGATATACAAGAAGAAATAGGCAACCAAACGGTCACCTTTCCGTATATACATAAAAAGCTTGAACAGTTACATCCCTATTACAAACCCTGCCCACAACAGTACTACAGACCTCTAAAAATTTTATAACAACAACTATGACGGGACAGGGCCCCGCCATACCCCTGAATGTACAAGTACCTATAATGACAGGGGACTATACCAAAAGATAAGCCTCCGGAGAAACGGAGCTTCCCAAACGCTGAACTGCGATCCTAAGAACGAGGATCGACGACTGGTGTACCTCTACCTGCGGCATGAACGGCCGGCAAGGAGGTCGATAACAGTACCAAGTATGTGGCGAAAAATATTGTAAATGAAATCATGACAGTCTATATAAAACAGAAGACATGTATGATAACCAAACTACAGTTCACAACATAAAAACAGTCATGTCAAGTCAGGGACTCACGCCCTCAAGTCATCCCTCATGCCCGTGGAACTCCTTCCAGCCTGTGATCTAGGTATAAATCGTGTGATACGTATAACATGTCTCGGCCCATCCCATGGGACTCGAGGTGGAATCGCATGGTCACATTCCCGGTCCATCTCATGGACTCGGTGTCGGATCGTATGGAATACATTCCCGGTCCATCTCATGGACTCGGTATCAAATCGGGTGGAATACATTCGGTCCATCCATGGACTCGGTAGCCCAACGTGTGGAATACATTCCCGGTCCATCTCATGGACTCGGTATCAAAACGTGTGGAATACATTCCCGGTCCATCTCATGGACTCGGTATCAAATCGGGTGGAATACATTCCCGGTCCATCCCATGGACTCGGTATCAAAACGTGTGGAATACATTCCCGGTCCATCTCATGGACTCGGTATCAAAACGTGTGGAATACATTCCCGGTCCATCCCATGGACTCGGTATCAAATTGGCCATAACATTTAAACTCTCTTTTAAGACCGATTAAGATAATACCATACTTTTCTTTTAAATCACAAACACTTTCCTTTTTTTTTTAAAATCAAGTAACAACATTCTTTTCCAAAAGTTCAAGTTGCCTAATTAAAATATACTCAAGTCTTTTACTTCCGAAAGATTTCATAGTTCATAGTCTTAATCAAATAACGTAATCTCTTTTTAAAACAATTGAGTAGCATATACCTTATGTGTGAGTAGTTATTCTTGTTTATAACAATCTTATTAAAGCAGCCATGATCTAGAAAATGTAATACAATTTTGTCTTATCTTAGCTTCTATGCAGATGGAGGTTTCTACTGGTGTTATACCCCGTATTTCCAGAGTATGTACGTAAGGGAATACGTACAAAAAGTCTAGCCTTAAAGTTTAGGCAAAACGTTTTTTTTTTGGGCACAACTCACAAAACGAATAGTTTTCCGACGAAACGTTTCCACAGCTTTCGTAGGGTAAATTCCGGCTATGCCATTTCTAATTTTTGCGGATTTTTCCGAGAGACGAAACATTTTGGACCAACGGGAGGGCGACACTTGTCACCCTCCAATTGATGGACTTGAAATCGTCCATTTGGACGATTTGGACTAAGGAGAACACGTTTTTTGTGCCTTGTGCACAAGTCAAGGAGTTGGTAGGATATTTGTGTATAGTTAATCCTCACCCTACACTTGCCTTGCACTTGTCTTAATCTTGGCCATTGGTTGGCCACTTGACCTATAAATACCCCCTTAGAGATGAAGAGTTCTTCATCCACAAATTACTTTCCAAGTCTTGAAAATCCTCCCTTCTCCCTTGTTAGCCATTTCGTCCAAGCCCTCTTCCCCCTCTAGCCTAAGTGACCCTTGGCCGAGGCTTCCTCCCCCCCTAGCCTAGCCGAAATCTACTCCCCCTCCCTTGGTAGAAAAGTTGCCTTCTTGTATTGTTATAATGCCAAAAATACCCTAGCCCAAATACCTTAGTACTTAGTAGAAGTTGTGAAGAACTTCTAAGGTTTCTTTGGAGCATACAACTTAGAGCAAAACCTTGCTCAGTGCGACTTTTCTAGGATATTATTGGGCTTACCGAGGTAACTAATCCTAACCCTCTTTTGAATTAGAGAATATATCTTGTTGTAGTATAAGAATAAGTATAAATACTTAGAAGAATATCACGAGAATAGAATAGACTGTTTCACGAGAGACTTATATAGCTCAGGGTAGGGTAGTCTTGACTTTCCATAGAATTGTGAACCCTCTGTTTAGAATGACCTCGCAGTAGTCTTTGATAGATGTGCGTGACTATTATAGGTGACTCTCTGTGGCGACATATTCAACTTGGCGGTGGTATTCATGAGAAGGTATGTGATTCTTCCTAAAGCATGATATTTTACAATATATATAACTAAGGCAATGCCTCGGCTTAAGCACGAATAACACTTACGGTAATGCCTCGGCTTAAGCTGAATAATAAAAATCAAAGCATTTCAAAAGAATCTTGAATCATTTTTAAGGAGAACTAATTGGTTTTTAAGCGAAGCTTAAGAGTTATACTAGCCTTATGGGAAGTTAAGTATAACCACTTAAGATTGATAAAAGCAGTTTGCCTATGTGTTTATAACGTGCTTATATTGAATTGTGAAAAGAATAATAAGATGGTTTGATAAGTAGACATGATATGATGCTATGTGTGTTAGTGTCTTGTAACGTTTGTGAAAAAGAGTATTCTTGTTGTGCTTATGTTGTTTAACGATAAGCTGTTAGGTTAGTGTAGCATCACTCACCTCTTGACATATTACCGGGGTTAAGGCGCCTCCGTCGCGGGGTAGACTCGGTGATGCAGGACCATGATTCGAGAATACCTCATGCGGGTCCAAGGGACCTATGCGGAGCTACGGGAGTTCCAGGTTAGTGTGCGGGGTTATACCTCATGCGGTCCATGTGGCCATGCGGACGACGAGTCCAGGACGATGCCGAGGAGTAGCTACCCTCGATGCGGGGTTATGTACCCTATGCGGGCCTATGTGATTGGCCTATGCGGACTACGAGAGTCGTGATTAGGCTTGCATGGTGATACTACGCAATTGGCCTGCTTGATCATTCGCAGCCTAGAAAAGACACATTCTGATTTACCTATTCGCTCTTGTTTGTGATGTGCACTATGCGGTTTCCTTAGTTGTTTTATACATACTTGCAAAACTGTTTTTAAAAATGATATGTTTCATTTAAGTATTTCTGATTTCATATACTTAGTACTGTTATCGACCTCCTTGGGCTGCGTTCATGCCGCGGTAAGGCGGCAGTGCTAGATCCACATTCTTAGGATCTCTACGTTGGTGTCGTGAGCTCCATCTTTTAGGAGGCTCTACTTTTGGGTATGATCTCCTGTTGTAGATAGTTTTATGCGATCGAGGTATGGCGGGCCTGTCCGCCATAGTTGTATATTTCCTTAAGTGCTGTAGTCGTATTTATGCGATGTCGGATGTATCGCTAAACCACATTATATATATATGCGAAAAGCGATGTTTTCACATAAAGCTGCGTCTTATTTTATAAATCGTTTCATGTCTTGCTTTATATTTCCGATTACTCGATGTATGACTACTTGGGTGCCGGTAAGGCACGATCCACGGGCCCGAAGTCGTGACAAAAGTGGTATCGAGCGCTTAATCCTCGGAAAGTGTCTACTGCACCGTATCTAGTAAGTCTTGATTATCGGTGTGTTGTGCACCACACCAATAATCGAGGCTATAAGATATTTAGGATTGGTTTCCATTCTTCTCATTACGAGATCGTGCTTTAGAGTCGTGTTATAGGTTGGACCTCTAACGTATTCCTTTCGTATGCTGATTATGCCTCACGTAAGGCAACCGGGCGAAGAAGGGCAAGCGGCCGAGGAGGCGCTAGCAGACACCCAGTCACGAGGATCGGGCCCGGTCTATACCGAGACGGCGAGTTCTATGACGCCGGCCCAGCGAGACCACAGTACCACACCTCATCCCGCGGCACAGGGGCGGAGAGTTAGGGTACTGAGATGGCCCGACTTTTGGCTAAAGTTGTGGCCCGTCTGAGAGAGATTGGATCGGCGATTCGGTTCCAGCTCAGCTCGGTCGCACCGTGGTACACCCGAGGCGAGATAGTTTGAGGCTACGAGATTTCTTGAGTTGTAGCCTTGAGTTTTACGGTCGAGGCGGAGGATGATCCGCGAGTTCATCCGTCGGCTTGAGGATCGCGAGGTGATCATGGCCTCGAGAGCAGTCTGTGACCCGGTTCGCGTCGGTGCGTGATACCGCGATCGATTGGTTTGATTCATGGGAGTTATCCCGGGAGAGCACGCGTCCCCAACTACTGGGATGAGTTCTCGAGGCTTTCCTCACTCACTTCTTGCCTCGCAGATGAGAGAGGCGCGGTGATAGATTTTTACCATCGAGGCAGAGAAGGGCCGCGTCGTGAGTACAATGTCGAGTTTGATTCATTGGCTCGATATGTCCCAAAGATTGGTAGCAGATATGGAGGATAGGGTGCACCGCTATGTCACCGGGCTGACGACTATATGGCCGAAGTCATGTGCGGGTGTTTCTCTCGGCCGGTATGGACATTACCCGCACGCAGCTCATGCTCTTGGATGTGAGGCGTAGAGACCGCCGGGTTGTGACGTGAAGAAGACCGGGGCGGCAGGGTCTTTTGGTGGCTATCGTGGTGGCGGCCTCGGCAGGCCTAGATTTGCACCGGCCAGCCCGAGCACTCTGCGCCGTCCTCGGCCTGGCCGAGGTATTGAGGCGCACCGGGGCCCGTGACTTGAGCGTCGAGGCGGCGGAAATGCGGCGATCGGGACCACCCGCCGGTGTGGCGTCACGGTAGACCACCGGGAGTTGTGGTGCTACGGAGTTTGTTTGATTGTGGCGGCGGGTCACTATGCGGGAACTTGTCCGACCAAAGGCGATCTTGATGGTAGAGTCGACTACGAGTTCTTTCGCGGTCTTCTTCATCCCGACGATTACTGCCCGGAGGCAAGGTACTCATGGACCGGCAGTCACGGCAGGTCGTGGCGCGGGTCCCGATTCTAGCGGTCCTCGAACGCATTTATGCTGTCGGTCCAAGCGGGATCGTGAGGCCTCACCGATGTCGCTGGTACCTTATCGATTCGGGTTTGATGTTTATGCCTTGATAGATCGGGTTCTACTCTGTCTATATATCTCCCTTGTTGCTAGTAGGATAGGGATAGAGCCCGAGTCCATAGATCCTTTCGAGGTAGCTACGCGATGGGTGATTGATGGTAGCTCGGCGGGTATATAGAGTTTGTCTGTGACCATTTACGATCGTCGGACCTAGCCGACTTGATAGAGTTGGAGATGATTGACCGACGTGATTATGGGGATGGATTGGCTAGCTTCTTGCTACGCCAATGTAGACCGCAGAGAGAAAGTAATGCGGTTCCGGTTTCGAGGAGGTTGTTGTGTGGGAGAGCACGGTATCGCCGAGGTAGGTTTATTTCCTACCTCAAGGCTAGGAAGATGGTGCGAAGGGTATATCTACCATCTCGTTCGGGTGTTTGATCTTGAAGGCTGCGATACCAGATTTTCGATCGATTCGATGGTCGTGAGTTCCCAGGCGTGTTTCGGATGACCTCCGGGTATCCTCCCGAGAGGAGATCGAGTTTTGTATAGATGTGTTGCGGATACTCGGCCTATTTCCATTCCGCCATACGAATGGCACCGCCGAGTTGAGAGTTGAAGGACCGGTGAGGGATTTCTTTGGAGAAAGGGCTTCATTAGGCCTAGTGTTTCTCCCCGGGAGCGCGGTATTGTTCGTAAAGAAGAAGGGCGGGACGCTGCGCATGTGTTGATTCTGAGCGGTGAACAAGGTGACCATTAAGAGATACCCTTCCTGTGATTGATGATTTGTTCGACCAGTTGCAGGGTGCGAGATGTTTCTCCAAGATTGATCTGCGATCGGGCTATCATCAGGTGCGAGTCAGAGAGGTGGATGTCCCTAGATCGCATTCAGGACCGTGACGCATTATGAGTTCAGGGTCATGTCTTTTGGGTTGACCAATGCTCCGGCAGTATTCATGGATTTGATGAACCGAGTGTTCAAACCATTTTTGGACACGTTTGTGATAGTGTTCATTGATGATATCTTGGTTTATTCGCTCGGGCGAGAGCATGCAGAGCATTTGAGGTTGTCTTGTGATTCTCGGGACCAGGTGGTTAGACGCCAAGTTTTCCAAATGTGAGTTTTGGTTGACTTCAATGGCGTTTCTTGGGCATATTGTCGGGGCTGATGGCATTCGAGTGGATACGGCCAAGATCGCGGCAGTCAGGACTTGGCCTAGACCTACTACTCCGACAGAGGTTTGCGCTTTCGGGCCTTGCAGATATTATCGGTTCGTAGAAGTTTGCTTCTATCTACGCACCATTGACTAGGTGACTCGGAAGGCAGCCAAGTTTGATGGTGATGCTTGTGGCGGGGTTTCGATTCTTTGAAAGAGGCGACCGCCCCGTTCTTACTCTTCCGGAGGTCGGATGGTTATGTCGTGTATTGTGATCGTCGGGCATCGGGTTGGGATGTGTGTTGACGCAGCATGGCGGGGTTATAGCATATGCATCCCGACACCGAAGAAACACGGAGAACTACCCACCCATGATTTGGAGTTAGCGGCCGTGATTCACGCTTTGAAGATCTGGAGCACTATTTGTATGGGGTTCACGTGGATATTTATACGCACCACAAGAGCCTCCGATATCTTCACCAGAGGGAGTGAACTTACGGCGAGACGGTGGTTAGAGTTGCTTAAGGATTACGATGTTGATATCTGTACCACCCGAAAGGCCAATGTTGTGGCGGATGCTCTTAGTCGTAGGTCGATGGGAGCCTATCGGATGTGCGACTAGAGAGGAGGGACATGGTTCGTGATTTGCATCGGTTAGCGAGCCTTGGTGTCCGCTTGATTAATTACGATAGCGATGGGGTTAGAGTTCGTGAGGTTGCCGAGTCTTCCATCGTCGAGGAGGTGAAGAGGCAACGATTCGAGATCGGCTTTGATTCGATATCGTGATACTGACTCTTCGTGAGGGCAAGGGTCCTTTTGAGGTAGCACGATGGGGTGCTAAGGTTTGAGGGCGGTGTGTGTTCCGGATGTTTCAGGACTTGTAAAGAGTTCTTGGGAAGCACACGGTAGCGTTACTCTATCCATCCGGTCGACCAAGATGTACCACGACCTTAGATCTGTGTATTGGTGGGATGGCTTGAAGAGGACGTTGCGAGTTCGTAGCTCGGTGCGTGTTGTCGGCAGTGAAGGTAGAGCACCGAGGCCCGGTGGTTTGTTCTGACGATTGAGATCCCGACACGGAAGTGGGAGGTAATCAACATGGACTTCATTACGTGATTACCTCGCACTCGGAGGAGACATGATTCTATATGGGTTATCGTCGACGGTGTGAAATCAGCCCACTTTCTTCCGTCGGGCGACGCACCGGTGAGAATTATGCCGACTTTACATCAGAGATCGTCGATCGCATGAGTCCCTACTTCGATCATATCGACGAGAGCCCGGTTCGGCTAACTTCCTGAGGTCCTTCCAGAGGGTTTAGGACGCAGTGAGCCCGAGTCGCATTTCATCCACGGCAGACGGACAGCAGAGCGCACTATCCGCACTTCGAGGATATCTTTGTGAGCCCGTGTTATTGACCGATGGTAGTTGGGAGGATCATTTGCCTCTAGTTGAGTTCGCGTATAATAATAGCTACCACTCCAGTATTCAGATGGCGCCTTATGAGGCCTTGTATGGGAGGAAGTGCAGATCGCCTATAGGTTGGTTCGATGTGGGCGAGGTGCAGCTAGTGGGACCAGATTTGGTACAGCAGGCAGTGGATAAGGTAAAGCTTATCCGAGAGCGGCTATTGACAGCTCAGAGTCGACAGAAGTCGTATGCAGATCATTGTCGTCGGCATCTTGAGTTCGAGGTTCATGATTGGGTTTTCCTAAAGGTGTCACCCATGAAGGGTGTGATGAGATTCGGGAAGAAGGGAAACTCAACTAGGTACATTGGGTCGTTTGATTATCCAGGATAGGCAAGATTGCCTATGAGTTGGATCTGCCGTCCGATCCGGAGGCGGTGCATCCGGTTTTCACGTATCTATCTTTGAGAGATGTATCGGGGATCCATCTAGGGTACACCCGATTGACGATGTCGGTGTGGGGTTATCGTATGAGGAGATTCCCATAGCGATTGTGGATCGTCTGGTTAGGCGTCTGCGGACCAAGGCGTGGCCGTCAGGTCTTGTGGCGAACGAGCTCAGGGAGGAGATGACGTGGGAAGCCGAGGAGGACATGAGGCAGAAGTATCCTCACCTATTCCCCACACCTCCAGGTAATTCACTTTCCTACTTGTAAATTTTCGTTATCGTTTCTGCCTAAGTGTTGCTCTGTGGCCGTGTGTGGCATTTACAACTGTTTAAGTTATGAAGAATCTTATCGTTAACTGTCTTGGGAAGGAACATTCGGGACGAATGTTTCTAAGGAGGGGAGAATGTTATACCCCGTATTTCCAGAGTATGTACGTAAGGGAATACGTACAAAAAGTCTAGCCTTAAAGTTTAGGCAAAACGTTTTTTTTTGGGCACAACTCACAAAACGAATAGTTTTCCGACGAAACGTTTCCACAGCTTTCGTAGGGTAAATTCCGGCTATGCCATTTCTAATTTTTGCGGATTTTTCCGAGAGACGAAACATTTTGGACCAACGGGAGGGCGACACTTGTCACCCTCCAATTGATGGACTTGAAATCGTCCATTTGGACGATTTGGACTAAGGAGAACACGTTTTTTGTGCCTTGTGCACAAGTCAAGGAGTTGGTAGGATATTTGTGTATAGTTAATCCTCACCCTACACTTGCCTTGCACTTGTCTTAATCTTGGCCATTGGTTGGCCACTTCTTGACCTATAAATACCCCCTTAGAGATGAAGAGTTCTTCATCCACAAATTACTTTCCAAGTCTTGAAAATCCTCCCTTCTCCCTTGTTAGCCATTTCGTCCAAGCCCTCTTCCCCCTCTAGCCTAAGTGACCCTTGGCCGCGGCTTCCTCCCCCCCTAGCCTAGCCGAAATCTACCCCCCCTCCCTTGGTAGAAAAGTTGTCTTCTTGTATTGTTATAATGCCCAAAATACCCTAGCCCAAATACCTTAGTACTTAGTAGAAGTTGTGAAGAACTTCTAAGGTTTCTTTGGAGCATACAACTTAGGAGCAAAACCTTGCTCAGGCGCGACTTTTTCTAGGATATTATTGGGCTTACCGAGGTAACTAATCCTAACCCTCTTTTGAATTAGAGAATATATACTGTTGTAGTATAAGAATAAGTATAAATACTTAGAAGAATATCACAGAATAGAATAGGACTGTTTCACAGTAGACTTATATAGCTCACCGGGTAGGGTAGTGCTGCCCGACTTTCCATAGAATTGTGAACCCTCTGTTTAGAATGACCTCCAGAGTAGTCTTTGATAGATGTCTGTGACTATTATAGGCTGACTCTCTGCGCGCGACATATTCAACTTGGCAGGTGGTTTTCGCTGAGAAGGTATGTGATTCTTCCTAAAGCATGATATTTTACAATATATATAACTACGGCAATGCCTCACGGCTTAAGCCTGAATAACACTTACGGCAATGCCTCACGGCTTAAGCCTGAATAATAAAAATCTGAAAGCATTTCAAAAAGAATACTGAATCATTTTTAAGGAGAACTAATTGGTTTTTAAACAGAAGCTTAAGAGTTATACTAGCCTTATGGGAAGTTAAGTATAACCACTTAAGATTGATAAAAGAAACAGTTTGCCTATGTGTTTATAACAGACTTATATTGAATTGTGAAAAGAATAATAAGATGGTTTGATAAGTAGACATGATATGATGCTATGTGTGTTAGTGTCTTGTAACGTTTGTGAAAAAGAGTATTCTTGTTGTGCTTATGTTGTTTAACGATAAACTGTTAGGTTAGTGTAGCATCACTCACCTCTTGACATATCTGGGGTTAAGTCGCCTCCGACGCGGGGTAGACTCAGCGATGCAGGACCATGATTCGAGAATACCTCATGCGGGTCCAAGGGACCTATGCGGAGCTACGGGAGTTCCAGGTTAGTGTGCGGGGTTATACCTCATGCGGTCCATGTGGCCATGCGGACGACGAGTCCAGGACGATGCCGAGGAGTAGCTACCCTCGATGCGGGGTTATGTACCTACGCGGGCCTATGTGATTGGCCTACGCGGACTACGGAGTCGTGATTAGGCTTGCATGGTGATACTACGCAATTGGCCTGCCGATCATTCGCAGCCTAGAAAAGACACATTACGATTTACCTATCACGCTCTTGTTTGTGATGTGGCACTATGCGGTTTCCTCGTTGTTTTATACATACTTGCAAAACTGTTTTTAAAAATGATATGTTTCATTTAAATATTTTACAGTTTCATATACTTAGTACTTGTTGTACTGACCTCCTTCGGGGGGCTGCGTTCATGCCGCAGGTAAGGGCAAGCAGGTGCTAGATCCACATTCTTAGGATCTCTACGTTTGTGTCGTGAGCTCCATCTTTTCAGGAGGCTCTACTTTTGGGTATGATCTCCTGTTGTAGATAGTTTTGTGCGATCAGGGTATGGCGGGCCTGTCCCGCCATAGTTGTATATTTCCTTAGAGTCTGTAGTCATGTTGTATGCGATGTCGGATGTAATCGCTAAACCTGTTTATATATATATGCCGAAGGCGATGTTTTCTCACATAAATCTGCGTCTTATTTTATAAACTGTTTCATGTCTTGCTTTATATTTCCGATTACTCGATGTATGACTACTTGGGTGCCTGTAAGGCACGATCCACTGCCCGGGCGTCGTGACAACTGGTTTTAATATAATTAATTAACACCTTATGTTTTAAACCAACCAAAACTCATTTAGCACATGTACATCTACCGTACTACATAGTTTACAAAACATCATGCTAGAAAGGATAGGAAGAGGTTCACATACCTCGCGACGGTTATCGACAATTAGCAAAACGCTCCAAAGTACTCTAACCTTGCTCGCCTTTTCCACCCTTCAAGTAGAATACGCTACTCGTAGTACTTCAACCTATAAAGGCCACAAAACATCTATCAACCACTAGGTCTCTTCGTAGAATAATTCTAGATACAAGATTCTTTATTCTACGGAAAAATTCGGCAGCACCTCCCCCCCCCCCCCCCCGTAACCACATCAATCTCCTCCTCTATCAAGGCCCGCTACCAAGCCAACAACTCCTAGGGGGAGTTACACGTCTAACCGGACGTGTACAACACTGCCCCACAATAATACTACAACATGTAATATCCAATTACAATAGGGGGACATAGATCATTACCTCGATAAGCCCAAAATTATCCAAGATATAAGTCGATCCTGAGCAACGTTTAGCTCCAAATCCTTACGCTCCAACCCGCTCCAAGCAACCCTTAGAAGTTTCTAAACAACTTCTCTTAACACTTCAACCAAGCTTATGAAGATTTTCTAGGGTTTCATTTTGCGACTATTGTAATAAAATAGTATTTCCGGGTTTCTAGTATTGAAAAAACTTTGGAATACAACTAGAGATACTAGGCTAAGGTATTTGGGATTTATACAACAATACTTAAGGTATTTCTCTACACAAAGTGGGAGGGGGACGAGAACAATTTTAAAGGGAGGGAATATTTTGCCTTGGAAGACTTAAGTGTGGATGATATGAAGTCTTCAACTAAGGGGGTATATATAGAAGAATCAAGGGTCAAGATCTATGCAAGTGTGTGGTCAAGATGGGGCCATGTGGGTGGGTAGTTTACCAACCATTTGCCTACCACAAAAATAGGACAAGTGGCTTGCCACTTGTCCCCTAAAACGTCCAAGCCATGTGTCCCTCATCAATTCGGCCACTTGGCCACATGGGGGTGACACGTGTCGCCCCCCTACTCGTCCAAAATATTTCATCTTCCGAAGATACCAGTAATGCCAAAAATCCGAAAATAAAGTGGGCCCCACAAAACCGTAAATTCTCCCGTGGGCCCCACGTGACCAATTTCAGAAATAAAATTCCATAATTCTCAAATATTCCAAAAAGTCCGAATACCAAATCTGGGAATCCAATTCCCATTAATGAACCTTTTTCCTTCACAAAATCCGGAAACTTTTCCGTCGAAAAATCACATCTTTCTTCCTTTCCAATTTTAATGTCGTATTCTCGTACGTACGTCCTCATATACATACTCTGGAACTACGGGGTGTAACATTCTTCCCCCCTTAGAAACATTCGTCCTGAATGTTCCTTCTAAGTCTCTTATCACACAAGCACCGGTATAGTCTTCACTACTATACTTACAAAACCAATTATGCCACACCTGGCCATAATATAACATACGCGCAAAACTCAATCCAAGCCAATGAGGAATCACCTCTAACGTGCATAACAACACAAAACTTCCACCCATGGTCCAAAGGATACTTTTGTTATTGTCACGACCCGAACCCGGGCCCGTGACTAGTGCCTTACCCCGGGCACCCTAGTGATACAACATCAGAGAAAAACCAGCGGAAATAAAAACTCAAGAATGAAAACAGTGAAATAAGAAAGTAGGCTAACCCAAACGGTTACTTTTTTTATACATAATTTAAAACTTGAACAGTTACATCCCATACAAACCTGCCCACAAAGTGCATGCACTCTAAGAATTTTGAAACCATAATGACGGACAGGCCCCGCCATGCCCCCGAATATACAAAAGTTTACTACTGTGGAACTGTACCACCTGACAAGCTTAGGAGATATGGAGCTTTCCGAGAACCGAACAGCGATCCTAAGAGAGTGGATCGCCAAGCTATGTACCTCAACTGCGGCATGAACGCAGCCCAAGAGGTCAAGGTACCAAGTATGTGAAACTGTAAATGAAATCATAATAGTCTATATAAAGCAGGAGACATGTATGATAACCAAATTACAACACCACAACATAAAAGCAGTCATATCAAGATAGGGACTCATGCCCGTGAAATCATCACTCAAATACAACCCGGGAATTTAACCCGCACAAAGGCCGCATGCCCCTGTATCTCACCTCGGTATAAGCATGGCCCTGGAACCGTCCTAGTGGCCCATACCCGTGGACCATCCAACGTGTCGGTATGCCCAAAAGAGATAACAAGATAACAATCCTTGTGGAAGCATACCCGTGGGCTACCCAACGTGTCGGTATGTCCAAACAACTAACAAGAGAATACTCACCGTGGAAGCATACCCGTGGGCTACCCAACGTGTCAGTATGTCCAATCAAATAACAATAACAACACCCCTAATGGAAGCACACCCGTGGGCTACCCAACGTGTCGGTATGTCCATCAATCAACCAGATAGCCGGCCCTCCAACGAGAGGCGCGGTAGTACATAAATACAACACTTGCACACAGAAGCTATCACTACAAGCATAGGCCCGTTACACACAACTCAAGGTACTATAAATATTTCTTAACACAATGTCAAGTATACCATTTAAAACCCAAGTACTTAACCCCTTTAGGATCAAGGTACTCCTACCTTTTATAAACAAGTCACTTATGTTTTTCCATCACAAGAAGTTCAATATTTGAAAACGAGTTACTTCCCTTTTCCCAAAGTCAAGTTACCATTTTAAATCTAATAATGAAACCATTTCTTTATTTTCATAAAGTCGTTATAACTAACCTCCCATAAAGCTATTACAACCCTTTATGATTAATAAAACAAGTCAAGACAAAATCATGCCTTTCTTTTAAACCAAAATACTTCAAATTCTTAAGTCTCTTTCCCTTTAGAAAATCGAATTCCTTACTTTGGAATTTTTAAGAAGATCAAAACTTGATTTCAATAATTCTCATTAGAGCAGCCATGATCTAGGAAATGTAATGCCATTTTGTCTTATCTTAGCTTCTATGCAGATGGAGGTTTCTACTGGTTTTAATATGATTAATGTCATTACTTCTTTCCTTTATCGACGCTGCATTGGCTTGTTCGATCCTTATTCCCATTTTCGAAATTGTAACGTTATTCTTTTAAAAACCAAGTATTCATATCTCACGAATTAGGTTTTATACTTTTCAACACCATTTAGGTCAATTACAAGTCACGTCTCTTATCTTTTGAAAACAACAGACCATTCTTTTAGCTACATAAAGCGGTTATAACAAACTTCCCATAAAGCCGTTATAACACTTTATGTTTTAAACCAACCAATTACCACTATAAACATTTATGAGACCAATAGGGCTCATTCTTTAACCACCGAGTACCCGTTACTAACGGATAAGACTTTACTACTATTTTCACACAATGAAGCCCTTAACACTTCATATCAAGTCAAGGCACAAAAGGGAAATCAAATTCCTTTAACACTCGTGCGTCTACCGCACTATATATTTTACAAATAGTCATGCTGAAGAGGATAGGAAGAATCACATACCTTGCGACGATTGTCGACAATAAGCAAAATGCTCCACAGCACTATCTCCCTTAAGAGGAATATGCTACACGTAGTACTTCAATCCTATAAGGATCATAAAACGTCTATCAATCTCTAGCTTCGAACGTAGAATAAACTAAGTGCAAAGTCCCTAAATTCTACGACAATTTGGACGGCACTTCCTTTGTTTCTACTAACTTGCCACCTTTGTTAAGGTCGAATTCAATAACCCAACGCCCCACAATAATACAAAATAACCCAATACTTTCCATCCCATTCTTGGCCAACCATAAACCAATTCTTAAATCCCTTTCAATACTATCCAATCCAAGTCCTTAGGTCTAACATGATATCTAGCCCTAGACATCTTCAACAATTACAATCTCCCTTTACAACATGCGACGTCCCAATTAGAAATCCAATTGAAGTTACAATCTTAAGGCTAACATGCCCATTTCAGTTTTTAACAAGACAACAAGATCCAAATCTATACAATATAAAACAGCCTCAGGCTCAATTCTATACTACTACAATATAACAGCCTTAGGCTCAACTCTAAACTACTAAAATAAAACAGCCTCAGGCTCACATCTATACTACTAAAATAAAACAGCCTTAGGCTCATAACCAAGAGAAAGGGGAAACTCTTACCTTAAGGAATAGCCCACAAAAGCCCCTTTTTCTTCCACCTCTTTCCGTCAAAATCGCCCACCAGCGTTACCCACAAGTTTACCCACACTTTTTCTTCTTGCCGCCGCTCCAACAATCTCCTCTAAAGCTAGGTTTTCTTCCAAAAACTAGAGAGAAGGGAGAGGGTTTTTCTTAGGAGGGTTTGGAAATGAAATGAAATGGAATGGCCAAGTCTTCCAAGACTTGGCCCTAAAATAGGACCACTTACTGATAAAAAGGATGGGAGGGACACTTGTCACCCTCCCATAGGTTATAAACGAAATATCCCCTGTTTTTCGTCACTTACTGCGCAAAATTCCCGCCTCGGCGCCGCGGCCCCGCCGCCGGCGCCGCGGCGCTTCCACTTCCAAAAATAAATCTTTCGCGATGCTGCGCCACGCATTCGGCGCGCGGCTGCAACCCTGTGACCCCAAGTACAAGCGGCGCGCGCTGCGATCCGGCCGCATGCACTGCAGACGAGAACTGCGCACTGGCGCACCAAACTTGTAACTTCCATAACTTTTGACTCCGATGTCCAAACGACGAACGGTTTGTTGCGTTGGGATCTAGATTTAACGGACTACACATTAGGACTTTTAAACACCTCGAAATTCTTAACAACTGGGGTAAAACACTCCAAGGTAAACTCAAAATCCGTCCAACACATGTTGTCAACTTATCTATCAACTTTTTACATCTTAAATTCCTTGGTATGTTCTTTTCTAACTCCTTGAATTTACGGGGTGTAACAGTTATACCCCGTAGTTCCAGGGTATGTATGTGAGGACGTACGTATGAGAATACGACAGAAATTTTGGAAAGAAAGAAAGATGTGATTTTTCGACGGAAAAGTTTCCGGGTTTTGTGAAGGAAAAAGGTTCGTTGATGGGAATTGGATTCCCAGATTTGGTATTTGGGCTTCTTGGATTATTTTAGAATTATGAGATTTTATTTTCGGAAATGGTCACGTGGGACCCACGGGAGAAATTTACGGTTTTGTGGGGCCCACTTTGTTTTTGAGGTTTCTGGTATTTTTGATATTTTCGGAAGACGAAATATTTTGGACTAGTCGGGGGGCGACACGTGTCACCCCCATGTGTCCAAGAGTGGCCGATTTGTTGTGCCAAGTGTCCATGGCCGAAATGGCCTTACAAGTGGCATGGCACTTGGAGCATGTTTTCGTTGGCCATGTGGTGTGGTGGGACCCACACACACATGGCCCAATCTTGACCCTACACTTACCTTGATCTTGGCCCTTGAAACCTCTATAAATACCCCCCTTAGGTTGAAGAGTAATTCATCCACACTTGAAAGTCTTCCAAGGCAAAAAAATATCACTTCCCTTTGTGTTGTGTTCGTCCACCCTCCCCCACTTGTGTAGAAATACTTTGTGTATTGTTGTATAATCCCTAAATACCTTGGCCTAGTATCCCTAGTAGTATTCCAAAGTTGTTTTAATACTAGGAGCCCGGAAATGCTACTTTATTCCAATAGCCGTAAAGTGAAACTCTAGAAAAATCTTCCTAGCTTGGTTGAAGTTTTAAGAGAAGTTGTTTAGAAACTTCTAAGGGTCGCTTGGAGCGGGTTGGAGCGTAAGGAGTTGGAGCTAAACGTTGCTCAGGATCGACTTATAAACTTGGATAACTTCTGGGCTTATCGAGGTAATGATCTATGTCCCCCTATTGTAATTGGATATTACATGTTGTAGTAGTTATACTTGAGTATATTATTGGAAGGATGATTATAAAGGTTTGAATCAGATTTACATTGACCGCATTTACAGTGAGACTTGTGTAGTATTATTGTGAAGAGTTGAACACGCCCGGTTAGGCGTGTAATCCTCGGGAGTTGTTGGCACAGTAGTGGGCCTTGATAGGGGAGGAGATTTATGTGATAGCGGGGAGGTGCCGCGAATTTTTACGTAGAATAAGGAATCTTGTATTTAGAATATTCTACGAAGAGAACTAGAAGTTGATAGATGTATTGTGGTTGTTATAGGTGGATCTTCTACGTGCGGCATACTTGACTTGGCTTGTGGTTTAAGCTAAAAAGGTATGTGATTCTTCCTATACTCTTGAGCATGATTGTTGTGAACTATATAGTACGGTAGACGTACGTGTGTGAAATGAATTTTGTTTGTTTAAAACATAAAGTGTTATAATGGCTTTATGGGAAGTTAGTTATAACGACTTTATGAGGATAAAAGAAAGGTTTGATTTTGACAGTGAAACGACTTGATTTTGAAAGTTAAGAGACTTGATCTTGAAAGATAAGAGACTTGACTTATAACGACTTGTTTTTGGAAAAAAAAGAAGTAACTTGATTTAAATATAGGTTACTTGTTTTGAGAAGAGTAAAGTTATTTGGGTTTTAAAAGAACACTTGTTGTTGTTTTAAAAGAAAAGCACTTGGTTTAAAAAGTATAGAGTACGTGATTTTAAAAGTCTTATAAAGATTTTCGGAAGGTGTAGTAATTTGGTTTGAAAGGAAAACGTGTTTTAATACTACGAGTATTAGTATCATGTGGCTTTTACGTAAAAAGAGGTCTTTTTGAAAGAATGAAAGTACGTAGTATTTTGGGTTTGAAACCCGGATTGTTGATTAAAATGAATGTATGTTGAACTGGCCTGTGCTTGTTGTGATAGTCTTTGATGTGCAAGTGTTTTGTTGATATCCGCGTGACTCTGGAGGGCGGCTATCCGATTGATTGATCGACATATCGACGTTGGGTGGTCCAAGAGTATGTGTCCACTTTGAGTATCGATCGGTTGTTTCGCATGCCGAGACTGCAGGAGGCGGCTATTCGATTGATTTCCTTTGGACATGCTGACACGATGGATGGTCCACGGGCATACGTCCAGTAGGATGGTTTCATGGCCATGACTTCCGAGGTGAGATGCCGGGGCATGCGGTCATTGTGAGGTTCAGATTGTTAGTCCATGGACCGCTAATCCATGAAGCTTGCCGCAGTGACGAGCGATCACGGGCTTGATTTATGCGTGTGGTTCAGCACACTTTAGATACTTGTTCGGTCATTTTCTCGTGTCCGGTAGCCTCGGTAGATAGCTTAAGATACTTGCCTCGGCCATATCTTGTGAGACGGTAGGCTATTAGACGTTAGCTTAAGATACTTGCCTCGGCCATTGCGTGGCTAGCTTTGGGTAGTAGTTGGCTTCCGTACCTTGCGTGATGGGATATGACTAGCTTTTGACCGGTAGTTGGCTATTCTACTTGGCGATCGGTTTTGACGACGCAGTGTGATCTAGTGTTCGTGTTCACATACGGGTGTTGTTTTACATCATATCGCGGCAGATGAGAATGAGTTCCACCGCATAAGTGATATTATGGGCGTGAGACCCATAGTTATGTGTGAGTGATTATTCTGGGGATATGCGTCCCCTTACTTGACATAACTGTTTACTTATTGCGAAATGGCTTTATAAAATGATGAAATGTGATTTCATTATAGTATTTTGATTTCACATACTTGGTACTGTTATCGACCTCCTGGCCCGCGTTCATGCCGCAGTAGAGGTACACCGATTGTTGATCTCGCCATAGGATCGCGATTCGGCGTTGAAGCTCCGTTCCTCCGAGGCTTATCTTTTGGTATAGTCCTGTCATTGTAGGTACTTGTACATTCGTGGTATGGCGAGCCTGTCGCCATAGATGTTGTTACATTCTAAGAGGTGCAGAATCTTGTTGTGGCGAGTTTGTAAAAGGATAAGCGTCGGGTTTTTATGTATGTATACGTATGCAATGCTTTGGTTGCTTTGCTTATTTATCATATCTCTTGTTTCATGTTTATGTTTTATTTCCGCTGATTTTCTCTGATGTTGTATCACTAGGGTGCCCGGGGTAAGGCACCAGTCACGGGCCCTGGTTCGGGTCGTGACAACTTTCTTCCCCTCTTCACTTATAAAAAGGACACTTCCATCATCTTAACACATCTTAGCCTCTTTTCTTACTCGTCGTATCTTCCTCGTACACTCGAAATCTTCTTACTATACGTACCACATTTCTGTCATTGCTTCAGTTTCCAAAATCTCGGGGTCACTATCTCTAACTTGGTCATCATTAACTGTGAACACTCTGGATGGATCTCCGATACTCTTCCGAAACATAGCAACATGGAATACCGGACGTACTGCCTCCTAAGTCGGACGTCAACGCTAACTTATAGGCAACCTGGCCTATTCTACAACGATCTGAAAAGGCCCAAAGTACCTCGGGCTAAGTTTCCCCTGCTTTCCAAATCTCGTCACACCCTTCCGGGGTGGTACCTTCAAGAAGACCCACCATCAACCTGAACTCCAAGTGTCGACGCCGATTTCCCGCACGACTCCTGTTGACTCCGAGCTGCTAGAAACCTCTTCTGGATAAGCTTCCCCTTACCCACATCCTGCTGAATCAAGTAGGGACCAACTATCTGAACCTTGCCAACCTCGAACCAATCGACCGACAACCTACACTTCCGCTCATACAAGGCTTCATAAGGCACCATCCGAATACTAAAATGGTAGCTATATAATACTCACTCAACAAGAGGCAAAAATAATCCTCACAGCTACCCCTGGAATTATCCCACTGGTACACCCTATGTATATAATGCTCTCCGACAAGGGTTACCCGCAAAAATCTTCTACTCGAGACGACCTTACATCTAAGGTCTCGACGTGTAATATTCTAAGGTTCACACCTTCCATACCCCATACTTACCTTTTCAACTACCCATGTTTTCTAAATCACACTTAACACAATGCTATCCGTATAACATTTCACACGTATCCACCATAACAACATAACCAAGTCTCTTAAAGGCTAAAGGTATCTCTGTAACTACTGTCTTACTTCCTCTTTGTCGCTCTAACCATAACCCTGCCCTGCAGGGCGCCTAGCTATATAAGGCGATGAACCAGCCACCGATCCCGAAGGCTGAGTCTCTACATCTGTGCTACCGCTAATCGGACAAACTCTCACCAAATGGCCCTGCTGGCCGTAAGCATAACAACCTCCCAAACTTGCACGACACCCTGAGGATCATCCTCAGCTCTCTATCCATAGAACTCTGGCGAACTGCAACTCAAGAAATCCCGAAGTCTCAGACTACTGGATCTAGGGTGAATCACTGGTACTGCCGGAACCACCGGGTCCCGTCCGTCTTCATTCCCAGCCACCAGCCTCACTAGTAACTGGGCCATCTCCTGAACTCATATCCTCGGCTCCTGGTCGTGGAACTGGAGGCTCAGGTATCGTGGCCTCCGTAGAAACTGCTGCCGCTCTAAACTCTACTGGGGTTAGCGGCATCATAAAACTCGTCGTCTGAAGTACTATCTCAGGTAATGACCAGGCTTGTGCCCTCGTAACCCTCTGTGTTCAACTCGTAGCTCCCTCTGCTGCCTTGCCCATCTGGGCCCTGGTTGCCTTTCGCAGAGGCATAACTGGTACATACGAATACGTCCGAGGGAGTCCAACTTATAACACAGCTCTAAGCACGATCTCAGTGTGAGAAGAATGGAAACCAATCCTAAATATCCTGTAGCCTCCTGATTATAGATGTGGTGCACAACACACCGATAATCAAGACTCTACTAGACACGGTCTGTAGACACTTTTCGAGGATTAACTGCTCTGATACCACTTTTGTCACGACCCGATCCCGGGCCCGTGACTGTTGCCTTACCCCGGGCACCCTAGTGATACAACATCAGAGAAAATCAGCGGAAATAAAAACTTAAACAGATATACAAGAAGAAACAGGCAACCAAACGGTCACCTTTCCGTATATACATAAAAAGCTTGAACAGTTACATCCCTATTACAAACCCTGCCCACAACAAGATTTCTGCACTCTAAAAATTTTATAACAACAACTATGACGGACAGGCCCGCCATACCCGAATGTACAAGTACCTATAATGACAGGGGACTATACCAAGAGATAAGCCTCCGGAGAAACGGAGCTTCCCAAACGCTGAACTGCGATCCTATGAACGAGGATCGACGACTGGTGTACCTCTACCTGCGACATGAACGCAGCCCGGCGAGGTCGCATAACAGTACCAAGTATGTGAAACTGAAAAATACTGTAAATGAAATCATGACAATCTATATAAAACAGAAGACATGTATGATAACCAAACTACAGTTCACAACATAAAAGCGACATGTCAAGTCGTGACTCACGCCTCAAGTCATCCTCGTGCGTGGAACTCCTTCCTCACCGCCGATCTAGGTATAAATCGTGTGATACGTATAACATGTCTCGGCCCATCCTACGGGACTCGAGGTGGAATCGCATGGTCACATTCCGGCCCATCTCATGGACTCGGTCACGGATCGTATGGAATACATTCGGCCCATCTCATGGACTCGGTATCAAATCGGTGGAATATATTCTGGTCCATCCCATGGACTCGGTATCAAACGTGTGGAATACATTCCGGCCCATCTCATGGACTCGGATCAAAACGTGTGGAATACATTCCGGCCCATCTCATGGACTCAGATCAAATCGGTGGAATACATTCCCGATCCATCCCATGGACTCCTGTATCAAACGTGTGGAATACATTCCGGCCCATCTCACGGACTCGGTATCAAAACGTGTGGAATACATTCCCGGTCCATCCCATGGACTCGGTATCAAATTGGCCATAACATTTAAACTCTCTTTTAAGACCGATTAAGATAATACCATACTTTTCTTTTAAATCACAAACACTTTCCTTTTTTTTTTTAAATCAAGTAACAACATTCTTTTCCAAAATTTCAAGTTGCCTAATTAAAATATACTCAAGTCTTTTACTTCCGAAAGATTTCATAGTTCATAGTCTTAATCAAATAACGTAATATCTTTTTAAAACAATTGAGTAGCATATACCTTATGTGTGAGTAGTTATTCTTGTTTATAACAATCTTATTAAAGCAGCCATGATCTAGAAAATGTAATACAATTTTGTCTTATCTTAGCTTCTATGCAGATGGAGGTTTCTACTGGTTTTAATATAATTAATTATTTGTCAATACATTTTCCTTTATTAACGCTGCAGTGGTTTGTTCGCTACTTATTCTCATTTCCAAATCAAGAAACCTTATTCTTTAAAACCAAGTTCTGATTTCTCACGAATGAGGTTTCACAACTTTTTAACAAAATTCAAGTCCTTAACATTTCATAAAACGTCATTTATAAGTTAAGTCTCTTATCTTTTAAGATCAAGTCTCTTAACTTCTAAAATCAATAAACCATTCTTTTACCTACATAAAGTCGTTATAACTAACTTCCCATAAAGCTATTATAACACCTTATGTTTTAAACCAACCAAAACTCATTTAGCACGTACGCCTACCGCACTACATAGTTTACAAAACATCATGCTAGAAAGGATAGGAAGAGGTTCACATACCTCGCGGTTATCGACAATTAGCAAAACGCCCAAAGTACTCTAACCTTGCTCGCCTTTTCCACCCTTCAAGTAGAATACGCTACTCGTAGTACTTCAACCTATAAAGGCCACAAAACATCTATCAACCTCTAGGTCTCTTCGTAGAATAATTCTAGATACAAGATTCCTTATTCTACGGAAAAATTCGGCAGCACCTCCTCCCCCCGTAACCACATCAATCTCCTCCTCTATCAAGGCCCGCTACCAAGCCAACAACTCCTAGGGGGAGTTACACGTCTAACCGGACGTGTACAACACTGCCCCACAATAATACTACAACATGTAATATCCAATTACAATAGGGGGACATAGATCATTACCTCGATAAGCCCAAAATTATCCAAGATATAAGTCGATCCTGAGCAACGTTTAGCTCCAAATCCTTACGCTCCAACCCGCTCCAAGCAACCCTTAGAAGTTTCTAAACAACTTATCTTAACACTTCAACCAAGCTTATGAAGATTTTCTAGGGTTTCATTTTGCGACTATTATAATAAAATAGTATTTCCGGGTTCCTAGTATTGAAAAAACTTTGGAATACAACTAGAGATACTAGGCTAAGGTATTTGGGATTTATACAACAATACTTAAGGTATTTCTCTACACAAAGTGGGAGGGGGACGAGAACAATTTTAAAGGGAGGGAGTATTTTGCCTTGGAAGACTTAAGTGTGGATGATATGAAGTCTTCAACTAAGGGTGTATATATAGAAGAATCAAGGGTCAAGATCTATGCAAGTGTGTGGTCAAGATCGGGCCATGTGTGTGGGTAGTTTACCAACCATTTGCCTACCACAAAAATGGGACAAGTGGCTTGCCACTTGTCCCCTAAAACGTCCAAGCCATGTGTCCCTCATCAATTCGGCCACTTGGCCACATGGGGGTGACACGTGTTGCCCCCTACTCGTCCAAAATATTTCATCTTCCGAAGATACCCGTAATGCCAAAAATCCGAAAATAAAGTGGGCCCCACAAAATCGTAAATTCTCCTGTGGGCCCCACATGACCAATTTAGGAAATAAAATTCCATAATTCTCAAATATTCCAAAAAGTCCGAATACCAAATCTGGGAATCCAATTCCCATTAATGAACATTTTTCCTTCACAAAATCCGGAAACTTTTCCGTCGAAAAATCACATCTTTCTTCCTTTCCAATTTTAATGTCGTATTCTCGTACGTGCGTCCTCATATACATACTCTGGAACTACGGGGTGTAACATTAGTATGTTGGGTTAAATTCCCGGATTTTATATGACATTATCGCGTCCCAGAAATGGGTCGGGCAGTATACCTTTATGGGCAGACTATATGACATTATCGCGTTCCAGAACGGTAAGGCGATACCTTTATGGGCAGACTATATGACATTATCGCGTCCCAGGAATGGGCCGGGCAGTATACCTTTATGGGAAGACTATGTGACTTTATCGCGTCCCAGATTGGGCCGGGCAGTATAGGCGTCCCTCCATAAATGGTCGGTTTATGTTATGCAAGGTAAGTAAGTTATATGGTAATGAACTTGACGGTTTTTCCTAAGCATGTACGTAAGAATGTGACTATAACTTTTATGTAAAGATGGGAAAGATAATAAGGTACGATTAAGTTCACGAGATGGTAATGACACGGTAGGATCTGATATTTACCCTTTTTATACTTGCCCCTGTCATTCTTTTGTAGCTTATGATTTTTCTTGCATCTTATTTTCCGCTCCATATTAAATTGTTGTTATCGACCCGCCGAAGTGCGTTCATGTCCGCAGGTTTAGGTACACAGTTGTGGATCCGCGAGTTTAGGATCCGGGTTCAGTATTTTGAGATGGCTCCAATGTTCCGGAGTTGTCATGGCTATGTATATTCAGGGGTACGGCGGGGCCTTGTCCCGCCATAGTATTTGTTCAAATCTTAGAGGTTTGTATTCATCTGTGGGCTGGACTGGCTAGAGTTTTTTTATATCGTTAAACAGTGTAGACCCTTCGGGCAATTTTTTTTATGATTATGGCAGCCTTATCGGCTTGGCCTTGGTTTAAAAAAAATGTTATTTATCTTCCGCAGTTTATTATGTTGTATGATTAGAAGGGTGCCCAGGTAGGGCACCAGTCGCGGCCCAGGGTCGGGTCGTGACAACTGTCTATTAAAACTAGTCCATAGTCCAATGTAAAAATAGTCCAATGTAAAAACAATCCATTAGTCCACTAATACAATCCATTAGTCCAGTCCTTTAGTTGGTGTTCTTGGCCAACTATTACAATCAAAACTTTCCAGTTTTCGGCTAGCATACCAAATTTGTTTAATTACTTCTTTAATAATCCTCCAACTTATATTCCTGTCACGACCCGAACCCGGGACCGTGACTGGTGCCTTACCCGGGCACCCAAGTAGTCATACAACATCAGAGTAATCAGCGGAACATAAAAACAATACATGAAACAAAATGTGAAATGAGACACATCTTACCTGAGAGAAAATCGCCTTTCGGCATATATATAAATAATTACAAAGTTGAACAGTTTAATCCTTACAACCCTGCCCACAACACTCTGAGACTTAAAATTTTATTAACCACTATGACGGACAGGCCCCGCCATACCGACAATGTACAAGAACCTACGCCTCGTGGTAACTTACTAAAAGATAAGCCTCAAGAACGGAGCTTCCCAATCTGAAATGTGATCCTAAACGCGGGGATCGACAAATGATGTACCTCTACTGCGGCATGAACGGCCGGCGAGGTCAAGGTCGAGTACAAAGTGTAAGTATGTCAGAAAAAGGCGTAAATGAAATCATAATAGGCTATATAAAGCAGGAGACATGTATGATAACCAAACTACAGTTCACAACATAAAAGCAGTCATGTCAAGTCAGGGACTCACGCCCTCAAGTCATCCCTCATGCCCGTGGAACTCCTTCCTCACTGCCGGCAGTCTAGGTACAAACCATGTGATACGTATAACCTGTCTCGGCCCATCTCATGGACCCGTGATAGAAAGCGTGTGGAATACATTCCCGGTTCATCTCATGAACTCGGTAGTCGGATGGAATACATTCCCGGTCCATCCCATGGACGCGGTAGTCGAGTGAAATACATTCTCGGTTCATCCCATGAACGCGGTAGTCGAGTGAAATACATTCCCGGTTCATCCCATGAACGCGGTAGTCGAGTGAAATACATTCCCGGTTCATCCCATGAACGCGGTAGTCGAGTGAAATACATTCCCGGTTCATCCCATGAACCGGTGATCGTAAAATACAGTACTTGCACAACAAGGCTATCACACGCAAACATAGGCAAGTTACACACAACTTAAGGTACTTTCATTTTATGCTAAAATCCCGGTTCTGACCCTAAAGTATTACACACATTAACTCTTTTAAAAAGATACGTTTCTTTCACAAAAGTCACACAATGCTCGTAGTATAAAATAGAGTGACTATCTTTTAAGTAAACCAAAACACTTCCCTTGTAAAATCAAGTAACACATTATTTTCCAAACGTTCAAGTTTGCCTAATTTCAAATGCTCAAGTTTCTCATTTTTCGAAAGGTTTCGTAGTTCATAGTTTTAATCACTTAAGAATATAATTCTCCTTTAAAACAAATTTGAGAAACATATGCCTTATGTGTGAGTAGGTTATTCTTGTTTACGATCAATCTTAATAAGCAGCCATGATCTAGGAAATGTAATATCATTTTGTCTCATCTTAGTTTCTATGCAGATGGAGGTTTCTACTGGTTTTAATAATACTTCATTATTCAATACATTTTCCTTTATTAACGCTGCAGTGGTTTGTCGATACTCATTCTGATTTCCGAAATCAGTAAAACATTTCTCCTTTTAAAAACCAAGTACTCATTACTCACGAATGAGGTTTCACACAAAATTCATATTAATTCATTCAAGTCAAGTCTCTTATCTTTTAAGGTCAAGTCTCTTAACTTCTAAAAATCAAGAATCATTCTCTTTACCACTCTTAAGACGTTACACCTAACTTCCCATAAAGCTAGTATAACTCTTATGTTTTCAAAACCAAGTATTACTTTTTTTTTCAAAACGGTTTCTTAATCTTTTGAAATACTTCAAGATTCTTTATTATTCAGGCTTAAGTCAAAAGACATTGTCGTAACACTACATTCAGTTAACACACGTACGTCTACCGTACTATATATATATTTCTTTAAAATATTTCATGATTCTTATTATTCAGGCTTAAGTCAAAAGACATTGCCATACGTACGTCTACCGTACTATATATATATATTCCTTTAAAATACTTCATGCTCAAGAGTATAGGAAGAATCACATACCTCGCGACGATTATCGACTATAAGCAAAACGCTCCACGGCTATAACCCGGCTAGCCTTGTCCACCTTCCAAGTAGTACATGCTACTCGCAGAACATTCAACCAATAAAGGTTATCAGTCTACTGTAAATACAGTCCTATGTAAGTACAGATTAATCTTCTACTAATATTCTTCTGATGTGATTTCAGTTCAATTCTTTTCTGTAATATCCTTCTATTACAGTTCAATTCTCTTCTATGAATCTTATATTCATTATCAATAATACTACAGTATGTAATCTCCAATTACAATAAAACGATAGGATTATTTACCTCGGTAAGCCCCAAAATTATCCAAGTTAAAAGTCGATCCTGAGCAAGGTTTAGCTCCTACTCCGTGCGCTCCAATTCGCTCCAAGAAACCCTTAGAAGTTCTACACAACTTCTACTTAGTACTCCAACCAATTATGGAGATTTTCCTTAGGGTTTCGTTTAGTGGCTAAAGGAAAGTATAATAGTATTTTCCGGGCTTTTCGTATAGAGGGTACTTGGAAATACTACAAAGGTTTTGGGCTAGAGTATTTTGGCATAACAACAATACTTGGAGAGTATTTCTACCAAGAGGGGGGGTGTATTATACGAAAACAACTAGGCTAGGGGGGGGGGGGGTATTTATAGGTCAAGCAATGGCCAACCAATGGCCAAGATCCATCCAAGTGTTAGGCAAGTGTAGGGCTAGGATTTAACCATGTGTCCTTATCCATCTACCACACAAAATATCCTACCAACCATTGACCAAACTTTAGGCACAAAAAACGTGCCACACAAAGCCAACCAAACCGTCCACTTGGGTGACAAGTGTCACCCTCCCGTTGGTCCAAAATATTTCGTCTCTCGGAAAAATCCGCAAAAATAATAAATGACATAGCCGGAATTTTCCCTTCGCAAGTTTAGTAAAACGTTTCGTCGAAAAACGATTCTTTTCGGCACTTGTGCCCAAATTTTCGAACCTTGCCAAACCTTAAGGCTTAAATGTTTATACGTACGTCCTCACGTACATACTCTGGAAATACGGGGTATAACATTCTTCCCCCCTTAGAAACATTCGTCCCGAATGTTCCTTCTAAGTCTCCAACACACACGCGCCGGTATAGTCTCTACTACTATACTTACGAAACCAAACATGCCACACCTGGCCACAAAATCATACGCGCGCAAATACTTAAATCCAGGCCAACGAGGAACCACCTCGATGATGCAAAACAATACCAACTCTCGCTCTTGGTCCAAGGGACACTCCCTTCGCACATTCATTTCTCAAAAATGATTACTTCCATCTTTCAGCACAAGTTCACTTCCTTCCTTACTCGTCGTACTCTTCTCGAACACTCGAACTCTTCTTAGTACACGTACCACACTTCAGTCAACGCTTCTGTTCCCAAGACTTTGGAGTCACCACCTCCAAACTTGGTCATCTAGACTTGGGCCTAGCGCCCTCGTGACCCTACCACCTGGCGGGACCACCTCGAACTTACCCAACCCCAAACCGGGCTACGGGTTGACCCGCAACATGGCCCCAACCCGACCCACTTAACGCGTCAAGCTCTTGTTCCCCGATCCGGAACAATCTTACCTACACAGGTCATGAAAGCTACCACTTCCATTTTACACCACCCAAGGAATTATCCCACAACACATTCATACGCAAACCAAGTATTTCAACAAAGACTAACCGTAAAATCTTTTATTCAAGATGACCTTACATCTAAGGTCTCAACATGAAATATTCTAAGGTTCACACTTTCCATGCCCCCATACATATCCTTTCAACTAACCATGCTTTCTAACTCATAACCAACATAACGCTATCCGTACATAGCACACAATAATAAGGTCATCATATCATGCATACAAATCTCTAGAGGGTTAAGGATATACCTGAATCTACCGCTCCACTCTAATCATAGGCCTACCCTGCAGGGCGCATAGCTGTAGAAGGCGATGAACCTGCCACTGATCCGATAGGCTGCGTCATGCTGCCGGTATTCTCCTATAAGTACGCTCGTCACATGGCCCCGACGACCGCAGTGAAACAAGCACCGATAAAAGACGACATTCCGGGACGACGCCGCCACATCGTGCACCGAGGGGACATGAATCCTGCCGCTAGAACTCACGTAAACTCGTGAACCCGGCCACTCGAGCTCGACCAGCTCGAATACCCGAACGCCCCGAAGATTGTGGAGGACCACTGCATCGGGCGGAGGTACATAACTAGTCTGGCGAGGCGGCCCGCCTCGAAAGTTACCAAAGGACCTCGCTGCTCGCCTCTTCTGCGATCTGGTCATTCCGTCGACCTCTCCGTGCCTCACATCCCAGCCGAGCTTGCATGCGGGCAATGTCCATGCCCGGTGAAGAGCTACACCGCATAAGCCTCGCCAAGTAATCATCTATCCTGACGTAGCGGTGTACTCGCCCTCCATATCGCTACTACGGAACATACCGAGCTAATGAGTCGAACTCCACATTGTACTCTCTAACCGTCCGCGCCCCGCCTCAACGTCAAAAATCGCCGGCCCGAGCCCTCATCTGGGGGCAAGAAATGTGCAAGAAAAGCCTTGAGAACTTCGTCCCAAACGGCCGGAAGTGCATGCTCTCCCGGATAGCTCCCACGAATCAAACCACGATCGCGATTATCACGCGGTGATGCGAACCCAATACCACCGACTCGCCTCGAGACTCGATCACTCTCATGATCCGCTGTAGTTGTCGGATAAACTCCTGAGGGTCATCCTCAGCTCTCGATCCATAGAACACTGGCGGGCTACAACTCAGAAAGTCCCGTAGTCTCAAATGCGCTCGGGGTGAACTACGGGTGCACGGATCGAATCGCGTGATCCAGCTTTCTCATATCTGGCCAAGACCACGGCGAATCGGGTCATCTCCTTATACCCCATCTCATCTGCTCCAGGTGTGGATCGGAGGCTCAGTATTGTAGTCTCGGCACATCGCCGCGCTCTAAACTTCTGGCGTTGGCGGCGTCGCGCAAAACTCGCCGTCGGAAGCACTATCTCGGTAACGATCGGGCCTCGCTCGTAACCTCTCGTGCTCTACTCACGCCTCCTCGGCTGCCTTGCCGCTACGGGCGGGTTGCCTTTACGCGGAGGCATAATCGGTAAAGGAAAGGAATACGTCGGAGGGTCCAACTTATCACACGGCTCTAAGGCACGATCTCGGAATGAGAAGAATGAAACCAATCCTAAATGTCCTATAGCCTCACGATTATAGATGTGGTGCACAACACACCGATAATCAAGACTTACTAGACACGATGCGTAGACACTTTCCGAGGATTAATCGCTTCGATACCACTTTTGTCACGACCAACCTGCCGTGGATCGTGCCTTACAGGAACCCAAGTAGTCATACAACATCAGAGTAATCAGCGGAACATAAAAACAATACATGAAACAAAATGTGAAATGAGACACATCTTACCTGAGAGAAAATCGCCTTTCGGCATATATATAAATAATTACAAAGTTGAACAGTTTAATCCTTACAACCCCGCCTTGTGTCTTCTGCACCTCTAAGATTTATACAACCACTATGACGGGACAGGGCCCCGCCATACCCCTGAATGTACAAGAACCTACAGTCTTAGGGTAACTTACCAAAAGATAAGCCTCCGAAGGAACGGAGCTTCCCAATACGCTGAAATGTGATCCTAAACGCGGGGATCGACAGCCGATGTACCTCTACCTGCGGCATGAACGCAGCCCCCCGAAGGAGGTCGATAACAGTAACGAAGTATGTGAATCGTAAAGACTGTAAATGAAATCATAATAGGCTATATAAAGCAGGAGACATGTATGATAACCAAACTACAGTTCACAACATAAAAGCAGTCATGTCAAGTCAGGGACTCACGCCCTCAAGTCATCCCTCATGCCCGTGGAACTCCTTCCTCACTGCCGGCAGTCTAGGTACAAACCATGTGATACGTATAACCTGTCTCGGCCCATCTCATGGACCCAGTATAGAAACGTGTGGAATACATTCCCGGTTCATCTCATGAACTCGGTAGTCGGATGGAATACATTCCCGGTCCATCCCATGGATGCGGTAGTCGAGTGAAATAGATTCCCGGTTCATCCCATGAACGCGGTAGTCGAGTGAAATACATTCCCGGTTCATCCCATGAACGCGGTAGTCGAGTGAAATACATTCCCGGTTCATCCCATGAACCGGTAGTCGAGTAAAATACAGTACTTGCACAACAAGGCTATCACACGCAAACATAGGCAAGTTACACACAACTTAAGGTACTTTCATTTTATGCTAAAATCCCGGTTCTGACCCTAAAGTATTACACACATTAACTCTTTTAAAAAGATACGTTTCTTTCACAAAAGTCACACAATGCTCGTAGTATAAAATAGAGTGACTATCTTTTAAGTAAACCAAAACACTTCCCTTGTAAAATCAAGTAACACATTATTTTCCAAACGTTCAAGTTTGCCTAATTTCAAATGCTCAAGTTTCTCATTTTTGAAAGGTTTCGTAGTTCATAGTTTTAATCACTTAAGAATATAATTCTCCTTTAAAACAAATTTGAGAAACATATGCCTTATGTGTGAGTAGGTTATTCTTGTTTACGATCAATCTTAATAAGCAGCCATGATCTAGGAAATGTAATATCATTTTGTCTCATCTTAGTTTCTATGCAGATGGAGGTTTCTACTGGTTTTAATAATACTTCATTATTCAATACATTTTCCTTTATTAACGCTGCAGTGGTTTGTCGATACTCATTCTGATTTCCGAAATCAAGAAACATTTCTCCTTTTAAAAACCAAGTACTCATTACTCACGAATGAGGTTTCACACAAAATTCATATTAATTCATTCAAGTCAAGTCTCTTATCTTTTAAGGTCAAGTCTCTTAACTTCTAAAAATCAGTAAATCATTCTCTTTACCACTCTTAAGACGTTACACCTAACTTCCCATAAAGCTAGTATAACTCTTATGTTTTCAAAACCAAGTATTACTTTTTTTTTCAAAACGGTTTCTTAATCTTTTGAAATACTTCAAGATTCTTTATTATTCAGGCTTAAGTCAAAAGACATTGTCGTAACACTACATTCAGTTAACACACGTACGTCTACCGTACTATATATATATTTCTTTAAAATATTTCATGATTCTTATTATTCAGGCTTAAGTCAAAAGACATTGCCATACGTACGTCTACCGTACTATATATATATATTCCTTTAAAATACTTCATGCTCAAGAGTATAGGAAGAATCACATACCTCGCGACGATTATCGACTATAAGCAAAACGCTCCACGGCTATAACCCGGCTAGCCTTGTCCACCTTCCAAGTAGTACATGCTACTCGCAGAACATTCAACCAATAAAGGTTATCAGTCTACTGTAAATACAAATTCCCATGTAAGTGCATTAATCTTCTACTAATATTCTTCTGATGTGATTTCAGTTCAATTCTTATCTGTAATATCCTTCTATTACAGTTCAATTCTCTTCTATGAATCTTATATTCATTATCAATAATACTACAGTATGTAATCTCCAATTACAATAAAACGATAGGATTATTTACCTCGGTAAGCCCCAAAATTATCCAAGTTAAAAGTCGATCCTGAGCAAGGTTTAGCTCCTACTCCGTGCGCTCCAATTCGCTCCAAGAAACCCTTAGAAGTTCTACACAACTTCTACTTAGTACTCCAACCAATTATGGAGATTTTCCTTAGGGTTTCGTTTAGTGGCTAAAGGAAAGTATAATAGTATTTTAGGGCTTTTCAGATAGAGGTACTTGGAAATACTACAAAGGTTTTGGGCTAGAGTATTTTGGCATAACAACAATACTTGGAGAGTATTTCTACCAAGAGGGGGGGTGTATTATACGAAACAACTAGGCTGGGGTATTTATAGGTCAAGCAATGGCCAACCAACGCCAAGATCCATCCAAGTGTTAGGCAAGTGTAGGGCTAGGATTTAACCGTGTGTCCTTATCCATCTACCACACAAAATATCCTACCAACCATTGACCAAACTTTAGGCACAAAAACGTGCCACACAAAGCCAACCAAACCGTCCACTGGGTGACAAGTGTCACCCTCCGTTGGTCCAAAATATTTTGTCTCTCGGAAAAATCCGCAAAATAATAAATGACATAGCGGAATTTTCCTTCGCAGTTTAGTAAAGCGTTTCGTCGAAAAACGATTCTTTCGCACTTGTGCCCAAATTTTCGAACCTTGCCAAACCTTAAGGCTTAAATGTTTATACGCACGTCCTCCTCACGCATACTGGAAATACGGTATAACATTCTTCCTTAGAAACATTCGTCCGAATGTTCCTTCTAAGTCTCCAACACACACGGCAGTATAGTCTACTACTATACTTACGAAACCAAACATGCCACACCTGGCCACAAAATCATACGCGCGCAAATACTTAAATCCAGGCCAACGAGGAACCACCTCGATGATGCAAAACAATACCAACTCTCGCTCTTGGTCCAGGACACTCGCCCGCATTCATTTCTCAAAAATGATTACTTCCATCTTTCAAAGACAAGTTCACTTCCTTCCTTACTGTCGTACTCTTCTCGAACACTCGAACTCTTCTTAGTACACGTACCACACTTCAGTCAACGCTTCTGTTCCCAAGACTTTGGAGTCACCACCTCCAAACTTGGTCATCTAGACTTGGGCCTAGCGCCCTCGTGACCCTACCACCTGGCGGGACCACCTCGAACTTACCCAACCCCAAACCGGGCTACGGGTTGACCCGCAACATGGCCCCAACCCGACCCACTTAACGCTGCTCTTGTTCCCGATCCGGAACAATCTTACTACACAGTGTCAAAGCTACCACTTCCATTTTACACCACCCAAGGAATTATCCCACAACACATTCATACGCAAACCAAGTATTTCAACAAAGACTAACCGTAAAATCTTTTATTCAAGATGACCTTACATCTAAGGTCTCAACATGAAATATTCTAAGGTTCACACTTTCCATGCCCCCATACATATCCTTTCAACTAACCATGCTTTCTAACTCATAACCAACATAACGCTATCCGTACATAGCACACAATAATAAGGTCATCATATCATGCATACAAATCTCTAGAGGGTTAAGGATATACCTGAATCTACCGCTCCACTCTAATCATAGGCCTACCCTGCAGGGCGCATAGCTGTAGAAGGCGATGAACCTGCCACTGATCCGATAGGCTGCGTCATGCTGCCGGTACCCCTCCTATAAGTACAGTCTCTCGTCACATGGCCCTGACGACCGCAGGTGAAACAAGCACCAGTAAAAAGACGACATTCCCCGGGATGACGCCTGCCACATCGTGCACACTGAGGGGGACATGAATCCTGCTGGCTAGAACTCACGTAAACCTGTGAACCAGCTTCGAGCTCGACCAGCTCGAATACCGAACGCCCCGAAGATTGTGGAGGACCACTGCGACCGGGCGGAGGTACATAACTAGTCTGCTTTGGCGGCCCGCCTCGAAAGTTACCAAAGGACCCTGCTGTTCTGGCCCTCTTCTGCTGATCCTGGTCATTCCGTCGACCTCTCCGTGCCTCACATCCCAGTGCATGAGCTTGCATGCGGGCAATGTCCATGCGGTGAAGAGCTACACCCGCATAAGCCTCGCCAAGTAATCATCTATCGGTGACGTAGCGGTGTACTCGCCCTCCATATCGCCTACTACAATGGAACATACCGAGCTAATGAGTCGAACTCACATTGTACTCTCTAACCGCCCGCCCGCCCCGCCTCAACGTCAAAAATCGCCGGCCCGAGCCTCATCTGCGGGGCAAGAAATGTGCAAGAAAAGCCCGAGAACTCGTCCCAAACGGCTGGAAGTGCATGCTCTCCCGATAGCTCCACGAATCAAACCGATCGGCGCAGATCACGCGGTGATGTGAACCAATACCACCGACCGCCTCGAGACTGGATCACTCTCGTGATCCAGTAGTTGTCGGATAAACTCCCGAGGTCATCCTCGCTCGATCCATAGAACATCGGGCTACAACTCGTAAAGTCCCATAGTCTCAAACTGCTCGGGGTGAACTACGGTGCACGGATCGAATCGCCTGATCCAGCCTCTCTCATATCTGCCAAGACCGCCGCGAATCGAGTCATCTCCTTATACCCCATCTCATCTGCTCCAGGCTGTGGGATCGAGGCTCAGTGTATCAGAGTCTCAGCGACCATCGCCGCGCTCTAAACTACTGGCGTTGGCGGCGTCGCAAAACTCGGCCGTCGGAAGCACTATCTCGTAACGACCGGGCCTCGCTCAGTAACCCTCGTGCTCTACTACGCCTCCTCTACGCTTTGCCGCCACGGGCGGGTTGCCTTACGCGAGGCATAATCGTAAAGGAAAGGAATACGTCGGAGGGTCCAACTTATCACACGGCCAAGGCACGATCTCGAATGAGAAGAATGGAAACCAATCCTAAATGTCCTATAGCCTCACGATTATAGATGTGGTGCACACACCGATAATCAAGACTTACTAGACACGGTGCGTAGACACTTTCCGAGGATTAATCGCTCGATACCACTTTTGTCACGACCAACCGGGCGTGGATCGTGCCTTACCCGGGAACCCAAGTAGTCATACAACATCAGAGTAATCAGCGGAACATAAAAACAATACATGAAACAAAATGTGAAATGAGACACATCTTACCTGAGAGAAAATCGCCTTTCGGCATATATATAAATAATTACAAAGTTGAACAGTTTAATCCTTACAACCCTGCCCACAACAGTGCTACAGACCTCTAAGATTTATACAACCACTATGACGGGACAGGGCCCCGCCATACCCCTGAATGTACAAGAACCTACAGTCTCAGGGTAACTTACCAAAAGATAAGCCTCCGAAGGAACGGAGCTTCCCAATACGCTGAAATGTGATCCTAAACGCGGGGATCGACAGCCGATGTACCTCTACCTGCGGCATGAACGCAGCCCCCCGAAGGAGGTCGATCTAACAGTGAAGTATGTGAAATCAGTAAAGATCAAATGAAATCATAATAGGCTATATAAAGCAGGAGACATGTATGATAACCAAACTACAGTTCACAACATAAAAGCAGTCATGTCAAGTCAGGGACTCACGCCCTCAAGTCATCCCTCATGCCCGTGGAACTCCTTCCTCACTGCCGGCAGTCTAGGTACAAACCATGTGATACGTATAACCTGTCTCGGCCCATCTCATGGACCCGATAGAAACGTGTGGAATACATTCGGTTCATCTCACGAACTCGGTAGTCGGATGGAATACATTCGGTCCATCCATGGATGCGTGGTCGAGTGAAATAGATTCGGTTCATCCTATGAACGCTAGTCGAGTGAAATACATTCGGGTCATCCCATGAACGCGGTAGTCGAGTGAAATACATTCGGCTCATCCCGTGAACGGTAGTCGAGTGAAATACATTCGGTTCATCCCATGAACCTAGGTCGAGTAAAATACTGATTACTTGCACAACAAGGCTATCACACGCAAACATAGGCAAGTTACACACAACTTAAGGTACTTTCATTTTATGCTAAAATCCGGTTACGACCCTAAAGTATTACACGATTAACTCTTTTAAAAGATACGTTTCTTTCACAAAAGTCACACAATGCTCGTAGTATAAAATAGAGTGACTATCTTTTAAGTAAACCAAAACACTTCCCTTGTAAAATCAAGTAACACATTATTTTCCAAACGCTCAAGTTTGCCTAATTTCAAATGCTCAAGTTTCTCATTTTTGAAAGGTTTCAGAGTTCATAGTTTTAATCACTTAAGAATATAATTCTCCTTTAAAACAAATTTGAGAAACATATGCCTTATGTGAGTAGGTTATTCTTGTTTACGATCAATCTTAATAAGCGACCATGATCTAGGAAATGTAATATCATTTTGTCTCATCTTAGTTTCTATGCGGATGGAGGTTTCTCTTGGTTTTAATAATACTTCATTATTCAATACATTTTCCTTTATTAACGCTGCAGTTGGTTTGTCGATACTCATTCGATTTCAAATCAAGAAACATTTCTCCTTTTAAAACCAAGTACTCATTACTCACGAATGAGGTTTCACACAAAATTCATATTAATTCATTCAAGTCAAGTCTCTTATCTTTTAAGGTCAAGTCTTAACTTCTAAAAATCAAGAAATCATTCTCTTTACCACTCTTAAGACGTTACACCTAACTTCCCATAAAGCTAGTATAACTCTTATGTGGTCAAAACCACGTATTACTTTTTTTTTTCAAAACGGTGTCTTAATGTTTTGAAATACTTCAAGATTCTTTATTATTCAGGCTTAAGTCAAAAGACATTTCTGTAACACTACATTCGCTTAACACACGACGCCTACCGTACTATATATATATTTCTTTAAAATATTTCAAGATTCTTATTATTCAGCTTAAGTCAAAAGACATTGCCACACGTCGCTCACCGTACTATATATATATTCCTTTAAAATATTTCATGCTCAAGAGTATAGGAAGAATCACATACCTCGCGACGATTATCGACTATAAGCAAAACGCTCCACGGCTATAACCCGGCTAGCCTTGTCCACCTTCCAAGTAGTACATGATACTCGCAGAACATTCAACCAATAAAGGTTATCGATCTCGTAAATACGATCTATGTAAGTGCATTAATCTTCTACTAATATTCTTACGATGTGATTTCATTCAATTCTTATCGTAATATCCTTCATTCTATTCAATTCTCTTCTATGAATCTTATATTCATTATCAATAATACTACAGTATGTAATCTCCAATTACAATAAAACGATAGGATTATTTACCTCGGTAAGCCCCAAAATTATCCAAGTTAAAAGTCGATCCTGAGCAAGGTTTAGCTCCTACTCCGTGCGCTCCAATTCGCTCCAAGAAACCCTTAGAAGTTCTACACAACTTCTACTTAGTACTCCAACCAATTATGGAGATTTTTCTTAGGGTTTCGTTTAGTGGCTAAAGGAAAGTATAATAGTATTTTCCGGGCTTTTCGTATAGAGGGTACTTGGAAATACTACAAAGGTTTTGGGCTAGAGTATTTTGGCATAACAACAATACTTGGAGAGTATTTCTACCAAGAGGGGGGGTGTATTATACGAAAACAACTAGGCTAGGGGGGGGGGGGTATTTATAGGTCAAGCAATGGCCAACCAATGGCCAAGATCCATCCAAGTGTTAGGCAAGTGTAGAGCTAGGATTTAACCATGTGTCCTTATCCATCTACCACACAAAATATCCTACCAACCATTGACCAAACTTTAGGCACAAAAAACGTGCCACACAAAGCCAACCAAACCGTCCACTTGGGTGACAAGTGTCACCCTCCCGTTGGTCCAAAATATTTCGTCTCTCGGAAAAATCCGCAAAAATAATAAATGACATAGCCGGAATTTTCCCTTCGCAAGTTTAGTAAAACGTTTCGTCGAAAAACGATTCTTTTCGACACTTGTGCCCAAATTTTCGAACCTTGCCAAACCTTAAGGCTTAAATTTTTATACGTACGTCCTCACGTACATACTCTGGAAATACGGGGTATAACAATTCCAATCTTTATATAAGTTATATTAACTTGTTATCAACAAGATTCCTTCATGTCAACAAGTAATAGGTAATGTTTTAACAACTTTAATGGCTAGACTGCCAATTTCGGTTTTAATAACTTTAATGGCTAGCATGCCAATATCAGTTTTAACAACTTAATAGGGTCCAAATCCTTTCAATCTTCCTTCCACATATCACATACTCAATTTTATACTACTAACATATGTAATTTCCAACTTCATTAAGAGGACAAAGATTATTACCTCAATAAGCCCACAATTTTCCAATGATTATAAGTCGATCCTTAGGAATCTTAGCTCCAATTCCTTACGTTCCAATCCACTCCAAGCAACCCTTAGAAGTTCCTATCCAACTTCTCTTAAAACTTCATCCAAAATATGAAGATCACCTTAGGGTTTCACTTTGCGACTAACGGATTAACGTAGTATTTCCGGGATTTTTGTGTTGGGATATCCTTAGAACACTACTAGGGACACTTGGTTTAAGTATGGGGATTAATCAACAACAATTGCACAATTTCTATGCCTAAAGGGTTGTTTGGCCGAGAGCTCATCAAGAGGGAGGGAGTTTATTTTGTCTTGGAAACTTTCTAAGTGTTGAAGAAGTCTTGCTACTAGTGTGTTTATATAAGACAACCAAGGGCTAGGATTAAAGCAAGTGTGTGATTGAGATTGGGGACAAGTGTGTGTGGGTCACACAAGTCACTTGTCCAACAAATATCTTGGGACACTTGGCTTGCCACTTGTCCCACACCATTTCGCCCAACATGGGCCCACACGGGGTGACACGTGTCACCCTCATATTCGTTCATAATATTTTCATCTCCCAAAAACATCCATATTGGCCAAAATCTCAAAAATATTGTGGGCCGCACAAAACCGTAAATTTTTCCCGTGGGCCCCACGTGACCAATTCTGGAAATAAAATCTATAATTCTATTATATTCCGAAAAGTCCAAATCCCAAATCTGAGAACTCAATTCTCCTTATTAAACATTTTTCCTTCACGGGTTCCGAGATTTCTTTTTAAGGAAAAAGCGCATCTTCTATCGTTCCATGATTTAACTCTTATCGTCTTACATACGTTCTCTTATTCTTGTGTTGGAACTACGGGGTGTAACATTCTCCCCTCCTTAGAAACATTCGTCCCGAATGTTCCTTCTAAGCCTCCAACAACCCATTCACCGGTATAGTCTTCACTACTATACTCACCAACCCAATTATGCCATATATGACCACCATATAACACACGCGCATAAACATAAATCCAAGCCAACGAGGAATCACATCTAAAGTGTATAACATCACTATTAACTCCCATTCATGGCCTAAAAGGATACTCTCTTCGTACCTTCACTTCACATAAATAATCACTTCCATTCTTTTAACACATGTTCGCTTCTTTTCTTACTCGTCGTACTCTCCTCGTACAACCGAACTCTTTCTAGTACACGTACCATATCTCAGTCATCGCTTCAGTTTTCAAAACATTGGAGTTACCACCTCCAAACTTGGTCATTATACAAGCTTCAATTTCCTTTAAGGCCATTCTCGGCCTTCACGACCTGGTTCTGGTGGAACGCATCCACGAACCAGTACAACGATTAACCAGACTTGGGCCTTTCACCCTCGTGACCCTATTACCTAGAGGGATCACCTCAAACTGACCCCAGTCCATTCCGGGTTGCGGGTTGACCAGCGATTGGTCCTCAACCCGACCCATTATCGCACTAAATCCTCATTCCTCGTCCGGAACAAATCTCACTATTCAAGTCATGAAAGCCTAGTGGTCTTCTTTGATTAACTATCCATTTTCATTTCACACAACCCGTGGAATTATCACACTAATATACCCCAAGTATACTATGTACTTCAACTAAGATCAATCGTAACATCTTTTACTCAAGACGGCCTTGTATCTAAGGTCTCAATGGTTATCAATATTCTAAGGTTCACAATGTCCCGAGCCTACATTATCAATCCCCACAATACGGGAATGTAGCTTCTTAATATCTCAAAGTGTTATTGTCTTACTCACAAAAACTCTATTTACTCCATACGGATATCATTCGTATAAGACACTTAAGCATATAATCATAGTTTATCCTATCAACCGGGTATGTCATTAATTCACTTGAACCTGCTCTTCCAAGAGTCTATCACCATCTTATTCAGTTCATTATCTCCTGATATTCCAAATCAGTACATATATAAAGCCTAGGTGTGTGTTCAATAAATTTTTTCACACCTTCCAAGTAATTAAGGCTTTTACCAATTTTTGGTAATCTATAATCATTCTAGGCAACATGCATACGACTCCAAATAAATACACTCGTACCGATATATATCATCAACATACCCTTTATACAATAATTTTACCAACCTGGATACGCAATCCACATAATCTGTTCTGGGCCACTGTCGCCTTTCTCAAAGCTACAATCACAATAACTATTAGGGAAAGACCATCCTAACAACACAACTCTATCGCACGACCTTAGAGTAAGAAGAATAGAAACCAATCCTAAATATCCTGTAGCCTCCTGTGTATAAGTATGGTGCACACATACCCATACCCAAGACTTTACTAGACACGGTCTGTAGAAATTCTGAGGACTAACTGCTCTGATACCACTCTGTCACGCCCCGAACCCCGGGCCCGCGACTGGTACCCTACCTGGGCAACCTTCTATACACACAACATGAGTAACACGCGGAAAATAATAACACTCATTTTTTTTTCTTAAAGCAAAGGCAAGTAGATAAGTCGCTCAGATATATATATATACCATACCCAACTGGGTCTACACTGTACAGCAATATGAATATAACTCTCACCAGTCCAGCCCACATATGAATACAGACCTCTAAGAATTCGACACAACTGTGACGGGATAAGGCCCCGTCGTACCCCTTAATACCTAGTCATAAAGATAAGCTCCGGAATATTGGAGCTATTCAACATGCTGAACAAGGATCCTAAGCTCGCGGATCCACAACTGAGTACCTAGACCTGCGGACATGAACGCAGAAGGAGTCGGCATAACAAGTACTAAGTATGGAACTGAAATAAAGTACAGTATTAAAATTATGGCTGTGTACAAGAATGACAGGGGCAAGTATAGAAAATCAAATACCAGATCTTACCGTGTCACATAACCTAAAAGCCAATTGCACCTTGTATCATTGTACTATAACAACTCCAAGAGTCGACTGTGCCTTTCAAGAATATAATATCACTGTCACGACCCGATCCCGGGCCCGGGAACCCAAGTAGACATACATCAGAGTAATCAGCGGAATAATAAATCAAGACATGAAACAAATGTAAAATGTAACACAGTTTATCTGAGAAAAAGTTGCCTTTCGGCATATATATATGTACCAAGTCTGGCAGTTACATCCCAACTTTACAACAAGACTACAGACCTCTAGGAATGTAAACAACTATGGCGGGACAGGGCCCCGCCATACCCTGAATGTACAAAAATATCTACAACACCAGGGAGAGTCGTACCAAAAGTCGAGCCTCCGGAGAAATGGAGCTCCTGACACCAGAGTAAGGATCCTAAGAATGAGGATCTACCACCTGCTTCCCCTTACCTGCGGCATGAACGCAGCCAGAAGGAGGTCGATCTAACAGTACCAAGTATGTGAAAGCGTAAAAATCGAAATGAAATCAAAGCATTTTTAAAACCATTTACAAATACAACCAGTTCAACCGCATAGTGTCACAAAGATAAACAAGAACAAAATAGATATAATGTAATCGGTCTTTTTCTAGGCCGCTAATGATCGAAGCAAGGCCAATCGCCCATAGTATCATTATGCGAGCCTATTCTGGATTCCGCATCGCATAGACCACCTAGGTCCGCATGAGGTATTCGCCGCATCGGGGCAGCTAACCCGCGGCATCAACTCGACTCCGCGATCGCATAGTCACACTGACCGCATAGGCCCTATAGACGCATCGGGATAACACACCCGAGTGATCATCCCGGAACTCCCGACTCCGCATAGGTCACATTGCACCGCATGAGGTATTCTCATCGACGGCGCTAACCTCTAATTTCAAGTCAGGGGTGTAAGTGATATAATATCAGCACAACTGCTTATCGTTAAACAACATAAGCACAACAAGGGAACCCCCTTTACACAAACGTTACAAGACACTAACACACGTAGCATCATAATATGTCTACTTATCAAACCAACTTACTACACTTTCCAGAAATCAATACAAGGCTTTCATAAACACATAAGTAAACCGTTCCTTTTGTCTTTCTTAAGTCGTTATACCTAACTTCCCATAAAGCTAGTATAACTCTTAAGCTTTTTGTCTAAAAACCAAGTATTTCTCTTCTTTCAAAAATGATTTATAATTCTTTTGAAATACTTCAAGATTCTTATTATTTAAACTCAAGTCAAAAGACATCCAAGTAAAACCACGTTCAGTTAACACATGTACGTCTACCGTACTATATATATTTTAAAATATCATGCTCAAGAGGATAGGAAGAATCACATACCTCCTCGGCGAAATCCACCTGCCAAGTCGAATATGTCGCGCGCAGAGTATCAACCTATAATAGTCAAATACGTCTATCAACGTCTAGACTACACTGTAGAATATTCTAGCGGGGGTTCTCTATTCTACGGAAAATTTGGCAAAGACTTCCCTGCGTCAAACTACACAAGTCTCGTAAATGCGGTCCTATGTAAGTACAGTTCAATTCTCTTCTTTTATACCATCCTTCTATATATCCTATACTCATTTCTATACTACTACAGTATGTAATCTCCAATTACAATAGAAGGACAAGATATTTACCTCGGTAAGCCCAAAATTATCCAAGTTTAAATGTCGATCCTGAACAACGTTTAGCTCCTAATTTGCACGCTCTGATAGCTCCAAGAAACCCTTAGAAGTTTCTAAACAACTTCTACTTAATACTTCAACCAACTATGAAGATTTCCCCAGGGTTTCGTTTTGTGACTAATGGATATAAAGTAGTATTTCCGGGCTTTTAGTAGAGAGGTAACTTTGGAATACTACAAGGTATTTGGCTAAGGTATTTGGGAATAGTAACAATACTAGAAGACAACTTTTCTACCAAGGAGGGGGGGTATTTCGACGAGACAACTAGGAAGGGGGGAAGGGGGGTGCTTCGGACGATAGCTAGGAAAAAGGGGGGGAGAGGACTTGGACGAGAACACTACTAGAGGGAAGGATTTTGAGACTTGGAAGTTGTGTTTGTGGATGAAGAAGTCTTGCACAAGAGGGGGGTATTTATAGGACCACCAAGGGCCAAGATTAAAACAAATGGAGGATGTAGATTAGATAGCTTGTGTGAGTGGAGTCTTCCACCAAGTTTCCACCACAACCTTGGGACATATGTCCACCACAACATTGGGACATATGTCCCCCACAACAATGAGCCATGTGGCCCTCCACTTGCACAAGAAACCGTCCAAAATACCTACCCCCACTAACCCAAAAATATCCTGCAAGACTTGACCATTTGACTTGTCCACTAGGCCACCATTTCGTCCGACCCATGCCAACTAAGGGTGACACATGTCGCCCTCCTATTGGTCCAAAATATTTCGTCTCTCGGAAAAAAATCAGTAATCAGTTAAAATATTAAAAACGTAGAATTTCCTTCACAAGGTTCGGAATCTTTTCCGTTGAAAGTTTACAATTTCATTCTTAACCTAATTAGGGTTTGTACAAATGTACGTACGTCCTCACATACATACTCTGGAAAATCCGGGGTATAACAATCACACAGTCCAAATACAAAGCAGGAAACAAGTATGATAACCAATTAATCAATAAGAGTAATGAAAATCAACTTCATCTTTTAAACGACCATTTCACAATATATAAGCAGTCAGGGACGCATGCCCTCAAAATCATTACTCAAATATAATCATGGGTCTCACGCCCACAATATCAATCATGCCCGTGGAATTCCTTTCTCACTGCCGGCAGTCCATGATATAATATAACACCAATATGTGTACCGGAAAACCAGATCCCACCTGCGTCATAAATCGGCCGGGCGAGTAAGCGAGCCAACTACCGATCCGGCTGCGTCATAAACCGAACGGGCGTATGCGAAGCCAACTACCAGATCCACCCTGTGTCACGCAACTGACCGGGGCAGGTATCTAAATCCAACGTACCAGAGCCTACCGTATCACGAGATATTACCGGGGAAAGTATCTTAAGCCATCTACCAGAGCCTGTCGTATCACGAGAAATGACCAGGACAAGTATCTAAAGTGTGCCCGTGACCGGGGCAAGTACGAAGGCCAACTACCAGATCCAGCCTGCGTCACAAAGCTGACCGGGGCAAGTACGAAAGCCAACTACCAGATTCCGCCTGCATCACAAAACCTCATGGGGAGCTAGTCCATGGAACAAACATAGTGGAAGCATACCCGTGGAATCTCCAACATCGTCGGTATGTCTAAGTAAAATAGAGAGATATTCGGCACTCCATTGAAAGACGCGGTAACATAAGAATACAACACTTGCACAACAAGGCTATCACAACAAAGCATAGGCAAGTTACCATAACTTTCATTAACATGTAAACTGATTCACCATTTTATAAACTCAAGGTACTTTCATTTTATGCCAACAATCCGGTTTTAACCCTAAAGTACTACGTACTTCAACTCTCTTAAAAAGATCTTTTTTTACATAAAAGCCACACGATACTAATACCCGTAGTATCAAGACACATTTACTTTTCAAACTAAGTTACTACACCTTTAGAAAATCATTTCAAGGCTTTTAAAATCAAGTCCCATAACCTTTAAGGAAATCAAATCTCATAACTTTGAAGATCAAGTCTCATAACTTTAAATCAAAGTCTCATAATCTTTAAAGGAATCAAATCTCATAACTTTGAAAATCAAGTCTCATAACTTTAAATCAAAGTCTCATAATCTTTAAAGGAATCAAATCTCATAACTTTGAAAATCAAGTCTCATAACTTTAAATCAAAGTCTCATAATCTTTAAAGGAATCAAATCCCATAACTTTTAAAGAAAATATTCATTAATGTAGTAACTTAGCAAGGTCAACTAGACTCCACTACTTCCTAACGACTCTTACCAACATCCCCCATAAGACTTGGTAAGAACTTAGGAATATTCTAGACATGTTTTTAGTCTAAAATCTATCACGTGAATACTTCCTAATTACAAGGCAAGTACTTCAAGAAGGCAAGTCACATATACTCCAAATAACAAGGTAAGTATACTTCAAACAACAAGTCATGTATACTCCCAACAATAAGGAAGTATACTCAAATAACAAATCCTGTATACTCCTAACAATAAGGCAAATATACCATAAAAATACTCATGTCTTAGAGAAGAAGAAATACACATACCTCGCGATGACTAACCATTTCGACACGTAGCAAAAACGCTCCAAGTACTTCAACTTCATCGGCTATTCCTTAAGCCAAGTAGACCATGCAACACGTAGTGCTTCAACCTAAAATGGGCATAGTACTTCTATCAAAATCTTACTTACTATTGTAAGACTTATACCAATTAATAGCCCTCAAATTTTTCGGAAATTTGGGCAGCACTTCCTTTGTTTCTACGTACTTTTCCACCTTTTCCAAGGTCTGTATTTCATCAACCAACAAGCCACATTTAAGGCGCAATCAACAGTTAACCAAAGAGGATTACACGCCTAACTGGACGTGTAAAATTCAGCCCCTAATTCTACCAAAACTGTCCATTAAAACTAGTCCATAGTCCAATGTAAAAACAGTCCAATGTAAAAACAGTCCATTAGTCCACTAATACAATCCATTAGTCCAGTCCTTTAGTTGGTGTTCTTGGCCAACTATTACAATCAAAACTGTCCAGTTTTCGGCTAGCATGCCAAATTTGTTTCATTACTTCTTTAATAATCCTCCAACTTATATTCCAATATTTATATAAGTTATATTAACTTGTTATCAACAAGATTTCTTCATGTCAACAAGTAATAGGTAATGTTTTAACAACTTTAATGGCTAGCATGCCAATTTCGGTTTTAACAACTTTAATGGCTAGCATGCCAATATCAGTTTTAACAACTTAATACGGTCCAAATCCTTTCAATCTTCCTTCCACATATCACATACTCAATTTTATACTACTAACATATGTAATTTCCAACTTCATTAAGAGGACAAAGATTATTACCTCAATAAGCCCACAATTTTCCAATGATTATAAGTCGATCCTTAGAAATCTTAGCTCCAATTCCTTACGTTCCAATCCAATCCAAGAAACCCTTAGAAGTTCCTATCCAACTTCTCTTAAAACTTCATCCAAAATATGAAGATCACCTTAGGGTTTCACTTTGCGACTAACGGATTAACGTAGTATTTCCGGGATTTTTGTGTTGGGATATCCTTAGAACACTACTAGGGACACTTGGTTTAAGTATGGGGATTAATCAACAACAATTGCACAATTTCTATGCCTAAAGGGGTGTTTGGCCGAGAGCTCATCAAGAGGGAGGGAGTATATTTTGTCTTGGAAACTTTCTAAGTGTTGAAGAAGTCTTGCTACTATTGTGTATATATAAGACAACCAAGGGCTAGGATTAATGCAAGTGTGTGGTTGAGATTGGGGACAAGTGTGTGTGGGTCACACAAGCCACTTGTCCAACAAATATCTTGGGACACTTGGCTTGCCACTTGTCCCACACCATTTTTCCCCACATGGGCCCACACGGGGTGACACGTGTCACCCTCCTATTCGTTCAAAATATTTTCATCTCCCAAAAACATCCATATTGGCCAAAATCTCGAAAATATTGTGGGCCCCACAAGACCGTAAATTTTTCCCGTGGGCCCCACGTGACCAATTCTGAAAATAAAATCCATAATTCTATTATATTCCAAAAAGTCCAAATCCCGAATCTGAGAACTCAATTCTCCTTATTAAACATTTTTCCTTCACGGGTTCCGAGATTTCTTTTTAAGGAAAAAGCGCATCTTCTATTGTTCCACGATTTAACCTTTATCGTCTTACATACGTTCTCTTATTCTTGTGTTGGAACTATGGGGTGTAACATTCTCCCCCCCTTAGAAACATTCATCCTGAATGTTCCTTCTAAGTCTCCAACAACCCATGCACCGGTATAGTCTTCACTACTATACTCACCAACCCAATTATGCCATATATTGTCACGACCCGACCCCGGGACCGCGACTGGTGCCCTACCTGGGCACCCTTACAGGTATACATCAGAGATAATCAGCGGAACATACATGAAACTTATAAAATGAAACAACAGAAGTAAAACAACAGGTTAGCCGATAGGGCTACTTTCCTGGACATAAATATATACAACCGAAGCAGTTGCCTCATTTCTTTACAAACTGACCCACAATATGTGACTACAGACCTCTAAGAGTTTTAACATAACAACTGTGGCGGGACAGGGCCCCGCCATACCCCTGAATATACATGAATCTACTACCTCAGGGGAAACCGTACCAATAGATAAGCCTCCGGAGCAAATGGAGCTTTTTCCCAAAAACCGAACCGAGATCCTAAGAGCAAGGATCACCAACCTGTGCACCTAATACCTGCGGGCATGAACGGCCCAGAAGGGTCGATAACAAAATGCAGAATATGGAACGGAAATAAGGTACAACAATTAAAACATATCTGTATAAAAGCATGACAGGGGTAAGTGTAAAAGAAGTAAATACCTGAGCCTACCATGTCATTACCCTCTCGTGAACTTAATTGTACCTTATCATCTTTTCCCATTTCTCAATAAAGGTTATAGTCACTTCCTTACGTACTTACTTCAGAAAATCATCAAATTCACTACCATATAACCTACTTACCTTACACAACCTAGTCCGGCCCTATACGGAGGGACACCTATCTCGCCCACACTCGGGACGCGATAAAGTCACATAGTACGCCCAAAGGTATCTTGCCGGCCCGTCTCCGGGACGCGATAATGTCCTATAGTGCGCCCATAAAGGTATAATGCGGCCCATTTCGGGACGATAATGTCATATAGTCCGCCCATAAAGGTATCGCCGGCCCATTTCGGGACGATAATGTCATATAGTCGCCCGTAAGGTATCGCCCGGCCCATTTCGGGACGATAATGTCATATAGTCCGCGCGTAAGGTATATTGCCCGGCCCATCTCTGGGTCGATAATGTCATATAGTGCGCGTAAGGTATCTTGCCGGCCCATTTCGGGACGATAATGTCATATAGTGCGCGTAAGGTATCTTGCCGGCCCGTCTCGGGTCGATAATGTCATATAGTCGCGTAAAGGTATCGCCCGGCCCATCTGCGGGTCGATAATGTCATATAGTTCGCGTAAAGGTATCTTGCCCGGCCCATCTGCGGGTCGATAATGTCATATAGTGCGCGTAAAGGTATCTTGCCGGCCCGTTGCGGGACGATAATGTCATATAGTGCGCGTAAAGGTATCTGCCCGGCCATCTCACGGGTCGATAATGTCATATAGTGCGCGCGTAAAGGTATCCGCCCGCCCATCTTCGGGTCGATAATGTCATATAAAACCCGAATTTAACCCAACGTACTCACGACTCTACTCCTTTAGAAAGACTCTTTTTCAAATAAAACTTCCTGTGTACTAACAACCGTAGTATCAAGTCATCTCTACCTTCGGGACAAGTCACAATACCTTTTTAGAAATACAATTACCGGCTTCTAAATCAAGTGACTTCTTTCTTAAAAACCTTAAGCAATTGGTACCTTTAAAACAATTAGCCCTTCTTTATTTCAAATCATTTCTTGTTTATGTTACTGAAGAAAACCATTCTCTTAACCTCCCATAAAGTTATTATAACCAACTTCCCATAAAGTCGTTATACTAACTTTATGCCTTAAACTAATTCATTCTTTTTATAACCAAGAGACTTCTACTTTTTGAAACCAAGTATTATATACTTTCAAATCAATTCTCTTAACTTTCAAAAATACAGTTAGTCTCTTAACCTTTAGAACTCAAGTGACTCCTTTTATTATAAAACCTTAGGCAATTAATGCCTTAAAAATCGAATTGCCTTTTCATTAAACAAGTCATTTATCTTTCCATAAAGCAATTATAACCAACTCCCCATAAAGTCGTTATATTCACTTTATGCCTTAGCCAAATACCATTTCCTATCCAAGGGACTTATACGTTTAAAACGGAACAAGTATCACATACTTTAAAAATCTTCAAGTCCCTTAACTTAATAAAACTTAAGACATCCTTTATTCTTTCAAAGAATGTGAGTAAATCTCCTCACTCACCCGACTTGGCTATTCATAAAACTAGTAAAGGATATCAAGGTGTTGTACGTCTACCGTACTACATACGTGCAACTAGTCATGCTCAAAAGATAGGAAAAGTTCTATATAGAGTAAATCACACAACTACCTCTTAACTTCTAAGAGTAGAAGTGTTATACCCCGTATTTCCAGAGTATGTACGTGAGGGCGTACGTACAAAAGTTTGAGCCTTAAAGTAGACTAAGGGACGAAAATTTTGTGCACCACTACCGAAAAGAATCGTTTTCCGACAAAACATTTTCCAAACTTTGCGAAGGGAAAAATACGGCTATGTCATTTATTATTTTTGCGGATTTTTCCGAGAGATGAAATATTTTGGACCAACGGGAGGGTGATATGTGTCACCCTCAAAAGTGGACGGCAAGGGCTAGCATTGGCACGTTTTTTGTGCCTTGTTTGTAGTCAAGGTTAGGTAGGATATTTGTGAGATATTTTGTGTAGTTGATGAACAAGTGGGACCCACTTACACATGTCCAAATCCCCACCCTACACTTGCCTAACACTTGTCTTGATCTTGGCCATTGGTTGGCCTATAAATACCCCCCTTAGTTGATGAACTTCTTCATCCACACTTAGACATTTCCTAGTCTAAAAATCCCTCTCCCTCTCTTAGCAAAGCTTTCGTCCAAGAGCACCCTCCCTTAGAGGCCCTCGCCGAATACCCCCTTGCCTAGTAGTTTTCGAAAAATACCCCCCCTTGGTAGAAAAGTATTCTCCAAGTGTTGTTACTATTCCAAAATACCTTGGCCCAAATACCTTGTAGTATTCCAAGGTTATACCTATACTAAAAGCCCAGAAATACTATTATACTTCCTTTAGCCACTAAACGAAACCCTAAGGAAATCTTCATAGATGGTTGAAGTATTTGAGTAGAAGTTGGTTAGAACTTCTAAGGGTTGTTTGGAGCGGGTTGGAGCGCACGGATTAGGAGCTAAACGTTGCTCAGGATCGACATTAAACTTGGATAATTTTGGGCTTATCGAGGTAAATACTACTGTCCTTCTATTGTAATTGGAAATTACATACTGTAGTATTATTAGAAATGAATATAAGATTCATAGAAGAGAATTGAACTGTAATAGAAGGATATTACAGAAAAGACTTGAATAGATCACATCAGAAGAATATTAAAGAAGAAGACTGAACTGTACTTACATAGGACTGTATTTACAGTAGACTTATAACCTTTATTGGTTGAATGTTCTGCGAGTAGCATGTACTACTTGGAAGGTGGACAAGGCTAGCCGGGTTATAGCCGTGGAGCGTTTTGCTAATAGTCGATAATCGTCGCGAGGTATGTGATTCTTCCTATCCTCTTGAGCATGATATTTTAAAAGAATATATATATAGTACGGTAGACGTACGTGTGTTAACTGAATGTAGTTTTACGGCAATGTCTTTTGACTTAAGCCTGAATAATAAGAATCTGGAAGTATTTTAAAAGAATATATATATAGTACGGTAGACGTACGTGTGTTAACTGAATGTAGTTTTACGGCAATGTCTTTTGACTTAAGCCTGAATAATAAGAATCTGGAAGTATTTCAAAAGAATTAAGAATCCTTTTTGAAAGAAGAATAATACTTGGTTTTAAAAGATTAAGAGTTATACTAGCTTTATGGAAAGTTAGGTATAATGACTTAAGAGAGATAAAAAGAATGGTTTATTGATTGAAGAAGTTAAGAGACTTGATCTTGAAAGATAAGAGACTTAACTTAATTGACTTGATATGAATTTTGTTAAAAAGTCGTGATACCTCATTCGTGAGTAATGAGTACTTGGTTTTAATGAATAATGTTTTACTGATTTCGGAAATGAGAATAAGGGTCAAACAAACCACTACAGCGCTAATAAAGGAAAATGTATTGACTAATTAATTATATGAAAACCAGTAGAAACCTCCATCTGCATAGAAGCTAAGATGAGACAAAATGATATTACATTTTCTAGATCATGGCTGCTTTAATAAGATTGTTATAAACAAGAATAACCTACTCATACTTAAGACATATGTTACTCAATTGTTTTTAAAAGGAATTTCGCTTTTAAGTGATTAAGTCTATGGACTATGAAACCTTCTAAAATAAGAGACTTGAATGGTTGAAATTAGGTAAACTTGAACCTTTGGAAAAGAATGTTGTTACTTGATTTTAAAAAGGGAAAGTGTTTTGGTTTACTTAAAAATGTTAGTCACTCTATTTTTATACTACGGGTATCGGGTGACCTTTGTAAAAGAAATGGATCTTTAAAAGGAATTTAACGTACGTAGTACTTTAGGGTTAAAACCCGGACTTTGACATAAAATGAAAGTACCTTGAGTTGTGTGTAACTTGCCTATGCTTGTTGTTGTGTAACTTGCATATGCTTGTTGTTGTGTAACTTGCCTATACTTGTTGTGATAGCCTTTGTTGTGCAAGAATTGTGTTTCTATACTACTGCGTCTCTCGATGGAGGGCCGGTTGACTTATTGAGAACTTACTTGGACGTACCGGCAGTGACGGAAGATTCCACGGGTATGCTTCCATTATTATTGTTACATGGGCATGTCTACACCGATGATGGATTCTGTGGGCATGTGACCATTATGGTTATTTATGGCGAAGTATCGTGACTTACGGTTGTGATCGAGTGCATGGCCTGTTTACTTGCCCCCGTCAGCTACGTGACGCAGATGGATCTGGTATAGGTTATCGCACTTGCCACGTGTCAGCTTCGCGGCGAAGTATCGTGACTTACGGTTGTGATCTGGTGGTTAGCCTGGTTACTTTCCCCCGTCAGCTACGTGGCGTAGGGAGGATCTGGTGGAGGCTATCGCACTTTCCACGTGTCAGCTTCGCGATTCAGTGTTTGGATGGAGCTTCGTGACTTACGGTTGTGATCTGGTGGTTAGCCTGGTTACTTGCCCCCGTCAGCTACGTGGCGCAGGGAGGATCTGGTGGAGGCTCTCGCACTTGCCACGTGTCAGCTTCATGATATGGTTGTTCAGTATTATTTGTAACGACCCGTTCCGGGGCCCGTTACTGGTGCCTTACCCTGGGCACCCTAGTGATACATACATCAGAGAAAATCAGCGGAACATAAAACAAGAGTCATTTAACAAGAGATATAATAAATAAACAGGCCAACCAAAACAGTTGCCTTCAGTATATACATAAAACCTGAACAGTTTAATCCTTTTACAACCCCGCCACAACAAGATTACTACACCTAAGATATCTGATGACTATGACGGACAGGGGCTCGCCATACCACGAATGTACAAGAACCTACAACTCGGGAACACTGCAAAAGATAAGCCTCGAGAAACGGAGCTTCAAATCTGTTGGCGTGATCCAAGAGCGAGGAACCACGGCCGATGTACCTCTACTGCGGCATGAACGCGGCCCCGAAGGAGGTCGAGACAACGGTACCAAGTATGTGAAGCGTACAATCGAAAATGAAATCATACTAGTCTATATAAAGCGGGAGACATGTATGATAACCAACTACTGATTCACAACATAAAGCGATCATCACTCGATATAACTATGGGTCTCACGCCCACAACATCAATCGAGTTCGCATTATGGCGCGTGCCCGAATCTTGCGTCGGTGTAGACATGTCCATGATGCAACAATAATACCAATGTCCCATGGCCATATGCCCCCGGAATTCTGCATCGGTGTAGACATGTCCATGTGACCTCAACAACAAGACAGCAATCCAAATGGAAGCATACCCGTGCGCTACGCATCGTGTCAGTATGTCCAAAGGGAAACAATAAGACAACATTCCAAATGGACGCATACCCGTGCGCTACGCATCGTGTCAGTATGTCCAAAAGGAAATCACAAGGCGTTAATCAAAATGGAAACATACGTGTGCGCTACGCATCGTGTCAGTATATCCAAAGCGATTAACCACAAGACCTTAACCAAAATGGAGGCATACCCGTGCGCTACGCATCGTGTCAGTATGTCCAAAGTGATTAACAACAATAATACTATCAACAGGAACGTACCCGTGGAATTTCTCCGTCACTGCCGGCACATCCAAGTAAGTTCTCAACGATCAACCGACCTCTATCGAGACGCGGTAACACGAAACACAACGATTGTACAATAAAGGCTATCATCACAAGCATAGGCAAGTTTCACAACAACAAGCATAGGCAAGTTTCACCTGACTCAAAGTACTTTCATTTTATGCCAAAGTCAGGGTTTTAACCCCAAAGTACTACATCGTTAAGTTCTTTTAAAAGAGATCCATTACTTTTATAAAAGTCACCCAATACGTAGTATTAGAATGACCAACCCACCTTCCTTTTCAAAATCAAGTAACAACATTCTTTTCCTAAGTTCGGTTTGCCTAGTTTCATTACTCAAGCTTCTCATTTTCAAATGGTTTCATAGTTCCCAAACTTAATCACTTGATTCCTTTTAGAACAATTGAGTAACATATGTCATATCGTGAGTAGTTTATTCTTGTTTATAACGATCTTATTACAGCAGCCATGATCTAGAAAATGTAATATCATTTTGTCTCATCTTAGCTTCTATGCAGATGGAGGTTTCTACTGGTTTTAATACAACACATCATTATTCAATACATTTCCTTTATTAACGCTGCGGTGGTCTGTCGATACGTTACGATTCCCAAATCGGTAAAACATTATCCCTTTAAAACCAAGTACTCATTACTCACGAATGAGGTTTCACACAACATCCACATTAAAACAAATAAGTTAAGTCTCTTATCTTATAAGATCAAGTCTCTTAACTTCTAACATCAGTAAACCATTTTCACTTACATAAGGTCGTTATAACTAACTTCCCATAAAGCTATTATAACACCCTATGTTTTAAACCAACCAAATCACTTAGCACGTATGCGTCACCGTACTACATAGTTCACAACAATCATGCTAGAAAAGATAGGAAGAGGTTCACATACCTCGCGACGATTTATCGACAATAAGCAAAATGCTCCAAGTACTACAACCTTGCTAGCCCTTTCCACTCCTCGAGTAGAATACGCTACTCTTAGTACTTTCACCTATAAAGGTCACAAACGTCTATTAACCCCAAACACAAGTTTTCTATCTTTCTATAGAAAATTCAAGACATTTCCCCAACATGTGGCGTAAATCTCCTCTCTCTATCGAGGCCGCTACCAAGCCAACCGTGTGGGGTTTACGTCTAACCTGACGTGTACAATTCTACACAAGTCTCATCGCACATGCACCTATGTAAATACTGATTCGATTCTTTATTCTTCAGCTTAAGTCAAAAGACATTGCCGAATACTAAGTAGTTCCATATATAGTATACTTCAACTATATACTCTAACAAACATGTAATTTCCAATTACAATAGAGGACAAGATAATTACCTCGATAAGCCCAAAATTATCCGAGTTTAATGTCGCTCTGAGCAAGGTTTAGCTCGCTCAGTGCGCTCCAAACCACTTAAACAACCCTTAGAAGTTCTAACCAACTTCTACTCAAATACTTCAACCAACTGAAGATTTCCTTGGGGTTTCGGTTTGAGACTAAAAAGGACAAAAGGTAGTATTTAGGACTCTACGTAAGAGGTATCTTTGGAATACTACAAGGTACAAGGCTAAGGTATTTTGGGCATTATAACAATACTAGGGAGTATTTCTATACCACACAAGGGGTATTATACGAAAACAACTAGGCTGGGGTACCCAGGCTAGACCTCACAAGGGGAGGAGACCTCGGCCAAAGGCCACTTTCAAGGGAGAGGAGCTCTTGGGCGAGTCTACAAGAGGGAGGGAGGATTCAAGACTTGGAAACATTTGTGGATGAATGAAGTCTTCCTGAAAGTGGTATTTATAGCAAACCCAAATGCCAACCAATGGCCAAGATCAAGCCATGTGCAAAGGCAACCGTAAGGCCAAGATCAAGCCAAGTGCACCTAGACCCTACTCCTTAAAACCCTCAAATATCTACACAAATATCAAGCCCAACTTGCCCGCCAATTCGGCAGTCGCCCACTGTCTTCGTTGTGAGGGTGACACATGTCACCCTCCCGTTGGTCGAATGTTTCGTCTCTCGGAAAAATCCGCAAAAATACAAAGCGACATAGCCGAATTTTCCGCCGCAAGTTACGTAAACGTTTCGTCAAAACGACTCCAACCGGGTGTTGTGCACAAATGTAAAATAGGCAAAGGGTGCCACATGGGGTTGACACGAGTCGCCACCCGATTAGCCCAGAATATTTAGTCTTCAGAAAATATACAATTTACCGGAAATCTCAAAAACAAAGCGGGCCACAAAGCGTAAATTTCTCCGTGGGCCCACGTGACCATTTAGAAAATAAAATCTCAAAATTCTAATATAATCTATGAAGTCCAAATACCAAATCTGGGAATCCAATTCCCATTAACGAACCTTTTTCTTTACAAATAACCGGAAACTTTTCGTCGAAAACTCACATCTTTCTTTCTTTTCAAAATTTTCTGCCATTACTCGTGCGTGCGTCCTCACATACATACCCCGCAACTACGGGTATAACATTCTCCTCTTAGAAACATTCGTCGAATGTTCCTTCTCAAGTCGAATAACGATAAAGTTCCTCTAACAAGTTGCGATGCCACGGCAGCGCGAAATAACACACGTTATCTTCCTCCCTTACTCGTTGTACCGCTTCTCGAACACTCGAACTCTCCCGACGTACCATACTTGAGTCATTACTTCCGAAAATCTGCGAGTCACTACCTCCAAACTTGGTCATCTTACTAACCTCAAACTTCCTTAAGGCCATTCCGGCCTTTACGAACCGCTCGGTCGACGCGTCCACGAACTCATACGATGATCATACAAACTTGGGCCTAGCATCCTCGTGACCCTACCACTGGCGGGACCACCTGACCCACCCCAAACCGGGTTACGGGTTGACCCGCAAATGGTCCTCAACCCGACCCCCAACCGCGCCAAACTCTTGTTCCCCGATTCGGAACAATCTTACTAATTCACATCATGAAAGCTACCACTTCCATCTCACACTACCCACGGACTTATCACACAAATAAATCCCACGTATACTACTACTCTGATAAAAGTCAAACATAAAACGAATCTTTAATCTCAAGCGACCTTACCACAAGGTCTCAGTCGTGACATAGTCTAAGGTTCATACTTACCATGCCCACATACGTAACCTCCCAACTAAACATGTTTTCAAACTCACAATATCACAATGTTATCCGTACATAGCACACAATAATGAGATCATCATAACAAGCATACCAAAACTCTAGAGGTTAAGGATATACTGGCTACCGCTTCACTTAATCATAGGCACGCCTGCAGGCGCATGTAGAAGGTGATGAACCACCACAGATCTGAAGGTGAGTCGTAACATCCGCGCTTCCCTTGGTGGACAGTTCCTCGCAAAATGGCCTCGCTGTCATGCAAAACAAACTCCCAATCTAGCACGACACTCTCCAAAATGGAGTCTACCACAATAGTCACAACGAGGTAGGGGTGGCTTGGTGGTTAACACCCTGCTCTGCCGAAAATCTGAACCTCGGAGCCACGACCGCTCACGAAGGCGGTGGAGGACCACTGCACGGGGGTATATAACTAACTTCTGAGGCGGTCCGCCTCGAAAGCCACCAAAGGACCTGCGTCCCGGCCCTCCTGGCGATCCAGTCATTCCGTCGACCCCTCCGTGCCTCGCGTCCAAGTGCATGAGCTGCGTGCGGGCAATGTCCATGCGGTGAAGAGAAACACCCGCACAAGATTCGCCATATAATCATCAAGCGGTGGCGTAGCGATGCACCACATCCTCCATATCTGCAACTAAGCGCAGGGACATATCGAGCCAAAGAATCGAACTCGACATTGTACTCACGACAATGCGCCTCTCTCTCGATAACAAAAATCGCCGGCGTGCCCTCGCCATCTGCGGAGGCAAGAAGTGCGTGAGAAAGCCCCGAAAACTCATCCCATCTGCTGGAGTGCATGCTCTCCCGGGAAAGCTCCATGAATCAAACCAATCATTTGCGGTATCACGCGGCCGATGCGAACCAAAGGTCACAGACTCGGTTTACGAAGCCTTGATCACCGCGTGATCGTGTAGCTGCCGGATGAACTCCTGCGGATCATCCTCGTGCCTCGACCCATAAAACTCGCGGGCTCTGACTCGAAAGTCCGTAGCCTCAAACTATCTGCTCGGGGTGAACGGCTGGTGCTCTGGGCTGAGGCTGGGCTGCTGCATCCGGCCTATCCTCATATCGGCCACGACCACGGCGGCCATCGGCCCGTCTCTTGTGACCCATCTCCCTGCTCGGTGTGGGGTGGAGGCTCAGTCTTGTAGTCTCGGCAGACCATCGCTGCGGCTTTAAACTCTCTTTGGTCTTTGGCGGCGTCGAAACTTCGCCGTCGGAAGCAGCATCTCAGTCTTGGCCAGGGCTGCGCCTCGAACTCCTCAGTATCTCACTAGCAGCTCCCTCGGCAGCCTTGCCCTTCTGGGCGCTGGTTGCCTTGCGCGGAGGCATAACTGGTAAAACGAGATACGTCAGAGGGTCCAACTTCTGACTCTAAGGCACGATCTCGGAATGAGAAGAATGAAACCAATCCTAAATGTCCTATAGCCTCACGATTATAGATGTGGTGCCTGACACGATAATCAAGACTACTAGACACGGTGCAGTAGACACTTTCCGAGGATTAAGCGCTCGATACCACTTTTGTAACGACCGTTCGGGGCATCGTGCCTTACCAGGCACCCTAGTGATACATACATCGAGAGAAAATCAGCGGAACATAAAACAAAGTCATTTAACAAGAGATATAATAAATAAGCAAAGCAACCAAAAGCAGTTGCCTTGGTATATACATAAAACACGAGCAGTTTAATCCTTTTACAACCACGCTTACAGTACTACAGGACCTCTAAGATATCTGATGACTATGGGGACGGGGCCCGCCATACCACTGAATGTACAAGAACCTCTGACTCGAGAACACTACTAAAAGATAAGCCTCGGAGAAAGCGGGCTTCAAATGCGCTGACGTGATCCTAAGAGCGAGGAACCACGGCCGATGTACCTCTACTGCGGCATGAGCGGCCCCGAGAGTCGATAACAGTACCAAGTATGTGGCTATGCAATCACGAAAATGAAATCATACTAGTCTATATAAAGCGGAGACATGTATGATAACCAACTACTGATTCACAACATAAAGCGATCGTCACTCGATATAACTATGGGTCTCACGCCACAACATCAATCGAGTTCGCATTATGGCGCGTGCCGGAATCTGCATCGGTGTAGACATGTCCATGATGCAACAATAATACCAATGTCCCGCCATATGCCCGGAATTCTGCATCGGTGTAGACATGTCCATGTGACCTCAACAACAAGACAATCCAAATGGAAGCATACGTGCGCTACGCGTCGTGTCGGTATGTCGAAGGAAACAATAAGACAACATTCCAAATGGGCGCATACCCGTGCGCTACGCGTCGTGTCGGTATGTCCAAAAGGAAATCACTGGCGTTAATCAAAATGGAAACATACGTGCGCTACGCATCGTGTCACTATATCCAAATCGATTCAAAACAACACATTAACCAAAATGGACGCATACCCGTGCGCTACGCATCGTGTCAGTATGTCCAAAGTGAATAACAACAATACTACTATCAGCGAGGCGTGCGGTGGAATTTCTCCGTCAGCGCACGTCCAAGTAAGTTCTCAACTACCAACCGACCTCTATCGAGACGCGGTAACACGAAACACAACGATTGTACAATAAAGGCTATCATCACAAGCATAGGCAAGTTTCACAACAACAAGCATAGGCAAGTTTCACACAACTCAAAGTACTTTCATTTTATGCCAAAGTCGGGTTTTTAACCCCAAAGTACTACATACGTTAAGTTCTTTTAAAGAGATCCATTACTTTTATAAAAGTCACCCAATACCGTAGTATTAGAATGACCAACCCACCTTCCTTTTCAAAATCAAGTAACAACATTCTTTTCCTAAGTTCCGGTTGCCTAGTTTCATTACTCAAGCTTCTCATTTTCAAATGGTTTCATAGTTCCCAAACTTAATCACTTGATTCCTTTTAGAACAATTGAGTAACATATGTCATATACGTGAGTAGTTTATTCTTGTTTATAACGATCTTATTACGACCATGATCTAGAAAATGTAATATCATTTTGTCTCATCTTAGCTTACATGCGGATGGAGGTTTCTCTGGTTTTAATACAACATCATTATTCAATACATTTCCTTTATTAACGCCGCAGTGGTGCTGTCGATACACATTCGATTCGAAATCGGTAAAACATTATCCCTTTAAAACCAAGTACTCATTACTCATGAATGAGGTTTCACAAACATCCACATTAAAACAAATAAGTTAAGTCTCTTATCTTATAAGATCAAGTCTCTTAACTTCTAACATCAAGAAACCATTTTCACTTACATAAGGTCGTTATAACTAACTTCCCATAAAGCTATTATAACACCCTATGTTTTAAACCAACCAAATCACTTAGCACGTATGCGTCTACCGCACTACATAGTTCACAACAATCATGCTAGAAAAGATAGGAAGAGGTTCACATACCTCGCGACGATTTATCGACAATAAGCAAAATGCTCCAAGTACTACAACGCACTGCTAGCCCTTTCCACTCAGGTAGAATACGCTACTCTTAGTACTTTCACCTATAAAGGTCACAAACGTCTATTAACCCCAAAACACAAGTTTTCTATCTTTACATAGAAAATTCGGCGACCTCCCCACATAGCGTAAATCTCTCTCTATCGAGGCTGCCAAGCCAACCAAGGGGGTTTACGTCTAACGGGCGTGTACAATTCTACACAAGTCTCTTGCAATGACCTATGTAAATACTGATTCGATTCGATTCTTTATTCTTGAGCTTAAGTCAAAAGACATTGCGAATACTAAGTAGTTCCATATATAGTATACTTGACTATATACTCTAACAAACATGTAATTTCCAATTACAATAGAGGACAAGATAATTACCTCGATAAGCCCAAAATTATCCGAGTTTAATGTCGCTCTCGAGCAAGGTTTAGCTCACTCAGTGCGCTCCAAACCACTCCAACAACCCTTAGAAGTTCTAACTAACTTACTCAAATACTTGACCAACTATGAAGATTTCCTTAGGGTTTGGTTTGAGACTAAAAGGACAAAAGGTAGTATTTCAGGACTCTACGTAAAGAGGTATCTTTGGAATACTACAAGGTACAAGGCTAAGGTATTTTGGGCATTATAACAATACTAGGGAGTATTTCTATACCACAAAGGGTATTATACGAAACAACTAGGCTAGGGGTACCCAGGCTAGACCTCATGAGGAGGGAGACCTCACGCCAAAGGCCACTTTCGAGGAGAGGAGCTCTTGGGCGAGTCTACAAGAGGAGGAGGGATTCAAGACTTGGAAACATTTGTGGATGAATGAAGTCTTCACAGGGGTATTTATAGCAAACCCAAATGCCAACCAATGGCCAAGATCAAGCCATGTGCAAGGCAAGTGTAAGGCCAAGATCAAGCCAAGTGCACCCTAGACCCTACTCCTTAAAACCCTCACAAATATCTACACAAATATCAAGCCCAACTTGCCTCCAGTTCGGCCAGTCGCCCACTTGTCTTCGTTGTGAGGGTGACACGTATCACCCTCCGTTGGTCCGAATGTTTCGTCTCTCGGAAAAATCCGCAAAAATACAAAGCGACATAGCCGGAATTTTCCGCTTCGCAGTTCTGTAACGCGTTCGTCGAAAAACGACTCAACCGGGTGTTGTGTACAAATGTAAAATCGGCCAAGGGTGCCACATGGGGGTGACACGTGTCGCCCCCCGATTCGCCCAGAATATTTCGTCTTCCGAAAATATCCAATTTACCGGAAATCTCAAAAACAAAGCGGGCCCCACAAAACCGTAAATTTCTCCCGTGGGCCCCACGTGACCATTTCCGAAAATAAAATCTCAAAATTCTAATATAATCTATGAAGTCCAAATACCAAATCTGGGAATCCAATTCCCATTAACGAACCTTTTTCTTCACAAATAACCGGAAACTTTTCCGTCGAAAACTCACATCTTTCTTTCTTTTCAAAATTTTCTGCCGTACTCTCGTACGTACGTCCTCACATACATACCCTGCAACTACGGGGTATAACATTATTGGTAGGGTGGGACCGGGTGTTCATGTATACCCCTTGGTGTTGTTATATCACAGACTGCTGGCAGTGAGGAAGGAATTCCACGGGCACGAGTGATGTTGTGGGCGTGAGACTCATTGTTATATTTAAGTGATGACTTGGAGGGCGTGAGTCCCTGACTTGGTATGACTGCTTATACGTTGTGTACTGTAGTTTGGTTATCATACATGTCTCCTGCTTTATATAGACTATTATGATTTCATTTACAGTATTTTCAGTTTCGCATACTTGGTACTGTTATCGACCTCCTTGAAGTGCGTTCATGCCGCAGGTAGAGGTACATCGTCTGTTGATCCCCGCTTATAGGATCACATTTCAGCGTATTGGGAAGCTCCGTTCCTTCGGAGGCTTATCTTTTGGTATGTTACCCTGAGTCTGTAGGTTCTTGTACATTCAGGGGTATGGCGGGGCCCTGTCCCGTCATAGTTGTTGTAAAAAATTTAAAGGTCTGTAGCACTGTTGTGGGCAGGGTTATAAGGATTGTAACTGTTCAAATGTCGATATATATATATATGCAGAAAGACAACCGTTTTGGTTGGCCTATTTTCTTTTATATTGATCCATATCTATTTGTATGTTTAAGTTTTTATTTCCGCTGGTTTTTCTCTGATGTTGTATCCCTAGGGTGCCCGGGGTAAGGCACCAGTCACGAGCCCGGGTTCGGGTCGTGACAAAAGTGGTATCAGAGCAGTTAATCCTCGGAAAGTGTCTACAGACCGTGTCTAGTAGAGTCTTGATTATCGGTGTGTTGTGCACCACATCTATAATCAGGAGGCTGCAGGACATTTAGGATTGGTTTCCATTCTTCTCATTCTGAGATCGTGCCTTAGAGCTGTGTTATAAGTTGGACCCCTCTGACGTATTTCGTTTTTACTAGTTATGCCTCCGCGCTAGGCAACCCGGGCCCAGGAGGCAAGCGGCGAGAGGAGGCTGCGGGTAGAAGCGGCGGCGATCTCTGAGACCACGACTGAGCCTCCAGTCCCGCGATGCAGGCGGAGAGGAGATGGGTTATAAGGAGATGGCCCAATTATTGGCCAGGATAGTGGCGAGGCACGAGGATAGGCTGGACGCAGCAGTTCCAGTAGTACCCATGGTTCACCCGAGATCGGATAGTTTGAGGCTACGGGATTTTTACGAGTTGTAGCCAGGAGTTCTGGTCGAGGCACGAGGATGATCGCGAGAATTCATTCGGCGATTCTGACGGATCATGAGAGTGATCAAGGCATCGGAGACCGAGTCAGTGGTCCTAGGTTCGCATCGGCTGCGTGATACTGCAGTCGACTGGTTTGATTCGTGGGAGCTGTCCCGGGGAGAGCATGCGCTTCCAGCTGGTTGGAACGAGTTCTCAGGGGCATTTCTTGCGCATTTCTTGCCTCCCCAGATGAGGAGGGCTCGGGCCGATAGATTTTTGGTGTTGAGGCAGAGCGGGCGTACGGTTCGGGAGTACAATGTGGAGTTCGACTCGTTGGCTCGGTACGTCCCCGCGTTAGTAGCTAGTATGGAGGATCGAGTGCACCGATATGTTACAGGGCTCGATGATTACCTAGCAGAGAGTTGTTCGGGTGTAGCTCTTCAGCCGGGCATGGACATTGCCCGCATGCAGGCTTATGCACTTGGATGTGAGGAGCGGAGAGATCGACGGAATGACCGAGATCGCGAGGCGAGAACAGGGCCGAGTCCTTTGGTGACTTTCGAGGCGGACCGCCTCGGCGAGCGATTATGCGCCTCCGCCAGTACCGAGTGGTCCCCCACCGTCGTCGGGACGCTTGGGATATTCAGGAGCAGGTCAGGGCTCCCAGGTTTCAGATGTTCGGGGGAGTAGGAGTGCTCGCCGGATGAGGCCACCCGTATCTCAGTGTGGCCGTTGTGGTAAAGCCCATAGGGGGGAATGTCGTACTGGGTTGGGAGATTGTTATGCTTGCGGCCAACAGGGCCATTTGGCGAGAGACTGTCCGACCAGGGGTAGCACTGGTGGGATAGCACAGACTACGAGATCAGTTGCGGGTTCTTCACCTTCCATAGCTAGGCAGGATGTTCATACACCGGCAGGCCACGGCAGAGGTCGCGGTGGAAGTTCCCAGTTTTAGCGGTCCTTTGAACCGCCTATTTTCAGGTATATCCTTAACCCTCTAGAGACTTGTATGTATTGATGTTTTGATGATGTGTTATGTTCGGATAGCTTTGTGCTAAAATGCGATTTAGAAGCCTGGTTAGTGAAAAGGGTAAGCCTGGGGGTGAGGAAATGATGAACCTTAGAATATTACACATTGAGACCTTAGATGTAAGGCCGTCTTGAGTAAAAGATTTATGTTTATGTTGACCTTTATCGGAGTGCAAATGTGTTGTGGGATAATTCCAGGGGTTGTGTAGCATGAAAGTGGTAGCTTTCAGGACTTGATTAGTGAGATTGTTCCGGATCGGGGAACAAGAGTTGGCGCGATTGTGGGTCGGGTTGAGGACCATTCGCGGGTCAACCCGCAGCCCGGATTGAGGTGGGGTCAGTTCGAGGTGATCCCGCCAGGTGGTAGGGTCACGAGGGCGCCAGGCCCAAGCTTAGATGACCATCGTATGAGTTCGTGGATATGTTCGACCAGAATCGGATCGTGAAGGCCGGGAATGGCCTTGAAGAAGATAGAGGCTAGTAAGATGACCAAGTTTGGAGGTAGTGGCTCCAGAAATTTTGGGAACTGAAGTGACGACTGAGGTATGGTACTTATACTAGAAAGAGTTCAAGTGTTCGAGAAGAGTACGACGAGTGAGGAAAGAAGTGAACGTGTGTTATTTTGCGGCCAGGTGTGGCATTGGCAACTTGTTTCAGTTAAGAAGAACTTTATCATTATCCGTCTTGAGAAGGAACATTCGGGACGAATGTTTCTAAGGAGGGGAGAATGTTATACCCCGTATTTCCAGAGTATGTACGTGAGGCGTGCGTCAAAAAGTTTGAGCCTTAAAGTAGACTAAGGGACGAAAATTTTGTGCACAACTACCGAAAAGAATCGTTTTCCGACGAAACGTTTTCCAAACTTTGCGAAGGGAAAAATACGGCTATGTCATTTATTATTTTTGCGGATTTTTCCGAGAGATGAAATATTTTGGACCAACGGGAGGGTGACATGTGTCACCCTCAAAAGTGGACGGCAAGGGCTAGCATTGGCACGTTTTTTGTGCCTTGTTTGTAGTCAAGGTTAGGTAGGATATTTGTGAGATATTTTGTGTAGTTGATGAACAAGTGGGACCCACTTACACATGTCCAAATCCCCACCCTACACTTGCCTAACACTTGTCTTGATCTTGGCCATTGGTTGGCCTATAAATACCCCCCTTAGTTGATGAACTTCTTCATCCACACTTAGACATTTCCTAGTCTAAAAATCCCTCTCCCTCTCTTAGCAAAGCTTTCGTCCAAGAGCACCCCTCCCTCAGAGGCCTCGGCGAATACCCCACACTAGTAATTTTGAAAAATACCCCCTTGGTAGAAAAGTATTCTCCAAGTGTTGTTACTATTCCAAAATACCTTGGCCCAAATACCTTGTAGTATTCCTGTTATACCTATACTAAAAGCCCGGAAATACTATTATACTTCCTTTAGCCACTAAACGAAACCCAAGGAAATCTTCATAGATGGTTGAAGTATTTGAGTAGAAGTTGGTTAGAACTTCTAAGGGTTGTTTGGAGGCGGGTTGAGCGCGGATTAGAGCCAAACGTTGCTCGGGATCGACATTAAACTTGGATAATTTTGGGCTTATCGAGGTAAATACTACTGTCCTTCTATTGTAATTGGAAATTACATACTGTAGTATTATTAGAAATGAATATAAGATTCATAGAAGAGAATTGAACTGTAATAGAAGGATATTACAGAAAAGACTTGAATAGATCACATCACAAGAATATTAAAGTAGAAGAATCAGATACTTACATAGAATTTGTATTCTGATGAACTTATAACCTTTATTGGTTGAATGTTCTGCGAGTAGCATGTACTACTTGGAAGGTGGACAAGGCTAGCCGGGTTATAGCCGTTGAGCGTTTTGCTAATAGTCTATAATCGTCGCGAGGTATGTGATTCTTCTTATCCTCTTGAGCATGATATTTTAAAAGAATATATATATATATAGTACGGTGAGCGAGCGTGTGTTAAGCGAATGTAGTTTCTGGCAATGTCTTTTGACTTAAGCCTGAATAATAAGAATCTGGAAGTATTTTAAAAGAATATATATATAGTACGGTAGACGTACGTGTGTTAACTGAATGTAGTTTTACGGCAATGTCTTTTGACTTAAGCCTGAATAATAAGAATCTGGAAGTATTTCAAAAGAATTAAGAATCCTTTTTGAAAGAAGAATAATACTTGGTTTTAAAAGATTAAGAGTTATACTAGCTTTATGGGAAGTTAGGTATAACGACTTAAGAAAGATAAAAAGAATGGTTTATTGATTGAAGAAGTTAAGAGACTTGATCTTGAAAGATAAGAGACTTAACTTAATTGACTTGATATGAATTTTGTTAAAAAGTCGTGATACCTCATTCGTGAGTAATGAGTACTTGGTTTTAATGAATAATGTTTTACTGATTTCGGAAATGAGAATAAGGGTCAAACAAACCACTGCAGCGCTAATAAAGGAAAATGTATTGACTAATTAATTATATGAAAACCAGTAGAAACCTCCATCTGCATAGAAGCTAAGATGAGACAAAATGATATTACATTTTCTAGATCATGGCTGCTTTAATAAGATTGTTATAAACAAGAATAACCTACTCATACTTAAGACATATGCTACTCAATTGTTTTAAAAAGGAATTTCGCTTTTAAGTGATTAAGTCTATGGACTATGAAACCTTCTAAAATAAGAGACTTGAATGGTTGAAATTAGGCAAACTTGAACCTTTGGAAAAGAATGTTGTTACTTGATTTTAAAAAGGGAAAGTGTTTTGGTTTACTTAAAAATGTTAGTCACTCTATTTTTATACTACGGGTATCGGGTGACCTTTGTAAAAGAAATGGATCTTTAAAAGGAATTTTACGTACGTAGTACTTTAGGGTTAAAACCCGGACTTTGACATAAAATGAAAGTACCTTGAGTTGTGTGTAACTTGCCTATGCTTGTTGTTGTGTAACTTGCCTATGCTTGTTGTTGTGTAACTTGCCTATACTTGTTGTGATAGCCTTTGCTGTGCAAGAATTGTGTTTCTATACTACCGCGTCTCTCGATGGAGGGTCGGTTGACTTATTGAGAACTTACTTGGACGTACCGGCAGTGACGGAAGATTCCACGGGTATGCTTCCATTATTATTGTTACATGGGCATGTCTACACCGATGATGGATTTTGTGGGCATGTGACCATTATGGTTATTTATGGCGAAGTATCGTGACTTACGGTTGTGATCGAGTGCATGGCCTGTTTACTTGCCCCCGTCAGCTACGTGACGCAGGTGGATCTGGTATAGGTTATCGCACTTGCCACGTGTCAGCTTCGCGGCGAAGTATCGTGACTTACGGTTGTGATCTGGTGGTTAGCCTGGTTACTTGCCCCCGTCAGCTACGTGGCGCAGGGAGGATCTGGTGGAGGCTATCGCACTTGCCACGTGTCAGCTTCGCGAGTCAGTGTTTGGATGGAGCTTCGTGACTTACGGTTGTGATCTGGTGGTTAGCCTGGTTACTTGCCCCCGTCAGCTACGTGGCGCAGGGAGGATCTGGTGGAGGCTCTCGCACTTGCCACGTGTCAGCTTCATGATATGGTTATTCAGTATTATTGGTAGGGTGGGACCGGGTGTTCATGTATACCCCTTGGTGTTGTTACATCACAGACTGCTGGCAGTGAGGAAGGAATTCCACGGGCACGAGTGATGTTGTGGGCGTGAGACCCATTGTTATATTTAAGTGATGACTTGGAGGGCGTGAGTCCCTGACTTGGTATGACTGCTTATACGTTGTGTACTGTAGTTTGGTTATCATACATGTCTCCTGCTTTATATAGACTATTATGATTTCATTTACAGTATTTTTCAGTTTCGCATACTTGGTACCTGTTGTACTGACCTCCTTCGGGGGGCTGCGTTCATGCCGCAGGTAGAGGTACATCGTCTGTTGATCCCCGCTTATAGGATCACATTTCAGCGTATTGGGAAGCTCTGTTCCTTCGGAGGCTTATCTTTTGGTATGTTACCCTGAGTCTATAGGTTCTTGTACATTCAGGGGTATGGCGGGGCCCTGTCCCGTCATAGTTGTTGTAAAAATCTTAAAGGTGCAGCCTTTGTTGTAGGCGGGGGTTGTAAGTATTATCACTGTTCAAATGTCGATATATATATATATGCAGAAAGGCAACCGTTTTGGTTGGCCTATTTTCTTTTATCTTGATCCATATCTATTTGTATGTTTAAGTTTTTATTTCCGCTGGTTTTTCTCTGATGTTGTATCACTAGGGTGCCCGGGGTAAGGCACCAGTCATGGGCCCGGGTTCGGGTCGTGACAAGAAGGAAACATGAAATGATACCACAGGTATATTCCATACATAGAATCATGCCAAAGGAAGGAAGAGGTTCACATACCTCGCGACGATTGTCGACAAGTAGCAAAATGCTCCAAAGTACTTCAACCTTGAGCTATTCCATTCTTCAAGTAGGATACGCTATACTTAGTACTTCAACCTATAATGGCCACAATACGTCCATTAACCTCTTACTTCAAACGTAGAATATCCTTAAGTGCTAAGTCACTAAATTCTACGGAAAATCGGACAGCACTTCCTTTGTTTCTACTTACTTTGCCACCTTTTTCAAGGCCGAATACAATAACCAAACACGCCACATTTAAGGCCCAAACAATGCAATTATCAATAGGGGATTACACGCCTACTAGACGTGTAAAATTCCGCCCCACAAAAGATATCAAACTAATACAAACTACATGTCCAAATTCGGCCACATTGTTTTCAACAATACCAATTCTTATCCAATTTCCATTTCAATCCAAGTTGTTAGCAATACATGATACCAAGTCACAATCGACTAAACTACTATAATCTTCAATTCAACAACATGCGACGATTCTAATAACGACTAAATTGTAATCCAACTTAACATGGCTTACATTACATTTCGGATTTCCAAGGCTACAATCAATCCATAATCCTTATAAACTTCAACACATATACTTCATGCTAGCAACATGTAAAGATAACAACAATATAAAAAATCTTGTAACACTTCTAAGAGACAAGATTATACCTCAACGAATCTTAATCCAAATTCCGAATCCGAAGTCGCTCCTTAGCAACTTAGAGCCTCTTCAAGACGCTTCAAACCGCTACTTGAGACCCTTAGAACCATACCAACAACTTTCCTTCAAATTCCAATCCAAAACCTAGAAAGACAACTAGGTTTTCGTTTTGCGACTAACCCGTAAACTATCTTTTTCCAAGATTTTTCTATTGATATACGTTCACAATACACTTAAGAACCTTGGTTTAAAGTGGGGAGCTAAAAGAACAAGGAACAAAGATTTTTCTTATTTTTCTCATTTTTCTCAATGGAACCCGAGAGCTAAGCTTGTGTTCTTCCAATTTTTTGTGAAATTTTTCTAAGTGTTTAGCTCTCTCTTGCTACTAGTAGTAATATAAAGCACATTGGAAGGTCAAGATATGAACAATTGGGTGGCTAGGATAAGGTCTTAGCAAATATCAACACTTTGTGGGTCCATTGACCAAGTCAATTATGTCAAGCTCTTCAAGTTGCAAGACTTGTCTTCCTAACAAGGGTCAAATGACCCTTATGTCCATGATCAATTCGTCCAAGCTCACTTAAGGGGGGGTGACACGTGTCGCCCTCCCAATCGTCATAACCATTTGTTTTCCGACAATTTCATAATTCCGATAAATTTTTACAAGTCTCAAATCTTAACACTTGTGAGTTCTTACGCACGTTCTTAAAACATGTCCTGCAAATACGGGGTGTAACATTCTTCCCCCCTTAGAAACATTTGTCCCCGAATGTTCTTTCGGAGTCATACTTATAATTGGCGACATAGTTCCCTTTCACAACCCCGACATACCAACAATGCCACACATGTCCCTAATACCTCGCACACGCATATCTGTCCATCATAAGCCCAAAAGAGATTATCTTTTCGTACTTCCAACTCCTTCTAACATATACATAGTCTCGATATAATCTGTTCATAAAACTTAAACATACCACAACTTTATCATGCATACAAGTTTCTAAAGGCCAAAGACATACCTGAAATCATATAGGCGGTTCAAGGACCGCTAAAACTGGGAACTCCCACCACGACCTCTGCCACGGCCTGTCGGTGTATGAACCTCCTGCCTAGCTATTGAAGGAGAAGAACTCGCAATCGATCCGATGAGCGGTGTTGTCCCACGGGACCTCTATAAGGACACTCTCTTAACATATGGCCTGAAGCGACCACAAGAAAAACAAGCACCTGCACGCGCGACATACCCAGAATGTAACCTACCACATCGGGCGTTGAGGCACAGGTGGCCTCGACTGACTGGAACCCCCATCTCCCTGAGGATCTGAAGCTCTAGAGACCTGACCGGCCCCTGCATTCTCGGGGTTGTAAAACCCTCCGCCAGAAAATTATGGAGGAGCACTCGGTGCTGACTGCAATGTAGACCTAGTCTGCTGTTGAGGTTGTCCGCCTCGAACCGCCACGAGACCTGTTGTCACGCCTCTTGGGCTGGCTCGAGTCAACTGATCCTCCTCTTTCTATCCTCTATCCTCGCGCATAGGCTGCGTCCTAGCAATGTCCATACCGGCCAAGAGCCACCCCAAGCATGCAGAATCATGTGACGGTCTAGCCCATCATATAACGATGAACTCTATCCGCCATGTTAGCTACAATGGTGTGCGCATGCCTGGCCAAGGAGTCAAACTCCAGGCTATACTCCCTGATAGTCCTCCCATTCTGCCTCAAGGTCAAAAATCTATCTACGCGGGCCCTCCTCATCTCAGGAGGAAAAAAGTGATCCATAAAGGCCCTTGTGAACTCCTCCCAAACAGTTGGAAGAGCATCATCACCTCTCGCCAAGACTCCATGACTCAAACCAGTTCAACGCAATATCGCAGAACCGGTAGAAGAGGCTAACATGACGAACTGCGTCTCAAGACTTAAGAACCTCCATAGTCCGTCAGTCGCCGAATGAACTCCTGCGGATCATCCTCGGACCTCGAACCATAAAACTCGGGCGGATGACAACCCGTAAAAATCCGGATCCGCAAATCGCCGGCTCTGGGTTAGCTACTGCTCTCGCTTGCCGCCTACCACTATGTCGCCAATAGTCCGATTTGTTCTCCATAATCTCGTACTCACCGGCCGCGGAATCGAGGTCCGGCACGAACCTTCGAGCTACCGCCGCCTTCGGCCTTTAATACTTCAGCGTGGTGAACTCGCCGCCCGCCTACTACCTCGGGCATAGTGCGTGCCCGAGTCTGGTAACCCTCTGCGTACCTCTAGCGACTCCTGCCGCTTGCCCTTCGGGCCACGGTCGCGCCATGGAGGCATAATTGTTTCATAAGAATAGGTCAGAGAGGATTCAACCTAATAAGACAGCTCTACTGCACGATCTTAGAGAGAGAAGAATAGAAATCAATCCTAAATGTCCTGTAGCCTCCTAATTATAGATGTGGTGCACAACACACCGATAATCAAGACTCTACTAGACACGGTCTGTAGACACTTTCCGAGGACTAACTGCTCTGATACCACTTTTGTCACGACCCGACCCCGGGACCGCGACTGGTGCCCTACCTGGGCACCCTTACAGGTATACATCAGATATAATCAGCGGAACATACATGAAACTTATAAAATGAAATAACATAAGTAAAACACCAGGTTAGCCGATAGGGCTACCTTCCTGGACATAAATATATACAACCGAAGCAGTTGCCTCATTTCTTTACAAACTGACCCACAATATGTGACTACAGACCTCTAAGAGTTTTAACATAACAACTGTGGCGGGACAGGGCCCCGCCATACCCCTGAATATACATGAATCTACTACCTCAGGGGAAACCGTACCAATAGATAAGCCTCCGGAGCAAATGGAGCTTTTTCCCAAAACTGAACCGAGATCCTAAGAGCAAGGATCACCAACCTGTGCACCTAATACATGCGGGCATGAACGCAGCCCCCCGAAGGGGGTCAGTACAACAGGTACCGAATATGGAACGGAAATAAGGTACAACAATTAAAACATATCTGTATAAAAGCATGACAGGGGTAAGTGTAAAAGAAGTAAATACCTGAGCCTACCATGTCATTACCCTCTCGTGAACTTAATTGTACCTTATCATCTTTTCCCATTTCTCAATAAAGGTTATAGTCACTTCCTTACGTACTTACTTCAGAAAATCATCAAATTCACTACCATATAACCTACTTACCTTACACAACCTAGTCCGGCCCTTTACGGAGGGACACCTATACTGCCCGGCCCAACCTGGGACGCGATAAAGTCACATAGTCTGCCCCTAAAGGTATACTGCCCGGCCCATCTCTGGGACGCGATAATGTCCTATAGTCTGCCCATAAAGGTATAATGCCCGGCCCATTTCTGGGACGATAATGTCATATAGTCTTCCCATAAAGGTATACTGCCCGGCCCATTTCTGGGACGATAATGTCATATAGTCTGCCCATAAAGGTATCTTGCCGGCCCGTTTACGGGGCGATAATGTCATATAGTGCGCGTAAGGTATCTTGCCGCCCATCTCTCGGTCGATAATGTCATATAGTTCGCGCGTAAGGTATCTTGCCCGCCCGTTTCGGGGCGATAATGTCATATAGTGCGCGTAAGGTATCCGCCCGCCCGTCTCGGGTCGATAATGTCATATAGTGCGCGTAAGGTATACCGCCCGCCATCTCGGGTCGATAATGTCATATAGTGCGCGTAAAGGTATACCGCCTGCCCATCTCTCGGGTCGATAATGTCATATAGTGCGCGTAAAGGTATACCGCCGCCCGTTCACGGGACGATAATGTCATATAGTCTGCCCGTAAAGGTATACTTCCTGGCCCATCTCTGGGTCGATAATGTCATATAGTCTGCCCGTAAAGGTATACTGCCCGGCCTATCTCTGGGTCGATAATGTCATATAAAACCCGGGAATTTAACCCAACATACTACGCACCTCTACTCCTTTAGAAAGACTCTTTTTCAAATAAAAACTTCCCAGGTACTAACAACCGTAGTATCAAGTCATCTCTACCTTTCAGGACAAGTCACAATACCTTTTTAGAAATACAATTACCGGCTTCTAAATCAAGTGACTTCTTTCTTAAAAACCTTAAGCAATTGGTACCTTTAAAACAATTAGCCCTTCTTTATTTCAAATCATTTCTTGTTTATGTTACTGAAGAAAACCATTCTCTTAACCTCCCATAAAGTTATTATAACCAACTTCCCATAAAGCCGTTATACTAACTTTATGCCTTAAACTAATTCATTCTTTTTATAACCAAGAGACTTCTACTTTTTGAAACCAAGTATTATATACTTTCAAATCAATTCTCTTAACTTTCAAAAATACAGTTAGTCTCTTAACCTTTAGAACTCAAGTGACTCCTTTTATTATAAAACCTTAGGCAACTAATGCCTTAAAAATCGAATTGCCTTTTCATTAAACAAGTCATTTATCTTTTCATAAAGCAATTATAACCAACTCCCCATAAAGTCGTTATATTCACTTTATGCCTTAGCCAAATACCATTTCCTATCAAGGGACTTATACGTTTAAAACGGAACAAGTATCACATACTTTAAAAATCTTCAAGTCCCTTAACTTAATAAAACTTAAGACATCCTTTATTCTTTCAAAGAAGTGAGTAAATCTCCTCACTCACCCGACTTGGCTATTCATAAAACTAGTAAAGGATATCAAGGTGTTGTACGTCTACCGTACTACATACGTGCAACTAGTCATGCTCAAAAGATAGGAAAAGTTCTATATAGAGTAAATCACACAACTACCTCTTAACTTCTAAGAGTAGAAGGAAACATGAAATGATACCACAGGTATATTCCATACATAGAATCATGCCAAAGGAAGGAAGAGGTTCACATACCTCGCGACGATTGTCGACAAGTAGCAAAATGCTCCAAAGTACTTCAACCTTGAGCTATTCCATTCTTCAAGTAGGATACGCTATACTTAGTACTTCAACCTATAATGGCCACAATACGTCCATTAACCTCTTACTTCAAACGCAGAATATCCTTAAGTGCTAAGTCACTAAATTCTACGAAAAATCGGACAGCACTTCCTTTGTTTCTACTTACTTTGCCACCTTTTTCAAGGCCGAATACAATAACCAAACACGCCACATTTAAGGCCCAAACAATGCAATTATCAATAGGGTATTACACGCCTACTAGACGTGTAAAATTCCGCCCCACAAAAGATATCAAACTAATACAAACTACATGTCCAAATTCGGCCACATTGTTTTCAACAATACCAATTCTTATCCAATTTCCATTTCAATCCAAGTTGTTAGCAATACATGATACCAAGTCGCAATCGACTAAACTACTATAATCTTCAAGTCAACAACATGCGACGATTCTAATAACGACTAAATGGTAATCCAACTTAACATGGATTACATTACATTTCGGATTTCCAAGGCTACAATCAATCCATAATCCTTATAAAATTCAACACATATACTTCATGCTAGCAACATGTTAAGATAACAACAATATAAAAAATCTTGTAACACTTCTAAGAGACAAGATTATACCTCAACGAATCTTAATCCAAATTCCGAATCCGAAGTCGCTCCTTAGCAACTTAGAGCCTCTTCAAGACGCTTCAAACCCCTACTTGAGACCCTTAGAACCATACCAACAACTTTCCTTCAAATTCCAATCCAAAACCTAGAAAGACAACTAGGTTTTCGTTTTGCGACTAACCCGTAAACTATCTTTTTCCAAGATTTTTCTATTGAGATACGTTCATAATACACTTAAGAACCTTGGTTTAAAGTGGGGAGCTAAAAGAACAAGGAACAAAGATTTTTCTTATTTTTCTCAATGGAACCCGAGAGCTAAGATTGTGCTCTTCCAATTTTTTGTGAAATTTTTCTAAGTGTTTAGCTCTCTCTTGCTACTAGTAGTAATATAAAGCACATTGGAAGGTCAAGATATGAACAATTGGGTGGCTAGGATAAGGTCTTAGCAAATATCAAGACTTTGTGGGTCCATTGACCAATTCAATTATGTCAAGCTCTTCAAGTTGCAAGACTTGTCTTCCTAACAAGGGTCAAATGACCCTTATGTCCATGATCAATTCGTCCAAGCTCACTTAAGGGGGGTGACACGTGTCGCCCTCCCATTCGTCATAACCATTTGTTTTCCGACAATTTCATAATTCCGATAAATTTTTACAAGTCTCAAATCTTAACACTTGTGAGTTCTTACGCACGTTCTTACAACATGTCCTGAAAATACGGGGTGTAACATATATGGCCACCATATAACACACGCGCATAAACATAAATCCAAGCCAATGAGGAATCACATCTAAAGTGTATAACATCACTATTAACTCCCATTCATGGCCTAAAAGGATACTCTCTTCGTACCTTCACTTCACATAAATAATCACTTCCATTCTTTTAACACATGTTCGCTTCTTTTCTTACTCGTCGTACTCTCCTCGTACAACCGAACTCTTTCTAGTACATGTACCATATCCCAGTCATCACTTCAGTTTTCAAAACCTTGGAGTTACCACCTCCAAACTTGGTCATTATACAAGCTTCAATTTCCTTTAAGGCCATTCTCGGCCTTCATGAACTGGTTCTGGTGGAACGCATCCACGAACCAGTACAACTATTAACCAGACTTGGGCCTTGCACCCTCGTGACCCTATTACCTAGAGGGATCACTTCAAACTGACCCCAGTCCATTCCGGGTTGCGGGTTGACCAGCGATTGGTCCTCAACCCGACCCATTATCGCAGTAAATCCTCATTCCTTGTCCGGAACAAATCTCACTATTCAAGTCATGAAAGTCTAGTGGTCTTCTTAGATTAACTATCCATTTTCATTTCACACAAACCATGGAATTATCACACTAATATACCCTAAGTATACTATGTACTTCAACTAAGATCAACCGTAACATCTTTTACTCAAGACGGCCTTGTATCTAAGGTCTCAACGGTTATCAATATTCTAAGGTTCACTATGTCCCGAGCCTACATTATCTGTTTTACCCCGTAATTTCAGGATATGTTTATAAGAATGTACGTAAAAACTCAAAAATGTTAAGATTTGAGACTAGTAAAAATTTATCGAAATTATGGAAATGTCGAAAAACGAAATATTGCGACGAATGGGAGGGCGACATGTGTCACCCCCGCCTTTGATGGTCATGGTCGAATGGACCATGGTTTTAATGGTCATTTGACCTATAAATTATCAATTTTTCCACCGAGATTGTTACCCCGAGTCTGTCCAGTAGAATGGAATACTGCTAGGCAATAAAGATGACAAAGTCTTGCAAGCTAAGGGTTTGAGATTATTGACTTAGTCAAAGAGCCCACTTGGCTTGATCTTTTAATGGAATGCATCCAAACCACTCATTTCTTATAATCTTGACCCTCCATATTATTATATATGCATACTAATAGCAAGACAAGTTCTCATACTTAGAAAAATATTTGAAAAACTTTGAAGACACATAGAGGAGCTCTCGGGTTTGGGTCCTTAAGAAAGACAAAAAATTTCATTTGTTGTTCAATAATCTCCATACGTTAAACCAAGGTTCCTAAGGGTATTGTAAGGGTATCTCAATAGAAAGATCCCGGAAAAGTGTCGTTTTTGCGTTAGTCGCAAGGTGAAAACCTAAGTCACTTTCATAGGTTTGGATTGGAAATTGAAGAAAAGTTGTTTGTGATCTTCTAAGGGCTTCAAGTGGAGGATTGGAGTGTCAAGGAGAGGCTCTAAGTTGCTAGGGAGCCACTTCGGATCTTGAAGTTGGATTAAGGCTCGTCAAGGTAACAATCTTGTTCTCTTAAGTGTTATAAGATTACATATTGTTGTAGCCTTACATTTTAACTAGCATGAGATATATGTATTAAGGATTGATAAGTGTTGTGGATATTGGAAGCCTAAATCTGAAATGACCTTGTTAGCCATTTGAAATTGAAATACAATTTGGTCGATAGTTAGAATCGTCACATGTTATCTAATTGGAGATTTTAGTTGTTATAATCGATTGCGGCTATATAACATGTTAGACTAAGCCTGACATTCAAATTATATCCCTAGTCAGCCCTTTGAGCCTAAAAATAAGACTTTTCTTTGACACCCTATAATTCCACACTTGTGCCATAAGTGAAAAATTGAGGTGATTGGAATATAAAGTGTTAAAAAGAGACAAAAAGAGTGAACAATTTTGATGCACCCCAATGAAAAAGTAATAATAAATAGGCAAAAGCCTAAGTTTGGGGGTGCCGGCTATTCATAATACACTTCATTCTCTCAAAACAAAAGAGGGGAAAGATAGGTATGAAGTAAAAAAAAGAATCACAAGAAAAGGGAAGGATTTAAAGCAAAAGAGTTTATGGTACGTAAATTGAGCTTAAATGCCTATTTTTACCTACCCATGCCTAAGCCTACATTACAACCCTGAAAAGTCCTGAAGATCTCTTACATGTGTATCCATGATTAGTGGAGAATAGCAAGTAAACATGCCATAGGATTTTGAAATTGACATGCATAGTTAGGTATTCTTACTTCCATTGAGCATGATTAAAGTGAATTTGCGAAATATCTAACTTGATGTGTTTAGAATGCTAAAAATTCATGCTATATGTTCCTGCATATTATTCTGCTAATCTTCATGTTTTTCTAAGTGACAATTGTGCAGCAAAGTGATCAGTGTCTTTGAGTCAGTCTATTTTCTTTTTCCTCTTGTCTTTATTTCTTTCTTTTGATCTTTGCTCGAGAGCGAGCAAAGGTTAAGTTTGGGGGTGTTTGATCGGTGCATTTTATATACACCTTTTGAGTCATTTTTAGTTAGTCTTTTGCCCATTTTTGTACAAATACGTATCGTCTTAGGATAGATTTTCTTTCTTTTGAGTCATAATGGTTTAAAGTGGCTCATTAGCGAAAAGGAGCAAAAAGAGGGCAGAAACAGAGGTTCCGGCCTAGCAGCGTCAGAGCGCCACGGCGCCCAAAATACAGAGAACTGCAGGAGTTTCGGCGCCGCGGCGCCAGTTGCAGGGCCGCGGCGCCGAGGCGGGAATTCTGCCAAATTCGAATGGGAATGGGCCAAGGCCTAGAGGGAAAAGGTTAAGAACGACTTGGAGGCTATAAAAAGCAGTTTTTAGGTCAGATTAAGGGTTCCAAACCCTTGTCAATTCATCACAAACTTGGAGATCAAGATTGGAGACTACTTTTGTGTAATTTCTTTATTCTTTGTTTTATTTCTTTGTAGTTTATGTTGGATATTAGTTTAGTTCTTGGCATGTCTATGGCTAGGAACTAACTTAATTTAGGGCTTTCCATATCAAATCACTTGAAACTCATTCTTATGAATTAATGCATGTTTTGGTTTCTTCTTATCATTGTTGAGATTTATTCAATATTTGTCTTGAATGTTTGGTAATTAATTGATCACTTATTATCATAATCTATATGATTTCTAATCGAAAGCCGAAAGGGGAGATTGTGAATATGATATAGTTGAATAAACATAGGTTAAATCGTGGACGAAAGTACCCCGATACTTGTGTAGTTTAATAGGTTATTACTCTTAATCCTCCTTTATAGTCAATCTTATCACCGAAAGGTAGAAGGGTTCTATATTGGGGTTGAGTATTTATATTACCTTAACAGGAGTATAAAACGGCTTAGTTAACCTGCTATCTCAAAATAGAAGAAGAACCATAATTAATTGCATTAACAAGTAAGATGAGGGAATAGTTGAGGAGATTTGGAAGCCCTATTTCCACCATATCTGAAGTAAAACAAAGTAAATTAGTTAGCATTCATAAGTATATTTATAAACAATTCATCAATCATCGATTACCAAATAGATACCATAGAATAGAGTTTGAGAATTGGACACTAATCCCTGAGGACTATAACTCGGTCTTCTAGACTATATTACTTGTCACGACGCGTGCACTTGCGGTAGTGTGTGCATAAATTGTGCATCAGAAGCTTATCCAGGAGAGTCTGTTAGCAGCTCAGAGTCGGCAGAAGTCTTATGCAGATAATCGGCGTTGATGCTTGGAGTTCAGGTTGACGTTTTAGTATAAGTATTGTTATGTGGCCACGTGTGGCATTATTGGTATGTAGGGGTTGTAAAAGGAGACTATGTCACTATCTATAAGATTGACTCCAAAAGAACATTCGGGGACGAATGTTTCTAAGGGGGGAAGAATGTTATACCCTGTAATTCCAGGATATGTTTATAAGAATGTACGTAAGAACTCAAAAATGTTAAGATTTGAGACTAGTAAAAATTTATCAGAATTATGGAAATATCGGAAAACGAAATATTGCGACGAATGGGAGGGCAACACGTGTCACCACCCCCCCCCCTTTGATGGTCATGGTCGAATGGACCATGGGTTTAATGGTCATTTGACCTATGTAAAGATGACTAAGTCTTGCAAGTTAAGGGCTTGAGATTATTGACTTAGTCAAAGAGCCCACTTGGCTTGATCTTTTAATGGAATGCATCCAAACCACCTATTTGTTCTAATCTTGACCCTCCATATTGTTATATATGCATACTACTAGCAAGACAAGTTTCCATACTTAGAAAAGTATTTGAAAAACTTTGAAGACACATAGAGGAGCTCTCGGGTTTGGGTCCTTAAGCAAGACAAAAAATTTCGTTTGTTGTTCAATAATCTACATACGTTAAACCAAGGTTCCTAAGGGTATTGTAAGGGTATCTCAATAGAAAGATCCCGGAAAAGTGTCGTTTTTGCGTTAGTCGCAAGGTGAAAACCTAAGTCACTTTCATAGGTTTGGATTGGAAATTGAAGAAAAGTTGTTTGTGATATTCTAAGGGCTTCAAGTGGCGGATTGGAGTGTCAAGGAGAGACTCTAAGTTGCTAGGGAGCGACTTCGGATCTTGAAGTTGGATTAAGGCTCGTCAAGGTAACAATCTTGTTCTCTTAAGTGTTATAAGATTACATAGTATTGTAGCCTTACATTTTAACTAGCATGAGATATATGTATTAAGGATTGATAAGTGTTGTGGATATTGGAAGTCTAAATCAGAAGTGACCTTGTTAGCCATTTGAAATTGAAATACAATTTGGTCGATAGTTAGAATCGTCACATGTTATCTAATTGGAGATTTTAGTTGTTATAATCGATTGCGGCTATATAACATGTTAGACTAAGCATATTGGATTGAAAAAAAATTGGAAAAGACTTTGTATTGTTGTACCTCAATTGCCGAGAATGACATTGTCTTTTAGACTAGTTTGATATCAATTGTGGGGCAGAATTTTACACGTCTTGTTAGGCGTGTAATCCCCTATTGTTAACTACATTGTTGAGCCTTAAATGTGGCATGTTTGGTTATTGAATTCGGGCCTTGAAAAAGGTGGAAAAGTACGTAGAAACAAAGGAAGTGTTGTCCGATTTTCCGTAGAATTTGGTGACTTTACACTTAGAATATTCTACGTTTGAAGCTAGAAGTTAATAGACGTATTATGATCATTATAGGTTGACATACTACGTACGACATATTGGACTTAGCAAGTGGATTGAACCGAAGAGGTATGTGGAACTTTCTTATCTCTTGAGCATGAGTAGTTGTAAATGTATAGTACGGTAGACGTACGAGATTTAAATGAATTTAGTTTTATTTGATATCTTTGACTTGTTTTAAGGATGTCCAAGTTGGTTGAGTTAGAGAATTAACTCGCTTGTTTTTAAAGGATAGAAATGCCTTGGTTTCAAAAGCATAAAGTTGGTTAATAACTTTATGGAAAGTAAAAAGAATGGTTTATTCTAATAAGGTAAACAAAGATTTCTTGACTTGAACATGTATAGAATACTTGATTTGGAAAGTATTGATTCCTTGAGCTATTCTAAAGTTAAGAAACTTGATTACTAAAGTTAAGAGACTTGAAGTATTTTAAAAGTATATGATACTTGGTTTTGAAAGTATAAGTCTCTTGGTTATAAAAAGAATGGAAGTGTCTAAAGCATAAAGTTAGTATAACGGCTTTATGGGAAGTTGGTTATAATAACTTTATGGAAAGTTAAAAGAATGGTTTACTCTAGTGATGTAAATAAAGATAAATGACTTGAAATGAAGAAAGGCAAATTGATTTAGAGGCATCAATTGCTTAAAGTTTTAAAGTAAAAAGTCACTCGGTTTAGAAGCCTATAAATGTATTTCTAAAAGGTATTGTGACTTGTCTTGAAAGGTAGATATGACTTGATACTACGGTTATTAGTATCTTGGAGTTTTATATGAAAAAGAGTCATTTTAAAAGAATAGAAGTACATAGTACTTTGGGTTAGATTCCCAGATTTTATAATGACATATTAGTGCCTTAAGTAAACTAAAATGAGAGTGTATATGAATAAGGCTAATAAGAAATTAGGGGGATTTCTTAACTTGCTTATGTTATGTATGATAAGTCGGTGGTGCTTATGTTATGTATGATAAGCCGGTGGTGCTTATGTTATGTATGATAAGTCAGTAGTGTTTATGTTATGTTTGATACCCGGTTGTGCTAGGTTATGTTATTCTTGCGGGGTAAACCCCCGGGTTACTACTTATTCCATGGATTTGCTACCCATGATGCGAGTGCGGTGTTTGTACTCATTGCGGGCCAACCGGGCCCATGCGGGTGAAATAGTCTCATGCGAGGCGGATGACCTCATTGCGGGTCCACAGGACCTATGCGGGTGAAATAGTCTCAGGAGTAGGATTGTTTAATGATACTACGGGCGGGTGGCCCTACTTTGATCACGAGCCTCCTATTTTTATGCAGTAAAGTATACTCTTGTTTACTCTCATTGTTAGTAAGGCACAGCATCGTTATTTGAGTTATCATACATGTCTCCAAATTTAAATTAGACTTTAAGATTTCATTCTGATTTTCGGGCCAAATACTTGGTACATGTTGTACTGACCTCCTTCGGGGGGCTGCGTTCATGCCGCAGGTAGAGTATACAGGTTGCTGATCCTCACTCTTAGGATCACGATTCAGCTATTGAGAAGCTCCATTACTCCGGAGGCTTATCCTTGGTTCAGATATCTGGTATTGTCGGTTGTTGTACATTCAGGGGTTATCTTAGCTTCTATGCAGATGGAGAATTCTACTCATTTTAATTTAATTGATTGTCGATACATTTTATTTTATTAACGCTGCAATGGCTTGTTTGATACTTATTCTCATTCGTGCAGTAAATTAGCGAAGTCAACTCGACTCCAAATACTTCCTAACGACTCTTACCAACATCCCCCATAAGACTTGGTAAGAACTTAGGATAACTTAGACATAACTTTTACATAGATTAAATCAACATACATACCTCTTAACTTCTAAGAGTGGAAGGAATCATGAAATAACACCACATGTATATTTCATACATAGAATCATGCCCAAAAGGAGGAAGAGGTTCACATACCTCGCGACGATTATCGACAAGTAGCAAAATGCTCCAAAGTACTTCAACCTTGATAGCTATTCCACCCTTTAAGTAGAATACACTACTCGTAGTACTTCAACCTATAATGACCATAACATGTCTATCAACTCCTCACTTATTAACATGGAATAATACTAAGTGCTAAGTCTCTTATTCTACAGAAATTTGGGCAGCACTTCCTTTGTTTCTACGTACTTTTCCACCTTTTTCAAGGCCCGAAAATCAATAACCAAACGCCACATTTAAGGCCCAACAATTCAGCAAATACAAAAGGGGATTACACGTCTTACAATACGTGTAAAATTCTGCCCCACAATTAATACCAAGTAGTTCAATTTCCAAAGCCATTTTCGGCTAGCATTGTCACAACAACAATTCTCTTTCAATTTCCTTTTTCAATCCAAGTTGTTATTCCAACATGTTATATACATAATAACAATTACAACAACTATAAATCCTTTCTTCCTTAACATGCGACGATTGTAACTACCGACCAAATTGATTACACATTAATAGCTAACTTGTCCATTTTCGGTTTTAACACGTCGACATGATCCAAATCTTTTCAAACTTCAATATATATACCACATGCTCATTTATTAAGTACTATAACATGTAATCTTCAATTACAATAAGAAGATGAAGATTTTTACCTCAATAAGCCCTAATAAAGTCCAAGCGTAAAAGTCGATCCTTAGCAACTTTTAGCTCCTCTTCTTATGTTTCAATCCTCTCCAAGCACTCCTTAGAAGCTCATGAAGAACTCTTCTTCAAGTTCCATCTTCAAAGTTGAAGAACACCTTAGGTTTCCATCTTGCGACTAACGTGAAAACGTCATTTTTTTGGGATCTTTATATTGATATATCCTTACAATACCCCTAGGAACCTTGGGTTTAAGTCTTGTGAATTATGGACAACAATTGAAATTTTTTTGTGTGGGAATAAGCTCAATGCCGAGAGCACCTAAGGACTAGCACAAAGTTTCTTGAAATTTTTCTAAGTGTGAAGACTTGTCTTGCACTAGTGTAGTATATATAAAACAATGGAGGGTCAAGATTATAACACTTGTGTGGTCTTAGATGAAGGGATTAAAATATCAAGCCAAGTGGCTCTTTGACTTAGTCAATTAACTCAAGCTCTAGTTGCAAGACTTGTTCATCTTAGCTTTGGTCAAATGACCATTCTATCCTTGGTCTAATTTCGAATAAGCCCATGTGGGGGTGACACGTGTCTCCCTCTCATTCATCCATAAATTTTCGTAACCCTCGTGGGCCCCACAAAACGTAAAATTTCTCGGGTGGGCCCCACGTGACCAAATTCGTAAAATACATTTACACAATGATAATAAATTCCATACTCCTCAAATAATGTATTCTGAGAATCTAATTCTCATCAACGAACATTTTTCCTTTCCGACGTTCGGAAGATTTTCTTTCGGAAAAACAATTCTTTATTTCGTACAAATTTTCAAGTCTTGTGTTCTCGCGTCTATTCTCTTATTCACATGTCCTGGAATTACGGGGTGTAACAATAGGCGTATTATGGTCATTATAGGTTGACATTCTACGCGCGGCGTATTCAACTTGGCGAGTGGATTGAGCCGGAGAGGTATGTGGAACTTTCCCTATCTTCTTGAACATGAGTTTTATAAATGTATAGTACGGTGGACGTACATGTTTAAAATGAATTTGGTTTCATTTTGGTATCCTTTGCCTTGATTTCGAAAAGTGAGGTAACTTGGCTTTTAAAAGTATATGTGACTTGAGGTTACATGGAAAGATTACTTGATTTGGAAAAGTATTGATTACTTGATTTCTAAGGTTAAGAGACTTGAAGTATTTTGAAAGTATATGATACTTGGTTTTAAAAGTATAAGTCTCTTGATTTCAAAAAGAATGTAATTGTCTAAAACATAAAGAGTTATAACGGCTTTATGGGAAGTTAGTTATAACGGCTTTATGGAAGGTTAAGAGAGTGTCTATTTGATTTATAGGCATGAGTTGCCTAGGTTGTGAAATTAGAAGTTACTTGGTTTCAAAGCCTTGAAATGAATTTCTAAAGGTGTAGTAACTTAATTTGAAAAATATACATGCCTTGATACTACGGGTGTTATTATCTTGGGGTTTTATATAAAAAAGAGTCTTTTGAGGAGAACGGAAGTACGTAGTACTTTGGGTTAAACTTCCGGATTTTATATGACATGTTAGTGCCTTAAGTTAAATAAAATGAGAGTGTATGATAATTAAGGCTAATAAGAAGTTAAGGGATTTCTTAACTTGCTTATGTTATGTATGATAGCCGGTTGTGCTAGTGTTATGTTATTCTTGCGGGGTAAACCCTCGGGTTACTACTTATTTCATGGATTTGCTACTCATGATGCGAGTGCGGCGTTTGTACTCATTGCGGGTCCACCGGGCCTATGCGGGTGAAATAGTCCTATGCGGGTGAAATAGTCTCATGCGGAGCAAATTGCTCCATTGCGGGTCCACAGGACCTATGCGGGTGAAATAGTCCCAGGAGTAGGATTGCTTAATGATACTACGGGCGGGTGGCCCTACTTTGATCATGAGCTTCGTATTTTTACGCATTAAAGTATACTCTTGTTTGCTCTCATTTTTAGTAAGGCACAATGTACTGTTATTTTGGTTATCATACATGTCTCCAGCTTTATTTTTAGACTATATGATTTCATTTCAAGATTTCTGGCCACATACTTGGTACATATTTTGTCGACCTATTTCTGGGTCATGCCGCAGCTAGAGTTAAACAGGTTGATGATCCTCACTCTTAGGGTCACTGTTCAGCTGTTGAGGAGTTCCATTACTCCGGAGGCTTATCTTTGGTTCAGATCCCTGATATTGTCAGTTGTTGTACATTCAGGGGTATGGCGGGGCCCTGTCCCGTCACAGTTGTTATGTCAAAACTCTTAGAGGTCTGTAGTCATATATTGTGGGTCGGTTTGTAAAGAAAAAAAAGGATGTAACTGCTTTTGGTTATTTATATATATATATATATATATATCCAGGAAGGCAGCCTTATCGGCTAGTCTGTTGTTGACTTCTTATTGATTTAAGTTGTGTGTTTTATGTATGTTCCGCTGATTCTCTCTGATGGTTACCTGTAAGGGTTCCCAGGTAGGGCACCAGTCGTGGGCCCGGGGTCGGGTCGTAACAGGCGCTCTAAGGCTTGGGTCGCGGCGCTGCTAAATTCGAAAGTTGAGGTTTTGTTATCTTTTAGCTATGATTTTTCTGATCCATCGTGTTAATTTGTACTTGTGTTTGATGGTTGTTTTCTCATGTAGTGCGTGGCATATTTTATATATCTGAGTAATTTACCTACTACAATGAAGAAAGAAACTTTGTGTTTTTTAGTGTTGTTGGTGCTTAATTATACTTTTAAATCTCCATTTTTTATAACATCATGAGACGTCTTGTGCTTGTGGTTTTGGCTTCTAGAATTGGCGATTGCAACTTCGTAGAGCGTGATGGAAATTGACAATAACATGTCTGTTTCCGAAAATCGGTCGATCTTTGAAAATGGAATTCACCAACTAGATGGTGTTCCCAATGGAAGTTTTAGTGTTGAAGGATTGAAAAGAAGTTTTCAGAGTTCTGTGGTGGTGAATGATAGTGAACCCGTTGGTTCCACTGCGCAAGAGGTCACACACGAATCAACCACAACTATAGAAAGCAATCCCTGTGCCAGTTCTGAGGTAAGGGAGTCATTGTTGGTTTATTAACTTAATTGGGTGTTTTGATGCCACAATAATGAAATTGCTCTTTTCTAGGGACATGAAGCCAAAGAATCTGGAGAGTCGAAGAACTCCAAGCAGCCCAAAGCTCCTGGAAAAGCCAAATGCTGCATCCATTGAGGTCACCAAAGATGGCAAAGATGCATCAGCTGGTTCTGTTCTTTCAAATGGTTCCCTAGCCTCGCATCAACGCACTAAACAAACTTCTTCCCTTGGTATAAAGAGTAACTCATTTAATAACTGGAAAACTGCCGATAACAAGTTAAAACCTGATGTTGTCCGTGTAAATGTTAGTCATGCTAAGGTAAAGGTCCATATCATCATGCTTGTTGTAGACAAAGCAGCTCAGAGCACAATAGTCTCTCTAGTTTGTAAGTTTTATGTTCTTTTGGCGTTGTTGCTCATTACTATTATTATGCATTTCATCTATCAGCAATCTGGCCAACCTGATGCAACATCACCTTCTCCAAGTGCTGACGGCCTTAAGTATGTCCTATTTTCTCAACTAGTTCTGTTGCATTGAGCTGTATGATATTTAAACCGAGAAACTTTCTAAGAGATTCTAATTCCACTTTGGCCTTTGTTTCTGAGTTTCTCTAAGTCTTCGTTTGTACTCTTTACGTAATGTAATATATATTATCTCCTCGATGGCTTGTGAACACTAATTTCCATCTACAGGGAGAAAACAAACCTGAAACCTTTGAAGAAAGTTTCCCCGAATAAAGCTGATGGAAACGTAGAATCACCGGTGTATCCTATATATGCTGATCTTTCAAGAAAATGCATCCAAGAAAAACCAAAATTTCTCTAGTACAGAGGCAAGCAGAAAGCAAAGGTAAAAAGTTTCCGTCTGTCTTGTTCTTATTTTAAATAGATTTTTTATGGCTTGTCTATGTTTAGATCCATAATACTTAATTCCAGTTGGTTTGTACATAACGCAAAATTATTAATTAGATATTCCTCGTACTTGATCCAACGTTTTTTATCGTCTTCTAATTGTTTCATTTCCTCCTGCAAATTATTCTGAATCGTTTTCACTATCTGAATAGTATTCTTCTTCATTGGTATTAATAAATTTGTTATTTTTTATTTCTATTTCTATTTCGCTTTCTGTTTGACTAACATAAAACTCTTCTTCACTATACCAAGTTTTATCGTTTCCTTTGAGTTGTTCTAAACTCATAATGAATTGTGTGGTGTTAATGTATTTTACTCCTTGTTTCTTTAGTTTAGGGCATTTGTTGGCATAATGTCCTTTTTCATTACAATTCCAGCATTTACATTCTTTAGGTGCCTCCTTTGTTTCTAGTGGTTTTACGAATCTCTTTCGAAATTTTCTCTTATTTCTAAATTTTTTCCTCGAATCATCTGTATTTTTATATTTCCTAAATCTTTTATATTTTTTCTTTTTATAGGGTTTGTAGTATTGATTATCATAATTTTTCCGATATTTTTTCTTGTAATTTGTGTTCCTTTTAAATGCTTTATTTTTATTGGATGTGTTCTTGTATTTTTCATGTTTGCTTTCCTTTTCTTCTTGATCTTTACATCCAAATACTAGTAGTTTTTCAGTAAATCCACAAACTTCTCTTAATCCTAATTTTTTATCTTTCTTTATCTTTTGTTGTAATCTATATTCTTCGCATTTCCTCATTAAATAAGCTCTTAATACCCGTATTTTTTCTCCTAGTGTATTTTCCCTTGGTTCTAATTTACTATATTCTTTAGTTATTTCTGTATTATAAGGTTCTGGTAAGTGATCATAATAAAGTTGTTGGTATATCATTCCTTCATCTTGTAGGAATCTTGCTTCATAGTAGAATTTTGTGAAGCTTATTGTATATTCTGGTAGTTTATTGATCTTACAACATTTCATATTGTTCAAATTCATTATTATTTCGCATTTTCTTTCAGCTAATACGTTTTCTCTAGCTACTAGCCATCTTTCTCCTAAGAATTCTCGTTTTAATACCATATCAAATAACATTAATATTCCTTTCCAATCTTTAACATGATGGAAGATTTCTCCTTTCATTTGGTAAGCTATAGTTTCAAACCAAAATGCTACTTTTCCTATCATTGTTTTGGATATCAGTTCATACATATAATCTAAATCATTAGTGTGAGTTGAACTCATTAATGCTAAAGACATTCCTACGTTCCAGTCATTTATTCTTCTGCTTAATTCTTGTTCATCGTAAACATTATCTAAATCTAAGAAATATCCGTTCATATTTATCCCTTGTGCCATTGATCCTACAAACTCACTAAACTCTGCTTGTTGTCCTACCGGGATGTGTGGCGGTAACCTAGTGGGTTTTCTTGTTATGATTTCTAAGGTTGGGTCTATCATTTCTTCTTCAGGGTAATTGTTGGTATCTTCATTTACTATGTCATCTGATTCTATTTCTGTTTCAATTAGCACACATGCCATCCACATCCCAGATACCAACAAGCCAGATAATGTCCATAGCAGAAAGACTAACTTTTTCACCTGAGATTACCACTGCATATGAAACTATCACCAAATACTATACCTACAAATCTAATCCCAACATACTTCAAAGCTCAAGATTTAGCAAGTATCCAAGATACCTATGCTTGGAAAAAGCAAGTCCAGATATTACACAGAAACTCTTCAAATATGGATTTTTAGACAAAGTCATGACTGATGACACCCTTATGAGCATATCCAAACTACCAAACGCGATAATACAATCCGTCCAGTCTATGAGAGAAACCTTCGGACTTTGGAAACACGAAGGACATTAGACTTAATAAACACAATAGCAAACAGATTAAGCATTAAAGTAATAATATTCAATGGGGCTACAACAATTGATTGTATAACCGAAATCAATCTGAGTCAGAAAAGCTATATACATATCAGTAAAATAAATGAGAAAGACTGTCAGCCGATACAACCAGAAGCTTTCCATTACCCTGAAAATGACAGAGAAATGATAGTAACTAAAAGTATTAATTTAAGGTTCAAAATCAAAGATTTAGAATATAAAATAGACATAGCAGTCTTAGAATATGATAGCTTTAATGAATTACTATTAGGAAGTGATTTTCTAACTATGATAAATTATAAGATCACTAATAAAGGCATAGAAATTACTGACCAAGGCAAAACAAGATTTATTGACAAAATATGAATATCCAAGAAAAAATAAATAAAAAGGAACTCAAATTAAGGATAATAAAACAAATGTTATTTGAAGAAGTTATAGATTCTCAGTTAAAATACTTAAAATACAAAGCCAAAGAAATAGAGTTGGAAAATGAAATAAAGCAACTAGAAAAATTAATAGATAATAAGTCCAATAAAGAATGGATAAATATAGGAGACGGATGGATAAGAAGGACAAATAAAAGTTGAGCAGTTTTAACGAAAAAATAGATGAAATGTGGACATAATTGATAATAAAAGAGAAATTAAAAAACATTTTTGATGCGATGAATGAAATAAAAGATAGTCAAGCTCAAACAAGAGAAATACTAAGAGAAGAATTAACAAAATTATGGAACGTATCTGAAATACTGACACTAAGGCTAATACTTGACCAATTAAACACAATAGTAACAAACGTAAATAAAGAGAAAGGAAAAGAAACAGCGGTAGAAGAAGGAGAAACTAGTACACAAAATATAATAGAAACGCTACCCATACAACCCGAGGTAGTAGCAATAGATGCTTGGAGAAGAAGTAAAATACCTATAATGATGGATATCAGTAAAATAAAACCTAAGATACCAGAGGAAGTAGCAAAAACATTAGATGGATTAAAAACCTTAGCTAAGAAAGGACAATTTTAATGAGCACTAGTGAACATAGCGCAGTTACGTTTATTCGAAACCATGGTAAAGAAATATTAGAACAGGAAAGGTATAAATACGAACCCATGAAGAAACAAGATTCTACGAATCCTAAAGATACATCAATTAAAAAAGACGAAAATTTTAAAGATAAAAACATTCATAACTCCTTAACAGACTCAACAAAATTAGAACTTGAAAATACAATCCAACGTCAACACATACTACGATTAGAAAAGGAAAATACAAAGCTAAAACTATCTTCTAATGAAGAATGGCTGAGTAAATATAAAAAATATAAAACCAAGTATAAGGATACAAAGATACAACTCAATGAAGCTAAAGTAGAAATTAAAGACACCAAAAAAGAATTAGAAACAGTTAAAATAGAACTAAGCAACTTAAAAGAAGAACTCTACATTATGAAACAACAACTAGCAAAGCTGAAAGGGAAGAAAAAGGTAAAAAGAATAAATGAGCTAAGTAATAAATAGTTACATTCAAAATAAATAATGGTAGCAATTTATATTGAAGCACAGGTAGAATATAAATGTTATACCCCGTAGTTCCAGGGTATGTATGTGAGGATGTACGTACGAGATTACGACAGAAATTTTGGAAAGAAAGAAAGATGTGATTTTTTCGATGGAAAAGTTTCCGGTTTTTGTGAAGAAAAAGGTTCGTTAATGGGAATTGGATTCCCAGATTTGGTATTTGGACTTCTTAGATTATATTAGAATTTTGAGATTTTATTTTCGGAAATGGTCACGTGGGGCCCACGGGAGAAATTTACGGTTTTGTGGGGCCCGCTTTGTTTTTGAGATTTTCGGTATTTTGGATATTTTCGGAAGACGAAATATTTTGGATGAGTCGGGGGCGACACGTGTCACCCCCATGTGGCACCTGGCGATTTGGAGGACAGTGTCAGCCACTGTCCTCTCGCCGAATGGCCTTAAGTGGCAAGCCACTGCCCTTGTTTCGTGGCCATGTGGTGTGGTGGGACCCACACACACATGGCCGAATCTTGAACTTACACTTGATAAGATCTTGGCCCTTAATTCCTCTATAAATACCCCCTTAAGGTTGAAGAGTATTTCATCCACACTTGAAGATTTTCCATAGCAAAATACTCCCTCCCTTAGCTTGTTCTCGTTTTTCCCTCCCCCTCTTGAGTAGAAATACTTTGTGTATTGTTGTATAATCTCAAATACATTGGCCTAGTATCCCTAGTAGTATTCCAAAGTTGTTTTAATACTAGGAGCCCGGAAATGCTACTTTATTCCAATAGTCGCAAAACGAAACCCTAGAAAATCTTCATAAGCTTGGTTGAAGTGTTAAGAGAAGTTGTTTAGAAACTTCTAAGGGTCGCTTGGAGCGGGTTGGAGCGTAAGGAATTGGAGCTAAACGTTGCTCAGGATCGACTTATAAACTTGGATAATTTTTGGGCTTATCGAGGTAATAATCTATGTCCCCCTATTGTAATTGGATATTACATGTTGTAGTAGTTATACCTGAGTATATTATTGGAAGGATGATTATAAAGGTTTGAACTGTATTTACATTGACCGCATTTATGAGACTTGTGTAGTATTATTGTGGAGTGGAATTGAACACGTCCGGTTAGACGTGTAATCCCCTGGGAGTTGTTGGCCTGGTAGCGGGCCTTGATAGGGGAGGAGATTTATGAGTTAGCGGGGGGGGGGGGGGGAGGTGCTGCCGAATTTTCTGTAGAATAAGGAATCTTGTATTTAGAATATTCTACGAAGAGAACTAGAAGTTGATAGATGTATTGTGGCCTTTATAGGTGGATCTTCTACGCGCGGCATACTTGACTTGGCTTGTGGTTTAAGCTAAAAAGGTATGTGATTCTTCCTATACTCTTGAGCATGATTGTTGTGAACTATATAGTACGGTAGACGTACATGTGTGAAATGAATTTTGTTTGTTTTAAACATAAAGTGTTATAATGGCTTTATGGGAAGTTAGTTATAACGACTTTATGAAAATAAAAGAAAGATTTGATTTTGAAAGTTAAGAGACTTGATCTTGAAAGATAAGAGACTTGACTTATAAACGACTTGTTTTCAGAAAAGGAGAAGTAACTTGATTTAAGTATAGATTACTTGTTTTGGAAAGAGTAAGTTATTGGGTTTTAAAGAGTATACTTGATGTTGTTTAAAAGAAAAGCACTTGGTTTTAAAAGTATAGAGTTCTTGATTTTAAATCTTATAAAGATTTTCGGAAGGTGTAGTAATTTGGTTTGAAAGGAAAACGTGTTTTTAATACTACGAGTATTAGTATCATGTGGCTTTTACGTAAAAAGAGGTCTTTTTTTTAAGAATGAAAGTATGTAGTATTTTGGGTTTGAAACCCGGATTGTTGATTAAAATGAATGTATGTTGAACTTGCCTATGCTTGTTGTGATAGTCTTTGATGTGCAAGTGTTTTGTTGATATGCTGTCGTGACTCTGGGAGGCGGTTATCCGATTGATTGGACATACCGACGTTGGGTGGTCCACGAGTACGCGCCCACTTTGAGTATCGATCGTTGTTTCAGCATCGCCGCGACTGCAGGAGGCGGCTATCCGATTGATTTCTTCGACACGCCGACGCGATGGATGTTCCACGCACGCGCCCGCAGGATGGTTTCATGGCCATGACTTCCGAGGTGAGATGCCGGGCACGCGGTCATTGTGAGGTTCAGATTGTTAGTCCATGGACCACTAATCCATGAAGCTTGCCGCGACGAGCGATCACGCTTGATTTATGCGTGGTTCGTGCACACTTTAGATACTTGTTCGTCATTTTCGCACCAGTAGCCTGCGGTAGATAGCTTAAGATACTTGCCTCGGCCATATCTTGTGAGACGGTAGGCTATTGTACGTTAGCTTAAGATACTTGCCTCGCCGGTTGTGGCTAGCTGGACTGGTAGTTAGCTTCCGCATTGCCCGTGATGGGATATGACTAGCTTTTGACCGTAGTTGTCTATTCTACTTGCCCGATCGGTTTTGACGACGCAGCGTGATCTAGTGTTGAGTTCACATATGGGTGTTGTTTTACATCATGTACCGGCGGTGAGAATGAGTTCCACGCATGATTGATATTATGGGCGAGACCCATAGTTATGTGTGAGTCATTATTCTTGGGATCTGAGTCCCCTTACTGGGCATAACTGCTTACTTATCTCAAAATGGTTTTATAAAATGATGAAATTTGATTTCATTATGATTTTCGATTTCACATACTTGGTACTGTTAGATCGACCTCCTTCGGGCCGCATTCACGCCGCAGGTAGAGGTACATCGGTTGTGGATCCTCGCCATGGATCACGATCAACAGATTGGGAAGCTCCGTTTCTCCGAGGCTTATCTTTTGCATGTTTCCGAGTTGTAGGTTCTTGTACATTCTGGTATGGCGGGCCCCGTCATAGTTGTTGTTACATTCTTAGGTGCAGAGTGAGCCTTGTAGGCGTGGTTGTAAAGGATCAGAATCGTCGGTTGATATATATACATGAAGGCGACCGTTTTGGTTGGCCTATTTTCTTATGATGTATCTTGTTTCCTGTTTAAGTTTTTATTTCCGCTGATTTTCTCTGATGTTGTATCACTAGGGTGCCCGGGGTAAGGCACCAGTCGCGGGCCCGAGGTCGGGTCGTGACAATAAACCTAATAAAATGATAAAAAATAAAATCTTTATTGATAGCGGAGTAGACATGTGTCTAGCAAGAAAAGACGTTCTAATAACACATAAATGGAAAAGATCTAGAGTCTATAGAATAAGGGTAACAGGATTTAACGAACAGACTAAAGAATTAGATACAATAGTAGAGAATGTAAGGATAAAACTAAATAAAACGGTATTCAGGTTACCAGTAATATATCAAGACAACAATATGAGTCAACACGTCTTATTAGGAAATAACTTTTTCGATTATTTTAAAACCCAAGTCATCAGTAATACAACCCTAAGTCTACAAACACCCTATAATAAATGGATTATACTAAAAAGAATATTACCAGTACAAACCCTAAAACTGTGTAACAGAATAAACAGAGATAACAATCTACAACTATTAAAAGAAAAATATATTGAATTATTAAAAGTAAATTTTGGAGAAAATCCGACACAACTATGGGAAATAGAAAAAATATATGCTGAAATCAAGTTAATAGATCCAAGCGACATTGCTAGATGCAAACCAATTAGATATAGTCCTACAGATCAGAAAGAATTTGAAATACAACTGAAAGAATTACTAGACCTAAAATTAATACAAGAAATTAAGAGTTCACATAGTAGTCCAGCATTCTTAGTAAGGAAACATAGTGAACAAAAAAGGGGCAAAGCCAGGATGGTAGTAGATTACAGAGAACTAAATAAAAAACAATATTTGACGGATACTTCCTACCATACAAAAGAAACCTTATCAATAGATTAGGAAATAAGAAGTGGTTTAGCAAATTTGACTGTAAAAGTGGATTCTGGCAGATAAAACTAACTCGAGAGTCAAAACCTTTAACAGCATTTAGTACACCCCAAGGACATTATGAATGGAATGTACTACCTTTTGGGCTAAAAAATGCACCACAAATATTTCAAAGAAGGATGGACCAAGTATTTAGATTTGTTTTATTTCTGGAGAGTTTATTCTTGGGAAGGTTTTTAGGTGTTTGTATGCTTGATAGTCTGAAAGGCATTCTGTAATTTGGCTGGAAAGGTTGTCATTTTCTTGTAATTTTTCTCTTATGATTTGGTTGTTGTTGGTAATCTCTTCTATTATCCGGCTCATATATTCTTCAAAGCTGTCACTGTTGACTGACATCTTGGTATCTGCTTAAGAAATCAGCTAGAAGATTCTTAGTTCCAGATATATTTTTAACAATAAAAGAATGACTACCATTTTCTCCTTTTATTTAGTTCTGGTAGTGGGTCTATTTTGTTTGTAATAAATGCTCTTACCTGTGTATTATCTGTTCGTACAATAAATTTTACTGGCAATAAATGGTAATGAAACCTTTTTATTCCAAATTTTACGGCTAATAACTCTTTTTCATTAATATGATAATTTTTCTCATTTTGTTTCCATGTTCCACCTCCATAGCCACATATCAAGGTTTTTTCTTTGTCTGAATCATCTTCTGCATAGGCTATAAGGACTGCTCCCCATCCTATATCACTAGCATCTGTATAAAGTTCTAATTGATCTTTGTCCGTTGGTATCCTATGTCTTGGTAGGTTTATCACCCTTTCTTTAATATTCTTTATAGCCTTATCATGTTCTTCTTTCCATTCAAAAACTTTATTTTTCTTAATTAAATCCTGTAAAGGTTTTCTTAAAGTTGGTAGGTCTTTTATATGGTCTGAGGCATAGTTTATTATTCCTAAAAATTGTTGTACCTCTTTTTTCGATGTAGTCAATTCTTCGATGGCTTGATCACTTTACAGGAGCCCTGCTGCAGATGCCAAGCCTCGCAAAGTAGGTGCTCTTCCGACGTACAATATGAGTTTCAAGTGCGATAAAAGGGCTGAGAAAAGAAGAGAGGTTTGTTTTCTCCTTGCATCAGCTGAAAAAACTTGATATATTCGATTGTTTTCCACTGTAATCTTATCCCGGGAACTTGAGAGAATTTGTTTCTGTTACATTTGAACAGTTTTACTCTAAGCTTGAGGAAAAATTACATGCAAAGGAAGTCGAGAAGAATAATTTACAAGCCAGGTTAAGGCATGGTCACTGTTGTGCTTCTATCATTTTCATGATGTAGAAAGTTTGTAATGGTTCCAGCATTGCCTTTTAAGACATTCGTCTTTGCTCTTTGTATTTGTCTGTTACACCCCGTAATTCCATAGCTTCTAAGTGAGAACATGATTATGGAAATAAGATTTGAATGTTGTAAGGAAAGGATTTTTACATTTTCTTATATGAAAAATTTTCGAGATTAATGTGATGACAAGAATTAATTTCTAGTAGTTGGATTATTTCCAATAGAGTTATGGACTTAGTGTGAATTATTAAGTCTTGGTATTGTGTAGCATGGCCATCGAAAATATAGAGATATATGGCTAAGTGTGGGAGATATTTTATGTGGAGTGAAGACAAGTGGACAAGTGGGGTTCATGGGTCCCCCTCCACTTGTGCCTTGTACACTTATATTAGATCAAGTCTTGCAAGACTTAGCTCCCAAAAATATCTTCATCTCAAACCCTCATATTTCTTTCTCTTCTTCAAGGTTCTCGAAAACCTAGCCAAAGTGAAAATCAAGTGCAACTTATTTTCCAAGGTTAAGTATCTTAACCAAGTTCTAAGCCAAGTTAACCTTCCAAAGTTGGTGATCACGGTTTTGGGCGAGAATATGCCTAAAAAACCCTAAGCTTGTTTATGAATTTTTTGGAAGAAAAACATGAAATCAAGATGGTTACAAGCTTGTAGAGGATACGTGTGTGTGATTGTAACCTGAAGAAGTGGTGCAAAACAGTGTGGTGGTGCCGAGACATAGTGGACTGTTTTGAATAAAAATTTAGCTAATATTTCTTCTTCTTCTTGAAGTAATTAGAGGTTACATGATGTTATAATTGATAGATGAACTTGTGTTAAGAGAAAAAGAGAATAAGAAATACATGTGACAGTTTTGGGCATGTTAGCCGAAAACTGGGCAGTCTTGGTGTTGTTGGATTCGTTGGTTATTGTTGTTATTATCGTCACTACTTGCATGTTAAAATGAAGGAAATCATGTTATTACAAATTGAAACTGTTTATATAAATATGTTGAAATGTGAATTGGATTATAAGGAATTGTGAAAAGGGCTTTGGTAATTTTGATGTTGGCCGAAAAATGTATAAAACTGTGAGACGTTGTTGTGGCATTTTAGGGACTGTTTTATACGTGTATAATGCTGGACATTCAGTTATCATTATGCATGTTTAATATGGTAAATCTCTAACGTAAGTCCTAAAGGAATAAGGGTATATAAAGGTGTTGTAAGCTTCACATTTCACCCTCATTGTTGTAGAAGTATGGACTATTTTTATGGACTGTTTTTATGTGGATTAAGAGGCCGGATTAGCATGAGAAATAGGTGTATAACTCACCTTGGTTGTCGTTTGGTTGTACCCTTAAGTGGTGCTTGGTTATTGATGTCATTGGCCTTATTTATAAGGTGGAAAAATATGTATAAATAGGGGAAGTGATGCCCGAATTTTTATATGAAAGAGAGTCAGTATGTGGTATAAGTGTATACTAGTATCATGAAGTTGATAGACGTGTTATTGTTATTATAGGTTGAAGTACTACTTGAGACATACTCTAGTTGTCAAGTTGGTATAGCCTACAAGGTATGTGAAACTATCCTTTCTTCTTTGGCATGATATTTATATGAAATGAATGTACGGTGGACGTACACAGTACTTTTGGGTTCAAGTCCCTAATGATACATGATATGACTCTTTTTACAAAATGAATGTACGGTGGACGTACATAGTACTCCCGGGTTCAAGTCCCTAATATTACATGATATGATAGTGCCTTGATTTTTCTAAAATAAAAGTTCATTTTAATTATTCTAATGAGAGTGAAAGATGATTTAAAGTCCATAATGGCAAGAATCACGGCGGTAACAACAGGGGCAACCGTCAGCAATAGCAGCAGTTCTGGGGACCACAGGGGGGGTGTGGACAGTGGTAGTGGGTCCCAGCGTCTCACAGCGACGCGGCCCCGCATTACAGTACCGCGGCTCAGCCTTACAACGTCGTGGTACCTCAATATCAGCCAGTGCAAGCGATGTGGCCCAGCTTCTTCCCATGTAAGATTCCAGGGTTCAGACCAGCGTATGGACAGCCCCAGCAGTCCAGTATACTTGGGCCTCGCCCCCATCAGGCCTACCACACAGTGGGCCCCACTCAGATCGAAATTGAAGCAGCGATGCACACGCTTGGCTTGACTCAACCGGACCCTAATTGATACATAGACACCGGCGCCACTACCCACTTGACATCTGACCAAGGTACTCTCTCGTCTTATTCCAATTTGAGAACTAATCGTGGTATAACTGTTGGTAATGGCAATTATATTCCATTTAAGGGTTATGGTAATAAAACTTTGTCCCCTCCTCATCCACCACTTGTCCTGAAAAATACCCGTCATGCCCTAAAATTGATTAAAAATTTGGTGTGTGTCTGTAAATTCACCACTGATAATTGGGTTTCTATTAATTTTGATCCGTTTGGGTTTTCTGTGAAGGATTTCAAGATGGGGAGTCATCTCATGAGGTGTGACAGTAGGGGGGATCTTTATCCAATCACACCGAGTCTCAGTATCTCGCGTCAAGCTATGTCATCCACTTTTGCAGCTCTTTCTCCTTCCTTGTGGCATGCTCGTATAGGTCATCCAGGGTCGTCAATTTTATCTGTTTTAGATAAGAATAAGTTTATTTATTGTAAGGGTACGCGTAGTACTCCACTTTGTCAATCCTGTGCTTTGGAAAAAATTATTAAGTTACCATTTGTAGCTTCGAATTCTAATACTTCAATGTCATTTGACATTATTTATAGTGATTTATGAACATCTCCGGTTCTCAGTTCTATGAGTCATCACTATTATGTTTTATCTTAGATGACTATTCTAAATATTTATGGACGTTTCCAATTGCGAAAAAATCTCAAGTTTTTTCCATTTTCATAAAATTTAGAGCTTTCATAAGAACACAATTTGAACGAAAAATCAAAAACATTAAATGTGATAATGGCAAAGAGTATGACAATGGGGGATTTAGGGAGTTTTGTGCTCAAAATGGGATAAATTTTCATTTTTCTTGTCCTCATAGGTCTTCAAAAAATGGGAAAGTTGAGCGAAAAATTTGTACCATTAATAACATTGTCCGCACTTTATTGGTTCATTCTTCTGTTCCTCCATTGTTTTGGCATCATGTGCTACAAATGACTACCGATCTACTCAATATTCTTCCCTCTAAAGGTTTGGCATTTTCATCCCCTCTCAATACAATAAGACTCTTGTTGTATTCTTATCTTAGGGTCTTCGGATGCTTATGTTATTCACTGTTTCCATCCACTACAATCAACAAACTTCACGCACGTTCTACTCCTTGTGTGTTTTTGGATTTTTCGTCAAATCACTGTGGTTATAAATGCTTTGATTTGTCCTCTAAACGAATCCTCATTAGTCGTCATGTTCTCTTTGATGAATCCTAATTTCCTTTTTCTAAAGTAGAAATACCCGTGCCTAGTTCATATGATTTTTTGGATGATGATATCTACCCATATGTTCAACATCATCTTTCGGATTTTTCACAAAAAAAAGTCGCCAGCGCTCTTGTGGAGAAATGGCTACCGCCATCCAAAGGACATAACAAACTTAAACCCGTCCTTAGGGGAAGCGCCGCGGCGCCAAAACTTCAGAGAGTTCTGCAGTTCTTCCAGCGCCGCGACCCTTCCTCCCTGCGTCGCGGCGCCTCCGACGATAATTTTCGACATTTCACAAACTTCCCGAAATTCACCCACTCCAGCCCAGAGTCAATGTCCAATCACTCGCAGTCAACGGAGTATTTTTAAACTAAAAAAACATTTTAATTTGAATTCTAATGTTCTTAAGTCACTCTTACCCCGTAATCTCGTGTCAACATGCAAAATAAATGATAAGGACCCGAAATATTGGGCTTCACCAACTCAGCTGATACCAGAGATCCAAGCGTGCAGATGTCTTGTCCTGAAAGTCGTTACCTGCACCGTGCAGTGTAAGCCCCGGATAAATAAGACGTTAGTACATTTGAATTGCACTAGTATGTAAAACCAACTAGCTATGATGTGCTTGGGATAGGGGCAACCCAAAACAATAAATAGAAATAAATATGAAACTGAAAATTGTAATTGAAATTGAAACTAAACATAAGTATCTTTATCCTGAATGAAGAACCACCTGTTTAACTGAATAAATAAGCTACGGCCTCAGGCCTAATATAAGTACACAAGAAATATCCTCGGGTTCAAGTACACATATACATAACTACTGCCTCAAGCTCAAAGATACATAAAGCATAAACTACGGTCACACGCACAAATACAGGTGTTCAACACTCAGGAATATAAAATAAGAAACTGAGAATCTTACTGTAATATATGATACTGAATCATATTGAAGTACATGATACTGAAAATACTTAATAAAACTAGACTGAGAAATGTCCTCATAAACGGATTATAAAGTTTGAAGCATTAACTGTTTATAGTAAACTGGATTATCCTAACTAGGACTCATGGAATATCGAACACGAGTCTATAATTATTACATAATGAATTCACAATATTCGAAGTGATAATTATGAACAAGTACGAAGTTATATCTTAAAAAATAGAAGTTCTAGACTTTTCATGAACAATGCATAATCTCTAGTTCTGAAGTAATAAGTAGTGATTCTGATGAACAATGTGTGGTTTTGACTAATAATATTTTCACACGTAGAGAGTTAGAGTCACATTCCTGTAATTTTTCCTAGCAATGAACTATATTATTTTCTAACGAATAACGCTCCAAACCCTAGCTTGAATCACTTGTGAAGGATTTTGTTGTTAATCTTATATTTTAGTTAGAGAATAATGTTACTAATCATCATTATTTAATGCTATAATTACTAAGAAATCGTTAGGAGAAAACTTACCTTGTTGTGGGAGGTTGAGATGAGAGAAAATCGCTCTTGAAAGGTTTTTCTATGAGGTTGGACGAGTTTGTGAATGATTTTTCGGACTAAGTGTTATATTTAAAGGCTGGAATTTTGGACCCCATGTCTCGCTGAGCGAGGTCCATAGTGAGGTGTTGTCTCACTCTGGGCTACGTCGGGTGAGCTCCCCTGTCCTTTTACACTTAGACGAATTATAAAAATGCATTTTGGACGTCCCACCTCACTGGGAGAGGTCTGTAGCAAGGTGTTGTCTCGCTTTGGACTTCCCCGGGCAAGTTCCCTTGTCTGTTTTACACTTAGATGAATATTTACATTTTTTTATGGTAATGACAGCGTCTCAGTAAAATTGTCACGACTCCTAGGACAGAGCTTTGTTGGAGCTCCACCATATATGGTTGGAAAGGTATTTCAAAGTTCTACAACTTTCATGTTCTTAAGTTCCTTTAATTCGCAATGTAGTTTTACGAAATTGGGCTGGAAGACAGACATTCCATAAACTAAGTTGATTCTATCGAATCTTAAGAATCTCACTCCTCGTCTTGATTTCAAAATAACTATTTCCACCCAAACTCATTATGATTGCAATTCACATGTCTAAAATGTCATATCAATACTCATTTAACATAGCCACGTCTTATTCGAATTTACGGAGTTTTACAAGTACTCACCCTCACGGTCATACCTTACTATCTTAATAGACTTCTCATACTGTTTTTCAACTTCAGTTTTCAGCCGCCGCTGACAGCACTCCACTGCTATCGTCATGTACATGATACAACAAGAAGAGAATTAGCAGAAATCTAAAGGTTTTTACCAAAAACTCCGCTCTGATACCTCCTAAAGCGAAATAGGCACGCGCACGGGTAGAGTGTCTACCTGAGTCGTGCAGCCCCAGGTAACGCCTAGTTTAGTGTAGCACCTGGGTTCCGCCTTCTCCTTGCTGAGTTTTGCTTCTGATCTCTCTCTGAGTCTCTAGTTCGTTACCTTCTACTACCGATCTTCTCCCTCTGCTGCTACTGGAGCTAATGGATATCGACCTAAGAGATACTAGACCGGGTGCGAGATGAAGGGATGCTGCTATTGATTTTTTCAAATTCAAGTTTGACTCTGATTAGATCCTTTGCGCAAGCGCTAAGTAAGCAAGCTACCGCTCTGTGGGGTAAAAACTGAGGAAAATAAAGAACGTCAAGTAGAAAGGAATGTAAGGCATCAAGTTGCACTTCAAATTCCTGCTCATCTTCACCCACATGCTGAATTTCAGTTTCAATACCTTGTAGAATTTCACCATGTGCAGCAATCACCTGCATATCCCCTCTTCTATTTTATATAGAGAGAATGAAATAAGTAATAACGAGCCCTCTTTCTCTTCTTTCTTTAGTGTCTTCATCTCGCTTCGACAGCTCGTGGGGCTCTGACTGTAGGTTCGATACATATGATCAAGTTTTAGCAGGAGGAATAGAGAAGACTCACTCTTTCATTGGGATTACGGAGACAAGACTAGCGATTTCATTTCCAGGAAAAATCATTTATAGTAACTATGTCAGTATTGAATCCTTCTATGAAAGGCTCCCCCACACCTATCCGGTGGGGAAGGGCAGCTCTCCACGTTTTCTTGCTGCAGCCGTTTTCTTGCTTGTTCCGATGCGGGAAAAAATCTTTTTAAAAGGCATCCTTCATATCTATGGAAAGAGGACTGAGAACCATAAGGCGAGCGCCAAAACGCTAGCACAAACTGCTCCCACAGACACGCATGATAAGGGGGTGTGGGGACAACCAGGCCACCACTTTTACCAGATATGGGTCCGGACGACCCAAGAGCCCGCCACTAGAACCCAACCGTTAAGAGGCTAAGGTAAGAGGCTAAGGTCAAGTGCTTCATACTTCTTTAATAGAATAATTGTGATTTCTCAAAGTAGCTAGGTAAATAAGGTCCACTAATATCAGTATGAATAATTTCCAAGAGTTCAGAGCTCCTAGTAGAACCCTATCTCTTAATCTTGGTCATTTTACCTTTGACATAGTCAACACAAGTTTTAAAATCTTTTGAATCAAGAATAGGTAAAATATTCTCCTTTACTAATCGCTCAATTCCTTCTTTAGAAATATGACCAAGACGCCTATGCCATAACAGGTAAGATGTTTTACTTATAGTAAATCTTTTGCGGGCAACTTTATCAACATGCAATGCAGGAAAAATTTCACTCAAACACATTTAAGTGATATAGACCATCACTTAAAAAACCATCACCAACGACATGTGAAACATAAAAAAAGTTAACAAAACCACCATTTACTTGAAATTCATAACCAGATAGGTCCAAAAATTAAACACGGTTCATAGAGAATAAAACAATGACTCAAACAAATAGACCACTTTGATGGAAACTATTCATTAATCATAACTCTCGATCCATATATGATATTACTTCACATGTACAAAAAATTTAAAATTTCAAATAAGTAGACCACTTTGGTGGAAACTACTTGTTAATCATAAATTCTTAGATAAAATAATATAATATACATGTAAAGTAAACCCATATGATTAAAACCTTTACTGTTCAATTAATTCTAATTCCATTTTCAGAAAAAGCACTAAAAATAAAACCTCAATACACGCTTATATTGACATGAAACAGAATGATATATTGATAAGAAAATCTCATCACAAATAACATATCTAACAGACAAAAACTCCACTGGTCCATGTGATCATAATAAAATATTTCACCTTTTCATGAAAGGAATATTTCCATTCCTTTACAAAATTGGAATGGTATAACAAAGCCCTAAGTGGCTTCTTCTGCCGCCAGATTCTCGTTCATCAGTCTCCCCTTTTTCCTTCATTTTTATTAATTATTTCAATCATTATTAATAATCCAATCACAAAGGTGATAAATTGGAATAGGGGTGGCCAGTGGCGGGTCCTGGCGGGACGGGACCCGACGGGACTGGGAGGGCGGGACCTGTCCTCCGACGGGATTGGCGGGTTGGGACTAGCGGGATCCGCCGATGTCCGTCCCGTTTCCGGTCCCGTCAGAAAAGAGGACCGGTCTTGGCGTGGCGGGGTCGGGTAGGGATCGGGTTTTCCATTTTTTTGCACTTAATTTTAAAAATAACATATATTAACACTTTAATAATTGAACACGATAGTGTAATAAAAACATCTCAAGGTTGTTTTTGTGTCTCTTATATTATTTAATAGAAATATAATTTTGTTTTAATACAATTCAAAATTGCAACTTTGTGGTGTTGAAAGTTGCACAAATCACATTGTAAAATTGCAATTAAAAAAAATTACATATTTATAAAACCTTTTCTAATTTCTTCACAATGTCTTGTGGTTCTTCGGTTGAAATTTGAATTTGTTGGTCAAATTGGTCGACGTCGCTTCCAGCTCTGTCGGACAAGATTGCGTTGTAGTTTAAATCATCTTCTTCGTTGATCTCTGGTTGACCGCACCTTCTACGCTTCGCTCGTAACCAATCTCTGAATAAAACTGCAATCTCCAAGCTGTCTGCCACCAATGAGTGTATGTGCTCTCTTATTTGAAATCTTCCGATAGAAAAAGCATTTTTAGACGATGTTGATGACACTGTTCAACACATCTCGGGCCATCTTTGTTAGTGTTGGAAAATGTCTTCTCATTTTCCTTCCAGTATTTAAGCAAGTCTTCATGTCCATCTTCATTGAGAATTGTTTGGTACGGTACAACATCCTTCAAAACAAAAACATCAAACTCGCTAACTTTATTAGTAGTGGTATCACTAAACATTCTATTTCTAAGGCTTTTAATACTAGCCGCAAAAACAACATGTCTTTTATAAGGTTGTACTGAAGAAGAAAAAGAAGAAGAAAAAAAAAGAACAAGATGGTATAGAAGCCGGTTGGTTGCTAACACTTTCTTGTTGGTAATGCGTATATACTTTTTTGCATTCATCGTGTATGCTAGACAAAACTTCTTCTTTAGTTGGTTCCTTAGATAGTTGTTCATTTGGATTTTTTGGAGTTGTAGGTGGAAGTACTTCTACACAATCATAAATAGTTTCAATAAGTGATTTACAACTGTCTATTTTAATAGTCGGATTTAATACAACACCAATAATATAAATAGTGGGAATAGGAAAAAAATATTTTTTAAATTTGATAAATATTTTTAATAGGTGTCTTATAAGATGGTCTTTCCATATATTCACTAAGTAACAAAAATATTAGAGCTATATAAAATAACATAGTTTAAATAGTAGGATAATATATACCAGAAAATTCTTTAGTTGCTTGAAAAATATTCTCTAAAAATTCAATAAGTTCTGGAAAAAAAATCCAATCATTATCTATAAGCATATCAGTTGGACTTCGATTATGGGCGTTGAAAAATAAAGTTTTAGGTCTTCTATAATCGTAAGCAACAAGTAGTTATTCATATAGGAAATTCCACCTAGTCGCTACTTCTTGAGTAATTTTTCTATAAAGTAATCCACAATCGTGACCAGTTTTTTTATATTCTTCTTTTCTTTATATTCTATTACTTCTAAAAATAAAGTTTATAGCAAATTGTACTTTATTAAGAATGTCTTCAAAAAGTGATAGACAATCATTTACAACTAAGTTATAAATATGGCACACACATTTTATATGAAAATGATTAGGAAAAGATGAAGTTAATAGATTTTTTAAAAGTCTCACAGCATAATTATTAGAAGAAGTATTATCTAACGTAACATTAAGTATTTTGTCAGTTATACCATAATAATCGCAAACTTGATGAATATTTTCTGCAATAAAATTTCCAGTGTGCCTATCATGAATATATCTATATGCTAAAATACATTTTTGCATAGACCAATTACGATATATCCAATGACATGTTACAGTTAAATAATCATTGACATTAGTACTACGACCTATATCAGAAGTGATATATATTTTGCCAGGAAAATGATATAATGCATAACGTAAATATTATTGATATTCATTTGCAAATTTAAAAATGTCTCTTCTAACAGTTGATCTAGGAAAACCGTTAAAAGTAGGATTATACATTTCTCCAATGTAATGTATAAAACCATTAGAAGAAGAAAATGAAAAAGGCAAAACCTTCAACGCAACTAATTTTGTTATTGCTGCTCTATCTCTTTGTTTATGGTAGTTAGGACCTACAATTACCCTCGTAGTCGGGTTAATTTGATCATGTACTTGATCTGGGACACTATGTAAATCTTGTCCCGACGGAGAGCGCATTGCCGTACCCAACTTTGTATCCTCGTATTAGAATTAATTTCAAACATGCGAATCTAAAATTGAAATCGTGTGACTGCAAAACCTAAACTTAGTTTGAATAGTTCAAAATCAAACGTGAGATCTGAAGTTAGAATTTGACAAAGCCTAATTTCGATTCAGAAGTTCATTTGTTCTCCATTTAAAGATAGATTTTTCTATTTTACGAAGAAGAAAAAGAAAATAATTGAAATCAGACCTCATTTTACTATCAGATATATATATATAACTGAATTGAAAAGTATAAAAATCAAAATTCCTTTTCAATTATGCACAGACAACTCAAAAAACTCATCAAAGAATCTATATATGTAAACATTACGAGTGTCTCCATGAAGTTGCGATGAAGAAGAAAGAAACAACGCTCTAAAGTTTTCCAATATTGGCTAAATTACTTTTGAAATAATTTTAAAAACAGTTTTTTCAAACGTGTCATTCCTGAAAACATATCACTATGTAACAGAAAGGGTCTGTTACTTCGGTGAAGAAGAAGAAGAAGAAGAAGTGAGAGAGAGAGAGAGAGAATAAGAGAAAGAGAAAGGGAAAGATGATAATATATTTCTGAATAAAATGAAAGTGGTCGTTACATTGTCTCTTATAGACAAGGACTAAAATGGTAAATACTAAACAATATAGAGAAAACTTAAGGGACTAAAAGTGATAATTAATAAAATCATGTCATATTATAGAATTGTGACATTCCTCTCCCTTTGAAAAATTGCTTAATATCTTCAAAATTCAGCAATTTCAGGAAACTGTGATTTGATGAACTGGTAGTCTACCCAAGTAGCTTCTTTAGGTAGAAAATTGGCCCATTTGACCAAAATTTGAGTTGTAGCCTTGTTCCCCTTCTTGCTCCTGTTTAACACTGCTACCGACTCCACCAATGGATGTCCTGATGATGAACATAAGGGAGGATCCACAGTGGTAGTAATGTGATCTCCCACCCTTTTCTTGAGTTGTGATATGTGAAACACTGGATGTATCTTGGCAATGGCTGGTATGGCCAATCTATAGGCCACTGATCCCACCTTTTGGACAACCTGATAAGGCCCATAGTATTTAGAGGCTAGTTTGAGGCTTTCCTGATAGCCACTGATGTTTGTCTATATGGTTGTAGTTTTAGGAACACCCAATCTCCCACATAGAACTCTCTTTCAGTCCTTCTTCTATCCGATTGTTCTTCATTCTATTATGTGCCTTCATTAGGTTCTCCTTCAGTATTTTAGTCATCACCTGTCTTTCCTTGAGCATCTGGTCCACAGTTTCAACCTTTGAGTGAGCTATGAGTTCAAAAGTCAATTGTGGTGAATTATACCCATATATGACCTTGAAGGGACTCATCTTTAGGGAAGAATGATAGTTGGTATTATACCAGAATTCTGCCTGTGAAATCCATTTATGCCACTGCTGAGGTTTATGACTGGTCATGCTCCTCAAATAATTTTCGAGTCATCTATTAAGCCTTTCAGTTTGTCCATCAGTTTGAGGATGATAGGTTGAATTGTGGCATAGATGTACTTGTAGCATTTTGAACAGTTCTTTTCAAAAACTGTTGATGAACACCTTGTCCCTGTCTGACACTATACTCCTTGGCATGCCATGTAACTTGTAAATATTATCAAGAAAGATTTTGGACACTTGCAGAGCAGTAAAAAGATGGGCAAGGCTAAAAAAATGAGCATATTTGATGTACATGTCTATTACTACTAGTATAGTCTCTCCCCTCAGATTTGGGTAAACTCTCTATGAAATCCATGGAAATGTGTTCCCAAGCTCTATCTGGAATGGGTAAGGGTTGAAGTAACCCAGGGTATGACACTTGTTCTACTTTACATCTCTGACAAATTTCACAAGCCTGCACCAATTTCTTGATTTGTTCCATCATTCCAGGCCAATATAAAATTGCTTTAATTCTCTGATATGTAGCCCATGCTCTATAATGTCCTCCCAGCCCAGAATTATGTACTTGTAAGATGATTTGTTGTCTCAGGGGTCCATGTTATTCTACCCAAGCTCTGTCTTTGTATCTCAGTACCCCCTGCTTAAGGAATACTGTAGGCTCTTCATTCTGATTGATACTCAAAGTAATCATGGCTTATAACACTTCTGCATCTCCCTTATAACTATCCACAATTTCTTCAATCCATTTAGGTTGTATGTGAGTGGTTATTGCAGCTAGTTCATCTTCTTCAAACTCATTTGGTCTCCTGGATAATGCATCCGCCACAACATTCTCCACTCCCTTCTTGTATTGGATTTCAAAACTTAACCCCATTAATTTAGTAAGTACCTTGTGCTGTAGTGAGGTAGTGATCTTATGGTCTTGTAGGAATTTCAAACTGAAGTGGTCAGTTTTGATAAGAAAATGACTTGGGTATAGGTAGTGTCTCCATCTGTCTACAACCTGTAGTAGTGCTATCAATTCTTTTTCATAGGTTGATAACCCTTGGTATCTCTGGCTTAAAGTCTGACTCAGATAAGCTATTGGTCTTCTTTCTTGCATTAATACAACTCCAATACCAGTACTGCAAACATCCACTTCTACTACAAAAGTTTTGGTAAAATCTGGTAGGGATAATACAGGTGTACTGGACATGGCTCTTTTAAGTTGTAGGAATGATGTCTCAGCCTCTTGATTCCATATAAATGCTCCCTTTTTAGTAGACTGATCAATGGTTTGCTTAACTGTGCATAATTCTTGACAAACTTCCTATAGTACTCTGTCAGTCCTAGAAATCCTCTGAGTTCTTTAATATTCTTAGGGGACCTCCATTTCATCATAGCACTCACTTTTCCTGGATCAGTACTTACCTCTCTGTCACTGATAATATGTCCCAGGTATTCCACTTGGGATGTTCCAAATTCACACTTACTCAACTTTACAAAAAGTTGGTTCTTCTGTAGTAACTTCAAAACAATTTCTAAGTGTGTCAAATGTTCTTCCATGTTTTTGCTGTAAATCAGTATGTCATCAAAGAACACTAAGATAAATTTTCTTAGATGTTCCCTGAACACCCGATTCATCAATGACTGGAAGGTAGCTGGAGCATTTGTCAAACCAAAAGGCATCACCTTGAATTCCCATAATCCATGATGAGTCCTAAAAGCAGTCTTGTGTTCTTCTCCTTCCTTCATCCTTACTTGGTGATACCCTGCTCTTAAGTCAATTTTAGAGAATGTCCTGGCTCCAAACAGTTCATCCAGTAAGTCATCTATTATGGATATTGGGTATTTGTTTTTGACAGTTATACTATTGAGTTTCCTGTAGTCCACACATAATCTCCATGTGGAGTCCTTCTTCTTTACTAACAAGGCAGGGGAGGCATATGAGGATTGACTTGGTACCACAGTGGTTGCTTTGAACATATCAGTTATGATGGACTCTGTGGTATTTTTTATCATAGGAATTGTTACACCCCATAGTTCCAGGGTATGTATGTGGGGACGTACGTACGAGAATACGACATTTAAATAAAAAGGAAGAAAGATGTGATTTTTCGACGGAAAAGTTTCCGGATTTTGTGAAGGAAAAAGGTTCGTTTAAGGGAATTGGATTCCCAGATTTGGTATTCGGACTTTTTGGAATATTAGAGAATTATGGAATTTTATTTCCGGAATTGGTCACGTGGGGCCCACGGGGAAAATTTACGGTTTTGTGGGGCCCACTTTGCTTTCGAGATTTTCGATATTTTGGATATTTTCGGAAGATGAAATATTTTGGACTAGTAGGGGGCGACACGTGTCACCCCCATGTGGCCATGTTGGCTGAATGGTTGGTGGACAAGTGTTGGACGTTTTTGGTGGACAAGTGGCAAGCCACTTGTCCCATTTTTGTGGTGGACATATGTCTCAAGGTTGTGGTGGACATTTGGTTGGAAGACTCCACTCCCACATGGACCAAATCCTCACCATACACTTGATTTGATCCTAGCCATTGATTTCTCTATAAATACCCCCCCTTGTTTGCAAGACTTATTCATCCCTCACTTGAAATAATTTCCAAGGCAAAATTCTCCCTCCCTCCTTAGTGTAGTTCTCGTCCAACACCCCCCCCCCCCCCCTTTGTGTAGAAAAATTCTTCAAGTGTTGTTGTTATTCCAAATACCTTAGCCTAAATCCCTTGTAGTATTCCAAAGTTATCCCAACATAAGAGCCCGGAAATACTACTTTATTCCAATAGTCGCAAAATGAAACCCTAGGAAAATCTTCATAGTTGGTTGAAGTGTTAAGAGAAGTTGTTTAGAAACTTCTAAGGGTTGCTTGGAGCGGGTTGAAGCGTAAGGAATCGAGCTAAGCATTGCTCAGATCGACTTATTAATCTTGGATAATTTTGGGCTTATCGAGGTAATGATCTTTGTCCCCTATCAGAATTGGATATTACATATTGTAGTAGTTTAGAATTGAGTATAAGATTTATTGGAAGGATGATTATAAAGAATTGAATCGTATTTACATCGACCGTATTTACTGTAGACTTGTAGTATTATTGTGCGGTGTTGTACACGCCAGGTTAGACGTGTAACCCTCGAGTTGTCGGCTTGGTAGCGCCTTGATAGAGAGGAGATTTATGGTCATGTGGGGAGGCCGCTAATTTTTCGTAGAATAAGGAACCTTGTACTTTGAATTGTGCTACAAAGAGATCGAGAAGTTGATAGACGTTTTATGGCCATTATAGGTGGAAGTACTACGAGTAGCGTATTCTACTTGAAGGGTGGAAAAGGCTAGCAAGGTTATAATACTTGGAGCATTTTGCTAATTGTCGATAATCGTCGCGAGGTATGTGAACCTCTTCCTATCTTTTCTAGCATGATTGTTGTGAACTATGTAGTACGGTAGACGTACGTGTGCTAAACGAATTTTGGTTGGTTTAAAGCATAAAGTGTTATAATAGCTTTATGGGAAGTTAATTATAACGAATTTATGTAGGTAAAAGAATGGTTTGTTGTTTTTAAAAAAGATAAGAGACTTGACTTATATTTGACTTGATGTGAAATGTGAAGAACTTTAATTGTGTTAAAAAGTGGTGAAACCTCATTCGTAAGAAATGAGTACTTTGTCTAAAGAAAAGGAAAAGGAGTAAGTTATATAGATTTCGGAAAATGGGAATAAGTATCGAACAAGCCATTGCAGCGTTAATAAAGGAAAAAGTAACGACAATTAATTATATTAAAACAAGTAGAAACCTCCATCTGCATAGAAGCTAAGATAAGACAAAATTGTATTACATTTCGTAGATCATGGCTGCTTTAATAAGATCATTATAAACAAGTTTTGATTTTCTTAAATTACAAAGTAAGAAACTTGATTTCTAAAAGAAAAGAGACTTGAGGAATTGAAGAGTTTTTGGTTTAAAAGAAAGGCATGGTCTTGTCTTAAATTTGTTTAAAACATAAAGTGTTATAATAGCTTTATGGGAAGTTAGTTATAACGACTTTATGAAAACAAAAGAATGGTTTTATTATTGGATTTAAAATGGTAACTTGATTTTGGGAAAAGAGGAGTAACTTGAGTTTAATGGTATAAGTAACGTGTTTTCAAATATCGAACTTTTCTTGATGGAAAAGTATAAGTGGTTTGGTTTTAAAAGGTAGGAGTACCTTGATCTTAAAAGAGTTAGTTACTTGGGTTTTAAAAAGTATACTTGACGTTGTTTTAAAAGTGTAAGCCACTTGGTTTAAAAAGTGTAAAGTACTTGATTTAAACATGAACGTGTTTGGTACTATGGATAATAGTATCGAGTTGTTTTTACGTAAAAAGAGATCTTTTTGAAAGGATTAATGTATGTAGTACTTTGGGGTTAAAACCCGGATTTGTTGTCATAAAATGAAAGTCTAAGAGTATGTTAAATTTGTCAATGCTAGTTGTGATAGCCTTGGTGGTATTACTATGTTACCGCGTCTCTCGGTTGGAGGGCCGGCTGACTTGTTGTGAATTTGTTGGACGTACCGGCAGTGACGGAGGATTCCACGGGTATGCTTCCATTTTGTTTGATCTTGCCACGCTTATACGATGAGGACGCCGGGCACGCGACCAGGACGCGGTTAGACGCGTGCGTTTCATCGACGTCTGGCAGTGACGGAGGATTCCACGTATGATTCCATTGTTATTATCACATGGACATGTCTACACCGATGAGGATTCCGAGGCGTGCGCCATGCGTGAGTTAAACTCGGATATTATTATTGTCACACGGGCATGTCTACACGATGAGGGATTCCGGGCATGTGACCATTACTATTATTCCACGGGCTAGCTCCCATGAAGACCGTCTACACCGATGAGGATTCCGGGCATGGTATATTACGATCATTATTCCATGGGCTAGCTCTACGAAGACTGCACTGCGATGAGGGACGCCGAGGGCACGTTATGGCCATGCTACCGATGAGGGATTAGGGCACGCGTCACAGATATATATATATATATATATATATATATATATATTGTATATGTACGCGACTGAGGTAGGATGTCACTTGGCGGTTCACATGGTTATATGTTACACCTACTTGCCGGCGATTGACGAGATTCCACGCGAGGTATATATATGTATTGTATATGGTACGCCGACGGTGAGGTAGGATGCCACGCGCATCACATGAGTATGATTTATGTCATGGATCACGGCAGTGAGGAAGGAATTCCACGGCATGAGTGATGACTTTGAGGCGTGAGTCCCCGACTTGACATGACTACTTATATGTTAATCAGAGTTTGGTTATCATACATGTCTCCCGCTTTATATAGACTATTATGATTTCATTTACGATTTTTCGCCACATACTTGGTACTGTCAGATCGACCTCCTTCGGGGCTGCGTTCACGCCGCATGTAGAGGTACACTGTTGATCCTCGCTCATAGATCACGGTCACAGATTGGGAAGCTCCGTTTCTCCGAGGCTTATCTTTGGTATAGTCCCCGTCGTTGTAGGTACTTACATTCGTGGTATGGCGGCCACGTCCCGTCATAGTTGTTATAAAAACTCTTGAGGTCCGTAGTATCGCTGTGGGTAGGTTTGTAAAGGATGTAATCGTCAATATTGATATATATATGCAGAAAGGTGACCGTTTTGGTTAGCCTGTTTTCTTATTGTACATCTTGTTTCATGTTTAAGTTTTTATTTCCGCTGATTTTCTCTGATGTTGTATCACTAGGGTGCCCGAGGTAAGGCACCAGTCGCGGGCCCGAGGTCGGGTCGTGACAAAAGTGGTATCAGAGCAGTTAATCCTCAGAAAGTGTCTACAGACTGTATCTAGTAGAGTCTTGATTATCGGCGTGTTGTGCACCACACCAATAATCAGGAGGCTATAGGATATTTAGGATTGGTTTACACTATCCAAAAATGTAATTACAATTCTAACCAGTCCAGCCCACATGTGAATACAGACTTCTAAGATTTGAACACCTACTATGACGGGACAAGGCCCCGCCGTACCCATGAATATACATAGCCATGACAACTCCGGAACATTGGAGCCATCTCAAAATGCTGAACCAGGATCCTAAGCTCGCGGATCCATAATCGGTACCTAAACTGCGACATTTAACGCACTTCGGCGGGCCGATAACAAAAATTTAATATGGAATGTAAATAAAGTACAAGAAATGTATCATGATCGTACAAAAGAATGACAGAGCAAGTATATAAAAAGTACATACCAGATCCTGCCGTGTCATTACCACTTATGAACTTAATTGCATATCATTATCTTTTCCATTCCATTAAGAGTTATAGCCATATCTTACGTACATACTTAGGAGAAGTCATTAAGTTTATTACCATCTAACTTACTTATCTTTCATAACCTAATCCGTCTCTTTACGGAGGACGCTTATATCGCCGCCCCAAATCCGACGCGATAAAGTCACATAGTGCGCCTCAGGTATCTTGTCCGCCCATCTCGGTCGATAATGTCATATAGTGCGCCGTAAAGGTATACTTCCGCCCATCTGCGGGTCGATAATGTCATATAGTGCGCGTGAAGGTATCGCCCGACCCATCTCTCGGGTCGATAATGTCATATACCGCCTGCAGCGTATACCGCCGCCCATCTCTCGGGTCGATAATGTCATATAGTTCGCGTAAAGGTATCCGCCTGCCCATCTCTCGGTCGATAATGTCATATAGTTTGCCCGTAGGTATCCGCCCGCCCATCTCTCGGGTCGATAATGTCATATAGTCCGTCCGGTGTATATCGCCCGCCCATCTCTCGGTCGATAATGTCATATAGTCGCCTGGCGTATACCGCCCGCCCATCTCTCGGGTCGATAATGTCATATAGTCCGCCGTAAAGGTATAACGCCCGCCCATCTCTCGGTCGATAATGTCATAGAAAACCCGAATTTAACCCAACGATTTCGCACCTCTACTCCTTTAGAAAGACTCTTTTTCAAATAAAACTTCCCAGATACTAACAACCGTAGTATCAAGTCATCTCTACCTTTCAGGACAAGTCACAATACCTTCTTAGAAATACAATTACCGGCTTCTAAGTCAAGTGACTTCTTTCTTAAAAACCTTAAGCAATTGGTACCTTTAAAACAATTTGCCCTTCTTTATTTCAAATCATTTCTTGTTTATGTTAAGAAAACCATTCTCTTAACCTCCCATAAAGTTATTATAACCAACTTCCCATAAAGCCGTCATACTAACCTTATGCCTTAAACTAATTCATTCTTTCTATAACCAAGAGACTTATACTTTCAAATCAAATCACATAGCTTTCAAAATACTTCAAGTCTCTTAACTTTTAAGAAAACAAGTTTCAAAGTCTTAAAAACTTCATACGTAAACTCTTTTAAATTAAGTAACATATACTTTGGTGCGTTGTGAATAAGTTATACTTATTTATAACGATCTTATTCAAGTAGCCATGATCTAGAAAATGTAATACAATTTTGTCTTATCTTAGCTTCTATGCAGATGGAGAATTCTACTTGTTTTAACATAATTAATTGTCATTACATTTTCCTTTATTAACGCTGCAATGGCTTGTTCGATACTTATTCTCATTCGTGCCGTAAATTAGCCAAGTCAACTCGACTCCAAATACTTCCTAACGACTCTTACCAACATCCCCCATAAGACTTGGTAAGGAATTAGGATTTCTTAGACGTAGTTTTACATAGAGTAAATCAACATAACTACCTCTTAACTTCTAAGAGTAGACGGAATCATGAAATACTACTACATGTATATTTCATACATAGAATCATGCCAAAGGAAGGAAGAGGTTCACATACCTCGCGACGATTATCGACAAGTAGCAAAATGCTCCAAAGTACTCCAACCTTGATAGCTACTCCACTCTCCAAGTAGGATACGTTATACTTAGTACTTCAACCTATTATGGTCACAAAATGTCCATTAACCTTTCACTTCTAGCGTAGAATTATTCTAAGTGCTAAGTCACTAATTCTACGGAAAATCGGACAGCACCTCCTTTGTTTCTACTAACTTTGCCACCTTTTTCAAGGCCGAATACAATAACCAAACACGCCACATTTAAGGCCCAATCAAAGTAATCAACACAGGGATTACACGCCTACTAGCCGTAAAATTCCGCCCCACAAACGATATCAACTTAAAACAACTTACTAGGCCAATTCGCTAACTCAAGTACTACAACATCAATTCTTATCCAATGTCCATTTCAATCCAAGTTATTAGCCTAACATGATATCAAGTCGCAAACGATTATAACTACTATAATCTCCAAGTAATTAACATGCGACGATTCTAATAAACGACCAAATTGTAATCCAACTTAACATGACTTACATTACATTTCGGATTTAAGCTACAAGTAATCCATAATACTTATAAACTTCAACTTAACAACTTCATGCTTGCCACATGTAAAGCTAACAACAACAATATAAAAATAATCTTGTAACACTTTCAAAGAACAAGATTATACCTCAACGATTCTTAATCCAAATTCCAATCCGAAGTCGCTCCTTAGTAGTTTAGAACCCCTCCAAGACACTTCAAACCGCTTGTTGAGACCCTTAGAACAACACCAACAATTATCCTTCAAATCCCCAAACAAAACCTAGAAAGACCATTAGGTTTTCGTTTTGCGACTAACCCGTAAACTACCTTTTTCCAAGATTTTTCTATTGAGATATGCTTACACTACCCTCAAGAACCTTGGTTTAAAGTGTGGAGTTGAATGGACAAGAAACGAAATTTTTTCTTCTTTCTCCTTCATGAACCCGAGAGCACTAGCTCTTGTTCTCCAATTTCTCTTTAATTTTTTTCTAAGTGTTGGACTAAGTCTCACTACCAGTAGTATAATAAAGGGACATGGAGGGTTAAGATTAGCACAATTGTGTGGTTTGGATGAAGTCTTAGTAAATATCAAGTAAGTGGTCCCATTGACCAAGTCAACATTGTCAAGCTACTACTTGCAAGGCTTGTCTTGCTAACCAAGGTCCAATGACCCTCTTGCCCATGGCATTTTCGTCCATGCTCACTAAAGGGGGTGACACGTGTCGCCCTCCCATTCGTCATAATAATACGTTTTCCGACGATTTCATAATTCCGATAAATTTTTACAAGTCTCAAATCTTAACACTTATGAGTTCTTACGTACGTTCTTAAAACATATCCTGTAAATACGGGGTGTAACATTATTCCCCCCTTAGAAACATTCGTCCCCGAATGTTCTTTCGGAGTCAAACTTATAAATAGCGACATAGTTTCCTTTCACAACCCCGACATGCTAACAATGCCACACATGGCCCTAATACCTCGCACACACATACTTGTCCATCATACGCCCAAAATAGATTATCTTTTCGTACTTCCAACTCATACTAGTATACATAACTTCCATGCCGATGCTGGCCTCCAATCTTTTGGAGTCACTCTTTTAAACAACATAAGGCCATTTCCGACTCCCACGACCTGGTTCCGGTGGAATACGTCAACGAACCCGTAAAACAATTAACTAGACTTGGGCCTTGCACCCTCGTGACCCTGTTACGTAGCGGAACTACTACAAACTGATCCCACTCCATTCCAGGCCATGAGAAGACCCGTAACAGGTCCTCAACCCGTCTCAGCGTCGCACTTAACTCTTATTCTTGGTCTATAATAAATCTTTCTACCCGAGAAGACCTTGTACATCTAAGGTCTCAGCGGTCAGCGATATTCTTAGGCTCGCAATTTCCATGCTCCAAGCCTACCTTATCACCCCCAGAAATGTACAAAAACTTCTCATAATACCATAACCATGCTGTCTCGATCACAACAACCACTGCTTACTCTATACAGACTTCATCCGTACAATTCTCTTAAGCTTACTACGCAGCTTAATCTATTAACATGACATTCCGTTAGGTTCCTTAACATGGCTTCTTAAGGGTTCACTACCCTATCGCATACCTCATCCTTTCCCAATTATCTCAAAATAAAACACAAAACCTTGTCGAGAATTCATTAACTATTCCATACCTTCCGTGATCTAGTTAGTCTTTACCAATCCTCGGAAATCTAAAATCATTCTAGGCAACACGCTACCAATTTCATACATAACTCCGTATAGATGTATGTCACAATACCAACTATACTATAATCATTACCAACCCGATACGCAATCCACATAGTCCTTCCCGGTCATCACGCTTTCTCGTAATGCAATCAACATAACTCGTTGGGAGGGACGACCCTAACAACATGACTCTCTATCGCACGATCTCTGAGTGAGTAGAATGGAAACCAATCCTAAATGTCCCGCACCTCCCGATTATAGATGTGGTGCACAACACACCGATAATCAAGACTTACTAGATTAATCGTCAGACACTTTCCGAGGACTAATCGCTCGATACCACTTTTTGTCACGACCCGACCGGGCATCGGTGCCCTACCCGCACCCTTAAAACATACAACATAATAAATCTGCGGAAAAAATACGCACACACATTTTTTTAAAACCAAGGCAAAGCCGATAAGGTCGCCAGTAATATAAATCACCCAAAAAGGGCTTACACTATCCAAAAATGTAATTACAATTCTAACCAGTCCAGCCCACATGTGAATATAGACTTCTAAGATTTGAACACCTACTATGACGGGACAAGGCCCCGCCGTACCCCTGAATATACATAGCCATGACAACTCCGGAACATTGGAGCCATCTCAAATCTTTGAACCAGATCCTAAGCTCATGGATCCATAATCGTACCTAAACTGCGGACATTTAACGTAGCTCGGCGGGTCGCATAACAAAAATTTAATATGGAATGTAAATAAAGTACAAGAAATGATCACGATCAGATAAAAGAATGAGTAAGTATAAAAAGTGCATACCAGATCCTGCCGTGTCATTACCACTTATGAACTTAATTGCATATCATTATCTTTTCCATTCCATTAAGAGTTATAGCCATATCTTACGTACATACTTAGGAGAAGTCATTAAGTTTATTACCATATAACTTACTTATCTTTCATAACCTAATCCGACTTCTTTACGGAGGACGCTTATATCGCCTACGCCAAATCGACGCGATAAAGTCACATAGTCCGCCTCAAAGGTATCTCGTCCGGCCATCTCTGGGTCGATAATGTCATATAGTGCGCCTGCAAAGGTATACTTCCGCCCGTCTCGGTCGATAATGTCATATAGTTCGCGTGAAGGTATCGCCGCCCATCTCTCGGTCGATAATGTTATATAGTGCGCCTGAAGGTATACCGCCGCCCATCTTCGGTCGATAATGTCATATAGTTCGCCTGAAGGTATCTCGCCCGCCCATCTTCGGGTCGATAATGTCATATAGTGCGCGTGAAGGTATACCGCCCGCCCATCTTCGGTCGATAATGTCATATAGTCCGCGTGAAGGTATACCGCTCGCCCATCTCTCGGTCGATAATGTCATATAGTGCGCCCGGAAGGTATACCGCCCGCCCATCTCTCGGTCGATAATGTCATATAGTCCGCGTAGGTATACCGCCCGCCCATCTCTGGGTCGATAATGTCATAGAAAACCCGGGAATTTAACCCAACGTACTTCGCACCTCTACTCCTTTAGAAAGACTCTTTTTCAAATAAAACTTCCCAGATACTAACAACCGTAGTATCAAGTCATCTCTACCTTTCAAGACAAGTCACAATACCTTCTTAGAAATACAATTACCGCTTCTAAGTCAAGTGACTTCTTTCTTAAAACCTTAAGCAATTGGTACCTTTAAAACAATTTGCTTCTTTATTTCAAATCATTTCTTGTTTATGTTACTGAAGAAAACCATTCTCTTAACCTCCCATAAAGTTATTATAACCAACTTCCCATAAAGCCGTCATACTAACCTTATGCCTTAAACTAATTCATTCTTTCTATAACCAAGAGACTTATACTTTCAAATCAAATCACATAGCTTTCAAAATACTTCAAGTCTCTTAACTTTTAAGAAAACAAGTTTCAAAGTCTTAAAAACTTCATACGTAAACTCTTTTAAATTAAGTAACATATACTTTGGTGCGTTGTGAATAAGTTATACTTATTTATAACGATCTTATTCAAGTAGCCATGATCTAGAAAATGTAATACAATTTTGTCTTATCTTAGCTTCTATGCAGATGGAGAATTCTACTTGTTTTAACATAATTAATTGTCATTACATTTTCCTTTATTAACGCTGCAATGGCTTGTTCGATACTTATTCTCATTCGTGCCGTAAATTAGCCAAGTCAACTCGACTCCAAATAATTCCTAACGACTCTTACCAACATCCCCCATAAGACTTGGTAAGGACTTAGGATTTCTTAGACGTAGCTTTTACATAGAGTAAATCAACATAACTACCTCTTAACTTCTAAGAGTAGACGGAATCATGAAATACTACTACATGTATATTTCATACATAGAATCATACCAAAGGAAGGAAGAGGTTCACATACCTCGCGACGATTATCGACAAGTAGCAAAATGCTCCAAAGTACTCCAACCTTGATAGCTACTCCACTCTCCAAGTAGGATACGCTATACTTAGTACTTCAACCTATTATGGTCACAAAATGTCCATTAACCTTTCACTTCTAGCGTAGAATTATTCTAAGTGCTAAGTCACTAATTCTACGGAAAATCGGACAGCACCTCCTTTGTTTCTACTAACTTTGCCACCTTTTTCAAGGCCGAATACAATAACCAAACACGCCACATTTAAGGCCCAATCAAAGTAATCAACAATAGGGGATTACACGCCTACTAGCCGTGTAAAATTCCGCCCCACAAACGATATCAACTTAAAACAACTTACTAGGCCAATTCGGCTAACTTGAAGTACTACAACATCAATTCTTATCCAATGTCCATTTCAATCCAAGTTATTAGCCTAACATGATATCAAGTCGCAAACGATTATAACTACTATAATCTCCAAGTAATTGACATGCGACGATTCTAATAAACGACCAAATTGTAATCCAACTTAACATGACTTACATTACATTTCGGATTTAAGCTACAAGTAATCCATAATACTTATAAACTTCAACTTAACAACTTCATGCTTGCCACATGTAAAGCTAACAACAACAATATAAAAATAATCATGTAACACTTTCAAAGAACAAGATTATACCTCAACGATTCTTAATCCAAATTCCAATCCGAAGTCGCTCCTTAGTAGTTTAGAACCCCTCCAAGACACTTCAAACCGCTTGTTGAGACCCTTAGAACAACACCAACAATTATCCTTCAAATCCCCAAACAAAACCTAGAAAGACCATTAGGTTTTCGTTTTGCGACTAACCCGTAAACTACCTTTTTCCAAGATTTTTCTATTGAGATATGCTTACACTACCCTCAAGAACCTTTGTTTAAAGTGTGGAGTTGAATGGACAAGAAACGAAATTTTTTCTTCTTTCTCCTTCATGAACCCGAGAGCACTAGCTCTTGTTCTCCAATTTCTCTTTAATTTTTTTCTAAGTGTTGGACTAAGTCTCACTACTAGTAGTATAATAAAGGGACATGGAGGGTTAAGATTAGCACAATTGTGTGGTTTGGATGAAGTCTTAGTAAATATCAAGTAAGTGGTCCCATTGACCAAGTCAACATTGTCAAGCTACTACTTGCAAGGCTTGTCTTGCTAACCAAGGTCCAATGACCCTCTTGCCCATGGCATTTTCGTCCATGCTCACTAAAGGGAGGTGACACGTGTCGCCCTCCCATTCGTCACAATAATACGTTTTCCGACGATTTCATAATTCCGATAAATTTTTACAAGTCTCAAATCTTAACACTTATGAGTTCTTACGTACGTTCTTAAAACATATCCTGTAAATACGGGGTGTAACAATAGAGTGCACCGATATGTCACAGGACTTGACGATTATCTAGCAGAGAGTTTTACAGGAGTAGCTCTACAAATGACACGGACATTGCGCTCGATACGCTTATGCACAGGGGATTGAGGAACGTAGAGACCGACGTAGGGACCAGGATCAGCATAAGAGGGCCAGGACAGCAGGGACCTTTGGTAACTTTCGAGGCGGACCGCATCGCCAGAGAGGCCGCGATGCGCCCGCCAAGACTGAGTGGTCCTCCGCCTTCGGACGTTCGGGATGTTCGCGAGCAGGTCGTGGCTCGTGGCTTGAGTTTCGGGAGGAGGGTGTTAGCGGATGGAGCCACCCTACCTCGGTGGTCGATGTGGTAGACCCCATCTCGTGAGTGTCGTACTATTTCGACATCTTGTTACGCTGCGCCAGCAGGGCCATTTGGAGAGAGATCGTCCACCGAGGTGGCAATCGGTGGATAGCACAGACTACGGATCGGTTATGGGTTTTACCTTCCATAGCTAGGCGGGATGTTCATACACGCAGCCACGCAGAGGTCGTGGAAGTTCGATTTTAGCGGTCCTTTGAACCGCCTATTTGATTTTCAGGTATATCCTTAACCCTCTAGAGACTAGTATGTATTGATGTTATGATGATGTGTTTAGTATTATGTTTGGTTGGATTGTGATAAAATGTGATTTAGAAGCCTGGTTAGTGAAAAGGGTAAGTCTGGGGATGAGAAAATTGTGAACCTTAGAATTTATAACAGTTGAGACCTTAGATGTAAGACCGTCTTGAGTAAAAGACTTTACGGTTAATCTTTGTCGGAGTGCATAGTATACGTGGAGTATTTGTGTGATAATTCCATGGGTAGTTTGAGATAGAAGTGGTAGCTTCCATGACATGAATTAGTAAGATTGTTCCGGATCGGGGAACGAGAGAGTTTGGCGCGATAATGGGTCGGGTTGAGGCCAGATTGCGGGTCAACCCGCAGCCCGGAATGAAGTAAGGTAAATTTGAGGTAGTCTCGCTAGGTGATGGGGTCACGAGGGTGCAAGGCCCAAGTTTAGGTAACTGTTGTACGAGTTCGTGGATGCGTTCCACCAGAATCAGATCGTGAAGGCCGGGAATGGCCTTAAAGGAATTTGAGGCTAGTAAAATGACCAACTTTGGAGGTAGTGACTCCAAGGTTTTGGAACCATGAGCGATGATCGAGTATGGTACGTGTACTAGAAAGAGTTCGGGTGTACGAGAAGGGTACGACGAGTAAGGAAAGAAGTGAACGTGTGTTAACAGAATAAAAGAGATCATTTTGTTGTGAAGTGAAGATGCGAAGGGAGTATCCTTTAGACCATGGGTGAAAGTTTTTGTGATGTTAGAGGTGATTCCTCGTTGGCTTGGATTGGAGTTTTGCGCATGTGTTATATTATGGTCAGGTGTGGCATAAGTGGTTTTGTAAGTATAGTAGTGAAGACTATACCAACGCATGTATGTTTTGAAACTTAGAAGGAACATTCGGGACGAATGCTTCTAAGGGGGGAAGAATGTTACACCCCGTAGTTTCAGGGTATGTATGTGGGGACGTACGTACGAGAATACGACATTTAAATAAAAAGGAAGAAAGATGTGATTTTTCGACGGAAAAGTTTCCGGATTTTGTGAAGGAAAAAGGTTCGTTTAAGGGAATTGAATTCCCAGATTTGGTATTCGGACTTTTTGGACTATTAGAGAATTATGAAATTTTATTTCCGGAATTGGTCACGTGGGGCCCACGGGGAAAATTTACGGTTTTGTGGGGCCCACTTTGCTTTCGAGATTTTCGATATTTTGGATATTTTCGGAAGATGAAATATTTTGGACGAGTAGGGGGCGACACGTGTCACCCCCATGTGGCCATGTTGGCCGAATGGTTGGTGGACAAGTGTTGGACGTTTTTGGTGGACAAGTGGCAAGCCACTTGTCCCATTTTTGTGGTGGACATGTCTCAAGGTTGTGGTGGACATTTGGTTGGAAGACTCCACTCCCATATGGACCAAATCCTCACCATACACTTGATTTGATCCTAGCCATTGATTTCTCTATAAATACCCCCCTTGTTTGCAAGACTTATTCATCCCTCACTTGAAATAATTTCCAAGGCAAAATTCTCCCTCCCTCCTTAGTGTAGTTCTCGTCCAACACCCCCCCCCCCCCCCGTTTGTGTAGAAAAATTCTTCAAGTGTTGTTGTTATTCCAAATACCTTAGCCTAAATCCCTTGTAGTATTCCAAAGTTATCCCAACATAAGAGCCCGGAAATACTACTTTATTCCAATAGTCGCAAAATGAAACCCTAGGAAATCTTCATAGTTGGTTGAAGTGTTAAGAGAAGTTGTTTAGAAACTTCTAAGGGTTGCTTGGAGCGGGTTGGAGCGTAAGGAATTGGAGCTAAGCATTGCTCAGGATCGACTTATTAATCTTGGATAATTTTGGGCTTATCGAGGTAATGATCTTTGTCCCCCTATTGTAATTGGATATTACATATTGTAGTAGTGTAGAATTGAGTATCAGATTTATTGGAAGGATGATTATAAAGAATTGAATCGTATTTACATTGATTTGATTTCTGAGACTTGTAGTATTATTGTGGGCAATGTTGTACACGTCCGTTAGACGTGTAACCCTCGAGTTGTCGGCAGTAGCGGGCCTTGATAGAGGAGGAGATTTATTGGTTGTGGGGGGGAGGTGCTGCCGAATTTTCCGTAGAATAAGGAACCTTGTACTTTGAATTGTGCTACAAAGAGATCGAGAAGTTGATAGACGTTTTATGGCCATTATAGGTGGAAGTACTACGAGTAGCGTATTCTACTTGAAGGGTGGAAAAGGCTAGCAAGGTTATAGTACTTGGAGCATTTTGCTAATTGTCGATAATCGTCGCGAGGTATGTGAACCTCTTCCTATCTTTTCTAGCATGATTGTTGTGAACTATGTAGTACGGTAGACGTACGTGTGCTAAACGAATTTTGGTTGGTTTAAAGCATAAAGTGTTATAATAGTTTTATGGGAAGTTAATTATAACGACTTTATGTAGGTAAAAGAATGGTTTGTTGTTTTTAAAAAAGATAAGAGACTTGACTTATATTTGACTTGATGTGAAATGTGAAGAACTTTAATTGTGTTAAAAAGTGGTGAAACCTCATTCGTAAGAAATGAGTACTTTGTCTAAAGAAAAGTGTTACACCCCGTAAGTCCAGGACATGTAAAAGAGAATGTACGAAAGGAAACAAGACTTGAAAATTGATACGAAAGGAAGAATGGTTTTTCCGACGGAAAATGTTCCGAACGTCGGAAAGGAAAAATGTTCGTTATTGAGAATTGGATTCTCAAAATGCATTATTTGAAGAGTATGGAACTTATTAATATTATGGAAATTTATTTTTACGGATTTGGTCACGTGGGGCCCACCCGAGGAATTTTACGTTTTGTGGGGCCCACGAGGGTTACGGAATTTTATGGACGAATGAGAGGGCGACACGTGGCACCCCCATAAGTGGTCTTGGTCGAATTAGAGGAGGGGTAGTTTGGTCATTGAACCTCTTGGAAGATAAGTCTTCAAAGCTTGACATAATTGACTAGTCAACTTGTCCACATGGGCTCAATCCTTGTGATATTCATCCTAGCCTCACATTTGTTGATATCTAGACCCTCCAATGTGTTATATGTATCATACTAGTGCAAGACTAGCTCACTTTACACTTAGAAAATTTTAGAGAACCATTGTTCTTGCTTAAGAACTCTCGGGTTTGGCTAAGCTCTCACATGAAAAATTTGTAGTTTTGTTCCATTAGCCACAAGACTTTAACCCAATGTCCCCAAGGGTATTGTAAGGATATCTCAATAGAAAGATTTCGGAAAAAACGCATTTTCACGTTAGTCGCAAGGCGGAAACTAAGGGAGTTCTTCAACTTTGAAGTTGGAACTTGAAGATGGGTTCTTCATAGGCCTCTAGGAGTGCTTGAGCGGATTGGAACTTAAGGAAAGGAGTTAAGAATTTCTAAGGCGCGACTTTGGAATCTTGGAAATTTTAAGGGCTTCTAAAGGTATAAATTTTGTCGTTTTAGTAGTTAAGACTTACTTATTGTTATAACTATGGATTTTAGCAAGCATGTGTTATATAGTATGAAGTTTGATATGTTTATTGGCAATTGGAACCCTAATCCGAAAACTAGCATGTTTAGCCTTAAGATTACAATTCAAGTCGACTATTGGTCTAAGCGTCGCATGTGGTATAAAGAAGGAAATTGTAGTTGTTGAAGTAGTTTATAACTATATAACATGTTAGACCTTGGAACTTGGAATTTGAAAAGGGTTGGAAAAGACTTAGTGTTGCTATGTAGTGGCCGAGAATTGGCTAGTGGCATTAAACTACTTCATTATGAATTGTGGGCGGAATTTTACACGTATTGTAAGGCGTAATCCCCTTTGTTTGGTTGTTGTTTGGAGCCTTAAATGTGGCTTGTTGGTTATTGTATTCGCCTTGAAAAAGGTGGCAAAGTGAGTAGAAACAAAGGAAGTCTCGCCCGATTTTCCGTAGAGAATTAGAGGCCGTATACTTAGTATTATTCTACGTTGAGACTAGAAGTTGATAGTCTTGTTGTGACCATTATAGGTTGACACTTCTACGTACGGCGTATTCGGCTTAGCTTGTGGATTTTAGTCGAAAAGGTATGTGAACTATCTCCTCTTCTAGCATGATTCCTTAAGATTAAGAAAGTATGTTTTACTCCTTAAATGATCCATTCCTTGATTGTACTTTGATGTTTAGATTTTAAGTTGTATAATCCATTTTCTTGATGAAGTTTGGATTCTTAAAAGTGAAGGTATTTTACTTAAAGTACATGGAGTCTTAAAAAGGAAGTGGTTTCCAAATCTTTTGGCTAGTGCCTAAATTCTAAAACCTAAAGGTCATTATAATGACTTTAGGGGAGTCAAGGAGTGATTTACTTGTTTGATTTAAAAGAGGAGGAATGACATGTTTTAAGAGAAGTAAATTGTGTTAAGGGTGAAGTTACTTGAGGTTTAAAAGGTAGAAGAAAACTTGTTTTCTAACTATTAAGAGACTTGGAGTATTTTGAAAGTTAAGAACTTGATTTGTAAGTATGTGATACTTGGTTTTAATAGTATAAGTCTCTTGGTTATTGAAGGAATGGATATGTCTAAAACCATAAAGGGGTTATAACGGCTTTATGGGAAGTTGGTTATAACGGCTTTATGGAAGATTTAGAAAGTTGTCTATTTTGATAAAAGGGCATAAGTTGCCAAGATTGTGAAAATTTGAAGTTACTTGATTTCAAGCCTTGAAATGAGTTTTCTAAACGTGTAGTAACTTACTTTGAAAAATAGACACGCCTTGATACTACGGGTGTTAGTATCTTGGGGCTTTACATAGAAAGGAGTCTTTTATAAAAGAATGTACGTACGTAGTACTTTGACTTGCTAAAAGAGAATTATTCTATGTATGCCTTGATTAGTACTTTGGCTTGATAAATTGAGAATTTGTCTAAGTATGCCTTGATAAGTACTTTGACTTGTTAAAAGAGAATTATTCTATGTATGCCTTGATAAGTACTTTGACTTGCTAAAAGAGAATTATTCTATGTATACCTTGATTAGTACTTTGGCTTGATAAATTGAGAATTTGTCTAAGTATGCCTTGATAAGTACTTTGACTTGTTAAAAGAGAATTATTCTATGTATGCCTTGATAAGTACTTTGACTTGTTAAAAGAGAATTATTCTATGTATGCCTTGATTAGTACTTTGGCTTGATAAATTGAGAATTTGTCTAAGTATGCCTCGATAAGTACTTTGACTTGTTAAAAGAGAATTATTCTATGTATGCCTTGATTAGTACTTTGGCTTGATAAATTGAGAATTTGTCTAAGTGTGCCTTGATAAGTACTTTGGCTTGCTAAAAGAGAATTATTCTATGTATGCCTTGATAAGTACTTTGGCTTGATTAATTGAGAATTAGTCTAAGTGTGCCTGGATAAGTACTTTGGCTTGATTGATTGTGAATCATTCTAAGTGTGCCTGTAAGGACTTTGGCTTGTTAATTGAGGATTTGCCTATGTGCCGGAAATAGCGGTTGTGTGCTATTGGTATATCGGTTGTTTCGGTCATCCGGGTTTGTGGCATTTGCATAATTAGTGGATTTGCTACCCACGATGCGGCGAATACCTCGTGTGAGTCCGTAGGGCTTACGCGGGTGAAATAGTCCCACGCGGGCGTCCACCTATGCGAGAATACCTCATGCGAGTCCGTAAGGGCTTACGCGGGTGAAATAGTCCTATGCGCGAGGAATACCTCACGCGGTCCGGAAAGGGCTTACGCGGTGAAATAGTCCCACGCGGGCGGTCCACCTATGCGAGGAATACCTCACGCGTCCACGCGACCTACGCGGTGAAATAGTCTCGTGAATAGGATTGCCGAATAATACCGCGCGGATGGTCTGCTTTGATCATGAGCTTCCTATTTTATATTGTAAGGACGCCATCGCTTACTCTCATTGTAGTAAGGCACAAGGTGTTGTATTTTGAGTATCATATATGTCCCCGGATTTGTTTGTGTTACCCTATGGTCATGCTTTTACGAGGTATGATTCCGGGGCATGAGACCACGAGGTATTTAGGACACAGGTGGGACTTGGTGTTCATGTATCCTTATTGGTGTTAATATATCATGGACTGCCGGCAGTGAGGAAGGATTCCACGGGCATGATTGATATTATGGGCGTGAGACCCATGGTTATATTTGAGTAATGACTTTGAGGGCCTGCGTCCCTGACTTGATATGACTGCTTATGTGTTATATCGTAGGTTGGCTATCATACATGTCTCTGCTTTTGTTTAGATCGTTATGATTTTATTACGATTTCATCGCTCACATACTTGGTACATTCTTCGCATCGACCTCCTTCGGGCCGCGTCACGCCGCAGTGTAGGTACGCTGTTTGGTGATCGGCAGTGTAGGATCCTCGCCGGGGTTTTGGATAGCTCCTTTGTTCAGAGTTTATCATTTTGGTATAGTTCCTTGATCGCTTTTGTACATTTACGGGTACGCGGGCCTTGTCGTCCATAGTTCGATTTAACTCCTAGGTGCAGTATTCATATGCTGGATTGGACTCGTATGCGATGTTGTGTCTTTGGTCTATGTATACTATATGGCAGCCTTGTCGGCTTTGCCTTGCACGTACGTTGGTTAAAAAAAAATGAGCTGTTATTAATTTCCGCAATGTACTTAGTTGTTAAGGTAGAAGGGTGCCCAGGTAGGGCACCAGTCACGGGCCCGGGGTTCGGGGCGTGACAAAAAGGAAAATGAGTAAGTTATATAGATTTCGGAAAATGGGAATAAGTATCGAACAAGCCATTGCAGCGTTAATAAAGGAAAAAGTAACGACAATTAATTATATTAAAACAAGTAGAAACCTCCATCTGCATAGAAGCTAAGATAAGACAAAATTGTATTACATTTCCTATATCATGGCTGCTTTAATAAGATCATTATAAACAAGTTTTGATTTTTTTAAATTCCAAAGTAAGAAACTTGATTTCTAAAAGAAAAGAGACTTGAGGAATTGAAGAGTTTTTGGTTTAAAAGAAAGGCATGGTCTTGTCTTAAATTTGTTTAAAACATAAAGTGTTATAATAGCTTTATGAGAAGTTAGTTATAACGACTTTATGAAAACAAAAGAATGGTTTTATTATTGGATTTAAAATGGTAACTTGATTTTGGGAAAAGAGGAGTAACTTGAGTTTAATGGTATAAGTAACTTGTTTTCAAATATCGAACTTTTCTTGATGGAAAAGTATAAGTGGCTTGGTTTTAAAAGGTAGGAGTACCTTGATCTTAAAAGAGTTAGTTACTTGGGTTTTAAAAAGTATACTTGACGTTGTTTTAAAAGTGTAAGCCACTTGGTTTAAAAAGTGTAAAGTACTTGATTTAAACATGAACGTGTTTGGTACTACGGATAATAGTATCGAGTTGTTTTTACGTAAAAAGAGATCTTTTTGAAAGGATTAATGTATGTAGTACTTTGGGGTTAAAACCCGGATTTGTTGTCATAAAATGGAAGTCTAAGAGTATGTTAAATTTGCCAATGCTAGTTGTGATAGCCTTGGTGGTATTACTATGTTACCGCGTCTCTCGGTTGGAGGGCCGACTGACTTGTTGTGAATTTGTTGGACGTACCGGCAGTGACGGAGGATTCCACGGGTATGCTTCCATTTTGTTTGATTCGCCATGCTTATACGATGAGGATGCCGGCACGCGACCAGACGCGGGTTAGATGCGTGACGTTTCATCGACGCACTGGCGGTGACGGAGGATTCCACGGGTATGCTTATTGTTATTATCACGGACATGTCTACACCGATAGGATTCCGGGCGTGCGGCCATGCGGCGAGTTAAACTCCGGATATTATTATTGTCACATGGGCATGTCTACACCAATGAGGGATTTCGGGGCATGTGACCATTACTATTATTCCACGTGGGCTAGCTCCCATGAAGACTGTACACCGATGAGGATTCCGGGGCATGGTATATTACGATCATTATTCCACGGGCTAGCTCCCGTGAAGACTGCACTGCTGCGATGAGGATGCCGAGGGCACGTTATGGCCATGCTACACCGGCGAGGGATTCCGGGAAGGCGGCGCGTATTTTATATATATATATATATATATATATATATATATATATATATATATTGTATATGTGTACGCCGACGGAGGTAGGATGCCACCAAGTGTCACATGGTTATATGTTACACCTACACGCCGCGTGATGAGGATTCCACGCAGTAGTATATATATGTATTGTATATGTACGCCGACAGTGAGGTAGGATGCCACGGCGCATCACACGAGTATGATTTATGTCATGGATCACGGCATGAGGAAGGAATTCCACGCACGAGTGATGACTTTGAGCGTGAGTCACGACTTGACATGACTACTTATATGTTGATCTGTAGTTTGGTTATCATACATGTCTCCCGCTTTATATAGACTATTATGATTTCATTTACTGATTTTTCGCCACATACTTGGTACTGTTATCGACCTCGCCGGGGTTGCGTTCACGCCGCAGTGAGGTACACGGTTGTTGATCCTCGCCATAGGATCACGTTACTCAGATTGGGAAGCTCCGCTTTCTCGGAGGCTTATCTTTGGTATAGTCCTCGCCGTTGTAGGTACTTACATTCGTGGTATGGCGGGCCCCGTCCCGGCCATAATTGTTATAAAACTCTTAGAGGTCCTGTAGTAATCTTGTTGTGGTTTGTAAAGGATGTAACTGTTCGAATATTGATATATATATGCAGAAAGGTGACCGTTTTGGTTAGCCTGTTTTCTTATTGTACATCTTGTTTCATGTTTAAGTTTTTATTTCCGCTGATTTTCTCTGATGTTGTATCACTAGGGTGCCCGGGGTAAGGCACCAGTCGCGGGCCCGAGGTCGGTTCGTGACAGGAATATCTGTAAGGTCTTAAGTTAAAGAGTTGGGAACCTGGGACCATGTTTATTTGGTGATCACAGTCCCTCTTTGGTGGTAATTTAGTAGGTGCTTGAAATATATGATGGTATTTGTGTAGAAATTGGTCTATATAGGGGTGTAGTTTTGGTATGTCTTTGTTTGTTGGTTTTGTCTGTATCATAGATATGCCATCTACTATCTCACAAGTACCACACTCTAATAGCCTTTTCAGTTTAACAGAATTCAAGGTTTGGAGCTTGAAGTCATCAACCTTGCCACATAACCATTCTCTTATTTCTCCAGAAACTGATACTTGGAGGTCTGGTGTGCAAAATTACTGGAGCTACCTGATCTATCCAATCTATTCCCAAAATCATGTCACAACCTCCCACTTTTAATAACCTCACTCTGAAATTGAATTATTCTTCTTGCATCTTCCATTCAAAAGTTGGACTCTCACAATGGCACATCATCTCTTGATCATTGGCTACTCTGACCCTCATTGGTTTTGTTAAGGGATGGATTGGTTTCTTCACACATTTGAAAATGAAAGGATCAATAAAGAAGTGTGTTGATCCACTATCTATGAGGATAGTTATAGGGATCTTACTAACATACCCAAGAATCTTGATAGTGGAGACCTGACCCTGTGAAGAACTTAACCCTAGCAAAGCATTAAGGGATATTTCAGCTTGTTCTTCTGTCTCTTCTTCTAAATTTTCAGCCACATCTACAAACTCTTCATTTATATCTTCATCACCCTCAATTTCTATTCCTTCCATAACATGTAAGCTTCTTACCCTGCATTGGTGGCCTGGAGTATATCTTTCTTTACATGTGTAACACAACCCTTATTCTCTCAGGACTTCTAAATGGGGAGGGAGGATGTATGTTTTATTGGGAGGTTTAATTTGTGGTTTGTATTGAGGATAAGTAAACTTAGGGGCATTCTGGTTTTTGGATGGTTTATAGCTATATGTACTTTGGTTCTTTGAGTAGAGGTTGTTTGTAGGGTTATGAATAGTGGGTTTTTGGTTAGGTTGAGATGGAATTCTGTCATGTATGAAAGGTGAGAGTGCCGTGAATGACTCTTCATATAGTTTGGCTATTTCATAAGCATCCAAGATAGTAGAAGGGTTGGCTAGTTTAACTAATGTTTTAATTTCTGGTTTGAGTCCACTAATGAAGCTAGCAACATAGTGTGTTTCATTCAATAAAGGGTTTAAGATGGTCATGTAGCTGATTAACTTATCAAATCTATTTTGGTAATGGTCTATGGTACCTTGTTGTGTAAGCTTATTGAATTCTTCCACGATATCTTGATTTTTTAAGTTCCCAAATCTCCTACAAACCTCAAAACAGAACTTGCTCCAAGAAACACCCACTTTGAGATGAGTTGAATACCCATCTAACCATAGATCTACCTTGTCCCCAATATGCATAGATGCATAGTGTAGTTTCTCATTTTCAAGAATATCATACAACTCGAAAAACTTTTCACACATCCTTAACCAACTTCTCGGATTATCTCCATAAAATTCGGGAAAATTGATTTTGGGTTTCAAGGTTCTGGGGTTATTAGGGGTTCTCGGGGTGTGTACGATAGTTCCAGGTATGGTGGGTGGTGAGTTGGAGTACATAGGGTTTCTGAAGATTGGGGGGCTTGTCAATAAGGGTGCTGGAGGAAATGTGAAACCTATACCCACACTCTGACTCGACGAAGCATACTGATTAGAGTAAGAAATATGGGTTTTGCTACCTGAAGTTTGTTCAAGTTAAGCTGCCGGAGGGAGCAGTTGCATGTTGGTTGGAAATGACCCGATCGTGATGTTTGCTTGAGTCGTTGTTGGGTTTGCTGCTGGAGTCGCCGGTTTTGACCCCCCCCCCCCCCCCCCTCCCCAATTGAATGATGTTCAGGCTTACCATAATGAGATCGAACTTTTGATTTGCTTCACGATTCTCTTCCAGTTGTTTATGTTCTATGCCTTCCAGTCTTTTACATGTATTCAGTTCGATGGCTTCCAGTTTCTTACTAGTGTCATCGGCTAACACTGATTGTTGAGTCTTGAGCATCCGAATCTCGTCGTTGATGTTTTGCATCTCCGGCGAGACGCCAACTCCCGGCGTCGAACTGGCGTCTGATACCATTTGTAACAGACATGGTTTGTTACTTCAGTGAAGAAGAAGAAGAAGAAGTGAGAGAGAGAGAGAATAAGAGAAAGAGAAAGGGAAAGATGATAATATACTTCTGAATGAAATTAAAGTGATCGTTACATTGTCTCTTATAGACAAGGACTAAAATGATAAATACTAAACAATATAAAGGAAAATTTAAGGGACTAAAAGTGCTAATTAATAAAATCATGTCACATTATAGAATTGTGACACACTACGGGTCGTTTGGTACAAAGACAAGTTACGTAAGGATTAGTAACGCAAGTATTAGTAATACATGAATTGGTAATGCAGAGATTATAATGCAAGAATTATTTTTTATCGAGTGTTTAGTTCATTGTATTAAAAATTAGATATACAATGTATAATCTAAGCTTGTGTTTGATTTGAAACTGTTCAAAATCTTCTTTATAATTATACCCTTGAATTTGGTGGGATTTTCTGTTTATTTAATTGGGTTAAGGGCATGAGCTAATTAATTTTGTTTAACCATATAGATTCTGTTCTTTATCCTCTGGCTACTTAGAACAAATCCATCTGTCGTCCTCTCATATAACTTCTCACAAATGAAAAATATGCTAACTTTTAATGTAGTTCTTTTAGTAACCAGTAATCTTTATTTTTCTCTTCAAAACAGAAATTTATGATATTTCACTCCAAAAATTAGTCAAGTCCGAAAGAAAATGGCTATCAAATTTGGGATAGGGGAGTAACAAGTAAGAACCCACCCTATCCTATTGTATTATTCTAATAAAGCTGCATATAAAGAAAGTTTAGGAAAAGAAGTTGAAGGGTAGTTTTGTCATTTTAGGGGTCTTACCCAGGTATAGTTAAACCTGATATAAGCTATCCCTTGGTCTCCTCGATATTAGATAAGATCCCTAGGGCTTGTTTGGTACGATGTATTTCGCTAGACTGCACTGGACAAAAAATAATAAAGTGTTTGGTGGGTATTTTTAGCCGGATTGGACTGTACTATTTCTAAAAATAGTACACTGCAACTGTCATTTTTTAGAGCCATCTAGTAGATGGGTCTCCCCTGAACTGTACTAAAAAAGAAAAAAATACAGTCCATTATATATTAATACGCTAATATCGTCCATTATATATTAATACAGTCCAGACCATTATAATAAAATACAGTCCAATATAAAAATATACAGTTCAGTGCGACGTACCAAAGAAGCCGGTGTATAAATTATCCATGTATTAGGTGAGATTTACTTGAATTGAGTAACCAAACAATGTATTGGCTGGACTAAATTTTAATACATGAACTATTTTAATTAGTACAACCTACGGAACGAGTCCTACATGTTTAACAAAAGATACTTAGGCTATGTATTCAGGGGCGGACCTCCCTTGTTTACGTTTATTCACGTGAACAAACGTGATTTTTTTTTGCAAAGTTATTTTCCACTTTTGAATAAGCACAACATCTTCATTCCCTTATACAACGCTGTAATTTTTTTTTCTATATATTTCAAACAACCACTTCAAACGATGTAGATCCGCCACTGTATGTATTGTTTCATCTTTATGTTTTCTTTTCTCTAGTAAAGCCATTTTTTTAAGAATAAAATACAATATTATTAAGAAAGAGTATCTAAAGAACTTTAAAATACGGATTATCTTGTAAACTAGGGTTGGCTACTGGAGCAATGCAGCAGCCAGCAAGAATGGGAGAACAAATAAAAAAGAATCATAGCAAAGATAAATTTTAGACCCCAGATGATAACAATAATGGCTAGTGCTATACATAGGAAATAGATCAGAAAGTAACAGGGCTGGCCAGTGGGCCGGGCCGACCCGACCCCGTCCCGGTCCCGACCCGACCCCGACCCCGACACGACACCGGTATTAAAAAAAAAGCGGGGCGGGGCTCGAGCAGGCGGGGCGTATGGTCGCCACTTGAGCCCGCCCCGAGCCGATCCCGCCCGCCCCAAATCCCGCCCCAAACTCGACCTTTGCACAAAATACCCGTTGTCCACCGGCAATTTTACATTTTGGCGGTTGGACAACGGCCATTTTAGGCCTCCTCCCCAACCCCTACCCCTTTATATTTATTTTTAACCCCAGTAAATACCTCATTCCTCTTCTTATTATTTTCACAAATCTTTCTACTCTATAATCTCTCAATCAATCTATAATTCTCTATACAACATTGTCTACATATTCAATCTATTTATTAATTTGAGAATAGGGATTTAAGTTGGCAACTAACGAGGATTATCTATCGAGCAAAGTTTCAATTTTCAACCTCTCGATTACCAGTCGACTCTCCGTCGGCGTTTGGTACATTCGTTCTCTCATTAAATTATTATTTTTTCTTTATTTCATTTAGCACATTTAATTTCATTATCTTTAACTATTTATTAGCATAATTAAAATGAAAGGACTAAGAGGCATGTTGGGTAAGGGTAAGGGTCGGACTTCTAGTAGGGGTGGTAACAAGGGCAAGTACTTACAGTATTCTGTTCGATTATTCCTAGACAAGATGATTTTATAGATCTGAAATGTTTCTGAAATACCATATGATCTTGACACAAATGATTATCACGAAATTGAAGAAGAATTTAATTTAGATGACACTCTAGTTGATGATACACCTATTAATGAAGATGATGATACACCCACTAGTGAAATGCCTCCTATCCCCTCTTATGAGGCAGGTCGACAAAGCGACCATTAAAATCGGTTGTATGGAAATATTTTGTGAGGGCGTAGCTAATCAAGTAGTTGTATGTAAAACTTGTAAAAATGTTTATTCTTTTAAAACTGGACAAGGTCATGGTGGGACGGGGGGTTTAGGAAGACACATGTTGCAAAAACACAAAGTCTTGCATGCCCAATACATGATTGAAAAAGACGGTGAGAAAGCGTCCTCTCAATCGGAACAAGGTTCACATACTCTTGTCTGGAGAAAGTCTGAGTCAAATTAACCCTATGAGGGGAGTTGTAGGCCACAAATATGATAAACATAAAGATAGGAAGCCTTAGCAAAATTAGTTCTTTGTGGAGGGTTTGCCTTTTCATTTCTGAATCTCTGGTTTTATTCATTATATTAGAGATATGTATAATCCTGCTTATAAAGGTTTTCCTAGATCAAGTTAAAGAGATGTATTTAAATTTGCATGAATATCAATGATATTCGTTATGCATTATATCATTTAAATTGCAAAGTTGCTTTAACTTCTGATATAGGTCGTAGTACTAACGGCCATGATTATTTAACGGTAACCTGTCATTGGATAGATTGTAAATGGTCTATGCAAGCGTATTTTAGCATATAGATATATAGATAGTAGGCACATTTGGTGAGTTTATTTGAGAAAATATTTATTGATCGCGATTATTACGGAATAACCGATAAAGTTATGAGTATTACATTAGATAATGCATCTTAACAATTACGCTATTAGTATTTTAAGAAATGTTTTAACTCAGTCTTTTCCAAAACATTTTCATATCAAATGTGCGTGCCATATTTATAACTTAGTTGTAAAGGATGGTCTTTCACTTTTCAAGATATTCTTGAAAAATACAATTTGCTATACACTTTATTTTTAAAAATAATAGAATTCAACAAAGAAAAGAATATAAAAACTTGTCACGATTGTGGACTATCTTCTGAAAAATTCAGAAGAAGTACCAACTAGGTGGAATTCTTTATATGACCAACTAGTTGTTGCTTATGACTATAGAAAACCTATTACTTTATTTTTAACGCCCATAATCAAAATCCAAATGATATGATTGTGGATCTTGATTGGGAGAAAATTAGAGAACTTATTGTATTTTTAGAAAATTTTCAACGAGCAACAAAAGAATTTTCTACTTTATATTATCCTACTATTTCAACTATGTTGTTTTATATAGCTATAATATTTTTACTTCTTAAAGAATATATGGAAAAACACCTTATCTGTGACTATTAAAAAATGTTTATGAAATTAAAAATATTTTATTCCTATTCCCTATTTATATTATTGGTCTTGTATTAAACCCGACTATTAAAGTAGAGGGTTGTAAAAGTCTTATTGAAAATATATATAAGCGTATGGACGTACTACCACCTCCAACTCCCAAAAATTTAAATGTTGAACCTATTGAACTAACGCTAGAAGAAGTGTTGAATAGCGTAGAAGATGAATGCAAAAAGTATATCGGCATTACCGGAAGAAAGTGCTAGTAACCAACCGACTTTTGTATCATCTTCTTCTTCAACACAACCTAAAAAGACAAGCGGTTTACGTGGCTAGGCCTAATATTAATTCTATTGAAAGCCTCGGAAATAAAATGTGCGGTGGTAGCGATGCTAACCAAATTAGTGAGTTCGATGTTTTTGTTTTGCGGGTAATTTACCTTACAGCGATTATCAATGAAGAAGGAAAAGAAGACTTGCTGAAATATTGGAGCGAGAATGAGAAGACATTTCGACACTTTCAATGATGGCGAGATATTTTGAACATTGGCGTCATCGATCGCTTACGAAGCGCTTTTACAGCGATTTCAAATAGGAGAGCAGGACACTCGTTAGCGGAACGACTTGGAGATGGCGGTACTATTGAGAGATTGGATCTGAGCGGAGGCGAAGGAGGTCGATCGACCAGATTAACGAAGAAGATGGCGACAACTACAACGACATTTTATCTCGAAGGCATGAGTAGCGGCGTGGAACAATTTGATCAAGATATACCAATTCCAAGAAGAACCACAAGAAATTATAAAGAAATTAGAAAAATATTTTCAAATTGGTAATTTATTTCATTGCAATTTTAAATTTTTCTATGTCTTTCACTCTTTTGCAATTTTTTCAACAACGATTACCTACAATGTAATTTTGAATCTTGTATATTTGATATTTCAATGAAATTAATAATATAAAGGCACAAAAACGACCTTGGGATGTTTTTTACACTATTCTTGTCTTTGTTTAATTATTTAGTTTATAACTTTATACTTTATACTTTATAGTTTATAGTTTATACTTTATAAATATATTATATATATGAGTATAATACTATAATACTATAATTATAAATTATAATACTATAAGTCTATAATATTATAGTATATGTATATGACATTATGACTATATGACAAGTATATGTTAATGTTACTTTGTTAGTACTTAGTAATTTATTATTTTTAATTTAGTGAAAAATTTAAAAAAAAAAAAAACCCGCCAACGTCCGTCAGGCAGGCCGTCCCGGCCGTCCAGGCCCCACCCAGCGGGGCCGGGATCGGGACGGGACATGGGATGGTCACCAGGCAAACCCCTCGGGCGCCCGGCTCGACCAGCCGCCTTTTCGCCGCCATGGCAACCCGCCAAACCCGAGCAGGCCGGTGGGCCGTCGACAGCTGGCGACTTCAAAGTAATATTAGAATGTTATTCTGAGCACATCCATTTTACTCCAAGAAAACTTCTCACTTTATTAAAAGTTCATATAGATAGGGGTGGGCTGTCCCGTTTAAGCATTGCACTGCCCAGTCCCATTTAACGTTTGACTTGTTTTACTTCGCCTTGCCCTGCCCCATTTGGCATCCCTACATATAGATGTTACTCATTTATTATCAGAACTTAGGATTACCATATTTTCAGCCTTTTATGCTATTTATTTTCCGATACTTTCAAATACATGAATTGCTTAGAAGCTTATGCAACATTGACTGATCTCAAAAGTCGTTTTTTTTTTGGTCAAAAACATTATTGTTTCTGTTTGAGTAAGAAAAAGAATATTATTGGTTGAAACTTTTCCGCAAAAAATTGAAGTAAACGCCATCTATGATCTAACTATTAGGTAATAAAGTAGTCTATGTTCGTTGCCAATGTCTTGAACTTAACAGTCAAAATAGGAGTGCATGTTCTCATGTAATAAATGTGTGTTTTAGGTGCTCAATTTCAAAAAATAGTTAGGCAAGGCACTTTCACATTCATGAAGCTTCCTTATTACCAAGGAGGAAAAATACATTAAGTATAGGCTGCTTCCCACTATCCAATTTGACATCATGTTCCTTAATTCTAAAGGCTCCCGTGTTGAAGAAAAGGACAAATACACATTCAATTGACCCCAAGACATATCCAGGAGGCAAAGGTCGACTCAATCATCTCATGTGTTTATATTCATTTGACTCTGCCCTATTCCAAAGAAGAAACATAGTGGGAGTAGAGCAAAGAAAAACAATTTTTTCAATAACGTCCGTGTCGGCTAACTTATACATACATTTCACTAAGACTAATAGTAAGGCTATGTCAAAGACAAATAAAAAAGTTAGTTGTAGTCTAGGTTTGTGGGCTTCTATTGCTCTTCATGACACTTTTGGCCCAACATAACACTTATGATCAAAGTTACTGTTTCAGTGGTTGTAGTCTGGGGTTTGTGGGCTTCTATTGCTCCCAATTATGGTCAAAGTTACTGTCTCGGTGGTTGTAGTCTGGGGTTTGTGAACTTCTATTGCTCCAAATTATGGTCAAAGTTACTGTCTCGGTGGTTGTAGTTTGGGGTTTGTGGGCTTCTATTGCTCACCATGACACTTTTAGCCTAACAGAACACTTATGGTCAAAGTTACTGTTTCGGTGGTTGTAGTCTGGGGTTTGTGGGCTTCTATTGCTCTTCATGACACTTTTGGCCCAACAGAACACTTATGGTCAAAGTTACTGTCTCGGTGGTTGTAGTCTGGGGTTTGTGGGCTTCTATTGCTCTTCATGACACTTTTGGCCCAACAGAACACTTATGGTCAAAGTTACTGTTTCGGTGGTTGTAGTCTGGGGTTTGTGGGCTTCTATTGCTCCCAATTATGGTCAAAGTTACCGTCTCGGTGGTTGTAGTCTGGGTTTGTGAACTTCTATTGCTCCCAATTATGGTCAAAGTTACTGTCTCGGTGGTTGTAGTCTGGGGTTTGTGGGCTTCTATTGCTCCCAATTATGGTCAAAGTTACCGTCTCGGTGGTTGTAGTCTGGGGTTTGTGAACTTCTATTGCTCCCAATTATGGTCAAAGTTACTGTCTCGGTGGTTGTAGTCTGGGGTTTGTGGGCTTCTATTGCTCACCATGACACTTTTAGCCTAACAGAACACTTATGGTCAAAGTTACTGTTTCGGTGGTTGTAGTCTGGGGTTTGTGGGCTTCTATTGCTCTTCATGACACTTTTGGCCCAACAGAACACTTATGGTCAAAGTTACTGTCTCGGTGGTTGTAGTCTGGGGTTTGTGGGCTTCTATTGCTCTTCATGACACTTTTGGCCCAACAAAACACTTATGGTCAAAGTTACTGTTTCAGTGGTTGTAGTCTGGGGTTTGTGGGCTTCTATTGCTCCCAATTATGGTCAAAGTTACCGTCTCGGTGGTTGTAGTCTGGGTTTGTGAACTTCTATTGCTCCCAATTATGGTCAAAGTTACTGTCTCGGTGGTTGTAGTCTGGGGTTTGTGGGCTTCTATTGCTCCCAATTATGGTCAAAGTTCCGCTCGGTGGTTGTAGTCAGGGTTTGTGAACTTCTATTGCTCCCAATTATGGTCAAAGTTACTGTCTCGGTGGTTGTAGTCTGGGGTTTGTGGGCTTCTATTGCTCACATGACACTTTTAGCCTAACAGAACACTTATGGTCAAAGTTATTGTTTCGGTGGTTGTAGTCTGGGGTTTGTGGGCTTCTATTGCTCTTCATGACACTTTTGGCCCAACAGAACACTTATGGTCAAAGTTACTGTCTCGGTGGTTGTAGTCTGGGGTTTGTGGGCTTCTATTGCTCTTCATGACACTTTTGGCCCAACAAAACACTTATGGTCAAAGTTACTGTTTCAGTGGTTGTAGTCTGGGGTTTGTGGGCTTCTATTGCTCCCAATTATGGTCAAATTCCGTCTCGGTGGTTGTAGTCCAGGGTTTGTGAACTTATTGCTCCAATTATGGTCAAATTCTTGTCTCGGTGGTTGTAGTGCAGGGTTTGTGGGCTTATTGCTCCCAATTATGGTCAAAGTTCTGTCTGGTGGTTGTAGTCCGGGTTTGTGAACTTATTGCTCCGATTATGGTCAAAGTTCTTGTCTCGGTGGTTGTAGTCCGGGGTTTGTGGGCTTATTGCTCGCATGACACTTTTAGCCTATGAGAACACTTATGGTCAAAGTTACTGTTTCGGTGGTTGTAGTCTGGGGTTTGTGGGCTTCTATTGCTCTTCATGACACTTTTGGCCCAACAGAACACTTATGGTCAAAGTTACTGTCTCGGTGGTTGTAGTCTGGGGTTTGTGGGCTTCTATTGCTCTTCATGACACTTTTGGCCCAACAAAACACTTATGGTCAAAGTTACTGTTTCAGTGGTTGTAGTCTGGGGTTTGTGGGCTTCTATTGCTCCCAATTATGGTCAAAGTTACCGTCTCGGTGGTTGTAGTCTGGGGTTTGTGAACTTCTATTGCTCCAAATTATGGTCAAAGTTACTGTCTCGGTGGTTGTAGTCTGGGGTTTGTGGGCTTCTATTGCTCCCAATTATGGTCAAAGTTACCGTCTCGGTGGTTGTAGTCTGGGGTTTGTGAACTTCTATTGCTCCCAATTATGGTCAAAGTTACTGTCTCGGTGGTTGTAGTCTGGGGTTTGTGGGCTTCTATTGCTCACCATGACATTTTTAGCCTAACAGAACACTTATGGTCAAAGTTACTGTCTCGATGGTTGTAGTCTGGGGTTTGTGGGCTTCTATTGCTCCTCATGACACTTTTGGCCTAACAGAACACTTATGGTCAAAGTTACTATCTCGATGGTTGTAGTCTGGGGTTTGTGGGCTTCTATTGCTCCTCATGACACTTTTGGCCTAACAGAACACTTATGGTCAAAGTTACTGTCTCGGTGGTTGTAGTCTGGGGTTTGTGGACTTCTATTTCTCCCCATGACACTTTTGGCCTAACAGAACACTTATGGTCAAAGTTACCGTCTCGTGGTTGTAGTCTAGGGTTTGTGGACTTCTATTGCTCCCATGACAATTTTGACCTAACAGAATACTTATGGTCAAAGTTACTGCCTCGGTGATTGTAGTCCGGCGTTTGTGGACTTCTATTGCTCCCCAGAACACTTATGGTCAATTCGAGCTTGTCATTCTCTGTTCCAGTTATAATTTTTCTTTTTTGTATTTTAGATTTATCCACTAAATCACTTAATTGATTCTTTACACCTAATTTTCATTAGCATTCTCTGATCCAGTAATTATTGTTCTTTTTGTAGTATTTTTTATTTATCCCCCTAGCTCAGTTCAATTGGTTCTTCACACCTAATTTTTTATGTAACGCCTATAATTCAATTCATCCTTTTTTTTCATAGTAAGTTTCATTTGATTTCTTTTCTTTTGATAAATAACAGACATTTTCCCTCCATCCTAAAGAGTCCATGTTGAAGGAAAGGGTATATGTATATAAGAGACATTCAAGAAGCCAAAGCAGATCAGGGAGGCAAAGTTCAATTGTATCATCTCAATGGGCGAATTAGCTGGATTCCAGAACAAAGAAACTTGGTAAAGCAGAATCAAGTAACCAATTTCTAGAGATCACACACACTGATATACAACCTAATTTTTTTTCTTTTTTTCATTTATTTAATAAAAGGCAAAAATACAAACTAACATTCATAAGTAACAGAGGTTGTTGGGATGTTCACGAACAAGAGAGGCCTGCAAAACTAAGGCTTGGCAAAAAGAAAAAACAACCCGGAGAGTTGTCATGGCAGAAAGAAACTTGCTGCCACGGCCAAAGCCCATGAAAGCGAGACACTAAACCTAGAACTTCCCAAAGCAACCAGGAGAACAAGACACAATCTCAACCCAACCATATCACGAGCTGAACTCGAAGGTTCAGCAACGTGGAAGACTCGGTAAAACTACAAGTTGACACACATAAAAGACTAAAACAATGTGGAAAAGCTTCTACCCTTGCAAGATTTGGGGTAATCTACACAAGGCTAGAAGCTAAAAAGTAGTGGCAACAAGGACTAGGACCAGACATGAATCTCTTAATCCAAGAACCCAGTATCTGTATTCTCAGGGAAATATGGCTAGAAGAACAGGAATAATTCCCAAAAACAGCTTCAGCGTAGAAGCTGCAAAAAAGAGAACCAGCCACATCCCTGGAAAAAGGAGCCGAGTTACTAGATCATTAGAAGACCCAAGATCATAGACCAAAAAACTTTATGTTAACGCTAACAAAGAAAGACTAGTTAAACTTCCTTTCTACACCCCCATCTTCAAAGACCATGAACTTGTAAGCTGCACTGATTCTTAAGAAAGGATATCACACCTCCAGAGTTGTTCTAAGAGCATATCAACACTGCTGCTACTGACCCCATTGCAGTGCTGGATGTTTAAGCCCATAAGTGTCTGCCCCAACTTCTGCAGGGAGGGTACACTTTTGTCGGAAAGAAGAGGGCAACACGACAGTGAGAGGATCTGCAAATTAAGCTGCACTGCACCGGCTAAAGATGCAATTCCTGAATCAGTGATTTCACACTTTGAAATATCAAGTTCACGGAGCAACCAACAGTTGTTGGAAATTGCTAACAAGGTTGCATCCGTGACATTTCTACAACCATCAACGTTCAGAAACTCAAGACTTCCCCCATGCAACTCAGTTATGGCTGAAACTGATTTGTCCGTAACCTTAACACAACAGCTCAGATTCACCTTGACCAAACCAGCTTCACAGCTCTGCACAAGAGGGAAAAGACCCTCATCAGTTATTCCTAGAAGGCCACTCAGCTCCAGATGAGTCAGTTTGGGGCACACCCTACCCACTAAGGCCAGGGTAGCATTACCAACAGGGCAGTTGCGAATTGACAAAGACTGCAATGAGTTACAAGGAAGCAACGATGAAAATTGACAGGTTAACTCTTTAACACCAAAGCAGTTCACTAGGGACAGAGCCTTCAACTTCTTACCACAGTTCAAAAGAACACCAAAAAGCCCTACTTGGGTGATTCTGTGGCATTCTTCTAATTGGAGGTTCTCCAGCGCGCCTGAACCTTGGGCAAAAGCAACCAATCCATTATCTGACAGCACTGTACATTTTCGGAGGCAAAACAGCTTCAGGTTTGGACAACCTTTACCTAGAGCTTCAAGACCCAAATCGGTAACTCCGTGGCAAGCAGTTATTGCAAGGGACCTCAGCTTCTGCAAACCTTGCCCATTTCCCATGACCCAGAAGCCTCTCTCATTTATGTTTTGAAGACCAATAAGAGCTATGTCAGTCATTGCAATGCCATAATGTCCAATAACAGCAAGGGACATGTCACTGATGTTCAGTGCGTGAAGTTTCACCTTTGTCAATACATGACCAGCTGATGAAAAGAGACTTGCAATTCCTTGATCGCCGACCATTGGGCAGTTTTTGAGAGACACAAACTTCAACTTGGGGCAAAAACGACCGACAGCTTGAAGACTTTCATTCCCAATCTTTGAACAAGATTCTATCGTTAGAGTGGTCAGATTAGGACAACTCTTTGCAATAGCTAGCAAAGACTTATCAGTAATTGCAGGGCATTGACAAAGATCAAGCTTCTCTAACAGATGACAACCCTGAGCAATCTCACATAAACCTTCATCACTAACAGGAGATACATTCCACAGAGAGAGAGCCCTGAGAGAAGGGCAACCTCGAGCAATAGCCTTGAGGCCAGTATCAGTCACACCACGGCTTGGGTTGCTTCCTCGAATAGAAAGCTTCCCTAACCCTCCATGGCTTGCAGTTCCAACAGCAATAGCAGCAAGTCTGACATCTGTTGTTTTCTTTCCATCAAGGCACCTAGAAAGATGACCGTCTCCTTCAATATCTTGAGCTTCAGCCTCAACAACTTCAACAACCTCACCCTTCTTAATATAGTCCACGGGCTTAACAGGGGCGCTTTGGATAGATCTTTCCTCAGTCTCCGAAGATGGACTGGGATCTGAGACAACTGTTTCATCCCCGCGGATGCTACTTAAAAGCATAAGCCAGCGCTTGGAAACACAAGCACATGCACTCCTCTCTTTGCCATCAGAAAGACGCCTCAATACCTCAAAAAGGCATTCGTCAGGTAGGACATCAATGGAAGGCAACTTCTTCTGCTTTTCAGTGAAAATAAAAGGGGCAGTGACTCGAGACCTCTTGCAAGGAGGAAAATAGACATCCACATGATGCCCGAGGGACAGAAATAGGCTGGATTCCTTGGGACTTGGGTATACAGCAGCCCCACCATGGTAAAAAGTATCATCACCTTAAATCCAGAAGATGGTAAAGAACATTAGCCAAGGATCACTATACAGATTAAACAAATATTGAGCATATATCACAGAAATACAAGATACTCCCTATGCTAGGTTAATCAGTTTTGAAGAGCTCCGTAAGGATAAATATTTCAGTCAACCATGAAAAAACAATTTATCTTCAGATTAGCATATATCACTAATTTATCTTCAGATTAGCATATATCACTAATTTATCTTCAGATTAGCATATATCACTAAGATGGAATTTTGCACAAGGGAAAAAAAGAGATTAAATTGTAGAATCTCTAGATAGATCAAAGTGGAAATAACACTTATGCTCAATAGTTTTCTGTTTACTGACAGATGTTGTTATCCATAATAGTCATATAGAAAAAAATAACAACATCTCTTCCATGATAGGTTTACTTAAGGATCCAAAAGTGACAAACATCTAAAGGAATATGTAAAGGGAATCAATCAGATGACATGATAAACTAAACGACTGTAAAGAAGCAGCAAATTGGTACTACAAAATCTAATAACCCACCAGCATCAAAGATCTATATAATTAATATCAAGAAATGAACTTTAAGACAAAAATACCAAAACCTAAAGAGATAAACAGTTTCCATAAATAGAAAAAGCTTAAATTATCAAGATGTGAACTTTAAGTAAGTAAAGTGGACCCAAGCATAGTAAAGAGAAATTAACATATAAAGATATGAATTTCTAAGCAAAACCCAGAAAAGGATAAAGAAAATACCACTAAAATTGAAGACTTTAGACATTGGAAAACACAAGGGAGGTAGAATCTGCACTGTCCAAGCCCAAAAAACCCTCTATAGAGAGCAAATCAATAGAGCTTGAACAACTGATTGCATCAGAAAACAGGCTAGCAAGAGGTCATATGGAAACCCTATTGAATAGGGCAAAAAGAGAGAGAGAGAAGGTGGAGGTGGATGAGACACAAAAGTATTGACTCTGAATTGTGCTTTGTGTGGGTGGTGCTGTCTATCTATGTATATCATTTTTTTTTTTTAATTTTCTGTGGTTCTTTATATTATTAGGAAAGAGAGAAGAAAATGTATCCCATACAGATACAATGTACCAAATCTATACATGCTATGTTCAATGTTCCTAGCATTTATTTAATTGAGAAAAATATCCATTTTATGCTTAGGAATACCCAAAACCAATAAATCATATGGTTGGTTAACTATGACAATAGGTTAGTTGGGTAAGAAAACGAAAGCATGCCCCAACTGGTATTTAACTTTACTCCTTTTCAGCATAGTATTGATTGCAACCAACTATTTATTTCTCAACTTCTTTTAATTCAAAATAAATGATGGTGTTCGACGTAGAATACCATTGCATAATATTTTTTATAGTACTAATTTAGATATTAAAGTTAAAAAATTACATAAAAACATGCAATTTTCGTAAATAAAAGGACTTCAAATGTTTGAGAAATAATCAAAGAAAAATTTGTTTTGTACTTCTCGATGATGATAATAATAAAAGTAGCGGTTACGGCGGCGAAAACGACAGCTTTTGAACGTCTATATGTGGAATTAGAGGGAAAAAACGGGGATAAGAAGTTGTACAGACTAGCCAAGGCGAGGGAGAGGAGGGCACATGACTTGGATCACGTGAGGTGCATCAACTAGGAGGACGACAAAGTAATGCTGGAGAACACACATATTAGGCGGAGGTGGCAGACTTACTTCCATAAACTCTCGAACGAAAAAGAAGATAGAGACATTGTGCTCGGAGATCTGCAGCACTGTGATAGGTACCGGGATTTTGGGTATTGTGAAAACATTAAGATTGAGGAGGTTCATGGTGTTGTTCGCGTGATGCACATGGGACGAGCGACCAGACCTGATGAGATCTCAATTGAATTTTGGAAGAGCGCAGGTAGAGCAGGTTTGGAGTGGCTGACAAAGTTGTTTAACGTCATTTTTAAGGTGACGAGGATGCCCGAAGAATGGAGGTGGAGTACAATGATTCATTTGTACACGAATAAATGTGATATCCAGAGTTGCAACAACTATAGGGGTATCAAGCTGCTAAGCCACGCTATGAAAGTTTGGAAAAGAGTCGTGGAGATGAGGGTGAGAATAGGCGTGTCTATCTCCGAGAATCAGTTTGGATTCATTCTGGGACGTTCGTGTTACACCCCGTATTTACAGGACATGTTTTAAGAACGTACGTAAGAACTCAGAAATGTTAAGATTTGAGACTTGCAAAAATTTATCGGAATTATGGAATTGTCGGAAAACGTAATATTGTAACGAATGGGAGGGCGACACGTGTCACCCCCCTATGTAGCCTTGGACGATTTTGGCATGGCCAAAAGCATTCGTTGACCTGTTAGGAAGACAAGTCTTGCGACTTGAAGAGCGAGAAAATTGACTTGGTCAATGGGACCACAAGTCTTGATATTTAATAGAAACTCATCCAGCCTCACATTTGTACCCATCTTGACCCTCAATTTGAACTATATAGTAGTCTTAGTAGCAAGACTAAGTTCAACACTTAGAAAAATTTCAAGAATTTCAAGAACTCCAAGAGTTGCTCTGGGTTCAAGCTCCTTTGAAAAGAATTTTTTTGTTTCTTGTCCATTAAGCTCCACACTTTAAACCAAGGTTCATGAGTGTATTGTAAGTGTATCTCAATAGAAAAATCCGGAAAAGATAGTTTTCGTGTTAGTCGCAAGATGAAAACCTAGTTGCTTTTCTAGGTTTTGTTTGGAAGATTGAAGGAAAGTTGTTTGTGTTGTTCTAAGGGTCTCAAGTAGTGGATTGAAGTGTCTAGAAGAGGCTCTAAGTTGCTAAGAAGCGACTTCGGATTTGAAGTTGGACTAAGAATCGTTGAGGTAATAATTTTGTCTCTTAAGTGTTACAAGATTATATATTGTTGTTAGCCTTACATGTTTGCTAGCATGAAGTATATGTGTTGAAGTTTTATAAGTATTATGGATTGATTGTAGCCTTAAATCTGAAATGTCATTTAAGCCATGTGAAGTTGGATTACAATTTGGTCGTTTATTAGAATCGTCGCATGTTACTTACTTGAAGATTATAGTAGTTATAATCGATTGCGACTTGATATCATGTTATGCTAACAACTTGTATTGAAATGGAAATTGGATAAGAATTGGTGTTATTGTACTCAATGTGGCCGAATTGGACTAGTAGTTTGTATTAGTTTGATATCTTTTATGGGGCGGAATTTTACACGTCTAGTAGGCGTGTAATCCCCTATGGTTAATTGCATTGATTGAGCCTTAAATGTGGCGTGTTTGGTTATTGAATTCGGCCTTGAAAAAGGTGGAAAAGTATGTAGAAACAAAGGAGGTGCTGTCCGATTTTCCGTAGAATTTAGTGACTTTACACTTATAATATTCTATGTTTGAAGTAAGACGTTAATAGACGTACTGTGGACATTATAGGTTGACATACTACGGGCGGGATATTGTACTTAGCAAATGGATTGACCCGAAGAGGTATGTAGAACTTTCCTATCTTTGAGCATGACTAGTTGCACGTATATAGTACGGTGAGCGTCTGAAGACATTGATATCCTTTACTAGTTTTATGAATAGCCAAGTCGGGTGAGTTAGGAGATTAACTCACTTCTTTGAAAGTATTAAGGATGTCTTAAGTTTTATTAAAGTTAAGGGACTTGAAGAGTTTTAAAGTATGTGATACTTGTTTCGTTTTAAACGTATAAGTCCCTTGGATAGGAAATTGTATTTGACTAAGGTATAAAGTGAATATAACGACTTTATGGGAAGTTGGTTATATTAGCTTTATGGAAAGATAAATGAGGATAAATGACTTGATTTAATGAAAGGCAATTTGATTTTAAGGCATCAATTGCCTAAAGGTTTTATAAGAAAAAGAGTCACTTGTTTTAGAAACCTAACTTTATTTCTAAAGGTATTGTGACTTGTCTTGAAAAGTAATTTTGACTTGATACTACGGTTAATAGTATCTTGGAAGTTTTATACGAAAAAGAGTCATTTTCAAAAGAGTGGAAGTATGTAGTACTTGGGTTAAATTCCCGTATTTTTATAAAAGACATGTTAGTGCCTTAAGTAAACTAAAATGAGAGTGTATATGAACGAGAATAATAAGAAGTTAGGGGATTTCTTAACTTGCTTATATATTGTATGATAAGCCGGTAGTGCTTATGTTATGTATGATAGCCGGTTTGTGCTAGTGGTATATTATTCATTCTGGGTCATTCCGGGTTTGTGGCATTTGCATATTAGTGGATTTGCTACCCACGATGCGAAATACCTCGTGCGAGTCGTAAGGGCTTATGCGGGTGAAATAGTCTCACGTGCGGTAGCAGGTCTATGCGAGGAATACCTCATGCAGTCGTAAGGGCTTATGCGGGTGAAATAGTCCCGTGCGAGGAATACCTCATGCGGGTCCACATGACTATCACGGGTGAAATAGTCTCGAGTAGGATTGTAATGATCTGCGGCGGGTGGTCTGCTTTGATCGTGAGCTTCTATTTTTATGTTGTAAGTATACTCTATTTACTCTCATTGTTAGTAAGGCACTGATGTCGTAATTTGATTATAATACATGTCTCGGCTTTGTTTTAAACTTATGATGTAATTACGGTATTTTCCGTTTACATACTTAGTACATATTGTCTTGACCCCACTTCCTCGGAGCTGCGTTCATCTGCGCGAGTTGGGAGTAGCGGTGGTGGATCCTCATTCTTATGATCACTTATCGGGCGTCAAGCTCCATTTCTCGGAGGCTTGTCTTTTTAGTCTGATCTTTCCACGATGTTGTAGATTTATGTATATTGGGGTATGGCGGGGCCCCTGTCATACGATTGTATTATTCTAAGTGCGTAGTCACGTTTAGTGGTTTGAAATTTGTAAAAACAAAAGCGAGTTATGATTTTGCTTTTGATTATGCATATTTTATGGAAGCGGCCTTATCGGCTAACTTTGTGATGTTATTGTCTAAACATGTTTTTATATTGTGTATGTTCATTGCTATTCTTTGATGTATACGACAGGCAGGGTGCCTGGGTAGGGCACGATCATTGCCCGAGGGTCGAGTCGTGACAAAAGTGGTATCGAGCGATTAGTCCTCGGAAAGTGTCTGAGCAGGTCGTGTCTAGTAGAGTCTTGATTATCGGTGTGTTGTGCACATCTATAATCGAGGAGTGCGGACATTTAGGATTGGTTTCCATTCTTCTCTGCGAGATCGTGCGATGAAGTGTCTTATTAGGTTGAATCCTCTGCGACCTATTCTTATGAAACGATTATGCCTCGCGGTGGCGGCGGGGCGAAGGGCAAGGCAGCGGCGAGGCGCTGGCGGTACTCGCAGGTTACTCGGACTCGAGCATGCACTATGCCCGAGGTAGTGGCAGTGGTCGGCGAGTTCGGCCACGGCGATATTAGAAAGGCGAGGCGGCGGTAGCTCGAGGTTCGTGCGAGCCTCAATCCCGGCCGGGGCGAGTATAGAGACTACGGGAAGCGGTCGGTTATTGACAGTATATAATGCGAGCGGCGTAAGCGAGCGGCGGCTAACCTGGCCAGCGGTTTGCGATTCAGGATTTTAGGTTGTCATCCGCGAGTTTTATGGTTCGAAGTGCGAGGAGGATCGCGAGGAGTTCATTCGGCGGCTACATGGACTATGCGAGTTCTTAGGGCTTGGAGACAGTGTTATGCTAGCCTCTTCTGGGTTCTGCGATATTGCGTTGATGGTTTGAGTCATGGAGGTCGAGAGGTGAGGATGCTCTTCCAGCTGTTTGGGAAGAGTTCACAGAGGCCTTCATGGATCACTTTTTGCCTCCTGAGATGAGGAGAGCCCGCGTAGATAGATTTTTGACCTTGAGGCAGAATGGGAGGACTATCAGGGAGTATAGCCTGGAGTTTGAATCTTTGGCCAGACATGCGCACACCATTGTAGCTGACATGGCGGACAAAGTTCATCGTTATGTGATGGGGCTAGACCGTCATATGATTACTGCATGCTTGGGAGTGGCTCTTCAGCCCGGTATGGACATTGTCGGAGATGCGGCGTATGCGCGAGGAATAAAGGATAGAGAGGAGGATCAGTTGACTTAGGCGGCCAAGAGGGCGGGCAGCGAGTCTCATGGCGATTTGAGCGGGCGGCCTCGGCGAACTAGGTCGCATTCCGGCCCGGCCTGAGTGCTCCTTCACGGTTTTACGGCGAGAAGTCGATCGGCCAGGTCATTCGAGGCGGTCGGGGCTCGGGACTTGAGGTTCGAGGCGAGAGATCGTCATCGTCGAGACCACCGCATCTCGGTGTGCTCGATCGTAGATCTCACCCGGTGAGTGTCGTGTTCTGCTGGAGCTTGTTACTCTTGTGGCGGTGGGCCATTTGAGAGAAGGCCCGTCGACTAGGCGGCGTGGGTGGTGCGGTGCGGCGGCCGTATCGATTCTTGGGTCTAACCTTACGTAGTTATGCGCCGGGGCGGAGGGTTCACGGGCCGGAGCGCGGTAGAGTCGTGGTGGTGGTTCGATTCTAGCGGTCGCGAGCGCGTATATTCATTAGCCGCGGGATCGGGAGAGCTTCACAGCGTCGTCGCAGTACATTATTGATTTCATGTTGTAGCGTTTATGCTTTGATAGATCCGAGTTCTACCTTGTCCTATGTGTCCCTCTTGTGCGGGTAGAATCGGGATAGGCGGTGTCGATAGAGCCTTTTGAGGTAGCTACGCGATGGGTGATTCGGTGTTAGGCGGCGGGTGTATAGAGGTTGTCAGGTGTTTATTCTGATCGTCGGACCCTTGCGAACTTGATAGAGTTGGAGATGGATTTTGATGTCATTATGGGTATGGATGGTTGGCTTCTTGTTATGCCAGCGTTAGCGTAGAAACGAGTTGGTTCGGTTCGGTTTCTGGCGAGCGATTATCGAGTGGAAGGGCAACCTGGCGTCGTAGGGTAGGTTTATTTCTTACCTCAAGGCTAGGAAGATGGTGCGAAAGGTACATCTATCATCCGTTTGGGTATTTGATACGGTGAGGTGCGATTCTTGATCGATGCAGTGGTTAGGGAGTTTCGGATGTGTTCCCAGACGATCTTGGGTATCCTCACGAGAGGAGATTGAGTTTTGTATTGACACGTTGCGGACACTCGACTATTTCCATTCCGCCATCTGAGGATGCTTTCTTGAGTTGAGAAGTGAAGGACGGTGAAAGATTTCTTTGGAAAAAGGCTTTATCGAGCCTAGTGTTTCTCCACAGGAGCGCCGGTTTTGTTTGTGAAGAAGAAGGATGGGGCAGCTGCGTATGTGTGTTGATTACGGCGATTGAATAAGGTAACCATCAAGAATAGGTACCCCTCCCGGGATTGATGATTTGTTTGACGATTGCAGTGCGAGGTGTTTCTAAGATAGACTGCGATGCAGTTATCATCAGTGCGAGTTGAGAGCGGATATCCCAAAGCGCATTCAGGACCGGTATGGGCACTATGAGTTGAGGTTATGTCTTTCGGTTTGACAGCGCTCAGCGTTATTTATGGATTTGATGAGGCGGGTGTTCAAGCCATTTTGGATACATTTGTGATAGTATTCATTGATGACATCTGGTTTATTCGCGACGAGCGAGAGCGTGCAGATCACTTTAGGATGGTACTTGGGGTCCTCGGGCCAGCGATTGTCGCCAAGTTCTCAAGTGTGAGTTTTGGTTAGCCTCGATGGCATTCTGGGGCACGTTATTGGAGTTGATGGTGTTGGTTGGATCGACAAAGATTGGCGATCAGTCTTGGCGAGACCTACTACTCCGGCCAAGTGCGCGATTTCTTAGATTTGGCGAGTTATTATCGTAGGTTTGTGGAAGCGGTTGCTTGATTTCAAGACCGTTGACTAGGGTGACTCGAGAAGCGGCCAAGTTCCAGTGGGCGAGGCTTGCGAGAAGGGTTTCGATTCTTGAAGGAAAGGTTGACTACGGCTCAATTCTTACTTTTCCGAGGGTTAGGCAGTGCGTGATCTATTGTGATGCCTCGGGTATCGGGCTAGGGTGTGTTTTGATGCGTACGACAAGGTTATAGCCTATGCTTCCGGCGATTCACGGAAGCATGAGAGAATTACCTACGCGACTTAGAGTTGGCGCGATTATTCATGCCTTGAAGATTTTGAGATATTATTTGTATGGGGTTCATGTGGACATTTATGAGACCACAAGAGCCTCGGTATATCTTGAGCGAGAGGAGTGAACTGCGGCGAGGCGGTGGTTAGAGTTGTTGAAAGATTATGATGTTGATATTCTATACCATCGGGAAAGCCAACGTAATTCTTGATGCCTTGGCCGTAGATCGATGAAGTGCAGCCAGTGCGACCAGGAGGCGGGACATGGCGTCGGATCCACCGGTAGCGAGCCGGGGTTCGTTTGATCGTCACGGCGATAGTAAGTGCGGGTTCGTGAGGTTGCGAGTCTTCCATCGTTGATGAGGTGAAGCGGCGGTTGAGGACCCGGTGTTGATGCGGTATCGAGATCACGGCTCTTGGGAGGAAGAGTCTATTCGAGTAGCGCTGATGGGGTGCTAAGATTTGAGGGCGGTTGTGTGTTCCGATGTGGCGGGACCGTCGGCAGATTTTGGGAGGCCTGCGGTGCTCGTTATTCTATTCATCCAGTCAACCAGATGTACCATGACCTCGGATGTTTGTATTGGTGGGATGGCACGAAGAGGGCGTGGCGAGTTTGTTGCGATGTCCTAATTGCCCGGTAGTCAGTCGAGCACGAGGCCCGGTGGATTATTGCAGCTATTGAGATTCCGACTTGGAAGTGGGAGGTGATCAACATGGACTTTGTTCTGAGGTTACCTCATACTCGGAGAAATACGACTCCATTTGGGTTATGTTGTGGTGATGAAATCAGCCCATTTCCTTCGATCGGGGCAGCGTTTTGGTGAGGACTATGCGGTGTACATCGGAGAGATTGTGAGGTGCGGTGTCGGTCGATTATATCGATAGAGCCCGGTTCGGCTAACCGGAGGTCCTTCGAAGGATTAGGGACACGGTGAGTCTCGGTCTGACATTTCATCCTCGGTGTGGGCGAGCAGGCGTCTTATCCGAACAACGAGGATATCTGCGAGCTGCGTGATTGATTTCGAGTGGGAGGATCATTTGCCTCTTGTGGAGTTGCTTATAACAACGGCTACCATTCCGATATCTGAGATGGCGCCATCGAGGCTTTATATGGCGGAAATGTAGATCACGATTGGTTGGTTCGGCGTGGCGAGTGCGATTAGTTGGCGAACTTGGTTGGTGTGGATAAGGTGAAGCTTATCCAGGAGAGACTGTTAGCAGCTCAGAGTCGGCAGAAGTCATATGCGGATAATCGACGTCGGCATTTGGAGTTTCAGGTAGACGATTGGGTCTTCTTGAAGGTGTCACCCATGAAGGGCGTGATGAGATTCGGAAAGAAGGGGAAACTCAGTCCAAGGTACATTGGGCCCTACCAGATCTTCCGTCGAGTAGGAAAGGTTGCCTATGAGTTGGATCTTCCATCAGAGTTAGAGGCGGTATATCCGGTCTTCCATGTTTCTATGTTGCGGAAGTGTATCGGAGATCCAGCGAGAGTTTTCCCTGCTAGTGAGGTCCAGGTGACAGAGGGGTTATCGTATGAGGAGAGTCCCATAGCGATACTCGATCGCGGTCGCGATTGCGGACGAGATGTGGCTTAGTCAAAGTCTTGTGGAGGAATGATAACCGGGAGGAGATGACTTGGGAAGCGGAGGAGGACATGTTGAGGAAGTATCCTCACTTATTCCCTACACCTTCAGGTAATTCATTTTCCCTTACTTGTCAAGTTTTAATTAAAGTATTTATTTTGCTTAAATGCTATTATGTTGCCATGTGTGACATTATTGGTATGTCGGGGTTGTGAAAGGAAACTATGTCGCTAATTATAAGTTTGACTCCGAAAGAACATTCGGGGACGAATGTTTCTAAGGGGGGAAGAATGTTACACCCCGTATTTACAGGACATGTTTTAAGAACGTACGTAAGAACTCAGAAATGTTAAGATTTGAGACTTGTAAAAATTTATCGGAATTATGGAATTGTCGGAAAACGTAATATTGTAACGAATGGGAGGGCGACACGTGTCACCCCCTTATGTAGTCTTGGACGATTTTGGCATGGCCAAAAGGGTCATTTGACCCTTGTTAGGAAGACAAGTCTTGCAACTTGAAGAGCTTGAGAAAATTGACTTGGTCAATGGGACCACAAGTCTTGATATTTAATAGAAACTCATCTAAGCCTCACATTTGTACCCATCTTGACCCTCCATTGAACTATATAGTAGTACTAGTAGCAAGACTTAGTTCAACACTTAGAAAAAATTTCAAGAATTTCATGAACTCCAAGAGTTGCTCTCGGGTTCAAGCTCCTTTGAAAAGAATTTTTTTTTGTTTCTTGTCCATTAAGCTCCACACTTTAAACCAAGGTTCATGAGTGTATTGTAAGTGTATCTCAATAGAAAAAACCCGGAAAAAGATAGTTTTCGTGTTAGTCGCAAGATGAAAACCTAGTTGCTTTTCTAGGTTTTATTTGGAAGATTGAAGGAAAGTTGTTTGTGTTGTTCTAAGGGTCTCAAGTAGCGGATTGAAGTGTCTAGAAGAGGCTCAAGTTGCTAGAAGCGACTTGGTTGAAGTTGGACTAAGAATCGTTGAGGTAATAATCTTGTCTCTTAAGTGTTACAAGATTATATATTGTTGTTAGCCTTACATGTTTGCTAGCATGAAGTATATGTGTTGAAGTTTTATAAGTATTATGGATTGATTGTAGCCTTAAATCCGAAATGTCATTTAAGCCATGTGAATTTGGATTACAATTTGGTCGTTTATTAGAATCGTCGCATGTTACTTACTTGAAGATTATAGTAGTTATAATCGATTGCGACTTGATATCATGTTATGCTAACAACTTGGATTGAAATGGAAATTGGATAAGAATTGGTGTTATTGTACTCAATGTGGCCGAATTGGACTAGTAGTTTGTATTAGTTTGATATCTTTTGTGGGGCGGAATTTTACACGTCTAGTAGGCGTGTAATCCCCTATGGTTAATTGCATTGATTGGGCCTTAAATGTGGCGTGTTTGGTTATTGAATTCGGCCTTGAAAAAGGTGGCAAAGTATGTAGAAACAAAGGAGGTGCTGTTCGATTTTCCGTAGAATTTAGTGACTTTACACTTATAATATTCTACGTTTGAAGTAAGACGTTAATAGACGTATTATGGACATTATAGGTTGACATACTACGGGCGGGATATTGTACTTAGCAAGTGGATTGACCCGAAGAGGTATGTAGAACTTTCCTATCTTTGAGCATGACTAGTTGCACGTATATAGTACGGTAGACGTACAAGACCTTGATATCCTTTACTAGTTTTATGAATAGCCAAGTCGGGTAAGTTAGGAGATTAACTCACTTCTTTGAAAGTATTAAGGATGTCTGAAGTTTTATTAAAGTTAAGGGACTTGAAGAGTTTTAAAGTATGTGATACTTGTTTCGTTTTAAACGTATAAGTCCCTTGGATAGGAAATTGTATTTGACTAAGGTATAAAGTGAATATAACGACTTTATGGGAAGTTGGTTATATTAGCTTTATGGAAAGATAAATGAGGATAAATGTTACACCCCGTATTTACAGGACATGTTTTAAGAACGTACGTAAGAACTCATAAGCGTCAAGATTTGAGACTTGTAAAAATTTAGCGGAATTATGGAAATTGTCGGAAAACGTATTATTGTGACGAATGGGAAGGCGACACGTGTCACCCCCCCTTAGAATGCCTTGGACGAAATTGATCATGAACAAAAGGGTCATTTGACCCTTGTTAGGAAGACAAGTCTTGCTAGCCTTAGAGCTTGACAACATTGACCAAGTCAATGACCCCACATTAGTCTTGATATTTGTTAAGACCTCATCCAAACCACCCATTTTTTTAGATCTTAACCCTCCATTACACTATATAATACTAGTAGTGCAAGACAAGCTTAACACTTAGCCAAAATTTCACACAATTTGAAGAACATCAAGAGCCTAGCTCTCGGGTTCACAAGAGGAAAGAAAGAAAAAATTTTGTTTCTTGTTCTTTAAGCCCCACACTTTAAACCAAGGTTCCTAAGTGTGTTGTAAGCATATCTCAATAGAAAAATCTCGAAAAAAGATAGTTTTCTGGTTAGTCGCAAAGTGAAAACCTAGTGGCTTTATAGGTTTTGGATTGGAAGTTTGAAGGAAAGTTGTTGGTGTGGTTCTAAGGGTCTCAAGTAGCGGATTGAAGTGTCTTGAAGAGTCTCTAAGTTGCTAAGGAGCGACTTCAGATTTGGAGTTGGATTGAGATTCGTTGAGGTATAATCTTGTCTCTTATTAGTGTTACAAGATTATATATATATTGTTATTGTTAGCTTTACATGTTGCTAGCATGAAGTTGATATGTTGGAGTTTATAAGTATTATGGATTTCTTGTAGCCTTAAATCCGAAATGTAATGTAAGTCATGTGAAGTTGGATTACAATTTGGTCGTTTACTAGAATCGTCGCATGTTGCCTACTTGAAGATTATAGTAGTTATAATCAAATGCGACTTGATATCATGTTATACTAACAACTTGGATTGAAATGGAAAATGGATAAGAATTGGTGTTATGGTACTCATAGTGGCCGATTTGGACATATAGTTTGTATTAGTTTGATATCTATTGTGGGGCGGAATTTTACACGTCTAGTAGGCGTGTAATCCCCTATTGCTAATTGTTTTGATTGGGCCTTAAAATGTGGCGTGTTTGGTTATTGTATTCGGCCTTGAAAAAGGTGGCAAAGTAAGTAGAAAAAAAGGAGGTCTTTGTCCGATTTTCCGTAGAATTTAGTGACTTAGCACTTGGAATATTCTACGTTTGAAGTAAGAGGTTAATAGACGTATTGTGACCATTATAGGTGGAAGTACTAAGTATAGCGTATCCTACTTGAAGGATGGAATAACTATCAAGGTTGAAGTACTTTGGAGCATTTTGCTACTTGTCGACAATCGTCACGAGGTATGTGAACCTCTTCCTTCCTTTGGCATGATTCTATGTATGGAATATACCTGTGGTATCATTTCATGTTTCCTTTTACTCTTAGAAGTTAAGAGGAAGTTGTGTGATTTACTCTTTGTAGAACTTTTCCTATCTTTTGAGCATGACTAGTTGCACGTATGTAGTACGGTAGACGAACAACACCTTGATATCCTTTACTAGTTTTATGCATAGCCAAGTCGGGTGAGTTAGGAGATTAACTCATTTCTTTGAAAGAATAAAGGATGTCTTAAGTATTATTAAAGTTAAGGGACTTGAAGAGTTTTGAAGTATGTGATACTTGTTCCGTTTTAAACGTATAAGTCCCTTGGATAGGAAAATTGTATCTTGGCTAAGGCATAAAGTGAATATAACGACTTTATGGGGAGTTGGTTATATTTGCTTTATGGAAAGATAAATGACTTGATTTTGGTGAAAAGGCAACTTGATTTTAAGGCATCAATTGCCTAAGGTTTTATAATAAAAGGAGTCGCTTGAGTTCTAAAAGTTAAGAGACTAATTGTATTTTTGAAAGTTAAAAGAAATGATTTGAAATAAAGAAAGGCAAATTGTTTTAAAGGTACCAATTGCTTAAGGTTTTTAATAAAGAAGTCACTTAATTTAGAAGCCGGTAATTGTATTTCTAAAAAGGTATTGTGACTTGTCTTGCAAGGTGGATAGGACTCGATACTATAGTTGTTAGTATATGAGAAGTTTTATTTGAAAAAGAGTCTTTCTAAAGGAGTAGAGGTGCGTAGTACGTTGGGTTAAATTCCCGGGTTCTATATGACATTATCGACCCAGGAATGGTAGGCGATATACCTACGCGCACTATATGACATTATCGACCCAGAATAGGCGGGCGGTATACCTTTCACGCGGACTATATGACATTTTCGACCGAGAATGGGCGGACGGTATACCTTACGGCGCACTATATGACATTATCGACCGAGAATGGGCAGGCGGTATACGCACGCGGACTATATGACATTATCGACCGAGAATGGGCGGGCGATACGCTCACGCGCACTATATGACATTATCGACCGAGAATGGGCAGGCGATACCTCACGCGGACTATATGACATTATCGACCGAGAATGGGCCGGCAAGATACCTGCACGCGAACTATATGACATTATCGACCGAGAATGGGCGGGCGATACCTTCTGCAGGCGGTATATGACATTATCGTCCCGAAATAGGCGAGCGATATACGTATGGGCGGACTATGCGATGATCGCGTCCCAGTTAGGCGGGTAGTATAGCGCCCTCCTAAAGGGCCGAATTATACTTATGAAAGATAAGTAAGTTATACGGTAATGAACTTAATGATTTTTCCTAATCATGTGCGTAAGAATGTGGCTATAATCTTTATTGGAAATGGGAAAAGATAATGAGGTGAAATTAAGTTCATAAGTGGTAATGACACGGCAGGATCTGGTATGTATTTTAATACTTGTCTTTGTCATTCTTTTATGCGATTATGATCACATCAGACGTTATTTACATTCCATATTCGCATTTTTGTTATCGACCCCTTCGGGCCGCGTTAAATGCCCGCAGTTTTAGGTACCAGTTGGTGATCCTTGCTCTTAGGATCTCGGTTGATTTTTGGGAAAAGCTCCATTTGCTCGGAGGCTTATCTCTTGGTGCGGTTTTCCACGAGGTAGTAGATTCATATATTCGTGGTATGGCGGGCCCTGTCCCGCCACGATTGTTATGATAAAAACTCTTAAGTGCGTAGTCACATATTTGTGGTCGGTTTGTAAAGAAACGAGGCAACCGCTTGGTTGTATATATTTATGTCGGGGAAGGTAGCCTATCGGCTAACTTTGTTGTTTTACTGTTGTTTTATTTTATAAGTTTCATGTATATTCGTGATTATCTCCGATGTATACATGTAGCGGTGCCTGTGCAGGGCACCGCGATCGGCTCGCCGTGACAAAAGTGGTATCGTGAGCGATTAGTCCTCGGAAAGTGTCTAGGCATCGTCTAGTAGAGTCTTGATTATCGGTGTGTTGTGCACCATATCTATAATCGTGAGGTCGCAGGACATTTAAGATTGGTTTCCATTCTTCTCTCTAAGATCGCGCAAGAGAGCCGTCTTATTAGGTCAATCCTCTCCGACCTATTCTTATGAAGCAGTTATGCCTCCTGGCGACCAGGCCTGAAGGGCAAGGCAAAGAGGAGTCGCTAGAGGTACGCAGAGGGTTACCAGACTCGGCACGACTATGCACGGGTTGTAAGTGGCGGCGAAGTTCACCACGCCGACAGATAGAGAGCCGAGAGCGCAAGAGCTCCAGAGGTTCCTGCTCCGGCCCCGCCTGCAGCCTGCGGCGAGTACAGAGATTATGGAGAACAGATCGACTATTGATCGACATAGTGCGGGCAGTCACGGCATGTGTAGCTAACCCTAGAGCCGACAGTTTGCGGATCCGGGATTTTCTGGTTTGTCATCCGCCCGAGTTTTATGGTTCGAGGTCTGAGGAGGATCCGCAGGAGTTCATTCGGCAGCTACAGCGGACTATGGAGGTTCTTAAGGCTTCAGAGACAGAGTCTGTTATGCTAGCCTCTCTTCTGGGTTACTGCGATATTGCGTTGAACCGTTTGAGTCATGGGTCTTGACGAGAGGGATGATGCTCTTCCGGTGTTTGGAAGGAGTTCACAGAGGCCTTTATGGATCACTTTTGCCTCCCGAGATGAGTGAGGCCCGCGAGATAGATTTTTGACCTCGAGGCGAGAATGGGAGGACTATCGTGAGTATAGCACGAGTTTGACTCCTTGGTCAGCGTGCGCACACCATTGTAGCTAACATGGCGGATAGAGTTCATCGTTATGTGATGGGCTAGACCGTCACATGACATCGTGCATGCTGGGGTGGCTCTTCACCATTATGGACATTGCTAGACGCAGCCTATGCGCAGGGGATAGAGGATAGAGAGAGGAGGATCGATTGACTCAGCCAGCTCAAGAGGCCGGGACAGCAGGTCTCGTGGCAATTTTCGAGGCGACAATTTCCGAACAGACTAGGTCTACATGCGGCCAAAGACCGAGTGCTCCTCCACGATTTCCGGCGAGGGTTTTACAACCCGGGAATGCAGGGCCGGCCAGTCTCTAGAGCGAGTCTCGTGAGATGGGGTTCCGCGATCGAGGCCACCTTGCCTCAACGCGCCCAGTGGTAGGTTACATTCTGGGGTATGTCGCACGCAGACGGTGCTTGTTTTTCTTGGGTCGTCAGGGCCATATGTTAAGAAAGTGTCCTTATAGAGGGGTCTGGTGGGACCACACCGCTTCATCGGATCGCCATGTTCTTCGCCTTCAATAGCTAGGCGCTGTGTCATGCAGAGCGCGGAGTTCAGCTTTAGCGGTCCTTTGAACCGCCTATATGATTTCGGTATGTCTTTGGCCCTTTAGAAACTTGTATGCATGATAAAGTTGTGGTATGTTTAAGTTTTATGAATGATTATATTGAGACTATGTATATGTTAGAAGGAGTTGGAAGTGCGAAAAGATAATCTCTTTTGGGCTTATGACGATGATATGCGTGTGCGAGGTAGTAGGGCCATATGTGGCATTGTTGGTATGTCGGGGTTGTGAAAGGGAACTATGTCGCTAATTATAAGTATGACTCCGAAAGAACATTCGGGGACGAATGTTTCTAAGGGGGGAAGAATGTTACACCCCGTATTTATAGGACATGTTTTAAGAACGTACGTAAGAACTCATAAGCGTCAAGATTTTAGACTTGTAAAAATTTAGCGGAATTATGGAAATTGTCGGAAAACGTATTATTGTGATGAATGGGAGGGCGACACGTGTCACCCCCCTTAGAATGCCTTGGACGAAATTGATTATGGACAAAAGGGTCATTTGACCCTTGTTAGGAAGACAAGTCTTGCTAGCCTTAGAGCTTGACAACATTGACCAAGTCAATGACCCCACATTAGTCTTGATATTTGTTAAGACCTCATCCAAACCACCCATTTGTTTAGATCTTAACCCTCCATTACACTATATAATACTAGTAGTGCAAGACAAGCTTAACACTTAGCCAAAATTTCACACAATTTGAAGAACATCAAGAGCCTAGCTCTCGGGTTCACAAGAGGAAAGAAAGAAAAATTTTTGTTTCTTGTTCTTTAAGCCCCACACTTTAAACCAAGGTTCCTAAGTGTGTTGTAAGCATATCTCAATAGAAAAATCTCGGAAAAAGATAGTTTTCGGGTTAGTCGCAAAGTGAAAACCTAGTGGCTTTCTAGGTTTTGGATTGGAAGTTTGAAGGAAAGTTGTTGGTGTGGTTCTAAGGGTCTCAAGTAGCGGATTGAAGTGTCTTGAAGAGTCTCAAGTTGCAAGGAGCGACTTCGGATTTGGAGTTGGATTGAGATTCGTTGAGGTATAATCTTGTCTCTTATTAGTGTTACAAGATTATATATATATTGTTGTTGTTAGCTTTACATGTTGCTAGCATGAAGTTGATATGTTGGAGTTTATAAGTATTATGGATTTCTTGCAGCCTTAAATCCGAAATGTAATGTAAGCCATGTGAAGTTGGATTACAATTTGGTCGTTTACTAGAATCGTCGCATGTTGCCTACTTGAAGATTATAGTAGTTATAATCAAATGCGACTTGATATCATGTTATACTAACAACTTGGATTGAAATGGAAATTGGATAAGAATTGGTGTTATGGTACTCATAGTGGCCGATTTGGACATATAGTTTGTATTAGTTTGATATCTATTGTGGGGCGGAATTTTACACGTCTAGTAGGTGTGTAATCCCCTATTGCTAATTGCATTGATTGGGCCTTAAAATGTGGCGTGTTTGGTTATTGTATTCGGCCTTGAAAAAGGTGGCAAAGTAAGTAGAAACAAAGGAGGTGCTGTCCGATTTTCCGTAGTATTTAGTCACTTAGCACTTGGAATATTCTACGTTTGAAGTAAGAGGTTAATGGACGTATTGTGACCATTATAGGTGGAAGTACTAAGTATAGCTTATCCTACTTGAAGGATGGAATAGCTATCAAGGTTGAAGTACTTTGGAGCATTTTGCTACTTGTCGACAATCGTCACGAGGTATGTGAACCTCTTCCTTCCTTTGGCATGATTCTATGTATGGAATATACCTGTGGTATCATTTCATGTTTCCTTTTACTCTTAGAAGTTAAGAGGAAGTTGTGTGATTTACTCTATGTAGAACTTTTCCTATCTTTTGAGCATGACTAGTTGCACGTATATAGTACGGTAGACGAACAACACCTTGATATCCTTTACTAGTTTTATGAATAGCCAAGTCGGGTGAGTTAGGAGATTAACTCATTTCTTTGAAAGAATAAAGGATGTCTTAAGTATTATTAAAGTTAAGGGACTTGAAGAGTTTTGAAGTATGTGATACTTGTTCCGTTTTAAACGTATAAGTCCCTTGGATAGGAAAATTGTATCTTGGCTAAGGCATAAAGTGAATATAACGACTTTATGGGGAGTTGGTTATATTTGCTTTATGGAAAGATAAATGACTTGATTTTGGTGAAAAGGCAACCTGATTTTAAGGCATCAATTGCCTAAGGTTTTATAATAAAAAGAGTCGCTTGAGTTCTAAAAGTTAATAGACTAATTGTATTTTTGAAAGTTAAAAGAAATGATTTGAAATAAAGAAGGGCAAATTGTTTTAAAGGTACCAATTGCTTAAGGTTTTTAATAAAGAAGTCACTTAATTTAGAAGCCGGTAATTGTATTTCTAAAAAGGTATTGTTGAAAAAGAAGTCTCTTTCTAAAAGAGGATACTATAGTGATACGTTGGGTTAAATTCGGTCTTATTTAAACATCGACCCGGGAATGGGCGCAAGATACCTTATGAGACTATATGACATTATCGACCGAGAATGGGCCGGCAAGATACCTACGCGCACTATATGACATTTTCGACCGAGAATGGGCGGACAAAGATACCTTACGCGCACTATATGACATTATCGACCGAGAATGGGCGGGCGATACCTTACGCGCGACTATATGACATTATCGACCGAGAATGGGCGGCGGTATACCTTACGCGACTATATGACATTATCGACCGAGAATGGGCCGCAAGATACCTTTACGCGAACTATATGACATTATCGACCGAGAATGGGCGGCAAAGATACCTCACGCGGACTATATGACATTATCGACCGAGGAATGGGCCGCAAAGATACCTTTACGCAGACTATATGACATTATCGCCCCGTAAATAGGCCAGCGATACCCGTATGGGCGGACTATGTGGCCGTGATCGCGTCCCAGTTATCGGGTAGTATAAGCGCTCCCAAAGGGCGAATTATACTTATGAAAGATAAGTAAGTTATACGGTAATGAACTTAATTATTTTTCCTAATCGTATGCGTAAGAATGTGGCTATAATCTTTATTGAAATGGGAAAAGATAATGAGGTGAAATTAAGTTCATGTTGGTAATGACACGGCAGGATCCGTATGTATTTTAATACTTGTCTCTGTCATTCTTTTGTACGATTATGATCACATTTCAGACGTTATTTGTTCCATATTCGGTACTGTTATGACCACTTTCTGGTGCGTTAAATGCCGTAGGTTTTAGGTACCGGTTGGTGATCCTTGCTCTTAGGATCTCGGTTGATTTTTGGAAAAAGCTCCATTTGCTCGGAGGCTTATCTCTTGTACGGTTTTCCACGAGGTAGATTCATATATATTCGGGGTATGGCGGGCTCGTCCCACGGTTGTTATGATAAAAACTCTTGAGGTGCATAGTCACATATTGTGGCCGGTTGTAAAGAAATGAGGCAACCGCTTTGTATATATTTATGTCGGGAAGGTAGCCCATCGGCTAACTTTGTTGTTTTATTTTATAAGTTTCATGTATGTTCCGCTGATTATCTACGATGTATACTGTAAGTGCCTGTGTAGGGCACTGGGCCATGTCCTGGTCGGGTCGTGACAATAAATGACTTGATTTAATGAAAGACAATTTGATTTTAAGGCATCAATTGCCTAAGGTTTTATAAGAAAAAGAGTCACTTGTTTTAGAAACCTAACTTTATTTCTAAAGGTATTGTGACTTGTCTTGAAAAGTAATTTTGACTTGATACTACGGTTAATAGTATCTTGGAAGTTTTATACGAAAAAGAGTCATTTTCAAAAGAGTGGAAGTATGTAGTACTTGGGTTAAATTCTGATTTTTATAAAAGACATGTTAGTGCCTTAAGTAAACTAAAATGAGAGTGTATATGAGCGAGAATAATAAGAAGTTAGGATTTCTTAACTTGCTTATATATTGTATGATAAGCGTTAGTGCTTATGTTATGTATGATAAGCCGGTTTGTGCTAGTGGTATATTATTCATTACGGTCATTCCGGTTTGTGACATTTGCATATTCCGTGGATTTGCTACCCACGATGAGAATACCACGCGAGTCCGTAAGGGCTTATGCGGGTGAAATATTCCCGTGCGGTACACCTATGCGGAATACCTCACGCGAGTCCGTAAGGGCTTACGCGTGAAATAGTCCCACGCGAGGAATACCTCATGCGGGTCCACATGACCTACGCGGGTGAAATAGTCGCGAGTAGGATTGCTTAATGACATCGCGCGTGGTCCCGCTTTGATCGTGAGCTTCCTATTTTTATGTTGTAAGTATACTCATATTTACTTTCATTGTTAGTAAGGCACGTTGGTAATCGTAATTTGATTATACTACATGTGTCTCGCTTTGTTTTAAACTTATGATGTAAATCTGATATTTTACGCTTTACATACTTAGTACATATTATATCGACCCCTTCCTGGCCATTGCGTTCACGCCTGCAGTGGTAAGTAGCGGTGGTGGATCCTCATTCTTAGGATCACTTATCAGACGTCAGAAGCTCCATTTCTCCGGAGGCTTGTCTTTTTGGTACAGTCTTTCCCTGATGTTGTAGATTTATGTATATTCAGGGGTATGGCGGGGCCCTGTCCTGCCACAGTTGTTATTCCTAGAGGTCTGTAGTCACATTTAGTGGTTTGGGCTGTAAAAAAAAACGAGTTGTACAATTTTGCTTTTGATTATGCATATTTTATGGAAGACGGCCTTATCGGCTAGCCTGTTATGTTATTGTCTAAACATTTTTTTATATTGTGTATGTTTCGTTGCTATTCTCTGATGTATACCTGAACGGGGTGCCCAGGTAGGGCACCAGTCGCGGCCCCGGGGTCGGGTCGTGACAGTTCGACTACAGAAGTCATTCATCTTATTAGGAGGCTTGTGGGAGTAGTATAGGGAGAGGAAGATAGACCTACATATTATTTTCATCGACCTCGAGAAGACATACGACAAAGTCCCTATGGAGGTTCTATGGAGATGTTTGGAGGTTAGAGGTGTATCTGTGCCATACACTAGGGCAATTAAGGATATGTATGATGGAGTACAGACAGTAGTAGGAGACTATGAGTTATTCCCAATGATAATGGGGTTGCACCAGGGATCAACTCTTAGCGCATTCCTATTTGCATTGGTGATGGATGCAGTAGTAGGTACCGAGATTTTGGGTATTATGAAAACATTAGGAGGTTCAGGGTGTTGTTCGCATGATGCGCAGGGGACGAGCGACCAGACCTGGTGAGATCCCAATTGAATTTTGGAAGAGCGCAAGTAGAGCAGGTTTGAAGTGGCTGACAATGTTGCTTAACGTCATTTTTAAGATGACGAGGATGCCTGAAGAATGGAGGTGGAGTACAATGATTCATTTGTACAAGAATAAAGGTAATATCCAGAGTTAAAACAACTATAGGGGTATCAAGCTGCTAAGCTATACTATGAAAGTTTAGGAAAGAGTCGTGGAGATGAGGGTGAGAAGAGGCGTGTATATCTCTGAGAATCAGTTTGGATTCATGTCAGGACGTTTGACTACAGAAGTCATTCATCTTATTAGGAGGTTGGTGGAGCAGTACAGGGAGAGGAAGAGAGTCCTACAAATTGTTTTCATCGACCTCGAAAAGATATACAACAAAGTCCATATGGAGATTCTGTGGAGATGTTTGGAGGTTAGAGGTGTACCTGTGGCATACACTAGGGAAATCATGGATAAGTATGATGGAGTCAAGACCAGGGTACAGATAGTAGGAGGAGACTCAGAGTTCTTCTCAGTGATGATAGGTGTCACGACCCGAACCCGGGCCCGTGACTGGTGCCTTACCCCGGGCACCCAAGTAGACATACATCAGAGTAATCAGCGGAACATAAAGACAATACATGAAACCAAAGTAAAGACAGTTGAAATAAGAAGACAAAGCTAACCAAAAGCGGTTACCTTCGGATATATATAAATAGCAACTTTTTCAACATGAACAGCTTTAATCCTTTTACAAACCCCGCCCACAACAAGATTACATGCACTTACGAAAGATATGATAACAACGACGACAGGGCTCGCCATACCCCGAATGTAAGCACCTACGATAACAGTGGACTATACCAAGATAAGCCTCGGAGAAACGGAGCTTCCCAAAAGTCGAATCGTGACCCTAAGAGCGAGGATCAACGATGGTGTACCTTTACCGCGCAGATGAACGCACTTCGGGCGAGGTCAAGATAACAAAGTGCATGTGAAATCAAAATAACATCAGAAATGAAATCATAGTAGTCATATAAAGCGGGAGACATGTATGATAACCAAACTACGCTTTACAACAAAGCAAATATGTCAAGTCGTGACTCACGCCTCAAGTCATCACTCAAGTATAACAAGGGTCTCTGTGCCCACAACATCAATCATGCCTGGAATAACTTCTCACCGCCGGCATGATATAAAAGCACCAAGGAACACACATGAACACCGTGTCCCACTGTGTCATAATAAAATCAGACGGTAAGTAAGGCATAGCCGACTACTAAAACCCATGCACCAACAAGGTCGCGAATCAGATTATAAGATCTGTCTAGACCGTCACATGATCAAAGCCGCCACTTGCCCGCAGATCGATGTCGCGTCTAACCTCGAACTCCCGCTGACCGATAGGCCAATCTCATCGCCCGCATGAGGTATTCCCGCATCGAGGGTAGCTACTCCCGCATCGCCCCGACTTCCGAGTCCGTGACGCTACAAGGACCGCATGCCCATAAAGGACGACGCTAACTCGAACTCGTAGCTCCGCATAGGCCCTCAGACCCGCATGAGGTATTCTCGAATCATGGTCCTGCATCGCTCGAAGTCTACCCCAGACGGAGGCGCTTAATCCCGGAATCATCTCAAGAGATGAATGCCACAATACTATCATAACGATCGATAGTTAATAAGCACAATCAAGGGAACCCCTTTACACAAACATCACAAGATACTAACACACGTAGCATCCTAACACGTTTACTTATCAAAGCAACAAGAAGTATTACAAGGCTATCACAAACCAATACAATCAAGTTGTTCACACAAGGTACTTTCTACTATATGATTAACAAGATCGGGTTTTTATCCCCAAAGTACTTCATACATTAACTCTTTAAAAGATACGTTGCTTTCACAAAAGTCACACAATACCCGTAGTATATGAAAATAGAGTGATTATCTTTTAAAGTAAATCAATTACTTCTCTTGTAAAATCAAGTAGCAACATTCTTTCCAATGTTCAAGTTTGCCTAATTTCCAATGTTCAAGTTTCTCATTTTTAGAAAGGTTTCAGTAGTTCATAGTCTTATTCATTTAAGAATATAATTCTCCTTTAAACAATCTGAGAAACCCAAGCCTTATATGTGAGTAGGATATTCTTGTTTATTACAATCTTATTACAGCAGCCATGATCTAGGAAATATCATTTTGTCTCATCTTAGCTTCTATGCAGATGGAAGTTTCTCTGGTTTTAATAATACTTAATTATTCAAAACATTTCCTTTTATTAACACCGCAGATGGTTTGTCGATACACATTCCGATTTCCAAATCAAGAAACATTCTTAAGCCGTTATACCTAACTTCCCATAAAGCTAGTATAACTCTTAAGTTTTCAAAACCAAATATTACTTCCTTTCAAAATGATTCAAAAATCTTTTGAAATACTTCAAGTTCTTTATTAACACATAACAAGCCGCTTATAGTTCAAATCGATTACCTTTTAAAACCACATGTATTTTCTACCAACATAAAGTCGTTATAACTAACTTCCCATAAAGCCGTTATAACACTTTATGTTTTACACCAATCAAATACGTTCAAAGATACGTGACGCTCACCGCATACATATTTCACACATATCATGCTTTAGAAGAGATAGGAAGAGGTTCACATACCTCGCGACGAGTATCGACTAATAGCAAAACGCCCAAGTACATCCAACCGCCGCTACTCCTTGCCAAGTAGATCGCGCCACACGTAGTACTTCAACCTATAAGGCCACAAGCGCGCTATTAACATTTAGATCTCATCGTAGAACATTCTACCAAAAATTCGGCAAAGACTCTCCCGCAACAACAGAAATCTCCTCCTCTATCGAGGCCGGCTACCAAGCCAACCGGGGTTATACATCTAACCCTAACTGTACAATTCTACTTCACTGCACTACTACACAAGTCTCATGTAATACACCCTATGTAATTACAACAAGATTCTTCTTCAATTCAGCTTAAGTCGCAAGACATCGTAGAAGTATTATTCAGCTTAAGTCAAAAGACATTGCCGATACTACGCTCAGTTCTATATATAGTATACTTCAACTATATATTCTAACAACATGTAATTTCCAATTACAATAGAGGACAAGATATTTACCTCGATAAGCCCATAATTATCCTAGCTTAAAGTCGATCCCGGCAATCGCTTAGCTCCAACTCGAGCGCCCAACCCGCTCTAAACCACCCTTAGAAGTTCTAACCAACTTCTACACAATACTCCAACGGACTATGGAGATTTTCCGTGGTTTTGCCAGGATCGATGAAGTATAATAGTATTTTCTGGCTTTTCAGATAGTATAACCTTAGAATACAATAAGGTATATGGCTAAGGTAATTGGGCATTATAACAATACTTTTGAGAGTATTTATACACCACAAAGAGGGGTATTATACGAAAGCAACAAGGCAGTGGGTACCCTACGACCACACTACTAGAGTGGGTGGCTACCTCTACTACCCCACTGTGGGAAAACTCGGCGAAGGGGCCTCACGAAAGGTGAGGAAGGCTCTCAAGACTTAGGCATTTTGATGAAGAAGTCTTCAACCTTAGAGGGTATTTATAGCAAGCCAAGGCCAACCAATGGCCAAGATCTAGCCAAGTTGCCTAGCAAGTGTAGGGCCAAGATCTGCCAAGTGCCCCTTAACCAACTAACACACAAATATCCTACCAACTAAAGCCATTCCAATCGCCACAACCGAGCCTCACGCCCGCTAACGGGAGGGTGCTGGCGCCTCTTGTTGGCCCAACACGCTTCGCCTCTAAAAAATCCGCAAAAATTAAAAATGACATAGCGGAAATTCCCTACGAAAGTCGTGGAAAACGCTTCGTCGAAAAACGACTCTAAACGTGTCAGGCACAAATAATTTTCGCCAAGCCAATATTAAAAGTTTCAAATTTTCTACGCACGCCCCACGCATACTTTGGAAATACGGTATAACATTCTCCTCCTTAGAAACATTCGTCCCGAATGTTCCTTCTAAGTCTCAAAATAAACACGCGCCAGATAGGCTTCCTACTATACTTACGAGAACAATCCTTGCCACACATGGCCACGTAAACAACTTCGCAAAAGCTTACATCCAAGTCCACGAGGAAACACCTCTAACATCACCATAAAACACTTCTCACCGGGTTTAAAATATACCTCCTTCGACCTTCTCTTTACAAAAGAAATGATCACATCTATGCTCGCCATACATGCTCGCTTCTCTTTACTCGTCGTAGATACCACTTTGTCACTTTGCTCGAGGCATTAACCTTCTCAAAGCGACCCAACAAATGGTACCACCGCACGCGATCCTCGAGGATGTCGATACTCGAACTCTTTCCACATTTCGACATCGTCGCTTTCCAAAACTCGGTTACTATCTCTAACGTGGTCATCATTAAGTGGGAACACTCGGATGGATCTCGATACTTTTCCGATCATAACAATACGAAGATCGACGCATACCTCCTAAGTCGGACGAAAAGCTAATCATATAGCAACCCGCCTATTCTTCACATGAACTCAAAAGGCCCAAAGTAACTCGTTAAGTTCCTCTGCCTTCCAAAACTCGTCACACCCACCCCGGGTGGTACTTTCAAGAAGACCGACCAACTCGAACTCTGGCGTCGTCGCCGATTATCCGCACGATTCCTCCGAGCCGCCGTAACTTCTTCTAGACAAACTTCACTATCCACAATTACCGGAACAAGCTCAACCAACCGTTCAACCTTGTTAACATCGAACCAATCGACGCAAGATCTTACACTTCCGCCTTACAAGGCTTCATAAGGCGATATCCGAACACCGAAATGGTAGCTTAAACACTACCTCCACAGAGACAACAATCCCTACAACTATCCCCGAAATCCAAACACCGCCCGGTGGCGAACGCGATTCGAGACTCACCCGAAGTTCTTAACACATGCTTGGCAAAACTTTCAAACAAAACAGCCAGAATTGGCTCCACTGTCGCCATAAGGGAAGGTAGGCACCCCGCAGCCTTACAACCTTCGATAAAACAACACGCGAGTAAACGGCCCCGATCGGCGACACGATGGGTCGCCCCATCGCCCGACCATCGGTCGAACGCATCCACGAACTCGTGACTGGTTATCTAAACTTGGGCCTAACACCCTCGTGACTTACCACAAGGCGACCACCACAACCGAATACCACCAAACAACAGCCGCGGGTTGACCCGCATCACGGCCTCAATCCGACCCGCCAACGAGCACAACACTAGTTCCCCAAGGAAAACTCTCACTAATCACGTTACGAAACCTAGCGGTCTTCATAGCTCAACTACCCTCTTTCATTTCACACTACTCGTGGACTTATCCCACAAACGTAGCTCACGTGCACTATGCACTCCTATAAGGATCAAACATAACACTACACCTTTACTCGAGATGGCCTTACCTCTAAGGTCTTTACGTGAAACATTCTAAGGCTCACACCTTATCTATCCCCAAAATCTTACTCCTGCTAACTAACCAAGATTTCTAATCACAACTAACACACCGCTATCGAACATAACACTTAAGGTATACTCACCTTATCACATAAACAAAACTCAGAGGGTTAAAGATATATCTATATCTCATCGCTTCACTCCTCTTAGTCGCTCTAATCAAACTCGCCTGTAGGCGATACCGTTGAGGAGATGACAAACTACCCACCGATCCTCGAAGGCTAAGTCCTCCTACAAGGACACTCTTCGACACTGCACTGACGGTCATAGTACAACAAGTACCAACCTAAAAGATGACATTCCCGACGACGTCACATCGGAACCGGAAGCCCGAGTTCACCAACTCCTCGCACACCCCGAACGCCCCGGAATTTGTAGACCACTCAGACCGGCGAGGTGCATAATCTAATCACGCGAGGTGACTCGCCGAAAGTTACCAAAGGACCTTGGCTGCTCGCCTCTTCGCCCTCGTTAACCCGCCGATCTCTACGCTTTCTACCGCGGTATAAGCTCGCATACGTGCCATGCTTAAGCTTCAATCAAGAACTACTTTGCACAACCTCTCGTTGATATTCATCAAGACTCGCGTACATCGGTATACTCTCGTAGTTAAATCCATAGCTAGTAACAGTGGTCGCTTCTGCAATCCATATTCTCTGCTCTCGGTCGCGAACCGGGCGTTCAAATATCATGGCCGCAGAGGAATCCGCCGCGGCTAAACTCTCCAAGCTAGCGACGCCGCAGTAACTCCCGAACGAAGCACCACCCAAGGTGATAATCGGGCCTGTGCCCACGTAACCCTCTCTCAGATTTACTCGCAGCCTCCTGGCCGCTTTGCCCTCCCGGGCCCGGTTGCCTACGCGGAGGCATAACGAGCAAGTGGAAAGAATTTACGTTAGAGGTCCAACTTACAACACACTCTAAGGCACGATCTCGAGTGAGAAGAATAGAAACCAATCCTAAATATCCTATAGCCTCCTCGATTATTGGTGTGGTGCACAACACACCGATAATCAAGACTTACCGGATACGGTCAGAGACACTTTCCGAGGATTAATCGCTCGATACCACTTTTGTCACGACCGAACCTCGCGGATCGTGCCTTACCGGGCACCCAAGTAGACATACATCGAGTAATCACGAACATAAAGACAATACATGAAACCAGTGTAATAAGACAGTTGAAATAAGAAGACAAAGCAACCAAAACTACCTTCAGATATATATAAATAGCAACTTTTTCAACATGAACAGCTTTAATCCTTTTACAAACCCCGCCACAACAAGATTTCATGCACTTCTACGAAAGATATGACAACAACGACGGACAGTGGCCCCGCCATACCCCGAATGTAAGCACTTACGATAACAGGACTATACCAAGATAAGCCTCCGAGAAACGGAGCTTCCTAAAGTCAATCTGGACCAAGAGCGAGGATCAACGATCGTGTACCTTTACTCGCGGATGAACGCACTTCGGGCGAGGTCATAACAAAAATTTGTATGTGAAATCAAAATAAATATCAGAAATGAAATCATAGTAGTCATATAAAGCAGAGACATGTATGATAACCAAACTACGCTTTACAACAAAGCGCCATGCTAAGTCGTGGACTCACGCCTCAAGTCATCACTCAAGTATAACAAGGGTCTCGTGCCCACAACATCAATCATGCGGTGGAATAACTTCTCACCGCTGCCGGCATGATATAAAAGCACCAGGAACACACATGAACACCGTGTCCCACCGTGTCATAATAAAATCAGACGGTAAGTACGAAGGCATAGCCGACTACTAAAAACCCACGCACCAACAAGGTCCGCGAATCAGATTATAAGATTCGCTTGCATCATTACATGATCAAAGCCGCCACTTGCCCGCAGATTACCGCTGCGTCAACTCGAACTCCCGCAGCCCGCATAGGCCAATCTCATCGCCCGCATGAGGTATTCCCGCGATCGAGGGTAGCTACTCCCGCATCGCCCCGACTTCCGAGTCCGCGATGGCCACGCGACCGCATGCCCATAAAGGACGACGACGCTAACTCGAACTCGTAGCTCGCATAGGCCCTCAGACCCGCATGAGGTATTCTCGAATCACGGTCCTGCATCACCGAGTCTACCCCCAGACGGAGGGCGCTTAACCCTAATCATCTCAAGAGATGAATGCCACAATACTATCATAACGATCGATAGTTAATAAGCACAATCAAGGGAAACCCTTTACACAAACATCACAAGATACTAACACACGTAGCATCCTAACACGCTTACTTATCAAAGCAACAAGAAGTATTACAAGGCTATCACAAACCAATACAATCAAGTTGTTCACACAAGGTACTTTCTACTATATGATTAACAAGATCGGGTTTTTATCCCCAAAGTACTTCATACATTATCTCTTTAAAAGATACGTTGCTTTCACAAAAGTCACACAATACCGTAGTATATGAAAATAGAGTGATTATCTTTTAAAGTAAATCAATTACTTCTCTTTGTAAAATCAAGTAGCAACATTCTTTTCCAATGTTCAAGTTTGCCTAATTTCCAATGTTCAAGTTTCTCATTTTTAGAAAGGTTTCAGTAGTTCATAGTCTTATTCATTTAAGAATATAATTCTCCTTTAAACAACTGAGAAACCCAAGCCTTATATGTGAGTAGGATATTCTTGTTTATTACAATCTTATTACAAAGACCATGATCTAGAAATATCATTTTGTCTCATCTTAGCTTCTATGCAGATGGAAGTTTCTACTGGTTTTAATAATACTTAATTATTCAAAACATTTCCTTTTATTAACACCGCAGTTGGTTTGTCGATACACATTCCGATTTCCAAATCAAGAAACATTCTAAGCCGTTATACCTAACTTCCCATAAAGCTAGTATAACTCTTAAGTTTTCAAAACCAAATATTACTTCTTTCAAAATGATTCAAAATCTTTTGAAATACTTCAAGTTCTTTATTAACACATAACAAGCCGCTTATAGTTCAAATCGCTTACCTTTTAAAACCACATGTATTTTCTTACCAACATAAAGTCGTTATAACCAACTTCCCATAAAGCCGTTATAACACTTTATGTTTTACACCAATCAAATACGTTCAAAGACATGACGCTCACCGACTACATATTTCACACATATCATGCTAGAAGAGATAGGAAGAGGTTCACATACCTCGCGACAGTATCGACTAATAATAGCAAAACGCCCAAGTACATCCAACCGCGGCTACTCCTAAGCCAAGTAGATCGCGCCACACGTAGTACTTCAACCTATAAGGCCACAAGGCGCTTTATTAACATTTAGATCTCATCAGAGAACATTCTACCGAAAAATTCAAGACTTCTCCCCGCAACAGCAGAAATCTCCTCCTCTATCGAGGCGGCTACCAAGCCAACCGTGGGGTTATACATCTAACCCTAACGGTACAATTCTACTTCACGGTACTACTACACAAGTCTCATCAGAATAATGCCCTATGTAATTACGGTTCAAGATTCTTCTTCAATTCAGCTTAAGTCGCAAAGACATTGCAGTAAGTATTATTCAGCTTAAGTCAAAAGACATTGCCGATACTACGTTCACTTCTATATATAGTATACTTCAACTATATATTCTAACAACATGTAATTTCCAATTACAATAGAGGACAAGATATTTACCTCGATAAGCCCATAATTATCCTAGCTTAAAGTCGATCCCGGGCAATCGCTTAGCTCCAACTCGAGCGCTCAACCCGCTCTAAACCACCCTTAGAAGTTCTAACCAACTTCTACACAATACTCCAACGGACTATGGAGATTTTCCTAGGGTTTCGGTTTGTGGTGACTAAGTATAATAGTATTTTCGGGCTTTTCAGATAGGTATAACCTTAGAATACAATAAGGTATATGGCTAAGGTAATTTGGGCATTATAACAATACTTTTGAGAGTATTTATACACCACAAAGAGGGGGGTATTATACGAAAGCAACAAGGCTAGGGGGGGGGGGGTACCCCACGACCACACTACTAGGAGGGGGGGTGGCTACCCCTCGGCCTACCCCACTAGGGGGGGAAAACTCTCGGCGAGGGCCTCACGAAAGTGAGGGGAAGGCTCTCAAGACTTAGGCATTTTGGAAGAAGTCTTCAACCTTAGAGGGGTATTTATAGCACAAGCCAAGGCCAACCAATGGCCAAGATCTAGCAAGTGTAGGGCCAAGATCTTGCCAAGTGCCCCTTAACCAACTAACACACAAATATCCTACCAACTAAAGCCATTCCAATCGCCACAACCGAGCCTCACGTCCGCTAATGGGAGGTGCCAGTGGCGCCTCTTGTTGGCCCAACACGCTTCGCCTCTCGGAAAAATCCGCAAAAATTAAAAATGACATAGCGGAAATTCCCTACGAAGTGTGAAAACGTTTCATTAAAAACGACTCTAAGCGGTGTTGTGCACAAATAATTTTCGCCAAGCCAATATTAAAAGTTTCAAATTTTCTACGCACGCCCCACGCACATACTTTGGAAATACGGTATAACATTCTCCTCCTTAGAAACATTCGTCCGAATGTTCCTTCTAAGTCTCAAAATAAACATGCGCGCAAGATAGGCTTCCCTACTATACTTACGAGAACAATCCTTGCCACACATGGCCACAGAAACAACTTGCGCAAAAAGCTTACATCCAAGTCCACGAGGAAACACCTCTAACATCACCATAAAACACTTCTCACCGGGGTTTAAAATATACCTCCTTCGCACCTTCTCTTTACAAAAGAAATGATCACATCTATGCTCGCCATACATGCTCGCTTCTCTCTTTACTCGTCGTAGATACCACTTTGTCACTTTGCCTGAGGCATTAACCTTCTCAGCGACTCCAACAAATGGTACCATCGCACGCGATCCACGAGGATGTCGTATACTCGAACTCTTTCCACATTTGACATCGCTTGATTCAAAACTCGGGTTACTATCTCTAACGTGGTCATCATTAAGTGGGAACACTCTGGATGGATCTCGATACTTTTCCGATCATAACAATACGAAAAGATCGACGCATGACCTCCTAAGTCGGACGGCAAAAGCTAATCATATAGGCAACCTGGCCTATTCTTCACATGAACTCAAAAGGCCCAAAGTAACTCGGGTTAAGTTCCCTCTGTCTTCCAAAACTCGTCACACCCACCCCGGGGTGGTACTTTCAAGAAGACCGACCAACTCGAACTCTAGCGTCGTCGCCGATTATCCGCACGATTCCTCCGAGTGCCGAACTTCTTCTAGACAAGCTTCACTATCCATACCTTTGGAACAAGCTGAACCAACCGTATCAACCTTGTTAACATCGAACCAATCGATCGGCATCTTACACTTCCGCCTCTTACAAGGCTTCATAAGGCGATATCCGAACACCTAAATGGTAGCTTAAACACTACCTCCACAGAGACAACAATCCCACAACTATCCCCGAAATCCAAACACCGCCCGAGGCGAACGCGATTCGAGACTCACCTGAGTTCTTAACACATGCTTGGCAAAACTTTCGAAACAAAACACCGTAACTGGCTCCATCGTTCGCCATAAGGTGAAGGTAGGCACCCTGCAGCCTTACAACCTTTACGATAAAACAACACAATGAGTAAACGGCCCCGAAGGACACGACACGGCTGGTCGCCCATCGCCCGACCATCGGTCGAACGCATCCACGAACTCGACCGTTATCTAAACTTGGGCCTAACACCCTCGTGACCTACCACGCGGGACCACCACAACCGACCCGCTGAAACAGCCGCGGGTTGACCCGCATCATGGCCTCAATCCGACCGTCAGCGAGCACAACACTAGTTCCCGAAGAAAAACTCTCACTAATCACGTTACGAAAACCTGGCCTTCATAGCTCAACTACCCTCTTTCATTTCACACTACTCGTGGACTTATCCCACAAACGTAGCTCACGTGCACTATGCACTCCTATAAGGATCAAACATAACACTACACCTTTACTCGAGATGGCCTTACCTCTAAGGTCTTTACGTAAAACATTCTAAGGCTCACACCTTATCTATCCCCAAAATCTTACTCGGTTAACTAACCAAGATTTCTAATCACAACTAACACACCGCTATCGAACATAACACTTAAGGTATACTCACCTTATCACATAAACAAAACTCAGAGGTTAAAGATATATCTATATCTCTTTGCTCCTCTTAGTCGTTCTAATCAAACTCGCCTCGTAGGCGCATATTGAGGAGATGACAAACTACCCACCGATCACGAAGGCTAAGTCCTCCTACAAGGACACTCTTCGACACTGCACGACGGTCATAGTACAACAAGTACCAACCTAAAAGATGACATTCCGGGATGACGTGCATCGCATGAACGGAAGCCACGGAGTTCGACCAACTCCTGCACACCCCGAACGCCCCGAAATTTGTGAAGACCACTGCTGCTGGCGGAGGTGCATAATCTAATCATTGGTGAGGTGACTCGCCTCGAAAGTTACCAAAGGACGCTCGCCATTGCGGCCTGCCTTCTCGTCGCCCGTTAACCCGTCGATCTCTACGTTTCTCGGCTGCTGTGTATAAGCTCATACGTGCCATGCTTAAGCCTCAATCAAGAACTACTCTTTGACAACCCTCGTTGATATTCATCAAGACTCGCGATACATCGGTATACTCTCCGGTAGTTAAATCCATAGCTAGTGCGGTTCGCCTCTTTGCAATCCATATTCTCTGTTCCAGTCGTGGGCGAAGGTTCAAATATCATGGCGCGATGGAATCGCTGCGCCGTGCTAAACTCTTTGGGGCTAGTGGCGTCGCAGAACTCCCGAATGAAGCACCACCTAAGGTGATAATTGGGCTGTGCCCACGTAACCCTCAGACTTACTCGCAGCTCCTCGCTGCGCCCTCTGGGCGGGTTGCCTACGCGGAGGCATAACGATAAGGAAAGAATTTACGTTAGAGGTCCAACTTACAACACGGCTCTAAGGCACGATCTCGAGTGAGAAGAATAGAAACCAATCCTAAATATCCTATAGCCTCACGATTATTGGTGTGGTGCACAACACACCGATAATCAAGACTTCTTGGATCTGATGCGTAGACACTTTCCGAGGATTAATCGCTCGATACCACTTTTGTCACGACCGAACCGGGCGTGGTCGTGCCTTACCCTGCACCCAAGTAGACATACATGAGTAATCGTGAACATAAAGACAATACATGAAACGATGTAATAAGACAGTGAAATAAGAAGACAAAGCAACTAAAGCTGTTACCTTGGTATATATATAAATAGCAACTTTTTCAACATGAACAGTTTAATCCTTTTTACAAACCACGCCTGGCATTACTCTGCACTTACGAAAGATATGACAACAACGACGGGGCGGGGCCGTCATACCTCGAATGTAAGCACCTACGACAACGGGGACTATACGAAGATAAGCCTCCGAGAAACGGAGCTTCCTAAGTGACTGTGACCCTAGAGCGAGGATCAACGGCGGTGTACCTTTACTGCGGCATGAGCGGCCCTCAAGAGGTCTGACAACAGAGTATGTGGCGAAAATAAATCGTAAATGAAATCATAGTAGTCATATAAAGCGAGAGACATGTATGATAACCAAACTACGATTTACAACAAAGCGATCATGTCAGTCGTGGACTCACGCCTCAAGTCATCACTCAAGTATAACAAGGGGTCTCAGGCCCACAACATCAATCATGCCCGTGGAATACCTTCCCGCCAGCTGATCATGATATAAAAGCACCAAGGAACACACATGAACACGGGTCCGCTGTGTCATAATAAAACTGTGCGGGGGTAATGCGAAGGCATAGCCTGCTACTAAAAACCCACGGTATCAACAAGGTCATGAATCGTATCATAAGATCTGTCTAGGCCGTCACATGATCAAAAGGCCGCCACTTGCGCAGATGTCGATGTCTTGGCGTCTAACCTCGGAACTCCGCGACTCGCGTAGGCCAATCTCATCGCCCGCGTAGGTATTCCCGCGTCGGTAGCTACTCCGGCATCGCCCCGACTTCCGAGTCCGCATACGGAGGACCGCGATGCCCATAAGGGCGACGCTAACTCGGAACTCTCGTAGCTCCGCATAGGCCCCAGACCCGCATGAGGTATTCTCGAATCACGGTCCTGCATCGCCGAGTCTACCCCGACGGAGGCGGCTTAACCGGAATCATCTCGAGATGAATGCCACAATACTATCATAACGATCGATAGTTAATAAGCACACTCAAGAGAAACCCCTTTACACAAACATCACAAGATACTAACACACGTAGCATCCTAACACGCTTACTTATCAAAGCAACAAGAAGTATTACAAGGCTATCACAAACCAATACAATCAAGTTGTTCACACAAGGTACTTTCTACTATATGATTAACAAGATCGGGTTTTTATCCCCAAAGTACTTCATACATTAACTCTTTAAAAGATACGTTGCTTTCACAAAAGTCACACAATACGTAGTATATGAAAATAGAGTGATTATCTTTTAAAGTAAATCAATTACTTCTCTTTGTAAAATCAAGTAGCATTCTTTTCCAATGTTCAAGTTTGCCTAATTTCCAATGTTCAAGTTTCTCATTTTTTAGAAAGGTTTCGTAGTTCATAGTCTTATTCATTTAAGAATATAATTCTCCTTTAAACAATCTGAGAAACCCAAGCCTTATATGTGAGTAGGATATTCTTGTTTATTACAATCTTATTACAGCAGCCATGATCTAGGAAATATCATTTTGTCTCATCTTAGCTTCTATGCAGATGGAAGTTTCTACTGGTTTTAATAATACTTAATTATTCAAAACATTTCCTTTTATTAACACTGCAGTGGTTTGTCGATACACATTCTGATTTCCGAAATCAGTAAAACATTCTTAAGCCGTTATACCTAACTTCCCATAAAGCTAGTATAACTCTTAAGTTTTCAAAAACCAAATATTACTTCTCCTTTCAAAATGATTCAAAATCTTTTGAAATACTTCAAGTTCTTTATTAACACATAACAAGCCAGTTATAGTTCAAATCAGTTACCTATAAAAAACCACATGTATTTTCTTACCAACATAAAGCTGTATAACCAACTTCCCATAAAGCCGTTATAACACTTTATGTTTTACACCAATCAAATACGTTCAGCACGTATGCGTCTCGTACTACATATTTCACACATATCATGCTAGAAGAGATAGGAAGAGGTTCACATACCTCGCGGCAGTATCGACTAATAGCAAAACGCTCAAGTACATCCAACCGTGGCTACTCCTTAAGCCAAGTAGATCGCGCCACACGTAGTACTTCAACCTATAAGGCCACGGTGCGCTTATTAACATTTAGATCTCATCGTAGAACATTCTACCGAAAATTCAAAGACTCTCCCCGCAACGGCGTAAATCTCTCTCTATCGAGGCCGCTACCAAGCCAACCGGGGTTATCATCTAACCTAACGGTACAATTCTACTTCACGGTACTACTACACAAGTCTCATGTAATACCCTATGTAATTACGGTTCAAGATTCTTCTTCAATTCAAAGCTTAAGTCGCAAGACATTGCCGTAAGTATTATTCGGGCTTAAGTCAAAAGACATTGCGATACTACGTTCGTTCTATATATAGTATACTTCAACTATATATTCTAACAACATGTAATTTCCAATTACAATAGAGGACAAGATATTTACCTCGATAAGCCCATAATTATCCTAGCTTAAAGTCGATCACGGGCAATCGTTTAGCTCCACTCGAGCGCTCAACCCGCTCTAAACCACCCTTAGAAGTTCTAACCAACTTCTACACAATACTCCAACTGACTATGGAGATTTTCCTAGGGTTTCGGTTTGTGGTAGCGGAGTATAATAGTATTTTACGGGCTTTTCAGATAGGTATAACCTTAGAATACAATAAGGTATATGGCTAAGGTAATTTGGGCATTATAACAATACTTTTGAGAGTATTTCTACACCACAAAGAGGGGGGTATTATACGAAAGCAACAAGGCTAGGGGTACCCGGCCACACTACTAGGAGTGGGTGGCTACCCTCGGCCTACCCAGTGGGAAAACTCTCGCCGAGGGCCTCACGAAAAGGGAGGGGAAGGCTCTCAAGACTTAGGCATTTTGGATGAAGAAGTCTTGACCTTAGAGGGTATTTATAGCACAAGCCAAGGCCAACCAATGGCCAAGATCTGGCAGTGCTGCAAGTGTAGGGCGAAGATCTTGCCAGTGCCCTTAACCAACTAACACACAAATATCCTACCAACTAAAGCCATTCCAATCGGCCTGGCCAAGGCCTCACGTACGCCAATGGGAGGGTGCCAATTGGAGCCCTCTTGTTGGCCAAACACTTTTCTTCTCTCGGAAAAATACGCAAAAATTAAAAATGACATAGACGGAAATTCCCTACGAAGTTTGGAAAGCGTTTCGTCGAAAAACGACTCTAAACGGGTGTTGTGCACAAATAATTTTCGGCCAAGCCAATATTAAAAGTTTCAAATTTTCTACGTACGTCCTTACGTACATACTTTGGAAATACGGGGTATAACAATAGGGTTGCACCAGGGATCAACTCTTAGCCAATTTATGTTTGCAATGGTGATGAATGGACTGATGCAATAAATCCAATAGGAGGTGCCATTGTGTATGTTATTCGCAGACGACATAGTCATAATTGATGAAACTCACAGCAAAGTGAACGTTAAGCTGGAGGTTTGGAGACAGACTCTGGAGTCTAAAGGGTTCAGGTTGAGTTGGACCAAGACATAATACTTAGAGTGCAAGTTTGGTAACGAGAGCGACCTTAAGACAGACGTGAAGGTGAGACTTGGTATTCGGGTCATTCCAAAGAAAGGGAGCTTCAAGTACCTCGGATGTATTATCCAAGGGAATGGTGAGATTGATGATGATGTCACACATCGTATTAAGGCATGGTGGATGAATTGAAAGCTCGCATCTGGAGTCTTGTGTGATAAAAAGGTGCCACCAAAACTTAAAGGCAAGTTATATAGGGTGGTGGTTAGACTTACTATGTTGTATGGGGCAGAGTGTTGGCCGATCAAGATTTCACACACCCAAACGATGAAAGTTGTGGAGATGATGATGCTTAGATGGATGAGTGGGCATACAAGGAGGGATATAATTAGAAATGATGATATCCAGAACAGAGTGGGAGTGGCCTCGGTGGGGGATAAAATGCGAAAAGCGAGGTTGAGATGGTTCGTGTACGTGTAAAGGAGTGACATAAATGCCCAGTGTGGAGGTGTGAGAGGTTGGGTATGAATGGGTACATGAGGGGTAAAGGTAGACCGAGGAAGTATTGGGGAGATGTGATTAGACGGGACATGACACAAGTGCAACTCACTGAGGACATGACCTTATATAGGGAGTTATGGATGACACATATTATGGTAGAAGGGTAGTAGGTAGTCTAGCGTAGTCATGCCTACGCTTACAAACTTCTAGTTGTAATATTATTATTGTAGGCTCGCTTAGCCTGTCATATTAATAGGCACAATGTTACCTTATAGTCCCTTGTCGTTTGATTTATGATATGTTTATTTTGTTTGTCTTATTTACTTGCATTATGTATTGCTTCTTTTTGCTTCTTTCACTTTTTCAGAATTCACTATCATGACTTACTCACTTTGTTTTGACTTGTGTTTTGTCTTGAGCCAAGAGTCTTTCGGAAACAGCCGCTCTACCTACCATAATAGAGGTAAGGTACATACACTCAATCCTCTCAGACCTCACATTGTAGGATTTCATTGAATATATTGTTGTTGTTGTTATAATAATAGTAGCAACATCCAAAATAAGACGTGAAGTAATTTTTTGGAGTGCAAGGGTAGAGTTTGAATTTATTACATATTTAAAAGTTATCATACCTAGAAGATGATATCTCTTTAAAATAAAAAAGCTCTCTTTGAATTTATTTTGTCAATAGAAACACATAAAATTCTTTATCTCTCCATCCCAGTTTTAGTTTGTATGTCATAAAGTTTTAAAGATTAAATATAAATTTTTAAATTTAGTGGTCGTAAATTGAAAATATGTGTAATGTACTAAAATATAAACTTGTTAGGTATAATGTTTGAATTGTAAACTTAATAAATATAAAAAGAAAATATACTTAATTACATACACACACAAAAAGTAAAACACTTAATTAATACGAGAGGAGTACTTTTTTGTATGGAAAGTTCACCTTATTTTACCTCCATCAGTTTCTTTGCCAAGCCTAAGTGAGCTTCAAGTATATTTCCCAAGTTTAATAATAAGGGTAATCTATAAACCAAACTTGGGACATTCACTATTATTAAAGTCATTTTCTTATTCTTTAATCTTGAAGACTCACTTTGTGCATTTTTTTATTATGTGTTTCCCATTTGTTCTGGTTTGTTTGTTGTTGACTAAAATAAGTGTTTCTTTATCTGTTACTAAGGTGTTTATGTGCCGTTTCTTTTTCCTTCTTTGTTGACACATTTCTTTGTTTATTTAACATTTGTTTTATGTACTTAAGTGTTGTTACCTCTTTGTCCTTTATTGTAATTATTATTTATGTACTTAGCTTTAATCAAATCATTAGTGTATATGTACTTGACTTAAATCAAATCATTATTGCTTTACCCTTAAATAGTTTTCTGACAGTTTACTGTTTGTTGCCTATTTTGCAGATTCACAGTGATGGTAAGACTTGAGGTGATTTTCACTATGGTGGAGAGTGGATTAAACTTCTAAATATGGTCTATTCATTTAAATTTGTACACACATGAAAAGGGTATGACTCTGACCTTCTATGTTTTTCAGACTTAGTAGATCAATTTAAGAAGTTAGGTTTATATGGAATTGATTTATGGGATTACTCAAGGTGTCTTTGAACCTGCAGCAAGATCAAGGAATCACCTTTATGTCTGACATACAAAAGATAAACCTTTAATGTTTGTTTTATTGTTGACTGTTTCTTTTACTGTTTGTTTTACTTTTCTACTGTGCTTGCAGGGGTTAAATGATGCAATTAAGATAACTTTTATAGAAGAAAAGTAAAGTTATTGTGCTAAACACATAGAGCACAATTGGTTGAAGAGATGTGATGGTTCTGAAGCACTGAAGAAGAAAATGTGGCATTGTGCATGAAGCTCTTACCCTGAAGAGTTTTGTGACCATTTGAAGGTTATAAGAGAAATTGATCAGCCTGCTGTTGAGAACCTGTTAACATACTGAGTTAGAGTCTACTTTGACACAATTTACAAGAATTAGAATGTGGAAAACAACATCACAGAGTCATTTAATAGCTGAATTTTGGATACAAGGTGCAAGTCAATTATCAGAATGCTTGAAGATATCAGACTAAAAGTAACACTTGTCCATTTCAGCTTGTCTATTTAGTTTTAACACATGAAACTAACACTTGTCCATTTCAGCTTGTCTATTTAGTTTTAACACATGAAACTAACACATTTCATTTTGGTTATTTAGTTTTAACACATAAAACTAATTCTTTAATATTGTGTAAGTAATGGAAATGTTGATATCCAATGAAAGTGAGGTGCAAAAATAGGCTACTGGCTACAGTCCTATAGAGAAGAGATTTAGGGCTATGAGGTTATTGCTGAAAACTGTTGTTGACACCCAATTTTGTCCCATCTTTTCCGATTATTTATCTGCAATTCAAAATATTTTTGACACCGCAAAAATAATTTTAATATATACATATATTATTATTATTATTATTATTATTATTATTATTATTATTATTATTATTATTATTCTCAATATCATTATTTATTATCATCATTAGTATTACTCGCATTTTTAACTATCATTTGCCTTTTAAAATCATAATCATAGTTTTATCTTAATATTCTATGTTACTTTATTTTCGCAAAATGGCATCACATTTTGTTATTTTAAACAATAAGCATTTCATAAATATTATATTTTATTATTATCACATCGTCATTTTATCTGTACAATTTTACATTTTTTGCAAAGCATCTTTTTAATAATAAACTCTCTTTTTATATATATCTATTTAAACCTACAACCCACACAAAAAACAAACACCAGCCCAAACTTGGAGGTCTAACCGACCAATCCCTATCCCCAGGCCCAAACCAAAATCGGCCCACCCCTTTTTATCCCTCCCCCCAAAAATATAAAACCCTAGCCCTTTCCTTTACCTCCTTATATTAAAACCCCAAAAAAGAAAAAGGGGGGACCTCTCTCATTTTCTCTCACTCACGGATATCTCCATCGCCTAATTTCCCATTTCCTGAAAAGCTCTTTCCTATTTTCTTTCATGGGGACTCCTAGAAGACCCATCCCCATTGCCCAAAAGTATCATTCTTCTCCAATTTTGTTTTAGGAAGAAACACCCTCACTGCCGCTATTCTTGTTCTCCAACAAGCCCAACGCTGAAACTCCGACGAAAACTACAACTGCACATCGGCTCTACCCCGTCTTCACGAACCCTACGTCCATTGCCTCCATTGTTCCGTCCAGACCACCAAAAAACCACCACGCCGCCGCCCTTCTATTTATTTGCTATTGAATCTGGCCGGAGTTTGAACTTCGGCGACGCTATTGTTTGTTCCTATTTCTCTTGCAGTTAAAGTGTTTAGCGGTTTTTGGACTAATTTTGCTTTGTTTTTGGCTATTTTTGCCATTGTTACCATTAGGGCTGTTATCGGTCCGGATACGCTCGAGAACTAGACCGAAAAGTTAACGATCCTACAACGAGTACCAGACATAAGGATTCAGACCAAAATATCCGATAAACTTATCGGTCCGGTTCTGGTATGTCGATATCCGGACCGGACCGAACCGATAACAGATGGTACCATGAATTTGTATTTGACTCTAACTAATTCAGCCTTGTAAAGTTGTCATTGCTCTTCTAATGGGGAACCATGAAAATGAAAATTTGGCACAACAGGCAAACTGAAGTAATATTAACATAATACCAAGTAGAGATGTTGTCACGACCGAACCGGGCAGACGTGGTGGTGCCTTACCCCGCACCTAGTGATACAACATCGAGAAAAACCAATGAAATGAAAACTTAAACATATAAATAGATATAGATCAAGATGAAAGAAAATAGGCCAACCAAAGCGGTTGCCTTTGGCGTTATATATATCGACCTTTGAGCGATTCTAATCCTTACAACCCCGCCTTACAGCGATCTACGGACCTCTAAGATTTTTACAACACTATGATCGACAGGGCCCGCCATACCACAGATGTACAAGAACCTCTGCACTCGGTAACACACCAAAGATAAGCCTCCGAAGGAACGGAGCTTCCCAACACGCTGAAATGTGATCCTAAGCGGGGATCGACGGTAGATGTACCTCTACTGCGGCGTGACGCGGCCAGAAGGAGGTCGATCTAACAGTACCAAGTATGTGAAGCGTAAATCAGTAAATGAAATCATAATAGTCTATATAAAGCGGGAGACATGTATGATAACCAAACTACGATACACATATAACGATTATATCATGTCGGGGACTCACGCCTCCAAGTCATTACTCAAATATAATGATGGGTCTCACGCCATAACATCAATCATGCGTGGAATACCTTCCTCACCGCCGATCTATGATATGATAACACTAAAGTATACGAACACCAAGTCCTACACGATGCCAAAGCCGTACTAACAATACAATACAACCAAACCACGAAGGCGACAGGCAAGTACGGCCGGCTACGGATACCAAGGCCGCCACGAGTCGGCGGGCAAGTACGAGGGCTAACTACGGTACCAAGGCGTATCACGAGACTTCGTCACACTGTTGAGCGGGGCAAGTCGCGAGGGCTAACTACAGTACCAAGGCGAATCGACCACGAGATGGGGCAAGTCTGGCGACCACCGGTACCAAGGCGAACAAGAAGAAACCTCGTGGAGAGCTAGTCCGTGGAATAACACTATCAGCGGGGCGTGCGGTGGAATTCTCCGTCACTGCCGGTACGTCCAAGTAAGTTCTCAACAAGTCAACCGGCCCTCCATCGAGAGACGCGGTAGTATAAAAACACAATTCTTGCACAACAAAGGCTATCACAACAAGCATAGGCAAGTTTCACAACAACAAGCATAGGCAAGTTATACACAACTCAAGGTACTTTCATTTTATGTCAAAGTCCGGGTTTTAACCCTAAAGTACTACGTACGTTAAATTCCTTTTAAGAGATCCATTCCTTTTATAAAAGTCACCCGATACCCTTAGTATAAAAATAAAGTGACTTACATCTTTTAAGTAAACCAAAACAACTTTCATACTTTCCTTTTTAAAACCAAATTAAGGCAATACCATGCCTTCTTTTTGGACCAAAACACTTTTCTTTTTAAAGTCAAGTTACCACATTAAAACCAATGATAAAACCCTTCTTTTGTTTTCATAAAGTCGTTATAACTAACTTCCCATAAAGCTGTTATAACACTTTATGTTTTAAACCAATTTAAGACAAAACAATGCCTTTCTTTTCCCTAAAGTTTCAGTTTGCCTAATTTCAATTACTCAAGTCTCTTTATTTTAGAAAAGTTTCATAGTTCAATGTCTTTATCCCTTTTGAAACAATTGAGTAACATATGCCATAGGTGTGAGCAGTTTATACTTGTTTATAACCATTTATTAAAGCAGCCATGATCTAGAAAATGAATATCATTTTGTCTCATCTTAGCTTCTATGCGGATGGAGGTTTCTACTGGATTTAATAATACTTCATTATTCAATACATTTTCCTTTATTAGCGCTGCAGTGGTTTGTTCGATACTTATTCTGATTTCCGAAATCAGTAAAACATTATTCCTTTTAAAACCAAGTACTCATTACTCGCGAATGAGGTTTCACACTAACATCCATATTAAGTCAAGACTCTTATCTTTTAAGATTAAGTCTCTTAACTTCTAAAAATCAGTAAACCATTCTCTTTATCTCTCTTAAGACGTTATACCTAGCTTCCCATAAGGCTAGTATAACTCTTATGTTTTCAAAATCAAGTATTACTCTTCTTTCAAAAAGGTTTCTTAATTCTTTTGAAATACTTCAAGATTCTTATTATTCAGGCTTAAGTCAAAAGACATTGCCGTACAACTACGTTCAGTTAGCACACGTACGTCTACCGTATTATATATATATATATTTTATTCAGGCTTAAGTCAAAAGACATTGCCGTACAACTACGTTCAGTTAGCACACGTACGTCTACCGTACTATATATATATATATTTTATTCAGGCTTAAGTCAAAAGACATTGCCGTACAACTACGTTCAGTCAACACACGTACGTCTACCGTACTATATATATATATCTTTAAAATCATGCTCAAGAGTATAGGAAGAATCACATACCTCGCGACGATTATCGACTATAAGCAAAACGCTCCACGGCTATAACCCGGCTAGCCTTGTCCACCTTCCAAGTAGTAAATGCTACTCGCAGAACATTCAACCAATAAAGGTTATCGATCATCAGAAATACGGTCTATGTAAGTCTGATTTAAACTTCTACTTATATATTCTTCTGATGTGATTTTAGTTCAAGTCTTTACTGTATTATCCTTCTATTACAGTTCAATTCTCTTCTATGAATCTTATATTCATTTCTATACAACCACAGTATGTAATTCCCAATTACAATAGAAGGACAATAGTATTTACCTTGATGAGCCCAAAATTATCCAAGTTTAATGTCGCTCCTGAGCAACGTTAAGCTCCTACTCCGTCTTGCTCAACCGCTCCAAACAACCCTTAGAAGTTCTACTTCTTCTTAACACTTCAACCGACTATGAAGGTTTTCCTTAGGGTTTCGTTTTTGTGACTGAGGGGAAGTATAATAGTATTTCTGGGCTTTCGTATAGGGGTAACTTTTTGGAATACTACAAGGTATTTGGGCTAGAGTATTTAGGGCATTATAACAATACTTGGAGAAGTATTTCTCAACCAGGGGGGGGGGGGGGCGTAGGCTCGGCTAGAACCACTAGGCAAGGGGGGGGGGGTGCTCGGCCGAGGGCCTTTCTCAAAGGGGAGGGGGGGACTTTGGACGAGAACTCTCACTAAGAGGGGAGGGATTTTTGCCTTAGAAATTATCAAGTGAGGATGAAGAAAGTCTTCAACTTAGAGGGGTATTTATAGGTCAAGCAATGGCCAACCAATGGCCAAGATCAATCCAAGTGTTAGGCAAGTGTAGGGCTAGGATTAAACCATGTGTACCTTATCCATCTACCACACCAACTTGCACAAATATCCTACCAACTTTGACCCACCCTTTCGTCCATTACGCCCAATTCCTTCCAATGTGAGGGTGACACACGCCCTCGTTGGTCCAAAATGTTTCGTCTCTCGGAAAAATCAGCAAAAATTAAAAATGACATAGCCGGAATTTTCCCTTCGCAAGTCTTGTAAAACGTTTCGTCGAAAAACGATTCTTTTCGGCACTTGTGCCCAAATTTCGATCCTTGCCAATCCTTAAGGCTTAAATTATTATACGTACGTGCTCACGTACATACTCTGAAAATACGGGGTATAACATTCTCCCCTCCTTAGAAACATTCGTCCCGAATGTTCCTTCTCAAGACGAATAACGATAAAGTTCCTCTAACAAGTTGCCAACGCCACACCTGGCCACGAAATAACACACGTTCTCTTCCTTCCTTACTCGTGCCGCTTACCGAACACTTGAACTCTTCTAGTATCGTACCACACTTGATCATCGCTTGGTTCCCAAAACTTTGGAGTCACCACCTCCAAACTTGGTCATCTTACTAGCCTCAATCTTCCTTAAGGCCATTCCCGGCCTTCACGATCCGCTTCTGGTCGAACATATCCACGAACTCATACGATGGTCATTTAAATTTGGGCCTAGCACCCTCGTGACCCTACCACCTGGCGGGACCACCCAGAGCTGACCCTACCTCGAAACAGGCCGCGGGTTGGCCCGCAACATGGCCCCAACCCGACCCACTTAACGCATCAAGCTCTTGTTTCCCGATCCGGAACAATCTTACCTATACAGGTTATGAAAGCTACCACTTCCATTTTACACCACCCAAGGAATTTTCCCACAATTACTCCACGTATACTTATACATTCTGATAAAGATCACCCGCAAAATCTTGTACTCAAGACGGCCTTACATCTAAGGTCTCAACTGTAATATTCTAATGTTCATCATTTTCTCACCCCCAGGCTTACCCTTTTTCACTCACTAGGCTTATAAATCACATTTTAGCACAAAGCTGTCACGACCCGAACCCGGGCCTGTGACTGGTGCCTTACCCCGGGCACCCAAGTAGACATACATCAGAGTAATCAGCGGAACATAAAGACAATACATGAAACCAGTGTAATAAGACAGTGAAATAAGAAGACAGGCTAACCAAAAACGGTTACCTTCAGTATATATATAAATAGCAACTTTTTCAATATGAACAGTTTAATCCTTTTACAAACCACCACAACAAAGATTACTATGGACCTCTAAGAATGATCGACACGATGGCGGGACGGGGCCGCCAAACCCCGAATGTAAACACTTACGGCGGCGGGGACTATACCACCGATAAGCCTCGGAGAAAGCGAGCTTCCCAACAATGGCTGTGACCACGAGAGCTAGGATCAACGGCCGGTGTACCTCGACTGCGGCATGAACGCAGCCCCGAGAGTCGATCTAACAGTGCAGAGTATGTGGCCCGAAAATACATATCGTAAATGAAATCATAGCGATCATATAAAGCGGGAGACATGTATGATAACCAAACTACGATTTACAACAAAGTAGTCATGTGAGTTAGGGACTCGCGCCTCAGTCATCACTCAAGTACAACAATGGGTCTCGGGCCAACATCAATCATGCGTGGAATACCTTCCCGCCAGCTGGCGTGATCCATGATATAAAAGCACGAGGAACACACATGAACACCAGGTCCCACCTGTGTCATAATAAAACTGTACGGGGTAAGTACGAAGGCATAACCGAGTACTAAAAACCCACAGTACCAACAAGGTCATGAACTGTATCATAAGATCTGTCTAGACCGTCACATGATCAAAGCGGCGACGCGCGATATCAATGTGCGTCTAACCTCGAACTCCGCGACTCGCGATAGGCCAATCTCATCGGCCGCATGAGGTATTCCCGCGTCGAGGGTAGCTACTCCCGGCGTCGATCACGAACGCGATCCGCGTGGCCATGGACGCGTGCCCATAAGGGCGACACTAACACGGAACTCGTAGCTCCGCGATAGGCCGGGACTGCGTAGGTATTCTCGAATCATAGGTCCATCGACCGCTGAGTCTACCCGCATCGGAGGCGGCTTAACCCGGAATCATCTCGAGATGAATGCCACAATACTATCATAACGATAGTTAATAAGCACAATCAGAAACCCTTCACACAAACATCACAAGATACTAACACACGTAGCATCCCAACACGTTTACTTATCAACGCAATCAAGAAAGTATTACAAGGCTATCACAAACCAATACAATCAAGTTGTTCACACAAGGTACCTTCTACTATATGATTAACAAAATCGGGTTTTATCCCCAAAGTACTTCATACATCAACTCTTTAAAAGATACGTTACTTTCACAATGTCACACAATACGTAGTATAAAATAGAGTGACTATCCTTTTAAAGTAAATCAATTACTTCTCTTTGTAAAATCAAGTAGCAACATTCTTTTCCAATGACCAAGTTTGCCTAATTTCCAATGTTCAAGTTTCTCATTTTAGAAAGGTTTCGTAGTTCATAGTCTTATTCATTTGAGAATATAATTCTCCTTAAAACTATCTGAGAAACATAAGTCTTATATGTGAGTAGGATATTCTTGTTTATAACAATCTTATTACTGACCATGATCTAGAAATATCATTTTGTCTCATCTTAGCTTCATGCGGATGGAAGTTTCTCGGTTTTAATAATACTTAATTAGTCAAAACATTTCCTTTTATTAACGCTCCAGTGGTTTGTCGATACACATTCTGATTTCCGAAATCAGTAAAACATTCTTAAGCCGTTATACCTAACTTCCCATAAAGCTAGTATAACTCTTAAGTTTTCAAAAACCAAGTATTACTTCTTCTTTCAAAATGATTCAAAAATCTTTTGAAATACTTCAAGTTCTTTATTAACACATAACAAGCCATTTATAGTTCAAATCAGTACCTTTTAAAAACCACATGTATTTTCTTACCAACATAAAGCTGTTATAACCAACTTCCCATAAAGTCGTTATAACACTTTATGTTTTAAACCAATCACATACATTTAGCACGTATGCGTCACCGCACTACATAGTTCACACATATCATGCTAGAAGAGATAGGAAGAGGTTCACATACCTCGCGACGATTATCGACTAATAGAAAAACGCTCCAAGTACCTCAAACCGGCGGCTACTACCTAAGCCAAGTAGATCGCGCCACGCATAGTACTTCCACCTATAAGGCCACAAGTGACTTATTAACATAAGGTCTCTTCGTAGAACATTCTACGTAAAATTCGCAAGACTCTCCCGACAACAGAAATCTCCTCTCTATCGAGGCCGCTACCAAGCCAACCGGGGGTTATACATCTAACCCTAACGGTACAATTCTACTCCACGGTACTACTTCACAAGTCTCATGTAACAGCCCTAAGTAATTCTGATTCGGTAATCTTCTTTAAATTCGGGCTTAAGTCGCAAGACATTCTGTAAGTATTATTCAGCTTAAGTCAAAAGACATTGCCAATAACTACGTTGATTCTATATATAGTATACTTCAACTATATATTCTAACAATATGTAATTTCCAATTACAATAGAGGACAAGATATTTACCTCAATAAGCCCATAATATCCAAGTATAAAGTCGATCCGGGCAATCGTTTAGCTCAACTCAGCGCTCGACCCGCTCTAAACCACCCTTAGAAGTTCTAACCAACTTCTACACAATACTCAACGGACTATGGAGATTTTCCTAGGGTTTCGGTTTTGTGGATGTAAGTATAATAGTATTTTCTGGCTTTTCAGATAGGTATCCTTAGAATACTACAAGGTATATGGCTAAGGTAATTTGGGCATTATAACAATACTTTTGAGAGTATTTCTACCAAGAGGGGTATATATACGAGACAACACCACAAGGGGGTGTATACCCTCGGCCTACTCCCGCAGGGGGTACTCGGCGAGGGTGGGGAAGGGAACTCTCGGCTAAGCCTCGCGAGGAGAGGACGAGAACAACATGAAGGGAGGAGGGTTTCTAAGACTTAGAACATTTTAGGATGAATAAGTCTTCCAAAGGGGGTATTTATAGGTCAAGTGAAGGCCAACCAACGGCCAAGATCTTGCCAAGTGCTATGCAAGTGTAGGGCAAGATCTTGCCAAGTGCACACTAGCCAACTAACACAAAAATATCCTACCAACCTTGACCACAATGGCCAACTTTACCACTACATTATCGCTCAAGGTGTCCCAATGAGAGGGTGACAAGTGTCGCCCTCTTGTTGGTCCAAAATGTTTTCTCTCGGAAAAATCCGCAAAAATAAGAAATGACATAGCGGAAATTCCCTACGAAAGTGTGAAAACGTTTCACAAAACGACTCTAACCGGTGTTATGCACAAATAAAATTCGCCAAGCACTTTAAGGCACAAACTTTCTACGTCGTCCCCGCGTCATACTGAAATACTGGTATAACATTCTCCCCTCGGAAACATTCGTCCGAATGTTCCTTCTAAGTCTCAAACAAACGCGCGCAAGATAGTCTTCACTACTATACTTACGAGAACAATCTCGCCACACCGCCACGTAAACACCGCGCACATACTTCTATCTAAGCCACGAGGAAAACACCTCTAATCATCACCACAAAACACTTCTCACCGGGTCTAAAATATACTTCCTTCGCTTCTCTTTACAAAAAGAAATGATCACCTCTATGCTCGCCATACATGCTCGCTTCTCTCTTTACTCGTCGTAGATACCACTTTGTCACTTTGTCGCGAGCCTTGCTCCGACGACCCAACAAATGGTACCACTTTTGTCACTTTGTCGCGAGCCTTGCTCGACGACCCAACAAATGGTGCCGGGCTGCGCGATCCTCGAGGATGTCGATACTCGAACTCTTTCCACATTTAAATCGCCCGGTTTCCAAAACTCGGGGTTACTATCTCTAACGTGGTCATCATTAATCGGGAACACTCGGACGGATCTTCGATATTTCCCGAACATCACAATACGAAAGCCGGACGCCGCCTCCTACGTCGGACGGCAAATGCTAACATATAGGCAACTCGCCTATCCTTCACATGAACTCACAAGCCCAAAGTAACTCGGGCTAAGTTCCTCTGTTTTCCAAAACTCGTCGCACCCCAAACCCGGGGTGGTACTTTCAAGAAGACCGACCGTCAACCTGAACTCTAAGCGTCGTCGCCGATTATCCGCACGATTCCTCTGAGCTGCCAGAACCTCTTCTAGACAAGCTTCACTATCCACGGTCACCGGAACAAGCTGAACCAACTGTCGAACGCGCCAACATCGAACCAATCGATCGACTTACACTTCCGCCTTACAAGGCTTCATAAGGCGATATCAGAACACCGAAATGGTAGATCAAACACTACCTCCACAGAGACAACAATCCCCACAACTATCCCCGAAATCAAACACCGCCCAGGCGAATGCGGTCGAGACTCACCGAGTTCCTAACCCGCTGGTAAACTTTTAGAAAACGAAAATAGCCACACGGGCTTCATCGCCGACATAAGGTGAAGGTAGGCACCGTGCAGCCTTTCAACCCTTCGGATAACTCAACACGGTAGAGTAAACGGTCCCGAACGAAGAACACGATGGGCTGCCCCATCGCCCGACCATCGGTCGAACGCGTCCACGAACTCGCATTGGTTAACTAAACTTGGGCCTAACACCCTCGTGACACTACCACGGCGGGACCACCACAAGACCCGCACCCAAACATGCCGCGGGTTGACTCCGCGTGGCCTCAACCCGACCCGCAAGCGCAAAATACTATCTCCCGAAGGAACAATCTCACTAAACATGTTACGAAAACCTAGCGGTCTTCTTAGCTCGGCTACCTCTTTCATTCCACACTACTGGGGACTATCCCAAACATAGCTCACGTGCACTGGCACCCGATAAGGATCAACATAACCATACGTCTTTTACCTAGATGACCTTACCTCAAGGTCTCTACGTAACAAGACTCTAAGGTTTACACCTTCTCTATCCCCAATTCTTACTTGGTTAACTAACCAGGATTTCTAATCACAACTAACACAAAGCACTTAAGGTATACCCACCTTATCACATAAACAAAACTCTAGAGGGTTAAAGATATACCTATATCTCCGCTTCACTCCCTTAGTCGTTCTAATCAAACACCGCCGTGAGGCATGCATTGAGGAGATGACAAACTACCCACCGATCACGAAGGCTAAGTCCTCCTGAGGACACTCTTCGATACGGACCACGGCGGTCATAGCAGTACAACAAGTACCAACCTAAAAGATGACATTCCCGGGATGACATACATCGCTAATGAACACCGAGAAAAATCGAATCGGATGGTGGAACTACGTGTAGCGTGAACGGAAGCTCGGAGCTCGACCAACTCCGCATACCTCGAACGCCCACGAAATTCGTGGAGGACCTCATTGCTTGGTGGATGTGCATAATCTAATCTGCTGGTGAGGCGACTCGCCTCAAAAGTTACTGAAGGACCTTGCCGCTCTGGCCCTCTTCTGGTGTCCTTCGTTAACCTGTCGATCTCTACACGTCTCGACTGCTGCGATAAGCCCGCATACCAGGCCATGCTCGCTTCAATCAAGAATTACTCTTGCACAACCTCTTTTAGATAGTCCTCAAGACTCGCAGACATCGGTATACTCTGGTAGCCAAATCTATAGCTAATGCGGTCGCCTCTTTGCAATCTAAATTCTCTGTTCTCGTGGGCGAAGGTTCATATATCATGGCATGATGGGGCCCGCTGCGTGCCAAACTCACTTTGGGCTAGTGACGTCGCGAAATCCCGAATGAAGCACTACCTAGGTAAAGATTGGGCTCTGCCGCAACCCTCACGAACTCTACTCGGACCCGCTTTGCCTTGCCTCTGGGCGGGTTGCCTACGCGGGCATAGCGGTAAGGAAAGAAATACGTCGAGGGTCTAACTTACAACACGGCTCTAAGGCACGATCTCGAGTGAGAAGAATAGAAACCAATCCTAAATACCCTATAGCCTCACGATTATTGGTGTGGTGCACAACACACCGATAATCAAACTGCTCGGATACGGTGCGTAGACACTTTCCGAGGATTAATCGCTCGATACCACTTTTGTCACGACCGAACGGGCGTGGTCGTGCCTACCGGGCACCCAGTAGACATACATCGAGTAATCGGAACATAAAGACAATACATGAAACGATGTAATAAGACGGTGAAATAAGAAAGCAGGCTAACCAAAAGCGGTTACCCGGTATATATATAAATAGCAACTTTTTCAATATGAGCAGTTTAATCCTTTTTACAAACCACGCCACAAAAGCATTACATGGACCTCTAAGAATGATACGACAACAATGGCGGGACGGGGCCCGCCAAACCCGAATGTAAACACTTACGACGGCAGGACTATACCACCGATAAGCCTCGGAGAAACGGAGCTTCCCAAATCAAATGGCGTGACCACGAGAGCTAGGATCAACGGCGGTGTACCTCAACTGCGGCATGAACGCAGCCCGAAGGAGGTCGATCTAACAGTGCAGAGTATGTGAAACTGAAAATACATACGTAAATGAAATCATAGCGATCATATAAAGCGGGAGACATGTATGATAACCAAACTACGCTTTACAACAAAGTAGTCATGTCAAGTTGGGACTCACGCCTCAAGTCATCACTCAAGTACAACAATGGGTCTCGGGCCCACAACATCAATCATGCCGTGGAATACCTTCCTCACCGCCGTGATCATGATATAAAAGCACCAAGGAACACACATGAACACGGGTCCCACTGTGTCATAATAAAACTATGCGGGGTAAATACGAAGGCATAACCTACTAAAAACCCACGGTACCAACAAGGTCATGAGCGTATCATAAGATCTGTCTAGACCGTCACATGATCAAAGCCGGCGCTTGCGCAGATATCGATATGCGCGTCTAACCACGGAACTCCGCGACTCGCATAGGCCAATCTCATCGGCCGCATGAGGTATTCCCGCATCGGTGCTACTCCGGCATCGTCCCGAACGCGATCGCGTAGCGCATGGACCGCATGCCCATAAAGGCGTCACACTAACACGGAACTCGTAGCTCGCATAGGCCGGGACTGCGTGAGGTATTCTCGAATCATAGGTCCATCGACCCGCTGAGTCTACCGCGTCGGAGGCGGCTTAACCGGAATCATCTCAAGAGATGAATGCCACAATACTATCATAACGATCGATAGTTAATAAGCACAATCAAGAAACCCTTCACACAAACATCACAAGATACTAACACACGTAGCATCCCAACACGTTTACTTATCAACGCAATCAAGAAAGTATTACAAGGCTATCACAAACCAATACAATCAAGTTGTTCACACAAGGTACCTTCTACTATATGATTAACAAAATCGGGTTTTTATCCCCAAAGTACTTCATACATCAACTCTTTAAAAGATCGTTACTTTCATGTCACACAATACCCGTAGTATAAAATAGAGTGACTATCCTTTTAAAGTAAATCAATTACTTCTCTTTGAAAAATCAAGTAGCAACAGTCTTTTCAATGATCAAGTTTGCCTAATTTCCAATGTTCAAGTTTCTCATTTTAGAAAGGTTTCGTAGTTCATAGTCTTATTCATTTGAGAATATAATTCTCCTTAAAACTATCTGAGAAACATAAGTCTTATATGTGAGTAGGATATTCTTGTTTATAACAATCTTATTACGTTGACCATGATCTAGGAAATATCATTTTGTCTCATCTTAGCTTCTATGCGGATGGAAGTTTCTCTGGTTTTAATAATACTTAATTAGTCAAAACATTTCCTTTTATTAACGCGCAGTGGTTTGTCGATACATTCGATTTCAAATCAAGAAAACATTCTTAAGCCGTTATACCTAACTTCCCATAAAGCTAGTATAACTCTTAAGTTTTCAAAAACCAAGTATTACTTCTTCTTTCAAAATGATTCAAAAATCTTTTGAAATACTTCAAGTTCTTTATTAACACATAACAAGCCAGTTATAGTTCAAATCAGTACCTTTTAAAAACCACATGTATTTTCTTACCAACATAAAGTTGTTATAACCAACTTCCCATAAAGTCGTTATAACACTTTATGTTTTAAACCAATCACATACATTTAGCACGTATGCGTCTCACCGTACTACATAGTTCACACATATCATGCTAGAAGAGATAGGAAGAGGTTCACATACCTCGCGACGATTATCGACTAATAGCAAAACGCTCCAAGTACCTCAAACCGCCGGCTACTCCCTAAGCCAAGTAGATCGCGCCACGCATAGTACTTCCACCTATAAGGCCACAAGGCGCTTATTAACATAAGGTCTCTTCGTAGAACATTCTACAGAAAATTCGGCAGCACCTCCCCCCCCCCGCAACAGCGTAAATCTCCTCCTCTATCGAGGCCGGCTACCAAGCCAACCAGGGGGGGGTTATACATCTAACCCTAACGGGTACAATTCTACTCCACGGTACTACTTCACAAGTCTCTTTATGTCTGACCCTAAGTAATTACAGTTCAGTAATCTTCTTTAAATTCAGGCTTAAGTCGCAAGACATTGCCGTAAGTATTATTCAGGCTTAAGTCAAAAGACATTGCCAATAACTACGTTCAGTTCTATATATAGTATACTTCAACTATATATTCTAACAATATGTAATTTCCAATTACAATAGAGGGACAAGATATTTACCTCAATAAGCCCATAATATCCAAGTATAAAGTCGATCCTGGGCAATCGTTTAGCTCCAACTCCGAGCGCTCCAACCCGCTCTAAACCACCCTTAGAAGTTCTAACCAACTTCTACACAATACTCCAACGGACTATGGAGATTTTCCTAGGGTTTCGGTTTTGTGACTGACGGAAGTATAATAGTATTTTCTGGGCTTTTCGTATAGGTATCCTTAGAATACTACAAGGTATATGGCTAAGGTAATTTGGGCATTATAACAATACTTTTGAGTATTTCTACCAGAGGGGGTAGATATACGAGACAACACCACAAGGGGGTGTATACCCTCGGCCTACCAGTGGGGTACTCTCGACGAGGGTGGGGAAGGAACTCTCGGCTAAGCCTCACAAGGAGAGGACGAGAACAACATGAAGGAGGAGGGTTTCTAAGACTTAGAACATTTTAGGATGAATAAGTCTTCCAAAGGGGGTATTTATAGGTCAAGTGAAGGCAACCAATGGCCAAGATCTTGCCAAGTGCTATGCAAGTGTAGGGCCAAGATCTTGCCAAGTGCACACTAGCCAACTAACACAAAATATCCTACCAACCTTGACCACAATGGCCACTTTCGCCACTACATTCTGTGAGTGTCCCAATGAGAGGGTGACAAGTGTCGCCTCTTGTTGGTCCAAAATGTTTCGTCTCTCGGAAAAATCCGCAAAAATAAGAAATGACATAGCGGAAATTCCCTACGAAAGTTGTGGAAAACGTTACTAAAAACGACTCTAACCGGGTGTTATGCACAAATAAAATTCGGCCAAGCACTTTAAGGCACAAACTTTTCTACGTACGTCCCCGCGTACATACTCTGGAAATACGGGGTATAACAAAAGCTATCCGAACATAACACTAAACGCATCATCATAACATCAATACATACAAATCTCTAGAGGGTTAAGAATATACCTGAAAAGATAGGCGGTTCAAAGGACCGCTAAAACTGGGAACTTCCACCGCGACCGCTGTGGCTCGCCGGGTGTATGAACATCCCGCTAACTATGGAAGGTGAAGAACTTGCACCGCTCGCCTAGTAGTGCGTGCTATCCTACCGCTACCACAGTCGGACGATCTCGCCAGATGGCCTGCTGGCGCAAGAATAACAATCTCCCAGTTAGTACGACACTCTCCCTTATGAAGTTTTCCACAACGCCATATCGAGACAAGGCGACCTCATCCGGCGAGCACTTACTCCTCGAAAATCTGAAACACGGGAACCCCGACCGCTCCCGAATATCCCGGCGTCCCGAAAGGTGGAGGACCACTCATCTTGGCGGAGGTACATAACTAGTCACGAGGCGGTCCGCCTCGAAAGTTATCAAAGGACCTGCTGTTCGGCCTCTTCTGGCGATCTTGGTCATTCCGCCGATTTCTCCGCTCACATCCAAGTGCATAATCTGCATGCGGGCAATGTCCATGCCGGTGAAAGCTACCGAACAACTCTGCTAGGTAATTATCGAGCCTGTAACATATCGGTGTACTCGATCCTCCTACTAGCTACTAACGCGGGACGTCACGCCAATGAGTCGAACTCACATTGTACTCCCGAACCGCACGCGGCTTCGCCGCGACACCAAAAATCTATCGGCCGAGCCCTCCTCATCGTGGAGGCAAGAAATGCAAGAAACACCCCGAGAACTCGTCCCATAAAGTGGAAGTGCATTCTCTCCGGGACAGCTCGCGAATCAAACGATCATGCGGTATCACGCGCGGCCGATGCGAACTTAGGACCACCGACTTCGGTCTTGATGCCTTGATCACTCTCATGATCCAGAATCGCTTCGGATGAACTCGCGGATCATCCTCGTGCCTCGACCCATAAAACTCTGGCGGGCTACAACTCGAGAAAATCCGTAGTCTCAAACTATTCGATCTGGGTGAACCATCGGGCTGCTGCGTCGGCCCACTTATCCTCAAGTCGCCACAACCACGGCCATTAATCGGGCCACTCAGTAACCCATCCCCTCTGCTCCATACTGCGGGGCTGGAGGCTCAGGGGGTGTAGGGAACAAGTGAGGATACTTCTTCATCATGTCCTCCTCTGTTTCCCATGTCATTTCCTCCCTGTTCTCGTTCCGCCATAAGACCTTGACGAAAGCCACATCCTTTGTCCGTAGTCGCCTAACCTGACGATCGAGTATCGCTATGGGACTCTCCTCATATGATAATCCCTCTGTCACCTGGACATCACAAATTGGGTGTACTCTAGATGGATCTCTAATACATTTCCGCAACATAGACACATGAAAAATTAGATGTACTGCCTCCAGATCAGACGACAGATCCAACTCATAGGCAACCTTGCCTACCCTACGGATAATCTGATAAGGCCCAATGTACCTTGGGCTAAGTTTCCCCTTTTTCCCAAATCTCATCACGCCCTTCATGGGTGACACCTTCAGGAAGACCCAATCATCTACCTCAAACTCCAAGTGTCGACGTCGATGATCTGCATACGACTTCTGTCGACTCTGAGCTGACAATAACCTCTCCTGGATAAGCTTCACCTTATCCACTGCCTGCTGAATCAAGTCTGGCCCGACTAACTGAACTTCTCCCACCTCAAACCAGCCTATCGGTGATCTGCACTTCCTCCCGTATAAGGCCTCATAAGGCGCCATCTGGATACTAGAATGGTAGCTGTTATTATATGCAAACTCCACCAGAGGTAAATGATCCTCCCAGCTACCTCTGAAATCGATAACACAGGCCCGCAACATATCCTCAAGTGTCTGGATAGTGCGTTCGGCCTGTCCGTCGGTCTGAGGATGAAACACAGTACTGAGACTCACTTGTGTCCCTAATCCCTTCTGGAAAGACCTCCAGAAGTTAGCCGTGAACTGGGCTCCTCTGTCTGAAATAATCGATATAGGAACTCCGTGTAGTCTCACAATCTCTCTGATATATAATCTAGCATAATCCTCTACGAAAAAGTCGCCTGCGTGTAAAGTGAGTGATTTAAATCGACTGTCGACAATAACCCAGATGGAATCATGCTTCATCTGAGTGTGAGGTAACCATGTAATAAAGTCCATATTGATCACCTCCCACTTCCACATCGGAATATCAATACCGCAATAGCCCCAAGCTCGTGCTCAACTCGACCTGCTGACAATTCGGACACTGCGCCACAAATTCCGCCACGTCCCACTTCAGGCCATCCCACCAATAGATACACCTGAGGTCATGGTACATCTTAGTCGACCCCGGATGAATAAAATAACGAGCACTGTGTGCCTCCTCTAGAATCTGCTGACGAAGTCCTGTCACATCGGGAACACACAACCGACCCTCAAATCTTAGCACTCCATCAGGCGCTACCTCAACAAGACTCTTCTCTTTCTGAAGAGCTGCATCTCGATACCGTACCATAATCGGATCCTCATACTGTCGCCTCTTCACCTCCTCGACGATGGAAGACTCGGCAACCTCTCGAACCCGAACTCCATTACTATCAGAACCAATCAAACAAACCCCAAGACTCGCTAGCTGATGTAACCCGTGGACCATGTCCCTCTTCTCTGGTTGCACACCTGACAGACTACCCATCGATCTGCGACTAAGGGCGTCTGCAACTACATTGGCCTTCCCAGGGTGGTATAGGATATCAACATCATAGTCCTTAAGTAGCTCCAACCACCGTCTCTGCCGCAAGTTCAGCTCCCACTGGCTGAAGATATACTGGAGACTCTTGTGGTCTGTGTAAATATCCACATGAACTCCATATAAATAATGTCTCCAGATCTTCAAGGCATGAATCACTGCTGCCAACTCTAAGTCATGTGTGGGATAGTTCTTCTCATGCTTCCTGAGCTGTCGAGATGCGTAAGCTATAACTTTGTCGTGCTGCATCAGTACGCACCCAAGCCCGACACCCGACGCATCACAATAAACCACATATCCGTCTAAACCCTCTGGAAGAGTAAGGACTGGGGCGGTCGTCAATTTCTCCTTCAGTAACTGAAAACTCTCCTCACAAGCATCCGTCCACCGGAACATAGCCGCTACGAGTCGGCTAGTCAAAGGTGCTGAAATGGAAGCAAACTTCTCCACAAACCTCCGATAATAACCCGCAAGGCCCAAAAAGCTACGCACCTCTGTCGGAGTAGTGGGTCTAGGCCAAGTCTTGACTGCCTCAATCTTCGTTGTATCAACCCGAATACCATCGGCCCCGATAACATGCCCTAAGAAAGCCACTGAAGCCAACCAAAACTCGTATTTCGAGAACTTGGCATACAACTGCCGGTCCCTGAGGACTCCCAATACCGCCCTCAAATGATCTGCATGCTCCTGCTTTGTGCGCGAATAAACCAGGATATCATCAATGAATACTATAACGAACATATCCAAGAATGGCTTGAACACCCTGTTCATCAAATCCATGAATACTGCTGGGGCGTTGGTCAACCCGAAAGACATCACCCTGAACTCATAGTGCCCATACCGGGTCCTGAATGCAGTCTTTGGGATATCTGCCTCTCTAACTCGCACCTGATGGTAACCAGATCGCAGGTCTATCTTGGAGAAACACCTTGCGCCCTGCAACTGGTCAAACAAATCATCAATCCTGGGAAGGGGGTATCTGTTCTTGATAGTTACCTTATTCACCGCCTCAGAATCAACACATACGCAGCGTCCCATCCTTCTTCTTTACAAATAACACTGGCGCTCCCCAGGGAGAAACACTAGGCCTGATAAAGCCTTTCTCCAGCAAATCTTTCAGCTGGTCTTTCAATTCCCTCAACTCAGCAGGTGCCATCCTGTATGGTGGAATAGATATCGGTCGAGTGTCTGGCGGCATATCAATGCAAAATTCAATCTCCCTCTCAGGAGGGATATCCGGAAGCTCGTCTGGGAATACGTCTGGAAACTCTCTAACAACCGGAACTGACTGAAGGTCCGGTATCTCAGCCTCAGTATCGAATACCCGAACCATATGGTAGATATACCCCTTCCGCACCATCTTCCTAGCCTTGAGGTAAGAAATAAACCTACCCTTCGGCGATGCAGTATTCCCCTTCCACTCGATAACCGGCTCACCAGGAAACTGGAACCGTACCAGTCTCTCTCTACAGTCCACATTGGCATATCAAGATGCTAGCCAATCCATACCCATAATCACATCAAAGTCCGTCATATCCAACTCTATCAAGTCGGCTAGGGTCCACGATCAGAATAGTCACAGGGCAAGCCCTATATACCCTCTCTGCTACCACCGAATCACCTACTGGTGTAGCCACCTCAAAAAGTTTTATAGACTCAGGCTCTATCCCTATTCTACCAGCAATATGAGGAGATATATAGGACAAGGTAGAACCTAGATCTATCAAAGCATAAACATGTACTGTGCGACATCCGTGACGCCTCCGGTCCCGATTACCGACATAGCATAAATGCGGTTCTGAGGACCGCTGGAACTGGGACCCTTTCCACGACCTCTACCGTGACCTGCTGGCCCATGAGTACCTTGCCCTCCGGGGCGAGTAACCGTAGGAGATGAAGACCCGGCGAATGACACCGTAGGCTGAACCCTACCATCTCGCCGCTCGCCTGACAAGCCTCGAAATATGACTCGCCGCCACAAGTATAGCAAGGCCCCACAAGATACCACAACCCCGAATGAGATCTACCACATCGCCACACCGGCAGGGTGGTCTCAATCGGGTAGCATCCTCGAAACGAAGCCTCGAGCCCGACCGCCTCAATACACTCAACGCCCGGAAGATGGTGGAGGAGCGCGCGAACCTACCGAGGTGCAAATACGGCCCATCACGAGGTTGTCTACCTCGAAACTACCAGAGGACCTGTTGTCCCGGCCTTCTGGCGATACCTATCAACTGTTTACCGCGTTCTCACACCTAAGTGCATTTGCTCGCATGCTGGCAATGTCCATGCCCACAAGAGCTACTCCCGCAACTCTCGCCAAGCAATCATCGAGCCTCGTGACATAGCGGTGCACCCGCCCTCCATATTCGCTACCAAAGCGTACATACCGAGCTAACGAGTCAAACTTCACGTTGTACTCGACCGCCCGCCCACTCGCCTCAACGCCGTAAATCTATCGCCCGAGCTCTCTCATCTCGGAGGCAAGAAATGGCTAAGAATGCCTCCGAGAACTCGCCCCAAACACCGGAAGCGCATGCTCCCGACGCTTCCTATGAATCAAACTACCAATCGCAGATCACGCAGCCGATGTGAACCCAATACTACCGACTGCCTCCGAGGCCTTGATCACTACGACCGCTATAATCGCTTGATAAACTCCCGAGGATTATCCTCGTGCCTCACCCATAGAACTCGCGGCCGCAACTCAAAAGTCTCTAAGTCTCAAGTTATCGATTGGGTGAACTACGGTACCATCGAACCGCCGCCTCCGCTCGCCCTCCCGCTCACCACGATCTCGCTAATAATCGCCATCTCCTTGTAACCCAAATCCTCCGCTCTGTGTTGTGTAAGTGAGGCTCGTATCGTGGTCTCGTGAGCCGCCGCCGCTTCCAAACTCCGCTGAGCCGGGCGACGCTGGAACTTGCCGTCCGAAACATCACCTCAGGTAAGGACTGGGCACGTGCTCTCGTAACCTCTTTGTCTCGCTAGCGCCTCTCACCGCTTTGCCTTCTCGGGCGGTTGCCTTGCGTGGAGGCATAACTGATACATAAACGAAAATATCAGAGGAAGTTTAACCTATAACACAACTCTATTGCACGATCTTAGAGTGAAAGAATGGAAACCAATCCTAAATATCCTGTAGCCTCCTGATTATAGATGTGGTGCACAACACACCGATAATCAAGACTCTACTAGATACGGCATGTAGACCCTTTTCCGAGGATTAATCGCTCGATACCACTTTTGTCACGACCCGACTGCTCAGGATCGTGCTCCTACCCCGGGCACCCTAGTGATACAACATCAGAGAAAAACCAGCGGAAGTAAACTCATGAACATGGAACAATATAACTTAATAAACAGGCTTAACCCAAAATGGTTACCTTTCGGTAACTATACATAACAAAAACTGAACAGTTATATCCTTTATGAAACCCCATTACAACAGGACTACAGACCTCTAAGAGTTTGTAACAACTATGACGGAATAGGTTCCGCCACATACTCGAATGTACATTAATCTACAATGACAGGGAATCATACCAAAAGATAAGCTCGAGAAACGGCTTCCCAAAAGTGAACGGAGATCCTAAGAGCGAGGATCAACAACCGATGTACCTCGCTGCAGATGAACGCAGCCTCGGCGAGGTCAAGCATAACATGTACCAAGTATGTGAAATGAAAATATCAGAATGAAATCATAACATTTCCAATCAATCGACAAATATGTATGAAAATCAATTAACCGCATTACGCTGCCACAACATAGAAAAGAGTAAACAAGTTGTAACGCAACCGTCTTTTCTAGGCCGCTAATGATCAAACAGGCCACTCACCCATAGTATCATTATACGAGCCTAACTCGACTTCGCAGCCGCATAGGTCCGTGGACCCACACGAGGTACTCCTCGTGACGGGGTAGCTAACCCGCGGTATTTTCTCGACTCCGCACCGCATGACCACTGGACCGCATGAGGTATTCCTCGTGACGGCCAGAACACACCCGAGTGATTCTCGGACTACCGTGAGTCCGCATAGGCCACCGACCCGCATGAGGTACTCGTGACGGTAGCTAACCCAGAACTTAACAAGTCGTGGGGTGTTGATATAACACAAGCACAACCGGCTCATTGTAAACAACATAAGCACAATAAGAGAACCCCCTTACCACAACAAATCTCAAGACACTAACACCGTAGTATCACAACATATTTACTTATCAAGCCAACTTACCACACGTTCAGAAATCATTACAAGGCTACTATAAAGCGAGTAAGTAAATCATTCTTTTCATCTTTCTTAAGTCGTTATGACTAACTTCTCATAAAGCTAGTATAACCCTTAGACTTTGTAATAACTCAAAACATTCACACTTGTTTGGAAAACCACAAGAAACTTATTCTTTTAAACCCAAGTATTAATTTACTTTTAAAAATAATGATTCATAAGTGTTATTGAAGTATTTCAAGATTCTTAACATTTTTGGACTCAAGTCAAAAGACCTCAAGGTGCAACCAAATTTAGTGTAACACGTACGTCTACCGTACTATATATTTTACAAATATCATGCTCAAGAGGATAGGAGGAATCACATACCTCCTCGGCTAAGTCCACTTGCCAAGTCGAATATGCCGCGCGTAGAGTATCAACCTATAATAATCAAATATCTCTATTAACGTCTAAACTTCTTCGTCGAATATTTTAGCATAAAGTTCCTTATTCTACGAAAAATTGGGCAGCACTTCCTTTGTTTCTACGCATTTTTCCACCTTTCCAAGGCTCGAATTTAACATCCAAACGCCACTTAAGGACCAACAATCCAATCAATTCAAAGGGGATTACACGCCTAAACTTGGACGTGTAAAATTCTGCACAACAATGTATAACAACTAATTTAACAACTCTAAGGTAGTATTTTGACTATAACATGCTTACATAACCTTCTTATCCAATTCTTTCATATCCATACCATATTTCTTACATGCAATTTATCTAAGAGCAATATTTACCACTACAAGTTCTTTCTTCTTCACATGCAACACCATAAACTAACAAAGAGAGAAGGAATTGTTACCTTAGAACTTTAACCAAACTAATCCAACAAATTTGCTAGCCTCCTTTCCACAATCACCACCACAACAACTCCTACAAGCTTGCAAATAAGTTTCCTTCTTGCCACCTTTTTCAGATTTTTTCTCAAGCCTTGATTTCCTTTTGATTTTCTAGAGAGAAGGAAAAGCTTCTAATTTAGAGAGAGAGAAGAGCTTGAAGAATGACCAAGTCTTCAAGACTTGGTCAATAACAGACATGCAAATTCGGATGGGACACTTGTCACCCTCCCATGGCTTTTTTAAAACAAAATGTTCAGATTTTTCCACTCACCGCAGAACCCGCCAGCGGCGCTGCAACTTCAGCGAACTTTCAGAACAACTGGCGCCGCGGCCCTGCATCCGGCGCCGCGGCCCTGTGGCTCCTGACCGAAATACCTTTTCTGCCCGACTGCGCACTGAACTTGTAACTTCCATAACTTTCTACTCCGATGTCCTATCGACGAACGGTTGGTTGCGTTGGAAACTAGACTCAACGAACTACGTACTAGGCCTCTGAAACACCTAGGAACTCTCAATGTAACCGGTCATAACCCGCCTCAAAATTGACTAAAAACCCGTCCAAAACAATCCGTCAACCTATCATTCTAAAATTTAAGTCTTAATCCCTTTCGTACGCTCTCGCACGCATGGCCAGAACTACGGGGTATAACATACTACACTTTCTGTGTTACACCCCGTAATTTCAGGACATTAATATGAGGACGTCATTAAGGAAGTAAGATTCGGATATTGGATATAACACATGGTATCGATAGGGATTATTAATAAGGGAAAAAAGGAGGTTTCAAAAAAAAAAGATCAGGCGCCGCGACTCCATAAGTCCAGAAGTTCCTCGGGAGTTGCAGAGCCGCGGCGCCAGGCTACAGGGCCGCGGTGCGGGCGCAGATTTTAAGAATTTTGGAAAATGTGACGACGAAAACTTATTAACATGAAGTTAAGTGCTTTCCAATAGATTTATGTACTTAGTATGGTATTGAGAAGTCTTGGCATTGATAATATGGGGTCCACCGAAAATTTCACAATTTTGTGGAGGCCTTCAAATTTTAGATATTTTGACCAAGTGTAAAGATATTTTGGTGAAAAGAATTATGGGCGAATTAGAGGGTGACACGTGTCCTTCCCCACTTGTGTAACAAAGCTTTAATTATATGTATATGTATAGCAAGATTAGCTAAGTGTTGGATTAATATTTTGTGAAGGGAATATAGTGTGGAAGATATTTTTTTAATGTGAAGACAAGTGGACAAGTGGTCCACATGGGTCCCCCATCCACTTTTCTTACAAAGATGATATATAAGGAGAAGTGTATAGGAAGACTTATTCATTACACCAATATTTTCCTCTTCCAAAGCTTTCTCTCCTCTCTTCTCTTAAGCTCTTAAGTCTCGAAATCCTTAGCAAAGTGCAAGAACAAGACTAAGTTATTATCCAAGATTAAGCACCCTAATCAAGTTCTAAGACAAGTTAACTCTCCAAGAACCCTAAGCCATGGGTTGGCCGAAACTTGATCTTGAAACCCTAAACTTGAGATGAACTTTTTGGAAGCAAAACAAGAAAGGAAGATGGTTACAAGTTTGTAGAGGTTACATGAGAGTTGTTGGATCTTGAAGAAGTGGTGTGGAATTGAAGCTATTGGCCGAATCCTTGTGGACTGTTTTGGGCTAAATGTTGAGGTAAGAGTTATTCTTCTTTTAAAGTAATTGGATATGTTGTTATAATTAAGGAATGAACTTGTGTTAAGAGAATTGAAGAATAAGATATGCACGAGGTTCTTTAGCATGTTGGCCGAAATCTAGGCAGTTTTGGTTGTCGGTTTTCGTTGGTTATTATTGTTGTTATGAACGTCACTACTTGCATGTTAAAATGAATGAAATATTGTTATTGATAGTTGATATAATTTATATTGAAGTATTGGAACTTGGATTGGATTATAAGGAATATTGAAAAGGGCTTTGGATTGTAGTTGTTGGCCGAGAATACCATTAAAACTGTGGGATATTGTTATGGAGTTTTAAGGGACTGTTTTGTGGTGTTATAATGCTGAAAATTCATCCACCAATATTCATTTTTAAATGTAGTAATTGCTAATAAAAGTCCTAAGGGAATAAGTGTCACACCCCGAACCCCGGGCCCGTGACTGGTGCCCTACCTGGGCACCCTTCTACCTTAACAACACAAGTAAACTGCGGAAATTAAATAACACCTCATTTTTTTTAAAACCAACGTACGTGCAAGGGCAAAGCCGACAAGGCTGCCATATATACATAAACAAAAGACACTACACCGCATACGAGTCCAATCCCACATATGAATATGCACTTAAGAGTTATATCGAACTATGACGGACAAGGCCCCGCCGTACCCATAATCGCATAAAAGCCTGCATCGAAAGAACTCATACCAAAAAGATAAACTCCAATGTAGGAGCTATCCAAAACTCGAAAGGTGGTCCTACACTGCCGATCACCGAATCGTACCTAAACTCGCAGATTTAACGCAGCCGGGCGAGGTCAAGACTGAAGAATGTACCAAGTATGTGAACAGTAGCATCAGAATGAAATCATAACAGTCTAAACAAAACAGGAGACATGTATGATAGCCAACCTACAGTACACAATACGTAAGCAGTCATATCAAGTCAGGGACGCATGCCCTCAAAGTCACTACTCATATATAACTATGGGTCTCACGCCCATAATATCAATCATGCCCGTGGAATCCTTCCTCACTGCCGGCAGTCCATGATATAATAACACCAAATCCCACCTGTGTCCTAAATGCCTCGTGGTCTCATGCCCCGGAATCCCACATCGTAAAAGCATGACCATAGGGTATCACAAACAAATCCGAAGACAAGTATGATAATCAAGTTACAGCACCCTGTGCCTTACTAACAATGAGGGTAAACAGTAGTATACCTACAATATAAAATAGGAAGTTCACGATCAAAGCAGGACCACCCGCCCGCAGTATCATTAAGCAATCCTACACCTGAGACTATTTCACCCGCATAGGTCGCGTGGACCCGCATGAGGTATTTCTCGCATGGGACTATTTCACCCGCATAAGCCCTTACGGACTCGCATGAGGTATTCCTCGCATGGGACTATTTCACCCGCATAAGCCCTTACGGACTCGCATGAGGTATTCCTCGCATAGGCTGGACCCGCCCGCATGGGACTATTTCACCCGCATAAGTCCTTACGGACCCGCATGAGGTATTCCTCGCATCGTGGGTAGCAAATCCATGGAATATGCAAATGCCACAAACCCGGGAAATGGCCCCGAAAAGAATGATATACCACTAGCACAAAACCGGCTAGTACCAGCACACATAGGCAAATTCTCAATTAAACAAGCCAAAGTACTTATCAAGGCACACATAGAATATTTCTCAATTAAACCAGCCAAAGTACTTATCAAGGCACACATAGAATATTTCTCAATTAACCAAACCAAAGTACTTATCAAGGAATCACATGGAATAATTCTCAATTAATCAAGCCAAAGTACTTATCAAGGCATCACATGGAAAAATTCTCAATTAATCAAGCCAAAGTACTTATCAAGGCACACTTAGACTAATTCTCAATTAATCAAGCCAAAGTACTTATCAAGGCACACTTAGACTAATTCTCAATTAATCAAGCCAAAGTACTTATCAAGGCATCACATAGAATTATTCTCAATTAAACAAGCCAAAGTACTACGTACGTACATTCTTTTCAAGAGACTCCTTTTTGTGTAAAACCCCAAGATACTAACACCCGTAGTATCAAGGTGTGTCTATTTTTCAAAGTAAGTTACTATACTTTTAGAAACTCCTTTCAAAGCTTGAAACCAAGTAACTTCAAATTTTTACAATCTAGGCAACTTATGCCCATTAATCAAAATAGACAACTTTCTAAACCTTCCATAAAGCCGTTATAACCAACTCCCCATAAAGCCGTTATAACCCTTTATGGTTTTTAGACAATTTCATTCTTTTTATAACTAAGAGACTTATACTTAAAACCAAGTATCACAACTTTCAAATCAAGTCTCTTAACTTTCAAAATACTTTGAGTCTCTTAATATATAGAAAACAAGTTTCTTCTATTTTTAAACCTCAAGTAACTCACACCTTTCAAAACAAGTTACTTCTCTTAAATCATGTCATTTCTCCTATTTTTAAAACAATTAAGTAAATCACTCCTTTGACTCCCCTAAAGTCATTATAATGACCTTTAGGTTTTGGAACTAAGGCACTAGCCAAAAGATTTGGAAACCACTTCCTTTTTAAGACTCTATGTACTTTAAGTAAAATACATTCACTTTTAAGAATCCAAACTTCACTAAGGAAATGGATTATACAACTTACAATTTAAACATCAAAGTACACTCAAGGAAGTACATAGAACAAATTCTATTTTAGGCAATCCAAATACAACCAAGGAATGAATCATTTAAGGAGTATGACGTACTTTCTTGATCTTAAGGAATCATGCTAGAAGAGGAGATAGTTCACATACCTTTTCGGCTAAATCCACAAGCTAAGCCGAATACGCCGTACGTAGAAGTGTCAACCTATAATGGTCACAACAAGACTATCAACTTCTAGTCTCTAACGTAGAATAATACTGTCACGCCCCGACTTTTCCTAAGTCTTTACTTAGGGCGTGATGGCACCTGGACAATTATTTTCCACCAGGAGCACCATTTAATTCTCTTTATTTAGAAATTTGAACTTAAATTCAAATACAGAGCGATTAATAAAAATAACAATAAAGAAATATGTTTATGACTTTATATGAAAAAACATAACGCGAGCCCATGCTCGTGCAAATATAGTTCTACATAGACATACTGACAAAGATTATTCTAAGTTGGAAGGGAGATCATTCCACACGGGCATATCCCGAGACATTGAACCGACATTCGAATCGACGAGTACCAAGCCCAAACAATGGACTTGGTATGAAAAGAGGTCATGGACGATCGCTAGCCTCGACGTGAAGCCTTTCCTCTATCACCCTTTCAAACATGTTAAATAAAGAGTCACCCTACCATCCAAATGGTGAGAACCTTACCGCAATTCAAAGTAACACCACAATATTCCAAGTGCAATCACATTATAACGTAATAAGCATATTGCAAAAACATATCAAAGTTACAACATCTTTAAATATGCAACAACTCCTCATAGGAAATTCTTGATTTAACTAACACTTCATTTTATCTCGTATTATCGTTAAGACATTCCCCGCATTTCCACATGTTTATTACATTTATATATTTGTGAACGCAGCGTATTCACTTTTCATATTTATATATAGGTGAACATGTGTTCATCTTTCATATTTGTTGCGGCGTGCAACCCGATCCATTATATTTACGTATTTGTGAACACGTATTCACTTTACGTTTTGTTGCGGCGTGCAACCCGATCCATTATGTTTACGTATTTGTGAATGTGTATTCACTTTACGCTTTGTTGCGGCGTGCAACCCGATCCATTATATTTACGTATATGTGAACATATATTCACTTTACGTTTTGTTGCGGCGCAACCCGATCCATTATGTTTACCTATTTGTGAACGCGTATACACTTTACGTTTTGTTGCGGATCGAAACCATATCCATTATATATTTATATATTTATGTGAACACGTATTCACTTTTCATATTTTTCAGAAGATCAAATAAATACTATTCTCTTTTCTAACATTCTGTCATTCATACTTGTAACGATTATAACTTTTTAACCATAACTCCAACTAAGGTGTTTCTCAAGCGGAAACTAAGGTAAGACGGGGATCTTTCACTGTACCAAATTTCATTTAAAACTACTTTGGGTAACTAACACAAATTTATCCTCAAAACAGCCACATGAAATTTGTTTCGGCAGAATTTTTATTAAACAACACCCAATCTTATAATAGTCATAACTCCTAATCTGTAAACCCGTTCAATCCCCATAGATTCTCAAAACGACAAGAACAGAGAGCTACACGTCTCCATGTGAACCATTCTTTCATATTATGTACCATTTGGTACAGTTTTACACTTTTGTTCGCTGCCCTTCCTGGATATCGATAGATCCGAGGCAGAAACTTTAAACAGCGATAACTCTCAATCCATAAGTCAGATAGACCCCCGTAAGGTCTCAAAATGTCCACAACAAAGAGATATAGAACTTTCATTTAGCAACAATTTTCATATTCCCCACAGATTAGTACAGTTTTACGTTTCAACGTCCTGCCCTTCTGGATTCCGACGAATCCGAGGCAGCAACTTCAAACTACAATAACTCTCAACTCGTAAGTCCGTTTTAATAAATCTTTATATACATCTGTCCGTAACAGAGAGATTTACAACCATGTAAATTTTCATATAATTCTAATAAGTAAAACTCAATAAAAACAGTCTGTAATTATGCCTTTCCGAATTTCGACCAAATCTAAGGCAGGAACTTTGAACTATGATAACTTTCAAACCGTATGTCCATTTTACCTCATTTTTGGTTCTATATGATCATATTAGAGAGGTGTACAATTCTTCCAAATTTCATCAAATTCTAACAATTATAACTCAGTGAGAACAGTTCGTAAAGTTCATGACGCAACTAGTTATCTAAACCATCAAAAGTTCAATATTTCTTTTCAACACTCAATTCTTATTCCAACATGTATTGAACTAAAAATAAAGGATGTTACCAAGAATTTCTGAGTGAGAAAACTCACCTTGTAAGTGTGAAAAAGATTGTGGTTCGGTTGCTACAAGTGGTCCTTGCTCCTTAGTGTTCCCTAATTTTATTGTTCTCCTTCCTCCCTTGATATTTTCTTGATTTTTTTCCTTCTTGTTCACTTGTTTTTTTCTGATTTTCTAACCTTTATGTTATGTCCTTTGTTTGTGTGTAAATACAATGTATAAATGAAGGAGTTTTCTATAACCTATGGGAGGTGAAAAACCAAAAGATTGAAGGGAAATGAAAAGGGGGGAAGGGGTGAAGGGTGAAGCAAAGACGTGCAGCAATGCTGCATGTTTGTTTTGTTTTGTTTTTTTTTTTTTTTTTTTTTTGTTATTCTTTTGTTTTTTTGTTTTCTTATTTTCATTTTATCTATCTATTTATCCAACTTTAACATTAACTCTATCCCATGCAATTTATTCATTGTTTTCTTATATATATATATATATATTTATTTATTTATTAACTCAACCACAACTATATATTATTTTTATTTTTTCCGGATTTTACATTCTCTCCTCCTTAAGCAACATTCGTCCTCGAATGTGAATAAGGTCGTAACATAATCACATAGACATAACTCAACCACAACTATATATTATTTTTATTTTTTCCGGATTTTACATTCTCTCCTCCTTAAGCAACATTCGTCCTCGAATGTGAATAAGGTCGTAACATAATCACATAGACACAATAATGTTTATTGTTATTGTAACAAATTTGGGACTTCACATTCTCCCTTCCTTAAGAAGCATTCGTCCTCGAATGAGAGTAAGGTTGTAACACATGCATAAAGACACGAAAATGGCACACATATGAAATACTATGTAATGCATTTTTTTATTACCTTAGTCAAATAGGAACGGATATTTGACTTTCATCGCCTCCTCCGCTTCCCAGGTGGCTTCCTCGGTGGAGTGGTTCCTCCATAGGACCTTCACGGAAGCAATATCTTTATTCCTAAGGCGCTTAACCTTCCTATCAAGTATTTCCACCGGAACTTCTTCATATTGAAGCTCCTCATTAAGAATTATCTCCTGGGGAAGGATGACGTGACTTGGGTCGTGCAAGTATTTTCGTAACATTGACACATGAAATACCGGATGCACTGCTTCCAGCTCTTGTGGAAGTGCTAATTCGTAAGCCACATTCCCCACTCTTCGCAAGATCTCATATGGCCCAATAAACCTTGGGCTCAATTTCCCTTTCTTACCAAAGCGCATCACTCCCTTCATTGGGGACACTTTTAAAAATACTTTCTCCCCCTCTTGGAATTCAAGATCTCTTTTCCGATGATCCGCATAGGACTTATGACGACTATGAGCTGTTTTGATCCGCCTCGAATCATCTGCCTTATCATTTGTTTCTTGAATGACTTCAGTCCGAACGATTGCGTCACCCACCTCGAACCATCCAGTGGAGACCTACATTTTCGTCCATATAATGCTTCAAACGGGGCCATTTGTATGCTAGAGTGAAAACTATTGTTGTGGCGAACTCAATTAGACATAGATGGTCCAACCACTTCCTGAAAATCTAACACACCAGATCGCAACATGGCCTCAAGTGTTTGAATTGTTCGCTCAGCTTGCCCATCTGTTTGCGGGTGGAAAGACGTGCTCAACTTAACTTTTGTCCCGAGACCCTGCTGGAAACTTTGCCAAAAGTGTGAGGTGAATCGGGAACCCTATCCAAATAATTTGTAAGGGAATCCGTGTAACCGCACAATCTCCTCAAATAAATCTGTGTGTGTCTTGTGGTGCGCGTCGTAGTCTTGACCGGTAGAAATGGGCTGACTTTGTAAGCCGATCAACAATCACCCAAATAGAATCATACCCTTCTCGAGTTTTGGTAGACCGATTCTGAAATCCATATGAATCGCCTCCCACTTCCACATGGGGACTCCAATGTCCTGAAGTAATCCGCCAGGTTTTTGATGTTCAGCTTTCACCTGCTGACATATAAGACACCTCCCGACAAACTCCGCAACGTCTTTCTTCATCCCATCCCACCAGTAATTTGCCTTGAGGTCCTGATACATTTTTGTCGACCCTGGATGAATGGAATATCTTGTGTTGTGACCCTCATCTAAGATCTTCCTCCTTAGATCCTTTACCTTAGGAACACATAACCTACCCTTATACCGAAGGGTTCCGTCATTATCTCCCAATGTAAACTGTGAAGGTCTTCCCTGTTGGATCTTCTCTCGAAATCCAACAAACTCCGTATCCTCAAACTGACTTTCTTTTATTTAAGCTAAGCATCATGCGAGGTATCATGTACCACCACCCTACCTTCACCGATCTCGCTTAAGCTAACCCCGAGGTTTCCCAATCTTTGTACCTCACGAACAATACCTCTTTTGTATTGCCAAATGGGCCAAGCGCCCATTGATCTCCCATCGAGTGCATCACCACCACGTTGGCTTTCCTGGATGGTAAAGAATACTAAGGTCATAATCCTTGCAACTCTAACCATCTTCTTTGTCTGAGATTCAGATCCTTCGTGGTTATGTCACGCAAACTCTTATGATCTGTAAATATGTCCACATGCACACCATACAAATAATGTCTCCATATTCGTAAGGCAAACACCACCGCACTAATTCCAAGTCATGAGTTGGATAATTCTTCTCATGTATCTTCAATCGTCTAGATGCATACGCATAACCTTTCCAAATCGCATCAAGACACATCCTAACCCAACTCGAGGCATCGCAATAGATCGTGAACCCTTATTGTCCCGATGGTAAGGTTAGGACTGCGATGAGTCAACAATTCCTTCATTTCAAAACTTGCTTCACATGCTTCGACCACGGTACTTAACCGCTTTTTGAGTCAATCGGGTCAAAGGAGCAGAAGACTAGAAAAACCTTTTACGAATCTTCTATAATACCCACCAAACCTAAGAAACTTCTAACCTCTGCCGGAGTGGTCGGTTTGGCCGCTTCTTCTTCTTCTATCTTCCGGGGTCTACCATAATTCCATCCTTGACACAACATGGCCCAAAAAGGCTACCTTTTCCAACCAAAATTCACACTTTGAAAATTTAGCATATAGTTTCTCTGTTTCAAGACTTGAAGCACTACACTCGGATGCTCTTCATGTTCTTCAACACTCTTCAGAATTAGGATATCATCTATGAACACAATCACGAACAAATCTAGGAATGGTTTGAAGATTCATTTATTAAATCCATAAAAGCCGCTTTGGGGCATTGGTTAACCCAAAAGACATGACCAAGAACTCATAATGGCGTGATCGGGTTCTAAAGGTCGCTTTTGGATATATCATCCGGATTTATTTTCACCGGTGATATCCCGACGAAGATCAATCTTGGAAAAATAGCTAGCTCCTCGAAGTTGGTCAAAAGATCATCGATTCTTGGTAATGGGTATCGGTTCTTGATCGTGACCTTATTGAGCTGTCGATAATCGATGCACATTCGGAGCGATCCGTCTTTCTTTTTCACAAACAGGACTGGTGCACCCCAAGGGAAACACTAGGCCTTATAAAGCCTTTATCCAGAAGATCCTTCAATTGTTCTTTTAACTCCTCAATTCAGCTGGGGCCATTCGATATGGAGGAATAGAAATAGGTCTTGTACCGGAATTAACTCTATGGCAAACTCCACTTCTCTATCCGAGGAAGGCATGGAAGATCTTGGAAAAACCTCCGGAAAATTTGAACAATAGGAACATCGTTTCACTGGGATTCTTTTGGGTATCCACTATATTAGCCAGATATGCATACTCCACTCTGTGACTTCTCAATAACTTTTGAGCCCCAAGGTAGGAAATAAACTGACCTGAGGATATTCCAACCCTACCCCTTATAACAACTTCTGGTTCTCCGGGAAAAGTTAATCTCACTATCTTTCGTCGACAATCTAACATGGCATAACATGCCGACAACCAATCCATACCCAAAATGACGTCGAAGTCTACCATATCAAGTAGTACTAGGTTCACCCTTGTTCCCCTGCCATTCACTTCTAATGGAAAATTATTTACCACCCGAGAGGCCCAAATTGAGGCCCCTACTGGTGTCATAACCTCAACAGGTTCACTTAAATAAGAAGGTTCTACATGTAAATTCTTAGCAAAACTCATTGACACATATGAAAATGTAGAGCCGGGATCGTATAATACAAATGCAGGAATACTCGAGACTAGCAAAATACATGTGACCACCGCATTAGATGCTTCTGCCTCATTCCTCTGGGGCAAAGCGTAGAGCCGATTAGAATTGTTGGGTTGTTGACCTCCCTGACTCTGGCGGGGTTGGTTTCCCTGATTTCCCCTGTAGGCAGCTGTGGTTGCTTCTGACCTCCCCTGAATATATTGAGTTTGGGTCCTCTTCTTGCAATCCTCGGCATAGTGGCACGACTCTCCACGTTATAACATGTCGCGTAAGAGCCGACATTCTCCAGTGTGTTTTCTTTGACAAATCTTACAAATCGGTTTGTCGCCTCCTGTGTTAGGGTTGGTGGTCTTGTCCTTGCTACCTTGGTAATTAGACCAACTGTGCCCCTTAGGCTTGAAATAAGATCGACTTACATTGGTTGGTCTGAAGATCCCTTACTAAACTCCTGCTTCTGATTTTGACTCTGGTTAAACGATCCTGACGTCCGAAATCTCTTCTGCGAATATTCTCTTTTTGCTTTAGCGAAACCTTCTACCCTCAAAGCCATATCGACAATCTGAAGATAAGTTCGACCGTTGGCTAACGCCACCACCTTCTCTGCTATGTTCGGGTTTAAACCCTCTACAAATCGCTTGACTCTATCCATTTCTGTAGGGACGACATGTGTGTTGTATGCCGATAACCTCACGAACTGTGTATCATATTCTTGTACACTGCGGTCACCTTGCTTCAATTGTTCAAACTCCCGTCTGAGCTCATCCTTGCGCGTATTAGGCATAAACTTCTCAATGAATGCCGCTCTGAACCCTCCCCAAGTCATTGGTGGTGACATCGGGGGACGATTTTTCCTAAAATTCCTCCACCACATCCCTGCATCATCCACTAGTCGTGCGCCTACCAAGTTGACGCCCTGCGTCTCCACGCATCCCAATGTGAACATTAAGTCTTCAACTTCATCGAGGAATACCATCGGGTCGGCCTTGGGGTCCTTCCCTGAGTACAGTGGTTCTCTTCTCATAAAATTTGCCCATAGCCTATCAGGTACTGCTTGGGATTCTACACTCCCGGTCTGTGGTGCAGTCGCAATCGGTCCCTCGGCCGTCTGGTTCTGGTTCGGGGCTATGACAGAGACACTAGGTGCGGGCGGAACCATGTGTGGACCTGCAGCTGTCATTAACTCTATGAGTCTATCTAGTTTTTGTCCCACCGTTTCTTGGGCCATTTGACTCTCGTTCTCTCCAACATTTTCTCCGACATTTTCTCCGCTCCCTTCAGACACTACGTCAACTGGAGGTACATGAGCTTCGTGATGAACCTCCTCTTGAGCCCCCGGGATTTGTGAATTCACCATTTTCTGTGAAGACAAACACACTCATATTTTAGAAGACGGAATGTCTATTCTAGCTCCTAAATTTTCTTATAGTTCATAAGCATGCAACACCACAATATGCCAACAAGGAAAATAATTTAATAAAACATATCCTTTCTTTCTTGTATTCATAGTACTTCATTCATCATATTTTAAAATAACAATGTCATGACTACAATACATCACATCAGGTCAACTCTGCCATTGTGCAACCCGCTATAGCCCTTTGATCGAGCAGACACCTACTATCACGCGTTAAAGGGCTTAACCGCATGATTCGTCTATTCCGCAGTTGACATTCAACTCCCGTGAACCTTCCTTTTGCTTCTCTTTCCATATAGTTCATTTTATACCTTACTCCTCTTACATGATTCAAATTGGTGCAATGAATTTTCGTAATATCTTCTCTTAGCATCCTTGCCTTTACGAATGCGAATGAAACTTTTCTGGGACGGAATTGACAATTATCTGTAGTATGACTCCAATTGGAAAGTTGAAGAAGGTCGGGTCGTATGAACGCCTTTTCCTTCTAGTCCTAAGCAAATATGTACATAGTACGATTGTGTCATCAATGTACTCATCAAAATCACCTTCTGAGTCCATCTTGCGACGCATGAACTCCTCCGAGCTCCCATTTCCTTTGCCTGTTCCATGAGTACTTCCCTTTTTGTTGGAACCCGCCTTATAATCGCCATCTACACAAATCATATTAGTCAGTATAACGTTGTACAATCCCCTTTTCTAACCCGTGTGAAGGAGGTAGTACGAGAAATCAAGTCTTTGAAAAGACTCAAGGTAGGCACGAGAAGAGTACGAAAGAAGGGAAACTTTAGGATGTTATTCCGTTCACTTATTACTAAGGTGGCGCGCACACCGTCGCAATAAGTAACCGTTCAAACACCCAACTTGAAGGAAACTTCCTAGAATCTCTTAACCTGGTTTAGCTCTGATACCAACTTGTCACGCCTCGACTTTTCCTAAGTCTTTACTTAGGGCGTGATGGCACCTGGACAATTATTTTCCACCAGGAGCACCATTTAATTCTCTTTATTTAGAAATTTGAACTTATATTCAAATACGGAGCGATTAATAAAAATAACAATAAAGAAATATGTTTATGACTTTATATGAAAAACATAACGCGAGCCCATGCTCGTGCAAATATTGTTTCTACATAGACATACTGACAAAGATTATTCTAAGTTGGAAGGGAGATCATTCCACACGGGCATATCCCGAGACATTGAACCGACATTCGAACTCGTGAGTACCAAGCGAAACAATGGACTTGGTATGAAAAGAGGCTGCGGGACGATCGCTAGCCTTGACGTGGAGCCTTTCCTCTATCACCCTTTCCTGAAACATGTTAAATAAAGAGTCAGCCCTACCATCTGGGGCTGAGTGAGAACCTTACCCTGCAATTCAAAGTAACACCACAATATTCCAAGTGCAATCACATTATAACGTAATAAGCATATTGCAAAACATATCAAAGTTACAACATCTTTAAATATGCAACAACTCCTCATAGGAAATTCTTGGTTTAACTAACACTTCATTTTATCTCGTATTATACGTTAAGACATTCCCCTGCATTTCCACATGTTTATTACATTTATATATTTGTGAACGCATATTCACTTTTCATATTTATATATAGGTGAACATGTGTTCATCTTTCATATTTGTTGCGGCGTGCAACCCGATCCATTATATTTACGTATTTGTGAACACGTATTCACTTTATGTTTTGTTGCGGCGTGCAACCCGATCCATTATGTTTACGTATTTGTGAATGTGTATTCACTTTACGTTTTGTTGCGGCGTGCAACCCGATCCATTATATTTACGTATTTGTGAACATATATTCACTTTACGTTTTGTTGCGGCGTGCAACCCGATCCATTATGTTTACGTATTTGTGAACGCGTATTCACTTTACGTTTTGTTGCGGCGTGCAACCCGATCCATTATATATTTATATATTTATGTGAACACGTATTCACTTTTCATATTTTTCAGAAGATAAAATAAATACTATTCTCTTTTCTAACATTCTGTCATTCATACTTGTAACGATTATAACTTTTTAACCATAACTCCAACTAAGGTGTTTCTCAAGCGGAAACTAAGGTAAGACGGGGATATTTCACTGTACCAAATTTCATTTAAAACTACTTTGGGTAACTAACACAAATTTATCCTCAAAACAGCCACATGAAATTTGTTTCGGCAGAATTTTTATTAAACAGCACCCAATCTTATAATAGTCATAACTCCTAATCTGTAAACCCGTTCAATCCCCATAAATTCTCAAAACGACGAGAACAGAGAGCTACACGTCTCCATGTGAACCATTCTTTCATATTATGTACCATTTGGTACAGTTTTACACTTTTGTTCGCTGCCCTTCCTGGATATCGATAGATCCGAGGCAGAAACTTTAAACAGCGATAACTCTCAATCCGTAAGTCAGATAGACCCCCGTAAGGTCTCAAAATGTCCACAACAAAGAGATCTAGAACTTTAATTTAGCAACAATTTTCATATTCCCCACAGATTAGTACAGTTTTACGTTTCAACGTCCTGCCCTTCTGGATTCCGACGAATCCGAGGCAGAAACTTCAAACTACAATAACTCTCAACTCGTAAGTCCGTTTTAATAAATCTTTATATACATCTGTCCGTAACAGAGAGATTTACAACCATGTAAATTTTCATATAATTCTAATAAGTAATACTTAATAAAAACAGTCTGTAATTATGCCTTTCCGAATTTCGACCAAATCTAAGGCAGGAACTTTGAACTATGATAACTTTCAAACCGTATGCCCATTTTACCTCATTTTTGGTTCTATATGATAATATTAGAGAGGTGTACAATTCTTCCAAATTTCATCAAATTCTAACAATTATAACTCAGTGAGAACAGTTCGTAAAGTTCATGACGCAACTAGTTATCTAAACCATCAAAAGTTCAATATTTCTTTTCAACACTCAATTCTTATTCCAACATGTATTGAACTAAAAATAAAGGATGTTACCAAGAATTTCTGAGTGAGAAAACTCACCTTGTAAGTGTGAAAAAGATTGTGGTTCGGTTGCTACAAGTGGTCCTTGCTCCTTAGTGTTCCCTAATTTTATTGTTCTCCTTCCTCCCTTGATATTTTCTTGATTTTTTTTCCTTCTTGTTCACTTGTTTTTTTTCTGATTTTCTAACCTTTATGTTATGTCCTTTGTTTGTGTGTAAATACAATGTATAAATGAAGGAGTTTTCTATAACCTATGGGAGGTGAAAAACCAAAAGATTGAAGGGAAATGAAAAGGGAAGGGTGAAGGGTGAAGCAAAGACGTGCGGCAATCTTGCATGTTTGTTTTGTTTTGTTTTTTTTTTTGTTATTCTTTTATTTTTTGTTTTCTTATTTTCATTTTTATCCATCTATTTATCCAACTTTAACATTAACTCTATCCCATGCAATTTATTCATTGTTTTCTTATATATATATATATATATATATATATATATATATATATATATATATATATATATTTATTTATTTATTAACTCAACCACAACTATATATTATTTTTATTTTTTCCGGATTTTACATTCTCTCCTCCTTAAGCAACATTCGTCCTCGAATGTGAATAAGGTCGTAACATAATCACATAGACATAACTCAACCACAACTATATATTATTTTTATTTTTTCCGGATTTTACAAATACTAAGTATACGGTCTCTAATTCTACGGAAAATCGGGCAGCACTTCCTTTGTTTCTACTCACTTTGCCACCTTTTTCAAGGCCGAATACAATAACCAACACGCCACATTTAAGGCTCAAAACAACAACCAAACAAAGGGGATTACACGCCTTAAAATACGTGTAAAATTCCGCCCCACAATTCATACGAAGTAGTTTAATGCTCACTAGCCATTCTCGGCCAACTACAACCAACAATTCAAAGTCTTTTCCAACCCTTTTCCAATTCCAAGTTCTAAGGTCTAACATGTTATATAGTTATAAACAACTTCAACAACTACAATTTCCTTCTTTATACAACATGCGACGACTTAAACTAATAATCGACTTGAATTGTAATCTTAAGGCTAAACATGCTAGTTTTCGGATTAGGGTTCCAATAGACAATATAATTATCAAACTTCATACTAAACATCTCATGCTTGCTAATATCCATAGCTACAATAATAAGTAAATCTTAAATGCTAAAACGACAAAATTTATACCTTTCCAAGCCCTTAAAATTTCCAAGATTCAAAGTCGCGCCTTAGCAATTCTTAGCTCCTTTCCTTAGGTTCCAATCCGATCCAAGCACTCCTTAGAGGCCTATGAAGAACCCATCTTCAAGTTCCAACTTCAAAGTTGAAGAACTCCTTTAGTTTCCGCCTTGCGACTAATACGAAAACGTCGTTTTTCCGAAATTTTTCTATTGAGATAACCTTATAATACCCTTAGGGACATTGGGTTAAAGTCTTGTGGCTAATGGATCAAAAATACAAAAATTTCTTGTGAGAGCTTAGCCAAACCCGAGAGGTCTCTATAGTGCACAAGATGAACTCTAAATTTTTCTAAGTGTTCAAGACCTTTTCTTGCTACTAGTATGTATTTAAAACACATTGGAGGGCTTAGATTACAACAAATGTGAGGCTTGGATGGGTTTCACTAGGATCAAGCCCATGTGGACAAGTTGACAAGTCAACAATGTCATGCTAGCAAGACTAATCTTCCAAGGTGGTCAATGACCATTATACCCTCACTAAATTTCGTCCAAGACTACATGTGGGGGTGCCACGTGTCGCCCTCTCATTCGTCCATAAAATTCTGTAACCCTCGTGGACCCCACAAAACGTAAAATTTCCTCGGGTGGGCCCCACCTGACCAAATCTGTAAAAATAAATTTCCATAAGGTTAAGAGTTCCATACTCTTCAAATAATGCCTTTTGAGAATCCAATTCTCAACAACGAACATTTTTCCTTTCCGACGTTCGGAAGATTTTCTGTCGGAAAAACAATTCTTCCTTCCGTACCAATTTCCAAGTCTTGATTCCTTACATACATTCTCTTTTACATGCCCTGGACTTACGGGGTGTAACATTCTTACCCCCTTAGAAACATTCGTCCCCGAATGGTTCTCAGTCGGTTGTCAAGCTATACAAACTCCGGCACAGTCTCTATATTATGCCTATCAATCAAAACTCCACAAGACCAACGATGCCACACATGGCCACCACAACATATGTAAACATATCAATGGACCTTCCGTCCGCGACCTCTTTTTCACAAAACTCGAAGGTTACAGTCTTCTAAAACACGAGATCCTTAGAGGTTCCTTTATTTCTTACCTGTCATATTTTCTCGTACTTTCAAACTCATCTAGTACACGTACAAAATATCAAATTTTGTTTCTGTTCTCCAATCCTTGGAGTTACTATCCAAATTTGGCCATTATGCTACTTGAATCTCCGCTAAGGCTCTTCTCGGTCCTTACGACCTAGTTCCGGTGGAACACATCCACGAACTCGTACAACGATTAACTAAACTTGGGCCTAGCACCCTCGTGACCCTATCACATAGCGGGACCATTTCTAATTGACATCACCCCATTCCATACTATCGGTTGACCCGAAATGAGTCTATAACCCGACTCATCATCACACTTAACTTCTCGTTCTTAGTCTGAAATAAAACTCCCTCTTATCTCAAGGTACTTCTCACCCTATCCTCCCATTCACTAGAGGTTCGCCACATAAGCCAAAGTATTTCTACGGTACATCCTTCCCTATAGGTCTTACACTGTTACGGGGTAATTACAACTTGTGAACTCTACACAACTATAGTCCCAGTTCACTTATCATTCTTGTCAATATTCTTAACTTCTCACTTTACTAATCAAAGTATTCCTACCTCTGGGGTACTATCACTTTACAACTACTAGCAACAAGGGAAAAACATATACGCTAGGGTAAAATCTGAATCTATCAACGCACGTATGATTCAAAAGAATCGAAATATACCTGTAACCCCGTGCGATGTCGCCTCCTGATCCTGCCCAGTAGTCACGTCACCTCTGCGGTTCAAAGGACTGCCAGAACTATAAACTCCACCCTGACCTCTACCACGGCTGGCTGACATCTGAACACCCTACCCTGGGGGACGCACAGCTGTGGAGGAAAGGGAACCAACTACCGGCCTCATAGGCTGAGCCACCTCACCGGTGCTCCTTCTAAAAGGACATACCCTCAGAATATGGCCCGGACGGCCACAATAAAAACAAAGACCCGTGCCATAACGACATTCCCCCAAATGACGCTTACTACATCGGAAACACTGAGGAAAAGTGGCCTCGACTGAGAAAATCCTCTGCTTCTCTGAGAACCTCGACCCCTGGAGCTTGGACCGGCTCCTAAATACCTTGTGGGGTCCAATCTCCCACCTGTGAGCTGCGGGGGTATGTACTGGGTAGGCTGGGATGAATATCTCACTCATTCGAGGCCGTCCATAAACTCATCGGAATAACCAACCGGTCTAGCCTCTTACGCGATCTCCGCTACCGCCTCTACCCCGTACACTGCCTGCATCGCCGAATAACCTCCTGTTGATGAAATCAGAGCACCGCTATCTTGGTCAATAACATAATGGCTTCCTTCATGACCCTAAAGTCTTCTCTTAACTGAGAAACTGGAGGCTCTGGTGCTGGGGCCTCAAAATCTGGCGCAGAAGAACTCGCGATCGCGAACAACATCCAGTATACCACAGGCATAAGCCCTATCAACTCTCGAGTCGACTAGTAGCTCCTGCTACTCCTTTGCCCTTCAGGCGCATCGTTCTCCTCGAGGCATAATCAGAACACAACAATGCGTCAGAGAGGAATTATCTTACTAACACAGCTCTATGACACGATCTTAGAGTGAGAAGAATAGAAACCAACTCCTAAATGTCCTGTAGCCTCTTGTTTATGGGTGTGGCGCGCAACATACCGATAATCAAGACTCTACTAGAAACGGTCTGTAGACATTCCGAGGATCGCTCGATACCACTCTGTCACACCGAACCGGGCGTGGTGGTGCCCTACAGGCACCGCCTACCTTAACAACACAAGTAAATCTGCGGAAATTAAATAACACCTCTTTTTTTTTAAAACCAACGTCGTGCAAGGGCAAAACCGGCAAGGTGCCATATATACATAAACAAAAGACACTACTGCATACGAGGTCAATCTCGCATATGAATACGGACCTCTAAGAGTTATATTGAACTATGACGGACAAGGCCCGCCGTACCCATAATCGTACAAAGCACATCTTGAAAGAACTCATACCAAAAAGATAAACTCCCGAACAGAAGGAGCTATCCAAAAACTCTGAGCAGGGTCCTACACCTGCCGATCATCGAACTGCGTACCTAAACCTGCGGCATGAACGCAGCCCCCCGAAGGAGGTCAATACGAATAATGTACCAAGTATTTGAACAGTAAGTACTGTAATGAAATCATAACAGTCTAAACAAAACAGGAGACATGTATGATAGCCAACCTACAGTACACAATACGTAAGCAGTCATATCAAGTCAGGGACGCAGGCCCTCAAAGTCACTACTCAAATATAACTATGGGTCTCACGCCCATAATAATAATCATGCCCGTGGAATCCTTCCTCACTGCCGGCAGTCCATGATATAATAACACCAAATCCCACATGTGTCCTAAATGCCTCGTGGTCTCATGCCCCGGAATTCCACATCGTAAAAGCATGACCATAGGGTATCACAAACAAATCCGGAGACAAGTATGATAATCAAGTTACAGCACTCTGTGCCTTACTAACAATAAGGGTAAACAGTAGTATACCTACAATATAAAATAGGAAGCTCACGATCAAAGCAGGACCACCCGCCCGCAGTATCATTAAGCAATCCTACACCTGGGACTATTTCACCCGCATAGGTCGCGTGGACCCACATGAGGTATTCCTCGCATGGGACTATTTCACCCGCATAAGCCCTTACGGACTCGCATGAGGTATTCCTCGCATGGGAATATTTCACCCGCATAAGCCGCCTGCACTGCATGAGGTATTCTCGTGATAGGTGGACCGCCCGCATGAGACTATTTCACCCGCATAAGTCCTTACGGACCCGCATGAGGTATTCCTCGCATCGTGGGTAGCAAATCCACGGAATATGCAAATTCCACAAACCCGGGGAATGACCCCGAAAAGAATGATATACCACTAGCACAAAACCGGCTAGTACCAGCACACATAGGCAAATTCTCAATTAAACAAGCCAAAGTACTTATCAAGGCACACATAGAATATTTCTCAATTAAACCAGCCAAAGTACTTATCAAGGCACACATAGAATATTTCTCAATTAACCAAGCCAAAGTACTTATCAAGGCATCACATGGAATAATTCTCAATTAATCAAGCCAAAGTACTTATCAAGGCATCACATGGAAAAATTCTCAATTAATCAAGCCAAAGTACTTATCAAGACACACTTAGACTAATTCTCAATTAATCAAGCCAAAGTACTTATCAAGGCACGCTTAGACTAATTCTCAATTAATCAAGCCAAAGTACTTATCAAGGCATCACATAGAATTATTCTCAATTAAACAAGCCAAAGTACTACGTACGTACATTCTTTTCAAGAGACTCCTTTTTGTGTAAAACCCCAAGATACTAACACCCGTAGTATCAAAGTGTGTCTATTTTTCAAAGTAAGTTACTATACTTTTAGAAACTCCTTTCAAAGCTTGAAACCAAGTAACTTCAAATTTTTACAATCTAGGCAGCTTATGCCCATTAATCAAAATAGACAACTTTCTAAACCTTCCATAAAACCGTTATAACCAACTCCCCATAAAGCCGTTATAACCCTTTATGGTTTTTAGACAATTTCATTCTTTTTATAACTAAGAGACTTATACTTAAAACCAAGTATCACAACTTTCAAATCAAGTCTCTTAACTTTCAAAATACTTCGAGTCTCTTAATATATAGAAAACAAGTTTCTTCTATTTTTAAACCTCAAGTAACTCACACCTTTCAAAACAAGTTACTTCTCTTAAATCATGTCATTTCTCCTATTTTTAAAACAATTAAGTAAATCACTCCTTTAACTCCCCTAAAGTCATTATAATGACCTTTAGGTTTTGGAACTAAGGCACTAGCCAAAAGATTTGGAAACCACTTCCTTTTTAAGACTCTATGTACTTTAAGTAAAATACATTCACTTTTAAGAATCCAAACTTCACTAAGGAAATGGATTATACAACTTACAATTTAAACATCAAAGTACACTCAAGGAAGTACATAGAACAAATTCTATTTTAGGCAATCCAAATACAACCAAGGAATGGATCATTTAAGGAGTAGGACGTACTTTCTTGATCTTAAGGAATCATGCTAGAAGAGGAGATAGTTCACATACCTTTTCGGCTAAATCCACAAGCTAAGACGAATACGCCGTACGTAGAAGTGTCAACCTATAATGGTCACAACAAGACTATCAACTATATTGCCCCGGGAAGCAATGTGACCTCTCCCATTCGGGGTCGGGGCGTGGGTCAGAAGGCTAAGGCGGGTATGGCGGAAGTCCATACAACTGGGATCACACCCATGATGATAGGATCTAGGTCAGATGGTGGGTTCGAGGATATCTCCATCCCCAAGGAGCCTTGCATTAATGTTGCGGGAGCCGAGGCGTCACACTTTAAGGCTGCGGGTACCAACGAGCCTCTTTCAATGACGGGTCATTATGATGGTCAGAATACCAAGACGGTTCAGGAGGGTACCCATGGGACATTGATTATCCCCGTTATGCAAGGATCGAAGTCAGTTGTGGGAAATGAGCCTTACATTAATGTTGTGGGAACCGAGGCGTCACACTTTAAGGCTGCGGGTACCAACGAGCCTCTTTCAATGACGGGTCATTATGATGGTCAGAATACCAAGACGGTTCAGGCGGGTGCCCATGGGACATTTATTATCCCCGTTATGCATGAATCGAAGTCAGTTGTGGGAAAGGAGCCTTACATTAATGTTGTGGGAGCCGAGGCGTCACACTTTAAGGCTGCGGGTACCAACGTGCCTCTTTCAATGACGGGTCATTATGATGGTCAGAATACCAAGACGGGTCAGGCGGGTGCCCATGGGTCATTAATTATTCCCGTTATGCAAGGATCGAAGTCAGTCGTGGGAAACAAAGTGAATTCTATTTCCAAGGAGCCTAGGAACTACACGACCATTAATAACGCGGGAGCCAAGGGGACTGACTTAAATGACGCGGGATCCAAAGTGCCCTCTCGTGCAATGAGACAACAACCCCTGAATCTAAGTGTCACTAATGAAGCCTTCCCCACTTTAGCAAGTGTGCTTAGTGGGGCAAATATCAATAACCAAAATAAACCTTTCGTCTTTAACTCTTCCTTGGGCACGAACAAAGTCTTAAACAAACACCCTCTCTCACCCAATACCTCCTCACTACTCCCTGATTTACACAACGCCTCACCTCTTCTATCATCCCTTCCTTCTTTACCTCCCGAACCCATGACACATTCCCTACCCTACCAAATGGCACACGAATTCTTTCTCCTATTGCGGGCCCAAGCACAAATCCTTCTACCCATCCCCCTCTGTCTATACCTCCAGAAATACCTCCCAATGATTCGCACACAAATGCACCTTCTAAACAACACCAAATTCCACCCGAGAGTACGACTTTTAATAATCATCCCCCGAATCATGGCAAAGGCCCCATCCCTCCCAAGAAGACTTATGCGGGAGTCTTTGCGGGTACTAGGATTGAAGCAAAAGGAATGAAGTTACAATTTATTGAACAACAAGGGGTGGAGGTAGACATAGAAGCTGAGGATGAAGTTCCATTCATAGAAACATGGGGTTATTGCTTAATTGGTTGCTTCACGGGTCCCTTCCCGGGAAGAGAAGCCTTAAATACCATTGTGAAGGGATGGGGAGTGAAATGCCGTATTATACCATATGGCAAAGGATGGACGGTGTTCAAATTTATGACGGAGGAAGAGCGCACTAATGTACTTCATGGTGGCCCTTATATGGTCTACGGGAAGACTATGATGCTCAAAGCTATCAATAAAGGAGTTCTTATAACGGACGAGTTATTCATGGACATTCCAATTTGGGTCACATTTCCGGACATTCCCCTCTCTATCTGGAGTGCAACGGGACTTAGTAAGATTGCTTCACGTGTAGGAAAACCTCTTTACACAGACCAATTTACTAAGGAAAGATCCAAAATGAACTATGCTAGAGTTCTTGTAGAAGTGGATGTCAGCAAGGAGCCAATAAGGGAGTTTGTTGTCAAACTCCCCGATAACAGAAGGTATACTCAAAGGGTAAACTATGAAAATTATCCGGACTTTTGCTATCATTGTGCGGCTTTTGGACACAATCACTTGAAGTGTAGGATACTGGGAAATGATGCCAACACGGAAGAAGCTCCTAAAAAGTGCAATACAGTGATACCTCCTAACAACAAGGAAGATTCTACTTGTGTGAATGCCAACAGAGGTACGGATGTAACCATGCCTCCCCCCCCTTTCCACCAACTTCGCAACATCCCGCAGATGCTGATAACTTGATGGAAGTTGAAGTAAGTAAGCACACAACACCTCCTGGTCCCGGTTGCTTGGGAGGAGCCACGCATGCTGCGGGTCCTTCGGTTTTGGGTCATTCTGGCCCATCATCTTTACGGGAATCTCAAGCTAGGTCCTCTAGGCCTCATTCACGGGATGGCAGTGTGCAACTTGATAGGATGCGTTTTGAGTCAAAGCATTCTGATTCTGAGGTTCCAATGAACCCGCAACCCTCTTTGGATGGAAATACAAACAAGGGTATAACGGAGGTATCGTTGCTGGCGTCTCGGAGTGTTACCTTTGAACGCGGGGAACATAGCTTGGCTGAGACACATGCTATGGCTTCCAGCAACAAAGAAGATGGTTGGAAAGAAGTAATGCCGAAGAAGTTCATGACAAAAGGCAGTGGGAAGACTAAGGCAGCAAAGCGCGGAGGTGCTAACAAAACCTCCTCTGCTTCCTAATGAAAATACTTTGTTGGAATGTCCGTGGCCTTTGCGGACTAAGGGACAGGGCAGCCACGCAAGCTCTAGTGTGTAGTCTCACTAAACAGCATGATGTGGCATTGATTTGTCTTTTGGAAACAAAACTCTCTAGGGAAAGGATTGAGTCTTTCTCTACTCAAAGATTCAAAGCTTGGAACTTTTGCTCAAATCTAGAATTCATTGGTGGCGGAAGAATGCTACTAATTTGGGATCCCTCTAGGGTCTGTTGTGAAGTGCTTGGAATGGATTCTCAACATATCCATGTCCAGGCAAGTTGTAAGATAACACAAGTGTCCTTCCTTGCCACATTTGTGTACCCGGTTTATAGCATCACGGATAGGAGGAAGCTTTGGCATCACCTTACTCACTTGGGCATTGGCATCACTAGGCCTTGGATGATTATGGGAGATTTCAACACTTATTGCTACCCTCATGATAAGGCGGGGGGTCCTCCACTAACGCCTTATGCACTTAAGGACCTTGGAGATTTCAGGAATGCTCATGGACTAGAAGACACTCCTTCTTCCGGTTCATTCTACACTTGGACCAATGGTTCGATTTGGTCCAAGCTTGATAGAGTAATGATGAATCAAAATTGGAGTGATTTGACCTTAGAATGCACGGCCAATTTCTTGCCTATGGAACCTGTCTCGGACCACTGTCCCGTGATGGCTACGGTTATTGCATCCTATAATGTTGGGAAGCGGCCTTTCAAGTTCATGAATATGTGGCTCTCTCACCCCGCATTCGAGAACATTATGACTTCATGCTGGAGACAAGACATATTGGGAACGGCTCAATTCGTCCTAGCCTCAAAATTGAAAGCCTTGAAACAACCATTGAGGGCATTGAATATAAGTGAATTTGGTAGTATTGATCAAAGAGCAAAGGAGGCTAACATGGAGTTTAAGGAGGCTATCAGTGCGCACATGGAAGATCCCTTTGATGAGGAACTTAAAGCCAAGGTTAAGTCCTCAAGAGTTAAAGCTAACACCTTAATGGAAGCCGAGAGACACTTCATAAGGCAAAAGTCGAGGCAGAAACACTTGATTGGAAGTGATAAATGCTCTAAATACTTCCATAGCTTGATCAAGAGAAGTAATGTCAAGAACTCCATCAACTTTCTTGTCAAAACCAATGGTGCTATCACTACATCACCCGGGGAAGTAAGGGAGCTACTTGCGGAGTTTTACAAAGATCTTTTAGGCACATCCCGATCCACATCGAACTTCGATCCTGAAGTATGCAACTTTGGCCCGAAGCTAAGTGAAGAGGATAGTATACATCTTTTGCATTTCATATCCCCAAAGGAGATTTGGGAAGCTCTTTCTGATATAGGAAATGACAAGGCTCCTGGATCGGATGGTTATTCGGCTGCCTTCTTCAAGAATAGATGGAAAGATGTGGGACATGACGTAGTAAGAAATGTTCAAGAGTTCTTCTCTACTGGGGTTCTTTTGAAGCAAGTGAATCATACCATCATTGCCCTACTACCCAAGACTGATCGGGATCCTAAGGTAACTGATTTTAGGCCTATTGGATTAACTAATGTGGTCTATAAGATCATTACAAAGATTCTAGCTAACAGAATGGCAAGGGTTCTTCCTTCTCTCGTTGACAAATCACAAGGGGCTTTTGTGAAAGGCAGAAACATGATGGACAATGTCTATGTAGCACAAGAGCTTGTGATAGGTTTTAATAGAGCCAGAGTCTCACCAAGGTGTATGCTTATGGTGGATCTTCGGAAAGCTTTTGACACGGTCTCTTGGAGTTTCCTTAATTCGGTATTAAGAGGCCTCAACTTTCCGAACAGATTTGTTAGATGGATCATGGAATGTGTTTGCTCAACCTCCTTCTCTCTTTCTATCAACGGTGAGCTACATGGTTACTTCAAGGGTAAGCGCGGCCTAAGACAAGGTGATCCTATGTCCCCTTCGCTCTTTATCTTGTGTATGGAATACCTATCAAGGATGCTTAAATTGAAGGCTAAGGCAAGAGCTTTCTCTTATTATCCAAAGTGTAAAAGGTTGGGTATCACTCATCTTGCCTTTGCGGATGACCTCATGCTCTTTGCCAAAGGTGATGTATCTTCAGTTGGGACTCTTATGAATTGTCTGGAGGAATTGGAGGCTGTCTCAGGGTTAACTCTTAACCCATCCAAATCCTCCGTCTACTTAGCGGGAGTGCATGATGCTGTTCGCGACTTGATCTTGTCCAGAGTGGGATTCGGCATTGGTAGCTTTCCGGTACGGTACTTGGGGATTCCTTTGTCCCCAATTTCAGTCTCGGTGGATCAATTTGCTCCTTTAACTAGTGCAATTTCGAATTACATTCAGAAATGGGGGCACCACACGCTTTCTTATGCGGGCAAGCTAGAACTTATCAGGTCGGTCATCCAAGGGGTTGAGAGCTTTTGGTTCCGGACACTTCCTATTCCGGCCACAGTCCTCAACAAGGTAAGGTCTGTTTGTATTCAGTTCTTATGGGGAGGAAAACCACCAAGAGTCGCTTGGGATATCATTTGCCTGCCTCAATCCGAAGGAGGCCTGGGCCTTTTGAACATCAAGGAATGGAACCATGTCATGCTATCCAGGACTATTTGGCAAACCCACACCGAGGCAGATTCACTTTGGGTCCAATGGATCAACAGCTTTTATTTGAGAGACGGTTCTTTTTGGGACTATGATATACGTCCTAGAGACTCCCCCCTATTCAAAAAGATTTGCGGGATACGCGACAAACTTGTTTCCATCTATGGTAGCCAAGGAGTTGCAATTGCAGGATTGGAAAAGTGTTGTACCAACGGTAAATTTGATTCAAGCCTCGTATATGAAATCTTGCGCACTACGCAAGATAAAAAGCCTTGGATGTCACAAATTTGGAAAGGATTCATTCCCCCTAAGTTCTCGTTCACCATGTGGCTAAATTGTAGAAAACGGTTAGCTACAAAGGACACTCTGTCCTACCTTAACTTGGGGGATAAGTATTGCGGGTTCTGCAAGCAAGCTAATGAGACAAGGGAGCACCTCTTCTTTACATGCACCTACACAAGCTTGATTTGGAAGAGCATAAGAGATTGGTTGGGTATTATGAGAGAAATGACTACTGTTGAAAGTTCTCTCAAGTGGATTAAAAAGGACCAACGCGGGACAAGCATCCGAGCAAAAGCTACCTTGATTGCCCTTTGCATAGTGGTCTATGAGATTTGGAGGACAAGAAACACATTGCTCTTTGAAGGCACAAGCTTACCGGCAAGAGAGGTCATTAATAAGATTAAAACGACATCTTATAGAGTTCTCTATGATTTTATCCCCTCTTGTAATGGCACCTTTGAGTGACAACCCCTTACTTCCGCTTCTTCTTTGCATTACGTTGAGGATTGAGAACCCTCAATGATTGATTGTAGCCACTTTTCTTTCCGTTACTAGTAATAATATTTGCATTTACCTAAAAAAAAAACAAGACTATCAACTTCTAGTCTCTAACGTAGAATAATACTAAGTATACGGTCTCTAATTCTACGGAAAATCGGGCAGCACTTCCTTTGTTTCTACTCACTTTGCCACCTTTTTCAAGGCCGAATACAATAACCAACACGCCACATTTAAGGCTCAAAACAACAACCAAACAAAGGGGATTACACGCCTTAAAATACGTGTAAAATTCCGCCCCACAATTCATACGTAGTTTAATGCTCACTAGCCATTCTCGGCCAACTACAACCAACAATTCAAAGTCTTTTCCAACCCTTTTCCAATTCCAAGTTCTAAGGTCTAACATGTTATATAGTTATAAACAACTTCAACAACTACAATTTCCTTCTTTATACAACATGCGACGACTTAAACTAATAATCGACTTGAATTGTAATCTTAAGGCTAAACATGCTAGTTTTCGGATTAGGGTTCCAATAGCCAATATAATTATCAAACTTCATACTAAACATCTCATGCTTGCTAATATCCATAGCTACAACAATAAGTAAATCTTAAATGCTAAAACGACAAAATTTATACCTTTCCAAGCCCTTAAAATTTCCAAGATTCAAAGTCGCGCCTTAGCAATTCTTAGCTCCTTTCCTTAGGTTCCAATCCGCTCCAAGCACTCCTTAGAGTCCTATGAAGAACCCATCTTCAAGTTCCAACTTCAAAGTTGAAGAACTCCTTTAGTTTCCGCCTTGCGACTAATACGAAAACGTCGTTTTTCCGAAATCTTTCTATTGAGATAACCTTATAATACCCTTAGGGACATTGGATTAAAGTCTTGTGGCTAATGGATCAAAACTACAAAAATTTCTTGTGAGAGCTTAGCCAAACCCGAGAGGTCTCTATAGTGCACAAGATGAACTCTAAATTTTTCTAAGTGTTCAAGACCTTGTATTGCTACTAGTATGTATTTAAAACACATTGGAGGGCTTAGATTACAACAAATGTGAGGCTTGGATGGGTTTCACTAGGATCAAGCCCATGTGGACAAGTTGACAAGTCAACAATGTCATGCTAGCAAGACTAATCTTCCAAGGTGGTCAATGACCATTATACCCTCACTAAATTTCGTCCAAGACTACATGTGGGGGTGCCACGTGTCGCCCTCTCATTCGTCCATAAAATTCCGTAACCCTCGTGGACCCCACAAAACGTAAAATTTCCTCGGATGGGCCCCACGTGACCAAATCCGTAAAAATAAATTTCCATAAGGTTAAGAGTTCCATACTCTTCAAATAATGCCTTTTGAGAATCCAATTCTCAACAACGAACATTTTTCCTTTCCGACGTTCGGAAGATTTTCTGTCGGAAAAACAATTCTTCCTTTCGTACCAATTTCCAAGTCTTGATTCCTTACATACATTCTCTTTTACATGCCCTGGACTTACGGGGTGTAACAATAAGGGTGTGGAAGGTGTTAAAAAGCCTCACATTTTACCCTTGTTGTTATTGGATTGTGGACTGATTTTAGTGGACTGTTTTACGTGAATAAGAGGTTGTTTTTACGTGAGAAATAGGTGTGTGAATCATCTTGGTTAACTGTTGGTTGTGCCCTTAATTGGTGCTTTGATTGTTGATGAAATTGGTTTTATTAAAAGTTGGAAAAATACGTATAAATAGGAGAAGTGCTGCCCAAATTTGTATAAGAAAAGAGATTCATTATGTGGTATAAGTGTATACTAGTATCATGAAGTTGATAGACATATTGTTGTCATTATTGGTTGAAGTACATTGAGACGTATTCTACTTATTATGTTGGGTAGTCGTCAATAAGGTATGTGAACCTCTTCATTCTCCTTTTGGCATGTTCTACGTGTGAACCATAACTATGGTATTGTTTCAAAAGTTATTCTACTATTAGAAGTTAAGGAGTATTCATGTTGTTGATTCTATGCTAAAGGCATGTCTAAATTATTCCTAAGTACTTACCAAGTCTTATGAGAGATGTTGGTAAGAGTTTTTTTTGTAAGCATTGGAGTCGAGTTGACCTTGCTAAGTTACAGCACTAATAAGTATTAAGCGTTGAGACTGATTTTGGTAAACGTGTTAAAATAAGCCATTGCAGTGTTAAATGAAAAAGGTATCGAACAAGACATTGCAGCGTTAAATGAAAAAGATATCGACAATCAATTATATTGAAATGAGTAGAATTTCCATCTGCATAGAAGCTAAGATATAACCAGTTCGTTTTACATTTTCTAGGTTCACAACTGATTAGATAAGATCATTATTAAATATATTGTTACACCCCGTAATTCCAGGACATGTATATAAGAACGTACGTAAGAAAATAGGACTTTAAGATTTGAGACTTGTAGAATTTATCGGAATTTTGAAAATGTCGGGAAACAAAATATTACGACGAATAGGAGGGTGACACGTGTCACCCCCTTGCATGGTCTTGATCGATTTTAGCCAAGGGTAGAGAGGTAAATTGCCCAAGGACAAATGTGCAAGTCTTGAAGACAAGCTTGACAATATTGACTAAGTCAACTTGCCAACATGACAAAGATTTCTAGTCTTGATAAATCCAAGCCACACAAATGTTTTTATCTAGACCCTTTATTGTAGTATATATCCTATACTAGTGCAAGACAAGTCTTACACTTAGAAAAAAAATCAAGATCTTATGTTGCACTCTTAGGAGCTCTCGGCAATAGCAAGAAAAGAAGAGGAAAATTTTTGCAATCTTGCTTCATAAATCCCAATATTCAAACCCAAGGTCTCTAAAGGTATTCTAAGGATATCTCAATACAAAAACCCCGAAAAAACTACGTTTTTTAGTTAGTCACAAGATGAAAACCTAAGGTGTTCTTCAACTTTGAAGTTAGAACTTGACGAGGAGTTCTTCATGAGCTTCTAAGGAGTGCTTGGAGCGGATTGGAACGTAAAAAGATGAGCTAAAAGTTGCTAAGGATTGACTTCGACGCTTGGATATTATTAGGGCTTATTGAGGTATAAATCTTCGTCTTACTATTGTAATTGAAGATTCCATGTTATGATAAGTTAGAAATGATCATGTGATATATATTATGAAGATTGATAAGTGTTATGGAATTTTGGAAGCAAAATCCGAAACTAGCATGATTAGCCTTTAAGATTGTAATTCAATTTAGTTACTAGTTTTAGTCGTCGCATGTTATATAAAGAGGAGATTATAGTTGTTAAAGTTGGTTGTGACTAAATAACATGTTAGAACGACAATATGAATTGAAAAAGAATTGGAAAAGACTTTGCATTGTTGCTCATATTAGCCGAGAATGGCATTGACTATTGGACTGTTTTGTATAAATTGTGGGGCAGAATTTTACACGTATTGTAAGGCGTGTAATCCCCTTTGGTTAGCTAAATTGTTGATCCTTAAACGTGGCATTTGGTTATTGATTTTCGGGCCTTGAAAAAGGTGGAAACGTACGTAGAAACAAAGGAAGTGCTTCCTGATTTGTCGTAGAATAAGAGTCCTTATACTTAGAAATATTCTACGTTGAAAGCTAGAAGTTGATAGGCGTATTGTGGTCATTATAGGTTGACATTCTACGCACGGCGTAGTCAAATTGGCAAGTGGATTGAGTCGAAGAGGTATGTAGAACTTTCTCTATCTTCTTGAGCATGAGTTTTATAAATGTATAGTACGGTGGACATACATGGTTAAAAATTAATTTGGTTTCATTTTGGTATCCTTGCCTTGTTTTCGAAAAGGATATGTGACTTGATGTTACGTAGAAGGATTTCTTGACTTGAAAAGTATAGAATACTTGATTTGGAAAATATTGATTCCTTGAACTATTCTAAAGATAAGAGACTTGATATTCTAAGTTAAGAAACTTGATATTCTAAGTTAAGAAACTTGATATTCTAAGTTAAGAGACTTGATTTCTAAAGTTAAGAGACTTGAAGTATTTTGAAAGTTATGTAACTTGATTTGAAAGTATAAGTCTCTTGGTTATAAAAATAATGAATTTGTCTAAGACATAAAGAGTTATAACGGCTTTATGGGAAGTTAGTTATAACGGCTTTATGAAAGGTTAAAGATGTCTTAGTTTCTAAAGCATAAAGTTAGTATAACGACTTTATGAGAAGTTGGTTATAACAACTTTATGGAAGGTTAAAGGAATGGTTTTCTCTAGTAATGTAACAAAGATAAATAACTTGAAATAAAGAAGGACAATTTGATTTAAAGGCATCAATTGCTTAAAGTGTTAAAGTAAGGGTCACTTAATTTAGAAGCCTAAAAATGTATTTCTAAAAGTGTAGTGACTTGTTTGAAATGTAGACAAGCCTTGATACTACGGGTGTTAGTATCTTGGGGTTTTATATAAAAAAGAGTCTCTTGAAAAGAATGGAAGTACGTAGTACTTTGGGTTAAATTCCCGGATTTTTATGTGACACGAAAGTGACTTGAGTTTATAAAATGAAATTAATTTTTGTATGATAATGAAAGTCTAAAGATTTTATGAACTTGCCTATGCTTGCTTGTGATAACCTTTGAGTGCAAGTATTATATTTCTATGTTTTCGTGTCTCTCAGTTGGAGGATCGGCTGTCTTGTTGTGAATTTACTTGGACGTACCGACAGTGATGGAGGATTCCACGGGTATGCTTCCATTGTGATTGATCCATGGACATGCTTATACGATGAGGGATTACGGGGCATGCGACCATAATGCGGGTTAAATTCCCGGATGCTATTATTACTCCATGGATTAGCTCCCCATGAAGACATGTACCCGAGATGAGGGATTCCACGGGCATGTTATATACTATTATTACTCCATGGACATACTTATACGATGAAGGATTCCGGGGCATGCGACCATGTTAAATACTATTACTCCATGGACTAGCTTTTCATGAAGACATGTACCCGAGATAAGAGATTCCACAGACATGTTATATACGATTATGTTATACCCCGTATTTCCAGAGTATGTACGTGTGGACGTACGTACGAAATTTGAGCCTTAAGTTAGGCATAGGACCGAAATTTGGGCACAAGTGCCGAATAGAGTCGTTTTTCGACGAAACGTTTCCACAGCTTTCGTAGGGAAAATTCCGGCTATGTCGTTTATAATTTTTGCGGATTTTTCCGAGAGACGAAACATTTTGGACCAACGGGAGGGTGACATGTGTCACCCTCACATTGGAAGCAAGTGGGGTGGCTTGGACGATTGGCCCAAGAGGGATGGTTGGCCTAGCCGATTGGTTCCTTGATTTGTGCCTTGCTTTGTGGCTTGTTTTGTGGAGTGTTTTGTGGAGTAGGGTTAGGGTGCACTTGGCTTGATCTTGGCCTTACACTTGCCTTGCACATGGCTTGATCTTGGCCATTGGTTGGCCTTTGGTTTTGCTATAAATACCCCCCCTAAGCTTGAAGACTTCATCCATTCCTAAAATCACCAAGTCTTGAAAATCCTTCCTCCCTTTCTTGTGCTCTAGCCGTGAGCTTCCCCCTCCCCCTTTTCTTGTGGCCTTTGGCCGAGAGGATTCCTCTCCTCCTAGTAGTGCCGTGGGTACCCCCCCTAGCCTAGTTGTTTCGTATAAAACACCCCCCCTTTTGGTAGAAATACTCTCCAAGTATTGTTATAATGCCCAAAATACCTTAGCCTTTACCTTGTCATATTCCAAAAGTTACCTCTATACGTAGAGTCCTAAATACTACCTTTTGTCCTTTTAGTCTCAAACCGAAACCCTAAGGAAATCTTCATTGTTGGTTGAAGTATTTAGAAGTTGGTTAGAACTTCTAAGGGTTGTTTGGAGCGGATTGAGCGCACTGAGTAAGAGCTAAACCTTGCTCGGGATCGACATTATAACTTGGATAATTTTGGGCTTGTCGAGGTAAATATTCTTGTCCCTTATTGTAATTGGAGATTACATGTTATAGGAATATATAGTTGAAGTATACTATATATAGTATCGAACATTATTGCGCAAATGTCTTTTGACTTAAGCTGAATTTAAAGAAGAGAATCGAATCAGAATTACATAGATCGTATTACTGAGACTTGTGTAGCTTTGTTGTGTAGTAGAATTGTACACGCCCGGTTAGACGTGTAAACCCTCGGTTGGCTTGGTAGCCGCCGATCGAGGAGGAGATTTACGCTGCCATGTGGAGAGTCGCGAATTTTCGTAGAATATGGAACGATGAGATCTAGATGTTAATAAGCGCCTTGTGGCATTATAGGTTGAAGTACTACATGTGGTGCGATCTACGTGGCTTAAGGAGCCGAGCGGTTTGAAGTACTTGAGCGTTTTGCTATTAGTCGATACTCATCGCGAGGTATGTGAACCTCTTCCTATCTGTTCTAGCATGATATGTGTATAACTATGTAGTACAGACGCATACGTGTTTGATGTATTTATTTGGTTTGAAACATAAAGTGTTATAACGGCTTTATGGGAAGGAGTTATAATGACTTTATGTAGGTAAGAAAATGCTTTGTGGTTTCAAAGTAATCGATTTGACTTATAACGGATTTGATGTGTAGTAATAAAGAACTTGAAGTGTTTCAAAAAGATATTTTTGAAAAAAGAGTAATACTTGGCTTTGAAAACATAAGAGTTGTACTAGCTTTATGGGAAGTTAGGTATAACGTCTTAAGAGTGATAAAAGAATGGTTTATCGATTTTTAGAAGTTAAGAGACTTGATCTTGAAAGATAAGAGACTTAACTTGTTTTCCTTGGTAATTAACATTCTGTTAAAAGTGTTGTGAAACCTCATTCGCGAGTAATGAGTACTTGGTTTTAAAAAAGAATAATGTTTTTACTGATTTCGGAAATGAGAATAAGTATCGAACAAACCACAATAGGCTTAATAAAGGAAAGTGTATTGACAAATAACAAATTGTTATTAAAACCAAGAGAAACCTCCATCCGCATAAGCTAAGATAAGACAAAATTGTATTACATTTTCCTAGATCCTGTTGTCTGTAACAAGATGGTTATAAACAAGAATAACCTACTCACATATAAGGCATATGTTTCTCAAATCGCTTTAAAGGAGAATTATGTTTTAAAGGATTAAAACTATGAACTACTAAACCTTTTCTAAAATGAGAAACTTGAGCATTTGAAATTAGGCAAACTTGAACGCTTGGAAAATAAGGTTGTTACTTGATTTTACAAAGGAAAGCATTTTTGTTTACTTAACAATGTTCACTCTATTTTTATACTACGGTATCGTGACCTTTGTAAAAGAAATGGATCTTTAAAAGGAATTTAGCGACGTAGTACTTTAGGGTTAAAACCCGACTTTGGCATAAAATGAAAGTACTTTGAGTTGTGTATGACTTGCCTATGCTTGTGATGATAGCCTTTTTGTGCAAGTGTTGTATTTACGTTACCGTGTCTCTCGATGGAGGCCGTTGACTTGTTGAGAACTTACTCGACGTCCGGGCGGTGACGAGAATTCCACGTATGTTTCTATTTGATTGTTGTCTTGTTGATTGATGTTACATGGACATGTCTACACCGATGCGCAATCCGGGACATGTGGCTACGCGCAGGTTGATCACCCAAGATATTGTTGTTGATGTTACATGGACGGTTCTACACCGGCGCAGACTCGGCACGCGCTAGGGCATTGGTATTATTGTTGCATCATGGACATGTCTACACCGATGCAATTCCGGCACGCGCCATGATGCGAACATGATTGATGTTGGGCGTGAGACCCATAGTTATATTTGAGTGATGACTTGAGGCGTGAGTCCCCGATCGACATGATCGCTTTATATCAGGAATCGTAGTTTGGTTATCATACATGTCTCCCGCTTTATATAGACTAGTATGATTTCATTTACGTAATTTTCTGCTTTCACATACTTGGTACTGCCAGATCGACCTCTGGGCCGCGTTCATGCCGCAGTAGAGGTACATCGGCCGTGGATCCTCGCTCTTAGGATCACGCCAACAGATTGGGAAGCTCCGCTTTCTCCGAGGCTTATCTTTTGCATGTGTTCCCGAGTTGTAGGTTCTTGTACATTCGTGGGTATGGCGGGCCCCGCCCGTCATAGTGTTGTAAATCTTAGAGGTGCAGAGTAATCTGCAAGTGTGGTTGTAAAAGGATTAAACTGCTCGGGTTTTATGTATATACCAAGGCAATCGCTTTGGTTGGCTCGCTTATTTATTTCTTGTTTCATGGCTTATGTTTTATTTTCCGCTGATTTTCTCTGATGTTGTGTCACTAGGGTGCCCGGGGTAAGGCACCAGTCACGGGCCCGGATTCGCGGTGTGACAGAGTGGTATCAGAGCAATTAGTCCTCGGAAAGTGTCTACAGACCGTATCTAGTAGAGTCTTGATTATCGATGTGTTGTGCACCACATCTATAATCAGGAGGCTATAGGACATTTAGGATTGGTTTCCATTCTTCTCATCCTGAGATCGTGCCTTAGAGCCGTGTTGTAAATTGACCCTCCGACGTATCTCGCTTTTACCGCTTATGCCTCCGCGCAAGGCAACCAGAGCCTGTATGGCAAGGCAAATGAGGTGCCGCTAGTGAGATACAGAGAGTACGAGTGTCACGACCGACCTCGATCGCGATCGGTGCCCTACCTGGGCACCCTTACAGGTAAACATCAGAGAAAATCAGCGGAACATACATGAAACTTATAAAATAAAAACAACAGTAATAAAACAACAGGTTAGCCGATAGGGCTACCTTCCCGAATGTACATACATAAACGGCAGCTTGCCTCATTTCTTTACAAATCGACCCACAATATGTGACTACAGCACTTCTAAGAGTTTTGACCTAACAATCGTGGCGGACAAGGCCCCGCTGCACTTCGAATAAACATAAACGTGACAACTCCGAACACCGAGCCATCTCAACTTGTGAACCGGATCCTAAGCTCATGGATCCACAATCGTACCTAAACTCGCGGCATGAACGCAGCTTCAAGGGGGCCGCATAACAAAAATTTAATATGGAATGTAAATAACGCATAAGAAATGATCACAATCAGATAAAAGAATGACAAGGACAAGTATAAAAATACATACGGATCCTCGCCGTGTCATTATCACTTATGAACTTAATCGCACTTATTATCTTTTCCATTCCCAATAAAAGTTATAGTCACATTCTTACGTACATTATTAGAAAAGAATCATTAAGTTCATTACCATATAACTTACTTATCTTTCATAACATAGTCCGGCCCATTACGGAGGGACACATATACTACCCGGCCCAAACTGGGACGCGATCAAGTCACACTAATATCAAAGCATGCCCGTGGAATCCTCCATCACCGTCGACAGCTATAAGTGTAAAATATAACCATGTGACGCGCCCGTGGCCTCCTACCCCACTGTCGGCGTACACATACACAATACATATATACATATCTCCTGCCCGTGGAATCCCACATCACTGTCGACAGCTATACGTGTAAAACATAACCATGGGTCTCACGCCCATAATATCAATCAAAGCAGGTGGTATAACGTCTTGGGGCTTGCCCCTCATTTATACTCTTACCGAGAAGGTGGTATAACGCCTGGGCTTGCCCTCATTTATACTCTTACCCTAACTCGACCTGGCCACAAACAACACATAAAGCGGTGGTACTGGCCTGGGCTTACCTCACTTATACTCTTACCCTGGAGTAGGTGGTATAACGTCTTGGGGCTTGCCCCTCATTTATACTCTTACCCTAACTCGACCGACCATCAAACAAGACATAAGCACTACCATGTCTTTTATAAAAATCCGGGAATTTAACCCAAGTACTACAAATAACGGAAGCATACCCGTGGAATCCCACATCACTGTCGTACGTCCGAGTAACTTACAACAAGACAAATACCCAACCGAGAGTCGCGGCAACGTAATAAAACATAATACTTGCACTCACAGGCTATCACCAGCACATATAGGCAAGTTCTCAATTAACCAAGAAAAAGTACTTATCCGGGCACAAATAGAATAAATTCTCATTTAACAAGCCAAAGTACTTATCCGGGCACAAATAGAATAAATTCTCATTTAACAAGCCAAAGTACTTATCCGGGCACAAATAGAATAAATTCTCATTTAACAAGCCAAAGTACTTATCCGGCACAAATAGAATAAATTCTCATTTAACAAGCCAAAATACTTATCCGGGCACAAATAGAATAAATTCTCATTTAACAAGCCAAAGTACTTATCCGGGCACAAATAGAATAAATTCTCATTTAACAAGCCAAAGTACTTCGTACGTACATTCTTTTCAAAGGACTATTTTCCAAATAAAACTTCCAAAATACTAACAACCATAGTATCAAGTCCTATCCACCTTTCAAGACAAGTCACAATACCTTTTTAGAAATACAATTACCGGCTTCTAAATCAAGTGACTTCTTTATTAAAAACCTTAAGCAATTGGTACCTTTAAACCAATTTGCCCTTGCCTAATACAAGTTATTCCTTTTATTACTTTACTAGAGAAAACCATTCTCTTAATCTTCCATAAAGCCGTTATAACCAACTTCCCATAAAGCCGTTATAACCCTTTATGGTTTAGACTAACACGTTCCTTTATAACCAAGAGACTTCTACTTTTTGAAACCAAGTATTATATACTTTCAAATCAATTCTCTTAACTTTCAAAAATACAATTTGTCTCTTAACCATTTGAAAACAAGTGACTCTTTTATTATTAAAACTCTAGGCAATTGATGTCAGAAATCAAGTTGCCTTTCTATTAAAGTCAAGTCATTTATCTTTCCATAAGGCAAATATAACTAACTTCCCATAAAGCCGTTATATTCACTTTATACCTTAGCCATAAACAGTTTCCTATCCAAGGGACTTATACGTTTAAAACGGAACAAGTATCACATACTATAAAACTCTTCAAGTCCCTTAACTTTAAAATCAACATAAGACATCCTTACTATTTTCAAAGAAGTGAGTTAATCTCTAACCCACCGACTTGGCATTACATGGAAAATAGTAAAGAATGTCATAGTCTCAGACGCCTACCGTACTACATACGCAAGTAGTCATGCTCAAAAGATAGGAAAAGTTCTACATAGAGTAAATCACACAACTACCTCTTAACTTCTAAGAGTAGAAGGAAACATGAGATGATACCACAAGTATATTCCATACATAGAATCATGCCAAAGGAAGGAAGAGGTTCACATACCTCGCGACGATTGTCGACAAGTAGCAAAATGCTCCAAAGTACTTCAACCTTGATAGCTATTTCATCCTCCAAGTAGAATACACTATACTAAGTACTTCAACCTATAATGGTCACAATACGCCCATTAACCTCTCACTTCAACGTAGAATATCCTAGGTGCTAAGTCACTAAATTCTACGGAAAATCGGACAGCACCTCCTTTGTTTCTACTTACTTTGCCACCTTTTTCAAGGTCGAATACAATAACCAAACAACCCCAATTGGCTCACCACAATCTATAAGGTAGTACAATACAAATAAATAACCATACAAATTTCAATCGCTCACCACAATATAGACGGTAGTCCAAAACAAATGAATAACAAACTACTAGTCCAAATTTCGGCCATAATGAATACAACAATACCAATTCTTATCCAATTTCCATTTCAATACAAATTGGTAGCCTCACATGATATCAAGTCGCATTTGATTATAACAACCGTAATCTTCAAGTCAATTACTTGCGACGATTCTAACAACGATTAAATTGTAATCCAACTTAATCATGGCTTACATGTCATTTCGGATTTTTGGCTACTACAATCCATAATACTTATAAAACTTCAACACATATACTTCATGCTAGTAAAATGTAAGGCTAACAACAATTACATAATCTTGTAACACTTAAAGAGAACAAGATTATACCTCCAGTGTAATCCAATCTTCAAAACCGAAGTTGCTCCTAGCAACCTAGAGCCTCTTCAAGACACCTCAATCCGCTCCTCGAGACCCTTAGAACAACCAACAATTTTCCTTCAAACTTAAACAAAACCTAGAAAGACAACTAGGTTTTGCTTTGCGACTATCTGAAAACTCTCTTTTTAGGGATTTTCTATTGAGATACACTTACATAACACTCATGAACCTTGGTTTAAAATGTGGAGCTTAAAGAACAAGCAACGAAAATTTCCCTTTCTTCTCCATGGTGAACCCGAGAGCACCATTAGTGAAGTCCTCAATTTTGTGAAATTTTTGCTAAGTGTTAAGTCCTCTCTTGCTACTAGTATTATATATAGGGACATGGAGGGTTAAGATGCAACCAAATGGGTGGTTTGGATGAGCTCTAGCTAAAAAAAATCAAGACTAAGTGGGGCCATTGACTTAGTCAATTTTCTCATGCTACTACTAGCAAGACTAAATCATCCTACCAAAGGTCAAATGACCATTGTGCCCATGCTTCAATTCGTCCAAGACAACATAAGGGGGGGTGACACGTGTCGCCCTCCCATTAAATCCTGATAATACGTTTCCGACAATTCCATAATTAGTTAAATTTTTCTGATCTCAAATTTTAACACTTGCGAGTTCTTACGTACGTTCTTAACACATGTCCTGTAAATACGGGGTGTAACATTCTTCCCCCTTAGAAACATTCATCCTCGAATGTTCTTTCGGAGTCAATCTTTATAATTAGCGACATAGTTCCCTTTCACAACCCCGACATACTAATAATGCCACACATAGCCCTAATACGCCGCACGCACATCCGTCCATCATAAGCCCAAAAGAGATTACCTTTCGCACTTCCAACTCCTTCTAACATACATACAACTTCCATACCAATTTTGGCCTCTAATCTTTGGAGTCACTCTATAAAACAAAATAAGGCCATTTAAACGTTGCCACGACTGGTTCGGTGGAACGTGTCCACGAACCAAGAAAACAACTAACTAGACTTGGGCCTTGCGCTCGTGACCTGCCACGTGGCGAACTACTAACAACTGATCCCACTCCATTCCAGGCCATGGGGAGACCCACAACATGTCCTCAACCCGACTCAACGTCGCACTTAACTCTTATTCTTGGTCTATAATAAATCTTTCTACCCGAGAAGACCTTGTACATCTAAGGTCTCAGCGGTCAACGATATTCTTAGGCTCGCAATTCCCATGCTCCAAGCCTACCCTACCAATCCCCCAATAACGGGTATAAAAACTTCTCATAAAACCATAACCATGTTGTCTCGATCCACAACCATTACTTACTCTATACCGGCCTCATCCGTATAATTCTCGTAAGCTTACTACACAACTTAATCTATTAACATGACATTCCGTTAGGTTCCTTAATATGGCTTCTTAAGGGTTCACTACCCTATCAGACAACTCATCCTTTCCCAATTATCTCGAAATAAAACACAAAACCTTGGCGAAAATTCATTAACTATTCCATACCTTCCCGGTATCTAGTTAGTCTTTACCAATTCCTGGTAATCTAAAATCATTCTAGGCAACACGCGTCTGACCCTCATACATAACTCCGTATAGATGTATGTCACAATACCAACTATACTGTAATCATTACCAACCTGGATGCGCAATCCACATAGTCATTCCTGGGTCACTGCTGCCTTTCTCGTAGCTGCAATCAACATAACTCGTTAGGGAGGGCGACTTAACAATCTGACTCTATCGCACGATCTCGAGTGAGAAGAATGAAACCAATCCTAAATGTCCTGCAGCCTCACGATTATAGATGTGGTGCACAACACACCGATAATCAAGACTCTACTAGACACGATGCGTAGACACTTTCCGAGGACTAATCGCTCGATACCACTTTTGTCACGACCCGGCCGGGACGCGGATCGTGCCCTACACGGGCACCGCTATGTAAACATCAGAGAAAATCAGCGGAACATACATGAAACTTATAAAATAAAAACAACAGTAATAAAACAACAGGTTAGCCGATAGGGCTACCTTCCCGAATGTACATACATAAACGAAGCAGTTGCCTCCTTTCCTTTACAAACTGACCCACAATATGTGACTACAGACCTCTAAGAGTTTTGACCTAACAACTGTGGCGGGACAAGGCCCCGCCGTACCCCTGAATAAACATAAACGTGACAACTCCGGAACACTGGAGCCATCTCAACTTGCTGAACCGGGATCCTAAGCTCGCGGATCCACAACTGTGTACCTAAACCTGCGGGCATTTAACGCAGCCCCGAAGAAGTCGATTATAACAGTGCGAATATGGAATGAAATAACGTCTGATAAGCAATGATCACAACTGTACAAAAGAATGACAAGGACAAGTATAAAAATACATACCAGATCCTGCCGTGTCATTATCACTTATGAACTTAATCGTACCTTATTATCTTTTCCATTCCCAATAAAAGTTATAGTCACATTCTTACGTACATTATTAGAAAAAGAATCATTAAGTTCATTACCATATAACTTACTTATCTTTCATAACATAGTCCGGCCCATTACGGAGGGACACATATACTACCCGCCCAAATCGACGCGATCAAGTCACACTAATATCAAAGCATGCGTGGAATCCTCCATCACCGTCGATACTATAAGTGTAAAATATAACCATGTGACGCGCGTGGCCTCCTACCCCACCGGCGTACATACACAATACATATATACATATCTCCCGCCGTGGAATCCGTCACATCACCGCGATACCTATACGTGTAAAAACATAACCATGGGTCTCACGCCCATAATATCAATCAAAGCGGTGGTATAACGTCTTGGGGCTTGCCCTCATTTATACTCTTACCACGGAGAAGGTGGTATAACGATTGGGGCTTGCCCGCCATTTATACTATTACCCTAACTCGGCCGGTCGTCAAACAACACATAAAGCGCGGTGGTACGGCGTCTTGGGGCTTACCCTCACTTATACTCTTACCCAGGTAGGTGGTATAACGTCTTGGGGCTTGCCTCATTTATACTCTTACCTAACTCGATGACCATCAAACAAGACATAAGCACTACCATGTCTTTTATAAAAATCCGAATTTAACCCAAGTACTACAAATAACTAAGCATACGTGGAATCCCACATCATCGATCTTGTCACGACCGAACCGGGCGTGATCGTGCCTTACCCCGGGCACCCAAGTAGACATACATCAGAGTAATCAGCGAATCATAAAGACAATACATGAAACCAGTGTAATAAGACAGTGAAATAAGAAGACAGGCTAACCAAAAACGGTTACCTTCAGTATATATATATAAATAACAACTCTTTCAACATGAACAGTTTAATCCTTTTTACAAACCCTGCCCACAACAGTACTACAGACCTCTAAGAATGATACGACAACAATGGCGGGACAGGGCCCCGCCAAACCCCTGAATGTAAACACTTACGACGACAGGGGACTATACCACTGATAAGCCTCCGGAGAAACGGAGCTTCCCAAACGCTGAAACTGTGACCCTGAGAGCTAGGATCAACGACTGGTGTACCTCAACCTGCGGCATGAACGCAGCCCCCCGAAGGAGGTCAGTACAACAGGTACCGAGTATGTGAAACTAAAAATACTGTAAATGAAATCATAATAGTCTATAAAGCAGGAGACATGTATGATAACCAAACTACAGTTCACAATAAATAAGCAGTCATGTCAAGTCAGGGACTCACGCCCTCAAAGTCATCACTCGAATATAACTATGGGTCTCAAGCCCATAACATCAATCATGCCCGTGGAATACCTTCCTCACTGCCGGCAGTCTATGATAGAAAAGCACCAAGGAATACACATGAACACCAGGTCCCACCTGTGTCCAAATAAAACAGTACAGGGTAAGTACGAAGGCATAGCCGACTACTAACACCCACAGTACTAACAAGGTCATAAACTGTATCATGATATCTGTCTAGACCGTCACATGATCAAAGCTGGTCACTCGCGCAAAGATCAAATGTGCGCGTCTAGCCCCGAACTTTCGCGACTCGCATAGGCCAACCTCATAGGCCCGTGAGGTATAACCCGCGTCGGTAGCTACTCCGGCATCGCGGACTCGCGATCCTCATGGCCACATAGACCGCATGATCATAAAGGCGCGACACTAACACGGAACTCCGTAGTTCCGCATGGATCCCCGGACCCGCATGAGGTATTCTCGAATCATGGTCCTGCATCGCTGAGTCTACCCGTCGGAGGCGCCAACCTCGGAAATAAGTCAAGGTGAGTGGTACAATACCAACATAACGGTGATAGTCAAACAACTTTAAGCGATCGAGGAAAACCCTTTACACTAACATCACAAGATACTAACACACATAGCATCCTAGCATGTTTACTTATCAATCAACAAGAAAGTATTTACAAGGCTATCACAAACCAACACAATCAAGTTATACACACAAGGTACTTTCTACTATATGTCAACAAGTTCGGGTTTTTATCCCCAAAGTACTTCATACACTAAATCTTTAAAAGATACGTTACTTTCACAAAAGTCACACAATACCCGTAGTTATGTGAAAATAGAGTGATTATCCTTTTAAGTAAAACAAAACACTTACCTTTGTAAAATCAAGTAACGACATTATTTTCCAAACGTCCAAGTTTGCCTAATTTCAAATGTTCACGTTTCTTATTTTAGAAAGGTTTCGTAGTTCATAGTCTTATTCATTTAAGAATATAATTCTCTTTTAAACTATCTGAGAAACATAAGTCTTATATGTGAGTAGGATATTCTTGTTTATAACAATCTTATTACAGCAGCCATGATCTAGGAAATATCATTTTGTCTCATCTTAGCTTCATGCGGATGGAAGTTTCTCTGGTTTTAATAATACTTAATCTGTCAAAACATTTCCTTTTATTAACGCTGCGTTGGTTTGTCGATACATTCGATTTCAAATCAAGAAACCATTCTTAAGCCGTTATACCTAACTTCCCATAAAGCTAGTATAACTCTTAAGTTTTCAAAAACCAAGTATTACTTCTTCTTTCAAAATGATTCAAAATCTTTTGAAATACTTCAAGTTCTTTATTAACACATAACAAGCCAGTTATAGTTCAAACCAGTTACCTTTTAAAAACCACACGTATCTTCTTACCAACATAAAGTCATTATAACCAACTTCCCATAAAGCCGTTATAACACTTTATGTTTTAAACCAATCAAATACATTTAGCACATGTACGTCTACCGTACTACATAGTTCACACATATCATGCTAGAAGAGATAGGAAGAGGTTCACATACCTCGCGACGAGTATCGACTAATAGCAAAATGCTCCAAGTACTTCAAACCGTCGGCTACTCCTTAGCCAGTAGATCGCGCCATACGTAGTACTTCAACCTATAAGGCCACAAGGCGCTTATTAACATTTAGATCCCTTCGTAGAACATTCTACGAAAATTCGCGGCACCTCCCCGCATGGCAGCGTAAATCTCCTCCTTTATCGAGGCCGGCTATCAAGCCAACCAGGGGTTAACACGCCTAACGGTCGTGTACAATTCTACCTACTGAAAAGCTACACAAGTCTCATGTCTGATCTATATAATTCTGATTCGCTTCTCTTCTTTAAATTCGGCTTAAGTCAAAAGACATCACGCACAACTATGCTCAATTCTATATATAGTATACTTTAACTATATATTCCAACAACATGTAATTTCCAATTACAATAGAAGGTCAAGATATTTACCTCGATAAGCCCAAAATTATCCAAGTTATAATGTCGATCCTGAGCAAGGTTTAGCTCCTACTCCGTGCGCTCTAATCCGCTCCAAACAACCCTTAGAAGTTCTAACCAACTTCTACTTAAATACTTCAACCAACTATGAAGATTTCCTTAGGGTTTCGGTTTGAGAATAAAAGGACAAAAGGTAGTATTTCCTGCTCTACGATAGAGGTAATTTTGGAATACAACAAGGTAAAGGCTAAGGTATTTTGGGCATTATAACAATACTTTGAGAGTATTTCTACCAAGAGTGGGGTATTATACGAAACAACTAGGCAGTGGGGTACCACGGCTAGCACCCCAAAGGGGGGGGAGGGCTCACGCCACAAAGGCCACTCAAAGGGAGGGTCTCTCGGCCAAGGGCCTTTGCAGGGAGTGGGCTCTGGAAGATAGTCAAACAAGAGGAGAGGGGAAGGATTTCAAGACTTAGAACACATTTGGATGATGAAGTCTTCAACAAAGGGAGGGGTATTTATAGGGAAGCCAAGGGCCAACCAATGGACAAGATCAAGCCATGTGTTAGGCAAGTGTAAGGCCAAGATCAAGCCAAGTGCACCCTATCCCTACTCCACAAAACATGGCACAAAACAAGGCCAAGAAAGCTAGCCAAAACGTCCCACTTTCGGCCAAGCAAACCGCCAACTTGAGGGTGACAAGTGTCGCCCTCTCGTTGGTCCAAAATATTCCGTCTCTCGGAAAAATCCGCAAAAATTAGAAATGACATAGCCGATTTTTACCCTACGAAAGTCTGGAAACGCTTTCATTTAAAAACGACTCTAATCGGGTGTTGTGAACAAATAATTTCGGCCAAGCCACTTTCTCAAGTTCAAATTTTCTACGTACGTCCTTACGTACATACTCTGGAAATACGGGGTATAACATTCTCCCCTCCTTAGAAACATTCGTCCCGAATGTTCCTTCTAAGTCTCAAAACAAACGTGCGCCAGTATAGTCTTCACTACCATACTTACGAAACAATCCTGCCACAATGGCCACGTAAACAATCACAAGAAAATACTTACATCCAAGTCCACGAGGAATCACCTCTAACATCACCACAAACACCGCTCTCCGGGGTCTAAAATATACTTCCTCCACACTTTTTCCAAACAAAAGAAATGGTCACATCTATGCTCGCCATACATGCTCGCTTCTTCCCGATACCACTTTTGTCACTTTGCCGCGAGGTTCTAGTGTCACCCGCGACCCAACAAATGGTACGGACTACATGCGATCCCCGAGGTCAGTCGTGACACTCGAATCCTTACCACATTTTTGATCTCGCTTGCCTCCAAAACTCGGGTTATCATCTTCAACTTGGTCATCATTACGGGAATACTCGATGGATCTCCGATTTCCTTCTCGAACATAGCACGAACGATCGACGACCGCCTCCTAAGTCGGACGCAAATGCTAACATATAGGCAACCCGCCTATTCTTCACATGAACTCAAAGGCCCAAAGTAACTCGGGCTAAGTTCCTCTCAGTATTCCAAAACTCGTCACACCCAACCCGGTGGTACTTTCAAGAAGACCGACCACAACTCAACTCTAAGCGTCGCCGATTATCCGCAGACGATTTCTCCGAGCCGCTGTAACTTCTTCTAGACAAGCTTCACTATCCACGGTCTGTGGAACAAGCTCAACCAATCGTTCAACCTTGCCAACATCGAACCACTCGACCAAGAATTACACATCCGCCCCTACAAGGCTTTATAAGGCGACATCCGAATCAAATGGTAGCTTAAACACTCTCTCCACAGAGACAACAATCTCCACAACTACCTCAAATCCAACCATCGCCCGAGGCGAACGCGATTCTCGAGACTCACCGAGTTCCTAACCCCGCTCGTAAACTTTTAGAAAACGAAAATAGCCACAACACGGGCTTCACCGCTCGACATAAGGTGAAGGTAGGCACCGTGCAGCCTTTCAACCTCTCCGACATAACATCACCGCCGAGCAACGGCCCGATCGAAAGACACGATGGTCGACTCGTTGCCCGACCATCGGTCGAACGCATCCACGAACTCAGACCGTTAATCGAACATGGGCCTAACACCTCGTGACTTACCACAAGCGCGACCACCACAACCGACCACCACCAACACAGCCGCGGGTTGACCCGCAACATGGCCTCAACCCTACCCGCCACAAGAAACACTAGTTCCCGATCCGAACAATTTCACAAATCACGTTTAAAACCCAGCGTCTTCCTAGCTCGACTACCCTCTTTCAAATCACGCTACTCAGGGACTTATCCCACAAACATAGCTCACGTGCACTATGCACTCCGATAAGGATCAAACATAACACTACACCTATACTTGAGATGGCCTTACCTCTAAGGTCTCTACGTATAAAACTCTAAGACTCCCACATTCTCTATCCCCCAAAATATTACTCGGTTAACCCACCATGATTTCTAATCACAACTAACATACTGCTATCAGAACATAGCACTTAAGGTATACTCACCTTATCACACATACAGATCTCTAGAGGGTTAAGGATAATCTATATCTACTGCTTCACTCCTAGTCGTTCTAATCAACCCCGCTCGTAGGCGATAGCTAAGGAAGATGACGAACTACCCACCGATCTGAAGGCTAAGTCCTCCTACAAGGACACTCTTCGACACATGGCCCTCGACGGCCGCAGTACAACAAGTACCAACATAAAGACGACATTCCCGGATGACGTCTCACACCGTGAACACCGAGGAAAATCAATCGGTGGCCGGAACCATACGTAGCCGTGGACGAAAACTCCGAGTTCTCGACCAACTCTCGCATACCCCGAACGCCCCGAACCCCGGAGGACCACTGCGACCGTGGATGCGCATATTCAATCTGGCCGCGAGGTGACTCGCCGAAAGTTACCAAAGGACTTGCTACTCGCCCTCTTCTCGCCGCCCTTCGTTAACCCGCTGATCTACGCTTGGCTCGCTGCGCATAAGCCCGCATACGTGCCATGCTCGCTTCAATCAAGAATTACTCGCACAACTTTCGTTGATATTCATCAAGACTCGCGTACATCGGTATACTCTATACTCCGCTCTGGCCGCGAATCAAGGTCCAAACATCGTGGCCGCAGAGGAACGCCGCCGTGCTAAAACTCTTTGGGGCTAGTGACGTCGCAGAACTCCCGAATGAAGCACTACCCTAGGTAATGATTGGGCTGTGCCTCGCCACCCTCGAACTCTACTCGCAGCCCATCGGCCGCTTTGCCTCCCGGGCGGGTTGCCTACGCGAGGCATAACGATAAGGGAAATAATTTCGTCGAGGGTCCAACTTACAACACGACTCTAAGGCACGATCTCAGAGTGAGAAGAATAGAAACCAATCCTAAATACCCTATAGCCTCACGATTATTGGTGTGCACAACACACCGATAATCAAGACTTCATCGGATACGGTTCAGACACTTTCCGAGGATTAATCGCTCGATACCACTTTTGTCACGACCGAACCTGCGGATCGTGCCTTACCGGGCACCCAAGTAGACATACATCGAGTAATCGGAACATAAAGACAATACATGAAACCATGTAATAAGACGGTGAAATAAGAAGACAAAGCTAACCAAAACGGTTACCTTCAGATATATATATAAATAACAACTCTTTCAACATGAACGCTTTAATCCTTTTTACAAACCCCGCCACACAAAGATTACATGCACTTCTAAGAATGATACGACAACAATGGACGGGGCCCGCCAAAACCCCGAATGTAAACACTTACGACGCATGGGACTATACCACGATAAGCCTCCGAGAAACGGAGCTTCCCAAACGCCAAATCGTGACTCGAGAGCTAGGATCAACGATGGTGTACCTCAACTCGCGGCATGAACGCAGCTTCGGGCGAGGTCGATAACAGTACCGAGTATGTGAAACTAAAAATATCAGAAATGAAATCATAATAGTCTATAAAGCAGAGACATGTATGATAACCAAACTACGATCACAATAAATAAGCATATGTCAAGTCGTGACTCACGCCTCAAAGTCATCACTGAATATAACTATGGGTCTCAAGCCCATAACATCAATCATGCCCGTGGACTACCTTCCTCACTGCCGACAGTCTATGATAGAAAAACACCAAGGAATACACATGAACACCAGGTCCCACCTGTGTCCAAATAAAACGAAGACAGTAGGCACGAAGGCATAGCCGACTACTAACACCTACAAGACTAACAAGGTCATAAATCGTATCATGATATCTTTCTGCATCGCCACATGATCAAAGCCGGTCACTCGCCCGCAAGATCAAATGTGCGTCTAGCCCTGGAACTTTCCGCAGCTCCGCATAGGCCAACCTCATAGGCCCGCATGAGGTATAACCCCGCATCGAGGGTAGCTACTCCCCGGCATCGTCCTGGACTCGCAGTCCGCATGGCCACATAGACCGCATGACCATAAAGGCCGCACACTAACCTGGAACTCCCGTAGTTCCGCATGGATCCCCTGGACCCGCATGAGGTATTCTCGAATCATGGTCCTGCATCACCGAGTCTACCCCGACGGAGGACAGCTTAACCTCCGGAAATAAGTCAAGGTGAGTGGTACAATACCAACATAACGGCTGATAGTCAAACAACTTTAAGCACAGTCGAGGGGAAAACCCCTTTACACTAACATCACAAGATACTAACACACATAGCATCCTAGCATGTTTACTTATCAATCAACAAGAAAGTATTTACAAGGCTATCACAAACCAACACAATCAAGTTATACACACAAGGTACTTTCTACTATATGTCAACAAGTTCGGGTTTTTATCCCCAAAGTACTTCATACACTAAATCTTTAAAAGATACGTTACTTTCACAAAAGTCACACAATACCCGTAGTTATGTGAAAATAGAGTGATTATCCTTTTAAGTAAAACAAAACACTTACCTTTGTAAAATCAAGTAACGACATTATTTTCCAAACGTCCAAGTTTGCCTAATTTCAAATGTTCACGCTTTCTTATTTTAGAAAGGTTTCGTAGTTCATAGTCTTATTCATTTAAGAATATAATTCTTTTAAACTATCTGAGAAACATAAGTCTTATATGTGAGTAGGATATTCTTGTTTATAACAATCTTATTACAGCAGCCATGATCTAGGAAATATCATTTTGTCTCATCTTAGCTTCTATGCAGATGGAAGTTTCTACTGGTTTTAATAATACTTAATCACAAACATTTCCTTTATTAACGCCGCAGTTGGTTTGTCGATACACATTCTGATTTCAAATCAAGAAACCATTCTTAAGCCGTTATACCTAACTTCCCATAAAGCTAGTATAACTCTTAAGTTTTCAAAAACCAAGTATTACTTCTTCTTTCAAAATGATTCAAAATCTTTTGAAATACTTCAAGTTCTTTATTAACACATAACAAGCCAGTTATAGTTCAAACCAGTTACCTTTTAAAACCACAAGTATCTTCTACCAACATAAAGTCGTTATAACCAACTTCCCATAAAGCCGTTATAACACTTTATGTTTTAAACCAATCAAATACATTTAGCACACGTGACGCTCACCGCACTACATAGTTCACACATATCATGCTAGAAGAGATAGGAAGAGGTTCACATACCTCGCGACGAGTATCGACTAATAGCAAAACGCTCCAAGTACTTCAAACCGTCGGCTACTCCTTAGCCAGTAGATCGCGCCATACGTAGTACTTCAACCTATAAGGCCACAAGGCGCTTATTAACATTTAGATCCCTTCGTAGAACAGCGTAAATCTCCTCCTTTATCGAGGCCGGCTATCAAGCCAACCAGGGGGGGGGGTTAACACGTCTAACCGGTCGTGTACAATTCTACCTTACAGAAAAGCTACACAAGTCTACTGTAATACAGTCCTATATAATTACAGTTCAGTTCTCTTCTTTAAATTCAGGCTTAAGTCAAAAGACATTGCCGCACAACTATGTTCAATTCTATATATAGTATACTTTAACTATATATTCCAACAACATGTAATTTCCAATTACAATAGAAGGTCAAGATATTTACCTCGATAAGCCCAAAATTATCCAAGTTATAATGTCGATCCTGAGCAAGGTTTAGCTCCTACTCCGTGCGCTCCAATCCGCTCCAAACAACCCTTAGAAGTTGTTATACCCCGTAGTTCCAGGGTATATATGTGAGGATGTACGTACGAGAATACGACAGAAATTTTGGAAAGAAAGGAAGATGTGATTTTTCGACGGAAAAGTTTCCGGGTTTTGTGAAGGAAAAAGGTTCGTTGATGGGAATTGGATTCCCAGATTTGGTATTTGGGCTTCTTGAATTATATTAGAATTATGGAATTTTATTTCCGGAATTGGTCACGTGGGCCCACTGAGAAATTTACGCTTTGTGGGGCCCACTTTGTTTTCGAGATTTTTGCCTTTATGGATATTTTCTAAGATGAAATATTTTGGGCGAGTAGGAGGGCACACGTGTCACCCCATAGTGGCCTCATGGCCGAAATTTGCTAACAAGTGGCAAGACAAGTGGCCTTGTCTTGCTAGATATTTTGTGTGGCCAAGTCTTGCTAGATATTTTGTGTGGACAAGTGGCTTGTGGGACCCACACACACTTGTCCCCAATCTCAACCACACACTTGCCTTCATCCTAGCCCTTGTTGTCCTATATATGCACCCTTAGTTGATGAAAACTTCCACACTTAACCATTTCAAGACAAGAAATTCCCTCCCTTCTCCATTGACCTTGCTCTCGTTTTTGAGCCCATTTCTTGACCTAAATTTGTCCAACAATTCTTAAACTCTCAAGTGTTCTTCCCTAAGGTGTTAGGAAGATTATGTACCAAGAGTTGGAAAAGATTTCACACCCCTAACCTATTGTTCATGCCTTGGCGAAACTTACTAGTTGTAAACCCTATGTGTTCTTCACTTTTTGGTGTTGGTTATTGAAGAGAAGTTGGTTAGGAGCTTCTATGGGTTGCTTGTAGCGGATTGGAACGTAAAGATTTGGAGCTAAGACTTGCTTGGAGCGACATTAAGTTCTTGGATAATTTTGGGCTATTTGAGGTAGTAAACCTTAACCTCTTTGTGAATTGGTCATTATACATATATTATAAGTATATTATGGAGTATATAATATATGGAGTAAAGTTTGGAAGAGTTGGATCTTGTTAACTTGTTAAAAGAAAGGATTGGCCGTTTGCCATTAAAATGGTAAAACGTATCTTACTTGTGAAGAAGTAATTAACAAGTAACTATAACTTATATTAAGATGGAATATAAGTTGGATGACTAATGAAGTAATTGGATAAGTAAATGGACAAAGTTGGCCAAGGACCCCAACTTAAGGATCAGATTTACTTTGGATCGTATTTACTTTGGACAAGATTTACTTTGGATGTATTTACTTTGGATGTATTTACATTTCGTTAAGGGAAGATTGTTCAATCGCGCCCGCTTGGCGTGATCCCCTTTTTAATTATTGTATTATTACGGCGTGATAGTAAACCGCGTTACCGTTTGGGCGTAATCCTTCTTTTACTTGTTGTTATTATGGAGGCGTGATAGTAAACCGCTACCGTTGGGCGTGTAATCCCTTCTTTATGTTGTTTAATTATTACGCCTTATATATATATATGGTATATATATTACTGTTATTCGCCTTGGAAAAAGATGGAAAAGTGAGTAAAACGGGGAAGTCGCGAATTTTCCGTAGAATTAGAGGGCTTTTTATTGGTATAAGTCTTCAATGGTGAGAAAGGTTTGATAAAAGTACTATGACCGTTTTAGGAGTGGAGTACTACGTGTGGCGTGATCTACTTGGCTTAAGGAGTAGCCGACGGGTTGAAGTACTTGGAGCGTTTTGCTATTCGTCGATAATCGTCGCGAGGTATGTGAACCTCTTCCTATCTTTTCTAGCATGATTGTTGTGAACTATGTAGTACGGTAGACGCATACGTGCTAAGTGATTTGGTTGGTTTAAAACATAGGGTGTTATAATAGCTTTATGGGAAGTTAGTTATAACGACTTTATGTAGGTAAAAGAATGGTTTATTGATCTTGAAAGATAAGAGACTTGACTTATACACGACTTGATTTTGAAAGTTAAGAGACTTGATCTTGAAAGATAAGAGACTTGACTTATACACGACTTGATTTTGAAAGTTAAGAGACTTGATCTTGAAAGATAAGAGACTTGACTTAGTTTGACTTGTTATGAATTTTGTTAAAATGTTGTAAAAACCTCATTCGCGAGTAATGAGTAGTTGGTTTTAAAGAATAATGTTTTACTGATTTCGGAAATGAGATTAAGTATCGAACAAACCATTGCAGCGTTACTAAAGGAAATGTATTGACTAATTGTTATTAAAACCAGTAGAAACCTCCATCTGCATAGAAGCTAAGATGAGACAAAATGATATTACATTTCCTAGATCATGGTCGCTTTTATAAGATTGTAATAGACAAGAACAACCTACTCACACATAAGGCATATGTTTCTCAAATTTGTTTTAAAGGAGAATTATATTCTTAAGTGATTAAAACTATGAACTACTAAACCTTTCAAAATGAGAAACGCGAGCATTTGAAATTAGGCAAACTTGAACGTTTGGAAAATAATGTGTTACTTGATTTTACAAGGAAGTGTTTTGGTTTACTTAAAAGATAGTCACTCTATTTTATACTACGAACATTGTGTGACTTTTGTGAAAGAAACGATCTTTTAAAAGAGTTAATGTATGTAATACTTTAGGTCGTAACCGGATTTTGGCATAAAATGATAGTACCTTAAGTTGTGTGTAACTTGCCTATGTTTGCGTGTGATAGCCTTGTTGTGCAAGATTTTTATTTTCGACTCACGGTTCATGGGATGAACCGAATGTATTTCACCCGACTACCGCGTTCATGGGATGAACCGAATGTATTTCACCCGACCATCGCGTTCATGGGATGAACCGGAATGTATTTCACCCGACTACCGTTTTCATGGATGAACCGAATGTATTTCACCCGACTACCGCGTCATGGGATGAACCGGAATGTATTTCACTCGACTACCGCGTTCACGGGATGAACCGAATGTATTTCACTCGACTACGCGTCCACGGATGGACCGAATGTATTCCATCCGACTACCGAAGTTCATGAGATGAACCGGAATGTATTCCACACGCTTCTATCGGGTCCATGAGATGGGCCGAGACATGTTATACGTATCACATGGTTTGTACCTAGATCACGGCAGCCGGCGGAAGGAGTTCCACGTACGGAGGATGACTTTGAGGCGTGAGTCCCCGACTTGACATGATCGCTTATGTTATGAAATGTAGTTTGTTATCATACATGTCTCTGCTTTATATAGATCGTTATGATTTCATTTACGCATTTTTCAGCCACATACTTGGTACTGTTGTCAGATCGACTCTTCGGGCCGCGTTCATGCCGCAGTAGAGGTACATCGGCCAGTGGATCCTCGCCATAGGATCACTGCTCAACAGATGGGAAGCCCCGCTTTCTCCGAGGCTTATCTTTTGCATGTTACCCGAGTCCGTAGGTTCTTGTACATTCGTGGTATGGCGGCCCCGTCCCGTCATAGTTGTTGTCACTTCTGAGGTCCGTAGTACTGCAGGCAGAGTTTGTAAAAAGGATAACTGCTCGTTTTTATGTATATATACAGAAGGCAACTGCTTTGGTTGGCCTGTTTATTTATCATGTCTCTTGTTTCATGTTTATGTTTTTATTTCCGCTGATTTTCTCTGATGTTGTATCACGAGGGTGCCCGGGGTAAGGCACTACCACGGCCCTGGTTGGTCGTGATGAAGTTCTAACCAACTTCTACTTAAATACTTCAACCAACAATGAAGATTTCCTTAGGGTTTCGGTTTGAGACTAAAAGGACAAAAGGTAGTATTTCCTGCTCTACGATAGAGGTAATTTTTGGAATACAACAAGGTAAAGGCTAAGGTATTTTGGGCATTATAACAATATTTTTGAGAGTATTTCTACCAAGAGTGGTATTATACGAAAACAACTAGGCTAGTGGGGTACCCCACGCTAGCACCCCAAAGGGGAGTGGAGGCTCACGCCACAAAGGCCACTCAAAGGGGAGGGTCTCGGTCAAGGGCCTTTACTAGGGAGGGGGGGCTCTTGGACGAGAGTCAAACAAGAGGAGAGGGGAAGGATTTCAAGACTTAGAACACATTTGGATGATGAAGTCTTCAACAAAGGGAGGGGTATTTATAGGGAAGCCAAGGGCCAACCAATGGACAAGATCAAGCCATGTGTTAGGCAAGTGTAAGGCCAAGATCAAGCCAAGTGCACCCTATCCCTACTCCACAAAACATGGCACAAAACAAGGCCAAGAAAGCTAGCCAAAACGTCCCACTTTCGGCCAAGAAAACCGCCAACTTGAGGGTGACAAATGTCGCCCTCTCGTTGGTCCAAAATATTCCGTCTCTCGAAAAAATCCGCAAAAATTAGAAATGACATAGCCGTATTTTACCCTACGAAAGCTGTGGAAACGTTTCGTCGAAACACGACTCTAATCGGGTGTCAGTGAACAAATAATTTCGCCAAGCCACTTTCTCAAGTTCAAATTTTTCTACGCACGCCCCACGCATATACCGAAATACGGTATAAGTGTACTTCCGAGTAACTTACAACAAGACAGCCGACCCTCCAACCGAGAGTCGCGGCAACGTAATAAAACATAATACTTGCACTCACAGGCTATCACCAGCACATATAGGCAAGTTCCGAATTAACCAAGCAAAAGTACTTATCCGGGCACAAATAGAATAAATTCTCATTTAACAAGCCAAAGTACTTATCCGGGCACAAATAGAATAAATTCTCATTTAACAAGCCAAAGTACTTATCCGGGCACAAATAGAATAAATTTTCATTTAACAAGCCCAAGTACTTATCCGGGCACAAATAGAATAAATTCTCATTTAACAAGCCAAAGTACTTATCTGGGCACAAATAGAATAAATTCTCATTTAACAAGCCAAAGTACTTATCCGGGCACAAATAGAATAAATTCTCATTTAACAAGCCAAAGTACTTCGTACGTACATTCTTTTCAAAGGAATATTTTCCAAATAAAACTTCCAAAATACTAACAACCATAGTATCAAGTCCTATCCACCTTTCAAGACAAGTCACAATACCTTTTTAGAAATACAATTACCGGCTTCTAAATCAAGTGACTTCTTTATTAAAAACCTTAAGCAATTGGTACCTTTAAACCAATTTGCCCTTGCCTAATACAAGTTATTCCTTTTATTACTTTACTAGAGAAAACCATTCTCTTAATCTTCCATAAAGCCGTTATAACCAACTTCCCATAAAGCCGTTATAACCCTTTATGGTTTAGACTAACACGTTCCTTTTATAACCAAGAGACTTCTACTTTTTGAAACCAAGTATTATATACTTTCAAATCAATTCTCTTAACTTTCAAAAATACAATTTGTCTCTTAACCATTTGAAAACAAGTGACTCCTTTTATTATTAAAACTCTAGGCAATTGATGCCGTAAAATCAAGTTGCCTTTCTATTAAAGTCAAGTCATTTATCTTTCCATAAGGCAAATATAACTAACTTCCCATAAAGCCGTTATATTCACTTTATACCTTAGCCATAAACAGTTTCCTATCCAAGGGACTTATACGTTTAAAACGGAACAATTATCACATACTATAAAACTCTTCAAGTCCCTTAACTTTAAAATCAACATAAGACATCCTTACTATTTTCAAAGAAGTGAGTTAATCTCCTAACCCACCGACTTGGCATTACATGGAAAATAGTAAAGAATGTCATAGTCTTGTACGTCTACCGTACTACATACGTGCAAGTAGTCATGCTCAAAAGATAGGAAAAGTTCTACATAGAGTAAATCACACAACTACCTCTTAACTTCTAAGAGTAGAAGGAAACATGAGATGATACCACAAGTATATTCCATACATAGAATCATGCCAAAGGAAGGAAGAGGTTCACATACCTCGCGACGATTGTCGACAAGTAGCAAAATGCTCCAAAGTACTTCAACCTTGATAGCTATTTCATCCTCCAAGTAGAATACACTATACTAAGTACTTCAACCTATAATGGTCACAATACGCCCATTAACCTCTCACTTCAACGTAGAATATCCTAGGTGCTAAGTCACTAAATTCTACGGAAAATCGGACAAAGACCTCCTTTGTTTCTACTTACTTTGCCACCTTTTCAAGGTCGAATACAATAACCAAACAACCCCAATTGGCTCACCACAATCTATAAGGTAGTACAATACAAATAAATAACCATACAAATTTCAATTGGCTCACCACAATATAGGCGTAGTCCAAAACAAATGAATAACAAACTACTAGTCCAAATTTCGGCCATAATGAATACAACAATACCAATTCTTATCCAATTTCCATTTCAATACAAATTGGTAGCCTCACATGATATCAAGTCGCATTTGATTATAACAACCGTAATCTTCAAGTCAATTACTTGCGACGATTCTAACAACGATTAAATTGTAATCCAACTTAATCATGGCTTACATGTCATTTCAGATTTTTGGCTACTACAATCCATAATACTTATAAAACTTCAACACATATACTTCATGCTAGTAAAATGTAAGGCTAACAACAATTACATAATCTTGTAACACTTAAAGAGAACAAGATTATACCTCCACGAATTGTAATCCAATCTTCAAAACCGTTGCTCCCTAGCAACCTAGAGCCTCTTCAAGACACCTCAATCCGCCTCCGAGACCCTTAGAACAACCCCAACAATTTTCCTTCAAACTTCAAAACAAAACCTAGAAAGACAACTAGGTTTTTGCTTTGCGACTAATACTAAAACTCTCTGTTTCCGGGATTTTTCTATTGAGATAAACTTACATAAAACTCATGAACCTTGGTTTAAAATGGAGCTTAAAGAACAAGCAACGAAAATTTCCTTTCTTCTCCATGGTGAACCCGAGAGCACCATTAGTGAAGTCCTCAATTTTGTGAAATTTTTGCTAAGTGTTAAGTCCTCTCTTGCTACTAGTATTATATATAGGGACATGGAGGGTTAAGATGCAACCAAATGGGTGGTTTGGATGAGCTCTAGATAAAAAAAATCAAGACTAAGTGGGGCCATTGACTTAGTCAATTTTCTCATGCTACTACTAGCAAGACTAAATCATCCTACCAAAGGTCAAATGACCATTGTGCCCATGCTTCAATTCGTCCAAGACAACATAAGGGGGGGTGACACGTGTCGTCCTCCCATTCGTCACAATAATACGTTTTCCGACAATTCCATAATTCCGTTAAATTTTTTACAGTCTCAAATTTTAACACTTGCTAGTTCTTACGTACGTTCTAACATACGCCCCGTAAATACGGGGTGTAACATTCTTCCCCCCTTAGAAACATTCATCCTCGAATGTTCTTTCGGAGTCAATCTTTATAATTAGCGACATAGTTCCCTTTCACAACCCCGACATACTAATAATGCCACACATAGCCCTAATACCTCGCACACGCACATCCGTCCATCATAAGCCCAAAAGAGATTACCTTTTCGTACTTCCAACTCCTTCTAACATACATACATAACTTCCATACCAATTTTGGCCTCTAATCTTTGGAGTCACTCTATAAAACAAAATAAGGCCATTTCCGGCCACGACTGTTCGGTGGAACGTGTCCACGAACCAAGAAACAACTAACTAGACTTGGGCCTTGCGCTCGCGGACTCGCCACGTAGCGGAACTACTACCAACTGATCCCACTCCATTCCAGGCCATGGGGAGACCCACAACAGGTCCTCAACCCGACTCAACGTCGCACTTAACTCTTATTCTTGGTCTATAATAAATCTTTCTACCCGAGAAGACCTTGTACATCTAAGGTCTCAGCGGTCAGCGATATTCTTAGGCTCGCAATTCCCATGCTCCAAGCCTACCCTACCAATCCCCCAATAACGGGTATAAAAACTTCTCATAAAACCATAACCATGTTGTCTCGATCACAACAACCATTACTTACTCTATACCGGCCTCATCCGTATAATTCTCGTAAGCTTACTACACATCTTAATCTATTAACATGACATTCCGTTAGGTTCCTTAATATGGCTTCTTAAGGGTTCACTACCCTATCGCATACCTCATCCTTTCCCAATTATCTCAAATAAAACACAAAACCTTGGCGAAAATTCATTAACTATTCCATACCTTCCCAGATCTAGTTAGTCTTTACCAATTCCTCGGTAATCTAAAATCATTCTAGGCAACACGCGTCGACTTCATACATAACTCCGTATAGATGTATGTCACAATACCAACTATACGTAATCATTACCAACCCGATGCGCAATCTACATAGTCATTCCCGGTCATCACGCTTTCTCGTAGTGCAATCAACATAACTCGTTAGGAGGGACGACTTAACAATACAACTCTATCGCACGATCTCGTGAGTGAGAAGAATGGAAACTAATCCTAAATGTCCTGCAGCCTCACGATTATAGATGTGGTGCACAACACACCGATAATCAAGACTCTACTAGACACGGTCGTAGACACTTTCCGAGGACTAATCGCTCGATACCACTTTTGTCACGACCGACCCTCGATCGCGATCGTGCCCTACCCGGCACCCTTATGTAAACATCGAGAAAATCAGCGGAACATACATGAAACTTATAAAATAAAAACAACAAGAATAAAACAACAAAGTTAGCCGATGTGGCTACCTTCCGAACGTACATACATAAACGAAGCGCTTGCCTTTCCTTTACAAATCGACCCACACATGTGACTACAGCACTTCAAGAGTTTTGACCTAACAATCGTATGACAAGGCCCCGCTGCACTTCGAATAAACATAAACGTGACAACTCCGAACACCGAGCCATCTCAACTTGCTGAACCGGATCCTAAGTCATGGATCCACAATCGTGTACCTAAACTCGCGGCATTTAACGCAGCAAGGGGCCGCATAACAAAAATTTAAATATGGAATGTAAATAACGCATAAGAAATGATCACAATCAGATAAAAGAATGACAAGGACAAGTATAAAAATACATACCGATCCCGCCGTGTCATTATCACTTATGAACTTAATCGCATCTTATTATCTTTTCCATTCCCAATAAAAGTTATAGTCACATTCTTACGCACATTATTAGAAAAGAATCATTAAGTTCATTACCATATAACTTACTTATCTTTCATAACATAGTCCGCCCATTACGGAGGGACACATATACTACCCGACCCAAATCGACGCGATCAAGTCACACTAATATCAAAGCATGCCCGTGGAATCCTCCATCACCGCCGATACTATAAGTGTAAATATAACCACGTGACGCGCTCGCGGCCTCCTACCCCACCGCTTACAGACACATACACAATACATATATACATATCTCCCGCCTGTGGAATCCCACATCATCGGCGACTATACGTAAAACATAACCACGGGTCTCACGCCCATAATATCAATCAAAGTAGTGGTATAACGTCTTGGGCTTGCCTCATTTATACTCTTACCCCGGAGAAGGTGGTATAACGCCTGGGCTTGCCCTCATTTATACTCTTACCCCGAGGGTGGTATAACGCCTGGGCTTGCCTCATTTATACTATTACCCTAACTCGACCTGGCCAAACAACACATAAAGCGGGTGGTACAGAGTCTTGGGGCTTACCCTCACTTATACTCTTACCCCGAGTAGGTGGTATAACGCCTGGGCTTGCCTCATTTATACTCTTACCCTAACTCGACCGACCATCAAACAAGACATAAGCACTACCATGTCTTTTATAAAAATCCGAATTTAACCCAAGTACTACAAATAATCTAAGCATACCCGTGGAATCCCACATCATCGCAGATCGCCACGACCAACCCGGCGTGGATCGTGCCTTACCCCGCACCCAAGTAGACATACATCGAGTAATCACTGAACATAAAGACAATACATGAAACCAAAGTGTAATAAGACAGTTGAAATAAGAAGACAAAGCAACTAAAAACGGTTACCTTCAAGACATATATATAAATAACAACTCTTTCAACATGAACAGCTTTAATCCTTTTTACAAACCCCGCCACAACAGCATTCATGCACTTCTAAGAATGATACGACAACAATGGCGGACAGGTTCCCGCCAAACCCCGAATGTAAACACTTACGACGCAGCGGACTATACCACCGATAAGCCTCCGAGAAACGGAGCTTCCCAAACGTCAAATCCGTGACCGAGAGCTAGGATCAACGATCGTGTACCTCAACTCGCGGATTTAACGCACTTCAAGGAGGTCGATAACAAAAATTTAGTATGTGAAACTAAAAATATCAGAAATGAAATCATAATAGTCTATAAAGCAGAGACATGTATGATAACCAAACTACGCTCACAATAAATAAGCAAATATGTCAAGTCGTGACTCACGCCTCAAAGTCATCACTGAATATAACTACGGGTCTCAAGCCCATAACATCAATCATGCCCGTGGAATACCTTCCTCACCGCCAGCCTATGATAGAAAAGCACCAAGGAATACACATGAACACCGTGTCCCACTGTGTCCAAATAAAACAAGATGCAGTAGGCACGAAGGCATAGCCGACTACTAACACCTACAAGACTAACAAGCGTCATAAATCAGATCATGATATCTCGCTTGCCGCCACATGATCAAAGCCGGTCACCGCCTGCAGATCAAATGCGCGCCTAGCTCGAACTTTCCGCAGCTCCGCATAGGCCAACCTCATAGGCCCGCATGAGGTATAACCCCGCATCGAGGGTAGCTACTCCCCGGCATCGTCCTGGACTCGCAGTCCTCATGGCCACATAGACCGCATGATCATAAAGGCCGCACACTAACCTGAAACTCCCGTAGTTCCGCATGGATCCCCTGGACCCGCATGAGGTATTCTCTTATCATGGTCCTGCATCACCGAGTCTACCCCAGACGGAGGCGCCTTAACCTCCGAAATAAGTCGCGAGTGGTACAATACCAACATAACTACTGATAGTCAAACAACTTTAAGCACAATGAGGAAAACCCCTTTACACTAACATCACAAGATACTAACACACATAGCATCCTAGCATGTTTACTTATCAATCAACAAGAAAGTATTTACAAGGCTATCACAAACCAACACAATCAAGTTATACACACAAAGTACTTTCTACTATATGTCAACAAGTTCGGGTTTTTATCCCCAAAGTACTTCATACACTAAATCTTTAAAAGATACGTTACTTTCACAAAAGTCACACAATACCCGTAGTTATGTGAAAATAGAGTGATTATCCTTTTAAGTAAAACAAAACACTTACCTTTGTAAAATCAAGTAACGACATTATTTTCCAAACGTCCAAGTTTGCCTAATTTCAAATGTTCACGTTTCTTATTTTAGAAAGGTTTCGTAGTTCATAGTCTTATTCATTTAAGAATATAATTCTCTTTAAACTATCCGAGAAACATAAGTCTTATATGTGAGTAGGATATTCTTGTTTATAACAATCTTATTACAAAGACCATGATCTAGAAATATCATTTTGTCTCATCTTAGCTTCTATGCAGATGGAAGTTTCTACCGGTTTTAATAATACTTAATCACAAAACATTTCCTTTATTAACGCCGCAGTTGGTTTGTCGATACACATTCTGATTCAAATCAAGAAACCATTCTTAAGCCGTTATACCTAACTTCCCATAAAGCTAGTGTAACTCTTAAGTTTTCAAAACCAAGTATTACTTCTTCTTTCAAAATGATTCAAAATCTTTTGAAATACTTCAAGTTCTTTATTAACACATAACAAGCCGCTTATAGTTCAAACCAGCTTACCTTTTAAAACCACAAGATCTTTCTACCAACATAAAGTCGTTATAACCAACTTCCCATAAAGCCGTTATAACACTTTATGTTTTAAACCAATCAAATACATTTAGCACATGTACGTCTACCGTACTACATAGTTCACACATATCATGCTAGAAGAGATAGGAAGAGGTTCACATACCTCGCGACGAGTATCGACTAATAGCAAAATGCTCCAAGTACTTCAAACCGTCGGCTACTCCTTAGCCAGTAGATCGCGCCATACGTAGTACTTCAACCTATAAGGCCACAAGGCGCTTATTAACATTTAGATCCCTTCAGAGAACATTCTACGTAAAAATTCGCAGACCTCCCGCAACAACAGAAATCTCCTCCTTTATCGAGGCCGCTATCTAGCCAACCAGGGGTTAACACGCCTAACCGGTCGTGGTACAATTCTACCTTACGTAAAAGCTACACAAGTCATCGTAATACACCTATATAATTACGATTCGCTTCTCTTTAAATTCAGCTTAAGTCAAAAGACATTGCCGCACAACTATGTTCAATTCTATATATAGTATACTTTAACTATATATTCCAACAACATGTAATTTCCAATTACAATAAGGTCAAGATATTTACCTCGATAAGCCCAAAATTATCCAAGTTATAATGTCGATCCCGAGCAAGGTTTAGCTCCTACTCCGCGGCGCTAATCCGCCTCCAAACAACCCTTAGAAGTTCTAACCAACTTCTACTTAAATACTTCAACCAACAATGAAGATTTCCTTAGGGTTTCGGTTTGAGACTAAAAGGACAAAAGGTAGTATTTCCGGGCTCTACGGATAGAGGTAATTTTTTGGAATACAACAAGGTAAAGGCTAAGGTATTTTGGGCATTATAACAATACTTTGAGAGTATTTCTACCAAGAGTGGGGTATTATACGAAACAACTAGGCTAGGGGGGGGGTACCCCACGGCTAGCACCCCAAAGGGGGAGGGAGGCTCACGCCACAAAGGCCACTCAAAGGGAGGGTCTCGCCAAGGGCCTGCTAGGAGTGGGGCTCTTGGACGAGAGTCAAACACGAGGAGAGGGGAAGGATTTCAAGACTTAGAACACATTTGGATGATGAAGTCTTCAACAAAGGGAGGGTATTTATAGGAAGCCGGCCAACCAACGGACAAGATCAAGCCATGTGTTAGGCAGTGTAAGGCCAAGATCAAGCCAAGTGCACCCTATCCCTACTCCACAAAACATGGCACAAAAACAAGGCCAAGAAAGCTAGCCAAAACGTCCCACTTTCGCCATAAATCCGCCAACTTGAGGGTGACAAGTGTCGCCTCTCGTTGGTCCAAAATATTCCGCCTCTAAAAAATCCGCAAAAATTAGAAATGACATAGCCGTATTTTACCCTACGAAAGTCGTGGAAACGCTTTCATTTAAAAAACGACTCTAATCGGGTGTTGTGAACAAATAATTTCGCCAAGCCACTTTCTCAAGTTCAAATTTTTCTACGCACGCCCCACGCATATACTGAAATACGGTATAACATTCTCCCCTCCTTAGAAACATTCGTCCCGAATGTTCCTTCTAAGTCTCAAAACAAACGTGCGCCAGTATAGTCTTCACTACCATACTTACGAAACAATCCTGCCACAATGGCCACAGAAACAACTGCGCAAAATACTTACATCCAAGTCCACGAGGAATCACCTCTAACATCACCACAAACACCGCTCTCCGGGGTCTAAAATATACTTCCTCCACACTTTTTCCAAACAAAAGAAATGGTCACATCTATGCTCGCCATACATGCTCGCTTCTTCCCGATACCACTTTTGTCACTTTGCCGCGAGGTTCTAGTGTCACTCCGCGACCCAACAAATGGTACCGACTACACGCGATCCCCGAGGTCGTCGTGACACTCGAACTCTACCACATTTGACATCGCCTTCCAAAACTCGGGTTATCATCTTCAACTTGGTCATCATTAGTCGAATACTCGATGGATCTCCGATTTCTTCGAACATAAAGCATTTAACGATCGACGACCGCCTTCCTAAGTCGGACGGCAAATGCTAACATATAGGCAACCCGCCTATTCTTCACACGAACTCAAAGGCCCAAAGTAACTCGCTAAGTTCCTCTCAGATTCCAAAACTCGTCACACCCAACCCGGGTGGTACTTTCAAGAAGACCGACCGGCCAACTCGAACTCTAAGCGCCGCCGATTATCCGCACGATTTCTCCGAGCCGCCGTAACTTCTTCTAGACAAGCTTCACTATCCACGGCCGAACAAGCTCGAACCAACCGCTCAACCTTTCCAACATCGAACCACTCGACCAAGAACTTACACATCCGCCCTACAAGGCTTTATAAGGCGACATCCGAACATGAAATGGTAGCTTAAACACTTCTCCACAGGAGACAACAATCTCCACAACTACCTCAAATCCAACCATCGCCCGGTGGCAAATGCGATTCGAGACTCACCGAAGTTCCTAACCTCGCTCGTAAACTTTTAGAAAAATGAAAAGCGCCACAACCTGGGCTTCACTGCCTGACATAAGGTGAAGGTAGGCACCCCGTGCAGCCTTTCAACCTCTCTGACATAACATCACTGCCGAGCAACGGTCCTGACTGAAAGACACGATAGTCGACTCGTTGGCCCGACCATCGGTCGAACGATCCACGAACTCAGACGTCGTTAATCGAATACGGGCCTAACACCTCGTGACTTACCACAAGCGACCACCACAACCGACCCCACCACCAACAAAGCCGCGGGTTGACCCGCAACACGGCCTCAACCCTACCCGCGTCGCAAGAAACACTAGTTCCCGATCCGAACAATTTCACAAATCACGCATTTAAAACCTAGCGGTCTTCCTAGCTCGACTACCCTCTTTCAAATCACGCTACTCGTGGACTTATCCCACAAACATAGCTCACGCACTATGCACCGATAAGGATCAAACATAACACTACACCTATACTTGAGATGGCCTTACCTCTAAGGTCTCTACGTATAAAACTCTAAGGCTCCTACATTCTCTATCCCCAAAATCTTACTCTGCTAACCCACCATGATTTCTAATCACAACTAACATATCGCTATCGTAACATAGCACTTAAGGTATACTCACCTTATCACACATACAGATCTCTGTAGGTTAAGGATAATCTATATCTACCGCTTCACTCCCTAGTCGTTCTAATCAACCCCGCCCGTAGGCGATAGCTAAGGAAGATGACGAACTACCCACCGATCTCAAGGCTAAGTCCTCCTACAAGGACACTCTTCGACACATGGCCCTCGACGGCCGCAGTACAACAAGTACCAACATAAAGACGACATTCCCGATGACGTCATTACACCGCGAACACCGAGGAAAATGAATCCTGGCCGAACCATACGTAGTCGTGGACCAAAACTCGAGTTCTCACCAACTCTCGCATACCTAACGCCCCGAACTCGCGAGGACCTTCTCAGACCGTGGATGCGCATATTCAATCGGCCGCGAGGTGACTCGCCAAAGTTACCAAAGGACCTTGCTACTCGCCCTCTTCTCGCCCTTCGTTAACCCGCTGATCTCTACGCTTCTTGGCTCGCTGCGCATAAGCCCGCATACGTGCCATGCTCAAGCTTCAATCAAGAATTACTCGCACAACTTTCGTTGATATTCATCAAGACTCGCGTACATCGGTATACTCTATACTCTCGCTCTGGCCGCGAATCAAGGTCCAAACATCGTGGCCGCAGTAGGAACGCCGCCGCTAAAACTCATTGGGCTAGTGACGCCGCAGTAACTCCCGAATGAAGCACTACACTAGGTAATGATTGGGCCTGTGCCCTTGCATCCCTCCGAACTCTACTCGCAGCTCCATCGGCTGCCTTGCCCTCATGTGCCCGGGTTGCCCTACGCGGAGGCATAACGATAAGTGGAAATAATTTCGCCGGAGGTCCAACTTACAACACGCCTCTAAGGCACGATCTCAGAGTGAGAAGAATAGAAACCAATCCTAAATACCCTATAGCCTCCTCGATTATTGCGTGGTGCACAACACACCGATAATCAAGACTTCATCGATACGGTCGTAGACACTTTCCGAGGATTAATCGCTCGATACCACTTTTGTCACGACCAACCTCGCCCGCGGATCGTGCCTTACCCCGGCACCCAAGTAGACATACATCGAGTAATCGGAACATAAAGACAATACATGAAACCAGTGTAATAAGACGGTGAAATAAGACAAAGCTAACTAAAAGCGGTTACCTTCGTGATATATATATAAACAACAACTCTTTCAATCATGAACAGCTTAATCCTTTTTACAAACCCTGCCCACAACAGTACTACAGACCTCTAAGAATGATACGACAACAATGGCAGGACAGGGCCCCGCCAAACCCCTGAATGTAAACACTTACGACGACAAGGGACTATACCACTGATAAGCCTCCGGAGAAACGGAGCTTCCCAAACGCTGAAACTGTGACCCTGAGAGCTAGGATCAACGACTGGTGTTCCTCAACTCGCGCAGATTTAACGCACTTCAAGGCGAGGTCAAGATAACAGTACCGAGTATGTGAAACTAAAAATACTGTAAATGAAATCATAATAGTCTATAAAGCAGGAGACATGTATGATAACCAAACTACAGTTCACAATAAATAAGCAAATATGTCAAGTCGTGGACTCACGCCCTCAAAGTCATCACTCGAATATAACTATGGGTCTCAAGACCATAACATCAATCATGCCCGTGGAATACCTTCCTCACTGCCGGCAGTCTATGATAGAAAAACACCAAGGAATACACATGAACACCGTGTCCCACTGTGTCCAAATAAAATAGCATGGTAAGTAAAGGCATAGCCGACTACTAACACCTACGACTAACAAGGTCATAAATCAGATCATGATATCTTTCTGCATCATTACATGATCAAAGCCGGTCACTCGCCTCGCAGATCAAATGTGCGCGTCTAGCCTCGAACTTTCCGCAGCTCCGATAGGCCAACCTCATAGGCCCGCATGAGGTATAACCCCGCATCGAGGGTAGCTACTCCCAAGATCGCCCCGACTCGCACCGCATGGCCACATAGACCGCATGACCATAAAGGCCGCACACTAACCTCGAACTCCCGTAGTTCCGCACGGATCCTCGACCCGCATGAGGTATTCTCGAATCACGGTCCTGCATCACCGAGTCTACCCCGACGGAGGGCACAACCTCGGAAATAAGTCAAGGTGAGTGGTACAATACCAACATAACGGTGATAGTCAAACAACTTTAAGCACGATGGCGGGAAAACCCCTTTACACTAACATCACAAGATACTAACACACATAGCATCCTAGCATGTTTACTTATCAATCAACAAGAAAGTATTTACAAGGCTATCACAAACCAACACAATCAAGTTATACACACAAGGTACTTTCTACTATATGTCAACAAGTTCGGTTTTTATCCCCAAAGTACTTCATACACTAAATCTTTAAAAGATACGTTACATTTTCACAAAAGTCACACAATACCCGTAGTTATGTGAAAATAGAGTGATTATCCTTTTAAGTAAAAAAACACTTACCTTTGTAAAATCAAGTAACGACATTATTTTCCAAACGCCCAAGTTTGCCTAATTTCAAATGTTCACGCTTCTTATTTTAGAAAGGTTTCAGAGTTCATAGTCTTATTCATTTAAGAATATAATTCTCTTTAAACTATCCGAGAAACATAAGTCTTATATGTGAGTAGGATATTCTTGTTTATAACAATCTTATTACAACAAATGCATGATCTAGGAAATATCATTTTGTCTCATCTTAACTTCTATGCAGATGGAAGTTTCTACCGTTTTAATAATACTTAATCTGTCAAAACATTTCCTTTTATTAACGCCGCAGTTGGTTTGTCGATACACATTTTGATTTCAAATCAAGAAACCATTCTTAAGCCGTTATACCTAACTTCCCATAAAGCTAGTATAACTCTTAAGTTTTCAAAACCAAGTATTACTTCTTCTTTCAAAATGATTCAAAATCTTTTGAAATACTTCAAGTTCTTTATTAACACATAACAAGCCGCTTATAGTTCAAACCATACCTTTTAAAACCACAAGTATCTTCTACCAACATAAAGTCGTTATAACCAACTTCCCATAAAGCCGTTATAACACTTTATGTTTTAAACCAATCAAATACATTTAGCACACGACGCTCACCGTACTACATAGTTCACACATATCATGCTAGAAGAGATAGGAAGAGGTTCACATACCTCGCGACGAGTATCGACTAATAGCAAAACGCCCAAGTACTTCAAACCGTCGGCTACTCCTTAGCCGCAGATCGCGCCATACGTAGTACTTCAACCTATAAGGCCACAAGGCGCTTTATTAACATTTAGATCCTTCAGAACAAACAGAAATCTCCTCCTTTATCGAGGCCGCCATCAAGCCAACCGTGGGGTTAACACGCCTAACCGGTCGTGTACAATTCTACCTACGTAAAAGCTACACAAGCTCATCAGAATAATACCCCATATAATTACGTCGCTTTCTTCTTTAAATTCAGTGCTTAAGTCAAAAGACATTGCCGCACAACTATGTTCAATTCTATATATAGTATACTTTAACTATATATTCCAACAACATGTAATTTCCAATTACAATAAGGTCAAGATATTTACCTCGATAAGCCCAAAATTATCCAAGTTATAATGTCGATCCCGAGCAAGGTTTAGCTCCTACTCCGCGGCGCTCCAATCCGCTCCAAACAACCCTTAGAAGTTCTAACCAACTTCTACTTAAATACTTCAACCAACAATGAAGATTTCCTTAGGGTTTCGGTTGAGACTAAAAGGACAAAAGGTAGTATTTCCGGGCTCTACGTATGGAGGTAATTTTGAATACAACAAGGTAAAGGCTAAGGTATTTTGGGCATTATAACAATACTTTGAGAGTATTTCTACCAAGAGTGGTATTATACGAAAACAACTAGGCAGTGGGGTACCCTGACGCTAGCACCCCAAAGGGGAGGGGAGGCTCACGCCACAAAGGCCACTCAAAGGGAGGGTCTCTGCCAGGGCCTTTGCTAGGAGTGGGCTCGGACGAGAGTCAAACAAGAGGAGAAGGGAAGGATTTCAAGACTTAGAACACATTTGGATGATGAAGTCTTCAACAAAGGGAGTGGTATTTATAGGAAGCTGGCCAACCAATGGACAAGATCAAGCCATGTGTTAGGCAAGTGTAAGGCCAAGATCAAGCCAAGTGCACCCTATCCCTACTCCACAAAACATGGCACAAAACAAGGCCAAGAAAGCTAGCCAAAACGTCCCACTTTCGGCCAAGAAAACCGCCAACTTGAGGGTGACAAGTGTCGCCCTCTCGTTGGTCCAAAATATTCCGTCTCTCGAAAAAATCCGCAAAAATTAGAAATGACATAGCCGTATTTTACCCTACGAAAGCTGTGGAAACGTTTCGTCGAAAAACGACTCTAATCGGGTGTTGTGAACAAATAATTTCGGCCAAGCCACTTTCTCAAGTTCAAATTTTTCTACGTACGTCCTTACGTACATACTCTGGAAATACGGGGTATAACAGGTACGTCCGAGTAACTTACAACAAGACAGCCGGCCCTCCAACCGAGAGTCGCGGCAACGTAATAAAACATAATACTTGCACTCACAGGCTATCACCAGCACATATAGGCAAGTTCTGAATTAACCAAGCAAAAGTACTTATCCGGGCACAAATAGAATAAATTCTCATTTAACAAGCCAAAGTACTTATCCGGGCACAAATAGAATAAATTCTCATTTAACAAGCCAAAGTACTTATCCGGGCACAAATAGAATAAATTCTCATTTAACAAGCCAAAGTACTTATCCGGCACAAATAGAATAAATTCTAATTTAAAAAGCCAAAGTACTTATCCGCACAAATAGAATAAATTCTCATTTAACAAGCCAAAGTACTTCAGACGCATTCTTTTCAAAGGACTATTTTCCAAATAAAACTTCCAAAATACTAACAACCATAGTATCAAGTCCTATCCACCTTTCAAGACAAGTCACAATACCTTTTTAGAAATACAATTACCGGCTTCTAAATCAAGTGACTTCTTTATTAAAAACCTTAAGCAATTGGTACCTTTAAACCAATTTGCCCTTGCCTAATACAAGTTATTCCTTTTATTACTTTACTAGAGAAAACCATTCTCTTAATCTTCCATAAAGCCGTTATAACCAACTTCCCATAAAGCCGTTATAACCCTTTATGGTTTAGACTAACACGTTCCTTTTATAACCAAGAGACTTCTACTATTTGAAACCAAGTATTATATACTTTCAAATCAATTCTCTTAACTTTCAAAAATACAATTTGTCTCTTAACCATTTGAAAACAAGTGACTCCTTTTATTATTAAAACTCTAGGCAATTGATGCCGTAAAATCAAGTTGCCTTTCTATTAAAGTCAAGTCATTTATCTTTCCATAAGGCAAATATAACTAACTTCCCATAAAGCCGTTATATTCACTTTATACCTTAGCCATAAACAATTTCCTATCCAAGGGACTTATACGTTTAAAACGGAACAAGTATCACATACTATAAAACTCTTCAAGTCCCTTAACTTTAAAATCAACATAAGACATCCTTACTATTTTCAAAGAAGTGAGTTAATCTCCTAATCCACCGACTTGGCATTACATGGAAAATAGTAAAGAATGTCATAGTCTTGTACGTCTACCGTACTACATACGTGCAAGTAGTCATGCTCAAAAGATAGGAAAAGTTCTACATAGAGTAAATCACACAACTACCTCTTAACTTCTAAGAGTAGAAGGAAACATGAGATGATACCACAAGTATATTCCATACATAGAATCATGCCAAAGGAAGGAAGAGGTTCACATACCTCGCGACGATTGTCGACAAGTAGCAAAATGCTCCAAAGTACTTCAACCTTGATAGCTATTTCATCCTCCAAGTAGAATACGCTATACTAAGTACTTCAACCTATAATGGTCACAATACGCCCATTAACCTCTCACTTCAACGTAGAATATCCTAGGTGCTAAGTCACTAAATTCTACGGAAAATCGGACAGCACCTCCTTTGTTTCTACTTACTTTGCCACCTTTTTCAAGGTCGAATACAATAACCAAACAGCCCCAATTGGCTCACCACAATCTATAAGGTAGTACAATACAAATAAATAACCATACAACCCCAATTGGCTCACCACAATATAGACGGTAGTCCAAAACAAATGAATAACAAACTACTAGTCCAAATTTCGGCCATAATGAATACAACAATACCAATTCTTATCCAATTTCCATTTCAATCCAAATTGGTAGCCTCACATGATATCAAGTCGCATTTGATTATAACAACCGTAATCTTCAAGTCAATTACTTGCGACGATTCTAACAACGATTAAATTGTAATCCAACTTAATCATGGCTTACATGTCATTTCGGATTTTTGGCTACTACAATCCATAATACTTATAAAACTTCAACACATATACTTCATGCTAGTAAAATGTAAGGCTAACAATAATTACATAATCTTGTAACACTTAAAGAGAACAAGATTATACCTCCACGAATTGTAATCCAATCTTCAAAACCGAAGTTGCTCCCTAGCAACCTAGAGCCTCTTCAAGACACCTCAATCCGCCTCGAGACCCTTAGAACAACCCCAACAATTTTCCTTCAAACTTCTAAACAAAACCTAGAAAGACAACTAGGTTTTTGCTTTGCGACTAATACGAAAACTCTCTTTTTCCGGGATTTTTCTATTGAGATACACTTACATAACACTCATGAACCTTGGTTTAAAATGTGGAGCTTAAAGAACAAGCAACGAAAATTTTCCCTTTCTTCTCCATGGTGAACCCGAGAGCACCATTAGTGAAGTCCTCAATTTTGTGAAATTTTTGCTAAGTGTTAAGTCCTCTCTTGCTACTAGTATTATATATAGGGACATGGAGGGTTAAGATGCAACCAAATGGGTGGTTTGGATGAGCTCTAGCTAAAAAATCAAGACTAAGTGGGGCCATTGACTTAGTCAATTTTCTCATGCTACTACTTGCAAGACTAAATCATCCTACCAAAGGTCAAATGACCATTGTGCCCATGCTTCAATTCGTCCAAGACAACATAAGGGGGGGTGACACGTGTCGCCCTCCCATTCGTCACAATAATACGTTTTCCGACAATTCCATAATTCCGTTAAATTTTTTACAGTCTCAAATTTTAACACTTGCGAGTTCTTACGTACGTTCTTAACACATGTCCTGTAAATACGGGGTGTAACAACGAGGGCGCAGGCCCGGTGAGTACCTGAGATTGTGCTTGGTGGCGAAGTTTTGGACGCCGCCAGCCAAGATTTAGAGCGCAGCGATGCTGCTGAGACCACGGTACACGAGTCTCGATCCCCACCGCTCGAGATGAGATGGGTACAAGGAGATGGCGATTCTTGGCGTGGTCGTGGCAGATATGAGGATAGCCGATCGCAGATTCAGTTCGATAGCACCATGGTTCACCCCGAGCGAATAGTTTGAGGTGCAGGACTTCACGAGATGTAGCCCGCCAGAGTTCTACGGGTCGGCTCGAGGATGATCCGCGAGTTCATCAAGCGATTCTGCGGATCAGGAGAGTGATCAAGGCTTCGGAGACCGAGTCGGTGGGCTTAGGGTCGCATCGGCTGCGTGATACCGCAGTCGACGGGTGTGCTGCGTGGGAGCTGTCCCGGGGCGAGAATGCACTTCCAGTTTGGGACGAGTTTTGGGGCCTTCCGGCACATTTCTTGCCTCCACAGATGAGAGGGCTCGGGCAGATTTTTGATGTTGAGGCGTAAGCCGCGTCTGAGTACACTGTGGAGTTTGACTCATTGGCCCGGTATGTTCCCGCATTAGTAGCTAGTATGGAGGATCGAGTGCACCGATATATTACAGGGCTTGATGAATACCTAGCGGAGAGTTGTTCGGGTGTAGCCCTTCAGCCGGGCATGGACATTGCCCGCATGCAGGCTTATGCACTGATGTGAGAGCAGAGAATCGACGGAATGACCGAGATCGCGAAGAGGCCGAGCAATGCAGGGTCCTTTGGTGACTTTCGAGGCGGACCGCCTCAGCAGCAGGCTAGTGTTGTACCTCCGCCAGTGCAAAGTGGTCCTCCACAACCTTCAGGGCATCCAGAGTATTCGGGAGCAGGTCAGGGCTCCAAGGGTTCAGGTTTCCAGGGAAGTAAGTGTGTTGGCGGATACCACCCTACCCGGTGTGGTGGTTGTGGTAGACCGCATAGGAGTGTCGTGGTGCCAGGAGCTTGTTATTTTTGCGGCCACGGCCATTTTGCGAACTGTCCGACCAAGGGGAGCACGGATGTTACGACTCAGCCTTCAGGATCAGTGGCTGGTTCATCACCTTCTACAGTTATGCGCCCTGCAGGGCAGGCCTATGATTAGAGTGGAGCGGTAGCTTCAGGTATATCCTTAACCCTCTAGAGTTTTGGTATGCGTGATATTATGATCTTATTATTATGTGCTATGTACGGATAGCGTTGTGTTATTTGTGAGTTAGAAACATGGTTAGTTGGAAGGGTAAGTATGGGGGCATGGTAAGTATGAACCGTAGAATACTTCACGATTGGGACCTTAGAGGTAAGGTCGTCTTGAGTAAAAGATTTATTTTATGTTTGACCTCTATCGAGTCGTCGTATACGTGGAGTTATTGTGGGGAATTCCTTGGGTTGAGTAAAATGGAAGTGGTAGCTTTCATGACTTTTATAGGTAAGATTGTTCCGGATCGGGGAACAAGAGTGAGGCGCGGTTATGGGGTCGGGTTGAGGACCATTCGCGGGTCAACCCGCAGCCCGGTTTGTGGAGGGATCAGTCCGAGGTGGTCCCGCTAGGTGGTAGGATCACAAGGATGCTAGGCGAGTTTAGTTAACCATCGTATGAGTTCGTGGAGGTGTTCGACCAGAATCGGTTCGTGAAGGCCGGAATGGCCTTGGCGTAGTGAAGATAGTAAGATGACCAAGTTTGGAGGTAGTGACTCACGCTTTTGGAAACCAAGTGATGATCAAGTATGGTACGTCTTGGGAGAGTTCAAGTGTTCGAGAAGAACGACGAGTAAGGAAGGAAGAGGGCGTGTGTTATTTCGTGGCGGTGTGGCGTTGGCAACTTGTTAGAGGAACTTCGATATCCGTCTTGAGAAGGAACATTCGGACGAATGTTTCTAAGGAGGAGAATGTTATACCGTATTTCCGCAGTATGCGTGTGGACGACGTCTGAAATTTGAGCCTTAAGTTAGGCATAGGATCGAAATTTGGGCACAGTGCCGAATAGAGTCGTTTTGACGAAGCGTTTCCTAACTTTCGTAGGGAAAATTCCGGCTATGTCGTTTATAATTTTTGCGGATTTTTAGAGGCGAAACATTTTGGACCAACGGGAGGGTGGCGTGTGTCACCTCACATTGAAGCAAGTGGGGTGGCTTGGGCGATCAAGGCGTCAAGAGGATGGTTGGCCTAGGCCGATTAGTTCCTTGATTTGTGCCTTGCTTTGTGGCTTGTTTTGTGGAGTGTTTTGTGGAGTAGGGTTAGGGTGCACTTGGCTTGATCTTGGCCTTACACTTGCCTTGCCTTGCACACTGATCTTGGCCATTGGTTGGCTTTTGGTTTTGCTATAAATACCCCCCCTAAGCTTGAAGACTTCATCCATTCCTAAAATCACCAAGTCTTGAAAATCCTTCCTCCCTTTCTTGTGCTCTAGCCGTGAGCTTCCCCCTCCCCCTTTTCGTGTGGCCTTTGGCGAGAGGATTCCTCCTCCTAGTAGTGTGGCAGTGGGGTACCCCAGCCTAGTTGTTTCGTATAAAACACCCCTCTTGGTAGAAATACTCTCAAGTATTGTTATAATGCCCAAAATACCTTAGCCTTTACCTTGTCATATTCCAAAAGTTACCTCTATACGTAGAGCAGGAAATACTACCTTTTGTCCTTTTAGTCTCAAACCGAAACCCTAAGGAAATCTTCATTGTTGGTTGAAGTATTTAAGTAGAAGTTGGTTAGAACTTCTAAGGGTTGTTTGGAGCGGATTGGAGCGCACGGAGTAGAGCTAAACCTTGCTCGGGATCGACATTATAACTTGGATAATTTTGGGCTTGTCGAGGTAAATATTCTTGTCCCTTATTGTAATTGGAGATTACATGTTGTAGGAATATATAGTTGAAGTATACTATATATAGTACTGAACATTATTGTCTTGCAATGTCTTTTGAGTTAAGCTGAATTTAAAGAAGAATCGAACTGTAATTACATAGATCAGACTGATAGACTTGTGTAGCTTTGTTGTGTAGTAGAATTGTACACGTCCGGTTAGGCGTGTAAAACCCCCCCCCTGGTTGGCTTGGTAGCCGGCCTCGATCGAGAGGAGATTTACGTTGAGGTGCTGAATTTTCTCAGAGAATATGGAACGATGAGATCTAGATGTTAATAAGCGCCTTGTGGCCTTATAGGTTGAAGTACTACGTGTGGTGCGATCACGTGGCTTAAGGAAGCGTGACGGTTTGAAGTACTTGAGCGTTTTGCTATTAGTCGATACTCATCGCGAGGTATGTGAACCTCTTCCTATCCGTTCTAGCATGATATGTGTATAACTATGTAGTACGGTGAGCGTACATGTGTTTGATGTATTTATTTGGTTTGAAACATAAAGTGTTATAACGGCTTTATGGGAAGCTGGTTATAATGACTTTATGTAGGTAAGAAAATGCTTTGTGGTTTCAAAGGGTAACCGATTTGACTTATAACGGATTTGATGTGTAGTAATAAAGAACTTGAAGTGTTTCAAAAGATCTTTTGAAAAAGAGTAATACTTTGGAATTGAAAACATAAGAGTTGTACTAGCTTTATGGGAAGTTAGGTATAACGTCTTAAGAGTGATAAAAAGAATGGTTTACTGATTTTTAGAAGTTAAGAGACTTGATCTTGAAAGATAAGAGACTTAACTTGTTTTCCTTGGTAATTAACATTACGTTAAAAGTGTTGTGAAACCTCATTCATGAGTAATGAGTACTTGGTTTTAAAAAGAATAATGTTTCTTGATTTGGAAATGAGAATAAGTATCGAAAAAACCACAAAGAATTAATAATAAAGGAAAGTGTATTGACAAATAACAAATTGTTATTAAAACCGAGAAACCTCCATCCGCATAGAAGCTAAGATAAGACAAAATTGTATTACATTTTCCTAGATCTGGTCTTTGTAACAAGATGGTTATAAACAAGAATAACCTACTCACATATAAGGCATATGTTTCTCAAATCGTTTAAAGGAGAATTATGTTTTAAAGGATTAAAACTATGAACTACGAAACCTTTTCTAAAATGAGAAACTTGAGCATTTGAAATTAGGCAAACTTGAACGTTTGGAAAATAAGGTTGTTACTTGATTTTACAAAGGAAAGCATTTTTGTTTACTTAACAATGTTCGTCACTCTATTTTTATACTACGGGTATCGGGTGACCTTTGTAAAAGAAATGGATCTTTAAAAGGAATTTAGCGTACGTAGTACTTTAGGGTTAAAACCCCGGACTTTGGCATAAAATGAAAGTACTTTGAGTTGTGTATGACTTGCCTATGCTTGTGATGATAGCCTTTTTGTGCAAGTGTTGTATTTACGTATTCCCGTGTCTCTCGATGGAGTAGGTTGACTTATTGAGAACTTACTTGGGCGTCTTTGGCGATGTGGAGAATTCCACGGGTATGTTTCTATTTGATTGTTGTCTTGTTGATTGATGTTACATGGACATGTCTACACCGTCTGGTCAGGGACATGTGGCCATGCGGCGAGTTGATCACCCGATATATTGTTGTTGATGTTACATGGACGTGTCTACACCGTCTGACTCGGGGCATGTGGCCATGGGGCATTGGTATTATTGTTGCATCATGGACATGTCTACACCGTCGCACTCCGGGAATGCGGCCATGATGCGAACATGATTGATGTTGTGGGCGTGAGACCCATAGTTATATTTGAGTGATGACTTGAGGCGTGAGTCCTCGATCGACATATCGCTTTTATATTGTGAATCGTAGTTTGGTTATCATACATGTCTCCGCTTTATATAGACTAGTATGATTTCATTCTGATAATTTTCTGATTTCACATACTTGGTACTGTTATCGACCTCCTTCGGCTGCGTTCATGCCGCATGGTAGAGGTACATCGGCCGTGGATCCTCGCTCTTAGGATCACGATTCAGCGTATTGGGAAGCTCCGTTTCTCGGAGGCTTATCTTTTGGTATGTGTTCCACGAGTTGTAGGTTCTTGTACATTCGTGGTATGGCGGGGCCTGTCCGTCATAGTGTTGTAAATCTTAGAGGTCTGTAGTACTGTTGTGGGCAGGGTTGTAAAAGGATTAAACTGTTCGGGTTTTATGTATATACTGAAGGCAACTGTTTTGGTTGGCCTGCTTATTTATTTCTTGTTTCATGGCTTATGTTTTATTTTCCGCTGATTTTCTCTGATGTTGTGTCACTAGGGTGCCCGGGGTAAGGCACCAGTCACGGGCCCGGATTCGGGGTGTGACAGATTATTACCCCATGGATTAGCTCTCCATGAAGTCATGTACCCAAGATGAGGGATTCCACGAGCATGAGATATATATATATATTTCATATGTGCACGTCAACAGTGATGTAGGATGCCACAGGCGTGTTACATGGATATATTTTATACTTACGGCTGTCGGCAGCGATGGAGGATTCCACGGGCACGCCTTGATGTTTTGCGGGCTTGAGACCCTTACTGGACTGTGTGATGATTTTGAGGGCTTGTGTCCCTAGCCATGGTGTGACTATTGTTCATGTGTTGAAATAGTCTTTAAAAGGTAAAACTGACTTTCATTACTTTCATTTCGGCAAGGCACGATTGTACTATCAATTTGATTATCATACTTGTCTCTCCAGTTTTTTTATATCTAGACTTTATGATTTAAATTACAGTACTTTCAGTTTTACATACTTGGTTCATATTTTGTACGGACCTCCTTCGGGGGGCTGCGTTCATGCCGCAGGTTGAGGTACATAGCTTGCTGATCCTCAATCTTAGGATCACTGTTCAGTTCTTGGAAAGCTCCATTTCTCCGGAGGCTTTGTCTTTTGGTACAATTCCCTGAGGTTGTAGATTTATGTACATTCAGGGGTATGACTGGGCCCTGTCCCGTCACAGTTGTATGTCAAAACTCTTAGAGGTCTGTAGTCATATCTTGTGGGTCGGTTTGGAAAAAATAAAAAAAAAGGTAACTGCTTTTGGTTTATGTATATATATGTCTAGGGAGGTAGCCTTATCGGCTAACCTGTTATTTATTTCTTGTTGAGTTTATGTATGTTCCGCTGATTATCTCTGATGTTTACCTGTAAGGGTGCCCAGGTAGGGCACCGATCGCGAGCGAAGTCGATTCGTGACAAAAGTGGTATCGAGCGATTAGTCCTCGGAAAGTGTCTGAGCAGTGTCTAGTAGAGTCTTGGTTATCGGTGTGTTGTGCACCACATCTATAACCAGGAAGCTGCAGGACATTTAGGATTGGTTTCCATTCTTCTCACTCTGAGATCGTGCGATAGAGCTGTGTTGTTAGGGTCGTCTCTCTCTAACGAGTTATGTTGATTGTAGCTATGAGAAAGACAGCAGTGACCCAGGAAGGACTATGTGGATTGTGTATCCAAGTTGGTAGTAATTGTTGTATTGTTGGTATTATGACATACAACTATACGGATTTGTATATGAGGGTCAGACGCGTGTTGCCTAGAATGATTTTAGATTACCAAAGGACTAACTAGATACCGGAAAGGTATGAAACAACTTAATGAATTCTCATCAAGGTTTACGTGCTAATTTGAGATAATTAGGATATGATGAGATGTCTGAGAAGGTAATGAACCATTAAGAAATCATGTTAATGGACTTAATGGAAGACTATGTTTGTAAATTAAGCTACGTGGTATGCTTAAAGAGGATAGTACAGACGAGATCCGTATGAAGTAAGTAATGGTTGTTGTGATTAAGACAACACGATTATGGTATTATGAGAAGTTATTGTACCCGTTTACGGGGGGACTGATAAGGTAGGCTTGGAGCATGGAAATTGCGAGCCTAAGAATATTGATAACCGTCGAGACCTTAGGTATATAAGGCCTTCTCGGGCAATAAGATTTAATTCAGACTAAGGGTAAGAGTTTAGTGCGACGGCGGGTCGGGTTGAGGACCTATTACGGGTCGCCCCATAGCCTGAAATGGAGTGGGATCAATTGGTAGTAGTCTCGTTACGTGACAGGGTCACGAGGGTGCAAGGCCCAAGTCTAGTTAATTGTTGTACGGGTTCGTGGACGCGTTCCACCGGAACCTGGTCGTGAAAGCCGAAAATGGCCTTATATTGTTCGATTTAGTAACTCCAAAGATTGGAGGCCAGAATCAATATGGAGGTTATGTACGTATGCTAGTATAAGTTTGGAAGTACAGAAAGAGTACGACCAGTAAGAATGAGAGCAACCAAGTGTAGAGGAATAGAGCCTGAATCAATAAGGACCTTTCAAGGTAGCTACATCAGTGGGTGTTTGGGTGGTAGCTGAGCGGGTATATAAGATTTGCCCGGTGATGATGTAGTCATCAGACCCTAGTAGACCTAGTCGAGCAGGATACGACAGACTTTAAGGACATTATGAGTATGGACTAGTTGGCTTCGTGTATGCCAAGGTTGACTGTAGAGAGAGGTTGGTTCGATTCCAGTTTCCCGGTGAGCCGGTTATCGATGGGGAAGGAATGGAAGTATTAGTAATATGTAAGTTATTCCTTCCTTCTTTGACATGATAAATTGTGGAGTCAATGTGACTTTTTTTTTTGAAATGATTGATTTGAATTTGAACGTTAAGAGACGGAGATAAGAACGTACGATTATTGAAGAATTTTATGTTAAGTGCCCTTGGAGGTACTTGGAATTGGTTTAGTGTGGTGGTCAGGGCCACGACTTTCCAAATAAGTTCAGGAAAATGCACAAAGCAAGAATAAGATAAGTACGAGTGCTGCCTGCGGAAAACTGAAGACATCGTTGGTAGGTTTTGAAAATATATACGACTATAAGGTGGCACTTGATGGTCAAGATTATGAAAGGGAGATAAGTTCTCTCCCCCGCGTAAAATGATAGTTTTACGTATTATGGGGTTATGTGTACCCATGTTATTAGGCGATGGATGTGAGACTGGTAAGATCTTCAGTGTCGTCATGCCATAGGTTACAGTTTTAGATAACCGTGGGAAAAGTATTGTGTTGAGGAAATTGAGGATTATGCGGGATTATATATCAGGAAGATTATGAGACTGCACGGGGTTCCTACATTTATTTATGACAGACAGATGAGCCCAGTTTACGACTAGCTTCCGGAGTTTTTCCAGAAGGGATTGGGGATACATGTGATTCTCGGTGTTACATTTCACCCTCAGACCGACGGAAAGGCAGGGCATGTTATCCAGACACTTGAGGATAGGTTGCGGGCCTGTGTTATTAATTTCAGGGGTAGCTGGGAGGATTATTTGCCTCTTGTTGAGTTTACGTATTATAACAGCTACCATTCCAGTATTCGGATGACACCTTATGAGGCCTTGTATGGGCGGAAGTGTAGGTCGCCGATTGGTTGGTTCGATGTTGGCGAGGTTCAGGTAGTTGGCCCAGACTTGATTCAACGGGATATGGATAAGGTAAAGCTTATCCAGGAGAGTTTATTAGCAAAGCTCAGAGTCGACAGAAGTTTTATGCAGAGAATTGACGTCGGCACTTAGAGTTCGAGATTAACGATTGGGCCTTGGCAGATTGGACTCCGAAAGAACATTCGGGGACGAATGTTTCTAAGGGGGGAAGAACGTTACACCCCGTAATTCCAGGACATGTATATAAGAACGTACGTAAGAAAACAGGACTTTAAGATTTGAGACTTGTAGAATTTATCAGAATTTTGGAAATGTCGGGAAACGAAATATTACCACGAATGGAAGGGTGACACGTGTCACCCCCTCTTGCATGGTCTTGATCGATTTTAGCCAAGGGTAGAGAGGTAAATTGCCCAAGGACAAATGTGCAGGTCTTGAAGACAAGCTTGACAATATTGACTAAGTCAACTTGCCAACATGACAAAGATTTCTAGTCTTGATAAATCCAAGCCACACAAATGTTTTAATCTAGACCCTTCATTGTAGTATATATCCTATACTAGTGCAAGACAAGTCTTACACTTAGAAAAAAAATCAAGATCTTATGTTGCACTATTAGGAGCTCTCGGCAATAGCAAGAAAAGAAGAGGAAATGTTTTGCAATCTTGCTTCATAAATCCCAATATTCAAACCCAAGGTCCCTAAAGGTATTCTAAGAATATCTCAATACAAAAACCCCGGGAAAACTACGTTTTTACGTTAGTCGCAAGATGAAAACCTAAGGTGTTCTTCAACTTTGAAGTTGGAACTTGAAGAGGAGTTCTTCATGAGCTTCTAAGGAGTGCTTGGAGCGGATTGGAACGTAAAAAGTGGAGCTAAAAGTTGCTAAGGATTGACTTCGACGATTGGATATTATTAGGGCTTATTGAGGTATAAATCTCCGTCTTACTATTGTAATTGAAGATTCCATGTTATGATAAGTTAGAAATGATCATGTGATATATATTATGAAGATTGATAAGTGTTATGGAATTTTGGAAGCAAAATCCGAAACTAGCATGATTAGCCTTTAAGATTGTAATTCAATTTAGTTATTAGTTTTAGTCGTCACACGTTATATAAAGAGGAGATTATAGTTGTTAAAGTTGGTTGCGACTAAATAACATGTTAGAACGACAATATGGATTGAAAAAGAATTGGAAAAGACTTTGCATTGTTGCTCATATTAGCCGAGAATGGCATTGACTATTGGACTGTTTTGTATAAATTGTGGGGCAGAATTTTACACGTATTGTAAGGCGTGTAATCCCCTTTGGTTAGCTAAATTGGTGAGCCTTAAATGTGGCATTTGGTTATTGATTTTCAGGCCTTGAAAAAGGTGGAAAAGTACGTAGAAACAAAGGAAGTGATGCCCGATTTTCCGTAGAATAAGAGTCCTTATACTTAGAAATATTCTACGTTGAAAGCTAGAAGTTGATAGGCATATTGTGGTCATTATAGGTTGACATTCTACGCACGGCGTATTCAACTTGGCAAGTGGATTGAGTCGAAGAGGTATGTGGAACTTTCTCTATCTTCTTGAGCATGAGTTTTATAAATGTATAGTACGGTGGACGTACATGGTTAAAAATGAATTTGGTTTCATTTTGGTATCCTTGCCTTGTTTTCGAAAATGATATGTGAATTGATGTTACGTAGAAGGATTTCTTGAATTGAAAAGTATAGAATACTTGATTTGGAAAATATTGATTCCTTGAACTATTCTAAAGATAAGAAACTTGATATTCTAAGTTAAGAAACTTGATATTCTAAGTTAAGAGACTTGATTTCTAAAGTTAAGAAACTTGATTTCTAAAGTTAAGAGACTTGAAGTATTTTGAAAGTTAAGTAACTTGATTTGAAAGTATAAGTCTCTTGGTTATAAAAAGAATGAATTTGTCTAAGACATAAAGAGTTATAACGACTTTATGGGAAGTTAGTTATAACGGCTTTATGAAAGGTTAAAGATGTCTTAATTTCTAAAGCATAAAGTTAGTATAACGGCTTTATGGGAAGTTGGTTATAACAACTTTATGGAAGGTTAAAGGAATGATTTTATCTAGTAATGTAAACAAAGATAAATGACTTGAAATAAAGAAGGGCAATTTGATTTAAAGGCATCAATTGCTTAAAGTTTTAAAGTAAGGGTCACTTGATTTAGAAGCCTAAAAATGTATTTCTAAAAGTGTAGTGACTTGTTTGAAATGTAGACAATTCTTGATACTACGGGTGTTAGTATCTTGGTGTTTTATATAGAGTCTCTTGAAAAGAATGGAAGTACGTAGTACTTTGGGTTAAATTTTCTGATTTTTATGTGACACGAGAGTGCCTTGAGTTTATAAAATGAAATTCATTTTTGTATGATAATGAAAGTCTAAAGATTTTATGAACTTGCCTATGCTTGCTTGTGATAGCCTTTGAGTGCAAGTATTATATTTCTATGTTGCCGTGTCTCTCAGTTGGAGGGTCGGCTGTCTTGTTGTGAATTTACTTGGACGTACCGATAGTGATGGAGGATTCCACGGGTATGCTTCCATTGTGATTGATCCATAGACATGCTTATACGATGAGGGATTCCGGGGCATGCGACCATGATGCAGGTTAAATTCCCGGATGCTATTATTACTCCATGGATTAGCTCCCCATGAAGACATGTACCCGAGATGAGGGATTCCACGGGCATGTTATATACTATTATTACTCCATGAACATGCTTATACGATGAAGGATGGCATGCGACCATGTTATATACTATTACTCCATGGACTAGCTTCCCATGAAGACATGTACCAGAGATGAGGGATTTCACGGGCATGTTATATACGATTATTACCACATAGATTAGCTCTCCATGAAGTCATGTACCCGAGATGAAGGATTCCACGAGCATGAGATATATATATATATATATATATATATATATATATATATATGCATATGTGCACGCCGACAATTATGTAGGATGCCACGGGCGTGTTACATGGTACAGTTCCCTGAGGTTATAGATTTATGTACATTCAGGGGTATGGCGGGGCCCTGTCCCGTCACAATTGTTATGTCAAAACTCTTAGAGGTCTGTAGTCATATCTTGTGGGTCGGTTTGGAAAAAAATAAAAAAAAGGTAACTGCTTTTGGTTTACGTATATATATGTCCAGGGAGATGGCCTTATCGGCTAACCTGTTATTTATTTCTTGTTGAGTTTATGTATGTTCCGCTGATTATCTCTGATGTTTACCTGTATGGGTGCCCAGGTAGGGCACCAATCGCGGGCCCGGGGTCGGGTCGTGACATATATAACCTACTAACGGCTCATAAAATGTATTAATTTGGCAATTCGGATATGTTATCACCATTAAAATATTTCCATAATGTTAGCTAGAGGAGCGAGACGAATTTAGATTATCGAGTTGGTACAGACGACAAGTGTTAGTATGTGAACTCTTCCTTTATTCTTTGAGCATGAACTTTATAAAATGAGTGTACGGTGGACGTACGTGTTTTAAATGAATCTAGATTTTATGTGGTACATGAGGTGGTAGTGACTTGATTTTAAAAGTATACTTGACTTGATTTTAAAAGTGTAAGTTACTTGATTTAAAAGTGAAAGTGCCTTGATGCTACAAGTGCTAGTGTCTTGGGGTCTTATAAATGAAAGGATGTACGGTGGACGTACATAACACTTTTGGGTTCAAGTCCCTAATGATATTAGATATGACTCTTTTTATAAAATAAATGTACGGTGGACGTACATAGCACTTTTGGGTGAGTCCCTAATATTACATGATATGATAATGCCTTGGTTTTTCTAAAATGAAGGTTCCTTTTAATGGTTTTATTGAGAGTCCAATGATGATTTAAATTGCACATGGTTGCTCATGATAGCTATTCATGCTTGTGTTATTATTCCACTTTACCGCGTCCCAGAATGGGCCGGGCAGTATACTTTGGATGGACAGTTTATGTATATATAATTTTACCGTGTCCCAGAATTGGCCGGGCAGTATACCTTGGATGGGCAGTTTATGTATATATGACTTTACCGTGTCCTAGAATGGGCCGGGCAGTATACCTTTGATGGACAGTATACCTTAGAGGGGAAATATACCTTAGTGTGGCAGTAGGTATATATGACTTTACCATGTCCCAGAATGGGCCGGGAAGTATACTTTAGATGGGCAGTGTACCTTACATGACTTTACCGTATCCCAGAATGGGCCGGATAATATACCTTATATGTTCATCGCGATCGTCGCTAGAAGGCCGGGCAGTATAGGTATATGACTCCATGAAAAATGTATCCATGAGGCGAGTATAGATACTCATGACAGTATGATGATTATATGGAAAGACATTCATGATTTTGATATGACTCTCATTTGATTTAAAAAGGCACAGTGGACTCTCTATTTTTACAAAGTACAATTGGCTCTTATTTTATATGTCACGATTGAATCTGGTATTTGATTTTAATACTTGTCCTTGTCATCTTTTAGCCAATCATGATCTTATTTACTGTACTTTGTGTTTACATACTTGGTACATTGTTGTACTGATCCCCTCTCCAGGGGGCTGCGTTCATGCCCGCAGATATAGGTACACAATTTGGTGATCCTCGTACTTAGGATCATTGCTCATCTTTTGGGATAACTCCATTGTTCCGGAGTTTATCATTTTGGTACGGAGTTTGTATTACAGTATTGTGTACAGTCAGGGGTACGGCGGGACCCTGTCCCGTCTTAGTTACTGTCTAAACTCTTAGAGGCCAGTATTCATATGTGGGATGGACTTGTGTACAGTTGGAGTTCTTTTTGGTTATTGTATATATAGCGGCAGCCTTGCCGGCTTGCCTATAAAATAAAAAGTTTTCTTTAGCTTCCGCTGGTTATATCGGATGTATGGGTAGAAGGGTGCCTAGGTAGGGCACCAGTCGCGGGCCCAGGGTTCGGGTCGTGACTAGAGTGGTATCAGAGCAGTTAGTCCTCGGAATGTCTACAGACCATGTGCAGTAGAGTCTTGGTTATTGGTGTGTTGTGCACCACACCCATAAACAGGAGGCTACAGTACATTTAGGATTGGTTTCTATTCTTTTTACTCTAATATCGTGCGATAGAGCTATGTTGTTAGGGTAGTCCCTCCCTAACGTATTATTGTAGGTGCAGCTATGAGAAAGCGACAGCGGCCCAGAAGGGGAATATATGGACTTGATATACAGGTTGGTAAAATTGTTGTATAGTTGGCGTGATAATGATGTACATCTATACAGACATATTTATTAGGGTCATGTGTGTGTTGCCTAATGTGATGGTGGGTTATCATGAGTTGGTTAAGCTTTGATAATGGCTTGGAATGTATGAAACAGTTTAATGAATCCACATCAAGGTTATATATGTGCTAATTTGGAATAATTAAGAGGTGATGAGCTGTCTGAGAGGGTGATGAACCCTTAAAGGATCATGTTTAATTGACTTAATGGCATACCATGTTGTTAGATTAAGTTGTGTTGTATGCTTAAGTGAGATGCACGAATAATATTGGTATGGAGTAAATATGTTTGTTATGGTTAAGACAACATGATTTTGAGATTATGAGAAGTTATCTTACCCGTATACGGGGAGAGATAATGTAAGCTTGGGACATGAAATATTTGAGGATCTTAGAGTATTGGATAATCGTTGAGACCTTAGATAGACAAGGCCTTCAAGAGTAAAGTATTTTATGTGTGATCGTGGTTAAAGTACATGGTATATGTGAAGTATATTAGAGGTGATGATTCCTTGGTTTGAGTATAAACCACTTGTGATTGTCGTTGATGATTGTTGAGCCGATTGGAAATGGTATTATCGATTTTAAGGAACTGTAATAGGACCTTATGAATGTGACTTTGATTACAAAGGAAGTATAATGTGCTAAGGACTATCAGAAGTAGAATGAGACTATGTGTTATATTGTGGCCGTGTGAAGCATCATTGTGTTTACTGAGTATAGGTTGATAGGTATAGTTAAATGAGACTATGACGAAATTTGTATAGCTTGAGACCTTTGATGAACATTCGAGGATGAATGTTTCTAAGGGGGGAAGAATGTTACACCCCATAATTCTGAGGCATTAATATGAGGATGTCATTAAGGAAGTAAGATTCAGATATTGAATATAACAAAGGGTATCGATGAGGGATTATTAATAAGGGCAAAAAGGAGGTTTCAAAAAAAAGATCAGGCGCCGCGGCTCCATAAGTCCAGAAGTGCCTCAGGAGGCAGCGCCACGGCGCCAGGCTGCAGGGCCGCGGCGCCGATGCGGATTTTAAGAATTTTGGAAAATGTGACGACGAAAACTTATTAACGTAGAGTTAAGTTCTTTCCAATAGATTTATGGACTTAGTATGGTATTGAGAAGTCTTGACATTGATAAGTGGGAGGGGAACACTGTATCGCCGATGGGTAGGTTTATTTCCTACCTCAAGGCTAGGAAGATGGTGTAGAAGGGGTACATCTACCATCTCATTCGGGTGTTTGATCACGAGGTGCGATGCGGATTTTCGATCGATTCGGTAGTCGAGAGAGTTCCCGGATGTGTTTCAGGCGACCTCGGGTATCCTCATGAGAGGAGATAGAGTTTTGTATCGATGTCTTTGCGGACACTCGGCTATTTCCATTCCGCCATCTGAATGGCACTGCCGAGTTGAGAGAGTTGAAGGACCAACCGAGAGATTTCTTTGGAGAAGGGCTTCATCGGGCCTAGTGTTTCTCTGCAGGGAGCGCGGTATTGTTCGTGAAGAAAGAAGGGCGGGGCCGCTGCGCATGTGTGTTGATTACGGCAATTGAACAAGCGACCATTAAACGAATACCCCTTCCCGTGATTGATGATTTGTTCGACGATTGCGGGGCGTGAGATGTTTCTCAAGATTGATCTGCGATCGGGCTATCATCAGTGCGATGTCGAGAGGCGGATGTCCCAGATCGTGCATTCGGACCCGATGCGCACTATGAGTTCGTGGTTATGTCTTTGGGTTGACCAATGCTCGTGGTATTTATGGATTTGATGAACCGAGTGTTCAAGCCATTTTGGACACGTTTGTGATAGTGTTCATTGATGACATCTTGGTTTATTCGCTCGAGCGAGAGCACGCGGAGCATTTGAGGCCGTCTTGAGAGTTCTCCAGACCAGCGGTTACGCCAAGTTTTGAAGTGTGAGTTACGGTTGGCTTGATGGCTTTTCTTGGGCATATTGTGGGGCGATGGTATTGAGTGGATACGACCAAGATCGAAGCGATCGGGAGTTGGCCTAGACCTACTACTCCGCAGAGGTTCGCGATTTCGGGCCTTGCAGTTATTATGCGCGGTTCGTAGAAGTTTGCTTCTATCTACGCACCATTGACTAGGTGACTCGAGAAGCGGCTAAGTTTGATGGACGATGCGTGTGGCGGGGTTTCGATTCTTGAAGGAGGCGGCACCGCCCCGTTCTTACTCTTCGGAGGGTCAGGCGGCTATGTCGTGTATTGTGATCGTCGGGCATCGGGTTGGGATGTGTGTTGATCTTTGCGGGGCAAGGTTATAGCGTCGCATCAGGCGACTTAAAGCATGAGGAACTACCCGCCCATGATTTGGAGTTGGCGGTGATTCACGCCTTGAAGATGGAGGCACTATTTGTATGGGGTTCATGTGGATATTTATACGGACCACAAGAGCCTCAGGTATATCTTCACCCGGAGGAGGCTGAACTTACGGCGAGACGGTGGTTAGAGTTGCTTAAGGATTATGATGTCGATATCTGTACCACCGGGAAGGCCAATGTTGTGGCGTATGCCGCCAGTCGTAGGTCGATGGGTAGCCCATCGGATGTGCGGCGAGAGGAGGGGCATGGTTCACGATTTGCATCGATTAGCGAGCCTTGGTGTCCGTTTGATTGATTACGATAGCGGTGGGGTTCGAGTTCGAGAGGTTGCGAGTCTTCCATCGTCGAGAAGTGAAGAAACACGATTTGAGATCGGTTTTGATTCGGTATCGTGATCGGCTCTTACGTGAGGAAGGGTCCTCGAGGTAGCACGATGGGGTGCTAAGGTTTGAGGCGAGTTGTGTGTTCCAGATATTTCAGACTTGGCGGCAGTTACGGGGAAGCACCTGCGGCGTTACTCTATCCATCGGGTCGACCAAGATGTACCACGACCTTAGATCTATGTATTGGTGGGATGGCTTGAAGAGGACGTTGCGAGTTTGTAGCTCGGTGCGTGTTGTCGGCGGTGAAGATAGAGCACCGAGGCCCGGTGGATTATTGCGAGCGATAGAGATCCCGACACGGAAGTGGGAGGTGATCAACATGGACTTTATCACGGGGTTACCTCGCACTCAGGAAACATGATTCTATTTGGGTTATCGTCGACGGTGTGAAATCAGCCACTTTCTTCCCGTCGGGATGACTTTTTGGTGAGGATTATGCGGACTTTACATCAGAGATCGTCGATCGCATGAGTCCCTATTTCGATCATATCGCAGAGGAGCCCGGTTCTGGCTAACTTCGGAGTCCTTCGAGAAGGGTTTAGGGGCGCAGTGAGCACGATCGCATTCCATCCACGCAGAGCGGACCGGTGGCGCATTATCGAACTCTCGAGGATATCTGCGAGCCCGTGTTATTGACCGTGGTACTGGGAGGATCATTTTCCTCAGTTGAGTTTGCGTATAATAATAGCTACCACTCCAGTATTCGGATGGCGCCTTATGAGGCCTTGTATGAGAGGAAGTGCAGATCGCCGATAGTGGTTTGATGTTGGCGAGTGCGATTAGTGGGACGGTTTGGTGCGGCGAGCGATGGATAAGGTGAAGCTTATCGGGAGGCGGTTGCTCGCGGCTCGAAGTCGGCAAGTCGTATCGCAGATCATCGTCGTCGGCATCCGGAGTTCGAGGTTGATGATTGGGTTTTCTGAAGGTGTCACCCATGAAGGGTGTGATGAGATTCGGGAAGAAAGGAAACTTCGGCCAGGTACATTGGGCGTGTCAGTTGTCGCGAGGTAGGCAAGGTTGCCTATGAGTTGGATCTGCCGTCCGATCTAGAGCGTGCATCCGGTGTTTCATGTTTCTATCTTTGAGGAGATGTATCGGGGATCCATCTAGAGTGCATCCGATTGGCGATGTCGGTGGCCAGGGGTTATCGTATGAGAGATTCCCATAGCGATAATCGATCGTCGGGTTAGGCGTCTGCGGACGAGGCGTGGCAGTCAAAGTCTTGTGGCGGAACGAGCTCAGGGAGGAGATGACGTGGGAAGCTGAGGAGGACATGAGGCAGAAGTATCCTCACCTATTCCCCACACCTCCAGGTAACTCACTTTCCTACTTGTAAATTTTCATTGTCATATTTGTTTAAGTGTTATATTGTGGCCATGTGTGGCACTTGCAAACTGATAAGTTGTGAGGAACTTTATCGTTAACTGTCTTGGGAAGGAACATTCGGAACGAATGTTTCTAAGGAGGGGAGAATGTTATACCCCGTATTTCCAGAGTATGTACGTGAAGACGTACGTACAAAAAGTTTAGCCTTAGCTAGGCATTATGGACGAAAATTAGTACACAACCCACGAAACGAATTGTTTTCCGACGAAACATTTTCCAAGACTTGCGTAGGGAAAATTACGGCTATGTCATTTATTATTTTTGCGGATTTTTCCGAGAGATGAAACATTTTGGACCAACGAGAGGGCGACACTTGTCACCCTCAAGTTGGCGGAATTGTGGACGTTTCTTGGACGATTTTGTGGCCAAACATTGGTCAAGGTTAGGTAGGATATTTTGTGTAGTAGATGGATAATGACACATGGGTAAATCCTCACCCTACACTTGCATAGCACTTGGCTTCATCTTGGCCATTGGTTGGCCTATAAATACCCCCCTAACTTGAAGGTTTTCTTCATCCACAAATCACTTCTCCAAGTCTTGAAAATCCTCCCCCCCTCTTGTAGTGTTTTCTTCCAAGCCTCTCCCCCCCCCTCTAGAGAAGCTTAGCCGAAACAACCCTCTCCCCCCCCTCTAGCCTTGTGGCTTCGGCCAAGTACCCTTCCTTGGTAGAAAGTTGTCTTCCAAAGTATAGTTACTATTCCAAATACCCTAGCCCAAATCCCTTATAGTATTTGTGTAGAAGTTGTGTAGAACTTCTAAGGGCTTCTTGGAGCTATCGGAGCGTGCAACTTAGGAGCTAAACCTTGTTCAGGATCGACATCTAACTTGGATAATTTTGGGCTTTATCGAGGTAAATACTCTTGTCCTTCTATTGTTATTGGATATTACATATAAGAATAGTTAAGACTTGAGTATAAGATATAGAAGGATATTAAAGAATAGAATTGAACTGAAATCACATCAGAAGAATAATAAAGAAGTATTGAACTGTACTTACATAGGACTGTATTTACAGTAGACTTGTGTAGCTTGACGGGTAGGGAAGTGCTGCCCAATTTTCCGTAGAATAAAGAACCCTCTGCTTAGAATAGTCTACAGAGTAGTCTAGACATTGATAGGCGTGTCGACTATTATAGGTTGATTCTCTGCGACATATTCGACTTGCTGGTGGTTTTCGAGAAGGTATGTGATTCTTCCTATACTCTTGAGCATGATATTTTAAAATATATATATAGTACGGTAGACGTACGTGTGTTAACTGGACGTAGTTTTACGACAATGTCTTTTGACTTAAGCCTGAATAATAAGAATCTTGAAGTATTTCAAAAGAATTATGAATCATTTTAAAAAAAAAGAAGAGTAATACTTGATTTTTAAACAGAAAGCTTGAGAGTTATACTAGCTTTATGGGAAGTTAGGTATAACGACTTAAGAAAGATAAAAGGAACGGTTTTACTTGTTTGTTTGTGAAAATCTTGTATTTACTTCTGCAAGTATGGTAAGATGGTTTGATAAGTAAACATGTTATGATACTACGTGTGTTAGTGTCTTGTGATGTTATTCTTGTTGTGCTTACGTTGTTAAACGTTAAGACCGTTGTACAGTTATTATATCACATACCCCCCTTGACTTGTTATACCGAGGGCTTGCCACCGCGATGCGGTCTATCACGGGCTATACTGATGCGTGTGACTATGCGGAGTGCGGAGTTCGAGGATTGATCATTCGGGTGTTTTATCCGTCACGCGGGGATGCCCTATGCGATGCGTGTGACTACGCGGTCTATTGAGACTATGCGATCGCGAGTCGTGAGGGTACCGGGCTAGCTACCCCGTCGCGAGTAATAACTCATGCGGGTCTGTGTGACTGCGCGATGCGGGAGTCCAGGATTAGGCACGCATAATGATACTATGGGCGATTGTCCTTGCTTCGATCATTCGCGGCCTAGAAAAGACCTGTTACAGTTTACCTATTATTGCTTTTGTTTGTGATATGGCACTATGTGCAATTGAACTTTTTTTTTTTTTTTTTTTTTTTTTTGACGAAGGAACCCGCAGCCGCTACTCTTTCGAGTGCGCACAGGGTAAACCCCGGGCTGACGCAATAGCCTGCAAACCACGTCAGCCGGTTAACCACACTTGGCAAGCCATGTGTGACAGGCTCAACCAAGAAGGTTTATGCAGGGGATCGAACTCGTGACCTTGCGGTCCCGCGCTCTACTGCTACACCAACTTGGCTACCCTTGCGGGTTATGTGCAATTAAACTGATTATATTTGCAAATGGTTTTAAATACTTTGATTTCATTTAATGTACTTTACAGTTTCGCATACTTGGTACCTGTTGTACTGACCTCCTTCGGGGGGCTGCGTTCATGCCGCAGGTAAGGGAAAGCAGGTGCTAGATCCACATCCTTAGGATCTCTACTTTGGTGTCAGGAGCTCCATCTTCTCCGGAGGCTCGACTTTTGGTATGGTTCTCCCTGATGTTGTAGATATATGTACATTCAGGGTATGGCGGGGCCCTGTCCCGCCATAGTTGTTACATTCCTAGAGGTCTGTAGTCATGTTGTAAAGTTGGAATGTAACTGTTCACTCTTTATATATATATGCCGAAAGGCGAATTTTCTCAGATAAACTGTGTCTCAATTTACATTTGGTTCCTGTCTTGTTTTTATATTCCGCTGATTACTCTGATGTATGTCTACTTGGGTGCCCCGGTAAGGCACCAGTCACGGGCCCCGGAACGGGTCGTGACATTAACTCTCTAAGAACCCTAAGACATGGGTTGGCCAAAACTTGATCTTGAAACCCTAAACTTGAGATGAACTTTTTGGAAGCAAAACAAGAAAGGAAGATGGTTACAAGCTTGTAGAGGTTACATGGGAGTTGTTGGAGCTTGAAGAAGTGGTGTGGAAGTGAAGCTATTGGTCGAATCCTTGTGTACTGTTTTGGGCTAAAAGTTGAGGTAAGAGTTCTTCTTCTTTTAAAGTAATTGGATATTACATGTTGTTATAATTAAGGGATGAACTTGTGTTAAGAGAATTGGAGAATAAGAAATGCATGAGGTTGTCTATCATGTTGGCTGAAATCTAGGCAGTTTTGGTTGTCGGATTTTGTTGGTTATTTCTGATGTTATGAACGTCACTACTTGCATGTTAAAATGAAGGAAATATTGTTATTGATAGTTGATATTTTATATTAAAGTATTGGAACTTGGATTGAATTATAAGGAATATCGAAAAGGGCTTTAGATTGTAGTTGTTAGCCGAGAATACCATTAAAACTGTGGGATATTGTTATACAGTTTTAAGGGACTGTTTTGTGGTGTTATAATTCTGAAAATTCAGCCACCAATATGCATGTTTAAATTTAGTAATTGCAAATGAAAGTCCTAAGTGAATAAGGGTGTGGAATGTGTTAAAAGGCCTCACATTTTACCCTTGTTGTTGTTGGATTGTGGACTGATTTTAGTGGACTGTTTTACATGAATAAGAGACTGTTTTTACGTGAGAAATAGGTGTGTGAATCACCTTGGTTAATTGTTTGTTGTGTCCTTAATTGGTGCCTTGGTTGTTGATAAAATTGGCCTTATTGAAAGGTGAAAAGTACGTATAAATAGGGGAAGTGCTGCCCAAATTTTTATAAGAAAGGAGATTCATTATGTGGTATAAGTGTATACTAGTATCATGAAGTTGATAGACATGCTGTTGTCATTATAGGTTGAAGTTACATTGAGACGTATTCTACTTATCATGTTGGTTAGTCGTCAATAAGGTATGTGAACCTCTTCTTTCTCCTTTTGGCATGTTCTACGTGTGAACCATAACTGTGGTATTGTTTCAAAAGTTATTATACTCTTAGAAGTTAAAGAGTATTCATGTTGTTGATTCTATGCTAAAGGCATGTCTAAATTATTCCTAAGTACTTACCAAGTCTTATGAGAGATGTTGGTAAGAGTTTTTTTTTGTTGTAAGCATTGGAGTCGAGTTGACCTTGCTAAGTTACAACACTAATAAGTATTAAGCGTTGAGACTGATTTTGGTAAACATGTTAAAACAAGCCATTGCAGCGTTAAATGAAAAAGGTATCGAACAAGCCATTGCAGCGTTAAATGAAAAAGATATTGACAATCAATTATATTGAAATGAGTAGAATTTACATCCGCATAGAAGCTAAGATATAACCAGTTCGTTTTACATTTTCTAGGTTCACAGCTGATTAGATAAGATCATTATTAAATATATAACCTACTAACGACTCATAAAATAGATTAATTTGGCAATTCGGATATGTTATCACCATTCAAATGTTTCCATAATGTTAGCCAGAGGAGCGATACAAATTTAGATTATCGAGTTGGTACATACGACAAGTGTTAGTATGTGAACTCTCCCTTTCTTCTTTGAGCATGAACTTTATAAAATGAGTGTACGGTGGACGTACTTATTTTAAATGAATCTAGATTTCATGTGGTACATGAGGTGGTAGTGACTTGATTTTAAAGTATACTTGACTTGATTTTAAAAGTGTAAGTTACTTGATTTAAAAGTGGAAGTGTCTTGATGCTACAAGTGCTAGTGTCTTGGGGTTTTATAAATGAAAGGATGTACGGTGGACGTACATAACACTTTTGGATTCAAGTCCCTAATGATACATGATATGACTCTTTTTATAAAATGAATGTACGGTGGACGTACATAACACTTTTGGGTTCAAGTCCTTAATATTACATGATATGATAGTGCCATGATTTTTCTAAAATGAAGGTTCCTTTTAATGGTTTTATTGAGAGTCCAATGATGATTTAAATTACACATGGTTGCTCATGATAGCTATTCATGCTAGTGTTATTATTCCACTTTCTGGCGTCCCGAATGGGCGGGCAAGATATCTTATTACACCGTAGTTCCGGACATGTGTTTAAGAGAATATGCGTGAAAAATACGACTTTAAAAATTGAAACGAAAGAAGGATTGCTTTTTCCTACGGAAAATGATTTCGAGCCTCGGGAAGGAAAATTGTTCGTTAATGAGAATTGAGTTCCCGAATTTGATATTTGAGACTTATAGAATTTATCGGAATTTCGGGAGATGAAATAATTTAGACCAACCGGAGGGCAACACGTGTCACCCTTCATGTGCCCATGTGGGGCGGCAATTTAAGGGACACGTCATGAAGCCACTTGGCTTGACTTGTTTACCACATCTCACCCACACAATTGGATTAATCCTAGCCCTTGGTTGTAGTATTTATCCATTACTAGTGCAAGACATTCTACACTTAGAGAAAATATTTCAAGAACTTGTGTGTTCTTTGTGTAGCTCTCGGCTAAGCCCTCTAGTGGAAAACAAATATTTTCGTTTTTGGTTCTTTAGTCACAAGACTTTAACCCAAGGTCCCTAGGGGTATTGTAAGGATATCTCAATAGAAAGATCTCGGAAAACGACGTTTTTACGTTAATCGCAAGGCGAAACCCTAAGGTATTCTTCAATTTTGAAGATGGAACTTGAAGAGGAGTTCTTCATGAGCTTCTATGGAGTGCTTGGAGCGGATTGGAACATAAGAAGAGGAGCTAAAAGTTGCTAAGGATCGACTTTTACGCTTGGACATTATTAGGGCTTTTTGAGGTAAAATTTTCATCTTATTAATGTAATTGAAGATTACATGTTATAGTAGTTAATAAATGAGCATGTGGTATATAGAATGAAGTTTGAAAGGATTTGGATCATGTCGACATGTTAAAACCCGAAAGTGGACAAGTTAGCCATTTATGGTGTAATCAATTTAATTGTTAGTTACGATCGTCGCATGTTATAGAAAGAAGGGATTATAGTTGTTATAATCGATTGAGGCTATATAACATGTTAGAATAACAATTTGGATTGAAAAGGAATTGAAATGAACTTTATGTTGTTACACATTTTGGAGCCGATAATTACCTTAATCTTTGGACAGTTTCGTATTAATTGTGGGGCAGAATTTTACACGTCATGTTAAGGCGTGTAATCGCCTTTGGTTAGTTGAATTGATTGAGCCTTAAATGTGGTGTTTGGTTATTGAATTCGGGCCTTGAAAAAGGTGGAAAAGTATGTAGAAACGAAGGAAGTGTTGTCCGATTTTCCGTAGAATTTGGTGACTTTACACTTAGAATATTCTACGTTTGAAGCTAGAGGTTAATGGACGTCTTATGACCATTATATGTTGAAGTACTACGAGTATAGTATTCTACTTAAAGGGTGGAAAAGCTAGCAAGGTTATAGTACTTTGGAGAATTTTGCTACTTGTCGATAATCGTCGCGAGGTATGTGAACCTCTTCCTTCTTTTGACATGATTCTATGTATGGAATATACATATGGTGCTATTCATGATTCCTTCTACTCTTAGAAGTTAAGAGGTATGTATGTTGATTTACTCTATGTAAAGGTTACGTCTAAATTATCCTAAGTTCTTACCAAGTCTTATGGGGGATGTTGGTAAGAGTCGTTAGGAAGTATTTGGAGTCAAGTTTACTTTGCTAAGTTACTGCACGAATGAGAATAAGTATCGAACAAGCCATTGCAGCGTTAATAAAAGAAAATGTATCGGTAATCAATTAAATTAAAATGAGTAGAATTCTCCATCTGCATAGAAGCTAAGATAAGACAAAATTGTATTACATTTTCTAGATCATGGCTGCTTGAATAAGATCGTTATAAACAAGTATAACTTATTCACAACGCACAAAAGTATCTGTTACTTAATTTAAAAGGTTTACGTTTTGATGTTTTAAGACTATGAACCTTAAATTCTTAAAAGGTTAAGAGACTTTATTTTTCAAGTTATGGGACTTGATTCTTAAAGGAAGGAATGACTTGATTTAAAAGTATAGAATACTTGATTTGGGAAACGCATATGTAACTTGATTTCTTAAAGATAAGGGACTTGATATTCTAAGTTAAAGAGACTTGATATTCTAAGTTAAGAAACTTGGTTTCTAAAAGTTAAGAGACTTGAAGTATTTTGAAAGCTATGTAACTTGATTTGAAAGTATAAGTCTCTTGGTTATAAAAGGAATGAATTTGTCTAAGACATAAAGAGTTATAACGGCTTTATGGGAAGTTGGTTATAACAACTTTATGGAAGGTTAAAATAATGGGTTTTCTCTAGTAATGTAAACAAGGATAAATGACTTGAAATAAAGAATGACAATTTGATTTAAAGGTATCCATTGCTCAAAGTTTAAAGTAAGAGTCACTTGGTTTAGAAGCCTAAAAATGTATTTCTAAAAGTAAAGTGACTTGTTTTGAAGTGTAGACAAGATACGGCTGTTAGTATCTTGGGGGTTATACGAGAAAGAGTCATCTTTGAAAGGATAAAGGTACGTAGTACTTTGGGTTAAATTCCCGGATTCTATAATGACATGTTAGTGCCTTAAGTAAACTAAAATGAGAGTGTATATAAATAAGGTTAATAAGAAGTTAGGGGGTTTCTTAACTTGCTTATGTTATGTATGATAAGCCGGTAGTGCTTATGTTATGTACGATAAGCCGGTAGTGCTTATGTTATGTATGATAAGCCGGTAGTGCTTATGTTATGTATGATAAGCCGGTAGTGCTTATGTTATGTATGATAAGTCGGTAGTGCTTATGTTATGTATGATAGCAGGTTGAGCTAGGTTATGAAATTCTTACGGAGTAAACCCCCGGGTTACTACTTATTCCATGGATTTGCTATCCATGATGGGAGTGCGGCGTTTGTACTCATTGCGGGCCCACCGGGCCCATGCGGGTGAAATAGTCCTATGCGGGTGAAATAGTCCCATGCGAGGCGGATGACCTCATTGCGGGTCCACAGGACCTATGCGGGTGAAATAGTCCCAGGAGTAGGGTTGCCAAATGATACTATGGGAAGGTGGCCCTAAGTTGATCATAAGCTTCCTATTTTTATGCAGTATACCTTTATGGGCAGACTTATGTGACTTTATCGCGTCCCAGATTGGGCCGGGCAGTATACCTTTATGGACAGACTTATGTGACTTTATCGCGTCCCAGAATGGGCCGGATAGTATAGGCGTCCCTCCATAAAGGGTCGGATTATGTTATGCAAGGTAAGTAAGTTATATGGTAATGAACTTGATGATTTTTCCTAAGTATGTACGTAAGAATTTGACTATAACTCTTATTGAAAAATGGGAAAAGATAATGATGTACGATTAAGTTCATGAGTTGTAATGGCATGGTAGGATCTGGTATTTACTTTTTATAATTGCCCTTGTCATTCTTTTGTACAGTTATGATTTGTTTACTGTACCTTATTTCCGTTCCATATTCTTGCACTGTGCGACCCGCCGAGGCTGCGTTCATGTCCGCAGGTTTAGGTACACAGTTGTGGATCCGTGAGCTTAGGATCCTGGTTCAGCATTTTGAGATGGCTCCAATGTTCCGGAGCTTGTCATTATGGCTAGGTATATTCAGGGGTACGGCGGGGACTTGTCCCGTCATAGTATTTGTCCAAAATCTTAGAGGTCTGTAGTCATATCTTGTGGATTGGGTTGTGTAAAGAAAAAAAAAAGGATGTAACTGCTTTTGACTATATATGTGTATATATGTCCAGGGAGGTAGCCTTATCGGCTAACCTGTTGTTTATGTCTTGTGGAATTAATTTATAAGTTTGTGTATGTTCCGCTGATTATCTCTAATGTATACCTGTAAGGGTGCTCAGGTAGGGCACCAGTCGCGGCTCGGGGTCGGGTCGTGACATATACCTTGGATGGGCAGTATATGATTATATGACTTTACCGCGTCCCAGAATGGGCCGGGAGTATACCTTGGATGTGCAGTTTATGTATATATGACTTTGTTAGGCATATTTTATATACACCTTTTGAGTCATTTTTATTTAGTCTTTGGCCCATTTTTGTACAAATACGTGTCATGTTAGTGTCACGACCCGACCCCGGGCCGAGACTGGTGCCCTACCTGGGCACCCTTATACTCATACAACATAATAAACTGCGGAAGATAAATAACACTTTTTTTTTTAAAACTAAGGCCAATGATAAGTGCCATAACATAAAATTACAGAAAGTCTACAACATTTAACAATGTAAAAACAACTCTAGCCAGTCCAGCCTACAGATGAATACAGACCTCTAAGATTTGGACAAATGCTATGCCGGGACAAGGACCCGCCGTACCCCTGAATATACATAACCATGACGACAAACTCCGGAACATTGGAGCCATCTCAAATGCTGAACCAGGATCCTAAGCTCGCGGATCCACAGCGTAATACCTAAACTGCGGACATGAACGCGGCCCGAAGAAGTCGATTACAACAGGTACCAAATATGGAACGGAAAATATGGTATAGTAAACAAATCATAACTGTACAAAAGAATGACAGGGGCAAGTAATAAAAAAGGAAATACCAGATCCTACCGTGTCATTACCATCTCGTGAACTTAATCGTACCTTATTATCTTTTCCCATTTTTACATAAAAGTTATAGTCACATTCTTACGTACATGCTTAGGAAAAACCGTCAAGTTCATTACCATATAACTTACTTACCTTGCATAACATAATCCGGCTCTTTATGGAGGGCGCCCATCTGCCGCCCGATGCGGGGCGCGATAAAGTCACATAAGTGCGCCCGTAGAGGTATCTTGCCGGCCCATTACGGGGCGATAATATCATATAGTCTGCCCGTAAAGGTATCTGCCGGCCCATTTGCGGGGCGATAATATCATATAGTGCGCCCATAAAGGTATCTTGCGACCCATTTCGGGGCGATAATGTCATATAGTGCGCCCGTAAGGTATCTCGCCGACCCATTTCGGGACGCGATAATGTCATATAGTCTGCCCGTAAAGGTATCTTGCGGCCCATTTCGGGACGCGATAATGTCATATAGTCGCCCGTAAGGTATCTGCGGCCCATTTACGGGGCGATAATGTCATTATAAAATCCGAATTTAACTTGATGTACTACGTACCTCTACTCCTTTAAAATGACTCTTTTTCAAATAAAACTTCCAAGATACTAATAACCGTAGTATCAAGTCATATCTACTTTTCAAGACAAGTCACAATACCTTTTAGAAATACATTTATAGGCTTCTAAATCAAGTGACTTCTTTCTTAAAAACCTTAAGCAATTGGTACCTTTTAAACAATTTGCCCTTCTTTATTTCAAATCATTTCTTTGCTTACATTACTGAAGAAAACCATTCTTTTAGTGTTCCATAAAGTTGTTATAACCAACTTCCCATAAAGCCGTTATAACTCTTTATGTCTTAGACAAATTCATTCCTTTTATAACCAAGAGACTTATACTTTCAAATCAAATCACATAGCTTTCAAAATACTTCAAGTCTCTTAACTTTTGAAATCAAGCTTCTTTAACTTTTAGAAATCAAGTCTCTTATCTTTAAAATGGCAAGAAATCAATTCTTTCCAAATCAAGTATTCTATACTTTTAAATCAATTCATTTCTTCCTTTAAGAATCAAGTCCCATAACTTGAAAAATAAAGTCCCTTAACCCTTTAAAAATTTGATGTTCATAGTCTTAAAACTTCATACGTAAATTCTTATAAATTAAGTAACATATACTTTGGTGCGTTGTGAATAAGTTATACTTATTTATAACGATCTTAATCGAGTAGCCATGATCTAGAAAATGTAATACAATTTTGTCTTATCTTAGCTTCTATGCAGATGGAGAATTCTACTCATTTTAACTTAATTGATTGTCATTACATTTTCCTTTATTAACGCTGCAGTGGCTTGTTCGATTCTTATTCTCATTTGTGCCGTAACTTAGCCAAGTCAACTTGGCTCCAAATACCTCCTAACGACTCTTACCAACATCCCCCATAAGACTTGGTAAGAACTTAGGATAACTTAGACATAACCTTTACGTAGAGTAAATCAACATACATACCTCTTAACTTCTAAGAGTAGAAGGAATCATGAAATAGTACTACATGTATATTCCATACATAGAATCATGTCAAAAGAAGGAAGAGGTTCACATACTGTCACGACCCGTTCCGGGGCCCGTGACTGGGGCCTTACCCGGGCACCCAAGTAGTCATACATCAGAGAAATCAGCGGAATATAAAAACAAGACATGAAACAGTTGTAAAATGAGACACAGTTTTAAGTGAGAAAATGTCGCCTTTCGGCATATATATATAAACATAGTTTTGCAGTTACATCCCAATTGTACAATAGGACTACAGACCTCTAAGGAAGTAAACAACTATGGCGGGACAGGGCCCCGCCATACCCTGAATGTACAAAAACTATCTACAATACAGGGAGATCATACCCAAAAGTAGAGCCTCCGGAGAAGATGGAGCTCCTGACACCAAAGCAAAGAGATCCTAAGGATATGGATCTAGCACCTGCTTGCCCTTACCTGCGGCATGAACGCAGCCCCCCGAAGGAGGTCAGTACAACAGGTACTAAGTATGTGAAACTGTAAAGTACTTAAATGAAATCAAAGTATTTCAAGCCATTGCAAATACAATCAGTTCAATTGCACATAGTGTCACAACATAAGCAAGATCAACATAGATATACTGTAACTGGTCTTTCCTAGGCCGCGAATGATCGAAGCAAGGCCAATTGCCCATAGTATCATTATGCGTGCCTAGTCCTGGACTTCCGCGATCGCATAGTCACACACGACCGCGTGAGGTATTCCTCGCATCGGGGTAGCTAACCCGGTACCTCTGGACTCCGCGATCGCATAGTCTCAATAGACCGCATAGTCACGCATCGCATAGGGCATCCCGCGTCGGGCTAAAACACCGGAATGATCAATCTCGGAGCTCGCGACTCGCATAGTCTCACAGACCGCATAGGCCGTATAGACCCGCATCAAGGGTGGCAAGCCCTCGGTATAACCAGTCAAGGGGGTAGGTGATATAATAATAGTACAACTGACTTACCGTCTAGCAACGTAAGCACAACAAGAATGACCCCCTTTCACAACATCACAAGACACTAACACACATAACATCATAGTATGTCTATTTATCAAACAATCTTACTATACCTTACAGAAATCAATACAAGGTTCTTATAAGCAATTTAGTAAACAGTTCTTTTTATCTTTCTTAAGTGGTTATACCTAACTTCCCATAAAGCTAGTATAACTCTTTAAGCTTTTGTTTAAAACCAACATTTCTCTTCTGTTAAAAATGATTCAGTATTATTTTGAAATGCTTCAAGATCTTTTATTATTCAGGCTTAAGTCAAGAGACATTGCCGTAGTTATTATTCAGGCTTAAGTCAAAAGACATTGCCGTAGTTATTATTCAGTTAACACATGTACGTCTACCGTACTATATATATATATATTTTAAAATATCATGCTTTAGTAAGAATCACATACCTTCTCGGCGAAAACCACCTGCCAAGTTGAATATGTCGCGCGCAGAGAATCAACCTCTAATCGTCAGACACGCCTATCAACGCGTCTAGACTACTCAGAATGATTCTAGCAGAGGGTCCTTTATTACGGAAAATCAAAGACTTCCCTACTGCGGTGAGCTACTCAAGTCTACTGTGGAAAGCAGTCTAAGTAAGTATAGTTCAATTATTCTTCTTTTAAACCCTTCTGCGTGATAACAGTTCAATTACATTCTAATATCCTTCTAAGTATTTAATACTTATTTCTATACTTCTACAAAGATGTATTCTCTAATTACAAAAGAAGGACAAGATTATTTACCTCGGTAAGCCCAATAATATCCTAGATAAAGCGTCGATCTGAGCAAGGTTTAGCTCCTAAGTTGTGCGCTCAGATAGCTCAGAACCCTAGAAGTTCTTCACAACTTCTACAAGTACTAAGGGATTTGGGCTAGGGTATTTTGGGCATTATAACAATACTAGAAGGCAACTTTTCTACCAAGGGAGGGGTAGGTTTCGGCTAGGCTAGGGGGTATTCGGCCAGGGCCTACACTGAGGGGAGTGGAGGCTTGGACGAAAATGCTCGAGGAGAGGAGAGGATTTTCAAGACTTGGAGAAAGATTTGTGGATGAAGAACTCTTCATCTTAAGGGGGGTATTTATAGGTCAAGAAGTGGCCAACCAAGGGCCAAGATGATGCCAAGTGCAAGGCAAGTGTAAGGTCAAGATTTGGGCAAGTGTACCTTAGCCAACTTGCACACAAAATATCCTACCAACTCCATGACAAAATAGGCCATCCAATTCGTCCCATTTCCGCCTCAAGTCCGCCAACTAGAGGGTGACAAGTGTCGCCCTCTCGTTGGTCCAAAATGTTTCGTCTCTCGGAAAAATTCGCAAAAAATATAAATGACATAGCCGGAATTTACCCTACGCGAGTTTAGTACAACGTTTCGTCGAAAAACGATTCTTTTAGCGAGTTGTGCACAAACTTTTTCGTCCAAGGTCTTTTACTTAGGCTAACTTTTGTACGTACACCCTCACGTACATACTCTGGAAATACGGGGTATAACACATACCTCGCGACGATTATCGACAAATAGCAAAATTCTCCAAAGTACTTCAACCTTGATAGCTATTCCATCCTTCAAGTAGAATACGCTATACTTAGTACTTCAACCTATAATGGCCATAATACGTCCATTAACCTTTATCTTCGAACGTAGAATATTCTAAGTGCAAAGTCACTAAATTCTACGGAAAATCGGACATCACTTCCTTTGTTTCTACATACTTTGCCACCTTTTTCAAGGCCGAATTCAATAACCAAACACGCCACATTTAAGGCCCAACAATTCAGCTAACCAAAGGGGATTACACGCCTTAACAGGACGTGTAAAATTCTGCCCCAAAACCATACCAAAACAGCCCCTAAAACAGCCCCTAAAACAGTCCATAATTACTATAACGAGGGTGGAATGTGAGGCCTTTCCACACCCTTATTCCTTCGGGGTTTTCATTAGCAATCTACTACATTAAACATGAAATATAGGGGCTGATTTTCCAGCATACAACACGTCTAAAGCAGTCCCTAAAAACTGCACGACAATATCCAACAGTTTTATAGATTCTACGGCAACAACTAAAATCCGATAACTCTTTCCTTAATCCTTTTTATTCCAATTCGAGTTCCAAAACATCTACATAAGTTATAACAACTTATTAACAACAATATTAATCCATTATAACATGCAATAGGTGAAGATAACAACGACAATAACCAACGAATTCCATTTACACCAAATCTGTCCCAAATCGGTTTTAGCCCCAAAAAATGGCTCAAACGCTTTTTATTCTTCATTATTTTTAACACAAGTTCATCCATACATTATAACAATAAGTAATATCTAATTACTTTAAAAGAAGAAGGACTTTTACCTCATTTTTTGCCCAAAAACGCCCCAAAACAGTCCGGTCTTTATTGGTCCGCAGTATTCGTTTCGCTCCACTTCTTCAAGTTCCAATCACATATATGTGTCCCCTACAACCTTAGGATCAACTTCTCTTCACGTTTCGCTTCCAAAAAGTCGACGGAAAACCCCTAGGGTTTCATTCTATTTTCGGCCCAATCTAGATTTAGGGGTTAAGGGTGCTTAATCTTGGAAAGAAAATACTCTGATCTTGATCTTGTCTTTGGATATGGGGATTTCGAATTGCTCTAGGTTTTTGGAGAGATGAGGGTTTGTATGGATGAATATCTTTTGTTCTAAGTCTTCAAGACTTATCTATATAAAGGTGTGTGGAGTCTTCACAAGATAAGTGGGGAGGGCACTTGCTAACCTCCTATTGGCCAAGTATTTCTTCACAAAATATTTCATCCACACTTAGTTATTTTTCATCCCATTTCGATGGACATGTAACATAGTATACCAAGACTTAATAAATCCACTAAGTCCATAATTCTAATGAAAAATAATTCCATTACTAGAATTAATTCTTGTCATCACATTAAACTCGAAAATTTTCCGTATAAGGAAATGTAAAAATCCTTTCCTTTCGACATTCCAATCTTAATTCTATAATCATGTTCTTGAATTATGGGGTGTAACAGTTAGTATAGATTTTCTATCTTTTGAGTCACAGTGGTTTAAAATGGCACATTGGCGAAAAGAAGCAAAAAGAGGGCAGAAACAGAGGTTCCAGAGCCAAAAGAGACGAAAAGTTGGCACCCCGGACGAAGGACAGGGCGGCGCCGTGGCGCCACTCTATCAGCGAAAGCAGCACCACGGCGCCCAAAGAAAACCCAAGGTGCAGGAGTTTCGGCGCCACGACGCTGGTCTCAGGGCCGAGGCGTCGATGCGGGTTTTTAGCTAAATCCGAATGCGAATGGGCCAAGACCAAGAGGGAAAAGTTGGGAACGTTTTTGGAGGATATAAAAAGGCCTTAGGGCAGATTTTTGAAGGGTTCCACAATCCCTAACTCTACACAACACATAGTTCTTGAAAGCTTCAAGATTGGAGACTTGTTCTTGAGTAATTCTTTTTCTTACTTTATTTATTTTTCAGTTTATGTTGGATAATCTTTTAGTTCTTAGCATGTCTATGGCTAGGAGCTAAACTTTAATTAGGGCTTTCCATTCGAATCACTTGAACCTCGTTTAGGATTTAATGCATGGTTTGGTTTCTTCTTTATATATTGAGATTTATTCAATAATTGCTTTGATTGCTTGGTAATTAATTGATCACTAATTATCATCACATATATGATTTCTAATCGAGATCCGAAAGGGGAGATTGTGAATATGCTATATTTGAATAAACATAGGTTAAAATCGTGGAAGAAAGTACTTCGATACTTGTGTAGTTTAATAGGTTATTGTTCTTAATCCTCCTTTGTGGTAAATCTTATCATCGAAAGATAGAAGAGTTCTGCATCGGGGTTGAGTGTTTATATATCCTAACCGGAATATAAAACGACTTAGTTAACCTGCTATCTCAATATAGAAGAAGAACCTTTATCATTGCATTAAAGATTAAAGCGAGCGGATAGTTGATGAGATTGGAAGCCCTATTTCCACCATATCTGATTTAAGTCAAGTAATTTAGTTACTTTTATAATTATTTAGTAGTCATAGATACAAACAACCATCAAAATATCGATCACCAAATAGATACCATAGGATATAAATTGGTAATTGAACACTAATCCCTGAGGACGATATTCGATCTTACCCAGACTATATTACTTGTCAGGATACGTGTACTTGCGTTAAGCGTGTGGATAAATCGCTAACAAGTTTTTGGCTCCGTTGCCGGGGATTGGCGTAGTTCAATATCAATCTATTTATTCTTAATTTCTAATTTGGTTTTTATTTTATTTTATTTGTGGAACCGTGCGCCGTGATTCGTTTGTTGGTTTTGATTCATCTCAGGGATCCAGCAAACATGGACTACCACTATCACGGGTTACAGAACTATCAACAGCAATGTAACCCTCATGTCCCACAGGAAGAGCAGAATGGGTTGCGAGCGGCCATACTCAGGCTAACTAAGCACCAAACTCAGTTCATGGATGAGACAAGAGTGTCCCTAAAGAATTTGGAGACACAAATAGGACAACTCGTGGGCATGCTAAGCAACAGAATACAAGGGAATCACCCTGAAAATATTGGGGCGAATCCAAAAGAGCAATGTCAGGCGGTTGACCTAAGAAATGGCGAACCAGTGGAAGCAAGCTCCCCACCGCCGTATCGAGAGAAGGATGGTCCAGAATGCTCGCAGGATTTGCAGCGCCGTGGCGCTACTGAGCAGCTCCATGGCGCCGAAAGTCCAGAGACTTTGCAGGAGTTTGGGCGCCACGGCGCCGAATCTCAGGGCCGTGGCGCCGCAAGATCAGAAGGCGCAGTGGTTGCTGGAGATCGTCATCCGGAACAAGGAGGACTGACAGCAGTTGTGTACGCATTCCAAGTGAAGATACCGTATCCTCAGAGGCTAAAGACAAGTTCCATTGACAAACAGTTATTTAAATTCTTGAAAGTTCTCAAACAACTGCAACTCAACATCCCGTTTGCTGAGGCTCTAGAGCAGATGCCGAGTTACGTAAAGTTCATGAAGGAGATTCTCAGTAAAAAGAGGAGGATAGATGACCATGAAACAGTATTATAGACTGAAGAATGCAGCGCCATCCTACATTGGAAGTTACTTCAGAAGTTGAAAGATCCGGGAAGCTTCACCATCCCTTGCACTATAGGAAAGTTTGAATGTCAGAAGGCGTTGTGTGATCTGGGGGCAGGTATAAATTTGATGCCCTATATGGTGCTTTGCAAACTTGGAATGGGAGAAGCAAGACCTACAAACATCACTTTATAGCTAGTTGATCGCTCCATCGTCCATCCCAGAGGAGTCATCGAGGATGTGTTGGTTAAAGTGGACAAGTTCATCTTTCCCGCTGATTTCATCATCTTAGACATGAGAGACAATGACATGACCCCCATTATCCTTGGTAGACCATTCCTAGCCACGGGACAGGCACTCATTGATGTTCGAAAAGGTGAGATGAGGCTTCGTGTGGAAGAAGAAGATGTGATTTTCAATATATTCCAAGCAGCAACCTTCTCAGAGGCAAATGTCAACTGTTATTCCATTGATATGATTGAAGAATCAGTTTCAGAAAATGGCGTCAGGAGTGTTGATGCTCTTGAAGAAGTGCTGATCCAATGGGGTGAGAATAGAGGCAATGACCCGAAATTGATGGAGTGTGCAAATTAGATGGATTCGTATGAGCAATGTTATAAGAAGAAATATGAAGAGCTAAGGCAGATGCCAGAGAGATCAGTAACATCTACAGAAAAAGCCCAGAGTTAGAGTTGAAGACTCTGCCAGATCATTTGCAATACTGATATCTAGGTGAGAATCAATCCTTACCAGTGATCGTATCATGTCAGCTATCCACAGTGGAGGTTGAGAAGCTGTTGAGAGTGCTGAGAGCTCACAAGCGTGCCATTGGATGTACATTGGTAGACATAAAGGGGATAAGTGCCTCAACAGTGATGCATAAGATCCGTCTAGAAGATGAGAGCAGATCCTCCATTGAGGCACAACGGAGACTGAATCCAAATATGAAGGAGGTAGTAAGAAAAGAAATCATGAAATGGCTTGACGCTGGGGTAATTTATCCTATCTCTGACAGTGCATGGGTGAGTCCTGTTCAAGTGGTGCCCAACAAGGGTGGCATGACAGTGGTGACCAATGAAAGGAATGAGCTCATTCCATCTAGAACAATCACTGGGTGGAGGATTTGCATTGACTACCGCAAGTTAAACACGACAACCATAAAAGACCACTTTCCATTGCCCTTTTTAGATCAGATGTTGGATAGGCTTTGTCACGACCCGACCTCGGGCCCGCGACTGGTGCCTTACCCCGGGCACCCCAGTGATAATACATCAGAGAAAAACCAGCGGAAATAAAAACTCAAAGACATGAAACAATAAAATATAAGAAAACAGGCTAACCAAAATGGCCACCTTTCTGTATATATACATAAAATCCGAACAATTATATCCTTTTACAAACCCTGCCCACAATAGTACTACAGACCTCTAAGAATGTAACCACAACTATGACGGGACAGGGCCCCGCCATACCCCTGAATGTACAAGTACCTACAATGACAGGGGACTATACCAAAGATAAGCCTCCGGAGAAACGGAGCTTCCTAAACGCTGAACGTGATCCTATGGCGAGGATCAACAACGATGTACCTACCTGCGGCATGACGCAGCCCGCGAAGGAGGTCAATCTAACAGGTACCAAGTATGTGAAACTGAAAATACTGTAAATGAAATCATAATAGTCTAAATAAAGCAGGAGACATGTATGATAACCAAACTACAGTACACAACATATAAGCGGTCATGTCAAGTCAGGGACTCACGCCCTCAAAGTCATCACTCATGCCCGTGGAATTCCTTCCTCACTGCCGGCAGTCTATGACATAAAACATACTCATGTGACGCCCCCGTGGCATCCTACCTCACTGTCGGCGTACACATATACATTACATATATATACCTCCTGCCCGTGGAATCTCCATCATCGCCGTGCGTAGGTGTAACATAAAAACCTGTGTGACACGCGTGGCATCCTACCTCACTGTCCGCGTACACGTATACAATACATATATATAGATATATATATATATATATATACTCTACGCATGCCGGAATCCTCATCGTATAAGCACGGCCATAACGTGCCTCGGCATCCTCATCGTAGGTGCAGTCTTCGTGGGAACTAGCCCGTGGAGAAACAATATACACGGCCTCCCGTCCTCATCGATGGTACATGTCTTCACGGGGAGCTAGCCCATGGAGTAATAATATAACATGGTCGCATGCCCCGGAATCCCTCATCGTATAAGCATGGCCATGGAGTAATGAAACGCGCGGGCATATAACCCGCATCCTGGCCGCATGCCCTGGCATCCCTCATCGTATAAGCATGGCCAAGATCAATCATAATGGAAACATACCCGTGGAATCCTCCGTCATAGCCGGTACGTCCAAATAAGTTCACAACAAGTCAGTCGGCCCTCCATCGAGAGACGCGGTGGTATAGAAATACAATACTTGCACAACAAAGGCTATCACAACTAGCATAGGCAAGTTAACATACTCTTAGACTTTCCTTAACATGTAAATAGATTCACCATTTATATAAACTCAAGTACTCCCATTTTATGCCAACAATCCGGGTTTTAACCCTAAAGTACTACGTACATTAAATTCTTTTAAAAGATCCATTTCTTTTACAAATGTCACACGATACCCGTAGTATCAAAATAGAGTGACTATTATTTTAAGTAAACCAAAACAATTTTCATACCTTCTTTTTGAATAAACCAAGACAATATCGTGCCTTCTTTTTAAACCAAATCACGTCTCCTTTTAAAGCCAAGTTACCCTTTTAACTCCAATAATAAAACCATTCTTTTGTTTTCATAAAGTCGTTATAACTAACTTCCCATAAAGCTATTATAACACTTTATGATTTAAACCAATTTAAGACGAAACCATGTCTTTCTTTTTAAAACAATTTAAGACAAAACCATGCCTTCTTTTTAAACCAATTTAAGACAAAACCATGCCTTCTTTTTAAACCAATTTAAGACAAAACCATGCCTTCTTTTTAAACTAATTTAAGACAAAACCATGCCTTCTTTTTAAACCAAAAACACTTCAATTCCTCAAGTCTCTCTCTTTTATAAATCAAGTTCCTTACTTTGGAGTTTAAGAAAACAATACTTGTTTATAATGATTCTTATTAAAGCAGCCATGATCTAGGAAATGTAATACAATTTTGTCTTATCTTAGCTTCTATGCAGATGGAAGATTCTACTTGTTTTAATATAATTATTTGTCATTACATTTCCCTTTATTAACGCTGCAATGGCTTGTTCGATAGTTATTCCCATTTCTGAAATCAATAAAACTTATTCCTTTTTCTGTTTTGATCAAGTACTCATTTCTCACGAATGAGGTTTCACCACTTTCTAACACAATTAAAGTTCTTCACATTTCATATCAAGTCAAATATAAGTCAAGTCTCTTATCTTTTAAAAACAACAAACCATTATTTTACCTACATAAAGTCGTTATAACTAACTTCCCATAAAGCTATTATAACACTTTATGTTTTAAACCAACCAAAATTTGTTTAGCACACGTACGTCTACCGTACTACATAGTTCACAACAATCATGCTAGAAAAGATAGGAAGAGGTTCACATACCTCACGACGATTATCGACAATTAGCAAAAAGCTCCAAAATACTATACCCTTGCTATCATTTTCCACCCTTCAAGTAGAATACGCTACTCGTAGTACTTCCACCTATAATGACCACAACACATCTATCAACTTCTAGCTCTCTTCGTAGAATATTCTAAGTACAAGGTCACTAAATTCTACGGAAAATCGGGCAGCACTTCCTTTGTTTCTACATACTTTGCCACCTTTTTCAAGGCCGAATTCAATAACCAAACGCCACATTTAAGGCTCAAACAATTCAACAAATACAAAGGGGATTACACGCCCTACAATACGTGTAAAATTTCGCCCCACAATTACTACCAACTAGTCCACAATACAATGCAATTCTCGGCTACAACAACACTACTTCTCTTTCAATTCCTTTTTCAATACAAGTTGTTATTCCAACATGCCACATAGTCATAAACAACTTCAACAACTATAATTCCTTCTTTATATAACATGTGACGACTTAAACTAATACTCAAATCGAATTGTAATCTTAAGGGCTAAACATGCTAGTTTTCGGATTAGAGTTCCAATATCCATAACACTTATCAACTTCATAATATAAACACCTCATGCTTGCTAATATCCATAGCTACAACAATAAGTAATCTTAATTACTAAAACGACAAGAATTATACCTTTACAAGCCCTTAAAATTTCCAAGATTCAAAGTCGCTCCTTAGCAATTCTTAGCTCTTTTCCTTATGTTCCAATCCGCTCCAAGCACTCCTTATAAGCCTATGAAGAACTCATCTTCAAGTTCCAACTTCAAAGTTGAAGAACTCCTTAAGTTTCCTCCTTGAGACTAATACGAAAACACAACTTTTCCGGGATCTTTCTATTGAGATATCCTTACAATACCCTTAGGGACCTTGGGTTTAAGTCTTGTGAATAATGGAACAAAACTATAAATTTTTTTGTGGGAAAGGGGGGTGAACCCGTGAGCTACACAAAGAGAACAAGAATGTGTGAAATAATTCTAAGTGTTGAAGAGCAAGTCTTGCACTAGTGTGTATATATAATACAATGGAGGGTCAAGATAATCACAAATGTGTGGCTAGGATGAAGAGCACTTGGATCATACACAAGTGGCAAGTTGACTTGGTCAATAATATCAAGCTAGCAAGACTTATCATCCACAATGGTCAAATTACCATCCTAACCTAGCATAATTTCGTCCAAGGCTATGTGGGGGGGGGGGGGTGCCATGTGTCGCCTTCTCATTCGTCCATAAAAATTCGCAACCCTCGTGGGCCCCACAAAACGTAAAATTCCTCGAGTGGGCCCCACATGACCAAATCCGTAAAAAAACAAATTCCATAATTCTTATAAATTCGTAAAGTCTTAAATACCAAAGTTGAGAATCCAATTCTCAATAATAAACCTTTTTCCTTCACGAAGCTCGAAAACTTTTCCGTCGAAAAACAACATATTTCTTCCTTTCCAATTTAATGTCGTATTCTCGTACGTACGTCCTCACATACATACCCTGGAACTACGGGGTGTAAAATTCTTCCCCCCTTAGAAACATTCGGGACTCTTCTAAGTCTCAAAACATACATGCGTCGGTATAGTCTTCACTACTATACTTACAAAACCAATTATGCCACACCTGACCATAATATAACACATGAGCAAAACTCTAATCCAAGACAACGAGGAATCACCTCTAACGTGCATAACATTACTATAAGCTCTCACCCAAGGTCTAAAGGATACTTTCTTCACCTCGTTACTTCACAAAATGATCACTTCCCTTCTCTTAACACATGTTCACTTCTTTCCTTACTCGTCGTACACTTCTCGTACACCCGAACTCTTTCTATTACACGTACCATATTTCAGTCATCGCTTCTGCTTTCGAACTCTTGGGGTTTCTACTATCCAACTTGGTCACCTTACTAGCTTCGATTTCCTCTAAGGCCATTCCCGGCCTTCACGATCCGATTCTGGTCGAACACATCCACGAACTCGTACAAGGGTTACCTAAACTTGGGCCTTGCACCCTCGTGACCCCATCACCTAGCGGGACCACCTCAAATTTACCTCACTTCATTACGGGCTGCGGGTTGACCCGCAATCTGGCCTCAACCCGACCCATTATCGCGCCAAACTCTCTCGTTCCCTGATCCGGAACAATCTTACTAATTCACGTCATGAAAGCTACCACTTCTATCTCAAACTACCCATGGGATTATCACACAAATTCAGTTCACGCATACCAAGTACTTTGACAAAGACTAACCGTAAAATCTTTTACTCAAGACGGCCTTACATCTAAGGTCTCAACTGTTATAAATTCTAAGGTTCAAAATTTTCTCATCCCCAGACTTACCCTTTTCACTAACCAGGCTTCTAAATCACATTTTATCACAATGCCATCCGAAGATAATACTAAACACATCATCATATCATCAATACATACTAGTCTCTAGAGGGTTAAGGATATACCTGAAAATCAAATAGGCAGTTCAAAGGACCGCTAAAACTGGGAACTACCACCGCGACCCCTGCCGTGGCCTGCCGGTGTATGAACATCCTGCCTAGCCATTGAAGGCGAAGAACCCGCAACTGATCCCGTAGTCTGTGCTATCCCACGATGCCACCTCGGTGGACGATCTCGCAAAATGGCCCTGTTGGCCGCAAGCATAACAAGCGGTCGATGTAGTACGACACTCCCCAACATGGAATCTATTACAGCGACCACATCGAGGTAAAGGTGGCTTCCCCTGGCTACTACCCTCGAACATCTGTGACCCTGCAGCCTTGGAGCCCTGACCTGCTCCCGAATATCCCCGGCGATCAAACCTCCTGCTAGAAGACTGGGAAGGAGCACTCTGTGTCGGCTGAAATGTTGACCTAGCCTGCTGTTGAGGTTGTCTGCCTCGAAAGTTACCAAAGGACCCTGCTGTCTTGGCCCTCTTATGCTGATCACGGTCCTACGCCGGTCTCTACGCTCTCAATCCCCTGTGCATAAGCCTGTATACGGGCAATGTCCATGCCCGGCTGAAGAGCTACTCCTGTACAACTCTCTGCTAGATAATCGTCAAGTCCTGTGACATATCGGTGCACTCTATCCTCCATGTCTGCCACCAAAGCGGGGACATAACGAGCCAACGAGTCAAACTCTATACTGTATTCCCGAACCGTCTGCCCATTCTTCCTCAACATCATAAATCTATCTGCCCGAGCTCTCCTCATCTGCGAGGGCAAGAAGTGTGAAAGAAAAGCCTCTGAGAACTCGTCCCAACCAGCTGGAAGCGCATGCTCTCCCCGGGACAGTTCCCATGAATCAAACCAGTCGACTGCAGTATCACGCAGTCGATGTGAACCCAATACCACCGACTCTGTCTCTGAGGCCTTGATCACTTTCATGATCCGCTGCAGCTGTCGAATAAACTCCTGAGGATATTCCTCAGTTCTCGATCCATAGAACTCGGGTGGACTGCAACTCAAGAAGTCCCGAAGTCTCAAACTATCAGATCTAGGGTGAACTGCTGGTACTATCGGAACCTCCGACTCTCGTCTGTCCTCATTCCTAGCCACAAGCCTAGCTAGTAACTGGGCCATCTCCTTGTAACTCATATCTTCGGCTCCTGTTCGTGGAACTGGAGACTCAGGTATCGTGGTCTCAGTAGCTATTGCTGCTGCTCTAAACTCTGCTGGGGCTAACGGCGTCGCAGAACTCCCCATCTGAAGTACCACCTTAGGTAAAGACGGGGCCTGTGCCCTGGTAACCCTCTGTGCTCTACTCGCATCTCCCTCTGCTGCCTTGCCCTTCTGGGCTCTGGTTGCCTTGCGTAGAGGCATAATTGGTACAAAAGAATACGTCAGAGGGAGTCCAACTTACAACACAGCTCTAAGGCACGATCTCAGAGTGAGAAGAATGGAAATCAATCCTAAATATCCTATAGCCTCCTGATTATAGGTATGGTGCACAACACGCCGATAATCAAGACTCTACTAGATACGGTCTGTAGACACTTTCCGAGGATTAACTGCTCTGATACCACTTTTGTCACGACCCGAACTCGGGCCCGCGACTGGTGCCTTACCCCGGGCACCCCAGTGATAATACATCAGAGAAAAACCAGCGGAAATAAAAACTCAAAGACATGAAACAATAAAATATAAGAAAACAGGCTAACCAAAACGGTCACCTTTCTGTATATATACATAAAACCCGAACAGTTATATCCTTTTACAAACCCGGCCCACAATAGTACTACAAACCTCTAAGAATGTAACCACAACTATGACGGGACAGGGCCCCGTCATACCCCTGAATGTACAAGTACCTACAATGACATGAGACTATACCAAAGATAAGCCTCCGGAGAAACGGAGCTTTCCAAAACGCTGAACTGTGATCCTATGAGCGAGGTCAACAACCGGTGTACCTCTACCGCGCATGAACGCACTTCAAGGAGGTCGACAACAGTACCAAGTATGTGAAACTGAAAATACTGTAAATGAAATCATAATAGTCTAAATAAAGCAGGAGACATGTATGATAACCAAACTACAGTACACAACATATAAGCGGTCATGTCAAGTCAGGGACTCGCGCCCTCAAAGTCATCACTCATGCCCGTGGAATTCATTCCTCACTGCCGGCAGTCTATGACATAAAACATACTCATGTGACGCGCCCGTGGCATCCTACCTCACCGTGCGACATACATATACATTACATATATATATACCTCCCGCCGTGGAATCCTCCATCACCGCGGCACTGTAGGTGTAACATAAAAACCGGTGACACACCTGGCATCCTACCTCACCGCTGCGTACATATACAATACATATATATATATATACTCGCCGCATGCCGGAATCCTCATCGTATAAGCATGGCCATAACGTGCCCTCGGCATCCCTCATCGTAGGTGCAGGTCTTCATGGGGAGCTAGCCCATGGAGTAACAATATACATGGCCCCCGGCATCCCTCATCGTGGGTACATGTCTTCACGGGGAGCTAGCCCATGGAGTAATAATATAACATGGTCGCATGCCCCGGAATCCCTCATCGTATAAGCATGGCCATGGAGTAATGAAACGCGCGGGCATCTAACCGCATCCTGGCCGCATGCCCCGGCATCCCTCATCGTATAAGCATGGCCAAGATCAATCATAATGGAAGCATACCCGTGGAATCCTCCGTCATAGCCGGTACGTCCAAATAAGTTCACAACAAGTCAGCCGACCCTCCATCGAGAGACGCGGTGGTATAGAAATACAATACTTGCACAACAAAGGCTATCACAACTAGCATAGGCAAGTTCAACATACTCTTAGACTTTCCTTAACATGTAAATATATTCACCATTTATATAAACTCAAGTACTCCCATTTTATGCCAACAATCCGGGTTTTAACCCTAAAGTACTACGTACATTAAATTCTTTCAAAATATCCATTTCTTTTACAAAGGTCACACGATACCCGTAGTATCAAAATAGAGTGACTATTATTTTAAGTAAACCAAAACAATTTCCATACCTTCTTTTTGAATAAACCAAGACAATATCGTGTCTTCTTTTTAAACCAAATCACTTCTCCTTTTAAAGCCAAGTTACCCTTTTAACTCCAATAATAAAACCATTCTTTTGTTTTCATAAAGTCGTTATAACTAACTTTCCATAAAGCTATTATAACATTTTATGTTTTAAACCAATTTAAGACGAAACCATGCCTTTCTTTTTAAACCAATTTAAGACAAAACCATGCCTTCTTTTTAAACCAATTTAAGACAAAACCATGCCTTCTTTTTAAACTAATTTAAGACAAAACCATGCCTTCTTTTTAAACCAAAAACACTTCAATTCCTCAAGTCTCTCTCTTTTATAAATCAAGTTCCTTACTTTGGAATTTAAGAAAACAATACTTGTTTATAATGATTCTTATTAAAGCAGCCATGATCTAGGAAATGTAATACAATTTTGTCTTATCTTAGCTTCTATGCAGATGGAAGATTCTACTTGTTTTAATATAATTATTTGTCATTACATTTCCCTTTATTAACGCTGCAATGGCTTGTTCGATAGTTATTCCCATTTCTGAAATCAATAAAACTTATTCCTTTTTCTTTTTTGATCAAGTACTCATTTCTCACGAATGAGGTTTCACCACTTTCTAACACAATTAAAGTTCTTCACATTTCATATCAAGTCAAATATAAGTCAAGTCTCTTATCTTTTAAAAACAACAAACCATTTTTTTACCTACATAAAGTCGTTATAACTAACTTCCCATAAAGCTATTATAACACTTTATGTTTTAAACCAACCAAAATTCGTTTAGCACACGTACGTCTACCGTACTACATAGTTCACAACAATCATGCTAGAAAAGATAGGAAGAGGTTCACATACCTCGCTACGATTATCGACAATTAGCAAAAAGCTCCAAAGTACTATACCCTTGCTAGCCTTTTCCACCCTTCAAGTAGAATACGCTACTCGTAGTACTTCCACCTATAATGACCACAACACATCTATCAACTTCTAGCTCTCTTCATAGAATATTCTAAGTACAAGGTCACTAAATTCTACGGAAAATCGGGCAGCACTTCCTTTGTTTCTACATACTTTGCCACCTTTTTCAAGGCCGAATTCAATAACCAAACGCCACATTTAAGGCTCAAACAATTCAACAAATACAAAGGGGATTACACGCCCTACAATACGTGTAAAATTCCGCCCCACAATTACTACCAACTAGTCCACAATACTGTTATACACCGTATTTCCAGAGTATGTACGTGAGGACGTACGTATGAAAGTTTAAGCCTTAGGATAGGCAAGGGTCGAAAATTGTGCACAACCCCCGAAAAGAATTGTTTTCCGACGAAACGTTTTCCAAAGTTTGCGTGGGGAAAATTACGGTTGCGACATTAATAATTTTTGCGGATTTTTCCGAGAGATGAAATATTTTGGACCACCGAGAGGGCGACACTTGTCACCCTCAAGTGGGTGGTCATGTGGCCGATTGGTTGCACGTTTCTTGGCATGTTTTGTGGCCTAAAACTCGGGTCAATGTTTGGAGTGATTTGTGGAGTAGATGGCTAGGGTGCACTTGGGCAAATCCACACCCTCCACTTGCCCTCCACTTGCCTTAATCTTGGACATTGAGAGTCCTATAAATACCCCCCCCCCCCCCTTAGTTGAAGACTTCTTCATCCACTCCACACTTTCTAAGTCTTGAAATCCCTCTCCCCCTTTGATAAGTTTTCGTCCAAGCCTCCCTTCCCTTTGTTAGCCCTTGGCCTCAAATACCCCCTTTCCAAAGTGGTGCTAGCCGAAAGTACCCCCCCCTTCCCTTGGAGTTGCTCTCGTCCAAATATACCCCCTCCCCCTTGGTAGAAAAGTATTCTCCAAGTATTGTTACTATTCCAAAATACCTTGGCCCAAATACCTTGTAGTATTTCAAGGTTACCCCTATACTAAAAGCCCAGAAATACTATAATACTTCCCTTCAGTCACAAAACGAAACCCTAAGGAAAATCTTCATAGTTGGTTGAAGTGCTAGTAGAAGTTGTTTGGGAACTTCTAAGGGTTGTTTGGAGCGGGTTGGAGCGCCCAGAGTAGGAGCTAAACGTTGCTCAGGATCGACATTAAATCTGGATAATTTTGGGCTTATCGAGGTAAATATCTTGTCCCCCTATTGTATTTAGAGTTTGCATACTGTTGAAGTATAAGAATTAAGTATAAGTTATATACAAGGAAGGTATATAAGAAGGGAATTAATCAGATTTACATAGGATCAGATTTACTGAGACTTGTGTAGTTTGACTGCAGGGAAGTTTGCCAATTTTCCGTAGAATCTTGTATCTAGATTTATTCTACAGAGTAGTCTAGACATTGATAGACTTATATAACCGTTATAGTCAAATCATGAGTAGCGTATTCTACTCGAAGGGTGGAAAAAGGCTAGCAGGATTACAGTACTTTGGAGCATTTTGCTAATTTTCGATAATCGTCGCGAGGTATGTGATTCTTCCTATCCTCTTGAGCATGATATTTTAAAAGAATATATATATAGTACGTAGACGACGCGTGTGTCAACTGAACGTGGTTTTACTCCGATGTCTTTTGACTTGAGTCTAAATAATAAGAATCTGAAGTATTTCAAAGGAATTAAGAATCGTTTTTGAAAGAAGAGTAATACTTGGTTTTAAAAGCTTAAGAGTTATACTAGCTTTATGGGAAGTTAGGTATAACGACTTAAGAGTGATAAAAGGAACGGTTTACTTAATTGTTTTATGAAAGCCTTGTATGGATTTCGGAAATGAGAATAAGTATCGAACAAACCACTGCAGCGCTAATAAAGGGAAATGTATTGACTAATTAAGTATTATGAAAACCAGTAGAAACCTCCATCTGCATAGAAGCTAAGATGAGACAAAATGATATTACATTTCCTAGATCATGGTTGCTTTAATAAGATTGTTATGAACAAGTATAACCTACTCACACATAAGGCATATGTTTCTCAAACTGTTTTAAAAGAGAATTATATTATTAAGTGATTAAGACTATGAACTACGAAACCTTTCGAAATGAGAAACTTGAGCATTTGAAATTAGGCAAACTTGAACGTTTGGAAAAGAATGTTGTTACTTGATTTTACGAAGGGAAGTGTTTTGGTTTACTTAAAAAGATAGTCACTCTATTTTTATACTACGGGTATTGTGTGACTTTGGTGAAAGAAACGGATCTTTTAAAGAATTAATGTATGAAGTACTTTGGGGATAAAAACCCAAACTTGTTGACATGAAATAGAAAGTACCTTGTGTGAATAACTTGACTATGTTGGTTGGTGATAGCCTTGAAATACTTTTTTGTTGGTTTGATAAAGTAAACATGTTAGGATGCTACGTGTGTTAGTGTCTTGTGATGTTTGTGTAAAGGGGTTCCCTTGTCAGGCTTATGTTGTTTAACGATAAGCCGTTATGTTAGTATTATATCACTCACCTCGACATGATATACCGGGTTAAGTCGCCTCCGACGCGGGTATACCTCGTGCGATCTTTGTGACTATGATTCGAGATACCTCACGCGGTCCAGTGGCCTACGCGAGCTACGAGTTCCAAGTTAGTGTGCGGTCTATATGGCCACGCGGTCTATGTGGCTACGGACCACGTCCATGACGACGCCGGAGTAGCTACCGACGCGGAATACCTCACGCGCCTATGTGTGGCCCATGTGGAGTCGCGAAGTTCCAGGATTTGACGCGCACATTGATACCGAGGGCGAGTGGCCCGCCGATCATATGGCGCGGCCTAGAAAGACCTCGTGATACGCTTTTATGGAATTATTGGTACCGTGGTTTTAGTAGTCGCTATGCCTTCGCATTTACCCCAGACGGTTTTATTATGACACAGTGGGACCCGTGTTCATGTGTATTCCTTGGTGATTTTATATCATGATCGCCAATGGCGGAAGGTATTCCACGCATGATTGATGTTGTGGGCGTGAGACTCATAGTTATATTTGAGTGATGAGTTTGAGGCGTGAGTCCCCGACTTGACACGATCGCTTATTTATCAGGAATCGTAGTTTGGTTATCATACATGTCTCCTTCTTTATATAGACTACTATGATTTCATTTACGTATTTTCAGGCCACATACTTGGTACCAGATCGACCTCCTTCGGGGCCGCGTTCATGCCGCGCAGAGGTACACACCGCCGATCCTCGCTCTTAGGATCACAGCGTTTTGGGAAGCTCCGCTTTCTCCGAGGCTTATCTTTCGTATAGTCCTGTCATCAGAGTACTTACATTCAGAGGTATGGCGGGGCCCTGTCCCGTCATTATGGTTATAACATTCTTAGAGGTCCAGAGTAATCACAAGGCGAGTTTGTAAAGGATGTAATCGCTCGATTCGCTTTTATATATATGCCGAAAGGCGCCTTTCTCTCGATAAACTGCTTTTTCACTTCATATTATTTTCATGTCTTGTTTTATATTCCGCCGATTACTGGATGTATGTCTACTGGGTGCCGGTAAGGCACTACCACTGCCCGGTTCGGTCGTGACAAAAGTGGTATCAGAGCAGTTAATCCTCGGAAAGTGTCTACAAACCGTATCTAGTAGAGTCTTGATTATCGGTGTGTTGTGCACCACACCAATAATCAGGAGGCTATAAGATATTTAGGATTGGTTTCCATTTTTCTCACTCTGAGATTGTGCCTTAGAGTTGTGTTATAAGTTGGACCCCTCTAACGTATTTCTTTCCCTTACCAGTTATGCCTCCGCGTAAGGCAACCCGGGCCCAGAAGGGCAAGGCAGCCGAGGGAGCTGCGAGTAGAGCACAGAGGGTTACGAGGGCACAGGCCCAATCATCACCTAAGGTGGTGCTTCATTCGGAGAGGAAGGGGTGTTAGCCAGAGGAGGCCACCCCCACCTTGGTGTGGCCGTTGTGGTAAGTGTCATTGTGGGGAGTGTCATACTTCTTCGACAGCTTGTTTTGCTTGCGCCCAGCAGGGCAGGATTTATTGGGATGACAGAGGGTAGTGAAGCAGTAGATACAGGTATATCCTTAACCCTCTAGAAATTTGTATGTGTGATAAGATGAGTATATCTTAAGTGTTATGTTCAGATAGCATTGTGCAAATTGTGATTAGGAATCATGGTTAGTTAAAAGGGTAAGATTGGGGATAGGAAAAGTGTGAGCCTTAGAGTTTTATACGTGGAGACCTTAGAGGCGAGGCCATCTTGAGTAAAAGATTTATTTTTATGTTTGACCCTTATCGGAGTGCATAATACACGTGAGATATGTTTGTGTGATAAGTCCCTGAGTGGTATGAAATGAAAGGGGGTAGTTGAGCTAAGAATGACCACTAGGTTTTCGTAACTTGATTAGTGAGATTGTTCCGGTTCGGGGAACAAGAGTTTTGCGCGATAGCGGGTAGGGTTGAGGACCGATCACGGGTCAACCCGCGGCCAGAATGTGGTCGGGCCGAGGTGGTCCCGCCAGTGCGGGTCACGAGGGTGTTAGGCCCAAGTTTAGTTAACCATCGTACGAGTTCGTGGATGCGTTCGACCAGTAGTCGGGCCGATGAGGTCAGCCCATCTTATCTTTCAGTCAGGACCGTGTACTTGGCAGTGGGTTATGCGAGATGTTATTTATCGGGAAGATTGTAAGGCTACACGGGGTCCCTACTTTACTTATGACAGGTAGTGGAGCCCAGGTTACGGCTATTTCTTTTTCTGGAAGTTTTACCAAGCAGGATTAGGAACTCAGGTGAGTCTCCGTATCGCATTCATCCTCGGGCCAGTGTTTAGATTTCAGGAGTAGCTGTGAGGATTGTTGCCTCCTGTTGAGGGAGTGTTTTATAGCTACCATTTCAGTATTCGGATATCTCCTTATGACGCCTTGTAGGGGCGGAAGTGTAAGTTGTCGGTCGATTGGTTCGAGGTTGGCAAGATTCGGATAGTTGGATCATACTTGTTCAGCAGACTGTGGATAGGGTGAAGCTTATCCAGGAAAGGTTATTGGCAGCTCAGAGTCAACAGAAGTCGTGCGGATAATCGGCGACGACGCTTGGAGTTCAGGTTGACGGTGGGTCTTCTTGAAGGTACCACCCCGGAAAGGGTGTGACGAGTTTTGGAAAACAGAGGAAACTTAGCCTGAGGTACTTGGAGCGTTTTCAGATCCTTTGGAGGATAGGCCAGGTTGCCTATAAGTTAGCTTTGCCGTCCGACGTGGGAGGCAGTGTGTCCGGTCTTTCTTGTTGCTATGTTCGGAAAAGTATCGGAGATCCATCCAGAGTGTTCCCAGTTAATGATGACCAAGTTGGAGATAATAACCCAGAGATTTCGAAAACTGAAGCAATAACATAAATGTGGTAAGTTATGAGAAAGAGTTCGAGTTTACAAGGAGGGTACGACGAGTAAAGGAAGAAGTGAGCATGTGTTAAGAGAATAGAAGTGATCATTTCTTTTGTGAAATGAAGGCGCAAGGATATCTTTTAGACTGGGTGGAGCTTTTGTGGTAATAGAGGTGATTCCTTGTGGACTTGGATTTAGTAATTGCGCGTGTGTTATTTTGTGGTCAGGTGTGGCATTGGCAACTTGTTATGTTAAGAGGAACTTATCATTATCTGTATCGAGAAGGAACATTCGGGACGAATGTTTCTAAGGAGGGGAGAATGTTATACCCTGTATTTCCAGAGTATGTACGTGAGGACGTACGTACGAAAGTTTAAGCCTTAGGATAGGCAAGGGTCGAAAATTGTGCACAACCCCCGAAAAGAATTGTTTTCCGACGAAACGTTTTCCAAACTTTGCGTGGGGAAAATTACGGTTGCGACATTAATAATTTTTGCGGATTTTTCCGAGAGATGAAATATTTTGGACCAACGAGAGGGCAACACTTGTCACCCTCAAGTGGGCGGTCATGTGGCCGATTGGTTGCACGTTTCTTGGCATGTTTTGTGGCCTAAAACTTTGGTTAATGTTTGGAGTGATTTGTGGAGTAGATGGCTAGGGTGCACTTGGGAAAATCCACACCCTCCACTTGCCCTCCACTTGCCTTAATCTTGGCCATTGAGAGTCCTATAAATACCCCCCCCCTTAGTTGAAGACTTCTTCATCCACTCCACACTTTCTAAGTCTTGAAATCCCTCTCCCCCTTTGATAAGTTTTCGTCCAAGCCTCCCCCTTCCCCCTTTGTAAGGCCCTTGGCCGAGAAATACCCCCCCCCCCTTCCTAAGTGGTGCTAGCCGAAAAGTACCCCTTCCTCGAGTTGCTCGCCCAAATATACCCCCTCCCCCTTGGTAGAAAAGTATTCTCCAAGTATTGTTACTATTCCAAAATACCTTGGCCCAAATACCTTGTAGTATTTCAAGGTTACCCCTATACTAAAAGCCCAGAAATACTAAAATACTTCCCTTCAGTCACAAAACGAAACCCTAAGGAAAATCTTCATAGTTGGTTGAAGTGCTAGTAGAAGTTGTTTGGGAACTTCTAAGGGTTGTTTGGAGCGGGTTGGAGCGCCCAGAGTAGGAGCTAAACGTTGCTCAGGATCGACATTAAATCTGTATAATTTTGGGCTTATCGAGGTAAATATCTTGTCCCCCTATTGTATTTAGAGTTTGCATACTGTTGAAGTATAAGAATTAAGTATAAGTTATATACAAGGAAGGTATATAAGAAGGGAATTGAATCAGATTACATAGGATCAGATTTACAGTAGACTTGTGTAGTTTAACTGCAGGGAAGTTACGCCCAATTTTCCGTAGAGAATCTTGTATCTAGATTTATTCTCTGAGTAGTCTAGACATTGATAGACTTATATAACCGTTATAGGTTGAAGATCGCGAGTAGCGTATTCTACTCGAAGGGTGGAAAAAGGCTAGCAGGATTACAGTACTTTGGAGCGTTTTGCTAATTTTCGATAATCGTCGCGAGGTATGTGATTCTTCATATCCTCTTGAGCATGATATTTTAAAAGAATATATATATAGTACGGTAGACGTACGTGTGTCAACTGAACGTGGTTTTACTCCGATGTCTTTTGAATTGAGTCTAAATAATAAGAATCTGAAGTATTTCAAAGGAATTAAGAATCGTTTTTGAAAGAAGAGTAATACTTGGTTTTAAAAGCTTAAGAGTTATACTAGCTTTATGGGAAGTTAGGTATAACGACTTAAGAGTGATAAAAGGAACGGTTTACTTAATTGTTTTATGAAAGCCTTGTATGGATTTCGGAAATGAGAATAAGTATCGAACAAACCATCGCAAATAGCTTAATAAAGGGAAATGTATTGACTAATTAAGTATTATGAAAACCAGTAGAAACCTCCATCTGCATAGAAGCTAAGATGAGACAAAATGATATTACATTTCCTAGATCATGGCTGCTTTAATAAGATTGTTATGAACAAGTATAACCTACTCACACATAAGGCATATGTTTCTCAAACTGTTTTAAAAGAGAATTATATTATTAAGTGATTAAGACTATGAACTACGAAACCTTTCGAAATGAGAAACTTGAGCATTTGAAATTAGGCAAACTTGAACGTTTGGAAAAGAATGTTGTTACTTGATTTTACGAAGGGAAGTGTTTTGGTTTACTTAAAAAGATAGTCACTCTATTTTTATACTACGGGTATTTTGTGACTTTGGTGAAAGAAACAGATCTTTTAAAGAATTAATGTATGAAGTACTTTGGGGATAAAAATCCAAACTTGTTGACATGAAATAGAAAGTACCTTGTGTGAATAACTTGACTATGTTGGTTGGTGATAGCCTTGAAATACTTTTTTGTTGGTTTGATAAAGTAAACATGTTAGGATGCTACGTGTGTTAGTGTCTTGTGATGTTTGTGTAAAGGGGTTTCCCTTGTTGTGCTTATGTTGTTTAACGATAATCCGTTATGTTAGTATTATATCACTCACCTCTTGACATGATATACCGGGGGTTAAGCTGCCCCCCGATGCGGGGTATACCTCAGGCAGTCTTTGTGACTATGATTTGAGATACCTCATGCGGGTCCAGGTGGCCTATGCGGAGCTACGAGAGTTCCAAGTTAGTGTGCGGTCTATATGGCCATGCGGTCTACGTGGGCTACGCGACCACGTCCAGACGATGCCGGAGTAGCTACCTCGACGCGGGAATACCTCACGCGCCTATGTGTGGCCTGGCGCGCGAGTCGCGGAAGTTCCAGGATTTGACGCGCACATTGATACTGAGGGCGAGTGGCCCGCTTCGATCATATGGCGCGGTCTAGAAAGACCTCGTGATACAGTTTTATGGAATTATTGGTACTGTGGGTTTTAGTAGTTGGTTATGCCTTCGTACTTACCCCGCATGCTTATTATGACACAGTGGACCCGTGTTCATGTGTATTCCTCGTGCTTTTATATCATAGATCGCCGACAATGGCGGGCGTATTCCACGCATGATTGATGTTGTGGGCGTGAGACCCATAGTTATATTTGAGTGATGACTTTGAGGCGTGAGTCCCCGACTTGACACGATCGCTATTTATTGTGAACTATAGTTTGGTTATCATACATGTCTCCCGCTTTATATAGACTACTATGATTTCATTTACGATTTTCGGGCCATACTTGGTACTGTTAGATCGACCTCCTTCGGCCGCGTTTATGCCGCAGTAGAGGTACACCACCATCGATCCTCGCTCTTAGGATCACAGTCAGTTTTGGGAAGCTCCGCTTTCTCGGAGGCTTATTCGTATAGTCCCCGTCATCAGAGTACTTACATTCGTGGTATGGCGGGCCCCGTCCCCACATTATGGTTATAACATTCTTAGGTCCAGTAGTAATGCTGTGGCAGAGTTTGTAAAAGGGATGTAACTGTTCGGATTCAAGTTTTTATATATATATGCCGAAAGGCAGCTTCTCTCAGATAAACTATTTTTCACTTCATATTATTTTCATGTCTTGTTTTATATTCCGCTGATTACTCTGATGTATGTCTACTTGGGTGCCCGGGTAAGGCACTACCACGCCCGGTTCGGGTCGTGACAAAAGTGGTATCAGAGCAGTTAATCCTCGGAAAGTGTCTACAAACCGTATCTAGTAGAGTCTTGATTATCAGTGTGTTGTGCACCACACCAATAATCAGGAGGCTATAAGATATTTAGGATTGGTTTCCATTTTTCTCACTCTGAGATCAGGCTTAGAGTTGTGTTATAAGTCGACCTCTAACGTATTTCTTTCCCTTACCAGTTATGCCTCCGCGTAAGGCAACCCGGGCCCAGAAGGGCAAGGCAGCCGAGGGAGCTGCGAGTAGAGCACAGAGGGTTACGAGGGCACATGCCCAATCATCACCTAAGGTGGTGCTTCATTCGGAGAGGAAGGGGTGTTAGCCAGAGGAGGCAACCCCCACCTTGGTGTGGCCGTTGTGGTAAGTGTCATTGTGGGGAGTGTCATACTTCTTCGACAGCTTGTTTTGCTTGCGCCCAGCATGGCAGGATTGATTGGGATGACAGAGGGTAGTGAAGCAGTAGATACATGTATATCCTTAACCCTCTAGAGATTTGTATGTGTGATAAGATGAGTATATCTTAAGTGTTATGTTCAGATAGCATTGTGCAAATTGTGATTAGGAATCATGGTTAGTTAAAAGGGTAAGATTGGGGATAGGAAAAGTGTGAGCCTTAGAGTTTTATACGTGGAGACCTTAGAGGCGAGGCCATCTTGAGTAAAAGATTTATTTTTATGTTTGACCCTTATCGGAGTGCATAATACACGTGAGATATGTTTGTGTGATAAGTCCCTGAGTGGTATGAAATGAAAGGGGGTAGTTGAGCTAAGAATGACCACTAGGTTTTCGTAACTTGATTAGTGAGATTGTTCCGGTTCGGGGAACAAGAGTTTTGCGCGATAGCGGGTAGGGTTGAGGACCGATCACGGGTCAACCCGCCTCAGAATGTGGGGTCGGGCTGAGGTGGTCCCGCCAGTGCGGGTCACGAGGTGTTAGGCCCAAGTTTAGTTAACCATCGCACGAGTTCGTGGATGCTCGACCAAGAGTCGCCGACGAGGTCACCATCTTATCTTTCGCCAGACCGTACTTGGCAAGTGGTTACGCGAGATGTTATTTATCGGGAAGATTGTAAGGCTACACGTGGTCCCTACTTTACTTATGACAGTGGAGCCTGTGTTACGCTTATTTCTTTTTCTCGAAGTTTTACCAAGGTGATTAGGAACTCAAAGTAGTCTCCGTGACGCATTCATCCTCGCCGTTGTTTAGATTTCGTGAGTAGCCGTGAGGATTGTTGCCTCCGCTGAGGAGTGTTTTATAGCTACCATTTCAGATTCTGATATCTCCTTATGACGCCAGAGGCGGAAGTGTAAGTTGTCTGGTCGATTGGTTCGAGGTTGGCAAGATTCGATAGTTGGATCATACTTGTTCACAGATAGGATAAAGCTTATCCAGAAAGGTTATCGGCTCAGAGTCACCGAAGTCGTGCGATAATCGGCGACGCTTGGAGTTAAGGTTGATGGGTCTTCAAGGTACCACCGGAAAGTGGTGTGACGAGTTTTGGAAAACAGAGGAAACTTAGCCCGAGGTACTTGAGCGTTTTCAGATCCTTTGAGGATAGGCGGTTGCCTATAAGTTAGCTTTGCCGTCCGACGCGTGGCAAGCGTGTGTCCGTCTTTCTTGTTGCTATGTTCGAAAAGTATCGAGATCCATCCAGAGTGTTCCCGCTAATGATGACCAAGTTGGAGATAATAACCCAGAGATTACGAAAACTGAAGCAATAACATAAATGTGGTAAGTTATGAGAAAGAGTTCGAGTTTACAAGGAGGGTACGACGAGTAAAGGAAGAAGTGAGCATGTGTTAAGAGAATAGAAGTGATCATTTCTTTTGTGAAATGAAGGTGCGAAGGGGATATCTTTTAGACCTTGGGAGCTTTTGTGGTAATAGAGGTGATTCCTCAGGACTTGGATTTAGTAATTGCGCGTGTGTTATTTTGTGGCCAGGTGTGGCATTGGCAACTTGTTATGTTAAGAGGAACTTATCATTATCTGTATCGAGAAGGAACATTCGGGACGAATGTTTCTAAGGAGGGGAGAATGTTATACCCTGTATTTCCAGAGTATGTACGTGAGGACGTACGTACGAAAGTTTAAGCCTTAGGATAGGCAAGGGTCGAAAATTGTGCACAACCCCCGAAAAGAATTGTTTTCCGACGAAACGTTTTCCAAACTTTGCGTGGGGAAAATTACGCTATGACATTAATAATTTTTGCGGATTTTTCCGAGAGATGAAATATTTTGGACCAACGAGAGGGCAACACTTGTCACCCTCAAGTGGGCGGTCATGTGGCCGATTGGTTGCACGTTTCTTGGCATGTTTTGTGGCCTAAAACTTTGGTTAATGTTTGGAGTGATTTGTGGAGTAGATGGCTAGGGTGCACTTGGGAAAATCCACACCCTCCACTTGCCCTCCACTTGCCTTAATCTTGGCCATTGAGAGTCCTATAAATACCCCCCCCCTTAGTTGAAGACTTCTTCATCCACTCCACACTTTCTAAGTCTTGAAATCCCTCTCCCCCTTTGATAAGTTTTCGTCCAAGCCTCCCCCTTCCCCCTTTGTAAGGCCCTTGGCCGAGAAATACCCCCCCCCCTTTCTAAGTGGTGCTAGCCGAAAGTACCCCCCCTTCCCTTGGAGTTGCTCTCGTCCAAATATACCCCCTCCCCCTTGGTAGAAAAGTATTCTCCAAGTATTGTTACTATTCCAAAATACTCGCCCAAATACCTTGTAGTATTTCAAGGTTACCCTATACTAAAAGCCCGTAAATACTATAATACTTCCTTCACTACAAAACGAAACCCTAAGGAAAATCTTCATAGTTGGTTGAAGTGCTAGTAGGTTGTTTGGGAACTTCTAAGGGTTGTTTGAGCGGGTTGAGCGCCAGAGTAGAGCTAAACGTTGCTCAGATCGACATTAAATCAGTATAATTTTGGGCTTATCGAGGTAAATATCTTGTCCCCTATTGTATTTAGAGTTTGCATACTGTCAAAGTATAAGAATTAAGTATAAGTTATATACAAGGTATATAAGAAGGGAATTGAATCAGATTTACATAGGACTGTATTTACAGAGACTTGTGTAGTTTAACTGGTAGGAAGTTACCAATTTTCCGTAGAATCTTGTATCTAGATTTATTCTACGAGTAGTCTAGACATTGATAGACTTATATAACCGTTATAGGTCAAATCGCGAGTAGCGTATTCTACTCGAAGGGTGGAAAAAGGCTAGCAGGATTACAGTACTTTGGAGCGTTTTGCTAATTTTCGATAATCGTCGCGAGGTATGTGATTCTTCATATCCTCTTGAGCATGATATTTTAAAAGAATATATATATATAGTACGGTAGACGTACGTGTGTCAACTGAACGTGGTTTTACTCCGATGTCTTTTGACTTGAGTCTAAATAATAAGAATCTGAAGTATTTCAAAGGAATTAAGAATCGTTTTTTAAAGAAGAGTAATACTTGGTTTTAAAAGCTTAAGAGTTATACTAGCTTTATGGGAAGTTAGGTATAACGACTTAAGAGTGATAAAAGGAACGGTTTACTTAATTGTTTTATGAAAGCCTTGTATGGATTTCGGAAATGAGAATAAGTATCGAACAAACCACTGCAGCGCTAATAAAGGGAAATGTATTGACTAATTAAGTATTATGAAAACCAGTAGAAACCTCCATCTGCATAGAAGCTAAGATGAGACAAAATGATATTACATTTCCTAGATCATGGCTGCTTTAATAAGATTGTTATGAACAAGTATAACCTACTCACACATAAGGCATATGTTTCTCAAACTGTTTTAAAAGAGAATTATATTATTAAGTGATTAAGACTATGAACTACGAAACCTTTCGAAATGAGAAACTTGAGCATTTGAAATTAGGCAAACTTGAACGTTTGGAAAAGAATGTTGTTACTTGATTTTACGAAGGGAAGTGTTTTGGTTTACTTAAAAAGATAGTCACTCTATTTTTATACTACGGGTATTGTGTGACTTTGGTGAAAGAAACAGATCTTTTAAAGAATTAATGTATGAAGTACTTTGGGGATAAAAATCCAAACTTGTTGACATGAAATAGAAAGTACCTTGTGTGAATAACTTGACTATGTTGGTTGGTGATAGCCTTGAAATACTTTTTTGTTGGTTTGATAAAGTAAACATGTTAGGATGCTACGTGTGTTAGTGTCTTGTGATGTTTGTGTAAAGGGGTTTCCTTGTCAGGCTTATGTTGTTTAACGATAATCCGTTATGTTAGTATTATATCACTCACCTCGACATGATATACCGGGGTTAAGCCGCTCGACGCGGGTATACCTCGTGCGCTTTGTGACTATGATTTGAGATACCTCATGCGGGTCCAGGTGGCCTATGCGGAGCTACGAGAGTTCCAAGTTAGTGTGCGGTCTATATGGCCACGCGGTCATGTGGCCACGCGACCACGGTCCAGACGACGCCGGGAGTAGCTACCCTCGACGCGGGAATACCTCACGCGCCTATGTGTGTGGCCTATGCGCGAGTCGCGAAGTTCCAGGATTTGACGCGCACATTGATACTGAGGGCGAGTGGCCCGCTTCGATCATATGGCGCGGTCTAGAAAGACCTCGTGATACAGTTTTATGGAATTATTGGTACTGTGGGTTTTAGTAGTTGGTTATGCCTTCGTACTTACCCCGTACGGTTTTATTATGACACAGGTGGGACCTGGTGTTCATGTGTATTCCTTGGTGCTTTTATATCATGATCACGCCGAATGGGCGGAAGGTATTCCACGGGCATGATTGATGTTGTGGGCGTGAGACCCATAGTTATATTTGAGTGATGACTTTGAGGGCGTGAGTCCCTGACTTGACATGACTGCTTATTTATTGTGAACTATAGTTTGGTTATCATACATGTCTCCTGCTTTATATAGACTACTATGATTTCATTTACAGTATTTTCCACATACTTGGTACCAGATCGACCTCCTTCGGGCCGCGTTTATGCCGCAGGTAGAGGTACACGACCATCGATCCTCGCCTTAGGATCACAGTCAAGTTTGGGAAGCTCCGCTTCTCCGAGGCTTATCTCGTATAGTCCTGTCATTGTAGTACTTACATTCGTGGTATGGCGGCCCCGTCCCGTCATTATGGTTATAACATTCTTAGGTCCAGAGTATCGCAGTTGGCAGAGTTTGTAAAAGGGATGTAATCGTCGATTCAAGTTTTTATATATATATGCCGAAAGGCAGCTTCTCTCAGATAAACTGTTTTTCACTTCATATTATTTTCATGTCTTGTTTTATATTCCGCTGATTACTCTAATGTATGTCTACTTGGGTGCCCGGGTAAGACACGACCACGCCCGTTCGGTCGTGACAAAAGTGGTATCGTGAGCGATTAATCCTCTGAAAGTGTCTACGCACCGTATCTAGTAAAGTCTTGATTATCGGTGTGTTGTGCACCACACCAATAATCAGGAGGTTATAAGATATTTAGGATTGGTTTCCATTCTTCTCACTCTGAGATCGTGCCTTAGAGCTGTGTTATAAGTTGGACCCCTCTAACGTATTTCTTTCCCTTACCAGTTATGCCTCCGCGTAAGGCAACCCAGGCCCAGAAGGGCAAGGCAGCCGAGGGAGCTCGAGTAGAGCACAGAGGGTTACGAGGGCACAGGCCCAATCATCACCTAGGGTGGTGCTTCATTCGGAGAGGAAGGGGTGTTAGCCATAGGAGGTCACCCCCACCTTGGTGTGGCCGTTGTGGTAAGTGTCATTGTGGGGAGTGTCGTACTTCTTCGACAACTTATTTTGCTTTACACACAGTATGTGATTGATTGGGACGACAGAGGTAGTGAAGCAAAGAGATACTGTATATCCTTAACCCTCTAGAGATTTGTATGTGTGATAAGATGAGTATATCTTAAGTGTTATGTTCAGATAGCATTGTGCAAATTGTGATTAGGAATCATGGTTAGTTAAAAGGGTAAGATTGGGGATAGGAAAAGTGTGAGCCTTAGAGTTTTATACGTGAGACCTTAGAGGCAGGCCATCTTGAGTAAAAGATTTATTTTTATGTTTGACCCTTTATCTGAGTGCATAATACACGTGAGATATGTTTGTGTGATACGTCCCTGAGTGGTATGAAATGAAAGGGGGTAGTTGAGCTAAGAATGACCACTAGGTTTTCGTAACTTGATTAGTGAGATTGTTCCGGTTCGGGGAACAAGAGTTTCGCGATAATGGTCGGGTTGAGGACCGATCACGGTCAACTCGCGCTCAGAATGTGGTGGTCAGTTCGAGGTGGTCCCGCCAGTGCGGGTCACGAGGGTGTTAGGCCCAAGTTTAGTTAACCATCGACGAGTTCGTGGATGCGTCGACCAAGAGTCGGGCCGACGAGGTCACCATCTTATCTTTCGCCAGACCGTGTACTTGGCGATGGGTTACGCGAGATGTTATTTATCTGGGAAGATTGTAAGGCTACACGGGTCCCTACTTTACTTATGACAGCAGTGGAGCCTGTGTTACGCTTATTTCTTTTTCTCGAAGTTTTACCAGCAGATTAGAACTCAGTGAGTCTCCGATCGCATTCATCCTCGCCGTTGTTTGGATTTCAGGAGTAGCGGTGAGGATTGTTGCCTCCTGTTGAGGGAGTGTTTTATAGCTACCATTTCAGGATTCTGATATCGCTTACGACGCCTTGTAGGGGCGAAGTGTAAGTTCGGCCGATTGGTTCGAGGTTGGCAAGATTCGGATAGTTGGATCATACTTGTTCAGCAGATCGTGGATAGGTGAAGCTTATCCAGAAAGGTTATCGCGCTCGAGTCAGCGTAAGTCACGCGGATAATCGGCGACGACGCTTGAGTTCGTGCCGACGGTGGTCTTCAAGGTACCACCGGAAAGCGGTGTGACTAGTTTTGGAAAACAGAGGAAACTTAGCCCGAGGTACTGAGCGCCAGATCCTTTGGAGGATAGGCCAGTTGCCTATAAGTTAGCTTTGTCGTCCGACGCGGAGGCAAAGCGTCCGTCTTTCTTGTTGCTATGTTCGGAAAAGTATCGGAGATCCATCGAGAGTGTTCCCAGTTAATGATGACCAAGTTGGAGATAGTAACCCAGAGATTTCAAAAACTGAAGCAATAACATAAATGTGGTAAGTTATGAGAAAGAGTTCGAGTTTACAAGGAGGGTACGACGAGTAAAGGAAGAAGTGAGCATGTGTTAAGAGAATAGAAGTGATCATTTCTTTTGTGAAACGGGCGCGAAGGGATATCTTTTAGACCTTGGGTGGGAGCTTTTGTGGTAATAGAGGTGATTCCTTGTGGACTTGGATTTAGTAATTGCGCGTGTGTTATTTTGTGGCCAGGTGTGGCATTGGCAACTTGTTATGTTAAGAGGAACTTATCATTATCTGTATCGAGAAGGAACATTCGGGACGAATGTTTCTAAGGAGGGGAGAATGTTATACCCCGTATTTCCAGTGAGTATGTACGTGAGGACGTACGTACGAAAGTTTAAGCCTTAGGATAGGCAAGGGTCGAAAATTGTGCACAACCCCCGAAAAGAATTGTTTTCCGACGAAACGTTTTCCAAACTTTGCGTGGGGAAAATTACGGTTGCGACATTAATAATTTTTGCGGATTTTTCCGAGAGATGAAATATTTTGTGTCACGACCCGAACCGGGGCCCGTGACTGGTGCCTTACCCCGGGCACCCTAGTGATACAACATCAGAGAAAATCAGCGGAACATAAAGCATAAATATGAAACGAGAGACATGATAAATAAAAGCAAATAGGCCAACCAAAACAGTTGCCTTCCAACATGTATATATAAACATTTGAACAAGCATAATCCTTACACCCGCCCACAACAATTACTCTGCACTCTAAGATTAATACAACAACTATGACGGACAGGCCCGCCATACCCCGAACGCACAAGAACTTACGCACTGTGGTAACATACCAAAGATAAGCCTCCGACGAAACGGAGCTTCCCAAAACGCTGAAATGAGATCCTAAACGCGGATCGACAAATGATACTTACTGCGGCATGAACGCAGCTCAAGGAGGTCGATAACAGTACCAAGTATGTGAAATCAGTAAAATCGTAAATGAAATCATAATAGTCTATAAAAGCGAGATGTGTATGATAACCAAACTACAAGATACACACATAACGCTTATATCAATTCGTGGTCTCACGCCCACAACATCAATCCCGCCGTGAGTACCTTCCTCACCGTGAATCTATGATATGATAACAACAAGACAAAGAATCCAAATGGGAGCATACCCGTGCGCCACGATCGTGTCGTGATGTCCAAAGGAACAAATAAGACAACATTCCAAATGGAAGCATACCCGTGCGCTCGCGTGTCGATGAGTCCAAAGGGAAATAATAAGACATTCCAAATGGAAGCATACCCGCGCTACGATCGTGTCGATGAGTCCAAAGGGAAACAATAAGACAACAAGGCGGTAATCAAAGTGGAAGATACCCGCGCCACGATCGTGTCGCGATGTCCAAAGCGATTACAAAAGTAACACTATCAGCGAGAACGCACTGGAATTTATCCGTCACCACGGCCACGCCCAAGTAAGTTCTCAACAAGTCAACCGACCCTCCATCGAGAGACGCGGTAGTATAGAAACACAATTCTCGCACAACAAAGGCTATCACAACAAGCATAGGCAAGTTTTCACAACAACAAGCATATGCAAGTTTCACAACAACAAGCATAGGCAAGTTTCTACACAACTCGAAGTACTTTCATTTTATGCCCAAGTCCGGGTTTTAACCCTAAAGTACTACGTACGTTAAATTCCTTTTAAAGAGATCTATTCCTTTTATAAAAGTCACCCGATACCCGTAGTATAAAAATAGAGTGACTTATATATTTTAAGTAAACCAAAACAACTTTCATTCTTTCTTTTTTTAAAACCAGATTAAGGCAACACCATGCTTTCTTTTTTGACCAAAACACTTCTCTTTTTAAAGTCAAGTTACCACATTAAAATCGATGATAAAACCTTTCTTTTGTTTTCATAAGGTCGTTATAACCAACTTCCCATAAAGCTGTTATAACACCTTATGTTTTAAACCATTTTAAGACAACACAATGCCTTTCTTTTCCCTAAAGTTCCAGTTTGCCTAATTTCAATTACACAAGTCTCTTTTTGAAAAGTTTCATAGTTCAATGTCTTAATCTCTTTTAAAACAATTGAGTAACATATGTCATAAAGAATAGGTTATTCTTGTTCATAATCAATCTTATTAAGCAGCCATGATCTAGAAAATGTAATATCATTTTGTCTCATCTTAGCTTCTATGCAGATGGAGGTTTCTACTGGTTTTAATAATACTTAATTATTCAATACATTTTCCTTTATTAACGCTGCAGTGGTTTGTCGATACACATTCTGATTTCCGAAATCAGTAAAACATTATTCTTTTCAAAAACCAAGTACTCATTACTCACGAATGAGGTTTCACACAAACATCCATATTAAGTCAAGTCTCTTATCTTTTAAGAATAAGTCTCTTAACTTCTAAACCATTAAACCATTCTTTTTATCTCTCTTAAGACGTTACACCTAACTTCTCATAAAGCTGGTATAACTCTTATGTTTTCAAACCAAGTATACACTTCTTCCAAAAAGGTTTCTTAATCTTTTAGAATACTTCGAGGTTCTTTATTATCACACATCAAGTCGGTTATAAGTCAAATCAGTTATCCTTTTAAAAAGAAACCACAAAGCATTTCTCATTTACATAGAGCTGTTATAACACTTTATGTTTAAAAACAATCAAATACATTTAACACATGTACGTCTACCGTACTACATAGTTATACACATATCATGCTAGAACAGATAAGAAGAGGTTCACATACCTCGCGACGATTACCGACTAAAAGCAAAGCGCTCCAAGTACCTCAAACCGCTTGGCCACACCTTAAGCTGCATCACGCCACACGTAGTATTTCAACCTATAGAGGCCACAAGGCGCCTATTAACATCTTAGATCTCAATGTAGAATATCTTACAGAAAATTCGGCAGCACCTCCCCCCCGCAACAGCGTAAATCTCCTCCTCTATCGAGGCCGGCCACCAAGCCAACCAGGGGGGGGTTTGCACGTCTAACCGGACGTGTACAATTCTACTCACAGTAATACTACACAAGCCTACTGTAATACAGTCCTATGTAATTACGATTCGATTCACTTCTTAAAATTCAAAGCTTAAGTCGCAAGACATTGCCGTAAGTATTATTCAGGCTTAAGTCAAAAGACATTGCCGCACAATTATAATGTTCAGTTCTATATATAGTATACTTCAACTATATATTCCTACAACATGTAATTTCCAATTACAATAGAAGGTCAAGAGTGTTTACCTCGATAAGCCCAAAATTATCCGAGTTTATATGTCGATCCTGAGCAAGGTTTAGCTCCTACTCCGTGCGCTCACCCGCCTCCAACCAACCCTGAAGTTCTAACCAACTTCTACTTAAATACTTCAACTAACAATGAAGATTTGCTTAGGGTTGCGTTTAGAGGCTAAGAGGAAGTATATTATTATTTTCTGGTATTTTGTATAAAAGGGTACTTTGGAAAGTACTACAAGGTATATGGGCTAAAGTATTTGGGCATTATAACAATACTAGGAGAGTATTTCTATACCACAAAAATGGGTATTATACGAAAACAACTAGGCTAGGGGGGGGGTGTACCCCACGGCCAAGCCTCAACAAAGGGGGAGGGGGAGGCCCTCTCGGCCAAAGCTTCTCAAGGGAGGGGGGAGGGGCTTTGGACGAAGCAAACAAGTGGGAGGGAGTATTTTGAGACTTAGATAGATTGCTCAAGTTTTGGATGAAGAATGTCTTCAACTAGAGAGGTATTTATAGGTCAAGTGAAGGCCAACCAATGGCCAAGATGAAGACAAGTGCATAGCAAGTGTAAGGCCAAGATTTAGCCATGTGCTACCTTATCCATCTACACAAAATATCCTACCTAACCCTTGACCAAAATTTCAACACCAAAAACGTGCCAATGGTCAAGCTTGCCGTCCACTTGCTTCCAATGGGAGGGTGACACTTGTCCCCCTCCCGTTGGTCCAAAATGTTTCGTCTCTCGGAAAAATCCGTAAAAAATATTAATGACATAGCCGGAATTTTCCCTACGAAAGCTGTGAAAACGTTTCGTCGAAAAACGACTCTTTTTGGCACTTGTGTACAAATTTCGAAACTTGTCAATTCTTAAGGCAAACAAATTAATACGTACGCCCTCACGTACATACTCTGGAAATACGGGGTATAACATTCTCCCCTCCTTAGAAACATTTGTCCTGAATGTTCCTTCTCAAGGTGGATTACGAAGAAGATCTTCTAACAAGTTGCCAACGCCACGCCTGGCCACGAACTAACACACGTTCTCTTCCTTTCTTACTCGTCGTGCCCTCCTCGAACACTTGAACTCTTCTAGTAAACGCACCATACTTGGCCATTGCTTGCTTTCCAACACTTTGGAGTCACAACCTCCAAACTTGGTCATCTTACTAGCTTTATTTCCTCTAAGGCCATTCCCGGCCTTCACGAACCGATTCTGGTCGAACATATCCACAAACTCATACGATGGTCATCTAAATTTGGGCCTAGCACCCTCGTGACCCTACCACCTGGCGGGACCACCCAGAGCTGACCCCACCTCGAAACAGGCCGCGGGTTGGCCCTCAACATGGCCCCAACCCGACCCACTTAACGCATCACGCTCTTGTTCCCCGATCCGGAACAATCTTACCTCTACAGGTCATGAAAGCTACCACTTCCATTGCACACTACCCAGGGACTTTATCACACAAAACGTTCTAGGCATAAAAATGCACTCCGACAAGGATCACTTGCAAAATCTGGTACTCAAGACGGCCTTACATCTAAGGTCTCAACTGTAATATTCTAAGGTTCATCATTTTCTCACCCTCAAGCTTACCCTTCTCACAACCAGGTTCTACATCACGTTTTAGCACAAAGCTATCCGAACATAACACTAAACACATCATCACATCATCAATACATACAAAACTCTAGAGGGTTAAGGATATACCTGAAAATAGGCGATTCAGAGGACCGCTAAAACTGGGAACTTCCACCGCGACCTCTACCGTGGCCCGCCGGTGTATGAACATCCTGCCTGACTATGGAAGGTGAAGAACCCGCAACAGATCCCGTAGTCTGTGCTATCCTACCAGCGCTACCCCTGGTCGGACAGTTTCTCCCAAAATGGCCCTGCTGGCCGCATGTAAAACAAACTCCCGGACTAGCACGACACTCCCCACTGTGGAGTCTACCACAGCGGTCACAACGAGGTATGGGTGGCTTCAGCTGGTTAACACCCCTGCTCTCCCGAAAATCTGAACCTCGAGCCCCGACCGCCTCGAAAACTCTGGACGCTCTGAAGATTGTAGAGGACCACTCTGTACTGGCGGAGGCGCATAACTAGTCTGTTGCTGAGGCGGTCTGCCTCGAAAATCACCAAAGGACCCTGCAGTTCTGGCCCTCTTCTGCTGACTTTGGTCATTCCGTCGATTTCTCCGCTCCTCACCTCCAAGTGCATAAGCCTGCATGCGGGCAATGTCCATGCCCACCAAGAGTCGCACTGAACAACTCTGCTAGGTAATCATCGAGCCAGAACATATCGGTGGACTCGATCCTCCATACTAGCTACTAACGCGGACGCACGCCAATGAGTCAAACTCCACATTGTACTCCCGAACCGCACGCCTGCTTCGCCGCAACACCAAAAATCTGGCCCGAGCCCTCCTCATCCGGAGGCAAGAAATGTGCAAGAAATGCCCTTGCGAACTCGTCCCAAATACCGGTAGTGCATTCTCTCCCGACAGCTCCACGAATCAAACCGATCATGCGGTATCACGCGGCCGATGCGAACCTAGGACCACCGACTCGGTCTCAAGCCTCGATCACTCTACGATCCGCTGAATCGTTTGATGAACTCCTCGCGGATCATCCTCGTGCCTCGACCAGAACTCTGGCGGGCTACATCTCAGGAAGTCCTGTAGCCTCAAACTATCCGATCTAGGGTGAACCATCGTGCATCGAACCGCTGCGTCCGGCCTATCTCATATCCGCCCACGACCACGGCGAATGGCCATCTCCTTGTACCCCATCTCATCTCTCGGTGTGTGGGACCGGAGGCTCAGGTACTGTAGTCTCAGCAGCCACTGCTGCGGCTCTAAACTCTGCTGGTGCTGGCGGCGTCGCGAAACTCGCCGTCGGAAGCACTATCTCAGTCTTGGCCGGGCTGCGCCCTCGCACTCAGTATCCTACTAATGACTCTTTCGATCGCCTTGCCCATCGGGCTCAGGTTGCCTACGCGAGGCATAATCGTAAAGGAAAGGAATACGCCGGAGGGTCCAACTTATCACACAGCTCTAGGGCACGACCTCAGAATGAGAAGAATGGAAACCAATCCTAAATGTCCTATAGCCTCCTGATTATAGATGTGGTGCACAACACACCGATAATCAAGACTCTACTAGACACGGTCTGTAGACACTTTCCGAGGATTAACTGCTCTGATACCACTTTTGTCACGACCCGAACCGGGGCCCGTGACTGGTGCCTTACCCCGGGCACCCTAGTGATACAACATCAGAGAAAATCAGCGGAACATAAAGCATAAATATGAAACGAGAGACATGATAAATAAAAGCAAATAGGCCAACCAAAACAGTTGCCTTCCAACATGTATATATAAACATTTGAACAAGCATAATCCTTACACCCGCCCACAACAAATGCTCTGCACTTCTAAGATTTATACAACAACTATGACGGACAGGCCGCCATACCCCGAACGTGCAAGAACTTACGGACTGTGGGTAACATACCAAAGATAAGCCTCCGCGAAACGGAGCTTCCCAAAACGCTGAAATGAGATCCTAAACGCGGATCGACAATGATGTACTTACTGCGGCATGACGCGGCCGAAGGAGGTCAGTACAACAGGTACCAAGTATGTGAAATCAGAAAATCGTAAATGAAATCATAATAGTCTATAAAAGCGTGAGCGGTATGATAACCAAACTACAAGATACACACATAACGATTATATCAATTCGGTCTCACGCCCACAACATCAATCCCGCGTGGAGTACCTTCTCACCGGCAATCTATGATATGATAACAACAAGACAAAGAATCCAAATGGAGCATACGTGCGCTACGATCGTGTCGGTATGTCCAAAGGGAACAAATAAGACAACATTCCAAATGGAAGCATACCCGTGCGCTACGCGTCGTGTCGATGAGTCCAGCGGAAATAATAAGACAAAGATTCCAAATGGAAGCATACGTGCGCTACGCATCGTGTCGATGAGTCCAAAGGGAAACAATAAGACAACAAGGCGGTAATCAAAGTGGAAGCATACCCGCGCGCTACGTGTCGGTATGTCCAAAGCGATTACAAAGTAACACTATCAACAGAACGTGCGTGGAATTTATCCGTCACCGCCGGTCACGTCCAAGTAAGTTCTCAACAAGTCAACCGACCCTCCATCGAGAGACGCGGTAGTATAGAAACACAATTCTCGCACAACAAAGGCTATCACAACAAGCATAGGCAAGTTTTCACAACAACAAGCATATGCAAGTTTCACAACAACAAGCATAGGCAAGTTTCTACACAACTCGAAGTACTTTCATTTTATGCCCAAGTCCGGGTTTTAACCCTAAAGTACTACGTACGTTAAATTCCTTTTAAAGAGATATATTCCTTTTATAAAAGTCACCCGATACCCGTAGTATAAAAATAGAGTGACTTATATCTTTTAAGTAAACCAAAACAACTTTCATTCTTTCTTTTTTTAAAACCAGATTAAGGCAACACCATGCTTTCTTTTTTGACCAAAACACTTCTCTTTTTAAAGTCAAGTTACCACATTAAAATCGATGATAAAACCTTTCTTTTGTTTTCATAAGGTCGTTATAACCAACTTCCCATAAAGCTGTTATAACACCTTATGTTTTAAACCATTTTAAGACAACACAATGCCTTTCTTTTCCCTAAAGTTCCAGTTTGCCTAATTTCAATTACACAAGTCTCTTTTTGAAAAGTTTCATAGTTCAATGTCTTAATCTCTTTTAAAACAATTGAGTAACATATGCCATAGGCGAATAGGTTATTCTTGTTCATAATCAATCTTATTAAGCAGCCATGATCTAGAAAATGTAATATCATTTTGTCTCATCTTAGCTTCTATGCAGATGGAGGTTTCTACTGGTTTTAATAATACTTAATTATTCAATACATTTTCCTTTATTAACGCCGCAGTTGGTTTGTCGATACACATTCGATTTCCAAATCAAGAAACATTATTCTTTCAAAAACCAAGTACTCATTACTCACGAATGAGGTTTCACTCAAACATCCATATTAAGTCAAGTCTCTTATCTTTTAAGAATAAGTCTCTTAACTTCTAAACCATTAAACCATTCTTTTTATCTCTCTTAAGACGTTACACCTAACTTCTCATAAAGCTGGTATAACTCTTATGTTTTCAAACCAAGTATACATTTCTTCCAAAAAGGTTTCTTAATCTTTTAGAATACTTCGAGGTTCTTTATTATCACACATCAAGTCGGTTATAAGTCAAATCAGTTATCCTTTTAAAAAGAAACCACAAAGCATTTCTCATTTACATAGAAATGTTATAACACTTTATGTTTAAAAACAATCAAATACATTTAACACGTACGCGTCTACCGTACTACATAGTTATACACATATCATGCTAGAACAGATAAGAAGAGGTTCACATACCTCGCGACGATTCGACTAAAAGCAAAGCGCCCAAGTACCTCAAACCGCTGCCACACTTAAGCCAAAGACCACGCCACACGTAGTATTTCAACCTATAGAGGCCACAAGGCGCCTATTAACATCTTAGATCTCAATGTAGAATATCTTACAGAAAATTCGGCAGATTCTCCCAACATGGCAGAAATCTCCTCTCTATCGAGGCCGGCCACCAAGCCAACCAGGGGGGGGGGGGGTTTGCACGACTAACCGGAGGTGTACCATTCTACTCACGAATACTACAAAAAGCCTCGTAATACAGTCTATGTAATTACGATTCATTCACTTCTTAAAATTCAGCTTAAGTCGCAAGACATTGTAAGTATTATTCAGGCTTAAGTCAAAAGACATTGCCGCACAATTATAATGTTCAGTTCTATATATAGTATACTTCAACTATATATTCCTACAACATGTAATTTCCAATTACAATAGAAGGTCAAGAGTGTTTACCTCGATAAGCCCAAAATTATCCGAGTTTATATGTCGATCCTGAGCAAGGTTTAGCTCCTACTCCGTGCGCTCCAACCCGCTCCAACCAACCCTTAGAAGTTCTAACCAACTTCTACTTAAATACTTCAACTAACAATGAAGATTTCCTTAGGGTTTCGTTTAGAGGCTAAGAGGAAGTATAATAGTATTTTCTGGGCTTTTGTATAAAAAGGGTACTTTGGAAAGTACTACAAGGTATATGGGCTAAAGTATTTGGGCATTATAACAATACTAGGAGAGTATTTCTATACCACAAAAATGGGTATTATACGAAAACAACTAGGCTAGGGGGGGGGTGTACCCCACGGCCAAGCCTCTACAAAGGGGGAGGAGGCCCTCTCGGCCAAAGCTTCTCAAGGAGTGGAGGGGCTTTGGACGAAGCAAACAAGTGGGAGGGAGTATTTTGAGACTTAGATAGATTGCTCAAGTTTTGGATGAAGAATGTCTTCAACTACAGAGGTATTTATAGGTCAAGTGAAGGCCAACCAATGGCCAAGATGAAGACAAGTGCATAGCAAGTGTAAGGCCAAGATTTAGCCATGTTCTACCTTATCCATCTACACAAAATATCCTACCTAACCCTTGACCAAAATTTCAACACCAAAAACGTGCCAATGGTCAAGCTTGCCGTCCACTTGCTTCCAATGGGAGGGTGACACTTGTCCCCCTCCCGTTGGTCCAAAATGTTTCGTCTCTCGGAAAAATCCGCAAAAAATATTAATGACATAGCCGGAATTTTCCATACGAAAGCTGTGGAAACGTTTCGTCGAAAAACGATTCTTTTTGGCACTTGTGTACAAATTTCGAAACTTGTCAATTCTTAAGGCAAAAAAATTAATACGTACGCCCTCACGTACATACTCTGGAAATACGGGGTATAACATTTTGGACCAACGAGAGGGCGACACTTGTCACCCTCAAGTGGGCGGTCATGTGGTCGATTGGTTGCACGTTTCTTGGCATGTTTTGTGGCCTAAAACTTGGGTCAATGTTTGGAGTGATTTGTGGAGTAGATAGCTAGGGTGCACTTGGGAAAATCCACACCCTCCACTTGCCCTCCACTTGCCTTAATCTTGGCCATTGAGAGTCCTATAAATACCCCCCCCCCCCTTAGTTGAAGACTTCTTCATCCACTCCACACTTTCTAAGTCTTGAAATCCCTCTCCCCTTTTGATAAGTTTTCGTCCAAGCCTCCCCCTTCCCCCTTTGTGAGGCCCTTGGCCGAGAAATACCCCCCCCCCTTCCTAAGTGGTGCTAGCCGAAAGTACCCCCCCTTCCCTTGGAGTTGCTCTCGTCCAAATATACCCCCTCCCCCTTGGTAGAAAAGTATTCTCCAAGTATTGTTACTATTCCAAAATACCTTGGCCCAAATACCTTGTAGTATTTCAAGGTTACCCCTATACTAAAAGCCCAGAAATACTATAATACTTCCCTTCAGTCACAAAACGAAACCCTAAGGAAAATCTTCATAGTTGGTTGAAGTGCTAGTAGAAGTTGTTTGGGAACTTCTAAGGGTTGTTTGGAGCGGGTTGAGCGCCTGCAGTAGGAGCTAAACGCTTCTCGTGATCGACATTAAATCGATAATTTTGGGCTTATCGAGGTAAATATCTTGTCCCCTATTGTATTTAGAGTTTGCATACCGTCAAGTATAAGAATTAAGTATAAGTTATATACAAGGAAGGTATATAAGAAGGGAATTGAATCAGATTTACATAGGACGTATTCTGATGAGACTTGTGTAGTTTGACGGGTAGGGAAGTGCTGCCCAATTTTCCGTAGAATCTTGTATCTAGATTTATTCTACAGAGTAGTCTAGACATTGATAGACTTATATAACCGTTATAGGTTGAAGTACTGCGAGTAGCGTATTCTACTCGAAGGGTGGAAAAAGGCTAGCAGGATTACAGTACTTTGGAGCGTTTTGCTAATTGTCGATAATCATCGCGAGGTATGTGATTCTTCCTATCCTCTTGAGCATGATATTTTAAAAGAATATATATATAGTACGGTAGACTTACGTGTGTCAACTGAACGTGGTTTTACTCCGATGTCTTTTGACTTGAGTCTAAATAATAAGAATCTGAAGTATTTCAAAGGAATTAAGAATCGTTTTTGAAAGAAGAGTAATACTTGGTTTTAAAAGCTTAAGAGTTATACTAGCTTTATGGGAAGTTAGGTATAACGACTTAAGAGTGATAAAAGGAACGGTTTACTTAATTGTTTTATGAAAGCCTTGTATGGATTTCGGAAATGAGAATAAGTATCGAACAAACCACTGCAGCGCTAATAAAGAGAAATGTATTGACTAATTAAGTATTATGAAAACCAGTAGAAACCTCCATCTGCATAGAAGCTAAGATGAGACAAAATGATATTACATTTCCTAGATCATGGTTGCTTTAATAAGATTGTTATGAACAAGTATAACCTACTCACACATAAGGCATATGTTTCTCAAACTGTTTTAAAAGAGAATTATATTATTAAGTGATTAAGACTATGAACTACGAAAACCTTTCAAATGAGAAACTTGAGCATTTGAAATTAGGCAAACTTGAACGCTTGGAAAAGAATGTTGTTACTTGATTTTACGAAGGGAAGTGTTTTGGTTTACTTAAAAGATAGTCACTCTATTTTTATACTACGTATTGTGTGACTTTGGTGAAAGAAACGGATCTTTTAAAGAATTAATGTATGAAGTACTTTGGGGATAAAACCCAAACTTGTTGACATGAAATGTAAAGTACCTTGTGTGAATAACTTGACTATGTTGGTTGGTGATAGCCTTGAAATACTTTTTGTTGGTTTGATAAAGTAAACATGTTAGGATGCTACGTGTGTTAGTGTCTTGTGATGTTTGTGTAAAGCGGTTTCCTTGTTGTGCTTATGTTGTTTAACGATAAGCCATTATGTTAGTATTATATCACTCACCTCGACATGATATACCGGGGTTGTCACACGACCGATTCCGTTCGTGGATCGTGCCTTACCCCGCACCCTAGTGATACAACATCGAGTAATCAATGAACATAAAACAATACAAGACATATTATGAAATATGAAACAATAACTGAGAAAACTTGCCTTTCGGCATATATATAAATAACAACTTTTTCCAACATGAACAGCTTTAATCCTTTTTACAAACCCCGCCACAACAAAGATTACTGCACTCTAAGAAATGATACGACAACAATGGCGGACAGTGGCCCCGCCATACCCCGAATGTAAACACCTACAATCAATGTGGATTATACCACCGATAAGCCTCCGAGAAACGGAGCTTTCCCACACGCTGAATCGCGGACTCCTAAGAGCGAGGATCAATGATCGTGTACCTTTACTCGCGGCATGAACGCAGCTTCAAGGAGGTCAAGACAAAAATGAGTATGTGAAACTAAAAATATCAGAAATGAAATCATAATAGTCTATAAAGCAGAGACATGTATGATAACCAAACTACGCTCACAATAATAAGCAAATATGTCAAGTCGTGACTCACGCCTCAAGTCATCACTCAAATATAACAACGGGTCTCACGCCCACAACATCAATCATGCCCGTGGAATACCTTTCCTCACCGCCGGCAGCTTTATGATATAACAAAGACCAAGGAACACACATGAACACCAGTGTCCCACTGTGCTATAATAACACGCATGTGGTAAGTAAAGGCATAGCCGACTACTAACACCTACGCACTCAACAAGGTCATGAATCAGATTATAAGATTCGTCTGCACCGTCACATGATCAAAGCGACCACTTGCCCGCAGATCTAATGCGCGCTTCAGCCTCGAACTTTCCGCAGCTCCGCATAGGCCAATCAGATCGCCCGCATGCAGGTATAACCCCGCATCGAGGGTAGCTACTCCGGCAGCCGCCCCGACTCGCCGTCCGACGGCCACAAGGACCGCATGACCACAAGGGCCGTGATCTCAACTCGAACTTCCGCAGCTCGCATAGGCCCTCGACCCGCATGAGGTAGTCTCGAATCATAGGTCCATCGACCACCGAAGTCTACCCCGCATCGGAGGCGCTTAACCCCTAATCATCTCAAGAGACGAGTGATGTATAATACTATCATAACAAATTATCGTTAAACAACATAAGCACAATCAAAGGAAAACCCCTGTACACAAACATCACAAGATACTAACACACGTAGCATCCTAGCATGTTTACTTATCAAATCAACAAGAAGGTATTACAAGGCTATCACAAACCAACACAATCAAGTTATTCACACAAGGTGCTTTCTACTAACAAGTTCGGGTATCTAACCCCAAAGTACTTCACACATTAAATCTTTAAAAGATCTGTTTCTTTCACATAAGTCACACAATACCCGTAGTATAAAATAGAGTGACCGTCCTTTTAAGAAAACTAAAACTCTTACCTTTGTAAAATCAAGTAACAACATTATTTCCCAAACGCCCAAGTTTGCCTAATTTCAAATGTTCACGCTTCTTATTTTAGAAAGGTTTCGTGGTTCATAGCCTTATTCATTTAAGAATATAATTCTCTTTTAAACTATCTGAGAAACATAAGTCTTATATGTGAGTAGGATATTCTTGTTTACAACAATCTTATTACAGCAGCCATGATCTAGAAAATGTAATATCATTTTGTCTCATCTTAGCTTCTATGCAGATGGAGGTTTCTACTTGTTTTAATAATACTTAATCACAAAACATTTCTTTTATTAACGCCGCAGTTGGTTTGTCGATACACATTCGATTTCCAAAATCAAGAAACATTCTTAAGACGTTATACCTAACTTTCCATAAAGCTAGTATAACTCTTAAGTTTTCAAAACAAATCAAGTATTACTTCTTCTCTCAAAATGATTCAAAACTCTTTGAAATACTTCAAGTTCTTTATTAACACATAACAAGCCGCTTATAGTTCAAATCGCCATACCTTTTAAAAACCACATGTATTTTCTTACCAACATAAAGCCGTTATAACCAACTTCCCATAAAGCCGTTATAACACTTTATGTTTTACACCAATCAAATACATTTAGTACACGTGACGCTCACCGCATTACATAGTTCACACATATCATGCTAGAAGAGATAGGAAGAGGTTCACATACCTCGCGACGCAGTATCGACTAATAGCAAAACGCCCAAGTACTCCCAACCGCGGCTATTCCTAAAGCCAAGTAACGCGCCACACTTTGTACTTAAACCTTTAAGGCCACAAGGCGTTTATTAACATAAAGATCTTATCGTAGAACATTCTACGTAAAATTCAAAGACCTCCCCGCAACAAACAGAATCTCCTCCTCTCACTGGCCACCAAGCCAACCAGGGGTTATACATCTAACCCGAACTACACAATTCTACTCCACAAGATTACTACACAAGTCCATCAGAATACACCCGCCTGGGCTTTCTTCAGCTTAAGTCAAAAGACATTGCCAACTAACCACGCTCGTTCTATATATAGTATACTTCAACTATATAATCTAACAACATGTAATTTCCAATTACAAATAGAGGACAAGATAATTACCTCGATAAGCCCAAAATTATCCAAGTATAAATGTCGATCCTTAGCAACGCTTAGCTCCTACTCCGGGTGCTCCAACCCGCTCCAAACAACCCTTAGAAGTCCTAACCAACTTCTACTTAATTACTTCAATCACTCAACGAAGATTTCCTTAGGGTTTCGGCTTGAGACAAAAGGACATACCAGAGTATTTCCTGCTCTACGATAGAGGTTTCTTTGGAATACTACAAGGTATACGGCTAAGGTAATTGGGTATAGTAACAATACTTTTGAGAGTATTTCTACCAAGAGTGTATTCTACGAGATCAACAAGGCAAGTGGGTACCTCACTAAGATCCCACTCAGGAGTGGTGCACTTCGCCAAGGCCTCAGGAGTGGTGCACCCTCTGCCAAGGCCTCACAAGTGGAAGAGGAGGGACGAAACCAACAAGGAGTGAGGAGGTTTTCAAGACTTGAAATTATGGAACGGATGAAGAAGTCTTCAAAGGGAGAGGTATTTATAAAGCAAGCAAAGGCCAACCAAGGGCCAAGATCTAGCCAAGCTGGCAAGTGAGGCCAAAATATGCCCAAGTGCCCCTAGACCCTACCTTAAAACCTCACAAATATCTACACAAATATCAACCAACACTTGCTCATCCATTCGCCCTAACGCCTTTCAAGTCCACCAACGAGAGGTGCCAAGTTGCCCTCTCGCTGGTCCAAAACGCTTCGCCTCTCGAAAAATCCGCAAAAATACTAAATGACATAGCCGTAATTTACCCTTCAAAGTTAGGTAGAACGCTTCGCCGAAAAACGACTTAACCGTGTCAGGCACAAACATATTTCGCCAAGGGTGCCACGGGGTGACACGTCGCCCCGATTCGCCCAAAATATTTCGCCTTCCAAAATATCCATAACGCCAAAATCTCAAAATCAAAGCTCTACAAAACCAGAATTTCCCGTGGCCCCACGTGACCATTTCCAAAATAAAATTCCATAATTCTAATATAATCTAAGAAGTCCAAAACCAAATCGGGAATCCATTCCCATTAACGAACCTTTTTCCTTCACAAAAACCGGAAACTTTTCCGTGGAAAAATCACCTCTTTCTTCCTTTCCAATCTTTCTGTCGTATTCTCGTACGTACGTCCTCGCATACATACCCTGGAACTACGGGGTATAACATTCTTACACCCTTAGAAACATTCGTCCCGAATGTTCCTTCTAAGTCTCAAAACGAACGCGTGCCAGTATAGTCTTCACTACTATACTTACGAAACAATCCTGCCACAGCTGGCCACAGAAATACCCACGCAAAATACCTACATCCAAGTCCACGAGGAAACACCTCTAACATCACCACAAATAATACTACTTTTGTCACTTTGTCGCGAGCCTTGCTCCAACGACTCCAACAAATGGTACCGTGCACGATCATCAAGTCACCGTGACACTAATTTACCATATTTCGAGCATCGCTTTAGTATCCAAAACTCGGGGTTACTATCTCTAACGAGGTCATTATTAACTGGGAACATTCGGATGGATCTTCGATACTTTCCGAACATAACAATACGAAAGACGGACGCCCTTCCTCCTAAGTCGGACGGCAAATGCTAACATATAGGCAACCCGCCTATTCTTCACATGAACTCACAAGGCCCAAAGTAACTCGGGCTAAGTTCCTTCGTTTCCAAAACTCGCCACACTCGTCCGGTGGTACTTTCAAGAAGACCGACCGTCAACTCGAACTCTGGCGCCGCCGCGATTATCCGCACGATTCCTCCGAGCCGCCGTAACTTCTTCTAGACAAGCTTCACTATCCACGATCTACGGAACAAGATCAACCAACTATCCGAACCCCCGCCAACATCGAACCAATCGACCGGCAACTTACACTTCCGCCCGCAAGGATTCATAAGCGATATCCGAACACCGAAATGGTAGCTCAAACGCTCCCTCCACAGAGACAACAATCCTCACAACTACCTCGAAATCCACGACCGCGAGGCGAATGCGATTCTGAGACTCACCTGAGTTCTTAACACATGCTTGGTAAAACTTCCAGAAACAAAACAGCCGTAACCTGGGCTCCACTGTCTGTCATAAGGTGAAGGTAGGCACCCCGTGCAGCCTTACAACCTTTCTGATAAATCAACACTGCCAAGTGAACGGTCCCGACCGAAGAACACGATGGGCTGCCCCATCGGCCACCACCGGCCGAACGCATCCACCAACTCAGACGTTGGTTAACTAAACTCGGGCCTAGCACCCTCGTGACCCTACCACAAGGCGGGACCACCACAACCGCAGACCACCGCCATACATGCCGCGGGTTGACCCGCAACGTGGCCTCAACCCGACCCGGCAACGCGCACAATACTAGCTCCCGATCGGAACAATCTCACTAATCACGTTACGAAAACCTAGCGGTCTTCTTAGCTCAACTACCCTCTTCATTTCACACTACTTAGGGACCTATCCCAAACACACCACGCACTATGCACTATAAAGTCAAACATAAACATACGTCTACCCGAGACGGCCTTACCTCTAAGGTCTTTGCTTATAAAGCTCTAAGTCTCACACTTTCTCTATCCTCAAAAATCTTACTCTGTTAACCCACCATGATTTCTAATCACAACTAACACACTGCTATCAGAACATAGCACTTAAGGTATACTCACCTTGAAAGTTACCAAAGGACCTTCTTTCTCGCCCTCTTCTGCTGTACTTGGTTAACCCGTCGATCTCTACGTTTCTCACGCGCATAAGCCCGCATACGTGCCATGCTCAAGCCCAATCAAGAATTACTCTTGCACAACCCTTTCTTAGGTAGTCATCAAGACTCGTGGTACATCGGTATAATCTCCGGTAGCCAAATCCATGGCTAGTGCGAGTCGCCTCTTTGCAATCTAAATTCTCTGTTCCCGATCGTGGCGAAGGTTCAAATATCACGGCCGCAGAGGCGCCGCCGCCGTGCTAAACTCCGCTGGGCTAGTAACGCCGCGAAATCCCGAATGAAGCACTACCCTAGGTAATGATTGGGCTTGTGCCCTCGCAACCCTACGTATTCTACTCGCAGCTCCGCCGCTACGCGCCTCTCCCGGGCGGGTTGCCCTACGCGGAGGCATAACGGTAGGAAAGAAATACGTTTAGAGGTCCAACTTAAAACACGCCTCTAAGGCACGACCTCGAGTGAGAAGAATAGAAACCAATCCTAAATATCCTATAGCCTCCCGATTATTGGCGTGGTGCAACACACACCGATAATCAAGACTTCATGGATCTGATGCGTAGACACTTTCCGAGGATTAATCGCTCGATACCACTTTTGTCACGACGATTCCGGCCGTGATCGTGCCTTACCCCGCACCCTAGTGATACAACATCGAGTAATCAATGAACATAAAACAATACAAGACATATTATGAAATATGAAACAATAACTGAGAAAACTTGCCTTTCGGCATATATATAAATAACAACTTTTTCCAACATGAACAGTTTTAATCCTTTTTACAAACCACACTTACAAGATTACTCTGCACCTCTAAGAAATGATACGACAACAATGGCGGGACAGGGCCCGCCATACCACGAATGTAAACACCTACAATCAACAGGGACTATACCCGATAAGCCTCCGAGAAACGGAGCTTTCCACACGTGAATGTGACCCTAAGAGCGAGGATCAATGATCGGTGTACCTTTACTGCGGCATGAACGGCCCCGGAAGGAGGTCGCATAACAGTGCAGTATGTGAAACTAAAAATCAGTAAATGAAATCATAATAGTCTATAAAGCAGAGACATGTATGATAACCAAACTACGATTCACAATAATAGCAACATGTCAAGTCGTGACTCACGCCTCAGTCATCACTCAAATATAACAATGGGTCTCACGCCCACAACATCAATCATGCGTGGAATACCTTCCTCCACCGCCGGCTTTATGATATAACAAAGACCAAGGAACACACATGAACACCGTGTCCCACGTGCCATAATAACACGCATGAGGTAAATGCGAAGGCATAGCCGACTACTAACACCTACAGCATCAACAAGGTCATGAATCGTATCATAAGATCTGTCTGCCGTCACATGATCAAAGCGACCACTTGCCCGCGAGATCTAATGTGCGCGTCTAGCCTCGAACTTTCGCGACTCCGCATAGGCAATCAGATCGGCCGCATGAGGTATAACCCCGCATCGAGGTAGCTACTCCGGCGGCGTCTCGACTCGCCGTCCGCATGGCCACAAGGACCGCATGACCACAAGGCCGCGATCTAACTCGGAACTTCCGCGATTCGCATAGCCCCCGGACCGCATGAGGTAGTCTCGAATCATAGGTCCATCGACCCGCTGATCTACCCCGCGACGGAGGCGCCTTAACCGGAATCATCTCAAGAGATGAGTGATGTATAATACTATCATAACAGCTTATCGTTAAACAACATAAGCACAATTAAAGGAAAAACCCTTTACACAAACATCACAAGATACTAAAACACGTAGCATCCTAGCATGTTTACTTATCAAATCAACAAGAAGGTATTACAAGGCTATCACAAACCAACACAATCAAGTTATTCACACAAGGTGCTTTCTACTAACAAGTTCGCATTATCTAACCCCAAAGTACTTCACATTAAATCTTTAAAAGATCTGTTTCTTTCACATAAGTCACACAATACCCGTAGTATAAAATAGAGTGACCGTCCTTTTAAGAAAACCAAAACTCTTACCTTTGTAAAATCAAGTAACAACATTATTTCCCAAACGTCCAAGTTTGCCTAATTTCAAATGTTCACGTTTCTTATTTTAGAAAGGTTTCGTGGTTCATAGCCTTATTCATTTAAGAATATAATTCTCTTTTAAACTATCTGAGAAACATAAGTCTTATATGTGAGTAGGATATTCTTGTTTACAACAATCTTATTACAGCAGCCATGATCTAGGAAATATCATTTTGTCTCATCTTAGCTTCTATGCAGATGGAAGTTTCTACTTGTTTTAATAATACTTAATCACAAAACATTTCCTTTTATTAACGCCGCAGTGGTTTGTCGATACACATTCTCGATTTCCAAAATCAGTAAAACATTCTTAAGACGTTATACCTAACTTTCCATAAAGCTAGTATAACTCTTAAGTTTTCAAAACAAATCAAGTATTACTTCTTCTCTCAAAATGATTCAAAACTCTTTTGAAATACTTCAAGTTCTTTATTAACACATAACAAGCCAGTTATAGTTCAAATGATTACCTTTTAAAACCACATGTATTTTCTTACCAACATAAAGTCGTTATAACCAACTTCCCATAAAGCCGTTATAACACTTTATGTTTTACACCAATCAAATACATTTAGTACATGACGCCTACCGCATTACATAGTTCACACATATCATGCTAGAAGAGATAGGAAGAGGTTCACATACCTCGCGACGAGTATCGACTAATAGCAAAACGCCCAAGTACTCCCAACCGCTGGCTATTCCTAAAGCCAAGTAACGCGCCACACGTAGTACTTCAACCTATAAGGCCACAAGGCGCTTATTAACATAAAGATCTTATCGTAGAACATTCTACGTAAAATTCGCAAAGACCTCCCCGCATGGCGTAAATCTCCTCCTCTCACGGGGCTACCAAGCCAACCAGGGGGTTATACATCTAACCCGACGGGTACAATTCTACTCCACAAGATTACTACACAAGTCTCATCAGATACGATTCGATTCTTCAGCTTAAGTCAAAAGACATTGCCAACTAACCACGCTCATTTCTATATATAGTATACTTCAACTATATAATCTAACAACATGTAATTTCCAATTACAAATAGAGACAAGATAATTACCTCGATAAGCCCATAATTATCCAAGTATAAATGTCGATCCTTAGCAACGCTTAGCTCCTACTCCGGTGCTCCACGCTCCAAACAACCCTTAGAAGTCCTAACCAACTTCTACTTAATTACTTCAATCACTCAACGAAGATTTCCTTAGGGTTTCGGTTTGAGACAAAAGGACATACTGGTAGTATTTCCTGCTCTACGATAGAGGTTTCTTTGGAATACTACAAGGTATACGGCTAAGGTAATTTGGGTATAGTAACAATACTTTTGAGAGTATTTCTACCAAGAGGGGGGGTGTATTCTACGAGATCAACAAGGCAAGGGGGGGGTACCTCACGGCACCCCACTAGGAGGGGGGGTGTACCCCTCGGCCAAGGCCTCACAAGGGAAGAGGGGAGGGACGAAACCAACAAGGAGGGAGGGAGGTTTTCAAGACTTGGAAATTATGGAATGGATGAAGAAGTCTTCAAAGGGGGAGGGTATTTATAGGCCAAGCAAAGGCCAACCAAGGGCCAAGATCTAGCCAAGTGGGGGGCAAGTGGAGGGCCAAGATATGCCCAAGTGCCCCCTAGACCCTACTCCTTAAAACCCTCACAAATATCTACACAAATATCAACCAACACTTGCTCATCCATTCGGCCCTAACGCCCCTTCAAGTCCACCAACGAGAGGGTGCCAAGTGTTGCCCTCTCGTTGGTCCAAAACGTTTCGTCTCTCGGAAAAATCCGCAAAAATACTAAATGACATAGCCGTAATTTACCCTTCGTAAGTTAGGTAGAACGTTTCGTCGAAAAACGACTCTAACCGGGTGTTGTGCACAAACATATTTCGGCCAAGGGTGCCACATGGGGGTGACACGTGTCGCCCCCCGATTCGTCCAAAATATTTCGTCTTCCGAAAATATCCATAACGGCCAAAATCTCAAAATCAAAGCGGGCCCCACAAAACCGTAAATTTCCCCCGTGGGCCCCACGTGACCATTTCCGAAAATAAAATTCCATAATTCTAATATAATCTAAGAAGTCCAAAAACCAAATCTGGGAATCCAATTCCCATTAACGAACCTTTTTCCTTCACAAAAACCGGAAACTTTTCCGTGGAAAAATCACCTCTTTCTTCCTTTCCAATCTTTCTGTCGTATTCTCGTACGTACGTCCTCGCATACATACCCTGGAACTACGGGGTATAACATAAGCTGCCCCCCGATGCGGGGTATACCTCAGGCAGTCTTTGTGACTATGATTCGAGATACCTCATGCGGGTCCAGGTGGCCTATGCGGAGCTACGAGAGTTCCAAGTTAGTGTGCGGTCTATATGGCCATGCGGTCTATGTGGCCATGCGGACCACGGGTCCAAGACGATGCCGGGGAGTAGCTACCCTCGATGCGGGGAATACCTCATGTGGGCCTATGTGTGTGGCCTATGTGGAGCTGCGGGAAGTTCCAGGATTTGACGCGCACATTGATACTGAGGGCGAGTGGCCCGCTTCGATCATATGGCGCGGTCTAGAAAGACCTCGTGATACAGTTTTATGGAATTATTGGTACTGTGGGTTTTAGTAGTCGGCTATGCCTTCGTACTTACCCCGTACGGTTTTATTATGACACAGGTGGGACCTGGTGTTCATGTGTATTCCTTGGTGCTTTTATATCATAGACTGCCGGCAGTGAGGAAGGTATTCCACGGGCATGATTGATGTTGTGGGCGTGAGACTCATAGTTATATTTGAGTGATGACTTTGAGGGCGTGAGTCCCTGACTTGACACGACTGCTTATTTATTGTGAACTGTAGTTTGGTTATCATACATGTCTCCTGCTTTATATAGACTACTATGATTTCATTTACAGTATTTTCAGTTTCACATACTTGGTACCTGTTGTACTGACCTCCTTCGGGGGGCTGCGTTCATGCCGCAGGTAGAGGTACACCAGTCGTCGATCCTCGCTCTTAGGATCACAGTTCAGCGTTTTGGGAAGCTCCGTTTCTCCGGAGGCTTATCTTTGGTATAGTCCCCTGTCATTGTAGGTACTTACATTCAGGGGTATGGCGGGGCCCTGTCCCGTCATTATGGTTATAACATTCTTAGAGGTCTGTAGTACTGTTGTGGGCAGAGTTTGTAAAAGGGATGTAACTGTTCGGATTCAAGTTTTTATATATATATGCCGAAAGGCAGCTTCTCTCAGATAAACTGTTTTTCACTTCATATTATTTTCATGTCTTGTTTTATATTCCGCTGATTACTCTGATGTATGTCTACTTGGGTGCCCGGGTAAGGCACCGATCCACGCCCGGTTGGTCGTGACAAAAGTGGTATCAGAGCAGTTAATCCTCGGAAAGTGTCTACAGACCGTATCTAGTAGAGTCTTGATTATCGGTGTTTTGTGCACCACACCAATAATCAGGAGGCTATAAGATATTTAGGATTGGTTTCCATTCTTCTCACTCTGAGATCGTGCCTTAGAGCTGTGTTATAAGTTGGACCCCTCTAACGTATTTCTTTCCCTTACCAGTTATGCCTCCGCGTAAGGCAACCCGCCCGTGAAGGCAAAGCGGTAGGAGGCTGCGAATAGAAACGAGAGGTTACGAGGGCACAGGCCCAATCATCACCTAGGGTGGTGCTTCATTCGGAGAGGAAGGAGTGTTAGCCAGAGGAGGCCATCCCCACCTTGGTGTGGCCGTTGTGGTACGTGTCATTGTGGGGAGTGTCGTACTTCTTCGACAACTTGTTTTGCTTGCGCCCAGCAGGGAAGGATTGATTGGGACGACAGAGGGTAGTGAAGCAGTAGATACAGATATATCCTTAACCCTCTAGAGATTTGTATGTGTGATAAGATGAGTATATCTTAAGTGTTATGTTCAGATAGCATTGTGCAAATTGTGATTAGGAATCATGGTTAGTTAAAAGGGTAAGATTGGGGATAGGAAAAGTGTGAGCCTTAGAGTTTTATACGTGGAGACCTTAGAGGCGAGGCCATCTTGAGTAAAAGATTTATTTTTATGTTTGACCCTTATCGGAGTGCATAATACACGTGAGATATGTTTGTGTGATAAGTCCCTGAGTGGTATGAAATGAAAGGGGGTAGTTGAGCTAAGAATGACCACTAGGTTTTCGTAACTTGATTAGTGAGATTGTTCCGGTTCGGGGAACAAGAGTTTTGCGCGATAGCGGGTCGGGTTGAGGACCGATCACGGGTCAACCCGCGGCCTGTAATGTGGTGGGGTCAGTTCGAGGTGGTCCCGCCAGGTGGTGGGGTCACGAGGGTGTTAGGCCCAAGTTTAGTTAACCATCGTACGAGTTCGTGGATGCGTTCGACCAGTAGTCGGGCCGATGAGGTCAGCCCATCTTATCTTTCAGTCAGGACCGTGTACTTGGCAGTGGGTTATGCGAGATGTTATTTATCGGGAAGATTGTAAGGCTACACGGGGTCCCTACTTTACTTATGACAGGCAGTGGAGCCCAGGTTACGGCTATTTCTTTTTCTGGAAGTTTTACCAGGCAGGATTAGGAACTCAGGTGAGTCTCCGTATCGCATTCATCCTCGGGCCAGTGTTTGGATTTCAGGAGTAGCTGTGAGGATTGTTGCCTCCTGTTGAGGGAGTGTTTTATAGCTACCATTTCAGTATTCGGATATCGCCTTATGACGCCTTGTAGGGGCGGAAGTGTAAGTTGCCGGTCGATTGGTTCGAGGTTGGCAAGATTCGGATAGTTGGATCATACTTGTTCAGCAGACTGTGGATAGGGTGAAGCTTATCCAGGAAAGGTTATTGGCAGCTCAGAGTCAACAGAAGTCGTGCGGATAATCGGCGACGACGCAGGTTGAGTTGACGGTGGGTCTTCTTGAAGGTACCACCCCGGAAAGGGTGTGACGAGTTTTGGAAAACAGAGGAAACTTAGCCTGAGGTACTTGGAGCGTTTTCAGATCCTTTGGAGGATAGGCCAGGTTGCCTATAAGTTAGCTTTGTCGTCCGACGTGGGAGGCAGTGCGTCCGGTCTTTCTTGTTGCTATGTTCGTAAAAGTATCGGAGATCCATCCAGAGTGTTCCCAGTTAATGATGACCAAGTTGGAGATAGTAACCCAGAGATTTCGAAAACTGAAGCAATAACATAAATGTGGTAAGTTATGAGAAAGGGTTCGAGTTTACAAGGAGGGTACGACGAGTAAAGGAAGAAGTGAGCATGTGTTAAGAGAATAGAAGTGATCATTTCTTTTGTGAAATGAAGGTGCGAAGGGGATATCTTTTAGACCTTGGGTGGGAGCTTTTGTGGTAATAGAGGTGATTCCTTGTGGACTTGGATTTAGTAATTGCGCGTGTGTTATTTTGTGGCCAGGTGTGGCATTGGCAACTTGTTATGTTAAGAGGAACTTATCATTATCTGTATCGAGAAGGAACATTCGGGACGAATGTTTCTAAGGAGGGCAGAATGTTATACCCCGTATTTCCAGAGTATGTACGTGAGGACGTACGTAGGAAAGTTTAAGCCTTAGGATAGGCAAGGGTCAAAAATTGTGCACAACCCCCGAAAAGAATTGTTTTCCGACGAAACGTTTTCCAAACTTTGCGTGGGGAAAATTACGGTTGCGACATTAATAATTTTTGCGGATTTTTCCGAGAGATGAAATATTTTGGACCAACGAGAGGGTGACACTTGTCACCCTCAAGTGGGCGGTCATGTGGCCGATTGGTTGCACGTTTCTTGGCATGTGGCCTAAAACTTGGGTCAATGTTTGGAGTGATTTGTGGAGTAGATGGCTAGGGTGCACTTGGGCAAATCCACACCCTCCACTTGCCCTCCACTTGCCTTAATCTTGGCCATTGAGAGTCCTATAAATACCCCCCCCCCCCTTAGTTGAAGACTTCTTCATCCACTCCACATTTTCTAAGTCTTGAAATCCCTCTCCCCCTTTGATAAGTTTTCGTCCAAGCCTCCCCCTTCCCCCTTTGTGAGGCCTTGGCAGAAATACCCCCTTCCAAGTGGTGCTAGCCGAAAGTACCCCTTCCTAAGTGGTGCTAGCCGAAAGTACCCCCTGCAAGTGGTGCTAGCCGAAAGTACCCCCCCTTCCCTTGGAGTTGCTCGCGTCCAAATATACCCCCTTGGTATAAAATTATTATCCAACTATTTGTACTATTGCAAAATAACTTGGCCCAAATAACGGGTAGTATTTCGAGGTTACCCCTATACTAAAAGCCCAGAAATACTATAATACTTCCCTTCAGTCACAAAACGAAACCCTAAGGAAAATCTTAATAGTTGGTTGAAGTGCTAGTAGAAGTTGTTTGGGAACTTCTAAGGGTTTTTTGGAGCGGGTTGGAGCGCCCAGAGTAGGAGCTAAACGTTGCTCAGGATCGACATTAAATCTGGATAATTTTGGGCTTATCGAGGTAAATATCTTGTCCCCCTATTGTATTTAGAGTTTGCATACTGTTGAAGTATAAGAATTAAGTATAAGTTATATCTGAGGAAGGTATATAAGAAGGAATTGAACAGACTTACATAGAATTGTATTCTGATGAACTTGTGTAGTTTGTGGTAGGGAAGTGCTGCCCAATTTTCCGTAGAATCTTGTATCTAGATTTATTCTACAGAGTAGTCTAGACATTGATAGACTTATATAACCGTTATAGGTTGAAGTACTGCGAGTAGCGTATTCTACTCGAAGGGTGGAAAAAGGCTAGCAGGATTACAGTACTTTGGAGCGTTTTGCTAATTGTCGATAATCGTCGCGAGGTATGTGATTCTTCCTATCCTCTTGAGCATGATATTTTAAAAGAATATATATATAGTACGGTAGACGTACGTGTGTCAACTGAACGTGGTTTTACTCCGATGTCTTTTGACTTTAGTCTAAATAATAAGAATCTGAAGTATTTCAAAGGAATTAAGAATCGTTTTTGAAAGAAGAGTAATACTTGGTTTTAAAAGCTTAAGAGTTATACTAGCTTTATGGGAAGTTAGGTATAACGACTTAAGAGTGATAAAAGGAACGGTTTACTTAATTGTTTTATGAAAGTAATGTATGGATTTCGGAAATGAGAATAAGTATCGAACAAACCACTGCAGCGCTAATAAAGGGAAATGTATTGACTAATTAAGTATTATGAAAACCAGTAGAAACCTCCATCTGCATAGAAGCTAAGATGAGACAAAATGATATTACATTTCCTAGATCATGGCTGCTTTAATAAGATTGTTATGAACAAGTATAACCTACTCATACATAAGGCATATGTTTCTCAAACTGTTTTAAAAGAGAATTATATTATTAAGTGATTAAGACTATGAACTACGAAACCTTTCGAAATGAGAAACTTGAGCATTTGAAATTAGGCAAACTTGAACGTTTGGAAAAGAATGTTGTTACTTGATTTTACGAAGGGAAGTGTTTTGGTTTACTTAAAAAGATAGTCACTCTATTTTTATACTACGGGTATTGTGTGACTTTGGTGAAAGAAACTGATCTTTTAAAGAATTAATGTATGAAGTACTTTGGGGATAAAAACCCAAACTTGTTGACATGAAATAGAAAGTACCTTGTGTGAATAACTTGACTATGTTGGTTGGTGATAGCCTTGAAATACTTTTTTGTTGGTTTGATAAAGTAAACATGTTAGGATGCTACGTGTGTTAGTGTCTTGTGATATTTGTGTAAAGGGGTTTCCCTTGTTGTGCTTATGTTGTTTAACGATAAGCCGTTATGTTAGTATTATATCACTCACCTCTTGACATGATATACCGGGGGTTAAGCTGCCCCCCGATGCGGGGTATACCTCAGGAAGTCTTTGTGACTATGATTCGAGATACCTCATGTGGGTCCAGGTGGCCTATGCGGAGCTACGAGAGTTCCAAGTTAGTGTGCGGTCTATATGGCCATGCGGTCTATGTGGCCATGCGGACCACGGGTCCAGGACGATGCCGGGGAGTAGCTACCCTCGATGCGGGGAATACATCATGCGGGCCTATGTGTGTGGACTATGCGGAGCTGCGGGAAGTTCCAAGATTTGACGCGCACATTGATACTGAGGGCGAGTGGCCCGCTTCGATCATATGGCGCGGTCTAGAAAGACCTCGTGATACAGTTTTATGGCATTATTGGTACTGTGGGTTTTAGTAGTCGGCTATGCCTTCGTACTTACCCCGTACGGTTTTATTATGACAGTGGGACTCGGTGTTCATGTGTATTCCTTGGTGCTTTTATATCATAGATGGCGGTGAGGAAGGTATTCCACGGGCATGATTGATGTTGTGGGCGTGAGACCCATAGTTATATTTGAGTGATGACTTTGAGGCGTGAGTCCACGACTTGACACGCCTTATTTATTGTGAATCGTAGTTTGGTTATCATACATGTCTCTGCTTTATATAGACTACTATGATTTCATTTCTGATATTTTTAGTTTCACATACTTGGTACTGTTATCGACCTCGCCGGGCTGCGTTCATGCCGCAGGTAGAGGTACACCAGTCGTCGATCCTCGCTCTTAGGATCACAGTTCAGCGTTTTGGGAAGCTCCGTTTCTCCGGAGGCTTATCTTTGGTATAGTCCCTTGTCATTGTAGGTACTTACATTCAGGGGTATGGCGGGGCCCTGTCCCGTCATTATGGTTATAACATTCTTAAGTGCATGTAATCTTGTTGTGGCGAGAGTTTGTAAAAGGATGTATGCTGTTGATTCAAGTTTTTATATATATATGCCGAAAGGCAGCTTCTCTCAGATAAACTATTTTTCACTTCATATTATTTTCATGTCTTGTTTTATATTCCGCTGATTACTCTGATGTATGTCTACTTGGGTGCCCGGGTAAGGCACCAGTCCCGGGCCCGGGTTCGGGTCGTGACAAATACAATGCAATTCTCGTCTACAACAACACTACTTCTCTTTCAATTCCTTTTTCAATACAAGTTGTTATTCCAACATGCCACATAGTCATAAACAACTTCAACAACTATAATTCCTTCTTTATATAACATGTGACGACTTAAACTAATACTCAAATCGAATTGTAATCTTAAGGGCTAAACATGCTAGTTTTCGGATTAGAGTTCCAATATCCATAACACTTATCAACTTCATAATATAAACACCTCATGCTTGCTAATATCCATAGCTACAACAATAAGTAATCTTAATTACTAAAACGACAAGAATTATACCTTTACAAGCCCTTAAAATTTCCAAGATTCAAAGTTGCTCCTTAGAAATTCTTAGCTCCTTTACTTATGTTCCAATCCGCTCCAAGCACTCCTTAGAAGCCTATGAAGAACTCATCTTCAAGTTCCAACTTCAAAGTTGAAGAACTCCTTAAGTTTCCTCCTTGCGACTAATACGAAAACGCCACTTTTCCGGGATCTTTCTATTGAGATATCCTTACAATACCCTTAGGGACCTTGGGTTTAAGTCTTGTGAATAATGGAACAAAACTACAATTTTTTTTTGTGGGAAAGGGGGGTGAACCCGTGAGCTACACAAAGAGAACAAGAATGTGTGAAATAATTCTAAGTGTTGAAGAGCAAGTCTTGCACTAGTGTGTATATATAATACAATGGAGGGTCAAGATAATCACAAATGTGTGGCTAGGATGAAGAGCACTTGGATCATACACAAGTGGCAAGTTGACTTGGTCAATAATATCAAGCTAGCAAGACTTATCATCCACAATGGTCAAATGACCATCCTAACCTTGCATAATTTCGTCCAAGGCTATGTGGGGGGGTGCCACGTGTCGCCTTCTCATTCGTCCATAAAATCTGCAACCCTCGTGGGCCCCACAAAACGTAAAATTCATCGGGTGGGCCCCACATGACCAAATCCGTAAAATAACAAATTCCATAATTCTTATAAATTCGTAAAGTCTTAAATACCAAAGTTGAGAATCCAATTCTCAATAATAAACCTTTTTCCTTCACGAAGCTCGAAAACTTTTCCGTCGAAAAACCACATCTTTCTTCCTTTCCAATTTAATGTCGTATTCTCGTACGTACGTCCTCACATAGATACCCTGGAACTACGGGGTGTAACAGGCTTGCAGGGAACAACTATTATTGCTTCTTGGATGGTTACTCAGGGTATCATCAGATTGATATAGCACCATAAGATCAAGAAATGACAGCATTCACTTGCCTCTTTGGTACGTTTGCTTTCATAAGGATGTCATTTGGGCTTTGCAATGCACCTGCCACCTTTCAGAGGTGCATGATGGAAATTTTCTCTAACATGGTGGAGAGGACCATAGAGATTTTCGTGGATGATTTCTCGGTTTTGGGTCTTCTTTCGACGCGTGTTTAAGGCACTTGGAAGCAGTGTTAACACGGTGTGAAGAGTCCAACCTTGTGCTGAATTGGGAGAAGTGTCACTTCATGGCGAGAGAGAGGATTGTCCTTGGACACAAGATATCCAACCAAGGTATTGAGGTGGACAGAGCAAAGATTTCAGTAATTGAAAATCTACTACCTCTAGTGTCAGCAAAAGGGGTCAGAAGTTTCCTTGGGCATGATGGTTTCTATAGAAGATTCATCAAAGACTTCTCAAAAGTTTCGAAACCCTTTCCACCTTGCTAATGACTGGAGTTGCTTTTGAATTCAATAAGGAATGCATGAACGCCTTTCAGACACTCAAGGAGAGGCTAATCTCAGCACCCATAGTCATTGCACCAAACTGAGAGCTCTCATTTGAACTAATGTGTGATGCAAGTGACTATGCAGTGAGAGCAGTTCTTGAGCAGAAAGTTGATAAGGTATTCAGATCCATTTACTATGCTAGAAAAACCCTTAATGATGCACAATTGAATTATGCCACTACAGAAAAAGAATTGCTAGCAATAGTATATGCATTTGAGAAGTTCAGGCCATACTTAATTGGCAATAAGGTGATAGTATACACGGACCACTCTACCATAAAGTACTTGATCACAAAGAAGGATGCAAAACTCCGCCTCATCCGATGGGTACTGCTATTACAAGAATTTGACATGGAAATCCGTGACAAAAAGGGGACAGAGAACTCAGTTGCTGACCATCTGTCAAGGCTTGAAAACAAAGAGAGCCAGAATACCAAGAATGTGCAGATAAATGGTCACTTCCCAGATGAGCAATTGTTTCAAGTAAGCGCTGTCTTTAATTTACCTTGGTACGCTGATTTTGTTAATTTTCTTGCAGCTAAGGTAGTACCCCCAGGATTGACAAGACAATAGGTGAAGAGGTTCCACTCAGAGGTAAAACATTATTATTGGGAGGAGTCAATGCTCTACAAGCACTGTGCCGACCAAGTTATTAGGCGCTGCGTACCAGAAGATGAGATGCACCAGATTATCACTCATTGTCACACCTTATAATGTGGTGGCCATTTTGGAGCATCAAGGATAGCCGCCAAAGTATTGCAAAGTGGGTTTTATTGGCCATCCCTATTCAAGGATGCCAACGCCTTTTGTGAAGGGTTGCGATCGTTGTCAGCGAACGGGGAACATATCAAGGCGAAATGAAATGCCCCTGAATGGGATCTTGGATGTGGAGCTATTTGATGTGTGGGGGATCGACTTCATGGGTCCTTTCCCGTCGTCCTTTGGGAATCAATACATTCTTCTTGCAGTGGATTATGTGTCCAAATGGGTAGAAGCAGTAGCCACTAAAGAGAATGACAGTAAGACAGTCCAAAAGTTTCTCCAACAGAACATATTCACAAGGTTTGGTACTCCCAGAGCCATCATCAGCGATGAAGGAAGCCACGTTTGTAACAAGCAGCTTGATACACTACTTGGCCGCTACGGAGTCTACCACCGCACCACACTGCCCTATCATCCTCAAGCGAATGGGCCTATAGAACATCGTTCAAAACTCTCATTGGAATGTCACCATACCGATTGGTTTTTGGAAAAGCTTATCATCTGCCGGTGGAGTTAGAACACAGGGCTTATTGGGCGATGAAGAAGCTGAACATGGATGCCAAGACAGCAGGACAAAAGAGGTTGCTACAGCTGAGTGAGTTGGATGAATTCAGATACAACGCCTTTGAGAATGCAAAGATCTACAAGGCAAGAACCAAGACATGACATGATAAGAACTTGATCCCTAAAAAATTCCAAGCAGGACAACAAGTGTTCTTATTCAACTCAAGGTTGCGACTCTTCCCAGGTAAGCTTAAATCTCGATGGTCAGGCCCATTCACTATTGAAAGAGTATTTTCCTATGGTGCGGTTGAAATAAGAGGGAAATAGGGAGCACCGTTCAAAGTGAACGGACAGAGATTGAAACCGTACTTGATAAATTACATGGAACATGTGAGCTCTGTGACCCATCTCAAGCCAGTGTGAAGAGGAACCTGCGTCCGGCTACAAGATGTTAAAGACAGCGCTACTTGGAAGGCAACCCAAGGTTTTAAATTTATGCATTTTTAAACATGGAGCAAAAGCAGCGCTACGGCGCCGACATACAGAGCTGCGGCGCCACCCTGAAATTATCTGTCATACATTATCCGCCGCCACCGCCACCATTTTTAACCACAAGTCTGTAAGTTGTCCCGTCTTTCTTTTATTTTTGAGTCTTGCACACATTAGGGACAATGTGTGATTTAAGTTTGGGGGGTTCTTAGTTTATTTTTGTTCTTAGTTTATTTTTTATAGTTTATTTTTAGTCTATTTTTGTGTGTTTGAGTCTTGTTATTGTTCATTTTTATGTCTTATATGAGTCTAATTTTTTTTTCTTTGATCATGCATGTTGTAGTTACTTGAAACGCCTAATGAAGTAAAGTGGGATAATGTAATGGAATTAGAAGCAGAAAATCTGAACGCTTAAGTTAGATATGCCAAGAATTCTTGAAATCAAATTATTTGGGGTATCTTGCTTGATTTATGCATTTGTTAACGATTAAGCCTATGTGTCTGCTTACTTGTTATTTGAGGCGAAATAGTTAGGATATACATGTTAGGGATATGACTCAGACATTTCTTTGTTAGCCCTTTCTTACCATTCATTGTCTATCCTTGACATTAAAATTGTATCCCTAGTCAGCCCCTTTAAGCCAAAAATAAGATCTTTCTTTGACACCTTATAATTCCATAATTGTGCCATAAGTGGAAAATTAAGATTTTTGGAATGAAAAGTGTTGAAAAAGGACAAAAAGAGAAGTGATTTTTTTTTTATGCACCCCAATGAAAAAAAAATGCAAAAACTTAAGTTTGGGGGTGCCTGTTATTCACAATGCACTTCATTCTCTCTAAATAAAAAGAGGAAAAAGATAGGTATGAGATTAAAGAGGAAATCAAAAGAAAAGAGAAGAGTTGAAAGAAAAAGAGCTTATGGTACGTAAGTTGAGCCTAAATGCCTATTTTTTACCTACTTCTGCCTAAGCCTACATTACAACCCTAAAAAATCCTGAAGATCTCTAGTATGTGTACCCATGATTAGTGGAGAATAGCAAGTAAACAGGCCATAAAATTTTGATATTGACATGCATAGGTTAAGTGTTCTTACGTCCATTGAGAATGATTGAATTAAATTTGCGAAATATCTGACTTAAGAGTTTTAGAATGTTAAAAATCCATGTTATATGTTCCTGCATATTATCCTACTAACCTTCATGTTTTTCTAGTGGTAATTGTGCAGCAGATTGATCAGTGTCTTTGAGTCTTTTTATTTTTTTTCTTTCGTGTCTTTGTCTCTATTTCTGATCTTTACTCGAGGGCGAGCAAAGGTTAAGTTTGGGGGTGTTTGTTAGACGTATTTATATACACCTTTTGAGTCATTTTTAGTTAGTCTTTGGCCCATTTTTGTACAAATATGTGTCATGTTAGTATAGATTTTCTATCTTTTGAGTCACAGTGGTTTAAAATGGCACATTGGCGAAAAGAAGCAAAAAGAGGGCAGAAACAGAGGTTCCAGAGCCAAAAGAGACGAAAGGTTGGCACTCCGGACGAAGGATAGGGCTGCGCCATGACGCCACTCTATCAGCGAAAGAAGTGCCACGACGCCCAAAGAAAACCCGAGTTGCAGGAGTTTCGGCACCACGGCGCCGGTCTCAGGGCCGTGGCGCCGACGCGGGTTTTCAGTCAAATCCGAATGGGAATGGGCCAAGACCAAGAGGGAAAAGTTGGGAGCGTTTTTGGAGGATATAAAAAGGCCTTAGGGCAAATTTTTGAAGGGTTCCACAATCCCTAACTCTACACAACACATAGTTCTTGAAAGCTTCAAGATTGAAGACTTGTTCTTGAGTAATTCTTTTTCTTACTTTATTTATTTCTCAGTTTATGTTGGATAATCTTTTAGTTCTTAGCATGTCTATGGCTAGGAGCTAAACTTTAATTAGGGTTTTCCATTCGAATCACTTGAACCTCGTTTTATGATTTAATGCATGGTTTGGTTTCTTCTTTATATAGTTGAGATTTATTCAATAATTGCTTTGATTGCTTGGTAATTAATTGATCACTAATTATCATCACATTTATGATTTCTAATCGAGATCCGAAAGAGGAGATTGTGAATATACTATAGTTGAATAAACATAGGTTAAAATCGTGGACGAAAGTACCCCGATACTTGTGTAGTTTAATAGGTTATTGTTCTTAATCCTCCTTTGTGGTAAATCTTATGATCGAAAGATAGAAGGGTTCTGCATCGGGGTTGAGTGTTTATATATCCTAACCGGAATATAAAACGGCTTAGTTAACCTGCTATCTCAATATAGAAGAAGAACCTTTATCATTGAATTAAAGATTAAAGCGAGCGGATAGTTGAGGAGATTGGAAGCCCTATGTCCACCATATCTGATTTAAGTAAAGTAATTTAGTTAACTCTTATAATTATTTAGTAGTCATAGATACAAACAACCATCAAAATATCGATCACCAAATAGATACCATAGGATAGAAATTGGTAATTGAACACTAATCCCTGAGGACGATATTCGGTCTTACCCAGACTATATTAGTTGTCACGATACGTGCACTTGCGTTAAGCGTGTGGATAAATCGCTAACAGACTTTACCGTGTCCCAGAATGGGCCGGGCAGTATTCCTTGGATGGGCAGTTTATGTATATATGACTTTACCATGTTTCAGAATGGGCCGGGCAGTATACCTTGGATGGGCAGTTTATGTATATATGACTTTACCGTGTCCCATAATAGGTCGGGCAGTATACCTTTAATGGGAGGTATACCTTATATGACTTTATCATGTTCCAGAATGGGCCGAGAAGTATACCTTTGATAGGCAGTATACCTTAGAGGGGCAGTATACCTTAGAGGGACAGTAGGTATATATAACTTTACCGTGTCTCAGAATGGGCCGAGCAGTATACCTTAGATGGGCAGTGTACCTTACATGACTTTACCGTATCCCAGAATGGGCTGGGCAGTATACCTTATATGTTCATCGCGACCGTCGCTAGAAGGCCGGGCAGTATAGGTATATGACTCCATGGACATGTATCCATGAGGCGAGTATAGATACTCATGACAGTATGATGATTATATGAAAAGACATTCATGATTTTGATATGACTCTCATTTGTTTTAAAAAGGCACAGTGGACTCTCTATTTTTACAAAGTACAGTTGGCTCTTATTTTATATGGCATAGTTGGATCTGGTATTTGATTTTCATACTTGTCCTTGTCAGCTTTTATCCAGTCATGATCTTATTTACTGTACTTTATGTTTACATACTTGGTACATTGTTGTACTGGCCCTCTATCCGGGGGGCTGCGTTCATGCCCGCAGGTATAGGTACACAGTTTGGTGATCCTCGTACTTAGGATTATTGCTCAGCTTTTGGGATAGCTCTATTGTTTCGGAGTTTATCATTTTGGTACGGAGTTTGTATTACAGTCTTGTGTACATTCAGGGGTACGGCGGGCCCCTGTACCGTCTTAGTTACTGTCTAAACTCTTAGAGGTCTGTATTCATATGTGGGATGGACTTGTGTACAGTTGGAGTTCTTTTTGGTTATTGTATAGATAGCGGCAGCCTTGCCGGGTTGCCTATAAAAAAAAGAGTTTTCTTTAGCTTCCGCTGGTTATATGGGATGTATGGGTAGAAGGGTGCCCAGGTAGGTCACTAGTCGCGGGCCCGGGGTTTGGGTCGTGACTTGCTGGGCCGATGAAAATAATTTTAAGGCCATGTCCATTTTGAAAGGTTGTCCCTCGGTTTGCTTCCTTCGGAATGGGACGATGATGAGACTTATAAAAAATCACATGTGAGAAACCAACATGCGTCGGCGAGGCAACTAGATTGACTGACGAGTCACTAGTTCACAACCACGACATGAATGGGATTTCTTTTGCTGAAAAAACAAGGTTGACCCTTCCATAATTAAAACTTCTACTGTTTTATACGGATTCGAAGGTTTTTTACTTGCATTATTCATTACTAACTATCTTTTCTTTTACCTTTTGCGATGGATATCTAAACAATATGGGACATCAAAGCGGGGTTCTACAAAGACAAAAGACAATAAGATTGTCGGACTTGTGGCCAAGGCCCAAGAGATGACGCAGTCATCGCCTCATCCCTTACTGTTTTAATTTATTTAAATTTTGCCTTTCTTTTGTTTTATATTGTAATTTAATTACTCTGCTTGTGTGATTGTTTAATTAGTAGAATAATTATACCTAGGACTAATAAATTAGAAAGGGTTGTTTTATTTGTTGTTTTAGGCTCGCAATGCAGACTTTTCATCAGAATCAATTTTACATGCAAACACATACATTTTTAACAAATAAATTTTTTACATGTATTTTTATAAATCATGTCATACAAATGCATGATTTTTAATTAAAAAATCAATTTTTTACATTTCATTTTATAAGTTATGTCATGCAATACATACTTTTTTTCAATAAATTAATTTTACATGTATTTTCATAAACAATGCCATTGCAATTTGTCAAAATGCATCTTTAAATTAATACTTGCAACATCCTTTTAATTAACATCATACTTTCAAAACATGCATTCTTTTAGCATAATAATTAACCTAGGTTTGACCGGATAATCACAGTTAGCGGATCTTAAAGGATGTCTAACCCCCTCTCTTTAGTAATAAAGAACCCTTACTCAGAATCTCATATTTTTGCAGACCATTAAATGGAGTTCATTTTTGAAGCATTTAGTTAACATTTAGGTGTCCTAATTCACCCTAATAATTAAGTGGCGACTCCTTAACCTTAATCTTTACATAATTCAGGAACCACCAATATGTTGTACACCGTTCTGACCCTGGTAAAAAACGGATGCGACAGCATGACGACTCCGTTGGGGAACTTAAGATTCTTAACCATAGCAAATCTAGGTTTATTATTTGGCTCTATTTTCTCTTTAATTGATCTAGTGCTTTAAATAGTTTTCTTTATTTTTGTATGCTTAAATTGTTTTAATTGCTACTTTCTTTTACTACTTTTCTTAAATTGGCATTCCGCTCATATTTCCTCTACTTCAGAAAATTAATACTATCACACAATACACGCGAGGTGTGTTTCGCGCACCCGCAAAAATTTCTTTCAAATATCCAAATTTTAGGAGAGTTGACGTATGCACAGAGCGTCCGGACTATTCGGTGTCCGCGTAGCCTTCTCGCTTGAGTAATCCGCTCGGGAACCTTGCGTCTAGTAAGACAAATTTCAGAAAATATAGGGTAGAACTATACCACACTTTATCTTAAGTCATGTATGCATACATCTTAGGTGGGTCGAACCTTGGTATCGTCTCCACAATTAGGATATCTACCAAATTGTCAACGGGTGTCACAACCCAACGACCAATCAACATATTATGTGTAGCGTGATAATGATAGACGGATCCAAGTCTAATCATGATATGCCGTAATTAGAAAATGTACATTCATTTTGTTGTCATTTCTAACAAAAGCATTACAGTTTAACAGCTTGGATCAATATATCATAATCTCGCATATTTGGCGTTTAGGCGCACCTCTGACATAAGAGAGGTCTCATGCATGTTAGGACACACACTTGATTTGCATGCAATTTGCTTATTATTGTTTGTCACTTGTAACTCTGTACACATTATTTAAAGCAATAATTACTCATTTCATACTGACTTGGTTTGCTTCATTTTTGAAAGGTTTATTTTGCTCAGCTTATTTCCTAAAGGTTTTTTTTGTGTTGACTAAAACTGGCATAACTCCCTTACTTCACATGATCAAAGGCAAGATCACCCAGCAAAATGACTAATTCAGAGGTACACAATTATTTGGGATGTGGAGCATGAAGTTGTTCTAAAAATTGGACATGTACCCTGACCCTGTTTCTCCTAGAGGCTTGTTTAAAATTGTATTAGCATTTAATGAAACAATGCGATTCAAATTGAGGTATGAATCACATTTATGCATTCAATGGGTTTTGCCTCCTTCTTTTGAAAGCTTAAAATTCAAACCGTTTTTTGCAATTTCAAAATTTATTTTGTTTAATCAATTCTCTTTCAGCATACATACTAATGAAGTTGTCGATAATATGAATGTGACATGTAATGAAACAAGTGAACAAAGTCCAAGCGACGAAATTACAAGCATTTACATGAGCATTTGCCCTTTGCATTTTTGGGCTATCACACTACAATCAAGACTTCTACTGGGGCAACACTGTATCTTTTGGTCTATGGGACAGAAGATATGTTACCAGCCGAGGTAGAAATACCATCCGTGAGGATTATTCAAGAAGTCAAGTTGAGCAAAGCCAAGAGGATACAGAATCGGTACTAGCGATTGATGAAAAACGGATGAACGTAGCTTGTCACGGCCAACTTTATCAGAGTAGAATGACCAAAACTTCCAACAAGAAAATAAAATCAAGAATTTTCAAGCCGGGGAAATTGGTGCTAAAACGCATATTCCCGCATCAATATAAAGCCAAAGGAAAATTCGCACCTAACTGGCAAGGACCTTACATGGTTCACCAAGTGCTAACTAGATTAGCACTGATCCTAGCTAAAATGGACGGCAAGGTATGGCCGAAAGCTATCAACGCAGATGCAGTGAAAATATACTACATGTAGAAATTTTTATAGGTAATGCATTTTCTATGTTGTGAAATTTGCGATCCCTTGGCGGGATTCGCAAAGAACCCATGACGGCTTTCGTATCTTTAAAGCACAAATTTCCCCAAAAATACCATTTATTTGTAACATGAACTACGTTATAACCTGATTTCTTCGACGAGATACGTAGGCGACCCACATCGGCTTCGGTCCCATTTTAGAAAACCTTACACTTCCCATTTTACTTGTAACGAACTAAGTTATGACCTGGTTCCCTTGTTGGGATACGTAGGCGGCCTATATCGACTTCGATCACACCATCCGAAATTTTCCTCCCTTATTTTTGCATATAGCAAACTATACCTACCTGATCACCTTGATAGGAAGAGCAAGCAACCCACACAGGACTCGATCTTGTCCAGTTTAAAGTTCAGCATCCTTATATATCAGAAACTGGGGTAGATTTTAAGGATTCACTGCAAGAAGACACCGTCAGACATGGAAAAGTGTCAGCCAACCAAGTCTTCAGTCAGAAGAAGGATTTTGGATAAGACGTTTGCTTCGTTTCACTGCATGTCACTATTCGAGAATTCGACAGAAATTCTTATTAACATATATACTTTTTTATAAGCATATTATTTTTAACAAATATTTTTCACTAACAACTAGCCAGGACTGGAAGCCAGAAAGGGATTACAGGTCCAAACCAGTGGGACGTGCAAATAGCAAAAGTCAAAGCTACAAAGTCAACGGAAATCAACCGCCCTCTCCCCCAAACTCACAAGTTTCTTTGAGTACATGTACTTAAACTGGAAAGGTGTAGGGAAGTCGCAACATTTATGTTTAATTTTGCAAGGAACTTCCGCATCACAACTGTTACACCCCGTAAGTCCAGGACATGTATAAGAGAATGTACGTAAGGAATCAAGACTTGGAAATTGGTACGAAAGGAAGAATTGTTTTTCCGGCAGAAAATCTTCCGAACGTCGGAAAGGAGAAATGTTCGTTGTTGAGAATTGGATTCTCAAAATGCATTATTTGAAGAGTATGGAACTTATTAACTTTATGGAAATTTATTTTTACGGATTTGGTCATATGGGGCCCACCCGAGGAATTTTACATTTTTGTGGGGCCCACGAGGGTTACGGAATTTTATGGACGAATGAGAGGGCGACACGTGGAACCTCCACCACATGGTCTTGGTCGAAAATTTGCAAGGCTAAAATGGTCATTTGAGCAAAGTGTAGATGACAAAGTCTTGCTAATTAAGAGCTTTACATTGTTGACCAAGTCAAGAGCCATTTGGCTTGATCTCCTTCATCCAAAACCTAACAAGTGTTATTATCTAAGCCCTTCATTGTGTTATATATGCTTCACTAGTGCAAGACAAGGTCTTTAACACTTAGAAAAATCACAACACTTCTTGTTCAAGAAGGTGCTCTCGGCTTTGATGAATAATCCACACAAAAATTTTGTAGTTTTGATCCTTTGTCCACAAGACTTTAACCCAATGTCCCTAAGGGTATTGTAAGGATATCTCAATAGAAAGATTTCGGAAAAACGACGTTTTCGTATTAGTCGCAAGGCGGAAACTTAAGAAGTTCTTCAACTTTGAAGTTAGAACTTGAAGATGGGTTCTTCATAGGCTTCTAAGGAGTGCTTGGAGCGGATTGGAACTTAAGGAAAGGAGCTAAGAATTGCTAAGGCGCGACTTTGAATCTTGGAAATTTTAAGGGCTTATAAAGGTATAATCTTGTCGTTTTAGTAATTAAGGTTTACTTATCATTGTAGCTATGGATATTAGCAAGCATGAGTTATATATTATGAGGTTTGATAAGTGTTTTGGATATTAGAACCCTAATCCAAAAACTAGCATGTTTAGCCTTAAGATTGGAATTCAAGTCGATTATTAGTTTAAGTCGTCGCATGTTGTATAAAGAAGGAAATTGTAGTTGTTGAAGTTGCTTATGACTATATAACATGTTAGACCTTAGAACTTGGAATTGGAAAAGGATTGGAAAAGACTTTGAATTGTTGTTTATGTAGTTGGCCGAGAATGGCTTGAATTTTAAACTACTTGGTTTGAATTGTGGGGCAGAATTTTACACGTATTGTAAGGCGTGTAATCCCCTTTGTTTGGTTGTTGTTTTGAGCCTTAAATGTGGCGTGTTGGTTATTGTATTCGTCCTTGAAAAAGGTGGCAAAGTGAGTAGAAACAAAGGAAGTGCTGCCCGATTTTCCATAGAATTAGAGATTGTATACTTAGTATTATTCTACGTTAGAGACTAGAAGTTGATAGTCTTGTTGTGACCATTATAGGTTGACACTTCTACGTACGGCGTATTCGTCTTAGCTTGTGGATTTAGCCGAAAAGGTATGTGAACTATCTCCTCTTCTAGCATGATTCCTTAAGATAAAGAAAGTATGTCCTACTCCTTAAATGATCCATTCCTTGGTTGTAATTGGATTGCCTAAAATAGAATTTGTTCTATGTACTTCCTTGATTGTACTTTGATGTTTAAATTGTAAGTTGTATAATCCATTTCCTTAGTGAAGTTGGATTCTTAAAAGTGAAAGTATTTTACTTAAAGTACATAGAGTCTTCAAAAGGAAGTGGTTTCCAAATCTTTTGGCTAGTGCCTTAGTTCCAAAACCTAAGGGTCATTATAATGACTTTAGGGGAGTCAAAGGAGTGATTTACTTATTTGATTTAAAAGAGGAGAAATGACATGATTTAAGTAGAAGAAACTTGTTTTCTAAATATTAGGAGACTTGAAGTATTTTGAAAGTTAAGAAACTTGATTTGTAAGTATGTGATACTTGGTTTTAAGTATAAGTCTCTTGGTTATAAAAGGAATGGATATGTCTAAAACCATAAAGGGTTATAACGGCGTTATGAGAAGTTGGTTATAACGGTTTTATGGAAGGTTAAGAAAGTTGTCTATTTTTATTATTAGGCATAAGTTGCCTAGATTGTGAAAATTTGAAGTTACTTGATTTCAAACTTTGGAATGAGTTTTCTAAAAGTGTAGTAACTTACTTTGAAAATAGACATGCCTTGATACTACGGGTGTTAGTATCTTGGGGTTTTACATAAAAAAGAGTATTTTGAAAAGAATGTACGTACGTAGTACTTTGGCTTGTTTAACTGAGAATTATTCTATGTGTGCCTTGATAAGTATTTTGGTTTATTTAATTGAGAATTATTCTATGTGTGCCTCGATAAGTACTTTGGCTTGTTTAATTGAGAATTATTCTATGTGTGCCTCGATAAGTACTTTGGCTTGTTTAATTGAGAATTATTCTATGTGTGCCTCGATAAGTACTTTGGCTTGTTTAACTGAGAATTATTCTATGTGTGCCTTGATAAGTACTTTGGCTTGTTTAATTGAGAATTATTCTATGTGTGCCTCGATAAGTACTTTGGCTTGTTTAATTGAGAATTATTCTATGTGTGCCTCGATAAGTACTTTGGCTTGTTTAATTGAGAATTATTCTATGTGTGCCTCGATAAGTACTTTGGCTTGTTTAATTGAAAATTATTCTATGTGTGCCTTGATAAGTACTTTGTCTTGTTTAATTGAGAATTGTTCTATGTGTGCCTTGATAAGTACTTTGTCTTGTTTAATTGAGAATTTCCAATGTGTGCTGGTGATAGCATTTGAGTACAAGTATTATGTTTTATTACGTTGTCGCAACTCTCGGTTGGAGGGTCAGCTGTCTTGTTGTAAGTTTACTTGGACGTACCGGCAGTGATGTGGGATTCCACGGGTATGCTTCCATTATTTGTGTTACCCCATGGTCATGCTTATACGATGTGGGATTCCGGGGCATGTGACCACGAGGGATACTCCTTGGACATGCTTATACGATGTGAGATTCCGGGGCATGTGACCAGGAGCGGGTTAGATTCCCGGATTTGTTTATATTACCCCATGGTCATGCTTATACGATGTGGGATTCCGAGGCATGCGACCACGAGGGATACTCCTTGGACATGCTTATACGATGTGGGATTCCGGGGCATGTGACCAGGAGGCGGGTTAGATTCCCGGATTTGTTTGTATTACCCCATGGTCATGCTTATACGATGTGGGATTCCGGGGCATGCGACCACGAGGGATACTCCTTGGACATGCTTATACGATGTGGGATTCCGGGGCATGTGACCAGGAGGCGGGTTAGATTCCCGGATTTGTTTGTATTACCCCATGGTCATGCTTATACGATGTGGGATTCCGGGGCATGCGACCACGAGGGATATTGTTATATCATGGACTGCCGGCAGTGAGAAAGGATTCCACGGGCATGGTTGATATTATGGGCGTGAGACCCATAGTTATATTTGAGTAGTGACTTTGAGGGCATGCGTCCCTGACTTGATATGACTGCTTATGTATTGTGTACTGTAGGTTGGCTATCATACATGTCTCCTGTTTTGTTTAGACTGTCATGATTTCATTACAGTATTTTCAGTTTCACATACTTGGTACATTCTTCGTACTGACCTCCTTCGGCCGCGTCTGCGCCGCAGTTTAGGTACGTGATTTGGTGATCTGCAGTGTAGGACCGCCGAGTTTTGGATAGCTCCTTCATTGGGAGTTTATCTTTTGGTATAAGTTCTTTCGATGTGAGCTTTTATACGATTATGGATGCGGCGGGGCCTTGTCCGTCACGATTGATAAAACTCTTAGAGGTCTGTATTCATATGTGGGATTGGACTCATGTACAGTGTAGTGTCTTTTGTTTTTGTATATTATGGCAGCCTTGTCGGCTTTGCCCTTGCACGTATGTTGGTTTAAAAAAGAAAGGGTGTTATTTAATTTCCGCAGTTTACTTGTGTTGTTAAGGTAGAAGGGTGCCCAGGTAGGGCACCAGTCACGGGCCCGGGGTTCGGTGCGTGACAACAACTCACCACAAGGATCGCTTTCCTGTTTTTGGTATATACAAAGACGTCATCTCGACAAATCACAAATGCACAACGCCTATACAACGAAACCATCTCATCCCACGCGGGTCACAAACACATAACATCTATGCAATGCTGTTATTTCAACCCATGTGGGTCACAATCGCACAACGTCTAGGCAACGATGTCATTTAAACCCATGCGGGGGGGGGCGCACACACATAACGTCTAGACAACAATGCCATCACAACCTATATGGGTCACAAATGCATAACATCTAGGAAACAACGTCATTTCAATCCATGCATATCAAAAATGCACAATGTCTAGAAAATAACGTTATTTCAACCCATGCAGGTCACAAACACATCACATCTGTGCAACGACATCATTTCAGCCCCTATGGGTCGCAAACACATCACGTCTATATAACAACGTCATTTCAACCCATGCGGGTCACATACACATTACGTCTTTGCAAAGACGTCATCTTAGAATCGTAGTTACAACACGTCTATGCAAGGACGTCATCTCAGCATCAAAATTACAACACGTCTATATAAGGATGTCATCTCAGCATCGCAGTCACAACACATCCATGCAACGACAACATCTCTTACAACAAATCAACGACAAGAACATTATCAGCATTACGTCCATACAACGACATCATCAACATTACGTCTATACAACAACGTCATCAACATTACGTCTATACAATGACGACATCAACATTACTTCCATACAACGACGTAATCAACAATACGTCCATACAACGACGTTATCAACAATACGTCCATACAATGACGTCATCAACATTACGTCCATACAATGATGTCATCAACGTTACGTTCATACAACGACATCATTAGCATTACGTCCATACAAGGACGTCATCAGTGTTACATCCATACAAGAACGTCATCAGCATTACATCCATACAACGACGTCATCAGCGTTACATCCATACAACGACGTCATCAGCGTTACATCCATACAACGACATCATCAGCCTTACGTCCATATAATTACATCATCAACATTACGTCCATACAATGACGTCATCAGTAGGGCTGTTAGTGGTTCGAATATACTCGAGAACCGGACCGAAACCGACCGAAACCCGACCAAACTGCATCAAACCTTAACGGTCCGATACGAGTATCAAAAAATACGGACCGATAAGGAACCGGATCGGTAACCCAGAAAATACCCAGAACCGGTCCCCACCCCACCCCCACCCCGCCCCTCCACTGACCAAGAAGCCCCCACGAATTCCCTCGCCACTCTAATTAGTTGTAAATTGATCAAACTTTATATGGTCATAACTTTGCGCTCGGACGTCCGTTTTACCTAATTTGTTTTTTGATTTCGCGTATTTTTTCGAGACAAATAATCCCAAACGGACTAAGCTTCAGCCGATTTCTCCAAAAACGTCCATCTTGCCCCTCAATTTCACTTTTCCCTCAAATCGTTACGTTTTTTCCCTTTTCAAATCTAAATATCTCGCGATGTACAATTGATTTCAACGTAAATATTACGTGGCACCGCGTCCGAGAATGTCAATTTCAGTATTGGAAATTCAATTTTTTTAAAAAAAAATATATATATGGCCCGACCCGGAAAATTCTTACGGCCCGATCGAACCGACGATAAGGTTTCGTCCGGGACGAATCTCGTTCAGACCGAAACCTTACGTCCGGTCGGCCCGACCGTAAGCTTATTGACCGGTCGTGGTGATACCTGCACGACCGGTCCGATAACAAAGACTAGTCATCGATACGTCCATACAACGATGTCATCAACATTACGTCCATACAACGACGTCAGCAGCGTTATGTCCATACAACGATGTCACAACATTATAGCTATATAACTATGTCATTACGTCTATACAACGACATCATCAACATTACGTCCATACAACAACGTCATCAACATTACATACATACAACGACGTCGTCATCATTACATTCATAAAATGACATCATCATCATTACGTCTATACAAATGACATTATTTTGCATGACATTTATACAAGGACGTCATTTCAATTCACAGGGTCGTATTCTCTTATACCCATTTTATTCAGCAGTTATGCACTATTTTTTCTCTTAGCTCTAGTTTGCAGGAATTTGAATCGATAGGAGCTTTAGCACACTGTGAAACTATCTCTTACAGCAAACTGAGACAATTGTTTGGAGATCTAGACTTTCCAACAAAGGTCAGCAGTCCACTTCGAACGTCGTTCCGCTCTTCCCTAATATTTTATTGCACCGGCAACCAGTGTCATTTTAACTCGACACTAGGGCAATTTTTTCTTGAATCTACATCAACTTTTGCTTCTCAATTTTTTTGCTATTGAATCTGGCTGAATATTGAACTCTGGCGACGCTACTGTTTGTTCCTATTTCTCTTGCATTTACGGTGTTGAGCGGTTGTTGGACTGACTTTGCTCTGTTTTTGACTATTTTCGCCACTGTTACTGTCACGCCCTTTTTCGACCGCGACTTTTAAATTAAAAGGTCCTGCTTAATAAAAAAGGTTAGAAAATAAAATAAATGCTAAAAGTGCAAAAGAATGCTAAAAAGGGTGTTAAAATGCTAAAAGTGCAAAAGGTGCTAAAATGCTAAGGGGTGCTTAAAAGTGCTAAGGGTTCGCGGAGTCGCCACCTAATTAATTGGGTGAATTAGGACACCTAAATGTCAACTAGGTTAAAGTCAACACTAACTCCATTTTAATGGTCTGCTAAACTTAATGAGATTCTGGGTAAGGGTTCTTTATTAATCTAGAGGGAAGGGGTTAGGCACCCTCTAAGATCCGCTAACTTGCGGTTGTCCTGCCAAACCTAGGGTTAATTATTATATTTTAAAATTCTTGTTTTGAAAATATAAAGGATGCTTCAAAATATTTTATAAAAGGCATGTTGATAAAAGTTTATAAGACTAAGGCCAATATGTAAAAGATGCAAAGGTTATTTATGGACTAATTATGTGCGCATGCAAAGGTTATTTATGGACTAATTATGTGTACTTCTAGCTAAATTAATCTTGCTTAACCTGCGTATAATATTATATAAAAGGTGCTTAAGATGATTCTTGAAAGTTTAGGAGAAAATTTGTTATGGATTTAAGAAGAAACAAAATGTTGGTTTTATGATGCAAGTTAAATCATTTAGATTACTTTGGTAAAATTTAGACATGCATGACAATCCTAAAAGACACATAAAGTAGAAGTGCATTTCTAATTTTAAATTACCTTCCCCCTTGTGTGTTCAAAGGCTAATTGCTCTTGGTTTCCTATTAATTACAAAGTCATATAATAAAATTACAATAACAAATAAAATGAGATAAGGAGGTTAAGAGAGTAAGGGATTGAAGCGGATGACTCCGTCCTATTTGTTTTTCTAGGAATTGCAGAAGAGGGAGCTCGATGGATGTAGATGCAGGCCTTTACGTTTGCCACGATGAGTTTCACTATGAGACTCTTTGTTGCTCCGGTGCGTGCCATGTAAAAAAAATGATAAGGATTAGTACGAGCCCAAAAATTAAATAACAAACAAGCACTTGACACATAGTTTGTATTTGAGCAAGCATGCACATAAAGACCAACATGTGACAATATAAGGTGGAATAAGCAGCCAGCAGATGGTAAAAGAAATAGGGATGGGCAGGTATGCAGACAGTACAGACCGGCTTCCAATATTATATGCAACACCCAGCAGTTCCAAGTGAATACAAGTAAACAGTAGGCTTTGGTGATTCCCTATTCTTGAAACCATTTCATCAAGCAAACAGACGGGCAGTACGCAGCAACAAACAAAGGAGAGAAAAAGATAATAGGCAGGTCCAAACACATGTTCACTACGAATCAGATCTGATTACAGTCTATAAATATAGATTCATATACTAACAAGAGAAACGAAACAATATGTGGTCAATTATGGAATGATTCAACCATTGGCTTGAAGATGTAACAGGCACAACATTGATCAACTAACAGTTATGCAGGGACAGGGCAGAAAAGGATACAGGAATGGACAAGCAGGAGGCAACATATTGGATAGCGGTGACCCATTTAGTGCGGGTGAACATCTGATTATGATATGACATTTATAAACAATATTCAGAGAACCCAGCAAGCAAGTACACGCATCATAATAGGCAGTTTTAGACATGAAGATCCAATTTAAGCCATAAATAAGAAACACTAAGCAATAGACAATAGATATTTCCCTTTGGTTAGTATCTGTTTCAGATCCTCCATTTCAGGGGTGCATCAGATCCCAAGTCCAACAGTCCAGTTCATCAACATGCTAGTATAGACTTCAAAATTTGCTTATCTCATACCAATCGTAGAAACATATAAGCAGAATAATAGCCAAAAGACATATTCATCTTTACTGAATATGAAACAAATAGAGGTATGCAGCAACTTAAACGCACTCTCAATGATTATAAGTTATGTCAAATAAATAAGAAACACTAAGCAATAGACGGAGACAAAACAGACAGAAGCTAAGAGGTGGATTCCTCTCTAACCACACACGAAGCAGGTATAGACACTCTCCACGGGGGCAAACACAATAGCACAATACTCCCATAATTCCTTATACACAAATGACTATTCTGAACAGATTTATGGGTATATTGGTAGCCAAATCTTTATAATATTCATTTGATCAGGGAGGCATTTGAATAGGTTAACATGGCAAGCCTCCAACTATCGCAAATCAGAGACGAAACAGATGACTAGACAAGCTAACAGTCAAGTAAAACAGTGTCGACATTAAACCAGCAATTTCGACCACACACAGCAGCGATTAAAAGCGTTGGCATTATCAACAGAGCATATTACTCAAACAGATTACAAAGTGTAAATTGCATAATAAAACTGAAAAAGAAACGGGTTTACCTTCTCCGGACAGCGAACCGGGGAAGCGTATCAAGTCGTCGGTCCACTCGAGTTTTGGCTTTGCGATGCGAATAAAAGGGCAAGGTTTGTTTGCTGATTTCTTGGCTGGAATTGAAAGAAAGGGTTTCGAACTTCCTATTCGTGCGATGCTAATGGTCTGGGTGCTGAACCCCCTAACTCCCGATGCTCTGCTTCCTATTTTTCTTGTTTCTTCCCTAATTCCCGATGCTCTGCTTCCTCTTTTTTCTTGTTTCTCCCCTAACTCCCGATGCTCTGCTGCTCTGCTTGCATGTGTAAAAATGATTGCTACCCGACTGAGCTCTGCCTTTCTAGGGTTTCTATTGGGTGTATATGTTGTGTTTACTACTGGCTTTTTCCATTGACGGGGGAGATGCCCTTTGCATGTGTAGTTGGTTGGCTTATATAGTTTCTATTTGACTCTAAACTTGGTAAACTACTGGTGTGAATTCGTGGGCGATTTGGGTTGATTTCAAGGATATTTTGTGCGATTTGTTACTGATTTTGAAGTAAGATTTGGGTGCTGGTTATGGTAAGAAATCGTTGGAGAAAGGGGGGGAGACGACTGGGGTTAGTGTGCATGGGTAAGGAAAACCCCGGATTCTCCGGCGAGAAATCTGGGCGTGGAGGCGACTGGAAAGCTTAGGTTTTTTTTTTAGGTTTCGTTTTTTAGGTGCGTTTGAGGGAGGACGATGATGGGCTGAGGGTTGTTTTTTTTTGTTTTGTTTTTGTTTGTGGATTGTGGACGAGAAGGGTACAATAAAAGGGCTTGCGGGGCTGAATATAGGCTAGAGGAGCTGGGCCTGCGTGTTGGGTTCTTGTCGCGGATGGTCTTTGGGTAGAATGTGAAATTTGGTGATACTAATAAGTTTAATTTAAGTGGGTTATTAGTTTAAAGTGTTAGTTTTAGGAATTAGTTTAGGTGTATTATTAATTAATTAGTGGTGAATTAAATTAGTAAATTGTGATTAAATTATTTAGGTGCTTTATTAATCTAATTGTTATAATAATAAACGCGGGCGTGTTATTTAATTAGTGCTTAATATTTTAGAATGCTAGCTATTTATTTAAATCTTATTTATTGTGCATTATTATTTAAAATAAGTTATGAAATTGCTTTGCGTAATAATAAATGCGACTATGCTACTTGACACGACGTCATTGCTAAATTATTTATTTTATATATTTATTAATTATTTAAGAATTGTTTGACAGGGCTTAAAATTAATAAATCCATTGTGAACTCTAAGTGCTTAATACTCTACGTAAAATGCGGTGTTATTATTAAATTGCTTATTTATGCCTGTATTTAATGTTTTATCTCCGCATTTTATTATAAAAAATCATAAAAAATTATTTTACAAAATTAGTGTAATTTTATGGCTAATGACTGGGCGGGAGGGTCAAAATTGGGTGTCAACAACTTGTCCCTCTTTGTATGGAGATGATGGAAGAATCTTCGGACAAAGACGTTGACTCATAGCCAATTTTGTCTCGATCCTCAGAATTGCAGAAATGTTGGGCAATTAAGACAAGACTGACGCGGACTCAAAACTGTCCCAGTGTCGAGTTATGACGACACTGGGCTACCATGGTCAAAACACCAAAGCGGGCTAACGCGGACTCAAAATTTGTCCCAGTGTCGAGTTATGACGACACTGGGCTACCATGATCAAAACACCAAGGCGGGCTAACGCGGACTCAAAGCTTGTCCCAGTGTCGAGTTATGACGACACTGGGCTACCATGGTCAAGACACCAAGGAGGGCTAACGCGGACCCAAAGCTTGTTCCAGTGTCGAGTTATGACGACACTGGGCTACCATGGTCAAAACACCAGGGCGGGCTGACGCGGACTCAAAATTTGTCCCAGTGTCGAGTTATGACGACACTGAGCTGTGGTGCTAAAATAAGTAAAAATAAAAATAACTGGCTTGAACCGGGGTGTACTGTTATCGGCTTATGATGCTGGGTTTTATGGTGATGTGGAACGAGTGGACCGCCGCTTGAGGCCGCTTCTGTCATTCATTGGGAAGGTTGGCCCCCCAACAAATTTCCCCGGTTCGCTGTAAGAGAAACTCCACGTTGTGCTCCTGCTCCTGCATGCTAAGACTTAAACAAACGGTTAGTGCATAACTGTTAAGGCAAAATGATGATGCATAATTTTTAAAAGCAATGCAACTGTGAGTAGAAAATGTTATCCCGCAAAAATGTGATGCCTGTTGTGTTGATGCGATGCTGCAAATGTTGTGATTTCGCCGCACGCGTCGTGTTGCGATTGTGAATGCAGATATGTTGTCGCTTGCTGCCCCTGTAGACTAAAGCTTAAGAAAGAGTTAGTGCATAACTGCTAAGACATAATAATAAAGCATGAATAAGAAATGCAATTTTGAGAGCAGAGAAATCGTCCCTGCATAGATGTGATATGCTGATGATAGCGTCGTTTTCGGACTTGCGTCATGGCGTCGTTTTCGGACTTGTTGTCTTGATCGCGTCATTGCACGGGCGTGTTCTTCTTGGCGTCGTTGCGTAGACATAATCGATCACGTCGTTATGCGGGCGTGTTCTTCTTGGCGTCGTTTTGGACTTCTTTGTGCTGATCACGTCGTTGTCTGGACGTGTTGCTGCTGGCGTCGTTGCGTAGACATAATGCTGATCACGTCGTTGTCTGGACGTGTTGCTGCTGACGTCGTTTTTAGACTTGTTGTGCTGATAACGTCGTTGCGTAGACATAATGCTGACCACGTCGTTGTCTGGACGTGTTGCTGATGGCGTCGTTGCGTAGACATAATGCTGATCACGTCGTTATGCGGGCGTGTTCTTCTGGCGTCGTTTGGACTTCTTTGTCGATAATGTCTTTATGCGGGCGTGTTCTTCTTTGGCATCGTTGCGTAGACATAATCGCGATCACGTCGTTATGCGAGCGTGTTCTTTGTTGGCGTTATTTTGGACTTCTTTGTCTTGATAACGTCGTTACCGGGACGTGTTGCTGCTGGCGTCGTTGCGTAGACATAATGCTGATCACGCCGTTGTCTGGACGTGTTGCTGATGACGTCGTTTTCGGACTTGCTGTGCTGATAACGTCGTTTCCTGGACGTGTTGCTGCTGGCGTCGTTGCGTAGACATAATGCTGATCACGTCGTTGTCTGGACGTGTTGCTGCTGGCGTCGTTTTCGGACTTGCTGTGCTGATAACGTCGTTGCCTGGACGTGTTGCTGATGCTCCTGTAGAATAAATGCTCCTGCAAGCTAAGTTTGAGAAAAATTAGTGTATACCTGTTAAAACAAAGTGATAAATATTTGAGAAATGCAATTTTGTGGGTAGAGATGTCGTCCCTGATATGTCAGATGATGTGAATACTGAGATGTTGTCCTTGCACGGATATGTTAAACGCTGCAACTGACGAATCGCCATGATGCCTTTGTTGTGTGCGATGTGTGGGTTGCAAATTTGACTTTATGCCTGAGCTGATGCGCTAGCCCTTGTTGCAGAATTCAGAATTCTGACTTGATTATCGATGCCTTCTTCTGCTTCTTCTGCTTCTGATGCGGACTTTGAATTTTGGATTGTTGTCATATCTTCTGCCTCTGCTGCTTCTTTCTGGTTCTGCGAAGAAACTTTTTGCCGTATTTTCTGCTTCGGTTGTTGCACTTTACATTAATATGAAAGACTGCGCCAAAGAAAATTTGTGAGTTTGGAAGTCGATTCGCATTTGACCGCGCCTTGTTCCTTGACATCTGCGTGCACGGCACCTTGGACTGCAACCGCATGCAGTTTCCTACCTTGTCCCAGTTTTGAATATGCAAAGGGTGTTTGGCCTAAAGTGGGTCTCAGTGAAGTTGCTTGTGTATTCTCGTTATTTTCATAACGAAGGGAAAGCTTCCTAATGGTGTGACCGAAGCCGATTTAGGTCGCCTACGTATCCCCATGAGGGAATCAGATCATGACGTAGTTCATTACAAGCAAATATTGGGTAAAATTCTAAAGGTGGGACCGAAGCCGATATGGCCGCCTACGTATCCGCCAAGGGAATCAGGTCGAACGTAGTTCCAATGAAAGCAAAAGAAAACATTATTAAAGCTTAAATACGAGTTTTTCTTTTATTAATCTGCTAAGCTAAATTGCTCTTTATTATCCGGGCTCTAGGCGGACCAGAACAAGGGTGCAAATCCAACAATCGCGCTTGCTCTGCGTCATGCATTGGTGGGTCTTCATGCTCTGCTATCAGTATCTCCTTCTTTTGGCTCCTGCGTGGTGCATGCTTGGATAACTGACTGATTCAGGCGGGGCGGGTTCTGGCCAGGGAACACCTCTCTTCCTTTGGGGTTCATTGTACTCGTTGGGGGAGGCCTCCTCCTTTGAATGACTCCTCGTGATCGACTCTCTTATTTTGTCTCTGAGTGTATAACACCTTCCCATGTCGTGTCCGATGGCTCCAGAATGGTATGCACAACTTTTGTTCTCATCATGAGGATTGGACTTGGGATTGGGCACATTCTTTGGAATTGGCTGGAGTATCCCTGCAAACCTCAACCTCTCGTACAACTGCGACAAAGGCTCGGCTAAATGGGTGTATACTTTGGCTGGCCTTTCTGTGGCATTTAGGCGGGGTGCGAAGATGTTTAGTGGACGGGCTTTTGGCTGTGGCGTATACACGTGTGGGTATCGCAAGGGGTTGTCATATGTATTGCGAAAATAGGTTTGTGGTGGCCTTTGGTTTGTGTTTAGCTGGAGTATATTAGGCATTTGGTTTTGTGTGGGATATATGGGTGCATTGTATATTGGCTGAATGGGATATGTAGTAAGCGGGTACCGGTAATAATTTGGAGGGTTTTGATTGTTTTGGTTATTTGCAGTGACGAGTGCTCTGGTGAGGTTTCGGAGCCTTTTAATTTCAGCCTGCAGGGTTGCCATTTGCTGTGGTAACTGGGCGAGGTGCTCGATCGGATCTATGCTGCTTTTCTTTTCTGAGACCCCTGTTTTGCCTATAGGAACCAAGACAGGTTCCGACTCGTTCTGCTCAAATGCCCTTGAATCGGTCATGTCGCTGGACCGTGCCTTTGATCTTGTGAAATATCGATGCTCTGTCATTGCTTAGTCAAATACAAATCGACCTTTGGGGGAGATGATAAATCCTTTAGACAACATGTAGCAAACTGCGTTAGTGTAAAGCACGTGATTTTGCAAAAGTGTAAAAACATTTAGCAAGTACATGTTGCACATAAATTGTTGCATTGCAAGCGAGTCCTAACATGCATGGGGAACCCTTTATGCCAGAGGTAGGCCTAAACGTCATTTATGCGAGATTATGACGGATTTGTCCAAGTCGTCCTGTTATACCCCGTATTTCCAGAGTATGTACGTGAGGACGTACGTACAAAAGTTTGAGCCTTAAGTTAGGCAAGAGTCGAAAGTTGTGCACAACCCCCGAAAAGAATTGTTTTTCGACGAAACGTTTTCCGAACTTTGCGAAGGAAAAATTACGGCTATGTCATTTATAATTTTTTGCGGATTTTTCCGAGAGATGGAATATTTTGGACCAACGAGAGGGCGACACTTGTCACCCTCAAGTTGGCGGTTTGTGGTGGCCGATTGGGTGCTCATTTCGTGGCATGTTTTGTGGCCTAAACCATGGGTCAATGTTTGGAGTGAATTGTGGAGTAGATGGCTAGGGGGCACTTGTGCAAATCCACACCCTCCACTTGCCCCCCACTTGTCTTGATCTTGTCCATTGGTTTCCCTATAAATACCCCCCTTAGTTGAAGACTTCTTCATCCACTCCACACCTTTCTAAGTCTTGAAAATCCTCCCCCCCCTCTTGTAGAAGCTCTCGTCCAAAGAGCCTCCTCCCCTGTGAGGCCTTTTGGCCGAGAGGTACCCTTCCTAGTGGTGCTAGCCGAGGTACCCACTACCTTGAGTGGTTCTCGTAAAATACACCCCCTGGTAGAAAAGCATTCTCAGTATTGTTACTATTCCAAAATACCTTGGCCCCAAATACCTTGTAGTATTCCAAGGTTACATCTATACTAAAAGCCGGAAATACTATTATACTTCCTTTAGCCACTAAACGTAACCACAGGAAAATCTTCATAGTCGGTTGAAGTATTAAGAAGAAGTTGCGTAGAACTTCTAAGGGTTGTTTGGAGGCGGGTTGGGCGCCGGAGTAGGAGCTAAACGTTGCTCAGGATCGACATTAGACTTGGATAATTTTGGGCTTATCGAGGTAAATACTCTTGTCCTTCTATTGTAATTGGAAATTACATACTGTTGTAGTATAGAAATGAGTATAAGTTATATACAAGGAAGGTATATAAGAAGAGAATTGAATTGAAATCACATCAGAAGAATATTAAAGAAGAAGACGGAACTGTACTTACTTAGGACTGTATTTACAGTAGAATTGTGTAGTTTGACGGGTAGGGAAGTGCTGCCCAATTTTCCGTAGAATCTTGTATCTAGATTTATTCTGCAGAGTAGTCTAGACATTGATAGACTTATATAACCGTTATAGGTTGAAGTACTGCGAGTAGCGTATTCTACTCGAAAGGTGGAAAAGGCTAACAGGATTACAAGTACTTTGGAGTTATTTGCTAATAGTCGATAATCGTCGCGAGGTATGTGATTCTTCCTATCCTCTTGAGCATGATATTTTAAAAGAATATATATAGTACGGTAGATGTATGTGTGTTAACTGAATGTGGTTTTATCGCGATGTCTTTTGACTTGAGTCTAATAATAAGAATCTTGAAGTATTTCAAAAGAATTAAGAATCGTTTTTGAAAGAAGAGTAATACTTGATTTTGAAAGTTTAAGAGTTATACTAGCTTTATGGGAAGTTAGGTATAACGACTTAAGAGAGATAAAAAGAATGGTTTATTGATTTTAGAAGTTAAGAGACTTGATCTTAAAAGATAAGAGACTTGACTTAATTTGAATTAATATGAGTTTTGTTAAAAAGTGTGAAACCTCATTCGTGAGTAATGAGTACTTGGTTTTAAAAAGGAATAATGTTTCACTGATTTCAGAAATGAGAATAAGTATCGAACGAACCACTGCAGCGTTAATAAAGGAAAAGGTATTGGCAAATAAGTAATTATATTAAAACCAGTAGAAACCTCCATCTGCATTGAAGCTAAGATAAGACAAAATTGTATTACATTTCCTAGATCATGGCTGCTCTTATAAGATTGTTATAAACAAGAATAACCTACTCCCACAGAAGGCATATGTTGCTCAAATTGTTTTAAAAGAGAATTACGTTATTAAATGATTAAGACTATGAACTATGAAACCTTTCGAAAATGAGAAACTTGAGCATTTGAAATTAGGCAAACTGGAACTTTGGAAAAGAATGTTGTAACTTGATTTTAAAAGGAGAAGTGTTTTGGTTTAAAAAGGAAAGTATGTAAGTTGTTTTGGTTTACTTAAAAATGTTAGTCACTCTATTTTAATACTACGGGTATCGGGTGACCTTTATAAAAGAAATGGATCCTTTAAAAAGAATTTAACGTACGTAGTACTTTGGGGATTAAAACCTGGACTTTGGCATAAAATGAAAGTACCTTGAGTTGTGTGTAACTTGCATGTGTTTGCGTGCGATAGCCTTGTCGTGTTAGTATTGTATTTCTATACCACCGCGTCTCTCAATGGAGGGCCGGCTGATTTGTTATGATCTTACTTGGACGTACCGGCAGTGACGGAGGATTCCACGGGTGCGCTCCTGTTGATAGTGTTATTCCATGGATTAGCTCTCCATGAGGTTTTACTGATTCGGCCTTGGTATCTGGTGGTTGGCTTTCGTACTTGCCCCGTCACCGTGGTGATTCGGCCTTGGTATCGGTAGTTAGCCGCGACTTGCCGATTCGGTTTAGTGGCGAAGTCTCGTGATCTGACGCGGTATCGTAGTTAGCCCTCGTACTTGCCGGTCACCGCGTGACACGGCTTTGGTATCTGGTAGTTGGCTTTCGTACTTGCCCCGTGTCAGCTTCGTGGTTTTGTGTCGAAGTCTCGTGATACGGCCTTGGTATCTGGTAGTTAGCCCTCGTACTTGCCCCGGTCAGCTGCGTGACACGGTTTTGGTATCTGGTAGTTGGCTTTCGTACTTGCCCCGTATCAGCTTCGTGGTTTGGTTGTATAGTGTTGTTAGTACGGCCTTGGTGTGATTATATCATAGACTGCCGGCAGTGAGGAAGGTATTCCACGGGCATGATTGATGTTGAGGGCGTGAGACCCATGGTTATATTTGAGTGATGACTTTGAGGGCGTGAGTCCCTGACTTACGTGACTGCTTATTTATTGTGGACTGTAGTTTGGTTATCATACATGTCTCCTGCTTTATATAGATTATTATGATTTCATTTACAGTATTTTCAGTTTCACATACTTGGTACTGTTATCGACTTCTTCGGGGCTGCGTCATGCCGCAGGTAGAGGTACATCGGTTGTCGATCCCCGCTTCTAGGATCACAAATCAGCGTATTGGGAAGCTCCGTTTCTCCGGAGGCTTATCTTTTGGTATGTTACCCTGAGTCTGTAGGTTCTTGTACATTCAGGGGTATGGCGGGGCCCTGTCCCGCCATAGTTGTCGTTACATTCTTAGAGGTATGTAGTACTGTTGTGGGCGGGGTTTGTAAAAAGGATTAAATTGTTCGGTTTGAAAGATTTGTATATATATTTTATTGGAAGGTGACCGTTTTGGTTAGTCTGTTCTTATCATATATCTTGTTTCATGTTTAAGTTTTTATTTCCGCTGATTTTCTCTGATGTTGTATCACTAGGGTGCCCGGGGTAAGGCACCAGTCACGGGCCCGGGTTCGGGTCGTGACACGTCCAACTGTAATGCTTTTGTTGGAAATGGCGACCAAATGACGGTGCACTTTTTCCAATTTCAGCATGTCATGATTAGACTTGGATTTGTCTATCATTGTCACGCTACACATAATATGTTGGTTGGCCGTTGGGTTGAGAAACCCGTCGACAAGTTTGGTATCTTCCTAATTGTGGTGTCGATGCCAAGGACCGACCCACCTAAGGTAAATGCATGCATGCCTTAAAATAAGGGGTGGGATAGATCTATCCTGAGTTGCTAAGATTTGGATTTACTAGACGCAAGGTTCCCGAGCGGACAACTCGAGTGAGAAGGCTACACGGCTGATCAGACGAACCGATCTAACTCCGCGCAGGCGCCAACTCTCCTAAAATTTGGATATTTGAAGAAATTTGCGGATGCGCGAAGCACACCAGCGCGTGAGTGGGTGATAGTGTGAACTTTCCAGAATGGAAGAAATATGAGCGGAATGCCAGTTTAAGGAAAACAGTAAAGCACATAAAGATAAATAAAACAAAATACAACACACAAAAATTAAATGCAAAAATAATTGTCAAATAATAACCCTAGGTCTGTTGTGGTTAAGAGTCTTAAATCCCCAGTGGAGTCGCCATTTCTGTCACGCCTTTTTTCGACCGCGACTTTTAAATTATAAGGTCCTGCTTAATAAAAAAGGTTAGAAAATAAAATAAATGCTAAAAGTGCAAAAGAATGCTAAAAAGGGTGTTAAAATGCTAAAAGTGCAAAAGGTGCTAAAATGCTAAGGGGTGCTTAAAAGTGCTAAGGGTTCGCGGAGTCGCCACCTAATTAATTGGGTGAATTAGGACACCTAAATGTTAACTAGTTTAAAGTAAACATTAACTCCATTTTAATGGTCTGCTAAACTTAATGAGATTATGGGTAAGGGTTCTTTATTAATCTAGAGGGAAGGGGTTAGTCACCCTCTAAGATCCGCTAACTTGCGGTTATCCTGCCAAACCTAGGGTTAATTATTATATTTAAAAATGCTTGTTTTGAAAATATAAAGGATGCTTCAAAATATTTTATAAAAGGCATGTTGATAAAAGTTTATAAGACTAAGGCCAATATGTAAATGATGCAAATGTTATTTATGGACTAATTATGTGTACTGCTAGCTAAATTAATCTTGCTTAACCTGCGTATAATATTATATAAAAGGTGCTTAAGATGATTCTTGAAAGTTTAGGAGAAAATTTGTTATGGATTTAAGAAGAAACAAAATGTTGGTTTTATGATGCAAGTTAAATCATTTAGATTACTTTGGTAAAATTTAGACATGCATGACAATCCTAAAAGACACATAAAGTAGAAGTGCATTTCTAATTTTAAATTACCTTCCCCCTTGTGTGTTCAAAGGCTAATTGCTCTTGGTTTCCTATTAATTACAAAGTCATATAATAAAATTACAATAACAAATAAAATGAGATAAGGAGGTTAAGAGAGTAAGGGATTGAAGCGGATGACTCCGTCCTATTTGTTTTTCTAGGAATTGCCGAAGAGGGAGCTCGATGGATGTAGATGCAGGCCTTTACGTTTGCCACGATGAGTTTCACTATGAGACTCTTTGTTGCTCCGGTGCGTGCCATGTAAAAAAAATGATAAGGATTAGTACGAGCCCAAAAAATAAATAACAAACAAGCACTTGACACATAGTTTGTATTTGAGCAAGCATGCACATAAAGACCAACATGTGACAATATAAGGTGGAATAAGCAGCCAGCAGATGGTAAAAGAAATAGGGATGGGCAGGTATGCAGACAGTACAGACCGGCTTCCAATATTATATGCAACACCCAGCAGTTCCTAGTAAAGACAAGTAAACAGTAGGCTTTGGTGATTCCCTATTCTTGAAACCATCTCATCAAGCAAACAGACGGGGCAGTACGCAGCAACAAACAGAGGAGAGAAAAAGATAATAGGCAGGTCCAAACACATGTTCACTACGAATCAGATCTGATTACAGTCTATAAATATAGATTCATATACTAACAAGAGAAACGAAACAATATGTGGTCAATTATGGCATGATTCAACCATTGGCTTGAAGATGTAATAGGCACAACATTGATCAACTAACAGTTATGCAAGGACAGGGCAGAAAAGGATACAGAAATGGACAAGCAGGAGGCAACATATTCAGATAGGCAGTGACCCATTTGGTCTGGACTGAACATACAGTTATGATATGACATTTATAAACAATATTCAGAGAACCCGGCAAGCAAGTACACGCATCATAATAGGCAGTTTTAGAAATGAAGATCCAATTTAAGCCATAAATAAGAAACACTAAGCAATAGACAATAGATATTTACCTTTGGTTAGTATCTGTTTCAGATCCTCCATTTCAGGGGTGCATCAGATCCCAAGTCCAACAGTCTAGTTCATCAACATGCTAGTATAGACTTCAAAATTTGCTTATCTCATACCAATCGTAGAAACATATAAGCAGAATAATAGCCAAAAGACATATTCATCTTTACTGAATATGAAACAAATAGAGGTATGCAGCAACTTAAACGCACTCTCGATGATTATAAGTTATGTCAAATAAATAAGAAACACTAAGCAATAGACGGAGACAAAACAGACAGAAGCTAAGAGGTGGATTCCTCTCTAACCACACACGAAGCAGGTATAGACACTCTCCACAGGGGCAAACACAATAGCGCAATACTCCCATAATTCCTTATACACAAATGACTATTCTGAACAGATTTATGGGTATATTGGTAGCCAAATCTTTATAATATTCATTTGATCAGGGAGGCATTTGAATAGGTTAACATGGCAAGCCTCCAACTATCGCAAATCAGAGACGAAACAGATGAGTAGACAAGCTAACAGTCAAGTAAAACAGTGTCGACATTAAACCAGCAATTTCGACCACACACAACAGCGATTAAAAGCGTTGGCATTATCAACAGAGCATATTACGCAAACAGATTGCAAAGTGTAAATTGCATAATAAAACTGAAAAGGAACGGGTTTACCTTCTCCGGACAGCGAACCGGGGCAGCGTATCAAGTCGTCGGTCCACTCGAATTTTGGCTTTGCGATGCGAATAAAAGGGCAAGGTTTGTTTGCTGATTTCTTGGCTGGAATTGAAAGAAATGGTTTCGAACTTCCTATTCGTGCGATGCTAATGGTCTGGGTGCTGAACCCCCTAACTCCCGATGCTCTGCTTCCTCTTTTTCTTGTTTCTTCCATAATTCCCGATGCTCTGCTTCCTCTTTTTTCTTGTTTCTCCCCTAACTCCCGATGCTCACGCTCGCTTGCGTGTAAAACGATTGCTACCCGACTGAGCTCTGCCTTTCTAGGGTTTCTATTGGGTGTATATGTTGTGTTTACTATTGGCTTTTTCCATTGACGGGGGAGATGCCCTTTGCATGTGTAGTTGGTTGGCTTATATAGTTTCCATTTGACTCTAAACTTGGTAAACTACTGGTGTGATTTCGTGGGCGATTTGGGTTGATTTCAAGGATATTTTGTGCGATTTGTTACTGATTTTGAAGTAAGATTTGGGTGCTGGTTATGGTAAGAAATCGTTGGAGAAAGGGGGGAGACGACTGGGGCTAGTGTGCATGGGTAAGGAAAACCCCGGATTCTCCGGCGAGAAATCCGGGCGTGGAGGCGACTGGAAAACTTAGGTTTTTTTTTTAGGTTTCGTTTTTTAGGTGCGTTTGAGGGAGGACGATGATGGGCTGAGGGTTGTTTTTTTTTTGTTTTGTTTTTGTTTGTGGATTGTGGACGAGAAGGGTACAATAAAAGGGCTTGCGGGGCTGAATATAGGCTAGAGGAGCTGGGCCTGCGTGTTGGGTTGCGGGTCGCGGATGGGGCTGGGTAGAATGTGGGCTGGTGATACTAATAAGTTTAATTTAAGTGGGTTATTAGTTTAAAGTGTTAGTTTTAGGAATTAGTTTAGGTGTATTATTAATTAATTAGTGGTGAATTAAATTAGTAAATTGTGATTAAATTATCTAGGTGTTTTATTAATCTAATTGTTATAATAATAAACGCGGGCGTGTTATTTAATTAGTGCTTAATATTTTAGAATGCGGCGCTATTTATTTAAATCTTATTTATTGTGCATTATTATTTAAAATAAGTTATGAAATTGCTTTGCGTAATAATAAATGCGACTATGCTCTTTGACACGACGTCATTGCTAAATTATTTATTTTATGTATTTATTAATTATTTAAGAATTGTTTGACATGGCTTAAAATTAATAAATGCGGGCGCGAGACTCTAAGTGCTTAATACTCTACGTAAAATGCGGTGTTATTATTAAATTGCTTATTTATGCCTGTATTTAATGTTTTATCGCCGCATTTTATTATAAAAAATCATAAAAAATTATTTTGCAAAATTAGTGTAATTTTATGGCTAATGACTGGGCGGGAGGGTCAAAATTGGATGTCAACAGTTACCATGGTTGTATTTCGGTTCTATGGCTATGCTACTGATTTAATATTGTGCTAATCGATTTGGGTATTATGTTACTTTGATTTGCTGCTATTTTCTTGTGTCTAACGTATTGGACTAATGTTGTGCGATTTTCAGTTTTTTTGGTGACTTTTTCGGGTTTTGATTCGCTGCTGTCTAATATTTTGGGATTATTTTGGACAAACTTGCCCTTTTACCCTTTTATCACTTTTATTAAACTGACAATGAATGGATACTAGACTTGATGGGCCGATGAAAATGATTTTGAGGTCATGTCCCTTTTGAAAGGTTGTCCCTCGGTTTGCTTCCTTCGGAATAGGGCGATGATGAGACTTATAAAAAATCACATGCGAGAAACCAATATGCATCGGCGAGGCAACTAGATTGACTAATAAGTCACTAATTCGCAACCACGACATGAATGAGATTTCTTTTGCTTAAAAAAATAAGTCTGAGCCTTCCGTAATCAAAACTTCTACTATTTTATACGGATCCGAAGGTTTTTACTTGCATTTATTCATTACTAACTGTCTTTTCTTTACCTTTTACGAGGAATACTAGCATGACTATCAGCAGTATCTTGAAGTTCTGCATCAGATCTAGAGATCCTACCTTTGACGAAAACTGATTTGTAACTATCGTCAAAGAGAGAATCAAAACTAAGACCCGATCTGTTGACAAAGACAATGTTTGAACTATTTACAGAACTGTCAACAGAACTAATTTAAAAAAAACCACAACCAGACTTGGGACTATATTTGATGGCAAACATCTTTCGAGCACTAATACATGTATTGTCTTAAGATTGTGAGGAAAATAATAGATGAACGGAATAATAAACAACTATTATAATTGCTTCGAAGGGATAAACTATAATGATTACAACAGTGACAAACTTGTAGCCAACAAGAATTGTGGCCACAACAAGCTTTTAGGATCTTGAACTTCGTTCTTGAATGGTTCTTGAGTCCGTCTTGAATCTTCGTTCCTATTGCAACAAGCTCATTGATCTTGATAACCTGAAACCAAGAGACACTAAATCAGGTAGCGTTATAATTGTGTTGCTGAGTCGAGTGATATTCACTTTGTTCTTAAGATATTATTGCCCCGTATATATCCTTTCACGGTTATGAGAAACTCTCCCAAGGTAAAACATCAACTAACAAATGAGTAAAAGAAACTTAAGTGTTTCTCAAGAAGAACCTATGAGTGTTTGAAGTATGCTAGAGAGGAACAAGTATTCAGAATTTTCTGAGTGTAAGTTTTTGAACAATTGAGTTAAAGGCCGCAATTTATAGTAATGTAAAAGGGACCTCTTCAAGAGCCCAAATAATGGTTATTTAAATGTCATGTAATGACCATTCAATCCACTAAGTAATGGCTGATTTATGGAGAAAAACTGATATTTTAATGTCTCACAACGTCTCCAAAATCAGCCCAACGTTTGGAATTTCGTCAAAGTCACTGCCTCGGAAGCGTCGCGGTCCAGTGGCCAGAAGACCAACCAGCGCTGCGGCTCTTGACCCTTAGGCGCCGCGGCTCTGCTGCGCCGCAGCCCTGGTGGCAGTTGAGCCGCGGCTCCCCGACTCCGCGGTGACGCCATGAACCTTTTCCGACCTGTTTCGATTTTTACACTCGTACACTTCTTCCTTCATTTACCAACGTGGAACACACGTTATTTAACCAACGATCGTCCATCATTTTATGTCTCAAACGTTTACTCACGTACCAATATCTCTTTCACTAATGAAATTTACGATACTTGGCACTACGAATGCACGTGTGTGAAAACGACGTTTACGACGTGCAGAGCCTCAATTGTCCGAGTCATAAATAATGAGTTAAATTTAATTCCACATTAGTAAATTTCCAAGAGTATATACCAACCAGCAGAGTTCAACATAAGATAAGTTGACCAAGATTAATTTATTTGAGGAACGGAAGATGTTATACAGGTGCGTAACTTCAATTTAATAATCAGAAATATTTGTGTTTATTGGTGCGGACGTTCTTTTTTTTTTTTTTTAGGTAAATGCAAATATTATTACTAGTAACGGAAAGAAAAGTGGCTATAATCAATCATTGAGGGTTCTCAATCCTCAACGTAATGCAAAGAAGAAGCGCGGGAGTAAGGGGTTGTCACTCAAAGGTGTCTTTACAAGAGGGGATAAAATCATAGAGAACTCTATAAGATGTTGTTTTAATCTTATTAATGACCTCTCTTGCCGGTAGGCTTGTGCCTTCAAAGAGCAATGTGTTTCTTGTCCTCCAAATCTCATAGACCACTATGCAAAGGGCAATCAAGGTAGCTTTTGCTCGGATGCTTGTCCCGCGTTGGTCCTTTTTAATCCACTTGAGAGAACTTTCAATAGTAGTCATTTCTCTCCTAATACCCAACCAATCTCTTATGCTCTTCCAAATCAAGCTTGTGTAGGGGCATGTAAAGAAGAGGTGTTCCCTTGTCTCATTAGCTTGCTTGCAGAACCCACAATACTTATCCTCCAAGTTAAGGTAGGACAGAGTGTCCTTTGTAGCTAACCGCTTTCTACAATTTAGCCACATGGTGAACGAGAACTTAGGGGGAATGAATCCTTTCCAAATTTGTGACATCCAAGGCTTTTTATCTTGCGTAGTGCGCAAGATTTCATATACGAGGCTAGAATCAAATTTACCGTTGGTACAACACTTTTCCAATCCTGCAATTGCAACTCCTTGGCTACCATAGATGGAAACAAGTTTGTCGCGTATCCCGCAAATCTTTTTGAATAGGGGGGAGTCTCTAGGACGTATATCATAGTCCCAAAAAGAACTGCCTCTCAAATAAAAGCTGTTGATCCATTGGACCCAGAGCTATTGATTTAGAATCTTCTTTTGCCTCCGTTTTATTTTCCTATTTAATTACTCCTCTCAATTTATATCACACATTTTTTTTAAATCAGACATATTTTCTTATTTAGCAATAATTTAACTTTAAATTTTACATTTTACGTTTAACGAGATACTATATAACCACATAAATATCTTTGTCTTATTTTAGATAACAAGATTCGAAAGTGTTTCTTTATTCTTTAAACTTCGTGCTCAGTCAAACTACATATAAATTGGGACGGAGGGAGTATTGTATAAGTTTTGGATTCTTGATTTACATGTATTTTGTTTTGCTTTTTGCTTTCCCTCAAAATTTTCTTGGTAGATTCTTTGATGCATGTGGTTATTTTTGTTCAGACACTTTTATGGAAATTTTCTTTTATTCTTGGTGCACGAACTGCAACAACAATAAGTACATTGGATTCCATTTGGACAAATAATTCTAATTAAAAGGGAAGAATATTGGTGCAACTAAGATGTTTTATAATATGACTGAAATAACTGATTTTAGTCCTAAATTTGTTGAGCTATGTGAAGCTAAAGATTTTTTTCCATACTGCATTCAGGGTATCGACACATAGAAAAGAAAACAATAAACGGTTTTGTTTTTTAGTATGATAAACTTTTCCATAACCTTACATTAGAGAATGTTCTATTGCTTATGACACGAATTTTATAGCCCAATATATGCTTCTTCTGTCTAACTTTTCATGTTCACAAGTTTTTCTATGCATTAGTTGAAGAACATAAAATGCTTATTTCTTACTTGGGAGATATGTTTGCACACTCCAGAGCCCTGTTCTTGTAGGGTTATGTCTGGTTCGTACACGCAGCGAAATTTAAAAATTTATATTTCAAATCCGACATTGCGGTCAAACTGTAGGATGATTATATAATGTAAACACATTGAAACTGTAATGCTTCGAACGAATACTTATAGTTTGCAAATCTGGAGCCTTCTTCATGAATCTTCAAGTGTGTAGCTGAGGGTGAGCACACAATCGTCCCTCTATTTGCAAGTTCAAGACTTCGATGTAATTTCTCTTTTGGAAAGCTAGGAAATCCAGCAGAGTTTAATTCTATTGAATTGGGTATGTAAAATCCTTGGCTGAGCCCTCTATTTATAGCTGTAGGTTCAGCTAGGGTTCTCCAAGTGGGCCAGACCCAGAAATCGAAACATATTGAGTCACTCGGACCCACTGGACACGTGGCGCCGCGACTCTGCATAAGTGGCGCCGCGGCCCTGGTCCAATTCTGCCTCGTTTCTACTTTATTCTAATGTCTCGATTATAAACTGAACATATATATTCTCTCTGATTGCATCTTTGAATCGACGGAACAATTGACTTAGTGTTACCCTACATGCCTTCACATATCGACACTAATATCATTAGGGTCTACACGGAACTCCTAGACGGCGACGGAAGACGAACTCAATATGTGAAGTATAGTTACACGAAACCTGTGAACTGAACCTCTATGTGGGTAGATAAAATTCTTTCATTCGCGACACACTCGATCAAGCTTAGGATCTTTCAAGTGTTTATCCAAATGACTTGATTAATATATCTCATCTATATTAGCTGACAAAAAGACCATATCATAGATATGTCTACTGCATTGACCAATGACTTAGTCAACCTAATACCATATGAGAATCTGAGTGTTCTCTCGAAGATACATTCGAGGAATGAATCATAATCTTGGCTCAACTATCACATGTAATCCACTTCGCAATGTACCCAAAACAAGTCACGTCTCAACCTATAAGACATTTGAGCTTAGGACAAGATTAAAGTACATTACTCTGTAAACAAGGTGGCATCGACCTCAAGTCTAAGGACTTGTACCTCCCACACGTCGATGACACTTTAGACATATATAACAAACAGTGCATCAACAGGGTATATCAATACTTCAACAAGTATCCATGTGTCCATCACGAGTTGCTATAACTTGTAGAAGATGAGACATACTACATCCCTAAGGATATGAAACAGACCACATGTCGACGTATCACATATCATCGATATCCCATTCTCGATGATCATTAGTCGAGGCAGTTTAAGTGTTTACGTTATAATATTAATCTCTCGCATTATTAATAACCACGTAACCTCTAGGGATACATTTATAGAATATTATAAACAATTAATAATAAATCAACAAATACAAAAATCATAATATTAATCTCCATTACTATAAATATGAATGTGTATAAAATACATTTGTCTTAATACAGATTATCTCTATGACATACATATATTTTCAGTTCTTACATGCCTCTCATATTGGTATTTGATTCCTACTCCATTGCAAAGTAATCTAAACTATGCCCTTTAAGGCATCAATCTAATTTCTTGGGCATCAGTCTATTAGTAAATTGTTGCTCATATATCAAAGCTTTGAGGAACTCATTAATTTATCATAATATTGGAGATGAATGAGTACAACACATAGATTTTTAGTGGCAATTCTAATGTGGTGTTGTCTTGTCAGTTAGATGTACAAGAAATCTGCAGCTTATTTAGGTAAATAAAGATAAACAACAAGGGGATTAATTTACAAATTTTTCCTGTAGTAGTAAAGACAATAAAGAGCTACCTGATCATCTGTAAATATACTAGCAGTAGCACCAGTATAACTTGGTAAGGGTCTCTATAGACTATAGTTGTACCATTCCTTAAGTTAATTTTCCTTCCTCAACTATATGAAATACTAATTAATGCACCACCGCAAGAAAAATAAGCTACAATAATAGTTCACATGTGACAGAATGCAAGTGTCACATCTTTTTACTAAATTTATATTTTTTCTTGATATTCATATGACGAGTTTTTTAAGTGTCATAAAATTATGACATTTGTGTGACGGATTTTTTAAGTGTCATTTATTTATGACGTTTGTGTGGCGGGTTTGTGAAATGTCACATAAATAAGTGACTTGTGTTTTAAATTGATTAAAAATGACGCGTTTGACTGATTAAACGACACCATTCTTATTATTTATTTAACATTTTTTTAATTCAAATTAAGACCTACATAATTTTTATTTCTTTTTTAAAATTATTTTTAATAAAAATAAACTAAACGTTTTCGTTTTTAACATTATACAAAATAAAAGATCAAAAACTATAGAGTAATATTAAGTGTCTTCACGCTCACACAATTAAGTTTTGTTCCTTCATTATACTGATTCTCGCTGGTTTGATTTTTCTTATTTTATCTTAGCTATTAATCTGAAGAAAAAAAAATCAATTCTACTTCCTATTCTTTTTAAAAAAAAAATCAATTCTATGCTCACACACTAAATCACTATATTTTATTTTAAAAAAAACCAATTAACCAAGACAAAAACTCTGTACAAATAACCTAATGAACCTAACATTGTAGTCCTATTCTACACAAAACCAATTAACACCTTTCAGTAAACTCCTCGTGCTCTCTTTTGCCAGAATTTATTTTTACCTTTCTCTTTGCTTTTCTTCACACCTTCCAGTATCTTTCTCTATATTCAAATCCTATTCTACAAAAACTCTTTGCTTTTTACAGAGAAAGAATCCCGGCAAATAAAAATTATCAAAGGCCTAGTTTGGTATAGGTGGGTTGTTTTCAGTCTCTTCTGTTAGATATAGTGTTTAGATCTAAAAAAGTGTTTAGATTAGGTTCACACTCTTTCTCGTGCTTTCCCCTCCCCTTTACATCTCTGCATGTCAATATTTGGTCATTGTTTGTGGTTTATAACGTAGTTCGGTGGAATCTTCTGATTAGGTTTGTCACTTTTTTTAATTTTTGGTCATTATTTTCAGGTACTTTTTCTCATTTTACAAGTTCTTAATGTGGTTCTTGATGTAGCTATCTTTGACCGTCACTAGCTGTTAAAGATAGCTAGTGACTGTTTTTTTTATTTGTTGTTGTCATGTGTTGTTAAATACTTGTTGTGTCTTGATTTTGTTTATTTTAGTTCCTTTAATTATTAATGGATAAGTCTTGGATGGAATATTCTCTAGTGTCACTCGAATATGATGAAGGTGTTAAGTAATTTTTAAAATTTGCTGTTAAAAATGCCGAAGACCGTAGTTCTCTTAGGTGTCCTTGTATGAAATGTTGGAACAAGTCATATCACTCATCAAAGATGTATAAATGATTTCCTAAGGATCATGAATTGTGGACCATAAATATTTTTCCGGCTTATGAGAATCTAGCGGGTTGTACTATTAAGGGTTATAATGCATGTTCATATTGTGGTGTAGATACTCCTAATTGTTGGCTTAAACATAGTAAGAAAACTGTTTATGTTGGCCATTGACGATGGCTTCCCAAGATCATAAATTCTGAAATAAAAAAAGTTGTTTTAATAAGAAAATAGAAAAGTAGGCAGCCCCTAGACTATTGAACGGAAGGAAATATTAGGGATAGTTAAAGATATTGATAACAAATGGGGGAAGCAGAATGTAAAAAAGCATAAACGTGGGGATGGTAAAGACAAAGTCGGAACCCTTCATTTGAATTCGCAAGCTAGACAAATTTTTTTCATACCCGATCCAAGTGCAACTATATGATCAATTGTGTATCATATGCCAAGAAACTTATTAGATGATGAGTTAGAGGCTGTGACTGAGCATCATCCTAATATATCCGACTTGCATAATTCTGACGAGTTGAATGATATTGATGATGGAGATAATGCTATATACACAGGAGTTGGGACAGAAGGACTTTGTGTGTAATTTTGATTTTAAATATTGTGAGTATAACTATTTGTTTGTTGGAGATAATGCTTATTAGTATAACTATTGAATGCGATTAAATCTAGCAAGTAATCTTCTTTTTTCATGGAACACATTACCAAAAATTTCTTTGCTCCAGTTAGTGGTAACTGATTGGAAAATGCCAATAGCATCAATGAGTGATTATATATTTAGTGAATCTTTACAATTTTTGTTTTAAGTTATATTTACATGTTGATATTTAATTCAATGACAGACACTACTACAACCTGGTGGTATAGAGTGTGGCTATTATGTTATGCGTTTCATTAAAGAGTTGATGCTAGATTCAACTTTAATGACAAATAATGTAAGTACTTCTATATTTAAATGAGAGATCATTAACCATGTTAATTGTTACATCATTTCAAATATTACTAATTTTTTTTTGTGGTTTAGAGTTCTATGACAAACACATGAACTCACAAGAAGTCCTCTTGATAATGTTCGTGTCGAGTGGGGATTGCATTTTTCAAAGATACTTGCTGAAACAGAAGTTGATAAACTAAATGCTGATGAATGAACATTTTAGATTGATAATATAGTTGATTAACAATGTTTTAATCTTGTATGAAACACTTTAATAACACTTTGAATGATTATCCATTTTGGGAAGACTTTGTACAACAGATTCTAGCTATTTAATGTATATTTTTGGTGTTATTTAAATTCTTAGTTCATTTCATCGGTGCACTTAATTTGCAATATTGAAATTAAATTGCTAAAAAAAAATCCGCCAAATTTAATTTTTCCGCTATATTAAAATAAATTATTAATTTAATAAAAAATTAAAAAAAATTGAATCAAAATTTTAATGTGTGTGACGGGTTTGAACCGTCATCTGTTTGTGACATTTGTGTGACGGGTAAAAACCGTCACATGTCGTGATGTGATACGTAACTGGCTATCCGTTTGTGATAAGAATAAAGATGACACTTACAAGAACCGTCATCTTAGGAGTTAGATGACGGTTTTTATCCGTCACCGTAGCTTGTTTTTGTTGCGGTGGCAAAAATAAGTCAATTGGTTGGTCTATCTTTTCATTACCATTGAACTTGATCCTTCTATAGTTGAATCTCGTTACGGATTAAATCAACATTTATGAGAAGAAATTGCTAATCCTATCATTCTCTTCATTTTATGGAACAATTTAATTTTTGTGAGATACTACATATGCCTTTCTGCCAGGAGAAGGTATATCCCATTTGTTGAACATTCAAATACACAGAAGAAGGAGAAAAGTGAAGGAAGAGGGTTATTTACATATGGAGAAGAGATGAAGATAGAAAGCAGAAGAAGAGGCGTGAGGGAGAAGAGAGAGGAGAGAGGTAGTTGTGAGAGAGAGAACACGAAAATTGTATTGATTAAGAAGTAATTCTGATGTACATTTGTGTATGTATATACACATACATTTTAACTGCTACAAGAATGAGATAACAAAAATATCTAATTATGTAAAATATCTAATTATGTAAAATATCTAATACAAAATATCTATTTTCTACACTACTCTTTTACACCCCCCTCAAGCTAGGATGTATGAAGATGTTCTTCAATCCTAGCTTGGATAACAAATGAGTGTGTTGCTGTCGACACAATGCCTTGGTTAAGATGTCAGCTGGTTGTTCCTTCGATGGGAGAAATTGAGTGTTGATCAGCCCAGCGTGCACCTTCTCTCGAATGAAATGACAATCGATATCTATGTGTTTAGTTCTCTCGTGAAACACTGGATTGCCAGCTATCTGTATAGCAGATCTGCTGTCTGTGTGTATGGCCACTGGTTGAGAGATGATAATTCCCAATTCTTTGAACAAACCAACTAACCAAACAACCTCAGCTGTAGCAGAAGCCATGGCCCTGTATTCTGCTTCTGCGGAACTTCGAGAGACTGTATCTTGTTTCTTCGACTTCCAGGATATAGGTGATGAGCCAAACATTGCCAAGTATCCAGTGACTGATCTCCTGGTGTTTACGCACCCTCCCCAGTCTGCATCACAGTACATTTGAAGGTGAGGAATACAATCAGCTGAACTGGACATGAGAATCCCCATTCCTGGTGTTTGTTTAACATATCGGACTAGCCTAAGACCTGCCTCCATATGCGAGTCCTTAGGTGCCTGCATAAATTGACTAAGTGAGTGGACTGTAAAAGTGATATCTGGCCTGGTAGTCGTCAAGTACAATAGTCTTCCAATCAACCTCCTATACACACAAGGATCCTTCAACAAAAAATCAGGTTACCATTTTTAATCCAATAATAAAACCATTCTTTTGTTTTACAGGAGTTAGAGAGAAGTTTCTCTCACTAAGAAAACGCTCTCAACGTTTTCCCTTAGTTGCTCCTTCGGTTTTTCCTCATCTCCCCCCCCCCCCCTAAGATTTTCGTTTGTTTCCCAATGGTTTAATTGTTACTGTTCACAATATGAAGAAGTCTAAACGTTACACACGTTCTAGCAATGATTCAGGAGGATCAAGCAGTTCGACTAAAGCTAGAACAAGGAAGAAAAAAAAGAGTGGCGGCAGTCCAACAATTACCGAGGAAAATCTTATTCCGGCAATCTCAGACCCTTCTGTGTTGGTTCATGTCACGCCAGACTCGCGCTTTCCATTAGAGAATGTAGTAGACGATTCTATGCTACAAAGGATACATGAATGGGGCAAAAATATAGAAATTGAAAGCTTGGATATAAGTGAATTTGGGCGGAACTTCCTACAGTGGTCTTTTACCGATAGCCATTGACACCCCTAATGCTACTATGGTGGCGATCATTCCACGCCAACTAGTTGATAACAGGATCATTTCGGAAGAACAGATACCACTCAAACATTAGTACTCCGACACTACCCGTAATTTACTCGGGTTAGCGGAAAAGGGTTAAAATCGGGCTGCATTGCAATTGTTGAAACAAGGCGCGATGGTATACTCGGGTCAAAACCGGGTCTGGGCGCGGGTCAGAAGTTCATGACGGGTCGGGCAGGTGTCCATGGGTCCAAGACTAATCACGTCTTGTATGAATCAAAGTCAGTTGATAGCATTGAAGGTACTCCTATCCCCAAGAAGATTGACGCGGGTGCCAAGAGAACAAACTTTAATGCCCCGGGAAACGATGTGACTCCTCCCATTACGGGTCGGGCATGGATCGGAAGGATAAGCGGTCAGGCGGATAACAATGAAACTAGGAATATGCACTTTATGCAAGGATCAAGGTCAGATGTGGGACACGAAGGGATTTCTATCCCCAAGGATCCTAACGTTATTGTTGAGGGTGCCGAGGCGTCACTCATTAATGCTACGGGTACCAATGATTCACTTACAAGCACGGGTCTTTATGATGGTCAGATTTCCAAGACGGGTCAGGTGGATAACCATGGGTCATTGACTATTCCCGTTATACAAGGAGCTAAGTCAGTTGTGAGAAACAAAGTAAATTCTATTTCCGGAGCCTAGAACTCCACGACCATTAATAACGCGGAGCCGAGGGTCGACTTGAATGACGCGGATCCAAAGAGCCCTCTCGTATTAAGACAACAACCCTGCATTTCTTTAAGTGTCACTAATGAAGCCTTCCCTACTTTAGCTAGTTTGCTTAGTGAGTCAATCTCAAGAATCACAACAAACCTTTCGCCTTTAATACTTTGGTACGAGTAAAGTGTCACGACTGCCCGGCCCGTGGATCGTGCCTTACCGGGCACCCAAGTAGCCATACATCGAGTAACCAATGGAAATATAAACCAAGACAGAAAGCTTTATAAAATAAGACACTTTATGTAAGAAAACGTCGCTTTCGCATATATAAATAATCAAGTTTTGCTACATCCCAACCGCATAATAGTACTGCACCTCTAAGGAAGTAACAACTATGGCGGACAGGCCCCGCCATACCCCGATCGCATAAAACTATCTACAATACAGGAGATCATACCCAAAAGTAGAGCCTCGGAGAAGATGGAGCTCCGACACCAACGCAAAAGATCCTAAGGATGCAGATCTAGCACTGCCGCTTTACTCGCAGATTTAACGCACTCGGGCGAGGTCAAGATAACAGTACCAAGTATGTGAAACTATAAAGAACTGAAATGAAATCAAAGTATTTAAAACCTTTTCACAAATACACCGTTCAATTGCACATAGTGCCACATCACAAACAACAACAAGAATGTGTCTATTCTAGGCCGCGAATGATCGCAAGGCCAATCGCCCATAGTATCATTCTCCGTGCCTAGTCCTCGACTTCCGCACTCGCATAGTCACACACTGCACCGCATGAGGTATTCCCGATCGGGGCAGCTAACCCCAGATCCGCCTAGGCTCCCGCAGCCGCATAGCCTCAAAAGACCGCGATAGTCTCAACAGACCGCATAGGGAATCCCCGCATCGGCTAAACACCCGAATGATCAATCCCGAGCATACCGCTGCTCCGCATAGTCTCACAGACCGCATAGCCGTATAGACCAAGATCAAGTGGCAAGCCTCAGATAACGAAGGGGGTAGGTGATACAATAACAAGACAACAGACTTACCGTTAGCAAGCAACGTAAAGCAAGAATGACCCTTACACAAAGATTTCAAGACAATAACCTGTAGCATCATAATAGTCTACTTATCACACAAATCTTACTACAATTAATGTAAATCAATACAAGGCTTTTATAAACAAACAAGTAAACAGCCTTTTTATCTTTCTTAAGTCATATACCTAACTTCCCATAAAGCTAGTATAACTCTTAAGCTTTTGTTTTAAAACCAAATATTTATCTTCATTAAAAATGATTCATATTCTTTTGAAATGCTTTCGCTTCTTGATATTCAGGCTTAAGCCGTGAGGCATTGCCGTAATTATTATTCAGGCTTAAGCCGTGAGGCATTGCCGTAATTATTATTCAGGCTTAAGTCAAAGACATTGTCGTAGTTATTATTCAGTTAACACATGTACGTCTACCGTACTATATATTGTAAAATATCATGCTTTAAGAGGAATCACATACCTTCTCAAATAAAAACCACCGCCAAGTCAATATGTCGCACAGAGTCACCATAATAGTCACGCATCTATCAAAGGCTACTCAAGGTCATTCTAAACAGTAGGTTCACAATTCTATGGAAAGTCAAGACTTCCTACCCGGTGAGCTATATAAGTTCATCAGAAAACAAATTCTATGTGAGTACAGTTTTGATTATTCTTCTTTTAAACCCTTCTACTGTGGTAACAGTTCAATTCTATTCTGTGATATTCTTCTAAGTATTTAATACTTATTCTAATACTACTATAGTAAGTATTCTCTAATTCAAAAGAGGGTTAGGATTAGTTACCTGTAAGCCCAATAATATCCTAGATAAAGTCGCTACCGAGCAAGGTTTAGCTCCTAAGTCAGACGCTCCAGAGTCTAAGAAACCTTAGAAGTTCTTTACAACTTCTACAAAGGACTAAGTGGATTTGGGCTAGGGTATTTTGGGCATTATAACAATACTAGAAGACAACTTTTCTACCAAGGGAGGGGGTAGATTTGCCAGGCTAGTGGGTAGCCTCGCCAAACTCACTCAAGGGGGAGGTGTGGACGAAAGGCTAAGGAGAGGAGAGGATTTTTAGACTTGGAAGATAACTTTGTGGATGAAGAACTCTTCATCTTTAAGGGGTATTTATAGGTCAAGAAGTGGCCAACCAATGGCCAAGATTAAGACAAGTGCAAGGCAAGTGTAGGTGAAGATTTACTCCACACAAATATCCTACCAACTCCTCGACTTGTGCACAAGGCACAAAAACGCACCTCCTTCTCCAATTTCGTCCAATGGACGATCTGTTCATCAATGGGAGGTGCCAAGTGTCGCCTCCCGTTGGTCCAAAATGTTTCGCCTCTGAAAAATCCGCAAAAATTAGTAATGGCATAGCGGAATTTTCCTACGAAAGTCGTGGAAACGCTTTAGTCGGAAACGATTCTTTTAGTGAGTCAGGTACAAAAACGCCCAAGGCTAACTTTAAGGCCAAACTTTTTGACGTATTCCCTTACGCATACTGAAATACGGGTATAACATTCTCCTCCTTAGAAACATTCGTCCCGAATGTTCCTTCTCAAGTCGCCATCGGTTAAGCTTAAACAGCTTGTGTTGCCACACATGACCACAAAATAACACTTAGGCATAAATGATAATGGAAATTTACAAGTAGGAAAGTGAATTACCTGGAGGTGTGGGGAATAGGTGAGGATACTTCTGCCTCATGTCCTCCTCGGCTTCCCACGCCATCTCCTCCTCGAGCTCGTTCCGCCACAAGACTTTGACGGAAGCCACGCCCTTCGTCCGCAGACGCCTAACCCGACGATCGACTATCGCATGGAATCTCTTCATACGATAACCCTCGATCACTGGACATCGCCAATCGTGTACCCTAGATGGATCCCGATACATCTCCTCAAAGATAGATATGTGAAAACCGGATGCACCGCTCCGGATCGGACGGCAGATCCAACTCATAGGCAACCTTGCCTACCTGCGGACAACTGAAACGCCCAATGTACCTAGGGCCGAGTTTCCCTTCTTCCCAAATCTCATCACACCCTTCACGGGCGACACCTTTAGAAAACCCAATCATGAACCTCGAACTCAAGATGCCGACGACGATGATCTGCATACGACTGGCCGACTCGAGTCCAATAGCCGCTTCTGATAAGCTTCACCTTATCCACCGCCGCTGCACCAACCGTCCCACTAGCCGCACTCGCCCACATCGAACCAACCTATAGCGACCGCACTTCCTCCCATACAAGGCCTCATAAGGCGCCATCCGAATACCGGAGTGGTAGCTATTATTATACGCGAACTCAACTAGAGGCAAATGATCCTCCCAACTACCATCGGTCAATAACACAGCTCGCAGATATCCTCGCAGTCCGGATAGCGCGCTCTCTGTCCGTCCGTCTGTGGATGAAATGCAGACTTCAGCTCACCGCCCCTAAACCCTCGAAGGACCTCCGAGTTAGCCGTAAACCGGGCTCTCGTGCGATATGATCGGTAGGGACTCATGCATCGACGATCTCTGATGTAAAGTCCGCATAATCCTCACCAAAAGTCGCCCGACGGAAGAAAGCTGGCTGATTTCGCCACCGTCGACGATAACCCATATAGAATCATGTCTCCTCCGAGTGCGAGGTAATCCCGTGATGAAGTCCATGTTGATTACCTCCCACTTCCGTGTCGGATCTCAATCGCTCAGAACAAACCACTGTGCCTCGTGCTCTACCTTCACCGCCGACAACACGCATCGAGCTACGAACTCGCAACGCCCTCTTCAAGCCATCCCACCAATACACGTATCTAAGGTCGTGGTACATCTTGGTCGACTCGACGGATAGAGTAACGCGCGCCTGTGCTTCCCAAGAACTCACAAGTCCTCAAACATCCGAACACATACCGCTTCAAACCTTAGCACCCCATCGTGCTACCTCAAAAGGACCTTGCCCTCACGAAGAGTCAGTATCACGATATCGAATTAAAGCCGATCTCGAATCGTTGCTCTTCACCTCTTCGACGATGGAAGACTCGCAACCTCACGAACTCTAACCCCATCGCTATCGTAATCAATCAAACGGACACCAAGGCTCGCTAATCGATGCAAATCACGAACCATGTCCCTCCTCTCTAGCCGCACATCCGATAGGCTCCCATCGACCTACGACTAAGAGCATCCGCCACAACATCGACCTTCCCGTGGTACAGGATATCAACATCGTAATCCTTAAGCAACTCTAACCACCGCTCTCGCCGTAAGTTCGCCTCCTCCGTCAAGATATACTGGAGGCTCTTGTGGTCCAGATAAATATCCACGTGAACCCCATACAAATAGTGCCTCCAGATCTTCAAAGCGTGAATCACTACCGCCAACTCCAAATCACGCGGGTAGTTCCTCTCGTGTTTCTTCACCGCCGACGATATGCTATAACCCCGCCATGCCGCATCAACACACATCCCAACCCGATGCCCGACGATCACAATACACGACATAACCATCCGACCTCCGGAAGAGTAAGAACGGGCGGCCGCACTTCTTTCAAAGAATCGAAACCCCGCCACAAGCATCACCATCAAACTTGGCCGCTTTCTCGAGTCACCCTAGTCAATGGTGCGTAGATAAGCAAACTTCTACGAACCGCCGATAATATCCTCGCAAGGCCCGTAAAATCGCGAACCTCGCCGGAGTAGTAAGAGTTCAGGCCAAGTCCTCGATCGCCGATTCGCCGATCCACTGAATGCCATCACCCGATAATATGCCCAAGAAACGCCATCAAGTCAACCAAAACTCACATTTGGAAAACTTGGCGATAATCGCTGGTCCCGAGAATCACAAGACAAATTTCAAATGCTCCGCATGCTCCCGCCTGAGCGAATAAACCAAGATATCATCAATGAACACTATCACAAACGTGTCCAAAATGGTTTGAACACTCGGTTCATCAAATCCATGAATACCGCCGAGCATCGTCAACCCAAAAGACATGACCGAACTCATAATGCCTGCACGTCCCGAATGCAATCTGGGACATCCACCTCTCGACTCGCACTGATGATAGCCCGATCGCAGATCAATCTGAGAAACATCTCGCACCGCAATCGGTCGAACAAATCATCAATCTCGGAAGGGGTATTCGTTTTAATGGTCACCTTGTTCACCGTCAGATCAACACACATGCGCGGCCCCGCCCTTCTTCTTCACGAACAATACCGGCGCTCGCGGAGAAACACTAGGCCCGATGAAGCCCTTCTCCAAAGAAATCTCTAAGCCGATCCTTCAACTCTCTCAACTCGGCAGTGCCATTCGTATGGCGGAATGGAAATAGGCCGAGTGTCCGCAATATGTCAATACAAAACTCAATCTCCTCTCGTGAGGGATACCCGAGGTCATCCGAAACACGCTGGAACTCGTGACCATCGAATCGATCAAAATCTGGTACCGCAGCCTTCAAGATCAAACACCCGAACGAGATGGTAGATATACCCTTCGCACCATCTTCCTAGCCTCGAGGTAGGAAATAAACCTACCCTCGGCGATACCGCGTTCTCCCACTCAACAACCGGCCTCAGAAACTGAACTGCATTACTTTCTCTTCAGCTACATTGGCGTAGCAAGAAGCTAGCCAATCCATCCCCATAATCACGCCAAGTCAATCATCTCCAACTCTATCAAGTCGGCCAGGGTCCGACGATCAGAATGGTCACAGACAAGCTCTATATACCCGCCGAGCTACCACCGAATCACCCATCGCGTAGCTACCTCGAGTGGTCTATGGACTCGTGCTCTATCCCTATCCTACTAGCAACAAGGGAGATATATAGGATGCAGTAGAACCCGATCTATCAACGCATACACATCAAACCCGAACCGATAAAGTACTGCGACGACATCGCGAGGCCTCCCGATCCCGCTTACCGACAAAGCATAAATGCGGCTCGAGGACCGCTAGAATCGACCCGCGCCACGACTCGCCGCGACCCGCTGGTCCATGAGTACCTTGTTCTCCGGCGAGTAATCTGGGACGGAAGCGCAATGCACTTCGTAGATCGGGCCCTACTACCGCCGCGCCCCTGGCCTGACAAACTCGCGAAATGACCTCGCCGCCACAAGTATAGCAGCTCCCTGAGTACGCTCCGTAATGGTATCTACCACAACGCACACCGAGCAGACTAACGGTTAGCACCTCGCTACTCGAAATCAAGTCCCGGGCCCCGACCGCCTCTAACCGCTCGTTGTACCGAATGAGGTAGGAGCGCTCGCGCTGGCCGTGGTGCAACCGACTTCACGATACCGCCACCCCGAGGACCACCAAAAGAACCGCCGCTCGCCTTCTTCTCGCCGCTGATATCGCTTACCCGCGGTCTCTACGCCTCGCATCCTAGTGCATGAGCTCGCATACGGTTATGTCCATGCTCGTCGGGACACACCCGCACAAGACTCGGCCATGTAATCATCTAGCCCAGGACATAGCGATGTACCCGGCCCTCCATCTCGCTACATGCAGTGGACATATCGAGCCAAAGAATCAAACTCGACATCAGACTCTCACCTGGCGCCCTCCTGCCTCAAAGAACAAGAATCTATCACCGTGCCTCCTCATCCGCGAGGCAAGAAGTGTGAGAAAAGCCTCAAAACTCATCCCATACTGCTGAGGTGCATGCTCTCCCGAAAGCTCCCATGAATCAAACCAATCGATCGGTATCACGCACCGACGCGAACCGAATGTCACAGCCTCGCCTCAAGCCCGATCACCCGTGATAATCCTTCAGAATCGACGGATGAACTCACGCGATCATCCTCCGCCGACCAGTAAAACTCGCGGCTACAACTCAAGAAATCTCGTAGCCTCAAACTATTCGCCTCGTGCACTACGCGCGATCGAGCCGAGCCGAACCGAATCGCCAGATCCAAATTCTCTCGTATCGGGCCACAACTTTAGCCAATAGCCGGGCCATCTCTCAGACTCCTAACCTCCGCCCAGCCGTGGGAATGCGAGGTGGTACCGTGGTCTCTCCCGGGCCGGGCGGCGCCATAACTCGCCGCTCGTATAGACTGGGCCTCGAGCCTCGTGACTGGGTGTCTCGCTAGCGCCTCCCTACGCTTTGCCTTCTTCGCCCGGTTGCCTTACGTGAGGCATAATCATATAGAAAGGAATACGTTAGAGGGTCCAACCTATAACACGCCTCTAAAGCACGATCTCGTAATGAGAAGAATGGAAACCAATCCTAAATATCCTATAGCCTCTCGATTATTGTGGTGCACAACACACCGATAATCAAGACTTACTAGATACGGTCAGACACTTTCCGAGGATTAATCGCTCGATACCACTTTTGTCACGACTGCTCGGCCCGTGATCGTGCCTTACCGGGCACCCAAGTAGCCATACATCGAGTAACCGGAAATATAAACCAAGACAGAAACAGCTTTATAAAATAAGACACCTATGTAAGAAAACGCCGCTTTCTGCATATATAAATAATCAAGTTTTGCGCTACATCCCAACTGCATAATAGTACTACTGCACTTAAGGAAGTAACAACTATAATGACAGTTCCCGCCATACTCGATCAGCACAAAACTATCTACAATACAGGAGATCATACCCAAAAGTAGAGCCTCCTAGAAGATGGAGCTCCCGACACCAACGCAAAAGATCCTAAGGATGCAGATCTAGCACTCGCTTGCCTTTACTGCAGATTTAACGCACTCGGGCGAGGTCAAGACAACAGTACCAAGTATGTGAAACTATAAAGAATCAAATGAAATCAAAGTATTTAAAACCTTTTCACAAATACAATCGCTCAATTGCACATAGTGCCACATCACAAACAACAACAGAATAGGAAATCAGTAATGTGTCTATTCTAGCCCGCGAATGATCGGGCAAGGCCAATCGCCCATAGTATCATTCTCGCGGCCTAGTCCCGACTTCCGCAGCCTCGCATAGTCACACACGCACCCGCACGAGGTATTCCTCAGATCGGGGCAGCTAACCCCAGATCCGCCTAGGCTCCCGCACCGCATAGCCTCAAAAGACCGTGATAGTCTCAACAGATCGCATGGAATCCCCGCATCGTGCTAAACACCCGAATGATCAATCTCGAGCATACCGCCGCTCCGCATAGTCTCACAGACCGCATAGCCGTATAGACCAAGATCACGGGCAAGCCCTAGATAACAAATGGGGGTAGGTGATACAATAACAAGACAACGGACTTACCGGTTAGCAACGTAAGACAAAGCAAGAATGACCCCTTACACAAAGATTTCAAGACAATAACCTGTAGCATCATAATAGTCTACTTATCACACAAATCTTACTTACAATTAATGTAAATCAATACAAGGCTTTTATAAACAAACAAGTAAACAGCCTTTTTATCTTTCTTAAGTCATATACCTAACTTCCCATAAAGCTAGTATAACTCTTAAGCTTTTGTTTTAAAACCAAATATTTATCTTCCGTTAAAAATGATTCAAGATTCTTTTGAAATGCTTTCGCTTCTTTGTTATTCGTGCTTAAGCCAGGCATTGCCGTAATTATTATTCAGCTTAAGCCAGGCATTGCCGTAATTATTATTCAGCTTAAGTCAAAGATATTGCCGTAGTTATTATTCGCTTAACACACGTACGCCTACCGCACTATATATTGTAAAATATCATGCTTTAGGAGGAATCACATACCTTCTCAAATAAAACCACCGCCAAGTCAATATATCGCAAGCAGAGTCACCTATAATAGTCACGCACATCTATCAAAGGCTACTCAAGGTCATTCTAAACAGAGGGTTCACAATTCTATGGAAAGTCACAAAGCACTTCCTACCCGGTGAGCTATATAAGTTCATCGTGAAAACAAATTCATGTGAGTACGCTTTGATTATTCTTCTTTAAACCCTTCTACTGTGGTAACAGCTCAATTCTATTATGTGATATTCTTCTAAGTATTTAATACTTATTCTAATACTACTACAAGAAGTATTCTCTAATTCAAAAGAGGTTAGGATTAGTTACCCTGTAAGCCCAATAATATCCTAGATAAAGTCGCTACTGAGCAAGGTTTAGCTCCTAAGTTGTACGCTCCAGAGTCTAAGAAACCTTAGAAGTTCTTTACAACTTCTACAAAGGACTAAGGATTTGGGCTAGGGTATTTTGGGCATTATAACAATACTAGAAGACAACTTTTCTACCAAGGAGGGGGGGTAGATTTCGCCAGGCTAGTGGGTAGGCCCTCGCCAAACTCACCTGAGTGGGAGGTGTTGACGAAAGGCTAAGGAGAGGAGAGGATTTTTAGACTTGGAAGATAACTTTGTGGATGAAGAACTCTTCATCTTGGGCGGGGTATTTATAGGTCAAGAAGTGGCCAACCAATGGCCAAGATTAAGACAAGTGCAAGGCAAGTGTAGGGTGAAGATTTACTCCACACAAATATCCTACCAACTCCTCGACTTGTGCACAAGGCACAAAAACGCACCTTCTTCTCCAATTTCGCCCAACGGACGATCTAAGTTCATCAATGGGAGGGTGCTGTGTCGCCTCCCGCTGGTCCAAAATGTTTCGCCTCTAAAAATCCGCAAAATTAGTAATGGCATAGCCGAATTTTCCCTACGAAAGTCGTAAACGCTTTCGCCGAAAAACGATTCTTTTAGTGAGTTGTGTACAAAAACGCCCAAGGCTAACTTTAAGGCCAAACTTCAGACGTATTCCCCACGCATATACTCCGAAATACGGTATAACATAAAGTCTTGAACATACCCCCTCTCTCATCTAATACCCCTTCACTACTCTCTGAAATACACAACACCTCACCCCTTCTATCTTCCCTTCCTTCTATTCCTCCCAAACCCAACACAAATTCCCTACCCTCCCAAATGGCACGCGAATCCTCTCCTATCGCGCCCAAGCTCAATTCCTTCTACCCATCCCCTCTGCCTATACCTCCCAAATACCTCCCAATGATTTACACACTAATGCATCTTCTAAACAACATCAAATTCCAACCGCGGCTACAGCTCATAGAAATCTTCCCCCAAACCATGGCAAAGGTACCATCCCTCCCAAGAAGACTTACGCCGAGTTCATGGAACTAGATTGAGGCAAAAGGTATGGTTACAATTTATTGAACAACAAGGGGCTAAGTAGATATAGAAGTCGAGGATGAAGTTCCATTCATAGAAACATGGAGCTATTGCCTAATAGGTTGTTTCACGGTCCCTTCCGGAAGAGAAGCATTGAATACTATTGTGAAAGGACGGGAGTTAAATGTCGATTATACCATATGGCAAAGGCTGGATGGTGTTCAAATTCATGACGGAGGAGGAGCGCACTAATGTACTTCACGGAGGCCCTTATATGGTCTACGGGAAAACTATGATGCTCAAGGCTATCAATAAAGGAGTTCTAATAACGGATGATTTATTCATGGACATTCCTATTTGGGTCACTTTTCCTGACATTCCCTTTCTATTCGAGGTAACTGCCTTAGTAAGATTGCTTCACGTGTAGGAAAACCTCTTTACACGGACCAATATACTAAGGAAAGGTAAAAAATGAACTATGCAAGAGTTCTAGTAGAAGTGGATGTCAGCAAGGAGCCAATAATGGAATTTGTCGTCAAACTCCCCGATAACAGAAGGTATACTCAAAGGGTAAACTATGAGAATTACCCGGACTTCTGCTATCATTGTGCGGCTTTTGGACACAACCACTTGAAGTGTAGGAAGCTGAGGGATGATATCAACAATGAAGAAGCTCCAAAAAATCGCAATACTGAGGTACCCCCTAACAATAAGGAAGATTCTACTTGTTTGGAGGTCAACAGAGGTACGGGTGGAACCAACCCTCCTCCCCCTCATCCACCAACTTCTCAACATCCCGCAGATGCTGATAACTTGATGGACATTGAAGAAAGTGAGCACACAACACCTCCTGGTACCGAAAGTTTGGGAGAAGCATCGCATGCCGCGGGTCCTCCGGTTTTGGGTCATTCTGGTCCATCAAGTTTGCGGGAATCTCAAGCAAGGTCCTCACTGCCTAATTCTCACCATGGCAGTGCACAACATGTTAGGATGAGTTATGAGTCAAAACATTCTGATTATGGGGTGCCTATGAACCCGCCACCTTCATTGGATGGAGAAACATACAAGGGTGCTACGGAAAAGGCTCAACTTGTGTCCGGTAACGTTAACTTTGAACGCGGCGAACTAGCTTGAGTGAACCACATGCTATGGCTTCCAGCAACAAAGAAGATGGATGGAAAGAAGTTTTGTCTAAGAAGAATGTGCCGAAAGGCAGTGGAAAGGCGAAGGCAGAAAGCGCGGAGGTGCTAACAAAACCTCCTTTGTTTCCTAATGAAAATACTTTGTTGGAATGTCCGTGGTCTTTGCGGACAAAGGGATAGGGCCACCACGCAAGCTCTAGTGTGTAGTATCACAAAACAGCATGATGCGGCTATGATTTGTCTATTGGAAACTAAACTATCTAGGGCAAGGACAGAGTCTTTCTCTACTCTAAGATTCAAAGCTTGGAGCTTTTGCTCCAATTTGGAACTCATTAATGGCGGAAGAATGCTATTACTATGGGATCCCTCCAGGGTCTGTTGCGAAGTGCTTGGAATGGACTCTCAGCATATCCATGTCCAGGCAAGTTGCAATATAACACAAGTGTCATTCCTTGTCACCTTTGTGTACCCAGTTTATAGCATCTCAGATAGAAGGAAGCTTTGGCATCACCTTACTCACTTGGGCATTGGCACCACTAAGCCTTGGATGATTATGGGAGATTTCAACACTTATTGCTACCCACATGATAAGGCGGGGGGTCCTCCTCTCACGCCTTATGCACTTAGGGATCTTGGAGATTTCAGGAATTCTCATGGACTAGAAGACACTCCTTCTTCCGGTTCCTTCTACACTTGGACAAATGGTTCGATTTGGTCCAAGCTTGATAGAGTGTTGATGAATCAAAATTGGAGTGATTTGACCCTGGAATGCACGGCCAAATTCTTGCCTATGGAACCTGTCTCGGACCACTGTCCTGTGATAGCCACGGTTATTGCATCCTATAATGTTGGGAAACGTCCTTTCAAGTTCATGAATATGTGGCTTTCTCACCCAGCCTTCGAGGACATAATGACTTCATGTTGGAGACAAGACATATTGGGAACTGCTCAATTTGTCCTAGCCTAAAAATTGAAAGCCTTGAAGCAACCATTAAGGGCATTGAACATAAGTGACTTTGGGGGTATTGAACAAAGAGCAAAAGGGGCAAACATGGAGTTTAAGGAGGCTATCAATGCACACATGGAAAATCCCTTTGATGAGGAGCTAAAAGCCAAGGTTAAGTCCTCAAGAGCTAGAGCAAACACCTTACTGGAAGCAGAAAGACACTTCATAAGACAGAAGTCAAGGCAGAAACACTTGATTGGAAGTGATAGATGCTCCAAATACTTTCATAGCCTGATCAAGAGGAGTAATGTCAGGAACTCAATTAACTTTCTTGTTAAAGCCAATGGTACTATCACTACATCACCAGGAGAAGTTAGGAAGTTGCTTGTTGAATTTTACAAGGATCTATTAGGTACACCCCGATCTACTACCAACTTCGATCCTGAAGTGTTCAACTATGGCCCGAAGCTAAGTGAAGAGGAGAGATTACAGCTTTTGCATTTCATCACCCCAAAGGAGATTTGGGAAGCTCTTTCTGATATAGGCAATGACAAGGCACCTGGACCGGATGGTTATTAGACTGCATTCTTCAAAAATAGATGGAGATATGTGGGCCATGATGTTGTAAGAAGTTTCCAAGAGTTCTTCTCTACTGGAGTTCTTTTGAAGCAGGTGAATCATACCATCATTACCCTACTACCGAAGACTGATCATGATCCTAAGGTAAATGATTTTAGGCCCATCGAATTGACTAATGTGGTCTATAAGATCATCACAAAGATTCTAGCTAACAGAATGACATTGATTCTTCCTTCTCTCATTGACAAATCCCAAGGGGCTTTTGTGAAAGGAAGAAACATGATGGACAACGTATATGTGGCACAGGAGCTTGTGAGAGGTTTTAATAGAGCCAGAGTCTCACCAAGATGTATGCTTATGGTGGACCTTCGGAAAGCATTTGATACAGTCTCTTGGAGTTTCCTTGAATTGGTACTAAGAAGTCTAAAATTTCCAGCCAGATTTATAAGTTGGATCATGGAATGTGTTAGCTCAACCTCCTTCTCCCTTTCTATCAACGGTGAGCTACATGGATACTTCAAAGGTAAGCGCGACCTAAGACAAGGTGATCCTATGTCCCCTACTCTCTTTATCTTGTGCATGTAATACCTCTCAAGGATGCTTAAAATGAAGGCTGAGGCAAGAGCTTTCTCATATTTTCCAAAGTGCAAGAGATTGGGCATTACTCATCTTGCATTTGTGACGACCTCATGCTTTTGCCAAAGGAGATATATCTTCACTGGGATTCTTATGAATTGTCCGGAAGAGTTGAGGTCGTCTGTGGCTAACTCTTAACCCGTCTAAATCCTCTGCCTACTTAGCGGGAGTGCATATTACGTTCGTGACTTGATATTGTCCAGTGGGATTCGCCATCGGTAGCTTTCTAAGACGATACTGGGGATCCCTTTGTCCCCAATTTCAGTCTTGGTGGACCAATTTGCTCCATTCACTTGCGCAATTTCGAATTACATTCAGAAATGGGGGCATCACACCCTATCTTATGCGGGTAAGCTGGAACTAATCGTGCTCATTGTCCAAGGGGTTGAGAGTTTTTGGTTCCGGGCACTTCCTATCCCGGTCACTATTATCAACAAGGTACGGTCTGCTTGTATTCAGTTCTTATGGGGAGGGAAACCACCAAGAGTCGCCTGGGATGTCATTTGCTTGCCTCAATCTGAAGGAGGCTTGGGTCTAATGAACATCAAGGAATGGAACCATGCCTTGCTATCCAGGACTATTTGGCAAACTCACACGGATGCAGATTCTCTATGGGTCCAATGGATCAATAGCCACTATTTGAGAGGTACAACAATTTGGGACTATGAGGTACGTCCTAGGGACTCCCCCTTATTCAAAAGGATTTGTGGGATCCGCGACAAATTTGTTTCTATCTTTGGTAGCCATGGTGATGCGATTGATGGCTTTACAAAGTGTTGTAACAACGGAAAATTTGATTCCAGCCTCGTGTATGATATCTTGCGCACTCCGCATGTTAAAAAGCCTTGGATGTCACAAATTTGGAAAGACTTCATTCCTCCCAAATTCTCTTTCACTGTATGGCTAAATTGCAGAAAGCGGTTAGCTACAAAGGATACTCTTTCATATCTCAACTTGGAGGATAAGTCTTGCGGGTTCTGCAAGCAAGCTAATGAAACAAGGGAACACCTCTTCTTTACTTGCCCCTTCACACGCTTGATTTGGAAGAGCATAAAAGATTGGTTGGGCATTAGAAGAGAGATGACTACTGTTGAAAGCTCCCTTAAGTGGATTAAGAAAGATCACCGCGGGACAAGCATCCGAGCCAAAGCTATTTTGCTTACTTTTTGCATAGTGGTCTATGAGATTTGGAGGGCAAGAAACACGTTGCTCTTTGAAGGCACAAACTTTCCGGCAGAGGAGGTCATTGCAAGAATCAAAACAACATCTTATAGAGTTCTCTATGATTTTATCCCCTCTTGTAATGACATCTTTGAGTGACAACCCCTCTCATCCCCCTTTTCTTGTTTACATTACGTTGAGGCTTGAGATCCCCAATGACTGATTGTAGCCAATTTTCTTTTCGTTATTAGTAATAATATTTGCATTTACCTAAAAAAAAAGGATCCTTCAACAACGTATCTGAATTGGATGATGAACCAGAATGAGAAGCTATAATTCTGTCTAGTTCGACAGTAGTAAGTCTCTGGTTTGGTTCCATTGGAAAAGAGGCAGGTTTGGCTCCTGCCAAACCCATGTCTGATATGAGCTCCAGTGCGTATTTTCTTTGATGCATCAAGATTCCCTGTGAGTTTCTTGCAAACTCAATGCCAAGAAAATATCTCAAATCTCCTAAGTCCTTGATCTTAAATGCTGACTGTAGTGCTTCCTTAGTCGACTGAATGAGTGTTGAATCACTGCCTATTAACAATAAATCATCCACATACACCAACACCACCACAATATTCCCTTCCTTCTGTTTGGTGAAGAGTGAGTAATCACTGTGACTTTGTTTGAAGCCTGATGATAACAAAGCAGATGTCAACTTTATGTTCCATTGTCTAGAAGCCTGTTTCAATCCATATAAGGATTTCAGTAGCCTGCACACATGTGTTTTCCTGTAGCTTGGACTGAATCCTTCAGGAACTGTCATAAATACTTCCTCCGATAGATCACCTTGCAGAAATGCATTATAAACATCCATTTGATGTATCCTCCAATTCTTCACTGCAGCAATGGACACCACTGTTCTGACTGTGGCCATTTTAACCACTGGTGAGAAAGTCTCCTGGTAGTCAATCCCTTCCTTTTGGTTGTATCCCTTGGCTACAAGCCTTGCCTTGAACCTTTCAATCTCTCCCGATGCCTTGTATTTGATCTTGTACACCCATCTACAACCTATAGCTTTCTTCCCTTCAGGCAATTTGACCAACTCCCATGTCCCATTGTCTTCCAATGCTTTAATCTCAGATTCCATGGCTTCAACCCATCTAGGATCCTTTCAAAGATCTCGAGAACCTCGATGGCTCAGATTCAGGGACACCTTAGCAACAAAGTGCTGATAAGTGGGAGAAATACCTGTGTAGACAACACAATCAAAAATAGAATATAAGCATTTAGAAGGTCCTCTGTTAGTGATGTAATCCTTGTGCCAAATAGGAGGCTTGCTACTCCTTCCTGACTTTCTTGTCACAAGTTCTGTATGTGGACTTCTATGTGCAGTACTTTCTGGGTGAGAAGTTTCATTGACATAGTCACCATGCTCTGCACCAGCAACTTCATCTGTGCAGTCAGCAGCTATGACATCCTGGTCTGCACCAGTACCATCTTCAATACCATTTTCTCCTGCAATACACTCTTCAGAAATTGGTGTACTGTTAGTGACAGGATTATTTAGCAATTCCTCATAAGAGAATTGCTCATGTGCCTTTATGTTGACAGTCTCTTCATTCTGCCCATTCTGGAAAGGGAAGACATTTTCCCTAAAAATCACATCCCTGCTCACAATAATGTTCCTATTCTCCAAATCATACAACTTGTATCCCTTTTGTGTGGGAACATATCCAAGCAAGACACATCTAACTGCCCTTGGGCTAAATTTATCATGTGTATGAAGTATCGTAGCAAAGCATAAGCAACCTATGACTCTTAAGTGAGTAAGTTGTGGTGTTTTGTTGTATAGTCTGTAAAATGGGAATTCATTTTTCAAAACAGTTGAGGGAATTCTATTAATGATGTATGTTGCAGCTTCTATACATATTCCCTAACCTATCCGCATGTGTCCTCGAGTTTAACAAATTTCTAGCAGCCTCAAGAATATGCCTGTTTTCTCTCAACCACACCATTTTGTCAGGTGTAGGACAAGAACTTTCATGTATAATACCATATGATCAAATAATTCTCTACAGCTCGTTAAAAATTCAGATCCATTATCCGACCTAATTCTTCAATTTTGAAATCAAACGTGTATTAATTTCTCAGAAAAATGCCTCAAAACAGTAGGTACATCGATTTGATCTTATTAAGAATGTCCATGTCCACCTAGAAAAATCATCTACAATGGTCAGGAAATATCTCATCCCATTGTAAGTCTCGACTCTATATGGCCCCCATACATCTAAATGTAACAACTGGAAAGGTTTAGTTGTCATACTAGTGCTATCGGGAAATGGGGATCTAGTTTGTCTAGCCAAGGGACATATCTCACAATTGTCCAAAACAAAATCAATATTATTTTTGAAGCATGAAATCTTCCTTAGTACTGTCATGGGTACATGACATAGCCTTTTATGCCATGTCTTTCCATCTATGTTATGTGTAGCAGCCATACACCTCCTCAGTTCCTTCTCTCGATCATGAATATCCAGACATAGAATATAGAGTTCGTCCTTCTCACTACCAATCCCCCTCACTTTCCCAGATGCTAAGTCCTGAAATACACAGCACGATGGGAAAAATGTGACACTGCAATTCAGTTCCCTAGTCACTTTAGACACTGACAAGAGATTAAATTTGAATGCAGGAACACAAAGGACATTTTTCAGGACATCACCTTTTCCTAGATGATAATCTCCAACATGTGAGATTCCAGCAGAATCTCCTGTTGGTAGCTGAACCTTTCCAGTCCCTTCTGTCATTAGATTATTGTGTAATTTTTTAGAATCACTTATCATATGGTTGGTCGCACCTGAGTCGACAATCCACTGCAGTGCTTCTTCAGATATGTGCATACCTGCCATGTTTGCATTGTGGCCTTTATTCTTATCCTTCTCTTCCAGCATATGGAGAATCTGTTGTCTCTGACTAGGGGTGAAATAATCTTGTTGTTGTTTCACCATCTTTGCTCCATTCTGTATCATATCAACTTCCTGTCCTGTATCCCCAATATTACATGTAACTGTATAGGCCTTTTTTGGTCTCGTCTTGAAATCATCTGGATATCCAATCAGTTGATAACAGCCCTCCTCTATGTGTCCTGTTTTCCCACAATGGTTGCATTTCATCAGTTTGAAACAATCGATTCTGTAGTGTCCCTTCATATGACAGTAGTCACACATAGCATTAGGATTAAAAGGTTTCCTTGGCTTCAGGACCTCCTTTATCGCTTTCATTCCTGCAGTGAACATCGCAATGACTCAATATGTTCATGCATCGTTTCGCTACACACGCCGTAATTCTCGACTTCTTCGATTAACCAACGACAGGCTTGGTTTAGACTTGGAATTTGTTGCATCATGAGAACTTGGCTTCTCGTATGATTATAGCTCTCATTCAAACCCATAAGAAACTGTAATAATCTCTGGTATTGCAAGTGGTTAGCAAAATCTTTCGACTTAGGACAACAGGATGGTAGAGGTATGATCGAGTCATACTCATCCCAAAGGTCCTTTAGCCTCGAATAGTATCCTGAAACTGACATTGTTCCCTGTCTTAGCGTGAATATCTCCTTATGAAGATGAAATGCTCTCGAGCTATTCACTTTGTCAAACCTCTCCTTCAACTCTTCCCATATGCTGTGTGCATCCGCATTGAACAACATCCATGTTAGTAAACTTTTACTTACATTCCCAATCAGCCAGGACACCACTATAGCGTTACATCTGTCCCAGATCCTTGCAAGTTCATCATTGTAGTTTTCTCTTTTGATTGTACCGTCTATGAATCCCATTTTGTTCTTTCCCAACAGCGCCAATTTTACTGCCCTGCTCCACAACGTATAGTTGTCCATTCCATTCAAGACGATTCCAACTGATAAGGAACCAGGTGCGTCTGATGGGAACAAATATAGAGGATGGTTGTGGTCTACTATATTGTTCCTCAGAGTTGATGCTTTCTCCATCGCATCCATTCCATCGTCGCATCGCTCCGAGCATACCATCTTCGTACGATTTCCTTAATATCGTTCCTAATCCACAACAAATCAACAGAATGAACTCATATCGCTAGATCTTTAATTTTGTCCTTAATCGTCAACAAAATTATCCAGATCTAACGAGGTTTGTAGTAGAACAAACTCATATTCTTAGATCTCTTCTTGCATGCAACTTGTTTATCTCTGTTTTGACAAAGAAACCGTCATAGCTACTCAGATCTACTCGCGATCTGCTCCAATTTTTTTTTTAGATTCACGATTTCTTCACTGTAATCGCGATCTAACCATGCTCTGATACCATGTTGAACATTCAAATACATAGAAGAAGGAGAAAAGTGAAGGAAGAGGGTTATTTACATATGGAGAAGAGATGTTCAACATGGTATCAGAGCATGGTTAGATCGCGAGAGAGCAGAAGAAGAGGCGTGAGGGAGAAGAGAGAGGAGAGAGGTAGTTGTGAGAGAGAGAAGACGAAAATTGTATTGATTAAGAAGTAATTCTGATGTACATTTGTGTATGTATATACACATACATTTTAACTGCTACAAGAATGAGATAACAAAAATATCTAATTATGTAAAATATCTAATACAAAATATCTATTTACTACACTACTCTTTTACACCATTTCCTTTGAACCTTATTTTGCAAGCCTTCCCAACTTTTGCGTACTTACTACACAACACTAATTCTAATGCTTACCTTTCTCTTTTCAGTGGATACCCAGATGAAATGCACGTTGGCAGCTGTTAAAATCCACATTTCACGCAATTGTGACATAGCTCAATACATTAGTTGGACCACCTACATGATCATGAAAATCGTACTTACTATTTTTGTCTTCTTAGCAAGTATAAAAATGTATTTGTATTACTTTCTTCCACAATATTGTACTGTGCAGTATATTATGTCAATATTTAGTTTGATATATTTTTTTGGATAATCTTACTGCATGGTTAGAGCAGCCATGAAATTTCCTTTCCGAATGTTGGCTCTTATTTGTACAACAATGTTGGGCAAATGTCTGTGCTATGCACGGACACTGACCATCTAGTCCTTTTAGAAGTAGTATTAGTTGTCGCGTAGTCTCTTATGCTTTGATGTGTATTACTATATATTGTTGTATTTGTTTTGTATCTTGTTATTTTAATGTCTCTCTTCTTATAATCGTACATCATATACTTTCTTTTCAGCTAAGGGTATATCAGAAATAATCTTTCTACCCCACATAAATAGAGATAAAATCTGTGTACATCCTACGTCCACATACTCACTTATGAGATTACACTGGTCACTGGGTATATTGTTGTTGTTGCTAATATGATGGTAACTTGTGAGTGAGTCCAAGAAACTACAATCCTGATACATGTACATGAGTGCTCACGTTTCGTGCTAAAAATTATCCATTGTCCTATAATAAATAATCATGCAAATCCAAACATTTTAATTTTGATGAATAATCCTACCTTATTCAATATATTTTGGTTTCATTTGATTATATTTATTAATCTATAACCCTAATATCTTAATCATCATCCAAGCAACAATTTATGGTTGGTTGAAATCATAGTCCAAGAAATAATATTATGTCTATAAAACTTTAAAAGCATTTCTGTTTTTTGACAAACTATAAAACTAGTCTAGTAGTGTTCTTCAGATTTTCAAAATTAAGAGATGTTTCTAAAATGGTATTTGGTTATTAAAATAAAACTGAAAAGGTCAAAAAGCTTTCAAACCATTCTTGTTCTTCAACACTTTTTGAACACAAACGCCACGTTACGACCATCTATTTGATGACCATGCAGAACCACAAAAAGTTCTCGAAATACTACCTTTATGAAATTTTCAGGAATATTTATTTCCTTTTCTATTAGTAGTTTTTCTTAAATATTAATTTACAAGAGAATAATCATGTAAATGGACGTTGTTAGAGGCACGGAAATTTATGAATGTGTTTTTAATAATGAGGCTTGTTATTCTAGGATTTTTATAGCACACGAATACGATCATTCATGTTGACATGCGCGTTACATCCAACATTATAGGTTTAATACAACAACACCAGTGTATAAACATCTGATAACCGATTAAAAATAACAAGTTGTAGTGTAAAATTTTAAATTAACGCTCGACAGACCCAAGTTGTTATATTTAATTATGTTATTCTCATCCATTCAAAAAGACAAGTGAATAAAAATATATGTCTAGTGGGAAGCCTTTAATAAAGTAAATTCTTATTTTCAATTGATTTTCTTTATTTATCGACTATATCATAGTCATTATTAATGTATTCATTTTAATTTTCTTTTTGATTATCAATACTCAATTATTGATTATTGTTTTTCTGTTGGATGTATAAGAATAGTACTATTGAATAAGGTGTATTAGTAATACTGAAATTACTTATTGTTGACATTAACAAGAACCTCAGTGTGTGATTTTCATGTGATAAAGTAATTGAACATATTCAGTGTGTCTGACTCAATGACATAAGTCGATAACCTGAGAGGTTAAATGAGTAGCAAACCAACACACAAGGAGAATGAACTAAGTAGACATGTGTTATCTTAAAAGGACATGCTCCATCTCAATCAAAGTAACAGTCAAAAGTATATATGATTATGACCAGAAACACAAAATAAGAGTTCGTTCTAGTAGCGAATGAATCAGGTTGGTAAAATGTGTTCCACCTCAAAGTTATAGGCAAGGGAAACAGGTCTGTGGACTAGATCTATCAAAGGGCAGATAAAATGTAGAGTTGATCGAATCAGGCTCAGAGCAGAAGTGACATGAACCAGGTCTGAGAGAATGGACCAGGTTCAAGAACATGTTCAGTCTCAGACACAGTAACGCGACAAAATTGACATGAACGAATGCAAGGAACAAGTCCAAGAACGTGTTCCTGCTCATATTCCTACCGCGGTAGGATTTGTGTTTTCAAGGTTGTAGGATTTCTTTCCATATTTATCGAGATTTTTTAGAGTCCTACAAGAAAACTAAATATGCATGAAGGTGTAAGAATTCTAAACAACTCAAACCATATTCTACCATGATAGGCCGTATCATGTAGGGTTTAGGTCAGCCGCGTTGATGAAGACAAAAGCTACAAATATCAAGTCTTGCCGTGAAGTAACTTGAACACTCACAAAAAGAGAATCAAAATATTATGCCAACATAGTCAATACTATATTGAGAGTCATAATCCGAGAAGTGTCGCCTAATACAACAAGAAGAAGATTAAAGAATATGTTTAATGAAGTTTATATTTTATAATTTTTGAGTCTAGAATTGTGTATTAGGGTTGTTCATCAAGTTGTACCTTCACTCGCTTTCATAGAAGCACATTGTTAGGTATAAACAATTAGTCAAATTCAACTTCAAGTTGGGAATCAACTTGGAGTGGGCTCAATGGTCTGGTAGATTGTTGAGATAGAAATTAGAGTTTATAGTTCCTAGGTTACAGAGTTTGTAACTTGAATTTGCAGAGGCTCACTTTGTAGTGCATTTGGGGTTAAATCATATAGAGATGTAGGTTGTGATTTTTTCTACCCTTGTGAATTGGGTGGTTTCCACATAAGGATTGGTGTGTCCTTACTTTACAGTTCTTTATTATTCTGCAACCATTACACATAGAACAGATAGGTATAAAAATAATACTGAATAAATGTGATTTTTACCAAAAAACATCGTTAATGTCATCGTTTACTAGGTATAAAAATTATACTGAATAGGATGTATACTAATACAAATATTAGTTATACACAGGTTGAAACTACTACCAAACAAGAGATTAAATAATATCAAGGCTAATATCAATATTATTTTCTCTAACTCCTACCAAACGCCAAAATTGTTATAGTTCAACCTATTAATGATATCTTCTACTCAGGGTCGTCTCAAATATTTTGGGGGTCCTGTTATAATTCGTAAAAGTGGGCCCTTAATATAAATATACGATTTCAATAATTAAAAATTATTTTAAATTGTAAATAACAACCCAATACTCTATCAAGCTCTTTCGAATAAACAAGCCAATCTCTATCACACTTTTCTTCATTTGATAAAACTCGAGTATACAAATTAGCAGTAAATTGTCTAAGATAATTCATCTTTAGGACCATTCACAATGGACAAATCTCTTTTAGGACCTTTCGTTACTAATAACTCAATCATTTTAGAATCAAGAGCATCCCACATTCTAGGTTTAAATATATCAAATGAATTTTCTTGCTCTTGCTCTACATTATCAATACCATTATCCTCCAGATCATCACTTTCATTATAAAATGAATTATTCAAATTATCATTACCATTTTTAGCATCTATTTGATTGTCCACATTATCATTTTCAATGGGGACATTATCTCTATTCTCCGGAACGGCTTGATTCTCTATATTAATATTATCATTAACATTATTAACATTTTAATCTTCAACATGAACTTGTATCTCTTTGATAACAAACTTATCAAGAGCTCCTATTTGAGATTTAGTTAATTCCTCAATTTCTTCTTCTTCTTACGATTCTCATATCCAGATTCATACTTTCTAGGAAACATAATATGTAATTTAAATGCAAAAAGGACCGAAAAAACCTGGTAATTTTATGTAATGCTCCAATTTGTTAGAACACCCACTCTCACAATTTGCCAAACATGAATTGAAGCTTTCAAACTGAATATCGGATGTGACACCCACTATTTTTGTTCAATAAAAAATTAGTAAATAATTTAAATATGATAAACAATAATATTTAATGATGAAAAATTAAAACAACAAACAAGGCTCCCTTCTTACATGTTTGGTTAGTACTGTGAGCACGGAAAAAGACAGAGAGCATCAGTGCTTTCACAAAGACACAAAAAATGAGGGAACTATATGGGCTAGGGCTAGAGATGAGTTTGGGCTGCAGATTTAATTTTTCAAAATCAAATTTTGAAATTGGTCAAAAGAAATCCTTCAAAATTCGAATGTTTGATGGACTTTGCAGGTTTCACGTGACTCAGAGAACGAAATTGGAGCAAACACCCTCTGTCTATTGTTGACAAAGCTTGTAAGCTTGCCAAAAAATGGAAGGGCGAGCCACTGATGCTCTGGTTTTTAGGGAAAGGGTTGAGAGAATATGATGAATTTGGGTTAGGGATTTTTTAGGTTTTGAGGATAATGGGTTTTTTTTTTGGGGATTGAGCTTGGATCGGCCGATTCGGCACTAGACTGGGTGTATAAATGGACTGTTGTGAATTTTTGGGAGTGGGGAGTTGCCAGTTGGGCTGATTCGTGGGTGTAATATGGGCTGGTATGATTTTCATTTGGGGCCCCTAAAATTTTTGGGCCTTGTGCAGTAGCACAACTCACACAGATCCTAAGACAAGCCTGCTCCTACTTTGGGTTTAATTTGTTGGGTTTTGATATTGGTGAATGGGAAATGATGAAATAAAAATTAAATGAAGTAAAAGACTCTTTTGTCCCACATCGAAAAAAGAGAAGGAAAGAGAAGTGTATATATTACATTACATCTTCTCTAGTTGCTAAAAGGGTTGAGAGGGGAAGGACCTCTCGCATTGCCGCCGCCGCTCGCCGCTTGCCGCTTTGGATTGATTGATAATCTTTTTGGACAAACGTTTCTCTAATTAATTAATTAATTATTTAATTAAAAATAAATCCAAACGGATCGAACGTTTCTCTAATTAATTAATTATTTAATTAAAAATAAAACCAAACGGATCGACCCGACCCGTCCGGCTCTCCCTCTCTTTTTCGAATTTCCCTCCAAATATTAGGTGACTATTCTGAATGGTTGCAAACATTCAGAATCAGTACCTCCAAACCTATAAATTCTTGATTATTCCAAGAATTTATTCATTCATTTTTATTAATTCATTTTCAATTCTGAATTTGATCTTCAACTCAAAAATTTCATTCTGTGTGATATACTGCTGTTGAGTGGTTCGCTGCTACCCGAATTTGGAGTACTACTATTTTGGTAAGATAATCGTTCTATCCTGGGAGGCGATATTCCGTTAACCTCGAGTACTATGAGGGGAATAATTTCCTTAAGGACACACTTTGAATAAGTGGGCTCGATTACATTCTGAAATTATTTTCCAAAACAAGTTCTGTTTTCGCTTATTGTTTCATGATCAATTTACTGTTAAGTAATGTTTATATCGTGTAATCTGTTTCACTAAGTGATTAACAGATTGTGTTGAAACATTATTTAGCCAAATACAGATTATTATACCAACATAATTTACCCTCCACATTTTTTCAAAATGTGTTATTGAAATTTATGATTTTCTTCCTTATATGGTTAGCATCTTTCACATGATTTGTTAATGTGAGCGTTAACTATGGTATTACAAAAAAATTGCTTGATGTTTACAAGTAAAACAGTACAATTAAATTTGTATACATGATTTATGAACACGCGAATTGAGATGACCCAACAAGAAACAAATTGTAATAATGTGAAATGTAAAAAGATGATTAATTTAAGTAAAAGAACAACGTAAGCCTGGGTTCCAGTGATTTGATTTGTCAAAGCCATCGGAGAAAGTTCCTCGCAGTTGAAGTAAGAACATAATGACGAACAGGATTGAACTAAGGACGTAATGACGAACAACAAAACCAAGAGAAATTGCTAAGTCTTAATATTATGTTATGTATACTTGCTGGAATTCCAATGCCCTTGAATAAGAATTTGAAGGTCTATTTATCGCTAACTTCCAGGAAGCAAGATCCACAAATCACACCCTCATAGTGTCAATTAATTTTCCATCTTAGTGGATGAGTAATGGTCGAAGAAGATCTTGGGATATTTTCTAACGACCTACATTCCATCTAGCCGACATCTCACACTTAGTTCTGCTGCTTCGGTCTCGTTCCCACTGACTATGAGCTAGGCCTGGCCAGTGAGCCGGGATGACCCGATCCTGTCCCGACACTGCCCTGACCCCGAAATTAAAAAAAAGGTATCGGGACTCGAATCGGAACGGGACATGGTCTTGTCCCACCAGGCCCAGTCCCACCAAGACCTGACCCGTCCCGGTCCCGGTCCCGCCCCTTGTCCTGCCCGAAATGTCCCCTTTGCAAAAATAGTCGTTGCACCAATGATCATTTTACATTTTGGCCGTTGTGCAACGACCATTTTTGACCTCCCCCGTCCCCCTACCCCCTTTATATTTATTTTTAACCTCTAAATTATTATATTTATACTTTAACCCAATTTTCCAACTATAAATACCTCATTTTCTCTTCATCTTTCTCACAAATATTCCTATTATCTCTCTAATCTCTCAATCAATCTCTCTACAAGTCTACATTGTCTACTAAATATTTAATTTTATTTATTCATTTGAGAGTGAAGTTGACAACTAGCTTGAGGATCATCCATCGAGCAAAGTTTCAATTTTCAACCTCTCAATTACACGTCAATGTTACGTCGGCGTTTGGTACATTCGTTCTTTCATTAAATTATTATTGTGTCTTTATTTTATTTAGCGCACTTAATTTCATTATCTTTAAGTCTTTATTTATTTATTAGCATAATTAAAATGAAAGGATTAAGAAGTATGTTGGGTAATGGTAAGACTTCTTCTAGTAGGGGTAACAAGGGCAGTGATACTTCTTCTAGTATTCCTAGTTCTACTCTTAGACAAGATGATTTTATTGATACTGAACATTTTCATTAAATACCATATGATTTAGATGACCAGATATTTTTTCAAAATGAACAAGACTTTAATTTAGAAGATGCTCTAGATGATGATACACCCACTAATGTAGATGAAACACCCACTAGTGAACCTCCAACTGGAACGTCTCCTATTCCCCATAGTATGAGACGAGGTCCAGCAAAACAATCATTAAAATCAGATGCATGACAATTTTTATTAGGGACGTAACGAATCAAGTAGCTATATGTAATATTTGTAAACAATGTTTTAGTTTTAAAACTGGACAAGGTCATGGTGGAACGGGGGTTTAATTAGTGATGCGCGATTTATGCACACACTAACACAAGTGCACGTGTCGTGACAAGTAATATAGTCTAGAAGACCGAGTTATCGTCCTCAGGGATTAATGTTCAATTCTCAAATTCTATTATATGGTATCTATTTGGTAACCGATGATTGATAAGTTGTTTATAACTATAATTATGAATGCTAAATAATACTACGTTGTTTTACTTCAGTTATGATGGAAATAGGGCTTCCAAATCTCCTCAACTATCCGCTTATCTTACTTGTTAATGCAATTAATTATGGTTCTTCTTCTATTTTGAGACAGCAGGTTAACTAAGCCGTTTTATACTCCTGTTAAGGTAATATAAACACTCAACCCCAATATAGTGTAACGACCCGTTCCGGGCATCGTGCCTTACCTCGCACCCTGGTGATACATACATCGAGAAAATCAGGAACATAAAACATGAGTCATTTAACAAGAGATATAATAAATAAACAAAGCCAACCAAAACAGTTGCCTTCAGATATACATAAAACTCGAATGTTTAATCCTTTTACAACCCCGCCACAACAAGATTACTGCACTTAAGATATCAATGACTATGACGGACAGGCCCGCCATACCCCGAATGTACAAGAACCTACAACTCAGTGGAACACCTACTAAAAGATAAGCCTCGAGAAACGGAGCTTCAAATGCGTTGAATCGTGATCCTCATGAGCGAGGATCCACGATCGATGTACTCTACTGCGGCATGTAACGCAGCCGGGCGAGGTCGATAACAGTACCAAGTATGTGAAATCTGCAATCAGTAAATGAAATCATACTAGTCTATATAAAGCGAGACATGTATGATAACCAAACTACGATTCACAACATAAAACGATCATCACTCCAATATAACTATGGGTCTCACGCCCACATCAATCGAGTTCGCATTATGGCCGCATGCCCTAATCGCATCGGTGTAGACATGTCCATGATGCAACAATAATACCAAGGTCCCATGGCCACATGCCCCGGAGTGAGCCGGTGTAGACATGTCCATGTGACCTCAACAACAAGACAAAGAATCCAAATGGAAGCATACCCGCGCGCTACGATCGTGTCGGTATGTCCAAAGGGAAAAATAAGACAACATTCCAAATGGACGATACCCGCAGCGCTACGCATCGTGTCGGTATGTCCAAAGGGAAATATAAGACAACATTCCAAATGGGCGCACGATACCCGCTACGCATCGTGTCGGTATGTCCAAAGGGAAACAACAAGGCGGTAATCTAAATGGAAGCATACCCGCGCTACGCATCGTGGTCAAGATGTCCATAGCGATGCACAACAATAATACTATCAACGAACGCATCTGCGGAATTTCTCCGCCACACGCGACGCCCAAGTAAGTTCTCAACTACCAACCGACCCTCCATCGAGACGCGGTAACACAGAAATACAACGCTTTGCACAACAAAGGTTATCACAATAAGCATAGCCAAGCTTCACAACAACAAGCATAGGCAAGTTTCACAACAACACAAAGTACTTTCATTTTATACCAAAGTCCGGGTTTTAGCCCTAAAGTACTACGTACGTTAAATTTTGTAAAAGAGATCCATTACTTTTATCAAAGTCACCCGATACCCGTAGTATTAGAATGACCAACCCACATTTTTAAGTAAACCAGAACACTTTCCTTTTAAAATCAAGTACCAACATTCTTTTCCTAAGTTCCAGTTTGCCTAGTTTCAATTACTCCAACTTCTCATTTTTAAAAAGGTTTCATAGTTCCCAAACTTAATCACTTGATTCCTTTTTAGAACAATTGAGTAACATATGTCATATATGTGAGTAGTTTATTCTTGTTTATAACGATCTTATTACAGCAGCCATGATCTAGAAAATGTAATATCATTTTGTCTCATCTTAGCTTCTATGCAGATGGAGGTTTCTACTGGTTTTAATACAACACATCATTATTCAATACATTTTCCTTTTATTAACGCTGCAGTGGTCTGTCGATACACATTCTGATTCCCGAAATCAGTAAAACATTATCCCTTTAAAAACCAAGTACTCATTACTCACGAATGAGGTTTCACACAAACATCCACATTAAAACAAATAAGTTAAGTCTCTTATCTTATAAGATCAAGTCTCTTAACTTCTAACATCAGTAAACCATTTTCACTTACATAAGGTCGTTATAACTAACTTCCCATAAAGCTATTATAACACCCTATGTTTTAAACCAACCAAATCACTTAGCACATGTACGTCTACCGTACTACATAGTTCACAACAATCATGCTAGAAAAGATAGGAAGAGGTTCACATACCTCGCGACGATTTATCGACAATAAGCAAAATGCTCCAAGTACTACAACCTTGCTAGCCCTTTCCACTCCTCGAGTAGAATACGCTACTCTTAGTACTTTCACCTCGATAAGCCCAAAATTATCCAAGTTATAATGTCGATCCTGAGCAAGGTTTAGCTCCACTCCGTGCGCTCCAAACCACTCCAAACAACCCTTAGAAGTTCTAACCAACTTCTACTCAAAATACTTCAACCAACTATGAAGATTTCCTTAGGGTTTCGGTTTGAGACTAAAAAGGACAAAAGGTAGTATTTCCGGACTCTACGTAAAGAGGTATCTTTGGAATACTACAAGGTACAAGGCTAAGGTATTTTGGGCATTATAACAATACTAGGGGAGTATTTCTATACCACAACAAGGGGTATTATACGAAAACAACTAGGCTAGGGGGGGGGTACCCCACGGCCAAGACACCACAAAGGGGGAGGGAGGAGGCCCTCGGCCAAGACTCTCAAAAGAGGGGGGGGATGAGTTGGACGAACTCAACACTAGAGGAGGGAGGGATTTTAGGCTTGGAAGGTTTCATTTGTGGATGAAGAGTTCATCAACATAAGGGGTGTATTTATAGCAAAACCAAAGGACAACCAATGGCAAAGATCAAGGCATGTGCAAGGCAAGTGTAAGGCCAAGATCAAGCCATGTGCACCCTAAACCCTACTCCACAAAACACTCCACATAACAATGCACCAAACAAGGCCAAAACAAGGCACAAACAAGGAGGAAGACGCCCCGCTTACCCAAACCGTCACTGAGGGTGACAAGTGTCACCTCGTTGGCCCAAAGATGTTCGTCGCCGGAAAAATCCGCAAAAATACAAAACGACATAGTCGGAATTTTCCTCGCAAGTTATGCAAAGCGTTTCGCCAAAAAACGACTCTGTCGGGTGTTGTGCACAAAGGTAAATTCGCCAAGGGTGCCACGTGGGGTGACACGTGTCGCCCCGGTCGCCTGAATATTCCGTCTTAGAAAATATCCAAAATACCGGAAATCTCAAAAACAAAGCGGGCCCAAAATCAGTAAATTTCTCCCCGTGGGCCCACGTGACCATTTAGAAAATAAAATCTCAAAATTCTAATATAATCTATGAAGTCCAAATACCAAATCTGGGAATCCAATTCCCATTAACGAACCTTTTTCTTCACAAATAACCGGAAACTTTTCCGTGAAAACTCACATCTTTCTTTCTTTTCAAAATTTTGCCGTACTCTCGTGCGACGCCCTCACATACATACCCCGCAACAACGGTATAACATTCTCCCTCCTTAGAAACATTCGTCCGAATGTTCCTTCTCAAGTCGAATAACGATAAAGTTCCTCTAACAAGTTGCCAATGCCACGCTCGCGAAATAACATACGCCCTCTTCTTTCCTTACTCGTCGTGCCGCTTCTCGAACGCTTGAACTCTCCCAAGACGTACCATACTTGGTCATTACTTAGTTCGAAAATCTGCGGAGTCACTACCTCCAAACTTGGTCATCTTACTAACCTCAAACTTCCTTAAGGCCATTCCCGCCTTTACGAACCGCTTCGTCGAACGCGTCCACGAACTCATACGATGATCATACAAACTTGGGCCTAGCATCCTCGTGACCCTACCACTGGCGGGACCACCTAACCGACCCCACCCCAAACGGGTTACGGGTTGACCCGCAAATGGTCCTCAACCCGACCCCCAACCGCGCCAAACTCTTGTTCCCCGATCCGGAACAATCTTACTAATTCACATCATGAAAGCTACCACTTCCATCTCACACTACCCACGGACTTATCACACAAATAAATCCCACGTATACTACTACTCTGATAAGGGTCAAAAATAAATCTTTAACTCAAGACGACCTTACCCTAAGGTCTCGATCGTGACATAGTCTAAGGTTCACACTTACCATGCCCCCATACGTATCCTCCCAACTAAGCATGTTTTCTAACTCATAATTAACACAACGCTATTCGTACATAGCACATAATAATGAGACCATCATAACAAGCATACCAAAACTCTAGAGGGTTAAGGATATACCTGAAGCTACCGCTCCCCTCTAATCATAGGCACGCCTGCAGGCGCATACCGAAGGTGATGAACCACCACGAGATCCTGAAGGTTGAGTCGTAACATCCGCGCTTCCCTTGGTCGGACAGTTCCTCGCAAAATGGCCCTGCTGGCCGCATGCAAAACAAACTCCCAATCTAGCACGACACTCTCCAAAATGGAGTCTACCACAATGGTCACAACGAGGTAGGGGTGGCTTCAGCTGGTTAACACCCCTGCTCTGCCGAAAATCTGAACCCTTGGAGCCCTGACCTGCTCCTGAAGACGGTGGAGGACCACTCTGTATCGGTGGGGGTATATAACTAGCCTGCTGCTTAGGCGGTCCGCCTCGAAAGCCACCAAAGGACCCTGCCGTCCTGGCCCTCTTCTGCTGATCCAGGTCATTCCGTCGACCCCTCCGTGCCTCACATCCTAGTGCATGAGCCTGCATGCGGGCAATGTCCATGCCCGACTGAAGAGAAACACCCGCACAAGACTCAGCCATATAATCATCTAGCCCGGTGACGTAGCGATGCACCCTATCCTCCATATCTGCAACTAGCGCAGGGACATATCGAGCCAAAGAATCGAACTCGACATTGTACTCCCTGACAGTGCGCCCTCTCTGTCTCAGTAACAAAAATCTGTCGGCCCGTGCCCTCCTCATCTGCGGAGGCAAGAAGTGCGTGAGGAAAGCCCCCGAAAACTCATCCCATACTGCTGGAGGTGCATGCTCTCCCCGGGAAAGCTCCCATGAATCAAACCAATCGACTGCGGTATCACGCAGCCGATGCGAACCAAAGGTCACAGACTCGGTTTCTGAAGCCTTGATCACCCGCATGATCCAGAAGCTGGGATGAACTCTGCGGATCATCCTCGTGCCTCGACCCATAAAACTCGCGGGCTACAACTCGTAAAGTCCGTAGCCTCAAACTATTCGCTCGGGGTGAACGGCTGGTGCTCATCGAATCGGCTGCTGCATCCAGCCTATCCTCATATCTGGCCACGACCCTGGCCAGCAACTGGGCCATCTCCTTGTAACCCATCTCCTCTGCCCCAGACTGTGGGACTGGAGGCTCAGGTACTGCGGTCTCAGCAGCCATTGCTGCGGCTCTAACCTCTGCTGGGGCTGGCGTCCAAACCCGGGCCGTCAAGCACAACCTCGTGCTATGCGGGCTGCGCCCTCGTACTCTCAGATCTCACTAGCAGCACCCTCGGCTGCCTTGCCCTTCTGGGCTCGGGTTGCCTTGCGCGGAGGCATAACTGGTACAAACGAGATACGTCAGAGGGGTCCAACTTACAACACAACTCTAAGGCACGATCTCAGAATGAGAAAAATGGAAACCAATCCTAAATGTCCTGCAGCCTCCTGATTATAGATGTGGTGCACAACACATCGATAATCAAGACTCTACTAGACACGGTCTGTAGACACTTTCCGAGGATTAACTGCTCTGATACCACTTTTGTAACGACCCGTTCCGGGGCCCGTTACTGGTGCCTTACCCTGGGCACCCTAGTGATACATACATCAGAGAAAATCAGCGGAACATAAAACATGAGTCATTTAACAAGAGATATAATAAATAAACAGGCCAACCAAAACAGTTGCCTTCAGTATATACATAAAACACGAGCAGTTTAATCCTTTTACAACCCCGCCACAACTACAAGACCTCTAAGATATCTGATGACTATGACGGACAGGGCCCGCCATACCCCGAATGTACAAGAACCTACAACTCGGGAACACCTACAAAAGATAAGCCTCGAGAAACGGAGCTTCAATCTGTTGAGCGTGATCCTATGAGCGAGGATCCACGATCGATGTACCTCTACTGCGGCATGAACGCGGCCCCAAGGAGTCGATAACAGTACCAAGTATGTGAAATGCATACATCAGTAAATGAAATCATACTAGTCTATATAAAGCAGGAGACATGTATGATAACCAAACTACAGTTCACAACATAAAACAGTCATCACTCCAATATAACTATGGGTCTCACGCCCACCACATCAATCAGGTTCGCATTATGGCCGCATGCCCCCGGAATACTGCATCGGTGTAGACATGTCCATGATGCAACAATAATACCAAGGTCCCATGGCCACATGCCCCCGGAATTCTGCATCGGTGTAGACATGTCCATGTGACCTCAACAACAAGACAGCAATCCAAATGGAAGCATACCCGTGCGCTACGCATCGTGTCAGTATGTCCAAAGGGCAAAATAAGACAACATTCCAAATGGACGCATACCCGTGCGCTACGCATCGTGTCAGTATGTCCAAAGGGAAATATAAGACAACATTCCAAATGGACGCATACCCGTGCGCTACGCATCGTGTCAGTATGTCCAAAGGGAAACAACAAGGCGGTAATCTAAATGGAAGCATACCCGTGCGCTACGCATCGTGTCAGTATGTCCATAGCGATGCACAACAATAATACTATCAACAGGAACGTACCCGTGGAATTTCTCCGTCACTGCCGGCACGTCCAAGTAAGTTCTCAACCACCAATGCACCTCCATCGAGACGCGGTAACACAGAAATACAACGCTTTGCACAACAAAGGTTATCACAATAAGCATAGCCAAGCTTCACAATAAGCATAGGCAAGTTTCACAACAACACAAAGTACTTTCATTTTATACCAAAGTCCGGGTTTTAGCCCTAAAGTACTACGTACGTTAAATTTTGTAAAAGAGATCCATTACTTTTATCAAAGTCACCCGATACCCGTAGTATTAGAATGACCAACCCACATTTTTAAGTAAACCAGAACACTTTCCTTTTAAAATCAAGTACCAACATTCTTTCCTAAGTTCGGTTTGCCTAGTTTCAATTACTCCAACTTCTCATTTTCAAAAGGTTTCATAGTTCCCAAACTTAATCACTTGATCCCTTTTTAGAACAATTGAGTAACATATGTCATATATGTGAGTAGTTTATTCTTGTTTATAACGATCTTATTACAGTAGCCATGATCTAGAAAATGTAATATCATTTTGTCTCATCTTAGCTTCTATGCAGATGGAGGTTTCTACTGGTTTTAATACAACACATCATTATTCAATACATTTTCCTTTTATTAACGCTGCAGTGGTCTGTCGATACACATTCTGATTCCCGAAATCAGTAAAACATTATCCCTTTAAAACCAAGTACTCATTACTCACGAATGAGGTTTCACACAAACATCCACATTAAAACAAATAAGTTAAGTCTCTTATCTTATAAGATCAAGTCTCTTAACTTCTAACATCAGTAAACCATTTTCACTTACATAAGGTCGTTATAACTAACTTCCCATAAAGCTATTATAACACCCTATGTTTTAAACCAACCAAATCACTTAGCACATGTACGTCTACCGTACTACATAGTTCACAACAATCATGCTAGAAAAGATAGGAAGAGGTTCACATACCTCGCGACGATTTATCGACAATAAGCAAAATGCTCCAAGTACTACAACCTTGCTAGCCCTTTCCACTCCTCGAGTAGAATACGCTACTCTTAGTACTTTCACCTCGATAAGCCCAAAATTATCCAAGTTATAATGTCGATCCTGAGCAAGGTTTAGCTCCACTCCGTGCACTCCAAACCACTCCAAACAACCCTTAGAAGTTCTAACCAACTTCTACTCAAAATACTTCAACCAACTATGAAGATTTCCTTAGGGTTTCGGTTTGAGACTAAAAAGGACAAAAGGTAGTATTTCCGGACTCTACGTAAAGAGGTATCTTTGGAATACTACAAGGTACAAGGCTAAGGTATTTTGGGCATTATAACAATCCAAGGTGAGTATTTCTATACCACAACACGGGGAATTATACGAAAACAACTAGTCAGTGGGGTACCCGACCAAGACACCACAAAGGGGGAGGAGGAGGCCTCGGCCAAGACTCTCAAAAGAGGGGATGAGTTGGACGAACTCAACACTAGAGGAGGGAGGGATTTTAGGCTTGGAAGGTTTCATTTGTGGATGAAGAGTTCATCAACATAAGGGGGGTATTTATAGCAAAACCAAAGGCCAACCAATGGCCAAGATCAAGCCATGTGCAAGGCAAGTGTAAGGCCAAGATCAAGCCAAGTGCACCCTAAACCCTACTCCACAAAACACTCCACAAAACAATGCACCAAACAAGGCCAAAACAAGGCACAAAACACGGAGGAAGACGTCCCCTCGCTTACCCAAATCGCCACTGAGGGTGACAAGTGTCACCATCTCGTTGGCCCAAATTTTTTCCGTCGCACGGAAAAATCCGAAAAATTACAACACGACATTGTCGTATTTTTCCCCTCGCAAGTTATGAAAAAGGTTTCTTCTAAAAACGACTCTGTCGGTGTTGTGCACAAAGGTAAATTCGGCCAAGGGTGCCACATGGGGGTGACACGTGTCGCCCCCCGATTCGCCCAGAATATTCCGTCTTCCGAAAATATCCAAAATACCGGAAATCTCAAAAACAAAGCGGGCCCCACAAAACCGTAAATTTCTCCCGTGGGCCCCACGTGACCATTTCCGAAAATAAAATCTCAAAATTCTAATATAATCTATGAAGTCCAAATACCAAATCTGGGAATCCAATTCCCATTAACGAACCTTTTTCTTCACAAATAACCGGAAACTTTTCCGTCGAAAACTCACATCTTTCTTTCTTTTCAAAATTTTTGCCGTACTCTCGTACGTACGTCCTCACATACATACCCTGCAACAACGGGGTATAACATATAGAACCCTTCTACCTTTCGGTGATAAGATTGACTATAAAGGAGGATTATGAGCAATAACCTATTAATACTACACAAGTATCGGGGTACTTTCGTCCACGATTTAAACCTATGTTTATTCAACTATAGCATATTCACAATCTCCCCTTTCGGATTTCGATTAGAAATCATATGAATTATGATAATTAGTGATCAATTAATTACCAAACATTCAAGACAATTATTGAATAAATCTCAACAATAACAAGAAGAACCAAAACATGCATTAATTCATAAGAATAAGTTTCAAGTGATTTGACATGGAAAGCCCTAGATTAAGTTAGTTCCTAGCCATAGACATGACAAAAACTAAACTAATATCCAACATAAACTGTAAAGAAATAAAACAAGAAACAAGAATTTACTAAGAAGTGGTCTCCAATCTTGATCTCCAAAGTTGTGTGAATTGGCAAGGAAGGGAACTCTCAATCGACCTAAAGTTGCTTTATAGCCTCCAAAACGTTTTCCAGGTTTTCCTTCAGGCCTTGGCCCATTCCCATTCGAATTTGCCAGTTTTCCCGCCTCGGCGCCCAAACTCCTGCACGTCTCTGTAAATTGGGTGCCGTGGCGCTCTGACTCTGCTGGCTGGAGGCGCCGCGACGCCGCCCTGTTTCGTGCCCGGTTCGCCAACTTTCTCGCTTTTGAGCTCTGGAACCTCTGTTTCTGCCCTTTTTTTGCTCCTTTTTCCGCCAATGAGCCACTTTAAACCAATATGACTCAAAAGAAAGAAAATCTATCCTAAGACGACACGTATTTGTACAAAAATGGGCAAAAGACTAACTAAAAATGACTCAAAAGGTGTATATAAAATACACCGATCAAACACCCCCAAACTTAACCTTTGCTCGCCCTCGAGCAAAGATCAAAAGAAAGAAATAAAGACAAGAAGAAAAAGAAAAATAGACTGACTCAAAGACACTGATCACTTTGCTGCACAATTGTCACTTAGAAAAGCATGAAGGTTAGCAGAATAATATGCAGGAACATATAACATGGATTTTTAGCATTCTAAATACATCAAGCTAGATATTTCGCGAATTCAATTCAATCATGTTCAATGGAAGTAAGAATACCTAACTATGCATGTCAATTTCAAAATCTTATGGCAATGTTTACTTGCTATTCTCCACTAATCATGGATACACATGTAATAGATCTTCAGTGCTTTTCAGGGTTGTAATGTAGGCTTAGGCATGAGTAGGCAAAAATAGACATTTAGGCTCATTTTATGTACCATAAGCTCTTTTGCTTTTCAATTCTTCCCTTTTCTTTTGATCTTCTTTCTTCACTTCATACTATCTTTCCACTCTTTTGTTTTGAGAGAGTGAAGTGTATTATGAATAACAGGCACCCCCAAACTTAGGCTTTTGCCTATTTCTTATTACTTTTTCATTGGGGTGCATCTAAATTGTTCACTCTTTTTGTCTCTTTTTTAACACTTTCTATTCCAATCATCTCAAATTTTCACTTATGGCACAAGTGTGGAATTATAGGGTGCCAAAGAAACAGTCTAATTTTTAGGCTCAAAGGGGCTGACTAGGGATATTTTGAATGTCAGGGATAGGTAAAAGTGGTAAGAAAGGGCTAACAAAGAAATGCATGAGTCATCTCCCTAACATGCATATCCTAACTATTTCGCCTCAAATAGCAAGCAATCATACACATAGGTTAAATCATAAACAATGCACAAGTCAAGCAAAATACCCCAAATAATCTGATTTCATGAATTTTTGGCATATCTAACCTAAGTATTTAGATGGTTGCTTCTTATTCCATTACATTATTCAACCTTACTTCACTAGGCGATTCCAGTAACTACAACATGCATGATCTTTAAAAAAAAATTATGACTCAAAAATACACAAAACAAATCAAAAGACTCAAAAATAATAAGACACCCCCCAAACTTAAATCACACATTGTCCCCAATGTGTGCAAGACTTAACAAAATAAAATAAAACTGGACAACTTACAGACTTGGTTTAAAGTGGTGGCGGTGGCGGCGGATAATGCATGGACCACTGGGTGAACAAGGAACTCATCTCATCAAATCTTTGGTGCAACTGTTGTTGCTCCTGCCTTAGTTCTTGTTGACCTTGTATCATTATGTCAAAGCTCTGCATCATCCTCCTCCGTTCATGAGCAATCGCTCCATTATAGGCCTCGGATGTTCGATTACGAAATTTCTTCTTTGCTTTACATTTCATCTTGAGCCTCTGTCTCAGGCTCATATTCATCCATGGCAACCTCTGTTGGTGCTGCTGCTGCTGTCTTTCTTGGTGTTGGTCTCCTTGGCCTTCTTTGGAGGGATTGGGTCTGGGAAGGAATGCACTATCCCATATGACACAGGAGGTTGGACTTTCTCAGATGTATCAGTGGGTAAGGTTGGGACTCCATGTATGGAGCATAAGCTGCTAATAAGTGAGCCATGTCCTAACCCACCTGTCGTTACCAACCTACTGGTTTCTCCAATGTTTTGCACTATTTCCTTCCCCACGTCCATCGTCTTCCCTGACATGATTCCATATATCATTTTTATTCTATCTGCTGGCACTCTGGTGAAGTGCATCGATGGAATTAAGCGGGCACTGACGAAATATAACCAACCCTTGGCTGTTTTGTTGAACTGACATCTGCTCAGTCCTCTTGACCCATTTCTTGCAATATCATACTCAGCCCCAGGGTAGCTTACTGTGCTTGCGACGACATCCCAGTCGATGTTGTTGGTGTCTCTAGACCAAGTTCTGAAATAACTCCGATCGTCACCTCTTTCTTCAACATCGGCTGTTTTTAATAGCACATTCACCACTTCGGCCGTCATAGGCACATATCGTCCCCTCACAAAGCATCTATCATCCACCCTCTCTGGAAAGTTAGCATAAAATTCTCTCACCATTACTGTGTTCTGCGGTGCTATTCTTTCTGGGTTCACAAATCTCTTCCACCCCATTACCTCTATCATCGCCCGAATAGGCTCATAGGCATCTCCTTCCTCAAATGACTCCCTTTGGTAATCCATTCCTCTTTCAGGGATCAAGGGCCTAGTACTAAGTTTTTGATATCTATCCTCAGCTTTTTGGCTGACAAACCTAGTAGTATCATATTGAGGGGCGGAGGTGGATGTGGAAGCTCTCATCTTCTTGACAGACATTTTTAGATAACTTCGACAGTGTTTCCTTTGTTTCAACGATATTACCCAACACTATCAATTAATAATCAACAGCTACAACACTTATCAACCCCCACACTTCACTCAAAGCTCTGGTACACACCCCACGCTCACTTCGTATAATCTTCCTCGAAATCTCACACCCAACTTCAACACACCACACACTTTCCACAAATAAAGCACCTCCTCAAACTTACTACCTCCTCTGATTATATTGAAGATTTCAAGAAAATTGATAAAGGTTACCTTGAACGGTGTTCTTCAAGATTTTCTTGTTCCTAATGACGTTTTGAGGCAATGGAATGAGGGTTGTTGTTTAAGATGGTTAAGGGTTTAAGGAATTTAAGAACTTTGGTTGTGATTGGGTTTAGTTTGTGGAATTTTTTTAGGTAAAGGGTAAATTTCGTGGGTTTTGGAGAGAGGGAAGGTTTGGGTTTTGAATTGGAGAGAGGAAAAATCAGATTTAGGGCTCCTTTAAACTTCAGAATTTTCGTCGCGGCGCCGCTGCCAGCTGTGGCTGAACTCTGCAATCCTCTGAACTTCCAGCGCCGCGGCGCCCAAACTTCAGAACTTTTCTGGACTTTTGGCGCCGCGACGCTGAATCTTCTGCGCCCTTCTGATCTTTTGGCGTCGCGGCCCTGCTCCTGGCGCCGCGGCGCTGAGCCGATTTTCTTTTGGTTTCTTTTCAGTTTTCGTCCTCCAAATTCTTGGCTCTGCATCTGTCATCACAACATATAAACAATACCTCCGTGAGACTGTTCTAAGTAAAAACTAAGTTGCATTAAATTGAATAAAATAAAATAACTTTGGGTTGCCTCCCAAGTAGCGCTGTCTTTAACGTCTTTTAGCCGGACGCAAATTCCTTACTCAAGAAGCATGGGGTAAATTAACTCCACAGCCTATCAATTTCATCAACATTTTCCGCTTTCTCCTTCTGTTTTTCTTTTTCTCTTTTTTTTCAAGAGGAGGTTTTGCATTACTTACCTGTTTTGGCGGGCTTATCTCCCTTGCTTTGGCTTGCGCTGGCTCAGCCGAGGTGCTGACAGTGCTAATTGCAAATCACTTGCTCATGACTGGGGGTTCAATGATGTGTTTGAACACTTTGAACACCATCTTTTCACTTTCCACTCTAAGTGTCAGCTCACCCTTCTCCACGTCAATCAGGGCTCTCTCGGTTGCCAAGAATGGTCTTCCCAATATGATGGGGATCTCATCATCTTCCTCCATATCCAGGATGAGGAAGTCTGCAGGAAAGAAGAATTTTCCCACCTTAACTAAGACATCTTCAATCTTTCCCCTGGGATGCACCACCGTTCTATCTGCTAACTGCAAGCTCACAGTGGTTGTTTTGGCCTCACCCAAACCCAACTTCTTAAAAACAGACAAGGGCATAAGATTTATGCTAGCCCTCAAGTCACGAAGGGCCCTATTACATGTAACCCTGCCAACTGTGCAAGACAATGTGAAGCTCCCTGGATCCTTGAGTTTAGGGGGAAATTTCTTCTGCAAAATGGCACTACATTCCTCTGTCAGTGCCACCATCTCATACTCCGCCAACTTCTTCTTATTCACAAGAATTTCCTTCATGAATTTAAAGTAAGTAGGCATTTGCTCCAATGCCTCAATGAACAGAATGTTGATGTGTAACTTTCTGAATATCTCCAAAAACTTAAAGAATTGCTTATCAACCACTTTCTTTTGCAACCTCTGCGGGAAATGAATCCTCTCAGTGTACTCCTTCACTGGGACTGTTGGAGCTTTCTCTAATATCGGACGGTCTTCAGTTGCCCTCTCCCTCTCTGCATCTACTCTCTGTTCAACCACAGGCTGAGGTGTCGCTCTAAGCATTTTCCACTCTCACCGCACCTGGCATTGTTCTCTGGGGTTCATCTCTGTATTGCTCGGCAAAGTGCCCCGTGGCCTGTTGTTTTCCATCTTCGCTAGTTGTCCCACCTGTGTCTACAAATTCCTGATAGAGGATCTAGTCTCTGCCATGAACTGGGTCTGCGAGTTGGTGAGTGTCAACAGGGCTGCTCTTAACTCATCTGGCTTTTCTTGTTGAGCAGGTGCACTAAATTGTTGTGAAGATGCGGCCTGAGTGAATGATTGTTGATTTTGGTACTGGCCTCTAAATTGGTTCTGCTGCCCTTGATCACCCCTCCATGAAAAGTTAGGGTGATTCCTCCACCCTGGATTGTAGGTATTTGAGTAGGGGTTGTTCTGGGGCCTCTGATAATTCCCTACTGCTTGGCATTCTGCTTGCTCGATCGAGATGTTGTTAGGATCAGCTGATGGACACCTATCAAAGGTATGTGGACCTCCACACATCTCACAACTTAATGGCATTTGGAGTGCATTCACTGACACTGTGTTTTGTTGCAGTTGCTTGGTCAGGAGAGCAACTTGTGCATTTAGTGCTGTGATGACATCAATCTCATGGACTCCTATTGCTCTTCTACCACTCACCCCTCTGTCCTCTGTTACATGATTATTGGTGGCCATGTCTTCCAATAAATCATGAGCTTAAATGTCTTTTTTTCTCATGAAAGTTCCACCTGCGGCTGCGTCAATGATCGTTCTGGTGGTCCCTCTTAGCCCATTGTAGAAAATATGGACCAAATTCCATAACTCAATGCTGTGATGTGGAAACTTCATTTGCAAATCTTTGAATCTCTCCCAAGCCTCATAGAGTGACTCTCCATCAGCTTGATAAAAAATGTTCATCTCCCCTCTCAGCTTCGCGACTTTTGATGGTGGAAAAAACTTTGCTAAAAACTTTTGTGCCAGCTCCTGCCATGTGATTATCGAATCTGTAGGCAAGGAATTCAACCAAACTTTCGCTCTATCCCTGAGTGAGAAGGGAAATAGCCTAAATCTGATGGCGTCGTCAGTAACACCATTGTACTTGAAGGTTGCACACAACTCCAAGAAGTTCGCTATGTGCATGTGAGGATCTTCCGACGGCAACCCTCCGAACTGAACATTATTCTGCACCATACTTAGGATCGCAGGCTTGATTTCAAAATTGTTTGCTCCTATTACTGGGAGCTTGATGCAAGTTTGTGCTCCATTCACCCTTGGCAGCACATAATCTCCCAAGCTTCTCTCAGCTTGTACCTGGACCCTCTCTTCTACATCCATTGGCAATCTTCGGGGAATCCTTTGATTAGGTTGATGATCACCTAACCCTTCGTTCATTTCATTGTTGTTCTGTAAACCCCCCATCGCTATTAAGGCTAAAACTCGTTGGTTTCTCCTGTTCTGTTTGCAAGTCTTTTCAATTTCCGGATTGAAGGGAACAAGTGTATCTGCTCCTCTTCTCCTTCGCATAAACTAGATTCCTGCAACAGACCAAAATCAACAAACGGATCACGGCACACTGATTCCACGAATAAAAGAGAAAAATAAAAATAAATAAAAACAAAAATAAAAATAAAAACCAAATTAGAAATTAAGAATAAATAAAATGATATTGAACTACGCCAATCCCCGGCAACGGCGCCAAAAACTTAATGCGCGATTTATGTACACACTAACGCAAGTGCACGTGTCGTGACAAGTAATATAGTCTAGAAGACCGAGTTATCGTCCTCAGGGATTAGTGTTCAATTCTCAAATTCTATTCTATGGCATTTATTTGGTAACCGATGATTGATAAGTTGTTTATAACTATAATTATGAATGCTAAATAATACTACGTTGTTTTACTTCAGTTATTATGGAAATAGGGCTTTCAAATCTCCTCAACTGTCCGCTTATTTTACTTGTTAATACAATTAATTATGGTTCTTCTTCTATTTTGAGACAGCAGGTTAACTAAGCCGTTTTATACTCCTATTAAGGTAATATAAACACTCAACCCCAATATAGAACCCTTCTACCTTTCGGTGATAAGATTGACTATAAATGAGGATTAAGAGCAATAACCTATTAATACTACACAAGTATCGGGGTACTTTCGTCCACGATTTAAACCTATGTTTATTCAACTATAGCATATTCACAATCTCCCCTTTCGGATTTCGATTAGAAATCATATGAATTATGATAATTAGTGATCAATTAATTACCAAACATTCAAGACAATTATTGAATAAATCTCAACAATAACAAGAAGAACCAAAACATGCATTAATTCATAAGAATAAGTTTCAAGTGATTTGACATGAAAAACCCTAGATTAAGTTAGTTCCTAGCCATATACATGACAAGAACTAAACTAATATCCAACATAAACTGTAAAGAAATAAAACAAGAAACACGAATTTACTAAGAAGTGGTCTCCAATCTTGATCTCCAAAGTTGTGTGAATTGGCAAGGAAGGGAACTCTCAAATCTGACCTAAAGTCTGCTTTTTATAGCCTCCAAAACGTTTTCCAGGTTTTCCTTCAGGCCTTGGCCCATTCCCATTCGAATTTGCCAGTTTTCCCGCCTCGGCACCGCGGCCCTGATGTTATACCCCGTTTTTCCAGAGTATGTACGTGGGGACGTACGTAGAAAAGTTTGAACTTTAAGTAGGCATGGACGAAAATATTTTGTGCACAACACCCGATTAGAATCGTTTTTCGACGAAACGTTTTACAAAACTTGCGAAGGGAAAATTCCGGCTATATCATTTTTAATTTTTGCGGATTTTTCCGAGAGACGTAATATTTTGGACCAACGAGAGGGTGACACTTGTCACCTCAGTGGAGCAGTAAAGTGGGCGTCCACCCTTGGACGATGGGCATGAAATTGTGGCTTGTTTTGTGCCTTGTTTTGTGCCTTGTTTGGTGGAGTAGGGGTAGGGGGCACTTGGGCAAATCTTGGCCCTCCACTTGCCCCCCACATGGCTTGATCTTGGCCATTGAACTCCCTATAAATACCCCCCCCCCCCCCTTTGTGAAGCTTTCTTCATCCACTCCTCACTTCCTTAAGTCTTGAAAACCCTCCCCTTTTCGTGAGGCCCTCGCCGAGAGTTGTCACCTCCTCTCCTTGTGGTGTGGCGAGACACACCCCCTCCTAGTAGTGCTAAGTAGAGGTACCCCTCGGCCTAGCGGTTCTCGTAGAACACCCCCCCTCTTGGTAGAAAATACTCTCCAAGTATAGTTACTATACCAAAATACCTTAGCCTTATACCTTGTAGTATTCCAAAAGTTACCTCTATACGTAGAGCCCGGAAATACTACCTTTTGTCCTTTTTGTCTCAAACCGAAACCCTAAGGAAAATCTTCATAGCCGGTTGAAGTATTAAGTAGAAGTTGCGTAGAACTTCTAAGGGTTGTTTGGAGCGGGTTGGAGCACCCAGAGTAGGAGCTAAACGTTGCTCAGGATCGACATTTAAACTTGGATAATTATGGGCTTATCGAGGTAAATTTCTTGTCTCCCTATTGTAATTGAGTTTGCATACTATTGAAGTATAAGAATTAAGTATAAGTTATATACCAGGAAGGTATATAAGAAGGGAATTGAACTGTACTTACATAGGAATTTGTATTCTGATGAGACTTGTGAAGTTTGACGGGTAGGGAAGTGCTGCCCAATTTTCCGTAGAATCTTGTATCTAGATTTATTCTACCGAGTAGTCTAGTCATTGATAGACTTGTATAACCGTTATAGGTTGAAGTACTGCGAGTAGCGTATTCTACTCGGAGGGTGGAAAAGACTAGCTGGACTACAGTACTTTGGAGCTATTTGCTATTAGTCGATAATCGTCGCGAGGTATGTGATTCTTCCTATCCACTTGAGCATGATATTTTAAAGTATATATATAGTACGGTAGACGTACGCGTGTTAACTGAATAATAATTACGGCAATGTCTTTTGACTTAAGCCTGAATAATAATTACGGCAATGTCTTTTGACTTAAGCCTGAATAATCTTGAAGTATTTCAAAAGAATACTGAATCATTTTTAACAGAAGAGTAACACTTGGTCTTAAAAGCTTAAGAGTTATACTAGCTTTATGGGAAGTTAGGTATAACGGCTTAAGAGAAGTAAAAAAGAATGGTTTACTGATTTTAGAAGTTAAGAGACTTGATCTTAAAAGATAAGAGACTTGACTTAATTGAATTAATCTGAATTTGTTAAAAAGTGTGAAACCTCATTCGTGAGTAATGAGTACTTTGGTTTTCAAAATGAATGATGTTTCTTGATTTGGAAATCGTAATAAGTGTCGAACAAACCACGTAGCTAATAAAGGGAAATGTATTGACTAATAAGTATTATTAAAACCAGTAGAAACCTCCATCTGCATAGAAGCTAAGATGAGACAAAATGATATTACATTTCCTAGATCATGGCTGCTATTATAAAATTGTTATAAACAAGAATAACCTACTCACATATAAGACATATGTTTCTCAAATGGTTTTAAAAGTGAATTATATCATTAAGTGATTAAAACTATGAACTACGAAACCTTTCGAAAAATGAGAAACTTGAACATTTGAAATTAGGCAAACTTGAACGTTTGGAAAATAATGTTGTTACTTGATTTTACAAAGGAAAGTGTTTTGGTTTACTTAAAAGATAGTCACTCTATTTTTTTACTACGGGTATTGTGTGACTTTTGTGAAAGTAACGTATCTTTTAAAGAGTTAATGTATGAAGTACTTTGGGAATAAAAACCCGAACTTGTTTAACATAAAGTAGAAAGTATCTTGTGTGAATAACTTGATTGTGTTGGTTTGTGATAGCCTTGTAATACTATCTTGTTGGTTTGATAAGTAAACATGTTAGGATGCTACGTGTGTTAGTATCTTGTGATGTTTGTGTAAAGGGGTTTTCCCTCGATCGCGCTTATGTTGTTTAACTATCAGCCGTTATGTTGGTATTGTACCACTCACCTGACATGATCCCGAGGTTAAGCCCTCCGACGCGGGTAATACTCGTGCGATCAGTGTGACTATGATTCGAGGATACCTCACGCGGGTCGGGGACCTATGCGAGCTACGAGTTCCGTGTTAGTGTGCGGCCTATATGGTCACGCGGTCTATGTGGCCACGCGGATGCGAGTCCAGCGGACGCCGGGAGTAGCTACCCTCGACGCGGGAATACCTCATGCGGGCCATCGGAGTGGCCTATGCGAGTGCGGGAAGTTCGAGGGCTAGACGCGCACATTAGATATCATGGCGAGTGGCGGCTTTGATCATGTGACGGCCTAGACAGATCTCATGATACGATTTATGACCTTGTTTGTACCGTAGGTTTTAGTAGTCGGCTATGCCTTCGTACTTACCCGTCACGGTTTTATGATGACACAGTGGGACCCGATGTTCATGTGTATTCCTTGGTGCTTTTATATCATAGATCGCGGTGAGGAAGGTATTCCACGCATGATTGATGTTGTGGGCGTGAGACCCATTGTTATATTTGAGTGATGACTTTGAGGCGTGAGTCCCGACTTGACATATCGCTTATTTATTGTGAATCGTAGTTTGGTTATCATACATGTCTCCCGCTTTATATAGACTACTATGATTTCATTTACTGATATTTTCGATTTCACATACTTGGTACTGTTGTCTTGACCTCGCCCGGGCTGCGTCATGCCGCAGTAGAGGTACACCGGTGTTGATCCTCGCTCTTAGGATCACGCGATTCGGCGTTTGGAAGCTCCGTTTCTCGGAGGCTTATCGGTGGTATAGTCCGCCGTTGTAAGTGCTTACATTCAGGTATGGCGGGCCATCCCGCCCTTGTTGTCATATCAGTCTTAGAGTGCAGAATCTTGTTGTGGCGAGTTGTAAATGAGATATGCTCGATTTAAGTATTCATATATACATGCCGAAAGGCAGCTTTTCTCAGATTATTGTTTCATACTTCATGTTATTTCATGTTATTGTTTTATATTCCGCTGATTACTCTGATGTTGTATCACTAGGGTGTCCGGGGTAAGGCACGATCCACGGGCAGGTTCGGTCGTGACACTGCCAGAATCAGCCATGGCGCGCTGTTCGTGCCCGGTTCGCCAACTTTCTCGCTTTTGAGCTCTGGAACCTCTGTTTCTGCCCTCTTTTTGCTCCTTTTCCGCCAATGAGCCACTTTAAACCAATATAACTCAAAAGAAAGAAAATCTATCCTAAGACGACACGTATTTGTACAAAAATGGACAAAAGACTAACTAAAAATGACTCAAAAGGTGTATATAAAATACACCGATCAATGAGACACATAAAACAAAGACACCCAGCTAGGTATGACCAATACGATGCTAAAAAAAGGGTGCGCAAGCGCCCTCTCCATCTGTACAAGGTTCATATACTGTCCCCGACCAAGTACAGAGTCAAATTAACCCTACGACGGAGGAAATAGTAGGCCCAAAATATGATAAACATAGAGATAGGGAAGCATTATCAAAATTAGTTGATGTGGAGGGTTTGCCTTTTTCATTTCCTTCATCTCCTGATTTTATTCATTATATTAGAGATATATATAATCCCGCTTATAAAGGTTTTCCTAGATCAACTGTTAAGAGAGATGTATTTAAGTCTGCACATGAATATCAACAGTATTTACGTTATTCATTATATCATTTTAATGGCAAAGTCTCTATCTGTCACGACCCGATCCCGGGCCCGTGACTGGTGCCTTACCCCGGGCACCCTAGTGATACAACATCAGAGAAAATCAGCGGAAATAAAAACTTAAACATGAAACAAGAGATATGATAATAAAACAGGTCAACCAAACGGTTACCTTATTGTATATATAACTAAAAAAAACTTGAACAGTTACATCCTTACAAACCCCGCCACAACAAATTACTCACAGACCTCTAAGAGTTTTTATACAACATGACGGACAGGGCTCGCCATACCCACGAATGTACAAGTACCTACAGTGTGAGGACTATACCAAAAGATAAGCCTCGGAGAAACGGAGCTTCCCAATCTGTTGAATCTGCGATCCTATGAACGAGGATCAACAATCGGTGTACCTACTGCGGCATGAACGCGGCCCGAAGGTCGATAACAGTACAGTATGTGGCGAAAAATCAGTAAATGAAATCATAGTAGTCTATATAAAGCGGGAGACATGTATGATAACCAAACTACGATCCATAATAAATAAGCGATACGTAAGTCGTGGACTCACGCCTCAAAGTCATCACTCAATATAACTATGGGTCTCACGCCCTGAACCTCAATCATGCCAGTGGAATACCTTCCTCACCGCGATCATGATATAATAACACCAAGGAGTACACATAAACACGTGTCCCACTGAGTCATAAACCGTCACGAGGCAAGTCTGAAGGCTAACTACTGATACCAAAGCCGTCATCAATCGGCGGCAAGTACGAAAGCCAACTACCAGATACCAAAGCCGTACTAACAATACTATACAACCAAACCACGAAGCTGATACGGGGCAAGTACTAAAGCCAACTACCAGATATCAAAGCCGTGTCACGTAGCAGACCGGGGCAAGTACGAGGGCTAACTACCAGATACCAAGGCCGTATCACGAGACTTCGCCACGAAGCTGATACGGGGCAAGTACGAAAGCCAACTACCAGATACCAAAGCCGTGTCACCTAGCTGACCGGGGCAAGTACGAGGGCTAACTACCAGATACCAAGGCCGTATCACGAGACTTCGCCACTAAACTGAACGGGGCAAGTACGAAGGCTAACTACCAGATACCAAAGCCGAATCAGCCACGACCCGGGGCAAGTACGAGAGCCAACTACCAGATACCAAAGCCGAATCAGTAAAACCTCATGGAGAGCTAGTCCATGGAATAACACTATCAACAGAAGCGTACCCGTGGAATCCACCGTCACTGCCGGTACGCCCAAGTAAGATCATAACAAATCAGCCGGCCCTCCATTGAGAGACGCGGTGGTATAGAAATACAATACTAGCACGACAAGTCTATCACACGCAAACATAGGCAAGTTACACACAACTCAAGGTACTTTCATTTTATGCCAAAGTCCAGGTTTTAATCCCCAAAGTACTACGTACGTTAAATTCTTTTTAAAGGATCCATTTCTTTTACAAAGGTCACCCGATACCCGTAGTATTACAATAGAGTGACTAACATTTTTAAGTAAACCAAAACAACTTCCATACTTTCCTTTTTAAACCAAATTAAGACAATATCATGCCTTCTTTTTTAGACCAAAACACTTCTCCTTTTAAAGTCAAGTTACCACTTTAAAACTAATGATAAAACCATTCTTTTGTTTTCATAAAGTCGTTATAACTAACTTCCCATAAAGCTGTTATAACACTTTATGTTTTAAACCAATTTAAGACAAGACAATGACTTTCTTTTAAACCAAAAATTCTTCAATTCCTCAAGTCTCTTTTCTTTTAGAAATCAAGTTCCTTACTTTGGAAATTTAAGAAAATTAATGCTTGTTTATAATGATTCTTATTAAAGCAACCATGATCTAGGAAATGTAATACAATTTTGTCTTATCTTAGCTTCTATGCAGATGGAGGTTTCTACTGTTTTTAATATAATTACTTATTTGTCAATACATTTTCCTTTATTAACGCTGCAGTGGTTCGTTCGATACTTGTTCTCATTTCCGAAATCAGTAAAACATTATTCTCTAAAAACCAAGTACTCATTACTCACGAATGAGGTTTCACACTTTTTAACAGAATTCATATCAATTCAATTAAGTCAACCGTTCATTTTATCTCTCTTAAGTCGTTATACCTAACTTCCCATAAAGCTAGTATAACTTTTAAGCTTTCAAAACCAAGTATTACTCTTCTTTCAAAAACGATTCTTAATTCCTTTGAAATACTTCAAGATTCTTTTTTTATTTAAAACTCAAGTCAAAAGACATCGAAGTAAAACCAAGTTCAGTTAACACACGTACGTCTCGTACTATATATATTCTTTTAAAATATCATGCTCAAGAGGATAGGAAGAATCACATACCTCGCGACGATTAAACGATTAGCAAAACGCTCCAAAGTACTGTAATCCTGCTAGCCTTTTCCACCCTTCGAGTAGAATACGCTACTCGCAGTACTTCAACCTATAACTGTCATATAAGTCTATCAATGTCTAGACTACTCTGTAGAATATTCTAAGAAGTAGGTTCTTAATTCTACGGAAAATTGGGCAGCACTTCCCTACCCGTCAACTACTCAAGTCTACTGTAATACAGTCCTATGTAATTACAGTTCAATCTTCTTCTTTAATATTCTTATGATGTGATTTCAATTCAATTCTCTTCTCTTATACCATCCTTCTATATAGGTCTTATACTCATTTCTATACTACTACAGTATGTAATTTCCAATTACAGTAGAAGGACAATATATTTACCTCGACAAGCCCAAAATTATCCAAGTTTAAATGTCGATTCCTGAGCAAGGTTTAGCTCTTATTCTGCACGCTCCGATAGCTCCAAGAAACCCTTAGATGTTTCCAAACAACTTCTACTAATACTTCAACCAACTATGAAGATTTTCCTTAGGGTTTCGTTTTGTGACTAAAAGGAAGTATAGTAGTATTTCCGGGCTCTTAGTATTGAAATAACTTTGGAATACTACAAGGTATTTGGGCTAAGGTATTTTGGAATAGTAACAATACTTGGAGAGTATTTTTCTACCAAGGGAGGGGGGGTGTTTCGGCTAGCACTACTAGGAAGGGGGTTTCGTAGGGCTCATGAGGGAGGTTGACGAGAGCTTGAAGGGAGGAAGGATTTTAAGACTTAGAAATTATTTTATGGATGAAGAAGTCTTCAACTAAGAGGGGGGGGGGGGTATTTATAGGACTACCAAGGGCCAAAATTAAGGCAAGTGGAGGGCAAGGTGAGGGTGTAGATTTGCACATGTGTCCTTATCCATCTACTACACAAATATCCTACCTAACCTTGACCAATGTTTTAGGCCACAAAAACGTGCCAAGATTGCCCACAATTGCCGTCCACTTGAGGGTGACAAGTGTCGCCCTCTCGTTGGTCCAAAATATTTCATCTCTCGGAAAAATCCGCAAAAATAATAAATGTCGCAACCGTAATTTTCCCTTCGCAAGGTTCGGAAAACTTTTCGTCGGAAAACAATTCTTTTCGTGGGTTGTGCACAAATTTTTCGTCCCTTGCCTAACTTAAGGCTTAAACTTTTGTACGTTCGCCCTCACGTACATACTCTGGAAATACGGGGTATAACATTCTCCCCTCCTTAGAAACATTCGTCCCGAATGTTCCTTCTCAAGACGGATAACGATAAAGTTCCTCTTAACTTAAACAAGTTGCCAATGCCACACCTGGTCACAAAATAACACACGCGCAAATACTTACCCAAGTCAACGAGGAATCACTCCTACCTCACAAAAGCTTCCACCCTGGTCTAAAGGATACTCCCTTCGCATCTTCACTTCACAACAAAATGATCTCTTTTATTCTGCTAACACACGTTCACTTCTTTCCTTACTCGTCGTACCCTTCTCGTACACACGAACTCTCTCCCTAGTACACATTCCATACTCCAGTCATCGCTTCAGTTTCCAAAACTTTGGAGTCACTACCTCCAAACTTGGTCACCTTACTAGCCTCAATCTCCTTTAAGGCCATTCCCGGCCTTCACGATCCGATTCTGGTCGAACATATCCACGAACTCATACGATGGTCATCTAAACTTGGGCCTAGCGCCCTCGTGACCCTACCACCTGGCGGGACCACCTCGAACTGACCCCACCACAATACAGGCCGCGGGTTGGCCCGTGATCTATCCTCAACCCGACCCGCTATTGCGCCAAACTCTTGTTCCCCCGAACCGGAACAATCTCACTAATCGCGTCACGAAAACCTAGTGGTCTTTTTAACTCAACTACCCTCTTTCATTTCACCCTACTCAGGGACCTATCACACAAATATATTTCACGCATACAATGCACTCCGACAAAGGTCAACATAAACATAAATCTTTTACTTAAGATGGTCTCGCATCTAAGGTCTCTACGTATAATGTTCTAAGGTTCATACCTTCCCTGCCCCCATACTTATCCTTTCAACTAACCATGTCTCTAAACCATAATACACACAACGCTATCTGTACATAGTACTCAACATATAATCATCATATCACGCATGCTAATCTCTTAGAGGGTTAAGGATATACCTGAAAAATAGGCGGTTCAAAGGACCGCTAAAACTGGGAACTCCCACCGCGACCTCTGCCGTGGCCTGCCGGTGTATGAACATCCTGCCTAGCTATGGAAGGTGAAGAACCCGCAAATGACCTCGTGATGCATGCTATCCCACCAGTGCTACCTCTGGTCGGACAGTCTCTCGCCAAATGGCCCTGTTGGCCGCAAGCATAACAATCTCCCAAATTAGTACGACACTCTCCCTTATGATTTTTTCCACAACGGCCACACTGAGACAAGGGTGGACTCATCCGGCGAGCACTCCTACTCCCCTGAAAATCTGAAACCTGGGAGCCCTGACCTGCTCCTGAATATCCCGAATGTCCCGAAGACTATGGAGGACCACTCTGTACTGGCGGAGGTGCATAACTAGCCTGCTGCTGAGGCGGTCCGCCTCGAAAGTGGCCAAAAGACCCTGTTGTCCTGGCCCTCTTCTGTTGATCTTGGTCATTCCATCGACCTCTCCGCTCCTCACACCTAAGTGCAAAAGCCTGCATGCGGGCAATGTCCATGCCCGGCTGAAGAGCTACACCCGAACAAGCCTCTGCCAAGTAGTCATCGAGCCCGATGACGTAGCGGTGCACTCTGTCCCCCATGTCGGCTACTAACGCGGGGACGTACCGAGCTAGTGAGCCAAACTCCACATTGTACTCCCGAACTGCGCGATCACGCCTCGATATCAAAAATCTCGGCCGAGCCCTCTCATCTGTGGAGGCAAGAAATGTGCAAGAAATGCCTGAGAACTCGTCCCCAAATAGTGGGCGCATGCTCCCCGGGACAGCTCGCGAATCAAACGATCATTGCGGTATCACGCGGCGATGTGAACCTAAGACCATCGACTCGGTCTCGGCCTTGATCACTCTCACGATCCGTGAATCGTCGGATGAACTCCTGCGGATCGTCCTCAGGCCTCGATCCATAAAACACTGGCGGGCGGCAACTCAGAAAGTCCCGTAGTCTCAAACTATCCGCTCTCGGGTGAACTACGGGTACTACCGGTACCGGAATCGCTGCATCCACCTTATCCTCGTGCCTTGCCACTATCCTGGCCAATAACTGGGCCATCTCTTTGTACCCCAACTCCTCTGCTCCGGTGTGGGGTGGAGGCTCAGTATTGTGGTCTCGGCGACCATGCTGCGACTCTAACTTCTGCTGAAATGGCGGCGTCGCAAACTTCGCCGTCAAGTACTATCTCGGGTAATGGCCAGGGCTGCGCCTCGTACTCTATGTATCCTACTAGCGCTTTCCTTGCCCATCTGGGCGGGTTGCTGCGCGGAGGCATAATCGGTGAAACGAAATACGTCGGAGGGTCCAACTTATAACACGACTCTAAGGCACGATCTCGGAATGAGAAGAATGGAAACCAATCCTAAATGTCCTGCAGACCTCCGATTATAGATGTGGTGCACAACACATCGATAATCAAGACTACTAGACACGGTGCGTAGACACTTTCCGAGGATTAATCGCTCGATACCACTTTTGTCACGACCGATCCGGGCGTGATCGTGTCTTACCGGGCACCCTAGTGATACAACATCGAGAAAATCAGTGAAATAAAAACTTAAACATGAAACAAGAGATATGATAATAAAACAGGTCAACCAAACGGTTACCTTCTTGTATATATAACTAAAAAAAACTTGAACAGTTACATCCTTACAAACCCTGCCCACAACAGTACTACAAACCTCTAAGAGTTTTTATACAACATGACGGGACAGGGCCCCGCCATACCCCTGAATGTACAAGTACCTACGATGTGTGACTATACTAAAAGATAAGCCTCCGAGAAACGGAGCTTCCTAATACGTTGAATCTGCGATCCTATGAACGAGGATCAACAATCGGTGTACCTCTACTGCGGCATGAACGCGGCCCAAGGAGGTCGATAACAGTACCAAGTATGTGGCCCGAAAAATCAGTAAATGAAATCATAGTAGTCTATATAAAGCGAGAGACATGTATGATAACCAAACTACGATCCATAATAAATAGCGATCCACGTAAGTCAGGGACTCACGCCCTCAAAGTCATCACTCAAATATAACTATGGGTCTCACGCCCTCAACATCAATCATGCCCGTGGAATACCTTCCTCACTGCCAGATACCAAAGCCGCATCATCAACTGACCGGGGCAAGTACGAAAGTGTCACGACCCGAACCCGGGCCCGTGACTGGTGCCTTACCCCGGGCACCCTAGTGATACAACATCAGAGAAAATCAGCGGAAATAAAACATGAACATGAAATAAGAGATATTATAAGTAAACAGGTCAACCAAAACAGTTGCCTTCTGCATAAATATATACAAACCCTGAACAGTTTAATCCTTTTTACAACCACACAGCTGTGATTACTACAGACCTCTCAGATTGACAACACCTATGACGGGACAGGGCCCCGCCATACCCCTGACTGTACAAGAACCTACAACTCAGGGAACACATACAAAAAAGATAAGCCTCGAAGGAACGGAGCTTCCCAAAACGCTGAAATGAGATCCTAAGCGCGGATCGGCGGTAGATGTACTCTACTGCGGCATGAGCGCAGCCCGAAGGAGGTCGATGACAGTACCAAGTATGTGAAATCGTAAAATCAGTAAATGAAATCATAATAGTCTATAAAAGCGGGAGGCGGTATGATAACCAAACTACGATACACACATAACAATTATATCAATTCGTGGTCTCATGCCCACAACATCAATCCCGCGTGGAGTACCTTCTCACTACCTGGCGATGCATGATATGATAACAACAAGACAGCAATCCAAATGGGAGCATACCCGTGCGCTACGCATCGTGTCAGTATGTCCAAAGGGAAACAATAAGACAGCATTCCAAATGGGAGCATACCCGTGCGCTACGCATCGTGTCAGTATGTCCAAAGGGAAACAATAAGACAGCATTCCAAATGGAAACATACCCGTGCGCTACGCATCGTGTCAGTATGCCCAAAGGGAAACAATAAGCAGCATTCCAAATGGAAACATACCCGTGCGCTACACATCGTGTCAGTATGCCCAAAGGGAAACAATAAAGCAGTATCAAAATGGAAGCATACCCGTGCGCTACGCATCGTGTCAGTATGTCCAAAGCGATTAGCAAAAGTAACACAATCAACAGGAACGTACCCGTGGAATTTCTCCGTCACTGCCGGCACGTCCAAGTAAGTTCTCAACAAGTCAACCGACCCTCCATCGAGAGGCGCGGTAGTATAGAAACACAATTCTTGCACAACAAAGGCTATCACGACAAGCATAGGCAAGTTTCACAACAACACGCATATGCAAGTTTCACAACAACAAGCATAGGCAGGTTTCACAACAACAAGCACAGGCAGATTTCACAACAACTCAAAGTACTTTCATTTTATGCCAAGGTCCGGGTTTTAACCCTAAAGTACTACGTACGTTAAATTCCTTTTAAGAGATTCATTCTTTTTATAAGAGTCACCCGATACCCGTAGTATAAAATAGAGTGACTTACATCTTTTAAGTAAACCAAAACAACTTCCATACTTTATGTTTTAAACCATTTTAAGACAACACAATGCCTTTCTTTTCCCTAAAGTTCCAGTTCAATTACACAAGTCTCTTTTTAGAAAAGTTTCATAGTTCAATGTCTTAATCTCTTTTAAAACAATTGAGTAACATATGCCATAGGCGAGTAGGTTATTCTTGTTCATAATCAACCTTATTAAGCAGCCATGATCTAGAAAATGTAATATCATTTTGTCTCATCTTAGCTTCTATGCAGATGGAGGTTTCTACTGGTTTTAATAATACTTAATTATTCAATACATTTTCCTTTATTAACGCTGCAGTGGTTTGTCGATACACATTCGATTTCGAAATCAAGAAACATTATTCCTTTCGAAAACCAAGTACTCATTACTCACGAATGAGGTTTCACACATCTTACAACATTCAAATCAATTTAATTAAGTTAAGTCCCTTATCTTATAAGATCACGTCTCTTAACTTCTAAGATCAAATAGACATTCCCTTTTTTTATCTCTTTTAGACGTTATACCTAACTTTCCATAAAGCTAGTATAACTCTTAAGTTCTCAAAACGAAGTATTACTCTTCTTTCAAAAAGGGTTTCTTAATGAAAGACTTCAAGTTCTTTATCATCACACATCAAGTCGCTTATAACTCAAATCGCTTACCTTTTAACAATCACGGGCTTTTTCTTATCTACATAAAGTCGTTATAACCAACTTCCCATAAAGCCGTTATAACCCTTTATGTTTTAAACCAATCAAATACTTTTAACACGTATGCGTCTACCGTACTACATAGTTACACACATATCATGCTAGAAAGATAGGAAGAGGTTCACATACCTCGCGGCAGTATCGACTAATAGCAAAGCGCTCCAGTACTTCAAACCGCTACTCCTTAAGCCACGTAGATCGCACCACGTAGTACTTCAACCTATAAGGCCACAGCGACATTAACATCTAGATCTCATTGTTCCATATTCTACAGAAAATTCGCAAAGACCTCCCCGCAACAGTAAATCTCCTCTCTATCGTCGGTAGGCTACAAGCCAACCGGGGTTTGTACGTCTAACGGGCGTGTACAATTCTACCCATAATACTACACAAGTCTCTTGTGTCTGATCCTATGTAATTACTGATTCACCTTTAAATTCAGGCTTAAGTCGCAAGACATTGCCGTAAGTATTATTCAGGCTTAAGTCAAAAGACATTGCCGCACAATTATAATGTTCAGTACTATATATAGTATACTTCAACTATATATTCCTACAACATGTAATTCCCAATTACAATAGAAGGTCAAGAGTGTTTACCTCGATAAGCCCAAAATTATCCGAGTATATGTCGATCCTGAGCAAGGTTTAGCTCTACTCCGGCGCTCAATCCGCTCCAAACAACCCTTAGAAGTTCTAACCAACTTCTACTTAAATACTTCAACCAACTATGAAGATTTCCTTAGGGTTTCGGTTTGAGATTAAAAGGACAAAAGGTAGTATTTCCGGGCTCTACGTATAGAGGTAACTTTGGGAATACTACAAGGTATTTGGGCTAAAGTATTTTGGGCATTAAAACAATACTAGGAGAGTATTTCTATACCACAAAGGGGGGGTATTTATACGAGACAACTAGGCTAGGGGGGGTACCCCTCGGCCAAGGCTTCACAAGGGGGAGGGTGTGGTGGCTCTCGGCCAAGCTCAACTAGGAGGGGGGGAGAGGGACGAAAAGCTCAAGCTAAGAGGGAGTAGTTTGAGACTTAGATAGATTGCTCAATTTTTGGATGAAGAAAGTTCATCAACTAAGGGGGTATTTATAGGTCAAGTGAAGGCCAACCAATGGCCAAGATGGTGCCAAGTGCAAGGCAAGTGTAAGGCCAAGATTAAGCCATGTGCAACCTTATCCATCTACACAAAATATCCTACCTAACCCTTGACCACAAATTCAACACCAAAAGCGTGCAAGCTTAGCCCGTTTGCCGTCCAACCTCTTCCAATGTGAGGTGACACATGTCACCCTCCCGTTGGTCCAAAATGTTACGTCTCTGGAAAAATCCGCAAAAATTATAAATGACATAGCGGAATTTTCCCTACGAAAATGGAAAGCGTTTAGTCGAAAAACGACTCTAACCGGTGTTGTGTACAAATTTCGAATCTTGCCTATCTTAAGGCTCAAATTTTATCGTCGTCGCACGTGCATACTCGGAAATACGGTATAACATTCTCCCCTTAGAAACATTCGTCGAATGTTCCTTCTCAAGACGGATAACGATAGAGTTCTTCTAATAAGTTGCCAACGCCTGGTAGCCACGAAACACCCGCGTAAATACTTACATCCAAGTCCACGGAAACACCTCTAACATCACAAACTTTTGTCACTTTGCGCGAGGTTCTAGTGTCACTCCGTGACCCAACAAATTGTGCGGATTGCATGCGATTCCTGAGGTCTAAAATATACATCCTTCGCACCTTCTCCCTTCACAAGAAATGATCATATCTATGCTCGCAATACATGCTCGCCTCTACCCTTACTCGTCGTACTCTTCTCGAACACTTGAACTCTTCTAGTATACGTACCACACTTTAGTCAACGCTTCTGTTTCCAACCCTTGGAGTCACTACCTCCAAACTTGGTCATCTTACTAGCCTCAATCTTCCTTAAGGCCATCCCCGACCTTCACGATCTGCTTCTGGTCGAACACACCCACGAACTCATACGATGGTCAACTAAACTTGGGCCTAGCACCCTCGTGACCCTACCACCTGGCGGGACCACCCAGAGCTGACCCTACCTCAATCCGGGCTACGGGTTGATACGCAACACGTCCTCAACCCGAGCATCTGTCACGCCGACTCTCTCGTTTCTCGATCCGGAACAATCTTACCTCTACAGGTCATGAAAGCTACCACTTCCATTTCACACTACCCAGGGACTTATCACACAATACATTCTAGGCATAAAATGCACTCCGACAAGGATCACTTGCAAAAACTTGTACTCAAGACGGCCTTATATCTAAGGTCTCAACTGTAATATTCTAGGGTTCATCATTTCCTCACCCTCAAGCTTACCCTTCTCACTAACCAGGTTCTACATCACATTTTAGCACAAAGCTATCCGAACATAACACTAATCACAACATCAATACATACAAAACTCTAGAGGGTTAAGGATATACCTGAAAGTAGGCGGTTCAGAGGACCGCTAAAACTGGAAACTTCCACCGCGACCTCTACCGTGGCCCGCCGGTGTATGAACATCCTGCCTGGCTATGGAAGGTGAAGAACCCATGGCCCGATCCGTAGTCTGTGCTATCCTACCAGCGCTACCCACAGTCGGACAATTTCTCCCAAAATGGCCTCGCTTGTGCATGTAAAACAAACTCCGGACTAGCACGACACTCCCACCGTGGAGTCTACCACGCCATCACAACGAGGTAGGGGTGGCTTCTGCTGGCTAACACCACTGCTCTCCCGAAAATCGAACCTCGAGCCTTGACCGCTCACCGAATACTCTGGATGCTCTGAAGATTGTGGAGGACCACTCTGTACTGGCGGAGGCGCATAACTAGTCTGCTGCTGAGGCGGTCCGCCTCGAAAGTCACCAAAGGACCCTGCTGTTCTGGCCCTCTTCTGCTGACCTTGATCATTTCGTCGATTTCTCCGCTCCTCACCTCCAAGTGCATAAGCCTGTATGCGGGCAATGTCCATGCCCGGCTGAAGAGCTACACCCGAACAACTTTCTGCTAGGTAATCATCGAGCCCTGTAACATATCGGTGCACTCGATCCTCCATACTAGCCACTAATGCGGGGACGTACCGGGCCAATGAGTCGAACTCCACATTGTACTCCCGAACCGTACGCCCGTTCTGCCGCAACACCAAAAATCTGTCGGCCCGAGCCCTCCTCATCTGTGGAGGCAAGAAATGTGCAAGAAATGCCTCTGAGAACTCGTCCCATAAAGCTGGAAGTGCATTCTCTCCCCGGGACAGCTCCCACGAATCAAACCAGTCGACTGCGGTATCACGCAGCCGATGCGAACCTAGGACCACTGACTCGGTCTCCGATGCCTTGATCACTCTCATGATCCGCTGTAACTGCCGGATGAACTCCTGCGGATCATCCTCAGGCCTCGACCCATAAAACTCTGGAGGGTTACATCTCAGAAAATCCCGTAATCTCAAACATGCGCTCGGGGTGAACTACGGGTGCTCTTTGGGGCCCAGGCTGCTGCGTCGGCTTATCCTCAAGTCGGCCTGACCACGGCCATTGCGGGCCATCTCCTTGTAACCCATCTCATTCGCCCACTGTGGGGTGGAGGCTCAGTCTTGTGGTCTCTGTAGAGACTACCTGCTTCTACTCGTATCTTCCTCTGCCTTGCCTTGCCAGGCCGGGTTGCCTTGCGGCGGGCATAGCGGTAAAGGAAAGGAATACGTCGGAGGGTTCAACTCATCACACAACTCTAAGGCACGATCTCGGAATGAGAAGAATGGAAACCAATCCTAAATGTCCTATAGCCTCACGATTATAGATGTGGTGCCTGACACACCGATAATCAAGACTACAAGACACGGTGCGTGAGACACTTTCAGAGGACTAAGCGCTCGATACCACTTTTGTCACGACCGAACCGGGCGTGGTAGTGCCTACCGGGCACCTAGTGATACAACATCGAGAGAAAATCAGCGGAAATAAAACATGAACATGAAATAAGAGATATTATAAGTAAGCAGTCAACCAAAGCGATTGCCTTCTGCGTAAATATATACAAACCACGAGCAGTTTAATCCTTTTTACAACCCCGCCCAAAGATTACTACGGACCTCTAAGATTTACAACAACTATGACGGGGCGAGGCTCGCCATACCACAGATGTACAGAACCTACAACTCGGGAACACATACCAAAAGATAAGCCTCAGAAGGAACGGAGCTTCCCAAGCTGAAATGAGATCCTAGCGCGGGGATCGGCGGTAGATGTACTCTACTGCGGCATGAACGCGGCCAGAAGGAGGTCGATCTGACAGTACCAAGTATGTGAAGCGTAAAATCGTAAATGAAATCATAATAGTCTATAAAAGCGAGAGCGGGTATGATAACCAAACTACGATACAGCGCATATGATTATATCAATTCGGTCTCGTACCCAACATCAATCCCGCGTGGAGTACCTTCTCATTCTGGCGATGCATGATATGATAACAACAAGACAGCAATCCAAATGGGAGCATACGTGCGCTACGCATCGTGTCGGTATGTCCAAGGAAACAATAAGACATTCCAAATGAGAGCATACGTGCGCTACGCGTCGTGTCGGTATGTCCAAAAGGAAACAATAAGACAGCATTCCAAATGGAAACATACTCGTGCGCTACGCATCGTGTCAGTATGCCCAAAGGGAAATAATAAAGCAGTATCAGCATGGAAGCATACCCGTGCGCCACGCATCGTGTCAGTATGTCCAAAACGATTAGCAAAAGTAACACAATCAGCGAGGCGTGCGTGGAATTTCTCGTCACGCTGACGCGTCAAGTAAGTTCTCAACAAGTCAACCGACCCTCCATCGAGAGCGCGGTAGTATAAACACAATTCTTGCACAACAAAGGCTATCACGACAAGCATAGGCAAGTTTCACAACAACAAGCATAGGCAAGTTTCACAACAACAAGCATGGCGGGTTTCACAACAACAAGCACAGGCAGATTTCACAACAACTCAAAGTACTTTCATTTTATGCCAAGGTCCGGGTTTTAACCCTAAAGTACTACGTACGTTAAATTCCTTTTAAGAGATTCATTCTTTTTATAAGAGTCACCCGATACGTAGTATAAAATAGAGTGACTTACATCTTTTAAGTAAACCAAAACAACTTCCATACTTTATGTTTTAAACCATTTTAAGACAACACAATGCCTTTCTTTTCCCTAAAGTTCGGTTTGCCTAATTTCAATTACACAAGTCTCTTTTTAGAAAAGTTTCATAGTTCAATGTCTTAATCTCTTTTAAAACAATTGAGTAACATATGCCATAGTGAGTAGGTTATTCTTGTTCATAATCAACCTTATTAGCGACCATGATCTAGAAAATGTAATATCATTTTGTCTCATCTTAGCTTATGCGGATGGAGGTTTCTCTTGGTTTTAATAATACTTAATTATTCAATACATTTTCCTTTATTAACGCTGCAGTGGTTTGTCGATACACATTCTGATTTCCGAAATCAGTAAAACATTATTCCTTTCAAAAACCAAGTACTCATTACTCACGAATGAGGTTTCACACATCTTACAACATTCAAATCAATTTAATTAAGTTAAGTCCCTTATCTTATAAGATCACGTCTCTTAACTTCTAAGATCAAATAGCCATTCCCTTTTTTTTTTTTGCTCTTTTAGAAGTTATACCAAACTTTCCATAAAGATAGTATAACTCTTAAGTTCTCAAAGCAGTATTACTCTTCTTTCAACAAGGGTTTCTTAATGAAAGACTTCAAGTTCTTTATCATCACACATCAAGTCAGTTATAACTCAAATCAGTTACCTTTTAACAATCACCAGGCTTTTTCTTATCTACATAAAGCTGTTATAACCAACTTCCCATAAAGCCGTTATAACCCTTTATGTTTTAAACCAATCAAATACTTTTAACACATATACGTCTACCGTACTACATAGTTACACACAAATCATGCTAGAAAGATAGGAAGAGGTTCACATACCTCGCGGCAGTATCGACTAATAGCAAAGCGCTCAGTACTTCAAACCGTCGGCTACTCCTTAAGCCACGTAGATCGCACCACACGTAGTACTTCAACCTATAAGGCCACGGAGCTTATTAACATCTAGATCTCATTGTTCCATATTACGAGAAAATTCGAAGACCTCCCCGCATGCAGCGTAAATCTCTCCTCTATCGGTAGGCTACCAAGCCAACGGAGAGGTTTGCGTCTAACCGGATGTGTACAATTCTACCCAGTAATACTACACAAGTCTCCATGTCTGATACGTCCTATGTAATTACTGATTCACCACCTTTAAATTCAGGCTTAAGTCGCAAGACATTGCCGTAAGTATTATTCGAGCTTAAGTCAAAGACATTGCCGCACAATTATAATGTTGACTATATATAGTATACTTCAACTATATATTCCTACAACATGTAATTCCCAATTACAATAGAAGGTCAAGAGTGTTTACCTCGATAAGCCCAAAATTATCCGAGTATATATGTCGATCTGAGCAAGGTTTAGCTCTACTCAGGCGCTCGATCCGCTCCAAACAACCCTTAGAAGTTCTAACCAACTTTTACTTAAATACTTCAACCAACTATGAAGATTTCCTTAGGGTTTCGGTTTGAGATTAAAAGGACAAAAGGTAGTATTTCCGACTCTACGTATAGAGGTAACTTTGGGAATACTACAAGGTATTTGGGCTAAAGTATTTTGGGCATTAAAACAATACTAGGAGAGTATTTCTATACCACAAAGGGGTATTTATACGAGACAACTAGGCTAGGGGGTACCCTGGGCGAGCTTCACAAGGGGAGGGTGTGGTGGCTCTCGGCCAAGCTCAACTAGGAGGGGAGAGGGACGAAAAGCTCAAGCTAAGAGGAGTAGTTTGAGACTTAGATAGATTGCTCAATTTTGGATGAAGAAAGTTCATCAACTAAGGGGTATTTATAGGTCAAGTGAAGGCCAACCATGGCCAAGATGGTGCAGTGCAAGGCAAGTGTAAGGCCAAGATTAAGCCATGTGCAACCTTATCCATCTACACAAAATATCCTACCTAACCCTTGACCACAAATTCACACCAAAAGCGTGCAAGCTTAGCCCATTTGCCGTCGACCTCTTCCAATGTGAGGTGACACATGTCACCTCCCGTTGATCCAAATGTTACGTCTCTCGGAAAAATCCGCAAAAATTATAAATGACATAGCCGGAATTTTCCCTACGAAAGCTGTGGAAACGTTTCGTCGAAAAACGACTCTAACCGGGTGTTGTGTACAAATTTCGAATCTTGCCTATCTTAAGGCTCAAATTTTATACGTACGTCCTTACGTACATACTCTGGAAATACGGGGTATAACAGAAAGCCAACTACCAGATACCAAAGCCGTACTAACAATATTATACAACCAAACCACGAAGCTGATACGGGGAAAGTACTAAAGCCAACTACCAGATACCAAAGCCGTGTCACGTAGCTGACCGGGGCAAGTACGAGGGCTAACTACCAGATACCAAGGCCGTATCACGAGACTTCGCCACGAAGGCGTCGGGGCAAGTCACGAGCCAACTACGGATACCAAAGCCGTGTCACGTAGTGGCGGCAAGTAATCTGGCTAACTACGGATACCGCGTATCACGAGACTTCACCACTAAACCGAGCAGGGCAATCTGAAGGCTAACTACGGATACCAAAGCCGAATCATCCACGACCGGCAAGCACGAGCCAACTACCAGATACCAAAGCCGAATCAGTAAAACCTCATGGAGAGCTAGTCCATGGAATAACACTATCAACAGAAGCGTACCCGTGGAATCCACCGTCACTGCCGGTACGCCCAAGTAAGATCATAACAAATCAGCCGGCCCTCCATTGAGAGACGCGGTGGTATAGAAATACAATACTAGCACGACAAGGCTATCACACGCAAACATAGGCAAGTTACACACAACTCAAGGTACTTTAATTTTATGCCAAAGTCCAGGTTTTAATCCCCAAAGTACTACGTACGTTAAATTCTTTTTAAAGGATCCATTTCTTTTACAAAGGTCACCCGATACCCGTAGTATTACAATAGAGTGACTAACATTTTTAAGTAAACCAAAACAACTTCCATACTTTCCTTTTTAAACCAAATTAAGACAATATCATGCCTTCTTTTTTTAGACCAAAACACTTCTCCTTTTAAAGTCAAGTTACCACTTTAAAACTAATGATAAAACCATTCTTTTGTTTTCATAAAGTCGTTATAACTAACTTCCCATAAAGCTGTTATAACACTTTATGTTTTAAACCAATTTAAGACAAGACAATGACTTTCTTTTAAACCAAAAATTCTTCAATTCCTCAAGTCTCTTTTCTTTTAGAAATCAAGTTCCTTACTTTGGAAATTTAAGAAAATTAATGCTTGTTTATAATGATTCTTATTAAAGCAACCATGATCTAGGAAATGTAATACAATTTTGTCTTATCTTAGCTTCTATGCAGATGGAGGTTTCTACTGTTTTTAATATAATTACTTATTTGTCAATACATTTTCCTTTATTAACGCTGCAGTGGTTCGTTCGATACTTGTTCTTATTTCCGAAATCAGTAAAACATTATTCTCTAAAAACCAAGTACTCATTACTCACGAATGAGGTTTCACACTTTTTAACAGAATTCATATCAATTCAATTAAGTCAACCGTTCATTTTATCTCTCTTAAGTCGTTATACCTAACTTCCCATAAAGCTAGTATAACTTTTAAGCTTTCAAAACCAAGTATTACTCTTCTTTCAAAAACGATTCTTAATTACTTTGAAATACTTCAAGATTCTTTTTTATTTAAAACTCAAGTCAAAAGACATCGAAGTAAAACCACGTTCAGTTAACACACGTACGTCTACCGTACTATATATATTCTTTTAAAATATCATGCTCAAGAGGATAGGAAGAATCACATACCTCGCGACGATTACCGACAATTAGCAAAACGCTCCAAAGTATTGTAATCCTGCTAGCCTTTTCCACCATTCGAGTAGAATACGCTACTCGCAGTACTTCAACCTATAACGGTCATATAAGTCTATCAATGTCTAGACTACTCTGTAGAATATTCTAAGCAGTAGGTTCTTAATTCTACGGAAAATTGGCAAGACTTCCCTGCAGTCAACTACTCAAGTATCTTAATGTCTGATCATGTAATTCTGATTCAATCTTCTTCTTTAATATTCTTCTGATGTGATTTCAATTCAATTCTCTTCTCTTATACCATCCTTCTATATACGTCTTATACTCATTTCTATACTACTACAGTATGTAATTTCCAATTACAGTAGAAGGACAATATATTTACCTCGACAAGCCCAAAATTATCCAAGTTTAAATGTCGATTCCTGAGCAAGGTTTAGCTCTTATTCTGCACGCTCCGATAACTCCAAGAAACCCTTAGAAGTTTCCAAACAACTTCTACTAATACTTCAACCAACTATGAAGATTTTCCTTAGGGTTTCGTTTTGTGACTAAAAGGAAGTATAGTAGTATTTCCGGGATCTTAGTATTGAAATAACTTTGGAATACTACAAGGTATTTGGGCTAAGGTATTTTGGAATAGTAACAATACTTGGAGAGTATTTTTCTACCAAGGGGGTGTTTACTGCACTACTAGGAAGGGGGTTTGGTAGAGGGCCTTACAAAGGGGAGGTTGGACGAGAGCTTGAGAGAGGGAGGAAGGATTTTAAGACTTAGAAATTATTTTGTGGATGAAGAAGTCTTCAACTAAGGGGGTATTTATAGGACTACGAGGGCCAAGATTAAGGCAAGCGGAGGCAAGTGGAGGTGTAGATTTGCACATGTGTCCTTATCCATCTACTACACAAATATCCTACCTAACCTTGACTAATGTTTTAGGCCACAAAACGTGCCAAGATTGCCCACAATTGCCGTCACTGAGGGTGACAAGTGTCGCCTCTCGTTGGTCCAAAATATTTCATCTCTCGGAAAAATCCATAAAAATAATAAATGTCGCAAGTAATTTTCCGCCGCAAGGTTCGGAAAACTTTTCGTCGGAAAACAATTCTTTTCGTGGGTTGTGCACAAATTTTTCGTCCCTTGCCTAACTTAAGGCTTAAACTTTTGTACGTACGCCCTCACGTACATACTCTGGAAATACGGGGTATAACACTATCACTTCTGATATAGGCCGTAGTACTAACGACCATGATTATTTAACAGTAACCTGTCATTGGATAGATTATAAATGGTCTATGCAAAAATGTATTTTAGCGTATAGATATATAGATAGTAGGCACATTGGTGATTTTATTTCAGAAAATATTTATTTAGTTTGCGATTATTACGGAATAACTGATAAAATTATGAGTATTACATTAGATAATGCATCTTCTAATAATGCTGCTATTACATTTTTAAAAGATGCTTTCACTCCATTTTTTCCAAATAATTTTCATATAAAATGTGCGTGCCATATTATAATTTTCATATAAAATGTGCGTGCCATATTTTAAAGAATGACCTATTATTTTTTCAAGATAATCTTGAAAAAATACAATTTTCTATACACTATATTTTTAAAAATAATAGAATACAACAAAAAAAAGATTATAAAAAAACTTGTCACGATTGCCAACTACCTTATAGAAAAATTTCCGAAGAAGAACCTACTACGTGAAATTCTTTATATGAACAACTAATTGTTGCTTATGATTATAGAAAACCTATAACTTTATTTTTTAACGCCCATAATCAAAATCCAACTGATATGATTGTAGATAACGATTGGGAAAAAATTTAAAAACTTATTATATTTCTATAGAAATTGTTTCAAGCAACAAAAGAATTTTCCGGTATATATTATCCTACTATTTCAACTATGTTATTTTATATAGCTATAATATTTTTACTGCTTAGAGAATATATGGAAAACCCAACTTACAAGACAGCTATTAAAAAATATTTATGAAAATAAATAAATATTTTATTCCTATTCCCCCTATTTATATTATTGGTGTTGTATTAAATCCGACTATTAAAAACACGGTTGTAAATCACTTATTGAAAATATTTATAACTGTATAGAAGTACTACCACCTCTAACTCTCAAAAATTTAAATGTCCCACCACCTATTAAAATTGAACAAACGAAAGAAGAAGTGTTGTCTAGCAAGAAGACGAATGCAAAAAAGTATATAGGTATTACCAACAAGAAAGTGCTAGCAACCAACCGGCTTCCATACCATCTTCTTCTTCAACACATCCTATAAAAAGACATGTTGTTTCTGCGGCTAGTATTGTGCGGTGGTAGCACTACTAACCAAATTAGCGAGTTTGATATTTTTGTTTTGCAGGGTACTTTACCGTACCAAGCAATTGTCAATGAAGAACGAAAGAAAGACTTGCTGAAATACTGGAGGGGGAATGAGAAGACATTTCCGACACTTTCAGTGATGGCCCGAGATGTTTTGAACATTCAAAGGTCATCAACGGTTTCTGAAAGCGTTTTTAGCCGGAGACATCTTGGAGATTGCAGTATTATTCAGAGATTGAATACGAGCGAAGCAGAGAAGGTGCGGTCAACCAGAGATCAACGAAGAAGAAGATGAAAACTACAACGACATCTTATCCGAAGATGGTGGAAGCGACGTGGAGCTATTTTGTCACGACCCGACCCCGGATCCGTGACCGGTGCCTTGACCCGGGAACCCTTGTGACACAACATCAGAGAAAACCAGCGGAATATAAATTCACAATAAACAACCATAAGGATATAAAATAGTCTAGCCCAAAATGGCTACCTCAAAAGTACATAAAACCGAACAGTTACATCCTTAAACGAACCAAGTTATGACAAGTGTACAGGCCTCTAAGAAGGAGTAACACTATGACGGGACAGGGCCCCGTTATGCCCCTGAATGTACAAAACATCATCAACACCAGGGAGAACCATACCAAAAGTCGAGCCTCCGAAGAAATGGAGCTCCTGACACCTGAGTAAAAGATCCTAGGAATGAGGATCTACCACCTGCTTTCCCTTACCTGCGGCATGAACGCAGCCAGAGAAGGGGTCGAGACACAACGTACCAAGTATGTAAAACTGGAAAATACTGTAGTAATATCATAGGTCAAAAAAAATAAGCTGGAGTCATAGATAAAAATCAATTTTCCTGCACTGTGCCTTACTAATAATGAGAGTAACAAGTATAAATTTTATAGCATAAAAATAGGAGGCTTACGATCAAAACAGGGTACCTCGCCCGTAGTATCATTAAGCAATCCTACTCCTGGGACTATTTCACCCGCATGGGTCCTGTGGACCCGCATGAGGTCATCCGCCTCGTCATGGGACTATTTCACCCGCATGAGACTATTTCACCCGCATGGATCCTGTGGACCCGCATGAGTACCATCGCCGTACTCGCATGAGACTATTTCACCGCGTGGATCACGTGGTGGGATCCGCATGAGTGCAAACGCCGCACTCGCATCATGGGTAGCAAATCCATGGCATAAATAATAACCCGGGGTTTACCCCGTAATAATATAAATACATAACATAGCTCATCCGTCTATCATACATAACATAAGCACTACCGGCCTATCATATCATACATAAGCACTATCGGCCTATCATATCACAACATAAGCACTACCGACCTATCATAACATAAGCACTACCGGCTTATCATAACATAAGCAAGTTAAGAAATCCCCTAACTTCTTATTAACATTATTAATCTATCCTCTCATTTTAGTATCCTAAGGCACTAACATGTCTTTTAATAGAAAATCCGGGAATTCAACCCAAGTACCAAGTACTTCTAACTTTTTAAGAAATAACTCTTTTTATACAAAAATTCCAAGATACTAATCACCATAGTATCAATTTACGATTTCCTTTTAAAACAAGTCACATTTCCTTTTAGAAAAATAATAGGCTTCTAAATCAAGTGACTTCACTTCCTTTAAAACCTTAGGCAACCAATGCCTAAAAATCAATTCACCTTTCTTAGTTTCAAATCCTTTACCCGTACTTGTTTTAATTAGAGTAAACCTTTCTTTGTGAACCTTTCAAAAACTAATATAACCAACTTTCCATAAAGTCATTATATTAGCGTTATTCCTTTGTCAAATACATTTTCCCTAAATCCAAGGGACTTATACTTTTAAAAAGAAACAAGTACCATTATACTTTAAGACAAGTGAAAGATGTCAAATCTTGTACGTCTACCGTACTACATAGGTACAACTACTCATGCTCAAGAGATAGGAAAGTTCCACATACCTCTTCGGTCAATCCACTTGCTAAGCCCAAACTACCGCAAGTAATATGTCAACCTATAATAACCATGATACGTTTATTAACCTCTAATTTCAATGTAGAAATAATCTAAGTTCAAAGCCACTAAATTCTATGGAAAATTGGGCAGCATTTCCTTTGTTTCTACATACTTTGCCACCTTTTCAAAGGCCGATTTTCAACACTCAAACGCCACATTTAAGACCCAACATCCAAATCAACACAAAGGGGATTACACACCTAATCTTGGGTGTGTAAAATTCTTCCCCATAAGTTATAACAATTAATCTTAACAAGTTTAAGGTAATTTTTAGGCTACAACATGCTCACATAACCTCTTTAGCCAAAACCTTCATATCCAAACCACATTTCTTGCATGCAATGACTCTAAGAGCATTATTTACTACCACAAGTACTTTCTTCTTAACATGCAACACTAAAAACTAATTATAAAGGAAGAATCATTACCTTAGAGCTTTAGCCAAATTTTTCCAACAACTTGCTAGCTTCCTTTCCAAGAACACTACCACAACAACCTTCACAAGCTAGCCACAAGCTTCCTTCTTGCCTTAACTTTTCAGATTTTTCCTAAGGCTAGAGTATCTCTTGGGATTTTAGAGAGAAGGAGGAGCTTGAAATATTTAAGGGAGAAGGAAGAGCTTTTGTCTAAGAGAGAGATGAAAGATGACCAAGTCTTTAAGACTTGGTCAATATAATGCATGCAAAATCAGATGGGGGGGGGACACTTGTCACCCTCCCATGGCTTTTTAAAAGAAAAGATCAGATTTTCCTAAGTTTTTCCATGATTTCCCGCCTCGGCGCAACTCTGCGGACTCGGAACTTTAGGCGCGCGGCCGATTTCCGCGCGGCGAATTCCAGCCTTGGCGCGCGACGCCTCGGCGCCGCGGCGCTGAGGCCCCTGACCGAAATATTCTGATTTCGAGTCCTTACTCCTTCGCCGCGGCCCATCGCGACACGAACCACGGGGTATAACATTCTCCCCCCCTTAGAAACATTCGTCCTGAATGTTCCTTCTAGGCTTACCCAAATCACAATATCGACATAGACTCAAATAAAGACGCTCCACATGGCCACAACAAAACTCAAGCATAATTACTAAATTTAAAGACCAACAATTTAGGAACGTGGGTTACCTGGAGGTGTAGGGAATAAGTGAGGATATTTCTCATCATTTCATCCTCTGCTTCACACGTCATCTCCTCTCTGTTCTTGTTCCGCCATAAGACCTTGACGGAAGCCACATCCTTTGTCCGTAATCACCTAACCTGACGATCGAGTATCGCTATGGGACTCTCCTCATACGATAACTCCTCTGTTACCTGAACCTCATGAATCGGATGTACTCTAGATGGGTCTCCAATACATTTCCGCAACATAGACACATGAAACACTGGATGTACTGCCTCTAGATCGGACGACAGATCCAACTCATAGGCAACCTTGCCTACCCTCCGGACAATCTGGTAAGGCCCAATGTACCTTGGGCTAAGTTTTCCCTTCTTCCCAAATCTCATCACACCCTTCATGGGTGATATCTTCAGGAAGACCCAATCATGTACCTCAAACTCCAAGTGTCGACGCTGCTGATCTGCATACGACTTCTGCCGACTCTGGGCTGCCAATAACCGCTCCTGGATAAGCTTCACCTTATCCACTGCCTGCTGAACCAAGTCTGGCCCGACTAACTGAACTTCTCCTACCTCGAACCAGCCTATCGGTGACCTGCACTTCCTCCCGTATAAGGCCTCATAAGGCGCCATCTGAATACTAGAATGGTAGCTGTTGTTATAAGCAAACTCCACAAGAGGTAAATGATCCTCCCAGCTACCCCTGAAATCAATAACACAAGCCCGCAACATATCCTCAAGTGTCTGGATAGTGCGCTCGGCTTTGTCCGTCGATCCCGAGGGTGAAATGCGATCGAGACTCACTGTGTCCCTAATCCTTCGAAAAGACCTCCGAAGTTAGCGAACCGGGATCCTCTATCGATATAATCGACAGGGACTCGTGCGATCTCACAATTTCTCTAATATATAATCGGCATAGTCCTCGGTGAAACGTCGTCTGATCAGGAAGAAAATGGGATGATTTAAATCGACCGTCGACAATCACCCAAATGGAATCATGCTTACTCTGAGTGGTAGGTAGCCCTGTAATAAAATCCATATTTATCACCTCCCACTTCCAAGTTGGAATATCAATAGCCTGCAATAGCCCACCGGGCTTTTGGTGCTCAACCTTGACCTGCTGACAATTAGGACACTGTGCAACAAAACCTGCCACGTCCCTCTTCAGGCCATCCCACCAATACACACACCTGAGGTCATGGTACATCTTAGTTGACCCCGGGTGAACAGAATAACGAGCATTGTGTGCCTCCCCCAAATCACGGCGAAGTCTGTCCGCATCGGGAACACACAATCGGCCCTCAAACCTTAGCACCCCATCAGGCTCTACCTCAAATAGACTCTTCTCTCTCTGAAGAGCGGCATCTCGATACCGTACCATAACCGGATCCTCATACTGTCGCCTCTTCACCTCCTCGACGATGGAAGACTCGGCAACCTCTCGAACCCGAACTCCGTCACTATCAGAATCAAACAAACGAACCCCAAGGCTCGCTAGCTGATGAATCTCTCGGACCATATCCTTTTTCCCCGGCTGTACATCGGATAGACTACCCATCGATCTGCGACTAAGGGCATATGCAACTACATTGGCTTTCCCTGGGTGGTATAGAATATCAACATCATAATCCTGCGGCTCAACCACCGTCTCGCCGCAAGTTCGACTCCTCCGGTGAAGATATCTGGAGGCTCTTGTGGTGCGTGTAAATATCCACATGAACCCATACAAATAATGTCTCCGGATCTTTAAGGCATCAATCACCGCGCGACTCCAAATCATGTGTGGGATAGTTCTTCTCATGCTTCCTGGTGCCGAGACGCATAAGCTATAACTCTGCCGTCGCATCGACGCACTCAAGCCCGACACGACGCATCGCAATAAACCACATATCCATCTAAGCCCTCTGGAAGAGTAAGGACCGGGGCGGTCGTCAATTTCTCCTTTAGTAACTGGAAACTCTCCTCACAAGCATCCGTCCACTGAAATATAGCTGCCTTCTGAGTCAGCCTAGTCAAAGGCGCTTACATGGAAGCAAACTTCTCCACACACCTCCGATAATAACTCGCAAGGCCCAAAGCCGCGCACTCCGTCGGTGTAGTGGAGTGCAGGCCAAGTCTTGATGCCTCAATCTTAGTCAGATCAACGAATACCATCGCCCCGATAACATGCCCTAAGAAAGCTGAAGCCGGCTAAAACTCGCGTTTGAGAACTTGGCATACAATCGCGGTCACGAGGACTTCAATACCGCCTCAAATGATGCAGTATGCTCGCTGCGTGCGCGAATACACCAAGATATCATCAATGAACACTATTACGAACATATCCAAGAATGGCCTGAACACCCTATTCATCAAATCCATGAATACCGCTGGAGCGTTGGTCAATCCGAAAGACATCACCCTAAACTCATAGTGCCCATACCGGGTCCTGAATGCAGTGTTCGGGATATCTGTCTCTCTAACTCGTACCTGATGGTAACCAGACCGCAGGTCTATCTTGGAAAAACATCTCGCACCCTGCAACTGGTCAAATAAATCATCAATCCTGGGGAGGGGATATCTGTTCTTGATAGTTACCTTGTTCACCGTAATCAATACAGCATCTGGCGTCCCATCCTTCTTCTTTACAAATAACACTGGCGCTCCCCAGGGAGAAATACTTGGCCTGATAAAGCCTTTTTCCAGCAAATCTTTCAGCTGGTCCTTCAACTCCTTCAACTCGGCAGGTGTCATTCTGTATGGCGGAATAGATATCGGTCGAGTGTCAGGCGCCAAATCAATGCAAAACTCAATCTCCCTCTCAGGAGGATACGGGCTTCGTGCGGGAATACGTGCGGGAACTCCTAACAACCGGACCGATCAAGGTCCGGTATCTCAGCCTCGGTATCGAACACCCGAACCAAATGGTAAATATACCCCTTCCGCACTATCTTCCTAGCCTTGAGGTAAGAAATAAACCTACCCCTCGGCGATGCAGTATTCCCTTTCCACTCGATCATTGGCTCACCAGGAAACTGGAACCGAACTAACGTCTCTCTACATTCCACATTGGCATAGCAAGACGCTAGCCAATCCATACCCATAATCACATCAAAGTCCGTCATATCCAACTTTATCAAGTCGGCTAGAGTCTGACGACTGTATATAGTCACTGGGCAAGCTTTATACACTCGCTCGGCCACCACCGAATCACCTACTGGGGTAGCTACCTCAAAAGGTTTTATGGACTCGGGTTCTATCCCTATTCTACCAGCAATATGAGGAGATATATAGGACAAGGTAGAACCTGGGTCTATCAAAGCATAAACATCACAGCAAGAAACCAACAATGTACCTGTGACGACATCAGGTGACGCCTCCTGGTCCTGGCGGCTGGACATAGCATAAATGCGGTTCTGAGGACCGTGGGCCGAACCCTCGCGGCTGCTGGCCGTGAACACCCGCCTCTGGCGCCCAACCATCAAGTAGAATACCCGAAGCCCGAACTGTCGGCTGAGCCATGGCACTCCCGCCGCCTCTGGACGGACACTCTCTCTTCAAATGACCCTGCTGGCCACAAGAGTAACAAGCTCCTGGAGGAACACGACACCCCCCATAATGGCAATCACCACATCGACCACACCGAGGCATAGGTGGCCTCATCTGACCGGAACTCTGGTCCCTCTGGAAACCCGAAGCCCTGGGACCCTGTCCTGCTCCTGAATACCCTGTACGACCGGAAGATGGTGGAGGAGCGCTCTGAACCGGCTGTGATGCAAACCCGGTCTGCTGTTGAGGTTGTCTACCTCGAGAACTACCAGAGGACGCTGCTTTCCGGCCTGCCTCGCGATACTCGTCAATCGGCCCTGCGTTCGCCGCACCCAGTGCATAGCTGCGTGCGGGCAATGTCCATGCCGGTGAAGAGCTACCCCGTCTGACTCTGCCAAATAGTCATCGAGTCCTGTGACGTAGCGGTGCACTCTGTCCTCCATATCTTCTACTAAAGTGGGTACATATCGAGCCAATGAGTCAAACTCGACGTTGTACTCCCGGACTGTCCGCCCACTCTGTCTCAATGTCAAAAATCTGTCGGCCCGTGCCCTCCTCATCTGCGGAGGCAAGAAATGACCAAGAAATGCCGCCGAGAACTCGTCCCATACAGCTGGTAGCGCATGCTCCCCCCGGGACAGCTCCCATGAATCAAACCAGTCCACTGCGATATCACGCAGCCGATGCGAACTCAATACAACTGAATCGGTATCCGAGGCCTTGATCACCCTCATGATCCACTGTAATTGTCGGATGAATTCCTGAGGATCATCCTCAGGCCTTGACCCATAAAACTCTGGCGGGCTGCAGCTCAAGAAGTCCCGAAGTTTCACGCTATCGATTCGAGGAACTACGGTACAAACGAACCGCCGCTCGCTCGCCCTCATGCCTAGCCACTATCACGCCAATAATCGGGCCATCTCTCAGAGCCTATATCCTCTCGCTTCCAGCCGCACAACCGAGGCTCAAAGCCGTAGTCTCGTGAGCGCCGCTGCTACTCCGGACTCTGCTGGGGTTGACGACTTTGTGGAACTTGCCATCCGAAACATTATCTCTGGTAAAGGCTAGGCCTGTGCCCTGGTAACCCTCGGTGTCTCACTAGTAGTTCCCTCCGCTGCCTTGCCCTTCTGGGCCGCGGTTGCCTTGCGTGGAGGCATAACTGATACATACAAAATTTACGTCAGAGGAAATTCAACCTATAACACGGCTCTATTGCACGATCTTAGAGTGAAAGAAATGGAAATCAATCCTAAATATCCTGTAACCTCCTGATTATAGATGTGGTGCACAACACACCGATAATCAAGACTCTACTAGATACGGCCTGTAGACCCTTTCCGAGGATTAACTGCTCTGATACCACTTTTGTCACGACCCGACCCCGGATCCGTGACAGGTGCCTTGACCCGGGCACCCTTGTGACACAACATCAGAGAAAACCAGCGGAATATAAATTCACAATAAACAACCATAAGGATATAAAATAGTCTAGCCCAAAATGGCTACCTCAAAAGTACATAAAACCAAACAGTTACATCCTTAAACGAACCAAGTTATGACAAGTGTACAGGCCTCTAAGAAGGAGTAACACTATGACGGGACAGGGCCCCGTCATGCCCCTGAATGTACAAAACATCATCAACACCAGGGAGAACCATACCAAAAGTCGAGCCTCCAAAGAAATGGAGCCTGACACCTGAGTAAAAGATCCTAGGAATGAGGATCTACCACCTGCTTTCCCTTACCTGCGGCATGAACGCAACCCCCGAGGAAGGGGGTCAGTACACAACGTACCAAATATGTAAAACTGGAAAATACTGTAGTAATATCATAGGTAAAAAAAAATAAGCTGGAGTCATAGATAAAAATCAATTTCCCTGCACTGTGCCTTACTAATAATGAGAGTAACAAGTATAAATCTTATAGCATAAAAATAGGAGGCTTACGATCAAAACAGGGTACCTCGCCCGTAGTATCATTAAGCAATCCTACTCCTGGGACTATTTCATCCGCATGGGTCCTGTGGACCCGCATGAGGTCATCCGCCTCGTCATGGGACTATTTCACCCGCATGGGACTATTTCACCCGCATGGATCCTGTGGACCCGCATGAGTACCATCGCCGTACTCGCATGGGACTATTTCACCCGCATGGATCCTGTGGTCCGGATCCGCATGAGTGCAAGCGCCACACTCGCATCATGGGTAGCAAATCCATGGCATAAATAATAACCCGGGGTTTACCCCGTAATAATATAAATACATAACATAGCTCATCCGACTATCATACATAACATAAGCACTACCGGCCTATCATATCATACATAAGCACTACCGGCCTATCATATCACAACATAACCACTACCGGCCTATCATAACATAAGCACTACCGGCTTATCATAACATAAGCAAGTTAAGAAATCCCCTAACTTCTTATTAACATTATTAATATATCCTCTCATTTTAGTATCCTAAGGCACTAACATGTCTTTTAATAGAAAATCCGGGAATTCAACCCAAGTACCAAGTACTTCTAACTTTTTAAGAAATAACTCTTTTTATACAAAAATTCCAAGATACTAATCACCATAGTATCAATTTACGATTTCCTTTCAAAACAAGTCACATTTCCTTTTAGAAAAATAATAGGCTTCTAAATCAAGTGACTTCACTTCCTTTAAAACCTTAGGCAACCAATGCCTAAAAATCAATTCACCTTTCTTAGTTTCAAATCCTTTACCCGTACTTGTTTTAATTAGAGTAAACCTTTCTTTGTGAACCTTTCAAAAACTAATATAACCAACTTCCCATAAAGTCATTATATTAGCGTTATTCTTTTGTCAAATACATTTTCCCTAAATCCAAGGGACTTATACTTTTGAAAAGAAACAAGTACCATTATACTTTAAGACTAGTGAAAGATGTCAAATCTTGTACGTCTACCGTACTACATAGGTACAACTACTCATGCTCAAGAGATATGAAAGTTCCACATACCTCTTCGGTCAATCCATTTGCTAAGCCCAAACTACCGTAAGTAATATGTCAACCTATAATAACCATGATACGTTTATTAACCTCTAATTTCAATGTAGAAATAATCTAAGTTCAAAGCCACTAAATTCTATGGAAAATTGGGCAGCATTTCCTTTATTTCTACATACTTTGCCACCTTTTCAAAGGCCGATTTTCAACACTTAAACGCCACATTTAAGGCCCAACATCCAAATCAACACAAATGGGATTACACACCTAATCTTGGGTGTGTAAAATTCTGCCCCATAAGTTATAACAATTAATCTTAACAAGTTTAAGGTAAATTTTAGGCTACAACATGCTCACATAACCGCTTTAGCCAAAACCTTCATACCCAAACCACATTTCTTGCATGCAATGACTCTAAGAGCATTATTTACTACCACAAGTACTTTCTTCTTAACATGCAACACTAAAAACTAATTATAAAGGAAGAATCATTACCTTAGAGCTTTAGCCAAATTTTTCCAACAACTTGCTAGCTTCCTTTCCAAGAACATTACCACAACAACCTTCACAAGCTAGCCACAAGCTTCCTTCTTGCCTTAACTTTTCAGATTTTTCCTAAGGCTAGAGTATCTCTTGGGATTTTAGAGAGAAGGAGGAGCTTGAAATATTTAAGAGAGAAGGAGGAGCTTGAAATATTTAAGAGAGAAGGAAGAGCTTTTGTCTAAGAGAGAGATGAAAGATGACCAAGTCTTTAAGACTTGGTCAATATAATGCATGCAAAATCAGATGGGGGGGGGACACTTGTCACCCTCCCATGGCTTTTTAAAAGAAAAGATCAGATTTTCCTAAGTTTTTCCGCCAGATTTCCCGCCTCGGCGCCGCGGCGCCGCAACTCCTGCGGACTCTCGGAACTTTAGGCGCCGCCCGATTTCGGCCACCATGAACTCGCCTCCCGGCGCAAGGCTGAGGCCCCTGACCGAAATTTTCTGATTTCGAGTCCTAACTCCTTTCGCACGGCCCCATACGCACGGCCTGAACCACGGGGTATAACAAATTTGACCAACAAATACCAATTCCAACCGAAGAACCACAAGACATTGTGAAGAAACTAGAAAAAGTGTTTTCAAATTGATAATTTTTTTAATTGCAATTTTACTATGTCATTTGTAACTTTTGAACACCGCCACAAAGTTGTAATTTTGACAATTGTATTTGTATTACCAAAAATATATATTTCAATGAAATAATATAAGAGACACAAAAATAGTCTTGAGATATTTTTATTACACTATCTTGTTCAATTATTGAGTTGTTCATTTATTTAATATATGTTATTGTTTTAAATAAGTGCGGAAAAAAAAATCCGACCCCGCCCCGCCCCAGCCTGATCCCGCCCCGACACCCTATCTAACGGGACCAGACTTGGTCTTGTCCTGCTCGTCCCGTCCCACTAGACCCGCCCCACCCCAATCCTGCCCCACCCCATCCCGCCCCACCCCCATCCAGCCCAAACCCGCCCTGCCCGACCCGTCGACCACCCCTAGTCTAAGCTGGCATCACTCTATGCTGATTGATCTCTGATATGTCCTTTCTACCACGTATTTGCACTTGAATCTATCACCTGTCGATTCTATATTTTATTCCATATAGATAGTCCCATCACTTGTCAGTGACTCGATGAGATGTGACCAAGAAATGGAAAACACTTTTCATTTCTTGGCAGGAAAGCATTTGAAAGGTCTCTGACACTTGATAAGATGCACTCTCCTCACATTAAATTCATCAGACACGCCTCACTCTGTGATTGAGCAAGACATACCGCTAGGTACCGAGGCAATGATAACTTCAACTCTTGATAACCTCTTTATAAACGCTTCCGACTTCATTTCATAAAGGGAAAAAGGGTCATATTTGCCCTCAAACTTAAGGAAAAGGGTCATATTTAACCTCCGTTAAAGTTTGGGGACAAATATACCCTTCCCGTTATTAAACTTATTGTGTTTGCCCAAAACTAACAGATCTGCCCAGATGGACGCCACATGGACTCCACCTGTGCACAACCCTATTTAAATTAAACCCGACCCGTAACCCGACCCTTACCCATGATGGGTCAATTTAAATCACAGAGAACCAGTCGATTTCCATGCCCTAAACTCGCGATTTAAGTCTTCAAAAGGCAATTTCAAACTTCCAAAATCGAAATAAAAAACCAAATACGTGTTTATCTTCTTCTAATTGCATTTAAGGTACGAAATTTCTTAACTTTATGTGTTAATGGATAGTTATATGGTTCTAAGTCAGACCATTTTTCAATTTTCTGCAACTTTTTTTACCCGATTACGAACCCAGAATTTCGAGGACTATGCCAACTTCTTTTGTTTTGGTTTTAGATGTTTGTTCGATTTGTTCGAATTTATATTTCGACGATGCCGATGACGAATGAGTTTACTGTTTAATCTAGGTTCCTGTCGAGTTCATATGTTGTAGTTCAAATCTGTTATAAAAAAATGGTATAAATAGTGGTTTTTGAATCTGTTATGTTTGTTTGTGTATGTTTTTTGTTTTTTATTTGAAAAAGACACATTGATTGTCTAAAATCTGCATTGAATATGCATCTTGTCTCTTTTAGTGGGACAATGGTTAAAGTTATGTTTATTATTATTGTCTTGAAAACCAGTCTCTGTGCATTTATTTACAGGTTTTATTATGTGGTCCCCATTTGATGTTGGAGAAGGTTTTCCTTTGTCTGTTTCTTAGTTTTTTAATGTGAAGTTTTCCTTTCTTCTTTAACTTTATTTGTTGAATTATTCCTCCATTCATTTAACCTTTATTTATGTACTCAAGTGTTGTATTTTTTTTGCAGATCATTGTCATGGTAAGACTTGTAGATGAATGTGAATTAAATGTTAATGTTGTAGATGAATGTGAATTAAATGTTAATGTTGTAGATGAATGTGAATTAAATGTTGATGTTGTAGATGTTAGTAACATTGTACACCATTCTAAGTCATATTCTATTGATGTTGAGGCTGACATAGACTGTAACAGTGCCAATGAATCATTAAACTCTTCTTATAATGAGTCTAGTGATGATGATTTTGATGTTGAAGAATTAGAGCTTATTAGACTTCAAAATAGAAGAGAGATTACACTTAAGTTAGAGCATTTCAAAACAATTTATCCTAGAATGTCTTTCAAAGATATTCTTAAGGCTAGAATGTTTATGAAGCTTATGCCTTGGCTGAAAATAAAGGGTTGATATTGTTAAAAAGTGACAAATATAGGGTTACGTACAAGTGTGTTGAGGACTGTCCTTTTAAATGTTTCATTTGTAAATGTAAGAATAGGCTCGGGGTTTCAGTTAAAATATTGGTCAATAAACACAATTGTCAACCATCCTTTGAATGCAAAAGAGTAGATTGTCATACAATAGCTCATTATTTCCAAAAGAAAAAATGATTCAAAAGTGAAGGTCAAAGAGATGAGGACAGAATTGAAAGTCACTTTTAATGTTAATGTTAGTCATCAAAAGTGTAAGAGGGCCAAGAGAATGATTTTGGGAGAACTTAGTGGTAGTTACAATGATGAGTATAATAAGCTAGAGAGTTACGCCAATGAATTGAGGAATATCAACCCTGGAAGTGATGTTGTAATCAACATATCTAGGGATGCACTTGAAACGGGAATACGAAAGTTCCTAAGGATGCATATATGTTTTAATGCAATGAAGAATGGATTTAGTGGTGGTTTAAGACCTTTCATAGGATTGGATGACACATTCTTGAAAGGAAAGGCTAAAGGGAAACTGTTGGTAGCGGTTGGTCAGGATTCAATGAACCGTTTTTATCCACTAGTGTGGGCAGTAGTCTCTAAAGAGAACAAGGTCCCTTGAAATTGGTTTTTAGGATTACTGAAGAATTCACTAAACCTGCAGCAAAGCTTGGGTTACACCTTCATGTCTGATATGCAAAAGGTAAAATATTTTTGATTTAGGTACCATGGCTAGTTGATATTTGTATTTACTGATATATTGAATTTTAGCAGAAATATGAAAATTGATAATCTGAAAATTGGAAAACTGAAAAACTAAAAATTTGAAAATCTGAAAAATGATAAAATTGAAAACTGTAAAACTGAAAATCTGAAAACTGAAAAATTGAAAATGTGATGTATATATGCAGAGTTTAATTGATGCAATTCAGACAAATTTACTTGAAGCTAAGTATAGGTTCTGTGCTAAACATATAGAGCACAATTGGTTGAAAAGATTGTTATACCCCGTATTTCCAGAGTATGTACGTGAGCGCGTACGTATTATAATTTGAGCCTTAAAGTTGGCTAGTTTCGAAATTTGTACACAACACCCGATTAGAGTCGTTTTTCGACGAAACGTTTCCACAGCTTTCGTAGGGAAAATTCCGGCTATGTCATTAATAATTTTTGCGGATTTTTCCGAGAGACGAAACATTTTGGACCAACGAGAGGGCGACACTTGTAACCCTCTAATTGGAAGGAGTGGACGGACGAAAGGGGGCTTGTTGGCACGTTTTTTGTGCATTATTTTTGGTCAAGGAGTTGGTAGGATATTTTGGGTAGATGGATAAGGTTGCACATGGCTTAATCTTGGCCTTACACTTGCTATGCACTTGTCTTCATCTTGGCCATTGGTTGGCCTTCACTTGACCTATAAATACCCCTCTAAGTTGAAGACTTTCTTCATCCAAAACTTGAGCAATCTATCTAAGTCTCAAATACTCCCTCCCTCTTGTCTAGCTATCGTCCAAAACCCCTCCCCTTTGAGCAAGGCCCTCGGCCGAGAGCCTCCTCCCCTCATGTGGTGCCCTGGCCAGAAGTACACCCCCTAGCCTAGTTGTTTTAGTATAATACCCCTTGTTGTGGTATATAAATACTCTCCTAGTATTGTTATAATGCCCAAAATACTTTAGCCAAATAACTTGTAGTACTTTCCAAAGTACTTTTACAAAGCCAGAAAATACCATTATACTTTCCTCACTACTAAAACGAAACCCTAAGTAAATCTTCACCCGTTGTTGAAGTTATAAGTAGAAGTTGGTTAGAACTTAAGGGTTGGTTGAGCGGTCGGAGCGCACGGATGAGAGCTAAACCTTGCTCGGGATCGACATATAAACTCGGATAATTTTGGGCTTATCGAGGTAAACACTCTTGACCTTACATTTGTAATTGGAAATTACATGTTGTAGGAGTATATAGTTAGGTATACTATATATAGAACTGATCATAGTTGTGCGGCAATGTCTTTTGACTTAAGCTCGAATAATACTTACGAATGTCTTGCGACATAAGCTGAATTTTAAGAAGTGAATCGAATCAGTAATTACATGGACCGTATTCTGAGACTTGTGTAGTATTGCGTGAGTAGAATTGTACACGTCCGGTCAGACGTGCAAACCCCACGGTTGGCTTGGTAGCCTCGATAGAGAGGAGATTTACGCTGTTGCGGGGAGAGTCCGCCAATTTTCTGTAGAATATTCTACGTCGGGATATAAAGATATTAATAGGCGCTTTGTGGCCTCTATAGGTTGTAGTACTACGTGTGGAGTGATCTGCTTGACTGAGAGTGTAGCCGACGGTTTGAGGTACTTGGAGCGTTTTGCTATTAGTCGATAATCGTCGCGAGGTATGTGAACCTCTTCCTATCTGTTCTAGCATGATATGTGTATAACTATGTAGTACGGTAGACGTAGAGGTGTTTAATGCATGTGATTGGTTTGAAACATAAAGTGTTATAACGGCTTTATGGGTAGTTGGTTATAACAGCTTTATGTAGGTAAGAAAATGCTTTGTGGTTTCAAAGGGTAACTGATTTGACTTATAACGGATTTGATGTGTAGTAATACTTGGCTTTGAAAACATAAAAGTTGTACTAGCTTTATGGGAAGTTAGGTATAACGTCTTAAGAGTGATAAAAAGAATGGTTTACTGATTTTTAGAAGATAAGAGACTTGACTTAATGGTATTAATATGAATTTTGTTAAAAGTGTGAAAACTCATTCGTGAGTAATGAGTACTTGGTTTTAAGAGGAATAATGTTTTACTGATTTCGGAAATCAGAATGAGTATCGACAAACCACTGCAGCGTAAATAAAGGAAAATGTATTGAATAATGAAGTATGGTATTAAAACCAGTAGAAACCTCCATCTGCATAGAAGCTAAGATAAGACAAAATGATATTACATTTCCTAGATCATGGCTGCTTAATAAGATTAATTACAACAAGAATAACCTACTCACATATAAGACATATGTTTCTCAAAACGTTTAAAGGAGAATTATGTTTTAAAGGATTTAAAACTATGAACTACGAAACCTTTTCTAAAATGAGAAACTTGAGCTTTTGAAATTAGGCAAACTTGAACGTTTGGAAAATAGGGCTGTTACTTGATTTTACAAAGGAAAGCATTTTGGTTTACTTAATATTGTTAGTCACTCTATTTTTATACTACGGGTATCGGGTGACCTTCGTAAAAGAAATGGATCTTTAAAAGGAATTTAACGTACGTAGTACTTTAGGGTTAAAATCCGGACTTTGACATAAAATGAAAGTACCTTGAGTCGTGTGTAACTTGCTTATGCTTGTTGTTATGAAACTTGACCATGTTACGTGTGATAGCCTTGTTGTGCAAGTACTGTGTTCTACTCGACTACCGGTTCATCCGGGAATGTATTTCACTTGATTACCGGTTCATCCGGGAATGTATTTCACTTGATTACCGGTTCATCCGGGAATGTATTTCACTTGATTACCGGTTCATCCGGGAATGTATTTCACTTGATTACCGGTTCATCCGGGAATGTATTTCACTCGACTACCGGTTCATCCGGGAATGTATTTCACTCGACTACCGGTTCATGGGATGAACCGGGAATGTATTCCACACGTTTCTATATTGGGTCCATAAGATGGGCCGAGACCTGTTATACGTATCACATGATTTGTACCTAGATCGCCGCGGTGAGGAAGAAGTTCCACGGGCATGAGGGATGACTTTGAGGGCGTGAGTCCCTGACTTGACATGACTGCTTTTATGTTGTGAACTGTAGTTTGGTTATCATACATGTCTCCTGCTTTATATAGACTATTATGATTTCATTTACAGTATTTTACAGTTTCACATACTTGGTACCTGTTGTACTGACCTCCTTCGGGGGGCTGCGTTCATGCCGCAGGTAAAAGGTACATCGACTGTCGATCCCCGCTTATAGGATCACATTTCAGCGTGTTGGGAAGCTCCGTTCCTTCGGAGGCTTATCTTTTGGTATGTTACCACAGTGCATAGATTCTTATACATTCAGGGGTATGGCGGGGCCCTGTCCCGTCATAGCTGTTGTAAAAATCTTAGAGGTCTGTAGCACTGTTGTGGGCAGGGTTTGTAAAAAGGATAACTGTTCGGGTATTTATGTATATATGATGAAGGCAACTGTTTTGGTTGGCCTGTTTATTTATCTTTTCTCTTAATTCATGTTCATGTTTTTATTTCCGCTGATTTTCTCTGATGTTGTATCACTAGGTTGCCCGGTAAGGCACGACTGCCCGGTTCGGTCGTGACAAAAGTGGTATCGAGCGATTAGTCCTCGGAAAGTGTCTACGAGCCGTGTCTAGTAGTCTTGATTATCGGTGTGTTGTGCACCACATCTATAATCGTGAGGTCGCAGGCATTTAGGATTAGTTTCCATTCTTCTCATTACGAGATCGTGCCTTAGCCGTGTGATAAATTGGACCCTCCAGCGTATTCCTTTCCTTTACGATTATGCCTCCGCGTAAAACCTGAGCCCGATGGGCAAGGCGATCGAGGAGCTGTTAGTGAGATCTGAGGAGTACGAGGCGCGAGCCCGGCCAAGACTGAGCAGCCCGACGGCGGGTTTCGCAACGCCGCCAAAGACCAGAGAGTTGAGAGCCGCAGCGATGGGCTGCCGAGACTACAAGACTGAGCCTCCACCCCACACTGGAGCAGATGAGATGGGTACAAGGAGATGGCCGCCATCGCCGTGGTCGTGGCAGATATGAGGATAGGCCGATGCAGCTAGCCCAAATTTCAAAGAACACCCGTAGTTCACCCCGAGCGCATGATTTGAGGCTACGGACTTTACGAGTTAGCCCTCCGGTGTTCTATGGATCGAGACACGAGGACGACCTCGGGAGTTTATCCGACCACAATGGATCATGAGAGTGATCGAGCCTCGAGGCGAGTCGGTGGTATTGGGTTCGCATCACCGTGCGTGATCTGCAGATTGGTAGTTTGATTCGTGGAGCCGCCCGGAAGAGCATGCACTTCCAGCAGTTTGGGACGAGTTCTCGAGGCATTTCTTGCACATTTCTTGCCTCCACAGATGAGAGGGCTCGCCGCAGATTTTTGACATTAAGGCGGGGCGGGACGGTTAGAGAGTACAATGTGGAGTTCGACTCATTAGCTCGGTATGTTCCCGCCGTGGTAGCCGATATGGAGGGCGAGTACACCGCTACGCCACGGGCTAGATGATTACTGGCGCAGGCTTGTACGGTGTAGCTCTTCACCGCATGGACATTGCCCGCACGCAAGCTCATGCACTAGGATGTGAGGCACGGAGAGGTCGACGGAATGACCGAGATCGCAGAAGAGGCCGAACAGCAGGTCCTTTGGTAACTTTCGAGGCGGACCGCCAAAGAATATCTAGTTATGTACCTCCACCAAGACAGAGTGGACCCCGCCGCCGGACGTTCGAGGTATTCGAGCTGGCGAGCTCCGTGGCTTGGTTCACGATATACGTGAGTGCGGCCAGGATTCATGTCCCTCGGTGTGCACGATGGCAAACATCATCCCGGAATGTCGTCTTTATCGGTGCTTGTTTCACTGCGGCCGTCGGCCATGTGACGAGATTGTGCTTATAGGAGAGGTACCGGCGCAGCGCACCTTAGGATCGATGGCGAGTTCTTCACCTTCATACATGCACTGCAGGCGTACATATGATTAGAGTGGGCGGTAGCTTGGTATATCCTTAACCCTCAGAGGCTTGTATGTTTTGATGTTATGTTAATGTGTTAAGTGTTATGTTCGGATAGCTTTGTGCTAAAATGTGATTTAGGAACCCGTTGGGGAAAAAGGGTAAGCACGGGGTGAGAAAATGATGAACCTTAGAATATTACGATTGAGACCTTAGATGTAAGGCCGCTTGAGTACAAGATTTTGCGAGTGATCCTTGTCAGAGTGCATTTTATGCCTAGAATGTATTGTGTGATAAGTCCATGGGTTGGGTAAATGGAAGTGGTATCTTTCATGATGTGATTTAGCAAGATTGTTCCGTGTCGAGGAGCAAGAGTTGGCGCGACAGTGGGTCGGGTTGGGGCCATGTTGCGGGCCAACCCGCAGCCTGTTTCGAGGTGGGGTCAGCTCTGGGTGGTCCCGCCAGGTGGTAGGGTCACGAGGGTGCTGGGCCCAAGTTTAGTTGACCATCGTATGAGTTCGTGGGTGTGTTCGACCTGAAGCAGATCGTGAAGGCCGGGAATGGCCTTAAGGAAGATTGAGGCTAGTAAGATAACCAAGTTGGAGGTGGTGACTCCAAGGTTTTGAAAACTGAAGCGATGACTGAGGTGTGGTACGTATATGAGAAGAGTTCAAGTGTTCGGGAAGGGCACGACGAGTAAGGCAGGGAGAGTACGTGTGTTACTTTGTTGCCATGTGTGGCATTGGAAATTTGTTTAAAGTTAAGAGGAACTTTATCGTTATCCGTCTTGAGAAGGAACATTCGGGACGAATGTTTCTAAGGAGGGGAGAATGTTATACCCCGTATTTCCAGAGTATGTACGTGAGCGCGTACGTATTATAATTTGAGCCTTAAAGTTGGCTAGTTTCGAAATTTGTACACAACACCCGATTAGAGTCGTTTTTCGATTTAAACGCGTTTCCACAGCTTTCGTAGGGAAAATTCCGGCTATGTCATTAATAATTTTTGCGGATTTTTCCGAGAGACGAAACATTTTGGACCAACGAGAGGGCGACACTTGTCACCCTCTAATTGGAAGGAGTGGACGGACGAAAGGGGGCTTGTTGGCACGTTTTTTGTGCATTATTTTTGGTCAAGGAGTTGGTAGGATATTTTGGGTAGATGGATAAGGTTGCACATGGCTTAATCTTGGCCTTACACTTGCTATGCACTTGTCTTCATCTTGGCCATTGGTTGGCCTTCACTTGACCTATAAATACCCCTCTAAGTTGAAGACTTTCTTCATCCAAAACTTGAGCAATCTATCTAAGTCTCAAATACTCCCTCCCTCTTGTCTTGCTATCGTCCAAAACCCCCTCCCCCCCCTTTGAGCAAGGCCCTTGGCCGAGAGCCTCCCCCCTCCCCCTTTGTGGTGCCCTAGCCGAGGGGTACACCCCCCCTAGCCTAGTTGTTTTCGTATAATACCCCTTGTTGTGGTATAGAAATACTCTCCTAGTATTGTTATAATGCCCAAAATACTTTAGCCAAATACCTTGTAGTACTTTCCAAAGTACCCTTTTTACAAAAGCCCAGAAAATACCATTATACTTTCCCTCAGTCACTAAAACGAAACCCTAAGTAAATCTTCACCCGTTGTTGAAGTTATAAGTAGAAGTTGGTTAGAACTTCTAAGGGTTGGTTGGAGCGGGTCGGAGCGCACGGAGTAGGAGCTAAACCTTGCTCAGGATCGACATATAAACTCGGATAATTTTGGGCTTATCGAGGTAAACACTCTTGACCTTCTGTTGTAATTGGAAATTACATGTTGTAGGAGTATATAGTTAGGTATACTATATATAGAACTGATCATAGTTGTGCGGCAATGTCTTTTGACTTAAGCCTGAATAATACTTACGGCAATGTCTTGCGACTTAAGCCTGAATTTTAAGAAGTGGCGACTGTAATTACATAGGGTGTATTACTGAGACTTGTGTAGTATTCTTTGTGAGTAGAATTGTACACGTCCGGTCGACGTGCAAACCCCTGGTTGGCTTGGTAGCCGGCCTCGATAGAGAGGAGATTTCTGTTGTTGCGGGAGAGTCTTTGCAATTTTACGTAGAATATTCTACGTCGGGATATAAAGATATTAATAGGCGCTTTGTGGCCTCTATAGGTTGTAGTACTACGTGTGGAGTGATCTGCTTGGTGAGAGTGTAGCGAGCGGTTTGAGGTACTTGGGCGTTTTGCTATTAGTCGATAATCGTCGCGAGGTATGTGAACCTCTTCCTATCTGTTCTAGCATGATATGTGTATAACTATGTAATGCGGTGAGCGCATACGTGTTTAATGTATTTGATTGGTTTGAAACATAAAGTGTTATAACGGCTTTATGGGTAGTTAGTTATAACGACTTTATGTAGGTAAGAAAATGCTTTGTGGTTTCAAAGGGTAGCGATTTGACTTATAACGGATTTGATGTGTAGTAATACTTGGCTTTGAAAACATAAAAGTTGTACTAGCTTTATGGGAAGTTAGGTATAACGTCTTAAGAGTGATAAAAAGAATGGTTTACTGATTTTTAGAAGATAAGAGACTTGACTTAATGGTATTAATATGAATTTTGTTAAAGTGTGAAAACTCATTCGTGAGTAATGAGTACTTGGTTTTAAGAGGAATAATGTTTCTTGATTTGAATCGAATGAGTATCGACAAACCAACTGCGGCGTAAATAAAGGAAAATGTATTGAATAATGAAGTATGGTATTAAAACCGGTAGAAACCTCCATCTGTAGAAGCTAAGATAAGACAAAATGATATTACATTTCCTAGATCATGGCTGCTTAATAAGATTAATTACAACAAGAATAACCTACTCACATATAAGACATATGTTTCTCAAAACGTTTAAAGGAGAATTATGTTTTAAAGGATTTAAAACTATGAACTACGAAACCTTTTCTAAAATGAGAAACTTGAGCTTTTGAAATTAGGCAAACTTGAGCGTTTGGAAAATAGAACATTACTTGATTTTACAAAGGAAAGCATTTTGGTTTACTTAATATTGTTCGTCACTCTATTTTTATACTACGGGTATCGGGTGACCTTCGTAAAAGAAATGGATCTTTAAAAGGAATTTAACGTACGTAGTACTTTAGGGTTAAAATCGGACTTTGACATAAAATGAAAGTACCTTGAGTTGTGTGTAACTTGCTTATGCTTGTTGTTATGAAACTTGACCATGTTACGTGTGATAGCCTTGTTGTGCAATCTTGTGTTCTACTCGACTCAGGTTCATCCGAATGTATTTCACTTGATTCAGGTTCATCCGGAATGTATTTCACTTGATTACGGTTCATCCGAATGTATTTCACTTGATTACGGTTCATCCGGAATGTATTTCACTTGATTACCGGTTCATCAGAATGTATTTCACTCGACTCTGGTTCATCCGAATGTATTTCACTCGACTAGGTTCATGGGATGAGCAGAATGTATTCCACACGTTTCTATATTGGGTCCATAAGATGGGCGAGACACATTATCGTATCACATGATTTGTACCTAGGCACGGCGGTGAGGAATAAGTTCCACAGGCGTGAGGATGACTTTGAGGCGTGAGTCACGACTTGACATGACGCTTTATGTTGTGAGCGTAGTTTGGTTATCATACATGTCTCATGCTTTATATAGACTATTATGATTTCATTCTGATATTTCTGATTTCACATACTTGGTACTGTTATCGACCTCCTTGAAGTGCGTTCATCTGCAGTAAAAGGTACATCATTATCGATCCCTTATAGGATCACATTTGCGTGTTGGGAAGCTCCGTTCCTTGAGGCTTATCTTTTGGTATGTTACCACAGTGCATAGATTCTTATACATTCGAGGGTATGGCGGCCTGTCCGTCATTCTTTGCTGTAAAAATCTTAAGTGCATGCTTTGTTGTAGGCGGGGTTTGTAAAAGGATAACTGTTGGGTATTTATGTATATATGATGAAAGCTTTATTTTGGTTGCTTTGTTTATTTATCTTTTCTCTTAATTCATGTTCATGTTTTTATTTCCGCTGATTTTCTCTGATGTTGTATCACTAGGGTGCCCGGGGTAAGGCACCAGTCACGGGCCCGGGTTCGGGTCGTGACAAAGATGGGGTGGTTCCGAAGCATTGAAGAAGAAAATGTGGCATTGTGTATGGAGCTCTTATCATGAAGATTTTTGTGACCATTTGAAAGTTATAGGTGATATGGATCAGTCAGCTGCTGAGAATTTATTAACAAACCCAGTTGTGACTTGGGTTAGAGCCTACTTCGACACAACTTGCAAGAATCAAAATGTGGATAACAACATCATAGATTCATTTACCAAGTGGATTTTGGAGGCAAGGCACAAGCCAATTATCAAGATGCTTGAAGATATCAGACTAAAGGTAACACTTGATCATTTCAATTTAGTTTTAACACACGGAAATAACACCATAACATTGTGTAGGTAATGGACATGTTGGTTGTTACACCCCGTAATTCCATGACATGTATAAGAGAATAGACGGGAGAACACAAGACTTAAAAATTTGAACAAAAGAAAGAATTGTTTTCCGAAGGAAAAATCTTCCGAACCTCGGGAGGGAAAATTGTTCGTTAATGAGAATTGGATTCTCAAATTTGTTATTTGAGACTTTTAGAATTTATTAAAATTATGGAATTTTATTTTCAGAGTTGGATACGTGGGGCCCACCCGAGAAATTTTACGTTTTGTGGGGCCCACAAGGTTTTCGATAGTTTGATCAATTATCTTAATTTCGGGAAACGAAATATTATGGACAAATGGGAGGGCGACATATGTCACCCTCCACATGGTCATGTTGGACGAAATGGCAAGCAAAGAATAGCCATATTGGCTTGATAAAATGGACCAAGTCAAAGGGTCAATTTAGCTTGACATAATTGACCTCATCCTAGCCACACATTTGCCTTGATCCAAGCCCTTGAATGTAGTATATATCTATACTAGTAGTGCAAGACTAGATCATTTCCAACACTTAGAGAAAAATGACAAGTTGTTGTGCTCCCTTAGGAGCTCTCGGCCATGAGCCCTTTTGGAAGGAAAAAATTCTTCAATTGTTGTTCCTAAATCCCAATATTGAAACATAAGATCCCTAGATGTATTCTAAGGATATCCCAATACAAAAATCCCGGAAAACTACGATTTTACGTTAGTCGCAACATGAAAACCTAAGAAATTTTTCATAGTTGGAGTTGGAACTTGAAGAAGAGTTCTTCATAAGCTTCCAAGGGTTTCTTGGAGTGGATTGGAACATCAAGAAGAGGAGGTAAAGTTGCTAAGGATCGACTTTGAATCTTGGATTAGATTTGGGCTTTTTGAGGTAATAATCTTAGTCTTACTATTATAATTGAAGATTCCATGTTATGATAAGTTAGAAATGATCATGTGATATATGTTATGAAGATTGATAAGTGTTATGGAATTTTAGAAGCCTAAAGTCCGAAAAGTTCATGTTAGCCTTTAAGATTGTAATTCAATTTAATTGTTAGTTACAATCGCCACATGTTATAGAAGAAAAGAATTATAGTTGTTAGAATTGTTATTATGTATATAACATGTTGGAATAACGACTAGGACTAAAAAAGAAATTGATGTTGTTGTAGCCGAGAATGACCATTGAATTACTGGACTGTTTTATACAATTGTGGGGCAGAATTTTACACGTCCTGTTAGGCGTGTAATCCCCTTTGATTAGTTGATTGGTTGAGCCATAAATGTGGCATGTTGGTTATTGATTTTCGGGCCTTGAAAAAGGTGGAAAAGTACATAGAAACAAAGGAAATGCTGCCCAATTTTCCGTAGAATAGGAAGCTTACACTTAGAATATTCTACGTTGGAAAGCTAGAAGTTGATAGACGTATTATGGTCATTATAGGTTGACATTCTACGTGCGGCATATTCAACTTGGCAAGTAGATTAAGTCGGAGAGGTATGTGAACTCTTCCCTATCTCGTGAGCATGAGTATTTACAAATGTATAGTACGGTAGACGTACATATTTTAAGTTAACTTGGTTTCAGTTTGGTATCCTTGCCTTGATTTCGAAAAGTGAAGTAACTCGGCTTTTAAAATGTATATGTTACTTGATGTTACATGTAAAGATTACTTGACTTGAAAAGAATAGAATACTTGATTTGGAAAAGTATGAGTTACTTGAACTATTTTTAAAGTTAAGAGACTTGATTTCTAAAGTCAAGGAACTTGAAGTATTCGGAAAGTTATGAAACTTGATTTGAAAGTATATGATACTTGGTTTCAAAAGTATAAGTCTCTTGGTTTCAAAGAGGAACATAATTGTCTTGGTTTAGAAGACATAAAATGTTATAATGGCTTTATGGGAAGTTAATTATAACGACTTTATGGGAAGTTAAATGAGTGGTTTACTCAAATGATTTAAACAAGGATAAACGACTTGGTTTTAAGAAAGACAACTTGATTTAAAGGGATAAGTTGCCTAAGTTTTGAAAGTAGAAGTCACTTGGTTTAAAAGCCTAAAAAATGTATTTCTAAAGGTGTAGTGACTTGTTTTGAAAAGTGGACAAGCCTTGTTACTACGGGTGTTAGTATCTTGGGGGTTTTATACGAGAAAGAGTCATTTTTAAAAGGATAAAGGTATGTAGTAATTTGGGTTATATTCCCGGATTTTTTTAATGACATGTTAGTGCCTTACGTTATATAAAATGAGAGTGCATACTAATTAAAGTCTAATGAGAAGTTAAGGGATTTCTTAACGTGCTTATGATATTATGATAGCCGGTTGTGCTTATGTTATGATATTTATGGTAGCCTTAAGTGCTAGTGTTATATAAATTTTGCGGGGTAAACCCCCGGGTTACTACTTATTCCGTGGATTTGCTCCCCACGATGCGAGTGCGGCGTTTGTACTCATTGCGGGTCCACCGGGCCCATGCGGGTGAAATAGTCCCATGCGGGTGAAATAGCCCCATGCGGAGTAAATTGCTCCATTGTGGGTCCACAAGACCTATGCGGGTGAAATAGTCCCAAGAGTAGGATTGCTTAATGATACTACGGGTGGGTGGCTCTAATTTGATCATAAGCCTCCTATTTTTATGTAGTAAAGTGTACTCTTGTTTACTCTCATTATTAGTAAGGAACAATGTACTGTTAGTTTGGTTATCATACTTGTCTCCAGCTTTATTTTAGACTATATGATTTCATTACAGTACTTTCAGTTTCACATACTTGGTACATATTTTGTACTGACCCCTTTTCCTCGGGGGACTGCGTTCATGCCGCAGGTAGAGTTAAACAGGTTGCTGATCCTCACTCTTAGGATCACTGTTCAGCTGTTGAGAAACTCCATTACTCCAGAGGCTTACCCTTGGTTCAGATCCCTGGTATTGTCGGTTGTGGTACATTCAGGGGTATGGCGGGGCCCTGTCCCATCACATTTGTTATGTTAAAATTCTTAGAGGTCTGTAGTCATGTATGTGGGTCGGTTTGTAAAGAAAAAGAATGTAACTGCTTTTGACTATATATATATATATCCAGGAAGGCAGCTTGTTCATACATAGGCTTCTCTGGTACGAAATGAGCCACTTCAAATAGGTTCATTGCTCCGGCCAATGTTAGTTCTTACTGTTCATATATTATGATATGAATATACCACATCAATTCATTAATCGGCTAGCCTGTTGTTTACTTCTTACTGATTTAAGTTGTGTGTTTTATGTATGTTCCGTTGACTTTCTCTGATGGTTACCTGTAAGGGTGCCCAGGTAGGGCACCAGTCGCGGTCCCGGGTCGGGTCATGAAAAAAGTGGTATCAGAGCAGTTAGTCCTCGAAAAGTGTCTACATACCGTGTCTAGTAGATTCTTGGTTATCGGTGTGTTGTGCACCACATCTATAACCAGGAGGCTGCAGGACATTTAAGATTGGTTTCCATTCTTCTCACTCTGAGATCGTGCGATAGAGTTGTGTTGTTAGGGTCGTCTCTCCCTAACGAGTTATGTTGATTACAACTATGAGAAAGGCAGTAGTGACCCATGAAGGATTATGTGGATTGCGTATCCAGGTTGGTAATAATTGTTATATAGTTGGTATAATGACTTACAGCTATACAGATTTGTGTATGAGGGTCAGACGCGTGTTGCCTAGAATGATTATAGATTACCAAGAATTGGTAAGGACTAATTAGATACTGGGAAGGTATGAAACAGTTTAATGAATTCTCATCAAAGTTTTACGTGCTAATTTGAGATAATTTGGAGGTTAGAATAAGTATGGAGGTTATGTACGTATGTTAGAATAAGTTTGGAAGTACGGAAAGGGAGCAGCCAAGTGTAAAAGAATAGAGCATGAATCCATAAGAACCTTTTGAGGTAGCTACACCCGTGAGTAATTGGGTGGTAGCTGAGCGGGTATATAAGAATTGCCCGGTGATGATACAGTCATCAGACCCTAGCGGACCTAGTAGAGCTGGAAATGACAGACTTTGAGGTTATTAGGGGTACAGACTAGTTGGCTTCTTGTTAGGTCAACGTTGACTGCAGAGAGAGATTGATTCGATTCCAGTTTCCCTGTGAGCCGGTGATCAATTGGAAAGTAATGGAAGTGTTAGTAATATGTAAGTTATTCCTTCCTACTTTGACATGATAAATTGCGGAGTCTATGTGACTTGTTTCATTGAAGTAATTGATTTGAATATTGAATATTGAACATTAAGAGACGGAGATAAGAACGTACGATCATTGAAGGAGTTTATGTTAAGTGTCCTTGGAGCTACTTGGAGTTTGTTTAGTGTGGCAGTCAGGGCCACGACCTTCCAAATGGTTTCAGGAAAAATACGCAAAGCAAGAATAAGATAAGTACGAGTGCTGCCTGCGGATAACAGGAGATATCATTGGTAGGTCTTAAAAATCTATACGATTATAAGGTGGCGCTTGATGATTAAGATTATGAAAGGGAGATATGCTCTCTCCCCCACGTAAAAGGATAGTTTTACGTATTATTGAGAGTTATGCGTAACCATATTATTAGGCCATAGATATGGGACTGGTAAAGTCTCCGGCCTCGTTATGCAATAGGTTACAATTTTAAATAACCTTAGAAAAAAGTATTGGGTTGGGGTAATTGAGGACGACACGAGGAAATGGTTGAAGAAGTGTCGTAAGGATAAAAATGCGGGTAATACACATGAATGAACATGTATGATTAAGAATCAAGATATAAGGAAATACGGGGAGATAAGAGACCCCAGGACAACGTGAAATGGAAAATAAAGGTAAGACGAGCAAACACTCGATCGATGAGAGACATAATCATGACAAAATAAGAAATCTTGGCAAACCATTGGATCATGTAATACCATGAATTGAGGTTGAACACCGGACTATAAACTCTATGAGCTGGGAAGAATAATAGGATTACTACTTGACGAGATCAAGGAAATCTCCCCCTAGATTGTGATTGACAGAAAGTCGTAGCCATGAGGCAAGTGAAGGAATTTGAATCTAAGTATAGTAGCCAAGTTTGGTTGCAACAGAAGACTAGAAACATGAATCATGATTAAGATTGTATCGTGCCCGAATATTTCGGAAGTGTGAGAAAGGCTTTCAGTTATTGGAAGGTAAGTTGACTACGACTACAGTTCTAACCCCTTCTGAGGGACTAAAGGGTTAGGTTATTATTGTAACACTTTGAGTGTTGGGCTAGGTTGTGTGCTGATGCAGCACGGTAATGTTATAGCCTATGCTTCCCGGCGGCTACGGGAGCATGAGCGGAGTTACCCTAGACACAATTTAGAGTTAGAAGCCGTTATTCATGCCTTGAAGATTTGGAGGCACTAGTTATGTGGAGCTCAGGTGGATATTTAGGCAGACCACAAGAGTCTCCAGTATATCTTCGGATAGAGAAAGCCGAAATTGCGGCAGAGACGGTGGTTAGAGTTGTTTAAGGATTATGATGTTGACATCCTATACCACCCGGAGAAAGCCAATGTGATTACATATGATCTTAGTCGTAGATCTATGGGTAGTCTGTCAGATAGACAGCCAGATAGATAGGACATGGTCCGTGAGATTCATCGGCTAGCGAGCCTAGGGGTTCGGCTAGTTGATTCCGATAATAGTGGAGATTAGATACGATAGGTTGCCGAGTCTTCCCTCATTGAGGAGGTGAAGAGGCGACAGTATAAGGATCCAGTTCTAGTGCGGAATTAAGATACGGCTCTCCGAGAGGAGAAGAGCCTGTTTGAGTAGCACCGGATGGGGTGTTGTGATATGAGGATAGATTGTGTGTGCCCGATGCTGCAGGACTTATCAGCAGGTTTTAGGGGAGGCACGCAGTGCTGATTACTCTATTTGTTCGGGGTCGACTAAGATGTATTATGACCTCAGATGTATGTAAGATGGCCTGAAGAGGGACGTAGCAGAGTTGTTGCTCAGTGTCCAATTGGCAGAAGGTCAAGGGTGAGCATCAGAAGCCTAGTGGGCTATTATCGACGATTGAGATCCCAACTTAGTAGTGGGAGGTGATTGATATGAATTATGTTATAGAGTTGCATCATACTCAGAGGAAGTGCGACTCCTTATGGGTTATAGTAAACAGGCTAACGAAATCAACCCATTTTCTTCCGGTCAGGACCACTTACTCGGCTGAGGGTTATGCTAGATTATATAGCAGGAAGATTGTGAGCTCAGTTTATGGCTAACTTCTGGGGGGTTTTCCAGAAGGGGTTAGGGACACAGATGAGTCTCAGTGTTGCATTTCACCCTCAGACCGACGGACAGGCAGGGCATATTATCCAGACACTTGATAATAAGTTGTGGACCTGTGTTATTGATTTCAGGGGTAGCTGGGAGGATCTTTTGCCTCTCGTTAAATCGCGTATAATACCCGTTACCGTTCAAGTATTCAGATGGCCCTGTATGAGGCCTTGTATGAAAGAAAGTGTAGATCGCCGGTTGGTTGGTTCGACGTAGACGAGGTTCAGATAATTGGCCCAGACTTGATTCAGCGGGCTGTGGATAAGGCGAAGCTTATCCAGGAAAGATTATTAGCAAGCTCAGAGTCGACAAAAACTTTATGTAGAGAGTCGACGTCGACACTTAGAGTTTTGGATTGACAATGGAATCTTCTTAAAGGCATCACCCATGAAGGGTGTGATGAGGCTTGGTAAGAGAGAGAAACTAAGCCCAAGGTACAATGGGCCTTATCAGATTGTCCGTTGAGTAGGCAAGGTTGCCTATGAGTTAGATATACGTCCGCTTGGGAGGCATGTACATCCGATCTTCCTGTTGTTATGTTATGAGAGTGTATCGGAGATCCATTCAGAGTTTCCCGGTTAGTGATATCCAAGTGACAGAGGGCTTATCGTTTGAGGAGAGTCCCATAGCGATACTTGATCCCCAGGGCAGGCGACTACGGACTAAGGACGTGGCTTCCGTCAAAGTCTTGTGGCAGAATGATATTGAAAGAGAAGATGATTTGGGGATCCGAGGAGGACATGAGGAAGAGTACCCACACTTGTCCCTCTACACCTACAGGAAATTCGATTTCCTACTGGTCAATGTTAAAATTGACGTGGTTGCCTAAATATTATTATGTGGCATATGTGATTATGTAAGGTATGGTTAAAGGGAACTATGTCGTTATCTAATTAGATTGGACTCCGAAAGAACATTCGGGGACAAATGTTTCTAAGGGGGGGGGGGGTGAGAATGTTACACCCCGTAATTCCAGGACATGTATAAGAGAATAGACGGGAGAACACAAGACTTAAAAATTTGAACGAAAGAAAGAATTGTTTTCCGAAGGAAAAATCTTCCGAACCTCGGGAGGGAAAATTGTTCGTTAATGAGAATTTGGTTCTCAAATTTGTTATTTGAGACTTTTAGAATTTATCGGAATTATGGAATTTTATTTTCAGAGTTGGATACGTGGGGCCCACCCGAGAAATTTACGTTTTGTGGGGCCCACGAGGTTTTCGATAGTTTGACCAATTATGGAAATTTCGGGAAACGAAATATTATGGACCAATGGGAGGGCGACACATGTCACCCTCCACATGGTCATGTTGGACGAAATGGCAAGCAAAGAATAGCCATATTGTCTTGATAAAATGGACCAAGTCAAAGGGTCAATTTAGCTTGACATAATTGACCTCATCCTAGCCACACATTTGCCTTCATCTAAGTCCTTGAATGTAGTATATATCTATACTAGTAGTGCAAGACTAGATCATTTCCAACACTTAGAGAAAAATGACAAGTTGTTGTGCTCCCTTAGGAGCTCTCGGCCATGAGCCCTTTTGGAAGGAAAAAATTCTTCAATTGTTGTTCATAAATCCCAATATTCAAACATAAGATCCCTAGATGTATTCTAAGGATATCCCAATACAAAAATCCCGGAAAAACTACGATTTTACGTTAGTCGCAACATGAAAACCTAAGAGGTTTTTCATAGTTGGAGTTGGAACTTGAAGAAGAGTTCTTCATAAGATTCCAAGGGTTTCTTGGTGTGGATTGGAACGTCAAGAAGAGGAGGTAAAGTTGCTAAGGATCGACTTTGAATCTTGGATTAGATTTGGGCTTTTTGAGGTAATAATCTTCGTCTTACTATTGTAATTGAAGATTCCATGTTATGATAAGTTAGAAATGATCATGTGATATATGTTATGAGGATTGATAAGTGTTATGGAATTTTAGAAGCCTAAAGTCCGAAAAGTTCATGTTAGCCTTTAAGATTGTAATTCAATTTAATTGTTAGTTACAATCGTCGCATGTTATAAAAGAAAAGAATTATAGTTGTTAGAATTGTTATTATGTATATAACATGTTGAAATAACGACTAGGACTAAAAAAGAAATTGAAAGAGAATTGATGTTGTTGTAGCCGAGAATGACCATTGAATTACTGGACTATTTTATACAATTGTGGGGCAGAATTTTACACGTCATGTTAGGCGTGTAATCCCCTTTGATTAGTTGATTGGTTGAGCCTTAAATATGGAATGTTGGTTATTGATTTTCGGGCCTTGAAAAAGGTGGAAAAGTACGTAGAAACAAAGGAAATGCTGCCCAATTTCCCGTAGAATAGGAAGCTTTACACTTAGAATATTCTACGTTGGAAAGCTAGAAGTTGATAGACGTATTATGGTCATTATAGGTTGACATTCTACGTGCGGCATATTGAACTTGGCAAGTGGATTAAGTCGGAGAGGTATGTGAACTCTTCCCTATCTCTTGAGCATGAGTATTTACAAAGGTATAGTACGGTAGACGTACGTATTTTAAGTGAACTTGGTTTCAGTTTGGTATCCTTGCCTTGATTTCGAAAAGTGAAGTAACTCGGCTTTTAAAAAGTGTATGTTACTTGATGTTACATGTAAAGATTACTTGACTTGAAAAGAATATAATACTTGATTTGGAAAAGTATGAGTTACTTGAACTATTTTAAAGTTAAGAGACTTGATTTCTAAAGTCAAGGAACTCGAAGTATTCGGAAAGTTATGAAACTTGATTTGAAAGTATATGTGTTACACCCCGTAAATTCAAGAGGATATGTTAAGAACGTACGAAAGGAAATAAGATTTGAATTTGGAAAGTTGGGTTGGCAAAATGTTGTAGGCAGACGTTCAGTCAACTTTGGAGCGGTATATCCCCTAGTTCTTTAGGAGTTTTGTGGTGTTTTAAAAGAATAGTATGAAGTTCGTTGAGTCTAGTTTCCAACGCAACAAACCACTCGTCGATTGGACATCGGGGTAGGAAGTTACGGACGTTAGAAGTTCTGTGGGCTGACGCAGAGGACAGACTTCCCAAGCGGCGTCACGCGCATGGCGCCGTCAGCGAGGCCTTCTGCCGATAATTCTGAAAATCCTCTGAGGTTGTAGCGCAGCGGCGCCGGAGGCAGGGCCGCGGCGCCAAGGCGGGATTTTTGCGCGGAAAGGGGCGAAAAACAGGGGATATTTTGATAAAAGGCCTATGGGAGGGTGACAAGTGTCCCTCCCATCTTTTTGACCAAGGAAGGGTCTTATTTTAGGACCAAGTCTTCAAGACTTGGCCATTTGCAAGGGTTTCCTTAAGAAAAATTCCTCTCATCTCTCTCTCAAATTGATGAACCCCGGTGAGATTTTTGGAAAGGCTTCAAGAAGGAAAAGTGTTGGCAAGCTTGTAGAGGGTTCTTGGCATTGAGACAGAATGGGAGGACCATCATACAACCTGGAATTTGACTCATTGGCCAGGTATGTACCCACTATTGTGGCGGATATGACGGACAGAGTTCACCGCTATGTGATGGGGCTAGACCGTTATATGGTTACCGCATGTCTGGGAGTGGCTCTTCAGCCAGGTATGGATATCGCCAGGATGCAGGCTTATGCACAAGAGATTGAGAATAGGGAGAGAGAGGGCCACCCAGACCTAGTCCAGCCCAAGAGTGCCAGGACGACAGAGTTTCAGGATAGCTTTCGATGCGGACAGCCTCAGCAACATGCTAGGTCTACATTTCAGCCGACGCAAAGTGCTCCTTCTCGGCCTTCTGGCGGGTGGTTTGACCGCCAGGGATATTCGAGGCGGGTCGGGGGCTCGGCTGGTTCACAGATATGCAGGGATAGTAGCCAGGGGAGGCCACCTTTGCCTCGGTGTGGTCACTCTGGTAGATCTCATTTTGGGGAGTGTCGGACTAGGTCGGCAGCTTGTTATGCTTGCGGCAGGCCATTTGGCAAAGCGTCCGGCGAGGTGGAATCGGTGGGGTAGCACGATCTATTGGATCGATTGCGGGTTCTTCGCCTTCATGGCTAGCGGGATGTTCATGCCGGCAGCGGCGCAGGTCATGGTAGCGATTCGATTTTAGCGGTCCTTTTACCCGCCTATGTGATTTCAGGTATATTTTCGATCTTTTAGAGACTTGTATGCATGATAAAGTTGTTGTATGTTTAAGTGTCTTGAACGGATTATATTGAGACTATGTATGTATGCTAGAAGTAGGTGGGAAGTGAGATAAGAGAAGCATTTTAGGCCTTTAATGGGAGTAAATAGCGTTGGTGCACCCTTGGGATCTGTTTTCTTGGTTGACAATGATAGATGGGTATGCAAGTGCGATATCTTAGGGTCATAAGTGGCATAATAAAGTTCCCTTAGTTGTAAGTACGAGGAGTACTAGATTGACTCCAAAAGAACATTCGGGGACGAATGTTTCTAAGGGGGGAAAAATGTTACACCCCGTAAATTCAAGAGGATAGGTTAAGAACGTACGAAAGGAAATAAGATTTGAATTTGGAAAGTTGGGTTGGAAAAATGTTGTAGGCAGACGTTCAGTAAACTTTGGAGCGGTATATCCCCTAGTTCTTTAGGAGTTTTGTGGTGTTTTAAAAGAATAGTATGAAGTTCGTTGAGTCTAGTTTCCAACGCAACAAACCACTCGTCGATTGGACATCGGGGTAGGAAGTTACGGGCGTTAGAAGTTCTGTGGGCTGACGCAGAGGAAAAACTTCCCAGCAGGCGTCGCAGCGCCGCGGCGCCATCAGCAGGGCCGCGGCGCCGATAATTCTGAAAATCCTCTGAGGTTGCAGCGCCGCGGCGCCAAGGCGGGATTTTTGCGCGGAAAGGGGCGAAAAACAGGGGATATTTTGATAAAAGGCCTATGGGAGGGTGACAAGTGTCCCTCCCATCTTTTTGACCAAGGAAGGGTCTTATTTTAGGACCAAGTCTTCAAGACTTGGCCATTTGCAAGGGTTTCCTTAAGAAAAATTCCTCTCCTCTCTCTCTCAAATTGATGAACCCCGGTGAGATTTTTGGAAAGGCTTCAAGAAGGAAAAGTGTTGGCAAGTTTGTAGAGGGTTCGTGTGGGTAATTTTAAAGTGAAGAAGATTTCGGAAAGAGGGCTTCTTGAGGTAAAAATCTTCACCTTCTTGTGTAAATGAAGATTTCAAGTTATAGTATTTAAGAAATGAGCATGTGGTTGTTATATTAAAGTTGAAAAGATTTGGATCTTGTCGTCTTATTGAAAACCGAAAATGGGTATGTTAGCCACTCATGTTGTAATCAATTCGGTTGCTAGCTAAAAATCGTTACATGTTATGAATAAAAGGGTATATAATTGGTTATGGTTTATATAACATGTTGGAATAACAAGTTGGATTAAACGGAAATTGAAAGGAAATTGATAATTATTGTGATATGGTAGCCGAATGTGGCTTGGAATTATTGGTTTGTTTTGTATTATTGTGGGGCAGAATTTTACGCGTCCTGTAAAGGCGTGTAATCCCCTTTTGGTTAGCTGAATTGTTGTGACTTAAATGCGGAGTTTGGTTATTGAATTCGGACCTTGAAAAAATGGAAAATGCGTAGAAACAAAGGAAGTCTTGTCGATTTTCCGTAGGACAAGGAACTTTACATTAGAATATTCTACGTTGAAGCTAGAAGCTAATAGACGTATTATGGTCATTATAGGTTGACATCTACGGACGGCATATTGGACTTGGCAAGTGGATTAAACATAAGAGGTATGTGGAAACTTTCTTATCACTTAAGCATGAGTAGTTATAACTGTATGGTACGGTAGACGTACGTGATTTAAATAAGGTAAAGTCATTTTGATATACTTGACTTGTTTCAAAGATGCCTAGTCGGTTGAGTTAGAGGACTAACTCACTCGTCCTTGAGGAAAGGTTATAAGAATGGGTTATTCTAATGGGGTAGACAAGGGCTCCTTGATGTGAAAAAGTATGGAACTATTATAGAGATAAGAACTTGTTTTCTAAGTTAAGAACCTTGTCTTCTAATGTAAAGAGACTTGAAGCCTTTTGAAAGTTGTGTAACTTGATTTGAAGTACAAGTCTCTTGGTCATAAAAAGAACGAAGTTGTCTAGAGCATAAAGTTAGTATAACGGCTTTATGGGAAGTTGGTTATAATAACTTTATGGAAGGTTAATGAAATGGTTTTCTCGAATAAGTAAACCTAGATGAAAGAATTGAAACTAAGAAGGGCAATTCGATTTAAAGGCATCAATTGCTTAAAGTTAAAATAAGGGTCACTTGATTTAGAAGCCCGAAGCATATTTCTAAAAGTATAGTGACTTGTTTGAAATGTAGATAAGCCTCGATACTACGGGTGTTAGTATCTTGGGATTTTATGTGGAAAAGGGATCTTTGGAAAGAATAGAAATACATAGTACTTTGGGTTGAATTTCCCCGGACTTGTAAGTGATATGCAAAGTGCCTTAAGGTCATAAAATGAGATCCATTTTTGTTTGATAATGAAAGTCTAAAGAAGTTACGAACTTACTTGGACGTACCGGCAGTGATGTGGGATTCCACGGGTATGCTTCCATTATCTTATTGTGAACTTACTTGGACGTACCGGCAGTGATGTGGGATTCCACGGGTATGCTTCCATTGTCCTAGTACGAGTTTACCTGGACGTACCGGCAGTGATGTGGGATTCCACGGGTATGCTTCCATGGTGGTTGATCCTTGGACATGCTTACGATGAGGGATTCCGAGGCATGTACCTTGGACATGCTTACGATGAGGGATTCCGAGGCATGTACCTTGGACATGCTTACAATGAGGGATTCTGAGGCATGCAGTATGAGTGTACCTGGACGTACCGGCAGTGATGTGGGATTCCACGGGTATGCTTCCATGGTGGTTGATCCTTGGACATGCTTACGATGAGGGATTCCGAGGCATGCACCTTGGACATGCTTACGATGAGGGATTCCGAGGCATGCGACCAGGATGCGGGTTAAATTCCCGGATACGACTATTACCCCATAGGTTAGCTCCCCATGAAGTCATGTACCCGAGATGAGGGATTCCACGGGCATGAGATATATATATATATATGTATGTATGTATTATGTATGTGTACGCCGACAGTGAGGTAGGGTGCCACGGGCGTGTCACATGGTTAGATTTTACACCTAGCGGTCGGCAGTGATGGGGAATCCCACGGGCGCGCTGTGATATTTGAGGGCTGGTGTTCATAGCCCTGGTGTGACTATCGTTCATATGTTGAAACAGGATGTACAAGGTAAAACTGACTTTCATTACTTCCACTTCAGTAAGGCACAGGGTACTGTTAATTGGGTTGTCATATATGTCTTCAGCTGTAGTTTTTGATTATTATGATTTAAATTACAGTACTTTCAGTTTTGCATACTTGGTACATATTTTGTACTGACCTCCTTCGGGGGGTTGCGTTCATGCCGCAGGTTGAGGTACTTAGCTTGTTGATCCGCACTCCTAGGATCACGGTTCAGTTCTCGGAAAGCTCCATTTCTCCGGAGGCTTTGTCTTTGGTAGGGTCCCCTGAAGTTGTTGACTTTTGTACATTCAGGGGTATGGCGGGGCCCTGTCAAATCCACGGTTGTTATGTAAACTCTTAAGTGCATGAGTCATATCTTGTGGGTCACTTTATAATTTTTTTGAGGTAGCGCTTTTGGATTTGTTCATATCTGCGGAGGTAGCCTTATCGGCTAACCTAATATTTATTTCATTATTAAGTTTGTGTATGTTCGTGATTATCTCGATGTATACTGTAAGGGTGCCTGGGTAGGGCACGATCGCGAGCTTGGTCGGTCGTGACAAAAGTGGTATCGAGCGATTAGTCCTCGGAAAGTGTCTAGGCAGTGTCTAGTAGAGTCTTGATTATTGATGTGTTGTGCACCACATATATAATCGAGGTGCGAGACATTTAGGATTTGTTTCCATTCTTCTCTGCGAGATAGTGCGATGAGTCATCTACTAGGTGAATCCTCTCGACCTATTCTTATGTATCGATTATGCCTCGCGGAGCGACTGGGGCCTGAATGGCAATCAAAGCAGCAAGATTTGTTAGTGGTACCCAGAGGATTTCTAGGAATCAGGCCCAGACTATGCCTGAGGTTATGGGGGGATCGGCGAGTTCGGCCACGCGGCGATAGAAGGCCGAGGCGGCGTGAGCACGAGAGGTTCCTGCACGAGCCTCAGTCCACGGCCACGGCCGAGTATAGAGATTACGGAGAGCGATCCGGTTATTGACTAGCATCGTGGCGAGCGGCACGTGAGCCGGTGGCTAACCCTAGAGCCGATAGTTTGAGGATTCGGGACTTTCTGAGTTGTAATCCACCCGAGTTATATGGTTCGAGGCCTGAGGAGGACCCTCATGAGTTCATTCGGCAGGTGCAACGGACTATGCAGGTGCTTAGGGCCTCGGAGACGGAGTCCGTTGTGTTAGCTTCATACCGGTTACGCGACATTGCGTTGAACTGGTTTGAGTCGTGGGTGCTGTCTAGAGGTGTGGGTGCTCCTCCAGCTGTTTGGGATGAGTTCACGGAAGCCTTCCTCGGTCACTTTTTACCTCCTGAGACGAGGAGAGCCCGCCTGGATAAGTTCTTGGCATTGAGACAGAATGGGAGGACCATCATACAACCTGGAATTTGACTCATTGGCCAGGTATGCACCCACTATTGTGGCGGATATGACAGACAGAGTTCACCGCTATGTGATGGGGCTAGACCGTTATATGGTTACCGCATGTCTGGGAGTGGCTCTTCAGCCAGGTATGGATATCGCCAGGATGCAGGCTTATGCACAAGAGATTGAGAATAGGGAGAGAGAGGGCCACCCAGACCTAGTCGGCCCAAGAGTGCGGGGCCAGAGTTTGAGATAGCTTTCGAGGCGGACAGCCTCAGCAACATGCTAGGTCTACATTTCAGCCGACGCAGAGTGCTCCTTCTCGGCCTTCTGGCGGGTGGTTTGACCGCCAGGGATATTCGGGAGCGGGTCAGGGCTCCGGGGCTGCTGGTTCACAGATGTCTGGGGATAGTAGCCAGGGGAGGCCACCTTTGCCTCGGTGTGGTCACTCTGGTAGATCTCATTTTGGGGAGTGTCGGACTAGGTCGGCAGCTTGTTATGCTTGCGGCCAGCAGGGCCATTTGGCAAGAGACTGTCCGACCAGGGGTGGAACTGGTGGGGTAGCATAGTCTATTGGATCAGTTGCGTTCTTCGCCTTCAATGGCTAGGCAGGAAGTTCATGCACCGGCGGTATGAAAAGAGTCATAGTAGCGATTCGATTTAGCGGTCCTTTTACCCGCCTATGTGATTTCAGGTATATTTTCGATCTTTTAGAGACTTGTATGCATGATAAAGTTGTTGTATGTTTAAGTGTCTTGAACGGATTATATTGAGACTATGTATGTATGCTAGAAGTAGGTGGGAAGTGAGATAAGAGAAACATTTTAGGCCTTTAATGGGAGTAAATAGCGTTGGTGCACCCTTGGGATCTGTTTTCTTGGTTGACAATGATAGATGGGTATGCAAGTGCGATATCTTAGGGTCATAAGTGGCATAATAAAGTTCCCTTAGTTGTAAGTACGAGGAGTACTAGATTGACTCCAAAAGAACATTCGGGGACGAATGTTTCTAAGGGGGGAAGAATGTTACACCCCGTAAATTCAAGAGGATAAGTTAAGAACGTACGAAAGGAAATAAGATTTGAATTTGGAAAGTTGGGTTGGAAAAATATTGTAGGCAGACGTTCAGTAAACTTTGGAGCGGTATATCTCCTAGTTCTTTAGGAGTTTTGTGGTGTTTTAAAAGAATAGTATGAAGTTCGTTGAGTCTAGTTTCCAACGCAACAAACCACTCGTCGATTGGACATCGGGGTAGGAGATTCTGGCGTTAGAAGTTCTGTGGGCTGACGCAGAGGAAAAACTTCCCAGCAGGCGCCGCGGCGCCATCAGCAGGGCCGCGGCGCCGATAATTCTGAAAATCCTCTGAGGTTGCAGCGCCGCGGCGCCAAGGCGGGATTTTTGCGCGGAAAGGGGCGAAAAACAGGGGATATTTTGATAAAAGGCCTATGGGAGGGTGACAAGTGTCCCTCCCATCTTTTTGACCAAGGAAGGGTCTTATTTTAGGACCAAGTCTTTAAGACTTGGCCATTTGCAAGGGTTTCCTTAAGAAAAATTCCTCTCCTCTCTCTCTCAAATTGATGAACCCCGGTGAGATTTTTGGAAAGGCTTCAAGAAGGAAAAGTGTTGGCAAGTTTGTAGAGGGTTCGTGTGGGTAATTTTAAAGTGAAGAAGATTTCGGAAAGAGGGCTTCTTGAGGTAAAAATCTTCACCTTCTTGTGTAAATGAAGATTTCAAGTTATAGTATTTAAGAAATGAGCATGTGGTTGTTATATTAAAGTTGAAAAGATTTGGATCTTGTCGTCTTATTGAAAACCGAAAATGGGTATGTTAGCCACTCATGTTGTAATCAATTCGGTTGCTAGCTAAAAATCGTTACATGTTATGAATAAAAGGGTATATAATTGGTTATGGTTTATATAACATGTTGGAATAACAAGTTGGATTAAACGGAAATTGAAAGGAAATTGATAATTGTTGTGATATGGTAGCCGAATGTGGCTTGGAATTATTGGTTTGTTTTGTATTATTGTGGGGCAGAATTTTACGCGTCCTGTAAAGGCGTGTAATCCCCTTTTGGTTAGCTGAATTGTTGTGCCTTAAATGCTGCGTTTGGTTATTGAATTCGGACCTTGAAAAAAATGGAAAAGTACGTAGAAACAAAGGAAGTGTTGTCCAATTTTTCCCGTAGGACAAGGAACTTTACATTAGAATATTCTACGTTGAAGCTAGAAGCTAATAGACGTATTATGGTCATTATAGGTTGACATCTACGGACGGCATATTGGACTTGGCAAGTGGATTAAACATAAGAGGTATGTGGAAACTTTCTTATCACTTGAGCATGAGTAGTTATAACTGTATGGTACGGTAGACGTACGTGATTTAAATAAGGTAAAGTCATTTTGATATACTTGACTTGTTTCAAAGATGCCTAGTCGGTTGAGTTAGAGGACTAACTCACTCGTCCTTGAGGAAAGGTTATAAGAATGGGTTATTCTAATGGGGTAGACAAGGACTCCTTGATGTGAAAAAGTATGGAACTATTATAGAGATAAGAACTTGTTTTCTAAGTTAAGAACCTTGTCTTCTAAAGTAAAGAGACTTGAAGCCTTTTGAAAGTTGTGTAACTTGATTTGAAGTACAAGTCTCTTGGTCATAAAAAGAACGAAGTTGTCTAGAGCATAAAGTTAGTATAACGGCTTTATGGGAAGTTGGTTATAATAACTTTATGGAAGGTTAATGAAATGGTTTTCTCGAATAAGTAAACCTAGATGAAAGAATTGAAACTAAGAAGGGCAATTCGATTTAAAGGCATCAATTGCTTAAAGTTAAAATAAGGGTCACTTGATTTAGAAGCCCGAAGCATATTTCTAAAAGTATAGTGACTTGTTTGAAATGTAGATAAGCCTCGATACTACGGGTGTTAGTATCTTGGGATTTTATGTGGAAAAGGGATCTTTGGAAAGAATAGAAATACATAGTACTTTGGGTTGAATTTCCCCGGACTTGTAAGTGATATGCAAAGTGCCTTAAGGTCATAAAATGAGATCCATTTTTGTTTGATAATGAAAGTCTAAAGAAGTTACGAACTTACTTGGACGTATCGGCAGTGATGTGGGATTCCACGGGTATGCTTCCATTGTCTTATTGTGAACTTACTTGGACGTACCGACAGTGATGTGGGATTCCACGGGTATGCTTCCATTGTCCTAGTACGAGTTTACCTGGACGTACCGGCAGTGATGTGGGATTCCACGGGTATGCTTCCATGGTGGTTGATCCTTGGACATGCTTACGATGAGGGATTCCGAGGCATGTACCTTGGACATGCTTACGATGAGGGATTCCGAGGCATGTACCTTGGACATGCTTACGATGAGGGATTCCGAGGCATGCAGTATGAGTTTACCTGGACGTACCGGCAGTGATGTGGGATTCCACGGGTATGCTTCCATGGTGGTTGATCCTTGGACATGCTTACGATGAGGGATTCCGAGGCATGCACCTTGGACATGCTTACGATGAGGTATTCCGAGGCATGCGACCAGGATGCGGGTTAAATTCCCGGATACGACTATTATGTTATACCCCGTATTTCCAGGGTATGTACGTGAGGGCGTACGTATATAAATTTGAGCCTTAAAGATTAGGTAAGAATGAAATTTTGTGCACAAGTACCGAAAGGAGTCGTTTTTCGACGAAACGTTTCCACAGCTTTCGTAGGGAAAATTCCGGCTATGTCATTAATAATTTTTGCGGATTTTTTCGAGAGACGAAACATTTTGGACCAACGGGAGGGTGACATGTGCCACCCTCACATTGGAAGCAAGTGGACGGCAAAGGCTAGTCAAGGGCACGTTTTTTGTTCCTTGGGTTAGGTAGGATATTTGTGCAAGTTGGTGTGGTAGATGGATAAGGTCCACATGGTTAAAATCTAGCCCTACACTTGCATGGCACTTGGCTTGATCTTGGCCATTGGTTGGCCATTGCTTGACCTATAAATACCCCTCTAAGTTGAAGACTTTCTTCATCCAAAACTTGAGCAATCTTTCTAAGTCTCAAATACTCCCTCCCCTCTTGTGTAGTTCTCATCCAAAGAGTCTTTCCCCCCTTGAGTGAGGCTTGGCCGAGGGCCTCCCCCTCCCCCTTTGTGGTGCTAGCCGTGGGGTACCCCCCCTAGCCTAGTTGTTTTCGTATAATACCCCCCTTTGTGGTATAGAAATACTCTCCAAGTATTGTTATAATGCCCAAATACCTTTTGTCACGACCCGATTCCGGGCCCGTGACTGGTGCCTTACCCCGGGCACCCTAGTGATACAACATCAGAGTAATCAGCGGAACATAAAACAATACAAGACATATTATGAAATATGAAACAATAATCTGAGAAAAACTTGCCTTTCGGCATATATATAAATAACAACTTTTTCCAACATGAACAGTTTTAATCCTTTTTACAAACCCCGCCACAACAAGATTACTGCACTTAAGAAATGATACGACAACAATGGCGGACAGGCCCGCCATACCACGAATGTAAACACCTACAATCAACGGGACTATACCATCGATAAGCCTCGGAGAACGGAGCTTTCCCACACGCCGAATTGTGACCCTAAGAGCGAGGATCGATGATGGTGTACTTTACTCGCGCATTTAACGCACTTCGGGCGAGGTCGATAACAAAGTGCAGTATGTGAAACTAAAAATATCGTAAATGAAATCATAATAGTCTATAAAGCGGGAGACATGTATGATAACCAAACTACGATCACAATAATAGCGATATGTCAAGTCGTGGACTCACGCCTCAAGTCATCACTCAAATATAACAATGGGTCTCACGCCCACAACATCAATCATGCGTGGAATACCTTCCTCACCGCCAGCTTTATGATATACAAAGACCAAGGAACACACATGAACACCAGTCCCACTGTGCTATAATAACACGCATGTGGTAAGTACGAAGGCATAGCCGACTACTAACACCTACGCATCAACAAGGTCATGAATCAGATCATAAGATTCGTCTGCATCGTCACATGATCAAAGCCGACCACTTGCCCGCGAAGATCTAATGTGCGCGTCTAGCCACGAACTTTCCGCACTCCGCATAGGCCAATCAGATCGCCCGCATGAGGTATAACCCCGCATCGAGGGTAGCTACTCCCCGGCAGCGTCCTGGACTCGCCGTCCGCATGGCCACAAGGACCGCATGACCACAAGGGCCGCATCCTAACCTGGAACTTCCGCAGTTCCGCATAGGCCCCCTGGACCCGCATGAGGTAGTCTCGAATCATAGGTCCATCGACCACTGAGTCTACCCCATCGGAGGCGGCTTAACCGGAATCATCTCAAGAGATGAGTGATGTATAATACTATCATAACAGCTTATCGTTAAACATCATAAGCACAATCAAAGGAAAAACCCCTTTACACAAACATCACAAGATACTAACACACGTAGCATCCTAGCATGTTTACTTATCAAATCAACAAGAAGGTATTACAAGGCTATCACAAACCAACACAATCAAGTTATTCACACAAGGTGCTTTCTACTAACAAGTTCGGGTATCTAACCCCAAAGTACTTCACACATTAAATCTTTAAAAGATCTGTTTCTTTCACATAAGTCACACAATACCCGTAGTATAAAATAGAGTGACCGTCCTTTTAAGAAAACCAAAACTCTTACCTTTGTAAAATCAAGTAACAACATTATTTCCCAAACGTCCAAGTTTGCCTAATTTCAAATGTTCACGTTTCTTATTTTAGAAAGGTTTCGTGGTTCATAGCCTTATTCATTTAAGAATATAATTCTCTTTTAAACTATCTGAGAAACATAAGTCTTATATGTGAGTAGGATATTCTTGTTTACAACAATCTTATTACAGCAGCCATGATCTAGGAAATATCATTTTGTCTCATCTTAGCTTCATGCAGATGGAAGTTTCTACTTGTTTTAATAATACTTAATCACAAAACATTTCCTTTTATTAACGCCGCAGTTGGTTTGTCGATACACATTCTGATTTCCAAAATCAAGAAACATTCTTAAGACGTTATACCTAACTTTCCATAAAGCTAGTATAACTCTTAAGTTTTCAAAACAAATCAAGTATTACTTAACTCTCAAAATGATTCAAAACTCTTTTGAAATACTTCAAGTTCTTTATTAACACATAACAAGCCGCTTATAGTTCAAATCATTTACCTTTTAAAACCACATGTATTTTCTTACCAACATAAAGCCGTTATAACCAACTTCCCATAAAGCCGTTATAACACTTTATGTTTTACACCAATCAAATACATTTAGTACATGTACGCTCACCGCACTACATAGTTCACACATATCATGCTAGAAGAGATAGGAAGAGGTTCACATACCTCGCGACGAGTATCGACTAATAGCAAAACGCCCAAGTACTCCCAATCGCGGCTATTCCTAAAGCCAAGTAACGCGCCACACGTAGTACTTCAACCTATAATTCCACAAGGCGCTTATTAACATAAAGATCTTATCGTAGAACATTCTACGTAAAAATTGGCAAAGACCTCCCGCAACAACAGAAATCTCCTCCTCTCACTGGCCGCTACGAAGCCAACGAGGGGGTTATACATCTAACCCAAACGGTACAATTCTACTCCACAAGATTACTACACAAGTTCATCTGTAATACATCGATTGATTCTTGAGCTTAAGTCAAAAGACATTGCCAACTAACCACGTTCAGTTCTATATATAGTAGACTTCAACTATATAATCTAACAACATGTAATTTCCAATTACAAATAGAGGGACAAGATAATTACCTCGATAAGCCCATAATTATCCAAGTATAAATGTCGATCCTTAGCAACGCTTAGCTCCTACTCCGGGTGCTCCAACCCGCTCCAAACAACCCTTAGAAGTCCTAACCAACTTCTACTTAATTACTTCAATCACTCAATGAAGATTTCCTTAGGGTTTCGGTTTGAGACAAAAGGACATACGGTAGTATTTCCTGCTCTACGATAGAGGTTTCTTTGGAATACTACAAGGTATACGGCTAAGGTAATTTGGGTATAGTAACAATACTTTGAGAGTATTTCTACCAAGAGGGTGTATTCTACGAGATCAACAAGGCGAGGGTACCTCACAGATCCCACTAGGAGGGGTGTACCCTCGCCAAGGCCCCAGGAGGGGTGCACCTCGGCCAAGGCCTCACAAGGGAAGAGGAGGGACGAAACCAACAAGGAGGAGGGAGGTTTTCAAGACTTGAAATTATGGAATGGATGAAGAAGTCTTCAAAGGGAGGGTATTTATAGGCGAGCAAAGGCCAACCAAGGGCCAAGATCTAGCCAAGTGGGGGCAAGTGGAGGGCCAAGATATGCCCAAGTGCCCCTAGACCCTACTCCTTAAAACCTCACAAATATCTACACAAATATCAACCAACACTTGCTCATCCATTCGCCCTAACGCCTTCAGTCCACCAACGAGAGGTGCCAAGTGTTGCCTCTCGCTGGTCCAAAACGTTTCGTCTCTCGGAAAAATCCGCAAAAATACTAAATCACATAGCCGTAATTTACCCTTCGAAAGTTAGGTAGAACGTTTCGTCGAAAAACGACTTAACCGTGTTGTGCACAAACATATTTCGCCAAGGGTGCCATTGGGGTGACACGTGTCGCCGATTAAATCCAAAATATTTCGTCTTAGAAAATATCCATAACGCCAAAATCTCAAAATCAAAGCGGCTCTACAAAACCGTAAATTTCCCGTGGGCCCACGTGACCATTTCCAAAATAAAATTCCATAATTCTAATATAATCTAAGAAGTCCAAAACCAAACTGGGAATCCAATTCCCATTAACGAACCTTTTTCCTTCACAAAACCGAAACTTTTCCGTGGAAAAATCACCTCTTTCTTCCTTTCCAATCTTTCGTCAGATTCTCGCACGCACGCCCTCGCATACATACCACGAACTACGGGTATAACATTCTTCCTTAGAAACATTCGTCCCGAATGTTCCTTCTAAGTCTCAAACGAACGCGTGCGAGATAGTCTTCACTACTATACTTACGAAACAATCCCGCCACACCGCCACGTAAATACCCACGCAAAATACCTACATCCAAGTCCACGAGGAAACACCTCTAACATCACCACAAATAATACTACTTTTGTCACTTTGTCGCGAGCCTTGCTCCAACGACCCAACAAATGGTACCGGCCGCACGCGATCACCAAGCCGCCGTGACACTCAATTCTTACCATATTTCGAGCATCGCTTTAGTATCCAAAACTCGGGTTACTATCTCTAACGAGGTCATTATTAATCGGGAACATTCGATGGATCTTCGATACTTTCCGAACATAACAATACGAAAGACCGGACGCCCTTCCTCCTAAGTCGGACGGCAAATGCTAACATATAGGCAACCCGCCTATTCTTCACATGAACTCACAAAGGCCCAAAGTAACTCGGGCTAAGTTCCTTCGCTTTCCAAAACTCGTCACACTCGTCCGGTGGTACTTTCAAGAAGACCGACCGTCAACTCGAACTCTAAGCGCCGCCGATTATCCGCGACGATTCCTCCGAGCTGCCGTAACTTCTTCTAGACAAGCTTCACTATCCACGGTCTGCGGAACAAGATCAACCAACTATCGAACCCCGCCAACATCGAACCAATCGACCGACAACTTACACTTCCGCCCGCAAGGCTTCATGGCGATATCCGAACATCAAATGGTAGCTCAAACGCTTCCTCCACAGAGACAACAATCCTCACAACTACCCTCGAAATCCACGACCGCCCGGTGGCGAATGCGATTCTGAGACTCACCGAGTTCTTAACACATGCTTGGTAAAACTTCCAAACAAAACACCAGTAACTGGCTCCACTGTCATCATAAGGTGAAGGTAGGCACCCCGTGCAGCCTTACAACCTTTACGATAAATCAACATCGCCAAGTGAACGGTCCCGATCAAGAACACGATGGTCGCTTCATCGCCCGACCACCGGCCGAACGCATCCACCAACTCAGACGTTGGTTAACTAAACTGGGCCTAGCACCTCGTGACCCTACCACAAGGCGACCACCACAACCGCATTCACCGCCATACATGCCGCGGGTTGACCCGCAACGTGGCCTCAACCCGACCCGCAACGCCGCACAATACTAGCTCCGATCGAACAATCTCACTAATCACGTTACGAAAACCTAGCGTCTTCTTAGCTCAACTACCCTCTTCATTTCACACTACTTAGGACCTATCCCAAACACACCACTCACGCACTATGCACTCCTATAAGGGTCAAACATAAACATACGCCTCTACCCGAGATGGCCTTACCTCTAAGGTCTTTGCGTATAAAGCTCTAAGGCTCACACTTTCTATCCTCCAAAATCTTACTCGGTTAACCCACCATGATTTCTAATCACAACTAACACACCGCTATCGTAACATAGCACTTAAGGTATACTCACCTTGAAAGTTACCGAAGGACCTCACTGCTCCGCCCTCTTCTCGCCCTTGGTTAACCCGTCGATCTCTACGCTTTGGCTCGCCGCGCATAAGCCCGCATACGTGCCATGCCAAGCCCAATGAAGAATTACTCGCACAACCCTTTCTTAGTAGTCATCAAGACTCGTGGTACATCGGTATAATCTCTGGTAGCCAAATCCATGGCTAGTAATGTGGTCGCCTTTGCAATCTAAATTCTCTGCTCCCGTGGAATCGAAGGTTCAAATATCATGGCCGCAGTAGGAACTGCCGTCGCCGTGCTAAACTCCGCTGGGGCTAGTAACGTCGCAGAAATCCCCGAATGAAGCACTACCCTAGGTAATGATTGGGCTTGTGCCCTCGCAACCCTCTGTATTCTACTCGCAGCCTCCGCCTTTGCCTCCTCGGGCCCGGTTGCCCACGCGAGGCATAACGGTAAGGAAAGAAATACGTTTAGAGGTCCAACTTAAAACACAACTCTAAGGCACGACCTCGAGTGAGAAGAATAGAAACCAATCCTAAATATCCTATAGCCTCACGACATTGGCGTGGTGCACAACACACCGATAATCAAGACTTCATCGATACGGTCTCAGACACTTTCCGAGGATTAATCGCTCGATACCACTTTTGTCACGACCCGATTCCGCCCGTGATCGTGCCTTACCTCGCACCCTAGTGATACAACATCAGTAATCAGAACATAAAACAATACAAGACATATTATGAAATATGAAACAATAACTGAGAAAACTTGCCTTTCGATATATATAAATAACAACTTTTTCCAACATGAACAGCTTTAATCCTTTTTACAAACCCCGCCACAACAAGATTCATGCACTTCTAAGAAATGATACGACAACAATGGCGGACAGGGCCCGCCATACCCCGAATGTAAACACCTACAATCAACAGGGACTATACCATCGATAAGCCTCCGAGAAACGGAGCTTTCCCACACGCCGAATGACCCAAGAGCGAGGATCAATGATCGGTGTACCTTACCGCGCATGAACGCACTTCAAGGAGGTCGATAACAAGGTACCGAGTATGTGAAACTAAAAATATCAGAAATGAAATCATAATAGTCTATAAAGCGGAGACATGTATGATAACCAAACTACGATCACAATAATAGCGATCATGTCAAGTCGTGACTCACGCCTCAAGTCATCACTCAAATATAACAATGGGTCTCACGCCACAACATCAATCATGCCCGTGGAATACCTTCCTCACCGCTAGCTTTATGATATAACAACACCAAGGAACACACATGAACACCGTGTCCCACTGTGCTATAATAACACGCATGTGGTAAGTACGAAGGCATAGCCGACTACTAACACCCATGCACCAACAAGGTCATGAATCAGATCATAAGATCTGTCTGCATCATTACATGATCAAAGCCACCACTTGCCCGCAGATCTAATGTGCGCGTCAGCCCCGAACTTTCCGCAGCCCGCATAGGCCAATCGATCGGCCGCATGAGGTATAACCCCGCATCGAGGGTAGCTACTCCCAGCAGCCCCGACTCGCCGTCGCGTAGCCACAAGGACCGCATGACCACAAGGGCCGCATCTCAACTCGAACTTCCGCAGCTCCGCATAGCCCTGGACCCGCATGAGGTAGTCTCGAATCATAGGTCCATCGACCGCTGAGTCTACCCCGCATCGGAGGGCGACAACCCTAATCATCTCAAGAGATGAGTGATGTATAATACTATCATAACAGCTTATCGTTAAACATCATAAGCACAATCAAAGGAAAAACCCCTTTACACAAACATCACAAGATACTAACACACGTAGCATCCTAGCATGTTTACTTATCAAATCAAGAAGGTATTACAAGGCTATCACAAACCAACACAATCAAGTTATTCACACAAGGTGCTTTACTAACAAGTTCGGTATCTAACCCCAAAGTACTTCACACATTAAATCTTTAAAAGATCTGCTTTTTCACATAAGTCACACAATACCCGTAGTATAAAAGAGAGTGACCGTCCCTTTAAGAAAACCAAAACGCTTACCTTTGTAAAATCAAGTAACAACATTATTTCCCAAACGTCCAAGTTTGCCTAATTTCAAATGTTCACGTTTCTTATTTTAGAAAGGTTTCGTGGTTCATAGCCTTATTCATTTAAGAATATAATTCTCTTTTAAACTATCTCGAGAAACATAAGTCTTATATGAGTAGGATATTCTTGTTTACAACAATCTTATTACAATGACCATGATCTAGAAATATCATTTTGTCTCATCTTAGCTTCTATGCAGATGGAAGTTTCTACTTGTTTTAATAATACTTAATCACAAAACATTTCCTTTTATTAACGCCGCAGTGGTTTGTCGATACACATTCGATTTCCAAAATCAAGAAACATTCTTAAGACGTTATACCTAACTTTCCATAAAGCTAGTATAACTCTTAAGTTTTCAAAACAAATCAAGTATTACTTCTTCTCAAAATGATTCAAAACTCTTTTGAAATACTTCAAGTTCTTTATTAACACATAACAAGCCGCTTATAGTTCAAATCGATTACCTTTAAAACCACATGTATTTTCTTACCAACATAAAGCCGTTATAACCAACTTCCCATAAAGCCGTTATAACACTTTATGTTTTACACCAATCAAATACATTTAGTACATGACGTCTACCGCACTACATAGTTCACACATATCATGCTAGAAGAGATAGGAAGAGGTTCACATACCTCGCGACGAGTATCGACTAATAGCAAAACGCTCCAAGTACTCCCAACTGTCGGCTATTCCTAAAGCCAAGTAGAACGCGCCACACGTAGTACTTCAACCTATAAGGCCACAAGGCGCTTATTAACATAAACATATTATCGTAGAACATTCTACGTAAAATTCGCAAAGACTCTCCCCGCAACAGCAGAAATCTCCTCCTCTCACGGGCCGGCTACGAAGCCAACCAGGGGTTATACATCTAACCCGAACGGTACAATTCTACTCCACAAGATTACTACACAAGTCATCAGAATACACCCGATTGGGCTTCTTGAGCTTAAGTCAAAAGACATTGCCAACTAACCACGTTGATTCTATATATAGTATACTTCAACTATATAATCTAACAACATGTAATTTCCAATTACAAATAGAGGACAAGATAATTACCTCGATAAGCCCATAATTATCCAAGTATAAATGTCGATCCTTAGCAACGCTTAGCTCCTACTCCGGGTACTCCAACCCGCTCCAAACAACCCTTAGAAGTCCTAACCAACTTCTACTTAATTACTTCAATCACTCAATGAAGATTTCCTTAGGGTTTCGGTTTGAGACAAAAGGACATACTAGAGTATTTCCGGCTCTACGTATAGAGGTTTCTTTGGAATACTACAAGGTATACGGCTAAGGTAATTTGGGTATAGTAACAATACTTTGAGAGTATTTCTACCAAGAGGGGTGTATTCTACGAGATCAACAAGGCAAGTGGTACCTCAAGATCCCACTGGAGGGGTGTACTTCGCCAAGGCCTCAGGAGTGGTGCACCTCTGCCAAGGCCTCACAAGGGAAGAGGAGGGACGAAACCAACAAGGAGGAGGGAGGTTTTCAAGACTTGGAAATTATGGAATGGATGAAGAAGTCTTCAGGGAGGGTATTTATAGGCAAGCAAAGGCCAACCAAGGCCAAGATCTAGCCAAGTGGGGCAAGTGGAGGCCAAGATATGCCCAAGTGCCCCTAGACCCTACTCCTTAAAACCTCACAAATATCTACACAAATATCAACCAACACTTGCTCATCCATTCGGCCCTAACGCCTCTTTCAGTCCACCAACGAGGGTGCGTTGTTGCCTCTCGCTGGTCCAAAACGTTTCGCCTCTAAAAATCCGCAAAATAACTAAATGACATAGCCTAAATTTACCCTTCCAAAGTTAGGTAGAACGTTTCGTCTAAAAACGACTCTAACCGTGTTGTGCACAAACATATTTCGCCAAGGTGCCACGTGGGGTGACACGTGTCGCCCCGATTCGCCCAAAATATTTCGTCTTCCAAAATATCCATAACGCCAAAATCTCAAAATCAAAGCTTCTACAAAACCGTAAATTTCCGTGGGCCCCACGTGACCATTTCCAAAATAAAATTCCATAATTCTAATATAATCTAAGAAGTCCAAAACCAAATCTGGGAATCCAATTCCCATTAACGAACCTTTTTCCTTCACAAAACCGAAACTTTTCCGTGGAAAAATCACCTCTTTCTTCCTTTCCAATCTTTACTGCAGATTCTCGCACGCACGCCCTCGCATACATACCTCGAACTACGGGTATAACACTGGCCCAAATACCTTGTAGTATTCCCAAGGTTACACTTATACAAAAGCCCGTAAAATACTATTATACTTTCTTTAGCCACTAAACGAAACCCAAGGAAAATCTTCATTGATAGTCAAGTATTTAAGTAGAAGTTGGTTAGAACTTCTAAGGGTTGTTTGGAGCGGATTGGAGCACTCGAGTAGGAGATTAACGTTGCTCGGGAGCGACTTTATACTTGGATAATTTATGGGCTCATCGAGGTAAATACTATCATTCTTCTAGCGTAATTGGAAATTACATACGTAGTAGTATAGAAATGAATATAAGATTCATAGAAGAGAATTGAACCGTAATAGAAGGATATTACGTAAAAGACTTGAATCAAATCACTTGGAAGAATATAAGTAGAAGTTAAACTGCATTTACATAGATCAGACATGAGATCGATAACCTTTATTGGTTGAATATTTTGCAAGTAGCATGTGCTACTTAGAAGGTGGACAAGGCTAGCCGGGTTATAGCCGTGGAGCGTTTTGCTTATAGTCGATAATCGTCGCGAGGTATGTGATTCTTCCTATACTCTTGAGCATGATATTTTAAAAGGATGATATATAGTACGGCAATGTCTTTTGACTTAAGCCTGAATAATATATAGTACGGTAGACGTACGTGTGCTAATTGAACGTAGTTGTACGGCAATGTCTTTTGACTTAAGCCTGAATAATAAGAATTTTGAAGTATTTCAAAATTGTTAAGAAACCATTTTTGAAAGAAGAGTAACACTTGGTTTTAAAGGTTTTAAAAAGAGTTATACTAGCTTTATGGGGAGTTAGGTATAACGTCTTAAGAGAGGTAAAGAAGATGGTTTACTGATTTTAGAAGTTAAGAGACTTGATCTTATAAGATAAGAGACTTAACTTAAATAAATTAATATGGATTTTGTGTGAAACCTCATTCGTGAGTAATGAGTACTTGGTTTTTAAAAGGAATAATGTTTTACTGATTTCGGAAATCAGAATGTGTATCGATAAACCACTGCAGCGTTAATAAAGGAAAATGTATTGAATAATTAAGTATTATTAAAACCAGTAGAAACCTCCATCTGCATAGAAGCTAAGATGAGACAAAATGATATTACATTTTCTAGATCATGGCTGCTTAATAAGATTGATTATGAACAAGATTAACCTACTCACCTATGGCATATGTTACTCTATTGTTATAAAAAAAGACTAAGACATTGAACTATGAAACTTTTCTAAAAAGAGACTTGCGTAATTGAAATTAGGCAAACTGGAACTTTTAGGGAAAAGGAAGGCATTGTGTTGTCTTAAAATGGTTTAAAACATAAAGTGTTATAACAGCTTTATGGGAAGTTGGTTATAACGACTTTATGAAAACAAAAGAAGGGTTTTATCATTGTTTTAATGTGGTAACTTGACTTTTAAAAAGAGAAGTATTTTGGTCCAAAAAGAAGGCATGGTATTGCCTTAATTTGGTCTTAAAAAGGAAAGTATGAAAGTTGTTTTGGTTTACAAAAAAAATATAAGTCACACATTTTTATATACTACGGGTATCGGGTGACTTTTAGAAAAGGAATGAATCTCTTAAAAGGAATTTAACATACGTAGTACTTTAGGGTTAAAATCCGGACTTTGACATAAAATGAAAGTACCTTGAGTTGCGTATAACTTGCCTATGCTTGTTGTTATGAAACTTGACCATGTTACGTGTGATAACCTTGTTGTGCAAGTACTGTGTTCTACTCGACTACCGGTTCATCCGGGAATGTATTTCACTCGACTCACGGCTCATCCGGAATGTATTCCACTCGACTACGGTTCATCCGGAATGTATTCCACACGCTTTCTATCGGGTCCATAAGATGGGCCGAGACACGTTATACGTATCACATGATTTGTACCTAGATCGCGGTGAGGAAGAAGTTCCACGCGTGAGGATGACTTTGAGGCGTGAGTCACGACTTGACATAATCGCTTTTATGTTGTGAATCGTAGTTTGTTATCATACATGTCTCCGCTTTATATAGACTATTATGATTTCATTTACTGATTTTTCTGATTTCACATACTTGGTACTTGTTATCGATCTCCTTCGGGCTGCGTTTATCCGCAGTAGTACATCTACTGTCGATCCCCGCTAGGATCTCATTTCAGCGTCTTGGGAAGCTCCGCCTTCGAGGCTTATCTTTGGTATGTTACCACGAGTGCAGAGTCCTTGTACATTCTGTGGTATGGCGGCCCTGTCCCCGTCATAGTTGTTGTATAAATCTTAGAGGTCAGAGTAATTGCAGGCGGGGTTGTAAGGATTAGAATCGCTCAAATGTTTATATATATATATGTTGAAAGGCAACCGTTTTGGTTGGCCTATTTTCTTTCATCTTAATCCATGTCTATTTACATGTTTAAGTTTTATTTCCGCTGGTTTTCTCTGATGTTGTATCACTAGGGTGCCCGGGGTAAGGCACCAGTCACGGGCCCGGGTTCGGGTCGTGACATATTACCCCATGGGTTAGCTCCCCATGAAGTCATGTACCCGAGATGAGGGATTCCACGGGCATGAGATATATATATATATATGTATTGTGTATGTGTACGCCGACAGTGAGGTAGGGTGCCACGGGCGCGTCACATGGTTAGATTTTACACCTAGCGATGATGGGAATCCCACGGGCGCGCTGTGATATTTGAGGGCTGGTGTTCATAGCCCTGGTGTGACTATCGTTCATATGTTGAAACAGGATATACAAGGTAAAACTGACTTTCATTACTTCCACTTCAGTAAGGCGCAGGGTACTGTTAATTGAGTTATCATATATGTCTTCTGCTGTATTTTTTTACTATTATGATTTAAATTACAGTACTTTCAGTTTTGCATACTTGGTACATATTTTGTACTGACCTCCTTCGGGGGGCTACGTTCATGCCGCAGGTTGAGGTACATAGCTTGTTGATCCGCACTCCTAGGATCACGGTTCAGTTCTCGGAAAGCTCCATTTCTCCGGAGGCTTTGTCTTTGGTAGGGTCCCCTGAAGTTGTTGACTTTTGTACATTCAGGGGTATGGCGGGGCCCTTTCCCGTCACAGTTGTTATGTAAACTCTTAGAGGTCTGTAGTCATATCTTGTGGGTCACTTTATAAAAAACAAAATTGAGGTAACTGCTTTTGGATTTGTTCATATCCAGGGAGGTAGCCTTATCGGCTAACCTAATATTTATTTCATTATTAAGTTTGTGTATGTTCCGCTGATTATCTCTGATGTATACTGTAGGGTGCCTGTGTAGGCACCCATGCCCGGTCGGGTCGTGACTATATGATACTTGGTTACAAAAGTATAAGTCTCTTGGTTTCAAAGAGGAACATAATTGTCTTGGTTTAGAAAGACATAAAGTGTTATAATGGCTTTATGGGAAGTTAATTATAACGACTTTATGGGAAGTTAAATGAGTGGTTTACTCAAATGATTTAAACAAGGATAAACGACTTGGTTTTAAGAAAGACAACTTGATTTAAAGACATAAGTTGCCTAAGTTTTGAAAGTAGAAGTCACTTGGTTTAAAAGCCTAAAAAATGTATTTCTAAAGGTGTAGTGACTTGTTTTGAAAAGTGGACAAGCCTTTTTTTTTTTAGGTAAATGCAAATATTATAAAAGAACAAACGAAAAGAACAGGGAGCTACAATCAGTCATTGAGGGTTCTCAGTCCTCAACGTAAGCATAAACACGAAATGAAAGAGTAGGGGATGGGGCGTTCACACAAAGGTGACGTTACAGGAGGGTATTAAATCATATTGTGGCTTCCGAGTATCATTTGCACACTCAGTAGGTGCAATAGTTGCATTCATGGGGGAAATCAAGACTAGTGCATCATTGGGAATGGTTGCCATAAATGGCTCATGTCCCTCGGCATTAAAAGCTTCATTGGCCGAGACAAGGTCAGGATTCTTAGGCGACTTGGAAAAGAACGACCCTTCGAATTCCACATAAGTTGATCTTCCAAGACTCGTTTGAAGAGTAGACCCTTCGGTTCCCGTAGCCATCAAGTTTCCATACCTCTTTGGACGAGCTGCCCCTTTGGTTTCCGCAACCTTTGAATTCATTAGAAGAGTTGACTCTTCGGTTCCCACCCTTATCAAGTTTCGATGTCCCATTGAATGAGATGTTTCCTTGGTTCTCTCAGCAATTAAATTCCCCAAGTTACCAAGTCTCGTTTGAAGAGTAGGCTTTTCCACTCCCGCACGATTTGTAATACCAAGAGCCATGGGAAATGAACCAACTTCGGACCCTTCAAACTTGAACCGAAAACCTTTGGGCTGCTGCCTTGACCCGCGACCACCATCATGATCAATCAGCATCCCATGACCACCCTTCTGACCCTCCTTCGACCCGGAACCACCCTCAAGATCCGCCATCGACCGGTGCCCACCCAAGCGACCCGTCTTCCCCTCGAGAAGGGGTGACGTTTCGGAAACCGCAACTCCTGCATTCCCAACGTCCTCAACTTCGAATGTAGCACCTAATGAATGAGGATTAGGAGCAGCTTCGGTAGTAGCACATAATGAATGAGGCGTGCCATTGACATCCGCAACAATAGAATGCATCAAATTACTAGACCTCTTTTGGATAAAAAACCCCTCGGCTTCCACCACCTTAGCATTTCCAAGGCCAATTGGAAAAGAAAGGTTCTCGGACTCAACCACCAAAGGCTGGTGGCCCATGGACTTTCCCCAAGACCCATGCCCACCCACCTGACCCGTAATCAACCCGTGACTAACCTCGAGACCCGCTGACACCTTGGCATCCAAAGTGGCCGCCGGAAAAATCTCTTTGCACTCAGAAACCAAGGATCGGAGACCCAAGGGTTCAAGCCACAAACCCTGAACATAAACACCACCCTCTTGCAACCCAGGTCCACCCTCCATACCCACTTTCGACCCGGGATCACTATCAAGATCCGCAATCTCCTCAGAGTCAGGAGTGCCTACCGGAAACGCAGCAGCCCTTCCGACTTCCAAGGTGCCTGCCGGAAAAGCCCCTTTGGACTCAAAGACAAATGAACGGTGATCCATGGGTTTCAACCATAACCCCATAACACCATCACTACCCTCCTGCAACCCGTGACCACCTCCTTACCCGCATTAGTCCCGGGAAATCCTTCAAGACCCGTAATCCTTCCAGTGTCAAGTTTTTCAACCGGAACACCAGCTGAGGTTGCCACCGGAAGGTTGGGAGAAACCAAGAGTCGCGCCTCAACCCAAGACCACCATCATGACCTCTTGCACACCGGGATCACCTCCGGCTCGCTAACAATCCTCGCAACACCTGTCATTCCAATATTCCACAATATTCGAGAAGCAAATCACCGCGAAATCGCTTCACGGAAATGCAAACTTCAAATTCATATCTTGAATCTTGTAATCTTGAACAATCAAAATAATCTCTTTCATTCTTTTGGCTGAAATCTTTGTATTCTTTCTCATGGCTAGAAGGAAGAGACCTTACTCTATAACAAATCAATTAGAGTGAACATGAAATGAACACAATCCGTAGAAAATCAGTTGATGAAAATCCTATCAGAAGGGAGACGTAGAAGAGCAACTAGGAAAAAATGTTGAGAGCATTTTCGCCTAGTGAGAGAAACATCTCTCTAACTCTTTTTTTAACAGGTAGCTTCTATGGTGATCTACCTTTGCCTTTTTTTCTTCCTCACAAAAGTGGACAAGCCTTGATACTACGGGTGTTAGTATCTTGGGGGTTTTATACGAGAAAGAGTCATTTTTAAAAGGATAAAGGTATGTAGTACTTTGGGTTAAATTCCCGGATTTTTTTCATGACATGTTAGTGCCTTACGTTATATAAAATGAGAGTGCATACTAATTAAAGTCTAATGAGAAGTTAAGAGATTTCTTAACTTGCTTATGATATTATGATAGCCGGTTGTGCTTATGTTATGATATTTATGGTAGCCTTAAGTGCTAGTGTTATATTAATTTTGCGGGGTAAACCCCCGGGTTACTACTTATTCTGTGGATTTGCTCCCCACGATACGAGTGCGGCGTTTGTACTCATTGCGGGTCCACCGGGCCCATGCGGGTGAAATAGTCTCATGCGGAGCAAATTGCTCCATTGCGGGTCCACATGACCTATGCGGGTGAAATAGTGTTATACCCCGTAGTTCCAGGGTATGTATGTGAGGACGTACGTACGAGTATACGACAGTAATTTTGGAAAGAACGAAAGATGTGATTTTTTTTCGACGGAAAAGTTTCCGGTTTTTGTGAAGAAAAAGGTTCGTTAATGGGAATTGGATTCCCAGATTTGGTATTTGGACTTCTCAGATTTTATTAGAATTTTGGGATTTTATTTTCAAAAATGGTCACGTGGGGCCCACGGGAGAAATTTACGGTTTTGTGGGGCCCGCTTTGTTTTTAAGATTTTCGGTATTTTGGATATTTTCGGAAGACGAAATATTTTGGACGAATCGGGGGGCGACACGTGTCACCCCCATGTGGCACCCTTGGCCGAAATTGGTGGACAAGTGGCTAGCCACTTGTCCCCTTGGCCGATTGGCCATGACACTTGGTAAGCCAAATCGTTGGCCATGTGGTGTGGTGGGACCCACACACACATGGCCCAATCTTGACCACACACCTTGCATTGATCTTGGCCCTTGAATCCTCTATATATACCCCCTTAAGTTGAAGACTTATTCATCCCACACTTAAGCTTTCCAAGGCTAAAAATACTCCCCTCCCTTTGAGGTGTTTTCGTCCCTCTCTCCCCCTCTTGTGTAGAAATACTTTGAGTATTATTGTATTATCCCAAATACCTTGGCCTAGTATCCCTAGTGGTATTCCAAAGTAGTTTCAATACTAGGAGCCCGGAAATACTACTTTATTCCAATAGCCGTAAAGTGAAACCCTAGAAAAATCTTCCTAGCTTGGTTGAAGTATTTAGAGAAGTTGTTTGGAAACTTCTAAGGGTCGCTGGGAGCGGGTTGGAGCGTAAGGATTTGGAGTTTTTTTGCTTCTTGTCGATAATCGTCGCGAGGTATGTGAACCTCTTCCTATCTTTTCTAGCATGATTGTTGTGAACTATGTAGTACGGTAGACGTACATGTGCTAAGTGATTTGGTTGGTTTAAAATATAGGGTGTTATAATAGCTTTATGGGAAGTTAGTTATAACGACTTTATGTAGGTAAAAGAATGGTTTATTGATTGTAGAAAGTTAAGAGACTTGATCTTAAAAGATAAGAGACTTGACTTATAAACGACTTGATTTTGAAAGTTAAGAGACTTGATCTTGAAAGATAAGAGACTTGACTTATACCGACTTGTTTTCGGAAAAAGAGAAGTAACTTGATTTTAAGTATAGGTTACTTGTTTTGAAAAGAGTAAGTTATTTGGGTTTTAAAAGAATACTTGTTGTTGTTTTAAAAGAAAAGAGACTTGTGGAATTGAAGAGTTTTGGTTTAGAACATAAAGTGTTATAACAACTTTATGAGAAGTTAGTTATAACGACTTTATGAAAACAAAAGAATGGTTTTATCATTTGTTTTAAAGTGGTAACTTGACTTTAAAAGGAGAAGTGTTTTGGTCTAAAAAGAAGGCATGGTATTGCCTTAATTTGGTTTTAAAAGGAAAGTATGGAAGTTGTTTTGGTTTACTTAAAAATGTTAGTCACTCTATTTTGATACTACGGGTATCGGGTGACTTTTGTAAAAGAAATGGATCTTCTAAAAAGAATTTAACGTACGTAGTACTTTGGGATTAAAACCTGAACCTTGGCATAAAATGAAAGTACCTTGAGTTGTGTGTAACTTGCGTGTGTTTGGCGTGTGATAGCCTTGTTGTGCAAGTGTTGTATCCTTATGTTACCGTGTCTCTCGATGGAGGGCCGGTCATGTTATTCTTGATTGATGGACATACTGACACGATGGGTGGCCCGGGTATGTTTCCATTATGAGTGTTATTTTGTTAATCGCTTTGGACATCTCGACCACGATGGGTGCCACGAGTATGCTTCCATTGTGATTGTTGTCTTGTTGTATCCTTTTGGACCTACTGACACGATGGGTGGCCCACGGGTATGTTTCCATTAGGATTGTTGTTCCATGGACTAGCTCTCGCGAGGTTTCTTGGTCGGCCTTGGTATCGGTGGTGGCTTTCGTACTTGCCGTCTCGTGGTGATTCGACCTTGGTACACGGTAGTTAGCCCTCGCGCTTGCCCGTTCGGTGTAGTGACGAAGTCTCGTGACACGACCTTGGTACTGTAGTTAGCCCTCGTACTTTCCCGGCCGCCACGTGACGACGCGGTATCTGGTAGTCGGCTTTCGTACTTGCCCCGTGTCAGCTTCGTGGTTTGGTTGTATAGTTTTGTTAGTACGGTTGTTATGACACATGTGGGACCTATTGTTCATGTGTACTTCTTGGTGTGATTATATCATAGACTGCCGGCAGTGAGGAAGGTATTCCACGGGCATGATTGATGTTGTGGGCGTGAGACCCATTGTTATACTTGAGTAATGACTTTGAGGGCGTGAGTCCCTGACTTGACATGACTGGTTATATATTATGGACTGTAGTTTGGTTATCATACATGTCTCCTGCTTTATATAGACTATTATTGTCACGACCCAACCCCGGGCCTGCGACTGGTGCCCTACCTGGGCACCCTGTTCAGGTATACATCAGAGAATAGCAGCGGAACATACATGCAACTTATTAAAATAAAACAACAGTAATAAAACAACAGGTTAGCCGATAGGGCTACCTTTCTGGACGTACATACATAAATGAAGCAGTTGCCTCCCTTTTTTTCCTTTTACAAACTGACCCACAATATGTGACTACAGACCTCTAAGAGTTTTTAACATAACAACTGTGGCGGGACAAGGCCCCGCCGTACCCCTGAATAAACATAAACGTGACAACTCCGGAACACTGGAGCCATCTCGACCTTTGAGCAGGATCCTAAGCTCGCGGATCCACCATCGAGTACCTAAACTGCGGGCATGAACGGCCTCGAAGAAGTCGATAACAGTGCAGTATGGAACAGAAATAAGGTGCAACAATCATATCATAACTGCATAAAAGAATGTCATAGAAACTTCTGAAATCAATCGTATATTAACCGTTCCTTTCCTTCTTTCAATAAGATTTAACAATATGTTCTTACGTACATACTTAAGAGTTCAATCAAGTTTTTCCACATAACTTACTTATCTTACATAACATAATCCGGCCCATTTGCGGGACACGGTGTACTGACGAATCATGTGACATAATCCGGCCCGCTGTGGGGCTCGATTATCGTGGAATCATGTAGCATGTCCGCCCGCTGTGGAGCTCGGTGTCTTGTGGAATCATGTAGCATAATCCGGCCGCTGTGGAGCTCGGTGTCTTGTGGAATCATGTAGCATAATCCGCCCGCTGTGGAGCTCGGTGTCTTGTGGAATCATGTAGCATAATCCGCCCGCTGTGGAGCTCGGTGTCGATGACATAACCCGCCTATGTGTAGGCTCGGGGTAATATGGCGTGTCCGGCCTATGGTAGGCTCGGTGTATCTCATAACGTGTCCGGCCTATTTGTAGGCTCGGTGTATTTCATAACGTCCGGCCTATTTGTAGGCTCGGTGTATTTTATAACGTCAGGCCTATTTGTAGGCTCGGTGTATTTTCCTTACATAATCTTTTAAATCGTATTACTTCTTCTTAAGTCGTCATAACAACTTCCCATAAAGCTATTATAACGTTCTTTCATATTAGAGAACTTAAGGCACTTAATTCTTGCAACATTAGGAAACTAAACCTAACCATACTACGTGCATACGCATTTAAAGAATTTTCAAACTTCAAGTCACATACTCTTTGAAATCATGTCATCAATACTTTAGAAATCAAGTCCACAATTTAAAAAAAGTTTCATAGTCTTAAAACCTTATAACGTACATTCCTTAAAGTCCACTTACTTATACTTATAAACAAATATACAAAGTTCCATACACTTCCAAAACCAAGTAACTTCTTCTCTTAAAACCATATAACTTTCACTTTTAAAAATAAAACCCCTTTTTCACATATAAATTCTAGTCATTTTTGAACATAAAATCCGCTTACTTACTTTAAACAAATCAAGACACATAGCCTTTAAATCAAAGCTCATAACTTCCTAACCGTTCTTACCAACGTCTCCCATAAGACCTAGTAAGGACTTAGGACAATTTAAACATACTCTTAACTTAGATTCAACAATGTAAATACTTCTTAACTTCTAAGAGTAGAAGAAATCTTGAAATACTATCACGTGGATATTTCATACGTAGGATCATGCCAAAGAAAGAAGGGGTTCACATACCTCGCGACGACTAGCGACAAGTAGCAAAATGCTCCAAAGTACTTCAACCTTGAGCTATTCCATTCTTCAAGTAGGATACGCTATACTTAGTACTTCAACCTATCATGGTCACAATACGTCCATTAACCTCTTACTTCAAACGTAGAATATTCTAAGTGCTAAGTCGCCAAATTCTACGGAAAATCGGACAGCACTTCCTTTGTTTCTACTTACTTTGCCACCTTTTTCAAGGCCGAATACAATAACCAAACAGCACCAATTGGCTCACAATTTCTATAAGGTACTCCAATACAAATAAAAACTAAACATTTCCAATTGGCTCACAATTTAGAAAGTAGTCCAATACAAATGAAAACAAACTAAAAGTCCAAATTCGGCCACCTTGAGTTCAACCTTACCAATTCTTATCAAATTTCCATTTCAATCCAAATTGGTAGCATAACATGATATCAAGTCGTATTTGATTATAATAACCATAATCTTTTAAGTAAGTAACATGCGACGATTTCTAATAAACGACCAACTAGTAATCCAATTTTCAAGTGGCTTGCACAACATTTGGATTAAGCTACAAGCAATCCATAATACTTATAAACTTCAACATACCAACTTCATGCTATCAACAAGTAAAGCTAACAACAACAAAATAAATATATAATCTTGTAACAACTTAAAAGACAAGATTATACCTTAACGTTCCTTAATCCGATTCCAATCCGAAGTCGCTCCTTAGTAGTTTAGAGCCTCTCCAAGACACTTCAATCCGCTTGTTGAGGCCGCTAGAACCACACCAACAATTATCCTTCAATTCTCCAAACAAAACCAATAAATACCATTAGGTTTTAACTTTGCGACTAATACGAAAAATATTTTTTCATGGATTTTTATATTGAGATACTCTTACATAACACTCATGAACCTTGGTTTAAAGTGGGGGAATTATTGGACAACAATTGAAAATCTTTCCTTTGGAAACCTAGGTTGGCCGAGAGCTTCCCATCAATTTCTTGAAAAAAAATGCTAAGTGTTAAGCCTTGTCTTGCACTAGGGAGCTTATATAAAAAAATGGAGGGTCAAGATTAGAACAAATGGGTGGTTTGGATGCTTTTCACATGGATCAAGCCAAGTGGCATTGACCTAGTCAACAATGTCATGCTAAATGTCTTTGCAAGACTTGATCTTTTAATTTGTGGTCAAAAGACCATTTCCTCCATGTCACTTCGTCCAAGACCATATAGGGGGGTGACACGTGTCGCCCTCCCGTTCGTCGCAATATTTCATTTTCCGACAAATTTCATAATTCCGATAAAAAAATTTACAAGTCTCAATTTTCAACACTTTCGAGATCTTACGTACGTTCTTAAAACATGTCCTGTAAATACGGGGTGTAACATTCTTCCCCCCTTAGAAACATTCGTCCCCGAATGTTCTTTCGGAGCCAACCTTTATAATTTGCGACATAGTTTCCTTTCACAACCCCGACATACTAATAATGCCACACATAGCCCTAATACCTCGCACACGCATATCCGTCCATCAAGCCCAAAAGAGGTTATCTTTTCGTACTTCCAATTCATACTAGCATACATACATAACTTCCATACCAATTCTGGCCTCAAATCTTTGGAGTCACTCTATAAAACAATATAAGGTCATTTCGGCCACGACTGTTCGGTGGAACGCGTCCACGAACCCGTAAAACAATTAACTAGACTTGGGCCTTGCACCCTCGTGACCCTGTCACGTAGCGGAACTACTACCAACTGATCCCACTCCATTCCAGGCCATGGGGAGACCCGTAACAGGTCCTCAACCCGACTCAGCGTCGCACTTAACTCTTATCCTTGGTCTGACTTAAAATCTTATTGCCAGAGAAAACCTTATATACCTAAGGTCTCGGCAGTAATCAATATTCTTAGGCTCGCAATTTCCATGCTCCACGCCTACCTTACCAGTCCCCCAGTAACCGGGTACAAAAACATCTCATAAAACCATAACCATGTTGTCTCGATCACAACAACCATTACTTACTCTATCCAGACCTCATCCGTATAATTCTCTTAAGCTTAATACGCAGCTTAATCTATTAACATGACATTCCGTTAGGTTCCTTAATCAAGGCTTCTTAAGGGTTCACTACCCTATCAGACAGCTCATCCTTTCCCAATTACCTTAAATAAAACATAAGACCTTGGCGAAAATTCATTAACTATTCCATACCTTCCCGGTATCTAGTTAGTCTTTACCAATTCCTGGTAATCTAAAATCATTCTAGGCAACACGCGTCTGACCCTCATACATAACTCCGTATAGATGTATGTCACAATACCAACTATACTATAATCATTACCAACCTGGATACGCAATCCACATAGTCTTTCCTGGTCATCACGCTTTCTCGTAGCTGAATCAACATAACTCGTTAGGGAGAGACGACTAACAACACGCCTCTATCGCACGATCTCGAGTGAGAAGAATGGAAACCAATCCTAAATGTCCTGCAGCCTCCGATTATAGATGTGGTGCACAACACACCGATAATCAAGACTCTACTAGACACGGCTCAGACACTTTCCGAGGACTAACTGCTCTGATACCACTTTTGTCACGACCCAACCCCGGGCCCGCGACTGGTGCCCTACCTGGGCACCCTGTTCAGGTATACATCAGAGAATAGCAGCGGAACATACATGCAACTTATTAAAATAAAACAACAGTAATAAAACAACAGGTTAGCCGATAGGGCTACCTTTCTGGACGTACATACATAAATGAAGCAGTTGCCTCCCTTTTTTTCCTTTTACAAACTGACCCACAATATGTGACTACAGCACTTCTAAGAGTTTTTAACATAACAACCGTGGCGGACAAGGCCCCGCCGCACTTCAATAAACATAAACGTGACAACTCCGAACACCGAGCCATCTCGACTACTTGAACCGATCCTAAGCTCGCGGATCCACCATCGAGTACCTAAACTGCGGGCATGAACGCAGCTTCGGCGAAGTCGCATAACAAAATTTGAGTATGGAAATGTAAATAAGGTGCAACAATCATATCATAATCGCATAAAAGAATGTCATAGAAACTTCAAATCAATCGTATATTAACCGCCTTTCCTTCTTTCAATAAGATTTAACAATATGTTCTTACGCATATACTTAAGAGTTCAATCAAGTTTTTCCACATAACTTACTTATCTTACATAACATAATCCGCCCATTTATGGACACGGTGTCGACGAATCATGTGACATAATCCGCCCGCCCGCTGGCTCGGTGTCTTGTGGAATCATGTAGCATAATCCGCCCGCTGTGAGCTCGGTGTCTTGTGGAATCATGTAGCATAATCCGCCCGCCTCGGAGCTTGCATCGTGGAATCATGTAGCATAATCCGCCCGCTGGAGCTCGGTGTCTTTGTGGAATCATGTAGCATAATCCGCCCGCTTTGTGGAGCTCACAGATCGATGACATAACCCTATGTGTAGGCTCGGTAATATGGCGTAATCCGCCTATGAGTAGGCTCGGTGTATCTCATAACGTAATCCGGCCTATTTGTAGGCTCGGTGTATTTCATAACGTAATCCGGCCTATTTGTAGGCTCGGTGTATTTCATAACGTAATCCGGCCTATTTGTAGGCTCGGTGTATTTCATAACGTAATCCGGCCTATTTGTAGGCTCAGTGTATTTTATAACGTAATCCGGCCTATTTGTAGGCTCGGTGTATTTTCCTTACATAATCTTTTAAATCGTATTATTACTTCTTCTTAAGTCGTCATAACAACTTTCCATAAAGCTATTATAACGTTCTTTCATATTAGAGAACTTAAGGCACTTAATTCTTGCAACATTAGGGAAACTAAACCCAACCATACTACGTACATACGTACTTAAAAGAATTTTCAAACTTCAAGTCACATACTCTTTGAAATCATGTCATCAATACTTTAGAAATCAAGTCCACAATTTAAAAAAAGTTTCATAGTCTTAAAACCTTATAACGTACATTCCTTAAAGTCCACTTACTTATACTTATAAACAAATATACAAAGTTCCATACACTTCCAAAACCAAGTAACTTCTTCTCTTAAAACCATATAACTTTCACTTTTAAAAATAAAACCCCTTTTTCACATATAAATTCTTGTCATTTTTGAACATAAAATCCGCTTACTTACTTTAAACAAATCAAGACACATAGCCTTTAAATCAAAGCTCATAACTTCCTAACCGTTCTTACCAACGTCTCCCATAAGACCTAGTAAGGACTTAGGACAATTTAAACATACTCTTAACTTAGATTCAACAATGTAAATACTTCTTAACTTCTAAGAGTAGAAGAAATCTTGAAATACTATCACGTGGATATTTCATACGTAGGATCATGCCAAAGAAAGAAGGGGTTCACATACCTCGCGACGACTAGCGACAAGTAGCAAAATGCTCCAAAGTACTTCAACCTTGAGCTATTCCATTCTTCAAGTAGGATACGCTATACTTAGTACTTCAACCTATCATGGTCACAATACGTCCATTAACCTCTTACTTCAAACGTAGAATATTCTAAGTGCTAAGTCGCCAAATTCTACGGAAAATCGGACAACACTTCCTTTGTTTCTACTTACTTTGCCACCTTTTTCAAGGCCGAATACAATAACCAAACAGCCCCAATTGGCTCACAATTTCTATAAGGTACTCCAATACAAATAAAAACTAAACAGCCCCAATTGGCTCACAATTTAGAAAGTAGTCCAATACAAATGAAAAACAAACTAAAAGTCCAAATTCGGCCACCTTGAGTTCAACCTTACCAATTCTTATCAAATTTCCATTTCAATCCAAATTGGTAGCATAACATGATATCAAGTCGTATTTGATTATAATAACCATAATCTTTTAAGTAAGTAACATGCGACGATTTCTAATAAACGACCAACTAGTAATCCAATTTTCAAGTGGCTTGCACAACATTTCGGATTAAGCTACAAGCAATCCATAATACTTATAAACTTCAACATACCAACTTCATGCTATCAACAAGTAAAGCTAACAACAACAAAATAAATATATAATCTTGTAACAACTTAAAAGACAAGATTATACCTTAACGTTCCTTAATCCGATTCCAATCCGAAGTCGCTCCTTAGTAGTTTAGAGCCTCTCCAAGACACTTCAATCCGCTTGTTGAGGCCCTTAGAACCACACCAACAATTATCCTTCAATTCTCCAAACAAAACCTAGAAAGACCATTAGGTTTTCACTTTGCGACTAATACGAAAACTCTCTTTTTCCGGGATTTTTCTATTGAGATACTCTTACATAACACTCATGAACCTTGGTTTAAAGTGGGGGAATTATTGGACAACAATTGAAAATCTTTCCTTTGGAAACCTAGGTTGGCCGAGAGCTTCCCATCAATTTCTTGAAAAAAAATGCTAAGTGTTAAGCCTTGTCTTGCACTAGGGAGCTTATATAAAAAAAATGGAGGGTCAAGATTAGAACAAATGGGTGGTTTGGATGCTTTTCACATGGATCAAGCCAAGTGGCATTGACCTAGTCAACAATGTCATGCTAAATGTCTTTGCAAGACTTGATCTTTTAATTTGTGGTCAAAAGACCATTTCCTCCATGTCACTTCGTCCAAGACCATATAGGGGGGTGACACGTGTCGCCCTCCCGTTCGTCGCAATATTTCGTTTTCCGACAAATTTCATAATTCCGATAAAAAATTTTACAAGTCTCAATTTTCAACACTTTCGAGATCTTACGTACGTTCTTAAAACATGTCCTGTAAATACGGGGTGTAACAATTATGATTTCATTTACAGTATTTTACAGTTTCACATACTTGGTACCTGTTATCGACCTCTTCCGGGGCTGCGTTCATGCCGCAGTAGATGTACATCGGTGGATCCGCGCTTAGGATCACGTCAGTTTTTGGGAAGCTCCGCTTTTCTGAGGCTTATCTTTAGTATAGTCCCCGCCGGTAGTTACTTGTACATTCTGTGGTATGTATGGCGACCCGTCCGTCATAGTTATGGTTACATTCTTAGAGGTCTGTAGTACTGTTGTGGGCAGGGTTGTAAAGGATTGTAACTGTTCGGTTTGATATATATATTCATGAAGGCGACCGTTTTGGTTGGCCTATTTTTCTTATGATGTATCTTGTTTCCTGTTTAAGTTTTTATTTCCGCTGATTTTCTCTGATGTTGTATCACTAGGGTGCCCGGGGTAAGGCACCAGTTGCGGGCCCGAGGTCGGGTCGTGACAAAAGTGGTATCGAGCGATTAATCCTGAAAGTGCCTACAAACCGTGTTCAGTAGAGTCTTGATTATCGTGTTGTGCACCACATCTATAATCGTGAGGTCGCAGGACATTTAGGATTGGTTTCATTCTTCTCACTCGAAGTTCGTGCCTTAGAGCCGTGTTATAAGTTGGACTCCCTGACGTATTCGTTGTACGATTATGCCTGCGAAGGCAACCAGTGGCCCGATGGGCAAAGCGTGAGGAGCTACGAGTTGAACACGAGGGTCATGAGGCACAGCCCGGTCACACCGAGATAGTACTTGACGACGAGTTTTATGGCGCCGCTAGCCCTAGCAGAGTTTAGAGGCAAATAGCTTCACGAGGCCACGATACTGAGCCTCGCATCCACGGCGAGCCGAGATATGAGTTCAAGGAGACGGCCCGATTACTAGCTAGGTGGTGGTCGAATGAGGACGACGAAGTCGGTGGTTCCGCGAGCAGTGGTTCACCCTAGATCCGATAGTCTGAGACTTCGTGATTTTTTGAGTTGCAGTTCGCCAGAGTCCTATGGAGGGAGAGATGAGGATAATCCTCAGGGTCTCGAGCTAGTTTGGGAGATTATTATACCTATGGCCGCCGGGCCATGTGTTATACCCGTATTTCCAGAGTATGTACGTGGACGACGTCGAAATTTGAGCCTTAAGTTAGGCATAGGACCGAAATTTGAGCACAAGTGAATAGAGTCGTTTTGACGAACGTTTCCACGCTTTCGTAGGAAAATTCCGGCTATGTCATTTATTATTTTTATGATTTTTCCGAGGCGAAATATTTTGGACCAACGGGAGGGTGACATGTGTCACCTCACATCGAAGCAAGTGGGGTGGCTTGACGATTGGGCCCAAGAGGGATTGGCCTTGGCCGATTGGTCCCTTTGATTTGTGCCTTGTTTTGTGGCTTATTTTGTGGAGTGTTTTGTGGAGTAGGTTAGGTGCACTTGGCTTGATCTTGGCCTTACACTTGCCTTGCACATGGCTTGATCTTGGCCATTGGTTGGCTTTTGGTTTTGCTATAAATACCCCTCGGCTTGAAGACTTCATTCATCCAAATATGTTCCAAGTCTTGCTATCCTTCCTCTCCTCTTGTTTGACTCTCGCCCAAGAGCCCCCTCCCTAGTAAAGGCCCTTGTGGCCGCAGCCTCCTCCCCTTTGAGGTGCTAGCATGGGTACCCCTAGCCTAGTTGTTTTCAGATAATACACCCTCTTGGTAGAAATACTTCCAAGTATTGTTATAATGCCCAAAATACCTTAGCCTTTACCTTGTTGTATTCCAAAAGTTACCTCCATACGTAGAGCAGGAAATACTACCTTTGTCCTTTTAGTCGCAAACCGAAACCCTAAGGAAATCTTCATTATTGGTTGAAGTATTTAAGTAGAAGTTGGTTAGAACTTCTAAGGGTTGTTTGGAGCGGATTGAGCGCACGAGTAGAGCTAAACCTTGCTCAGGATCGACATTATAACTTGGATAATTTTGGGCTTATCGAGGTAAATATCTTGACCTTCTATTGTAATTGGAAATTACATGTTGTAGGAATATATAGTTAAAGTATACTATATATAGAATTAAACATAGTTGTGCGCAATGTCTTTTGACTTAAGCTGAATTTAAAGAAGAGAATCGAATCAGTAATTACATAGATCAGACATGAGACTTGTGTAGCATTCTCAGATAGTAGAATTGTACACGTCCGGTTAGGCGTGTTAACCCCTCGGTTGGCTTGATAGCCTACTCGATAAAGGAGGAGATTTACGCTGCCATGTGGGGAAGTCGAATTTTCTGTAGAATATTGAACGATGAGATCTAGATTTTAATTAGCGCCTTGTGTCATTATATGTTGAATTACTACGTGTGGTGCAATATACGTTGCTTAAGGAGTAGCCGACTGTTTGAAGTACTTGGAGCGTTTTGCTATTAGTCGATACTGTCGCGAGGTATGTGAACCTCTTCCTATCCGTTTCTAGCATGATATGTGTATAACTATGTAGTACGGTAGACGCATACGTGTTTAATGTATTTGATTGGTTTGAAACATAAAGTGTTATAACGGCTTTATGGGTAGTTGGTTATAAACTTTATGTAGGTAAGAAAATGCTTTGTGGTTTCAAAGTAGTGATTTGACTTATAACGGATTTGATGTGTAGTAATAAAGAACTTGAAGTGTTTCAAAAGACCTTTTGAAAGGAGAGTAATACTTGGCTTTGAAAACATAAGAGTTGTACTAGCTTTATGGGAAGTTAGGTATAACGTCTTAAGAGTGATAAAAATAATGTTTTACTGATTTCGGAAATCAGAATGAGTATCGACAAACCACTGCAGTTAATAAAGGAAAATGTATTGAATAATGAAGTATGGTATTAAAACCAATAGAAACCTCCATCCGCATAAGCTAAGATAAGACAAAATGATATTACATTTCCTAGATCATGGCTGCTTAATAAGTTTAATTATAAACAAGAATAACCTACTCACATATAAGACATATGTTTCTCAAAACGTTTAAAGGAGAATTATGTTTTAAAGGATTTAAAACTATGAACTACTAAACCTTTTCTAAAATGAGAAACTTGAGCTTTTGAAATTAGGCAAACTTGAACGTTTGGAAAATAAGGTTGTTACTTGATTTTACAAAGGAAAGCATTTTGGTTTACTTAACAATGTTAGTCACTCTATTTTTATACTACGTATCGGGTGACCTTCGTAATAGAAATGGATCTTTAAAAGGAATTTAACGACGTAATACTTTGGGTTAAAATCAGACTTTGACATAAAATGAAAGTACCTTGAGTTGTGTGTAACTTGCTTATGCTTGTTGTTATGAAGCTTGACCATGTTACGTGTGATAGCCTTGTTGCAAGATCGTGTTCTACTCGACTACCGGTTCATCCGAATGTATTTCACTTGATTACGGCTCATCCGAATGTATTTCACTTGATTACGGCTCATCCGGAATGTATTTTACTTGATTACGGTTCATCCGAATGTATTTCACTTGATTACTGGTTCATCCGGAATGTATTTCACTTGATTACCGGTTCATCCGGAATGTATTTCACTTGACTACCGGCTCATCCGAATGTATTTCACTCGACCACGGCTCATCCGAATGTATTCCACTCGACTAGGTTCATGGATGGACCGGAAATGTATTCCACACGCTTTCTATATTAGGTCCATAAGATGGGCCGAGACCGCTTTTACGTATCACATGATTTGTACCTAGATGAGGAAGGAGTTCCACGCACGTGAGGATGACTTTGGCGTGAGTCACGACTTGACATGATCGCTTTTATGTTGTGAATCGTAGTTTGGTTATCATACATGTCTCTCGCTTTATATAGACTATTATGATTGCATTTACAGATTTTACGATTCACATACTTGGTACTGTTATCGACCTCTTCGGGCCGCGTTCATGCCGCAGTAAAGGTACATCGACCGCCGATCCCCGCTTATAGGATCACATTTCGCGTGTTGGGAAGCTCCGTTCCTTGAGGCTTATCTTTTGGTATGTTACCACGAGTGCGTAGATTCTTATACATTCGTGGTATGGCGGCCCTGTCCCGTCATAGCCGTTGTAAATCTTAGAGTGCAGAGCAATTGTGGGCAGGGTTTGTAAAAAGGATAACTGTTCGGGTATTTATGTATATATGATGAAGGCAACTGTTTTGGTTGGCCTGTTTATTTATCTTTTCTCTTAATTCATGTTCATGTTTTTATTTCCGCTGATTTTCTCTGATGTTGTATCACTAGGGTGCCCGGTAGGCACGACCACGGCCCGGTTCGGTCCGTGACAAAAGTGGTATCGAGCGATTAGTCTCTGAAAGTGTCTACAGACCGTGTCTAGTAGAGTCTTGATTATCGGTGTGTTGTGCACCACATCTATAATCAGGAGGCTGCAGGACATTTAGGATTGGTTTCCATTCTTCTCATTCTGAGATCGTGCCTTAGAGCTGTGTGATAAATTGGACCCCTCTGACGTATTCCTTTCCTTTACCAGTTATGCCTCCGCGTAAGGCAACCCAGGCCCAGATGGGCAAGGCAGTCGAGGGAGCTGTTAGCGAGATACAGAGGAGTACGAGGGCGCAGGCCCGGTCAGTACCTGAGACAGTGCTTCCGACGGCGGGTTTCGCGACGCCGCCAGCACCAGCAGAGTTTAGAGCCGCAGCAGTGGCTGCTGAGACTACAGTACCTGAGCCTCCAGTCCCACAGCCTGGAGCCGATGAGATGGGTTACAAGGAGATGGCCCGATCGCCGTGGTCGTGGCCGATATGAGGATAGGCCGGACGCAGCAGCCCCAGTAGCACCCGTATTTCACCCCCGAGCAGACAGTTTGAGGCTACGTGACTTTCTGAGTTGTAGCCCTCCAGTGTTCTATGGATCGAGAGCTGAGGACGACCCTCAGGAGTTTATCCGACAGCTACAGCGGATCATGAGAGTGATCAGAGCCTCAGAGGCAGAGTCGGTGGTATTGGGTTCGCATCAGCTGCGTGATACTGCAGTTGACTGGTTTGATTCGTGGGAGTTGTCCCGGAAGAGCATGCACTTCCAGCGATTTGGGACGAGTTCTCGAGGGCATTTCTTGCACATTTCTTGCCTCCACAAATGAGGAGGCTCGGCCGGCGATTTTTGACGTTGAGGCGGGATCGCGAGCGGTTAGAGAGTACAATGTGAGTTCGACTCATTAGCTCGGTATGTTCCCGCCGTGGTAGGCGATATGGAGGATGAGTACACCGCCACGCCACCGGCCGACGACTTAGCGAGGCTTGTGCGGGTGTAGCTCTTCACCGCATGGACATTGCCCGCACGCAAGCTCATGCACTAGGATGTGAGGCACGAGAGGTCGGCGGAATGACCGAGATCGCCAGAAGAGGCGAACAGCAGGTCCTTTGGTAACTTTCGAGGCGGACCGCCGCCAGCTAGCCTAGTTATGTACCTCCGCCAAGATGAGTGGTCCTCCTCGCCTTCGGGACGTTCAGGTATTCGAGCTGGTCGAGCTCCGTGGCTTCGTTCACGGTGTATACGTGGCGCTAGCCACCGGATTCATGTCCCTCGGTGCACGATGTGGCAAACATCATCCCGGGAATGTCGTCTTTTTATCGGTGCTTGTTTCACTGCGGTCGTCGAGGCCATGTGACGAGATCGTGCTTATAGGAGAGGTACCGGCTTAGCGCAGCCTCACGGATCGGCGTGTTCATCGCCTCTACGATTATGCGCCTGCAGGAAGACTTACGATTAGAGTGAGCGGTGGCTTGGTATATCCTTAACCTCTAGAGGCTTGTATGTTTTGATGTTATGTTAATGTGTTAAGTGTTATGTTCGGATAGCTTTGTCTTTGAAATGTGATTTAGGAACCCGTCAGGGGGAAAAGGGTAAGCACAGGGTAGGAAATGATGAACCTTAGAATATTACTTGAGACCTTAGATGTAAGGCCGCTTGAGTACAAGATTTTGCGAGTGATCCTTGTCGAGTGCATTTTATGCCTAGAAAGTATTGTGTGATAAGTCCTGGGTTGGGTAAATGAAAGTGGTATCTTTCATGATGTGATTTAGCAAGATTGTTCCGTCGGCGAGCAAGAGTTGGCGCGATGGGTCGGGTTGGCCATGTTGCGCCAACCCGCATCGCTTCGGCGCTGGTCAGCTCTGGGTGGTCCCGCCGGTGGTAGGGTCACGAGGGTGCTAGGCCCAAGTTTAGTTGACCATCGTATAAGTTCGTGGGTGTTCGACCGTAAGAAGATCGTGAAGGCGGGAATGGCCTTAAGGAGGATTGAGGCTAGTAAGATAACCAAGTTGGAGTGGTGACTCTGTATCGGAAAACGAAGCGTTGATCAAGTATGGTACGTCTTGGGAGAGTTCAAGTGTTCAAGAAGCGGCACGACGAGTAAGGAAGGAAGAGAATGTGTGTTATTTCGTGGCGCCGTGGCGTTGGCGACTTGTTAAAGGAACTTCATCGATATCCGTCTTGAGAAGGAACATTCGGACGAATGTTTCTAAGGAGGAGAATGTTATACCGTATTTCCGCAGTATGTACGTGTGGACGCACGCATTTAAATTTGAGCCTTAAGTTAGGCATAGGACCGAAATTTGGGCACAAGTGCCGAATAGAGTCGTTTTTCGACGAAAGCGTTTCCACGGCTTTCGTAGGAAAATTCGGCTATGTCATTTATTATTTTTGCGGATTTTTCAGAGACGAAACATTTTGGACCAACGGGAGGGTGATACGTGTCACCCTCACATTGAAGCAAGTGGGGTGGCTTGGGCGATTGGGCGTCAAGAGGGGCCATTGGCCTTGGCCGATTGGTCCCTTGATTTGTGCCTTGTTTTGTGGCTTGTTTTGTGGAGTGTTTTGTGGAGTAGGGTTAGGGTGCACTTGGCTTGATCTTGGCCTTACACTTGCCTTGCACATGGCTTGATCTTGGCCATTGGTTGGCTTTTGGTTTTGCTATAAATACCCCCCCTTGGCTTGAAGACTTCATTCATCCAAATATGTTCCAAGTCTTGCTATCCTTCCCCTCTCCTCTTGTTTGACTCTCGTCCAAGAGCCCCCCCCTCCCTAGTAAAGGCCCTTGTGGCCGAGAGCCTCCCCCTCCCCCCTTTGAGGTGCTAGCCGTGGGGTACCCACTAGCCTAGTTGTTTCGTATAATACACCCCTCTTGGTAGAAATACTTCTCCAAGTATTGTTATAATGCCCAAAATACCTTAGCCTTTACCTTGTTGTATTCCAAAAGTTACCTCCAATCGTAGAGCAGAAAATACTACCTTTTGTCCTTTTAGTCGCAAACCGAAATCCTAAGGAAATCTTCATTATTGGTTGAAGTATTTAAGTAGAAGTTGGTTAGAACTTCTAAGGGTTGTTTGGAGCGGATTGAGCGCACGGAGTAGGAGCTAAACCTTGCTCGGGATCGACATTATAACTTGGATAATTTTGGGCTTATCGAGGTAAATATCTTGACCTTCTATTGTAATTGGAAATTACATGTTGTAGGAATATATAGTTAAAGTATACTATATATAGAATTGAACATAGTTGCGTGATGTCTTTTGACTTAAGCACGAATTTAAAGAAGAGAATCTGTAATTACATAGGGTGTATTACATAGACTTGTGTAGCATTCTTGTATAGTAGAATTGTACACGTCAGGTTAGGCGTGTTAACCCTCAGTTGGCTTGATGGCGGCCTCGATAAAGGAGGAGATTTCTGTTTGTTGCGGGGGTAGTCTCGAATTTTACGTAGAATATGGAACGATGAGATCTAGATGTTAATAAGCGCCTTGTGGCCTTATAGGTTGAAGTACTACGTGTGTTGCAATCGTGGCTTAAGGAGTAGCCGAAGCGGTTTGAAGTACTTGGAGCGTTTTGCTATTAGTCGATACTCGTCGCGAGGTATGTGAACCTCTTCCTATCTGTTCTAGCATGATATGTGTATAACTATGTAGTGCGGTGAAGCGTACGTGTGTTTAATGTATTTGATTGGTTTGAAACATAAAGTGTTATAACGGCTTTATGGGTAGTTGGTTATATGACTTTATGTAGGTAAGAAAATGCTTTGTGGTTTCAAAGGGTAGCTGATTTGACTTATAACGGATTTGATGTGTAGTAATAAAGAACTTGAAGTGTTTCAAAAAGACCTTTTTGAAAGGAGAGTAATACTTGGCTTTGAAAACATAAGAGTTGTACTAGCTTTATGGGAAGTTAGGTATAACGTCTTAAGAGTGATAAAAATAATGTTTTACTGATTTCGGAAATCAGAATGAGTATCGACAAACCACTGCAGCGTTAATAAAGGAAAATGTATTGAATAATGAAGTATGGTATTAAAACCAATAGAAACCTCCATCTGCATAGAAGCTAAGATAAGACAAAATGATATTACATTTCCTAGATCATGGCTGCTTAATAAGTTTAATTATAAACAAGAATAACCTACTCACATATAAGACATATGTTTCTCAAGCGTTTAAAGGAGAATTATGTTTTAAAGGATTTAAAACTATGAACTACGAAACCTTTTCTAAAATGAGAAACTTGAGCTTTTGAAATTAGGCAAACTTGAACGTTTGGAAAATAAGGTTGTTACTTGATTTTACAAAGGAAAGCATTTTGGTTTACTTAACAATGTTAGTCACTCTATTTTTATACTACGGGTATCGGGTGACCTTCGTAAAAGAAATGGATCTTTAAAAGGAATTTAACGTACGTAATACTTTGGGGTTAAATCCGGACTTTGACATAAAATGAAAGTACCTTGAGTTGTGTGTAACTTGCTTATGCTTGTTGTTATGAAGCTTGACCATGTTACGTGTGATAGCCTTGTTGTGCAAATCTTGTGTTCTACTCGACTCACGGTTCATCCGAATGTATTTCACTTGATTCTGGTTCATCCGAATGTATTTCACTTGATTAGGTTTCAGGAATGTATTTCACTTGATTAGGTTCATCCGGAATGTATTTCACTTGATTAGGTTCATCCGGAATGTATTTCACTTGATTCGGTTCATAGGAATGTATTTCACTTGACTAGGTTCATCCGGAATGTATTTCACTCGACCAGGTTCATCCGGAATGTATTCCACTCGACTCTAGGTTCATGGGATGGACCGGAAATGTATTCCACACGTTTCTATATTAGGTCCATAAGATGGGCGAGACACATTTACGTATCACATGATTTGTACCTAGGCTGGGCGGTGAGGAAGGGATTCCACGGGCGTGAGGATGACTTTGAGGCGTGAGTCACGACTTGACATGATCGCTTTTATGTTGTGAATCGTAGTTTGGTTATCATACATGTCTCTGCTTTATATAGACTATTATGATTGCATTTCTGATATTTCTGATTTCACATACTTGGTACTGTTATCTTGACCTCCTTGGGGCTGCGTTCATCTGCGAGTAAAGGTACATCGATCGCCGATCCCCTTATAGGATCACATTTGGCGTGTTGGGAAGCTCCGTTCCTTGGAGGCTTATCTTTGGTATGTTACCACAGTGCATAGATTCTTATACATTGAGGTATGGCGGGGCCACTCCGTCATACCATTGTAAATCTTAGAGTGCATGCCTTTGTTGTGGCGGGAGTTTGTAAAAAGGATAAGCTGTTCGGGTATTTATGTATATATGATGAAGGCAAGCTGTTTTGGTTGCTTTGTTTATTTATCTTTTCTCTTAATTCATGTTCATGTTTTTATTTATTGATTTTCTCGATGTTGTATCACTAGGGTGCAGGTAAGGCACGATCACGGCCCGGTTCGGTCGTGACAATGTGATGGGAGGATGTCAGTAGGAGGATACAAGAGGATGACTCGACTCACGGGTCGGTTGCGGGTTCAGATGTTCGGGAGAAGGGGGTGCTAGTCAGATGAGGTCACCCCTGCCTCGTTGTGGCCATTGTAATAGACTCCATTATGGGGAGTGTCGTGCTAACCGGCGACTTGTATTCTTACGGCCAACAGGGCCATTTGGTGAGAGGTTGTCCGACCAGAGGTAGCACAGATGTAGAGACTCAGCCTTCAGGATCGGTGGCTGGTTCATCGCCTTATATAGCTAGGCGCCCTGTAGGGCAGGATTATGATTAGAGCGACAAAGGGGAAGTGAGGCAGTAGTTGCAGAGATATCTTTAGCTCTTAAGAGACTTGTTTATGTTGTTATGGTGGGTACATGTTAGGTTCTATGTGCGGATAGCATTGTGTTAAGTGTGAATTAGAAAACATGGGCAGTTAAGAAAGGGTAAGTCTGGAGGCGAGACGATTGTGAGCCTTAGAATTTATAACAGTTAGGACCTTGGATGCAAGGCCGCCTTGAGGGGATGATTTTACGGTTGGTTTTTGTCGAAGTACTTGGTTTGCGTAATATATATTGTAGGAAAAAAAAAATTCCATGAGTAGTGTGAGATGGAAGTGGTAGCTTTCATGACGTGAATTAGTAAGATTGTTCCGGATCGGGGAACGAGAGAGTTTGGGGCGATAGTGGGTCGGGTTGAGACGTTCGGCGGGTCAACGCGGCGAAAGGAGATGTGGTCAATTTGTGGTAATCCCGCTTTGTGATAGGGTCACGAGGGTGCTAGGCCCAAGTTTAGGTAACCATCGTACGGGTTCGTGGATGCGTTCGACCAGAATTGGTTCGTGAAGGCCGGGAATGGCCTTAGAGGAAATTGAAGCTAGTAAGATGACCAAGTTTGGAGGTAGTGACTCCAAAGTTTGGAAACTGAAGCGATGACTGAACTATATACGTGTAATAGAAAGAGTTCAGGTGTACGAGAAGAGTACGACGAGTAAGAAGAGAAGCGAACATGTGTTATGAGAACGGAAGTGATAATTCTTTTGTGAGGTTAGAGGTGATTCCTCGTTGGCTTGGATTTGAGTTTTACGCACACGATATATTCTGGCCAGTTGTGGCATGATCGGTTTTGTAAGTATAGTAGTGGAGACTACCGGTGCACGTAAGTTTAGAGACTTAGAAGGAACATTCGGGACGAATGTTTCTAAGGGGGGAAGAATGTTATACCCCGTAGTTCCAGGGTATGTATGTGAGGACGTACGTACGAGTATACGACAATAATTTTGGAAAGAACGAAAAATGTGATTTTTTTTCGACGGAAAAGTTTCCGGTTTTTGTGAAGAAAAAGGTTCGTTAATGGGAATTGGATTCCCAGATTTGGTATTTGGACTTCTCAGATTTTATTAGAATTTTGGGATTTTATTTTCGAAAATGGTCACGTGGGGCCCACGGGAGAAATTTACGGTTTTGTGGGGCCCGCTTTGTTTTTAAGATTTTCGGTATTTTGGATATTTTCGGAAGACGAAATATTTTGGACGAATCGGGGGGCGACACGTGTCACCCCCATGTGGCACCCTTGGCCGAAATTGGTGGACAAATGGCTAGCCACTTGTCCCCTTGGCCGATTGGCCATGACACTTGGTAAGCCAAATCGTTGGCCATGTGGTGTGGTGGGACCCACACACACATGGCCCAATCTTGACCACACACCTTGCATTGATCTTGGCCCTTGAATCCTCTATATATACCCCCTTAAGTTGAAGACTTATTCATCCCACACTTAAGCTTTCCAAGGCTAAAAATACTCCCCTCCCTTTGAGGTGTTTTCATCCCTCTCTCCCCCTCTTGTGTAGAAATACTTTGAGTATTATTGTATTATCCCAAATACCTTGGCCTAGTATCCCTAGTGGTATTCCAAAGTTGTTTCAATACTAGGAGCCCGGAAATACTACTTTATTCCAATAGCCGTAAAGTGAAACCCTAGAAAAATCTTCCTAGCTTGGTTGAAGTATTTAGAGAAGTTGTTTGGAAACTTCTAAGGGTCGCTGGGAGCGGGTTGGAGCGTAAGGATTTGGAGCTTTTTGCTTCTTGTCGATAATCGTCGCGAGGTATGTGAACCTCTTCCTATCTTTTCTAGCATGATTGTTGTGAACTATGTAGTACGGTAGACGTAAATGTGCTAAGTGATTTGGTTGGTTTAAAACATAGGGTGTTATAATAGCTTTATGGGAAGTTAGTTATAACGACTTTATGTAGGTAAAAGAATGGTTTATTGATTGTAGAAAGTTAAGAGACTTGATCTTAAAAGATAAGAGACTTGACTTATAAACGACTTGATTTTGAAAGTTAAGAGACTTGATCTTGAAAGATAAGAGACTTGACTTATAACGACTTGTTTTGGAAAAGAAGTAACTTGATTTTAAGTATAGGTTATGTCACGACCGAACCGGGCGTGGTCGTGCCTACCGGGCACCTAGTGATACAACATCAGTAATCAGTGAACATAAAACAAGACATGAAAATATTAAGAAGTAAGCGATGTCGGAGAAAACTTGCCTTACGGCATATATATAAATCAATTTTAAAACCGAGCGATCCACGTCCCATTACAACTCGCCTGTAAGATTACTACTGGACCTCTAAGAATGATACGACAACAATGGCGGGACGGGGCCCGCCATACCACGAATGTAAATACCTACAACGGGGACTATACCATCGATAAGCCTCGGAGAAGCGGGCTTCCATCTGACTGTGACCCGAGAACTAGGATCAACGGCGGTGTACCTCAACTGCGGCATGAGCGCGCGGCCCGAAGGAGGTCGATTAACGGTACCAAGTATGTGGCGTAAAGTACTTAAATGAAAACATATCATTTTAAAATCAGTTGGCAAGTATGTATGAAACAAGCAAGTAGCGCGCATAGTGCCATATCATAAACAAGCAACAATAGGTAAGCGTAATGAGTCTTTTCTAGGTGCGAATGATCGAGCGGGGCCAATTGCGTAGTATCACCATGCAAGCCTAATCACGGACTCCGTAGTCGCATAGGCCACTCATATAGGCGCGTAAGATACGTAACCCGCGTCGAGGGTAGCTACTCCTCGGCGTCGCCTGGACTCGTAGTCCGCATGGCCACATAGACGCATGAGGTATAACCCCGCATCACTAACCTGGAACTCCCGTAGCTCCGCATAGGTCCCCTGGACCCGCATGAGGTATTCTCGAATCATGGTCCCAGACCGCTTGAGTCTACCCCGCATCGGAGGGCAGCTTAACCCCCGGTAATATGTCAAGAGGTGAGTGATAGTACACTAACATAACAGCTTATCTTTAAACAACATAAGCACAACAAGAATACTCTCTTACACAAACGTTACAAGACACTAACACACGTAGCATCCTAACATGTTTACTTATCAAATCAACAAGAAAGTATTACAAGGCTATCACAAACGGCCTGATCAAGTTATACACGAGGTACATTCTAATATATGATTAACCAGGTCGGGTATCTATTCCCAAAGTACTTCATACATTATCTTTTAAAAGATACGTTACGTTTACAAAGTCACACAATACCCGTAGTATATGAAAATAGAGTGATTATCTTTTGAAGTAAATCAAAACACTTCTCTTCGTAAAATCAAGTAACAACATTCTTTTCCAAATGTTTCAAGTTTGCCTAATTTCAATTACTCAAGTTTCTCATTTTCGAAAGGTTTCGTAGTTCATAATTTTTAATCACTTAATGATATAATTCTCCCTTAAAAGAAATTTGAGAAACATATGTCTGATATGTGAGTAGGTTATTCTTGTTTATAACAATCTTATTTAAGCAGCCATGATCTAGGAAATGTAACATCATTTTGTCTCATCTTAGTTTTTATGCAGATGGAAGTTTCTACTGGTTTTAATAATACTTAATCTGTCAAAACATTTCCTTTTATCAACGCTGCAGTGGTTTGTCGATACGTTCGATTTAGAACTCGATAAAACATTCTTAAGCCGTTATACCTAATTTCCCATAAAGCTAGTATAACTCTTAAGTTTTCAAAAACTAAGTATTACTCTTCTTTCAAAATGATTCAAAAATCTTTTGAAATACTTCAAGTTCTTTATTATCACATAACCACAGGTTATAGTTCAAATCGATTTACCTTTTAAAAACCACAAGTATTTTCTTACCTACATAAAGTCATTATAACCAACTTCCTATAAAGCGTTATAACACTTTATGTTTTAGACCAATCAAATACATTTAACACGTATGCGTCTATCGTACTACATAGTTACACATATCATGCTAGAAGAGATAGGAAGAGGTTCACATACCTCGCGACGATTATCGACTAATAGCAAAGCGCTCAAGTACCTCAAACCCGGCTACTCCTTAAGCCAAGTAGATCGCCACGCATAGTACTTCCACCTATAAGGCCACAAGGCGCTTATTCACATTTAGGTCTCTTCGTAGAACATTCTACAGAAAATTCGGCACCTCGCCATGCAGCGTAAATCTCCTCCTCTAGCAGTAGGCTACGAAGCCAGCGGGGTTATACGTCTAAACCGGACGTGCACAATTCTACCTCAGAAAAGCTACACAAGTATCATGTCTGATCCTATGTAATTCTGATTCGGCACTCTTCTTTCGAAAAGGTTTCTTATTATTCGAGCTTAAGTCGCGAGACATTGCCGTAAGTATTATTCAGGCTTAAGTCCAAAGACATTGCCGATAACAACGTTCAGTTCTATATATAGTATACTTCAACTATATAATCTTACAACATGTAATTTCCAATTACAACAGAAGGTCAAGAGTGTTTACCTTGATAAGCCCAAAATTATCCAAGTTTAATGTCGATCCTGAGCAAGGTTTAGCTCTACTCGTGCGCTCAACTGCTCAAACAACCCTTAGAAGTTCTAACCAACTGCTACTCACATACTTAAACTATCAATGAAGATTTCCTTAGGGTTTGGTTTTTGTGGTGAGGAAAGTATAATAGTATTTCGGACTCTACGTAGAGGTAATTTTTGGAAAGTACTACGAGGTATATGGGCTAAAGTATTTGGGCATTATAACAATACTTGAAGAGTATTTCTATACCACAAAGGGGGGTATTTATACGAGACAACCATACAAGGCAAGGGGGTGTACCCCTCGGCTTAGCACCCCTAGGAAGGGGTGGGTACCTACCGGCCTGAGGCCCAACAAAGGGGAGGGGTGTTCTTGGGCGAGAACACTACACTCGAGAGGGGAGAAGGCTTTCAAGACTTGGAGATTTGTTGGAGTGGATGAATAAGTCTTCAAAGGGGGGGGGGGGTATTTATAGGTCAAGTAATGGCCAACCAATGGCCAAGATGAAGACAAGTGTTAGGCAAGTGTAGGGCTAGGATTTGGACATGTGTTTGTGGGCCCCACTTTCTCATCTACCACACAAAATATCTAGCCAAACATTGACCAAATGTTTAAGGCATGGAACATGAAAAAAACGTGCCAAAGGAAGCTCAACCAAACCGTCCACTTGAGGGACAAGTGTCACCCTCTCGTTGGTCCAAAATATTTCGTCTCTCGGAAAAATCCGCAAAAATTAGAAATGACATAGCCGGAATTTTTGTTATACCCCGTATTTCCAGAGTATGTACGTAAGGACGTACGTAGAAAATTTGAGCCTTAAGGTAGGCATTGGATTCGAAATTTGGGCACAAGTGCCGATTAGAGTCGTTTTACGTGAAGCGTTTCCACTTTCGTAGAAAATTCCGGCTATGTCATTTCTAATTTTTGGGGATTTTTGCGTGTGACTAAATATTTTGGACCAACGGGAGGGTGACATGTGTCACCCTCACATTGGAAGCAAATGGATTGGCTTGGACGATTTGGGCGTCCAAGAGCCTTGGTTGGCCTTGGCCGATTGGCTCCCTCTTTTGTGCCTTGTTTTGTGGCTTGTTTTGTGGAGTGTTTTGTGGAGTGTTTTGTGGGTGCACTTGGCTTGATCTTGGCCTTACACTTGCCTTGCACATGGCTTGATCTTGGCCATTGGTTGGCTTTTGGTTTTGCTATAAATACCCCCTCTCTTTGAAGACTTCTTCATCCACTCTTCACTTGCCTAAGTCTTGAGAAACCCCTCCCCTCCCTCTTGTTGACTCTCGTCCAAGAGCCCCTCTCCCCCCTTGAAATTGGCCTTTGGCCGAAACCCTCCCCCTTTGAGAGCCTTAAGCCGAGAACCCCCCCCTCCCTTAGGGTGTTGTTCTCGTGTGGTACCCCCCTTTGTGGTATTGAAATACTCCTCCAAGTATTGTTATAATGCCCAAAATACCTTAGCCTTATACCTTGTAGTTTTCCAAAGATACCTCTATACGTGAGTCAGAATACTACCTTTTGTCCTTTTAGTCTCAAACCGAAACCCTAAGGAAATCTTCATTGTTAGTTGAAGGATTTGAGTAGAAGTTGGTTAGAACTTCTAAGGGTTGTTTGGAGCGGATTGGAGCACTCGGAGTAGGAGCTAAACCTTGCTCAGTATCGACTTTTATCTCGGATAATTTTGGGCTTATCGAGGTAAATAATCTTGTCCCCCTATTGTAATTGGAGTTTACCTGTTGTTGATTATATAGTTGAAGTATGCTATATATAGAACTAAACATTGGATTGTGGCAATGTCTTTTGACTTAAGCACAGAAGAATCGAATGTATTTACATAGGGTATGTCTGATGAACTTGTGTAGCATTCTTGTGTGGTAGAATTGTACTCGTCAGGTTAGATGTGTTAACCCCTGGTTGGCTTGATAGCCGGCCTCGATAGAGAGGAGATTTCTTGTCACGACCCGTTCGGGGCGTGGTCGTGCCTTAGGGGCACCCAGTAGTCATACATCGAGAAATCAGCGGAAATATAAAACAAGACATGAAAGCAGTTTATAAAATAAGACACGATTTATGTGAACAAGCGTCGCCTTTCGGCATATATATATGAACAAGGTTTAGCGATTACATCCGACCTTTGTACAACATGACATGACTACAGACCTCTAAGGAAATATACAACTATGGCGGGACGGGGCCCGCCATACCGACTGTACAAACTATCTACAATAGGAGATCATACCAAAAGTAGAGCCTCGGAGAAGATGGAGCTCACGACACCAATGCAAAGAGATCCTAAGGATGCGGATCTAGCACTGCCTTGCCTGCGGCATGAGCGCGGCCAGAAGGAAGGTCGATAACAGTACAAGTATGTGAAACTATAAAGTACTTTAAAATGAAATCAAAGTATTTAAAACCTTTTCACAAATACAATCAGTTCAATTGCACATAGTGCCATATCACAAACAATACTTGATGCTAGGAAAGCGCTAGAGTCTAGTCTAGGCGCGAATGATCGAAGCAAGGCCAATCGCCCATAGTATCATTCTGCGTGCCTAGTCACGGACTTCCGCGATCCGCATAGGTCACACGGACCGCATGAGGTATACCTCGCGTCGGGGCAGCCAACCCCGGCATCCGCCTAGGCTCCGCGGCCGCATAGCCTCAAGGACGCGTAGTCTCAGCGGACGCGCATAGGAATCCCGCGTCGGGCTAAGCGCCGGAATGATCAATCTGGAGCATACGCTGCTCGCGCATAGTCTCACGGACCGCGTAGGCCGTATAGACCCGCATCGAGAGGCAAGCCCTCGGTATAAATAAGTCAGGGGTAGGTGATACAATAACGATACAGCGGACTTACGGTTAGCAGCGTAAGCACGGCAAGAATGACCCCTTTACGGCATTACAAGACACTAACACGGTAGCATCATAACATGTCTACTTATCAAACAATCTACTACACTTAAGAAATCAATACAAGGCTTTTATAAACAAACAAGTAAAGTTCCTTTTCATCTTTCTTAAGTTGTTATACCTAACTTCCCATAAAGCTAGTATAACTCTTAAGCTTTGTTTTAAAACCAAATATTTATCTTCTGTTAAAAATGATCGATATTCTTTTGAAATGTTTTGGTTCTTTGTTATTGAGCTTAAGCAGTGAGGCATTACCATAAGTATTATCGAGCTTAAGTAGTGAGGCATTACCATAAGTACTATTCGATTAACACGTATCGTCTAGTACTATATATTGTAAAATATCATGCTTTAGGAAGAATCACATACCTTACCGTGAAAACCACGCCAAGTTGAATATGTCGCGCGAGAGTCGACTATAATAGTCACAGATATCTATCAAAGACTACTCACGAGGTCATTCTAAGCGGGGTTCATAATTCTCGGAAAGTCGGGCAGCACAACCCTGCAGGTGAGCTATTTAAGTCTTGGTGAAAGCAGTCCTATGTGAGTGCGATTGTGATTATTCTTCTTTTAAAACCTTCTTGTGGTAATAGTTCAATTCTTTTACGTGATATTCTTCTAAGTATTTATACTTATCCTTATACTACAACGGTAAGTATTCTCTAATTCAAAAGAGGTTAGGATTATTACCTCGGTAAGCCCAATAATATCCTAGATAAAGTCGCGCTGAGCAAGGTTTAGCTCACCAAGTTTATGCTTGGTAGCTCAAGAAACCTTAGAAGTTCTTCACAACTTCTACCAAAGACTAAGGGATTTGGGCTAGGGTATTTTGGGCATTATAACGATACTAGAAGACAACTTTTCTACCAAGGGAGGGGTAGATTTCGGCTAGGCTAGGGAGTATTCGGCCAGGCCACCTTGAGGGAGGAGGTGTTTGGGCGAAATGGCTACTAAGGGAGAGGAGAGGATTTTTAGACTTGGAAGATAACTTTGTGGATGAAGAACTCTTCATCAAAGGGGTATTTATAGCTCAAGCCTTGGCCAACCAATGGCCAAGATGAAGACAAGTGCAAGGCAAGTGTAGGGTGAGGATTAACTAAACACAAATATCCTACCAACTCCTTGACTTGTGCCATGGCACAAAAAGCGTGCCAATGTTTCTCCATTTTCGTCGATGGGCGATTCAAGTCCATCAATGGGAGGGTGCCAAGTGTTGCCCTCGTTGGTCCAAAATGTTTCGTCTCTCGGAAAAATCCGCAAAAATAAGAAATGGCATAGCGGAATTTACTCTGAAGGCGTGGAAGCGTTTCGTCGGAAAGCGATTCTTTTAGCGAGTTGTGTACAAATTTCGAACTTGGCTATCTTTAAGGCTAAACTTTTATGCGTCGTATTCCACTTACGTACATACTGCGGAAATACGGGTATAACATTCTCCTCCTTAGAAACATTCGTCGAATGTTCCTTCTCAATCTGATTATCGAAGAAGCTTAAGCAGTTAGCAAATGCCACACGCGGCCACAAAACAACACTTAGGCATAAATGATAATGGAAATTTACAAGTAGGAAAGTGAATTACGGAGGTGTGGGGAATAGGTGAGATACTTCTGTCATGTCCTCCTCGGCTTCCCACGTCATCTCTTCCACGAGCTCGTTCCGCCACAAGACTTTGTGGAAGCCCGTCCTTCGTCATGGGCGCCTAACTTTGACGATCGACTATCGCTATGGGAATCTCCTCATACGATAGCCTCGATCACACTGGACATCGTCAATCGGGTGCACCTAGATGGATCCCGATACATCTCGCCGGCATAGATCGTGAAACAGGATGCACGCCTCCGGATCGGACGGCGGATCAACTCGTAGGCAACCTTGCGCCACTGCGGACAATCTGAAGCGGCCCGATGTACCTTGGTGAGCTTCCTTCTTCCCGAATCTCATCACACCGCCATGGGTGACACGCTAGGAAAACCCAATCATGAACCTCAAACTCAAGAAGCGGCGGCGATGATCTGCATCGACACATCGACTCTGGTTGTCGATAGCCGCTCTCGGATAAGCTTCACTTATCCATCACTGCTTTGTACCAAATCTGGTCCCACTAGGCATCCCGCCCACATCGAACCAACCTATAGGCGTCTGCACTTCCTCCCATACAAGGCCTCATAAGGCGCCATCCGAATCTTGGAGTGGTAGCTATTATTATATGCGAACTCAACTAGAGGCAAATGATCCTCCCAACTACCACTAAAGTCAATAACACGGGCTCGCGGCATATCCTCGAAGTGCGGATAGTGCGCTCTGCTGTCCGTGCATGCGTGGATGAAATGCGATGCTCGAGCTCACTGCGTCCCTAAACCCTGCTGGAAGGACCTCCGAAGTTAGCGTAAGCGGGCTCCTGCATGCGATATGATCGAAGTAGGGACTCCATGTAGTCGCGATCTCTCGGATGTAAAGTGCGGCATAATCCTCGGTAGAAAAAGTCGTCTGACGGGAAGAAAGTGGGCTGATTTCGTCGACTGTCGGCGATAACCCATATAGAATCATGTCTCCTCGAGTGCGAGGTAATCCTGTGATGAAGTCCATGTTGATTACCTCCCACTTCCGGTCGGGATCTCTATCGCTGTAACAAACCACGGGCCTGCGGTGCTCTACCTTCACTGCGACAACACGGGGCGAGCTACGAACTGCGCAGCGTCCCTCTTCAAGCCATCCCACGATACGGATCTAAGGTCGTGGTACATCTTGGTCGACCGGATGGATGAAATGCTTGTATTTGTGTGCTTCCCCAGAACAACTGCCGAAGTCACGAAACATCACGGAACACCTGATGCGCCTCAAACCTTAGCACCCCGTGGTGCTACCTCAAAGGACCGCGCCCTCACGAAGAGGCGTATCACGATATCGAATCAAAGTGGATCCTCGAGCTGTTGCCTCTTCACCTCGCCGGCGATGGAAGACTCGGCAACCTCGCGAACTCTAACCCGCTGCTATCGAGAATCAATCAAGCGGACACCAGGCTCGCTAAGCGATGCAAATCACGAACCATGTCCCTCCTCTCTGTTGCGCATCGATAGGCTCCCCGTCGACCTACGACTAAGAGCATACGCACAACATTGGCCTTCCGGGTGGTATAGGATATCAACATCGTAATCCTTAAGCAACTCTAACCACCGTCTCTGTCGTAAGTTCGGCTCCTCTGGTGAAGATATCTTTGGAGGCTCTTGTGGTGCGTATAAATATCCACGTGAACCCGTACAAATAGTGCCTCGGATCTTGGCGTGAATCACGGTGCGACTCCAAATCATGGGTGGGGTAGTTCCTCTCGTGTTTCTTGTGTCGGGATGCATATGCTATAACCACGCCATCTGCGTCAATACATCCCAACCCGATGCTCGCGCGTCACAATACCGACATAACCATCTGGACCCTCGGAAGTAAGAAGCGAGGCGGTCGTCGGTCTCTCGCCGGCTGGAAACCACGCTCCTGCATCGATCCACTGAAACTTGGCTGCCTTACGAGCGGCCTAGTCAATGGTGCGAGAGATAAAGCAAACTTCTCCACGAACCGCCGATAATAACTGCAAGGCCCGAGCTGCGAACCTGCAGCCGGAGTAGTAGGTCTCGGCCAAGTCTGCGCCTCGATCTTGGCGTATCAACTCGAATGCCATCGGCCCGACAATATGCCCAAGAAAGCGCCTGAAGTCAACAAAACTCACATTTGGAAAACTTGGCGTGCTGCTGATCTGAGAAGCTATCGGCCGATCGCTCAAATGCTCGCGTGCTCACGCTCTGGCGAGAATAAACCAAGATATCATCGATGAACACTATCACAAGCGTGTCCAAAAATGGTTTGAACACTCGGTTCATCAAATCCATGAATCTGCGGAGCATTGGTCAACCAAAGACATGACCACGAACTCATAATGCCGTCTGGGTCGGAATGCGATCTAGGGACATCCGCCTCTCGACACGAACACGATGATAGCGACGCAGATCAATCTTGGAGAAACATCTCGCGCCACCTGGCTGGTCGAACAAATCATCAATCACGGGAAGGGTATACATTCTTAATGGTCACCTTGTTCATTGCTGTAATCAACACGTGCGCGGCGTCCGTCCTTCTTCTTCACGAACAATACCGGCGCCCCGGGGAGAAACATTTGGCCTAATGAAGCCGCTTCTCTAGCAAATCCCTAGTGATCCTTGACTCTCTCTCAACTCGGCGGTGCCGTTACGTATGGCGGAATGGAAATAGGCGAGTATCGCAATATGTCAATACAAAACTCAATCTCTCTCGGGAGGATGCGGGAGGTCATGCGGGAACACGTGCGGGAACTTCGTGACTCGAGGCGGCGAAAATCTGGTACCGCGACCTCGATATCAAACACTCGAGCGAGATGGTAGATATACCGCCTGCGCACCATCTTCCTAGCCTTGAGGTAGGAAATAAACCTACCACCGGCGTCTGGTGCTCCTCCCACTCAACAATGGCTCGCCGAAGCTGGAACCGTACTATTCTCTCTGCGGTCCACATTGGCGTAGCAGAGGCTAGCCAATCCATCCCGTGATCACGTCGAAGTCAATCATCTCGACTCTATCAAGTCGGCTAGGGTTCGACGTTGTAAATGGTCACGAGGACAAGCTACATATACCCGCAGAGCTACCGAATCACCCATGGCGTAGCTACCTCGAAAGGTCTATGGACTCGGGCTCTATCCTATCCTACTAGCAACAAGGGAGATATATAGGGCCAGTAGAACCGGATCTATCAAAGCATACACATCAAACCCGGCCCGATAAGGTACTGTGGCGACATCGGTGAGGCCTCACGATCTGTCGGTGGACAAAGCATATATGCGGTTACGAGGACCGCTAGAAGCGGGACTGCGCCACGACCTGCTGCCGCGACCCGCTGATCCATGTGTACCTTGCCCTCGGGGCGAGTAGCTGTCGAGGATGAAGAAGCGGCAGCAGACCACATGGTGAGCCTACCGGTAGCGCCCCGGTCGGACAAACTACCGCAAAGTGACCTGCGGCCACAAGTATAGCAAGCTCGGTCTGACTCGAGAATGGTATACGCCCGCGGGCACTGCGAAGCGGACCTCGAGCGGTTAGCACCCGCTACCGGAAATCCGAAGTCACGGGGCCACGACACGCCCCGACCGCTCTGGTGGGATGAAAATGAGGTAGGGCGCTCTGCTGGTGTGGTGCAAATCTGGACCTGGCGATGCCGCCCACCACGAGGACCACCAAAAGAAGGCCGTCTTGGCCTTAACCTGCTGGCGATATCGCTCTGCCGGCGGTCTGCGCTCGCCGCATCTAGTGCATGGGCTGCGTGCGGGTAATGTCCATACGGTGAAGAAACACACCGCGCATGACTCGGCCATATAATCATCTAGCGGTGGCGTAGCGGTGTACCACATCCTCCATATCGCTACCAATCTTTGGGACATATCTAGCCAAAGAATCAAACTCGACATTGTATTCCACGGCGGTGCGTCCCCTGTCTCGGCGAGAATCTATCGGCTCGTGCCCTCGCATCTGCGGAGGCGAAGTGTGTGAGAAAAGCCTCAGAAAACTCATCCCATCTTCTTTGGAGTGCATGCTCTCCCGGAAAGCTCCGTAGAATCAAACCAATCATTGCGGTGTCACGCGGCCGTCGCGAACCGAATATCACGACCTCGATCTCGAAGCCACGATCACCGCGTAATCCTCTGCGGTGGCGGATGAACTCCTGCGGATCATCCTCGGCCTCGACCCGTAAAACTACGGCGGGCTCTGACTCGAAATCTCGCGACCTCAAACTATACGCCTCGGGTGCCTTACGGAGTGCGGGGCTGGAGGCTGGAGCTGTCGCATCGGTCTCTCTCGTGTCGGGCCTGACTTTAGCCAAAGGCTGGGCCGTCTCCTTGTACCCTAACTCCTCCGCGGTGTGGGGCGGGAGGTGTGGGTGCTGTGGTCTCTTTGGGGCGGCGGCGTCATAGAACTCGCCGTCTACGGTATAGGCGGGCACGAGCCCTCGTAACTCTGGGTGTCTGCTAGCGACTCCGCCATTGCCTTGCCGCCAGGCGGGTTGCCTTACGTGGAGGCATAAGCTGTTACGAGGAAGGAATACGTTAGAGGTCGACCTATAACCTGACTCTAAAGCACGATCTCGGAATGAGAAGAATGGAAACCAATCCTAAATATCCTATAGCCTCACGATTATTGGTGTGGTGCACAACACGCGATAATCGAACTACTAGATACGATGCTGTAGACACTTTCAGAGATTAAGCGCTCGATACCACTTTTGTCACGACCGTTCGGGGCGTGTGGTAGTGCCTGCAAGGGGCACCCAGTAGTCATACATCGGAGAAATCGGCGGAAATATAAAACAAGACATGAAGCAGTTTATAAAATAAGACCACGGTTTATGTGAACAAGCGTCGCCTTTCGGCATATATATATGAACAAGGTTTAGCGATTACATCAAACCTTTGTACAACATGACTACAGACCTCTAAGAAATATACAACTATGGCGGGACGGGGCCGCCATACCTGGCTACAAACTATCTACAATGGGAGATCATACCAAAGTAGAGCCTCGGAGAAGATGGAGCTCACGACACCAATGCAAAGAGATCCTAAGGATGCGGATCTAGCACTGCACGCCCTTACTGCGGCATGAGCGCGGCCCGAAGGAGTCGATAACAGTACCAAGTATGTGAAACTATAAAGTACTTTAAAATGAAATCAAAGTATTTAAAACCTTTTCACAAATACAATCGGTTCAATTGCACATAGTGCCATATCACAAACAATAACGATGCTAGGAAAAGCGTAGCAGGTCTAGTCTAGGCGCGAATGATCGAAGCAAGGCCAATCGCCCATAGTATCATTCTGCGTGCCTAGTCACGGACTTCGCGATCCGCATAGGTCACACACAGACGCGTGAGGTATACCTCGCGTCGGGGCAGCCAACCCGGCGTCCGCCTAGGCTCGCGGCCGCAGCCTCGAAGGCCGCGTAGTCTCAGCGGACGCGCATAGAATCCCCGCGTCGGGCTAAACGCCGGAATGATCAATCACGGAGCATACGCTGCTCGCATAGTCTCGCGAACCGCGTAGGCCGTATAGACCGCATCGAGGGCAAGCCCTCGGTATAAATAAGTCGAGGGTAGGTGATACAATAACGATTACAGCGGACTTAGGTTAGCAGCGTAAGCACGGCAAGAATGACCCTTTACCGCGGCATTACAAGACACTAACACGGGTAGCATCATAACATGTCTACTTATCAAACAATCCTACTACACTTGAAATCAATACAAGGCTTTTATAAACAAACAAGTAAGCAGTTCCTTTTCATCTTTCTTAAGTTGTTATACCTAACTTCCCATAAAGCTAGTATAACTCTTAAGCTTTGTTTTAAAACCAAATATTTATCTTACATTAAAAATGATCGATATTCTTTTGAAATGTTTTGATTCTTTGTTATTAGGCTTAAGCAGTGAGGCATTACCATAAGTATTATTCGAGCTTAAGCGTGAGGCATTACCATAAGTACTATTCGATTAACACGTATGCGTCTAGTACTATATATTGTAAAATATCATGCTTTAGGAAGAATCACATACATACCAGTGAAAACCACTTGAGTTGAATATGTCGTGTGAGAGTCGACTATAATAGTCACAAATATCTATCAAAGACTACTGCGAGGTCATTCTAAGCAGGGGTTCATAATTCTGGAAAGTCGGGCGTGACCACCTACAGGTGAGCTATTTAAGTCTTGGTGAAAGCAGTCCTATGTGAGTGCGATTGTGATTATTCTTCTTTTAAAACCTTCTACTGTGGTAATAGTTCAATTCTTTTACGTGATATTCTTCTAAGTATTTATACTTATCCTTATACTACAACGATAAGTATTCTCTAATTCAAAAGAGGTTAGGATTATTACCTCGGTAAGCCCAATAATATCCTAGATAAAGTCGCGCTGAGCAAGGTTTAGCTCTAAGTTATGCGCCGGTAGCTCCAAGAAACCTTAGAAGTTCTTCACAACTTCTACCAAAGACTAAGGGATTTGGGCTAGGGTATTTTGGGCATTATAACGATACTAGAAGACAACTTTTCTACCAAGGGAGGGGGGGTAGATTTCGGCTAGGCTAGGGGGGTATTCGGCCAAGGCCACCTTCACAAGGGGAGGGGGAGGTGTTTGGACGAAATGGCTACTAAGGGAGAGGAGAGGATTTTTAGACTTGGAAGATAACTTTGTGGATGAAGAACTCTTCATCAAAGGGGGTATTTATAGCTCAAGCCTTGGCCAACCAATGGCCAAGATGAAGACAAGTGCAAGGCAAGTGTAGGGTGAGGATTAACTAAACACAAATATCCTACCAACTCGCTTGACTTGTGCCATGGCACAAGCGTGCCAATGTTTCTCCATTTTAGTCGATGGGCGATTCAAGTCCATCAATGGGAGGGTGCCAAGTGTTGCCCTCGTTGGTCCAAAATGTTTAGTCTCTCGGAAAAATCCGCAAAAATAAGAAATGGCATAGCGGAATTTACTCTGGAAAATTTGTGAAGCGTTTAGTGGAAAGCGATTCTTTTAGCGAGTTCTGTACAAATTTCGAACTTGGCCTATCTTTAAGGCTAAACTTTTGTACGTACGTATTCCCTTACTTACATACTCTGTAAATACAGGGTATAACATTTCTGTTGCTTGGGAGAGTCTTTGCCGAATTTTACGTAGAAAGATAGAATCTTGTGTTTTGGGGTTAATGAGCGTTTGTGACCTTTATAGGTGAAAGTACTAAGAGTAGCGTATTCTACTCGAGGAGTGGAAAGGGCTAGCAAGGTTGTAGTACTTGGAGCATTTTGCTTATTGTCGTTAAATCGTCGCGAGGTATGTGAACCTCTTCCTATCTCTTAGCATGATATGTGTGAACTATGTAGTACGGTGAGCGTACGTGTGTTAATTGTATTTGATTGTTGTAAAACATAAAGTGTTATAACGGCTTTATGGGAAGTCGGTTATAACAGCTTTATGTAGGTAAGAAAAATACTTTGTGGTTTTAAACTGATGTGAATTATAACTGGCTAGTTATAATAAAGAACTTGATGTATTTCAAAAGATTTATAAATCGTTTTGAAGGGAGAGTAACACTTGGTTTTAAAGGTTTTAAAAAGAGTTATACTAGCTTTATGGGGAGTTAGGTATAATGTCTTAAGAAAGGTAAAGAAAATGGTTTACTGATGTTAGAAGTTAAGAGACTTGATCTTATGAGATAAGAGACTTAACTTATTTGTTTTAATGTGAATGTTTGTGTGAAACCTCATTCGTGAGTAATGAGTACTTGGTTTTATTTAAAGGGATAATGTTTTACTGATTTTGGAAATCAGAATGTGTATCGACAGACCACTGCAGCGTTAATAAAGGAAAATGTATTGAATAATGATGTATCGTATTCAAACGGTAGAAACCTCCATCTGCATAGAAACTAAGATGAGACAAAATGATATTACATTTTCTAGATCATGGTCTTTGTAATAAGAATGTTGTAAACAAGAATAACCTACTCTCGCGTGAGATATATATTACTCAATTGTTCTAAAAGGAATCAGTGATTAAGTTTGGGAACTATGAAACCATTTGAAAATGAGAAGCTTGAGTAATTGAAACTAGGCAAACTGGAACTTAGGAAAAGAATGTTGTTACTTGATTTTGAAAAGGAATGTGGGTTGGTCATTCTAATACTACGGGTATCGGGTGACGTTTATAAAAGTAATGGATCTCTTTTAAAAGAACTTAACGTATGTAGTATTTTGGGGTTGAAAACCGGACTTTGGCATAAAATGAAAGTACTTTGAGTTGTGTGAAACTTGCCTATGCTTGTTGTTGTGAAACTTGCCTATGCTTGTTGTTGTGAAACTTGCCTATGCTTGTGATGATAGCCTTTGTTGTGCAAGTGTGGTATTTACGTATTCTGGCGTCTCGATAGAGGCGGTTGACTTATTGAGAACTTACTTGGGCGTCTTTGGCGGTGATGGAGAATTCCACGGGTATGTTTCCATTTTGATTGTCTTGTTGTTGATGTCACATGGACGTGTCTACCGTCTGATATTAGGGGCATGCGGCCGTGCGGCGGGTTGATTACCGATATATGGTTATTCGCAACATGGGCGTGTCTACCGTCACGATATTCGGGGCATGTGGCCATGCGGCGGGGTTGACCACCGATATATTGTTATTGAGGTTACATGGGCATGTCTACACCGTCACGATGTCCGGGGCATGTGGCGTGCGGCCTTATTATGTGTTGCATCATGGACATGTCTGCCGTCTGATGTCCAGGGGCATGTGGCCATGATGCGAACATGATGGATGTGGTGGGCGTGAGACCCATAGTTATATTTGAGTGGTGACTTTGAGGCGTGAGTCACGACTTGGCTTTTATGTTGCGTCTTGTATTTTGGTTATCATCATGTCTCACCTTTATATAGGTATTATGATTTAAGCTGCGATATTCTGATTTCACATACTTGGTACTGTTATCGACCTCGCCCGGGCTGCGTTAAATCTGCGGTAGAAGTACATTGGTATCGATCCCGCTTGTAGGATCACGTTTGACGTTTTGAAGCTCAGTTCCTTGAGGCTTATCTTTGGTAGGTTTCCACGAGTTGTAGGTTCTTGTACATTCGGGGGTATGGCGAGCACTGTCCGTCATAGGTTATTCTCTCTTAAGTGCATGCTTTGTTGTGGGCGGGGTTTGTAAAAGGATAAGCGTTGGGTTTTTATGTAAATCTGAGAAGCATTTTATTTTGGTTGGCGGTTTATTTATATTATCTCTTATTTCATGTTCATGTTGTATGTTCGCTGATTTTCTCGATGTTGTATCACTAGGGTGCCGGGGTAAGGCACGATCACGGGCGAATTTGGTGTGACATAGTGGTATCGAGCGATTAGTCCTCGGAAAGTGTCTACCGTGTCTAGTAAGTCTTGATTATCGGTGTGTTGTGCACCATCTATAATCGAGGAGGCTATAGGACATTTAGGATTGGTTTCTATTCTTCTCATTACGAGATCGTGCCTTAGAGGCTGTTATAAGTTGGACCCTCGGCGTGTTTCGTTTTACGATTATGCCTGTGAAAGGCAACGAGGCCCAGAAGGGCAAAGCGTAGGAGGCTGCTAGTGGGATTGAGAGTGCGAGCGCGAGCGTCGATCACGAGTAGTGCTTGAGCGGCGAGTTTTGCGGCGCGCCCGGCCAGCGAGTTTAAGCGCGGCGGTGGGCTGCTGAGACTCTGATACACGAGCCTCGATCCATGATGCAGGCGGGAGATGGGTCGCGAGAGATGGCGATTTTTGGCGAGGTTGTGGCGAGATATGAGCAGTGAATCTGGCGATTCGATTCAGCGGCACTTTGTGGTGCACGAAGCGAATAGTTTGAGGCTACGGGACTTTACGAGTTGTAGCCCGCCGAGTTTTATGGGTGAGGCACGAGGATGATCGCGAGGAGTTCATCCGTCGATTCTGAAGGATCATGCGGGTGATCGAGGCTTGAGAGACCGAGTGCTGTGACGCCCGGTTCGCATCGGTGCGTGATACGCGATCGATTGGTTTGATTCGTGGGAGCTTTCGGGAGAGCATGCACCTCGTGGTATGGGATGAGTTTTGAGGGCTTTTCTCACGCACTTCTTGCCTCGCGGATGAGGAGAACGCGGTAAACAGATTTTATTCTTGAGGCGAGAGCGCGACTGTCGGGAGTACAATGTCGAGTTCGATTCTTTGGCTCGATATGTCCTGCGCTAGTTGCGATATGGAAGATAGGGTGCATCGCTACGTCACGGGCTAGATGATTATATGGCGAGTCTTGTGCGGGTGTTTCTCTTGGTAGGGCATGGACATTGCCGCGTTCGAGCTCGTGAACTTGGAGTGCGAGGCGCGGTCGGCAGGTGGACGGCTTTGTGAGAAGAAGGCCAAGGCGGTAGGATATTTTAGCGACTTCCGGCGGACGCCTCGGCCAGAACTAGTTATGTACCTCGCCCATTGCGAGTGGTCCTCCGCGACGCCGGGACCGCAGGATATTCGAGGCGGTCGGGGCTCCCGAGTTTGAATGTTCGGGAGTAGGGTGTTGGCGGATCGATCACCCTACCTCGGTGTGGTCGATGTGGTAGACGCATTTGAAGTGTCGTAGTACGAGGAGCTTGTTATTCTTGCGGCCAGCGAGGGCCATATGGCGAGGCTGTCCGACGAGGTATGGCTGGTAGGATAGCCTGAACTACTAGCGATTGCGGGCCACGATAAGTCGCGGTGGAAGTTCACAGATTTAGCGGGCCTTGAACCGCCTAGTTTCAGGTATATCCTTAACCCTGTAGATACTTGTATGTATTGATGTTAATGATGTGTTAAGTGTTATGTTCGGATAGCTTTGTGCTATAGTGTGATTTAAAAATCTGGATGGTGTGAGATGGAGGTGGTAGCCATGATATGTTCGTGTCGGAGGCGGAAGTTGGCGCTACGGTGGGTCGGGTTGGGGCCATGTTGCGGGCCAACCGCGTCCCGTTCGAGGAAGGTCGGCTGCAGGTGGTCGCGGTGGCGAGTCACGAGGGTGCTAGGCCAGTTTAGATGACCATCGTATGAGTTCGTGGATACGTTCGGCGAGAATCGGTTCGTGAAGGCCGAGAATGGCCTTAGAGGAAATCGAGGGTAGTAAGATGACCAAGTTTGGAGTAGTAACTCCAAGGGTTGGAAAGCAAGCGTTGGCGGAAGTGTGAGTGCGGATACTAGAAAGAGCTCGAGTGTTCGAGAAAGTGCGACGAGATAGGGGAGAAGTGAGCGTGTGTGATCGTTTCTTTTGTGAAATGTAGGTGCGAAGGAGTATATTTTAGACCTCGGGTAAGGGTTTTGTGATGATTAGAGGTGTTTCCTCGTTGACTTGGGTTTAAGTATTGGTGCGTTTGTTATTTTTATGGCGGGTGTGGCATGATCGTTTCGTGCGTATAGCGATGAAGGCTATACTAGCGCGTGTTTGTGTTGAGACTTGAGAAGGAACATTGGACGAATGTTTCTAAGGAGGAGAATGTTATACCGTATTTCCAGTATGTATGTAAGGGCGTCGTAGAAAATTTGAGCCTTAAGGTAGGCATTGGATTGAAATTTGGGCCTGAGTGCCGATTAAGTCGTTTTACGGCGAAGCGTTTCCACTGACTTTCGTAGAAAATTCGGCTATGTCATTTATAATTTTTGCGGATTTTTAGGGTGTGAAACATTTTGGACCAGCGGGAGGGTGACATGTGTCACCTCGCATTGAAGCAAATGGATTGGCTTGGGCGATTTGGGCGTCAGAGCCTTGGTGGCCTTGGCGATTGGCTCCTCTTTTGTGCCTTGTTTGTGGCTTGTTTTGTGGAGTGTTTTGTGGAGTGTTTTGTGGGTGCACTTGGCTTGATCTTGGCCTTACACTTGCCTTGCACATGGCTTGATCTTGGCCATTGGTTGGCTTTTGGTTTTGCTATAAATACCCTCTCTTTGAAGACTTCTTCATCCACTCTTCACTTGCCTAAGTCTTGAGAAACCCTCCTCCCTCTTGTTGACTCGTCCAAGAGCCCTCTCCCTTGAAATTGGCCTTTGGCGAAACCCTCCCCTTTGAGAGCCTTAGCGAGAACCCCACTCCCAGGGTGTTGTTCTCGTGTGGTACCACTTTGTGGTATTGAAATACTCCTCCAGTATTGTTATAATGCCCAAATACCTTAGCCTTATACCTTGTAGTTTTCCAAAGATACCTCTATACGTAGAGTCGGAAATACTACCTTTTGTCCTTTAGTCTCAAACCGAAAACCACTAAGGAAATCTTCATTGTTAGTTGAAGGATTTGAGTAGAAGTTAGTTAGAACTTCTAAGGGTTGTTTGGAGGCGGATTGGAGCACTCGGAGTAGGAGCTAAACCTTGCTCAGGATCGACTTTTATCTCGGATAATTTTGGGCTTATCGAGGTAAATAATCTTGTCCCTATTGTAATTGGAGTTTACATTGTTGATTATATAGTTGAAGTATGCTATATATAGAACTAAACATTGGATTGTGTGATGTCTTTTGACTTAAGCACTGAAGAAATCTATTTGTATTTACATGGGGTATGTCTGATAGACTTGTGTAGCATTCTTGTGTGGTAGAATTGTACTCGTCAGGTTAGATGTGTTAACCCCTTGGTTGGCTTGATAGCGGCCTCGATAGAGGAGGAGATTCTGTTGTTGCTTGGGGAGAGTCTTTGCGAATTTTAGGTAGAAACATAGAAACTTGTGTTTTGGGGTTAAAAGACGTTTGTTACCTTTATAGGTGAAAGTACTAAGAGTAGCGTATTCTACTCGAGGAGTGGAAAAGGCTAGCAAGGTTGTAGTACTTGGAGCATTTTGCTTATTGTCGTTAAATCGTCGCGAGGTATGTGAACCTCTTCCTATCTCTTCTAGCATGATATGTGTGAACTATGTAGTACGGTGAGCGTACATGTGTTAATTGTATTTGATTGTTGTAAAACATAAAGTGTTATAACGGCTTTATGGGAAGTTGGTTATAACGACTTTATGTAGGTAAGAAAAATACTTTGTGGTTTTAAAAGGTAAGCGATGTGAATTATAAGCGGCTAGTTATAATAAAGAACTTGATGTATTTCAAAGATTTATAAATCGTTTTGAAGGAGAGTAACACTTGGTTTTAAAGGTTTTAAAAAGAGTTATACTAGCTTTATGGGAGTTAGGTATAATGTCTTAAGAAAGGTAAAGAAAATGGTTTCTTGATGTTAGAAGTTAAGAGACTTGATCTTATGAGATAAGAGACTTAACTTATTTGTTTTAATGTGAATGTTTGTGTGAAACCTCATTCGTGAGTAATGAGTACTTGGTTTTATTTAAAGGGATAATGTTTCTTGATTTTGGAAATCGAGAATGTGTATCGACAGACCCGCTGCGGCGTTAATAAAGGAAAATGTATTGAATAATGATGTATCGTATTAAAACCGGTAGAAACCTCAATCTGCATAGAAACTAAGATGAGACAAAATGATATTACATTTTCTAGATCATGGTTTCTTTGTAATAAGAATGTTGTAAACAAGAATAACCTACTCTCGCGTGAGACATATATTACTCGATTGTTCTAAAAGGAATCAGTGATTAAGTTTGGGAACTATGAAACCATTTGAAAATGAGAAGCTTGAGTAATTGAAACTAGGCAAACTGGAACTTAGGAAAAGAATGTTGTTACTTGATTCTGAAAAGGAATGTGGGTTGGTCATTCTAATACTACGGGTATCGGGTGGCGTTTATAAAAGTAATGGATCTCTTTTAAAAGAACTTAACGTATGTAGTATTTTGGGGTTGAAAACCGGACTTTGGCATAAAATGAAAGTACTTTGAGTTGTGTGAAACTTGCCTATGCTTGTTGTTGTGAAACTTGCCTATGCTTGTTGTTGTGAAACTTGCCTATGCTTGTGATGATAGCCTTTGTTGTGCAAGTGTGGTATTTACGTATTCTGGCGTCTCGATAGAGGCGGTTAACTTGTTGAGAACTTACTTGGGCGTCTTTGGCGGTGATGGAGAATTCCACGGGTATGTTTCCATTTTGATTTACGTCTTGTTGTTGATGTCACATGGACATGTCTACACCGTCTGATATTAGGGGCATGCGGCCGTGCGGCGGGTTGATTACCGATATATGGTTATTGCGCAACATGGGCGTGTCTACACCGTCTGATATTCGAGGCGTGGCGTGCGGCGGGTTGACCACCCGATATATTGTTATTGAGGTTACATGGGCATGTCTACCGTCACGATGTCCGGGGCGTGTGGCGTGCGGCCTTATTATTGTTGCATCATGGACATGTCTACCGTCACGATTCCAGGGGCATGTGGCCATGATGCGAACATGATGGATGTGGTGGGCGTGAGACCCGTAGTTATATTTGAGTGGTGACTTTGAGGCGTGAGTCACGACTTGGCTGCTTATGTTGCGTCTTGTATTTTTGTTATCATACATGTCTCACCTTTATATAGTATTATGATTTAAGCTGCGATATTCTGATTTCACATACTTGGTACTGTTATGCGACCTCCTTGAGGCTGCGTTCATGCGGTAGAAGTACGTTAATTTGTCGATCCGACTTGTAGGATCACGTTTAGCGTTTTGGGAAGCTCAGTTCCTTGGAGGCTTATCTTTGGTAGGTTTCCACTGAGTTGTAGGTTCTTGTACATTCAGGGGTATGGCGAGGCCTGTCCGTCATAGGTTGTTATTCTCTCTTAAGTGCAGTATTTGTTGTGGCGGGGTTTGTAAAAGGATAAGCATTGGGTTTTTATGTAAATCTGAGAAGGCAAGCTGTTTTGGTTGGCGGTTTATTTATATTATCTCTTATTTCATGTTCATGTTGTATGTTCCGCTGATTTTCTCGATGTTGTATCACTAGGGTGCGGGGTAAGGCACGATCCACGGGCAATTTGGGGTGTGACAATTTTCCGCCATGAAGTCTTGAAAAAGCGTTTGCGTCAACGACTCTAGCAGGGTGTTGTGCACAAAATAAATCGTCCAAGCCAACTTTAAAGTTCAAACTTTCTACGTACGTCCTTACGTACATACTCTGAAAATCGAGGTATAACATTCTCCCCTCGTAGAAACATTCGTCGAATGTTCTTTCTAAATCTCAAAACAAGCGTGCGCGATGGTCTTCACTACTATACTTATCGAACAATCCGCCTGGCCAGCCCACAACTGCGCTGAAAATACTTACATCCAAGTCACGAGGAAACACCTCTAACATCACAAGCGCTCCCATCAGGTCTAAAATATAATTCCTTCGCACTTTCTCCATACAAAAGAAATGGTCACGTCTACGCTCGCAATACATGCTCGCTTCTCCCTTTACTCGTCGTGATACCACTTTTGTCACTTTGCGCGAGGTTCTAGTGTCACTCGGCGACCTAACAAATGGTACTGGCTGTATCACGATCCACGGTGTCATTACACTCGAACTCTTACCACATTTAAATCGCCTTGGTTCCAAATCTGGGTTACTATCTCGATTGGGTCATCATTAGCGGGAACACTCTGAATGGATCTCGATACTTTTCTGCATATAGCAACACGAAAGGCCAGGACGTCTTGCCTCCTAAGTCGGACGGCAAAGCTAACATATAGGCAACTGGCCTACTATGCACAAGATCTGTAAGGCCCAAGTAACTCGGGCTAAGTTCCTCTGTTATCAAAACTCGTCACCGCTATCAGGGTGGTACCTTGAAGACCGGCCGTCGGCACGAACTCTAAGCGTCGTCGTAGATAATCCATACGATTTCTACGAGTGCCAAAATCTCTTCTAGATAAGCTTCACTTTATCCACGATGCTGTTGGAACAAACTGAACCAACTATCGAACCTTGCCAACATCGAACAAATCGGCCGCAACTTACACTTCCGCCCTACAAGGCTTCATAAGGAGACATCAGAACAACGAAATGGTAGCTAAAAACACTCCTTGACGAGGAGACAACAAACCTTGCAACTACCCCGAAATCCAAACAACGGCGAATGTGATCGAGACTCACTTTGAGTTCTAACCTGCACGGTATAATGTTATACCGTATTTCCAGTATATGCGTGGGGAATACGTCTGAAAAGTCTAGCCTTAAAGTTAGGCAAAGCGTTTTTTTGGGCCTGACTCACAAAAGCGAATAGTTTCGGCGAAATGTTTCCACGACTTTCGTAGGGTAAATTCGGCTATGCCATTTCTAATTTTGCGGATTTTTCAGAGGCGAAACATTTTGGACCAGCGGGAGGCGACACTTGTCACCCTCGATTGATGGACTTGAAATCGTCCATTTGGGCGATTTGGACTATGGAGAACACGTTTTTGTGCCTTGTGCACAAGTCGAGGAGTTGGTAGGATATTTACGTATAGTTAATCCTCACCCTACACTTGCCTTGCACTTGTCTCAATCTTGGCCATTGGTTGGCCACTTCGACCTATAAATACCCCCAGAGATGAAGAGTTCTTCATCCACAAATCTTTCAAGTCTTGAAAATCCTCTCCTCTCCTTAAGCCTTTCGTCCAACACCTCACTCCTTGTGAAGTTTGGCCGAGGCCTACCACTAGCCTAGCCGAAATCTACCCCCTCCTTGGTAGAAAAGTGGCCTTCTTGTATTGTTATAATGCCCAAAATACCTAGCCCAAATACCTTAGTACTTAGTAGAAGTTGTGAAGAACTTCTAAGGTTTCTTTAGAGCATACAACTTAGGAGCAAAACCTTGCTCGGTAGCGACTTTTCTAGGATATTATTGGGCTTACAGGGTAACTAATCCTAACCCTCTTTTGAATTAGAGAATATATATCTTGTTGTAGTATAAGAATAAGTATAAATACTTAGAAGAATATCACAGAATAGAATTGAGCTATTACCACAGTGAAGGGTTTAAAGAAGAATAATCAAGCTGTACTTACATAGAATTTGTTTTCTGATGAACTTATATAGCTCAGGGTAGGGAAGTGCTGCCCGACTTTCAGTAGAATTGTGAACCCTCTGTTTAGAATGACCTTGAGTAGTCTTTGATAGATATCGTGACTATTATAGGGTGACTCTCTGCGACATATTGACTTGGCGGTGGTTTTATTTGAGAAGGTATGTGATTCTTCCTAAAGCATGATATTTTACAATATATATAGTGCGGTGAGCGTACGTGTGTTAACTAAAATATAACTACGGCAATGTCTTTGACTTAAGCTGAATAATACTTACGGCAATGCCTCACGGCTTAAGCTGAATAACACTACAGTGATGCCTGGCTTAAGCTTTGAATAATAAAGATGCGAAAGCATTTCAAAGAATCTTGAATCATTTTTATGAAGAGAACTAATTGGTTTTAAGCGAAGCTTAAGAGTTATACTAGCCTTATGGGAAGTTAAGTATAACCACTTAAGATTGATAAAAAGCAGTTTGCCTATGTATTTATAACAGACTTATATTTAATTGTGAAAAGAATAATAAGATGGTTTGATAAGTAGACATGATATGATGCTATGTGTGTTAGTGTCTTGTAACGTTTGTGAAAAAGAGTCTTCTTGTTGTGCTTATGTTGTTTAACGATAAGCTGTTATGTTAGTATAATATCACTCACCTCTTGACATGTCACAGGGGTTAGGCGCCTCCGTCTGCGGGGTAGACTCGGTGATGCAGGACCGTGATTCGAGAATACCTCATGCGGGTCCAGGGACCTATGCGAAGCTACGGGAGTTCAGGTTAGTGTGCGGGGTTATACCTCATGCGGTCTATGTGGCGTGCGGACGGCGAGTCGGGGCGATCTTAGGAGTAGCTACCCTCGATGCGGGGTTATGTACCTATGCGGGCCTATGTGATTGGCCTATGCGGACTACGAGTCGAGATTAGGCTTGCATGGTGATACTACGGGCAATTGGCCTGCTTGATCATTCGCGGCCTAGAAAAGACACATTCTGATTTACCTATTCTGCTCTTGTTTGTGATGTGGCCTTATATGCGGTTTCCTTGGTTGTTTCATACATACTTGCAAAGCTGTTTTTAAATGATATGTTTCATTTAAGTATTTTACAAGTTTCATATACTTAGTACTGTTATCTTGACCTCCTTGGGGGCTGCGTTCATCTGCGGTAAGGGCAGCAGTGCTAGATCCACATTCTTAGGATCTCTACGTTGGTGTCGGGAGCTCCATCTTTTAGGAGGCTCTACTTTTGGGTATGATCTCACTGTTGTAGATAGTTTTATGCTGATCGAGGGTATGGCGGGGCCACTGTCGTCATAGTTGTATATTTCCTTAAGTGCGTAGTCATGTTATGCGATTGTCGGATGTAGCTGCTAAACCATTTTATATATATATGCGAAAGCGATGTTTTCTCACATAAAGCGTGTCTTATTTTATAAAGCTGTTTCATGTCTTGCTTTATATTTCGTGATTACTACGATGTATGACTACTTGGGTGCCGGTAAGGCACGATCCACGGGCCGGGCGAAGTCGTGACAAAAGTGGTATCGAGCGATTAATCCTCGGAAAGTGTCTGAGGCCGTATCTAGTAGAGTCTTGATTATCGGTGTGTTGTGCACCACCAATGTCGAGGCTATAAGATATTTAGGATTGGTTTCCATTCTTCTCATTACGAGATCGTGCTTTAGAAGGCGTGTTATAGGTTGGACCCTGCAGCGTATTCCTTTCACATGTGATTATGCCTCGCGTAAGGCAACCGGGCGGAAGGGCAAAGCGGCCGAGGTAGGCGCTAGCGAGACACCCAGTCCTGAGGCTCGAGGCCAGTCTATACGAGGCAGCGAGTTCTATGGCGCCGCCGGCCCAGCGAGACCACGGTACCCGCCTCTGTCCCACGGCTGGGCGGAGGTTAGGTACTGAGAGATGGCCCGACTTTGGCTAAAGTTGTGGCCCGTCTGAGAGAAGGTGGATGCGGCGATTCAGTTCGATTCGGCTCAGCGGTCGCGCGTGGTACAGGCGAGATAGTTTGAGGCTCTGAGATTTCTTGAGTTGTAGCGCCCGAGTTTTACTGGTCGAGGCGGAGGATGATCGCGAGGAGTTCATCCGTCGGCTTGAAGGATCGTAGGGGTGATCAAGGCCTCGAGGCAGTCTGTGACGCCGGTTCGCGTCGTTGCGTGATCTGCGATCGATTGGTTTGATCATGGGAGTTATCCGGGAAACCGCGTCCCGGCTACAGGATGAGTTCTGAGGCTTTCCTCACTCACTTCTTGCCTCGCGGATGAGGAGGCGCGGTGATAGATTTTTACTGCGAGCGAGAGGGCCTTGTCGGGAGTACAATGTCGAGTTTGATTCATTGGCTCGATATGTCCCGGCATTAGTAGCGAATATGGAGGATAGAGTGCACCGCTATGTCCGGGCTGAAACGACTATATGGCGAAGTTATGTGCGGGTGTTTCTCTCGGCCGGGTATGGACATTACCGCATGCGAGCTCATGCTCTTGGATGTGAGGCGTAGAGACCGCGGGTTGTGCGGCGAGAAGGCCGGGGCGGCGGTCTTTTGGTGGCTATCGTGGTGGCGGCCTCGGCGATCTAGGTGCACCACGGCCAGCCGAGCACTCTGCGCGTCCTCGGCCACGGCCGAGATATTCGAGGCGAACCGGGGCGAGGACTTGAGCGTCGAGGCGGCGGAAGTGCGGCGATCGGGACCGCCCGCCGGTGTGGCCGTCTGGTAGATCCCGCCGGGAGTTGTGGTGCTACGGGAGTTTGTTTGATTGTAGCGGCGAGGTCACTATGCGGCTTGTCGACTAAGAGGCGATCTTGATGGTAAGTCGGCCTACGAGTTCTTTCGCGGTCTTCGTCATCGGCGATTACTCGCCCGGAGGGCAAGGTACTCGTGGACCGGCGTGTCGCGGCGGTCGTGGCGCGGGTCCCGATTCTAGCGGTCCTCGAGCGCATTTATGCTTTGTCGGTAAGCGGGATCGGGAGGCCTCGCGATGTCGTCCGCGGTACCTTATCGGTTCTAGGTTTGATGTTTATGCCTTGATAGATCAGGGTTCTACTCTGTCCTATATATCTCCACTTGTTGCTAGTAGGATAGGGATAGAGCCTGAGTCCATAGACCCTTTCGAGGTAGCTACGCGATGGGTGATTCGATGGTAGCTCGGCGGGTATATAGAGCTTGTCTGTGACCATTTACGATCGTCGGACCACTGGCCGACTTGATAGAGTTGGAGATGATTGACTTGGCGTGATTATGGGGATGGATTGGCTAGCTTCTTGCTACGCCAATGTAGGCTGAGAGAGAGTAATGCGGTTCCGGTTTCAGGCGGTTGTTGTGTGGGAGGAGCACGGTATCGCCAGAGGTAGGTTTATTTCTACCTCAAGGCTAGGAAGATGGTGCGAGAAGGGTATATCTACCATCGTTCGGGTGTTTGATCTGAAGGCTGCGGTACAGTTTTGATCGATTCGATAGTCGTGAGTTCCCAGGCGTGTTTCGGATGACCTCGGGTATCCTGAGAGGTAGATTGAGTTTTGTATTGACATATTGCCAGACACTCGGCCTATTTCCATTCCGCCATACGAATGGCTTTGCCGAGTTGAGGAGTTGAAGGATCGACTTAGAGATTTCTTTGGAGAAGGGCTTCATCGGGCCTAGTGTTTCTCGCAGGAGCGCGGTATTGTTCGTAAGAAAAGAAGGGCGGGGCAGCTGCGCATGTGTGTTGATCTGGCGGTGAACAAGGTGACCATTAAACGAATACCCTTCCCAAGATTGATGATTTGTTCGACGGTTGCGAGTGCGAGATGTTTCTCAGATTGATCTGCGATCGGGCTATCATCAGTGCGAGTCGAGAGGTGGATGTCCTAGGTGCATTCGGGACGATGCGGGCATTATGAGTTGGTCATGTCTTTTGGGTTGACGATGCTCGGCGTATTCATGGATTTGATGAACGAGTGTTCAAACCATTTTGGACGCGTTTGTGATAGTGTTCATTGATGATATCTTGGTTTATTCGCTCGAGCGAGGAGCATGCGGATCATTTGAGGTATCTTGTGATTCTCGAGACCAGCGATTATGCGCCAAGTTTTCCAAATGTGAGTTTTGGTTGACTTGATGGCGTTTAGGGCATATCGTCGGGGTGATGGCATTCAGTGGATCGGCGAGATCGGCGATCGAGGACTTGGCCTGAACCTCTTACTCGACGAGGTTCGCGATTTTACGGGCCTTGCGAGGATATTATCGGTTCGTAGAAGTTTGCTTCTATCTACGCACCATTGACTAGGTGACTCGGAAAGCGGCGAAGTTTGATGGTGAGGCTTGTGGCGGGGTTTCGATTCTTGAAAAGAAGGCGGCAGCCGCCCCGTTCTTACTCTTCGGAGGTCGGATGGTTATGTCGTGTATTGTGATGCGTCGGGAATCGGGTTGGGATGTGTGTTGATGCGGCATGGCGGGGTTATAGCATATGCGTCAGCGGTGAAGAAACACGAGGAACTACCCGCGTGATTTGGAGTTAGCGGTAGTGATTCACGCTTTGAAGATCTGGAGGCACTATTTGTATGGGGTTCACGTGGATATTTATACTGAGACCACAGAGCCTCAGGTATATCTTGACGAGAGGAGTGAACTTACGGCGAGGCGGTGGTTAGAGTTGCTTAAGGATTACGATGTTGATATCTTGTACCACGGGGAAGGCGATGTTGTGGCGAGATGCTCTTAGTCGTAGGTCGATGGGAGCCTATCGGATGTGCGGCTAGAGAGGAGGACATGGTTCGTGATTTGCTTGATTAGCGAGCCTTGGTGTCCGTTTGATTGATTACGATAGCGGTGGGGTTAGAGTTCGTGAGGTTGCGAGTCTTCCATCGTCGAGGAGGTGAAGAGGCAACGATTCGAGGATCGGCTTTGATTCGATATCGTGATACAACTCTTCGTGAGGCAAGGGTCCTTTTGAGGTAGCACTTTGATGGGGTGCTAAGGTTTGGCGGTGTGTGTTCGGATGTTTGAGACTTGGCGAGTTCTTGGGAAGCACACAGCGCGTTACTCTATCCATCAAAGTCGACCAAGATGTACCACGACCTTAGATCGTGTATTGGTGGGATGGCTTGAAGAGGCGTTGCGAGTTCGTAGCTCGGTGCGTGTTGTCGGCGGTGAAGGTGGAGCACGAGGCACGGTGGTTTATTCTGACGATTGAGATCGAGCACGGAAGTGGGAGGTAATCAATATGGACTTCATTATAGGATTACCTCGCACTCGGAGAGACATGATTCTATATGGGTTATCGTCGGCGGTGTGAAATCAGCCCACTTTCTTCCGTCGGGGCGACGCACCGGTGAGGATTATGCGGACTTTACATCAGAGATCGTCGGTGCATGAGTCCTACCCGATCATATCGAGCAGAGCCCGATTCTGGCTAACCAGAGTCCTTCGAGAGGGTTTAGGGGCGAGTGAGCACAGTCTGCATTTCATCCACGAGCAGACGGACGGCGAGCGCCTTATCCGGACTCTTGAGGATATCTTTGCGAGCTTTGTGTTATTGACCGATGGTAGTTGGGAGGATCATTTGCCTCTAGTTGAGTTCGCGTATAATAATAGCTACCACTCCCGATTCGGATGGCGCCTTATGAGGCCTTGTATGGGAGGAAGTGCAGATCGCCTATAGGTTGGTTCGATGTGGGCGAGTGCGGCTAGTGGGACGGTTGATGCGAGCGATGGATAAGGTGAAACTTATTCGAGCGGCTATTGGCGACTGAGTCGGCCAATCGTATCACAGATCATCGTCGTCGGCATCTTGAGTTCGAGTTCATGATTGGGTTTTCTAAAGGTGTCACCCATGAAGGGTGTGATGAGATTCGGGAAGAAGGAAGCTTCGGCCACAGGTACATTGGGCGTTTGATTATCCGCGAGGTAGGCAAGGTTGCCTATGAGTTGAATCTGCCGTCCGTCTGGAGGCGATGCATCCGATTTTCACGTATCTATCTTTGAGGAGATGTATCGGGGATCCATCTAGGAGTACACCGATTGGCGATGTCGGTGGCCAGGGTTATCGTATGAGGAGATTCCATAGCGATAGTCGATGCGTCGAGTTAGGCGTCTGCGGACCAGGCGTGGCCGTCGAGTCTTGTGGCGGAGCGAGCTCGGGGAGGAGATGGCGTGGGAAGCGAGGAGGACATGAGGCGAAGTATCCTCACTATTCCCAGCGCCTCGGGTAATTCACTTTCCTACTTGTAAATTTTCGTGATCGTTTCTGCCTAATTTTTGTTCTGTGGCCTTGTGTTTCATTTGCAAATGTTTTAGTTATGAAGAATCTTATCGTTAGCGTCTTGGGAAGGAACGTTCGGAACGAATGTTTCTAAGGAGGAGAATGTTATACCACGTATTTCAGTATGTCTTGTTATACCGTATTTCAGTATATGCGTGTGGGCGTGCGTCACAATTTTGAGCCTTAAGTTAGGCATGTTTCGAAATTTTGGGCAAGTGCGATTAAGTCGTTTTACGGCGGAGCGTTTCCACGGCTTTCGTAGAAAATTCGGCTATGTCATTTATAATTTTTGCGGATTTTTAGAGGCGAAACATTTTGGACCAGCGGGAGGGTGACATGTCACCCGCATTGTTAGCAAGTGGAGGACTTGGGCGATTGGGCGTCAAGAGGATCGGTTGGCCTTGGCGATTGGTCCTTGAATTGTGCTGTTTTGGCCTTGTTTTGTGGAGTGTTTTGTGGAGTGTTTTGTGGAGTAGGGTTAGGGTGCACTTGGCTTGATCTTGGCCTTACACTTGCCTTGCACATGGCTTGATCTTGGCCGTTGGTTGGCTTTTGGTTTTGCTATAAATACCCACAAGTGTGAAGACTTCATCCGTTCAAAACTTCCAAGTCTTGAAACCCTCTCCTCCCTTCTTGTTGTGCTAGTGAGAGCTTCCCCTCCTCCCCACCGTGAGGCCTTGTGGCCGAGAGCACACCCTCCCCTTTGTGGTACCTTGGTAGTGGGGTACCCACTGCTAGTTGTCTTCGTATAATACCACTTGTTGTGGTATAGAAATACTCTCTAATATTGTTATAATGTCCAAATACCTTGGCCCAAATACCTTGTAGTATTCCCGAGTTACACTTATCTAAAGCCAGAAAATACGATTATACTTCCTTTAGCAAAAAGCGAAACCACTAAGGAAATCTTCACCGTTGTTGAAGTTGTAAGTAGAAGTTAGTTAGAACTTCTAAGGGTTGTTTGGGCTCGGAGTAGGAGCTAAGCGTTGCTCGGGATCGACTTTATACTTGGATAATTTTGGGCTTATCGAGGTAAACACTCTTGTCCTTCTATTGTAATTGGAAATTACATGTTTGAATATATAGTCGAAGTATACTATATATAGAACTATACTTAATCTTGTGTGATGTCTTTTGACTTAAGCTGAAGAATTAAGAAGCCCGAGCTGTAATTACATAGGGCGTATTCTGATGAGACTTGTGTAGTATTCTTGTGTAGTAGAATTGTACACGTCAGGTTAGGCGTGTAAAACCCCACGGTTGGCTTGGTGGCCGGCCTCGATAGAGAAGGAGATTTGCGTGGCGGGAGAGTCTTTGCCGAATTTTACGTAGATTATGGAGCGTTGAGATCTAGATGTTAATAAGCGCGCTTGTGGCCTTATAGGTTGAAGTACTACGTGTGGAGTGATCCAGCAGCTTAGGAGTAGCGGCGGTTTGAGGTACTTGGGCGTTTTGCTATTAGTCGACAATCGTCGCGAGGTATGTGAACCTCTTCTATCTCTTCTAGCATGATATGTGTGAACTATGTAGTGCGGTGAGCGATACGTGTGTTAGCGTGTTTGATTGTTCTTAAAACATAAAGTGTTATAACGGCTTTATGGGAAGTTGGTTATAACGACTTTATGTAGGTAAGAAAATACTTTGTGGTTTTAAAAGGTAGCGATGTGAATTATAAGCGGCTAGTTATAATAAAGAACTTGATGTATTTCAAAAGATTTATAATCGTTTTGAAGGAAGAGTAACACTTGGTTTTAAAAGGTTTTAAAAAGAGTTATACTAAGCTTTATGGGAGTTAGGTATAATGTCTTAAGAGAGGTAAAGAAAATGGTTTCTTGATGTTAGAAGTTAAGAGACTTGATCTTATAAGATAAGAGACTTAACTTATTTGTTCTAATATGAATGTTTGTGTGAAACCTCATTCGTGAGTAATGAGTACTTGGTGTTATTTAAAGGGATAATGTTTCTTGATTTGGAAATCGAATGTGTATCGACAGGACCAACTGCGGCGTTAATAAAGGAAAATGTCTTGAATAATGATGTATCGTATTAAAACCGGTAGAAACCTCAATCTGCATAGAAACTAAGATGAGACAAAATGATATTACATTTTCTAGATCATGATTTCTTTGTAATAAGAATGATGTAAACAAGAATAACCTACTCTCGCGTGAGACATATATTACTCAATTGTTCTAAAAGGAATCAGTGATTAAGTTTGGGAACTATGAAACCATTTGAAAATGAGAAGCTTGAGTAATTGAAACTAGGCAAACTGGAACTTAGGAAAAGAATGTTGTTACTTGATTTTGAAAAGGAATGTGGGTTGGTCATTCTAATACTACGGGTATCGGGTGACTTTTATAAAAGTAATGGATCTCTTTTAAAAGAACTTAACGTATGTAGTACTTTGGGGTTACAAACCGGACTTTGGCATAAAATGAAAGTACTTTGAGTTGTGTGAGACTTGCCTATGCTTGTTGTTGTGAAACTTGCCTATGCTTGTTGTTGTGAAACTTGCCTATGCTTGTTGTTGTGAAACTTGCCTATGCTTGTTATTGTGAAACTTGCCTATGCTTGTTGTTGTGAAACTTGCCTATGCTTGTGATGATAGCCTTGGTTGTGCAAGTGTGGTATTTACGTGTTCTGGCGTCTCTCGGTAGAGGCGGTTGACTTGTTGAGAACTTACTTGGGCGTCTTGGCGGTGATGGAGAATTCCACGGGTATGTTTCCATTTGATTCTTGTCTTGTTGTTGATGTCACATGGACATGTCTACCGTCTGATATTAGAGCATGCGGCGTGCGGCGGGTTGATTACCGATATATGGTTGTGCTGCAACATGGGCGATGTCTGCCGTCTGATATTCGGGGCATGTGGCCATGCGGCGGGGTTGACCACGATATATTGTTATTGAGGTTACATGGGCATGTCTACCGTCTAAGATGTCCGGGGCATGTGGCGTGCGGCCTTGTTATTGTGTTGCATCATGGACATATCTGCCGTCTGATATTCGGGCATGTGGCCGTGATGCGAACATGATGGATGTGGTGGGCGTGAGACCCGTAGTTATATTTAGTGGTGACTTTGAGGCGTGAGTCACGACTTGGCTAACTTTTATGTTGCGTCTTGTATTTTGGTTATCATACATGTCTCTGCTTTATATATTATTATGATTTAAGCTGCGATATTCTGATTTCACATACTTGGTACTGTTGTCTTGACCTCGCCCGAAGGCTGCGTTCATGCGCGGTAAGTGCATCGATCGTGGATCCCGCTCTTAGGATCTCACTTGTGTCGGAAAGCTCCGTTCCTTGGAGCTTATCTTTGGTATGTTTCCACGAGTTGTAGGTTCTTGTACATTCGAGGTATGGCGAACCTGTCCGTCATAGTTGTTAATATATCTTAAGTGCAGTGTCTTTGTTGTGGCGGGGTTGTAAAAGGATTAAAGCGATCATGTTTTATGTTCCGTGATTTTCTCGATGTATGTATCACTAGGGTGCAGGGTAAGGCACCGATGTGAGCCGGAGTTTGGGCGTTACAAAGTGGTATCGAAGCGATTAGTCCTCGGAAAGTGTCTGAACCGTGTCTAGTAAGTCTTGATTATCGGTGTGTTGTGCACCACATCTATGTCGAGGAGGCTATAGGACATTTAGGATTGGTTTCCATTCTTCTCATTACGAGATCGTGCCTTAGAGCTATGTTGTAAGTTGGACCCTGCAGCGTGTTTCGTTTTACGATTATGCCTGCGAAAAACAGGGGCGAAGGGCAAGAAGCGTAGGAGGCTGCTAGTGTGATTGAGGGAATGCGAGCGCGAGCGGTCGATACGAGCGATGCTTGCGGCCCGGGTTTCGCGGCGCCGCCCGGCACCAGCGAGTTTAGAGCGCGGCGGTGGGCTGCGAGACTCTGATACACGAGCCTCGGTCCGCGATGCAGAGGCGAGAAGATTGAGTTACAAGAGATGGCGATTCTGGCGAGTCGTGGCAGATATGAGATAAATTTGGATCTGGCGATTCCGGCCCGATGCACCGTAGTTCACCCCGGCGAGCGGTTTGAGGCTACGAGACTTTACGAGATGTAGCGCGAGTTCTGGTGAGGCACGAGATGATCGCGAGAGTTCATCAAGCGATTCTGACGGATCGTAAGTGATCGAGCTTGGAGACCGAGTCGGTGGTCTGAAGTTCGCGTCGGTGCGTGATACGCGATCGGCGGTTTTGGTCGTGGGAGCTGTCGGGAGAGAATGCACTTCCGGCCGTTTGGGGCGAGTTTTGAGGGCCTTCGGCACATTTCTTGCCTCGCGGATGAGGAGGCTCGGTAAACAATTTTTGATGTTGGCGAGCAGGCGTCTGATTCGGAAGTACAATGTGAGTTCGACTCATTGGCGGTATGTTCGCATTAGTAGCTAGTATGGAGGATCGAGTGCACGATATATTCTGAGGCTCGATGATTACCTAGCGAAGAAGTTGTTAGTGTTTCTCTTGGTAGGGCATGGACGTTGCCGCGTGCGAGCTCATGCGCTTGGGTGCGAGGCGCTTGGTCGGCAGGTGGACGCTTTCGAGAAGAAGGCGAGCGGCGGATATTTTGGCGACTTCGGCGGACCGCCTCGGCGGACTAGTTATGTACCTCCGCCATTGCAGTGGTCCTCCGCGACGCCGGGACCCAGGATATTCGGGAAGCGGTCGGGGCTCCCGGAGTTTGAGATGTTCGGGGAGTAGGGGTTTTGGCGGATCGATCACCCTACCTCGGTGTGGTCGATGTAGTAGACGCATTTGGAGAGTGTCGTAGTACGAGGAGCTTGTTATTCTTGCGGCCAGCAGGGCCATATGGCGAAGGCTGTCAGGCCGGGGTATGCTTGGTAGGATAGCCTGACTCTACTAGATCGATTGCGGGCCACGGTAAGTCGCGGTGGAAGTTCAGTTTTAGCGGTCCTTGAACGCCTAGTTTGAGTATATCCTTAACATACAGAGTTTTGTGTGTATTGATGTTGTTGATGTGTTTAATGATATGTTTGGATAGCTTTGTGCTAAAATGTGATTTAGAAACACAGTTAGTGAAAAGGGTAAGTCCACAGGTAGTGTGAAATGGAAGTGGTAGCTTCATGACTTTGTAGAAGGTAAGATTGTTCGGATCGAAACTAGAGAGTTGGCGCTACGATGGGTCGGGTTGGGGCCATGTTGCGGGCCAACCGGCGTCCGTTTTGAGGAAGGGTCAGCTACGGGTGGTCGCGGTGGCGGTCACGAGGTGCTAGGCCCAGTTTAGATGACCGTCGTATGAGTTCGTGGATCGTTCGACGAGAATCAGTTCGTGAAGGCGGGAATGGCCTTAGGAAATCGAGGTTAGTGAGATGACCAAGTTTGGAAGTAGTGACTCGAGGGTTGGGAAACGGCGTTGGCGGAAGTGTGAGTGCGGACACTAGAGCGAGTTGAGTGTTCGTGGCAATCTTGCGAGAAAGGGGAGAAGTGGCGTGTGTTTTTGTGACGGTGTGGCATGATTGTTTTAAATGCGTATAGCGGTGAAGACTATCGGCGCTGTTGTTTTGAGACCTTGAAGGAACATTCGGGGCGAATGTTTCTAAGAGGAAGAATGTTATACCGTATTTCCAGTATATGCGTGTGGGCGTGCGTGCAATTTTGAGCCTTAAGTTAGGCATGTTTGAAATTTTGGGCACAAGTGCGATTAGAGTCGTTTTACGGCGGAGCGTTTCCACGACTTTCGTAGAAAATTCCGGCTATGTCATTTATAATTTTTGCGGATTTTTAGAGGCGAAACATTTTGGACCAGCGGGAGGGTGGCATGTGTCACCGCATTATTAGCAAGTGGAGGACTTGGGCGATTGGGCGTCAAGAGGATCGATTGGCCTTGGCGATTGGTCCCTTGAATTGTGCCTTGTTTTGGCCTTGTTTTGTGGAGTGTTTTGTGGAGTGTTTTGTGGAGTAGGGTTAGGGTGCACTTGGCTTGATCTTGGCCTTACACTTGCCTTGCACATGGCTTGATCTTGGCCCGTTGGTTGGCTTTTGGTTTTGCTATAAATACCCCAAGTGTGAAGACTTCATCCATTCCAAAAACTTCCAAGTCTTGAAACCCTCTCCTCCCTTCTTGTTGTGCTAGCCGAGCTTCCCCTCCCTCCCCTTTTCGTGAGGCCTTGTGGCGAGAGCACCCTCACTTTGTGGTACCTTGGTAGTGGTACCACTGCCTAGTTGTCTTCGTATAATACCCCTTGTTGTGGTATAGAAATACTCTCCTAATATTGTTATAATGTCCAAATACCTTGGCCCAAATACCTTGTAGTATTCCCGAGGTTACACTTATACAAAGCCAGAAAATACGATTATACTTCCTTTAGCACAAAAACGAAACCCTAAGGAAATCTTCACCCGTTGTTGAAGTTGTAAGTAGAAGTTGGTTAGAACTTCTAAGGGTTGTTTGGCGCTCGGAGTAGGAGCTAGCGTTGCTCGGGATCGACTTTATACTTGGATAATTTTGGGCTTATCGAGGTAAACACTCTTGTCCTTCTATTGTAATTGGAAATTACATGTTTGAATATATAGTCAAGTATACTATATATAGAACTATACTTAATCTTGTGGCAATGTCTTTTGACTTAAGCTGAAGAATTAAATGATGAGCTGTAATTACATAGGGGTATTCGATGAGACTTGTGTAGTATTCTTGTGTAGTAGAATTGTACACGTCAGGTTAGGCGTGTAAAACCCCACAGGTTGGCTTGGTAGCGGCCTCGATAGAGAAGGAGATTTCTTGGTGGCGGGGAGAGTCTTTGCGAATTTTACGTAGATTATGGAGCGTTGAGATCTAGATGTTAATAAGCGCCTTGTGGCCTTATAGGTTGAAGTACTACGTGTGGAGTGATCCAGCAGCTTAAGGAGTAGCCGCGGTTTGAGGTACTTGGGCGTTTTGCTATTAGTCGACAATCGTCGCGAGGTATGTGAACCTCTTCCTATCTCTTCTAGCATGATATGTGTGAACTATGTAGTGCGGTGAGCGTACGTGTGTTAGCGTGTTTGATTGTTCTTAAAACATAAAGTGTTATAACGGCTTTATGGGAAGTTGGTTATAACGACTTTATGTAGGTAAGAAAATACTTTGTGGTTTTAAAAGGTAATCGATGTGAATTATAGCGGCTAGTTATAATAAAGAACTTGATGTATTTCAAAAGATTTATAATCGTTTTGAAGGAAGAGTAACACTTGGTTTTAAAAAGGTTTTAAAAAGAGTTATACTAAGCTTTATGGGGAGTTAGGTATAATGTCTTAAGAGAGTAAAGAAAATGGTTTCTTGATGTTAGAAGTTAAGAGACTTGATCTTATAAGATAAGAGACTTAACTTATTTGTTCTAATATGAATGTTTGTGTGAAACCTCATTCGTGAGTAATGAGTACTTGGTGTTATTTAAAGGGATAATGTTTCTTGATTTGGAAATCGGAATGTGTATCGACAGGACCAACTGCGGCGTTAATAAAGGAAAATGTCTTGAATAATGATGTATCGTATTAAAACCGGTAGAAACCTCCATCTGCATAGAAACTAAGATGAGACAAAATGATATTACATTTTCTAGATCATGGTTTCTTTGTAATAAGAATGATGTAAACAAGAATAACCTACTCTCGTGAGACATATATTACTCAATTGTTCTAAAAGGAATCAGTGATTAAGTTTGGGAACTATGAAACCATTTGAAAATGAGAAGCTTGAGTAATGAAACTAGGCAAACTGGAACTTAGGAAAGAATGTTGTTACTTGATTTTGAAAAGGAATGTGGGTTGGTCATTCTAATACTACGGTGTCGGGTGACTTTTATAAAAGTAATGGATCTCTTTTAAAAGAACTTAACGTATGTAGTACTTTGGGGTTACAAACCGGACTTTGGCATAAAATGAAAGTACTTTGAGTTGTGTGAGACTTGGCTATGCTTGTTGTTGTGAAACTTGCCTATGCTTGGGGGTGTGAAACGTGCCTAGGCTGGTTGTTGTGAAATTTCCCTAGGCTGGTTGTTGTGAAACTTGCCTATGCTTGTTGTTGTGAAACTTGCCTATGCTTGTGATGATAGCCTTTGTTGTGCAAGTGTGGTATTTACGTATTCTGGCGTCTCGGTAGAAAGTAGGTTGACTTATTGAGAACTTACTTGGGCGTCTTTGGCGGTGATGGAGAATTCCACGGGTATGTTTCCATTTTGATTCTTGTCTTGTTGTTGATGTCACATGGACATGTCTACCGTCACGATATTCCGGGGGCATCGGCCGTGCGGCGGGTTGATTACCGATATATGGTTATTGCTGCAACATGGGCGTGTCTACACCGTCGCGATTCCGGCATGTGGCCATGCGGCGGGGTTGACCACGATATATTGTTATTGAGGTTACATGGGCATGTCTACACCGTCTGATTCCGGGGCATGTGGCCATGCGGCCTTGTTATGTTGCATCATGGACATGTCTACACCGTCACGATGTCCGGGGCATGTGGCCATGATGCGAACATGATGGATGTGGTGGGCGTGAGACCCATAGTTATATTTGAGTGGTGACTTTGAGGGCGTGAGTCCCTGACTTGACTGCTTTTATGTTGCGTACTGTATTTTGGTTATCATACATGTCTCACCTTTATATAGTATTATGATTTAAGCTGCATGATATTCTGATTTCACATACTTGGTACTGTTGTCTTGACCTCGCCCGAGGCTGCGTTAAATGCCGCGGTAGAGGTACATCGATCGTGGATCCGCTCTTAGGATCTCACTTGACGTGTCGGAAAGCTCGTTCCTTGGAGGCTTATCTTTGGTATGTTTCCACTGAGTTGTAGGTTCTTGTACATTCGGGGTATGGCGAACCTGTCCGTCATAGTTGTTAATATATCTTAAGTGCAGTAATCTTGTTGTGGGCGGGGTTGTAAAAGGATTAAGCGATCATGTTTTATGTTCGCTGATTTTCTACGATGTATGTATCACTAGGGTGCGGGGTAAGGCACGATGTGGGCCGGGTTCGGGCGTTACGTATGCGTGGGAATACGTGCAAAAGTCTAGCCTTAAGAAGTTAGGCAAAGCGTTTTTTTGGCACAACTCACAAAGCGAATAGTTTTCGGCGAAGCGTTTCCACGGCTTTAGTAGGGTAAATTCCGCTATGCCATTTCTAATTTTGCGGATTTTTCCGAGAGGCGAAACATTTTGGACCAGCGGGAGGCGACACTTGTCACCTCCGATTGATGGACTTGAAATCGTCCATTTGGACGATTTGGACTATGGAGAACACGTTTTTGTGCCTTGTGCACAAGTCAAGGAGTTAGTAGGATATTTGTGTATAGTTAATCCTCACTTTACACTTGCCTTGCACTTGTCTCAATCTTGGCCATTGGTTGGCCACTTGACCTATAAATACCCCCAGAGATGAAGAGTTCTTCATCCACAAATCATTCAAGTCTTGAAAATCCTCTCCTCTCCCTTAAGCACCTTTTAGTTCGCCCAACACCTCCCACTCTTGTGAAGTTTGGCGAGGCCTACCCCTAGCCTAGCAAATCTACCCCTCCATTGGTAGAAAAGTGGCCTTCTTGTATTGTTATAATGCCCAAAATACCTAGCCCAAATACCTTAGTACTTAGTAGAAGTTGTGAAGAACTTCTAAGGTTTCTTTAGACATACAACTTAGGAGCAAAACCTTGCTCAGTGCGACTTTTCTAGGATATTATTGGGCTTCAGGTAACTAATCCTAACCCTCTTTTGAATTAGAGAATATATACTGTTGTAGTATAAGAATAAGTATAAATACTTAGAAGAATATCACAGAATAGAATTGAACTGTTACCACAGTAGAAGGGTTTAAAAGAAGAATAATCAACTGTACTTACATAGGACTGTTTTCACAGTAGACTTATATAGCTCACGGGTAGGGAAGTGCTGCCCAACTTTCCATAGAATTGTGAACCCTCTGTTTAGAATGACCTTCAGAGTAGTCTTTGATAGATATACGTGACTATTATAGGTGACTCTCTGCGTGACATATTGACTTGGCGGTGGTTTTATTTGAGAAGGTATGTGATTCTTCCTAAAGCATGATATTTTACAATATATATAGTGCGGTGAGCGTACGTGTGTTAACTAAAATATAACTACGGCAATGTCTTTGACTTAAGCTGAATAATACTTACGGCAATGCCTCACGGCTTAAGCACGAATAACACTGCAGCGATGCCTGGCTTAAGCACGAATAATAAAGATCTGAAAGCATTTCAAAAGAATACTGAATCATTTTTAACAGAAGAGAACTAATTGGTTTTTAAACAGAAGCTTAAGAGTTATACTAGCCTTATGGGAAGTTAAGTATAACCACTTAAGATTGATAAAAGAAACAGTTTGCCTATGTGCTTATAACAGACTTATATTTAATTGTGAAAAGAATAATAAGATGGTTTGATAAGTAGACATGATATGATGCTATATGTGTTAGTGTCTTGTAACGTTTGTGAAAAAGAGTCTTCTTGTTGTGCTTATGTTGTTTAACGATAAGCTATTAGGTTAGTGTAGCATCACTCACCTCTTGACATATTACCGGGGGTTAAGCTGCCCTCCGATGCGGGGTAGACTTCGGTGATGCAGGACCATGATTCGAGAATACCTGCATGCGGGTCCAAGGGACATATGCGAGCTACGGGAGTTCGGGTTAGTGTGCGGGGTTATACCTCATGCGGTCTATGTGGCCATGCGGACGGCGAGTCGGGGCGATGCCAGGAGTAGCTACCCTCGATGCGGGGTTATGTACCTATGCGGGCCTATGTGATTGGCCTATGCGGACTACGGAGTCGAGATTAGGCTTGCATGGTGATACTACAGGCAATTGGCCTGCCGATCATTCGCGGCCTAGAAAAGACACATTCTGATTTACCTATTCTGCTCTTGTTTGTGATGTGGCACTATGTGCGGTTTCCTTGGTTGTTTCATACATACTTGCAAGCTGTTTTTAACTGATAGGTTTCATTTAAGTATTTTACAGTTTCAAATACTTCGTACCTGGTGTACTGACCTCCTTCGGGGGGCTGCGTTCAAGCCGCAGGTAAGGGCAAGCCGGTGCTAGATCCACATTCTTCGGATCTCTACGTTGGTGTCGGGAGCTCCATCTTTTAGGAGGCTCTACTTTTGGGTATGATCTCCTGTTGTAGATAGTTTTGTCTGATCGGTATGGCGGGCCCTGTCCGTCATAGTTGTATATTTCCTTAAGTGCTGTAGTCATGTTATGCGATTATCGGATGTAGCGCTAAACCACTGTTTATATATATATGCGAAAGGCGATGTTTTCTCACATAAAGCGTATGTCTTATTTTATAAATTGTTTCATGTCTTGCTTTATATTTCGATTACTCGATGTATGACTACTTGGGTGCCGGTAAGGCACGATCCACGGGCCGGGCGGGTCGTGACATATAACTTCCGAAAATGAAAATAGCCACAACACAGGCTTGGCTGCTGTCATAAGGTGAAGGTAGGCACCGTGCAGCCTTACAACCTTTACGATGTAACATCTCGCATAACCTCTGCCGAGTAAGCGGTCTTGGTCGAAAGACACGGCGGCTGACCCCATCGGCCCGACTGCGGTCGACGCATCCACGAACTGCGTCTGGGTTAACTAGACTTGGGCCTAACACCCTCAAGACCTACCATGGCGGGACCACAAACTGATCCGCGCATCACGGGCCGCGGGTTGACGCGGCGTGGCCTCCGGACCGACAACGCGCAGACACTAGCTCCCGATCCGGAAAACTCTCACTAATCACATTACGAAAACCTAGCGGTCTTCTTAGCTCAACTACCCTCTTTCATTTCACACTACTCGAGGACTTATCCACAACTATATCTCACGTGCACTATGCACTCAGATAAAGGTTAAACACAAATGTAATCTTTCTCTCAAAATTGTCTTGCCTCTAAGGTCTCGCGTAAAAGCTCTAAGGCTTACACTTTCCTATCCCCAATCTTTCGGTTAACTAACCATGATTTCTAATCACAATTTACCCTTATGTTATCTGAACATAACACTTAAGTCATACACGTCTCATCATACGTACTAATCTCCAGAGGTTAAAGATATATCTATATCTCTGCTTCACTCCTTAGTCGTTCTAATCACACTGCCACAGAGGCGCATAGCTTAGGAAGATGACGAACTACCCACCGATCTGAAGGCTAAGTCCTTCTACTAGGACATCCTTTCGACACATGGCCACGGCGGCGCAGTAAAACAAGTACCAACTAAAGACGACATTCCGGGATGGCGCTGTCGCGTGGTGAACACGAGAAAAAGCGAATCGGTGTTTGGAACCTTGTGCGTGAGCCGGAAGCTGCGGAGTTCTAACCAACTCTGCGTACCGAACATCACGAACCACGTGGAGGACTACTCTGCACTGGTGGATGTGCATATTTAATCTACTGGTGAGGCGATTCGCCTCGAAAGTTACCAAAGGACCTGCATTACGGCCTCTTCTGTCGCCGTTAACCCGTCGATCTCTACGTTTCTCGGCTGCTGCGCGCATAAGCGTACGAGGCCATGCTCAAGCCTAGCGAAGAATTACTCTTGCACAACCTCTCTTGGTAGTCATCAAGACTCGCGGTACATCGGTATACTCTCGGTAGTCAAATCCATAGCTAATGTGAGGTCGCCTCTTTGAAATCTCTATTCTGTTCGGCCGTGGGCGAAGGTTCAAATATCATGGCGCGGTAGGAGCTGCCGCCGTGCTAAACTCTGCGAGGCTTAGTGGCGTCGCAAAACTCCCGAATGAAGCACCACCCGGTGATGATTGGGCTGTGCCACGTAACTCTGCGTACTCTGCTCGCGGCTCCTCGGTGCGCGCCTCACTGGGCGGGTTTGCCTGCGCGGAGGCATAGCGGTAAGGAAAGAAATCGTTAGAGGTCCAACTTACAATCACGGCTCTAAGGCACGATCTCGAGTGAGAAGAATGGAAACCAATCCTAAATATCCTATAGCCTCACGATTATTGGTGTGGTGCACAACACGATAATCGAACTCTTGGATCACGATGCGTAGACACTTTCCGAGGATTAAGCGCTCGATACCACTTTTGTCACGACCGAACCGGGCAGTGAATGGTGCCTTACCGGGCACCTAGTGATACAACATCGAGTAATCGGTGGAACATAAAACAAGACATGAAAATATTAAGAAGTAAGAAACGATGTCGGAGAAAACTTGCCTTACGGCATATATATAAATCAATTTTAAAACCGACGATCACATCCCATTACAACTCGCCTGCGGTACTACGGACCTGCTAAGAATGATACGACAACAATGGCGGGACGGGGCCGCCATACCACGAATGTAAATACCTACAATGACGGGGACTATACGTGATAAGCCTCGGAGAAAGCGGAGCTTCCCATCTGTTGGTGACCGAGAACTAGGATCAACGGCGGTGTACCTCAACTGCGGCATGAACGCGGCCCGAAGTCGATCTGGCAGTACCAAGTATGTGAAGCGTAAAGTACTTAAATGAAAACATATCATTTTAAAATCAGTTGGCAAGTATGTATGAAACAAGAGTAACCGCATGCATAGTGCCATATCATAAACAAGAGCAACAATAGGTAAGCTATGCAGGTCTTTTCTAGGTTGCGAATGATCGAGCGGGGCCAATTGCGTAGTATCACCATGCAAGCCTAATCACGGACTCCGTAGTCGCATAGGCCACTCATATAGGCGCATAGTACATAACCCGCGTCGAGGGTACTCCTCGGCGTCGCCCTGGACTCGTAGTCCGCGTAGCCCACATAGACGCGTGAGGTATAACCCGCATCACTAACACGGAACTCCGTAGCTCCGCATAGGTCCCTGGACCCGCGTGAGGTATTCTCGAATCATGGTCCCGGACACTTTGAGTCTACCGCGTCGGGAGCGACTTAACCCCATTAATATGTCAAGAGGTGAGTGATAGTACACTAACATAACGACTTATCTTTAAACAACATAAGCACAACAAGAATACTCTCTTACACAAGCGTTACAAGACACTAACACACGTAGCATCCTAACATGTTTACTTATCAAATCAACAAGAAAGTATTACAAGGCTATCACAAACCGGCCTGATCAAGTTATACACAAGGTACATTCTAATATATGATTAACGGTCGGGTATCTATTCCCAAAGTACTTCATACATTATCTTTTAAAAGATACGTTACGTTTACAAAGTCACACAATACGTAGTATATGAAAATAGAGTGATTATCTTTTGAAGTAAATCAAAACACTTCTGTTCGTAAAATCAAGTAACAACATTCTTTTCCAAATGTTTCAAGTTTGCCTAATTTCAATTACTCAAGTTTCTCATTTTGAAAGGTTTCGTAGTTCATAATTTTTAATCACTTAATGATATAATTCTCCTTAAAAGAAATTTGAGAAACATATATACGATATGTGAGTAGGTTATTCTTGTTTATAACAATCTTATTTAAGCGACCATGATCTAGGAAATGTAACATCATTTTGTCTCATCTTAGTTTTTATGCGGATGGAAGTTTCTCTTGGTTTTAATAATACTTAATCTGTCAAAACATTTCCTTTTATCAACGCTGCGATGGTTTGTCGATACATTACGCTTTCGAACTCGAGAAAACATTCTTAAGCCGTTATACCTAACTTCCCATAAAGCTAGTATAACTCTTAAGTTTTCAAAACTAAGTATTACTCTTCTTTCAAAATGATTCAAAAATCTTTTGAAATACTTCAAGTTCTTTATTATCACATAACCAGATTATAGTTCAAATCGATTACCTTTTAAAAACCACAAGTATTTTCTTACCTACATAAAGTGTTATAACAACTTCCCATAAAGCCGTTATAACACTTTATGTTTTAGACCAATCAAATACATTTAACACACGTATGCGTCTATCGTACTACATAGTTACACACATATCATGCTAGAAGAGATAGGAAGAGGTTCACATACCTCGCGGCGATTATCGACTAATAGCAAAACGCTCCAAGTACCTCAAACCGGCTACTCCTTAAGCCAAGTAGATCGCGCCACGCATAGTACTTCCACCTATAAGGCCACAAGGCGCTTATTAACATTTAGGTCTCTTCGTAGAACATTCTGAGAAAATTCGGCGACCTCGCCCGCAACAACGTAAATCTCCTCCTCTAACGGTAGGCTACGAAGCCAACCAGGGGTTATACGACAAAAACGGACGTGCACAATTCTACCTCACAGAAAAGCTACACAAGTCTACTGTAATACAGTCCTATGTAATTACAGTTCAGCACTCTTCTTTCGAAAAGGTTTCTTATTATTCAGGCTTAAGTCGCGAGACATTGCCGTAAGTATTATCGAGCTTAAGTCCAAAGACATTGCGATAACAATGTTCAGTTCTATATATAGTATACTTCAACTATATAATCTTACAACATGTAATTTCCAATTACAACAGAAGGTCAAGAGTGTTTACCTTGATAAGCCCAAAATTATCCAAGTTTAATGTCGATCCTGAGCAAGGTTTAGCTCCTACTCCGTGCGCTCCAACCTGCTCCAAACAACCCTTAGAAGTTCTAACCAACTGCTACTCACATACTTAAACTATCAATGAAGATTTCCTTAGGGTTTGGTTTTTGTGACTGAGGGAAAGTATAATAGTATTTTCGGACTCTACGTAGAGGTAATTTTTGGAAAGTACTACGAGGTATATGGGCTAAAGTATTTGGGCATTATAACAATACTTGAAGAGTATTTCTATACCACAAAGGGGGGTATTTATACGAGACAACCATACAAGGCAAGGGGGGGTGTACCCCTCGGCTTAGCACCCCTAGGAAGGGGGGTGGGTACCTCTACCACAAGGCCCAACAAAGGGGAGGGTGTTCTTGGGCGAGAACACTACACTCAAGAGGAGAAGGCTTTCAAGACTTGGAGATTTGTTGGAGTGGATGAATAAGTCTTCAAAGGGGTATTTATAGGTCAGTAATGGCGACCAATGGCCAAGATGAAGACAAGTGTTAGGCAAGTGTAGGGCTAGGATTTGGACATGTGTTTGTGGGCCCCACTTTCTCATCTACCACACAAAATATCTAGCCAAACATTGACCAAATGTTTAAGGCATGGAACATGAAAAAAACGTGCCAAAGGAAGCTCAACCAAACCGTCCACTTGAGGGACAAGTGTCACCCTCTCGTTGGTCCAAAATATTTCGTCTCTCGGAAAAATCCGCAAAAATTAGAAATGACATAGCGAATTTTCCTTATGAAGTCTTGAAAAGCGTTTAGTCGGCGACTCTACTCTAACCGGGTGTTGTGTACAAAATAAATCGTCCAAGCCAACTTTAAAGTTCAAACTTTCTACGTACGTCCTTACGTACATACTCTGAAAATACGGGGTATAACAGGTTACTTGTTTTGAAAAGAGTAAGTTATTTGGGTTTTAAAAGAATATTTGTTGTTGTTTTAAAAGAAAAGAGACTTGTGGAATTGAAGAGTTTTGGTTTAGAACATAAAGTGTTATAACAGCTTTATGGGAAGTTAGTTATAACGACTTTATGAAAACAAAAGAATGGTTTTATCATTTGTTTTAATGTGGTAACTTGACTTTAAAAGGAGAAGTGTTTTGGTCTAAAAAGAAGGCATGGTATTGCCTTAATTTGGTTTTAAAAGGAAAGTATGGAAGTTGTTTTGGTTTACTTAAAAATGTTAGTCACTCTATTTTGATACTACGGGTATCGGGTGACTTTTGTAAAAGAAATGGATCTTCTAAAAAGAATTTAACGTACGTAGTACTTTGGGATTAAAACCTGAACCTTGGCATAAAATGAAAGTACCTTGAGTTGTGTGTAACTTGCGTGTGTTTGGCGTGTGATAGCCTTGTTGTGCAAGTGTTGTATCCTTATGTTACCGCGTCTCTCGATGGAGGGCCGGTCATGTTATTCTTGATTGATGGACATACTGACACGATGGGTGGCCCACGGGTATGTTTCCATTAGGAGTGTTATTTTGTTAATCGCTTTGGACATACTGACACGATGGGTGACCCACGAGTATGCTTCCATTGTGATTGTTGTCTTGTTGTATCCTTTTGGACCTACTGACACGATGGGTGGCCCACGGGTATGGTTCCATTAGGATTGTTGTTCCATGGACTAGCTCTCCATGAGGTTTACTGATTCGGCCTTGGTATCTGGTGGTCGGCTTTCGTACTTGCCCCGTCTCGTGGCTGATTCGGCCTTGGTACCTGGTAGTTAGCCCTCGCACTTGCCCCGTTCAGTGTAGTGACGAAGTCTCGTGACACGACGCGGTACTGGTAGTTAGCCCTCGTACTTGCCCCGGTCAGCTACGTGACACGGCCTTGGTATCTGGTAGTCGGCTTTCGTACTTGCCCCGTGTCAGCTTCGTGGTTTGGTTGTATAGTATTGTTAGTACGGTTGTTATGACACAGGTGGGACCTAGTGTTCATGTGTACTTCTTGGTGTGATTATATCATAGACTGCCGGCAGTGAGGAAGGTATTCCACGGGCATGATTGATGTTGTGGGCGTGAGACCCATTGTTATACTTGAGTAATGACTTTGAGGGCGTGAGTCCCTGACTTGACATATGGTTATATATTATGGAGTGTAGTTTGGTTATCATACATGTCTCACGCTTTATATAGACTATTATGATTTCATTTCTGATATTTCTGATTTCACATACTTGGTACTGTTGTACTAACCTCGCCGAGCTGCGTTCATGCGCGGTAAGTACATCGGTTGTGGATCCGCTCTTAGGATCACAGTTGACTTTTAGGAAGCTCCGTTTCTTGAGGCTTATCTTTGGTATAGTCCTGTCGGTGTAGTTACTTGTACATTCGAGGGGTATGGCGGAACCTGTCCCGTCATAGTTATGGTTACATTCTTAAGTGCATGTAATCTTGTTGTGGCGGGGTTGTAAAGGATTATGCTATTGGTTTGATATATATATTCATGAAAGCGGCCGTTTTGGTTGGCTATTTTCTTATGATGTATCTTGTTTCTGTTTAAGTTTTATTTCCTGATTTTCTCGATGTTGTATCACTAGGGTGCAGGGTAAGGCACGATTGCGGGCAGTCGGGTCGTGACAAATAGTCGAGAGTAGGATTGCTTAATGATACTACGGGCGGGTGGCTAATTTGATCATAAGCCTCCTATTTTTATGCGATAAAGTGTACTCTTGTTTACTCTCATTATTAGTAAGGCCGCGATTATCGTTAGGTTGGTTATCTCTCACGACCGAACCGGGCGTGTCGGTGCCTACACAGGCACCTTCTACCTAACTGACACAAGTAAACTGCGGAATTTAAATAACACCTCTTTTTTTTAAAACCAACATACGTGCAAGGGCAAAGCCGACAAGGCTGCCATATTGTTATACCCCGTATTTCCAGAGTATGTACGTAAGGGAATACGTACGAAAGTCTAGCCTTAAAGATAAGCCTTGGACGTTTTTATTTGTGCACAACTCACTAAAAGAATCGTTTTCCGACCAAGCGTTTCCACGACTTCGTAGGGTAAATTCGGCTATGCCATTTCTAATTTTGCGGATTTTCCGAGAGGCGAAACATTTTGGACCAACGGGAGGGCGACACTTGGCACCCTCCAATTTGTGGACTTGAAATCGTCCATTGGACGAATTGAAGAACCATTGGCACGTTTTTTGTGCCTTGTGCACAAGTCAAGGAGTTGGTAGGATATTTGTGTATAGTTAATCCTCACCCTACACTTGCCTTGCACTTGTCTTAATCTTGGCCATTGGTTGGCCACTTCTTGACCTATAAATACCCACTTAGAGATGAAGAGTTCTTCATCCACAAATCTTTTCAAGTCTTGAAAATCCTCTCCTCTCCCTTTGTAGCCTTTTCGTCCAACACCTCCCCTCCCTTGTGAAGGCCTTGGCGAATACCCCTCTAGCCTAGTAGTTTGGCGAGGCCCCTAGCCTAGCCAAAAATCTACCCTCCCTTGGTAGAAAAGTTGTCTTAGTATTGTTATAATGCCCAAAATACCCTAGCCCAAATCCCTTAGTACTTAGTAGAAGTTGTGAAGAACTTCTAAGGTTTCTTAGACTCTGGAGCGTACAACTTAGGAGCTAAACCTTGCTCAGTGCGACTTTATCTAGGATATTATTGGGCTTACAGGGTAACTAATCCTAACCTCTTTTGAATTAGAGAATACATATTGTAGTAGTATAAGAATAAGTATTAAATACTTAGAAGAATATTGCGAATAGAATTGAGCTTATCACAGTAGAAGGGTTTAAAAGATGAATAATCAAGCTGTACTTACATAGGGATCATTTCACGATGAACTTATATAGCTCATCGGGTAGGGAAGTCTGCGACTTTCCGTAGAATTGTGAACCCTCTGTTTAGAATGACCTTGAGTAGTCTTTGATAGATGTGCGTGACTATTATGGTGACTCTGCTGCGCGACATATTGACTTGGCGGTGGTTTTATTTGAGAAGGTATGTGATTCTTAATAAATCATTATATTTTATAATATATACGGTAGACGTACATGTGTTAACTGAATAATAACTACGGCAATGTCTTTGACTTAAGCCTGAATAATACTTACGGCACTGCCTCACGGCTTAAGCCTGAATAACACTTACGAATGTCTCACGGCTTAAGCTGAATAATAAGAAGCTGAAAGCTTTTCAAAAGAATCTTGAATCATTTTATGAAGAGAACTAAGCGGTTTTAAAGCGAAGCTTAAGAGTTATACTAGCTTTATGGGAAGTTAGGTATAATCACTTAAGATTAATAAAAGGAACAGTTTACCTATGTGTTTGTAACAGACTTATATTGATTGGTGAAAGGAATAAAATGGTTTGATAAGTGGACATGATATGATGCTATGTGTGTTAGTGTCTTGTAACGTTTGTGTAAAAGAGTATTCTTGTTGTGCTTATGTTGTTTAACGATAAGCTGTTAGGTTAGTGTAACATCACTCACCTCTTGACATATTGCAGGGGTTAAGCTGCCTCCGTCGCGGGGTAGACTTCGGTGATGCAGGACCATGATTCGAGAATACCTCATGCGGGTCCAAGGGACCTATGCGGAGCTACGGGAGTTCCAGGTTAGTGTGCGGGGTTATACCTCATGCGGTCTATGTGGCCATGCGGACTACGAGTCCAGGACGATGCCGAGGAGTAGCTACCCTCGATGCGGGGTTATATACCCTATGCGGGCCTATGTGATTGGCCTATGCGGACTACGGGAGTCCAGGATTAGGCTTGCATGGTGATACTACGGGCAATTGGCCCTGCTTCGATCATTCGCAGCCTAGAAAAGACCTGTTACAGTTTACCTATTGCTGCTCTTATTTGTGATGTGGCACTATGTGCGGTTTCCTTGGTTGTTTCATACATACTTGCAAAACTGTTTTTAAAATGATATGTTTCATTTAAGTATTTTACAGTTTCATATACTTAGTACCTGTTGTACTGACCTCCTTCGGGGGGCTGCGTTCATGCCGCAGGTAAAGGCAAGCAGTCTAGATCCACATTCTTAGGATCTCTACGTTGGTGTCGGAGCTCCATCTTTTAGGAGGCTCTACTTTTGGGTATGATCTCCCGTTGTAGATAGTTTTGTCTGATCGAGGGTATGGCGGGGCCCTGTCCGCCATAGTTGTATATTTCCTTAGAGTGCTGTAGTCATGTTATGCGATGTCGGATGTAGCGCTAAACCATGTTTATATATATATCTTAGAAAGCGATGTTTTCTCACATAAAGCGTGTCTTATTTTATAAACTGTTTCATGTCTTGCTTTATATTTCATTGATTACTCACGATGTATGACTACTTGGGTGCCGGTGAGGCACGATCCACGGGCCCAGAATGGGTCGTGACAAAAGTGGTATCGAGCGATTAATCCTCGGAAAGTGTCTGAGCCGTATCTAGTAGAGTCTTGATTATCGGTGTGTTGTGCACCACCAATAATCGAGGCTATAGGATATTTAGGATTGGTTTCCACTCTTACTGCGAGATCGTGCTTTAGAGTCGTGTTAAAGTTGGACCCTCTAACGTATTCCTTTTTATATGATTATGCCTCGCGTAAGGCAACCCGGGCCGAGAAGGGCAAAGCGTAGGAGGCTGCGATCGAACACCTAAGTCACGAGGGCTCAAGCCAGTCTATCTGCATGACAGCGAGTTCTATGACGCCGCCGGCCCAGCGAGACCACAGTACCACGCCTCGTCCCGCGGCTGGGCGGAGGAGTTAGGCTCTGAGAGATAGCCCGACTTTTAGCTAGAAGTTGTGGCGAATACGAGATAAATTTGAATCTGGCGATTCGATTCAGCTCAGCGCCGTCGCACCGTGGTACACCGAGGCGAGATAGTTTGAGGCTACGAGATTTCTTGAGTTGTAGCCGCGAGTTTTACTGGTCGGCGGAGGATGATCCGCGAGTTCATCCGTCGGCTTGGAAGGATCATCTGGTGATCAAGGCCTCAGAGACAGAGTCTGTGACCTTCGGTTCGCATCGGCTGCGTGATACCGTAGTCGATTGGTTTGATTCGTGGGAGTTATCCCGGGGAGAGCACGCGTCCCCAGCTACTTGGGATGAGTTCTCAGAGGCTTTCCTCACTCACTTTTTGCCTCCACAGATGAGGCGCGGGTGATAGATTTTTACTGCGAGGCGAGAGGGCCTGTTGTCGAGTACAATGTCGAGTTTGATTCATTGGCTCGATATGTCCCGGCATTGGTAGCGAATATGGAGGATATGGTGCACCGCTATGTCAGGGCTGAGACGACTATATGGCGAAGTCATGTGCGGGTGTTTCTCTTCGGGTATGGACATTACCCGCATGCGAGCTCATGCTCTTGGATGTGAGGCGTAGAGACCGCGGGTTGTGACGGCAGCGAGAAGAAGGCGGGGCGGCAGGGTCTTTTGGTGGCTATCGTGGTGGCGGCCTCGGCCAGCAGATCTGGGTGCACCACGGCCCGAGCACTCCTGCCGTCCTCGGCCCGGCCGAGATATTCGAGGCGAACCAGGCCAGGACTTGAGCGTCGAGCGGCGGAAGTGCGGCGTCGAGACCACCCGCCGGTGTGGCCGTCGCGGTAGATCCGCCGGGAGTTGTGGTGCTACGGGAGTTTGTTTGATTGTGGCGGCAGGTCACTATGCGGCTGTCCGACCAAGGCGGTGTTGATGGTAGAAGTCGACTACGAGTTCTTTTCGGTCTTCTTCATCCCCAGCGATTACTCGCCGGAGGGCAAGGTACTCATGGACCGGCAGTCGCGGCAGTCGTGGCGCGGTCCCGATTCTAGCGGTCCTCGAACGCATTTATGCTTTGTCGGTAAGCGGAGATCGGAGGCCTCACGATGTCGTCACAGGTACCTTATCAGTTTCTGGGTTTGATGTTTATGCCTTGATAGATCCGGGTTCTACTCTGTCCTATATATCTCCCCTTGTTGCTAGTATGATAGGGATAGAGCCTGAGTCCATAGATCCTTTCGAGGTAGCTACGCCAGTGGGTGATTCAGTGGTAGCTCGGCGGGTATATAGAGCTTGTCCTGTGACCATTCTGATCGTCGGACCACTGGCCGACTTGATAGAGTTAGAGATGATTGACTTGGCGTGATCATGGGGATGGATTGGCTGGCTTGCTACGCCAATGTAACCGAGAGAGAGTAATGCAGTTCCGATTTCTAAGGCCGGTTGTTGAGTGGGAGAACGCGGTATCGCAGAGGTAGGTTTATTTCCTACCTCAAGGCTAGGAAGATGGTGCGAGAAGGGTATATCTACCATCTCGTTCGGGTGTTTGATCTCGAAGGCTGCGGTACCAGATTTTCCGTCGATTCGGTGGTGAGAGAGTTCCCAGACGTGTTTCAGACGACCTCCGGGTATCCTCACGAGAGGAGATTGAGTTTTGTATTGACATATTGCGGACACTCGGCTATTTCCATTCCGCCATCTGAGAATGCACTGCCGAGTTGAGAGAGTTGAAGGATCGGCTTAGAGATTTCTTTGGAGAAAGGGCTTCATCGGGCCTAGTGTTTCTCCAGGGCGCCGGTATTGTTCGTGAAGAAGAAGGGCGGGGCCAGCTGCGCATGTGTGTTGATCTGACGGTGAACAAGGTGACCATTAAAACGAGATACCCGCTTCCGGGATTGATGATTTGTTCGACCCGGATTGCGGTGCGAGATGTTTCTCAAGATTGATCTGCGATCGGGCTATCATCAGTGCGAGTCGAGAGGTGGATGTCCCTAGATGCATTCGGACGTGCGGGCATTATGAGTTGAGTCATGTCTTTTGGGTTGACGATGCTCCGGCGGTATTCATGGATTTGATGAGCAGTGTTCAAACCATTTTGGACCGCGTTTGTGATAGTGTTCATCGATGATATCTTGGTTTATTCTCGCTCAGAGCGAGGAGCATGCGAGCACGAGGCTGTCTTGCGATTCTCCAGACCAGTGATTTACGCCAAGTTTTCCAAATGTGAGTTTTGGTTGACTTGATGGCATTTCTTGGGCATATTGCCGGGTGATGGCATTCAGTGGATACGGCCAAGATCGAAGCGATCGGGACTTGGCCTGAACCTCTTACTCAGCAGAGGTTCGCGATTTTACGGGCCTTGCGAGGATATTATCGGCGGTTCGTAGAAGTTTGCTTATCTACGCACCATTGACTAGGTGACTCGGAAAGCGGCCAAGTTTGATGGTGGCGCTTGTGGCGGGGTTTCGATTCTTGAAAGAGACCGACGCCCGTTATTACTCTTCCGGAGGTCGGATGGTTATGTCGTGTATTGTGATCGTCGGGCATCGGGTTGGGATGTGTGTTGATGCGGCATGGCGGGGTTATAGCATATGCATCCGGCAATTTGAAGAAACACGGAGGAACTACCCCACCCATGATTTGGAGTTGGCGGTGTGATTCACGCCTTGAAGATCCGGAGGCACTATTTGTATGGGGTTTACGTGGATATTTTTACAGACCACAAGAGCCTCGGTATATCTTCACGGAGGAGTGAACTTACGGCAGAGGCGGTGGTTAGAGTTGCTTAAGGATTACGATGTTAATATCTGTACCACGGGAAGGCCAATGTTGTGGCGGATGCTCTTAGTCGTAGGTCGATGGGAGCCTATCGGATGTGCAGCTAGAGATGAGGACATGGTTCGTGATTTGCATCGATTAGCGAGCCTTGGTGTCCGTTTGATTGATTCGATAGCGATGGGGTTAGAGTTCGTGAGGTTGCGAGTCTTCCATCGTCGAGGAGGTGAAGAGGCAGCGATTCGAGGATCCGGCTTTGATTCGATATCGTGATCTGACTCTTACGTGAGGGCAAGGTCCTTTTGGTAGCACTGATGGGGTGCTAAGGTTTGGCGAGTTGTGTGTTCCGGATGTTTGAGGCTTGGCGTGAGTTCTCGGGAAGCACGGTAGCGGCGTTACTCTATCCATCGTGTCGACCAAGATGTACCACGACCTTAGATCCGTGTATTAGTGGGATGGCTTGAAGAGGACGTTGCGAGTTCGTAGCTCGGTGCCCGTGTTGTCGGCGGTGAAGGTAGAGCACGAGGCACGGTGGTTTATTCTGACGCATTGAGATCCCGACACGGAAGTGGGAGGTAATCAACATGGACTTCATCACGGGATTACCTCGCACTCGGAGGAGACATGATTCTATATGGGTTATCGTCGACGGTGTGAAATCAGCCCACTTTCTTCCGTCGGGATGACTTTTACCGAGGATTATGCTAGACTTTACATCAGAGATCGTCGGCTGCATGGAGTCCCTACCGATCATATCGCAGAGAGCCCGGATTTCGGCTAACTCGGAGGTCCTTCGAGAGGAGTTTAGGGGCGAGTGAGCACAATCGCATTTCATCCACAGACAGAGCAGAGGCGGGCGCACTATCCGCACTCTTGAGGATATCTTTGCGAGCTGTGTTATTGACTTCACCGGTAGTTGGGAGGATCATTTGCCTCTAGTTGAGTTCGCGTATAATAATAGCTACCACTCCGGTATTCGATGGCGCCTTATGAGGCCTTGTATGGGAGGAAGTGCAGTCGCCTATAGGTTGGTTCGATGTGGGCGAGAGTGCGGCTAGTGGGACCAGATTTGGTACAGCGATGGATAAGGTGAAGCTTATCCGAGGCGGCTATTGACAACTCGAGTCGGCGAAGTCGTATGCGAGATCATCGTCGTCGGCATCTTGAGTTCGAGGTTCATGATTGGGTTTTCTAAGGTGTCACCCATGAAGGGTGTGATGAGATTCGGGAAGAAGGGAAACTCACCACAGGTACATTAGGGTCGTTTGATTGTCGCGAGGTAGGCAAGGTTGCCTACGAGTTGGATCTGCCGTCCGTCTGGGGCGATGCATCCGGTTTTCACGTATCTATCTTGAGGAGATGTATCGGGGATCCATCTGGGTACACCCGATTGGCGATGTCCGTGTGAGGGGTTATCGTATGAGAGATTCCCATAGCGATAGTCGATCGTCGGAGTTAGGCGTCTGCGGACCAGGGCGTGGCTTCCGTCAAAGTCTTGTGGCGAACGAGCTCGGGGAGGAGATGGCGTGGGAAGCGAGGAGGACATGAGGCAGATGTATCCTCACCTATTCTACACCTCGGGTAATTCACTTTCCTACTTGTAAATTTTAGTTATCGTTTACGCTAAGTGTTGTTACGTGCGTGTGTGGCATTTGCAATCGTTTAAGTTATGAAGAATCTTATCGTTAATCGTCTTGGGAAGGAACATTCGAACGAATGTTTCTAAGGAGGAGAATGTTATACCGTATTTCCGGAGTATGTATGTAAGGGAATACGTGCGAAAGTCTAGCCTTAAAGATAAGCCTTGGGCGTTTTTATTTGTGCACAACTCACTAAAAGAATCGTTTTCCGAAACGTTTCCACGACTTTCGTAGGGTAAATTCGGCTATGCCATTTCTAATTTTGCGGATTTTTCAGAGGCGAAACATTTTGGACCAACGGAGGCGACACTTGCACCTCCAATTTGTGGACTTGAAATCGTCCATTGGGCGAATTGAAGAACCATTGGCACGTTTTTGTGCCTTGTGCACAAGTCAAGGAGTTGGTAGGATATTTGTGTATAGTTAATCCTCACCTACACTTGCCTTGCACTTGTCTTAATCTTGGCCATTGGTTGGCCACTTGACCTATAAATACCCCCTTAGAGATGAAGAGTTCTTCATCCACAAATCTTTCCAAGTCTTGAAAATCCTCTCCTCTCCTTTGTAGCCTTTTAGTCCAACACCTCCCCTCCCTTGTGAAGGCCCTTGGCCGAATACCCCCTCTAGCCTAGTAGTTTGGCCGAGGCCCCCCCTAGCCTAGCCAAAAATCTACCCCCCTCCCTTGGTAGAAAAGTTGTCTTCTAGTATTGTTATAATGCCCAAAATACCCTAGCCCAAATCCCTTAGTACTTAGTAGAAGTTGTGAAGAACTTCTAAGGTTTCTTAGACTCTGGAGCGCATAACTTAGGAGCTAAACCTTGCTCAAAGCGACTTTATCTAGGATATTATTGGGCTTACCGAGGTAACTAATCCTAACCCTCTTTTGAATTAGAGAATACATACTGTAGTAGTATAAGAATAAGTATTAAATACTTAGAAGAATATTGCAGAATAGAATTGAACTGTTATCACAGTAGAAGGGTTTAAAAGATGAATAATCAAACTGTACTTACATAGGACTGTTTCACAGTAGACTTATATAGCTCACCGGGTAGGGAAGTGCTGCCCGACTTTCCGTAGAATTGTGAACCCTCTGTTTAGAATGACCTTCAGAGTAGTCTTTGATAGATGTCTGTGACTATTATAGGCTGACTCTCTGTGCGCGACATATTCAACTTGGCAGGTGGTTTTCGCTGAGAAGGTATGTGATTCTTCCTAAAGCATGATATTTTATAATATATACGGTAGACGTACATGTGTTAACTGAATAATAACTACGGCAATGTCTTTGACTTAAGCCTGAATAATACTTACGGCAATGCCTCACGGCTTAAGCCTGAATAACACTTACGACAATGCCTCACGACTTAAGCCTGAATAATAAAGAACTGAAAGCTTTTCAAAAGAATACTGAATCATTTTAACAGAAGAGAACTAACTGGTTTTTAAAACAGAAGCTTAAGAGTTATACTAGCTTTATGGGAAGTTAGGTATAACCACTTAAGATTAATAAAAGGAACAGTTTACCTATGTGTTTGTAACAGACTTATATTGATTGGTGAAAGGAATAAAATGGTTTGATAAGTGGACATGATATGATGTTATGTGTGTTAGTGTCTTGTAACGTTTGTGTAAAAGAGTATTCTTGTTGTGCTTATGTTGTTTAACGATAAGCTGTTAGGTTAGTGTAACATCACTCACCTCTTGACATATTAAGGGGTTAGCGCCTCCGACGCGGGGGTAGACTTCGGTGATGCAGGACCATGATTCGAGAATACCTCATGCGGGTCCAAGGGACCTATGCGGAGCTCCGGGAGTTCCCGGTTAGTGTGCGGGGTTATACCTCATGCGGTCTATGTGGCGTGCGGACTACGAGTCGGGGCGATGCCGAAGAGTAGCTACCCTCGATGCGGGGTTATATACCCTATGCGGGCCTATGTGATTGGCCTATGCGGACTACGGGATTCCAGGATTAGGCTTGCATGGTGATACTACGGGCAATTGGCCCTGCTTCGATCATTCGCAGCCTAGAAAAGACCCGTTACAGTTTACCTATTGCTGTTCTTGTTTGTGATGTGGCACTATGTGCGGTTTCCTTGGTTGTTTCATACATACTTGCAAAACTGTTTTTAAAATGATATGTTTCATTTAAGTATTTCTGATTTCATATACTTAGTACTGTTGTATCGACCTCCTTGAGCTGCGTTCATGCCGCAGTAAGGACAAGTGCTAGATCCACATTCTTAGGATCTCTACGTTGGTGTCGGGAGCTCCATCTTTTAGGAGGCTCTACTTTTGGGTATGATCTCCTGTTGTAGATAGTTTTGTCTGATCGAGGGTATGGCGGCCCCGTCCGCCATAGTTGTATATTTCCTTAAGTGCATGAGTCATGTATTTATGCGATGTCGGATGTAATCGCTAAACCATGTTTATATATATATCGAAAGCGATGTTTTCTCACATAAACTGTGTCTTATTTTATAAACTGTTTCATGTCTTGCTTTATATTTCCGCTGATTACTCTGATGTATGACTACTTGGGTGCCCCGGTAAGGCACCAGTCACGGGCCCCGGAATGGGTCGTGACACATATAATATACATAATCAAAATACACTACACTGTATATGAGTCCAATCCCACATTTGTGATACCATAGGCTTGACCGTCATGTAAGTATCCACTAATGTGAGAACCCTCAGTATAAGATCATGTAGGGCTTGTCACGGGCTTGTAATGTAGGTTTGGGAAAGGGATGGATATCATTTGGGTAAATAGTGACTAATCCTTCATCGAGCGTTGGACTATGTCCGTGCTTGATATTTGTGTGCTTTAATGCTGATCTTTCCTTCTTCTTTTTTTCCCCAGTTTTTCTGTACTGACTTCTTTCTGAATCTTTCGTTTGGAGCCCGCTTTTTCTAAAGTTATTCTCTCATTTTTACTTTTTTTTAATGTCGGGGCTTTTGATTTCTTCTTTTTGTGAAGTCGTCCTTTGTGTTTTTCTTTTCCCTTTGGGACTTTGTCAATTTTGCCTTTGCAAACTTCGACGCAGAATTTGTCAGCCACTTGCACATTTCCAAAGCGCTCAAGAAGGTCGGGCCAAGAGAGGGATAGTGCGTACGCACTCAGAAAGGGTATAGGTGTAATATGCGGTTTTCAAAAGAATAGGATTTAGGCTCAAAGGGGTGTACTACGGATAATGTTATTTGGTAGGCTGAAAAAGCTCAAACGGGTCAAAGAAAGCCTACGATCATTTCCTACGCCGAGTGTTACTCAGGATTTCGCCTCAACAAACATTCGGGCCAAGTTCTAGATCACAATGCAATGCAATTGAACTTATTCTAAAACTCACCACACAATGCACATTAAACGATGAGGTTGGTTTCGTTCTTATCTTGAAAGCATGCAAGATAATGTCATTACAGGTGTGCGTGAGAGGTACCAAAAGAATCTATGGTTTACCACGAAGTCCACCCATACTGATTATTACTCGTTCTTTTCTATGCACACTCCTAACTGTGTTGATATCAACCAAATCAAACAATGATACTTAAAAGAGCTTTTCTTTTTTTTTTTAAAAAATAAAATATTTTTGTATTTTTTGAATAAATGGTACCAAACCCGAATAGGGCTGCCTACGTATCTCATCTTTGACGAGAATCAGGTGTGCGTAGTTCGTTCAGATATGTTATAAAACGTATGATTTAAAAAGAATTCATTCATGAAAGAAATGCAAAAGTAAAAGCTGTGCAAAACAAATGATTGTTCAATATAAAACTAATGTAAAGTAAAAGGAATGTAATGAAAAAATGAATTACTGTGATAGAATGAATGAAATGCATGAATGAATGTATGTGCTAGAATGATTGAAATGCAATAATGAATGTCCGTGATTGGATAAATGCAATGAATGGGTGAACCAAGTATGTCCCCTTCTTTTCTTTTCTTTTTTAAATTTTTTTATGTGGTGTCGAACCCTAGATGGGTTGTCTACGTATCACACCGTATGGTGAGAATCAGACACGCGTAGTTCGGAAAGATTATGTTGTAAAATGCATGATAAAGAATTATGTAATCAATACTAGATATATCAATTGAATTTGCAAATATGTATAACGATACAAGATATAGGACCCAGAGCGATGCTTGGTTGAATCTGATATAAGCTGACTTCTTTCCGTCAACATAACTCCAGCTCATTCTTGTGATGATTTTTTTTCTTTTCTTCCCCTTTTTTTTTGTTGTTGTCCGCCCTCGACTATTTGCGAGGACGGTCTTCCTGCAAAAAATATGACAAATGGGTGAGAGTAGACAAGCCACAAAAATAGTAAAATGTAAGGGTGTGGAAATATAGTCAAAGATTCCCCTGCTTGGTTCGACCGGACTGGTGGTTGATGCTTCACAAAGTCCAAATCGTGTTGTTCAAGAGCGATTTACGCAGTATAAGTCCTGATTGCAATGTGACAATAAAAGGTGCAAAAATGCAAATGATCGTGGCCGGAATTATAAGCATGATATGTACAGGGGTTAAAAGGGTAATTATTGCATTAAATAATATGTACAGAATTGCTAGCAACAACTATAGTAAACAGAAGCATGCAAATCAAGCGCGCGCCTAATATGCATGGGACCTCTCTTATGCCAGAGGTCGGCCTAAACGCCAGATATACGAGATTATGATAAATAGGTCCAAGCCGTTAAACTGCAATGTTTTGTTGGAAATGGCGACCAAATGACGGTGCACTTTTCCCAATTTCGGTGTGTCATGGCCAGGCTTGGATCCGTCTATCATCATCACGCTACACATAGTATGCTAATGGGTCGTTGGGTTGTGAAACCCGTCGACAAGTTTGGTGGATTTCTGATTGTGGCGTTAATACCAAAGATTAACCCACCTAAGGTTTATGCATGCATGACTTAATAAAAAGGTGGTATAGCTCTATCTTAAGCTTTTTAAGATTTGGCTTACTAGACGCAAGGTTTCCGAGCGGACAACTCGAGTGAGAAGGCTACGCGGTCACCGGTTAGACCGGACACTCCACGTATATTACCAACTCTCCTAAATTTGGGTTTTGAAGAAAGAATTTTGCTGATGCACCCAGCGCACCTCGCATGTAGTGTGTGATAGTGTGAATTTTCCAGAGTGGAAGAAATATGAGCGGAATGTCAGTTTAAGGAAAGCAATAAAAGCAAATAGCAATTAAAACAGCTAAGCATACAAGATTAAAGCAAGCAATTTTAAGGCATTTAAAACAAATAAAAATAAAGTCAAGCAATAACAAACCTAGGTTTGCTATGGTCAAAGAACCTGATTATCCCCAGTGGAGTCGTCATTCTGTCGCGCCCGTTTTTGACCTCGGGGTCTGAACGGTATCCGCAACGTTGCTCTTTGGCGCGGTTCCCTGGATAGAGCATTAATGCTGATTTTAAGGAGTCGCCACATAATTGGTTAAGTGAATTAGGACACTTGATTTATTGCAATAAAAATATTACAATTAATCTCCATTTAATGGTCTGCAAAATTAATGAGATTCTGGATCAGAGTTCTTTATTATCCTAAAGGGAAGGGGTTAGACATCCTTCAAGATCCGCTAACTTGCGGTTATCCGTTCAAACCTAGGTTAATTATATATTGGCTTTTATTCTACCTACTCTAAGCATTTTTTACATAATTTACAATTAAAATAAAATGCAATACAGAATAATAAAACTAAAATTAAATGCGACATAAGATAAAACTTCGGGACATCCTTTAGCCCTTTTTTAGGTCTTCTGCACAAGATGATCTCCGGGTACCTGCGTAAACACTTTATGTCACGACCCGATTGTAATACCCCGTATTTCCAGAGTATGTACGTAAGGGAATACGTACAAAAAGTTTGGCCTTAGTTAGCCTTGGACGTTTTCTTTTGTACACAACTCACTAAAAGAATCGTTTTCCGACGAAACGCTTTCCACTTTTCGTAGTAAATTCGGCTATGCCATTTCTTATTTTTGCGGATTTTTCCGAGAGACGAACATTTTGGACCAACGGGAGGGTGACATGTGTCACCTCACATTGAAGCAAGTGGGGTGGCTTTGGACGATCAAGGCCCAAGAGGGTGTTGGCCTCGCCGATTGGTTCCTTGCTTAGGCCTTGTTTTGTGCCATGTTTTGTGGAGTGTTTTGTGGAGTGTTTTGTGGAGTAGGGGTTAGGGTGCACTTGGCTTGATCTTGGCCTTACACTTGCCTTGCACTTGTCTTCATCTTGGCCATTGGTTGGCCAAGGCTTGAGTTATAAATACCACTCTTGAGATGAAGAGTTCTTCATCCACAAAAGCTTTCCAAGTCTAAAAATCCTTCCTCTCCCTTTGTAGCAATTCGTCCAACACCCCCTCCTTGAGAAGCTTGGCCGAGGCTACCCCACCCCCTAGCCGAGCCGAAACCTACCCCCCCACCCATGGTAGAAACGTGGCCGTCTTGTTGTGTTATAATTCCCAAAATAACCTAGCCCAAATACCTTAGTACTTAGCGAGTTGTGAAGAACTTCTAAGGTTTCCTCGAGCATACAACTTAGGAGCAAAACCTTGCTCAGGCGCGACTTTTTCTAGGATATTATTGGGCTTACCGAGGTAACTAATCCTAACCCTCTTTTGAATTAGAGAATACTTACTGTTGTAGAATAAGAATAAGTATAAATACTTAGAAGAATAATCAAATCAGATTTACATAGGATTGTTTCACAAGAGACTTATATAGCTCACTGTAGGGAAGTCTGCCCGACTTACCAGAATTATGAACCCTCTGTTTAGAATGACCTTCAGAGTAGTCTTTGATAGATATCTGTGACTATTATAGGCTGACTCTCTGCGCGCGACATATTCAACTTGGCAGGTGGTTTTCGCTGAGAAGGTATGTGATTCTTCCTAAAGCATGATATTTTACAATATATAGTACGGTAGAGACGCATACGTGTTAATCGAATAATACTTATGGCAATGCTCACGGCTTAAGCTCGAATAATACTTACTAATGCCTCACGCTTAAGCTCAATAATAACAAAGAACCAAAACATTTCAAAAGAATATCGATCATTTTTAACAGAAGATAAATATTTGGTTTTTAAAACAAAAGCTTAAGAGTTATACTAGCTTTATGGGAAGTTAGGTATAACAACTTAAGAAGATAAAAAGGAACTGTTTACTTGTTTGTTTATAAAAGCCTTGTATTGATTTCTGTTAAGTGTAGTAAGATTTGTGTGATAAGTAGACATATTATGATGCTACCTGGGTTAGTGTCTTGAATTGCTGTGCTTACGTTGCTAACCGGTAAGTCCGTTGTACTGTTATTGTATCACCTACCCCCTTGACTGTTATACCGAGGGCTTGCCTCGACGCGGTCTATACGGCCTATGCGGTCTGTGAGACTATGCGAGCGCCGTATGCTCCAGGATTGATCATTCCGGGTGTTTAGCCTGATGCGGGGGATTCCCTATGCGGTCTGTTGAGACTATGCGGTCTTTTGAGGCTATGCGGGCTGCGGGAGCCTAGGCGGATGCCGGGGGTTGGCTGCCCCGACGCGGGAATACCTCATGCGGTGCGTGTGACCTATGCGGCCGCGGAAGTCCAGACTAGGCACGCAGAATGATACTATGGGCGATTGGTCTTGCTTCGATCATTCGCGCCTAGAATAGACTGCTACGCTTTTCCTATTATTGTTGTTGTTTGTGATGTGAAACTATGTGCAAGTGAACTGATTGTATTTGTGAAAAGGTTTTAAATACTTTGATTTTATTCCGCTTCTTTATAGTTTCACATACTTGGTACTGTATCGACCTCCTTCGGGGCGCGCTCATGCCGCAGTAAGGGCAAGCAGTGCTAGATCCACATTCCTAGGATCTCTACGTTGGTGTCGAGCTCCATCCTTTCCGAGGCTCTACTTTGGGTATGATCTCCCCGTTGTAGATAGTTTTGTACGATAGGTATGGCGGCCCCCGTCCCGCAATAGTTGTATATTTTCTTAGAGGTCTCTAGTCCTGTAGTACAGTATCGGATGTCACTGCTAAACCATGTTTTTATATATATGCCGAAAGGCGATGTTTTCACTTAAATCGTGGTTCTATTTTATAAATCGTTTCATGTCTTGCTTTATATTTCCGCTGATTACTCTGATGTATGACTACTTGGGTGCCCCGGTAAGGCACCAGTCACGGGCCCCGGAACGGGTCGTGACAAAAGTGGTATCGAGCGCTTAATCCTGGAAAGTGTCTACGCATCGTATCTAGTAGAAGTCTGATTATCGGTGTGTTGTGCACCACACCAATAATCAGGAGGCTATAGGATATTTAGGATTGGTTCCATTCTTCTCATTCTGAGATCGTGCTTTAGAGCTGTGTTATAGGTTGGACCCCTCTAACGTATTCCTTTCCTGTAACAGTTATGCCTCCACGTAAGGCAACCCGGCCTGTATGGCAAGGCACCGAGGGAGTCGCTAGCAGACACCCAGAGTCACGAGGGCTCGTGCCCGGGCCATACCGAGACGGCGAGTTCTATGACGCCGCCAAACAAAGAGACCACAGCACTCCCACCTCCCGTCCCACACCGGGCGGAGGAGTTAGGGTACAAGGAGATGGCCCAGCTTTTGGGAAATGTTGTGGCCCGACACGAGAGAGGCCGACGCGGCGCCCAGCTCCGGCCCAGCTAGCCGCACCCGTAGTGCACCCGAGGCGTATAGTTTGAGACTACGGATTTCCTTAGTTGTAGCCTCCGCAGTTTTACTGGTCGAGGCCTAAGATGATCCGCAGGAGTTCATCCGCCACCGCAGAGGATTATGCGGGTGATCGTGGCTTCGAGATCGAGTGCGTGATATTCGGTTCAGACGGCCGCGTGATACCGCAATCGATTGGTTTGATCTACGGAGCTTTCCGGAGAGCATGCACCTCCGGCGGTATGGGATGAGTTTTCAGAGGCTTTTCTCACACACTTCTTGCCTCCGCAGATGAGGAGGGCACGAGCTGATAGATTCTTGTTGCTGAGACAGGGAGGACGCACAGTGAGGGAGTACAATGTCGAGTTTGATTCTTTGGCTCGATATGTCCCCGCACTGGTAGCAGAGATGGAGGACAGGGTGCATCGCTATGTCACTGGGCTAGATGATTACATGGCCGAGTCTTGTGCGGGTGTGTCCCTTCAGCCAGGCATGGACATAACCCGTATGCAGGCTCATGCACTGGGATGTGAGGAGCGTAGAGACCGCCGGGTAGAGCGATATCAGCAGCAGAAGAAGGCCAAGACGGCCGGTTCTTTTGGTGGTCCTCAGGGTGGGCGGCATCAGCAGAAGTCCAGATTTGCACCACAGCCAGCGCAGAGCGCTCCTACCTCATTTTCAAGATAAACAGAGCGGTCGGGGCGGTGGCCCTGGACTTCGGATTCGTGGTAGCAGGGTGGTGCTAACCGCTCGAGGTTCGCCGCAGCCCGCTGTGGCAGATACCATTCGAGTCAGACTCGAGCTTGCTATACTTGTGGCCAGCAGGGTCATTTCGCGAGAGTTTGTCCGACCGGGAGCGGCGCTGGTAGTAGGGCCCAGTCTACAGGGTCTGTTGCCGCTTCTTCATCCCCGACAGTTACTCGCCCCGGAGGGCAAGGTACACATGGATCAGCGGGTCGCGGCAGAGGTCGTGGCGCAGGTCCCAGTTCTAGCGGTCCTCAGAACCGCATATATGCTTTGTCCAGCCGACATGATCGTGAGGCCTCACCGATGTCACAGTACCTTATCGCTTCGGGTTTGATGTGTATGCTTTGATAGATCCGGGTTCTACTCTGTCCTATATATCTCCCCTTGTTGCTAGTAGGATAGGGATAGAGCCTGAGTCCATAGACCCTTTCGAGGTAGCTACGCCAGTGGGTGATTCGGTGGTAGCTCGGCGGGTATATAGAGCTTGTCCTGTGACCATTTACAGTCGTCGGACCCTAGCCGACTTGATAGAGTTGGAGATGATTGACTTCGACGTGATTATGGGGATGGATTGGCTAGCTTCTTGCTACGCCAATGTAGACTGCAGAGAGAGAGTTGTACGGTTCCAGTTTCCGGCGAGCCATTGTTGAGTGAGGAGCACGGTATCGCCGAGGGTAGGTTTATTTCCTACCTCAAGGCTAGGAAGATGGTATGAAGGGTATATCTATCATCTCGTTCGGGTGTTTGATAATCAAGGCGCGGTACCAGATTTTCACCGGCCCAGAGTCACGAAGTTCCCAGACGTGTTTCCGATGACCTTCCGTATCCTCCGCAGAGGAGATCGAGTTTTGTATAGATGTGTTGCGGATACTCGACCTATTTCCATTCCGCCATACGTAATGGCACCGCCGAGTTGAGAGAGTTGAAGGATCGGCTTAGGGATTTGCTAGAGAAGGGCTTCATTAGGCCCAAGTGTTTCTCCCGGGAGCGCCAGATTGTTCGTGAAGAAGAAGACGACGCTGCGCATGTGTTGATCTGACCGGTGAACAAGGTGACCATTAAGAATGATACCCTTCCTGTGATTGATGATTTGTTCGACCATTGCAGGTGCGAGATGTTTCTCCAAGATTGATCCGTGATCGGGCTATCATCAAAAGTCGAAGTCGAGAGGTGGATGTCCCTAGATCGCATTCGGACCAGACGCATTATGAGTTCGTGGTCATGTCTTTGGGTTGACCAATGCTCCGCAGTATTCATGGATTTGATGAACCGAGTGTTCAAACCATTTTTGGACACGCTTGTGATAGTGTTCATTGATGATATCTTGTTTATTCTCGCCAGAGCAGAGCACGCGAGCATTTGGCGATCGTGGCCGACAGCTTCCAGACCAGCCAGACGCCAAGTTTTCCAAATGTGAGTTTGGTTGACTTGCATGCGTTTCGGGCATATTGTCGGGTGATGGCATTCGAGTTGATACGCCAAGATCGAGGCAACAGACTTGGCCTAGACCTACTACTCCGGCTGCAGGTTCGCAGCTCGGGCCTTGCAGATATTATCGGTTCGTGGAGAAGTTTGCTTCTATCTTCGCACCATTGACTAGGCCGACTCGTAAGGCAGCCAAGTTCCAGTGGTGATGCTTGTGAGCGTGGTTTCCATTCTCGAAGGAGAGATTGACGACCGCCTCGCTCTTACTCTTCCGCAGGTCCAGACGGTTATGTCGGTATTGTGACGCCGTGCATCGGGTTGGGATGTGTTGATGCAGATGGCAGGTTATAGCATATGCATCCCGACACCAAGAAACACGAGGAACTACCCCACCCATGATTTGGAGTCGCACAGTAATTCACGCCAAGATCCGAGGCACTATTTGTATGGGTTCACGTGGATATTTATACGCACCACAAGAGCCTCCGATATCTTCACCAGAGGGAGTGAACTTACGACAGAGACGCTGGTTAGAGTTGCTTAACGATTACGATGTTGATAACCTGAACCACCCGCGGAAGGCCAATGATGAGGCAGAAGCACTTACTCGTATGTCGATGGGGAGCCTATCAGATGTGCAGCTAGAGAGTAGGGGCATGGCTCGTGATTTGCATCGATTAGCGAGCCTTGTGTCCGCTTGATTGATTACGATAGCGATGGGGTTAGAGTTCGTGAGGTTGGCGAGTCTTCCATCGCCGAGAGGTGAAGAGGCAACGCCGAGGATCCGGCTTTGATTCGATATCGTGATACGACTCTTCGAGAGGGCGGTCCTTTGAGGTAGCACCTGACGGGTGCTAAGGTTTGAGGCGCATCAGGTGTTCCAGATGTTTCGTGACTTGGCAGCAGGTTCGGGAAGCACACGGTACGTTACTCTATCCATCCGGTCGACTCAAGATGTACCACGACCTTAGATCTGTATTGGTGGGATGGCTCAAGAGAGACGTTGCGAGTTCGTAGCTCGCCCGTGTTGTCGCAGTGAAGGTAGAGCACCGCAGGCACGGTGGTTTGTTACGCATTTATCGAGATCCCGACCTGGAAGTGGGAGGTAATCAACATGGACTTCATCACAGGATTACCTCGCACTCAGAGGAGACATGATTCTATATGGGTTATCGTCGACAGGCTGACGAAATCAGCCCACTTTCTTCCCGTCAGGACGACTTTTTCGGCTGAGGATTATGCCAGACTTTACATCCGAGAGATCGTCAGACTGCATGGAGTCCCTACCTCGATCATATCGCATGCAGGAGCCCGCTTACGCTAACTGGAGGTCCTTCCAGAGGGGTTTACGGACGCAGTGAGCCTCGAGCACGCATTTCATCCACGCATGACGGACAGGCAGAGCGCACTATCCAGGCTCTTGAGGATATGCTGCGAGCATGTGTTATTGACTTCAGTGGTAGTTGGGAGGATCATTTGCCTCTATTTGAGTTTCATGATAATAATAGCTACCACTCCAAAGATTCGATGGCGCCTTATGAGGCCTTGTATGGGAGGAAGTGCAGATCGCCTATAGGTTGGTTCGATGTGGGCGAGGTGCAGCTAGTGGGACCAGATTTGGTGCAGCAGGCAGTGGATAAGGTGAAGCTTATCCGAGAGCGGCTTTTGACAGCTCAGAGTCGACAGAAGTCGTATGCAGATCATCGTCGTCGGCATCTTGAGTTCGAGGTTCATGATTGGGTTTTCCTAAAGGTGTCACCCATGGCGGTGTGATGAGATTTGGGAAGAAGGGGAAACTCACCCTAGGTACATCGGGCCGCTTCGCATTGTCCGCAGGTAGGCAAGGTTGCTATGAGTTGGATCCGTCCGATCCGGAGGCGGCATCCGGTTTTTCACGTATCTATGCCGAGGAGATGTATCGGGATCCATCTAGGTACACCCGATTGACGATGTCCAGTGACCGAGGGTTATCGATGAGGAGATTCCATAGCGATAGTCGATCGTCAGTTAGCGCTCATGACGAAGGACGTGGCTTCACAAAGTCTTGTGGCGGAACGAGCTCGAGAGAGATGACGGGAAGCCGAGGAGGACATGAGGCAGAAGTATCCTCACCGATTCCCTACACCTCCAGGTAATTCACTTTCCTACTTGTAAATCTTCGTTATCATTTATGCCTAAGTGTTGTTTTGTGGCCGCGTGTGGCATTTGCAAACTGTTTAAGTTATGAAGAATCTTATCGTTAATCGTTTGAGAAGGAACATTCGACGAATGTTTCGGCGAGGGGAGAATGTAATACCCCATATTTCCGCAGTATGTACGTAAGGGAATACGCATAAAAGTTTGGCCTTAGTTAGCCTCGACGCTTTCTTTGTACACAACTCACTAAAAGAATCGCTTTCCGACGCAAACGCTTCCACGCCTTTCGTAGTAAATTCCGCTATGCCATTTCTTATTTTGCGGATTTTTCCGAGAGACGAAACATTTTGGACCAACGGAGGGTGATATGTGTCACCTCACATTGGAAGCAAGTGGTGGCTTTGACGATCAAGGCCCAAGAGGTGTTGGCCTTGGCCGATTGGTTCCTTGCTTAGGCCTTGTTTTGTGCCATGTTTTGTGGAGTGTTTGGAGTGTTTTGTGGAGTAGGGGTTAGGTGCACTTGGCTTGATCTTGGCCTTACACTTGCCTTGCACTTGTCTTCATCTTGGCCATTGGTGGCCAAGGCTTGAGCTATAAATACCCTCTTGAGATGAAGAGTTCTTCATCCACAAAAGCTTTCCAAGTCTAAAATCCTTCCTCTCCCTTTGTAGCAATTCGTCCAACACCCCCTCCCCTCGAGAAGCTTGGCCGAGGCTACCCCACCCCTAGCCTAGCCAAACCTACCCCCTCCCTTGGTAGAAAAGTTGCCTTCTTGTTTTGTTATAATGCCCAAAATACCCTAGCCCAAATACCTTAGTACTTAGCGTGTTGTGAATAACTTCTAAGGCTCTCGAGCATACAACTTAGGAGCAAAACCTTGATCATGCGCGACTTTTTCTAGGATATTATTGTGCTTACCGAGGTAACTACTCCTAACCCTCTTTAGAATTAGAGAATACTTACTGTTGTAGAATAAGAATAAGAATAAATAATTAGAAGAATAATCAAATCAGATTTACATAGGACTGTTTTCACAATGAGACTTATATAGCTCACTGCAGGGAAGGTCTGCCCGACTTACCGTAGAATTATGAACCCTCTGCTTAGAATGACCTTGAGTAGTCTTTGATAGATATCTGTGACTATTATAGGTGACTCTCGCGCACATATTCAACTTGGGTGGTTTTCACGAGAAGGTATGTGATTCTTCCTAAAGCATGATATTTTACAATATATAGTACGGTAGACGCATACGTGTTAATCGAATAATACTTATGGTAATGCCTCACGCTTAAGCTCGAATAATACTTACAGAATGCCTCACGCTTAAGCCTAATAACAAAGAATCAAAACATTTCAAAAGAATATCGATCATTTTTAACAGAAGATAAATATTTGGTTTTAAAACAAAAGCTTAAGAGTTATACTAGCTTTATGGGAAGTTAGGTATAACAACTTAAGAAGATAAAAGGAATGCTTACTTGTTTGTTTATAAAAGCCTTGTATTGATTGCTAAGTGTAGTAAGATTTGTGTGATAAGTAGACATATTATGATGCTACCCGGTTAGTGTCTTGAATTGTGCTTACGTTTAACCGTAAGTCCGTTGTATCGTTATTGTATCACCTACCCTCGATCGTTATACCAGGGCTTGCCTCATTGATGCGCGGTCTATACGGCCTATGCGCGGTTCGTGAGACTATGCGAGCAGCGTATGCTCGTGATTGATCATTCCGGTGTTTAGCCCGACGCGGGATTCCTATGCGCGTCCGCTGAGACTACGCGGTCTTTTGAGGCTATGCGGGCTGCGAGCCTAGGCGGACGCCGGGTTGGCTGCCCCGACGCGGGAATACCTACGCGGTCCGTGTGACCCATGCTGGTGCGGAAGTCCGTGACTAGGCACGCAGGAATGATACTATGGGCGATTGCCTTGCTTCGATCATTCGCGCCTAGAATAGACACATACGCTTTTTCTATTATCGTTGTTGTTTGTGATGTGACACTATGTGCAATTGAACCGATTGTATTTGTGAAAAGGTTTTAAATACTTTGATTTTATTCCAGCTTTATAGTTTCACATACTTGGTACTGTTATCGACCTCCTTCGGGCTGCGCTCATGCCGCAGGCGGGCAGCAGTGCTAGATCCACATTCCTAGGATCTCTACGTTGGTGTCGGGAGCTCCATCCTTTCCGAGGCTCTACTGGGTATGATCTCCCGTCAGAGATAGTTTTGTACAGTCAGGGTATGGCGGGGCCCTGTCCCGCCATAGTTGTATATTTCCTTAGAGGTCTGTAGTCCCGTTGTACAGTATCGGATGTAACTGCTAAACCATGTTTTTATATATATGCCGAAAGGCGATGTTTTCTCACTTAAAATGTGTTCTATTTTATAAACTGTTTCATGTCTTGCTTTATATTTCCGCTGATTACTCTGATGTATGACTACTTGGGTGCCCCGGTAAGGCACCAGTCACGGGCCCTGGAACGGGTCGTGACACCGATCTCGGGCCCGCGACTGGTGCCTTACCCTAGGCACCCTAGTGATACAACATCAGAGAAAATCAGTGGAAATAAAAACTTAAACATGAAACAAGACATAAAGTAAGAAACAGGCTAACCAAAACCGGTCACCTTCCCGTATATATATATATATAAAACCGAACAATTAAAATCCTTTACAAACCCCGCCACAACAGATTACTGCACTTAAGAATGTAATAACAACTATGACGGACAGGGCCTCGCCATACCTCGAATGTACAAGTACCTACAATGACAGGACTATACCAAAAGATAAGCCTCGGAGAAACGGAGCTTCCCAAACGCCGAATCGCGATCCTATGAGCGAGGATCAACAATCGGTGTACCTTACCGCGGCATGAACGCAGCCTCGGGCGAGGTCGACAACAGTATCAAGTATGTGAAATCGAAAATATCGTAATGAAATCACATTTCATCATTTTATAAAACCATTTCGCAATAAGTAAACAAGCATGTCAAGTAAGGGACGATGTCCTCAAAATCATCACTCACACATAACTATGGGTCTCACGCCCACAATATCAATCATGCGTGGAATTCCTTCCTCATCGCCGGCAAAGACATGATGTAAAACAACACCCATATGTGAACTCAACACTAGATCCCGCTCGGCTATCAAACCGTCAGCTAAGTAGAATAACCAACTACCAGATCCGAAGGCTAGTCATAAAACTTCACGGGCCAAGTACGGAAGCCAACTACCAGATCCAAAACCAGCCACGCAACTGGCCGAGGCAAGTATCTTAAGCTAACGTACCAGAGCCTACCGTCTCACGAGATATGACCGTGGCAAGTATCTTAAGCTATCTACCAGAGCCTGCCGATACACGAGAAATGACCAGGACAAGTATCTAAAGTGTGCCTGTAACCACATGTACAAATCAAGCCCGTGATCGCTCGTCACCGCGGCAAGCTTCATGGATTAGCGGTCCATGGACTAACAACATAACCCGGGAATTTAACCCTCACAATGACCGCATGCCCCAGCATCTTACCTCGGTATAAGCATGGCCATGAAACCATCCTACTGGACGCATACCAGTGGACCATCCATCGTGTCAATATGTCCAAAGGAAATAACAAGATAATACTCAAAGTGGACGCATACCCGTGGACCATCCAACGTGTCAGTATGTCCAAAAGAAACAACAAGATAATACTCAAAGTGGACGCATACCCGTGGACCATCCAACGTGTCAGTATGTCCAAGAAATCAATCAGATAACCGGCCCTCCATCGAGAGACGCGGTAGCATAGAAATACAACACTTGCACAACAAAGCTATCACAACAAGCATAGGCAAGTTCAACGTAATTTCATTTTATGTCAACAATCCGGGTTTCAACCCCAAAATACTACTTACTTTCATTCTTTCAAAAAGACCTCTTTTTTTTTTTTGTAAAAGCCACACGATACTATCACTCGTAGTATCAAAACACGTTTTCTTTTCAAACCAAATTACTACACCTTCAGAAAATCTTTACAAGGCTTTTAAAATCAAGTACTCTATATTTTTTAAACCAAGTGCTTTACAGTTTTAAGATAACATCAAGTATACTTTTAAAACCCCGTAACTTACTCTTTTTCAAAACAAGTAACCCATACTTAAATCAAGTTACTTCTCCTTTTCCGAAATCAAGTCGTTTATAAGTCAAGTCTCTTATCTTTCAAGATCAAGTCTCTTAACTTTCAAAAATCAAGTCGTTTATAAGTCAAGTCTCTTATCTTTCAAGATCAAGTCTCTTAACTTTCAAAAATCAAGTCGTTTAGCTTTCAAAATCAAATCTTTCTTTTATCTTCATAAAGTCGTTATAACTAACTTCCCATAAAGCCATTATAACACTTTATGTTTTAAACAAACAAAATTCATTTCACACACGTACGTCTACCGTACTATATAGTTCACAACAATCATGCTCAAGAGTATAGGAAGAATCACATACCTCGCGACGATTATTGACAATTAGCAAAAAGCTCCAAAGTACTATAACCCTGCTAGCCTTTTCCACCCTTCAAGTAGAATACACTACTCGTAGCACTTCAACCTATAAATGCCACAAAACGTCTATCAACTTCTCGATCTCTTCGTAGAACATTTCTACGCACAAAGTTCCATATTCTATGGAAAATTCGGCAAAGACCTCCCGCAACCATAAAAAACTCCTCCTCTATCAAGGCCCGCTACCAAGCCAACAACTCCAAGGGGGTTACACGTCTAACCGGACGTGTACAACTCTGCCCCACAATAAATACTACAAGTCTACTGTAAATACCGTCCAATGTAAATACAGTTCAATTCTTTATAATCATCCTTCCAATATATCTTATACTCAATTCTAAACTACTACAACATGTAATATCCAATTACAATAGAAGGGCTAAGATCATTACCTCGATAAGCCCAAAAATTATCCAAGATTTATAAGTCGATCCTGAGCAACGTTTAGCTCCAATTCCTTACGTTCCAACCCGCTCCAAGCAACCCTTAGAAGCTCCTAACCAACTCCTCTTCAAGATTCAACTCCAAAAAGTGAAGAACACTTAGGTTCCAAAAGTGACAAGTTTCGGCCAAGGTGTGATTTAGGGGCTAGAGGTGTGAAATCTTTTCCAACTCTTTGTACACAATCTTCCTAACACCCTAAGGAAGGACACTTAAAAGTTTAAGGATTTTTGGACAAGTTTTGGTCAAGGGGGAGGTCCAAAACCGAGGGCTCAACAACAAGGGAGGGAGTGTTTTTGCCTAGGAAACTATCTCAAGTGTGGATGAAAAATAAGTCTTGCTATCAAGGGGTATTTATAGAACAATCAATGGCCAAGATTAAAGCAAGTGGGTGGTCTAGATTTGGACATGTGTGTGTGGGTCCCACCCTCCAAGTGTCCACACAAAAATCAAGACAAGTGGCTAGACACTTGGCATGCCATTTCTGTTATACCCCGTATTTCCGGAGTATGTACGTGAGGACGTACGTACAAAAGTTTAGCCTTAAAGATAGGCCAAGTTCGAAATTTGTACACAACTCGCTAAAAGAATCGTTTTCCGACGAAACGTTTCCACAGCTTTCGTAGAGAAAATTCCGGCTATGACATTAAGTATTTTTGCGGATTTTTCCGAGAGACGAAACATTTTGGACCAACGGGAGGGCAACACTTGGCACCCTCCCATTGATGGACTTGAATCGTCCATTGGACGAAAATGGAGGAACTTTGGCACGTTTTTTGTGCCATGGCACAAGTCAAGGAGTTGGTAGGATATTTGTGTATAGTTAATCCTCACCCTACACTTGCCTTGCACTTGTCTTAATCTTGGCCATTGGTTGGCCACTGACCTATAAATACCCCCTTAAGATGAAGAGTTCTTCATCCACAAAGCGTCCAAGTCTCGAAAAAAATCCTCTCCTCTCCCTTTGTAGCCATTTCGTCCAAACACCTCCTCCCCTTGTGAAGGTGGCCTTGCCGAATACCCCTAGCCTAGCCGAAATCTACCCCCTCCCTGGGTAGAAAAGTTGTCTTCTAGTATTGTTATAATGCGCAAAATACGCTAGCCCAAATCCCTTAGTACTTAGTAGAAGTTGTGAAGAACTTCTAAGGTTCTCGAGCTACCTGAGCGCACAACATAGGAGCTAAACCTTGCTCAAAGCGACTTTATCTAGGATATTATTGGGCTTACCGAGGTAATAATCCTAACCTCTTTTGAATTAGAGAATACTTCATTGTTGTAGTATAAGGATAAGTATAAATACTTAGAAGTATATCACGTAATAGAATTGAAGTGTTAATCACTTAGAAGGGTTTAAAGAAGAATAATCAAATCAGATTTACATAGGACTGTTTTCACAGTAGACTTATATAGCTCACCGGGTAGGGAAGTGCTGCCCGACTTACCGTAGAATTATGAACCCCCTGTTTAGAATGACCTTCAGAGTAGTCTTTAATAGATATGTGTGACTATTATAGGCTGACTCTCTGCGCGCGACATATTCAACTTGGCAGGTGGTTTTCGCTGAGAAGGTATGTGATTCTTCCTAAAGCATGATATTTTACAATATATAGTACGGTAGACGTACATGTGTTAACTGAATAATAACTACGGCAATGTCTTTGACTTAAGCCTGAATAATACTTATGGCAATGCCTCACGGCTTAAGCCTGAATAATACTTACGGCAATGCCTCACGGCTTAAGCCTGAATAACAAAGAACTGAAAACATTTCAAAAGAATACTGAATCATTTTTTACAGAAGATAAATATTTGGTTTTTAAAACAAAGCTTAAGAGTTATACTAGCTTTATGGGAAGTTAGGTATAACAACTTAAGAAAGATAAAAAGGAACTGTTTACTTGTTGTTTATAAAAGCCTTGTATTGATTTCTGTTAAGTGTAGTAAGATTGTGTGATAAGTAGACATGTTATGATGCTACCTGTGTTAGTGTCTTGTAATGCTGTGTAAAGGGGTCATTCTTGCTGTGCTTACGTTGTTAACCTGCAAAGTCCGTTATCGTTATTGTATCAACTACCCCCTTGACTTAATTATACCGCGGGCTTGCCCCCCTTGATGCGGGTCTATACGGCCTATGCGGTCTGTGAGACTATGCGGAGCAGCGGTATGCTCGAGATTGATCATTCCGGCGTTAGCCTCGACGGGGATTCCTATGCGCGTCCGCTGAGACTACGCGGTCTTTTGAGGCTATGCGCCGCGGAGCCTAGGCGATGCCGGGTTGGCTGCCCGACGCGAGGTATACCACGCGGGTCTGTGTGACCTATGCGGACTGCGGAAGTCCATGACTAGGCACGCAGAATGATACTATGGGCGATTGGCCTTGCTTCGATCATTCGCGGCCTAGACTAGACCTGTTACGGTTTTCCTAGTACTGTTATTGTTTGTGATATGGCACTATGTGCAATTGAACTGATTGTATTTGTGAAAAGGTTTTAAATACTTTGATTTCATTTTAAAGTACTTTATAGTTTCACATACTTGGTACCTGTTGTACTGACCTCCTTCGGGGCCGTTCACGCCGCAGGCGGCAAGCAGTGCTAGATCCGCATCCTTAGGATCTCTTTGCATTGGTGTCGAGCTCCATCTTCTCCGAGGCTCTACTTTTGGTATGATCTCCTCGTATTGTAGATAGTTTGTGCAGTGGTATGGCGGGGCCCCGTCCCGCCATAGTTGTATATTTCTTAGAGGTCTGTAGTCATGTTGCAGTTGTCGGATGTAATCGCTAAACCTTGTTCATATATATGCCGAAAGGCGACGCTTGTTCACATAAACGTGTCTTATTTTATAAATCGTTTCATGTCTTGTTTTATATTCCCGTTACTCGATGTATGACTACTGGGTGCCCTGCAGGCACCACCACGCCCCGGAATGGGTCGTGACAAAAGTGGTATCGAGCGCTTAATCCTGGAAAGTGTCTACGCATCGTATCTAGTAGTCTTGATTATCGGTGTGTTGTGCACCACACCCATAATCGTGAGGCTATAGGATATTTAGGATTGGTTTCCATTCTTCTCATTACGAGATCGTGCTTTAGAGTCGTGTTATAGGTTGGACCCTCTAACGTATTCCTTTCCGTATGCTTATGCCTCCACGTAAGGCAACCCGCCCGGGCGGCAAGGCAGCCGAGGAGTCGCTAGCAGACACCCAGAGTCACGAGGCTCGTGCCCGCCTATACCGAGACGGCGAGTTCTATGACGCCGCCCCAAAGAGACCACAGCACCCACACCTCCCGCCCCACACCGGGCGGAGGAGTTAGGGTACAAGGAGATGGCCCACTCTTGGCTAAAGTTGTGGCCCGACACTGAGAGACTGGATGCGACAGCCTCCAGCTCGGCCAGACCAGTGCACCCGAGGCGAATAGTTTGAGGTCGCGAGATTTCTTGAGTCAGAGCCCGCGAGTTTTACGTCGAGGCCGGAGGATGATCCGCAGGAGTTCATCCGCCACCGCAGAGGATTATGCGGTGATCGTGGCTTCGAGACCGAGGTCGTGACATTCGGTTCGCACGGCCGCGTGACACCGCAGCCGATTGGTTTGATTCATGGGAGCTTTCGGGAGAGCATGCACCTCCAAAGATGGGATGAGTTTTGAGGCTTTTCTCACACACTTCTTGCCTCCGCAGATGGCGAGGGCACGAGCCGATAGATTCTTGTCACGAGACAGGGGGACGACCGTCGGGAATACAATGTCGAGTTTGATTCTTTGGCTAGATATGTCCCAAAGATTGGTAGCAGATATGGAGGATAGGTACACCGCCACGCCACCGGGCTAGATGATTATATGGCCGAGTCATGTGCGTGTTTCTCTTCACCGTATGGACATTACCCGCACGCAGCCCATGCACTAGGATGCGAGGAGCGCAGAGACCGCCGGCAGAGCGATATCAGCAGAAGCAGGCCAAGACGGCGGTTCTTTTGGCGGTCCTCGGTGGGCGTGCATCGCGAAGTCCGATTTGCACCACACCAGCGCAGATCGATCCTACCTCAGTTTCAGCAAAGCCAGAGCGGTCGGGGGCGTCGGGCCCTGTGACTTGATTTCGGCAGCAGGGGTGCTAACTGCTCGAGGTCCGCTTCAGTGTGCGTTGTGGCAGATACCATTCGGGAGTCAGACCGAGCTTGCTATACTTGTGGCCGCAGGTCACTTTGCGAGTTTGTCCGACCGGGCGGCGCGGTGGTAGGCTCACCTTGGTCTGTTGCCGCTTCTTCATCCCCGACAATTACTCGCCCCGGAGGGCAAGGTACACATGGATCATCGGGTCGCGGCAGAGGTCGTGGCGCAGGTCCCAGTTCTAGCGGTCCTCAGAACCGCATTTATGCTGTCCACCGACAGATCGGAGGCCTCACCGATGTCGTCACAGTACCTTATCGGTTCGGGTTTGATGTGTATGCTTTGATAGATCCGGTTCTACTGGCCCCATATATCTCCCTTGTTGCTAGTAGGATAGGGATAGAGCCCGAGTCCATAGACCCTTTCGAGGTAGCTACGCCAGTGGTGATTCGTGGTAGCTCGGCGTATATGAGCTTGTCTGTGACTATTTACGCCGTCGGACCCTAGCCGACTTGATAGAGTTGGAGATGATTGACTTCGACGTGATCATGGGGATGGATTGGCTAGCCTCTTGCTACGCCAATGTAGACCGCAGAGAGTAGTACGGTTCCAGCTCTGCGAGCCGGTTGTTGAGTGAGGAGCACGGACGCCGAGGGTAGGTTTATTTCTTACCTCAAGGCTAGGAAGATGCGCAGGCGGTACCTCTACCATCTAGTTCGAGTGTTTGATCTCGAGGTGCGGTACCAGATTTTGATCGCCTCGTAGTCGCGAGTTCCCGTGACGTGTTCCCAAATGACCTCCCGTATCCTCCCGAGAGGAGATTGAGTTTTGTATTGACATATTGCGGATACTCGGCCTATTTCCATTCCGCCATACGAATGGCACTGCCGAGTTGAGAGAGTCAAGGACCACCGAGGATTTGCTAGAGGCGGCTTCATTAGGCCAGTGTTTCCCTGGGGCGCGTATTGTTCGTGAAGAAGAAGGACGGACGCCGCGCATGTGTTGATTACAGTGCGTGAACAAGGTGACCATTAAGAATGTATACCCTTCCTGTGATTGATGATTTGTTCGACCGCGAGTGGCGCGAGATGTTTCTCCAAGATTGATCGCGTCGCTATCATCGTTCGTGTCGAGAGGTGGATGTCCCTAGATCGCATTCAGGACCCAGACGGCATTATGAGTTCAGTGGTCATGTCGTTGGTGACCAATGCTCCGCAGATTCATGGATTTGATGAACCGAGTGTTCAAACCATTTTGGACACATTTGTGATAGTGTTCATTGATGATATCTTGGTTTATTCTCGCCAGAGCAGAGCATGCGCGAGCATTTGGCGATCGTGGCCGACGCTTCTCCAGACAGCAGCAGACGCCAAGTTTTCCAAATGTGAGTTTTGCTGACTTCAGCGCTTTCTTGGGCATATTGTCGGGCTGATGGCATTCGAGTGGATACGCCAAGATCGGCGCCGTGACTTGCCTAGACCTACTACTCCGGCAGAGGTTCGCAGCTCGGGCCTTGCAGATATTATCTACGGTTCGTGGAGAAGTTTGCTTTATCTTCGCACCATTGACTAGGCCGACTCGTAAGGCAGCAAGTTTGATGGACTGATGCTTGGAGCGTGGTTTCCATTCGAAAGAGAGACCGACGATCGCCCGCTTCTTACTCTTCCGCAGGGTCCGATGGTTATGTCGTATTGTGACGCGCCGCATCGGGTTGGGATGTGTTGATGCAAAGATGGCAGAGTTATAGCATATGCATCCCGACACCAAGAAACACGAGAGGAACTACCCCACCCATGATTTGGAGCCGGCAATGATTCACGCTTTGAAGATCCTGAGGCACTATTTGTATGGGGTTCACGTGGATATTTATACGCACCACAAGAGCCTCCAAGATATCTTCACCAGGGAGCCGAACTTACGACGAGACGGTGGTTAGAGTTGCTTAAGGATTACGATGTTGATATCCTATACCACCCGGAAGGCCAATGTCAGGCGTATGCTCCAGTCGTAGGTCGATGGGAGCCTATCGATGTGCAGCTAGAGAGGAGGACATGGTTCGTGATTTGCATCGATTAGCGAGCCTTGGTGTCCGCTTGATTGATTCCGATAGCAGTGGGTTAGAGTTCGTGAGGTTGCCGAGTCTTCCATCGCCGGCGAGGTGAAGAGGCAACAGCTCGAGGATCCGCCTTTGATTCGATATCGTGATACGCCTCTTCGTGAGGCAAGCGGTCCTTGAGGTAGCACGATGGGTGCTAAGGTTTGAGGGCGCATCAGGTGTTCCGGATGTTTCGTGACTTCGGCAGCAGGTTCTTGGGGAAGCACACTACAAGCATTTCATCCATCCGGTCGACCAAGATGTACCACGACCTTAGATCTGTATTGGTGGGATGGCTTGAAGAGAGACGTTGCAGAGTTCGTAGCTCCGCCCGTGTTGTCGCAGTGAAGGTAGAGCACCGCAGGCCCGTGGCTTGTTACGCATTTATCGAGATCCCGACCGGAAGTGGGAGGTAATCAACATGGACTTTATCACGTGATTACCTCGCACTCGGAGGAGACATGATTCTATATGGGTTATCGTCGACAGTCGAAAATCAGCCCACTTTCTTCCCGCTCGACGACCTTTCTACCGAGGATTATGCCGACTTTATATCCGAGAGATCGCCGATCGCATGGAGTCCCTAGTTCGATCATATCGCATGCAGGAGCCCGCTTACGCTAACTTGAGGTCCTTCCGCAGGGGTTTAGGACGCAGTGAGCCCGAGTAATCGCATTTCATCCACGCATGCATCGACAGCAGAGCGCACTATCCGCACTTCGAGGATATGTCGCGAGCCCGTTATTGACTTCAGTGGTAGTTGGGAGGATCATTTGCCTCTAGTTGAGTTTGCATGATAATAATAGCTACCACTCCAAAGATTCGGGATGGCGCCTTATGAGGCCTTGTATGGGAGGAAGTGCAGACGCCTATAGTTGGTTCGATGTGGCGAGGTGCAAATAGTGGGACCAGATTTGGTGCGCAGCAATGGATAAGGTGAAGCTTATCCGAGGCGGCTATCGATACCGTAGTCGCATGTAAGTCGTACGCAGATCATCGTCGTCGGCATCTTGAGTTCGAGGTTCATGATTGGGTTTTCCTAAAGTGCCACCCACGGTGTGATGAGATTCGGAAGAAGGGAAACTCACCAAGGTACATCGGGCCATTTCAGATTGTCCGCAGGTAGGCGTTGCTTATGAGTTGGATCTGCCGTCCGATCCGGAGGCGGTGCATCCGGTTTTTCACGTATCTACGCCGAGGAGATGTATCGGGATCCATCTAGTGGTACACCCGATTGACGATGTCCAGTGACCGAGGGTTATCGATGAGGAGATTCCCATAGCGATAGTCGATCGTCGTGTTAGCGCTCATGACGGCGAGGGCGTGGCTTCCACAAAGTCTTGTGGCGAACGAGCTCGTGGAGGAGATGACGGGAAGCCGGCGAGGACATGAGACAGAGGTATCCTCACCTATTCCCCACACCTCCGTAATTCACTTTCCTACTTGTAAATTTCCATTATCATTTATGCCTAAGTGTTGTTTTGGCGTGTGTGGCATTTGCTAATCGCTTAAGCTTCTTCGATAATCGTTTTGAGAAGGAACATTCGGACGAATGTTTCTAGAGGGGAGAATGTTATACCCAGATTTCGAGTATGTACGTGAGGACGACGCATAAAAGTTTAGCCTTAAAGATAGGCCAAGTTCGAAATTTGTACACAACTCGCTAAAAGAATCGTTTTCCGACGAAACGCTTTCCATTTTCGAGAGAAAATTCCGCTATGACATTAAGTATTTTTGCGGATTTTTCCGAGAGACGAAACATTTTGGACCAACGGAGGGCAACACTTGGCACCTCCCATTGATGGACTTGAATCGCCCATTGACGAAAATGGAGGAACTTTGGAACGTTTTTGTGCCACGGCACAAGTCAAGGAGTTGGTAGGATATTTGTGTATAGTTAATCCTCACCCTACACTTGCCTTGCACTTGTCTTAATCTTGGTCATTGGTTGGCCACTTGACCTATAAATACCCCCTTAAGATGAAGAGTTCTTCATCCACAAATCTTCCAAGTCTTGAAAAATCCTCTCCTCTCCCTTTGTAGCCATTTCGTCCCAAACACCTCCCCTCCTCGTGAAGGTGGCCTTGGCCGAATACCCCTAGCCTAGCCGAAATCTACCCCCTCCCTTGGTAGAAAAGTTGTCTTCTAGTATTGTTATAATGCCCAAAATACCCTAGCCCAAATCCCTTAGTACTTAGTAGAAGTTGTGAAGAACTTCTAAGGTTCTTGAGCTACTGGGAGCGCACAACATAGGAGCTAAACCTTGCTCAGCGCCGACTTTATCTAGGATATTATTGGGCTTACCGAGGTAATAATCCTAACCCTCTTTTGAATTAGAGAATACTTACTGTTGTAGTATAAGGATAAGTATAAATACTTAGAAGTATATCACAGAATAGAATTGAAGTGTTAATCACTTAGAAGGGTTTAAAAGAAGAATAATCAAATCAGATTACATAGGACTGCTTTTCACGAGACTTATATAGCTCACCGGGTAGGCAGGTGCTGCCCGACTAACCGGAGAATAATGAACCCCCGGTTTAGAATGACCTTCAGAGTAGTCTTTAATAGATATGTGTGACTATTATAGGCTGACTCTCTGCGCGCGACATATTCAACTTGGCAGGTGGTTTTCGCTGAGAAGGTATGTGATTCTTCCTAAAGCATGATATTTTACAATATATAGTACGGTAGACGCATACGTGTTAATCGAATAATAACTACGGCAATGTCTTTGACTTAAGCCCAATAATACTTATGGCAATGCCACGCTTAAGCTCGAATAATACTTACGAATGCCTCACGCTTAAGCTCGAATAACAAAGAATCAAAACATTTCAAAAGAATACTGAATCATTTTTTTCAGAAGATAAATATTTGGTTTTTAAAACAAAGCTTAAGAGTTATACTAGCTTTATGGGAAGTTAGGTATAACAACTTAAGAAAGATAAAAAGGAACTGTTTACTTGTTTGTTTATAAAAGCCTTGTATTGATTTCTGTTAAGTGTAGTAAGATTGTGTGATAAGTAGACATGTTATGATGCTACCGTTAGTGTCTTGTAATGCCGTGGTAAAGGGGTCATTCTTGCGGCTTACGTTGTTAACCTGAAGTCCGCTGTAATCGTTATTGTATCACCTACCCTCGACTTAATTATACCGAGGGCTTGCCCCTTGACGCGGGTCTATACGCCTACGCGTCCGTGAGACTATGCGAGCAGCGGTATGCTCCGGATTGATCATTCCGGCGTTAGCCCGACGCGGGGATTCCTATGCGGTCCGCTGAGACTACGCGGTCTTTTGAGGCTATGCGGCCGCGGAGCCTAGGCGGACGCCGGGGTTAGCTGCCTCGACGCGAGGTATACCTCACGCGGTGCGTGTGACCTATGCGGATCGCGGAAGTCCGTGACTAGGCACGCAGAATGATACTATGGGCGATTGGCCTTGCTTCGATCATTCGCGCCTAGACTAGACTCATTACGGTTTTCCTAAGATCGTTATTGTTTGTGATATGGCACTATGTGCAATTGAACTGATTGTATTTGTGAAAAGGTTTTAAATACTTTGATTTCATTTTAAAGTACTTTATAGTTTCACATACTTGGTACTGTTATCGACTCCTTCGGGCCGCTCATGCCGCAGGTGGGCAAGCAGTGCTAGATCCGCATCCTGGATCTCTTTGCATTGTCGTGAGCTCCATCTTCTCCGAGGCTCTACTTTTGGTATGATCTCCTGTATTGTAGATAGTTTGTACGATCAGGTATGGCGGCCTGTCCCGCCATAGTTGTATATTTCCTTAGAGGTTCAGTAGTCATGTTGTACAAAGGTTTCGGATGTAATCGCTAAAACCTTGTTCATATATATGCCGAAAGGCGACGCTTGTTCACATAAACTGTGTCTTATTTTATAAATCGTTTCATGTCTTGTTTTATATTCCGCCGTTACTCGATGTATGACTACTTGGGTGCCCTTGGCACCGGGCCACGCCGGAATGGGTCGTGATAATTTCGCCAAGGCCACTGTCACACCTAATCGCCAACACGGCCACGGGGTGACACGTCGCCCCTACTCGCCCAAAATATTTCATCTCCGAAAATATCCAAAATATCGAAAATCTTGAAAACAAAGTGGGCCCTACAAATCAGAATTTTCCCCGTGGCCCCACGACCAATTCCGGAAATAAAATTCCATAATTCTAATATAATCCAGGAAGTCCAAATACCAAATCTGGGAATCCAATTCCCATTAACGAACCTTTTTCCTTCACAAAAACCGGAAACTTTTCCGTCGAAAAAATCACATCTTTCTTTCTTTCCAATATTACTGTCGTATTCTCGTACGTACGTCCTCACATATATACCCTGGAACTACGGGGTGTAACACTTTAGTAAAAGTGTTAGTAATAGAATAAACAATTTTAAAAGCAATAACAATAATTAATAAGTAAAGCCAAAAATAAATTCGTCTTTTGTACAGGAAAGGCCTTGGAAATCAGACGGAGATTCCTTCATCGGAAAATATTTCTAGAAAACAATAAAATAGATAAAACCTTCAGATTTGCGTCAAAACAGTAATAGTTTTAAATATAGAGGGCTCAGATATATAAAAATAAAGTGGGACATCCTAAACAAGTGCGGCTGCGAGAATTCGCCCTGCCAACGCATGTTGGTTATCCGGTGTAAGTGGAAGAAATCATCATTGCCCAGAAAGCTTCATTTATTTTATTTTCCGTCTTTGCAATTGTGGAGGCCTCAAAAATCGACGAATAACTTTTTCATTGGCCACTCAAGTGTAGTATCACATTCAAATCAGTAACCAACAATGTAGCAGTTGTTCTTTCTCAAATTTGCAGTGGAAGTAACAAAATAGCAGTATAAGGCCATAATGATTCAACTCAAAGTGGTGCAGATATCGGGTCCAAAATGTGTTAATCATTTTTAGCACTGCACCTCAGTTAAATTAGTAAAACAGGACAACATTGCTCTCAACTTAAGGTGCAAGGAATCGACAACAATAAATAGTAATTGTAGGCATTCATAAGCAGCGACCATAGACAATAAGCAGCAGTTTAGTATAAACACGCACATGGCAACAAAATACTCATATAAGTGACATCTCAGATGTAGCATCAGTTCTTTAAGAATAAGAAATCATCTTAAAGATCAAAACATCACCGGAGCGACGCTGGAGCATATAACAGTCAACGGAGAAAATGGGAGAAGTAGTTGAACAAACAAAAAATAGTAAAACAGTAACCAACGGTCGCTGGAGTTTTTAAACTCCGGCAAGATTCAAATCACAAAATAAATCAGTCCATCCAAGGATATTCCATAGATCAAAAATAGAACCGAACCAAGTATTTAATGGAGTGGAGTTACTACAACGGTGGTAAACACCGGAGCAACGCCGACAGTGGTTGACGAGAGCAGTGGTGAGGACGATGGGGTGTTGGTTTGACGGTGAGCAGTGGGTATTGCGGTGGTGGTCGACTGAAGAGGAGAGGGGTCGACGGGACAGTGGTGGTTCAGCGAGCATATGGGGAGGATGATGATGGTTTGTACTCCGGCGGCGTGACTTCGCCGGAGAATACGAAGAAGCCGAGAGCGATGGAGGGTGTGGTTCAGTGACTGGGACAGTGGGTTCGACGACGGGCGTGAAGGTAGTTCGCCGGCGATGGGAGTTTCAGTGGGTGTGACAGTGGTTCGAACTCCGGCGGCGTGACTTCGCCGGAGTTATGGCGGATGGTGAAAAGGGGGACAGAGGGTTGTTGGCAACGAGAATGGCGTGGTAAAAATAAAATGAGGGAGGGTTGCGGCTGAGGGTGAGTTTTGGGCGGTTGGGGTTCTTTTAGGGGTAGCTGAGGGTTAGATAAAGATGGGAGAGGGGTAGACGACTTGTAGCTTTTAAAAAGGGGGGGGGGGGGGGGTAAGGTTTTTATTTATAGTGTGGGATTAGGGTATTGATATTGGGTATTGGGTATTGGTGAAAAGTGTATTGGGCCTCATTTTTGGCGGATTGGACTGATTCAGATTGTGCCTCGGACTGGACTGGTTTGATGAAATGCAAAACGGGTTAATTAAAAAGAAAAATTATTTAAAAAGATGCAAAATTATTAAAATGCAAATGCCGATGCAATAATAATAAAATACAATATTTAGCAAATATTTAATGCCTGATTAAAAGTAAAGACGGCATGTCAGTTAATTATTTAAAGAGATGCAAAATTAGTAAAATAAAATGATCGCGCAACAATAATAACATAATATTTAAAATGTTTAATACCTAATTAAAGTAAAAACATGATGTCAATTTACAAAAAATAAAACAACATAGAATGTTAGGTAAAAATATACAAAAATGCCAAAAAATGGTGATTAAAATGCGGTGTCCTAAAATGTTTAAAATTTGCAAGAAATGACTAAAAGATAGGTCAAAATTGGGTGTCAACATAGATGTTCACTACTACATCATTAGTATACAAGTGTTATACTCATCTTACTTTATAGTTAAGTTACATAACGAAGGGAGTTAGAGAAAAGTTTCTCTCACTAAGGAAAACGCTCTCAACGTTTTTCCTTGGCTGCTCCTTTCGGTTTCGGTCCTTCACTCTCTTCCTAAACTCTCACTCACAATTGATTCTTCATTAATCGAAGTGTATAGTTCATGTCATTAGAAAGACGAAACGTTTTACACGTTCTAGCAATGATTCCGGGGGCTCCGGGGGCTCTTAGAAATCAAGATCCAAGAAAAAGAAAAAGAATGGTGGAAGTCCAACAATTGTTAAAGAGAACTTAATTCCAGCAATCTCAGACCCCACGGTGTTAGTACATGTCACGCCTGATATGCGTATTCCACTAGAAAATGTGGTGGACGATATTACGCTACGAAAGATTCATGATTGGGGAAAAAGTATAGATGTTAATAGCCCAGACAGATGCATGTTTGAAGGTGAAGATACTATGAAGGATACTCCTATTACTGTTAACAAGACTATGGAAAATTCTCCCTCCAAAACTTTCGGCAATACTCTAGAAGTTCAGACAACTATGGACACTCCATCCTCTCCTAGGAATGGCGATGCAAAGACGGGTAATTTGGTGAACTCCGGGACTACTACGGAAGACAAGGGCAATTACGGGAGCATAAGAATCTCATCACTTAGAGGTAAATTGCCCAGACAAGCCAGAAAAGCTAGAAATTCTGGGACTGGATTTACAATCGGAAAAACTTTGCATGAAGGCATCCTCGGGTCTAAACCGGGTCGGGCGGCGGGTCATATGGACAAGGTGGGTCAGGAGGGTATCCATGGGTCTATGATCTCTACTGATGCTCGAGGTACAATGCATGTTGGAGATACCGAAGGGTCATCTATTCCCAAGGAGCCTAGTAACTTTCCTTTCTTAATTAGCGCGGGAGTCAAAAAGCCTCTTGTCTTTAATGGGCTGCCTACATCCGCGGATACCAAAGAGTCACACAACTCTAATTATCAGCATTCTTTAAGTCCATCTAGAACCACGAACCACTCCCTCCCCACCCTAACCAGCTTTCTAAACAGACTTCAACACAAGAATCCCAATATCCCATTTTCATTTACTTCTTCCTTGGACATTGGAAACAATAAGAACTTTCCACCTCTCTCCTCATCTACTTCCTCAATACATCCCAGACTTCATAATGACACAACCCCACCCCTTCCAAAACATCACCCCTACCCGAAATGCCTGATTCTTTCCCTACCCTCCCAAATGGCACTCGCATACTATCTCCAGATGCGGGCCCAAGCTCTTCACCCTCTAACCCTATCCCTCAATTCTTTACCAAGATGGGAAGCATGCAACTTGCCCACTGACAATTCTAGATTTCATCATGCGCATCCATCCGGTGAGGCATCTAAGGGAGAAGTACCCTCCTCTCAACGCAATGGTCCCAATCCGCAAAAGAAAACCTATGCGGGAGTCTTTGCGGGTTCCAGACTTGAAGCAAAAGGAATGAAACTTCATTTAATAGATAAACAAGGGGAAGATGTAGAACTTGAAGCTACGGATGAAGCCCCTTCATTGAAACCTGGGGTTATTGTCTCATAGTCTGCTTCACGGGTCCTTTCCCGGGAAGAGAGGCGCTGAATTCTATTGTTAAGGGGTGGGGAGTGAAGTGTCAAATCATTCCATACGGCAAATGATGGACAATATTCAAATTCATGACGGAGGAGGAACGCACGAATGTGCTCCACGGAGGCCCTTATATGGTCTTTGGCAAAACTATGATGTTAAAACCAATTGACAAAGGAGTATTACTAACGGATGACTTATTCATGGATATCCCGATTTGGGTCACCTTCCATGACATCCCACTTTCGGTTTGGAGTACATCAGGCCTTAGTAATATTGCATCGCGTGTGGGGAAACCTCTATACACGGATCAATTTACCAAGGAAATGTCTAAGATGAACTATGCAAGAGTCTTGGTGGAAGTAAAGAGCCGGTCACAGAATTTGGTGTTAAACTGCCCGACAATCGAAGATACATCCAAAAGGTGAAATATGAGAACTACCCTGATTTTTGTTATCAATGCGCCTCTTTTGGTCACAACCATTTGAAGTGTAAGAAGCTGATGCAAGACACCATCACTCATGAAGCACGGAAATCCGACAACCCTTTGGTACCGCCTTGCAATGGAGGCGTTCCTTCTAGTTCTGGACCTGCTATGGTTGCGGGTCACACTGGCCCTTCTAACACGGATCCACCACCCCCTCAACATCCCGTGGATAGTGTTAACTTGATGGAAGTTGAGAATATTGTGCAATCACTGCCGCATATCCCCGGAAGTGTTGGGGAGGCTCTGGAACTTCAAATCCCTCCGACTGCGGTTCTTCCTGGCCCTTCGTGCTTACGGGTATCTCTTGAGGGGTCCCCTATTCAACACCCCTATTCTGGTCTTGTGCAACATGAGAGGCTGAGCAAGGATACTTTGAAAACTGAAAAGATCACATCTGCTGACCCGCATACTCCTTTAGATGCGGGTACTTGTAGGAGTACTAAAGAAGAGCTTATCCTCGCATCACGTTACATAAATTTTGAGCGCGGTGAGCATAGCACTATTGAGACCCCTGCCTTGGTTTCTAATGACAAGGATGAAGGATGGAAAGAAGTTATTTCAAGAAGAAATATCAGTTTGGCAAGAAATGCGAAGCGCGGGGGTGCTACTAAACCCTCCATTGTTTCCTAATGAAAATTCTTTGTTGGAAAGTCCGTGGTCTTTGCGGACAGAGGGATAGGGCATCCACACAAACTCTTGTGTGTAGGCTTGCAAAACAGCATGATGTGGCTTTGGTCTGCCTAATAGAAACTAAATTCAACAGATTGCGGATGGACTCTTTTACTTCTCAAAGATTCCGTGCTTGGAAATTTTGCTCCAACATAGATTTCATTGATGGCGGAAGAATGCTAGTACTATGGGACCCTTCCAGAGTTAGTTGTGATGTGCTTGGTATGGACTCTCAACATATCCATGTCCAAACACGTTGTAACATTTCTCAAGTGTCCTTTCTTGCTACGTTTGTGTATCCGGTCTATATCATTCCGGAATGAAGGAAAATGTGGCACCATCTTACCCACTTGGGTACGGGTATTGCCATGCCTTGGGTGATCATTGGAGACTTTAACACTTATTGCTACCCTCAAGACAAGGCCGGTGGTCCTCCACTCACGCCTTATGAACTTAGGGACCTCGGGGAATTCATAATTGCTCACGGACTTGATGACACTCCTTCTAAGGGGTCCTTCTACACTTGGACGAATGGCTCAATTTGGTCCAATCTTGATAGAGTGTTAATGAATCAGCATTGGAGTGACTTGAACCTTGAATGCTCAGCAAACTTTTTGCCTATGGAACCAGTCTCGGACCATTTCCCCGTGATTGCTTCGGTAATCACATCTTGTGGTATTGGGAAACGACCTTTCAAGTTTATGAACATGTGGCTCTCACACCCCGCCTTTGAGAACATCCTATCTTTATGCGGGAGGCAGCGTGTCTTTGGAACTGCCCAATTCACATTGGTCACAAAATTGAAGTCGTTAAAGAAGCCATTGCGGGATTTAAACTCTAGTGAATTCGAGAGTATTGAACAAAGAGCAAATGCGGCTAACATGGAATTTAAGGAGGCTATAAATGAGCATATGGAGAATCCCATTGATGAAGACTTAAAAGCCAAGGTCAAGTCCTTAAGAGCTAAAGCCAATCACCTCCTTGAATCCGAGAGACACTTCTTAAGACAAAAGGCGAGACAAAAACATTTGATTGGAAGTGATAGGTGCTCCAAATACTTCCATAGTTTGATCAAGAGAAGCAATGTTAAGAACTCGATTACTTATCTTGTAAAAGACAACGGCAATACCACAACATCTCCCGGTGAAGTAATAGGCATGCTGGTTGAGTTCTACAAAGGACTTCTTGGCTCCTCTCAACCTGTAACAAGCATCGACCTTGCGGTACTTGATTGTGGTCCGAAACTAGGGGAGGAGGATGGTTCATTCCTTCTACATCCTGTCTCCCCAAAGGAGGTTTGGGATGCTCTATCTGATATTGGCAATGACAAAGCACCTGGCCCGGATGGTTTTTCAGCCGCCTTCTTCAAGAATAGATGGAAGGATGTGGGACATGATGTAGTAAGGAGTATACACGAATTCTTCTCTTCCGGAGTGCTCTTGAAGCAAGTGAACCATACAATACTCACCCTCCTTCCCAAAACTGATCGGGACCCCAAGGTGAGTGACTTTAGACCTATTGGATTGACAAATGTGGTATACAAGATCATTACTAAGATTCTAGCTAACCGGATGGCAAGGTTTCTTCCTTCATTAGTTGATAAATGCCAAGGTGCTTTTGTGAAAGGAAGAAACATGGTTGAAAATGTCTTCATTGCCCAAGAACTCGTGAGAGGCTATAATAGAACTAGAGTTTCGCCAAGGTGTATGCTCATGGTGGATCTTCGGAAAGATTTTGACACAGTCTCCTGGAATTTCCTCGAATCGGTGCTAAAAGGTCTCAAATTCCCGGACAGATTTATAAGGTGGATTATGGAATGTGTAAGCTCAACTTCTTTCTCACTTTCAATCAATAGAGAGTTGCATGGCTACTTTACGGGTAAACGCGGATTGAGGTAAGGTGATCCTATGTCTCCTATGCTCTTTATCCTATGCATTGAGTACCTATCCAGATTGCTCAAGCTCAAAACTTCGGATAGATCCTTTTCTTTTCATCCTAAGTGCAAAAGTCTAGGCGTCTCTCACCTTGCCTTTGCGGATGATCTCATGCTTTTTGCCAAAGGGGATTTATCTTCGGTTGGTGTCCTTATGGATTGTATTGAAGATTTGGAGGCGGCTTCTGGCCTCACACTAAACCTGTCAAAATCTTCCATCTACATTGCGGGCGTGCAAGATTCTATCCGCGACTTGATCTTGGCAAGATTCTATCCGCGACTCTGTCTCTGTGGATCAGTTTGCCCCTTTCACTAGTGCAATCTCGGGTTACATTCAGAAATGGGGACACCACTCACTCTCATATGCGGGTAAATTGGAACTTATCAGATCGGTGGTTCAGGGGGTTGAGAGCTTTTGGTTTCGAGCTCTACCCATTAGCTCTTCAGTGCTCAACAAGGTTCGCTCTGCTTGCATCCAGTTCTTATGGGGTGGCAAGCCACCAAGAGTCGCTTGGGATGAAATTTATGTGCCTCAATCTGAGGGAGGCTTAGGCCTCATGGATATCAAAGTATGGAATCACGCCTTACTCTCTCGAACCATTTGGCAAGCTCACACTAAGGCAGATACATTATGGGTTCAATGGATTAATAGCTACTACTTAAGGAATCAATCCATTTGGGATTATGAGGTACGCTCTAGAGATTCTCCTTTATTCAAGAAGCTTTGTTGCATCCGTGACACTTTCATAAGCATCTTTGGGAATCAAGGAAACACTATTGCCGGCTTGGAGAAGTGTTGCATCAATGGGAAATTTGATTCGGGTCTTGTGTACGACGTCTTGCGTACCCCAAGAGAACATAAGCTTTGGATGTCTCAAATTTGGAAAGGTTACATTCCTCCTAAATTCTCATTCACGGTTTGGCTCACTTGTAGGAAGCGTCTTGCTACTAAAGATACTCTCTCCTTCCTCAACATAGAAGATAAAACTTGCGGATTCTGCAAGCGTGCCAATGAGACAAGGTCTCATCTCTTCTTTTCATGCCCCTTCACTCACAAGATTTGGAAGCACACAAAAGAATGGTTGGGAATTAGAAGAGAAATGACAACAATTGAAAGTGCACTCAAATGGATCAAGAAAGAACACCGTGGGACTAGCATTCGATCCAAAGCCATCCTACTTGCCTTTTGCATAGTGGTATATGAGATTTGGAGAACAAGGAATGAAATGCTATTTGCGGGCACTAGGTCAACAGCGGAGGAGGTTGTGGTAAAAGTTCAAACAACAACATATAGAGTTCTTTATGATTTAATCCCCTCTTGTAATGTAACCTCTGAGTGAACGCCCCTTCCCTCCTTCATTTCTTGCTTTTTGTTACGTTGAGGATTGAGAACCCTCAATGATTGATTGTAAGTTTCCAGTTTCTTCTTAGTAATAATATTACCATTTACCCGAAAAAAATCTTACTTTATAGTTCTACTACTTAGTCTCTTTAACTTTAGTTACTTAGTAGTCTAGTCTATTATGTGGCCATATTTGTAAGAAATGGTCATAGTGGTAGTAGTGGTAGTAGTGCAAAGTACTTAGTATAAATAAGTGTATTTGGGTTGAGTTGTAGTTTTTTAATAATTAGAAAAGCTTGCACAAATATTGTTCTCTCCTCTTGTCACAACCCGAACCCAGGGACCGCGACTGGTGCCCTACCTGGGCACCCTTCTACCCATTCATCCCAAGTAAACCGCGGGAGATAAAAATACTCTTTTATTTTTTAAACAAGCAAAGGCAAATCCGGCAAGGCCGCCACTATATATATATAAGACAAAAAGAAACTACAATGTACACGAGTCCAATCCCACATATGAATACAGACCTCTAAGAGTTTGGACAATATACTATGACGGGACAAGGCCCCACCGTATCCACAAATGTACTAAAACCTGTAATGAAAGATCATTACCAAAATGATAAACTCCAGAACAATGGAGCTATCCCAAAACTCTAAGCAAGTATCCTACACTTACAGATCACCAAACTGCGTACCTAAACCTGCGGCATGAACGCAGCCCCCCAGAGAAAGGGGCTCAGTACGGAAAATGTACCAAGTATGTGAAACAATAAGTACTGTAAATGAGATTATAACAGGCCAAAAAGATAATAAGAGACAAGTATAATAATCAAATACCAGTACACTGTGCCTTTTCAAAGTAAGAGTCAACTGTATCCTTTTTAAACTGAGAGTAATGAAAATAAACTATACTTTTAAAAATTATGAATGTCTGTCCAAATAAACAAATACTGTCATGGGAGTTGAACCCGAACATTATACACAAATATTGTCATGAGAGTTGAACCCGCAACATGGATACTCAGTCCATGGAATAATACACGTAAATACTATCATGTCACAATCAGGGACACCTGCCCTCAGAATATAACATCACGGGACTCTAACCCGCATATGTATAGTATCATGGGATTTGAACCCATATCATGGAGAGCTAATCCATGGAATAATATAATGTCATGGGACTCGAACCCACATACATAGAGAGCTAATCCATGGAATAATATAATGTCATGGGACTCGAACCCACATACATATATAATGTTGACGGTCCTCTAGTGAGGGACACGGTCCAAATATCAAGAATTGTACACATATAGCTATCACAAGCAACTATGTACAATTTAAATTATCTCCGACTCTCATTAGCACAAATAGAATGAACTATCATTTTAGAAGAACTCAAGGCATTCTCATGTCATGTAATAATAGGGAATTGAACCCAAAGTACTATGTACATCCACCGTACACACCAAGTAATATTAGGGAATTGAACCCAAAAGTACTATGTACATCCACCGTACACACCAAGTAATATTAGGGAATTGAACCCAAAGTACTATGACGCTCACCGCATATCCTTTCCTTTCCTTTATAATAAATCCTTTGACTCTCAATGAACTAAAATAAAATAACTTTCATTTAGACAACCCAAAGTACTAACAAGAGAATAGATATAACAATCTTTCATTTTAGAAACCCCACGTACTATCAATGAAGTAGTTAGAACAACTTCCTTTTTGGAACTCAAAGTACTATTAATGAAATAGATATAATAATCTTTCGTTTTTAAAAACTCGAGGTACTATCAAAGGAATAGATATAACAATCTCCATTTTATAAATCCAAGTACTATCAAGAGAATGGATTATAACAACTTCCATTTTATAAAATTCAAGTACTATCAAGAGAATGAATTATAACAACTTCCATTTTATAAAATCAAGTACTATTAAGAGAATGGATTATAACAACTTCCATTTTATAAAATCCAAGTACTATCAAGAGAATGGATTATAACAACTTCCATTTTATAAAATCCAAGTACTATCAAGAGAATGGATTATAACAACTTCCATTTTATAAAATCCAAGTACTATCAAGAGAATGGATTATAACAACTTCCATTTTATAAAATCCAAGTACTATCAAGAGAATGGATTATAACAACTTCCATTTTATAAAATCCCAGTACTATCAAGAGAATGGATTATAACAACTTTCATTTTATAAAATCCAAGTACTATCAAGAGAATTACATCATTAAGGAGTAAGATCCACTCACTTTATAAAAAGGAATCATGCTAGAAGAAGAAAGAATAGTTCACATACCTTATTGGCGACTAACCAACTCTACAATCTAGGATACGTCTCAATGTACTTCAACCTATAACAACAATAACACGTATATCAACACGTGCTTACTAAATTAGGTTAATACCAAGTAAAGGTTATCCTCTTTCTACAGAAATTTGGGCAGCACTTCCCCTATAAATACGTACTTTTCCACCTTTTCCAAGGTCTAAATTCAACAACAATCAAGCCCCATTTAAGGCACAATTAAAACAGCAACCAAAGGGGATTACACGCCTACCTGACATGTAAAATTTGGCCCCTTAATCTATACAAAATAGCCCATAAAAACAGTCCACAATTCTATCAACGATAAGGGTAAAATGTAAAGCCTTTAACATCCTTTTACACCTTTATTCTTTAGGACTTTCAGTAGCAATTTTACCACATTAATCATGCATGTTGGTGGCTGATTTTTCAGCATAATCACACCACAAAATTGTTACACCCGTAATTCCAGGATAGGTATATAAGAACGTACGTTAGAAAACCGGACTTTAAGATTCGAGACTCGTAGAATTTACCGGAATTATGGAAATGTCGGAAAACGAAATATTATGGACGAATGGGAGGGTGACACGTGTCACCCCCCACTCTATTGGGCTTGGACGAATTGGACAAGGCCCAAATTGTCAAGTCATGAAATGCCAAGGCTTGACATTGTTGACCAAGTCAATAAGCCCACTTGAGTCTTGATATTTAAATTTCCTTCATCCTATCCTCACAAGTGTCTTGATCTCAACCCTCCATTTAATTATATATTCATCCATGTTGCAAGACAAGTCTCAAACACTTAGAAAAAAAAAACTAAAAAACTTGAGAGTGAGATAGAGTGCTCTCGGGTTTGCACATGGAAGAACAAGAAATTTTTTCGTTTGTTGTTCATAATTCACAATACTTCAACCCAAGGTTCCTAGGGGTATTGTAAGGTTATCTCAATAGAAAGATCCCGGAAAGACTACATTTTTACATTAGTCGCAAGGTGAAAACCTAAGTCGCTTTCATAGTTTTGATTGAAAAGTGAAGGGAAGTTGTTTATGAACTTCTAAGGGCTTCAAATAGCGGATTGGAGTGTGAAAGAAAAGAGCTAAGTTTCTAAGGAGCAACTTTGACTCTTGGAGTTATTGTTGGGCTTATCAAGGTATAAATCTTGTCCTCTTAAGTGATTAAAGATTACTTATTGTTGTAGTTATATATATATGCAAGAATAAGATATATATAATGGAGATTGAGATGTTATGGAACATTTGGATGGAATCCAAAACTAGCATGATTTAGCCTTTAAGATTGTAATTCAATTTAGTTACTAGTTTAGTCGTCGCATGTTATCTAAAGAGAAGATTGTAGTTGTTATAATCGATTGCGGCTATATAACATTTTAGACTAAACAACTTGGATTAAAAAGGAATTGGAAAAGACTTTGTGTTGTTGTACATTGTTAGCCGAGAATGACATTGAAATATTGGACTATTTTGATATCAATTGTGGGGCAGAATTTTACAAATCATGTTAGGCGTGTAATCCCCTTTTTGTTAGCTACATTGTTGAGCCTTAAATGTGGCATGTTTGGTTATTGAATTCGGGCCTTGAAAAAGGTGGAAAAGTACATAGAAACAAAGGAAGTGCTGCCCGATTTTCCGTAGAATAAGAGTCCTTATACTTAGAAATATTCTACGTTGAAAGCTAGAAGTTGATAGGCGTATTTTGGTCATTATAGGTTGACATTCTACGTGCGGCGTATTCAAGTTGGCAAGTGGTTTAAGTCGAAGAGGTATGTGGAACTTTTCTTATCTCTTGAGCATAAGTAGCTATAAATGTATAGTACGGTAGACGTACGAGATTTAAATGAATTTAGTTTCATTTGATGTCCTTGACTTGTTTAAGAATGTCCAAGTTGGTTGAGTTAGAGAATTAACTCACTTGTTTTAAAGGTTAAAAATGTCTTAGTTTCTAAAGCATAAAGTTAGTATAACGGCTTTATGGGAAGTTGGTTATAACAACTTTATGGGAAGTTGAAAGAATGGTTTGTTCTAATAAGGTAAACAAAGATTTATTGACTTGAAAATGTATAGAATACTTGATTTGGAAAGTATTGATTACTTGAACTATTCTAAAGTTAAGAAACTTGATTTCTAAAGTTAAGAGACTTGAAGTATTCTGAAAGTTATGTAACTTGATTTGTAAGTATATGATACTTGGTTTTTTAAAGTATAAGTCTCTTGGTTATAAAAAGAATATAATTGTCTGAAACATAAAGAGTTATAACGGCTTTATGGGAAGTTATTTGTTACACCTCGTATGTTAAGACAATGATTTAGAACGTTATTAAGGATTGGGATTTCCAATTTTCGAAATTTCAAATATTCTATGTGCTAATACGGATTAATTTTTGACAATAACGAATGTGACGCCGGAAATCTCTTTAGAAATGGTGGTGTAAATAAACATATATTTTTTTCCCGTTAAGTTAGTAAGGTATATAAGGTGCGATGATAAGAAATTAAGGCAATGGAAAATTAGATTAAAGGAAGTGAGATTGGTTTAGTTAAATAAATACTTAGAGGGGGCAAAGTGTGGCATTTAAGGGGGCTAAGTGTATAAAAAAAAATCTGAAATCTGAAATTCCTAAATAACTATCCACTAAGTTATTTTCTTCCACAAACAAGAACACACTTATTTCTCTCCTCTCATTCCCCCTAGTTGATCGAAAATCCCCACTTTTCTTGCAAGAAAATTTAGCTTGTTACTCCATCTTCTTGGGTTAAATTGTCCCACCATTTTGAAGCCAAATATTGCACCAAAACAATGGGGAAAACGTCCCACTGCTGGCCGATTTTAGGGCTGTGGTTTCTTAAGTTTTGAACAAGTTTTCTTGAAGGAAAATGTGTAAGAATGAGGGATTAACATGGTAGAATGGTTGCATGTTGGATTGGAGATGAAGAAGTGAAGGATTGGACTTGAAATTGATGAGAAACTTGGGCTTGAAATCGAAAAACTGAGCATTTTTTTTTAGCATTTCTTTGAGGTAAAAGTTCTTCTTTTTTTTTGATATAAATGGAATGCTTATTTTCAGAATTAAGGAGATGAATTTGGGTTAAAAGAACAAGCCTAAGTTATGATGGAACGTGAATAAGAATCGCATGTAGTTGTTGTTAGAATTGGTTGGCAAATTTCGAACTAAAATAGTTAGATATTGGCTTCAATGGTTGAATTGTATTTTGCTTACCATTTGCATGTTGAGAATTGAGAAGTAGCCTTGATGAGTAAGAGATAATTATTTGTATGAAAGAATTACAAGATGAATTGAAATGTTTAAGAATTTAAAAGGAAAAGTTTGGAATTTATAACATGTCGATACGGCCGGGAAATTGATAGAAATTATTGAACATTTTGGTAATGTATGACGGGCTGAGTTAGTATGTAAATAAGCTACAAACATGCATATGTATTGAAATAAGTTACCTATACATGCCTCGAAAGGATTAAGTGTAGAAAGGTGTTACTTTTATATTCTGGAATAAAGGGGAATTGTTGGTTTGAATTGGATTGTTGGTTTGAATTGGATTGTTGGTTTGATTGGATTGTAGTTGGAGTTGAATTGTTGGTTGATTTGAATTATTGGAAAATTGTGGATACGCACATAAACAAAGGAAATGCTGCCTAAATATTTGTAGAAATAAGGGAGCCTTTAAGCATATAACTTACATTAGGAATCATAGAATTGACGAGCATGTTGTTCCTTATCATAGGTTGAAGTACTAGACGAGGAATACCTTAATACCAAGCTGATTAGTTCGCCTAAGAGGTATGTAAGACCTTTCCTTCTTTCTTTTGGCATGATTTTTAGTAAAGTACGGCGGACGTACTTAACTCCTACCAGTTCAGTTTTAAAATGATCATTTACTAATGCTTATGATTCAAGAATGAGTTTATGGTAGTAATGTTATTGAGAGTCACATAATGATTTTAGCCGCATCTGATTGCTCATGATATCTACTCGTGCTAAGTGTTACTATTTCATTCCACTGAGTCCCGGGCCAGATCATGTTCGTGCACAGCCATGCATCATTCATCGAGTCCCTCACTAGAGGGCCGAGACACGTTATATATATACAGATTACATCGAGTCCCTCCTTAGAGGGCCGAGACATGTTACGCGCGCAGATACAGATTCCATCGAGTCCCTCCATGGAGGCCGAGACATGTTATCTGATTTTATATACAGACATGAGCACGATGTTTTATGATTCAGTATACATGATATGCTTTTCAGACATGATTCTCAGTTTTATGACAGTTTGATGACTCTCTGTTTTACTTGGTACAGTTGTTATTCAGTTTTACAGTATTTTATGTTTTACATACTCAGTACATTATCTCGTACTGACCCCCTTCCTCGGGGGGCTGCGTTCATGCCCGCAGGTTCAGGAGTTCAGATAGGTGACCCTCCAGTCTAGGATTTCTGTACAACAGTTGGAGAGCTCCTTTGTTCCGGAGCCAGCTATTTTTGGTACAGACCTTTATTTTTCAGACTTATGCATATTTTGGGCACGACGGGGTCCTGTCCCGTCATATGTCAGTATTACTCTCTTAGAGGTCTGTAGACAGTTGTGGGTTGGATGTTTGTACTTTGTTTTGGGTTTTGATGTCGTTATTTAGTAGCAGCCTTGCCGGCTTGCGTATTTTGATTTATGCCTTTGTGCGCGTGATGTGGTTGGTGGCAGCCTAGTCGGCTAGCCTATTATGACTGTTGTTTTGTTGTTGTTTTGGCAGCCTTGTCGGCTCGCCCGTTTTTAGGGATATGTTGTAAAAGCAGCGTTGTGCTGCCGAAATTTATGTAGACATCTGTATTAAATGGATTGAGAGTGACAGGTCAGTAATGACGTCCAATTAGGACGTTAATCGCGGCCCTTCGGGTCGGGTCGTGACAAAGTGGTATCAAAGCAGTTAGTCCTTGGAATGTCTACAGACCGTGTTTAGTAGAGTCTTGTGTATGGGTATGTTGTGCACCATACTTATACACAGGAGGCTGCCAGACATTTAGGATTGTTTCTATTCTTCCATCTCTTAGATCGTCCTATAGAGCTGTGTTATTAGGATGATCCGCCTTCTGATAGTTTACTATGTTTACAACTATGCCTCCGAGGAAGGCGCCCGTGGCCCGGAAGGGCAAATCTACAGTAGGGGACACTAGTCGGGTACGGAGAGCTACCAGGTCTTGCACGCGGTCTACTCCTGAGAGTGTGCCCCCGACGACGGGTTCTGCCTCGTCACCAGTTCTAGAGGCTCCCTCTCAGGGGGCAACATCACCCGTATCCGAGACCCCAGTACCTGAGCCTTCAGTTCCCCAGACAGGGGCACAAGATGGAGATTTGAGAGAGACAGTCCAGTTATTGGCAAGGATAGTGGCGGGACAGGTTCATAGGCAGGAGCCGACAGTTAACCCCAGGGCAGACAGTTTGAGGGTTAGAGATTTCCTGAGTTGCAGTCCGCCGGAGTTTTACGGGTCCAGGCCTGAGGATGATCCACATGAGTTCATCCGCCAGACGCAGAGGACATTGAGGGTGATCCGGGCTTCAGAGACTGAGTCAGTTATATTGGCGTCATACCGGTTGCGCGATGTAGCAGTCAACTGGTTTGAGTCCTGGGAGTTGTCTAGGGGCGAGGGTGCTCCTCCTGCAGTATGGGATGAGTTTTCAGAAGCATTCCTTGGCCACTTTATGCCTCCGGAGATGAGACGGGCAAGAGTCGACAGGTTTCTACAGTTGCGGCAGAATGGGAGGACGGTCAGAGAGTATAGCTTGGAGTTCGACTCCTTGGCCCGGTACGCACCCACTATGGTAGCAGACATGGCGGATAGGGTGCACCGTTATGTGATGGGGTTGGACCATTATCTTATTGATGGGTGCTTGACAGCCGCACTTCAGCCGACCATGGACATCGCCCGGATGCAGGCATTTGCGCAGGGGATTGAGGAGCGACATAGAGGGAGACGGCCGGAAAGGGGTCAGGACAGAGATCAGCCCAAGAGGCGGGGACGTGTGGTTTTCAGTGACGTCCGGCAGGCGATCATCGTGGTATTCCTCCCACCAAAGACAGCAGTACACCTCGCTGCATCATCGGTAGACGATTTGATCGCCGGGAATTCGAGGCCGGGTCGTGGCTCCCGGCGGCAGTGGTCACGACGCGCGGTTCTCGGCGTGGAGACCATCTCTCCTCGTGTCCACATGTGGCGCGCCATCCGAGAGTGTCGCATTGATACTGGTACTTGTTTTTCTTGCGGTCGTCCAGGCCATTTGATCAGGGAGTGTCCGTATAGAGATGGCACGGGTGCTATGGCTCACCTACGCTCTATTGCCGCTCATCGCCGATCGCAGATTATGCGCCCCATCGGCAGGAACTCGACATCACCGATCGTGGCGCAGGCCGTGGCAGGGGTTCCGGTTCTGGCGATCGTTCGAACCGCATTTATGCCATGGCGATGACGCCACGCGAGGCGTCACGGATGTTGTCACAGGTACATTATCGGTCTTTTTCTATGTTGTGTATGCTTTGATTGATCCAGGTTCCACCTTGTCCTATATACCCCCTCTTGTTGCTAGTAGGATAGGGATATAACCTGAGCCTATAGAACCATTCGAGGTAGCTATACCGGTGAGAGATTCGGTTATAGCTAGGCGTGTGTATAAGAATTGCTCGGTGGCGATATATAGCCGTCGTACCTCAGCAGATTTGATAGAGTTGGATATGATCGACTTCGACGTTATTATGGGTACGGATTGGTTGGCCTCTTGTTTTGCCAACGTTGATTGTCGAGAGGTTGGTTCGATTCCGCCTGCACGAACCGGTTATTGAGTGGAAAGGGAACACCGCATCACCGAGGGGTAAGTTTATTTCATACCTCAAGGCAAGGAAGATGGTTCGAAAGGGGTGTATTTATCACTTAGTTCGGGTACATGATACGGAGGCCGAGGTACCGGCCCTTCAGTCAGTTCCGATAGTCAGTGAGTTTCCGGATGTTTTCCCAGATGATCTCCCAGGTCTTCCTCCAGAGCGGGAGATAGATTTCAGTATAGATATATTGCCAGGTACCCAACCTATATCCATTCCTCCTTATAGAATGGCACCTGCAGAGTTGAAGGAGTTAAAGGAACAGTTGAGAGACCTGTTAGAGAAGGGCTTCATTAGGCCTAGTGCATCTCCATGGGGTGCGCCGGTGTTATTCGTAAAGAAGAAGGATGGTTCGCTGCGGATGTGCATTGACTATAGGCAGCTGAATAAGGTGACCATCAAGAATAGGTATCCCCTTCCCAGGATTGATGACTTGTTCGACCAGTTGCAGGGCGCTAAGTACTTCTCGAAGATAGACCTGCGATCCGGTTATCATCAGGTACGGGTTAGAGAGGCAGATATCCCAAAGATCGCGTCAGACCTTGCGGACATTATGAGTTCAGGGTAATGTCATTTGGGTTGACTAATGCTCCAGCAGTGTTCATGGACATTATGAACCGGGTGTTCAAACCATTCTTGGATACATTTGTTATAGTATTCATTGATGACATCCTGGTATATTCTCGCCAGAGCAGAGCACGCGATCACTGAGCGACAAGATTTGAGTCCTCCCAAGACCGATTGTATGCCAAATTTTGAAATGTGAGTTTTAGTTGGCCTCAGTTGCATTCTTGGGCATATTGTCGCCAGATGGTATTCGGTGGATACTCAGAAGATTGAGGCGGTGAAGACATGGCCCAGACCCACTACACCTACTGAGGTACGCAGTTTTTTGGGTCTAGCAGGGTATTATAGGAGGTTTGTGGAAAATTTTGCCTCGATCTCAAAGACTTTGACTAGGCTAACCTGTAGGTAGCTAAGTTTGATGACCGATGCTTGTGAGCACGCTTTTGATTGTTGAAGGATAAGTTGACTTCGCCCGCTTTGACTTCCTCGGGGTTAGACTGGTATGTGATTTATTGTGATGCTTCAGGTATCGGGTTAGGGTGTGTGTTGATGCAGCATGACAAAGTTATAGCTTATTCCTCCCGACAGCTCAGAAAACATGAAAAGAATTATCCCACTCATGATTTAGAGCTAGCGGCGGTGATTCATGCTTTGAAGATATGGAGACATTACTTGTATGGTGTTCATGTTGATATTTACACAGATCATAAGAGTCTTCAATACATCTTTAAACAGAAGGAACTGAACGAGACAAAGCGGTGGCTCGAGTTGCTAAAGGATTATGATGTTGATATTCGCACCACCTGGGGAAGGCCAACGTCAGGCGGATGCTCCGATCGTAGATCTATGGGTAGTTTGTCGGATGTGCAGCCGGACAGGAAAGAGATGGTTCGAGAGATTCACAGGCTAGCCAGCCTTGGAGTCCGGTTGGCGGATTCCGGAGATAGTGGTATTCTTGTTCGAGGAGTTGTTGAGTCCTCTATCATAGAAGAGGTAAAGAGATGCCAGTATGATGATCCTGTTCTGTCACAGTATAGAGATGCAGCTCTCCGAAAGGAGAAGGCTTTATTTGAGGTAACCTCTGAGGGTGTGCTACGATATGATGGTAGGTTACGTGTACCCGACATTGCAGGACTGCGTCAGCAGGTTATGGGTGAGGCACACAATGCCCGTTATTCTATTCATACAGGGTCGACGAAAATGTATCATGACCTTAGGAGCTTGTATTGGTAGGATGGCATGAAGAGAGATGTGGCAGAGTTTGTTGCTCAGTGCCCGAATTGTCAACAGGTTAAGGTCGAGCATCAGAAGCCTGGTGGGCTACTACAGGCGATAGAGATCCCGACTTGGAAGTGGGAGGTAATTAATATAGATTTTATTACAGGATTGCCTCGTACTCAACGGAAGTGTGATTCCATCTGAGTTATTGTAGATAGGCTGACAAAATCAGCCCATTTTCTTCCAGTCCGGACTACTTATTCAGCTGAGGACTATGCTAGATTATACATCAGGGAGATAGTGAGGATGCATGGGGTTCCTATATCTATCATATCTGACCGAGGAGCCCAGTTCACGGCTAACTTCTGGAGATCTTTTCAGAAAGGACTGGGAACGCAGGTGAGTCTCAGCACAACATTTCATCCTCAGACGGATGGGCAGGCAGAGCGTATCATACAGACACTGGAGGATATGTTGAGGGATTATATTATTAATTTTAGAGGTAGCTGGGATGACCACTTGCCGCTTATTGAGTTTGCCTACAATAACATCTACCATTCTAGTATTCAGATGGCCCCGTATGAGGCTTTGTATGGGAGGAAGTGCAGGTCACCCATTGGTTGGTTTGACGTAGGTGTCACGACCCGTTCCGGAGCCCGTGACTGGTGCCTTACCCGGGCACCCAAGCAGTCATACATCAGAGAAAATCAGCGGAATATAAAAACATAAGACATGAAACATTTGTAAAAGAGACATATTTGATCTGAGAAAAGGGCGCCTTTCGGCATATATATATATCAAAATCTGGCAGTTTACATCCCAATTGTACAATAGGACTACAGACCTCTAAGGAAGTAAACAACTATGGCGGGACAGGGCCCCGCCATACCCTGACTGTACAAAACTATCTACAACAGGGAGATCATACCCAAAAGTCGAGCCTCCGAAGAAGATGGAGCTCCTGACACCAACACAAAAGATCCTAAGGATGCGGATCTAGCACCTGCTTGCCCTTACCTGCGGCATGAACGCAGCCCGGGCGAGGTCAAGACAACAGGTACTAAGTATGTGAAACTGTAAAATACTTAAATGAAATCATATCATTTTAAAACCAATTTTACAAATATGGACGAAACAACCAATGTAACCGCACATAGTGCCACACCATAAACAAGAGCAACAATAGGTAAACTGTAACAGGTCTTTTCTAGGATGCGAATGATCGAAGCAGGGCCAATCGCCCATAGTATCATTATGCAAGCCTAATCCTGGACTCCCATAGTCTGTGTCACGACCCGACCTCGCCGCGATCGTGCCCTACACGGGCACCTGCTCGTATACATCGAGAATAGCAATGAACATACAGAACATAAACACGGTGTAAACAATATAACAACACAGCTAGCCGATCAGCCGCTTCCATAATATAAACAAAGTCAAAAGTACAACTTACAACTCGCTTACTTCAACCACATATGTGAATACAGCACTTCAGAATAACAAGCGTATGGCGGGGCCCCGCCATACCACGAATGTACATAATCTACAACATCGGGAAAATCGTACTAAAAGAAAGACAAGCCTCCGAGAATGGAGCTTCCGACGTCCGATAAGTGATCCTAAGAGTGTGGATCCAAGAATCGCTACTCCTTTCTCGCGCATGAACGCAAATGAGGAAGGGGTCGACACAAATATGTACTAAGTATGAAAAACTGGAAAGTACTATAATTACAACATAAGTTTAAAAGAAAGCCGGAGACATGTATGATAACAAAATTACAGTACACAGTGCCTTACTAACAATGAGAGTAACAATAGGTATATACTTACAACGAAAAATAGGATTGGAATCCTACTCACGGGACTATTTCACCCGCATAGGTCGGTGGACTGCGTGAGGTATTCTCGCATGGGACTATTTCACCGCATAAGCCCTTACGGACTCGCGTGAGGTATTCCTCGCATAGGTCGGACCGCCGCGTGGGACTATTTCACCCGCATAAGCCCTTACGGACTCGCGTGAGGTATTCCTCGCATCGTGGTTAGCAAATCCACGGAAATATACTATGCCACAATCGGGAATGACCATGACGAATAATATATCACTAGCCCAACCGCTATCACACACAACATAAGCTCTATCGACTTATCATACAATATATAAGCAAGTTAAGAAATCCCCTAACTTCTTACTATTCTTGTTCATATACTCTCATTTTAGTTTACTTAAGGCACTAACATGTCTTTATGAAAATCAGGAATTAACCCAAAGTACTACGTACTTCTATTCTTTTAAAATGACTCATTTCATTATAAAACTTCCAAGATACTAATAGCGTAGTATCAGTGACAATTTCTTTTCAAGACAAGTCACAATACTTTTAGAAATAAAATATGGCTTCTAAATCAAGTGACTCGTGTCTTATAAAACCTTAGGCAACTGATGCCTTAAAATCGAATTGCCTTCCATTAAATCAAGTCATTTATCTTTCCATAAAGTCAATATAACCAACTCCCCATAAAGTCATTATATTCACTTTATACCTTAGTCATGTACAATTTTCTATCCAAGGGACTTATACGTTTTTAAAACGACACAAGTATTACATACTTTAAAATTCTTCAAGTCCCTTATCTTTAACAAGACTTAAGACATCTTTAATATTCTCAAAGAAGTGAGTTAATCTCCTAACTCACCCGACTTGGCATTTCATAAAACAAGTAAAGAATGTCAAAGTCTTGTACGTCTACCGTACTATATACGTGAAACTAGTCATGCTCAAAGGATAGGAAAAGTTCTACATACCTCGTCGGGTCAAACCACTTGCCAAGTACAAAGTCCCGCCCGTAGTACGTCAACCTATAATATTCACGATACGTCTATTAAAGCCTTACTTCAATCGTAGAATATTATAAGTGTCAAGTCTCTATATTCTACGGAAAATCGGACAGCACCTCCTTTGTTTTTACTTACTTTGCCACCTTTTTCAAGGCCGAAATACAATAACCAAACAGCCCCAATTGGCTCACAATTATATAGAAGGTAATCCAATACAAATGAATAACCAAACAGCCCCAATTGGCTCACAATTATATAGAAGGTAATCCAATACAAATGAATAACCAAACAGCCCCAATTGGCTCACAATTATATAGAAGGTAATCCAATACAAATGAATAACCAAACAGCCCCAATTGGCTCACAATTATATAGAAGGTAATCCAATACAAACAAATAACCAACTAATACAAACTACAAGTCCAAAATCGGCCACCTTGAGTTCAACAATACCAATTCTATCCAATTTCCATTTCAATCCAAATTGGTAGCATAAAATGATATCAAGTCGCATTTGGTTATAACTACCATAATCTTCAAGTCAATAACATGTGACGATTCTAACAACGATTAAATTATAATTCAACTTAGTAATGGCTTACATTACATTTCGGATTTCCAAGGCTATAATCAATCCATAATCCTTATAACTTCAATATAACAATTTCATGCTCGCAACATACAAAGCTAACAACAACAATATAAATAATCTTGTAATACTTTCAAAGAACAAGATTATACCTCAATAATTCTTAATCCAACTCCAATCCGAAGTCGCTCCTTAGTAGTTTAGAGCCTCTCCAAGACACCTCAATCCGCTTGTTGAGACCCTTAGAACAATACCAACAATTATCCTTCAAAACTCCAAACAAAACCTAGAAAGACCCTTAGGTTTTCGTTTTGCGACTAACCCGTAAACTACCTTTTTCCAAGACTTTTCTATTGAGATGTGTTTACAATACACCTAAGAACCTTGGTTTAAAGTGGGGAGTTGAATGAACAAGAAACAAATTTTTTTCTTCTTCCTTTTTGTGAAACCCGAGACCTCACCAAATGTGTTCTTCAATTTGTGCAATTTTTTTCTAAGTGTTAAACTCTCCCTCTACTAGTAGTAATATATAAAGCACCTTGGAGGGTTATGATATAAACACATGGAAGGCTTAGATGTAGTCTTACAAAAGAATCAAGACCATTGTGAGACCTTTGACCTTAGTCAATATTATCAAGCCTCAAGTTGCAAGACTTGTCTTGCAACAAAGGTCAAATGACCCTTATGCCCTTGCTAAAAATCGTCCAAGGCATAGTAAGGGGGGGGGGGGGGTGACACGTGTCGCCCTCCCATTCGTCATACTAATACGTTTTCCGACAATTTCCATAATTCTGATAAATTTTTTTACAAGTCTCAAATCTTAACATTTGTGAGTTCTTACTTACGTTCTTAAAACATGTCCTGTAATTACGGGGTGTAACAGTCTGCATAGGCCACTCACATAGGCCCGCATGAGGTATAACCCCGCATCGAGGGTAGCTACTCCTCGGCATCGTCCTGGACTCGTAGTCCGCATGGACACATAGACCGCATGAGGTATAACCCCGCACACTAACCTGGAACTCTCGTAGCTCCGCATAGGTCCCCTGGACCCGCATGAGGTATTCTCGAATCATGGTCCCAGATCGTCTGAGTCTACCGTACTATATATATACTTTAAAATATCATGCTCAAGAGTGTAGGAAGAATCACATACCTTCTCGGCGAAATCCACCTGCCAAGTCGAATATGTCGCGCGCAGAGAATCAACCTATAATAGTCAAATACGTCTATCAACGTCTAGACTATTACATGCTTGATTCTAAGCGAGAGGGTTCTCTATTTTACGGAAAATCGGCAGCACTTCCCTGCGTCAAGCTACTTAAGTCTCTTTGAAAACGATCGCATGTATGTCTGATTCAATTATTCTTCTTTTATACCCTTCTACCGTGATAACAGTTCAATTCAATTCTGTAATATCCTTTAGTGTAATTACAGTTCAATTCTATTCTAATACTCAAGTCTTAACTATTTTTATGTGTAATATCCAATTACAATAGAAGGACAAGAGTATTTACCTCGATAAGCCCAATATTATCAAGTTAAATGTCGCTCCTGAGCAAGGTTTAGCTCCTAATTTGTACGCTCTGATAGCTCCAAGAAGCCCTTAGAAGTTCTACACAACTTCTACTAAAATACTATAAGGGATTTGGGCTAGGGTATTTTGGAATAGTAACTATACTTTGGAAGACAACTTTCTACCAAAAGAGGGGGTTTCGGCTAGAGCTACTAGGCTAGAGGGGGGGTTTCGGCCAAGGGCCTTCACAAGGGGGAGGGGGAGTGTTGGACGAAAACACTACAAGAGAGGGGAGGGAATTTTGAGACTTGGAAGACAATTTGTGGATGAAGAAAACCTTCAAGCTAGGGGGGTATTTATAGGCCAACCAATGGCCAAGATGAAGCCAAGTGCTATGCAAGTGTAGGGTGAGGATTTAGGCAAGTGTCCCTATCCATCTACTACACAAAAATATCCTACCAAATCCTTGACAAAACAAGCCCTTAAATCGTCAAAGGACGCCACGCGTCCAACTAGAGGGTGACAAGTGTCGCCCTCTCGTTGGTCCAAAATGTTTCGTCTTTCGGAAAAATCCGCAAAAATAATAAATGACATAGCCGTAATTTTCCCTACGCAAAGTTTGGAAAATGTTTCGTCGAAAAACGATTCTTTTTGGTAGGTGTGCACAATTTTTTTCGTCCAATGCCTAACCTTAAGGCTAAACTTTTGTACGTATGCCCTCGCGTACATACTCTGGAAATACGGGGTATAACAGGGCAGGCAGAGCGTACCATACAGACACTGGAGGATATGTTGAGGGATTATATTATTGATTTTAGAGGTAGCTGGGATGACCACTTGCCGCTTATTGAGTTTGCCTACAATAACATCTTCCACTCTAGTATTCAGATGGCCCCGTATGAGGCTTTGTATGGGAGGAAGTGCAGGTCACCCATTGGTTGGTTTGACGTAGGTGAGGCTCAGTTGATTGGTCCAGATATAGTTCAGCAGGCTGTCGACAAGGTGAAACTTATACAAGAAAGATTACTAGCAGCTCAGAGTCGACATAAGTCATATGCTGATAATCGGCGACGGCACCTAGAGTTTTCAGATCGACGACTGGGTATTCTTGAAGGTATCACCCATGAAGGGTGTGATGAGATTTGAAAAGAGGGGAAAACTTAGCCCGAGGTATATTGGGCCTTATCGGATCATTCGCAGGGTAGGCCAGGTCGCCTATGAGTTGGAGTTACCCTCAGACTTGGAAGCAGTACATCTAATTTTCATGTGTCTATGCTACGGAAGTGTATTGGTGATCCTTCCAGAGTCTTCCCTGTGGACGATGTCCAGGTGACTGAGGGGTTGTCCTATGAGGAGAGTCCCGTGGCCATATTGGATAGCCAAGTCAGGAGGCTGCGGACTAACGATGTTGCATCCGTCAAGGTGTTATGGCGGAACAATAATAGAGAGAAAATGACTTGGGAGGCTGAGGACGAGATGAAGAGGAAGTATCCTCACTTATTCCCTATACCCCCAGGTAATTCAATCTAACTCCCTTAATTGATTATGGTATTGGTGAACTATATATGTGTATTTTTTTTTGGGCCCTGTGTGGCATCTGCTGGGTTGCTGGATATAGATGGATAGTCACTATTATAAAGGAGGCTTTGCCGAAATTTCTAGAACTTGAGACTTGTTATGAACATTGGAGGACGAATGTTTCTAAGGGGGGAAAAATGTTACACCTCGTATGTTAAGACAAAGATTTAGAACGTCATTAAGGATTGAGATTTCCAATTTTCGAAATTTCAAATATTCTACGTGCTAATACGGATTAATTTTTGACAATGACGAATGTGACGCCGGAAATCTCTTTAGAAATGGTGGTGTAAATTGTTATACCCCGTATTTCCAGAGTATGTACGTAAGGGCGTACGTATAAAATTTGAGCCTTAAAGATTTGGCAAGTTCGAAATTTGTACACAAGTGCCGAATAGAATCGTTTTTCGACGAAACGTTTTACTAAACTTGCGAAGGGAAAATTCCGGCTATGTCATTTCTAATTTTTGCGGATTTTTCCGAGAGACGAAACATTTTGGACCAACGGGAGGGTGACATGTGTCACCCTCACATTGGAACAAGTGGGGCGCAATGGTGGACGAAAAGTCGAGGAGTTGGTAGGATATTTGTGCAAGTTGTTGTGGTAGATGGATAAGGTGCACTTGGCTTAAATCTAGCCCTACACTTGCCTTACACTTGGATGGATCTTGGCCATTGGTTGGCCTTTGGTTAGCCTATAAATACTCCCCTAAGTTGAAGACTTTCTTCATCCTCACTTGAAAACTTCTAAGGCAAAAACCCTCCCTCTCCCTCTTGTGCTCTCGTCCGGCCCCCTCCCCCTTTGTGGTAGCCTAGCCGAAACACCCCTCCCCCTCTTGGAGGCCCTCGGCCGAGAATACCCCCTCCCCCTAGCCTAGTTGCTAGTCGAAATACTACCCCCCTTGGTTGAGAAATACTTCTCCAAGTATTATTGTAATGCCCAAAATACCTTAGCCCTTATACCTTGTAGTACTTTCCAAAGTACCCTATCTGAAAGCCGGAAAATACGATTATACTTTCTTTAGCCACTAAACGAAACCCTAAGGAAAACCTTCATAGTCGGTTGAAGTGTTAAGTAGAAGTTGCGTAGAACTTCTAAGGGTTGATTGGAGCGGGTTGGAGCACTCGGAGTAGGAGCTTAACGTTGCTCAGGAGCGACATTATACTTGGATAATTTTTGGGCTCATCAAGGTAAATACTACTGTCCTTCTATTGTAATTGGAAATTACATACTGTAGTAGTATAGAAATGAATATAAGATTCATAGAAGAGATTTGAACTGTAATAGAAGGATATTACAGAAAAGGATTGAACTGAAATCACTTCAGAAGAATATAAGTAGAAGTTAAACTGTACTTACATAGGACTGTATTACAGTAGACTGATAACCTTTATTGGTTGAATGTTTTGCAAGTAGCATGTGCTACTTAGAAGGTGGACAAGGCTAGCCGGGTTATAGCCGTGGAGCGTTTTGCTTATAGTCGATAATCGTCGCGAGGTATGTGATTCTTCCTATACTCTTGAGCATGAAGTATTTTAAAGAATACATATAGTACGGTAGACGTACGTGTGGCAATGTATTTTGACTTAAGCCTGAATAATATGTATATATTATGTGGTAGATGTACGTGTGCTAACTGAATATAGTTGTACGACAATGTCTTTTGACTTAAGCCTGAATAATAAGAACCTCGAAATATTTTAAAAGGAATATAGCTATAGTACGGTGGACGTACGTGTGTTAACTAAATGTAGCGTTACGGCAATGTCTTTTGACTTAAGCCTGAATAATAAAGAGCCTTAAAGTATTTCAAAAGAATTAAGGAACCTTTTTGAAAGAAGAGTAATACTTGGTTTTGAAAACATAAAGAGTTATACTAGCTTTATGGGGAGTTAGGTATAACGTCTTAAGAGGGGTAAAGAAAATGGTTTACTGATTTTAGAAGTTAAGAGACTTGATCTTATAAGATAAGAGACTTAACTTAAATGAAATAATATGAGTTTCGTGTGAAACCTCATTCGTGAGTAATGAGTACGTGGTTTTTAAAAGGAATAATGTTTTACTGATTTCGGAAATCAGAATGTGTATCGACAAACCACTGCAGCGTTAATAAAGGAAAATGTATTGAATAATAAAGTATTATTAAAACCAGTAGAAACCTCCATCTGCATAGAAGCTAAGATGAGACAAAATGATATTACATTTCCTAGATCATGGCTGCTTAATAAGATTTATGAACAAGAATAACCTACTCGCCTATGGCATATGTTACTCAATTGTTTTAAAAAGAGATTAAGACATTGAACTATTAAACTTTTCTAAAAAGAGACTTGAGTAATTGAAATTAAGCAAACTGGAACTTTAGGGACAAGAAAGGCATTGTGTTGTCTTAAAATGGTTTAAAACTTAAAGTGTTATAACAGCTTTATGGGAAGTTGGTTATAACGACTTTATGAAAACAAAAGAAGGGTTTTATCATTGGTTTTAATGTGGTAACTGGACTTTAAAAGAGAAGTGTTTTGGTCTAAAAGAAGGCATGGTATTGCCTTAATTGGTTTTAAAAGGAAAGTATGGAAGTTGTTTGGTTTACTTAAAAGATGTAAGTCACTCTATTTTTATACTACTGTATCGGGTGATTTTCATAAAAGGAATGGATCTCTAAAAGGAATTTAACGTCACGTAGTACTTTGAGTTAAAACCGGACTTTGACATAAAATGAAAGTACTTAGAGTTATGTATAACTTGCCTATGCTTGTTGTTGTGTAACTTGCCTATGCTTGTTGTTGTAACACTTGCCTATGCTTGTTGTTGTGTAACTTGCCTATGCTTATTGAGATAGTCTTTGTTGTGCAAGAATTGTGTTTCTATTCTACCGCGTCTCGATGGAGGGCGGTTGACTTGTTGAGAACTTACTTGGGCGTCTGGCGTGTGGGAGATTCCACGGGTATGCTTCCATTAGCATTGTTACATGGGCATGTCTACACCATTGATGGATTCTGTGGACATGTGACCATTTTGGTTGTGGCGAAGTATCGTGACTTACGGTTGTGATTGGGTGCTTAGCCTGTTTACTTGCCCCGTCATTACGTGGCGCGGTGGATCTGAGTGCAGGTTGTTGCACTTACCACGTGTCGCCAGCGGCGAAGTATCGTGACTTCCGGTTGAGAGCGTGTGCGGAGCCGTTACTTGCCCCCGTCAGCTACGTGGCGCAGGTGGATCGGGTATAGGTTATTGCACTTTCCACGTGTCAGCTTCGCGAGTCAGTATAGTGACGAGGTCTCGTGGTACGACTTTGGCATCAGGTAGGACTTAGTGTTCAGGTGTACTCATTGGTGTTGTTATATCATAGACTGCCGGCAGTGAGGAAGGGATTCCACGGGCACGAGTGATGATTTGGAGGGCGTGAGTCCCTGACTTGATATGACTGGTTATATGTTGTGAACTGTAGTTTGGTTATCATACATGTCTCCTGCTTTATATATCGCTATGATTTCATTTATAATACTTCTGATTTCACATACTTGGTACTGTTGTCTCGACCTCCTTGAGGCTGCGTTCATCCGCAGTAGAATACATCATTTGTCGATCCATTTTAGGATCTCATTTCAGCGTATTGGGAAGCTCCGTACCTTCGGAGGCTTATCTTTGGTATGTTACCCTGAGTCTGTAGGTTCTTGTACATTCAGGGGTATGGCGGGGCCCTGTCCCGCCATAGTTGTTGTAAAAATCTTAGAGGTCTGTAGCACTGTTGTGGGCAGGGTTGTAAAGATTGTAACTGTTCAAATGTTTATATATATATATATATATGTCGAAAGGCAACCATTTTGGTTGGCCTGTTTTCTTTCATCTTGATCCATGTCTATTTGCATGTTTAAGTTTTTATTTCCGCTGGTTTTCTCTGATGTTGTATCACTAGGGTGCCCGGGGTAAGGCACCAGTCACGGGCCCGGGTTCGGGTCGTGACATAAATAAACATATTTTTTTTCCCGTTAAGTTAGTAAGGTATATAAGGTGCGATGATAAGAAATTAAGGCAATGAGAAATTAGATTAAAAGAAGTGGGATTGGTTTAGTTAAATAAATACTTAGAGGGGGCTAAGTGTATAAAAAAAATCTGAAATTCCTAAATAACTATCCACTAAGTTATTTTCTTCCACAAACAAGAACACACTTATTTCTCTCTTCTCCTTCCCCCTATTTGATCGAAAATCCCCACTTTTCTTGCAAGAAAATTTAGCTTGTTACTCCATCTTCTTGGGTTAAATTGTCCCACCATTTTGAAGCCAAATATTGCACCAAAACAATGGGGAAAACGTCCCACTGCTGGCCGATTTTAGGGCTGTGGTTTCTTAAGTTTTGAACAAGTTTTCTTGAAGGAAAATGTGTAAGAATGAGGGATTAACATGGTAGAATTGTTGCATGTTGGATTGGAGATGAAGAAGTGAAGTATTGGACTTGAAATTGATGAGAAACTTGGGCTTGAAATCAAAAAACTGAGCAGTTTTTTTTGAGCATTTCTTTGAGGTAAATTTTTTTTTTTTGATATAAATGGAATGCTTATTTTCAGAATTAAGGAGATGAATTTGGGTTAAAAGAACAAGCCTAAATTATGATGGAACGTGAATAAGAATCGCATGTAGTTGTTGTTAGAATTGGTTGGCAAATTTCGAACTAAAATAGTTAGATATTGGCTTCAATGGTTGAATTGTATTTTGCTTACCATTTGCATGTTGAGAATTGAGAAGTAGCCTTGATGAGTAAGAGATAATTATTTGTATGAAAGAATTACAAGATGAATTGAAATGTTTAAGAATTTAAAAGGAGAAGTTTGGAATTTATAACATGTCGATACGGCCGGGAAATTGATAGAAATTATTGAACATTTTGGTAATGTATTACGGGCTGAGTTAGTATGTAAATAAGCTACAAACATGCATATGTATTGAAATAAGTTACCTATACATGCCTCGAAAGGATTAAGTGTAGAAAGGTATTAATTTTATATTCTGGAATAAAGGGGAATTGTTGGTTTGAATTGGATTGTTGGTTTGAATTGGATTGTTGGTTTGATTGGATTGTAGTTGGAGTTGAATTGTTGGTTGATTTGAATTATTGGAAAATTGTGGATACGCACATAAACAAAGGAAATGCTGCCCAAATTTTTGTAGAAATAAGGGAGCCTTTAAGCATATAACTTACATTAGGAATCATAGAATTGACGAGCATGTTGTTCCTTATCATAGGTTGAAGTACTAGACGAGGAATACCTTAATACCAAGCTGATTAGTTCGCCTAAGAGGTATGTAAGACCTTTCCTTCTTTCTTTTGGCATGATTTTTAGTAAAGTACGGCGGACGTACTTAACTCCTACCAGTTCAGTTTTAAAATGATTATTTACTAATGCTTATGATTCAGTAACAGAGTTTATGGTAGTAATGTTATTGAGAGTCACATAATGATTTTAGCTGCATACAGTTGCTCATGATATCTACTCGTGCTAAGTGTTACTATTTCATTCCACTGAGTCCCGGGCCAGATCATGTTCGTGCACAGTCATGCATCATTCATCGAGTCCCTCACTAGAGGGCCGATACACATTATATATATACAGATTACATCGAGTCCCTCCTTAGAGGGCCGAGCCATGTTACGCGCGCAGATACAAATTCCATCGAGTCCCTCCATAGAGGGCCGAGACATGTTATACAGTTTTATATACAGACATGAGCACGATGTTTTATGATTCAGTATACATGATATGCTTTTCAGACATGATTCTCAGTTTTATGACAGTTTGATGACTCTCTGTTTTACTTGGTACAGTTGTTATTGATTTCTGATATTTTATGTTTTACATACTCGAGACATTATCTCATCGACCCCTTCCTCGAGGGGCTGTGTTCATGCCCGAGTTCGGGAGTTCGAATAGGTGACCCTTCTAGGATTTATGTGCGGTTGGAGAGCTCCTTTGTTCGGAGCGGCTATTTTTGGTACAGCACCTTTATTTTTGGACTTATGCATATTTTGGGCACGGCGGGGTCTGTCCGTCATATGTCGATATTACTCTCTTAGAAGTGCAGAAGCGATTGTGGGTTGGATGTTTGTACTTTGTTTTGGGTTTTGATGTCGTTTATTTAGTAGCAGCCTTGCCGGCTTGCGTATTTTGATTTATGCCTTTGTGCGCGTGATGTGGTTGGTGGCAGCCTAGTCGGCTAGCCTATTATGACTGTTGTTTTGTTGTTGTTTTGGCAGCCTTGTCGGCTCACCCATTTTTAGGGATATGTTGTAAAAGTAGTGTTATGCTGCTGAAATTTATGTAGACATCTGTATTAAATGGATTGAGAGTGACAGGTCAGTAATGACGTCCAATTAGGACGTTAATCGCGGCCCGTCGGGTCGGGTCGTGACATTAGTTATAACGACTTTATGGAAAGTTAAGAGAGTGTCTACTTGATTTATAGGCACGAGTTGCCTAGGTTGTGAAAGTAGAAGTACTTGGTTTTAAAGCCTTGAAATGAATTTCTAAAGGTGTAGTAACTTGATTTGAAAAATAGACATGCCTTGATACTACGGGTGATAGTATCTTGGGGTTTTTATATAAAAAAGGGTTTTTTTTTAAAGGAACGGAAGTACATAGTACTTTGGGTTAAATTCCCGGATTTTTAATGACATGTTAGTGTCTTAAGTTAAATAAAATGAGAGTGCATGATAATTAAGACTAATAAGAAGTTAGGGGAATTCTTAACTTGCTTATGATTATTATGATAAGCCGGTGGTGCTTATGTTATATATGATAAGCCGGTGGTGCTTATGTTATGTATGATAGCCGGTTGTGCTAGTGTTATGTTACTTTTGCGGGGTAAACCTCCGGGTTACTACTTATTCCATAGATTTGCTACCCATGATGCGATTGCGGCGTTTGTACTCATTGCGGGCCCATCGGGCCTAAGCGGGTGAAATAGTCCTGTGCGGGTGAAATAGTCCCATGCGAGGCGGATGACCTCATTGCGGGTCTACAAGACCTATGCGGGTGAAATAGTCCCAGGAGTAGGATTGCTTAATGATACTACGGGCGGGTGGCCTTAATTCGATCATGAGCCTCTTATTTTTATGCAGTAAAGTATACTCTTGTTTACTCTCATTGTTAGTAAGACACAGTGTACTATTAATTTGGTTATCATACATGCCCCAGCTTTATTTAGACTATTATGATTTCATTACAGTACCTTCAGTTTCACATACTTGGTACCTGTTGTACTGACCTCCTTCGGGGGGCTGCGTTCATTCCGCAGGTAGAGTTATACAGGTTGTTGATCCTCACTCTTAGGATCACTGCTCACCGCTGAGAAGCCATTACTCGGAGGCTTATCTTTGGTTGAGATCCTGGTATTGTCGGTTGTTGTACATTCAGGGTATGGCGGGACCTGTCGTCCCACGATTGTTATGTCAAAATTCTTAGAGTGCAGAGTCATGTATGTGGGTCGGTTTGTAAAGAAAAGGATGTAATCGCTTTTGACTATTTATATACGTATATCTAGGAAAGCGACCTCGTGGCCAGCTTTGTTGTTTATTTCTTCGATTTTAGTTGTATGTTCATGGCTTTCTCGATGGTTACTGTAAGGGTGCCTGAGTAGGGCACGATCGCGCCCGAGGTCGGGTCGTGACAAAAGTGGTATCAAAGCAGTTAGTCCTCGGAAAGTGTCTACAGACCGTGTATAGTAGATTCTTGATTTTCGGTGTGTTGTGCATCACATCTATAATCAGGAGGCTGCGGGACATTTAGGATTGGTTTCCATTCTTCTCACTCTGAGATCGTGCGATAGAGCTGTGTTGTTAGGGTCGTCTCTCCCTAACGAGTTACGTTGATTGCAGCTATGAGAAAGGCAGAAGTGACCCAGGAAGGGCTATGTGGATGCGTATCCAAGTTTGTATTGATTGTAGTATAGTTGGTATTATGACATACAACTATACAGAGTTATGTATGAGGGTCAGACGCGTGTTGCCTAGAATGATTTTAGATTACCAGAAATTGGTAAGGACTAAATAGATACCGGGAAGGTATGAAACAGTTAATGAATTCTCGCCAAGGTCTTATGTTTATTTTGAGATTATTGGGAAATGATGAGCTGTCTGATAGGGTAGTGAACCCTTAAGAAGTCATGTTAAGGAACCTAACGGAATGCCATGTTAATAGATTAAGCTGCGTGGTAGGCTTAAGAGAATTGTACGGATGAGATCCGTATGGAGTAAGTAATGGTTGTTGTGATCAAGACAACATGGTTATGGTATTACGAGAAGTTATTTTACCCGTTTTCGGTGGGACTGATAAGGTAGGCTTGGTGCATGGAAATTGCGAGCCTAAGAATATTGGTAACCGCCGAGACCTTAGGTATAGAAGGCCTTCTCGGGCAATAAGATTTAATTCAGACTAAGGGTAAGAGTTTAGTGCGACGACGGGTCGGGTTGAGGACCTATTACGGGTCGCCCCATAGCCTGAAATAGAATGGGATCAGTTGGTATTAGTTCCTCTACGTGACAGGGTCACGAGTGTCACAACCCGACCCCGGGCCCGCGACTGGTGCCCTACCTGGGCACCCTTACAGGTATACATCAGAGATAATCAGCGGAACATACAAAAAAAAACTTAACAAGACATAAATAACAGGCTAGCCTATAAGACCACCTTCCAAAAATATACACGTAAACCAAAAAATAGTTACCTCTTTTTTTTTTCACAAACCAATCCACAAGATATGACTACAGACCTCTAAGAATTCTTGACATAACAACTGTGACGGGACAGGGCCCCGCCATACCCCTGAATGTACATAAAACTACAACCTCAGGGAACTGTACCAAAATACAAAGCCTCCGAAATAATGGAGCTTTCCAATCAGCTGAACAGTGATCCTAAGAATGAGGATCAGCAAGCTATGTACCTCAACCTGCGGCATGAACGCAACCCCCCGAAGGAGGTCAGTACGAAATATGTACCAAGTATGTGAAACTGAAAATACTGTAATGAAATCATAACAGTCTATATAAAGCTGGAGACATGTATGATAACCAAAATAACAGTACACTGTGCCTTGCCAAAGTGAAAGTAATGAAAGTCAGTTTTACCTTTTATAGACTATTTCAACACATGAACAATAGTCACACAGGGCTACGAACACAAACCCTCAAATATCATCAAATAGTCCAGTAAGGGTATCAAGCCCACAAATATCAAGCGTGCCCGTGGAATCCCCCATCACTGCCGACAGCCATAAGTGTAAAATATAACCATGTGACGCGCCCGTGGCATCCCACCTCACTGTCGACGTACACATATACAATACATATATATATATATCCTGCCCGTGGAATCCCTCATCACTGCCGACAGCCGTAAGTGTAACATATAACCATGTGACGCGTCTGTGGCATACTACCTCACTGTCGGCGTACACATATACAATACATATATATATCTCCTGCCCGTGGAATCCCCTATCACTGCCGACAGCCGTAAGTGTAACATATAACCATGTGACGCGCCCGTGGCATCCTACCTCATTTGTCGCGCATACATATACAATACATATATATATCTCCTGCCCGTGGAATCCCCCATCACTGTCGACAGTCGTAAGTGTAACATATAACCATGTGACGCGCCCGTGGCATCCGAACTCACTGTCGGCGTACATATATACAATACATATATATATATATATATATATATATATATATATATATATCATTCCCGTGGAAATCCCTCATCTCGGGTACATGACTTCATGGAGAGCTATTACATGGGGTAATAATGTTATACCCCGTATTTCCAGAGTATGTACGTGAGGACGTACGTACAAAAGTTTTAGCCTTAAAGTAGGCAAAGGGGCGAAATTTGTGCACAACTAGCGAAAAGAGTCGTTTTCCGACGAAACGTTTTCCGGACTTTGCGAAGAGAAAAATACGGCTATGTCATTTATAATTTTTGCGGATTTTTCCGAGAGATGAAATATTTTGGACCAACGGGAGGGTGACATGTGTCACCCTCAAAGTGGACGAAACCTTGGGCGTTTTTGCCTTCCTTTTTTGTCAAGGAGTTGGTAGGATATTTTGTGTAGTTGATGAGCAAGTGGGACCCACAAACACATGTCCAAATCTTCACCCTACACTTGCCCACCACTTGGCTTGATCTTGGCCATTGATTGGCCTATAAATACCCCTCCAATGCAAGACTAAATCTTCATCCACAAATCATTTTCCAAGTCTCAAAATCCCTCCCCCTTAAGTGTAGTATTCGTCCAAGGTCTCCCCCCCCCCCCTTGAGAAGCCTTGGCCGAGAGTATACCCCCCCTACATATACAAGTCCTGAAAGCTACCACTTTTACCTTACACTACCCATGGAATTATCACACTAATACACCCTATGCATATAATGCACTCCGACAAGGATCTTCTGCAAAATCCTTTACTCAAGACGGCCTTACATCTAAGGTCTCAACGTGTAATATTCTAAGGTTCGCAATTTTCTCATCCCCAGACTTACCCTTTTCACTAACCAGGCTTCTAAATCACCTTTTAACTCAAAGCTATCCGATCATAACACTTAACACATCATCATAACATCAATACATACTAGTCTCTAGAGGGTTAAGGATATACCTGTAAATAGGCGGTTCAAAGGACCGCTAAAACTGGGAACTTCCACCGCGACCTCTGCCGTGGCCTGCCGGTGCATGAACATCCTGCCTAGCTATGGAAGGTGAAGAACCCGCAACTGATCTCGTAGTCTGTGCTAATCCACCGCTACCAGTGGACAGATCTCGCCAAATGGCCCCGCTGGCGCAAGAATAACAATCTCCCAAATTAGTACGACACTCTCTCTTATGAAGTTTTCCACAACGGCACATCGAGACAAGGGTGACCTTATCCGCGAGCACTTACTCCCCGAAAGTCGAAACACGGGAGCCACGACCGCTCTCGAATATTCGAACGCCCCAAGAGGCGCGGAGGCCACTCGATGCCGGGAGGCGCATCGCGGCCTTCGAGGCGGTCCGCCTCGAAAGTCGCCAAAAGACCCTGCTGTTCTGGCCCTCTTCTGCTGATCCTGGTCATTCCGTCGACCTCTCCGTGCCTCACATCCAAGTGCATAAGCTGCGTGCGGGCAATGTCCATGCCGGTGAAGAGCTACGCCGAGCAACTCTCGCCAAATAATCGTCTAGCCTGTGACATGAGGTGCACTCATCCTCCATACTAGCTACTAACGCGGGGACATACCGCCAACGAGTCGAACTCCACGTTGTACTCGAAAATGCGCCCGCCTGCCTCAACATCAAAAATCATCGGCCCGAGCCCTCTCATCCGTGGAGGCAAGAAATGTGCAAGAAATGCCTCGAGAACTCGTTCCTTACATCGGAAGTGCATGCCCTCCCGGGACAGCTCGCGAATCAAACCGATCGGCTGCGATCACGCGGCCGATGTGAACCCAAGACCACCGCTCGGTCTCGAAGCCTCGATCACTCTACGATCCGTCAGAATCGCTTGATGAACTCCTGCGGATCATCCTCGTGCCTCGACCGTAGAACTCGGCGCTACAACTCGAGAAAGTCCCATAGCCTCAAACTATCCGCTCCGGGTGAACCACGGTGCTATCGGGCCGCGTCCGGCTATCTCATGTTCGCCACATCACGGCTAATCGTGCCATCTCCTCAGAGCCCATATCCTCTGCTCCAGGTGTGGGGTGGAGGCTCAGTATTGTGGTCTCAGCACCCATCGCCGCGCTCTAAACTTCTTTGGGGTTGGCGGCATCGTAGAATCCGCCGTCTGTAGCACCACCGGTAAAATCGGGCCTCGCCTCGTAACCTCCGTGCTCTACTCGCAGCTCCTCTGCTTGCCTTGCCTTCGGGCTCGTTGCCTTGCGTGGAGGCATAATCGGTACAAAAGAGTACGCCGAGAGGAGTCCAATCGACAACACAACTCTAAGGCACGATCTCGAGTGAGAAGAATGGAAACCAATCCTAAATGTCCTGCGACCTTCGATTATTGATGTGGTGCACAACACCGATAATCAAGACTTACTAGACACGCTGCAGACACTTTCCGAGACTAATCGCTCGATACCACTTTTGTCACGACCCGATCCCGGGCCCGTGACTGGTGTCTTACCCCGGGCACCCTAGTGATACAACATCAGAGAAAATCAGCGGAAATAAAAACTAAAACATGAGACAAGACATAAAGTATGAAACAGGCTAACCAAAACGGTCACCTTTCTGAATATATACATATATATATCAACCTGAACAGTTAAATCCTTTTACAAACCCTGCCCACAACAGTACTACAGACCTCTAAGAATCTAACCATAACTATGACGGGACAGGGCCCCGCCATACCCCTGAATGTACAAGTAACTACACTGACAGGGGACTATACCAAAGATGAGCCTCCGGAGAAACGGAGCTTCCCAAAACGTGATCCTGAGCGAGGATCCACAACCAATGTACCTCTACTGCGGCATGACGCGCAGCGGGCGAGGTCAATAACAGTACCAAGTATGTGAAAAAAATATCAGAAATGAAATCATAGTAGTCTATATAAAAAAAACAAGATACATATATGATAACCAAATTACGATTACATAATATATGTGATACATCAAGTCAGGGACTCACGCCCTCAAATATAACTATGGGTCTCACGCCCACAACATCAATCATGCCCGTGGAATACCTTCCTCACTGCCGGCAGTCTATGATATAGCAACACCAAGGAATACATATGAACACCAGGTCCCACCTGTGTCATCACAAACGTATGAGGCAAGTACGAAGGCTAACTACCAGATATCAAAGCCGCATCATCGACCGACCGACGCAAGTACGAAAGCCAACTACTAGATACCAAGGTCGTACTAACAATACTATGCAACCAAACCACGAAGCTGACACGGGGCAAGTACGAAAGCCGACTACCAGGTACCAAGGCCGTGTCACGTGGTGACCGGCAAGTCTGAGCTAACTACTGGTACCGGCGTGTCACGAGACTTCGCCACTAAACTGAACGGGGCAAGTGCGAAGGCTAACTACCAGGTACCAAGGCCGAATCAGCCACGAGACGGGGCAAGTACGAAAGCCAACCACCAGATACCAAGGCCGAATCAGTAAAACCTCATGGAGAGCTAGTCCATGGAATAACGCTATCAACAGGAGCGTACCCGTGGAATCCTCCGTCACTGTCGGTACGTCCAAGTAAGATCATAACAAATCAACCGGCCCTCCATTGAGAGACGCGGTGGTATAAAAATACAATACTGGCACAACAAGGCTATCACACGCAAACATAGGCAAGTTACACACAACTCAAGGTACTTTCATTTTATGTCAACAATACGGGTTTCAAACCCAAAAATAATACCCACTTTCATTCTTTCAAAAAGACCTCTTTTACGTAAAAGATACTAATACTCGTAGTATCAAAAACACATTTCCTTTTCAAACCAAATTACTTTACTTTCGTAAAAACCTTTACAAGACTTTTAAAATCAAGTACTCTATACTTTTTAAACCAAGTGCCTTTCTTTTAAAACAACATCAAGTATACTCTTTAAAACTCAAATACTTACTTTTTTCAAAACAAGTAACCTATACTTAAATCAAGTTACCATTTTAAAACCAATGATAAAACCATTCTTTTGCTTTCATAAAGTCGTTATAACTAACTTCCCATAAAGCTGTTATAACACTTTATGTTTTAAACCAATTTAAGACAAAACCATGTCTCTCTTTTAAACCAAAAACTCTTCAATTCCTCAAGTCTCTTTTCTTTTAGAAATCAAGTTCCTTTTAAAGACCAAATACTCATTTCTCGCTAATGAGGTTTCACAACTTTCTACACAATTCGAGTTCTTCATATATCATAGCAAGTCCAATATAAGTCAAGTCCTTTATCTTTTAAAATCAGTAAACCAACCAAATTCACTTAGAACATGTACGTCTACCGTACTACATAGTTCACAACAATCATGCTAGAAAAGATAGGAAGAGGTTCACATACCTCGCGACGATTATCGACAATGAGCAAAATGCTCCAAGTACTACAACCTTGCTAGCCTTTTCCACCCTTCAAGTAGAATACGCTACTCGTAGTACTTCCACCTATACTGGCCATAAAACGTCTATCAACTTCTAGATCTCTTCGTAGAATATTCTAAATACAAGATTCCTTATTCTACGTAAAATTCGCAAAGACCTCCCCAACCACATAAATCTCCTCCTCTACTCAGGCCCGCTACCAGGCCAACAACTCCCAGGGGGGAGGGTTACACGTCTAACCGGACGTGTACAATTCTAATACTACACAAGTCTACTATAAATACAATCCAATGTAAATACAGTTCAATCCTTTATAATCATCCTTCCAATATATCTTATACTCAATTCTAAATTACAACAATATGTAATATCCAATTACAATAGGGGGACATAGATCATTACCTCGATAAGCCCAAAATTATCCAAGATATATGTCGATCCTGAGAAACGTTTAGCTCCAACTCCTTACGCTCCAAACCTCTCCAAGCGACCCTTAGAAGTTTCTAAACAACTTCTCTTAACACTTCAACCAAGCTAGGAAGATTTTTCTAGGGTTTCACTTTGCGACTATTGGAATAAAGTAGTATTTTCGGGCTTCTAGTATTGAAATAACTTTGGAATACTACTAGGGATACTAGGCTAAGGTATTTGGGATTATACTACAATACACAAAGTATTTTCTACTCAAGAGGGGGAGGGGGACGAAAACTATACAAAGGGAAAGGGATATTTTTGCCTTGGAAAGTCTTCAAGTGTGGATGAATATTATGTCTTGCACTATGGGGTATTTATAGAAGAAACAAGGGCCAAGATCAATGTAAGTGTATGGTCAAGATTGGGTCATGTGTGTGTGGGTCCCACCACACCACATGGCCAACGAAAATTGGTGCCAAGTGTCATGGCCATTTCGGCCAAGGGGACAAGTGGCTAGCCACTTGTCCCACCAATTTCGGCCCACATGGCCACTCAAGGGGGTGACACGTGTCGCCCCCTTACTCGTCCAAAATATTTCGTCTTCCGAAAATCTCCAAAATACCGAAAATCTCAAAAACAAAGTGGGCCCCACAAAACCGTAAATTTCTCCCGTGGGTCCCACGTGACCATTTCTGAAAATAAAATCCCAAAATTCTAATATAATCCGAGAAGTCCAAATACCAAATCTGGGAATCCACCCCATTAACGAACCTTTTTCCTTCACAAAACCGGAAACTTTTCCGTCGAAAAATCACATCTTTCTTTCTTTCCAAAATTACTGTCGTATTCTCGTACGTACGTCCTCACATACATACCCTGGAACTACGGGGTATAACAATTTCTTCATCCACACTTGTGAAATTTCAAGGCAAAATCCCTCCCCTTAGTAGTTTTCGCCCAAGCTTCCTCCCCTTCAGAGGCCTCGCCAAACAAACCCCTCCTCTTGAGTTGTTCTCGTGAAATATCCCGCCCCTTGGTAGAAAAGTATTCTCCAAGTATTGTTACTATTCCAAAATACTGCCCAAATACCTTGTAGTATTCCAAGGTTACCCCTATACTAAAAGCCCAGAAATACTATTATACTTCCTTTAGTCACTAAACGAAACCCTAAGGAAAATCTTCATAGTCGGTTGAAGTGTTAAGTAGAAGTTGTGTAGAACTTCTAAGGGTTTCGGAGCGAATCGAGCATCTGCATAGTGAGCTAAACGTTGCTCAGGATCGACATATAAACTTGGATAATTTTGGGCTTATCGAGGTAAATACTCTTGTCCTTCTATTGTAATTGGAAAGTACATACTATAGTAGTATAGGAATACGTATAAGATATATAGAAGGATGGTATAAGAGAAGAGAATTGAATTGAAATCACATCAGAAGAATATTAAAGAAGAAGATTGAACTATACTTACATAGGACTGTATTTACAGTAGACTTGTGTAGTTTGACGGGTAGGGAAGTGTTGCCCAATTTTCCATAGAATAAGGAATCTGTATCTAGAATTATTTTTACAGAGTAGTCTAGACGTTGATAGACTTATATGACCGTTATAGGTTGAAGATCGCGAGCGTATTCTACTCGAAGGGTGGAAAAGGCTAGCAGGATTACAGTACTTTGGAGCGTTTTGCTAATTGTCGGTAATCGTCGCGAGGTATGTGATTCTTCCTATCCTCTTGAGCATGATATTTTAAAAGAATATATATAGTACGGTAGACATACGTGTGTTAACTGAACGTGGTTTTAATTCGATGTCTTTTGACTTGAGTTTTAAATAATAAGAATCTTGAAGTATTTCAAAAGAATTAAGAATCGTTTTTGAAAGAAGATTAATACATGGTTTTGAAAGTTTAAGAGTTATACTAGCTTTATGGGAAGTTAGGTATAACGACTTAAGAAAGATAAAAAGAATGGTTTATTGATTTTAGAAGTTAAGAGACTTGATCTTAAAAGATAAGAGACTTGACTTAATTGAATTGATATAAAAGTTGTTAAAAAGTGTGAAACCTCATTCGTGAGTAATGAGTACCTGGTTTTTAAAGAATAATGCTTTACTGATTTTCGGAAATGAGAATAAGTATCGAACGAACCACTGCAGCGTTAATAAAGAAAAATGTATAGACAAATAAATAATTATATTAAAACCAGTAGAAACCTCCATCTGCATAGAAGTTAAGATAAGACGAAATTGTATTACATTTCCTAGATCATGGCTGCTTTAATAAGATTGTTATAAACAAGAATAACCTACTCACACATAAGGCATATGTTACTCAAATTGTTTAAAAAGAGAATTACATTAATAAGTGATGAAGACTATGAACTATGAAATCTTTCGAAAATAAGAGACTTGAGTATTTGAAATTAGGCAAACTTGAACTTTTGGAAAAGAATGTTGTTACTTGATTTTAAAAAAGAAAGTGTGTTGGTTTATTTAAAAATGTTAGTCACTCTATTTTAATACTACGGGTATCGGGTGACCTTTGTAAATGGAATAAATCTTTTTAAAGAATTTAACGTATGTAGTACTTTGGGGTTAAAACCCGGACTTTGGCATAAAATGAAAGTACCTCGAGTTGGGTGTAACTTACCTATGTTTGCGTGTGATAGCCTTGTTATTCAAGTATTGTATTTCTATACCACCGCGTCTCTCAATGGAGGGCCGGCTGATTTGTTATGATCTTATTTGGACGCAGCGACGAGGATTCCACGCGCGCCTCGCTGATAGTGTTATTCCATGGACTAGCTCTCCACGAGGTTTTACCGATTCGCCTTGGTATCCGTGGTTGGCTGCATTTGCCCCGCCTCGTGGCGATTCGCCTTGGTACTGTAGTTATCCTTCGCACTTGCCCCGCTCGCTTTAGTGGCGGTCTCGTGATACTACTGGTATCCGTAGTTAGCCCTCGATTGCCCGGCCACCACGTGACACTTGCCCCGTGACGCCTTCGTGGCGGTCTCGTGATACGCCTTGGTATCCGGTAGTTAGCTCAGACTTGCCCCGCCGCCTACGTGACACGGCTTTGGTATCCGTAGTTGCCGTGACTTGCCCCGTGACGCCTTCGTGGTTCGTCATAGTATTGTTAGTACGGCTTTGGTATCCGGTAGTTGGCTTTCAGACTTGCCCCGGCCATTGATGACGCGACTTTGGTATCCGGTAGTTAGCCTTCGCTTGCCCCGCACGGTTTTATGACTCAGCGGACTTGTGTTCATATGTACTCGGTGTTATTATATCATGCATCGCCTTCAGCGGCGAAAGGTATTCCACGGCATGATTGATGCTGAGGGCGAGACCCATAGTTATATTTGAGTGATGACTTTGATGGCGCGAGTCCCCGACTTACATGATCGCTATTTATCAGGATCAGAGTTTGGTTATCATACATGTCTCCTACTTTATATAGACTACTATGATTTCATTTACGTATTTCGGGCCACATACTGTACTACAGATCGACTCCTTCGGGCCGCGCTCACGCCGCAGTAGAGGTACACGATTGTTGATCCTCGCTCAGGATCACGTCAACAGATTGGGAAGCTCCGCTTTCTCCGAGGCTTATCTTTTGTATAGTCCTCACCGTAGTACTTGTACATTCGTGGTATGGCGGCCCCGTCCCGTCCATGTTGTATAAAAACTCTTAGAGGTCCGTAGTAATCAAGTGTGGCGGGTTTGTAAGGATGTAACTGTTCAAGTTTTTAATTATATATATACAAGAAGGTAACCGTTTGGTTGGCCTGTTTTATTATCATATCTCTTATTTGATGTTTAAGTTTTTATTTCCGCTGATTTTCTCTAATGTTGTATCACTAGGGTGCTCGGTAGGCACTACCACGCCCGGATCGGTCGTGACAAAAGTGGTATCGAGCGCTTAATCCTCGGAAAGTGTCTACGCACCGTGTCTAGTAGAGTCTTGATTATCGGTGTCAGGCACCACATCTATAATCAGGAGGCTGCAGGACATTTAGGATTGGTTTCCATTCTTCCCATTCTGAGATCGTGCCTTAGAGCTGTGTTATAAGTTGGACCCCTCTGACGCATTTCGTTTTTACCAGTTATGCCTCCGCGCAAGGCAACCCGGGCCCAGATGGGCAAGGCAGCCGAGGAAGCTGCTAGTAGGATACAGAGAAGTACGAGGGCGCAGGCCCGGTCATTACCTAAGATAGCGCTTCAGACGACGAGTTTTGCGACGCCGCAAAATTTCAAAGAAGCTTAGAGCCGCAGCATGGCCGCTGAGACCACAAGACTGAGCCTCCGCCCCACACCGGAGCAGAGGAGTTGGGGTACAAAGAGATGGCCCAGTTATTGGCCAGAGTAGTGTCAAGGCACGAGGATAAGCTGGATGCAGCGATTCCGGTACCGGTAGTACCCGTAGTTCACCCGAGAGCAGATAGTTTGAGATCGCGGATTTTCCGAGCCGCAGCCGCCAGTGTTTTATGGATCGAGGCCTGAGGATGATCCGCAGGAGTTTATCCGACAGTTACAGCGGATCATGAGAGTGATCAAGGCTTCGGAGACCGAGTCAGTGGTCTTAGGTTCACATCGGATGCGTGATACCGCAGTCGACTGGTTTGATTCGTGGGAGTTGTCCCGGGGGGAGCATGCGCCTCCAGCTATTTGGGACGAGTTCTCGGAGGCATTTCTTGCACATTTCTTGCCTCCACAGATGAGGAGGGCTCGGGCCGACAGATTTTTGATACTGAGACAGGACGGGCGTACGGTTCGGGAGTACAATGTGGAGTTTGGCTCACTAGCTCGGTACGTCCCCGCGTTGGTAGCCGACATGGGGGACAGAGTGCACCGCTACGTCACCGGGCTCGATGACTACTTGGCAGAGGCTTGTTCGGGTGTAGCTCTTCAGCCGGGCATGGACATTGCCCGCATGCAGGCTTATGCACTTGGGTGTGAGGAGCGGAGAGGTCGACGGAATGACCAGGATCAGCAGAAGAGGGCCAGAACAGCAGGGTCTTTTGGCGACTTTCGAGGCGGACCGCCTCAGCAGCAGACTAGTTATACACCTCCGCCAGTACAGAGTGGTCCTCCACAGTCTTCAGGGCGTCCAGGGTATTCAGGAGCAGGTCAGGGCTCCAAGGTTTCAGATTTTCAGGGGAGTAGGAGTGCTCGCCGGATGAGGTCACCCTTGTCTCAGTGTGGCCGTTGTGGAAAACTTCATAAGGGAGAGTGTCGTACTAATTTGGGAGATTGTTATGCTTGCGGCCAACAGGGCCATTTGGCGAGAGACTGTCCGACCAGGGGTAGCACTGGTGGGATAGCACAGACTACGAGATCATTTGCGGACACTTCACCTTCCATAGCTAGGCAGGATGTTCATACACCGGCAGTCCACGGCAGAGGTCGCGGTGGAAGTTCCCAATTTTAGCGGTCCTTTGAACCGCCTATTTTTCAGGTATATCCTTAACCCTCTAGAGATTAGCATGCGTGATACGATGATTATATGTTGAGTACTTTGTACAGATAGTGTTGTGTATATTGTGGTTTAGAGACATGGTTAGTTGAAAGGATAAGTATGGGGACAGGGAAGGTATGAACCTTAGAATATTACACGTTGAGACCTTAGATGTAAGGCCGTCTTGAGTAAAAGATTTATGTTTATGTTGAACTTTATCGGAGTGCAAATGTATTGTGGGATAATTCCATGGGTTGTGTAACATGAAAGTGGTAGCTTTCAGGACTTGAATAGGTAAGATTGTTCCGGATCGGGGAACAAGAGTTTGGCGCGATTATGGGTCGGGTTGAGGACCATTCGCGGGTCGACCCGCAGCCCGGTTTGGGGTAGGGTCAGTTCGAGGTGGTCCCGCCAGGTGGTAGGGTCACGAGGGTGCTAGGCCCAAGTTTAGATGACCATCGTATGAGTTCGTGGATATGTTCGACCAGAATCGGATCGTGAAGGCCGGGAATGGCCTTAAAGGAATTTGAGTCTAGTAAGGTGACCAAGTTTGGAGGTAGTGACTCCAAAGTTTTGGAAACTGAAGCGATGACTGAAGTATGGTACGTATACTAGAAAGAGTTCAAGTGTTCGAGAAGGGTACGACGAGTAAGGAAAGAAGTGAACATGTGCTGAGAGAATAGAAATGATCATTACTTTGGTGTAGTAAAGGTGCGAAGGGAATATCTTTTAGACCTTGGGTGGGAGCTTTTGTAATGCTAGAGGTGATTCCCCGTTGACGTGGGTTAAGTATTTGCGCGTGTTGTATTGTGGCCATGTGTGGCATTTGCAAAAGTTAAGAGGAACTTTATCGTTATCTGTCTTGAGAAGGAACATTCGGGATGAATGTTTCTAAGGAGGGGAGAATGTTATACCCCGTATTTCCAGAGTATGTACGTGAGGGCGTACGTACAGTTTAAGCCTTAAGTTAGGCAAGGGACGAAATTGTTCACAACTAGCGAAAAGAATTGTTTTCCGACGAAACGTTTTCCGGACTTTGCGAAGGGAAAATTACGGTTGCAACATTTATAATTTTTGCGGATTTTTCCGAGAGATGAAATATTTTGGACCAACGAGAGGGCGACACTTGTCACCCTCAAGTGGGCGGTCAAGTTGGACGAAAGTTGGCACGTTTTTGGCCTTTGTTTTTGGTCAAGGATTAGGTAGGATATTTTGTGATATTTTGTGTAGTAGATGAGCAAGTGGGACCCACACAACACTTGTCAAAATCTCCACCCTCCACTTGCCCTCCACTTGCCTTAATCTTGGCCATTGATTGGCCTATAAATACCCCTCTAATGAAAGACTATTTCTTCATCCACACTTGTGAAATTTCAAGGCAAAATCCTCCCCTTAGTGTAGTTTTCTCCCGGTTCCTCCCCCTTTGAGAGGCCTTGGCCGAAACAAACCCCCCTCCTCTTGAGTTGTTCTCGTGAAATACCCCTTGGTAGAAAAGTATTCTCCAAGTATTGTTACTATTCCAAAATACCTTGGCCCAAATACCTTGTAGTATTCCAAGGTTACCCCTATACTAAAAGCCCAGAAATACTATTATACTTCCTTTAGTCACTAAACGAAACCCTAAGGAAAATCTTCATAGTCGGTTGAAGTGTTAAGTAGAAGTTGTGTAGAACTTCTAAGGGTTTCTTGGAGCGTACAGAATAGGAGCTAAACGTTGCTCAGGATCGACATATAAACTTGGATAATTTTGGGCTTATCGAGGTAAATACTCTTGTCCTTCTATTGTAATTGGAAATTACATACTATAGTAGTATAGGAATGAGTATAAGATATATAAAAGGATGGTATAAGAGAAGAGAATTGAATTGAAATCACATCAGAAGAATATTAAAGTTAAGATTGAATCAGCATTTACATAGATCAGATTTACAGTAAACTTGTGTAGTTTGACGGGTAGGGAAGTGCTGCCCAATTTTTGTTATACCTCGTAGTTCCAGGGTATACATGTGAGGATGTACGTACGAGAATACGACAAAAATTTTGGAAAGAAAGAAAGATGTGATTTTTCGACGGAAAAGCTTCCGGTTTTTGTGAAGAAAAAGGTTCGTTAATGGGAATTGGATTCCCAAATTTGGTATTTGGACTTCTTGGATTATATTAGAATTTTGAGATTTTATTTTCGGAAATGGTCACGTGGGGCCCACGGGAGAAATTTACGGTTTTGTGGGGCCCGCTTTGTTTTTGAGATTTTCGGTATTTTGGATATTTTCGGAAGACGAAATATTTTGGACCAATCGGGGGGCGACACGTGTCACCCCCATGTGGCCATGGTTGGCCGTTTCTTGAGTGACACTTGGCTTGGCCGAAATGGTAGGGACAAGTGGAAAGCCATTTGTCCCAAGTCTTGTGAAGCCATTTGGAGGGTGGGACCCACACACACTTGTCCCAAGATCTCACCACACACCTTGCATAGATCTTGACCCTTGAATCCCCTATATATACCCCCTTAGTTGATGACTAAAATTCATTCCACTTAAGAGCTTTCAAGGCAAATACTCCTCCCTTCGAGCTTGAGTTTCGCCCCTCCCCTCTTGAGTAGAAATACTTTGAGTATTGTAGTATTATCCCTAGTACTTTGGCCTAGTATCCCTAGTAGTTCCAAAGTTGTTTTAATACTAGAGCCCTAAATACTACTTTTATTCCAAAAGTCGCAAAATGAAACCCTAGAAAATCTTCATAAGCTTGGTTGAAGTGTTAAGAGGTTGTTTAGAAACTTCTAAGGGTTTCTTGAGCGGGTTGAGCGTAAGGAATCGAGCTAAACGTTGCTCAGATCGACTTTAATCTTGGATAATTTTGGGCTTATCGAGGTAAATAATCTTGTCCCTATCAGAATTGGAAATTACATGTTGTAGTAATATATAGTTGAGGATACTATATATAGAATGAGTATTGAAAAGAATTGAACGGTATTTACATAGGGCTGTATTTACAATAGACTGTTGTATTATTGTGGAGTAGAATTGTACACGTCCGTTAGACGTGTAATCCTCGGGAGTTGTTGGCCTGGTAGCGGGCCTGGATAGGGGAGGAGATTTATGTGAAAGCGGGGGGGGGGGGAGGTGCTGCCGAATTTTCTGTAGAATATTCTACGAGGTGATCTAAAAGTGGATAGACGTTTTATGGCCATTTTAGGTCAAGTACTACGACTAGCGATTCTCGCCGGGCGGTGGAAAAGGCTAGCAGGTTACAATATCGTGAGCGCTTTGCTAATTGTCGATAATCGTCGCGAGGTATGTGAACCTCTTCCTATCTTTTCTAGCATGATTGTTGTGAACTATGTATGCGGTAGACGATACGTGCTAAGTGATTTGGTTGGTTTAAAACATAGGGTGTTATAATAGCTTTATGGGAAGTTAGTTATAACGACTTTATGTAGGTAAAAGAATGGTTTATTGATTGTAGAAGTTAAGAGACTTGATCTTAAAAGATAAGAGACTTGACTTATAAACGACTTGATTTTGAAAGTTAAGAGACTTGATCTTGAAAGATAAGAGACTTGACTTATAACGATTTATTTTTGGAAAAAGAGAACTAACTTGATTTTAAGTATAGGTTACTTGTTTTGAAAAGAGTAAGTTATTTGGGTTTTAAAAGAATACTTGTTGTTGTTTTAAAAGAAAAGAAACTTGTGGAATTAAAGAGTTTTTGGTTTAGAACATAAAGTGTTATAACAGCTTTATGGGAAGTTAGTTATAACGACTTTATGAAAACAAAGGAATGGTTTTTATCATTGGTTTTAAAATGGTAACTTGACTTTAAAAGGAAAAGGGTTTTGGTCTAAAAAGAAGGCATGGTATTGTCTTAATTTGGTTTAAAAAGAAAGTCTGGAAGTTGTTTTGGTTTAATTAAAATGTTAGTCACTTTATTTTGATACTACGGGTATCGGGTGACTTTTGTAAAAGAAATGGATCTTCTAAAAAGAATTTAACATACGTAGTACTTTGGGGATTAAAACCTGGACTTGTCATAAAATGAAAGTACCTGGAGTTGTGTGTAACGTGCCTATGTTTGCGTGTGATAGCCTTGTTGTGCAAGTGTTGTATTCTTATGTTACCGCATCTCTCACGAGGGCCTGGTCGTGTTATTCTTGATTATTTTGGACATACCGACACGATGGGCGCCCACGCATACGCTTCCACTATGATAGTCCACGGGCATACCGACTCGATGGACGGTCCACGGTACGCGCCATGATGAGGGTTCGTTTCCGCTGATAGTGTTATTCCATGGACTAGCTCTCCATGAGGTTTTACCGATTCGCCTTGGTATCCGTGGTTGGCTGTGACTTGCCCCGCCTCGTGGCTGATTCGCCTCGTACTGGTAGTTAGCCTTCGTGACTTGCCTGCTCGGTTTAGTGGCGAAGTCTCGTGACACGGCCTCGTACTGGTAGTTAGCCTCAGATTGCCCGGCCGCGCGGCGCAGCTTGGTATCCGTAGTTGGCTTTCGTACTTGCCTGCGGTCGCCTTCGTGGTTTGGTTGTATAGTATTGTTAGTACGGTTGTTATGACACGTGGGACCTAGTGTTCATGTGTACTTCTTAGTGTGATTATATCATAGATCGCCGGCATGAAGGTATTCCACGCATGATTGATGTTGTGGGCGTGAGACCCATTGTTATACTTGAGTAATGACTTTAAGGCGTGAGTCCTCGACTTGACATGATCGTTTATATATTATGGATCGTAGTTTGGTTATCATACATGTCTCCCGCTTTATATAGACTATTATGATTTCATTTACGTGATTTTACGCCACATACTGTAATTGCCAGATCGACCTCCTTCGGCCGCGTTCATGCCGCAGTAGAGGTACATCGGTTGTGGATCCGCGCTCTTAGGATCACACCAGCGTTTGGGAAGCTCCGCTTTCTCCGCAGGCTTATCTTTGGTATAGTCACCCGGTGTAGTTACTTGTACATTCTGTGGTATGGCGGGCCCCCCGTCATAGTTATGGTTACATTTTTGTGAGGTCCTGTAATCTTAAGTGTGGTTTTGTAAAAGGATTTAACTGTTGATTCGATATATGTATATATTCGGAAGGTGACCGCTTTGGTTAGCCCGTTCATGCTTTATGACTTGTCTCATGTTTTAGTTTTTATTTTCGCTGATTTTCTCTGATGTTGTATCACTAGGGTGCCCGGTAGGCACGACCACGCCCGGATCGGTCGTGACAAAAGTGGTATGAGAGCGATTAGTCCTCGAAAAGTGTCTACTGCACCGTGTCTAGTAGAGTCTTGATTATCGGTGTGTTGTGCACCACATCTATAATCAGGAGGCTGCAGGACATTTAGGATTGGTTTCCATTCTTCTCACTCTGAGATCGTGCCTTAGAGTTGTGTTGTAAGTTGGACTCCCTCTGGCGTATTCTTATGTACCAGTTATGCCTCTGCGAAAGGCAACCAGGGCCTGGGATGGGCAAGGCGCAGAGGAGCTACGAGTAGAACACGAGGGTTACGAGGCACAGCCCGGTCCACACCGAGATAGTACTTCAGAAGGCGAGTTTTATGACGCCGCTAGCCCCAGGAGAGTTTAGAGCGGTAGCAGTTTCTACTGAGGCCACGATACCTGAGCCTCCAGTGCCACGGCCAGGAGCCGAGGATATGAGTTCAAGGAAATGGCCCGATTAGCTAGGGGTGGTGGTGGAATGAGGATGGACGGAGCCGGTGGTTCGTCGCTTACGATGATTCACCCTAGATCCGATAGTCGGAGACTTCGGGATTTCTTGAGTTGCAGTTCGCCAGAGTTCTATGGATAGAGAGCTGAGGATGATCCTCAGGGTATCGTGCTAGTTTGGGAGATTGTTATACCTGTGGCCGTCAGGGCCATGTGATGGGAGGATGTCCAAGTAGGAGGGATACAAGAGGGATGACTCACCACCGGTCGATGTGTTCGATTGTTCGGGAGAAGGGGGTGTTAGTCAGATGAGGTCACCCCTACCTCGTTGTGGCCATTGTAATAGACTCCATTATGGGGAGTGTCGTACTGCTTCGACAGATTGTTATGCTTGCGGCCAGCAAGGCCATTTGGTGAGAGTTTGTCCGATTAGAGGTAGCACAGATGTAGAGACTCAGCCTTCGGGATCGGTGGCTGGTTCATCACCTTCTACAGCTATGCGCCCTGCAGGGCAGGCCTATGATTAGAGTGAAGCGGTAGATACAGGCATATCCTTAACCCTCTAGAGTTTAGTATGCTTGATATGATGATCTTCTTATTGTGTGCTATGTGCAGATAGCATTGTGTATTTTGTGATTTAGAAAACCTGGTTAGTTGAAAGGATAAGTATGGGGACATGGAAGGTGTGAACCTTAGAATATTACACGTTGAGACCTTAGATGTAAGGCCGTCATGAGAAAGAGATTTTACGGTTAGTCTTTGTCGAAACACTTGGTATACGTGCAATGTATTGAGGGATAATTCCCTGGGTTGTGTAGGATGAAAGTGGTAGCTTTCAGGACTTGTATAGGTAAGGTTGTTCCGGATCGGGGAACAAGAGTCTGGTGCGATTATGGGTCGGGTTGAGGACCATTCGCGGGTCAACCCGCAGCCCGGTTTGGGGTGGGGTCAGTTTGAGGTGGTCCCGCCAGGTGGTAGGGTCACGAGGGTGCTAAGCCCAGGTCTAGGTAACCATCGTACGAGTTCGTGGATATGTTCGACCAGAATCGAATCGTGAAGGCCGGGAATGGCCTTGAGGGAATTTGAGGCTAGTAAGATGACCAAGTTTGGAGGTGGTAACTCCAGGGTTGTGGAAATTGAAGCGGTGACTGAAGTGTGGTATGTGTACTAGAAAGAGTTCGGGTGTACGAGAAAGGGACGACGAGTAAGAAGAGAAGCGAACAATGTGTTATGAGAACGAAAGTGATCATTTCTTTTGTGAAGTGAAGATGTGAAGGGAGTACCCTGTAGACCATGGGTGTGAGCTTTTTGTGATGATTAGAGGTGATTCCTCGTTGGCTTGGATTTGTATGTTATACTATGGCCATTGATGGCATGATTGGTTTCGTAAGTATAGTAGTGAAGACTATACCGGCGCAGGTATGTTTTGGAGACTTAGAAGGAACATTCGGGACGAATGTTTCTAAGGGGGGAAGAATGTTATACCCCGTAGTTCCAGGGTATACATGTGAGGATGTACGTACGAGAATACGACATAAATTTTGGAAAGAAAGAAATATGTGATTTTTCGACGGAAAAGCTTCCGGTTTTTGTGAAGAAAAAGGTTCGTTAATGGGAATTGGATTCCCAAATTTGGTATTTGGACTTCTTGGATTATATTAGAATTTTGAGATTTTATTTTCGGAAATGGTCACGTGGGCCCACGAGAAATTTACGCTGTAGGGCCCGCTTTGTTTTTGAGATTTTCGGTATTTTGGATATTTTCGGAAGACGAAATATTTTGGACCAATCGGGGGGCGACATGTGTCACCCCCATGTGGCCATGGTTGGCCGTTTCTTGAGTGACACTTGGCTTGGCCGAAATGGTAGGGACAAGTGGCAAGCCACTTGTCCCAAGTCTTGTGAAGTCATTTGGAGGGTGGGACCCACACACACTTGTCCCAAGATCTCACCACACACCTTGCATAGATCTTGACCCTTGAATCCCCTATATATACCCCTTAGTTGATGACTAAAATTCATTCCACTTAAGAGCTTTGAGGCAAATACTCCTCCCTTCGAGCTTGAGTTTTCGTCCTCCCCTCTTGAGTAGAAATACTTTGAGTATTGTAGTATTATCCCTAGTACCTTGGCCTAGAATCCCTAGTAGTTCCAAAGTTGTTTTAATACTAGAGCCCTAAATACTACTTTTATTCCAAAAGTCGCAAAATGAAACCCTAGAAAAATCTTCATAAGCTTGGTTGAAGTGTTAGAGAAGTTGTTTAGAAACTTCTAAGGGTTGCTTGGAGCGGGTTGGAGCATAAGGAATCGAGCTAAACGTTGCTCAGATCGACTTTAATCTTGGATAATTTTGGGCTTATCGAGGTAAATAATCTTGTCTCTATCAGTAATTGGAAATTACATGTCAGAGTAATATATAGTTGAGTATACTATATATAGAATGAGTATTGAAAAGAATTGAACTGTATTTACATAGTTTGTATTTACTAGATCGTTGTATTATTGTGAGTAGAATTGTACACGCCCGTTAGACGTGTAATCCTCGGGAGTTGTTGGCCCGGTAGCGGCCCGGATGTGGAGAGATTTATGTGATAGCGGGGAGGTGTCCGAATTTTCTGTAGAATATTCTACGAGGTGATCTAAAAGTGGATAGACGTTTTATGGCCATTTTAGGTTGAAGTACTACGACTAGCGATTCTCGCTGGGGTGGAAAAGGCTAGCAGGTTACAATCGCGAGCGCTTTTGCTAATTGTCGATAATCGTCGCGAGGTATGTGAACCTCTTCCTATCTTTTCTAGCATGATTGTTGTGAACTATGTAGTACGGTAGACGCATACGTGCTAAGTGATTTGGTTGGTTTAAAACATGTATGCTATAATAGCTTTATGGGAAGTTAGTTATAACGACTTTATGTAGGTAAAAGAATGGTTTATTGATTGTAGAAGTTAAGAGACTTGATCTTAAAAGATAAGAGACTTGACTTATAAACGACTTGATTTTGAAAGTTAAGAGACTTGATCTTGAAAGATAAGAGACTTGACTTATAACGATTTGTTTTTGGAAAAAGAGAAGTAACTTGATTTTAAGTATAGGTTACTTGTTTTGAAAAGAGTAAGTTATTTGGGTTTTAAAAGAATACTTGTTGTTGTTTTAAAAGAAAGAAACTTGTGGAATTAAAGAGTTTTTGGTTTAGAACATAAAGTGTTATAATGACTTTATGGGAAGTTAGTTATAACGACTTTATGAAAACAAAGGAATGGTTTTTATCATTGGTTTTAAAATGGTAACTTGACTTTAAAAGGAAAAGGGTTTTGTCTAAAAGAAGGCATGGTATTGTCTTAATTTGGTTTAAAAGAAAGTCCGGAAGTTGTTTTGGTTTAATTAAAATGTTAGTCACTTTATTTTGATACTACGTATCGGGTGACTTTTGTAAAAGAAATGGATCTTCTAAAAGAATTTAACATACGTAGTACTTTGGGGATTAAACCGGACTTGTCATAAAATGAAAGTACCGAGGTTGTGGTAACGTGCCTATGTTTGCGTGTGATAGCCTTGTTGTGCAAGTGTTGTATTCTTATGTTACCGCATCTCTCGATGGAGGGCCTGGTCGTGTTATTCTTGATCATTTTGGACATACCGACACGATGGGCGCCCACCGCATGCTTCCACTATGATAGTCCATGGGCATACCGACTCGATGGACGGTCCACGTACGCGCCATGATGAGGGTTCGCTTTCCCGTTGATAGTGTTATTCCATGGACTAGCTCTCCATGAGGTTTTACCGATTCGCCTTGGTATCCGTGGTTGGCTTTCGTACTTGCCCCGCCTCGTGGTCGATTCGCCCGTACTGGTAGTTAGCCTTCGCACTTGCCCTGCTCGCTTTAGTGGCGAAGTCTCGTGACACGGCCTGGTACTGTAGTTAGCCTTCAGATTGCCCGCCACCAAGCTGCGCAGCTTGGTATCTGGTAGTTGGCTTTCGTACTTGCCCCGTGTCAGCTTCGTGGTTTGGTTGTATAGTATTGTTAGTACGGCTGTTATGACACAGGTGGGACCTAGTGTTCATGTGTACTTCTTAGTGTGATTATATCATAGACTGTCGGCAGTGAGGAAGGTATTCCACGGACATGATTGATGTTGTGGGCGTGAGACCCATTGTTATACTTGAGTAATGACTTTGAGGGCGAGTCCCCGACTTGACACGATTTGTTATATATTATGGATCGTAGTCCGTTATCATACATGTCTCCTGCTTTATATAGACTATTATGATTTCATTTACAGTATTTTACAGTTTCACATACTTGGTACCTGTTGTACTGACCTCCTTCTGGGGGCTGCGTTCATGCCGCAGGTAGAGGTACATCGGTTGTGGATCCGCGCTCTTAGGATCACAGTTCAGCGTATTGGGAAGCTCCGTTTCTCCGGAGGCTTATCTTTGGTATAGTCCCCGGTGTAGTTACTTGTACATTCGTGGTATGGCGGGGCCCTGTCCCGTCATAGTTATGGTTACATTCTTAGAGGTCTTTAGTACTGTTGTGGGCAGGGTTTTGTAAAAGGATTTAACTGTTCAGTTCGATATATGTATATATTCAGGAAGGTGACCGTTTTGGTTAGCTTGGTTCATGCTTTATGACTTGTCTCATGTTTTAGTTTTTTATTTCCATTGATTTTCTCGATGTTGTATCACCAGGTGCCCGGTAAGGCACGACCACGCCCGGATCGGTCGTGACAATTTTCCATAGAATAAGGAATCAGATCTAGAATTATTTTTACTGAGTAGTCTAGACGTTGATAGACTTATATGACCGTTATAGGTCAAATCGCGAGTAGCGATTCTACTCGAATGGTGGAAAAGGCTAGCAGGATTACGATTTTGGAGCGCTTTTGCTAATTGTCGAATCGTCGCGAGGTATGTGATTCTTCCTATCCTCTTGAGCATGATATTTTAAAAGAATATATATAGTACGGTAGACGACGTGTTAATCGAACGTGGTTTTACTTCGATGTCTTTTGACTTGAGTTTTAAATAATAAGAATCTTGAAGTATTTCAAAAGAATTAAGAATCGTTTTTGAAAGAAGAGTAATACTTGGTTTTGAAAGTTTAAGAGTTATACTAGCTTTATGGGAAGTTAGGTATAACGACTTAAGAAAGATAAAAAGAATGGTTTATTGACTTTAGAAGTTAAGAGACTTGATCTTAAAAGATAAGAGACTTGACTTAATTGAATTGATATAAAAGTTGTTAAAAAGTGTGAAACCTCATTCGTGAGTAATGAGTACCTGGTTTTTAAAGAATAATGCTTTACTGATTTTCGGAAATGAGAATAAGTATCGAACGAACCAACTAGCTGCTAATAAAGGAAAATGTATTGACAAATAAATAATTATATTAAAACCAGTAGAAACCTCCATCTGCATAGAAGCTAAGATAAGACAAAATTGTATTACATTTCCTAGATCATGGCTGCTTTAATAAGATTGTTATAAACAAGAATAACCTACTCACACATAAGGCATATGTTACTCAAATTGTTTAAAAAGAGAATTACGTTAATAAGTGATGAAGACTATGAACTATGAAATCTTTCGAAAATAAGAGACTTGAGTATTTGAAATTAGGCAAACTTGAACTTTTGGAAAAGAATGTTGTTACTTGATTTTAAAAAGGAAAGTGTGTTGGTTTATTTAAAAATGTTAGTTTGGTTATCATACATGTCTCCTATTTTATATAGACTATTATGATTTCATTTACAGTATTTTCAGTTTCACATACTTGGTACCTGTTGTACTGACCTCCTTCCGGGGGCTGCGTTCATGCCGCATGTAGAGGTACACCAGTTGTTGATCCTCGCTCATAGGATCACGGTCAACAGGATTGGAAGGTCCGCTTTCTCGAGGCTTATCTTTTGGTATAGTCCTGTCACATCGTAGGTACTTGTACATCTGTGGTATGGGCGGCCCCGTCTCCGTCATGTTGTATAAAAACTCTTAGAGGTCTATAGTACTGTTGTGGGCAGGGTTTGTAAGGATGTAACTGTTCAAGTTTTTAATTATATATATACAAGAAGGTAACCATTTGGTTGGCCTGTTTTATTATCATATCTCTTATTTCATGTTTAAGTTTTTATTTCCGCTGATTTTCTCTGATGTTGTATCACTAGGGTGTCCGGGGTAAGGCACCAGTCACGGGCCCGGGATCGGGTCGTGACAATTACCACTCATGAACTTAATTGCTCATCGTTATCTTTTCCATTCCATTAAGAGTTATAGCCATATCTTACGTACATACTTAGGAGAAGTCATTAAGTTCATTACCATATAACTTACTTATCTTTCATAACATAATCCGGCCCTTTATGGAGGGACGCATATACTACCCGGCCCAATCTGGGACGCGATCAAGTCACACAAATACCAAAGCGTGCCCGTTGAATCCCCCATCACTGCCGACAGCCATAAGTGTAAACTATAACCATGTGACGCGCCCTTGGCATCCCACCTCACTGTCGGCGTACACATACACAATACATATATATATCTCCTGCCCGTAGAATCCCACATCACTGCCGACAGCCGTAGGTGTAACATATAACCATGTGACGCGCCCGTGGCATCCCACCTCACTGCAGACACATATACAACATATATATATATATATATATATATATATATATATATATATATATATATATATATATATATATATATATATATATAATGTGACGCATGCCCTAATCCTCATCGTATAAGCATGGCCATAACGTGCCCTCTGCATCCTCATCGTAGGCGCAGTCTTCATTGGGAGCTACCACATTGAGTAATAATATAACATGCCCCCGGAATCCCTCATCGTGGGTACATGTCTTCATGGGGAGCTTGCCCATGGAGTAATAGTCATACATAGCATGGTCGCATGCCCCGGAATCCCTCATCGTATAATCATGGCCATGGGTAATAAAACAAATCCGGGAATCTAACCCGCCTCCTGGTCACATGCCCCGGAATCCCACATCGTATAAGCATGTCCAAGGATCAATCATAATGGAAGCATACCCGTGGAATCCCACATCACCGCCAGACGCCCAAGTAAACTTACAACAAGACAGCCGGCCCTCCAACTGAGAGTCACGACAACGTAAACATATAATACTTGCACTCCAAGCTATCACAAGAAACATAGGCAAGTTCATTAAACCTTTAGACTTCCATTTTTATAAACTCATGGCACTTTCGTTTCACACATAAAAATCCGGGAATTTAACCCAAAGTACTACGTGCTTACATTCTTTTCAAAAGACTCTTTTTCATATAAAACCCCAAGATACTAACACCCGTAGTATCAAGGCTTGTTTACATTTTACCTAAGTCACTACACTTTTAGAAATACATTTTTCGGCTTCTAAATCAAGTGACTTCTTTCCTTAACACTTAAGCAATTGATGCTTTTAAATCCATTTGCCTTTCTTTATTTCAAAACATTTATCATTACTTAGAGTAAATCACTCTTTTAACTTTCCATAAAGCTATTATAACCCACTTCCCATAAAGTCGTTATACTAACTTTATACTTAGGCAAATACATTCTTTTTATAACCAAGAGACTTATACTTTCGAAATACTTCAAGTCCCTTATCTTTTAGAATCAAGTTTCGTAGTTCATAGTCTTAACACTTCATAACGTAAACTCTTTAAATTAAGCAACATATGTCTTATATGTGTGAATAGGTTATACTTGTTTATAACGATCTCATTAAAGCAGCCATGATCTAGAAAATGTAATACAATTTTGTCTTATCTTAGCTTCTATGCAGATGGAGAATTCTACTTGTTTTAATATAATTTATGGTCATTACATTTTCCTTTATTAACGCTGCAATGGCTTGTTCGATACTTATTATCATTCGTGCCGTAAATTAGCCAAGTCCACTTGGCTCCAAATACCTCCTAACGACTCTTACCAACATCCCCCACAAGACTTGGTAAGAACTTAGGATAACATAGACATAACCCTTACGTAGAGTAAATCAACATACATACTTCTTAACTTCTAAGAGTAGAAGGAATCATGAAATAATACCACATGTATATTCCATACATAGAATCATGTCTAAAGAAGGAAGAGGTTCACATACCTCGCGACGATTATCGACAATTAGCAAAATGCTCCGAAGTACTTCAACCTTGATAGCTATTCCATCCTTCAAGTAGAATACACTATACCTAGTACTTCAACCTATGATGGCCATAATACGTCCATTAACGTCTAGCTTCAAACGTAGAATATGCTAAGTGCAAAGTCACTAAATTCTACGGAAAATCGGACAGCACTTCCTTTGTTTCTTCATACTTTGCCACCTTTGTCAAGGCCGAATACAATAACCAAACACGCCACATTTAAGGCCCAACAATTCAGCTAACCAAAGGGGATTACACGCCTTAACAGGACGTGTAAAATTCCGCCCCACAAATTAATACGAAACTAGTTCCATATTTAAAGCCATTCTTGGCTAAACATATACAACAACACAAAGTCCTTTTCCAATTCTTATCCAATTTCCATTTCAATCCAAGTTGTTATCATAACATGATATCAAGTCGCAATCGATTATAACTACTATAACCTTCAAGTAACTAACATGCGACGATTCTAATAAACGACCAAATTGTAATCCAACTTCACATGGCTTAAATGACATTTCGGATTTAAGGCTACTATCAATCCATAATACTTATAAAACTTCAACACATATACTTCATGCTAGCAAACATGTAAGGCTAACAACAATATATAATCTTGTAACACTTAAGAGACAAGATTATTACCTCAACGATTCTTAGTCCAACTTCAAATCCGAAGTTGCTCCTTAGCAACTTAGAGCCTCTTCTAGACAGTTCAATCCGCTATTTGAGACCCTTAGAACAACACCAACAAATTTCCTTCAATCTTCCAAACAAAACCTAGAAAAGCAACTAGGTTTTCTTCTTGCGACTAACACGAAAACCATCTTTTTCCGGAATTTTTCTATTGAGATACACTTACAATACACTCATGAACCTTGGGTTAAAGTCTTGTGGCTAATGAACCACAAACGAAAAAATTTCCTCTTTCTTTCATAGCAAACCCGAGAGCTCACAATGGCACACACAAGTTCTCTCAATTTTTTCTAAGTGTTGGAAGACAAGTCTTGCTACTAGTGTGCTTATATAAAACATTGGAGGGTCTAGATTATAACACTTGTTAAGTTTGGAGGGAAGAGATCGCTGCCGCCGCCTCGACTTAGTCAACAATGTCAAGCTCTTTAATTAGCAAGACTTGTCTTCTACCATGGTCAATGACCATAATACCCTTGCATTAATTCGACTTACGTGGGAGGGTGCCACGTGTCGCCTCCCATTCGTCCCATAAAATTAGAACCCTCGTGGGCCCCACAAAACGTAAAATTCCTCGGGTGGGCCCCACGTGACCAAATCCATAAAAATAAATTTCCATAAGGATAATAAGTTCCATACTCTACAAATAATGCATTTGAGAATCCAATTCTCCTCAACGAACATTTTTCCTTTCCGACGTTCGGAAGATTTTCCGTCGGAAAAACAATTCTTCCTTTCGTACCAATTTCAAGTCTTGAGTTCCTTACGTACATTCTCTTAAACATGTCCTGGAGTTACGGGGTGTAACATAAATATCTTGTCCTTCTATTGTAATTGGAGATTACATACTGTAGTAGTATAGAAGTGAGTATAAGACGTATAGAAGGATGGTATAAAAGAAGAGAATTGAACTGTACTTACATAGAACTGTATTTGCAGTAGACTTGTGTAGTTTAACGGGTAGGGAAGTGCTGCCCAATTTTCCGTAGAATAGAGAACCCTCTGCTTAGAATATTCTACAGAGTAGTCTAGACGTTGATAGACGTATTTGACTATTATAGGTTGATACTCTGCGCGCGACATATTCGACTTGGCAGGTGGATTTCGCCGAGGAGGTATGTGACTCTTCCTATCCTCTTGAGCATGATATTTTTGATATATATATATAGTACGGTAGACGTACGTGTGTTAACTAAAACTGGTTTTACTCTGTTGTCTCTTGACTTGAGTTCTACCATGGTCAATGACCATAATACCCTTGTATTAATTCGACCAAGCCATGTGGGAGGGGTGCCACGTGTCGCCCTCCCATTCGTCCATAAAATTCTGTAACCCTCGTGGGCCCCACAAAACGTAAAATTCCTCGGGTGGGCCCCACGTGACCAAATCCATAAAAATAAATTTCCATAAGGATAATAAGTTCCATACTCTACAAATAATGCATTTGAGAATCCAATTCTCCTCAACGAACATTTTTCCTTTCCGACGTTCGGAAGATTTTCCGTCGGAAAAACAATTCTTCCTTTCGTACCAATTTCAAGTCTTGAGTTCCTTACGTACATTCTCTTAGACATGTCCTGGAGTTACGGGGTGTAACATAAATATCTTGTCCTTCTATTGTAATTGGAGATTACATACTGTAGTAGTATAGAAGTGAGTATAAGACGTATAGAAGGATGGTATAAAAGAAGAGAATTGAACTGTACTTACATAGAACTGTATTTGCAGTAGACTTGTGTAGTTTAACGGGTAGGGAAGTGCTGCCCGATTTTCCGTAGAATAGAGAACCCTCTGCTTAGAATATTCTACAGAGTAGTCTAGACGTTGATAGACGTATTTGACTATTATAGGTTGATACTCTGCGCGCGACATATTCGACTTGGCAGGTGGATTTCGCCGAGGAGGTATGTGACTCTTCCTATCCTCTTGAGCATGATATTTTTGATATATATATATATATAGTACGGTAGACGTACGTGTGTTAACTAAAACTGGTTTTACTCTGTTGTCTCTTGACTTGAGTTTTAAATAATAAGAATCTTGAAGTATTTCAAAAGAATTATGAATCATTTTTTAAAGAAGAGTAATACTTGGTTTTAAAAGCTTAAAGAGTTATACTAGCTTTATGGGAAGTTAGGTATAACGACTTAAGAAAGATAAAAGGAACGGTTTACTTATTTGTTTATAAAAGTCTTGTATTGATTTCTGAAAAGTGTAGTAAGATGGTTTGATAAGTAAACATGTTATGATGCTACGTGTGTTAGTGTCTTGTGATGTTGTGTAAGGGGGTTATTCTTGTTGTGCTTACGTTGTTAAACGTTAAGCCCGTTGTACTGTTATTATATCTCATACCCCCTGACGTGTTATGATGCCGAGGACTTGCCACCCTCGATGCGGGGAATACCTACGCGATGCGTGGACTATGATTCGAGGAATACCTCACGCGATGCGTGTGACCACGCGAGTGCGGAGTTCCAGGATGATCACTCCGGTGTGTTACCCGACGCGAGGTATACCTCATGCGATGCTGTGTGACTATGATTCGAGAATACCTACGCGATTCGTGACTATGCGGATCGCGGAGTCTGCGAGGATGCCGCGTTAGCTACCCCGATGCGAGAATACCTCACGCGGTCTCATGTGACCTATGCGGAGCTGCGGGAGTTCCAGGATTAGGCACGCATAATGATACTATGGGCGATTGACCTTGCTTCGATCATTAGCGGCCTAGAAAAGACCAGTTACATTATATCTATTTTTGCTCTTGTCTATGTTGTGGCACTATGTGCGGTTGAACTGGTTGTAACTGTAAATGGTTTTAAATTACTATGATTTCATTTAAAGTACTTTACAGTTTCGCATACTTGGTACCTGTTGTACTGACCTCCTTCGGGGGGGATGCGTTCATGCCGCAGGTAAGGGGAAGCAGGTGGTAGATCCTCATTCTTAGGATCCTTACTCTGGTGTCAGGAGCTCCATTCCTCCGGAGGCTCGACTTTTGGTACTACTCTCCCTGGTGTTGTAGATATTTTGTACATTAAGGGTATGGCGGGGCCCTGTCCCGCCATAGTTGTTTACTTCCTTAGAGGTCTGTAGTCCTATTGTAAAGTTGGGATGTAATCGCTCACTCTTGATGTATATATATATGCCGAAAGGCAACTTTTCTCGATAAACTGCTTTCATTTCATAGTGTTTCATGTCTTGTTTTATATTCACGATTACTCGATGTACGACTATTTGGGTGTCGGGTAGGCACGACCACGCCCGAACGGTCGTGACAAAAGTGGTATCAGAGCAGTTAATCCTCGGAAAGTGTCTACAGACCGTATCTAGTAGAGTCTTGATTATCGGTGTGTTGTGCACCACACCAATAATCAGGAGGCTTTAGGATATTTAGGATTGGTTTCCATTCTTCTCACTCTGAGATCGTGCCTTAGAGTTGTGTTATAAGTTGAACCCCTCTAACGTATTTCCTTTTTTTAACAGTTATGCCTCCACGCAAAGCAACCCGGGCCCAGAAGGGCAAGGCAGCCGAGGGAGTTGCTAGTAGGACACAGAGGGCCACGAGGGCCCAGGCCCAGTCTATACCCGAGGTGATACCTCAGACGGCGAGTTCCACGACGCCGCCAAATTTCAAAGAGGTTTAGAGCCGCAGCAGCGGGCTAATGAGACCACGATACTTGCGCCTCCACCCCACACCGGAGCAGAGAGACGGGTTACGAGAGATGGCCCGATTGCTAGCCGTGATTGTGGCGGAACGAGGATAGGCCGGATGCAATTCAGCCTTCCAGCAGATTCGTGGTTCACCCGAGGCGGACGCTGAGGCTACGGATTTTCCGAGTCAGAGCCCGCGAGTTCTACGTCGAGGCACGAGGATGATCCGCAGGAGTTCATCCGGCGATTCTGGATCATGAGAGTGATCAAGGCTTCAAGACCGAGTCCGTGATTCGGTTCAGATCGGCCGCGTGATACCGCAGCGATTGGTTTGATTCGCGAGCTATCCCGGAGAGTACGCGCTCCAGCAAGATGGACGAGTTCTCGAGGCATTTCTCACTCATTTCTTGCCGCAGATGAGGAGAGCACGGACCGACAGATTTTTGATGCTGAGGCAGAGAGGGCGCACAGTCCGGGAGTACAACGTTGAGTTCGATTCGTTGGCTCGATATGTCCCTGCATTAGTAGCAGATATGGAGGACCGAGTGCACCGCTACGTTACGGGACTAGATGACTATTTGGCAGAGTCTTTCTCGGGTGTGGTTCTTCAGCCGGGCATGGACATTGCCCGCATTCAGGCTCATGCACTTGGGTGCGAGAAGCGTAGAGGCCGACGGGTCGACAGATATCAGCAGCAGAAGAAGGCCAAGACAGCCGGATCCTTTGGTAGCTCTCGGTGGGCGGCCAAGTTAGCCTAGATTTGCACCACACCCGGCTGAGCACTCCTACACCGTCTTCAGGACAGCCAGGGTATTCGGGGGCAGATCAGGGCCCCAGGACTTCGGACTTCCAGGGTAGCAGAGGTGCTAACCGATCGGGACCACCCCCCCTCAACATAGTATTTCTGGGCTTTCGTATAAGTGTAACCTTGGAATACTACAAAGGTATAAGGCTAAGGTAATTTGGGTATAGTAACAATACTTTTGAGAGTATTTCTACCAAGAGGGGGGGTATATATACGAGACAACACCACAAGTGGGTGATACCCTACCTACCCCACTAGTGGGGTACTCGGCCAGGGGGGGAGCTCTCGCCACAAGGCCTCACAAAGGGGGAGAGGGGTGTTGGACGAAACACCACACAAGGGGAGGAGGAATTTTAGACTTAGGAAATATAGGAATGGATGAAGAAGTCTTCAAACTTAGGGGTATTTATAGACAAGCCAAGGCCAACCAATGGCCAAGATCATGCCAAGTGCATAGCAAGTGTAAGGCCAAGATTGGGACAAGTGTGTGGTCCCACTTTATCAATCAACACACAAAATAGCCTACCAACTACACTCTCCAATTCGGCTCATTACCGCCATAGGTCCACAAATGAGGTGCCAAGTGGCGCCTCTTGTTGGTCCAACACGTTTCGTCTCTCGGAAAAATCCGCAAAAATAAAAATGACATAGCCGGAATTTTCCTTCGCAGTTATGTAAAACGTTTAAAAACGACTTAACCGTGTTGTGCACAAAGAACTTTCGGCAAGGGTGCCACATGGGTGACACGTGTCGCCCCCCGATTCGTCCAAAATATTTCGTCTTCCGAAATATCCAAAATCCCGGAAATCTCAAAAACAAAGCGGGCCCCACAAAACCGTAAATTTCTCCCGTGGGCCCCACGTGACCATTTCCAAAAATAAAATCCCAAAATTATAATATAATCTATGAAGTCCAAAACCAAACTGGGAATCCAATTCCCATTAACGAACCTTTTCTTCACAAAACCGAAACTTTTCCGCGAAAACTCACATCTTTCTTTCTTTTCAAAATTTCTCGCAGACTCGCACGCACGCCTCACTAACATACCCTGCAACTACGGGGTATAACATTCTCCCCTCCTTAGAAACATTCGTCCCGAATGCTCCTTCTAAGTCTCAAACAAACACGCGCCAGTATAGCCTTCACTACTATAATTACGAGAACAAACCTGCCACACCGCCACGTAAACACCGCGCAAAATACTTACATCCACGTCCACGAGGAACCACCTCTAACATCACCACAAAACACCTCTCTCCGGGGTCTAGAATATACTTCCTTCGCACTTTCTCTTTTCAAAAGAAATGATCACATCTATGCTTGCCATACATGCTCGCTTCTTCCCGATACCACTTTTGTCACTTTGCCGCGAGGTTCTAGTGTCACTCCGGCGACCCAACAAATGATACCGGACTGCATGCGATCCCTGAGGATGTCGTACCCTTCTTGTACACTCGAACTCTTTCTCATAACCTACCACATTTCTGTTGAACAAGTATAAACCAACTATCTGAATCCTTGCCAACATCGAACCAATCGACCGGCAACTTACACTTCCGCCCCTACAAGGCTTCATAAGGCGACATCCGAACACTGGAATGGTAGCTAAAAACACTCCTTCAATAGGAGACAACAATCCTTGCAACTACCCCTGAAATCCAAATACTGGCCCGAGGGCGAATGTGATTCTGAGACTCACCTGAGTTCTTAACCCTGTCTGGTAAAACTTCCAGAAGAAGTATACCACACTGGCTCCACTGTCATAAGGTGAAGGTAGGCACCGTGCAGCCTTACAACCTTTACGATATAACGCCGCAACATACCACCGAGTACGGTTTGGACTAAAAGATAAGACGGCCGACCTCATCGCCCGACCATGCGATCAACGCATCCACGAACTCGTACGCTGGTTAACTAAACTTGGGCCTAACACCCTCATAACCCTAACACAAAGCGGGACCACCACAAACTGACCCCACCACCATACAGGCCGCGGGTTAACCCGCAACATGGCCTCAACCCGACCCGGCAACGCGCAAGATATTAGCTCCCCGAACCGGAAAACTCTCACTAATCACGTTACGAAAACCTAGCGGTCTTCTTAGCTCAACTACCCTCTTTCATTCCACACTACTCAGGGACTTATCCCACAAACATAGCTTACGTGCACTATGCACTCCGACAAGGGTCAAACATAAAATACTTCTTTACTCGAGATGGCCTTTCCTCTAAGGTCTCTACGTATAAAGCTCTAAGGCTCACACCTTCTCTATCCCCCAAATCTTACTTGGTTAACTAACCAAGATTTCTAATTACAATTTACACAATGCTATCAGAATATAACACTTAAGGTATACTTACCCTATCACACATACTAATCCCTAGAGGGTTAAAGATCTATCTGTATTTACTGCTTCACTCCCCTTAGTCGTTCTAATCAAACCTGCCCCGTAGGGCGCATAGCTAAGGGAGGTGACGAACTACCCACCGATCCTAAAGGCTGAGTCCTCCTACTAGGACACCCATTCGACACATGGCCCTGACGGCCGCCGGTAATACGAGCACCAACAAAAAGACGACGTTCCCCGGGATGACGTCTGTCACACTGTGAACACTGGGGAAAAACTGAATCCGGCTGGCTGGAACCTACGTGTAGCTGTGAACCGGAAGCTCTGGAGCTCTGACCAACTCCTGCATACCCCGAACGTCCTGAAACCTGTGGAGGACCTTTCTGCACTGGTGGATGTGCATAATCTAATCTGCTGGTGAGGTGACTCGACTCGAAAGTTGCCAAAGGACCTTTCTGTCCTGGCCCTCTTCTGCTGTCCTTCGTTAACCCGTCGATCTCTACGTTTCTTGGCCTGCCGCGCACAAGCCCGCATAATGTGCCATGCTCAAGCCTAATCAAGAATTACTCTTGTACAACCTCTTAGATAGTCATCAAGACTCGCGGTACATCGGTATACTCTCGTAGACAAATCCATAGCTAGTAATGTGGTCGCATTTTTGCAATCTATATTCTCTGTTCGATGGCCGTGGAACCGGGTTCAAACATCATGGCCGCAGAGGAATCGCCGCCGCCGTGCTAAACTCGCTGGGCTTAGTGACGTCGCAGAACTCCCGAATGAAGCACCACGGTGATGATTGGGCTGTGCCCACGTAACCCTCCGAACTCTACTCGCATCTCCTCGCCGCTTGCCTCCCGGCCCGGGTTGCACGCGGAGGCATAGCGGTAAGGAAAGAAATACGTGAGAGGTCCAACTTACAACACGGCTCTAAGGCACGATCTCAGAGTGAGAAGAATAGAAACCAATCCTAAATATCCTATAGCCTCACGATTATTGCGGTGCACAACACACCGATAATCAAGACTTCATCGGATACGGTCTCAGACACTTTCCGAGGATTAATCGCTCGATACCACTTTTGTCACGACCGAACCGCGTGGATCGTGCCTTACCCCGCACCCTAGTGATACAACATCGAGTAATCACGAACATAAGACGATAACATGAAATAACGAAGTATGAAACAATAGTTCGAGAAAACTTCGCTTTACGGCATATATATATAAATCAATTTAAACCGAACGATTACATCCCATTACAACTCGCCACAACGATTACTGCACTCTAAGAATGATACGACAACAATGGCGGACAGGTTCCCGCCATACCACGAATGTAAGTACCTACAACGACAGTGGACTATACCACCGATAAGCCTCCGAGAAATGGAGCTTCCCATACGCCGAATCGTGACCCTAAGAGCGAGGATCAACATCGGTGTACCTTTACTGCGGATGAACGCACTTCAAGGAGGTCGACAACAGTACCAAGTATGGAACGAAAATATCGAAATGAAATCATAATAGTCTATAAAGCAGAGACATGTATGATAACCAAACTACGATTCACAATAAATAGGCGAATATGTCAAGTCAGGGACTCACGCCCTCAAAGTCATCACTCAAATGTAACTATGGGTCTCACGCCCATAACATCAATCATGCCCGTGGAATACCTTCCTCACTGCCGGCAGTTTATGATATAAAAGCACCAAGAAATACACATGAACACCAGGTCCCACCTGTGTCCTAATAAAACAGTACAGGGTAAGTACGAAGGCATAACCGACTACTAACACCCACAGTACTAACAGGGTCATAAACTGTATCATGATATCTGTCTAGACCGTCACATGATCAAAGCTGGTCACTCGCCCGCAGATCAAATGCGCGCCTAGCCTCGAACTCCGTAGCTCGCATAGGCCAACCTCATAGCCCGCATGAGGTATTCTCGCATCGAGGGTAGCTACTCCCGCATCGCCCCGACTCGCATCGCATGGCCACAAAGACCGCATAACCACAAGGGCCGCAAACTAACTTGGAACTCCCGTAGTTCCGCATGGATCCCCTGGACCCGCATGAGGTATTCTCGAATCATGGTCCTGCATCACTCGAAGTCTACCCCGACGGAGGGCGCTTAACCTCCTAAACAAGTCAAGGTGAGTGGTACAATACCAACATAACGGCTGAGAGTCAAACAACCTTAAGTGCAGTCGAGGGAAAACCCCCTTTACACAAAACATCACAAGATACTAACACACGTAGCATCCTAGCATGTTTACTTATCAAATCAACAAGAAAGTATTACAAGGCTATCACAAACAAACACAATCAAGTTATACACACAAGGTACATTCTAATATATGATTAACAAGATCGGGTATCTATTCCCAAAATACTTCATACATTATCTTTTAAAAGATACGTTACGTTTACAAAAGTCACACAATACCCGTAGTATATGAAAATAGAGTGATTATCTTTTGAAGTAAATCAAAACACTTCTCATCGTAAAATCAAGTAACAACATTCTTTTCCAAATGTTTCAAGTTTGCCTAATTTCAATTACTCAAGTTTCTCATTGTTACACCCCGTATTTGCAGGACATGCTTTAAGAACGTACGTAAGAACTCGCAAGTGTTAATATTTGAGACTTGTAAAAATTTATCGGAATTGTGAAATTGTCGGAAAACGTAATATTGTGACGAATGGGAGGGCGACACGTGTCACCCCCCCCTTAAGGTGCCTTGGGTGAATAGTAGCATGGGAACAAGGGTCATTTGACCCTTGTTAGGAAGACAAGTCTTGCTATTAGAGAGATTGACAAAATTGACTAAGTCAAAGGGTCCAAAGTCTTGATATTTTATAAGACTTCATCCAAATCACCCATTTGTCCACACCTTGACCCTCCATGTCCCTTTATAATACTACTAGTAGTATGAGAGAGCCCAACACTTAGCAAAATTTACAAAAAATTGGATGAACATCACTCAAAGCTCTCGGGTTTCATGTCCTTAGAAAAGAAAAAAAATTGTTCCTTGTCCATTCAACTCCACACTTTAAACCAAGGTTCTTGAGGATATTGTAAGCATATCTCAATAGAAAAATCTCGGAAAAAGATAGTTTTCGGGTTAGTCGCAAAGCGAAAACCTAGTTGCTTTTCTAGGTTTTGGATTGGAAGTTGAAGGAAAGTTGTTGGTATGGTTCTAAGGGTCTCAAGTAGCGGATTGAAGTGTCTTGAAGAGTCTCAAGTTGCTAAGGAGCAACCGGATTTGAAATCGATTGAGATTCGTTGAGGTATAATCTTGTCTCTTAATTAGTGTTACAAGATTATATATATATTGTTGTTGTTAGCTTTACGTGTTGCTAGCATGAAGTTGATATGTTGAAGTTCATAAGTATTATGGATTGCTTGTAGCTTAAATCCGAAATGTTATATTAGCCACTTGAAGTTGGATTACTAATTGGTCGTTTATTAGAAATCGTCGCATGTTAATTACTTAGAGATTATAGTGGTTATAATCAATTGCGACTTGATATCATGTTAGGCTAATAACTTGGATTGAAATGGAAATTGGATAAGAATTGATGTTGTAGTACTTCAAGTTAGCCGATTTGGCCTAGTAAGTTGCATTAATTTGATATCGTTTGTGGGGCGGAATTTTACACGTCTAGTAGGCGTGTAATCCCCTATTGTTAATTGCTTTGATTGGGCATTAAATGTGGCGTGTTTGGTTATTGTATTCGGCCTTGAAAAAGGTGGCAAAGTAAGTAAACACAAAGGAAGTGCTGTCCGATTTTCCGTAGAATTTAATGACTTAGCACTTAGAATATTCTACGTTGGAAGTAAGAGGTTAATGGACGTATGGTGACCATTATAGGTGGAAGTACTAAGTATAGTGTATCCTACTTGAAGGATGGAATAGCTATCAAGGTTGAAGTACTTTGGAGCATTTTGCTACTTGTCGACAATCGTCACGAGGTATGTGAACCTCTTCCTTCCGTTGGCATGATTCTATGTATGGAATATACCTGTGGTATCATTTCATGTTTCTTTCTACTCTTAGAAGTTAAGAGGAAGTTGGGTGATTTACTCTATGTAGAACTTTTCCTATCTTTTGAGCACGACTAGTTGCACGTATGTAGTACGGTAGACGAACAACACCTTGATATCCTTTACTAGTTTTATGAATAGCCAAGTCGGGTGAGTTAGGAGATTAACTCATTTCTTTGAAAGAATAAAGGATGTCTCAAGTATTATTAAAGTTAAGGGACTTGAAGAGTTTTGAAGTATGTGATACTTGTTCCGTTTTAAACGTATAAGTCCCTTGGATAGGAAATTGTATTTTTGGCCAAGGCATAAAGTGAATATAACGACTTTATGGGGAGTTGGTTATATTTGTTTTATGGAAAGATAAATGACTTGATTTTAGTAAAAAGGCAACTTGATTTTTAAGGCATCAATTGCGTAAGGTTTTATAATAAAAGGAGTCGCTTGAGTTCTAAAAGTTAAGAGACTAATTGTATTTTTGAAAGTTAAAAGAAATGATTTGAAATAAAGAAGGGCAAATTGTTTTAAAGGTACCAATTGCTTAAGCTTTTAATAAAGAAGTAACTTAATTTAGTTCGTAATTGTAGTTCTAAAAAGGTATTGTGACTTGTCTTGAAAGGTGGATAGGACTTGATACTATAGTTGTTAGTATCTGGGAAGTTTTAATTGAAAAAGAGCCTTTCTAAAGGAGTAGAGGTGCGTAGTACGTTGGGTTAAATTCCCGGGTACTATATGACATTATCGACCCAGGAATGGGCCGGGCAGTATACCTTTACGGGCAGACTATATGACATTATCGACCCAGGAATGGGCCGGGCAGTATACCTTTACGGGCAGACTATATGACATTATCGAACCAGGAATGGGCCGGCAAGATACCTTACGCGGACTATATGACATTATCGACCCAGGAATGGGCCGGGCAGTATACCTTTACGGGCAGACTATATGACATTATCGACCCAGGAATGGGCCGGGCAGTATACCTTTATGGGCAGACTATATGAAATTATCGACCCAGGAATGGGCCGGGCAGTATACCTTTACGGGCAGACTATATGACATTATCGACCCAGAATGGGCCGGGCAGTATACCTTTATGGGCAGACTATATGACATTATCGACCCAGGAATGGGCCGGGCAGTATACCTTTATGGGCAGAATATATGATATTATCGTCCCAGAAATGGGCCGGGCAGTATACCGGTATGGGCAGACTATGTGACCTTGATCGCGTCCCAGATTGGGCCGGGTAGTATAGGCGCCCCTCCTTAAAGGGCCGGATGTACTTATGGAAGATAAGTAAGTTATATAGAAATGTACTTAATGATTTTTCCTAATCATGTGCGTAAGAATGTGGCTATAACCTTTATTGAAAAATGGGAAAAGATATTGATGTGAAATTAAGTTCATAAGTGGTAATGACACGGCAGATCCGTATGTATTTTTATACTTGTCCTCGTCATTCTTTGTACGCTTATGATCTGCATCGTACATTATTTCTGCTCCATATTCGCACTGTTAGATCGACTTCTTCGGGGCTGCGTTCATGCCGCAGTTTTAGGTGTCACGACCGCCCGGTTCGTGGATCGTGCCTCAGGCACCCAAGTAGTCATACATCGAGTAACCAATGGAAATATAAAACAAGACAGAAACATAGTAAAAATAGAAAGCTTTATCTCGATGAAAAGCTTGCCTTACGGCATAATATAAATAACTCAAGTTTTTGCGAGCATCCCAACTGCATAATAGTACTACACCTCTGGAAGTAAACAACTATGGCGGACAGGGCCCCCGCCATACCTCGATCAGACAAAACTATCTACAATACAGGAGATCATACCCAAAAGTAGAGCCTCGGAGAAGATGGAGCTCGACACCAACGCAAAGATCCTAAGGATGTGGATCTAGCACTGCCGCTCTTACTGCGGCATTTAACGCAGCCCAAGGAGGTCGACAACAGTACCAAGTATGTGAAACTATAAAGAATCAAATGAAATCAAAGTATTTAAAACCTTTTCACAAATACAATCCGTTCAATTGCACATAATGCCACATCACAAACAACAAAGAATAGGAAAACAGAACAGTCTATTCTAGGCCGCGAATGATCGAAGCAAGGCCAATCGCCCATAGTATCATTCGCGTGCCTAGTCACGACTTCCGCACCGCATAGGTCACACTGCACGCACGCATGAGGTATTCTCGATCGGGGCAGCTAACCCCAGATCCGCCTAGGCTCCCGCAGCCGCATAGCCTCAAAAGACCGCGATAGTCTCAGCGGACCGCATAGGAATCCCGCATCAGGCTAAACACCGGAATGATCAATCCCGAGCATACCGCTGCTCGCATAGTCTCACAGACCGCATAGGCCGTATAGACCGATCAAGGGGCAAGCCCGGTATAACAATCAAGGAGGTAGGTGATACAATAACAAAGACAACGGACTTACAGGTTAGCAACGTAAGCACAGCAAGAATGACCCCTTACACAAAGATTTCAAGACACTAACCTGTAGCATCATAATAGGTTTACTTATCACACAAATCTTACTACACTTAATGAAATCAATACAAGGCTTTTATAAACAAACAAGTAAACAGCCTTTTTATCTTTCTTAAGTTATTATACCTAACTTCCCATAAAGCTAGTATAACTCTTAAGCTTTTGTTTTTAAAAACCAAATATTTATCTTCTGTTAAAAAATGATTCAGTATTCTTTTGAAATGCTTTCAGTTCTTTATTATTCAGGCTTAAGCCGTGAGGCATTGCCGTAAGTATTATTCAGGCTTAAGTCAAAGACATTGCCGTAGTTATTATTCAATTAACACATGTACGTCTACCGTACTATATATATATTGTAAAATATCATGCTTTAGGAAGAATCACATACCTTCTCAGCGAAAACCACCTGCCAAGTTGAATATGTCGCGCGCAGAGTCACCATAATAGTCACAGACATCTATCAAAGACTACTCAAGGTCATTCTAAACAGAGGGTTCATAATTTACGGAAAGTCGGGCAAAGACTTCCCTACCCATGAGCTATATAAGTCTCATCGTGAAAACAAATTCTATATAAGCATAGTTCAATTATTCATCTTTAAACCCTTCTACGTGATAATAGCTCAATTCTATTCTCAGAATATCCTTCTAAGTATTTAATACTTATTCTTATACTACTACAGTAAGTATTCTCTAATTCAAAAGAGGGTTAGGATTAGTTACCTCGGTAAGCCCAATAATATCCTAGATAAAGTCGCGCCTGAGCAAGGTTTAGCTCCTAAGTTGTACGCTCCGGTAGCTCCAAGAAACCTTAGAAGTTCTTAACAACTTCTACAAAGGACTAAGGGATTTGGGCTAGGGTATTTTGGGCATTATAACAATACTAGAAGACAACTTTTCTACCAAGGGAGGGGGGGTAGATTTCGGCTAGGCTAGGGGGGGGTAGGCCCTCGGCCAAACTCACTCAAAGGGGGGGGGGGGAGGTGTTGGACGAAAGGCTTAAGGGAGAGGAGAGGATTTTTCAAGACTTGGAAGATAACTTTGTGGATGAAGAACTCTTCATCTAAAGGGGGGTATTTATAGGTCAAGAAGTGGCCAACCAATGGCCAAGATTAAGACAAGTGCAAGGCAAGTGTAGGGTGAAGATTTACTCTACACAAATATCCTACCAACTCCTTGACTTGTGCACAAGGCACAAAAAACGTGCTCACCTTTGCCCAATTCGTCCAAATGGACGATTTCAAGTCCATCAATTGGAGGGTGACAAGTGTCGCCCTCCCGTTGGTCCAAAATGTTTCGTCTCTCGGAAAAATCCGCAAAAATTAGTAATGGCATAGCCGGAATTTTCCCTACGAAAGCTGTGGAAACGTTTCGTCGGAAAACGATTCTTTTAGTGAGTTGTGTACAAAAAAAACGTCCAAGGCTAACTTTAAGGCCAAACATTTTGTACGTATTCCCTTACGTACATACTCTGGAAATACGGGGTATAACATTCTCCCCTCCTTAGAAACATTCGTCCCGAATGTTCCTTCTCAAGACAGTCATCGATGAAGCTTAAACAGTTTGTAAGTGCCACACATGGCCACAAAAAAAATAACACTTAGGCATATATGATAATGGAAATTTACAAGTAGGAAAGTGAATTACCTGGAGGTGTGGGGAATAGGTGAGGATACTTCTGCCTCATGTCCTCCTCGGCTTCCCACGTCATCTCCTCCTCGAGCTCGTTCCGCCACGTAACTTTGACGGAAGCCACGCCCTGGTCCGCAGACGCCTAACCCGACGATCGACTATCGCTATGGAATCTCTCATACGATAACCCCTGGTCACTTGGACATCGTCAATCGGTGTACTTAGATGGATCCCCGATACATCTCCTCAAAGATAGATACGTGAAAAACCGGATGCACCGCTCCGATCGGACGGCAGATCCAACTCATAGGCAACCTTGCCTACCTCGCGACAATCAAACGGCCCAATGTACTGGGCCGAGTTTCCTTCTTCCCGAATCTCATCACACCCTTCATGGGTGACACCTTTAGGAAAACCCAATCATGAACTCGAACTCAAGATGCCGACGACGATGATCTGCATACGACTTGCCGACTCGAAGTCATTAGCCGCCTCGGATAAGCTTCACCTTATCCACTTTCGCTGCACCAACCGTCCCACTAGCCGCACTCGCCCACATCGAACCAACCTATAGGCGATCCGCACTTCCTCCCATACAAGGCCTCATAAGGCGCCATCCGAATCTTGGAGTGGTAGCTATTATTATACGCGAACTCAACTAGAGGCAAATGATCCTCCCAACTACCATCGGTCAATAACACAAAGCTCGCAGATATCCTCAAGAGTCCGGATAGTGCGCTCGCCGCCTGCCTGCTCGTGGATGAAATGCGCACTGTGCTCACCGCCCCTAAACCCTCTCGAAGGACCTCAGGTTAGCCGAACCGGGCTCCTCTGTCTGATATGATTGAAGTAGGGACTCCATGCAGTCTGACGATCTCTCGGATATAAAGTCTGGCATAATCCTCAGCCGAAAAAGTCGTCCGGACGGGAAGAAAGTGGGCTGATTTTGTCAGCCTGTCGACGATAACCCATATAGAATCATGTCTCCTCTGAGTGCGAGGTAATCCTGTGATGAAGTCCATGTTGATTACCTCCCACTTCCGTGTCGGATCTCTATCGTCGTAATAAACCACCGTGCCTCGTGCTCTACCTTCACCGACAACACGCACGAGCTACGAACTCGCAACGCCCCTCTTCAAGCCATCCCACCAATACACGATCTAAGGTCGTGGTACATCTTGGTCGACCCGGATGGATAGAGTAACGCGCTACCGTGCTTCCCCAAGAACTCACAAGTCCTCAAACATCCGAACACACACCGCCCCAAACCTTAGCACCCCATCGTGCTACCTCAAGGACCGCCCTCACGAAGAGTCAGATCACGATATCGAATCAAAGCCGATCCTCGAATCGCCTCTTCACCTCCTCGACGATGGAAGACTCGCAACCTCACGAACTCTAACCCCATCGCTATCGGAATCAATCAAACGGACACCAAGGCTCGCTAACTGGTGCAAATCACGAACCATGTCCCTTCTCTCTAGCTGCACATCTGATAGGCTCCCCATCGACCTACGACTAAGAGCATCTGCCACAACATTGGCCTTCCCCGGGTGGTACATGATATCAACATCGTAATCCTTAAGCAACTCTAACTACCGTCTCTGTCGTAAGTTCAGCTCCTCCGTCAAGATATACTGGAGGCTCTTGTGGTCTGTATAAATATCCACGTGAACCCCATACAAATAGTGCCTCCAGATCTTCAAAGCGTGAATCACAGCTGCCAACTCTAAATCATGGGTGGGGTAGTTCCTCTCGTGTTTCTTCAGCTGTCGGGATGCATATGCTATAACCCTGCCATGCTGCATCAACACACATCCCAACCCGATGCCTGACGCATCACAATACACGACATAACCATCCGACCTCCGAAGAGTAAGAACGGGCGGTCGCCGCCTCTTTCAAAGAATCGAAACCCCGCCACAAGCATCACCCATCAAACTTGGTCGCTTTCCGAGTCACCTAGTCAATGGTGCAGATAGAAGCAAACTTCTCCACGAACCGCCGATAATATCTCGCAAGGCCCGTAAAACGCAAACCTCGCCGAGTAGTAGGTCAGGCCAAGTCCTCGATCGCTTCGATCTTGCCGTATCCACTGAATGCCATCACCCGGCTAATATGCCCAAGAAACGCCATCAAGTCAACCAAAACTCACATTTGGAAAACTTGGCATAATTGTCGGGTCCCGAGAATCACAAGACAGCCTCGTGCTCCGCATGCTCCTGCTCTGAGCGAGAATAAACCAAGATATCATCAATGAACACTATCACAAACGTGTCCAAAAATGGTTTGAACACTCGGTTCATCAAATCCATGAACACCGCCGGAGCATTGGTCAACCCAAAAGACATGACCCTGAACTCATAATGCCCGCATCGTCCGAATCGCAATTCTAGGACATCCACCTCTCGACACGAACTCGATGATAGCCCGATCGCAGATCAATCTTGAGAAACATCTCGCGCTCGCAATCGGTCGAACAAATCATCAATCCTGGGAATGGGGTATCTGTTCTTAATGGTCACCTTGTTCAGCTGCCTGTAGTCAACACACATGCGCAGCGTCCCGTCCTTCTTCTTCACGAACAATACCGCGCCCCGGGGAGAAACACTAGGCCCGATGAAGCCCTTTCTCCAAAGAAATCCCTGCCGATCCTTCAACTCTCTCAACTCGGCAGCATTACGTATGGCGGAATGGAAATAGGCCGAGTGTCCGCAACACATCTATACAAAACTCGATCTCCTCTCAAGAGGATACCCGAGGTCGCCCGAAACACGTCCGGGAACTCTCTCGACCATTGAATCGATGAAAATCTGGTACCGCAGCCTTCAAGATCAAACACCCGAACGAGATGGTAGATATACCCTTCCGCACCATCTTCCTAGCCTCGAGGTAGGAAATAAACCTACCCTGGGCGATACCGTGCTCCTCCCACTCAACAACCGCCTCGTGAAATCGAACCGCACTACTTCTCTCTGCAGCTACATTGGCGTAGCAAGAAGCTAGCCAATCCATCCCCATGATCACGCCGAAGTCAATCATCTCCAACTCTATCAGTCGGCTAGGGTCCGACGATCAGAATGGTCACAGGACAAGCTCTATATACCCGCCGAGCTACCACCGAATCACCCACTGGCGTAGCTACCTCGAAAGGATCTATGGACTCAGGCTCTATCCCTATCCTACTGTTATACCCCGTATTTCCAGAGTATGTACGTGGGGGACGTACGTAGAAATTTTCGAACTTCATTAGGCTTGGCCGAATTCTTTTTGTGCACAACACCCGGTTAGAGTCGTTTTTCGACGAAACGTTTCCACTTTTCGTAGGGAATTTCCGCTATGTCATTTATAATTTTGGCGGATTTTTCCGAGACGAACATTTTGGATCAACAAGAGGCGACACTTGTCACCCTCTAATTGCGGAGTGGGCGAATGTGATGGACGATTTGGCCTTGTTGGTCAAGGGGAGTTGGTAGGATATTTTGTGTGTTAGTTGGTCAAGGACACTTGGTTGAATCTTGGCCCTACACTTGTCTTGCACTTGGCAAGATCTCGCCATTGATCGCCTTCACTGACCTATAAATACCCTCTCCTTTGATGAATTCTTCATCCTTTCCACAAATCTCTAAGTGTTAAAAATCTCTCCTCTCCTCAACCTTGAAATCGCCCAACACCCTCCCTTTGTTAAGGCCTGGCCGAGAGCCTCCTCCCCTTTCATGTGTCAGCCATGGGTACCCCAGCCTAGTTGTTTTCGTATAATACCCTTGTTGTGGTATAGAAATACTCTCCTAGTATTGTTGTTATGTCCAAATACCTTGGCCCAAATACCTTGTAGTATTCCCAAGGTTACACTTATACAAAAGCCCAGAAAATACGATTATACTTCCTTTTGCCATAAAAACGAAACCCTAAGGAAATCTTCACCGTTGTTGAAGTTGTAAGTAGAAGTTGGTTAGAACTTCTAAGGGTTGTTGAGCGCCGAGTAGAGCTAAGCGTGGCTCAGATCGACTTTATACTTGGATAATTTTGGGCTTATCGAGGTAAACACTATCGTCCTTCTATTGTAATTGAAATTACATGTTAGAATATATAGTTGAAGTATACTATATATGTAATCGAACTTAGTATTGTGGCAATGTCTTTTGACTTAAGCTCAAGAATAAAGAATCGAATCGAATCAGAATTACATAGATCAGATTGCAAGAGAGACTTGTAGTATTAATGAGTAGAATTGTACACGCTCGTTAGACGATAAACCCCCGGTTGGCTTGGTAGCCGATAGAGGAGGAGATTTACGCTGGCGTGGAGGTCGCCAATTTTCTCGTAGAAAGATGGGAACTTGTGTTTAAGATTTAATAGACGTTTGTGGCCTTTATAGGTGAAAGTACTAAGAGTAGCGTATTCTACTCGAGGAGTGGAAAGTGGCTAGTGCGTTGTAGTACTGGAGCGTTTTGCTAATTGTCGATAATCGTCGCGAGGTATGTGAACCTCTTCCTATCTCTTCTAGCATGATATGTGTGAACTATGTAGTACGGTAGACGTACATGTGCTAAGTGTATTTGTTTGGCTTAAACATAAAGTGTTATAACGGCTTTATGGGAAGTTGGCTATAACAGCTTTATGTAGGTAAGAAACGGGTTGTGGCTTTTAAAAGATAATCGATTTGATTTATAAGCGGCAGGCGTTATAATAAAACTTGAAGTATTTCAAAAGATTTATGAATCGTTTTGAAAGAAGTGTAGTACGGTGTTTTGAAAACTTAAGAGTTATGCTAGCTTTATGGGGAGTTAGGTATAACGGCTTAAGAATGTTTTACTGATTTCGGAAATCAGAATGTGTATCGACAAACCACTGCAGCGTTATAAAAGGAAAATGTACTGACTAATGAATTGTATTATTAAAACCAGTAGAAACCTCCATCTGCATAGAAACTAAGATAAGACAAAATGATATTACATTTTCTAGATCATGGCTGCTGTAATAAGAATGTTGTAAACAAGAATAACCTACTCTCACGTGAGACATATATTACTCAATTGTTCTAAAAAGGAATCAAGTGATTAAGTTTGGGAACTATGAAACCATTTGAAAATGAGAAGCTTGAGTAATCAAACTAGGCAACCGAACTTAGGAAAAGAATGTTGTTACTTGATTTTGAAAAGGAATGTGGTTGGTCATTCTAATACTACGTATCGTGACTTTTATAAAAGTAATGGATCTCTTTAAAAGAACTTAACGTATGTAGTACTTTGGGGTTAAAACCCGACTTTGGCATAAAATGAAAGTACTTTGAGTTGTGAAACTTGCCTATGCTTGTTGTTGTGAAACTTGCTCGCGCTTGTTGTTGTGGAAACTTGCCGCGCTTGTTGTTGTGAAACTTGCGCTATGCTTGCTGTTGAGAAACTTGCCTATGCTCGATGATAGCCTTTGTTGTGCAAGTGTGGTATTTACGTATTACCGCGTCTCGATAGAGGCGGTTGACTTGTCGAGAACTTACTCGACGCGTTGGCGGTGATGGAGAATTCCACGGTATGTTTCCATTTTGATTCTTGTCTTGTTGATGTCACATGGACATGTCTACACCGACGCAAAGATTCCGGTACGCGCCACGCGTCGGCCGTTGATTTCCGATATATGGTTATTATCGCAACATGGACGGTTCTACACCGACGCAGATTCCGGCATGTGGCCACGCGCAGGTTGACCACCCAAAGATATTGTTATTGAGGTTATACGGGCACGTCTACACCGACGCAGATTCCGGCACGCGCTACGCGCCTTGTTATTATTGTTGCATCACGGACATGTCTACACCGATGCAAGATTCCGGCACGCGCCATGACGCGAACATGATGGATGTTGTGGGTACGAGACCCATAGTTATATTTGAGTGGTGACTTTGAGGCGTGAGTCCCCGACTTGACCGCTTTATGTTGCATCGTATTTTGGTTATCATATATGTCTCCCGCTTTAGGCTATTATGATTTCATTTACGATTTGTGATTTCACATACTTGGTACTGTTATCGACTCTTCGGGGCCGCTCACGCCGCAGAAGTACATCGTCCGTCGATCCCCGCCAGGATCACGCCCAGCTTGGGAAGCTCCTCCTTCCTGAGGCTTATCTTTGGTAGGTTTCCGAGTTGTAGGTTCTTGTACATTCAGGTATGGCGGCCCCGTCCCACATAGGTTGTTATTCTCTTAGGTCTCAGAGTAATTGTGGCGGTGGTTTGTAAAAGGATAACTGCTCGGTTTTTATGTATATATACCGGGCAAATCGCTTGGTTGGCCTGCTTATTTATTATGTCTCTCATTTCATGTTTAAATTTTTATTTCACTGGTTTTCTCGATGTTGTATCACTAGGGTGCCGGGTAAGGCACGATCACGGCCCGAATTCGGGCGTGACATAGTGGTATCGAGCGATTAGTCTCGGAAAGTGTCTAGACCGTGTCTAGTAGAGTCTTGATTATCGGTGTGTTGTGCACCACATCTATAATCGAGAGGCTATAGGACATGTAGGATCGTATCTATTCTTCTCATTCCGAGATCGTGCCTTAGAGTGAGTTGTAAGTTGGACCCTCGATGTGTTTCATTTTACCGCTTATGCCTCGCGTTAAAGCGACGGTGCCAGAAGGGCAAGGCGGCCGAGGCGCTAGTGGGATCTGAGAATGCGAGCGCGAGCGTCGATCTGGCCAAGACGGGATGCTTGACGGCGAGTTTCGCGACGCCGCCCGGCACCAAAGCGAGAGTTTAGAGCGCAGCGGTGGGCTGCGAGACTACAAGACACGAGCCTCCGTCCGCGATGCAGGCGGGGAGACGGGTCACAAGAGATGGCCGATTATCGCCGTGGTTGTGGCCGATATGAGATAAGTGGGCCGACGCAGTTCAAAGATAACCGTGGTTCACCCTAGATTGTTTGAGGCTACGGACTTTACGAGTTGTAGCCCGAGTTTTATGGGTGAGGCTCGAGGATGATCCGCAGGAGTTCATCCGTCGATTCTGAAGAATCACGCGGTGATCAAGGCTTGAGACCGAGTGTGACGCTTCGGTTCGCATCGGCTGCGTGATACCGCAATCGATTGGTTTGATTCGCGGAGCTTTCCGGGAGAGCATGCCTCCAGCGGTATGGGATGAGTTTTCGGGCTTTTCTCACGCACTTCGCCTCCGCAGATGAGGAGCACGCGGCCGACAAATTTTTGTTCTTGAGGCAGAGAGGCGACCGTCGGAGTACAATGTCGAGTTCGATTCTTTGGCTTGATATGTCCCTCACGCTTTGCAGATATGGAGGATAGGGTGCATCGCCACGCCACGGGCTAGATGATTATATGGCCGAGTCTTGTGCGGGCGTTTCTCTTCAGAGCATGGACATTGCTCGCATTCGTGCTCATGCTGGGTGCGAGCGCAGAGATCGACGGGTGGACCGCTTTCAGCAGAAGAAGGCCAAGACGGCCGGATATTTTGGCAACTTTCGAGGCGGACCGCCTCAGCAGCAGACTAGTTATGTATCTCCGCCATTGCAGAGTGGTCCTCCGCAGCCTTCGGGACCCTTGGGATATTCAGGAGCAGGTCAGGGCTCGTGTTTGAATGTTGAGAGTAGGGTGTTGGCGGTCTGATCACCCTACCGGTGTGGTCGATGTGGTAGACCGCATTTCGGGGAGTGTCGTAGTACCAAGGGAGCTTGTTATTCTTGCGGCCAACAGGGCCATATGACGAGAGACTGTCCGACCAGGGGTAGCGCTGGTAGGATAGCACAGACTACTAGAGCAGTTGCGGGTTCTTCACCTTCCATAGCTAGGCAGGATGTTCATACACCAGCGGGCCACGGTAGAGGTCGCGGTGGAAGTTCCCAGTTTTAGCGGTCCTTGAACCGCCTAGTTTCAGGTATATCCTTAACCCTGTAGATACTTGTATGTATTGATGTTAATGATGTGTTAAGTGTTATGTTCGGATAGCTTTGTGCTATAGTGTGATTTAAAAATCTGGTTAGTGTGAGATGGAAGTGGTAGCTTCCATGATTGTTCCGTGTCGAGGAGCAAGAGTTGGCGCGACAGTGGGTCGGGTTGGGGCCATGTTGCGGGCCAACCCGCGTCCTGTTTCGAGGAAGGGTCAGCTCTGGGTGGTCCCGCCAGGTGGCAGGGTCACGAGGGTGCTAGGCCCAAGTTTAGATGACCATCGTATGAGTTCGTGGATATGTTCGACCAGAATCAGTTCGTGAAGGCCGAGAATGGCCTTAGAGGAAATCGAGGGTAGTAAGATGACCAAGTTTGGAGGTAGTAACTCCAAGGGTTGGAAACAGAAACGTTGACGGAAGTGTGGTACGGATACTAGAAAGAGCTCGAGTGTTCGAGAAGGGTACGACGAGATAGGGGAGAAGTGAACGTGTGTGATCGTTTCTTTTGTGAAATGTAGGTGCGAAGGGAGTATATTTTAGACCTTGGTGGGGACTTTTGTGCTAACTGAGGTGGTTCCTCGTTGGCGTGGATTTGGGTTTTGCGCGCATGTTATTTTGTGGCCAGGTGTGGCATGTTTGATTCTCGTAAGTATAGTAGTGAAGACTATACTGGCGCACGTCTGTTTTGAGACTTAGAAGGAACATTCGGGACGAATGTTTCTAAGGAGAATGTTATACCCGTATTTCCAGTATGTATGTGGGGACGACGAGAAATTTTCGAACTTCATTAGGCTTGGCGAATTCTTTTGTGCACAACACCCGGTTAGAGTCGTTTTTCGAAACGTTTCCATGCCTTTCGTAGGGGAATTTCCGGCTATGTCATTTATAATTTTTGCGGATTTTTCCGAGAGACGAAACATTTTGGACCAACAAGAGGGCGACACTTGTCACCCTCTAATTGGTGGGAGTGGGCGGTAATGTGATGGACGATTTGGCCTTGTTGGTCAAGGGGAGTTGGTAGGATATTTTGTGTGTTAGTTGGTCAAGGACACTTGGTTGAATCTTGGCCCTACACTTGCCTTGCACTTGGCAAGATCTTGGCCATTGATCGCCTTCACTTGACCTATAAATACCCTCTCCTTTGATGAATTCTTCATCCTTTCCACAAATCTCTAAGTGTTAAAAATCTCTCCCTCTCCTCAACCTTGAAATCGCCCAACACCCTCCCTTTGTTAAGGCCTTTGCCGAGAGCCTCCTCCTCCTTTGTGGTGTCTAGCCAGTGGGTACCCCTAGCCTAGTTGTTTTCGTGATAATACCCTTGTTGTGGTATAGAAATACTCTCCTAGTATTGTTGTTATGTCCAAATACCTTGGCCCAAAGACCTTGTAGTATTCCCAAGGTTACACTTATACAAAAGTCCAGAAAATACGATTATACTTCCTTTTGCCACAAAAACGAAACCCTAAGGAAATCTTCACCCGTTGTCGAAGTTGTAAGTAGAAGTTGGTTAGAACTTCTAAGGGTTGTCGAGCGCCGAGTAGGAGCTAAGCGTGGCTCGGGATCGACTTTATACTTGGATAATTTTGGGCTTATCGAGGTAAACACTATCGTTCTTCTATTGTAATTGGAAATTACATGTTAGAATATATAGTTGAAGTATACTATATATGTAATGAACTTAGTATTGTGGCAATGTCTTTTGACTTAAGCTCAAGAATAAAGAATCGAATCGAATCAGAATTACATAGGATCAGTATTGCGGAGACTTGTGTAGTATTATCGAGTAGAATTGTACACGCCCAGGTTAGGCGTATAAACCCCGGTTGGCTTGGTAGCCTCGATAGAGGAGGAGATTTACGCTGTGTGGGAGGTGCCGAATTTTACGTAGAAAGATGGGAACTTGTGTTTAAGATTTAATAGACGTTTGTGGCCTTTATAGGTGAAAGTACTAAGAGTAGCGTATTCTACTCGAGGAGTGGAAAGGGCTAGTGCGTTGTAGTACTTGGAGCTTTTGCTTATTGTCGATAATCGCCGCGAGGTATGTGAACCTCTTCCTATCTCTTCTAGCATGATATGTGTGAACTATGTAGTACGGTAGACGCATACGTGCTAAGTGTATTTGTTTGGATTAAACATAAAGTGTTATAACGGCTTTATGGAAGTTGGCTATAATGACTTTATGTAGGTAAGAAAATGGGTTGTGGCTTTTAAAAGATAATCGATTTGATTTATAATCGTCATGCGTTATAATAAAACTTCAAGTATTTCAAAAGATTTATGAATCGTTTTGAAAGAAGTGTAATCGTGTTTTGAAACTTAAGAGTTATGCTAGCTTTATGGGAGTTAGGTATAACGGCTTAAGAATGTTTTCTCGATTTCGAAATCGTAATGTGTATCGACAAACCAACTGCAGCGTTATAAAAGGAAAATGTCGACTAATGAATTGTATTATTAAAACCAAGAAACCTCCATCCGCATAGAAACTAAGATAAGACAAAATGATATTACATTTTCTAGATCATGGCTGCTGTAATAAGAATGTTGTAAACAAGAATAACCTACTCTCACGTGAGACATATATTACTCAATTGTTCTAAAAAGGAATCAAGTGATTAAGTTTGGGAACTATGAAACCATTTGAAAATGAGAAGCTTGAGTAATTGAAACTAGGCAAACCGAACTTAGGAAAAGAATGTTGTTACTTGATTTTGAAAAGGAATGTGGGTTGGTCATTCTAATACTACGTATCGGTGACTTTTATAAAAGTAATGGATCTCTTTTAAAAGAACTTAACGTATGTAGTACTTTGGGGTTAAAAACCCGGACTTTGGCATAAAATGAAAGTACTTTGAGTTGTGTGAAACTTGCCTATGCTTGTTGTTGTGAAACTTGCCCATGCTTGTTGTTGTGAAACTTGCCTGTGCTTGTTGTTGTGAAACTTGCCTATGCTTACTGTTGAGAAACTTGCCTATGCTTGGGATGATAGCCTTTGTTGTGCAAGTGTGGTATTTCTGTGTTACCGCGTCTCGATAGAGGCGGTTGACTTGTCGAGAACTTACTTGACGCGTCTTTGGCGGTGATGGAGAATTCCACGGGTATGTTTCCATTTTGATTCTTGTCTTGTTGTTGATGTCACATGGACATGTCTACACCGACGCAGATTCCGGTACGCGCCACGCGCCGGGTTGATTTCCGATATATGGTTATTATCGCGACATGGACGTGTCTACACCGACGCAAGATTCGGGGCACGTGGCTACGCGCAGGTTGACCACCCAAAGATATTGTTATTGAGGTTACATGGGCATGTCTACACCGACGCAGATTCCGGCATGCGCCATGCGCCGCTTGTTATTATTGTTGCATCATGGACATGCCTACACCGACGCGATTCCGGCACGCGCCATGATGCGAACATGATGGATGTTGTGGGCGTGAGACCCATAGTTATATTTAGTGGTGACTTTGAGGCGTGAGTCCCCGACTTGATCGCTTTTATGTCGCGATCTTGTATTTTGGTTATCATACATGTCTCCGCTTTTTAGGCTATTATGATTTCATTTACGTGATTTGTGATTCACATACTTAGTACTGCAGATCGACCTCCTGGGCCGCGTTCATGCCGCAGTAAGTACATCGGCCGCCGATCCCCGCCAGTAGGATCACGCCAGCGTTGGGAAGCTCAGTTCCTTCGAGGCTTATCTTTGGTAGGTTTCCACGAGTTGTAGGTTCTTGTACATCTGGGTATGGCGGGCCCCCCGTCCATAGGTTGTTATTCTCTTAGAGATCCAGTAATTGTGTGGCGGGGTTTGTAAAAGGATAACTGTCGGGTTTTTATGTATATATACGAAGGCAATCGTTGGTTGGCCTGCTTATTTATTATGTCTCATTTCATGTTTAAAGTTTTTATTTCCGCTGGTTTTCTCGATGTTGTATCACTAGGGTGCGGGGTAGGCACCCACGCCCTAATTCGGGCGTGACACCTACTAGCAACAAGTGGGAGATATATAGACAGTAGAACCCGGATCTATCAAGGCATAAACATCAAACCCGAATCGATAAGGTACCGTGGCGACATCGGTGAGGCCTCACGATCCCGCTTACCGGACAAAGCATAAATGCGGTTCGAGGACCGCTAGAATCGACCCGCGCCATGACCTGCCGCGACCCGCTGGTCCATGAGTACCTTGCCCGGGGCGAGTAATCGTCGGGATGAAGCGGCAATGCACTTCAGATCGGGCCCTACTACCGCGTCGCCCCGGCCGGACAAACTCGCGAAATGACCTGCCGCCACAAGTATAGCAGCTCCCGAGTCTGACTCCCGAATGGTATCTACCACAACGCACACCGAGCGGACCTCGAACGGTTAGCACCCGCTACTCGAAATCAAGTCCCGGGCCCCGACCGCCCCGATCGCTCGGGTCAGATCGAAAATGAGGTAGGAGTGCTCATGCCGTGTGGTGCAACTGACTTGCGATGTCGCCACCACGAGAACCACCAAAAGAACCGCCGTCTTGGCCTTCTTCTCGCTGATATCGCTCTACCCGCGGTCTCTACGCCTCGCATCCTAGTGCGTGAGCTGCATACGGGTTATGTCCATGCTCGGGTGAAGGACACACCCGCACAAGACTCGGCCATGTAATCATCTAGCCTGACATAGCGATGCACCCGGTCCTCCATCTCTCGCTACGGGCAGGGGACATATCGAGCTAAAGAATCAAACTCGACATTGTACTCCTCACCAAGGCCCTCCTCTGTCTCAAAGAACAAGAATCTATCACTGCGTGCCTCCTCATCTGCGGAGGCAAGTGTGTGAGAAAAGCCTCAAAACTCATCCCATACTGCTGGAGGTGCATGCTCTCCCGAAAGCTCGCATGAATCAAACCAATCGATTGCGGTATCACGCACCGACGCGAACCGAAGTCACAGACTGTCTCCGAGGCCTTGATCACCCGCATGATCCTTCGTAGTCGACGGATGAACTCCTGCGGATCATCCTCCGGCCTCGACCAGTAAAACTCGCGGGCTACAACTCAAGAAATCTCGTAGCCTCAAACTATTCGCTCGGTGCACCACGGCGCGATCAAGCCGAGCTGAATCGAATCGCCGCGATCCAGCCTCTCCTCAGACGGCCACAACTCTAGCCAATAGTCGGGCCATCTCCTTGTACCCTAACCTCCGCCCAGTGTGGGACGGAGGTGTGGGTACTGTGGTCTCGCTGGGCCGGCGTCATAGAACTCGCCGCTCGTATAGGCGGGCACGAGCCCTCGTGACTGGGTGTCTGCTAGAAGCTCCTCACGCTTTTCCTTCTGGGCCCGGTTGCCTTACGTGGAGGCATAATCATTACAGAAAGGAATACGTTAGAGGTCCAACCTATAACACACTCTAAAGCACGATCTCGTAATGAAGAATGGAAACCAATCCTAAATATCCTATAGCCTCCTCGATTATTGGTGCGCACAACACACCGATAATCAAGACTCTACTAGATACGGCTCAGACACTTTCCGAGGATTAATCGCTCGATACCACTTTTGTCACGACCTGCCCGGTTCGTGGATCGTGCCTTACCGGCACCCAAGTAGTCATACATCGAGTAACCAATGGAAATATAAAACAAGACAGAAACATAGTAAAAATAAAACAGCTTTATCGATGAAAAGCTTGCCTTACTAAGATAATATAAATAACTCAAGTTTTTGCGATTACATCCCAACTGCATAATAGTACTCTGCACTCTAAGGAAGTAAACAACTATGGCGGACAGGCCCGCCATACCTCGATGCATAAAAACTATCTACAATACAGGAGATCATACCCAAAAGTAGAGCCTCGGAGAAGATGGAGCTCCCGACACCAACGCAAAGATCCTAAGGATGTGGATCTAGCACTGCTTGCCTTACCGCGGCATGAACGCAGCCGGGCGAGGTCAAGACAACAGTACCAAGTATGTGAAACTATAAAGAATCGAAATGAAATCAAAGTATTTAAAACCTTTTCACAAATACAATCGATTCAATTGCACATAATGCCACATCACAAACAACAACATGAATAGGAAAATCAGAATAGTCTATTCTAGGCCGCGAATGATCAAGCAAGGCCAATCGCCCATAGTATCATTCTCGCGTGCCTAGTCCTCGACTTCCGCACCGCATAGTCACACATGCACCGCACGAGGTATTCTCGTGACGGGGCAGCTAACCCCAGATCCGCCTAGGCTCCCGCGGCCGCATAGCCTCAAAAGACCGCATAGTCTCAACAGATCGCATAGGAATCCCGCATCAAAGCTAAACACCGGAATGATCAATCACGGAGCATACCGCTGCTCGCATAGTCTCACAGACCGTGATAGCCGTATAGACTCAAGACTGCCGGGCAAGCCCTGTGATAACCAACGAGGTAGGTGATACAATAACGAGACAACGGACTTACGGTTAGCAACGTAAGCACAAGAAGAATGACCCCTTACACAAAGATTTCAAGACACTAACCTGTAGCATCATAATAGGTTTACTTATCACACAAATCTTACTACACTTAACAGAATCAATACAAGGCTTTTATAAACAAACAAGTAAACAGCCTTTTTATCTTTCTTAAGTTGTTATACCTAACTTCCCATAAAGCTAGTATAACTCTTAAGCTTTTGTTTTAAAACCAAATATTTATCTTCATTAAAAAAATGATTCAGTATTCTTTTGAAATGCTTTCAGTTCTTTATTATTCAGGCTTAAGCCGTGAGGCATTGCCGTAAGTATTATTCAGGCTTAAGCCAAAGACATTGCCGTAGTTATTATTCAGTTAACACATGTACGTCTACCGTACTATATATATATATGTAAAATATCATGCTTTAGGAAGAATCACATACCTTCTCAGCGAAAACCACCTGCCAAGTTCAATATGTCGCGCGCAGAGAGTCAGCCTATAATAGTCACAGACATCTATCAAAGACTACTCTGAAGGTCATTCTAAACAGAGGGTTCATAATTCTACGGAAAGTCGGGCAGACTTCCTACCCGGTGAGCTATATAAGTCTCTTGTGAAAACAAATTCTATATAAGCATAGTTCAATTATTCATCTTTTAAACTCTTCATCGTGATAACAGTTCAATTCTATTCAGAATATCCTTCTAAGTATTTAATACTTATTTTTATACTACTACAAGAAGTATTCTCTAATTCAAAAGAGGGTTAGGATTAGTTACCTCGGTAAGCCCAATAATATCCTAGATAAAGTCGCCTTTGAGCAAGGTTTAGCTCCTAAGTTGTACGCTCCCAGAGTCTAAGAAACCTTAGAAGTTCTTAACAACTTCTACAAAGGACTAAGGGATTTGGGCTAGGTATTTTGGGCATTATAACAATACTAGAAGACAACTTTTCTACCAAGGGAGGGGTAGATTTCTAGGCTAGGGGTAGGCCTCGGCCAAACTCACTCAAAGGGGAAGGTGTTGGACGAAAGGCTTGGAGAGGAGAGGATTTTCAAGACTTGGAAGATAACTTTGTGGATGAAGAACTCTTCATCTAAACGGGGGTATTTATAGGTCAAGAAGTGGCCAACCAATGGCCAAGATTAAGACAAGTGCAAGGCAAGTGTAGGGTGAAGATTTACTCTACACAAATATCCTACCAACTCCTTGACTTGTGCACAAGGCACAAAAAACGTGCTCACCTTTGCCCAATTCGTCCAAATGGACGATTTCAAGTCCATCAATTGGAGGGTGACAAGTGTCGCCCTCCCGTTGGTCCAAAATGTTTCGTCTCTCGGAAAAATCCGCAAAAATTAGTAATGGCATAGCCGGAATTTTCCCTACGAAAGTCAGGGAAACGTTTCGTCGGAAAACGATTCTTTTAGCGAGTTGTGTACAAAAAAAACGTCCAAGGCTAACTTTAAGGCCAAACTTTTTGTACGTATTCCCTTACGTACATACTCTGGAAATACGGGGTATAACATTAGGTACCCAGGTTGGTGATCCTTGCTCTTAGGATCTCGGTTCAGTTTTTGGGAAAAAGCTCGATTTGCTCCGGAGGCTTATCTCTTGGTACGGTTTTCCCTGAGGTAGTAGATTCATGTATATTCAGGGGTATGGCGGGGCCCTGTCCCGCCACAGTTGTTATGATAAAAACTCTTAGAGGTCTGTAGTCACATATTTGTGGGTCGATTTGTAAAGAAATGAGGCAACCGCTTGGTTGTATATATTTATGTCCGGAAGGTAGCCCTATCGGCTAACTTTGTTGTTTTACTGTTGTTTTATTTTATAAGTTTCATGTATGTTCGCTGATTATCTCGATGTATACTGTAAGGTGCCTGTAGTAGGCACGATCGCGATCCGGCCTGGTCGTGACAAAAGTGGTATCAGAGCAGTTAGTCCTCGGAAAGTGTCTATAGACCGTGTCTAGTAGAGTCTTGATTATCGGTGTGTTGTGCACCACATCTATAATCGTGAGGTCGCAGGACATTTAGGATTGGTTTCCATTCTTCTCTCTAAGATCGCAAGAAATTTGTCTTATTTGGTTGAATCCTCTACGACCTATTCTTATGAAACGCTTATGCCTCCTGGAAGGCGACCAGGCCACGAAGGGCAAGGCGGCAGGAGGCGCTAAAGGTACGCAGAGGGTTACCAGGACTCGCACCTGACTATGCCCGGGGTAGTAGGCGGCAATGAGTTCACCATGCCGGCAGACAGGAGCCGAGAGCGGCAGCTCCAGAGGTTCCGGTACGGGCCCCCAGCCCTGTACCGGGGCAGAGTACAGATTATGGAGAATGCATCGACTATTGGCCGACATAGTTGTGGGGCAGCGCCGAGCGAGTAGTAGCTAACCCTAGAGCCGGCGGTTTGCGGATCCGGATTTTCCGGGTTGTCATCCGCCCAGTTTTATGGTTCGAGTCCGGGAGGATCCACAGGAGTTCATTCGCAGCCTACATCGGACTATGGAGGTTCTTAAGGCTTGAGACGAGTGCATTATGCTAGCCTCTTACCGGTTACGCGATATTGCGTTTAACTGGTTTGAGTCATGGGTGCTGACGAAAGGGGATGATGCTCTTCCAGTTGTTTGGGAGGAGTTCACAGAGGCCTTTATGGATCACTTTTTGCATCCTGAGATGAGGAGGGCCCGCGTAGATACATTTTTGACCTTGAGGCAGAATGGGAGGACTATCAGGGAGTATAGCACGAGTTTGACTCTTGGCGAGCATGCGCACACCATTGTAGCTAACATGGCGGATAGAGTTCATCGTTATGTGATGGGGCTAGACCGTCACATGATTACTGCATGTTTGGGGGTGGCTCTTCAGCCCGGTATGGACATTGCTAGGATGCAGGCCTATGCGCAGGTTATAGAGGATAGAGAGAGGGAAGATCAGATTGACTCGAGCCACCAAGAGGCTGTGACAGCAGTCTCAGTGGCAATTTTCGAGGCGACAATTTCGCAGTAGACTAGGTATACAGTGCAGCCAGCACCGAGTGCTCCTCCACAGTTTTCCGGCGAGGGTTTTTACAACCCCGGGAATGCAGGAGCCGGTCAGGTCTCTAGAGCTTCAGAGTCTCAGGGAGATGGGGGTTCCAGTCAGTCGAGGCCACATTTGCCTCAATGCGCCCAGTGTGGTAGGTTACATTCTGGGGTATGTCGCAGACGGTGCTTGTTTTTCTTGTGGGTCGTCTGGGCCATATGTTAAGAGAGTGTCCTTATAGAGGTCTGGTGGGACCACACCGTCATCGGATCGGGCCATGGGTTCTTCGCCTTCAATAGCTAGGCAGGATGTTCATGCACCGACAGGCCGTGGCAGAGGTCGTGGTGGGAGTTCCCAGTTTTAGCGGTCCTTTGAACCGCCTATATGATTTCAGGTATGTCTTTGGCCCCTTTAGAAACTTGTATGCATGATTAAGTTGTGGTATGTTTAATTTTTATGAACAGATTATATTGAGACTATGTATATGTTAGAAGGAGTTGGAAGTACAAAAAGATAATCTCTTTTGGGCTTATGATGGACAGATATGCGTGTGCGAGGTAGTAGGGCCATGTGTGGCATTGTTGGTATGTCGGGGTTGTGAAAGGGAACTATGTCGCTAATTATAAGTATGACTCCGAAAGAACATTCGGGGATGAATGTTTCTAAGGGGGGAAGAATGTTACACCCCGTATTTGCAGGACATGCTTTAAGAACGTACGTAAGAACTCGCAAGTGTTAATATTTGAGACTTGTAAAAATTTATCGGAATTGTGAAATTGTCGGAAAACGTAATATTGTGACGAATGGGAGGGAGACACGTGTCACCCCCCCTTAAGGTGCCTTGGGCGAATAGTAGCATGGGCACAAGGGTCATTTGACCCTTGTTAGGAAGACAAGTCTTGCTATTAGAGAGATTGACAAAATTGACTAAGTCAAAGGGTCCAAAGTCTTGATATTTTATAAGACTTCATCCAAATCACCCATTTGTCCACACCTTGACCCTCCATGTCCCTTTATAATACTACTAGTAGTATGAGAGAGCCCAACACTTAGCAAAATTTACAAAAAATTGGATGAACATCACTCAAAGCTCTCGAGTTTCATGTCCTTAGAAAAGAAAAAAAATTGTTCCTTGTCCATTCAACTCCACACTTTAAACCAAGGTTCTTGAGGATATTGTAAGCATATCTCAATAGAAAAATCTCGGAAAAAGATAGTTTTCGGGTTAGTCGCAAAGCGAAAACCTAGTTGCTTTTCTAGGTTTTGGATTGGAAGTTGAAGGAAAGTTGTTGGTATGGTTCTAAGGGTCTCAAGTAGCGGATTGAAGTGTCTTGAAGAGTCTCTAAGTTGCTAAGGAGCAACTTCGGATTTGAAATTGGATTGAGATTCGTTGAGGTATAATCTTGTCTCTTAATTAGTGTTACAAGATTATATATATATTGTTGTTGTTAGCTTTACGTGTTGCTAGCATGAAGTTGATATGTTGAAGTTCATAAGTATTATGGATTGCTTGTAGCTTAAATCCGAAATGTTATATTAGCCACTTGAAGTTGGATTACTAATTGGTCGTTTATTAGAAATCGTCGCATGTTAATTACTTAGAGATTATAGTGGTTATAATCAATTGCGACTTGATATCATGTTAGGCTAATAACTTGGATTGAAATGGAAATTGGATAAGAATTGATGTTGTAGTACTTCAAGTTAGCCGATTTGGCCTAGTAAGTTGCATTAATTTGATATCGTTTGTGGGGCGGAATTTTACACGTCTAGTAGGCGTGTAATCCCCTATTGTTAATTGCTTTGATTGGGCATTAAATGTGGCGTGTTTGGTTATTGTATTCGGCCTTGAAAAAGGTGGCAAAGTAAGTAAACACAAAGGAAGTGCTGTCCGATTTTCCGTAGAATTTAATGACTTAGCACTTAGAATATTCTACGTTGGAAGTAAGAGGTTAATGGACGTATGGTGACCATTATAGGTGGAAGTACTAAGTATAGTGTATCCTACTTGAAGGATGGAATAGCTATCAAGGTTGAAGTACTTTGGAGCATTTTGCTACTTGTCGACAATCGTCACGAGGTATGTGAACCTCTTCCTTCCGTTGGCATGATTCTATGTATGGAATATACCTGTGGTATCATTTCATGTTTCTTTCTACTCTTAGAAGTTAAGAGGAAGTTGGGTGATTTACTCTATGTAGAACTTTTCCTATCTTTTGAGCACGACTAGTTGCACGATGTAGTACGGTAGACGAACAACACCTTGATATCCTTTACTAGTTTTATGAATAGCCAAGTCGGGTGAGTTAGGAGATTAACTCATTTCTTTGAAAGAATAAAGGATGTCTCAAGTATTATTAAAGTTAAGGGACTTGAAGAGTTTCAAGTATGTGATACTTGTTCCGTTTTAAACGTATAAGTCCCTTGGATAGGAAATTGTATTTTGGCTAAGGCATAAAGTGAATATAACGACTTTATGGGGAGTTGGTTATATTTGCTTTATGGAAATATAAATGACTTGATTTTAGTAAAAAGGCAACTTGATTTTTAAGGCATCAATTGCGTAAGGTTTTATAATAAAAGGAGTCGCTTGAGTTCTAAAAGTTAAGAGACTAATTGTATTTTTGAAAGTTAAAAGAAATGATTTGAAATAAAGAAGGGCAAATTGTTTTAAAGGTACCAATTGCTTAAGGTTTTTAATAAATAAGTCACTTAATTTGTAGTTCAGAATTGTAGTTCTAAAAAGGTATTGTGACTTGTCTTGAAAGGTGGATAGGACTTGATACTATAGTTGTTAGTATCTGGGAAGTTTTAATTGAAAAAGAGCCTTTCTAAAGGAGTAGAGGTGCGTAGTACGTTGGGTTAAATTCCCGGGTACTATATGACATTATCGACCAGAATGGGTAGGCAAAGATACCTTACGTAGACTATATGACATTATCGACCAGAATGGGCCGGGCGATACCTTACGGGCAGACTATATGACATTATCGACCAGAATGGGCCGGCAAAGATACCTTACGCGCACTATATGACATTATCGACCAGAATGGGCCGGCAAGATACCTTTATGGGCGACTATATGACATTATCGACCAGAATGGGCCGGCAAGATACCTTTGGGCGACTATATGAAATTATCGACCGAGAATGGGCCGGCAAGATACCTTACGCGCACTATATGACATTATCGACCCGAATGGGCCGCGAGATACCTTACGGGCGACTATATGACATTATCGACCGAACGGGCGGGCAAAGATACCTTTATGGGCAGAATATATGATATTATCGTCCCAAAAATGGGCCGGGCAGTATACCGGTATGGGCAGACTATGTGACCTTGATCGCGTCCCAGATTGGGCCGGGTTGTCACGACCCGAACCCGGGCCCGTGACTGGTGCCTTACCCCGGGCACCCAAGTAGACATACATCAGAGTAATCAGCGGAACATAAAGACAATACATGAAACCAGTGAAATAAGATTGAAATAAGAAGACAAAGCAACCAAAAGCGGTTACCTTGATATATATAAATAGCAACTTTTTCAACATGAGCAGTTTAACTTTTTACAAACCCCGCCTACACAATAAAGACTACTGCACTTCTAAGAATGATACGACAACAATGGCGGGACAGGGCCCCGCCAAACCCCGAATGTAAACACTTACGACGGCGGGACTATACCACCGATAAGCCTCCGAGAAACGAAGCTTCCCAAACTGAAAGCGTGGACACGAGAGCTAGGATCAACGATCGTGTACCTCAACTGCAGATGAACGCAGCCAAGGAGGTCGATAACAGTACCGAGTATGTGAAATCAAAATACATATCAGAATGAAATCATAGCGATCATATAAAGCAGAGACATGTATGATAACCAACTACGCTTTATAACAGCGATATGTCAAGTTAGGGACTCACGCCTCAAGTCATCACTCAAGTATAACAATGGGTCTCGTGCCCACAACATCAATCATGCCCGTGGATTACCTTCCTCACCGCGATCTATGATATAAAAGCACCAAGGAACACACATGAACACCGTGTCCCACTGTCATAATAAATCAGACGGGGTAAGTACGAAGGCATAGCCGACTACTAACACCTACAGCACCAACAAGGTCATGAATCGTATCATAAGATCTGCAGACCGTCACATGATCAAAGCCGCCACTTGTCCGCAGATTAATGCACGCGTCTAACCCCGAACTCCCGCAGCCCGCATAGGCCAATCTCATCGCCCGCATGAGGTATTCCGCATCGAGGGTAGCTACTCCCGGCATCGCCCCGACTTCGCACCGCACGGCCACATGGACCGCATGCCCATAAAGGACGTACACTAACACGAACTCGTAGCTCCGCATAGGCCCCAGACTGCGTGAGGTATTCTCGAATCATAGGTCCATCGACCCGCTGAAGTCTACCCCAGACGGAGGGCGACAACCCGGAATCATCTCAAGAGATGAATGCCACAATACTATCATAACGACTGATAGTTAATAAGCACAATCAAGGGAAACCCCTTCACACCAACATCACAAGATACTAACACACGTAGCATCCCAACACGTTTACTTATCAACGCAATCAAGAAAATATTACAAGGCTATCACAAACCAATACAATCAAGTTGTTCACACAAGGTACCTTCTACTATATGATTAACAAAATCGGGTTTTTATCCCCAAAGTACTTCATACATTAACTCTTTAAAAGATACGTTACTTTCACAATGTCACACAATACCCGTAGTATAAAATAGAGTGACTATCCTTTTAAAGTAAATCAATTACTTCTCTTTGTAAAATCAAGTAGCAACATTCTTTTCCAATGTTCAAGTTTGCCTAATTTCCAATGTTCAAGCTTCTCATTTTAGAAAGGTTTCGTAGTTCATAGTCTTATTCATTTGAGAATATAATTCTCCTTAAAACTATCTGAGAACATAAGTCTTATATGTGAGTAGGATATTCTTGTTTATAACAATCTTATTACAGCAGCCATGATCTAGGAAATATCATTTTGTCTCATCTTAGTTTCTATGCAGATGGAAGTTTCTCTGTTTTATTAATACTTAATTAGTCGAACATTTCCTTTTATTAACGCCGCAGATGGTTTGTCGATACACATTACGATTTCAAATCGTAAAACATTCTTAAGCCGTTATACCTAACCTCCCATAAAGCTAGTATAACTCTTAAGTTTTCAAAACCACATTACTTCTTCTTTCAAAATGATTCAAAATCTTTTGAAATACTTCAAGTTCTTTATTAACACATAACAAGCCGCTTATAGTTCAAATCGATTACCCTTTAAAACCACATGTATTTTCTTACCAACATAAAGTCATATAACCAACTTCCCATAAAGCCGTTATAACACTTTATGTTTTAAATCAATCAAATACATTTAGCACATGACGCTCACCGTACTACATAGTTCACACATATCATGCTAGAAGAGATAGGAAGAGGTTCACATACCGCGACGAGTATCGACTAATAGCAAAACGCTCCAACCGTCGGCTACTCCTAAGCCAAGCGGATCGCGCCACACGTAGTACTCCCACCTATAAGGCCACAAGGCGCTTATTAACATTTAGGTCTCATCGTAGAACTTTCTACAGAAATTTCGGCAGCACCTCCCCCCCCCGCAACAGCGCAAATCTCCTCCTCTATCGAGGCCGGCTACCAAGCCAACCAGGGGGGGGGTTATACATCTAACCCTAACGGGTACAACTCTACTCCATGGTACTACTACACAAGTTCATCAGAATACATACCTATGTAATTACTGATTCAAGATTTTCTTTAAATTCAGGCTTAAGTCAAAAGACATTGCCGATAACTACGTTCAGTTCTATTATATAGTATACTTCAACTATATATTCAAGCAATCATGTAATTTCCAATTACAATAGAGGGACAAGATAATTACCTCGATAAGCCCATAATTATCCTAGCGTAAAGTCGATCCTGGGCAAACGTTTAGCTCCAACTCCGAGCGCTCCAACCCGCTCTAAACCACCCTTAGAAGTTCTAACCAACTTTTACACAATACTCCAACGGACTATGGAGATTTTCCTAGGGTTTCGGTTTTGTGACTGACGGGAAGTATAATAGTATTTTCTGGGCTTTTCGTATAGGTATAACCTTAGAATACAACAAGGTATATGGCTAAGGAAATTTGGGCATTATAACAATACTTTTGAGAGTATTTCTACCAAGAGAGGGGGGGTATTTATACGAAAACACTAGGCTAGGGGGGGGGGGTACCCCACGGCCACACCCCAAAGGGGAGAGGGGGAGGCTCTCGGCCATAAAGGCCAACTCAAGGGGGAAAGGACGAGAACAAGGTGAAGGGAGGGAGGAAGAGCTCACAAGACTAAGGCATTTTTGGATGAAGAAGTCTTCAACCTTAAGGGGTATTTATAGGTCAAGGGATGGCCAACCAAAGGCCAAGATCAATCCATGTGTTAGGCAAGTGTAGGGCTAGGATTTACCAACACAAATATCCTACCAACTCCTTGACTTTTCCAAGGCACCAAAAACGTGCTCCACTTTGTCCAAATCGTCCAAATGGACGTTCAAGTCCACCAATTGGAGGGTGCAGTGCCGCCTCCCGTTGGTCCAAAATGTTTCGTCTCGGAAAAATCCGCAAAAATTAGAAATGACATAGCCGGAAATTCCCTACGAAAGTCGTGGAAAACGTTTAGTTAAAAACGACTCTAAGCGGGTGTTGTGAACAAAATTAATTCGCCAAGCCTTAGTACAAGTTTCAAATTTTCCACGCACGCCCCACGCATACTGGAAATACGGTATAACATTCTCCTTCCTTAGAAACATTCGTCCGAATGTTCCTTCTAAGTCTCAAAACAAGCGCGCTACCACTACTATACTTACGAGCACAATCACGCCACATCCGCCACGAAACACCCGCGCATAAAAACTTACATCCAAGTCCACGAGGAAACACCCTAACATCACCAAATGACACCACTTTGTCACTTTGTCGCGAGCCTTGCTCGACGACCCAACAATGGTACCGGCCGCTGCGATCCTCGAGGTCGCCGTACACTCGAACTCTTACCATATTTCGAGCATCGCTTGATTCAAAACTCGGGTTACTATCTCTAACGTGGCCATCATTAATCGGGAACACTGGATGGATCTTCGATACTTTCGAATATAACAAAACGAAGACGGACGCCCCGCCTCCTAAGTCGGACGACAAATGCTAACATATAGGCAACCCGCCTATCCTTCACATGAACTCACAAAGGCCCAAAGTAACTCGCTAAGTTCCTCTGCTTTCCAAAACTCGCCGCACTCCAAACCCGGTGGTACTTTCAAGAAGACCGACCGTGAACCTGAACTCTAAGCGTCGTCGCCGATTATCCGCACGATTCCTCTGAGCTGCCAGAACCTCTTCTAGACAAGCTTCTCACTATCCACAGTCTGCTGGAACAAGCCTAAACCAACTGTCTGAACCTTGCCAACCTCGAACCAATCGACCAAGAACTTACACTTCCGCCCTTACAAGGCTTCATAAGGCGATATCCGAACACCGAAATGGTAGATCAAACACTACCTCCACAGAGACAACAATCCTCACAACTACCCTGAAATCCACGACCGCCCGAGGCGAATGCGATCTCGAGACTCACGAGTTCTTAACCTGCTGGTAAACTTTTAGAAAACGAAAATAACCACAACCCGGGCTTCACTGTCGACATAAGGTAAAGGTAGGCACCCCGCAGCCTTTCAACCCTTCGATAACTCAACACACGAGTAAACGGTCGAACGAAGAACACGATGGCTGCCCCCATCGACCACCACCGGCCGAACGATCCACGAACTCAGACGTTAATCGAACATGGGCCTAACACCCTCGTGACTACCACAAGCGGGACCACCACAACCGACCCCACCACCAAACAGCCGCGGGTTGACCGCATCATGGCCTCAATCCGACCGTCAACGAGCAGCACAACACTAGTTCCCGATTCGAACAGCCTCACTAATCACGTTACGAAAACCTAGCGGTCTTCTTAGCTCAACTACCCCTTTCATTCCACACTACTAGGACCTATCCCAACCATAACTCACGCACTATGCACCGATAAGTGGTCAAACATAACACTACACCTTTCTCGAGATGGCCTCACCTCTAAGGTCTCTACGAAAAAGCTCTAAGGCTCACACCCTCTCTATCCCCAAAATCTTACTCGGTTAAACAATCATGATTTCAAATCACAACTATCACATCGCTATCGAACATAGCACCTAAGGTATACTCACCTTATCACATATACCGATCTCAGAGGGTTAAAGATATATCTATATCTACCGCTTCACTCCCTTAATCGCTCAAATCAAACACCGCCTGCAGGCGCATAACTAAGAAGGTGACGACTACCCATCGATCACGGCGCTAAGTCCTCCTACAAGGACACTCTTCGACACTGCACTCGACGGCCATAGTGTACAACAAGTACCAACCTAAAAGATGACATTCCGGGATGGCGTGTCACACCGTGAACGGAAGCCACGGAGTTCTAACCAACTCCGCATACCCCGAATGTCACGAACTCCGTGGAAGACCACTCGACCGGGCGAGGTGCATAACTGATCTGGGTGAGGTGACTTGCCTCGAAAGTTACTAAAGGACCTTCCGCTCGCCTCTTCTCGTGTCCTTCGTTAACTGCCGATTTCTACACGCTCGGCCACGCGCATAAGCCCGCATACGTGCCATGCCAAGCCTAATCAAGAATTACTCTTGCACAACCCTCTTTTAGATAGTCATCAAGACTCGCGGTACATCGGGATACTCTCTGGTAGCCAAATCTATAGCAAGCAACAGGGTCGCCTTTTTGCAATCTAAATGCTCTGTTCGTTCGCGAAGGCGTTCATATATCATGGCCGCAGAGGATCGCCGCTGCCAAACTCTCTTGGGGCTAGTGACGTCGCAGAAATCCCGAATGAAGCACTACCTAGGTAATGATTGGGCTGTGCCTCGCCACCCTCTGCATTTACTCGCAGCCTCCTGGCCGCTTTGCCTCACGGCTCGGGTTGCCTACGCGAGGAATATCGGTAAGGAAAGAAATACGTTAGAGGTCCAACTTACAACAGACTCTAAGGCACGATCTCAGAGTGAGAAGAATAGAAACCAATCCTAAGATATCCTATAGCCTCACGATTATTGATGGTGCACAACACACCGATAATCAAGACTTCATCGATACGGCTCAGACACTTTCCGAGGATTAATCGCTCGATACCACTTTGTCACGACCAACCGGGCGTGGATCGTGCCTTACCCCGCACCCAAGTAGACATACATCGAGTAATCAATGAACATAAAGACAATACATGAAACGGTGAAATAAGACGGTGAAATAAGAAGACAAAGCTAACCAAAAACGGTTACCTTCAAGATATATATAAATAGCAACTTTTTCAACATGAGCAGTTTAATCCTTTTTACAAACCCCGCCCACAACAAAGACTCTGCACTTAAGAATGATACGACAACAATGGCGGACGGGGCCCCGCCAAACCCCCGAATGTAAACACTTACGACGGCAGGACTATACCACCGATAAGCCTCCGAGAAACGGCTTCCCAAACGCTGAAACCGTGACCACGAGAGCTAGGATCAACGATCGGTGTACCTCAACTGCGGCATGAACGCACTTCAAGGAGGTCAAGATAACAGAGTATGTGAAACTGAAAATACATATCAGAAATGAAATCATAGCGATCATATAAAGCGAGACATGTATGATAACCAACTACGCTTTATAACAGCGAGCCATGTCAAGTTAGGGACTCACGCCTCAAGTCATCACTCAAGTATAACAATGGGTCTCGTGCCCACAACATCAATCATGCCCGTGGATTACCTTCCTCACCGCGGCCTATGATATAAAAGCACCAAGGAACACACATGAACACGTGTCCCACTGTGTCATAATAAAACTGTACGGGGTAAGTACGAAGGCATAGCCGACTACTAACACCCACAGTACCAACAAGGTCATGAACTGTATCATAAGATCTGTCTAGACCGTCACATGATCAAAGCTGGCCACTTGTCCGCAGTATCAATGTACGCGTCTAACCCTGGAACTCCCGCAGCTCCGCATAGGCCAATCTCATCGGCCCGCATGAGGTATTCCCCGCATCGAGGGTAGCTACTCCCGCATCGCCCCGACTTCGCGATCCGCATGGCCACATGGACCGCATGCCCGTAAAGGACGACACTAACACGGAACTCTCGTAGCTCGCATAGGCCCCGAGACTGCGTGAGGTATTCTCGAATCATAGGTCCATCGACCACCGAGTCTACCCCGACGGAGGGCTTAACCCCCGGAATCATCTCAAGAGATGAATGCCACAATACTATCATAACGACTGATAGTTAATAAGCACAATCAAGGGAAACCCCTTCACACCAACATCACAAGATACTAACACACGTAGCATCCCAACACGTTTACTTATCAACGCAATCAAGAAAATATTACAAGGCTATCACAAACCAATACAATCAAGTTGTTCACACAAGGTACCTTCTACTATATGATTAACAAAATCGGGTTTTTATCCCCAAAGTACTTCATACATTAACTCTTTAAAAGATACGTTACTTTCACAATGTCACACAATACGTAGTATAAAATAGAGTGACTATCCTTTTAAAGTAAATCAATTACTTCTCTTTGTAAAATCAAGTAGCAACATTCTTTTCCAATGTTCAAGTTTGCCTAAGTTCCAATGTTCAAGCTTCTCATTTTAGAAATGTTTAGTAGTTCATAGTCATATTCATTTGAGAATATAATTCTCCTTAAAACTATCTGAGAACATAAGTCTTATATGTGAGTAGGATATTCTTGTTTATAACAATCTTATTACAGCAGCCATGATCTAGGAAATATCATTTTGTCTCATCTTAGTTTCTATGCGGATGGAAGTTTCTCTGGTTTTATTAATACTTAATTAGTCGTAACATTTCCTTTTATTAACGCTGCGGTGGTTTGTCGATACACATTCGATTTCCAAATCAAGAAACATTCTTAAGCCGTTATACCTAACCTCCCATAAAGCCAGTATAACTCTTAAGTTTTCAAAAACCAAGCATTACTTCTTCTTTCAAAATGATTCAAAATCTTTTGAAATACTTCAAGTTCTTTATTAACACATAACAAGCCAGTTATAGTTCAAATCAGTTACCCTTTAAAACCACATGTATTTTCTTACCAACATAAAGCTGTTATAACCAACTTCCCATAAAGCCGTTATAACACTTTATGTTTTAAATCAATCAAATACATTTAGCACATGTACGTCTACCGTACTACATAGTTCACACATATCATGCTAGAAGAGATAGGAAGAGGTTCACATACCTCGCGACGAGTATCGACTAATAGCAAAACGCTCCAACCGTCGGCTACTCCTTAAGCCAAGCAGATCGCGCCACACGTAGTACTCCCACCTATAAGGCCACAAGGCGCTTATTAACATTTAGGTCTCATCGTAGAACTTTCTACAGAAATTTCGCAAAGACCTCCCCGCAACAAATGCAAATCTCCTCTCTATCGAGGCCGCTACCAAGCCAACCAGTGGGGTTATACATCTAACCCTAACTGTACAACTCTACTCCATGGTACTACTACACAAGTCTCTGTAATACACCCTATGTAATTCTGACAAGATTCTTCTTTAAATTGGGCTTAAGTCAAAAGACATTGCCGATAACTACGTTCGATTCTATTATATAGTATACTTCAACTATATATTCAAGCAATCATGTAATTTCCAATTACAATAGAGGACAAGATAATTACCTCGATAAGCCCATAATTATCCTAGCGTAAAGTCGATCACAGGCAAACGTTTAGCTCGAACTCCGAGCGCTCAACCCGCTCTAAACCACCCTTAGAAGTTCTAACCAACTTTTACACAATACTCCAACTGACTATGGAGATTTTCCTAGGGTTTCGGTTTTGTATTGACGGAAGTATAATAGTATTTTACGGGCTTTTCAGATAGGTATAACCTTAGAATACAACAAGGTATATGGCTAAGGAAATTGGGCATTATAACAATACTTTTGAGAGTATTTCTACCAAGAGAGTGGGTATTTATACGAAAACACTAGGCTAGGGGTACCACGCCACACCCCAAAGGGGAGAGGGGGAGGCTCTCGGCCATAAAGGCCAACTCAAGGGGGAGGGGCTCTCGGCCAAGGGGGGAAAGGACGAGAACAAGGTGAAGGGAGGGAGGAAGAGCTCACAAGACTAAGGCATTTTTGGATGAAGAAGTCTTCAACCTTAAGGGGTATTTATAGGTCAAGGGATGGCCAACCAAAGGCCAAGATCAATCCATGTGTTAGGCAAGTGTAGGGCTAGGATTTACCAACACAAATATCCTACCAACTCCTTGACTTTTCCAAGGCACCAAAAACGTGCTCCACTTTGTCCAAATCGTCCAAATGGACGTTCAAGTCCACCAATGGAGGTGCCAAGTGTCGCCTCCCGTTGGTCCAAAATGTTTCGTCTCTCGGAAAAATCCGCAAAAATTAGAAATGACATAGCGGAAATTCCCTACGAAAGGCGTGAAAGCGTTTCGCAAAAACGACTCTAAACGGGTGTTGTGAACAAAATTAATTCGGCCAAGCCTTAGTACAAGTTTCAAATTTTCCACGTACGTCCTTACGTACATACTCTGGAAATACGGGGTATAACACGGGTAGTATAGGCGCCCCTCCTTAAAGGGCCGGATGTACTTATGGAAGATAAGTAAGTTATATAGAAATGTACTTAATGATTTTTCCTAATCATGTGCGTAAGAATGTGGCTATAACCTTTATTGAAAATGGGAAAAGATATTGATGTGAAATTAAGTTCATAAGTGGTAATGACACGGCAGGATCTGGTATGTATTTTTATACTTGTCCCTGTCATTCTTTTGTACGATTATGATCACATTTCAGACGTTATTTCTGTTCCATATTCGATTTTGTTATCGACCCCTTCCGGGCTGCGTCAAATGCCCGCAGGTTTTAGGTACCCAGGTTGGTGATCCTTGCTCTTAGGATCTCGGTTCAGTTTTTGGGAAAAAGCTCCATTTGCTCCGGAGGCTTATCTCTTGGTACGGTTTTCCCTGAGGTAGTAGATTCATGTATATTCAGGGGTATGGCGGGGCCCTGTCCCGCCACAGTTGTTATGATAAAAACTCTTAGAGGTCTGTAGTCACATATTTGTGGGTCAGTTTGTAAAGAAATGAGGCAACTGCTTCGGTTGTATATATTTATGTCCAGGAAGGTAGCCCTATCGGCTAACTTTGTTGTTTACTGTTGTTTTATTTTATAAGTTTCATGTATGTTCCGCTGATTATCTCTGATGTATACCTGTAAGGGTGCCCAGGTAGGGCACCAGTCGCGGTCCCGGGGTCGGGTCGTGACACTCATTTTCGAAAGGTTTCGTAGTTCATAATTTTAATCACTTGATGATATAATTCTCCTTTAAAAGCAATTTGAGAAACATATGTCTGATACGTGAGTAGGTTATTCTTGTTTATAACAATCTTATTTAAGCAGTCATGAATCTAGGAAATGTAACATCATTTTGTCTCATCTTAGTTTCTATGCAGATGGAAGTTTCTACTGGTTTTACTAATACATTATTAGTCAAAACATTTCCCTTTATTAGCGCTGCTGTGATTTGTTCGATACTTATTCTGATTTCCGAAATCAGTAAAACATTATTGCTTTTAAAATCAAGTACTCATTACTCGCGAATGAGGTTTTACAACATTTTTAACAAAATGTTAATTACCAAGCAAAACAGGTTAAGTCTCTTATCTTTAAGATTAAGCCTCTTAACTTTTAAAATCAGTAAACCATTCTCTTTACCTCTCTTAAAACGTTATACTTAACTTCCCATAAAGCTAGTATAACTCTTCTTTATTTTCACACATCAAGTCAGTTACCTTTTAAAACCACAAAGCATTTTACGCATGTACGTCTACCGTACTACATAGTTATACACATATCATGCTAGAAAAGGTAGGAAGAGGTTCACATACCTCGCGACGATTATCGACTAATAGCAAAACGCCCAAGTACCTCTCAAACCGTCGGCTACTCCTTAAGCCAAGTAGATCGCGCCACGCACGCATGGTACTTCAACCTATAAGGCCACAAGGCGCTTATTAACATCTAGGTCTAATCGTAAAACATTCTACGTAAAATTCGCAAGATTTTCCCCGCAACCGCGTAAATCTCCTCCTCTATCGAGGCCGGCTATCAAGCCAACCAGGGGGGGGGGGTTTATACATCTAACCGGATGTGTACAATTCTACTTCACAGTAATGCTACACAAGTCTACTGTAATACAGTCCTATGTAATTACAGTTCAGTTCTCTTTCTTTATATTCAGGCTTAAGTCAAAAGACATTGCCGCAATGCTAGGTTCAGTTCTATATATAGTATACTTCAACTATATAATCTTACAACATGTAATTTCCAATTACAATAAGGGGACAAGATATTACCTCGATAAGCCCAAAATTATCCTTGTTTAATGTCGCTCCTGAGCAACGTTTAGCTCCAACCCGCTCCAAACCACCCTTAGAAGTTCTAACCAACTTCTACTTAATACTCCAACTATCTATGGAGATTTTCCTTAGGGTTTCGTTTTTGTGACTGACGGGAAGTATAATAGTATTTCTGGGCTTTCGTATAAGTGTAACCTTGGAATACTACAAAGGTATAAGGCTAAGGTAATTTGGGTATAGTAACAATACTTTTGAGAGTATTTCTACCAAGAGGGGGGGTATATATACGAGACAACACCACAAGGGGTGTATACCTCGCCTACCCTACCAGTGGGGTACTCTCGGCCAAGGGGGGGGAGCTATCGGCCACAAGGCCTCACAAAGGGGGGGAGGGGGGGTTTTGGACGAAACCCCAAACAAGGGGAGGGAGGAATTTTATAATTAGGAAATATAGGAATGAATGAAGTATTCAAACTTAGGGGTATTTATAGGACAAGCCAAGGCCAACCAATGGCCAAGATCATGCCAAGTGCATAGCAAGTGTAAGGCCAAGATTGGGACAAGTGTGTGTGGGTCCCACTTTATCAATCAACACACAAAATATCCTACCAACTACACTCTCCAATTCGGCTCATTACCGCCCCATAGGTCCACAAATGAGAGGGTGCCAAGTGGCGCCCTCTTGTTGGTCCAACACGTTTCGTCTCTCGGAAAAATCCGCAAAAAATAAAAATGACATAGCCGGAATTTTCCCTTCGCAAGTTATGTAAAACGTTTCGTCGAAAAACGACTCTAACCGGGTGTTGTGCACAAAGAACTTTCGGCCAAGGGTGCCACATGGGGGTGACACGTGTCGCCCCCCGATTCGTCCAAAATATTTCGTCTTCCGAAAATATCCAAAATCCCGGAAATCTCAAAAACAAAGCGGGCCCCACAAAACCGTAAATTTCTCCCGTGGGCCCCACGTGACCATTTCCGAAAATAAAATCCCAAAATTCTAATATAATCTATGAAGTCCAAAAACCAAATCTGGGAATCCAATTCCCATTAACGAACCTTTTTCTTCACAAAAACCGGAAACTTTTCCGTCGAAAACTCACATCTTTCTTTCTTTTCAAAATTTCGCGTACTCTGCACGCACGCCCTCACTAACATACCGCAACTACGGGGTATAACACGATATTCGATGGCGCCTTATGAGGCCTTGTATGGGAGAAAGTGCGATCGCCGATAAATTTGGTTTGATGTGGCGAGTGTAGTTAGTGGGACCGGACTTGATCTGAGCGATGGATAAGGTGAAGCTTATCCAGGAGCGGCTATTGACAGCTCAGAGTCGACAGAAGTCGTATGCGGATCATCGTCGTCGGCATCTGGAGTTTGAGGTTGATGATTGGGTTTTCCTGAAGGTGTCACCCATGAAGGGTGTGATGAGGTTTGGGAAGAAAGGGAAGCTCAGCCCAAGGTACATTGGGCCTTATCAGATTGTCCGCAGGGTAGGCAAGGTTGCCTATGAGTTGGATCTGTCGTCCGATCTGGAGGCAGTGCATCCAGTTTTTCATGTTTCTATATTGAGGAGATGTATCGGAGATCCATCTAGAGTACACCCGATTGACGATGTCCAGGTGACCGAGGGGTTATCGTATGAGGAGAGTCCCATAGCGATACTCGATCGTCAGGTTAGGCGGCTGCGGACGAAGGATGTGGCTTCCGTCAAGGTCTTATGGCGGAACGAGAATAGAGAGGAGATGGCGTGGGAAGCAGAGGAGGACATGAGGCAGAGGTATCCTCACTTATTCCCCACACCTCCAGGTAACTCCCTTTCCTACTTGCTGGTTTTAATTTTCATATGTGCTTAAGTGTTGTATTGTGGCCATGTGTGGCATTTGCAAACTGTTTACGTTATGAGGAACTTTATCGTTATCTGTCTTGAGAAGGAACATTCGGGACGAATGTTTCTAAGGAGGGGAGAATGTTATACCCCGTACTTTCAGAGTATGTATGCGAGGACGTACGTACGATTATTCAAGCCCTAATTAGGTAAAGAATGAACTTGTGAACTTTCAACGGATAAGATTCCGAACCTTGTGAAGGAAATTCTACGTTTTTAATATTTTAACCGATTACGGATTTTTTCCGAGAGACGAAATATTTTGGACCAATAGGAGGGCGACATGTGTCACCCTTAGTTGGCATGGGTTGGACGAAATGTGGGGCTAGTGGACAAGTCAAAAGTCAAGTCTTGCAAGATATTTTCTTTGGGTGAGTGGGAGTATCTTGGGGCGTTTTTTGTGGGCAAGTGGGGGTTTGCCTTGGACGATTTTAGGGTGCAAGTGGAAGGCCACATGGCTCTTTGTTGTGGGGGACATATGTCCCAATGTTGTGGTGGACATATGTCCCAAGGTTGTGGTGGACACTTGGTGGAAGACTCCACTCACACAAGCTATCTAATCTTCACCCTCCATTTGTGTTAATCTTGGCCCTTGGTGTTTCTATAAATACCCCCCTCTTGTGCAAGACTTCTTCATCCACAAAACAAATTCCAAGTCTCCAAACATCCTTCCCTCTAGTTGTGTTCTCGTCCAAAGTCCTCCACACGCTTTCCTAGTTCTCGTCCAAACACCCTTTTCCCCCCTTCCTTGTTGTTCTCGTTGAAATGCCCCCCCATTGGTAGAAAAATTATTCTCCAATTATTGTTACTATGCCAAAATACCTTGTAGTATTCCAAAGTTACGTCTACACTAAAAGCCCAGAAATACTACTTTATATCCATTAGTCACAAAACGAAACCCTAAGGAAAATCTTCATAGTTGGTTGAAGTATTAGGTAGAAGTTGTTTGGAAACTTCTAAGGGTTTCTTGGAGCTATCGGAGCGTGCAGAATAAGAGCTAAACCTTGCTCAGGATCGACTTATATCTTGGATAATATTGGGCTTGTCGAGGTAAATATCTTGTCCTTCTATTGTAATTGGAGATTACATACTGTAGTAGTATAGAAGTGAGTATAAGACGTATAGAAGGATGGTATAAAAGAAGAGAATTGAACTGTACTTACATAGGACTGTATTTACAGTAGACTTGTGTAGTTTAACGGGTAGGGAAGTGCTGCCCGATTTTCCGTAGAATAGAGAACCCTCTGCTTAGAATATTCTACAGAGTAGTCTAGACGTTGATAGACGTATTTGACTATTATAGGTTGATACTCTGCGCGCGACATATTCGACTTGGCAGGTGGATTTCGCCGAGGAGGTATGTGACTCTTCCTATCCTCTTGAGCATGATATTTTTGATATATATATATAGTACGGTAGACGTACGTGTGTTAACTAAAACTGGTTTTACTCTGTTGTCTCTTGACTTGAGTTTTAAATAATAAGAATCTTGAAGTATTTCAAAAGAATTATGAATCATTTTTTAAAGAAGAGTAATACTTGGTTTTAAAAGCTTAAAGAGTTATACTAGCTTTATGGGAAGTTAGGTATAACGACTTAAGAAAGATAAAAGGAACGGTTTACTTATTTGTTTATAAAAGTCTTGTATTGATTTCTGAAAAGTGTAGTAAGATGGTTTGATAAGTAAACATGTTATGATGCTACGTGTGTTAGTGTCTTGTGATGTTGTGTAAGGGGGTTATTCTTGTTGTGCTTACGTTGTTAAACGTTAAGCCCGTTGTACTGTTATTATATCACATACCCCTCTGACTTGTTATGATGCCGAGGACTTGCCACCCTCGATGCGGGGAATACCTCATGCGGTCTGTGTGACTATGATTCGAGGAATACCTCATGCGATGCGGTGACCATGCGCGAGTGCGGAGTTCGGGATGATCACTCGGTGTGTTACGCGAGGTATACCTCATGCGATCTGTGTGACTATGATTCGAGGAATACCTCATGCGGTCTGTGTGACTATGCGGACTGCGGGAGTCCAGGAGGATGCCGCGGGTTAGCTACCCCCGATGCGAGGAATACCTCATGCGGGTCTGTGTGACCTATGTGGAGCTGCGGGAGTTCCAGGATTAGGCACGCATAATGATACGATGGGCGATTGACCTTGCTTCGATCATTAGCGGCCTAGAAAAGACCAGTTACATTATATCTATTTTTGCTCTTGTCTATGCTGTGACACTATGTGCGGTTGAACTGGTTGTAATTGTAAATGGTTTTAAAATACTATGATTTCATTTAAAGTACTTTACAGTTTCGCATACTTGGTACCTGTTGTACTGACCTCCTTCGGGGGGGCTGCGTTCATGCCGCAGGTAAGGGGAAGCAGGTGGTAGATCCTCATTCTTAGGATCCTTACTCTGGTGTCAGGAGCTCCATTCCTCCGGAGGCTCGACTTTTGGTACTACTCTCCCTGGTGTTGTAGATATTTTGTACATTCAGGGTATGGCGGGGCCCTGTCCCGCCATAGTTGTTTACTTCCTTAGAGGTCTGTAGTCCTATTGTAAAGTTGGGATGTAACTGTTCACTCTTGATGTATATATATATATGCCGAAAGGCAACTTTTCTCAGATAAACTGTTTCTCATTTCATAGTGTTTCATGTCTTGTTTTTATATTCCGCTGATTACTCTGATGTACGACTACTTGGGTGCCCGGGTAAGGCACCAGTCACGGGCCCCGGAACGGGTCGTGACACCCTCAGTTAGAGCGGAAGGAGGTCGGACGCTAAGACTGAATCTGAAATCTAGAAAAAGCTGTCTAGGAAGACCCTTTGTAAATATATCCGCAAACTGATATGACGATGACACATGAAATACCCTTACATGACCAAAAGTCACCTTCTCACGAACAAAGTGAATGTCCATCTCAGTGTATTTGGTTCGCTGATGTTGAACCGGATTATGAGACAGATATATAGCGGATAAATTATCACAATAGACCAAGGAAGTCTTACGTAATGGACACTGAAGCTCCAAAAGAAGGTTTCAGAGCCAACATATCTCAGCAACAACATTAGCGACGCCTCTGTACTCTGTTTCTGCACTCGAACGGGACAATGTGGGTTGCCTTTTGGCAGACCAAGAAATAAGATTATCCCCTAAAACACACAGTAGCCTGAAGTGGAGCGCTGCGTGTCCAACCTGCCCAATCAGCATCCGTATATGACAGTAACCTGGTCAGAGCTGAGGGGTATAGATGCAAACCATAATCAAGTGTGTCTTTAACATATCGAATGATACATTTGAGGGCAGTAAAGCGAGACTTCCTGGGGCATGCATAAATAAACATACATGCTGAACAACATAAGCAATATCAGGCCTAGTGAAAGTGAGGTATTGCAGTGCACCTGCAAGACTTCTATAAAGAGTGAGATCTGACGACCGAACTTTCGGTGGCGGCAGTTTCTGCGTCTGTCATCGCCGGAACAGTGACAGCCCGACGAAATGTTTGTTGGACAAACGGTGATGGGTCCGAATTTTCGAGAATTTGATAATTAGTGACTCGAAATTTTTTAATGTTGTCAAACGGAAAACCTAGAAAGGCGCACGAAGTAGACCGGGATGCTAATTTGTGAGGTGCGATGGATGTCAAATTTGGGTAACACAGACAACCGAAAATTCTAAGGTGGTCATAGGTGGGGATCCAACAGTAGAGAATTTCGGTACGTGTTCTATTTTGAATCGCACGGGTAGGTAAAATGTTGAGAATATTTTCTGCAATTTTTAATGCATAAACCCAAAAATGAGGGGGCAGAGACACATGAAAAAAAAGGTTTGAATCATACTATTAATGATTCAGAGAATTCTTTCAGCTTTTCTATTTTGAGGGGAGGTATGAGGGCATGAGAAACGAAAAATCATGCCGTTAGCCGCACATAATTGATGAAAGAAGAAATTATTAAACTCACGACCATTATCACATTGATATGATTTTATGTCTTTTTCAAATTGTGTTTTAATCAGTGTACGAAACTCAACAAATTTGGAGAACACTTGAAATTTGAGTTTGAGTGGATAGACCCAAAGAAAGTAAGAGAAATCATCCAAAAATACCAGATAGTATTTCTGACCTAAGTTGATGGTTATGAGAGATGTTCATACATCAGCGTGAATAATATCAAAGGGAGAGAAAGTAGTACTCATCGAAGTCGTAATTGGTAGTCTAACGTGTTTTCCTAACTGACACGAGGAGCAACTATGACAAATATTATTTTTGTTGCATTGGACTAGATTTTAATTTCTAAGAGAATAAAAAATGTGAAACCCCGGATGATCAAGTCTATTATGTCACGTATAGAGAGATATGGTTGTTAAAATGGTGGGAGGAGTGACACTAGCAGCGGATGTGGGTAGAAACAGATATTGGTCCCCCTCCCTATTTCATCGCGTAAGGAGTTTCCCGGTACGAAGGTCTGTTATAGAAAATTCAAACGGGTCAAACTTAATTGAGATAGAATTATCGGTGACAAATTTTCTAACAAAGATTAAATTATTAATGATGTTTGGGGCATAAAAGACGTTTTTAAGAGAGAAGTCGGGGTGCGGTGGTGGGGTAATTGTGTGGTCAAATCTTTGAATTGAAATGCGATGACCACTATCAACCATAATAGATTGTGGAGTTGGTAACTAGCGCAGTTTAAAAAGATTACCTGAATTGTTAGTGAGATAAGATGTGACGCTCGTATTCATATACCACGCATTATCAGTTGACGAGGCAATAAAGCCATTTATTTATTCTTGGGTAAAGAACAAGGTGGCGATGGCGACGGCCCATCGGGATCGGGTTTGCGGCGAAGTGGCCTGGGCCGAAAAAGGGGCGGGTCGAGCGGGCGAACTGGAGGGTCGGTCGGCGGGACCATACCATGTCCCGCCCCGATCCCGTTGGTAGGGGGTGACGGCCTGACGGATCGACGGCGGGGGGTTTTTTTTTTTTTTTTTTTAATTTTTTCACTAAATTAAAAATAATAAATTACTAAGTACTAACAAAGTAACATTAACATATACTTGTCATATTATAGACTTATAGTATTATAATTTATAATATATTTATAAAGTATAAAGTATAAACTATAAACTATAAAGTATAAACTATAAAGTATAAAGTATAAAGTTATAAACTAAATAATTAAACAAAGACAAGAATAGTGTAAAAAAAACATCCCAAGACTGTTTTTGTGCCTTTTATATTATTAATTTCATTGAAATATCAAATATACAAGATTCAAAATTACATTGTAGTGTACTGTTGTTGAAAAAAATTGCAAAAGAGTGAAAGACATAGAAAAATTTAAAAATTGCAATGAAATAAATTACCAATTTGAAAATATTTTTTCTAATTTCTTGTGGTTCTTCGGTTGGAATTGGTATATCTTGATCAAATTGTTCCACGTCGCTACTCATGCCTTCAGATAAAATGTCGTTGTAGTTGTCGTCATCTTCTTCGTTAATCTCTGGTTGACCGCACCTCCTTCGCTCCGCTCGTATCCAATCTCTGAATAGTACCGCCATCTCCAAGCTGTCTCCGGCTAATGAGTGTCTGTGCTCTCCTATTTGAAATCGCACTGAAAAAGCGCTTCGAAGCGACTGATGACGCTTGAATGTTCAAAATATCTCGGGCCATCATTGAAAGTGTCGGAAATGTCTTCTCATTCTGGCTCCAATATTTCAGCAAATCTTCCTTTCCTTCTTCATTGATAACTGCTTGGTAAGGTAAATTACCCTGCAAAATAAAAACATCGAACTCACTAATTTGGTTAGCACTGCTACCACCGCACATTTTATTTCTGAGGCTTTCAATAGAATTAATATTAGGCCTAGCCACAGAAACTGCTTGTCGTTTTTTAGGTTGTGTTGAAGAAGAAGATGATACAAAAGTCGGTTGGTTACTAGCACTTTCTTGCTGGTAATGCCGATATACTTTTTTGCATTCATCTTCTACGCTATTCAACACTTCTTCTAGCGTTAGTTCAATAGGTGGTTCAACATTTAAATTTTTGGGAGTTGGAGGTGGTAGTACGTCCATACAGGTATATATATTTTCAATAAGACTTTTACAACCCTCTACTTTAATAGTCGAGTTTAATACAGCACCAATAATATAAATAGGGGGAATAGGAATAAAATATTTTTAATTTCATAAACATTTTTTAATAGCATGAGTATAAGGTGTTTTTCCATATATTCTTTAAGAAGTAAAAATATTATAGCTATATAAAACAACATAGTTGAAATAGTAGGATAATATAAAGTAGAAAATTCTTTTGTTGCTCGTTGAAAATTTTCTAAAAATACAATAAGTTCTCTAATTTTCTCCCAATCAGTATCCACAATCATATCATTTGGATTTTGATTATGGGCGTTAAAAAATAAAGTAATAGGTTTTCTATAGTCATAAGCAACAACTAGTTGGTCATATAAAGAATTCCACCTAGTTGGTACTTCTTCGGGAATTTTTCTGTAAGATAGTCCACAATCGTGGCAAGTTTTTTATATTCTTTTCTTTGTTGAATTCTATTATTTTTAAAAATAAAGTGTATAGCAAATTGTATTTTTTCAAGAATATCTTGAAAAAGTGAAAGATCATCCTTTACAACTAAGTTATAAATATGGCACGCACATTTGATATGAAAATGTTTTGGAAAAGACGGAGTTAAAACATTTCTTAAAATACTAATAGCAGAATTGTTAGAAGATGCATTATCTAATGTAATACTCATAACTTTATCGGTTATTCCGTAATAATCGGCGACTGAATAAATATTTTCTGAAATAAACTCACCAAAGGTGCCTACTATCTATATATCTATATGCTAAAATACGTTTTTGCATAGACCATTTATAATCTATCCAATGACAGGTTACCGTTAAATAATCATGGCCGTTAGTACTACGACCTATATCAGAAGTTAAAACAACTTTGCAATTTAAATGATATAATGCATAACGTAAATACTGTTGATATTCATGTGCAAATTTAAATACATCTCTTTTAACAGTTGATCTAGGAAAACCTTTATAAGCAGGATTATACATATCTCTAATATAATGAATAAAATCAGGAGATTCAGAAATGAAAAGGCAAACCTCCACAAAGAACTAATTTTGCTAGTGCTTCCTATCTTTATGTTTATCAAATTTAGGGCCAACAACTCCCCCCGTCATAGGGTTAATTTGACCCTGTACTTTGTCCGGACACAGTATGTGAACCTTGTCCCGATTGAGAGGACGTTTGTTCACCAGTTTTTTCAATCATGTATTGGGCATGCAAGGCTTTGTGTTTTTGCAACAGGTGTCTTCCTAAACCCCCCGTCCCACCATGACCTTGTCCAGTTTTAAAAGAATAAACATTTTTACAAGTTTTACATACAGCTACTTGATTAGCTACGTCCCTGTCAAAATATTTCCATACAACTGATTTTAATGGTCGTTTTGCCGGACCTCGTCTCATAGTAGGGGGGATAGGAGGCATTTCACTAGTGGGTGTATCATCATCTTCATTAATAGGTGTATCATCAACTAGAGTGTCATCTAAATTAAAATCTTCTTCAATTTCAGGATAATCATTTGTGTCAAGATCATATGGTATTTCAGGAAACATTTCAGGATCTATAAAATCATCTTGTCTAGGAATAACTGGAACAGGAATACTAGAAGAAGTACCCTTGCCCTTGTTACCACCCCTACTAGAAGAAGCCTGACCCTTACCCTTACCCAACATGCCTCTTAGTCCTTTCATTTTAATTATGCTAATAAATAGTTAAAGATAATGAAATTAAATGTGCTAAATGAAATAAAGACAAAATAATAATTTAATGAGAGAACGAATGTACCAAACGCCGACGTAGAGTCGACGTGTAATCGAGAGGTTGAAAATTGAAACTTTGCTCGATAGATAATCCTCAAGCTAGTTGCCAACTTCTCAAATTAATAAATAGATTGAATATGTAGACAATGTTGTATAGAGAATTAGAGATTGATTGAGAGATTAGAGAGTAGAAAGATTTGTGAAAATAATAAGAAGAGGAATGAGGTATTTATAGGGTTAAAAATAAATATAAAGGGGTAGGGGTTGGGGAGGAGGCCTAAAATGGCATTGTCCAACGGCCAAATGTAAAATGGCCGTTGGACAACGGCTATTTTGTGCAAAGTGGTCGGGGCGGGATTTGGGCGGGGGTGGGCGGGTGGGCGGTCGGGGCGGGATCGGGGCTCAAGTGGTTTGCCTCGGGACCATACTGCCCCGCCTTGTTCGAGCCCGGCCCGCTTTTTTTTTAATACCGTGTCTGGTCGGGTCGTGGGTCGGTCGGGCCGAGACGGAATGGTCGGCCCGCCCATCGCCAGCCCTAGTACTAAAAAACAAACTTTTAATTATTTTAGGTAAAGAAAGAAAACAAAAGAAACAGAGAAATGTAGTGTGCTTTCCCAATGGACAAGATGTTACAAAGAAGAAAAAGGCAAAAGTTGTCTACAGAAAGGAGTGTGTCTTTGTTTTCTGATGTATTTTCCTTTTGGACAAGATGGGACAAAGAAGAGAAAGGCAAAAGTTTTTTTTTTTTTTTTTTTTGTTGACGAAGGAACCCGCAGCCGCTACTCTTTTCGTGTGCCGCAGAAACCTCTGATCGACGCAAAGAGTCGCAAACCACGTCAGCCATGTAAACCGCAAAAGTTGGCTGCATAAAGGGATGTGATTTGTTTTTTGACACAACGGGACGGAGAAGAAAAAGACTCACACTGTGGACTTTCTCGGGCAAGAGAGGGAACAGCTAAAGGACTGTTTCTCGAGCAGTGAGCCGCCGGTAAAAATAGGGAAAAATATAGTAAAGGGTAGGTTTTGGTTCTGATATCACGTAAAATTATATTAATTTTCTTTAGATGTTTTTTTTATTAATATAAAATATATATAAATATATAATATTGATTCTTTATACAATAGGAATCTTAATTTTATCATAATTACATAAATCTAAATATGATAAAAATACAAGTATGTGTACATGTGCTAACACTTTTATCATAATTTACTTAGTGTATCTTATAATCCTTGTGGAAATTGCTAAAACACTGCAACTTTTATCGGCACACTTTCCTTTTCATTATTTTGTGCTGAAAGTTCTATCCCCTACTGTTAATGACCCTATAGTTTTTTTATTCAATTGCCGTGGAAATCCTTTCTTTGCTATGTTAAGATTTTTTTCTTATAACGAATATGTTGTCTCGTCAACAAATTAAAAAAAATCTTCACAATAATGAATCTATTCAAGATTATTTTGATAATTTTTCTCGATAAGAAATTATATATGTTTATTTATAGAATGGGGAATAAAAACTTAAGAGTGAAATTTTTTGTCAAAAGAAACTAGATTTACAATTTTTTCTACTTTCTTTTTTTTCAGTTTGACTATTTGATATTTGACTTGATTTAGCAATTCGAATGTAACGATTACGTCTAATAAGGGACTAAATTTAGTAAATCGAATGTATCCATTACGTTCGTAGGATTCGTTTGGTACGTCACATTAAACTGTATAATTTTGCATGAACTATACTGTAATGTAATGGACTGTACTGTATTAATATATAATGGACGGTTCTAGAATATTAATATATAATGAACTATATTTTTTTATTATCTTGCTGGATGCCTGGTTGGAAAAGCATTACTTGACTTGTCCCAAAATAGGCATAACATGTCGGACCAAACACCACTTAATTTATTTTTCTAAACATGCTATCCCATTTAGTCAAGCAAGACAATTGTGTTTGAAATACAATATATGATGAATGTTATTGTAATAGCAGTCGTTTGAAGACGTATTAGTCAATTATGTTAAGTAAATTAAAAGCGTGGTTGGCAGATAAAAACATTGACACACAAGTCTTCCTATTTAAAATCATGGCATTTTGCATTATTATATTCTGTGTGCGTCTTCATGCACCTAATTTTCTTCTTTTGCACCTAATTTTCTTCTTTTATCCACTCATCCAATGTTGGAACTTTCCCACTATCAGTTGTACATTATTGACTCTTGTGTTTTTTTTTTTTTTTTTATAATCGAGGTTTTCAGGTTTGCGTCTGACTATTTCACTGGTGACGTCTTTGAGGTGATGACACCGGTCCTTCAACAACATCACCAGTAAATCGCGGGATGTGCTCCAGTGACTAGTTTCTGGGAGCGTACAACTGATCAATGAGACAAGGTCAAATTCCCCAACATGCAGAATTTCTTCGCGCCTGCGGGGAATCGAACCCACGCTGTCCATGTCAGAGCGCCTTATAGCGCCCAGACTTTACCACTGGACTATGCCCCGGAGGATGACTCTTGTGCTTTTGGTATGCGTTCTAGTTATTCTAAACTTCTCTTCCTCTAGTTATTTCTGTCTTTATTCGGTCATACATGAAGTTTCTTTCAGTCAAAATTGAGAAAATATATTTCGTTTTTTCTCAAGAACAAATTTAAATTAATTACCATAAAACATATCTGAGTCGAAAATATATTTCGCTTTTTCTCAAGAACAAATTTAAATTAATTACAATAAAACATATCTGAGTCATTTTATTAGAATGGTGGCATACACTAGGATAATTAAAGACATGTACGATAGAGTCAAGACCTGAACAGTGGGAGGAAACTCAAAATATTTTCTAGTCGTGATGGGTTGCATCAGGGATCTTCCCTTAGTCTGTTTCTATTTTCCTTGGCGATGGATGAATTGATGTGTCATATCCAATGGGAGGTAACATTGTGTATGTTATTTGTGGATGGTATAGTTCTGATTGACAAAATTCGCGATGGAGCTAATTCCAGGCTGGAGGTGTGAAGACAAACTATGGAATCTAAAGGGTTCAGGGAACAGGATCAAAACTGAATACTTGAAATGCAAGTTCTATGATGTAACACATGAGGTTGTTGTGGAAGTGAAGCTTGATACACATGCCATCTCCAAGAGAGCAAGTTTCAAGTATCTTGGGTATTTAATCTATAGATAGATCTGTCACACATCATATTGATGCGGGGATGAAATGGAGGCTCGATCTCCTCTAGAGTCTTGTGTGATAAGAATGTATCATCAAAACTTAAAAACAATAACTAAAGAGTGGTGGTTAGGTCGACTATGTTATATGAGGGCAAAGTGTTGGACAATTAATAACTCTCGTGTTCAGAAGATGAGAGTTGCGGAAATGAAAATATTGAGGTAGATTTGTGAGCATACAAGGAGAGATAAGATTATGAAGAATGAAGACATTCGGGACAAGGTGGGAGTGAGACTGTATGGTTAAAAAATGAGGGAAGCGAGGCTGAGATGGTTCGGCCATGTGAAGAGAAAATGCACAGATATCACAGTGAGGAAGTGTGATAGGTTAGCAAATGTGGGTTGAAGGATATGTAGATGTAGACCGAAAATATTCTGGATAGAGGTGATAGGAAAGACATGACATATCTTCAGCTTACCGAGGACATGACCTTAGATAGGGGAATATGAAGATCGACAATTAGGGTAGAAAGTTAGTAAGTAGTTGAGTGTTATCTCATATTTTCCTACGAGATAGTCTTGGTGCATCGTACATGTTTCTCCTTGCATAACAATAGTATTAGTACTAGTGTCGTAGTTTTTTGTCCTCCTATTTCTGTTAATACCGTTATTTGTTTTCTTCAGATTATTGCATTATTTGGTTGGTTATTACTGTTCCTTTTTCTGAATCCTATGTAATGATTTTTCTATTATTTTTTGTTTGCTTTACTTCTGTATTTTATTACACTACTTTGATATGCGTTACTCGAGCCGAGAGTCTTCTGAAAAAGTTTTTCTACCTCCATGATGTAGAGATAAGATTGGTATACACTCTATCCTCCTCAAACCACATATGTAATATTACAAACAATATGTTATTGTTATTGTTGTTGAACCATTTACGTAGTCAAAGACATTGTGTGGACCAGAGTGCATACTTGTTAACAAAAGAAGCTTTTCACTACAAAAAGGTGCTCTGTAATGACGAAATCTTTTGCGATTTCCTTATTTGGTCAACTTTGTGCAATCTACTAATAGGCGTGGTTATGGAGACTACTCTTGAGAATGACCACCCATCATGTGAAGATGATGAAGTACGGGCTACTAAAAAAGTGAAGCCAGATTGAAAAATAAAGTGCACTTAGGATACAAAATTTGGTGGATTCAAAGAGAGAAAACATTTATCCACCATGGAGAATATGTTGGAAATTTACTAATGTGGAATTAAGTTTAACCCATTATTTATGACTCGAACAATTGAGACCTCGCACGTCAGAAATATCGTTTCCACACACGTGCACACGTAATGTCAAGTATCATAAATTTCATTAGTGAAAGAGATATTTGTGAGTAAGTAAACATTTGAGACATGAAATGATGGACAGTCGTTGGTTAAATGACACGTGTTCCACATTGGGAAATGAAGGAAGAAGTGTAAGATCAAAACGAGTTGGAAAAAGGCCGCGATGTCACCGCGGGGCCGGGGTGCCGCGGTGCCCAAGGCGTGAGCTGCGGCGCTGGTTGATCTTCTGGCCACTGGAGCTGCGGCGCTAACGAGGTAGTGAGGTCGACGGAAGACGAAATATTTTTGAATTTTGGGCTGGTTTTTGAGTATTAATCCTACATTACTTGGCACTTGAATCCAACCATAATTTGGCTGAATAATACCTCTCAATAAGTGCCATTACATAGCATTTATTGTCATTAGTTGGCTAGACAAGAGGTCATCTTACACACACTATAAATTGAGGCCCTTTGCTCAATTGTAGAACACACATCACTTTTGTATAGTTCAAATTTTTCTGAACTTCTTCCTCTCTAACATATTTTTCAAACACTCAAAGGTTCTTCTTGAGAAACACTTGAGTTTTCTTTGGTCATTTGTTTAGTTGCTATTTTATCTTAGAAAACAGTTTCCCATATCGTAAAAGGATATATACGGGACAATAATATCTTAAGGACATAGTGAATATCACTCGACTCAACAGCGAAATTGTAACGCAACTAGATTTAGTGTCTCTTGATTTCAGGCTATCAAGATCTATGAGCTTGCAACAATTGGAACTAAGACTCAATACGGACTCAAGAATCATTCAAGTACAGAGATCAGGATCACAAAACTCATTGTTGTTGTCACAACTCTTGTTAGGCTTCAAACTTGTTGTGTTGTAATTCATTATTGTTTATCCTTTCAAAGCACTAGTAGTAGTTGTATACTATTCACGTACATATATTGTAACTCACAATCTTAAGACATTATTTGTACTAGTGCTAGAAAGATGTTTTCTTGCCGATGTGAACCCAAATCTGGCTATGGGTTTCTTGTTGAAACCAGTTCTGTTGACAATTCTATAAACAGTTCAAACACTATCTCCATCAACAAATCTGGTTCTAGTTTTGGATCTCTCTTTGACGATAGTTACAGATCTATTTCCGTCAAAGAGGAGATATCAGTCTCTAATAATGAGCTTGAAAATACAGCTGATAGTCATGCTAGCAAGGCTAGGGGTCAAGGAAGAGTTGTTGTCACCACTCCCGAGAGTGGTGGAAACAAGCGCCCACGAGAGGGCTGAAGATATTGTTCTATCTTGTGGCAGAGGGCCTACATCCGTCCAAGACAAAGGATCTGAACCATGGAAAAGAGGATTTGGACACGTAACTGACGTGGGCCAGAATCCAAAAGGTATGAGTTAACTATTTATTCCTTGTCAAAAATGAGATTTAAAGATGTCTGATTAAAATAAATAAAGTAAGGCTATAAATATGAAAGTGGTTTCCATATATTCCTTACACCTTAAAATCAGAAATTAATCTCACTTTTCTTCCCGTTTAAAGATTGGACTATTGTAAACAACAGTTTAAAAGATATGGACTTAGACTGTAATAAATTGATTTTATGGATAATCCTAAGTAAGCGCCAGAAATGTTCCTGGGCACCAATCATAAGGGAAGAGGACTAAAAACAAGGACTAGATGACTAAGAGACAAACATGTCACCGTTTCCGACAGAAGATCCATCTTTTGACAGGATAGTAGTGGACACTCAGTCATACAAAGACTACAAGCGACTGGAGTGGTCCAGATCCGTCACATGACAGGACGATATTGGACACTCAGTCATATGAAGCCTACGGACGACTGGAGTGAGCTAGAGTTTCCAGATCTTAAATGATCTGAAGACCAAAAGAAAGGCAGAAAAGAAATTGGACACTCAGTCTGCCAAGACAACTGGAGTGAGCCAGAGTATCTAGATCTCATACAATCTGGTTACGTCCTAACCACGGGCAATAGGTTGTTCATGTGAAGCAACGCCACCTCCAAAGTAAAAGGAGTTGAGGAGGTTGTCCTCAAAGGACTTCACGGAATGAGATCATTCTAACAAGAGGTGATACATGTCCCAAACTTGGTTTCAAGGATATTGTTGGTCAAGCTGGTTTGAGACTAGTCCAACAGGTTTGTAATAACTAAGAATGGTACAGTATGTCTGTATCCAAGAGAATGATATATTTGTAATTCGTTCATCTATGTCTTCATAGATTAAGACACGTTGAATAGAAAGTCATTCAAAAGCTAACTAAGTTGAGATTGTTGCCGTCTGTCGACATAAAACCTCAAAATTGATGTGAGGTAGTCGAAGAGGCAATATCACCTTTCTATTCAGAGGAATAACGAAAGAAGCACCACTCCTCTATAACATAGTCACACCTACGTGGGTGATTTGACGCGTGTACAAAATAGAGGGAGAGACAAGCACGTTGTGACCTTCATTGATGATGATACAATGTATTGGTGCCTTTGTTGAAAAGCAAAGATGAAGTTATTGAAGCGGATGTGCGCTACAAAGCAGAAGTTGAAAAGCCTATGGATTGAGGAATTCGTAGGGATAGAGGGGGAGAATGTGAAACATCAATCATCAAAAGACTGCTCCTTACTCACCTCAGTCTAACGGTGTTAGCTAAGCGCAGATCCGTAAGCCTAAGATATTTGGGGCAAGGCGATCCTTACCGCTAATACGATTCTTGTTACACCCCGTATTTCCAAGGCAATGATATGAGAACGTGCGTAAGAAATTGAGATTTCAATTTTGGAAAGAAAGAAAATTACTTTTTCTTAAGGAAAAATTCCGGAAAATTTGTGAAGGAAAAAGTTTATTAATGGGAATTTGATTCTCAAATTTGATATGTGAGACTTTTGGAATATATTGGATTTATGGATTTTTAAGTTCCGGATTTGGTCATGTAAGGCTCATGGGAAAATTTTACGGTTTTGTGGGGCCCACAATATTTTGAGATATTTTGGCCAATTATGGATTTTTGGGAGATGAAATAATTTTGGACCAATCGGAGGGTGACACGTGTCACCCCCACTTGTCTTGGAAGACTTGACTTGGACTAGATATTTTGGAGACAAGTGGAGGTGGGTCCCACTCCACTTGTCTTGCTACACATAGGCCATACACTTGTCTTGATCTCACACTTAGAGACATATTATATACACCTTGATGGCTTGCAAGACTCAACACTTAGAATTATTTCAAAAGGCAAAATGTTTTCCCTTCTTGTTGGTGCTCTCGGCCAAAGGGCCACTTTGAGGACCAAAATTGTTCAATCTTTGATGATAAATCCGTAAACTCAAGACTAAGCTCCCTGATGAAGTTCTAAGCCTAGATAAACCCTTAAACCCCAAGAACCATGATGGGCCGAGAATAGAGAGGGTGAAACCCTAAGTTTTATCAACTTTTTGGAAGTGAAATACAAAGTGAAGTTGTGTATAAGTTCATAGGGGTCACATTTATGTGATTGAAACTTGAAGAAGTGGAGCGAAACGAAAACTGCGGACCATATACCCCTGGACTGTTTTGGACGTTTTTGAGGCTTAAATTAAGAAGCCAACAGGTCATTTTATGATCACAATTATTGCAAAAATAAAGCACATGCCAAAGCATAAGAAGACAAGATTGAAGGAAAACTAATAATTATCATTAAGAAAGGAGCCAAAAGAGCACAAACGTTCATGCAATAACATTTTAGGGCACACATGCCCTAGAGAATTCAAAAATCAAAGCATAAAGGCTTAAAATTAAAATCAAAGTGGCTCATGGGCCCAGAAGTCTCAATCACACATAAAAAATAGCACGCATGCCATAACGGTAGCAAAAAACATTTATAAATAGGCATACAAACCCGCACCAAACTCATCAAAGCTAACCTAGGGGAGGGGCATCCTCGCCACCAGAGAAACTGGCAAAAACATCGGATGAGGGAGGCGTTTCTTCACGAAGCTTATCCATATCAGCCTCAGCCGCAACCAGGTCCACCTCTTTATCTATAAGCGCCGAGGAGACATCAATCTGCTCCTCCTCCACACCTAGAAGAACCTCATGCCGAGTTTGGAGAACTGCATAATCCTAGAGCAAGGTGGTATGTCACTGATCAACCTCCCGATAGACCATTAGGCATTGATTTCGGGCTCGGAGTCAGTAACGAGAAGCCACTAGAGCTTGCTCCCGACCCCTAGCAGCTTCACGTTCTACCTCCACCTGGATCACCATTTCTCACATCAACTGGCGAGCCTTGGTCATGGTATGAAAAGTATCCTCCTGAGTTGTAGAGCTTGCCTAGCCTCCTCTCATCGAAGTCCTAGAGTGGTCCTTAAGTCTTGGAGATCTCTATTCTCAAACCCGAGTTGGGTAATCTCGTCTCGGAGGCACTTATTCTCCTTTGTCAACCTCTCTACATCCCGAGAGGACGAAGGCATACTTTTGAAAAGCTCGATGGCGGAGGAAGAGACAATATGACCCTATAAACAGACCAAAATTGTTACATCCCGTAAGTCCAGGACGTGTATAAGAGAATGTATGTAAGGAATCAAGACTTGGAAATTAGTACGAAAGGGAGAATTGTTTTTCCGACGGAAAATCTTCCGAACGTCGGAAAGGAAAAATGTTCGTTGATGAGAATTGGATTCTCAAAATGTATTATTTGAGGAATATGGAACTTTTAACATTATGGAAATTTATTTTTACGGATTTGGTCATGTGGGGCCCACCCGAGGAATTTTACGTTTTGTGGGGCCCACGAGGGTTACAGAATTTTATGGACGAATGAGAGGGCGACACGTGGCACCCCCACATATGGTCTTGGACGAAATTTAGTAAGGGTAGAATGGTCATTTACCATGGTGAAAGATAAGTCTTGCTAAGCTTGATATTGTTGACCAAGTCAACTTGCCACTTGTGCTTAATCCATGTGATCTTCATCTTAGCCACCCATTTGTTTAAGTCTAAGCCATCCATAGTGTTATACATACTAAGCTAGTGCAAGACAAGCTTTTCTAACACTTAGAATTTATCACAACATTTTCTTGTCCACTACATTGCTCTCGGGTTTGGAGTTCCCACACAAAAAATTTGTAGTTTTGATCCTTTGTTCACAAGACTTAAACCCAATGTCCCTAAGGGTATTATAAGGATATTTCAATAGAAAGTTTTCGGAAAAACGACGTTTTCGTATTAGTCGCAAGGCGGAAACTTAAGGAGTTCTTCAACTTTGAAGTTGGAACTTGAAGATGGGTTCTTCATAGGCTTCTAAGGAGTGCTTGGAGCGGATTGGAACATAAGGAAAGGAGCTAAGAACTTGCTAAGGAGCGACTTTGAATCTTGGAATTTTTAAGGGCTTATAAAGGTATAAATTTTGTCGTTTTAGTAGTTAAGATTTACTTGTTGTAGTAGCTATGGATATTAGCAAGCATGAGGTGTATATTATGTAGTTGGATAAGTATATTGGCTATTGGAACCCTAATCCGAAAACTAGCATGTTAGCCTTAAGATTACAATTCAAGTCGATTATTAGTTTAAGTCGTCGCATGTTGTATAAAGAAGGAAATTGTAGTTGTTGAATTTGTTTATGACTATATAACATGTTAGACCTTAGAACTTGGAATTGGAAAAGGATTGGAAAAGACTTTGAATTGTTGAGCTATTGTTGGCCGAGAATGGCTTGTGAGTTTATAACTAGTTGGTATAAATTGTGGGGCGGAATTTTACACGTATTGTAAGGCGTGTAATCCCCTTTGTTTGGTTGTTGTTTTGAGCCTTAAATGTGGCGTGTTGGTTATTGTATTCGGCCTTGAAAAAGGTGGCAAAGTGAGTAGAAACAAAGGAAGTGCTGCCCGACTTTCCGTAGAATTAGAGACCGTATACTTAGTATTATTCTACGTTAGAGACTAGAAGTTGATAGTCTTGTTGTGACCATTATAGGTTGACACTTCTATGTACGGCGTATTCGGCTTAGCTTGTGGATTTAGCCGAAAAGGTATGTGAACTATCTCCTCTTCTAGCATGATTCCTTAAGATAAAGAAAGTATGTCCTACTCCTTAAATGATCCATTCCTTGGTTGTATTTGGATTGCCTAAAATAGAATTTGTTCTATGTACTTCCTTGATTGTACTTTGATGTTTAAATTGTAAGTTGTATAATCCATTGCCTTAGTGAAGTTGGATTCTTAAAAGTGAAAGTATTTTACTTAAAGTACATGGAGTCTTGAAAAGGAAGTGGTTTCCAAATCTTTTGGCTAGTGTCCTAGTTCCAAAACCTAAGGGTTGTTGTAATGACTTAAGGGGAGTCAAATGAGTGATTTACTTGATTGTTTTAAGAGAGGAGAAATGACATGATTTAAGAGAAGTAACATGTTTTCTAAATATTAAGAGACTTGAAGTATTTTGAAAGTTAAGAACTTGATTTGTAAGTATGTGATACTTGGTTTTAAGTATAAGTCTCTTGGTTATAAAAAGGAATGAATATGTCTAAAACCATAAAGGGTTATAACGGCTTTATGGGAAGTTGGTTATAACGGCTTTATGGAAGGTTAAGAAAGTTGTCTATTTTGATTATTAGGCATAAGTTGCCTAGATTGTGAAAATTTGAAGTTACTTGATTTTAAGATTTGAAATGAGTTCTCTAAAAGTGTAGTAACTTACTTTGAAAAATAGACACACCTTGATACTACGGGTGTTAGTATCTTGGGATTTTACATAGAAAGGAGTATTTTGAAAAGAATGTACGCACGTAGTACTTTGGCTTGTTTAATTGAGAATTATTCTATGTGTGCCTTGATAAGTACTTTGGCTTGTTTAATTGAGAATTATTCTATGTGTGTCTTGATAAGTACTTTGGCTTGTTTAATGGAGAATTGCCAATGTGTGCTGGTGATAGCATTTGAGTACAGGTATTATGTTTTATTACGTTGTCGCGACTCTCGGTTGGAGGGTCGGCTGCCTTGTTGTAAGTTTACTTGGACGTACCGACACTGAGGTGGGATTCTACGGGTATGCTTCCATTATTTGTGTTACCCTACGGTCATGCTTATACGATGTGGGATGCCGGGGCATGCGACCGCGAGGGATACCCTATGGTCATGCTTATACGATGTGGGATGCCGGGGCATGCGACCACGTGGGATACTCCTTGGACATGCTTGTACGATGTGGGATTCCGGGGCATGTGACCAGGAGTCGGGTTAGATTCCCGGATTTTTTTGTGTTACCCTACGGTCATGCTTATACGATGTGGGATGCCGGGGCATGCGACCACGAGGGATACTCCTTGGACATGTTTATACGATGTGGGATTCCGGGGCATGTGACCAGGAGCGGGTTTGATTCCCGGATTTGTTTGTATACCCCATGGTCATGCTTATACGATGTGGGATTCCGGGGCATGCGACCACGAGAGATACTCCTTGGATATGCTTATTGGTGTTATATTGTTATATCATGGACTGCCGGCAGTGAGAAAGGATTCCACGCACGCTGATATTATGGGCGTGAGACCCATAGTAATATTGAGTAGTGACTTTGAGGGCACGCGTCCCCGACTTGTTATGACGCTTATGTATTGGTATCGTAGGTTGGCTATCATACATGTCTCCCGCTTTGTTTAGATCGTTATGATTTCATTACAGATACTCATCGCTTCACATACTTGGTACATTCTTCGCATCGACCTCCTTCGGCTGCGTACGCCGCAGTTTAGGTACGCAGCTTTGGTGATCTGCAGTGTAGGACCGCTCGAGTTTTGGATAGCTCCCTCTGTTCATGAGTTTATCTTTTTGGTATAGTTCGTTCAGTACAGGCTTTTGTACGGTTATGGGTACGACGGGGCCTTGTCCCGTCATATTTCAGTATAACTCTTAGAGGTCTGTATTCATATGTGGGATTTGACTCATGCATCGTGGTAAAGGTCTTTGAGTATGTATATTATGGCAGCCTTGTCGGCTTTGCCCTTGCACGTATGTTGCTTTTAAAAAAAAAAGGGTGTTATTTAATTTCCGCACTTTACTTAGTTGTTAAGGTAGAAGGGTGCCCAGGTAGGGCACCAGTCACGGGCCCGGGGTTCGGGGTGTGACAGAGTGGTATCAGAGCAGTCAGTCCTCAGAATGTTTACAGACCGTGTCTAGTAGAGTCTTGATTATCGGTGTGTTGCGCGCCACACCCATAAACAAGAGGCTACGGGACATTTAGGAGTTGGTTTCCATTCTTCTCACTCTAAGATCGTGCCATAGAGCTGTGTTAGTAAGATAATTCCTTTCTGACGTGATTTTGTGTTCTGATTATGCCTCGAGGAGGGCAACAACCGCCCGAAGGGCAAAGGAGCGAGAGCTACTAGTCCGACTCAGAGAGTTGATAGGCGTATGCCTGTGGTATACCGGATGTTGTTCGCGATGGCGAGTTCTTCGCACAGTTTTGAGACCCCAAAGACCAGAGGCTCCAGCTTTCGATTAGAGAAAACTATAGGTCATGAGGAAGCGGTTATGTTATTAACCAAGATAGCGGTACAGCTTTCATCACAGGAGGTTATTCGGCCAATGCACAGTGTGTACAGAGGTAGAGGGCCAACGCGAGATCGGCCAGAAGAGGACTAGACCGGTTGGTTATCCCGTGAGTTTTTGGACGAGCAAATCAAGAATGAGTGAGATATTCGTCCCAGCCTACCCAAAGACATACCCCCGCAGCTCACAGGTGGGAGATATGATCCCACAAAGTATTTAGGAGCCGGTCCGAGCTCCAGGGGTCGAGGTTCTCAAAGGAGCAGAGGATTTTCTCAGTCGAGGCCACATATTCCTCAGTGTTTCCAATGTAGTAAGCGTCATTTGGGGAAATGTCGTCATGGCACAGGTGTTTGTTATTATTGTGACCGTCCGGGCCATAAGAAATGGGAATGTCCTGTTAGAAAGAGCACCGGTAAGGTGGCTCAGCCTATGAGGCCGATGGTTGGTTACCTTTCCTCCACAGCTGTGCGTCCCCTAGGGCAGGGTGTTCAGATGTCAGCCAGTCGTGGTAGAGGTCAGGGTGGAGTTTATAGTTCTGGCGGTCCTTCAAACCGCAGAGAACACGTGACTACGGGACATGATCAGGAGGCGACATCGCACGGGGTTACAGGTATATTTCGATTCTTTTGAATCATACGTGCATTGATAGATTCAGATTTTACCCTAGCGTATATGTTTTCCCTTTATTGCTAGCAGTTGTAAGTGATAGTACCCCCAGAGGTAGGAATACTTTGATTAGTAAAGTGAAAAGTTATGAATGTTGACAAGAATGATAAGTGAACTGAGACTATAGTTGTGTAGAGTTCACAAGTTATAATTACCCCATAACAGTGTAATACCAATAGGGAAGAATGTACGGTAGAAATACTTCGACCTATGTGACAAACCTCTAGTGAATAGGGGGATAGGGTGAGAAGTACCTTGAGATAAGAGAGAGTTTTAGTTCAGGCTAAGAGTAAGAAGTTAAGTGTGACGATGAGTCGGGTAATGGACTCATTTCGGGTCAACCGGTAGTATGGAATGGGGTGATGTCAATTGGAAATGGTCCCGCTATGTGATAGGGTCACGAGGGTGCAAAGCCCAAGTCTAGATCGTTGTACGAGTTTGTGGACGCTGCCCACCTAATCAGTCGTAAGGACCGGTAAGAGCCTTAACGGAATGTAAGTAACAATATGGCCAAGTTTGGATAGTAACTCCAAGATTGAGAACAAAAACAATATTTGAGATTTTAGACGTACTAAATAAGTTTAGAAGTGCGAGAAAGAATGACAAGTAAGAAATAAAGGAACCTCTAAGGATCCCGTGTTTTAGAAGACAGTAACCTTCGAGTTTTGTGAGAAGGGGTCGCGGACGGAAGGTCCATTGATATGTTTACGTATGTTGTGGTGGCCATGTGTGGCATCGTTGGTCTTGTGCAGTTTTGATTGTTAGACATAGTATAAAGTTTATGCCGGAGTTTGTATAGCTTGACAACCGCCTAAGAACATTCGGGGACGAATGTTTCTAAGGAGGAAAGAATGTTACATCCCGTAAGTCCAGGACGTGTATAAGAGAATGTATGTAAGGAATCAAGACTTGGAAATTAGTACGAAAAGGAGAATTGTTTTTCCGACGGAAAATCTTCCGAACGTCGGAAAGGAAAAATGTTCGTTGATGAGAATTGGATTCTCAAAATGTATTATTTGAGGAATATGGAACTTTTAACATTATGGAAATTTATTTTACGGATTTGGTCATGTGGGGCCCACCCGAGGAATTTTACGTTTTGTGGGGCCCACGAGGGTTACGGAATTTTATGGACGAATGAGAGGGCGACACGTGGCACCCCCACATATGGTCTTGGACGAAATTTAGTAAGGGTAGAATGGTCATTTACCATGGTGAAAGATAAGTCTTGCTAAGCTTGATATTGTTGACCAAGTCAACTTGCCACTTGTGTTTAATCCATGTGATCTTCATCTTAGCCACCCATTTGTTTAAGTCTAATCCATCCATAGTGTTATAAATACTAAGCTAGTGCAAGACAAACTCTTCTAACACTTAGAATTTATCACAACATTTTCTTGTCCACTACATTGCTTCCTGCTCGAGGGGTTCCCACACAAAAAATTTGTAGTTTTGATCCTTTGTTCACAAGACTTAAACCCAATGTCCCTAAGGGTATTATAAGGATATCTCAATTGAAAGTTTTCGGAAAAACGACGTTTTCGTATTAGTCGCAAGGCGGAAACTTAAGGAGTTCTTCAACTTTGAAGTTGGAACTTGAAGATGGGTTCTTCATAGGCTTCTAAGGAGTGCTTGGAGCGTATTGTAACATAAGGAAAGGAGCTAAGAACTTGCTAAGGAGCGACTTTGAATCTTGGAATTTTTAAGGGCTTATAAAGGTATAAATTTTGTCGTTTTAGTAGTTAAGATTTACTTGTTGTAGTAGCTATGGATATTAGCAAGCATGAGGTGTATATTATGTAGTTGGATAAGTATATTGGCTATTGGAACCCTAATCCGAAAACTAGCATGTTAGCCTTAAGATTACAATTCAAGTCGATTATTAGTTTAAGTCGTCGCATGTTGTATAAAGAAGGAAATTGTAGTTGTTGAAGTTGTTTATGACTATATAACATGTTAGAACTTAGAACTTGGAATTGGAAAAGGATTGGAAAAGACTTTGAATTGTTGAGCTATTGTTGGCCGAGAATGGCTTGTGAGTTTATAACTAGTTGGTATAAATTGTGGGGCGGAATTTTACACGTATTGTAAGGCGTGTAATCCCCTTTGTTTGGTTGTTGTTTTGAGCCTTAAATGTGGCGTGTTGGTTATTGTATTCGGCCTTGAAAAAGGTGGCAAAGTGAGTAGAAACAAAGGAAGTGCTGCCCGACTTTCCGTAGAATTAGAGATCGTATACTTAGTATTATTCTACGTTAGAGACTAGAAGTTGATAGTCTTGTTGTGACCATTATAGGTTGACACTTCTACGTACGGCGTATTCAGCTTAGCTTGTGGATTTAGCCGAAAAGGTATGTGAACTATCTCCTCTTCTAGCATGATTCCTTAAGATAAAGAAAGTATGTCCTACTCCTTAAATGATCCATTTCTTGGTTGTATTTGGATTGCCTAAAATAGAATTTGTTAGATGTACTTCCTTGATTGTACTTTGATGTTTAAATTGTAAGTTGTATAATCCATTGCCTTAGTGAAGTTGGATTCTTAAAAGTGAAAGTATTTTACTTAAAGTACATGGAGTCTTGAAAAGGAAGTGGTTTCCAAATCTTTTGGCTAGTGTCCTAGTTCTAAAACCTAAGGGTTGTTGTAATGACTTTAGGGGAGTCAAAAGAGTGATTTACTTGATTGTTTTAAGAGAGGAGAAATGACATGATTTAAGAGAAGAAACTTGTTTTCTAAATATTAAGAGACTTGAAGTATTTTGAAAGTTAAGAACTTGATTTGTAAGTATGTGATACTTGGTTTTAAGTATAAGTCTCTTGGTTATAAAAAGGAATGAATATGTCTAAAACCATAAAGGGTTATAACGACTTTATGGGAAGTTGGTTATAACGACTTTATGGAAGGTTAAGAAAGTTGTCTATTTTGATTATTAGGCATAAGTTGCCTAGATTGTGAAAATTTGAAGTTACTTGATTTTAAGCTTTGAAATGAGTTCTCTAAAAGTGTAGTAACTTACTTTGAAAAATAGACACACCTTGATACTACGGGTGTTAGTATCTTGGGATTTTACATAGAAAGGAGTATTTTGAAAAGAATGTACGTACGTAGTACTTTGACTTGTTTAATTGAGAATTATTCTATGTGTGCCTTGATAAGTACTTTGGCTTGTTTAATTGAGAATTATTCTATGTGTGCCTTGATAAGTACTTTGGCTTGTTTAATTGAGAATTGCCAATGTGTGCTGGTGATAGCATTTGAGTACAGGTATTATGTTTTATTATGTTGCCGCGACTCTCGGTTGGAGTGGTCACCGCCTTGTTGTAAGTTTACTTGACGCATCTGACAAGCGAGGTGGGATTCCACGGTATGCTTCCATTATTTGTGTTACCCTACGGCCATACATATACGATGTGGGATGCCGGCATGCGACCGCGAGGATACCCTATGGTCACGCTTATACGATGTGGGACGCCGGCACGCGACCACGAGGATACCCTGGACACGCTTATACGATGTGGGATTCCGGGGCATGTGACCAGGAGTCGGGTTAGATTCCCGGATTTGTTTGTGTTACCCTACGGTCATGCTTATACGATGTGGGATGCCGGCATGCGATCACGAGGATACTCGACACGCTTATACGATGTGAGATTCCGGCATGTGACCGCGAGCGGTTTGATTCCCGGATTTGTTTGTATACCCCATGGTCATGCTTATACGATGTGGGATTCCGGGGCATGCGACCACGAGGGATACTCCTTAGATATGCTTATTGGTGTTATATTGTTATATCATGGACTGCCGACAGTGAGAAAGGATTCCACGGGCACGGTTGATATTATGGGCGTGAGACCCATAGTAATATTTGAGTAGTGACTTTGAGGGTATGCGTCCCTGACTTGATATGACTGCTTATGTATTGTGTACTGTAGGTTGGCTATCATACATGTCTCCTGTTTTGTTTAGATTGTTATGATTTCATTACAAGACTTCATCGCTTCACATACTGGTACATTCTTCATAATCGACCTCCTTCGGGCTACGCCTACGCCGCAGTTTAGTACGCAGCTTGGTGATCTGCAGTGTAGGACCGCCGAGTTTTTGGATAGCTCCTCTGCTCGTGAGTTTATCTTTTGGTATAGTCTGCTCAAGATGTGCTTTTGTACGGCATGGTACGCATGAGCCTTGTCCCGTCATATTTCAGTATAACTCTTAGAGGTCTGTATTCATATATGGGATTGGACTCATGTACAGTGTAGTGTCTTTTGAGTATGTATATTATGGCAGCCTTGTCGGCTTTGCCCTTGCACGTATGATGGTTTTAAAAAAAAAAGGGGGTGTTATTTAATTTCCGCAGTTTACTTAGTTGTTAAGGTAGAAGGGTGCCCAGGTAGGGCACCAGTCACGGGCCCTGGGTTCGGGGTGTGTAAAAAATGAAGCAAACTTAGCACATGAATTTGCCTATAATAACAAACAATACGTGGTACAAAGATTCATTTTACCTAAAGAGGGATGCCCGCCAGCTAGGATAAGGAGGCTTCTAAACAAGGTCCAAATGTACTATCCTTTCTTCTTTTAAAGTTGGTTATATGAAGTAAGTGTACGGTGGAAGTACATAGTTTTATTGGATCTAAATCTTAAAATGATACTTGATATGATAAGTGTCTTGATTTTTCAAATGAGGATTTAAATTGATACTCGATATGATAAGTGTCTTGATTTTCCAAATGAGGATTTAAAATGAAAGGTATGAGAGTGCCTTGGTGTTTTCTATAAAATGTATGTACGGTGAACGTACATAGTACTTTTGGGTTCAAGTCCCTAATGATACATGATATGACTCTTTTTATAAAATGGATGTACGGTGGACGTACATAGTACTTTTGGATTCAAGTCCCTAATATTACATGACATGATAGTGCTTTGGTTCTTTTCCAAAATGAATGATGTGATAGTGCCTTGGGTTTTCTAAAAGAAAAAGATATGATAAGTGCCTTTGATTTTAGAAGTGAAGTTCATTATATATGATTGGTACATGATATGTTGGTACCTTGGTTTTTCTAAAATGAAAGTTTATTTTAAAGATGATGTTATTGAGAGTCAAAAGGTGATTTAAATTGCACAAGGTTGTCATGATAATTATATATATACATATTGGGACGGGTAGCACGATCCGCAACACTTATATACATATTTGGACGGGTTGCACGATCAGCGACACTTATTGTCACGACCCGAACCCGGGCCGTGACTGGTGCCTTACCCCGGGCACCCTAGTGATACAACATCAGAGAAAATCAGCGGAAATAAAAACATGAACATGAATTAAGAGAAAAGATAAATAAACAGGCCAACCAAAACAGTTGCCTTCATCATATATACATAACTACCCGAACAGTTATCCTTTTTACAAACCCTGCCCACACAAAGGCTGCTGCACTCTAAGATTTTTACAACAGCTATGACGGGACAGGGCCCCGCCATACCCCTGAATGTATAAGAATCTACAGACTCAAGGTAACATACCAAAAGATAAGCCTCCGAAGGAACGGAGCTTCCCAACACGCTGAAATGTGATCCTATAAGCGGGGATCGACAGTCGATGTTCCTTTTACTCGCGCAGATGAACGCAGCCGGGCGGGTCGCATAACAGTACCAAGTATGTGAAATCAGAAATATCAGAAATGAAATCATAATAGTCTATATAAAGCAGGAGACATGTATGATAACCAAACTACAGTTCACAACATAAAAGCAGTCATGTCAAGTCAGGGACTCACGCCCTCAAAGTCATCCCTCATGCCCGTGGAACTTCTTCCTCACTGCCGGCAGTCTAGGTACAAATCATGTGATACGTATAACGTGTCTCGCCCATCTTATGGACCCAATATAGAAACGTGTGGAATACATTCTGCTCATCCCATGAACCGTAGTCGAGTGGAATACATTCGGATGAACCGTAGTCAAGTGAAATACATTCGGATGAACCGGCCATCAAGTGAAATACATTCGGATGAACCGTAATCAAGTGAAATACATTCCGATGAACCGTAATCAAGTGAAATACATTCCCGGATGAACCGGTAGTCAAGTGAAATACATTCCCGGATGAACCGGTAATCAAGTGAAATACATTCCCGGATGAACCGGTAATCAAGTAGAACACAGTACTTGCACAACAAGGCTATCACACGTAACATGGTCAAGTTTCATAACAACAAGCATAAGCAAGTTACACACAACTCAAGGTACTTTCATTTTATGTCAAAGTCCGGATGTTAACCCTAAAGTACTACGTACGTAAATTCCTTTTAAGAGATTCATTCCTTTTCTAAAAGTCACCCGATAACCGTAGTATATAAAAAATGTGTGACTTATATCTTTTAAGTAAACCAAAACAACTTTCATACTTTCCTTTTTAAGACCAAATTAAGGCAATACCATGCATCCCTTTGGACCAAAATACTTCTCTTTTAAAAGTCAAGTTACCGCATTAAAACAAATGATAAAACCCTTCTTTTGTTTTCATAAAGTCGTTATAACCAACTTCCCATAAAGCTGTTATAACACTTTATGTTTTAAACCATTTTAAGACAACACAATGCCTTTCTTTTCCCTAAGAGTTCCAGTTTGCCTAATTTCAATTACGCAAGTCTCTTTTTAGAAAAGTTTCATAGTTCAATGTCTTAACCTCTTTTTAAAACAATAGAGTAACATATGCCATAGGTGAGTAGGTTAATCTTGTTCATAATCAATCTTATTAAGCAGCCATGATCTAGAAAATGTAATATCATTTTGTCTCATCTTAGCTTCTATGCAGATGGAGGTTTCTACTGGTTTTAATAATACTTAGTTATTCAATACATTTTCCTTTATTAACGCTGCAGTGGTTTATTGATACACATTCTGATTTCCAAAATCAGTAAAACGTTATTCCTTTTAAAAACCAAGTACTCATTACTCACGAATGAGGTTTCACACAAAATCCATATTAATTCATTTAAGTTAAGTCTCTTATCTTATAAGATCCAATCTCTTAACTTTTGAAATTAATAAACCATTCATTTTACCACCCTTAAGACGTTATACCTAACTCCCCATAAAGCTAGTATAACACTTACGTTTTTAAAACAACCAAATACGATTAACACGTATGACGTCACCGTACTACATAGCTCACACATATCATGCTAGAAAAGATAGGAAGAGGTTCACATACCTCGCGACGATTATCGACTAATAGCAAACGCTCAAGTACCTCAAACCGCACCGCACCTTGCCGAGTAGATCGCGCCACACGTAGTATTTCAACCTATAGAGGCCACAAGGCGCCTATTAATATCTTTAGATCCCGACGTAGAATATTCTACGTAAAATTAAGAAGACCTCCCCGCAACAACAGTAAATCTCCTCCTCTATCGAGGCCGCTACCAAGCCAACCGTGGGGTTAACACGTCTAACCGACGTACAATTCTACTACACAAGAATGCTACACAAGTCTCATGTAATACACCCTATGTAATTACTGATTCGATTCTTTAAAATTCAGCTTAAGTCGCAAGACATTCTGTAAGTATTATTCAGGCTTAAGTCAAAAGACATTGCCGCACAATTATAATGTTCAGTTCTATATATAGTATACTTCAACTATATATTCCTACAACATGTAATTTCCAATTACAATAGAAGGTCAAGAGTGTTTACCTCGATAAGCCCAAAATTATTCGAGTTTATATGTCGATCCTGAGCAAGGTTTAGCTCCTACTCCGTGCGCTCCAACCCGCTCCAAACAACCCTTAGAAGTTCTAACCAACTTACTTAATACTTCAACCGACTATGAAGGTTTTCCTTAGGGTTTCGTTTTTGGATCGAGGAAAGTATAATAGTATTTTCTGGGCTTTTGTATAAGTGTAACCTTGGGAATACTACAAGGTATTTGGGCCAAGGTATTTGGGCATTATAACAATACTAGGAGAGTATTTCTATACCACAAAGGGGGGGTATTAAACGAAGACAACTAGGCTAGTGGGGTACCTCGCAAAACACCACAAAGGAGGGTTTCGCCAAGGGTTGGACGAGAACCACAAGAAGGGGAGGAAGGATTTCAAGACTTAGGCAATTTTTGGATGAAGAAGTTCATCAAGTTAGAGGTATTTATAGGTCAAGAAATGGCCAACCAATGGCCAAGATTCATCCAAGTGTTAGGCAAGTGTAAGGCCAAGATTAAGCCATGTGCTACCTTATCCATCTACCCAAAATATCCTACCTAACCCTTGACCACATTTTTTAGCACAAAAACGTGCCCAAGTCGCCCTCTTTGCCGCCCTAGCTTCCAATGAGGGTGACATGTCACCCTCCCGTTGGTCCAAAATGTTTCGTCTCCGGAAAAATCCGCAAAAATATAAATGACATAGCGGAATTTTTCCTACGAAAGTCGTGGAAACGCTTCGTCGAAAAAACGACTTAATCGGGTGTCAGGTACAAATTTCGAATCTTGCTTAACTTAAGACTCAAATTTTTATACGCACGCCTCACGCATATACTCTGGAAATACGGTATAACATTCTCCTCCTTAGAAACATTCGTCCGAATGTTCCTTCACAAGGCGGATAAAGATGAAGTTCTTCTAACAAGTTTCCACTGCCACACATGGCCACAAACACCCGCGTAAATACTTACATCCAAGTCCACGAGGAAACACCTCTAACATCACAAAATTTTGTCACTTTGCCGCGAGGTTCTAGTGTCACTCCGGCGACCCAACAAATGGTACCGGACTGCATGCGATTCCTGAGGTCTAAAATATACATCCTTCGCACCTTCTCCCTTCACAAGAAATGATCATATCTATGCTCGCAATACATGCTCGCCTCTACCCTTACTCGTCGTACTCTTCTCGAACACTTGAACTCTTCTAGTATACGTACCACACTTTAGTTTCCGAAACTTGGAGTCACTACCTCCCAACTTGGTCATCTTACTAGCCTCGATCTTCCTTAAGGCCATTCCCGGCCTTCACGATCTACTTCTGGTCGAACGTATCCACGAACTCATACGATGGTCATCAAAACTTGGGCCTAGCACCCTGGTGACCCTACCACCTGGCGGGACCACCCAGAGCTGACCCCACCTCATTCCGGGCTACGGGTTGACACGCAACACGCCCTCAACCCGACCCTCCGTCACGCCAACTCTCTTGTTTCTCGATCCGAACAATCTTACCTAATTACGTCATGAAAGCTACCACTTCCCTCTCACACTACCCAGGGACTTATCCTTTCAACAAACCAGGTTTCTAAATCACATTTTTTTGCACAAAGCTATCCGATCATAACGCTAAACACATCAACAACATCAATACATACAAAACTCTAGAGGGTTAGGGATATACCTGAATCTACCGCTCCACTCTAATCATAGGCCTGCCCTGCAGGGCGCATAGCTGTAGAAGGCGATGAACCTGCCGCTGATCCGGTAGACCGCGCCAAACTGCCGGTACCTCTCCTATAAGCACAGTCTCTCGTCACATGGCCCTGACGGCCGCAGGTGAAACAAGCACCAGTAAAAAGACGACATTCCCCGGGATGATGTTTGCCACATCGTGCACACTGAGGGGGACATGAATCCCGCTGGCTAGAACCCATGTATATCTGTGAACCAGAAGCCCTGGAGTTCTGACCAGCTCCCGAATACTGAGCGCCCCGGCGATCGTGGGGACCACTGCATCTTGGTGGAGGTACATAACTAGATGGCTTCGAGGCGGTCCGCCTCGAAAGTTACCAAAGGACCTGCTGTTTTGGCCTCTTCTGGCGATCTCGGTCATTCCGTCGACCTCTCCGTGCCTCACATCCTAGTGCATGAGCTTGCATGCGGGCAATGTCCATGCGGTGAAGAGCTACACCCGTACAAGCCTCGCCAGTAATCGTCGGCCCTGGCGTAGCGGTGTACTCATCCTCCATATCGGCTACCACGGCGGGAACATACCGAGCTAATGAGTCGAACTCCACATTGTACTCTCTAACCGTCGCGATCCCGCCTCAACGTCAAAAATCTGCGGCCCGAGCCTCCTCATCTGTGGAGGCAAGAAATGTGCAAGAAATGCCCTCGAGAACTCGTCCCAAATGCTGGAAGTGCATGCTCTTCGGGACAGCTCACGAATCAAACCGATCAATCGCAGATCACGCGGTGATGCGAACCAATACCACCGACTGCGCCTGCGAGACTGCGATCACCCTCATGATCGTGTGGCTGTCGGATAAACTCCCGAGGTCGTCCTCGGCTCGATCCATCCATAGAACAACGGCGGGCTCTGACTCGAGAAAGTCATGTAGCCTCAAATATGCGCTCGGGGTGAACTACGGGTGCTCTTGTGGAAGCTGCTGATCCACCTATCCTCATATCGGCCACGACCACGGCGATGGCGCCATCTCACTTGTACCCGTCTCATCTGCTCCGGTGTGGGGCTGGAGGCTCAGTCTTGTAGTCTCGGCAGCCCATCGCTGCGGCTCTAAGCTTCTGCTGGTCTTTGGCGTCGCGAAACCGCCGTCGGAAGCTGTCTCAGTCTTGGCCGGGCTGCGCGCTCGTACTCCTCAGTATCTCGCTATGACTCCTCATTGCCTTGCCCATCCGGGCACAGGTTGCCTTACGCGGAGGCATCACCGGTAAAGGAAAGGAATACGTCGAGAGGGTCCAACTTATCACACGGCTCTAGGGCGATCTCGGAATGAGAAGAATGGAAACCAATCCTAAATGTCCTATAGCCTCACGATTATAGATGTGGTGCACAACACACCGATAATCAAACCTCTACTAGACACGGTGCAGACACCTTCCGAGGACTAATCGCTCACGATACCACTTTTGTCACGACCGAACCGGGCGTGGATCGTGCCTACCGGGCACCCTAGTGATACAACATCGAGAGAAAATCGCGGAAATAAAAACATGAACATGAATTAAGAGAAAAGATAAATAAGCAGCCAACCAAGCGATTTGCCTTCATCATATATACATAACTACCGAACAATTATCCTTTTTACAAACCACCGCCATTACTCTGGACCTCTAAGATTTTTACAACTATGGCCAGGACGGGGCCCATACCACGAATGTATAAGAATCTCTGGACTGAGTAACATACCAAAAGATAAGCCTCGAAGGAACGGAGCTTCCCAACACGCTGAAATGTGATCCTATAAGCGGGGATCGGCGATCGATGTACCTTTTACTGCGGCATGAACGCGGCCCCGAAGAAGTCGATAACAGTACCAAGTATGTGAAGCGTAAAATCAGTAAATGAAATCATAATAGTCTATATAAAGCGGAGACATGTATGATAACCAAACTACGATTCACAACATAAAAGCGATCATGTCAAGTCGTGGACTCACGCCTCAAAGTCATCCTCACGCGTGGAACTTCTTCCTCAGCTGGCGATCTAGGTACAAATCATGTGATACGTATAATGTGTCTCGGCCCATCTTATGGACCCAATATAAGCGTGTGGAATACATTCCGGTTCATCCCGTGAACCGGTAGTCGATGGAATACATTCGGATGAACCATAGTCAAGTGAAATACATTCGGATGAACCGGTCATCAAGTGAAATACATTCGGATGAACCGGTAATCAAGTGAAATACATTCCCGGATGAACCGGTAATCAAGTGAAATACATTCCCGGATGAACCGGTAGTCAAGTGAAATACATTCCCGGATGAACCGGTAATCAAGTGAAATACATTCCCGGATGAACCGGTAATCAAGTAGAACACAGTACTTGCACAACAAGGCTATCACACGTAACATGGTCAAGTTTCATAACAACAAGCATAAGCAAGTTACACACAACTCAAGGTACTTTCATTTTATGTCAAAGTCCGGATTTTAACCCTAAAGTACTACGTACGTAAATTCCTTTTAAGAGATTCATTCCTTTTCTAAAAGTCACCCGATAACCGTAGTATATAAAAAATGTGTGACTTATATCTTTTAAGTAAACCAAAACAACTTTCATACTTTCCTTTTTAAGACCAAATTAAGGCAATACCATGCCTCGCTTTGGACCAAAATACTTCTCTTTTAAAAGTCAAGTTACGCATTAAAACAAATGATAAAACCCTTCTTTTATTTTCATAAAGTCGTTATAACCAACTTCCCATAAAGTCATTTATAACACTTTATGTTTTAAACCATTTTAAGACAACACAATGCCTTTCTTTTCCCTAAGAGTTCGGTTTGCCTAATTTCAATTACGCAAGTCTCTTTTTAGAAAAGTTTCATAGTTCAATGTCTTAGCCTCTTTTTAAAACAATAGAGTAACATATGCCATAGGTGAGTAGGTTAATCTTGTTCATAATCAATCTTATTAAGCAGCCATGATCTAGAAAATGTAATATCATTTTGTCTCATCTTAGCTTCTATGCAGATGGAGGTTTCTACTGGTTTTAATAATACTTAGTTATTCAATACATTTTCCTTTATTAACGCTGCAGTGGTTTATTGATACACATTCTGATTTCCAAAATCAGTAAAACGTTATTCCTTTTAAAAACCAAGTACTCATTACTCACGAATGAGGTTTCACACAAAATCCATATTAATTCATTTAAGTTAAGTCTCTTATCTTATAAGATCCAATCTCTTAACTTTTGAAATTAATAAACCATTCATTTTACCACCCTTAAGACGTTATACCTAACTCCCCATAAAGCTAGTATAACACTTACGTTTTTTAAAACAACCAAATACAGTTAACACATGTACGTCTACCGTACTACATAGCTCACACATATCATGCTAGAAAAGATAGGAAGAGGTTCACATACCTCGCGACGATTATCGACTAATAGCAAAACGCTCCAAGTACCTCAAACCGTCGGCTGCACCTTAAGCCGAGTAGATCGCGCCACACGTAGTATTTCAACCTATAGAGGCCACAAGGCGCCTATTAATATCTTTAGATCACGACGTAGAATATTCTGAGAAAATTGGCGACACCTCCCCAACAGCGTAAATCTCCTCTCTATCGAGGCTACCAAGCCAACCGAGGGGTTAACACGTCTAACGGGCGTGTACAATTCTACTACACAATAATGCTACACAAGTCTCAGTAATACGATCTATGTAATTCTGATTGATTCGATTCTTAAAATTCAGGCTTAAGTCGCAAGACATTGCCGTAAGTATTATTCAGGCTTAAGTCAAAAGACATTGCCGCACAATTATAATGTTCAGTTCTATATATAGTATACTTCAACTATATATTCCTACAACATGTAATTTCCAATTACAATAGAAGGTCAAGAGTGTTTACCTCGATAAGCCCAAAATTATTCGAGTTTATATGTCGATCCTGAGCAAGGTTTAGCTCCTACTCCGTGCGCTCCAACCCGCTCCAAACAACCCTTAGAAGTTCTAACCAACTTCTACTTAATACTTCAACCGACTATGAAGGTTTTCCTTAGGGTTTCGTTTTTGTGACTGAGGGAAGTATAATAGTATTTTCTGGGCTTTTGTATAAGTGTAACCTTGGGAATACTACAAGGTATTTGGGCCAAGGTATTTGGGCATTATAACAATACTAGGAGAGTATTTCTATACCATGAGGGGGTATTAACCCAAGACACCTAGGCTAGGGGGGGGGGGGGACCCCACGGCAAAACCCCACCACGGGGAGGGGTTTCGGCCAAGGGTTGGACGAGAACCACAAGAAGGGGGAGGGAAGGATTTCAAGACTTAGGCAATTTTTGGATGAAGAAGTTCATCAAGTTAGAGGGGTATTTATAGGTCAAGAAATGGCCAACCAATGGCCAAGATTCATCCAAGTGTTAGGCAAGTGTAAGGCCAAGATTAAGCCATGTGCTACCTTATCCATCTACCCAAAATATCCTACCTAACCCTTGACCACATTTTTTAGCACAAAAAACGTGCCCAAGTCGTCCTCTTTGCCGTCCCTAGCTTCCAATGTGAGGGTGACACATGTCACCCTCCCGTTGGTCCAAAATGTTTCGTCTCTCGGAAAAATCCGCAAAAAATATAAATGACATAGCCGGAATTTTTCCTACGAAAGCTGTGGAAACGTTTCGTCGAAAAACGACTCTAATCGGGTGTTGTGTACAAATTTCGAATCTTGCTTAACTTAAGGCTCAAATTTTTATACGTACGCCCTCACGTACATACTCTGGAAATACGGGGTATAACATTCTCCCCTCCTTAGAAACATTCGTCCCGAATGTTCCTTCACAAGGCGGATAAAGATGAAGTTCTTCTAACAAGTTTCCACTGCCACACATGGCCACAAACACCCGCGTAAATACTTACATCCAAGTCCACGAGGAAACACCTCTAACATCACAAAATTTTGTCACTTTGCCGCGAGGTTCTAGTGTCACTCCGGCGACCCAACAAATGGTACCGGACTGCATGCGATTCCTGAGGTCTAAAATATACATCCTTCGCACCTTCTCCCTTCACAAGAAATGATCATATCTATGCTCGCAATACATGCTCGCCTCTACCCTTACTCGTCGTACTCTTCTCGAACACTTGAACTCTTCTAGTATACGTACCACACTTTAGTTTCCGAAACTTGGAGTCACTACCTCCCAACTTGGTCATCTTACTAGCCTCGATCTTCCTTAAGGCCATTCCCGGCCTTCACGATCTACTTCTGGTCGAACGTATCCACGAACTCATACGATGGTCATCAAAACTTGGGCCTAGCACCCTGGTGACCCTACCACCTGGCGGGACCACCCAGAGCTGACCCCACCTCATTCCGGGCTACGGGTTGACACGCAACACGCCCTCAACCCGACCCTCCGTCACGCCAACTCTCTTGTTTCTCGATCCGAACAATCTTACCTAATTACGTCATGAAAGCTACCACTTCCCTCTCACACTACCCAGGGACTTATCCTTTCAACAAACCAGGTTTCTAAATCACATTTTTGCACAAAGCTATCCGATCATAACGCTAAACACATCAACAACATCAATACATACAAAACTCTAGAGGGTTAGGGATATACCTGAATCTACCGCTCCACTCTAATCATAGGCCTGCCCTGCAGGCATGCGTATGAAAGCGATGAACTGCCGCGATCCGTGACCGCGCCAAACTGCCTGTACCTCTCCTATAAGCACCGTCTCTCGTCTCCTGGCCCTGACGGCCGCAGGTGAAACAAGCACCAGTTAAAAAACGACAGTGCCCGGGATGATGTTTGCCACATCGTGCCTGCTGAGGGCATGAATCCGTGGCTAGAACCCATATATATCGTGAACGGAAGCCACGGAGTTCGACCAGCTCGAATACTGAACGTCCCGACGGCGTGGGGACCACTCATCTTGGTGGAGGTACATAACTAGGCTCTGGCGAGGCGGTCCGCCTCGAAAGTTACCAAAGGACCTGCTGTTTTGGCCTCTTCTGGCGATCTCGGTCATTCCGTCGACCTCTCGTGCCTCACATCCTAGTGCGTGAGCTTGCATGCGGGCAATGTCCATGCGGTGAAGAGCTACACCGTACAAGCCTCGCTAAGTAATCGTCGGCCGGTGACGTAGCGGTGTACTCTGTCCTACATATCAGCTACCACAGCGGGAACATACCGAGCTAATGAGTCGAACTCCACATTGTACTCTCTAACCGTCCGCCCACGTCCTGCCTCAACATCAAAAATCTGTCGGCCCGAGCCCTCCTCATCTGTGGAGGCAAGAAATGTGCAAGAAATGCCCTCGAGAACTCGTCCCAAACTGCTGGAAGTGCATGCTCTTCCTGGGAAAGCTCGCGAATCAAACGATCAGCTGCGGTATCACGCGGTGATGCGAACCAATACCACCGACTACGCCTGCGAGACTCGATCACCCTCATGATCCGTGTGCTGTCGGATAAACTCACGAGGTCGTCCTCGGCTCTCGATCCATAGAACAACGGCGGGCTACTGACTCGAGAAAGTCACGTAGCCTCAAACCATGCGCTCGGGGGTGAACTACGGTGCTCTGGGTGGGCTGCTGCATCGGCCTATCCTCATATCGGCCACGACCACGGCGATGGCGGGCCATCTCCTTGTACCATCTCATCTGCTCCGGTGTGGGGTGGAGGCTCAGTCTTGTAGTCTCGGCGACCATCGCTGCGCTCTAAACTTCTGCTGGTCTTTGGCGGCGTCGCGAAACCCGCCGTCGGGCACTTGTCTCAGTCTTGGCCGGGCTGCGCGCTCGTACTCCTCGTATCGCTAACAGCTCCTCATCGCCTTGCCCATCGGGCTCAGGTTGCCTTACGCGAGGCATCACGGTAAAGGAAAGGAATACGTCGGAGGGTCGACTTATCACTGACTCTAGGCACGATCTCGGAATGAGAAGAATGGAAACCAATCCTAAATGTCCTATAGCCTCACGATTATAGATGTGGTGCACAACACACCGATAATCAAACCTCTACTAGACACGATGCAGACACCTTCCGAGGACTAATCGCTCGATACCACTTTTGTCACGACCGAACCGGGCCGTGGTAGTGCCTACCGGGCACCTAGTGATACAACATGATAGAAAATCAGCGGAAATAAAAACATGAAAATGATTTAAGAGAAAATTTAAATAAACAGGCAAACAAAAATATTTTCATTCATCATATATACATAACTAACAGAACAATTATACTTTTTACAAACCACCTTGCTGATTACTACAGACCTCTAAGATTTTTACAATGGCTATGACGGACAGGGCCCGCCATACCACGAATGTATAAGAATCTACGGACTGAGTAACATACCAAAAGATAAGCCTCAGGAAGGCGGAGCTTCCCAACACGCTGAAATGTGATCCTATAAGCGGGGATCGACGGTCGATGTACCTTTTACTGCGGCATGACGCGGCCCGAAGAAGTCGATGCAACAGTACCAAGTATGTGAAAGCGTAAAAATCGTAAATGAAATCATAATAGTCTATATAAAGCGGGAGACATGTATGATAACCAAACTACGATTCACAACATAAAAGCGATCATGTCAAGTCGAGGACTCACGCCTCAAAGTCATCCTCCGTACGTGGAACTTCTTCCTCTTGCCGGCGATCTAGGTACAAATCATGTGATACGTATAACGGTCTCGGCCCATCTTATGGACCCGATATAGAAAGCGTGTAGAATACATTCTGGTTCATCCCATGAACCGTGGTCGAGTGGAATACATTCGGATGAACGATAGTCAAGTGAAATACATTCCCGGATGAACCGGTCATCAAGTGAAATACATTCCCGGATGAACCGGTAATCAAGTGAAATACATTCCCGGATGAACCGGTAATCAAGTGAAATACATTCCCGGATGAACCGGTAGTCAAGTGAAATACATTCCCGGATGAACCGGTAATCAAGTGAAATACATTCCCGGATGAACCGGTAATCAAGTAGAACACAGTACTTGCACAACAAGGCTATCACACGTAACATGGTCAAGTTTCATAACAACAAGCATAAGCAAGTTACACACAACTCAAGGTACTTTCATTTTATGTCAAAGTCCGGATTTTAACCCTAAAGTACTACGTACGTAAATTCCTTTTAAGAGATTCATTCCTTTTCTAAAAGTCACCCGATAACCGTAGTATATAAAAAATGTGTGACTTATATCTTTTAAGTAAACCAAAACAACTTTCATACTTTCCTTTTTAAGACCAAATTAAGGCAATACCATGCCTCCCTTTGGACCAAAATACTTCTCTTTTAAAAGTCAAGTTACCGCATTAAAACAAATGATAAAACCCTTCTTTTATTTTCATAAAGTCGTTATAACCAACTTCCCATAAAGCTGTTATAACACTTTATGTTTTAAACCATTTTAAGACAACACAATGCCTTTCTTTTCCCTAAGAGTTCCAGTTTGCCTAATTTCAATTACGCAAGTCTCTTTTAGAAAAGTTTCATAGTTCAATGTCTTAACCTCTTTTTAAAACAATAGAGTAACATATGCCATAGGTGAGTAGGTTAATCTTGTTCATAATCAATCTTATTAAGCGCCATGATCTAGAAAATGTAATATCATTTTGTCTCATCTTAGCTTATGCGGATGGAGGTTTCTCGGTTTTAATAATACTTAGTTATTCAATACATTTTCCTTTATTAGCATTTGCGGTGGTTTATTGATACACATTCGATTTCCAAAATCGGTAAACGTTATTCATTTTAAAACCAAGTACTCATTACTCACGAATGAGGTTTCACACAAAATCCATATTAATTCATTTAAGTTAAGTCTCTTATCTTATAAGATCCAATCTCTTAACTTTTGAAATTAATAAACCATTCATTTTACCACCCTTAAGGCGTTATACCTAACTCCCCATAAAGCTAGTATAACACTTACGTTTTTAAAACAACCAAATCTGATTAACACGTATGCGTCACCGTACTACATAGCTCACACATATCATGCTAGAAAAGATAGGAAGAGGTTCACATACCTCGCGACGATTATCGACTAATAGCAAAACGCTCAAGTACCTCAAACCGTCTTTGCACCTTAAGCCGAGTAGATCGCGCCACGTAGTATTTCAACCTATAGAGGCCACAAGCGCCTATTAATATCTTTAGATCGGCGTAGAATATTACAGAAAATTCGCAAGACTCTCCCCACAGCGTAAATCTCTCTCTATCGAGGCGGCTACCAAGCCAACCGAGGGGTTAACACGTCTAACGGACGTGTACAATTCTACTACGATAATGCTACACAAGTCTCTTAATGTCTGATCTATGTAATTACTGATTCGATTCGATTCTTAAAATTCAGGCTTAAGTCGCAAGACATCGCAGTAAGTATTATTCGAGCTTAAGTCAAAAGACATTGCCGCACAATTATAATGTTCAGTTCTATATATAGTATACTTCAACTATATATTCCTACAACATGTAATTTCCAATTACAATAGAAGGTCAAGAGTGTTTACCTCGATAAGCCCAAAATTATCCGAGTTTATATGTCGATCTGAGCAAGGTTTAGCTCTACTCCGTGCGCTCAACCCGCTCCAAACAACCCTTAGAAGTTCTAACCAACTTCTACTTAATACTTCAACCGACTATGAAGGTTTTCCTTAGGGTTTCGTTTTTGTGGTGAGGAAGTATAATAGTATTTTCAGGCTTTTGTATAAGTGTAACCTTGGGAATACTACAAGGTATTTGGGCCAAGGTATTTGGGCATTATAACAATACTAGGAGAGTATTTCTATACCACAAAGGGGGGTATTAAACGAAGACAACTAGGCTAGGGGGGGGGTACCCCTCGGCAAAACACCACAAAGGGGAGGGGTTTCGGCCTTGGTTGGACGAGAACCACAAGAAGGGGGGAGGGAAGGATTTCAAGACTTAGGCAATTTTTGGATGAAGAAGTTCATCAAGTTAGAGGGGTATTTATAGGTCAAGAAATGGCCAACCAATGGCCAAGATTCATCCAAGTGTTAGGCAAGTGTAAGGCCAAGATTAAGCCATGTGCTACCTTATCCATCTACCCAAAATATCCTACCTAACCCTTGACCACATTTTTTAGCACAAAAAACGTGCCCAAGTCGTCCTCTTTGCCGTCCCTAGCTTCCAATGTGAGGGTGACACATGTCACCCTCCCGTTGGTCCAAAATGTTTCGTCTCTCGGAAAAATCCGCAAAAAATATAAATGACATAGCCGGAATTTTTCCTACGAAAGCTGTGGAAACGTTTCGTCGAAAAACGACTCTAATCGGGTGTTGTGTACAAATTTCGAATCTTGCTTAACTTAAGGCTCAAATTTTTATACGTACGCCCTCACGTACATACTCTGGAAATACGGGGTATAATACTTATATATTTATTGGAACGGGTTGCACGATCCGCAACACTATTATATATATATAGGGACGGGTTGCACGATCCGCAACAGTGATATATATATATATATATATATATATATATATATATATATATATATATATATATAAATATATGATAAGTATATGGGTCGGCGTCCCATGATGTTGATGTCACGCCCCAAACCCCAGGCTGCGACTGGTGCCCTACCTGGGCACCCTTCTATTCATACAACACAGACAAACTGCGGAAGATAATTAACACTCATTTTTTTTCTTTAAACAAAGGCAAAGCCGGCAAGGCTGCCATAATATATATAACACCCGAATGGGTCTACAACCGTACAACAATGTAAATACAACTCACGTATTACACCCCGTAATTCAGGTCATGCTTATAAGAACGTACGAAAGGAATTAAGACTTAATTTTAGAAAGATAGGTTGTCAGAATGTTTCGGACGGGTTTTAGTCAACTTTGGGGCGGTTTATGTCATGTTACATTAGGAGTTCATAGGTGTTTCAAATGCCTAGTATGTAGTTCGTTGAGTCTAATTCCCAACGCAACAAACCGTTCGCCGATAGGACATCAGAGTAGAAAGTTATGGAAGTTACAAGTTCAGTGCGTAGTCGAGCAGAAAAGTATTTTCGGTCAGGTGCCACAGCGCCGCGGCGCCGGATGCAGGGCCGCGGCGCCGGATATTCTGAAAGTTCGCTGAAGTTGCAGCGCCGCAGCGCCCGAAGCGAGGCCGCGGAAATCTTGAAGTTCTCGGAGGTTTCAGCGCGCGGCTTGGCGCCAGGGCCGAGGCGGGATTTTTGCGAAAACTGGGGGAAAAATCAGAAGATATTTTTTTGTAAAGGCCATGGAAGGGTGACAAGTGTCCCTCCCATCTGATTTTGTGGAAGTGCTATTTATTGACCAAGTCTTGAAGACTTGGTCATTCTTCAAAAAAAACCATTCTCTCTAAAAAATTCCTCTTCCTTCTCTCTAAAAATCCCTCTCCCTTCTTTCTAAAAATTCAAAGACAAACCAAGGCCTAGAGAAATTTCGGAAAGGTGGCAAGAAGGAAATATGTTGACAAGCTCGTAGGAGGTTTGTGGAGGTGATTGTGGAAAGAGGGCAAGTGAGATTTGTTGGACTGATTTGGGTAAACTCTAAGGTAACAGTCCATTCTCCTTTTTAAGTAAATTGTGTTATATGTGAGGAAGAAAGGACTTGTAGTTGTCAATATTGATTTTAGGTATATTGCATGTAGGAATAACGATTTGGATTTGAAAGGATTGGATAAGGATGATATGTGAACATGTTATAGCCAAGATACTACCTTAAACTTATTGGATTATTTAATATGTATTGTGGGGCAGAATTTTACACGTCCAAGTTAGGCGTGTAATCCCCTTGTATTGCTGAATTGTTGGGCCTTAAATGTGGCGTTTAGTAGTTGATATCGGACCTTGAAAAAGTGGAAATTATGTAGAAACAAAGGAAGTGATGTCCAATTTTCCGTAGAATAAGGAACTTTATACTTAGAATATTCGACGGAGAAGTCTAGACGTTAATAGACGTATTTGATTATTATAGGTTTATACTCTACGCGCGGCATATTCGACTTGGCAAGTGGATTTAGCCGAGGAGGTATGTGATTCTTCCTATCCTCTTGAGCATGATATTTGTAAATATATAGTACGGTAGACGTACATGTATTAACTGAATTTGGTTTCACTTTGATGTCTTTTGACTTGAGCTCTAAATGTTAAGAATCTTGAAATATTTCAAAAAGAGTTTGAATCATTATTCGGAAGATAAAAAAAATGGTTTACTTACTTGTTTGTAGAAGCCTTGTAATGATTTCTGAATATGTGGTAAGTTGATTTGAGAAGTAAACATGTTATGTTACTATGGGTGTTAGTGCCTTGAGTTTTGTTGTGGTAAGGGGGTTCTCTCGTTGTGCTTATGTCGTTTACGATAAGCCGGTTGTGCTTGTGTATATCACCTACCCCCCCTGACTTGTTATGATGCCGCAGGTTAGCTACCCCCGATGCGAGGAGTACCTCATGCGGGTCCACATGACCTATGCGGACTACGGTAGTCCAGGAATCACTCCGGGTGTGTTACGCCGATGCGAGGAATACCTCATGCGGTCCTAGTGGCCATGCGGACTACGGTAGTCCAGGAAATGCCGCGGGTTAGCTACCCCCGATGCGAGGAGTACCTCATGCGGGTCCACGGGACCTATGCGGACTACGGAAGTCCAGGATTAGGCTCGTATAATGATACTATGGGCGAATGGCCCTGCTAGGATCATTAGCGGCCTAGAAAAGACCGGTTGCGTTACACCTGTTTACTCTTATTTATGTTGTGGCACTGTGTGCGGTTAATTGGGTTTTCATACATATCTGTGGATTTGGTTTGGAAATGTTATGATTTCATTACAGTACTTTCAGTTTCACATACTTGGTACTTGTTGCATCGACCTCGCCCGGCTGCGTTCATGCCGCAGGTCGAGGTACATCGGTTGTTGATCCTCGCTCTTAGGATCACCGTTCTGCTTTTGGGAAGCCCCGTTTCTCCGGTGGCTTATCTTTTGGTATGATTCCCTGTCATTGTAGATTCATGTACATTTGATCGGTGTATTTTATATACACTTTTTGAGTCATTTTTAGTGAGTCTTTTGTCCATTTTTGTACAAATACGTGTCGTCTTAGGATATATTTTCTTTCTTTTGAGTCATATTGGTTAAAGAGGCTCATTGGCGGAAAAGGAGCAAAAAGAGGGCAAGAACGGAGGTTCCAGAGCTCGAAATGCGAGAAAGTGGCGAACGTGCAGACACGAGCCGGTAGCAAGGCGCCTCAACCAGCAGGGCCAGGAGCCACGGCGCCTAATCTTCAGAGGCTTGCAGAAGTTCCGGCGCCGCAGCGCCAGTTGTAGGGCCGCGGCGCCGAAGCGGGAAAAATCAGAAATCTGAATTGTCAATGGGCTAGGCCTGAAGGAAAACCCTGCACCTCGTTTTTGAAACTATAAAAGGAGAACCCTAGAGCAGTTTTAAGGGTTCCCTTTCTTGCCAATTCACATCACTTCTTGGAGTTCAAGATTGGAGACCTTTCTTTAGTAATTTCTTGTTCTTCTTTTACTTTATTTTCAGTTTATGTTGGATATTGAATTAGTTCTTGTCATGTCTATGGCTAGGAACTAATTCTAATATATGGCTTTCCATGTCAATTCACTTGAACCTTATATTTATGAATTAATGCATGTTTGTGGTTTTTCTTCTTATTGTTGAGATTTATCCAATAGATGTTTTGATTACTTGGTAATTACTTGATCATTAATTATCATAACTTATATGATTTCTAACCGAAATCCGAAAGGGGAAGCTGTGAATATGTTGTAGTTGGGTAAACATAGGTTGAATCGTGGACGAAAGTACCCCGATTACTTGTGTAGTATTAATAGGTTTCTGGACTTAATCCTCCTCTAAAGTCAACCTTATCACCGAAAGGTAGAAAGGTGCTGTACTGGGGTTGAGTGTTTATATAGCCTTAACAGGAGTATAAAACGGCTTAGTAAACCTGCTATCTCAAAATAGAAGAGAACCATAATTAATTGCATTAATAAGTAAGATAAGCGGATAGTTGAGGAGATTTGGAAGACCTATTTCCATCATTACTGAGTAAAACAACATAGTTAATTAGTTTTCATAATTAGAATCATAAAAAACAAATCAATTATCGGTCACCAAATAGATAACAAGGAATAGAAGTTGGTACTTGAGCACTAATCCCTGAGGACGATAACTCGGTTTTACAAGACTATATTACTTGACACGACACGTGTACTTGCGTTTAAGTGTGTGCATAAATCGTGCATCAAGTTTTTGGAGCCGTTGCCGGGGATTGGTGTAGTTCAATATCAATTTTATCTATTCTTAATTTCTAATTTGGTTTTTATTTCTGTTTTTATTTATTGTTTTTATTTTTATTTTGTGAAACCCAGTGTGCCGTGATCTGTTTGTTTATTTTGATCTGTTTTAGGAACCCACTTTATGCGAAGGAGAAGAGGAGCAGACACTCTTGTTCCATTCAATCCATAAATTGAGAAAACTTGTAAACAGAACAGAAGGAACCAACGAGTTTAGGCCTTAATAGAGATGGAAGGCATACAAAACAACAACGAGATGAATGAAGGGTTAGGTGATCATCAGCCTAACCAAAGAATGCCTCGGAGATTACCGATAGATGTAGAGGAGAGAGTGCAGGTCCAAGCTGAGAGAAGCTTGGGAGATTATGTGCTGCCACGGGTGAATGGAGCACAAACGTGTATTAGGCTCCCTGCAATAGGAGCAAATAATTTTGAGATCAAGCCAATAATTTTAAGTATGGTGCAGAATACGGTTCAGTTTGGAGGGTTGCCGTCGGAGGATCCTGACATGCATATAGCTAATTTCTTGGAGCTGTGTGCAACATTCAGATACAATGGTGTTACTGATGACGCCGTCAGATTAAGGCTCTTTCCCTTCTCACTCAGGGATAGAGCAAAAGTGTGGTTGAATTCTTTGCCAGCAGATTCGATATTCACATGGCAAGAGTTGGCACAGAAATTTCTAGCAAAGTTCTTTCCACCATGCAAAACAGCGAAGTTGAGAGGGGAGTTGAATAATTTCTATCAAGCTAATGGAGAATCACTATATGAAGCTTGGGAGAGATTTAAGGACTTGAAAAGAAAGTGTCCACACTACAGCATTGAGTTGTGGAATTTGGTCCATATTTTCTATAATGGGCTAAGCGGGACTACCAGAACGATCATCGACGCATCCGCAGGTGGAACTTTTATGAGAAAAACTGCACATGAAGCTCATGATTTATTGGAAGACATGGCCACCAATAATCATGTTACAGAAGACAGACAGGTGAGTCGCAGAAGAACATTAGGAGTTCATGAGATTGATGTCATCACTGCACTTAATGCCCAAGTTGCTCTTTTGACCAAACAGCTGCAACAAAATACAGTATCTGTAAATGCAGTGCAAATGCCAATGAGTTGTGAAATGTGTGGTGGTCCACATACCTTCGATAGATGCCATTCAGCTGATCCTAACAATATTTCGATCGAGCAAGCAGAGTTCCAGGCAGTAGGGAACTATCAGAGACCCCAGAACAACCCGTACTCAAACACCCACAATCCAGGGTGGAGGAATCACCCTAATTTTTCATAGAGGGGCGAGCAGGGGAAGCAGAACCAGTTTAGAGGCCAGTACCAAAATCAGCAACCATTCACTCAGGCCTCATCTTTACAACAATTCAGTGCCCCTATCCAACAAGAGAAGCCGGACGAGCTGAGAGCAGCTTTGTTGACACTCACCAACTCCCAGACCCAGTTCATGGCAGAGACTAGATCCTCTCTCAGGAACTTGGAAACACAGGTGGGGCAACTAGCAAAGCTAGCAAACAACAGGCCACAGGGTACACTGCCGAGCAATACAGAGATGAACCCTAGAGAACATTGCCAGGCAGTGCAGCTGAAGAATGGAAAACAATTAGAACAGCGTTGTTATACCCTGTATTTCCAGAGTATGTACGTAAGGACGTACGTACGAAAGTTTATGCCTTAAGTTAGGCATAGGGCGAAATTTGTGCACAACCCCCGAAAAGAATCGTTTTTCGACGAAACGTTTTACAAAACTTGCGAAGGGAAAATTGCGGCTATGTCATTTCTAATTTTTGCGGATTTTTCCGAGAGATGAAATATTTTGGACCAACGAGTGGGCGACACTTGTCACCCTCTAGTGGGCGGTCAAGTGGCCGAATGGTGCACGTTCTTGGCCATGTTTTGAGGCCTAAAATGTAACGCCCCGAACCCGGGCCCGTTACTGGTGCCTTACCCCGGGCACCCTAGTGATACAACATCAGAGAAAACCAGCGGAAAATAAAACATGAATCATGAAACAAGAGATATAATAAATAAACAGGCCAACAAGCGATTGCCTTGATATACATAATACGAGCAGTTTAATCCTTTTACCACCCGCCCACAACAGCGATTACTCTGCACTTAAGATTTATACAACAACTATGACGGGACAGGGCCCCGCCATACCCCTGAACGTACAAGAACTTACAGACTCAGGGTAACATACCAAAGATAAGCCTCCGACGGAACGGAGCTTCCCAAAACGCTGAAATGAGATCCTAGCGCGGATCGATAGATGTACCTCACTGCGGCATGAACGGCCCCGAAGGAGGTCGATCTGGTACCAAGTATGTGAAATCAGAAATCAGTAATGAAATCATAATAGTCTATAAAGCAGAGACATGTATGATGACCAAACTACGATATATAACATATAACGATTACATCAAGACAGGACTCGCCTCCAAATTATCACTCGTGCGTGGAATTTCTTCCTCATCACGTGATTTATGATATAACAATACCAAGGATTATACATGAACACCATGTCCCACTGTGTTATAAAACCGTGCAGACAAGTATAACTACCAGATCCGACCGTACCAATAATACAATGCAACCAAAACACGGCCGATACGGGGCAAGTGCGAGCCGACTCATCGGATACCAAGGCGGTCACGCGGTGACCGGGGGCAAGTCTGGTGACCACCACGGGGACCAAGGCGTATCACGAAACCGTCACTATCTTGAACGGGGCAAGTGCGGTGACTACCGATACCAAGGCGAATCGATCACGAGACGGGGCAAGTACGAGCCGACCACCGGATACCCAGGCGAGCGGTAAGAAACCTCAACTACCAACGGCCCTCTATCGAGAGCGGTAACAGAAACACCACACTTGCACAACAAAGGCTATCATCACAAGCATAGGCAAGTTTCACAACAACAAGCATAGGCAAGTTTCACAACAACAAGCATAGGCAAGTTTCACACAACTCAAAGTACCTTCATTTTATGCCAAAGTCGGGTTTCAACTCCTAAAGTACTACGACGTTAAGTTCTTTTAAAAGAGATCCATTACTTATTAAAGTCACCCGATACGTAGTATTAGAATGACCAACCCACATTCCTTTTCAAAATCAAGTAACAACATTCTTTTCCTAAGTTCGGTTTGCCTAGTTTCAATTACTCAAGCTTCTCATTTTCAAATGGTTTCATAGTTCATAAACTTAATCACTTGATTCCGTTTTAGAACAATTGAGTAATATAAGTCTCACGCGAGAGTAGGTTATTCTTGTTTACAACATTCTTATTACAAAGACCATGATCTAGAAAATGTAATATCATTTTGTCTCATCTTAGTTTCTATGCGGATGGAGGTTTCTCGGTTTTAATACAATTCATCATTATTCAATACATTTTCCTTTATTAACGCTGCGGTGTGCTGCCGATACATTCGATTTCGAAATCAAGAAAACATTATCCTTTAAATAAAACCAAGTACTCATTACTCACGAATGAGGTTTCACATAAACATCCACATTAAAACAAATAAGTTAAGTCTCTTATCTTATAAGATCAAGTCTCTTAACTTCTAACATCAGTAAACCATTTTCTTTACCTCTCTTAAGACATTATACCTAACTCCCCATCAAGCTAGTATAACTCTTTTTAAAACCTTTAAACCCAAGTGTTACTCTCCCTTCAAAACGATTTAGAAATCTTTTGAAATACATCAAGTTCTTTATTATAACTAGCCAGTTATAATTCACATCAGTTACCTTTTAAAACCACAAAGTATTTTCTTACCTACATAAAGCTGTTATAACCAACTTCCCATAAAGCCGTTATAACACTTTATGTTTTAAGAACAATCAAACACAGTTAACACATGTACGTCTACCGTACTACATAGTTCACACATATCATGCTAGAAAGGATAGGAAGAGGTTCACATACCTCGCGAAGATTTATCGACAATAAGCAAAATGCTCCAAGTACTACAACCTTGCTAGCCCTTTCCACTCCTCGAGTAGAATACGCTACTCTTAGTACTTTTACCTATAAAGGTCACAAACGTCTATTAAAATCTTAAACACACGTTCCCATCTTTCTACAGAAAATTCGGCAGCACCTCCCCCCCCCCGCAACAGCGTAAATCTCCTCCTCTATCGAGGTCGGCTACCAAGCCAACCAGGGGTTAACGCCTAACCGGACGCGTACAATTCTACAACACAAGAATGCTACATAAGTCTCTTGTAATACAACCCTAGGTAATTCTGATTCGATTCTTCTCTTTATTAACCTTCATGTGATTCTTGCTCAATTCTTCATTCTTGGGCTTAAGTCAAAAGACATTGCCATAATACTAAGTATAGTTCCATATATAGTATACTTCAACTATATATCCTAACAAACATGTAATTTCCAATTACAATAGAGGGACAAGATAATTACCTCGATAAGCCCAAAATTATCCAAGTTATAATGTCGATCCTGAGCAAGGTTTAGCTCCACTCCGAGCGCTCCAAACCACTCCAAACCACCCTTAGAAGTTCTAACCAACTTCTACTCACATACTTCAACCAACTATGAAGATTTCCTTAGGGTTTCGGTTTGAGACTAAAAGGACAAAAGGTAGTATTTCCGGACTCTACGCAAAGAGGTATCTTTGGAATACTACAAGGTACAAGGCTAAGGTATTTTGGGCATTATAACAATACTAGGGGAGTATTTCTATACCACAAAGGGGTATTATCTGAAAACAACTAGGCTAGTGGGTACCCAGCTAGACCTCGCGAGGAGGAAGACTCACGCGAAGGCCACTTTCAAGGGAGAGGAGCTCTTGGACGAGAGTCAACAAGAGGAGGAGGATTCAAGACTTGGAAACATTTGTGGATGAATGAAGTCTTCACAAAGGGGTATTTATAGCAAACCCAAATGCCAACCAACGGCCAAGATCGAGCCACGTGCAAGGCAAGTGTAAGGCCTTGATCAAGCCAAGTGCACCCTAACCCTACTCCACAAAACATTGCACCAAACAAGCCACAAAACAAGGCCAAAACAAGGCACAAAACAAGGAACCAATAGGCACAAAGCGTGAGCCAAAAAGATCAAGCCAAGCGTGAACCATTCGTTCACGGGCGCCACTTGCTTCCGATGTGAGGTGACACATGTCACCCTCCGTTGGTCCAACATGTTTCGTCTCTCGGAAAAATCCGCAAAAATACAAAACGACATAGCGAATTTTCCTACGAAAGCGTGGAAAGCGTTTCGTCGGAAAAGCGACTCTAGTCGCGACTGTGCCCAAATGTAACTTTGGCCAAGCCACTGGCGGGGTGACACGTGTCACCTCCAATTGGCCCTCAAAAACGTCTTTGAAAAAATAACCACAATGGCCAAAATCTCGAAAACAAAGTGGGCCCACAAATCAGTAAATTTCTCCGTGGGCCCACGTGACCATTTCGGAAAATAAAATCTCAAAATTCTAATATAATCTATGAAGTCCAAATACCAAATCTGGGAATCCAATTCCCATTAACGAACCTTTTTCTTCACAAATAACCGGAAACTTTTCCGTCGAAAACTCACATCTTTCTTTCCTTTTCAAATTTTCTGCGTACTCTCGTACGTACGTCCTCACATACATACCCTGCAACTACGGGGTATAACATTCTCCCCTCCTTAGAAACATTCGTCCCAAATGTTCCTTCTCAAGACGGATATCGATGAAGTTCCTCTAACAAGTTGTCAACGCCACAGCTTGGCCACGAAATAACACACGTTATCTTCCTTCCTTACTCGTCGTGCCCTTCTCGAACACTTGAACTCTCCCAGTATGTACCATACTTCAGTCATTACTTCCGTTCCCGAAAATCTCTGGAGTCACTACCTCCAAACTTGGTCATCTTACTAACCTCAAACTTCCTTAAGGCCATTCCGGCCTTTACGAACCGCTCGGTCGAACGCGTCCACGAACTCATACGATGATCATACAAACTTGGGCCTAGCGTCCTCGTGACCTACCACTGGCGGGACCACCCAGGTGGCCCCACCCCAAACCGGGTTACGGTTTGACATAAATGGTCCTAAACCCGACCCCAACGCGCGCAACTCTTGTTCCCGATCCGAACAATCTTACTATTTCACATCATGAAAGCTACCACTTCCATCTCACACTACCGAGGACTTACCCTTTTCACTAACGAGGTTTCTAAATCACATTTTAGCACAAAGCTAACCAAACATAACATTAAACACATCAACAACATAAACAAAACTCTAGAGGTTAAGGATATACACAGCTAGGCGGTTCAAGGCTTAAAATCGGGAACTCCCACCGCGACCTCAGGGGCCTTCCGGTACGAACATCTGCTGGCTACGGAAGGTGAAGAACCATAATCGCTCTAGTAGTCCATGCTATCCTACGGTGCTACCACAGTGGGACGATCTCTTGCGGATGGCCTGTTGGCGCAAAAATAACAATCTCCAGAGTTAGTACGACACCTCCTTATGAAGCTTTCCACAACGGCCACTGAGACAAGGGCAACCTCATCCGCGAGCACTCTCGCTCTCCCGAAAATCTGAAACACAGGAGCCCGGCCGCTCTGAATATCCTGAAGGTCCGAAAGGCTGGAGGACCACTCTGTCTTGTGAGGTACATAACTAGTCTGCTGGCAGGCGGTCCGCCTCGAAAATCACCAAAGGACACTGCTGTTCTGGCCCTCTTCTGCTGACGTTGGTCATTCCGTCGATTTATCCGCTCCTCACATCCAAGTGTATACGCCTGCATGCGGGCACTGTCCATGCCGGTGAAGAGCTACACGAACAACTCTGCGCAAGGCAATCATCGAGCCTGTAACATATCGGTGCACTCGATCCTCCATACTAGCTACTAACGCGGGGACGTACCGGGCCAATGAGTCGAACTCCACATTGTACTCCCGACCCGTACGCCCGTTCTGCCGTAACACCAAAAATCTGTCGGCCCGAGCCCTCCTCATCTGGGGAGGCAAGAAATGTGCAAGAAAGGCCTCTGAGAACTCGTTCCATACCGCTGGAAGTGCATGCTCTCCCCTGGACAGCTCCCAAGAATCAAACCAGTCGACTGCGGTATCACGCAGTTGATGTGAACCTAGGGCCACCGACTCGATCTCCGATGCCTTGATCACTCTCTTGATCCAGAATCGCTTCGGATGAACTCCGCGGATCATCCTCGTGCCTCGACCCATAAAACTCGCGGCCTACAACTCGTAAAATCCGTAGCCTCGAACTATCTCGATCTAGGGTGAACCATGGTGCTCACTGGGCTGCTGCGTCGGCCTTATCCTCAAGTCCGCCACAACCCCGCCATTAATCGGGCCACTCCTTGTAACTCATCTCTCTGCTCCCTGCGGGGCGGAGGCTCGAGTCTTGTGGTCTCGCCACGCTTACTCGCAGATCCTCTCACGCCTTGCCGCTACGGGCGGGTTGCCTTTCGCAGAGGCATAACTGGTAAAAACGAAGTATGTCAGAGGGTCCATCTTATCACCTGGCTCAGGCACGATCTCGGAATGAGAAGAATGGAAACCAATCCTAAATGTCCTATAGCCTCACGATTATAGATGTGGTGCACAACACATCGATAATCAAGACTCTACTAGACACGGTCAGACACTTTCCGAGGATTAATCGCTTCGATACCACTTTGTAACGCCCAACCGGGCGATTCATGGTGCCTTACCCCTTGCACCCTAGTGATACAACATCAGAGAAAACCAGCGGAAAATAAAACATGAATCATGAAACAAGAGATATAATAAATAAACAGGCCAACCAAAACAGTTGCCTTCAGTATATACATAATACCTGAACAGTTTAATCCTTTTACCACCCTGCCCACAACAGTACTACAGACCTCTAAGATTTATACAACAACTATGACGGGACAGGGCCCCGCCATACCCCTGATCGTAAAAGAACTTACAGACTAAGGGTAACATACCAAAGATAAGCCTCGACCAGGCGGAGCTTCCCAAAATGAAATGAGATCCTAAACGCGGATCGATACCGATGTACTCTACTGCGGCATTTAACGCAGCTCGAAGGAGGTCGCACAACAGTACAGTATGTGAAATCAGAATATCAGAATGAAATCATAATAGTCTATAAAGCAGAGACATGTATGATGACCAAACTCTGATATATAACATATAACGATTACATCAAGACAGGACTCACGCTCCAAATTATCACTCGTGCGTGGAATTTCTTCCTCATTGCCGTGATTTATGATATAACAATACCAAGGATTATACATGAACACCATGTCCCACTGTGTTATAAAACCGTGACAGACAAGTATAACTACCAGATCCGACCGGACCCATACTACAATGCACCCAAAACACGACGCCGAGACGGGGCAAGTGCGAGAGCCGACTCCCGGATCCCAAGGCCGGTCACGCAGCTGACCGGGGCAAGTCTGGTGACCACCAGGACGAGCGTATCACGAAACCGTCACTATCTTGAACGGGGCAAGTGCGGTGACTACCGATACCAAGGCCGAATCACCACGAGGCGGGCAAATACGCAGAGCCGACCACCGATACGGGCGAGCAAGAAGAAACCTCAACTACCAACGGCCCTCTATCGAGAGCGGTAACACAGAAACACCACACTTGCACAACAAAGGCTATCATCACAAGCATAGGCAAGTTTCACAACAACAAGCATAGGCAAGTTTCACAACAACAAGCATAGGCAAGTTTCACACAACTCAAAGTACCTGCATTTTATGCCAAAGTCCGGTTTCAACCCTAAAGTACTACGTCGTTAAGTTCTTTTTAAAAGAGATCCATTACTTATTAAAGTCACCCGATACCGTAGTATTAGAATGACCAACCCACATTCCTTTTCAAAATCAAGTAACAACATTCTTTCCTAAGTTCGGTTGCCTAGTTTCAATTACTCAAGCTTCTCATTTTCAAATGGTTTCATAGTTCATAAACTTAATCACTTGATTCCGTTTTAGAACAATTGAGTAATATAAGTCTCACGTGAGTAGGTTATTCTTGTTTACAACATTCTTATTACAAAGACCATGATCTAGAAAATGTAATATCATTTTGTCTCATCTTAGTTTCTATGCAGATGGAGGTTTCTACTGGTTTTAATACAGTTCATCATTATTCAATACATTTTCCTTTATTAACGCTGCAGTGGTCTGTCGATACACATTACGATTTCCAAATCAAGAAACATTATCCTTTAAATAAAACCAAGTACTCATTACTCACGAATGAGGTTTCACATAAACATCCACATTAAAACAAATAAGTTAAGTCTCTTATCTTATAAGATCAAGTCTCTTAACTTCTAACATCAAGAAACCATTTTCTTTACCTCTCTTAAGACATTATACCTAACTCCCATCAAGCTAGTATAACTCTTTTAAAACCTTTAAAACCAAGTGTTACTCTCCTTCAAAACGATTTAGAAATCTTTTGAAATACATCAAGTTCTTTATTATAACTAGCCAGTTATAATTCACATCAGTTACCTTTTAAAACCACAAAGTATTTTCTTACCTACATAAAGCTGTTATAACCAACTTCCCATAAAGCCGTTATAACACTTTATGTTTTAAGAACAATCAAACACAGTTAACACATGTACGTCTACCGTACTACATAGTTCACATATCATGCTAGAAGAGATAGGAAGAGGTTCACATACCTAGACGATTTATCGACAATAAGCAAAATGCTCCAAGTACTACAACCTTGCTAGCCCTTTCCACTCCTCGAGTAGAATACGCTACTCTTAGTACTTTTACCTATAAAGGTCACAAACGTCTATTAAAATCTTAAACACACGTTCCCATCTTTCTACAGAAAATTCGGCAGCACCTCCCCCCCCCGCAACAGCGTAAATCTCCTCCTCTATCGAGGTCGGCTACCAAGCCAACCAGGGGGGGGGTTAACACGTCTAACCGACGCGCACAATTCTACAACACAAGAATGCTACATAAGTCTCAGAATACAACCCAGGTAATTACTGATTCGATTCTTCTCTTTATTAACCTTACATGTGATTCTTGTTCAATTCTTCATTCTTCAGCTTAAGTCAAAAGACATTGCCATAATACTAAGTATAGTTCCATATAGTATACTTCAACTATATATCCTAACAAACATGTAATTTCCAATTACAATAGAGAACAAGATAATTACCTCGATAAGCCCAAAATTATCCAAGTTATAATGTCGATCCTGAGCAAGGTTTAGCTCCACTCCGAGCGCTCCAAACCACTCCAAACAACCCTTAGAAGTTCTAACCAACTTCTACTCACATACTTCAACCAACTATGAAGATTTCCTTAGGGTTTCGGTTTGAGACTAAAGGACAAAAGGTAGTATTTAGGACTCTACGCAAAGAGGTATCTTTGGAATACTACAAGGTACAAGTCTAAGGTATTTTGGGCATTATAACACTACTAGGGGAGTATTTCAATACCACAACAAGGCGTCTTATACGTAAACAACTAGGCTAGGGGTACCCTACTGCTAGACTCACAAGGGAGGAAGACCTGCGCCAAAGGCCACTTTCAAGGGAGAGGAGCTCTTGGACGAGTCAACAAGAGGAGGAGGGATTCAAGACTTGGAAACATTTGTGGATGAATGAAGTCTTCACAAAGGGGTATTTATAGCAAACCCAAATGCCAACCAACGGCCAAGATCAAGCCATGTGCAGGCAAGTGTAAGGCCTTGATCAAGCCAAGTGCACCCTAACCCCTACTCCACAAAACATTGCACCAAACAAGCCACAAAACAAGGCCAAAACAAGGCACAAAACAAGGAACCAATAGGCACAAGCGTGAGCCAAAAGATCAAGCCAAAAACGTGAACCATTCGCTCACTGGACGCCACTTGCTTCCGATGTGAGGGTGACACATGTCACCCTCCCGCTGGTCCAACATGTTTCGCCTCTCGGAAAAATCCGCAAAAATACAAAACGACATAGCGAATTTTCCTACGAAAGCGTGGAAACGTTCGTCGGAAAACGACTCTAGTCAGACGCGTGCCCAAATGTAACTTTGGCCAAGCCACCTAGGCGGGGGTGACACGTGTCACCCTCCAATTGGCCCTCAAAAACGTCTTTCGAAAAAAATAACCACAATGGCCAAAATCTCGAAAACAAAGTGGGCCCCACAAAACCGTAAATTTCTCCCGTGGGCCCCACGTGACCATTTCCGAAAATAAAATCTCAAAATTCTAATATAATCTATGAAGTCCAAATACCAAATCTGGGAATCCAATTCCCATTAACGAACCTTTTTCTTCACAAATAACCGGAAACTTTTCCGTCGAAAACTCACATCTTTCTTTCCTTTCAAAATTTCTGCCGTACACTCGTACGTACGTCCTCACATACATACCCTGCAACTACGGGGTATAACATAAAACTTGGGTCAATGTTTGTGAGGGATTTGTGGAGTAGGGTTAGGGTGCACTTGGGCAAATCTTGACCCTCCACTTGCCCCCCACTTGGCTTGATCTTGGCCATTGATCTCCCTATAAATACCCCCCCCCCCCCCCCCTGTTGAAGACTTCTTCATCCACAAATGTTTTCTAAGTCTTGAAATCCTCCCTCACTTCTTGTTGCTCGCGTCCAAGAGCTTCCCCCGCCCCCTTAGAGAGGCCCGTGGCCGAGAGGTACCACTCCTAGTGGTGTTGGCCGAGAGAAGTACCCCTCTTGAGTGTTGTTCTCGTGAAATACCCCCCCTTGGTAGAAAAGTATTATCCAAGTATTGTTACTATTCCAAAATACCTTGTAGTATCCCAAGGTTACACCTATACTAAAAGCCCAGAAATACTATTATACTTTCCTTCAGTCACAAAATGAAACTCTAAGGAAAATCTTCATAGTTGGTTGGAGTATTAAGAAGAAGTTGCGTAGAACTTCTAAGGGTTGTTTGGAGCGGGTTGGAGCGCCCAGAGTAGGAGCTAAACGTTGCTCAGGATCGACATTTAAACTTGGATAATTTTGGGCTTATCGAGGTAAATACTTTTGTCCTTCAATTGTAATTGGAAATTACATACTGTAGTAGTATAGAAATGAATATAAGATTCATAGAAGGATATTACAGAAGAGAATAGAACTGTAATAGAAGAATATTAAAGAAGAAGATTGAACAGATTTACATAGGATCGTATTTGATGAGACTTGTGTAGTTTGTGGTAGGAAGTCACGCCCAATTTTCCGTAGAATCTTGTATCTAGATTTATTCTACCGAGTAGTCTAGACATTGATAGACTTGTATAACCGTTATAGGTTGGAAATCGCGAGTAGCGTATTCTACTCGAAGGGTGGAAAAGGCTAGCAGGATTACAGTACTTTGGAGCTATTTGCTAATAGTCGATAAATCGTCGCGAGGTATGTGATTCTTCCTATCCTCTTGAGCATGATATTTTTAAAAGAATATATATAGTACGGTAGACGTACGTGTGTTAACTGAACGTGGTTTTACTGCAATGTCTTTTGACTTGAGTCTAAATAATAAGAATCTGAAGTATTTCAAAAGAGTTAAGAAACCTTTTTGAAAGAAGAGTAACACTTTGTTTTAAAAGTTTTAAAAGCTTAAGAGTTATACTAGCTTTATGGGAAGTTAGGTATAACGACTTAAGAGAAATAAAAAGAATGGTTTATTGATTTTAGAAGTTAAGAGACTTGATCTTAAAAGATAAGAGACTTGACTTAATTGAATTAATATGAATTTTGTTAAAAAGTGTGAAACCTCATTCGTGAGTAATGAGTACTTGGTTTTTAAAAGGAATAATGTTTCTTGATTTGAAATCGAATAAGTATCGAAAAAACCACAGCAGCGCTAATAAAGGGAAATGTATTGACTAATAAAGTATTATGAAAACCAGTAGAAACCTCCATCTGCATAAAAGCTAAGATGAGACAAAATGATATTACATTTCCTAGATCATGGCTGCTTTAATAAGATTGTTATAAACAAGAATAACCTACACACACATAAGGCATATGTTTCTCAAATCGTTTTAAAGGAGAATTATATTATTAAGTGATTAAAACTATGAACTACGAAACCTTTCGAAAATGAGAAACTTGAGCATTTGGAATTAGGCAAACTTGAACGTTTGAAAAATAATGTTGTTACTTGACTTTACAAAGGGAAGTGTTTTGGTTTACTTAAAAAGATAGTCACTCTATTTTTATACTACGAGTATTGTGTGACTTTTGTGAAGGAAACGAATCTTTTAAAGAATTAATGTATGAAGTACTTTGGGGATAAAAACCCGAACTTGTTAACATAAAGTAGAAAGTACCTTGTGTGAATAACTTGATTGTGTTGGTTTGTGATAGCCTTGTAATACTTTCTTGTCGATTTGATAAGTGAACATGTTAGGATGCTACGTGTGTTAGTGTCTTGTGATGTTTGTGTAAAGGGGTTTCCCTTGTTATGCTTATGTTGTTTAACGATAAGCTGTTATGTTAGTATTATATCACTCACCTCTTGACATGATACCGGGGGTTAAGCTGCCCTCCGATGCGGGGTATAGCTCAGGCGGTCTGGGACCATGATTCGAGACTACCTCATGCGGGTCCAGGGGACCTATGCGGAGCTACGAGAGTTCCAGGTTAGTGTGCGGCCTTTGTGGTCATGCGGTCTATGTGGCCATGCGGACTGCGAGTCCAGGACGTTGTCGGGGAGTAGCTACCCTCGATGCGGGGAATACCTCATGCGGGCCATTGGAGTGGCCTATGCGGAGCTGCGGGAAGTTCCAGGACTAGACGCGCACATTAGATACTGCGGGCGAGTGGCCAGCTTCGATCATGTGGCGGTCTAGACAGATCTCATGATACAGTTTATGACCTTGTTGGTACTGTGGGTTTTAGTAGTCGGCTATGCCTTCGTACTTACCCCGTACGGTTTTATTATGACACAGGTGGGACCTGGTGTTCATGTGTATTCCTTGGTGCTTTTATATCATAGGATCAGCGGTGAGGAAGGTATTCCACGGGCATGATTGATGTTGTGGGCGTGAGACCCATAGTTGTATTTGAGTGATGACTTTGAGGGCGTGAGTCCCTGACTTGACATGACTGCTTATTTATTGTGAACTGTAGTTTGGTTATCATACATGTCTCCTGCTTTATATAGACTACTATGATTTCATTTCTGATATTTTGATTTCACATACTTGGTACTGTTATCGACCTCTCCCGGGGCTGCGTTCATGCCGCGGTAGAGTACACCAATGTTGATCCTCGCTCATAGGGTCACGATTCAGCGTTTGAAGCTCCGTTTCTCGGAGGCTTATCTCGGTATAGTCCCTGTCATTGTAGTACTTACATTCGTGGTATGGCGGGCCCCGTCGCCATTGTTGTCGTATCATTCTTAGAGGTGCAGAATCGTTGTGAGCGAGTTTGTAAAAGGATGTAACTGGATTTAAGTTTTTATATATATATGCGAAAGGCAACTTTTCTTGAGATAAAGCGTGTCTCTTTTACATTGTTTCATGTTGTGTTTTTATATTCACGATTACTCGATGTTGTATCACTAGGGTGCCCGGTAAGGCACGATCACGGGCTCGGGTTGGTCGTGACAAAAGTGGTATCGAGCGATTAATCCTCGGAAAGTGTCTCTGACCGTATCTAGTAGAGTCTTGATTATCGGTGTGTTGTGCACCACACCAATAATCGTGAGGCTATAGGATATTTAGGATTGGTTTCCATTCTTCTCACTGAGGTCGTGCTTGAGCCGTGTTATAAGTTGGACCTCTAACGTATTCTGTCCGCTACCGCTATGCCTCGCGTAAAAGGCCGGGCCGAAGGCAAGGGCAAGGCGAGGAGCTGCGAGTAGAGCACAGAGGGTTTCTAGGGCACATGCCCAATCATCACCTGGGGTGGTGCTTCATTCGGGGAGTTCGGCGACGTCACCAGCCCCAGCAGAGTTTAGCACAGCGGCAGCAGTTCCTACTGCGGCCATGATATATGAGCCTTCAGTTCCACGACCGGGAACAGAGAATATAGATTGCAAAGAGGCGACCCTGTTACTAGCTATGGATTTAGCAACCAGAGAGTATTTTATGTACCGATTTATCACGGGTCTTGATGACTATCTAAGAGAGGGTTGTGCAAGAGTAGCTCTTCAGTCAGACATGAGCATGGCCTGCGTACGGACTTATGCGCAGCAGGCCGAGAAACGTAGAGATCGACGGGTTAACCAAGATCGGCAGAAGAGGGCCAGACCGGCAGGGTCCTTTGGTAACTTTCGAGGCGAATTCAGTAGTTCGGAGAGGAAGGGGTGTTAGCCAGAGGAGGCCACCCCCACCTCGGTGTGGCCGTTGTGGTAAGTGTCATTGTGGAGAGTGTCGTACTTCTTCGACAGCTTGTTTTACTTGCGGCCAGCAGGGCCATTTTGCGAGAAATTTGTCCGACCAGAGGTGGCGCGGATGTAGAGACTCAGCCTCCTGGATCAGTGGCTAGTTCGTCACCTTCCCTAGCTATGCGCCCTACGGGGCAGGATTGATTAGAACGACAAAGGGGAAGTGAAGCAGTAGATACATGTATATCTTTAACCCTCTAGAGATTAGTATGTAAAATGAGTATATCTTAAGTGTTATGTTCTGATAGCATTTGTGCAAAGTGTGATTAGAAATCATGGTTAGTTAAAAGGGTAAGATTGGGGATAAGGAAAGTGTGAGCCTTAGAGTTTTATACGTGGAGACCTTAGAGGTAAGGCCATCTCAAGTAAAAGATGTATTTTTTTATGTTTGACCCTTATTGTTACACCCCGTAGTTCCAGTGTATGTATATGAGGACGTACGTACGTAAATACGACATTAAAATTGGAAAGGAAGAAAGATGTGATTTTTCGACGGAAAAGTTTCCGAATTTTGAGAAGGAAAAATGTTCGTTAATGGAATTGGATTCCGATTTGGTATTCGGACTTTTTGGAATATTTGAGAATTATGGAATTTTATTTCCGAAATTGGTCACGTGGGGCCCACGGGAGAATTTACGGTTTTGTGGGCCCACTTTATTTTCGGATTTTTGGCATTGCGGATATTTTCGGAAGATGAAATATTTTGGACGAGTAGGGGGGCGACACGTGTCACCCCCGTGTGGCCATGTTGGCGAATTGGAGAAGGCAGTGGGGCGTTTTAGGTGGACAAGTGGCCCATTTTGTGGTGGCCACTTGTCCCATTTTTGTGGTAGCCAAATGGTTGGCCAACTACCCACACACATGTACCCCATCCTCACCACACACTTGCCTAGATCTTGGCCATTGATTTTCCTATAAATACCCCATTGTTTCAAGACTTATTTCATCCACACTTTGAGATTCTAAGTCACAAAATACTCCCCCTTTGTTGAGGTTCTCGTCCTACTCTCCCTTGGTGTAGGAAAAATTCTTCAAGTGTTGATATAGTCCCAAATACCTTAGCCTAGTATCCCTAGTTGTATTCCAAGTTATTTCAATACTAGAGCAGAAAATTCTACTTTATTCCTTTAGTCGCAAAAACGAAGCCCTAGAAAAATCTTCATAGCTTAGATGAAGTGTTAAGAGAAGTTATTTGGAAACTTCTAAGGGTTGCTTGGAGCGGGTTGAGCGTCGAGAATTGGAGCTAAACGTTGCTCGGGATCGACTTATAATCTTGGATAATTTTGGGCTTATCGAGGTAATGATCTATGTCCCTATTGTAATTGGAAATTACATGTTGTAGTAGTTAATCATTGAGTATAAGATATATTGGAAGTATAATTATAAGGAATTGAATGTATTTACATTGTGTATTTGCATTAGACTTGTAGTATTATTGTGGAGTAGAATTGTACACGTCCGGTTAGACGTGTAACCCCCCCTGGAATTGTTGGTTTGGTAGCACGCCTCGTTTGAGGAGGAGTTTTATGTGGTTGCGGGGGGGAGGTGCTGCTGAATTTTCCGTAGAATAAGGAATCTTGTATCTAGAATTATTCTACGAAGAGAGCTAGAGGTTGATAGACGTTTTGTGGCCTTTATAGGTTGAAGTACTACGAGTAGCGTATTCTACTTGAAGGGTGGAAAAGGCGAGCAAGGTTAGAGTACTTTGGAGCGTTTTGCTAATTGTCGATAATCGTCGCGAGGTATGTGAACCTCTTCCTATCCTTTCTAGCATGATATTTGTGAAATATATTTATGCCGAAAGACAACTTTTCTCAGATAACTGTTTTACACTTCACTTTATTCATGTCTTGTTTTATATTCCGCTGATTACTCTGATGTATGGCTACTTGGGTGCCCGGGGTAAGGCACCAGTCACGGGCCCGGGTTCGGGTCATGACAAAAGTGGTATCAGAGCAGTTAATCCTCGGAAAGTGTCTACAGACCGTATCTAGTAGAGTCTTGATTATCGGTGTGTTGTGCACCACACCTATAATCAGGAGGCTGCAGGATATTTAGGATTGGTTTCCATTCTTCTCACTCTGAGATCGTGCCTTAGAGCTGTGTTAAGTTGGACTCCCTCTGACGTATTCTTTTTCACCCGTTATGCCTCTACGCAAGGCAACCAGAGCCCAGAAGGGCAAGGCAGCAGAGGGAGCTGCGAGTAGAGCACAGAAGGTTACCAGGGCACGGGCCCATTCATTATCTGAGACAGCGCTTCATTCGGGGAGTTCTGCGACGCCGCTAGCCCCAGGAGAGTTTAGAGCAGTAGCAGTAGCTACTGAGACCACGATACCTGAGCCTCTAGTCCCACGGCCAGGAACAAAGGATATGAGTTACAAGGAGATGGCCCAGTTACTAGCTAGTCTGGTGGCTGGGAATGAGGACGGACGGGAGCCGGTGGTTCCGACAGTACCAGTAGTTCACCCTAGATCCGATAGTTTCGAGGCATCGGGGCTTCTTGAGTTGCAGTCCACCCGAGTTCTATGGATTGAGGACTGAGGAAGATCATCAGGAGTTTATTCGACAGTTGCAGCGGATCATGAAAGTGATCGAGACCTCAGAGGCATTTCTTACACACTTTTTGCCCTCGCTGATTAGGAGAGCTCGGGTAGATAGATTTATGAGGTTGAGGCAGAACGGGCGAACGGTTCGGGAATACAATATAGAGTTTGACTTATTGGCTCGTTATGTCCCCGCTTTAGTGGCAGACATGGAGGATAGAGTGCACCGATATGTCACAGGACATGACGATTATCTAGCAGAGAGTTGTACAAAAGTAGCTCTTGATCGGACATGGACATTGCCCGCGTACATGCTTGCCAGCAGATCGAGGAACGTAGAGATCGACGGACTAACCAAGATCAGCGAAGAGGGCGAATAGCGGGTCCTTTGGTAACTTTCGAGGCGGACCTTCTCGCCAGCCAGATGGTTATGCGCCTCCGCCAAGATCTGAGTGGTCCTCCGCTGCACTTGGGGCGTTCGGGGTATTTAGGAGTTGGTCGAACTCCGTGGTTTCGTTCACGATTTATATAGGTTCCACCGGCCATTCGATTTCCTCTATGTTCACTATGTGGTAGACGCCATCCCAGAAATGTCGTCTTTTACTAACGCTTGTTTTACCATGGCGTCGGGGCCATGTGAGAAGAATGTCCTAGTAGGAGGTATACAGTGGGATGACTTAGCCTACCAGTCGATTCTTGGATTGATGGTTGAGAGGAAGGGTGTTAGCAGGAGGCCACCCCCTCGATGTGGCCATTGTGGTAAGTGACATTGTGGAGAGTGTCGTACTTCTTGACGGCTTGTTTTGCTCTCGGCGGCAGGCCATCTTGCGAAATTGTCCGACCAGATGTGGCGCGGATGTAGAGACTCGACGCCGGATCGGTGGCTAATTCATCATCTTCCTAGCTATCGCCCAACAGGCGGGATTGATTAGAACGACAAAGGAAGTGAAGCGATGATGCGGTATATCCTAAACCCTCAAGCGATTTGGATGTGTGATAAGATGAGTATACCTTAAGTTTTATGTTCGATAGCATTGTGTTAATTGTGATTAGAAAACATGGGTAGTTGTAAAGGTAAGTCTGGGGACGAGAAAATGGGGAGCCTTAGAATTTATAACAGTTGGGACCTTGGATGCAAGGCCGTCCTGAGTGGATGATTTTACGGTTGGTCTTTGTCGAAGTACTCGGTATACGTGGTGTATTTATGGGATAATTCCATGGGTAGTGTGAGATGAAAGTGGTAGCTTTCATGACGTGAATTGGTAAGATTGTTCCGGATCGGGGAACGAGAGTTTAGTACGAAGTGGGTCGGGTTGAGGCCATATCGCGAGTCAACCCGCAGCCCGGAAAGTGGTGGGGTCAGTTTGAGGTGGTCCCGCTAGATGATAGGGTCACGAGGGTGTTAGGCCCAAGTTTAGTTAACCATCGTACGAGTTCGTGGAAGCGTTCGACCAGTAGTCGGGCCGATGAGGTCAGCCCATCTTGTCTTTCAGTCAGGACCGTTTACTCGGCAGAGGGTTATGCGAGATGTTATATCAGGAAGGTTGTAAGGTTGCACGAGGTGCCTACTTTCACCTTATGACAGGCAGTGGAGCCTAGTTTACGGCTGTTTCTTTTCTGGAGGTTTTACCAGGCAGGGTTAGGAACTCAGGTGAGTCTTAGTATCGCATTCGCCCTCGGGCCAGTGTTTGGATTTCAGGGGTAGCTGTGAGGATTGTTTCCTCCTGTTGAGGGAGTGTTTTATAGCTACCATTTCAGTATTCGGATATCGCCTTATGACGCCTTGTAGGGGCGGAAGTGTAAGTCACGGTCGATTGGTTCGATGTTGGCAAAGTTCAGATAGTTGGTTCATACTTGTTTCGGCAGGATGTGGATAAGGTGAAGCTTATCCAGAAGAGATCTTTGGCAGCTCAGAGTCAACAGAAGTCGTGCGGATAGTCGGCGATTTACACTTAGAGTTCGAGTTGACGGTGGGCCTTCTTGAAGGTACCACCGGAAAGGGTATGACGAGATTTGGAACCGGAGCGATGGCGAAATGTGGTAAGTTGTGAGAAAGAGTTCGAGTGTCACGAGAAAGTGCACGACAGTAAGGAAGAAGCGAGCATGTGTTAAGAACATAATTGTGATCATTTCGGTTGGAAAGTGAAGGTGCGAAGGGCGTATCTTTTAGCCCGTGGGTGGGAGGTTTTGTGATGTTAGAGGTGATTCCTCGTGGACTTTGATGTAAGTATTTGCGGGTGTTTTACGTGGCCATGTGTGGCATTTGCAAACTAGTTAAGCTATGAGGAACTTGATCGTTATCTGTCTTGAGAAGGAACATTCGGGACGAATGTTTCTAAGGAGGGGAGAATGTTACACCCCGTAGTTCCAGTGTATGTATATGAGGACGTACGTACGTAAATACGACATTAAAATTGGAAAGGAAGAAAGATGTGATTTTTCGACGGAAAAGTTTCCGAATTTTGAGAAGGAAAAATGTTCGTTAATGGGAATTGGATTCCCAGATTTGGTATTCGGACTTTTTGGAATATTTGAGAATTATGGAATTTTATTTCCGAAATTGGTCACGTGGGGCCCACGGGAGAATTTACTGGTTTTGTGGGGCCCACTTTATTTTCGGATTTTGGCATTGCGAGATATTTTGGAAGATGAAATATTTTGGGCGAGTAGGGGCGACACGTGTCACCCCCGTGGCCCGTGTTGGCGAATTGGAGAAGGCAGTGGGGCGTTTTTAGGTGGACAAGTGGCCCATTTTGTGGTGGCCACTTGTCCCATTTTGTGGTAGCCAAATGGTTGGCCAACTACCCACACACACATGTACCCCATCCTCACCACACACTTGCCTAGATCTTGGCCATTGATTTTCCTATAAATACCCCATTGTTTCAAGACTTATTTCATCCACACTTTGAGATTCTAAGTCACAAAATACTCCCCCTTTGTTGAGGTTCTCGCCCTACTCTCCCCTTGGTGTAGGAAAAATTCTTCAAGTGTTGATATAGTCCCAAATACCTTAGCCTAGTATCCCTAGTTGTATTCCAAGTTATTTCAATACTAGGAGCCGAAAATTCTACTTTATTCCTTTAGTCGCAAAAACGAAGCCCTAGAAAAATCTTCAGCTTAGATGAAGTGTTAAGAGAAGTTATTTGGAAACTTCTAAGGGTTGCTTGGAGCGGGTTGAGCGTCAGGAATTGGAGCTAAACGTTGCTCAGGATCGACTTATAATCTTGGATAATTTTGGGCTTATCGAGGTAATGATCTATGTCCCCCTATTGTAATTGGAAATTACATGTTGTAGTAGTTAATCATTGAGTATAAGATATATTGGAAGTATAATTATAAGGAATTGAACTGTATTTACATTGGACTGTATTTAGACTTGTAGTATTATTGTGGAGTAGAATTGTACACGTCCGGTTAGACGTGTAACCCCCCCTGGAATTGTTGGTTTGGTAGCAGGCCTCGTTTGAGGAGGAGTTTTATGTGGTTGCGGGGGGGGAGGTGCTGCTGAATTTTCCGTAGAATAAGGAATCTTGTATCTAGAATTATTCTACGAAGAGAGCTAGAGGTTGATAGACGTTTTATGACCTTTATAGGTTGAAGTACTACGAGTAGCGTATTCTACTTGAAGGGTGGAAAAGGCGAGCAATGTTAGAGTACTTTGGAGCGTTTTGCTAATTGTCGATAATCGTCGCGAGGTATGTGAACCTCTTCCTATCCTTTCTAGCATGATATTTGTGAAATATATTTATGCCGAAAGGCAACTTTTCTCAGATAACTGTTTTACACTTCACTTTATTCATGTCTTGTTTTATATTCCGCTGATTACTCTGATGTATGGCTACTTGGGTGCCCGGGGTAAGGCACCAGTCACGGGCCCGGGTTCGGGTCATGACACTTATCGGAGTGCATAGTGCACGTAAGATATATTTGTGTGATAAGTCCCTGAGTAGTGTGGAATGAAAGAGGGTAGTTGAGCTAAAAAGACCACTAGGTTTTCGTAACTTGATTGATGAGATTGTTCCGTGACGGGGAACAATAGCTTGGCGTGAAGTGGGTCGGGTTGAGGCCATGTCGCGGGTCAACCCGCAGCCCGGTTTGGGGTGGGGTCAGTTCGTGGTGGTCCCACTATGTGTCAGGATCACGAGGGTGTTAGGCCCAAGTTTAGTTAACCAGCGTACGAGTTCGTGGATGCGTTCGACCAGTAGTCGGGCCGATGAGGTCATTCCCTCTTGTCTTTTAGTCAAGACCGTTTACTTGACAGAGGGTTATGCGAGATGCTATTTCAGGGAGGTTGTAAGGCTGCACGAGGTGCCTACTTTCACCTTATGACAGGCAGTGGGGCCCAGTTTACGGCTATTTCTTTTTCTGGAAGTTTTATCAGGCAGGGTTAGGAACTCAGGTAAGTCTCGATGCTCGCATTCGCCTCGGGCGGTGTTTGGATTTCGGGGTAGCTGAGGATTGTTGCCTCTGTTGAGGAATGTTTATAGCTACCATTTCAGTATTCGGATATCGCCTTATGACGCCTTGTAGGGGCGGAAGTGTAAGTCGCCGGTCGACTAGTTCGATGTTGGCAAGGTTCAGATAGTTGGTTCATACTTGTTTCGGCAGGATGTGGGTAGGGTGAAGCTTATCCAGAAGAGGTTATTGGCAGCTCAGAGTCAACAGAAGTCGTGCGAATAATCGGCGACGACGCTTAGAGTTCAGGTTGACGGTGGGTCTTCTTGAAGGTACCACCCCGGAAAGGGTGTGACGAGTTTTGGAAAACAAAGGAAACTTAGCCCGAGTTACTTTGGGCCTTTTCAGATTGTTTGTAGAATAGGCCAGGTTGCCTATAAGTTAGCATTGCCGCCCGATGTAGGGGGCAGTACGTCCGGTCTTTCGTGTTGCTAGGTTCGGAAAAGTATCGGAGATCCATCCAGAGTGTTCCCAGTTAATGATAACCGAGTTGGAGGTAGTAACCCAGAGATTTGGAAACTGAAGCAGTAACAGAAATGTGGTAAGATATGAGGAAGAGTTCGAATGTACGAGAAGGGTACGACGAGTAAGGGAAGAGGCGGGCATGTGTTAAGAACATAGATGTGATTATTTCTTTTGTAAAGAAAAGGTGCGAAGGGAGTGGCTTTTAGCCCTTGGGTGGGAGCTTTTGTAGTGTTGGAGGTGATTCCTCGTGGACTTGGATTAAGTATTTGAGCGTGTGATATTTTATGGCCAGGTGTGGCGTGATCGTTTTCGTAAGTATAGTAGTGAAGACTATACTGGCGCATGTATGTTTTGAGACTTAGGAGGAACATTCGGGACGAATGTTTCTAAGGAGGGGAGAATGTTATACCCCGTATTTCCAGAGTATGTACGTAAGGACGTACGTACGAAAATTTTAGCCTTAAGTTAGGCATAGGGCGAAATTTGTGCACAACCCCCGAAAAGAATCGTTTTTCGACGAAACGTTTTACAAAACTTGCGAAGGGAAAATTGCGGCTATGTCATTTCTAATTTTTGCGGATTTTTCCGAGAGATGAAATATTTTGGACCAACGAGAGGGCGACACTTGTCACCCTCTAGTGGGCGGTCAAGTGGCCAATGGTGCACGTTCTTTGCCATGTTTTGAGGCCTAAAACTTGGGTCAATGTTTGTGAGGGATTTGTGGAGTAGGGTTAGGGTGCACTTGGGCAAATCTTGACCCTCCACTTGCCCCCACTCGCTTGATCTTGGCCATTGATCTCCTATAAATAACCCCTTGTTGAAGACTTCTTCATCCACAAATGTTTTCTAAGTCTTGAAATCCTCCTCCTCCTCTTGTTGCTCTCGCCCAAGAGCTTCCCCTCCCCTTTGAGAGGCCCTTGGCCGAGAGGTACCCTCCAGTGGTGTTGGCGAGAGAAGTACCCCCTCTTGATGTTGTTCTCGTGAAATACCCCCCCCCCCTTGGTAGAAAAGTATTCTCCAAGTATCGTTACTATTCCAAAATACCTTGGCCCAAATACCTTGTAGTATCTCAAGGTTACACCTATACTAAAAGCCCAGAAATACTATTATACTTTCCTTCAGTCACAAAACGAAACCCTAAGGAAAATCTTCATAGTTGGTTGGAGTATTAAGAAGAATTTGCGTAGAACTTCTAAGGGTTGTTTGGAGCGGGTTGGAGCGCCCAGAGTAGGAGCTAAACGTTGCTCAGGATCGACATTTAAACTTGGATAATTTTGGGCTTATCGAGGTAAATACTCTTGTCCTTCTATTGTAATTGGAAATTACATACTGTAGTAGTATAGAAATGAATATAAGATTCATAGAAGGATATTACAGAAGAGAATAGAACTGTAATAGAAGAATATTAAAGAAGAAGATTGAACTGTACTTACATAGGATTTGTATTCTGATGAGACTTGTGTAGTTTGTGGTAGGAAGTGCTGCCCAATTTTCCGTAGAATCTTGTATCTAGATTTATTCTACCGAGTAGTCTAGACATTGATAGACTTGTATTACCGTTATAGGTTGAAGTACTGCGAGTAGCGTATTCTACTCGAAGGGTGGAAAAGGCTAGCAGGATTACAGTACTTTGGAGCTATTTGCTAATAGTCGATAAATCGTCGCGAGGTATGTGATTCTTCCTATCCTCTTGAGCATGATATTTTTAAAATAATATATATAGTACGGTAGACGTATGTGTGTTAACTGAACGTGGTTTTACTGCAATGTCTTTTGACTTGAGTCTAAATAATAAGAATCTGAAGTATTTCAAAAGAGTTAAGAAACCTTTTTGAAAGAAGAGTAACACTTGGTTTTAAAAGTTTTAAAAGCTTAAGAGTTATACTAGCTTTATGGGAAGTTAGGTATAACGACTTAAGAGAAATAAAAAGAATGGTTTATTGATTTTAGAAGTTAAGAGACTTGATCTTAAAAGATAAGAGACTTGACTTAATTGAATTAATATGAATTTTGTTAAAAAGTGTGAAACCTCATTCGTGAGTAATGAGTACTTGGTTTTTAAAAGGAATAATGTTTTACTGATTTCGGAAATCAGAATAAGTATCGAACAAACCACAGCAGCGCTAATAAAGGGAAATGTATTGACTAATAAAGTATTATGAAAACCAGTAGAAACCTCCATCTGCATAGAAGCTAAGATGAGACAAAATGATATTACATTTCCTAGATCATGGCTGCTTTAATAAGATTGTTATAAACAAGAATAACCTACACACACATAAGGCATATGTTTCTCAAATCGTTTTAAAGGAGAATTATATTATTAAGTGATTAAAACTATGAACTACGAAACCTTTCGAAAATGAGAAACTTGAGCATTTGGAATTAGGAAAACTTGAACGTTTGAAAAATAATGTTGTTACTTGACTTTACAAAGGGAAGTGTTTTGGTTTACTTAAAAAGATAGTCACTCTATTTTTATACTACGGGTATTGTGTGACTTTTGTGAAGGAAACAGATCTTTTAAAGAATTAATGTATGAAGTACTTTGGGGATAAAAACCCGAACTTGTTAACATAAAGTAGAAAGTACCTTGTGTGAATAACTTGATTGTGTTGGTTTGTGATAGCCTTGTAATACTTTCTTGTCGATTTGATAAGTGAACATGTTAGGATGCTACGTGTGTTAGTGTCTTGTGATGTTTGTGTAAAGGGGTTTCCCTTGTTATGCTTATGTTGTTTAACGATAAGCTGTTATGTTAGTATTATATCACTCACCTCTTGACATGATACCGGGGGTTAAGCTGCCCTCCGATGCGGGGTATAGCTCAGGCGGTCTGGGACCATGATTCGAGACTACCTCATGCGGGTCCAGGGGACCTATGCGGAGCTACGGGAGTTCCAGGTTAGTGTGCGGCCTTTGTGGTCATGCGGTCTATGTGGCCACGCGATCGCGAGTCGGGGCGTTGGGAGTAGCTACCCTCGATGCGGGAATACCTCACGCGGGCCATTGGAGTGGCCTATGCGAGCTGCGGGAAGTTCGGGACTAGACGCGCACATTAGATACATCGCGAGTGGCGGCCGATCATGTGGCGGTCTAGACAGATCTCATGATAAAGTTTATGACGTTGTTGGTACTGTGGGTTTTAGTAGTCGGCTATGCCTTCGTACTTACCCCGTACGGTTTTATTATGACACAGGTGGGACCTGGTGTTCATGTGTATTCCTTGGTGCTTTTATATCATAGACTGCCGGCAGTGAGGAAGGTATTCCACAGGCATGATTGATGTTGTGGGCGTGAGACCCATAGTTGTATTTGAGTGATGACTTTGAGGGCATGAGTCCCTGACTTGACATGACTGCTTATTTATTGTGAACTGTAGTTTGGTTATCATACATGTCTCCTGGTTTATATAGACTACTATGATTTCATTTACTGATTTTCGATTTCACATACTTCGCACTGTTATCGACCTCCCCGGGGGCTGCGTTCATGCCGCAGGTAGAGGTACACCAGTGTTGATCCTCGCTCATAGGGTCACAGTTCATCGTTTGAGAAGCTCCGTTTCTCCGGAGGCTTATCCTGGGTATAGTCCCCTGTCATTGTAGGTACTTACATTCAGGGGTATGGCGGGCCCTGTCCCGCCATTGTTGTCATATCATTCTTAGAGGTCTTTAGTACTGTTGTGGGCAGAGTTTGTAAAAAAGGATGTAACTGTTCGGATTTAAGTTTTTATATATATATGCCGAAAGGCAACTTTTCTTCAGATAAACTGTGTCTCTTTTACATTGTTTCATGTTGTGTTTTTATATTCCGCTGATTACTCTGATGTTGTATCACTAGGGTGCCCGGGGTAAGTCACCAGTCACGGGCCCGGGTTCGGGTCGTGACAAGTGTGCACCTCAGCCTGTGGTTGAACAGAGGGTAGAAATAGAGAAAGAGATGGTGGTTGAAGATCGCCCAATAGTAGAGAAAGCTCCAGAAAAGGAGTACACTGAGAAGATTCCTTTCCCACAAATATTGCAAAGGAAAGTAGTTGATAAACAATTCTCCAAGTTTTTGGAGACATTCAGAAAGTTACATATCAACATACCCTTCATCGAGGCGTTGGAGCAAATGCCTACTTATTTTAAATTTATGAAGGGGATTCTGGGAAAGAAGAAGAAGTTAGCAGAATATGAGATGGTGGCACTGACAGAGGAATGCAGTGCCATCTTGCAGAAGAAATTGCCTCCTAAATTTAAGGACCTAGGGAGTTTCACACTGCCTTGCACAGTTGACAGGGTAACGTGTAATAGAGCCCTCTGTGACTTGGGGGCTAGTTTAAATCTGATGCCTTTGTCGGTATTTAAGAGGTTGGAATTAGGTGAAGCCAAACCAACCACGGTGAGTTTGCAACTAGTGGATAGGACGGTGGTGCATCCCAGGGGGAAGATTGAGGATGTCCTCGTGAAAGTAGGAAAATTCTTTTTCCCTGCGGATTTCCTAATTCTTGATATGGAGGAGGATGAGGAGATTCCCATCATATTGGGGAGACCGTTCTTGGCAACAGGGAGAGCCCTGATTGACGTAGAAAATGGGGAGATGACACTGAGAGTAGAAAGCGAGGAGATGGTGTTCAAAGTGTTCAAACACGTTATTGAACCCCCGGTCATGAGCAGGTGCTTTGCAATTAGCACTGTCAGAACTTCGTGTGAGCCAGTGCAAGCCACGGCAAGGGAGATAAGCCCGCCAAAGCAAGTACGTGATACTGAACCTCCGCCAAAGCAGGTAAGTGATACTGAACCTCCTCTTGAAAATAATTATAAAAAGAAAAAACAGAAGGAGAAAGAGGAAAATGTTAAAAAAATGGATTGGTTGTGGGGTTAATCTACCCCACACCTCTTGATTTAAAGAACTTGCGTCCGGCTAAAAGACGTTAAAGACAGCGCTACTTGGGAGATAACCCAAGGTATTTTAAATTGTTTACTTTAATGCAGTTTTTTTTTTTTACTTAGAACAGTCTCACGGAGGTATTGTTATGTGTTGTGATAACAGGTGCAGGGCCAAGAATTGGAGGGCGAAAAATTGAAAAGAAGCCAAAAGGAAAAAAATGGATTTCCAGAAAATCGGTAGCCGCGGCTAAAAGATCGAAAAGCGCGCAGAGATTAAGCGCGGCTAAAAATCGAAAGTTACGAAGTTTGGCGCGCTATCTGCAGGCCGCGACGCAGAAGTCCAGAGGCGCGATAATTTAGCCGCGGCTGATTACTGCGGCCGCGTCGCCGAGACGGAAATCCAGAAATTAAAGACGCGCTAAATCCGATTTTTCCCATTCCAAATCAAAACCTAAACCTCTCCTCTCCACAAAAACCCACGAAAATCCACCTTGTACCTAAAACTCTTCCATAAACCAAACCCAATCACAACCAAAGTTCTTAAATTCCTTAAACCCTTAACCATCTTAAACAACAAACCTCATTCCATTGCCTCAAATCATCATTAGGAGCAAGAAAATCTTGAAGAACACCGTCAAAGATAACCTCTATCTTTTCTTGAAAGCTTCACTATAATCAGAGGAGGTAGTAGTTTGAGGAGGTGCTATATCTGTGAAGGTGTGTGGGTGTTGAAGTTGGGTGTGAGACTTTGAGGAAGAGTATACGAGGTGAGTGTGGGGTTTTTGAGCAGGAGCTTCTTGAGTGAAGTTTGGGGGTGATAGGTGTTGTAGCTGCTGATTGTTGGATGATAGTGTTGGGTAACATTGTTGATACAAAGGAAACGCTGCAGAAGTCATCTAAAAATGTCTGCCAGAAAGAAAAGAGCTTCCACATCCACCTCAGCCCCTCAATATGATAATACTAGGTTTGTCAGCCAAACAACAGAGGGCAGATATAGAAAACTTAGTACTAGGCCCTTAATCCCTGAAAGAGGAATGGATTATCAAAGGGAATCATTTGAGGAGGGAGATGTCTATGAGCCTATTCGGGCGATGATTGAGATGATGGGGTGGAAGAGGTTTGTTAACCTGGAAAGGATAGAACCAATGAACACAGTGATAGTGAAAACATTTTATGCTAACTTTCCGGAGAGGGTGGATAATAGATGCTTTGTGAGGGGAACGCAAGTGCCTGTGACGGCAGAAATAATGATTTTTCTATTAAAAACAGCGGATGTTGAAGAAAGAGGTGATGACCAGAGCTACTTCAGAACATGGTCTAGAGACACCAACAAAGATCAATCGGGATGTCGCCGCAAGCCTGATGAGCTACCCCGGGCTGCGTATGAATTTGCCAGAACTGGGTCACGAGGATGGCGGTGTCGCTCAACAAAACAGCCAAGGGTTGGTTGTATTTCGTCAGTGCCCGCCTGATTCCATCAATGCACTTCACCAGAGTACCAGAAGACATAATAAAATTGATATATGGAATCATGTCAGGGAAAACAATTGATGTTGGGAAGGAAATAGTGCAAAACATTAGAGAGACCAGTAGGTTGGTAACGACAGGTGGGTTGGGACATGGCGCACTTATCACCCTCGTATGCTCCATACATGGGGTCCCAACCCTACCCACTGATACTTATGAGAAAAACCAACTTTCTGTGTCATATGGGATAGTGCACTCCTTCCTGCACTCCAATCCTCCAAAGAAGCGATACGAAGAAGACCAACACAGAACAGCAGCGTGAGGTCGCCATGGATGAAGATGATCCCAAACAGAGGCTCGATGAGGCGAAGCGACCATCACCACCCCGTAATCGAACCTCCAGTGTCTATGATGGAGCAATTGCTCCTGAACCAGAGAAGGATGATACAGAATTTTGACACGGTGATACAAGGACAACAAGAACTAAGACAGGGGCAACAACAGTTGCACCAGAGAATTGACGAGATGAGTTCCTTGTTCAACCAGTGGTCAATGCACTATCCACCGCCACCGCCACCATTTTAAACCAAGTCTTTAAGTTGTCCTGTTTCTTTTATTTTCCTTGAGTCTTACACACATTGGGGACAATGTGTGATTTAAGTTTGGGGGGGGGGGGGTGTTTTATTTGTATCTTATTGTTTTAGTGTGTTTGAGTCTTTTTGATTTGTTTTGTGTAATTTTTGAGTCATACAAAAATTTTTGAGTCATAATTTTCTGTCAAAGATCATGCATGCTGTAGTTACCAGAAACACCTAGTGAAGTAAGGTTGAATAATGTATTGGAATGAGAAGCAACTATCTAAACACTTAGGTTAGATATGCCAAAAACTCATGAAATCTGTCTATTTGGGGTTTCTGCTTGAATTGTGCATTGTTAAATGATTAAAACCTATGTGTATGATTGCTTGCTATTTGAGGCGAAATAGTTAGGATATGCATGTTAGGGATAGGACTCAGGAATTTCTTTGTTAGCCAATTCTTATCACTTTTTTTTATCCCTGACATTAAAAATATCCATAGACAGCCCCGTTGAGCCTAAAAATTGAACTTTTTCTTTGACACCCTCTAATTCCACACCTGTTCCATAAGTGAAAATGTGAAATGATTGGAATAGAAAATGTTAAAAAAGAGACAAAAAGAGTGAACAAGTTTTATGCAGCCCAATAAAAAAGGTAATAAGAAATAGGCAAAAGCCTAAGTTTGGGGGTGCTTGTTATTCATAATACACTTCACTCTCTCAAAACAAAAGAGGGGAAAGATAGATATGAAGTGAAGAAAGGAAATCAAAAGAAAAGGGAAGAATTGAAAAGCAAAAGAACTTATGGTACATAAAATGAGCCTAAACGCCTATTTTTATCTACCCATGCCTAAGCCTACATTACAACCCTGAAAAGTCCTGAAGATATCTTATGTGCATATCCATGATTAGTGGAGAATAGCAAGTAAACATGTCATAGGATTTTAAAATTGACATGCATAATTCAGTATTCTTACTTCCATTAAGCATGATTAAAATGAGTTTGTGAAATAGCTAGCTTAATGTGTTTAGAATGCTAAAAATTCATGCTATATGTTCCTGCATATTACTCTGCTAATCTTCATGTTTTTCTAAGTAACACCAATGCAGCAAAGTGATCAATGTCGTTAGAGACTTCTATTTTTCTTTCTCCTTGTATCTTTATTTCTTTCTTTTTGATCTTTGCTCGATGGCGAGCAAAGGTTAAGTTTGGGGGTATTTGATCGGTGTATTTTATATACACTTTTTGAGTAGTTTTTAGTGAGTCTTTTGTCCATTTTTGTACAAATATGTGTCGTCTTAGGATAGATTTTCTTTATTTTGAGTTATATTGGTTAAAGTGGCTCATTGGCGGAAAATGAGCAAAAAGAGGGCAAAAACGGAGGTTCCAGAGCTCGAAATGCGAGAAAGTGGCGAACCAGGCACAGACACAGGCCAGCGCCGCGGCGCCTCCAGCCAGCAGGGCCAGGCGCCACGACGCCTAATCTTCAGAGGCTCGCAGAAGTTCCGGCGCCGCGGCGCCGAAGCGGGAAAAATCAGAAATCTGAATTGTCAATGGGCCAGGCCTGAAGGAAAACCCTGCACCTCGTTTTTGAAACTATAAAAGGAGAACCCTAGAGCAGTTTTAAGGGTTCCCTTTCTTGCCAATTCACATCACTTCTTGGAGTTCAAGATTGAAGACCTTTCTTTAGTAATTTCTTGTTCTTCTTTTACTTTATTTTCAGTTTATGTTGGATATTGAATTAGTTCTTGTCATGTCTATGGCTAGGAACTAATTCTAATATAGGGCTTTCCATGTCAATTCACTTGAACCTTATATTTATGAATTAATGCATGTTTGTGGTTTTTCTTCTTATTGTTGAGATTTATCCAATAGATGTTTTGATTGCTTGGTAATTACTTGATCATTAATTATCATAACTTATATGATTTCTAACCGAAATCCGAAAGGGGAGGTTGTGAATATGATGTAGTTGGGTAAACATAAGTTGAATCGCGGACGAAAGTACCCCGATTACTTGTGTAGTATTAATAGGTTTCTGGACTTAATCCTCCTCTAGAGTCAACCTTATCACCGAAAGGTAGAAAGGTGTTGTACTGGGGTTGAGTGTTTATATAGCCTTAACAGGAGTATAAAACGGCTTAGTAAACCTGCTATCTCAAAATAGAAGAGAACCATAATTAATTGCATTAATAAGTAAGATAAGCGGATAATTGAGGAGATTTGGAAGCCCTATTTCCATCATTACTGAGTAAAACAACATAGTTAATTAGTTTTCATAATTAGAATCATAAACAACAAATTAATTATCGGTCACCAAATAGATAACAAGGAATATAAGTTGGTACTTGAGCACTAATCCCTGAGGACGATAACTCGGTCTTCCAAGACTATATTACTTGACACGACACGTGCACTTGTGTTTAAGTGTGTGCATAAATCGCACATCAAGTTTTTGGCGTCGTTGCCGGGGATTGACGTAGTTCAATATCAATGTTATTTATTCTTAATTTCTAATTTGGTTTTTATTTCTGTTTTTATTTATTATTTTTATTTTTATTTTGTGAAACCCAGTGTGCCGTGATCTGTTTGTTTATTTTGATCTGTTTCAGGAACCCAGTTTATGCGAAGGAGAAGAGGAGCAGACACTCTTGTTCCCTTCAATCCAGAAATTGAGAAAACTTGTAAACAGAACAGAATGAACCAACGAGTTTCGGCCTTAATAGAGATGGAAGGCATACAAAACAACAACGAGATGAATGAGGGGTTAGGTGATCATCAGTCTAACCAAAGAATGCCTCGGAGATTACCGATGTATGTAGAGGAGAGAGTGCAGGTCCAAGCTGAGAGAAGCTTGGGAGATTATGTGCTGCCACGGGTGAATGGAGCACAAACGTGTATTAGGCTCCCTACAATAGGAGCAAATAATTTTGAGATCAAGCCAACAATTTTAAGTATGGTGCAGAATACGGTTCAGTTTGGAGGGTTGCCGTCGGAGGATCCTCATATGCATATAGCTAATTTCTTGGAGCTGTGTGCAACATTCAGATACAATGGCGTTACTGATGACGCCGTCAGATTGAGGCTCTTTCCCTTCTCACTCAGGGATAGAGCAAAAGTGTGGTTGAATTCCTTGCCAGCAGATTCGATATTCACATGGCAAGAGTTGACACAGAAATTTCTAGCAAAGTTCTTTCCACCATGCAAAGCAACGAAGTTGAGAGGGGAGTTGAATAATTTCTATCAAGCTGATGGAGAATCACTATATGAAGCTTGGGAGAGATTTAAGGACTTGCAAAGAAAGTGTCCACACTACAGCATTGAGTTGTGGAATTTGGTCCATATTTTCTATAATGGGCTAAGCGGGACTACCAGAACGATCATCGACGCAGCCGCATGTGGAACTTTTCTGAGAAAAACTGCACATGAAGCTCATGATTTATTGGAAGACATGGCCACCAATAATCATGTTACAGAAGACAGACAGGTGAGTGGCAGAAGAACAGTAGGAGTTCATGAGATTGATGTCATAACTGCACTTAATGCCCAAGTTGCTCTTTTGACCAAACAGCTGCAACAAAATACAGTATCTGTAAATGCAGTGCAAATGCCAATGAGTTGTGAAATGTGTGGTGGTCCACATACCTTCGATAGATTCCCTTCAGCTGATCCTAACAATATTTCGATCGAGCAAGCAGAGTGCCAGGCAGTAGGGAACTATCAGAGACCCTAGAACAATCCGTACTCAAACACCTACAATCCAGGGTGGAGGAATCACCCTAATTTTTCATGGAGGGGAGAGCAGGGGCAGCAGAACCAGTTTAGAGGCCAGTACCAAAATCAACAACCATTCACTCAGGCCTCATCTTCACAACAATTCAGTGCCCCTATCCAACAAGAGAAGCCGGACGAGCTGAGAGCAGCTTTGTTGACACTCACCAACTCCCAGACCCAGTTCATGGCAGAGACTAGATCCTCTATCAGGAACTTGGAAACACAAGTGGGGCAACTAGCAAGCTAGCAAACAACAGGCCACAGGGTACACTGCCGAGCAATACAGAGATGAACCATAGAGAACAGTGTCAGTCAGTGCAGCTGAGAAATGGAAAACAGTTAGAACAGCGTGCACCTCAGCCTGTGGTTGAACAGAGGGTAGAAATAGAGAAAGAGAGGGTGGTTGAAGATCGCCCAATAGTAGAGAAAACTCCAGAAAAGGAGTACACTGAGAAGATTCCTTTCCCACAAAGATTGCAAAGGAAAGTAGTTGATAAACAATTCTCCAAGTTTTTGGAGACATTTAGAAAGTTACATATCAACATACCCTTCATCGAGGCATTGGAGCAAATGCCTACTTATTTTAAATTTATGAAGGGGATTCTGGGAAAGAAGAAGAAGTTAGCAAAATATGAGATGGTGGCACTGACAGAGGAATGCAGTTCCATCTTGCAGAAGAAATTGCCTCCTAAACTTAAGGACCCAGGGAGTTTCACACTGCCTTGCACAGTTGGCAGGGTAACGTGTAATGGAGCCCTTTGTGACTTGGGGGCTAGTATAAATCTGATGCCTTTGTCGGTATTTAAGAGGTTGGAATTAGGTGAAGCCAAACCAACCACGGTGAGCTTGCAACTAGCGGAAAGGACAGTGGTGCATCCCAGGGGGAAGATTGAGGATGTCCTCGTGAAAGTAGGAAAATTCTTTTTCCCTGCGGATTTCCTAATTCTTGATATGGAGGAGGATGAGGAGATTCCCATCAAATTGGGGAGACTGTTCTTGGCAACAAGGAGAGCCCTGATTGACGTAGAAAATGGGGAGCTGACACTGAGAGTAGAAAGCAAGGAGATGGTGTTCAAAGTGTTCAAACACGTTATTGAACCCCCGATCATGAGCAGGTGCTTTGCAATTAGCACTGTCAGAACTTCGTGTGAGCCAGTTCAAGCCACGGCAAGGGAGATAAGCCCGCCAAAGCAAGTACGTGATACTGAACCTCCGCCAAAGCAGGTAAGTGATACTGAACCTCCTCTTAAAAATAATTAAAAAAAGAAAAACAGAAGGAGAAAGAGGAAAATGTTAAAAAAATGGATTGGTTGTGGGGTTAATCTACCCCACACCTCTTGATTTAAAGAACTTGCGTTCGGCTAAAAGACGTTAAAGACAGCGCTACTTGGGAGACAACCCAAGGTATTTTAAATTGTTTACTTTAATGCATTTTTTTTTACTTAGAACAATCTCACGGAGGTATTGTTATGTGTTGTGATGACAGGTGCAGGGCCAAGAATTGGAGGGCAAAAAATTGAAAAGAAGCCAAAAGGAAAAAAAGGGATTTCCAGAAAATCGGGGTAGCGCTGCGGCTCCCAGGAGCAGGGCCGCGGCGCCAAAAGATCAGAAAGGCGCAGGAGATTCAGCGCCGCGGCGCCCATTTGCAGGGCCGCGACGCCAAAAATCCAGAAAAGTTCTGAAGTTTGAGCGCCGCGGCGCCCATCTGCAGGGCCGCGACGCGGGAAGTCCAGAAGAGCGCAGTAATTTGGGCGGCACGGCGCCAGTTGCAGGGCCGCGGCGCCGAGACGGAAATCCAGAAATTAAAGACGCCCTAAATCTAATTTTTCCCATTCCAAATCAAAACCTAAACCTCTCCTCTCCACAAAAACCCATGAAAATCCACCTTGTATCTAAAAATCTTCCATAAACCAAACCCAATCACAACCAAAGTTCTTAAATTCCTTAAACCCTTAACCATCTTAAACAACAAACATCATTCCATTGCCTTAAATCATCATTAGGAGCAAGAAAATCGTGAAGAACACCGTCAAAGGTAACCTCTATCTTTTCTTGAAAGCTTCACTATAATCAGAGGAGGTAGTAGTTTGAGGAGGTGCTATATCTGTGAAGGTGTGTGGGTGTTGAAGTTGGGTGTGAGACTTTGAGGAAGAGTATACGAGGTGAGTGTGGGGTTTTTGAGCAGAAGCTTCTTGAGTGAAGTTTGGGGGTGATAGGTGTTGTAGCTGCTGATTGTTGGGTGATAGTGTTGGGTAACATTGTTGATACAAAGGAAACGCTGCAGAAGTCATGTAAAAATGTCTGCCAGAAAGAAAATAACTTCCACATTGTTACACCCCGTAATTTCAGGACATGTTTTAAGAACGTAAATAAGAACTCACAAGTGTTAGGATTTGAGATTTGTAAATTTATCGGAATTATGAAATTGTCGGAAAACGTAAGTGTTGTGACGAATGGGAGGGCGACACGTGTCACCCCCCCTTATGTGATGCCTTGGTCGAAATATGCAAGGGCAAGAGGGTCATTGGACCTTAGTCTTGCAACATGAGTAGCATGAGAAAGTTGACTAGTCAAAAGGTCAATAAGTCTTGATCTTTTGTAAGACCACATCCAAGCCTCACATTTGTAATTATCTTGACCATCCAATTCTCTATTTAATACTAGTAGCAAGAGATGTCTTAACACTTAGAAAATTTTACACAAAATTTGGATGAACATAGGGCAAGCTCACGGGTTCACTAAGAAAAAGAAAGAAAATTTTTCGTTTCTTGTCCATTTGATTCCACACTTTAAACCAAGGTTCTTGAGGGTAGTGTAAGCATATCTCAATAGAAAAATATTGGAAAAGATTGTTTTGGGTTAGTCGCAAACGAAAACCTAAAGGGTCTTTCTAGGTTTTGCTTGGAGTTTTGAAGGATAATTGTTGGTATTGTTCTAAGGGTCTCAACAAGCGGATTGAGGTGTCTTGGAGAGGCTCTAAACTACTAAGGAGCGACTTCGGATTGGAGTTGGATTAAGAATCGTTGAGGTATAATCTTGTTCTTTGAAAGTATTACAAGATTACTTATATTGTTGTTGTTAGCTTTGTATGTTGCGAGCATGAAATTGTTATATTGAAGTTATAAAGATTATGGATTGATTATAGTCTTGGAAATCCAAAATGTAATGTAATCCATTACTAAGTTGAATTACAATTTAATCGTTGTTAGAATCGTCGCATGTTATTGACTTGAAGATTATGGTAGTTATAACCAAATGTGACTTGATATCATTTTATGCTACCAATTTGGATTGAAATGGAAATTTGATAGAATTGGTATTGTTGAACTCAAGATGGCCGATTTTGGACTACCTTCTATATAATTGTGAGCCAATTGGGGCTGTTTAGTTAGTCATTTGCATTGGACTACCTTCTATATATTTGTGAGCCAATTGGGGCTGTTTAGTTAGTCATTTGCATTGGACTACCTTCTATATATTTGTGAGCCAATTGGGGCTGTTTAGTTAGTCATTTGCATTGGACTACCTTCTATATATTTGTGAGCCAATTGGGGCTGTTTAGTTAGTCATTTGCATTGGACTACCTTCTATATATTTGTGAGCCAATTGGGGCTGTTTAGTTAGTCATTTGCATTGGACTACCTTCTATATAAATTGTGAGCCAATTGGGGCTGTTTGGTTATTGTATTTTCGGCCTTGAAAGAGGTGGCAAAGTGAGTAAATACAAAGGAGGTGCTGTCCGATTTTCCGTAGAAATTAGAGACTTAACACTTATAATATTCTACGTTTGAAGTAAGGCTTTAATAGACGTATTGTGAATATTATAGGTTGACATAGTACGGGCGGGACTTTGTACTTGGCAAGTGGTTTGACCCGACAAGGTATGTAGAACTTTTCCTATCTTTGAGCATGACTAGTTTCACGTATATAGTACGGTAGACGTACAAGACTTTGACATTCCTTACTTGTTTTATGAAATGCCAAGTCGGGTGAGTTAGGAGATTAACTCACTTCTTTGAGAATATTAAAGATGTCTTAAGTCTTATTAAAGATAAGGGACTTGAAGAATTTTAAAGTATGTAATACTTGGGTCGTTTTAAAAACGTATAAGTCCCTTGGATAGGAAATTGAGCATGACTAAGGTATAAAGTGAATATAACGACTTTATGGGGAGTTGGTTATATTGACTTTATGGAAAGATAAATGACTTGATTTAATGGAAGGCAATTCGATTTTAAGGCATCAATTGCCTAAGGTTTTATAAGATACGAGTCACTTGATTTAGAAGCCATATTTTATTTCTAAAAGTATTGTGACTTGTCTTGAAAAGAAATTGTCACTTGATACTACGGCTAGTAGTATCTTGGAAGTTTTATAATGAAATGAGTCATTTTAAAAGAATAGAAGTACGTAGTACTTTGGGTTAAATTCCCGGATTTTCATAAAGACATTTTAGTGCCTTAAGTAAACTAAAATGAGAGTGTATATGAACAAGAATAGTAAGAAGTTAGGGGATTTCTTAACTTGCTTATATATATTGTATGATAAGCCGATAGAGCTTATGTTATGTGTGATAGCCGGATTTGGGCTAGGGATATATTATTCGCCATGGTCATTCCCCGGGATTGTGGCAGTGTATATTTCCGTGGATTTTCTAACCACGATGCGAGGAATACCTCATGCGAGTCCGTAAGGGCTTATGCGGGTGAAATAGTCCCATGCGGGCGGGTCTAGCCTATGCGAGGAATACCTCATGCGAGTCCGTAAGGGCTTATGCGGGTGAAATAGTCCCATGCGAGGAATACCTCACGCAGGTCCACTGGACCTATGCGGGTGAAATAGTCCCAGGAGTAGGATTCCAATCCTATTTTTCGTTGTAAGTATACACTTATTTATACTCTCATTGTTAGTAAGGCACTGAGTACTGTAATTTCGTTAGCATACATGTCTCCGGCTTTCTTTTAAACTTATGATTGTAATTACATTACTTTCCAGTTTTGCATACTTAGTACATATTGTGTACTGACCCCCTTCCTCGGGGGATGCGTTCATGCCGCAGGAAAGGGTAAGCAGGTTGCGGATCCACATTCTTAGGATCACTTATCGGACGTCGGAAGCTCCATCCTCCGGAGGCTTGTCTTTCTTTTGGTACAGTCTTGTCCCTGATGTTGTAGATTATGTACATTCAGGGTATGGCGGGGCCCTGTCCCGCCACAGTTGTTATTCCTAGAGGTCTGTATTCACCTATGTGGTTGGGCTATAAGAACTGAGTTGTAAAAATTGTACTTTTGACTTTGTTTATATTATGGAAGGCGGTCTGATCGGCTAGCCTGTGTTGTTTTATTGTTTACACCTGTGTTTATGTTGTGTATGTTCATTGCTATTCTCTCGATGTATACGAACAGGTGCCTGTGTAGGGCACCAGTCGCGGCCCGGGGTCGGGTCGTGACAAAAGTGGTATCAGAGCAGTTAGTCCTCAGAAAGTGTCTACAGACCGTGTCTAGAGTCTTGATTATCGGTGTGTTGTGCACCACATCTATAATCGAGAGGCTACAGGACATTTAGGATTGGTTTCCATTCTTCTCTCCGAGATCGTGCAAGAGAGTCTTATTAGGTTGAATCCTCTCTGACCTCTTCTTATGAAACAGCTATGCCTCCATGGAAGGCTACCAGGGCCCAGAAGGGCAAGGCAGCAGCAGGAGCTGCTAGCGGTACTCAGAGGGTTACACGGGCTCAGGCACAGACTATGCCTGAGGTAGTAGGCGGGTCGGCGAGTTCACGCTGCGATTTTAGAGAGCCGAGCGGCAGTAGCTCGAGATTTCGGTACGAGCCTCCGGTTCCACGGCCATGCGAGTATAGAGACTACGGGAACAGATTCGATTGTTGACGATATAGTAGTCGAGCGGCAAGTGAGCGGCAAGCGCAGAGCGGTTTGCGGATTAGGGATTTTCCGGATGTCATCCACCGAGTTTTATGGTTCGAGGTCCGATGAGGATCCGCAGGAGTTCATTCGTTAGCTCTGATGGACCTGCGCAGTCCTTAAGGCTTGAGACGAGTGCATTACACTAGCCTCTTACCGGTTGCGCGATATTGCGTTGAACTGGTTTGAGTCGTGGTTGCTTTCGAGAGGTGATGATGCTCTTCCAACTGTTTGGGAGGAGTTTACAGAGGCCTTTATGAATCACTTTTACCTCCGAGATGAGAGAGCCCGGGTAAGATTTTTGACCTTGCGGCGAGCAGGAGATCATAGGAGTACACTGAGTTTGACTCCTTGGCCAGGCATGCTCACACTATTGTAGCTAGCATGGCGGATAAAGTTCATCGTTATGTGATGGGGCTACACCGTCATATGATTACAAAGATGTTTGGGGTGGCTCTTGGCCGGTATGGACATTGCTAGGATGCAGCCTATGCTCGGGGATAGAGGATAGAAAGGAGGACCAGATTGACGCAGCCAGCCCAAGAGGCGAGACATCGTGGTCTCAGGCGATTATCGAGCGGACGGCCTCGGCAGAACTAGGTCCACTTTCCGGCCAGACAGCAGTGCTCCGTCCACGATTTCGGCGGGAGGTCCGATCAGCAGGTCGATCGGGAAGCGGTCGGGCTCAGTGTCTTGAGGTTTGAGGCGAGAGATCTCGCCGATCGAGACCACCCACGGCTTCAGTATGCTCGATGCGGCGAATCTCACCTGAGCGAGTGTCGTGTTCTGCGAGAGGTTGTTACTCTTGTGGCGGTGGGCCATTTGAAGAGAGATTGTCCGTCAGAGCGGCATGGGTGGTACAACCACGGACGGATCGATTCTTTGGGTCTTCTTCTCCTTACGTGGTTATGCGCCCGAGGCGAGGTACTCACGACAGCAGCGCGGTAGAGGCGTGGTGGTGGTTCGATTCTAGCGGTCCCGAACCGCATATATTCTCTAGCCAGCCGCCAGGATCAGGAGGCTTCCCCTGACGTCGTTACAGGTACATTACTGATTTCAGGCTGTGATGTTTATGCATTGATAGATCCAGGTTCTACCTTGTACTACGTGTCCCCTCTTATTGCGGGTAGAATCGGGATAGAGCCGGTGTCGATAGAGCCGTTTGAGGTAGCTACGCCAGTGGGTGATTCGGTGTTAGCTGAGCGGGTGTATAGAGGTTGTCCGGTATTTATTTACAGTCGTCAGACCCTTGCAGACTTGATAGAGCTGGAGATGACAGATTTTGATGTCATTATGGGTATGGACTTGTTGGCTTCTTGTTATTCCAATGTTGACTGTAGGGACAGGTTGGTTCGGTTCCAGTTTCCTGGCGAGCCAGTTATCGAGTGGAGGGGCAACACAGCATCGCCGAGGGGTAGGTTTATTTCTTACCTCAAGGCTAGGAAGATAGTGCAGAAGGGGTACATCTATCATCCGTTGGGTATTCGATCTGGTGAGGTGCCGATTCTTGATCGATGCCGATGGTTAGGGAGTTTCCAGAGGTGTTCCCAGATGATCTTCCGGGTATCCCTCCTGAGAGGGAGATCGAGTTTTGTATTGACACGTTGCCAGACACTCGACCTATTTCCATTCCGCCATACAGGATGGCACCTGCTGAGTTGAGGGAGCTGAAAGACCAGCTGAAAGATTTGCTGGAGAAAGGCTTTATCAGGCCTAGTGTATCTCCCTGGGGAGCGCCGGTGTTGTTTGTGAAGAAGAAGGATGGGACGCTGCGTATGTGTGTTGACTACAGGCAGCTGAATAAGGTAACCATTAAGAATAGGTACCCCCTCCCCAGGATTGATGATTTGTTTGACCAGTTGCAGGGTGCGAGGTGTTTCTCAAAGATAGACCTGCGGTCTGGTTATCATCAGGTTCGAGTTCGAGAGGCAGACATCCCAAAGACTGCATTCAGGACCCGGTATGGGCACTATGAGTTCAGGGTTATGTCTTTCGGTTTGACCAACGCTCCAGCGGTATTTATGGATTTGATGAACCGGGTGTTCAAGTCATTCTTGGATACATTTGTGATTGTATTCATTGATGACATCCTGGTTTATTCACGGACAGAAGCAGGAGCATGCGAATCACTGAGGTTGTACTTGGGATTCTCCGGAGCCGGCAGTTATTCGCCAAGTTCTCCAAGTGTGAGTTTTGGTTGGCCTCAGTGGCATTCCTGGGGCATATTATTGGGGCTGACGGTGTTCGCGTGGATACGACAAAGATTGAGGCAGTCAAGTCTTGGCCGAGGCCTACTACTCCGACCGAGGTGCGCAGTTTCTTAGGACTAGCGGGTTATTATCGTAGGTTTGTGGAGCAGTTGCCGATTTCAACCGTTGACTAGGGTGACTCGAAGCGGCCAAGTTCCGATGGGCGAGGCTTGCGAGAAGGGTTTCCAGTTGTTGAAGGAGAGGTTGACTACAACCCCAGTTCTTACTCTTCCTGAGGGGTTAGACGGGTACGTGATCTATTGTGATACCTCGGGTATCGGGCTAGGGTGTTTTGATGCAAAGGCAAGGTTATAGCCTATGCTTCCCGGCAGTTACGGAAGCATGAGAGGAATTACCCTACCCATGACTTAGAGTTGGCCGCGGTTATACATGCCTTGAAGATTTGGAGACACTATTTGTACGGGGTTCATGTGGATATTTATACAGACCACAAGAGCCTCCAGTATATCTTCAGGCAGAGGGAGCTGAACTTGAGGCAGAGACGGTGGTTAGAGTTACTGAAAGATTATGATGTTGATATTCTATACCATCCGGGGAAGGCCAACGTAGTTGCTGATGCCTTGAGTCGTAGATCGATGGGGAGCCTATCAGAGGTACAGCCAGAGAAACAGGACATGGTCCGTCAGATCCACCAGTTAGCGAGCCTTGGGGTTCGATTGATCGATACCGACGATAGTGGAGTACGGGTTCGTGAGGTTGCCGAGTCTTCCATCGTTGATGAGGTGAAGAGGCGACAGTTTGAGGACCCAGTGTTGGTACGGTACCGTGATGCAGCTCTTCGGGAGGAGAAGAGTCTATTCGAGGTAGCGCCTGATGGGGTGCTGAGATTTGAGGGCCGGTTGTGTATTCCCGATGTATCAGGACTTCGTCAGCAGATTCTGGGGGAGGCACACAGCGCTCGATATTCTATTCATCCGGGGTCGACCAAGATGTACCATGACCTCAGATGTTTCTATTGGTGGGATGGCCTGAAGAGGGACGTGGCAGGTTTTGTTGCTGATGTCCTAATTGCCGAGGTCAAGGTCGAGCACGAGAGGCCCGATGGTTTATTGCGATCTATTGAGATTCGACTTGGAAGTGGGAGATGATCAACATGGACTTTGTTACAGGTTACCTCGTACTCGGAGGAAATGCGACTCCATTTGGGTTATTGTTGACAGTCGACGAAATCAGCCCATTTCCTTCCGATCGGGGCGACGTTTCGGTGAGGACTATGCAGATTGTACATCCGAGAGATAGTGAGGCGCACGGTGTTCGGTGTCAATTATATCGATAGGGAGCCCGGTTCTGGCTAACTCGGAGGTCTTTCCGGAAGGGTTTAGGACACACAGTGAGTCTCAAGACAAGATTTCACCCTCGGTCGAGGCGGCGTAACGCACTATCCGGACAACGAGGATATCCGCGAGCCTGCGTGATTGATTTCAGTGGTAGCTGGGAGGATCATTTGCCTCTTGTGGAGTTTGCTTACAACAACAGCTACCATTCCAGCATACAGATGGCGCCATACGAGGCTTTATATGGGCGGAAATGCAGGTCGCCGATCGGTTGGTTCGACGTGGGCGAGGTGCGATTAGTTGGCGCACTTGGTACGGCCGTGTGGATAAGGTGAAGCTTATCCAGGAGAGACTGTTAGTAGCTCAGAGTCGGCAGAAGTCATATGCGGATAATCGGCGTCGGCATTTGGAGTTTCAGGTAGACGATTGGGTCTTCTTGAAGGTGTCACCCATGAAGGGTGTGATGAGATTCGGTAAGAAGGGGAAACTCAGCCCAAGATACATTGGGCCCTACCAGATCGTCCGTAGAGTGGGCAAGGTTGCCTACGAGTTGGATCTGCCATCAGAGTTAGAGGCGGTACATCCGGTCTTCCATGTTTCTATGTTGAGGAAGTGTATCGGAGATCCAGCGAGAGTTTTTCCTACTAGTGAGGTCCAGGTGACAGAGGGGTTATCGTATGAGGAGAGTCCCATAGCGATACTCGATCGCCAGGTCAGGCGACTGCGGACCAAGGATGTAGCTTCCGTCAAAGTCCTGTGGAGAAATGATAACCGGGAGGAGATGACTTGGGAAGCGGAGGAGGACATGTTGAGGAGGTATCCTCACTTATTTCCTATACCTTCAGGTATTTCATTTTGCCCTTACTTGTCAGGTTAATTGAAGTGTTCCTTTTGCTTAAATGCTTTTATGTGGCCATGAGTGGCATTTTTGGTATGTCGGGGCTGTGAAAGGAAACTATGTCGCAAATTGTAAGTGTGACTCCGAAAGAACATTCGGGGACGAATGTTTCTAAGGGGGGAAGAATGTTACACCCCGTAATTTCAGGACATGTTTTAAGAACGTAAATAAGAACTCACAAGTGTTAGGATTTGAGACTTGTAAATTTATCGGAATTATGAAATTGTCGGAAAACGTAAGTGTTGTGACGAATGGGAGGGCGACACGTGTCACCCCCCTTATGTGATGCCTTGGTCGAAATATGCAAGGGCAAGAGGGTCATTGGACCTTAGTCTTGCAACATGAGTAGCATGAGAAAGTTGACTAGTCAAAAGGTCAATAAGTCTTGATCTTTTGTAAGACCACATCCAAGCCTCACATTTGTAATTATCTTGACCATCCAATTCTCTATTTAATACTAGTAGCAAGAGATGTCTTAACACTTAGAAAATTTTACACAAAATTTGGATGAACATAGGGCAAGCTCACGGGTTCACTAAGAAAAAGAAAGAAAATTTTTCGTTTCTTGTCCATTTGATTCCACACTTTAAACCAAGGTTCTTGAGGGTAGTGTAAGCATATCTCAATAGAAATATATTGGATAAAGATTGTTTTCGGGTTAGTCATAACGAAAACCTAAAGGGTCTTTCTAGGTTTTGCTTGGAGTTTTGAAGGATAATTGTTGGTATTGTTCTAAGGGTCTCAACAAGCGGATTGAGGTGTCTTGGAGAGGCTCTAAACTACTAAGGCGACTTCGGATTGGAGTTGGATTAAGAATCGTTGAGGTATAATCTTGTTCTTTGAAAGTATTACAAGATTACTTATATTGTTGTTGTTAGCTTTGTATGTTGCGAGCATGAAATTGTTATATTGAAGTTATAAAGATTATGGATTGATTATAGTCTTGGAAATCCGAAATGTAATGTAATCCATTACTAAGTTGAATTACAATTTAATCGTTGTTAGAATCGTCGCATGTTATTGACTTGAAGATTATGGTAGTTATAACCAAATGCGACTTGATATCATTTTATGCTACCAATTTGGATTGAAATGGAAATTTGATAGAATTGGTATTGTTGAACTCAAGATGGCCGATTTTGGACTACCTTCTATATAATTGTGAGCCAATTGGGGTTGTTTAGTTAGTCATTTGCATTGGACTACCTTCTATATATTTGTGAGCCAATTGGGGCTGTTTAGTTAGTCATTTGCATTGGACTACCTTCTATATATTTGTGAGCCAATTGGAAATTTAGTTAGTCATTTGCATTGTACTACCTTCTATATATTTGTGAGCCAATTGGGGCTGTTTAGTTAGTCATTTGCATTGGACTACCTTCTATATAAATTGTGAGCCAATTGGGGCTGTTTGGTTATTGTATTTTCGGCCTTGAAAGAGGTGGCAAAGTGAGTAAATACAAAGGAGGTGCTGTCCGATTTTCCGTAGAAATTAGAGACTTAACACTTATAATATTCTATGTTTGAAGTAAGGCTTTAATAGACGTATTGTGAATATTATAGGTTGACATAGTACGGGCGGGACTTTGTACTTGGCAAGTGGTTTGACCCGACAAGGTATGTAGAACTTTTCCTATCTTTGAGCATGACTAGTTTCACGTATATAGTACGGTAGACGTACAAGACTTTGACATTCCTTACTTGTTTTATGAAATGCCAAGTCGGGTGAGTTAGGAGATTAACTCACTTCTTTGAGAATATTAAAGATGTCTTAAGTCTTATTAAAGATAAGGGACTTGAAGAATTTTAAAGTATGTAATACTTGGGTCGTTTTAAAAACGTATAAGTCCCTTGGATAGGAAATTGAGCATGACTAAGGTATAAAGTGAATATAACGACTTTATGGGGAGTTGGTTATATTGACTTTATGGAAAGATAAATGACTTGATTTAATGGAAGGCAATTCGATTTTAAGGCATCAATTGCCTAAGGTTTTATAAGATACGAGTCACTTGATTTAGAAGCCATATTTTATTTCTAAAAGTATTGTGACTTGTCTTGAAAAGAAATTGTCACTTGATACTACGACTAGTAGTATCTTGGAAGTTTTATAATGAAATGAGTCATTTTAAAAGAATAGAAGTACGTAGTACTTTGGGTTAAATTCCCGGATTTTCATAAAGACATTTTAGTGCCTTAAGTAAACTAAAATGAGAGTGTATATGAACAAGAATAGTAAGAAGTTAGGGGATTTCTTAACTTGCTTATATATATTGTATGATAAGACGATAGAGCTTATGTTATGTGTGATAGCCGGATTTGGGCTAGGGATATATTATTCGTTGCGGGGTCATTCCCCGGGATTGTGGCAGTGTATATTTCCGTGGATTTGCTAACCACGATGCGAGGAATACCTCATGCGAGTCCGTAAGGGCTTATGCGGGTGAAATAGTCCCATGCGGGCGGGTCCAGCCTATGCGAGGAATACCTCATGCGAGTCCGTAAGGGCTTATGCGGGTGAAATAGTCCCATGCGAGGAATACCTCACGCAGGTCCACTGGACCTATGCAGGTGAAATAGTCCCAGGAGTAGGATTCCAATCCTATTTTTCGTTGTAAGTATGCACCTATTTATACTCTCATTGTTAGTAAGGCACTGAGTACTGTAATTTCGTTAGCATACATGTCTCCGGCTTTCTTTTAAACTTATGATTGTAATTACAGTACTTTCCAATTTTGCATACTTAGTACATATTGTGTACTGACCCCTTCCTCGGGGGCTGCGTTCATGCCGCAGGAAAGGGTAAGCAGGTTGCGGATCCACATTCTTAGGATCACTTATCGGACGTCGGAAGCTCCATCCTCCGGAGGCTTGTCTTTCTTTTGGTACGATCTTGTCCACGATGTTGTAGATTATGTACATTCGGGGTATGGCGGGCCTGTCCATACGATTGTTATTCCTAAGTGCGTATTCACCTATGTGGTTGGGCTATAAGAACTGAGTTGTAAAAATTGTACTTTTGACTTTGTTTATATTATGGAAGGCGGCCTGATCGGCTAGCCTGTGTTGTTTTATTGTTTACACCTGTGTTTATGTTGTGTATGTTCCGCTGCTATTCTCTGATGTATACCTGAACAGGGTGCCCAGGTAGGGCACCAGTAGCGGCCCGGGGTCGGGTCGTGACACACATCCACCTCAGCCCCTCAATATGATAATACTAGGTTTGTCAGCCAAACGACAGAGGGCAGATATCGAAAACTTAGTACTAGGCCCTTAATCCCTGAAAGAGGAATGAATTATCAAAGGGAATCATTTGAGGAGGGAGATGTCTATGAGCCTATTCGGGCGATGATTGAGATGATGGGGTGGAAGAGGTTTGTTAACTCGGAAAGGATAGCACCAATGAACACAGTGATGGTGAAAGAATTTTATGCTAACTTTCCGGAGAGGGTGGAGGATAGATGCTTTGTGAGGGGAACACAAGTGCCCTCGACGGCAGAAGTAATGAATTTGCTATTAAAAACAGCGGATGTTGAAGAAAGAGGTGATGACCGGAGCTACTTCAGAACATGGTCTAGAGACACCAACAGCATCAACTGGGATGTCGTCGCAAGCACAGTGAGCTACCCTGGGGCTGCGTATGAATTTGCCAGAAATGGGTCAAGAGGACTGAGCAGGTGTCAGTTCAACAAAACAGCCAAGGGTTGGTTGTATTTCGTCAGTGCCCGCCTGATTCCATCAATGCACTTCACCAGAGTGCCAGAAGACAGAATAAAATTGATATATGGAATCATGTCAGGGAAAACAATTGACGTTGGGAAGGAAATAGTGCAAAACATTAGAGAGACAAGTAGGTTGGTAACGACAGGTGGGTTTGGACATGACACACTTATCACCCGCTTATGCTCCATACATGGGGTCCCAACCCTACCCACTGATACTTATGAGAAAAACCAACTTCCTGTGTCATACGGGATAGTACACTCCTTCCCAGACCCAATCCCTCCAGAAGCAGCACGAAGAAGACCAACACCACCAGCAGCAGCAGAGGCTGCCATGGATGAAGATGAGCCTGAAACAGAGGCTCAGTATGAGGCAGGAAGCAGCCATCAGCCACCACAGAATCAGAACCTCCAGTGCCTATGATGGAGCAATTGCTCCTGAACCAGAGAAGGATGATGCAGAATTTTGACACGGTGATACAAGGACAACAAGAACTAAGGCAGGGGCAACAACAGTTGCACCAGAGAATTGACGAGATGAGTTCCTTGTTCAACCAGTGGTCAATGCACTATCCACCGCCACCATTTTAAACCAAGTCTGTAAGTTGTCCTGTTTCTTTTATTTTCCTTGAGTCTTACACACATTGGGGACAATGTGTGATTTAAGTTTGGGGGGGTGTTTTATTTGTATCTTATTGTTTTAGTATGTTTGAGTCTTTTTGATTTGTTTTGTGTAATTTTTGAGTCATACAAAATTTTTTGAGTCATAATTTTCTGTCAAAGATCATGCATGATGTAGTTACCAGAAACACCTAGTGAAGTAAGGTTGAATAATGTATTGCAATGAGAAGCAACTATCTAAACACTTTAGGTTAGATATGCCAAAAACTCATGAAATCTGTCTATTTGGGGTTTCTGCTTGAATTGTGCATTGTTAAATGATTAAAACCTATGTGTATGATTGCTTGCTATTTGAGGCAAAATAGTTAGGATATGCATGTTAGGGAGATGACTCAGACATTTCTTTGTTAGTCAATTCTTATCACTTTTTTCTATCCCTGACATTAAAAATATCCCTAGTCAGCCCCGTTGAGCCTAAAAATTGAACTTTTTCTTTGACACCCTCTAATTCCACACATATGCCATAAGTGAAATGTGAAATGATTGGAATAGAAAGTGTTAAAAAAGAGACAAAAAGAGTGAACAAGTTTGATGCACCCCAATAAAAAAGGTAATAAGAAATAGGCAAAAGCCTAAGTTTGGGGGTGCTTGTTATTCATAATACACTTCACTCTCTCAAAACAAAAGAGGGGAAAGATAGATATGAAGTGAAGAAAGGAAATCAAAAGAAAAGGGAAGAATTGAAAAGCAAAAGAGCTTATGGAACATAAAATGAGCCTAAACGCCTATTTTTACCTACCCACGCCTAAGCCTACATTACAACCCTGAAAAGTCCTGAAGATCTCTTATGTGCATATCCATGATTAGTGGAGAATAGCAAGTAAACATGTCATATGATTTTAAAATTGACATGCATAATTCAGTATTCTTACTTCCATTAAGCATGATTAAAATGAGTTTGCGAAATATCTAGCTTAATGTGTTTAGAATGCTAAATATTCATGCTATATGTTCCTGCATATTATTCTGCTAATCTTCATGTTTTTCTAAGTAACACCAATGCAGCAAAGTGATCAATGTCATTGAGTCTTCTATTTTTCTTTCTCCTTGTATCTTTATTTCTTTCTTTTTGATCTTTGCTCGAGGGCGAGCAAAGGTTAAGTTTGGGGGTATTTGATCGGTGTATTTTATATACACTTTTTTAGTGAGTCTTTTGTCCATTTTTGTACAAATACGTGTCGTCTTAGGATAAATTTTCTTTATTTTGAGTCATATTGGTTAAAGTGGCTCATTGGCGAAAAAAGAGCAAAAAGAGGGCAAGAACGGAGGTTCCAGAGCTCGAAATGCGAGAAAGTGGCGAACCAGGCACAGACACAGGCCAGCGCCGCGGCGCCTCCAGCCAGCAGGGCCAGGCGCCACGGCGCCTAATCTTCAGAGGCTTGCAGAAGTTCCGGCGCCGCGGCGCCAGTTGCAGGGCCGCGGCACCGAAACGGGAAACTCAGAAATCTGAATTGTCAATGGGCCAGGCCTGAAGGAAAACCCTGCACCTCATTTTTGAAACTATAAAATGAGAACCCTAGAGCAGTTTTAAGGGTTCCCTTTCTTGCCAATTCACATCACTTCTTGGAGTTCAAGATTGGAGACCTTTCTTTAGTAATTTCTTGTTCTTCTTTTACTTTTTTTCAGTTTATGTTGGATATTGAATTAGTTCTTGTCATGTCTATGACTAGGAACTAATTCTAATATAGGGCTTTCCATGTCAATTCACTTGAACCTTATATTTATGAATTAATGCATGTTTGTGGTTTTTCTTCTTATTGTTGAGATTTATCCAATAGATGTTTTGATTGCTTGGTAATTACTTGATCATTAATTAACATAACTTATATGATTTCTAACCGAAATTCGAAAGAGGAGGTTGTGAATATGATGTAGTTGGGTAAACATAGGTTGAATCGCGGACGAAAGTACCCCGATTACTTGTGTAGTATTAATAGGTTTCTAGACTTAATCCTCCTCTAGAGTCAACCTTATCACCGAAAGGTAGAAAGGTGCTGTACTGGGGTTGAGTGTTTATATAACCTTAACAGGAGTATAAAACGGCTTAGTAAACCTGCTATCTCAAAATAGAAGAGAACCATAATTAATTGCATTAATAAGTAAGATAAGCGGATAGTTGAGGAGATTTGGAAGCCCTATTTCCATCATTACTGAGTAAAACAACATAGTTAATTAGTTTTCATAATTAGAATCATAAATAACAAATCAATTATCGGTCACCAAATAGATAACAAGGAATAGAAGTTGGTACTTGGGCACTAATCCCTGAGGACGATAACTCGGTCTTCCAAAACTATATTAATTGACACGACACGTGCACTTGCGTTTAAGTGTGTGCATAAATCGCGCATCAACATTCAGGGGTATGACGGGGCCCTGTCCCGTCATAGTTGTTACAAACTCTTAGAGGTCTGTAGTCCTGTTGTAAATTGGGTTTTGTAAAGGATGTAACTGTTCAGTTTTTGTTATATATAGTTACCGAAAGGTAACCGTTTTGGGTTAGCCTGTTTCTTATTTTATATTGTTTCATGTTTATGAGTTTACTTCCGCTGGTTTTTCTCTGATGTTGTATCACTAGGGTGCCCGGGGTAGGGCACTAGTCACGGGCCCGAGGTCGGGTCGTGACATCACGTCAGTCCAGCCCACATATGAATACAAACCTCTAAGATTTTGGACAGTAACCTATGACGGGATAAGGCGCCGCCGTACCTCTGAATATACCTAGCCATAATGACAAGCTCCGTGTTACACCCCGTAATACCAGGGCTACTAATTGAGAACGTGATTAAGGATTTAAGATTTGAATTTTGGAAGGAAAGAATAATTACATTTTCTTAAGGAAAATTTCGGAAAAAATGTGACGACGGAAAAATTATTAACTTGGAGTATAATACTTCTAATTGGATTTGTGGACTTAGTATTGGATTATAAGGTGTTGGAATTGATAATATGGGATCCGCCGAGAATTTCACAATTTCGCGGGGACCTTCGAAAAATTATAATATTTTGGACCAATCGGAGGGCGACACGTGGCACCCCTCCACTTGTCTTGCTAAGATGACAACAAATTAGATATTTTGAGAGGGGACAAGTGGACATGGGTCCCACTCCACTTGGCTATACATATCCAAGTCTTGCAAGACTTGGATCACTTTACACTTAAACCAAAAAATAAGCTCTCATCTTCTCCCCTTTAGCTCCAAAATTTCGAGAGCCCCTTGGCTAAGAACATCCATTGTTGATCAATTTATTTCTCCAAGATTATGCCCTTAAACCAAGTGCTAAACCTAGATTAATATTCTACACGTTTTTACTTGTCTTGGCCGAAAGTTGATGCCAAAACCCTAGGGGTTACGTCGACTTTTTGGAAGTGAGATTCAAAGAGAAGTTGCTCCTAAGGTTGTAGGGGGTACATATATGTGATTGGAACTTGAATAAGTGGAGTGAAACGAAAACTGCGCACCAATAAAGACCGGACTGTTTTGGGACGTTTTTGGTTAAAAAATGAGGTAAATGTCCTTCTTCTTTTAAAGTAATTGGATATTACTTATTGTTATTATGTATGTATGAACTTGTGTTAGAAAAGAATGAAGAATAAAAAGCGTTTGAGCCATTTTTGGGGCTAAATCCGATTTGGGACAGATTTGGTGCAAATGGAATTCGTTGGTTATTGTCGTTGTTATCTTCACCTATTGCATGTTATAATGGATTAATATTGTTGTTAATAAGTTGTTATAACTTAGGTAGAAGTTTTGGAACTCGAATTGGAATAAAATGGATTAAGGAACGAGTTATCGGGTTGTAGTTGTTGTGGCCGAGAAACTGCCCAAATCTGTTAGACGTTGTTGTGTCGTTTAGTGGACTGTTTTGAGGTATTAAATGCTGGAAATTTAGTTGTTGTTATGCATGTTTAAGTGTAGTATTTGCTAATGAAAGTCCTAAGGGAATAAGGGTGTGGAAAGACGTTAAAAGGCCTGACATTTTACCCTTGTTATGGTTGGATTGCGGACTGTTTTTATGGGCTGATTTGTGGACTGTTTTGTATAACTGTGGGGCAGAATTTTACACGTCCAGTTAGGCGTGTAATCCCCTTTGGCTAACTGTTGGTTGTGCCTTAAATGTGGCTTGTTGGTTGATGAATACGGGCCTTGGAAAAGGTGGAAAAGTACGTAGAAACAAAGGAAGTGCTGGCCAATTTTTCGTAGAATTAGAGGGCCATTATTTGGTATAAGTCCTACAGTTGATAGCTTGTACTTGATAGAAGTGCTATTGTAATTTTAGGTTGAAGTACTACGTATAGCGTATTATACTTAAAGGATGGAATAACTATCAAAGTTAAGGTACTTTGGAGCATTTTGCTACTTGTCGATAATCGTCGCGAGGTATGTGAACCTCTTCCTTCTTTTGACACGATTCTTTGTATGAAATATACATGTGGTGTTATTTCATGATCCCTTCTACTCTTAGAAGTTAAGAGGTATGTATGTTGATTTACTTTATGTAAAAGCTACGTCTAAGTTATCTTAAGTTCTTACCAAGTCTTATGGGGGATGTTGGTAAGAGTCGTTAGGAAGTATTTGGAGTCGAGTTGACTTTGCTAAGTTACTGCACGAATAAGAATAAGTATCGAACAAGCCATTGCAGCGTTAATAAAAGAAAATGTATCGACAATCAATTAAATTAAAATGAGTAGAATTCTCCATCTGCATAGAAGCTAAGATAAGACAAAATTGTATTACATTTTCTAGATCATGGCTGCTTTAATAAGATCGTTATAAACAAGTATAACCTAGTCACAACGCACAAAAGTATATGTTACTTAATTTAAAGAGTTTACGTTATGAATTTTTAAGACTATGAACCTTAAATTCTTAAAAGGTTAAGAGACTTTATTTTTCAAGTTATGAGACTTGATTCTTAAAGGAAGGAATGACTTGATTTAAAAGTATAGAATACTTGATTTGGAAAGTATTTATTTCTTGATATTCTAAAGATAAGAGACTTGATTTCTAAAGTTAAGAAACTTGATTTCTTAAAAGTTAAGAGACTTGAAGTATTTTTTTTGAAAGCAATGTAACTTGAGTTTTTAAAAGATGAAGTTTATGGATTTAAGAAGAGAAGGAGTTTTATGATTCTTTTTAAGTATGTATGTACGTAGTACTTTTGGGTTTAATTTTCCCTAATGTAAAAAGAAATAAAAGTGCCTTAAGTTCTCTAAAGTGAAAGGTTATTATAATAGCTTTATGGGGAGTTGTTATAACGACTAAATAAGAAGTGAAAAGATGATTTAAAATGTTATGTAAAGAGACATTATCGCATCCCAGGAATGGGCCGGGCAGTATACCTTTATGGGCAGACTATATGACATTATCGCGTCCCAGGAATGAGCCGGGCAGCATACCTTTATGGGCAGACTATATGACATTATCGCGTCCCAGGAATGGGCCGGGCAGTATACCTTTATGGGCAGACTATATGACATTATCGCGTCGAGAATGGGCGGCAAGATACCTTTATGGGCAGACTATATGACATTATCGCGTCCCAGGAATGGGCATGGCAGTATACCTTTATGGGCAGACTATATGACATTATCGCGTCCTAGGAATGGGCCGGGCATTATACCTTTATGGGCAGACTATATGACATTATCGCGTCGAGAATGGGCCGGCGTTATACATTTATGGGCGAACTATATGACCTTATCGCGTCCCGAGAATGGGCGGGCGATATACTTTCGTGGGAAGACTTTTGTATGACTTCGCGTGTCGCAAATGGGCGAGTTACGTTATCACGTATGGGTAATCAAAGTAAGCTCCCAAATAAGAAGTCCCTCCATAAAGGGCCGAATTATGTTATGTAAGATATGTAAGTTATGTGGAAAAACTTGATCGAATTCTTAAGTATGTATGTAAGAATATGATGTTAATTCTTATTGAAAGAAGGAAAAAAATGATTAATGTACGATTGATTTCATGAGTTAAAATGGCACGGTAGGATCTGGTATTTTAATTTTTATACTTGCCCCTATCATTCTTTTGTACAGTTATGATCTTTTTTAATGTACTTTATTTCCGTTCCATACTTAGTACTTGTTGTACTGACCAGAGAAGTGCGTTCATGTCCGCAGGTCTAGGTACACAATTGTGGATCCGCGAGCTTAGGATCCTTGTTCAACATTTTGAGATGGTTCCAAGTTCCGGAGTTTGTCATTATGGCTAGGTATATTCAGGGGTACGGCGGGGCCTTGTCCCGTCATAGTTGTTGTCACCTTCTTAGAGGTCTGTATTCATATGTGGGCTGGACTGGTATAAGTTGTATTTATATTGTTGTACAGCGTAGACCCTTTCGGGTGATTTATATTTATACGGAACCCTTTCCGGCTTTGCCTTTGTTTTTAAAAAAAAAAGAGTGTTATTTATCTTCCGCGGTTTATTTATGTTGTATGGGTAGAAGGGTGCCCAGGTAGGGGCACCAGTCACGGGCCCGGGATTTAGGGCGTGACACTCCGGAACATTGGAGCTATCCTAAAATGCTGAACAAGGATCCTAAGCTCGCGGATCCACAACTGAGTACCTAGACCTGCGGGCATGAACGCAGCCCCCCGAAGGGGGTCAGTACAACATGTACCAAGTATGTAAACAAGAAGTACAGTAAATCAGATCATAGCTGGACAAAAGAATGACAGGGGCAAGTATGAAAACCAAATACCAGATCCTACCGTGTCATATACAATAAGAGTCAACTGTGCCTTTTTCAAAAGTGAGTTATTTTAAAACCATGTATATCTAGTCATGAAATCCTATACTCTATACACATCTCATGGGAAATCTATCCCGCATCGTGAATACAAGTTCACGGACAGTACCCATGCACAAATAGCTATATGAGTAAACATATGCAAGTTAAAACAATCTTTGACTCTCATTAGAACAAATAGAATGTACTCTTTTTTTTTTATTAGAAAACCCAAGGCAATACCATTTCTGCCTTGCTAGAAATACCAAGACAATACCATGCATTCCTTTTTAGAAATAACCAAGACAATATCATGCCTTCCTTTTTAAATAACCCAAGACAATACCATGCCTTCCTTTTTAAATAAACCAAATGTACCATTTTTTTCTTTTAACCGAGAGTCATGTTCAACATCATGGGACGCCGACCCATTTACTCATCAAATGTATATATATATATCAGTTTTGCAGATCGTGCAACCCGTCCCCAGATATGCTAGTGTTGCGGATCGTGCAACTCGTCCCAATATATATATAAGTGTTGCGGATCGTGCAACCCGTCCCAATAATTATACATATAACAATCATGGCAACCTCGTGCAATTTAAATCGCCTTTTGACTCTCAACAACATTATCTTTCAAATGAACTTTCATTTTAGATAAACCAAGACACTATCAAGTCTTCCATTTTATAAACACCAAGGCACTATCACACCTTGCATCACTAAGGATTAAAGTTCATTACAACAATGTACGTCCGTCGTACATTCACTTTATAAACTAAATTTCCATTTTAGAAATGCTCAAGTACTACATGTATCACTAGGAAGTAGGATTCAATACATGTATCATTTTAAAACCATCATTTAGAAAATCAAGACACTTATCATATCAAGTATCTTTCTAAGACATGGGTTGGCAAATCAAGGCACTAGATATCACATATTACTTTAAAACATCTTCTTGACTTTCCATAAAACTGTTATAACAAACTTCCCATAAAGCCGTTATAACAACCTTCATTTTAGAAAACTAAAGCACTACCACATCTTTCCTTTTAATACAACCAAGGCATTACCATGTCATGTAACATTAGGGAAATGAACCCAAACTACTTTGTACATCTATTCTTCATGAAAAAAATCGTTTCATGCAACATTAGGGAGTTGAACCCAAAAATACTACGTACATATATTCTTTATAAAAAGAATCATTTCATGCAATAAGCCCCACGATACTAACACTCGTAGTATGAAGGCACGTCTACTTTTCAAATCAAGTTATTACACCTTTTTAAATTCCACTCAAGGCTTTAAAATCAAGTAACTTCTACTTTCAACATTAAGGCAATTATTCCTTTAAATCAAGTAACTCATTCTTTTCCAATAACGTTACTCCTATCTTTTAAAATCAAGTAAGCTTGTACTCAGTTTGACCTAGACATAGGAGTTAGAGAGAAGTTTCTCTCACTAAGGAAAACGCTCTCAACGTTTTTCCTTGGTTGCTCCTTACGGTTTCGGCTCTTCCCTCTCCTCCTAAACTCACAATTGATTCTTCAATAATCGAAGTTTATAGTTCATGACATGAGAAAGACAAAGCGTTTTACACGCTCTAGAAATGATTCCGGTGGTTCCGGAGGCTCTTCGAAGTCTAGATCCAAGAAAAATAAAAAGAATGGTGGAAGTCCAACCATTGTTAAAGAAAACTTAATTCCGGCAATCTCAGATCTCACGGTGTTAGTACATGTCACGCCTGATATGCGTATTCCACTAGAACATGTGGTGGATGATATTACGTTACAAAAGATTCATGATTGGGGAAAAAGTATAGATGTTAATAGCCCGGACAGAAGCAAGTTTGAAGGTGAAGATACTACGAAGGAAACTCCTAACACTGTCCACAAGCCTAATGAAAATGCTCCCTCAAAATCTTCCGACATTACTTTAGAAGTTCGGTCAACTATAGACACTCCATCCTCTCCTAGGAATGACGATACTAACGCGGGTCAATTGGTGAACTCCGGGACTACAAAGGAAGATAATGGCAATCACGGGAGCATAACAATCGCATCACTTAGAGGTAAATTTCCTAGACAAGCCGGAAAAGTTAGAAATTCTGGGACTGGAACTACAATCGACAAAACATTGCATGAAGGCATTCTCAGGTCAAAACCGGGTCAGGCGGCGGGTCAAATGGACAAGGCGGGTCAGGAGGGAACCCATGGGTCTATGATTACTACTGGTGCTCGTGGTACAATGCAAGTTGTGGATACCGAAGGGTCATCTACTCCCAAGAAGCCTAGTAACTCTCCTATCTTAATTAGCGCGGGAGCCAAAGAGCCTATTACCTTAAATGGGCAGCTTTCATCCGCGGGAACCAAAGAGTCACACCACTCTAAAAGTCAGCATTCTTTGAATTCAATTAAAGTCACTAATCAATCCTTCCCCACCCTAACCAGCTTTCTAAACGGACTTCAACAAAAGAATCCCAATATCCCATTTTCATTTACTTATTCCTTGGACATTGGAAACGCTAAGAACTTTCCACATCTCTCCTCCTCTACTTCTTCAATACTTCCCAGAATTCATGATGACACACCCCACCCCCTTACAAACCATCACTCTCACCCGACATGCCCGATACTCCCAACCCTTCCAAATGGCACACGCATACTATCTCCAGATGCGGGCCCAAGCACTTCCCCCTCTGACCCTATCCCACAGTCTACATTACCAGGAATGACAGCAGGCAACATGCCCACTGACTGTTCTAGAATTCACCATGCGCATCCACCCGGTGAGGCATCAAAGGGAGCAGTACCTCCTTCTCAACGCAATAGGTCCAATCCGCAAAAGAAAACCTATGCGGGAGTCTTTGCGGGTTCCAGACTTGAAGCAAAAGGAATGAAACTTCAATTCATTGAACAACAAGGAGAAGATGTAGAACTAGAAGCTACGGATGAAGTCTCCTTCATTGAAACTTGGGGATATTGTCTTATAGACTGCTTCACGGGTCCTTTCCCGGGAAGAGAGACACTGAATTCTATTGTTAAGGGGTGGGGAGTGAAGTGTCGTATCATCCCATACGGCAAAGGATGGACAATCTTTAAATTCATGACGGAAGAGGAACACACAAATGTGCTCCATGGAGGCCCTTATATGGTCTTTGGCAAAACTATGATGTTAAAACCCATTGATAAAGGAGTATTATTAACGGATAACTTATTCATTGATATCACGATATGGGTCACTTTCCAATACATCCCCCTCTCGGTTTGGAGTGCATCAGGCCTTAGTAAGATTGCTTCGCGTGTGGGAAAACCTCTATACACGGATCAATTTACCAAGGAGAGGTCTAAGATGAATTATGCAAGAGTCTTGGTAGAAGTTGATGTTAGTAAAGAGCCGGTCACAGAGTTTGGTGTTAAACTTCCCGACAATCGAAGATACATCCAAAAGGTGAAATATGAGAACTACCCTGATTTTTGTTACCATTGCGCCTCTTTTGGCCACAACTATTTGAAGTGTAAGAAGCTGATGCAAGACACCAACACCCAAGAAGCACGGAAATCCGACAACCCATTGGTACCACCTAGCAATGGAGGCGTTTCTTCTAGCTCGGGAACTGCTATGGTTGCGGGTCAAACTGGTCCTTCTACCACTGATCCACCACCCCCTCAACATCCCGTAGGTGGTGATAACTTGATGGACTTTGAGAATAGTGTGCAATCACTACCGCATATTCCCAGAAGTGTTGGAGAAGCTCTGAACCTTGAAATCCCTCCGGTTGTGGGTCATCCTGACTATTCGTGCTTACGGGTATCACTTGAGGGGTCCTCAAACCAGCACCCCTATACTGGCCTTGCGCATCATGAGAGGCTGAGAAAGGAGACAAGGCATGCTGAAAAGAACACACCATCTGACCCGCAGACTCCTCTAGTTGTGGGAATTGTAGGAGTACTAAAGACGAGCTTATCCACGCAACACGTTGCATAAACTTTGAGCGTGGAGAACATAGCCTAGTTGGGACCCCTGCCTTGACTTCTAACAACAAAGAAGAGGGATGGAAAGAAGTTATTTCAAGAAAGAATATCAGTTTGGTGAAAAATGCGAAGCGCGGAGGTGCTACTAAAACCTACATTGTTTCCTAATGAAAATTCTTTGTTGGAATGTCCGAGGTCTTTGCGGACAAAGGGATAGGGCAGCCACACAAACTCTTGTGTGTAGGCTTGCAAAACAACATGATGTGGAATTGGTTTGCCTAATAGAAACTAAATTCAACCGAACACGGATGGACTCTTTTACTTCTCAAAGATTCCTTGCGTGGAAATTTTGCTCCAACATAGATTTCATTGATGGCGGAAGAATGCTAGTACTTTGGGACCCCTCCAGAGTTAGTTGTGATGTGCTTGGAATGGACTCTCAACATATCCATGTCCAAGCACGTTGTAACATATCTCAAGTGTCCTTTCTTGTTACGTTTGTGTATCCGGTCTATAGCATTCCAGAAAGAAGGAAACTTTGGCATCATCTCACCCACATGGGCACTAGTATTGTCATGCCTTGGATGATCATTGGAGACTTTAATACTTATTTCTACCCTCAAGACAAGGTCGGGGGTCCTCCACTCACGCCTTATGCACTTAGGGACCTCGGGGAATTTAGGATTGCTCACGGACTTGATGACACTCCTTCTACGGGTTCCTTCTACACTTGGACGAATGGCTCAATTTGGTCCAAGTTAGATAGAGTGTTAATGAATCAACATTGGAGTGACTTGAACCTAGAATGCTCAGCCAACTTTTAGCCTATGGAACCAGTCTCGGACCATTGCCCCGTGATTACTTCGGTAATTGCATCTTGTAATAATGGAAAACGACCTTTCAAGTTTATGAACATGTGGCTCTCACACCCCGCCTTTGAGAACATCTTAACTTCATGCTGGAGACATCGTATCTTTGGATCTGCCCAATTCACATTGGTCACAAAATTGAAGTCGTTAAAGAAGCCATTGCGTGATTTAAACTATAGTGAATTCGGGAGTATTGAACAAAGAGCAAATACGGCTAACATGGAATTTAAGGAGGCTATAAATGAGCATATGGAGAATCCCTTTGATGAAGATTTAAAAGACAAGGTCAAGTCCTTAAGAGCTAAAGCCAATCACCTCCTTGAATCCGAAAGACACTTCTTAAGACAAAAGGCGAGACAAAAATATTTGATTGGAAGTGATAGGTGCTCCAAATACTTCCATAGCTTGATCAAGAGAAGCAATGTTAAGAACTCTATTACCTATCTTGTAAAGGACAACGATAATACCACAACATCTCCCGGTGAAGTAGTAGGCATGCTTGTTGAGTTCTATAAAGGATTTCTTGGCTCCTCTCGACCCGCAACAAACTTTGATCATGCGGTTCTTGATTGTGGTCCGAAGCTAGGGGAAGAGGATGGCTCATTCCTTTTACACTCTGTCTCCCCAAAGGAGGTTTTGGATGCTCTCTCCGATATTGGCAATGACAAAGCACCTGGCCCGAATGGCTTTTCAGCCGCCTTCTTCAAGAAAAGATGGAGGGATGTGGGACATGATGTAGTAAGGAGTATACAAGAATTCTTCTCTTCCGGTGTTCTTTTGAAGCAAGTTAACCATACAATACTCACCCTTCTACCCAAAACAGACCGGGACCCCAAGGTGAGCGACTTTAGACCTATTGGATTGACCAATGTGGTCTACAAGATCATAACTAAGATCCTAGCTAACCGGATGGCAAGGTTTCTTCCTACACTTGTTGATAAATGCCAAGGTGCTTTTGTGAAAGAAAGAAACATGGTGGATAATGTCTTCATTGCCCAAGAACTTGTGAGAGGGTATAATAGAACTAGAGTATCGCCAAGGTGTATGCTTATGGTGGATCTTCGGAAAGCTTTTGACACAGTCTCCTGGAACTTCCTCGAATCAGTGCTAAGAGGTCTCAAGTTCCTGGACAGATTTGTTAGATGGATTATGGAATGTGTTAGCTCAACTTCTTTCTCTCTTTCAATCAATGGAGAATTGCATGGCTATTTTGCGGGTAAACGCGGCTTGAGGCAAGGTGATCCTATGTCTCCTATGCTCTTCATACTATGCATTGAATACCTTTCAAGATTGCTCAAGCTTAAAACTTTGGACAGCGCCTTCTCTTTTCATCCAAAGTGCAAGAGACTAGGCATCTCTCATCTTGCCTTTGCGGATGATCTTATGCTTTTTGCCAAAGGGGATTTATCTTCGGTTGGTGTTCTCATGGATTGTCTTGAGGATTTGGAGGCGGCTTCTGGCCTCACACTTAACCCGTCAAAATCTTCCATCTACATTGCGGGAGTGCAAGGTTCAATCCGCGACTTGATCTTGGCAAGATGTGGCTGCCCTTTAGGAGTCTTTCCCGTGTGGTACTTAGGAGTCCCTTTGTCTCCAATTTCTGTCTCGGTGGATCAGTTTGCCCCTTTCACTAGTGCAATCTCGGGTTACATTCAGAAATAGGGACACCACTCACTCTCCTATGCGGGTAAGTTGGAACTAATCAGATCGGTTATTCAGGGGGTTGAGAGCTTTTGGTTTCGAGCTCTACCTATTAGCTCTTCGGTGCTCAACAAGGTTCGCTCTGCTTGCATCCAGTTCTTATGGGGTGGCAAGCCACCAAGAGTCGCTTGGGATGAAATATGTGTGCCTCAATCTGAAGGAGGCCTAGGCCTCATGGACATCAAAGTATGAAATCACGCCTTACTCTCCCGGACCATCTGGCAAGCTCACACTAAGACGGATACACTATGGGTTCAATGGATTAATAGCTATTACTTGAGAGATCAATCCATTTGGGATTATGAGGTACGTACTAGAGATTCCCCTTTATTCAAGAAGCTTTGTTGCATCCGTGACACCTTCATAAGCATCTTTGGGAATCAAGGAAACATTATTGCCGGCTTGGAGAAGTGTTGCATCAATGAGAGATTTGATTCGGGTCTTGTTTATGATGTCTTGCGCACCCCGCGGGAACATAAGCTTTGGATGTCTCAAATTTGGAAAGGTTACATTTCTCCAAAATTCTCATTCACAGTTTGACTCACTTGTAGGAAACGTCTTGCTACCAAAGACACTCTCTCCTTCCTAAACTTGGAAGACATTACTTGCGGGTTCTGCAAGCGTGCCAATGAGACAAGGGCTCATCTATTCTTTTCTTGCCCATTCACTCACAAGATTTGGAAGCACATAAAAGAATGGTTGGGAATTAGAAGAGAAATGACAACAATTGAAAGTGCACTCAAATGGATCAAGAAAGAGCACCGAGGGACTGGCATTCGATCCAAAGCCATCCTACTTGCCTTTTGCATAGTAGTATATGAGATCTGGAGAACAAGAAATGAATTACTATTTGCGGGCACTAGCTCAACAACGGATGAGGTTGTGGCAAAAGTTAAAACAACAACCTATAGAATTCTTTATGATTTAATCCCTTCTTGTTACGTCACCTATGAGTGAACGCCCCTTCCCTTCTTCATTTCTTGCTTTATGTTACGTTGAGGTTTGAGAACCCTCAATGATTGATTGTAGTTCCTAGTTTCTTTCTTAGTAATAAATTTTATCATTTACCCGGGAAAAAAAGAGTAAGCTTGTACTTTTCAAATCAAGTAATCTATATTTTTCAAATCAAGTAATCTATACTTTTCGAACCAAGTTACTTGTTCTTTTCAAACCATAAAGGAACTTCCATTTTCGAAATCCAAAGTACTATCAATGAAGTATATATAACAATTTCTAGTTTAGGAAATCCAAAGTACTATCAATGAAGTATATAGAACAACTTCTAGTTTAGGAAATCCAAAGTACTATCCAAGAAGTATATCACTAAGGATTAGGTTCCAATAGAACTCTATAAAGATCAAGTCAAGTATACTTCTAAAATCAAGGCAAGTATACCTCAAGAAACAAGTAACGTATACTCCAAATAACAAGGCAAGTATACTTCAAGAATAAGTCATGCCGATAGAAGGAAGAAGTTCACATACCTCGTTGACGACTAACCAACACGACAAGTAGCATACGCCCCAATGTACTTCAACCTTATTGGCTATTCCACAAGCCAAGTAGAATATGCTACACATAGTACTTCAACCTAAAATGACAATAGCACTTCTATCAACTTCAAGCTATCAAGTGTAAGACTTATACCAAATAATTGTCCTTTTATTCTAAGGAAATTGGGGAAGCAGTTCCTTTGTTTCTACGTACTTTTCCACCTTTTACAAGGCCCGAATCCAACCACAAATCAAGGCCCATTTAAGGCACAACCAACAGTTAACCAAAGGGGATCACACGCATACCTTACGTGTAAAATTCGGCCCCTTAGATTAAATAAGACAGTTCACAACCAAAGCAACAACCAAAGGGGATTACACGCCTACTAGACATGTAAAATTCTTCCCCACAATTATACAAAATAGTCCACTAATCATCCCATAAAAATAGTCCGTAATCCAACAATAACGAGGGTAAAATGTGAGGCGTTTCAACACCTTTCCACACCCTTATTCCCGTAGGACTTCCATTATCAACTACTACACTTAAACATGCATATTAGAGGCTGATTTTCCAGCATAATAATACCCCAAAACAGTACATAAAACGACACAACGACGGCTAACATGTTTGGGCAGTTTTCGGCCAACAACAACTACAACAATCCAAAGTCCTTTTCCATGATTATATATAATCAAATTCCCATTTCAACACTTATATATATTCCATAGCACATATCAATAACAATATTACTTTATTTTAGCATGCAACAAGTGTCGATAACAACGACAATAACCAACGAATCCAACGACGACAGACATTACCTAGTCTCGGCCAACTTGCCAAAAATGGTCCAAACACGTTTTAATCTTCATTATTTTTAGTACATGCTCATCCATACATAACACCAATAAGTAATATCCAATTACTTTAAAAGAAGAAGAACTTTTACCTCATTTGTGCCCAAAAATGCCCCAAAACAGTCCGGGCTACAATGGTCCGCAGTTTTCGTTTCGCTCCACTTCTTCAAGTTCCAATCATATATATGTGACCCCTATGAGCTTTTACACAACTTCACTTTGTATTTCGACACCAAAAAGTCGACGTAACACCCTAGGGTTTCAACCCTTTTCTCGGCCAACACCATGTTCTTGGGGTTTAAGGGTTTATCTTGGCTTATCACTCCATTAGGGAGCTTATTCTTGGATAATAATCCACTCTTGATCTTGGAAATTTCTTGGTTTGGTTCGAGATTATGGAGAGAAAGAGAGAACTTTGGTTGAAGAAAAAATGAAATGAAAATGTCTCTAAGTCTCTAACATATCCATATATGGATATTTGTCTTGCAAGACTTGGGAGGGACACATGTCACCCTCCCATTGGTCACATCATCTTTTTTCTCAAAAATATCCCACTTGGCCAAAATATCTAGATATAATATTTTCGAAAGGTCTCCCGCAAAATTGTGAAATTTTTCTCGGACCCTATATTATTAGCCCCAAGACTCCTCGATATTATTATAAGACCTTCTAGCCCTTTAAAACGACGAATTTACCCTTCAATAAGTTTTCGCTGTCACTTTTCATCCAAAATTTTTCATAAGAAAATGTAATAATTATTTCCTTCCAAAATTCAAATCTTAAATCCTTCATCACGTTCTCAATTAGTAGCCCTGGTATTACGGGGTGTGACAGTTGAAATGACTATCATTTAAAGAAAGGAAAGGCACAGTTGATTCTCATTTTTATAAAGTATAGTGGTACAATGTCTGATGTCTGATGTTCTGATGAAATACGATGGTATAGTGATACAAGTCTGATTGGCTCTTATTTATTATGGCACGGTTGGATCTGGTATTTGATTTTCATACTTGTCTCTGTCATCTTTTGTACAATTATGATCTTATTTATTGTACTTCATGTTTACATACTTGGTACCTTGTTGTACTAACCTCCTTCGGGGGGCTGCGTTTATGCCCGCAGGTATAGGTACCCAGTTGGGTGATCCGCGAGCTTAGGATCATTGGTCAGCATTTTGGGATAGCTCCATTGTTCCGGAGCTTGTCATTTTGGTACAGGTCTTCCATTATGGCTTATGTATATTCAGGGGTACGACGGGGACTTGTCCTGTCATAGTTACTGTATACTCTTAGAGGTCTGTAGTCATGTGTGGGTAGGACATGTACAATTATAGCTCATTTTGGTTCTATGTAAAGTGGCGGCCTTGTTGGCTTGCCTGTTTTTATTTTTATGAGATTATGAGTTTCTTAAGCTTTCGCTGATTTTATGTGATGTATGGGTAGAAGGGTACCCATGTAGGGCACCAATCGCGGGCCCGTCGGTTCGGGGCGTGACAGTGAGGCTGAGTGTATGGATCAAGTTGAATACAACGATGACATGATTAATGAATTACAAAGAATTTGTAAAGCCTTAATCATTTGAATCCAAGCAACTTGACACAAAGGTAAAATCTTTAACTCGTGAGAACGTAGATCTAAAAGGCATAATAACTCGACTAGAGGTTCCACTTACCAAAAAAGATACTGAATTCGGTAAGATTCATGAAAAATTGGATTTAGCCAAAGCAATCTTCTGTAAGCTCAACTCAGTGACTTCTAAATTGAATGAGATACTCAGATTTAGTAAACATACACATGCATGTATTGGGTATGAAAACTCTCTTACAACTTTATGTTCTAGTTTGTCTGACAATAATGAGAAAATATGATTTGTAAAGGAAAATGTTTAAATAGTAGGTTCTCATATATGTCAAAGAATATGAAGTTTGTGTGTCATCACTGCAACTCTACTGGATACTTAAAACTATATTATTTCAAACATCAAGATTTTGTGAACGAAATGTTGTCTAAAAGGTTGTCCAACATCTCAGACAACATTTGAAGCAACATTTCTGAGCCTAAAGATAAAAATGTTTTAAAAGAGTTTGGGTTCCCAAAATTACTGTAACCTGTAATGTTGCAATAACTACTTTAAGAAATAACATTTCAGGTTCTTGGTACTTTGATAATGGATGTTCTCGCCACATGACAAGTGCAAAGGAGTTTCTAAAGAACTATGAGTCATTCAATGGAGGTAACGTAACTTATGGAGGTGGCAGTAAAAGCAAAATAATTGGAAAAGAAATCTTGGATGTTCCTGAATTTCCAGCTTTAAGAAATGTCTTACACGTTGAAGGTTTAATGGGTAATTTGATTAGTATTAGTCAATTGTGTGATGACAATCTTGAGGTAAACTTTAATAAAAATGTCTGTAAAGTTACGAATGAAGCTAATGAAAGTGTCATGTCATGTACTAGAACATGTGATAATTGTTATCTTGTTGCAAGACAAGAAACATGCAATAATGTCAAGATAGATGACACAACACTATGACATCAAAAGTTGGGGCATGTCAACTACCGGAATCTGGAAAAATTGGTATCATATGAAGTGGTTAGAGGCTTACCCTGTTATACCCCGTATTTCCAGAGTATGTATGCGAGGACGTACGTACATTTGTACAAACCCTAATTAGGTTAAGGATGGAATTGTGAACTTTCAACGGAAAAGATTCCGAACCTTGTGAAGGAAATTCTACATTTTTGATATTTTAACCGATTACGGATTTTTCCGAGAGACGAAATATTTTGGACCAATAGGAGGGAGACATGTGTCACCCCACTTAGACCCATGTTGGGCGATTTGTATGGCCAAGTGGACATGGTCAAGTGGTCAAAGTCTTGGAAGATATTTTCTTTGGTTTAGTGGGGGTAGGTAGGGACGATTTGGTGGGCAAGTGGGGGGCTTGCCTTGGGCGTTTTTTTGTGCCTAGTGGAAGGCCACATGGCTCTTTGTTATGGGGGACATATGTCCCAATGTTGTGGTGGACATATGTCCCAAGGTTGTGGTGGACACTTGGTGGAAGACTCCACTCACACAAGCTATCTAATCTTCACCCTCCACTTTCTTTGATCTTGGCCATTGATTGGCCTATAAATACCCCTTAAGTTCAAGACTTATTCTTCATCCACTTAACAAATTCCAAGTCTCAAAAACTCCCTCCCTCTTTGAGAGCTCTCGGCCAATCCCCTTCCTCCCCTTGGTAGAAAAATATTCTCCAAGTATTGTTGTTATTCCAAAATACCTTAGCCCAAATACCTTGTAGTATTCCAAAGTTACCTCTATACTAAAAGCCCAGAAATACTACTTTATATCCATTAGTCACAAAACGAAACCCTAGGGAAAATCTTCATTGTTGGTTGAAGTATTAAGTAGAAGTTGTATAGAACTTCTAAGGGTTTCTTGGAGCGAATTGGAGCGTACAGAATAAGAGCTAAACCTTGCTCAGGATCGACTTTAATCTAGGATAATTTTGGGCTTATCGAGGTAAATATCTTTGTCCTTCTATTGAAATTGAAGATTGCATATCGTAGTAGTTTAGAATTAAGTATAATTTATAGAAGGATGGTATAAAAGAAGAGAATTGAACGGTAATTACATAGGACTGTATTTACAGTAGACTTGAGTAGTTTGACGGGTAGGGAAGTGCTGCCCAATTTTCCGTAGAAGTAAGAACCTTCTGCTTAGAATATTCTACAGAGTAGTCTAGACGTTGATAGACGTATTTGACTATTATAGGTTGATACTCTGCGCGCGACATATTCGACTTGGCAGGTGGATTTCGCCGAGGAGGTATGTGATTCTTCCTATCCTCTTGAGCATGATATTTTAAAAGAATATATATAGTACGGTAGACGTACGTGTGTTAACTGAACGTGGTTTTACTTCGATGTCTTTTGACTTGAGTTTTAAATAATAAGAATCTTGAAGTATTTCAAAAGAATTAAGAATCGTTTGTGAAAGAAGAGTAATACTTGGTTTTAAAAGCTTAAGAGTTATACTAGCTTTATGGGAAGTTAGGTATAACGACTTAAGAGAGATAAAAGGAACGGTTTACTTAATTGTTTATGAAAGCCTTGTATTGATTTCGGAAATGAGAATAAGTATCGAACAAACCACTGCAGCGCTAATAAAGGAAAATGTATTGACTAATTGAGTATTATTAAAACCAGTAGAAACCTCCATCTGCATAGAAGCTAAGATAAGACAAAATTGTATTACATTTCCTAGATCATGGCTGCTTTAATAAGATCATTAATAAACAAGTTTTGATTTTCTTAAAATTTCAAAGTAAGGACTTGATTTATAAAAGACAAAGACTTGAAAATTTGAAGTGTTTTCGTTTAAAAAGGAAGGCATGCTTTTGTCTTAAGTTGGTTAAAAAAGAAGGTAGGGAAATTGTTTTGGTTTACTTAAAAAGGTAGTCACTCTATTTTGATACTACGGGTATCGTGTGACTTTTTGGGAAAGAAACGGATCTTTTTAAAGAGTTAATATATGAAGTACTTTGGGGATAAAAACCTGAACTTGTTGACATAAAATAGAAAGTACCTTGTGTGAATAACTTGACTATGTTGGTTGGTGATAGCCTTGTAATACTTTCTTGTTGGTTTGATAAGTAAACATGTTAGGATGCTACGTGTGTTAGTGTCTTGTGATGTTTGTGTAAAGGGGTTTTCCCTTGATTGTTCTTATGTTGTTTAACGATAAGCCGTTATGTTAGTATTGTACCACTCACCTCTTGACATGATATACCGGGGGTTAAGCTGCCCCCCGATTCGAGGGATGCCTCATGCGGGTCCAGGGGACCTATGCGGAGCTACGAGTTCGTGTTAGTGTGCGGGGAATACCTCATGCGGTCTATGTGGCCATACGGACTACGAGAGTCCAGGACGATGCCGAGGAGTAGCTACCCTCGATGCGGGGAATACCTCATGCGGGCCTAGGTGGCCTATGCGGAGCTGCGGTGAGTTCGAGGATTTGACGCGAACATTGATACTGAGGGCGAGTGGCCAGCTTCGATCATGTGGCGCGGTCTAGAAAGACCTCGTGATACAGTTTTATAGCATTGTTGGTACTGTGGGTTTTAGTAGTCGGCTATGCCTTCGTACTTACCCCGTACAGTTTTATTATGACACAGGTGGGACCTGGTGTTCATGTGTATTCCTTGGTGTTTTTATATCCTGGACTGCCGGCAGTGAGGAAGGAATTCCATGGGCATGATTGATATTGTGGGCATGAGACCCATGGTTATATTTGAGTGATGACTTTAAGGGCGTGAGTCCCTGACTTGACATATCGCTTACATATTGTGTATATCGTAAATTGGTTATCATATATGTCTTACATTTTATATAGACTATTATGATTTCATTTCTGATATTTTCGTTTCACATACTTGGTACTGTTATCGACCTCCTCGGCTGCGTTCATGCCGCAGTAAGTACACCCGATTGTTGATCCTCGCTCATAGGAGTCACAGTTCAGCGTTTTGGGAAGCTCGTGTCTCGGAGGCTTATCTTCGCTATAGTCCTCGTCGTTGTAGGTACTTACATTCGGGGTATGGCGGGCCTGTCCCCGCCATTGTTGTTATAACATTCTTAGAGGTGCAGTAATCTGTTGTGGGCGGGGTTTGTAAAGGATATGCTTCAAGCTTTTATATGTATATGGCAATGACTGACTTTTCTCGAATAAACTGTTTCTCACTTCATATTGTTTCATGTATTGTTTTATATTCCGGTTACTCGATGTATGTCTACTTGGGTGCGGGTAAGGCACGATCCACGCCCGGTCGAGTCGTGACAAAAGTGGTATCGAGCGATTATTCCTCGGAAAGTGTCTACAGACCGTATCTAGTAGAGTCTTGATTATCGGTGTGTTGTGCACCACACCAATAATCAGGAGGCTATAGGATATTTAGGATTTGTTTCCATTCTTCTCACTCTGAGATCGTGCCTTAGAGCTGTGTTATAAGTTGGACCCCTCTAACATATTTCTTTCCACTTACGCTTATGCCTCACGCAAGCAACCTGTGCCCAAAGGGCAAGGCAAAGCGAGGAGGCTGCAGTAGAAACGAGAGGGTTACGAGGCACAGCCCAACCATCACCCGGTGGTGCTTCATTCGGGAGTTACGCTCGTCGCGGCCCAACAAAGTTTAGCACAGCGGCAACAGTTCCTACTGCGGCCATGATATCTGGACCTTCAGTTCCACGACCAGTAGCAGAAAGTATGTATTGCAAAGATACGACCCTGTTACTAGCTCGGGATTTAGCAACCAGAGAGTATATTATGTACCGATTTATCGCTGGCCTTGATGATTATCTAAGAAAGGGTTGTGCAAGAGTAGCTCTTGATCGAGCTTGAGCATGGCTGCGTCACGGGCTTACGCGTGGCCGAAAACGTAGGGATCGACGGGTTAACCAAGATCAGCAGAAGAGGGCCAGATCGGCAGGGTCATTTGTTAACTTTCGAGGCGAATCGCCTCAGCAGCAGACTGGATACGCACCTCCGCCAGTGCAGAATGGTCCTCCACAGGGTTCAGGACGTTCGGGGTATGCCGGAGTTGGTCAGAGCTGCAGGGCTTCTGGATCACAGCTATACGTAGGTTCTAGCGGCCAGTTGATTTTCCCTCGGTGTTCACATGTGGCGGCGCCATCGGGAATGTCGTCTTTTTGTTGGTGCTTGTTTTACCTGCGGCCGTCAGGGCCATGTGACGAGATAATGTTCAAGTAGGAGGGATGCTAGCAGGAGGACTCAGCCTACCAGATCAGTTGTGGATTCAGTGGTTCGGAGAGGAAGGGGTGTTAGCCAGAGGAGGCCACCCCCACCTCGGTGTGGCCGTTGTGGTAGGTGTCATTGTGGGGAGTGTCGTACTTCTTCGACATCTTGTTATGCTTGCGGCCAGCAGGGCCATTTTGCGAGAAATTGTCCGAGGCAGTGGCGCGGATGTAGAGACTCACCCGAGGATCAGTGGCTAGTTCATCACCTTCCCTAGCTATGCGCCCAACAGGGCAGGATTGATTAGAACGACAAAGGGGAGTGAAGCAGTAGATACAGGTATATCCTTAACCCTCTAGAGATTAGTATGTATGATAAGATGAGTATATCTTAAGTGTTATGTTCAGATAGCATTGTGTTAATTGTGATTAGAAATCATGGTTAGTTAAAAGGGTAAGATTGGGGATAGGGAAATTGTGAGCTTTAGGATATTATACGTGGAGACCTTAGAGGCGAGGCCATCTTGAGTAAAAGATTTATTTTTATGTTTGACCCTTATCGGAGTGCATAGTATACGTGAGATATATTTGTGTGATAAGTCCCTGAGTAGTGTGAAATGAAAGAGGGTAGTTGAGCTAAGAAGACCACTAGGTTTTCGTGACTCGATGGAGAGATTGTTCCGGATCGGGGAACAAGAGCTTGGCGCGATAAATGGGTCGGGTTGAGGCCAGGTTGCGGGTCAACCCGCAGCCCGGTTTGAAGTAAGGAAAATTTGTGGTGGTCCCGCTATGTGTTAGGGTCACGAGGGTGTTAGGCCCAAGTTTAGTTGACCATCGTACGAATTCGTGGATACGTTCGACCAGTAGTCGGGCCGATGAGGTCAGCCCATCTTGTCTTTCAGACAGGACTGTTTACTCGGCGGAGGGTTATGCGAGATGTTATATATCAGGAAGGTTGTAAGACTGCACGGGGTTCCTACTTTTACTTTATGACGGGCAGTGGAGCCCAGTTTACGGCTATTTCTTTTCTGGAGATTACCAGGCGGGGTTAGGAACTCAGGTGAGTCTCAGTATTGCATTCACCCTCGGGCCGGTGTTTTTGATTTCAGGGGTAGCTGTAAGGATTATTCACCTCTTGTTGAGTGAGTATTATAATAGCTACCATTTCAGTATTCGAATGTCGCCTTATAAAGTCGGGTATGGGCGTAAGGGTAGGCTGCCAGTCGATTGGTTCGATGTTGACAAGGTACAGATAGCGGTTCATACTTGATTCAGCAGGATGTGGATAGGGTGAAGCTTACCCAGGAAAGGTTATTGGCAGCTCAGAGTCAACAGAAGTCGTACGGATAATCGGCGTCGACACTTGGAGTTCAGATTGACGGTGGGTTTTCTTGAAGGTACCACCCCGGAAGGGCGTGACGAGATTTGGAAAGCAGGGGAAACTTAGCCCGAGGTACTTTGAGCATTTCCAGATCATTTGGAGAATAGGCCAGGTTGCCTATAAGTTAGCTTTGCCGTCCGACGTAGGAGGCAGTACGTCCGGTCTTTCATGTTGCTAGGTTCGGAAAAGTATCAGAGATCCATCCAGAGTGTTCCCAGTTAATGATGACCAAGTTGGAGATAGTAACCCCGAGATTTTGAAGCGAAGCAATATGAGAAGGTGGTAAGTTTATTTAGGAAGTGTTCGAGTGTACGAGGAGGGTACGACGAGTAAGAGGATAGAAGTGATCATTACTTTTGTGAAGTAAAGGTGCGAAGGGAATATCTTTTAGACCTTGGGTGGGAGCTTTTGTGATGCTAGAGGTGATTCCTTGTGAACTTGGATTTAAGTATTTGCGCGTATTGTATTATGGCCATGTGTGGCATTTGCAAACTGTTTAAGTTATGAGGAACTTTATCATTATCTGCCTTGAGAAGGAACATTCGGGACAAATGTTTCTAAGGAGGGGATAATGTTATACCCCGTATTTCCAGAGTATGTATGTGAGGACGTACGTACATTTGTACAAACCCTAATTAGGTTAAGGATGGAATTGTGAACTTTCAACGGAAAAGATTCCGAACCTTGTGAAGGAAATTCTACATTTTTGATATTTTAACCGATTACGGATTTTTCCGAGAGACGAAATATTTTGGACCAATAGGAGGGCGACATGTGTCACCCCACTTAGACCCATGTTAGACGATTTGTATGGCCAAGTGGACATGGTAAAATGGTCAAAGTCTTGGAAGATATTTTCTTTGGTTTAGTGGGGGTAGGTAGGGACGATTTGGTGGGCAAGTGGGGGGCTTGCCTTGGGCGTTTTTTTGTGCCTAGTGGAAGGCCACATGGCTCTTTGTTGTGGGGGACATATGTCCCAATGTTGTGGTGGACATATGTCCCAAGGTTGTGGTGGACACTTGGTGGAAGACTCCACTCACACAAGCTATCTAATCTTCACCCTCCACTTGCTTTGATCTTGGCCATTGATTGGCCTATAAATACCCCTTAAGTTCAAGACTTATTCTTCATCCACTTAACAAATTCCAAGTCTCAAAAACTACCTCCCCCTTTGAGAGATCTCGTCCAAACCCCTTTTCCCCCCTTCCTTGTTGGTCTCGCGAAACCCCTTGGTAGAAAAATATTCTCCAAGTATTGTTGTTATTCCAAAATACCTTAGACCAAATACCTTGTAGTATTCCAAAGTTACCTCTATACTAAAAGCCCAGAAATACTACTTTATATCCATTAGTCACAAAACGAAACCCTAGGGAAAATCTTCATTGTTGGTTGAAGTATTAAGTAGAAGTTGTATAGAACTTCTAAGGGTTTCTTGGAGCGAATTGGAGCGTACAGAATAGGAGCTAAACCTTGCTCAGGATCGACTTTAATCTAGGATAATTTTGGGCTTATCGAGGTAAATATCTTTGTCCTTCTATTGAAATTGAAGATTACATATCGTAGTAGTTTAGAATTAAGTATAATTTATAGAAGGATGGCATAAAAGAAGAGAATTGAACGGTAATTACATGGAATTTGTATTCTGAGACTTGAGTAGTTTGACGTGGAAGTCTGCCCAATTTTCCGTAGTAAGAACCTTCTGCTTAGAATATTCTACAGAGTAGTCTAGACGTTGATAGACGTATTTGACTATTATAGGTTGATACTCTGCGCGCGACATATTCGACTTGGCAGGTGGATTTCGCCGAGGAGGTATGTGATTCTTCCTATCCTCTTGAGCATGATATTTTAAAAGAATATATATAGTACGGTGAGCGACGTGTGTTAATCGAACGTGGTTTTACTTCGATGTCTTTTGACTTGAGTTTTAAATAATAAGAATCTTGAAGTATTTCAAAAGAATTAAGAATCGTTTGTGAAAGAAGAGTAATACTTGGTTTTAAAAGCTTAAGAGTTATACTAGCTTTATGGGAAGTTAGGTATAACGACTTAAGAGAGATAAAAGGAACGGTTTACTTAATTGTTTATGAAAGCCTTGTATTGATTTCGAAAATGAGAATAAGTATCGAACAAACCACTGCAGCGCTAATAAAGGAAAATGTATTGACTAATTAAGTATTATTAAAACCAGTAGAAACCTCCATCTGCATAGAAGCTAAGATAAGACAAAATTGTATTACATTTCCTAGATCATGGCTGCTTTAATAAGATCATTAATAAACAAGTTTTGATTTTCTTAAAATTTCAAAGTAAGGACTTGATTTATAAAAGACAAAGACTTGAAAATTTGAAGTGTTTTCGTTTAAAAAGGAAGGCATGCTTTTGTCTTAAGTTGGTTCAAAAAGAAGGTAGGGAAATTGTTTTGGTTTACTTAAAAAGGTAGTCACTCTATTTTGATACTACGGGTATCGTGTGACTTTTTGGGAAAGAAACAGATCTTTTTAAAGAGTTAATATATGAAGTACTTTGGGGATAAAAACCCGAACTTGTTGACATAAAATAGAAAGTACCTTGTGTGAATAACTTGACTATGTTGGTTTGTGATAGCCTTGTAATACTTTCTTGTTGGTTTGATAAGTAAACATGTTAGGATGCTACGTGTGTTAGTGTCTTGTGATGTTTGTGTAAATGGGGTTTCCCTTGATTGTGCTTATGTTGTTTAACGATAAGCCGTTATGTTAGTATTGTACCACTCACCTCTTGACATGATATACCGGGGGTTAAGCGCCCCGTCACGAGATGCCTCACGCGGGTCGGGGACCTATGCGGAGCTACGAGTTCGAGTTAGTGTGCGGGAATACCTCACGCGGTCTATGTGGCCACGCGGACTATGAGTCCAGGACGATGTCGAGTAGCTACCCTCGACGCAGGAATACCTCACGCGGGCCTAGGTGGCTATGCGAGCTGCGGTGAGTTCCAGATTTGACGCGCACATTGATACCGAGGCGAGTGGCGGCTTCGATCATGTGGCGCGATCTAGAAAGACCTCGTGATACGCTTTTATAGCATTGTTGGTGCGTGGGTTTTAGTAGTCGGCTATGCCTTCGCACTTACCGCACGCTTTTATTATGACACAGTGGGACGGTGTTCATGTGTATTCCTTGGTGTTTTTATATCCGGATCGCCGGTGAGGAAGGAATTCCACGCATGATTGATATTGTGGGCATGAGACCCATGGTTATATTTGAGTGATGACTTTAAGCGGCGTGAGTCACGACTTGACATATCGCTACATATTGTGTATCGTAAATTGGTTATCATATATGTCTTCGCTTTATATAGACTATTATGATTTCATTTACGATATTTTGATTTCACATACTTGGTACTGTTATCGACCTCCTTGGGCTGCGTTCATGCCGCAGGTAGAGGTACACCAATTGTTGATCCTCGCTCATAGGGTCACAGTTCAGCGTTTTGGGAAGCTCCGTGTCTCCGGAGGCTTATCTTTGGTATAGTCCCCTGTCGTTGTAGGTACTTACATTCAGGGGTATGTCGTGCCAAGTTGAATATGTCGTGCGCAGAGAATCGACCTATAACAGTCAAATACGTCTATCAACGTCTAGACTGTACTGTACAAAGCTCTAAGCAGAGGGTTCGTTATTCTATGGACATTTGGGCAGCACTTCCCTACCCGGTGAGCTACTCAAGTCTACTGTGAAAACAGTCCTATGTAAGTACAGTTCTATTATTCATCTTTTAAACCCTTCTACTGTGATATCAGTTCAATTTTATTCTTTAATATCCTTCTAAGTATTTATACTTATTCCTATACTTCTACAGTATGTATATTCTAATTACAAAAGGAGGATAAGGTTATTTACCTCGGTAAGCCCAATAATATCCTAGATAAAAGTCACGCCTGAGCAAGGTTTAGCTCCTAAGTTGTGCGCTCAGAGCTAAGAAAACCTTATAAGTTCTTCACAACTTCTACTAAGGACTAAGGGATTTGGGCTAGGGTAATTTGGGCATTATAACAATACTAGAAGGCAACTTTTCAACCAAGGGAGGGGGGGTAGTGTTTCGGCTAGGCTAGCTTTAGAGGGTTGCTCTGCCAGAGCTTCTCAAAGGGGAGGGGTGTGTTTGGACGAAAACAACAAGAGGGAGAGGGAGGGATTTGAGACTTAGAAAGATTGCTCAATTTAGGATGAAATAACTCTTCAACAAGTGGGGTATTTATAGGTCAAGACATGGCCAACCAATGGCCAAGACCTCGAAAACAAAGTGGGCCCCACAAAACCGTAAATTTCTCCCGTGGGCCCCACGTGACCATTTCCGAAAATAAAATTCCATAATTCTCTAATATTCCAAGAAGTCCGAATACCAAATCTGGGAATCCAATTCCCATTAACGAACCTTTTTCCTTCACAAAAACCGAAAACTTTTCCGTGGAAAAATCACCTCTTTCTTCCTTTCCAATTTCAATGTCGTATTCTCGTACGTACGTCCTCGCATACATACCCTGAAACTACAGGGTATAACATAGCCTATGCTTCCCGGCAGCTATGGAAGCATGAGAAGAATTACCCTACTCACGACTTAGAGTTGACCGCAGTTATTCATGCCTTGAAGATTTGGAGATATTATTTATACGGGGTTCATGTGGATATTTATACAGACCACAAGAGCTTCCAGTACATCTTCAGGCAGAGGGAGCTGAACTTGCGACATAGACGGTGGTTAGAGCTGTTGAAGGATTATGATGTTGATATCCTATACCATCCGGGAAAAGCCAACGTAGTTGCAGATGCTTTGAGTCGTAAATCGATGGGGAGTCTGTCATAGGTGCAACCAGATAGATAGAACATGGTCCGTCAGATCCATCAGCTAGCGAGCCTTGGGGTTCGGTTGGTCAATACCGATGATAATGGGGTACGGGTTCGTGAGGTTGCCGAGTGTTCCATCGTTGAGGAGGTGAAGAGGCGACAATATGAGGATCCAGTTATGATACGGTATCGAGATATGGCTCTTCGAGAGGAGAAGAGTCTATTTGAGGTAGCTCCTGATGGGGTGCTAAGATTCGAGGGCAGATTGTGTGTTCCCGATGTTGCAGGACTTCGTCAGCAGATTCTGGGGGAGGCACACAGTGCTCGTTACTCTATCCATCCGGGGTCGACTAAGATGTACCATGACCTCAGATGTATGTATTGGTGGGATGGCCTGAAGAGGGACGTGGCAGGGTTTGTTGCTCAGTGTCCGAATTGTCAGCAGGTCAAAGTTGAGCACCAAAATCCCGGTGGGCTATTGCAGGCGATTGATATTCCGACATGGAAGTGGGAGGTGATCAACATGGATTTTGTTACATGGTTACCTCGTACTCAGAGAAAATGTGATTTCATCTGGGTTATTGTAGATAGGCTGATGAAATCAGCCCACATTCTTCCAGTCAGGACTACGTATTCGACTGAGAATTATGCTAGATTGTATATCAGGGAGTTGTGAGACTGCACGAAGTTCCTATATCGATTATATCAGACAGAGGAGCCCAGTTTACGGCTAACTTCTGGAGGTCATTCCAGAAGGGGTTAGGGACACATGTGAGTCTTAGTACTGCGTTTCATCCTCAGACCGACGGGCAGGCAGAACGTACTATCCAGACACTTGAGGATATGCTGCGGGCCTGTGTTATTGATTTCAGGGGTAGCTGGGAGGATTATTTGCCTCTTGTGGAGTTTGCTTATAACAACAGCTACCATTCTAGCATTCAGATGGCGCCATATGAGGCATTGTATGGGCGGAAGTGTAGGTCGCCGATTAGTTAGTTCGACGTGGGTGAGGGTCAGTTGGTTGGCCCAGACTTGATTCAGCAGGCTGTGGATAAGGTGAAGCTTATCCAGGAGAGACAGTTAGCAGCTCAGAGTCGGCAGAAGTCTTATGCAGATAATCGACGTCGACATTTGGAGTTTCAGGTAGACGATTGGGTCTTCTTGAAGGTATCACCCATGAAGGGTGTGATGAGGTTCAGAAAGAAGGGGAAACTTAGCCCAAGGTACATTGGGCCCTACCAGATCATCCGTAGAGTAGGCAAGGTTGCCTATGAGTTGGATCTGCCATCGGATTTAGAGGCGGTACATCCGTTCTTCCATGTTTCTATGTTACGGAAGTGGATCGGAGATCCATCGAGAGTTTTCCCAGCTAGCGAGGTCCAGGTGACAGAGGGGTTATCGTATGAAGAGAGTCCCATAACGATACTCGATCGCCAGGTCAGGCGACTGCGGACCAAGGATGTGGCTTCCGTCAAAGTCTTGTGGCGGAACGATAATAGGGAGGAGATGACTTGGGAAGCGGAGGAGGACATGTTGAGAAAGTATCCTCACTTATTCTCTACACCTTCAAGTAATTCATTTCCCTTACTTGTCAAGTTTTAATTGCAGTATTTTTTGCTTAAGTGCTAGTATGTGGCCGCGTGTGGCATTATTGGTATGTAAGGATTGTAAAAGGAGACTATGTCGCTATCTTTAAGATTGACTCCGAAAGAACATTCGGGGACAAATGTTTCTAAGGGGGGAACAATGTTACACCCCGTAATTCCAGGACATGTTTATAAGAACGTACGTAAGAACTCAAAAATGTTAAGATTTGAGACTAGTAAAAATTTATCGGAATTATGAAAATGTCGAAAAACGAAATATTGCAACGAATGGGAGGGCGACACGTGTCACCCCTCCTTTGTTGGTGTTGGTCGAAATTGACCATGGATAGAAGGGTCATTTGACCAAAGTAAGATGACCAAGTCTTGCAAGCTAAGAGCTTGAGTTAATTGACTTAGTCAAAGAGCCCACTTGGCTTGATCTTTTAAGGAAATGCATCTAAGCCACCCATTTGTTCTAATCTTAATGTTACACCCCGTAGTTCAGGTCATGCGTATGAGAGCGTACGAAAGGGAGTAAGACTTAAATTTTTTCTAAAGATAGGTTGACGGATTGTTTCGGACGGGTTTTAGTCAACTTTGAGGCGGGTTATGACCCGTTAAATTGAGAGTTCCTAAGTGTTTCAAAGGCCTAGTGCGTAGTTCATTGAGTCTAGTTTCCAACGCAACCAACCGTTCGTCGATAGGACATCGGAGTAGAAAGTTATGGGAGTTACAAGTTCAGTGCGCAGTCGGACGAAAATGTGTTTCGGTCAGGAGCCACAGGGCCGAGGCGCCGGATGCAGGGCCGCGGCGCCGGAATGTTCTGGTAGCTGGCAGGAGTTTCAGCGCCGCGACGCCGAGGCGGGTTCTGCGAAGTTGAGTGGAAAAATCTGAACTGTTTTGTTTTAAAAAAGGCCATGGGAGGGTGACAAGTGTCCCCCCCCCCTCCCCCATCTGATTTTGCATGCACTACTTATTGACCAAGTCTTGAAGACTTGGTCATTCTTCAAGTTCATCTCTCTCTCTAAAGCTAAAGCTCTCCCTTCTCTCTAGAATTTCAAGAGGAAATCTAAGCTTGAGGAAAATCTGAAAAAGTGTGGCAAGAAGAAAGCTTGTTGGCTAGCTTGTAGGAGTTATTGTGGTGGTGTTTTTGGAAAGGAGGCTAGCAAATTCGTTGGAATAATTTGGCTAAAGCTCTAAGGTAACAATTCTTCTCTTGTAGCTAGTTTTTGGTGTTGCATGTGAAGAAGAAAGATCTTATAGTGGTAAATATTGCTCTTAGAGAAATTGCATGTAAGAAATATGGTTTGGATATGAAAGAATTGAATAAAAAGGTTATGTAAGCATGTTATAGCCTAAATACTACCTTAAACTTGTTAAGTTAGTTGTTGTACATTATGGGGCAAAATTTTACACACCCAAGTTTAGGTGTGTAATCCCCTTTGAGATGTTTGGATTGTTGGGCCTTAAATGTGGCGTTTGGATGTTGAATCCGGCCTTGAAAAAGGTGGCAAAGTATGTAGAAACAAAGGAAATGCTGCCCAATTTTCCATAGAATTTAGTGACTTTGAACTTGGAATATTCTACGTTGAAACTAGAGGTTAATAAACGTATTATGGTCATTATAGGTTGACGTATTACATGCGGTAGTTTGGACTTAGCAAGTGTATTGACCGAAGAGGTATGTGGAACTTTCCTACCTCTTGAGCATGAATAATTACATCTATGTAGTACGGTAGACATACAAAGGCTTTGGTATCCCTTACTTATTTTAATGATGTCTTAAGTTTTAAAGTTAATGGACTTGGAGTTTTTTAAGTATATGATACTTGTTTTCGTTAAAAAGTATAGTCCCTTGGATATAGAGAGATGTGTTTGACTAGTGTATAATGGTAATATAACAACTTTATGAGAAGTTGGTTGTATTGGCTTTATGAACGGTTAACAAAGGAAGGTTTACTCCAAGTAAGATAAGTACGGATAAAATATTTGAATTTGTGAAAGACAAATTGTTTTTAAGGCATTAATTGCCTAAGGTTTTGAAAGAAATGAAGTAACTTGATTTAGAAGCCTATTGTATTTTTAAAGGTAAACGTGACTTGTTTTGAAAAGCTGTCGTGACTTGATACTACGGTTATTAGTATCTTGGGAGTTTTACATAAAAAGGAGTCATTTTCTTAAAAGGTTTATGGTACGTGGTATTTGGGTTAAATTTCTGGATTTTCTTTTAAAATGACATGTAGTGCCTTAAGTAACTAAAATGAGAGGATATACTAATAATGTTAATAAGAAGTTAGGAGATATTCTTAACTTGCTTACGTTGTGATAAGCCGGTAGCACTTATGTTATGTACGATAGCTGGTTGTGCTGAGTTATGTATTATCATTATTACTACTTATGCCATGGATTTGCTACCCATGATGCGAGTGCGGCGCTTGTACTCATGCGGGCCCACCGGGTCCATGCGGGTGAAATAGTCCCATGCGGGTGAAATAGTCCCATGCGAGGTGATGACCTTATGCGGGTCCACATGACCTATGCGGGTGAAATAGTCCCAGGAGTAGGATTGCTTAATGATACTACGGGCGGGAGACCCTGTTTTGATCATGAGCCTCCTATTTTTATGCAGTAAAGTTTAAACTTGTTACTCTCATTGTTAGTAAGGCACAGTGTACTGTATTTTGACTTTCCTCCATGACTCCAGCTTATTTTAGACTTATGATATTATTACAGTATTTTCCAATTTTACATACTTGGTACATATTGTGTACTGACCCCCTTTCTCGGGGGCTGCGTTCATGCCGCAGGTAGGGGTAAGCAGGTGGTGGATCCTCATTCTACTACGTACGACATATTGGACTTAGCAAGTGGATTGAACCGAATAGGTATGTGGAACTTTCTTATCTCTTGAGCATGAGTAGTTGTAAATGTATAGTACGGTAGACATACGAGATTTAAATGAATTTAGTTTCATTTGATATCCTTGACTTGTTTTAAGCATGTCCAAGTTGGTTGAGTTAGAGAATTAACTCATTTGTTTTAAAGGTTAAAGATACCTTAGTTTCTAAAGCATAAAGTTAGTATAACGGCTTTATGGGAAGTTGGTTATAACAAATTTATGGGAAGTTAAAAGAATGGTTTATTCTAGTAAAGTAAACAAGGATAAATGACTTGAAATAAAGAATGGCAATTTGATTTAAAGGTATCCATTGCTCAAAGTTTAAAGTAAGGGCCACTTGGTTTAGAAGCACTAAGATGTATTTCTAAAGGTATAGTGACTTGTTTTGAAAAGTAGACAAGCCTTGATACTACGGATGTTAGTATCTTGGGAATTTTATACAAGAAAGAGTCATTTTTTAAAAGGATAAAGGTACATAGTACTTTGGATTAAATTCCCGGATTTTATAATGACATGTTAGTGCCTTAAGTAAACTAAAATGAGAGTGTATATAAATAAGGCTAATAAGAAGTTAGGGGGTTTCTTAACTTGCTTACGTTATGTATGATAAGCCGGTGGTGCTTATGTTATGTATGATAAGCCAGTGGTGCTTATGTTATGTATGATAGCCGGTTGTTCTAGGTTATGTTATTCTTGCGGGGTAAACCCCCGGATTACTACTTATTCCATGGATTTGCTACCCATGATGCGAGTGCGGCGTTTGTACTCATTGCGGGCCCATGCGGGTGAAATAGTCCTATGCGGGTGAAATAGTCCCATGCGAGGCGGATGACCTCATTGCGGGTCCACAGGACCTATGCGGGTGAAATAGTCCCAGGAGTAGGATTGCTTAATGATACTACGGGCGGGTGACCCTACTTTGATCATGAGCCTCCTATTTTTATGCAGTAAAGTATACTCTTGTTTACTCTCATTGTTAGTAAGGCACAGTGTACTGTTATTTGAATTATCATACATGTCTCCAGCTTTATTTTAGACTTTATGATTTCATTTCAGTACTTTCAGTTTTACATACTTGGTACATCTGTTGTACTGACCCCCTTTCCTCGGGGGTTGCGTTCATGCCGCAGGTAGGGGTAAGCAGGTGGTGGATCCTCATTCTTAGGATCACTGATCAGTTGTCAGAAGCTCCATTTCTCCGGAGGCTTGTCTTTTGGTACGATTTCCCTGATGTTGTAGATTTATGTACATTCAGGGGTATGGCGGGGCCCTGTCCCGTCACAATTGTTATTCTTAGAGGTCTGTAGTCATATCTTGTGGATTGGGTTGTAAGAACAAAGATGTTACTATTTTTTTTGGGTTATGTATATTTCACGGAAGGTGGCCTTATCGGCTAGCCTGTTGATATTTTTATTGTCTAAGTATTTTATGAGTTTATGTATGTTCTGCTGCTATTCTCTGATGTATACCTGTAAGGGGTTTCCAGGTAGGGCACCAGTCGTGGGCCCGGGGTCGGGTCGTGACAGTACGACAAGCAAGAAAAAGAGTGAACAAATGTCAAAAGAATTGAAGTTGTTTATACTTACGAGTAGTGAGTAGATATGAAAAAAAGGGATTCATTTCAGACCATGACCGACAGTTAATTGTGATGATACACACCTTTTAGATTTAATAACATTGTCCATAAAGTGTGCATGATTGAGATACTACAAGTATAAGAATTTCCAGCACCCCAGTTAGTAGACAAATCTAAGTTGACTATAGGATCATTCACCCACAAACAACTTGACTAATGTAAGGACTAAGGAGAGAAGTTGACATGAGGGAACACACCAGTTAGTTAAGTGGGAGTCCAATTGAAGGATTCAGATAGTGATAGCCCTAAGACTCAGAATACATCATAGTCATCCCTCATACGGGAATGAAAAAGAACGTCACGATAAAAATCCCATTTATGGAATATATTAGGGAAGATGTCTAACAAAATAGAAACTGCAACCTTCGAGTATATAGGAAGAGACCCTCAGATGGAGGGTCAATCTATGCATTTCGAATATAGCAGAATTACGAAACAAGATTACGATGGAGGTCTATGGTTCACAATATTTTATTTCACCAGGAATCTACTAAGAGGTATCATGATCCCAAAAGATATGTATTGGTGGGATGACATGAAAAGGGAAGCTTAGCCTGAGGTACATTAGGTCTTATTAGGTTATTCGTAGGATAGGCAAGGTTGCCTATGTGTTGGATTTACCATCTGATTTGGAAGTGGTATATCCGGTCATTCATATATCGATGTTGCGTAAGTGTATCGGTGATAGCATGATATTTGGTGGGTGTTTTGTGGTGTGTTTCTGTTAATATCTTGGGTTAGATATCACATGTGTTCCTAGGAGGTGACCAACCTAGTCTTAATATGTGGATTATTTGTGGATAGTATGGTTCTTATAGTTTTTGTTTAAATGTGTTACCATAGTCTAGAGATTTAGACTCTGATTTGGAGCATGTTGGTTACTGGTTGGGTTTTCCTATATGATATGGGTTTTGTATATCTGTTGAGATTAAATGAGGAACATGAATTAGATATGCTATAGAAGTAACCTTAACAGGTATGTCGGAGGGCGACTGTCACGACCCGATTCCGGGCCCGTGACTGGTGTCTTACCCCGGGCACCCTAGTGATACAACATCAGAGTAATCAGCGGAACATAAAACGATACAAGACATATTATGAAATATGAAACAATAATCTGAGAAAACTTGCCTTTCGGCATATATGTAAATAACAACTTTTTCAACATGAACAGTTTAATCCTTTTTACAAACCCTGCCCACAACAGTACTACAGACCTCTAAGAATGATATGACAACAATGGCGGGACAGGGCCCCGCCAAACCCCTGAATGTAAACACTTACTACGACAGGGGACTATACCACTGATAAGCCTCCGGAGAAACGGAGCTTCCCAAACGCTGACCCTGAGAGCTAGGATCAACGACTGGTGTACCTCAACCTGCGGCATGAACGCAGCCCCCCGAAGGAGGTCAGTACAACAGGTACCGAGTATGTGAAACTAAAAAATACTGTAAATGAAATCATAATAGTCTATAAAGCAGGAGACATGTATGATAAGCAAACTACAGTTCACAACAAATAAGCAGTCATGTCAAGTCAGGGACTCACGCCCTCAAAGTTATCACAATAAAACCGTACGGGGCAAGTACGAAGGCATAGCCGACTACTAAGACCCACAGTACCAAAAATACCACAAACTGTATCCCGAGGTCTTTCTAGACCGCACCACATGATCGAAGCTGGCCACTCGCCCGCAATATCAATGTGCGCGTCTATCCCTGGAACTCGCAGCTCGCATAGGTCACACACGGACCGCGTGAGGTATTCCTCGAATCATGGTCCTGCATCACGAGGTATACCGCATCGAAGCGGCTAACCCTCGGTATCCGCTAGGCTCGCGCAACCCGCATAGTCTCAAAAGACCGCATAGTCTCAACAGACCGCATAGGGAATCCCCCGCATCAGGCTAAACACCCGGAATGATCAATCCTGGAGCTACCGCACTCCGCATAGTCACGAGGACCGCATAGGCCGTAAAGACCCGCATCAAGGGTGGCAAGCCCTCGGTATAATAAGTCAAAGGGGGTATGTGATACAATAATAGTACAACGGGCTTAACGTTTAACAACGTAAGCACAACAAGAATGACCCCCTTACATCACGATCACACAAGATACTAACACACGTAGCATCCTAACATTTTCACTTATCACATCAACAAGAAAGTATTTACAAGGCTATCTCAAACCAACACAATCAAGTTATTCACACAAGGTACTTTAAGCTAACAAGTTCGGGTATCTACCCCTAAAGTACTTCATACATTAAATCTTTTAAAAGATCTGTTGCTTTCACATAAGTCACACAATACCCGTAGTATAAAATAGAGTGGTATCTTTTTAACTAAACCAAAACACTTACCTTTGTAAAATCAAGTAACAACATTATTTTCCAAACGTCCAAGTTTGCCTAATTTCAAATGTTCACGTTTCTTATTTTAGAAAGGTTTCGTAGTTCATAGTCTTATTCATTTAAGAATATAATTCTCTTTTAAACAATCTGAGAAACATAAGTCTTATATGTGAGTAGGATATTCTTGTTTATAACAATCTTATTACTGGTAGTGATCTAGGAAATATCATTTTGTCTCATCTTAGCTTATGCGGATGGAAGTTTCTCTGGTTTTAATAATACTTAATTAGTCAAAACATTTCCTTTTATTAACGCTGCGATGGTTTGTCGATACATTACGATTTCGAAATCAAGAAACATTCTTAAGCCGTTATACCTAACTTCTCATAAAGCTAGTATAACCCTTAAGTTTTTCAAAACCAAGTATTACTTCTATCAAAATGATTCAAAAATCTTTTGAAATACTTCAAGTTCTTTATTAACACATAACAAGCCAGTTATAGTTCAAATCAGTTACCTTTTAAAGACCACAAGTATTTTCTTACCAACATAAAGCTGTTATAACCAACTTCCCATAAAGCCGTTATAACATTTTATGTTTTAAATCAATCAAATACGTTTAGCACATGTACGTCTACCGTACTACATAGTTCACACATATCATGCTAGAAGAGATAGGAAGAGGTTCACATACCTCGCGACGAGTATCGACTAATAGCAAAACGCTCCAAGTACTTCTAACCGTCGGCTACTCCTTAAGCCAAGTAGATCGCGCCACACGTAGTACTTCAACCTATAAGGCCACAAGGCACTTATTAACATTTAGATCTCATCGTAGAACATTCTACCGAAAATTCGCAAGAACTCCCGCAATGGCGCAAATCTCCTCTCTATCGAGGCGGCTACCAAGCCAACCGGGGTTATCGCCTAACCCTAATACAATTCTACTCCACGGTACTACTACACAAGTCTCTTGTGTCTGATACATGTAATTCTGATTCAAGATTCTTCTTTAAATTCAGGCTTAAGTCGCAAGACATTGCCGTAAGTATTATTCAGCTTAAGTCAAAAGACATTGCGATAACTACGTTCGATTCTATATATAGTATACTTCAACTATATATTCTAACAATATGTAATTTCCAATCACAATAGAGGGACAAGATAATTACCTCGATAAGCCCATAATTATCCTAGTTTAAATGTCGATCCTGAGCAAGGTTTAGCTCCTACTCCGTGCGCTCCGACCCGCTCCAAACAACCCTTAGAAGTTCTAACCAACTTCTACTTATGACTTCAACTACGGGTGAAGATTTTCCTTAGGGTTTCGGTTTTGTGACTGACGGGAGTATAATAGTATTTTCTGGGCTTTTCGTATAGGTATAACCTTAGAATACAACAAGGTATACGGCTAAGGTAATTTGGGCATTATAACAATACTTTTGAGAGTATTTCTACCAAGAGGGGGGGTATATTATACGAGAACAACACCACTAGGAGGGGGGGTGAAGTCTCGGCCACAAGGCCACACAAGGGGGAGGGGCTCTCGGCCAAGGGGGGAGGGACGAGAACAACAACAAGAGAGGGGAGGATTTTAACACTTAGAGATTTGTGGAAAGGATGAAGAATTCATCAAAGGGAGAGGGGTATTTATAGGTCAAGGGATGGCCAACCAAAGGCCAAGATTAAACCAAGTGTTAGGCAAGTGTAGGGCTAGGATTTACTACACACAAATATCCTACCAACCATTGACTTTAGCCAAGGCACAAAAACGTGCCTTACATAGCCTATTTCGTCCAATTGACGATTTCAAGCCACCAATTGGAGGTGCCAAGTGTCGCCTCCCGTTGGTCCAAAATGTTTAGCCTCTCGGAAAAATCCGCAAAAATACTAAATGACATAGCGGAAATTCCCTACGAAAGTGTGGAAAGCGTTTAGAAAAATGACTCTAATCGGGTGTTGTGAACAAATTTAATTCGCCAAGCCACTTTGCCTACTCAAGGCTTTAAACTTTTATACGTGCGCCCGCACATACTCGGAAATACGGGGTATAACATTCTCCCCTCCTTAGAAACATTCGTCCCGAATGTTCCTTCTAAATCTCAAGACAAACGCGCGCCAGTATAGTCTTCACTGCTATACTTACGAAAACAATCCTGCCACACCTGGCCACAGAAACACCCGCGCACATACTTCTATCTAAGTCCACGAGGAAAACACCTCTAATCATCACCACAAAACACTTCTCACCGGGGTCTAAAATATACTTCCTTCGCACCTTCTCTTTACAAAAGAAATGATCACATCTATGCTCGCCATACATGCTCGCTTCTCTCTTTACTCGTCGTAGATACCACTTTGTCACTTTGCCTGAGGCATTAAACTTCTCAGGCGACCCAACAAATGGTACCACTTTTGTCACTTTGTCGCGAGCCTTGCTCCGACGATCCAACAAATGGTACCGGGCTGCTTGCGATCCCGGAGGATGTCGTACACTCGAACTCATACCACATTCTGATACGGCTTCAGTATCCAAAACTCGGGGTTACTATCTCTAACGTGGTCATCATTAACTGGGAACACTCTGGATGGATCTTCGATACTTCCCCGAACATCACAATACGAAGGCGGACGATCGCTTCCTACGTCGGACGGCAAATGCTAACATATAGGCAACCTGGCCTATCCTTCACATGAACTCACAAAGGCCCAAAGTAACTCGGGCTAAGTTCCCCCTGTTTTCCAAAACTCGTCTCACCCAAACCGGGGTGGTACCTTCAAGAAGACCGACCGTCAACCTGAACTCTAAGCGTCGTCGCCGATTATCCGCACGATTTCTCAGAGTGAGAAGAATAGAAACCAATCCTAAATACCCTATAGCCTCCTGATTATTGGTGTGGTGCACAACACACCGATAATCAAGACTCTACTGGATACGGTCTGTAGACACTTTCCGAGGATTAACTGCTCTGATACCACTTTTGTCACGACCCGATTCCGGGCCCGTGACTGGTGCCTTACCCCGGGCACCCTAGTGATACAACATCAGAGTAATCAGCGGAACATAAAACGATACAAGACATATTATGAAATATGAAACAATAATCTGAGAAAAACTTGCCTTTCGGCATATATGTAAATAACAACTTTTTCAACATGAACAGTTTAATCCTTTTTACAAACCCTGCCCACAACAGTACTACAGACCTCTAAGAATGATATGACAACAATGGCGGGACAGGGCCCCGCCAAACCCCTGAATGTAAACACTTACTACGACAGGGGACTATACCACTGATAAGCCTCCGGAGAAACGGAGCTTCCCAAACGCTGAAACTGTGACCCTGAGAGCTAGGATCAACGACTGGTGTACCTCAACCTGCGGCATGAACGCAGCCCCCCGAAGGAGGTCAGTACAACAGGTACCGAGTATGTGAAACTAAAAAATACTGTAAATGAAATCATAATAGTCTATAAAGCAGGAGACATGTATGATAAGCAAACTACAGTTCACAACAAATAAGCAGTCATGTCAAGTCAGGGACTCACGCCCTCAAAGTTATCACAATAAAACCGTACGGGGCAAGTACGAAGGCATAGCCGACTACTAAGACCCACAGTACCAAAAATACCACAAACTGTATCCCGAGGTCTTTCTAGACCGCACCACATGATCGAAGCTGGCCACTCGCCCGCAATATCAATGTGCGCGTCTATCCCTGGAACTCTCGCAGCTCCGCATAGGTCACACACGGACCCGCATGAGGTATTCCTCGAATCATGGTCCCAGACCGCCTGAGGTATACCCCGCATCGAAGGCAGCTAACCCTCGGTATCCGCCTAGGCTCCCGCAACCCGCATAGTCTCAAAAGACCGCATAGTCTCAACAGACCGCATAGGGAATCCCCCGCATCAGGCTAAACACCCGGAATGATCAATCCTGGAGCTACCGCTCTCAGCATAGTCAAGATGACCGCATAGGCCGTAAAGACCCGCATCAAGGGTGGCAAGCCCTCGGTATATTAAGTCAAAGGGGGTATGTGATACAATAATAGTATTAACGGGCTTAACGCTTAACAACGTAAGCACAACAAGAATGACCCCTTACATCACGATCACACAAGATACTAACACACGTAGCATCCTACCGTTTCACTTATCATATCAACAAGAAAGTATTTACAAGGCTATCTCAAACCAACACAATCAAGTTATTCACACAAGGTACTTTAAGCTAACAAGTTCGTATCTAACCCTAAAGTACTTCATAAATTAAATCTTTTAAAATATCCGTTGCTTTCACATAAGTCACAAAATACCCGTAGTATAAAATAGAGTGGATCTTTTTAAATAAACTAAAACACTTACCTTTGTAAAATCAAGTAACAACATTATTTTCCAAACGCCCAAGTTTGCCTAATTTCAAATGTTCACGTTTCTTATTTTAGAAAGGTTTCAGAGTTCATAGTCTTATTCATTTAAGAATATAATTCTCTTTTAAATAACTGAGAAACATAAGTCTTATATGTGAGTAGGATATTCTTGTTTATAACAATCTTATTACTGTAGTGATCTAGGAAATATCATTTTGTCTCATCTTAGCTTCTATGCGGATGGAAGTTTCTCTTGCTTTAATAATACTTAATTAGTCAAAACATTTCCTTTTATTAACGCTGCAGTGGTTTGTCGATACACATTCTGATTTCCGAAATCAGCAAAACATTCTTAAGCCGTTATACCTAACTTCTCATAAAGCTAGTATAACCCTTAAGTTTTTCAAAAACCAAGTATTACTTCTTCTTTCAAAATGATTCAAAAATCTTTTGAAATACTTCAAGTTCTTTATTAACACATAACAAGCCAGTTATAGTTCAAATCAGTTACCTTTTAAAGACCACAAGTATTTTCTTACCAACATAAGGCTGTTATAACCAACTTCCCATAAAGCCGTTATAACACTTTATGTTTTAAATCAATCAAATACGTTTAGCACATGTACGTCTACCGTACTACATAGTTCACACATATCATGCTAGAAGAGATAGGAAGAGGTTCACATACCTCGCGATGAGTATCGACTAATAGCAAAACGCTCCAAGTACTTCTAACCGTCGGCTACTCCTTAAGCCAAGTAGATCGCGCCACACGTAGTACTTCAACCTATAAGGCCACAAGGCGCTTATTAACATTTAGATCTCATCGTAGAACATTCTACCGAAAATTGGCACCTCCCCGCAATGGCAGCGCCGTCTCTCTCTATCGAGGCCGGCTACCAAGCCAACCAGGGGGGAGGGGGTTATACGTCTAACCCTAACGGGTACAATTCTACTCCACGGTACTACTACACAAGTCTACTGTAATACATCCCTATGTAATTATAGTTCAGTATTCTTTTTTAAATTCAGGCTTAAGTCGCAAGACATTGCGTAAGTATTATCGAGCTTAAGTCAAAAGACATTGCCGATAACTACGTTCAGTTCTATATATAGTATACTTCAACTATATATTCTAACAATATGTAATTTCCAGTCACAATAGAGGGACAAGATAATTACCTCGATAAGCCCATAATTATCCTAGTTTAAATGTCGATCCCGAGCAAGGTTTAGCTCTACTCAGTGCGCTCAGGCCCGCTCCAAACAACCCTTAGAAGTTCTAACCAACTTCTACTTATGACTTCAACTACGGGTGAAGATTTTCCTTAGGGTTTCGGTTTTGTGGACCGGAAGTATAATAGTATTTTCTGGGCTTTTCGTATAGGTATAACCTTAGAATACAACAAGGTATACAGCTAAGGTAATTTGGGCATTATAACAATACTTTTGAGAGTATTTCTACCAAGAGGGGGGTATATTATACGAGAACAACACCACTAGGAAGGGGGGTGAAGTCTCGGCCACAAGGCCACACAAGGGGGATGGGCTCTCGGCCAAGGGGGGAGGGACGAGAACAACAACAAGAGAGGGGAGGATTTTAACACTTAGAGATTTGTGGAAAGGATGAAGAATTCATCAAAGGGAGAGGGGTATTTATAGGTCAAGGGATGGCCAACCAAAGGCCAAGATTAAACCAAGTGTTAGGCAAGTGTAGGGCTAGGATTTACTACACACAAATATCCTACCAACCCTTGACTTTAGCCAAGGCACAAAAAATGTGCCTTACATAGCCTATTTCGTCCAATTGGACGATTTCAAGCCACCAATTGGAGGGTGCCAAGTGTCGCCCTCCCGTTGGTCCAAAATGTTTCGTCTCTCGGAAAAATCCGCAAAAATACTAAATGACATAGCCGAAATTCCCTACGAAAGTGGAAACGTTTACTAAAAATGACTCTAATCGGGTGTTGTGAACAAATTTAATTCGGCCAAGCCACTTTGCCTACTCAAGGCTTTAAACTTTTATACGTACGCCCTCACGTACATACTCTGGAAATACGGGGTATAACAGCGACAAGTGTCACCCCTAGATTGGGCCATGTGGGACGAAATTGAGTGGACAAGTAGGCAAGACAAGTGGCCAAAAGTCTTGCATGGCTAGTCTTGGCTTGGATGAATTTGGCTAAGTTTAGTGGGCAAGTCTTGCATGGTCAAGGTCTTGCATGGCTTTAGTAAGACAAGTGTGGGAAGGAACCTTCACATATGATCTCTACCTTACACATGTGTTAATCTCAACCCTTGGTTGTGCTATATAAATCCCCTTAGTGGATGAAAATCAGCCACACTTAACATATTACAAGTCTTGAAAAACATTTCCTCTCCCTCCTTCTCTATCTTGATTTCGTCCAACCCCCCCCCCCCTCCCCTAACCAAATATTGTCCAAAAATTCTTAAACTTATAAGTGTTCTTCCTTAATGTGTTAGGAAGATTATTAACCAAGAGTTAGACAAGATTTCACACCCCTAGCCTCAAAAACCTTCCCTTGGCCGAGAGTAGGCAGATTTTCGAAACTGTTTTGGGCAGATTTTTTAGTCAAGTTTGGAAGGGAATATCTCCTAGCATATAAGGAGTTTTTGGGTGTTTAAAAAGCCTAAAATGAAGTTCGTCGAGTCTCGTTTCCAACGCAACAAACCACTCGTCGATAGGATACTGGAGTAGAGAGTTATCGACGTTGCAAGTTCAGATGACGAAGCAGTAGCTAAAAATCTGGACAGTCACGTTTTTGGGCTATCTTGAGGTAATGAACCTTAACCTCCTTATGAAGTTGATTTATTATGTATATATGGATATTATACATATATTGGAGGTATATTATGGACTATAAGATATAAAGAAAGATTTGGATGTTGCTAAGAAGTTAACAACAAAGAAACTATAACTTATATAAAGATTGGAATATAAGTTGAAGGACTAATGAAGTAATTGGATAAGTGTTATTGTAAAAGTTGGTCAAGGACCCCAACTTAAGGACCGTATCTACTTTGGACTTTTTACTTTGGACTTCTTTACTTATTCTTATTATGAAGGGAGATAGTAAACCGCGTTACCGTTTGGGCGTGTTATCCCCTTCTTTTAATTATTGTTATTATGAAGGGAGATAGTAAACCGCGTTACCGTTTGGGCGTGTTATCCCCTTCTTTACTTATTATTATTATGAAGGAGAGATTGTTAATCGCGTACCGTTTGGGCGTGTTATCCCCTTCTTTACTTATTATTATTATGAAGGAGAGATTGTTAATCGCGTTCCGTTTGGGCGTGTTATCCCCTTCTTTAGTTATTATTGTTATGAAGGAGAGATTGTTAATCGCGTTCCGTTTGAGCGTGTTATCCCCTTCTTTAGATTTCAGTATTATTGAACCTTAATTATAGTAGGTTAATCACGGTTATCGGGCCTTGGAAAAGATGGGAAATTGAGTAGAAACGGGGGAGGTGCTGCCGAATTTTCCGTAGGATATGGAACTTGTTCTTAGAAATATCCTACGAAGAGATCTAGAGGTTAATGGACGTTTCGTGGCCATTATAGGTGGAAGTACAACGAGTAGCGTATTCTACTTGAAGGGTGGAAAAGGCTAGCAAGGTTATAGTACTTGGGAGCGTTTTGCTAATAGTCGATAATCGTCGCGAGGTATGTGAACCTCTTCCTATCCTTTCTAGCATGATTATTTTAAACTATGTAGTACGGTAGACGTACGTGTGCTAAACGAATTTGGTTGGTTTAAAACATAAACTGTTATTATGGCTTTATGGGAAGTTAATTATAACAACTTTATGTAGGTAAAAGAATGGTTTATTGATTTTTAAAAAGATAAGAGACTTGACTTATATTTGACTTGATTTGATATGTGAAGAACTTGAATTGTGTGGGAAGTTGTGAAACCTCATTCGTGAGTAATGAGTACTTGGTTTCGAATAATAATGTTATATTGATTTCAGAAATGAGAATAAGTATCGAACAAACCACTGCAGCGTTAATAAACGAAAAAGTAACGACAATTAATTATATTGAGTAATGAGTACTTGGTTTCGAATAATAATGTTATCTTGATTTCGGAAATGAGAATACGTATCGAACAAACCACTGCAGCGTTAATAAAGGAAAATATATTGACAAATAATTAATATTATTAAAACAAGTAGAAACCTCCATCTGCATAGAAGCTAAGATAAGACAAAATTGTATTACATTTCCTAGATCATGGTTGCTTTAATAAAGTCATTAATAACAAGTATTGATTTTTCTTAAATTCCAAAGTAAGGAACTTGATTTCTAAAAGAAAAGAGACTTGAGGAATTGAAGTGTTTTTGGTTTAAAAGAAAGGCATGGTTTTGTCTTAAATGGGTTTAAAAAGAAGGTATGGAAATTGTTTTGGTTTACTTAAAGATGATAGTTACTCTATGTTGATACTACGAGTATCGTGTGACCTTCGTAAAAGAAATGGATCTTTTTGAAAGAATTAAAGTACGTAGTACCTTGGGGTTAAAACCCGGTTTTGTTGTAATAAAATGAAAGTCTATGAGTACGTTGAACTTGCTTATGATTGTTGTGATAGCCTTTGTTGTGCAAGTGTTTTGATTCTGTGCTACCGACTCTCTCGATGGAGGGCCGACTATCTGGTTGATTGATGGACATACTGACACGATGGGTGGCCCACGGGTATGCTTCCACTATATCGATCCTTTTGGACATACTGACACGATGGGTGGCCCACGGGTATGCTTCCATTAGGAGTGTTATCTTGTTACTTGTTTTGGACATACTGACACGATGGGTGGCCCACGGGTATGCTTCCACTATGAGTGTTATCTTGTTATTTTCTTTTGGACATACTGACACGATGGGTGGCCCACGGGTATGCTTCCACTAGGAGTGTTATCTTGTTATTTGCTTTGGACATACTGACACGATGGGTGGCCCACGGGTATGCTTCCACTATGAGTGTTATCTTGTTATTTCCTTTTGGACATACTGACACGATGGGTGGCCCACGGGTATGCCTCCACTATGAGTGTTATCTTGTTATTTCCTTTTGGACATACTGACACGATGGGTGGCCCACGGGTATGCTTCCACTAGGTGTGTTATCTTGTTATTTGCTTTGGACATACTGACACGTTGGGTGGCCCACAGGTATGCTTCCATTATGGGTGTTGTTTTACATCGTATGCTGCCGTGATGAGGAAGAATTCCACGGACATGATTGATATTGTGGGCATGAGACCCATGGTTATATTTGAGTGATGACTTTGAGGGCGTGAGTCCCTGACTTGACATGACTGCTTACATATTGTATATCGTAAATTGGTTATCATATATGTCTCCTGTTTTATATAGACTATTATGATTTCACTTACAGTATTTTCAGTTTCACATACTAAATTTTTGTTATCGACCCCGAAGCTGCGTTCATGCCGCGAGTTGAGTCGTAGCTTGGCGATCCGCACTCTTAGGATCACCGTTCGGTTCTTGGAAAGCTCCATTTCTCGAGGCTTTGTCTTTCGTATAGTCCTGTCATTGTAGGTACTTGTACATTCGGGGTATGGCGGGCCCCGTCGTCATAGTTGTGGTTACATTCTTAAGTGCAGTAATCTTGTTGTGGGCAGGGTTCGTAAAGGATGTAACTGTTCAAGTTTTGGTTTATATATACATGCCGAAAGGCGACATTTTCTTGGTTAGACTGTTCTTACTCTTTATTGTTCATGTCTTTGTTTTTATATTCCGCTGGTTACTCTGATGTATATCTACTTAGGTGCCCGGGTAAGGCACCAGTCACGGGCCCGGGATCGGGTCGTGACAAAAGTGGTATCAGAGCAGTTAGTCCTCGGAAAGTGTCTACAGACCGTGTCTAGTAGAGTCTTGATTATCGGTGTGTTGTGCACCACATCTATAATCAGGAGGCTGCAGGACATTTATGATTGGTTTCCATTCTTTCACTCTAAGATCGTGCAATAGAGCTGTGTTATAGGTTGAACTCCCTCTGACATACTTTCCTGTATCAGTTATGCCTCTACGCAAGGCAACCAGAGCCCAGAAGGGCAAGGCAGCAGAAAGAGCTGCGAGTAGAGCACAGATGGTTACGAGGGCACAGGCCCAGTCTTTACCTGAGGTGGTGCTACAGACGGCGAGTTTTGCGACGCCGCCAGCCCCAGCAGAGTTTAGGACAGCAACAGTAGCTACTGAGGCCACACTACCTGAGACGTCAGTCCCACGGCCAGGAACAGAGGATATGGGTTACATGGATGTCCCAACCCGACCTCGGGCCCGCGACTGGTGCCTTACCCCGGGCACCCTAGTGATACAACATCAGAGAAAATCAGCGGAAATAAAAACTCATAAAAGATAAACAGTGAAATAAGAAAACAGGCTAACCAAAACGGTTACCTTTCTGTATATATAAATAAAAACTTGAACAGTTATATCCTTTACAAACCCTGCCCACAACAGTACTACAGACCTCTAAGAATTTTTATAACAACTATGACGGGACAGGGCCCCGCCATACCCCTGAATGTACAAGTACCTACAATCTCAGGGAATCATACCAAAAGATAAGCCTCCGGAGAAACGGAGCTTCCCAAAACGCTGAGCGTGATCCTATGAGCGAGGATCAACAATCGTGTGTACCTCTGCGGCGTGACGCATCCCCGAAGGAGGTCGATCTGGCCAAGTATGTGAAACTGAAAATACAGTAAGTGAAATCATAATAGTCTATATAAAACAGGAGACATATATGATAACCAAACTACGATACACAATATGTAAGCAGTCATGTCAAGTCAGTGACTCACGCCCGTAAAGTCATCACTCAAATATAATGTCACGACCCGAACCGGGGCCCGTGACTGGTGCCTTACCCCGGGCACCCAAGTAGACATACATCAGAGTAATCAGCGGAACAAACACAACAACATGAGATAACAGAAGTATAAAACAATAATCTGTGAAAACTTGCCTTTCGGCATATATATAAATGACAACTTTTAACATGAACAGTTTAATCCTTTTTACAAACCCTGCCCACAACAGTACTACAGACCTCTAAGAATGATACGACAACAATGGCGGGACAGGGCCCCGCCGAACCCCTGAATGTAAACACCGACTACGACAGGGGACTATACCACTGATAAGCCTCCGGAGAAACGGAGCTTCCCAAACGCTGAACTGTGACCCTGAGAGCTAGGATCAACGACTGGTGTACCTCAACCTGCGGCATGAACGCAGCCCCCCGAAGGAGGTCAGTACAACAGGTACCGAGTATGTGAAACTAAAAATAAATACTGTAAATGAAATCATAGTAGTCTATACAAAGCAGGAGACATGTATGATAACCAAACTACAGTTCACCATAAATAAGCAGTCATGTTAAGTCAGGGACTCACGCCCTTAAGTCATCACTCAATTTAACAATGGGTCTCACGCCCACAACATCAATCGTGCCCGTGGAATACCTTCCTCACTGCCGGCAGTTTATGATATACAAGCACCAAGGAATACACATGAACACCGTGTCCCACTGTGTCCTAATAAAACGATGCAGGTAAGTCACGAAGGCATAGCCGACTACTAACACCCATGCAGATAAGGTCATAAGGCGTGTCATGATATCTGTCTGCATCCGTCACATGATAAAAGGCGGTCACTCGCGCAGATATCAAATGCGCGTCTAGCCACGAACTCTCCGACTCCGCATAGGCGATCGAGATAGGCCGCATGAGGTATAACCCCGCATCGAGGGTAGCTACTCCCGGCATCGCCCCGGACTCGCGATCGCGTAGCCACAAGGACCGCATGACCACAAGGGCCGCACACACGGAGCTCCGTAGCTCGCATGGATCCCCGGACCCGCATGAGGTATTCTCGAATCATGGTCCTGCATCGCTGAGTCTACCCGCATCGGAGGCAGCTTAACCTCCGAACACAAGTCAAGGTGAGTGGTACAATACCAACATAACGGTGATAGTCAAACAACTTTAAGCGCGATCGAGGGAAAACCCTTTACACTAACATCACAAGATACTAACACACGTAGCATCCTAACATGTTTACTTCTCAAATCAACAAGAAAGTATTTACAAGGCTATCACAAACCAATACAATAAAGTATTCACACAAGGTACTTTCTACTAACAAGTTCGGGTATCTAACCCCAAAGTACTTCACACATTAAATTTTTAAAAGATCTGTTTCTTTCACATAAGTCACACAATACCCGTAGTATAAAAATAGAGTGACTATCCTTTTAAGAAAACCAAAACTCTTACCTTTGTAAAATCAAGTAACAACATTATTTTCCAAACGTCCAAGTTTGCCTAATTTCAAATGTTCACGTTTCTTATTTTAGAAAGGTTTCGTAGTTCATAGCTTTATTCATTTAAGAATATAATTCTCTTTTAAACAATCGGAGAAACATAAGCCTTTTATGTGAGTAGGATATTCTTGTTTATAACAATCTTATTACAGCAGCCATGATCTAGGAAATATCATTTTGTCTCATCTTAGCTTCTATGCAGATGGAAGTTTCTACTGGTTTTAACAATACTTAATTATTCAAAACATTTCCTTTTATTAACGCTGCAGTGGTTTGTCGATACACATCCTGATTTCCAAAATCAGTAAAACGTTCTTAAGCCGTTATACCTAACTTCCCATAAAGCTAGTATAACTCTTAAGTTCTCAAAACCAAGTATTACTTCTCTTTCAAAACGATTTGAAATCTTTTGAAATACTTCAAGTTCTTTATAATCACACATCAAGCCAGTTATAAACAAATCATTTACCTTTTAAAAACCACAAAGTGTTTTCTTATCTACATAAAGTGTTATAACCAACTTCCCATAAAGCCGTTATAACACTTTATGTTTTAAACCCATCGAATACATTTTACGTATGCGTCTAGTACTACATAGTTCACACATATCATGCTAGAAGAGATAGGAAGAGGTTCACATACCTCGCGGCGATTATCGACTAATAGCAAAATGCTCAGTACCTCGCGTCGGCTACTCCTTAAGCCAAGTAGCACGCGCCACACTTAGTACTTCAACCTATAAGGCCCCAAGGCGCTTATTAACATCGCCATCTTATCTTAGAACATTCTACCGAAAATTCGACAAAGACTCCCCGCAATGGCGTAAATCTCCTCCTCTATCTGGGCGGCCATCAAGCCAACCGGGGGTTATACGCCTAATCCGGACGTGCACAATTCTACCTCACAGAAAGCTACACAAGTCTCACTGTAATACGGTCTATGTAATTACTGATTCAAGACTCTTCTTCGAAAAGGTTTCTAATTATTCAGCTTAAGTCGAGGACATTGCCACAACATTAAATTGATACTATATATATAGTATACTTGACTATATATTCCTGACATGTAATATCCAATTACGAAGGGGACAAGATAATTACCTCGATAAGCCCATAATTATCCAAGTATAAATGTCGATCCTTAGCAACGCTTAGCTCCAACTCCGAGCGCCCAACCCGCTCTAAACCACCCTTAGAAGTTCTAACCAACTTCTACACAATACTCCAAACGGACTATGGAGATTTTTCCTAGGGTTTCGGTTTTGTGGTGACGGAAGTATAATAGTATTTACGGGCTTTTCAGATAGGTATAACCTTAGAATACTACAAGGTATACTGGCTAAGGTATTTGGGCATTATAACAATACTTGGAGAGTATTTCTATACCACAAAGGGGTATTATACGAAAGCAACTAGGCAGTGGGTACCCACTGGCTGCACCTCAAAGGAGGGTGTCTACCTCGCCTACCCCACTGTGGGGACTCTCGGCCAAGGGGGGAGAGAGGGGCTCTCGGCCAAGACACTACACTAAGGGGGAAGGAAGAAGCTTTCAAGACTTAGGCAATTTTGTGAATGAATTAGTCTTCAAAGGGGGGGGGTATTTATAGGTCAAGTGAAAGCCAACCAATGGCCAAGATTACACCAAGTGTTAGGCAAGTGTAGGGCCAAGATTCACCCATGTGTACCTAGCCAACTTGCACACAAAATATCTACCAAAAATATCTCCCACTTGCCTTCCCAAATCGTCCAAGTGCCGCCCACCTTGCCCACCAATGAGAGGGTGCCAAGTGTCGCCCTCTCGTTGGTCCAAAATGTTCCGTCTCTCGTAAAAATCCGCAAAAATAAGAAAAGACATAGCCGTATTTTTCCCCTCGAAAGTTATGTAAAACGTTTCGTCGAAAAACGACTCTAACCGGGTGTTGTGCACAAATGCCATTCGGCGAGCCACTAGGCGGGGTGACACGTGTCACCCTCCTATTGGCCCAAAATAAAACATCTTAGAAAATATCCACAATGGCCAAAATCTCGAAAACAACGTGGGCCCCACACAACCGTAAATTTCTCCCGGGGGCCACAAGTGACCATTTGAGAAAATAAAATTCCATAATTCTCTCATATTGCACGAAGTGCTAATACCAACTATGGGAATCCAATTCCCATTAACGAACCTTTTTCCTTCACAAAAACCGGAAACTTTTCCGTGGAAAAATCCCCACTTTCTTCCTTTCCAATCTTTCTCGTGATTCTCGAATGCGCACGTCCTCGCATACATACCCTGGAACTACGGGGTATAACATTCTCCCCTCCTTAGAAACATTCGTCCCGAATGTTCCTTCTAAGTCTCAAAACAAACGTGCGCCAATATAGTCTTCACTACTATACTTACGAGAACAATCCTGCCATACCTGGCCATGGAAACACCTGCGCAAAACTTACATCTAAGTCCACGAGGAAACACCTCTACATCACCACAAATAATACTACTTTGTCACTTTGCCTGAGATACCACTTTGTCACTTTGCCGCGAGCCTTGCTCCAACGACCCAACAAATGGTACCGGGCTGCATGCGATCACTGAAGCTGTCGTACACTCGAATTCTTACCACATTTCTGATACTGCTTTAGTATCCAAAACTCGGGGTTACTATCTCTAACGTGGTCATCATTAACTGGGAACATTCTGGATGGATCTTCGATACTTTCCCGAACATAACAATACGAAAGACCGGACGTCCTTCCTCCTAAGTCGGACGGCAAATGCTAACATATAGGCAACCTGGCCTATTCTTCACATGAACTCACAAAGGCCCAAAGTAACTCGGGCTAAGTTCCTTCTGTTTCCAAAACTCGTCACACCATCGGGTGGTACTTTCAAGAAGACCGACCGTCGGCACGAACTCTAGCGTCGTCGCCGATTATCCGCACGATTCCTCCGAGTGCGTAACTTCTTCAGACAAGCTTCACTATCCACGATCTGTGGAACAAGCTGAACCAACTATCGAACCACCGCCAACATCGAACCAATCGGCCAGGACTTGCATTTACGCCTACAAGGCGTCACAAGGCGACATCCGAACAACGAAATGGTAGCTTAAACACTTCAACCGGAGACAACGATCCTCACGGCTACCGCGAAATCAAAACAACGGCCGAGGCGAATGCGTCTGAGGAGACTCACTGAGTTCCTAGCCTGCACGTACAAACTCCCGGAAGAGAAACAGTGCCACTGGCTCCATGTCGTCATAAGGTGAAGGTAGGCACCGTGCAACCTCACAACCTTTTCGGATAACATCAACACCGCAGGAACGACCACGACCGAAGAACACGATAGGCTGCCCCATCGGCCCGACCATCGGTCGAACGCATCCACGAACTTGCCTGGCTAACTAAACATGGGCCTAACACCCTCATGACCCTAACACAAAGAGGGACCACCACAAACTGACCCACCACCAAACCTACCGCGGGTTGACCCAAGCGTAGCCTCAACCCGGCAAGCGCAAAATACCATCTCCCGAAGGAACAATCTTACTAAACACGTTACACGAAAACCTAGCGGTCTTCTTAGCTCAACTACCCTCTTTCATTTCATACTACTTGGGACTTATCCCAAACACACTCACGTGCACTATGCACTCCTATAAGTGGTCAAACATAAACATACGTCTCTACAGAGATGGCCTTACCTCTAAGGTCTTTGCGTATAAAGCTCTAAGGCTCACACTTTCTCTATCCTCCAAAATCTTACTCGGTTAACCCACCATGATTTCTAATCACAACTAACACCCTGCTATCAGGACATAGCACTTAAGGTATACTCACCTCGAAAGTTACCAAAGGACCTTGCTGTTCTGGCCCTCTTCTACTGTCCTTGGTTAACCCGTCGATCTCTACGTTTCTCGGCCTGCTGTGCATAAGCCCGTACACAGGCCATGCTCAAGCCTAACTGAAGAACTACTCTTGCACAACCCTCTCTTAGATAGTCATCAAGACTCGCGGTACATCGGTATACTCTCTGGCAGCCAAATCCATGGCTAATGCGAGGTTGCCTCTTTGCAATCTATATTCTCTGTTCGATGCCGTGGGCGAAGGTTCACATATCATGGCGCGATAGGAGCTGCCGTCGCGTGCTTAAACTCTGCGGGGCTAGTGACGTCGCGAAATCCCCGAATGAAGCACTACCTAGGTAATGATTGGGCTGTGCCCTCGTAACCCTCGAACTCTACTCGCGGCTCCCTCGGTGCCTTGTCCTCTGGGCGGGTTTGCCTACGCGGAGGCATAACGGTAAGGAAAGAAATACGTCGAGGGTCTAACTTACAACACGGCTCTAAGGCACGATCTCGAGTGAGAAGAATAGAAACCAATCCTAAATATCCTATAGCCTCACGATTATTGATGTGGTGCACAACACACGATAATCAAGACTCTTGGATACTGATGCGTAGACACTTTCAGAGGATTAAGCGCTCACGATACCACTTTTGTCACGACCGACCATTTATACCGTATTTCGGCAGTATGCGTAAGGCGCACGAGAAAATTTGAAACTTGTGCTAAGGCTTGGCGAATTAATTTTGTTCACAACACCCGTTTTGAGTCGTTTTTAAAGCGTTTTCCAGACTTTCGTAGGGAATTTCCGGCTATGTCATTTTTAATTTTTGCGGATTTTTAGAGGCGAAACATTTTGGACCAACGGAGGGTGACATGTGTCACCCTCACATTGGAAGCAAGGCGGCAACCCTTGGCGAAATGGACCACTTTATGGCCTTGAATTGTGCCTTGTTTTGTGCCTTGTTTTGTGGAGTGTTTGTGGAGTAGGGTTAGGGTGCACATGGCTTGATCTTGGCCTTACACTTGCCTTGCACATGGCTTGATCTTGGCCATTGGTTGGCCTTTGGTTTTGCTATAAATACCCCTAAGCTTGAAGACTTCATCCATTCCAAAATCACCAAGTCTTGAAAGCCTTCCTCCTTTCTTGTGCTCTAGCCGTGAGCTTCCCCTCCTTTTCGTGAGGCCTAGTGGCCGAGGGTACTCCCCCTCCTAGTGGCCTTGGAGAGCACACCCCACTGCTTGGGGTGTTCTCGTGGTACCCCTTGGTGGTGTAGAAATACTCTCAAAAGTATTGTTATAATGCCCAAATTACCTTAGCCATATACCTTGTTGTATTCTAAGGTTATACCTATCTGAAAAGCCCAAATACTATTATACTTCCCGTCGATCCACAAAACCGAAACCCTAGGAAATCTCCATAATCGGTTGGGGTATTGTGTAGAAGTTGGTTAGAACTTCTAAGGGTGGTTTGGAGCGGTTGGGCGCATGAGTCGAGCTAAACGATTGCTCAGGATCGACATTTAAACTAGGTTAATTATGGGCTTATCGAGGTAATTATCTTGTCCTCTATTGTAATTGGAAATTACATGATTGTGAATATATAGTTGAAGTATACTATATAATAGAACTGAATAATACTTACGGCAATGTCTTGCGACTTAAGCTGAATTTAAAGAAAATCTTCACTGTAATTACATAGGGTTGTATTACTGAAGAGACTTGTGTAGTAGTGCAGTGAGTAGAATTGTACGTTAGGGTTAGATGTATAACCCCGGTAGGCTTGGTAGCGGCCTCGATAGAGGAGAGTTTCTGTTGTTGCGGGGAGGTCTTCGAATTTTCGGTAGAATGTCTACGATGAGATCTAAATGTTAATAGCGCCTTGTGGCCTTATAGGTGATGTACTACGTGTGGCGCGATCTACGTGGCTTAAGGAGTAGGCGGTTGGAAGCACTTGGAGCGTTTTGCTATTAGTCGATACTCGGCGAGGTATGTGAACCTCTTCCTATCTCTTCTAGCATGATATGTGTGAACTATGTAGTGCGGTGAGCGTACATGTGCTAAATGTGTTTGAGTGGGTTAAAACATAAAGTGTTATAACGGCTTTATGGGAAGTTGGTTATAACAGCTTTATGTCGGTAAGAAAATACATGTGGTTTTTAAAAGGTAACTGATTTGAACTATAACTGGCTTGTTATGTGTTAATAAAGAACTTGAAGTATTTCAAAGATTTTGAATCATTTTGAAAGAAGAAGTAATACTTGGTTTTGAAAACTTAAGAGTTATACTAGCTTTATGGGAAGTTAGGTATAACGGCTTAAGAATGTTTCTTGATTTGAAATCAGAATGTGTATCGACAAACCATTGCAGCGTTAATAAAAGGAAATGTTTTGACTAATTAAGTACTAATAAAACCAGTAGAAACCTCCATCTGCATAGAAGCTAAGATGAGACAAAATGATATTTCCTAGATCATGGCTGTTGTAATAAGATTGTTATAAACAAGAATATCCTACTCACATGGGAGGCTTAGGTTTCTCAGTTGTTTAAAGGAGAATTATATTCTTAAATGAATAAGACTATGAACTACGAAACCGTTCTAAAATGAGAAACTTGAACATTGAAAAGAATGTTGCTACTTGATTTTACAAAGGTAAGTAATTGATTTACCTTAAAAGATAATCACTCTATTTTTAGTATACTACGTATTGTGTGACTTTTGTGAAAGTAACGTATCTTTTAAAGAGTTAATGTATGAAGTACTTTGGGGATAAAAACCTGATCTGGTTAATCATATAGTAGAAGGTACCTTGTGTGAACAGCTAGATTGTATTGGGTTGTGATAGCCTTGTAATACTTTCTGTTGCTTTGATAAGTAAGCGTGTTAGGATGCTACGTGTGTTAGTATCTTGTGATGTTGTGTAAAGGGTGTTCCTTTGTTGTGCTTATGTTGGTTAACGATAAGTCTGTTGTGTTAATATTTTACATCACTCATCTCTTGAGATGATTAGGGTTAAGCGCCCTCCGACGGGGTAGACTCAGTGATGCAGGACCATGATTCGAGAATACCTCATGCGGGTCTGAGGGCCTATGCGAGCTACGAGAGTTCGAGTTAGTGTCGTCCTTTATGGGCACGCGGTCGCGTGGCGTGCGGACTCGAAAGTCGGGGACGATGGGGAGTAGCTACCCTCGACGCGGGGATACCTCATGCGGGCGATGAGATTGGCCTATGCGAGTGCGGGAAGTTCGAGGACTAGACGCGCACATTAGATCGCGGGCAAGTGGCGGCTTTGATCATGTGACGATGCAGACAGATCTTATAATCTGAATCATGACCTTGTTGATGTACTGGGTGTTAGTAGTCGGCTATGCCTTCGCACTTACCGTGCGGTGTTATTATGGCGCAGTGGGACTCGGTGTTCATGTGTGTTCCTTGGCACTTTTATAGCATAAACTGCCGGCAGTGAGGAATGGGTCCCACGGGCACGATTGATGGTGTGGGCGTGAGCCCCTCTGTTATGTTCTCTTGTGATGACTTGAGGCGTGAGTCACGACTTGATATATTCGCTTAGTTATTGTAAAGCGTAGTTTGGTTATACATGTCTCTCGCTTTATAGACTATTATGATTTCATTTACGATATTTTTAGTTTCACATACTCTGCACTGTTATCGACCTCCTCGAGTGCGTTCATGCCGCAGTTGAGGTACACGATCGTTGATCCTAGCTCTCGTGTCACGATTCGGCGTTTGGGAAGCTCCGTTTCTCGGAGGCTTATCGATGGTATAGTCCACGTCGTAGTAAGTGTTTACATTCGGGGTTTGGCGGGGCCTGTCCGCCATTGTTGTCATATCATTCTTAGAGGCTGTAATCGTTGTGGCGTGGTTTGTAAAAAGATTAAACTGCTCATTTGTAAAGTTGTTATTTATATATGCCGAAAGGCAAGTTTTCCTCGATTCTTGTTTTGTATACATCATTTCATGTATGTGTTTTATGTTCGTGATTACTCGATGTTGTGTCACTAGGGTGCCCGGTAAGGCACGATCCACGCCCGATTTGGTCGTGACAAAAGTGGTATCGAGCGATTAATCCTCGGAAAGTGTCTGAGCCGTATCGATGAAGTCTTGATTATCGGTGTGTTGTGCACCACACCAATAATCAGGAGGCTATAGGATATTTAGGATTGGTTTCTATTCTTCTCACTCTGAGATCGTGCCTTAGAGCTGTGTTGTAAGTTGGATCCTCTGAACGTATTTCTTTCCTTATCGTTATGCCTCCGCGTAGGGCAAACCGGCCCGGGAGGCAAGGCGAGAGGCTGCGAGTTAGTCTGAGAAGGGTCACGAGGGCACGGGCCCAATCTTTACCTAGGGTAGTGCTTCATTTGGGGATTTCTGCGACGTCACTAGCCCCAGCAGAGTTTAGCACGGCGACGGCAGTTCCTACTGCGGCCATGATATTTGAACCTTCAGTTCCACGACCAGGAACAGAGAATATGGATTGTAAAGAAGCGACCCTGTTACTAGCTATGGATTTGGCTACCAGAGAGATACCGATGTATCGCGAGTCTTGAGGACTACCTAAGAGAAGGTTGTGCAAGAGAAATCCTTCAGTTAGGCTTGAGCATGGCCTGTGTACGGGCTTATGCGCAGCAGGCCGAGAAACGTAGAGATCGACGGGTTAACGGGGCGAGAAGAGGGCGAGCGGCAAGGTCCTTTGGTAACTTTCGAGGCGAGTCACCTCAGCGGTTGATTATGCACATCCACCGGTCGCAGTGGTCTTCCGCGGATTTCGGGACGCTCGGGTTATGTAGGAGTTGGTGAACTCCGTGGCTTGGTTCCGCCAGATGGCGAGCGTCATCAGGGAATGTCGTCTTTTAGTTGGTACTTGTTGTACCTATGACCATCAGGGTCTGGTGTCGAAGAGTGTCCTTGTAGGAGGACTTAGCCTTCAGGATCGGTGGGTAGTTTGTCATCTCCCACGGTATCGCCTGCAGGCGGGTTTGACTAGACGACTAAGGGAGTGAAGCGATAGATATAGATATATCTTTAACCCTCTAGAGTTTTGTTTTTGTGATAAGGTGAGTATACCTTAAATGCTATGTTCTGATAGCAGTGTGTTAGTCGTGATTAGATCATGGTTGTTTAACCGAGTAAGATTTTGGGGGATAGAGAAGGTGTGAGCCTTAGAGCTTTTTACCGAGAGACCTTAGAGGTGAGGCCAGCTCGAGAAAGGTGTAGTGTTATGTTTGACCCTTATTGGGAGTGCATAGTGCACGTGAGTTATGTTTGGGATAGGTCCTAGTAGTGTGGAATGAAAGAGGGTAGTTGAGCTAAGAAGACCGCTAGGTTTTCAAGCGTGATTAGTAAGATTGTTAGGATCGGGAGCTAGTATTGTGCGCATTGCCGGGTCGGGTTGAGGCCCCGTTGCGGGTCAACCCGCGGTAGTTTTGGTGGTGGGGTCAGGTTGTGGTGGTCCCGCCTTGTGTTAGGGTTGTGAGGGTGTTAGGCCCGAGTTTAGTTAACCAGTGTCTGAGTTCGTAGGCGTTCGACCAGTGGTCGGGCCGATGGGGGCAGCCCATCGTGTTCTTCGGTCAGGACCGTTTACTCGGTGGTGTTGAGTTATCTGAAAGGTTGTGAGGCTGCACGGGGTGCCTACCTTCACCTTATGGCAGACAGTGGAGCCCAGGTTACGGCTGTTTTGTTTCTGGAAGTTTTACCAAGCATGTGTTAAGAACTCAGGTGAGTCTCAGAATCGCATTCGCCCCGGGCGGTGTTTGGATTTCGGGGATAGTTGTGGGATTGTTGTCTCTGTGGAGGTAGTGTTTAAGCTACCATTTCGGTGTTCGGATGTCGTTTTTAAAGCCTCGTAGGCGGAAGTGTAAATTGGTCGATTGGTTCGGCGTTGGCAAGATTGAACGATTGGTTCGGGCTTGTTCGGCGGTATGTGGATAGTGCGGCTTGTCTAGAAGAAGTTACGGCGGTCGGAGAAATCGTGCGGATAATCGGCGGCAACGAGAGTTGGTCGGCGGTCGGTTTTCTTGAAAGTACCACCGGGTTGGGTGTGATGAGTTTGGAATACGAGAGGAACTTAGCGAGTTACTTTGGGCCTTTTGAGTTCATGTGAAGAATAGGCGGGTTGCCTATATGTTAGCTTTTGCGTCCGACTTAGGAGGCGATGCGTCCGATCTTCGTATTGTTATGATCGGAAAGTATCGAAATCCATCAGTGTTCGGTCAATGATGACCGTTAGAGATAGTAACCGAGTTTTGGATCTGCGCGATGCAGAAATGTGGTAAGAGTTCGAGTGTGCGGCGAACTACGTGATCGCGTGCGGCGGTACCACTTGTTGGGTCGCTTTGAGAAGGTTGATGCCTCGGGCAAAGTGACAAAGGTGGTATCATGTTGGTGATGTTGGAGGTGTTTCCTCGTGAACTTGGATGTAAGTACTTGCGTGGGTGTTTACGTGGCGGATGTGGCGGGTTTGTTCTCGTAAGTATAGTAGTGAAGACTATCTTGCACGCGTTTGTTTTGAGACTTAGAAGGAACATTGGGACGAATGTTTCTAAGGAGGAGAATGTTATACCGTATTTCGAGTATGCGTGGGGCGTGCGTAGAAAATTTGAAACTTGTGCTAAGGCTTGGCGAATTAATTTTGTTCACAACACGTTTTGAGTCGTTTTTAATGAAAGCGTTTTCCACGACTTCGTAGGGAATTTCCGGCTATGTCATTTTTAATTTTTGCGGATTTTTCAGAGGCGAAACATTTTGGACCAACGGGAGGGTGGCGTGTCACCTCGCATTGGAAACAAAGCGGCAACCGCTTGGCGAAATGGACCACTTTATGGCCTTGAATTGTGCCTTGTTTTGTGCCTTGTTTTGTGGAGTGTTTTGTGGAGTAGGGTTAGGGTGCACATGGCTTGATCTTGGCCTTACACTTGCCTTGCACATGGCTTGATCTTGGCCGTTGGTTGGCCTTTGGTTTTGCTATAAATACCCCTAAGCTTGAAGACTTCATCCGTTCCAAAATCACCAAGTCTTGAAAGCCTTCCTCCCTTTCTTGTGCTCTAGCAGTGAGCTTCCCTCCACTTTCGTGAGGCCTAGTGGCGAGAGGTACTTTCCCCCTCTCAGTGGCCTTGGCCGAGAGCACCCACTGCGGGGTGTTCTCGTGAGTACCCAGGTGGTGTAGAAATACTCTCAAAGTATTGTTATAATGCCCAATTACCTTAGCCATATACCTTGTTGTATTCTAAGGTTATACCTATCTGAAAAGCCAGTAATACTATTATACTTCCGTCGGTCACAAAACCGAAACCCTAGAAATCTCCATAATCGGTTGGGGTATTGTGTAGAAGTTGGTTAGAACTTCTAAGGGTGGTTTGGAGGCGGGTTGGGGCGCGGAGTTGGAGCTAAGCGATTGCTCGGGATCGACATTTAAACTAGGTTAATTATGGGCTTATCGAGGTAATTATCTTGTCCTCTATTGTAATTGGAAATTACATGATTGCTTGAATATATAGTTGAAGTATACTATATAATAGATGAATAATACTTACGGCAATGTCTTGCGACTTAAGCTGAATTTAAAGAAAATCTTGACTGTAATTACATAGGGTTGTATTACGGTAGACTTGTGTAGTAGTGCAGTGGAGTAGAATTGTACAGTTAGGGTTAGATGTATAACCCCGGTAGGCAGTGGCCGGCCTCGATAGAGGAGAGTTTCTGTTGTTGCGGGGAGTCTTCCGAATTTTCGGTAGAATGTCCTACGATGAGATCTAAATGTTAATAAAGCGCCTTGTGGCCTTATAGGTGATGTACTACGTGTGGCGCGATCTCGTGGCTTAAGGAGTAGCGAAGCGGTTGGAAGCACTTGGGCGTTTGCTATTAGTCGATACTCGCGCGAGGTATGTGAACCTCTTCCTATCTCTTCTAGCATGATATGTGTGAACTATGTAATGCGGTGAGCGTGCGTGTGCTAAATGTGTTTGAGTGGGTTAAAACATAAAGTGTTATAACGGCTTTATGGGAAGTTGGTTATAACGACTTTATGTCGGTGAAAAATACATGTGGTTTTAAAAGGTAAGCGATTTGAACTATAAGCGGCTTGTTATGTGTTAATAAAGAACTTGAAGTATTTCAAAAGATTTTTGAATCATTTTGAAAGAAGAAGTAATACTTGGTTTTGAAAACTTAAGAGTTATACTAGCTTTATGGGAAGTTAGGTATAACGGCTTAAGAATGTTTCTTGATTTGGAAATCAGAATGTGTATCGACAAACCACTGCAGCGTTAATAAAAGGAAATGTTTTGACTAATTAAGTACTAATAAAACCAGTAGAAACCTCCATCTGCATAGAAGCTAAGATGAGACAAAATGATATTTCTAGATCATGGTTTTTGTAATAAGATTGTTATAAACAAGAATATCTACTCATAGGAGGCTTAGGTTTCTCAGTTGTTTAAAGGAGAATTATATTCTTAAATGAATAAGACTATGAACTCTGAAACCGTTCTAAAATGAGAAACTTGAACATTGGAAAAGAATGTTGCTACTTGATTTTACAAAGGTAAGTAATTGATTTACCTTAAAAAGATAATCACTCTATTTTCGTATACTACGGGTATTGTGTGACTTTTGTGAAATGCGTATCTTTTAAAGAGTTAATGTATGAAGTACTTTGGGGATAAAAACCGATCTTGTTAATCATATAGTAGAAGGTACCTTGTGTGAACGACTTGATTGTATTGGTTTGTGATAGCCTTGTAATACTTTCTGTTGCTTTGATAAGTAAGCGTGTTAGGATGCTCGTGTGTTAGTATCTTGTGATGTTGTGTAAAGGGTGTTCCTTTGTTGTGCTTATGTTGGTTAACGATAAATTTGTGTTAATATTTTACATCACTCGTCTCTTGAGATGATTAGGGGTTAAGCGCCCTCCGTCTGCGGGGGTAGACTTCGGCGATGCAGGACCGTGATTGAGAATACCTCATGCGGGTCTGAGGGCTATGCGAACTACGAGTTCGAGGTTAGTGTGCGTCCTTTATGGGCATGCGGTCGCTTGTGGCCGTGCGGACTCGAAAGTCGGGGCGATGCCGGGAGTAGCTACCCTCGATGCGGGGATACCATGCGGGCGATGAGATTGGCCTATGCGGGCTGCGGGAAGTTCGAGGACTGAAGCGCGCATTAGATCTGCGGGCAAGTGGCGGCTTTGATCATGTGAGTGCAGGCGGATCTTATAATCTGAGATCGCTGACCTTGTTGATGCGTAGGTGTTAGTAGTCGGCTATGCCTTCGTACTTACCGTGCGGTGTTATTATGTACGCAGTGGGACACGGTGTTCATGTGTGTTCCTTGGAACTTTTATATCATAAAGCTGGCGGTGAGGAATGTGTCCCACGCGCGATTGATGTTGTGGCGTGAGACCATTGTTATGTTCTCTTGTGATGACTTGAGGCGTGAGTCACGACTTGATATATTTGCTTAGTTATTGTAAAAGCGTAGTTTGGTTATCATACATGTCTCTGCTTTATAGACTATTATGATTTCATTTGATATTTTTAGTTTCCATACGTACTGTTATGCTTGACCTCGCCGGGGCTGCGTTCATGCTGCGAGTTGAGGTACGCGATCGTTGATCCTAGCTCTCGGGGTCCTGATTCAGCGTTTGGGAAGCTCGTTTCTCGGAGGCTTATCGGTGGTATAGTCCATGCGTAGTAAGTGTTTACATTCGAGGGTTTGGCGGGGCCTGTCCATATTGTTGTCATATCATTCTTAGAGTGCATGAAATCTTGTTGTGGCGGGGTTTGTAAAGGATTAAAGCTGTTCATTTGTAAAGTTGTTATTTATATATCTTAGAAAGGCAAGTTTTCCTCAGTTCTTGTTTTGTATACATGCATTTCATGTATGTGTTTATGTTCGTGATTACTGCGATGTTGTGTCATTTAGGGTGCGGGGTAAGGCACGATCCAGGCGATTTGGTCGTGACACGGCCGGGCGTGGCGGTGCCTTACCGGGCACAGTAGATATACATCGGTGTCGTGAACAAATCTGACAACATGAGATATCAGTATAAAACAATAATGCTGTGAAAACTGCCTTTACGGCGTATCTATAAATGACAACTTTTAACATGAACATTTTAATCCTTTTACAAACCACGCCTGTCTCTGACCTAAATGATGCGACAACGATGGCGAGGCGAACCGAATGTAAGCTGCATTCTGACGAGGACTACGTGATAACCTCGGGCGGAGCTTCCCAACGGCCTGACCACGAGCTAGAATCGGCGGCTGACTGCCTGACTGCGGCATGCGAGGGAGGTCGATCTGGCAGGTATGTGAACTAAAAATAAATCTTGTAAATGAAATCATAGTAATACTGGCGAGAGACATGTATGATAACAAACTTCTGATTCATAAATAGCGATCGAGTTAAATAGGACTGCGCCGCTAAATCATCACTCAATTAACAATGGGTCTCGCGCCGCGGCGTCAATCGTGCGTGGAATACCTTCACCGCTGGCGATTCGATCTCTGGCCGAGAATACCGCGTGAACACCAGTCCCTGTGTCTAATAAAGCGATGCGGGGTAATGCGAAGGCATAGCCACTCTGCACCAGCGTACGATAAGGTCATAAGGCTGTGTCATGATATCTGTCTGGGCCGTCACATGATAAAGCTGTCACTGCCCGCGATATCAAATGTGGCGTCTGCTACAGAACTCTCGCGACTCGCGTAAATCGGATAGGCGCGTGAGTATAACCGCGCGTCGGCCAAGCTACTCCCGGCGTCGTCACGAACTCGCGATCGCGTGGCCACCAGGCCGCGTGACGAAGGCGCGCTGGCTCGGAGCTCCGTAGCTCGCGTGATCCACGGACGCGTGAGTATTCTCGAATCATGATCCCCGACATGTCCGCGTCGGAAAAGCGTAACTTCTCGGGTGCAATCAGGTGAGTGGTACAATACCAACATAATGGCTGATAGTCAAACAACTTTAAGCGCGATCGAGAAAACCGCTTTACTAACATCATGAATACTCAACAGCGTAGCATCCTAACATGTTACTTCTCAAATCGACAAGAAAGTATTTACAAGGCTATCAAACAATACAATAAAGTATTCACAAGGTACTTTCTACTAACAAGTTCGGTATCTAACCCCAAGTACTTCACACATTAAATCTTTAAAAGATCTGTTTCTTTCACGTAAGTCCTACAATACGTAGTATAAAAATAGTGACTATCCTTTAAGAAAACCAAAACTCTTACCTTTGTAAAATCAAGTAACAACATTATTTTCCAAGCGTCCAAGTTTGCCTAATTTCAAATGTTCACGTTTCTTATTTTAGAAAGGTTTGTAGTTCATAGCTTTATTCATTTAAGAATATAATTCTCTTTTAAACAATCGGAGAAACATAAGCCTTTTATGTGAGTAGGATATTCTTGTTTATAACAATCTTATTACGGCGACCATGATCTAGAAATATCATTTTGTCTCATCTTGCACTCATGCGGATGGAAGTTCTCTTGGTTTTAACAATACTTAATTATTCAAAACATTTCCTTTTATTGCTGCGATGGTTTGTCGATACGTCATTCCAAAATCGATAAGCGTTCTTAAGCGTTATACTATGTAACGACCGTTAGGGGCAGATTCAGGTGCCTTACAGGCACCCTGGTGATACATACATCGAGAGAAAATCAGCGGAACATAAAACAAGAGTCATTTAACAAGAGATATAATAAATAAGCGAGCCAACCAAAGCGATTGCCTTGGTATATACATAAAACACGAGCAGTTTAATCCTTTTACAACCCGCCCACACAAGATCTACAAACCTCTAAGATATCTGATGACTATGACGGACAGAGGCCGCGTACCCCAGATGTACAAGAACCTACAACTCGAGAACACCAAAAGATAAGCCTCGGAGAAGCGGAGCTTCAATCTGTTGGCTTGTGATCCTAGGCGAGGAACCACGGCCGATGTACCTCTACTGCGGCATGAGCGGCCCCGAGAGTCGATAACAGTACCAAGTATGTGAAGCTATGCAATCTTGTAAATGAAATCATAACGATCTATACAAAGCGGGAGACATGTATGATAGCCAAACTACACGCCCACATATATGATTATATCAAGTCGTGGTCTAACGCCTACAACATCAATCATGCGTGGAATACGCCCGCCGCTGCCGGCGATCGATGATATGATAACAACAAGACAGCAATCCAAATGGAAGCATACGTGCGCTACGCATCGTGTCGATATGTCCAAAGGGAAACAATAAGACAACATTCCAAATGGGCGATGCGTGCGCTACGCATCGTGTCGGTATGTCCAAGAAACAATAGACCACTTTCCAAATGGGCGCATACGTGCGCCGCGCCGTGTCGGTATGTCCAAAAGGAAATCACAAGGCGATAATCGAAATGGAAACATACGTGCGCTACGCGTCGTGTCGATATATCCAAAGCGATTAACCACAAGACCTTAACCAAAATGGAAGCATACGTGCGCTACGCATCGTGTCGGTATGTCCAGCGATTAACAACAATAATACTATCAGCGAGGCGTGCGTGGAATTTCTCCGTCACCTGGCGCGTCCAAGTAAGTTCTCAACGGTCAACCGACCTCTATCGAGAGCAGCGGTAACACGAAACACAACGCTTGTACAATAAAGGCTATAAATCACTGGCATAGGCAAGTTTCACAATAACAAGCATAGGCAAGTTTCACAACAACAATCATAGGCAAGTTTCACCTGACTCAAAGTACTTTCATTTTATGCCAAAGTCGGGTTTTAACCCCAAAGTACTACATCGTTAAGTTCTTTTAAAGAGATCCATTACTTTTATAAAAGTCACGATACAGTAGTATTAGAATGACCAACCCACCTTCCTTTTCAAAATCAAGTAACAACATTCTTTTCCTAAGTTCGGTTTGCCTAGTTTGATTACTCAAGCTTCTCATTTTCAAATGGTTTCATAGTTCCCAAACTTAATCACTTGATTCCTTTTTAGAACAATTGAGTAACATATGTCATATCGTGAGTAGTTTATTCTTGTTTATAACGATCTTATTCTGTGACCATGATCTAGAAAATGTAATATCATTTTGTCTCATCTTAGCTTATGCAGATGGAGGTTTCTCTTGGTTTTAATACAACACATCATTATTCAATACATTTCCTTTATTAACTGCGGTGGTGCTGCCGATACGTTACGATTCGAAATCGGTAAAACATTATCCACTTTAAAACCAGTACTCATTACTCATGAATGAGGTTTCACGCAAACATCCACATTAAAACAAATAAGTTAAGTCTCTTATCTTATAAGATCAAGTCTCTTAACTTCTAACATCAATAAACCATTTTCACTTACATAAGGTCGTTATAACTAACTTCCGTAAAAGCTATTATAACACCCTATGTTTTAAACCAACCAAATCACTTAGCACGTACGCGTCACCGTACTACATAGTTCACAACAATCATGCTAGAAAAGATAGGAAGAGGTTCACATACCTCGCGACGATTTATCGACAATAAGCAAAATGCTCCAAGTACTACAACACCGCTAGCCCTTTCCACCTCGAGTAGAATACGCTTACTCTCGATCTTTCACCTATAAAGGTCACAAACGTCTATTAACCCCAAAACACAAGTTTCTATCTTTCTATAGAAAATTCAAGACCTCCCACATGACAGCGTAAATCTCTCCTTCTATCGAGGCCGCAAGCCAACCAGTGAGGTTTACACGCCTAACAGGGCGTGTACAATTCTACACAAGTCTCATTGCTGATCCTATGTAAATCTGATTCGATTCGATTCTTTATTCTTCAGCTTAAGTCAAAAGACATTGCGAATACTAAGTATAGTTCCGTATATAGTATACTTCAACTATATATCCTAACAAACATGTAATTTCCAATTACAATAGAGAACAAGATAATTACCGATAAGCCCAAAATTATCCAAGTTATAATGTCGATCTGAGCAAGGTTTAGCTCGCTCAGTGCGCTCAAACCACTCCAAACAACCCTTAGAAGTTCTAACTAACTTCTACTCAAATACTTGACCAACTATGAAGATTTCCTTAGGGTTTCGGTTTGAGACTAAAAGGGACAAAAGGTAGTATTTAGGACTCTACGTAAAGAGGTATCTTTGGAATACTACAAGGTACAAGGCTAAGGTATTTTGGGCATTACAACAATACTAGGGAGTATTTCTATACCACAACAAGGGTATTATACGAAACAACTAGGCTAGGGGGTACCCGGCTAGACCTCACGTGAGGAGGAGACCTCACGGCCAAAGGCCACTTTCGAGGAGAGGAGCTCTTGGGCGAGAGTCTACAAGAGGAGGAGGATTCAAGACTTGGAAACATTTGTGGATGAATGAAGTCTTCCTGAGGGGTATTTATAGCAAACGAATGCCAACGATGGCGAGATCAAGCCATGTGCAAGGCAAGTGTAAGGCCTTGATCAAGCCAAGTGCACCCTAACCCTACTCCACAAAACACGGCATAAGACAAGCCACAAAACAAGGCCAAAACAAGGCACAAAACAAGGAACCAATAGGGCCAAAAGCGTGAGCCACAAACAATCCAATACGTGAACGATCGTCCACGGGCGCCCAAGCTTCGATGTGAGGTGACACATGTCACCCTCCCGTTGGTCCAAAATGTTTCGTCTCTCGGAAAAATCCGCATAAAAATACAAAGCGACATAGCGAATTTTCCGCAGTTCTGAAACGTTTCGTCAAAAACGACTCTAACAGGTGTTGTGCACAAAGGTCATTTCGGCCAAACCACTGGCGGGGTGACACGTGTCACCCTCCTATTGGCCCTCAAAAACCGTCTTTCGAAAAAAATCCACAATGGCCAAAATCTAAAACAAAGTGGGCCCACAAAGCGTAAATTTCTCAGTGGGCCCACGTGACCATTTAGAAAATAAAATTCCATAATTCTCTAATATTCGAAGTCCGAATACCAAATCTGGGAATCCAATTCCCATTAACGAACCTTTTTCCTTCACAAAACCGGAAACTTTTCCGTGGAAAAATCACTCTTTCTTCCTTTCCAATCTTTCTGTAGTATTCTCGCACGTCGCCCTCGCATACATACTCTGGAAACACGGGTATAACATTCTCCCCTTAGAAACATTCGTCGAATGTTCCTTCACAAGCGGATATCGATGAAGTTCCTCTAACAAGTTGTCAACGCGCGGCAGCATGAAATAACACACGTTATCTTCCTTACGTCGTGCCGCTTCGAACACTTGAACTCTCCCAAGACGTACCATACTTGGTCATTACCTGGTTCGAAAATCTGCGAGTCACTACCTCCAAACTTAGTCATCTTACTAACCTCAAACTTCTTAAGGCCATTCCGGCCTTACGAACCGCTTCTGGTCGAACACATACACGAACTCATACGACGATGATCATACAAACTTGGGCCTAGCATCCTCGTGACCCTACCACTGGCGGGACCACGAAACTGACCCCACCAAACCGGTTCTGGGTTGACTGCAAATGGTCCTCAACCCGACCCCAAGCGCCAAACTCTTGTCTCCGATCCGGAACAATCTTACTAATTCACATCATGAAAGCTACCACTTCCATCTCACACTACCCACGGACTTATCACACAAATAAATCCCGTATACTACTACTCGATAAAAGTCAAACATAAAGCGAATCTTTAATCTCAAGACGACCTTACCACAAGGTCTCGATCGTGACATAGTCTAAGGTTCATACTTACCATGCCCCATACGTAACCTCCCAACTAAACATGTTTTCAAACTCACAATATCACAATGTTATCCGTACATAGCACACAATAATGAGATCATCATAACAAGCGTACCAAAACTCTAGAGGTTAAGGATATGCACGAAGCTACCGCTTCACTCTAATCATAGGCACGCTGCAGGCATAGGTATGAAGGTGATGAACCAGCCACAGATCACGAAGGTCGAGTCGTAACATCCGCGCTTCCCTTGGTCGGACGGTTCCTCGCAAAATGGCCTGCCGCATGCAAAACAAACTCCCAATCTAGCACGACACTCTCCAAAATGGAGTCTACCGATGGTCCGCGAGGTAGGGGTGGCTTGGTGGTTAACACCGCCTTTCTGTAGAAAATCTGAACCGCGGAGCCACGACGCTCACGAAGGCGGTGGAGGACCACTCTGTGCGGTGGGGTATATAACTAGCTTTCTTCTTGGCGGTCCGCCTCGAAAGCCACCAAAGGACCTGCCGTCCGGCCTCTTCGCGATCCAGTCATTCCGTCGACCCTCCGTGCCTCGCATCCAAGTGCATGAGCTGCGTGCGGGCAATGTCCGTGCGGTGAAGAAACACCGCGAAGACTTCGACCATATAATCATCTAGCCGGTGGCGTAGCGATGCACCTATCCTCCATATCTGCAACTAAGCGCGAGGACATATCGAGCCAAAGAATCGAACTCGACATTGTACTCACGACGGTCGCGCCTGCTCTCGCAGAACAAAAACTGTCGGCGTGCCCTCGCCATCTGCGGAGGCAAAGTGCGTGAGAAAGCCACGAAAACTCATCCCATCTTGCTGGAGTGCATGCTCTCCCGGAAAGCTCCCATGAATCAAACCAATCGATCGCGGTATCACGCAGCCGATCGCGAACCAAAGGTCACAGACTTCGGTTCAAGCCTTGATCACCCGCATGATCCAGAATCGCCGGATGAACTCCTGCGGATCATCCTCGTGCCTCGACCCATAAAACTGCGGCGGGCTCTGACTCGGAAAGTCCGTAGCCTCAAACTATCTCGCTCGGGGTGAACGGCTGGTGCTCGAATCGGCTGAGGCTGCTGCATCGGCCTATCTCATGTCGGCCACGACCACGGCGGCAATCGCCATCTCGCGTGACCCATCTCCTGCTCGGTGTGGGGCGGAGGCTCGGTATCTTGTAGTCTCGGCAGCCATCGCTGCGGCTTTAAACTCGCTGGTCTTTGGCGGCGTCGCGAAACTCGCCGTCGAAGCACTGTCTCAGTCTTGGCCGGGCTGCGCCTCGAACTCCTCAGATCTCACTAGCAGCTCCCTCGGTGCCTTGCCGCCCGGGCTCTGGTTGCCTTGCGCGGAGGCATAACTGGTAAAAACGAGATACGTCAGAGGGGTCCAACTTACAACACAGCTCTAAGGCACGATCTCAGGATGAGAAGAATGGAAACCAATCCTAAATGTCTTATAGCCTCCTGATTATAGATGTGGTGCACAACACACCGATAATCAAGACTCTACTAGACACGGTGCAGTAGACACTTTCAGAGGATTAATCGCTCGATACCACTTTTGTAACGACCGTTCGGGGCGTTCGGTGCCTTACAGGCACCCTAGTGATACATACATCAGAGAAAATCAGCGGAACATAAAACAAGAGTCATTTAACAAGAGATATAATAAATAAACAGGCCAACCAAAACAGTTGCCTTCAGTATATACATAAAACCTGAACAGTTTAATCCTTTTACAACCCTGCCCACAACAGTACTACAGACCTCTAAGATATACAATGACTATGACGGGACAGGGCCCCGCCATACCCCTGAATGTACAAGAACCTACAACTCAGGGAACACCTACCAAAAGATAAGCCTCCGGAGAAACGGAGCTTCAATCTGTTGGCTTGTGATCCTAGGCGAGGAACCACGACCGATGTACCTCTACTGCGGCATGAGCGCAGCCCGAAGGAGGTCGATCTGCAGTACCAAGTATGTGGCATGCAATCTTTGTAAATGAAATCATAACAGTCTATACAAAGCAGGAGACATGTATGATAGCCAAACTACAGCACACCACATATAACAGTTATATCAAGTCAGGGTCTAACGCCCACAACATCAATCATGCCCGTGGAATACCTTCCGCCAGCTGTGATCGATGATATGATAACAACAAGACAGCAATCCAAATGGAAGCATACCCGTGCGCTACGCATCGTGTCAGTATGTCCAAAGGGAAACAATAAGACAACATTCCAAATGGACGCATACCCGTGCGCTACGCATCGTGTCAGTATGTCCAAAGGGAAACAATAGACCACTTTCCAAATGGACGCATACCCGTGCGCTACGCATCGTGTCAGTATGTCCAAAAGGAAATCACAAGGCGATAATCGAAATGGAAACATACCCGTGCGCTACGCATCGTGTCAGTATATCCAAAGCGATTAACCACAAGACCTTAACCAAAATGGAAGCATACCCGTGCGCTACGCATCGTGTCAGTATGTCCAAAGCGATTAACAACAATAATACTATCAACAGGAACGTACCCGTGGAATTTCTCCGTCACTACCGGCACGTCCAAGTAAGTTCTCAACCAGTCAACCGACCCTCTATCGAGAGACGCGGTAACACAGAAACACAACGCTTGTACAATAAAGGCTATCGTCACAAGCATAGGCAAGTTTCACAATAACAAGCATAGGCAAGTTTCACAACAACAATCATAGGCAAGTTTCACACAACTCAAAGTACTTTCATTTTATGCCAAAGTCCGGGTTTTTAACCCCAAAGTACTACATACGTTAAGTTCTTTTAAAAGAGATCCATTACTTTTATAAAAGTCACCGATACGTAGTATTAGAATGACCAACCCACCTTCCTTTTCAAAATCAAGTAACAACATTCTTTTCCTAAGTTCGGTTGCCTAGTTTCAATTACTCAAGCTTCTCATTTTCAAATGGTTTCATAGTTCCCAAACTTAATCACTTGATTCCTTTTAGAACAATTGAGTAACATATGTCATATCATTGAGTAGTTTATTCTTGTTTATAACGATCTTATTACAATGACCATGATCTAGAAAATGTAATATCATTTTGTCTCATCTTAGCTTCTATGCGGATGGAGGTTTCTCGGTTTTAATACAACACATCATTATTCAATACATTTCCTTTATTAACGCTGCGGTGGTGCGTCGATACGTTACGATTCCCGAAATCAGTAAAACATTATCCCTTTAAAACCAAGTACTCATTACTCATGAATGAGGTTTCACACAAACATCCACATTAAAACAAATAAGTTAAGTCTCTTATCTTATAAGATCAAGTCTCTTAACTTCTAACATCAGTAAACCATTTTCACTTACATAAGGTCGTTATAACTAACTTCCCATAAAGCTATTATAACACCCTATGTTTTAAACCAACCAAATCACTTAGCACACGTACGCGTCTACCGCATTACATAGTTCACAACAATCATGCTAGAAAAGATAGGAAGAGGTTCACATACCTCGCGACGATTTATCGACAATAAGCAAAATGCTCCAAGTACTACAACCTCGCTAGCCCTTTCCACCTTCGGTAGAATACGCTACTCTCGATCTTTCACCTATAAAGGTCACAAACGTCTATTAACCCCAAAACACAAGTTTCTATCTTTCTATAGAAAATTGGCGGCACCTCCCACATGACAGCGTAAATCTCCTCTCTATCGAGGCCGCTACCAAGCTTGACCCGGGGTTTTACCGCCTAACGGACGTGTACAATTCTACACAAGTCTCTGCAATCTGATCTATGTAAATCTGATTCGATTCGATTCTTTATTCTTCAGGCTTAAGTCAAAAGACATTGCGAATACTAAGTATAGTTCCATATATAGTATACTTCAACTATATATCCTAACAAACATGTAATTTCCAATTACAATAGAGGACAAGATAATTACCTCGATAAGCCCAAAATTATCCAAGTTATAATGTCGATCTGAGCAAGGTTTAGCTCGCTCGCGCTCAACCACTCCAAACAACCCTTAGAAGTTCTAACCAACTTCTACTCAAATACTTCAACCAACTATGAAGATTTCCTTGGGTTTCGGTTTGAGACTAAAGGACAAAGGTAGTATTTCGGACTCTACGTAAAGAGGTATCTTTGGAATACTACAAGGTACAAGGCTAAGGTATTTTGGGCATTACAACAATACTAGGGAGTATTTCTATACCACAAAGGGTATTATCTGAAAACAACTAGGCTAGGGGGTACCATGGCTAGACCTCATGAGGAGGAGACCTGCGGCCAAAGGCCACTTTCGAGGAGAGGAGCTCTTGGACGAGTGCAAGAGGAGGAGGATTCAAGACTTGGAAACATTTGTGGATGAATGAAGTCTTCACAAAGGGGGGGTATTTATAGCAAACCCAAATGCCAACCAATGGCCAAGATCAAGCCATGTGCAAGGCAAGTGTAAGGCCTTGATCAAGCCAAGTGCACCCTAACCCCTACTCCACAAAACATGGCATAAGACAAGCCACAAAACAAGGCCAAAACAAGGCACAAAACAAGGAACCAATAGGGCCAAAAACGTGAGCCACAAAACAATCCAATACGTGAACCAATCGTCCACTGGCGCCAAACTTCGATGTGAGGTGACAAGTGTCACCCTCCCGTTGGTCCAAAAGGTTTCGTCTCTCGGAAAAATCCGCAAAAATACAAAACGACATAGCCGGAATTTTCCCTTCGCAAGTTACGCAAAACGTTTCGTCGAAAAACGACTCTAACCGGGTGTTGTGCACAAAGGTCATTTCGGCCAAGCCACCTAGGCGGGGGTGACACGTGTCACCCTCCTATTGGCCCTCAAAAAACGTCTTTCGAAAAAAATCCACAATGGCCAAAATCTCGAAAACAAAGTGGGCCCCACAAAACCGTAAATTTCTCCCGTGGGCCCCACGTGACCATTTCCGAAAATAAAAGTCCATAATTCTCTAATATTCCAGGAAGTCCGAATACCAAATCTGGGAATCCAATTCCCATTAACGAACCTTTTTCCTTCACAAAAACCGGAAACTTTTCCGTGGAAAAATCACCTCTTTCTTCCTTTCCAATCTTTCTGCCGTATTCTCGTACGTACGTCCTCGCATACATACTCTGGAAATACGGGGTATAACAACCTAACTTCCCATAAAGCTAGTATAACTCTTAAGTTCTCAAAAACCAAGTATTACTTCTCTTTCAAAACGATTTCAGAAATCTTTTGAAATACTTCAAGTTCTTTATAATCACACATCAAGCCAGTTATAAACAAATCATTTACCTTTTAAAAACCACAAAGTGTTTTCTTATCTACATAAAGCTGTTATAACCAACTTCCCATAAAGCCGTTATAACACTTTATGTTTTAAACCCATCGAATACATTTAGCACATGTACGCGTCACCGCACTACATAGTTCACACATATCATGCTAGAAGAGATAGGAAGAGGTTCACATACCTCGCGACGATTATCGACTAATAGCAAAATGCTCGAGTACCTCAGCCGTCGGCTACTCCTTAAGCCAAGTAGAACGCGCCACACGTAGTACTTCAACCTATAAGGCCACGCGCGCTTATTAACATCTAGATCTTATCGTAGAACATTCTAGAAAATTCGACAAAGACCTCCCCATGCAGCGTAAATCTCCTCCTCTATCGGCTATCAAGCCAACCAGGGGGGGGGTTATACGTCTAATCCGGACGTGCACAATTCTACCTCACAGGAAAGCTACACAAGTCTCATGTCTGATCCTATGTAATTACAGTTCAGTACTCTTCTTTCGAAAAGGTTTCTAATTATTCAGGCTTAAGTCCAAGGACATTGCCACAACATTAAATTCAGTACTATATATATAGTATACTTCAACTATATATTCCTACAACATGTAATATCCAATTACGAAAGGGGGACAAGATAATTACCTCGATAAGCCCATAATTATCCAAGTATAAATGTCGATCCTTAGCAACGCTTAGCTCGACTCCGGCGCTCAACGCTCTAAACCACCCTTAGAAGTTCTAACCAACTTCTACACAATACTCCAACGGACTATGGAGATTTTTCCTAGGGTTTCGGTTTTGTGACTGACGGGAAGTATAATAGTATTTCTGGGCTTTTCGTATAGGTATAACCTTAGAATACTACAAGGTATACGGCTAAGGTATTTGGGCATTATAACAATACTTGGAGTATTTCTATACCACAGGGGTATTATACGAAAGCAACTAGGCTGGGGTACCCATGGCTAGCACCTCAAAGGAGGGGGTGTCTACCTCGGCCCACCCCACTGGGGACTCTCGGCCAAGGGGAGAGGGGCTCTCGGCCAAGACACTACACTAAGGGGGAAGGAAGAAGCTTTCAAGACTTAGGCATTTTGTGAATGAATTAGTCTTCAAAGGGGGGGGTATTTATAGGTCAAGTGAAAGCCAACCAATGGCCAAGATTACACCAAGTGTTAGGCAAGTGTAGGGCCAAGATTCACCCATGTGTACCTAGCCAACTTGCACACAAAATATCTACCAAAAATATCTCCCACTTGCCTTCCCAAAACGTCCAAGTGCGCCACCTTGCCCAATGAGAGGGTGCCAAGTGCCGCCCTCTCGTTGGTCCAAAATGTTCCGTCTCTCGGAAAAATCCGCAAAAATAAGAAAAGACATAGCCGGAATTTTCCCCTCGCAAGGTATGTAAAACGTTTCGTCGAAAAACGACTCTAACCGGGTGTTGTGCACAAATGCCATTCGGCGAGCCACCTAGGCGGGGTGACACGTGTCACCCTCCTATTGGCCCAAAATAAAACATCTTAGAAAATATCCACAACGGCCAAAATCTCGAAAACAAAGTGGGCCCACAAAACCAGTAAATTTTTCAGTGGGCCCACGTGACCATTTCCGAAAATAAAATTCCATAATTCTCTAATATTCCAGGAAGTCCGAATACCAAATCTGGGAATCCAATTCCCATTAACGAACCTTTTTCCTTCACAAAAACCGGAAACTTTTCCGTGGAAAAATCGCCTCTTTCTTCCTTTCCAATCTTTCTGTCGTATTCTCGTACGTACGTCCTCGCATACATACCCTAGAACTACGGGGTATAACATATAACCCGGGAATTTAACCCGCACAACGGCCGCATGCCCCGGCATCTTACCTCGGTATAAGCATGGCCATGGAACCATCCTAATGGAAGTATACTCGTGGGTCACCCATCGTGTCAGTATGTCCAAAGGAAATAACAAGATAACAATCATAATGGAAGCATACTCGTGGGCCACCCATCGTGTCAGTATGTCCAAAGCAAATAACAAGATAACACTCCTAATTGAAGCATACCCGTGGGCCACCCATCGTGTCAGTATGTCCAAAAGGAAATAACAAGATAACAATCATAATGGAAGCATACTCGTGGGCCACCCATCGTGTCAGTATGTCCAAAGCAAATAACAAGATAACACTCCTAATGGAAGCATACCCGTGGGCCACCCATCGTGTCAGTATGTCCAAAAGGAAATAACAAGATAACAATCATAATGGAAGCATACTCGTGGGCCACCCATCGTGTCAGTATGTCCAAAGCAAATAACAAGATAACACTCCTAATGGAAGTATACCCGTGGGCCACCCATCGTGTCAGTATGTCCAAAAGGATCGATATAGTGGAAGCATACGTGGGCCACCCATCGTGTCGGTATGTCCATCAATCAACCGGATAGCGGCCTCGGCGAGACGCGGTAGCACAGAAATACAACACTTGCACAACAAAGGCTATCACCACAAGCATAGGCAAGTTCAACATACTCATAGACTTTCATTTTATTACAACAAATCCGGATTTTAACCCCAAGGTACTACGTATTTTAACTCTTTAAAAGATCCATTTCTTTCACAAAAAGTCACACGATACCCGTAGTATCAAAATAGAGTAACTATCTTTTTAAGTAAACCAAAACAATTTCCATATCTTCTTTTCGAATAAACCAACTTAAGACAAAACCATGACTTCCTTTTAAACCATTTAAAGACAAAACCATGTCTTTCTTTAAAACCAAAACACTTTAATTTCCTCAAGTCTCTTTTCTTTTAGAAAACAAGTTCCTTACTTTGGAATTTAAGAAAAATCAATACTTGTTATTAATGATCTTATTAAAGCAACCATGATCTAGGAAATGTAATACAATTTTGTCTTATCTTAGCTTCTATGCAGATGGAGGTTTCTACTGGTTTTAATATAATTAATTATTTGTCAATACATTTTCCTTTATTAACGCTGTAGTGGTTTGTTCGATACTTATTCTCATTTCCGAAATCAATATAACTTATTCCTTTTTAAAACCCAATTACCCATTTCTCATAACGTGTCAATATTTCACATCAAGTCATTTATAAGTCAAGTCTCTTATCTTTTAAAAACCACAGACCATTTCTTTACCTACATAAAGTTGTTATAACAAACTTCCCATAAAGCCGTTATAACACTTTATGTTTTAAACCAACCAAATTCGTTTAGCACACGTACGTCTACCGTACTACATAGTTCACAACAATCATGCTAGAAAAGATAGGAAGAGGTTCACATACCTAGCGACGATTATCGACAATTAGCAAAATGCTCCAAAGTACTATAACCCTGCTAGCCTTTTCCACCCTTCAAGTAGAATACGCTACTCGTAGTACTTCAATCTATAAAGGCCACAAAACGTCTATCAACCTCTAGATCTCTTCATAGAACAATTCAAAGAACAAGGTCATTATTCTACGGAAAATTCGGCAGCACCTCCTCCCCCGTAACCACATAAATCTCCTCCTCTATCAAGGCCCGCTATCAAGCCAACAACTCAAAGGGGGTTACAAGTCTAACCGGACGTGTACAACACTGCCCCACAATAATACTACAAGTCTACTGTAAATACAGTCCAATGTAAATACAGTTCAATTATTATTAATATTCATTCTATATATAGTATACTCAACTATACATTACTACAACATGTAATTTCCAATTACAATAGGGGGATAAAGATCATTACCTCGATAAGCCCAAAATTATCCAAGTTTTATAAGTCGATCCTGAGCAACTGTTATACCCCGTATTTCCAGAGTATGTACGTAAGGACGTACGTACGAAAGTTTGAGCCTTAAGTTAGGCATAGGACCGAAAATTTTGTTCACAACCCCCGATTTGAATCGTTTTTCGACGAAACGTTTTACAAAACTTGCGAAGGGAAAATTCCGGCTATGTCATTTATAATTTTTGCGGATTTTTCCGAGAGACGAAATGTTTTGGACCAACGGGAGGGTGACACCTGTCACCCTCAAAGTGGGCGGATTGTTGGCCGAGAAGTGCACGTCTCCCTCCCTTGATTTGTGCCTAATTCATGGGTCAATGTTTGGGAGGGTTTTGTAGAGTAGGGACTAGGGGGCACTTGGGCAAATCTTGGCCCTCCACTTGCCCCCCACTTGGCTAGATCATGGCCATTGGTTTCCCTATAAATACCCCCCCCCCCTTTGAAGACTTCTTCATCCAATCCACAAATCTCCAAGTCTTGAAAGCCCCTCCCCTATTTCGTGAGGCCCCCTTGGCCGAGAGATATCACCGCCTCGTTGTGGTGTGGCGAGACACCCCCCTTCCTAGTGGCCTTTGGCCGAGGGGTACCCCCCTACCTTGAGTTGTTCTCGTAAAATACACCCCCCCTCTTGGTAGAAAATACTCTCCAAAGTGTTGTTACTATACCAAAATACCTTAGCCTTATACCTTGTAGTATTCCAAAGATACCTCTATACGTAGAGCCCGGAAATACTACCTTATGTCCTTTTTGTCTCAAAACGAAACCCTAAGGAAAATCTTCATAGTCGGTTGAAGTGTTAAGTAGAAGTTGCGTAGAACTTCTAAGGGTTGTTTGGAGCGGGTTGGAGCGCCCAGAGTAGGAGCTAAACGTTGCTCAGGATCGACATTTTAACTTGGATATTTATGGGCTTATCGAGGTAAACATCTTGTCTCCCTATTGTAATTGAGTTTACATACTATTGAAGTATAAGAATAAGTATAAGTTGTATACAAGGAAGGTATATAAGAAGGGTAATGAACTGTACTTACATAGGATTTGTATTCTGATGAGACTTGTGAAGTTTGACGAGTAGGGAAGTGCTGCCCAATTTTCCGTAGAAACTTATATCTAGATTTATTCTACCGAGTAGTCTAGACGATGATAGACTTGTATAACCTTTATAGGTTGAAAGTTCTGCAAGTAGCATGTTCTACTTGAAAGGTGGACAAGGCTAGCCGGGTTATAGCCGTGGAGCGTTTTGCTAATAGTCGATAATCGTCGCGAGGTATGTGATTCTTCCTATACTCTTGAGCATGATATTTTAAAATATATATAGTCGGTGAGCGACGTGTGTTAACTGAATAATAATTACGGCAATGTCTTTTGACTTAAGCCTGAATAATAATTACGGCAATGTCTTTTGACTTAAACCTGAATAATCTTGAAGTATTTCAAAAGAATACTGAATCATTTTTAACAGAAGAGTAATACTTGGTTTTAAAAGCTTAAGAGTTATACTAGCTTTATGAGAAGTTAGGTATAACGGCTTAAGAGAGATAAAAAGAATGATTTATTGATTTAAGAAGTTAAGAGACTTGATCTTAAAAGATAAGAGACTTGACTTAATTGAATTTTGTTAAAAAGTGTGAAACCTCATTCATGAGTAATGAGTACTTGTTTTTTTAAAAGGAATAATGTTTTACTGATTTCGGAAATCAGAATAAGTATCGAACAAACCACAGCAGCGCTAATAAAGGGGAAATGTATTGACTATTAAAGTATTATTAAAACCAGTAGAAACCTCCATCTGCATAGAAGCTAAGATGAGACAAAATGATATTACATTTCCTAGATCATGGCTGCTTTAATAAGATTGTTATAAACAAGAATAACCTACTCACATATAAGGCATATGTTTCTCAAATTGTTTTAAAGGAGAATTATATCATTAAGTGATTAATACTATGAACTACGAAACCTTTCGAAAATGAGAAACTTGAGTAATGGAAATTAGGCAAACTTGAACGTTTGGAAAAGAATGTTGTTACTTGATTTTACAAAGAAAAGTGTTTTGATTTACTTCAAAAGATAGTCACTCTATTTTTATACTACGGGTATTGTGTGACTTTTGAGAAAGAAGCAGATCTTTTAAAGAGTTAATGTATGAAGTACTTTGGGGATAAAAACCCGATCTTGTTAATCATATAGTAGAAAGTAACTGGTGTGAATAACTTGATTGTGTTGGTTTGTGGTAGTCTTGTAATACTTTTTTGTTGATTTGATAAGTAATCATGCTAGGATGATACGTGTGTTAGTATCTTGTGATGATTGTGTAAAGGGGTTTCCCTCGATTGCGCTTAAGTTGTTTAACGATCAGCCGTTATGTTGGTATTGTACCACTCACCTTGACATGATCCCGGAGGTTGTCGCCTCCGACGCGGGTAATACTCGAGCGATCGTGTGACTATGATTCGAGGATACCTCATGCGGGTCCCGGGGACCTATGCGGAGCTACGAGAGTGTTATACCCCGTATTTCCAGAGTATGTACGTGAGGGTGTACGTACAAAAGTTAGCCTAAGTTAAAGACCTTGGACGAAAAAGTTTGTGCACAACACTCGAAAAGAATCGTTTTTAAATGCGTTTTACTAAACTCGCGTAGGGTAAATTCCGGCTATATCATTTATAATTTTTGCGGATTTTTCCGAGTGACGAAACATTTTGGACCAACGGGAGGGTGACACTTGTCACCCTCATTGGACGATAATTGGGCTATTGTTTGGCACGTTTTTTGTGCCTTTGCACAAGTCAAGGAGTTGGTAGGATATTTTGTGTAGTAGATGTATAAGGACACTTGCCTAAATCTTCACCCTACACTTGCCTTGCACTTGGCATCATCTTGGCCATTGGTTGGCCACTTCTTGACCTATAAATACCCTCAAGATGAAGAGTTCTTCATCCACAAATCATTTCCAAGTCTTGAAAAATCCCTCCCCTCTCTCTAAGCCTTCGTCCAAGCCTCCTCTTTCCCCTTGAGAAGGCCTTGGCCGAATACCCCCTCTAAAGAAGCCTGGCGAAACACTACCCCTTGGTAGAAAAGTTGTCTTCCAAATACCCTAGCCCAATTCCCTTATAGTATCTTATTAGAAGTTGTTGGGAACTTCTAAGGGTTCTTGGAGCTATCGGAGCGTACAAATTAGGAGCTAAACCTTGCTCAGGACCGACTTTTATCTAGGATATTATTGGGCTTACCGAGGTAAATAAACTTATCCTTCTTTTGTAATTAGAGGATACATAATGTAGAGTATAGGAATAAGTATAAATACTTAGAAGGATATTACAGAATAGAATTGAACTGTTATCACAGTAGAAGGGTTTTAAAGAAGAATAATAGAATCGTACTTACATAGAATTTGTTTTCTGATGAGACTTGAGTAGCTCACCGGGTAGGGAAGTGCTGCCCGACTTTTCGTAGAATATAGAACCCTCTGCTTAGAACTGTTTACAGAATAGTCTAGACGTTGATAGACGTATTTGACTATTATAATTTGATTCTCTGGCGACATATTCGACTTGGCGGTGGATTTACGTAGAAGGTATGTGATTCTTCCTAAAGCATGATATTTTAAAATATATATATATAGTACGGTAGACGTACATGTGTTAACTGAATAATAACTACGGCAATGTCTTTTGACTTAAGCCTGAATAATAACTACGGCAATGTCTTTTGACTTAAGCCTGAATAATAACTACGGCAATGTCTCTGACTTAAGCCTGAATCATAAAAGATCTTGAAGCATTTCAAAAGAATACTGAATCATTTTTAACAGAAGAGAAACAGTTGGTTTTTAAAAAAACGCTTAAGAGTTATACTAGCTTTATGGGAAGTTAGGTATAACCACTTAAGAATGATAAAAAGAACGGTTTACTTAATTGCTTAATAAAACCTTGTATTGAATTCTGTAAGGTATGTTAAGATTGTTTGATAAATAGACATACTATGATGCTATGTGTGTTAGTGTCTTGTGATGTTGTGAAAGGGGGTCATTCTTGTTGTGCTTACGCTGCTAGATGGTAAGTCAGTTATACTGTTATTATATCACCTACCCCCTCGACTGGTTAATACCGAGGGCTTGCCACCCTTGATGCGGGTCTATACGGCCTATGCGGTCTGTGAGACTACGCGAGCTCTGGGAGCTCGAGATTGATCATTCGGGTGTTTTAGCCCGACGCAGGATGCCCTATGCGATGCAATGTGACTACGCGGTCTATCGAGACTATGCGGTGCGGGAGTCGAGGAGAATGCAGGGGTTAGCTACCCCCGATGCGAGGAATACCTCATGCGGTCTGTGTGTGACCTATGCGGACTGCGGCAAGTCCAGGACTAGGCACGCATCAAGATACTATGGGCGATTGGCCTTGCTTCGATCATTCGCGGCCTAGGAAAGACTAGTTACAGTATATCTATGTTGCTCTTGCTTATGTTGTGGCACTGTGTGCAATTGAACTGATTGTATTTGTAATGGCTTTAAATACTTTGATTTCACTTAAGTACTTTACAGTTTCACATACTTGGTACCTGTTATCGACCTCCTTGGGTGCGTTCATGCCGAGTAAGGGCAGCAGTGCTAGATCCACATCCTTAGGATCTCTTTGCTTTGGTGTCAGGAGCTCCATCTTCTCCGGAGGCTTGCCTTTTTGGGTATGATCTCCCTGTTGTTGTATATAGTTTTGTACATTCAGGGTATGGCAGGGCCCTGTCCCGCCATAGTTGTTTATCTTCTTAAGTGCAGTAGTCCTATTATGCAGTTGGGATGTAGCGCAAAAACTTGGAGTTATATATATACGCAGAAAGCAAGATTTTCTTGAGATAAATTGTGTCTCATTTACAAGCTGTTTCATGTATTGTTTTATATTCCGATTACTCGATGTATGACTACTTGGGTGCGGGTAAGGCACGATCCGAGCCCCGAACGGGTCGTGCGAGAGTTCGAGTTAGTGTGCGGCCTTTATGGTCACGCGGTCTATGTGGCTACGCGATCGCGAGTCGAGCGGATCGGGAGTAGCTACCCTCGATGCGGGGAATACCTCATGCGGGCCTATGAGGTTGGCCTATGAGGAGTTGCGGGAAGTTCCAGGGCTAGACGCGCACATTTGATACCGCAGGCGTGTGGCCAGCTTCGATCATGTGGCGGTCTAGACAAATCTCATGATACAGTTTATGACCTTGTTAGTACTGTGGGTGTTAGTAGTCGGCTATGCCTTCGTACTTACCCCGTACGATTTTATTATGACACAGGTGGGACCTGGTGTTCATGTGTATTCCTTGGTGCTTTGATATCATAGGCGCGGTGAGGAAAGGTATTCCACGGGCATGATTGATGTTATGGGCGTGAGATCCATAGTGATATTTGAGTGATGACTTTGAGGCGTGAGTCACGACTTGACATATCGCTTATTTATTGTGAGCGTAGTTTGGTTATAATACATGTCTCTGTTTTATATAGACTACTATGATTTCATTCTGATATTTTGATTTCACATACTTGGTACTGTTATGCTTGACCTCGCCGGGGTGCGTTCATCATGCCAAGTAGAGGTACACGGTGTTGATCCTCGCTCTTAGGATCGCATTCAGCGTTTTGGGAAGCTCCGTTTCTCGGAGGCTTATCGGTGGTATAGTCCCGTCGTTGTAGGTATTTACATTCAGGGTATGGCGGCCCCGTCCGCCATTGTTGTCATATCATTCTTAGAGTGCATGAAATCGTTGTGGCGAGTTGTAATGGGATGTAACTGTTCGGTTTTAAGTTGATTTATATATATGCCGAAGGGCAAGTTTTCTCAGATTACTGTTTTACACTTCTTGATATTCCATGTCTTGTTTTATGTTCCGCTGATTACTCTGATATATGTCTACTTAGGTGCCCGGGGTAAGGCACCAGTCACGGGCCCGGGTTCGGGTCGTGACAAAAGTGGTATCAGAACAGTTAATCCTCGGAAAGTGTCTACAGACCGTATCTAGTAGAGTCTTGATTATCGGTGTGTTGTGCACCACACCAATAATCAGGAGGCTATAGGATATTTAGGATTGGTTTCCATTCTTCTCACTCTGAGATCGTGCCTTAGAGCTGTATTAAAAGTTGGACCCCTCTAACGTATTTCTTTTCCTTACCGTTATGCCTCCACGTAAGGCAACCCGGGCCCAGGAGGACAAGGCAGCCGAGGGAGCTGCGAGTAGAGCACAGAGGGTTACTAGGGCACAGGCCCAATCATCACCTGGGGTGGTGTTTCATTCGGGGAGTTACGCTCGTCACGGCCCAGCAGAGTTTAGCACACGGCAGCAATTACCTCGTGACCATGATATATGAACCTTCAGTTCCACGACCGGGAACAGAGAATATAGATTTCAAAGAGGCGACCCTGTTACTAGCTATGGATTTGGCTACCACAAAGTATACCGATGTACCGCGAGTCTTGATGAATATCTAAGAAAGGGTCGTGCAGGAATAGCTCTTCAGTCAGGCATGAGCATGGTGTTATACCCCGTATTTCCAGAGTATGTACGTGAGTGTGTACGTATTATAATTTGAGCCTTAAAGTAGGCTAGTTTCGAAATTTGTACACAAGTGCCGAAAGGAGTCGTTTTTCGACGAAACGTTTCCACAGCTTTCGTAGGGGAATTTCCGGCTATGTCATTTTTAATTTTTGCGGATTTTTCCGAGAGACGAAACATTTTGGACCAACGGGAGGGTGACATGTGTCACCCTCACATTGGAAGGCTTGGACGGCAAACATGGCAAGGCTTGGACGATTTGGCCTTGGCTTTTAGTCAAGGGTTAGGTAGGATATTTTGGTGGTAGATGGATAAGGTGTACTTAGGTGAATCCTAGCCCTACACTTGCTATACACTTGGATGGATCTTGGCCATTGGTTGGCCTTTGCTTGACCTATAAATACCCCTCCATGTTGATGAACTTCTTCATCCAAAAATTGTTCTAAGTGTTAAAAATCTCTCCCTCTCCCTCAACCTTGAAATCGTCCAACACCCCTCCCCTTTGTTAAGGCCTTTGGCCGAGAGCAACACCCCTCCCCCTTTTGTGGTGTCTAGCCGTGGGGTACCCCCCCCCCCTAGCCTAGTTGTTTTCATATAATACCCCTTGTTGTGGTATAGAAATACTCTCCTAGTATTGTTATAATGTCCAAATACCTTGTAGTATTCCCAAGGTTACACTTATACAAAAGCCCAGAAAATACGATTATACTTCCTTTAGCCACAAAAACGAAACCCTAAGGAAATCTTCACCCGTTGTTGAAGTTGTAAGTAGAAGTTGGTTAGAACTTCTAAGGGTAGTTTGGAGCGGGTTGGAGCGCACGGAGTTGGAGCTAAACCTTGCTCAGGAGCGACTTTAAACTAGGATAATTTTGGGCTTATCGAGGTAAATATCTTGTCCCCCTATTGTAATTGGAAATTACATAAGTGTTGAATATATAGTTGTTGTATACTATATATAGAACTGAACTTAGTATTGTGGCAATGTCTTTTGACTTAAGCCTGAAGAATGAGGAATTGAACAGTAATCACTTAGAAGGATAATAAAGAACTGAACTGAACTGTAATTACATAGGACTGTATTGCAGTAGACTTGTGTAGTATTACTGAGTAGAATTGTACACGTCCGGTTAGACGTATAAACCCCCCCCCCTGGTTGGCTTGGTAGCCGGCCTCGATAGAGGAGGAGATTCTGTTGTGTGAGGAGAGTCTGCCAATTTTACGTAGATATTGGAGCGTTGAGATCTAGATGTTAATAAGCGCTTGTGGCCTTATAGGTTGAAGTACTACGTGTGGAGTGATCCACGGCTTAAGGAGTAGCCGGTTTGAGGTACTTGGGCGTTTTGCTATTAGTCGACAATCGTCGCGAGGTATGTGAACCTCTTCCTATCTCTTCTAGCATGATATGTGTGAACTATGTAGTGCGGTGAGCGTACATGGGCTAAATGTATTTGATTGGTTTAAAAACATAAAGTGTTATGACGGCTTTATGGGAAGTCGGTTATAATAGTTTTATGTGGATAAGCAAATACTTTGTGGTTTTTAAAAGGTAACTGATTTAGTTATAACTGGCTTGTTATGTGTTAATAAAGAAGTTGAAGTATTTCAAAAGATTTGTGAATCGTTTTGAAAGAAAGAGTAACACTTGGTTTTAAAGGTTTTAAAAAGAGTTATACTAGCTTTATGGGGAGTTAGGTATAATGTCTTAAGAGAGGTAAAGAAAATGGTTTACTGATGTTAGAAGTTAAGAGACTTGATCTTATAAGATAAGAGACTTAACTTATTTATTTTAATGTGGATGTTTGTGTGAAACCTCATTCGTGAGTAATGAGTACTTGGTTGTATTTAAAGGGATAATGCTTTACTGATTTCGGAAATCAAAATGTGTATCGACAGACCACTGCAGCGTTAATAAAGGAAAATGTATTGAATAATGATGTAGCGTATTAAAAACAGTAGAAACCTCCATCTGCATAGAAACTAAGATGAGACAAAATGATATTACATTTTCTAGATCATGGCTGCTGTAATAAGAATGTTGTAAACAAGAATAACCTACTCTCACGTGAGACATATATTACTCAATTGTTCTAAAAAGGAATCAAGTGATTAAGTTTATGAACTATGAAACCATTTGAAAATGAGAAGCTTGAGTAATTGAAACTAGGCAAACTGGAACTTAGGAAAAGAATGTTGTTACTTGATTTTGAAAAGGGAATGTGGGTTGGTCATTCTAATACTACGGGTATCGGGTGACTTTTATAAAAGTAATGGATCTCTTTTAAAAGAAGTTAACGTACGTAGTACTTTAGGGTTAAAACCCGGACTTTGGCATAAAATGAAAGTACTTTGAGTTGTTGTGAAACTTGCCTTTACTTGTTATTGTGAAACTTGCCTTTGCTGGTTGTTGTGAAACTTGCCTTTGCTGGTTGTTGTGAAACTTGCCTATGCTTGTTGTTGTGAAACTTGCCTATGCTTGTTGTTGTGAAACTTGCCTATGCTTGTGATGATAGCCTTTGTTGTGCAAGTGTGGTATTTCTGTGTTACCGCGTCTCCCGATAGAGGGCCGGTTAACTTGTTGAGAACTTACTTGGACGTGCTGGCAGTGATGGAGAATTCCACGGGTATGTTTCCATTTTGATTACTGTCTTGTTGTTGATGTCACATGGACATGTCTACCGTCGCAGATTCGGGGCATGCGGCCATGCGGCGGGTTGATTACCGATATATGGTTATTCTGCAACATGGGCGTGTACACCGCCGTCTGATTCCGGGGCATGTGGCCATGCGGCAGGGTTGACCACCAGTATATTGTTATTGAGGTTACATGGGCATGTCTACACCGATGCAGTATTCCGGGGGCATGTGGCCCTGCGGCCTTGTTATTATTGTTGCATCATGGACATGTCTACACCGAGGCAGTATTCCGGGGGCATGCGGCCATGATGCGAACATGATAGATGTTGTGGGCGTGAGACCCATAGTTATACTTGAGTGGTGACTTGAGGCGTGAGTCACGACTTAGCTTTTATGTTGCGTCTTGTATTTTGGTTATCATACATGTCTCTGTTTTTAAGCTATTATGATTTCATTTCTGATGTTGTGATTTCACATACTTGGTACTGTTATCGACCTCCTTGAAGTGCGTTCATCTGCAGCGGTAGAGGTACATCGGTCGTGGATCCGCTCTTAGGATCTCATTTCGGCGTGTTGAAGCTCCGTTCCTTGGAGGCTTATCTTTGGTATGTTTCCTGAGTTGTAGGTTCTTGTACATTCGGGGTATGGCGAGCCCTGTCCGTCATAGTTGTTGTAAATCTTAAGTGCAGCCTTTGTGTGGCGGGGTTTGTAAAAGGTTAAGCTGTTCGGGTTTTTATGAATATCTTGAAGGCAAAGCTTTTGGTTGCTTTGTTTATTTATTATATCTCTTGTTTCATGACTCGTGTTTTATTTTCCGCTGGTTTTCTCGATGTTGTATCACTAGGGTGCCGGGGTAAGGCACGATCACGGGCAGGATTGGGCGTGACAAAGTGGTATCGAGCGATTAGTCCTCGGAAAGTGTCTGAATCGTGTCTAGTAGAGTCTTGATTATCGGTGTGTTGTGCACCACATCTATAATCGAGACTATAGGACATTTAGGATTGGTTTCGATTCGTCTCATTCTGAGTTCGTGCGTTTTAGATGTGTTGTAAGTTGTACCCCTCTGACGTATCTCGTTTTTACGATTATGCCTGCGAAAGGCAACCAGGGCCCGAAGGGCAAGGCGGCAGGAGGCGCTAGTGGGATTGAGAGTATGCGGCGCACGCCCGTCGATGAGTAGTGCTTGACGGCGAGTTTTGCGCCGCCCGGCACCAGCGAGTTTAGAGCGCGGCGATGGCTGCCGAGACTCTGATACTGAGCCTCGGTCCCACGATGCAGGCGGGAGATGGGTCCTGAGAGATGGCCCGATTATTGGCGAGGTTGTGGCGAATATGAGAGATAAGTGGGCCGCGATTCGATTCAGCGGCCCATGTAGTGCACGAGGCGAGCATTTGAGGCTACTGGATTTCCTTAGTTGTAGCACTTTGAGTTTTACTGGTCGGCGGAGGATGATCCGAGGAGTTCATCCGTCGATTCTGCAGAGGATCATCGCGGGTGATCAAGGCTTGAGACCGAGTACGTGACATTTAGTTCGCGACGGCCGCGTGATACGCCGATCGATTGGTTTGACTTCGTGGGAGCTTTCGGGAGAGCATGCACTTCCGGCCCGTTTGGGACGAGTTTTGAGGCCTTCTGGCACATTTCTTGCCTCCACAAATGAGAGGCTCGGGCGTGATTTTTGATGTTGAGGCGAGCGAGCAGGCGTCTGATTCGAGTACAATGTGAGTTCGACTCATTGGCGGTATGTTCCGCATTAGTAGCTAGTATGGAGGATCGAGTGCACCGATATGTTCTGAGGCTCGATGATTACCTAGCGAAGTTGTTGGTGTTTCTCTTCACGGGCATGGACATTGCCGCATTCGTGCTCATGCACTTGGGTGCGAGGCGCGAAGATCGGCAGGTGGACGCTTTCCGAGAAGAAGGCGAGCGGCGGTTATTTTGGCGACTTTCGAGGCGGACCGCCTCGGCCAGACTAGTTATGTACCTCCGCCATTGCGAGTGGTCCTCCGCAGCCGGGACCCAGGATATTCGGGAGTAGGTCCGCTCCTGTGTTTGGATGTTCGAGGAGTAGGGTGTTGGCGGACGATCACCCTACCTCGGTGTGGTCGATGTGGTAGACCGCATTTCTGAGAGTGTCGTAGTACCAAGTGAGCTTGTTATACTTGCGTCCAACAGGGCCATATGACGAGATACTGTCCGAGAGGGTAGCGCTGTAGGATAGCCTGATTACTAGGCGATTGCGGGCCACGGTAGAGTCGCGGTGGAAGTTCGATTTTAGCGGTCCTTGAACCGCCTATTTTCGTATATCCTTCACCATCTAGAGTTTTGTATGTTATGATAATGTGTTATGTGTTATGTTCGGATAGCTTGGTGCTAAAATGTGATTTAGAAACATGCTTAGTGAAAGGGTAATCCTGGGGGTGAGAAAATGATGAACCTTAGAATATTACAGTTGAGACCTTAGATGTAAGGCCGTCTTGAGTACAAGATTTTGCGAGTGATCCTTGTCAGAGTGCATTTTATGCCTAGAATGTATTGTGTGATAAGTCCCTGGGTTGGGTAAATGAAAGTGGTAGCTTTGATGTGTTTTAGCAAGATTGTTCCGTGTCGGCGAGCAAGAGTTGGCGCGACAGTGGGTCGGGTTGGGGCCATGTTGCGGGCCAACCCGCGGCCTGTTTCGAGGTGGGGTCAGCTCTGGGTGGTCCCGCCAGGTGGCAGGGTCACGAGGGTGCTAGGCCCAAGTTTAGATGACCATCTTATGAGTTCGTGGATACGTTCGACCAGAATCAGTTCGTGAAAGCCGAGAATGGCCTTAGAGGAAATCGAGGTTAGTAAGATGACCAAGTTTGGAGGTAGTGACTCAAGGGTTGGAAAGCAGCGTTGGGAAGTGTGGTGCGTGTCTTGGGAAGAGTTCGAGTGTTCGAGCAGTGCGACGAGTAGGGAGAAGTGAACGAGTGTGATCGTTTCTTTTGTGAAATGAAGGTGCAGAGGGAGTATATGTTAGACCTTGGTGGGAAATTTTGTGATAACAGAGGTGATTCCTCGTGGACTTGGGATTTCGTATTTTGTGCATTTGTTATTTCATGGCCAGGTGTGGCATGATTGTTTTCGTACGTATAGCAGTGAAGACTATACTGGCGCATGTTTGTGTTGAGACTTGAGAAGGAACATTCGGACGAATGTTTCTAAGGAAGAATGTTATACCGTATTTCCAGTATGCGTGAGTGTGTCGTATTATAATTTGAGCCTTAAAGTAGGCTAGTTTCGAAATTTGTACACAAGTGCCGAAAGGAGTCGTTTTTCGACGAAACGTTTCCACAGCTTTCGTAGGGGAATTTCCGGCTATGTCATTTTTAATTTTTGCGGATTTTTCCGAGAGACGAAACATTTTGGACCAACGGGAGGGTGACATGTGTCACCCTCACATTGGAAGGCTTGGACGGCAAACATGGCAAGGCTTGGACGATTTGGCCTTGGCTTTTAGTCAAGGGTTAGGTAGGATATTTTGGTGGTAGATGGATAAGGTGTACTTAGGTGAATCCTAGCCCTACACTTGCTATACACTTGGATGGATCTTGGCCATTGGTTGGCCTTTGCTTGACCTATAAATACCCCTCCATGTTGATGAACTTCTTCATCCAAAAATTGTTCTAAGTGTTAAAAATCTCTCCCTCTCCCTCAACCTTGAAATCGTCCAACACCCCTCCCCTTTGTTAAGGCCTTTGGTAGAGCAACACCCTCCCCTTTTGTGGTGTCTAATAGTGGGGTACCCCTAGCCTATTTGTTTTCGTATAATACCCGTTGTTGTGGTATAGAAATACTCTCCTAGTATTGTTATAATGTCCAAATACCTTGGCCCAAATACCTTGTAGTATTCCCAAGGTTACACTTATACAAAAGCCCAGAAAATACGATTATACTTCCTTTAGCCACAAAAGCGAAACCCTAAGGAAATCTTCACCCGTTGTTGAAGTTGTAAGTAGAAGTTGGTTAGAACTTCTAAGGGTAGTTGGAGCGGGTTGGAGCGCTTGAGTCGAGCTAAACCTTGCTCGTGAGCGACTTTAAACTAGGATAATTTTGGGCTTATCGAGGTAAATATCTTGTCCCTATTGTAATTGGAAATTACATAAGTGTTGAATATATAGTTGTTGTATACTATATATAGAACTGAACTTAGTATTGTGGCAATGTCTTTTGACTTAAGCCCAAGAATGAGGAATTGAACAGTAATCACTTAGAAGGATAATAAAGAACTGAACTGAACTGTAATTACATAGGACTGTATTGCAGTAGACTTGTGTAGTATTACTGAGTAGAATTGTACACGTCCGGTTAGACGTATAAACCCCCCCCCTGGTTGGCTTGGTAGCCGGCCTCGATAGAGGAGGAGATTTCTGTTGTGGCGGGGAAGTCGCCGAATTTTACGTAGATATTGGAACGTTGAGATCTAGATGTTAATAAAGCGCCTTGTGGCCTTATAGGTTGAAGTACTACGTGTGGAGTGATCCACTTGGCAAGGAGTAGCCGGCGGTTTGAGGTACTTGAGCGTTTTGCTATTAGTCGACAATCGTCGCGAGGTATGTGAACCTCTTCCTATCTCTTCTAGCATGATATGTGTGAACTATGTAGTACGGTGAGCGCATATGGGCTAAATGTATTTGATTGGTTTAAAAACATAAAGTGTTATGACGGCTTTATGGGAAGTCGGTTATAATAGTTTTATGTGGATAAGCAAATACTTTGTGGTTTTTAAAAGGTAACTGATTTAGTTATAACTGGCTTGTTATGTGTTAATAAAGAAGTTGAAGTATTTCAAAAGATTTGTGAATCGTTTTGAAAGAAAGAGTAACACTTGGTTTTAAAGGTTTTAAAAAGAGTTATACTAGCTTTATGGGAGTTAGGTATAATGTCTTAAGAGGTAAAGAAAATGGTTTCTTGATGTTAGAAGTTAAGAGACTTGATCTTATAAGATAAGAGACTTAACTTATTTATTTTAATGTGGATGGTTGTGGGACACCTCAGTCGTGAGTACTGAGTACTTGGTTGTATTTAAAGGGATAATGTTTCTTGATTTGAAATCAAAATGTGTATCGACAGCACCACCGCAGCGTTAATAAAGGAAAATGTATTGAATAATGATGTAGCGTATTAAAAACAGTAGAAACCTCCATCTGCATAGAAACTAAGATGAGACAAAATGATATTACATTTTCTAGATCATGGCTGCTGTAATAAGAATGTTGTAAACAAGAATAACCTACACTCACGTGAGACATATATTACTCAATTGTTCTAAAAAGGAATCAAGTGATTAAGTTTATGAACTATGAAACCATTTGAAAATGAGAAGCTTGAGTAATTGAAACTAGGCAAACTGGAACTTAGGAAAAGAATGTTGTTACTTGATTTTGAAAAGGAATGTGGGTTGGTCATTCTAATACTACGGGTATCGGGTGACTTTTATAAAAGTAATGGATCTCTTTTAAAAGAAGTTAACGTACGTAGTACTTTAGGGTTAAAACCCGGACTTTGGCATAAAATGAAAGTACTTTGAGTTGTTGTGAAACTTGCCTTTACTTGTTATTGTGAAACTTGCCTTTCTTTGGTTGTTGTGAAACTTGCCTTTCTTTGGTTGTTGTGAAACTTGCCTATGCTTGTTGTTGTGAAACTTGCCTATGCTTGTTGTTGTGAAACTTGCCTACGCTTGTGATGATAGCCTTTGTTGTGCAAGTGTGGTATTTACGTATTCTGGCGTCTCTCGATAGAGGGCCGGTTGACTTGTTGAGAACTTACTTGGACGTGCTGGCAGTGATGGAGAATTCCACGGGTATGTTTCCATTTTGATTACTGTCTTGTTGTTGATGTCACATGGACATGTCTACACCGACGCAAAGATTCCGGGCATCGCGGCCGTGCGGCGGGTTGATTACCGATATATGGTTATTATCGCAACATGGGCGTGTCTACACCGTCACGATTCCGGGCATGTGGCCGTGCGGCGGGGTTGACCACCCATATATTGTTATTGAGGTTACATGGGCATGTCTACACCGTCGCGATTCGGGCGTGTGGCGTGCGGCGCTTATTGTTGCATCATGGACATGTCTACACCGAGGCAGTATTCCGGGGGCATGCGGCCATGATGCGAACATGATAGATGTTGTGGGCGTGAGACCCATAGTTATACTTGAGTGGTGACTTGAGGGCGTGAGTCCCTGACTTGACTGCTTTTATGTTGCGTACTGTATTTTGGTTATCATACATGTCTCCTGTTTTTTAAGCTATTATGATTTCATTTCTGATGTTGTGATTTCACATACTTGGTACTGTTAGATCGACCTCCTTCGGGGCTGCGTTCATGCCGCAGTAGAGTACATCGGTCGTGGATCCCCGCTCTTAGGATCTCATTTGGCGTGTTGGGAAGCTCCGTTCCTTGGAGGCTTATCTTTGGTATGTTTCCACGAGTTGTAGGTTCTTGTACATTCGGGGTATGGCGAGCCCCATCCGTCATAGTTGTTGTAAATCTTAAGTGCAGCCTTTGTGTAGGCGGGGTTTGTAAAGGTTAACTGCTCGGTTTTTATGAATATACCGAAGGCAACTGTTTTGGTTGGCTGTTTATTTATTATATCTCTTGTTTCACGACTCGTGTTTTATTTTCCATTTGGTTTTCTCGATGTTGTATCACTAGGGTGCCCGGTAAGGCACGATCCACGGGCCGGATTCGGCGTGACACGGTCTGCGTCTGAGCTTATGCGCAGCCAGAAAGCGTAGAGATCGACAGATTAATAAAGGACAGCCGAAGAGGGCCAGAATAGCAAGGTCCTTTGGTAACTATCGAGACGGATTTTTTTTTGCAGCAGATTGATTATGCGCCTCCGCCAGTGCAGAATGGTCCTCCAAAGTCGGGGCGTTGGGGTAAGCGGAGTTGGTCGAGCTCGAGCTTAGGTTCACAGCTACACGTAGGTTCCAGCCAGCCGGATTCAGTTCCTTTTTTCCAGTGTTCACAATGTGACAGGCGTCATCCCGGGGAATGTCGTCTTTTAGTTGATACTTGTTTTACCGGCGGCCGTCAGGACCATGTGTCGAAAGGATGTCCTAGTAGGAGGGATGTAAGTAGGAGGACTCAGCCTTCATGATCAGTGACCAGTTCATCATCTTCCCTAGCTATGAGCCTACAGGCGAGTTTGATTAGAACGACTAAGGAGTGAAGCGATGAATCTGAGCATATCTTTAACCCCCCTAGAGTTTGTGTGTGTGATAAGATAAGTATATCGTAAGTGTTACGTTCAGATAACGTTGTGTTAATTGTGGTTAGAAACCATGGTTAGTAAGAAAGGTAAGATTGGGGATAAGGGAAAGTGTGAGCCTTAGAGTTTTATACGTAGAGACCTTAGAGGCAAGGCCATCTCGAGTAAAAGATCTATATTTTTATGTTTGACCCTTATCGGAGTGCATAGTATAAATGGGATATATTTGTGGGATAAGTCCCTGAGTAGTGTGGAATGAAAGAGGGTAGTTGAGCTAAGAAGACTGCTAGGTTTTCGTAACGTGATTAGTGAGATTGTTCCGGATCGGGGAGCTAGTGTTTTGCGCGAAGTGGGTTGGGTTGAGGCCATGTTGCGGGTCAACCCGCAGCCTGTTTTGTGATGGGGTCAGTTCGGGGTGGTCCCGCCAGGAGGTGGGGTCACGAGGATGTTAGGTCCAAGTTTAGTTAACCATCGTACGAGTTCGTAGATGCGTTCGACCAGTAGTCGGGCCGATGAGGTCAGTCCCTCTTGTCTTTTAGTCGAGACCGTTTACCCGGCAGAGGGTTATGCGAGATGTTATATCAGGAAGGTTGTAAGGCTGTACGAGGTGCCTACTTTCACCTTATGAATGACAGTGGCTTGGGTTATGGCTATTTCTTTTCGGGAGTTTTACCAGCGGTAGGAAATCCGGTGAGTCTCGTATCGCATTCATCCTCGGGCGTTGTTTTGATTTCAAGGGTATTGTTGTCACGACCGTTCGGGGCCGTGGATCGTGCCTTACCCGGGCACCCAAGCAGTCATACATCAGAGCAAATCAGCGGAAATATAAAAAAAGACAAGAAACATTATTAAAAATGAAACAATTTATCGAAGAAAAGCACGCCTTTCGGCATATATATATAAACATAGTTTTGCGATTACATCCCAACTGCATAATAGGACTACAGACCTCTGGGAAGTAAACAACTATGGCGGGACGGGGCCCCGCCATACCTGAATGTACAAAGCTGTTTACAATACAGGGAGATCATACCTAAAAGTAGAGCCTCGGAGAAGATGGAGCTCACGACACCAACACAAAGATCCAGGATGTGGATCTAGCACCTGCTTGCCCTTACCTGCGGCATGAACGCAGCCCCCCGAAGGAGGTCAGTACAACAGGTACTAAGTATGTGAAACTGTAAAGTACTTAAATGAAATCATATCATTTTAAAACCAATTTTATAAATATGCATGAAACAACCAATGTAACGCATAGTGCGCATCATAAACAAGAGCAATAGGTAAATCAGAACAGTCTTTTCTAGGCTGCGAATGATCGGCGGGGCCAATTGCGTAGTATCACCATGAAAGCCTAATCTCGGACTCCGTAGTCCGCATAGGCCACTCACATAGGCGCGTAGGGTATAACCCGCATCGAGGGTAGCTACTCCTCGGCATCGCCCCGGACTCGTAGTCGCACGGCCACATAGACCACATGAGGTATAACCCCGCACACTAACACGGAACTCGTAGCTCGCATAGGTCCCTGGACCCGCATGAGGTATTCTCGAATCATGGTCCTGCATCGCTGAGTCTACCCGCGTCGGAGGCGGCAACCGGTAACATGTCAAGAGGTGAGTGATATAATACCAACATAACAGCTTATCGTTAAACCACATAAGCACAACAAGAATACCCTCTTATACAAATGTTACAAGTCACTACCACACATAACATCATATCATGTCTACTTATCAAACCATTTTATTATTCTTTCATAAATCAATATAAGTCTGTTATAAACACATAAGTAAACTGTTCCTTTTATCATTCTTAAGTTGTTATACCTAACTTCCCATAAAGCTAGTATAACTCTTAAGCTTGATGTTTAAAAACCAATTAGTTCTCTACGTAGAAAATGATTCAATATTCTTTTGAAATGCTTTAAGATCCTTATTATTCAGGCTTAAGTCGCAAGACATTGCCGTAAGTATTATTCAGGCTTAAGTCAAAAGACATTGCCGTAAGTATTATTCAATTAACACATGTACGTCTACCGTACTATATATATATATATTTTAAAATATCATGCTTTAGGAAGAATCACATACCTCCTCGGCGAAAACCACCTGCCAAGTTGATTATGTCGCGCGCAGAGAATCAACCTATAATAGTCAGACACGTCTATCAACGTCTAGACTACTCTGGAAACAGTTCTAAGCAGAGGGTCCTTTATTCTACGGAAAATCGGGCAGCACTTCCCTACCCGGTGAGCTACTCAAGTCTACTGTGAAAACAGTCCTAAGTAAGTATAGTTCAATTATTCTTCTTTTAAACCCTTCTACTGTGATAACAGTTCAATTCTATTCTGTAATATTCTTCTAAGTATTAATACTTATTCTTATACTTCTACAGTATGTATTCTCTAATTACAAAAGAATGACAAGTTTATTTACCTCGGTAAGCCCAATAATATCCTAGATAAACGTCGATCCTGAGCGAGGTTTAGCTCCTAGGTTGTACGCTCCGATAGCTCCAAGGAAACCTTAGAAGTTCTTCACAACTTCTACTAGTACTAAGGGATTTGGGCTAGGGTATTTTGGGCATTATAACAATACTAGAGGGCAACTTTTCTACCAAGGGAGGGGGGTCGGTGTCGGCTAGGCTAGGGGGTTGCCTCGGCCAAGCTTCAAGGGGAGGGGAGGTGTTTGGACTAAAAGCCAAGGGAGAGGAAGGATTTTCAAGACTTGGAAAGGAATTTGTGGATGAAGAACTCTTCATCTTAAGGGGGTATTTATAGGTCAAGCCATGGCCAACCAAGGGCCAAGATGATGCCAAGTGCAAGGCAAGTGTAAGGTCAAGATTTGGGCAAGTGTACCTAGCCAACTTGCACACAAAATATCCTACCAACTACTTGACAAAATAAGCGATCCAATTCGGTCCATTTCCGCCTCACATCCATCAATGAGAGGGTGACAAGTGTCGCCCTCTCGTTGGTCCAAAATGTTACGTCTCTCAGAAAAATTTGCAAAAATTAGAAATGACATAGCCGGAATTTATCCTACGCGAGTTGTGTAAAACGTTTCGTCGGAAAACGATTCTTTTAATGAGTTGTGCCCAAAAAAACGTCCCATTGCCTACTTTAAGGCTAAACTTTCGTACGTACGCCTCACGTACATACTCTGGAAATACGGGGTATAACATTCTCCCCTCCTTAGAAACATTCGTCCCGAATGTTCCTTCCCAAGACAGTTAACGATAAGGTTCTTCATAACTTAATTTTTTTTTTTTTGTAAATGCCACACACGGCCACAAAACAACACTTAGGCATAAACGATAATGAAGATTTACAAGTAGGAAAGTGAATTACCTGGAGATGTGGGGAATAGGTGAGGATACTTTTGCCTCATGTCCTCCTCAGCTTCCCACGTCATCTCCTCCCTGAGCTCGTTCCGCCACAAGACTTTGACGGAAGCCACGTCCTTGGTCCGCTGACGCCTAACCTGACGATTGACTATCGTTATGGGAATCTCCTCATACGATAACCCCTCGGTCACTGGGACATCGTCAATCGGATGCACCCTAGATGGATCCCCGATACATCTTCTCAGCATAGAAATATGAAACACCGGATGCACTGCCTCCAGATCGGATGGCAGATCCAACTCATAGGCAACCTTGCCTACCCTGCGGACAACGTCGCGCCCGATGTACCTTGGGTGAGTTTCCTTTCTTCCGAATCTCATCACACCGCCATGGGTGACACCTTCAGAAAACCCAATCATCAACCTCGAACTCCGGATCTGCGACAATGATCTGCATATGACACATCGACTACGGTGCCGAAACCTCTCCTGGATAAGCTTCACCTTATCCACTGCCTGCTGCACCAAATCTGGTCCCACTAACTGCACCTCGCCCACATCGAACCAGCCTATCGGCGATCTGCACTTCCTCCCATACAAGGCCTCATAAGGCGCCATCGAATCTTTGGGTGGTAGCTATTATTATACGCAAACTCAACTAGAGGCAAATGATCCTCCCGGCTACCCTCGAAGTCAATAACACGGGCTCGCGACATATCCTCGAGAGTGCGGATAGTGCGCTCGGCTTTGTCCGTGCATGCGTGGATGGAATGCGATACTCGTGCTCACTGCGTCCCAAAGCCATACGGAAGGACCTCGAAGTTAGCGTGGCGGGCTCCTGCATGCGATATGATCGAATTAGGGACTCCATGCGATCGGCGATCTCTCGGATGTAAAGTCCGGCATAATCCTCGGTAGAAAAAGTCATCGGCGGGAAGAAAGTGGGCTGATTTATCGACTGTCGACGATAACCCATATAGAATCATGTATCCTCCGAGTGCGAGGCAATCCCGTGATGAAGTCCATGTTGATCACCTCCCACTTCGGTCGGGATCTCTATCGTCGTAACAAACCACCGGGCCTGCGGTGCTCTACCTTCACTGCGACAACACGGCGCGAGCTACGAACTCGCAACGTCCTCTTCAAGCCATCCCACCAATACATAGATCTAAGGTCGTGGTACATCTTGGTCGACCACGGATGGATAGAGTAACGTACTTGTGTGCTTCCCAAGAACTCCGCTGAAGTCACGAAACATCCGGAACACACAACCTGCCTCAAACCTTAGCACCCCATGGTGCTACCTCAAGGACCGCTTCCTCACGAAGAGCGTATCACGATAACGTGTCAAGCGGATCCTCGAGCTGTTGCCTCTTCACCTCGCCGGCGATGGAAGACTCGACAACCTCACGAACTCGAACCCCACCGCTATCGTAATCAATCAAGCAGACACCAAGGCTCGCTAATCGATGCAAATCACGAACCATGTCCTCATCTCTACTGCACATCCGATAGGCTCCCGTTGACCTACGACTAAGAGCATACGCCACAACATTGGCCTTCCCGGGTGGTATAGGATATCAACATCGTAATCCTTAAGCAACTCTAACCACCGTCTGCCGTAAGTTCAGCTCCCTTTGGTGAAGATATCTTTGGAGGCTCTTGTGGTGCGTATAAATATCCACGTGAACCCCATACAAATAGTGCCTCGGATCTTGGCGTGAATCACCGCGCTAACTCCAAATCATGGGTGGGGTAGTTCCTCTCGTGTTTCTTGGTGTCGGGATGCATACGCTATAACCTTGCCTGCTGCATCAACACATCCCAACCCGATGCACGACGCATCACAATACGACATAACCGTCTGGACCCTCGGAAGAGTAAGAACGGGCGATCGTCGATCTCTCGCCGATCGGAAACCACGCTCCACAAGCATCAGTCCATGAAACTTAGCGCCTTACGAGTCAGCCTAGTCAATGGTGCGAGAGATAGAAGCAAATTTCTCTGAACCGATAATAACTGCAAGGCCCGAGCTGCGAACCTCTGTCGGAGTAGTAGGTCGAGGCCAACTCCTGACTGCCTCAATCTTGGCCGTATCCACCTGAATACCATCAGCCCCGACAATATGCCCAAGAAAAGCCACCAAAGTTAACCAAAACTCACATTTGGAAAACTTGGAGTCTAATCAGTCGGAAGCTATCGGCCTGATCGCCGAATGCTCGCGTGCTCCTGCTCTGGCGAGAATAAACCAAGATATCATCGATGAACACTATCACAAGCGTGTCCAAAATGGTTTGAACACTCGGTTCATCAAATCCATGAATACCGCGGAGCATTGGTCAACCCAAAGACATGACCACGAACTCATAATGCGTCTGGTCCGGAATGCGATCTAGGGACATTCACCTCTCTGACTCGCACCTGATGATAGCCCGATCGCAGATCAATCTTGGAGAAACATCTCGCGCCCTGCAACTGGTCGAACAAATCATCAATCACAGGAAGGGTATTCGTTCTTAATGGTCACCTTGTTCACTAATCAATCAACATGCGCGGCGTCCGCCCTTCTTCACGAACAATACGGCGCTCCCGGGGAGAAACACTAGGTCGATGAAGCCCTTCTCGGCAAGTCTCTAAGTGATCCTTCAACTCTCTCAACTCGGCGGGTGCCATGCATGCGGCGGAATGGAAATAGGCCGAGTGTCCGAAACACATCTATACAAAACTCGATCTCCCTCTCGGGAGGATACGGGAGGTCGTGCGGAAACACGTCGGGAACTCTCGACTCTGGGCCGATGAAAATCTGGTACGCGGCCTCGGTATCAAACACCCGAACGAGATGGTAGATGTACCCGCCTGCACTATCTTCCTAGCCTTGAGGTAGGAAATAAACCTACCCTCGGCGTACGATGCTCCTCCCACTCAACAACGGCTCGCCGAGCTGGAACTGTATTACTCTCTCCCTGCAGTCTACATTGGCGTAGCAAGAAGCTAGTCAATCCATACCCATGATCACGTCGAAATCAGTCATATCCAACTCTATCAAGTCGGCTAGGGTCTGACGACTGTAAATGGTCACTGGACAAGCCCTATATACCCGCCGAGCTACCACCGAATCACCCCGGCGTAGCTACCTCGAAAGGTCTATGGACTCGTGCTCTATCCCTATCCTACTAGCAATAAGGGAGATATATAGGGGCAGTAGAACCCGGATCTATCAAGGTATACACATCAAATCCAGAACCGATAAGGTACCGTGGCGACATCGGTGAGGCCTCACGATCTGCCCGTGGACAAGGCATAAATGCGGTTACGGGGACGCTAGAATCTGGACCGAGCCACGACCTCTGCGCGACTGCTGGTCCATGAGTACCACGCCCTCGGGCGAGTGGCTGTCGGGATGAAGAAGACCGGCAAAAGAACTGTGGTGACCCTCTGCGCGCGCCGCTGGTGGACGGTTCCTAGCAAAGTGACCTGCGGCCTGGCTGAAACAAGCTCCGTAGCGCACCACAACTCGAAGTGGGATCTACCGCATCGGCCATGCGAGGTGGTCGATCGGCGATTCTCTGCTCTGGGCGTCTGAAGTCCGGGGCCACTGATGCGCCTCGAATATCCGGTATCACGAGGGCGGTGCGGGAGTGCTCGAGCCGTGTGGTGCAAATCTCGGCTTCTGCGAGGCCGCCACCACGATAGCCACCAAAAGACCTGCATCTGGTCTGCCTGCTTCTTGCTGTCAACCCGTCGGTCTCTAAGCTCCTCGCATCGAGAATGAGCTGCGTGCGGGTAATGTCTATACGGTGAAGAAACACCGCACAAGATTCGCCATATAATCATCTAGCGGTGGCGTAGTGGTGCACCCTATCCTCCATATCTGCTAACGCTGGGACATATCGAGCCAATGAATCAAACTCGACATTGTACTCCTGGCGTGCGTCCTCTGCGCCTCGGTAACAAAAATCTATCGGCGTGCCCTCCTCAATCCGTGGAGGCAAGAAGTGAGTGAGGAAAGCCTCGAGAACTCATCCCAAGTAGGCGGGGACGCTGCTCTCCGGGATAACTCCCGAATCAAACCAATCGACTGCGGTATCACGTAGCCGATGCGAACCGAAGGTCACAGACTCGGTCTCTGACGCCTTGATCACCCGCATGATCCTCTGCAACTGTCGGATGAACTCCTGCGGATCATCCTCTGGCCTCGACTCGTAGAACTCTGGCAGGCTACAACTCAGGAAATCCGTAGCCTCAGTATGCGCCTCGGGTGAACCACGGGCGCATCGGGTGGGCTGAACTGCGCATCGGCTGTCCTCGTATGCAGCACGATCCCGGCGATGGCGGGCCATCTCTCGTAACCCATCTCATCTGCTCCGGTGTGGATGGAGGTGAAGGGCGTGGTCTCATCGACCATCGCTGCGGCCTAAACCTCTCGGGCGGGCGGCGTCGTAGAACTCGCCGTCTAGGGTATCGGCCGGGCACGAGCCTCGTGACTCTAGGTGTCCCACTAGCGACTCCTCGGTGCCTTGCCGCCCGGGCGGGTTGCCTTACGTGGAGGCATAAGCGTACATAAAGGAATACGTTAGAGGTCCAACTTTAACACGGCTCTAAAGCACGATCTCGAGTGAGAAGAATGGAAACCAATCCTAAATATCCTATAGCCTCACGATTATTGGTGTGGTGCACAACACACGATAATCAAGACTCTATTAGATACGATGCGTAGACACTTTCCGAAGATTAACTGCTCTGATACCACTTTTGTCACGACCCGTTCCGGGCCCGTGACTGGTGCCTTACCCGGGCACCCAAGCAGTCATACATCAGAGAAAATCAGCGGAAATATAAAACAAGACAAGAAATATTATTAAAAAAGAGAAACAGTTTATCAGAAGAAAAGCATGCCTTTCGGCATATATATATAAACATAGTTTTGCGATTTACATCCCAACTGCATAATAGGACTACAGACCTCTGGAAGTAAACAACTATGGCGGGACGGGGCCCCGCCATACCTGAATGTACAAAGCGTCTACAATACGGGAGATCATACCTAAAAGTAGAGCCTCGGAGGAGATGGAGCTCCTGACACCAACGCAAAGATCCTAAGGATGTGGATCTAGCACCTGCTTGCCCTTACCTGCGGCATGAACGCAGCCCCCCGAAGGAGGTCAGTACAACAGGTACTAAGTATGTGAAACTGTAAAGTACTTAAATGAAATCATATCATTTTAAAACCAATTTTATAAATATGCACGAAACAACCAATGTAACCGCACATAGTGCAACATCATAAACAAGAGCAACAATAGGTAAGCTATGAGGTCTTTTCTAGGCTGCGAATGATCGAGCGGGGCCAATTGCGTAGTATCACCATGCAAGCCTAATCTCGGACTCCGTAGTCCGCATAGGCCACTCACATAGGCCCGCATAGGGTATAACCCCGCATCGAGGGTAGCTACTCCTCGGCATCGTCCTGGACTCGTAGTCCGCATGGCCACATAGACCGCATGAGGTATAACCCCGCACACTAACCTGGAACTCTCGTAGCTCCGCATAGGTCCCCTGGACCCGCATGAGGTATTCTCGAATCATGGTCCCAGACCGCATGGCCAATTAGTTCTCTTCTGTAAGAAAATGATTCAATATTCTTTTGAAATGTTTTAAGATCCTTATTATTCAGGCTTAAGTCGCAAGACATTGCCGTAAGTATTATTCAGGCTTAAGTCAAAAGACATTGCCGTAAGTATTATTCAATTAACACATGTACGTCTACCGTACTATATATATATATATATTTTAAAATATCATGCTTTAGGAAGAATCACAAACCTCCTCGGCGAAAACCACCTGCCAAGTTGAATATGTCGCGCGCAGAGAATCAACCTATAATAGTCAGACACGTCTATCAACGTCTAGACTACTCGTAATGCGATTCTAAGCAGAGGGTCCTTTATTCTACGGAAAATCGGGCAGCACTTCCCTACCCGGTGAGCTACTCAAGTCTACTGTGAAAACAGTCCTAAGTAAGTATAGTTCAATTATTCTTCTTTTAAACCCTTCTATTGTGATAACAGTTCAATCCTATTCTGTAATATTCTTCTAAGTATTAATACTTATTCTTATACTTCTACAGTATGTATTCTCTAATTACAAAAGAAGGACAAGTTTATTTACCTCGATAAGCCCAATAATATCCTAGATAAACGTCGATCCTGAGCGAGGTTTAGCTCCTAGGTTGTACGCTCCGATAGCTCCAAGGAAACTTTAGAAGTTCTTCACAACTTCTACTAGTACTAAGGGATTTGGGCTAGGGTATTTTGGGCATTATAACAATACTAGAGGGCAACTTTTCTACCAAGGGAGGGGGGTAGGTTTCGGCTAGGCTAGGGGGGTGGGTTGCCTCGGCCAAGCTTCACAAGGGGAGGGGGAGGTGTTTGGACGAAAAGCTACAAGGGAGAGGGAAGGATTTTCAAGACTTGGAAAGGAATTTGTGGATGAAGAACTCTTCATCTTAAGGGGGTATTTATAGGTCAAGCCATGGCCAACCAAGGGCCAAGATGATGCCAAGTGTAAGGTCAAGATTTGGGCAAGTGTACCTAGCCAACTTGCACACAAAATATCCTACCAACTACTTGACAAAATAAGCCATCCAATTCGGTCCATTTCCGCCTCACATCCATCAATGAGAGGGTGACAAGTGTCGCCCTCTCGTTGGTCCAAAATGTTACGTCTCTCGGAAAAATTCGCAAAAATTAGAAATGACATAGCCGGAATTTATCCTACGCGAGTGTGTAAAACGTTTCGTCGGAAAACGATTCTTTTAATGAGTTGTGCCCAAAAAAACGTCTCATTGCCTACTTTAAGGCTAAACTTTCGTACGTACGCCCTCACGTACATACTCTGGAAATACCGGGTATAACAGCTGTGAGGATTGTTGCCTCCTGTTGAGGGAGTGTTTTAGCTACCATTTCAGTGTTCGGATATTGCCTTATGAAGTCTTGTAGGGGCGGAAGTGTAAATTGCCGGTCGATTGATTCGATGTAGCAAGGTTCAGATAGTTGGTTCATACTTGTTCAGTAGAATGTGGATAGGGTGAAGCTTATCCAGAAGAGGTTATTGACAGCTTAGAGTCAACGAAAGTCGTGCGGATAATCGACGTCAACACTTAAAGTTCAGGTTGACGGTCGGTATTCTTGAAGGTACCACCTCGGATAGGGTGTGATGAGTTTTGGAAAACAGAGGGAACTTAGCCTGAGGTACTTGGAGCGTTTTCAGATACGTTGCAGGATAGGCCAGGTTTCATATAAGTTAGCTTTGACGTCCGACGTGGGAGGCAGTATGTCCGGTCTTTCATATTGTTATGTTCGGAAAAGTATCGGAGATCTGTCCAGAGTGTTCCCAGTTAATGATGACCAAGTTGGAGATAGTGACCCCGAGATTTTGGAAACTGAAGCAGTAGCGAAAATGTGGTAAGTTATGAGAAAGAGTTCGAGTGTACAAGAAAGATGGCAGCAAGAGAATAGAAGTGATCATTTCGTTTGTAAAGAGAAGGTGCGCAGGGAGTATATTTTAGACCTTGGGTGGGAGTTTTTGTTATGCTAGAGATGGTTCCTCGTGGACTTGGATTAAGTATTTGCGCGTGTATTATTTTATGGCCAGGCGTGGCGTGACTGTTTTCGTAAGTATAGCAGTGAAGACTATACTGGCGCATGTGTGTTTTGAGACTTGGAAGGAACATTCGGGACGAATGTTTCTAAGGAGGGGAGAATGTTATACCCCGTATTTCCAGAGTATGTACGTAAGGACGTACATACGAAAGTTTGAGCCTTAAGTTAGGCGTAGGATCGAAAATTTTGTTCACAACCCCCGATTTGAATCGTTTTTCGACGAAACATTTTACAAAACTTGCGAAGGGAAAATTCCGGCTATGTCATTTATAATTTTTGCGGATTTTTCTGAGAGACGAAATGTTTTGGACCAACGGGAGGGTGACACTTGTCACCCTCAAAGTGGGCGGATTGTTGGCCGAGAAGTGCACGTCTCCCTCCCTTGATTTGTGCCTAATTCATGGGTCAATGTTTGGGAGGGTTTTGTGGACTAGGGACTAGGGGGCACTTGGGCAAATCTTGGCCCTCCACTTGCCCCCTACTTGGCTAGATCATGGCCATTGGTTTCCCTATAAATACCCCCCCCCCCCCTTTGAAGACTTCTTCATCCATTCCACAAATCTCCAAGTCTTCAAAGCCCCTCCCCCATTTCGTGAGGCCTCCTTGACCGAGAGATATCACCCCCTCCTTGTGGTTTGGCCGAGACACACCCCCCCCGCCTTCCTAGTGGCCTTTGGCCGAGGGGTACCCCCCTACCTTGAGTTGTTCTCGTAAAATACACCCCCTCTTGGTAAAAAATACTCTCCAAAGTGTTGTTACTATACCAAAATACCTTAGCCTTATACCTTGTAGTATTACAAAGATAACTCTATACGTAGAGAACGGAAATACTACCTTATGTCCTTTTTGTCTCAAAACGAAACCCTAAGGAAAATCTTCATAGTCGGTTGAAGTGTTAAGTAGAAGTTGCGTAGAACTTCTAAGGGTTGTTTGGAGCGGGTTGGAGCGCCCAGAGTAGGAGCTAAACGTTGCTCAGGATCGACATTTTAACTTGGATATTTATGGGCTTATCGAGGTAAACATCTTGTCTCCCTATTGTAATTGAGTTTACATACTATTGAAGTATAAGAATAAGTATAAGTTGTATACAAGGAAGGTATATAAGAAGGGTAATGAACTGTACTTACATAGGACTGTATTTACAGTAGACTTGTGAAGTTTGACGGGTAGGGAAGTGCTGCCCAATTTTCCGTAGAAACTTGTATCTAGATTTATTCTACCGAGTAGTCTAGACGATGATAGACTTGTATAACCTTTATAGGTTGAAAGTTCTGCAAGTAGCATGTTCTACTTGAAAGGTGGACAAGGCTAGCCGGGTTATAGCCGTTGAGCGTTTTGCTAATAGTCGATAATCGTCGCGAGGTATGTGATTCTTCCTATACTCTTGAGCATGATATTTTAAAATATATATAGTATGGTAGACGTACGTGTGTTAACTGAATAATAATTACGGCAATGTCTTTTGACTTAAGCCTGAATAATAATTACGACAATGTCTTTTGACTTAAGCCTGAATAATCTTGAAGTATTTCAAAAGAATACTGAATCATTTTTAACAGAAGAGTAATACTTGGTTTTAAAAGCTTAAGAGTTATACTAGCTTTATGAGAAGTTAGGTATAACGGCTTAAGAGAGATAAAAAGAATGATTTATTGATTTAAGAAGTTAAGAGACTTGATCTTAAAAGATAAGAGACTTGACTTAATTGAATTTTGTTAAAAAGTGTGAAACCTCATTCATGAGTAATGAGTACTTGGTTTTTTTAAAAGGAATAATGTTTTACTGATTTCGGAAATCAGAATAAGTATCGAACAAACCACAGCAACGCTAATAAAGGGGAAATGTATTGACTATTAAAGTATTATTAAAACCAGTAGAAACCTCCATCTGCATAGAAGCTAAGATGAGACAAAATGATATTATATTTCCTAGATCATGACTGCTTTAATAAGATTGTTATAAACAAGAATAACCTACTCACATATAAGGCATATGTTTCTCAAATTGTTTTAAAGGAGAATTATATCATTAAGTGATTAATACTATGAACTACGAAACCTTTCGAAAATGAGAAACTTGAGTAATGGAAATTAGGCAAACTTGAACGTTTGGAAAAGAATGTTGTTACTTGATTTTACAAAGAAAAGTGTTTTGATTTACTTCAAAAGATAGTCACTCTATTTTTATACTACGGGTATTGTGTGACTTTTGAGAAAGAAGCAGATCTTTTAAAGAGTTAATGTATGAAGTACTTTGGGATAAAAACCTGATCTTGTTAATCATATAGTAGAAAGTACCTGGTGTGAATAACTTGATTGTGTTGGTTTGTGATAGTCTTGTAATACTTTCTTGTTGATTCGATAAGTAATCATGCTAGGATGATACGTGTGTTAGTATCTTGTGATGATTGTGTAAAGGGGTTTCCCTCGATTGCGCTTAAGTTGTTTAACGATCAGCCGTTATGTTGGTATTGTACCACTCACCTTGACATGATCCCGGAGGTTAAGCTGCCCTCCGATGCGGGGTAATACTCAGGCAGTCTGTGTGACTATGATTCGAGGATACCTCATGCGGGTCCCGGCACCTATGCGAGCTACGAGTTCGAGTTAGTGTGCGACCTTTATGGTCATGCGGTCATGTGGCCACGCGATGCGAGTCCAGCGGATCGGGAGTAGCTACCCTCGATGCGGGGAATACCTCATGCGGGCTATGAGGTTGGCCTATCGGAGCTGCGGGAAGTTCGTGGCTAGACGCGACATTTGATACATGACGCGTGTGGCGGCCGATCATGTGGCGGTCTAGACAGATCTCATGATACAGTTTATGACCTTGTTAGTACTATGGGTGTTAGTAGTCGTCTATGCCTTCGTACTTACCCCGTACGGTTTTATTATGACACAGGTGGAACCTGGTGTTCATATGTATTCCTTGGTGCTTTGATATCATAGGCTAAGCGGTGAGGAAGGTATTCCACGGGCATGATTGATGTTATGGGCGTGAGACCCATAGTGATATTTGAGTGATGACTTTGAGGCGTGAGTCACGACTTGACATATCGCTTATTTATGTGATCGTAGTTTGGTTATCATGCATGTCTCTGTTTTATATAGACTACTATGATTTCATTTTTCAGTTTCACATACTTGGTACCTGTTGTACTGACCTCCTTCGGGGGGCTGCGTTCATGCCGCAGGTAGAGGTACACCAGTGTTGATCCTCGCTCTTAGGATCGCAGTTCAGCGTGTTGGGAAGCTCCGTTTCTCCGGAGGCTTATCAGTGGTATAGTCCCCTGTCGTTGTAGGTATTTACATTCAGGGGTATGGCGGGCCACTGTCCGCCATTGTTGTCATATCATTCTTAGAAGTGCAGTAAATGCTGTTGTGGGCAGAGTTGTAATAGGATGTAACTGTTCGGTTTTAAGTTGATTTATATATATGCCGAAGGGCAAGTTTTCTCAGATTACTGTTTTACACTTCTTGATATTACATGTCTTGTTTAATGTTCCGCTGATTACTCTGATGTATGTCTACTTGGGTGCCCGGGGTAAGGCACCAGTCACAGGCCCGGGTTCGGGTCGTGACAGCAACGTTTAGCTCCAATTCCTTACGCTCCAACCCGCTCCAAGAAACCCTTAGAAGTTTCTAAAGAACTTCTCTTAACACTTCATCTAAGCTTATGAAGATTTTTCTAGGGTTTTATTTTGCGACTAAGGAATAAAATAGTATTTTCGGGCTCTTAGTATAAAGATAACTTTGGAATACTACAAGGGATTTTTGGCTAAGGTATATGGGATTATAACAATACTTGAAGAAATTCTTTCACATGAGGGGGGGGGGGTGTTGGACGAGAACCACAAAGGGAGGGAGGGGGAAGTTTTGCCTTGGAAAACTATTTCAAGTGAGGGATGAATAAAGTCTTGCAACAAGGGGGGTATTTATAGAGAAATCAATGGCTAGGATCAAAGCAAGTGTATGGTGAGGATTTGGTCCATGTGGGAGTGGAGTCTTCCAACCAAGTGTCCACCACAACAATGAGACATGTGTCCACCACAAAAATGGGACAAGTGGCCACCAAAACGTCCAAACACTTGTCCACCAACCATTCGGCCAACATGGCCACATGGGGGTGACACGTGTCGCCCCCCTACTCGTCCAAAATATCTCATCTTCCGAAAATATCCGTAATGCCAAAAATCCGAAAATAAAGTGGGCCCCACAAGCAGTAAATTCTCAGTGGGCCCCACGTGACCAATTTCGAAATAAAATTCCATAATTCTCAAATATTCTAAAAGTCCGAATACCAAATCTGGGAATCCAATTCCCATTAACGAACTTTTTGCTTCACAAAATCCGGAAACTTTTCCGTCGAAAAATCACATCTTTCTTCCTTTCCAATTTTAATGTCGTATTCTCGTACGTACGTCCTCATATACATACCCTGGAACTACGGGGTGTAACATTCTTCCCCCCTTAGAAACATTCGTCCCGAATGTTCCTTCTAAGTCTCAAAACATATATGCGCTGGTATAGTCTTCACTACTATACTTACAAACCAACATGCCACACCTGGCCATAATATAACACATGCGCAAAACTCCAATCCAAGCCAACGAGGAATCACCTCTAACATCACAAAAGCTTTCACCTATGGTCTAAAGGATACTCCCTTCGCATCTTCACTTCACAACAAAATGATCTCTTTTATTCTGTTAACACACGTTCACTCCTTTCCTTACTCGTCATACCCTTCTCGTACACCCGAACTCTCTCTAGTACACGTACCATACTCCAGTCATCGCTTCAGTTTCCAAAACCTTGGAGTCACTACCTCCAAACTTGGTCATTTTACTAGCCTCAAATTCCTTTAAGGCCCTTTCCGGCCTTCACGATACGATTCTGGTCGAACGCATCCACGAACTCGTACAACGGTTACCTAAACTTGGGCCTTGCACCCTCGTGATCCTACCACCTGGCGGGACCACCTCGAACTGACCCCACCTCATTCCAGGCTGCGGGTTGACCCGCGATCTGGACTCAACCCGACCCGCTATCGCGCCAAACTCTCTCTTTCCCCGATCCGGAACAATCTTACTAATTCACGTCATGAAAGCTACCACTTTATCTCAAACTACCCATGGAATTATCACACAAAACTTCACGTATACTATGCACTCCGACAAAGATCAACCGTAAAATCATCCACTCAAGACGACCTTGCATCCAAGGTCCCAACTATTATAAATTCTAAGGCTCACCATTTTCTCGTCCCCAGACTTACCCTTTTCAACTACCCATGTTTTCTAATCCATACCTAACACAATGTTATCCGCACATAGCACTCCACATGTATCTACCATAACGACCTAAACAAGTCTCTTAAGGGCTGAAGATATCTCTGTAACTACTGCTTCACTTTCCCTTTGTCGCTCTAATCAAATCCTGCTCTGCTGGGCGCATAACTACAGAAGGTGATGAACCAGCCACTGATCCCGAAGGCTGAGTCGTAACATCCGCGCCACCTCTGGTCGGACAATTTCTCACAAAATGGCCCTGCTGGCCGCAAGCATAACAAGCTATCGAAGTAGTACGACACTCCCCATAAGAACACCTACCACAACGGCCATACCGAGGTGGGGGTGGCCTCCTCTGGCTAACACCCCTTCCTCTCCGAACCACTGAATCCATGAATCGACTGGTAGGCTAAGTCATCCCACCTGTATCCTCCTACTAGGACATTCTCTCTCACATACGGCGGCCGTTGGTAAAACAAGCATTAGTAAAAGACGACATTTCCGGGATGACGTCTACCACATAGTGAACACCGAGGGAAATCAATCTGGCTAGAACTATGTAAATCTGTGAACGAAACCACGGAGTTCGACCAACTCCTAAATACCCGAACGTCCCGAAGTGCGCGGAGGACCACTCAGTCTTGGCGGAGGCGCATAACCGATCTGCTGGCGAGAAGGTCCGCCTCGAAAGTTACCAAAGGACCTGCTTACGGCCTCTTCTGGCGATCTTGGTTAATCCGATCTCTACGTTTCTCGATCTGCACGCGCATAAGCTGTCGCGGGCAATGTCCATGCTCGATCAAGAGCTACTCTTGTACAACCGCTTTACTAGATAATCGTCAAGTCTGTGACATATCGGTGCACTCTATCCTCCATATGCCACTAAAGCGGGGACATAACGAGCGATGAGTCAAACTCGTCGTATTTCAGATAAATCCGCCCGCCTTTCGCCTCAACATCATAAATCTATCCGCCGAGCTCTCCTCATCTGCGAGGGCAAGAAGTGTAAGAAATTCCTCCGAGAACTCGTCCCAACCAGGTGGAGCGCGTGCTCCGTGGGGCGGTTCCATGAATCAAACCGATCATTGCAGATCACGCGGCGATGTGAACCTAATACCACCGACTCTGTCTCTGAGGCCTCGATCACTCTCATGATCCGCTACAACTGTCGTATAAACTCCTGAGGATCATCCTCAGTCCTCGACCCATAGAACTCTGGTGGACTGCACTTCCAAAAAGTCCCGAAGTTTCAAACCGTCGGCTCTGGGGTGTATTACCGGTACCACCGTGTCACACCCCGAACCCCGGGCCCGTGACTGGTGCCCTACCTGGGCACCCTTCTACCTTAACACTACAAGTAAACTGCGGAAATTAAATAACACCTCATTTTTTTTTCCTTTTAAAACAACCGTACGTGCAAGGGCAAAGCCGACAAGGCTGCCATATATACATAAACAAAAGACACTACACCGTACATGAGTCCAATCCCACATATGAATACAGACCTCTAGGAGTTAAACTGAAATATGACGGGACAAGGCCCCGCCGTACCCAAAACTGTACAAAGCCTGTACTGAAGGATATATACCAAAAAAGATAAACTCCTGGACAGAGGGAGCTATCCAAAAACCCTGAGCAGGATTCTACACCTGCCGATCACCAAACAGCGTACCTAAACCTGCGGCATGAACGCAGCCCCCCGAAGGAGGTCAGTACGAAGAATGTACCAAGTATGTGAGCGATGAAATGCGTAATGAAATCATAACAGTCTAAACAAAGCAGGAGACATGTATGATAGCTAACCTACAGTACACAAAACATAAGCAGTCATATCAAGTCAGGGACGCAGGCCCTCAAAGTCACTACTCAAATATAACTATGGGTCTCACGCCCATAATATCAATCATGCCCGTGGAATCCTTCCTCACTGCCGGCAGTCCATGATGTAATAACACCAATAAGGATAAATGAACACCCAATCCCACCTGTGTCCTAAATACCACGTGGTCTCATGCCCCGGAATCCCACATCGTAAAAGCATGACCATAGGGTAACACAAACAAATCCGGGGACATATATGATAATCAAATTACAACACATTGTGCCTTACTAACAATGAGAGTAAACAATAGTATCCTTACAATATAAACTAGGAAGCTCATGATCAAAACAGGACCATCCGCCCGCAGTATCATTTAGCCATCCTACTCTTGGGACTATTTCACCCGCATAGGCCGCGTGGACCCGCGTGAGGTATTCCTCGCATAGGACTATTTCACCCGCATAAGCCCTTACGGACTCGCATGAGGTATTCCTCGCATAGGTTGGACCCGCCCGCATGGGACTATTTCACCCGCATAAGCCCTACGGACTCGCATGAGGTATTCCTCGCATCGTGGGTAGCAAATCCACGGAATTATGCAAATGCCACCAACCCGGGGAATGACCCCGAAACGACTGATATAACAATAGCACACAACTGGCTATTTCCAGCACACATAGGCAAATCCTTAATTACAAGCCAAAGTCCTTACCAAGGCACACTTAGAATAATTCTCTTTAACAAGCCAAAGTACTTATCAAGACAGAATTAGACAAATTCTCAATTTATCAAGCCAAAGTACTAATCAAGGCATACATAGAATAATTCTCTTTAACAAGTCAAAGTACTCATCAAGGCACACTTAGACAAATTCTCAATTTATCAAGCCAAAGTACTAATCAAGGCATACATAGAATAATTCTCTTTTAACAAGTCAAAGTACTTATCAAGGCACACTTAGACAAATTCTCAATTTATCAAGCCAAAGTACTAATCAAGGCATACATAGAATAATTCTCTTTTAACAAGTCAAAGTACTTATCAAGGCACACTTAGACAAATTCTCAATTTATCAAGCCAAAGTACTAATCAAGGCATACATAGAATAATTCTCTTTTAACAAGTCAAAGTACTTATCAAGGCACACTTAGACAAATTCTCAATTTATCAAGCCAAAGTACTAATCAAGGCATACATAGAATAATTCTCTTTTAACAAGTCAAAGTACTTATCAAGGCACACTTAGACAAATTCTCAATTTATCAAGCCAAAGTACTAATCAAGGCATACATAGAATAATTCTCTTTTAACAAGTCAAAGTACTTATCAAGGCACACTTAGACAAATTCTCAATTTATCAAGCCAAAGTACTAATCAAGGCATACATAGAATAATTCTCTTTTAACAAGTCAAAGTACTTATCAAGGCACACTTAGACAAATTCTCAATTTATCAAGCCAAAGTACTAATCAAGGCATACATAGAATAATTCTCTTTTAACAAGTAAAAGTACTTATCAAGGCACACTTAGACAAATTCTCAATTTATCAAGCCAAAGTACTAATCAAGGCATACATAGAATAATTCTCTTTTAACAAGTCAAAGTACTTATCAAGGCACACTTAGACAAATTCTCAATTTATCAAGCCAAAGTACTACATACGTACATTCTTTTATAAAAGACTCCTTTCTATGTAAAGCCCCAAGATACTAACACCCGTAGTATCAAGGCGTGTCTATTTTTCAAAGTAAGTTACTACTCCTTTAGAAAACGCATTTCAAAGCTTGAAATCAAGTAACTCCAAATTTTCACAATCTAGGCAACTTATGCCGATTAATCAAAATAGACAACTTTCTAAACCTTCCATAAAGCCGTTATAACCAACTTCCCATAAAGCCGTTATAACCCTTTATGGTTTTAGACTTATCCATTCCTTCAATAACCAAGAGACTTTTGCTATTAAAACCAAGTATCACATACTTACAAATCAAGTTCTTAACTTTCAAAATTCTTCAAGTCTCTTAATAGTTAGAAAACAAGTTTTCTTCTACTTTTTAAACCTCAAGTAACTTCACCCTTAACACAAGTTACTTCTCTTAAATCATGCCATTTCTCCTCTTTTAAATCAAATAAGTAAATCACTCCTTTGACTCCCCTAAAGTCATTATGATGACCTTTAGGTTTTTGAACTAAGGCACTAGCCAAAAGATTTGGAAACCACTTCCTTTTTAAGACTACATGTACTTTAAGTAAAATACCTTCACTTTTAAGAATCCAAACTTCATCAAGAGAATGGATTATACAACTTGCAATCTAAACATCAAAGTACAATCAAGGAAGTACATAGAACAAATTCTATTTTAGGCAATCCAAATACAACCAAGGAATGGATCATTTAAGGAGTAAAACTTACTTTCTTTATTCTAAGGAATCATGCTAGAAGAGGAGATAGTTCACATACCTTTTCGGCTAAATCCTCAAGCTAAGCCGAATACGCCGTACGTAGAAGTGTCAACCTAAAATGGTCACAACAAGACTATCAACTTCTAGTCTCTATGTAGAATAATACTAAGTATTTAGTCTCTAATTCTACGGAAAATCAAAAGGCAAGACTTCCTTTGTTTCTACTCACTTTGCCACCTTTTTCAAGGCCGAATACAATAACCAACAAGCCACATTTAAGGCTCCAACAACAACCAAACAAAGGGGATTACACGCCTTACAATACTTGTAAAATTCCGCCCCACAATTCATACCAAATAGTATAATACTTCACTAGCCATTCTCGGCCAACATATAACCAATAACACTACGTCTTTTCCAATCCTTTCCTAATTCCAAGTTCTAAGGTCAACATGTTATTTAGTCATAAACAACTTCAACAACTACGATTTCCTCCTTTATACAACATGTGACAACTTAACTAATAATCGACTTGAATTGAAATCTTAAAGCTAAACATGCTAGATTTCGGATTAGGGTTCCAATAGCCAATACACTAATCCAACAACATAATATATAACTCATGCTTGCTAATATCCATAGCTACAATCAATAAGCAATCTTAACTACTAAAACGACAAGATTATACCTTTATAAGCCCTTAAAATTTCCAAGATTCCAAAGTCGCGCTTTAGCAATTCTTAGCTCCTTTCCTTAGGCTCCAATCCGCTCCAAGCACTCCTTAGAGGCCTATGAAGAACCCATCTTCAAGTTCTTACTTCAAAGTTGAAGAACTCCCTTAGTTTCCGCCATGCGACTAACGTAAAAATGCGTTTTTTCCGAAATCTTTCTATTGAGATATCCTTATAATACCCTTAGGGACATTGGGTTTAAGTCTTGTGGCTAATGGATCAAAACTACAAAATTTTGTGTGGGAAAGTTGGACAAAGCCGAGAGCTTCTTAAGGCTAAGCTCGAGTTCTCTAAATTTTCTAAGTGTAAAATGAGCTTGTCTTGCACTAACTTAGTATATAACACATATTGGAGGGCTTAGACTTAAACAAATGGGTGGCTAAGATGAATTTCACTTGGATTAAGCCTATGTGGACAAGTTGACAAGTCAACAATGTCATGCTAGCAAGACTAATCTTCCAAGGTGGTCAATGACCATTAAACCCTTGCATAAATTTCGACCAAGCCATGTGGGGGTGCCACGTGTCGCCCTCTCATTCGTCCATAAAAATTCCGTAACCCTCGTGGGCCCCACAAAAATGTAAAATTCCTCGGGTGGGCCCCACGTGACCAAATCCGTAAAAATAGATTTCCATAATGCTAATAAGTTCCATAATTTACAAATATTGTCTTTTGAGAATCCAATTCTCAACAACGAGCATTTTTCCTTTCCGTCGTCCGGAAGATTTTCCGTCGGAAAAACAATTCTTCCTTTCGTACCAATTTCCAAGTCTTGTTTCCTTTCGTACATTCTCTTTTACATGTCCTGGACTTACGGGGTGTAACATTCTTCCCCCCTTAGAAACATTCGTCCCCGAATGTTCTCAGTCGGTTGTCAAGCTATACAAACTCCGGCATAAACTCTATACTATGCTTATCAATCAATATTCCACAAGACTAACGATGCCACACCTGGCCATCGCCTAACATACGTAAACATATCAATGGACCTTTCGTCCGCGACCCCTTCTCACAAAACTCGAAGGTTACAGTCTTCCCAAACACGGGATCCTTAGAGGTTCCTTTCTTTCCATACTTGTCATACTTTCTCGTACTTTCAAACTCATCTAGTACACGTACAAAATCTCAAATTCTGTTCGTTCCCCAACTGAGTTACTAACCAACTTGGCCATTATGCTACTTGAATTTCCGCTAAGGCTCTTCTCGGTCCTTACGACCTAGTTCCGGTGGAACGCGTCCACAAACTCGTACAACAATTAACTAAACTTGGGCCTGGCATCCTCAGGACCCTACCACATAACGGGACCATTTCTAACTGACATCACCCCATTCCAAACTATCGGCTGACCCGAAATGAGTCCATAACTCGACTCATCGTCACCCTTAACTTCTCGTTCTTAGTCTGAAATAATCTCTCTTATCTCAAGGTACTCCTTACCCTATCCCCTATTCACTAGAGGTTCGTCACATAAGCCAAAGTATTTCTACTGTACAATCTTCCCTATCGGTCTTACACTTATACGGGGTAATTACAACTTGTGAACTTTATATAACTATAGTCTCAGTTCACCTATCATTCTTGTCAACATTCTTACTTCTCACTTTACTAATCAAAGTATCCCTACCTCTGGGGTACTATCACTTACAACTGCTAGCTCCGCTATCTTGGCCAAAAACATAACTGCTTCCCTCATGACCCTATAGTCTTCTCCTAACCGAGAAACTAGAGGCTCTGGTGCTGGGGCCTCAAACCTGGCGCAGAAGAACTCGCCGACTGCGGAACAACATCCGGTATACCCTGGGCATAAGCCCTATCAACTCTCTGAGTCTGACTAGTAGCTCTTGCTACTCCTTTTTGCCCTTCTGGGCGGCTGTTGCCCTCCTTGGAGGCATAACTGTAACACAACAATACGTCAGAGAGGAATTTTCTTACTAACACAGCTCTATGGCACGATCTTAGAGTGAGAAGAATAGAAACCAACTCCTAAATGTCCTGTAGCCTCCTGCTTATGGGTGTGGCGCGCAACACACCGATAATCAAGACTCTACTAGACACGGTCTGTAAACATTCCGAGGACTGACTGCTCTGATACCACTCTGTCACACCCCGAACCCCGGGCCCGTGACTGGTGCCCTACCTGGGCACCCTTCTACCTTAACAATACAAGTAAACTGCGGAAATTAAATAACACCTTTTTTTTTTCCTTTTAAAACAACCGTACGTGCAAGGGCAAAGCCGACAAGGCTGCCATATATACATAAACAAAAGACACTACACTGTACACGAGTCCAATCCCACATATGAATACAGACCTCTAGGAGTTAAACTGAAATATGACGGGACAAGGCCCCGCCGTACCCAAAACTGTACAAAGCCTGTACTGAAGGATATATACCAAAAAGATAAACTCCTGGACAGAGGGAGCTATCCAAAAACCCTGAGCAGGATTCTACACCTGCCGATCACCAAACAGCGTACCTAAACCTGCGGCATGAACGCAGCCCCCCGAAGGAGGTCAGTACGAAGAATGTACCAAGTATGTGAGCGATGAAATGCGTAATGAAATCATAACAGTCTAAACAAAGCAGGAGACATGTATGATAGCCAACCTACAGTACACAAAACATAAGCAGTCATATCAAGTCAGGGACGCAGGCCCTCAAAGTCACTACTCAAATATAACTATGGGTCTCACGCCCATAATATCAATCATGCCCGTGGAATCCTTCCTCACCGTGATCCATGATGTAAAAACACCAATAAGGATAAATGAACACGGTCCACTGTGTCCTAAATACCACGTGGTCTCATGCCCCGGAATCCCACATCGTAAAAGCATGACCATAGGGTAACACAAACAAATCCGGGGACATATATGATAATCAAATTACAACACATTGTGCCTTACTAACAATGAGAGTAAACAGTAGTATCCTTACAATATAAACTAGGAAGCTCATGATCAAAACAGGACCATCCGCCCGCAGTATCATTTAGCCATCCTACTCCTGGGACTATTTCACCCGCATAGGCCGCGTGGACCCGCGTGAGGTATTCCTCGCATAGGACTATTTCACCCGCATAAGCCCTTACGGACTCGCATGAGGTATTCCTCGCATATATTTGGACCCGCCGCACGTGGGACTATTTCACCCGCATAAGCCCTACGGACTCGCATGAGGTATTCCTCGCATCGTGGGTAGCAAATCCACGGAATTATGCAAATGCCACCAACCCGGGGAATGACCCCGAAACGACTGATATAACAATAGCACACAACCGGCTATTTCCAGCACACATAGGCAAATCCTTAATTACAAGCCAAAGTCCTTACCAAGGCACACTTAGAATAATTCTCTTTAACAAGCCAAAGTACTTATCAAGGCACACTTAGACAAATTCTCAATTTATCAAGCCAAAGTACTAATCAAGGCATACATAGAATAATTCTCTTTTAACAAGTCAAAGTACTTATCAAGGCACACTTAGACAAATTTTCAATTTATCAAGCCAAAGTACTAATCAAGGCATACATAGAATAATTCTCTTTTAACAAGTCAAAGTACTTATCAAGGCACACTTAGACAAATTCTCAATTTATCAAGCCAAAGTACTAATCAAGGCATACATAGAATAATTCTCTTTCAACAAGTCAAAGTACTTATCAAGGCACACTTAGACAAATTCTCAATTTATCAAGCCAAAGTACTAATCAAGGCATACATAGAATAATTCTCTTTTAACAAGTCAAAGTACTTATCAAGGCACACTTAGACAAATTCTCAATTTATCAAGCCAAAGTACTAATCAAGGCATACATAGAATAATTCTCTTTTAACAAGTCAAAGTACGTATCAAGGCACACTTAGACAAATTCTCAATTTATCAAGCCAAAGTACTAATCAAGGCATACATAGAATAATTCTCTTTTAACAAGTCAAAGTACTTATCAAGGCACACTTAGACAAATTCTCAATTTATCAAGCCAAAGTACTAATCAAGGCATACATAGAATAATTCTCTTTTAACAAGTCAAAGTACTTATCAAGGCACTTAGACAAATTCTCAATTTATCAAGCCAAAGTACTACATACGTACATTCTTTTATAAAAGACTCCTTTCTATGTAAAGCCCCAAGATACTAACACCCGTAGTATCAAGGCGTGTCTATTTTTCAAAGTAAGTTACTACTCCTTTAGAAAACTCATTTCAAAGCTTGAAATCAAGTAACTCCAAATTTTCACAATCTAGGCAACTTATGCCGATTAATCAAAATAGAAAACTTTCTAAACCTTCCATAAAGCCGTTATAACCAACTTCCCATAAAGCCGTTATAACCCTTTATGGTTTTAGACTTATCCATTCCTTCAATAACCAAGAGACTTTTGCTATTAAAACCAAGTATCACATACTTACAAATCAAGTTCTTAACTTTCAAAATTCTTCAAGTCTCTTAATAGTTAGAAAACAAGTTTTCTTCTACTTTTTAAACCTCAAGTAACTTCACCCTTAACACAAGTTACTTCTCTTAAATCATGCCATTTCTCCTCTTTTAAATCAAATAAGTAAATCACTCATTTGACTCCCCTAAAGTCATTATGATGACCTTTAGGTTTTTGAACTAAGGCACTAGCCAAAAGATTTGGAAACCACTTCCTTTTTAAGACTACATGTACTTTAAGTAAAATACCTTCACTTTTAAGAATCCAAACTTCATCAAGAGAATGGATTCTATAACTTGCAATCTAAACATCAAAGTACAATCAAGGAAGTACATAGAACAAATTCTATTTTAGGCAATCCAAATACAACCAACGAATGGATCATTTAAGGAGTAAAACTTACTTTCTTTATTCTAAGGAATTATGCTAGAAGAGGAGATAGTTCACATACCTTTTCGGCTAAATCCTCAAGCTAAGCCGAATACGCCGTACGTAGAAGTGTCAACCTAAAATGGTCACAACAAGACTATTAACTTCTAGTCTCTATGTAGAATAATACTAAGTATTTAGTCTCTAATTCTACGGAAAATCGGACAGCACTTCCTTTGTTTCTACTCACTTTGCCACCTTTTTCAAGGCCGAATACAATAACCAACAAGCCACATTTAAGACTCCAACAACAACCAAACAAAGGGGATTACATGCCTTACAATACTGTAAAATTCCGCCCCACAATTCATACCAAATAGTATAATACTTCACTAGCCATTCTCGGCCAACATATAACCAATAACACTACGTCTTTTCCAATCCTTTCCTAATTCCAATTTCTAAGGTCAACATGTTATTTAGTCATAAACAACTTCAACAACTACAATTTCCTCCTTTATACAACATGTGACAACTTAACTAATAATCGACTTGAATTGAAATCTTAAAGCTAAACATGCTAGATTTCGGATTAGGGTTCCAATAGCCAATACACTAATCCAACAACATAATATATAACTCATGCTTGCTAATATCCATAGCTACAATCAATAAGCAATCTTAACTACTAAAACGACAAGATTATACCTTTATAAGTCCTTAAAATTTCCAAGATTCCAAAGTCGCGCCTTAGCAATTCTTAGCTCCTTTCCTTAGGTTCCAATCCGCTCCAAGCACTCCTTAGAGGCCTATGAAGAACCCATCTTCAAGTTCTTACTTCAAAGTTGAAGAACTCCCTTAGTTTCCGCCTTGCGACTAACGTAAAAATGCGTTTTTTCTGAAATCTTTCTATTGAGATATCCTTATAATACCCTTAGGGACATTGGGTTAAAGTCTTGTGGCTAATGGATCAAAACTACAAAATTTTGTGTGGGAAAGTTGGACAAAGCCGAGAGCTTCTTAAGACTAAGCTCAAGTTCTCTAAATTTTCTAAGTGTAAAATGAGCTTGTCTTGCACTAACTTAGTATATAACACATATTGGAGGGCTTAGACTTAAACAAATGGGTGGCTAAGATGAATTTCACTTGGATTAAGCCTATGTGGACAAGTTGACAAGTCAACAATGTCATGCTAGCAAGACTAATCTTCCAAGGTGGTCAATGACCATTAAACCCTTGCATAAATTTCGACCAAGCCATGTGGGGGTGCCACGTGTCGCCCTCTCATTCGTCCATAAAAATTCCGTAACCCTCGTGGGCCCCACAAAAATGTAAAATTCCTCGGGTGGGCCCCACGTGACCAAATCCGTAAAAATAGATTTCCATAATGCTAATAAGTTCCATAATTTACAAATATTGTCTTTTGAGAATCCAATTCTCAACAACGAGCATTTTTCCTTTCCGTCGTCCGGAAGATTTTCCGTCGGAAAAACAATTCTTCCTTTCGTACCAATTTCCAAGTCTTGTTTCCTTTCGTACATTCTCTTTTACATGTCCTGGACTTACGGGGTGTAACACACCGGCCCCCCGTCTATCCTCATGCCTCGCTACAAGCCGAACTAGTAACTGGGCCATCTCCTCGTAACCATATCCTCTGTTCCTGGCCGTGGGACTAGAGGCTCAGGTATCGTGGTCTCTGTAGCTCCGCCGCGCTCTAAACTCTTCGGGGCTAGCGGCGTGAGAACTCCCGAATGAAGCATCACCTCGGTGATGACTGGCTGTGTTATACCGTAGTTCCGTGGTATGTATGCGAGGACATACGTGCGAGAATCTGACGTAAATATTGGAAAGAAAGGAAGATGTGATTTTTTCGACGGAAAAGTTTCGATTTTGTGAAGAAAAGGTTCGTTAATGGGAATTGGATTCCCAGTTTGGTATTTGAACTTCTCGGATTATATTAGAATTTTGAGATTTTATTTTGGAAATGGCCACGTGGGGCCACGGAGAAATTTACGGTTTTGTGGGGCGCTTTGTTTTTGAGGTTTCGGCTTTTTGGATATTTTGGAAGACGTAATATTTTGGGCGAATCGGGGCGACACGTGTCACCCCTGTGTGGCATGTGGGCGAAATGGTGTGACAAGTGGCCAGCCACATCACCTACTCACCTGGCGAAATGGCCTTACACTTGGCACCCGATTTCGTTGGCCATGTGGTGTGGTGGGACCCACACACACATGGCCGAATCTTGGCCATACCCTTAGTTGGATCTTGACCCTCCCTTGTTCTATAATTAGACCCTTGGTTGATGAATAAGTTCATCTCACCAGAAAGCTTCCAAGAGCAAAATACTTCCCTCCCTTTGTATTGGTTTAGTCCCACCTCCCCCTTGTGTAGAATACTTGGTGTATTGTGGTATAATTCCAAATACACTAGCCTAGTATCCCTAGTAGTATTCCAAAGTTGTTTAAATACTAGGAGCAGGAAATCCTACTTTATTAGAAAGAAAGTCGCAAAATGAAACCCTAGAAAAACCTTCATAGCTTGGTTGAAGTGTTTAGAGAAGTTGTTTAGAAACTTCTAAGGGTCGCTTGGAGCGGGTTGGAGCGTAAGGACTTGGAGCTAAACGTTGCTCAGGATCGACATTTAATCTTGGATAATTTTGGGCTTATCGAGGTAATGATTTATGCCCCCCCCTATTGTAATTGGATATTACATGTTGTAGTAATGTATAGTTGAGTATACTATATTTAGAATGAGTATTGAACTGTATTTACATAGAAATTTGTATTCTGAGATCGTTGTATTATTGTGAAGCGATTTGAACACGTCAGGTTAGACGTGTAATCCCCTGCGAGTTATTGGCCTGGTAGCGGGCCTTGTTAGGGGAGGAGATTTATGTGATTTCGGGAGGTCTTTGCGAATTTTCTGTAGAAAATGGAACCGTGTGTTTAGAAGTTAATAGACGTTTGTGGCCTATATAGGTGGAAGTACTACGAGTAGCGTATTCTACTTGATGAGTGGAAAAGGCTAGCAGGGTTACAGTACTGTGGAGCGTTTTGCTTATTGTCGATAATCGTCGCGAGGTATGTGAACCTCTTCCTATCCTTTCTAGCATGATGTTTTGTAAACTATGTAAATGCGGTGAGCGTCACGTGTGCTAAGTGTTTTGGTTGGTTTAAACATAGGGTGTTATAATAGCTTTATGGGAAGTTAGTTATAACGACTTTATGTAGGTAAAAGAATGGTTTATTGATTACGAAAGTTAAGAGACTTGATCTTCAAAGATAAGAGACTTGACTTATAACGACTTGTTTTGGAAAAGAGAAGTAACTTGATTTTAAGTATAGGTTACTTATTTTGAAAAGAGTACATTATTTGGGTTTTAAAAGAATACTTATGGTTGTTTTAAAAGGAAAGAGACTTGTAGAATTGAAGAGTTTTGGTTTAGAACATAAAGTGTTATAACGACTTTATGGGAAGTTAGTTATAACGACTTTATGAAAACAAAGGAATGGTTTTATCATTGGTTTTAAAATGGTAATTTGACTTTAAAGGGAGAAGTGTTTTGGTCTAAAAGGAAGGCATGTTATTGTCTTAATTTGGTTTAAAGGAAAGTCCGACGTTGTTTTGGTTTAATTAAAATATTAGTCACTTTATTTTCTTATACTACGGTATTGTGTGACTTTTGTGAAAGTAACGTATCTTTTAAAGAGTTAATGTATAAAGTACTTTGGGGATAAAACCCGATCTTGTTAATCATATAGTAGAAAGTACCTTGTGTGTATAACTTGATTGTGTTGGTTTGTGATAGCCTTGTAATACTTTCTTGTTGATTTGTTAAGTAAACATGCTAGGATGCTACGTGTGTTAGTATCTTGTGATGTTTGTGTAAAGGGTTTCCATCGCGCTTAAGTTGTTTAACTATCGGTAGTTATGTTGGTATTGTCAGCTCGCCACCTTGACATGTTTCCGAGGTTGTCGCCTCCGACGCGGGGTAGACTCGGTGATGCGGGACCATGATTCGAGAATACCTCATGCGGGTCCAGGACCTATGCGGAGCTACGAGAGTTCCGTGTTAGTGTGCGGCCTTTATGGTCACGCGATGCATGTGGCGTGCGGATCGCGAGTCGAGGCGGATGCCGGGAGTAGCTACCGATGCGGGATTATACCTCATGCGGGCCTATGAGGTTGGCCTATGCGAGTGCGAGGAGTTCGGTGGCTAGACGCGCACATTGGATCTGCGCGCGTGTGACCGGCTTTGATCATGTAAGTCTAGACATATCTCATGATACATTTTATGACCTTGTTAGTAGTATGGGTGTTAGTAGTCGGCTATGCCTTCGCATTTACCTGTGCGGTTTTATTATGACACAAGTGGGACTCGGTGTTCATGTGTACTCGAATGTTTTATATCATGGATGGCGGTGAGGAAGGTATTCCACGGGCATGAGTGATGTTGTGGGCGTGAGACCCATTGTTATATTTGAGTAATTACTTTGATGGCATGAGTCCCTGACTTAACATGACTATTTATGTATTGTGGACTGTAGTTTGGTTATCATACATGTCTCCTGCTTTATATATACTATTATGATTTCATTTACAGTATTTTTACAAGTTTCACATACTTGGTACCTGTTGTACTGACCTCCTTCGGGGGGCTGCGTTCATGCCGCAGGTAGAGGTAAATCGGTTGTGGATCCGCTCTTAGGATCAGTTCGACTTTTGGGAAGCTCCGTTTCTCCGGAGGCTTGTCTTTGGTATAGTCCCCTGTCAGTGTAGTTACTTGTACATTCAGGGGTATGGCGGGGCCCTGTCCCGTCATAGTTATGGTTACATTCTTAGAGGTCTGTAGTACTGTTGTGGGCAGGGTTGTAAAAGGATTTAACTGTTCAGGTTGATATATATATGTATATATTTCAGGAAGGTGACCGTTTTGGTTAGCCTAGTTCATGCTTTATGACTTGTCTCATATTTTAGTTTTTTTTTATTTCCGCTGATTTTCTCTGATGTTGTATCACTAGGGTGCCCGGGGTAAGGCACGATCCTGGCCGGATCGGTCGTGACAAAAGTGGTATCAGAGCAGTTAGTCCTCGGAAAGTGTCTACAGACCGTGTCTAGTAGAGTCTTGATTATCGGTGTGTTGTGCACCACATCTATAATCAGGAGGCTGCAGGACATTTAGGATTGGTTTCCATTCTTCTCATTCTGAGATCGTGCCTTAGAGCTGTGTTGTAAGTTGGACTCCTGCGTATTCTTATGTACCCGTTATGCCTCGCAAGTGCAAACGAGTCCCGGATGAGCAAGGCGTGAGGAGCTACGAGTTGAACACGAGAGGTTACGAGGGCACAGCCCTGGTTCTTACGAGATAGTACTTGGATGACGAGTTTTATGATGCGCTAGCCCACAGAGTTAGAAGCGGCAGCGATTTCTGTGAGCCACGATACGAGCCTCGGTTCCACGGCGAGCCGAGGATATGAATTCAGGTGATAGCCCGATTACTAGCTAGGCTAGTGGCCGGGAATGAGGACAGACGGAGCCGGTGGTTCCGGCGAAGACGATGATTCCCCAGATCCGATAGTCCGAGACTTAGGGATTTCTTGAGTTGCGATTCGCGTAATTCTATGGATAGAGATCGAGGATGATCCTCGAGTGTGTCGTACTTGTTGGGAGATTGTTATACTGTGGCCGTCGGGGCCGTGTGATGGGAGGATGTCGGTAGGAGGTTACGGAGGATGACTCGGCCGCCGGTCGATCGCGGGTTGATTGTTCGGGAGAAGGGGTGTTAGTCGGATGAGGTCACCCCTACCTCGTTCGGCCATAGTAGTAGACTCCATTATGAGGTGTCGCATCGCTCGGCGACTTTTGTGTTTGCGGCCAATAGGGCAATTTGGTGAGAGTTTGTCGACCCGGTAGCACAGATGTAGAGCCTCACGCCGGGATCGATGGTGGTTCAACACCTTATATAGCTAGGCGCCTGCAGTGAGGATTATGATTAGAGCAGGCAAAGGAAAGTGAGGCGGTAGTTGCGAGATATCTTTAGCCCTTAGGAGATTTTGTTTATGATATTATGGTGGTACATGTTAGGTGCTATGTACGGATAGCATTGTGTTAAGTGTGAATTAGAAAACATGGTTAGTTGAAAGGATAAGTATGGGGTCATGGAAGGTGTGAACCTTAGAATAGTACACGTTGAGACCTTAGATGTAAGACCGTCTTGAGAAAAGGATTTTACGGTTAATCTTTGTCGAAACACTTGGTATGCGTGAAATGTTTTGAGGGATATTTTCCTTGGGATGTGTAAGGTGAAAGTGGTAGCTTTCATGACTTGGATAGGTAAGATTGTTCCGGATCGGGGAACAAGAGTTTGGTGCGATTATGGGTCGGGTTGAGGACCGTTCGCGGGTCAACCCGCGGCGAAAGGAGATGTGGTCAATTTGTGGTGGTCCCGCTTTGTGATAGGATTACGAGGGTGTTAGGTCAAGGTTAGTTAACCATCGTACGATTCGAGGATGCGTTCGACGATGGTCGCCGATGAGGTCAGCCCATCTCGTCTTTCAGGCAGGACTATTTACTCGGCGGAGGGTGGCGATATGTTATATATCGGGAAGGTTGTAAGGATGCACGGGATTCCTACTTTTTATGACAGGCAGTGGAGCCCAATTTTTCGGCTATGTCTTTTGTGTCTGAAGGTGTTACCAGGCAGGGTTGGAACTCAGGTGAGTCTCGATGTGCATTCACCCTCGGTAGAAGCGGAAAAGAGCGGTAGCGTTTTACCAGATAGTTAAGAATAGGTTGCGGGCCGATGTTTTGATTTCAGGGGTAGCCGTGAGGATTGTGTGCCTCTTGGGTAAGTGAGTTTTATGATAGCTACCTTTACAGTATTCGGATGTCGCCTTATGAAGCCTTGTATAGGCGGAAGTGTAGGTTGCCGATCGATTGGTTCAAGGTTGGCAAGGTTCAGATAGTTGGTCCCTACTTGTTTCACGGGATGTGGATAGGGTGAAGCTTATCCGAGGAAATTGTTAGCAGCTCGAGTCACCGAAACGTGGTACGTTTATTAGGAGAGTTCGAGTTACGAGGAGAATGCGACGAGTAAGGGAAGAAGTGAACATATGTTATGAGAGCGGAAGTGGTCATTCTGTTGTGAAGATCGCGAAAGGTATCGTTTGATCATGGGTGAGAGCTTTTTGAGATGATTGAGGTGATTCCTCGTTAGCATGAAATGGAGTTTTGCGCATGTTATATTACGGCCATTGGTGGCATGATCGGTTTGTAAGTGTAGTAGTGGAGACTACACGGCATATGTATGTTTAGAGACTTAGAAGGAACATTCGGACGAATGTTTCTAAGAGGAAGAATGTTATACCGTAGTTCCGTGGTATGTATGCGAGGACATACGTGCGAGAATCTGACGTAAATATTGGAAAGAAAGGAAGATGTGATTTTTCACGGAAAAGTTTCGGTTTTGTGAAGAAAAGGTTCGTTAATGGGAATTGGATTCCCAGATTTGGTATTTGAACTTCTGGATTATATTAGAATTTTGAGATTTTATTTTCGAAATGGCCACGTGGGGCCAGGAGAAATTTACGGTTTTGTGGGGCCGCTTTGTTTTGAGGTTTCCGCTTTTGGATATTTTGGAAGACGTAATATTTTGATTTAATCGGGCGACACGTGTCACCCCTTGTGTGGCCATGTGGTCGAAATGGTGTGACAAGTGGCTAGCCACTTGTCACTACTCACCTTGGCCGAAATGGCCTTACACTTGGCACCCAATTTCGTTGGCCATGTGGTGTGGTGGGACCCACACACACATGGCCCAATCTTGGCCATACACTTAGATGGATCTTGACCTCCATTGTTCTATAAATAGACCCTTGGTTGATGAATAAGTTCATCTCACCAGAAAGCTTCCAAGAGCAAAATACTTCCCTCCCTTTGTATTGGTTTCGTCCCACCCCTCCCCCCTTGTGTAGAATACTTGGTGTATTGTCGTATAATTCCAAATACACTAGCCTAGTATCCCTAGTAGTATTCCAAAGTTGTTTAAATACTAGGAGCGAAATCCTACTTTATTAGAAAGTCGAAATGAAACCCTAGAAAAACCTTCATAGCTTGGTTGAAGTGTTTAGAGAAGTTGTTTAGAAACTTCTAAGGGTCTTGGAGCGGGTTGGGCGTAAGGACTTGGAGCTAAACGTTGCTCGGGATCGACATTTAATCTTGGATAATTTTGGGCTTATCGAGGTAATGATTTATGCCTCTATTGTAATTGGATATTACATATTGTAGTAATGTATAGTTGAGTATACTATATTTAGAATGAGTATTGAACAGTATTTACATAGAAATTTGTATTCTGATGGTATGTTGTATTATTGTGAAGCGATTTGAACACGTCAGGTTAGGCGTGTAATCCTGGGAGTTATTGGCACAGTAGCGGGCCTTGTTAGGAGAGAGATTTATGTGATTTCGGGGAGAGTCTTGCGAATTTTCGTAGAAAATGGAACCGTGTGTTTAGAAGTTAATGAGCGTTTGTGGCTATATAGGTGGAAGTACTACGAGTAGCGTATTACTTGATGAGTGGAAAAGGCTAGCGGTTCTGATCGTGGGCGTTTTGCTTATCGTCGATAATCGTCGCGAGGTATGTGAACCTCTTCCTATCCTTTCTAGCAAGATGTTTTGTAAACTAGGTAGTACGGTAGACGTACATGTGCTAAGTGTTTTGGTTGGTTTAAACATAGGGTGTTATAATAGCTTTATGGGAAGTTAGTTATAACGACTTTATGTAGTTAAAAGAATGGTTTATTGATTCTGAAAGTTAAGAGACTTGATCTTCAAAGATAATAGACTTTACTTATAACGACTAGTTTTGGAAAAGAAGTAACTTGATTTTAAGTATAGGTTACTTATTTTGAAAAGAGTACATTATTTGGGTTTTAAAGAATACTTATGGTTGTTTTAAAAGGAAAGAGACTTGTAGAATTGAAGAGTTTTTGGTTTAGAACATAAAGTGTTATAACAGCTTTATGGGAAGTTAGTTATAACGACTTTATGAAAACAAAGGAATGGTTTTATCATTGGTTTTAAAATGGTAATTTTACTTTAAAGGGAGAAATGTTTTTGTCTAAATAGTAAGGAATGTTATTGTATTAATTTGGTTTAAAAAGGAAAGTCTGGACGTTGTTTTGGTTTAATTAAAATATTAGTCACTTTATTTTCTTATACTACGGTATTGTGTGACTTTTGTGAAAGTAACGTATCTTTTAAAGAGTTAATGTATAAAGTACTTTGGGGATAAAACCCGATCTTGTTAATCATATAGTAGAAAGTACCTTGTGTGTATAACTAGATTGTGTTGGTGTGTGATAGCCTTGTAATACTTTCTTGTTGATTTGTTAAGTAAACTTGCTAGGATGCTACGTGTGTTAGTATCTTGTGATGTTTGTGTAAAGGGTTTCGACCATCGCGCTTAAGTTGTTTAACTATCAGTAGTTATGTTGGTATTGTACCGCGCCACCTTGTTTCGGAGGTTAAGTGCCTCCGTCGGGGGTAGACTCAGCGATGCAGGACCATGATTCGAGAATACCTCACGCGGGTCCAGGGACCTACGCGAGCTACGAGAGTTCCAGTTAGTGTGCGGCCTTTATGGTCATGCGGTGCATGTGGCCATGCGGATGCGTAGTCGAGCGGATCGGGAGTAGCTACCCTCGATGCGGGGTTATACCTCATGCGGGCCTATGAGGTTGGCCTACGCGAGCTGCGAGGAGTTCGGGGCTAGACGCGCACATCGAATCTGCGGGCGTGTGACCGCCTTTGATCATGTGACGGTCTAGACATATCTCATGATACATTTTATGACCTTGTTAGTACTATGGGTGTTAGTAGTCGGCTATGCCTTCGTACTTACCCTGTACGGTTTTATTATGACACAGGTGGGACCTGGTGTTCATGTGTACTCCTTGAATGTTTTATATCATGGATTGCCGGCAGTGAGGAAGGTATTCCACGGGCATGAGTGATGTTGTGGGCGTGAGACCCATTGTTATATTTGAGTAATGACTTTGAGGGCATGAGTCCCTGACTTAACATGACTATTTATGTATTGTGGACTGTAGTTTGGTTATCATACATGTCTCCTGCTTTATATAGACTATTATGATTTCATTTACAGTATTTTTACAAGTTTCACATACTTGGTACCTGTTATCTTGACCTCGCCCGGAGCTGCGTTCATCCGCAGTAAGTACATCGGTTGTGGATCCGCGCTCTTAGGATCACAGTTCAGCTTTTTGGGAAGCTCCGTTTCTCCGGAGGCTTGTCTTTGGTATAGTCCCCTGTCAGTGTAGTTACTTGTACATTCAGGGGTATGGCGGGGCCCTGTCCCGTCATAGTTATGGTTACATTCTTAAGTGCATGTAATCTTGTTGTGGGCAGGGTTGTAAAAGGATTTAACTGTTCAGGTTGATATATATATGTATATATTTCAGGAAGGTGACCGTTTTGGTTAGCCTAGTTCATGCTTTATGACTTGTCTCATATTTTAGTTTTTTTTTATTTCCGCTGATTTTCTCTGATGTTGTATCACTAGGGTGCCCGGGGTAAGGCACCAGTCACGGGCCCGGGATCGGGTCGTGACAGCCTGTGCCCTCACACTCCTCTGTGTTCCACTAGCAGCTCTCTCTGCTGCCCTGCCCCTCTGGGCCCTGGTTGCCTTGCGCAGAGGCATAACTAGCACAAACGAATACGCCAGAGGGAGTCCAACTTATAACACAGCTCTAAGGCACGATCTCAGAGTGAGAAGAATGGAAACCAATCCTAAATATCCTGCAGCCTCCTGATTATAGGTGTGGTGCACAACACGCCGATAATCAAGACTCTACTAGATACGGTGTGTACACACTTTCCGAGGATTAACTGCTCTGATACCACTTTTGTCACGACCCGACCTCGGGCCCGCGACTGGTGCCTTACCCCGGGCACCCTAGTGATACAACATCAGAGAAAATCAGTGGAAATAAAAACTCATAAAAGATAAACTGTGAAATAAGAAAACAGGCTAACCAAAACGGTTACCTTTCTGTATATATAAATAAAAACTTGAACAGTTACATCCTATACAAACCACCCCACAATAGTACTCTGCACCTAAGAATTTTTATAACAACTATGACGGACGGGGCCGCCATACCACGAATGTACAAGTACCTACAATCTCGAGGAATCATACCAAAAGATAAGCCTCAGAAGAAGCGGAGCTTCCTAAAACTTGGCTGTGATCCTATGAGCGAGGATCAACAACCGGTGTACCTCTACCTGCGGCATTAACGCAGCCCCCCGAAGGAGGTCAGTACAACAAGTACCAAGTATGTGAAACCGAAAATACAGTAAATGAAATCATAATAGTCTATATAAAGCAGGAGACATGTATGATAACCAAACTACGATACCTGATATGTAGCGATCATGTCAAGTCGATGACTCACGCTCGTAAAGTCATCACTCAAATATAACCCGGGAATTTAACCCGCACAACGGCCGCATGCCCCGACATCTTACCTCGGTATAAGCATGGACATGGAACCATCCTAATGGAAGCATACTCGTGGGCCACCCATCGTGTCAGTATGTCCAAAGGAAATAACAAGATAACAATCATAATGGAAGCATACTCGTGGGCCACCCATCGTGTCAGTATGTCCAAAGCAAATAACAAGATAGCACTCTAATGGAAGCATACCGTGGGCCACCGATCGTGTCGGTATGTCCAAAAGGAAATAACAAGATAACAATCATAATGGAAGCATACTCGTGGGCACCCATCGTGTCAGTATGTCCAAAGCAAATAATAAGATAACACTTAATGGAAGCATACGTGGGCACCCATCGTGTCTGTATGTCCAAAAGGAAATAACAAGATAACAATCATAATGGAAGCATACTCGTGGGCCACCCATCGTGTTAGTATGTCCAAAGCAAATAACAAGATAACACTCCTAATGGAAGCATACGTGGGCGCCCATCGTGTCGGTATGTCCAAAGGATCGATATAGTGGAAGCATACGTGGGCCACCCGTGTCGGTATATCCATCAATCAACCGGATAGCGGCCTCCAACGAGACGCGGTATACGTAAATACAACACTTGCACAACAAAGGCTATCACCACAAGCATAGGCAAGTTCAACATACTCATAGACTTTCATTTTATTACAACAAATCGGATTTTAACCCCAAGGTACTACGTATTTTAACTCTTTAAAAGATCCATTTCTTTCACAAAAAGTCACACGATACCCGTAGTATCAAAATAGAGTAACTATCTTTTTAAGTAAACCAAAACAATTTCCATATCTTCTTTTCGAATAAACCAACTTAAGACAAAACCATGACTTCCTTTTAAACCATTTTAAGACAAAACCATGTCTTTCTTTAAAACCAAAACACTTTAATTTCCTCAAGTCTCTTTTCTATTAGAAAACAAGTTCCTTACTTTGGAATTTAAGAAAAATCAATACTTGTTATTAATGATCTTATTAAAGCAACCATGATCTAGGAAATGTAATACAATTTTGTCTTATCTTAGCTTCTATGCAGATGGAGGTTTCTACTGGTTTTAATATAATTAATTATTTGTCAATACATTTTCCTTTATTAACGCTGCAGTGGTTTGTTCGATACTTATTCTCATTTCTGAAATCAATATAACTTATTCCTTTTTAAAACCCAATTACCCATTTCTCATAAATGCGGTTTCACAACTTTTTAACACAAACCAAGTCCTTAATATTTCACATCAAGTCATTTATAAGTCAAGTCTCTTATCTTTTAAAACCACAGACCATTTCTTTACCTACATAAAGTTGTTATAACAAACTTCCCATAAAGCGTTATAACACTTTATGTTTTAAACCAACCAAATTCGTTTAGCACACGTCGTCTCGTACTACATAGTTCCTGACAATCATGCTAGAAAAGATAGGAAGATGTTCACATACCTCGACGATTATCGACAATTAGCAAAATGCTCCAAGTACTATAACCCCGCTAGCCTTTTCCACCCTTCAAGTAGAATACGCTACTCGTAGTACTTCAACCTATAAAGGCCACAAAACGTCTATCAACCTCTAGATCTCTTCATAGAACAATTCAAAGCACAAGGTCATTATTCTACGGAAAATTCGCAGCACTCCTCCCGTAACCACATAAATCTCCTCTATATCAAGGCCCGCTATCAAGCCAACAACTCAAAGGGGTTACGTCTAACCGGACGTGTACAACATCGCCACAATAATACTACAAGTCTACAGTAAATACGGTCAATGTAAATCTGGTTCAATTATTATTAATATTCATTCTATATATAGTATACTCAACTATACATTACTCTGACATGTAATTTCCAATTACAATAGGGGATAAAGATCATTACCTCGATAAGCCCAAAATTATCCAAGTTTTATAAGTCGATCTGAGCAACATTTAGCTCCATTCCTTACGCTCCAACCCGCTCCAAGCAACCCTTACAAGTTTCTAAACAACTTCTCTTAACACTTCATCTAAGCTTATGAAGATTTTTCTAGAGTTTTATTTTGCGACTAAGGAATAAAGTAGTATTTTCGGGCTCTTAGTATAAAGATAACTTTGGAATACTACAAGGGATTTTTGGCTAAGTTATATGGGATTATAACAATACTTGAAGAAATTCTTTCACAAGAGGGTGTTGGGCGAGAACCACAAAGGGAGGAGGAATTTTTGCCTTGGAAATATATTTCAAGTGAGGATGAATAAAGTCTTGCAACAAGGGGGTATTTATAGAGAAATCAATGGCTAGGATCAAAGCAAGTGTATGGTGAGGATTTGGTCCATGTGGAGTGGAGTCTTCCAACCAAGTGTCCACCACAACAATGAGACATGTGTCCACCACAAAATGGGACAAGTGGCTTGCCACTTGTCCACCAAACGCCCAAACACTTGTCCACCAACCATTCGCCAACATGGCCACATGGGGTGACACGTGTCGCCCTACTCGTCAAAATATCTCATCTTGAAAATATCCGTAATGCCAAAAATCCGAAAATAAAGTGGGCCCAAAACCATAAATTCTCGTGGGCCACGTGACCAATTTCGAAATAAAATTTCATAATTCTCAAATATTCTAAAAGTCGAATACCAAATGGAATCAATTCCCATTAACGAACCTTTTTCTTCACAAAATCCGGAAACTTTTCCGTCGAAAAATCACATCTTTCTTCCTTTCCAATTTTAATGTCGTATTCTCGTACGTACGTCCTCATATACATACCCTGGAACTATGGGGTGTAACAAAGGGGATGGCCCAGTTATTAGCCTGGATCGTGGCGAGGCACGAGGATAGGTTGGATGCAGCAGTTCCAGTTCCAGTAGTACCCGTGGTTCACCAGAGGTCGGATAGTTTGAGACTTCGGGACTTTCTGAGTTGCAGCCCGCCAGAGTTGTTATACCCCGTAGTTGCAGGGTATGTATGTGAGGACGTACGTGCGAGCGTACGACACAAATTTTGAAAAGAAAGAAAGATGTGAGTTTTCGACGGAAAAGTTTCCGGTTATTTGTGAAGAAAAAGGTTCGTTAATGGGAATTGGATTCCCAGATTTGGTATTTGGACTTCATAGATTACATTAGAATTTTGAGATTTTATTTTCGGAAATGGTCACGTGGGCCCACTGAGAAATTTACTGTTTTGTGGGGCCACTTTGTTTCGATTTTGGCCATTGTGGATATTTTTGAAAGACGTTTTGAGGGCGATAGGAGGGTGACACGTGTCACCCCGCCAGTGGCTTGGCGAGAAGTTACATTTGGGCGCAGTGCACTCAGAGTCGTTTTCGAAAGCGTTTCCACGACTTTCGTAGGAAAATTCCGGCTATGTCCTTTTTAATTTTTGCGGATTTTTAGAGGCGAAACATTTTGGACCAACGGGAGGGTGACATGTGTCACCTCACATTGAAGCTTGTGGCGTCAGTGGACGATTGGTTCACGAATTGGATTGATATTGTGGCTCGCATTTTTGGCCCTAGTGGTTCCTTGTTTTGTGCCTTGTTTTGGCCTTGTTTTGTGGCTTGTCTTGTGCCATGTTTTGTGGAGTAGGGGTTAGGGTGCACTTGGCTTGATCAAGGCCTTACACTTGCCTTGCACATGGCTTGATCTTGGCCCTTGGTTGGCATTTGGGTTTGCGATAAATACCCCGCTGTGAAGACTTCATTCATCCACAAATGTTTCCAAGTCTTGAATCCCTCCTCCTCTTGTTGACTCTCGTCCAAGAGCTCCTCTCCCTGAAAGTGGCCTTTGGCGGTGAGGTCTCCACTCACGCATGAGGTCTAGCCGTAGGGTACCACTGCCTAGTTGTTTTAGTATAATACCCTTGTTGTGGTATAGAAATACTCCCTAGTATTGTTATAATGCCCAAAATACCTTAGCCTTGTACCTTGTAGTATTCCAAAGATACCTCTTTACGTAGAGTCGGAAATACTACCTTTTGTCCTTTTAGTCTCAAACCGAAACCACAAGGAAATCTTCATAGTTGGTTGAAGTATGTGAGTAGAAGTTGGTTAGAACTTCTAAGGGTTGTTTGGAGTGGTTTGAGCGCACGGGTGGAGCTAAACCTTGCTCGGGAGCGACATTAAACTCGGATAATTTTGGGCTTATCGAGGTAATTATCTTGTCCTCTATTGTAATTGGAAATTACATGTTTGGTTGAATATATAGTTGAAGTATACTATATATGGAACTACTTAGTATTCGTGATGTCTTTTGACTTAAGCTGAAGAATAAAGAATCGAATTGTATTTACATAGGGTGTATTGCGGTAGACTTGTGTAGTATTCGAGTAGAATTGTACACGTCGGGTAGGCGTGTAAACCCCCTGGTTGGCTTGGTAGCCAGGCCTCGATAGAGGAGGAGATTTCTGTTGTTGCGGGAAGTCTTTGCGAATTTTCTATAGAATGATAGAAACTTGTGTTTTGGGGTTAATAGACGTTTTGACCTTTATAGGTGAAAGTACTAAGAGTAGCGTATTCTACTCGAGAGTGGAAAGGGCTAGCAAGGTTGTAGTACTTGGAGCATTTTGCTTATTGTCGATAAATCGTCGCGAGGTATGTGAACCTCTTCCTATCTTTTCTAGCATGATTGTTGTGAACTATGTAGTGCGGTAGGCGTACATGTGCTAAGTGATTTGGTTGGTTTAAAACATAGGGTGTTATAATAGCTTTATGGGAAGTTAGTTATAACGACCTTATGTAAGTGAAAATGGTTTCTTGATGTTAGAAGTTAAGAGACTTGATCTTATAAGATAAGAGACTTAACTTATTTGTTTTAATGTGGATGTTTGTGTGAAACCTCATTCGTGAGTAATGAGTACTTGGTTTTAAAGGGATAATGTTTCTTGATTTGGGAATCGAATGTGTATCGACAGACCAACTGCAGCGTTAATAAAGGAAAATGTATTGAATAATGATGTGTTGTATTAAAACCGGTAGAAACCTCCATCTGCATAGAAGCTAAGATGAGACAAAATGATATTACATTTTCTAGATCATGGTCTTTGTAATAAGATCGTTATAAACAAGAATAAACAACTCACGTATATGACATATTTAACTCAATTTTTCTAAAATGTAATCAAGTGATTAAGTTTGGGAACTATGAAACCATTTGAAAATGAGAAGCTAGAGTAATTGAAACTAGGCAAACCGGAACTTAGGAAAGAATGTTGTTACTTGATTTTGAAAAGGAAGGTGGGTTGGTCATTCTAATACTACGTATCGGGTGACTTTTATAAAAGTAATGGATCTCTTTTAAAAAGAACTTAACGTATGTAGTACTTTGGGGTTAAAAACCGGACTTTGGCATAAAATGAAAGTACTTTGAGTTGTGTGAAACTTACTATGCTTGTTGTTGTGAATCTTGCCTATGCTTGTGTTGATAGCCTTTATTGTACTAGCGTTGTGTTTATGTGTTTGCGCGTCTCTCGATAGAGGTCGGTTGGTAGTTGAGAACTTACTTGGATGTCTTGCGGCGTGGCGGAGAAATTCCGCAGATGCGTTCTGTTGATAGCATTATTGTTGTTAATCGCTTTGGACATCGCGACACGATCGTAGCGCGCGGGTATGCTTCCATTTTGGTTAAGGTCTTGTGGTTAATCGCTTTGGATATCTTGCGACGCGTGCGCGCGGGTATGTTTCCATTCGATTATCGCCTTGTGATTTCCTTTTGGACATCTCGACACGATGCGTAGCGCTGCGGTATCGTCCATTTGGAAAGTTGTCTTATTGTTTCCCTTTGGACATCACCACGATGCGTAGCGCGCGGGTATGCTTCCATTTGGATTCTGTCTTGTTGTTGAGTCACATGGACATGTCTACACCGTCTGAGTCGGGGGCATGTGGCCATGGGACATTGGTATTATTGTTGCATCATGGACATGTCTACACCGTCACGATGATTCGGGGCATGCGGCCATAATGCGAACGATTGATGTTGTGGGCGTGAGACCCATAGTTATATTGGAGTGATGGTATTTTATGTTGTGAGCGTAGTTTGGTTATCATACATGTCTCCGCTTTATATAGACTAGTATGATTTCATTCTGATATTATGCATTTCACATACTTGGTACTGTTGTCTTGACCTCCTTGAGCTGCGTTCATCTGCAGTAGAGGTACATCGGTCGTGGATCCCGCTCTTAGGATCACGATTCAGCGTATTGGGAAGTTCCGTTTCTTGAGGCTTATCTTTTGGTATGTGTTCCACGAGTTGTAGGTTCTTGTACATTGAGGTATGGCGGGGCCACTGTCCGTCATAGTCGTGTAAATCTTAAGTGCAGTAGTCTGTTGTGGCGGGGTTGTAAAGGATTAAAGCTGTTCGAGTTTTATGTATATCGAAGGCAAGCTGTTTTGGTTGCTTTGTTTATTTATGATATCTCTTGTTAAATGACTCATGTTTTTTTGTTCGCTGATTTTCTCGATGTATGTATCACTAGGGTGCCCGGGTAAGGCACGATGCGGGCCGGGCAGTCGTTACAAAAGTGGTATCGAGCGATTAATCCTCGGAAAGTGTCTGAACCGTGTCTAGTAAGTCTTGATTATCGATGTGTTGTGCACCACATCTATAATCGGGAGGCTGAGACATTTAGGATTAGTTTCCATTCTTCTCATCACGAGATCGTGCCTTAGAGCATGTTGTAAGTTGGACCCTCAGCGTATCTCGTTTTACGATTATGCCTCCGCGAGCAGCGAGCCAGAAGGGCAAGGCAACCGAGAGTCTTGCTAGTGAGATCTGAGGAGTACGAGCGCGAGCCCGAGCGATACACGAGTTGTGCCGGATGGCGGGTTTTGTAGCGCCCTTGACCCAGTGAAGGTTAGAGCGCAACAATAGGCTGCGAGACGCGATACACGAGCCTCAGTCCCGCGATGCAGGCGAGAGAGATGGGTTACAAGAGATGGCGATTCTTGGCGAAGTCGTGGCAGATATGAGGATAAATGGAATCACGGATTCCAGTTCGATGCACCGATGGTTCACCCGGCGAGATAGTTTGAGGCTACGGGACTTTACGAGTGTAGCCGCTTGAGTTTCTGGATCGAGGCACGAGGATGATCGCGAGGAGTTCATCTGGCGATTCTGACGGATCATGCGGGTGATCAAGGCTTGAAACCAGTCTGTGACCTTTGGTTCGCATCGGTGCGTGATACATGATCGATTGGTTTTGATTCATGGGAGCTTTCAGGGAGAGCATGCACCTCAGCAGTATGGGATGAGTTTTGGGGCTTTCCTCACGCACTTCTTGCCTCGCGAGATGAGGAGAACGCGGTAAACGATTTTATTCGAGGCGAGAGGCGCCGTCGGGAGTACAATGTCGAGTTCGATTCTTTGGCTCGATATGTCCTGCGCTAGTTGCGAATATGGAGGATAGGAGTGCATCGCCACGTCACCGGGCTTGATGATTATATGGCGAATCTTGTGCGGGTGTTTCTCTTGGGGCATGGACATTGCCGCATGCGAGCTCATGCGCTAGGATGTGAGGCACGGAGGGTCGACGGAATGACACGGATCAGCGAGAAGAGAGGCGGCGGCGGGGGTCGCTGGTGGCTTTCGAGCGGACCGCCTCGGTGGCGACTAGTTATATACCCACCGATGCAGTGGTCCTCCACCGTCTTGAGGCGGTCGGGGCTCGAGGTTGATTTTGCGAGCGGGGTGTTAACGGTGAAGCCACCTACCTCGTTGTGACCATTGTGGTAGACTCCATTTTGGAGAGTGTCGTGCTAGATTGGGAGTTTGTTTTGCATGCGGCCAGCGGGCCATTTTGCGAGCGTCTGCCAAGGAGCGCGGATGTTACGACTTCGACGCCGGGATCGTGGCTGGTTCATCACCTTCTACTGACTATCGCCTGCAGTGAGCCTATGATTAGAGTGGAGCGGTAGCTTCAGGTATATCCTTAACCTCTAGAGTTTTGGTATGCTTGTTATGATGATCTCATTATTGTGTGCTATGTACGGATAGCATTGTGATATGTGTGAGTTAAAATGCATGGTTAGTTGGAAGGATACGTATGGAGGCATGGTAAGTGTGAACCTTAGACTATTTCACGACTGAGACCTTAGAGGTAAGGTCGTCTTGAGATTAAAGATTCGTTTTATGTTTGACCTTTATAAGGGTGAGTAGTATACGTGGGATTTATTTGTGTGATAAGTCCATGGGTAGTGTGAGATGGAAGTGGTAGCTTTCATGATGTGAATTAGTAAGATTGTTAGGATCGGGAACAAGAGTTTGCTGCGGTTGAGTCGGGTTTAGGACCATTTGCGGGTCAAACCGTAACCCGATTTGAGGTGGGGCCATTGGGTGGTCCGCGGTGGTAGGGTCACGAGGATGCTAGGCCCAGTTTGTATGATCATCGTATGAGTTCGTGGACGCGTTCGACCGAGCGGTTCGTAAAGGCGGGAATGGCCTTAAGGAAGTTTGAGGTTAGTAAGATGACCAAGTTTGGAGGTAGTGACTCCGGAGATTTTCGAGAGCAGGTAATGTGAAGTATGGTACGTCTTGGGAGAGTTCAAGTGTTCGAGAAGCGGCACGGGTAAGGAAGGAAGATAACGTGTGTTATTTCGTGGCGGCGTGGCGTTGACAACTTGTTAGAGGAACTTCATCGATATCCGTCTTGAGAAGGAACATTCGGGGCGAATGTTTCTAAGGAAGGAGAATGTTATACCGTAGTTGCAGGGTATGTATGTGAGGGCGTGCGTGCGGCGTCTGGCAAATTTTGAAAAGAAAGAAAGATGTGAGTTTTAAGCGGAAAAGTTTCCGGTTATTTGTGAAGAAAAAGGTTCGTTAATGGGAATTGGATTCCCAGTTGGTATTTGGACTTCATAGATTACATTAGAATTTTGAGATTTTATTTTGGAAATGGTCACGTGGGGCCACGGGAGAAATTCTGGTTTTGTAGGCCCACTTTGTTTTGAGATTTTGGCCATTGTGGATATTTTTGAAGAGCGTTTTTGAGGGCCAATAGGAGGGTGACACGTGTCACCCGCTAGGTGGCTTGGCGAGAAGTTACATTTGGGCACAGTCTGCAGGCTAAGTCGTTTTCCGGCGAAAGCGTTTCCACGACTTTCGTAGGAAAATTCGGCTATGTCTTTTTAATTTTTGCGGATTTTTAGAGGCGAAACATTTTGGACCAACGGGAGGGTGACATGTCACCTCACATTGGAAGCTTGTGGCGTCAGTGGGCGATTAGTTCCGGGTGGATTGATATTGTGGCTCACGTTTTTGGCCCTATTGGTTCCTTGTTTTGTGCCTTGTTTTGGCCTTGTTTTGTGGCTTGTCTTGTGCCATGTTTTGTGGAGTAGGGGTTAGGGTGCACTTGGCTTGATCAAGGCCTTACACTTGCCTTGCACATGGCTTGATCTTGGCCCTTGGTTGGCGTTTGGGTTTCTATAAATACCCCGCTTTGTGAAGACTTCATTCATCCACAAATGTTTCCAAGTCTTGAATCCCTCCTCCCTCTTGTTGACTCTCGTCCAAGAGCTCCTCTCCCAGAAAGTGGCCTTTGGCGTGAGGTCTCCACTCACGTGAGGTCTAGCAGTAGGGTACCCACTGCCTAGTTGTTTTCGTATAATACCCTTGTTGTGGTATAGAAATACTCCCTAGTATTGTTATAATGCCCAAAATACCTTAGCCTTGTACCTTGTAGTATTCCAAAGATACCTCTTTACGTAGAGTCGGAAATACTACCTTTTGTCCTTTTAGTCTCAAACCAAACCACAAGGAAATCTTCATAGTTGGTTGAAGTATGTGAGTAGAAGTTGGTTAGAACTTCTAAGGGTTGTTTGGAGTGGTTTGGAGAGCGAGGAGTGGAGCTAAACCTTGATCAGGAGCGACATTAAACTCGGATAATTTTGGTCTTATCGAGGTAATTATCTTGTCCCACTATTGTAATTGGAAATTACATGTTTGGTTGAATATATAGTTGAAGTATACTATATATGGAACTACTTAGTATTCGGCAATGTCTTTTGACTTAAGCCTGAAGAATAAAGAACTGAACTGAACTGTATTTACATAGGACTGTATTGCGGTAGACTTGTGTAGTATTACTGAGTAGAATTGTACACGTCGGGTAGGCGTGTAAACCCCACTGGTTGGCTTGGTAGCGGCCTCGATAGAGGAGGAGATTCTGTTGTTGCGGGGAGAGTCTTCTGAATTTTCTATAGAATGATAGAAACTTGTGTTTTGGGGTTAATAGACGTTTTGACCTTATAGGTGAAAGTACTAAGAGTAGCGTATTCTCGAGGAGTGGAAAGGGCTAGAGGTTGTAGTACTTGGAGCATTTTGCTTATTGTCGATAAATCGTCGCGAGGTATGTGAACCTCTTCCTATCTTTTCTAGCATGATTGTTGTGAACTATGTAGTACGGTGAGCGTACATGTGCTAAGTGATTTGGTTGGTTTAAAACATAGGGTGTTATAATAGCTTTATGGGAAGTTAGTTATAACGACCTTATGTAAGTGAAAATGGTTTACTGATGTTAGAAGTTAAGAGACTTGATCTTATAAGATAAGAGACTTAACTTATTTGTTTTAATGTGGATGTTTGTGTGAAACCTCATTCGTGAGTAATGAGTACTTGGTTTTAAATGGATAATGTTTCTTGATTTGGGAATCGAATGTGTATCGACAGGACCAACTGCGGCGTTAATAAAAGGAAAATGTATTGAATAATGATGTGTTGTATTAAAACCGGTGAAACCTCCATCTGCGTAGAAGCTAAGATGAGACAAAATGATATTACATTTTCTAGATCATGGTCTTTGTAATAAGATCGTTATAAACAAGAATAAACTACTCACATATATGACATATGTTACTCAATTGTTCTAAAAAGGAATCAAGTGATTAAGTTTGGGAACTATGAAACCATTTGAAAATGAGAAGCTTGAGTAATTGAAACTAGGCAAACTGGAACTTAGGAAAAGAATGTTGTTACTTGATTTTGAAAAGGAAGGTGGGTTGGTCATTCTAATACTACGGGTATCGGGTGACTTTTATAAAAGTAATGGATCTCTTTTAAAAAAAGAACTTAACGTATGTAGTACTTTGGGGTTAAAAACCCGGACTTTGGCATAAAATGAAAGTACTTTGAGTTGTGTGAAACTTGCCTATGCTTGTTGTTGTGAAACTTGCCTATGCTTGTGATGATAGCCTTTATTGTACAAGCGTTGTGTTTCTGTGTTACCGCGTCTCTCGATAGAGGGTCGGTTGACTGGTTGAGAACTTACTTGGATGTCGCGTGATGGAGAAATTCCGCGAATGCGTTCTCGTTGATAGCATTATTGTTGTTAATCGCTTTGGACATACCGACCACGATCGTGGCGCGGGTATGCTTCCATTTTGGTTAAGGTCTTGTAGTTAATCGCTTTGGATATCTTGACACGATCGTGGCGCTGCGGGTATGTTTCCATTCGATTATCGCGCTTGTGATTTCCTTTTGGACATCTCGACACGATCGTGGCGCTGCGGGTATCGTCCATTTGGAAAGTTGTCTTATTGTTTCCCTTTGGACATCACGACACGATCGTAGCGCGCGGGTATGCTTCCATTTGGATTCTTTGTCTTGTTGTTGAGGTCACATGGACATGTCTACACCGATGAAGTATTCAGGGGGCATGTGGCCATGGGACATTGGTATTATTGTTGCATCGTGGACATGTCTACACCGTCACGATTAGGGGCATGCGGCCATAATCACGAACTCGATTGATGTTGTGGGCGTGAGACCCATAGTTATATTGGGTGATAGTATTTTATGTTGTGAGCGTAGTTTGGTTATCATACATATCTCTGCTTTATATAGACTAGTATGATTTCATTTCTGATATTATGCAGTTTCACATACTTAGTACTGTTATGCGACCTCGCCCGGCTGCGTTCATCTGCATGGTAGAGTCATCGATCGTGGATCCCGCTCTTAGGATCACGATTCAGCATATTGGGAAGTTCCGTTTCTTGAGGCTTATCTTTTGGTATGTGTTCCACGAGTTGTAGGTTCTTGTACATTCGAGGTATGGCGGGGCCTGTCCGTCATAGTCGTTGTAAATCTTAGAGTGCGTAGTCTGTTGTGGGCGGGTTGTAAAGATTAAAGCCCATTGAGTTTTATGTATATCTTGAAGGCAAGCTGTTTTGGTTGCTTTGTTTATTTATGATATCTCTTGTTAAATGACTCGTGTTTTTGTTCGCTGATTTTCTCGATGTATGTATCACTAGGGTGCGGGGTAAGGCACGATGCGGGCCGGGCGGGTCGTTACAAGTTCTATGGGTAGAGGCACGAGGATGATCCGCGGGAGTTCATCAAGCGATTCTGACGGATCGTGAGTGATCAAGCCGGAGACCGAGTCGGTGGTCTTAGGTTCGCATCGGCTGCGTGATACTGCAGTCGACTGGCTTGATTCATGGGAGCTGTCCCGGGGGGAGTATGCACCTCCAGCTGTTTGGGACGAGTTCTCAGAGGCATTTCTCACTCACTTTTTGCCTCCACAGATGAGGAGAGCACGAGCCGATAGATTTTTTATGTTGAGACAGAACGAGCGTACGGTTCGGGAGTACAACATAGAGTTTGACTCGTTGGCTCGGTATGTCCCCGCTTTAGTGGCAGATATGGAGGATAGAGTGCACCGCTATGTCACAGGACTTGACGATTACTTAGCATAGGGTTGCACGGGTGTAGCTCTTCGGTAGGGCATGGACATTGCCGTATCTGAGCTTATGCACGGGGATGGAGGAACGTAGAGACCGGCGTAGGGACGGAGATCAGCATAAGAGGGCGGGATAGCGAGGTCCTTGGTAACTCAGAAACATACCACTTGGCAGAGCTAGTCATATACCTCATCCGATTGAGTGGTCCTCCGCGATCTTGGGGCGTCACAGGTATTGAGGCGGTCGGGCTCGAGGTTCAGATTTTCGGGAAGCGGGGTGTTAGCGGATGAAGCCCCCCTACCTCGGTGTGGCCGTTGTGGTAGGCTCCATGGTGGGGAGTGTCGTGCTAGTTTGGGAGTTTGTTTTACATGCGGCCGTGAGGCCATTTGCGGCTTGTCAGGCAGGTGGCAGGTGGGATAGCACGACTACGGGATCATTTGCGGGTTCTTCACGGGATGTTCATACACCAGAGCCACGGCGGAGTCGCGGTGGAAGTTCGATTTTAGCGGTCCTTTGAACCGCCTTTATTTTGATTTTCGGTATATCCTTAACCCTACAGAGACTAGTTTGTATTGATGATATGATGATGTGTTAAGTGTTATGTTCGGATAGCTTGTGTTAAAATGTGATTTAGAAGCACAGTTTGTGAAAAGGGTAAGTGCAGGATGAGACAATTGTGAACCTTAGAATTTATAACAGTTGAGACCGAGACCTTAGGTGTAAGGCCGTCTTGAGTAAAAGATTTTACGGTTAGTCTTTGTCGGAGTGCATAGTATACGTGGAGTGTTTGTATGATAATTCCATGGGTAGTTTGAGATAGAACTGGTAGCTGTCATGACGTGAATTAGTAAGATTGTTCTGGATCGGGGAACGAGAGAGTTTGGCGCGATATTGGGTCGGATTGAGGCCAGATTGCGGGTCAACCCGCAACCCGGATTGAAATGAGGTAAATTTGAGGTGGTCCCGCTAGGTGATGGGGTCACGAGGGTGCAAGGCCCAAGTTTAGATAACCATTGTACGAGTTCGTAGACGCGTTCGACCATAATCGGATCATGAAGGCCGGGATTGGCCTTTAAGGAATGTGAGGCTGGTAAGATGACCAAGGTTGGAGGTAGTAACTCCAAGATTTTGGAAAATGAAGCAATGACGGAAGTATGGTACGTGTACTAGAAAGAGTTGGGGTGTTCGAGGAGGGTACGACGAGTAATAAAAGAGGCAAAGATGTGTTAAGAAGATGGAAGTGTCTTTTTTATAAGTAAGGATGTAAAGAAAGTATCCTTTGGACCATGGGTGGAGCTAATGGTATTGATATACGCTTTAGAGATGATTCTTCGTTGGCTCGGATGTGCGTTTTCGCGCGTATGTTGTATTATGGCCATGTGTGGCAGAATTGGTTTCGTTAGTATAGAGGGAAGACTATACCGGCACAGGTATGTTTTGAGACTTAGAAGGAACATTCGGGACGAATGTTTCTAAGGGGGGGAGAATGTTATGCCCCGTAGTTCCGGAGTATGTATGTGAGGACGTACGTACAATGTATACGCCCTAATTAGGGTAAGATTGATAGAATTGTTTTCCGACAAAAATTATTCCGAACCTTGTGAAGGAAATTTTACGTTTTCAATAATATTTTTACGATTATGGAATTTTTCCGAGAGATGAAATATTTTGGACCAATAGGAGGGCGACAAGTGTCACCCCTAGATTGGGCCATGTGGGACGAAATTGAGTGGACAAGTAGGCAAGACAAGTGGCCAAAAGTCTTGCATGGCTAGTCTTGGCTTGGATGAATTTGGCTAAGTTTAGTGGGCAAGTCTTGCATGGTCAAGGTCTTGCATGGCTTTAGTAAGACAAGTGTGGGAAGGAACCTTCACATATGATCTCTACCTTACACATGTGTTAATCTCAACCCTTGGTTGTGCTATATAAACCCCCTTTGGGGATTAAAATCAGCCAAAATTAAAATTTTAAAATAATTTAAAAAAATTTCCTCTCCCTCCTTCTATATATTGATTTGGTCCAACCCCCCCCCCCCCCCCTCCCCTAACCAAATGTTCTCCAAAAATTCTTTAACTTATAAGTGTTCTTCCTTAATGTGTTAGGAAGATTATTAACCAAGAGTTAGACAAGATTTCACACCCCTAGCCTCAAAAACCTTCCCTTGGCCGAGAGTAGGCAGATTTTCGAAACTGTTTTGGGCAGATTTTTTAGTCAAGTTTGGAAGGGAATATCTCCTAGCATATAAGGAGTTTTTGGGTGTTTAAAAAACCTAAAATGAAGTTCGTCAAGTCTAGTTTCCAACGCAACAAACCACTCGTCGATAGGATACTGGAGTAGAGAGTTATCGACGTTGGAAGTTCAGCTGACGAAGCAGTAGCTAAAAATCTGGACAGTCACGTTTTTGGGCTATCTTGAGGTAATGAACCTTAACCTCCTTATGAAGTTGATTTATTATGTATATATGGATATTATACATATATTGGAGGTATATTATGGACTATAAGATATAAATAAAGATTTGGATCTTGCTAAGAAGTTAACAACAAAGAAACTATAACTTATATAAAGATTGGAATATAAGTTGAAGGACTAATGAAGTAATTGGATAAGTGTTATTGTAAAAGTTGGCCAAGGACCCCAACTTAAGGACCGTATCTACTTTGGACTTTTTACTTTGGACTTCTTTACTTATTCTTATTATGAAGGGAGATAGTAAACCGCGTTACCGTTTGGGCGTGTTATCCCCTTCTTTTACTTAATGTTATTATGAAGGGAGATAGTAAACCGCGTTACCGTTTGGGCGTGTTATCCCCTTCTTTACTTATTATTATTATGAAGGAGAGATTGTTAATCGCGTACCGTTTGGGCGTGTTATCCCCTTCTTTACTTATTATTATTATGAAGGAGAGATTGTTAATCGCGTTCCGTTTGGGCGTGTTATCCCCTTCTTTAGTTATTATTGTTATGAAGGATAGATTGTTAATCGCGTTCCGTTTGGGCGTATTATCCCCTTATTTAGATTTCAGTATTATTGCACCTTAATTATAGTAGGTTAATCACGGTTATCGGGCCTTGGAAAAGATGGGAAATTGAGTAGAAACGGGGGAGGTGCTGCCGAATTTTCCGTAGGATATGGAACTTGTTCTTAGAAATATCCTACGAAGATGTTATACCCCGTATTTTCAGAGTATGTACGTAAGGACGTACGTAGAAAATTTGAAACTTGTACTAAGGCTTGGCCGAATTAATTTTGTTCACAACACCCGTTTAGAGTCGTTTTTCGAAAGCGTTTTCCACGACTTTCGTAGGGAATTTCGGCTATGTCATTTTTAATTTTGCGGATTTTTAGAGAGACGAAGCGTGTTGGGCCAACAAGAGGCGCCACTTGGCACCCTCCCATTAGCGGGCGTAAGGGCTCGGATTGGGCGAAATGGAGAGGTGTAGTTGGTAGGATATTTTGTGTGTTAGTTGGTCGAGGACACGTGGGTGAATCTTGGCCTACACTTGCTTGCACTTGGCAAGATCTTGGCCATTGGTTGGCCTTCACTTGACCTATAAATACCCCTTCCCTTTGAAGACTTCTTCATCCAAAAATCTCTAAGTCTTGAGAGCTCCCCTCCCATTTCGTGAGGCCCCTTGGCAGGAGAGCGCCCCTCTAGTAGTGTGGCGTGGGTACCCACTAGCCTAGTTGCTTTAGTATAATACCCCTTTGTGGTGTAGAAATACTCTCAAAAGTATTGTTATAATGCCCAATTACCTTAGCCGTATACCTTGTTGTATTCTAAGGTTATACCTATCTGAAAATGCCGAAATACTATTATACTTAGTCGGTCACAAAACCGAAACCTAGGAAAATCTCCATAGTCATTTGGAGTATTGAGTAGAAGTTAGTTAGAACTTCTAAGGGTTGTTTGGGCGGGTCGGGCCGCAGATAGGAGCTAAACCTTGCTCGGGATCGACATTTAAACTAGGATAATTATGGGCTTATCGAGGTAATTATCTTGTCCTCTATTGTAATTGGAAATTACATATTGTTAGAATATATAGTTAAAGTATACTATATATAGGCGAACGTAGTTATCGTGATGTCTTTTGACTTAAGCACGAATAATACTTACGCAATGTCTTGCGACTTAAGCTGAATTTAAAGAAGAATCTTGAGCGTAATTACATATGGTGTATTACAGTAGACTTATGTAGTAGTGCAGTGGAGTAGAATTGTACAGTTAGGGTTAGGCGTATAACCCCGCGGTTGGCTTGGTGGCGGCCTCGATAGAGAGGAGATTTCTGTTGTTGCGGGGAGGTCTTGCCGAATTTTTAGGTAGAATGTTCTACGATGAGATCTAAATGTTAATAAAGCGCCTTGTGGCCTTATAGGTTGAAGTACTACGTGTGGCGCGATCTACTTGGCTTAAGGAGTAGCGAAGCGGTTGGAAGTACTTGGGCGTTTTGCTATTAGTCGATACTCGTCGCGAGGTATGTGAACCTCTTCCTATCTCTTCTAGCATGATATGTGTGAACTATGTAATGCGGTAAGCGTCATGTTCTAAGCGTATTTGATTAGTTTAAAACATAAAGTGTTATAACGGCTTTATGGGAAGTTGGTTATAACGACTTTATGTTGGTAAGAAAATACTTGTGGTCTTTAAAAGGTAAGCGATTTGAACTATAAGCGGCTTGTTATGTGTTAATAAAGAACTTGAAGTATTTCAAAGATTTTGAATCATTTTGAAAGAAGAAGTAATACTTGGTTTTGAAAAACTTAAGAGTTATACTAGCTTTATGGGAAGTTAGGTATAACGGCTTAAGAATGTTTCTTGATTTGGAAATCGAATGTATCGACAAACCAACTGCAGCGTTAATAAAAGGAAATGTTTTGGCTAATTAAGTATTATTAAAACCGGTAGAAACTTCCATGCATAGAAGCTAAGATGAGACAAAATGATATTTCTAGATCACATTCTTTGTAATAAGATTGTTATAAACAAGAATATCCTACTCACATATAAGACTTATGTTTCTCAGTTGTTTAAAAGAGAATTATATTCTTAAATGAATAAGACTATGAACTACGAGACCTTTCTAAAATAAGAAACGTGAACATTTGAAATTAGGCAAACTTGGGCGTTTGGAAAATAATGTTGTTACTTGATTTTACAAAGGTAAGTGTTTTAGTTTATTTAAAAGGCGATCACTTTATTTTATACTACGGGTATTGTGTGACTTATGTGAAAGCAACGGATCTTTTAAAAGATTTAATGTATGAAGTACTTTAGGGGTAGATACGAACTTGTTAGCTTAAAGTACCTTGTGTGAATAACTTGATTGTCTTTGGTTTGAGATAGCCTTGTAAATACTTTCTTGTTGATGTGATAAGTGAAAATGTTAGGATGCTACGTGTGTTAGTATCTTGTGTGATCGTGATGTAAGGGGTCATTCTTGTTGTGCTTACGTTGTTAAGCGTTAAGCGTGTACTATTATTGTATCACATACCCTTTGACTTATTATACTGAGGGCTTGCCACCTTGATGCGGTCTTTACGGCTATGCGGTCCTCGTGACTATGCGAGTCGCGGTAGCTCGGGATTGATCATTCGGGTGTTTAACACGATGCGGGGATTCCTATGCGGTCTGTTGAGACTACGCGGTCTTTTGAGACTATGCGGGTTGCGGGAGCCTGGCGGATACCGAGGGTTAGCCGCCCGATGCGGGGTATACCTCGGTGATGCAGGACCATGATTCGAAATACCTCATGCGGGTCCGTGTGTGACCTATGCGGGCTGCGAGTTCGAGGATAGACGCGCATTGATATTGCGGGCGAGTGGCGGCCGATCATGTGGTGCGGTGCAGAAAGACCTCGGGATACGGTTTGTGGTATTTTTGGTAGTGGGTCTTAGTAGTCGGCTATGCCTTCGTACTTGCCGTCACGGTTTTATTGTGATAACTTTGAGGCGTGAGTCACGACTTGACATATTTGCTTATTTGTTGTGAGCGTAGTTTGCTTATCATACATGTCTCTGCTTTATAGACTATTATGATTTCATTTCTGATATTTTTAGTTTCACATACTAAATTTGTTATCTTGACCTCGCCCGGGCTGCGTTCATGCCAAGTTGAGGTACACGATCGTTGATCCTAGCTCTCGAGTCCGCAGTTTGGCGTTTGGGAAGCTCGTTTCTCGGAGGTTTATCGGTGGTATAGTCCTGTCGTAGTAAGTGTTTACATTCGGGGTTTGGCGGGGCCACTGTCCGCCATTGTTGTCATATCGTTCTTAAGTGCATGAAATCTTGTTGTGGCGGGGTTTGTAAAAGGATTAAACTGTTCGTGTTGAAAAAGTTGTTATTTACATATATCGAAAAGGCAAGTTTTCTCAGTTATTGTTTCATATTTCATAATATGTCTTGTATCGTTTATGTTCGTGATTACTCGATGTTGTATCACTAGGGTGCGGGGTAAGGCACGATCCACGGCCCGAGAATCGGGTCGTGACAAAAGTGGTATCGAGCGATTAATCCTCGGAAAGTGTCTACTGACCGTATCGATGAAGTCTTGATTATCGGTGTGTTGTGCACCACACCAATAATCGTGAGGCTATAGGGTATTTAGGATTGGTTTCTATTCTTCTCACTCGAGATCGTGCCTTAGAAATGTTGTAAGTTGGACCCTCGGCGTATTTCTTTCCTACTGCCGTTATGCCTCGCGTAGGGCAACCCGCCCGGGAGGGCAAAGCGGCGGAGGCTGCGAGTAGAGTTGAGGGTGGCGAGGCACAGCCCAATCATTACCTAGGGTAGTGCTTCGTTCGGGAGTTTTGCGACGTCACTAGCCCAGAGAGTTTGCAGCGTGGCGATTCCCAGCTGCGGCCATGATATTTGAACGCCGGTTCCACGGCCAGAGCGGTGAATATAGAGTGCAAAGAAAGCGACCTGTTACTAGCTATGGATGTGGCTACCAGAGAGTATACCGATGTACCACGGGTCTTGATGACTATCTAAGAGAGGGTTGTGCAAGAGTAATACTTCAGTTAGGCTTGAGCATGGCACGTATGCGGGCTTATGCGGCGAGCCAAACATAGAGATTTCTGGGTTAACAGGACAACGAGAGAGGCGAGCGGCCGAGTCCTTTAGTAACTTTCGGCGAGTCGCCTCACGGCCAGATTAGATATGCACCTCGCCCGGTCTGAGTGGTCTTCCAGATTTCGGGGCGTTCGGGGTGTGCGAGAGTTGGTCGAGAACTCCGGGGCTTCGGTTACAGTGTGAGCGCCATCGGGAATGTCGTCTTTTAGTTGGTACTTGTTGTACCTACGACCGTCCGGGTCTGATGTCGATGGGGTGTCCTTGTAGGAGGACTTAGCCTTCAGGATCGGTGGGTAGTTCGTCATCTTCCTTAGCTATGAGCCCTACGTGGCAGGTTTGATTAGAGCGACTAAGGGAGTGAAAGCGATGAATATAGATATATCTTTAACCTCAGAGATCAGTATGTGTGATAAGGTGAGTATACCTTAAGTGCTATGTTCTGATAGCAGTGTGTTAGTCGTGATTAGATCATGGTTGTTTAAACCGAGTAAGATTTTGGGGGATAGAGAAGGTGTGAGCCTTAGAGCTTTTTACGTAAAGACCTTAGAGGTGAGGCCATCTCGAGAAAGGTGTAGTGTTATGTTTGACTCTTATCGGAGTGCATAGTGCACGTGAGTTATGTTGGGATAGGTCCTAGTAGTGTGGAATGAAAGGGGTAGTTGAGCTAAGTGTTATACCCGTAGTTGCGAGGTATGTATGTGAGGGCGTGCGTGCGAGTCTGCAGAAATTTTGAAAAGAAAGAAAGATGTGAGTTTTCAGCGGAAAAGTTTAGGTTATTTGTGAAGAAAAGGTTCGTTAATGGGAATTGGATTCCCATTTGGTATTTGGACTTCATAGATTATATTAGAATTTTGAGATTTTATTTTGGAAATGGTCACGTGGGGCCACGGGAGAAATTCTGATTTTGTGGAACCCACTTTGTTTTGAGATTTTGGCCATTGTGGATTTTTTTGGAAGACGTTTTTGAGGGCCAACGGGAGGGTGACACGTGTCACCCCGCCTAGTGGCTTGGCCGAATGACATTTGTCTGGCACACTTTGGTTAGAGTCGTCTTTTAACGAAGCGTTTTATAACTTGCGAGGAAAATTCGGCTATGTCTTTTCTTATTTTTGCGGATTTTTAGGAGACGAAACATTTTGGACCAACGGGAGGGTGGCGTGTGTCACCCAATGGAAAGCAAGTGGGGCGACTTGGCCGATTGAAGCGAGTTGTGGTAGATATTTGTGTAGATATTTGTGAGGTTTTAAGGAGGAGGGTCTAGGGTGCACTTGGCTTGATCTTGGCCTTACACTTGCCTTGCACATGGCTTGATCTTGGCCATTGGTTGGCTTTTGGTTTTGCTATAAATACCCCCCTAGGCTTGAAGACTTCATTCATCCAAATATGTTCCAAGTCTTGCTATCCTTCCCCTCTCCTCTTGTTTGACTCTCGCCCAAGAGCCCCTCTAGTAAAGGCCCTTGGCGAAAACCTGTTATACCGTATTTCAGTATATGCGTGAGGCGTCGTATAATAATTTGAGCCTTAAAGTTGGCTAGTTTGAAATTTGTGCCTGAGTGCGAAAAGTCGTTTCGGCTAAACGTTTCCCAGACTTTTGTAGGAAAATTCGGCTATGTCATTTTTAATTTTTGCGGATTTTTAGAGAGGCGAAACATTTTGGACCAACGGGAGGGTGACAAGTGTCACCTGCATTGCCATAAGTGGACGGCAAAGGGGACGAACAAGGTGGCTTGTTTTGTCTTGGAGTTGGTAGGATATTTTGTGTGCAAGTTGGCTTAGGACACTTGCCCAAATCTTGGCCTTACACTTGCCTTGCACTTGGCATAATCTTGGCCATTGGTTGGCCATCCCTTGACCTATAAATACCCTCTTATGTTGATGAACTTCTTCATCAAAAATCCTTTCTAAGTGTTAAAATCTCTCCCCTTAAGTGTAGTTCTCGTCCAAATCACCTCCCTTTGTGAGCCCTTGGCGAGAGCCACCCCTCCCTTTGTGGTGTTTGGTAGGGGTACCCCAGCCTAGTTGTTTCGTATAATACCCCTTTTGTGGTATAGAAATACTCTCTAGTATTGTTATAATGCCCAAAATACTCTAGCCCATATACCTTATAGTACTTCCAAAGTTACCTCTATCGTAGAGCAGGAAATACTATTATACTTCCTCGATCAAAAACGAAACCCTAAGTAAATCTTCACCCGTAGTTGAAGTTAAGTAGAAGTTGGTTAGAACTTCAGGGTTGTTTGGAGGCGGATTGGAGCGCCGGAGTAGGAGTTAAACCTTGCTCGGGATCGACATATAAACTCGGATAATTTTGGGCTTATCGAGGTAAACACTCTTGACCTTCTATTGTAATTGGGAATTACATGTTGTAGGAATATATAGTTGATGTATACTATATATAGGCGATTATAATTGCGGCAATGTCTTTTGACTTAAGCACGAATAATACTTACGGCAATGTCTTGCGACTTAAGCTGAATTTAAAGAAGAGAACTAAGCGTAATTACATAGGGTGTATTCAGATGAGACTTGTGTAACATTACTTGTAGTAGAATTGTACGTCAGGTTAGGCGTGTTAACCCACTGGTTGGCTTGGTAGCCGCCTCGATAGAGAGGAGATTTCTGTTTGCGGGGAGAGTCTGCGAATTTTACGTAGATTATGGAACGTTGAGATCTAGATTTTAATAAGCGCCTTGTGGCCTTATAGGTTGAAGTGCTACGTGTGGTGCGATCTACGTGGCTTAAGGAGTAGCCGACGGTTTGAGGCACTTGGAGCGTTTTGCTATTAGTCGACACTCGTCGCGGTATGTGAACCTCTTCCTATCTCTTCTAGCATGATATGTGTGAACTATGTAGTGCGGTAAGCGTACGTGTGTGGCTTGTGTTTGATTGTTTTAAAACATAAAGTGTTATAACGGCTTTATGGGAGTTGGTTATAACGACTTTATGTAAATAAGAAAATACTTTGTGGTTTTAAAGGCAATCGATGTGAATTATAAGCGGCTAGTTATAATAAAGAACTTGATGTAATTCAAAAGATTTATAAATCGTTTTGAAGGAGAAGTAACACTTGGTTTTAAAGGTTTTAAAAAAGTTATACTAGCTTATGGGAAGTTAGGTATAATGTCTTAAGAAAGGTAAAGAAAATGGTTTACTGATGTTAGAAGTTAAAAGACTTGATCTTATAAGATAAGAGACTTAACTTATTTGTTTTAATGTGGATGCTTGTGTGAAACCTCATTCGTGAGTAATGAGTACTTGGTTTTATTTAAAGGGATAATGTTTTACTGATTTCGGAAATCAGAATGTGTATCGACAGGACCAACTGCGGCGTTAATAAAGGAAAATGTATTGAATAATGAAGTATTGTATTAAAACCAGTAGAAACCTCCATCTGCATAGAAGCTAAGATGAGACAAAATGATATTACATACCCTAGATCATGGCTGCTTAATAAGATCGATTATAAACAAGAATAAACTACTCACATATAAGGCATATGTTTCTCAAATCATTAAAGGAGAATTATGTTTTAAAGGATTAAAACTATGAACTACGAAACCTTTTCTAAAAATGAGAAACTTGAGCATTTGAAATTAGGCAAACTTGAACGTTTGGAAAATAAGGTTGTTACTTGATTTTACAAAGGAAAGCATTTTGTTTATCTAACAATGCTCGTCACTCTATTTTTATACTACGGACATCGGGTGACTTTTATAAAAGGAATGGATCTCTTTAAAAGGAATTTAACGTACGTAGTACTTTAGGGTTAAAAATCCGGACTTTGGCATAAAATGAAAGTAACCTGAGTTGTGTAACTTGCCTATGCTTGTGTTGTGTAACTTGCCTATGCTTGTTGTTGCGTAACTTGCTTATTCTTGTGGTGATAGCCTTGGTTGTGCAAGAATGGTTATTTTATGGACTAGCTCTCTATGAGGTTTCTTACTGTTCGGCCTTGGTCCCTGGTGGTCGGCTCTCGTACTTGCCCGTCATGGTCGATTCGGCCTTGGTACGATAGTCGACCCTCGACTTGCCGTTCGGTGTAGTGACGAAGTCTCGTGATCTGACCTTGGTCCTGGTGGTCGACCCTCGTACTTGCCCGGTCGACTCGTGACCGGCCTTGTATCCGATGAGTCGGCTCTCGCACTTGCCCGTATCGGCCGTGTTTTGGTTGCATTATATTATTGGTACGGTCGGATCTGGTAGTTATACTTGTCTATACGGTTTTTATGACACAGTGGGACTCGGTGTTCATGCATACTCCTTGGTATTGTCATATCATAAAGCTGGCGGTGAGGAAGAAATTCCACGCACGAGTGATAATTTGGAGGGCGGGAGTCCATGACTTGATGTAACTGGTTATATGTTATGTACTGAAGTTTGGTCATCATACATGTCTCATGCTTTATATAGACTATTATGATTTCATTTCAGTATTCTGATTTCACATACTTGGTACTGTTGTCTTGACCTCGCCCGGGGCTGCGTTCAATCTGCGGTAGAAGTACATTGGTATCGATCCATTATTAGGATCACCTTTCGGCGTATTGGGAAGCTCAGTTCCTTGGAGGCTTATCTTTTGGTATGTGTTCCACGAGTTGTAGGTTCTTGTACTTTCGGGGTATGGCGGGGCCTGTCCGTCATAGTTGTTGTAAATCTTAAGTGCAGCAGCCTTTGTGTGGGCGGGGTTTTGTAAAGGATTAAGCATTGCGTTTTGAAAGAGTTGTTTATATATATTTTAATGGAAGGTAACCGTTTGGTTGCTTTGTTTTATTATCTTGTCTCATGTTCATGTTTAAGTTTTTATTTCCATTGGTTTTCTCGATGTTGTATCACTAGGGTGCAGGGTAAGGCACGATCACGGGCGAGGATCGGGTCGTGACAAAAGTGGTATCGAGCGAGTTATCCTCGGAAAGTGTCTGCACCGTGTCTAGTAGAGTCTTGATTATCGATGTGTTGTGCACCACATCTATAATCAAGAGGCTATAGGACATTTAGGATTGGTTTCCATTCTTCTCATTACGAGATCGTGCCTTAGAGTGTGATAAGATTGGACCCTCGACAGCGTGCCGTTTTTACGGTGATGCCTCGCGTAAGGCCGGGCGAGAAGGGCAAAGCGGCGAGAGGAGGCTGCGAGTAGAAGCGGCGGCGAAGGCCACGATACGAACCTCGATCCGCTGATGCAGGCGAGAGGAGATGAGTTACAAGAGTGGGCGATTGATGGCGAGGTTGTGGCGGACTTGAGGATAAGTGGGCCAGCGGCGGTTCGATGCACCGTGGTTCACCTAGATCGGATAGTTCGAGGCTACGGGATTTTTACGAGTTGTAGGCGCGAGTTTTATGGGTCGAGGCACGAGGATGATCGCGAGGAGTTCATCCGGCGATTCTGACGGATCGTGAGTGATCAAGGCATCGGAGACCGAGTCGGTGGTCCTAGTTCGCATCAATTGCGTGATCGCAATGATCGGGTTTGATTCGTGGGAGCTGTCGGGAGAGCATGCACTTCGGCTTTATGGGGCGAATTCTCGAGGCCTTTCTTGCACATTTCTTGCCTCCACAAATGAGGAGGGCTCGGGCAGACAGATTTTTGGTGTTACGGCAGAACGGGCGTACGGTTCGGGAGTACAATGTGGAGTTCGACTCATTGGCGATGCGTCCGCGTTGGTAGCTAGTATGGAGGATCGAGTGCACCGATTTGTTCTGAGGGCTCGATGATCACCTGGCCGAGAGTTGTTCGGTGTAGCTCTTGGTAGGGCATGGACATTGCGCGCACGAGCTTATGCTTGCAGGATGTGAGGAGAGGATAAATCGGCGGAATGACGAGTGGTGAAGAGGCGAGCAGCGAGTCCTTTGATGACTTTCGGCGGACCGCCTCGAAGAAAGCGAGCGATTATGCGCCTCGCAAGACTGAGTGGTCCTCGCGGCCGCCGGGACGCCGAGATATTCGAGGCGGTCGGGGCTCCTGTGTTTCAGATTTTGAGGAAGCGGAGTGCTCGCGGATGAGGTTGCCCTTGTCTCCGTGTGGCGTTGTGGAAAGCTTCATAAGGAGAGTGTCGTACTAACTCGGGAGATTGTTATTTTGCGGCCAGCAGGGCCATCGGCAGAAATCGTCCAGGCGTAGTACTTGGTAGGATAGCATGGACTCTTAAGCGATTCGGGTTCTTCACCTTCCATGCTTGAGCGGGATGTTCGTACCGGCAGCCGGTAGAAGGTCGCGGTGGAAGTTCCGATTTTAGCGGTCCTTTGAACCGCCTATTTTGAGTATATCCTTAACCCTTTAAAGATTTGTATGCATGATATGATGACCTTATTATTGTGTGCTACGTTCGGATAGCGTTATGATGGTTATGAGTTAGAAAGCTTGGCTGGTTGAAAGGATTTGTATGGGGGCATGGAAAGTGTGAACTTTAGAATATTTCATGTTGAGACCTTAGATGTAAGGTCGTCTTGAGTACCAGATTTTTCAAGTGATCCTTGTCGGAATACATTTTATGCCTAGAATGTGTTGTGTGATAATTTCCTTGAGTAGTGTTGAATGGAAGTGGTAGCTTTCATGACCTGTTGAGGTAAGATTGTTCCGGGTCGGGGAACAAGAGCGTGATGCGTTAGTGGATCGGGTTGGGGCCATGTTGAGGGCCAACCCGCGGCCGGTTTCAAAGTGGGGTCAGCCCTGGGTGGTCCCGCCAGGTGGTAGGGTCACAAGGGTGCTAGGCCCAAGTTTAGTTGACCACCGTATGAGTTCGTGGGTGTTTCGACCAGCAGTAGATCGGGAAGGCCGGGAATGGCCTTAAGGAAGATCGAGGCTAGTAAGATGACCAAGTTTGGGGGTAGTGACTCCAAAGTTTTGGAAACTGAAGTATGGTACGTATACTAGAAGAGTTCAGGTGTTCGAGAAGAGTACGACGAGTAAGAGTAGAGACGAGCATGTATTGCGAGCATAGATATGATCATTTCTTGTAAAGAGAAGGTGCGAAGGATGTATATTTTAGACCTCAGGGATCGCATGCAGTCCGGTACCATTTGTTGGGTCGCCGGAGTGACACTAGAACCTCGCGGCAAAGTGACAAAAGTTGTGATGTTAGAGGTGTTTCCTCGTGGACTTGGATATAAGTATTTGCGTGCAGGTGTTGTTTCGTGGCCAGGTGTGGCGTTGGCAACTTATTAGAAGAACTTTATCGTTATCCGTCTTGAGAAGGAACATTCGACGAATGTTTCTAAGGAAGAGGAGAATGTTATACCCCGTATTTCCAGAGTATGTACGTGAGGGCGTACGTATAATAATTTGAGCCTTAAAGTTGGCTAGTTTCGAAATTTGTGCACAAGTGCGAAAAAGTCGTTTCACGTGAAACGTTTCCCACGACTTTTGTAGGAAAATTCCGGCTATGTCATTTTTAATTTTTGCGGATTTTTCCGAGAGGCGAAACATTTTGGACCAACGGGAGGGTGACAAGTGTCACCTCACATCGCCTTAAGTGGACGGCAAAAGGGATGAACAAGGTGGCTTGTTTTGTCTTGGAGTTGGTAGGATATTTTGTGTGCAAGTTGGCTTAGGACACTTGCCCAAATCTTGGCCTTACACTTGCCTTGCACTTGGCATAATCTTGGCCAGTGGTTGGCCCTCCCTTGACCTCTAAATACCCTCTTATGTTGATGAACTTCTTCATCCAAAAATCCTTTCTAAGTGTTAAAATCTCTCCCCAAGTGTAGTTCTCGTCCAAATCACCTCCCCCTTTGTGAGCCCTTGGCCGAGAGCCACCCCCTCCCTTTGTGGTGTTTGGCCGTAGGGTACCCACTAGCCTAGTTGTTTCGTATAATACCCCTTTTGTGGTATAGAAATACTCTCTAGTATTGTTATAATGCCCAAAATACTCTAGCCCATATACCTTATAGTACTTCCAAAGTTACCTCTATACGTAGAGCCCGGGAAATACTATTATACTTCCCTCAGTCAAAAACGAAACCCTAAGTAAATCTTCACCCGTAGTTGAAGTTAAGTAGAAGTTGGTTAGAACTTCTAAGGGTTGTTTGGAGCGGATTGGAGCGCCCGGAGTAGGAGCTAAACCTTGCTCAGGATCGACATATAAACTCGGATAATTTTGGGCTTATCGAGGTAAACACTCTTGACCTTCTATTGTAATTGGGAATTACATGTTGTAGGAATATATAGTTGATGTATACTATATATAGAACTGATTATAATTGCGGCAATGTCTTTTGACTTAAGCCTGAATAATACTTACGGCAATGTCTTGCGACTTAAGCCTGAATTTAAAGAAGAGAACTAAACTGTAATTACATGGGTGTATTCTGATGAACTTGTGTAACCTTACTTGTAGTTGAATTTTACAGGTCCGGTTAGACGTGTTAACCCCCCCCCCCCCTGGTTGGCTTGGTAGCCGGCCTCGATAGAGGAGGAGATTTACGCTGTTGCGGGAAAATCTTGAATTTTACGTAGAATATGGAGCGATGAGATCTAGATGTTAATAAAGCGCCTTGTGGCCTTATAGGTTGAAGTTCTACGTGTGGTGCGATCTACGTGGCTTAAGGAGTAGCCGAAGCGGTTTGAAGTACTTGAGCGTTTTGCTATTAGTCGGCACTCGTCGCGAGGTATGTGAACCTCTTCCTATCTCTTACAGCATGATATGTGTGAACTATGTAAATGCGGTGAGCGTACATGTGTGAACTGTGTTTGATTGTTTTAAAACATAAAGTGTTATAACGGCTTTATGGGAGTTGGTTATAACGACTTTATGTAAATAAGAAAATACTTTGTGGTTTTAAAGGCAATCGATGTGAATTATAAGCGGCTAGTTATAATAAAGAACTTGATGTAATTCAAAAGATTTATAAATCGTTTTGAAGGAGAGTAACACTTGGTTTTAAAGGTTTTAAAAAAGTTATACTAGCTTATGGGAAGTTAGGTATAATGTCTTAAGAAAGGTAAAGAAAATGGTTTCTTGATGTTAGAAGTTAAAAGACTTGATCTTATAAGATAAGAGACTTAACTTATTTGTTTTAATGTGGATGCTTGTGTGAAACCTCATTCGTGAGTAATGAGTACTTGGTTTTATTTAAAGGGATAATGTTTCTTGATTTGGAAATCGAATGTGTATCGACAGGACCAACTGCGGCGTTAATAAAGGAAAATGTATTGAATAATGAAGTATTGTATTAAAACCGGTAGAAACCTCCATCTGCATAGAAGCTAAGATGAGACAAAATGATATTACATACCTAGATCATGGCTTAATAAGATCGATTATAAACAAGAATAAACTACTCACATATAAGGCATATGTTTCTCAAATCATTAAAGGAGAATTATGTTTTAAAGGATTAAAACTATGAACTACGAAACCTTTTCTAAAAATGAGAAACTTGAGCATTTGAAATTAGGCAAACTTGAACGTTTGGAAAATAAGGTTGTTACTTGATTTTACAAAGGAAAGCATTTTGTTTATCTAACATGCTCGTCACTCTATTTTTATACTACGGACATGGGTGACTTTTATAAAAGGAATGGATCTCTTTAAAAGGAATTTAACGTACGTAGTACTTTAGGGTTAAAAATCCGGACTTTGGCATAAAATGAAAGTAACCTGAGTTGTGTAACTTGCCTATGCTTGTGTTGTGTAACTTGCCTATGCTTGTTGTTGCGTAACTTGCTTATTCTTGTGATAGCCTTGGTTGTGCAAGAATGGTTATTTTATGGACTAGCTCTCCATGAGGTTTCTTCTTTGTTCGGCCTTGGTCACGGTGGTCGGCTCTCGTACTTGCCGTCTCATGGTGATTCGGCCTTGGTACCGTGGTCGACCCTCGCACTTGCCCGTTCGGTGTAGTAGTGAAGTCTCGTGATCTGACCTTGGTCCCGGTGGTCAGCCCTCGTACTTGCCCGGTCACTACGTGGCCGGCCTTGGTATCCGTAGTCGGCTCGCACTTGCCCGTATCGCCGTGTTTTGGTTGCATTATATTATTGATGCGGTCGGATCTGGTAGTTATACTTGTCCTATACGGTTTTTATGACACAGGTGGGACCTGGTGTTCATGCATACTCCTTGGTATTGTCATATCATAAATTGCCGGCAGTGAGGAAGAAATTCCACGGGCACGAGTGATAATTTGGAGGGCGTGAGTCCCTGACTTGATGTAACTAGTTATATTTTATGTACTGAAGTTTGGTCATCATACATGTCTCCTGCTTTATATAGACTATTATGATTTCATTTCTGATATTCTGATTTCACATACTTGGTACTGTCTTGACCTCGCCCGAAGTGCGTTCATCTGCATGGTAGAAGTACATTGGCTGTCGATCCCCGCTATTAGGATCACCTTTCAGCGTATTGGGAAGCTCCGTTCCTTCGGAGGCTTATCTTTTGGTATGTGTTCCCTGAGTTGTAGGTTCTTGTACTTTCAGAGGTATGGCGGGGCCCTGTCCCGTCATAGTTGTTGTAAATCTTAGAGGTCTGTAGCACTGTGTGGGCAGGGTTTTGTAAAAAGGATTAAACCGTTCGTTTTGAAAGAGTTGTTTATATATATTTTAATGGAAGGTAACCGTTTGGTTGGCCTGTTTTATTATCTTGTCTCATGTTCATGTTTAAGTTTTTATTTCCGCTGGTTTTCTCTGATGTTGTATCACTAGGGTGCCCGGGGTAAGGCACGATCCACGGGCCGGGATCGGTCGTGACAAACCCTCCCTTTGAGTGGCCTTTGTGGCGAGCCCTCCCCTTTGAGGTGCTAGCCTGGGTACCACCTAGCCTAGTTGTTTTCGTAGAATACCCCTTTGTGTGGTATAGAAATACTCTCTAGTATTGTTATAATGCCCAAAATACCTTAGCCTTTACCTAGTAGTATTTCAAAAGTTACCTCTATACGTAGAGCAGGAAATACTACCTTTTGTCCTTTTTAGTCTCAAACCGAAACCCTAAGGAAATCTTCATAGTTGGTTGAAGTATTTGAGTAGAAGTTGGTTAGAACTTCTAAGGGTTGTTTGGAGTGGTTTGGAGCGCACGGAGTGGAGCTAAACCTTGCTCAGGATCGACATTATAACTTGGATAATTATGGGCTTATCGAGGTAATTATCTTGTCCCTCTATTGTAATTGGAAATTACATGTTTGTTAGAATATATAGTTGAAGTATACTATATATGGAACTATACTTAGTATTCGGCAATGTCTTTTGACTTAAGCCTGAAGAATAAAGAACTGAACTGAACTGTATTTACATAGGACTGTATTGCAGTAGACTTGTGTAGTATTACTGAGTAGAATTGTACACGTCCGGGTAGACGTGTAAACCCCCCCCCCCCTGGTTGGCTTGGTAGCCGGCCTCGATAGAGGAGGAGATTTACGCTGTTGTGCGGAGGAGTCTTTTTCTGTAGAAGATGGAAACTTGTGTTTTGGGGTTAATAGACGGTTGTGACCTTTATAGGTTAAATTAAAAAGAGTAGCGTATTACTCGAGTGGAAAGGGCTAGCAAGGTTGTAGTACTTGGAGCATTTTGCTTATTGTCGATAAATCGTCGCGAGGTATGTGAACCTCTTCCTATCTTTTCTAGCATGATTGTTGTGAACTATGTAGTACGGTAGACGTACATGTGCTAAGTGATTTGGTTGGTTTAAAACATAGGGTGTTATAATAGCTTTATGGGAAGTTAGTTAGAACGACCTTATGTAGGTGAAAATGGTTTACTGATGTTAGAAGTTAAGAGACTTGATCTTATAAGATAAGAGACTTAACTTATTTGTTTTAATGTGGATGTTTGTGTGAAACCTCATTCGTGAGTAATGAGTACTTGGTTTTAAAGGGATAATGTTTCTTGATTTGGAAATCGAATGTGTATCGGCAGCACCATTGCGGCGTTAATAAAGGAAAATGTATTGAATAATGATGTGTTGTATTAAAACCGGTAGAAACCTCCATCCGCATAGAAGCTAAGATGAGACAAAATGATATTACATTTTCTAGATCATGGTCTTTGTAATAAGATCGTTATAAACAAGAATAAACTACTCACATATATGACATATGTTACTCAATTGTTTTAAAAGAGATTAAGACTATGAGTTATGAAACCTTTCTAAAATAAGTGACTTGAGCATTTGAAAATGAGAAGCTTGAGTAAATTGAAACTAGGCAAACTGGAACTTAGGAAAAGAATGTTGTTACTTGATTTTGAAAAGGAATGTGGGTTGGTCATTCTAATACTACGGGTATAGGGTGACTTTTATAAAAGTAATGGATCTCTTTTAAAAAGAACTTAACGTATGTAGTACTTTGGGGTTAAAAACCCGGACTTTGGCATAAAATGAAAGTACTTTGAGTTGTGTGAAACTTACCTATGCTTGTTGTTGTGAAACTTGCCTATGCTTGTTGTTGTGAAACTTGCCTATGCTTGTGATGATAGCCTTTGTTGTGCAAGTGTGGTATTTACGTATTCTGGCGTCTCTCGATAAGTAGGTCGACTTATTGAGAACTTACTTGGGCGTCTTGGCGGTGATGGAGAATTCCGGGTATGTTTCCATTTTGATTCTTGTCTTGTTGTTGATGTCACATGGGCGTATACTGCCGCTGATATTAGGGGCACGCGGCCGTGCGGTCGGGTTGATTACCCGATATATTGTTATTGTGGTTACATGGACATGTCTACACCGAGGTAGAATTCGGGGCATGTGGCGTGCGGCGAGTTGATCACCCAAGATATTATTGTTGATGTCACACGTGGGCGTGTCACCGAGGTAATTCGGGCATGTGGCCGTGGGGCATCGGTATTATTGTTGCATCATGGACATGTCTACACCGATGCAGAAATTCCGGCACGCGGCCATGATGCGAACATGATTGATGTTGTGGGCGTGAGACCCATAGTTATATTTGAGTGATGACTTGAGGCGTGAGTCCTCGATCGACATGATCGCTTTATGTTGTGAATGTAGTTTGGTTATCATACATGTCTCTGCTTTATATAGACTAGTATGATTTCATTCTGATATTTTCTGATTTCACATACTTGGTACTTGTTATCGACCTCGCCCGGGGCTGCGTTCATGCCGCAGTAGAGGTACATCGGTCGTGGATCCTCGCTCTTAGGATCTCGATTCGGCGTTTTAGGAAGCTCCGTTTCTCGGAGGCTTATCTTTTAGTATGTGTTCCACTGAGTTGTAGGTTCTTGTACATTCAGGGTATGGCGGGCCTGTCCGTCATAGTTGTTGTAAATCTTAAGTGCATGTAATCTTGTTGTGGCGGGGTTGTAAAAAGGATTAAAGCGCTCGTTTTGAAAGAGTTGTATTTATTTATGTTATTGGGAGGTAAATCGGGTTGCTTTGTTTATGTTCATATATCTTGTTTCTTGTGTAAAGTTTTATTTCCGCTGGTTTTCTCGATGATTGTATCACTAGGGTGCAGGATAAGGCACGATGCGGGCCGGGCAGGTCGTTACAAAAGTGGTATCGAAGCGATTAATCCTCGGAAAGTGTCTAAATACCGTGTCTAGTAGAGTCTTGATTATCGGTGTGTTGTGCACCACATCTATAATCAGGAGGCTATAGGACATTTAGGATTGGTTTCCATTCTTCTCATTACGAGATCGTGCCTTAGAGCTGTGTTGTAAGTTGGACCCCTCTGACGTATCTCGTTTTTACCAGTTATGCCTCGCGAGGCAGCGAGCCGAAGAAGGGCAAAGCGGCCGAAGTCTTGCTAGTGAGATCTGAGAGACGAGCGCGAGTCGGGCGATACACGAGTTGTGCTTGACGGCGGGTTTTGTAGCGCCGGCCCAGCGAGTTTAGAGCGCGGCGATGGGCTGCTGAGACCACGATACTGAGCCTCAGGTCCCGATGCAGGCGGAGAGATGGGGTATAAGAGATGGCCCGATTCTTTGGCGAGTCGTGGCAGATATGAGGATAGGTGGATCTGGATTCGAGTTCAGCGGCTTTGTGGTGCACCCGAGAGCGAATAGTTTGAGGCTACGGGACTTTACGAGTTGTAGCCCGCGAGTTTTATGGGTCGAGGCACGAGGATGATCGCGAGAGTTCATTCAGCGATTCTGACGGATCGTCACGGGTGATCAAGGCTTGAAGACCGAGTGCTGACCTTTGGTTCGCATCATTTGCGTGATACCGATCGATTGGTTTTGATTCATAGGAGCTTTCGGGAGAGCATGCACCTCCAGTATGGGATGAGTTTTGGGGCTTTCTCTCACTTCTTGCCTCCGCAGATGAGGAGAACGCCGACAAATTTTGATGCTTAAACGAAGCGGGCGTGCGGTTCGGGAAGTACAATGTGAGTTCGACTCATTGGCGATGCGTCAGCGTTGGTAGCTAGTATGGAGGATCGAGTGCACCGATATGTTCTGAGGCTCGATGATTACATGTCGAGGCATGTTCAGAGTAGCTCTTCACGGGCATGGACATTGCCGCATGCAGCTCATCTGTGCAGGATGTGAGGCACGGAGAGGTCGACGGAATGACGAATCGGCGAAGAGGGCGAACAACGAGGTCCTTTGGTGACTTTCGAGGCGGACCGCCTCGGCGACATGCTAGTTTTGTACCTCGCCCGGTCGCAGTGGTCCTCCACAACCTTGAGTATTCGGGAAGCGGTCGGGGCTCGAGGTTCAGTTTCGAGGAAGTAAGGGTGTTGGCGAATCGGTCACCTACCTCGGTGTGGTCGATGTGGTAGACGCATTTGAAGTGTCGTGGTGCGAGAGCTTGTTATTTTTGCGGCCAGCGGGGCTATTTTGCGGAACTGTCAGGCCAAGGTATACAGATGTTACGACTCGACCCTCAGGATCAATGGTGGTTCATCGCGCCTACGATTATGTGCCTGCAGGTGCTATGATTAGAGTGGGCGGTAGCGGTATATCCTTAACCCTCAGAGTTTTGGTATGCTTGTTATGATGGTCTCATTATTATGTGCTATGTACGAATAGCGTTGTGTTAATTGTGAGTTAGAAAACATGCTTAGTTGGGAGGATACGTATGGGGCATGGTAAGTGTGAACCTTAGACTATGTCACGGCCCGAGACCTTAGGGGGTAAGGTCGTCTTGAGTTAAAGATTTATTTTTGACCCTTATCGAGTAGTAGTATACGTGGGATTTATTTGTGTGATAAGTCCGTGGGTAGTGTGAGATGGAAGTGGTAGCTTTCATGATGTGAATTAGTAAGATTGTTCGGATCGGGAACAAGAGTTTGGCGCGGTTGAAGTCGGGTTGAGGACCATTTGCGGGTCAACAGTAACCCGGTTTGGGGTGGGTCGGTTAGGTGGTCCCGCGGTGGTAGGGTCACGAGGATGCTAGGCCCAGTTTTTGTGACCAACGTATGAGTTCGTGGGCCGCGTTCGACCGAGCGGTTCGTAAAGGCGGGAATGGCCTTAAGGAAGTTTGAGGTTAGTAAGATGACCAAGTTTGGAGGTAGTGACTCGGAGATTTTGAGCGGAGTAATGGTGAAGTATGGTACGTCTTTGGGAGAGTTCAAGTGTTCGAGAAGGGCACGACGAGTAAGGAAAGAAGAGGGCGTGTGTTATTTCGCATTGGCGCTGTGGCGTTGGCAACTTGTTAGAAGGAACTTCATCGTTATCCGTCTTGAGAAGGAACATTCGGGACGAATGTTTCTAAGGGAGAATGTTATACCCGTAGTTGCGGGTATGTATGTGAGGACGTGCGTGCGAGTGCAGCGAAATTTTGAAAAGAAAGAAAGATGTGAGTTTCGACGGAAAAGTTTCCGGTTATTTGTGAAGAAAAGGTTCGTTAATGGAATTGGATTCCCGATTTGGTATTTGGACTTCATAGATTATATTAGAATTTTGAGATTTTATTTTGGAAATGGTCACGTGGGGCCACGGGAGAAATTTACTGATTTTGTAGAGCCACTTTGTTTTGAGATTTTGGCCATTGTGGATTTTTTTGGAAGGCGTTTTTGAGGCGATAGGAGGGTGACACGTGTCACCCCGCCTAGGTGGCTCGCCGAATGACGTTTGTCAACACTTTGGTTAGAGTCGTCTTTTGACGAAACGTTTTACATAACTTGCGAGGAAAATTCGGCTATGTCTTTTCTTATTTTTGCGGATTTTTAGGAGGCGAAACATTTTGGACCAACGGGAGGGTGACATGTGTCACCCTGCAATGGAGAGCAAGTGGGGCGCACTTGGCCGGTGGGAGCAGTTGTGGTAGATATTTGTGTAGATATTTGTGAGGGTTTGAAGGAGTAGGGTCTAGGGTGCACTTGGCTTGATCTTGGCCTTACACTTGCCTTGCACATGGCTTGATCTTGGCCATTGGTTGGCTTTTGGTTTCTTATAAATACCCCCGGCGAAGACTTCATTCATCCAAATATGTTCCAAGTCTTGCTATCCTTCCTCTCCTCTTGTTTGACTCTCGTCCAAGAGCCCCCTCCCTAGTAAAGGCCCTTGCCGAGAAACCCTCCCCTTTGAGTGGCCTTTGTGGCGAGCCCCCTCCCAGCTGAGGTGCTAGTAGGGTACCACTGCCTAGTTGTTTTCGTATAATACCCCTTTTTGTGGTATAGAAATACTCTCCTAGTATTGTTATAATGCCCAAAATACCTTAGCCTTTACCTAGTAGTATTTCAAAAGTTACCTCTATACGTAGAGCCCGGAAATACTACCTTTTGTCCTTTTAGTCTCAAACCGAAACCCTAAGGAAATCTTCATAGTTGGTTGAAGTATTTGAGTAGAAGTTGGTTAGAACTTCTAAGGGTTGTTTGGAGTGGTTTGGAGCGCACGGAGTGGAGCTAAACCTTGCTCAGGATCGACATTATAACTTGGATAATTATGGGCTTATCGAGGTAATTATCTTGTCCCTCTATTGTAATTGGAAATTACATGTTTGTTAGAATATATAGTTGAAGTATACTATATATGGAACTATACTTAGTATTCGGCAATGTCTTTTGACTTAAGCCTGAAGAATAAAGCTGGCGACTGTATTTACATAGGGGTGTATTGCGATAGACTTGTGTAGTATTCGAGTAGAATTGTACGTCAGGTTAGGCGTGTAAACCACCGGTTGGCTTGGTAGGCCTCGATAGAGAGAGGAGATTACGCTGTTGTTGCGGGAAAATCTTTGGAATTTTCTGTAGAAGATGGAAACTTGTGTTTTGGGGTTAATAGACGTTTGTGACCTTTATAGGTGAAAGTACTAAGAGTAGCGTATTCTACTCGAGGAGTGGAAAGGGCTAGCAAGGTTGTAGTACTTGGAGCATTTTGCTTATTGTCGATAAATCGTCGCGAGGTATGTGAACCTCTTCCTATCTTTTCTAGCATGATTGTTGTGAACTATGTAGTACGGTAGACGTACATGTGCTAAGTGATTTGGTTGGTTTAAAACATAGGGTGTTATAATAGCTTTATGGGAAGTTAGTTATAACGACCTTATGTAGGTGAAAATGGTTTACTGATGTTAGAAGTTAAGAGACTTGATCTTATAAGATAAGAGACTTAACTTATTTGTTTTAATGTGGATGTTTGTGTGAAACCTCATTCGTGAGTAATGAGTACTTGGTTTTTAAAGGGATAATGTTTTACTGATTTCGGAAATCAGAATGTGTATCGACAGACCATTGCAGCGTTAATAAAGGAAAATGTATTGAATAATGATGTGTTGTATTAAAACCAGTAGAAACCTCCATCTGCATAGAAGCTAAGATGAGACAAAATGATATTACATTTTCTAGATCATGCACTTTGTAATAAGATCGTTATAAACAAGAATAAACTACTCACATATATGACATATGTTACTCAATTGTTTTAAAAGAGATTAAGACTATGAGTTATGAAACCTTTCTAAAATAAGTGACTTGAGCATTTGAAAATGAGAAGCTTGAGTAAATTGAAACTAGGCAAACTGGAACTTAGGAAAAGAATGTTGTTACTTGATTTTGAAAAGGAATGTGGGTTGGTCATTCTAATACTACGGGTATAGGGTGACTTTTATAAAAGTAATGGATCTCTTTTAAAAAGAACTTAACGTATGTAGTACTTTGGGGTTAAAAACCCGGACTTTGGCATAAAATGAAAGTACTTTGAGTTGTGTGAAACTCACTATGCTTGTTGTTGTGAAACTTGCCTATGCTTGTTGTTGTGAAACTTGCCTATGCTTGTGATGATAGCCTTTGTTGTGCAAGTGTGGTATTTACGTATTCTGGCGTCTCGATAGAGGCGGTCGACTTATTGAGAACTTACTTGGGCGTCTTTGGCGGTGATGGAGAATTCCACGGGTATGTTTCCATTTTGATTCTTGTCTTGTTGTTGATGTCACATGGGCATGTCTACCGTCGATGATATTAGGGCATCGGCCGTGCGGTCGGGTTGATTACCCGATATATTGTTATTGTGGTTACATGGACATGTCTACACCGAGGTAGAATTAGGGGGCATGTGGCGTGCGGCGGGTTGATCACGATATATTATTGTTGATGTCACATGGGCGTGTCTACGAGGTAGAATTCGAGGGCATGTGGCCATGGGGCATTGGTATTATTGTTGCATCATGGACATGTCTACACCGTCTGAGAAATTAGGGCATGCGGCCATGATCTGAACATGATTGATGTTGTGGGCGTGAGACCCATAGTTATATTTGAGTGATGACTTGAGGCGTGAGTCCTGTCGACATATTTGCTTTTATGTTGTGGCGTAGTTTGGTTATCATACATGTCTCTGCTTTATATAGACTAGTATGATTTCATTCTGATATTTTTCTGATTTCACATACTTGGTACTGTTGTCTTGACCTCGCCCGGGCTGCGTTCATCTGCGCAGTAGAGGTACATCGGTCGTGGATCCTCGATCTTAGGATCTCAGTTCAACATTTTGGGAAGCTCCGTTTCTCCGGAGGCTTATCTTTTGGTATGTGTTCCCTGAGTTGTAGGTTCTTGTACATTCAGGGGTATGGCGGGGCCCTGTCCCGTCATAGTTGTTGTAAATCTTAAGTGCATGTAATCTTGTTGTGGGCAGGGTTGTAAAAAGGATTAAACTGTTCGTTTTGAAAGAGTTGTATTTATTTATGTTATTGGGAGGTAACCGTCGGGTTGGCCTGTTTTATGTTCATATATCTTGTTTCTTGTGTAAAGTTTTATTTCCGCTGGTTTTCTCTGATGATTGTATCACTAGGGTGCCCGGGATAAGGCACCAGTAACGGGCCCCGGAATGGGTCGTTACACTAAGAAGACCGCTAGGTTTTCGAAACGTGATTAGTGAGATTGTTCCGGATCGGGGAGCTAGTATTGTGCGCGTTGCCGGGTCGGGTTGAGGCCACGTTGCGGGTCAACCCGCGGTAGGTTTGGTGGTGGGGTCAGGTTGTGGTGGTCCCGCGCGTGTTAGGAGTTGTGAGGTGTTAGGCCCAAGTTTAGTTAACGTGACGAGTTCGTGGATGTGTTCGACCGGTGGTCGGGCGATGGAGCAGCCATCGTGTTCTTGATCGAGGACCATTTACTCGGTGTGTTGAGTTATCGAGAAAGGTTGTAGGGCTGCACGAGGTGCCTACCTACACCTTAAGACGCAGATGGAGCCAGTTCACCGCTTCTTTTACGGAGGTTTTGCGAGCAAGGTTAGGAACTCGGTGAGTCTCGAATCGCATTCGCCTCGGGCGGTGTGTGTATCTCGGAGGTAGTCGTGGGATTGTTGTCTCTGTGGAGGAAGTGTTTAAGCTACCATTTCGGTGTTCGGATATCGCCTTATGAAGCCTTGTAAGGCGGAAGTGTAAGTTCTTGGTCGATTGGTTCGATGTTGGCAAGGTTGAGCCGATTGGTTGAGCTTGTTCCGGTGTGGATAGTGAAGCTTGTCTAGAAGAAGTTCGGCAGCTCGGAGAAATCGTGCGGATAATCGGTGGCGACGCTTTGAGTTGAGTTGGCGGTCGGTCTTCTTGAAGGTACCACCCGGTTTGGGTGCGGCGAGTTTTGGAAAACAGAGGAACTTAGCGAGTTACTTTGGGCCTTTGTGAGTTCATGTGAAGGATAGGCGGGTTGCCTATATGTTAGCATTTGCCGTCCGGCGTAGGAGGCGGTCGTCGGTCTTCGTATTGTGATGTTCGGGAAGTATCGAAGATCCATCCAGTGTTCCCGATTAATGATGACCACGCTAGAGATAGTAACCGAGTTTTGAATCACGGCGTGTCGAGAATGTGGTAAGAGTTCGAGTGTACGACATCCTCGGGATCATGGCAGCCGGTACCATTTGTTGGTCGTCGGAGCAAGGCTCGCGACAAAGTGACAAAAGTGGTATCTGACGAGTAAAGAGAGAAGCGAGCATGTATGGCGGGCATAGATGTGATCATTTCTTTTGTAAAGAGAAGGTCACGAAGGAAGTATATTTTAGACCCGGTGAGAGTGTTTTGTGGTGATGATTAGAGTGTTTCCTCGTGGACTTTGATGTAAGTATTTACGCAGTCTGGTGTGGCGGGATTGTTCTCGTAAGTATAGTAGTGAAGACTATCTTGGCGGCGTTTGTTTGAGACTTATAAGGAACATTCGGACGAATGTTTCTAAGGAAGGAGAATGTTATACCGTATTTTGAGTATATGCGTGGGGCGTGCGTAGAAAATTTGAAACTTGTACTAAGGCTTGGCTGAATTAATTTTGTTCACAACACGTTTAGAGTCGTTTTTTAAATGAAGCGTTTTCCACGACTTTCGTAGGGAATTTCGGCTATGTCATTTTTAATTTTTGCGGATTTTTAGAGGCGAAGCGTGTTGGGCCAACAAGAGGCGCCACTTGGCACCCTCCCATTGGCGGGCGTAAGGGCTCGGATTGGGCGAAATGGAAAGGTGTAGTTGGTAGGATATTTTGTGTGTTAGTTGGTCAAGGACACATGGGTGAATCTTGGCCTACACACACTTGCACTTGGCAAGATCTTGGCCATTGGTTGGCCTTCACTTGACCTATAAATACCCCTTCCCTTTGAAGACTTCTTCATCCAAAAAATCTCTAAGTCTTGAGAGCTCCCCCTCCCCATTGCGTGTGGCCCCCTTGGCGAGTAGCGCCCACTCTAGTAGTGTGGCCGTGGGGTACCCCCCCCTAGCCTAGTTGCTTTCGTATAATACCCCCCCTTTGTGGTGTAGAAATACTCTCAAAAGTATTGTTATAATGCCCAAATTACCTTAGCCGTATACCTTGTTGTATTCTAAGGTTATACCTATACGAAAATGCCCAGAAATACTATTATACTTCCGTCAGTCACAAAACCGAAACCCTAGGAAAATCTCCATAGTCCGCTGGAGTATTGAGTAGAAGTTGGTTAGAACTTCTAAGGGTTGTTTGGAGCGGGTCGGAGCGCACGGAGTAGGAGCTAAACCTTGCTCAGGATCGACATTTAAACTAGGATAATTATGGGCTTATCGAGGTAATTATCTTGTCCCTCTATTGTAATTGGAAATTACATATTGTTAGAATATATAGTTAAAGTATACTATATATAGAACTGAACGTAGTTATCGGCAATGTCTTTTGACTTAAGCCTGAATAATACTTACGGCAATGTCTTGCGACTTAAGCCTGAATTTAAAGAAGAATACTGAACTGTAATTACATAGGGCTGTATTACAGTAGACTTGTGTAGTAGTACCGTGGAGTAGAATTGTACGGTTGGGGTTAGGCGTATAACCCCCGGTTGGCTTGGTAGCGGCCTCGATAGAGAGGAGATTTCTGTTGTTGCGGGGAGTCTTGCGAATTTTGGTAGAATGTTCTACGATGAGATCTAAATGTTAATAAGCGCCTTGTGGCCTTATAGGTTGAAGTACTACGTGTGGCGCGATCTACTTGGCTTAAGGAGTAGCCGGCGGTTGGAAGTACTTGGGCGTTTTGCTATTAGTCGATACTGCCGCGAGGTATGTGAACCTCTTCCTATCTCTTCTAGAATGATATGTGTGAACTATGTAGTGCGGTGAGCGTACGTGTGCTAAACGTATTTGATTGGTTTAAAACATAAAGTGTTATAACGGCTTTATGGGAAGTTGGTTATAACGACTTTATGTTGGTAAGAAAATACTTGTGGTCTTTAAAAGGTAGCGATTTGAACTATAAGCGGCTTGTTATGTGTTAATAAAGAAATTGAAGTAATTCAAAACATTTTAGAATCATATTGAAACAAGAAGAAATACATGGTTATTGAAAAACTTAACAGTTATACTATCTTTATGGGAAGTTAGGTATAACGGCTTAGAATGTTTCTTGATTTGGAAATCAGAATGTGTATCGACAAACCACTGCAGCGTTAATAAAAGGAAATGTTTTGGCTAATTAAGTATTATTAAAACCAGTAGAAACTTCCATCTGCATAGAAGCTAAGATGAGACAAAATGATATTTCCTAGATCACGGCTGCTGTAATAAGATTGTTATAAACAAGAATATCCTACTCACATATAAGACTTATGTTTCTCAGTTTGTTTAAAAGTGAATTATTTTCTTAAATGTATAAGACTATGAGCAATGAAACCTTTCTAAAATAAGAAACGTGAATATTTGAAATTAGGCAAACTTGGACGTTTGGAAAATAATGTTGTTACTTGATTTTACAAAGGTAAGTGTTTTGGTTTATTTAAAAAGACAGTCACTCTATTTTATACTACGGGTATTGTGTGACTTATGTGAAAGCAACGGATCTTTTAAAAGATTTAATGTATGAAGTACTTTAGGGGTAGATACCCGAACTTGTTAGCTTAAAGTACCTTGTGTGAATAACTTGATTGTGCTGGTTTGAGATAGCCTTGTAAATACTTTCTTGTTGATGTGATAAGTGAAAATGTTAGGATGCTACGTGTGTTAGTATCTTGTGTGATCGTGATGTAAGGGGGTCATTCTTGTTGTGCTTACGTTGTTAAGCGTTAAGCCCGTTGTACTATTATTGTATCACATACCCCCTTTGACTTATTATACCGAGGGCTTGCCACCCTTGATGCGGTCTTACGGCTATCACGGTCCTCGTGACTATCGGAGTCACGGTAGCTCGGGATTGATCATTCGGTGTTTACCACGACGCGGGGATTCCCTATGCGATGCATTGAGACTATGCGGTCTTTTGAGACTATGCGGGTTGCGGGAGCCTGAGCGGATACCGAGGTTAGCGCCGACGCGGGGTATACCTCGGCGATGCAGGACCATGATTCGAGGAATACCTCATGCGGGTCGTGTGTGACCTATGCGAGTGCGAGAGTTCCAGGGATAGACGCGCACATTGATATTGCGGGCGAGTGGCCAGCTTCGATCATGTGGTGCGGTCTAGAAAGACCTCGGGATACAGTTTGTGGTATTTTTGGTACTGTGGGTCTTAGTAGTCGGCTATGCCTTCGTACTTGCCGTCACGGTTTTATTGTGATAACTTTGAGGCGTGAGTCCACGACTTGACATATTCGCTTATTTGTTGTGAGCGTAGTTTGCTTATCATACATGTCTCCCGCTTTATAGACTATTATGATTTCATTTACGTATTTTTAGTTTCACATACTCAAATTTTGTTATCGACCTCCTTCGGGGGGCTGCGTTCATGCCGCAGGTTGAGGTACACCAGTCGTTGATCCTAGCTCTTAGGGTCACAGTTTCAGCGTTTGGGAAGCTCCGTTTCTCCGGAGGCTTATCAGTGGTATAGTCCCCTGTCGTAGTAAGTGTTTACATTCAGGGGTTTGGCGGGGCCCTGTCCCGCTATTGTTGTCATATCGTTCTTAGAGTGCATGTCATGCTTGTTGTAGGCGGGGTTTGTAAAAAGGATTAAACTGTTCATGTTGAAAAAGTTGTTATTTACATATATGCCGAAAGGCAAGTTTTTCTCAGATTATTGTTTCATATTTCATAATATGTCTTGTATCGTTTTATGTTCCGCTGATTACTCTGATGTTGTATCACTAGGGTGCCCGGGGTAAGGCACCAGTCACGGGCCCGGAATCGGGTCGTGACAGAAGAGATCTAGAGGTTAATGGACGTTTCGTGGCCATTATAGGTGGAAGTACAACGAGTAGCGTATTCTACTTGAAGGGTGGAAAAGGCTAGCAAGGTTATAGTACTTGGGAGCGTTTTGCTAATAGTCGATAATCGTCGCGAGGTATGTGAACCTCTTCCTATCCTTTCTAGAATGATTATTTTAAACTATGTAGTACGGTAGACGTACGTGTGCTAAACGAATTTGGTTGGTTTAAAACATAAAGTGTTATTATGGCTTTATGGGAAGTTAATTATAACAACTTTATGTAGGTAAAGGAATGGTTTATTGATTTTTAAAAAGATAAGAGACTTGACTTATATTTGACTTGATTTGATATGTGAAGAACTTGAATTGTGTGGGAAGTTGTGAAACCTCATTCGTGAGTAATGAGTACTTGGTTTCGAATAATAATGTTATATTGATTTCGGAAATGAGAATAAGTATCGAACAAACCACTACAGCGTTAATAAAGGAAAAAGTAACGACAATTAATTATATTGAGTAATGAGTACTTGGTTTCGAATAATAATGTTATCTTGATTTCGGAAATGAGAATAAGTATCGAACAAACCACTGCAGCGTTAATAAAGGAAAATATATTGACAAATAATTAATATTATTAAAACAAGTAGAAACCTCCATCTGCATAGAAGCTAAGATAAGACAAAATTGTATTACATTTCCTAGATCATGGTTGCTTTAATAAAGTCATTAATAACAAGTATTGATTTTTCTTAAATTCCAAAGTAAGGAACTTGATTTCTAAAAGAAAAGAGACTTGAGGAATTGAAGTGTTTTTGGTTTAAAAGAAAGGCATGGTTTTGTCTTAAATGGGTTTAAAAAGAAGGTATGGAAATTGTTTTGGTTTACTTAAAGATGATAGTTACTCTATGTTGATACTACGAGTATCGTGTGAAGTTGTTAAAATATATGCATCTTTTTGAAAGAATTAAAGTATGTAGTACCTTGGGGTTAAAACCCGATTTGTTGTAATAAAATGAAAGTCTATGAGTACGTTGAACTTGCTTATGATTGTTGTGATAGCCTTTGTTGTGCAAGTGTTTTGATTACGTACTCCGATCTCTCGATGAAGTCGGCTATCGGTTGATTGATGGACATCTTGACACGATGGGTGGCCGGGTATGCTTCCACTATATCGATCCTTTTGGACATACTGATACGATGAGTGGCCCACGGGTATGCTTCCATTAGGAGTGTTATCTTGTTACTTGTTTTGGACATACTGACACGATGGGTGGCCCACGGGTATGCTTCCACTATGAGTGTTATCTTGTTATTTGCTTTTGGACATCTTGACACGATGGGTGGCCCACGGGTATCTTCACTAGGAGTGTTATCTTGTTATTTGCTTTGGACATACCGACACGATGGGTGGCCCACGGGTATGCTTCACTATGAGTGTTATCTTGTTATTTCCTTTTGGACATACCGACACGATGGGTGGCCCGGTACGCTTCACCAGGAGTGTTATCTTGTTATTTGCTTTGGACATACTGACACGATGGGTGGCCCACGGGTATGCCTCCACTATGAGTATTATCTTGTTATTTCCTTTTGGACATACTGACACGATGGGTGGCCCACGGGTATGCTTCCACTAGGTGTGTTATCTTGTTATTTGCTTTGGACATACTGACACGTTGGGTGGCCCACGGGTATGCTTCCATTATGGGTGTTGTTTTACATCATGTACTGCCGACAGTGAGGAAGGAATTCCACGGGCATGATTGATATTGTGGGCATGAGACCCATGGTTATATTTGAGTGATGACTTTGAGGGCGTGAGTCACGACTTGACATATTCGCTACATATGTATATCGTAAATTGGTTATCATATATGTCTCTGTTTTATATAGACTATTATGATTTCACTTACGATATTTTCGATTTCACATACTCGGTACCTATTATGCGACCCGCTCGAGCGTTGTGTTCATGCCGCATGTTGAGGTACGTAGCTTGCTGATCCGCACTCTTAGGATCACTGTTCGGTTCTTGGAAAACTCAATTTCTCCGGAGGCTTTGTCTTTGGTATAGTCCCCTGTCATTGTAGGTACTTGTACATTCAGGGGTATGGCGGGGCCCTGTCCCGTCATAGTTGTGGTTACATTCTTAGAAGTGCGTAATCTTGTTGTGGGCGGGGTTCGTAAATGATGTAGCTGTTCAAGTTTTAGTTTATATATACGTAGAAAGCGACATTTTCTTAGTTGATCGTTCTTACTCTTTATTGTTCATGTCTTTGTTTTTATATTCCGCTGGTTACTCTGATGTATATCTACTTAGGTGCCCGGGTAAGGCACGATCCGAGTCCGGATCGGTCGTGATAGAAACAGACATGGTGATGAAACTTCAGGCGGCGATAGTCGAGCGGCACCGACACTAATGAGTATAGGTTGGTAGGTATAGTTAAAGGAGACTATGCCGGTATTTGTATAGCTTGAGACCTACTATGAACATTCAGAACAAATATTTTTAAGGGGGAAGAATGTTACACCCCGTAATTCCATGGCTACTATGTGAGAACATAAGTTAGGATATAAGATTTGAACGTTGGAAGGAAAGTATATTACATTTTCTAGATGGAGTAATTTTAGATATAATAAATGTGACGACGAAATTTTTAACTCGTAATTGGATTATTTCCAATAGAGATATGGACTTAGTATGGATTAATTAAGTCTTGACATTGATAATGTGGGGCCCACCGAAAATTTCACAATTTTGGGCCATGTATGAATCGAAAATTTCAAGAAAAATGGCTAAGTGTGAGATATTTTATGAAGTGAAGACAAGTGGACAAATGGGGTTCAAGGGTCCGCCATCCACTTGTGCTTGTACACCTATTATATATTACAAGTCTTGCAAGACTTAAGCTCACATAATATATTCATCCTTCAAGTTCTTATCTCTTCATTCTCCCACTAGTTCGAAATTCTTGAGAAAACAAAAGTGAGGAACAAGTGTAACTTATTTTCCAAGATTAAGCTCCTTAACCAAGTTCTAAGTCAAGTTAACTCTCCAAGTTAAGTGATCACGATTTTAGCATAAAAACTATCTTGAAACCCTAAGCTTGTTATGAACTTTTTGGAAGTAAAACATGAAAGCAAGATGGATACACGCTTGTAGGATACGTGTGTGTGATTGGAACTTGAAGAAGTGGTGTGGAAAGGGTGAAGGTTGGCCGAGACTTAAGGGTTGTTTTGTGCCAAGATTAAGGTAAGATTTCTTCTCCGTCTTGAAGTAATTGGAAGTTGTATGATTTTGTAATTAATAGATGAACTTGTGTTAAGTAAAAAGGAGAACAAGAAATACATGTCACAAATTTTGACATGTTAGCCGAATTGGGACAGTTTTGGTGTCGATTGGATTTGTTGGTTATTGTTGTTGTTATCGTCACTACTTGCATGTTAAAATGAAGGAAATCTTGTTATTACAAGTTGATATAGTTTGTATATAAGTGTTGGAATATGAATTGGATTATAAGGAGTTATAATAAGGGCTTTGGTTGTAGTTGTTGGCCGAAAAACTGCATGAAACTGTGAGACGTGGTTGTGCTATTTTAGGGGCTGTTTTATACGTGTTATATGCTGGAAATTTAGCTACCATTATGCATGTTTAATCGTGGTAATTTCTAAGGCATGTCCTAAAGGAATAAGAGTGTAGAAAGACTTCACTTTTTACCCTAGTTGTTGTTGGATTGTAGACTGATTTTAGTGGACTATTTTACGTTGATTATGAGGTTGTTTTTACGTGAAATATAGGTGTGTGAATCACCTTGGTTAACTATTGGTTGCGCCCTTAATTGTGGCTTCGTTGTTGATGAAATTGGCTTTCTTGAAAGGTGGAAAAATACGTATAAATAGGGAAAGTGCTGCCCAAATTTTTGTATAAAAGGAGAACCATTAACCTACACTAGTAAGCATGAAGTTGATAGAGGTGTTATTGTTATTATAGGTTAAAGTACTACTTGTGGCGTATTCTACTTAGCGGGTGGTATATCCGATAAGTATGTGAACTCTTCCTTTCTTCTTTTGGCATGAACTTTATAAAATGAGTGTACGGTGGACGTACGTATTTTAAATGAATCTAGATTTCATGTGGTATATGAGGTGGAAGTGACTTGATTTTAAAAGTATAAGTTACTTGATTTTAAAAGTGTAAGTGCCTTGATTTTAAAAGTGTAAGTGCCTTGATTTTAAAAGTGTAAGTAACTTGATTTTAAAATTGAAAGTGCCTTGATGCTACAAGTGCTAGTGTCTTGGGATTTATAAATGAAATGATGTACGGCGGACGTACATGGTGCTATTGGGTTCAAGTCCCTAATATTACATGATATAATTCTTTTTATAAAAAGGATGTACGACGGACGTACATGGTGTTATTGGGTTCAAGTCCTTAATATTACATGACATGGTAATGCCATGAGTTTTTCTAAAATGATAGTTCATTCTATTTGTTCTAATGAGAGTCAAGGATGATTTAACTTGCATATGGTTGCTCATGATAGCTATTCGTGTAAGTGTTATATTCCCACATCACCGCGTCCCTCACTAGAGGGCCGACATGTCACAACCCGATCACGGGCCCGGGACTAGGGCCCTACCTGGGCACCCCTTTCAGGTATACATCAGAGAATAGCAGCGGAACATACAAAGACTCATAAAATACAAGACAATAGAAATCAACAGACTAGCCGATAAGGCCACATTCCGTAGAATATACATAACAAAAAATAACAGTTGCATTTTTGTTCTTACAACCCAATCCACAAGATATGACTACAGACCTCTAAGAATAACAACTGTGACGGGACAGGGCCCCGCCATACCCCTGAATGTACATAAATCTACAACATCAGAGAAACCGTACCAAAAGACAAGCCTACGGAGAAATGGAGCTTCTGACACCTGATCAGTGATCCTAAGAATGAGGATCCACCACCGCTACTCCCTACGCGCATGAACGTAACGCAGAAGAAAGGGTCGATGCAACAGATGTACCAAGTATGTAAAACTGAAAGTACTGAAAGGAAATCATAAAGTCTAAATAAAGATGGAGACATGTATGATGACTAAAATAACAGTACAATGTGCCTTACTAACAATGAGAGTAAACAAGAGTATACTTTACTGCATAACAATAGGAGGCTCATGATCAAAGTAGGGCCACCCGCCCGTAGTATCATTAAGCAATCCTACTCCCGACACTATTTCACCTGCATAGGTCCTGTGGACCCGCAATGAGGTCATCCGCCTCGCATGAGACTATTTCACCCGCATAGGACTATTTCACCCGCATGGGCCCGGTGGGCCATGATGTACAAACGCCTTTTCGCGTCATGGGTAGCAAATCCATGGAATAAGTAGTAACCCGGGGGTTTACCCCGCAAGAGTAACATAACCTAGCACAACCGGCTATCATACATAACATAAGCACTACCGGCTTATCATACATAACATAAGAAAGTTAAGAAATCCCCTAACTTCTTATTAGCTTTGTTTATATACACTCTCATTTTAGTTTACTTAAGGCACTAACATGTCATTATAAAATCCGGGAATTTAACCCAAAGTACTACGTACTTCTATTCTTTTAAAATAACTCTTTTTCATATAAAACTCCAAGATACTAATAACCGTAGTATCAAGTCATATCTACTTTTCATGACAAGTCACAATACCTTTTAGAAATACATTTATAGGCTTCTAAATCAAGTGACTTTTTACTTTAAAACTTTAAGCAATTTATGCCTTTAAATCAATTTGCCTTTCTACATTTCAACTCATTTATCCTTATTTACATCACTAGAGTAAACCGTTCTTTCAACTTTCCATAAAGCTATTATAACCAACTTCCCATAAAGTCATTATACTAACTTTATGCTTTAGACACTTACATTCTTCTTTATAACCAAGAGACTTATACTTTCAAAAACCAAGTATCATATACTTTCAAAATACTTCAAGTCTCTTAACTTTAGAAACTAAGATATCCTTAATCTTTAAAACAAGTGAGTTAATTCCCAAACTCAACCAACTTGGACATTCTTAAAACAAGTCAAGGATATCAAATGAAACTAGATTCATCAAAATCTCGTACGTCTACCGTACTATATATTTACAACTACTCATGCTCAAGAGATAGGAAAGTTCCACATACCTCTTCGGTTCAATCCACTTGCTAAGTCCAATATGACGTACGTAGTATGTCAACCTATAATGACCATAATACGTCTATTAACCTCTAACTTCAAACGTAGAATATTCTAAGTATAAAGTCACCAAATTCTACGGAAAATCGGACATCACTTCCTTTGTTTCTACGTACTTTTCCACCTTTTTCAAGGCCCGAATTCAATAACCAAACATGCCACATTTGTCACGCCCCGAACCCCGGGCCCGTGACTGGTGCCCTACCTGGGCACCCTTCTACCTTAACAACACAAGTAAACTGCGGAAATTAAATAACACCCTTTTTTTTTTAAAACCAACATACGTGCAAGGACAAAGCCGACAAGGCTGCCATGATATACATACTCAAAAGACACTACACTGTACATGAGTCCAATCCCACATATGAATACATACCTCTAAGAGTTATATTGAACTATGACGGGACAAGGCCCCGCCGTACCATGCTAATCGTACAAAGCACATCTTGAAAGAACTTATACCAAAAAGATAAACTCCTGAATAGAAGGAGCTATCCAAAAACTCTGAGCAGGGTCCTACACCTGTCGATCACCAAACTGCGTACCTAAACCTGCGGCATGAACGCAGCCCCGAAGTCGATCTGAAAGAATGTACCAAGTATGTGAAGCGATAAGTATTGTAATGAAATCATAATCTAAGCAAAGCAGAGACATGTATGATAGCCAACCTACGATACACAACACATAAGCGATCATAACAAGTCGAGACGCGTGCCTCAAGTCATTTCTAAAATATAACCATGGGTCTCACGCCCGTAATATCAATCATGCGTGGAATCCTTCCTCACCGTGATCCATGATATAATATAACGCCAATAGGCATACATGAACACCAAGTCCCACCTGTGTCCTAAAAGCATGCGGGCGAGTAGGAAGACGGCGGTGGTAAAACAGGGGGTATAATGTCTTGGGGGTTTACCCCTCATTTATACTCTTACTCTGGAGAAGGTGGTATAGCGTCTTGGGGGTTTACCCCTCACTTATACTCTTACCCTATCTCAACCGACCAACAAACAAAACAAGCAGGGGGTATAATGTCTTGGGGGTTTACCCCTCATTTATACTCTTACCCTGGAGAAGGTGGTATAACGTCTTGGGGATTTACCCCTCACTTATACTCTTACCCTATCTCGACCGGCCGTCAAACAACACATAAGCACTACCATGTCTTTTATAAAAATCCGGGAATTTAACCCAAGTACTACAAATAACGGAAGCATACCCGTGGAATCCCACATCATTGTCGGTACGTCCAAGTAACTTACAACAAGACAGCCGACCCTCCAACCGAGAGTCGCGACAACGTAATAAAACATAATACTTGCACTCAAAGGCTATCACCAACACACACAGACAAGTTCATAACATCTATAGACTTTCATTTTATAAACTCAAGACACTTAGAGAATAATTCCCATTTAAACAAGCCAAAGTACTTATCAAGGTACACATAGAATAATTCTCAATTAAACAAGCCAAAGTACTTATCAAGGCACACTTAGACTAATTCTCAATTAATCAAGCCAAAGTACTTATCAAGGCACACTTATACTAATTCTCAATTAATTAAGCCAAAGTACTACGTACGTACATTCTTTTCAAAATACTCTTTTCTATGTAAAACCCCAAGATACTAACACCCGTAGTATCAAGGTGTGTCTATTTTTTTTCTAAGTAAGTTACTACACTTTTAGAAAACTCATTTCCAAGCTTGAAATCAAGTAACTTCAAATTTTCACAATCTAGGCAACTTATGCTCATTAATCAAAATAGACAACTTTCTTAACCTTCCATAAAGCCGTTATAACCAACTTCCCATAAAGTCGTTATAACCCTTTATGGTTTTAGACATATTCATTCCTTTTTATAACCAAGAGACTTATACTTAAAACCAAGTAACACATACTTACAAATCAAGTTCTTAACTTTCCAAAATGCTTCAAGTCTCTTAATATTTAGAAAACAAGTTTCTTCTACTCTTAAACCTCAAGTAACTCACACCTTTAAAACAAGTTACTTCTCTTAAATCATGTCATTTCTCCTCTTTTAAAACAATTAAGTAAATCACTCCTTTAACTCCCCTAAAGTCATTACAACAACCCTTAGGTTTTGGAACCAAGGCACTAGCCAAAGGGTTTGGAAACCACTTCCTTTTCAAGACTCTATGTACTTTAAGTAAAATACTTTCACTTTTAAGAATCCAAACTTCACTAAGGAAATGGATTATACAACTTACAATTTAAACATCAAAGTACAATCAAGGGAGTACATAGAACGAATTCTATTTTAGGCAATCCAAATACAACCAAGGAATGGATCATTTAAGGAGTAGGACATACTTTCTTTATCTTAAGGAATCATGCTAGAAGATAAGATAGTTCACATACCTTTTCGGCTAAATCCACAAGCTAAGCCGAATACGACGTACGTAGAATTGTCAACCTATAATGGTCACAACAAGACTATCAACTTCTAGTCTCTAACGTAGAATAATACTAAGTATACGGTCTCTAATTCTACGGAAAATCGGGAAGCACTTCCTTTGTTTCTACTCACTTTGCCACCTTTTTCAAGGCCGAATACAATAACCAACACGCCACATTTAAGGCTCAAAACAACAACCAAACAAAGGGGATTACACGCCTTACAATACGTGTAAAATTCCGCCCCACAATTCATATCAAGTAGTATAAAATCCAAGCCATTCTCGGCCAAGAACATAACCGACAATTCAAAGTATTTCCAATCCTTTTCCAATTCCAAGTTCTAAGGTCTAACATGTTATATAGTCATAAACAACTTCAACAACTACAATCTCCTTCTTTATACAACATGCGATGACTTAAACTAATAATCGACTTGAATTGCAATCTTAAAGCTAAACATGCTAGTTTTCGGATTAGGGTTCCAATAGCCAATATACTTATCAAACTTCATACTATATAACTCATGTTTGCTATTATCCATAGCTACTACAATAAGTAAACTTAATTGCTAAAACGACAAAATTTATACCTTTCCAAGCCCTTAAAATTTCCAAGATTCAAAGTCGCGCCTTAGCAATTCTTAGCTCCTTTCCTTAAGTTCCAATCCGCTCCAAGCACTCCTTAGAAGCCTATGAAGAACCCATCTTCAAGTTCCAACTTCAAAGTTGAAGAACCCCTTAAGTTTCCGCCTTGCGAATAATACGAAAACGCCGTTTTTCCGAAATCTTTCTATTGAGATATCCTTACAATACCCTTAGGGACATTGGGTTTAAGTCTTGTGGCTAAAGAACCACAAACGAAAAATTTCTTCTCTCAAAAGCCCCTTTGGCCGAGAGCTCCTAAGAACAAGAACAAATGTTCTTCAAATTTTTTTCTAAGTGTGGAAGTCTTGCTACTAGTAGTAGTAGTATTAGTATATATAAATAAAACAAAGGCTAGGATAAAACCAAATGGAAGGCTAGGATGAAGATCACATGGATCAAGCCCAAGTGGACAAGTTGACCTTGGTCAACAATCTCAAGCTCTAACTTAGCAAGACTTTCTCATCTAAACAATTGTCAAATGACCCTTTTTCCCTTTGCATAAATCGACCAAGCCATGTGGGAGGGGTGCCACGTGTCGCCCTCCCATTCGTTCATAAAATTCCGTAACCCTCGTGGGCCCCACAAAACGTAAAATTCCTCGGGTGGGCCCCACGTGACCAAATCCGTAAAAATAAATTTCCATAATGTTAATAGGTTCCATACTCTTCAAATAATGCATTTTGAGAATCCAATTCTCAACAACGAACATTTTTCCTTTTCGACGTCCAGAAGATTTTCTGTCGGAAAAACAATTCTTCCTTTCGTACCAATTTTCAAGTCTTGATTCCTTACGTACATTCTCTTATACATGTCCTGGACTTACGGGGTGTAACAACATTTAAGGCTAAAAAATGTAGCTAACAAAAGGGGATTACACGCCTAATAGGACGTGTAAAATTCTGCCTCACAATTGATATCAAACTAATCCAAAAGGCAATGCCATTCACGGCCAATATGTGCAACAACATATCATCCTTTCCAATTCATTTTCAATTCAAGTTGTTAAGTATAACATGTTATAAAGCCGCAATCGATTACAACAACTACAATCTTCAAGTAGATAACATGCGACGATTCTAATTATCGACCAAATTGTATTTCAATTTCAAATGGCTAACAAGGTCATTTTGGATTTTAGGCTTCCAATATCCATAACACTTATCAATCCTTAATACATATACGTCATGCTTGTTAAAATGTATAACTACAACAATATGTAATCTTATAACACTTAAGAGAACAAGACTGTTACCTTGTTAAGCCTTAATCCAACTTCAAGATCCGAAGTCGCTCCTTAGCAACTTAGCTCCTCTCCTTGACACTCCAATCCGCCACTTGAAGCCCTTAGAAGTTCACAAACAACTTTCCTTCAATTTCCAATCCAAACCTATGAAAGCGACTTTGGTTTTCACCTTGCGACTAATGCAAAAACGACATTTTTCTGGGATCTTTCTATTGAGATACTCTTGCAATACCCTTAGGAACCTTGGTTTAAAGTATGAAGATTATTGAACAACAAACGAATTTTTTTGTCTTGAACTTGTGCCCTAACTCGAGAGCTCCCTAAGACAAGAACAAGTTTCTTGAATTTTTTTCTAAGTATGGGAACTTGTCTTTCTAGAAGTATGCTTAAATAACAATATGAAGGGTCAATATTAGAACAAATGGGTGGCTTGGATGCATTTCATTAAAATATCAAGCCAAGTGGCCCTTTGACTTAGTTAATATTATCAAGCTCTAGCCTAGCAAGACTTGCTCATCTTTACATTGGTGAAATGACCATTAAACCCATGGTCTAATTCGACCAAGACCATCCAAGGGGGGGTGACACGTGTCGCCCTCCCATTCGTCGCAATATTTCGTTTTCCGACATTTCCATAATTCCGATAATTTTTACTAGTCTCAAATCTTAATATTTTTTAGTTCTTACGTACGTTCTTATAAACATGTCCTGGAATTACGGGGTGTAACATTCTTCCCCCCTTAGAAACATTCGTCCCCGAATGTTCTTTCGGAGTCAAACTTATAGATATCGACATAGTTTTTTTTTTACAACCCCTACATACCAATAATGCCACACGTGGCCACATAAATGCACTTAAGCAAGAATACTTCAATTAAAACTTGACAAGTAAGGGAAATGAAATTACCTGAAGGTGTAGAGAATAAGTGAGGATACTTCCTCAACATGTCCTCCTCTGCTTCCCAAGTCATCTCCTCCCTATTATCGTTCCGCCACAAGACTTTGACGGAAGCCACATCCTTGGTCTGCAGTCGCCTGACCTGGCGATCGAGTATCGCTATGAGACTTTCCTCATACGATAACCCCTCTGTCACCTGGACTTCACTAGCTGGGAAAACTCTCGATGGATCTCCGATACACTTCCGCAACATAGAAACATGGAAGACCGGATGTACCGCCTCTAAATCCGATGGCATATCCAACTCATAGGCAACCTTGCATACTCTACGAATGATCTGGTAAGGCCCAATGTACCTTGGGATAAGTTTCCCCTTCTTTCCGAACCTCATCACACCCTTCATGGGTGATACCTTCAAGAAGACCCAATCGTCTACCTGAAACTCCAAATGTCGACGCTGATTATCTGCATAAGACTTCTGCCGACTCTGAGCTGCTAACAGTATCTCCTGGATAAGCTTCACCTTATCCACAACCTGCTGAATCAAGTCTGGGCCAACTAACTGAACCTCGCCCACGTCGAACCAAGCAATCGGCGACCTACACTTCCGCCCATACAAAGCCTCATATGGCGCCATCTGAATGCTAGAATGGTAGATGTTGTTATAAGCAAACTCCACAAGAGGCAATGATCCTCCCAACTACCCCTGAAGTCAATAACACAGGCCCACATCATATCCTCAAGTGTCTGTATAGTACGCTCTGCCTGCCCGTCGGTCTGAGGATGAAACACGATCGAGACTCACTTGTCCCTAACCCTTCGGAAATACCTCAGGAAGTTAGCCATAAGCGGGATCCTCATGCGATATAATCGATATAGGAACTCCGTGCGATCTCACAATCTCACGATATACAATCTAGCATAATCCTCGGTAGAATACGTAGTCTCGACCGGAAGAAAGTGGATGATTTACACCGTCTATAATAACCCACCGAATCACACTTTCTCGAGTGCGAGGTAACCGCAGAACAAAATCCATGTTGATCACCTCCCACTTCCATATCGGAATATCAATCGCCTGCAATAGCCCACCGGGCTTCTGGTGCTCAACCTTGACCTGCTGACAATTGGGACACTGAGCAACAAACCCTGCCACGTCCCTCTACAGGCCATCCCACCAATACATACATCTGAGGTCATGGTACATCTTAGTCGACCCCGGATGAATAGAGTAACGGCACCGTGCCTTCGAAATCTGCTGACGAAGTCCTGCAACATTGGAAACACACAATCTGCCCTCGAATCTTAACACCCCATCAGGCGCTACCTCAAATAGACTTTTCTCCTCTCGAAGAGTCATATCTCGATACCGTATCATAACTGGATCCTCATACTGTCGCCTCTTCACCTCCTCAACAATGGAAGACTCGGCAACCTCACGAACCCGTATCCCACTATCATCGGTATTGACCAACCGAACCCCAAGGCTCTCTAGCTGATGGATCTAACGGACCATGTTCTGTCTATCTGGCTGCACCTCTGACAGACTCCCCATCGATCTATGACTCAAAGCATCCGCAACCACGTAGGCTTTTCCCGGATGGTATAGGATATCAACATCATAATCCTTCAACAACTCTAACCACCGTCTCTGCCGCAAGTTCAGCTCTCTCTGCCTGAAGATTTACTGGAGACTCTTGTGGTCTATATAAATATCCACATGAACCCCGTATAAATAATGTCTCCAAATCTTCAAGGCATGAATAACTGCGGCCAATTCTAAGTCGTGAGTATGGTAATTCCTCTCATGCTTCCGTAGCTGCCGGGAAGCATAGGCTATTACCTTGTCGTGCTGCATCAATAGGCACCCTAGTTGTTACACCCCGTAGTTCCAGGGTATGTATGTGAGGACGTACGTACGAGAATACGACATTTAAATTAGAAAGGAAGAAAGATGTGATTTTTCGACGGAAAAGTTTCCGGATTTTGTGAAGGAAAAAGGTTCGTTAATGGGAATTGGATTCCCAGATTTGGTATTCAGACTTTTTGGAATATTTGAGAATTATGGAATTTTATTTCCGGAATTGGTCACGTGGGGCCCACGGGGAAAATTTACGGTTTGTGGGGCCCACTTTATTTTTGGATTTTTGGCATTACGGATATTTTGGAAGATGAAATATTTTGGACGAGTAGGGGGGCGACACGTGTCACCCCATGTGGCCATGTTGGCCGAATGGTAGGAAGACAAGTGTCTTGGACGGTTTTTTTGAGTGGACAAGTGGCTAGCCACTTGTCCCAAAGTTGTGGTGGACATGTGGTTGGTAGAACCCACACCCACATTGTCACGACCCGAACCCGGGCCCATGACTGGTGCCTTACCCGGGCACCCAAGTAGACATACATCAGTGTAACCAGCGGAATATAAAACAAGACATGAAATAATATGAAGTGAGAAACAATTTATCTGAGAAAAGTTGCCTTTCGACATATATATATATAAACTTGAACGACGATTACATACATCACGACGACCGACCAAGCGGCGGTACCTACCTGGGCACCCTTCTAATCATACAACATAACAAACTGCGGAAAATAAGTAACACACATTTTTTTTAAACTTAGGCAAAGCCGATAAGGCTGCCATAATATAAATCACCCAAAAGGGCTTACACTATCCAAAAATGTAATTACAACTCTAACCAGTCCAGCCCACATGTGAATACAGACCTCTAAGATTATTATTTTTTTGGACCAATACTGTGACGGGACAAGGACCCGTGCACGAATATACATAAACATGACAACTCCGGAACATTGGAGCCATCTCAAAATCTTGAACCAGATCCTAAGCTCGCGGATCCACAATCGCGTATACCTAAACTGCGGACATTTAACGCGGCCCCGAAGAAGTCGATACAACAGTGCGAATATGGAGCGAAATAAAGTGCGATGCAGATCATAAGCGTACAAAAGAATGACAGGGCGAGTATAAAAAGTACATACGGATCCTGCCGTGTCATTACCACTTATGAACTTAATTGCACATCATTATCTTTTCCATTCCATTAAGAGTTATAGCCATATCTTACGTACATATTTAGGAGAAGTCATTAAGTTTATTACCATCTAACTTACTTATCTTTCATGACCTAATCCGGCCCTTTACGAAGGGACGCCTATACTGCCCGGCCCAAACTGGAACGCGATAAAGTCACATAGTCTGCCCATACAGGTATCTTGCCGGCCCGTTCGGGACGATAATGTCATATAGTCGCCCATAAAGGTATCTTGCCCGGCCCATTTCGGGGCGATAATGTCATATAGTGCGCCCGTAAAGGTATCTTGCCGGCCCATTTCGGGGCGATAATGTCATATAGTCGCGCCGTAAAGGTATCTTGCCCGGCCCATTTCGGGACGATAATGTCATATAGTCGCCCGTAAAGGTATCGCCGGCCCATTTACGGGACGATAATGTCATATAGTACGCCCATAAAGGTATCTTGCCGGCCCATTTCGGGACGATAATGTCATATAGTCCGCCATAAATGTATCTTGCCGGCCCATTTACGACGATAATGTCATATAGTCTGCCCATAAAGGTATACTGCCCGACCCATTTCTGGGACGATAATGTCATATAAAATCCGGGAATTTAACCCAAAGTACTATGCACCTCTACTCCTTTAGAAAGACTTTTTTTCAAATAAAACTTCCGGATACTAACAACCGTAGTATCAAGTCATATCTACCTTTTAGAAATACATTTACCACTAAATCAAGTGACTTCTTTCTTAAAACCTTAAGCAATTGGTACCTTTAAAACAATTTGCCTTCTTTATTTCAAATCATTTCTTTGCTTACATTACTGAAGAAAACCATTCTTTTAATCTTCCATAAAGTTGTTATAACCAACTTCCCATAAAGCCGTTATAACTCTTTATGTCTTAAACAAATTCATTCCTTTTATAACCAAGAGACTTATACTTTCAAATCAAATCACATAGTTTTCAAAATACTTCAAGTCCCTTAACTTTTAAGAAAACAAGTTTCAAAGTCTTAAAAACTTCATACGTAAACTCTTTTAAATTAAGTAACATATACTTGGTGCGTTGTGAATAAGTTATACTTATTTATAACGATCTTATTCACGTAGCCATGATCTAGAAAATGTAATACAATTTTGTCTTATCTTAGCTTCTATGCAGATGGAGAATTCTACTTGTTTTAATATAATTAATTGTCATTACATTTTCCTTTTATTAACACTGCAATGGCTTGTTCGATACTTATTCTCATTCGTGTCGTAAATTAGCCAAGTCAACTCAACTCCAAATACTTCCTAACGACTCTTACCAACATCCCCCATAAGACTTGGTAAGAACTTAGGATTTCTTAGACGTAGCTTTTACATAGAGTAAATCAACATAACTACCTCTTAACTTCTAAGAGTAGACGGAATCATGAAATACTACCACATGTATATTTCATTCATAGAATCATGTCAAGAGAAGGAAGAGGTTCACATACCTCGCGACGATTGTCGACAAGTAGCAAAATGCTCCAAAGTACTTCAACCTTGAGCTATTCCATTCTTCAAGTAGGATACGCTACACTTAGTACTTCAACCTATAATGGTCACAATACGTCCATTAACCTCTTACTTCTAACGTAGAATATTCCAAGTGCTAAGTCACTAAATTCTACGGAAAATCGGACAGCACCTCCTTTGTTTCTACTTACTTTGCCACCTTTTTCAAGGCCGAATACAATAACCAAACACGCCACATTTAAGGCCCAATCAATGCAATCAACAATAGGGGATTACACGCCTACTAGACGTGTAAAATTCCGCCCCACAATAGATATCAAGTCGCAATCGATTATACTACTATAATCTCCAATTAAGTAACATGCGACGATTCTAGTAAACGACCAAATTGTAATCCAACTTTACATGGCTTACTTTACATTTCGGATTTTTAAGGCTACAAGAAATCCATAATACTTATAAACTTCAACACCTATACTTCATGCTAGCAACATGTAAAGCTAACAACAATATAAATAATCTTGTAACATTTTTAAGGGACAAGATTATACCTCAACGAATCTTAATCCAATCTCCAAATCCGAAGTCGCTCCTTAGTAACTTAGAGCCTCTTCAAGACACTTCAATCCGCTACTTGAGACCCTTAGAACAATACCAACAACTTTCCTTCTAACTTCCAATTCAAAACCTAGAAAAGCAACTAGGTTTCCGCTTTGCGACTAACCCGAAAACTATCTTTTTCCGAGATTTTTCTATTTAGATATGCTTACAATATACTCAAGAACCTTGGTTTAAAGTGTGGAGCTTAAAGAACAAGAAAAAAAAAATCTCCTTGAAACCCCCCTAAACCCGAGAGCTCCTAGAACCATATCAAGTTTTTCATGAAAAATTCTAAGTGTAGAACTCTTGTCTTGCTACTAGTACCCTTATATAACAACATGGAGGGCTAAGATAAATACATATGTGTGGTTTGGATGCATCTCTATAAAATATCATGCTAAGTGGTCCCATTGACCAAGTCAATAATATCAAGCTCTCTAATTGCAAGACTTGGTCATCTACACATTGGTCAAATGACCATATTACCCTTACATTAATTCGTCCAAGATCATAGGGGGAGTGTCACGTGTCGCCCTCCCATTCGTCCATATAATTCTGTAACCCTCGTGGGCCCCACAAAATGTAAAATTTCTCGGGTGGGCCCCACATGACCAAATCCGTAAAAATAAATTTCCACAATGCTAATAAGTTCCATACTCCTTAAATAATGCATTTTGAGAATCTAATTCTCACCAACGAACATTTCTCCTTTCCGACGTTCGGAAGATTTCTCGTCGGAAAAACAATTCTTTCTTTCGTACCCTATTCAAGTCTTGAGTTCCTTACGTACATTCTCTTAAACATGTCCTGGAGTTATGGGGTGTAACAACATCCCTTTTACAAACTCTGCCCACAACAGTACTACAAACCTCTAAGAATGTTATAACAACAATAACGGGACAGGGCCCCGCCATACCCCTGAATGTAAGTACCTACGACGACAGGGGACTATACCAAAGATAAGCCTCCGGAGAAATGGAGCTTCCCAAAACGCTGAACTGTGACCCTATGAACGGGGATCAACAACTGGTGTACCTCTACCTGCTGCATGAACGCAGCCCCCCGAAGGAGTCGATGCAAGTACAGTATGGCCCGAAAATCACGTAAATGAAATCATAATAGTCTATATAAAGCAGAAGACATATCGATAACCAATTTACGATACACAATATGGCGATCATGTCAAGTCGGGGACTCACGCCTTAAAGTCATCACTCAAATATAACTATGGGTCTCATGCCCACATATCAATCTCGCTGTGGAATTCCTTCCTCATCGCGATCCATGATATAAAAGCACCAAGGAATACACATGAACACGGGTCCCACTGTGTCATAATAAAACCGTCGGGGTAAGAAATGCGAAGGCATAACCGACTACTAAAACCCGCAGTACCAACAATGCCATAAAGCGTATCACGAGGTCTTTCTGATCGCGCCACGCATGATCGGCCGCCACTCGCCCTCGGTATCGATATGCGCGTCTAATCTGAGCTTACCGCGACTCGCGCATAGCCACCTAGGCCCGCATGAGGTATTCCTCGCATCGAGGTAGCTACTCCCGGCATCGCCCCGGACTCTCGTAGTCCGCGTGGCCACATAGACCGCGTGAGGTATTCCCCGCACTAACACCGGAACTCCGTAGCTCCGCATAGGTCCCCTGGACCCGCATGAGGCATCCCTCGTATCGGGGGGCAGCTTAACCCCCGGTATATCATGTCAAGAGGTGAGTGGTACAATACTAACATAACGGCTTATCGTTAAACAACGTAAGCACAATCAAGGGAAACCCCTTTACACCAACATCACAAGACACTAACACACGTAGCATCCTAACATGCTTACTTATCAAACCAACAAAAAAGTATTACAAGGCTATCACAAACCAACATAGTCAAGTTATTCACACAAGGTACTTTCTATTTTATGTTAACGAGTTCGGGTTTTTATTCCCAAAGTACTTCATACATTAACTCTTTAAAAAGATTTGTTTCTTTCACAAGAGTCACACGATACCCGTAGTATCAAAATAGAGTGACTATCTTTTTAAATAAACAAAAACACTTTCCCTACCTTCTTTTTGAACCAACTTAAGACAAAAGCATGCCTTACTTTTTAAACGAAAACACTTCAAATTTTCAAGTCTTTGTCTTTTATAAATCAAGTCCTTACTTTGAAATTTTAAGAAAATCAGAACTTGTTTATTAATGATCTTATTAAAGCAGCCATGATCTAGGAAATGTAATACAATTTTGTCTTATCTTAGCTTCTATGCAGATGGAGGTTTCTACTGGTTTTAATAATACTTAATTAGTCAATACATTTTCCTTTATTAGCGCTGAAGTGGTTTGTTCGATACTTATTCTCATTTCCGAAATCAATACAAGGCTTTCATAAACAATTAAGTAAACCGTTCCTTTTATCTCTCTTAAGTCGTTATACCTAACTTCCCATAAAGCTAATATAACTCTTAAGCTTTTAAAACCAAGTATTACTCTTCTTTCAAAAACGATTCTTAATTCTTTTGAAATACTTCAAGATTCTTATTATTTAAAACTCAAGTCAAAAGACATTGAAGTAAAACCACGTTCAGTTAACACACGTACGTCTACCGTACTATATATATTCTTTTAAAATATCATGCTCAAGAGGATAGGAAGAATCAGATACCTCCTCGGCGAAATCCACCTGCCAAGTCGAATATGTCGCGCGCAGAGTATCAACCTATAATAGTCAAATACGTCTATCAACGTCTAGACTACTCTGTAGAATAATCTAAGCAGTAGGTTCTTAATTCTACGGAAAATTGGGCAGCACTTCCCTACCCGTCAAACTACTCAAGTCTACTGTAAATACAGTCCTATGTAAGTATAGTTCAATTTTCTTCTTTAATATCCTTCTATATCTAATACTCATTTCTATACTACTACAGTATGTAATCTCCAATTACAATAGAAGGACAGGATTAATTACCTCGATAAGCCCAAAATTATCCAAGATTTAATGTCGATCCTGAGCAACGTTTAGCTCCTACTCCGTGCGCTCCAACCCACTCCAAGCAACACTTATACACTCCTAACCAAATCCTTCTTAAGGACCAACCTAAACAAGTGAAGAACACTAAGGTTCTTGTCCTCACAACTCTCGGCCAAGGTGAGGCTTTAGGGGCTAGGGTGTGAAATCTTCTCTAACCTTTGGTTAATAATCTTCCTAATACACTAAGGAAGAACACTTAAGAGTTTAGGAATTTTTGGACAAAGTTTGGTTAAGGGAGAGGGGTGTGGGACGAGAACTATCAAGAGGGGGAGGGGGTTTCGGCGAGAGCTTCTAGGAAGGGGGTTGGGACGAGAACTTCAACAAGGGAGAGGGAGTTTTTTTTTTGGAGACTTGGAAGTTGTGTTTGTGGATAAAGAAGTCTTGCACAAGAGGGGGGTATTTATAGAACCACCAAGGGCCAAGATTGAAACAAATGGAGGGTGTAGATTAGATAGCTTGTGTGAGTGGAGTCTTCCACCAAGTGTCCACCACAACCTTGGGACATATGTCCACCACAACATTGGGACATATGTCCCCCACAACAAAGAGCCATGTGGCCTTCCACTAGCACACAAAAACGTCCAACAAGGCCCTCCCACTTGCCCCTCAAAACCGTCCTTATCTACCCCCACTCACCCAAAGAAATATCTTCCAAGACTTGACCATTTGACCTTGTCCACTTGGCCACCATTTCGTCCAACCCATGCCAACTAAGGGTGACACATGTCGCCCTCCAATTGGTCCAAAATATTTCGTCTCTCGAAAAAATCCGTAATCGGTTAAAATATTAAAACGTAGAATTTCCTTCACAAGGTTCGGAATCTTTTCCGTTGAAAGTTCACAATTTCATCCTTAACCTAATTAGGGTTTGTACAAACGTACGTACGTCTTCACATACATACTCTGGAAATACGGGGTATAACACACATGTCCCCAATCTACACCACACACTTGCCTAGATCTTGGCCATTGATTTCTCTATAAATACCCCTTTGTGCAAGACTAATTCTTCATCCACACTTAAGAGTTTCCAAGGTTAAAATAATACTCCCTCCTTTGTAGTTCTCGTCCACCCCCCTCCCCCCCCCCCCCACTTTGTGTAGAAAATACTTCAAGTATTGTTGTATTATCCCAAATACCTTATCCTAGTATTCCTAGTAGTATTCCAAAGTTATTTCAATACTAAGAGCCCGGAAATACTACTTTATTCCAATAGTCGCAAAATGAAGCCCTAGAAAAATCTTCATAGCTTAGATGAAGTGTTAAGAGAAGTTGTTTAGAAACTTCTAAGGGTTGCTTGGAGCGGGTTGGAGCGTAAGGAATTGGAGCTAAACGTTGCTCATGATCGACTTATAATCTTGGATAATTTTGGGCTTATCGAGGTAATGATCTTTGTCCCCCTATTGTAATTGGATATTACATATTGTAGTAGTTTATAATTGAGTATAAGATTAATTGGAAGGATAATTATAAAGAATTGAACTGAATTTACATTGGACTGTATTTACAGTAGACTTGTAGTATTATTGTGGGGCAGTGTTGTACACGTTCGGTTAGACGTGTAACCCCCTTGGAGTTGTTGGCTTGGTAGTAGGCCTTGATAGAGGAGGAGATTTATGTGGTTGCGGGGGGGGAGGTGCTGCCGAATTTTCCGTAGAATAAGGAGCCTTGTACTTAGAATTGTTCTACGAAGAGATCGAAAAGTTAATAGACGTCTTGTGGCCTTTATAGGTGGAAGTACTGCGAGTAGCGTATTCTACTTGAAGGGTGGAAAAGGCCAGCAGGGTTACAATACTTTGTAGCTTTTGGCTTTTTGTCGATAATCGTCGCGAGGTATGTGAACCTCTTCCTATCTTTTCTAGCATGATTATGTGAACTATGTAGTACGGTAGACGTACGTGTGCTAAACGAATTTGGTTGGTTTAAAACATAAAGTGTTATAACGGCTTTATGGGAAGTTTGTTATAACAACTGTATGTAGGTAAAGAAATGGTTTGTGGTTTTTAAAAGATAAGAGACTTGACTTATAAATGACTTTATGTGAAATATTAAGGACTTGGTTTGTGTTGAAAAGTTGTGAAACCGCATTTACGAGAAATGGGTAATTGGGATTTTAAAAAGGAATAAGTTATATTGATTTCGGAAATGATAATAAGTATCGAACAAACCACTGTAGCGTTAATAAAGGAAAATGTATTGACAAATAATTAATTATATTAAAACCAGTAGAAACCTCCATCTGCATAGAAGCTAAGATAAGACAAAATTATATTACATTTCCTAGATCATGGTTGCTTTAATAAGATCATTAATATCAAGTATTGATTTTTCTTAAATTCCAAAGTAAGGAACTTGTTTTCTAAAAGAAAAGAGACTTGAGGAATTAAAGTGTTTTGGTTTTAAAGAAGGCATGGTTTTGTCTTAAAATGGTTTTAAAAGAAGGCATGGTTTTTTCTTAAAATGGTTTAAAAAGAAGGCATGGTTTTGTCTTAAATTGGTTTAAAAAAAGAAGTCATGGTTTTGTCTTAAGTTGGTTTATTCGAAAAGGAGATATGGAAATTGTTTTGGTTTACTTAAAAAGATAGTTACTCTATTTTGATACTACGGGTATCGTGTGACTTTTTGTGAAAGCAATGGATCTTTTAAAGAGTTAAAGTATGTAGTATCTTGGGGTTAAAATCCGAATTTGTTGTAATAAAATGAAAGTCTATGAGTACGTTGAACTTGCCTATGCTTGTTGTGATAGCCTTTGTTGTGCAAGTATTTTGATTCTGTGCTACCGAGTCTCTCGATGGAGGGCCGGTTATCTTGTTATATCCTTGGACCTACTGACACGTTGGGTGGCCCACGGGTATGGTTCCATTAGGATTGTTGTTCCATGGACTAGCTCTCCATGAGGTTTTACTGATTCGGCTTTGGTATCTGGTAGTTGGCTCTCGTACTTGCCCCGGTCGTTGCTGATTCGGCTTTGGTTTTGGTAGTTAGCCTTCGTACTTGCCCCGTTCAGTGTTGTGGCGAAGTCTCGTGACTACGATTGTGATCTGGTGGTTAGCCTGGTTACTTGCCCCCGTCAGCTACGTGGCGCAGGGAGGATCTGATGGAGGTTATCGCACTTGCCACGTGTCAGCTTCGCGAGTCAGTGTTTGGTCGAAGTCTCGTGATGCAGGGTGGATCTGGTGGTTAGCCTACGTACTTGCCCCGGTCAGCGATGTGATGCAGGGTGGATCTGGTAGAGGCTATCGAGCTTGCCCCGGTCAGCTTCGTGATACAGTTTGTCAGTGTTAGGATGAAGTCTCGTGATGCAGGGTGGATCTGGTAGTTAGCTTACGTACTTTCCCCGGTCAGCGACGTGATGCAAGGTGGATCTGGTAGAGGCTATCGTACTTGCCCCGGTCAGCTTCGTGATACAGTTATTTAGTATTATTGGTACGGTAGGTTCCGGTAGTTGGCTTTCGTACTTGCCCCGGTCAGTTGATGATGCAGGGTGGATCTGGTAGCTATGCCTTCGTACTTGCCCCGTACGGTTCTTATGACACAGGTGGGACCTGGTGTTCATGTGTACTCCTTGGTGTTATTACATCATAGACTGCCGGCAGTGAGGAAGGTATTCCACGGGCATGATTGATGTTGTGGGCGTGAGACCCATAGTTATATTTGAGTAATGACTTTGAGGGCGTGAGTCACGACTTGACATATTTGTTTATATATTATGGATGTAGTTTGGTTATCATACATGTCTCATGCTTTATATAATCGTTATGATTTCATTTATAGTATTTTGATTTCACATACTTGGTACTGTTGTCGACCTCCTTGGGCTGCGTTCATCTGCATGAGTAGAAGTACACCAGTTGTTGATCCTCGCTCATAGGATCGCAATTCAGCATTTGGGAAGCTCCGTTTCTCCGGAGGCTTATCTTTTGGTATAGTCCCCTGTCATTGTAGGTACTTGTAGATTCAGGGGTATGGCGGGGCCCTGTCCCGTCATAGTTGTTGTTACATTCTTAGAGGTCTGTAGTACTGTTGTGGGCAGGGTTTGTAAAGGATTTACTGTTCGATTTTGATGTATATATACCAAAAGGTAACCATTTTGGTTAACCTATTTTTATTATTATATATCTTGTTTCATGTGTAAGTTGTTATTTTCGCTGATTTTCTCTGATGTTGTATCACTAGGGTGCCCGGGGTAAGGCACCAGTCACGGGCCCGGGGTCGGGTCGTGACAAAAGTGGTATCAGAACAGTTAATCTTCGGAAAAGTGTCTACAGACCGTGTCTAGTAGAGTCTTGATTATCGGTGTGTTGTGCACCACATCTATAATCAGGAGGCTACAAGATATTTATGATTGGTTTCCATTCTTCTCACTCTGAGATCGTGCCTTAGATCTGTGTTATGAGTTAGACTCCCTCTGACGTATTCTCATGTACGGTGATGCCTCGCGCAAAGCGGCCAGGCGAAGAAGGCGAGAAGCGAAGGAGGCTGAGTAGAGCACGAGAGGTTACGAGCACAGCCCGATCTTTACGAGGTGGTGCTACGAGGCGGATTCTACGATGCCGCTAGCCCAGTGAGTTTAGAGCGGCGAGAGTAGCTCACGAGGCCACGATATCTAAGCCTCGGTCCGCGGCGAGAGCAGAGGATATAGGTTACAAGGAGATGGCCCAGTTATTAGTTAGGTTTATGGCGAGACTTGAGGACAGGCGGGAGCCGGTGGTACCAGTAGTGCACCCCAGGGCCGATAGTTGGAGACTTCGGGACTTAAGTTGCGATCCACGATGTTCTATGGATCGAGCCGAGGATGACCTAAGGAGTTTATCAAGCGATTCTGACGGATCATGAGAGTGATCAAGGCCTCAGAGGCAGAGTCGGTGAAATTGGGTTCGCATCGGCTGCGTGATACTGCAGTCGACTGGTTTGATTCTTGGGAACTGTCCCGGGGGGAGCATGTGCTTCCAGCTGGTTGGGACGAGTTCTCATGGGCATTTCATGCACATTTCTTGCCTCCCCAAATGAGGAGGGCTCGGGCCGACAGATTTTTGATGTTGAGGCGAGCAGGCGTCTGATTCGAGTCTGGCGTAGAGTTTGACTCATTAGCCGGTATGTCCCGCATTAGTGGCGGACATGGAGGATAGGGTGCACCGATATGTCACGAGACTTAGCGATTATTTAGCGGAGGTTGCACGTGAGTAGCTCTTGGTAGGGCATGGACATTTCCGTATCTGAGCTTATGCGCGAGGATGGAGGAGCGTAGAGGCAAGCGTAGGGACCGAGATCGGCATAAGAGGGCCGAGATAGCGAGTCCTTGGTAACTCGAGACAGACCGCCTCGAAGCCAGGCTAGTTATACACCTCGATGACAGTGGTCCTCATGATTTTGGGCATCCACGGTATTGGAGGCGGGTCGAGCTCCTGAGTTTGAGTTTCGGGAGTAGGGGTGTTAGTATGAGGAAGCCACCTCTACCTCGGTGTAGTCAATGTGGTAGAACCCATTATGGGGAGTGTCGTGCTAGTTTGGGAGATTGCTATACTTGCGGCCGGCAGGGCCATTTTGCGAAGGAGTGTCCGACCAGAGGTAGCGCGGCAAAGGGAAAGTGAAGCAGTAGTTACAGGTATATCCTTAACCCTCTAGAGATTTGTATGCGTGATATGATGATTTTTTTTTATGATGAGTGCTATGTATGTATAGCATTGTGCTTATAGCAAATTAGAAAACATGGGTGGTTGAAAAGGTAAGTATGGAGACATGGAAGGTGTGAACCTTAGAATATTACACGTTGAGACCTTAGATGTAAGGCCGTCTTGAGTAAAGGATTTTGAAGATGATCCTTGTCGGAGTGCATTATATGCATAGGGTGTATTAGTGTGATAATTCCATGGGTAGTGTGAGATGGAAGTGGTATCTTTCATGACATGAATTAGTAAGATTGTTCCGGATCGGGGAACGAGAGAGTTTGGGCGATAGCGGGTCGGGTTGAGGCCATATCGCGGGTCAACCCGCAGTCCGGAGTGAGGTGGGGTCAGTTCGAGGTGATCCCGCCGGATGGTAGGGTCACGAGGGTTCTAGGCCCAGGTTTAGGTAACCATCGTATGAGTTCGTGGATGCGTTCGACCAGAATCAGATCGTGAAGGCTGGGAATGGCCTTGAAAGAATTTGAGGCTAGTAAGATGACCAAGTTTGGAGGTAGTGACTCCAAAGGTTTTGGAAACTGGCGATGGTGGGTATGGTACGTGTACTAGAAAGAGTTCGGGTGTACGAGAAGGGTACGACAAATAGGGAAAGAAGTGAACATGTGCTAAGAGATGGAAGTGATCATTTTTGTGAAGTAAAGGTGCGAAGAGAGTATCCTTTGGACCAGGAGCGAAAGTTAGTGTTGTTTTACATCTTCGAGGTGATTCCTCGTTGGCTTGGATATGGGTTTTGCGCGTATGTTATATTATGGCCAATGATGGCATGATTGGTTTCGTAAGTATAGTAGTGAAGACTATACCGGCGCATGTACGTTTGGAGACTTAGAAGGAACATTCGGGACGAATGTTTCTAAGGGGGGGAGAATGTTACACCCCGTAGTTCCAGGGTATGTATGTGAGGACGTACGTACGAGAATACGACATTTAAATTAGAAAGGAAGAAAGATGTGATTTTTCGACGGAAAAGTTTCCGGATTTTGTGAAGGAAAAAGGTTCGTTAATGGGAATTGGATTCCCAGATTTGGTATTCAGACTTTTTGGAATATTTGAGAATTATGGAATTTTATTTCCGGAATTGGTCACGTGGGGCCCACGGGGAAAATTTACGGTTTGTGGGGCCCACTTTATTTTCGGATTTTTGGCATTACGGATATTTTCAGAAGATGAAATATTTTGGGCCAGTGAGGCGACACGTGTCACCCCCATGCGTGTTGGCCGAATGGTAGGAAGACAAGTGTCTTGGACGATTTTTTTGAGTGGACAAGTGGCTAGCCACTTGTCCCAAAGTTGTGGTGGACATGTGGTTGGTAGAACCCACACCCACATGTACCCAATCTACACCACACACTTGCCTAGATCTTGGCCATTGATTTTTCTATAAATACACCTTTGTGCAAGACTAATTCTTCATCCACACTTAAGAGTTTCCAAGGCTAAAATAATACTCCCTCCTTTGTAGTTCTCATCCACCCCCCCCCCCCCCACTTTGTGTAGAAAATACTTCAAGTATTGTTGTATTATCCCAAATACCTTAGCCTAGTATTCCAAAGTTATTTCAATACTAAGAGCCCGGAAATACTACTTTATTCCAATAGTCGCAAAATGAAGCCCTAGAAAAATCTTCATAGCTTAGATGAAGTGTTAAGAGAAGTTGTTTAGAAACTTCTAAGGGTTGCTTGGAGCGGGTTGGAGCGTAAGGAATTGGAGCTAAACGTTGCTCAGGATCGACTTATAATCTTGGATAATTTTGGGCTTATCGAGGTAATGATCTTTGTCCCCCTATTGTAATTGGATATTACATATTGTAGTAGTTTAGAATTGAGTATAAGATTTATTGGAAGGATAATTATAAAGAATTGAACTGAATTTACATTGAATTTGTATTCTGAGACTTGTAGTATTATTGTGTGGCGGTGTTGTACGTCAGGTTAGGCGTGTAACCCCTGAGTTGTTGGCTTGGTAGCGGGCCTTGATAGAGGAGAGATTTATGTGGTTGCGGGGAGGTGCTGCCGAATTTTCCGTAGAATAAGGAGCCCTGTACTTATAATTGTTCTACGAAGAGATCGAGAAGTTAATAGACGTCTTGTGGCCTTTATAGGTGGAAGTACTACGAGTAGCGTATTCTACTTGAAGGGTGGAAAAGGCGTGAGTTCTGATACTTTGGAGCTTTTTGCTTTTTGTCGATAATCGTCGCGAGGTATGTGAACCTCTTCCTATCTTTTCAAGCATTATTATGTGAACTATGTAGTACAGTAGACGAACGTGTGCTAAACGAATTTGGTTGGTTTAAAACATAAAGTGTTATAACGGCTTTATGGGAAGTTTGTTATAACAACTTTATGTAGGTAAAGAAATGGTTTGTGGTTTTTAAAAGATAAGAGACTTGACTTATAAATGACTTTATGTGAAATATTAAGGACTTGGTTTGTGTTGAAAAGTTGTGAAACCGCATTTACGAGAAATGGGTAATTGGGTTTTTAAAAAGGAATAAGTTATATTGATTTCGGAAATGAGAATAAGTATCGAACAAACCACTGCAGCGTTAATAAAGGAAAATGTATTGACAAATAATTAATTATATTAAAACCAGTAGAAACCTCCATCTGCATAGAAGCTAAGATAAGACAAAATTGTATTACATTTCCTAGATCATGGTTGCTTTAATAAGATAATAATAACAAGTATTGATTTTTCTTAAATTCCAAAGTAAGGAACTTGTTTTCTAAAAGAAAAGAGACTTGAGGAATTAAAGTGTTTTGGTTTTAAAGAAGGCATGGTTTTGTCTTAAAATGGTTTAAAAAGAAGGCATGGTTTTGTCTTAAAATGGTTTAAAAAGAAGGCATGGTTTTGTCTTAAATTGGTTTAAAAAAAGAAGTCATGGTTTTGTTTTGGTTTACTTAAAAAGATAGTTACTCTATTTTGATACTACGGGTATCGTGTGACTTTTTGTGAAAGAAATGGATCTTTTAAAGAGTTAAAGTACGTAGTACCTTGTGGTTAAAATCCGAATTTGTTGTAATAAAATGAAAGTCTATGAGTACGTTGAACTTGCCTATGCTTGTTGTGATAGCCTTTGTTGTGCAAGTATTTTGATTCTGTGCTACCGAGTCTCTCGATGGAGGGTCGGTTATCTTGTTATATCCTTGGACCTACTGACACGTTGGGTGGCCCACGGGTATGGTTCCATTAGGATTGTTGTTCCATGGACTAGCTCTCCATGAGGTTTTTTACTGATTCGACTTTGGTATCTGGTAGTTGGCTCTCGTACTTGCCCCGGTCGTGGTTGATTCGGCTTTGGTTCTGGTAGTTAGCCTTCGTACTTGCCCCGTTCAGTTTTGTGGCGAAGTCTCGTGACTACGGTTGTGATCTGGTGGTTAGCCTGGTTACTTGCCCCCATCAGCTACGTGGCGCAGGGAGGATCTGGTAGAGGTTATCGCACTTGCCACGTGTCAGCGAGTCGGTGTTTGGACGAAGTCTCGTGATGCGGTGGATCGGTGGTTAGCCTCGTGCTTGCCCGGTCGGCGACGTGATGCGGTGGATCTGGTAGGCTATCGCGCTTCCCGGTCGAACCGTGGCGCGATTTGTCAGTGTTAGGACAAAGTCTCGTGATGCAGGGTGGATCTGGTAGTTAGCTTACGTACTTTCCCCGGTCAGCGACGTGATGCAGGGTGGATCTGGTAGAGGCTATCGTATTTTCCCGATCGGCCGTGATCTGATTATTTAGTATTGTTAGTACGGTAGGATTCCGGTAGTTGGCTTCGTACTTGCCCGATCGATTGATGATGCGAGGTGGATCGGTAGCTATGCCCGTACTTGCCGTCTGAGTTCTTATGACCGAGTGGGACACGGTGTTCATATGTACTCCTTGGTGTTATTACATCATAGACTGCCGGCAGTGAGGAAGGTATTCCACGGGCATGATTGATGTTGTGGGCGTGAGACCCATATTTATATTTGAGTGATGACTTTGAGGGTGTGAGTCCCTGACTTGACATGACTGTTTATATATTATGGACTATAGTTTGGTTATCATACATGTCTCCTGCTTTATATAGACTGTTATGATTTCATTTATAGTATTTTCAGTTTCACATACTTGGTACCTGTTGTACTGACCTCCCAGGGGGTTGCGTTCATCGCGAGTAGAAGTACACGATTGTTGATCCTCGCTCATAGGATCGCGATTCGGCGTTTGGGAAGCTCCGTTTCTCGGAGGCTTATCTTTTAGTATAGTCCACTGTCATTGTAGGTACTTGTACATTCGAGTATGGCGGGGCCACATCCGTCATAGTTGTTGTTACATTCTTAGAGTGCATGTGTCTTGTTGTGGCGGGGTTTGTAAAGGATTTACTGTTCGATTTTGATGTATATATACAGGAAGGTAACCGTTTTGGTTAACCTGTTTTTATTATTATATATCTTGTTTCATGTGTAAGTTTTTATTTCCGCTGATTTTCTCTGATGTTGTATCACTAGGGTGCCCAGGGTAAGGCACCAGTCACGGGCCCGGGGTCGAGTCGTGACAAAAGTGGTATCAGAGTAGTTAATCTTCGGAAAAGTATCTACAGACCGTGTCTAGTAGAGTCTTGATTATCGGTGTATTGTGCACCACATCTATAATCAGGAGGCTACAGGATATTTAGGATTGGTTTCCATTCTTCTCACTCTGAGATCGTGCCTTAGATCTGTGTTATGAGTTAGACTCCTCGGCGTATTCTCATGTACGGTGATGCCTCGCGCCAAGCAACGGGGCCCGAAGGGCAAAGCGGCGAGGAGGCTGCGAGTGAAACCTGAGGGATTCTGAGGCACATGCCCGATCTTTACGAGGTGGTGCTACGACGGCGGATTCTACGATGCCGCCCGGCCCAGAAGTTTAGAGCGGCGGCGGTAGCTCACGAGGCCACGAGATCGAGCCTCCAGTCCGCGGCCGAGCAGAGGATATGGGTTACAAGGAGATGGCGATTACTAGTTAGGTTTATGGCGAGACTTGAGGGCGGCGGGGCCGGTGGTACGATAGTGAACCCACGGGCGATAGTTGGAGACCGGGACTTCTTAAGTTGCGATCCGCGATGTTCTATGGATCGAGGCGAGGATGACCTCGGGAGTTTATCCAAGCGATTCTGTGGATCATGAGTGATCAAGGCCTCAGAGGCAGAGTCGGTGATATTGGGTTCGCATCGGCTGCGTGATACTGTAGTCGACTGGTTTGATTCATGGGAACTGTCCCGGGGGGAGCATGCGCTTCCAGCTGGTTGAGACGAGTTCTCAGGGGAATTTCTTGCACATTTCTTGCCTCCCCAGATGAGGAGGGCTCGGGCATGATTTTTGATGTTGAGCGAGCAGGCGTACGGTTCGGGAGTACAGTGTAGAGTTTGACTCATTAGCCCGGTATGTCCCCGCATTAGTGGCAGACATGGAGGATAGGGTGCACCGATATGTCACAGGACTTGACGATTATTTAGCGGAGGGTTGCACAGGAGTAGCTCTTGGTAGGGCATGGACATTTCAGTATCTGAGCTTATGCGCGAGGATGGAGGAACGTAGAGACCGGCGTAGGGACCAGATCAGCATAAGAGGCGAGGATAGCGAGTCCTTGATAACTCAGAGACCGCCTCGGCGGCGAGCTAGTTATACACCTCGGTCTGAGTGGTCCTCCGCGATTTCGAGGGCATCCACGGTATTGAGGCGGGTCGAGCTCGAGTTTGAGTTTCGGGAGTAGGGGTGTTAGTCTGAGGAAGCCACCTCTACCTCGGTGTAGTCAATGTGGTAGAACCCATTATGGGGAGTGTCGTGCTAGTTTGGGAGATTGCTATACTTGCGGCCGGCAGGGCCATTTTGCGAAGGAGTGTCCGACCAGAGGTAGCGCGGCAAAGGGAAAGTGAAGCAGTAGTTACAGGTATATCCTTAACCCTCTAGAGATTTGTATGCGTGATATGATGATTTTTTTTTTATGATGAGTGCTATGTATGTATAGCATTGTGCTTATAGCAAATTAGAAAACATGGGTGGTTGAAAAGGTAAGTATGGAGACATGGAAGGTGTGAACCTTAGAATATTACACGTTGAGACCTTAGATGTAAGGCCGTCTTGAGTAAAGGATTTTGCAGATGATCCTTGTCGGAGTGCATTATATGCATAGGGTGTATTAGTGTGATAATTCCATGGGTAGTGTGAGATGAAGTGGTAGCTTTCATTACATGAATTAGTAAGATTGTTCCGGATCGGGGAACGAGAGAGTTTGGGCGATAGCGGGTCGGGTTGAGGCCAGATCGCGGGTCAACCCGCAGTCCGGAGTGAGGTGGGGTCAGTTCGAGGTGATCCCGCCGGATGGTAGGGTCACGAGGGTTCTAGGCCCAGGTTTAGGTAACCACCGTATGAGTTCGTGGATGCGTTCGTCCAGAATCAGATCGTGAAGGCTGGGAATGGCCTTGAAAGAATTTGAGGCTAGTAAGATGACCAAGTTTGGAGGTAGTGACTCCAAAGGTTTTGGAAACTGAAGCGATGACTGGAGTATGGTATGTGTACTAGAAAGAGTTCGGGTGTACGAGAAGGGTATGACAAGTAGGGAAAGAAGTGAACATGTGCTAAGAGATGGAAGTGATCATTTTTGTGAAGTAAAGGTGCGAAGAGAGTATCCTTTGGACCAGGAGCGAGAGTTAGTGTTGTTTTACATCTTCGAGGTGATTCCTCGTTGGCTTGGATTTGGGTTTTGCGCGTATGTTATATTATGGCCATTGATGGCATGATTGGTTTCGTAAGTATAGTAGTGAAGACTATACCGGCGCATGTACGTTTGGAGACTTAGAAGGAACATTCGGGACGAATGTTTCTAAGGGGGGAAGAATGTTACACCCCGTAGTTCCAGGGTATGTATGTGAGGACGTACGTACGAGAATACGACATTTAAATTAGAAAGGAAGAAAGATGTGATTTTTCGACGGAAAGGTTTCCGGATTTTGTGAAAGAAAAAGGCTCGTTAATGGGAATTGGATTCCCAGATTTGGTATTCAGACTTTTTGGAATATTTGAGAATTATGGAATTTTATTTCCGGAATTGGTCACGTGGGGCCCACGGGGAAAATTTACGGTTTGTGGGGCCCACTTTATTTTCGGATTTTTGGCATTACGGATATTTTCGGAAGATGAAATATTTTGGACGAGTAGGGGGGCGACACGTGTCACCCCCATGTGGCCATGTTGGCCGAATGGTAGGAAGACAAGTGTCTTGGACGGTTTTTGAGTGGACAAGTGGCTAGCCACTTGTCCCAAAGTTGTGGTGGACATGTGGTTGGTAGAACCCACACCCACATGTCCCCAATCTACACCACACACTTGCCTAGATCTTGGCCATTGATTTCTCTATAAATACCCCTTTGTGCAAGACTAATTCTTCATCCACACTTAAGAGTTTCCAAGGCTAAAATAATACTCCCTCCTTTGTAGTTCTCGTCCCCCCCCCCCCCACTTTGGGTAGAAAATACTTCAAGTATTGTTGTATTATCCCAAATACCTTAGCCTAGTATTCCTAGTAGTATTCCAAAGTTATTTCAATACTAAGAGCCCGGAAATACTACTTTATTCCAATAGTCGCAAAATGAAGCCCTAGAAAAATCTTCATAGCTTAGATGAAGTGTTAAGAGAAGTTGTTTAGAAACTTCTAAGGGTTGCTTGGAGCGGGTTGGAGCGTAAGGAATTGGAGCTAAACGTTGCTCAGGATCGACTTATAATCTTGGATAATTTTGGGCTTATCGAGGTAATGATCTTTGTCCCCCTATTGTAATTGGATATTACATATTGTAGTAGTTTAGAATTGAGTATAAGATTTATTGGAAGGATAATTATAAAGAATTGAACTGTATTTACATTGGACTGTATTTACAGTAGACTTGTAGTATTATTGTGGGGCAGTGTTGTACACGTCCGGTTAGACGTGTAACCCCCTTGGAGTTGTTGGCTTGGTAGCGGGCCTTGATAGATGAGGAGATTTATGTGGTTGCGGGGGGGGGGGGGGGGGGGGTGCTGCCCAATTTTTCGTAGAATAAGGAGCCTTGTACGTCTTGTGGCCTTTATAGGTGGAAGTACTACGAGTTGCGTATTCTACTTGAAGGGTGGAAAAGGCCAGCAGGGTTACAATACTTTGGAGCTTTTTGCTTTTTGTCTATAATCGTCGCGAGGTATGTGAACCTCTTCCTATCTTTTCTAGCATGATTATGTGAACTATGTAGTACGGTAGACGTACGTGTGCTAAACGAATTTGGTTGGTTTAAAACATAAAGTGTTATAACGACTTTATGGGAAGTTTGTTATAACAACTTTATGTAGGTAAAGAAATGGTTTGTGGTTTTTAAAAGATAAGAGACTTGACTTATAAATGACTTGATTTGAAATATTAAGGACTTGGTTTGTGTTGAAAAGTTGTGAAACCGCATTTACGAGAAATGGGTAATTGGGTTTTTAAAAAGGAATAAGTTATATTGATTTCGAAAATGAGAATAAGTATCGAACAAACCACTGCAGCGTTAATAAAGGAAAATGTATTGACAAATAATTAATTATATTAAAACCAGTAGAAACCTCCATCTGCATAGAAGCTAAGATAAGACAAAATTGTATTACATTTCCTAGATCATGGTTGCTTTAATAAGATCATTAATAACAAGTATTGATTTTTCTTAAATTCCAAAGTAAGGAACTTGTTTTCTAAAAGAAAAGAGACTTGAGGAATTAAAGTGTTTTGGTTTTAAAGAAGGCATGGTTTTGTCTTAAAATGGTTTAAAAAGAAGGCATGGTTTTGTCTTAAAATGGTTTAAAAAGAAGACATGGTTTTGTCTTAAATTGGTTTAAAAAAAGAAGTCATGGTTTTGTCTTAAGTTGGTTTATTCGAAAAGGAGATATGGAAATTGTTTTGGTTTACTTAAAAAGATAGTTACTCTATTTTGATACTGTCACGACCCGTTCCGGGGCCCGTGACTGGTGCCTTACCGGGGCACCCAAGTAGTCATACATCAGAGTAATCAGCGGAAATATAAAGCAAGACATGAAACAGTTTATAAAATAAGACACAGTTTATGTGAGAAAACATCGCCTTTCGGCATATATATATAAACATGGTTTAGCAGTTACATCCGACACTGTACAACATGACTACAGACCTCTAAGGAAATATACAACTATGGCGGGACAGGGCCCCGCCATACCCTGACTGTACAAAACTATCTACAACAGGGAGATCATACCCAAAAGTAGAGCCTCCGGAAAAGATGGAGCTCCCGACACCAACGTAGAGATCCTAAGAATGTGGATCTAGCACCTGCTTGCCCTTACCTGCGGCATGAACGCAGCCCCCCGAAGGAGGTCAGTACAACAGGTACTAAGTATATGAAACTGTAAAAAAATACTTAAATGAAACATATCATTTTAAAAACAGTTTTGCAAGTATGTATGAAACAACCAAGGAAACCGCACATAGTGCCACATCACAAACAAAGCGTGATAGGTAAATCTGTACAGTCTTTTCTATGCTGCGAATGATCTAAGCAGGTCCAATTGACCGTTGTATCACAATGCAAGCCTAATCTCGGACTCCGTAGTCGCGTAGGCCAATCACATAGGCGCAGGTACATAACCCGCGTCGGTAGCTACTCCTCGGCGTAAATCGGACTCGTAGTCCGCATGGCCACATAGACCGCGTGAGGTATAACCCGCACACTAACACGGAACTCCGTAGCTCGCGCAGGTCCCTTGGACCCGCATGAGGTATTCTCGAATCATGGTCCTGGATCGCCTAAGTCTACCCCGTCGGAGGCGGCTTAACCCCGGTAATATGTCAAGAGGTGGTGATGTTACACTAACCTAACGACTTATCGTTAAACCACATCAAAGACAAAAGAATACTCTTTTACACAAACGTTACAAGACTAACACACATAGCATCATATCATGTCTACTTATCAAACCATCTTATTATTCTTTTCACAATTCAATATAAGTGCATTATAAACACATAGGCAATTGTTTCTTTTATCAATCTTAAGTGGTTATACTTAACTTCCCATAAAGCTAGTATAACTCTTAAGCTTCGCTTTAAAAACCAATTAGTTCTCTTACATTAAAAATGATTGATATTCTTTTGAAATGCTTTGGATCTTTATTATTCAAGCTTAAGCGTGAGGCATTCGTAAGTATTATTCAGCTTAAGTCGGAGACATTGCCGTAGTTATTATTCGGTTAACACGTACGTCTACCGTACTATATATATTGTAAAATATCATGCTTTAGGAAGAATCACATACCTTCTCGTGAAAACCACCGCCAAGTTGAATATGTCGCGAGAGAGTCACTATAATAGTCACAGGACATCTATCAAAGACTACTCTGAAGGTCATTCTAAGCAGAGGGTTCACAATTCTATGGAAAGTTGGGCGTACTTCCTACCGGTGAGCTATATAAGTTCATCGTGAAAACAATCCTATGTAAGTCTGATTTGATTATTCTTCTTTTAAACCCTTCTACTGTGGTAGATTCAATTCTATACGTGATATTCTTCTAAGTATTTAATACTTATTCTAATACTACTACGATTATGTATTCTCTAATTCAAAGAGGGTTAGGATTAGTTACCTCGGTAAGCCCAATAATATCCTAGAAAAGTCGCGCTGAGCAAGGTTTTGCTCTAAGTTGTATGCTCGAGAAACCTTAGAAGTTCTTCACAACTTCTACTAAGTACTAAGGTATTTGGGCTAGGGTATTTTGGGCATTATAACAATACTAGAAGACAATTTTTCTACCAAGGGAGGGGGGTAGATTTTTGGCTAGGCTAGGGGGGGGGCCTCGGCCAAACTACTAGGCTAGAGGGGGTATTCGGCCAAGGGCCTTCCTGAGGAGGGGAGGTGTTGGACGAAAAGGCTACAAAGGGAGAGGAGAGGTTTTTCAAGACTTGGAAAGTTTTGTGGATGAAGAACTCTTCATCTCTAAGGGGGTATTTATAGGTCAAGAAGTGGCCAACCAATGGCCAAGATTAAGACAAGTGCAAGGCAAGTGTAGGGTGAGGATTAACTATACACAAATATCCTACCAACTCCTTGACTTGTGCACAAGGCACAAAAAACGTGCTCACCATTGTCCAAATCGTCCAAATGGACGATTTCAAGTCCATCAATTGGAGGGTGACAAGTGTCGCCCTCCCGTTGGTCCAAAATGTTTCGTCTCTCGGAAAAATCCGCAAAAATTAGAAATGGCATAGCCGGAATTTACCCTACGAAAGCTGTGGAAACGTTTCGTCGGAAAACGATTCTTTTAGCGAGTTGTGCACAAATAAAAACGTTTTGCCTAAACTTTAAGGCTAGACTTTTGTACGTATTCCCTTACGTACATACTCTGGAAATACGGGGTATAACAGATACTACGGGTATCGTGTGACTTTTTGTGAAAGAAATAGATCTTTTAAAGAGTTAAAGTACGTAGTACCTTTGGGTTAAAATTCGAATTTGTTGTAATAAAATGAAAGTCTATGAGTACATTGAACTTGCCTATGCTTGTTGTGATAGCCTTTGTTGTGCAAGTATTTTGATTTTGTGCTACCGAGTCTCTCGATGAAGGGCCGGTTATCTTGTTATATCCTTGGACCTACTGACACGTTGGGTGGCCCACGGGTATGGTTCCATTAGGATTGTTGTTCCATGGACTAGATCTCCATGAGGTTTTACTGATTCGGCTTTGGTATCTGGTAGTTGGCTCTCGTACTTGCCCCGGTCATGGCTGATTCGGCTTTGGTTCTGGTAGTTAGCCTTCGTACTTGCCCCGTTCAGTTTTGTGGCGAAGTCTCGTGACTACGGTTGTGATCCGGTGGTTAGCCTGGTTACTTTCCCCCGTCAGCTACGTGGCGCAGAGAGGATCTGGTAGAGGTTATCGCACTTGCCACGTGTCAGCTTCGCGAGTCAGTGTTTGGACGAAGTCTCGTGATGCAGGGTGGATCTGGTGGTTAGCCTACGTACTTTCCCCGGTCAGCGACGTGATGCAGGGTGGATCTGGTAGAGGCTATCGCGCTTGCCCCGGTCAGCTTCGTGACGCAGTTAATCAGTGTTAGGACGAAGTCTCGTGATGCAGGGTGTATCTGGTAGTTAGTTTACGTACTTGCCCCGGTCAGCGATGTGATGCAGGGTGGATCTGGTAGAGGCTATCGTACTTGCCCGGTCGACCGTGATCTGATTATTTAGTATTGTTGGTACGGTAGGTTCCGGTAGTTGGCTTTCGTACTAGCCCCGGTCAGTTGATGATGCAGGGTGGATCTGGTAGCTATGCCTTCGTACTTGCCCCGTACGGTTCTTATGACACAGGTGGGACCTGGTGTTCATGTGTACTCCTTGGTGTTATTACATCATAGACTGCCGGCAGTGAGGAAGGTATTCCACGGGCATGATTGATGTTGTGGGCGTGAGACCCATAGTTATATTTGAGTGATGACTTTGAGGGCGTGAGTCCCTGACTTGACATGACTGTTTATATATTATGGACTGTAGTTTAGTTATCATACATGTCTCCTGCTTTATATAGACTGTTATGATTTCATTTATAGTATTTTCAGTTTCACATACTTGGTACTGTTGTCGACCTCCTTACGAGGCTGCGTTCATGTCGCGGTAGAAGTAAACCGATTGTTGATCCTCGCCATAGGATCGTGATTCAGATTTGGGAAGCTCGTTTCTCGGAGGCTTATCTTTTAGTATAGTCCTGTCATTGTAGGTACTTGTACATTCGGGGTATGGCGCCTGTCCCATCATAGTCTGTAATCTTTGTTGTGGCGGGGGTTTGTAAAGATTTCTTGTTCGATTTTGATGTATATATACAGGAAGGTAACCGTTTTGGTTAACCTGTTTTTATTATTATATATCTTGTTTCATGTGTAAGTTTTTATTTTCGCTGATTTTCTCTGATGTTGTATCACTAGGGTGCCCGGGGTAAGGCACCAGTCACGGGCCCGGGGTCAGGTCGTGACACTAGCCCGATACGCGAGGCATCACAATAAATCACGTAGCCCTCTAACCTCTTGGGAAGAGTAAGAACTGGAGTCGTCGTCAACTTTTCCTTCAGTAACTGGAAGCCCTTCTCACAAGCTTCTGTCCACTGGAACTTAGCTTCTTTCTAAGTCAGCCTAGTCAACGGTGATGATATCGAAGAAAACTGCTCCACAAACCTACGATAATAACCTGCCAGCCCTAAGAAACTGCGCACCTCCGTCGGAGTAGTTGGTCTCGGCCAAGACTTGACCGCCTCAATCTTTGCCGTATCAACCTGAACACCGTCAGCCCCAATAATGTGCCCCTAGAATGCCACTGAGGCCAACCAAAACTCATACTTGGAGAACTTGGCGAACAACTGCCGGCTAAGGAGGACCCCAAGTACCGTCCTCAAGTGATTTGCATGCTCCTGCTCTGTGCGCGAATAAACCAGGATGTCATCAATGAATACTATAACAAATGTATCCAAAAAAGGCTTGAACACCCGGTTCATCAAATCCATAAATACCGCTGGAGCGTTGGTCAAACCGAAAGACATCACCCTGAACTCATAGTGCCCATATCGGGTCCTGAATGCAGTCTTTGGGATATCTGCCTCTCTAACTCGCACCTGATGATAACCAGACCGCAGGTCTATCTTAGAGAAACACCTCGCACCCTGCAACTGGTCAAACAAATCATCAATCCTGGGGAGGGGGTATCTGTTCTTGATGATTACCTTATTCAGTTGCCTGTAATCAACACACATACGCAGTGTCCCATCCTTCTTCTTTACAAACAAAACCGGTGCTCCCCAGGGAGTAACACTAGGCCTGATAAAGCCTTTTTCCAGCAAATCTTTCAGCTGGTCCTTCAACTCCCTCAACTCAGTAGGTGCCATCCTGTACGACGGAATAGATATAGCCGAGTGTCTGGCAACGTGTCAATACAGAACTCTATCTCCCTCTCGGGAGGAATACCTGGGAGATCATCTGGAAATACATCCGGAAACTCTCTAACCACTAGAACTGACTGAAGAACTGGCACCTCAGCCTTTGTATCGAATAACCGAACTAGATGATAGATGTACCCTTTCTGCACCATCTTCCTAGCCTTGAGCTAAGACATAAACCTATCCCTCGGCGACGCTGTATTGCCCTTCCACTCGATAACTGGCTCACCAGGAAACTGGAATCGGACCAACCTGTCTCTACAGTCAACGTTGTCATAACAAGAAGCCAACCAGTCTATACCCATAATGACGTCAAAATTTGTCATCTCCAACTCTATCAAGTCTGCTAGGGTCTGACGACTGTATATAAACACCGGGAAATCTTTGTACACCCGCTCAGCTAACACCGAATCACCCACTGGCGTAGCTACCTCAAAAGGCTCTATCGACACCGGCTCTATCCCTATTCTACCAACAATAAGAGGGGACACATAGGACAAGGTGGAACCTGGATCTATCAAGGCATAAACGTCACAGCATGAAATCAATAATGTACCTGTGACGACATCCGGGGAAGCCTCCTGATCCTGCCGGCTGGCTAAGGAATACATGCGGTTCAGTGGACCGCTAGAACTAGGAACTCCACCACGACCTCTGTCGTGGCCTGCCGGTCCGTGAACACCCTGCCCTCCAGGGCGCATAACCACAGAAGAAGAAGAAGACCCAGCAACTGACCCTGTCGGCTGAACCATACCACCCATGCTGCCTCTGGTCGGACAATCTCTCTTCAAATGGCCCTGCTGGCCGCAAGAGTAACAAGCTCCTGGAGGAATACGACACCCCCCACGATGGGAACCACCACATCTGTTATACCCCGTAGTTGCAGGGTATATATGTGAGGACGTACGTGCGAGAGTACGACAAAAATTTTGAAAAGAAAGAAAGATGTGAGTTTTCGACAGAAAAGTTTCCGGTTATTTGTGAAGAAAAAGGTTCGTTAATGAGAATTGGATTCCCAGATTTGGTATGTGGGCTTCTTAAATTATATTAGAATTTTGAGATTTTATTTTCGGAAATGGTCACGTGGGGCCCACGGGAGAAATTTACGGTTTGTGGCCCACTTTGTTTTGAGATTTTGGCCATTGTGGATATTTTTGAAAGGCGTTTTTGAGGGCCAATAGGAGGGTGACACGTGTCACCCCGCCTAGGTGGCTTGGCAGAAGTTACCTTTGTCTGACCTTTGGTTAGAGTCGTTTTTACGAAGCGTTTGCGTAACTTGCGAAGGAAAATTCGGCTATGTCGTTTTGTATTTTGCGGATTTTTAGAAGCGGAACATTTTGGGCCAACAAGAGGTGACACTTGTCACCTCAGTGGGCAGCTTAAGTCGGTTTGGCCTTGGCGATTGGTGCCTTGTTGTGGCATTGTTTTGTGCAATGTTTTGTGCAATGTTTTGTGGCATGTTTTGTGGAGTAGGGGTTAGGATGCACTTGGCTTGATCTTGGCCTTACACTTGCCTTACACTTGGAAGGATCTTGGCCCTTGGTTGGCCTTTGGTTTTGCTATAAATACCCACAAGTGTGAAGACTTCATCCATCCCAAAACTTCCAAGTCTTGAAACCCTCTCCTCCCTGTGAGCTCTTGGCGAGAGCCTCCCCTCCCCCTTTTCGTGTGGCCTTTGGCGAGGGTTCCTCCCCTTTGTGGTGCTAGTAGTGGGGTACCCACTGCCTAGTTGTTTTAGTATAATACCACTCCCTTGGTATTGAAATACTTCTCTAGTATTGTTATAATGCCCAAAATACCTTAGCCTTTACCTTGTTGTATTCCAAAAGTTACCTCTATCGTAGAGCAGGAAATACTACCTTTTGTCCTTTTAGTCTCAAACCAAACCCTAGGAAATCTTCATAGTTGGTTGAAGTATGTGAGTAGAAGTTGGTTAGAACTTCTAAGGGTTGTTTGGAGTGGTTTGGAGCGCCTGAGTGGAGCTAAACCTTGCTCGGGATCGACATTATAACTTGGATAATTTTGGGCTTATCGAGGTAATTATCTTGTCCTATTGTAATTGGAAATTACATGTTTGGTTGAATATATAGTTGAAGTATACTATATATGGAACTACTTAGTATTCGGCAATGTCTTTTGACTTAAGCCTGAAGAACTGAACTAAACTGTATTTACATAGGATTGTATTGCGATGAGACTTGTGTAGTATTCGAGTAGAATTGTACACGTCAGGTTAGGCGTGTAAACTCCCCTGGTTGGCTTGGTGGCGGCCTCGATAGAGGAGGTGATTTTACTGTTGCGGGGAGAGTCTTTGCGAATTTTCTATAGAAAGATAGAAAACTTGTGTTTTGGGGTTAATAGACGTTTGTGACCTTTATAGGTGAAAGTACTAAGAGTAGCGTATTCTACTCGAGAGTGGAAAGGGCTAGCAAGGTTGTAGTACTTGGAGCGTTTTGCTATTAGTCGATACTCGTCGCGAGGTATGTGAAGCTCTTCCTATCTCTTCTAGCATGATATGTGTGAACTATGTAGTGCGGTGAAGCGTACGTGTGTTAGCGTGTTTGATTGTTTTAAAACATAAAGTGTTATAACGGCTTTATGGGAAGTTGGTTATAACAGCTTTATGTAGGTAAGGAAATGGGTTGTGGTCTTCGAAAGGTAACTGATTTGATTATAACTGGCTTGTTATGTGTTAATAAAGAACTTGATGTATTTCAAAAGATTTGTGAATCGTTTTGAAAAGGAGTAATATTTGGGTTTTGAAAACTTAAGGGTTATACTAGCTTTGTGGGAAGTTAGGTATAACGGCTTAAGAATGTTTCTTGATTTGAAATCAGAATGTGTATCGACAAACCATGCGGCGTTAATAAAGGAAAATGTATTGACTAATGAATTGTATTATTAAAACCGGTAGAAACCTCCATCTGCATAGAAACTAAGATGAGACAAAATGATATTACATTTTCTAGATCATGGTCTTTGTAATAAGATTGTTATAAACAAGAATAAACTACTACACGTATGGTATATGTTTCTTAAATTGTTTTAAGGGATTAAAACTATGAACTATGAAACCTTTTGAAAATGAGAAGTTGGAGTAATTGAAACTAGGCAAGCGGAACTTAGGAAAAGAATGTTGGTACTTGATTTTAAAAGGAAAGTGTTACGGTTTACTTAAAAATGTGGGTTGGTCATTCTAATACTACGTATCGGGTGACTTTGATAAAAGTAATGGATCTCTTTTACAAATTTAACGTCGTAGTACTTTAGGAGCTAAAACCGGACTTTGGTATAAAATGAAAGTACTTTGTGTTGTTGTGAAACTTGCCTATGCTTGTTGTTGTGAAGCTTGGCTATGCTTATTGTGATAACCTTTGTTGTGCAAAGCGTTGTATTTACGTATTCTGGCGTCTCTCGATGGAGGGTCGGTTGACTTGTTGAGAACTTACTTGGGCGTCGGCGTGATGCGGAGAAATTCCGCAGATGCGTTCACGGTGATAGTATTATTGTTGTGCATCGCTTTGGACATCTCGACACGATCGTAAGCGCTGCGGGTATGCTTCCATTTAGATTACCGCCTTGTTGTTTCCCTTTGGACATCGCGACACGATCGTAGCGCTGCGGGTATCGTCCACTTGGAATGTTGTCTTATTTTTCCCTTTGGACATCACGACACGATCGTAGCGCTGCGGGTATCGTCCATTTGGAATGTTGTCTTATTTTCCCTTTGGACATCGACACGATCGTAGCGCGCGGGTATGCTTCCATTTGGATTCTTTGTCTTGTTGTTGAGGTCACATGGACATGTCTACACCGATCTGCAGTCAGGGCATGTGGCCATGGAACATTGGTATTATTGTTGCATCATGGACATGTCTACACCGTCACGATATTCGGGCATGCGGCCATGTCGAACGATTGATGTTGTGGGCGTGAGACCCGTAGTTATATTGGAGTGATGATTGTTTTATGTTGTGAGCGTAGTTTGGTTATCATACATGTCTCCCGCTTTATATAGACTAGTATGATTTCATTCTGATTATGCAGTTTCACATACTTGGTACTGTTATCGACCTCGCCGGGGCTGCGTTCATCTGCGGTAAGTACATCGATCGTGGATCCTCGCTCATAGGATCACGATTCAGCGCATTTGAAGCTCCGTTTCTCGGAGGCTTATCTTTTAGTAGGTGTTCCACGAGTTGTAGGTTCTTGTACATTCGAGGGGTATGGCGAAGCCACTGTCCGTCATAGTCATGTATATCTTAAGTGCATGAATCTTGTTGTGGCGGGGTTGTAAAAGGATTAAACTGTTCGGAGTTTTATGTATATCGGAAACAAGCTATTTTTGGTTGCTTTGTTTATTTATTATATCTCTTGTTAAATGACTCATGTTTTATGTTCCTGATTTTCTACGATGTATGTATCACTAGGGTGCGGGGTAAGGCACGATGCGAACGGGCAGTCGTTACAAAAGTGGTATCGAGCGATTAATCCTCGGAAAGTGTCTCTGAACCGTGTCTAGTAGAGTCTTGATTATCGATGTGTTGTGCACCATCTATAATCGGAGGCTATAGGACATTTAGGATTGGTTTCCATTCTTCTCATTACGAGATCGTGCCTTAGAGGCATGTTGTGAGTTGGACCCCTACGGCGTATCTCGTTTTACGATTATGCCTCGCGCAAAACAGCGAGCCCGAAGGGCAAGGCAGCGAGTGCTGCTAGTGAGATCTGAGGAGAAATGCGAGCGCGAGCCCAGCGATACACGAGTTGTGCTTGACAGCGGGTTTTGTAGCGCCCGGCCCAGCGAAGGTTAGAGCGCGGCAATGGGCTGCTGAGACGCGATACACGAGCCTCCAGTCCACGATGCAGGCGAGAGGAGATGGGTTACAAGAGATGGCGATTATTGGCGAGGTTGTGGCGAGATATGAGGATAAGTGGGCCAGCGATTCGATTCGATGCACGATGGTTCACCCCGGCAGATAGTTTGAGGCTACGGGACTTTACGAGTTGTAGCCTTGAGTTTTATGGGTCGAGGCACGAGGATGATCCGCGAGGAGTTCATCCGGCGATTCTGACGGATCATGCGGGTGATCAAGGCTTGAGACCGAGTCTGTGACCTTTGGTTCGCATCGGTGCGTGATACCGATCGATTGGTTTGATTCATGGGAGCTTTCCCGGGAGAGCATGCACCTCAGCGGTATGGGATGAGTTTTCGGGCTTTCTCACGCACTTCTGCCTCCGCAGATGAGGAGGGCACGGGTACGATTTTTATTCTTGAGAGGAGAGAGGCGCCGTCGGGAGTACAATGTCGAGTTCGATTCTTTGGCTCGATATGTCCTGCGCTAGTTGCGAATATGGAGGATAGGGTGCATCGCTACGTCACGGGCTAGATGATTATATGGTGAGTCTTGTGCGGGTGTTTCTCTTGTAGGGCATGGACATTGCCGCGTGCGAGCTCATGCACTAGGATGTGAGGCACGGAGGGTCGACGGAATGACACAGATCGCGAGAAGAGGGCGGGCGGCGGGGTCGCTGGTGGCTTTCGAGGCGGACCGCCTCGGCGAGCTAGTTATATACCCCAGCCGATGCAGTGGTCCTCCACCGTCTTGAGGCGGTCGAGGGCTCGAGGTTCAGATTTTCGAGAGCGGGGGTGTTAACGGTGAAGCCACCCTACCTCGTTGTGACCATTGTGGTAGACTCCATTTTGGAGAGTGTCGTGCTAGATTGGGAGTTTGTTTTGCATGCGGCCAGCGGGGCCATTTGCGGCTGTCCGAGCCAAGGAAGCGCGGATGTTACGACTTCGACGAGGATCTGTGGCTGGTTCATCACCTTCGGTATGCGCCTGCGAGTGAGCCTATGATTAGAGTGGAGCGGTAGCCGGTATATCCTTAACCCTCTAGAGTTTTGGTATGCTTGTTATGATGATCTCATTATTGTGTGCTATGCGGATAGCATTGTGTTATGTGTGAGTTAGAATGCATGGTTAGTTGGAAGGATACGTATGGAGGCATGGTAAGTGTGAACCTTAGACTATTTCACGGCGAGACCTTAGAGGTAAGGTCGTCTTGAGTAAAAGATTCGTTTTATGTTTGACCTTTATAAGGGTGAGTAGTATACGTGGGATTTATTTGTGTGATAAGTCCATGGGTAGTGTGAGATGGAAGTGGTAGCTTCATGATGAGAATTAGTAAGATTGTTCGGATCGGGAACAAGAGTTTGCACGGTTGGGGTCGGGTTTAGGACCATTTGCGGGTCAAACCGTAACCCGATTTGGGGTGGGGCGGTTAGGTGGTCCCGCGGTGGTAGGTCACGAGGGTGCTAGGCAGAGTTTAGACGACCATCGTATGAGTTTGTGGATGCGTTCGACCAGAATCGTTCGTGAAGGCCGGGAATGGCCTTAGGGGATATTACGGCTAGAGATGACCAAGTTTGGAGGTGGTGACTCCAAGGTTTTGGGAACTGAAGCGATGACTGAAGTGTGGTACGTATACTAGAAGAGTTCAAGTGTTCGAGGAGGGCACGAGTAAGGAAGAAAGATAACGTGTGTTATTTTCATGGCTAGGCGTGGCGTTGGCAACTTGTTAGAGGAACTTTATCGTTATCCGACTTGAGAAGGAACATTCGGGACGAATGTTTCTAAGGAGGGGAGAATGTTATACCCCGTAGTTGCAGGGTATATATGTGAGGACGTACGTGCGAGAGTACGACAGAAATTTTGAAAAGAAAGAAAGATGTGAGTTTTCGACGGAAAAGTTTCCGGTTATTTGTGAAGAAAAAGGTTCGTTAATGAGAATTGGATTCCCAGATTTGGTATGTGGGCTTCTTAAATTATATTAGAATTTTGAGATTTTATTTTCGGAAATGGTCACGTGGGGCCCACGGGAGAAATTTACGGTTTTGTGGGGCCCACTTTGTTTTCGAGATTTTGGCCATTGTGGATATTTTTTCGAAAGACGTTTTTTGAGGGCCAATAGGAGGGTGACACGTGTCACCCCCGCCTAGGTGGCTTGGCCGAAGTTACCTTTGTGCACAACACCCGGTTAGAGTCGTTTTTCGACGAAACGTTTTGCGTAACTTGCGAAGGGAAAATTCCGGCTATGTCGTTTTGTATTTTTGCGGATTTTTCCGAGCGGCGGAACATTTTGGGCCAACAAGAGGGTGACACTTGTCACCCTCAAGTGGACGCCTTAGGGTCGGTTTGGCCTTGGCCGATTGGTGCCTTGTTGTGGCATTGTTTTGTGCAATGTTTTGTGCAATGTTTTGTGGCATGTTTTGTGGAGTAGGGGTTAGGATGCACTTGGCTTGATCTTGGCCTTACACTTGCCTTACACTTGGAAGGATCTTGGCCCTTGGTTGGCCTTTGGTTTTGCTATAAATACCCCCCCTAAGTGTGAAGACTTCATCCATCCCAAAAACTTCCAAGTCTTGAAACCCTCTCCTCCCCCTTTGTGAGCTCTTAGCCGAGAGCCTCCCCCCTCCCCCTTTTCGTGTGGCCTTTGGCCGAGGGGTTCCCCTCCCCCCCTTTGTGGTGCTAGCCGTGGGGTACCCCACACTGCCTAGTTGTTTTCGTATAATACCCTCTTGTGGTATTGAAATACTTCTCCTAGTATTGTTATAATGCCCAAAATACCTTAGCCTTTACCTTGTTGTATTCCAAAAGTTACCTCTATACGTAGAGCCCGGAAATACTACCTTTTGTCCTTTTTAGTCTCAAACCGAAACCCTAAGGAAATCTTCATAGTTGGTTGAAGTATGTGAGTAGAAGTTGGTTAGAACTTCTAAGGGTTGTTTGGAGTGGTTTGGAGCGCACGGAGTGGAGCTAAACCTTGCTCAGGATCGACATTATAACTTGGATAATTTTGGGCTTATCGAGGTAATTATCTTGTCCCTCTATTGTAATTGGAAATTACATGTTTGGTTGAATATATAGTTGAAGTATACTATATATGGAACTACTTAGTATTCGGCAATGTCTTTTGACTTAAGCCTGAAGAACTGAACTAAACTGTATTTACATAGGATTGTATTGCAGTAGACTTGTGTAGTATTACTGAGTAGAATTGTACACGTCCGGTTAGACGTGTAAACTCCCCCCCTGGTTGGCTTGGTAGCCGGCCTCGATAGAGGAGGTGATTTTACGCTGTTGCGGGGGGGGGGAGGTGCTGCCGAATTTTCTATAGAAAGATAGAAAACTTGTGTTTTGGGGTTAATAGACGTTTGTGACCTTTATAGGTGAAAGTACTAAGAGTAGCGTATTCTACTCGAGGAGTGGAAAGGGCTAGCAAGGTTGTAGTACTTGGAGCGTTTTGCTATTAGTCGATACTCGTCGCGAGGTATGTGAACCTCTTCCTATCTCTTCTAGCATGATATGTGTGAACTATGTAGTACGGTAGACGCATACGTGTTAAGCGTGTTTGATTGTTTTAAAACATAAAGTGTTATAACGGCTTTATGGGAAGTTGGTTATAATGACTTTATGTAGGTAAGAAATGGGTTGTGGTCTTGAAAGGTGGCGATTTGATTATAAGCGGCTTGTTATGTGTTAATAAAGAACTTGATGTATTTCAAAAGATTTGTGAATCGTTTTGAAAAGGAGTAATATTTGGGTTTTGAAAACTTAAGGGTTATACTAGCTTTGTGGGAAGTTAGGTATAACGGCTTAAGAATGTTTCTTGATTTGAAATCGGAATGTGTATCGACAAACCACCTGCGGCGTTAATAAAGGAAAATGTATTGACTAATGAATTGTATTATTAAAACCGGTAGAAACCTCCATCCGCATAGAAACTAAGATGAGACAAAATGATATTACATTTTCTAGATCATGGTCTTTGTAATAAGATTGTTATAAACAAGAATAAACTACTCACATTATGGTATATGTTTCTTAAATTGTTTTAAGGGATTAAAACTATGAACTATGAAACCTTTTGAAAATGAGAAGTTGGAGTAATTGAAACTAGGCAAACTGGAACTTAGGAAAAGAATGTTGGTACTTGATTTTAAAAGGAAAGTGTTCTGGTTTACTTAAAAATGTGGGTTGGTCATTCTAATACTACGGGTATCGGGTGACTTTGATAAAAGTAATGGATCTCTTTTACAAATTTAACGTCGTAGTACTTTAGGCTAAAACCGGACTTTGGTATAAAATGAAAGTACTTTGTGTTGTTGTGAAACTTGCCTATGCTTGTTGTTGTGAAGCTTGGCTATGCTTATTGTGATAACCTTTGTTGTGCAAAGCGTTGTATTTACGTGTTCTGGCGTCTCGATGGAGGTCGGTTGACTTGTTGAGAACTTACTTGGGCGTGCGGCGGTGGCGGAGAAATTCCGCAGTGCGTTCGTTGATAGTATTATTGTTGTGCATCGCTTTGGACATCTCGACACGATCGTAGCGCGCGGGTATGCTTCCATTTAGATTACCGCCTTGTTGTTTCCCTTTGGACATCTCGACACGATCGTGGCGCGCGGGTATCGTCCACTTGGAATGTTGTCTTATTTTTCCCTTTGGACATACCGACACGATCGTGGCGCTGCGGGTATCGTCCATTTGGAATGTTGTCTTATTTTCCCTTTGGACATACCGACACGACGCGTAGCGCGGGTATGCTTCCATTTGGATTCTTTGTCTTGTTGTCGAGGTCACATGGACATGTCTACACCGATGCAGAATTCCGAGGGCATGTGGCCATGGAACATTGGTATTATTGTTGCATCATGGACATGTCTACACCGTCTGAGATTAGGGCACGCGGCCATAATGCGAACTGATTGATGTTGTGGGCGTGAGACCATAGTTATATTGGAGTGATGATTTGTTTTATGTTGTGAATCGTAGTTTGGTTATCATACATGTCTCACGCTTTATATAGACTAGTATGATTTCATTCTGATATTATGCAGTTTCACATACTTGGTACTGTTGTCTTGACCTCCTTGGCTGCGTTCATCTGCGGTAGAGTACACGTCGTGGATCCTCGCCATAGGATCACGATTCGGTAGCATTTGAAGCTCCGTTTCTCGGAGGCTTATCTTTTGGTAGGTGTTCCACGAGTTGTAGGTTCTTGTACATTCGGGGTATGGCGAGCCTGTCGTCATAGTCATGTATATCTTAGAAGTCTGTAATGCTTGTTGTGGCGGGGTTGTAAAAGGATTAAAGCTCGAGTTTTATGTATATACTGAAGGCAACTGTTTTGGTTGGCCTGTTTATTTATTATATCTCTTGTTAAATGACTCATGTTTTATGTTCCGCTGATTTTCTCTGATGTATGTATCACTAGGGTGCCCGGGGTAAGGCACCAGTAACGGGCCCCGGAACGGGTCGTTACAACATCGACCACACCGAGGTAAATGTGGCCTCATCTGACTGGAATCCCGGTTCCTCTGGGAACCCGAAGCCCTGGAGCCCTGACCTTCCCCTGAATAACCCGACCGATCAAACCTCCTACCAGAAAACCGAGAAAGAGCACTCTATGCCGACTGAAATGTGGACTGGCGTCTTCTTGGTGGCCGCCTCGAAAATTACCACGAAACCTGTTGTCACAGCCTCTTGGTTGGCTCGAGTCTGGCTGATCCTCTCTCTCTCTGTCCTCTATCCCCTGTGCATAAGGCTGTATCCTGGCAATATCCATACATGGCTGAAGGGCCACTCCCAGGCATGCAGTAATCATATAACGGTCTAGCCCCATCACATAGCGATGAACTGCATGCGCCGTATCACCACAATGGTGAGCGCATACCTGGCCAATGAGTCAACTTCCAGGTTGTACTCTCTGATAGTCCTCCCATTCTGTCTTAATGTCAAGAATCTATCCACGCGGGCTCTCCTCATCTCAGGAGGCAAAAAGTGATCAAGGAAGGCCTATGTGAACTCATCCCAAACAGCTGGAAGAGAATACACACCTCTAGACAGCTCCCATGACACAAACCAGTTCAACGCAATATCGCGTAACCGGTAAGAGGCTAACACAACTGACTCTGTCTCCGAGGCCCTAAGCAGCTGCATAGTCTGTTGTATCTATCGAATAAACTCCTGAGGATCCTCCCCAGATCTCGAACCATAGAACTCGGGTGGATTACAACCCAGAAAATCCCGAATCCTCAAGCTGCCGGCTCTAGGGTTAGCTACCTGCTCCTGTCGGCGCTGCCCTGCCACTATGCTAGTCAATAGCCTGATCTTCTCTCTGTAATCTCTATACTCTGCCCCTGGCTGCGGAACTGGAGGCTCAGGTATCGGAACCTTTGGAGCTACGGTCGCTCTCGGCTCCTCTAATACGGTTGGCATGACTGAACTCGCCGACCCGCCCACAACCTCAGGCATAGTCTGGGCCTGAGTCCTAGTAACCCTCTGTGTACCGCTAGCAGCTCCTGCTGCTGCCTTGCCCTTCTGGGCCCTGGTTGTCTTCCGTGGTGGCATAACTGATACATAATAATAGGTCAGAGAGGATTCAACCTAATAAGACAGCTCTACTGCACGATCTCAGAGAGAGAAGAATGGAAACCAATACTAAATGTCCTGCAACCTCCTGATTATAGATGTGGTGCACAACACACCGATAATTAAGACTCTACTAGACACGGTCTGTAGACACTTTCCGAGGACTAACTGCTCTGATACCACTTTTGTCACTATCCGACCCCGGGCCCGCGACTAGTGTCCTACCTGGGCGCCCCTTTCATGTATACATCAGAGAATAGCAGCGGAACATACAAAGACTCATAAAATACAAGACAGTAGAAATCAACAGGCTAGCCGATAAGGCCACCTTCCATAGAATATACATAACCAAAAATAACAGTTGCATTTTTTTTCTTACAACCCAATCCACAAGATATGACTACAGACCTCTAAGAATAACAACTGTGACGGGACAGGGCCCCGTCATACCCCTGAATATACATAAATCTACAACATCAGGGAAACCGTACCAAAAGACAAGCCTCCGGAGAAATGGAACTTCTGACACCTGATCAGTGATCCTAAGAATGAGGATACATACCCCTACCTGCGGCATGAACGCAGCCCCCGAGGAAATGAGGTCAATACAAAAGATGTACCAAGTATGTAAAACTGAAGTACTGAAATGAAATCATAAAGTCTAAATAAAGCTGGAGACATGTATGATAACTCAAATAACAGTACACCGTGCCTTACTAACAATGAGAGTAAACAAGAGTATACTTACTGCATAAAAATAGAAGGCCCATGATCAAAGTAGGGCCACCCGTCCGTAGTATCATTAAGTAATCCTACTCCTGGGACTATTTCACCCGCATAGGTCATGTGGACCCGCAATGAGGTCATTCGCCTCGCATGAGACTATTTCACCCGCATAGGACTATTTCACCCGCATTGGCCCGGTGGGCCCTCAATGATTACAAACGCCGCACTCGCATCATGGGTAGCAAATCCATGGAATAAGTAGTAACCCAGGAGTTTACCCCGCAAGAGTAACATAACCTAGCACAACCGGCTATCATACATAACATAAGCACTACCGACTTATCATACATAACATAATCAAGTTAAGACATCCCCTAACTTCTTATTAGCTTTGTTTATATACACTCTCATTTTAGTTTACTTAAGGCACTAACATGTCATTATAAAATCTGGGAATTTAACCCAAAGTACTACGTACTTCTATTCTTTTAAAATGACTCTTTTTTCATATAAAACTCCAAGATACTAATAACCGTAGTATCAAGTCATATCTACCTTTCAAGACAAGTCACAATACCTTTTAGAAATACATTTATAGGCTTCTAAATCAAGTGACTTTTTACTTTAAAACTTTAAGCAATTGATGCCTTTAAATCAATTTGTCTTTCTACATTTCAAGTCATTTATCCTTATTTACATCACTAGAGTAAACCGTTCTTTCAACTTTCCATAAAGCTATTATAACCAACTTCCCATAAAGCCGTTATACTAACTTTATGCTTTAGACAATTACATTCTTCTTTATAACCAAGAGACTTATACTTTCAAAAACCAAATATCATATACTTTCAAAATACTTCAAGTCTCTTAACTTTAGAAACTAAGATATCCTTAATCTTTAAAACAAGTGAGTTAATTCCCTAACTCAACCAACTTGGACATTCTTAAAACAAGTCAAGGATATCAAATGAAACTAGATTCATCAAAATCTTGTACGTCTACCGTACTATATATTTACAACTACTCATGCTCAAGAGATAGGAAAGTTCCACGTACCTCTTCGGTTCAATCCACTTGATAAGTCCAGTATGTCGTACGTAGTATGTCAACCTATAGTGAACATAATACATCTATTAACCTCTAGCTTCAAACGTAGAATATTCTAAGTGTAAAGTCACCAAATTCTACGGAAAATCGGACAACACTTCCTTTGTTTCTACGTACTTTTCCACCTTTTTCAAGGCCCGAATTCAATAACCAAACATGCCACATTTAAGGCTCAACAATGTAGCTAACAAAAGGGGATTACACGCCTAATAAGACGTGTAAAATTCTGCCTCACAATTGATATCAAACTAATCCAAAAGGCAATGCCATTCACGGCCAATAGGTGCAACAACATATCATTCTTTCCAATTCCTTTTCAATTCAAGTTGTTAAGTATAACATGTTATAAATCCGCAAGCGATTACAACAACTACAATCTTCAAGTAGATAACATGCGACGATTCTAATTATCGACCAAATTGTATTTCAATTTCAAATGGCTAATAAGGTCATTTCGGATTTTAGGCTTCCAATATCCATAACACTTATCAATCCTTAATACATATACCTCATGCTTGTCAAAATGTATAACTACAACAATATGTAATCTTATAACACTTAAGAGAACAAGATTGTTACCTTGTTAAGCCTTAATCCAACTTCAAGATCCGAAGTCGCTCCTTAGCAACTTAGCTCCTCTCCTTGACACTCCAATTCGCCACTTGAAGCCCTTAGAAGTTCACAAACAACTTTCCTTCAATTTCCAATCCAAACCTATGAAAGCGACTTAGGTTTTCACCTTGCGACTAATGTAAAAACGACATTTTTCCGGGATCTTTCTATTGAGATACCATTGCAATACCCTTAGGAACCTTGGTTTAAAGTATGGAGATTATTGAACAACAAAGGAATTTTTTTTTCTTGAACTTGTGCCCTAACCCGAGAGCTCCCTAAGACAAGAACAAGTTTCTTGAATTTTTTTTAAGTATAGGAACTTGTATTGCTAGTAGTATGCTTAAATAACAATATGGAGGGTCAAGATTAGAACAAATGGGTGGCTTGGATGCATTTCATTAAAAGATCAAGCCAAGTGGCCCTTTGACTTAGTCAATATTATCAAGCTCTAGCCTAGCAAGACTTGCTCATCTTTACATTGGTGAAATGACCATTAAACCCATGGTCTAATTCGACCAAGACCATCCAAGGGGGGGTGACATGTGTCGCCCTCCCATTCGTCGCAATATTTCATTTTCCGACATTTCCATAATTCCGATAATTTTTACTAGTCTCAAATCTTAACATTTTTTAGTTCTTACGTACGTTCTTATAAACATGTCCTGGAATTACGGGGTGTAACACGACAACATTTTTATATTATTCCATGGACTTGCGATCCATGATGCGAGTAGGTATACTCATGCGGGCCTAAGGACTCATGCGGGTGAAACAATCCCATGAGTATTCCATCGACTAGCTCTCCATGATGCGGGTATATATACTCATTACGGATCTACAAGATCCATGCGGGTTCGAGTCTAATGCGGGTAGAATGGTCCCATGAATAGGATATGCATAATGATCCTGAGGGCAGACGTCCCTGATTTTGACATGACTTTCATATTTTGAAATGGTACGGTTGATTTCATATTTTGAAATGGTACGGTTGCCTCTCTATTTGTTATAAGGCACAGTGGACTCCCTATCCTTTACAAGGTACAATTAGCTCTTATTTTATATGGCACGGTTGGATCTGATATTTGATTTTCATACTTGTCCCTGTCATCTTTTGGCCATTTATGACCTTATTTTACTGTGCTTTATGTTTACATACTTATTACATTGTTATCGACCCCCTTCCTGGAAATGCGTTAATGCCGCAGGTATTAGATACTCAGTTGGGTGATCCGCGAGCTTATGATCTCCACTCAGCTTTGATTGAGATAGCTCCACTATTCCGGAGTCTAGTCATTTTGGTACAGGTTTTCCATTATGGCTTATGTATATTCAGGGGTATGGCGGGGCCTTATCCCATCATAGTTACTGTCAAACTCTTAGAGGTCTATATTCATATGTGGGCTGGACTTGCGAGAGTTGTATTATTGTTGGCCAGTTGTACTATTGTATTGTCGGGATGTTCCCATTTATATATATAGCGGCAGCCTCGTCCTCTTGCCTTGTTGCTACATATACAGTTTCCATATATTATATGGCCTATGTGTTATATGGGATGTGAGGGTATAAGAGGGGGGTACCTAGGTAGGGCACCAGTCGCGGGCCCGGGTTTCGGGTCGTGACAGTTTTTAAGTCCTAGCTTGGACAATAGATAATTATGTCGACCTTGTGTTAACCCCCTTGTAAGAGCATCTGTCGGTTGCTCCTCAGTGGGAATGTAAACTGTGTTGATCAGCCCTTGTTGTATCTTCTCCCTGACAAAGTGACAGTCGATATCAATATGTTTGGTCCTTTCATAGAAGACATGGTTGGCTGCTATCTGTAAGGCATACTTGTTGTCACTATGCACATGTATGGAGAGCTTAAGAGGGACAGATAATTTAGTGAATAATCCACAAAACTACATCACCTCTGCAACTGCAGAGGCTAAACTCCTGTACTCAGTCTCAACTGAACTCCTTGAGACTGTGGGTTGCTTATTGGATTTCCATGAGATAAGAGAAGACAAAAAAAACACCAAATAACATGTGATAGATCTTCTGGTATTGAAACAAGAAGCCCAATCAGCATCACAATAGGCAGTGAGACTAGTTGTGTCTCCTGCTGGCATGAAAATGTCCAGACTTGGGGCCTATTTAAGATATCTGACCACTCGATGTGCAGCCACAAGATGAGATGTCTTTGGATTCTGCATAAACTGGCTTAAACACTGGACAACAACAGAGATATCAGGTCTGGTATTCGTCAAGTATAAGAGCCTCCAATCAGCCTCTGATAGCTTGATGGATCATCTAACAATGGATCCTTGATCTTTGATGCAACATCAGGAATATGTTGATCATAAACAACAGATGTCAACCTAGCATTGAGCTCCATAGGAGACCTTGCTATTTTCCCAGCAGATAGTCCAAGATCAGAGATCAACTTCACTGCATACTTTATCTGATACATTACTATCCCACTGACATTCCTAGCAAACTCAAAGCCTAGAAAATATCGCAAAGTCCCCAAGTCTTTGATCTTAAAATTTTGTTGAAGAGCTTATTTGGTCTCCTGAATAAGACTTTCATCATTCCCAGTAATGAGAAGATCATCCACATAAATGAGCACCACCACTATTTTGTCCCCAACCTTTTTTGTTATAAGAGAATAGTCTAAATGACTTTGAATAAATCCTGAATTCTTCAAAGCAGTGCTTAGTTTAATGTTCCACTGCCTGGAAGCATGCTTCAACCCATACAATGATTTTATCAGCTTACACACCTTCCCTTGCTTGTCATCAAAATCTTGTGGCATGCTCATGTTAACCTCTTCATTAAGGTCACCCTGCAGAAATGTATTGTAGACATCCATTTGATATATGTGCCAATATTTGGAAGCAACAACTGAAATCACTGCCCTCACAGTCACCATCTTTGCCACTGGTGAGAAAGTTTCTTGGTAATCAACCCCTTCTTTTTTATTGTACCCCTTGACCACTAGTCTTGCTTTGAACCTCTCCACTTCACCATTTGCCTTGTATCTGATCTTATAAACCCATTTACATCCAATGACCTTCTTGTGTCTGGGAAGGTCAGTAACTTCTCAGGTGTTATTATCTTCCAATGCTTGCATCTCAGCCTTCATGGCATCCACCCATATGGTGTCCTTGACTGCTGCAGAATATGAAGTTGGCTTATGTTCAACTTCAATTTTGGCAATGTAGCTCTTGTATCTTGTAGTCAGTCCAGTGTAACTGAGATTACTAGATATAGGATACAAGCAATTTTGTCTGCTCCCAGCACCACCTGTGTGTTGTACCTGTATAAAGTCTTTCATCCATACAGGTTGTTTCCTGCTCCTGTCTGACTTCTCAATGGTGGCTCAGATTCAGAAGTGATATGATTTTCTGCTTGGCTAGTGGACTAAGGATGGTGTTCCTCCTGTGGCTCCTCCTCTACTGTTGTAACATTATCAGTTTGCTCAATGTGATCTGCTTCCTCAGTACTCCTAGGGAATTGCTGAAAGACATCTCCATCAGCCTTCACATCTACTTGTTGTGTTTGTTCTGGATTTAGTCTGCTATCAGCTCCAGGTATCCTCTTCTGTTGAAAAGGGAATATGTCTTCATAGAATGTAACATCCCTGCTCATAAAGAGAACATTATTAGATAGATTTAATAGTCTATATCCCTTCCGTCTAGAAGAATATCCAAGCAACATTGCTTTTATGGCTCTGGTGTCAAATTTGTCAGTCTGCACCAGGTTAGTTGCATAGCAAAGACACCCAACAACTCTAATATGGGACAGAACTGGAGCCTTCTTAAATAGCTTTTCATATGGTGAGATGTTCCCCAATACGACAGAAGGTAACATGTTCATAATTTACACACCAGCCTCCACACAATCTCCCCAAAATCTAGCTGGTAAGTATCTCTGAAACTTGATAGCCCTTGCAAGTTCTAGAATGTGTCTATGCCTTCTTTCAACTATTCCATTCTGTTGAGGACTATAAAGACAGGAGCTTTGATGTACAATTCCCAACTTTGCAAATAAATCTCTACATGTATTATTAATAATCTCTGATCCATTATCAGATCTGACACACTTAATATGTGTACCGCATTATGTCTTAATCATCATACACATTTTCTTAAGCATAGTAGTAACATCTGACTTAATATGCAAAAGAAATACCCATGTCCATCAAGTAAAGTCATCTACTACCGTTATAATATATCTCATTCCAGTGTAGGTGGGGGACCTTGTATGGTCCCCAAATATCAAGATGTAACAAATCAAATGGAAATACAGTCATACTATTGCTAGTTGGGAAGAGTAATCTGGTTTGTCTTTCCATAGGGCATACATCACAATGTTGAATTGTGAATCTAGATTTATTACTGAAAGCATTTATTTTCCTAAGGATACTCATAGGTACATGTCCTAATCTTTTATTCCACAGAGCAACCTTCAATTCTTCTGCACTGGTCTTTGCCTGCGCTGTCACCAATCTATTTTCCTTCCCTAAAGATTCCAGCACATATAGACTATCCACCTCTCTACCAGTCTCATTCACCTTCCCAGTGAAGAGATCCTGTAGCACAAATAAATCAGGAAAAAATCTTGCACTATAATTCAATTACTTAGTCAATTTTGACACTAAAAGTAAATTAAACTGAAAACTTGGCACACAAAGAACATGTTTTATGAGTTCACCTCCTGTCAATCTACGCTTCCCAGTTTGTGAAATTGAAGCAATGCCTCCATTAGACAACTGCACATGTCCTGGATTTTCTGACAAATCATATGTCTCAATCATATTTCTATCTTTAACCATATGGTTAGTAGCTCCTGAATCTACTATCCAAGGACTACTAATGTTGCCTTCACTATGAGCATACTTACCTTTCATATGCACTTTAGCAGAAATGGCATAGTCTGTACCTGTCCCCTTGTCATGAGTCATTATGGACATCATCTTTTCCAACTTATCTGGTGTGAAGGTTCTCATCATGTGTTGAAGATGCTCCTGTTGGTATGTAGACAATTGATGATTGATGCCTTCATAGTACTTCTGATTGATTTCACCATCTGCATATCTACCATGAACCACTCCATATCCCTGCATATGTTGTTGAATTGTTCCATTCCCTTCCAGATGTGGAGCCATAACTGCATTGACCTCCTTCTTTCCCATAGAATCTGAAGGATATCCTATGAGTTTGTAACATTTGTCTCTAACGTGTCCCTGCTTCTTGCAGTAGTCACAATACATCAATTTGTAACAACCTTCTCTATTATGTCCCTTCATGTGATAGTGATCACAAATGCATATGCATTATACTTTTATGGTTGTTGAATGAAACCTTGCTTATCAGTGCCATACTTTCAACAGAGTTTCCCAGAGAGGAAATGTGCTTCTGACTTTCATCCTATGCTATCATGGCATAGGCTTGATTCACACTAGGTGTGGGTGACATCAACAAGATATGACTCCTTGCTTGAATATATCCATCATTCAATCCCATGATGAACTCTAATAATATCTGATTCCCCAGATGTGCTATGTACACTCTGAGATTCGAGCATTCACATATAGGTGGTGGTTTAATCGAGTCTATTTCGTCTCATAGATATTTCATTCTGGAGTAATACTGAGCAACTGGTGATGCTCCCTGTTTAATATCGTCAACTCCTTCTTCATTTTATATACTCGAGAGAGATTGATTTTATCAAATCTCTTCTTCAAATCCTTCCAAACAGTTGCTGCACTGGATCTATAAAGGATTCTACTCAACAGATATTTGTCAACATTTCTCATTATCCATGACATAACCAAGACATTACATCTATCCCATTGTCTTATGTGAATAGGTCCGTATGTATCATGCCTTACAGATCCATCGATAAATCCAATTTTATTCTTTGTTAATAGTGTCAATAGCATGACTCTACTCCACAATGTGTAATTTTCCATTTCAATTAGCTAAATATCAACCTGTATTGCACCTATTGTGTCTGAGGCACTCAGGAATAAGGGATGATTGTGATCGATTACATCTGAATTGGAATTCGAACTCTCCTCTAACATCGTAGATGGTACTGTTGTTGTATTTTCCATAGTTTTTCAATTTACACAGCAAACAAAGAAAAACCACACACTAGCAGAGATTCTTAAATCGAGATTGTAAATTGCAGAACAAATCGATCAAAGCAAGTCGAGATCAGAATTAATTGAGAAACAAAATACATATGCAGTGATATAGAATACATATCGACCGAGTAACAGATCGATCAACACCAGTCAAAAATTAGAAAATGCAATTGCCAAACCTTTACAAGTTGAATCCCTCAACTTCTGCCCTATCTCAACAGAATGCTGATCGATTCATCTTGCATGGCTTTGATACCATGTTATAATTCTAGATCCAAGCATAATTGTTACTGCATACATGTGATATGATCGGTTGCACCATCAACCAATGGAACAGTGAACCAAGAGAAATGGAAAGAGGTGTTACACCCCATAATACTAGGGCTACTAATTGAGAACGTGATTAAGGAATCAAGATTTGAAGGTTGAAAGGAAAGAATATTTATATTTTCCTCCGGAAAAATTTTGGAAAAATGTGACGACGGAAAAATTATTAACTTGGAGTTTAATACTTCGAATTGGATTTATGGACTTAGTATTGGATTATAAAGTATTGAAATTGATAATATGGGGTCCGCCGAGAATTTTACAATTTTGTGGGGCCCTTCGATTTTAAGATATTTTGGACAATATCTAGATATTTTAAAAGGGAAATTTTTTTTGGCCAATGAGAGGGTGACATCTGTCCATCTCCACTTGTCATTACAAGATATTTTCTATATAGGATAAGTCTTGGAAGACTTATTTCATTTACACAACTTCATATTTCCAAAAAGCTCTCTTATCTCTTCCTTAAGCTCTCAATTTCTAGAATCCTTTAGCCAAGAACAACAAGATTAGTTAACTTCCTTATCCAAGATTAAGAACCCTAATCAAGTGCTAAACCAAGTTAACTCTCCAAAACCCTCCAAGAATCGATTTGGGCCGAGAATGGCCATTAAAACCCTAGCTTGTTCGTCGACTTTTTGGAAGTAAAATAAGATGGGAAGTTGGTTATAAGGTTCTAGTGGATACATAGAAGTGATTGGAACTTGAAGAAGTGGAGCAAAACGAAAACTGTGGGCCGAATCTCTAGGGACTGTTTTGGACGGTTTTGACTACAAATTAAGGTAAAAATTCTTCTCCCTCTTGAAGTAATTGGATATTGCATATTGTTATGATGTATAGATGAGCTTGTACTAAAAAAAATGAAGAATAAAAAGTGTTTGGACAATTTTTGTGAAGTTGGCCTAGAATGAGACAAATTTGGTGTCTTGGATTCGTTGGTCATTATTGTTGTTATTTTCACTTGTTACATGTTATTAAATGAAGGAAATATTGTTGTTGGTAGTTGATATGATTTATATAACGTGTTGTAATGTGAATTGGATTATAAGGAATAGTGGAAAAAGACTTTGGATTATTGTAGTTGTTGTGGCCGAGAAACTGCCCAGAAGGGAAAATCAGTAGCGGGAGCTACTAGTCAGACTCAGAGAGTTACTAGGGCTCATTCCTAGTCTATACCGGATATTGTACCGCAGTCGGCGAGTTCTTCTACATCGGTTTTTGAGGCCCCAGCACCTGAGCCTCTAGCTCCTTAGTCAGGGGAAGACTATAGGGCCATGATGGACATAGTTCTATTATTGACTAGGCTAGTGGTGATGCAGACTTGTCAACAGGGGTTTATTCGGCTGGTATAGTGTATGTGTACAGGGGGTAGAGGACCAACGCAGAAACCAACATAAGAGGGCTAGACCGGTTGGATATCCTGGTGGGTTTCTGGACGAGCAGCCTCAGCAGCGGGTGAGATATTCGTCCCAGCCTACACAGAACATACCCCCACAGTTCGCAGGTGGGAGATTGGACCCCACAAGGTATTTAGGAGCCGTCGAGCTCGGGGTTCGAGTTTTCGAAGCGAGGAATACGCTCAGTTGAGGCCACTTTTCCCTCAGTGTTTCCAGTGTGGTAAGCATCATTTGGGGAGATGCCTTTTTGGTATAGATGTTTGTTTTTATTGCGGCCGTCCGAGCCATGTGGTGAGAGAATGTCCTTTTAGAAGGGGCACTGGTGGTGTGACTCGACCTGCTGGATCGGTGGCTGGTTCTTCTTCCTCTACAGTTGTGCACCCACAGGGCGGGGTATTCAGATGTCATCCAGCCGTGGTAGAACTCGTGGTGGGGTTTATAATTCTGGCGGTCCTTCGAACCACATAGATGTTGTGCCTACCAGGCAGGATCAAGAGGCATCATCGAATGGGGTTACAAGTATATTTTGATCCTTTTGATTCATACGTGCATTGATAGATTCAGATTCCACCCTAGCGTATATATTGCCCTTGTTGCTAGTAGGATGTGAATTGATAGGACCATCAGAGGTAGAAATATTTTTGTTTAAGTAATGTGTAGAGTGAAGGATGTTGACAAGAATGATAAAGTGAATGCAACTATAGTTGTGTAGGGTTCACAAGGTGTAATTACCCCATAACAGTGTAAAGACCTATAGTAGAGGATGTACAGTAGGAATACTTCAGCCAAAGGTGACGAACCTCTAATGAGTGGAAAGATAGCGTGAGGAATACTTTGAGATATGAGAGATTTATTTTAGGCCATGACTGAGAGTTAATTGTGATGATACACACACCTTAGATTCAGTGACATTGTCCATGAGTGTTCGTGATTGAGATACTACTAGTATTAGAGTTTACATCAGTTAGTAAACAAAGCTAGGTAGACAATAGGATCATTCACCAACCAGTAGTTTGACTAATGTGAGGACGGAGAAGAGAAGTTGACACGAGGGAACACATCAGTTAGTTGAGTGGGAGTCTGACTGAAGGATTCAGATAGTGATAGCTTATGACTTAGAATACGGCAGGGTCATCCCTAGTACGGGAAGAGAAAAGGAACGTCTGAAGATCCTATTTTGGAAAGGACTGCAACCTTCGAGTATATGAGAAAGGGACCTCAGATGGAAGGTCCATTGGTGTATATACATGTGATATATTTTGGCCGTGTGTGGCATCGTTGGTTTTGTGGAGTATTGGTTGATAGGTATAGTAAGGAGACGACGCCGAAATCTGTATAGTTTGAGACCCAATATGAACATTCGGGACGAATGTTTCTAAGGGGGGAAGGATGTTACACCCCGTAATATCAGGACTACTAATTGAGAACGTGATTAAGGAATCAAGATTGAAGGTTGAAATGAAAGAATATTTATATTTTCCTCCGGAAAATTTTTGGAAAAATGTGACGACGGAAAAATTAATAACTTGGAGTTTAATACTTCTAATTGGATTTATGGACTTAGTATTGGATTATGAAGTATTGGAATTGATAATATGGGGTCCGTCGAGAGTTTCACAATTTCGCGGGGCCCTTCGATTTAAAGATATTTTGGACAATATCTAGATATTTTAAAAGGGAAAGATTTTTTGGCCAATGAGAGGGTGACATGTGTCCCTCTCCACTTGTCATTACAAGATATTTTCTATATAGGATAAGTCTTGGAAGACTTATTTCATTTACACAAAACTTCATCTTTCCAAAAAGCTCTCTTCTCTCTCCCTTAAGCTCTAAATTTCGAAAATCCTTTAGCCAAGAACAACAAGATTAGTTAACTTTCCTTCCAAGATTAAGAATCCTAATAAAGTGCTAAACCAAGTTAACTCTCCAAAACCCTCCAAGAATCTATTTGGGCCGAGAATGGCCATTAAAACCCTAGTTTGTTCGTCGACTTTTTGGAATTAAAACAAGAAGGGAAGTTGGTTATAAGGTTGTAGTGGATACATGTAAGTGATTGGAACTTGAAGAAGTGGAGCAAAACAAAAACTGTGGGCCGAATCTCTAGGGACTGTTTTGGACGATTTTAACTATAAATTAAGGTAAAAATTCTTCTCCCTCTTGAAGTAATTGGATATTGCATATTGTTATAATGTATAGATGAGCTTGAGCTAAAAAGAATGAAGAATAAAAAGTGTTTGGACAATTTTTGTGAAGTTGGCCGAGAATGGGTCAGATTTGGTGTCTTGGATTCGTTGGTCATTATTGTTGTTATTTTCACATGTTACATGTTATTAAATGAAAGAAATATTGTTGTTGGTAGTTGATATGATTTATATAACGTGTTTTAATGTGAATTGGATTATAAGGAATGGTGGAAAAGGACTTTGGATTATTGTAGTTGTTGTGGCGGCGCCTAAAGCGTTAGACGTTCTTTGTGTCGTTTTATGGATATTTACACACGACCGACCTGCCAGCTACTGGTGCCCTACCTGGGCAACTTACAGGTAACCATCCGATAAAGTCAGCGGAACATACAACTTAAATCAGTAAGAAATAAACAACAGGCTAGCCGATGAGGCTGCCTTCCTGGATATACATATATAAACAGTCAAAAGCAGTTACATCCTTTTTCTTTACAAACCTACCCACATACATGACTACAGACCTATAAGAATTTTGACATAACAACTATGACGGGACAGGGCCCCGCCATACCCCTAAATGTACAACAACCGACTATTTCACCCGCATAGGTCCTGTGGACCCGCAATGAGGTCATCCGCCTCGCATGGGACTATTTCACCCGCACAAGACTATTTCACCCACTTAGGCCCAGTGGGCCCGCAGTGAGTACAAACGCCGCACTCGCATCATGGGTAGCAAATCCATGGAATAAGTAGTAACCCGGGGGTTTACCCCGCAAGAGTAACATAACACTAGCACAACCGGCTATCATACATAACATAAGCACCACCGGCTTATCATACATAACATAAGCACCACCGGCTTATCATAATTATCATAAGCAAGTTAAGAATTCCCCTAACTTCTTATTAATCTTAATTATCATGCACTTTCATTTTATTTAACTTAAGACACTAACATGTCATTAAAAATCCGGGAATTTAACCCAAAGTACTATGTACTTCCGTTCCTTTAAAAAAACCCTTTTTATATAAAAACCCCAAGATACTATCACCCGTAGTATCAAGACATGTCTATTTTTCAAATCAAGTTACTACACCTTTAGAAATTCATTTCAAGGCTTTAAAACCAAGTAACTTCTACTTTCACAACCTAGGCAACTCGTGCCTATAAATCAAGTAGACACTCTCTTAACTTTCCATAAAGCCGTTATAACTAACTTCCCACAAAGCCGTTATAACTCTTTATGTTTTAGACAATTACATTCTTTTTATAACCAAGAGACTTATACTTTCAAAAACCAAGTATCATATACTTACAAATCAAGTTACATAACTTTCAGAATACTTCAAGTCTCTTAACTTTAGAAATCAAGTTTCTTAACTTTAGATTAGTTCAAGTAATCAACACTTTCCAAATCAAGTATTTTATACATTTTCAAGTCAAGAAATCTTTATTTACCTTATTAGAATAAACCATTCTTTTAACTTCCCATAAAGTTGTTATAACCAACTTCCCATAAAGCTGTTATACTAACTTTATGCTTTAGAAACTAAGACATCTTTAACCTTTAAAACAAGTGAGTTAATTCTCTAACTCAACCAACTTGGACATTCTTAAACAAGTCAAAGACATCAAATGAAACTAAATTCATTTAAATCTCGTACGTCTACCGTACTATACATTTATAGCTACTCATGCTCAAGAGATAAGAAAAGTTCCACATACATTTTCGACTTAAACCACTTGCCAAGTTGAATACGCTGCATGTAGAATGTCAACCTATAATGACCACAATACGCCTATCAACTTCTAGCTTTCAACGTAGAATATTTCTAAGTATAAGGACTCTTATTCTACGAAAATTCGGGCAGCACTTCCTTTGTTTCTACATACTTTTCCACCTTTTTCAAGGCCCGAATTCAATAACCAAACATGCCACATTTAAGGCTCAACAATGTATCTAACAAAAAGGGGATTACATGCCTAACAGGACGTGTAAAATTCTGCCCCACAATTGATATCAAAATAGTCCAATATTTCAATGCCATTCTCGGCTAACAATGTACAACAACACAAAGTCTTTTCCAATTCCTTTTTAATCCAAGTTGTTTAGTCTAACATGTTATATAGCCGCAATCGATTATAACAACTACAATCTTCTCTTTAGATTACATGCGATGACTAAACTAGTAACTAAATTAAATTACAATCTTAAAGGCTAAATCATGCTAGTTTCGGATTCCATCCAAATGTTCCATAACATTTCAATCTCCATTATATATATCTTATGCTTGCATATATATATATATATATAACTACAACAATAAGTAATCTTTAATCACTTAAGAGGACAAAATTTATACCTTGATAAGCCCAACAATAACTCCAAGATTCAAAGTCGCTCCTTAGCAACTTAGCTCATTTCCTTCACGCTCCAATCCGCTATTTGAAGCCCTTAGAAGTTCATAAACATTCGTCCCCGAATGTTCATTCAGAGTCAATCTAATAGACAGCGACATAGTCTACTTTTACAACCCCTACATACCAAATATGCCACATCTGACCACATAACAACACTTAAACAAATACTTCAATTAAAACTGACAAGTAAGGGAGATGAATTACCTGAAGGTGTAGGGAATAAGTGAGGATACTTAATCATCATGTCCTCCTTCGCTTCCCAAGTCATCTCCTCTCTATTATCATTCCGCCATAAGACTTTGACGGAATCCACATCCTTGGTCCGCAGTCGCCTGACCTGGCGATCGAGTATCGCTATGGGACTCTCCTCATACGATAAACCCTCCGTCACCTGGACATCACTAGCTGGGAAGACTCTCGATGGATATCCGATACATTTACGCAACATAGAAACATGGAAGACCGGATGTACTGCCTCCAAGTCGGCAATAGTTCCAACTTATAGGCAACCTTGCCTACTCTACGAACGATCTGATAAGGCCCAATGTACCTTGGGCTAAGTTTCCCCTTCTTTCCGAACCTCATCACACCCTTCATGGGTGATGTTACACCCCGTAAGTCCAGGACATGTAAAAGAGAATGTACGAAAGGAAACAAGACTTGGAAATTGATACGAAAGGAAGAATTGTTTTTCCGACGGGAAATGTTCCGAACGTCGGAAAGGAAAAATGTTCGTTGTTGAGAATTAGATTCTCAAAATGTATTATTTGAAGAGTATGGAACCTATTAGCATTATGGAAATTTATTTTTACGGATTTGGTCACGTGGGGCCCACCCGAGAAATTTTACGTTTTGCGGGGCCCACGAGGGTTACGAATTTTTTTTATGGACGAATGGGAGGGCAACACGTGGCACCCCCACAAGGTCTTGGTCGAATTAGAGGAGGGGTAAAATGGTCATTGACCATCTTGGAAGATAAGTCTTGCAAGCATGACATTGTTGACTTGTCAACTTGTCCACATAGGCTTAATCCAAGTGAAATTCATCCTAGCCTCACATTTGTGATAATCCAAGCCCTCCATTGTGTTTTATATTCACTACACTAGTGCAAGACTAGATTTTAACACTTAGAAAATTTGAGAGAACATTGAGCTTAGCCAATATTGCTCTCGGGTTTGGAGGGTTCCCACACAAATTGTTTTTGTGATTTTGATCCATTGTTCACAAGAATTTGACCCAATGTCCCTAAGGGTATTATAAGGTTATCTCAATAGAAAGATTTCGTAAAAATGGCTTTTTCGTATTAGTCGCAAGGCGGAAACTAAAGGAGTTCTTCAACTTTGAAGTTAGAACTTGAAGATGGGTTCTTCATAGGCCTCTAAGGAGTGCTTGGAGCGGATTGGAACCTAAGGAAAGGAGCTAAGAATTGCTAAGGCGCGACTTTGAATCTTGGAAATTTTAAGGGCTTGGAAAGGTATAAATTTTGTCGTTTTAGCATTTAAGTTTTACTTATTGTTGTAGCTATGGATATTAGCTAGCATGAGATGTTTAGTATGAAGTTTGATAATTATATTGGCTATTGGAACCCTAATCTGAAAACTAGCATGTTAGCCTTAAGACTACAATTCAAGTTGATTATTCGTTTAAGTCGTCGCATGTTGTATAAAGAAGGAAATTGTAGTTGTTGAAGTTATTTATAACTATATAACATGTTAGACCTTAGAACTTGGAATTGAAAAAGGATTGGAAAGGACTTAGTGTTATTATTTATGTTGGTCGAGAACGGCTAGATTATGGGGCTATTTCGTATGAATTGTGGGGCAGAATTTTACACGTATTGTAAGGCGTGTAATCCCCTTTGTTTGGTTGTTATTTGGAGCCTTAAATGTGGCGTGTTGGTTATTGTATTCGACCTTGAAAGAGGTGGCAAAGTGAGTAGAAACAAAGGAAGTGCTGCCCGATTTTCCGTAGAATTAGAGACCATATACTTAGTATTATTCTACGTTAGAGACTAGAAGTTGATAGTCTTGTTGTGACCATTATAGGTTGACAAATTCCACGTACGGCGTATTCGGCTTAGCTTGTGGATTTAGCCGAAAAGGTATGTGAACTATCTCCTCTTCTAGCATGATTCCTTAAGATAAAGAAAGTAAGTTCTACTCCTTAAATGATCCATTCCTTGGTTGTATTTGGATTGCCTAAAATAGAATTCGTTCTATGTACTCCCTTGATTGTACTTTGATGTTTAAATTGTAAGTTGTATAACCCATTTCCTTAGTGAAGTTTGGATTCTTAAAAGTGAAAGTATTTTACTTAAAGTACATGGAGTCTTGAAAAGGAAGTGGTTTCCAAACCTTTTGGCTAGTGCCTTAGTTCCAAAACCTAAGGGTTGTTGTAATGATTTAGGGGAGTTAAAGGAGTAATTTACTTAATTGTTTTAAGAGAGGAGAAATGACATGATTTAAGAGAAGTAACTTGTTTTAAAGGTGTGAGTTACTTGAGGTTTAAAAGTAGAAGAAACTTGTTTTCTAAATATTAAGGGACTTGAAGTATTTTGAAAGTTAAGAAACTTGATTTGAAAGTTTGTGATACTTGGTTTTAAGTGTAAGTCTCTTGGTTATAAAAAAGGAATGAAATTGTCTAAAACCATAAAGGGTTATAACGGCTTTATGGGAAGTTGGTTATAACGGCTTTATGGAAGGTTAAGAAAGTTGTCTATTTTGATTATTGGGCATAAGTTGCCTAGATTGTGAAAATTTGAAGTTACTTGATTTCAAATATTGAAATGAGTTTTCTAAAAGGGTAGTAACTTATTTTGAAAAATAGACACACCTTGATACTACGGGTGTTAGTATCTTGGGATTTTACATAAAAAGGAGTCTTTTGAAAAGAATGTACGTACGTAGTACTTTGGCTTGTTAAATGAGAATTATTCTATTTGTGCCTCGATAAGTACTTTGGCTTGTTAAATGAGAATTTATTCTATTTGTGCCTCGATAAGTACTTTGGCTTGTTAAATGAGAATTTATTCTATTTGTTCCTCGATAAGTACTTTGGCTTGTTAAATGAGAATTTATTCTATTTGTGCCTCGATAAGTACTTTGGCTTGTTAAATGAGAATTTATTCTATTTGTGCCTCGATAAGTACTTTGGCTTGTTAAATGAGAATTATTCTATTTGTGCCTCGATAAGTACTTTGGCTTGTTAAATGAGAATTATTCTATTTGTGCCTCGATAAGTACTTTGGCTTGTTAAATGAGAATTTATTCTATTTGTGCCTCGATAAGTACTTTGGCTTGTTAAATGAGAATTATTCTATTTGTGCCTCGATAAGTACCTTGGCTTGTTAAATGAGAATTTATTCTATTTGTGCCTTGATAAGTACTTTGGCTTGTTAAATGAGAATTATTCTATGTGTGCCTTGATAAGTACTTTGACTTGATTAATTGAGAATTGCCTATGTGTGTTGTCGATAGCCTTTGAGTGCAAGGATTATGTTTATTAAGTTGCCGCGACTCTCGGTTGGAGGGCCGGCTGTCTTGTTGTAAGTACTTGGACGTACCGACAGTGATGTGGGATTCCACGGGTATGCTTCCGTTATTTGTAGTACTTGGGTTAAATTCCAGGATTTTTATAAGAAGACATGGTAGTGCTTATGTTTTGTTTGACGGCCGGTTGAGATAGGGTAAGAGTATAAGTGAGGGGTAAACCCCCAAGATGCTATACCACCTTCTCCAGGGTAAGAGTATAAGTGAGGGGTAAACCCCCAAGACATTATACCCCCTGCTTGTTTTGTTTGATGGTCGGTTGAGATAGGGTAAGAGTATAAGTGAGGGGTAAACCCCCAAGATGCTTTACCACCTTCTCCAGGGTAAGAGTATAAGTGAGGGGTAAACCCCCAAGACATTATACCTCGCTTACCACCGCTGCTTTTCCGCTGGCGTGACAAAGATTTAGGACACAGTGGGACTTGGTGTTCATGTATGCCTATTGGTGTTATACTATATCATGGATCACTGGCGGGAGGATTCCACGCATGATTGATAGTGTGGGCGTGAGACCCATGGTTATATTTTAGAAATGACTTGAGGGCATGCGTCCCTGACTTGTTATGACTGCTTATGTGTTGTGTACTATAGATTGGCTATCATACATGTCTCCTGCTTTGCCTAGATCGTTATGATTTCATTACAGATTTCTTGTTTCACATACTTGGTACATTCTTCGCATCGACTTCCGGCCGCGTTCATGCCGCAGTTTAGGTAATGCAGCTTTGGTGATCGGCAGTGTAGGACCGCCGTAGTTTTTGGATAGCTCCTTCCGCCGAGTTTATCTTTTTGGTATAAGTTCTTTCAAGATGTGCTTTGTACTTACATGGGTACGTGGCCTTGTCCGTCATAGTTCTAAGATAACTCTTAGAGGTCCGTATTCATATGTGGATTGGACTCACGTGACGTGTAGTTTCTTTTGTTTATATATATTATGGCAGCCTTGTCGGCTTTTCCGTTGCACGTATGTTGGTTATAAAAAAAAAAGAGGGGTTATTTAAATTCCGCAGTTTTTACTTAGATGTTATGCAGGCGGTGCCTGTAGGCACTACCACGCCCGGTTCGGGGCGTGACAGAGTGGTATCGAGCAATCGGCCTTGAATGTCTACAGACCGTGTCTAGTAGAGTCTTGATTATCGGTGTTGCGCGCGCCACACCCATAAACAGGAGGCTACAGGACATTTAGGAGTTGGTTTCTATTCTTCTCACTCTAAGATCGTACCAGAAATGTTAGTAAGATAATTCCTCTCTCGACGTATTGTTGTTACGCTTATGCCTCAAGAGGGCAACAGCCGCCTTGAAGGGCAAAGGAGTGTAAGGAGCTACTAGTTAGACTCAGAGAGTTGATAGGCTTATGCCCGTGGTATACCGGATGTTGTTCCGCATCGGCGAAGTTCTTCACGCTGTTTTGAGGCCCCAAAGACACGAGCCTCCGTTTCGATTAAGAGAAGATTTTAGGTCATGAAGGAAGCCATTATGTTATTGACCAAGATAGCGAGTACGCTTTCATCGCAGGAGGTTACTCACCAAGACATGCAGGTGTACAGGATAGAGGCCAAAGCGGGGATCAGAAGAGGCTAGACCGGTTGGTTATCGGTGAGTTTTTGGACGAGCAAATTTCAAGAATGAGTGAGATATTCGTCCCACCTACCCGGACATACCCCGTTAGCTTCACGTGTGGGATATCGACCCCACAAGGTATTTAGGAGCGGTCCAAGATCCAGAGGTCGAGGTTCTCGTATGAGCAGAGGATTTTCTGGCCGAGGCCACCTATTCCTCAGTGTATCAGATGTGGTAAGCGTCATTCGGGGAAATGCCGTTATGGCACAGGTGTTTGTTTTTATTGTGGTCGTCCGGGCCATATGCTGAGGGTATGTCCTTTTAGAAAGAGCACTGGTGAAGTGGCTCAGCCTATGAGGCCGGTAGTTGTTCCTTTCTCCACACCGCACGTTCCTGCAAGGTGTTGGATGTCACCAATGGAGGTAGAGGTCAGGGTGGAGTTTATAGTTCTGGCGGTCCTTCGAACCGCATAGATGAATACTGGGATGATAACGGGTATTATACTCAACTCAACGAGAGGCAAAAGATCCTCCCAGCTACCTCTTAAATCAATAACACAGGCCCGTAACCGATCCTCAAGTGTCTGGATAACATGTCTTGCCTGTCCGTCGGTCTGAGGGTGAAATACAACACTGAGACTCACTTGTGTCCCCAATCCTTTCTGGAAAAACCTCCAGAAGTTAGCCGTAAACTGGGCTCATCTGTCTGTCGTAAATAAATGTAAGAACCCCGTGCAGTCTCATACTCTTCCTGATATATAATCTCGCATAATCCTTAGTCAAGTAGATAGTCCTGACCGGAAGAAAAATGGGCTGATCTCGTCGGCCTGTCTACTATGACCCACAAGGAGTCGCACTTCCTCTGAGCACGATGCAACCCTATAACAAAATCCATATTAATCACCTCCCACTACCAAGTCGGGATCTTAATCGTCGATAATAGCCCACTGGGCTTCTGGTGCTCAACCTTGACCTGCTACTAATTCGGACACTAAGCAACAAACTCTGCTACGTCCCTCTTCAAGCCATCTTACCAATACATACATCTGAGGTCATGATACATCTTAGTCGACCCTGAACAAATAGAGCAATAAGCACTGCGTGCCTCCCCTAAAACCTGCTGACAAGTCCTGCAGCATCGGTCACACACAATCTATTCTCATATCACAGCACTCTATCTGGTGCTACCCAAATGTGTTCTTCTCTCTCGAGGGTCGATCTCAAATTCGCCTAGAATGGATCCTTATATTGTCGCTCTTCACCTCCTCAATGAGGAAGACTCAAGAACCTCTCGAACTGAGCCCACTAGCATGCTCACTGTAGTCACGGAAATATAGGTTATTACCTTATCGTGTTGCATCCGCACACGACCCAGCCAAACACTCAAAGTGTTACCATAATAACCTAACCCTCTAGTCCCTCAGGCCTCAAGATGGGTTAGAACTGTAGTCGTAGTCAGCTTATATTCCAATAACCGGAAGCCTGTCTCATACTCCCGAAATATTCAGGGATATAATCACAATTATGATTCCTATTTCCATTTCTCTGTTGCAACCAAACTTGGTCACTATACTTAGATTCGATGCCTTTGCTTGTGTCATGGCTAAGACTTCCTGCAAATCACAATTTAGGGGGAGATTTCCTTGATCTCGACAAACAGTAATCCTATTATTCTCTTCCAGCTCATAGAGCTTATAGTCAGGTGTTCAACCTCAATTCATGGTATTACATAATCCAATGGCTTGCCAAGATTTCTTATCGTTCGAGTGTCTACTCGTCTTACCTTTATTTTTCATTACAAGTTTCCCTGGGGTCTCTTACCTCCCCGTATATATACGTCGCGTCTGTCACACGAATCTGCCCGGCGTGGATCGTGCCTTACCCGCACCTGCAAGCCATACATCAGAGAAAATCAGCGGAAATATAAAACAAGACATGAAACAGTTGTAAAATGAGACACAATTTATCTGATGAAAAGCTTGCCTTTCGGCATATATATATAACCCAAGTTTTTGCTACATCCCAATCAGATAACAGACTATGCACTTAAGGAAGTAAACAACTATGGCGGGACAGGCCCGCCATACCCTCGATCGAACAAAACTAATTACAACAGGAGAGCATACCCAACAAGAGAGCTTCCGAGAAGATGGAGCTCACGACACCAACGCAAAAGATCCTAAGGATGCGGATCTAGCACTGCTTGCCCTTACCGCAGATGAACGCAGCTCGGGCGAGGTCGACAACAGTACTAAGTATGCTAAATCAGAAGTACTTAAATGAAAACATATCATTTTTAAAACCAGTTTACAAATATGTATGAAACAACCAAGGAAACCGCATATAGTGCCACATCACAAACAAGAGCAACAATAGGTAAATCAGAATGTGTCTTTTCTAGGTGCGAATGATCAAGCAGGCCAATTGCCCGTAGTATCACCATGCAAGCCTAACTCGACTCCGTAGTCCGCATAGGCCACTCACATAGGCCCGCATAGGTACATAACCTGCATCGAGGGTAGCTACTCCTCGCATCGCCCCGACTCGTAGTCCGCATGGCCACATAGACCGCATGAGGTATAACCCCGCATCACTAACACGGAACTCCAGAGCTCGCATAGGTCCTCGACCCGCATGAGGTATTCTCGAATCACGGTCCTGCATCACCGAGTCTACCCCAGACGGAGGCGCCTTAACCCCTGTAATATGTCAAGAGGTGAGTGATATTACACTAACATAACAGTTTATCGTTAAACAACATAAGCACAACAAGAATACTCTCTTATACAAACGTTACAAGACACTAACACACATAGCATCATATCAAGTCTACTTATCAAACCATCTTAATATTCTTTTCACAATTCATATATAAGTCTGTTATAAACACATAGGCAAACTGTTTCTTTTATCATTCTTAAGTGGTTATACTTAACTTTCCATAAGGCTAGTATAACTCTTAAGCTTCTGTTTTAAAAACCAATTAGTTCTCTCCTGTTAAAAATGATTCAGTATTCTTTTGAAATGCTTTCAGATCTTTATTATTCAGGCTTAAGCCGTGAGGCATTGCCGTAAGTATTATTCAGGCTTAAGTCAAAGACATTGCCGTAGTTATTATTCAGTTAACACATGTACGCTCACCGCACTACATATATATTGTAAAATATCATGCTTTAGGAAGAATCACATACCTTCTCAAAAACCACCGCCAAGTTGAATATGTCGCGCAGAGAATCACCTTTATAATAGTCGACACGCCTATCAACGCCTAGACTACTCAAAACAGTTAAGCGAGAGGGTTCTCTATCCTACGGAAAATTGGGCAGCACTTCCCTACCGGTGAGCTACTCAAGTTCATCGTGAAAACAGTTCTAAGTAAGTACGCTTTGATTATTCTTCTTTAAACCCTTCACCGTGATAACAGCTCAATTCTATTCTCAGAATATTCTTCTAAGTATTTAATACTTATTCTTATACTACTACGATGTATTTTCTAATTCAAAAGAGGGTTAGGATTATTTACCCTGTAAGCCCAATAATATCCTAGATAAAAGTCGATCCGAGCAAGGCTTAGCTCCTAAGTCAGACGCTCCGATAGCTCCAAGGAAACCTTAGAAGTTCTTCACAACTTCTACTAAGTACTAAGGGATTTGGGCTAGGTATTTTGGGCATTATAACAATACTAGAAGGCAACTTTTCTACCAAGGAGGGGTCCTCGCCAAACTTTACTCTGGGGGGAAAGGTGTTTGGACGAAATGGCTTTATGGGAGTGGAGAGGATTTTTAGACTGGGAAAGCTTTTGTGGATGAATAACTCTTAATAACAAGTGGGTATTTATAGGTCGTGGATGGCCAACCACCAAGGGCCAAGATTTAGCCAAGTGCTAGGCAAGTGTAAGGCCAAGATTAGGGCAAGTGTACCTAGCCAACTTGCACACAAAATATCCTACCAACTCCTTGACTTGTGCAAAGGCACAAAAAACGTGCAACTCTATGTCCAATTCGTCCAATGGACGATTTCAAGTCCACCAATTGGAGGGTGCCAAGTGTCGCCCTCCCGTTGGTCCAAAATGTTTCGTCTCTCGGAAAAATTCGCAAAAATACTAAATGACATAGCCGGAATTTTCCCTACGAAAGCTGTGGAAACATTTCGTCGGAAAACGATTCTTTTAGTGAGTTGTGCACAATTAAAAACGTCCAAGGCTTAAACTTTTAAGGCCAAACTTTCGTACGTACGCCCTTACGTACATACTCCGGAAATACGGGGTATAACACCGTCATTACATGTTTGCCACCTTTCGTCGAGGTGTTCCTAACTGCCCATCATTTATAATAGTCTTCACACTAATCTGGGTAATTATGCCTTGGGAAACCTTCATAACTGTAATTGCATTCTCCTTATTATTCTGGTCGTAACCCTTCATCATACTAATTACTAACCCAAAATATTTCTACCTCGCTCCTGGGTCATACATTTCCATTTATGCTTATTACCAGCATTTATATCCTTAAGACACATCCTCGACCATTTCCTAATGTCGTTCTCAATTACCCCAACACAATATTTTTCCCACGGTTATCTAAAATTGTAACCTATTGTATGACGAAACTGAAGACTTTACCAGTCTCATATCCATCGCCTTATAATATGGGTACGCATAACCCTCAATAATACGTAAAACTATCCTTTTATGTAGGGGAGAGAGCTTATTTCCCTTTCATAATCTTTACTTGAACTTAAAACCCTATTCACAGGGTCCTCTTGCGGTCTTGTATATATCTAATCATCAAGCACCGCCTTAAAAATCATGTAGATTCTCAAAACCCACCAATGATGTCTTCGGTTTTCCGCAGACAACACTCGTACTTATCTTATTCTTGCCTTGCGCATTTTCCTGAAATCATTCGGGAAGTCATGGCCCTGACCGCCACACTAGACAACTCCAAGCACCTCCAAGGGCACTTAACATAAAATCCTTCAATGATCGTACGTTCTTATCTCCGTCTCTTAGCTTTCAAATTCACGTATTACATACTTCCAATATCAATTTATTTACTTCAACCGAACCAGTCACATAGACTTACTAAAATCAAGTCTGTCAATTGTATATCATCACCGGGCAATCCTTATGTACCCGTTCAGCTACAACCCAAACACCTACTGGTGTAGCTACCTTGAAAGGTCATTATGGACTCTGGCTCTATTCCTTTACACTTGTTTGCTCTCTTTCTTACGGGTTGTACTCTTCCCGTACTTCCAAACTTATACTAGTGTATGTACATAACTTCCATACTACTTTTGGCCTCCAATCTTTGGAGTTACTTACATCGAACAATTTAAGGCCATTTCCGGCTTTCACAACCTGGTTCCGGTGGGATGCGTCCACGAACCCGTAAAACAATTTAACTAGACTTGGGCCTTGCACCCCCGTGACCCTGTCACGTAGCGGGACTACTACCAATTGATCCCAATCCATTTTAGGTTATGGGGCGACCCGTAATAGGTCCTCGTTGTCACGACCCGTTCCGGGGCCCGTGACTGGTGCCTTACCGGGGCACCCAAGTAGACATACATCAGAGTAATCAGCGGAATATAAAAACAAGACATGAAACAAATGTAAATTGAGACACAGTTTATCTGAGAAAAGTCGCCTTTCGGCATATATATATAAAGAGTGAACAGTTACATCCCAACTTTACAACATGACTATGCACTTAGGAATGTAACAACTATATGACAGTTCCCGCCATACCGAATGTACATATATCTACAACATCGTGAGAACTATACCAAAAGTCGAGCCTCCGCAGAAGATGGAGCTCGACACCAAAGCAAAGATCCTAAGGATGCGGATCTAGCACTGCTTGCCTCTTACCGCAGATGAACGCATCCCCAAGGAGGTCGATAACAGTACCAAGTATGTGAAATCGTAGCATCAAGTAAAATCAAAGTATTTAAAACCATTTGCAAATACAACCAGTTCAATCGCACATAGTGCCACAACATAAACAAGAGCAAAATAGAAATAATGTAACCGGTCTTATCTAGGCCGCGAATGATCGGGCAAGGCTAATCGCCCATAGTATCATTATACGTGCCTAATCCTCGACTTCCCGCATCCGCATAGTCACACATGCACTTCGCATGAGGTATTCTCGACGGGGTAGCTAACCCTGCACTCTCCTCGACTCCCGCACCGCATAGTCTCATAGACCGCATAGTCACATTGCATCGCATAGGCATCCCCGTGACGGATAAAACACCCGAATGATCAATCGAACTCCCGCACTCCGCATAGTCACACAGATCGTGATAGCAGATAGACCCGCATCAAGGGTGGCAAGCCCTGATAACAAGTCGGCGGGGTAGGTGATATAATAACAGTACAACGGACTTACCGTTTAACAACGTAAGAACAACAAGAATAACAATATCACAAGACACTAACACACGTAGCATCCTAACATGTTACTTATCAAACCATCTTACTACACTTTGCAGAAATCAATACAGGATTTTCATAAACAAATAAGTAAAACCGTTCCTTTTATCTTTCTTAAGTCGTTATACCTAACTTCCCATAAAGCTAGTATAACTCTTAAGCTTTCTGTTTAAAAATCAAGTATTACTCTTCTTTAAAAAATGATTATAATTCTTTTGAAATACTTCCAGGTTCTTATTATTTAGACTCAAGTCAAGTAAAACCATGTTCAGTTAACACACGACGCTCACCGCTATATATATACTTTAAAATATCATGCTCAAGAGGATAGGAAGAATCACATACCTTCTTGGCGAAGACCACCTGCCAAGTCGAATATGTCGCGCGCAGAGTATCGACCTATAACAGTCAAATACGTCTATCAACGTCTAGACTATACTGTATAAAGTTCTAAGCAGAGGGTTCTCTATTCTACGGAAAATTGGGCAGCACTTCCCTACCCGTCAAGCTACCCAAGTTCATCAGAATACAAATTCCCATGTAAGTACAGTTTAATTCTTCTTCATATACCCTTCATCCGTGATTACAGTTCAATTCTATTCTTTAATATCCTTCTATATCTTATACTCAAGTCTTAACTATTCTTATATGTAATATCCAATTACAATAGAAGGACAAGAGTATTTACCTCGATAAGCCCAAAATTATCCAAGTTAAATGTCGATCCTGAGCAAGGTTTAGCTCCTAATTTGCACGCTCCGATAGCTCCAAGAAGCCCTTAGAAATTCTACACAACTTCTACTAAAATACTATAAGGGATTTGGGCTAGGGTATTTAGGAATAGTAACTATACTTGGAAGACAACTTTCTACCAAGGGCTCTCACTGAAGCCACTAGGCTAGAGGAGAGGGTGTTGACTAAACACTACAAGAGAGGAGGAAATTTTGAGACTTGGAAGACAATTTGTGGATGAAGAAAACCTTCAAGTTAGGGGTATTTATAGGCCAACCAATGGCCAAGATGAAGCCAAGTGGTAGGCAAGTGTAGGTGGAGATTTGGGCAAGTGTACCTTATCCATCTACCACACAAAATATCACAAAATATCCTACCTACTCCAAGGCTTGAAATCGTGCAAATGGACGCCAAATCGCCAACTCGAGGGTGACAAGTGTCGCCTCTCGTTGGTCCAAAATGTTTCATCTCGGAAAAATCCGCAAAAATAATAAATGACATAGCCGTAATTTTCCTACGCAAGTTTTGTAAAACGTTTCGTCGGAAAACGATTCTTTTAGTGGGTTGTGCACAAATTTCGTCCTATGCCTAACTTTAAGGCTCAAACTTTGACGCACGCCTACGCACATACTGAAATACGGGAATAACATTCTCCTCTCTTAGAAACATTCGTCCCGAATGTTCCTTCCCAAGACAGATAATGATAAAGTTCCTCATAACTTAAACAGTTTGCAAATGCCTCACATGGCCACAAAACAACACTTAGGCATATATGACAATGAAAATTTACAAGTAGTAAAGTGTGTTACCTGGAGGTGTGGGGAATAGGTTAGGATACTTCTGCCTCATGTCCTCCTCAGCTTCCCATGTCATCTCCTCCCTGAGCTCGTTCCTCCACAAGACTTTGACGGAAGCCACGCCCCGTCCGCAGACGCTAACTCGACGATCGATTATCGCTATGGGAATCTCTCATACGATAACCCCTGGTCACTGACATCGCCAATCGGGTGTACCAGATGGATCCCCGATACATCTCCTCAAGATAGAAACGTGAAAAACCGGATGACCGTCTCCAGACGGACGTCGATTCAACTCGTAGTAACCTTGCCTACCTCGCGACAACTGATAGGGCCCAATGTAGTGGGCTGAGTTTCCCCTTCTTCCCGAACCTCATTACACCCTTCTTGGGTGACACCTTCAGGAAAACTCAATCATCAACCTCAAACTCTAGATGCCGACGACGATGATCTGCAATTACTTCGCCGACTCGAGCCGCAAGAATCGCTCTGGATAAGCTTCACCTTATCCATCGTCGCTACACCAAATCTGGTCCTACTAATCGCACTCTCGCCACATCAAACCAACCTATCGCAACTGCACTTCCTCCCATACAAGGCCTCATAAGGCGCCATTCAATACCGGAGTGGTAGCTATTATTATACGCAAACTCAACTAGAGGCAAATGATCCTCCCAGCCACTCGGTCAATAACAAAGCTCGCAAAGATATCCTCAAGAGTCCGGATAGTGCGCCACCGTCTGGCTCTGCGGATGGAATGCAGCACTGTGCTCACTCGCCCCTAAACCCTTCTCGAAAGACCTCCGTTAGCCATGAACCGGGCTCTGTCTGATATGATCAAAATAGGACTCCACGCACCGACGATCTCTGATGTAAAGTCCGCATAATCCTCACCGAAAAAGTCATCCCGACGGAAGAAAGTGGGCTGATTTCACACCGTCGACGATAACCCGATAAAATCATGCTTCCTCCGAGCGAGGTAATCCCGTGATAAAGTCCATGTTGATCACCTCTCACTTCCGTGTCGGATCTCTATCGTCAGAATAAAACCACCGTGCCTCCGTGCTCTACCTTCACCGCGACAACACGCACCGAGCCACAAACTCGCAACGCCCTCTTCAAGCCATCCCACCAATACACGATCCGAGGTCGCGGTACATCTTGGTCGACTCGATGGATAGAGTAACGCGCGCCGTGTGCTTCCCTAGAACTCCGCCAAGTCCTCGCAATATCCGAACACACAACTCGCCGAACCTTAGCACCCCATCAGTGCTACTCAAAAGGACCCTTCCTCACGAAGAGTCAGATCACGGCACTGGCCAAAACCGGATCCTCACATTGTTGCCTCTTCACCTCCTCGATGATGGAAGACTCGGCAACCTCTCGAACTCGAACCCCACTGCTATTAGAATCAATCAAACGGACACCAAGGCTCGCTAACTGATGCAAATAGCGAATCATGCCCCTCCTCTCCGACTGCACATCTGATAGGCTACCCATCGACCTACGACTGGCGGCATACGCCACAACATCGCCTTCCCGTGGTACAGATATCGACATCATAATCCTTAAGCAACTCTCTAACCACCGCCTCGCCGAAGTTCACTCCTCCGCCGAAGATATACTGGAGGCTCTTGTGGTCTCAGATAAATATCCACATGAACCCCATACAAATAGTGCCTCCAGATCTTCAAGGCGTGAATCACCGCGCTAACTCCAAATCATGCGGGTAGTTCCTCTCATGCTTCTTAAGTCCGGGATGCGTGACGCTATAACCTTGCCCCGCTGCATCAACACACATCCCAACCCGATGCCCGACGATCACAATACACCACATAGCCGTCGACCTCCGAAGAGTAAGAACGGGGCGGCCGCCTCTCCTTCGAATCGAAACCCCGCCACACGCATCACCATCAAACTTAGCCGCTTTCCGAGTCACCCTAGTCAATGGTGCAGAGATAGAAGCAAACTTCTACGAACCGCCGATAATAACTCGCAAGGCCCGTAAAATCGCGAACCTCACGATGGAGTAAGAGGTCAGGCCAACTCGACTACTCTATCTTGGCCAGATCCACCAATACCATCTACCCACTATATGCCCAAGAAAAGCCACCAAGTCAACGAACTCATATTTCAAAACTTGGCGTATAATCGCTGGTCTCGAGAACTCTCAAGATAGCCTCTCAAATGCTCCGCATGCTCCTCGCTCGAGCGAGAATAAACCAAGATATCATCAATGAACACTATCACAAACGTGTCCAAAATGGCTTGAACACTCGGTTCATCAAATCCATGAATACCATTGGAGCATTGGTCAACCCGAAAGACATGACCACGAACTCATAATGCCCGCATCGGTCCGAAATGCATCTAGTGGACATCCGCCTCGACTGCACTGATGATAGCCCGATCGCAGATCAATCTTTGAGAAACATCTCGCACTCGCGGTGGTCGAACAAATTATCAATCTCGGGAAGGGGGTATTCGTTTAATAGTCACCTTGTTCACCGCTGTAATCAACACACATGCGCAGCTGCCCCATCCTTCTTCTTCACGAACAATACCGCGCTCCTGGGAGAAACACTAGGCCCGATGAAGCCGCTTCTCCAAAGAAATATCTCACTGGTCCTTCAACTCTCTCAACTAGGCGGTGTGTCATTCTCAGATGGCGGAATGGAAATAGGCCGAGTGTCCGCAAAGACATCGATACAAAACTCTATCTCCTCTCGTGAGGATACCCGAGGTCGTCGAAACACGCCCGGGAACACTCGACCATCGGAATCGATCAAAATCTGCACTGCAGCCTCGTGATCAAACACCCGAACGAGATGGTAGATGTACCTTCTCGCACCATCTTCCTAGCCTCGAGGTAGGAAATAAACCTACGGCGTCTGATGATCCTCCCACTCAATAACCGGCCTCAGAAATCGGAACTGCATTCACTCTCTCTGCGCAGCCTACATTGGCGTAGTGAAGCTAACCAATCCATGCCCATGATCACATCCAAATCCATGTCCAACTCTATCAAGTCACTAGGTCCGACGATCGCATAAAGTCATCGGGCAAGCCCTATATACCCGCCGAGCTACCACCGAATCGCCCATCGGCGTAGCTACCTCAAAAGCGGTCTATGGATACGTGCTCTATCCCTATCTTACTAGCAATAAGGGGAGATATATAGGACAGAGTAGAACCCGGATCTATCAAGGCATACACATCATAACCAGAAACTGATAAGGTACTGCGTGATACGCCAGCGACGCCTCCCGTCTGCCGCTACCGACAAGGCATAAATGCGTTCGAGGACCGCTAGAATCGACCCGCGCCACGACCTGCCGCGACCGCTGGTCCATGAGTACCGCCCGGCGAGTAATCGGGCGGATGAAGACCCGCAATGCACCGCAGTCGACCCCTACCATCGCTTCGCTCGGACAGACTCTCGCAGACTGACCCGGCTGGCCACAAGGGGAGCAAGCTCCCGAAGACGGACCACAACCGCCCGCATGGAATCTACCACCGTGGACACACTGAGCGTACCACGATCGGCTAGCACCCTTGCTACTCGAAATCAAGTCCCGGGCCCCGACCGCCCGAATACTCTGGCTGTACCGAACTCGCTGTAGGAGTGCTCTGCGCTGCCTGTGTTGCAAATCTAGATGTCACGAGGCCGCCCACCCCGAGAGCTACCAAAAGATCCGGCCGCTCTCGCCTTCTTCGCTGCCGATATCCGCCGACCCGCCGGTCTCTACGCCTCGCATCCAAGTGCATGAGCTCGCACGCGTAATGTCCATACCCGGCTTAAGAGCAACACCCGCACAAGACTCGGCCATATAATCATCTAGCCCGGTGACGTAGCGGTGCACCCTGTCCTCCATATCTACTACCAACGCAGGGACATATCGAGCCAACGAATCGAACTCAACGTTGTACTCCTAACTATGCGCCTCTCGTCTCAAAGAATAAAACTTGTCACGGCCCTCTCCTCATCCGCGAGGCAAGAAGTGAGTGAGGAAAGCCTCCGAGAACTCGTCCCATACTGCGGAGGCGCATGCTCTCCACGGGAAAGCTCTCACGATCAAACCAATCGATCGCGTATCACGCAGCCGACGCGAACCAAGATCACAAACTCGGTCTCAAGCCTTGATCACCCGTGATGATCCTTCAGAATCGACGGATGAACTCTCGCGGATCATCCTCGTGCCTCGACCGTAGAACTCTGGCGGGCTACAACTCGTAAAATCCCGTAGCCTCAAATCGCTCGATCTCGTGAACCACAGAAGCTGAATCGAATCGCCGATCCACTTTATCCTCATGTCCGCCACAACTCGCTAATAATCAAGTTATCTCTTGTACCCTAACTCCTTCGCCTGTGCCGCGGGACGAGGCGCGGCATCGTGGTCTCGCTGGGCCGGCGGGCCATGGAACTCGCCGTCCGGTATAGATCGGGCACGAGCCCTCGTGACTCGGTGTCCTACTAGCGCCTCCTACGCTTTGCCTTATGGGCGGGTTGCCTTACGTGAGGCATAATCACATGTAAAAGGAATACGTTAGAGGGTCCAACTTATAACACCTCTAAGGCACGATCTCGGAATGAGAAGAATGGAAACCAATCCTAAATATCCTATAGCCTCACGATTATTGGTGCACAACACACCGATAATCAAGACTTACTAGATACGGTCAGTAGACACTTTCCGAGGATTAATCGCTCGATACCACTTTTGTCACGACTGCCCGGCCCGTGGATCGTGCCTTACCGGGCACCCAAGTAGACATACATCGAGTAATCTGAATATAAAAACAAGACATGAAACAAATGTAAATTGAGACACGCTTTATCTCGAGAAAAGTCGCTTCGCATATATATATATAAAGAGTGAAAGTTACATCCCAACTTTACAACATGACTACGCACTTCAGGAATGTAAACAACTATGGCGACAGGGCCCCACCATACCACGAATGTACATATATCTACAACATCGTGGAGAACCATACCAAAAGTCGAGCCTCGGAGAAGATGGAGCTCACGACACAAAAGCAAAGATCCTAAGGATGCGGATCTAGCACCTGCTTGCCCTTATCTGCGACATGAACGCAGCCTCGAAGGAGGTCGATAACAGTACCAAGTATGTGAAATCGTAGCATCAAGTAAAATCAAAGTATTTAAAACCATTTGCAAATACAACCAGCTCAACTGCACATAGTGCCACAACATAAACAAGAGCAAAATAGAAATAATGTAACTGGTCTTATCTAGGCCGCGAATGATCGAAACAAGGCCAATCGCCCATAGTATCATTATGCGTGCCTAATCTCGACTTCCCGCACCGCATAGTCACACACGCACCCGCATGAGGTATTCCTCGACGGTAGCTAACCCCTGCATTCTCCTCGACTCCCGCATCCGCATAGTCTCATAGACCGCATAGTCACATTGCATCGCATAGGCATCCCCGTGACGGATAAAACACCGAATGATCAATCACGAACTCCCGCAGACTCCGCTTAGTCACATGCATCGCATAGGCCGTATAGACCGCATCAAGGTGGCAAGCCCTCGATAACAAGTCGAGGATAGGTGATATAATAACAAGATAACGGACTTACCGCTTAACAACGTAAGCACAACAAGAATAACAATATCACAAGACACTAACACACGTAGCATCCTAACATGTTACTTATCAAACCATCTTACTACACTTTGCGTAAATCAATACAGATTTTCATAAACAAATAAGTAAAACCGCCTTTTATCTTTCTTAAGTCGTTATACCTAACTTCCCATAAAGCTAGTATAACTTTTAAGCTTTCGCTTAAAAATCAAGTATTACTCTTCTTTCAAAAATGATTATAATTCTTTGAAATACTTCCGTGTTCTTATTATTTAGACTCAAGTCAAGTAAAACCATGTTCGATTAACACACGACGTCACCGTAATATATATATACTTTAAAATATCATGCTCAATAGGATAGGAAGAATCACATACCTTCGGCGAAGACCACCGCCAAGTCGAATATGTCGCTAAGCAGAGTATCGACTATAATACCAACACGCCTATCAACGTCTAGACTATCGTATAAAGTTCTAAGCAGGTTCTCTATTCTACGAAAATTGGGCAGCACTTCCCTACCCGTCAAGCTACCCAAGTTCATCAGTAAATACTCCCATGTAAGTACGCTTTAATTCTTCTTCATTATACCCTTCATCGTGATTACAGTTCAATTCTATTCTTTAATATCCTTCATATCTTATACTCAAGTCTTAACTATTCTTATATGTAATATCCAATTACAATAGAAGGACAAGAGTATTTACCTCGATAAGCCCAAAATTATCCAAGTTAAATGTCGATCCCGAGCAAGGTTTAGCTCCTAATTTGCACTCCGATAGCTCCAAGAAGCCCTGAAGTTCTACACAACTTCTACTTAAATACTATAAGGGATTTGGGCTGTGGTATTTAGGAATAGTAACTATACTTGGAAGACAACTTTCTACCAAGGGTGGCTCTCGAAGCCACTAGGCTAGAGGGGAGAGGTGTTGACGAAACACTACAAGAGAGGAGGAAATTTTGAGACTTGGAAGACAATTTGTGGATGAAGAAAACCTTCAGTTGGGGTATTTATAGGCCAACCAATGGCCAAGATGAAGCCAAGTGGTAGGCAAGTGTAGGGTGGAGATTTGGGCAAGTGTACCTTATCCATCTACCACACAAAATATCACAAAATATCCTACCTACTCCAAGGCTTGAAATCGTGCAAATGGACGCCCCAAATCCGCCAACTTGAGGGTGACAAGTGTCGCCCTCTCGTTGGTCCAAAATGTTTCATCTCTCAGAAAAATCCGCAAAAATAATAAATGACATAGCTGTAATTTTCCCTACGCAAGTTTTGTAAAACGTTTCGTCGGAAAACGATTCTTTTAGTGGGTTGTGTACAAATTTCGTCCTATGCCTAACTTTAAGGCTCAAACTCAGACGCACGCCTACGCATATACCGAAATACGGGGTATAACACTCGTCCCGACCCTCTCACGACCCGACCCCGGGCCCGCGACTGGTGCCCTACCTGGGCACCCTTTACAGGTGTACATCAGAGAATAGTAGCGGAACATACATACATCTCAAAAGAAATAAATAACAGGTTAGCCGATAAGGCCACCTTCAAAAAATATACACGTAACCTAAAAAACAGTTACCTTTTTTTCTTTTTCTTTACACACCCAATCCACAAGATATGACTACAGACCTCTAAGAATTTTTGACATAACAACTGTGACGGGACAGTTCCCCGCCATACCCCTGAATGTACATAAATCTACAACCTCAGGGAACTGTACCAAAAATACAAAGCCTCTGAAATAATGGAGCTTTCCAACCAGCTGAACAGTGATCCTAAGAATAAGGATCATCAAACTATGTACCTCAACCTGCGGCATGAACGCAGCCCCCCGAAGGAGGTCAGTACGAAATATGTACCAAGTATGTGAAACTGAAAATACTGTAATGAAATCATAACAGTCTATATAAAACATGAGACATGTATGATAACCAAACTACAATACACAATATATAAGCAGTCATGTCAAGCCAGGGACGCGTGTGTCACGACCCGTCCCCGGGCCCGCGACTGGTGCCCTACCTGGGCACCCCTTACAGGTATACATCAGAGAATAGCAGCGAAACATACATGAACTCATAAAATACTTAGATAGTAAAAATATCAATAGGCTAGCCGGTAAGGCCACCTCTCGAGAATTGTACATAACCCAAAAATAAAACAATTACATCTTTGTTCTTACAACCCAACCCACAAGATATGACTACAGACCTCTAAGAATAACAACTATGATGGGACAGGGCCCCGTCATACCCCTGAATGTACATCTATCTACAACATCAGGGAAACCGTACCAAAAGACAAGCCTCTAGAGAAATGGAGCTTCTAACAACTGATCAGTGATCCTAAGAGTGAGGATGCACCACCTGCTTACCCCTACCTGCGGCAAGAACGCAGCCCCCGAGAAGAGGGTGTCAGTACAACAGATGTACCAAGTATGTGAAACTGAAAATACTGAATTAAAATAATAGAGTCTAAAATAAAGCTGGAGACATGTATGATAACTCAAATAACAGTACACTGTGCCTTACTAATAATGAGAGTAGTAATCAATAGTATACTTTACTGCGTAAAAATAGGAGGCTCATGATCAAATTAGGACCACTCGCCTGTAGTATCATTAAGCAATCCTACTCTTGGGACTATTTCACCCGCATAGGTACTGTGGACCCGCAATGAGGTCATCCACCTCTCATGGGACTATTTCACCCGCATGGGCCCGGTGGGCCCGCAATGAGTACAAACGCCGCACTCGCATCATGGGTAGCAAATCCATGGAATATGTAGTAACCCGGGGGTTTACCCTGCAAAAATAACATAGCATAGCACAACCGGCTATCATACATAACATAAGTTCTACCGGCTTATCATACATAACATAAGCACCACCGACTTATCATACATAACATAAGCAAGTTAAGAAATCCCCTAACTTCTTATTAACCTTATTTATAAACACTCTCATTTTAGTTTACTTAAGGCACTAACATGTCATTATAAAATCCGGGAATTTAACCCAAAGTACTACGTACCTTTGTCCTTTTTAAAAATGATTCTTTCTTGTATAAAATCCCCAAGATACTAACGCCCGTATTATCAAGGCTTGTCTACTTTTCAAAACAATTCACTATACCTTTAGAAATACATTTTTAGGCTTCTAAACCAAGTGACCCTTACTTTAAACTTTGAGCAATGGATACCTTTAAATCAAATTGCCACTCTTTATTTCAAGTCATTTATCCTTGTTTACTTTACTAGAATAAACCATTCTTTTAACTTTCCATAAAGTCGTTATAACTAACTTCCCATAAAGCCGTTATAACTCTTTATGTTGTAGACAATTACATTCTTTTTGTAACCAAGAGACTTATACTTTCAAAATACTTCAAGTCTCTTAACTTTAGAAATCAAGTTTCTTAACTTTAGAAACTAAGATATCTTTAACCTTTAAAACAAGTGAGTTAATTCTTTAACTCAACCAACTTGGACATATCAAATGAAACTAACTTCATTTAAATCTCGTACGTCTACCATACTATACGTTTACAACTACTCATGCTCAAGAGATAAGAAAGTCCACATACCTCTTCGGTTCAATCCACTTGCTAAGTCCAAAATGCCGTATGTCGTATGTCAACCTATAATGACCATAATACGTCCATCAACTTCCAGTTTCAAACGTAGAATATTCTAAGTGTAAAGTCACTTATTCTACGAAAAAATGGACAACACTTCCTTTGTTTCTATGTACTTTTTCTAGGCCCGAATTCACTAACCAAGCATGCCACATTTTAGGCTCAACACATCAACCAATCAAAGGGGATTATACGCCTTACAGGACGTATAAAATTCTGCCCCACAATTCATATAAAACAGTCTAATATTAAATGTCATTTTCAGCTACAAAGCACAACCACATAAAATCTTTTCCAATTCCTATTCAATCCATAATGACGTTCTCACATGTTATATAGTCGCAACCAATTTCAACAACTATAATCTCTCATTTAGATAACATGCGACGATTATAACTATCGAACCATTTGTATTGTACTTTCAATGGTTAATAAGCCCGTGTTCGGATTTAGGCTCCCAATACTCTATAACACTTATCAACTTCAATGTATAATTCACATGATCAATATCAACTATTACATGTATCATAATTTACTTCCAATAGGAGAGGGAATTTTTACCTTTAGGATTTCGCCCACTATAGCCCTTTTTCCGCAACTCCTTTTCTCGTCAAAATCATCCACATGAACTTTCTACAAGTTTATCAACATTTTATCTTCTTGCCGCCTCTCCAACAATTTCACTAGGCTTAGGTTTTCTTTAAATTTTTTAGAGAGAAGGGGAGAGGAATTTATTTAGGATGACCCTTTTCAAAATGACCAAGTCTTGAAGACTTGGTCATAATATAAGACTTTCTCTTGGTCTAACAGATGGGAGGGACATTTGTCGCCCTCCTATATGCCTTTACACAAATATCTTCTGATTTTTCCTCATTTTTCGCGAAAAATCCCGCCTCGGCGCTGCCACCTGGCGCGCCGCATGCAGACTTCGTAAAGTTTCAGACTTACGCGCGCGGCCCCGCAATCGGCGCCGCGTGGCGCTGGCGCCGATCGAATATTTTTCCATCACTTTTGCCAGCTGAACTTCTAACGTCCATAATTCTCCGCTCCGATGTCCTACCGACAAGAGGTTTGTTGCATTGGAAACTAGACTCAACGAACTTCATATTAGGTTTTTTAAACACCTACAAACTCTTAATAAACTGGGATATATCGCATTCCAAAGTCGACTAAAAAGCTGCCTAAAACATTTTTGCCAACTTATCTTTCCAAATTCAAATCTTATTTCCTTTCGTTCGTTCTCATCTTATTCTCCTGAAATTACGGGGCGTAACATTCTTCCCCCCTTAGAAATATTCATCCCCGAATGTTCTTTCGGAGTCAATTTTTTTATAAATAGCGACATAGTCTCTTTTTACAACCCCTACATACCAATAATGCCACACGTGGCCACATAATAGCACTTAGGCAAAATACTTCACAGTAAGGGAAATGAATTACCTGAAGGTGTCGGAAATAAGTGAGGATACGTCCTCATCATGTCCTCTTCTACTTTCCAGGTCATCTCCTCCCTATTATCATTCCGCCACAAGACTTTGACGGAAGCCACATCCTTGGTCCGCAGTCGCCTGACCTGGCGATCGATTATCGCTCTATGGGACTCTCCTCATAAGATAATCCCTCTGTCACCTGGACATCGCTAGCTGGGAAAAATCTCGATGGATATCCGATACACTTCCGCAACATAGAAACATGGAAGATCGGATGTACCACCTCTAATTCCGATGGCAGATCCAACTCATATGCAACCTTGCCTACTCTACGGATGATCTGGTAAGACCCAATGTACCTTGGGCTAAGTTTCCCCTTCTTCCCGAATCTCACCACACCCTTCATGGGTGATACCTTCAAGAAGACCCAATCGTCAACCTGAAACTCCAAGTGTCGACGCCGATTATCTGCATAAGATTTCTGCCGACTCTGAGCTACTAACAGTCTTTCCTGGATAAGCTTTACCTTATCCACAGCCTGCTGAATCAAGTCTGGGCCAACTAACTGAACCTCGTCCACGTCAAACCAACCAATCGGCGACCTACACTTCCGCCATTATAAAGCCTCATTTGGTGCCATCTGTATGCTAGAATGGTAGCTGTTGTTATAAGCAAACTCCACAAGAGGCAAATGATCCTCCCAGCTACCCCTGAAATCTATAACACAGGCCCGCAACATATCCTCAAGTGTCTGGATAGTACGCTCTGCCTGTCCGTCGGTCTGAGGATGACACGCAGTACTGAGACTCACATGTGTCCCTAACCCCTTCTGAAAAGACCTCCAGAAGTTAGTCGTAAATTGGGCTCCTCTGTCTGATATAATAGATGTAGGAACTCTGTGCAGTCTCACAATCTTCCTGATATACAATCTAGCATAATCCTCAGCTGAATACGTAGTCCTGACAGGAAGAAAATGGGCTGATTTCGTCAGCCTGTCCACGATAACCCAGATGGACTCACACTTTCTCTGCGTACAAGGTAATACTGTAACAAAATCCATGTTGATCACCTCCCACTTCCATGTTGTAATATCAATCGCCTGCAATAGCCCACCGGGCTTCTGGTGTTCAACCTTGACCTGCTGACAATTCGGACACTGAGCAACAAACCCTGCCACGTCCTTCTTCAGGCCATCCCACCAATATATACATCTGAGGTCATGGTACATCTTAGTCGACCCCGGATGAATAGAGTAACGAGCACCGTGCCTTCCTGCACCGCCGACGGTCTCGCAACATCGGAACACACACCGCCTCGAATCTTAGCACCCCATCAGGCGCTACCTCAAATAAACTTTTCTCCTCTCGAAGAACTGCATCATAATGCCGTATCAGAACTGGATCCTCATACTGTCGCCTCTTCACCTCCTCGACGATGGAAGACTCGGCAACCTCTTGAACCCATACCCCACTATCAGCGGTATCGACCAATCGAACCCCAAGGCTCGCCAGCTGATGGATTTCACGGACCATGTCCTGTCTATCTGGTTGTACCTCTGACAGACTCCCCATAGATCTAGGACTCAAAGCATCTGCAACCACGTTGGCTTTTCCTGGATGGTATAGGATATCAACATCATAATCCTTCAGTAACTCTAACCACCGTCTCTGTCGCAAGTTCAGCTCCCTCTGCCTGAAGATGTACTGGAGGATCTTGTGGTCTGTATAAATATCCACATGAACCCTGTATAAATAATGCCTCCAAATCTTCAAGGCATGGATAACTGCGGCCAACTCTAAGTCGTGAGTAGGGTAATTTCTCTCATGCTTCCGTAGCTGCCGGAAAGCATAGGCTATAACCTTGTCGTGCTGCATCAATACACACCCTAGCCCGATACCCGAGGCATCACAATAAATCACGTAGCCCTCTAACCCCTCGGGAAGAGTAAGAACTGGAGTCGTCGTCAACTTTTCTTTCAGTAACTGGAAGCCCTTCTCACAAGCTTCTGTCCACTGGAACTTAGCTGCTTTCTGAGTCAGCCTAGTCAATGGTGCTGATATCGAAGCAAACTGCTCCACAAACCTACGATAATAACCTGCAAGCCCCAAGAAGTTGCGCACCTCCGTCGGAGTAGTAGGTCTCGGCCAAGACTTGACCGCCTCAATCTTTGCCGTATCAACCTGAACACCGTCAGCCCCGATAATGTGCCCCAAGAATGCCACTGAGGCCAACCAAAACTCACACTTGGAGAACTTAGCGAACAACTGCCGGCTCCGGAGGACCCCAAGTACCGTTCTCAAGTGATCTGCATGCTCCTACTCTGTGCGCGAATAAACCAGGATGTCATCAATCAATACTATAACAAACGTATCCAAAAATGGTTTGAACACCCGGTTCATCAAATCCATAAATACCGCTGGAGCGTTGGTCAAACCGAAAGACATCACCCTGAACTCATAGTACCCATACCGGGTCCTGAATGCAGTCTTTGGGATATCTGCCTCTCTAAATCTCACCTGATGATAACTGCATCGCAGTCTATCTTGGAGAAACACCTCGCACTCGCAACCGGTCAAACAAATCATCAATCACGGGAGGGTATCTATTCTTGATGGTTACCTTATTGACCGCTGTAGTCAACACACATACGCAGCGTCCCATCCTTCTTCTTTACAAACAAAACCGGCGCTCCCCAGGGAGAAATACTAGGCCTAATAAAGCCTTTTTCCAGCAAATCTTTTAGCTGGTCCTTTAACTCCCTCAACTCAGCAGGTGCCATTCTGTACGGCGGAATAGATATAGGCCGAGTGTCTGGAAACACATCAATATAAAACTCAATCTCCCTCTCTGGAGGAATACAGAGATCATGCGGGAATACATCAGAAAACTCTCTAACCACCGAATTGGTGAAGAATCGCGCCACTCTGTATCGAATACCCAAACCAGATGATATATGTACTCTTTCTGCACCATCTTCCTAGCCTTGAGGTAAGAAATAAACCTACCCCTCGGCGACGTTGTGTTACCCTTCCACTCGATAACCGGCCACGGAAATCGAATCGGACCAACTCGCCTGATACCAACGTTGGCATAACAAGAAGCCAACCAGTCCTTACCCATAATGACGTCAAAATTTTTCATCTCCAACTCTATCAAGTCTGTTAGGGTCTGACGACTGTATATAAATACTGGGCAATTTTTGTACACCCGCTCAGCTAACACCGAATCACCCACTGGCGTAGCTACCTCAAAAGGCTCTATCGACACTGACTCTATCCCTATTCTACCAGCAATAAGAGGGGACACATAGGACAAGGTAGAACCGGGATCTATCAAAGCATAAACGTCACAACATGAAATCAATAATGTACCTGTGATGACATCCGGGGCAGCCTCCTGATCTTACCGGCTGGCTAAAGAATATATGCGGTTCTGTGGACCGCTAGAACTAGGACCTCCACCATGACCTCTGCCGTGGCCTGCCGGTCCGTGAACACACTGCCCTCCGGGGCGCATACTCACAGAAGATGAAGAACCGGCGACTGACCCTATAGGCTGAATCATACCACCCATGCTGCCTCTGGTCGGACAATCCCTTTTAAAATGGCCCTGCTGGCCGCAAGAGTAACAAGCTCCTGGAGAAATACGACACTCCCCACGATGGGACCTGCCACATCGACCACATCGAGGTAATGGTAGCCTCATTTGACTGGAACCCTGGTTCCCCTGGGAACCCGAAGCCCTAACCTGCTCCTGAATAACCCGGCCGACCAAACCTCCTGCCAGAAAACCGGGAAGGAGAACTCTGTGTCGGCTGAAATGTAGACCTGGCCTGCTGTTGAGGCTGTCCTCCTCGAAAATTACCCTGAAACCCTGCTGTCCTGGCCCTCTTGGGCTGGCCTAGGTCTGGCTGATCCTCTCTCTCTCTGTCCTCTATCCCCTGTGCATAAGCCTGCATCCTGGAAATATCCATACCTGGCTGAAGAGCCACTCTCAGGCATACAATAATCATATAACGGTCTAGACCCATCACATAGCGGTGAACTCTGTCCGCCATGTCAGCCACAATTGTGGTTGCATACATGGCCAATGAATTAAACTCCAGGTTGTACTCTCTGAAGGTTCTCCAATTCTGTCTCAATGTCAAGAACCTATCCACGTGGGCTCTCCTCATCTCATGAAGCAAAAAGTGATCAAGGAAGGCCTCTGTGAACTCATCCCAAACAGCTGGAAGAGCATCCACACCTCTAGACAGCTCCCATGACTCAAACCAGTTCAACGCAATATCGCGTAACCGGTAAGAAACTAACACAACTGACTCTGTCTCCGAGGCCCTAAGCACCTGCATAGTGCGCTGTATCTGCCGAATAAACTCCTGAGGATCCTCCTCAGATCTCGAACCATAGAACTCGGGTGGATTGCAACCCAGAAAATCCCGAATCCTCAAATTGTCGGCTCTAGGGTTAGCTACTCGCTTCGCTTGCCACGCCGCCACTATGCTAGTCAATAACCTGATCTGCTCTCCATAATCTCTATACTCTGCCCCTGGTTGCGAATCGAGGCTCGTATCGAGAATCTCGAGCTACGCCGCTCGGCCTCTAATCGCCGGCGTGGATGAACTCGCCGACCCGCCCACAACCTCAGGCATAGTCTGGGCCTGAGTCCTAGTAACCCTCCGCGTACCACTAGTAGCTCCTGCTGCTTCCTTGCCCTTCTGGGCCCTGGTCGCCTTCCGATGAGGCATAACTGATACATAAGAATAGGTCAGAGAGGATTCAACCTAATAAGACAGCTCTACTGCACGATCTCAGAGAGAGAAGAATGGAAACCAATCCTAAATGTCCTGCAGCCTCCTGATTATAGATGTGGTGCACAACACACCGATAATCAAGACTCTACTAGACACGGTCTGTAGACACTTTCCGAGGACTAACTGCTCTGATACCACTTTTGTCACGACCCGACCCCGGGCCCGCGACTGGTGCCCTACTTGGGCACCCCTTACAGGTATACATCAGAGAATAGCAGCGGAACATACATGAACTCATAAAAAACTTAGATAGTAAAAATATCAACAGGCTAGCCGGTAAGGCCACCTCTCGAGAATTGTACATAACCCAAAAATAAAACAATTACATCTTTGTTCTTACAACCCAATCCACAAGATATGACTACAGACCTCTAAGAATAACAACTGTGATGGGACAGGGCCCCGTCATACCCCTGAATGTACATCTATCTACAACATCAGGGTAACCGTACCAAAAGACAAGCCTCCGGAGAAATGGAGCTTCTGACATCTGATCAGTGATCCTAAGAGTGAGGATCCACCACCGCCACTCACCGTGGCATGAACGCAGCCCCGAGAAGGGGGTCGACAAATGATGTACCAAGTATGTGAAACTGAAGTACTGAATTGAAATCATAGAGTCTAAAATAAAGCTGGAGACATGTATGATAACTCAAATAACAATACACTGTGCCTTACTAACAATGAGAGTAATCAAGAGTATACTTTACTGCATAAAAATAGGAGGCTCATGATCAAAGTAGGGCCACTCGCCCGTAGTATCATTAAGCAATCATACTCCTGAGACTATTTTACCCGCATAGGTCCTGTGGACCCGCAATGAGGTCATCCGCCTCGCATGGGACTATTTCACCCGCATAGGACTATTTCACCCGCATGGGTCCGGTGGGCCCGCAATGAGTACAAACGCCGCACTCGCATCATGGGTAGCAAATCTATGGAATAAGTAGTAACCCGGGGGTTTACCCCGCAAGAATAACATAACCTAGCACAACCGGCTATCATACATAACATAAGCACTACCGGCTTATCATACATAACATAAACACCACCGGCTTATCATACATAACATAAGCAAGTTAAGAAATCCCCTAACTTCTTATTAACCTTATTTATAAACACTCTCATTTTAGTTTACTTAAGGCACTAGCATGTCATTATAAAATCCGGGAATTTAACCCAAAGTACTACGTACCTTTGTCCTTTTAAAAAATGACTCTTTCTTGTATAAAATCCCCAAGATACTAACTCCCGTAGTATCAAGGCTTGTCTACTTTTCAAAACAAGTCACTATACCTTTAGAAATACATTTTTAGGCTTCTAAACCAAGTGACCCTTACTTTAAACTTTGAGCAATGGATACCTTTAAATCAAATTGCCACTCTTTATTTCAAGTAATTTATCCTTGTTTATTTTACTAGAATAAACAATTCTTTTAACTTTCCATAAAGCCGTTATAACTAACTACCCATAAATCCGTTATAACTCTTTATGTTGTAGACAATTACATTCTTTTTGTAACCAAGAGACTTAAACTTTCAAAGACAAAATATCATATACTTTCAAAATACTTCAAGTCTCTTAATTTTAGAAATCATGTTTCTTAACTTTAGAACTAAGATATATTTAACCTTTAAAACAAGTGAGTTAATTCTTTAACTCAACCAACTTGGACATATCAAATGAAACTAACTTCATTTAAATCTCGTACGTCTACCGTACTATACGTTTACAACTACTCATGCTCAAGAGATAAGAAAGTCCACATACCTCTTCGGTTCAATCCACTTGCTAAGTCCAAAATGTCGTACGTCGTATGTCAACCTATAATGACCATAATACGTCCATGAACTTCCAGTTTCAAACGTAGAATATTCTAAGTGTAAAGTCACTTATTCTACGAAGAATTGGACAGCACTTCCTTTGTTTCTATGTACATTTCCACCTTTTTCAAGGCCCGAATTCACTAACCAAGCATGCCACATTTTAGGCTCAACACATCAACCAATCAAAGGGGATTATATGCCTTACAGGACGTATAAAATTCTGCCACACAATTCATATAAAACAGTCCAATATTAAATGTCATTTTTCGTCTATAAAGCACAACCACATAAAATCTTTTCAAATTCCTATTCAATCCATAATGAAGTTCTCACATGTTATATAGTCGCAACCAATTTCAACAACTATAATCTCTCATTTAGATAACATGCGACGATTATAACTATCGAACCATTTGTATTGTACTTTCAATGGTTAATAAGCTCTTGTTCGGATTTAGGCTCCCAATACTCTATAACACTTATCAACTTCAATGTATAATTCACATGATCAATATCAACTATTACATGTATCATAATTTACTTCCAAGAGGAGAGGGAATTTTTACCTTTAGGATTTCGCCCACTATAGCCCTTTTTCCGCAACTCCTTTTTCTCGTCAAAATCATCCACATGAACTTTCTACAAGTTTATCAACAATTTATCTTCTTGCCGCCTCTCCAAAAATTTCACTAGGCTTAGGTTTTCTTGAAATTTTTTAGAGAGAAGGGGAGAGGAATTTATTTAGGATGACCCTTTTCAAAATGACCAAGTCTTGAAGACTTGGTCATAATATAAGACCTTCTCTTGGTCTAACAGATGGGAGGGACACTTATTGCCCTCCTATAGGCCTTTACACAAATATCTTCTGATTTTTCCCCATTTTTCGCGAAAAATCCCGCCTCGGCGCCGCGGCCCTGCAGCCGGCGCCGTGGCGCTGCAACTTCAGAAAGTTTCAGGACTTACGGCGCCGCGGCCCTGCAACTGGCGCCGTGGCGCTGTGGCGCCTGACTGGAATATTTTTCCATCGCTTCTGCCAGCTGAACTTCTAACGTCCATAATTCTCCGCTCCGATGTCCTATCGACGAGCAGTTTGTTGCGTTGGAAACTAGACTCAACGAACTTCATATTAGGCTTTTTAAACACCTACAAACTCTTAATAAACTAGGATATATCGCTTTCCAAAGTCGACTAAAAATCTGCCTAAAACATTTTTGCCAACTTATCTTTCCAAATTCAAATCTTATTTCCTTTCGTTCGTTCTCATCTTATTCTCCTGAAATTACGGGGCGTAACAGCATGCCCTCAAAGTCATTACTCAAATATAACCATGGGTCTCACGCCCATAATATCAATCATGCCCGTGGAATCCCTTCCTCACTGTCGGCAGTCCATGATTTAATATAACAACAATATGCATACATGAACACCAGGTACCACTGGCCATAAAATCAGACAGACAAGTAGGAAGCGAACCACGGATCCGGCTGCATCATAAACCGGCGGGGCAAGTGCGAAAGACAACTACGAGATCCGGCTAATAATCGACCGGGCAAGTATGAAATCCAACTACCAGATCCAGCCTGCCGTTACGAGATATGACCGGGGCAAGTGCGAAAGCTATCTACCAGAGTCTACCGTACCAAACTGTGCCATAGAACTGACGTGGGCAAGTACGAAAGCCAACTACCAGACTATCCTGCGTCAGCCACTGACCGGGGCAAGTACAGAAGCTAACTACCAGACCATCTTGCATCAATAAACCTCATGGAGGGCTTGTCCATGGAACAACAATATCCAACATGGTCGCATGCCCCGGAATCCCACATCGTATAAGCATGTCCATGGAGAAATAGAAACAATCCGGGAATCTAACCCGCCTCCTGGTCGCATGCCCCGGAATCCCACATCGTATAAGCATGTCCAAAGAGTAATAAAAACAATCCGGAAATCTAACCCGCATCCTGGTCGCATGCCCCAGAATCCCACATCGTATAAGCATGTCCAAAGATCAATCACAATGGAAGCATACCCGTGGAAGCCTCCGTAATTGTCGGTACGTCCAAGTAAATTCACAACAAGACAGCCGACCCTCCAACTGAGAGTCACGGCAGCGTAAACATATAATACTTGCACTCAAGGCTATCACAAGCAATCATAGGCAAGTTCATAAAATCTTTATACTTTCATTATCATACAAAAATGACTTTCATTTTATAAACTCAAGGCACTTTTCGTTTCACATAAAAATCCGGGAATTTAACCCAAAGTACTACGTACTTCCATTCTTTTCAAAAGACTCATTTTCATATAAAACCCCAAGATACTAACACCCGTAGTATCAAGGCATATCTACATTTCAAACAAGTCACTACATTTTTAGAAATACATTTCTAGGCTTCTAAATCAAGTGACCCTTACTTTAAAACTTTAAGCAATTGATACCTTTAAATCAAATTGCCCTTCTTTATTTCAAGTCATTTCTTTGTTTACATTACTAGAGCAAACCATTCTTTTAACCTTCCATAAAGTTGTTATAACCAACTTCCCATAAAGTCGTTATACTAACTTTATGCTTTAGAAACTAATACATCTTTAACCTTTCATAAAGTCGTCATAACTAACTTTCCATAAAGCCGTTATAACTCTTTATGTCTTAGACAAATTCATTCTTTTTATAACCAAGAGACTTATACTTTCAAATCAAGTTACATAGCTTTCAAAATACTTCAAGTCTCTTAACTTTAATAAATCAAGTTTCTTAACTTAGAATATCAAGTCTCTTTAACTTAGAATATCAAGTCTCTTAACTTAGAATATCAAGTTATCAATACTTTCCAAATCAAGTATTCTATACTTTTAAATCAAGTCATTCCTGCCTTTAAGAATCAAGTCCCATAACTTGAAAAATAAAGTCTCTTAAGCTTTTAAGAATTCAAGGTTCATAGTCTTAAAACTTCATAACGTAAACTCTTTAAATTAAGTAACATATACTTTTATGCGTTGTGAATAGGTTATACTCGTTTATAACGATCTTATTAAAGCAGACATGATCTAGAAAATGTAATACAATTTTGTCTTATCTTAGTTTCTATGCAGATGGAGAATTCTACTCATTTTAATATAATTGATTGTCGATACATTTTCTTTTATTAACGCTGCAATGGCTTGTTCGATACTTATTCTCATTCGTGCAGTAAATTAGCAAAGTCAACTCGACTCCAATTACTTCCTAACGACTCTTACCAACATCCCCCATAAGACTTGGTAAGAACTTAGGATAACTTAGACATAACTTTTACATAGAGTAAATCAAAATACATACCTCTTAACTTCTAAGAGTAGAAGGAATCATGAAATAACACCACATGTATATTTCATACATAGAATCATGCCAAAAGGAGGAAGAGGTTCACATACCTCGCGACGATTATCGCCAAGTAGTAAAATGCTCCAAAGTACACAAACCTTGGTAGCTATTCCATCCTTTAAGTAGAATACGCTACTCGTAGTACTTCAACCTATATTAATCATAACATGTCTATCAACTCCTAACTTTTTAACGTAGAATCATACTAAGTGTAAGGTCTCTTATTCTACGGGAAACGGGCAGCACTTCCTTTGTTTCTACGTACTTTTCCACCTTTTTCAAGGCCCGAAAATCAATAATCAAACGCCACATTTAAGGCCCAACAATTCAGCAATACAAAGGGGATTACACGCCTAATAGGACGTGTAAAATTCTGCCCCACAATCGATATAAAACTGTCCAATATTTCCAAGCCATATTCGGCTACCATTGTCACAACAATTATCAATTTCCTTTCAATTCCTTTTTTCAATCCAAGTTGTTATTCCAACATGTTATATATATAATAACAATTACAACAACTATAAATCCTTTCTTCCTTAACATGCGACGATTGTAACTATCGACCAAATTGGTTACAACATTAGTGGCTAACTTGTACATTTTCGGTTTTAACATGTCGACATGATCCAAATCTTTTCAAACTTCATTCTATATACCACATGCCCATTTCTTAACTACTATAACATGTAATCTTCAATTACATTAAGAAGACGAAGATTTTACTTCAATAAGCCCTAATAATGTCCAAGCGTAAAAGTCGATCCTTAGCAACTTTTAGCTCCTCTTCTTATGTTCCAATCCGCTCCAAGCACTCCTTAGAAGCTCATGAAGAACTCCTCTTCAAGTTCCATCTTCAAAGTTGAATAACACCTTAGGTTTTCGTCTTGCGACTAACGTAAAAACGTCATTTTTCCGGGATTTTTCTATTGATATATCCTTACAATACCCCTAGGAACCTTGGGTTAAAGTCTTGTGAATAATGAACCACAAATGAAAAATTTTGTCTTCCATTTAGGCACAAAGCCGAGAGCACCTAAGGACTAGCACAAAGTTTCTTGAAATTTTTTCTAAGTATGGAACTTGTCTTGCAACATGGATGAATATATAATTAAATGGAGGGTCAAGATCAATACACATGAAGGGTTAGGATTTAGTCAAGAATGTCAAGCTCCACTTGTCTAGCTTGACTTGTCAACATTTTCGTCCTACTTGGGCATGTGGAGGGTGACACGTGTCGCCCTCCCATTGGTCTAAAATATTTTGTTTTCCGAAATTTCCATAATTGGCCAAAATATCGGAAACCTTATGGGCCCCACAAAAACGTAAAATTTCTCGGGTGGGCCCCACGTATCCAACTCTGAAAATAAAATTCCATAATTCCGATAAATTCTAAAAGTCTCAAATATCAAATTCGGGAACTCAATTCTCATCAACGAATAATTATTCTTCCCGAGGCTCGGAAAACTTTTCCTTAAGAGTAACAAATCTTTCCTTCGTTCAAATTTATAAGTCTTGTGCTCTCACGTCTATTCTTATATACATGTCCTGGAATTACGGGGTGTAGCATTCTTCCCCCCTTAGAAACATTCGTCCCCGAATGTTCTTTCGGAGTCCAATCTATTAGATAGCGACATAGTCTCCTTTTACTATACCCTTCATACAAAATATGCCACCCATGACCACATAACAATACTTATACTAAAACGTCAACCTGAACTCCAAGTGTCGACGTCGGTTATCTGCATAAAGCTTTTGCTGACTCCGAGCTTACTAAAAATATTTCCTGGATAAGCTTCGCCTTATCCACGACGTGAATCAAGTGCGGCCAATTATCTAAACCTCGCCTACGTGGAACCAACCAATCGACGATTCTACACTTTCTTACTGGTTGTATTCTTTCCGTACCTCCAACTTATACTAGCATACTTACATAACCTCCATACCGATTCTGGCCTCCAATCTTTGGAGTCACTCTATTAAACAATATAAGGCCATTTTCGGCTCTCGCGACCTGGTTCCGGTGGAACGCGTCCACGAACCCGTAAAACAATTAACTAGACTTGGGCCTTGCACCCTCGTTGCTACACCCCGAAATTCTAGGACATGAATAAGAGAATAGACGCGAGAACACAAGACTTGAAATTGGTACGAAAGAAAGAATTGTTTTTCCGAATGAAAATCTTCCGAACGTCGGAAAGGAAAAATGTTCGTTGATGAGAATTAGATTCTCAAAATGCATTATTTGAGGAGTATAGAATTTATTATTATTGTGGAAATATATTTTACGGATTTGGTCACGTAGGGCCCACCCGAGAAATTTTACGTTTTGTGGGGCCCACGAGGGTTACGAAATTCTATGGACGAATGGGAGGGTGACACGTGTCACCCCCCACCAAGGCTTGTGAGAATTGGGACAAGGGAAAAATGGTCATTTGACCATTGTAAAGATGAGCAAGTCTTGCTAGGATTGAGCTTGATATTATTGACTAAGTCAAGAGCCACTTGGCTTGATCTCTTCCATCCAAACCTAACAAGTGTTATAATATTGACCCTCCATTGTGTTATATAGTCACCCTAGTATCAAGACTTATCTCCACACTTAGAAAAAATTAAGAAAACTTAGAGCTAGTGCAATGTGCTCTCGGCTTTGTGCACATTTGAACAAGAATTTTTTTCATTTGTTGTCCAATATTCACAAGACTTTAACCCAAGGTTCCTAGGGGTATTGTAAGGATATATCAATAGAAAGATCTCGGAAAACGACGTTTCTACGTTAGTCGCAAGGCGAAAACCTAAGGTGTTCTTCAACTTTGAAGATGGAACTTGAAGAAGAGTTCTTCATGAGCTTCTAAGGAGTGCTTGGAGCGGATTGGAACATAAGAAGAGGAGCTAAAAGTTGCTAAGGATCGACTTTTACGCTTGGACATTATTAGGGCTTATTGAGGTAAAATCTTCATCTTCTTAATGTAATTGAAGATTACATGTTATAGTAGTTAAGAAATGAGCATGTGGTTTATATAATGAAGTTTGAAAAGATTTGGATCATGTTGACATGTTAAAACCGAAAATGGACAAGTTAGCCATTAATGTTGTAATTAATTTTGACGGTAGTCACAATCGTCGCATGTTAAGTGTTACACCCCGGAATTCCAGGATATGTTTTTAAGGACGTACGTAAGAACTCAAAAATGTTAAGATTAGAGACTTGTAAAAATTTATCGGAATTACGGAATTGTCGGAAAACGTAATATTGTGACGAATAGGAGGGCGACACGTGTCACCCCCCCCTTTATGTTGCCTTGGATGAAATTAGGCATGGGCAAAAGGGTTATTTGACCATTGTTAGGAAGACAAGTCTTGCAAGTAGTAAAGCTTGACAATGTTGACTTAGTCAATGGGACCACATGTCTTGATATTTAAAAGAACTTCATCCAAGCCACACATTTGTGCATATCTTGACCCTCCATTGTGCTATATAGTAGTACTAGTAGTGAGACAAGCTCCACACTTAGCCAAATTTTCAAGAAAATTGGATGAACAATACAAGGTGCTCTCGGGTTCATCAAGAATGAAAAGGAAAAAAATTTGTTGTTGTCCAATAATCTCCCAACTTTAAACCAAGGTTCCTAAGTGTATTGTAAGGGTATCTCAATAGAAAAATCCCGGAAAAAGATAGTTTTCGTATTAGTCGCAAGATGAAAACCTAGTTGCTTTTCTAGGTTTTGTTGGGAAGATTGAAGAAAATTTGTTTGTGTTATTCTAAGGGTCTCAAGTAGCGGATTGAAGTGTCAAGAAGAGGCTCTAAGTTGCTAGGGAGAGACTTCGGATTTGAAGTTGGACTAAGACTCGTTGAGGTAATAATCTTGTCTCTTAAAGTGTTACAAGATTATATATTGTTGTTAGCCTTACATGTTTGCTAGCATGAAGTATATGTGTTGAAGTTTTATAAGTGTTATGGATTGTTGTAGCCTAAAATCCGAAATGTCATATAAGCCATTTGAAGTTGGATTACAATTTGGTCGTTAATTAGAATCGTCGCATGTTACTTCTTGAAGATTATAGTAGTTATAATCGATTGCGACTTGATATCATGTTATGCTAACAACTTGGATTGAAAAGGAAATTGGATAAGAATTGGTGTTATTGTATCTCCATATTGCCGAATTGGCCTAAGTAGTTTGTATTAGTTTGATATCATTTGTGGGGCGGAATTTTACACGTCTTGATTAAACGTGTAATCCCCTATTGTTAACTACTTTGTTGAGCCTTAAATGTGGCGTGTTTGGTTATTGAATTCGGCCTTGAAAAAGGTGGCAAAGTATGTAGAAACAAAGGAAGTGCTGTCCGATTTTCCGTAGAATTTAGTGACTTTGCACTTGGAATATTCTACGTTTGAAGTAAGAAGTTAATAGACGTAGTATGGTCATTATAGGTTGACATACTACGTACGGCGAATTGGACTTAGCAAGTGGATTACACCAAAGAGGTATGTGAAACTTTCTTATCTCTTGAGCGTGAATAAGTTGTAAATGTATAGTACGGTAGACGTACAAGATTTTGACAATCTAGTCTATTTGATATCCTTGGCTTATTTTAAGAATGTCCAAGTTGGTTGAGTTAGGGAATTAACTCACTTGTTTAAATATTAAGGATATCTTGGTTTTCAAAAGTTAAGAGACTTTAAGTATGTTGAAAGTATTGTTGATACTTGTTTTGTTGGAAAGTTTAAGTCTCTTGGAAGTATGTAAGTTTCTAAAGTATAAAGCTAGTATAACGGCTTTATGGGAAGTTGGTTATACGGGTGAAATAGTCCCATGCGAGGAATACCTCATGCGGGTCCACGCGACCTATGCGGGTGAAGTAGTCCCAGGAGTAGGATTGCTTAATGATACTGCGGGCGGGTGGTCCTGCTTTGATCGTGAGCTTCCTAGTTTATATTGTAAGTATACTACTATTTACTCTCATTGTTAGTAAGGCACAATGTACTGTAATTTGATTATCATGGACTGCCGGCAGTGAGGAAGGATTCCACGGGCATGATTGATATTATGGGCGTGAGACCCATGGTTATATTTTAGTAATGACTTTGAGGGCATGCCTCCCTGACTTGATATGAATGTTATGTATTGTGTACTGTAGGTTGGCTATCATACATGTCTACTGTTTTGTTTAGACTGTTATGATTTCATTCTGATTTCATTTCACATACTTGGTACATTCTTGTCCGACCTCTTCGGCCGCGTCATGCCGCAGTTTAGGTACGTTGTTTGGTGATCGGCAGTGTAGGACCGCTCGAGTTTTGGATAACTCCTTCATTCGGGAGTTTATCTTTTGGTATAAGTTCTTTCGATGAGCTTTTATGCGATTATGGGTACGGCGGGCCTTGTCCGTCATAGTTGATAAAACTCTTAGAGGTGCGTATTCATATGTGGGATTGGACTCGTGTATAGTGTAGTGTCTTTTGTTTATGTATATTATATGGCGCTTGTCGGCTTTGCCACTTGCACGCGATTGGTTTTAAAAAAAGGTGTTATTTAATTTCCAGATTTACTTAGTTGTTAAGGTAGAAGGGTGCCTGTAGGCACGATCCACGCCCGGTTCGGGCGTGACAATGAAAGCGATAAAGTACTGCGACATCGGTGGCGCCTCGTCCCGCCGGCCGACAAGGCATAAATGCGATTCGAGGACCGCTAGAACTAGACCCGCCATGACCTCTGCCGCGACCTGCTGGTCCTCGAGCACCGCCCGGGCGAGTAAATGAGTGAAGAAGACCCGCGAAAGACCGTAGGGCTGACCCCTACCATCTGCGATGCCTCTGGTCGGACAGACTCTCGCATAGTGACCCTGTTGGCCGCAAGTGTAGCAAACTCCCGAGGTAGTATCACAACTCCCAGAATGGAACCTACCACATCGGACACACTGAGAGGACCTCGATCGGTTAGAACCCCTGCTACCCGGAAGTCCGAAGTCACGGGCCCCGACCGCCCCGAATACCTGGTTGTCTGAAGGCGATGTAGGAGTGCTCGAGGTGGCGTGGTGCAAATCCCAGATCGCTGCCGAGGTCGCCCACCGAGAGCTACCAAAGGATCTCGCCGCCCCGCCTTCTTCGCTGCTGATATCCGCCGACCGTCGAACTTTACGCCTCGCATCCAAGTGCATGAGCCTGCATGCGGGCAATGTTCATGCCCGGCTGAAGAGCCACACCCGAGCAAGACTCTGCCAAATAGTCATCTAGTCCCGTAACGTAGCGGTGCACTCGGTCCTCCATATCTGCTACTAATGCAGGGACATATCGAGCCAACGAATCGAACTCAACGTTGTACTCCGGACTGCGCCTTGCGCCTCGGCGATCAAAAATTTGTTGGCGTTTCTCTCATCCGTGGCGGCAAGAAATGACCGAGAAATGCCTCGAGAACTCTTCCCATCTGCTGGAGGCGTGCTCTCCGGGATAGCTCGCGAATCAAACCAATCGATTGCGGTATCACGCGGCCGATGCGAACCGAAGATCACGGACTCGGTCTCCAAGCCTTGATCACTCTCGATCCGTCAGAATCGCTTCGGATGAACTCCTGCGGATCATCCTCGAGCCTCGACCGTAGAACTCGCGGCTACAACTCGAAAATCCCGTAGCCTCAAACTATCCGGCCTCGGGTGAACCACGGATGCTTTGAGCTGAACCGGCCGTGATCCACCTATCCTCGTGTCGCCACAATCACGGCTAGCAATCGCCATCTCTCTGTAACCCATCTCCTGCTCCGGGCTATGGGGTGGAGGCGCATGTATTGTGGTCTCATCACCACCGCCGCTCTAAATCTCGCTGGGCGGCGTCGTGGAACTCGCCGTCTGAGGTATCGCCTCGGGTATAGACTGGGCCTGGGCCCTCGTAGCCCTCTGTGTCCTACTAGCAGCTCCCTCGGCTGCCTTGCCCTTCTGGACCCGGGTTAGAGGGGTCCAACTTATAACACAACTCTAAGGCACGATCTCAGAGTGAGAAGAATGGAAACCAATCCTAAATGTCCTATAGCCTCCTGATTATTGGTGTGGTGCACAACACACCGATAATCAAGACTCTACTAGATACGGTCAGACACTTTCCGAGGATTAAGCGCTTCGATACCACTTTTGTCACGACCTCAGGGCTGTGGATCGTGCCTTACCCGGGCACCCAAGTAGTCATACATCAGAGTAATCAGCGGAATATAAAAACAAGACATGAACAATATGAAATGAGAAACAGTTTATCTGAGAAAAGTTGTCTTTCGGCATATATATATGTACCAAGTCTGGTAGTTACATCCCAACTTTAAAATAGGACTACAGACCTCTAAGGAAGTAAACAACTATGGCGGGACAGGGCCCCGCCATACCCTGAATGTACAAAAATATCTACAACACAGAGAGATCATACCCAAAAGTCGAGCCTCCGGAGAAATGGAGCTCACGACACGAGTAAAGATCCTAAGCGAGGATTCGCTACTGCTTCCTTTACTGCGGCATGAACGCGGCTCAAGGAGGTCAAGATAACAGTACCAAGTATGTGAAATCAGAAAGTACTTTAAATGAAATCATACCATTTTAAAACCAATTTTACAAATATGTACGAAACAACCAATGTAACCGCACATAGTGCCACAGCATAACCAAAAGCAAAATAGATATAACATAACTGGTCTTTTCTAGGCCGCTAATGATCGAAGCAAGGCCAATCGCCCATAGTATCATTATGCGAGCCTAATCATGGAACTCCCGCAGTCCGCATAGGTCACACACAGACCCGCATGAGGTATTCCTCGCATCGGGGGTAGCTAGCCCGCGGTATCCTCCTGGACTCCGCACCGCATAGTCACATAAACAAGATAGTCACAGCATCGCATGAGGCATTCCTCGCGATCGGATAATACACCGAATGATCAATCACGGAACTCCCGCACTCGCATAGTCACACAGACCGCATAGGCCGTATAGACCCGCATCAAGGGTGGCAAGTCCTCGGTATAACAAGTCAGGGGGGGTATGTGATATAATAACAGTACAACGGGCTTAACGTTTAACAACGTAAGCACAACAAGAATAACCCCCTTACACAACAACACAAGACACTAACACGCGTAGCATCATAACATGTTTACTTATCAAACCATCTTACTACACTTTTCAGAAATCAATACAAGACTTTCATAAACAAATAAGTAAACCGTTTCTTTTATCTTTCTTAAGTCGTTATAACTATCTTCCCATAAAGTTAGTATAACTCCCTAAGCTTTTAAAACCAAGTATTACTTTTCTTTCAAAAATGATTCACAATTCTTTTGAAATACTTCAAGATTCTTATTATTTAATACTCAAGTCAAAAGACATCAGAGTAAAACCAAGTTCAGTTAACACACGTACGTCTACCGTACTATTTATATATTTTAAAAATATCATGCTCAAGAGGATAGGAAGAATCACATACCTCCTCGGCGAAATCCACCTGCCAAGTCGAATATGTCGCGCGCAGAGTATCAACCTATAATAGTCAAATACGTCTATCAACGTCTAGACTATTCTGTAGAATATTCTAAGCAGAGGGTTCTTAATTCTACGGAAAATTGGGCAGCACTTCCCTACCCGTCATACTACACAAGTTCATCAGAATACAAATTCTATGTAAGTACAGTTAAATTCTCTTCTTTTATACCATCCTTCTATATCTCTTATACTCATTTCTATACTACTACAGTATATAATCTCCAATTACAATAGAAGGACAAGTTATTTACCTCGGTAAGCCCAAAATTATCCAAGATGAATGTAGATCCTGAGCAAGGTTTAGCTCTTATTCTGCACGCTCCGATAGCTCCAATAAACCCTTAGAAGTTCCCAAACAACTTCTACTTAATACTTCAACCAACTATGAAGATTTCCCCAGGGTTTCGTTTAGTGACTAATGGAAATAAGGTAGTATTTCTGGGCTTTTAGTATAGAGGTGACTTTGGAATACTACAAGGTATTTGGCTAAGGTATTTTGGGATAGTAACAATACTTGGAGAATATTTTTCTACTGCGGTGGAGGGTTGGGACGAAACTACAAGGAAGGAAGGGGGTATTTGGACGAAACACTAGGCAAGGGGGGGGAGGAGAGGAATTGGACAAGAACACTACTAGAGGGAAGGATTTTGAGACTTGGAAAATGTTTAGTGGATGAAGAAGTCTTGCACAAGAGGGGGGGTATTTATAGAGCCTTCAATGGCCAAAATTAACACAAATGGAGGTGAAGATTAGCTAGCTTGTGAGTGGAGTCTTCCACCAAGTATCCACTACAACCTTGGGACATATGTCCACCACAACATTGGGACATATGTCCCCACAACAATGAGCCATGTGGCCTCCCACTTGCTCAAGAAAACCGTCCACTATACCTACCCCCACTAACCCAAAAATATCTTTGCAAGACTTGACCATTTGACTTGTCCACTAGGCCACCATTTCGTCCAACCCATGACAACTAAGGGTGACACATGTCTCCCTCCTATTGTCCAAATATTTCGTCTCGGAAAAATCCGTAATCGGTTAAAATATTAAAACGTAGAATTTCCTTCACAAGGTTCGAATCTTTTCCGTCGAAAGTTCACAAGTTCATTCTTAACCTAATTAGGGCTTGAATAATCGTGACGACGCCCTCGCATACATACTCGGATGTCACACCTCAAAATCGCGTGGATCGTGCCTTACCCCGCACCCTAGCGATACAATATCGAGAAAACCATGGAAATAAAAACTTTAAACATGAAATGAGAGACATGATAAATAAACAAAGCAACCAAAACAGCTTGCCTTCAAGATATACATAAAACCGAAACAGTTTAATCCTTTTACAACCCCGCCACAACAGTTCTCATGCACTTAAGATTTACAACAACTATGACGGACAGGGCCCCGCCATACCCCGAATGTACAAGAACCTATAACTCAGTGGAACACATACAAAAGATAAGCCTCCGAGAAACGGAGCTTCCCAACACGCCGAATGTGATCCTATAAGGGGATCGACGATCGATGTACCTTTTACTGGCGTATGAACGCGGCCAAGGAGGTCGATAACAGTACCAAGTATGTGAAATCAGAATATCAGAATGAAATCATAATAGTCTATATAAGGGGAGACATGTATGATGACCAACTACGATACATAACATATAACCGATTACCTCAAGTCGAGGACTCACGCCCAAATCATCACTCGTGCGTGGAATTTCTTCCTCACCGCCAGCTTTATGATATAACAATACCAAGGAGTATACATGAACACCGAGTCCCACTGTGTCATAAAAACCGTGACAGACAAGTACAACTACCGGATCCGACCGTGCTAATAATACAATGCAACCACAACCACGGCCGTCACGGGGCAAGTCAGAGCCGACTATCGGATACCAAGGCCGGCCACGAGCTGACCGGCAAGTACGAGGGTGACCACCGGGACCAAGGTCAGATCACGAAACCGTCACTATCTCGAACGGCAAGTGCGAGGGTCGACTACCGATACCAAGGCCGAATCACCACGAGGCGGCAAGCACGCAGAGCCACCACCGATACCCAGCCGAACAAGAAGAAACCTCAACTACCAACCGCCTGGCCGAGAGACGCAGAACACGTAAAACACCACACTTGCACAACAAAGGCTATCATCACAAGCATAGGCAAGTTTCACAACAACAAGCATAGGAATGTTTCACCACAACTAGCATAGGCATGTTTCACATCACTCAAAGTACCTTCATTTTATGCCAAAGTCCGGTTTTAACCTAAAGTACTACGACGTTAAATTCTTTAAAAGAGATCCATTACTTATCAAAGTCACCCGATACGTAGTATTAGAATGACCAACCCACATTCCTTTTCAAAATCAAGTAACAACATTCTTTCCTAAGTTCGGTTTGCCTAGTTTCAATTACTCAAGCTTCTCATTTTCAAATGGTTTCATAGTTCATAAACTTAATCACTTGATTTCTTTTTAGAACAATTGAGTAATATATGTCTCACGTGAGAGTAGGTTATTCTTGTTTACAACATTCTTATTACAGCAGCCATGATCTAGAAAATGTAATATCATTTTGTCTCATCTTAGTTTCTACAGATGGAGGTTTCTACTGGTTTTAATACAATTCATCATTATTCAATACATTTTCCTTTATTAACGCCGCAGTGGTGCTGTCGATACACATTCGATTTCAAATCAAGAAACATTATCCTTTAAATAAAACCAAGTACTCATTACTCACGAATGAGGTTTCACACAAACATTCACATTAAAACAAATAAGTTAAGTCTCTTATCTTATAAGATCAAGTCTCTTAACTTCTAACATTAGTAAACCATTTTCTTTACCTCTCTTAAGACATTATACCTAACTCCCCATAAAGCTAGTATAACTCTTTTTAAAACCTTTAAAACCAAGTGTTACTCTTCCTTCAAAACGATTATAAATCTTTTGAAATACATCAAGTTCTTTATTATAACAAGCCAGTTACAATTCACATCAGTTACCTTTTAAAACCACAAAGTATTTTCTTACCTACATAAAGCCGTTATAACCAACTTCCCATAAAGCCGTTATAACACTTTATGTTTTAAGACACTCAAACACAGTTAACACATGTACGTCTACCGTACTACATAGTTCACACATATCATGCTAGAAGAGATAGGAAGAGGTTCACATACCTCGCGACGATTATCGACTAATAGCAAAACGCTCCGAGTACCTCAAACCGCGGCTACTCCTTAGTCCGTAAGATTACGTCACACGTAGCACTTCAACCTATAAGGCCACGGCGCTTTATTAAAAATCTAGATCTTAACGTAGAACATTCTACGTAAAATTCGGCAAAGACTTCCTCCCGCAACAACAGAAACTCCTCTTTTCATCGAGGTCGCTACCAAGCCAACCGAGGGGTTAACACGCCTAACCGACGCTGCATAATTCTACTATACAAGAATACTACACAAGTTCATCAGAATACACCTATGTAATTACGATTCAGATTCTTTATTCTTCAGCTTAAGTCAAAAGACATTGCCAACAACTACGTTGATTCTATATATAGTATACAACACTATATTTCAACACTTATGTAATTTCCAATTACAATAGGGACAAGATATTTACCTCGATAAGCCCAAAATTATCCGAGTTTAAAGTCGCTCCCGAGCAAGGTTTAGCTCCTACCCGAGTGCTCCAATCCGCTCCAACAACCCTTAGAAGTTCTAACCAACTTCTACTCCAAAACTTCAACCAACGGTGAAGGTTTCCTTAGGGTTTCGGTTTGAGACTAAAGGACAAAAGGTAGTATTTCGGACTCTGATAGAGGTAACTTTGGAATACTACAAGGTATATAGGCTAAGGTATTTTGGGCATTATAACAAAACTTGGAGGAGTATTTCAATACCACAAAAAGGGGGGTACCACACGAGAACAACACCCTAAGGGAGGGTGGGGGGTGTTCTCGGCTTTCGGCTCCCAAAGGGGAAGGTTTCGCCAAAAGGCCTTCACATGGGGAGAGGGCTCTTGGACGAGAGTCAACAAGAGGGAGGAGGGTTCTCAAGACTTAGGCAAGTGAAGAGTGGATGAAGAAGTCTTCAAAGAGAGGGGTATTTATAGCAAAACCAAAGGCCAACCAATGGCCAAGATCAAGCCATGTGCAAGGCAAGTGTAAGGCCAAGATCAAGCCAAGTGCACCCACAAAACACTCCACAAAACACTCCACAAAACAAGCCACAAAGCAAGGCACAAAGGAGGGACCAATCGCCAAGGCCAAGCCTCCTCTTTGCCGTCGATGAGGGTGACAAGTGTCACCCTCCCGTTGGTCCAAAAATGTTCCGCCGCCGGAAAAATCCGCAAAAATACTAAATGACATAGCCGGAATTTCTCCAACGTAGTCAGGAAACGTTTCGTAAAAACGACTCTAATCGCACTTGTGCCCAAATTTCAATCCAATGCCTAACTTAAGGCTCAAATTTCAGACGACGCCCATACGCATATACTGAAATACGGTATAACATTCTTCCTCTAGAAACATTCGTCCCGAATGTTCCTTCTAGGTCTCAAACAAACAGCGCCGTGATAGTCTTCACCGCTATACGCATTTGAAAATAATCATGCCACACCGCCACAAAAACACACGCTCACTTCTCCCTTTCTCGTAGTACTCGTCACGAACACTCGAACTCGTTCTAGTATCCGCACCACACTTCGCCAACGCTCGCTTTCCAACCTCGAGTCACTACCTCCAAACTTGGTCATCTCACTAACCTCGATTTCCCTAAGGCCATTCCCGCCTTCACGAATCGATTCCGATCGAACGATCCACGAACTCATACGATGGTCATCTAAACTGGGCCTAGCACCTCGTGACCTACCACCGGAGGACCACCCAGAACCGACCCCACCCTAAACCGGGTTACGGTTGACCCACAAATGTTCCTCAACCCGACCCCCAACCGCGCGAACTCTTGATGCTCGACACGGAACATTCTTACCTATTCAAGCCATGAAAGCTACCACTTACATCCCTCATTACTAATGGAATTATCTCTCAATTATAACCCACGACACTACGCATTCGATAAAGGTCAAACATAAAAAAATAAATCTTTATTTCAAGACGACCTTACCCGTAAGGTCTCAACATAAAATGTCCTAAAGTTCACACTTTCCATGCCCCTGTGCTTACCCTTTTCATCAATCATGCTCCTAAATCACATTTTTGCACAAAGCTATCCGAACATAACACTAAACACATCATCAACATCAATACAATATAAGTCTCTGAGGGTTAAGGATATACTGAAAATAGGCGCTCAAAGGACCGCTAAAATCGGGAACTCCCACCGCGACCTCTACCGGCCTTCCGCACGAACATCCCGCTCGTTACGGAAGGTGAAGAACCCGCAATCGCTAAGTAGTCCTTGCTATCCTACCAGCTACTCGGCCTCGGAGCTTCTGCCGATGGCCCTGCTGGCCGCAAAAATAACAATCTCCCGAGTTAGTACGACACTCTCCCATGGAGCTTTCCACAACAGCCACACCGAGACAAGGGCAACTCATCCGCGAGCACTCCCGCTTCCCTCAAAATCTGAAACCCGGGAGCCCCGACCGCCTCCCAATATCCCGGCGTCCCGAAAGCCGTGGAGGACCACTCAGATCGGGCGGAGGTACATAACTAGTTCCGGCCGAGACGGTCCGCCTCGAAGTCACCAAAGGACCTCGCTGTTCGCCTCTTCGCCGACCTTGTCATTCCGCCGATTTATCCGCCTCACATCCAAGTGTATACGCTGCACGCGGCAATGTCCATGCCCTCAAGAGCTACACGAACAACTCTCTCGCAAGGCAATCATCGAGCCTCAGAACATATCGGTGCACTCGATCCTCCATACTAGCTACTAACGCGGGACGCACGCCAATGAGTCAAACTCCACATTGTACTCCCGAACCACGCCTGCTCGCCAGAACACCAAAAACTGTTTACCGAGCCCTCCTCATCCGGGAGGCAAGAAATGTGCAAGAAAGGCCTCGAGAACTCGCTCCATACCGCTGAAGTGCATGCTCTCCTCGACAGCTCCCAAGAATCAAACCCGATCGCGGTATCACGCAGCTTGATGTGAACCTGTGGCCACCGACTCGATCTCCGATGCCTTGATCACTCTACGATCCGTCAGAATCGCTTGATGAACTCGCGATCATCCTCGTGCCTCACCCATAAAACTCTGGCGCCTACAACTCGTAAAAATCCCGTAGCCTCGAACTATCTCGATCTAGTGAACCATCCGCATCGAACTGCCGCGCCCACTTATCCTCAAGTCCGCCACAACCCCGCCATTAATCGCCCACTCTTGTAACTCATCTCTCTCGCCTGCATCGCGGATCGAGGCTCGTGCATCGTGGTCTCGCCACGCTTACTCGCAGATCCTCATCGCCTTGCCCTTCCGGGCCCGTTGCCTTTCGCAGGCATAATCGTAAAAACGAAACACGCCGAGGGGTCCATCTTATCACACGCCTCTAAGGCACGATCTCGTAATGAGAAGAATGGAAACCAATCCTAAATGTCCTATAGCCTCCTCGATTATAGATGTGGTGCACAACACACCGATAATCAAGACTCTACTAGACACGGTTCAGAGACACTTTCCGAGGATTAATCGCTCGATACCACTTTGTCACACCCAAAATCGCCCGTGGATCGTGCCTTACCCCGGCACCTAGCGATACAATATCGAGAAAACCAAATGGAAATAAAAACTTTAAACATGAAATGAGAGACATGATAAATAAACAAAGCAACCAAAACAGCTTGCCTTTCAGATATACATAAAACCCAACAGCTTTAACTTTTACAACCCCGCCCACAACAGCATGCACTTCTAAGATTTACAACAACTATGACGGACAGGCCCCGCCATACCCCGAATGTACAAGAACCTATAACTCAGTGGAACACATACTAAAAGATAAGCCTCCGAGAAACGGAGCTTCCCAACACGCCGAATGTGATCCTATAAGCGGATCGATACGATGTACCTTTTACTCATGCAGATGAACGCACTTCAAGGAGGTCGATAACAGTACTAAGTATGTGAAATCAGAATATCAGAAATGAAATCATAATAGTCTATATAAGGTGAGACATGTATGATGACCAACTACGAGACATAACATATAACCAAGCATTTCAAGTCGTGGACTCACGCCCTCCAAATCATCACTCGTGCCCGTGGAATTTCTTCCTCACTGCCGGCAGTTTATGATATAACAATACCAAGGAGTATACATGAACACCAGGTCCCACCTGTGTCATAAAAACCGTACAGGACAAGTACAACTACCGGATCCGACCGTGCCAATAATACAATGCAACCACAACCACGAAGCTGATACGGGGCAAGTGCGAGAGCCGACTACCGGATACCAAGGCCGGCCACGAGTCGACCGGGCAAGTACGAGGGTCGACCACCGTGGACCAAGGTCAGATCACGAAACTTCGTCACTATATCGAACGGGCAAGTGCGAGGGTCGACTACCGATACCAAGGCCGAATCACCACGAGACGGCAAGTACGAGAGCCACCACCGATACCCAGCCGAACAAAGAAGAAACCTCAACTACCAACCGCCTCTATCGAGACGCGAACACGTAAAACACCACACTTGCACAACAAAGGCTATCATCACAAGCATAGGCAAGTTTCACAACAACAAGCATAGGAATGTTTCACCACAACAAGCATAGGCATGTTTCACATCACTCAAAGTACCTTCATTTTATGCCAAAGTCCGGGTTTTAACCCTAAAGTACTACGTACGTTAAATTCTTTAAAAGAGATCCATTACTTATCAAAGTCACCCGATACGTAGTATTAGAATGACCAACCCACATTCCTTTTCAAAATCAAGTAACAACATTCTTTCCTAAGTTCCAGTTTGCCTAGTTTCAATTACTCAAGCTTCTCATTTTCAAATGGTTTCATAGTTCATAAACTTAATCACTTGATTTCTTTTGAGAACAATTGAGTAATATATGTCTCACGTGAGAGTAGGTTATTCTTGTTTACAACATTCTAATTACACAACCCATGATCTAGAAAATTTAATATCATTTTGTCTAATCTTAGTTTCTAAGCAGATTGATGTTTCTACTGGTTTTAATACAATTCATCATTATTCAATACATTTTCCTTTATTAACGCCGCAGTTGGTCCTGTCGATACACATTCTCGATTTCCAAATCAAGAAACATTATCCTTTAAATAAAACAAAGTACTCATTACTCACGAATGAGGTTTCACACAAACATTCACATTAAAACAAATAAGTTAAGTCTCTTATCTTATAAGATCAAGTCTCTTAACTTCTAACATTAGTAAACCATTTTCTTTACCTCTCTTAAGACATTATACCTAACTCCCATAAAGCTAGTATAACTCTTTTTAAAACCTTTAAAACCAAGTGTTACTCTTCCTTCAAAACGATTATAAATCTTTTGAAATACATCAAGTTCTTTATTATAACAAGCCGCCATAATTCACATCAGTTACCTTTTAAAACCACAAAGTATTTTCTTACCTACATAAAGCCGTTATAACCAACTTCCCATAAAGCCGTTATAACACTTTATGTTTTAAGACACTCAAACACAGTTAACACATGTACGTCTACCGCATCACATAGTTCACACATATCATGCTAGAAGAGATAGGAAGAGGTTCACATACCGCGACGATTATCGACTAATAGCAAACGCCCGAGTACCTCAAACCGTCGGCTACACCTTAGTCCAGAAGATTACGTCACACGTAGCACTTCAACCTATAAGGCCACAAGGCGCTTATTAAAAATCTAGATCTTAACGTAGAACATTCTACAGAAAATTCGGCAAAGACTCTCCCCGCAATGCAGTAAAACTCCTCTTTTCTATCGAGGTCGCTACCAAGCCAACCAGGGGTTAACACGCCTAACCGACGCTGCATAATTCTACTATACAAGAATACTACACAAGTTCATCGAATACCCTATGTAATTACTGATTCAGTTCTTTATTCTTCAGGCTTAAGTCAAAAGACATTGCCAACAACTACGTTCAGTTCTATATATAGTATACAACACTATATTTCAACACTTATGTAATTTCCAATTACAATAGGGACAAGATATTTACCTCGATAAGCCCAAAATTATCCGAGTTTAAAGTCGCCCCGAGCAAGGTTTAGCTCCTACTCCGAGTGCTCCAATCCTCCAACAACCCTTAGAAGTTCTAACTAACTTACTCCAAAACTTCAACCAATGTGAAGGTTTCCTTAGGGTTTCGGTTTGAGACTAAAGGACAAAAGGTAGTATTTCGGACTCTACGTATAGAGGTAACTTTGGAATACTACAAGGTATATATTAAGGTATTTTGGGCATTATAACAATACTTGGAGGAGTATTTCAATACCACAAAAGTGGTACCACACGAGAACAACACCCCAAGGGAGGGGGTGTTCTCGCTTTAGGCTCACAGGGGAAGGTTTCGCCAAAAGGCCTTCACAAGGGGAGAGGGCTCTTGGACGAGAGTCAACAAGAGGGAGGAGGGGTTCTCAAGACTTAGGCAAGTGAAGAGTGGATGAAGAAGTCTTCAAAGAGAGGGGTATTTATAGCAAAACCAAAGGCCAACCAATGGCCAAGATCAAGCCATGTGCAAGGCAAGTGTAAGGCCAAGATCAAGCCAAGTGCACCCACAAAACACTCCACAAAACACTCCACAAAACAAGCCACAAAGCAAGGCACAAAAGGAGGGAACAATCGGCCAAGGCCAAGCCTCCTCTTTGCCCAACGAGGGTGACAAGTGTCACCCTCCCGTTGGTCCAAAAATGTTCCGCCGCCGAAAAATCCGCAAAAATACTAAATGACATAGCCGAATTTCTCCAACGTAAGTCGTGGAAACGCTTTCCGTAAAAACGACTTAATCGCACTTGTGCCCAAATTTCGAATCCAATGCCTAACTTAAGGCTCAATCAGACGCACGCCCATACGCATATACCGGAAATACGGTATAACATCGAAGTTCGGGTATAACATCTGAGACCGAGTCGGTGGTCTTGGTTCAGACGGCCGCGTGATACCGCAATGACAGTTTGATTCGTGGAGCCGTCCCGGAGAGCATGCGCCTCCAGCAGATGACGAGTTCTCGAGGCATTCTCGACCATTTCTTGCCGCCACGCATTGCGAGGGCACGCCGGCGATTTTTGATGCTGAGACAGAGGGGGCGTACGATTCGGGAGTACAACGTGGAATTCGACTCCTTGGCTCGATATGTCCCGACGTTAGTAGCAGACATGGAGGATCGAGTGCACCGCTACGTCACGGGGCTAGATGACTATTTGGCAGAGGCTTGCTCGGGTGTAGCACTTCAGCCGGGCATGGACATTGCCCGCATGCAGGCTTATGCACTGGGATGTGAGGAGCGTAGAGGCCAGCAGGTTGTCAGATATCAGCAGCAGAAGAAGGCCAGGACGACAGGGTCTTTTGGTAGCTCTCAGGGTGGACGGTCTCAGCAGCATACTAGATTTGCACCACCGCCAGCCCAGAGCACTCCTACACCGTCGCCAAGATACCTGTGGTATTCGGGGTAGGTCGTGGCCCTGTGACTTCGAGCTTCGGTAGCAGAGAGGTGCTAACCGATCGAGACCTCGCCAGTAGCCGATGGTAGATCCCATTACGGAGTTGTGGTCCTACTTCAGAGTTTGTTATGCGCGCGGTCGGCGGTCACTTGCGAGGGACCGTCCACTGCAGAGGCGCAGCAGATGGTAGGGGTCACCACTGTGGTCCTTCACTGGTCTTCATCTCCTACAGTTACTCGCCCCGGAGGGCAGGGTACTCATGGACCAGCAGGTCGCGGCAGAGGTCGTGGCACGGGTTCCAGTTCCAGCGGTCCTCAGAACCGCATTTATGCCCTGTCCAGCCGCCACGACCAGGAGGCATCACCGGATGTAGTCACAGGTACCTTATCAGTTTCTTGTTGTGACGTGTATGCCTTGATAGATCCGGGTTCTACCTTGTCATATATATCTCCCCTTATTGCTAGTAGGATAGGGATAGAGCCTGAGTCCATAGACCCTTTTGAGGTAGCTACGCCAGTGGGTGATTCGGTGCTAGCTGAGCGGGTATATAGGGCTTGCCCAGTGACTATATGCAGTCATCAGACCCTAGCCGACTTAATAGAGTTGGATATGACAGACTTCGACGTGATTATGGGTATGGATTGACTAGCTTCCTGCTACACCAATGTAGACTGTAGGGAGAGAGTGGTACGGTTCCAGTTTCCTGGGGAGCCGGTTATTGAGTGGGAGGGGAACACTGTGTCGCCGAGGGGTAGGTTTATTTCTTACCTCAAGGCCAGGAAGATGGTGCAGAAGGGGTATATCTACCATCTCATTCGGGTATTTGATACTGAGGCCGAGATACCAGACCTTCAGTCGGGCCCAGAGTCGAGAGTTCCCAGATGTGTTTCCAGACGACCTCCCGGGTATCCCTCCTGAGAGGGAGATAGAGTTTTGCATTGACATTCTGCCTGATACCCGACCGATATCCATTCCGCCATACAGAATGGCACCTGCAGAGTTGAGAGAGTTGAAGGACCAGCTGAGAGATTTGCTGGAGAAGGGCTTCATCAGGCCTAGTGTTTCTCCCTGGGGAGCACCGGTATTGTTCGTGAAGAAGAAGGATGGGACGTTGCGTATGTGTGTTGATTACAGGCAGCTGAACAAGGTGACTATTAAGAACAGATACCCCCTCCCTAGGATTGACGATTTGTTCGACCACTGTGGTGCGAGATGTTTCTCCAAGATAGACTCGCGATCCGTTACCATCAAAGTGCGAGTTAGGAGACGGATGTCCCTAGGATCGCATTCCGACCCAGACGCACTATGAGTTCAGTGGTCATGTCTTTCGTCTTGACCAATGCTCCGGCATTATTTATGGATTTGATGAACCGAGTGTTCAAGCCATTTTTGGATACGTTTGTGATAGTATTCATTGATGACATCTTGGTTTATTCTCGCCAGAGCGCGAGCATACGCGAGCATTTGGCGAGGCGGCCGAGTTCTCCAGACCACGGTTGTATGCCAAGTTTTCGGTGTGAGTTTTGGTTGACTTCGTGGCGTTCTTAGGGCACATTGTCGGGCCGATGGTATTCGGTGGATACGACAAAGATCGAGCGCCAAGACTTGGCCTAGACCTACTACACCGCTGCAGGCACGCAGCTTTCTCGTCCTCGCAGGTATTATCGAGGTTCGTAGAAGTTTGCTTCTATTTCAAAGACTTGACTAAGTCGACTGGGCAGCTAAGTTTCAGTGGACGGATGCTTGTGAGGAGGGCTTCCAGTTACTGAAGGAGAGGTTGACGACCGCCCCAGTTCTTACTCTTCCAAAGGGTCCAGACGGCTATGCATCGGGCATCGGGCTGGGTTGTGTGTTGATGCAGCAGGGCAATGTTATAGTTTATGCATCTCGACAGCTCAAGAAGCATGAGAAGAACTACCCCACACATGACCTAGAGTTGGCAGCGGTGATTCACGCCTTGAAGATCTGGAGACATTATTTGTATGGAGTTCATGTGGATATTTACACAGACCACAAGAGCCTCCAGTATATCTTCAGCCAGAGGGAGCTGAACTTACGACAGAGACGGTGGTTAGAGCTACTCAAGGATTATGATGTCGATATCCTATACCACCCAGGGAAGGCCAATGTAGTGGCAGATGCCCTTAGTCGTAGGTCGATGGGTAGTCTATCAAAGGTGCAATGCAGAGGAGGGTACATGGTCCGCGAGTTGCATCAGCTAGCGAGCCTTGGAGTCCGATTGATTGATTCTGATAGTAGTGGGGTTCGGGTTCGAGAGGTTGTCGAGTCTTCCATCGTCGAGGAGGTGAAGAGGCGACAGTTTGAGGATCCGAGTATGACCCGGTATCGTGATACGGCTCTTCGTGAGGGGAAGGGTTCATTCGAGGTAGCACCTGATGGGGTGCTAAGATTTGAGGGCAGGTTGTGTGTTCCAGATATTGTGTTACACCCCGTAGTTTCAGGGTATGTATGTGAGGACGTACGTACGAGAATACGACAGTAAAATTGGAATAGAAGAAAGATGTGATTTTTCGACGGAAAAGTTTCCGAACTTCGTGAAGGAAAGAGGTTTATTATTGAGAATTGGATTCTCAATTTTAGTATTGAAGACTTTAAGAACTTATAAGAATTATGGAATTTATATTTTACGGTTTTGGTCATGTGGGGCCCACCCGAGGAATTTTACGTTTTGCGGGGCCCACGAGTGTTACGGAATTTTATGGACGAATGGGAGGGCGACACGTGGCACCTCCCCTACTTGATGTTGGACAAAAATATGCAAGGATAGGATGGTCATTTGACCATTGTGGATGAAAGTCTTCAAGCTTGAGTGTATTGACCAAGTCAACTTGTCCACTTGTCCATTATCCATGTGATCTTCATCCTAGCCACACATTTGTGATTATCTTGAGCCTCCATTGTTTTATATATACCCAACTAGTGCAAGACTAGTCTTCAACACTTAGAATTATTTTTCACACTTTCTTGTTCTACATTGTTGGTCACGGTCAATGTTTGCACACAAAAAAATTGTAGTTTTGTTCCATTGTTCACAAGACATAAACCCTAGGTTCCTAAGAGTGTTGTAAGGTTATCTCAATAGAAAGATTTCGGAAAAGTGGCGTTTTCGTATTAGTCGCAAGCCGGAAACTTATGGAGCTCTTCAACTTTGAAGTTGGAACTTGAACATGGGTTTTTCATAGGCTTCTAAGGAGTGCTTGGAGCGGATTGGAGCATAAGGAAATGAGCTAAGAATTTCTAAGGAGCGACTTTGAATCTTGGAAATTTTAAGGGCTTGTAAAGGTATAATTCTTGTCGTTTTAGTAATTAAGATTACTACTTGTTGTAGCTTTGGATATTAGCAAGCATGAGGTATATATTATGAAGTTTGATAAGTGAATTGACTATTGGAACCCTAATCCAAAAACTAGTATGTTAGCCCTTAAGATTGTAATTCAATTTGGTTACTAGTTAGTTGTCACATGTTATATAAAGAGGGAATTATAGTTTTTGAAATTGTTTATGACTATGTAGCATGTTGGAACAACAACTTGTATTGAAATAGAAATTGAAAGAGAAGTAGTGTTGTTGTTAGCTGAAAATAACGTTGTATAATTGGATTGTATTGTGGACTAGTTGGTAGAAATTGTGGGGTGGAATTTTACACGTATTGTTGGGCGTGTAATCCCCTTTGTATTTGCTGAATTGATTTGAGCCTTAAATGTGGCGTTTGGTTATTGAATTCGGCCTTGAAAAAGGTGGCAAAGTACGTAGAAACAAAGGAAGTGCTGTCCGATTTTCCGTAGAATTTAGTGACCTTGTACTTAGAATATTCTACGAAGAGAGCTAGAGGTTAATAGACATTTTATGACCATTATAGGTTGAAGTACTATGAGTAGCGTATTCTACTTGAAGGGTGGAAAAGGCTAGCAAGGGTATAGTACTTGGAGCGTTTTGCTAATTGTCGATAATCGTCGCGAGGTATGTGAACCTCTTCCTATCTTTTCTAGCATGATTGTTGTAAACTATGTAGTACGGTAGACGTACGTGTGCTAAATGATATTGGTTGGTTTAGAACATAACGTGTTATAATGGCTTTATGGGAAGTTAATTATAACGACTTTATGTAGGTAAAAGAATGGCTGATTGTTTTTAAAAGATAAGAGACTTGACTTGTATATGACTTGAATTGTGTTAAACAGTTGTGAAACCTCATTCGTGAGTAATGAGTACTTGGTTTTTAAAAGAATAATGTTATATTGATTTCGGAAATGGGAATAATTATCGAATGATTATCAGCGTTAATAAAGGAAAATGTAATAACAATTAATTATATTAAAACCAGAGAAACCTCCATCCGCATAAGCTAAAATAAGACAAAATTGTATTACATTTCCTAGATCATGGCTGCTTTAATAAGATCATTAATAACAAGTATTGAATTTTCTTAAATTCCAAAGTAAGGAACTTGATTTCTAAAAGAAAGGAGATTTGAGGAACTAAAGTGTTTTGGTTTAAAAGAAAGACATGTTTTTGTCTTAAAATAGTTTAAAAAGGAAGGCAGGGTTTTTGTCTTAAATTGGTTTATTTCAAAAGAAGGTATGGAAATTGTTTTGGTTTACTTAAAAAAAGAAGAAGATAGTTACTCTATTTTGATACTACGAGTATCGTGTGACTTTTTGTGAAAGAAATGGATCTTTTAAAGTGTTAAAATGCGTAGTACCTTGGGGTTAAAAATCCGAATTTGTTGTAATAAAATAAAAGTCTATGAATACGTTGAACTTCCCTATGCTTGTTGTGCTAGCCTTTGTTGTGCAAGTGTTTTGATTCTGTGCTACCGAGTCTCTCGATGGAGGGCCGGTTATCTTGTTTTATCCTTGGACCTACTGACACGTTGGGTGGCCCACGGGTATGGTTCCATTAGGATTGTTGTTCCATGGACTAGCTCTCCATGAGGTTTTACTAATTCGGCCTTGGTATCTGGTAGTTGGCTCTCGTACTTGCCCCGGTCGTGGCTGATTCGGCTTTGGTTCTAGTAGTTAGCCTTCGTACTTGCCCCGTTCAGTTTTGTGGCGAAGTCTCGTGACTAACGTGTTACACCCCGTATTTATAGGACAGGTTTTAAGAACGTACGTAAGAACTCAAAGTGTTAAGATTTGAGACTTGTAAAAATTTATCGGAATTATGAAATTGTCGGAAAACGTAATATTGTGACGAATGGGAGGGCGACACGTGTCACCCCCCTTAAAAGAGCTTGGACGAATTGATCATGGACATAAGGGTCATTTGACCCTTGTTAGGAAGACAAGTCTTGCAACTTGAAGAGCTTGACATAATTGACTTGGTCAATGGACCCACAAAGTCTTGATATTTGCTAAGACCTTATCCTAGCCACCCATTTGGTTACCTCTTGACCCTCCATGTCCCTATATAATACTACTATTAGTATGAGAGAGCCCAACACTTAGCCAAATTTACAAAAATTGGATGAACATCACACAAAGCTCTCGGGTTCCATTGAGAAAAAAAGAAGAAAAATCTTTGTTCCTTGTTCTTTTAGCTCCCCACTTTAAACCAAGGTTCTTAAGTGTATTGTGAACATATCTCAATAGAAAAATCTTGGAAAAAGATAGTTTACGGGTTAGTCGCAAAACGCAAACCTAGTTGTCTTTCTAGGTTTTGGATTGGAATTTGAAGGAAAGTTGTTGGTATGGTTCTAAGGGTCTCAAGTAGCGGATTGAAGCATCTTGAAGAGTCTCTAAGTTGCTAAGGAGCGACTTCGGATTCGGAATTTGGATTAAGATTCGTTGAGGTATAATCTTGTCTCTTAGAAGTGTTACAAGATTATTTATATTGTTGTTATCTTTACACGTTGCTAGCATGAAGTATATGTGTTGAAGTTTATAAGGATTATGGATTGATTGTATCCTTGGAAATCCGAAATGTAATGTAAGCCATGTTAAGTTGGATTACAATTTAGTCGTTATTAGAATCGTCGCATGTTGTTGACTTGAAGATTATAGTAGTTATAGTCGATTGCGATTTGATATCATGTATTGCTAACAACTTGGATTGAAATGGAAATTTGATAAGAATTGGTATTGTTGAAAACAATGTGGCCGAATTTGGACATGTAGTTTGATATCTTTTGTGGGGCGGAATTTTACACGTCTAGTAGGCGTGTAATCCCCTATTGATAATTGCATTGTTTGGGCCTTAAATGTGGTGTGTTTGGTTATTGTATTCGGCCTTGAAAAAGGTGGCAAAGTAAGTAAAAACAAAGGAGGTGCTGTCCGATTTTCCGTAGAATTTAGCGACTTAGCACCTAGAATATTCTACGTTTGAAGTAAGAGGTTAATTGACGTATTGTGACCATTATAGGTTGAAGTACTAAGTATAGCGTATCCTACTTGAAGGATGGATTAGCTATCAAGATTGAAGTACTTTGGAGCATTTTGCTACTTGTCGATAATCGTCGCGAGGTATGTGAACATCTTCCTTCCTTTGGCATGATTCTATGTATGGAATATACCTGTGGTATCATTTCATGTTTCCTTCTACTCTTAGAAGTTAAGAGGTAGTTGGGTGATTTGCTCTATGTATAAATGTTCCTATCTTTTGAGCATGACTAGCTGCACGTATGTAGTACGGTAGATGTACAATACCTTGATATCCTTTACTAGTTTTATAAATAGCCAAGTCAGGTGAGTTAGGAGATTAACTCATTTCTTTGAAAGAATAAAGGATGTCTAATGTTTTATTATGTTAAGGGACTTGAAAAGTTTTAAAGTATGTGATACTTGTTTCGTTTTAAACGTATAAGTCCCTTGGATAGGAAATTATATTTTTGGCGAAGGTATAAAGTGAATATAACGACTTTATGGGGAGTTGGTTATATTTGCTTTATGGAAGGATAATGACTTGATTTTTAAGGCATCAATTGCCTAAGGTTTTATATAAAAGGAGTCACTTGATTTCTAAGGGTTAAGAGACAAATTGTATTTTTGAAAGTTAAGTGAATTGATTTGAAAGTATATAATACTTGGTTTCAAAAAGTAGAAGTCTCTTGGTTAGAAAAGGAATGAGTTTTGTCTAAAACCATAAAGGGTTATAACGGCTTTATGGGAAGTTGGTTATAACGGCTTTATGGAAGGTTAAGAGAATGGTTTTCTCTAATAAAGTAATCAAAGAATTAACTTGTATTAAGGAAGGGCAATGTGATTTAAAGGTATCACTTGCTTAAAGCTTTTAAGTAAGGGTCACTTGATTTAGAAGCCGAGAAATGTATTTCTAAAAGTATCGTGACTTATGTGAAATGTACACAAGCCTGGATACTACGGGTGTTAGTATCTTGGGGTTTTACACAAAAAAGAGTCTCTTGAAAAGAATGTACGTACGTAGTACTTTGGCCTGTTTAATTGAGAATAATTCTATGTGATGCCTTGATTAGTACTTTGGCTTGATAAGTTGAGAATTTGTCTAAGTGTGCCTTGATTAGTACTTTGGCTTGATTAATTGAGAATTTGTCTAAGTATGCCTTGATAAGTACTTTGGCTTGTTAAATGAGAATTATTCTATTTGTGCCTTGATAAGTACTTTGGCTTGATAAATTGAGAATTTGTCTGAGTGTGCCTTGATAAGTACTTTGGCGTTAATTGAGAATTAGCCTATGTGTGCTGGTGATAGCCTTTGAGTGCAAGTATTATGTTTTATTACGCTGCCGACTCTACGAGGTCGATCGTCTTGTTGTAAGTACTGACATACCGACGGATGTGGATTCCAGGTATGCTTCCGTTATTTGTAGTACTTGGTTAAATTCTGATTTTTATGAAAGACATGGTAGTGCTTACGCTTTGTTTAATGGTCGGTTGAGATAGGTAAGAGTATAAATGGCGGCAAGCCCCAAGACGTTATACCACCTTCTCCAGGTAAAGAGTATAAGTGGCGGTAGACCTCCAAGATGCTATACCACTGCTTTACCACCTTCTACTGTGGTAAGAGTATAAGTGAGGGTAGACCCCAAGATGCTATACCACCGCTTACCACCTTCTCCGGTAAGAGTATAAGTGAGGGAGACCTCAAGACGCTATACCACCGTGGGACTTGGTGTTCATGTATGCCTATCGTGTATTATTATATCCTCGGATCGCTTCAGGTGATGCGATTCCATGGGCGTGAGATATATATATATACGTGTTGTGTATGTACGCCGACGGTGAGGTGGGATGCCACAGGCGTCACATGGTTATATTTTACACTTATAGTCGGCAGTGATGGGGATTCCACGACACGCTTGATATTTGTGATTTGATCGCGTCCCCATCGGGCGTAGTAAATGTGCCCTCCTTAAAGGGTCGGATTATACTTATGAAAGATAAGTAAGTTACATAGTAATGAACTTAATGATTTTTTCCCTAATCATGTGCGTAAGAATGTGGCTATAACTTTTATTGAAAATGGGAAAAGATAATAAAGTGCGATTAAGTTCATAAGTGGTAATGACACGGCAGGATCTGGTATGTATTTTTATACTTGTCCCTGTCATTCTTTTATGCTTATGATCTGCTTATCAGACGTTATTTTTGTTCCATATTCGTACTGTTGTAATCGACTTCTTCGGGCTGCGTTCATGCCCGCAGGTTTTAGGTACCCAGATTGGCGATCCTTGCTCTTAGGATCTCGGTTCAGTTTTAGAGAGAAAGCTCCATTTGCTCTGGAGGCTTATCTCTTGGTACGGTTTCCCCTGAGGTAGTAGATTCATGTATATTCAGGGGTATGGCGGGGCCCTGTCCCGCCACAGTTGTTATGTTAAAACTCTTAGAGGTCTGTAGTCACATAATGTGGGTCAGTTTGTAAAGGAGATGAGGCAACTGCTTCGGTTGTATATATATTTATGTCCAGGAAGGTGGCCCTATCGGCTAACCTGTTGTTTTACTTTTGTTGTTTTATTTTATAAGTTTCATGTATGTTCTGCTGATTATCTCTGATGTATATATGGGTGCCTGGGTAGGGCACGACCGCGCCCGGTCGGGTCGTGACAAAAGTGGTATCGAGCGCTTAGTCTCTGAAAGTGTCTACAGACCGTGTCTAGTAGAGTCTTGATTATCGGTGTGTTGTGCACCACATCTATAATCAGGAGGCTGCAGGACATTTAGGATTGGTTTCCATTCTTCTCACTCTGAGATCGTGCGATAGATCTGTGTTGTTAGGGTCGTCTCTCCCTAACGAGTTATGTTGATTGCAGCTACGAGAAAGGCAGCAGTAACCCAGGAAGGACTATGTGGATTGCGTATCCAGGTTGGTAATGATTATAGTATAGTTGGTATTATGACATACCTCTATACGGAGTTATGTATGAGGATCGTTTATGGGTTGCCTATAATGGTTTTAGATTTACCAAGAGTGGTAAAGACTAGCTAGATACCGGGAAAGTATGGAACAGTTAATAAATTCTCGTCAAGATCTTATGTGTTGTTTTGAGATAATTGGGAAGGGATGAGCTGTCTGATAGGGTAGTGAACCCTTAAGAAGCCATGTTAAGGAACTTAACAGAATGTCGTGTAAAGAGATTAAGCTGCGTAGTAGGCTTAAGAAAATTGTATAGATGAGGTCCGTATAGAGTAAGTAATGGTTCTTGTGATCAACGACACGATTATGGTATTATGAGAAGTTTTTGTACCCGTTTACGGGGAGACTGATAAGATAGGCTTGGAGCATGGAAATTGCGAGCCTAAGAATGTTGAAGACCGCTGAGACCTTTGATGTACAAGGTCTTCTCGGGTAGAAAGATTTATTATAGACCAAGAATAAGAGTTAAGTGCGGCGGTCGTGGTGAGAGCTCACGGTCGCCTCAGCCTGAAATAAGAGTGGGATCAGTTGTTAGTAGTTCCGCTACGTGACAGGGTCACGAGGGTGCAATGCCCAAGTCTAGTTAATTGTTTTACGGGTTCGTGGACGCGTTCCACCGTAACCAGGTCGTGGGAGTCGGAAATGGCCTTAAGTTGTTTAAAGAGAGTGACTCCAAAAGATTGGAGGCCAGCATCAGTATGGAAGTTATGTATACTAGTGTGAGTTGGAAATACGGAAAGAGTACGACCAGTAAGAAAGATAACAACCAAGTGTAAAGGAATATAGCCTGAATCCATAAGAACCTTTCGAGGTAACTACACCCGTGAGTGTGTGGGGTGGTAGCGGAGCAGGGATATGAGGTTTTACCTGGTCTGATCGTCGACCTAGTAGACCTAGTAGAGAGGATTATGACAGACTATGAGGTCATTATAAGTATGGGCTAGTTGGCTTCGTGAGTGCCAAGGTTGACATCTTAGTATAAATATTGTTATGTGGCCATGGGTGGCATATGTTGTAAGAAGGGTGTAGTATAAGGAGACTATGTCGCGCTTTAATTAGATTGGACTCCGAAAGAACATTCGGGGACGAATGTTTCTAAGGGGGGAAGAATGTTACACCCCGTATTTATAGGACAGGTTTTAAGAACGTACGTAAGAACTCAAAGTGTTAAGATTTGAGACTTGTAAAAATTTATCGGAATTATGAAATTGTCGGAAAACGTAATATTGTGACGAATGGGAGGGCGACACGTGTCACCCCCCCCCCCCCCTTAAAAGAGCTTGGACGAATTGATCATGAACATAAGGGTCATTTGACCCTTGTTAGGAAGACAAGTCTTGCAACTTGAAGAGCTTGACATAATTGACTTGGTCAATAGACCCACAAAGTCTTGATATTTGCTAAGACCTTATCCTAGCCACCCATTTGGTTACCTCTTGACCCTCCATGTCCCTATATAATACTACTATTAGTATGAGAGAGCCCAACACTTAGCCAAATTTACAAAAAATTGGATGAACATCACACAAAGCTCTCGGGTTCCATTGAGAAAAAAAAAAGAAAAATCTTTGTTCCTTGTTCTTTTAGCTCCCCACTTTAAACCAAGGTTCTTAAGTGTATTGTGAACATATCTCAATAGAAAAATCTTGGAAAAAGATAGTTTACTGTTAGTCAGAAACGAAAACCTAGTTGTCTTTCTAGGTTTTGGATTGGAATTTGAAGGAAAGTTGTTGGTATGGTTCTAAGGGTCTCAAGTAGCGGATTGAAGCGTCTTGAAGAGTCTCTAAGTTGCTAAGGAGCGACTTCGGATTCGGAATTTGGATTAAGATTCGTTGAGGTATAATCTTGTCTCTTAGAAGTGTTACAAGATTATTTATATTGTTGTTATCTTTACATGTTGCTAGCATGAAGTATATGTGTTGAAGTTTATAAGGATTATGGATTGATTGTAGCCTTGGAAATCCGAAATGTAATGTAAGCCATGTTAAGTTGGATTACAAATTAGTCGTTATTAGAATTGTCGCATGTTGTTGACTTGAAGATTATAGTAGTTATAGTCGATTGCGACTTGATATCATGTATTGCTAACAACTTGGATTGAAATGGAAATTTGATAAGAATTGGTATTGTTGAAAACAATGTGGCCGAATTTGGACATGTAGTTTGATATCTTTTGTGGGGCGGAATTTTACACGTCTAGTAGGTGTGTAATCCCCTATTGATAATTGCATTGTTTGGGCCTTAAATGTGGCGTGTTTGGTTATTGTATTCGGCCTTGAAAAAGGTGGCAAAGTAAGTAAAAACAAAGGAGGTGCTGTCCGATTTTCCGTAGAATTTAGCGACTTAGCACCTAGAATATTCTACGTTTGAAGAATGTGAGTTAATGGACGTATTGTGACCATTATAGGTTGAAGTACTAAGTATAGCGTATCCTACTTGAAGGATGGATTAGCTATCAAGATTGAGGTACTTTGGAGCATTTTGCTACTTGTCGATAATCGTCGCGAGGTATGTGAACATCTTCCTTCCTTTGGCATGATTCTATGTATGGAATATACCTGTGGTATCATTTCATGTTTCCTTCTACTCTTAGAAGTTAAGAGGTAGTTGGGTGATTTGTTGTATGTATAATTGTTCCTATCTTTTGAGCATGACTAGCTGCACGTATGTAGTACTGAGACGACAACAATTGATATCCTTTACTAGTTTTATAAATAGCCAAGTCAGGTGAGTTAGGAGATTAACTCATTTCTTTGAAAGAATAAAGGATGTCTAATGTTTTATTAAGTTAAGGGACTTGAAGAGTTTTAAAGTATGTGATACTTGTTTCGTTTTAAACGTATAAGTCCCTTGGATAGGAAATTATATTTTTGGCTAAGGTATAAAGTGAATATAACGACTTTATGGGGAGTTGGTTATATTTGCTTTATGGAAGGATAATGACTTGATTTTTAAGGCATCAATTGCCTAAGGTTTTATATAAAAGGAGTCACTTGATTTCTAAGGGTTAAGAGACAAATTGTATTTTTGAAAGTTAAGTGAATTGATTTGAAAGTATATAATACTTTGTTTCAAAAAGTAGAAGTCTCTTGGTTAGAAAAGGAATGAGTTTTGTCTAAAACCATAAAGGGTTATAACGGCTTTATGGGAAGTTGGTTATAACGACTTTATGGAAGGTTAAGAGAATGGTTTTCTCTAATAAAGTAATCAAAGAATTAACTTGTATTAAGGAAGGGCAATGTGATTTAAAGGTATCACTTGCTTAAAGCTTTTAAGTAAGGGTCACTTGATTTAGAAGCCGAGAAATGTATTTCTAAAAGTATCGTGACTTATGTGAAATGTACACAAGCCTGGATACTACGGGTGTTAGTATCTTGGGGTTTTACACAAAAAAGAGTCTCTTGAAAAGAATGTACGTACGTAGTACTTTGGCCTGTTTAATTGAGAATAATTCTATGTGATGCCTTGATTAGTACTTTGGCTTGATAAGTTGAGAATTTGTCTAAGTGTGCCTTGATTAGTACTTTGGCTTGATTAATTGAGAATTTGTCTAAGTATGCCTTGATAAGTACTTTGGCTTGTTAAATGAGAATTATTCTATTTGTGCCTTGATAAGTACTTTGGCTTGATAAATTGAGAATTTGTCTGAGTGTGCCTTGATAAGTACTTTGGCTTGTTAATTGAGAATTAGCCTATGTGTGCTGGTGATAGCCTTTGAGTGCAAGTATTATGTTTTATTACGTTGCCGCGACTCTCTACGAGGTCATTGTCTTGTTGTAAGTACTTGGACATACCGACAGTGATGTGGGATTCCACGAGTATGCTTCCGTTATTTGTAGTACTTGGGTTAAATTCCCGGATTTTTTATGAAAGACATGGTAGTTCTTACGTTTTGTTTAATGGTCGGTTGAGATAGGGTAAGAGTATAAATGAGGGGCAAGCCCCAAGACGTTATACCACCTTCTCCAGGGTAAGAGTATAAGTGAGGGGTAGACCCCCAAGATGCTATACCACCTGCTTTACCACCTTCTACAGGGTAAGAGTATAAGTGAGGGGTAGACCCCCAAGATGCTATACCACCTGCTTTACCACCTTCTCCAGGGTAAGAGTATAAGTGAGGGGGAGACCCTCAAGACGCTATACCACCGGTGGGACTTGGTGTTCATGTATGCCTATTGGTGTATTATTATATCCTGGACTGTCGGCAGTGATGTGGGATTCCATGGGCAGGAGATATATATATATGTGTTGTGTATGTGTACGCCGACAGTGAGGTGGGATGCCACGGGCGCGTCACATGGTTATATTTTACACTTATAGCTGTCGGCAGTGATGGGGGATTCCACGGACACGCTTGATATTTGTGTGACTTGATCGCGTCCCAGATTGGGCCGGGTAGTAAATGTTCCCTCCTTAAAGGGCCGGATTATACTTATGAAAGATAAGTAAGTTACATAGTAATGAACTTAATGATTTTTTTCCTAATCATGTGCGTAAGAATGTGGCTATAACTTTTATTGAAAATGGGAAAAGATAATAAAGTGCGATTAAGTTCATAAGTGGTAATGACACGGCAGGATCTGGTATGTATTGTTATACTTGTCCCTGTCATTCTTTTGTACAGCATGATCTGCATCAGACGTTATTTTTGTTCCATATTCGCACTGTTAATCGACTTCTTCGGGGCGCGCTCATGCCCGCAGTTTTAGGTACCTGTGGCGATCCTTGCTCTTAGGATCTCGGTTCAGTTTTAGAGAGAAAGCTCCATTTGCTCCGGAGGCTTATCTCTTGGTACGGTTTCCCCTGAGGTAGTAGATTCATGTATATTCAGGGGTATGGCGGGGCCCTGTCCCGCCACAGTTGTTATGTTAAAACTCTTAGAGGTCTGTAGTCACATATTGTGGGTCAGTTTGTAAAGGAGATGAGGCAACTTCTTCGGTTGTATATATATTTATGTCCAGGAAGGTGGCCCTATCGGCTAACCTGTTGTTTTACTTCTGTTGTTTTATTTTATAAGTTTCATGTATGTTCCGCTGATTATCTCTGATGTACACCTGTAAGGGTGCCCAGGTAGGGCACCAGTCGCGGGCCCGGGGTCGGGTCGTGACATTACGGTTGTGATCTGGTGGTTTGCCTGGTTACTTGCCCCCGTCAGCTACGTGACGCAGGTGGATCTGGTAGAGGTTATCACACTTGCACGTGTCAGCTTCACGGCGAAGTATCGTGACTTACGGTTGTGATTTGGTGGTTAGCCTGGTTACTTGCCCCCGTCAGCTATGTGACGCAGGTGGAACTGGTAGAGGTTATCACACTTGCCACGTGTCAGCTTCGCGAGTCAGTGTTTGGACGAAGCTTCGTGACTTACGGTTGTGATCCGTGGTTAGCTCGTTACTTGCCCCGCCGCCTACGTGGCGCAGGAGGATCTGCAGAGGCTATCGATTTGCCACGTGTCGCCTTCGTGATACGATTGTTTAGTATTGTTGGTACGGTAGGTTACGTTACCGGCTTCGACTTGCCCCATCGATTGATGACGCAGTTGGATCCGTAGCTATGCCTTCGCATTGCCCCGCACGGTTTTATGACACGGTGGGACTCGTGTTCAAGTGTACTCGGTATTATTACATCATAGATCGCAGCGGTGAGGAAGGAATTCCACCGCATGATTGATGTTGTGGCGTGAGACCCATTATTATATTTTGAGTGATGACTTTGAGGCGTGAGTCCCCGACTTGACATGGCTACTTATATGTCAGGTAATCGTAGTTTGGTTATCATACATGTCTCCCGCTTTATATAAACTATTATGATTTCATTTACGCATTTTCGCCACATACTTGGTACATATCAGATCGACCTCTGGGCCGCGTTCATGCCGCAGTAGAGGTACACGATTGTTGATCCTCGCTCATAGGATCGCAGCTCAGCGGGAAGCTCCGTTTCTCGAGGCTTATCTTTCGTATAGTCCTGTCATTATAGGTACTTGTACATCTGTGGTATGGCGGCCCCGTCCGTCATAGTTGTTGTTATAAAATTCTTAGGTCCGTAGTAATCACAAGTGTGGTTTGTAAAGGATGTAACTGCTCAAGCTTTTTATGTATATACGGAAAGGTGACCGCTTAGTTAGCCTGCTTCTTATCAGTATATCTGTTTTCATGTTTAAGTTTTTATTTCACTGATTTTCCTCCGATGTTGTATCACCAGGTGCCCGGTAAGGCACGACCACGCCCGAGATCGGTCGTGACAAAAGTGGTATCATAGCGATTAATCCTCGAAAAGTGTCTACGCATCGTGTCTAGTAGAGTCTTGATTATCGGTGTGTTGTGCACCACATCTATAATCGTGAGGCTACAGGATATTTAGGATTGGTTTCCATTCTTCTCACTCGAGATCGTGCCTTAGAGCCGTGTTATAAGTTGGACTCCTCCGACGTATTTCGCTTTTTACCGCTTATGCCTCCACGAAGGCAACTCGTGCCTGGCGGCAAGACAGCGAGGAGCCGCTAGTAGACACAGAGGAGTACGAGGCGCAGCCCTGGCCATTACCGAGATAGTGCTCAGACGGCGAAGTTTTGCGACGCCGCCACTTCAAAGAGAGTTTAGAGTCGCAGCAGAGACTATCGAGACCACGGCACTGAGCCTCCCCCCACACCGGGAGCAGAGGAGATGGGTTACTGAGGAGATGGCGATTACTAGCCGTGATCGTGGCGGCATACGAGGATAGTGGATCGACGCAGCAGCCCAAGAGCACCCGTGGTTCACCCGAGATCGGATAGTTTGAGGCTACGGACTTTTCTCGAGCCGCCACCGAGTTCTACGTCGAGGCACGAGGATGATCCGCAGGAGTTCATCCGACGCGATAGCGATCATGAGAGTGATCAAGGCTTCGGAGACCGAGTCAGTGGTCTTAGGTTCCTATCGGCTGCGTGATACCGCAGTCGACTGGTTTGATTCATGGGAGCTGTCCCGGGGAGTGCATGCGCCTCCAGCTATTTGGGACGAGTTCTCGGAGGCATTTCTCAGCCATTTCTTGCCTCCGCAGATGCGGAGAGCACGGGCCGACAGATTTCTGATGCTGAGACAGAGAGGGCATACGGTTCGGGAGTACAACGTGGAGTTCGACTCGTTGGCTCGATATGTCCCTGCGCTAGTGACAGATATGGAGGACAGAGTGCACCGCTACGTCACGGGGCTCGATGACTACTTGGCAGAAGCTTGCTCGGGTGTAGCTCTTCAGCCGGGCATGGACATTGCCCGTATACAGGCTTATGCACAGGGGATGGAGGAACGAGACCGACGTGGGGATCAGGATCAGCATAAGAGGGCCAAGATAGCAGGGTCCTTTGGTAACTTTCGAGGCGGACCGCCTCAAAGAAGAAGTTAGTTATACACCTCCGCCAAGACATGCAGTGGTCCTCCACGCCTTCTGCGTCCAGGGTATTCAGGAGCGGGTCAGAGCTCCCAGGTTTCAGATTTTCCGGGGAGTAGGAGTACTCGCCGGATGAGGCTACCCGTATCTCAGTGTATCCGTTGTGGTAAAACCCATAGGGGGGAGTGTCGTACTAGTTTGGGAGATTGCTATACTTGCGGCCGGCAGGGCCATTTTGCGAAAGAGTGTCCGACCAGAGGTAGCGCGGCAAGGGGAAAGTGAAGCAGTAGTTACAGGTATATCCTTAACCCTCTAGAGACTAGTATGTATTGATGTTATGATGATGTGTTAAGTGTTATGTTCGGATAGCTTTGTGTTAAAATGTGATTTAGAAGCCTGGTTAGTGAAAAGGGTAAGTCTGGGGATGAGAAAATTTTGAACCTTAGAAATTATGACAGTTGAGACCTTAGATGTAAGGCCGTCTTGAGTAAAAGACTTTACGGTTAATCTTTGTCAGAATACATAGTATACGTGGAGTATTTGTGTGATAATTCCATGGGTAGTTGTGATAGAAGTGGTAGCTTTCATGACGCGAATTAGTAAGAGTGTTCCGGATCGGGGAACGAGAGAGTTTGGCGCGATAATGGGTCGGGTTGAGGCGGTGTCGCGTCAACCCGCAGCCCGAATGAGGGGGTCAGTTTGAGGTGGTCCCGCTAGGTGGTGGGGTCACGAGGGTGCTAGGCCCAAGTTTAGATAACCATGGTACGAGTTCGTAGACGCGTTCGACCAGAATCGGATCGTGAAGGCCGGGAATGGCCTTAGAGGAAATCGAGGCTAGTAAGATGACCAAGGTTGGAGGTAGTAACTCCAAGGTTTTGGAAATCAAGCAATGAATGCAGACGCGTGTACTAGAAAGAGTTCGGGTGTTCGGGAAAGGTACGATAAGTAAGGGAAGGAGTGAACATGTGTTAAGAGAAGGGAAGTGATCATTTTGTGAAGTAACGAGGTGAAGAATATATCCTTTAGACCATGGGTGGAAGCTTTTGTGACGTTAGAGATGATTCCTCGTTGGCTTGGATTCGAGTTTTGCGCATATGTTATATTATGGCCAGGTGTGGCATAATTGGTTTTGTAAGTATAGTAGTGAAGACTATACCGGCGCGTGTATGTTTGGAGACTTAGAAGGAACATTCGGGACGAATGTTTCTAAGGGGGGGAGAATGTTACACCCCGTATTTCCAGGGTATGTATGTGAGGACGTACGTACGAGAATACGACAGTAAAATTGGAATAGAAGAAAGATGTGATTTTTCGACGGAAAAGTTTTCGAACTTCGTGAAGGAAAGAGGTTTATTATTGAGAATTGGATTCTCAATTTTGGTATTTAAGACTTTAAGAACTTATAAGAATTATGGAATTTATATTTTACGATTTTGGTCATGTGGGGCCCACCCGAGGAATTTTACGTTTTGCGGGGCCCACGAGGGTTACAGAATTTTATGGACGAATGGGAGGGCGACACGTGGCACCTCCCCCACTTGATGTTGGACGAAAATATGCAAGGATAGGATGGTCATTTGACCATTGTGGATGAAAGTCTTCAAGCTTGAGTGTATTGACCAAGTCAACTTGTCCACTTGGCCATTATCCATGTGATCTTCATCCTAGCCACACATTTGTGATTATCTTGACCCTCCATTGTTTTATATATACCCAACTAGTGCAAGACTAGTCTTCAACACTTAGAATTATTTTTCACACTTTCTTGTTTTACATTGTTGGTCACGGGTTGGGCTGTTTTGCACACAAAAAAATTGTAGTTTTGTTCCATTGTTCACAAGACTTAAACCCTAGGTTCCTAAGAGTGTTGTAAGGTTATCTCAATAGAAAGATTTCGGAAAAGTGGCGTTTTCGTATTAGTCGCAAGGCGGAAACTTATGGAGCTCTTCAACTTTGAAGTTGGAACTTGAAGATGGGTTCTTCATAGGCTTCTAAGGAGTGCTTGGAGCGGATTGGAGCATAAGGAAAGGACCTAAGAATTGCTAAGGAGCGACTTTGAATCTTGGAAATTTTAAGGGCTTGTAAAGGTATAATTCTTGTCGTTTTAGTAATTAAGATTACTACTTGTTGTAGCTTTGGATATTAGCAAGCATGAGGTATATATTATAAAGTTTGATAAGTGAATTGACTATTGGAACCCTAATCCAAAAACTAGTATGTTAGCCCTTAAGATTGTAATTCAATTTGGTTACTAGTTAGTTGTCACATGTTATATAAAGAGGGAATTATAGTAGTTGAAATTGTTTATGACTATGTAGCATGTTGGAACAACAACTTGTATTGAAATAGAAATTGAAAGAGAAGTAGTTTTGTTGTTAGCCGAGAATAACGTTGTATAATTGGATTGTATTGTGGACTAGTTGGTAGAAATTGTGGGGCGGAATTTTACACGTATTGTTGGGCGTGTAATCCCCTTTGTATTTGCTGAATTGATTTGAGCCTTAAATGTGGCGTTTGGTTATTGAATTCGGCCTTGAAAAAGGTGGCAAAGTACGTAGAAACAAAGGAAGTGCTGTCCGATTTTCCGTAGAATTTAGTGACCTTGTACTTAGAATATTCTACGAAGAGAGCTAGAGGTTAATAGACATTTTATGACCATTATATGTTGAAGTACTACGAGTAGCGTATTCTACTTGAAGGGTGGAAAAGGCTAGCAAGGGTTTAGTACTTGGAGCGTTTTGCTAATTGTCGATAATCGTCGCGAGGTATGTGAACCTCTTCCTATCTTTTCTAGCATGATTGTTGTAAACTATGTAGTACGGTAGACGTACGTGTGCTAAATGATATTGGTTGGTTTAGAACATAAAGTGTTATAATGGCTTTATGGGAAGTTAATTATAACGACTTTATGTAGGTAAAAGAATGGTTGATTGTTTTTAAAAGATAAGAGACTTGACTTGTATATGACTTGAATTGTGTTAAAAAGTTGTGAAACCTCATTCGTGAGTAATGAATACTTGGTTTTTAAAAGAATAATGTTATATTGATTTCGGAAATGGGAATAATTATCGAACAAGCCATTGCAGCGTTAATAAAGGAAAATGTAATAACAATTAATTATATTAAAACCAGTAGAAACCTCCATCTGCATAGAAGCTAAGATAAGACAAAATTGTATTACATTTCCTAGATCATGGCTGCTTTAATAAGATCATTAATAACAAGTATTGAATTTTCTTAAATTCCAAAGTACGGAACTTGATTTCTAAAAGAAAGGAGATTTGAGGAACTAAAGTGTTTTGGTTTAAAAGAAAGGCATGTTTTTGTCTTAAAATAGTTTAAAAAGGAAGGCAGGGTTTTTGTCTTAAATTGGTTTATTTCAAAAGAAGGTATGAAAATTGTTTTGGTTTACTTAAAAAAAGAAGAAAATAGTTACTCTATTTTGATACTACGAGTATCGTGTGACTTTTTGTGAAAGAAATGGATCTTTTAAAGTGTTAAAATGCATAGTACCTTGGGGTTAAAAATCCGAATTTGTTGTAATAAAATAAAAGTCTATGAATACGTTGAACTTGCCTATGCTTGTTGTGCTAGCCTTTGTTGTGCAAGTGTTTTGATTCTGTGCTACCGAGTCTCTCGATGGAGGGCCGGTTATCTTGTTTTATCCTTGGACCTACTGACACGTTGGGTGGCCCACGGGTATGGTTCCATTTGGATTGTTGTTCCATGGACTAGCTCTCCATGAGGTTTTACTGATTCGGCCTTGGTATCTGGTAGTTGGCTCGCGTGACCTTGGCCGTGGTGATTCGGCTTTGGTTACGGTAGTTAGCCTTCGTACTTGCCGTTCGGTTTTGTGGCGAAGTCTCGTGACTTACGGTTGTGATCGGTGGTTAGCCCGGTTACTTGCCCCGTCGCCTACGTGGCGCAGTGGATCTGGTAGGTTATCACACTTGCCACGCGTGTCGCCTTCGCGCGTATCGTGACTTACGGTTGTGATCGGTGGTTTACACGGTTACTTGCCCCGTCACCACGTGACGCAGTGGAACCGCAGAGGTTATCGCACTTGCCACGTGTCGCCTTCGCGAGTCGGTGTTTGACGGCCGTGACTTACGGTTGTGATCGGTGGTTATCACGGTTACTTGCCCCGCCGCCTACGTGGCGCAGGGAGGATCTGGTAGAGGCTATCACACTTGCCACGTGTCAGCTTCGTGATATGGTTGTTTAGTATTGTTGGTACGGTAGGTTCTGGTAGCTGACTTTCGTAATTGCCCCGGTCAGTTGATGATGCAGGTTGGATCTGGTAGCTATGCCTTCGCATTTGCCAGACGGTTTTATGACACAGGTGGGACCTGGTGTTCAAGTGTACTCCTTGGTATTATTACATCATACACTGCCGGCAGTGAGGAAGGAATTCCACGGGCATGATTGATGTTGTGGGCGTGAGACCCATTATTATATTTTGAGTGATGACTTTGAGGGTGTGAGTCCCTGACTTGACATGGCTACTTATATGTTGTGTACTGTAGTTTGGTTATCATACATGTCTCCTACTTTATATAGACTATTATGATTTCATTTACGATTTTTGATTCACATACTGTACTGTTATGCGACCTCATTCGGGGGGCTGCGTTCATGCCGCAGGTAGAGGTACACCAGTTGTTGATCCTCGTTCATAGGATCGCAGTTCAGCGTTTGGGAAGCTCCGTTTCTCCGGAGGCTTATCTTTCGGTATAGTCCCCTGTCATTATAGGTACTTGTACATTCAGGGGTATGGCGGGGCCCTGTCCCGTCATAGTTGTTGTTATAAAATTCTTAGAGGTCTGTAGTACTGTTGTGGGCAGGGTTTGTAAAGGATGTAACTGTTCAAGCTTTTTATGTATATACGGAAAGGTGACCGTTTGGTTAGCCTGTTTCTTATTGTATATCTGTTTCATGTTTAAGTTTTTATTTCCGCTGATTTTCCTCTGATGTTGTATCACTAGGGTGCCCGGGGTAAGGCACCAGTCACGGGCCCGAGGTCGGGTCGTGACATATTGCAGGACTTCGGCAGCAGGTTCTAGGGGAAGCACACAGCGCGCGTTACTCTATCTATCCGGGGTCGACAAAGATGTACCAAGACCTCAGATCTGTGTATTGGTGGGATGACCTGAAGAGGGACGTTGCAGAGTTTGTTGCTCAGTGCCCGAGTTGTCAGCAGGTCAAGGCGGAACACCAGAGGCCTGGTGGGTTGTTGCAGGCTATAGAGATTCCGACGTGGAAGTGAGAGGTGATCAACATGGACTTTATTACAGGGTTACCTCGCACTCAGAGGAAGAATGATTCTATCTAGGTTATCGTCGACAGGCTGACGAAATCCGCCCACTTTCTTCCCGTCAGGACGACTTTTTCGGCTGAGTATTATGCTAGACTTTACATCCGAGAGATCGTGAGACTGCATGGGGTCCCTATTTCTATCATATCGGACAGAGGAGCCTGGATTACGCTAACTTCGAGGTCTTTCCGTGGCAGGATTAGGGACGCAGGTGAGCCTCAATACTGCATTCCATCCTCAGACAGACGGACAGGCAGAGCGTACTATCCAGACACTTGAGGATATGCTGCGAGCCTGTGTTATTGATTTCAGGGGTAGCTGGGAGGATCATTTGCCGCTAGTATAGTTTGCGTATAATAACAGCTACCATTCCAGTATCCAGATGACGCCTTATGAGGCCTTATATGGGAGGAAGTGCAGGTCACCGATAGGCTGGTTCGATGTGGGCGAGGTGCAGTTAGTCGGGCCAGACTTGATACAGCAGGCAGTGGATAAGGTGAAGCTTATCCAGGAGCGGTTGTTGACAGCTCAGAGTCGACATAAGTCGTATGTGGATCATCGTCGTCGGCATATGGAGTTTGAGGTTGATGATTGGGTTTTCCTGAAGGTGTCACCCATGAAGGGTGTGATGAGGTTTGGGAAGAAAGGGAAGCTCAGCCCAAGGTACATTGGGCCTTATCAGTTTGTCCATAGGGTAGGCAAGGTTGCCTATGAGTTGGATCTGCCGTCCGATCTGGAGGCAGTGCATCCGGTTTTTCATGTTTCTATGCTGAGGAGATGTATCAGGGATCCATCTAGAGTGCACCCGATTGATGATGTCCAGGTGACAGAGGGGTTGTCGTATGAGGAGATTCCCATAGCGATACTCGATCGTCAGGTTAGGCGATCACGACAAAGGATGTGGTTTCGTCAAGATCTTATGGCGAACGAGAGCAGAGGAGATGACGTGGGAAGCGGAGGAGGACATGAGGCGTATATCCTCACTTATTCCCCACACCTCCAGGTAACTCACTTTCCTACTTGATTTTAATTATCTTATGTACTTAAGTGTTGTATTGTGGCCATGTGTGGCATTTGCGAACTGTTTAAGTTATGAAGAACTATGTCGTTTCTGATTTAATTGAATCTAGAAGGAACATTCAGGACGAATGTTTCTAAGGGGGGGAGAATGTTATACCCCGTAGTTCCTGAGTATGTATGTGAGGACGTACGTACAATTGTGTAAGCCCTAATTAGGTTAAGGATGAAATTGTGAACTTTCAACGGAAAAGATTCTGAACCTTGTGAAGGAAATTTTACGCTTTTAATATTTTAACCAATTACGGATTTTTCCGAGAGATGAAATATTTTGGACCAATAGGAGGGCGACATGTGTCACCCTTAGGTGACATGTTGGACGAAAAACTAGTGGGCAAGTGGCCAAGTCAAGAAGTCAAAATCTTGGAAGATATTTTTTGTGGAGCAAGTGGGAGGCCTTGGAAGTTTTTTGTGAGCCATGTGGCAAGCCACATGTCTCATTTTTGTGGTGGACATATGTCCCAAAGTTGTGGTGGACATATGTCCCAAAGTTGTGGTGGACACTTGGTTGGAAGACTTCACTCACACAAGCAACCAAATCTTCACCCTCCACTTGCTTGAATCTTGGCCCTTGATCGTTCTATAAATACCCCCCTTATGTTGCAAGACTTCTTCATCCACTTAACAATTTCCAAGTCTCAAAAATCCTTCCCCTTGTTGTAGTTCTCGTCCAAACTCCTCCCCCCCCCCCCCCTTTGTAGTAGCCTTCGTCCGAAACACACCCCCCTTTGGTAGAAAAATGTCTTCAACTATTGTTACTATTCCAAAATACCTTAGCCTAAATCCCTTGTAGTATTCCCAAGTTACCTCTATACTAAAAGCCCGAAAATACTACTTTATTTCCTTTAGTCACAAAACGAAACCCTAGGAAAATCTTCATAGTTGGTTGAAGTATTAAGTAGAAGTTGTTTAGAAACTTCTAAGGGTTTCTTGGAGCGGATTGGAGCGTTCAGATTAGGAGCTAAACGTTGCTCAGGATCGACTTATAATCTTGGATAATTTTGGGCTTATCGAGGTAATAATCTTTGCCCTTCTATTGTAATTGGAGATTACATACTGTAGTAGTTTAAAATTGAGTATAAGAGATATAGAAGGATGGTATAAAAGAAGAGAATTGAACTGTATTTATATAGGACTGTATTTACAGTAGACTTGTGTAGTTTGACGGGTAGGGAAATGCTGCCCAATTTTCCGTAGAATAGAGAACCTTCTGCTTAGAATATTCTACGAAGTAGTCTAGACGTTGATAGACGTATTTGACTATTATAGGTTGATACTCTGCGCGCGACATATTCGACTTGGCAGGTGGATTGAGCCGAGGAGGTATGTGATTCTTCCTATCCTCTTGAGCATGATATTTTTGATATATATATAGTACGGTAGACGTACGTGTGTTAAACTAAAATTGGTTTTACTCTAATGTCTTTTGACTTGAGTTTTAAATAATAAGAATCTTGAAGTATTTCAAAAGAGTTATGAATCATTTTTGAAAGAAAAGTAATACTTGGTTTTTCAAAAAGCTTAAGTGTTATACTAGCTTTATGGGAAGTTAGGTATAACGACTTAAGAAAGATAAGAGGAAACGGTTTACTTATTTGTTATAAAAGCCTTATAAATGATTTCTGAAGGTGTGGTAAGTTGGTTTGATAAGTAGACATATTATGATGCTACGTGTGTTAGTGTCTTGTAAACGTTTGTGTAAAGGGGGTTTCCTTGTTGTGCTTATGTTGTTTAACGATAAGCGGTTGCCGATATTATATCACTTACCCCGACTTGTTACGAGCCGAGGCTAGCCACCCCGACGCGGGAATACTTCACGCGGATCTGTGTGACCTATGCGCGAGTGCGGAGTTCCGTGATGATCACCCGTGTGTTACGCCGACGAGAATACCTCACGCGGTGCGTGTGACTACGCGACCGCGGAGTCGAGTTGATGCCGAGGTTAGCTACCCCGATGCGAGGAATACCTCACGCGACCTAGGTGGTCTATGCGGATCGCGAAGTTCGAGGATTAGGCTCGCATAATGATACTATGGGCGATCGCCTTGCTTCGATCATTAGCGCCTAGAAAAGACCGCCACGTTATATCTATTTTGCTCTTGTTTATGTTGGCACTATGCGGTTAAATTAGTTGTTCATACGTATTTGTAATTGGTTTTAAAATGCTATGATTTCATTTCGATTTTTACGCTTTCACATACTTGGTACTGTTATCGACCTCTGGGCCGCGTCATGCCGCAGGTAGAGGTACTCCTATTATTGATCCCCGCTCCTAGGATCATCGTTTCTGCTTTTGGGAAAGCCCCGTTTCTCCGGGGGCTTATCTTTTTGGGTATGATCTCCCTGTCATTGTAGCTTTATGTACATTCAGGGTATGGTGGGGCCCTGTCCCGCCATAGTTATTTACTTTCTTAGGTCCAGTCTGTTGTAAATTTTGGGATGTATTATCGGACTTGATATATATATACATGCCGAAAGACAACTTTTCTTGGATAAACTGTCTCTTATTTTACACTGTTTCATGTCTTTGATTTTATTTCCGCTGATTACTCTGATGTATATCTACTTGGGTGCCCGGGTAAGGCACCAGTCACGGGCACGGGATCGGGTCGTGACAAGAGGTACAGCCAGATAGACAGGACATGGTCCGTCAGATCCATCAGCTAGTGAGCCTTGAGGTTCGATTGATCGATACCGATGATAGTGGGGTACGGGTTCGTGAGGTTGCCGAGTCTTCCATCGTAGATGAGGTGAAGAGGCGACAGTTTGAGGACCCAGTGTTGGTACGGTATCGAGATGCAGCTCTTCGAGAGGAGAAGAGTCTATTCGAGGAAGACCATGGGTGCTAAGATTTGAGGGTCATTGTGTTCCCGATGGTCAGACTTCACAAGAAATCGTGAGGCACACAGTGCTCGTTATTCTATTCATCCAGGGTCAACCAAGTTGTACCATGACCTCAGATGTTTGTATTGGTGGGATGGCCTGAAGAGGGACGTAGCAGGTTTTGTTGCACAGTGTCCTAATTGCCAGCAGGTCAAGGTCGAGCACCAGAGGCCCAGTGGATTATTGCAGGCTATTGAGATTCCGACTTGGAAGTGGGAGGTGATCAACATAGACTTTGTTATAGGGTTACTGTTATACCCCGTATTTCCAGAGTATGTACGTAAGGGAATACGTACAAAAAGTCTAGCCTTAAAGTTTAGGCAAAACGTTTTTTTTGGGCACAACTCACAAAACGAATAGTTTTCCGACGAAACGTTTCCACAGCTTTCGTAGGGTAAATTCCGGCTATGCCATTTCTAATTTTTGCGGATTTTTCCGAGAGACGAAACATTTTGGACCAACGGGAGGGCGACACTTGTCACCCTCCAATTGATGGACTTGAAATCGTCCATTTGGACGATTTGGCTATGGTGAACACGTTTTTTGTGCCTTGTGCACAAGTCAAGGAGTTGGTAGGATATTTGTGTATAGTTAATCCTCACCCTACACTTGCCTTGCACTTGTCTTAATCTTGGCCATTGTTGGCCACTTCTTGACCTATAAATACCCCTTAGAGATGAAGAGTTCTTCATCCACAAATCTTTCCAAGTCTTGAAAATCCTCTCCTCTCCCTTGTAGCCTTTCGTCCAACACCTCCCCTCCTCAGTGAAGGCCCTTGGCCGAATACACCCTCTAGCCTAGTAGTTTGGCCGAGGCCCCCTAGCCTAGCCAAACCTACCCCTCCCTTGGTAGAAAAGTTGCCTTCTTGTATTGTTATAATGCCCAAAATACCTAGCCCAAATACCTTAGTACTTAGTAGAAGTTGTGAAGAACTTCTAAGGTTTCTGGAGCATACAACTTAGAGCAAAACCTTGCTCAGCGCGACTTTTCTAGGATATTATTGGGCTTACCGAGGTAACTAATCCTAACCCTCTTTTGAATTAGAGAATATATACTGTTGTAGTATAAGAATAAGTATAAATACTTAGAAGAATATTGCAGAATAGAATTGAACTGTTACCACATTAGAAGGGTTTAAAAGAAGAATAATCAACTGTACTTACATAGGACTATTTTCACAGTAGACTTATATAGCTCACCGGGTAGGGAAGTGCTGCCCGACTTTCCGTAGAATTGTGAACCCTCTGTTTAGAATGACCTTCAGAGTAGTCTTTGATAGATATCTGTGACTATTATAGGCTGACTCTCTGCGCGCGACATATTCAACTGGCGGTGGTTTTCATGAGAAGGTATGTGATTCTTCCTAAAGCATGATATTTTACAATATATATAACTACGGCAATGCCTCACGCTTAAGCTTTGAATAACACTTACTAAGAATGCCTCACGCTTAAGCTGAATAACATTTACTGTGAATGCCTCACGCTTAAGCCCAATAATAAAGATCCGAAAGCATTTCAAAAGAATCTCAATCATTTTTAATGAAGAGAACTAATTGGTTTTTAAGCGAAGCTTAAGAGTTATACTAGCCTTATGGGAAGTTAAGTATAACCACTTAAGATTGATAAAAGAAACATTTGCCTATGTGTTTATAACAGCCTTATATTGAATTGTGAAAAGAATAATAAGATGGTTTGATAAGTAGACATGATATGATGCTATGTTTGTTAGTGTCTTGTAACGTTTGTGAAAAAGAGTATTCTTGTTGTGCTTATGTTGTTTAACGATAAGTCGTTAGGTTAGTGTAGCATCACTCACCTCTTGACATATTGCACGGGTTAAGTCGCCTCCACGCGGGTATACTCGGTGATGCGGGACCATGATTCGAGAATACCTCATGCGGTCCAAGGGACCTATGCGGAGCTACGGAGTTCCGTGTTAGTGCGGGTTATACCTCACGCGGCCTACATGTGGCCATGCGACGACGAGTCCAGATACGCCGAGGAGTAGCTACCCTCGATGCGGGTTATGTACCCTACGCGCCTATGTGATTGGCCTATGCGGACTACGGAGTCCGTGATTAGGCTTGCATGGTGATACTACGCAATTGGCCTGCCGATCATTCGCGGCCTAGAAAAGACTTATTCTACTTCACCTATCACGCTTGTTTGTGATGTGCACTATGCGGTTTCTCGTTGTTTCATACATACTTGCAAAACTGCTTTTAAATGATATGTTTCATTTAAGTATTTTACAAGTTTCATATACTTAGTACTGTTATCGACCTCCTTCGGGCTGCGTTCATGCCGCAGTAAGCGGCAAGCAGTGCTAGATCCACATTCTTAGGATCTCTACGTTGGTGTCTGAGCTCCATCTTTTCCGAGGCTCTACTTTGGGTATGATCTCCTGTTGTAGATAGTTTTGTACGAGGTATGGCGGCCCTCCCGCCATAGTTGTATATTTCAGAGGTCTGTAGTCATGTATGCGATTGTCGGATGAATCGCTAAACCATGTTTATATATATATATATGCCGAAAGGCGATGTTTTCTCACATAAACTGTGTCTTATTTTATAAACTGTTTCATGTCTTGTTTATATTTCCGATTACTGATGTATGACTACTTGGTGCCGTGAGGCACGATCACGCCCCGAACGGGTCGTGGCGATTACCTCGCACTCGAGGGAAGCACGACTCCATTTGGGTTATTGTTGACAGTCGATTGAAATCAACCCATTTCCTTCCAGTCAGGACGACGTTTTTGGCTGAGGACTATGCCAGATTGTACATCAGAGAGATTGTGAGGTTGCACGATGTCCCGGTGTCGATTATATCAGATAGAGGAGCCCAGTTTATGGCTAACTTCTGGAGGTCTTTCCATAAGGGATTAGGGACCCAGGTGAGTCTCAAGACAAAGATTTCATCCTCGGATCGACGGGCGGAAGAACGACTATCCGCAACGAGGATATGTTGCGAGCTGCGTGATTGATTTCGGGTAGTTGGGAGGATCATTTGCCTCTTGTGGAGTTTGCGATAACAACGGCTACCATTCCAAAGATACGACGGGCGCCATACGAGGCTTTATATGGCGGAAAAGTAGGTCGCCGATTGGTTGGTTCGACGTGGCGAGGTGCGATTAGTTGGCCTAGACTTGGTTCAGAGGTCGTGGATAAGTGAAAGCTTATCCAGAGAGATCGTTAGCGGCTCGAGTCGGCATAAGTCATACGCGGATAATCGGCGTCGGCATTTGGAGTTTGGTGTAGCGATTGGGTCTTATTGAAGCGCGCCACCACGGCGGTGTGATGAGATTCGGAAAGAAGGGGAAACTCCCAAGGTACATTGGGCCCTACCAGATCGTCCGGCCGAGTAGGCAAGGTTGCCTATGAGTTGGATCTGCCATCGAGTTAGAGGCGGTACATCCGGTCTTCCATGTTTCTATGTTGCGGAAGTGTATCGGAGATCCAAAGAGTTTTCCCGCTAGTGAGGTCCAGTGATAGAGGGTTATCGTATGAGAAAGTCCCATAGCGATACTCGATCTCCGTGTCGCGATCATGACCAAGGATGTGGCTTCCACAAAGTCTTGTGGAGGAATGATAACCGGGAGGAGATGACTTGGGAAGCGGAGGAGGACATGTTGAGGAAGTATCCTCACTTATTCCCTACACCTTCAGGTAATTCGTTTTCCCTTACTTGTCAAGTTTTAATTGAAGTATTTATTTTGCTTAAATGTTATTATGTGGCCATGTGTGGCAGTATTGGTATGTCGGGGTTGTGAAAGGAAACTATGTCGCTAATTATAAGTTTGACTCCGAAAGAACATTCGGGGACGAATGTTTCTAAGGGGGGAAGAATGTTACACCCCGTATTTACAGGACATGTTTTAAGAACGTACGTAAGAACTCAGAAATGTTAAGATTTGAGACTTGTAAAAAATTATCGGAATTATGAAGTTGTCGGAAAACGTAATATTGTGACGAATGGGAGGGCGACACGTGTCACCCCCCCCTTATGTAGCCTTGGACGATTTTGGCAAGGACAAAAGGGTCATTTGACCTTTGTAGGATGACTAAGTCTTGCAACTTGAAGAGCTTGACAATGTTGACTTGGTCAATGGGACCACAAGTCTTGATATTTAAAGAAACTTCATCCAAGCCTCACATTTGGGCACATCTTGACCCTCCATTGAACTATATAGTAGTACTAGTAGCAAGACAAGCTCAACACTTAGCCAAATTTTTCAAGAATTTGAAGAACTCCAAGAGCAAGCTCTCGGGTTCACCTCCTTTGAAAAGAAAAAAAATTTGTTTCTTGTCCATTAAGCTCCACACTTTAAACCAAGGTTCATGAGTATATTGTAAGTGTATCTCAATAGAAAAATCCCGGAAAAAGATAGTTTTCGTATTAGTCGCAAGATGAAAACCTAGTTGTTTTTCTAGGTTTTGTTTGGAAGATTGAAGGAAAGTTGTTTGTGTTGCTCTAAGGGTCTCAAGTAGCGGATTGAAGTGTCTAGAAGAGGCTCTAAGTTGCTAAGGAGCGACTTCGGATTTGAAGTTGGACTAAGAATCGTTGAGGTAATAATCTTGTCTCTTAAGTGTTACAAGATTGTATATTGTTGTTAGCCTTACATGGTTGCTAGCATGAAGTATATGTGTTGAAGTTTATAAGTATTATGGATTGATTGTAGCCTTAAATCCGAATTGTCATTTAAGCCATGTGAAGTTGGATTACAATTTGGTCGTTTATTAGAATCGTCGCATGTTACTTACTTGAAGATTATAGTAGTTATAATCGATTGCGACTTGATATCATGTTATGCTAACAACTTGGATTGAAATGGAAATTGGATAAGAATTGGTGTTATTGTACTCAATGTGGCCGAATTGGACTAGTAGTTTGTATTAGTTTGATATCTTTTGTGGGGCGGAATTTTACACGTCTAGTAGGCGTGTAATCCTCTATTGTTAATTGCATTGATTGGGCCTTAAATGTGGCGTGTTTGGTTATTGAATTCGGCCTTGAAAAAGGTGGCAAAGTATGTAGATACAAAGGAGGTGCTGTCCGATTTTCCGTAGAATTTAGTGACTTTACACTTATAATATTCTACGTTTGAAGTAAGACGTTAATAGACGTCTTGTGGACATTATAGGTTGACATACTACGGGCGGGATATTGTACTTAGCAAGTGGATTGACCCGAAGAGGTATGTAGAACTTTCCTATCTTTTGAGCATGACTAGTTGCACGTATATAGTACGGTAGACGTACAAGACCTTGATATCCTTTACTAGTTTTATGAATAGCCAAGTCGGGTGAGTTAGGAGATTAACTCCCTTCTTTGAAAGTATTAAGGATGTCTTAAGTTTTATTAAAGTTAAGGGACTTGAAGAGTTTTAAAGTATGTGATACTTGTTTCGTTTTAAACGTATAAGTCCCTTGGATAGGAAATTGTATTTTACTAAGGTCTAAAGTGAATATAACGACTTTATGGGAAGTTGGTTATATTAGCTTTATGGAAAGATAAATGACTTGATTTAATGAAAGGCAATTTGATTTTAAGGCATCAATTGCCTAAGGTTTTATAAGAAAAAGAGTCACCTGTTTTAGAAACCTAACTTTATTTCTAAAGGTATTGTGACTTGTCTTGAAAAGTAATTTTGACTTGATACTACGGTTAATAGTATCTTGGAAGTTTTATACGAAAAAGAGTCATTTTTAAAAGAGTGGAAGTATGTAGTACTTGGGTTAAATTCCCGGATTTCTATAAAAGACATGTTAGTGCCTTAAGTAAACTAAAATGAGAGTGTATGTGAGCGAGAATAATAAGAAGTTAGGGGATTTCTTAACTTGCTTATATATTGTATGATAAGCCGGTAGTGCTTATGTTATGTATGATAGCCGGTTTGTGCTAGTGGTATATTATTCATTACGGGGTCATTCCCCGGGTTTGTGGCATTTGCATATTCCGTGGATTTGCTACCCACGATGCGAGGAATACCTCATGCGAGTCTGTAAGGGCTTATGCGGGTGAAATAGTCCCATGCGGGCGGGTACATCCTATGCGAGGAATACCTCATGCGAGTCTGTAAGGGCTTATGCGGGTGAAATAGTCCCATGCGAGGAATACCTCATGCGGGTCCACACGACCTATGCGGGTGAAATAGTCCCAGGAGTAGGATTGCTTAATGATACTGCGGGCGGGTGGTCCTGCTTTGATCGTGAGCTTCCTATTTTTATGTTGTAAGTATACTCCTATTTACTCTCATTGTTAATAAGCACAGTGTACTGTAATTTGATTATCATACATGTCTCCGACTTTGTTTTAAACTTATAATGTAATTACAGTATTTTCCAGTTTTACATACTTAGTACATATTGTGTACTGACCCCCTTCCTCGGGGGCTGCGTTCATGCCGCAGTAGGGTAAGCGGTGGTGGATCCTCATTCTTAGGATCACTTATCGACGTCGAAGCTCCATTTCTCGGAGGCTTGTCTTTTAGTACGATCTTCCTAATGTTGTAGATTTATGTACATTCAGGGTATGGCGGGCCCTGTCCCGCCACGATTGTTATTCCTAGAGGTGCGTAGTCACATTTGTGGTTTGACCGTAAAAACCGAGTTATACGCTTTGCTTTTGATTATGCATATTTTATGGCGGCCTTATCGGCCAGCTGTGATGTTATTGTCTAAACATGTTGTATGTTGTGTATGTTCATTGCTATTCTCTCGATGTATACAGAACAGGGTGCCTGTAGGGCACGATCGCGCCCTGTGGTCGTGACATGAACGACGTCGACACTTGGAGTTCAGGTTGACGTTTTAGTATAAGTATTGTTATGTGGCCATGGGTGGAATATTTTTGTATGAAGGGTGTAGTAGAAGGAGACTATGTCGCTACCTAATTAGATTGGACTCCGAAAGAACATTCGGGGATGAATGTTTCTAAGGGGGGAAGAATGTTACACCCCGTAATTCCAGGACATGTGTCTAAGAGAATGTACGTGAGAAGATACGACTTTAAGTTTGAAACGAAAGAAAGAATTGTTTTCCAAAGGGAAAGGTCTTCCAAACCTTGGGAAAGATTAATGTTTGTAAATTGAGACTCGTAAAATTTATCAGAATTATGGAAATGTCGGGAAACGAAGTATATGGACGAATGGGAGGGCAACACGTGTCACACCCCCCCCCTACTTAGGCATGGACGAAAATGGACATGGAATTGGTCAAGTCTTGAACAAGCCAAGGCTTGACATATTTGACTTAGTCAACTAGCCCACTTGACATTAGATCTTTTAATCCCAATGAATCTAGACCACACAAGTGTTATAATCTTGACCATTGGAAGTAGTATATCATCACACTAATAGCAAGACAAGTCCTACACTTAGAAAAAAAATTGCAAAACTTTAGGTGTTCATAGTGTTGCTCTCGGCTTTGTGCCTAAATGGAAGACAAAAATTTTCATTTGTGGTTCATTATTCACAAGACTTTAACCCAAGGTTCCTAGGGGTATTGTAAGGATATCTCAATAGAAAGATCCCGGAAAAATGACGTGTTTACGTTAGTCGCAAGGCGAAAACCTAAGGTGTTCTTCAACTTTGAAGATGGAACTTGAAGAGGAGTTCTTCATAAGCTTCTAAGAAGTGCTTAGAGCGGATTAGAACATAAGAAGAGGAGCTAAAAGTTGCTAAGGATCGACTTTTACGCTTGGACATTATTAGGGATTATTGAGGTAAAATCTTCATCTTCTTAATGTAATTGAAGATTACATGTTATAGTAGTTAAGAAATGAGAATGTGGTATATAGAATGAAGTTGAAAAGATTTGGATTATGTCGACATGTTAAAACCGAAAATGGACTAGTTAGCCATTAATGTTGTAACCAATTTGGTCGATAGTTACAATCGTCGCATGTTAAGAAAGAAAGGATTTATAGTTGTTGTAATTGTTATTATGTATATAACATGTTGGGATAACAACTTGGATTGAAAAAGGAATTGAAAGGAAATTGATAATTGTTGTGACAATGGTAGCCGAATATGGCTTGGAAATACTGGACAGTTTTATATTTATTGTGGGGCAGAATTTTACACGTCCTATTAGCGTGTAATCCCCTTTGTATTGCTAAATTGTTGGGCCTTAAATGTGGCATTTGATTATTGATTTTCGGGCCTTGAAAAAGGTGGAAAAGTATGTAGAAACAAAGGAAGTGCTGCCCGATTTTCCGTAGAATAAGAGTCCTTATACTTAGAACTATTCTACGTTGAAAGCTATAAGTAGATAGGCTTATTATGGTCATTATAGGTTGGCATTCTACGTGCGACAAATTCAAGATAGCAAGTGGATTAAGCCGAAGAGGTATGTGAACTCTTCTTATCTCTTGAGCATGAATCTTATGAAATGTATAGTACGGTAGACATACGTGTTTTAAATGAACTCGGTTTCATTTTGGTATCCTTGTATGGATTTTCGAAAGTGTAGTAACTCGCTTTCAAAGAAGTATATGTTACTTGACTTGAAAAGTATAGAATACTTGATTTTGGAAAAGCATTGATAACTTGATATTCTAAATTAAGAGACTTGATATTCTAAGTTAAGAGACTTGATATTCTAAGTTAAAGAGACTTGATATTCTAAGTTAAGAGGCTTGATATTCTAAGTTAAAGAGACTTGATATTCTAAGTTAAGAAACTAGAGTTCTCAAGTTAAGAGACTTGAAGTATTTTGAAAGTTATGTAACTTGATTTGAATGTATAAGTCTCTTGGTTATAAAAAGAACGAATTAGTCTAAGACATAAAGAGTTATAACGGCTTTATGGGAAGTTAGTTATAACGGCTTTATGAAAGGTTTAAGATGTCCTGAATTCTAAAGCATAAAGTTAGTATAACGGCTTTATGGGAAGTTGGTTATAACAACTTTATGGAAGGTTAAAGGAATGGTTTCCTCTAGTAATGTAAACAAGGATTAATGACTTGAAATAAAGAAGGGCAAATTGATTTGAAGGTATCAATTGCTTAAAGTTTTAAAGTAAGGGTCACTTGATTTAGAAGCCTAGAAATGTATTTCTAAAAATGTAGTGACTTGTTTGAAATGTAGACATGTATTGATACTACGGGTGTTAGTATCTTGGAGTTTTATATAAAAAGGGGTCTTTTAAAAAGAATGTAAGTACGTAGTACTTAGGGTTAAATTCCCGGATTTTATGTGAAACGAAAGTGCCTTGAGTTTATAAAATGAAATTCATTTTTGTATGATAATGAAAGTCTAAAGATTTTATGAACTTTCCTATGCTTGTTTGTGATAGCCTTTGAGTGCAAGTATTATATTTTTACGCTACCGTGACTTTCAGTTGGAGGGCCACCTGTCTTGTTGTGAATTTACTTGGACGTACCGATAGTGATGGGGGATTCCACGGGTATGCTTCCATTGTGATTGATCATTGGACATGCTTATACGATGTGGGATTCCGGGGCATGCGACCATGATGCGGGTTAAATCCCCGGGTGATATTGTTATTCCATGGACTAGACCTCCATGAGGTTTAGTGTCGCAGGATGGTCTGGTAGTTAGCTTTCGTACTTGCCCCAGTCAGTGGCTGACGCAGGATGGTCTGGTAGTTGGCTTTCGTTCTTGCTCCCGTCAGTTCTATGGCACAGTTTGGTACGGTAGACTCTGGTAGATAGCTTTCGCACATTCCCCGGTCATATCTCATTACGACAGGCTGGATCTGGTAGTTGGCTTTCGTACTTGCCCCGATCAGTTTTATGATGCAGGCTGGATCTGGTGGTTCGCTTTCCTACTTGGCCCGTACAGTTTTTATGACACAGGTGGGACCCGGTGTTCATGTATACTTATTGGTGTTATATTATATCATGTACTGCCGACAGTGAGGAAGGAGTTCCACGGGCATGATTGATATTATGGGCGTGAGACCCATTGTTATATGTGAGTAATGACTTGAGGGCTTGTGTCCCTGACTTGACACGACTGCTTATATATTGTGTACTGTAGTTTGGTTATCATACATGTCTCCTATTTTATATAGACTGTTATGATTTCATTACAGTATTTTCAGTTTCACATACTTGGTACATATTTCGTACTGACCTCCTTCGGGGGGCTGCGTTCATGCCGCAGGTTGAGGTACATAGCTTGCTGATCCTCATTCTTAGGATCACTGTTCAGCTGGTTGGAAAGCTCCATTATTTCGGAGGCTTTGTATTTTTGGTACAGTTCCCTGAGGTTGTAGATTTATGTACATTCAGGGGTATGGCGGGGCCCTGTCCCGTCACAGTTGTTATGTCAAAAATTCTTAGAGGTCTGTAGTCATATCTTGTGGATTGGGTTGTGTAAAAAAAAAGAGGTAACTGCTTTTTGGGTTACATGTATATTTTTGGAAGGTGGCCTTATCGGCTAGCCTGTTATTTATTTCTTTTGAGATGTATGTATGTTTCGCTACTATTCTCTGATGTATACATATAAAGGGTGCCCAGGTAGGGCACCAGTCGCGGGCCCGGGGTTAGGTCGTGACATTCACATACCATAAGAGTCTACAATATATATTTCACTAGAAAGAGCTAAATTTAAGGCAAAGAAGGTGGCTGGAATTATTAAAGGACTATGATGTCGACATTTTATATCACCCCCGGTAAGGCGAGTGTCATAGCTGATGCTTTAAGCTAAAAGTCTATGGGAAGTTTGGACGGTATCAAAGCTAATAAGCAATATATGACCAAAGAACTACGTCACTAAGCCAGTTAAATGTTCGACTTTTGGATATAGATGACGGAGGAGCGGTGGTGTAGAATACCGCAAAATCATCTTTAATAATTGAGGTAAAAGCGAGACAATTTTATGACCCCGAGTTGGTATGAATGAAAGAATGGATTCCCCTACAGAAGAAGATGATATTGGAGCTTACAAGGGTCGACTATGTGTACGAAGTGTGGGAGGACTCCAAGAGAAAATTATGGCTGAGATCCACCAGTCCAGATATTCCATTCATCCTGGATCAACAAAGATATATCATGACCTTCGGTAGGTCTATTGGTGGAATGACATAAAAAAAGATATCGCGACATTTGTAGCTCAATGTCTGAATTGTCAACAAGTTAAGGTTGTGCATCAAAAGCCTGGAGGCTTGCTACAACACATTAAAATCCCTACTTGGAAGTGAGAAATGATAAATATGGATTTTATCACTCGTTTACCCCGTTCCTATCAGAAGTTTGATTCCATTTGGTTATCGTCGACAAACTTATGAAATCAGACCATTTACTACTTGTTCGTACTACTTTCTCGGTGGAGGATTATGCCAAATTGTATATTAAGTAAATAGTTTTGTTGTGTGGTGTTTCAGTATATCATATCTGACATAGGTGCTCATTTTATGGCTCACTTTTAGAAGTTATTCCAGAAAGGGTTAGGCACCCAAGTGAACCTCAGCATGGCTTTCCATCCATAGACCGACGGTCAAGCCGAGCACATGATTCAAACACTCAAAGACATCCTATGGGCTTGTGTATTAGATTTCAAAGATGGATGGGACAATCATTTTCCCCTTATCGAGTTTGCTTATAATAATATCTATTATTCTAACATCAAGATGACCCCGTATGAGGCATTGTATGGGAAGAAGTGTAGATCCCCAATTAGCTAGTTTGAAGTAGGTGAATCCGGGTTATTAGGTCCCAATTTGATCCAACAGGCAGTTGAGAAGGTAAAGCTAATCTAAGAGCACCTATTGACTGCCCAGAGTCGGTAGAAATCTTATTTAGATGTTTGACGCCGTGATTTGGAATTCACAATTGATGATTGGGTATTCTTAAATGTTTCTCATATGAAAGAAATTATAAGGTTTGGCAAGAAAGTGACACTTAGCCCCAGATACGTCGGGTCATATAAAATTATCCGCAGGATAGGCCGGGTGGATTATGAATGTCATGCCCCGAACCCCGAGCCCGCGACTGGTGCCCTACCTGGGCACCCTTCTATTCATACAACATAACAAACCGCGGAAGATAAATAACACTCATTTTTTTTTAAAACAAAGGCAAAGCCGATAAGACTGCCATAATATAAATCACCCAAAAGGGTCTACACTATTCAATAATGTAAATACAACTCTAACCAGTCCAGCCCACATATGAATACAGACCCCTAAGATATTGGGCAAATACTATGACGGGACAAGGCTCCGTCGTACCCCTGAATATACCTAGCCATAATGACAAGCTCCGGAACATTGGAACCATCTCAAAATGCTGAACCAGGATCCTAAGCTCGCGGATCCACAACTGAGTATCAAGAACTGCGGACATGAACACAACCCCCCAAAGGGGGTCAGTACAACAAGGTACCAAGTATGTAAACAAGAAGTACAGTAAGCAATATCATAACTGTACACAAGAATGACAGGAGCAAGTATGAAAAACGAATACCAGATCCTACCGTGTCATAAAACAATCAGAGTCAACTGTACCTTGTATCACTGTACTACTGTAACACCGTACCACTCTCACATATGAAAGCCATGTCAAAAATCTGGGACACCTGCCCTCAGCATATAATATCACAGAAGCATGCTCGTGGAATACAACATCACCGTCAGCATGTAACAAGTATAATGTACCCTACCAGTACATTGTGCCTTTTTAACAAAGTGAGTGAACAAGAATAAACTTTGACGGTTTTAAAACAGGAAGCTTATGATTAACCTAGGGCCATCCGCCCGTAGTATCATTATGCAATCCTACTCCTGGGACTATTTCACCCGCATAGACCGTATGGACCCGCATGAGGTAATCTCCTCGCATAGGCTGTATTAGCCCGCATAGGCCACATGGACCCGCATGAGGTAATCTCCTCGCATAGGAATGGTCCACCCCGCATGGGACTATTTCACCCGCATGAGCCCTACAGACTCGCATGAGGTACTCCTCGCATCGTGGGGAGCAAATCCACGGAATATGCAAATGCCACAAGCCCGGGGAATGACCCCGTAATGAATAATATATCACAGGCACAACCGACCAACATAATCACGTAACATAAGTACAATCGGCTATCATAATCTAATAACATAAGCACAACCGGCTATCATAATCTCATAACATAAGCACAACCGGCTATCATAATCTCATAACATAAGCACAACAGGCTATCATAATCTCATAACATAAGCACAACCGGCTATCATAATCTCATAACATAACCCGACCTATGTGTAGGCTCGGTGTGTCTCATAACATAACATTTTAAGCCGCCTTTTAACTTCTTCTTAAGTCGTTATAACAACTTCCCATAAAGCTATTATAACAACCTTTCATTTTAGAGAACTTAAGACAATTTTATTTCTTATCACATTGGGGAAACTAAACCCAAAAGTACTACGTACATACATACTTAAAATGAATCATGCAACTCATTTTCCTTAAATCAACAAACGTATACTTTTAAAACTCAAGTTACATACTCTTTTGAAATCATTCTTCTTAACTCTTGAAATAAATCAAGAAGCCATACTTTTTAAATCAAGTCATTCCTACCTTTAAAAATCAAGTCTCATAACTTGAAAAATAAAGTCTCATAACCTTTTAGGAAATCAAGGTTCATAGTCTTATAACTTCATAACATAAATTCTATAAAATCAATTCACTTACTTTTATAAGTCGTGAATAGGTTATACTCGTTTATAACGATTTTTTCCATTGAGCCATGATCTAGAAAATGTAATACAATTTTGTCTCATCTTAGTTTCTATGCAGATGGAAGATTCTACTCATTTCAATGTAATTAATTACCGATACATTTTCATTAACGCTGCAATGGCTTGTTCGGTCCTTTTTTGTTTCATTAGTGAAGTAAGTTAGCAAGGTCCACTAGACTCCAATACTTCCTAACGACTCTTACCAACATCCCCCATAAGACTTGGTAAGAACTTAGGAATATTCTAGACATGCCTTTAGCATAAATTCAATAACAGGAATACTTCTTATGACAAGGAAAGTATACTCTAGAACAAGTCATGTATACCCATAACAACAAGACAAGTATACTTCAAATATCAAGACAATTATACTCCTAACCACAAGGCAAGTATACTTCAAATATCAAGGTAAGTATACTCCTAACCACAAGGCAAGTATACCATAAAAATACTCATGTCTATTGAAAGAAGAAGTTCACATACCTCGTGACGACTAACCCATACGACAAGTAGCAAAATGCTCTGAAGTACTTCAATCTCATCGGTTATTCCTTAAGCCAAGTAGACTCTGCTACACGTAGTACTTCAACCTTAAATGGCCATAGTACTTCTATCAATATCATAGTTACTTAGTATAAGACTTATACCAAATAATGCCCTCTAATTCTACCGAAATTCGGGCAGCACTTCCTTTGTTTCTACGTACTTTTCCACCTTTTCCAAGGCCCGTATTCATCAACCAAAATGCCACATTTAAGGCTCAACCAAACAGCTAACCAAAGGAGATTACACGCCTAACTGGACGTGTAAAATTCTGCCCCATAATTCATATATAATAGTCCATTATTATTAAGGCCAATCTCGGCTACAATAATGACAACATATAGTCCTTTTTCCATTCCTTATAACCCAAGTCGTTATTCCAACATGTTATACAAGTCATAAACATTATAACAACTAAATTCCCTTTCTTGTATAACATGTGACGATTATAACTAACAACAAAATTGATTAACATCTTCAATGGCTAACATGCCATTTCTCGGCTTTTAACCTTCCAATGTATCTTAACACTTATTAAGCTTCATTCCTTATATCACAAGTTCATTTATCAATTACTACAACATGTAATCTTCAATTACATAGGAAGACAAGGATCATTACCTCAATAAGCCCAAAATATTCCAAGGATCTCGCCCGCTTTAGCTCTTTTCCGCACTCTTCTTCTTTACGACCCAATCCGCAATTAATGACCCTTAGAAGCTTCTAACCAACTTCTATTCTTGCTTTAATACCAAAAGTGAAGAACACCTTAGGATTTGTTTCAAACCCTAACCACGTTTCGTGAAGATTTAGGGAATGTGGGAGTTCAATCTTGGCTAATCCCTTTGTTAATATCCTTCATCTAGTGTGTAAGAACAACAATTGTAAGATTCAACAATCCTTGCCTTTGGTTCTTGGCCAAAGAGAAAATGAGAGAGAGAGAGAAGATCAAGTATTTGGATGAAGTTTTGTGTAGAATGGCCAAGTCTTGCAAGACTTGGCCAAGATATAGGCCTTTTATTGTTCTACAAGTTGGGAGGGACACTTGTCGCCCTCCCATAGGTCCTTTACAACAAATATCTTCTAATTTTACACCCTTTCCGCATAAAATCCCGCCTCGGCGCCGCGGTCCTGCAGCCGGCGCCGTGGCGCTGAAACTTCAGAAGATTTCCGGACTTACGGAGCCACGGCCCTGAAATCGGCGTCGTGGCGCCTGACTGAAAACTGATTCCTTCTCTTCTGTCAGCTGAACTTGCAACGTCCATAACGTTCTGCTCCAATGTCCAAACGATGAGCAGTTTGTTGCGTTGGAAACTAGACTCAACGAACTTCATACTAGGATTTTGACACACCTAAAAACTCCTAATATACTAGGAGATATACCGCTCCAAAGTTGACTGAAAATCTGTCCAAAAACATTCTGTCAACTTATCTTTCCAAATTCAAATCTTATTTCCTTTCGTACGTTCTCATCTCATTCTCTTGGAATTACGGGGTGTAACATTCTCCCCCCCCCCCCCCTTAGAAACATTCTTCCTGAATGTTCTTTCTAAGCCTCTAACTACACATGCATCGGTATAGTCTTCACTACTATACTTACGAAACCCATTTTGCACATATGGCCACAATATATCACACATGCATATACATAAGTCAAAGCCAAACGAGGAATCAAATCTAAGGTGAGTATCACCACTATTAACTCCCATTTATGGCCTAAAATATTCTCTTTTCGTACCTTCTTTTCTCATACAATAAACACTTCAATTCCTTTAACACTTGTTCGTTCCTTTTCTTAATTGTCGTACACTTCTCGTACTTCCAACCTTTATTCTAGTATACGTACATGATCTCGCATATTGCTTCTGTTTTCAAATCCTTTGAGTTACTATATCCAAACTTGGTCATTATACTTAGATCCAATTTCCGTAAGGCCCTTCTCGGCCCTCACGACCCGGTTCTGGTGGAACGCGTCCACGAACTCGTACAACGATTATCTAGACTTGGGTCTTGCACCCTCGTGATCATATCACATAGCGGGACCACCTCAAACTGACCCCACTCAATTTAGTGCCACGGGTTGACCCGTAATTGGTCCTCAATCCCCCCATGGTCGCACTTAATTCTCATTCTTGGTCTGAAATAAATCTTTCTACCCGAGAAGGCCTTGTACATCTAAGGTCTCTGCGGTCATCAATGTTCCAAGGTTCACATTCATTCCACGTTCCAAACTTACATTATCAGTCCCCACATACGGGAAATGTAGCTTCTCAATCTCTCACAAACATGTTGTCTTACTCACAACAACTCTAATTACTCCATACCATTATTATTCACGCAATCACTTAAGCGTACCACACCGCTTAATCTAACAACATGGTATGTTATCCAATCAATAAAGCATGATCTCTTTTAAGAGTCTATAACAATCTCAGACCGTTCATTACCTTCTGACCATTCCAAATCAGTACATAAATAAAGCCTAGGTGTGGGTTCAATAAACTGTTTCACACCTTCCAAGTAATTACTAAGGCTTAACCGACTCCTGCTAAACCATAATCATTCCAGGTAACATACATATTACTCCAAATAAATACATTCGTACAGATACTTCCTCAATATACCTACTATACGATAATTTACCAACCTGGATACGCAATCCATATAATCCTTTCTGGGCCACCGTTGCCTTTCTCATAGCTGCAATCACAATAACACGTTAGGGAGAGACTACCCTAACTGTTATACCCCGTATTTCCAGAGTATGTACGTGAGGGCGTACGTATAATAATTTAAGCCTTAAAGATTGGCTAGTTTCGAAATTGTACACAACACCCGATTAGAGTCGTTTTTCGACGAAACGTTTCCACAACTTTCGTAGGGAAAATTCCGGCTATGTCATTTATTATTTTTGCAGATTTTTCCGAGACACGAAACATTTTGGACCAACGGGAGGGTGACATGTGTCACCCTCACATTGGATGAAGTGGGCGGTAATGCTTGGCCGAATGGGTCTTGTGTAGTAGGTAGGATATTTTTGTGCAAGTTGTGTGGTAGATGGATAAGGTACACATGGTGGAAATCTAACCCTACACTTGCACCACACTTGTCTTCATCTTGGCCATTGGTTGGCCTTCACTTGACCTATAAATACCCCTCTAGTTGAAGACATTCTTCATCCAAAAATTGAGCAATCTTTCTAAGTCTCAAACCCTCCCTCTCCCTCTTGTGATCTCGTCCGCCACACACCCCTCCCCCTCTTGAAGGCCCCTTGGCCGAAACCTACCCCCCCTAGCCTAGTTGTCTCGTATAAATACCCCTTGTTGTGGTATAGAAATACTCTCCTAGTATTGTTATAATGTCCAAATACCTTGGCCCAAATACCTTGTAGTATTCCCAAGGTTACACTTATACAAGCCCAGAAAATACCATTATACTTTCCCTCAGTCACTAAAACGAAACCCTAAGTAAATCTTCACCCGTAGTTGAAGTTATAAGTAGAAGTTGGTTAGAACTTCTAAGGGTTGGTTGGAGCGGGTCGGAACGCACGGAGTAGGAGCTAAATCTTGCTCAGAATCGACGTATTAACTCGGATAATTTTGGGCTTATCGAGGTAAACATTCTTGACCTTCTGTTGTAATTGGAAATTACATGTTGTAGGAGTATATAGTTAAGTATACTATATATAGAACTGACCATAGTTGTGCGGCAATGTCTTTTGACTTAAGCCTGAATAATACTTACGGCAATGTCTTGCGACTTAAGCCTGAATTTTAAGAACTGAACTGAACTGTAATTACATAGGGCTGTATTACAGTAGACTTGTGTAGCATTACTGTGTAGTAGAATTGTACACGTCCGGTTAGACGTGTTAACCCCCCCTGGTTGGCTTGGTAGCCTCGTTAAGGAGGAGATTTACGCTGCATGTGGGGAGGTCTTCGAATTTTCTGTAGAATATGGAACGATGAGATCTAGATGTTAATAAGCGCCTTGTGGCCTTATAGGTTGAAGTTACGTGTGGTGCGATCTACGTGGCTTAAGGAGTAGCCGACGGTTTGAGGTACTTGGAGCATTTTGCTATTAGTCGATAATCGTCGCGAGGTATGTGAACCTCTTCCTATCTTTTCCAGCATGATATGTGTATAACTATGTAGTACGGTAGACGTACATGTGTTAAATGTAATTGATTGGTAAAACATAAAGGGTTATAACGGCTTTATGGGAAGTTGGTTATAACATCTTTATGTAGGTTAAGAAATGCCTTGTGGTTTTTAAAGGGTAATTGATTGGACTTATAACTGACTTAATGTGTGACCATAAAGAGACTTGACCTGAATGAATTAATATGAGTTTTGTGTGAAACCTCATTCGTGAGTAATGAGTACTTGGTTTTTAAAAAAAAGAATAATGTTTTACTGATTCGGAAATCAGAATGTGTATCGACAAACCACTGCAGCGTTAATAAAGTAAATGTATTAAATAAATGAAGTATTATATTAAAACCAGTAGAAACCTCCATCTGCATAGAAGCTAAGATGAGACAAAATGATATTACATTTTCTAGATCATGGCTGCTTAATAAGATTGATTATGAACAGGAATAACATACACTCATATAAGGCATATGTTTTCTCAGATTGTTCAAAAAAGAATTATATTCTTAAATGATTAAGACTATGAACTATGAACTTTTCTAAAATTAAGAAACTTGAGTAAGTGAAATTAGGCAAACTGGAACTTTAGGAAAAAGAATGTTGTTAAGAAGGAAAGTGTTTTGGTTTACCTAAAATGTGAGTCACTCTATTTTTTTAATACTACGGGTATCGGGTGACTTTTATAAAAGGAATGAACCTCTTTAAAAGGAATTTAACGTACGTAGTACTTTAGGGTTAAAACCCGGACTTTGGCATAAAATGAAAGTACTTTGAGTTGTGTATGACTTGCCTATGCTTGTTGTGGTGAAACCTGCCTATGCTTGTGATGATAGCCTTTGTTGTGCAAGTGTTGTATTTACGGTTACCGCGTCTCTCGATAGAGGGCCGGTTGACTTGTTGAGAACTTACTTGGACGTGCTGGCAGTGACGGAGAATTCCACGGGTATGTTTCCATTTTGATTGTTGTCTTGTTGATTGATGTCACATGGACATGTCTACACCGATGCAGAATTCCGGGGGCATGTGGCCATGCGGCAGGGTTGATTACCCGATATATTGTTATTGTGGTCACATGGACATGTCTACACCGATGCAGAATTCCGGGGGCGTGTGTCCATGCGGCAGGGTTGATCACCCAGTATATTATTCTGGATGTTACATGGGCATGTCTACACCGATGCAGAATTCCGGGGGCATGTGGCCATGCAGCATTGTCATTATTGTTGCATCATGGACATGTTTACACCGATGCAGAATTCCGGGGGCATGCGGCCATGATGCGAACATGATTGGTGTTGTGGGCGTGAGACCCATAGTTATATTTGAGTGATGACTTTGAGGGCGTGAGTCCCTGACTTGACTACTTTTATATGGCATACTGTATTTTGGTCATCATACATGTCTCCTGCTTTATATAGACTGTTATGATTTAACTACAGTATTTTCAGTTTCACATACTTGGTACCTGTTGTACTGACCTCCTTCGGGGGGCTGCGTTCATGCCGCAGTAAGTACATCGTTGTCGATCCTCGCTTAGGATCACCTTTCAGCGTATTGGGAAGCTCCGTTCCTTGGAGGCTTATCTTTTGGTATGTGTTCTCGAGTTGTAGGTTCTTGTACATTCGTGGTATGGCGGCCCCGTCCGTCATAGTTGTTGTAAATCTTAAGTGCAGTAATGCAGGCGGTGGTTGTAAAAAGGATTAAACTGTCGGGTTTGTATGTCTATACGCAGTAAGGCAACTGCTTTGGTTGGCTTTGCTTACTTATATATCTCTTATTTCTTGTTGATGTTTTTTTTCGGCTTATTTTCTCTGATGTTGTATCACCAGGGTGCCCGGTAAGGCACGACCACGCCCGGTTCGGTCGTGACAAAAGTGGTATCGAGCGCTTAATCCTGAAAGTGTCTACGAACCTTGTCTAGTAGAGTCTTGATTATCGATGTGTTGTGCACCACATCTATAATCGTGAGGTCGCAGGACATTTAGGATTGGTTTCATTTCTTCTTATTCGAGATCGTGCCTTAGCCGGTGTGATAAGTTGGACCCCTCTGACGTATTCCTTTCCTTTATCAGTTATGCCTCCGCGTAAGGCAACCCGGGCCCAGGTGGGCAAGGCAGCTGAGGGAGCTGCTAGTGAGTTACAGAGGAGTACGAGGGCGCGGGCCCGGCAAGACTGAGACAAGATTCGACGGCGAAGTTTCGCGACGCCGCCAAAGACCAAAGCAGAGTTTAGAGCCGCAGCGGTGGGCCGAGACTACAAGACTGAGCCTCCAGCCCCACGGCCCGGGAAGAAGACGGGTTACGCGAGATGGCGCCATCGCCGTGGTCGTGGCCGATATGAGGATAGCCGGACGCAGTTAGCCCAAAGAAGACCAGCCGTTCACCCTAGATCGGATAGTTTGAGGCTACAGGACTTCCTGAGATGTAGCCCGCCAGAGTTTTACGGGTCGAGGCCTGAGGATGATCCGCAGGAGTTCATCCGACAGTTGCAGCGGATCATGAGAGTGATCAAGGCTTCGGAGACCGAGTCAGTGGTCTTAGGTTCGCATCGGCTGCGTGATACCGCAGTCGACTGGTTTGATTCGTGGGAGCTGTCCCGGGGAGAGAATGCACTTCCAGCCATTTGGGACGAGTTTTCGGGGGCCTTCCTGGCACATTTCTTGCCTCCACAGATGAGGAGGGCTCGGGCCGACAGATTTTTGATGTTGAGGCAGAACGGGCGTACAGTTCGGGAGTACAATGTGGAGTTCGACTCATTGGCCCGGTATGTTCCCGCATTAGTAGCTAGTATGGAGGATCGAGTGCACCGATATATTACAGGGCTTGATGATTACCTAGCAGAGAGTTGTTCGGGTGTAGCCCTTCAGCCGGGCATGAACATTGCCCGTATGCAGGCTTATGCACTTGGATGTGAGGAGCGGAGAAATCGACGGAATGACCGAGATCAGCAGAAGAGGGCCAAAACAGCAGGGTCCTTTGGTGACTTTCGAGGCGGACCGCCTCAGAAGCAGCCTAGTTTTGTACCTCCGCCAGTGCAGAGTGGTCCTCCACAACCTTCAGGGCATCCAGAATATTCAGGAGCAGTCGAGCTCGGGGTTGAGTTTCGGAGTAGGGTGTTGGCGATGCACACCTACCTCGGTGTGGTCGATGTGGTAGACCGCATTTCGGGGAGTGTCGTGGTGCCAAAGGAGCTTGTTATTTTTGCGGCCAGCAGGGCCATTTTGCGAAGAACTGTCCGACCAAGGGTAGCACGGATGTTACGACTCAGCCTTCAGGATCAGTGGCTGGTTCATCGCCTTCTACAGTTATGCGCCCTGCAGGGCAGGCCTATGATTAGAGTGGAGCGGTAGATTCAGGTATATCCTTAACCCTCTTGAGACTTGTATGTATTGATGTTATGATAATGTGTTAAGTGTTATGTTCGGATAGCTTTGTGCTAAAATGTGATTTAGGGACCTGGTTGGGGAAAAAGGGTAAGCCTGGGGGTGAGAAAATGATGAACCTTAGGATATTACAGTTGAGACCTTAGATGTAAGGCCGTCTTGAGTACAAGATTTTGCGAGTGATCCTTGTCAGAGTGCATTTTTATGCCTAGAATGTATTATGTGATAAGTCCCTGGGTTGGGTGAATGAAAGTGGTAGCTTTCATGATGTGATTTAGCAAGATTGTTCCGTGTCGAGGAGCAAGAGTTGGCGCGACAGTGGGTCGGGTTGGGGCCATGTTGCGGGCCAACCCGCGGACTGTTTCGAGGTGGGGTCAGCTCTGGGTGGTCCCGCCAGGTGGCAGGGTCACGAGGGTGCTAGGCCCAAGTTTAGATGACCATCGTATGAGTTCGGGGATACGTTCGACCAAAATCAGTTCGTGAAGGCCGAGAATGGCCTTAGAGGAGATCGAGGCTAGTAAGATGATCAAGTTTGGAGGTAGTGACTCCAAAGTTTTGGAAACTGAAGTATGGTACGTATACTAGAAAGAGTTCGAGTGTTCGAGAAGGGTACAACGAGATAGGGGAGAAGTAAACGTGTGTGATCGTTTCTTTTGAGAAGTGAAGGTGCGAAGGGGATTATGTTTTTAGACCTTGGTGGGGACTTTTGAGGTAAACAGAGATGATTCCTCGTTGGCTTGGATTTGGGTTTTCGCGCGCATGTTATTTTTGTGGCCAGGTGTGGCATGTTTGGTTTCGTAAGTATAGTAGTAAAGGCTATACCGGCACGTGTTTGTTTTGAGACTGAGAAGGAACATTCGGGACGAATGTTTCTAAGGGGGGAAGAATGTTATACCCCGTATTTCCAGAGTATGTACGTGAGGGCGTACGTATAATAATTTAAGCCTTAAAGATTGGCTAGTTTCGAAATTGTACACAACACCCGATTAGAGTCGTTTTTCGACGAAACGTTTCCACAGCTTTCGTAGGGAAAATTCCGGCTATGTCATTTATTATTTTTGCGGATTTTTCCGAGACACGAAACATTTTGGACCAACGGGAGGGTGACATGTGTCACCCTCACATTGGATGAAGTGGGCGGTAATGCTTGGCCGAATGGGTCTTGTGTAGTAGGTAGGATATTTTTGTGCAAGTTGTGTGGTAGATGGATAAGGTACACATGGTGGAAATCTAACCCTACACTTGCACCACACTTGTCTTCATCTTGGCCATTGGTTGGCCTTCACTTGACCTATAAATACCCCTCTAGTTGAAGACATTCTTCATCCAAAAATTGAGCAATCTTTCTAAGTCTCAAACCCTCCCTCTCCCTCTTGTGATCTCGTCCGCCACACACCCCTCCCCCTCTTGAAGGCCCCTTGGCCGAAACCTACCCCCCCTAGCCTAGTTGTCTCGTATAAATACCCCTTGTTGTGGTATAGAAATACTCTCCTAGTATTGTTATAATGTCCAAATACCTTGGCCCAAATACCTTGTAGTATTCCCAAGGTTACACTTATACAAGCCCAGAAAATACCATTATACTTTCCTCACTACTAAAACGAAACCCTAAGTAAATCTTCACCCGTAGTTGAAGTTATAAGTAGAAGTTGGTTAGAACTTCTAAGGGTTGGTTGAGCGGCCTAACGCACGGAGTAGAGCTAAACCTTGCTCAGATCGACGTATTAACTCGGATAATTTTGGGCTTATCGAGGTAAACATTCTTGACCTTACATTGTAATTAGAAATTACATGTTGTAGGAGTATATAGTTAAGTATACTATATATAGAACTGACTAGTTGTGCGGCAATGTCTTTTGACTTAAGCTCGAATAATACTTACGCAATGTCTTGCGACTTAAGCTGAATTTTAAGAATCGAATCGAATCGTAATTACATAGGGCGTATTACGAAGAGACTTGTGTAGCATTACTGTAGTAGAATTGTACACGTCCGTTAGGCGTGTTAACCCCACGGTTGGCTTGGTAGCCTCGCGGCATGAGGAGATTTACGCCGCATGTGGGAGTGGAGGCCGAATTTTCACGTAGAATATGGAACGATGAGATCTAGATGTTAATAAGCGCCTTGTGGCCTTATAGGTTGAAGTTACGTGTGGTGCGATCTACGTGGCTTAAGGAGTAGCCGACGGTTTGAGGTACTTGGAGCATTTTGCTATTAGTCGATAATCGTCGCGAGGTATGTGAACCTCTTCCTATCTTTTCCAGCATGATATGTGTATAACTATGTAGTACTGTGACGCATACGTGTTAAATGTAATTGATTGGTAAAACATAAAGGGTTATAACGGCTTTATGGGAAGTTGGTTATAACAGCTTTATGTAGGTTAAGAAATGCCTTGTGGTTTTTAAAGGGTAATTGATTTGACTTATAACTGACTTAATGTGTGACCATAAAGAGACTTGACCTGAATGAATTAATATGAGTTTTGTGTGAAACCTCATTCGTGAGTAATGAGTACTTGGTTTTTAAAAAAAAGAATAATATTTTACTGATTCGGAAATCAGAATGTGTATCGACAAACCACTGCAGCGTTAATAAAGTAAAATGTATTAAATAAATGAAGTATTATATTAAAACCAGTAGAAACCTCCATCTGCATAGAAGCTAAGATGAGACAAAATGATATTACATTTTCTAGATCATGGCTGCTTAATAAGATTGATTATGAACAGGAATAACATACACTCATATAAGGCATATGTTTTCTCAGATTGTTCAAAAAAGAATTATATTCTTAAATGATTAAGACTATGAACTATGAACTTTTCTAAAATTAAGAAACTTGAGTAAGTGAAATTAGGCAAACTGGAACTTTAGGAAAAAGAATGTTGTTAAGAAGGAAAGTGTTTTGGTTTACCTAAAATGTGAGTCACTCTATTTTTTTAATACTACGGGTATCGGGTGACTTTTATAAAAGGAATGAACCTCTTTAAAAGGAATTTAACGTACGTAGTACTTTAGGGTTAAAACCCGGACTTTGGCATAAAATGAAAGTACTTTGAGTTGTGTATGACTTGCCTATGCTTGTTGTGGTGAAACCTGCCTATGCTTGTGATGATAGCCTTTGTTGTGCAAGTGTTGTATTTCTGTGTTACCGCGTCTCTCGATAGAGGGCCGGTTGACTTGTTGAGAACTTACTTGGACGTCTTTGGCGATGACGAGAATTCCACGGGTATGTTTCCATTTTGATTGTTGTCTTGTTGATTGATGTCACATGGACATGTCTACACCGATGCAGAATTCCGGGGGCATGTGGCCATGCGGCAGGGTTGATTACCCGATATATTGTTATTGTGGTCACATGGACATGTCTACACCGATGCAGAATTCCGGGGGCGTGTGTCCATGCGGCAGGGTTGATCACCCAGTATATTATTCTGGATGTTACATGGGCATGTCTACACCGATGCAGAATTCCGGGGGCATGTGGCCATGCAGCATTGTCATTATTGTTGCATCATGGACATGTTTACACCGATGCAGAATTCCGGGGGCATGCGGCCATGATGCGAACATGATTGGTGTTGTGGGCGTGAGACCCATAGTTATATTTGAGTGATGACTTTGAGGGCGTGAGTCCCTGACTTGACTACTTTTATATGGCATACTGTATTTTGGTCATCATACATGTCTCCTGCTTTATATAGACTGTTATGATTTAACTACAGTATTTTCAGTTTCACATACTTGGTACCTGTTATCGACCTCCTTCGGGCTGCGTTCTGCCGCAGTAGAAGTACATCGTGTCGATCCCCGCTTTTAGGATCACCTTTCGTATTGGGAAGCTCCGTTCCTTCGAGGCTTATCTTTTGGTATGTGTTCCCCGAGTTGTAGGTTCTTGTACATTCGTGGGGTATGGCGGCCTGTCCGTCATAGTTGTTGTAAATCTTAGAGTGCAGTAATCTTGTTGTAGGCGGGGTTGTAAAAAGGATTAAACTGCGGGTTTGTATGTCTATACGCAAGGCGCAACCGCTTTGGTTGCTGCTTACTTATATATCTCTTATTTCATGTTCATGTTTTATTTCCGCTGATTTTCTCGATGTTGTATCACTAGGGTGCCCGGTAGGCACGACCACGCCCGGTTCGGTCGTGACACTAACAACACAGCTCTATCGCACGATCTCAGAGTGAGAAGAAGGGAAACCAATCCTAAATGTACTATAGCCTCCTGTTTATAGATGTGGTGCACAACACATCTATAAACAAGACTCTACTATACACGGTTTGTAGACATTCCGAGGACTAACTGCTCTGATACCACTCTGTCACGCCCCGAACCCCGGGCCCGTGATTGGTGCCCTACCTGGGCACCCTTCTATTCATACAACATAATAAACCGCGGAAGATAAATAACACTCTTTTTTTAAAAACAAAGGCAAAGTCGATAAGGCTGCCATAATATAAATCACCCAAAAGGGTCTACACTATTCAATAATGTAAATACAACTCTAGCCAATCCAGCCCACATATGAATACAGACCCCTAAGATTTTGGACAAATACTATGACGGGATAAGGCCCCGCCGTACCCCTGAATATACCTAGCCATAATGACAAGCTCCGGAACATTGGAGCCATCTCAAAATGCTGAACTAGGATCCTAAGCTCACTGATCCACAACTAAGTACCTAGACCTGCGGACATGAACGCAGCCCCCCAAAGGGGGTCAGTACAATAAGGTACCAAGTATGTAAACAAAAAGTACAGTAAGCAAGATAATAACTGTACACAAGAATGACAGGGGCAAGTATGAAAAACGAATACCAGATCCTACCGTGTCATAAAACAATCAGAGCCAACTGTACCTTGTATCACTGTACTACTGTTGTTATACCTCGTATTTCCAGAGTATGTACGTGAGGACGTACGTACGAAAGTTTAAGCCTTAAGATTAGGCAAGGGACGAAAATATTTGTGCACAACTACCAAAACGAATTGTTTTCCGACGAAACGTTTTCCAAAACTTGCGTAGGGAAAATTACGGCTATGTCATTTATATTTTTTGCGGATTTTTCCGAGAGATGAAATATTTTGGACCAACGAGAGGGCGACACTTGTCACCCTCAAGTGGGCGGTCAAGTTGGCCGAAGGGTTGCACGTTCTTGGCTTGTTTTGGGGCCTAAAACATGGGTCAATGTTTGGAGTGATTTGTGGAGTAGATGTCTAGGGGGCACTTAGGAAAATCCTCACCCTCCACTTGCCCCCCCACTTGTCTTGATCTTGTCCATTGGTTTCCCTATAAATACCCCCCTTAGTTGAAGACTTCCTTCATCCCTCAAACACTTTCCAAGTCTTGAAATCCCTCTCCCCCTTTGATAAGTTTTCGTCCAAGCCTCCCCCTCCCCCTTTGAGAGGCCCTTGGCCGAGAGTACCCCCCCCCTCTTGAGAGTTGTTCTCGTAAAAATACCCCCCCTTGGTAGAAAAGTATTCTCCAAGTATTGCTACTATTCCAAAATACCTTGGCCCAAATACCTTGTAGTATTCCAAGGTTACACCTATACTAAAAGCCCAGAAATAATGTTATACTTCCCTTCAGTCACAAAAACGAAACCCTAAGGAAAATCTTCACAGTTGGTTGAAGTATTAAGAAGAAGTTGCGTAGAACTTCTAAGGGTTGTTTGGAACGGGTTGGAGCGCCAGAGTAGGAGCTAAACGTTGCTCAGGATCGACATTAAAACTTGGATAATTTTGGGCTTATCGAGGTAAATACTCTTGTCCTTCTATTGTAATTGGAAATTACATACTGTAGTAGTATAGAATTGAGTATAAGATGCATAGAAGGATATTACAGATGAGAATTGAACTGTAATAGAAGGATATTACAGAAGAAGATTGAACTGTACTTACATAGGACTGTATTTACTGAGACTTGTAGCTTAACTGCAGGGAAGTGCTGCACGATTTTTCCGTAAAATAGAGAACCTACTGCTTAGAATATTCTACAGAGTAGTCTAGACGTTGATAGACGTATATGACCTTTATAGGTTGAATGTTCTGCGAGTAGCATGTTCTACTTGAAAGGTGGACAAGGCTAGCCGGGTTATAACCGTGGAGCGTTTTGCTAATTGTCGATAATCGTCGCGAGGTATGTGATTCTTCCTATCCTCTTGAGCATGATATTTGAAAAGAATGTATATATAGTACGGTAGACGTACGTGTGTTAACTGAACATGGTTTTACTCCGATGTCTTTTGACTTGAGTTTAAATAATAAGAATCTTGAAGTATTTCAAAAGAATTAAGAAACTTTTTTGAAAGAAGAGTAATACTTGGTTTTAAAAGCTTAAGAGTTATACTAGCTTTATGGGAAGTTAGGTATAACGACTTAATAGAGATAAAAAGAATGGTTTATTGATTTTAGAAGTTAAGAGACTTGATCTTAAAAGATAAGAGACTTGACTTAACTTGAATTAATATGAATTTTGTTAAAAAGTGTGAAACCTCATTCGTGAGTAATGAGTACTTGGTTTTTAAAAGGAATAATGTTTTACTGATTTCGGAAATCAGAATAAGTATCGAACGAACCACTGCAGCGTTAATAAAGAGAAATGTTTTGGCTAATAAAGTATTATGAAAACCAGTAGAAACCTCCATCTGCATAGAAGCTAAGATGAGACAAAATGATATTACATTTCCTAGATCATGGCTGCTTTAATAAGATTGTTATAAACAAGAATAACCTACTCACACATAAGGCATATGTTTCTCAAATTGTTTTAAAGGAGAATTATATTATTGAGTGATTAAAACTATGAACTACGAAACCTTTCGAAAATGAGAAACTTGAGCATTTGAAATTAGGCAAACTTGAACGTTTGGAAAATAATGTTGTTACTTGATTTTACAAAGGGAAGTGTTTTGGTTTACTTAAAAAAATAGTCACTCTATTTTTATACTACGAGTATTGTGTGACTTTTGTGAAAGAAACGGATCTTTTAAAAAATTAATGTATGAAGTGCTTTGGGGATAAAAACCCGAACTTGTTGACATAAAGTAGGAAGTGCCTTGTGTGAATAACTTGATTGTGTTGGTTTGTGATAGCCTTGTAATACTTTCTTGTTGATTTGATAAGTAAACATGTTAGGATGCTACGTGTGTTAGTATCTTGTGATGTTTGTGTAAAGGGGTTTCCCTTGTTGTGCTTATGTTGTTTAACGATAAGCTGTTATGTTAGTATTATATCACTCACCTCTTGACATGATACCGGGGGTTAAGCTGCCCTCCGATGCGGGGTAGACTCAGGCGGTCTGGGACCATGATTCGAGAATACCCCATGCGGGTCCAGGGGACCTATGCGGAGCTACGAGAGTTCCAGGTTAGTGTGCGGCCTTTGTGGTCATGCGGTCTATGTGGCCATGCGGACTGCGAGTCCAGGACGATGCCGGGGAGTAGCTACCCTCGATGCGGGGAATACCTCATGCGGGCCTATGTGAGTGGCCTATGCGGAGCTGCGGGAAGTTCCAGGACTAGACGCGCACATTTGATACTGCGGGCGAGTGGCCAACTTCGATCATGTGGCGGTCTAGACAGACCTCGTGATACAGTTTATGACCTTGTTGGTACTGTGGGTTTTAGTAGTCGGCTATGCCTTCGTACTTACCCCGTACGGTTTTATTATGACACAGGTGGGACCTAGTGTTCATGTGTATTCCTTGGTGCTTTTATATCATAGACTGCCGGCAGTGAGGAAGGTATTCCACGGGCATGATTGATGTTGTGGGCGTGAGACCCATAGTTATATTTGAGTGATGACTTTGAGGGCGTGAGTCCCTGACTTGACATGACTGCTTATTTATTGTGAACTGTAGTTTGGTTATCATACATGTCTCCTGCTTTATATAGACTACTATGATTTCATTTACAATACTTTCAGTTTCACATACTGTTGTCTTGCCCGACCTCGCCGGGGGTTGCGTTCATGCCGCAGGTAGAGGTACACCAGTCGTCGATCCTCACTCTTAGGATCACAGTTCAGCGTTTTGGGAAGCTCCGTTTCTCCGGAGGCTTATCAGTGGTATAGTCTCCCGTCGTTGTAGGTACTTACATTCAGGGGTATGGCGGGGCCCTGTCCCGCCATTGTTGTTATATCATTCTTAGAGGTGCAGTAATCTTTGTTGTGGCGGAGTTTGTAAAAGGGATGTAACTTTTCGGACTCAAGTTATATATATATATATATGCCGTAAGGCAACTTTTCGCCGAAAAAAAACTATTTTACACTTCATATTATTTCATGTCTTATTTTATGTTCCGCTGATTACTCTGATGTATGTCTACTTGGGTGCCCGGGGTAAGGCACCAGTCACGGGCCCGGGTCCGGGTCGTGACAAAAGTGGTATCAGAGCAGTTAATCCTCGGAAAGTGTCTACAGACCGTATCTAGTAGAGTCTTGATTATCGGTGTGTTGTGCACCACGATAATCGAGGCTATAGAATATTTAGGATTGGTTTCCATTCTTCTCACTCTGAGATCGTGCCTTAGAGCTGTGTTATAAGTTGGACCCCTCTAACGTATTTCTTTCCCCTACCAGTTATGCCTCCGTGTAAGGCAACCCCGGCCCAGAAGGGCAAGGCGGTAGGAGGCTGCGAGTAAACCTGAGAGGTTACGAGGGCACAGGCCCAACCATCACCTGAGGTGGTGCTTTATTCGGGGAGTTTTGCTACGTCGCTAGCCCCATCATAGTTTAGCACGGCGGCAGCAGTTCCTACTGCGGCCATGATATATGAGCCTTCAGTTCCACGGCCGGGAACCGAGAATATGGATTACAAAGGAATGGACCTGTTACTAGCTAGGATGTTAGCAACCAGAAAGTATATTATGCATCGATTTATCACGGGTCATGATGACTATCTAAGAGAGGGTTGTGCAAGAATAGCTCTTCAGTCAGGCTTGAGCATGGCCTGTGTACGGGCTTATGCGCAGCAGGCAGAGGAACGTAGAGATCGACGGATTAACCAAGATCAGCAGAAGAGGGCCAGAACAACAGGGTCCTTTGGTAACTTTAAAGGCGAACCGCCTCAGCATCAGAATGAATATGCGCCTCCGCCAGTGCAGAGTGGTCCCCCACAGGGTTCAGGACGTTCGGGGTATGCCGGAGTTGGTCAGAACTCCAGGGCTTCCGGTTCGCGACTACGTAGGTTCCGGCCAGTGGATTGATTTTCCCGGTGTTCCACGGTGTGGCGCCATCGGGAATGTCATCTTTTGTTGGTGTTGCGGCCGTCGAGGGCCCGTGTCGAAAAGTGTCCTAGTAGGAGGATGCAAGTAGGAGGACTCGACCTACCAGATCGATTCGCGATTGATGGCTCGGAGAGGAAGGGGTGTTAGCCAGAGGAGGCCACCCTCACCTCGGTGTGGCCGTTGTGGTAGGTGTCATTGTGGGGAATTTCGTGATTCTTCGACAGCTTGTTTTGCTTGCGGCCAGCAGGGTCATTTTGCGAGAAATTGTCCAACCAGAAGTGGCGCGGATGTAGAGACTCATCCTTCGGGATCAGTGGCTAGTTCATCATCTTCCCTAGCTATGCGCCCAACAGGGCTGGATTGATTAGAACGACAAAGGGTAGTGAAGCAGTAGATACAGGTACATCCTTAACCCTCTAGAGATTTGTATGTATGGTAAGACGAGTATATCATAAGTGTTGTGTTCAGACAACATGGTGTTAATTGTGATTAGAAATCATGGTTAGTTAAAAGGGTAAGATTGGGGTTAGGGAAGTGTGAGCCTTAGAATGTTGTACATGGAGACCTTAGAGGCAAGGCCATCTCGAGTAAAAGATTACATTTATGTTTGACCCTTATCGGAGTGCATAGTACACGTGAGATATGTTTGTGTGATAAGTCCCTGAGTGGTATGAAATGAAAGAGGGTAGTTGAGCTAAGAAGACCACTAGGTTTTCGTAACTTGGTTAGTGAGATTGTTCCGGATCGGGGGAAAATAGAGTTTTGCGCGATAGCGGGTCAGGTTGAGGACCGATCGCGGGTCAACCCGCGGCCTGCAATGTGGTGGGGTCAGTTCGAGGTGGTCCCGCCAGGTGGTGGGGTCACGAGGGTGTTAGGCCCAAGTTTAGTTAACCATCGTACGAGTTCGTGGATGCGTTCGACCAGTAGTCAGGCCGAGGAGGTCAGGCCATCTTGTCTTTCAGTCAGGACCGTTTACTCGGCAGAGGGTTATGCGAGATGTTATATCAGGAAGGTTGTAAGGCTGCACGAGGTGCCTACCTTCACCTTATGACGATGGAGCCAGTTACGACTATTTCTTTTACGGAAGTTTTACGAGCAGGGTTAGGAACTTCGGGTGAGTCTCGATGTCGCATTCGCCTCGGGCGGTGTTTGGATTTCGTGGGTAGTGAGGATTGTTGTCTCCTGTTGAGGGAGTGTTTAATAGCTACCATATCAGTATTCAGATATCGCCTTATGACGCCTTGTAGGGGCGGAAGTGTAAGTTGTCGGTCGATTGGTTCGATGTTAGCAAGGTTCAGATAGTTGGTTCATACTTGATTCAGCAGGATGTGGATAAAGTGAAGCCTATCCAGGAGAGGTTATTGGCAGCTCAGAGTCAACAGAAAACGTGCGGATAATCGGTGACGACGCTTAGAGTTCAGTTGTGGTGGAGTCTTCTTGAAGGTACCACCGGAGAGGTGTGACGAGGTTTGGAAAAGCGAGAAACTTAGCGAGTTACTTTGGGCCCTTTTCATATCATGTGAAGAATAGGCGGGTTGCCTATAATTTAGCATTGTCGTCCAGCGTAGGAGGCAAGACGTCCGGTCTTTTCGTGTTGCTAGGTTCGGAAAAGTATCGGAGATCCATCAGTGTTCGATTAATGATGACCAAGTTGGAGATAGTAACCGAGATTTGGAAGCGAAACGAGATGAAATGTGGTAAGTTATGAGAAAGAGTTCGAGTGTATGCGAGAAGATGCGGCAGTAAGGGAAGAAGCAAGCATGTGTTAAGAACATAGGATTGATCATTTCGTTTGTAAAGAAAAGGTGCGAAGGGAGTATCTTTTAGACCTTGGGTGAGAACTTTTGTGATGTTAGAGGTGATTCCTCGTGGACTTGGATGTAAGTAATTGCGCGTGTGTTATTTTGTGGCCAGGTGTGGCATTGGCAACTTGTTATGTTAAGAGGAACTTATCATTATCTGTATCGAGAAGGAACATTCGGGACGAATGTTTCTAAGGAGTGGAGAATGTTATACCCCGTATTTCCAGAGTATATGCGTGAGGGCGACGTCACGAAAGTTTAAGCCTTAAGATTAGGCAAGGGGCGAAAATATTTGTGCACAACTACCAAAACGAATTGTTTTTCCGATAAACGTTTTCCAAAACTTGCGTAGGAAAATTACGGCTATGTCATTTATATTTTTGCGGATTTTCCGAGAGATGAAATATTTTGGACCAACGAGAGGCGACACTTGTCACCTCAGTGGCGATCAAGTTGGCCGAAGGGTTGCACGTTCTTGGCTTGTTTTGGAGCCTAAAACATGGGTCAATGTTTGGAGTGATTTGTGGAGTAGATGGCTAGGGGGCACTTGGGCAAATAAATACCCCCCTTAGTTGAAGATTTCCTTCATCCCTCAAACACTTTCCAAGTCTTGAAATCCCTCTCCCCCTTTGATAAGTTTTCATCCAAGCCTCCCCCTCCCCCTTTGAGAGGCCCTTGGCCGAGAGTACCCCCCCCCCCTTTGAAAGGCCCTTGGCCGAGAGTACCCCCCCCCCCTCTTGAGAGTTGTTCTCGTAAAAATACCCCCCCTTGGTAGAAAAGTATTCTCCAAGTATTGTTACTATTCCAAAATACCTTGGCCCAAATACCTTGTAGTATTCCAAGGTTACACCTATACTAAAAGCCCAGAAATACTGTTATACTTCCCTTCAGTCACAAAAACGAAACCCTAAGGAAAATCTTCACAGTTGGTTGAAGTATTAAGAAGAAGTTGCGTAGAACTTCTAAGGGTTGTTTGGAGCGGGTTGGAGAGCCAGAGTAGGAGCTAAACGTTGCTCAGGATCGACATTAAAACTTGGATAATTTTGGGCTTATCGAGGTAAATACTCTTGTCCTTCTATTGTAATTGGAAATTACATACTGTAGTAGTATAGAATTGAGTATAAGATGCATAGAAGGATATTACAGATGAGAATCGAACTGTAATAGAAGGATATTACAAAAGAAGATTGAACTGTACTTACATAGGACTGTATTTACAGTAGACTTGTGTAGCTTAACGGGTAGGGAAGTGCTGCCCAATTTTTTCGTAAAATAGAGAACCTACTGCTTAGAATATTCTACAGAGTAGTCTAGACGTTGATAGACGTATATGACCTTTATAGGTTGAATGTTCTGCGAGTAGCATGTTCTACTTGAAAGGTGGACAAGGCTAGCCGGGTTATAGCCGTGGAGCGTTTTGCTAATTGTTGATAATCGTCGCGAGGTATGTGATTCTTCCTATCCTCTTGAGCATGATATTTTAAAAGAATGTATATATAGTACGGTAGACGTACGTGTGTTAACTGAACATGGTTTTACTCCGATGTCTTTTGACTTGAGTTTAAATAATAAGAATCTTGAAGTATTTCAAAAGAATTAAGAAACCTTTTTGAAAGAAGAGTAATACTTGGTTTTAAAAGCTTAAGAGTTATACTAGCTTTATGGGAAGTTAGGTATAACGACTTAAGAGAGATAAAAAGAATGGTTTATTGATTTTAGAAGTTAAGAGACTTGATCTTAAAAGATAAGAGACTTGACTTAACTTGAATTAATATGAATTTTGTTAAAAAGTGTGAAACCTCATTCGTGAGTAATGAGTATTTGGTTTTTAAAAGGAATAATGTTTCTTGATTTGGAAATCGAATAAGTATCGAACGAACCCTTTGCAGCGTTAATAAAGGGAAATGTTTTGACTAATAAAGTATTATGAAAACCAGTAGAAACCTCCATCTGCATAGAAGCTAAGATGAGACAAAATGATATTACATTTCCTAGATCATGGCTGCTTTAATAAGATTGTTATAAACAAGAATAACCTACTCACACATAAGGCATATGTTTCTCAAATTGTTTTAAAGGAGAATTATATTATTAAGTGATTAAAACTATGAACTACGAAACCTTTCGAAAATGAGAAACTTGAGCATTTGAAATTAGGCAAACTTGAACGTTTGGAAAATAATGTTGTTACTTGATTTTACAAAGGGAAGTGTTTTGGTTTACTTAAAAAGATAGTCACTCTATTTTTATACTACGGGTATTGTGTGACTTTTGTGAAAGAAACGAATCTTTTAAAGAATTAATGTATGAAGTACTTTGGGGATAAAAACCCGAACTTGTTGACATAAAGTAGGAAGTGCCTTGTGTGAATAACTTGATTGTGTTGGTTTGTGATAGCCTTGTAATACTTTCTTGTTGATTTGATAAGTAAACATGTTAGGATGCTACGTTTGTTAGTATCTTGTGATGTTCGTGTAAAGGGGTTTCCCTTGTTGTGCTTATGTTGTTTAATGATAAGCTGTTATGTTAGTATTATATCACTCACCTCTTGACATGATACCGGGGGTTAAGCTGCCCTCTGATGCGGGGTAGACTCGGTGATGCAGGACCATGATTCGAGAATACCCATGCGGGTCGGGGACCTATGCGGAGCTACGAGAGTTCCAGGTTAGTGTGCGGCCTTTGTGGTCATGCGGTCTATGTGGCCATGCGGACTGCGAGTCCAGGACGATGCCGGGGAGTAGCTACCCTCGATGCGGGGAATACCTCATGCGGGCCTATGTGAGTGGCCTATGCGGAGCTGCGGGAAGTTCCAGGACTAAGCGCGACATTTGATCTGCGAGCGAGTGGCGGCTTGATCATGTGGCGGTCTAGACGAACTCGTGATCTGATTTATGACCTTGTTGGTACTGTGGGTTTTAGTAGTCGGCTATGCCTTCGTACTTACCCCGTACGGTTTTATTATGACACAGGTGGGACCTGGTGTTCATGTGTATTCCTTGGTGCTTTTATATCATAGACTGCCGGCAGTGAGGAAGGTATTCCACGGGCATGATTGATGTTGTGGGCGTGAGACCCATAGTTATATTTGAGTGATGACTTTGAGGGCGTGAGTCCCTGACTTGACATGATTGCTTATTTATTGTGGCGTAGTTTGGTTATCATACATGTCTCTGCTTTATATAGACTACTATGATTTCATTCTGATATTTTCGATTTCACATACTTGGTACTGTTATCGACCTCGCCCGGGGTTGCGTTCATGCGCGGTAGAGGTACACCAGTCGTCGATCCTCGCTCTTAGGATCACAGTTCAGCGTTTTGGGAAGCTCCGTTTCTCCGGAGGCTTATCAGTGGTATAGTCCCCTGTCGTTGTAGGTACTTACATTCAGGGGTATGGCGGGGCCATGTCCCGCCATTGTTGTTATATCATTCTTAGAGGTCTGTAGTACTGTTGTGGGCGGAGTTTGTAAAAGGGATGTAACTGTTCGGACTCAAGTTATATATATATATGCCGTAAGGCAACTTTTCGCAGAAAAAAAACTGTTTTACACTTCATATTATTTCATGTCTTGTTTTATGTTCCGCTGATTACTCTGATGTATGTCTACTTGGGTGCCCGGGGTAAGGCACCAGTCACGGGCCCGGGTCCGGGTCGTGACAACTGTAACACCGTACCACTCTCACATATGAAAGCCATGTCAAATATCCGGGACACCTGCCCTCAGCATATAATATCACAGAAGCATGCTCGTGGAATACAACATCACCGTCAGCATGTAACAAGTATAATGTACCCTACCAGTACATTGTGCCTTTTTAACAAAGAGAGTGAATAAGAATAAACTTTGCCGGTTTTAAAACAGGAAGCTTATGATTAACCTAGGGCCATCCGCCCATAGTATCATTATGCAATCCTACTCCTGGGACTATTTCACCCGCATAGGCCGTATGGACCCGCATGAGGTAATCTCCTCGCATAGGTTGTATCCGCCCGCATAGGCCGCATGGACCCACATGAGGTAATCTCCTTGCATAGGACTGGTCCGCCCGCATGGGACTATTTCACCTGCATGAGCCCTACGGACTCGCATGAGGTACTCCTCGCATCGTGGGGAGCAAATCCATGAAATATGCAAATGTCAAAAGCCCGGGGAATGACCCAATGAATAATATATCACATGCACAACCGGCTAACATAATCACATAACATAAGTACAACCGGCTATCATAATCTCATAACATAAGCACAACCGGCTATCATAATCTCATAACATAAGCACAACCGGCTATCATAATCTCATAACATAAGAACAACCGTCTATCATAATCTCATAACATAAGCACAACCGGCTATCATAATCTCATAACATAACCCGGCCTATGTGTAGGCTCGGTGTGTCTCATAACATAACATTTTAAGCCGTCTTTTCACTTCTTCTTAAGTCGTTATAACATCTTCCCATAAAGCTATTATAACAATCTTTCATATTAGAGAACTTAAGACACTTTTATTTCTTATCACATTGGGGAAACTAAACCCAAAAGTACTACGTACATACATACTTAAAAAGAATCATGCAACTCATTTTCCTTAAATCAACAAACGTATACTTTTAAAACTCAAGTTACATAGGAGTTAGAGAGATGTTTCTCTCACTAGGCGAAAATGCTCTCAACATTTTTTCCTAGTTGCTCTTCTACGTCTTCCTTCTTCTATGATTTTCATCAACTGATATACTACACGGATTGTTCTTTGATCTAATCCATCCTAATTAATTTGTTATAGAGTAAGGTATCTTCCTTATAGCCATGAGAAAGAATACAAAGATTTCAGCCAAAAGAATGAAAAAGATTATTTTGATTGTTCAAGATTACAAGTTACAAGATATGAATTTGAAGTTTGCATTTCCGAGGGGGGCAGCTTCCGGCGATGGCCTGTTTGCATCTCTGAATATTGCGGAATATTCGGGACAGACGGGTGTTGCTGGGTTAGTAGCAGGTCAGGAGGGTGATCTTGGTGTGCAAGAGGCTCATGATGGTGGTCTTGGGTTGAGGTAGCAGCCCTTGGTTTCTCCCAGCCTTCCGGTGGCAACCTCAACTAGTGTTCCGGTTGAAAAGCTTCACAATGGAGGGTTTACGGGTCTTGACGAATTTCCCAGGTCAAATGCGGGAAAGGTGGGTGGTCACGGGTTGCAGGAGGGTCGTGATGGTGATAAAGGGATGTGGTTGAAACCCTTGGTTCACCGTTCAATTGTCTTTGAGTCCAAGGGAGCTTTTCCGGCAGGCTCCTTAGAAGTCGGAAAGGCTGCGGCGATTCCGGTAGGCACTCCTGGCTCTGAGGTGTTTGCGGATCTTGATGGTGATCCCGGGTCGAAAGTGGGTATGGAGGGTGGACCCGGGGTGCAGGAGGGTGGTGTTGATGTTCAGGGTTTGAGGCTTGAATCATTGGGCCTCCGATCCTTGGTTTCTGAGTGCAAAGAGTTTTTTCCGGCGGCCACTTTGGATGCCAAGGGGTCAACGGGAGTCGAGGTTAGTCACGGGTTGACTGCGGGTCAGGTGGGTGGGCATGGGTCTTGGGGAAAGTCTATGGGCCACCAACCTTTAGTGGTTGACTCCGAGAACTTTTCATTTCCAATGGACCTTGGAAATGCTAAGGTTGTGGAAGCCGAGGGGTTTTTTAGCCAAATGAGGTCTAGTAATTTGATACATTCTTTTGTTGCGGATGTCAATGGCACGCCTCATTCACTATGTGCTACAAATTTAATTGCTGAGAGAACCAAGGAAACATCTCATTCAATGGGACATCGAAACTTGAAAAGGGTAAGAACCGAAGAGTCATCTCTCCTAATGAATTCAAAGGTTACGGAAACCAAAGGGGCAGCTCGTCAAAAGAGGTTTAGAAACTTGATGGCTACGGGATTCGAAGGGGCTTCTCTTCAAACGACTTTTGACACTGGTTGGGCTGCGGATCTTGATAGTGATCCCGGGTCAAATGTGGGTATGGTGGGGGGTCCCAGGTTGCAAGAGGGTCGTGATAGTGGTCATGGGTTGTGGATGGAATCCATGGGTCACGGTATGGAGGGTAATCTTATGAAGGATAAAGGTGTGGCTTTTTGTTGTTTTCCGACTGGCAACATGGAGGTCGGAGGCAAGCAGGTCTTGTGGATGATCCAGGGTCGATGGCGGGTCAGGACGGTGGTCATGGGTCAGTATTCATGTCCACGAGGCATCAGTCTAAGGTTGGTGAAGCCGTTGGGACTTCTTTTCCCAAGGACATTGAGAAGGCAAATGTTGCGGTTTCCGAAGCCCCACCCCTTCTCGAGGGAATGTCGGGTCGCTTGGGTGGGCATGGGGTTATGGAGGATCAAGAGGATGGTTCTGGGTCGAAGGAGGGTCAGAGGGGTAGTCATGGGTTGCTGTTTGGTCACGTTGGTGGTCGTGGGTCATGGCTGCAGCCTAAGGGTCTTCGGTTAAAGTTTGTAGAAACCGATGTTGGTTCATTTCTCATGGTTCTTGGTAGTATGAATCGTGTGGAAGTCGAACAGCCTACCCTTCTAACGAGACTTGGTTTTTCGGGGCATCTAATTCTTTGAGAGAACGAGAAACATCTCATTCAATGAGACATCGAAAATTGATAAGGGTGAGAACCGAAGAGTCACCCATTCTAATGAATTCAAAGGTTGCGGAAACCAAAGGGGCAACTCGTCAAAAGAGGCTTGGAAACTTGATGGCTACGGGATTTGAAGGGACTACTCGTCAATCAAGTCTTGGAAGATCAACTTATGTGGAAATCGAAGGGACACTCTTTTCCAATTCGCCTAAGATCTCACATTTGGTCTCGGCCAATGGAGCATTCAATGCCAAAAGACTTAAGCCATTTATGGCAACCTTTCCCAATAGTGCACTACTCTTGAATTCCCCAACAAATGCATCTAATGCACGTACTAAGCGTGCAAGGAATTTTAATTCAACATAGGAAACTTAAGAAGGAATCTTTACAAGTCCTTGTCTAGAATCAAAGGACTTAAAAGTATTATGATCTTATCCCCTCTTGTAATGGCACCTTTGAGTGACCACTGCTCCCCTCCCCCATTTCTTGTTTGCATAAACGTTGAGGATTGAGAACCCTCAATGACTGATTGTAGCCATCTTTATTTCCGTTATTAGTAATAATATTTGCATTTACCTAAAAAAAAAAAAAAACTCAAGTTACATACTCTTTTGAAATCATTCTTCTTAACTCTTGAAATAAATCAAGAAGCCATACTTTTTAAATCAAGTCATTCCTTCCTTTAAAAATCAAGTCCCATAACTTGAAAAATAAAGTCTCATAACCTTTTAGAAAATCAAGGTTCATAGTCTTAAAACTTCATAACATAAATTCTTTAAAATCAATTCACTTACTTTTATCAGTCGTGAATAGGTTATACTCGTTTATAACGATCGTTTCCATTGAGTCATGATCTAGAAAATGTAATACAATTTTGTCTCATCTTAATTTCTATGCAGATGGAAGATTCTACTTATTTCAATGTAATTGATTACCGATACATTTTCATTAACGTTGCAATGGCTTGTTCGGTCCTTTTTTGTTTCATTAGTGAAGTAAGTTAGCAAGGTCCACTAGACTCCAATACTTCCTAACGACTCTTACCAACATCCCCCATAAGACTTGGTAAGAACTTAGGAATATTCTAGACATGCCTTTAGCATAAATTCAATAACATGAATACTTCTTATGACAAGGAAAGCATACTCTAAAACAAGTCATGTATACCCCTAACAACAAGACAAGTATACTTCAAATATCAAGACAAGTATACTCCTAACCACAAGGCAAGTATACTTCAAATATCAAGGCAAGTATACTCCTAACCACAAGGCAAGTATACCATAAAATTACTCATGTCTAGAGAAAGAAGAAGTTCACATACCTCGTGACGACTAACCCGTCGACAGTAGCAAAATGCTCAAATCTTGACCTCATCGGCTATTCCTTAAGCCAAGTAGCCTCTGCTACACGTAGTACTTCAACCTAAATGTTATACCCCGTATTTCCAGAGTATGTACGTAAGGGAATACGTACGAAAGTCTAGCCTTAAAGATAAGCCTTGGACGTTTTTATTTGTACACAACTCACTAAAAGAATCGTTTTCCGCGAAAGCGTTTCCACGACTTTCGTAGAGTAAATTCCGGCTATGCCATTTCTTATTTTTGCGGATTTTTCGAGAGGCGAAACATTTTGGACCAGCGGAGGGCAACACTTGGCACCTCCCATTAGTGGACTTGAATCGTCCATTTGGGCGAATTGAAGAGAACCGCAGCACGTTTTTGTGCCTTGTGCACAAGTCAAGGGTTGGTAGGATATTTGTGTTTAGTTAATCCTCACCCTACACTTGCCTTGCACTTGTCTTAATCTTGGCCATTGGTTGGCCACTTCTTGACCTATAAATACCCCTTAGAGATGAAGAGTTCTTCATCCACAAATCTTCAAGTCTTGAAAAATCCTCTCCTCTCCTTTGTAGTCTTTTCGTCCAAAACACCTCCCCTCCCTTGTGAAGGCCCTTGGCGAATACCCCCTCTAGCCTAGTAGTTTGGCGAGGCCCCACTAGCCTAGCCAAAAATCTACCCCCCCTCCCTTGGTAGAAAAGTTACCTTCTTGTATCGTTATAATTTCCCAAAATACCCTAGCCCAAATACCTTAGTACTTAGTAGAAGTTGTGAAGAACTTCTAAGGTTCTTGGTGCATACAACTTAGGAGCAAAACCTTGCTCAGGCGCGACTTTTTCTAGGATATTATTGGGCTTACCGAGGTAATAATCCTAACCCTGTTTTGTATTAGAGAATGAATACTGTAGAAGTATAAGAATAAGTATTAATCACTTAGAAGAATATCACGAATAGAATTGAGCTGTTACCACAGTAGAAGGGTTTGAAAGATGAATAATCAAACTGTACTTACATAGAATTTGTTTTCACTGATGAACTTATATAGCTCATGGGTAGGAAGTCTGCCCAACTTTCCATAGAATTGTGAACCCTCTGTTTAGAATGACCTTGAGTAGTCTTTGATAGATATCTGTGACTATTATGGTGACTCTCTGCTGTGACATATTCACTTGGCGGTGGTTTTCATTTGAGAAGGTATGTGATTCTTCCTAAAGCATGATATTTTACAATATATATAGTACGGTGACGTACGTGTGTTAAGCGAATAATAACTATGGCAATGTCTTTGACTTAAGCTGAATAATACTTACAGCAATGCCTGGCTTAAGCTTTGAATAATACTTACGCAATGCCTCACGGCTTAGCTTTGAATAATAAAGAAGCGAAAACATTTCAAAAGACTCTGAATCATATTATGAGAAGAGAACTAATTGGTTTTAAAGCGAAGCTTAAGAGTTATACTAGCTTTATGGGAAGTAAGTATAACCACTTAAGATTGATAAAAGAAACAAGTTTGCCTATGTGTTTATAACGGACTTATATTGTGAAAAGAATAATAAGATGGTTTGATAAGTAGACATGATATGATGTTATGTGTGTTAGTATCTTGTAACGTTTGTATAGGTGAGTATCCTTGTTGTGCTTATGTTGTTTAAAGATAAGTTGTTATGTTAGTATACTATCACTCACCTCTTGAGATGATCTGGGGTTAAGCGCCCTCCGTCTGGGGTAGACTCGGTGATGCAGGACCGTGATTCGAGAATACCTCATGCGGGTCGAGGGCCTATGCGGGCTACGAGAGTTCAGGTTAGTATGCGGGGTTATGCCTCATGCGGTCTATGTGGCCATGCGGACAGCGGGTCGGGGCGATGCGAGAGTAGCTACCCTCGATGCGGGGTTATACCTCATGCGGGCACATGTGCGTGGCCTAGGCGGACTCGGGAGTCGAGATTAGGCTTGCGAGAATGATAATACGGCGAGTGGCCCTGCTTCGAATCATTCGCAGCCTAGAAAAGACCTATTACAGTTTACCTATTGTTGCTCTTGTTTGTGATGTGGCACTATGTGCGGTTTCCTTGATTTCTTCATACATATTTGTAAACTGGTTTTAAAAAGTGTTATGATTTCATTTAAGTACTTCTGATTTCACATACTTAGTACTGTTGTCGACCTCCTTGAGGGCTGCGTTCATGCCGCGGTAAGCGGCAGTCTTAGATCCGCGTCCTTAGGATCTCTACGTTGGTGTCGGGAGCTCCGTCTCTTCGGAGGCTCTACTTTTGGTATGATCTCCTGTTGTAGATAGTTTTATGCTGATCGGTATGGCGGGGCACTGTCGCCATAGTTGTATATTTCCTTAAGTGCGTAGTCGTATTTATGCGATGTCGGATGTATTGCTAAACCATGATTATATATATATCTTAGAAAGCGATACTTTCTCACATAAGCGTGTCTTACTTTATAAAGCTGTTTCATGTCTTGCTTTATATTTCGATTACTACGATGTATGACTACTTGGGTGCCGGTAAGGCACGATCACGGGCAGGCAGTCGTGACAAAAGTGGTATCGAAGCGATTAATCCTCGGAAAGTGTCTCTGAGCCGTATCTAGTAAGTCTTGATTATCGGTGTGTTGTGCACCACCAATAATCGAGAGGCTATAGGATATTTAGGATTGGTTTCCATTCTTCTCATTACGAGATCGTGCTTTAGAGGCGTGTTATAGGTTGGACCCTCTAACGTATTCCTTTCTATGTGATTATGCCTCGCGTAAGGCAACGGGCCCGAGAAGGTCAGCGGTAGGAGGCGCTAGCGAGACACCCAGTCACGAGGGCTCGAGTCGATCTATACGAGGCAGCGAGTTCTATGGCGCCGCCCGGCCCAGCGAGACCACAATACCACCTCGCATCCCGCGGCTGGGGCGGAGAGTTAGGAAGTGAGAGATAGCCCGACTTTTGGCTAAAGTTGTGGCCCGTCTGAGAGAAGGCTGGATCTGGCGGTTCGATTCAGCTCAGCTCGATCGTGCCGTTGTTCACCGGCGAGAGAGTTTGAGGCTACGAGACTTCTTGAGTTGTAGCCCGCGGAGTTTTATGGGTCGGCGGAGGATGATCCGCGAGTTCATCCGCCGGCTTGAGATTTTGAGTGATCGGGCGTCGGAGACCGAGTTCGTGATGTTTGGTTCACATAGGCTGCGTGATACGCGATCGATTGGTTGATTCATGGGAGTTATCCGGGAGAAACCGCGCGTCCCAGCTACTTGGGATGAGTTCTCGGAGGCTTTCCTCGCTCACTTCTTGCCTCGCGGATGAGGAGGCGCGCGGTGATAGATTTTCTTGCTGGCGGCGAGAGAGGGCCTTGTCGGGAGTACAATGTCGAGTTTGATTCATTGGCCCGATATGTCCCGGCATTGGTAGCGAATATGGAGGATAGGGTGCACCGCTATGTCACGGGCTGAAGCGACTATATGGCGAAGTCATGTGCGGGGTTTCTCTCGGTAGGGTATGGACATTACCGCGTGCGAGCTCGCGCCCTTGGATGCGAGGCGCGGTCGGCGAGTGGGCGACGGCGAGAAGAAGGCGGGGCGGGAGGGTCTTACGGTGGTTATCGTGGTGGCGGCCTCGGCGATCTGGGTCGCACCACGGCCGGCTCGAGCACTCCTGCGCGTCACCGGCCGCGGCCCGAGTTTTGAGCGGCGGGGCCAGGGCTTGAGCGTCGAGTAGCGAAGTGCGGCGATCGGGACCACCCACGGTGTGGCGTGCGGTGGATCCATGCGGGAAGTGTGGTACTACTTTGGAGCTTATTACAATTGTGGCGGCGAGGTCACTGCGAGGCTTGTCGGCCGGCGTGGCGGTGGTAGGGCTCGGCGCCGAGTTACATTGCGGCTTCATCATCTCCTCTGATTACTCGCCCGGGCGCGGGGTGCTCATGGGTCAGCAGGTCGCGAGGTCGTGGCTCGGGTCCCGATTCTAGCGGTCCTCGAACCGCATCTATGCTTTGTCCGGTAAGCGGGATCGAGGCCTCACTGATGTCGTCGCAGGTACCTTATCGGTTCTGGGTTTGATGTGTATGCTTTGATAGATCGGGTTCTACTCTGTCCTATATATCTCCCACTTGTTGCTAGTAGGATAGGGGTAGAGCACGAGTCCATAGACCCTTCGAGGTAGCTACGCGATGGGTGATTCGGTGATAGCTCGGCGGGTATATAGGGCTTGTCTGTGACCATTCTGATGCGTCGGACCACGGCGACTTGATAGAGTTGGAGATGATTGACCGGCGTGATTATGGGGATGGATTGGCTAGCTTCTTGCTATGCCAATGTAGGCAGAGAGAGAGTAATGCGGTTCCAGTTTCTGAAGCCGGTTGTTGAGTGGGAGAGAGCGGTATCGTAGAGGTAGGTTTATTTCCTACCTCGAGGCTAGGAAGATGGTGCGAGAAGGGTATATCTACCATCTAGTTCGAGTGTTTGATCGAGGTGCGGTACCAGATTTTGATCGATTCCGTAGTCGTGAGTTCCCAGGCGTGTTCCCGGATGACCTCGGGTATCCTCACGAGAGGAGATTGAGTTTTGTATTGACATATTGCGGATACTCGGCCTATTTCCATTCCGCCATCTGAGAATGGCTTTGCGAGTTGAGAGAAGTGAAGGACGGTGAGGATTTCTTTGGAGAAGGGCTTCATTAGGCCAGTGTTTCCCCAGAAGCGCCGGTATTGTTCGTGAAGAAGAAGGGCGGGGCCTGCGCGTGTGTGTTGATTCTGACGGTGAACAAGGTGACCATTAAACGAATACCCGCTTCCCGGGATTGATGATTTGTTCGACGATTGCGGGCGCGAGATGTTTCTCAAGATTGATCTGCGTTCGGGCTATCATCGAGTTCGTGTCGAGAGGTGGATGTCCCAGAATTGCATTCGGACGTGACGGGCATTATGAGTTAGTCATGTCTTTTGGGTTGACGAATGCTCGGCGGTATTCATGGATTTGATGAGCAAGTGTTCAAACCATTTTGAACACGTTTGTGATAGTGTTCATTGATGATATCTTGGTTTATTCTCGCTCGGGCGAGGCATGCGGAGCATTTGAGGCTGTCTTGTGATTCTCGAGCAGCGATTTATGCCAAGTTTTCCAAATGTGAGTTTTGGTTGACTTGATGGCGTTTCTTGGGCATATTGTGGGTGATGGCATTCGAGTTGATCGGCGAATCGAAGCGATCGGGACTTGGCCTGAGACCTACTACTCCGCCAGAGGTTCGCGATTTTACGGGCCTTGCGAGGATATTATCGGTTCGTAGAAGTTTGCTTCTATCTGCACCATTGACTAAAGTGACTCGAGCGACCAAGTTTGATGGTGATGCTTGTGGCGGGGTTTCGATTCTTGAAAAGAGGCGGCGCCGCCCGTTCTTACTCTTCGGAGGTCGGATGGTTATGTCGTGTATTGTGATCGTCGGGCATCGGGTTGGGATGTGTGTTGATGCGGCATGGCGGGGTTATAGCATATGCATCCCGGTGAAGAAACACGAGAACTACCCGCGTGATTTGGAGTTAGCGTAGTGATTCACGCTTTGAAGATCTGGAGGCACTATTTGTATGGGGTTCACGTGGATATTTATACAGACCACAGAGCCTCGGTATATCTTGACGGAGGAGCTGAACTTACGGCGAGGCGGTGGTTAGAGTTGCTTAAGGATTACGATGTTGATATCTGTACCACGGGAAGGCCAATGTTGTGGCGGATGCTCTTAGTCGTAGGTCGATGGGAGCCTATCGGATGTGCGGCTAGAGAGAGGGACATGGTTCGTGATTTGCATCGATTAGCGAGCCTTGGTGTCCGTTTGATTGATTACGATAGCGGTGGGGTTAGAGTTCGTGAGGTTGCGAAGTCTTCCATCGTCGAGAGGTGAAGAGGCGATTCGAGGATCGGCTTTGATTCGATATCGTGATCTGACTCTTACGTGAGGGCAAGGTCCTTTTGAGTAGCACTGATGGGGTGCTAAGGTTTGAGCGGTGTGTGTTCGGATGTTTGAGACTTGGCGAGTTCTTGGGAAGCACGCGCGTAGCGTTACTCTATCCATCCGGTCGACCAAGATGTACCACGACCTTAGATCTGTGTATTGGTGGGATGGCTTGAAGAGGGCGTTGCGAGTTCGTAGCTCGGTGCCCGTGTTGTCGGCCGGTGAAGGTAGAGCACGGAGGCACGGTGGTTTGTTGCGACGATTGAGATCCGAGCACGGAAGTGGGAGGTAATCAACATGGATTTCATCACGGGATTACCTCGCTTTCGGAGAGACATGATTCTATATGGGTTATCGTCGGCGGTGTGAAATCAGCCCACTTTCTTCCGTCGGGGCGACTTTTGGTGAGGATTATGCGGACTTTACATCAGAGATCGTCGGTGCATGGAGTCCCTGCCCGATCATATCGACGAGAGCCCGATTTCGGCTAACCAGAGATCCTTCGAGAGGGTTTAGGGGCGGTGAGCACGAGTCTTGCTTTTCATCCACGCATGACGGGCGAGCGCACTATCGGACTCTTGAGGATATCTGCGAGCACTGTTATTGACCGATGGTAGTTGGGAGGATCATTTGCCTCTAGTTGAGTTCGCGTATAATAATAGCTACCACTCAGATTCGGATGGCGCCTTATGAGGCCTTGTATGGGAGGAAGTGCGGATCGCCTATAGGTTGGTTCGATGTGGGCGGCGGCTAGTGGGACCAAATTTGGTACTGACGATGGATAAGGTGAAGCTTATCAGGAAGGCGGCTATTAATGACTCGAGTCGGCAATCGTATGCAGATCATCGTCGTCGGCATCTTGAGTTCGAGGTTCATGATTGGGTTTTCCTAAAGGTGTCACCATGAAGGGTGTGATGAGATTCGGGAAGAAGAAACTCGATCCAAGGTACATTGGGCGTTTGATTGTCGCGAGGTAGGCAAGGTTGCCTATTAGTTGGAACTGTCGTCAGATCTGGAGGCAGTGCATCCTGATTTTCACGAATCTATGCTGAGGACATGTATCGGGGATCCATCTAGGGTACACCCGATTGCGATGTCGGTGGCCAGGGGTTATCGTATGAGGAGATTCCATAGCGATAGTCGATCGTCGAGTTAGGCGTCTGCGGACGAGGCGTGGCTTCGTCAAAGTTTTGTGGCGAGCAGGCTCGAGGAGGAGATGGCGTGGGAAGCCGAGGAGGACATGAGGCGGAAGTATCCTCACCTATTCCCCACCTCGGGTAAATTCACTTTCCTACTTGTAAATTTTAGTTATCGTTTACGCCTAAGTGTTGTTACGTGGCGTGTGTGGCATTTACAAGCTGTTTAAGCTTCGATAAGCGTCTTGGGAAGGAACATTCGGGACGAATGTTTCTAAGAGAGAATGTTATACCGTATTTCAGTATGTGCGTGGGGAATACGTCAAATCTAGCCTTAAAGATAAGCCTTGGGCGTTTTTATTTGTACACAACTCACTAAAGAATCGTTTTCAGCGAAAGCGTTTCCCTGACTTTCGTAGAGTAAATTCGGCTATGCCATTTCTTATTTTGCGGATTTTTAGAGAGGCGAAACATTTTGGACCAGCGGGAGGGCAACACTTGGCACCTCCCGTTAGTGGACTTGAATCGTCCATTTGGGCGAATTGAAGAACCACCAGCACGTTTTTGTGCCTTGTGCACAAGTCAAGGGTTGGTAGGATATTTGTGTTTAGTTAATCCTCACCTACACTTGCCTTGCACTTGTCTTAATCTTGGCCATTGGTTGGCCACTTCGACCTATAAATACCCTTAGAGATGAAGAGTTCTTCGTCCACAAATCTTCAAGTCTTGAAAAATCCTCTCCTCTCCTTTGTAGTCTTTTCGTCCAAAACACCTCCCCTCCGCCTTGTGAAGGCCCTTGGCGAATACCCCCTCTAGCCTAGTAGTTTGGCGAGGCCCACTGCCTAGCCAAAATTTACCCCACTCCTTGGTAGAAAAGTTACCTTCTTGTATCGTTATAATGCCCAAAATACCTAGCCCAAATACCTTAGTACTTAGTAGAAGTTGTGAAGAACTTCTAAGGTTCTAGTGCATACAACTTAGGAGCAAAACCTTGCTCAGTGCGACTTTTCTAGGATATTATTGGGCTTACCGAGGTAATAATCCTAACCCTCTTTTGTATTAGAGAATGCATCTTGTAGAAGTATAAGAATAAGTATTAATCACTTAGAAGAATATCACGAGAATAGAATTGAGCTGTTACCACAGTAGAAGGGTTTGAAAGATGAATAATCAAGCTGTACTTACATGGAATTTGTTTTCACGATGAACTTATATAGCTCATGGGTAGGAAGTCTTGCCCAACTTTCCATAGAATTGTGAACCCTCTGTTTAGAATGACCTTGAGTAGTCTTTGATAGATATCTGTGACTATTATAGGTGACTCTCTGTGCGACATATTGACTTGGCGGTGGTTTTATTTGAGAAGGTATGTGATTCTTCCTAAAGCATGATATTTTACAATATATATAGTACGGTGAGGCGTCATGTGTTAGCGAATAATAACTATGGCAATGTCTTTGACTTAAGCTGAATAATACTTACAGCAATGCCTGGCTTAAGCTTTGAATAATACTTACAGCGATGCCTCACGGCTTAAGCTTTGAATAATAAGAATGAAAACATTTCAAAAGACTCTTGAATCATATTATGAAGAGAACTAATTGGTTTTTTAAAGCGAAGCTTAAGAGTTATACTAGCTTTATGGGAAGTAAGTATAACCACTTAAGATTGATAAAAGAAACAAGTTTGCCTATGTGTTTATAACGGACTTATATTGTGAAAGAATAATAAGATGGTTTGATAAGTAGACATGATATGATGCTATGTGTGTTAGTATCTTGTAACGTTTGTATAGGTGAGTATCCTTGTTGTGCTTATGTTGTTTAAAGATAAGTTGTTATGTTAGTATACTATCACTCACCTCTTGAGATGATCTGGGGTTAAGCGCCCTCCGTCTGGGGTAGACTCGGTGATGCAGGACCGTGATTCGAGAATACCTCATGCGGGTCGAGGGCCTATGCGGAGCTCTGAGAGTTCGAGGTTAGTATGCGGGGTTATGCCTCATGCGGTCTATGTGGCCATGCGGACGGTCGGGGCGATGCGAAGAGTAGCTACCCTCGATGCGGGGTTATACCTCATGCGGGCCCGTGAGTGGCCTATCACGGACTCGGGAGTCGAGGATTAGGCTTGCGAGAATGATAATCTGGCGAGTGGCCTGCTTGAATCATTCGCGGCCTAGAAAAGACCTATTACGATTTACCTATTGTTGCTCTTGTTTGTGATGTGGCACTATATGCGGTTTCTTGATTTCTTCATACATATTTGTAAACCGGTTTTAAAAAGTGTTATGATTTCATTTAAGTACTTTCTGATTTCACATACTTAGTACTGTTATCTTGACCTCCTTGGGGGCTGCGTTCATGCCGCGGTAAGGGCAGCGGTGCTAGATCCGCATCCTTAGGATCTCTACGTTGGTGTCGGGAGCTCCATCTCTTGGAGGCTCTACTTTTGGTATGATCTCCTGTTGTAGATAGTTTTGTCTGATCGAGGTATGGCGGGAACCTGTCGCCATAGTTGTATATTTCCTTAAGTGCTGTAGTCATGTTATGCGATTGTCGGATGTGCGCTAAACCATGATTATATATATATCGAAAGCGATACTTTCTCACATAAACTGTGTCTTACTTTATAAACTGTTTCATGTCTTGCTTTATATTTCCGCTGATTACTCTGATGTATGACTACTTGGGTGCCCCGGTAAGGCACCAGTCACGGGCCCGGAACGGGTCGTGACACTAAAATGACCATAGTACTTCTATAAATATCATAGTTACTTAGTATAAGACTTATACCAAATAATGCCCTCTAATTCTACCGAAATTCGGGAAGCACTTCCTTTCTACGTACTTTTCCACCTTTTCCAAGGCCCGTATTCATCAACCAAAACACCACATTTAAGGCTCAACCAAACAGCTTACCAAATGGGATTACATGCCTAACTGGACGTGTAAAATTCTGCCCCACAATTCATATATAATAGTCCATTATTATTAATGCCAATCTCGGCTACAATAATGACAACATCTAATCCTTTTTCCATTCCTTATAACCCAAATCGTTATTCCAACATGTTAAACAAGTAATAACAATTTAACAACTAAATTCCCTTTCTTTTATAACATGTAACGATTATAACTAACAACAAAATTGATTAACATCTTCAATGACTAACATGCCATTTCTCAGCTTTTAACCTTCCAATGTATCTTAACACTTATTAAGCTTCATTCCTTATATCACAAGTTCATTTATCAATTACTACAACATGTAATCTTCAATTACATAGGAAGACAAGGATCATTACCTCAATAATCCCAAAATATTCCAAGGATCTCGCCCACTTTAGCTCTTTTCCGCAACTCCTGCTTTCTGACCCAATCATGATTAATGACCCTTAGAAACTTCTAACCAACTTATATTCTTGCTTTAATTCCAAAAGTGAAGAACACCTTAGGATTTGTTTCAAACCCTAACCACATTTCGTGAAGATTTAGGGAAGGTGGGTGTTATACCCCGTATTTCCAGAGTATGTACGTGGAGACGTACGTACGAAAATTTGAGACTTAAAGTTTGGCATAGGTTCGAAATTTGTGCACAACACCCGATTAGAGTCGTGTTTTTAGGCGAAGCGTTTCTGAGCTTGCGTAGGGAAAATTCCGGCTATGTCCTTTTTAATTTTTGCGGATTTTTCCGAGAGACGAAATGTTTTTGACCAACGAGAGGGTGACACTTGTCACCCTCAAGTGGTCGCCTAAAGTGGGCTGTTTGGCCTTGGACGAATGGCCTTGATTTGGGGCTTGTTTTGTGCCTTGTTTTGTGGAGTGTTTTGGGGAGTAGGGTTAGGGTGCACTTGGCTTGATCTTGGCCTTACACTTGCCTTGCACATGGCTTGATCTTGGCCATTGGTTGGCCTTTGGGTTTCCTATAAATACCCCCCTAAGCTTGAAGACTTCTTCATCCAAAAATCTTCCAAGTCTTGAGTCCCTCTCCCTCCCTTTGAGTGTAGTTCTCGTCCTAGCCTCTCCTCCCCCCATGTGAGGCCTTGTGGCGAGAGCCTCCCTCCACTCCTAGTGGCCTTTGGTGAGGTACCCCTAGCCTAGTTGTTCGAGAAATATACCCCTCTTTTGTGGTATTGAAATACTTCTCCAAGTATTGTTATAATGCCCAAAAATACCTTAGCCTTGTAGTATTCCAAAATTTACCTCTATCGTAGAGCAGGAAATACTACCTTTTGTCCTTTTAGTCTCAAACCGAAACCCTAAGGAAATCTTCATAGTTGGTTGAAGTATTTAAGTAGAAGTTGGTTAGAACTTCTAAGGGTTGTTTGGAGCGGATTGGAGAGCACGGAGTTGGAGCTAAACCTTGCTCAGGATCGACTTTTATCTCGGATAATTTTGGGCTTATCGAGGTAAATAATCTTGTCCCCTTATTGTAATTGGAAATTACATATGGTAGGATTATATAGTTGAGGTATACTATATATAGAATTGAACATAGCTTGCGGCAATGTCTTTTGACTTAAGCCTGAATATATATATAAAGAAGAGGCGAATCAGTAATTACATAGGGGTGTATTCTGATGAGTCTTGTGTATTAATGTATAGTAGAATTGTATACGTCCGGTTAGGCGTATAAACCCCCACTGGTTGGCTTGGTAGCGGCCTCGATAGAGGAGGAGATTTCTGTTGTTGCGGGGAGGTCTTTGCGAATTTTACGTAGAATGTGGGCAGATGCGGTTAGAAGTTAATAGGCGTTTGTGGCCTTATAGGTGGGAGTACTACGAGTAGCGTATTCTACTTGAAGAGTGGAAGCGGCTGGCCGGATTCTGATCTTGTGGGCGTTTTGCTTATTATCGATACTCGTCGCGAGGTATGTGAACCTCTTCCTATCCTTCTAGCATGATGCTTTATAAACTATGTAGTCTGATGAGCGTACATGTGCTAAATGAGTTGGTTGGTTTAAAACATAGGGTGTTATAATAGCTTTATGGGAAGTTAGTTATAACGACTACATGTAGGTAAAAGATTGGTTTATTGATTGTAGAAGTTAAGAGACTTGATCTTGAAAGATAAGAGACTTAACTTGTTTTACTTGGTTATTAACATTTTGTTAAATGTGTTGTGAAACCTCATTCGCGAGTAATGAGTACTTGGTTTTAAAAAGAATAATGTTTTATTGATTTCGGAAATGAGAATAAGTGTCGAACAAACCACAACAGCGCTAATAAAGGAAAGTGTATTGACAAATAACTAATTGTTATTAAAACCAGTAGAAACCTCCATCTGCATAGAAGCTAAGATAAGACAAAATTGTATTACATTTCCTAGATCATGGCTGCTGTAACAAGATTGTTGTAAACAAGAATAAACGGCTCACGTACAAGACTTATGTTACTCAATTGTTTTAAAAGAGATTAAAACTATGAGTTATGAAACCTTTTTAAAATAAGAAACTGGAGCATTTGAAATTAGGCAAACTTGAACGTTTGGAAAATAATGTTGTTACTCGATTTTACAAAGGGAAGTATTTTGGTTTACTTAAAAAGATAGTCACTCTATACTACGGGTATTATGTGACTTTTGTGAAAGGAATGGATCTCTTAAAGGGGATTTTAATGTACGTAGTACTTTAGGGTTAAAACCCGGACTTTGATATAAAATGGAAGTACCTTGAGTTGTGTGTAACTTGCCTATGCCTGTTGTTGTGTAACTCGCCTATGCTTGTTGTGATAGCCTTTGTTGTGCAAGTGTTGATATCAGGTGACTTCTTGGGAAGGAGTGGATCTTTTTATAAAAGTCTAGAAGTATGGTAATTTGCTTGAGCTTGTTTGTGATAGCCTGGTTGTGCGGTATATTGTTGTTGATGTCACATGGACATGTCTACACCGATCACGAGTCGGGGCATGTGGCCATGCGGCGGGGTTGATTACGATATATTGTTATTGTGGTTACATGGACATGTCTACCGTCTGAGTCGGGCGTGTGGCGTGCGGCGCGGGGTTAATCACGATGTTATTATTGATAATGTCACTTGGGCGTGTCTACCGTCTGGAATTCGGGGGCATGTGGCCGTGGGGCATTATTATTGTTGCATCATGGGCATGTCTGCCGTCTGCGAGTCAGGGCATGCGGCCATGATGCGAACACGATTGATGTTGTGGGCGTGAGACCCATATTTATATTTGAGTGATGACTTGAGGGCGTGAGTCCCTGACTTGACATGACTGCTTTTATGTTGTGAACTGTAGTTTTGTTATCATACATGTCTCTGTTTTTATATAGTATTATGATTTCATTTCTGATATTTTTGATTTCACATACTTGGTACTGTTATCGACCTCCTTGAGGCTGCGTTCATCTGCGGTAGGAGTACATCGGTAGTGGATCCTCGCTCATAGGATCACGATTCAGCGTATTGGGAAGCTCCGTTTCTCGGAGGCTTATTCTTTAGTATGTGTTCCACTGAGTTGTAGGTTCTTGTACATTCGTGGTATGGCGGGGCCTGTCCGTCATGGTTGTTGTAAATCTTAAGTGCATGTAATCTTTGTTGTGGCGGGGTTGTAAAAGGATTAAAGCTGTTGGGTTTTATGTGTATATCTGAAGCAATTGTTTTTGGTTGCTTTGTTTATGATCTTATATCTTGTTTCATGTTTATGTTTTATTTTCCATTGGTTTTCTCGATGTTGTATCACTAGGGTTCGAGGTAGGCACGATCACGGGCGGGATCGGTCGTGACAAAAGTGGTATCGAGCGATTAATCCTCGGAAAGTGTCTGACCGTGTCTAGTAGAGTCTTGATTATCGATGTGTTGTGCACCACATCTATAATCGGAGGCTGAGGCATTTAGGATTAGTTTCCATTCTTCTCATTACGAGATCGTGCCTTAGAGGCGTGTTGTAAGTTGGACCCCTCGGCGTATCTCGTTTTTACGATTATGCCTCCGCCAAAGCAACGAGCCAGGAAGGGCAAGGCGAGGAGGCGCTAGTGAGATCTGAGAGAATGCGAGCGCGAGCGATCGGTCACTGAGATTATGCTTGACGGCGGGTTTTGCGGCGCGCCTTGACCAGAGTTTAGAGCGCAACAATGGTGTCACGACCGAACTGGGCGTGGTGGTGCCTACCGGGCACCCTAGTGATACAACATCGAGTGTCAGTGGAACATAAAACACATCATGAAACAAATGAAGTACAAAGCGATGTCTGAGGAAAACTTGCCTTTCGGCATATATATAAATAACAACTCTTACAAATGAGCAGTTTAACCCTTTTTACAAACCACCTTGTGATTACTACGGGCCTCAGAAATGATATGACAACAATGGCGGGACGGGGCCCGCCATACCACGAATGTAAATACCTCTGACAGCAGGACTATACAGATAAGCCTCGGAGAAGCGGAGCTTTCCCAATGTTGACTGTGACCTAAGGCGAGGATCAACGGCGGTGTACCTTTACTGCGGCATGAACGCGGCCCCGAAGTCGATAACAGTGTACCAAGTATGTGAAACATGAAGATCAGTAAATGAAATCATAGTAGTCTATAAGCGGGAGACATGTATGATAACCAAACTACGATTCACAATAAATAGCGATCATGTCTAGTCGGGGACTCAAGCCTCAAAGTTATCACAATAAAACCGTGCGGGGAAATGCGAAGGCATAGCCGACTACTAAGACCACGGTACCAAAAATACCACAAGCGTATCCCGAGGTCTTTCTAGACCGCACGTAATCGAAGCTGGCCACTCGCCCGCAATATCAATGTGCGCGTCTATCCACTGGAACTCTCGCGACTCGCATAGGTCACGCGGACCGCGTGAGGTATTCCTCGAATCATGGTCCTGCACGCTGAGGTATACCCGCGTCGAAGCGGCTAACCCTCGGTATCCGCTGAGGCTCCGCGGCCGCGTAGTCTCAAAGACCGCGTAGTCTCGGCGGACCGCATAGGAATCCCGCGTCGGGCTAAACACCGGAATGATCAATCCTGGAGCTCTGCGCTCCGCGTAGTCCCAAGGTGCATAGGCGTATAGACCGCATCGGTGGCAAGCCCTCGGTATAATAAGTCAAGGGTAAGTGATACAATAACGATTACAGCGGGCTTAACGTTCGACAACGTAAGCCAACAAGAGTGACCACTTACACAATAATCACAAGATACTAACACACGTAGCATCCTAACATGCTTACTTATCAAATCAACAAGAAAGTATTACAAGGCTATCACAAACCAATACAATCAAGTTATTCACACAAGGTACTTTCTACTAACGAGTTGGTACCTATCCCCAAGTACTTCATACATTAAATCTTTAAAGATCGTTACTTCACAAAAACCACACAATACGTAGTATATGAAAATAGAGTGATTATCTTTTTACAGTAAATCAATTACTTCTCTTTGTAAAATCAAGTAGCAACATTCTTTTCCAATGTTCAAGTTTGCCTAATTTCCATGTTCAAGTTTGCCTTTTTAGAAAGGTTTAGTAGTTCATAGTCTTATCCATTTAAGAATATACTTCTCTTTTAACTATCTGAGAAACATAAGCCTTATATGTGAGTAGGATATTCTTGTTTATAACAATCTTATTACAGCAGCCATGATCTAGGAAATATCATTTTGTCTCCTCTTAGCTTCATGCGGATGGAAGTTTCTCTGGTTTTAATAATACTTAATCTGTCAAAACATTTCCTTTTATTAGCATTTGCGGTGGTTTGTCGATACACATTCGATTTCGAAATCGATAAAACATTCTTAAGCCGTTATACCTAACTTCCCATAAAACTAGTATAACTCTTAAGTTTTCAAAAACCAAGTATTACTTCTTCTTTTGAAATGATTCAAAAATCTTTTGAAATACTTCAAGTTCTTTATTAACACATAACAAGCCAATTATAGTTCAAATCAGTTACCTTTTAAAAACCACAAGTATTTTCTTACCAACATAAAGTTTGTTATAACCAACTTCCCATAAAGCGTTATAACACTTTATGTTTTAAACAATCAAATACATTTAGCATATGTCGTCTACCGTACTACATAGTTCACATATCATGCTAGAAGAGATAGGAAGAGGTTCACATACCTCGCGACGAGTATCGACTAATAGCAAAGCGCTCAAGTACTTGGCCGTCGGCTACTCCTTAAGCCAGGTAGATCGCGCCACGCGTAGTACTCAACCTATAAGGCCACAAGGCGCTTATTAATATTTACATCCCTTCGTAGAACATTCTACAGAAAATTCGGCCGCCTCCCCATGCAGCGTAAATCTCCTCCTCTATCGGGGCGGCTACGAAGCCAACCAGGGGTTATACGTCTAAACCGGGCGTGCACAATTCTACCTCACGAAAAAGCTACACAAGTCTCATGTCTGAGTCTATGTAAAAACGATTCGATACTCTTCTTTGAAAAGGTTTCTTATTATTGGGCTTAAGTCAAAAGACATTGCGATAACTACGTTCGATTCTATATATAGTATACTTCAACTATATAATCATACAACATGTAATTTCCAATTACAATAGAGGACAAGATATTTACCTCGATAAGCCCATAATTATCCGAGTTTAAATGTCGATCTGAGCAAGGTTTAGCTCTACTCAGTGCGCTCAGACCGCTCCAAACAACCCTTAGAAGTTCTAACCAACTTCTACTTATTACTCCACTAACTATGGAGATTTTCCTTAGGGTTTCGGTTTTGTAGTAGCGGAAAGTATAATAGTATTTACGGGCTTTTGTATAGTATAACCTTAGAATACTACAAGGTATATGGCTAAGGTAATTTGGGCATTATAACAATACTTTTGAGTATTTCTACAAAGGGGTATTATCTGAAAACAACTAGGCTAGGGGTACCCATGGCTAGCACCCAATGAGGGGAAGGGCTCTCGTCGAGGGGAGGAGGAGGCTCTTGGCGAATTCTACACTAAGGGAGGAGGAGGATTTAACACTTAGAATTATTTTAGGAATGGATGAAGAAGTCATCAAAGAGGGGGTATTTATAGCACAAGCCAAAGCCAACCGATGGCGAGATCTAGCCAAGTGCATAGCAAGTGTAGGGCGAGATTCACCCGTGTGTCCTTAACGACTAACACACAAAATATCCTACCAACTCCTCATCAATTCGTCCAAGGTCCGTCCCTGCGTCCGATGGGAGGGTGCCAAGTGGCGCCTCTCGTTGGTCCAAAATGTTCGTCTCTCGGAAAAATCCGCAAAAATTAAAAATGACATAGCGGAATTTTCCTCCGAAAGCGTGAAAGCGTTTAGTCGAAAACGACTCTAATCGGGTGTTGTGAACAAATAAATTTCGGCCAAGCCTAATTCTCAAGTTCAAATTTTCTCGTGCGTCCTTACGTACATACTCGGAAATACGGTATAACATTCTCCCTCGCCGAAACATTCGTCGAATGTTCCTTCAGAATCTCAAAACAAGCGTGCGCGATATAGTCTTCACTACCATACTTACGAAACAATCACGCCCTGATGGCCACGAAACAATGCGCAAAATACTTACATCCAGTCCACGAAACACCTCTAACATTACCACAAACACCTCTCTCGGGGTCTAAAATATACTTCCTTCGCACCTTCTCCTTACAAAGAAATGATCACATCTATGCTCGCCATACATGCTCGCTTCTTCCGATACCACTTTTGTCACTTTGCGCGAGGTTCTAGTGTCGCTCTGGCGACCAACAAATGGTGCCGGACTACATGCGATCCACGAGTGTCGTGCACTCGAACTCTTACCACATTTAAATCGCCCGGTTTCCAAAACTGCAGGTTACTATCTCTAACGTGGTCATCATTAGCGGGAACACTCTGGATGGATCTCGATACTTTCCGATCATAACAATCTGAAAGGCCGGACGTCTTGCCTCTAAGTCGGACGGCAAAAGCTAACATATAGGCAACGGCCTACTCTGCAGACCAGTAAGGCCCAAGTAACTCGGGCTAAGTTCCCTCTGTTTTCCAAAACTCGTCATACCCAAACCGGGGTGGTATCTTGAAGACCGGCCGTCGGCACGAACTCTAAGCGTCGTCGCCGATTATCATACGATTTCTACGAGTGCGAGAACCTCCTCTAGACAAGATTTACCTATCCACGATCTGTGAAACAAGCTGAACCAACTATCGAATCACGCCAACATCGAACCAATCGGGCGACTCGCGTCCGCCTCTGAGGCTTCATAAGGCGACATCAGAACAACGAAATGGTAGCTTAAACACTCCTTGACGAGAGACAACAATTCTCGCAACTATCCACGAAATCAAACACGGCCCGAGGCGAATGTGGTCTGAGACTTACTTGAGTTCCTAACCTTGCACGGTAAAACCTCCGAGAAAGAAAGCAGTATGACACGGGCTCCACATGCGACATAAGGTGAAGGTAGGCACCTCGTGCAGCCTTACAACCTTTCTGATATAACAACACTGCCGAGTAAACGGTCTTTGCTAGAAAACAAGACGGCTGACCTCCTCGGCCCGACTACTGGTCGAATCGTCCACGGTCGTCTGTTGGTTAACTAAACTTGGGCCTAACACCTCGTAACTGACCCAAAGCGGGACCACCACAACGGCCCCACCAAACTGCGGCGGGTTGACCCGCGTGGCCTCGGCAGGCCGACCCAACGCTAAACGCTAGCTCCCCGAAGGAAAACTCTCACTAATCACGTTACGAAAACCTAGCGGTCTTCTTAGCTCAACTACCCTCTTTCATGCCACACTACTCAGGGACTAATCCCACCAACATAACTAACGTGCACTATGCACTCCTATAAGGGTCAAACATAAACAATACATCTTTAACTCGAGATGGCCTTACCTCTAAGGTCTCTACGTATAAAACTCTAAGGATCACACCTTCTCTATCCCCAAAATCTTACTCGGTTAACCACCATGATTTCTAATCACAACTAACACCTTGCTATCGAACATAGCACTTAAGGTATACTCACCTTATCACACATCTGAGATCTACAGAGGTTAAGGATATATCTATATCTCTTGCTTCCTCCTTAGTCGTTCTAATCAAACTGCCCGTGGGCGCATAGCTAAGGAAGATGACAAACTACCCACCGATCACGAAGGCTAAGTCCTCCCGCGAGGACACTCTTTCGACATCGGCCACGGCGGTCATAGTGCAACCGCGTACCAACTAAAAGGCGACATTCCACGGGATGGCGCGCCACGTGTGAACAACGAGAAAAAGCGAATCGGATGCATTTGGAACTGCGTGTAGGCGTGAGCGGAAGCTGCGGAGCTCGACCAACTCTGCATACGAGCGTCACGAACCTGTGGAGGACCTTCCGCTGTGATGGATGCGCGTAATCTAATCTTTGGTGAGGCGACTCGCCTCATGAGTTACAAAGGACCTTGCTACTCGGCGCCTTCCTGCGTCGCCCGTTAACCCGTCGATCTCTACGTTTCTCGGCTGCTGCGCATAAGCGTACGAGCCATGCTCGAGCCTAATCGAAGAACTTACTCTTGCACAACCTACTCGTTGATATTCATCAAGACTCGCGGTACATCGGTATACTCTCTGGTAGTCAAATCCATAGTTAATAACAGGGTCGCCTCCTTGAAATCTATATTCTCTGTTCTCGTGGGCGAAGGTTCAAATATCATGGCGCGATGAGCTGCTGCGCCGTGCTAAACTTTCTTTGGGGCTAGTGGCGTCGCGAGAACTCCCGAATGAAGCACCACCCAGGTGAAGATTTGGCCCGTGCCCGCATGACCCTGAACTCTACTCGCGGCTCCGCCGGTGCCTTGCCCTCTGGGCGGGTTGCCTGCAGCGGAGGCATAGCGGTGAGGAAAGAAATACGTTAGAGGTCGACTTACAACACGTCTCTAAGGCACGATCTCGAGTGAGAAGAATGAAACCAATCCTAAATATCCTATAGCCTCACGATCATTGGTGTGGTGCACACACCGATAATCGAACTTCTTGAATCGATGCGTAGACACTTTCAGAGGATTAAGCGCTCGATACCACTTTTGTCACGACCGAACTGGGCGTGGTGGTGCGTTACCGGGCACCCTAGTGATACAACATCGAGTAATCAGCGGAACATAAAACACATACATGAAACAAATAAAGTACAAAGCGATGTCGAGAAAACTTGCCTTCGGCGTATATATAAATAACAACTCTTACAAATGAGCAGTTTAACCCTTTTTACAAACCACACTTGGCATTACTACAGGACCTCTAAGAAATGATATGACAACAATGGCGGGGCGGGCCCGCCATACCACGAATGTAAATACCTACGGCGAGGACTATACGAAGATAAGCCTCGGAGAAGCGGAGCTTTCCCAACTGACTGTGACCCTAAGGCGAGGATCAACGGCGGTGTACCTTTACATGCGGCATGAGCGGCCCGAAGAGAGTCGATACAACGGTACCAAGTATGTGAAACATGAAGATCGTAAATGAAATCATAGTAGTCTATAGAAAGCGGGACATGTATGATAACCAAACTACGATTCACAATAAATAAGCGATCATGTCTAGTCGGGGACTCGAAGCCTCAAAGTTATCACAATAAAACCAAATGCGGGGAAAATGCGAAGGCATAGCCGACTACTAAGACCAGCGATGCCAAAAATACCACTGGCGTATCCGAGGTCTTTCTAGACGCGCGCATGTCGAAGGCGGCCTTTCGCCCGCAATATCAATGTGCGCGTCTATCCACTGGAACTCGCGACTCGCATAGGTCACCCGGACCGCGTGAGGTATTCCTCGAATCATGGTCCTGGACGCTGAGGTATACCGCGTCGAAGCGGCTAACCTCGGTATCCGCTAGGCTCCCGCGGCCCGCGTAGTCTCAAAAGACCGCATAGTCTCAGCGGACGCGCATAGAATCCCGCGTCGGGCTAAACACCGGAATGATCAATCCTGGAGCTACGCGCTCCGCGTAGTCCCAAGACTGCATAGGCGTATAGACGCATCAAGGGTGGCAAGCCCTCGGTATAATAAGTCGAGGGTAAGTGATACAATAACGATTACAGCGCTTAACGTTTGACAACGTAAGCACAACAAGAGTGACCCCCTTACACAATAATCACAAGATACTAACACACGTAGCATCCTAACATGCTTACTTATCAAATCAACAAGAAAGTATTACAAGGCTATCACAAACCAATACAATCAAGTTATTCACACAAGGTACTTTCTACTAACGAGTTCGGGTACCTATCCCCAAAGTACTTTATACATTAAATCTTTAAAAGATACGTTACATCACAAAAACCACACAATACCTGTAGTATATGAAAATAGAGTGATTATCTTTTTAGAGTAAATCAATTACTTCTCTTTGTAAAATCAAGTAGCAACATTCTTTTCCAATGTTCAAGTTTGCCTAATTTCCAATGTTCAAGTTTGCCTTTTTAGAAAGGTTTCGTAGTTCATAGTCTTATCCATTTAAGAATATAATTCTCTTTTAACTATCTGAGAAACATAAGCCTTATATGTGAGTAGGATATTCTTGTTTATAACAATCTTATTACAGCAGCCATGATCTAGGAAATATCATTTTGTCTCCTCTTAGCTTCTATGCAGATGGAAGTTTCTACTGGTTTTAATAATACTTAATCTGTCAAAACATTTCCTTTTATTAACGCTGCAGTGGTTTGTCGATACACATTCTGATTTCCGAAATCAGTAAAACATTCTTAAGCCGTTATACCTAACTTCCCATAAAGCTAGTATAACTCTTAAGTTTTCAAAAACCAAGTATTACTTCTTCTTTTGAAATGATTCAAAAATCTTTTGAAATACTTCAAGTTCTTTATTAACACATAACAAGCCAGTTATAGTTCAAATCAGTTACCTTTTAAAAACCACAAGTATTTTCTTACCAACATAAAGCTGTTATAACCAACTTCCCATAAAGCCGTTATAACACTTTATGTTTTAAACCAATCAAATACATTTAGCATATGTACGTCTACCGTACTACATAGTTCACACATATCATGCTAGAAGAGATAGGAAGAGGTTCACATACCTCGCGGCGAGTATCGACTAATAAAAGCGCTCAGTACTTCCAACCGTCGGCTACTCCTTAAGCCGGTAGATCGCGCCACGCGTAGTACTCAACCTATAAGGCCACGCTTATTAATATTTACATCCGCCGTAGAACATTCTGAAAATTGTGGCCTCCTCCCCGCACAGCATAAATCTCCTCCTCTATCGGGCCGGCTACCAAGCCAACGAGGGGTTATCGTCTAAGCGGACGTGCAATTCTACCTCGAAAAAGCTACAAGTCTCATGTCTGATCCCATGTAAAAACGATTCGATACTCTTCTTTGAAAAGGTTTCTTATTATTGGGCTTAAGTCAAAAGACATTGCCGATAACTACGTTGATTCTATATATAGTATACTTCAACTATATAATCATACAACATGTAATTTCCAATTACAATAGAGGACAAGATATTTACCTCGATAAGCCCATAATTATCAGAGTTTAAATGTCGATCTGAGCAAGGTTTAGCTCTACTCAGTGCGCTCAGGCCGCTCCAAACAACCCTTAGAAGTTCTAACCAACTTCTACTTATTACTCCAACTAACTATGGAGATTTTCCTTAGGGTTTCGGTTTTGTATTGTGGAAAGTATAATAGTATTTACGGGCTTTTTGTATAGTATAACCTTAGAATACTACAAGGTATATGGCTAAGGTAATTTGGGCATTATAACAATACTTTTGAGAGTATTTCTACAAAGAGGTGGGGTATTATCTGAAAACAACTAGGCTGGGGTACCCGTGTAGCACCCAGGAGGGGAAGGGCTCTCGGCCAAGGGGAGGAGGAGGCTCTTGGCGAATTCTACACTAAGGAGGAGGAGGATTTAACACTTAGAATTATTTTAGGAATGGATGAAGAAGTCATCAGAGGAATTATTTATAGCCTGAGCCAAAGCGACGATGGCGAAGATCTAGCCAAGTGCATAGCAAGTGTAGGCCCAGATTCACCCATGTGTCCTTAACCAACTAACACACAAAATATCCTACCAACTCCTCATCAATTCGTCCAAGGTCCGCCCTCACGTCCGCTTGATGGGAGGGTGCCAAGTGGCGCCCTCTCGTTGGTCCAAAATATTTCGTCTCTCGGAAAAATCCGCAAAAATTAAAAATGACATAGCCGGAATTTTCCCTCTGAAAGCTGTGAAAACGTTTCGTCGAAAAACGACTCTAATCGGGTGTTGTGAACAAATAAATTTCGGCCAAGCCTAATTCTCATGTTCAAATTTTCTACGTACGTCCTTACGTACATACTCGGGAAATACGGGGTATAACAAGTGGCTGCTGAGACCACCGTACCTGAGCCTCCAGTCCCACAGCCTGGAGCAGATGAGATGGGGTACAAGGAGATGGCCCGATTCTTTGGCGAGTCGTGGCGAGATATGAAGATAAATTTGGATCTGGCGGTTCGATTCGATGCACCGATGGTTCACCCCGGCGAGATAGTTTGAGGCTACGGGACTTTACGAGTTGTAGCCCGCGAGTTTTATGGGTGAGGCACGAGGATGATCGCGAGGAGTTCATCAAGCGATTCTGACGGTCATGAGTGATCAAGGCCGGAGACCGAGTCGGTGGTCTTAGGTTCGCGTCGGCTGCGTGATACGCGATCGTGGTTTGATTCGTGGGAGTTGTCGGGAGAGCATGCGCTTCAGAAGTATGGGACGAGTTCTCGAGGCATTCCTCACTCACTTCTTGCCTCGCGGATGAGGAAGGCGGGCGGCAATTTATGATCTTTGAGGCGAGAGGCGTGCGGTTCGGGAGTACAACGTGGAGTTTGACTCGTTGGCTCGGTATGTCCCCGCTTTAGTGGCAACCATGGAGGATAGAGTGCACCGCTACGTCACGGGCTAGATGATTACCAGCGAGGCTTGTTCGAGTGTAGCTCTTGGCGGACATGGACATTGCCGCGCATGCGAGCTCATGCACTAGGATGTGAGGCACGGAGAGGTCGGCGGAATGACGAATCAGCGAAGAGGCGAACAACGAGGTCGCTGGTGACTTTCGAGGCGGACCGCCTCGCGAAGATACTAGTTTTGTACCTCCGCCCGGTGCAGTGGTCCTCCACAACCTTGAGCATCCAGAATATTCGGGGCGGTCGGGGCTCGAGGTTGAGTTTCGAGGAAGTAAGGGTGTTGGCGGATCGGTCACCCCTACCTCGGTGTGGTCGATGTGGTAGACCGCATTGGAGTGTCGTGGTGCCAAGGAGCTTGTTAATTTGCGGCCAGCGGGGCCATTTGCGAGGCTTGTCCGACCAAGGGTATACGGATGTTACGACTCGACCTTGGATCGATGGTGGTTCATCACCTTCGCTGTATGCACTGCGGCGGGTGTGATTAAGCGGTAGAGACAGGTATATCCTTAACCCTCTAGAGTTTTGTATGCTGATGTGTTTAGTGTTATGTTCGGATAGCTTTGTGCTAAAATATGATTTAGAAAACTAGTTAGTGTAGAAGGGTAAGCCTGGGGGCATGGTAAGTGTGAACCTTAGACTATTTCACGATTGAGACCTTAGAGGTAAGGTCGTCTTGTGTAAAAGATTTATTTTATGTTAGACCCTTATCAGAGTAAGTAGTACGTGGGAATTATTTGTGTGATAAGTCATTGGGTTGTGTATAATGGAAGTAGTAGCTTTCATGATGTGAATTAGTAAGATTGTTCCGTTTCGAGGAGCAAGTATTGGCGCGATTGTGGGTCGGGTTGATGGCCGCTCGCGGGTCGACCCGCAGCCCGGTTTTGGGTGGGGTCAGTTAGGTAGTCGCGGTGGTAGGGTCACGAGTGCTAGGCGGTTTAGGTGACCATCGTATGAGTTCGTGGGTATGTTCGACGAGCGGTTCGTGAAGGCGGGAATGGCCTTAAAGAAGATTGAGGTTAGTAAGATGACCAAGTTTGGAGGTAGTGACTCCACGGTTTGAAGCAGGCGATGGTCAAGTATGGCACGTCTGAGTGACACTAGAACCTCGGGGATCGCATGCGATTCGGTACCATTTGTTGGGTCGCGGGTGACACTAGAACCTCGCGGCAAAGTGACAAAAGTGGTATCGCACGGCGAGTAAGGAAGGAAGGGAACGTGTGTTATTTTCGTGGCCAAGCTGTGGCGTTGGCAACTTGTTAGAGGAACTTCATCGATATCCGTCTTGAGAAGGAACATTCGGGACGAATGTTTCTAAGGAGGGGAGAATGTTATACCCCGTATTTCCAGAGTATGTACGTGGAGACGTACGTACGAAAATTTGAGACTTAAAGTTTGGCATAGGTTCGAAATTTGTGCACAACACCCGATTAGAGTCGTTTTTCGACGAAACGTTTTACAGAGCTTGCGTAGGGAAAATTCCGGCTATGTCCTTTTTAATTTTTGCGGATTTTTCCGAGAGACTAAATGTTTTTGACCAACGAGAGGGTTACACTTGTCACCCTAAATTGGACGCCTAAAGTGGGCGGTTTGGCCTTGGACGAATGGCCTTGATTTGGGGCTTGTTTTGTGCCTTGTTTTGTGGAGTGTTTTGGGGAGTAGGGTTAGGGTGCACTTGGCTTGATCTTGGCCTTACACTTGCCTTGCACATGGCTTGATCTTGGCCATTGGTTGGCCTTTGGGTTTCCTATAAATACCCCCCTAAGCTTGAAGACTTCTTCATCCAAAAATCTTCCAAGTCTTGAGTCCCTCTCCCTCCCTTTGAGTGTAGTTCTCGTCCTAGCCTCTCCTCCCCCTTGTGAGGCCTTGTGGCGAGAGCCTCCCTTCCCACTCTGGTGGCCTTTGGCGAGGGTACCACTAGCCTAGTTGTTCGAGAAATATACCCCTCTTTTGTGGTATTGAAATACTTCTCCAAGTATTGTTATAATGCCCAAAAATACCTTAGCCTTTACCTTGTAGTATTCCAAAATTTACCTCTATACGTAGAGCCCGGAAATACTACCTTTTGTCCTTTTAGTCTCAAACCGAAACCCTAAGGAAATCTTCATAGTTGGTTGAAGTATTTAAGTAGAAGTTGGTTAGAACTTCTAAGGGTTGTTTGGAGCGGATTGGAGAGCACGGAGTTGGAGCTAAACCTTGCTCAGGATCGACTTTTATCTCGGATAATTTTAGGCTTATCGAGGTAAATAATCTTGTCCCCTTATTGTAATTGGAAATTACATATGGTAGGATTATATAGTTGAGGTATACTATATATAGAATTGAACATAGCTTGCGGCAATGTCTTTTGACTTAAGCCTGAATATATATATAAAGAAGAGAACTGAACTGTAATTACATAGGGTGTATTCTGATGTCTTGTGGTATTCTTGTATAGTAGAATTGTATACGTCGGTTAGGCGTATAAACCCCCGCCGGTTGGCTTGGTAGCCGGCCTCGATAGAGGAGGAGATTTCTGTTGTTGCGGGGAGAAGTCTTCCGAATTTTCTGTAGAATGTGGAACCGTGCGGTTAGAAGTTAATAGACGTTTGTGGCCTTATAGGTGGAAGTACTACGAGTAGCGTATTCTACTTGAAGAGTGGAAAGCGGCTGGCCAGATTCTGATCTTGTGGAGCGTTTTGCTTATTGTCGATACTCGTCGCGAGGTATGTGAACCTCTTCCTATCCTTCTAGCGTGATGCTTTATAAACTATGTAGTGCGGTGAGCGTACATGTGCTAAATGAGTTGGTTGGTTTAAAACATAGGGTGTTATAATAGCTTTATGGGAAGTTAGTTATAACGACTCTATGTAGGTAAAAGATTGGTTTATTGATTGTAGAAGTTAAGAGACTTGATCTTGAAAGATAAGAGACTTAACTTGTTTTACTTGGTTATTAACATTTTGTTAAATGTGTTGTGAAACCTCATTCGCGAGTAATGAGTACTTGGTTTTAAAAAGAATAATGTTTTATTGATTTCGGAAATGAGAATACGTGTCGAACAAACCACATCAGCGCTAATAAAGGAAAGTGTATTGACAAATAACTAATTGTTATTAAAACCAGTAGAAACCTCCATCTGCATAGAAGCTAAGATAAGACAAAATTGTATTACATTTCCTAGATCATGGCTGCTGTAACAAGATTGTTGTAAACAAGAATAAACGGCTCACGTACAAGACTTATGTTACTCAATTGTTTTAAAAGAGATTAAAACTATGAGTTATGAAACCTTTTTAAAATAAGAAACTGGAGCATTTGAAATTAGGCAAACTTGAACGTTTGGAAAATAATGTTGTTACTCGATTTTACAAAGGAAAGTATTTTGGTTTACTTAAAAAGATAGTCACTCTATACTACGGGTATTATGTGACTTTTGTGAAAGGAATGGATCTCTTAAAGAGGATTTTAATGTACGTAGTACTTTAGGGTTAAAACAGGACTTTGATATAAAATGGAAGTACCTTGAGTTGTGTGTAACTTGCTATGCACATTGTTGTGTAACTCGCCTATGCTTGTTGTGATAGCCTTTGTTGTGCAAGTGTTGATATCGGTGACTTCTTGGGAAGGAGTGGATCTTTTATAAAAGTCTAGAAGTATGGTAATTTGCTTGAGCTTGTTTGTGATAGCACGGTTGTGCGGTATATTGTTGTTGATGTCACATGAACATGTCTACACGATCTGAGTCGGGGCATGTGGCCATGCGGCGGGGTTGATTACGATATATTGTTATTGTGGTTACATGGACATGTCTACACGATCTGGTCGGGCGTGTGGCGTGCGGCGGGGTTAATCACCCGATATTGTTGATAATGTCACTTGGGCGTGTCTACCGTCTGGTCAGGGGCATGTGGCCATGGGGCATTGTTATTATTGTTGCATCATGGGCATGTCTACACCGTCTGCGAATTCGGGGCATGCGGCCGTGATGCGAACACGATTGATGTTGTGGGCGTGAGACCCGTAGTTATATTTGAGTGATGACTTGAGGCGTGAGTCACGACTTGACATATCGCTTTTATGTTGTGAGCGTAGTTTTGTTATCATACATGTCTCTTGTTTTTATATAGTATTATGATTTCATTCTGATATTTTCTGATTTCACATACTTGGTACTGTTATGCTTGACCTCGCCCAGGGCTGCGTTCATCTGCGCGGTAGGAGTACATCGGTAGTGGATCCTCGCTCATAGGATCACGATTCGGCGTATTAGGAAGCTCCGTTTCTCGGAGGCTTATTCTTTGGTATTTGTTCCACTGAGTTGTAGGTTCTTGTACATTCGGGGTATGGCGGGCCTGTCCGTCATGGTTGTTGTAAATCTTAAGTGCATGTAATCTTGTTGTGGCGGGGTTGTAAAAAGGATTAAAGCATTGGGTTTTATGTATATATCTGAGAAGCAAATGTTTTTGGTTGCTTTGTTTATGATCATATATCTTGTTTCATGTTTATGTTTTATTTTCCGCTGGTTTTCTCTGATGTTGTATCACTAGGGTGCCCGGGGTAAGGCACCAGTCACGGGCCCGGGATCGGGTCGTGACAGTGGGAGTTCAATCTTGGCTAATCCCTTTGTTAATATCCTTCATCTAGTGTGTAAGAACAACACTTGTAAGATTCAGCAATCTTTGCCTTTGGTTCTTGGCCAAATCAAAAATGAGAGAGAGAGAAGAGCAAGTATTTGGATGAAGTTTTGTGTAGAATGGCCAAGTCCTGCAAGACTTGGCCAAGATATAGGCCTTTTCTTGTTCTACAAGTTGGGAGGGACACTTGTCGCCCTTCCATAGGTCCTTTACAACAAATATATTCTAATTTTACACCATTTCCGCATAAAATCCTGCCCCGGCGCCCGCGGCCCTACAGCCGGCGCCGTGGCGCTGAAACTTCAGAAGATTTCAGGACTTACGGAGCCACGGCCCTGAAATCGGCGCCGTGGCGCCTGATTGAAAACTGCTTCCTTCTCTTCTGTCAGCTGAACGTACAACGTCCATAACTTTCTACTCTGATGTCCAAACGACGAGCGGTTTATTGCGTTGAAAACTAGACTCAACGAACTTCATACTAGGATTATGAAACACCTAAAAACTCCTAATATACTAGGATATATACCGCTCCAAAGTTGACTGAAAATCTGTCCAAAAACATTCTCTCAACTTATCTTTCCAAATTCAAATCTTATTTCCTTTCATACGTTCTCATCTTATTCTCTTGGAATTACAGGGTGTAACAATTAACTTGAGCTACTCTCAAAATTTGAAGCAGTTCACCTGGGATTATGATGGTCTAGATTGATGGACTGTCAACATGTTTGACGGATCGTCAATCTAACCGTCAAGTTACGGCGGTGGAAAATTTTAGTCGAATTTATAAGTGGGTCACATGAATTGGAACTCATTTTTTAATCAAATCAGACCCTAAGCACCTCCTAAATTCCCTCTAAGGATTTCATAACACCCAATATTAATTTATAGGCTAATCACATAAGATTAACTTGATAATCCCCGTGGTAATTGTAAAAATCATCTTCTCCATAGTAAACCGATTTTGAAGCCCTTGATATTGGGGTAACTTTCTGTTTTGAGAGGGCTTCGACACATCAAGGTAAAATTTATCCTCATCTACTTATATACGTGATCAAGGTATGTAAGGCTACCCCTTTCTTTCAAAAGTATGATGTTATACCCCGTATTTCCAGAGTATGTACGTGAGGGCGTACATACAAAAGTTTAGCCTTAGTTAGGCATAAGGGACGAAATTTGTGCACAACCCACGAAAAGAATCGTTTTCCGACGAAACGTTTTCCAAAACTTGCGATGGGAAAATTACGGTTGCGACATTTATATTTTTTGCGGATTTTTCCGAGAGACGAAATATTTTGGACCAACGAGAGGGCGACACTTGTCACCCTCAAGTGGACGGCAACTTGTGGGCAAGCATGGCACGATTTTGTGGCCTAAACCATGGGTCAATGTTTGGTGAGTGATTTGTGGAGTAGGGATAGGGGCACTTGTGCAAATCCACACCCTCCACGCCTCCACTGCGTTAATCTTGGCCCTTGAAAGCCCTATAAATACCCCCGAGTTGAAGACTTCTTCATCCACAAATCATCTTCCAAGTCTCAAAACTCCCCACTTTGAGAAGCTCGTCCAAAGCCTTCTCCCCTCTTGAAGAGCTGGCGAAACACCCCCTTTCCCACACTTCCTAGTAGTCTCGGCAAAGCCCCCTCTTGGTAGAAAATAATCTCCAAGTATTGTTACTATCCCCACAATACCCTAGCCATATATCTTTTAGTATTCCAAAGTCACCCCTCTACAAAAAGCCCAGAAAAACTATCTTATATCCCGTAGTCACTAAACGAAACCCTGGGAAAAATCTTCATATTTGGTTGAAGTAGTAAGTAGAAGTTTTGTAGAAACTTATAAGTGTTTCTATTAGCGGATTGGATCCTACAGAGTAGGAGCTAAACCTTGCTCAGCATCGACTTATAACTTGTATAATTTTGGGCTTCGAGGGTAAATAATAATCTTATCCTTCTATTGTAATTGGAGAATACATCTGTAGAAGTATTGAAATAAGTATAAAATACATAGAAGGATATTAAAGAGAGAGAATTGAGCTGTAGTTACATCGGAAGAATATTAAAGAAGAATTGAATCATACTTACATGGAATTTGTATTCTGATGAGACTTGAGTAGTTTGTGGGTAGGAGATCTTGCCCAATTTTCCGTAGAATTAAGAACCTTCGCTTAGAATATCCTACTGAGTAGTCTAGGCGTTGATAGGCGTATTTGACTATTATAGGTTGATACTCGCTCGCGACATATTCGACTTGGCGGTGGATTTGTAGATGAGGTATGTGATTCTTCCTATCCTCTTGAGCATGATATTTTTAAATATATAAATAGTACGGTAGACGTACGTGTGTTAACTGAACTTGGTTTTACTCTAATGTCTTTTGACTTGAGTTTTAAATAATAAGAATCTTGAAGTATTTCAAAGGAATTATGAATCATTTTTGAAAGAAGAGTAATACTTGGTTTTTAAACAAAAAGCTTAAGAGTTATACTAGCTTTATGGGAAGTTATGTATAACGACTTAATAAAGATAAAAGGAACGGTTTACTTATGTGATTATAAAAGACTTGTATTGATTTCTGGAAAGTATAGTAAGATGGTTTGTTGAGTAGACATATTATGATGCTATGTGTGTTAGTATCTTGTAACGTTTGTGTAAAGAGGTTATTCTTATTGTGCTTATGTTGTTTAACGATAAGCCGTTATGTTAGTATTATATCACTCACCTCTTGACATGATATACCGGGGGTTAAGCTACCCCGTCGAGGTACACCTCATGCGGTCTGTGTGACTATGATTCGAGAATACCTCATGCGGGTCCAGGGGACCTATGCGGAGCTACGAGAGTTCCAAGTTAGTGTGCGGGGGATTACCTCATGCGGTCTATGTGGCCATGCGGACTACGAGAGTCCAGGACAATGCCGAGGAGTAGCTACCCTCGATGCGGGGAATACCTCATGCGGGCCTAGGTGGCTCATGCGGTGCGAGTCGAGATTAGGCATGCGTGATGATACTATGGGAGATTGGCCTTGCTTGATCATTCGCGACCTAGAAAAGACACATTCTGATTTACCTATTATTGATCTTGTTTGTGATGTGGCACTATGTGCGATTCATTGATTGTTTGAACATATTTGTAAAATTGGTTTTAAAATGATATGATTTCATTTAAGTACTTTCTGATTTCACATACTTGGTACTGTTGTCTTGACCTCCTCAGGGCTGCGTTCATCCGCAGTAAGGGAAGCGGTGCTAGATCCGCATCCTTAGGATCTTTTGCTTTGGTGTCGTGAGCTCCATCTTCTAGAGGCTCGACTTTTGGTATGGTTCTCCTGTTGTTGTAGATATATGTACATTCAGGGTATGGCGGGGCCTGTCCGCCATAGTTATTCACTTTCTTAGAGGTGCAGTAGTCTATTATGCTTGGGATGTAACTGCCAGATTTTGGTTTATATATATATATGCCAAAAGACGACTTTTCTCAGATAAACTGTGTGTCAATTTACATTTGTTTCATGTCTTGTTTTTATATTCCGTTGATTACTCTGATGTATGACTACTTGGGTTCCCGGGTAAGACACCAGTCACGGGCCCCGGAACGGGTCGTGATAAAAGTGGTATCAGAGCAGTTAATCCTCGGAAAGTGTCTCTGCACCGTATCTAGTAGTCTTGATTATCGGTGTGTGCACCACACCAATAATCGTGAGGCTATAGGATATTTATGATTGGTTTCCATTCTTCTCACTGAGATCGTGCCTTAGAGCCGTTGTTATAAAGGCGTGTTATAAGTTGACCTCTAACGTATTTCCTTTAACTTGATTATGCCTCCATGTAAGGCAACCCGCCTGGCGGCAAGGCAGCCGAGGAGCCGCTAGTAGACACCGAGAGTCACGAGGCTCGAGCCCGCCTATACCCGAGCGGCGAGTTCCACGACGCCGCCCCAAAGAGGTTTAGGCCGCAGCTGGATGATGAGACCACAAGACTGCACCTCGGTCCCACACTGGAGCGGATGAGATGGGTTACGCAGAGATGGCCCGCCATCGCCGGGATCGTGGCTAGACACGGAGATAGGCCGGATCTAGCCCAGCCCAGCAGCACTGTGGTTCACCCGAGATCGAATAGTTTGAGTCTACGAGATTTTACGAGTCAGAGCCCGCGAGTTCTACGGTCGAAGCTCGAGGATGATCCGCAGGAGTTCATCCGTCGATTCAGAGGATCGCGCGAGTGATCAAGGCTTCGAGACCGAGTCCGTGATTCGGTTCGCATCGGCCGCGTGATACCGCGATCGACTAGTTTGACTTCGTGAGTTGTCCCGGAGAGCACGCCCCCAACTACTTGGGACGAGTTCTGAGGCTTTTCTCACTCACTTGCCTCCACGGATGAGAGGCACGCCGACAAGTTTTTGTCACGAGACGCAGGCGCACAGCTCGAGTACAACGTTGAGTTCGATTCGTTGGCTCGATATGTCCCTGCATTGTAGCAGATATGGAGGGCAGGTGCACCGCCATCACGGCTAGATGATTATATGGCCGAGTCTTGTGCGGTGTAGCTCTTCACCAGCATGGACATTACCCGCACGCAGCTCATGCACTGGATGCGAGCGTAGAGGCCGACGGGTTGACAGACAGCAGAAAAAGGCCAGAGGCAGGTCTTTTGGTAGCTTTCGGTGGGCGGCCTCAAAGAAGCAGATAGAGTTGCACCACAGCCAGCTCAGAGCACTCCTACACCATCCTCAGGACAGCCAGGGTATTCGAGGGCAGACCAGGGCCCCAGGACTTCTGACGTCCAGGGTAACAGAGGTGCTAACCGATCGGGACCACCCACCCCAGTGTGGCCGATGCGGTAGATCCCATTACGGGAATTGTGGTACTGCTCGGAGTTTGTTTGATTCGCGCCAGCAGGTCACTTTGCGAGCCTGTCCACCAAGGCGCAGGCAGGTGGGTCACCATGTGGTCTTTCACGGTCTTCTTCATCTCCTACGATTTTCGCCCGAGGCGTGGGGTACTCATGGGCCAGCAGGTCGCGGCAGAGGTCGTGGCACGGGTCCCAGTTCTAGCGGTCCTCAGAACCGCATATATGCCTTGTCCAGCCGGCAGGACCAGGAGGCCTCACCTGATGTCGTCACAGGTACTTTATCAGTTTCGTGTTGTGACGTGTATGCCTTGATAGATCCGGGTTCTACTCTGTCCTATATATCTCACCATATTGATAGTAGGATAGGGATGAGCACGAGTCCATAGACCCTTTCGAGGTAGCTACGCGATGGTGATTCGGTGGTAGCTCGGCGGGTATATAGGGCTTGTCCGGTGACTATACGCAATCGTCGGACTTGCCGACTTGGTAGAGTTGGATATGACCGATTTCGATGTGATTATGGGTATGGATTGGCTAGTTTCTTGCTACGCCAATGTAGATCGCAGGAGAGAGTGGTGCGGTTCAGTTTCGAGGAGCCGGTTGTTGAGTGGGAGGAACACCGTGTCGCCGAGGGTAAGTTTATTTCTTACCTCAAGGCTAGGAAGATGGTGCGAAGGGTATATCTACCATCTCATTCGAGTGTTTGATCTCGAGGTGCGGTACCAGATTTTCACCGGTCCAGAGTCGAGAGTTCCCGGATGTGTTTCAGCACGACCTCCGGGTATCCTGCGAGAGGAGATAGAGTTTTGTATCGATGTCTTTGCCAGACACTCGGCTATTTCCATTCCGCCATACGAGAATGGAACCCGCCGAGTTGAGAGAGTTGAAGGACCACCGAGAGATTTCTTTGGAGAAGCGGCTTCATCAGCCTAGTTTCTCCCGGGAGCGCCAGATTGTTCGTGAAGAAGAAGGACGACGCCGCTGCATGTGGTTGATTCTGACGGTGAACAAGGTGACCATTAAGAACGAATACCCCTTCCTGGATTGATGATTTGTTCGACCCGGGCGGTGCGAGATGTTTCTCCAAGATTGATCTGCGATCAGGCTATCATCAGGTGCGAGTTAGGGAGGCGGATATCCCTAGGATCGCATTCGGACCAGACGCACTATGAGTTCGAGGTTATGTCTTTCGGTTTGACCAATGCTCCGCGTATTCATGGATTTGATGAACCGAGTGTTCAAGCCATTTTGGACACGTTTGTGATAGTGTTCATTGATGACATCTTGGTTTATTCCCGCCAGAGCGAGCACGCGAGCATTTGGCGATCTTTGAGAGTTCTCCAGGACCAGCAGTTATACGCCAAGTTTTCCAAATATGAGTTTTGGTTGGCTTCGGTGGCATTTCTTGGGCAATTGTGGGGGCTGATGGTATTCGGGTGGATACGGCCAAGATCGAGCCAGACTCGCCTAGACCTACTACTACACCGGCAGAGTGCGCAGCTTTACGGGCCTCGCGAGTTATTATCGGCGGTTCGTGGAGAAGTTTGCTTCTATCTCTCGCACCATTGACTAGGTGACTCGGAAGCGGCTAAGTTTGATGGTGATGCTTGGAGCGGGGTTTCCGATTCTTGCGAGAGACTGACGACCGCCCCCGTTCTTACTCTTCCAGAAGGTCCAGATGGCTATTTCGTGTATTGTGATGCGTCAGGCATCGGGCTTGGATATGTGTTGATGCAGCAGGGCAAGGTTATAGCATACGCATCCCGACAGCTTAAGAAGCATGAGAGGAACTACCTCACCCATGATTTGGAGTTGGCGGTGATTCACGCCAAGATCTGAGGCACTATTTGTATGGGGTTCATGTGGATATTTATACTGCACCACAAGAGCCTCCAAAGATATCTTCGGCAGGAGGTGAACTTACGGCGAGACGGTGGTTAGAGTTGCTTAAGGATTATGATGTCGATATCTGTACCACCCGGGAAGGCGATGTTGGCGTATGCCGCTTAGTCGTAGGTCGATGGGTAGCCTATCGATGTGCACCGCAGAGAGGGGCATGGTTCACGATTTGCATCGATTAGCGAGCCTTGGTGTCCGTTTGATTGATTACGATAGCGGTGTGGTTCGAGTTCGAGAAGTTGCGAGTCTTCCATCATCGGCGAGGTGAAGAGGCAACATTTGAGGATCCGGTTTGACGCGTACCGTGATACGCTCTTCGTGAGGAAGGGTCCTTTTGAGGTAGCACGATGGGGTGCTAAGGTTCGAGGGCGGGTGTGTGTTCGGATATTGCAGGACTTCGGCGGAGTTCTAGGGGAAGCACTGCGCGACGTTACTCATCCATCCGTGGTCGACCAAGATGTACCACGACCTCGACCGTATTGGTGGGATGGCTTGAAGAGGACGTTGCGAGTTTGTGGCTCGATGCCGTGTTGTCGGCAGTGAAGGTAGAGCACCGAGGCACGGTGGTTTGTTGCGACGATAGAGATCCCTACCGGAAGTGGGAGGTGATCAACATTGACTTTATCACGGGATTACCTCGCACTCGAGGAAGCATGATTCTATCCGGGTTATCGTCGACGGTCGATTGAAATCAACCCACTTTCTTCCGTCGGACGACTTTTTCGGTGAGGATTATGCGGACTTTACATCAGAGATCGTCGATCGCATGGAGTCCCTATTTCGATCATATCGCATCGGCGAGCCCGGTTACGGCTAACTTGAGGTCTTTCCGAATGGTTTAGGGACGCAGTGAGCATGAGCACGCATTCCATCCACAGCACGGACAGTCGAGCGCACTATCCGCACTCGAGGATATCTTTGCGAGCCCGTGTTATTGACCGTGGTAGCCGAGGATCATTTTCCTCTAGTTGAGTTTGCGTATAATAATAGCTACCACTCCAGTATTCGGATGGCGCCTTATGAGGCCTTGTATGGGAGGAAGTGCGGATCGCCGATAGGTTGGTTTGATGGGCGAGTGCGATTAGTGGGACCAGATTTGCGCACAGTGCGATGGATAAGGTGAAGCTTATCCAGAGCGATTCTTCGGCTCGGACTCGACATAAGTCATTGCAGATCATCGTCGTCGGCATCTAGAGTTTGAGGTTGATGATTGAGTTTTACTGAAGGTGTCACCCACGGCGGTGTAATGAGGTTCGGAAGAAGGGAAACTCACCAAGGTACATTGGGTCGATCAGTTGTCCGCAGGTAGGCAAGGTTGCTATGAGTTGGATCTGCCGTCCGATCTTGAGGCGATGCATCCGGTTTTTCATGTTTCTATCTTTGAGGAGATGTATTGGGGATCCATCTAGGTACACACGATTGGCGATGTCCAGTGTGACCGAGGGTTATCGTATGAGAGATTCCCATAGCGATAATCGATCGTCGGTTAGGCGTCTGCGGACGTGGCTTCCACAAAGTCTTGTGGCGGAATGAGCTCAGGGAGGAGATGACGTGGGAAGCTGAGGAAGACATGAGGCAGAAGTATCCTCACCTATTCCCCACACCTCCAGGTAACTCACTTTCCTACTTGTAAATTTTCATTGTCATATTTGCTTAAGTGTTGTATTGTGGCCATGTGTGGCATTTGCAAACTGTTTAAGTTATGAGGAACTTTATCGTTATCTGTCTTGGGAAGGGACATTCGGGACGAATGTTTCTAAGGAGGGGATAATGTTATACCCCGTATTTCCAGAGTATGTACGTGAGGGTGTACGTACAAAAGTTTAGCCTTAGTTAGGCATAAGGGACGAAATTTGTGCACAACCCACGAAAAGAATCGTTTTCCGACGAAACGTTTTCCAAAACTTGCGATGGGAAAATTACGGTTGCGAAATTTATATTTTTTGCGGATTTTTCCGAGAGACGAAATATTTTGGACCAACGAGAGGGCGACACTTGTCACCCTCAAGTGGACGGCAACTTATGGGCAAGCATGGCACGATTTTGTGGCCTACACCATGGGTCAATGTTTGGTGAGTGATTTGTGGAGTAGGGATAGGGGCACTTGTGCAAATCCACACCCTCCACTTGCCCTCCACTTGCCTTAATCTTGGCCCTTGAAAGCCCTATAAATACCCCCCTTGAGTTGAAGACTTGCATCCACAAATCATCTTCCAAGTCTCAAAACTCCCCTTTCGAGAGAAGCTCTCATCCAAAGCCTTCTCCCCTCTTGAAGAGCTAAGCCGAAACACCCTTTTCCCCTTCCTAGTAGTCTCGGCAAAAGCCCCCCCTCTTGGTAGAAAATACTCTCCAAGTATTGTTACTATCCCCAAAATACCCTAGCCGTATATCTTGTAGTATTCCAAAGTCACCCCTATACAAAAAGCCCAGAAATACTATCTTATATCCCTTAGTCACTAAACGAAACTCTGGGAAAAATCTTCATAGTTGGTTGAAGTAGTAAGTAGAAGTTGTGTAGAAACTTCTAAGGGTTTCTTGGAGCGGATTGGAGCGTACAGATTAGGAGCTAAACCTTGCTCAGGATCGACTTATAACTTGGATAATTTTGGGCTTACCGAGGTAAATAATAATCTTATCCTTCTATTGTAATTGGAGAATACATACTGTAGAAGTATTGAAATAAGTATAAAATACATAGAAGGATATTAAAGAAGAGAATTGAACTGTAGTTACATCAGAAGAATATTAAAGAAGAATTGAACTGTACTTACATAGGACTGTATTTACAGTAGACTTGAGTAGTTTGACGGGTAGGGAAATGCTGCCCAATTTTCCGTAGAATTAAGAACCTTCTGCTTAGAATATCCTACAGAGTAGTCTAGACGTTGATAGACGTATTTGACTATTATAGGTTGATACTCTGCGCGCGACATATTCGACTTGGCAGGTGGATTTCGACGAGGAGGTATGTGATTCTTCCTATCCTCTTGAGCATGCTATTTTTAAATATATAAATAATGCGGTGAGCGACGTGTTAACTGAACTTGGTTTTACTCTGATGTCTTTTGACTTGAGTTTTAAATAATAAGAATCTTGAAGTATTTCAAAGGAATTATGAATCATTTTTGTAAGAAGAGTAATACTTGGTTTTTAAACAAAAAGCTTAAGAGTTATACTAGCTTTATAGGAAGTTATGTATAACGACTTAAGAAAGATAAAAGGAACGGTTTACTTATGTGATTATAAAAGACTTGTATTGATTTCTGTAAAGAATAGTAAGATGGTTTGTTGAGTAGACATATTATGATGCTATGTGTATTAGTATCTTGTAACGTTTGTGTAAAGAGGTTATTCTTATTGTGCTTATGTTGTTTAACGATAAGCCGTTATGTTAGTATTATATCACTCACCTCTTGACATGATATACCGGGGGTTAAGCTACCCCCCGATGCGAGGTACACCTCATGCGGTCTGTGTGACTATGATTCGAGAATACCTCATGCGGGTCCAGGGGACCTATGCGGAGCTACGAGAGTTCCGTGTTAGTGTGCGGGGATTACCTCACGCGGTGCATGTGGCTACGCGACCACGAGAGTCGGGGCGATGCCGAGGAGTAGCTACCCTCGATGCGGGGAATACCTCATGCGGGCCTAGGTGGCCTATGCGGACTGCGGGAGTCCAGGATTAGGCATGCATGATGATACTATGGGCGATTGGCCTTGATTCGATCATTCGCAGCCTAGAAAAGACACATTGCTTTACCTATTATTGCTCTTGTTTGTGATGTGGCACTATGCGGTTACATTGATTGTTTGAACATATTTGTAAAATTGGTTTTAAAATGATATGATTTCATTTAAGTACTTTCTGATTTCACATACTTGGTACTGTTATCGACCTCCTCCGGGGGGCTGCGTTCATGCCGCAGGTAAGGGAAAGCAGGTGCTAGATCTGCATCCTTAGGATCTTTTGCTTTGGTGTCAGGAGCTCCATCTTCTCCGGAGGCTCGACTTTTGGTATGGTTCTCCCTGTTATTGTAGATATATGTACATTCAGGGTATGGCGGGGCCCTGTCCCGCCATAGTTATTCACTTTCTTAGAGGTCTGTAGTCCTATTGTACAGTTGGGATGTAACTGCCAGATTTTGGTTTATATATATATATGCCGAAAGGCGACTTTTCTCAGATAAATTGTTTCTCAATTTACATTTGTTTCATGTCTTGTTTTTATATTCCGTTGATTACTCTGATGTATGACTACTTGGGTGCCTGAGTAAGGCACCAGTCACGGGCCCCGGAACGGGTCGTGACATATGAAATCCAAAAATTTATCATTTTTTAAAAGAAACGTCAAGAGCTTCAATCTATTGTATATATTGAAGCCTCTTGTCAAGAAGTACTCATTGATTATTCCTATTCTCATAACCCTTGTTGTTGGTTACTGGTTTATTTAATCATAAATCTTCTAAAAGAAGTATTCTATAGAGTTAATTATCAAAGTCGACTAAAAGTCATTTTAAAAGTAAAGTCAAAGAGTTTATGAGTTTTAAAGAGGCCAAAGAGCCATTGTTAGCACAATATGTTGTCTACACCACCAATTTACATTGGTGTTGATATATTTTTCTTTGGCATTTGATATGATTCATACAATCATGATTATATATTTGGACCGATTTGCACGTTCCGCAACATATACATGTATTGGACAGGGTTACGCATTCTATAACACATACATATATATTGGATCAGGCTGTGTGCCACAGTACGTACATAGACTTACGGGTCCCCTGTGGGTCATGACTATTGAGGCGTGGAGGTATTCCGCCTGCAGTATGTGTACATTGTATTGCATATCCATACATACACCTCAGAGTATACCTGAGGGTAATGACATGTTATACACCTCGCACTATAATACGAGGGTAGTTCATACAGTAAAGGCCTATCCAGTTACGTTGTATTTGAGTTTCATCATTCGCCTCATATGACATCCAGTTTGCTTATGCTTTCATTTACAGTTTATCTCTTCATATTGGTATTATACTTTTCTTTATAACATACAGTTTCATACTGTTATTCATGATTTACATACTTGGTATATTATTTCATATTGATGTCACTTTTGCCGATGGCGTTGTGTGTTCATACCACAAGTTCTGATAGGAGCTCTACTAGGCCACCACAATAGGATTTGTTGTGTTCAACCATCGATGAAGTAAGCTTCATCTTTCCGGAGCTTCTTAGTCAGCTAGTAAGTATATTTGTGTATTTATGTATAGTATGGGTAGGTTGGGCCCTATCCCAGCCATATATCAGTTCAGTTACTCATAGAGGATCATGGTATGTACAATTGTTGATGTATAGCCTTGTCGGCTAAGTTGTCTTTTGTTGAACCATGTTGTGACCTTGTCAGTCATGTTATGTATATATATTGGGCTAGTCCCTCTTGTTCAGTATGTTGTTATGTTAAACCCCAGTACGACCTTATTGGCCAGAAGTTTTACTTATACAGAAGTCTGGTCATCAGAGGGGTACGCTCAGGCCAGCAGGGCACCGAGTGTCGGCCACACCCCTCAGTTTGGAGTGTGAATATTGGCTTTCTATACACACACTTCAATGACTCTACACAGACAGAGAAGTCCCTTAAAACTCTATACTCGCCTATTAGGCAACTCTACAAATAGAAATAATTTGAACCACAATTAGAACCTAACTACTACAACTCAAGAATAGTATGACAAATCTTGATAAGAACAGGATCTTTGTTGCTTCTCTACTTGGCTCTCTCGAGATATAGTGTTTACACTTCTCTCACTCTAGATGCCTCTCTCCTTGGATGTGGTTAAGCTCCAAATCTTCTTGATGTGTTTTTATATAGGAGTGGTTGTCTCCTTCCTCTTGTCCAAATCCATATAAGTCTTGGTTTCATAATATGTTTGAAACTAATTTCTTATTTGATATGGATTTACTTCTTTCCTTGTTTGCATGTACGGTTGTCTTCTACTACTCCAATGCTAATTCCATGTATTCAACTTATGGTAAATTTTTCATAACTTGAATCCAACTTCTCATCGAATAGGCATGAGTCAATAATTCAAATTCTTTGAGTTGGCACGAAATAGCTTCTCTTCGATAGTCTCTAGTCTTCCTTTTAAGGTCTAGTTCCTTTGAACAGTTTCACTCTTATTGTGACTGCTTCACTAGTTCCTTTGGAAATCTATTTAGACTTCTGGTTCCTCAACATCTTACTTATATTTTATTGTCTCTAGATGCATATTCTATCAATCATCAAGACTTTATGTTAAGCTCTGCACTATTATTGAGACAACTGCATCTCAACAGTTGGATAGATCATCACTAAAGATTTGCAATTAAAAATTGAAAAAAAATATATTTAATTAAGGAGATGGGGTTATAGTGCATATAATTGGAAAAGCAAATAGGTTTAATTAATTAAAAAGATTGAGGCATCGGTGTGTGACATATGTGTAGTGAGGACTCATGTACTACTGACAATTTCTCAATACACCAACCAGATGTCACTATTAGACTTTTTCAAGTATAACATGTTGAAATCCATAATTACCCACTAATATTTTTAGTTAAATCTCTTCAATTTCTAGTTGGGATTTATTAAACTATGTTTGCAACTTCTAAGAAATTAAAGTGTGGGATACTTAAATATCCCTATATCGACATGTATAGGAGAAGTCATCTTTCTTTGACATCCAATTGAATTTTTGCCTTTTGGTGATCCTTGTCATTGAGACCTCTGGGACCATGTTGAATAATGTCACATAACATAGGATCTTTATAAACTAGGAATTCTTGCATTTTAATCTTCTACCATACATGATGTTTGTCGTTAAAGTATGGTGGTCTTGTGGTTGATTGACCTTCTTGAATTCTATGAGGCGCAACCATCTTTCAAGGTGCTACACTTTTAGATCTAGCTCTGATATCAATTATTAAATTGGCTAAGACCTAAGCACTCAAAGAACCATGTCTTTTAAGTGACTATGCAAGAAGGTAAAGTGCGGAATATAAAATCAACACAAGAATTTAGCTGAAATGCTCGTTGCTCAAGGGTAGAAAAACCCCGACCTACTTCTATAGGAATTTTTCTAAACTTCACGAAAATTTGAGCAACTTGTTTAAGATTAAAATGTCGTGTAAACCTAAGGAATTGTTTCAAACAATCCCTGTCTAACTCTCTCTTTACCTCAACAGTTTCAAACTCTAGGCTCTCTCTACACATGCTTCAACAACTTTACCTAGTCATAGAAGTCACTTACAACTCGATACACGCGTATTATATAATTCTAGGAATACTAAATAAATGGAACCACAACGAACCTAACTATTACAACTTAAGAACAATATGATAAATCTTGATGAGCAAGTTCTTTTTTGCTGCTCTAACTGGCACTCTCTCGAGACTCTGGTGTTGACTTTACTCTCACTCTAGATGCCTCTCTCTTTGGTGTGCTAAACCTCTAAAGCTTCTTGACATGTTATTTGCATAGGAGTGGTTGTCTCCCTCTTCTTGTCTAAATTCATACAAGTGTTGGTTTCATAATATGTCCAAAACCAATCTTTAGTTTATATGGATTTACTTTTTTCCTTATTTGTGCGTATGATTTCTCTCTCCTACTCAAATCACTACTACAGATTTCACCTTGCGTAACGTTGCTTAGATAACGCTTTTAAAAAGTGTTATCTAAGTAACAACTTGCATAACGCTTTTTCAAATTTTCAAATTAAAAAAAAACTATCTAAAAAAAATACAGCCATAGCGCTTTGTAAATTTTAATCGAAGCGCTATGCAAGTTACTCCTTGCATAGTGCTTTTTTAAAGCGCTATTAGAATTTGTGTTACCTAATTATTTTATCCATATAAAAATATTAATATTCTCACCTATTCATTTCATATCGTCGAAGCCCTAAATTAAACTTCTCCGTCAAAGACAAAATTGCCGCCAATACCAATTCCATCTAAGCATAATTCTTCTTGCCGTTTTGGCATTATTAACCCCAAGTGTAATACCAATTTAGTTTGCAAGAGTTGAGTTAGTGAATTTAAGGAAGTTTGAGCGTCAAGGTATGTTTCAATCTTTGTGTTCAATAGAGTTTTCAAGGGTTTGGAGTGTATATTTGTTTGAGAAACAATACTTTTCATTCATTATATTTAGCCTCAATTTTGAGTTTATGATTGAAGTGTATATTGATAATTGTGAAGAACGAAACCCATTTAGCCTCAATTTCCAGATTATGATTGAATATTTGATGATTTCTGAATTTTTTATCTTATTTTATTAATTATTAATGAATGGGATCTTCTCGATTTTTTGTAGATTTTCAAAAATTTGAAAGACAAATTACTTGGATTGCATTCGGAAGGTATTATTGTACATTCGAAGTTAATTTATCTTTATTATGCTTTACGTGAGGGGAAGTCGTGCCTTCAAGACTTCATATGTGTTTAAGATTTTTATATATGTACTATGTGAGGGGAAGTCGAGCCTTGAAGACTTCAAATATGCTTTAAATTCATTATCTTTTTATCTGATTTTTGTAGTATTGTTCTTGATAAATCGAGACTGGGTAAATGCTGATCGATTATCTGAAGAGTATAAGAAAGGGGTGGAGGAGTTTTGTGCTCATGCAACCAAGAATGCTAAAAATCTATTGTACATTAAATGTCCGTGTCAAAAATGTCTGAATGTTAAGGAGGTTAGTGGTCAAATGAAGTTGCATGAACATTTAATGTGTCACGGTTTTGACATAACATATAAGGTTTGGACATATCACGGTGAGAGCAAAGACAAAGATAGTTCAAGTGGAAAACGTAAACATAGTTCATTTAGTCAATCCGGCTCCCAATTTGAGTTTACAAATATAATGAACACAAGTAATATGGGAGATGATAATGATAAATCCAGTCCTGTGAAGAATTCTCGAAGTTTTGTCAATGAAAAGTTGCGGGATCATCCTGATATGTGTGATGACTTAAGGGGAGATAATGGGTTACCATTGTGGTCGGGTTGTACTAAGGCTTCAAAATTGTCAGCTGTGTTGATTTTGTACAACTTAAAAGCTAGTCACCAAGTTTCCGATGTGTTCTTCACAGAGCTATTGGAAGTTGTAAGTGATCTATTGCCAAATGGGAATGTGTTCCCTCGTAAAACCTATGATGCTAAACAATTGCTCAACTCTATCGGGTTAACACATCAGAAGATCCATGCTTGTTCGGATGATTGTATTTTATTTAGGGGAGAGTACGCAGAATTGAATGAATGTCCCAAATGTGGTATAAAGTGGTATAAGAAAAACAAATCCCCGGCCAAAATTATGTGGTACTTTCCTATAATTCCTAGATTTAGGAGGTTGTATAGTAGCATAGAAGATGCTAAATGCTTGACATGGCATCATGATGAAAGAATTAATGATGGAATGTTAAGACACCCAGCTGATTCGCCTCAATAGAAGACATTTGATAACAAATATCTAGAATTTGGCTAGGAATCAAGGAACTTACGTGTCACGACCCGACCCCGGGGCCGCGACTAGTACCCTACCGGGGTACCCTGTCAGGTATACATCAGAGAATAGCAGCGGATCATACATAACACATAACTTATAAAAAGGTAAACATCACTGGCCAGCCGATAAGGCTGCCTTCCATAAAACATACTTAATCAAAGTATAGTAGTACAACTGGTTCTTATAGCCCAAAACACATATGTGACCACGCACTTAAGGATAACAAGCGTGATGGGGCCCCGTCATACCACGAATGTACAAAATACCTATAGCATCGGGAATATCCGTACTAATAAACAAGCTTCCGAGGAGTGGAGCTTCGACCTTTGGAATAGTGATCCTAAGAACGAGGATTCACACCGCTTACCCTTACCGCAGAGAACGGTCCGGGAAGGGTGGTCAAGACACAATATGTACCAAGTATGTAAAGCTGAAAAATACTGTGGTAAATATATCATAAGTCTAAAAGTAAGCTGGAGTCATGGAAGACAAACAAAATACCTTTTACTGTGCCTTACTAACAATGAGAGTGACAAGTATATATAATACTGCATAAAATAGGGGCCTCATGATCAAAACATGGTACTCGCCTCGTAGTATCAATAAACACCCTACTCGGGACTATTTCACCCGCATAGTCCCGTGGACCCGCATGAGGTATTCTCGTGATAGTCAGACTACCGCACGGGACTATTTCACCCGCATAAGCCCATAAGGACTCGCGTGAGGTATTCCTCGCATCGTGGTAGAAAATCCACGAACAGTGGTATAACGATCTGGGACTTACCCTCGGATATACTCTTACCGCGGCGGATGGTATAACGATCTTGGGGCTTGCCCTCGATATACTCTACACCGAAGAAGGTGGTATGACGATCTTGGGCTTGCCGCGACATACTCTTACCCGGAGAAGGTGGTATAACGATCTGGGGCTTGCCTCGATATACTCTTACCCTAGCTCAAATCACATCATATCATAATCATAAATAAGTTAAGAAAACTTATAACTTCTTATTAGTCTTGTTCATATACCCTCTCATTTTAGTTTACTTAAGGCACTTAATCATATCTTTAATAAAAGAAAACCGGGAATTTAACCCAAGTACTACATACCTCAACTCTTTTAAAAGTGACTCTTTTTCATACATAAAACCTGTCACGACCCGAACCCGGGCCCGTGACTGGTGCCTTACCCGGGCACCCAAGTAGACATACATCAGAGTAACCAGCGGAATATAAAACAAGACATGAAATAATATGAAGTGAGAAAGCTTTATCTGAGAAAAATTGCCTTTCGCATATATATATAAACTTGAACCCAACAGTTACATCCTTTTTACAAACTACGCCATAACAGATTTCTGCACTTAAGAATGTTATAACAACAATGACGGACAGGTTCCGCCATACCCCGAATGTAAGTACCTACAACGACAGGACTATACGAAAGATAAGCCTCGGAGAAACGAGCTTCCCAAAACGTCGAACCGTGATCCTATGAGCGAGGATCGACGATCGTGTACCTCTACCGCGGCATGAACGCACCAAGCGAGGTCGATAACAGTACCAAGTATGTGAATCAAAATATCAGAATTGAAATCATAATAGTCTATATAAAACAGAAGACATATATGATAACCAATTTACGATACATAATATGTAAGCAGTTATGTCAAGTCAGGGACTTACGCCCTTAAAGTCATCACTCAAATATAATCATGGGTCTCATGCCCGCAATATCGATCATGCCCGTGGAATTCCTTCCTCACTGCCTGCAGTCCACGATATAAAAGCACCAAGAAATACACATGAACACCAGGTCCCACCTGTGTCATAATAAAACCGTACGGGGTAAGTACGAAGGCATAGCCGACTACTAAAACCCACAGTACCAACAATGTCATAAACTGTATCACGAGGTCTTTCTAGACCGCGCCACATGATCGAAGTTGGCCACTCGCCATCAGTATCAATGTGCGTGTCTAATCCTGGAGCATACCGATGCTCCGCATAGGCCACCTAGGCCCGCATGAGGTATTCCTCGCATCGAGGGTAGCTACTCCCCGGCATCCTCCTGGATTCTCGTTGTCCGCATGGCCACATAGACCGCATAAGGTAATTACCCCGCACACTAACCTGGAACTCTCGTAGATCCGCATAGGTCCCCTGGACCCGCATGAGGCATCCTCGTGACGGGGCAGCTTAACCCCCGGTATATCATGTCAAGAGGTGAGTGGTACAATACTAACATAACGGCTTATCGTTAAACAACATAAGCACAACAAGGGAACCCCCTTTACACAAACATTACAAGATACTAACACACGTAGCATCATAACATGTTTACTTATCAAACCAACAAGAAAGCATTACAAGGCTATCACAAACCAACATAGTCAAGTTATTCACACAAGGTACTTTCTACTTCATGTCAACAAGTTCGGGTTTTTATCCCCAAAGTACTTCATACATTAACTCTTAAAAAAACCAAGTACTCATTGCTCACGAATGAGGTTTCACACTTTTTAACAAAATTCATAACAAGTCAATTAAGTCAAGTCTCTTATCTTTCAAGATCAAGTCTCTTAACTTCTAAAGATTCATAGATCATAGTTTTAAACACTTAACAACGTAATCTCCCTTTTAAAACAATTTGAGTAACATATGCCTTATGTGTGAGTAGGTTATTCTTGTTTATAACAATCTTATTAAAGCAGTCATGATCTAGGAAATGTAATAAAATTTTGTCTTATCTTAGCTTCTATACAGATGGAGGTTTCTACTGGTTTTAATAGTCCTTAATTAGTCAATACATTTTCCTTTATTAGCGCTGCAGTGGTTTGTTCGATACTTATTCACATTTCCGAAATCAATATAAGGCTTTCATAAACAATTAAGTAAACTGTTCCTTTTATCTCTCTTAAGTCGTTATACCTAACTTCCCATAAAGCTAGTATAACACTTAAGCTTTTAAAACCAAGTATTACTCTTCTTTCAAAAACGATTCTTAATTCTTTTAAAATACTTCAAGATTCTTATTATTTAAAACTCAAGTCAAAAGACATCGAAGTAAAACCACGTTCAGTTAACACACGTACGTCTACCGTACTATATATATTCTTTTAAAATATCATGCTCAAGAGGATAGGAAGAATCACATACCTCGCGACGATTATCGACAATTAGCAAAACGCTCCAAAGTATTCTAACCTTGCTCGCCTTTTCCACCCTTTCAGTAGACCACGCTACTCGAAGAACTTCAACCTATAACGGTCATATAAGTCTATCAACGTCTAGACTACTCTGTAGAATATTCTAAGCAGGAGGTTCATATTTCTACGGAAAATTGGGCAAGACTTCCTACCCACAAACTACTCAAGTCTCATCAGAATACAGTCCTATGTAAGTACAGTTCAATCCTCTTCTTTAGTATCCTTCTATACGATGTAATTACAGTTCAATTCTCTTCTCTTATACCATCCTTCTATATATCTTATACTCTTTCTATACTACTACAGTATGTAATTTCCAATTACAATAGAAGGATAAGATTATTTACCTCGTTAAGCCCAAAATTATCCAAGTTTAAATGTCGATCCTGAACAACGTTTAGCTCCCAATCCGTGCGCTCTAATTCGCTCCAAGAAACCCTTAGAAGTTCTACACAACTTCTACTTAATACTTCAACCACTATGAAGATTTTTCCCTAGGGTTTCGTTTTGTGACTAAAGAAAGTATAATAGTATTTCCGGGCTCTTAGTATTGAAATAACTTTGGAATACTACAAGGTATTTGGGCTAAGGTATTTTGGAATTGTAACAATACTTGGAGAATACTTTTCTACCAAGGGGCGGGGGGTATTTCACGAGAACTATCAAGAGGGGAGGGGGTACTTCGGCCGAGGGCCTTCTCAAGGGGGAGGGGTGGTTTGGACGAGAGCTTCAAGAGGGAGGGGGAAGGATTTTAAGACTTAGAAATTATTTTGTGGATGAAGAAGTCTTCAACTAAGGGGAGGTATTTATAGGGCCTTCAATGGCCAAGATTAAGGCAAGTGGAGGGCAAGTGGAGGGTGGGGATTTGGGCAAGTGTACCTTATCCATCTACTACACAAATATCCTACCTAACCTTGACCAAAGTTTTAACACCAAAAACGTGCCAACAAAAGCCCACAATGCCGTCCACTTTGAGGGTGACACATGTCGCCCTCCCGTTGGTCCAAAATATTTCATCTCTCGGAAAAATCCGCAAAAATAATAAATGTCGCAACCGCAATTTTCCCTTCGCAAGGTTCGGAAGACTTTTCGTCGGAAAACAACTCTTTCGTTAGATGTGCACAAATTTCGTCCCTTATGCATAACTAAGGATTAAACTTTTGTACGTACGTCCTCACGTACATACTCTGGAAATACGGGGTCTAACATTCTCCCCTCCTTAGAAACATTCGTCCCGAATGTTCCTTCTCAAGACAGATAACGATGAAGTTCCTTTTAACCTAACAAGTTGCCAATGCCACACCTGGCCACAAAAGAACACACGCGCAAATACATAAATCCAAGTCCACAAGGAATCACCTCTATCGCCACAAAAGCTCCCACCCAAGGTCTAAAAGATATTCCCTTCGCACCCTTACTTCACAAAAGTAATGATCACTCCTATTTTCTTAACACATGCTCGCTTCTTCTCTTACTCGTCGTACCCTCCTTGTACACTCGAACTCTTTCTCATAACTTACCATATTTCTGTTATTGCTTCAGTTTCCCAAAATCTCTGGGTTGCTACCAACAACTTGGTCATCATTAACGGGGAACACTCTGGATGGATCTCCGATACTTTTCCGAACATGGCAACATGAAAGACCGGACGTACTGCTTCCTAAGTCGGATGGCAATGCTAACTTATAGGCAACCTGGCATATTCTTCACATGATCTGAAAAGGCCCAAAGTAACTCGGGCTAAGTTTCCCCTGTTTTCCAAAATTCGTCACACCCTTCCGGGGTGGTACCTTCAAGACCGCCACAACTCGCACTCCAAGTATCGACGCAGATTATCCGCACGACTCCTGTTGACTCTGAGCTGCCAATAACCTCTCCTGGATAAGCTTCACCCTATCCACATCCTGCTGAATCAAGTGGACCAACTATCTGAACCTTGCCAACATCGAACCAATCGACCAAGAACCTACACTTCCGCCCCTACAAGGCTTCATGGCGACATCCGAATCTTTGAAATGGTAGCTATAATGATACTCACTCAACAAGAGGCACATAATCCTCACCGCTACTCCCGAAATCAAAACACCGCCAGGGTGAATGCACATCGAGACTCACCCGAAGTTCCTAACCTTGCTCGTAAAACCTCCATAAAAAGAAATAGCCGCACATCGGGCTCCACCGTCATAAGTAAAAGTAGGAACCCGTGCAGGTCTTACAACCTTCCCGATATATAACATCTCGCATAACCTCTCGCGAGTAAACAGCTTGATCGAAAGACAAGAGGGGTTGACCTCATCGGCCCGACTACTGGTCGAACGCATCCACGAACTCGTACGATGTTTAACTAAACTTGGGCCTAACACCCTCGTGACCCTATCACAAAGCGGGACCACCATAATTTTTCCTTACTTCCAACCGGGCTGCGGGTTGACCCGCAATCTGGCCTCAACCTGACCCATTTATCGCGCCAAGTTCTTGTTTCCCGATCCGGAACAATCTCACAATCAAGTCACGAAAACCTAGTGGTCTTCTTAGCTCAACTACCCTCTTTCATCTCATACCACTCAGGGACTTATCACACAAATATACCCCACGAATACTATGCACTCCTGTCACGACCCGACCGGGATCGGTGCCCTACCCGGCACCCTGCCTGTATACATCGAGATTAGCGTGGAACATACACAACATAAACACGTGTGTAAATAAAACGTCACGTGCTAGCCGATCAGCCGCTTCCATAATATAACATAATCAAAGTACAACTCGGTTCTTACATTGACCACATATGTGAATACTGCACTCTAGGAATAACAATCGAACAATCGTATGACAGAGCCCCGCCATACCCCGAATATACATGAATCTACTACCTCGTGGAAACTGCATAAAGAGATAAGCCTCCGAGCAAATGGAGCTTTTCTCAAATCAACCGAGATCCTATGAGCAAGGATCACCAACATGGGTACCTAAAACTGCGGCATTTAACGCACTTCGGCGGTCGATAACAACAGTGCGAATATGGAATGTAAATAACGTCAAGAAATGATCATAATCAGACAAAGAATGACAGGACAAGTATAAAAAGTACATACGGATCTCGCCGTGTCATTACCACTTATGAACTTAATCGTAGCTTATTATCTTTTCCCATTTCCAATAAAACTTATAGTCACATTCTTATGTACATGATTAGGAAAATCATTAAGTTCATTACCATATAACTTACTTATCTTTCATAACACAATCCGGCCCTTTATGGAGGGACGCATATACTACCCTACCCAATTCAGACGCGATCAAGTCACACAAAATAGCAAAGTGTGGCCGTGGAATCCCCATCATCGCCGATACTATAAGTGTCAAATATAACCATGTGACGCGCCCGTGGCATCCCACCTCACTGTCGGCGTACACATACACAATACATATATATATCTCCTGCCCGTGGAATCCCACATCACTGTCGACAGCTATAGGTGTAAAATATAACCATGGGTCTCCCGCCCATAATATCAATCAAAGCAGGTGGTATAACGTCTTGGGGGTTACCCCTCATTTATACTCTTACCCTGGAGAAGGTGGTAAAGCAGGGGGTATAACGTCTTGGGGCTTGCCACTCATTTATACTCTTACTCGGAGAAGGTGGTATAACGTCTGGGCTTGCATTTCATTTATACTCTTACCCTATCTCGACTTGGCCACAAACAACACATAAAGCGGTGGTGCAGGCTCGGGGGTTTACCCCTCACTTATACTCTTACCCTGGAGAATGTGGTATAACGTCTTGGGGCTTGCCCCTCATTTATACTCTTACCCTATCTCGACCGACCATCAAACAAGACATAAGCACTACCATGTCTTTTATAAAAATCCAGGAATTTAACCCAAGTACTATAAATAACGGAAGCATACCCGTGGAATCCCACATCACTGTCGGTACGTCCAAGTAACTTACAACAAGACAGTCGGCCCTCCAACCGAGAGTCACGGCAACGTAATAAAACATAATACTCGCACTCAAAGGCTATCACCAGCACATATAGGTTAATTCTTAATTAACCAAGCCAAAGTACTTATCAAGGCACACATAGAATAATTCTCATTTAACAAGCCAAAGTACTTATCAGGGCATACTTAGACAAATTCCCAATAAATCAAGCCAGAGTACTAATCAAGGCACACTTAGACAAATTCTCAATTTATCAAGCCAAAGTACTAATCAAGGCATCACATAGAATTATTTTCAATTAAACAGGCCAAAGTACTACGTACGTACATTCTTTTTAAGAGACTCCTTTTTGTGTAAAACCCCAAGATACTAACACCCGTAGTATCCAGGCTTGTGTACATTTCACATAAGTCACGATACTTTTAGAAATACATTTCTACTTTCTAAATCAAGTGACCCATACATAAAAGCTTTAAGCAAGTGATACCTTTAAATCACATTGCCCTTCCTTAAAACAAGTTAATTCTTTGATTACTTTATTAGAGAAAACCATTCTCCTAACTTTCCATAAAGTCGTTATAACCAACTTCCCATAAAGTCGTTATAACCCTTTATGGTTTTAGACAAAACTCTTTCCTTTTGTAACCAAGAGACTTCTACTTTTTGAAACCAAGTATTATATACTTTCAAATCAATTCTCTTAACTTTCAAAAATACAATTAGTCTCTTAACCTTAGAAATCGAGTGACTCCTTTTATTAAAAACCTTAGGCAATTGATGCCTTAAAATCAAGTTACCTTTTTACTAAAATCAAGTCATTTATCTTTCCATAAAGCAAATATAACCAACTCCCCATAAAGTCGTTATATTCACTTTATGCCTTAGCCAAAAATATAATTTCCTATCCAAGGGACTTATACGTCTAAAACGGAACAAGTATCACATACTTTAAAACTCTTCAAGTCCCTTAACTTTAAATAAAACTTAAGACATCCTTTATACTTTCAAAGAAGCGAGTTAATCTCCTAACTCACCCGACTTGGCCATTCAATAAACTAGTAAAGGATATCAAGGTGTCAGACGTCTACCGCACTACACACGCAACTAGTCATGCTCAAAGATAGGAAAAGTTCTACATAGAGTAAATCACCCAACTACCTCTTAACTTCTAAGAGTAGAAGGAAACATGAAATGATACCACAAGTATATTCCATACATAGAATCATGCCAAAGGAAGGAAGAGGTTCACATACCTCGCGACGATTATCGACACGTAGCAAAATGCTCCAAAGTACTTCAATCTTGATAGATATTCCATCTTTCAAGTAGGATACGCTATACTTAGTACTTCAACCTATAATGGCCACAATACGTCCATTAACCTCTTACTTTAAACGTAGAATATCCTAAGTGTCAAGTCACTAACTTCTACGGAAAATCGGACAGCACCTCCTTTGTTTCTACTTACTTTGCCACCTTTTTCAAGGCCGAATACAATAACCAAACAGCCCCAAATGGCTCACCACAATCTATAAGGTAGTCCAATACAAATAAATAACCATACAGCCCCAATTGGCTCACCACGATATAGAAGGTAGTCCAATACAAATGAATAACAAACTATTACAAACTACAAGTACAAATTCGGCCATCTTGAGTTCAACAATACCAATTCTTATCCAATTTCCATTTCAATCCAAATTGGTAGCATAACATGATATCAAGTCGCATTTGATTATAACAATCCATAATCTTTAAGCAGGTAACATGCGATGATTTCTAAAAACGACCAATTAGTAATCCAATTTTCAAGTGGCTTATATAACATTTCAGATTTAGCTACAAGCACTCCATAATACTTATAACTTCAACATATCAACTTCATGCTAGCAACAAGTAAAGCTAACAACAACAATATAAATATATAATCTTGTAACACCTTTAAAAGACAAGATTATACCTTAACGATTCTTAATCCAATTCCAAATCCGAAGTCGCTCCTAGTAGTTTAGAGCCTCCAAAACACTTCAATCCGCTTGTTGAGACCCTTAGAACAACACCAACAATTATCCTTCAATTCTCCAAACAAAACCTAGAAAGACCATTAGGTTTTCGTTTTGCGACTAACCCGTAAACCATCTTTTTCCAAGATTTTTCTATTGAGATATGTTTACACTACCCTCAAGAACCTTGGTTTAAAGTGTGGAGTCAAATGGACAAGAAACAATTTTTTTTCCTTTTCTTTGTGCTAGAACCCGAGAGCCTTTGCTATGGTTCTTCAATTTTTTGTGAAATTCTTCTAAGTGTTTAAGCTTGTCTACTACTACTAGTATTATATAGTGCAATGTAGGGTCAAGATGCAAACAATTGGGTGGTTTGGATGATCTCTTATAAAATATCAAGACTTTTGGGACCTTTGACTTTGGTCAAGAAACTCAAGCTCATTAATAGGAAGACTTTGTCATCTTAAGACTATGGTCAATGACCATTTTGGACATGCCTATTTTCGTCCAAGGCATCAATAAGGGGGGTGACAAGTGTCGCCCTCCCATTCGTCACAATATTACGTTTTCCGACAATTTCACAATTCCGATAAATTTTTACAAGTCTCAAATCTTAACACTTGCGAGTTCTTACGTACGTTCTTAAAGCATGTCCTGTAAATACGGGGTGTAACAACTCCGATAAGGGTCAAGCATAAAAATAAATCTTTTACTCAAGATGGCCTCGCCTCTAAGGTCTCCACGTATAAAATTCTAAGGCTCACACTTTCCCTATCCCCAATCTTACCCTTTTACCTAACCATGATTTCTAATCACAATTAACACCATGCTATCTGAACATAACACTTTAACATAAACTCATCTTATCACACATACTAATCTCTAGAGGGGTAAGGATATACATGTATCTTCTCGCTTTCTCCCTTTGTCGTTCTAATCAACCCTGCCCTGTTGGGCGCATAGCTAGGGAAGGTGATGAACTAGCCACTGATCCTGAAGGCTTAGTCTCTACATCTGCGCCACTGGCCTGGACAATTTCTTGCAAATGGCCCGCCGCAAGCATAACAAGTTGTCGAAGACGATCACGACCCGACCGCCGCGATCGTGCCCTACCCAGGTACCTGCTCGTATACATCGAGAATAGCAATGAACATACACAACATAAACACAGTGTAAATAATATAACAACACAAAGCTAGCCGATAAGGCCGCTTCCATAATATAAACAAAGTCAAAAGTACAACTTACAACTCGGTTCTTACAAACCAACCACATATGTGAATACGCACTCTAGGAATAACAATCTGGGATGTGGCCTCGCCATACCCCGAATGTACATAATCTACAACATCGTGGAAAGATCACTAAAAGAAAGACAAGCCTCCGAGAATGGAGCTTCCGACGTCCGATAAGTGATCCTAAGAGTGTGGATCCGAATCCGCTTACTCCTTTCCAGCAGCGTGAACGCAGCCCAGGAAGGGGTCGAGACACAATATGTACTAAGTATGTAAACCGAAAGTATTGTAATTACAACATAAGTTTAACAGAAAGCGGAGACATGTATGATAACAAAATTACAAGACACAAAGTGCCTTACTAACAATGAGTAATAATAGGTGTATACTTACAACGAAAAATAGGATTGGAATCCTACTCACGGGACTATTTCACCCGTGATAGTCCGGTGGACTGCGTGAGGTATTCCTCGACGGGACTATTTCACCCGCATAAGCCCTTACGACTCGCACGAGGTATTCCTCGCATAGGTCGGACCCGCCGCACGGGACTATTTCACCCGCATAAGCCCTTACGACTCGCATGAGGTATTCCTCGCATCGTGGTTAGCAAATCCACTAAATATACAATGTCACAATCCCGGAATGACCCTGCAACGAATAATATATCACTAGCCCAAATCCGGCTATCACACATAACATAAGCTCTATCGGCTTATCATACAATATATAAGCAAGTTAAGAAATCCCCTAACTTCTTACTATTCTTGTTCATATACACTCTCATTTTAGTTTACTTAAGGCACTAACATGTCTTGTATAAAAATCCGGGGATTTAACCCAAAGTACCACGTACTTCTATTCTTTTAAAATGACTCATTTCATTATAAAACTTCCAAGATACTAATAACCATAGTATCAAGTTACAATTTCTTTTCAAGACAAGTCACAATACTTTTAGAAATAAAAATTAGGCTTCTAATCAAGTGACTCATGTCTTATAAAACCTTAGGCGATTGGTGCCTTAAAATCGAATTGCCTTCCATTAAAACAAGTCATTTATCTTTCCATAAAGTCAATATAACCAACTCCCCATAAAGTCGTTATATTCACTTTATACCTTAGTCAAGTACAATTTCCTATCCAAGGGACTTATACGATTAAAACGACACATGTATCACATACTTTAAAATTCTTCAAGTCCCTTATCTTTAACAAGACTTAAGACATCTTTAATATTCTCAAAGAAGTTAGTTAATCTCCTAACTCACCCGACTTGGCATTTCATAAAACAAGTAAAGAATGTCAAAGTCTTGTACGTCTACCGTACTATATACGTGAAACTAGTCATGCTCAAAGATAGGAAAAGTTCTACATACCTTGTCGGGTCAAACCACTTGCCAAGTACAAAGTCCCGCTCAGAGTATATCAACATATAATATTCACAATACGTCTATTAACGCCTTACTTCAAATGTAGAATATTATAAGTGTAAAGTCTCCATTTTCTACTGAAAATCTGACAAAGACCTCCTTTGTTTTTACTCACTTTGCCACCTTTTTCAAGGCCGAAATACAATAACCAAACAACCCCAATTGGCTCACAACAATATAGAAGGTAGTTCAATACAATTGAATAACCAAACAGCCCCAATTGGCTCACAACAATATAGAAGGTAGTTCAATACAATTGAATAACCAACTAATACAAACTACAGTCCAAAACGGCCACCTTGAGTTCAACAAAACCAATTCTTATCCAATTTCCATTTCAATCCATATTGGTAGCATAACATGATATCAAGTCGCATTTGATTATAATAACCATAATCTTTAAGTAAGTAACATGCGATGATTTCTAAAAACGACCAATTAGTAATCCAATTTCCAAGTGGCTTGTATAACATTTCGGATTTAACTACAAGAAATCCATAATACTTATAACTTCAACCTATCAACTTCATGCTAGCAACAAGTAGAGCTAACAACAACAATATAAATATGTAATCTTGTAACACCTTTAAAAGACAAGATTATACCTTAACGATTCTTAATCCAACTCCAATCCAAGTCGCTTCCTAGTAGTTTAGAGCCTCTCCAAGACACTTCAATCCGCTTGTTGAGACCCTTAGAACAACACCAACAATTATCCTTCAAAACTCCAAACAAAACCTAGAAAGACCATTAGGTTTTCGTTTGCAACTAACCCGAAAACAATCTTTTTCCAAGATTTTTCTATTGAGATGTGTTTACAATACACCTAAGAACCTTGGTTTAAAGTGGGGAGTTGAATGAACAAGAAACAAATTTTTTTCTTCTTCCTTGTAGTGAAACCCGAGAGCCCTCAAAGTGTGGTCTTCAATTTTTGTGAAATATTTTCTAAGTGTTAAGCTCCTCTCTACTAGTATTATATGTAGAATTGGATGGTCAAGATAAACACAAATGTGAGGCTTGGATGTGGTCTTACAAAAGATCAAGACTTATTGACCTTTTGACTTAGTCAAATTTCTCATGCTACACATGTTGCAAGACTAAGGTCCAATGACCCTCTTGCCCTTGCACATTTCGACCAAGGCATCACATAAGGGGGGGGGGGGTGACACGTGTCGCCCTCCCATTCGTCACAACACTTACGTTTTCCGACAATTTCATAATTCCGATAAATTTACAAGTCTCAAATCCTAACACTTGTGAGTTCATAGTTATGTTCTTAAAACATATCCTGAAATTACGGGGTGTAACATTCTTCCCCCCTTAGAAACATTCGTCCCCGAATGTTCTTCCGGAGTCACACTTACAATTAGCGACATAGTTTCCTTTCACAGCCCCGACATACCAAAAATGCCACTCATGGCCACATAAAAGCATTCAAGCAAAAGAAACACTTCAATTAAAACCTGACAAGTAAGGGAAAATGAAATACCTGAAGGTATAGGAAATAAGTGAGGATACCTCCTCAACATGTCCTCCTCCGCTTCCCAAGTCATCTCTCCTGCTATCATTTCTCCACAGACTTTGACGGAAGCTACATCCTTGGTCCGCGATGCCGACACGCGATCGAGTATCGCTATGGGAATCTCCTCATACGATAACCCTCCACACTGGACCTCACTAGTAGGGAAAACTCTCGCCGATCACCGATACACTTTCGCAACATAGAAACATGGAATACCGGATGTACCGCTCCAACTCGATGGCAGATCCAACTCGTAGGCAACCTTGCCCACTCTACGAACGATCCGGTAGGGCCCAATGTACCTTGGGCCGAGTTTCTTCTTACCGAATCTCATCACACCCTTCATGGGTGACACCTTCAAGACCCAATCGCTCACGGAAACTCCAAATGTCGACGCCGATTATCCGCATATGACTTCGCCGACTCAGCCGCTATCAGCTCTCCCGATAAGCTTCACCTTATTCACACCGTTGTACCAAGTCCGCCAACTAACTGTACCTCGACCACGTCGAACCAACCGATCGGCGACCTGCATTTCCGCCCATATAAAGCCTCGTATGGCGCCATCTGTATACTGGAATGGTAGCTGTTATTATAAGCAAACTCCACGAGAGGCAAATGATCCTCCCAGCTACTACTGAAATCAATCACGCAGGCTCGCAGCATATCCTCAAGTGTCGGATAGTACGCTCTGCCTGCCCGTCAGTCTGAGGGTGAAATGTTGTGCTGAGACTCACCTGTGTCCCTAAACCCTTCTGGAAAGACCTCCAGAAGTTAGCCGTAAACTGGGCTACCCTATCAGATATAATCGACACCGGAACACCGTGCAGCCTCACTATCTCTCGGATGTACAATCTGGCATAGTCTCACCAAAACGTCGTCCCGATCGAAGGAAATGGGCTGATTTCACACCACAACAATAACCCAAATGGAGTCGCATTTCCTCCGAGTACGAGGTAACCTCAGAACAAAGTCCATGTTGATCATCTCCCACTTCCAAGTCGGAATCTCAATAGATCGCAATAATCCATCGGGCCTCCGTGCTCGACCTTAACTCGCGGCAATTAGACATCAGGCAACAAAACCTCGCCACGCCCTCTTCGTGCCATCCCACCAATACAAACATCCGAGGTCATGGTACATCTTGGTCGACCGATGAATAGAATAACGGCGTTGTGTGCCTCCCCTCACCGACGAAGTCTCGATACATCGTGAACACACAACCGCCTCAAATCTCAAGACTTATCAGCGCTACTCGAATAGACTCTTCTCCTCCCAAGAGCCGCAACACGGCATCGTACCAACACCGGGTCCTCAAATCGCCGCCTTCACCTCATCAACGATGGAAGACTCGCAACCTCACGAACCCGCATCTACTATCGTCGGATCGATCAATCGACCCCAAGGCTCGCTAATCGTGGATCTCGACGACCATGTCCCGCCTCTCTCGGATGTACCTCGATAGGCTCCCCATCGATCTACGACTCAAGGCATCAAGAATTACGTTGGCCTTCCCGATGGTATGTAATATCAACATCATAGTCTTTCAAAGAACTCTAACCACCGCCTCTGCCTCAAATTCAGCTCCTCTCGCTCAAGATATACCTGAGGCTCTTGTGGTCTGTATAAATATCCACATGAACCCCGCACAAATAGTGTCTCCAAATCTTCAAGGCATGAATAACCGCGCCAACTCTAAGTCATGGGTAGGTAATTCCTCTCATGCTTCAGAATCGCCGGAAGCATAGGCTATAACCTTGCCGTCGCATCAAAACACACCCTAGCCCGATACCCGAGGCATCACAATAGATCACGCATCTGCCTAACCCCTCAGAAGAGTAAGAACTGGGTCAGAGTCAACCTCTCCTTCAAAGAATCAAAACCCCGCCGCAAGCCTCGCCCATCGGAACTTGGCCGCTTTCCGAGTCACCTAGTCAGCGGTCTTGAAATCGGCAAATCGCTCCACAAACCTACGATAATAACCCGCTAGTCCTAAGAAATCGCGCACCTCGGCCGAGTAGTAGGCCTCGCCAAGACTTGATCGCCTCAATCTTTGCCGTATCCACGCTAACACAGTCAGCCCCAATAATATGCCCCAGAATGCCACCGAGGCCAACCAAAACTCACACTGAGAACTTGGCGAATAATCACGGCCGAGAATCCTGGCACATCCTCGTTGATCTGCATGCTCCCGCTCGTCCGTGAATACACCAGATGTCATCAATGAATACAATCACAAACGATCTAAAATGGCTTGAACACCGTTCATCAAATCCATAAATACCGCTGAGCGCTGGTCGTGCCGAAAGACATAACCACGAACTCATAGTGCCTATACCGGTCTTGAATGCGCTTTGGGATGTCCGCTCTCGAACTCGAACTCGATGATAACTGCACCGCAGTCTATCTTTGAGAAACACCTCGCACTCGCAATCGGTCAAACAAATCATCAATCCCGGGAGGGTACCTATTCTTAATGGTTACCTTTTATTCACCGTCAGTAGTCAACACACATACGCAGCTGGCCCCATCCTTCTTCTTCACAAACAACACCGGCCCCTGCGGAGATACACTAGGCCCGATAAAGCCTTTCTCCAAAGAAATCTTTCACTGGTCTTTCACTCCTCAACTCAAGAGTGCCATCCTGTATGGCGGAATGGAAATAGGTCGAGTGTCCGCAACGTGTCAATACAAAACTCGATCTCCTCTCAGAGGATACCCAAGATCATCGGGAACACATCCGAAACTCCCTAACCATCGCATCGATCAAGAATCGCATCTCACCTCAGACGAATATCCGAACGGATGATAGATGTACTTCTTCGCACCATCTTCCTAGCCTTGAGGTAAGAAATAAACCTACCCTGGCGACGCCGTGTTGCCCTCCACTCGATAATCGCTCGCCAGAAATCGAACCGAACCAACTGTCCCTACGGTCAACGTTGGCATAACAAGAAGTCAACCACCCATACCCATAATGACATCAAAATCGCCATCTCTAACTCTATCAAGTCCGCAAGTGGTCCGACGATCAGTAAATGAATACCTGACAACCTCTATACACCCGCCGCCTAACACCGAATCACCCATCGGGCGTAGCTACCTCAAACGGCTCTATCGACACGGCTCTATCCCGATTCTACCCGCACAAGAGGGGACACATAGGACAAGGTAGAACTCGGATCTATCAAAGCATAAACATCACACCAAATCCAGAATGTACCGCGACGACGCCGTGGAAGCCTCCGATCTGGCGGTGGCTAGAGAATATATGCGGTTCGGGACCGCTAGAATCGAACCACCACCACGACTCTACCGCGCCTGCCCGTCCACGAGTACCTCGCCTCCGGCGCATAACCACGTAAGTAGAAGACCCAAAGAATCGATCCCGCTTACCGTGGCTGTACCACTCACGCCGCCTCTAGACGACAATCCTCTTCAAGTGGCCCACCGCCACAAGAGTAACAACCTCCTGCAGAACACGACACTCGCTCGCGAGACCTACGCATCGAGCACACCGAGGTGTGTGGTCTCGACGGCGAGATCTCTCGCCTCCCGAAACCTCAAGTCCCGAGCCACGACCGCTCCGAATTACCTTGCCGATCGATCTCCTACCGTAAAACCGTGATGGAGCACTCAGGCTGGCCGGAAAGAGGACCCGGCCTTGCTGAGGCCGCCACCTCGAAATCGCCTCGAGACCACGATGTCACGCCCTCGGGCCGGCTCGTCAACTGGTCCTCTCTCTCTATCCTCTATCCTCGCGCATAGGCTCGCATCCGGCGATGTCCATACCGGTGAAGAGCCACCCCTAAGCATGTCAGAATCATATGACGGTCTAGCCCCATCACATAACGATGAACTCTATCCGCCATGCTAGCTACAATAGTATGCGATGTCCGCCAATGAGTCAAACTCCGTTATACTCCCGACGCCCTCCCGCTCGCCTCAAGGTCAAGAACTGTCTACCCGGCTCTCTCATCTCGAGGCAAAAGTGATCCATGAAAGCCTCTTTAAACTCCTCCCAAACACCGGAAGAGCATCATCACCTCTCGAAAGCAACCACGACTCAAACCGCCAGCCGCAATATCGCAACCCAGAAGAGGCTAGCGTAATGCACTGCCTCAAGCCCTAAGACTGCATGGTCCGTCAGTAGGCCGAATGAACTCCGCGATCCTCATCGACCTCGAACCATAAAACTCGGTGGATGACATCCCGTAAAATCCCTAATCCGAACCATAACGCTTGGCTGGCAGCTGGTTCGTTTGCCACGCCGCTACTATATCGGTCAATAACCGACCGCTTCCCGTAGTTCTATACTCGCAGCACTGGGAATCGAGGGTCTGCATCGGAACCTTCGAGCTACCGCCGCCTTGGCCTTCTAAAACCGCAGTGTGGCTGAACTTGCCGACCGCTTACTACCTCGTGCATAGTCTGCGGCTCGAGCCCGTAACCTCTCGAGTACCGCCAGCCTCTCGCCGCCGCTTGCCCTTCCGGCTCGTCGCCGCGAGGCATACCGCTTTCATAAGAAGAGGTCGAGAGGATTCAACCTAATAAGACACCTCTAATGCACGATCTCGCAGAGAAGAATGGAAACCAATCCTAAATGTCCTCGCAGCCTCGATTATAGATGTGGTGCACAACACACCGATAATCAAGACTCTACTAGACACGGCCTCAGTAGACACTTTCGAGGACTAATCGCTCGATACCACTTTTGTCACGACACCAGGCCGCGATCGGTGCCCTACCCGGGCACCTGCTCGTATACATCGAGAATAGCGGAACATACACAACATAAACACAGTGTAAACAATATAACAACACAAAGCAGCCGATAAGGCCGCTTCCATAATATAAACAAAGTCAAAAGTACAACTTACAACTCGGTTCTACACCAACCACATATGTGAATACGCACTTAGAATAATAATCGTGGACAGGGCTCGCCATACCCCGAATGTACATAATCTACAACATCAGGGAAAGACTGTACCAAAAGAAAGACAATCCTCCGGTGAATATATCTTCCGACGTCTTATAATTTATCCTAAGAGTGTGGATCCGCAACTCGCTACCCTTTCTCAAGATGAACGCAGCCCCCAAGGAAGGGGGTCAGTACACAATATGTACTAAGTATGTAAAACTGGAAAGTACTGTAATTACAACATAAGTTTAACAGAAAGACGGAGACATGTATGATAACAAAATTACAGTACACAGTGCCTTACTAACAATGAGAGTAATAATAGGTGTATACTTACAACGAAAAATAGGATTGGAATCCTACTCCTGGGACTATTTCACCCGCATAGGTCCAGTGGACCTGCGTGAGGTATTCCTCGCATGGGACTATTTCACCTGCATAAGCCCTTACGGACTCGCATGAGGTATTCCTCGCATAGGCTAGACCCGCCCGCATGGGACTATTTCACCCGCATAAACCCTTACGGACTCGCATGAGGTATTCCTCGCATCGTGGTTAGCAAATCCACGGAAATATACAATGTCACAATCCCGGGGAATGACCCCGCAACGAATAATATATCACTAGCCCAAATCCGGCTATCACACATAACATAAGCTCTATCGGCTTATCATACAATATATAAGCAAGTTAAGAAATTCCCTAACTTCTTACTATTCTTGTTCATATACACTCTCATTTTAGTTTACTTAAGGCACTAACATGTCTTTTATAAAAATCCGGGGATTTAACCCAAAGTACCACGTACTTCTATTCTTTTAAAATGACTCATTTCATTATAAAACTTCCAAGATACTAATAACCGTAGTATCAAGTTACAATTTCTTTTCAAGACAAGTCACAATACTTTTAGAAATAAAAATTAGGCTTCTAATCAAGTGACTCATGTCTTATAAAACCTTAGGAGATTGGTGCCTTAAAATCGAATTGCCTTCCATTAAAACAAGTCATTTATCTTTCCATAAAGTCAATATAACCAACTCCCCATAAAGTCGTTATATTCACTTTATACCTTAGTCAAGTACAATTTCCTATCCAATGACTTATACGATTAAAACGACACAAGTATCACATACTTTAAAATTCTTCAAGTCCCTTATCTTTAACAAGACTTAAGACATCTTTAATATTCTCAAAGAAGTGAGTTAATCTCCTAACTCACCCGACTTGGCATTTCATAAAACAAGTAAAGAATGTCAAAGTCTTGTACGTCTACCGTACTATATACGTGAAACTAGTCATGCTCAAAGATAGGAAAAGTTCTACATACCTTGTCGGGTCGAACCACTTGCCAAGTACAAAGTCCCGCCCGTAGTATATCAACCTATAATATTCACAATACGTCTATTAACGCCTTACTTCAAATGTAGAATATTATAAGTGTAAAGTCTCCATTTTCTACGGAAAATCGGACAGCACCTCCTTTGTTTTTACTCACTTTGCCACCTTTTTCAAGGCCGAAATACAATAACCAAACAGCCCCAATTGGCTCACAACAATATAGAAGGTAGTTCAATACAATTGAATAATGAAACAGCCCCAATTGGCTCACAACAATATAGAAGGTAGTTCAATACAATTGAATAACCAACTAATACAAACTACAGTCCAAAAAGGCCACCTTGAGTTCAACAAAACCAATTCTTATCCAATTTCAATTTCAATCCATATTGGTAGCATAACATGATATCAAGTCGCATTTGATTATAATAACCATAATCTTTAAGTAAGTAACATGCGACGATTTCTAAAAACGACCAATTAGTAATCCAATTTCCAAGTGGCTTGTATAACATTTCGGATTTAACTACAAGAAATCCATAATACTTATAACTTCAACCTATCAACTTCATGCTAGCAACAAGTAGAGCTAACAACAACAATATAAATATGTAATCTTGTAACACCTTTAAAAGACAAGATTATACCTTAACGATTCTTAATCCAACTCCATCCAAGTCGCTTCCTTAGTAGTTTAGAGCCTCTCCAAGACACTTCAATCCGCATTGAGACCCTTAGAACAACACCAACAATTATCCTTCAAAACTCCAAACAAAACCTAGAAAGACCATTAGGTTTTCGTTTGCGACTAACCCGAAAACAATCTTTTTCCAAGATTTTTCTATTGAGATGTGTTTACAATACACCTAAGAACCTTGGTTTAAAGTGGGGAGTTGAATGAACAAGAAACAAATTTTTTTCTTCTTCCTTGTAGTGAAAACACAGATCCCTCAAAGAGTGGTCTTCAATTTTTGTGAAATATTTTCTAAGTGTTAAGCTCCCTCTCTACTAGTATTATATAGAGAATTGGATGGTCAAGATAAACACAAATGTGAGGCTTGGATGTGGTCTTACAAAAGATCAAGACCTATTGACCTTTTGACTTAGTCAAATTTCTCATGCTACACATGTTGCAAGACTAAGGTCCAATGACCCTCTTGCCCTTGCACATTTCGACCAAGGCATCACATAAGGGGGTGACAGTGTCGCCTCCCATTCGTCACAACACTTACGTTTTCCGACAATTTCATAATTCCGATAAATTTACAAGTCTCAAATCCTAACACTTGTGAGTTCATACTTATGTTCTTAAAACATATCCTGAAATTACGGGGTGTAACAACGACACTCCCCACAATGACATCTACCACAACGGCCACACCGAGGTAGGGGTGGCCTCCTCTGGCTAACACCCCTTCCTCTCCGAACCATCAATCAGAACCAACTGCAGCCGAGTCCTCCTACTTGCATCCCTCCTACTTGAACATTCTTTCGTCACATGGCCCTGACGGCCGCAGGTAAAACAAGCACCAACAAAAAGACAACATTCCCCGGGATGACGCCGCCACACATCGTGGAACACTGGCGGAAAATCAACCTACTGCTAGACCTACGTGTATCCGTGAACTAAGCCTCGAGCTCGACCAACTCTCGCATACCTAACGCCCCAAGTCCGCGAGGACCACTCAGATCGGGCGAGGCGCATAACCACCTGCTTCGAGAAGGTCCGCCGAATGTTACCAAAGGACTCGCTGCTCGCCCTCTTCTGCGATCTTGGTTAACCCGTCGATCCCTACGCTTTCGCCGCGCATAAGCCCGTACGCAGGCCATGCTCAAGCCTGACTGAAGAGCTACTCTTGCACAACCCTTTCTTAGATAATCATCAAGGCCCGCGATAAATCGGTACATAATATACTCTTTGGTTGTTAAATCCCTAGCTAGTAACAGGGTCGTCTCTTTGCAATCCATACTTTCGCCATCGTCGCGAATCAAGGTCCAGATATCATGGCCGCAGAGGAATCGCCGCCACGTGCTAAACTCGCTGGCCGCGACGCCGCAGAACTCCCGACAAAGCACCACCTCGTGATGATTGGGCTGCCTCGTAACCTCTCGTGTTTACTCGTAGCTCCTCACGCTTTGCCTTTCTGCCCGCCGCTTTGCCTTGCGAGGCATAATCGTAAGGGAAAGAAATACGTTAGAGGGTCCAACTTATAACACGACTCTAAGGCACGATTTCAGAGTGAGAAGAATGGAAACTAATCCTAAATATCCTATAGCCTCGATTATTGCGTGTGCACAACACACCGATAATCAAGACTTACTAGATATGGTCTGTAGACACTTTCCGAGGATTAATCGCTCGATACCACTTTTGTGACGCACGAACTAAGCCCGTGGATCGTGCCTTACCCGCACCCAAGTAGACATACATCGAGTAACCAGGAATATAAAACAAGACATGAAATAATATGAAGTGAGAAACAGCTTTATCTCGAGAAAATTGCCTTTTCAGATATATATATAAACTTGAACTCGAATGCTACATCCTTTTTACAAACTCGCCATAACAAGCATTTATGCACTTCTAAGAATGTTATAACAACAATAACGGACAGTGGCTCGCCATACCTCGAATGTAAGTACCTACAACGACAGGACTATACCAAAGATAAGCCTCCGAGAAACGGAGCTTCAAAACGCTGAATCGTGATCCTATGGCGAGGATCGACGATCGTGTACTCTACCGCGCATTTAACGCAGCCCCGGCGAGGTCGCATAACAGTACCAAGTATGTGAAATCAAAATATCAGAATTGAAATCATAATAGTCTATATAAAACAGAAGACATATATGATAACCAATTTACGATACACAATATGTAAGCAGTTATGTCAAGTCAGGGACTCACGCCCTTAAAGTCATCACTCAAATATAATCATGGGTCTCATGCCCGCAATATCGATCATGCCCGTGGAATTCCTTCCTCACTGCCGGCAGTCCACGATATAAAAGCACCAAGGAATACACATGAACACCAGGTCCCACCTGTGTCATAATAAAACCGTACGGGGTAAGTACGAAGGCATAGCCGACTACTAAAACCCATAGTACCAACAATGCCATAAACTGTATCACGAGGTCTTTCTAGACCGCGCCACATGATCGAAGCTGGCCACTCGCCCTCAATATCAATGTGCGCGTCTAATCCTGGAGCATACCGCTGCTCCGCATAGGCCAATTAGGCCCGCATGAGGTATTCCTCTCATCGAGGGTAGCTACTCCCCGGCATCCTCCTGGACTCTCGTTGTCCGCATGGCCACATAGACCGCATGAGGTAATTACCCCGCACACTAACTCGAACTCGTAGCTCGCATAGGTCCCCGACTCGCATGAGGCATCCTCGTGACGGGGCAGCTTAACCCCCGGTATATCATGTCAAGAGGTGAGTGGTACAATACTAACATAACGACTTATCGTTAAACAACATAAGCACAACAAGGGAACCCCCTTTACACAAACGTTACAAGATACTAACACACGTAGCATCATAACATGTTTACTTATCAAACCAACAAGAAAGCATTACAAGGCTATCACAAACCAACATAGTCAAGTTATTCACAGAAGGTACTTTCTACTTCATGTCAACAAGTTCGGGTTTTTATCCCCAAAGTACTTCATACATTAACTCTTAAAAAAACCAAGTACTCATTGCTCACGAATGAGGTTTCACACTTTTTAACAAAATTCATAACAAGTCAATTAAGTCAAGTCTCTTATCTTTCAAGATCAAGTCTCTTAACTTCTAAAGATTCATAGATCATAGTTTTAAACACTTAACAACGTAATCTCCCTTTTAAAACAATTTGAGTAACATATGCCTTATGTGTGAGTAGGTTATTCTTGTTTATAACAATCTTATTAAAGCAGCCATGATCTAGGAAATGTAATAAAATTTTGTCTTATCTTAGCTTCTATGTAGATGGAGGTTTCTACTGGTTTTAATAGTCCTTAATTAGTCAATACATTTTCCTTTATTAGTGATGCAGTGGTTTGTTCGATACTTATTCACATTTCCTAAATCAATATAAGGCTTTCATAAACAATTAAGTAAACCGTTCCTTTTATCTCTCTTAAGTCGTTATACCTAACTTCCCATAAAGCTACTATAACACTTAAGCTTTTAAAACCAAGTATTACTCTTCTTTCAAAAACGATTCTTAATTCTTTTGAAATACTTCAAGATTCTTATTATTTAAAACTCAAGTCAAAAGACATCGAAGTAAAACCACGTTCAGTTAACACACGTACGTCTACCGTACTATATATATTCTTTTAAAATATTATGCTCAAGAGGATAGAAAGAATCACATACCTCGCGACGATTATCGACAATTAGCAAAACGCTCCAAAGTATTCTAACCTTGCTCGCCTTTTCCACCCTTTCAGTAGACCACGCTACTCGAAGAACTTCAACCTATAACGGTCATATAAGTCTATCAACGTCTAGACTACTCTGTAGAATATTCTAAGCAGGAGGTTCATATTTCTACGGAAAATTGGGCAGCACTTCCCTACCCGTCAAACTACTCAAGTCTACTGTAAATACAGTCCTATGTAAGTACAGTTCAATCCTCTTCTTTAGTATCCTTCTATACGATGTAATTACAGTTCAATTCTCTTCTCTTATACCATCCTTCTATATATCTTATACTCCTTTCTATACTACTACAGTATGTAATTTCCAATTACAATAGAAGGATAAGATTATTTACCTCGTTAAGCCCAAAATTATCCAAGTTTAAATGTCGATCCTGAACAACGTTTAGCTCCCAATCCGTGCGCTCCAATTCGCTCCAAGAAACCCTTAGAAGTTCTACACAACTTCTACTTAATACTTCAACCACTATGAAGATTTTTCCCTAGGGTTTCGTTTTGTGACTAAAGAAAGTATAGTAGTATTTCCGGGCTCTTAGTATTGAAATAACTTTGGAATACTACAAGGTATTTGGGCTAAGGTATTTTGGAATTGTAACAATACTTGGAGAATACTTTTCTACCAAGGGGTATTTCACGAGAACTATCTTGAGTGGGTACTGCCGAGGGCCTTCTCGATGGAGGGTGGTTTGACGAGAGCTTCAAGAGGGAGGGTGAAGGATTTTAAGACTTAGAAATTATTTTGTGGATGAAGAAGTCTTCAACTAAGGGGTATTTATAGGGCCTTCAATGGCCAAGATTAAGGCAAGTGGAGGCAAGTGGAGGTGGGATTTGGGCAAGTGTACCTTATCCATCTACTACACAAATATCCTACCTAACCTTGACCAAAGTTTTAACACCAAAAACGTGCCAACAAAAGCCCACAATGTCGTCCACTTTGAGGGTGACACATGTCGCCCTCCCGTTGGTCCAAAATATTTCATCTCTCGGAAAAATCCGCAAAAATAATAAATGCCGCAACCGCAATTTTCCCTTCGCAAGGTTCGGAAGACTTTTCGTCAGAAAACAATTCTTTCGTTAGATGTGCACAAATTTCATCCCTTATGCCTAACTAAGGCTTAAACTTTTGTATGTACGTCCTCACGTACATACTCTGGAAATACGGGGTCTAACAAAACCTTTGGGCAATTGATGCCTTAAGATCAATTTGCCTTTCATAAATCAAATCATTTGTCCTTACTTGTCTTACTTAGAGTAACCCTCTTCTCATTAATCTTTTATAAAGCTAATAAACCAACTTCCCATAAAGTTGTTATATTAACCCTACACTTTAGCAAAATCATACTTTTCCCCTAACCAAGGGACTTATACATTCTTAAAATGAAACAAGTCATTATATACTTAAAACAAGTAAGAATACCAAATCTTGTACGTCTACCGTACTACATAGTTTCATCTATTCATGCTCAAGAGATAGGGAAGCTCCACATACCTCTTTGGTCAATCCACTTGCTAAGCTCAACTACCGCAAGTAATATTTCCACCTATAATAATCATGATACGTTTATTAATCTCTAATTTCAATGTAGAATAATCCAAGTTCAAAGTCACTAAATTCTATGGAAAATCAAGCATTTCCTTTGTTTCTACATACTTGCCACCTTTCTCAAGGCCGAATTTATCATCCAAACGCCACATTTAAGGCTCAACAATCCAACATTTCAAAGGGGATTACACACCTAAACTTGGGTGTGTAAAATTCTGCCCCATAAGGTACAACAATTCACTTAACAATTCTAAGGTAGTTTTTAGGCTACAACATGCTCATAATATCTTCTTAACCAATTCTTTCATATCCAAACCACATTTCTTGCATGCAATGACTCTAAGAGCATTATTTACTACCACAAGTTCTTTCTTCTTAACATGCAACACTAAAAACTAATTCTAAAGGAAGAATCATTACCTTAGAGCTTTAGCCAAATTCTTCCAACAACTTGCTAGCTTCCTTTTCAAGAACACCACCACAACAACCTTCACAAGCTAGCCACAAGCTTCCTTCTTGCCTTTACTTTTTTCAGATTTTTCCTAAGGCTAGAATATCTCTTGGGATTTTAGAGAGAAGGAGGAGCTTGAACTTTTAAGAGAGAAGGAGGAGCTTGAACTTTTAAGAGAGAAGGAGGAGCTTTTGTCTAAGAGAGAGATGAAATATGACCAAGTCTTTAAGACTTGGTCAATATAATGCATGCAAAATCAGATGGGGGGGACACTTGTCACCCTCCCAAGGTCTTTTAAAAGAAAAATCTGACTTTTCCTAAGTTTTTCCGCCAGGAATCCCGCCTAGGCGCCGCGTTCGACGCGGCCTGGCGCACAAACCTCTGCGGACTCGAAACCTCCGGCGCCGCGCCTCTGCCTTAGCGGCGCCGCAGAATCTTCAGCGATCCTCAAGATTTCCGCCCGCGCTCGCATCCGCGCTGCCTCGCCGCTTTGTCCAAACATATTTCTATCCGCTGCACACCGAACTTGTAACTCTCATAACTTTCTACTCCGACGCCCTATCGATTTAGCGGTTGGTTGCGTTGGAATCTATACTCAACGAACTACGCCTAGACTTTGAAACACTTAGGAACTCTCAATATACCGGGTCATAACTCGCCTCAAAGTTGACTAAAACCCGTCGGAATAATTCACAACCTATCCTTTGAAAATTTGAAGTCTTACATGCTTTCAGACGCCTCACACGTAGGTCAGAACTACGGGGTATAACATTCTCCCCCCCTTAGAAATATTCGTCCCGAATGTTCCTTCTAGGCTTACTCAAATCACAACATCGACATGGACCCTCTTAACTATTCTTTTGCAAATAAAGAAGCTCCACGAGCCACAACATACTTAAGCGTAATTACTAAATCAAAACTAACAAGCAGGAAAGTGGGTTACCTGGAGGTATAGGAAATAGGTGAGGTACTTCTTCAACATGTCATCCTCTCGCTTCCCACGCCATTTCCTCCTGCTCGCTCCGCCATGACTCGACGGAAGCCACGTCTTTCGTCCGGTCGCTTAACCCGACGATCGAGTATCGCTATGGGACCTCCACATACGATAACTCCTCCACACCGACATCATGAATCGTGCACTCTGGGATGGATCTCCAATATATTTACGCAACATGGACACATGAAAATCGATGCACCGCCTCCAGACGGACGAAGATCTAACTCATAGGCAACCTTGCCTACCCTACTGACAATCCGTAAGGCCCAATGTACTGGGCTAAGTTTCCTTTCTTACCAAACCTCATCACGCCTTCATGGGTGATACCTTTAGAAAACCCAATCATCTATCTCAAATTCCAAGTGTCGACGCCGATGATCTGATACGACTTCGCCGACTCGAGCCGCCAACAACCGCCTCTGGATAAGCTTCACCTTATCCATCGTCACGAACTAAGTCTGGCCCGACTAACTGAACTTCTCCCACCTCGAACCAGCCTATCGGTGACCTGCACTTTCTCCCGTATAAGGCCTCATAAGGCGCCATCTGGATACTAGAAAGGTAGATGTTATTATAAGCAAACTCCACAAGAGACAAATGATCCTCCCAGCTACCCCTGAAATCAATAACACAAGCCCGCAGCATATCCTCGTTGTTCGGATAAGGCCGCTACCGTCCGCTTGGCCCGAGGATGAAACGCCGCATCGAGACTCACCGTGTCTCTAATCCCTTCTCGAAAGACCTCCGGTTAGCCGAAATCGGGCTCCTCTGTCTGAAATAATCGATACAGGCACTCCGTGCAGTCTCACAATCTCCCTGATATACAGTCTCGCGTAATCCTCGGCTGAAAAAGTCGTCCTGACTGGAAGAAAATGGGCTGATTTCGTCAGCCTGTCGACGATAACCCAAATGGAATCATGCTTCTTCTGAGTGGAAGGTAATCCTGTAATAAAGTCCATATTTACCACTGTCACGACCCGATCCCGGGCCCGTGACTGGTGCCTTACCCCGGGCACCCTAGTGATACAACATCAGAGAAAACCAACGGAAAATAAAACATAAACATGAAACAAGATATATGATCATAAACAAAGCAACTAAAAACAAATTTCTCAGATATATACATAAACCCAACAGCTTTAATCCTTTTTACAACCCCGCCACAACAAGATTCATGCACTTCTAAGATTTACAACAACCATGACGGACAGGCCCCGCCATACCTCGAATGTACAAGAACCTACAACTCAGGAACACATACCAAAGAATAAGCCTCGAGAAACGGAGCTTCCTAATACGCCGAATCGTGATCCCATGAGCGAGGATCCACTACCGATGTACTCCTACCGCGCAGATTAACGCAGCTCGGGCGAGGAGGTCGCATAACAGTACTAAGTATGTCAAATCAAAAATATCATACATGAACTCATAATTTTATATAAAAATAGAGACATGTATGATAACAAAACTACGATCACAACATAAAAGCAACATGTCAAGTCGTGGACTCACGCCTCAAGTCATCACTAAATATAACTATGGGTCTCACGCCCACAACATCAATCATGTTCGCATCACGGCCGCATGCCGGACTTCGCAGACGGCAGGCATGTCCATGATGCAACACTAATAACAATGCCCCACGGCCACACGCCCGAATTTCGTGACGGTAGACGTGTCCATGATGCAACAATAATAACAATGCCCCACGGCCACATGCCCCTGACCAGACGGCAGACACGCCCAAGTGACATTATCAACACAATATCGGGTGATTTACCGCCGCACGCCACACGCCCGAATTACGACGGTGTAGACATGTCCATGTAACCACAATAACAATATATCGTAATCAACCCCGCCGCATGGCCACATGCCCTGCACTGCAGACGGCAGACATGTCCACGTGACATCAACAACAATATACCGCACAACCAAAGCTATCACAAACAAGCTCAAGCAAATTACCATACTTCTAGACCTTTATAAAAAGATCCACTCCTTCCCAAGAAGTCACACGATATCAACACTTGCACAACAAAGGCTATCACAACAAGCATAGGAAGTTACACAACAACAAGCATAGCAAGTTACACACAACTCAAGGTACTTCCATTTCATATCAAAGTCCGGTTTTAACCCTAAAGTACTACGACGTTAAATTCCTTTTAAGAGATCCATTCCTTTCATAAAGGTCACCCGACACCGTAGTATAAAAATAGAGTGACTCACATTTTTAGGTAAACCAAAATACTTCCTTTGTAAAATCAAGTAACAACATTATTTTCCAAACGCTCAAGTTTGCCTAATTTCAAATGCTCAAGTTTCTCATTTTAGAAGGGTTTCATAACTCATAGTCTTAATCTCTTTTAAAACAATTGAGTAACATATGTCTCAGACGTGAGCCGCTTATTCTTGTTTACAACAATCTTGTTACAAGACCATGATCTAGGAAATGTAATACAATTTTGTCTTATCTTAGCTTCTATGCAGATGGAGGTTTCATCGGTTTTAATAACACTTAGTTAATTGTCAATACACCTTCCTTTATTAGCGCTACGTGGTTTGCTCGACACTTATTCTCATTTCCAAATCAAGAAACATTATTCTTTTAAAACCAAGTACTCATTACTCGCGAATGAGGTTTCACAACACATTTAACAAAATGTTAATAACCATAAAACAAGTTAAGTCTCTTATCTTTCAAGATCAAGTCCCTTAACTTCTACAATCAACAAACCAATCTTTTACCTACATAGAGTCGTTATAACTAAATTCCCATAAAGCTATTATAACACCCTATGTTTTAAACCAACCAACTCATTTAACACATGTACGCTCACCGCATTACATAGTTTACAAAGCATCATGCTGTAAGGATAGGAAGAGGTTCACATACCTCGCGATTTAGTATCGACAATAAGCAAAACGCCCACAAGATCAGAATGCTAGCCGCTTTCCACTCTTCAAGTAGAATACGCTACTCGCAGCATTTCCACCTATAAGGCCACAAACGTCTATTAACTTCTAACCGCACGCCCATATTCTACGTAAAATTCTAAGAACATTTCTTCCCGCAACATCGTAAATCTCCTCCTTCATCGAGTCGCTACTAAGCCAACCGTGGGGTTATACGCCTAACCTGACGATACAATTCTACTATACAAGAATACCACAAGTCTCAGAATACACCTATGTAATTACAGCTCGCTTTCTTTTTATTATATTCAGCTTAAGTCAAAAGACATCACGCAAAGCTATGTTCAGTTCTATATGTAGTATACTTCAACTATATAATCCTACAACATGTAATTTCCAATTACAATAAGGGACAAGATTATTTACCTCGATAAGCCCAAAATTATCCGAGATAAAAGTCGATCCCGGAAGGTTTAGCTCCAACTCAAGCGCCCAATCCGCCTCCAAACAACCCTTAGAAGTTCTAACCAACTTCTACTTAAATACTTCAACCAACTATGAAGATTTCCTTAGGGTTTCGGTTTGAGACTAAAAGGACAAAAGGTAGTATTTCCGGACTCTACGTATAGAGGTAACTTTTGGAATACTACAAGGTAAAGGCTCAGCTATTTTGGGCATTATAAAAATACTGGGAGAATACTTCTACCACGAGGGTGTATTATACAAAACAACTAGCAGTGGGGTACCCTACCAACACTACTGGGGAGGAGAGGCTCTCGCCACAAGGCCACTCAAAGAGTGGGAAGGCTTAGGACGAGAACAACTCAAGAGGGGAGGAGAGGACTCAAGACTTGGAAGATTTTGGATGATGAAGTCTTCAAGCCAGGGGGTATTTATAGAAACCAAAAGCCAACCAACGGCCAAGATCAAGCCATGTGCAAGTGTAAGGCCTTGATCAAGCCAAGTGCACCCTATCCCTACTCCACCAAACATGGCACAAAACAAGGCACCAAACAAGCCACAAACAAGGCCAAAACAAGGAGCCAATCGCCCCAAACCCGTGACCCAACCGCCATCCACATCGCCACTCGAGGGTGACAAGTGTCACCTCTCGTTGGCCCAAAAATGTTCCGCCGCCTAAAATCCGCAAAAATACAAAACGACATAGCCGGAATTTTCCTTCGCAGTTCTCAGAAACGCCACTAAAAACGATTTTATACGGGGCTTGTGCACAAAATTTCGAAACTAGCCAAACTTTAAGTCTCAAATTGTCGTACGTACGTCCTTACATATATACTCAGGAAATACGGGGTATAACAACCACCTCCCACTTCCAAGTCGGAATATCAATAGCTCGCAATGTACCTCACCGCTTCGTGCTCAACCCAACTCGCCGATACCCGCATCGTTACGAACTCCGCAACGCCCCGCTAAGGCCATCCCACCAATACACGACCGAGGTCATGATACATCTTAGTCGACCGGATGAATAGAATAATGAGCACCGTGCCTCCCATAATCCGACGAAGTCTCGCCACATCGGAACACACAACCGCCTCGACCTTAGCACCCTATCAGCGCTACTCAAATAGACTTTTCTCCTTCGAGAGCCGCATCTCTGCATCGCACCAAAATCGGATCCTCATACTGCCGCTTCTTCACCTCCTCGACGATGGAAGACTCGCAACCTCTCAACCCGAATTCCGTCACTATCGATCAACCAAACGAACCCCAAGGCTCGCAATGATGTAACTCTCTGACCATATCCCTTTTCTCTGGTGAACATCGCATGCACTACCCATCGACCGCGACTAAGGGCATCCGCAACTACATCGCCTTCCCCGGGTGGTGCGTAATATCAACATCGTAATCCTTAAGTAGCTCCAACCACCGCCTTCGCCGCAAGTTCACTCCTCTCTCGTCAAGATGCATCGACACTTCGTGGGTCCGTAAAAGTCCACATGAACTCCATATAAATAATGTCTCCGCATCTTGAAGGCATGAATCATCACGCCAACTCCAAGTACATGGGATAGTTCTTCTCATGCTTCCTAAGCCGCCGAGATGCATAAGTTATAACTCGCTGCGGTCGCATCAAGACGCACTCCAAGCCCGACACCGACGGCCACAATAAACCACATATCCATCTAAACTCTCAGGAGAGTAAGAATCGGGGCGATCGTCAACTTCTCCTTTAGCAATCGGAAATTTTCTCTCACAAGTATCCGCCCATCTGAACATAGTTGCTTTCCGAGTCACAGTCAAGGTCCAAATAGAAGCAAACTTCTACAAACCTCCGATAATAACTCGCAAGGCCCAAAAGCCGCGCACTCCATCAGCAGCTGGTCCGCCAAGTCTTGACTCCCTCAATCTTAGTTGTATCAACCCGAATACCATTGGCCCCGATAACATGTCCTAAGAAAGCCACCGGCTAACTGTAACTCGTGACTTCGAGAACTTGGCATACAATCGCCGGCCTCGAGGACTTCAATACCGCCTCAAATGACCAATGCTTCCCGCTCGCGCGAATACACCAAGATATCATCAATGAAAACTATAACGAACATATCCAAGAATGGTCTGAACACCCTATTCATCAAATCCATGAATACTGTTGGGGCGTTGGTCAAACCGAAAGACATCACCCTGAACTCATATTGCCCATACCGTCCCGAATGCGCTTTGAGATATCCGCTCGAACTCGAACTCGATGATAACTGCATCGCAGTTCATCTTGAGAAACACCTCGCACTCGCAATCGTCAAACAAATCATCAATCACGGGAGGGGTACCTTATTCTTGATGGTTACCTTATTCACCGCATGTAATCAACACACATACGCAAAGATCCCATCCTTCTTCTTCACAAACAAAATCGGCGCCTCCTGGGAGATACACTAGGCCTGATAAAGCCTTTCTCCAGCAAATCTTTCAACTGGTCCTTCAGCTCCCTCAACTCAGCAGGTGTCATCCTGTATGGCGGAATGGAAATAGGTCGAGTGTCTGGCGCCAAATCAATGCAAAACTCAATCTCCCTCTCCGGAGGGATACCCGGAAGCTCGTCTGGGAATACATCTGGAAACTCTCTAACGACCGGAACTGACTGAAGGTCCGATATCTTAGCCTCAGTGTCGAATACTCAAACCATATGGTAGATAAACCCTTTCCGCACCATCTTTCTAGCCTTGAGGTAAGAAATAAACCTACCCCTCGGCGACACAGTATTCCCCTTCCACTCGATAACCGGCTCACCGGGAAAACGGAACCGAACTAATCTCTCTACAGTCTATAGTCACTGGGCAAGCCTTGTATACCCGCTCGGCTACCACCGAATCACCCACTGGCGTAGCCACCTCAAAAGGTCTTATGGACTCGGGCTCTGATACCGCTTTTTTCACGACCCGACCCCGGGGCCGCGACTAGTACCCTACCGGGGTACCCTGTCAGGTATACATCAGAGAATAGAAGTGGATCATACATAACACATAACTTATAAAAAGGTCAACATCACTGGCCAGCCGATAAGGCTGCCTTCCATAAAACATACTTAATCAAAGTATAGTAGTACAACTGGTGCTTATAGCCCAAAACACATATGTGACCACGCACTTAAGGATAACAATCGTATGGACAGGCCCCGCCATACCCCGAATGTACAAAATACCTATAGCATCGGAAATATCCGTACCCAATAAACAAGCTTCCGAGGAGCTGAGCTTCGACATCGAATAGTGATCCTAAGAACGAGGATCCACACCGCTACCCTTACCGCAGATTTAACGCACCGGGAAGGGGTCAGTACACAATATGTACCAAGTATGTAAAGCTGAAAAATACATTAGTAAATATATCATAAGTCTAAAAGTAAGCTGGAGTCATGGAAGACAAACAAAATACCTTTTACTGTGCCTTACTAACAATGAGAGTGACAAGTATATATAATACTGCATAAAATAGGGGCCTCATGATCAAAACAGGGTACCTCGCCCGTAGTATCAATAAACACCCCTACTCCTGGGACTATTTCACCCGCATAGGTCCTGTGGACCCGCATGAGGTATTCCTCGCATAGGCTGTACCCGCCCGCATGGGACTATTTCACCCGCATAAGCCCATAAGGACTCGCATGAGGTATTCCTCGCATCGTGGGTGTTACACCCCGTATTTACAGGACATGTTTTAAGAACGTACGTAAGAACTCATAAGCGTCAAGATTTGAGACTTGTAAAAATTTAGCGGAATTATGGAATTGTCGGAAAACGTATTAGGATTTGCGAATGGGAGGGCGACACGTGTCACCCCCCCTTAGAATGCCTTGGACGAAATTGATCATGGACAAAAGGGTCATTTGACCCTTGTTAGGAAGACAAGTCTTGCTAGCCTTAGAGCTTGACAACATTGACCAAGTCAATGACCCCACATTAGTCTTGATATTTGTTAAGACCTCATCCAAACCACCCATTTGTTTAGATCTTAACCCTCCATTACACTATATAATACTAGTAGTGCAAGACAAGCTTAACACTTAGCCAAAATTTCACACAATTTGAAGAACGTCAAGAGCCTAGCTCTCGGGTTCACAAGAGGAAAGAAAGAAAAAATTTTGTTTCTTGTTCTTTAAGCCCCACACTTTAAACCAAGGTTCCTGAGTGTGTTGTAAGCATATCTCAATAGAAAAACTCGGAAAAATATAGTTTTGGTTAGTTTGAAAGTGAAAACCTAGTGGCTTTCTAGGTTTTGGATTGGAAGTTTGAAGGAAAGTTGTTGGTGTGGTTCTAAGGGTCTCAAGCGGATTGAAGTATCTTGAAGAGGCTCTAGTCGCTAAGGAGCGACTTCGGATTTGGAGTTGGATTAGGATTCGTTGAGGTATAATCTTGTTCTTTGAAAGTGTTACAAGATTATTTATATTGTTGTTAGCTATACTTGTTGCTAGCATGAAGTATATGTGTTGAAGTTTGTAAGGATTATGGATTGATTGTGGCCTTGGAAATCCGAAATGTAATGTGAGCCATGTTAAGTTAGATTACAATTTGGTCGTTATTAGAATCGTCGCATGTATTGACTTGAAGATTATGGTAGTTATAATTGGTTGCGACTTGATATCATGTTATGCTAACAACTTGGATTGAATTGGAAATTGGATAAGAATTAATGTTGTAGTACCTCAATGTAGCCGAATTGGCCAAGTATGTTGTATTAAATTAATATCGTTTGTGGGGCGGAATTTTACACGTCTATTAGGCGTGTAATCCCCTATTGTTGATTGCATTGGTGTGCCCTTAAATTTGGCGTGTTTGGTTATTGTATTCGGCCTTGAAAAAGGTGGCAAAGTAAGTAAACACAAAGGAGGTGCTGTCCGATTTTCCGTAAAATTTAATGACTTGGCACTTAGAATATTCTACGTTGAAGTAAGAGGTTAATGGACGTATGGTGACCATTATAGGTGGAAGTACTAAGTATAGCGTATCCTACTTGAAGGATGGAATAGCTATCAAGGTTGAAGTACTTTGGAGCATTTTGCTACTTGTCGACAATCATCACGAGGTATGTGAACCTCTTCCTTCCTTTGGCATGATTCTATGTATGGAATATACTTGTGGTATCATTTCATGTTTCCTTCTACTCTTAGAAGTTAAGAGGAAGTTGGGTGATTTACTCTATGTAGAACTTTTCCTATCTTTTGAGCACGACTAGTTGCACGTATGTAGTACCATGAGACTAACAACACCTTGATATCCTTTACTAGTTTTATGAATAGCCAAGTCGGGTGAGTTAGGAGATTTACTCATTTCTTTGAAAGAATAAAGGATGTCTCAAGTATTATTAAAGTTAAGGGACTTGAAGAGTTTTGAAGTATGTGATACTTGTTCCGCTTTAAACATATAAGTCCCTTGATAGGAAATTGTATGTTGGCTAAGGCATAAAGTGAATATAACGACTTTATGGGAGTTGGTTATATTTGCTTTATGGAAAGATAAATGACTTGATTTTAGTAAAAGGCAACTTGATTTTAAGGCATCAATTGCCTAAGGTTTTATAATAAAATGAGTCGCTGAGTTCTAAAAGTTAAGAGACTAATTGTATTTTTGAAAGTTAAAAGAAATGATTTGAAATAAATAAGGGCAAATTGTTTTAAAGGTACCAATTGCTTAAGGTTTTAATAAAGAAGTCACTTAATTTAGGTTCGTAATTGTAGTTCTAAAAAGGTATTGTGACTTGTCTTGAAAGGTGGATAGGACTTGATACTATAGTTGTTAGTATCCGGGAAGTTTTATTTGAAAAGAGTCTTTCTAAAGCGAGTAGAGGTGCGTAGTACGTTGGGTTAAATTCGGGTTCTATATGACATTATCGACCCGTGAATGGGCCGGCGATACCTTTACGCGCACTATATGACATTATCGACCAGAATGGGCCGCAAAGATACCTTTACGCGCACTATATGACATTATCGACTCAGAATGGGTCGGCAAGATACCTTTACGCGCACTATATGACATTATCGACCAGAATGGGCCGCAAGATACCTTTACGCGCACTATATGACATTATCGACTCAGTGAATGGGCCGCAAGATACCTTTACGCGCACTATATGACATTATCGACCAGAACGGGCGTGGCAAGATACCTTTACGGGCGTACTATATGACATTATCGACCCAGAATGGGCCGCAAGTATACCTTTACGGGCGGACTATATGATATTATCGCCCCGTAAAATGGGCCGCAAAGATACTGTATGGGCGCACTATGTGATTTGATCACGCCCCGATCGGGTCGGTAGTAGCGCCTCTCCCAAGGCGGATGTACTTATGAAAGATAAGTAAGTTATATAGAAATGAACTTAATGATTTTTCCTAATGTCACGACCCGAAACTGGGCCCGTGACTGGTGCCTTAGCCCGGGCACCCTAGTGACACAACATCAGAGTAATCAGCGGAACATAAAACAACAACATGAGATAACAGAAATATAAAACAATAATCAGGAAAACTTGCCTTTGGCATATATATAACCATCAACTCTTTTACAAATGAACAGCTTAATCCTTTTACCAACCCCGCCACAACAAGCATTACTGCACTTAAGAATGATACGACACAATGGCGGGACAGGCCCCGCCAAACCCCGAATGTAAACACTTACGACGACAGGGACTATACCACCGATAAGCCTCCGAGAAACGGAGCTTCCCAAACGCCGAATCGTGACTCGAGAGCTAGGATCAACGATCGATGTGCCTCAACTCGCATTTAACGCACTTCGGCGAGGTCAAGATAACAAACCAGTATGTGAAACTAAAGATAAATCAGAATGAAATCATAGTAGTCTATACAAAGCAGAGACATGTATGATAACCAAACTACGATTCACCATAAATAGCGATCATGTCAAGTCGTGGACTCACACCTCAAGTCATCACTCAATTTAACAACGGGTCTCACGCCCACAACATCAATCGTGCGTGGAATACCTTCCTCACCGCGGCAGCTTTATGATATACAAGCACCAAGGAATACATATGAACACCAGTCCCACCTGTGTCCTAATAAAACGTATGCAGGTAAGCACGAAGGCCTAGCCGACTACTAACACCTACGCACTCAACAAGGTCATAAATCAGATCATAAGATCTGTCTGCACCGTCACATGATCAAAGCCGCCACTTGCCCGAAAGATCTAATGCGCGCGTCTAGTCCTCGAACTTCCGCACCGCATAGGCCAATCTCATCGCCCGCATGAGGTATTCCCGCATCGAGGGTAGCTACTCCGGCATCGCCCCGACTTTCGAGTCCGCACGGCCACGCGACCGCATGCCCATAAAGGACGACACTAACTTGAACTCTCGTAGCTCCGCGATAGGCCCTCAGACCCGCATGAGGTATTCTCGAATCATGGTCCTGCATCACCGAGTCTACCCCGTGACGGAGGGCGCTTAACCCCTAATCATCTCAAGAGATGAATGCCACAATACTATCATAACGACCGATAGTTAATAAGCACAATCGGAAACCCCGTACACAAACATCACAAGATACTAACACACGAGCATCCTAACACGTTTACTTATCAAGGCAACAAGAAAGTATTACAAGGCTATCACAAACCAATACAATCAAGTTATTCACACAAGGTACTTTCTACTAACAAGTTCGCATCTATCCCCAAAGTACTTCACACATTAAAATCTAAAAAAGATCTGCTTTTCACATAAGTCACACAATACCCGTAGTATAAAATAGAGTGACTGTCCTTTTAAGAAAACCAAAACTCTTACCTTTGTAAAATCAAGTAACAACATTATTTTCCAAACGCCCAAGTTTGCCTAATTTCAAATGTTCACGTTTCTTATTTTAGAAAGGTTTCGTAGTTCATAGTCTTATTCATTTAAGAATATAATTCTCTTTTAAACAACTGAGAAACATAAGCCTTATATGTGAGTAGGATATTCTTGTTTATAACAATCTTATTACAGTGACCTGACCATGATCTAGAAATATCATTTTGTCTCATCTTAGCTTCTATGCAGATGGAAGTTTCTAATGGTTTTAATAATACTTAATTATTCAAAACATTTCCTTTTATTAACGCCGCAGTTGGTTTGTCGATACACATTCGATTTCCAAATCAAGAAAGCATTCTTAAGCCGTTATACCTAACTTCCCATAAAGCTAGTATAACTCTTAAGTTTTCAAACACCAAGTATTACTTCTCCTTTCAAAATGATTCAAAATCTTTTGAAATACTTCAAGTTCTTTCTTATCATATAACAAGCCGCTTATAGTTCAAATCGATTACCTTTTAAAACCACATGTATTTTTCTTACTAACATAAAGTCGTTATAACCAACTTCCCATAAAGCCGTTATAACACTTTATGTTTTAAACCACTCAAACACATTTAGCACATGACGCTCACCGCACTACATAGTTTCACACATATCATGCTAGAAGAGATAGGAAGAGGTTCACATACCTCGCGACGAGTATCGACTCATAGCAAAACGCTCCAAGTACTTCCAAACGTCGGCTACCCCTTAAGCCACGTAGATCGCGCCACACGTAGTACATCAACCTATAAGGCCACAAGGCGCTTATTAACATTTAGATCTCATCGTAGAACATTCTACCAAAATTCAAAGACCTCCCCGCAACAACAGAAACCTCCTCTCTAACGAGGCCGCTACCAAGCCAACCAGTGGGTTATACATCTAACCCTAACTGCACAATTCTACTCCACGCATTACTACACAAGCTCCATCAGAATACACCCCATGTAATTACGATCAGATTCGCTTCTTCAGGCTTAAGTCCAAGGACATTGCCACAAGCTATGTTCAGTTATATATATATAGTATACTTCAACTATATAATCTAACGACATGTAATTTCCAATTACAAATAGAGGGACAAGATATTTACCTCGATAAGCCCATAATTATCCGAGTTTAATGTCGATCCTGGGCAATCGTTTAGCTCCAACTCCGAGCGCTCCAACCCGCTCTAAACCACCCTTAGAAGTCCTAACCAACTTCTACACAATACTCCAACGGACTATGGAGATTTTCCTGTGGTTTCGGTTTTGGACTGACGGAAGTATAATAGTATTTCTGGCTTTTCAGATAGGTATAACCTTAGAATACTACAAGGTATACTAAGGTAATTTGGGCATTATAACAATACTGAGAGTATTTCTACACCACAAAGTGGGTATTATACAAAGCAACTAGGCTAGGGGGTGTACCTCGCCAAGGCCTCAGGAGTGGTGCACCCTCTGCCAAGGCCTCACAAAGGAAGAGGGAGGACGAAACCATAAGGAAGGAGGGGGAGGATTCTAACACTTAGAAATATTTAGGATGAAGAAGTTCATCAAAGGAGAGGGTATTTATAGCACAAGCCAAGGCCAACCAATGGCCAAGATCTAGCCAAGTGTATAGCAAGTGTAAGGCCAAGATTCACCCAAGTGCCCTAGACCCTACTCCTTAAAACCTCACAAATATCTACACAAAAATCAACCAAGACTTGCTCATTCAATCGCCCTAACGCCTCTTTCAGTCCACCAACGAGGTGCCAAGTGTTGCCCTCGCTGGTCCAAAACGCTTCGCCTCTCGGAAAATCCGCAAAAATACTAAATGACATAGCCGTAATTTACCCTTCGTAGTTAGGTAGAACGCTTTCGTTAAAAACGACTCTAACCGTGTTGTGCACAAACATATTTCGCCCGGTGCCACATGGGGTGACACGTGTCGCCCCGATTCGCCCAAAATATTTCGTCTTCCGAAAATATCTATAACGGCCAAAATCTCAAAATCAAAGCGGGCCTACAAAACCAGAATTTCTCCCGGGCCCCACGTGACCATTTCCAAAATAAAATTCCATAATTCTAATATAATCTAAGAAGTCCAAAACCAAATATGGGAATCCAATTCCCATTAACGAACCTTTTTCCTTCACAAAACCGGAAACTTTTCCGTGGAAAATTCACCTCTTTCTTCCTTTCCAATCTTTCTCAGATTCTCGCACGCACGCCCTCGCATACATACCACGGAACTACGGGTATAACATTCTTCCTTAGAAACATTCGTCCCGAATGTTCCTTCTAAGTCTCAAACAAACGCGCGCCAAAGATAGTCTTCACTACTATACTTACGAAACAATTTCGCCATACCGCCACGTAAATACTGCGCAACATACTTATATCCAAGTCTACGAGGAAACACCTCTAACATCACCACAAATAATACCACTTTTGTCACTTTGTCGCGAGCCGCTCGACGACCCAACAAATGGTACCGGCCGCACGCGATCACCGAAGCCGTCAGACACTCAACCCTTACCACATTTCGACATCGCTTTAGTTTCCAAAACTCGGTTACTATCTCTTTACGTGGCATCATTAATCGGGAACATTCGGATGGATCTTCGATACTTTCGAACATAACAATACGAAAGACCGGACGCCCCGCCTCCTAAGTCGGACGGCAAAGCTAACATATAGGCAACTCGCCTATTCTTCACATGAACTCTTGGGCCCAAAAGTAACTTTCGCTAAGTTCCTTCGCTTTCCAAAACTCGTCACACCGATCGGGTGGTACTTTCAAGAAGACCGACCGTCAACTCGAACTCTGCGTCGCCGCCGATCATCCGCACGATTCCTCCGAGCCGCCGTAACTTCTTCTAGACGAGCTTTACCCTATCCATACCGCCGGAACAAGCTCGATCCAACTATCCAACCCCGCCAACATCGAACCAATCGACCGCAACTTACACTTCGCCCCAACAAGGCTTCGTAAGGCGACATCCGAACACCGAAATGGTAGCTTAAACGCTCCTCCACAGAGACAACAATCTCGCAACTTCCTGAAATTCACACACCGCCCGAGGGCGACGCGATTCTCGAGACTCACCGAGTCCTTAACCTGCTCGTAAAACTTCCAAACAAAAACAGCCAGAACTGGCTCCACTGCTCGCCATAAGGTGAAGTTAGGCACCCCGTGCAGCCTTACAACCTTTCTGACAAATCAACACTGCCGAGTGCACTGTCCCGACCGAAGAACACGATGGGCTGCCCCCAGCGCCCGACCCCTGGTCGAACGCATCCACGAACTCAGACACGGTCAACTAAACTTGGGCCTAACACCCTCGTGACCCTAACACAAGGCGGGACCACCACAACCAGACCCCACCACCAAACATGCCGCGGGTTGACCCGCAACATGGCCTCAACCCGACCCGGCATTGCGCAAAACACTAGCTCCCCGAAGGAACAATCTCACTAAACACGTTACGAAAACCTAACGCCTTCTTAGCTCAACTACCCTCTTTCATTTCATACCACTTAGGGACCTATCCCAAACATAGCTCACGTGCACTATGCACTCCGATAAGGATCAAACATAACACTACACCTTTACTCGAGATGGCCTTACCTCTAAGGTCTGTACGTATAACACTCTAAGGCTCACACCTTCTCTATTCCCCAAAATCTTACCTGCTAACCCACCATGATTTCTCATCACAACTACCACGCCGCTATCGTAACATAGCACTTAAGGTATACTCACCTTGAAAGTTACCAAGGACCTCACGCTCGCCCTCTTCTCGCGCCCTTGGTTAACCCACAATCTCTACGTTTTCGCTCAGACATAAGCCCGCATACGTGCCATGCTCAAGCCCAATTGAAGAATTACTCTGCACAACCCTCTCTAGGTAGTCATCAAGACTCGTGGTACATCGGTATAATCTCCGGTAGCCAAATCTATAGCTAGTAATGTGGTCGCCTTTGCAATCTATATTCACTGTTCTGGCCGTGGAACCGGCGTTCAAATATCGTGGACGCAGAGGAACCGCCGCATCGTGCTAAACTCTGCGGGGCTAGTGACGTCGCAGAATCCCGAATGAAGCACTACCCTAGGTAATGATTGGGCTGTGCCCTCGCAACCTTCGAACTCAACTCGCAGCCTCCTCGCCGCTCGCCTCCCGCCCGGTTGCCTCACGCGAGGCATAACGATAAGGGAATGAATTTCGTCGAGGTCCAACTTACAACACAACTCTAAGGCACGATCTCGAGTGAGAAGAATAGAAACCAATCCTAAATATCCTATAGCCTCACGATTATTGGTGTGGTGCACAACACACCGATAATCAAGACTTCATCGATACGATGCGTAGACACTTTCCGAGGATTAATCGCTCGATACCACTTTTGTCACGACCAAATCGGCCGTGGATCGTGCCTTTAGCCCGCACCCTAGTGACACAACATCGAGTAATCAGAACATAAAACAACAACATGAGATAACGTAAATATAAAACAATAATCAGGAAACTTGCCTTTCGCATATATATAACCATCAACTCTTTTACAAATGAACAAATTAATCCTTTTTACCAACCCCGCCACAACAAGATTACTGCACTCTAAGAATGATACGACCACAATGGCGGGGCCCCGCCAAACCCCGAATGTAAACACTTACGACGACAGGACTATACCTGATAAGCCTCCGAGAAACGGAGCTTCCCAAACGCCGAATGTGACTCGAGAGCTAGGATCAACGATCGATGTGCCTCAACTCGCGGCATGAACGCAGCTCGGCGAGGTCAAGACAACAGTGAGTATGTGAAACTAAAGATAAATACTGTAAATGAAATCATAGTAGTCTATACAAAGCAGGAGACATGTATGATAACCAAACTACAGTTCACCATAAATAAGCAGTCATGTCAAGTCAGGGACTCACACCCTCAAGTCATCACTCAATTTAACAATGGGTCTCACGCCCACAACATCAATCGTGCCCGTGGAATACCTTCCTCACTGCCGGCAGTTTATGATATACAAGCACCAAGGAATACATATGAACACCAGGTCCCACCTGTGTCCTAATAAAACTGTACAGGGTAAGTACGAAGGCCTAGCCGACTACTAACACCCACGCATCAACAAGGTCATAAATCAGATTATAAGATTCGCCTGCACCGTCACATGATCAAAGCCGCCACTTGCCCGCAGATCTAATGTGGCGCCTAGTCCCGAACTTCCCGCAGCTCCGCATAGGCCAATCTCATCGGCCCGCATGAGGTATTCCCCGCATCGAGGGTAGCTACTCCCCGGCATCGTCCTGGACTTTCGAGTCCGCATGGCCACAAGGACCGCATGCCCATAAAGGACGCACACTAACCTGGAACTCTCGTAGCTCCGCATAGGCCCCCAGGACCCGCATGAGGTATTCTCGAATCATGGTCCCAGACCGCCTGAGTCTACCCCACATCGGAGGGCAGCTTAACCCCCGGAATCATCTCAAGAGATGAATGCCACAATACTATCATAACGACTGATAGTTAATAAGCACAATCAAGGGAAACCCCCTTACACAAACATCACAAGATACTAACACACGTAGCATCCTAACACGTTTACTTATCAAGGCAACAAGAAAGTATTACAAGGCTATCACAAACCAATACAATCAAGTTATTCACACAAGGTACTTTCTACTAACAAGTTCGGGTATCTATCCCCAAAGTACTTCACACATTAAAATCTTAAAAAGATCTGCTTTTTCACATAAGTCACACAATACCCGTAGTATAAAATAGAGTGATCCCTTTTAAGAAAACCAAAACTCTTACCTTTGTAAAATCAAGTAACAACATTATTTTCCAAACGCCCAAGTTTGCCTAATTTCAAATGTTCACGCTTTCTTATTTTAGAAAGGTTTCGTAGTTCATAGTCTTATTCATTTAAGAATATAATTCTCTTTTAAACAACTGAGAAACATAAGCCTTATATGTGAGTAGGATATTCTTGTTTATAACAATCTTATTACAAGACCATGATCTAGGAAATATCATTTTGTCTCATCTTAGCTTCATGCAGATGGAAGTTTCTATCGGTTTTAATAATACTTAATTATTCAAAACATTTCCTTTTATTAACGCCGCAGTTGGTTTGTCGATACACATTCCGATTTCCAAATCAAGAAAGCATTCTTAAGCCGTTATACCTAACTTCCCATAAAGCTAGTATAACTCTTAAGTTTTCAAACACCAAGTATTACTTCTCCTTTCAAAATGATTCAAAATCTTTTGAAATACTTCAAGTTCTTTCTTATCATATAACAAGCCGCTTATAGTTCAAATCGATTACCTTTTAAAACCACATGTATTTTCTTACTAACATAAAGTCGTTATAACCAACTTCCCATAAAGCCGTTATAACACTTTATGTTTTAAACCACTCAAACACATTTAGCACATGACGTCACCGTACTACATAGTTTCACACATATCATGCTAGAAGAGATAGGAAGAGGTTCACATACCGCGACAGTATCGACTATAGCAAAACGCCCAAGTACTTCCAAACGTCGGCTACCCCTTAAGCCACGTAGATCGCGCCACACGTAGTACATCAACCTATAAGGCCACGCGCGCTTATTAACATTTAGATCTCATCAGAACATTCTACCGAAAATTCGAAGACCTCCCCAACAGCAGAAACCTCCTCCTCTAACGAGGCCTGCTACCAAGCCAACCAGTGGGGTTATACATCTAACCCTAACGTACAATTCTACTCCACGGTACTACTACACAAGTCATCGTAATACGCCCATGTAATTACTGATTCAGCTCGCTTCTGTGCTTAAGTCCAAGGACATTGCCACAAGCTATGTTGATTATATATATATAGTATACTTCAACTATATAATCTAACGACATGTAATTTCCAATTACAAATAGAGGACAAGATATTTACCTCGATAAGCCCATAATTATCCGAGTTTAATGTCGATCCCGGGCAATCGCTTAGCTCCAACTCCGAGCGCCCAACCCGCTCTAAACCACCCTTAGAAGTCCTAACCAACTTCTACACAATACTCCAACTGACTATGGAGATTTTCCTAGGGTTTCGGTTTTGTGGACGGAAGTATAATAGTATTTCGGGCTTTTCAGATAGGTATAACCTTAGAATACTACAAGGTATACGGCTAAGGTAATTTGGGCATTATAACAATACTTGAGAGTATTTCTACACCACAAAGGGGGGGGGGTATTATACGAAAGCAACTAGGCTATGGGGGGTGTACCCCTCGGCCAAGGCCTCTAGGAGGGGGGTGCACCCCTCGGCCAAGGCCTCACAAAGGAAGAGGGGAGGGACGAAACCATAAGGAAGGGAGGGGGAGGATTCTAACACTTAGGAAATATTTAGGATGAAGAAGTTCATCAAAGGAGAGGGGTATTTATAGCACAAGCCAAGGCCAACCAATGGCCAAGATCTAGCCAAGTGTATAGCAAGTGTAAGGCCAAGATTCACCCAAGTGCCCCCTAGACCCTAATCCTTAAAAACATCACAAATATCTACACAAAAATCAACCAAGACTTGCTCATTCAATCGCCCTAACGCCTCTTTCAGTCCACCAACGAGGTGCCAAGTGTTGCCCTCTCGTTGGTCCAAAACGTTTCGCCTCTCGGAAAAATCCGCAAAAATACTAAATGACATAGCCGTAATTTACCCTTCGTAGTTAGGTAGAACGTTTCGTCAAAAACGACTCTAACCGTGTTGTGCACAAACATATTTCGCCCGGGTGCCACGGGGTGACACGTGTCGCCCCGATTAAATCAAAATATTTCGTCTTAGAAAATATCTATAACGGCCAAAATCTCAAAATCAAAGCGGCCTACAAAATCAGAATTTCTCCTGTGGCCCCACGTGACCATTTCCGAAAATAAAATTCCATAATTCTAATATAATCTAAGAAGTCCAAAAACCAAATATGGGAATCCAATTCCCATTAACGAACCTTTTTCCTTCACAAAAACCGGAAACTTTTCCGTGGAAAATTCACCTCTTTCTTCCTTTCCAATCTTTCTGTCGTATTCTCGTACGTACGTCCTCGCATACATACCCTGGAACTACGGGGTATAACACCTAATCATGTGCGTAAGAATGTGGCTATAACCTTTATTGAAAATGGGAAAAGATATTGATGTGAAATTAAGTTCATAAGTGGTAATGACACGGCAGGATCTGGTATGTATTTTTATACTTGTCCCTGTCATTCTTTTGTACGCTTATGATCCGCTTTCATCAGACGTTATTTCGCTCCATATTCTGCACTGTTGTATTGACCCTTCTGGGCTGCGTTCATGCCCGCAGTTTTAGGTACCAGTTGGTGATCCTTGCTCTTAGGATCTCGGTTCAGTTTTTGGGAAAAAGCTCCATTTGCTCCGGAGGCTTATCTCTTGGTACGGTTTTCCCTGAGGTAGTAGATTCATGTATATTCAGGGGTATGGCGGGGCCCTGTCCCGCCACAGTTGTTATGATAAAAACTCTTAGAGGTCTGTAGTCACATATTTGTGGGTCAGTTTGTAAAGAAATGAGGCAACTGCTTCGGTTGTATATATTTATGTCCAGGAAGGTAGCCCTATCGGCTAACCTGTTGTTTTACTTCTGTTGTTTTATTTTATAAGTGTCATGTATGTTCCGTTGATTATCTCTGATGTATACCTGTGAGGTGCCTGGTAGGGCACCGCCGCGCCCGGTCGTCGTGACAAAAGTGGTATCGAGCGCTTAGTCCTGAAAGTGTCTACGCATCGTGTCAGTAGAGTCTTGATTATCGGTGTGTTGTGCACCACATCTATAATCGTGAGGTGCAGGACATTTAGGATTGGTTTCCATTCTTCTCTCTAAGATCGCAAGAGAGCCGCCTTATTAGGTTGAATCCTCTCGACCAATTCTTATGAAAGCGCTTATGCCTCCTGGAGCGACCGGGGCGAAGGGCAAAGCAGGAGTCGCCAGAGGCACGCAGAGGGTTACCAGGACTCGCACGCACTATGCACAGGGTAGTAGGCGGGCAGCGAGTTCACCACGCCACAGATAGGAGCCGAGAGCGCAAGAGCTCCAGAGGTTCCTGCACCGGCCCGCAGCCTGCACGGCAGTACAGAGATTATGGAGAACAGTCGACTATTGACTGACATAGTAGTGGGGCAGCGCCAACAGGAGCAGGTAGCTAACCCTAGAGCCGACAGTTTGCGGATCCGGGATTTTCTGGGTTGTCATTCGCCCGCGTTTTATGGTTCGAGGTCTGAGGAGGATCCGCAGGAGTTCATTCGGCAGCTACAGCGAACTATGGAGGTTCTTAAGGCTTCAGTGACAGAGTCTGTTATGCTAGCCTCTTACCGGTTACGCGATATTGCGTTGAACTGGTTTGAGTCATGGGTGCCGACGAGGGGATGATGCTCTTCCGGTGTTTGGGAGGAGTTCACAGAGGCCTTTATGGATCACTTTTGCCTCCCGAGATGAGGAGGCCCGCGTGAGATAGATTTTTGACCTTGAGGCGAATGGGAGGACTATCGGGAGTATAGCACGAGTTTGACTCCTTGGCTGTGCACGCGCACACCATTGTAGCTAACATGGCGGATATAGTTCATCGTTATGTGATGGGCTAGACCGTCACATGACATCGCATGCTTGGGGGTGGCTCTTCAGCCCGGTATGGACATTGCTCGGATGCAGCTCATGCGCGAGGATAGAGGATAGAGAGAGGAGGATCGATTGACTCAAAGCCACCCAAGAGGCCGGGATGCAGGTCTCGTGGCAATTTCGAGGCGACCTCAAGAAGAGACTAGGTCTACGGCCAAGACCGAGTGCTCCTCCACAGTTTTCCGGCGAGGGTTTTTACAACCCCGGGAATGCAGGGGTCGGTCAGGTCTCTAGAGCTTCAGAGTCTCAGGGAGATGGGGGTTCCAGTCAGTCGAGGCCACCTTTGCCTCAATGCGCCCAGTATGGTAGGTTACATTCTGGGTATGTCGCACGCAGACGGGTGCTTGTTTTTCTTGTGGTCGTCCCGAGCCATATGTTAAGAGAGTGTCCTTATAGAAGTCTGGTGGGACCACACCGCATCGGATCGGGCCATGTTCTTCGCCTTCAATAGCTAGGCAGGATGTTCATGCACCGACAGGCCGTGGCAGAGGTCGTGGTGGGAGTTCCCAGTTTTAGCGGTCCTTTGAACCGCCTATATGATTTCAGGTATGTCTTTGGCCCCTTTAGAAACTTGTATGCATGATAAAGTTGTGGTATGTTTAAGTTTTATGAACAGATTATATTGAGACTATGTATATGTTAGAAGGAGTTGGAAGTACGAAAAGATAATCTCTTTTGGGCTTATGATGGACAGATATGCGTGTGCGAGGTAGTAGGGCCATGTGTGGCATTGTTGGTATGTCGGGGTTGTGAAAGGGAACTATGTCGCTAATTATAAGTATGACTCCGAAAGAACATTCGGGGACGAATGTTTCTAAGGGGGGAAGAATGTTACACCCCGTATTTACAGGACATGTTTTAAGAACGTACGTAAGAACTCATAAGCGTCAAGATTTGAGACTTGTAAAAATTTAGCGGAATTATGGAATTGTCGGAAAACGTATTATTGTGACGAATGGGAGGGCGAAACGTGTCACCCCCCCTTAAAATGCCTTGGACGAAATTGATCATGGACAAAAGGGTCATTTGACCCTTGTTAGGAAGACAAGTCTTGCTAGCCTTAGAGCTTGACAACATTGACCAAGTCAATGACCCCACATTAGTCTTGATATTTGTTAAGACCTCATCCAAACCACCCATTTGTTTAGATCTTAACCCTCCATTACACTATATAATACTAGTAGTGCAAGACAAGCTTAACACTTAGCCAAAATTTCACACAATTTGAAGAACGTCAAGAGCCTAGCTCTCGGGTTCACAAGAGGAAAGAAAGAAAAAAATTTGTTTCTTGTTCTTTAAGCCCCACACTTTAAACCAAGGTTCCTAAGTGTGTTGTAAGCATATCTCAATAGAAAAAACTCGGAAAAATATAGTTTTTGGGTTAGTCGCAAAGTGAAAACCTAGTGGCTTTCTAGGTTTTGGATTGGAAGTTTGAAGGAAAGTTGTTGGTGTGGTTCTAAGGGTCTCAAGTAGCGGATTGAAGTATCTTGAAGAGGCTCTAGGCTGCTAAGGAGCGACTTCGGATTTGGAGTTGGATTAGGATTCGTTGAGGTATAATCTTGTTCTTTGAAAGTGTTACAAGATTATTTATATTGTTGTTAGCTATACTTGTTGCTAGCATGAAGTATATGTGTTGAAGTTTGTAAGGATTATGGATTGATTGTGGCCTTGGAAATCCGAAATGTAATGTGAGCCATGTTAAGTTAGATTACAATTTGGTCGTTATTAGAATCGTCGCATGTATTGACTTGAAGATTATGGTAGTTATAATTGGTTGCGACTTGATATCATGTTATGCTAACAACTTGGATTGAATTGGAAATTGGATAAGAATTAATGTTGTAGTACCTCAATGTAGCCGAATTGGCCAAGTATGTTGTATTAAATTAATATCGTTTGTGGGTCGGAATTTTACACGTCTATTAGGCGTGTAATCCCCTATTGTTGATTGCATTGGTGTGCCCTTAAATTTGGCGTGTTTGGTTATTGTATTCGGCCTTGAAAAAGGTGGCAAAGTAAGTAAACACAAAGGAGGTGCTGTCCGATTTTCCGTAAAATTTAATGACTTGGCACTTAGAATATTCTACGTTGAAGTAAGAGGTTAATGGACGTATGGTGACCATTATAGGTGGAAGTACTAAGTATAGCGTATCCTACTTGAAGGATGGAATAGCTATCAAGGTTGAAGTACTTTGGAGCATTTTGCTACTTGTCGACAATCGTCACGAGGTATGTGAACCTCTTCCTTCCTTTGGCATGATTCTATGTATGGAATATACTTGTGGTATCATTTCACGTTTCCTTCTACTCTTAGAAGTTAAGAGGAAGTTGGGTGATTTACTCTATGTAGAACTTTTCCTATCTTTTGAGCACGACTAGTTGCACGTATGTAGTACGGTAGACGAACAACACCTTGATATCCTTTACTAGTTTTATGAATAGCCAAGTCGGGTGAGTTAGAGATTTACTCATTTCTTTGAAAGAATAAAGGATGTCAAGTATTATTAAAGTTAAGGGACTTGAAGAGTTTTGAAGTATGTGATACTTGTTCCGCTTTTAAACATATAAGTCCCTTGGATAGGAAATTGTATGTTGGCTAAGGCATAAAGTGAATATAACGACTTTATGGGAGTTGGTTATATTTGCTTTATGGAAAGATAAATGACTTGATTTTAGTAAAAGGCAACTTGATTTTAAGGCATCAATTGCCTAAGGTTTTATAATAAAAAGAGTCGCTTGAGTTCTAAAAGTTAATATACTAATTGTATTTTTGAAAGTTAAAATAAATGATTTGAAATAAATAAGGGCAAATTGTTTTTAAGGTACCAATTGCTTAAGGTTTTAATAAAGAAGTCACTTAATTTAGAAATGGTAATTGTAGTTCTAAAAAGGTATTGTGACTTGTCTTGAAAGGTGGATAGGACTTGATACTATAGTTGTTAGTATCCGGGAAGTTTTATTTGAAAAAGAGTCTTTCTAAAGGAGTAGAGGTGCGTAGTACGTTGGGTTAAATTCCTGGGTTCTATATGACATTATCGACCCAGGAATGGGCCGGGCAGTATACCTTTACGGGCAGACTATATGACATTATCGACCCAGGAATGGGCCGCAAGATACCTTACGCGCACTATATGACATTATCGACCCGTGAACGGGTCGGGCAAGATACCTTTACGCGCACTATATGACATTATCGACCCAGAACGGGCCGGCAAGATACCTTTACGCGCACTATATGACATTATCGACCAGGAACGGGCCGGCAAAGATACCTTTACGCGCACTATATGACATTATCGACCCAGAACGGGCGTGGCAAGATACCTTTACGGGCAGACTATATGACATTATCGACCCAGGAATGGGCCGGGCAGTATACCTTTATGGGCAGACTATATGATATTATCGTCCCAGAAATGGGCCGGGCAGTATACCTGTATGGGCAGACTATGTGACCTTGATCACGTCCCGTGGGTAGGGTAGTATAGGCGCCCCTCCTTAAAGGGCCGGATGTACTTATGAAAGATAAGTATGTTATACAGAAATGAACTTAATGATTTTTCCTAATCATGTGCGTAAGAACGTGGCTATAACCTTTATTGAAATTGGGAAAACATATTGATGTGAAATTAAGTTCATAAGTGGTAATGACACGGCAGGATCTGGTATGTATTTTTATACTTGTCCCTGTCATTCTTTTGTACAGTTATGATCTGCTTATCAGACGTTATTTCGCTCCATATTCGCACTGTTGTATTGACTTCTTCGGGCCGCGTTCATGCCCGCAGTTTTAGGTACCTGTGTGGTGATCCTTGCTCTTAGGATCTCGGTTGCTGGGAAAAAGCTCCATTTGCTCGGAGGCTTATCTCGTACGGTTTTCCTCGAGGTAGTAGATTCATGTATATTCGTGGGTACGGGGCCCCGTCCGCCACGCTTGTTATGATAAAAACTCTTAGAGGTCCGTAGTCACATATTTGTGGGTCGGTTGTAAAGAAATGAGGCAACCGCCTTGCCAGTATATATTTATGTCCAGGAAGGTAGCCCTATCGGCTAACCTGTTGTTTTACTTCTGTTGTTTTATTTTATAAGTGTCATGTATGTTCCGTTGATTATCTCTGATGTATACCGCAGGTGCCTGTAGGGCACCGCCGCGATCCCGGGTGGTCGTGACAAAAGTGGTATCGAGCGCTTAGTCCTCGGAAAGTGTCTACAGATCGTGTCAGTAGAGTCTTGATTATCGGTGTTGTGCACCACATCTATAATCGTGAGGTCGCAGGACATTTAGGATTGGTTTCCATTCTTCTCTCTAAGATCGTGCAGAGAGTGTCTTATTAGGTTGAATCCTCTCGACCAATTCTTATGAAACGCTTATGCCTCCTCGGCGACCGAGGCCCGAGGCAAGGCGCAGCAGAGTCGCTAGAGGTACGCAGAGGTTACCAGACTCGCACGCACTATGCCAGGGTAGTAGGCGGGCCGAGTTCAGCCACGGCAGACAGAGGAGCCGAGAGCAGAGCTCCAGAGGTTCGTGCATCTGCCCAGCCTGGCAGAGTACAGAGATTATGGAGAACAGATCAGACTATTGACTGACATAGTAGTGGGGCAGCGCCAACAGGAGCAGGTAGCTAACCCTAGAGCCGACAGTTTGCGGATCCGGGATTTTCTGGGTTGTCATCCGCCCGAGTTTTATGGTTCGAGGTCTGAGGAGGATCCGCAGGAGTTCATTCGGCAGCTACAGCGGACTATGGAGGTTCTTAAGGCTTCAGAGACAGAGTCTGTTATGCTAGCCTCTTACCGGTTACGCGATATTGCGTTGAACTGGTTTGAGTCATGGGTGCTGACGAGAGGGGATGATGCTCTTCCAGCTGTTTGGGAGGAGTTCACAGAGGCCTTTATGGATCACTTTTTGCCTCCTGAGATGAGGAGGGCCCGCGTAGATAGATTTTTGACCTTGAGGCAGAATGGGAGGACTATCAGGGAGTATAGCCTGGAGTTTGACTCCTTGGCCAGGCATGCGCACACCATTGTAGCTAACATGGCGGATATAGTTCATCGTTATGTGATGGGGCTAGACCGTCACATGATTACTGCATGCTTGGGGGTGGCTCTTCAGCCCGGTATGGACATTGCTAGGATGCAGGCCTATGCGCAAGGGATAGAGGATAGAGAGAGGGAGGATCAGATTGACTCAGGCCAGGACAGCAGGGTCTCAGGGCAATTTTCGAGGCGGACAGCCTCAGCAGCAGACTAGGTCTACAGTGCAGCCAGCACCGAGTGCTCCTCCACAGTTTTCCGGCGAGGGTTTTTACAACCCCGGGAATGCAGGGGCCGGTCAGGTCTCTAGAGCTTCAGAGTCTCAGGGAGATGGGGGTTCCAGTCAGTCGAGGCCACCTTTGCCTCAATGCGCCCAGTGTGGTAGGTTACATTCTGGGGTATGTCGCGCGCAGACGGTGCTTGTTTTTCTTGTGGTCGTCGAGCCATATGTTAAGAGAGTGTCCTTATAGAGGTTCTGGTGGGACCACACCGCGCATCGGATCGGGCCATGTTCTTCGCCTTCAATAGCTAGGCAGGATGTTCATGCACCGACAGGCCGTGGCAGAGGTCGTGGTGGGAGTTCCCAGTTTTAGCGGTCCTTTGAACCGCCTATATGATTTCAGGTATGTCTTTGGCCCCTTTAGAAACTTGTATGCATGATAAAGTTGTGGTATGTTTAAGTTTTATGAACAGATTATATTGAGACTATGTATATGTTAGAAGGAGTTGGAAGTACGAAAAGATAATCTCTTTTGGGCTTAGGATGGATGATATGCGTGCGAGTAGTAGTAGGCCACGTGTGGCATTGTTGGTATGTCGGGTTGTGAAAGGGAACTATGTCGCTAATTATAAGTATGACTCGAAAGAACATTCGGGACGAATGTTTCTAAGGGGAAGAATGTTACACCCCGTATTTACGTGACATGTTTTAAGAACGCACGTAAGAACTCATAAGCGTCCAAGATTTGAGACTTGTAAAAATTTAGCGGAATTATGGAATTGTCGAAACGTATTATCAGGACGAATGGGAGGCGAAACGTGTCACCCCCTTAAAATGCCTTGGACGAAATTGATCATGGACAAAAGGGTCATTTGACTTGTTAGGAAGACAAGTCTTGCTAGCCTTAGAGCTTGACAACATTGACCAAGTCAATGACCCCACATTAGTCTTGATATTTGTTAAGACCTCATCCAAACCACCCATTTGTTTAGATCTTAACCCTCCATTACACTATATAATACTAGTAGTGCAAGACAAGCTTAACACTTAGCCAAAATTTCACACAATTTGAAGAACGTCAAGAGCCTAGCTCTCGGGTTCACAAGAGGAAAGAAAGAAAAAAATTTGTTTCTTGTTCTTTAAGCCCCACACTTTAAACCAAGGTTCCTAAGTGTGTTGTAAGCATATCTCAATAGAAAAAACTCGGAAAAATATAGTTTTTGGGTTAGTCGCAAAGTGAAAACCTAGTGGCTTTCTAGGTTTTGGATTGGAAGTTTGAAGGAAAGTTGTTGGTGTGGTTCTAAGGGTCTCAAGTAGCGGATTGAAGTATCTTGAAGAGGCTCTAGGCTGCTAAGGAGCGACTTCGGATTTGGAGTTGGATTAGGATTCGTTGAGGTATAATCTTGTTCTTTGAAAGTGTTACAAGATTATTTATATTGTTGTTAGCTATACTTGTTGCTAGCATGAAGTATATGTGTTGAAGTTTGTAAGGATTATGGATTGATTGTGGCCTTGGAAATCCGAAATGTAATGTGAGCCATGTTAAGTTAGATTACAATTTGGTCGTTATTAGAATCGTCGCATGTATTGACTTGAAGATTATGGTAGTTATAATTGGTTGCGACTTGATATCATGTTATGCTAACAACTTGGATTGAATTGGAAATTGGATAAGAATTAATGTTGTAGTACCTCAATGTAGCCGAATTGGCCAAGTATGTTGTATTAAATTAATATCGTTTGTGGGGCGGAATTTTACACGTCTATTAGGCGTGTAATCCCCTATTGTTGATTGCATTGGTGTGCCCTTAAATTTGGCGTGTTTGGTTATTGTATTCGGCCTTGAAAAAGGTGGCAAAGTAAGTAAACACAAAGGAGGTGCTGTCCGATTTTCCGTAAAATTTAATGACTTGGCACTTAGAATATTCTACGTTGAAGTAAGAGGTTAATGGACGTATGGTGACCATTATAGGTGGAAGTATTAAGTATAGCGTATCCTACTTGAAGGATGGAATAGCTATCAAGGTTGAAGTACTTTGGAGCATTTTGCTACTTGTCGACAATCGTCACGAGGTATGTGAACCTCTTCCTTCCTTTGGCATGATTCTATGTATGGAATATACTTGTGGTATCATTTCACGTTTCCTTCTACTCTTAGAAGTTAAGAGGAAGTTGGGTGATTTACTCTATGTAGAACTTTTCCTATCTTTTGAGCACGACTAGTTGCACGTATGTAGTACGGTAGACGAACAACACCTTGATATCCTTTACTAGTTTTATGAATAGCCAAGTCGGGTGAGTTAGGAGATTTACTCATTTCTTTGAAAGAATAAAGGATGTCTCAAGTATTATTAAAGTTAAGGGACTTGAAGAGTTTTGAAGTATGTGATACTTGTTCCGTTTTAAACATATAAGTCCCTTGGATAGGAAATTGTATGTTGGCTAAGGCATAAAGTGAATATAACGACTTTATGGGGAGTTGGTTATATTTGCTTTATGGAAAGATAAATGACTTGATTTTAGTAAAAAGGCAACTTGATTTTAAGGCATCAATTGCCTAAGGTTTTATAATAAAAGGAGTCGCTTGAGTTCTAAAAGTTAAGAGACTAATTGTATTTTTGAAAGTTAAAAGAAATGATTTGAAATAAATAAGGGCAAATTGTTTTAAAGGTACCAATTGCTTAAGGTTTTTAATAAAGAAGTCACTTAATTTAGAAGCCGGTAATTGTAGTTCTAAAAAGGTATTGTGACTTGTCTTGAAAGGTGGATAGGACTTGATACTATAGTTGTTAGTATCTGGGAAGTTTTATTTGAAAAAGAGTCTTTCTAAAGGAGTAGAGGTGCGTAGTACGTTGGGTTAAATTCCCGGGTTCTATATGACATTATCGACCCAGGAATGGGCCGGCAAAGATACTCACGCAGACTATATGACATTATCGACCCAGAATGGGCCGGCAGATACCTTTACGCGCACTATATGACATTATCGACCCAGAATGGGTCGGGCAAGATACCTACGCGCACTATATGACATTATCGACCCAGAACGGGCCGGGCAAGATACCTACGCGCACTATATGACATTATCGACCAGAACGGGCCGGCAAGATACCTTACGCGCACTATATGACATTATCGACCCAGAACGGGCGTGGCGATACCTTTATGGGCGCACTATATGACATTATCGACCCGTGAATGGGCCGGCAAGATACCTTTATGGCGGACTATATGATATTATCGCCCCGAAATGGGCCGCAAGATACCCGTATGGGCGGACTATGTGATTTGATCACGCCCCGATCGGGCCGGTAGTATAGCGCCCCTCCTTAAAGTGGCGGATGTACTTATGAAAGATAAGTAAGTTATATAGAAATGAACTTAATGATTTTTCCTAATCGTATGCGTAAGAATGTGGCTATAACCTTTATTGAAAATGGGAAAAGATATTGATGTGAAATTAAGTTCATAAGTGGTAATGACACGGCAGATCTCGTATGTATTTTTATACTTGTCCCTGTCATTCTTTTGTACTGATTATGATCACATCAGACGTTATTTCTGTTCCATATTAATTTGTTGTATTGACCCTTCTTCGGGGCCGCTCATGCCCGCAGTTTTAGGTACCTGTGTTGGTGATCCTTGCTCTTAGGATCTCGGTCGATTTTGGGAAAAAGCTCCATTTGCTCCGAGGCTTATCTCTTGTACGGTTTTCCCGAGGTAGTAGATTCATGTATATTCGTGGTATGGCGGGGCCTGTCCCGCCACGCTTGTTATGATAAAAACTCTTAGAGGTGCAGTAGTCACATATTTGTGGGTCGCTTTGTAAAGAAATGAGGCAAATCGCTGCTTGTATATATTTATGTCCAGGAAGGTAGCCCTATCGGCTAACCTGTTGTTTTACTTCTGTTGTTTTATTTTATAAGTGTCATGTATGTTCCGTTGATTATCTCTGATGTATACCTGTGAGGGTGCCCAGGTAGGGCACCAGTCGCGGTCCCGGGGTCGGGTCGTGACAAAAGTGGTATCAGAGCAGTTAGTCCTCGGAAAGTGTCTACAGACCGTGTCTAGTAGAGTCTTGATTATCGGTGTGTTGTGCACCACATCTATAATCAGGAGGCTGCAGGACATTTAGGATTGGTTTCCATTCTTCTCTCTCTAAGATCGTGCAGTAGAGCTGTCTTATTAGGTTGAATCCTCTCTGACCAATTCTTATGAAACAGTTATGCCTCCTGGAGCGACCAGTGGCCTAGGGCAAGGCAGCAGCAGAGTCGCTAGAGGTACGCAGAGGGTTACCAGACTCGCACGCACTATGCCCGGGTAGTAGGGCGGCGAGTTCACCACGCCAGCAGATAGAGAGCCGAGAGCGCAAAGAGCTCCAGAGGTTCCTGCACCGCCCCTGGGCCTGCAGCCGGGCAGAGTACAGAGATTATGGAGAATGATCGACTATTGATCGACATAGTAGTGGGCGCCAACAGAGCAGTAGCTAACCCAGAGCCGGCGCTTATGGGATCCGGGATTTTCTGGGTTGTCATCCGCCCGAGTTTTATGGTTCGAGGTCTGAGGAGGATCCGCAGGAGTTCATTCGGCAGCTACAGCGGACTATGGAGGTTCTTAAGGCTTCAGAGACAGAGTCTGTTATGCTAGCCTCTTACCGGTTACGCGATATTGCGTTGAACTGTTTGAGTCTGGGTGCCGACGAGGGGATGATGCTCTTCCACTGCTTTGGGAGGAGTTCACAGAGGCCTTTATGGATCACTTTTTGCCTCCTGAGATGAGGAGGGCCCGCGTAGATAGATTTTTGACCTTGAGGCAGAATGGGAGGACTATCAGGGAGTATAGCCTGGAGTTTGACTCCTTGGCCAGGCATGCGCACACCATTGTAGCTAACATGGCGGATATAGTTCATCGTTATGTGATGGGGCTAGACCGTCACATGATTACTGCATGCTTGGGGGTGGCTCTTCAGCCCGGTATGGACATTGCTAGGATGCAGGCCTATGCGCAAGAGATAGAGGATAGAGAGAGGATCGATTGACTCAGCCACCAAGAGGCTGTGGCAGAGGTCTCGTGGCAATTTTCGAGGCGACAATTTCGGCAGACTAGGTCTACAGTGCAGCCAGCACCGAGTGCTCCTCCACAGTTTTCCGGCGAGGGTTTTTACAACCCCGGGAATGCAGGGGCCGGTCAGGTCTCTAGAGCTTCAGAGTCTCAGGGAGATGGGGGTTCCAGTCAGTCGAGGCCACCTTTGCCTCAATGCGCCCAGTGTGGTAGGTTACATTCTGGGGTATGTCGCGCCGGTACGGGTGCTTGTTTTTCTTGTGGTCGTCTGAGCCATATGTTAAGAGAGTGTCCTTATAGAGGGGGTCCTGGTGGGACCACACCGTTTACTGGATCAGTTGCGGGTTCTTCGCCTTCAATAGCTAGGCAGGATGTTCATGCACCGACAGGCCGTGGCAGAGGTCGTGGTGGGAGTTCCCAGTTTTAGCGGTCCTTTGAACCGCCTATATGATTTCAGGTATGTCTTTGGCCCCTTTAGAAACTTGTATGCATGATAAAGTTGTGGTATGTTTATGTTTTATGAACAGATTATATTGAGACTATGTATATGTTAGAAGGAGTTGGAAGTACGAAAAGATAATCTCTTTTGGGCTTATGATGGACAGATATGCGTGTGCGAGGTAGTAGGGCCACGTGTGGCATTGTTGGTATGTCGGGGTTGTGAAAGGGAACTATGTCGCTAATTATAAGTATGACTCCGAAAGAACATTCGGGGACGAATGTTTCTAAGGGGGGAAGAATGTTACACCCCGTATTTACAGGACATGTTTTAAGAACGTACGTAAGAACTCATAAGCGTCAAGATTTGAGACTTGTAAAAATTTAGCGGAATTATGGAATTGTCGGAAAACGTATTATTGTGACGAATGGGAGGGCGAAACGTGTCACCCCCCCTTAAAATGCCTTGGACGAAATTGATCATGGACAAAAGGGTCATTTGACCCTTGTTAGGAAGACAAGTCTTGCTAGCCTTAGAGCTTGACAACATTGACCAAGTCAATGACCCCACATTAGTCTTGATATTTGTTAAGACCTCATCCAAACCACCCATTTGTTTAGATCTTAACCCTCCATTACACTATATAATACTAGTAGTGCAAGACAAGCTTAACACTTAGCCAAAATTTCACACAATTTGAAGAACGTCAAGAGCCTAGCTCTCGGGTTCACAAGAGGAAAGAAAGAAAAAAATTTGTTTCTTGTTCTTTAAGCCCCACACTTTAAACCAAGGTTCCTAAGTGTCAGAAGCATATCTCAATAGAAAAAACTCGGAAAAATATAGTTTTTGGGTTAGTCGCAAAGTGAAAACCTAGTGGCTTTCTAGGTTTTGGATTGGAAGTTTGAAGGAAAGTTGTTGGTGTGGTTCTAAGGGTCTCAAGTAGCGGATTGAAGTATCTTGAAGAGGCTCTAGGCTGCTAAGGAGCGACTTCGGATTTGGAGTTGGATTAGGATTCGTTGAGGTATAATCTTGTTCTTTGAAAGTGTTACAAGATTATTTATATTGTTGTTAGCTATACTTGTTGCTAGCATGAAGTATATGTGTTGAAGTTTGTAAGGATTATGGATTGATTGTGGCCTTGGAACCGAAATGTAATGTGAGCCATGTTAAGTTAGATTACAATTTGGTCGTTATTAGAATCGCCGCATGTATTGACTCAAGATTATGGTAGTTATAATTGGTTGCGACTTGATATCATGTTATGCTAACAACTTGGATTGAATTGGAAATTGGATAAGAATTAATGTTGTAGTACCTCAATGTAGCCGAATTGGCCAAGTATGTTGTATTAAATTAATATCGTTTGTGGGGCGGAATTTTACACGTCTATTAGGCGTGTAATCCCCTATTGTTGATTGCATTGGTGTGCCCTTAAATTTGGCGTGTTTGGTTATTGTATTCGGCCTTGAAAAAGGTGGCAAAGTAAGTAAACACAAAGGAGGTGCTGTCCGATTTTCCGTGAAAATTTAATGACTTGGCACTTAGAATATTCTTCGTTTAAGTAAGAGGTTAATGGACGTATGGTGACCATTATAGGTGGAAGTACTAAGTATAGCGTATCCTACTTGAAGGATGGAATAGCTATCAAGGTTGAAGTACTTTGGAGCATTTTGCTACTTGTCGACAATCGTCACGAGGTATGTGAACCTCTTCCTTCCTTTGGCATGATTCTATGTATGGAATATACTTGTGGTATCATTTCACGTTTCCTTCTACTCTTAGAAGTTAAGAGGAAGTTGGGTGATTTACTCTATGTAGAACTTTTCCTATCTTTTGAGCACGACTAGTTGCACGTATGTAGTACATGAGACTAACAACACCTTGATATCCTTTACTAGTTTTATGAATAGCCAAGTCGGGTGAGTTAGGAGATTTACTCATTTCTTTGAAAGAATAAAGGATGTCTCAAGTATTATTAAAGTTAAGGGACTTGAAGAGTTTTGAAGTATGTGATACTTGTTCCGTTTTAAACATATAAGTCCCTTGGATAGGAAATTGTATGTTGGCTAAGGCATAAAGTGAATATAACGACTTTATGGGGAGTTGGTTATATTTGCTTTATGGAAAGATAAATGACTTGATTTTAGTAAAAAGGCAACTTGATTTTAAGGCATCAATTGCCTAAGGTTTTATAATAAAAGGAGTCGCTTGAGTTCTAAAAGTTAAGAGACTAATTGTATTTTTGAAAGTTAAAAGAAATGATTTGAAATAAATAAGGGCAAATTGTTTTAAAGGTACCAATTGCTTAAGGTTTTTAATAAAGAAGTCACTTAATTTAGAAGCCGGTAATTGTAGTTCTAAAAAGGTATTGTGACTTGTCTTGAAAGGTGGATAGGACTTGATACTATAGTTGTTAGTATCTGGGAAGTTTTATTTGAAAAAGAGTCTTTCTAAAGGAGTAGAGGTGCGTAGTACGTTGGGTTAAATTCCCGGGTTCTATATGACATTATCGACCCAGGAATGGGCCGGGCAGTATACCTTTACGGGCAGACTATATGACATTATCGACCCAGGAATGGGCCGGCAAGATACCTTACGCGCACTATATGACATTATCGACCCAGTGAACGGGTCGGGCAAAGATACCTTTACGGAAGACTATATGACATTATCGACCGAGAATGGGCGGCAAGATACCTTCACGCGCACTATATGACATTATCGACCAGAACGGGCCGCAAAGATACCTTACGCGCACTATATGACATTATCGACCAGAACGGGCGTGGCAAGATACCTTACGGGCGCACTATATGACATTATCGACCAGTGAATGGGCGGAAGTATACCTTTACGGGCGACTATATGATATTATCGCCCCGAGAATGGGCCGGCAAGATACCCGTATGGGCGCACTATGTGACCTTGATCACGCCCCGCATCGGGGTAGTATAGCGCCTCCTTAAAGGGCCGGATGTACTTATGAAAGATAAGTATGTTATACAGAAATGAACTTAATGATTTTTCCTAATCAGGTGCGTAAGAACGTGGCTATAACCTTTATTGAAATTGGGAAAAGATATGGATGTGAAATTAAGTTCATAAGTGGTAATGACACGCAGATCTCGTATGTATTTTTATACTTGTCTCGTCATTCTTTTGTACGCTTATGATCCGCTTATCAGACGTTATTTCGCTCCATATTCGGACTGTTGTATTGACTTCTTCCGGGCTGCGTCATGCCCGCAGTTTTAGGTACCTGTTGGTGATCCTTGCTCTTAGGATCTCGGTTCGCTTTTGGGAAAAAGCTCCATTTGCTCCGAGGCTTATCTCTTGTACGGTTTTCCCCGAGGTAGTAGATTCATGTATATTCGTGGTATGGCGGCCCCGTCCCGCCACAGCTTGTTATGATAAAAACTCAGAGGTGCAGTAGTCACATATTTGTGGGTCGCTTTGTAAAGAAATGAGGCAACCGCTTTGTATATATTTATGTCCGGAAGGTAGCCCTATCGGCTAACCTTGTTGTTTTACTTCGTTGTTTTATTTTATGTGTCATGTATGTTCCGTTGATTATCTCTCGATGATACTGTGAGGTGCCTGTAGGGCACCGCCGCATCCCGGTCGGGTCGTGACAAAAGTGGTATCGAGCGCTTAGTCCTCGGAAAGTGTCTACGCATCGTGTTCAGTAGAGTCTTGATTATCGGTGTGTTGTGCACCACATCTATAATCGTGAGGTCGCAGGACATTTAGGATTGGTTTCATTCTTCTCTCTCTAAGATCGTGCAAGAGAGTCGTCTTATTAGGTTGAATCCTCTCGACCAATTCTTATGAAATGCTTATGCCTCCTGGAAGGCGACCAGGCCCGAAGGGCAAGGCAGCAGTGAGTCGCCAGAGGTACGCAGAGGTTACCAGGACTCGGCACGCACTATGCCCGGGTAGTAGGCGGGGCAATGAGTTCACCACGCCAAAGACAGAGAGCCGAGAGCGGCGAGCTCCAGAGGTTCCGTCCGGCCCCGCCCCGCAGCCTGCGGGCAGAGTACGAGATTATGGAGAACAGATCGGACTATTGATCGACATAGTAGTGGGCAGGCGCCAACAGAGCAGTAGCTAACCCAGAGCCGATGGGCTTATGGATCCGGATTTTCTCGGTTGTCATCCGCCCAGTTTTATGGTTCGAGGTCCGGCGAGGATCCGCAGGAGTTCATTCGGCAGCCTACAATGACTATGGAGGTTCTTAAGGCTTCAGACAGAGTTCATTATGCTAGCCTCTTACCGGTTACGCGATATTGCGTTGAACTGGTTTGAGTCATGGGTGACGACGAGGGGATGATGCTCTTCCAGCTGTTTGGGAGGAGTTCACAGAGGCCTTTATGGATCACTTTTTGCCTCCCGAGATGAGGAGGCCCGCAGAGATAGATTTTTGACCTTGAGGCGAATGGGAGGACTATCGGGAGTATAGCACGAGTTTGACTCATTGGCCGTACGCGCACACCATTGTAGCTAACATGGCGGATATAGTTCATCGTTATGTGATGGGGCTAGACCACATGATTATCGTGATGCTTGGGGGTGGCTCTTCAGCCCGGTATGGACATTGCTAGGATGCAGGCCTATGCGCAGGGGATAGAGGATAGAGAGAGGGAGGATCAGATTGACTCAGGCCAGCCCAAGAGGGCCAGGACAGCAGGGTCTCAGGGCAATTTTCGAGGCGAACAGCCTCAGCAGCAGACTAGGTCTACAGCAGCCAAAGACCGAGTGCTCCTCCACGCTTTTCCGGCGAGGGTTTTACAACCCCGGAAATGCAGGGGCCGGTCATGTCTCTAGAGCTTCAGAGTCTCAGAGAGATGGGGTTCCAGTCAGTCGAGGCCACCTTTGCCTCAATGCGCCCAGTGTGGTAGGTTACATTCTGGGGTATGTCGCGCCGGTACGGGTGCTTGTTTTTCTTGTGGTCGTCTGGGCCATATGTTAAGAGAGTGTCCTTATAGAGGTCCCGTGGGACCACACCGCATCGGATCGGGCCATGGTTCTTCGCCTTCAATAGCTAGGCAGATGTTCATGCACCGATGTGCCGCGCAGAGGTCGTGTGGGAGTTCCCAGTTTTAGCGGTCCTTTGAACCGCCTATATGATTTCAGGTATGTCTTTGGCCCCTTTAGAAACTTGTATGCATGATAAAGTTGTGGTATGTTTAAGTTTTATGAACAGATTATATTGAGACTATGTATATGTTAGAAGGAGTTGGAAGTACGAAAAGATAATCTCTTTTGGGCTTATGATGGATATGCGTGTGCGAAAAGTAGGGCCACGTGTGGCATTGTTGGTATGTCGGGTTGTGAAAGGGAACTATGTCGCTAATTATAAGTATGACTGAAAGAACATTCGGGACGAATGTTTCTAGGGGAAGAATGTTACACCTCGTATTTACAGTGACATGTTTTAAGAACGCACGTAAGAACTCATAAGCGCCAAGATTTGAGACTTGTAAAAATTTAGCGGAATTATGGAATTGTCGAAAACGTATTATTGGACGAATGGGAGGCGACACGTGTCACCCCCTTAGAATGCCTTGACGAAATTGATCATGGACAAAAGGGTCATTTGACCCTTGTTAGGAAGACAAGTCTTGCTAGCCTTAGAGCTTGACAACATTGACCAAGTCAATGACCCCACATTAGTCTTGATATTTGTTAAGACCTCATCCAAACCACCCATTTGTTTAGTTCTTAACCCTCCATTACACTATATAATACTAGTAGTGCAAGACAAGCTTAACACTTAGCCAAAATTTCACACAATTTGAAGAACGTCAAGAGCCTAGCTCTCGGGTTCACAAGAGGAAAGAAAGAAAAAAATTTGTTTCTTGTTCTTTAAGCCCCACACTTTAAACCAAGGTTCCTAAGTGTGTTGTAAGCATATCTCAATAGAAAAAACTCAGAAAAATATAGTTTTTGGGTTAGTCGCAAAGTGAAAACCTAGTGGCTTTCTAGGTTTTGGATTGGAAGTTTGAAGGAAAGTTGTTGGTGTGGTTCTAAGGGTCTCAAGCAATGATCAAGTATCTTGAAGAGGTTTCAGGCTCGCCACGACCCGAACCGGCCCGTGGATCGTGCCTTACCCCGCACCCAAGTAGACATACATCGTAGTAATCACGAACAAACACAACAACATGAGATAACAGTATAAAACAATAATCAGTGAAAACTTGCCTTTGGCATAAATATAAATGACAACTTTTAACATGAGCAGCTTTAACTTTTACAAACCCGCCTACAACAAGATTACTGCACTCTAAGAATGATACGACAACAATGGCGGACAGGGCCCCGCCAACCCCGAATGTAAACACCGATCACGCAGGGACTATACCACCGATAAGCCTCCGAGAAACGGAGCTTCCCAAACGCCGAATCAGGACTCGAGAGCTAGGATCAACGATCGGTGTACCTCAACTCGCGCATGAACGCACTCGGGCGAGGTCAAGATAACAAAACCGAGTATGTGAAACTAAAAATAAATCACGAAATGAAATCATAGGAGTCTATACAAAGCACGACACATCTAAGATAACCAAACTACACAACACCATAAATAACCAGACATCTCAACACAGGGACTCACACCCTCAACTCATCACTCAATTTAACAATGGGTCTCACGCCACAACATCAATCGTGCGTGGAATACCTTCCTCACCGCCGCAGCTTTATGATATACAAGCACCAAGGAATACACATGAACACCGTGTCCCACCTGTGTCCTAATAAAACTGCATGTGGTAAGCACGAAGGCATAGCCGACTACTAACACCTACGCATCAACAAGGTCATAAATCAGATTATAAGATCTGTCTGCATCATTACATGATCAAAGCCGCCACTTGCCCGCAGATCTAATGCGCGCCTAGTCCTCGAACTTCCCGCAGCTCCGCATAGGCCAATCTCATCGCCCGCATGAGGTATTCCCGCATCGAGGGTAGCTACTCCCAAGATCGCCCCGACTTTCGAGTCCGCACGGCCACGCGACCGCATGCCCATAAAGGACGACACTAACTCGAACTCTCAGAGCTCGCATAGGCCCTCAGACCCGCATGAGGTATTCTCGAATCACGGTCCTGCATCACCGAAGTCTACCCCGCACGGAGGGCGCTTAATCCCGGAATCATCTCAAGAGATGAATGCCACAATACTATCATAACGACCGATAGTTAATAAGCACAATCAAGGGAAACCCCTTACACAAACATCACAAGATACTAACACACGTAGCATCCTAACACGCTTACTTATCAAAGCAACAAGAAAGTATTTACAAGGCTATCACAAACCAATACTATAAAGTATTCACACAAGGTACTTTCTACTAACAAGTTCGTATCTAACCCCAAAGTACTTCACACATTAAATCTTTAAAAGATCTGCTTTTCACATAAGTCACACAATACCGTAGTATAAAAATAGAGTGACTATCCTTTTAAGAAAACTAAAACTCTTACCTTTGTAAAATCAAGTAACAACATTATTTTCCAAACGCCCAAGTTTGCCTAATTTCAAATGTTCACGCTTTCTTATTTTAGAAAGGTTTCAGAGTTCATAGCTTTATTCATTTAAGAATATAATTCTCTTTTAAACAATCTGAGAAACATAAGCCTTATATGTGAGTAGGATATTCTTGTTTATAACAATCTTATTACAAAGACCATGATCTAGGAAATATCATTTTGTCTCATCTTAACTTCTATGCAGATGGAAGTTTCTCTGGTTTTAATAATACTTAATTATTCAAAACATTTCCTTTTATTAACGCCGCAGTTGGTTTGTCGATACACATTCGATTTCCAAATCAAGAAAGCATTCTTAAGCCGTTATACCTAACTTCCCATAAAGCTAGTATAACTCCTAAGTTTTCAAACACCAAGTATTACTTCATTTCAAAATGATTCAAAATCTTTTGAAATACTTCCATTCTTTCTTATCATATAACAAGCCGCTTATAGTTCAAATCGATTACCTTTTAAAACCACATGTATTTTCTTACTAACATAAAGTCGTTATAACCAACTTCCCATAAAGCCGTTATAACACTTTATGTTTTAAACCACTCAAACACATTTAGCACATGACGTCTCACCGTACTACATAGTTCACACATATCATGCTAGAAGAGATAGGAAGAGGTTCACATACCTCGCGACGAGTATCGACTCACAGCAAAACGCCCAAGTACTTCCAAACGTCGGCTACCCCTTAAGCCACGTAGATCGCGCCACACGTAGTACATCAACCTATAAGGCCACAAGGCGCTTATTAACATTTAGATCTCATCAGAACATTCTACCAAAATTGAAGACCTCCCCGCAACAACAGAAATCTCCTCCTCTAACTGGCCGGCTACCAAGCCAACCAGTGTGGGTTATACATCTAACCCGAACTGTACAATTCTACTCCACAAGATTACTACACAAGTTCATCAGAATACACCCTATGTAAAAACAGCTTCTGGGCTTCAGCTTAAGTCCAAAGACATTGCCACAAGCTATGTTCGCTATATACATAGTATACTTCAACTATAATTTCCTACAACATGTAATATCCAATTACAATAGGGACAAGATATTTACCTCGCTAAGCCCATAATTATCCAAGTATAAAGTCGATCCCGGCAATCGCTTAGCTCCAACTCCGAGCGCTCCAACCCGCTCTAAACCACCCTTAGAAGTTCTAACCAACTTCTTCACAATACTCCAACTGACTATGGAGATTTTCCTAGTGGTTTCGGTTTGTGGATCGACGGGAAGTATAATAGTATTTCGGCTTTTCAGATAGGTATACCCTTAGACTACTTCATGGTATACGGCGCAGGTATTTGGGCATTATAACAATACTGAGAGTATTTCTATACCACAAAGGGGTATTATACGAAAGCAACTAGGCAGTGGGTACCCTACTGGCTAGCACCTCAAAGGAGGGGTGTCTACCTCGCCTACCCCACTGTGGGGGGACTCTCGGCCAAGGGGGGAGAGGGCTCTCGCCAAGACACTACACTAAGGGGAAGGAAGAAGCTTTCAAGACTTAGGCAATTTTGTGAATGAATTAGTCTTCAGCGTGGTATTTATAGTCAAGTGAAAGCCAACCAATGGCCAAGATTACACCAAGTGTTAGGCAAGTGTAGGCCAAGATTCACCCATGTGTACCTAGCCAACTTGCACACAAAATATCTACCAAAAATATCTCCCACTTGCCTTCCCAAATCGCCCAAGTCACGCCACCTTGCCCACCAAACGAGAGTGCCAAGTGTCGCCTCGTTGGTCCAAAATGTTCCGCCTCTAAAAATCCGCAAAAATAAGAAAAGACATAGCCGAATTTTCCTCGCAAGTTATGTAAAACGCTTCATTTAAAAACGACTCTAACCGTGTCAGGCACAAATGCCATTCTACTAAGCCATTTAGCGGGGTGACACGTGTCACCCTCCTATTGGCCCAAAATAAAACATCTTCCAAAATATCCATAATGGCCAAAATCTCAAAACAAAGTGGGCCCACAAAATCAGAATTTCTCCCGTGGGCCCCACGTGACCATTTTCAAAATAAAATTCCATAATTCTCTAATATTCCAGGAAGTCCGAATACCAAACTGGGAATCCAATTCTCATTAACGAACCTTTTTCCTTCACAAAACCGAAACTTTTCCGTGGAAAATCGCCTCTTTCTTCCTTTTTCAATCTTTCTCGTCAGATTCTCGCACGCACGCCCTCGCATACATACCGAACTACGGGTATAACATTCTCCTCCTTAGAAACATTCGTCCCGAATGTTCCTTCTAAGTCTCAAAACAAACGTGCGCCAGTATAGTCTTCACTACCATACTTACGAACAATCTCGCCATACCGCCATGGAAACACCGCGCAAAACTTACATCTAAGTCCACGAGGAAACACCTCTACATCACCACAAATAATACTACTATGTCACTTTGCACGAGATACCACTTTGTCACTTTGCCGCGAGCCTTGCTCCAACGACCCAACAAATGGTACCGGCCGCATACGATCATCACCGTCGTGACACTCGAATTCTTACCACATTTACATCGCTTTAGTATCCAAAACTCTGGTCACTATCTCTAACGTGGTCATCATTAATCGGGAACATTCGGATGGATCTTCGATACTTTCGAACATAACAATACGAAGACCGGACGCCCTTCCTCCTAAGTCGGACAAGAATGCTAACATATAGCAACCCGCCTATTCTTCATTTAACTCAAAAGGCCCAAAGTAACTCGCTAAGTTCCTTCGCTTTCACAACTCGTCACACCGTCCGGTGGTACTTTCAAGAAGACCGACCCAACTCAACTCTAAGCGCCGCCGCCGATTATCCGCACGATTTCTCCGAGCCGCCGTAACTTCTTCTAGACAAGCTTCACTATCCACATCACCGGAACAAGCTTGATCCAATCGCTCAACCTTGCCAACATCGAACCAATCGACCGGCAACTTACACTTCTGCCCCTACAAGGCTTCGTAAGGCGACATCCGAATACTGGAATGGTAGCTTAAAAGCTCCCTCCACAGGAGACAACAATCCTCACAACTACCCCTGAAATCCACACACTGGCTCGAGGGCGAATGTGATTCTGAGACTCACCTGAGTCCTTAATCCTGCCTGGTAAAACTTCCAGAAACAAAAACAGCCGCACTGGCTCCATCGTTCATAAGGTGAAGGTAGGCACCCTGCAACCTCACAACCTTTTCGGATAACATCAACACCGCCGAGGAACGACTCGACCAAGAACACGATAGGTCGCTTCATCGCCCGACCACCGGTCGAACGCATCCACGAACTTGCACGGCTAACTAAACATGGGCCTAACACCTCATGACCCTAACACAAAGAGGACCACCACAAACTGACCCCACCACCAAACCTACCGCGGGTTGACCCAAGCACGTAGCCTCAACCCGACCCTAAGGCGCAAAATACCATCTCCCAAGGAACAATCTTACTAAACACGTTATTTAAAACCTAGCGGTCTTCTTAGCTCAACTACCCTCTTTCATTTCATACTACTTAGGGACTTATCCCAAACACACCACGCGGCACTATGCACTCCTATAAGGGTCAAACATAAACATACGCCTCTACCCGACGGCCTTACCTCTAAGGTCTTTGCGTATAAAGCTCTAAGGCTCACACTTTCTATCCTCCAAAATCTTACTCTGCTAACCCACCATGATTTCTAATCACAACTAACACACCGCTATCGTAACATAGCACTTAAGGTATACTCACCTTGAAAGTTACCAAGGACCTTGCCGCTCGCCCTCTTCTCGCCTCGTTAACCCGCCGATCTCTACGCTTTCGCCGCGCATAAGCCCGCATACGTGCCATGCTCAAGCCCAATCAAGAATTACTTGCACAACCCTTTCTTAGGTAGTCATCAAGACCCGCGTACATCGGTATACTCCGTAGCCAAATCCATGGCTAGTAACAGGTTGCCTCTTTGCAATCTATATTCTCTGCTCTGGCCGTGGAACCGAGGTTCACATATCATGGCCGCCGCAGGAACCGCCGCCGCCGTGCTTAAACTCGCTGGGCTAGTGACGCCGCAGAAATCCCGAATGAAGCACTACCCTAGGTAATGATTTGGCACGTGCCTCGCCACCCTCTGAACTCTACTCGCAGCTCCCTCGGCTGCCTTGCCCTCCTGGGCCCGGGTTTGCCCTACGCGGAGGCATAACGATAAGGGAAAGAAATACGTCAGAGGGTCTAACTTACAACACAACTCTAAGGCACGATCTCAGAGTGAGAAGAATAGAAACCAATCCTAAATATCCTATAGCCTCCTGATTATTGATGTGGTGCACAACACACCGATAATCAAGACTCATCGATACGGTCGTAGACACTTTCCGAGGATTAATCGCTCGATACCACTTTTGTCACGACCAACCGGTTCGTGGATCGTGCCTTACCCCGCACCCAAGTAGACATACATCGAGTAATCACGGAACAAACACAACAACATGAGATAATGTAAGTATAAAACAATAATCAGGAAAACTTGCCTTTTCGATAAATATAAATGACAACTTTTAACATGAGCTTTAATCCTTTTACAAACCCCGCCACAACAAGATTACATGCACTTAAGAATGATACGACAACAATGGCGGACAGGCCCCGCCAACCCCGAATGTAAACACCGACTACGCAGGGACTATACCACCGATAAGCCTCCGAGAAACGGAGCTTCCCAAACGCCGAATCGTGACCACGAGAGCTAGGATCAACGATCGTGTACCTCAACTGCGGCATGAAACGCACTTCGGGCGAGGTCAAGACAACAGTACCGAGTATGTGAAACTAAAAATAAATCGTAAATGAAATCATAGTAGTCTATACAAAGCAGAGACATGTATGATAACCAAACTACGATCACCATAAATAAGCCATGTCAAGTCGTGGACTCACACCTCAAGTCATCACTCAATTTAACAACGGGTCTCACGCCACAACATCAATCGTGCCGTGGAATACCTTCCTCACCGCCAGCTTTATGATATACAAGCACCAAGGAATACACATGAACACCAGTGTCCCACTGTGTCCTAATAAAACTGCATGCAGGTAATGCGAAGGCATAGCCGACTACTAACACCTACGCATCAACAAGGTCATAAATCAGATTATAAGATCTGTCTGCACCGGCCACATGATCAAAGCCGCCACTTGCCCGCAGATCTAATGCGCGTCTAGTCCCGAACTTCCCGCAGCCCGCGATAGGCCAATCTCATCGCCCGCATGAGGTATTCCCGCATCGAGGGTAGCTACTCCCGCATCGCCCCGACTTTCGAGTCCGCATGGCCACAAGCGACCGCATGCCCATAAAGGACGACACTAACTCGAACTCTCGTAGCTCCGCATAGGCCCTCAGACCCGCATGAGGTATTCTCGAATCACGGTCCTGCATCACCGAGTCTACCCCGTGACGGAGGCGCTAATCCCTAATCATCTCAAGAGATGAATGCCACAATACTATCATAACGATCGATAGTTAATAAGCACAATCAAGGAAACCCCCTTACACAAACATCACAAGATACTAACACACGTAGCATCCTAACACGTTTAGTTATCAAAGCAACAAGAAAGTATTTACAAGGCTATCACAAACCAATACTATAAAGTATTCACACAAGGTACTTTCTACTAACAAGTTCGGGTATCTAACCCCAAAGTACTTCACACATTAAATCTTTAAAAGATCTGTTTCTTTCACATAAGTCACACAATACCCGTAGTATAAAAATAGAGTGACTATCCTTTTAAGAAAACCAAAACTCTTACCTTTGTAAAATCAAGTAACAACATTATTTTCCAAACGTCCAAGTTTGCCTAATTTCAAATGTTCACGCTTCTTATTTTAGAAAGGTTTCAGAGTTCATAGCTTTATTCATTTAAGAATATAATTCTCTTTAAACAATCGGAGAAACATAAGCCTTATATGTGAGTAGGATATTCTTGTTTATAACAATCTTATTACTGACCATGATCTAGGAAATATCATTTTGTCTCATCTTAACTTCTATGCAGATGGAAGTTTCTCCGGTTTTAATAATACTTAATTATTCAAAACATTTCCTTATTAACGCCGCAGTTGGTTTGTCGATACACATTCGATTTCCAAATCAAGAAAGCATTCTTAAGCCATTATACCTAACTTCCCATAAAGCTAGTATAACTCCTAAGTTTTCAAACACCAAGTATTACTTCTTTCAAAATGATTCAAAATCTTTTGAAATACTTCCATTCTTTCTTATCATATAACAAGCCGCTTATAGTTCAAATCGATTACCTTTTAAAACCACATGTATTTTCTTACTAACATAAAGTCGTTATAACCAACTTCCCATAAAGCCGTTATAACACTTTATGTTTTAAACCACTCAAACACATTTAGCACATGACGTCACCGCACTACATAGTTCACACATATCATGCTAGAAGAGATAGGAAGAGGTTCACATACCTCGCGACGAGTATCGACTCATAGCAAAACGCCCAAGTACTTCCAAACGTCGGCTACCCCTTAAGCCACGTAGATCGCGCCACACGTAGTACATCAACCTATAAGGCCACAAGGCGCTTTATTAACATTTAGATCTCATCGTAGAACATTCTACCAAAAATTCGGCAAAGACTCTCCCGCAACAGAAATCTCCTCTCTAACTGGGCCGCTACCAAGCCAACCAGTGGGGTTATACATCTAACCCGAACGGTACAATTCTACTCCACAAGATTACTACACAAGTCTCATGTAATACGTCCTATGTAAAACATTCACTTCTTCTTGGGCTTAAGTCCAAAGACATTGCCACAAGCTATGTTGATTATATACATAGTATACTTCAACTATAATTTCCTACAACATGTAATATCCAATTACAATAGGACAAGATATTTACCTCGCTAAGCCCATAATTATCCAAGTATAAAGTCGATCCCGGCAATCGCTTAGCTCCAACTCCGAGCGCCCAACCCGCTCTAAACCACCCTTAGAAGTTCTAACCAACTTCTTCACAATACTCCAACTGACTATGGAGATTTTCCTAGGGTTTCGGTTTGTGTGACGGGAAGTATAATAGTATTTACGGGCTTTTCAGATAGGTATAACCTTAGAATACTACAAGGTATACGGCTAAGGTATTTGGGCATTATAACAATACTGAGAGTATTTCTATACCACAAAGGGGGTATTATACGAAAGCAACTAGGCAGTGGTACCCTACGGCTAGCACCTCAAAGGAGGGGGTATCTACCTCGGCCTACCCCACTGTGGGGACTCTCGCCAAGGGGAGAGAGGGCTCTCGGCCAAGACACTACACTAAGGGGGAAGGAAGAAGCTTTCAAGACTTAGGCAATTTTGTGAATGAATTAGTCTTCAAAGGGGGGGGTATTTATAGGTCAAGTGAAAGCCAACCAATGGCCAAGATTACACCAAGTGTTAGGCAAGTGTAGGGCCAAGATTCACCCATGTGTACCTAGCCAACTTGCACACAAAATATCTACCAAAAATATCTCCCACTTGCCTTCCCAAATCGTCCAAGTGCCGCCCACCTTGCCCACCAATGAGAGGGTGCCAAGTGTCGCCCTCTCGTTGGTCCAAAATGTTCCGTCTCTCGGAAAAATCCGCAAAAATAAGAAAAGACATAGCCGGAATTTTCCCCTCGCAAGTTATGTAAAACGTTTCGTCGAAAAACGACTCTAACCGGGTGTTGTGCACAAATGCCATTCCTAAGCCACTAGGCGTGTGTGACACGTGTCACCCTCCTATTGGCCCAAAATAAAACATCTTCCGAAAATATCCATAATGGCCAAAATCTCGAAAACAAAGTGGGCCCCACAAAACCGTAAATTTCTCCCGTGGGCCCCACGTGACCATTTTCGAAAATAAAATTCCATAATTCTCTAATATTCCAGGAAGTCCGAATACCAAATCTGGGAATCCAATTCCCATTAACGAACCTTTTTCCTTCACAAAAAACCGGAAACTTTTCCGTGGAAAAATCGCCTCTTTCTTCCTTTCCAATCTTTACGTCAGATTCTCGCACGCCCTCGCATACATACCACGAACTACGGGTATAACACGCTAAGGAGCGACTTGGATTGGAGTTGGATTAGGATTCGTTGAGGTATAATCTTGTTCTTTGAAAGTGTTACAAGATTATTTATATTGTTGTTAGCTATACTTGTTGCTAGCATGAAGTATATGTGTTGAAGTTTGTAAGGATTATGGATTGATTGTGGCCTTGGAAATCCGAAATGTAATGTGAGCCATGTTAAGTTAGATTACAATTTGGTCTTTATTAGAATCGTCGCATGTATTGACTCAAGATTATGGTAGTTATAATTGGTTGCGACTTGATATCATGTTATGCTAACAACTTGGATTGAATTGGAAATTGGATAAGAATTAATGTTGTAGTACCTCAATGTAGCCGAATTGGCCAAGTATGTTGTATTAAATTAATATCGTTTGTGGGGCGGAATTTTACACGTCTATTAGGCGTGTAATCCCTATTGTTGATTGCATTGGTGTGCCTCTTAAATTTGGCGTGTTTGGTTATTGTATTCGCCTTGAAAAGGTGGCAAAGTAAGTAAACACAAAGGAGGTGCTGTCCGATTTTCCGTAAAATTTAATGACTTGGCACTTAGAATATTCTACGTTGAAGTAAGAGGTTAATGGACGTATGGTGACCATTATAGGTGGAAGTACTAAGTATAGCGTATCCTACTTGAAGGATGGAATAGCTATCAAGGTTGAAGTACTTTGGAGCATTTTGCTACTTGTCGACAATCGTCACGAGGTATGTGAACCTCTTCCTTCCTTTGGCATGATTCTATGTATGGAATATACTTGTGGTATCATTTCATGTTTCCTTCTACTCTTAGAAGTTAAGAGGAAGTTGGGTGATTTACTCTATGTAGAACTTTTCCTATCTTTTGAGCACGACTAGTTGCACGTATGTAGTAATGAGACTAACAACACCTTGATATCCTTTACTAGTTTTATGAATAGCCAAGTCGGGTGAGTTAGGAGATTTACTCATTTCTTTGAAAGAATAAAGGATGTCTCAAGTATTATTAAAGTTAAGGGACTTGAAGAGTTTTGAAGTATGTGATACTTGTTCCGTTTTAAACATATATGTCCTCGATAGGAAATTGTATGTCTAAGGCATAAAGTGAATATAACGACTTTATGGGAGTTGGTTATATTTGCTTTATGGAAAGATAAATGACTTGATTTTAGTAAAAGGCAACTTGATTTTAAGGCATCAATTGCCTAAGGTTTTATAATAAAAGAGTCGCTGAGTTCTAAAAGTTAAGAGACTAATTGTATTTTTGAAAGTTAAAAGAAATGATTTGAAATAAATAAGGCAAATTGTTTTAAAGGTACCAATTGCTTAAGGTTTTTAATAAAGAAGTCACTTAATTTAGAGTTCAGAATTGTAGTTCTAAAAGGTATTGTGACTTGTATTGAAAGGTGGATAGGACTTGATACTATAGTTGTTAGTATCTGGGAAGTTTTATTTGAAAAAGAGTCTTTCTAAAGGAGTAGAGGTGCGTAGTACGTTGGGTTAAATTCCCGGGTTCTATATGACATTATCGACCTAGGAATGGGCCGCAAAGATACCTTACGCGCACTATATGACATTATCGACCAGAACGGGCGGCAAGATACCTTTACGCGCACTATATGACATTATCGACCAGGGAACGGGTCGGGCAAGATACCTTACGCGCACTATATGACATTATCGACCCAGAATGGGCCGGCGATACCTTTACGCGACTATATGACATTATCGACCAGAACGGGCCGGCAAGATACCTTTACGCGCACTATATGACATTATCGACCAGAACGGGCGTGGCGATACCTTACGGGCGCACTATATGACATTATCGACCCAGAACGGGCCGGGCAAAGATACCTTATGGCGCACTATATGATATTATCGCCCCGTAATGGGCCGGCAAGATACTGTATGGGCGCACTATGTGACCTTGATCACGCCCCGCATCGGTAGTATAGCGCCTCCTTAAAGTGGTCGGATGTACTTATGAAAGATAAGTAAGTTATATAGAAATGAACTTAATGATTTTTCCTAATCGTATGCGTAAGAATGTGGCTATAACCTTTATTGAAAATGGGAAAAGATATTGATGTGAAATTAAGTTCATAAGTGGTAATGACACGGCGGGATCCGGTATGTATTTTTATACTTGTCCTGTCATTCTTTTATACATTATGATACATCAGACGTTATTTCGCTTCCATATTCGCACTGTTGTATTGACTTCTCCCGGGCCGCGTCATGCCCGCAGTTTTAGGTACCTGTGTGGGATCCTTGCTCTTAGGATCTCGGTTCGATTTTGGGAAAAAGCTCCATTTGCTCCTGAGGCTTATCTCTTGGCACGTTTTCCCGAGGTAGTAGATTCATGTATATTCGTGGTATGGCGGGGCCTGTCCCGCCACGATTGTTATGATAAAAACTCTTGAGGTCTGTAGTCACATATTTGTGGGTCGGTTTGTAAAGAAATGAGGCAACCGCTTGGTTGTATATATTTATGTCCGGGAAGGTAGCCTATCGGCTAACTCGTTGTTTTTACATTGTTTTATTTTATAAGTGTCATGTATGTTAGTTGATTATCTCTCGATGTATACAGTGAGGGTGCCTGTAGGGCACCGCCGCGATCCCGGTCGGTCGTGACAAAAGTGGTATCGAGCGATTAGTCCTCGGAAAGTGTCTACGCATCGCCGTGTCTAGTAGAGTCTTGATTATCGGTGTGTTGTGCACCACATCTATAATCGTGAGGTCGCAGGACATTTAGGATTGGTTTCCATTCTTCTCTCTAAGATCGTGCAGAGAGTTGTCTTATTAGGTTGAATCCTCTCGACCAATTCTTATGAAATGCTTATGCCTCCTGGCGCGACCGTGGCCCGCAAGGGCAAAGCGCAGCAGAGCTGCTAGAGGTACGCAGAGGTTACCAGACTCCGCACGACTATGCCCGGGTAGTAGGCGGGCAGCGAAGTTCACCACGCCGGCATATTAGAGGCCGAGCGCAAGAGCTCCAGAGGTTCCGCAGGGCCCCCGCAGCCGAGGCGAGTACGAGATTATGGAGAATGATCGACTATTGATCGACATAGTAGTGGCGGCGCCAACAGAGCAGTAGCTAACCCTGTGAGCCGGCGGTTATGGATCCGGATTTTCTGGGTTGTCATCCGCCCGAGTTTTATGGTTCGAGGTCCGGCGAGGATCCGCAGGAGTTCATTCGGCACTACAATGGACTATGGAGGTTCTTAAGGCTTGAGACGAGTGTTATGCTAGCTGTTATACCGTATTTCGCAGTATGTACGTAAGACGACGTAGAAAATTTGAACTTGAGAATTAGGCTTGGCGAAATTTATTTGTTCACAACACCCGATTAGAGTCGTTTTAAACGTTTTCACGACTTTCGTAGGGAATTTCCGGCTATGTCATTTTTAATTTTTGCGGATTTTTCGAGAGACGAAACATTTTGGACCAACAAGAGGGCGCCACTTGGCACCCTCTCATCGTGGCGATAGATTGACGAAATGGGCTAGTAAGGCACGTTTTTGTGCCTTGGCTAAAGTCAAGAGGTTGGTAGGATATTTGTGTGTAATAAATCCTAGCCCTACACTTGCCTAACACTTGGTTTAATCTTGGCCTTTGGTTGGCCATCCTCGACCTATAAATACCCTCTCCTTTGATGAATTCTTCATCCTTTCCACAAATCTCTAAGTGTAAAAATCCCCTCTCTTGTTGTGGTTCTCGCCCCTCCCCTTGGCCGAGAGCCCCACCCCCTTGTGTGGCCTTGTGGCCGAGACTTCACCCCTCCTAGTGGTGTTGTTCTCGTATAATATACCCCCCCTCTTGGTAGAAATACTCTCAAAAGTATTGTTATAATGCCCAAATTACCTTAGACGTATACCTTGATGTATTCTAAGGTTATACCTATACGAAAATGCCCAGTAATACTATTATACTACCGACAGTCACAAAACCGAAACCCTAGGAAAATAACAATAGTCCGTTGAGTATTGTGTAGAAGTTAGTTAGAACTTCTAAGGGTGGTTTAGAGCGGGTTGGAGCGCTCGGAGTTGGAGCTAAACGATTGCCCAGGATCGACTTTAACTAGGATAATTATGGGCTTATCGAGGTAATTATCTTGTCCCTCTTTTGTAATTGGAAATTACATATTGTTAGAATATATAGTTGAAGTATACTATATATAGAACTGAACGTAGTTATCGGCAATGTCTTTTGACTTAAGCCTGAATAATACTTACGCAATGTCTTGCGACTTAAGCCCGAATTTAAAAGAAGAATCGAACTGTAATTACATGGTCAGACATGAGACTTGTGTAGTAGTACCGCGAGTAGAATTGTACCCGCCAGTGGGACGATATAACCCCCTGGTTGGCTTGGTAGCCGGCCTCGATAGAGGAGGAGATTTACGCTGTTGCGGGGGGGGGAGGTGCTGCCGAATTTTCGGTAGAATGTTCTACGATGAGATCTAAATGTTAATAAGCGCCTTGTGGCCTTATAGGTTGAAGTACTACGTGTGGCGCGATCTACTTGGCTTAAGGAGTAGCCGACGGTTGGAAGTACTTGAGCGTTTTGCTATTAGTCGATACTCGTCGCGAGGTATGTGAACCTCTTCCTATCTCTTCTAGCATGATATGTGTGAACTATGTAGACGATAGACGCATACGTGTGCTAAATGTATTTGATTGGTTTAAAACATAAAGTGTTATAACGGCTTTATGGGAAGTTGGTTATAACACCTTTATGTTGGTAAGAAAATACTTGTGGTCTTTAAAAGGTAAATCGATTTGAACTATAATCGCTTGTTATGTGTTAGTAAAGAACTTGAAGTATTTCAAAAGATTTTTGAATCATTTTGAAAGAAGTAATACTTGGTTTTGCAAAACTTAAGAGTTATACTAGCTTTATGGGAAGTTAGGTATAACGGCTTAAGAATGTTTTATCGATTTCGAAATCGAACGTGTATCGACAAACCACCATAGCGTTAATAAAAGGAAATGTTTTGACTAATTAAGTATTATTAAAACCAAGAGAAACTTCCATCCGCATGAAGCTAAGATGAGACAAAATGATATTTCCTAGATCATGGTCACAGAATAAGATTGTTATAAACAAGAATATCCTACTCACATATAAGACTTATGTTTCTCGATAGTTAAAAGAGAATTATATTCTTAATGAATAAGACTATGAACTACTGAAACCCTTCTAAAATAAGAAACTTGAACATTGGAAAAGAAGGTTGCTACTTGATTTTACAAAGAGAAGTAATTGATTTACTTTAAAAAGATAATCACTCTATTTTTCATATACTACGGTATTGTGTGGTTTTGTGAAGTAACGATCTTTTAAAGATTTAATGTATGAAGTACTTTGGGGATAGGTAAACTTGTTAGTAGAAAGTACCTTGTGTGAATAACTTGATTGTATTGGTTTGTGATAGCCTTGTAATACTTTCTTGTTGATTTGATAAGTAAGCATGTTAGGATGCTACGTGTGTTAGTATCTTGTGATTTTTGTGTAAGGGGGTCACTCTTGTTGTGCTTACGTTCTCAAATGTTAAGCCCGTTGTACTGTTATTGTATCACATACCCCCTTGACTTGTTATACCGAGGGCTTGCCACCCTCGACGCGGGTCTATACGCCTATGCAGTCCTTGTGACTACGCGGAGCGCGGTAGCTCCGGATTGATCATTCCGGTGTTTAGCCTGACGGGGGATTCCTATGCGTCTGCTGAGACTATGCGGTCTTTTGAGACTACGCGGCCGCGGAGCCTAGGCGGATACCGAGGGTTGGGCCGCCGACGCGGGTATACCTCGCGCCGGGACCATGATTCGAGAATACCTCACGCGGTCTCGTGGGTGACCTATGCGAGTCGCGAGAGTTCCAGTGGATAGACGCGCATTGATATTGGCGCGAGTGGCAAGCTTCGATCATGGTGCGGTCTAGAAAGACCTCGAGATACGATTTGTGGTATTTTTGGCACGTGGGTCTTAGTAGTCGGCTATGCCTTCGCACTTGCCCCGCACGTTTTATTGTGATAACTTTGAGGCGTGAGTCCTCGACTTGACATGATCGCTATTTATTGTGAATCAGATTTTGGTTATCATACATGTCTCCCGCTTTATATAGACTACTATGATTTCATTTACGATTTATTTTCGCCACATACTTGGTACTGTTATCGACCTCGGGGCCGCGTCATGCCGCAGTAAAGGTACACCGCCGTTGATCCTAGCTCGTGGTCACAGCCATTGCTTGGGAAGCTCCGCTTTCTCGAGGCTTATCACGTATAGTCCCCGCCGCCGTAAGTGTTTACATTCGGGGTTTGGGGCCCCGCCCCGCCATTGTTGTCGTATCATTCTTAGAGGTCTGTAGTACCGCAAGTGTGGTTTGTAAAAAGGATTAAACTGCTCATGTTGAAAGAGTTGTTATTTATATATATACCGAGGTAACCGCTTTTGGTTAGCCGCTCGCTTATTTCACTGCTTTATTACACCGTTTCATGTATTGTCTTTATGTTCTGATTACTGATGTATGGCTACTGGGTGCCCGGTAAGGCACCACCACGCCCGGTTCAGGTCGTGACAAAAGTGGTATCGTGAGCGCTTAATCCTCGGAAAGTGTCTACAGACCGTATCCAGAGTCTTGATTATCGGTGCGCACCACACCAATAATCGTGAGGCTATAGGGTATTTAGGATTGGTTTCTATTCTTCTCACTCGAGATCGTGCCTTAGAGTCGTGTTGTAAGTCGGACCTCTCGACGTATTTCTTTCCCTCACCGCTATGCCTCGCGCAGGCAACCCGCCCAGAGGTCAAGGCGCAGGAGGCTGCGAGTAGAGTTCAGAGGGTGGCGAGGCACAGCCCAATCATTACCTAGGTAGTGCTTCATTCGGGAGTTTTGCGACGCCACTAGCCCCACAGAGTTTGGCACGGCGTGGCAGCTCCCATCTGCCATGATATTTGAACCTTCAGTTCCACGGCCGGGACGGTGAATATAGAGTGCAAAGAAAGACGACCACATTTACTAGCTATGGACGTGGCTACGAGAAAGTATACCGATGTACCACGGGTCTCATGACTATCTAAGAGAGGTCACAAAGAGTAATTCTTGATTAGGCTGAGCATGGCCTGCACGGGCTTATGCGCGTGAGCCAAGAAACGTAGAGATTTACGTTAACAAAGGACGGCAGAGAGGCGAGCAAAGAAGGTCCTTTAGTAACTTTCGAGGCGAGTCGCCTCACCAAGCCAGATTAGATATGCACTCCGCCCGGCGCAGTGGTCTTCCGCATTTCGTGACGTCGGGTGTGCAGGAGTCGGTCAACCTGTGGCTTCCGGTCATTGCGATGCACGCCATCCCGGGAATGTCGCTTTTAGTTGGTACTTGTTGTACTGCGCCGTCGGCCATGTGTCGAGAGAGTGTCCGTAGGAGGACTTAGCCTTCAGATTGGTGGGTAGTTCGTCATCTTCTTAGCTAGCGCCTACAGGCAGGTTTGATTTGAACGACTAAGGGAGTGAAGCAAAGATATAGATATATCTTTAACCCTCTAGAGATCAGTATGTGTGATAAGGTGAGTATACCTTAAGTGCTATGTTCTGATAACAGTGTGTTAGTCGTGATTAGATCATGGTTGTTTAACCGAGTAAGATTTTGGGGGATAGAGAAGGTGTGAACCTTAGAGCTTTTACGTAGAGACCTTGAGGTGAGGCCATCTCGAGAAAGGTGTAGTGTTATGTTTGACCTTATCGGAAGTGCATAGTGCACGCGTGAGTCATGTTTGGGATAGGTCCTAGTAGTGTGGAATGAAAGGGGGTAGTTGAGCTAAGAAGACCGCTAGGTTTTCAAACGTGATTTGTGAGATTGTTCAATCGGGAGCTAGTATTGTTGGCGCGGTCGGGTTGAGGCCACGTTGCGGGTCAACCCGCGATAGGTTTGGTGGTGGGGTCAGGTTGTGGTGGTCCCGCCTTGTATTAGGGTTGTGAGGGTGTTAGGCCCAAGTTTAGTTAACCAGACGAAGTTCGTGGACGATTCGACCGATGGTTGTCGGCGAGGTCACCGTGTTGTCTTCTAGCTAAGACCGCTTACTCGCAGAGGGTTATGCGAGATGATATATCGAGAAAAGGTCGAAGGTCGCACGAGGTGCCTACCTTCACCTTATGTCGCATGGTGGAGCCCGTGTCATACCGCTTTTTCTCGGAGGTTTTACCAGCAAGGTTAGAACTCGAGTAAGTCCCGAATCACATTCGCCCTCGCCGTTGTTCGATTTCGTGGATAGTTGCGAATTGTTGTCTCTGTTGAAGGAGTGTTTAAGCTACCATTTCGGTGTTCGGATGTCGCCTTTGAAGCCTCAGGGCGGATGTGAGTCGCCCGATTGGTTCGATGTTGGCGTGATTCAGATAATTGGTTCAGCTTGTTCCAAAGATCGTGGATAGAGTAAAGCTTGTCTAGAAGAGGTTACGTAGCTCATAAATCGTATGGATAATCGGCGACGACGCCAGAGTTCGTGCCGACGGTCGGTCTTCGAAAGTACCACCCCGGGGTGGGTGTGACGAGTTTTGGAAGACAGAGGGAACTTAGCCCGAGTTACTTTGGGCCTTTGAGTCCATGTGAAGAATAGGCCAGGTTGCCTATATGTTAGCTTTTGCCGTCCGACTTAGGAGGCAGTATGACCGGTCTTTCGTATTGTTATGATCGGAAAAGTATCGGAGATCCATCCAGAGTGTTCCCAGTTAATGATGACCACGTTAGAGTTAGTAACCCCGAGTTTTGGAAACTGAAGCAGTATCAGAAATGTGGTAAGAGTTCGAGTGAACGACAGCCTCAGGGATCGCATGTAGTCCGGTACCATTTGTTGGGTCGCCGGAGTGGCACTAGAACCTCGCGGCAAAGTGACAAAAGTGGTATCGGAAGAAGCGAGTATGTATGGCGAGCATTGATGTGATCATTTCTTTTGTAAAGAGAAGGCGCGAAGGAAGTATATTTTAGACCGGAGAGGTGTTTGTGGTGATGTTAGAGGTGATTCCTCGTGGACTTGGATGTAAGTATTTTGCGCATTGTTTCGTGGGCTATGTGGCGTGATTGTTTCGTAAGTATGGTAGTAAAGACGATCCTGGCGCACGTTTGTTTTTAGGCTTAGAAGGAACATTCGGGACGAATGTTTCTAAGGAGGGGAGAATGTTATACCCCGTATTTCCAGAGTATGTACGTAAGGACGTACGTAGAAAATTTGAACTTGAGAATTAGGCTTGGCCGAAATTTATTTGTTCACAACACCCGATTAGAGTCGTTTTTCGACGAAACGCTTTCTGACTTTCGTAGGGAATTTCCGCTATGTCATTTTTAATTTTTGCGGATTTTTCCGAGAGACGAAACATTTTGGACCAACAAGAGGGCGCCACTTGGCACCCTCTCATCGTGGCGTAGATTGACGAAATGGGCTAGTAAGGCACGTTTTTTCGCTTGGCTAAAGTCAAGGGTTGGTAGGATATTTGTGTGTAATAAATCCTAGCCCTACACTTGCCTAACACTTGGTTTAATCTTGGCCTTTGGTTGGCCATCCTTGACCTATAAATACCCTCTCTCCCTTTGATGAATTCTTCATCCTTTCCACAAATCTCTAAGTGTAAAAATCCCCTCTCTTGTTGTGGTTCTCGCCCCTCCCCTCGCCGAGAGCCCTCCCCTGCGTGGCCTTGTGGCGAGACTTCACCCCCTCCTAGTGGTGTTGTTCTCGATAATATACCCCCTCTTGGTAGAAATACTCTCAAAAGTATTGTTATAATGCCCAAATTACCTTAGCCAGTATACCTTGTTGTATTCTAAGGTTATACCTATACGAAAATGCCCGTAAATACTATTATACTTCCGTACCACAAAACCAAAACCCTAGGAAAATCTCCATAGTCCGTTGAGTATTGTGTAGTTAGTTAGAACTTCTAGGGTGGTTTAGAGCGGGTCGAGCGCTGAGTCGAGCTAAACGATTGCCCAGGATCGACTTTAACTAGGATAATTATGGGCTTATCGAGGTAATTATCTTGTCCCTCTATTGTAATTGGAAATTACATATTGTTAGAATATATAGTTGAAGTATATTATATATAGAACTGAACGTAGTTATCGGCAATGTCTTTTGACTTAAGCTCGAATAATACTTACTGCAATGTCTTTCGACTTAAGCCTGAATTTAAAAGTAGAATACTGAACAGTAATTACATTGGTCTGTTTTACATTAGACTTGTGTAGTAGTACGTGGAGTAGAATTGTACGTTAGGGTTAGGCGTATAACCCCCGGGTTGGCTTGGTAGCCGATAGAGGAGGAGATTTACGTTGCGGGGAGGTCTTTGCCGAATTTTCTGAGAATGTTCTACGATGAGATCTAAATGTTAATAAGCGCCTTGTGGCCTTATAGGTTGAAGTACTACGTGTGGCGCGATCTACTTGGCTTAAGGAGTAGCCGACGGTTGGAAGTACTTTGAGCGTTTTGCTATTAGTCGATACTCGTCGCGAGGTATGTGAACCTCTTCCTATCTCTTCTAGCATGATATGTGTGAACTATGTAGTACGATAGACGCATACGTGCTAAATGTATTTGATTGGTTTAAAACATAAAGTGTTATAACGGCTTTATGGGAAGTTGGTTATAACAGCTTTATGTTGGTAAAAAATACTTGTGGTCTTTAAAAGGTAACTGATTTGAACTATAACTGGCTTGTTATGTGTTAGTAAAGAACTTGAAGTATTTCAAAAGATTTTTGAATCATTTTGAAAGAAGAAGTAATACTTGGTTTTTGCAAAACTTAAGAGTTATGCTAGCTTTATGGGAAGTTAGGTATAACGCTTAAGAATGTTTTATCGATTTGAAATCGAATGTGTATCGACAAACCACCGCGTTAATAAAAGGAAATGTTTTGACTAATTAAGTATTATTAAAACCAGTAGAAACTTCCATCTGCATAGAAGCTAAGATGAGACAAAATGATATTTCCTAGATCATGGCTGCTGTAATAAGATTGTTATAAACAAGAATATCCTACTCACATATAAGACTTATGTTTCTCAGATAGTTAAAAGAGAATTATATTCTTAACTGAATAAGACTATGAACTACGAAACCCTTCTAAAATAAGAAACTTGAACATTGGAAAAGAAGGTTGCTACTTGATTTTACAAAGAGAAGTAATTGATTTACTTTAAAAAGATAATCACTCTATTTTTCATATACTACAGGTATTGTGTGGTTTTTGTGAAGTAACGTATCTTTTAAAGATTTAATGTATGAAGTACTTTGGGGATAGGTACCCGAACTTGTTAGTAGAAAGTACCTTGTGTGAATAACTTGATTGTATTGGTTTGTGATAGCCTTGTAATACTTTCTTGTTGATTTGATAAGTAAGCATGTTAGGATGCTACGTGTTAGTATCTTGTGATTATTGTGTAAGGGTCACTCTTGTTGTGCTTACGTTGTCAAACGTTAAGCCCGCAGATCGTTATTGTATCACATACCCTCGACTTGTTATACCGATGTCTTGCCACCCTCGACGGGTCTATACGGCCTATGCGATCCCTTGTGACTACGCGGAGCGGTAGCTCGTGGATTGATCATTCCGGTGTTTAGCCCGACGCGGGATTCTACGCGGTCCGCTGAGACTATGCGGTCTTTTGAGACTATGCGGGCCGCGGAGACTAGCGGATACCGAGGGTCGCCTTCGACGCGGTATACCTCGCGATGCGGGACCACGATTCGAGGAATACCTCATGCGGTCCGTGGGTGACCTATGCGCTGCGAGAGTTCCAGGATAGACGCCGCGACATTGATATTGCGGGCGTGGCCGCCTTCGATTACGTGACGCGGTCTAGAAAGACCTCGAGATACGCCAGGTATTTTTGGTACCGCTGGTCTTAGTAGTCGGCTATGCCTTCGCACTTGCCCTGCACGTTTTATTGTGATAACTTTGGCGGGCGTGAGTCCCGACTTGACATGATCGCTATTTATTGTGAATCGTATTTTGGTTATCATACATGTCTCCCGCTTTATATAGACTACTATGATTTCATTTACGATTTATTTTCGCCACATACTGTACTCCAGATCGACCTCCCCGGGCCGCGTTCATGCCGCAGTAAAGGTACACCGCCGTTGATCCTAGCTCGTGGTCACGCCAGCTTGGGAAGCTCCGCTTTCTCCGAGGCTTATCACGTATAGTCCTCGCCGCCGTAAGTGTTTACATTCGTGGGTTTGGCCCCGTCCCACCATTGTTGTCGTATCATTCTTAGAGGTCCGTAGTACCGTTGTGGGCGTGGTTTGTAAAAGGATTAAACTGCTCATGTTGAAAGAGTTGTTATTTATATATATACCGGGTAACCGCTTTTGGTTACCGTCGCTTATTTCACCGCTTTATTACAATCGTTTCATGTATTGTCTTTATGTTCCGATTACTCGATGTATGGCTACTTGGGTGCCGGGTAAGGCACGATCCACGCCCGGTTCGGTCGTGACATAGCCTCTACTGTTACGCGATATTGCGTTGAACTGGTTTGAGTCGGAGTGCCGACGAGAGGGATGATGCTCTTCCAAATTGTTTGGGAGGAGTTCACAGAGGCCTTTATGGATCACTTTTGCCTCCCGAGATGAGGAGGCCCGCGAGATAGATTTTTGACCTTGAGGCGTAATGGGAGGACTATCGTGGAGTATAGCACGAGTTTGACTCCTGGCGACGCGCACACCATTGTAGCTAACATGGCGGATATAGTTCATCGTTATGTGATGGGCTAGACCGTCACATGACATCGTGATGTTGGGGTGGCTCTTCACCGGTATGGACATTGCTAGGATGCAGCCTATGCGCAAGAGATAGAGGATAGAGAGAGGAGGATCGATTGACTCAAAGCCACCCAAGAGGCCGTGACAGCAGGTCTCGTGGCAATTTTCGAGGCGACAATTTCGAAGCAGACTAGGTCTACAGCAGCAAAGACCGAGTGCTCCTCCACGCTTTTCCGGCGAGGGTTTTTACAACCGGGAATGCAGGGTCGGTCAGTCTCTAGAGCTTGAGTCTCGGGAGATGGGGTTCGATCGATCGAGGCCACCTTTGCCTCAACGCGATGTGGTAGGTTACATTCGGGTATGTCGCACGCAGACGGGTGCTTGTTTTTCTTGTGGTCGTCTGAGCCATATGTTAAGAGAGTGTCCTTATAGAGGGGGTCCTGGTGGGACCACACCGTTTACTGGATCAGTTGCGGGTTCTTCGCCTTCAATAGCTAGCAGGATGTTCATGCACCGGCAGCCGCGCAGAGGTCGTGCGGAGTTCAGCTTTAGCGGTCCTTTGAACCGCCTATATGATTTCAGGTATGTCTTTGGCCCCTTTAGAAACTTGTATGCATGATAAAGTTGTGGTATGTTTATGTTTTATGAACAGATTATATTGAGACTATGTATATGTTAGAAGGAGTTGGAAGTACGAAAAGATAATCTCTTTTGGGCTTATGATGGACAGATATGCGTGTGCGAGGTAGTAGGGCCACGTGTGGCATTGTTGGTATGTCGGGGTTGTGAAAGGGAACTATGTCGCTAATTATAAGTATGACTCCGAAAGAACATTCGGGGACGAATGTTTCTAAGGGGGGAAGAATGTTACACCCCGTATTTACAGGACATGTTTTAAGAACGTACGTAAGAACTCATAAGCGTCAAGATTTGAGACTTGTAAAAATTTAGCGGAATTATGGAATTGTCGGAAAACGTATTATTGTGACGAATGGGAGGGCGACACGTGTCACCCCCCCTTAGAATGCCTTGGACGAAATTGATCATGGACAAAAGGGTCATTTGACCCTTGTTAGGAAGACAAGTCTTGCTAGCCTTAGAGCTTGACAACATTGACCAAGTCAATGACCCCACATTAGTCTTGATATTTGTTAAGACCTCATCCAAACCACCCATTTGTTTAGATCTTAACCCTCCATTACACTATATAATACTAGTAGTGCAAGACAAGCTTAACACTTAGCCAAAATTTCACACAATTTGAAGAACGTCAAGAGCCTAGCTCTCGGGTTCACAAGAGGAAAGAAAGAAAAAAATTTGTTTCTTGTTCTTTAAGCCCCACACTTTAAACCAAGGTTCCTAAGTGTGTTGTAAGCATATCTCAATAGAAAAAACTCGGAAAAATATAGTTTTTGGGTTAGTCGCAAAGTGAAAACCTAGTGGCTTTCTAGGTTTTGGATTGGAAGTTTGAAGGAAAGTTGTTGGTGTGGTTCTAAGGGTCTCAAGTAGCGGATTGAAGTATCTTGAAGAGGCTCTAGGTCGCATGAGCGACTTCGGATTTGGAGTTGGATTAGGATTCGTTGAGGTATAATCTTGTTCTTTGAAAGTGTTACAAGATTATTTATATTGTTGTTAGCTATACTTGTTGCTAGCATGAAGTATATGTGTTGAAGTTTGTAAGGATTATGGATTGATTGTGGCCTTGGAAATCCGAAATGTAATGTGAGCCATGTTAAGTTAGATTACAATTTGGTCGTTATTAGAATCGTCGCATGTATTGACTTGAAGATTATGCTAGTTATAATTGGTTGCGACTTGATATCATGTTATGCTAACAACTTGGATTGAATTGAAAATTGGATAAGAATTAATGTTGTAGTACCTCAATGTAGCCGAATTGGCCAAGTATGTTGTATTAAATTAATATCGTTTGTGGGGCGGAATTTTACACGTCTATTAGGCGTGTAATCCCCTATTGTTGATTGCATTGGTGTGCCCTTAAATTTGGCGTGTTTGGTTATTGTATCCGGCCTTGAAAAAGGTGGCAAAGTAAGTAAACACAAAGGAGGTGCTGTCCGATTTTCCGTAAAATTTAATGACTTGGCACTTAGAATATTCTACGTTGAAGTAAGAGGTTAATGGACGTATGGTGACCATTATAGGTGGAAGTACTAAGTATAGCGTATCCTACTTGAATGATGGAATAGCTATCAAGGTTGAAGTACTTTGGAGCATTTTGCTACTTGTCGACAATCGTCACGAGGTATGTGAACCTCTTCCTTCCTTTGGCATGATTCTATGTATGGAATATACTTGTGGTATCATTTCATGTTTCCTTCTACTCTTAGAAGTTAAGAGGAAGTTGGGTGATTTACTCTATGTAGAACTTTTCCTATCTTTTGAGCACGACTAGTTGCACGTATGTAGTACGGTAGACGAACAACACCTTGATATCCTTTACTAGTTTTATGAATAGCCAAGTCGGGTGAGTTAGGAGATTTACTCATTTCTTTGAAAGAATAAAGGATGTCTCAAGTATTATTAAAGTTAAGGGACTTGAAGAGTTTTGAAGTATGTGATACTTGTTCCGTTTTAAACATATAAGTCCCTTGGATAGGAAATTGTATGTTGGCTAAGGCATAAAGTGAATATAACGACTTTATGGGGAGTTGGTTATATTTGCTTTATGGAAAGATAAATGACTTGATTTTAGTAAAAAGGCAACTTGATTTTAAGGCATCAATTGCCTAAGGTTTTATAATAAAAGGAGTCGCTTGAGTTCTAAAAGTTAAGAGACTAATTGTATTTTTGAAAGTTAAAAGAAATGATTTGAAATAAATAAGGGCAAATTGTTTTAAAGGTACCAATTGCTTAAGGTTTTTAATAAAGAAGTCACTTAATTTAGAAGCCGGTAATTGTAGTTCTAAAAAGGTATTGTGACTTGTCTTGAAAGGTGGATAGGACTTGATACTATAGTTGTTAGTATCTGGGAAGTTTTATTTGAAAAAGAGTCTTTCTAAAGGAGTAGAGGTGCGTAGTACGTTGGGTTAAATTCCCGGGTTCTATATGACATTATCGACCCAGGAATGGGCCGCAGATACCTTACGCGACTATATGACATTATCGACCAGAATGGGCGGGCAAGATACCTTCACGCGCACTATATGACATTATCGACCGAGAATGGGCCGGGCGATACCTTTACGCGCACTATATGACATTATCGACCCAGAATGGGCCGGCAAAGATACCTTTACGCGACTATATGACATTATCGACCCAGAGATGGGCCGGCAAAGATACCTTACGGCGCACTATATGACATTATCGACCCAGGAATGGGCCGGGCAGTATACCTTTATGGGCAGACTATATGACATTATCGACCCAGGAATGGGCCGGGCAGTATACCTTTATGGGCAGACTATATGATATTATCGTCCCAGAAATGGGCCGGGCAGTATACCTGTATGGGCAGACTATGTGACCTTGATCGCGTCCCGCATCGGGTAGTATAGCGCCCTCCCAAAGGGCGGATGTACTTATGAAAGATAAGTAAGTTATATAGAAATGAACTTAATGATTTTTCCTAATCATGTGCGTAAGAATGTGGCTATAACCTTTATTGAAAATGGGAAAAGATATTGATGTGAAATTAAGTTCATAAGTGGTAATGACACGGCAGGATCTGGTATGTATTTTTATACTTGTCCCTGTCATTCTTTTGTACAGTTATGATCTGTTTACTGTACGTTATTTCTGTTCCATATTCGGTACCTGTTATCGACTTCTTCGTGGGCTGCTCATGACCGCAGTTTTAGGTACCTGTGTGGTGATCCTTGCTCTTAGGATCTCAGTTCAGTTTTGGGAAAAAGCTCCATTTGCTCCGGAGGCTTATCTCTTGGTACGGTTTTCCCTGAGGTAGTAGATTCATGTATATTCAGGGGTATGGCGGGGCCCTGTCCCGCCACAGTTGTTATGATAAAAACTCTTAGAGGTCTGTAGTCACATATTTGTGGGTCAGTTTGTAAAGAAATGAGGCAACTGCTTCGGTTGTATATATTTATGTCTGGAAGGTAGCCTATCGGCTAACTGTTGTTTTTCTTACGTTGTTTTATTTTATGTGTCATGTATGTTCCACTGATTATCTCTCGATGTATACTGTAAGGGGTGCCTGTAGGGCACCGCCGCGATCCGGTCGGGTCGTGACAAGGTAGCAAATCCACTGAATGTGGTATAACGATCTTGGGACTTACCTCGGGATATACTCTTACCCCGGCGGATGGTATAACGATCTGGGCTTGCCCTCGATATACTCTTACATGAAGAAGGTGGTATGACGATCTTGGGCTTGCCTCGGACATACTCTTACCCTGGAGAAGGTGGTATAACGATCTTGGGGCTTGCCCCTCAGATATACTCTTACCCTAGCTCAAACTGTCATCATATCATAATCATAAATAAGTTAAGAAAACTTATAACTTCTTATTAGTCTTGTTCATATACCCTCTCATTTTAGTTTACTTAAGGCACTTAATCATATCTTTAATAAAAGAAAACCGGGAATTTAACCCAAGTACTACATACCTCAACTCTTTTAAAAGTGACTCTTTTTCATACATAAAACCTTTGGGCAATTGATGCCTTAAGATCAATTTGTCTTTCATAAATCAAATCATTTGTCCTTACTTGTCTTACTTAGAGTAACCCTCTTCTCATTAATCTTTTATAAAGCTAATAAACCAACTTCCCATAAAGTTGTTATATTAACCCTATACTTTAGCAAAATCATACTTTTCCCCTAACCAAGGGACTTATACATACTTAAAATGAAACAAGTCATTATATACTTAAAACAAGTAAGAATACCAAATCTTGTACGTCTACCGTACTACATAGTTTCATCTATTCATGCTCAAGAGATAGGGAAGCTCCACATACCTCTTTGGTCAATCCACTTGCTAAGCTCAACTACCGCAAGTAATATTTCCACCTATAATAATCATGATACGTTTATTAACCTCTAATTTCAATGTAGAATAATCCAAGTTCAAAGTCACTAAATTCTATGGAAAATTGGGCAGCATTTCCTTTGTTTCTACATACTTGCCACCTTTCTCAAGGCCGAATTTATCATCCAAACGCCACATTTTAGGCTCAACAATCCAACATTTCAAAGGGGATTACACACCTAAACTTGGGTGTGTAAAATTCTGCCCCATAAGGTACAACAATTCACTTAACAATTCTAAGGTAGTTTTTAGGCTACAACATGCTCATAATATCTTCTTAACCAATTCTTTCAATACCAAACCACATTTCTTGCATGCAATGACTCTAAGAGCATTATTTACTACCACAAGTTCTTTCTTCTTAACATGCAACACTAAAAACTAATTCTAAAGGAAGAATTATTATCTTAGAGCTTTAGCCAAATTCTTCCAACAACTTGCTAGCTTCCTTTTCAAGAACGCCACCACAATAACCTTCACAAGCTAGCCACAAGCTTCCTTCTTGCCTTTACTTTTTTCAGATTTTTCCTAAGGCTAGAATATCTCTTGGGATTTTAGAGAGAAGGAGGAGCTTGAACTTTTAAGAGAGAAGGAAGAGCTTGAACTTTTAAGAGAGAATGAGGAGCTTTTGTCTAAGAGAGAGATGAAATATGACCAAGTCTTTAAGACTTGGTCAATATAATGCATGCAAAATCAGATGGGGACACTGGTCACTCTCCCAAGGTCTTTTAAAAGAAAAATCTGACTTTTCCTAAGTTTTTCCGCCAGGAATCCCGCCTTGGCGCTGCGGCCCTGACGTCGGCGCCGCGGCGCTGAAACCTCTGCGGACTCTCAGAACCTCCGGCGCCGCGGCCCTGCTGCCCTGGCGCCGCGGCGCTGCAACTTCAGCGATCCCTCAGTACTTCCGGCGCCGCGGCCCTGCATCCGGCGCCGCGGCCCTGTCGCCTTTGTCCGAAACATATTTCTATCCGCCTGCGCACTGAACTTGTAACTCTCATAACTTTCTACTCCGACGTCCTATCGATGAACGGTTGGTTGCGTTGGAATCTATACTCAACGAACTACTCCCTAGGCCTTTGAAACACTTAGGAACTCTCAATATACCAGGTCATAACCCGCCTCAAAGTTGCCTAAACCCCGTTCCGAATAATCCGTCAACCTATCCTTTGAAAATTTTAAGTCTTACATGCTTTCGTACGCTCTAATACGTAGGGTCAGAACTACGGGGTATAACATTACGCTTAGTACTTTCAACAGATGGAATGAACCCTCAAGGTATCCAGAGTACTTCCTATAGTACATGGCCCGTAATTTTGATGATCTATAACCTCAACCCTTGGTTATGCATGAAGCGCAAGTATATGATGTTGTCTATTTTGATATCATGACCTCGCCAACCTGGTAACGATATTGATGTATATTTGGCTCCTTTAATCGAGGACTTAAAGTCGTTGTGGGAAGAGGGTGTTGATGTCTACGATGGAAGCAAAAATGCTAGTTTCAGATTGAAGGCTATGTTGTTTGAAACAATCAATGATTTCCCAGCTTATGACAACCTTTCTGGATATAGTGTGAAGGGGAAGTGTACATGGTGTACCAATGACATCGATCATCTTCGATTGAGTCACTATAAGTAGTCTGTTTATATGGGGCATAGACGGTTTTTAGATCCAAATCATTGTTACATATTGATTTCTGATTCATTCAATGGTGAAGTTGAAGATCGGTCTCCACCTCCTACATTGTTAGGTGTTGATGTACTAAAAGATGTGAAAAATATTGAGACACAATTTGATAAATACTTTGCAAAGTCTATTCCCACTAGAGGTTTTAAAAAAAATCACTTTATTTTTTCAATTAGTTTATTGGAAGGATTTGTTTGTTAGGCATTTTATTGATCTCATGCACAATGAGAAAAATGTTGGTGCTAGTGTGATAAATACTTTGTTAGGTGACACATTAAAATATAAAGATGGACTCAATGCATGAATGGACATGGTTGATATGGGAATCAGAGAAGAATTTGCACCTGTATTAAAGGATGGGAAAGCACCTTACTTACCTCATGTCGCTCACACTTTGTCTAAGCAATAGAAGAGATTGTTACTCGAGACACTCCACTCAGTGAAGGTTCCAGAGGGGTACTCGTCTAACATACAAAGTCTTATATCTTCAGACGGGTTGAAATTAATGAATTTAAAATCACATGATTATCATGTCATCATTGAGAATCTGCTCTCAATTGAAATTCGTGTTATTTTGCCAGAAAATGTACGTAATACCATTACAAAGTTATGTTGGTTTTTCAAAGCCATGAGTAGCAAGTTCATAGACCCGAGAAGTCTGGCAAGCCTACAAAAAGTGATTGTAGAAACACTTTGTGAGCTTGAGATGTATTTCCCACTATCTTTCTTCGATATCATGATTCATTTGACTGTACACTTGGTTTATGAGATGAGGATGTGTGGTCCTGCTCGTATGAGATGGATGTATGACATGGAGCGGTATATGAAAGTGTTGAAAGGTTATGTGAGGAACAGGTACCGACCAGAAGCGTGCATCGCTGAAACTTATTTAGTTGAAGAAGCAATAGAATATTGGTCTGAGTATATCCCAAATGTCCAAGCAATTGGACTTTCGAGTACTCGTCACACCAATAGGATTGATGGTGAAAGTGTAATGGGGGGTCAACCAATTTTGATCATCCTCGAACAACGGCGACGAGTGCACTTACATATACTACATAACACAATTGATGTTGTTCCTTATGCTGACAAGCACAAGTTGAGTATCTCAAAATATTTTCCAGATAAAGGCCCTGATTGGATTGAAGTGGAGCACAATTCTACCTCCATTAATTGGTTTAAGGATCATATTCATAAAAAGATCTTAGAGAAAACTGACCCAGTATCGGAGAGGCTCAAGTTTTTTGTCAAGAGGACCTGATGAGCATGTGTACTCTTACAAATGTTATCTCATCAATGGATACACATTCTACACTAGATAACATAACGTAAGGAGTACTATTCAGAATAGTGGGGTTTCTCTTAATGTCACTGCACTAAACCAGACATATACGACATACTTTGGACAAATCATCAAAATATGTGGGAAATCGATTATGTTGGATTTCGTGTTCCGGTGTTTGATTGTAGTTGGGTTAGCATTCCTGATGGGGTTCTGTTGAAAATTTTGGATTCATAAGGGTTGATTTAAAAAAGGTTGGGTACAAAGACGATTCATTTATTATGGCAGTGCAAGCTAAGCAGATGTTTTATGTGAGTGATCCAGTTGATAAGAAGTGATCCATTGTCATATTGTCGAACAAGTTCAATAATAGTTACCAAGTTAGTGACCACGTTGATTACAAGGAAGAGTGGAATATATTAATTTCCTTTATGAAAGTATTTCAAGTTGCATTTCACAGAGTAGGTGATTGGAAAGTATACCCACAAATTTATATCAACTACAAGTACTATGTATGCAAGTTTTGTTGTCTTATTCAATATGTTATTCTTTTTTTTACAGGATCATGACTACTGGATCGCAGAGCAAAGGTCATGCTCGAGGGGATGGTCAGGATGGTTCTAGAGGAGGTGAGACAGGGGGCTTCGGTGATACTAGTGGCATGTCTGAGGTTCATTCTCGAGGACTAGTCACTATGGTGAATATTAAGAAAAAAAGGGCCAGAGGAGATGTAATAAAGGTGAATTTTAATGAAATAGGCCAACCAATTAGAAAAGATTCGATGACCCTAGCACATGTCGTTGGCTCTTGTTGTAGAAGAACTTTTTCAATTTCGATTACTGATTGGCGTAATAAAGATTTGTTGCCCCTGAAAGAACAATATTGGGATGAAGTCAAGGTATATTTTTTAATTTAGTACTTTTTTTTAATTTAGTACTTTTTAATTTAGTACTTTTTAAGTCTAAGCTATATGGTTGTAGTTAATATTGTCATATGTTGCAACATGAAACATTTCGGCTGGATGAATCAAAAAAGAAATTGATTCTTTCTCGTGCCGGTTATCTGCACAGAGTTTTTTGGGCAAGGTTGAGGAATATTGCAAGAGATAGTGAGGGTAACTACTCGGATGAACCATCTTTCATATACTCGCAGTTGTCTTCTGTGTCTCTGTATTGGAAAAAATTCGTGAAACATTCATTGACTCTAGATTTTAAGGTAACATCCACGTTATTACATTACTTTCAATATGAGGATTACAATTTAAACCGACTAATGACAACTTTCAATAGTAGGAAAAAAGCAAAATAAACAAAGTGAGAGCGGAATCAATGGAGGCGCGATATATGAAAGCATGTGCGGGTTATGCACGGCTGAGAGAGCAGATTGTATGTATTAATTATTTATAATAGTATTATATAACTTCATTTACAGAAGATATATAATTTAATTTTGTTCTCGAAATTTGCAGTTCAACAGAAACAACGTGAAGGGGAAGTGGATCCTGTAGTAACTCGCTTCGATACTTGGAAGTATGCGAGGATGAATGCTAAGTACCAGATTGATGATCCTAGAACTTTGAGAATACTTGAGGATGCGGTAATATTCTTTGACAATTCATGCTACTTCTTTCCTATAATTCATGTGTTGTTATTGTTTGATGTTGTTGTATTGTGAACACAACAACTGTTGTGTTGCTGCAGCTGTTGTTGTGAACACAACAAATTACCGTGTTCTTTGTCTTGTTGTTCTTTGCCGCTGCGTTCTTTGCATTTCACGGCTGAGGTGCGGAAGCACTTTGTGTTGTTGCAGCTGTTGTTGTTGTGTTGTTGTAGCTGTTGTTGTTGTGAACACATCGGTTGTTGCGTTGCTGCAGCTGCTTTGTTGCTGCATTTCACATCTTGAGGTGCCGGAATTAGCTGTTGTGTTGTTGTCTTGCTGTTGTTGCAGCTGCTGCGTTGCTGCATTTCACAGTTGTGTTGCTGCGCTGGTGCAGCTGTTGTGTTGTTGCAGCTGCTGTGTTTGTTGTGATCATTTCTCTAATCAATGTTGTTTGTTTTAGGTTCGCATAGCAGAAGAGTTGAGAGAAGATGAGCTAAATGATATTGCAGTTGAAGACTTGCTTGATCGAGCAATTCCAATACAGTATTCTGGGCATGTGCGAGGATGTGGATTTGGTGTTACTAAGAGATCTTTATCTTCGGTAGTTGAAGTGTCTGAATTGTCAAAATTGAAAAGACAATTCAATAAATTAGAGAAAGACATGATGGAGATGAAGACTAAAGGCTATCAACCTATGGTGCCTTCTTGTGGTTCTAGTCATACGGATAATTTTGATGTGGAGAATGCCATGAATTCTAATGACGATGATGATGTTCCGGATGAGAATGTTCCTGAGGTATTTTAAGTGTTCATGTGTGGCTAATAAATATATTTATTAAATGAAGACTAACATATTGTTCATTGCTAGGGTCCGATTAAATGTTATTTGTAAGTTGAGCATCCCCGTAGATATGTTGGGCAGGGTATTTTGCATAATGGCCCGAATGAGGTTCTTCATGGTGTTCCATTGCCAGAAGGTTATGCAAGGATACAATTTGAGGTGGCGGAAGAATCTGAGAAACAGTCAGAGGTGCCGCAACCTACTGATGAAGTTAGGACTATATGAGAAGTTGTTGGACATTTCATTTCATGGCCAAAAAAGCTTGTGTCTTTGAAAATATAGGTAAATGATCTACAACTTAATGAAGAATTAGTTGTTTAGTGAAGGATACATTGTACATGATCTTGTCTATTTTTTCAAATTCCAGTTAACATACTAGAATTTACTAATATATGGTCATCCAAAATTCTTTGTTTGTAGTGTCCACCTCTTAAGAAGATGGATAAGAGGATTCAAAAAGTTTCTATAGGTGCTACGGCTACTTTGAAAACTGTGGAGTCAACAGTTTGTGCTAATGCAGTAGGTTATCCCAAGTGTGGAGATTCTCCTCACGGTCTTATGATACTGCATTTTTTGCGTCTCGCATTCCCAAGTATTGTGACCAACATAGAAGTTCCCATGGAAGCATATTTTGATGGAGATCCTTGGAATGAAGATATAGTTCATGAACATATCTTAGATATTTTGGATGATGGATGGCTAAGTGCTTCAAGCATTGCATTCTATATTAGGTAATAAAATTATTAAAAAATTTCCATCTTATTTTATATAAAATATGTTATATAAATATTTTATAAAACTTATGTATTATGCATTATTTAAGGTATTTGGGTGAAGTTTATCTTTCTGAGAATGTCGAGTTGGCCAGCAAGTTTTCTTTTGTGTCGCCCCATTTTGCGTCCATTATAGGTAGTGCAACATCGTCCAATCATTTGACCGAATGTTTGCTCAAGCATGAAGGGAAAAACCATCTATTATTGGTGTCGCATAATGTTGGGTGAGTTTTAACATAATATTTAATTATTATATGTTGTCTTCAGTTATTCTAGCCTTCTAGGCATGCTTTTACTTGGCATTATCTAAATTGAGTTTTCATAATTTACTCAAGTACTCGCATGATTATTGTATTAGATATTACAAGGCCATATATATTGTAAATGAACTGATAATACAATAAACTTTTCAAATATTATGCAGTTCACATTGGGTATTAGTTGGTATCAATACTCAAACGGAGGTGATATACTTTATGGATCCAGCTCCGAAATGCAGCTATTCACAACGTCCGAATTTGAAAATCTTTATTGAAAGGTAATTAGCTCTTCAATTTTTTTACATTACTAATTTATATATATACATGTGTATACTATTGTTTACTTTAAACAAAATAGGGGTATGTTAGGGTATCGGACTCTTCGAGGTGTTAGTCTTAGTAAGGCGGCATACAATAGATTCAGTTGGTCAAATATTCAGGTATTTATTTTACAATTTTGAAAATTGTTATATATAAGATATGATAATAAATTAATATTGGACGTTATTTTCCATAGTGTCCAAGGAAGATCGATAGCATTCATTGTGGTCATTATATTTGTTGTTTCATTGAGGATATTTTGAGTTCGGGTGATACAAGCATTCCACTTTATGTAAGTATATCGATCTTCATTTTATACTTGACAGTACGACAATATGAGGGGAAGTCGTGCCTTAAAGACTTCATATGTGTTTAAGATTCTTATATATGAATCATGTGATGTGTATACATTAAATTTTCAAATATGCTTAAATTTCATACTTATAATGTATGTGAGGGGAAGTCGTGCCTTAAAGACTTCATATGTGTTTAAGATTCTTATATATGTACTATGTGAGGGGAAGTCGAGCCTTGAAGACTTCAAATGTGCTTTAAATTTATTATTGTATATATTATCTGATTTTTGTAGTATTGTTCTTGATGAATCGAGACTGGGTAAATGCGGATCGATTATCTGAAGAGTATAAGAAAGGGGTGAAGGAGTTTTGTGAGCTGGAGATAAGCAAATCTGAATAGCTCACATCCGCTGTAGTTATAAACCACTAATTCTAGCATATTTACCAATGATAGACAATATCCTCTGGGAACAGCAGGTCTCCCCCCTCCTTTCCGACTTTTCGATTCGAAGATGAGTCATCTGTGGCCTGACTACCCAACCTAAGAGCGAACAACTAATGTGTTCCCGCGACATCCTCCTTCTAATGAACCTTTTATAGGAAATTGGTGAAAATACATTGTTATGATCTAGGTCATTGTTCATACCCAACCATATTTGTATGAGGTTATTTGTGTAAGTATATATGTTTATTTATTGGACGTTTCTATTCTAACTATGTTTTTGCAACATCTATGTTTTGCAGTTTGTTCATAGTTCACCACTCATAGTTTATCCTTCAAGCAAAATGAAGAATTTTCGAATTAATTGGGCAGGCTACTTGTACAATCGATTCCTCAAAGAAAAAATAGAAGATTGAAGCTATTAGTTAGTATTTTGATATAATTGTTGTCCATGTCGTATTGTTATTAGTTAATGATTGTAAGCTACTAATGATTGAGATACTATTTTTAAATATATTATTATATTTTATGCGAATGATTATATTATATTTTGAATGGGTATTATTTTTGTTATCTTTTTGATATTTTATTTATTACGTGAAAAAATAGGGATATTACCAAAAAAAAAGTAAAAAAACCCAGATTGGATAGCGCTTTTTTAAGCGCTATGCAAGCAATATTTTCAAAATATAATGTTTATCGGAATTATACTACCATAGCGCTTTTTTAAGCGCTATGCAAGCAAAGCGCTATGGTAGTAGCCTTCTTGCATAGCGCTTTTTTAAGCACTATCTAAGCTACCATAGCGGTAGTGGTAGCTTAGATAGCGCTATACAAGCGCTAAAAAAAACGCTATGCAAACGTTTTTCTGTAGTAGTGAATGCTAATTCCATGTGTTCAACTTATGGTAAATTGTTCACAACTTAAAATCCAACTTCCCATCGAATAGGAATGAGTCACTAGTTCCGATTCTCCAAGTTGGCATGAAACAACATCTCTTCGACAATTTCTAGTCTTTCTTCTAAGGACTAGTTTATCTAAGCAGTTTCACTCATATTGTGATTGTTGGACTAGTTCCTTTGGAGAGCTCTTATGATTCTTTAATATCTTCCTTCAATATCCCTTTTACTTGATTGTCTCCGGATCCATAGTTTGTTAATCATCAAAACTTCATTTAAAGCTCTACACTATTATTGAGATAGCAGCATCTCAAAACTTTCTCTATTTTTGATTATGACAAACACATAACAACTTCATTTATCTTCATGTGCTCCTGATCAACTTCTTCAATCTTCTTCAGCTCTTAATCACGTCTCTCCCCTTAGGCATAACTCAAGTTGTTCAACACTACAACTTTATGTTGATACAACTAAGGCTCACTACACCAGGTTTGTAAGCTTGCAGTAGTTCACCCTCGAACACAACAAGGTTTGTAAGCTTACTGAGTCCGCAATTAGGACTTTAGTTAGAGAGAAGTTTCTCTCACTATGGAAAACGCTGCAATTGAACAAAAGTGAGCCTTAGAAGTTTCTCTCACTTAGGGAACTGAAATATGAGCTGCTATCAAAATTGAAAGCCTTGAAGCAACCATTGCGGGAATTGAACAAAAGTGATTTTGGAAGCATTGAACAAAGAGAAAATGGGGCAAACATTGAGTTTAAGGAGGCTATCAATGCACATATGGAAGATCCCTTTGATGAAGAACTAAAAGCCAAGGTTAAGTCCTCAAGAGCTAAAGCAAACACCTTACTGGAAGCCGAGAGACACTTCATAAGGCAAAAGTCGAGGCAGAAACACTTGATTGGAAGTGATAGATGCTCCAAATACTTCCACAGCTTGATCAAGAGGAGTAATGTCAGGAACTCAATCAACTACCTTGTCAAGGCCAATGGCACTATCACAACATCTCCAGGGGAAGTTAGAGAATTGCTTGTGGAATTTTACAAGGACCTTTTAGGCACATCCAGATCCACTACCTACTTTGATCCCGAAGTGTTCAACTCTGGCCCAAAGCTAAGTGAAGAGGATGGATTACATCTTTTGCATTTTATCTCCCCAAAGGAGATTTGGGAAGCTCTTTCCGATATAGGCAATGACAAGGCACCTGGCCCGGATGGTTTTTCGGCTGCCTTCTTCAAGGATAGATGGAGAGATGTGGGACAAGACGTAGTAAGAAGTGTTCAAGAGTTCTTCTCATCCGGAGTTCTTTTGAAGCAGGTGAATCACACCATCATTACCCTCCTGTCCAAGACCGATCGGGATCCCAAGGTAAATGATTTTAGGCCTATTGGATTGACTAATGTGGTCTACAAGATCATAACAAAGATTTTAGCTAACAGAATGGCAATGGTTCTTCCTACTCTTGTTGACAAATCTCAAGGGGCTTTTTTAAAAGGAAGAAACATGATGGATAATGTCTTTGTTGCACAAGAGCTTGTGAGAGGTTTTAATAGAGCTAGAGTCTCACCAAGGTGTATGCTTATGGTGGATCTTCGAAAAGCATTTGATACGGTCTCTTGGAGCTTCCTTGAGTCGGTACTAAGAGGTCTCAAATTTCCGGACAAATTTGTAAGATGGATCATGGAATGTGTTAGCTCAACTTCTTTCTCTCTTTCAATCAACGGGGAGCTACATGGTTACTTCAAGGGTAAGCGAGGCCTAAGACAAGGTGATCCTATGTCTCCTTCGCTCTTTATCTTGTGCATGGAATACCTTTCAAGGATGCTAAAACTAAAGGTCATGCAAGTGCTTTCTCCTATTATCCAAAGTGTAAGAGATTGGGCATTACTCACCTTGCATTCGCAGATGACCTTATGCTTTTTGCCAAAGGAGATGTATCTTCAGTTGGGATTCTTATGGAATGTTTTGAAGAGTTGGAGGTTGTCTCAGGGTTAACTCTTAACCCATCTAAATACTCCGTCTACATAGCAGGAGTGCATGATACAGTTCGTGACTTGATCTTTTCCAGAGTGGGATTCGGCATTGGTAACTTTCCTAAGACGGCATTGGGGATCCCTTTGTCCCCAATTTCAGTCTCGGTGGATCAGTTTGCTCCATTCACTAGTGCAATATCAGATTACATTCAGAAATGGGGGCATCACTCGCTATCTTATGCGGGAAAGCTGGAACTAATCAGGTCGGTCATTCAAGGTGTTGAGAGCTTTTGGTTCTGGGCACTTCATATTCCTGCCACAGTCCTCAACAAGGTACGGTCTGCATGCATTCAGTTCTTATGGGGAGGTAAACCACCAAGAGTCGCTTGGGATGTCATTTGTTTGCCCCAATCCGAATGAGGCTTGGGTCTTATGAACATCAAATAATGGAACCATGCCTTGCTATCCCGGACCATTTGGCAAACTCACACTGAGGCGGATTCCTTATGGGTCCAATGGATCAATAGCTACTATTTGAGGGGCCTATCTTTTTGGGATTATGAGGTACGTCCTAGGGACTCCCCCTTATTCAAAAAAAAATTGTGGGATCCGTGACAAAATTGTTTCCATCTTTGGTAGCCAAGGCAACGCAATTGCCGGCTTGGAAAAGTGTTGTACCAACGGAAAATTTGATTCTAGCCTCGTGTATGATATCTTGCGCATTACGCAAGATAAAAAGCTTTGGATGTCACAAATTTGGAAAGGCTTCATTCCTCCTAAGTTCTCTTTCACAGTGTGGCTCACTTGTAGAAAGCGGTTAGCTACAAAAGACACTCTTTCCTATCTAAACTTGGAGGATAAGTCTTGCGGGTTCTGCAAGCGAGCTAATGAGACAAGGGAGCACCTCTTCTTTGCTTGCCCCTACACCCGCTTGATTTGGAAGAACATAAGGGAATGGTTGGGTATTAGAAGAGAAATGACAACGGTTGAAAGCTCTCTTAAGTGGATCAAGAAAGACCACCATGGACAAGCATCCGAGCCAAATCCATCTTGCTTGCCTTTTGCATAGTGGTCTATGAGATTTGGAGGACAAGAAATACATTGCTCTTTGAAGGCACAAGCTTACCGGCAGAAGAGGTCATTGCAAAGATTAAAACAACATCTTATAGAGTTCTCTATGATTTAATCCCCTCTTGTAACGGCACCTTTGAGTGACCGTCCCTCCCCTCCTCCGTTTCTTGTTTATATTACGTTGAGGATTGAGAACCCTCAATGACTGATTGTAGCCACTTTTCTTTCCGTTATTAGTAATAATATTTGCATTTACCTAAAAAAAAAATATCATAAGTGATTGCCAAATTAGCCAAGTAATTAACACAAATGCAAGAGTGAAACGCAATACAATAAGATATATATACCAACAAATAGAATTTCATTAATACATAACCGGAATCATAAAAACTCTGTTCAAACATATATTAGTTTTCCAGTCACTGCCATAAATATAGGAATAATAGGATTATTTTAATAGTGGAGAATTGCATGACTCTGGCCGAACTAAGAAATGATTAAATCTATGAACTAGACTCTTTGCTGGTGAAGAATGGGAGGCAAGTTAGGAACTTTTTAATTCTCTCAATTGAATTCATGTTCTCTGTCATAAGTAAGCTTGTATTCTCAACTCTTAGGACTTCATTATCTGTTTTTCCCTTAGTAAATTTGAGACTTCACTTCTCTCATTAGTCCTATTAATTATTTTAGAACTAGGTCCTTCGGTGGAGTAACTAACTTCTTTTATCCCTTGAAAGAGTATCGGATAGTTGAGGGCTACTCTCAGTTTAACCTTTTCACCCTACCATAAGATAATTGAGGGCTATTCTCAATTTCAATATTTTTTTCTCCATGAACCACCATTTTTATCCACATTTTTCCTTTCATCATCACTTATTTCTATGGAGGTTGACTTATTATGTACCCCCATCATCTGTTGTTCCCCTTTTGTTCTCAGCAAGAGATTCATCAATTACAACAAGAAAATTTCTCTTGGTTCTTTTGAACGCAGATGGTGTACAATAAATTTTTCCTTGCTATGTGCTTTTGTCTGATCTTTTTTGGAAATCTTTTCATGCAGATGCTCTTGTTTCTTCATTTAATGTGAATGTGAGCTCTATTTCATGCTGTGTTTTCTCAATCGTGGTCCATACTTTGGTCCTTTTAAGAAACTCCTTCATAGCTTTCATAGACTGGTCCAAACTATTCAACTAGTGAATGGTACCTATTATTTTTGCACCCGTAGACTTCTATCCTAACGCCTAATTTTTACCTATAGGATGAAACATGTCGCTTTACCTGTTATATGCAAGCGTATGCAGAATAATAAAAAATAGTCTAGTAAAGGACACACGACTTTTACGTGAAAATTACCCGGCTCAAAAGGACAGTAAAAACCACGACCATGGAATTGATATTCACATATATCAAGATAATATTGTAGATTGATCTATAGATCCATATCAAATGCAGCCTCTATCTTTATTTTATTCCAGGGGGCACTACAATCTAACTACATTTGTAGGATTTATTCTCAACTCCACTACAACAGTGAGCCTCTGCAAATTTAAGTTACAAACTATATAACTTAAAAATTATAAACTCTAATTACTATCTCACTATCCTACCCAGACTAGTAAGCAACCTTCAAGTTAAACTCAAACTTGAAGTTGAATTTGATAACATTTTATACCTATGACAATTCTTCTAGGAAAGCGGATAAAGGTACAAGTCGATAAACAAACCTAATACACAAATCCAGACTTTAGAACGGTAAACATAAACTATGTAACACAACTTCTTCTGCTTTGATGTATTAGGGCGGAACTTCTTTGAACCAGAACTCTCAATACAGCATTGATAGTTTTCGCTCAATATTCTGATTTCTCTCTTTGTGAGTGCTCAATGTTCTTCATGGTAAGACTTGATATTTATTACTTCATCACTGCGGTTGACTTAAACCTGCTTGATACAGCACATCAAGGTTGATTGAGATTCTTACACCTTCTCGCATATTTAGTTTTCTTGTAGGACTCTGAAATATCTTGATAAGTATGGTGTGTAATTCTGATAAGTATAGTACTGAATCTTTTCGCCTTCCTAGTTGTTGCATGATTTGTTTGGAACATGTTGTTGGACTTGGTTCAACCACCTGGTACTCCAGCCTATGAATCTTCTGACTGTTCTGAGCAGGAACATGTTCATATACTTATTACATCAATCACTTATTTGTTCATGTTGCGGCTAGTTTTTGACCTGCTTGGGATGGAACATGTTTACATACCTGTTTCATTCATCACTTTATCACCAGTGCTGACGTGGAAAGCTTTTTATCAAACTTGGACCTGATTCATACGTTGACGACCTGCAACCTCCTTGCAATAGAACACGTTTTTGGACCCGTTATATTTACCCTGTGTGTTCTTGCTCTTTCATACATTCTCAGACATTCCCTGTGTTGGAACTTCTGTTCGTATTTCAGCCATCATGTCTAGCGTAGTTCACTTATCATATGTATCTAGACTGCATTTATGCATCTTTGTCAATCAGCAAAACTAACTCAGATGTGTTAATGCCAACAGTACCACTGCCGATAAAGCCTCAAACGAAACGATCATGCAACAAATTAGCAACTCAGATTGCATGTGAACTCATATTAAATCAACTATTCTGTTACACCCCGAAATTCCAGGACATGTGCATAAGAACGTACGTAAGAACTCAAAATGTTAAGATTTGAGACTAGCAAAAATTTATCGGAATTATGGAAATGTCGGGAAACGAAATATTGCGACGAACGGGAGGGCGACACGTGTCACCCCCCCTTAGTTGGTCTTGGACGAAATGGACATGGATTAAATGGTCATTTGACCAATGTTAAGATGATTAAGTCTTGCAAAGACTTAAGCTTGATATTGTTGGCTTAGTCAAGAGCCAATTGGCTTGATCTTTTAATAAAATGCATCCAAGCCACCCATATGTGCTAATCTTGACCCTCCATTATGTTATTTAAACATACTAGTAGCAAGACAAGGCTCTACACTTAGCAAAATTTCAAGAAAACTTTGAAGCCTCCATAGTTGCTCTCGGGTTCATAGGGTTTCAAGAAGAGAAAATTTTCGTTTGTTGTTCAATAACATCCATACTTTAAACCAAGGTTCCTAAGAGTGTTGTAAGGGTATCACAATAGAAAGATCCCGGAAAAGTATCGTTTTTGTATTAGTCGCAAGGTGAAAACCTAAGTCGCTTTCTTAGGTTTGGATTGGATATTGAAGGAAAGTTGGTTGTGAACTTCTAAGGGCTTCAAGTGGCGGATTGGAGTGTCAAGGAGAGGCGCTAAGTTGCTAGGGAGCGACTTCGAATCTTGAAGACGGATTAAGGCTTGTCTAGGTAATAATCTTATTCTCTTAAGTGTTATAAGATTTCATGTTGTAGTAGTTAGAAATGATCATGTGGAATATATTATGAAGAATGATAAGTGTTATGGAATATTTGGATGGAATCCGAAAGTTGCATGATTTAGCCTTTAAGATTGTAATTCAATTTAGTTACTAGTTTAGTCGTCGCATGTTATCTAAAGAGTTGATTAAAGTGGTTATAATTGTTACAACTAGTTGTGACTATATGACATGTTAGACGTAACAACTTGGATTGGAAAGGAATTGGATAAGACTTTTCAGTATGATACATTATAGCCGAGAATGACATGGAATTATTGGATTGTTTTGTATTATTGTGGGGCAGAATTTTACACGTCATGTTAAGGCGTGTAATCCCCTTTGGATAGCTGAATTGTTGGGCCTTAAATGTGGCATGTTTGGTTGTTAAATTCGGGCCTTGAAAAAGGTGGAAAAGTACGTAGAAATAAAGGAAGTGCTGTCCGATTTTCCGTAGAATTTGGTGACTTTACACTTAGAATATTCTACGTTTGAAGCTAGAGGTTAATAGACGTATTATGGCCATTATATGTTGAAGTACTACGAGTAGCGTATTCTACTTGAAGGGTGGAAAATCTAGCAAGGTTATAGTACTTTGGAGCATTTTGCTACTTGTCGATAATCGTCGCGAGGTATGTGAACCTCTTCCTTCTTTTGGCATGATTCTATGTATGGAATATACATGTGGTATTATTTCATGATTCCTTCTACTCTTAGAAGTTAAGAGGTATGTATGTTGATTTACTCTATGTAAAGGTTATGTCTAAGTTATCCTAAGTTCTTACCAAGTCTTATGGGGGATGTTGGTAAGAGTCGTTAGGAAGTATTTGGAGTCGAGTTGACTTTGCTAATGTACTGCACGAATGAGAATAAGTATCGAACAGGCCATTGCAGCGTTAATAAAAGAAAATGTTTCGACAATCAATTAAATTAAAATGAGTAGAATTCTACATCTGCATAGAAGCTAAGATAAGACAAAATTGTATTACATTTTCTAGATCATGGCTACTTTAATAAGATCGTTATAAACAAGTATAACCTATTCACACGCACAAAGGTATATGTTACTTAATTTAAAGAGTTTACGTTATTAAGTTTTAAGACTATCAATCTTAAATTCTTAAAAGGTTAAGAGACTTTATTTTTCAAGTTATGGGACTTGATTCTTAAAGGAAGAAATGGCTTGATTTAAAAGTATAGAATACTTGATTTGGAAAGTATTGATTTCTTGAAATTCTAAAGATAAGAAGACTTGATTTCTAAAGTAAAAAACTTGATTTCTAAAAGATAAGAGACTTGAAGTATTTTGAAAGTATATGATACTTGGTTTTCGAAAGTATAGGTCTCTTGGTTATAAAAAGAATGTATTTGCCTAAAGTATAAATTTAGTATAACGACTTTATGGGAAGTTGGTTATAATAGCTTTATGGAAAGATGAAAGAGTGGTTTACTCTAGTAATGTAAATAATGATAAATGACTTGAAATAAAGAAAAGCAAATGGATTTTGAAGGCATCAATTGCTTAAGGTTTTAAAGAAAGAAGTCACTTGATTTAGAAGCCTATAAATGTATTTCTAAAAGGTATTGTGACTTGTCTTGAAAAGTAGATATGACTTGATACTACGGTTATTAGTATCTTGGAAGTTTATATGAAAAAGAGTTATTTTAAAAGAAAAGAAGTACGTAGTACTTTGGGTTAAATTCCCGGATTTTTATGTGAAACGAAAAGTGCCTTGAGTATATAAAATGAAAGTCTAAAGATTTTATGAACTTGTCTATGCTTGCTTGTGATAGCCTTGAGTGCAAGTATTATATGTTTACGCTGCCGTGACTCTCAGTTGGAGGGCCGGCTGTCTTGTTGTGAATCTACTTGGATGTACCGACAGTGACGGAGGCTTCCACGGGTATGCTTCCATTTTGATTGATCCTTGGACATGCTTATACGATGTGGGATTCCGGGGCATGCGACCAGGATGCGGGTTAGATTCCCGGATTGTTTTTATTACTCCTTGGACATGCTTATACGACGTGGGATTCCGGGGCATGCGACCAGGAGGCGGGTTAGATTCCCGGATTTATTTTATTACCCATGGTCATGCTTATACGATGAGGGATTCCGGGGCATGCGACCATGTTATATACGACTATTCCTCCATGGACTAGCTCCCCATGAAGACATGTACCCGAGATGAGGGATTCCACGGGCATGTTATATACGATTATTACCCCATGGATTAGCTCTCCATGAAGTCATGTACCTGAGATGAGGGATTCCACGGGTATGATATATATATATATATATATTGTATATGTGTACGCCGACAGTGAGGTAGGATGCCACGGGCGCGTCACATAGTTATATTGTACACCTACGATTGTCGGCAGTGATGAGGGATTCCACGGGCAGGAGATATATATATGTATTGTATATGTGTACGCCGACAGTGAGGTAGGATGCCACGGGCGCGTTACATGATTATATTTTACACTTACAGCTGTCGGCAGTGATGGGGGATTCCACGGGCACGCCTTGATATTTTTGGGCTTGAGACCCTTACTAGACTGTGTGAGGATACTTAAGGTCTTGTGTCCCTAGCCCTGGTGTGACTATTGTTCATGTGTTGAAATAGTCTTTAAAAAGGTAAAACTGATTTCATTACTTTCACTTCGGCAAGGCACAGTGTACTGTTATTTTGGTTATCATATATGCGCATTCCACTTGAACATGTGGTAGATGATAATACGCTGCAAAGGATACATGAATGGGGGAAAAGTATAGAAGTTGATAGCTTGGATAGAAGTATGCTTGAAGGTGAAGTGGCTACGAAGGATGCTTGTAACACTGTCCACAAGCTTAATGGAAAAGCCCCTTCCGAATCTCCCAGCAATGCTATGGAAGTTCGGATAGCTAAAGACACTCCATTCTCCCCTAGAGATGGCGAATCTAACGCGGGTCAATTGGTAAGCTCAGGGACCACAACGGAAGAACATGGCAATCACGGGGCCAAAACTATCTCTTCACTTCAAGGTAATTTGCTCAGGCAAGCCGGAAAAGTTAGAAATTCTGGGACAGGAATTGCAAATGGCAAAACAATGCATGAAGGTATTCTCGGGTCTAAACCGGGTCAGGTTGCGGGTCAAATAGCTGAGGCGGGTCGGGAAGGAGTCTATGGGTCTATGATTATTCCTGATACTCGTGGTACAATGCAGGTTGGGAGAACCGAAGGGTCACCTACTCCCAAGGAGCCTTGTAACTCTCCTAACTTAATTAGCGCGGGAGCCAAAGGGTCACTTCATTTAATGGGGTAGCATTCATCCGCGGGAACCAAAGGGTCACTTCACTTAATGGGGCAGCATTCATCGAATTCATTGAGAGTCACTAATCAGTCCTTCCCCACTTTAACAAGCTTACTTAGCGGACTTCAACAAAAGAATCTCAATAGCTCATTTTCCTTTACTTCTTCCTTGGACATTGGAAACGTTAATAACAATCCATCTCTCTCCTCTTCTACTTCTTCAATACTTCCCGGAATCCAAGATGACACACCCCCACCTCCCTCCAAATCATCACTTCCACTCGAAATGCCTGAAAATTTCCCAACCCTTCCAAATGGCACACGCATACTATCTCCAGATGCGGGTCCGAGCTCTATCCCCTCTAATCCTATCCCTCAGTCAACACTACACGGGAGGCTAGCTGACAACATGCCCACAGATGAATCTAGAGATCATCAAGCGCATCCACCCGGTGATGCAACAAATAGAGAATTACCCCCTTATCAACGCAAAGGTTCCAATACGCCAAAGATGTTATACCCCGTATTTCCAGAGTATGTACGTGAGGGAATACATACAAAAGTTTAGCCTTAAAAGTTAAGCTTTGGACGAAAATACTTGGGCACAACTCACTAAAAGAATCGTTTTCCGACGAAACGTTTTACAAAACTCGCGTAGGATAAATTCCGGCTATGTCATTTCTAATTTTTGCGGATTTTTCCGAGAGACGTAACACTTTGGACCAACGAGAGGGCGACACTTGTCACCCTCTCATTGATGGATGTATGGACGGCAATAGGGCCGAATGGATGGCTTTCTTTGTCAAGTAGTTGGTAGGATATTTTGTGTGCAAGTTGGCTAGGTACACTTGCCCAAATCTCGCCTTACACTTGCCTAGCACTTGGCTTAATCTTGGCCATTGGTTGGCCACTTCTTGACCTATAAATACCCCTTAAGATGAAGAGTTGTTCATCCACAAACAAGCGTTCCAAGTCTTGAAATTCCCTCCCCTCTCTTGTTAAGTTTTCGTCCAAACACCCTCTCCCCCTCTAGCCTAAGTGGCCCTTGGCCGAGGCAACCCCCCTAGCCTAGCCGAAACCTACCCCCCTCCCTTGGTAGAAAAGTTGCCTTCTAGTATTGTTATAATGCCCAAAATACCCTAGCCCAAATCCCTTAGTACTTAGTTGAAGTTGGGAAGAACTTCTCAGGGTTCTGAGCTATCTGAGCGCATAAATTAGGAGCTAAACCTTGCTCAGGAGCGACGTTTAACTTGGATAATTTTTGGGCTTATCGAGGTAAATAAACTTATCCTTCTTTTGTAATTAGAGAATACATACTGTAGAAGTATAGGAATAAGTATAAATACTTAGAAGGATATTACAGAATAGAATTGAACTGTTATCACCTTAGAAGGGTATAAAAGAAGAATAATTGAACTATACTCACATAGGGTTGTTTTTACAGTAGACTGTATAACTTACCGGGTAGGGAAGTGCTGCCCAAATTTCCATAAAATAGAGAACCCTCTGCTTAGAATCACATCTGATGCCTAGACGCTGATAGACGATTTGATCATATAGTCGATTCTCTGCGCGACATACTCGACTTGGCAGGCGGATTTCGCCGAGAAGGTATGTGATTCTTCCTATACTCTTGAGCATGATATTTTAAATATATATAGTACGGTAGACGTACGTGTGTTAACTGAATAATAATTACGGCAATGTCTTCGGACTTAAGCCTGAATAATAACTACGGCAATGTCTTTTGACTTAAGCCTGAATAATAAGAATCTTGATACATTTCAAAAGAATACTAAATCATTTTTAACAGAAGAGAAACAGTTGGTTCCTAAACAACAGCTTAAGAGTTATACTAGCTTTATGGGAAGTTAGGTATAACAACTTAAGAAAGATAAAAAGAACTGGTTACTTAATTGCTTATAAAAACCTTGTATTCTGTAAGGTGTAGTAAGATTGTTGATAAGTACACATATTATGATGCTACCCGTGTTAGTGTCTTGTAATGTTGTGAAAGCGGGTCATTCTGCAGGCTTACGTTGCTAAACGGTAAGTCCATTGTATCATATATTATATCACCTACCCTCGACTTATTATACCGAGGGCTTGCCACCCTTGATGCGGGTCTATATGGCCTACGCGGTTCGTGAGACTATGCGAATCGCGGAGTTCCGTGGATTGATCATTCCGGATGTTTTAGCCCGACGCGGGGATGCCATGCGCGGTCCGTGTGACTACGCGGTCTATTGAGACTATGCGGATCGCGGAGTCCAGAGGTACCGGGTTAGCTACCCCGACGCGAGGAATACCTACGCGAGTTCACAGTGACTACGCGATCGCGGAAGTCCAGACTAGGCACGCACAATGATGCTATGGGAGATTGGCCTTGCTTCGATCATTCGCGCCTAGAAAGACCAGTTACATTATATCTATTATTGTTCTTGTTGTGATATGACACTATGTGCAATTGAACTGGTTGTATTTGCAAATGATTTTAAATACTTGATTTCATTTAAGTACTTTACAGTTTCACATACTTAGTACCTGTTGTACTGACCTCCTTCGGGGGGCTGCGTTCATGCCGCAGGTAAGGGCAAGCAGGTGCTAGATCCACATCCTTAGGATCTCTTTGCATTGGTGTCAGGAGCTCCATCTTCTCCGGAGGCTCTACTTTTGGGTATGATCTCCCTTATTGTAGATAGTTTTGTACATTCAGGGTATGGCGGGGCCCTGTCCCGCCATAGTTGTTTACTTCCTTAGAGGTCTGTAGTCCTAGTGTACAGTGGGGATGTAACTGCAAAACTTGGGTTATTTTTATATATATGCCGAAAGGCAAGCTTTTCATCAGATAAACTGTGTCTCATTTTACAACTGTTTCATGTCTTGTTTTTATATTCCGCTGATTACTCTGATGTATGACTACTTGGGTGCCCGGGTAAAGCACCAGTCACGGGCCCCGGAACGGCTCGTGACAAAAGTGGTATCAGAGCAGTTAATCCTCGGAAAGTGTCTACAGACCGTATCTAGTAGAGTCTTGATTATCGGTGTGTTGTGCACCACACCAATAATCAGGAGGCTGTAGGATATTTAGGATTGGTTTCCATTCTTCTCACTCTGAGATCGTGCCTTAGTGTTGTGTTATAAGTTGGACCCCTCTAACGTATTCCTTTCTATAACGCTTATGCCCACGCAGGCAACCCGCCTGGCGGGCAAGGCAAATGGCGGAGCCGCTAGAGGACACACCGAGAGTTACGAGGCACGTGCCCGATTCTTACCCGAGGCGATACCTCGACGGCGAGTTCCATGACGCCGCGCCAAAGAGACCACAGCATTCGCACCTCCCGCCCCACACCGGGCGGAGGAGAGTTAGGGTACAAGGAGACGGCCCGGCTATTGGCTAGGATTGTGGCTGCATACGAGGATAGCCGGACGCAGCAGCCCAGCCCATCCCGATGGCGCCGTGGTTCACCCGAGGGCAGATAGTTTGAGGCTACGGGACTTCCTGAGTTGTAGCCCGCCAGAGTTCTACGGGTCGAGACCGGAGGATGATCCGCAGGAGTTCATCCGTCAGCTACAGAGGATTATGAGAGTGATCAGGGCGTCGGAGACCGAGTCCGTGATCTTCGGTTCGCATCGGCTGCGTGATACCGCAGTCGATTGGTTTGATTCGTGGAGTTATCCCGGAGAGCACGCCCCTCGCCTACTTGGGATGAGTTCTCGAGGCTTTCTCACTCACTTCTTGCCTCCACAGATGCGAGGGCGCGGCCAACAGATTTTTATTATCGAGACAGAGGACGCACAGCCAGAGAGTACAATGTCGAAGTTCGATTCTTTGCTCGATATGTCCCTCGCATTGGTAGCGGATATGGAGGATGTGGTGCATCGCCACGCCATCGGGCTAGATGATTATATGGCCGAAGTCTTGTGCGGGTGTGTCTCTTCACCGTGCATGAACATTACCCGATGCAGCTCATGCACTCGGATGTGAGTGAGCGCAGAGACCGACGAGTCGATAGGTATCGCGATCGTAAAGCGCCAGACGGCCGGTTCTTTTGGTAGTTCTCCGGTGGACGGCCTCAAAGATAGCCTAGATTTGCACCTCACCCAGCTCGAGCACTCCCACATCATTGTCAAGACACCAGAGTATTCGGGCGTCGTGGCCCCGTGACTTCGGATTTGCAGTAGCGCGGTGCTAACTGCTCGAGGTCCGCTCAAAGGTGTCGGCCGTGGCAGTTCCATTCAGGAGTTGCAGACTTACTCGTGAGCTTGCTACACCTGTGGACAGCAGGGTCATTTTGCAAGAGTCTGTCCGAGCGCAGGCAACACGATGGTAGGGGTCACCAGGTCGGGCCGGTTCTTCATCCTCGACAGCATTTCGCCCCGAGGCAAGGTACTCATGGGCCAGCAGGTCGCGCAGAGGTCGTGGCGCGGTCTCAGCTTCTAGCGGTCCTCGTAATCGCATTTATGCCTTGTCCACCGCAGATCGTGAGGCCTCACCGATGTCGCCACAGTACCTTATCGCCTCCGATATTGATGTGTATGCCTTGATAGATCCGGTTCTACTCGCCCCATATATCTCCCTGTTGCTAGTAGGATAGGATGAGCCCGAGTCCATAGACCCTTTCGAGGTAGCTACGCCAGCTGGGTGATTCAATGGTAGCTCGGCAGTATATGGGCTTGTCTAGTGACCATTTACGCCGCCGACCTAGCCGACTTGATCGAGTCGATATGACCGATTTCGACGTGATCACGGGTATGGATTGGCTAGCTTGCTACGCCAATGTACACCGCAGGAGAGTAGTACGCCCAGCTCGGCGAGCCATTGTAGAGCGAGGAGCATCAGACGCTGGCGGGTAGGTTTATTTCCTACCTCAAGGCTAGGAAGACGGTACAGGCGGTATATCTACCATCTCGCTCGTGTTTGATACCGAGGTCGCAGCGCGATTTTCGGCCCAGAGTCGAGAATTCCCGCACGTGTTTCCGCACGACCTTCCCGTATCCTCCCGAGAGGGAGATAGAGTTTTGTATTGATGTCGCTGCACACTCGCCTATTTCCATTCCGCCATACGTGACGGCACCGCCGAGAGAGAGTCAAGGACCACCGCGAGATTTGGCCGGAGAAGCGGCTTCATCGACCTAGTGTTTCTCCCGGGAGCGCCAGATTGTTCGTGAAAAGAAGGACGACGCCGCGCATGTGTGTTGATTACAGTGCAACGAACAAGGTGACCATTAAGAATGATACCCCTTCCTGTGATTGATGATTTGTTCGACGTTGCCAGGTGCGTAGATGTTTCCAAGATTGATCCGCGATCGCTATCATCAAAGTGAAGTCGAGAGGCGATGTCCCTAGGATCGCATTCCGACCTTGACGCATTATGAGTTCGTGGTCATGTCTTTTGGTTGACCAATGCTCCGCAGATTCATGGATTTGATGAACCGAGTGTTCAAACCATTTTGGACACGCTTGATAGTGTTCATCGATGATATCTTGTTTATTCTCGCCAGAGCGCGAGCACGCGAGCATTTGGCGATCGTGGCCGATAGCTTCTCCGATCGTAGCTTATACGCCAAGTTTTCCAAATGTGAGTTTTGGTTAACTTCGTGGCTTTTCTTGGGCATATTGTCGGGCCGACGGTATTCGAGTGGATACGCCAAGATCGAGGCGCAGACTTGGCCTAGACCTACTACTCCGGCAGAGGTTCGCAGCTCGGGCCTTGCAGTTATTATCGGCGTTCAGAGAAGTTTGCTTCTATCTCTCGCACCATTGACTAGCCGACTCGTGGCGCGCTAAGTTTCAGCCGACCGATGATCAGGAGTGGTTTCCAGCTGTCGGCGAGAGATCGACGACCGCTTCCCGCTTCTACTCTTCCGCAGGTCCGCACGGTATGTCGTGGTATTGTGACGCGCCGTGCATCGGGTTGGGATGTGTGTTGATGCAGCAGGCAAGGTTATAGCGTATGCATCCCGACACCAAGAAACACGAGGAACTACCCCACCCATGATTTGAGTCGCGCCGTGATTCACGCCAAGATCTGGAGGCACTATTTGTATGGGGTTCATGTGGATATTTATACGCACTCACAAGAGCCTCCAAGATATCATCACCTGCAGAGAGCCGAACTTACGACGAGACGGTGGTTAGAGCCGCCAAGGATTATGATGTTGACATCCCGCACCACCCGGGAAGGCCAACGCCAGGGCGTATGCCTTAGTCGAGGTCGACGGGGAGCCTATCGATGCGGCACCGCAGGCGAGGGACATGGTTCGTGATTTGCACCGCTTAGCGAGCCTTGTGTCCGCTTGATTGATTCCGATAGCAGCGGGTTCGAGTTCGCGAGGTTGTCGAGTCTTCCATCGCCGGCGAGGTGAAGAGGCAATAGTTCGAGGATCCGCTTTTGACACGTTATCGTGATACCGCCTTCGTGAGGGGAAGCGGTCCTTGAGGTAGCACTTGGGGTGCTAAGGTTTGAGGGCGTGTTGTGTGTTCCAGATGTTTCGTGACTTCGGCAGAGTTCGGGAAGCACACAGCTGCGTTACTTTATCCATCCAGTGGTCGACTAAGATGTACCACGACCTTAGATCTATGTATTGGTGGATGGCTTCAAGAGGACGCTGCAGAGTTCGTAGCTCAAGGCCCGTGTTGTCGCAGTGAAGGTAGAGCACCAGAGGCCTGGTGGTTTGTTACAGACGATAGAGATCCCGACCTAGAAGTGGGAGGTGATCAACATGGACTTTATCACAGGATTACCTCGCACTCAGAGGAGACATGATTTTATATGGGTTATCGTCGACAGTCGATTTAAATCAGCCCACTTTCTTCCCGTTAGACGACTTTTTCTACCGAGGATTATGCCGCACTTTACATCCGAGAGATCGCCGATCGCATGGAGTTCCTATTTCGATCATATCGCATGCAGGAGCCCGCCACGCTAACTTCTGGAGGTCCTTCCAGAAGGGTTTAGGGACGCAGGTGAGCCTGAGTACTGCATTCCATCCACAGATAGACGGACAGGCAGAGCGCACTATCCAGACTCTTGAGGATATGTCATGAGCCCGTGTTATTGACTTCGTGGGTAGCCGAGGATCATTTGCCTCTAGTTGAGTTCGCAGATAATAATAGCTACCACTCCAAAGATTCGACGACGCCATGAGGCCTTGATGGAGGAAGTGCAGACGCCTATAGGCTGGTTCGATGGGCGAGGTACGCTAGTGGGACCGCACTTGGTGCAAGAAATGGATAAGGTGAAGCTTATCCGAGAGTGGCTATCGATACTCGTAGTCGATGTAAATCGATGCAGATCATCGCCGCCAGATCCGGAGTTCGCAGCTGATGATTGGGTTTTTCAAGGTGTCACCCACGGCGGTGTGATGAGATTCGGAAGAAAGGGAAACTCACCAAGGTACATTGGGCCCTATCGACATCCGCAGGTAGGCGCTGTTTACGAGTTGGATCCGCCGTCCGATCCGGAGGCAACAGATCCAGATTTCACGCTTACGCCGGTAAGATGTATCGGGATCCATCTGTGGTACACCCGATTGACGATGTCCAGTGACCGGCGGGTTATCGATGAGAGATTCCCATAGCGATAATCGATCGCCGTTAGCGTCATGACGACGGACGGGCTTCCGCCAAAAGTCTTGCGCGAACGAGCTCGTGGAGTGAGATAACGTGAAGTCGGCGAGGACATGAGGCGTATATCTCACCTATTCCCACACCTCCGTAATTCACTTTCCTACTTGTAAATTTTCATTATCGCTTATGCCTAAGTGTTGTTTTGTGGCCGTGTGGCATTTGCAAACCGCTTAAGTTATGAAGAACCTTATCGTTATCCTGCTGGAAGCGAACATTCGACGAATGTTTCTAAGGCGAGGGAGAATGTTATACCGTATTTCCAGAGTATGTACGTGAGGAATACGCATAAAAGTTTAGCCTTAAAAGTTAAGCTTTGACGAAAATACTGGGCACAACTCACTAAAAGAATCGCTTTTCCGACGAAACGCTTTACAAAACTCGCATAGATAAATTCCGCTTATGTCATTTCTAATTTTTATGGGATTTTTCCGAGAGACGTAACACTTTGGACCAACGAGATGGTAATCGTTATACCCCGTAGTTGCAGGTGGTATGTATGTGAGGACGACGCATTTGCACGCAGTAAAATTTTGAAAAGAAAGAAAGATGTGAGTTTTCACTAAAAGTTTCCGTTATTTGTGAAGAAAAAGGTTCGTTAATGGGAATTGATTCCTGATTTGGTATTTGGACTTCATAGATTATATTAGAATTTTGAGATTTTATTTTCTGAAATGGTCACGCTGGGCCCACGGAGAAATTTACGCTTGTGGGCCCGCTTTGTTTTTGAGATTTCAGAATTGATATTTTCAAGACGAAATATTCTGGCGACCGGGGCGACACGTGTCACCCCATGGCACCTCGCCGATTTTACATTTGTGCACAACACCTTGGTTGAGTCGCTTCGACTAAACGCTTACAGAATCTGCGGCGGAAAATTCCGCTATGTCGCTTTTGTATTTTTGGCGGATTTTTCCGAGAGACGAAACATTTTGGACCAACGGAGGGTGACATGTGTCACCTCACAACGGAGACAAGTGGGCGACTTGGCCGATTTGGGAGTGGCAAGTCAGCAGATATTTGTGTAGATTTTTGTAGGGTTTTAAGGAGTAGGGCTAGGTGCACTTGGCTTGATCTTGGCCTTACACTTGCCTTGCACATGGCTTAATCTTGCCATTGGTTGGCCTTTGGTTTTGCTATAAATACCTCCTCAGGAAGACTTATTCATTCACTCCTCACTTTGTCTAAGTCTTGAAATCCTCCTCCTCTAGTAGCTCTCGCCCTAAGCCTCTCCTCCTCCTCCTCGTGGCCTTTGGCCGAGAAGCGGTCCCCTTGTGGTGCTAGCCATGGGTACCCCTAGCCTAGTTGTTTTCGCATAATACCCTTTGTGGTATAGAAATACTCCTAGTATTGTTATAATGCCCAAAATACCTTAGCCTCAGTACCTTGTAGTATTCCAAAGATACCTTTTACGTAGAGTCCGAAATACTACCTTTGTCCTTTTAGTCTCAAACTGAAACCCTAAGGAAATCTTCATACTTGGTCAAGTATTTGAGCAGGTTGGTTAGAACTTCTGGGGTTGTTGGAGTGGTTTGAGCGCACTGAGCTGAGCTAAACCTTGCTCGTGATCGACATTATAACTTGATAATTTTGGGCTTATCGAGGTAATTATCTTGTCCTCTATTGTAATTGGAAATTACATGTTTGTTAGAATATATAGTTGAAGATACTATATATGGAACTATACTTAGTATTCGCAATGTCTTTTGACTTAAGCCCAAGAATAAAGAATCGAATCGAATCAGATTTACATAGGATCAGACAAAGAGACTTGTAGAATTGTACACGCCCGTTAGACGTAAACCCTCGGTTGGCTTGGCAGCCTACCGATAGAGAGGAGATTTACGCTGTCATGGAGGTCGCTAATTTTTCTATAGAAAGATAGAAACTTATGTTTTGGGGTTAATAGACGCTTGTGACCTTTATAGTGAAAGTACTAAGAGTAGCGTATTCTACTCGAGTCGGAAAGGGCCAGTGCGTTGTAGATTGGAGCATTTTTCTTATTGTCGATAAATCGTCGCGAGGTATGTGAACCTCTTCCTATCTTTTCTAGCATGATTGTTGTGGAACTATGTAGTACCAGACGCATACGTGCTAAGTGATTTGGTTGGTTTAAAACATAGGGTGTTATAATAGCTTTACGGGAAGTTAGTTATAACGACCTTATGTAAGTGAAAATGGTTTATCGATGTTAGAAGTTAAGAGACTTGATCTTATAAGATAAGAGACTTAACTTATTTGTTTTAATGTGGATGTTGTGTGAAACCTCATTCGTGAGTAATGAGTACTTGGTTTTAAAGGGATAATGTTTTACCGATTTCGAATCGAACGTGTATCGGCTGCACCACCGCAGCGCTAATAAAGGAAAATGTATTGAATAATGATGTGTTGTATTAAAACCAGTAGAAACCTCCATCCGCATAGAAACTAAGATGAGACAAAATGATATTACATTTTCTAGATCATGGTCATTGTAATAAGAATGTTGTAAACAAGAATAACCTACTCTCACGTGAGACATATATTACTCAATTGTTCTAAAAAGGAATCAAGTGATTAAGTTTGGGAACTATGAAACCATTTGAAAATGAAGCTTGAGTAATCAAACTAGGCAAACCGAACTTAGGAAAAGAATGTCATATTTGATTTTGAAAAGGAATGTGGGTTGGTCATTCTAATACTACGTATCGGGTGACTTTTATGTATAATGGATCTCTTTTAAAAGAACTTAACGATGTAGTACTTTGGGGTTAAAAACCCGACTTTGGTATAAATGGAAGTACTTTGAGTTGTTGTGAAACTTGCCTATGCTTGTTGTTGTGAAACTTGCCTATGCTTGTTGTCAGAAACTCGCCATGCTTGTTGTGGAAACTTGCCTATGCTTGTGATGATAGCCTTTGTTGCAAGTGTGGTATTTCGCGTTACCGCGTCTCGACAGAGGCCTCCGACTTGTCGAGAACTTACTCGACGCGTCGGGCGTGATGGAGAATTCCACCGTATGTTTCCATTTTGATTATCGCTCGTTGCCGATGTCACATGGACATGTCTACACCGACGCAGACTCCGGCACGCGTTACGCGTCGGGTTGATTACCCGATATATTGTTATTGTGGTTACATGGACATGTCTACACCGAGGTAGAATTCCGGCACGTGGCTACGCGCAGGTTGATCACCCAAAGATATTATTGTTGATGTCACGGACGCGTTCACACCGAGGTAGAATTCCGGCACGTGGCCACGGGGCATTGGTATTATTGTTGCATCATGGACACGCCTACACCGGCGCAGATTCCGGCACGCGCCACGACGCGAACATGATTGATGTTGTGGGCGTGAGACCCATAGTTATATTTGAGTAATGACTTGAGGCGTGAGTCCCCGATCGATATGATCGCTTATGTTGTGAATCAGAGTTTGGTTATCATACATGTCTCCCGCTTTATATAGACTAGTATGATTTCATTACGCATTTTTACAGCTTTCACATACTGGTACTGCCAGATCGACCTCCTTCGGGCCGCGCTCACGCCGCAGTAGAGGTACATCGGCCGTGATCCCCGCCTTAGGATCACAGCAAGTCAGACGGGAAGCTCCGCTTCTTCTGAGGCTTATCTTTTGGTACGTGTTCCCTCGAGTCAGGTTCTGTACATTCTGTGGTATGGCGGCCCCGTCCCCGGCCATAGTCGTTGTAAATCTTAGAGGTCCGTAGTATCATTGCGGCAAGGTTGTAAAAGGATTAAACTGCTCGTGTTTTATGTATATACCAAGGCAACCGCTTTGGTTGGCCTGCTTATTATTATATCTTTTGTTTCATGACTCATGTTTTATTTTCCGCTGGTTTTCTCGATGTTGTATCACTAGGGTGCCCGGATAAGGCACAAGAACGCCCCGAACGGTCGTTACAAAAGTGGTATCGTGAGCGCTTAATCTCTGAAAGTGTCTACGCACTGCGTCTAGTAGAGTCTTGATTATCGGTGTGTCAGGCACCACATCTATAATCGTGAGGCTATAGGACATTTAGGATTGGTTTCCATTCTTCTCATTCCGAGATCGTGCCTTAGAGTCAGAAGCTGGGACCCTCCGACGATCTCGCTTTTACCGCTTATGCCTCCGCGCAGTGGCAACCAGAGCCCAGAGGGCAAGCGCACGAGGGTGCCGCTAGTGAGATACGAGGAGTACGAGGGCGCAGCCCGCACAAGACTGAGGTCAGGCTTCGACGGCGGTTTTGCGGACGCCGCCACCCAAAGAGAGGTTGAGCCGCAAAGAATGGCCGCCGAGACCGCAGACTCGAGCCTCCAGCCTCCACCGCGCAGGAGACGGGTTACGCGAGATGGCTCAGCGGCCGCCGTGGTCGTGGCTGTACGGCGAGAGGTCGACGCAGCAGCCTGGCTTCCAGAGACCGCGGTGCACCCGAGAGCAGATAGTTGAGGTCGCGGACTTTTCCGAGTCAGAGCCCGCCAGAGTTTTACGGGTCGAGGCTCGAGGATGATCCGCAGGAGTTCATCCGGCAGCTAGCCGATCACGCGGGTGATCAAGGCTTCGTAAACCGAGTCCGGACCTTGTTCGCGACGGCCGCGTGATACCGCAATGATTGGTTTGATTCACTGAGCTTTCCCGGGAGAGTACGCACTCCAGCAGATGGGATGAGTTTTCGGGCTTTCTCACGCACTTCTGCCTCCGCATTTAGGAGGGCACGCCGACAAATTTTTGATGCTTAGACAGAGCGCGCACGTCGGGAGTACAATGGAGTTCGACTCATCGCCCTGTGACGCCCCAAATGGTAGCTAGTATGGAGGATCGAGTGCACCGATATGTTTCGTGGCTCGATGATTACATGTCGAGGCATGTTCAGAGTAGCTTTCACCGGCATGGACATTGCCCGCACGCAGCTCATGCACCAGATGCGAGGTACGAGAGGTCGACGGAACGACCGATCGCCAGTAAGAGGCCGTGACATCGTGGTCTTTTACTTTCGAGGCGGACCGCCAAGAAGATATTAGTTTTGCACCTCCGCCCGGCAGAGTGGTCCTCCACAACCTTCAGAGTATTCGGAGCGTCGTGGCTCCAGGTTCAGTTTCTGGAAGCGGCGTGTTGGCAGATGCGTCACCCCTACCTCGGTGGTCGATGGTAGACCGCATTTCGGGAGTGTCGCTGCCAGGAGCTTGTTATTTTGGCGGCACAGGCCATTTTGCAGGAACCGTTATACTCAGATTTCCGCAGTATGTACGCGAGCGCCAGACGTATTATAATTTGAGCCTTAAAGTTGGCTAGTTTCAAATTTGTACACAACACCCGATTAGAGTCGTTGACGAACGTTTCCATTAGCTGTAGGGAAAATTCCGCTATGTCATTTATAATTTTATGGATTTTTCCGAGAGACGAAACATTTTGGACCAACGAGAGGGCTTACACTTGTCACCCTCTAATCGGAAGGAGTGGACTGACGAAAGTGGGAAGGTTGGCACGCTTTTTGTGCATTATTTTTGGTCAAGGAGTTGGTAGGATATTTTGGGTAGATGGATAAGGTTGCATACGGCTTAATCTTGACCTTACACTTGCCTAACACTGACGGATCTCGCCATTGGTTGGCCTTCACTGACCTATAAATACCCTCTAGTTGAAGACTTTCTTCATCCAAAACTTGAGCAATCTAACTAAGTCTCAAAATACTCCCTCTCCTCGAGCTTTCGCCCACCACACCCCCTCCCCTCGAGAGCCCTTGGCCGAGAGCCACCTCCTCCCCTTTGAGGTGTTTTGCCGTGGTACCCCAGCCTAGTTGTCTCGTATAAATACCCCTTTGTGGTATAGAAATACTCTCCAAGTATTGTTATAATGCCCAAATACTCGCCCAAATACCTTGTAGTATTCCCAAGGTTACACTTTTACAAAAGCCTAAAATACTATTATACTTCCTCACCACAAAAACGAAACCCTAAGTAAATCTTCACCCGTAGTTGAAGTCATAAGTAGAAGTTGGTTAGAACTTCTAAGGGTTGGTTGGAACGGATCGAGCGCCGAGTAGTGAGCTAAACGTTGTTCAGATCGACATATAAACTCGGATAATTTTGGGCTTATCGAGGTAAACATTCTCGACCTTCGTTGTAATTGGAAATTACATGTTGTAGGAGTATATAGTTAAGTATACTATATATAGAATCGAACATAGTTGTGCGCAATGTCTTTTGACTTAAGCTCGATTAATACTTACGAATGTCTTGCGACTTAAGCTCAATTTAAAGAAGAGAATCGAATCAGAATTACATAGGATCAGACATGCGAGACTTGTGTAACATTACCGTAGTAGAATTGTACACGCCCGGTTAGACGTGTTAACCCCCTCGGTTGGCTTGGTAGCCGCCTCGATAGAGGAGGAGATTTACGCCGCCATGGAGGTGCGCCAATTTTTCCGTAATATTCTACGCCGATCTAAAGATATTAATAGCGCTTTGTGGCCTCTATAGGTTGTAGTACTACGTGTGGAGTGATCCGCTGACCGAGAGTGTAGCCGACGGTTTGAGGTACTGGAGCGCTTTTGCTATTAGTCGATAATCGCCGCGAGGTATGTGAACCTCTTCCTATTTGTTCTAGCATGATATGTGTATAACTATGTAGTACTGCAGACGCATATATGTTTAATGTATTTGATTGGTTTGAAACATAAAGTGTTATAACGCTTTATGGGAAGTTGGTTATAACAATTTTATGTAGGTAAGAAAGTACTTGTGGTTTTTAAGAGGTAACTCGATTTGAACTATAACCAAGCTATGTGATAATAAAGAACTTGAAGTATTTCAAAAGATTTTTGAATCATTTTGAGAGAAGAAGTAATACTTGGTTTTTGAAACTTAAGAGTTATACTAGCTTTATGGGAAGTTAGGTATAACGGCTTAAAATGTTTTACCGATTTCGAAATCGTAATGTGTATCGACAAACCACCGCAGCTGCTAATAAAAGGAAATGTTTTGGACAGATTTAGTATTATTAAAACCAAGAGAAACTTCCATCCGCATAGAAGCTAAGATGAGACAAAATGACATTTCCTAGATCATGGTCGCTTAATAAGATTGATTATAAACAAGAATAACCTACTCACTTATAAGACATAGGTTTCTCAAAACGCTTAAAGGAGAATTATGTTTTAAAGGATTTAAAACTATGAACTACTAAACCTTTTTCTAAAATGAGAAACTTGAGCATTCAAATTAGGCAAACTTGAACGCTTGGAAAATAAGGTTGTTACTTGATTTTACAAAGGAAAGCATTTTGGTTTACTTAACAATGTTAGTCACTCAAATTTTATACTACGTATCGGGTGACCTTTGTAAAAGAAATGGATCTTAAAGGGAATTTAACTGACGTAGTACTTTAAGGTTAAAATCCGGACTTTGACATAAAATGAAAGTACCTTGAGTCGTGTGTAACTTGCTTATGCTTGTTGTTATGAAACTTGACCATGTTATGTGTGATAGCCTTGTTGTGCAAGTATCGTGTTCTACTCGACTACCGGTCATCCGGAATGTATTTCACTTGATTACGGGTCATCCGAATGTATTTCACTTGATTACACGGGTCTCATCCGAATGTATTTCACTTGATTACCGGTCATCCGAATGTATTTCACTTGATTACACGGGTCATCCGAATGTATTTCACTTGATTACACGGCTCATCCGGAATGTATATCACTTGACTACCGGCTCATCCGAATGTATTTCATCGACTACCGGTTCATCCGGAATGTATTCCACACGCTTTCTATATCGGGTCCATAAGACGGGCCGAGACCGTTATACGATCACATGATTTGTACCTAGATCACGGCAGCTGAGGAAGAAGTTCCACGTACGAGGGATGACTTTGAGGCGCGAGTCCTCGACTTGACATGATCGCTTCATGTTGTGAATCGTAGTTTGGTTATCATACATGTCTCCGCTTTATATAGACTATTATGATTTCATTTACGTGATTTTACGCTTTCACATACTGTACCGTCAGATCGACCTCCTTCTGGGGCCGCTCACGCCGCAGTAAAAGGTACATCGCATTGCCGATCCTCGCTTTAGGATCACCTTTCAACAGATTGGAAGCTCCGTTCCTTCGAGGCTTATCTTTTGCATGTTACTCGAGTCCGTAGATTCTTATACATTCTGTGGTATGGCGTGGCCCCGTCCCGCCATACCGTTGTAAAAATCTTAGAGGTCCAGAGTAATCGCTGCAAGTGTGGTTTGTAAAAGGATAACCGTCGTATTTATGTATATACGATGAAGGCAATCGCTTGGTTGGCCTGCTTATTTATCTTTTCTCTTAATTCATGTTCATGTTTTTTATTTCCGCTGATTTTCTCTGATGTTGTATCACCAGGTGCCCGGTAGGCACTACCACGCCCGGTTCGGTCGTGACAAAAGTGGTATCGAGCGCTTAGTCCTCTGAAAGTGTCTACGCACCGCGGTCTAGTAGAGTCTTGATTATCGGTGTGTCAGTGCACCACATCTATAATCGTGAGGTCGCAGGACATTTAGGATTGGTTTCTATTCTTCTCATTCCGAGATCGTGCCTTAGAGTCAGGGTGTGATAAATCGGACCCTCCGACGTATTCCTTTCATTTACCGCTTATGCCTCCGCAGTGCAACCTGAGCCCGACGGGCAAGGCAATGAGGAGTCGCAGTGAGATACGAGGAGTACGAGGGCGCAGCCCTGCCAAGACTGAGACAAGATTCGACATGGTTTCGCGACGCCAAAGACCAAAGAGAGTTTAGAGCCGCAGCAGTTGGTCGCCGAGACTACAAGACTGAGCCTCCACCCCACACTGAGCCGATGAGACGGGTACAAGGAGATGGCGCCATCGCCGTGGTCGTGGCGATATGAGGATAGGCCGGATGCAGCAGCCCAAATTTCAAAGAACACCCGTAGTTCACCCCGAGCGCATGGGCTGAGGCTACGACTTCCCGAGTCAGAGCCTCCAGTGTTCTATGGATCGAGCCGAGGACGACCTCGTGAGTTTATCCGACACCTACACGATCATGAGAGTGATCGAGCCTCGCAGGCGTAGTCGGTGGTATTGGTTCGCATCACCGCGTGATACCGCAGCTTGACCGGTTTGATTCGCGAGCCGCCCCGGAAGAGCATGCACTTCCAGCATTGGGGACGAAGTTCTCGAGGGCATTTCTTGCACATTTCTTGCCTCCACAGATGAGGGCTCGGGCCGGCGATTTTTGACATCGAGGCGTGACGGCGACGCCTAGAGAGTACAATGTGGAGTTCGACTCATTAGCTCAGATGTTCCCGCCAGAGTAGCGATATGGAGGATGAGTACACCGCCACGCCACCGGGCCGACGACATTGGCAGAGGCTTGTACGGTGTAGCTCTTCACCGGCATGGACATTGCCCGCATACAAGCTCATGCACTAGGATGCGAGGCACGAGAGGTCGACGGAACGACCGAGATCGCAGTAAGAGGCCGCAATGCAGGTCCTTTGGTAACTTTCGAGGCGGACCGCCTCAGCTAGCCTAGTTATGTACCTCCGCCAAGATGCAGTGGTCCTCCGCGCCTTCGTGTCGCTCGGTATTCGAGCCGGTCGAGCTCCGTGGCTTCCGTTCACTGTGTTTACGCGAGTGCTAGCGCCAGGATTCATGTCCCTCAGCCGCACGATGTGGCAAACATCATCCCGAAATGTCGCTTTTTATCGGGTGCTTGCTTCACCGCGGCGTCGGGCCATGTGACGAGATCGTGGTTATAGGAGAGGTACCGCAGCTGGCGTAGCTTACCGGATCGCGGCGTGTTCATCGCTTTCAAGTATGCGCCTGCAGGCGCACTTATGATTAGAGTGGAGCGGTAGCTTCGTATATCCTTAACCATCTAGAGGCTTGTATGTTTTGATGTTATGTTAATGTGTTAAGTGTTATGTTCGGATAGCTTTGTGCTAAAATGTGATTTAGGAACCCGTCAGGGAAAAGGTAAGCTCGGGTGAGAAAATGATGAACCTTAGAATATTACGCTTGAGACCTTAGATGTGCGCCGCCTCGAGTACAAGATTTTGCGAGTGATCCTTGTCGAGTGCATTTTATGCCTAGAATATATTGTGTGATAAGTCTCTGGTTGGGTAAATGAAAGTGGTATCTTTCATGATGTGATTAGCAAGGTTGTTCGATCGAGAAACGAGAGAGCTCGGATGCAGGCTCGGCCGAGGACGTCGCGGTCAACCCGTGAGCCCGAATGGCGTGGGTCACTGTGGTCCCGCCAGCGGTAGGGTCACGAGGGTGCTAGGCCCAAGTTTAGATGACCATCGTAAGACTTCCTGGATATGTTCCACCTGAAGCGTATCGTGAAGGCCAAGGGCCTTAAGGAAGATCGAGGCTAGTAAGATAACCAAGTTGGAGGTGGTGACTCCAAGGTTTGGAGAACTGAAGCGATGACTGAAGTGTGGTACGTATACTGGAAGAGTTCAAGAGTTCGAGAAGAGTACGACGAGTAAGGGTAGAGGCGAGCATGTATTGCGAGCATAGATATGATCATTTCTTGTAAGGGAGAAGGTGCGAAGGATGTATATTTTAGACCTCGTGAATCGCACGCATCCGGCACCATTTGTTGGGTCGCGGAGTGACACTAGAACCTCGCGCAAAGTGACAAAAGTTTGTGATGTTAGAGGAGTTTCCTCGTGGACTCGGATATAAGTATTTGCGCGCACGTGTTGTTTCGTGGCTTGTGGCGCTGCAACTTATTAGAAGAACTTTATCGTTATCCGTCTTGAGAAGGAACATTCGGGACGAATGTTTCTAAGGAGGGGAGAATGTTATACCCCGTATTTCCAGAGTATGTACGTGAGCGCGTACGTATTATAATTTGAGCCTTAAAGTTGGCTAGTTTCGAAATTTGTACACAACACCCGATTAGAGTCGTTTTTCGACGAAACGTTTCCACAGCTTTCGTAGGGAAAATTACGGCTATGTCATTTATAATTTTTTCGGATTTTTCCGAGAGACGAAACAATTTTGACCAACCAGATGGCTTACACTTGTCACCCTCTAATTGGAAGGAGTGGACGGACGAAAGTGGGAAGGTTGGCACGTTTTTTGTGCATTATTTTTGGTCAAGGAGTTGGTAGGATATTTTGGGTAGATGGATAAGGTTGCACATGGCTTAATCTTGACCTTACACTTGCCTAACACTGACGGATTCGCCATTGGTTGGCCTTCACTTGACCTATAAATACCCTCTAGTTGAAGACTTTCTTCATCCAAAACTTGAGCAATCTAACTAAGTCTCAAAATACTCCCTCCCTCGAGCTGGCCCACCACACCCCCTCCCCTTTGAGAGCCCTCGGCCGAGAGCCACCTCCTCCCTTTGAGGTGTTTTGCCGTGGTACCCCCAGCCTAGTTGTCTCGTATAAATACCCCTTTGTGGTATAGAAATACTCTCCAAGTATTGTTATAAGGCCCAAATACCGGGGCCCAAATACCTGGTAGTCGTCCCAAGGTTCCACGTTTCCAAAAGCCCCGAAAATACTATTATACTTCCTCACTACAAAAACGAAACCCTAAGTAAATCTTCACCCGTAGTTGAAGTCATAAGTAGAAGTTGGTTAGAACTTCTAAGGGTTGGTTGGAACGGATCGAGCGCCCGAGTAGAGCTAAACGCTGTTCAGATCGACATATAAACTCGGATAATTTTGGGCTTATCGAGGTAAACATTCTTGACCTTCACAGAATTGGAAATTACATGTTGTGAGTATATAGTTAAGTATACTATATATAGAACTGAACATAGTTGTGCGGCAATGTCTTTTGACTTAAGCTCGAATAATACTTACGCAATGTCTTGCGACTTAAGCTGAATTTAAAGAAGAGAATCGAATCAGAATTACATAGATCAGTATTACGAGACTTGTGTAACATTACCGTAGTAGAATTGTACACGCCCGGTTAGACGTGTTAACCCCGTTGGCTTGGTAGCCTCGATAGAGGAGGAGATTTACGCTGTGTGGGAGGCCGCTAATTTTTCTCAGAGAATATTCTACGCCGATCTAAAGATATTAATAGGCGCCAGTGGCCTCTATAGGTTGTAGTACTACGTGTGGAGTGATCCGCTGATCGAGAGTGTAGCCGACGGTTTGAGGTACTTGAGCGCTTTTGCTATTAGTCGATAATCGTCGCGAGGTATGTGAACCTCTTCCTATTTGTTCTAGCATGATATGTGTATAACTATGTAGTACGCAGACGCATATGTTTAATGTATTTGATTGGTTTGAAACATAAAGTGTTATAACGGCTTTATGGGAAGTTGGTTATAACACTTTATGTAGGTAAGAAAGTACTTGTGGTTTTTAAGAGGTAATCGATTTGAACTATAACCGGTCAAGCTATGTGATAATAAAGAACTTGAAGTATTTCAAAAGATTTTTGAATCATTTTGAGAGAAGAAGTAATACTTGGTTTTGAAACTTAAGAGTTATACTAGCTTTATGGGAAGTTAGGTATAACGGCTTAAAATGTTTTATCGATTTCGGAAATCGAACGTGTATCGACAAACCATCGCAGTTAATAAAAGGAAATGTTTTGGACAGATTTAGTATTATTAAAACCAAGAGAAACTTCCATCCGCATGTAAGCTAAGATGAGACAAAATGACATTTCCTAGATCATGGTCTTAATAAGATTGATTATAAACAAGAATAACCTACTCACTTATAAGACATAGGTTTCTCAAAACGCTTAAAGGAGAATTATGTTTTAAAGGATTTAAAACTATGAACTACGTAAACCTTTTTCTAAAATGAGAAACTTGAGCATTCAAATTAGGCAAACTTGAACGCTTGGAAAATAAGGTTGTTACTTGATTTTACAAAGGAAAGCATTTTGGTTTACTTAACAATGTTAGTCACTCAAATTTTATACTACGTATCGGTGACCTTTGTAAAAGAAATGGATCTTAAAGGGAATTTAACGGACGTAGTACTTTAAGGTTAAAATCCGGACTTTGACATAAAATGAAAGTACCTTGAGTCGTGTGTAACTTGCTTATGCTTGTTGTTATGAAACTTGACCATGTTACGGTGATAGCCTTGTTGTGCAAGTACTGTGTTCTACTCGACTACCGGGTCATCCGGGAATGTATTTCACTTGATTACCGGGTCATCCGGGAATGTATTTCACTTGATTACCGGGTCTCATCCGGGAATGTATTTCACTTGATTACCGGGTCATCCGGGAATGTATTTCACTTGATTACGGGTCATCCGAATGTATTTCACTTGATTACCGCTCATCCGAATGTATATCACTTGACTACCGGCTCATCCGGAATGTATTTCATCGACTACCGGTTCATCCGGGAATGTATTCCACACGTTTCTATATTGGGTCCATAAGATGGGCCGAGACCTGTTATACGTATCACATGATTTGTACCTAGACTGCCGGCAGTGAGGAAGAAGTTCCACTGGCATGAGGGATGACTTTGAGGGCGTGAGTCCCTGACTTGACATGACTGCTTCTATGTCAGGAATCGTAGTTTGGTTATCATACATGTCTCCCGCTTTATATAGACTATTATGATTTCATTTACGATTTTACGCTTTCACATACTTGGTACTCAGATCGACCTCCTTCTGGGCCGCTCACGCCGCAGTAAAAGGTACATCGGCCGCCGATCCCCGCTTTAGGATCACCTTTCAACAGATTGGAAGCTCCGCCTTCCTGAGGCTTATCTTTGCATGTTACTCGAGTCCGTAGATTCTTATACATTCTGGGTATGGCGGTGGCCCCGTCCCGCCATACCGCTGTAAAAATCTTAGAGGTCCAGAGTAATCACAGGCGGTGGTTTGTAAAAGGATAATTGTTCGGTATTTATGTATATATGATGAAGGCAAATCGCTTGCTGGCTGCTTATTTATCTTTTCTCTTAATTCATGTTCATGTTTTTATTTCACGATTTTCTCGATGTTGTATCACTAGGGTGCCCGGTAAGGCACCGCCACGGCCCGGTTCGGGTCGTGACAGAATCGCCCAACCAAGGGTAGCACGGATGTTACGACTCACCACGGATCGATGGTCGTTCATCGCCTTCATAGCATGCCACAGGCAGTGCCTATGATTAGAGTGAGCGGTAGCTTGTGTATATCCTTAACCTCTAGAGTTTTGGTATGCTTGTTATGATGGTCTCATTATTGTGTGCTATGTACGAATAAGCGTTGTGTTAATTGTGAGTTTGAAAACATGTTTAGTTGGGAGGTTACGATGGGCATGGTAAGTGTGAACCTTAGACTATGTCACGATCGAGACCTTAGGGTAAGGTCGCTTGAGATTAAAGATTCGCTTTATGTTTGACCTTTATCGAGTAGTAGTATACGTGGGATTTATTTGTGTGATAAGTCCGTGGGTAGTGTGAGATGGAAGTGGTAGCTTTCATGATGTGAATTAGTAAGATTGTTCCGGATCGGGGAACAAGAGTTTGGCGAGGTTGGGGGGTCGGGTTGAGGACCATTTGCGGGTCAACCCGTAACCCGGTTTGGGGTGGGGTCGGTGGTCCCGCCAGTGGTAGGGTCACGAGGATGCTAGGCCCAAGTTTGTATGATCATCGTATGAGTTCGTGGACGCGCTTCGACTGTGAGCGGTTCGTAAGGCCGGAATGGCCTTAAGGAAGTTTGAGGTTAGTAAGATGACCAAGTTTGAGGTAGTGACTCCGCAGATTTTCGAACGGAGGTAATGACTGAAGTATGGTACGATCGGAGAGTTCGAGTGTTCGAGAAGCGGTACAACGAGTAAGGGAGGAAGATAACGTGTGTTATTTCGCGCTGCCGGCATCGCAACTCGTTAGAGGAACTTTATCGTTATTCGACTTGAGAAGGAACATTCGACAAATGTTTCTGGGAGGGGAGAATGTTATACCCGTAGTTGCAGTGGTATGTATGTGAGGACGACGCACGAGAGTACGGTAAAAATTTTGAAAAGAAAGAAAGATGTGAGTTTTCACTAAAAGTTTCCTGCTATTTGTGAAGAAAAGGTTCGTTAATGGGAATTGGATTCCCGATTTGGTATTTGGACTTCATAGATTATATTAGAATTTTGAGATTTTATTTTGGAAATGGTCACGCTGGGCCCACGGAGAAATTTACTGTTTTGTGGGCCCGCTTTGTTTTTGAGATTTCAGAATTGGATATTTTCTAAGACGAAATATTCTGGCGACCGGGGCGACACGTGTCACCCCATGTGGCACCCGGCCGATTTTACATTTGTGCACAACACCCTTGCCGAGTCGTTTTCGACTAAACGCTTTGCGTAACTGGCGAAGGAAAATTCGGCTATGTCGCTTTTGTATTTTTGCGGATTTTTCCGAGAGACGAAACATTTTGGACCAACGGAGGGCGACACGTGTCACCTCACAACGGAGACAAGTGGCGCTGGCCGATTTGGAGGGCAAGTTGTGCTAGATATTTGTGTAGATTTTTGTAGGGTTTTGGAGTAGGGGCTAGGTGCACTTGGCTTGATCTTGGCCTTACACTTGCCTTGCACATGGCTTAATCTTGGCCATTGGTTGGCCTTTGGTTTTGCTATAAATACCCTCCTCAGTGAAGACTTATTCATTCACTCCTCACTTTTCTAAGTCTTGAAATCCCTCCTCCTCTAGTAGCTCTCGTCCTAAGCCTCCCCTCCTCCTCCTCCTCGTGGCCTTTGGCCGAAGCGGTCCCCTCAGGAAAGCAATGCTGGTACCCCTAGCCTAGTTGTTTCGTGATAATACCCCTTTGTCAGGTATAGAAATACTCCTAGTATTGTTATAATGCCCAAAATACCTTAGCCTTGTACCTTGTAGTATTCCAAAGATACCTCTTTACGTAGAGTCCGGAAATACTACCTTTGTCCTTTTAGTCTCAAACCAAAACCCTAAGGAAATCTTCATAGTTGGTCAAGTATTTGAGCAGGTTGGTTAGAACTTCTAAGGGTTGTTTGGAGTGGTTTGGAGCGCACTGAGCGAGCTAAACCTTGCTCAGATCGACATTATAACTTGATAATTTTGGGCTTATCGAGGTAATTATCTTGTCCTCTATTGTAATTGGAAATTACATGTTTGTTAGAATATATAGTTGAAGTATACTATATATGGAACTATACTTAGTATTCGCAATGTCTTTTGACTTAAGCTCAAGAATAAAGAATCGAATCGAATCAGATTTACATAGGATCAGTAAAGAGACTTGTGTAGAATTGTACACGCCCGGTTAGACGTAAACCCTCTCGGTTGGCTTAGCCGGCCTCGATAGAGGAGAGGAGATTTACGCCATGTGTGTGAGGTCACGAATTTTTCTATAGAAAGATAGAAACTTATGTTTTGGGGTTAATAGACGCCATGACCTTTATAGTGAAAGTACTAAGAGTAGCGTATTCTACTCGAGGTGGAAAGGGCTAGTGCGTTGTAGTACTTGGAGCATTTTTCTTATTGTCGATAAATCGTCGCGAGGTATGTGAACCTCTTCCTATCTTTTCTAGCATGATTGTTGTGAACTATGTAGTACGGTAGACGCATACGTGCTAAGTGATTTGGTTGGTTTAAAACATAGGGTGTTATAATAGCTTTATGGGAAGTTAGTTATAACGACCTTATGTAAGTGAAAATGGTTTATCGATGTTAGAAGTTAAGAGACTTGATCTTACAAGATAAGAGACTTAACTTATTTGTTTTAATGTGGATGTTTGTGTGAAACCTCATTCGTGAGTAATGAGTACTTGGTTTTTAAAGGGATAATGTTTTACTGATTTCGGGAATCAGAATGTGTATCGGCTGCACCACCGCAGTTAATAAAGGAAAATGTATTGAATAATGATGTGTTGTATTAAAACCAAGAGAAACCTCCATCCGCATAGAAACTAAGATGAGACAAAATGATATTACATTTTCTAGATCATGGTCATTGTAATAAGAATGTTGTAAACAAGAATAACCTACTCTCACGTGAGACATATATTACTCAATTGTTCTAAAAAGGAATCAAGTGATTAAGTTTGGGAACTATGAAACCATTTGAAAATGAGAAGCTTGAGTAATCAAACTAGGCAAACCGGAACTTAGGAAAAGAACGTCATATTTGATTTTGAAAAGGAATGGGTTGGTCATTCTAATACTACGTATCGGGTGACTTTTATAGAAGTAATGGATCTCTTTTAAAAGAACTTAACGATGTAGTACTTTGGGGTTAAAAACCCGACTTTGGTATAAATGGAAGTACTTTGAGTTGTTGTGAAACTTGCCTATGCTTGTTGTTGTGAAACTTGCCTATGCTTGTTGTTGTGAAACTCGCCTATGCTTGTTGTTGTGAAACTTGCCTATGCTTGTGATGATAGCCTTTGTTGTACAAGTGTGGTATTTCGTTACCGCTCTCGATGTAGGCCTACCGACTTGTCGAGAACTTACTTGGACGCGTCCGGCGGTGATGGAGAATTCCACGTATGTTTCCATTTTGATTATCGTCTTGTTGTTGATGTCACATGGACATGTCTACACCGACGCAGACTCGGCATGCGGCCACGTGCGGTCGGGTTGATTACCCGATATATTGTTATTGTGGTTACATGGACATGTCTACACCGAGGTAGAATTCCGGGGCACGTGGCTACGCGGGTTGATCACCCAAAGATATTATTGTTGATGTCATACGGACGCGTTCACACCGAGGTAGAATTCCGGTACGTGGCCGTGGGCATTGGTATTATTGTTGCATCATGGACATGTCTACACCGATGCAATTCCGGGGCATGCGCGCCATGACGCGAACATGATTGATGTTGTGGGCGTGAGACCCATAGTTATATTTGAGTAATGACTTGAGGCGCGAGTCCCCGATCGATATGATCGCTTATGTGGAATCGTAGTTTGGTTATCATACATGTCTCCCGCTTTATATAGACTAGTATGATTTCATTCTGATTTTTACGCTTCACATACTTGGTACCAGTTATCGACCTCCTTCGGCCGCTTACGCCGCAGTAGAGGTACATCGGCCGTGGATCCCCGCTCTAGGATCACAGGCAACAGATTGGGAAGCTCCGCTTTCTTCGAGGCTTATCTTTGCATGTGTTCCCGAGTTGTAGTTCTTGTACATTCGTGGTATGGCGGGCCCCGTCCCGCCATAGTCCAGAAATCTTAGAGGTCTATAGCAGATCTTGCAAGTGGGTTGTAAAGGATTAAACTGCTTCGTGTTTTATGATATATCAAGGCAACCGCTTTGTTGGCCTGCTTATTATTATATCTTTTGTTTCATGACTCATGTATTATTTTCCGCTGGTTTTCTCGATGTTGTATCACTAGGGTGCGGGATAAGGCACAAAGATGCCCCTAACGGTCGTTACAAATGACACTTGTCACCTCATTGATGGATGTATGGACGCAATAGGGCCGAATGGATGGCTTTATTTGTCAAGTAGTTGGTAGGATATTTTGTGTGCAAGTTGGCTAGGTACACTTGCCCAAATCTCGCCTTACACTCGCCTAGCACTTGGCTTAATCTTGCCATTGGTTGGCCACTTCTGACCTATAAATACCCCTCTTAAGATGAAGAGTTCTTCATCCACAAACAAGCTTTCCAAGTCTTGAAATTCCCTCCCCTCTCTTGTTAAGTTTTCGTCCAAACACCCTCTCCCCCTCTAGCCTAAGTGGCCCTTGGCCGAGGCAAGCCCCTAGCCTAGCCGAACCCTACCCCCCCTCCCTTGGTAGAAAAGTTGCCTTCTAGTATTGTTATAATGCCCAAAATACCCTAGCCCAAATCCCTTAGTACTTAGTTGAAGTTGGGAAGAACTTCTAAGGGTTCTTGGAGCTATCGGAGCGTACAAATTAGGAGCTAAACCTTGCTCAAGAGCGACGCTTAACTTGGATAATTTTGGGCTTATCGAGGTAAATAAACTTATCCTTCTTTGTAATTAGAGAATACATACTGTAGAAGTATAGGAATAAGTATAAATACTTAGAAGGATATTACAGAATAGAATTGAACTGTTATCACCTTAGAAGGGTATAAAAGAAGAATAATTGAACTATACTCACATAGGTTTTTTTTACAAGAGATCGTATAACTTACCTGCAGGGAAGTGCTGCCCAAATTTCCATAAAATAGAGAACCTCTCGCTTAGAATCAAGATGCAGTCTAGACGCTGATAGACGATTTGATCGTTATAGTCGATTCTCTGCGCGACATACTCGACTTGGCAGCGGATTTCACGAGAAGGTATGTGATTCTTCCTATACTCTTGAGCATGATATTTTAAATATATATAGTACGGTGACGACGTGTGTTAATCGAATAATAATTACGCAATGTCTTGGACTTAAGCTCGAATAATAACTACGGCAATGTCTTTTGACTTAAGCTCAATAATAAGAATCTTGATACATTACAAAAGAATACTCAATCATTTTTAATGTAAGAGAAACAGTTGGTTCCTAAACAATGACTTAAGAGTTATACTAGCTTTATGGGAAGTTAGGTATAACAACTTAAGAAAGATAAAAAGAATCGTTACTTAATTGCTTATAAAAACCTTGTATTCGTAAGGTGTAGTAAGATTGTTGATAAGTAGACATATTATGATGCTACCCGTGTTAGTGTCTTGTAATGTTGTGAAAGGGGGTCATTCTGCAGGCTTACGCTGCTAAACGGTAAGTTTGTTATCATTATTATATCACCTACCCTCGACTTATTATACCGAGGGCTTGCCACCCTTGACGCAGTCTATATGGCCTATGCGCGTCTGTGAGACTACGCGAATCTGCGGGAGTTCCAGATTGATCATTCGGGTGTTTTAGCCCGACGCGGGATGCCATGCGCGGTCGCGTGACTATGCGGTCTATTGAGACTATGCGATCGCGGAGTCCGGAGGGTACCGGGGTTAGCTACCCCGACGCGAGGAATACCTCATGCGCGGTTCGTGTGACCGGCGCGATCGCGGAAGTCCAGGACTAGGCACGCACAATGAAGCTATGGGCGATTGGCCTTGCTTCGATCATTCGCGGCCTAGGAAAGACCAGTTACATTATATCTATTATTGTTCTTGTTGTGATATGACACTATGTGCAATTGAACTGGTTGTATTTGCAAATGATTTTAAATACTTGATTTCATTTAAGTACTTTACAGTTTCACATACTTAGTACCTGTTATCGACCTCCTTCGGGCCGCTCATGCCGGGTAAGGGCGGCCAGTGCTAGATCCACATCCTTAGGATCTCTTTGCATTGGTGTCAGGAGCTCCATCTTCTCCGGAGGCTCTACTTTTGGGTATGATCTCCCTGTATTGTAGATAGTTTTGTACATTCAGGGTATGGCGGGGCCCTGTCCCGCCATAGTTGTTTACTTCCTTAGAGGTCTGTAGTCCTAGTGTACAGTTGGGATGTAACTGCAAAAACTTGGGTTATTTTTATATATATGCCGAAAGGCAAGCTTTTCATCAGATAAACTATGTCTCATTTTACAACTGTTTCATGTCTTGTTTTTATATTCCGTTGATTACTCTGATGTATGACTACTTGGGTGCCCGGGTAAGGCACCAGTCACGGGCCCCGGAACGGGTCGTGACAAAAGAAGACCTATGCGGGAGTCTTTGCGGGTACCAGACTTGAAGCAAAGGGAATGAAGCTACAATTTATTGAACAACAAGGAGAAGATGTGGAGCTTGAAGCTACGGATGAAGTCTCCTTCATTGAAACCTGGGGATATTGTCTAATTGGTTGCTTCACGGGTCCTTTCCCGGGAAGAGAGACATTGAATTATATTGTTAAGGGATGGGGAGTGAAGTTCCGTATCATCCCGTATGGCAAAGGATGGACAATCTTCAAATGTCTTCAGCTTTATATAGACTGTTATGATTTTATTACAGTATTTTCTGTTTCACATATTTCGTACTGACCTCCTTCGGGGGGCTGCGTTCATGCCGCAGGTTGAGGTACATAGCCATCGATCCACACTCTAGATCACTGCTCGCTTCGAAAGCTCCATTTCTCCGGAGGCTTTGTCTTTTGGTACGGTTCCCTGATATCGTAGATTTATGTACATTCAGGGGTATGGCGGGGCCCTGTCCCGTCACAGTTGTTATGTCAGAAATTCTTAGAGGTATGTAGTCATATCTTGTGGATTGGGTTGTATAAAGAAAAAAAAGAGGTAACTTCTTTTTTTTGGGTTACGTGTATTTTTTTTTGAAGGTGGCCTTATCGGCTAGCCTGTTATTTATTTCTTTTGAGATATATGTATGTTCCGCTACTATTCTCTGATGTATACCTGTAAAGGGTGCCCAGGTAGGGCACCAGTCGCGGGCCCGGAGTCGGGTCGTGACATATTCATTCCAATGACTCCTAAAGTCAGAACTATACATTCACCACAGGTTCCTAGGTATCTTCACAACCCACTAGAAATGTTCATTAGGTTAAGGAAATGAAAGTTATACTCAACTTAACATGTGTACCCATGTCAGTACAACTAACAACACACTGCGAGATGTTACTCTATCAAATTTGATGAAAACAAATATGTTATGCGATAATACAACCTCAAATATAATATATCTATGTAAAAATAATGTGATATCCTAACAATCTGTCCTGACATAGAGAACGTGGACTAGATAAGCTTATCAATAGTTACCAAAACAAAACTCGATCAAGATTTTCCAAGGTACAGGATAACTGTACCACAATCCCATAATGAAACGTTCTAACTTTCACTCATGGATAATTAACTTTGTGTTGATCCACCGGGCTCAAATGCTAAATTTGACATGTTGTCAATCTCGATATATCGAGGAAAAATATATTGTAACCTCTGTTTCCGTATCATTCCAACAACACAAGTCAAATAAGACCTGATACAACTTCGTGGAACTCAAAAGTATCAAAATTGGAAAGCTCTTCAAGGACTCATTTCCTCAAATCATCCATTTTCAATCACATATACGGTCACTATTGAACCACAACACGTAGTCATCACCAATCACAAATGTATATAAGCCTAGGATTTATCCCATCGCACATCTAATAGCTTGAGCTAATACAAAATAAACAGAGCGCAGTTGGGCAACTCGCGAAAGTTGGACACTGTTGATATTTTATCATAACTTTGTGTAGAAAAGTCCAAATGACGAGCAATCTGAAGTATTGGGATCTAGGCTTCGGCCTTTTTTCGCTGGTGCGCACTTTCATTTTTCCTTTACTAGTAGAGGCTACAATCTTCATTCAAAAGTCATAGACAAATTTCTACCATGAGAGTTGTTCTCATTTGAAGTTAGGTTATGTGTTACTTTGAACCCTCTTTCCCCTCACTATTTTCAAATTACTTCTCTCCATACTTGAACATCCTTATGGCCTTCCAAGCATATGATTTGAGTATTGAACATCTTCCCAATATATCAAACTCATTATTCTGAATATAATAGACATGTTATACAAATCAATTAGCACGTAATTAGGTGTAAGACAAACTCACATTTGTATGGAATTTTTGCAAGATCAGTACTAAGTATGCTTTCAGTAGTAACTATGCTTTACAGTTTAGGGTTTCATTTACTTGAAGGAAACTCTTGTCAATGGAGAAAATGTGTACTCAACAAACTAATTTGAATGTGACTTTGTATAAATTAACTTATCAAACATAGTTGACCTCACAACAATTTTGTTACCAATTAACCCCTCCAAAATTAGAAAGCTTGTCACGACCCGACCCCGGGCCCGTGACTGGTTCCCTATCTGGGCACCCTTACAGGTATACATCAGAGATAATCAGCGGAACATACATGAAACTCACAACATACATTAACAGGAAAAATAAACAACAGGCTAGCCGATAAGGCTACCTCCCTGGACATATGTATATATATAACCATAAGCAGTTACATCTTTTTTCTTTACAACTGACCCACAAGATATGACTACATACCTCTAAAGTTTCTGACATAATCATCGTGGACAGTGGCCCCGCTGCACTTCAATATACATAAATCTACATCAACAGGGATCCATACCAAAAGATAGGCCTCCGGAGTTAATGGAGCCTTTTCCCAAAAACTGAACAGAGATCCTAAGAGCAAGAATCACCAACCTGTGTACCTAATACCTGCGGGCATGAACGCAGCCCCCCGAAGGGGTCAGTACAACAGGTACCGAATATGGAACGGAAATAAGGTACAATAACAAATTATAACTGTACAAAAGAATGACAGGGGCAAGTATAAAAAGTAAATACCAGATCCTACCGTGCCATTTCAACTCATGAACTTAATCGCACATTATTATCTTTTTCCATTCTCAATAAGAGTTATAATCAATTTCTTACATACATACTTAGAAAAAATCATTAAGTTCATAAAGATATAACTTACGTATCTTGCATGACATAATCTGGCCCATTTGCGGGACACGGCGAAGTCATAAAAAGTCTTCCCACGAAGGTATACTGCCAGGCCCATTCCGAGACACGGTAAAGCCATATAAGTCTGCTCACAAAGGTATACTACCCGGCCCAATCTGGGACGCGGTAAAACCATGTATGTCTGCCCATAAAGGTATACTGCCCGGCCCAATCTGGGATGCGGTAAAGTCATATAAGTCTGCCCATAAAGGTATACTGCATAAAAATAGGAAGCTTATGATCAACTTAGGGCCACCGGCCCATAGTATCATTTGGCAATCCTACTCCTGGGACTAGTTCACCCGCATAGGTTCTGTGAACCCGCAATGAGGTCATCCGTCTCGCATGAGACTATTTTACCCGCATAGGACTATTTCACCCGCATAGGCCCGGTGGACCCACAATGAGTACAAACGCCGCACTCGCATCATGGGTAGCAAATCCATGGAATAAGTAGTAACCCGGGGGTTTAGCCCGCAAGAATAACATAACACTAGCACAACCGGCTATCATACATAACATAAGAACCACCGGCTCATCATACATAACATAAGCACCACCGGCTTATCATAAATATCATAAGCAAGTTAAGAAATCCCTTAACTTCTTATTAGCCTTAATTATTATGCACTCTCATTTTATTTAAACTTAAGGCACTAACATGTCATTAAAAATCCGGGAATTTAACCCAAGGTACTATGTACCTTATCCTTTCAAAAATGACTCTTTCTCGTATAAAACCCCAAGATAATAACACCCGTAGTATCAAGGTTTGTCAACATTTCAAAACACGTCACTATACTTCTAGAAATACATTTTTAGGCTTCTAAACCAAGTTACTTTCACTTTAAAACTTTTAAGCAATTGATGCCTTTAAATCCAATTGCCCTTCTTCATTTCAAGTTATTTACCTTTTGTTTACCTTACTAGAGTAGACCCTTCTTTTATCTTTCCATAAAGTCGTTATAACTAACTTCCCATAAAGTCGTTATAACTTTTTATGTTTTAGACAATTAAGGCAGTTTCATCTTTTAAAGACAAGTGAGTTAATTCTCTAAGTCAACCAAACTTAGACATTCTAAGATTAAGGCAATGATGTCAAAATGAAGCCGAATTCTTTTAAAACTCGTACGTCCACCGTACTATATATTTGTAAAACTCATGTTACATTCTCTTTTGAAATCACGCCTCTTAAATTTTGAAATAAATCATGGAAACCATACTTTTTTTGTCACGACCGACTCGGCCGCTGATCGTGCTCCTACCCGGGCACTGCCTGTATACATCGAGAATAAAGAATGAACATACACAACATACAACATTTGGACAATAATAACACAGGCTAGCCGATAAGGCCGCCTTCCATAAAATATGCATAATCCAAGAAAACTGCATAACCTGGGTTCTACAAATTTCAAACCACAACAAGTGACTATATACCTCTAGAATAATAACAAGTATGGACAGGGCCCGCCATACCCCGAATGTACATAATACTACAACATCGTGGAAATATCAGACTAAAAAGACAAGCCTCCGAGAAATGGAGCTTCGACGTCGATAAGTGATCCTAAGATGAGGATCCACCACTGCTACCCCTACCGCAGATTTAACGCAGCCCCCGAGGAAGGGGGTCAGTACACAATATGTACTAAGTATGTAAAACTGGAAAAAATACTATAATTACATCATAGGTTTAAAACAAAGCCGGAGACATGTATGATAATCAAATTACAGTACACTGTGCCTTACTAACAATGAGAGTAAATAGTAGGATACTTATAATATAAAATAGGAAGCTCACGATCAAAGCAGGACCACCCGCCCGCAGTATCGTTAAGCAATCCTACTCCTGAGACTATTTCACCCGCATAGTTCGCGTGGACCCGCATGAGGTATTCCTCGCATGAGACTATTTCACCCGCATAAGCCCTTACGGACTCGCATGAGGTATTCCTCACATAGGCTGTATCCGCCCGCATGGGACTATTTCACCTGCATAAGCCCTTGCGGACTCGCATGAGGTATTCCTCGCATCGTGGGTAACAAATCCACGGAATATGCAAATGCCACAAACCCGGGGAATGACCCCGAAATGAGTAATATACCACTAGCACAAAACCGGCTATCATACAATATATAAGCAAGTTAAGAATCCCCCTAACTTCTTATTATTCTTGTTCATGTACACTCTCATTTTAGTTTACTTAAGGCACTAACATGTCTTTTATAAAGATCCGGGAATTTAACCCAAAGTACTACATACTTCCACTCTTTTAAAAATGACTCTCTTTCATATTAAAACTTCCAAGATACTATTAACCGTAGTATCAAGTCAAAATTTCTTTTCAAGACAAGTCACAATACCTTTAGAAATAAAGTTAGGTTTCTAAATCAAGTGACTCCTTTTTCTTATAAAACCTTAGGCAATTGATGTCTTAAAATCAAATTGTCTTTTCATTACAATCAAGTCGTTTATCTTTCCATAAAGCAAATATAACCAACTTCCCATAAAGTCGTTATATTCACTTTATACTTTAGCCAAAACAATTTCCTATCCAAGGGACTTATACGTTTAAAACGGAACAAGTATCACATACTTTAAAACTCTTCAAGTCCCTTAACTTTAATAAAACTTAAGACATCCTTAATACTTTCAAAGAAGTGAGTTAATCTCCTAACTCACCCGACTTGGTTATTCATAGAACTAGTAAAGGATATCAAGGTCTTCAGACGCTCATCGTACTATATACGTGCAACTAGTCATGCTCGAAAGATAGGAAAAGTTCTACATACCTCTTCGGGTCAAACCACTTGCCAAGTACAAATTCCCGCCCGTAGAAAGTCAATCTATAATATCCACAATACGTCTATTAACGACTTACTTCAAACGTAGAATATTATAAGTGTAAAGTCTCTAAATTCTACAGAAAATCGGACAGCACCTCCTTTGTTTCTACTTACTTTGCCACCTTTTTCAAGGCCGAATACAATAACCAAACACGCCACATTTAAGGCCCAATCAATGCAATCAACACAGGATTACACGCCTACTAGACGTGTAAAATTCCGCCCCACAATAGATATCAAACTAATACAACTACAAGTCCAATTTCGGCCACATTGAGTACAACAATACCAATTCTTATCCAATTTCCATTTCAATCCAAATTGTTAGCATAACATGATATCAAGTCGCAATCGATTATACTACTATAATCTTCAAGTAAGTAACATGCGACGATTCTAGTAAACGACCAAATTGTAATCCAACTTCACATGGCTTACATTACATTTCGGATTTTTAAGGCTACAAGAAATCCATAATACTTATAAACTTCAACACATATACTTCATGCTAGCAACATGTAAAGCTAACAACAATATAAATAATCTTGTAACACTTTTAAGAGACAAGATTATACCTCAACGAATCTTAATCCAACTCCAAGTCTGAAGTCGCTCCTTAGTAACTTAGAGCCTCTTCAAGACACTTCAATCCGCTAGTTGAGACCCTTAGAACAACACCAACAAATTTCCTTCAAATCTCCAAACAAAAACCTAGAAAGCAACTAGGTTTTCACCTTGCGACTAATACGAAAACTATCGTTTTCCGAGATTTTTCTATTGAGATGCACTCACAATACACTCATGAACCTTGGTTTAAAGTGGGGAGCTTAATGAACAAGAAACAAAAAAAATTCTTTTTCTCCAAGAGTGAACCCGAGAGCACTCTTGTTCTTCCTTCAATTTTCTTGAAAATTTTCTAAGTGTTGGCATTAGTCTTGCTACTAGTAGTATTATATAGGGACATGGAGGGTCAAGATGTAAACAAATGGGTGGTTTGGATGAGCTCTTATTAAATATCAAGCCTTGTGGGTCCTTTGACTTAGTCAAGAATCTCAAGCTCACTACTTGCAAGACTTAGTCATCCAAGACTGGTCAATGACCATTTTGGCCATGACATTCTCGTCCAAGGCAACAATAAGGGGGTGACACGTGTCGCCCTCCCATTCATCACAATATTACATTTTCCGACAATTTCATAATTCCGATAAATTTTTACTAGTCTCAAATCTTAACACTTATGAGTTCTCAGACGTTCTAAAACATGTCTCAGAAATACGGGTGTAACATTCTTCCCCTTAGAAATCGTATACCTCGTATTTCCGCAGTATGTACGTGAGGCATACGATAAAAGTTTAGCCTTAGTTAGGCATTATGGACGAAAAAGTTTGTGCACAACTCACTAAAAGAATCGTTGACTAAACGCTTTACTAAACTCGTAGGTAAATTCCGCTATGTCATTTATATTTTTGCGGATTTTTCCGAGAGACGAAACATTTGGATTAACGAGAGGCTTACACTTGTCACCCTCTAGTTGGCGGACTTGAGGCGTCCATTGAGCCGAATTGGTGGCCTTGTTTTGTCAAGGAGTTGGTAGGATATTTGTGTGTGGTAGATGGATAAGGGCACTTGGGTGAATCCTCACCCTACACTTGCCTTGCACTTGGCTTCATCTTGGCCATTGGTTGGCCATTGCTTGACCTATAAATACCCCCCTTAAGATGAAGAGTTCTTCATCCACAAAACAAACTCTCCAAGTCTAAAATCCCTCCCTCTCCCTTGTGAGCTTTTCGTCCAAACACTTCCCCCTACCCTTGTGAAGGCCTTGGCCGAAACATCCCCCCCTCTCTAGCCTAGTAGTCCTAGCCGAAACCTACCCCCCCTCCATTGGTAGAAATGTTGTCTTCCAAGTATAGTTACTATTCCTAAATACCCTAGCCCAAATCCCTTAGTACTTAGTAGAAGTTGTGAAGAACTTCTAAGGGTTCTTGGAGCTATCGGAGCGTACAAATTAGGAGCTAAACCTTGCTCAGGATCGACTTTTAACTTGGATAATTTTGGGCTTATCGAGGTAAATACTCTTGTCCTTCTATTGTAATTGGATATTACATATACGAATAGTTAAGACTTGAGTATAAGATATGGAAGAATATTAAAGAATAGAATTGAATCAAGTATCACAAAGTAGGCGGTATAATAGAAGAATAATTGAATCAGATTTACATAGACTGCTTTCACAAAGAGACTTGAGTAGCTTGGTAGGGAAGTGCTGCCCAATTTTCCGTAGAATAGAGAACCTCTACTTAGAATCTGCAGAATAGTCTAGACGCTGATAGACGTATTTGACTATTATAGTCGATTCTTCGCGCGACATATTCGACTTCAAGGTGGATTTCACGAAGGTATGTGATTCTTCCTATACTCGAGCATGATATTTTAAATATATATATAGTACGGTAGACGATGTGTGTTAATCGAATAATAACTACGGCAATGTCTTTTGACTTAAGCTCGAATAATACTTACAGCAATGTCTCTGACTTAAGCCCGAATAATAAGGATCTTGAAGCATTTCAAAAGAATATCAATCAATTTTTAATGTAAGAGAAATGTTTGGTTTTAAACAAAAGCTAAGAGTTATACTAGCTTTATGGGAAGTTAGGTATAACAACTTAAGAAAGATAAAAGGAACTGGTTACTTATTTGTTTATAAAAACCTTGTATTGATTTTTGTAAGGTGTAGTAAGATTGTTTGAAAAGTAGACATAATATGATGTTATGTGTGTTAGTGTCTTGTAACGTTTGTATAAAAGAGTATTCTTGTTGTGCTTATGTTGTTTAACGATAAGCTGTTATGTTAGTATAATATCACTCACCTCTTGACATGATACCGGGGTTAAGCCGCCTCCACGCTGGTAGACTCAAAGTGTCCGGGACCATGATTCGAGAATACCTCACGCGGGTCCAGGGACCTATGCGGAGCTACGAGAGTTCCGTGTTAGTGTGCGGGTTATACCTCACGCGTCTATGTGGCCATGCGGACTACGAGTCCAGTGACGACGCCGAGGAGTAGCTACCTCGACGCGGGTTATACCTCACGCGCCTATGTGAGTGGCCTATGCGGACTACGGGAGTCCAGGATTAGGCTTGCGTAATGATACTATGGGCGATTGGCCTTGCTTCGATCATTCCCAGCCTAGAAAAGACCTGTTACAGTTTACCTATTGTTGCTCTTGTTTATGTTATGGCACTATATGCGGTTACATTGGTTGTTTCGTGCATATTTGTAAATTAGTTTTAAAATGATATGATTTCATTTAAGTATTTTACGCCACATACTTAGTACTGTTATCGACTCTTCTGGGGCCGATTCATGCCGCAGTAAGGGCAAGTGTGCTAGATCCGCATCCTTAGGATCTTGCGCGCCGTGAGCTCCATCTTCTCCGGAGGCTCGACTTTTGGGTATGATCTCCCTGTTGTAGATAGTATTGTACAGTCAGGGTATGGCGGGGCCCTGTCCCGCCATAGTTTACTTCCTTAGAGGTCTGTAGTCCTATTGTACAGTTGGGATGTAAACTGCCAGATTTTGATATATATATATGCCGAAAGGCGCCCTTTTCTCAGATAAAATGTGCCTCTTTTACAATTGTTTCATGTCTTATGTTTTTATATTCCGCTGATTTTCTCTGATGTATGACTGCTTAGGTGCCCGGGTAAGGCACCAGTCACGGGCCCCGGAACGGGTCGTGACAGAAACATTCGTCCCCGAATGTTCTTTCGGAGTCAATCTTAAAATTAGCGACATAGTTTCCTTTCACAACCCCGACATACCAATAATGCCACACATGGCCACATAATAGCATTTAAGCAAAGGAAATACTTCAATTAAAACTTGACAAGTAAGGGAAAACGAATTACCTGAAGGTATAGGGAATAAGTGAGAATACTTCCTCAACATGTCCTCCTCCGCTTCCCAAGTCATCTCCTCTCGGTTATCATTCCTCCACAAGACTTTGACGGAAGCCACATCCTTGGTCCGCAGCCCGACTGGGCGATCGAGTATCGCTATGGACTCTCTCATACGATAACCCTCTCACACCGGACCTCACTAGTAGGGAAAACTTCACGGATCTCCGATACACTTCCGCAACATAGAAACATGGAAGACCGGATGTACCGCTCTAACTCGATGGCAGATCCAACTCATAGGCAACCTTGCCTACTCGACGGACGATCCGGTAGGGCCCAATGTACCTGGGCCGAGTTTCTTCTTACCGAATCTCATCACACCCTTCACGGGGTGACACCTTCAAGAAGACCCAATCGCTCACCAAACTCCAAATGCCGACGCCGATTATCCGCATATGACTTCGCCGACTCGAAGTTGCTAAGCTTCTCCCGGATAAGCTTCACCTTATCCACGGCTCACAACCAAGTCCGCCAACTAACTGCACCTCGCCCACGCCGAACCAACCAATCGGCGATCTACATTTCCGCCACATAAAGCCTCGTATGGCGCCATCTCAGATATCGGAATGGTAGTTGTTGTTATAAGCAAACTCTACAAGAGGCAAATGATCCTCCCAGCCACTCGAATCAATCACGCAGCTCGCAGCATATCCTCGAGTGTCCGGATAGTACGCCCGCCGCCACAAGATGAGGATGAAATGATGCATCGAGACTCACTGGTCCCTAATCCCTTCCGAAAGACCTCCGTGGTTAGCCAGAACTGGCTCCCTATCGATATACTCGACACCGACACCGCAAATTTCACAATCTCTCGATGTACAATCTAGCATAGTCTCACCAAAACGTCGCCCCGATCGAAGGAAATGGGCTGATTTCGTCACCACAATAATAACCCAAATGGAGTCGCATTTCCTCCGAGTACGAGGTAACCTGTAACAAAGTCCATGTTGATCACCTCCCACTTCCAAGTCGGAATCTCAATAGCTCGCAATAATCCATCGGGCCTGCGTGCTCGACCTTGACTGGCCGCAATTAGGACATCAGGCAACAAAACCCGCCACGCCCTCTTCGTGCCATCCCACCAATACAAACATCCGAGGTCATGGGACATCTTGGTCGACTTCGGATGAATAGAATAACGAGCACCGCGCCTCCCTAAAATCGCTGACGGCTCGCTACATCGGGAACACACAACCGGCCCTCAAATCTTAGCACCCCATCAGCGCTACTCGAATAGACTCTTCCTCCCGAAGAGCTGCATCTCGATATCGCACAACATCGGGTCCTCAAATCGCCGCTTCTTCACCTCATCAACGATGGAAGACTCGGCAACCTCACGACCCGCACCGCTATCGTCGCAGACGATCAATCGAACCCCAAGGCTCGCTAATCGGTAGATCGACGGATCATGTCCTCGCTCTCCGGCCGCACTCGACAGCTCCCCATCGATCTACGACTCAAGGCATCAAGAACTACGTTGGCTTTCCTGATGGTATAGAATATCAACATCATAATCTTTCAAAGAACTCTAACCACCGCCTCGCCGCAAGTTCACTCCTCTCGCTCAAGATATACCGAGGCTCTTGTGGTCCGTATAAATATCCACATGAACCCCATACAAATAATGTCTCCAAATCTTCAAGGCATGAATAATCGCGCCAACTCTAAGTCGCGGTAGGGTAATTCCTCTCATGCTTAGAATCGCCGGGAAGCATAGGCTATAACCTTGTCGTCTGCATCAAAACACATCCTAACCCGATACCCGAGGCATCACAATAGATCACGCATCTGCCTAACCTCCTAAGAGTAAGAATCGTGTTGTAGTCAACCTTTCCTTCAAAGAATCGAAACCCTCTCGCAAGCCTCGCCCATCGGAACTTGGCCGCTTTCCGAGTCACCTAGTCAACTGCGGTGAAATCGGCAACCGCCCACAAACCTACGATAATAACTCACAAATTTCAAGAAATCGCGCACTTGGCCGGAGTAGAGGTCTCGCCAAGACTTGATCGCCTCAATCTTTGCCGATCCACCAACACCATCACCCCAATAATATGCCCTGTGAATGCCATCGAGGCCAACCAAAACTCACACTGAGAACTTGGCGACAATCGCGGCCCGAGGACCCTGGCATACCTCGTTGATCTGCATGCTCTCGCTTGTCCGCGAATAAACCAGATGTCATCAATGAATACTATCACAAATGTATCCAAAATGGCTTGAACACCCTGGCTCATCAAATCCATAAATATCACTTTGAGCGTTGTCAAACCGAAAGACATAACCTCAACTCATAGTGCCCATACCGGTCCCGAATGCGCTTTGGGATATCTACCTCTCGAACTCGAACTCGATGATAACTGCATCGCAGTCTATCTTGAGAAACACCTCGCACTCGCAATCGGTCAAACAAATCATCAATCTCGGGAGTGGGTACCTATTCTCGATGGTTACCTTATTCACCGCATGTAATCAACACACATACGCAGCTGGCCCCATCCTTCTTCTTCACAAACAAAACCGGCGCCTGTGGAGATACACTAGGCCCGATAAAGCCTTTCTCCAAAGAAATCTTTCAACTGGTCCTTCACTCCTCAACTCAAGAAAGCCATCCTCGTATGGCGGAATGGAAATAGGTCGAGTGTCCGCAACGTGTCAATACAAAACTCAATCTCCTCTCGTGAGGGATACCCAAGATCGTCTGGGAACACATCCGAAACTCCCTAACCATCGGCATCGATCAAGAATCGCACCTCACCTCGTATCAAATACCCGAACCAGATGATAGATGTAACCCTTCTGCACCATCTTCCTGGCCTTGAGGTAAGAAATAAACCTACCCCACGGCGACGCTGTGTTGCCCTTCCACTCGATAATCGCTCGCCAGAAATCGAACCGAACCAACTCGCCTACAGAGACGTTGGCATAACAAGAAGCCAACCACCCATACCCATAATGACATCAAAATCACATCTCCAACTCTATCAAGTTCGCAAGTGGTCCGACGATCAGAATAAATACCGACAACCTCTATACACCCGCCGCCTAACACCGAATCACCCATCGCGGCGTAGCTACCTCAAAAGGCTCTATTGACTCGGCCTATCCCGATTCTACCCGCAATAAGAGGGACACATAGGACAAGGTAGAACTCGATCTATCAAAGCATAAACGCTACAAAGATGAAATCAATAATGTACTGCGACGACGCTGGAAGCCTCCCGATCTGGCGGCCGCTAATGAATAAATGCGGTTCGGGATCGCTGAATCGAACCACCACCACGACTCTACCGCGCCCGCCGGTCCGTGAGTACTTCTCCGGCGCATAACCACGTAAGGAGAGGAAGACCCAAAGAATCGACCGTTTACCGCACTGCACCACCCATGCCGCTCTCGACGGACAATCTCTCTTCAAATGGCCCACCGCCACAAGAGTAACAAGCTCTCGCAGGACACGACACTCGTTCGGGTGAGATCTACCGCATCGAGCACACCGAGACGCTGGTCTCGACGGCGACGATCTTCGCCTCCATGAAACCTCAAGTCCCGAGCCCCGACCGCTCTCGAATGACTGACCGATCGACCTCCCGCCGTAAAAACTGCGGACGAGCACTCGGCCGGGCCGGAATGTGGACCCATCACACGAGGTTGTCCGCCTCAAAATCGCCGAGACCATTGCCCCGCCTCGGCCGGCCGCTCGAGTCAATCTGTCCTCCTCTTTATCCTCTATCCTCGCAGATAGGCTCGCATCTCCGCAATGTCCATACCGGTCAAGAGCCAGCCCAAACATGCAGAATCATATGACGGCCTAGCCCCATCACATAACGATGAACTCTATCCGCCATGTCGCTACAATACAGTGGCGTTCGCCAAGGAGTCAAACTCCAGGCTATACTCCCTGATAGTCCTCCCATTCTGCCTCAAGGTCAAGAACCTATCTACACGGGCTCTCCTCATCTCCGGAGGCAAGAAGTGATCCATGAAGGCCTCTGTGAACTCCTCCCAAACAGCTGGAAGGGAATCATCACCTCTCACAAGACTCATGACTCAAACCAGCCAACGCAATATCGCAGAACCCAGAAGAGGCTAGTATAATGCACTGCCTCAAGCCCTAAGAACTCGCATAGTCCGCTCTAGCCGAATGAACTCCTCGCGATCCTCCTCGCACTCGAACCATAAAACTCGGGCGGATGACAACCCAGAAAATCCCGAATCCGCAAACTATCGGCTCTAGGGTTAGATGCCTGCTCGTGTCGGCTCTACCCTGCTACTATACTGGTCAATAACCGGATTTGCTCCCCTTAGTATCTCAGACTCCCGGCCGTGGGATCGAGGCCTGCACGAACCTTCGAGCTACCGCCGCCTCGCCTTCTAATATCGCGGCGTGGCTGAACTCGCTGACCGCCTACTACCTCGTGCATAGTCCGTGCCCGAGTCCGTAACCTCTAAGTACCGCTAGCAGCCTCCCGCCGCTTTGCCCTTCGGGCCCCGGTCGCTCCGTGAGGCATAATCGCTTTCATAAGAATAGGTCGCAGAGGATTCAACCTAATAAGACAAATTTCATCGCACGATCTCAGAGAGAGAAGAATGAAAACCAATTCTAAAATGTCCTGCAGCCTCCTGATTATAGATGTGGTGCACAACACATCGATAATCAAGACTCTACTAGACACGGTCTGTAGACACTTTCCGAGGACTAATCGCTCGATACCACTTTTGTCACGACCCTCGGCCGCGATCGTGCCCTACCCGGCACTGCTCGTGTATACATCGAGAATAGAATGAACATACACAACCCGCCCGTGGATCGTGCCTTACCCCGCACCCTAGTGATACAACATCGAGAAAACCAATGAAATAAAAACTTAAACATACAATTAGATATGGATCAAGATAAAAGAAAATAGGCCAACCAAAATGGTTTCCTTCGCAAATATATAAATATCGACATTTGAGCAGCATAATCCTTACAACCCCGCCACAACAAGCTCTGCACTTAAGATTTTTACAACAACTATGACGGACAGGGCCCGCCATACCTCGAATGTACAAGAACCTCTGACTGTGGTAACATACCAAAAGATAAGCCTCCAAGGAACGAGCTTCCCAATACGCTGAAATGTGATCCTATAAGCGGATCGACGGTAGATGTACTTACTCACGCAGATGAACGCAGCCCGAAGGAGGTCAAGATAACAGTACCAAGTATGTGAAATCAAAAATGAAATCATAATAGTCTATATAAAGCGTACATACGTATGATAACCAAACTACAAAGACACAACATATAAACAAATATATCAAGTCGTGGACTCACGCCTCCAAATCATCACTGTGCTCGTGGAATTCCTTCCTCACCGCGGCAGCCTATGATATAACAACACCAAGGAGTATACATGAACACCGTGTCCCACTGTCATAAAACCGTGACGGCAAGTATAACTACCGATCCGACCGCATCAATAATATCGCACAACCATATCATGGCCGACACGCGGCAAGTGCAATAGCCTCTACCGCCTCCTCTCGCGCCACGAAATGACGGGGCAAGTAAATCGCCACGCACAGATCACAACCGTAAGTCACGCTCCATCCAAACACCGACTCGCGGCCGACACGTGGCAAGTGCACTAGCCTCCACCGCCTCCTCCCGCGCCACGTAGCCGACGGGCAAGTGAATCGGCTAAGAACCGATCACAACCGTAAGTCACGATACTTCGCCGCTGGTCGACACGCGTGGCGCGCGATAACCTATACCAGATCCACCTGCGTCACGTAGCTGACGGGGGAAAGTAAACAGGCTATGCACTCGATCACAACCGTAAGTCACGATACTTCGCCATAAATAACCATAATGGTCACATGTCCACAGAATCCATCATCGGTGTAGACATGCCCATGTAACAATGATAATGGAAGCATACCCGTGGAATCTTCCGTCGCTGTCGGTACGTCCAAGTAAGTTCTCAACAAGTCAACCGGCCCTCCATCGATAGACGCGGTAGTATAGAAACACAATTTTTGCACAACAAAGGCTATCACAACAAGCATAGGCAAGTTACACAACAACAAGCATAGGCAAGTTATACACAACTCAAGGTACTTTCATTTTATGTCAAAGTCCGGGTTTTAACCCTAAAGTACTACGTACGTTAAATTCCTTTTTAAAGATCCATTTCTTTTACAAAGGTCACCCGATACCCGTAGTATAAAAATAGAGTGACTAACATTGTTAAGTAAACCAAAACACTTCCCTTTGTAAAATCAAGTAACAACATTATTTTCCAAACGTTCAAGTTTGCCTAATTTCAAATGCTCAAGTTTCTCATTTTCGAAAAGGTTTCGTAGTTCATAGTTTTAATCCTTTAAAACAATTTGAGAAACATATGCCTTATGTGTGAGTAGGTTATTCTTTGTTCATAACAATCTTATTAAAGCAGCCATGATCTAGGAAATGTAATATCATTTTGTCTCATCTTAGCTTCTATGCATGGAGGTTTCTCTGGTTTTAATAATACTTTATTAGTCAATACATTTCTTTATTAGCGCCATTGTGGTTTGTTCGATACTTATTCGATTTCCAAATCAAGAAACATTATTCCTTTTAACAACCAAGTACTCATTACTCACGAATGAGGTTTCACACAAACATTCATATTAATTCATTTCAGTCAAGCCTCTTATCTTTTAAGATCAAGTCTCTTAACTTCTAAAATTAATAAACCATTCTTTTTATCTCTCTTGAGTCGTTATACCTAACTTCCCATAAAGCTAGTATAACTCTTAAGCTTTTAAAACCAAGCATTATTCTTCTTTCAACAAGGTTTCTTAATTCTTTTGAAATACTTCAAGATTCTTATTATTCAGGCTTAAGTCAAAAGACATTGTCGTAAACTATATTCAGTTAACACACGTACGTCTACCGTACTATATATATATTCTTGTAAAATACTTCCAGATTCTTATTATTCAGGCTTAAGTCAAAAGACATTGCCACACGTACGTCTACCGTACTATATATATATTCTTGTAAAATACTTCCAGATTCTTATTATTCAGGCTTAAGTCAAAAGACATTGCCACACGTACGTCTACCGTACTATATATATTCCTTTAAAATATCATGCTCAAGAGTATAGGAAGAATCACATACCTCGCGACGATTATCGACTATTAGCAAAACGCTCCATGGCTATAATCCGGCTAGCCTTGTCCACCTTCCAAGTAGTACATGCTACTTGCAGAACATTCAACCAATAAAGGTTATAAGTTCATCAGAATACACCCCATGTAAGTACAGTTTAAACTTCTACTTTAATACTCTTCTGATGCGATTTCAGTTCAAGTCTTTTATGTAATATCCTTCTATTACAGTTCAATTCTCTTCTATGAATCTTATATTCATTTCTATACAACTACAGTATGTAATTTCCAATTACAATAGAAGGATAAGTTTATTTACCTCGGTAAGCCCAAAATTATCCAAGTTTAATGTCGATCCTGAGCAACGTTTAGCTCCTACTCCGGGTGCTCCAACCCGCTCCAAACAACCCTTAGAAGTTCCACGCAACTTCTACTTAACACTTCAACCGACTATGAAGGTTTTCCTTAGGGTTTCGTTTAGTGGCTAAAGGAAGTATAATAGTATTTACGGCTTTTCAGATAGAGGTAACCTTGGGAATACTACAAGGTATTTGGGCGAAGGTATTTGGGTATAGTAACAATACTGAGAGTATTCTCTACCAAGAGGGGTATTTTCACGAGAACAACACCACGGGAGTGGGGTAGGTTTCGCTAGCACCCTGGAGGGAGGGGTACTTTCGGCCAAGGGAGGGCTCTGCCAGGGGGCCTCACAGGGGAGGGGGAGGCTAGGACGAGAACTACAAAACAAAGGGGGGGAGAGGGCTTTCAAGACTTAGAACAATTTTTGGATGAAGAAGTTCATCAACTAAGGGGGGTATTTATAGGCCAACCAATGGCCAAGATGAAGCCAAGTGCCATGCAAGTGTAGGTGAGGATTCATCCATGTGCCCTTATCCATCTACTACACAAAATATCCTACCTAACCTTGACTAAAGAAAAGCCAAGAAAATCGTCCACTTTGGCCCAATGTTGCCGTCCAATGAGGGTGACAAGTGTCACCCTCCCGTTGGTCCAAAATATTTCATCTCTCGAAAAAATCCGCAAAAATAATAAATGACATAGCCGGAATTTTCCCTTCGCAAAGTTTGTAAAACGTTTCGTCGGAAAACGACTCTTTTCGCTAGTTGTGTACAAATTTCGCTACTTTGCCTACTTAAGGCTTAAATTTTTGTACGTACGTCCTCACGTACATACTCTGGAAATACGGGGTATAACAACTCTGGTTGCCTTGCGTAGAGGCATAACGGGTGAAAAGAATACGTCAGAGGGAGTCCAACTTATAACACAGCTCTAAGGCACGATCTCAGAGTGAGAAGAATGGAAACCAATCCTAAATGTCCTGCAGCCTCCTGATTATAGATGTGGTGCACAACACACCGATAATCAAGACTCTACTACACACGGTCTGTAGACACTTTCCGAGGTTAACTGCTCTGATACCACTTTTGTCACGACCCGACCTCGGGCCCGTGACTGGTGCCTTACCCCGGGCACCCTAGTGATACAACATCAGAGAAAATCAGCGGAAATAAAAACTTAAACATGAAACAAGATAAAATAAGAAACAAAGCAACCAAAACGGTTACCTTTTTTGCATATATATATACACAAGCTTAAATCCTTTTACAAACCCCCGCCACAACAAGATTTCTGCACTTAAGAATGTAACCATAACTATGACGAAAGGGTTCGCCATACCCCGAATGTACAAGTATCTACACCGACAGGACTATACCAAAGATAAGCCTCCGAGAAACGGAGCTTCCTAAAATGTCGAATCGTGATCCTATGAGCGAGGATCCACAACCGATGTACTTACTGCGCAGATGAACGCAGCCCCAAGGAGGTCAAGACAGTACCAAGTATGTGAAATCAAAATATCAGAATGAAATCATAGTAGTCTATATAAAACAGGAGACATATATGATAACCAAGCTACAGTACATAGTATGTAAGCAGTCACGTCAAGTCAGGGACTCACGCCCTCAAAGTCATCACTCAAATATAACTATGGGTCTCACGCCCCCAACATCCATCCTGCGCGTGGAATACCGTCCTCACTGCCGGCAGTCTCTGATATAACAACACCAAGTAGTACACATGAACACCAGGTCGCACATGTGTTATAAAACCCATACGGGGCAAGTACGAGGGCTAACTACCAGATACCAAAGCCGATCATCGATCGATCGGCAAGTACGAAAGCCAACTACTAGATACCAAGGTCGTACTAACAATATTATGCAACCAAACCACGAAGCTGACACGGGGCAAGTACGAAAGCCGACTACTGTGTACCAAGCGTCGTGGTCACGAGTCGATCGGCAAGACGAAGGCTAAATACTGTACCGCGCCGTGTCACGAGACTTCGCCACTAAACCGAACGGCAAGTGTGAAGGCTAACTACCAGTACCAAGGCCGAATCACCACGAGGCGGCAAGTACGAAAGCCAACCACCGATACCAAGGCCGACCAAGAAACCTCGTGGAGAGCTAGTCCATGGAATAACGCTTATCAGCGAGCGCACTGCGGAATCCTCCACACCGCCAGACGTCCAAGTAAGATCATAACAAATCAACCGGCCCTCCATTGAGAGACGCGGTGGTATAGAAATACAATACTGGCACAACAAGGCTATCACACGCAAGCATATACAAGTTCAACGTACTTTTATTTTATATCAATCAATCCGGGTTTCAACCCCAAAAATACTACATACTTTCATTCTTTCAAAAAGACCTCTTTTTATGTAAAAGCCACACGATACTAATACTCGTAGTATCACAACACATTTTCTTTTCAAACCAAATTACTTCACCTTCGTAAAAAAAATCTTTACAAGACTTTTAAAATCAAGTACTCTACACTTTTTAAACCAAAGTGCTTTTCTTTTAAAACAACATCATGTATACTCTTAAAACCCAAATAACTTACTCTTTTCAAAACAAGTAACCTATACTTAAATCAAGTTGCTTCTCCTTTTCCGAAATCAAGTCATTTATAAGTCAAGTCTCTTATCTTTCAAGATCAAGTCTCTTAACTTTCAAAATCAAGTCGTTTAGCTTTCAAAATCAAATCTTTCTTTTATCTTCATAAAGTCGTTATAACTAACTTCCCATAAAGCTATTATAACACTTTATGTTTTAAACAAATAAAATTCATTTCACACACGTACGTCTACCGTACTTCATAGTTCACAACATAGTCATTACTAATTCACATCAAGTCATTTATCTTTTAAAAACCACCAACCATTCCTTTACCCACATAAAGTTGTTATAACAAACTTCCCATAAAGCCGTTATAACACTTTATGTTGTAAACCAACTAAATTCACTTAACACATGTACGTCTACCGTACTACATAGTTCATAACATATCATGCTAGAAAAGATAGGAAGAGGTTCACATACCTCGCGACGATTATCGACAATTAGCAAAATGCTCCAAGTACTACAACCTTGCTAGCCTTTTCCACCCTCCAAGTAGAATACGCTACTAGTAGTACTTCCACCTATACTGGCCATAAAACGTCTATCAACTTCTAGATCTCTTCGTAGAATATTCTAAATACAAGATTCCTTATTCTACAGAAAATTCGGCAGCACCTCCCCCCCCCCGAAACCACATAAATCTCCTCCCCTATCAAGGCCCGCTACCAGGCCAACAACTCTCAGGGGATTACACGTCTAACCGGACGTGTTCAATTCTGCTTCACAATAATACTACACAAGTCTACTGTAGTACAAATGATGTAAATACAGTTCAATCCTTTATAATCATCCTCCCAATATAATATACTCAAGTATAACTACTACAACATGTAATATCCAATTACAATAGGGGGACATAGATCATTACCTCGATAAGCCTAAAATTATCCAAGATTATAAGTCGATCCTGGGCAACGTTTAGCTCCAATTCCTTACGCTCCAACCCGCTCCAAGCGACCCTTAGAAGTTTCTAAACAACTTCTCTAAACACTTCAACCAAGTTATGAAGATTTTTCTAGGGTTACGTTTTGCGACTATTGAAATAAAGTAGTATTTCCGGGCTCCTAGTATTGAAATAACTTTGGAATACAACTAGGGATACTAGGCTAAGGTATTTGGGATTATACTACAATACATGAAGTATTTCACTACAAAAAGTGGGAGGGGGACGAGAACTACAAAGGATGGAGTATTATTTTTGCCTTGAAAACTCTTAAGTGTGGATGAAATTATGTCTTGCTATCAAGGGGTATTTATAGAACAATCAAGGGTCATGATCAAGTCAAGTGGTGGTCAAGATTGGGCCATGTGTGTGTGGGTCCCACCACACCACATGGCCAACGAAAATCAACTCCAAGTGTCATGGCCATTTCGGCCAAGGGGACAAGTGGCTAGCCACTTGTCCCACCAATTTCGGCCCACATGGCCACTCAAGAGGGGTGACACGTGTCGCCCCCTTACTCGTCCAAAATATTTCGTCTTCCGAAAATATCCAAAATACCGAAAATCTCAAAAACAAAGCGGGCCCCACAAAACCGTAAATTTCCCCCGTGGGCCCCACGTGACCATTTCTGAAAATAAAATCCCAAAATTCTAATATAATCCAAGAAGTCCAAATACCAAATCTGGGAATCCAATTCCCATCAACGAACCTTTTTCCTTCACAAAACCCGGAAACTTTTCCGTCGAAAAATCACATCTTTCTTTCTTTCCAAAATTTCTGTCGTATTCTCTTACGTACGTCCTCACATACATACCCTGGAACTACGGGGTATAACAAATTACATCATAGGTTTAAAACAAAGCCGGAGACATGTATGATAATCAAATTACAGTACACTATGCCTTACTAACAATGAGAGTAAATAGTAGGATACTTATAATATAAAATAGGAAGCTCACGATCAAAGCAGGACCACCCGCCCGCAGTATCATTAAGCAATCCTACTCCTGGGACTATTTCAACCGCATAGGTCGCGTGGACCCGCATGAGGTATTCCTCGCATGGGACTATTTCACCCGCATAAGCCCTTACTGCACTGCAGGTATTCCTCGCATAGGCTGTATCCTCCCGCATGGGACTATTTCACCCGCATAAGCCCTTGCGGACTCGCATGAGGTATTCCTCGCATCGTGGGTAGCAAATCCACGGAATATGCAAATGACACAAACCCGGGGAATGACCCCGAAATGAGTAATATACCACTAGCACAAAACCGGCTATCATACAATATATAAGCAAGTTAAGAATCTCCCTAACTTCTTATTATTCTTGTTCACGTACACTCTCATTTTAGTTTACTTAAGGCACTAACATGTCTTTTATAAAGATCCGGGAATTTAACCCAAAGTACTACATACTTCCACTCTTTTAAAAATGACTCTCTTTCATATTAAAACGTCCAAGATACTATTAACTGTAGTATCAAGTCAAATTTTCTTTTCAAGACAAGTCACAATACCTTTAGAAATAAAGTTAGGTTTCTAAATCAAGTGACTCATTTTTCTTATAAAACCTTAGGCAATTGATGCCTTAAAATCAAATTGCCTTTTCATTACAATCAAGTCATTTATCTTTCCATAAAGCAAATATAACCAACTTCCCATAAATTCGTTATATTCACTTTATACTTTAGCCAAAACAATTTCCTATCCAAGGGACTTATACGTTTAAAATGGAACAAGTATCACATACATTAAAACTCTTCAAGTCCCTTAACTTTAATAAAACTTAAGACATCCTTAATACTTTCAAAGAAGTGAGTTAATCTCCTAACTCACCCGACTTGGTTATTCATAGAACTAGTAAAGGATATCAAGGTCTTGTACGTCTACCGTACTATATACGTGCAACTAGTCATGCTCGAAAGATAGGAAAAGTTCTACATACCTCTTCGGGTCAAACCACTTGCCAAGTACAAATTCCCGCCCGTAGAAAGTCAACCTATAATATCCACAATACGTCTATTAACGACTTACTTCAAACGTAGAATATTATAAGTGTAAAGTCTCTAAATTCTACGGAAAATCGAACAGCACCTCCTTTGTTTCTACTTACTTTGCCACCTTTTTCAAGGCCGAATACAATAACCAAACACGCCACATTTAAGGCCCAATCAATGCAATCAACAATAGGGGATTACACGCCTACTAGACATGTAAAATTCCGCCCACAATAGATATCAAACTAATACAACTACAAGTCCAATTTCGGCCACATTGAGTACAACAATACCAATTCTTATCCAATTTCCATTTCAATCCAAATTGTTAGCATAACATGATATCAAGTCGCAATCGATTATACTACTATAATCTTCAAGTAAGTAACATGCGACGATTCTAGTAAACGACCAAATTGTAATCCAACTTCACATGGCTTACATTACATTTCGGATTTTTAAGGCTACAAGCAATCCATAATACTTATAAACTTCAACATATATACTTCATTCTAGAAACATGTAAAGCTAACAACAATATAAATAATCTTGTAACACTTTTAAGAGATAAGATTATACCTCAACGAATCTTAATCCAACTCCAAGTCTGAAGTCGCTCCTTAGTAACTTAGAGCCTCTTCAAGACACTTCAATCCTCTAGTTGAGACCCTTAGAACAACACCAACAAATTTCCTTCAAATCTCCAAACAAAAACCTAGAAAGCAACTAGGTTTTCACCTTGCGACTAATGCGAAAACTATCGTTTTCCGAGATTTTTCTATTGAGATGCACTCACAATACACTCATGAACCTTGGTTTAAAGTGGGGAGCTTAATGAACAAGAAACAAAAAATTTTCTTTTTCTCCAAGAGTCAACCCGAGAGCACTCTTGTTCTTCCTTCAATTTTCTTGAAAATTTTCTAAGTGTTGGCATTAGTCTTGCTACTAGTAGTATTATATAGGGACATGGAGGGTCAAGATGTAAACAAATGGGTGGTTTGGATGAGCTCTTATTAAATATCAAGCCTTGTGGGTCCTTTGACTTAGTCAAGAATCTCAAGCTCACTACTTGCAAGACTTAGTCATCCAAGACTATGGTCAATGACCATTTTGGCCATGACATTCTCGTCCAAGGTAACAATAAGGGGGGTGACACGTGTCGCCCTCCCATTCGTCACAATATTACGTTTTCCGACAATTTCATAATTCCGATAAATTTTTACTAGTCTCAAATCTTAACACTTATGAGTTCTTGCGTACGTTCTTAAAACATGTCATGTAAATACAGGGTGTAACATTTTTAAATCAAGTATTTCCTTCCTTTAAGAATCAAGTCCCATAACTTGAAAAATAAAGTCTCTTAACCTTTTAAGAACTCAAGGTTCATAGTCTTAAAACTTCATAACATAAACTCTTTAAATTAAGTAACGTATACTTTTATGAGTTATGAATAGGTTATACTCGTTTATAACGATCTTATTAAAGCAGCCATGATCTAGAAAATGTAATACAATTTTGTCTTATCTTAGTTTCTATGCAGATGGAGAATTCTACTCATTTTAGTATAATTGATTGTCGATACATTTTTATTAACGCTGAAATGACTTGTTCGATACTTATTTTCATTAGTGCAGTAAATTAGCAAGGTCACCTCGACTCCACATACTTCCTAACGACTCTTACCAACATCCCCATAAGACTTGGTAAGAACTTAGGATAACTTAGACATACCTTTTACATAGAGTAAATTAACATACGTACCTCTTAACTTCTAAGAGTAGAAGGAATCATGAAATAATACCACATGTATATTACATACATAGAACATGCCAAAAGAAGGAAGAGGTTCACATACCTCGCGACGACTATCGACAAGTAGCAAAATGCTCCAAAGTGCTTCAACTTTGTTAGCTATTCCACCCTTCAAGTAGAATACGCTATACGTAGTACTTCAACCTATAATAGCCATAACATGTCTATCAACCCCTAGCTTATTAACGTGGAATAATACTAAGTGCTAGGTCTCCATATCTACTGTTATACCCCGTATTCTCAGGGTATGTATGCGAGGACGTACGTACGAGAGCACGACAGAAAAAAATTGGAAAGGAAGAAAGAGGTGATTCTTCCACGGAAAAAGTTTCCGGTTTTTGTAAGGAAAAATGTTCGTTGAAGGGAATTGGGTTCCCAGATTTGGAATTTGGGCTTCTTAGATTATATTAGAATTATGGAATTTTATTTTCGGAAATGGTCACGTGGGCCCACGGAGAAATTTACTGGCCATGGGCCCACTTTGTTTTCGAGATTTTGGCCATTGTGGATATTTTTTCGAAGACGCTTTATGAGGGCTAGGAGGGTGACACGTGTCACCCCGCCAGTGGCTCGCCGATTGTCATTTGTGCACAACACCCTGCTAGAGTCGTTTTGACGAAACGCTTTACATAACTGCGAGGGAAAATTCCGCTATGTCTTTTCTTATTTTTGCGGATTTTTCCGAGAGACGAAACATTTTTGGACCAACGGGAGGGTGACACTTGTCACCCTATCGACGCAGAAAGAGGCCACGCTAGTAGGGTTTGAGGCCCTTTTCACGGGTCTTTGTTTTGTGAGGATTTGAGGAGTAGATTAGGGTGCACTTGTGCCAATCTTGGCCATCCACTTGCCCCCACATGGCTTGATCTTGTCCGTTGGTGTCCCTATAAATACCCCTTGAAGGTTTTTCTTCATCCCTCAATTCATTCTAAGTCTTGAAAACTCTTTCCCTTTGTGTTGTTCTCGCCCTAGCCTCTCCCCTCCCCTTGTGTGGCCTTGTGGCCGAGCCTCCTCCCCTTTGTGGTGCTACTGGGTACCCCTAGCCTAGTTGTTTTCGTATAATACCCCTCCCTTGTGGTATTGAAATACTTCTCCTAGTATTGTTATAATGCCCAAAATACCTTAGCCTTGTACCTTGTAGTATTCCAAAGTTACCTCTTTACGTAGAGCCCGGAAATACTACCTTTTGTCCTTTTAGTCTCAAACCGAAACCCTAAGGAAATCTTCATAGTTGGTTGAAGTATTTGAGTAGAAGTTGGTTAAGAACTTCTAAGGGTTGTTTGGAGCGGATTGGAGCGCACGGAGTGGAGCTAAACCTTGCTCAGGATCGACATTATAACTTGGATAATTTTGGGCTTGTCGAGGTAAATATTCTTGTCCCCTTATTGTAATTGGAGATTACATGTGGTAGGAATATATAGTTGAGGTATACTATATATAGAACTGAACATTATTGTGGCAATGTCTTTTGACTTAAGCCTGAAGAATAAAGAATCGAATCAGTATTTACATAGGTGTATTGCGCAGACTTGTGTAGTATTCTTTGTGTAGAATTGTACACGCCCGTTAGACGTAAACCCCCGGTTGGCTTGGTAGCCGACCTCGATAGGGAGGAGATTTACGCTGCCATGGTGAGGGGAGGCCGAATTTTCAGAGAAAGATCGAAACTTGTGTTTTGGGGTTAATAGACGTTTGTGACCTTTATAGTGAAAGTACTAAGAGTAGCGTATTCTACTCGAGGAGTGGAAAGGGCTAGCGTTGTAGTACTTGGAGCATTTTGCTTATTGTCGATAAATCGTCGCGAGGTATGTGAACCTCTTCCTATCTCTTCTAGCATGATATGTGTGAACTATGTAGTACGGTAGACGCATACGTGTTAACTGTGTTTGATGAGTTTAAAACATAAAGTGTTATAACGCTTTATGGGAAGTTGGTTATAATGACTTTATGTAGGTAAGAAAATACTTTGTGGTTTTAAAAGGTAATCGATGTGAATTATAATCGCTAGTTATAATAAAGAACTTGATGTATTTCAAAAGATTTTATAAATCGTTTTGAAGGAGAGTAACACTTGGTTTTAAAGGTTTTAAAAAGAGTTATACTAGCTTCATGGGAGTTAGGTATAATGTCTTAAGAGAGGTAAAGAAAATGGTTTATTGATGTTAGAAGTTAAGAGACTTGATCTTATAAGATAAGAGACTTAACTTATTTGTTTTAATGTGAATGTTTGTGTGAAACCTCATTCGTGAGTAATGAGTACTTGGTTTTATTTAAAGGGATAATGTTTTATCGATTTCGAAATCAGAATGTATCGATGCACCACTACAAGCGTTAATAAAGGAAAATGTATTGAATAATGATGTATCGTATTAAAACCAAGAGAAACCTCCATCCGCATAGAAACTAAGATGAGACAAAATGATATTACATTTTCTAGATCATGGTCACGTAATAAGAATGTTGTAAACAAGAATAACCTACTCTCACGTGAGACATATATTACTCAATTGTTCTAAAAGGAATCAAGTGATTAAGTTTGGGAACTATGAAACCATTTGAAAATAAGAAGCTTGAGTAATCAAACTAGGCAAACCGAACTTAGGAAAAGAATGTTGTTACTTGATTTTGAAAAGGAATGTGGGTTGGTCATTCTAATACTACGTATCGGGTGACTTTTATAAAAGTAATGGATCTCTTTTAAAAGAACTTAACGTATGTAGTACTGGGTTAAAAACCCGGACTTTGGCATAAAATGAAAGTACCTTGTGTTGTTGTGAAACTTGCCTATGCTTGTTGTTGTGAAACTTGCCTATGCTTGTTGTTGTGAAACTTGCCTATGCTTGTGATGATAGCCTTTGTGCAAGTGTGATATTTCGTTACCGCCTCTCGATAGAGGCGGTTGACTTGTCGAGAACTTACTTGACGCGTCTTTGGCGATGATGGAGAATTCCACGTATGTTTCCATTTTGATTACATCGCCTTGTTGTTGATGTCACATGGACATGTCTACACCGACGCAGATTCCGGGCACGCGCCACGCGCCGGGTTGATTACCCAGATATGGTTATTATCGCAACATGGACGGTCTACACCGAGGCAAGATTCCGGGGCGTGTGGCTACGCGCAGGTTGACCACCCAAAGATATCATATTGAGGTTACACGGGCATGTCTACACCGAGGCGATTCCGGTACGTGGCCACGCGCCTTGTTATTATTGTTGCATCATGGACATGTCTACACCGTCGCAGATTCCGGCACGCGCCATGATGCGAACATGATGGATGTGGGCGTGAGACCCATTGTTATATTTGAGTGGCGACTTTGAGGCGTGAGTCCTCGACTTGACCGCTTTTATGTTGCGTGCATGTATTTTGGTTATCATACATGTCTCTCGCTTTATATAGATCGGTATGATTTAACCGCAGATTTACGCCACATACTTGGTACTGCATCGACCTCTTCGGCCGCTCATGCCGCAGTAGAGGTACATCGGCCGTGGATCCTCGCTCTTAGGATCTCGCCGTTGGGAAGCTCCGCTTTCTCCGAGGCTTATCTTTTGGTATGTGTTTCCCGAGTCAGGTTCTTGTACATTCGTGGTATGGCGGCCCCGTCCCGTCATAGTTGTTGTATATCTTAGGTCCGTAGTAATCGCTGTTGTGGTTGTAAAAGGATTAAACTGTTCAAGTTTTATGTATACACTGAAGGCAACTGTTTTGGTTGGCCTGTTTATTTATCATGTCTCTCATTTCATGTTTAAAGTTTTTATTTCCGCTGGTTTTCTCTGATGTTGTATCGCTAGGGTGCCCGGGGTAAGGCACCAGTCACGGGCCCGAATTCGGGGTGTGACATCTACAGAAATTTGGGCAGCACTTCCTTTGTTTCTACGTACTTTTCCACCTTTTTCAAGGCCCGTAAATCAACAACCAACATGCCACATTTAAGGCTCAACAATTCAGCTAACCAAAGGGGATTACACGCCTAGTTGGACGTGTAAAATTCTTCCCCACACTTAATATAAAACAGTCCATTAACTTTAGGCAATTCTCGGCAACATTAAGGACAACAACAACATCTACTTCTTTTCAATTCATTTCTAATCCAAGCCGTTATTCCAACATGTAATATAAGTCATGATCAATTATAACGACTAAATTCCTTTCCTAAAATAACGTGCGACGATTATAACTATCGACCATCCAATTTTAATGGCTAACATGCCAATCTCAGGTTTAAGCTTCCAAATGCCATAACATTTATCAATTTTCATTCAAAATATCACATGCTCATCTATCAACTACTACAACATGAAATCTTGAATTACAAAAGTAAGACGAAGATTTATACCTCAATAAGCCCAAATAAAGTCGATCCTTAGCAACTTTAGCTCCTCCTCTTGACGTTCCATTCTACTCCAAGCAACCCTTAGAAGTTCACCAACAACTTCTCTTCAATTTCCAACTTCAAAGTTGAAGAACACCTTAGGTTTTCATCTTGCGACTAACGTAAAAACGTAGTTTTCCCGGGATCTTTCTATTGAGATATCCTTACAATACCCTTAGGAACCTTGGGTTGAAGTATTGTGAATTATGGAGCAAGATTGCAAAAAAAAATCTAAATTTTGAGAGCTATGGCCGAGAGCCTCTTCAAGAGCTCACAAGATTTCTCAAATTTTTCTAAGTGTTGGAATGATCAAGTCTTGCACTACTAGATCAACACAAATGGATGGCTTAAGATTGGTCCATTATGTCAAGCTCCCACTTGACCCTTTGACTTGGTCCATTTTATCAAGCTAATACTTGCTACTTCTAGCATACAATTTCATCCAAGATGAATCATGTGGAGGGTGACATGTGTCGCCCTCTCATTGGTCCATAATATTTCGTTTCTCGAAATTTTCATAATTGGTCAAAATATCGGAAATCTCATGGGCACCACAAAACGTAAAACTTCCCGGGTGGGCCCCACGTGACCAAATCCGTAAATAACTTTCCACAATGCTAACAAATTCCATACGTCTCAAATAACACATTTTGAGAATCTAATTCTCATCAACAAACATTTTTCCTTTCCGAAGTTCGGAAGATTTTTCCCTTGGAAAACAATTCTTTCTTTCGTTCAAATTTTTAAGGCCTGTGTTGTCGCGTCTATTTTCGTATACATGTCCTGAAATTACGGGGTGTAACATTCTTCCCCTCTTAGAAACATTCATCCCCGAATGTTCTTTCGGAGCTCCATCTAAACATTTCTCGGTATAGTCTCATAAAACTACACTTAATGAAACCTAATTATGCCACATATGGTCCTAACACATCGCACATGCATATCTATCCATAATAAGCCAAATGAGGAAACAAATCCAAAGTGTGCACCATCACTATTTACTCCCATTCATGGCCTAAAATTATTCTCTTTTCGTACTTTTCTTTAGTGATACTATAAGCATTTCAATTCTTTCAACTCTTGTTCTCTCCTTTTCTTAATTATCGTATTATTTTCATACTTTCAAACTTATTCAAGCATACGTACAAATCTTAATCATCGCTTCTGTTTTTCAAATCCTTGGAGTTACTACATCCAACAAATTAGGGTCATTTTCGGCTCTCACGACCCGGTTCCGGTGGAACGCGTCCACGAACTCGTACAACGATTAACTAGTCTTGGGCCTTGCACCCTTGTGACCCTATCATATAGCGGGAACATCTCCAACTGACCACACTCCATTCCAGGCTACGGGTTGACCCGCAATCAGCCGACAACCCGATCCATTGTCGCACTTAATTCCCGTTCTTGGTCTGAAATAAATCTTATTACCCGAGAAGGCCTTGTACGTCTAAGGTCTCTGCGGTTATCAATATTCTAAGGTCTCCAATATTCCATGTTCCCCCAAACTTACGTTACCTCATAATCATATTGTCTTAATCACAACAACCCAATATTATCCGTATATAACACTTGAGCATACTACATAGCTTAATCTATTAACATAGTCTTCCATTAAGTCCCTTATCATGATTTCTTAAGGGTTCATTACCTTCTCAGACAGCTTATCATCCCTAATTATCTCAAATTAGTACATAAAACCTTGATGAGAATTCATTAAACTGTTACATACCTTCCCGGTATCAAATTAGTCCTTACCAATTCCTGGTAATCTAAAATCATTCAAGGCAACATGCGTCTGACCCTCATACATAACTCCGTACAGTTGTATGTCATTAAACCAATTATACTACAATTATTACTAACCTGGATACGCAATCTACATAATCCTTCCTGGGTCACTGCTGCCTTTCTTGTAGCTGCAATCAACATAACTCGTTAGGGAGAGACGACCCTAACAACACAGCTCTATCGCACGATCTCAGAGTGAGAAGAATGGAAATCAATCCTAAATGTCCTGCAGCCTCCTGGATATAGATGTGGTGCACAACACACCGATAACCAAGACTCTACTAGACACGGTCTGTAGACACTTTCCGAGGACTAACTGCTCTGATACCACTTTTGTCACGACCCGACCCAAGCTCGCGATCGTGCCCTACACGGGCACCCTACAGTATATATCGAGATAATCAATGAACATACATGAAACTCACAACATACATTAACAGGAAAAATAAACAACAGGCTAGCCGATAAGGCTACCTCCCTGGACATATGTATATATAGTAGTCACATCCTTTTTCTTTACAACTGACCCACAAGATATGACTACAGACCTCTAAGAGTTTTTGACATAATCACTGTGACGGGACAGGGCCCCGCCGTACCCATGAATATACATAAATCTACATCAACAGGGATCCATACCAAAAGATAGGCCTCCGGAGTAAATTGAGCCTTTTCCCAAAAACTGAACAGAGATCCTAAGAGCAAGGATCACCAACCTGTGTACCTAACACTGCGGCATTTAACGCACTTCGGCGGGGTCGATAACAACAGTGCGAATATGGAACGTAAATAAGGTACAGTAACAAATCATAACTGTACAAAAGAATGACAGGGGCAAGTATAAAAAGTAAATACCAGATCCTACCGTGTCATTTCAACTCATGAACTTAATCGCACATTATTATCTTTTTCCATTCTCAATAAGAGTTATAATCAATTTCTTACATACATACTTAGAAAAAATCATTAAGTTCATAAAGATATAACTTACGTATCTTGCATGACATAATCCGGCCCATTTGCGGGACACGGCGAAGTCATAAAAAGTCTTCCCACGAAGGTATACTGTCCGACCCATTCCGGGACACGGTAATGCCATATAAGTCTGCCCACAAAGGTATACTGCCCGGCCCAATTTGGGACGTGGTAAAACCATGTATGTCTGCCCATAAAGGTATACTGCCCGGCCCAATCTGGGACGCGGTAAAGTCACATAAGTCTGTCCATAAAGGTATACTGCATAAAAATAGGAAGCTTATGATCAACTTAGGGCCACCCGCCCATAGTATCATTTGGCAATCCTACTCCTGGGATTATTTCACCCGAATAGGTCATGTGGACCCGCAATGAGGGCATCCGCCTTGCATGGGACTATTTCACCCGCATAGGACTATTTCACCCGCATAGGCCCGGTGGACCCGCAATGAGTACAAACGCCGCACTCGCATCATGGGTAGCAAATCCATGGAATAAGTAGTAACCCGGGGGTTTATCCCGCAAGAATAACATAACATTAGCACAACCGACTATCATACATAACATAAGCACCACCGGCTTATCATACATAACATAAGCACCATCGACTTATCATAAATATCATAATCAAGTTATGAAATCCCTTAACTTCTTATTAGCCTTAATTATTATGCACTCTCATTTTATTTAAACTTAAGGCACTAACATGTCATTAAAAATCCGGGAATTTAACCCAAGGTACTATGTACCTTATCCTTTCAAAAATGACTTTTTCTCGTATAAAACCCCAAGATACTAACACCCGTAGTATCAAGGCGTGTCAACATTTTAAAACAAGTCACTATACTTCTACAAAATACATTTTTAGGCTTCTAAACCAAGTGACTTTCACTTTAAAACTTTTAAGCAATTGATGCCTTTAAATCCAATTGCCCTTCTTCATTTCAAGTCATTTACCTTTTGCTTACCTTACTAGAGTAGACCCTTCTTTTATCTTTCCATAAAGCCGTTATAACTAACTTCCCATAAAGCCGTTATAACTCTTTAGGTTTTAGACAATTAAGGCAATTTCATCTTTTAAAGACAAGTGAGTTAATTCTCTAACTCAACCAAACTTAGACATTCTAAGATTAAGGCAATAATGTCAAAATGAAGCCGAATTCCTTTAAAACTCGTACGTCCACCGTACTATGTATTTGTAAAACTCATGTTACATTCTCTTTTGAAATCACGCCTCTTAACTTTTGAAATAAATCATGGAAACCATACTTTTTTAAATCAAGTCTTTCCTTCCTTTAATAATCAAGTCTCATAACTTGAAAAATAAAGTTTCTTAACCTTTTAAGAACTCAAGGTTCATAGTCTTAAAACTTCATAACATAAACTCTTTAAATTAAGTAACGTATACTTTTATGAGTTATGAATAGGTTATACTCGTTTATAACGATCTTATTAAAGCAGCCATGATCTAGAAAATGTAATACAATTTTGTCTTATCTTAGTTTCTATGCAGATGGAGAATTCTACTCATTTTAGTATAATTGATTGTCGATACATTTTTATTAACGCTGCAATGGCTTGTTCGATACTTATTTTCATTAGTGCAGTAAATTAGCAAGGTCACCTCGACTCCACATACTTCCTAACGACTCTTACCAACATCCCCCATAAGACTTGGTAAGAACTTAGGATAACTTAGACATACCTTTTACATAGAGTAAATTAACATACGTACCTCTTAACTTCTAAGAGTAGAAAGAATCATGAAATAATACCACATGTATATTTCATACATAGAACATGCCAAAAGAAGGAAGAGATTCACATACCTCGCGACGACTATCGACAAGTAGCAAAATGCTCCAAAGTGCTTCAACCTTGTTAGCTATTCCACCCTTCAAGTAGAATACACTATACGTAGTACTTCAACCTATAATAGCCATAACATGTCTATCAACCCCTAGCTTATTAACGTGGAATAATACTAAGTGCTAGGTCTCCATATCTACAGAGAAATTTGGGCAACACTTCCTTTGTTTCTACGTATTTTTCCACCTTTTTCAAGGCCCGTAAATCAACAACCAACATGCCACATTTAAGGCTCAACAATTCAGCTAACCAAAGGGGATTACATGCCTAGCCGGACGTGTAAAATTCTTCCCCACACTTAATATAAAATAGTCCATTAACTTTAGGCAATTCTCGGCAACATTAAGGACAACAACAACATCTACTTCTTTTCAATTCCATTCTAATCCAAGTCATTATTCCAATATGTAGTATAAGGCATGATCAATTATAACGACTAAATTCCTTTCCTTAAATAACGTGCGACGATTATAACTATCGACCAAATTGATTTCCAATTTTAATGGCTAACATGCCAATCTCGGATTTAAGCTTCCAAATTCCATAATATTTACCAATCTTCATTCTAAATATCACATGCTCATCTATCAACTACTACAACATGAAATCTTGAATTACAAAAGTAAGACGAAGATTTATACCTCAATAAGCCCAAATCCAATCCAAGATTTAAAGTCGATCCTTAGCAACTTTAGCTCCTCCTCTTGACGTTCCAATCTACTCTAAGCAACCCTTAGAAGTTCACCAACAACTTCTCTTCAATTTCCAACTTCAAAGTTGAAGAACACCTTAGGTTTTCATCTTGCGACTAACGTAAAAACGTAGTTTTTCCGGGATCTTTCTATTGAGATATCCTTACAATACCCTTAGGAACCTTGGTTTGAAGTATTGTGAATTATGGAGCAAGATTGCAAAAAAAATCTAAATTTTGAGAGCTATGGCCGAGAGCCTCTTCAAGAGCTCACAAGATTTCTCAAATTTTTCTAAGTGTTGGAATGATCAAGTCTTGCACTACTAGTATAGATATATACTACAACCAATGGTCTAGATCAACACAAATGGATGGCTTAATATTGGTCCATTATGTCAAGCTCCCACTTGACCCTTTGACTTGGTCCATTTTATCAAGATAATACTTGCTACTTCTAGCATACAATTTCGTCCAAGATGAATCATGTGGAGGGTGACACGTGTCTCCCTCCCATTGGTCCATAATATTTCGTTTTCTGAAGTTTCCATAATTGGTCAAAATATCAGAAACCTCGTGGGCCCCACAAAACGTAAAACTTCCCGGGTGGGCCCTACGTGACCAAATCCGTAAATAAATTTCCACAATGCTAACAAATTCCATACGTCTCAAATAATGCATTTTGAGAATCTAATTCTCATCAACGAAAATTTTTCCTTTCCGAAGTTCGGAAGATTTTTCCTTTGGAAAATAATTCTTTCTTTCGTTCAAATTTTTAAGGCCTGTGTTCTCGCGTCTAGTGCGCACTTTCATTTTTCCTTTACTAGTAGAGTCTAAAATCTTCATTCAAAAGTCATAGACAAATTTCTACCATGAGAGTTGTTCTCATTTGAAGTTAGGTTATGTGTCACTTTGAACCCTCTTTCCCCTTACTATTTTCAAATTACTTCTCTCCATACTTGAACATCATTATGGCCTTACAAGCATAAGATTTGAGTATTGATGATACACCCCGTAGTTCCAGAGTATGTATATGAGGACGTACGTACGAAAATACGAAAGAAAAATTGGAAAGGAAGAAAGATGTGATTTTTCGACGGAAAAGTTTCCGGATTTTGTGAAGGATAAAGGTTCGTTAATGGGAATTGGATTCCCAAATTTGGTATTCGGACTTTTTGGAATATTTGAGAATTTTATTTCCGGAATTGGTCACGTGGGGCCACGGGAGAATTTACAGTTTTTTTTTGGGGCCCATTTTATTTTCGGATTTTTGGCATTACGGATTTTTCCGAGAGATGAAATATTTTGGACCAATAGGAGGGCAACATGTGGCACCCTTAGGTGGCCTATGGGACGAAACAAGTGGGCAAGTGGCCAAGTCAAATAGTCAAGTCTTGCAAGATATTTCTTTGGGTTAGTGGGGGTAGGTTTGGACGTTTTTGTGGGGCTGAGGCCTTGTTGGACGTTTTTCTTGAGCATGTGGATGGCAACATGTCTCTTTGTTGTGGGGGACATATGTCCCAAAGTTGTGGTGGACATATGTCTCAATGTTGTGGTGGACACTTGGTGGAATACTTCACTTGAACATGCTATCAAATCTACACCCTCCACTTGCTTGAATCTTGGCCCTTCATTGTTCTATAAATACCCCCCCTCAAGTGCAAGACTTCTTCATCCATTAAACATTTTCCAAGTCTCAAAACTCCCTCCACCTTTGAGAAAGCTCGCCCAAAGCTTCCTCCCCTCTTGATAGTTCTCGTCCGAAACACCCCCCCTTGGTAGAAAAATCTCTCCTAGTATTGTTACTATTCCAAATTCCTTAGCCTACATCCCTTGTAGTATTCCAAAGTTACCTCTATACTAAGAGCCCGGAAATACTACTTTATTTCCTTTAGTCACAAAAAGAAACCCTAGGAAAATCTTCATAGTTGGTCAAGTATTAAGTAGAAGTTGTGTAGAAACTTCTAAGGGTTTCGAGCGATTGGAGCGCATGCGAATAGGAGCTAAACGTTGCTCAGGATCGACTTATAATCTTGGATAATTTTGGGCTTATCGAGGTAATGATATTTATCCCCTATTGTAATTGGAAATTACATGTTGTAGTAGTTAATAATTGAGTATAAGATATATTGGAAAAATCAGTATAAAGAATTGAACTGTATATACATTGGATTGTATTTACAGTAGACTTGTAGTATTATTGTGGAGTAGAATTGTACACGTCCGGTTAGACGTGTATGTTATACCCCGTATTTCCAGAGTATGTACGTAAGGACGTACGTAGAAAAGTTTGTGCCTTAAAGTGCTTGACCGAAATTATTTTTGTGCACAACACCCGGTTAGAGTCGTTTTTCGACGAAACGTTTTACACAACTCGCGTAGGGTAAATTCCGGCTATGTCATTTTTAATTTTTGCGGATTTTTCCGAGAGACAAAACGTGTTGGACCAACAAGAGGGCGCCACTTGGCACCCTCTCATTGGTGGAGGCGGTAAAGGGGACGAATTCCTTGACATTTTTGTCAAGTAGGTAGGATATTTTGTGGTAGATGGATAAGGTGCACTTGGCATGATCTTGGCCCTACACTTGCACCACACTTGGCTTGATTCGCCATTGGTTAGCCATGGCTTGACCTATAAATACCTCTCCCTTTGATGAACTTCTTCATCCAAAAATTGTGCTAAGTCTAAAATCCTTTCCTCTCTTGTGGTGTTCGTCCAACACCCCTCCCCTTGGCCGAGAGCCCTCCCTTGCGAGAGTACCCTCCTAGTGGGGTTGGCCGAGGGTATACACCCCTGTGGTGTTGTCTCGTATAAATACACCCCACCTTGGTAGAAATACTCTCAAAAGTATTGTTACTATACCCAAAATACTGGCCCTTATACCTTGTAGTATTCCAAGGTTATACTTATCTGAAAAGCCCGTAAATACTATTATACTTCCCTTCACCACAAAACCGAAACCCTAAGGAAAATCTCCATAGTTAGTTGAGTATTAAGTAGAAGTTGGTTAGAACTTCTAAGGGTGGTTTGGAGCGGGTGAGCGCACGAGTTGAGCTAAACGTTGCCCAGATCGACTTTATACTTGGATAATTATGGGCTTATCGAGGTAATTATCTTGTCCCCTATTGTAATTGGAAATTACATGTTGTTAGAATATATAGTTGAAGTATACTATATATAGAATCGAACGTAGTTATCGGCAATGTCTTTTGACTTAAGCTGAATAATAAGAAACCTTTTCGAAAGAAGAGTACCGAATCAGTAATTACATAGGATCTGATGAGACTTGTGTAGCTTTTCGTGAGGTAGAATTGTGCACGTCCGGATTAGGCGTATAACCCTCGGTTGGCTTCGTAGCCGCCCGATAGAGACCACTGGTTGGCTTGGTAGCCTACCCGATAGAGAGAGAGATTTACGCTGCCATGTGGGGAGGTCACGAATTTTATGTAGAATGTTCTACGAAGAGACCTAAATGTTAATAAGTCGCTTGTGGCCTTATAGGTGGAAGTACTATGCGTGGCGCGATCTACTTGGCTTAAGGAGTAGCCGGCGGTTTGAGGTACTTGAGTGTTTTGCTATTAGTCGATAATCGCCGCGAGGTATGTGAACCTCTTCCTATCTCTTCTAGCATGATATGTGTGTAACTATGTAGTGCGGTAGACGCATACGTGTTAAATGTATTTGATTGGTCTAAAACATAAAGTGTTATAACGGCTTTATGGGAAGTTGGTTATAACAGCTTTATGTATGTAAGAAAATACTTATGGTTTTTAAAAGGTAACTGATTTGAACTATAACCGGTGGTTACGTGATAATAAAGAACTTGAAGTATTTCAAAAGATTTTTGAATCATTTTGAAAGAAGAGTAATACTTAGTTTTTGAAAACTTAAGAGTTATACTAGTTTTATGGGAAGTTAGGTATAACGGCTTAAGAATGTTTCTTGAGTTCGAAATCGAATGTGTATCGACAAACCATCGCAGCGTTAATAAAAGGAAATGTTTTGTGATTAAGTATTATTAAAACGAGAAACTTCCATCTGCATAGAAGCTAAGATGAGACAAAATGATATTTCCTAGATCATGGCTGCTGTAATAAGATTGTTATAAATAAGAATATCCTACTCACATATAAGGCTTATGTTTCTCAGATGGTTTAAAAGAGAATTATATTCTTAAATGAATAAGACTATGAACTACGAAACCTTTCTAAAATAAGAAACGTGAACATTTGAAATTAGGCAAACTTGGACGTTTGGAAAATAATGTTGTTACTTGATTTTACAAGGGTAAGTGTTTTGATTTACTTCAAAAGATAATCACTCTATTTTCATATACTACGGGTATTGTGGTTTTTTGTGAAAGTAACGTATCTTTTAAAGAGTTAATGTATGAAGTACTTTGGGGATAAAAACCCGATCTTGTTAATCATATAGTAGAAAGTACCTTGTGTATATAACTTGATTATGTTGGTTTGTGATTGCCTTGTAATACTTTCTTGTTAATTTGTTAAGTAAACATGCTAGGATGCTACGTGTGATAGTATCTTGTGATGTTAGTGTAAAGGGGTTTCCCCTCGACTGCGCTTAAAGTTGTTTGACTCTCAGCCGTTATGTTGGTATTGTACCACTCACCTTGACTTGTTTCCGGAGGTTAAGGCGCCTCCGTCGCGGGTAGACTTCGGTCCGGCAGGACCATGATTCGAGAATACCTCACGCGGGTCCGGGGATCCATGCGGAACTACGGAGTTCGGTGTTAGTTTGCGCCTTGTGGTCACGCGGTCTTCGTGGCCACGCGATCGCGAGTCGGGGCGATGCCGGAGTAGCTACCCTCGATGAGAGGAATACCTCACGCGCCTATGAGGTTGGCCTATGCGAGTCGCGGAGAGTTCCAGTGGCTGACGCGCACATCCGAGCATCGCGGCGAGTGACCGGCTTTGATCATGTGACGGTGCAGACAGATATCATGATACGATTTATGACACTATTAGTACTGGTGTTAGTAGTCGGTTATGCCTTCGCATTACCTGCATCGTTTTATTAGGACACAGTGGGACACGTGTTCATGTGTATTTCTTGGTGCTTTTATATCATAAATCGCCAGTGAGGAAGGTATTCCACGCATGATTGATGTTATGGGCTTGAGACCCATAGTTATATTTGAGTGATGACTTTGAGGCGCGAGTCCTCGACTTGACATATCGCTTATTTAATTGTAAATCGTAGTTTGGTTATCATACATGTCTCCGCTTTATAGACTATTATGATTTCATTTCTGATTTTCGCTTCACATACTTGGTACTGTTATCGACCTCGCGGGGCCGTTCATGCCGCAGTTGAGGTACACCGCCGTTGATCCTAGCTCGTGGTCACGATTCGGCGTTGGGAAGCTCCGTTTCTCGGAGGCTTATCAGTGGTATAGTCCGTCGTAGTAGGTGTTTACATTCGGGTTTGGCGGCCCCGTCCCGCCATTGTTGTCGTATCATTCTTAGAGGTCTGTAGTACTGTTGTGGGCAGAGTTGTAGAAAGGGATGTAACTGTTCAAATTGTTATATATTATGAAGGTAACCGTTTTTGGGTTAGCCTGTCTTCTTATTTCACTGTCTTATTGCATTGGTTTCATGTTATTGTTTTATGTTCCGCTGATTACTCTGATGTTGTATCACTAGGGTGCCAGGGGTAAGACACCAGTCACGGGCCCGGGTTCGGGTCGTGACAAAAGTGGTATCAGAGCAGTTAATCCTCGGAAAGTGTCTACTGCATCAGATTCCGGTAGAGTCTTGATTATCGGTGTGTTGTGCACCACACCAATAATCATGAGGCTATAGGATATTTAGGATTGGTTTCTATTCTTCTCACTCTGAGATCGTGCCTTAGAGTTGTGTTGTAAGTTGGACCCTCTCACGTATTTCTTTCCCTTACCGTTATGCCTCCGCGTAGGGCAAACCCGGGCCCAGGAGGCAGCGCAAGGCTGAGCCGCGAGTAGAGTTCAGAGGTTACGAGGCACAGCCCAATCATCACCGGGTGGTATTTCATTCGGGAGTTATGCTACGTCACCACCCAAAGAGGTTTAGCACGGCGCAGCAGCTCCATCGCGCCATGATATTTGAACCTTCGCCCACGGCATCGAACAGTGAATTTAGATTGCAAGAGCGACCACATTAGCTATGGATTTGGCTACGAGAGTATACCGATGTACCGCGAGTCTTGATGACTATCTAAGAGAGGGTTGTACAAGAGTAATTCTTCAGTTAGGCTTGAGCATGGCCTGTGTACGGGCTTATGCGCAACAGGCCAAGAAACGTAGAGATCAACGGGTTAACGAAGGACAGCAGAAGAGGGCCAGAGCAGCAAGGTCCTTTGGTAACTTTCGAGGCGAGTCACCTCACCAGCGGATTAGATTTGCACATCCACCAGTGCAGAGAGGTCCTCCACGGGGTTCAGGACGTTCGGGGTATGCAGGAGTTGGTCAGAGCTCCAGAGCTTCCGGTTCACAGCTACACGTAGGTTCCAGCCAGCCGGATTCAGTGTTCCCAGATTCATACGCGATGACGCCATCCCGGGAATGTCGTCTTTTAGTTGGTACTTGTGTACTACGACCGCCGTGGTCCGATGTCGAAAGAGTGTCCTCAGGAGGACTTAGCCTTCAGGATCGGTGGGTTCGTCATCTTCCTTAGCTGCGATTCTGCAGGCAGGTTTGATTAGAACGACTAAGGGGAGTGAAGCAGTAGATATAGATATATCCTTAACCCTCTAGAGAAAACGTAAGCCTTAGAGCATTATACGTGAAGACCTTAGAGGTAAGGCCATCTCGAGTAAAAGACGTATGTTTATGTTTGACCCTTATAGGAGTGCATAGTGCACGTGAGCTATGTTTGTGGGATAAGTCCCTGAGTAGTGTGGAATGAAAGAGGGTAGTTGAGCTAAGAAGACCGCTAGGTTTTCGTAACGTGATTAGTGAGAGTTTTTCGGTTCGGGGAGCTAATGTCTTGCGCGTTGCCGGGTCGGGTTGAGGCCACGTTGCGGGTCAACCCGCGGCCTGTATGATGGTGGGGTCAGTTTGTGGTGGTACCGCTTTGGGTTAGGGTTATGAGGGTGTTAGGCCCAAGTTTATTTAACCAGCGTACGAGTTCGTGGATGCATTCGACCAAAGAGTCGGGCGAGGTCACCGCCTTATCTTCTAGCAAAGACCGCTTACTCGGCAGTGTTGATTTATCAGAAAGGTTGTAAGGCTGCACGGGGTGCCTACCTTCACCTTATGACAGACAGTGGAGCCCAGGGTACGGCTGTTTTTGTTTCTGGAAGTTTTACCAAGCGGTTAAGAACTGGTGAGTCTCGACCGCATTCGCCTCGCCGATGTGTGGATTTCGGGGTAGTTGTGAGGATTGTTGTCTCTGTGGAGGAGTGTTTAAGCTACCATTTCGGTGTTCGGATGTCGCCTTATGAAGCCTTGTGGGGCGGATGTGTAAGTCGCCGTCGATTGGTTCGATGTTGGCAAGATTCAGATAGTTGGTTCAGCTTGTTCCAGCAGACTGTGGATAGGTAAAGCTTGTCTAGAAGAGGTTCTGGCAGCTCAGAGAAATCGTGCGGATAATCGGCGACGACGCTTAGAGTTCAGCCGACGGTCGGTCTTCTGAAAGTACCACCGGGTTGGGTGACGAGTTTTGGAAAACAGAGGAACTTAGCCCGAGTTACTTGGGCCCTTTGAGTTCATGTGAAGAATAGGCGGGTTTATATGTTAGCATTTGTCGTCCGACTTAGAGGCGATATGTCGGTCTTTCGTATTGTTATGATCGGAAAGTATCGAGATCCATCAGTGTTCCCGCTTAATGATGACCACGTTAGAGATAGTAACCCCGAGTTTTGGAACCAAGCAAGATTTAAATGTGGTAAGAGTTCGAGTGTACGACAGCCTCAGGGATCGCATGCAGCCCGGTACCATTTGTTAGGTCGCCGGAGTGACACTAGAACCTCGCGGCAAAGTGACAAAAGTGCTCGCGGCAAAGAGATGTGACCATTTCTTTTGTATGGAGAAAGTGCGAAGGAATTATATTTTAGACCCTTGGATGGAAGCGTTTGTGATGTTAGAGGTGTTTCCTCGTGGACTTGGATGTAAGTATTTTTTGCGCAGGTGTTGTTGTGGGCTGGGCCAGGCAGGATTGTTCGAGTAAGTATAGTAGTGAAGACTATCTTTGGCGCACGCTTAGTTTGAGACTTAGAAGGAACATTCGACGAATGTTTCTAAGAGGAGAATGTTATACCCCGTATTTCCAGAGTATGTACGTAAGGCCGTACGTAGAAAAGTTTGTGCCTTAAAGTGCTTGGCAGAAATTATTTTTGTTCACAACACCCTGTTAGAGTCGTTTTCGACGTAAACGCTTTACACAACTCGCGTAGGTAAATTCCGCTATGTCATTTTTAATTTTTGCGGATTTTTCCGAGAGGCGAAGCGTGTTGGACCAACAAGAGGCGCCACTTGGCACCCTCTCATTGGTGGAGTGTGGGGCGGTAAAGGGGGACGAATTCCTTGACATTTTTGTCAAGTAGTAGGTAGGATATTTTGTGGTAGATGGATAAGGTGCACTTGGCATGATCTTGGCCCTACACTTGCACCACACTTGGCTTGATCTTGGCCATTGGTTAGCCATGGCTTGACCTATAAATACCCCTCCCCTTTGATGAACTTTTTCATCCAAAAATTGTGCTAAGTCTAAAATCCCTTCCCCCTCTCTTGTGGTGTTCGTGCAACAGCCGCCCCTCGCCGAGAGCCCTCCCCTGGCCGAGAGTACCCCTCCTAGTAGGGTTGGCCGATGGTTATACACCCCCCATTGTGGTTTTGTCTTGTATAAATACACCCACACCTTTGTAGAAATACTCTCAAAAGTATTGTTACTATACCCAAAATACCTTGCCCTTATACCTTGTAGTATTCCAAGGTTATACTTATCTAAAAGCCCAAAAATACTATTATACTTCCTTCACCACAAAATCAAAACCCCTAAGGAAAATCTCCATAGTTAGTTGAGTATTAAGTAGTTGGTTAGAACTTCTAAGGGTGGTTTGGAGCGGTTGAGCGCACGGAGTTGAGCTAAACGTTGCCCAGGATCGACTTTATACTTGGATAATTATGGGCTTATCGAGGTAATTATCTTGTCCCCCTATTGTAATTGGAAATTACATGTTGTTAGAATATATAGTTGAAGTATACTATATATAGAACTGAACGTAGTTATCGTCAATGTCTTTTGACTTAAGCCTGAATAATAAGAAACCTTTTCGAAAGAAGAGTACGTAATCAGAATTACATAGGGTATCAGACATGAGACTTGTGTAGCTTTTCGTGAGGTAGAATTGTGCACGTCCGGATTAGACGTATAACCCCCTGGTTGACTTGGTAGCGGCCCGATAGAGAGAGAGATTTACGCTGCATGTGCGGGAGGTCTTCAATTTTACGTAGAATGTTCTACGAAGAGACCTAAATGTTAATAAGCGCCTTGTGGCCTTATAGGTGGAAGTACTATGCGTGGCGCGATCTACTTGGCTTAAGGAGTAGCCGACGGTTTGAGGTACTTGGAGCGTCTTGCTATTAGTCGATAATCGTCGCGAGGTATGTGAACCTCTTCCTATCTCTTTTAGCATGATCTGTGTGTAACTATGTAGTACGGTAGACGCATACGTGTTAAATGTATTTGATTGGTCTAAAACATAAAGTGTTATAACGGCTTTATGGGAAGTTGGTTATAACTTTATGTATGTAAGAAAATACTTATGGTTTTTAAAAGGTAAATCGATTTGAACTATAATCGTCAGTTACGTGATAATAAAGAACTTGAAGTATTTCAAAAGATTTTTGAATCATTTTGAAAGAAGAGTAATACTTAGTTTTTGAAAACTTAAGAGTTATACTAGTTTTATGGGAAGTTAGGTATAACGGCTTAAGAATGTTTTACTGAGTTCGGAAATCAGAATGTGTATCGACAAACCACTGCAGCGTTAATAAAAGGAAATGTTTTGACAGATTAAGTATTATTAAAACCAGTAGAAACTTCCATCTGCATAGAAGCTAAGATGAGACAAAATGATATTTCCTAGATCATGGATGTTGTAATAAGATTGTTATAAACAAGAATATCCTACTCACATATAAGGCTTATGTTTCTCAGATGGTTTAAAAGAGAATTATATTCTTAAATGAATAAGACTATGAACTACGAAACCTTTCTAAAATAAGAAACGTGAACATTTGAAATTAGGCAAACTTGGACGTTTGGAAAATAATGTTGTTACTTGATTTTACAAGGGTAAGTGTTTTGATTTACTTCAAAATATAATCACTCTTTTTTCATATACTACGTTTATTGTGTGGTTTTTGTGAAAGTAACGTATCTTTTAAAGTTTTAATGTATGAAGTACTTTGGGGATAAAAACCCGATCTTGTTAATCATATAGTAGAAAGTACCTTGTGTATATAACTTGATTATGTTGGTTTGTGATTGCCTTGTAATACTTTCTTGTTAATTTGTTAAGTAAACATGCTAGGATGCTACGTGTGATAGTATCTTGTGATGTTAGTGTAAAGGGGTTTCGATCGCGCTTTAAAGTTGTTTGACTCTCACCGTTATGTTGGTATTGTACCACTCACCTTGACTTGTTTCCGAGGTTAAGCCGCCTCCGACGCGGGGTAGACTCGGTGATGCGGGACCGTGATTCGAGAATACCTCATGCGGGTCCGTGGGGATCCATGCGGAACTACGGAGTTCCGTGTTAGTTTGCGGCCGCTTGTGGTCACGCGGTTCGTGGCCACGCGATTGCGAGTCGGGGCGACGCCGGAGTAGCTACCCTCGACGCGAGGAATACCTCACGCGCCTATGAGGTTGGCCTCTGAGTGCGGAGAGTTCGTGGCTAGACGCGCACATCCGAGCATCGCGCGAGTGACCAGCTTTGATCATGTGACGGCCTGACAGATATCATGATACGATTTATGACCGTTAGTACTGTAGGTGTTAGTAGTCGGTTATGCCTTCGTATTTACCTGTCATCGCTTTATTAGGACAGTGGGACCCGTGTTCATGTATTTCATGGTGCTTTTATATCATAAATCGCCGGTGAGGAAGGTATTCCACGCATGATTGATGTTATGGGATTGAGACCCATAGTTATATTTGAGTGATGACTTTGAGGCGTGAGTCACGACTTGACACGATCGCTTATTTAATTGTAAATCGTAGTTTGGTTATCATACATGTCTCTGCTTTATAGACTATTATGATTTCATTTACTGATTTTCGGGCCACATACTTGGTACTTCCAGATCGACCTCCTTCGGCTGCGTTATGTCGCAGTTGAGGTACACGATCGTTGATCCTAGCTCGTGGTCACGATTGGCGTTGGGAAGCTCCGTTTCTCGAGGCTTATCGCCGTATAGTCTTCATCGTAGTAGGTGTTTACATTCGGGGTTTGGCGGGCCCTGTCCCGCCATTGTTGTCGTATCATTCTTAGAAGTGCGTAGTAATCGTTGCGTGGGCAGAGTTGTAAAGGGATGTAATCGCTCAAATTGTTATATATTATGAAGGTAACCATTTTTGGGTTAGCTTTGTCTTCTTATTTCACCTGTCTTATGCATTGGTTTCATGTTATTGTTTTATGTTCCATTGACACTCGATGTTGTATCACTAGGGCCGGTGGCGCACGACCACGCCCGGTTCGGTCGTGAGTGTAACCCCGGGATTGTTGGTTTAGCAGCAGCCTCGTTAGAGGAGATTTATGTGGTTGCGGGGGGGGAGGTGCTGTCGAATTTTCCGTAGAATAAGGAATCTTGTATCTAGAATTATTCTACGAAGAGATCTAGAGGTTGATAAACGTTTTATGGCCATTATAGGTTGAAGTACTACGAGTAGCGTATTCTACTTGAATGGTGGAAAAGGCTAGCAGGATTATAGTACTATGGGGCGTTTTGCTAATTGTCGATAATCGTCGCGAGGTATGTGAACCTCTTCCTATCCTTTCTAGCATGATATTTGTGAAATATATTTAGTGCGGTAGACGCACGTGTGTTTAAAGGAATTTGATTTTCCTTTTGTGTCCTTGACTTGATTCCAAAGTTAAGTGACTTGTTATGAAATATTAAGGACTTGTATTATGTTAAAAAGTTGTAAAACTTCACTCATGAGTAATGGGTGTGTGGTCTTTTAAAGAATAAAGTTATCTTGAATTCGAAAATAAGAATGGTTTTATCATTGGATTTAAAATGATAACTTGACTTATAAACAACTTGATTTTGGGAAAGGAGAAGTAACTTGATTTAAGGGTATAGGTTACTTGTTTTTAAAAAGAGTAAGACACTTGGTTTAAAAAGTATATTGCTACTTGACTTTTAAAGGAAAAAGTGTCTTTGTTTTAAAGGAAGGTATGGTTTTGTCTTAAGATTGGTTTAAAAAGAAGGTATGGAAATTGTTTTGGTTTTACTTTGATGTCTTTTGACTTGAGTTTTAAATAATAAGAATCTTGAAGTATTTCAAAAGGGTTATTAATCATTTTTGAAAGAAAGAAAATACTTGGTTTTAAAAGCTTAAGTGTTATACTAGCTTTATGGGAAGTTAGGTATAACGACTTAAGGAAGATAGAAGGAACGGTTTACTTATTAGTTTATGAAAGTCTTGTATTGATTTCTGGAAAGTGTAGTAAGATGGTTTGATAAGTAAACATGTTACGATGCTACGTGTTGTAGTGTCTTGTGATGTTTGTGTGAGGGGGTTATTCTTGTTGTGCTTACGTTGATAAACGATAAGCCTGTTGTACTGCTATTATATCACATACCCCCCCCTGACTTGTTATGATGCCGAGGACTTGCCACCCTCGATGCGAGGAATACCTCATGCGGGTCTGTGTGACCTATGCGGAGCTGCGGGAGTTCTAGGATTGATCATTCCGGGTGTGTTATCCCGATACGAGGAATGCCTCATGCGGTCTGTGTGACTATGCGGACTGCGGGAGTCCAGGAGGATGTCGCGGGTTAGCTACCCCCGATGCGAGAAATACCTCATGCGGGTCTGTGTGTGACCTATGCGGACTGCGGGAGTTCCAGGATTAGGCATGCATAATGATACTATGGGCGATTGGCCTTGCTTCGATCATTAGCGGCCTAGAAAAGACCAGTTACGTTATATCTATTTTGCTCTTATTTATGTTGTGGCACTATGTGCAGTTAAATTGGTTGTTCGTACGTATTTGTAATTGGTTTTAAAATATTATGATTTGATTTCAGTACTTTATAGTTTCACATACTTGGTACCTGTTGTACTGACCTCCTTCGGAGGGATGCGTTCATGCCGCAGGTAGAGGTACACCAGTCGTCGATCCTCGCTCATAGGATCACAGCTCAGCGTTTTGGGAAGCTCCGTTTCTCCGGAGGCTTATCTTTTGGTATAGTCCCCTGTCGTTGTAGGTACTTATATTCAGGGGTATGGCGGGGCCCTGTCCCGTCATGGTTATGGTTATATTCTTAGAGGTTTGTAGTACTGTTGTGGGCAAGGTTTGTAAAAAGGATGTAACTGTTCAAGTTTTTATTTATATATACTGAAAGGTAACCGTTTTGATTGGCCTGTCTTCTTATTTCACTGTTTGTCTTTTATGAGTTTTATTTCCGCTGATTTTCTCTGATGTTGTATCACTAGGGTGCCCGGGGTAAGGCACCAGTCGCGGGCCCGAGGTCGGGTCGTGACAAAAGTGGTATCAGAGCAGTTAATCCTCGGAAAGTGTCTACAGACCGTATCTAGTAGAGTCTTGATTATCGGTGTGTTCTGCACCACACCAATAATCAGGAGGCTATAGGATATTTAGGATTGGTTTCCATTCTTCTCATTCTGAGATCGTGCCTTAGAGTTGTGTTATAAGTTGGACCCCTCTAACGTATTTCTTTCCCTTACCAGTTATGCCTCCGCGCAAGGCAACTCGGGCCCAGGCGGCAAGGCGTAGGAGCTGCGAGTAGAGCATGCAGGTTACTAGCACAGCCCAATCATCACCCGGCGTGGTGCTTCATTCGGGAGTTCTGCGACGCCGCCGTGAGTTTAGCACAGCGGCAGCAGTTCCTACTGCGGCCATGATATCTGGACCTTCAGTTCCACGACCAGGAGCAGAAAATATGGATTGCAAAGAGACGGCCCTGTTACTAGCTAGGGATTTGGCAACCAGAGAGTATATAATGTACCGATTTATCACAGGTCTTGATGATTATCTAAGGAAGGGTTGTGCGAGAGTAGCTCTTCAGTCAGGCATGAGCATGGCCTGCGTACGGGCTTATGCGCAGCAGGCTGAGGAACGTAGAGGTCGACGGGTTAACCAAGATCAGCAGAAGAGGGCCAGATCAGCAGGGTCCTTTAGTAACTTTCGAGGCGAACCGCCTCAGCAGCAGAATGGATATGCGCCTCCGCCAGTGCAGAGTGGTCCTCCGCGAGCTTGGGGCGTTCGGGGTATGCAGGAGTTGGTCGAGCTCAGTGGCTTCCGGTTCACGATACACGTAGTTCCGGCCCGCGATTCGATTTCCTCGGTGTTCATAGTGTGCAGCGCCATCCCGGGAATGTCGTCTTTTTGATGGTGCTTGTTTTACTGCGTCGAGTGGCCATGACGAGAGAATGTTCTAGTAGGAGGGATACAAGTAGGAGGACTCAGCCTACCAGATCAGTTGCGGATTCAGTGGTTCGTAGAGGAAGGGGTGTTAGCCAGAGGAGGCCACCCCCACCTCGGTGTGGCCGTTGTGGTAGGTGTCATTGTGGGGAGTGTCGTACTACTTCGACAGCTTGTTATGCTTGCGGCCAGCAGGGCCATTTTACGAGAAATTGTCCGACCAGAGGTGGCGCGGATGTAGAGACTCAGCCTTCAGGATCAGTGGCTAGTTCATCACCTTCCCTAGCTATGCGTCCAACAGGGCAGGATTGATTAGAACGACAAAGGGGAGTGAAGCAGTAGATACAGGTATATCATTAACCCTCTAGAGATTTGTATGTGTGATAAGATGGGTATATTTTAAGTGTTATGTTCAGATAGCATTGTGTTAATTGTAATTAGAAGACAAGGTTATTTAAAAGGGTAAGATTGGGGATAGGGAAATTGTGAGCCTTATAATGTTATACGTGGAGACCTTAGAGGCGAGGCCATCTTGAGTAAAAGATTTATTTTTTATATTTACCATTATCGGAGTGCATAGCATACGTGGGATATATTTGTGTGATAAGTCCCTGAGTGGTGTGAAATGAAAGAGGGTAGTTGAGCTAAGAATGACCACTAGGTTTTCGTGACTTGAATAGTGAGATTGTTCCGGACCAGGAACGAGAGTTTAGTACGAAGTGGGTCGGGTTGAGGCCATATCGCGAGTCAACCCGCATCCCGGAATATGGTGGGGTCAGTTTGGGGTGGTCCCGCTAGATGATAGGGTCACGAGGGTGTTAGGCCCAAGTTTAGGTAACCATCGTACTAGTTGTGGATGCATTCGACGAAGAGTAGGCCGATGGGTCACCATCTTGTCTTTTAGTCGGATCATTTACTCGACGAGGTTATGCGAGATGTTGTATATCAGGAAGGTTGTAAGGCTGCACGGGGTTCCTACTTTTATTTAATGGCAGGCAGTGGAGCCCAGTTTACGGCTATTTCTTTTTCTGGAGGTTTTACCAGGCGGGGTTAGGAACTTCGTGAGTCTCGATGTGCATTCACCTCGCCGGCATTTAACAGCGCATTTTATCCGCATTTTGAGGGCGACGTTACGGGCGGTGTTTTGATTCGAGTAGTTGCGAGGATTATTTGCCTCTTGTTGAGTGAGTATTATACTAGCTACCATTTGATTCGGATGGTGCCTTATGAAGCCTTGTATGGGCGGAAGTGTAGTCACGGCCGATTGGTTCGATGTTGGCAAGGTTCAGATAGTTGGTCCCTACTTGTTTCAGCAGGATGTGGATAAGGTGAAGCTTATCCAGAAGAAGTTATTAGCAGCTCAGAGTCAACAAAAGTCGTGTGGATAATCGGCGTCGACACTTGAAGTTCAGGTTTACGGTGGGTCTTCTTGAAGGAACCACCCCAGAAGGGTGTGACGAGATGTGGAAAGCAGGGGAAACTTAGCCCGAGGTACTTTGGGCATTTTTCAGATCGTTGTAGAATAGGCCAGGTTGCCTATAAGTTAGCACTGCCGTCCGACTTAGGAGGCAGTACGTCCGGTATTCCATGTTGTTATGTTTCGAAAGAGTATCGGAGATCCATCCAGAGTGTTCCCAGTTAATGACGACCAAGTTAGAGATAGTAACCCCGAGATTTTGGAAACTGAAGCAATGACAGAAATGTGGTACGTATGGTAAGAAGAGTTCGAGTGTACGAGGAAGGTACGACGAGTAAGAAAAGAGGCTAAGATGTGTTAAGAAGATGGAAGTGTCCTTTTTATAAGTGAAGATGGGAAGAAAGTATCATTTGGACCTTGGGTGGAGCAAATGGTATTGTTATACGCTTTAGAGATGATTCTTCGTTGGCTTGGATGTGCGTTTTTGCGCGTATGTGGTATTATGGCCAGGTGTGGCATAATTGGTTTCGTAAGTATAGTAGTGAAGACTATACCGGCACAGGTATGTTTTGGAGACTTAGAGGGACATTCGGGACGAATGTTTCTAAGGGGGGAAGAATGTTACACCCCGTAGTTTCAGAGTATGTATATGAGGACGTACGTACGAGAATACGAAAGAAAAATTGGAAAGGAAGAAAGATGTGATTTTTCGACGGAAAAGTTTTCGGATTTTGTGAAGGAAAAAGGTTTGTTAATGGGAATTGGATTCCCAGATTTGGTATTCGGACTTTTTGGAATATTTGAGAATTTTATTTCCGGAATTGGTCACGTGGGGCCACGGGAGAATTTACGGTTTTTTTTTTGGGGCCCACTTTATTTTCGGATTTTTGGCATTACGGATTTTTCCGAGAGATGAAATATTTTGGACCAATAGGAGGGCGACATGTGGCACCCTTAGGTGGCATATGGGACGAAACAAGTGGGCAAGTGTCCAAGTCAAATAGTCAAGTCTTGCAAGATATTTCTTTGGGTTAGTGGGGGTAGGTTTGGACGTTTTTTGTGGGGCAAGTGGAGGCCTTGTTGGACGTTTTTCTTGAGCATGTGGATGGCCACATGTCTCTTTGTTGTGGGGGACATATGTCCCAAAGTTGTGGTAGACATATGTCCCAATGTTGTGGTGGACACTTGGTGGAAGACTTCACTTGAACAAGCTACCAAATCTACACCCTCCACTTGCTTGAATCTTGGCCCTTCATTGTTCTATAAATACCCCCCTCAAGTGCAAGACTTCTTCATCCACTAAACAATTTCCAAGTCTCAAAACTCCCTCCCCCTTTGAGAAAGCTCTCGTCAAGCTTCCTCCCTCTTGATAGTTCTCGTCCAAACACCCCCTTGGTAGAAAAATCTCTCATAGTATTGTTACTATTCCAAATGCCTTAGCCTACATCCCTTATAGTATTCCAAAGTTACCTCTATACTAAGAGCCCGGAAATACTACTTTATTTCCTTTAGTCACAAAAAGAAACCCTAGGAAAATCTTCATAGTTGGTTGAAGTATTAAGTAGAAGTTGTGTAGAAACTTCTAAGGGTTTCTTGGAGCGGATTGGAGCGTACAGAATAGGAGCTAAACGTTGCTCAGGATCGACTTATAATCTTGGATAATTTTGGGCTTATCGAGGTAATGATCTTTATCCCCCTATAGTAATTGGAAATTACATGTTGTAGTAGTTAATAATTGAGTATAAGATATATTGGAAAATCAATATAAAGAATTGAATTGTATATACATTGGACTGTATTTACAGTAGACTTGTAGTATTATTGTGGAGTAGAATTGTACACGTCCGGTTAGACGTGTAACCCCCCCCCCCTGGGATTGTTGGTTTGGTAGCAGGCCTCGTTAGAGGAGGAGATTTATGTGGTTGCGGGGGGGGAGGTGCTGCCGAATTTTCCGTAGAATAAGGAATCGTGTATCTAGAATTATTCTACGAAGAGATCTAGAGGTTGATAAACATTTTATGGTCATTATAGGTTGAAGTACTACGAGTAGCGTATTCTACTTGAAGGGTGGAAAAGGCAAGCAGGATTATAGTACTATGGGGCGTTTTGCTAATTGTCGATAATCGTCGCGAGGTATTTGAACCTCTTCCTATCCTTTCTAGCATGATATTTGTGAAATATATTTAGTGCGGTAGACGCACGTGTGTTTAAAGGAATTTGATTTTCCTTTTGTGTCCTTGACTTGATTCCAAAGTTAAGTGACTTGTTATAAAATATTAAGGACTTGAATTATGTTAAAAAGTTGTAAAACCTCACTCATGAGTAATGGGTGTGTGGTCTTTTAAAGAATAAAGTTATCTTGATTTCGAAAATAAGAATGGTTTTATCATTGGATTTAAAATGATAACTTGACTTATAAACAACTTGATTTTGGGAAAGGAGAAGTAACTTGATTTAAGGGTATAGGTTACTTGTTTTTAAAAAGAGTAAGACACTTGGTTTAAAAAGTATATTGCTACTTGACTTTTAAAGGAAAAAGTGCCTTTGTTTTAAAGGAAGGTATGGTTTTGTCTTAAGATTGGTTTAAAAAGAAGGTATGGAAATTGTTTTGGTTTTACTTTGATGACTTTTGACTTGAGTTTTAAATAATAAGAATCTTGAAGTATTTCAAAAGGGTTATTAATCATTTTTGAAAGAAAAGAAATACTTGGTTTTAAAAGCTTAAGTGTTATACTAGCTTTATGGGAAGTTAGGTATAACGACTTAAGGAAGATAGAAGGAACGGTTTACTTATTTGTTTATGAAAGTCTTGTATTGATTTCTGGAAAGTGTAGTAAGATGGTTTGATAAGTAAACATGTTACGATGCTACGTGTGTTAGTGTCTTGTGATGTTTGTGTGAGGGTTATTCTTGTTGTGCTTACGTTGATAAGCGATAAGCCCGTTATCGCTATTATATCACATACCCCCGATTTGTTATGATGCGAGGACTTGCCACGCCGATGCGAGAATACCTCATGCGGTGCAGTGTGACCTATGCGAGGTGGGAGTTCGAGATTGATCATTCGGGTGTGTTATCCGTCGCGAGGAATGCCTCACGCGATGCGTGTGACTACGCGATGCATGTGACTATGCGGACTGCGAGTCGAGAGGATGCCGCGGGTTAGCTACCGTCGCGAGAATACCTCATGCGGTGCAGTGTGACCTATGCGGTGCGCGGAGTTCGAGATTAGGCACGCATAATGATACTATGGGCGATTAGCCTTGCTTCGATCATTAGCGGCCTAGAAAAGACGATTCACGTTATATCTATTTTGCTCTTGTTTATCTTTGTGGCACTATATGCGATTAAATTGGTTGTTAAATGCGTATTTGTAATTAGTTTTAAAATATTATGATTTGATTTGATTTACTGATTTCATACTTGGTACTGTTATCTTGACCTCCTTGAGTGCGTTCATGCGCGGTAGAGGTACACCAGTTGTCGATCCTCGCTCATAGGATCAAAGCTCAGCGTTTTGGGATGCTCCGATTCTCCGGAGGCTTATCTTTTGGTATAGTCCCCTGTCGTTGTAGGTACTTATATTCAGGGGTATGGCGGGGCCCTGTCCCGTCATAGTTATGGTTATATTCTTAGAGGTTTGTAGTACTGTTGTGGGCAAGGTTTGTAAAAAGGATGTAACTGTTCAAGTTTTTATTTATATATACTGAAAGGTAACCGTTTTGGTTGGCCTGTCTTCTTATTTCACTGTTTGTCTTTTATGAGTTTTATTTCCGCTGATTTTCTCTGATGTTGTATCACTAGGGTGCCCGTGGTAAGGCACCAGTCGCGGGCCCGAGGTCGGGTCGTGACAATTGAACATCTTCCCAATATATCAAACTCATTATTCTGAATATAATAGACATGCTATACAAATCAATTAGCACGTAATTAGGTGTAAGACAAACTCACATTTGTATGGGATTTTTGCAAGATCAGTACTAAGTATGCTTTCAGTAGTAACTATGCTTTAGAGTTTAGGGTTTCATTTTCTTGAAGGAAACTCTTGTCAATGGAGAAAATGTGTACTCAACAAACTAATTTGAATGTGACTTTGTATAAATTAACTTATCAAACATAGTTGACCTCACAACAATTTTGTTACAAATTAACCCCTCCAAAATTGGAAAGCTCTTCAAGGACTCATTTCCTCAAATCATCCATTTTCAATCACATATACGGTCACTATTGAACCACAACACGTAGTCATCACCAATCACAAATGTATATAAGCCTAGGATTTATCCCATCGCACATCTAATAGCTTGAGCTAATACAAAATAAACAGAGCGCAGTTGGGCAACTCGCGAAAGTTGGACACTGTTGATATTTTATCATAACTTTGTGTAGAAAAGTCCAAATGACGAGCAATCTGAAGTATTGGGATCTAGGCTTCGGCCTTTTTTCGCTGGTGCGCACTTTCATTTTTCCTTTACTAGTAGAGGCTACAATCTTCATTCAAAAGTCATAGACAAATTTCTACCATGAGAGTTGTTCTCATTTGAAGTTAGGTTATGTGTTACTTTGAACCCTCTTTCCCCTCACTATTTTCAAATTACTTCTCTCCATACTTGAACATCCTTATGGCCTTCCAAGCATATGATTTGAGTATTGAACATCTTCCCAATATATCAAACTCATTATTCTGAATATAATAGACATGTTATACAAATCAATTAGCACGTAATTAGGTGTAAGACAAACTCACATTTGTATGGAATTTTTGCAAGATCAGTACTAAGTATGCTTTCAGTAGTAACTATGCTTTAGAGTTTAGGGTTTCATTTACTTGAAGGAAACTCTTGTCAATGTAGAAAATGTGTACTCAACAAACTAATTTGAATGTGACTTTGTATTAAATTAACTTATCAAACATAGTTGACCTCACAACAATTTTGTTACCAATTAACCCCTCCAAAATTGTTCAACATCATTAATCATTTCAAAACGGTTCCAAGTCATTTGTTTTTTTCTAATAATTAGCATCCAAATTAGTAGTTGATATCTCTTCCATGCGTAGATTCGAAGAAATTAATTGGAAAAGAAGAAAGAAAATGACCTACGTCAGAGGCGGAGCCATCTTGTAAGGCCCGGGCTCCCCCTCAAATTTAAGTTTTTCCTAATATACTACTAGTAATATTCATGATATTACAATAGAGTCCTCAATATTTTACATTTTTGAAGCCTTGTGTTTAGTCTACACCTAATGAGAACATTATTAGGAATGTTATACCCCGTAGTTCTGACCCTACGTATGAGAGCGTACGAAAGCATGTAAGACTTAAAATTTTCAAAGGATAGGTTGACGGATTGTTGTGGACGGGTTTTAGTCAACTTTGAGGTGGGTTATGACCTGGTACATTGAGAGTTCCTAAGTGTTTCAAAGGCCTAGGGTGTAGTTCGTGGAGTCTAGATTTCAACGCAACCAACCATTCGTCGATAGGACGTCGGAGTAGAAAGTTATGAGAGTTGCAAGTTCAGTGCGCAGTCGGACAGAAATGTGTTTCGGACAAAGCGAGGGCATGGCGCGGATCTGAGCGCGGCGCCAAAAGTCCTGAAGGATCGCTGAAGTTGCAGCGGCGCTGAGCCAGGACGGCATGGCCGCGGAGCTGGAATTTCAGAGAGGCTGCGGAGGTTTCAGCGCCGCGGCGCCGCGGCGGGATTTTTGGGCGGAAAAACTTAGGAAAGTCTGATTTCTCTTTTAAAAAGGCCATGGGAGGGTGACACGTGTCCCCCCCCCCCCCCCCCATCTGATTTTTCTTGCATGTCTTATATTGACCAAGTCTTGAAGACTTGGTCATCTTTCAAACCTCTCCCTCTCTCTAAATTAACTCCTCCTTCTCTCTACATTTCCAAAGGAAATTCAAAGCCTAAGAAAAATCTGAAAAGTTAAGAACAAGAAGGAAGTTTGTGGCTAGCTTGTTGGTGTTGTTGTGGTGGTATTCTTGGCAAGAAAGCTAGCAAAACATTTGGAATAAGTTTGGCTAAAACTTTAAGGTAACATTTCTTCCTTTAGAATTAGTTTCTAGTGTTGCATGTTAAGAAGAAAGAACTCGTGGTAGTAAATAATGCTCTTAGAGTCATTGCATGCAAGAAATGTGGTTTGGATATGAAAGAATTGGTTAAGAAGATATTATGAGCATGTTGTAGCCTAAAAACTACCTTAGAATTGTTAAGAGAATTGTTGTACCTTATGGGGCAGAATTTTACACACCCAAGTTTAGGTGTGTAATCCCCTTTGAAATGTTGGATTGTTGAGCCTTAAATGTGGCGTTTGGATGATAAATTCGGCCTTGAGAAAGGTGGCAAAGTGAGTAGAAACAAAGGAAATGCTGCCCAATTTTCCATAGAATTTAGTGACTTTGAACTTGGATTGTTCTACTTTGAGATTAGAGGTTAACAAACGTATCATGATTATTATAGGTTGAAATATTACTTGCGGTAGTTGAGCTTAGCAAGTGGATTGACCAAAGAGGTATGTGAAGTTTTCCTATCTCTTGAGCATGAATAGATGAAACTATGTAGTGCGGTGAGCGTCTAAGATTTGGTATTCTTACTTGTTTTAAGTATATAATGACTTGTTTCGTTTTAAGAATGTATAAGTCCCTTGGTTAGGGGAAAAGTATGATTTTACTAAAGTATAGAGTTAATATAACAACTTTATGGGAAGTTGGTTTATTAGCTTCATAAAAGGTTAATCAGAAGAGATTTACTCTAAGTAAGATAAGTATATGTTATACCCCGTATTTTCAGAGTATGTACGTGAGGGCGTACGTACAAAAGTTTTTAGCCTTAAGTAGGCATAAGTGTCGAAATTTGTGCACAACTAGCGAAAAGAGTCGTTTTCCGACGAAACGTTTTCCGGACTTTGCGAAGGGAAAAATACGGCTATGTCATTTATAATTTTTGCGGATTTTTCCGAGAGATGAAATATTTTGGACCAACGAGAGGGTGACAAGTGTCACCCTCAAGTGGACGATTTGGGGCGTCTTTCTTGCACCATTTTTAGTCAAGGAGTTGGTAGGATATTTTGGTGGTAGATGGATAAGGTACACTTGCCCAAATCCCCACCCTACACTTGCCCACCACTTGTCTTGATCTTGGCCCTTGGTTGTCCTATAAATACCCCTCCTATGCAAGACTAAATCTTCATCCACAAATCATTTTCCAAGTCTTGAAATCCCTCCCCCTTTGTTAGAAGTATTCGTCCAAGCTCCTCCCCCCCCTTGAGAAGCCTTGGCCGAAAGTACCCCACCTAAAGTGGTTTTCGTAAATACCCCCCCTTTGGTAGAAAATACTCTCCAAAGTATTGTTACTATTCCAAAATACCTTGGCCCAAATACCTTGTAGTATTCCAAGGTTACACCTATACTAAAAGCCCAGAAATACTATTATACTTCCCTTCAGTCACAAAAACGAAACCCTAAGGAAAATCTTCATAGCCGGTTGAAGTATTAAGAAGAAGTTGCGTAGAAATTCTAAGGGTTGTTTGGAGCGGGTTGGAGCGCACGGAGTAGGAGCTAAACCTTGCTCAGGATCGACATTTAATCTTGGATAATTTTGGGCTTATCGAGGTAAATAATCCTATCCTTCTAGTGTAATTGGGGATTACATACTGTAAGTGGTATAGAAATAAATATAAGATACATAGAAGGATAATTCAGAAGAGAATTGAACTGTAATAGAGAGACATTACAGAAGAGAATTGAATTGTAATCACATCAGAAGAATATTAAAGAATAAGACTGAACTGTACTTACATAGGACTGTATTTACAGTAGACTTGTGTAAGTTTGGCGGGTAGGGAAGTGCTGCCCAATTTTCCGTAAAATAAGAAATTTGTATCTAGAATTATTCTGCAGAGTAGTCTGGACGTTGATAGACTTGTATGACCATTATAGGTTGAAGTACTGCAAGTAGCGTATTCTACTCGAAGGGTGGAAAGGGCTAGCCGGATTACAGTACTTTGGAGCGTTTTGCTAATAGTCGATAAATCGTCGCGAGGTATGTGATTCTTCCTATCCTCTTGAGCATGATATTTTAAAAGTATATATAGTACGGTAGACGTACGTGTGTTAACTGAACATGGTTTTACTTGACGTCTTTTGACTTGAGTTTTAATAATAAGAACCTTGAAGTATTTCAAAAGAATTAAGAATCATTTTTGAAAGAAGAGTAATACTTGGTTTTGAAAACGTAAGAGTTATACTAGCTTTATGGGAAGTTAGGTATAACGTCTTAAGAGAGATAAAAAGAATGGTTTATTGATTTTAGAAGTTAAGAGACTTGATCTCAAAAGATAAAAGACTTGACTTAATTGAATTGATATGAATTTTGTTAAAAAGTGTGAAACCTCATTCGTGAGTAATGAGTACTTAGTTTTTAAAAGGAATAATGTTTTACTGAATTCAGAAATGAGAATAAGTATCGAACGAACCACTGCAGCGTTAATAAAGGAAAATGTATTGACAAATAAGTAATTATATTAAAACCAGTAGAAACCTCCGTCTGCATAGAAGCTAAGATAAGACAAAATTGTATTACATTTCCTAGATCATGGCTGCTTTAATAAGATTATTATAAACAAGAATAACCTACTCACACATAAGGCATATATTACTCAACTGTTTTTAAAAGAGAATTATGTTATTAAATGATTAAGACTATGAACTATGAAACCTTTCGAAAATAAGAGATGTGAATATTTGAAGTTAGGCAAACTTGAAATTTTGGAAAAGAATGTTGTTACTTGACTTTAAGAAGGAAAGTGTTTTGGTTTAAAAAGAAGGGCATAATATTACCTTAGTTGTTTTAAAAGAAAAATATGGTATTATCTTAATCTGTCTTAAAAGAGCGTTTAAATGTTATGGTCACACGATACCGCGTCCATGAGATGGACCGGGAATGTATTTCATGCGACACCGCGTTCATGGGATGAACCGGGAATGTATTTCACCACGACACCGCGTTCATGGGATGAACCGGGAATGTATTTCACCACGATACCGAGTCCATGAGATGGACCGGGAATGTATTTCATGCGATATCGAGTTCATGGGATGAACCGGGAATGTATTTCACACGACACCGCGTTCATAGGATGAACCTGGAATGTATTTCACCACGACACCGCGTTCATGGGATGAACCGGGAATGTATTTCACCACGATACCGAGTCCATGAGATGGACCGGGAATGTATTTCATGCGATACCGAGTTCATGGGATGAACCGGGAATGTATTTCACACGACACCGCGTTCATGGGATGAACCGGGAATGTATTTCATGTGACACCGCGTTCATGGGATGAACCGGGAATGTATACCACCTGATTTGATACCGAGTCCATGAGATGGACCGGGAATGTATTCCATACGATTTCACCTCGAGTCCATGAGATGGGCCGAGACATGTTACACGTATCACATGACTTATACCTAGACTGCCGGCAGTGAGGAAGGAGTTCCACGGGCATGAGGGATGACTTTGAGGGCGTGAGTCCACGACTTGACATATTGCATTTATGAACTATAGTTTTGTTATCATATATGTCTTACATTTTATATAGACTATTATGATTTCATTTTGATATTTTGATTTCACATACTTGGTACTGTTATCGACCTCGCCTGAGGTGTTATACCCGTATTTCCAGTATGTCTGCGAGGACGTCGTAGGAAATTCGAACTTCAAGTAGGCTTGGCGATTTAATTTTGTGCACAACACCGGTTAGAGTCGTTTTCGGCAAAAGCGTTTTCCACACTTTCGTAGGGGAATTTCCGGCTATGCCATATTTTATTTTTGCGGATTTTTCCGAGAGACGAAACATTTTGGACCAACAAGAGGGCGACACTTGTCACCCTCTCATTGGAACACCTTGGGCGGTCAAGCTTGGCCGAAAGTTGGCCTTGTTTGGTCAAGGGTTGGTAGGATATTTTTGTGTTAGATGGATAAGGTACACTTGGCAAGATCTTGGCCCTACACTTGCTATGCACTTGGCAAGATCTTGGCCATTGGTTGGCCTTGGCTTATGCTATAAATACCCCTCTCCCTTTGATGAATTCTTCATCCTTTCCACAAATCTTCTAAGTGTTAAAATCCCTCCTCTCCTCTTGTTGACTCTCGTCCAAGAGCCCTCTCCCCTTTGAAAGGCCCCCGGCGAGAGCCCTCTCCCCTCCTAGTAGTGTGGCGTGGGGTACCCCACTGCCTAGTTGCTTTAGTATAATACCCCCCTTTGTGGTGTAGAAAGACTCTCACAGTATTGTTATAATGCCCAAATTACATTAGCCGTATACCTTGGAGTATTCTAAGGTTATACCTAGTCGTTAAGCCCGGAAATACTATTATACTTCCGTCGGTCCACAAACCGAAACCCTAGGAAAATCTCCGTAGTCCGTTGGAGTATTGTGTAGAAGTTGGTTAGAACTTCTAAGGGTGGTTTAGAGCGGGTTGGAGCGCTCGGAGTTGGAGCTAAACGATTGCCCATGATCGACTTTATACTTGGATAATTATGGGCTTATCGAGGTAAATATCTTGTCCCTCTATTGTAATTGGAAATTACATGATTGTTAGACTATAGTTGAAGTATACTATATGTAGAATCGAGCGTTGTTGTCGTGATGTCTTTGGACTTAAGCACGAATAATAAGAAACCTTTTGAAAGAAGAATCTTGCTTTTACATAGGGTGTATTCAGATGAGACTTGTGTAGCTTTTCTGTGAGGTAGAATTGTGCACGTCCGGTTAGATGTATGAACCCTCCCCCCCCTGGTTGGCTTGATAGCCGGCCCCGATAGAGGAGGAGATTTCTGCCATTGCGGGGAGGTCTTTGAATTTTACGTAGAATGTTCTCGAAGGGATCTAAATGTTAATAAGCGCCTTGTGGCCTTATAGGTTAAAGTACTACGTATGGCGCGATCTGCGGCTAAGGAGTAGCCGACGGTTTGAAAGTACTTGGAGCGTTTTGCTATTAGTCGATACTCGTCGCGAGGTATGTGAACCTCTTCCTATCTCTTCTAGCATGATATGTGTGAACTATGTAGTACGGTGAGCGTCGTGTGCTAAATGTATTTGATTGGTTTAAAACATAAAGTGTTATAACGGCTTTATGGGAAGTTGGTTATAACAGCTTTATGTTGGTAAGAAAATACTTGTGGTTTTTTTAAAAGGTAACTGATTTGAACTATAACTGGCTTGTTATGTGTTAATAAAGAACTTGAAGTAATACTTGGTTTTTGAAAACTTAAGAGTTATACTAGCTTTATGGGAAGTTAGGTATAACGGCTTAAGAATGTTTTACTGATTTCGGAAAATCAGAATGGGTATCGACAAACCACTGCAGCGTTAATAAAAGGAAATGTTTTGACTAATTAAGTATTAATAAAACCAGTAGAAACCTCCATCTGCATAGAAGCTAAGATGAGACAAAATGATATTTCCTAGATCATGATCATTGTAATAAGATTTTTATAAACAAGAATATCCTACTCACATATAAGGCTTATGTTTCTCAGATGGTTTAGAAGAGAATGATAGTCTTAAGTGATTAATACTATGAACTACGAAACCTTTCTAAAATGAGAAACTTGAACATTGGAAATTAGGCAAACTTGATCATTGGAAAAGAATGTTGCTACTTGATTTTACAAAGAGAAGTAATTGATTTACTTTAAAAGGATAGTCACTCTATTTTTATACTACGGGTATTGTGTGACATTGTGAAAGTAACGTATCTTTTAAAGAGTTAATGTATGAAGTACTTTGGGGATAAAACCCCGAACTTGTTGGCATATAGTAGAAAGTACCTTGTGTGTATAACTTGATTGTGTTGGTTTGTGATAGCACAGTAATACTTTGTTGATTGATAAGTAAACATGCTAGGATGCTACGTGTGTTAGTATCTTGTGATGTTGTGTAAAGGGTTTCCTTTGTTGTGCTTATGTTGCTTAACGATAAGTTTGTTGTGTTAGTATTTTACATCACTCATCTCTTGAGATGATTAGGGTTAAGCGCCTCCGTCTGGGGTAGACTCAGCGGTCGATGGACCTATGATTCGAGAATATCTCATGCAGGTCCCAGGGGCCTATGCGGAGCTACGAGAGTTCCAGGTTAGTGTGCGTCCTTTATGGGCATGCGGTCCATGTGGCCATGCGGACTACGAAGTCCAGGACGATGCCGGGGAGTAGCTACCCTCGATGCGGGGAATACCTCATGCGGGCCGATGAGATTGGCCTATGCGGAGCTGCGGAAAGTTCGGGGCTAGACGCGCATTAGATCTGCGGGCAAGTGGCGGCTTTGATCATGTGACGGCCTGCAGATCTTATAATACGATTCATGACCTTGTTGATGCGTAGGTGTTAGTAGTCGGCTATCCGCCGTCTTACCGTGCGGTGTTATTATGGCACAGTGGGACACGGTGTTCATGTGTTCCTTGGTGCTTTTATATCATAAAGCTGGCGGTGAGGAAGGTATTCCACGGGCATGATTGATGTTGTGGGCGTGAGACCCATTATTATATTTGAGTAATGACTTTGGCGTGAGTCACGACTTGATATATTTGCTTGTTTATTGTGAGCGTAGTTTTGTTATCATACATGTCTCGCTTTATATAGACTACTATGATTCCATTTACGATATTTTGATTTCACATACTTGGTACTGTTATCGACCTCGCCGGAAGCTGCGTTCATCCGCGAGTTGAGGTACACGATCGTTGATCCTAGCTTTCGAGTCACGATTGGCGTATGGGAAGCCGTTTCTCGGAGGCTTATTAGTGGTATATTCCCCGCCGTAATAGGTGTTTACATTCGGGGGTTTGGCGGGCCTGTCCGCCATTCTTTATCGTATCTTTTCTTAAGTGCATGTAATCTTGTTGTGGCGGGGTTTGTAAAGAAAGGATTAAACTGCTCATTTTGAAAGAGTTGTTATTATTATTTATGCTTAGAAGGGCAAGTTTTCTAAAGATAATTGTTATGCACTTCTTGTTATTTCATGTTGTTGTGTTATGTTCTGATTTCTACGATGTTGTATCACTAGGGTGCAGGGTAAGGCACGATCCACGAGCCGGGTTGGTCGTGACAAAAGTGGTATCGAGCGATTAATCCTCGGAAAGTGTCTCTGAGCCGTATCGATGAAGTCTTGATTATCGGTGTGTTGTGCACCACACCAATAATCGAGGCTATAGGATATTTAGGATTAGTTTCTATTCTTCTCACTCTGAGATCGTGCCTTAGAGGCGTGTTGTAAGTTGGACCCTCTCACGTATTTCTTTCCTTACCGCTATGCCTCGCGTAGGGCAAACCCGGGCCCGGGAGGCGCAAAGCGTAGGAGGCTGCGAGTAGAGTTCGAGGGTGGCGAGGCACAGCCCAATCATTACCTAGGATAGTGCTTCATTCGGGATTTCTGCGACATCACTAGCCCCGTAAAGTTTAGCACGCGGCGGCGATTCCTCTGCGGCCATGATATTTGAACCTTCGCGACCAGAACAGAGAATATGGATTGCAAGGCGACCATTACTAGCTATGGATTTAACTACGGAGTATACCGATGTACGCGAGTCTTGATGACTATCTAAGAGAGGGTTGTGCAAGTAGTTCTTGATTAGGCGAGCATGGCACGTATGCGAGCTTATACAAAGGCGGTAGAAACGTAGATCGACGGGTTAACGAGGCGAGAAGAGGGCGAGCGTGAGTCCTTTGGTAACTTTAGGCGAGTCACCTCGCCAGATTTGATTATGCACATCCACAATGCAGTGGTCTTCCACGGATTTCGGGGCGTTCGGGGTATGCAGGAGTTGGTTAGAACTCCGGGGCTTCCGTTCATTTAGCGAGCGTCGTCGGGAATGTCGTCTTTTAGTCGGGTACTTGTTGTACTATGACCGTCGTGGTCCGATGTCGAAAGAGTGTCTGGTAGGAGGACTTAGCCTTCGTCGGTGGGTAGTTCGTCACCTTCCTTAGCTATCGCCTACAGGCGAGTTTGATTAGAACGACTAGGGGAGTGAAGCAGTAGATTCAGGCATATCCTTAACCCTCTAGAGTTCAGTATGTGTGATAAGATGGGTATATCATAAGTGCTATGTTTTGATAGCAGTGTGTTAATTTTTGTGATTAGAAATCATGGTTAGTAACCGGGGAAGATTGGGGGATAGAGAAAGTGTGAGCCTTAGAGTTTTATACGTAGAAACCTTAGAAGTAAGGCCGTCTCGAGTAAAGGTGTAGTGTTATGTTTGATCCTTATCGGAGTGCATAGTGCATGTGAGCTATGTTGTGGGATAAGTCCCTGAGTAGCGTGATTTGAAAGAGGGTAGTCGAGCTAGAAGAGCTAGGTTTTGAAGCGTGATTAGTGAGATTGTTCGGATCGGGAGCTAGTATTGTGCGCGTTGCGGGTCGGGTTGAGGCCACGTTGGGTCAACCCGCGGTAGGTTCAGTGGTGGGTCAGGTTGTGGTGGTCGTCTTGTGTTAGGGTTGTGAGGGTGTTAGGCCCAAGTTTAGTTAACCAAGATACGAGTTAGTGGACGCGTTCGACCGATGGTCGGGCCGAGAGATCACCGCCTTGTCTTCTGCAAAGCGGTTTACTCGGCAGATGTTGATTTTTATCGAAAGGTTGTAAGGCTGCAGGGTGCCTACCTTCACCTTATGACGCATGGAGCCAGTGCACTGTTTTTGTTTGGAAAGTTTTACGAGCAAGGTTAAGAACTTCGGTGAGTCTCGAGTCGCGTTCGCCTCGGGCGGTGTTTGGATTTGGGGTAGTTGTAGGATTGTTGTCTCTGGAGGAAATGTTTTTAACTACCATTTCGGTGTTCGGATATCGCCTTATGAAGCCTTGTAAGGCGGAAGTGTAAGTTGCCGATCGATTGGTTCGATGTTGGCAAAATGCAGACGATTGGTTCAGCTTGTTCCGGTATGTGGTTAGTGAAGCTTGTCTAGAAGAAGTTACAGCTCGGAGGAAATCGTCGGATAATCGGCGACGCTTAGAGTTGAGTTGTGGTCGGTCTTGAAGGTACCACCGGTCGGGTGTGACGAGTTTTGGAAAGCAGAGGAACTTAGCGAGTTGTTTTGGGCCCCTTTGAGTTCATGTGAAGAATAGGCGGGTTGCCTATATGTTAGCTTTGCCGTCCGACTTAGGAAGCGATATCGAAGTTTGGGTGTCTGACCGCAGATGATCGCGTGCGATCCGGTACCATTTGTTGGGTCGCTGAGAAGGTTTATGCCTCGGGCAAAGTGACAAAGTGGTATCATGTGGTAAGAATTCGAGTGTGCGAGAAAGTGCGACACGTAAGGGAAGAAGCGAGCGTGTATGGCGAGCATAGATGTGATCATTTCTTTTGTGTGGAGAAAGTGCGAAGAAATTATATTTTAGACCCTTGTATGGGAGCGTTTGTGATGTTAGAGGTGTGTCCTTGTGGACTTGAAGGTAAGTACTTTGCGCAAGTTGGTTCCGTGGCCATGCGTGTGATTGTTTTCGTAAGTATAGCGGTGAGGACTATCTGCGGCGCGTTTGTTTTGAGACTTAGAAGGAACATTCGGGACGAATGTTTCTAAGGAGGAGAATGTTATACCGTATTTCCGAGTATGCGCGAGGGGCGTCGTAGGAAATTTCAAACTTCAAGTAGGCTTGGCGATTTAATTTTGTGCACAACACCGGTTAGAGTCGTTTTTAAAAAGCGTTTTCCACGACTTTCGTAGGGAATTTCGGCTATGCCATATTTTATTTTTGCGGATTTTTCCGAGAGGCGAAACATTTTGGACCAACAGAGGCGACACTTGTCACCTCTCATTGAACACTCAAGGCGGTCAAGCTTGGCCGAAAGTTGGCCTTGTTTGGTCAAGGGTTGGTAGGATATTTTTGTGTTAGATGGATAAGGTGCACTTGGCAAGATCTTGGCCTACACTTGCTATGCACTTGGCAAGATCTTGGCCATTGGTTGGCCTTGGCTTATGCTATAAATACCCTCTCCCTTTGATGAATTCTTCATCCTTTCCACAAATCTTCTAAGTGTTAAAATCCCTCCTCTCCTCTTGTTGACTCTCGTCCAAGAGCCCTCTCCCTTTGAAAGGCCCCTTGGCGAGAGCCCTCTCCCCTCCTAGTAGTGTGGCGTGGGTACCCCACTAGCCTAGTTGCTTTCGTATAATACCCCCCTTTGTGGTGTAGAATTACTCTCAACAGGATTGTTATAATGCCCAAATTACCTTAGCCGTATACCGTGTAGTATTCTAAGGTTATACCTATACGAACAGCCCAGAAATACTATTATACTTCCAATCCACAAACCGAAACCCTAGGAAAATCTCCATAGTCCGTTGGAGTATTGTGTAGAAGTTGGTTAGAACTTCTAAGGGTGGTTTAGAGCGGGTTGAGCGCTCGGAGTTGGAGCTAAGCGATTGCCGGGATCGACTTTATACTTGGATAATTATGGGCTTATCGAGGTAAATATCTTGTCCTCTATTGTAATTGGAAATTACATGATTGTTAGACTATAGTTGAAGTATACTATATGTAGAATCGAGCGTTGTTGTCGTGATGTCTTTGGACTTAAGCTGAATAATAAGAAACCTTTTGAAAGAAGAGTCTTGAATTGTTTTTACATAGGGTGTATTCAGATGAGACTTGTGTAGCTTTTCCGTGAGGTAGAATTGTACGTCAGGTTAGATGTATGAACCCCACGGTTGGCTTGATAGCGGCCAGATAGAGGAGGAGATTTACGCTGGCATTTGCGGGGAGAGTCTTTGCCGAATTTTACGTAGAATGTTCTCGAAGGGATCTAAATGTTAATAAGCGCCTTGTGGCCTTATAGGTTGAAGTACTACGTATGGCGCGATCTGCGGCTGAGAGTAGCCGACGGTTTGAAGTACTTGGAGCGTTTTGCTATTAGTCGATACTCGTCGCGAGGTATGTGAACCTCTTCCTATCTCTTCTAGCATGATATGTGTGAACTATGTAGTACGGTAGACGTACATGTGCAAAATGTATTTGATTGGTTTAAAACATAAAGTGTTATAACGGCTTTATGGGAAGTTGGTTATAACAGCTTTATGTTGGTAAGAAAATACTTGTGGTTTTTTTTAAAAGGTAACTGATTTGAACTATAACTGGCTTGTTATGTGTTAATAAAGAACTTGAAGTAATACTTGGTTTTTGAAAACTTAAGAGTTATACTAGCTTTATGGGAAGTTAGGTATAACGGCTTAAGAATGTTTTACTGATTTCGGAAAATCAGAATGGGTATCGACAAACCACTGCAGCGTTAATAAAAGGAAATGTTTTGACTAATTAAGTATTAATAAAACCAGTAGAAACCTCCATCTGCATAGAAGCTAAGATGAGACAAAATGATATTTCCTAGATCATGACTGCTGTAATAAGATTTTTATAAACAAGAATATCCTACTCACATATAAGGCTTATGTTTCTCAGATGGTTTAGAAGAGAATGATAGTCTTAAGTGATTAATACTATGAACTACGAAACCTTTCTAAAATGAGAAACTTGAACATTGGAAATTAGGCAAACTTGATCATTGGAAAAGAATGTTGCTACTTGATTTTACAAAGAGAAGTAATTGATTTACTTTAAAAGGATAGTCACTCTATTTTTATACTACGGGTATTGTGTGACATTGTGAAAGTAACGTATCTTTTAAAGAGTTAATGTATGAAGTACTTTGGGGATAAAACCCCGAACTTGTTGGCATATAGTAGAAAGTACCTTGTGTGTATAACTTGATTGTGTTGGTTTGTGATAGCACAGTAATACTTTCTTGTTGATTGATAAGTAAACATGCTAGGATGCTACGTGTGTTAGTATCTTGTGATGTTGTGTAAAGGGTTTCCTTTGTTGTGCTTATGTTGCTTAACGATAATTCGTTGTGTTAGTATTTTACATCACTCATCTCTTGAGATGATTAGAGTTGCCTCCGTCTGGGGTAGACTCGGCGGGTCGATGGACCTATGATTCGAGAATATCTCACGCAGTCCCGTGGGCTATGCGAGCTACGAGAGTTCGAGTTAGTGTCGTCCTTTATGGGCACGCGGTCCATGTGGCCACGCGGACTACGAAGTCGGGGCGACGCGGGAGTAGCTACCCTCGACGCGGAAATACCTCATGCGGGCGATGAGATTGGCCTATGCGAGCTGCGGAAAGTTCGGGGCTAGACGCGCATTAGATCTCGCGGGCAAGTGGCGGCTTGATCATGTGGCCTGCAGAGCAGATATTATGAATCGATTCATGACCTTGTTGAATGCTGTAGGTGTTAGTAGTCGGCTATGCCTTCGCACTTACCCAGACGGTGTTATTATGGCAGTGGGACCCGTGTTCATGTGTGTTCCTTGGTGCTTTTATATCATAAACTGCCGGCAGTGAGGAAGGTATTCCACGGGCATGATTGATGTTGTGGGCGTGAGACCCATTATTATATTTGAGTAATGACTTTGAGGGCGTGAGTCCCTGACTTGATATGACTGCTTGTTTATTGTGAACTGTAGTTTTGTTATCATACATGTCTCCTGCTTTATATAGACTACTATGATTCCATTCTGATATTTTGATTTCACATACTTGGTACTGTTATCGACCTCCTTGGGGCTGCGTTCATCCGCAGTTGAGGTACACGATCGTTGATCCTAGCTTTCGAGTCTGATTCAGCGTATGGGAAGCCCCGTTTCTCCGGAGGCTTATCAGTGGTATATTCCCCTGTCGTAATAGGTGTTTACATTCAGGGGTTTGGCGGGGCCCTGTCCCGCCATTGCTGTCGTATCTTTTCTTAGAGGTCTGTAGTACTGTTGTGGGCAGGGTTTGTAAAGAAAGGATTAAACTGTTCATTTTGAAAGAGTTGTTATTATTATTTATGCCGAAGGGCAAGTTTTCTAAAGATAATTGTTGTACGCTTCTTGTTATTTCATGTTGTTGTGTTATGTTCCGCTGATTTCTCTGATGTTGTATCACTAGGGTGCCCGGGTAGGCACGATCCACGAGCCCGGTTCGGTCGTGCGAAGGGCTGCATTCATGCCGCAGTAGAGGTACACCGTTGTTGATCCTCGCCATAGGATCACGCCAACAGATTAGGAAGCTCCGTTTCTCGGAGGCTTATCTTTTGTATGTTTCCACGAGTTGTAGGTTACTGTACATCTGTGGTATGACGGGCCCCGTCCGTCATAGGTGTTGTTACATTCTTAGAGATCTGTAATCTTGTTGTAGGTGGTTTGTAAAAAGGGATGTAACTGTTCAAAAATTGTTATATATATATGCCGAAGGGCAAATTTTTCTCAGATAACTGTTTCTCATTGCATATTGTTTCTTGTATTGTTTTATATTCCGCTGATTTCTCTGATGTATGACTACTTGGGTTGCCCGGGTAAGGCACCAGTCACGGGCCCCGGAACGGGTCGTGACAGTATATGAAGAGGCAAATTGATTTTAAGGCATCAATTGCCCAAAGGTTTTACGTATGAAAAAGAGTCACTTTTAAAAGAGTTGAAGTATGGAGTACTTGGGTTAAATTCCCGGTTTTCTTTTATTAAAGATATGATTAAGTGCCTTAAGTAAACTAAAATGAGAGGGTATATGAACAAGACTAATAAGAAGTTATAAGTTTTCTTAACTTATTTATGATTATGATATGATGACAGTTTGAGCTAGAGTAAGAGTATATCTGAGGGGTAAGCCCCAAGATCGTTATACCACCTACTCCAGGGTAAGAGTATGTCTGAGGGGCAAGCCCCAAGATCGTCATACCACCTTCTTCAGTGTAAGAGTATATCTGAGGGGCAAGCCCCAAGATCGTTATACCATCTGCTTCAGTGTAAGAGTATATCTGAGGGGCAAGCCCCAAGATTGTTATACCATCTGCTTCAGGGTAAGAGTATATCTGAGGGGAAAGTCTCCAAGATCGTTATACCACCTGTTCCGTGGATTTGCTACCCACGATGCGAGGAATACCTCATGCGAGTCCTTATGGGCTTATGCGGGTGAAATAGTCCCATGCGGGCGGGTACAGCCTATGCGAGGAATACCTCATGCGGGTCCACAAGACCTATGCGGGTGAAATAGTCCCAGGAGTAGGGGTGTTTATTGATACTACGGGCGAGGTACCCTGTTTTGATCATGAGACCCCTATTTTATGCAGTATTATATATACTTGTCACTCTCATTGATAGTAAGGCACAGTAAAAGGTATTTTGTTTGTCTTCCATGAATCCAGTTTACTTTTAGACTTATGATATCATTATTACAGTATTTTCCATCTTTACATACTTGGTACATATTGTGTACTGACCCCCTTCCTCGGGGGCTGCGTTCATGCCGCAGGTAAGGGTAAGCAGATTGTGGATCCTCGTTCTTAGGATCACTGTTCCGGTGTCAGAAGCTCCATTCCTCCGGAAGCTTGTTTTTTTTTTGTACGGATATTCCCCGATGCTATAGGTATTTTGTACATTCAGGGGTATGGCAGGGCCCTGTCCCGCCACAGTTGTTATTCTTAGAGGTCTGTGGTCACAAATATGTTTTGGGCTATAAGAACCAGTTGTACTACTATTGTTACACCCCGTAACTCCAGGACATGTTTAAGAGAATGTACGTAAGGAACTCAAGACTTGAAATTAGTTCGAAAGGAAGAATTGTTTTTCCGACGGAAAATCTTCCGAACGTCGGAAAGGAAAAATGTTCATTGGTGAGAATTAGGTTCTCAAAATGCATTAATTGAAGAGTATGGAACTTATTATCATTATGGAAATTTATTGTTTTACGGTTTTGGTCGCGTGGGGCCCACCCGAGGAATTTTACATTTTTGTGGGGCCCACGAGGGTTACGGAAATTTATGGACGAATGAGAGGGCGACACGTGGCACCCCCCCACCATAGTCTTGGACGAAATTTGCAAGGGTATAATGGTCATTGACCATCTTGGAAGATAAGTCTTGCTAGCTTGAGTTTGTTGACCAAGTCAACTTGCCACTTGTGCTTAATCCATGTGATTTTCATCTTAGCCACCCATTTGTTTAAGTCTAAGTCTTCCAAGGTGTTATATATTCACTACACTAGTGCAAGACTAGTCTTGAACACTTAGAAAAAAATAGAGAGGCCTTGTTCTTGAGCTAAGTGCTCTCGGCTTTGTCTCATTCCCACACAAAAATTTTGTAGTTTTGATCCATTAGCCACAAGACTTTAACCCAAGGTCCCTAAGGGTATTGTAAGGATATCTCAATAGAAATATTTCGGAAAAACGACGTTTTTACGTTAGTCGCAAAGAAAACCCTAAGGTGTTCTTCAACTTTGAAGTTGGAAATAGAAGAGGAGTTTTTCACAAGCTTCTAAGGGTCGCAAATAATGATTGGAACGTTAAGAAAAGGAGTTGGAGTTTCTAAGGATCGACTTAGGGTTTTGGAGCATTTTGAGCTTAAGAAGGTATTAATCTCCGTCTTACTATTATAATTCAAGATTTCATGTTGTAGTAGTTAGAAATGATCATGTGGATTATATTATGAAGAATGATATGTGTTATGGAATAGTTGGATGGAATCCGAAGTTGCATGATTTAGCCTTTAAGATTGTAATTCAATTTAGTACTAGTTTAGTCGTCGTGATGTTATCTAAAGAGTGGATTAAGGTGGTTATAATTGTTAAGTTGTTTATTACTATATAACATGCTAGACCTAAGAACTTGGATTGAAAATGAATTGGAAAGGTTGATAAGTTGTTGCACTTTTGGCCGAATTGACATTTGCATTGTGGACTAGTTTAATGTAATTTGTGGGCGGAATTTTACACGTCTGTTAGGCGTGTAATCCCTTTAGTTAGCTGACTTGTTGGGCCTTAAATGTGGCGTGTTTGGTTATTGTATTCGGCCTTGAAAAAGGTGGCAAAGTATGTAAAAAAGGAAGTCTTGCCCGATTTTAGTAGATTTTAGTGGCTTAGCACTTAGAATATTCTACGTTGAAGCTAGAGGTTAATGGACGTATTATGGCCAATTTAGGTTGAAGTACCAAGTATAGCGTATTCTACTTGACGGATGGAATAGCTAGCAAGGTTGAAGTACTTTGGAGCTTTTTGCTACTTGTCGATAATCGTCGCGAGGTATGTGAACCTCTTCCTTCTTTTGACATGATTCTATGTATGGAATATACATGTAGTACTATTTCATGATTCCTTCTACTCTTAGAAGTTAAGAGGTAGTTATGTTGATTTACTCTATGCAAAAGTTACGTCTAAGAAATCCTAAGTCCTTACCAAGTCTTATGGGGGATGTTGGTAAGAGTCGTTAGGAGGTATTTTGGAGCCAAGTTGACTTGGCTAATTTACGGCACGAATAAGAATAAGTATCGAACAAGCCATTGCAGCGTTAATAAAGGAAAATGTAATGACAATTAATTATGTTAAAACAAGTAGAATTCTCCATCTGCATAGAAGCTAAGATAAGACAAAATTGTATTACATTTTCTAGATCATGGCTACTTGAATAAGATCGTTAAAAATAAGTATAACTTAATCACGCACCAAAGTATATGTTACTAATTTTAAAAGAGTTTACGTATGAAGTTTTTAAGACTTTGAAACTTGTTTTCTTAAAAGTTAAGAGACTTGAAGTATTTTGAAAGCTATGTGATTTGATTTGAAAGTATAAGTCTCTTGGTTATAAAGAGAATGAATTAGTTTAAGGCATAAAGTTAGTATGACGGCTTTATGGGAAGTTGGTTATAATAACTTTATGGGAGGTTAAGAGAATGGTTTTCTTGAAGAACATAAACAAGAAATGATTTGAAATAAAGAAGGGCAAATTGTTTTAAAGGTACCAATTGCTTAAGGTCTTTAAGAAAGAAGTCACTTGATTTAGAAGCGGTAATTGTATTTCTAAAAAGCATTGTGACTTGTCGTGAAAAGTAGATATGACTTGATACTACGGTTATTAGTATCTTGGAAGTTTTGTTTGAATGAGAATCATTTTAAAGGAGTAAAGGCACGTAGTACGTTGTGTTAAATTCCCTGATTTTATAATGACATGTTAGTGCCTTAAGTAAACAAAAATGAGAGTGTATATGAACAAGCTAATAAGAAGTTAGGTGATTTCTTAACTTGCTTATATTATGTATGATAAGCCGGTAGTGCTTATGTTATGTATGATAAGCCGGTAGTGCTTATGTTATGTATGATAAGTCGGTAGTGCTTATGTTATGTATGATAAGTCGGTAGTGCTTATGTTATGTATGATGGCCGGTTGAGTTAGGGTAAGAGTATAAATGAGGGGCAAGCCCCAAGACGTTATACCACCTTCTCCAGGGTAAGAGTATAAGTGAGGGGTAAATCCCCAAGACGCTGTACCACCTGCTTTATGTGTTATTTGACGACCGGTCGAGATAGGGTAAGAGTATAAATGAGGGGCAAGCCCCAAGACGTTATACCACCTTCTCAGGTAAGAGAGTATAAATGAGGGCAAGCCCCAAGACGTTATACCCTCGCTTACCACCTTCTCCGTGGTAAGAGTATAAATGGCGGCAAGCCCCCGCACGTTATACCACTGTTTTGATTGATTTTATGGGCGTGAGACCCATGGTTATGTTTTACACTTTTAGCCGTCGGCGGTGATGGGATTCCACGCATGCTTTGATATTGCGTGATCGATCGCGTTGGGCGGTAAGTAGTATATGTGTCCCTCCGTAGTCGGCAGGACTATGTTATGAAATATAAGAAAGATAGATAGAAATTAACTTAATCACTTCTCCAAAGAAAGTAAGTAAGATATGGCTATAACTCTTAATGGAATGGAAAAGATATTGATGTGAAATTAAGTTCATAAGTGGTAATGACACGCAGATCTCGTATGTATTTTTATACTCGTCCTTGTCATTCTTTTGTACGATTATGATCTGCTTATCAGATTTACTTTATTTCTCGCTCCATATTCGCACTGTTGTCGACTTCTTCGGGTGCGTTCATGTCCGCAGTTTAGGTACATTATTATGGATCCGCGAGCTTAGGATCTGGTTCAAAGATTTTGAGATGGCTCGATGTTCGGAGTTGTCATGGCTATGTATATTCGTGGTACGGCGGGGCCTTGTCCCGCCATAGTAGGTGTTCAAATCTTAGAGGTCCGTATTCACGTAAATTTGGACTGGTTAGAATTGTAATTACATTTTTGGATAGTGTAAGCCCTTTTTGGGTGATTTATATTACGGCAGCCTTATCGGCTTTGCCTTGGTTTTAAGAGAAAAAAAAAATGTGTTACTTATTTTCCGCAGCAGTTTATTATGTTGTATGTTTTGAGGGTGCCCAGGTAGGGCACCAGTCGCGGCCCGGGGTCGGGTCGTGACAACTATACTTTTGGTTAAGTATGTTTTATGGAAAGCGACCTTTATCTACCGGCTGATGTTACCATTTTATAAGTTATGTGTTGTGTATGTTCATTGCTATTCTCTCGATGTATACCGACGGTACCTGGTAGGGTACTAGTCGCGCCGGGTTCGGTCGTGACAAAAGTGGTATCGAGCGGTTAGTCCTCGGAAAGTGTCCACGCATCGCGGTTCAGTAGTCTTGATTATCGGTGTGTCGCACCACATCTATAATCGGAGGCTTGAGGATATTTAGGATTGGTTTCCATTCTTTCACTCGAGATCGTGCAATAGAGCCGAGTTATAGGTTGAATCTCCCCGATGTTTTCCTTTATGTATCGATTATGCCTCGCAAGGCAACCGCGCGGCCGGCGAGGCAACGGCGGAGAGGCGCAGTGGGACGCGAGAGTCACGAGGCACGAGCCCGATCCTTGCAGAGATGATGTTTAGAGCGGCGAAGTTCCACGTCGTCGCTGGGCTCGCAGAGTTCGGCGGGCGGACGCGTCATCGAGACCGCGATGCGAGCCTCGATCCACATTCGTGGTCCGAGTACAGAGATTACGGAACGATTCGGCATCGACCAAAGATAAGGTGGCGAGCGAGCAAGCGCGGCGCCAACCACAGAGCCGACAGTTCTGATTCGGATTTCCTGGGTTGTCACCCACCCGAGTTCTATGGTTCGAGATTTGAAGAGGATCCGCAGGAGTTTGTCCGGCAGTTACAGCGGACCATGCAGGTCCTTAGGGCATCGGGGACTGAGTCTGTTATACTAGTTTCTTTGCGTTGAATTGGTTTGAGTCATGGGTATTGTCGAGGGGTGAGGATGCTCTTCCAGCTGATTGGGAGGAGTTCACAGAGGCGTTCCTAGAACACTTCTTGCCTCCTGAGGTGAGGAGAGCCCGCGTAGATAGGTTCTTGACCTTGAGACAGGACGGGAGGACTATCAGAGTACACCTGAGTTCGACTCTGGCCGATATGCACACCATAGTAATGACATGGCGATAGGGTTCATCGATATGTGATGGGTTAGACCGTCATATGATTCGTGATGCTTGGGGTGGCTCTTCACCGAGGATGGATATTGCCGAGATGCAGCGCATCTGTGGATTGAGGACGAGAGATAGGATCGGCTAGATTTGGGCCAGCCCACGAGGCCGTGACGCAGGTTCTCGTGGCGATTGAGGCGGCCTCGGCAGCAGACTAGGTCCACATTCCGGCCAAGACAGAGTGCTCTTCTCGATTTTCCGGCGGAGGTCCGATCGCCAGGTTATTCGGGAGCAGTCGTGGCTCGGGACTTGTGTTTTCAGGAGGCAGACCAAAGACTAATCGAGACCACCTACCTCTGGTGCTCGATGCGGTAGGTCTCATCCGGGCGAGTGCCGTATGGGTTCGGGAGCGTGTTACTCTTGTGGCCAGCGGGGCCATCTGAAGAAGGATTGTCCATCCTTAGGCGGCGGGAGCGTTACGGTTCAGCCGGCAGTGGTCTATTCTCGGATCTTCATCTTCGATGGTTAGACGCCTGCAGGCGGTGGTACTTATGGTTAGCGAGCCACGCAGGTCGTGGTAGGGGTTTCAGTTCTAGCGGTCCTCAAAACCGCATATATGCTATGTCCAGTCTACAGGACCAGGAGGCGTCACCAGATGTCGTCACAGGTACATTATTGGTTTCTTGTTGTGATGTATATGTTTTGATAGATCCAGGTTCTACCTTGTCCTACATATCTCCTCATATTGCCAGTAGAATAGGGATAGAGCTCGAGTCCATAAGACCTTTTGAGGTGGCTACGCCAGTAGGTGATTCAGCCGTAGCCGGGGTGTATAAGGCTTGCCTGTGACTATAGATAGCCGCCGACTTCAGCCGACTTGATAGAGTTGGATATGAGACTTTGATATGATTATGGTATGGATTGGCTAGCATCTTGCTATGCCAACGTGGTAGAGAGAGATTAGTTCGGTTCGGTTTCGTGGCCGTTATCGAGTGGAAGGGGAATACTGCATCGCCGAGGGGTAAGTTTATTTCTTACTTCAAGGCTAGGAAGATGGTGCGGAAAGGGTACATCTATCATATGGTTCGGGTATTCGACATCGAGGTCGAGATACGGACCTTCCCGGTCCGATCCGTTAGAGAGTTTCGGCACGTATTCCCGCACGAGCTCGTATCCTCCTGAGAGGGAGATTGAGTTTTGCATTGATTTGGTGCCAGATACTCGACCGATATCTATTCCGCCATACAGGATGGCACCTGCCGAGTTGAAAGAATTGAAGGACCAGCTGAAAGACTTGCTGGAGAAAGGCTTTATCAGGCCAAGTGTTTCTCCCTGGGGAGCGCCAGTGTTATTTGTAAAGAAGAAGGATGGGACGATGCGTATGTGTATTGATTACATGCAGCTGAACAAGGTAACTATCAAGAACAGATATCCCCTCCCCAGGATTGACGATTTGTTTGACCAGTTGCAGGGAGCAAGGTGTTTTTCCAAGATAGACCTGCGGTCTGGTTACCATCAGGTACGAGTTAGAGAGGCGGACATCCCGAATACTGCATTCAGGACCCGGTATGGGCACTATGAGTTCAGAGTAATGTCTTTCGGTTTGACCAACGCCCCATCAGTATTCATGGATTTGATGATTAGGGTGTTCAGGCCATTCTTGGATATGTTCGTTATAGTTTTCATTGATGATATCTTGGTGTATTCGCGCACAGAGCAGGAGCATATAGATCATTTGGCGACGGCAGATTGGAAGTCCTCCGAGACCGTGATTGTATGCCAAGTTCTCGATGCGAGTTCGTTGGCGTCGAGCTTTCTTAGGACATGTTATGGGGCCACGATGGTATTCGGGTTGATACAACGAAGATTGAAGCGATCAAGACTTGGCCTGCACCCACTACACCGACGGAGTGCGCGGCTTTGGGCCTCAGTTATTATCGGAGGTTTGTAGAGAAGTTTGCTTCTATTTCAAAGACTTTGACTAAGTCGACTCGAAGCCTATGTTCGTGGAGCGGATACTTGTGAGAAAGTTTCCGATGCTAAAGGAGAAGTTGATGACCGCCCGGTTCTTACTCTTCCGAGGGCTTAGATGGATATGTGGTTTCTTGTGACGCGTCAGTGTCGGGCTTGGGTGCGTCGACGCAAAGACTACAGAGTTATAGCTTATGCATCTCGACAAATTAGGAAGCATGAGAAGAACTATCTCACACATGACTTGGAGTTAGCGCAGATGATTCATGCCTCAAGATGCGGAGACATTTACACGACCACAAGAGTCTCCAAGACATCTTCACGGAGGAGCCGAACTTGCGCAGAGCGGTGGTTGGAACTACTTAAGGATTACGATGTTGATATTATGTACCACCCAGGGAAGGCCAATGTAGTTGCAGATGCCCTTAGTCGCAGATCGATGGGTAGTCTGTCTGATGTTCAGCCAGAGAAAACGGATATGGTCCGAGAGTTACATCGCCTAGCGAGCCTCGGGGTTCGCTTTGGTTGATTCTGTAGTGACGGAATTCGGGTTCGAGAGGTTGCCGAGTCTTCCATCGTCGGCGAGGTGAATAGCGGCGATGAAGATCCGATTTTGGTGCGCATCGAGACGCACTCTCGAAAGAGAAGAGTCTATTTGAGGTAGCGCGATGGGTGCTAAGATTCGAGGCCGGTTGTGTGTTCCCGATGTGGACAGACTTCGTCAACAGATTCTCGGAGGCACACGCGGTGCTCGTTATTCTATTCATCCGGTCGACTAAGATGTATCATGACCTCGAATCGTGTATTGGTGGGATGGCCTTAAGCGGGACGTTGCGGAGTTCGTGGCGCAGTGCCCGAATTGTCAGCAGGTTAAGGTTGAGCACCAGAAGCCCGGTGGGCTGTTGCAGGCTATTGATATTCCGACTTGGAAGTGGGAGGTGATAAATATGGATTTTATTACAGGGCTACCTACCACTCAGAGGAAGCATGATTCCATTTGGGTAATTGTCGACAGGCTGACGAAATCAGCCCATTTTCTTCCGGTCAGAATGACGTTCTCACCGAGGACTATGCGGATTATATATTAGAGAGATTGTGAGACCGCACGAGTCGGTGTCGATTATATCGATAGAGGAGCCCGGTTCTCGCTAACTTCGGAGGTCTTTTGAAGGGATTAGGGACAGTGAGTCTCGATGACGCTTTCATCCTCGTGACCGACGGATGTGCCGAGCGCACTATCCGCACAACGAGGATATCTGCGGGCTTGTGTTATTGATTTCGTGGTAGGAGGATCATTTGCCTCTTGTGGAGTTTGCTTACAACAATAGCTACCATTCCGATTCGACGACGCCTTATGAGGCCTTATACGGGAGGAAGTGCAGTCACCGATAGGCTGGTTCGAGTGGGAGAAGTTCGATTAGTCGGGCGGACTTAGTTCAAGAAAGTGATGGATAAAGTGAAGCTTATCCAGAGCGGTTGTTGGCACTTCGAGTCGGCGAAGTCGATGCAGATCATCGGCGTTGACACTTGGAATTTGAGATAGATGATTGGGTTTTTCGAAGGTATCGCCATGGCGGCGTGATGAAATTTGGAAAGAAGGGAAGCTTAGCCCAAGGTACATTGGGTCGACGATTGTCGTAGGGTGGCGGGTTGCCTATGAGTTAGATCTGCCGTCCGATTTGGAGGCGGTACATCCGATTTCCATGTGTCCATGTTGCGAAATGTATTGGAGATCCATCTAGAGTGCACGGTTCACGATGTCCAAGTGATGTAAGAGTTATCGTATGAGGAGAGTCCCATAGCGATACTCGATCGTCCGTTAGACGACTTCAGACGAAAGACGTGGCTTCCGTCAAGGTCCTATGGCGGAACGAGAACATGGAGGAAATGATGTGGGAAGCAGAGGATGACATGATGAAGAAGTACCCTCACCTATTTCCTATACCTCCAGGTAACCCACTTTCCTGCTTGTTAGTTCTGATTTAGCATTTACGCTTCAGTATGTTGTGGCTCGTGGAGCTTCTTTATTTGCAAAAGAATAGTTAAGAGGGTCTATGTCGATGTTGTGATTTTAGTAAGCCTAGAAGGAAAATTCGGGACGAATGTTTTTAAGGGGGGGGAGAATGTTATACCCCGTAGTTCTGACCCTACGTATGAGAGCGTACGAAAGCATGTAAGACTTAAAATTTTCAAAGGATAGGTTGACGGATTGTTCCGGACGGGTTTTAGTCAACTTTGAGGTGGGTTATGACCCGGTACATTGAGAGTTCCTAAGTGTTTCAAAGGCCTAGGGCGTAGTTCGTGGAGTCTATATTCCAACGCAACCAACCATTCGTCGATAGGACGTCGGAGTAGAATGTTATGAGAGTTGCAAGTTCAGTGCGCAGTCGGACAAAAATGTGTTTCGGACAAAGGCGACAGGGCCTCGGCGCCGGATGCAGGGCCGCGGCGCCAAAAGTACTGAAGGGTCGCTGAAGTTGCAGCGCCGCGACTCCAGGACGGTAGGGCCGCGGCGCTGGAAGTTCAGAGAGGATGCGGAGGTTTCAGCGCCGTGGCGCCGATGCGGGATTTTTGGGCGGAAAAACTTAGGAAAGTCTGATTTCTCTTTTAAAAAGGCCATGGGAGGGTGACAAGTGTCCCCCCCATCTGATTTTTCTTGCATGCCTTATATTGACCAAGTCTTGAAGACTTGGTCATCTTTCAAACCTCTCCCTCTCTCTAAATTAGCTCCTCCTTCTCTCTACATTTCCAAAGGAAATTCAAAGCCTAAGAAAAATCTGAAAAGTTAAGAACAAGAAGGAAGTTTGTGGCTAGCTTGTTGGTGTTGTTGTGGTGGTATTCTTGGCAAGAAAGCTAGCAAAACATTTGGAATAAGTTTGGCTAAAACTTTAAGGTAACATTTCTTCCTTTAGAATTAGTTTCTAGTGTTGCATGTTAAGAAGAAAGAACTTGTGGTAGTAAATAATGCTCTTAGAGTCATTGCATGCAAGAAATGTGGTTTGGATATGAAAGAATTGGTTAAGAAGATATTATGAGCATGTTGTAGCCTAAAAACTACCTTAGAATTGTTAAGAGAATTGTTGTACCTTATGGGGCAGAATTTTACACACCCAAGTTTAGGTGTGTAATCCCCTTTGAAATGTTGGATTGTTGAGCCTTAAATGTGGCATTTGGATGATAAATTCGGCCTTGAGAAAGGTGGAAAAGTGAGTAGAAACAAAGGAAATGCTGCCCAATTTTCCATAGAATTTAGTGACTTTGAACTTGGATTGTTCTACTTTGAGATTAAAGGTTAACAAACGTATCATGATTATTATAGGTTGAAATATTACTTGCGGTAGTTGAGCTTAGCAAGTGGATTGACCAAAGAGGTATGTGAAGTTTTCCTATCTCTTGAGCATGAATAGATGAAACTATGTAGTACGGTAGACGTACAAGATTTGGTATTCTTACTTGTTTTAAGTATATAATGACTTGTTTCGTTTTAAGAATGTATAAGTCCCTTGGTTAGGGGAAAAGTATGATTTTACTAAAGTATAGAGTTAATATAACAACTTTATGGGAAGTTGGTTTATTAGCTTCATAAAAGGTTAATGAGAAGAGATTTACTCTAAGTAAGATAAGTATATGAAGAGGCAAATTGATTTTAAGGCATCAATTGCCCAAAGGTTTTATGTATGAAAAAGAGTCACTTTTAAAAGAGTTGAAGTATGGAGACTTGGGTTAAATTCCCGGTTTTCTTTTATTAAAGATATGATTAAGTGCCTTAAGTAAACTAAAATGAGAGGGTATATGAACAAGACTAATAAGAAGTTATAAGTTTTCTTAACTTATTTATGATTATGATATGATGACAGTTTGAGCTAGGGTAAGAGTATATCTGAGGGGTAAGCCCCAAGATCGTTATACCACCTACTCCAGGGTAAGAGTATGTCTGAGGGGCAAGCCCCAAGATCGTCATACCACCTTCTTCAGTGTAAGAGTATATCTGAGGGGCAAGCCCCAAGATCGTTATACCATCCGGTGTAAAGAGTATATCGAGGACAATCCCAAGATCGTTATACCATCCGCCGTGGTAAGAGTATATCCGAGGAAAGTCCCCAAGATCGTTATACCACATTAGTGGATTTGCTACCCACGACGCGAGGAATACCTCATGCGAGTCCTTATGGGCTTACGCGGTGAAATAGTCCCACGCGGGCGGGTACCTATGCGAGGAATACCTCATGCGGGTCCACAGGACCTATGCGGGTGAAATAGTCCCAGGAGTAGGGGTGCTTATTGATACTACGGGCGAGGTACCCTGTTTTGATCATGAGGCCCCTATTTTATGCAGTATTATATATACTTGTCACTCTCATTGATAGTAAGGCTCAGTAAAAGGTATTTTGTTTGTCTTCCATGACTCCAGTTTACTTTTAGACTTATGATATCATTATTACGGATTTTCCGACTTTACATACTTGGTACATATTGTGTCGACCCCTTCCTCGGGGGCTGCGTTCATGCCGCAGGTAAGGGTAATCAGATTGTGGATCCTCGTTCTTAGGATCACTGTTCCGGTGTCAGAAGCTCCATTCCTCCGGAAGCTTGTTTTTTTTTGTACGGATATTCCCCGATGCTATAGGTATTTTGTACATTCAGGGGTATGGCGGCCCCGTCCCGCCACGCTTGTTATTCTTAGAGTGCGTGGGTCACATATATGTTTTGGGCTATAAGAACCAGTTGTACTACTATACTTTTGGTTAAGTATGTTTTATGGAAAACGGCTTTATCGGTGGCGGTGATGTTACCATTTTATAAGTTATGTGTTGTGTATGTTCCGCTGCTATTCTCTGATGTATACCTGACAGGGTACCCCGGTAGGGTACTAGTCGCGGCCCCGGGGTCGGGTCGTGACAAGGAATCACAAATGAATTATCACATGCACTACAAAGGAAAGATCAAGATATTGTTAATGCAATGAACTTGGTTAGAGTTCGCAAGCTACGACTACAAGACATGAGGGTTAATGGGTGGGATTCTTTAATTGATCAAGTTTCTTCATTCTGCAAGAAGCATGATTTTTCTGAGATAGACTTGGTGGTACTTGATGATCAACTTGAGACTTATATTGTCGGTATGCGTACTACAACAAAATTTTCTAATTTAAAAGGGATTAGTCAGCTTGCAGAGAAAATGGTTGAAACAAGAAGAGATAAGGTGTTCTCTCTAGTTTATTTGTTTTTGAAATTAGCATTGACACTACCTGTTGCTACTGCGACGGTAGAGAGGGCTTTTTCTGCAATGAAGATTGTGAAGAATAAATTACAAAACAGAATGAGAGATCAATGGTTGAATGACAGCATGGTTACCTATATTGAGAAAGACGTATTTGCTGAAGTTGATAATGAAGATATCATAGATACGTTTCAGAAAATGAAAACTCGCCGAGGTCATTATTGAATTTGTGATTGTCATGATTTTTAATACATATTAATTTCTTTAATAATATATTTTAATTATGTTTAAATATAAATAGTGTCACGACCCGTTCCGGGGCCCGTGACTAGTGCCTTACCCGGGCACCCAAGTAGTCATACATCAGAGAAATCAGCGGAATATAAAACAACCAAGATATGAAACAGTATAAATAAGACACAGTTTCTGGGAAAAAGTTGTCTTTCGGCATATATGTATATAAATACCCCAAAATGAACAGTTACATCCCAACCTTACAACAGGTCTACAGACCTCTAAGAGTTTAAAACAACAATGGCGGACGGGGCCCGCCATACCCCGAATGCAAATATCTACAACGACGGGGACCATACCAAAATGCTAAGCCTCGGAGAAACGGGCTTTTCCAACGCTGAAACGGTGATCCTAAGAACGGATCAACGGTAGGAGTACCTTTACTGCGGATGAACGCGGCCAAGGAGGTCGAGACAACAGTACCAAGTATGTGAAATTGAAAATATCGTAAATGAAATCATAGTAGTCTATATAAAGCGAGACATGTATGATAACCAAAACTACGATCACAATAAATAGCGATCATGTCAAGTCGTGGACTCACGCCTCAAAGTCACCACTCAAATGTAGCAATGGGTCTCACGCCCACAACATCAATCATGCGTGGAATACCTTCCTCACCGCAGCCTATGATATAAAAACACCAAGGAATATACATGAACACCGAGTCCTACCTATGTCATCATAAAACCGCACGGTAAGTGCGAAGGCATAGCCGACTACTAAAACCCACAAGACAAACAAGGTCGAAATCAGATTATGAGATCTGTCTGCACCGTCACATGATCAAAGCCGCCACTCGCTCGCAGCATCTAATGCGCGTCTCAGCCCCGAACTTCCGTAGCTCGCACGGGCCACTCCAATGGCCCGCATGAGGTATTCCCGCATCGAGGGTAGCTACTCCCGGCAGCGTCCCGACTCGCCGTCCGCGTAGCCACAAAGACCGCATGACCACAAGCGGCCGCATACTAACTCGAACTCCCGCAGCCGCATAGGCCATCTGCACTCCGCATAAGGTATTCTCGAATCATAGGTCACACAGACCGCTGAGTCTACTCCCAGACGGAGGCGACTTAACCCCTAATCATGAGTGATATAATACTAACATAACAACTTATCGTTAAACAACCTAAGCACAACAAGTGGAAAACCCTTTACACAAACATCACAAGATACTAACTCACGTAGCATCCTAACATGTTTACTTATCAAGTCAACAAGAAAGTATTACAAGACTATCACAAATCAATACAATCAAGTTATTCACACAAGGTACTTTCTACATTATGTTAACAAGTTCGGTTTTTAGCCCCAAAGTACTTCATGTATTACTCTTTAAAAGATCCGTTTCTTTCACAAAGGTCACACAATACCCGTAGTATAAAAATAGAGTGATTATCTTGAAGTAAATCAAAACACTTCTCTTTGTAAAATCAAGTAACAACATTCTTTTCCCAACGTTCAAGTTTGCCTAATTTCAATTACTCAAGTTTCTCATTTTCGAAAGGTTTCGTAGTTCATAGTTTTAATCCTTTAAAACAATTTGAGAAACATATACCTTATGTGTGAGTTGGTTATTATTTTTAATAACAATCTTATTACAAAGACCATGATCTAGGAAATGTAATATCATTTTGTCTCATCTTAGCTCCTATGCAGATGGAAGTTTCTACTGGTTTTAATAATACTTTATTAGTCAAAACATTTCCCTTTATTAGCGCTGCTGTGGTTTGTTCGACATTCATTCTGATCGCAGAAACATCATTCCTTTCGAAAACCAAAAATACTCATTACTCACGAATGAGGTTTCACACTTTTAACAAAATTCACATTAGTATAATTAAGTCAAGTCTCTTATTTTCTTAAATCAATAAATCATTCTTTTTATCACTCTTGCCGTTATACCTAACTTCCCATAAAGCTAGTATAACTCTTAAGCTTTTAAAACCAAGTGTTACTCTTCTTTCAAAAAGGTTTCTTAATTCTTTTGAACTACTTCAGATTCTTTTTATTCAGGCTTAAGTCAAAAGACATTGCCGTAATTATTATTCAGGCTTAAGTCCGAAGACATTGCCGTAATTACTATTCAGGCTTAAGTCCGAAGACATTTCCGTAATTATTAATCAGTTAACACACGTACGTCTACCGTACTATATACATATTCTTTAAAATATCATGCTCAAGAGGATAGGAAGAATCACATACCTTCTCGCAAATCCACCGCCAAGTCAATATGTCGCGCAGAGAATCGACCTATAACACCAAATACATCTATCAACGTCTAATCAGCATCGCACAAAGCTCTAAGCAGAGGGTTCTATATCCTACGGAAAGTTGGGCAGACTTCCCTACCCGTGAGCTACTCAAGTCTCATTGTGAAAACAGTCTATGTAAGTATAGTTTGATTATTCTTCTTTAAACCCTTCTACTGTGATAACATTCAATTCTATTCTTTAATATCCTTCTAAGTATAAATACTTATTCTTATACTTCTACAAAGATGTATTCTCTAATACAAAAGAGAGTTAGGATTATTTACCTCGGTAAGCCCAATAATATCCTAGATATAAGTCGATCCGGAGCAAGGCTTAGCTCCTAAGTGCACGCTCCGATAGCCCCAAGAATCCTTAGAAGTTCTACACCACTTCTACTTAAATACTATAAGGGAGTTGGGCTAGGTATTTTGGGCATTATAACAATACTGAAGACAACATTCTTACCAAGGGAGGGGGTAGTGTTTCGCTAGGGCTTGCTTTATGTGGGGCTCTCGCCAAGCCACTAAGGCTAGAGGGGAGGAGGTGTTGACGAAACTATAACAAGAGAGGGGAGGGAATTTCAAGACTTGGAAAGTGAGTTGTGGATGAAGAACTCTTCATCTAAAGGGGGGTATTTATAGGTCAAGCATTGGCCAACCAATGGCCAAGATGATGCCAAGTGCAAGGCAAGTGTAGGGTGAGGATTTAGGCAAGTGTCCACTCTATCTACTACATCAAAATATCCTACCAACTCCTTGACAAAAAAACCAACCCAATCGGCCACCCTTTACCGCCCAACGTCCCCAATGAGAGGGTGACAAGTGTCGCCCTCTCGTTGGTCCAAAATGTTTCGTCTCTCGGAAAAATCCGCAAAAATTAGAAATGACATAGCCGTAATTTATCCTACGCGAGTTGTGTAAAACGTTTAAAAAAACGACTCTAATCGGCCAGTGCACAAAGTGAAATTCGGCCCTTACATACTTTAAGCTTCAACTTTTCTACGTACGTCCCTACGTACATACTCTGGAAATACGGGGTATAACATTCTCCCCTCCTTAGAAACATTCGTCCCGAATGTTCCTTCTAAGTCTCAAAACAAACAGGCACCAATATAGTCCTCACTGCTATACTTACGAAAACAACCATGCCACACCTGGCCACAGAACACCTGCGCAAAAACTTACATCCAATTCCGCGAGGAATCACCTCTATCATCACAAAAGTTCCCCTCCAGGGGTCTAAAAGATACTTCCCATCGCACCTACTCTTTACAAACGAAATGATCACATCTATGTCCTTACACATGCTCGCCTCTTCCCTTACTCGTCGTACCCTTCTCGTACACTCGAACTCTTTCTCATAACTTACCATGTTTCTGGTACTGCTTCCCACTGACTCTGAGCTGCCAATAACCTCTTCTGGATAAGCTCCACCCTATCCACGCCTCCGAACAAATGCGAACCAACTATCTCGCACCTTGCTTACATCGAAACAATCGATCGGCAATCTTACACTAGCGCTTATAAAAGGCTCCAAACGGCGACACGAATCTGAAACGGTAGTTATATACTACAGACTCAACAAGAGGCGAAGAGTCCTTACAGTGACCCCCGAAATCCAACCACTGGCCCGAGGGTGAATGCGACACTGAGATTCACCTGAGTTCCTAACCTTGCCTGGTAACTCTTCCGAAAAGAAACAACCGTAACTTGACTCCCCTCACCATAAGGTGAAGGTAGGCACCGCGCAGCCTTACAACCTTCCCGAAATAATCATCTCGCAACTTACTACCGAGTACGGTTTGACTAAAAGATAAGACGTTGACCTCATCGCCCGACTCATGGTCGAACGCATCCACGAACTCGCACGATGGTTAACTAAACTTGGGCCTAACACCCTCGTGACTTAACACAAAGCGGACCACCACAACCGACCCACCACCAAACAAAGCCGCGGTCGACTCCGCCACATGGCCTCAACCCGACCCGCAACGCGCAAAACACTAGCTCACGATCGGAACAATCTTACTAATCATGTTACGAAAACCTAGCGGCCTTCTAAGCTCAACTACCCTCTTTCATTTCACATCACTCGTGATTCATCCCACAAAATATCTCACGTATACTATGCACCTCGATAAGGGTCAAACATGAAATAATTATTTTACCAAAGATGGTCTCGCCAAGGTCTCTACGTATAATATTCTAAGGCTCCCACTCTCTATCCCCAATCTTACCCTGTTAACTAATCAAAATTCTAATCACACTAACACCATGCTAACCGAAACAATACTTAAGATATTCGCTACACATATAAATCTCTAAAGGGTTAAGGATATACCAGATCTACGCCGCACTTCCCTAGGTCGTTTAATCAATCCCGCCGGGCGCATACCGGGAAGGTGATGAACTATCCATCGATCCCGGCGTCGAGTCCCTACATCCCCGCCAACTCGTTGGACAATTTCTCGCAAATGGCCTCGCTGGCCGCGAACATAACAAGCCGCCGCAGCACGACACTTCCCAAAATGACATCGACCACAACGCCACACCGAAAGCGGTGGCCTCTCTCGCTAGTACCCTTCCTCTCCGCACCATCAATCCGCAATCGACCGTAGGCCGAGTCTTCCTACTTGCATCATTCCTCAGAACATTCCTCGCCATATGGCCCTCGACGGCCGCAAGTAAAACAAGCACCGCAAAAAGACGGCATTTCGGGACGACGCCGCCACACCGTGAACACCGAGGAAAATCAACCCCGTAGAGGACACTCAGACCGGGCGAGGCGCATGTCTAATTCTGCCACAGGCGTTCGCCTCGAGAGTTACCAAATGATCACGCCAATCGGGCCCTCTTCACGATCTTGGTTAACTGCCGATCTCTACATCTCTCACCACAGACATAATCTCGAACGCAAGCTCGCCTATTCTCGATCAAGAGCTACTTCTCACAACCCTTCTTTAGATAATCATCAATATCCTTGGTATACCGGGTACATAAAATACTCTCCGCCAAGTCCTTGCTAGTAACACGGCCGCCTCCTTCCAATCCATATTTTCGCTTCCAAGCCGTGGAACCGGCGTCCAGATGTCATGGCCGCAGAGGAATCGCCGCCAGTGCCAAACTTCTGCCTGTGGCGACGCCTCGTAATCCCTCGCACGAAGCATCACCTCAGTGATGATTGGGCTGCCCTTCTAACTCTCGAACTCCACTCAGCCTCCTACGCTTTGCCTTCCAGGCCCGAGTTACTGGCGCGAGGCATCATTTGGTAAAGGAAAGGAATACGTTAGAGGGTCCAACTTATAACACGGCTCTAAAGCACGATCTCGGAGTGAGAAGAATGGAAACCAATCCTAAATATCCATAGCCTCACGATTATTGGTGGTGCACAACACACCGATAATCAAGACTTACTAGATACGGTCTGTAGACACTTTCCGAGGATTAATCGCTCGATACCACTTTTGTCACGACTGCCCGGCTCGTGGATCGTGCCTTACCCGCACCCAAGTAGTCATACATCGAGAAATCGTAGGAATATAAAACAACCAAGATATGAAACAAGATAAATAAGACACGGTTTACGGGAAAAGTTGCCTTTGGCATATATGTATATAAATACCCCAAAATGAACGATTCATCCCAACCTTACAACAGTCTCTGCACCTCTAAGAGGTTAAAACAACAATGGCGGGACAGGTCCCCGCAATACCACTGAATGCAAATATCTACAACGACAGTGGACCATACCAAAATGCTAAGCCTCCGAGAAACGAGCTTTTCCAATCAAACGGTGATCCTAAGAACGGATCAACGGTAGGAGTACCTTTACTGCGGGATGAACGCGGCCTCGGAAGGAGGTCAAGACAACAGTACCAAGTATGTGAAATCAAAATATCGTAAATGAAATCATAGTAGTCTATATAAAGGGGAGACATGTATGATAACCAAAACTACAGCCACAATAAATAAGCGTATGTCAAGTCGTGGACTCACGCCTCAAAGTCACCACTCAAATGTAGAATGGGTCTCACGCCCACAACATCAATCATGCGTGGAATACCTTCTCACCGCCAGCCTATGATATAAAAACACCAAGGAATATACATGAACACCGTGTCCTACCTATGTCATCATAAACCGCACGGTAAGTACGAAGGCATAGCCGACTACTAAAACCCACAAGACAAACAAGGTCAGAATCAGATCATGAGATCTGTCTGCATCCACATGATCAAAGCCGCCACTCGCGCGCAGATCTAATGCGCGCGTCAGCCCCGAACTTCCGTAGCTCGCACGGGCCACCCGATGGCCCGCGTGAGGTATTCCCGCATCGAGGGTAGCTACTCCCCGGCAGCCGCCCCGACTCTCCGTCCGCGTGGCCACAAAGACCGCATGACCACAAGCGGCCGCATACTAACTCGAACTCCCGCAGCCTGATAGGCCATCTGCACCGCATAAGGTATTCTCGAATCATAGGTCACACAGACTACCGAGTCTACTCCCAGACGGAGGCGCTTAACCCCTAATCACGAGTGATATAATACTAACATAACTTATCGTTAAACAACCTAAGCACAACAAGTGGAAAACCCTTTACACAAACATCACAAGATACTAACTCACGTAGCATCCTAACATGTTTACTTATCAAGTCAACAAGAAAGTATTACAAGACTATCACAAATCAATACAATCAAGTTATTCACACAAGGTACTTTCTACATTATGTTAACAAGTTCGGGGTTTTAGCCCCAAAGTACTTCATGTATTACTCTTTTAAAAGATCCGTTTCTTTCACAAAGGTCACACAATACCCGTAGTATAAAAATAGAGTGATTATCTTGAAGTAAATCAAAACACTTCTCTTTGTAAAATCAAGTAACAACATTCTTTTCCCAACGTTCAAGTTTGCCTAATTTCAATTACTCAAGTTTCTCATTTTCGAAAGGTTTCGTAGTTCATAGTTTTAATCCTTTAAAACAATTTGAGAAACATATACCTTATGTGTGAGTAGGTTATTATTGTTCATAACAATCTTATTACAGCAACCATGATCTAGGAAATGTAATATCATTTTGTCTCATCTTAGCTCCTATGCAGATGGAAGTTTCTACTGGTTTTAATAATACTTTATTAGTCAAAACATTTCCCTTTATTAGCGCTGCTGTGGTTTGTTCGACATTCATTCTGATCGGTAAAACATCATTCCTTTCGAAAACCAAAAATACTCATTACTCACGAATGAGGTTTCACACTTTTTAACAAAATTCACATTAGTATAATTAAGTCAAGTCTCTTATTTTCTTAAATCAATAAATCATTCTTTTATCACTCTTGCCGTTATACCTAACTTCCCATAAAGCTAGTATAACTCTTAAGCTTTTAAAACCAAGTGTTACTCTTCTTTCAAAAGGTTTCTTAATTCTTTTGAACTATTTGGATTCTTTTTATTCGTGCTTAAGTCAAAAGACATTGCCGTAATTATTATTCGGGCTTAAGTCCAAGACATTGCCGTAATTATTATTCAGCTTAAGTCCAAGACATTGCCGTAATTATTAATCGATTAACACACGCACGTCTACCGTACTATATACATATTCTTTAAAATATCATGCTCAAGAGGATAGGAAGAATCACATACCTTCTCGAAATCCACCGCCAAGTTGAATATGTCGCGCAGAGAATCGACTATAATACCAACACGCCTATCAACGTCTCAGATCAGACTGTACAAAGCTCTAAGCAGAGGGTTCTATATCCTACGGAAAGTTGTGCAGCACTTCCCTACCCGGTGAGCTACTCAAGTCTACTGTGAAAACAGTCCTATGTAAGTACGCTTGATTATTCTTCTTTAAACCCTTCTACCGTGATAACAGTTCAATTCTATTCTTTAATATCCTTCTAAGTATAAATACTTATTCTTATACTTCTTCAGTATGTATTCTCTAATACAAAATAGAGTTAGTATTATTTACCTCGGTAAGCCCAATAATATCCTAGATATAAGTCGATCAGAGCAAGGCTTAGCTCCTAAGTGCACGCTCCGATAGCCCCAAGAATCCTTAAGTTCTACACCACTTCTACTTAAATACTATAAGGATTTGGGCTAGGTATTTTGGGCATTATAACAATACTTGAAGACAACATTCTTACCAGGGGGGTAGTGTTTCGCTGGCTTGCTTTATGTGTGGGGCTCTCGCCAAGCCACTAAGGCTAGAGGAGGAGGTGTTGGGCGAAACTATAACAAGAGAGGGAGGGAATTTCAAGACTTGGAAGTGAGTTGTGGATGAAGAACTCTTCATCTAAAGGGTATTTATAGGTCAAGCATTGCCAACCAACGGCCAAGATGATGCCAAGTGCAAGGCAAGTGTAAGGTGAGGATTTAGGCAAGTGTCCACTCTATCTACTACATCAAAATATCCTACCAACTCTTGACAAAAACCAACCCAATCGCCACCTTTACCGCCTAACGTTGAGAGGGTGACAAGTGTCGCCTCTCGTTGGTCCAAAATGTTTCGTCTCTGGAAAAATCCGCAAAAATTAGAAATGACATAGCCGTAATTTATCCTACGCGAGTTGTGTAAAACGCTTTTAAAAACGACTCTAATCGGGTGTTGTGCACAAAGTGAAATTCGGCCCTTACATACTTTAAGCTTCAAATTTTCTACGTACGTCCCTACGTACATACTCTGGAAATACGGGGTATAACAAATAGGCTCCCCGTAGACCAAAATTTTGGCTTCGCCCCTGACCTACGTATACAAATTAAATACCAGGACAACTTTCCCACCAAACATAACATAGTAATAAGAAAAAGTTCACAAAAAAGAAAAGTTTATGTTGGATTAGTTATGCTGATATTATTTATTGAATGTTTGATTTGAAGATATGTTATATCGATATTGAATGTTTGATTTGAAGATATGTTATTGTCACGACCGACCAAGCTCGCGATCAGTGCCTACCCGGGCACTTACAGTATACATCAGAGATATACAACGGAACATACATAAACTTAAACAATGAAATAAAATATAGGTCAGCCGATAAGGCTACCTCCCTGGATATAAACAAATCCAACAGCAGTTACCTCTAAATTTTTTTTATAAAGTGACCCACAAGATATGACTCTGCACCTCTAAGAGTTTACATAACAACGTGACGACAGGCCCCGCCATACCCCGAATGTACAAAAGTCAACGACTTCAGGAACTATACCAAAACAAAGCCTCCGAGAAATGGAGCTTTCAGAACCAACGGTGATCCAACGAGTGCGGATCGCCAGTTATGTACCTCAACTGCGGCATGAACGCAGACAAGGCGAGGTCAAGACAAAATATGTACCAAATATGCAAATCAGAAGTGCTGTAATTTAAATCATAATAGTCAAAAATACGGTGGAGACATATATGATAACCAAATTAATAAGAACCGTGCCTTCATGAAGTGGAAGTAATGAAAGTCGGTTTACCTTATACACTGTCTCAACATATGAACCATAGTCACACCGGGCTATGAACCCCACCAAATATCCAAGCGCGCTGGGATTCATCACCGCCGACCGCTAGGTGTAGAATCTAACTCTGTGACGCGTCTGTGGCATCCTTCCTCACTGTCGGCGTACACACAAATCTAACCATGTATATAACTATATCCTCCGCCTGGATCCCACACCGCCGACACCATAAAAGTAAATACAACCACGTGACGCGCGTGGCATCCTACCTCACCGTCGGCGACACATACACAATACATACATATATACATATATCATGCGTGGAATCCCTCATCTCGTACATGACTTTATGAGGTGTTCTCGATCGTGGGTAGCAAATCCACTAAACCAGTGGTATAACGATCTTGGGGTTTACCCTCATTTATACTCTTACCCTCAAACTACATGCCCTGGAATCCTCATCGTAGCGTGTCCCCGATGCATACCCGTGGAATCCCACATCACCGACGGTATGTCCCAGAACTCATACTAAGACCATGGAAACATACCCGTGGAATCCCACATCACCGCAGACGCCCAAGTAAACTCATACTATGACCGGGAGCATACGTGGAATCCCACATCACCGCTTGCATGCGTCGGTAGACTCATAGGAGGCAATGAGGCATACGTGGAATCCTCCATCACCGACCAGACGCCCAAGTAAGCTCCTAACTTCTTTAGACTTTCATTAACATACAAAATGGATCTCATTTTACGACCTTAGGCACTTTCCATATCCCTTAACAAGTCCTCGGGAAAATCCAACCCAAAGTACTATGTGTTTCTATTCCTTCCAAGATCCCTTTTCCACATAAGACCCCAAGATACTAACACCGTAGTATCAAGGCTTGCCTACATTTCAAACAAGTCACTATACTATTAGAAATATGCTTGGCTTTCTAACTCAAGTGACCTCATTTTAAACTTTAAGCAATTGATGCCTTTAAATCGAATTGCCTTTCTTAGTATCCATTCTTTTATCTAGGCTACCTTATTCGAGAAAAACCATTTCTTTAAGCTTCCATAAAGTTATTATAACCAACTTCCCATAAAGCCGTTATACTAACTTTATGCTTAGAACCAAGACATCCTTATCCTCCCATAAAGCGTCATAACTAACTTCCCATAAAGCCGTTATAACTTTTATGTCTTAGACCACTTTGCTCTCTATAACCAAGAGGCTTGTACTTCAATTCAAGTTACACTACCTTCAAAATACTTCAAAATCTTAACTTAGAAAACAAGTTTCTTAACTTAGGAATCAGTCTCTTATCTTTAGAATAGTTCAAGAATCAATACTTCCCGAGTCTAGTATTCTATACTGATCATGTCAAGAAATCCTTGTCTACCTTATTAGGATAAACCATTCGTATAACCATTCTTATAACCATTCTTAAGGACACGTGAGTTAAATCTCTAACGCAACCAATTAGACATCCTTAAAACAAGTCAAATATATCAAATGACTTCACTTCATTTAAATCACGACGCCTACCGCACATACGATTATAACTACTCATGCTCAAGAGATAGGAAGAGTTCTACATACCTCTTTGCTTAATCCACTTGCCAAGTCCAATATGCCGTCCGTAGATGTCAACCTATAATGACCATAATACGCCTATTAGCTTCTAGCTTCAACGTAGTATATTCTAATGAAAAGTCCGCGTTCTACGGAAAATTTGACAAAGACTTCCTTTGTTTCTACTTACTACGCCACCTTTTCAAGGCGAAATTCAATAACCAACGCCACATTTAAGGCTCAATTCGTTCAAAGAATTACAAGGGATTACACGCCTACTAATACGTAAAATTCCGCCCCACAACAACACAAAAACAAACCAATAATTTCCATGCCAATCTTGGCCAACAATATAACCAATACTAACCCCTTTCAACTTCTTTCCAATCCAACTTCTAAAGTCTAACATGATATCTAGCCCTAGACCTCTTCAACAATTACAATCTCCCTTTACAAATACGCGACCCAAATCTATTCAAATAAAACGAATTTTAGCTCATAACCAAGAGAAAGGGAAACTTTTACCTTAAGGAATAGCCCACAAAAGCCCCTTTTTCTTCCACCTCTTCCACAAAAATCGCCCACCAGTGCTTCCCACAAGTTTACCCACATTTTTCCTTCTTGCCGCCGCTCCAACAATTTCCTCTTAGGCTAGGTTTTCTTCAAAAATCAAGAGAGAAGGGAGAGGGTTTTTCATGTGAGGGTTTGGGAAGAAAATGGCCAAGTCTTCCAAGACTGCCCTAAAATAGACCACTGGTCAATACGATGGGAGGACACTTGTCACCCTCCCATAGGCTTTTAAACAAATAACCCCGATTTCGTCTTTTCCGCAGAAATCCCGCTGCCTCACACGGCCGCATGGGCTTCCATTTCGTAAAATAATTCGCATTCCGCGCTGCGCCGTCAGATTCGTCGCTGCACACAAACCCCGGATCCCAAGATAACCGGCGCGCCAGATTCGGCCGCGCGCTGCACTTCAACCGAAAGCGCTCGCCTAGCTGCGCACCAAACTTGAAACTTCCATAACTTTTGAATCCGATGTCCTATCGACGAACGGTTTGTCGCGTTGGAAACTAGATTTAACGAACCACGCATTAGGCTCTTTAAACACCTCGAAATTCTTAACAACTGGGGTACAACACTCCAAGGTAAACTCAAAATCCGTCCAACACATGTTTGTCAACTTATCTTAACTCCTTGAATTTACGGGGTGTAACAGTTATATCGGAATGAATTATGCTGGGATTAATTATATTGGAATTAGTTATGTTGATATTATTTCTTATTGATTGTTTGATTTATTGTATATGCATTGCATAATTTTTAAGAATAAATTGTTTGTTGTTTGTTTAAAATAACCTCCACCTTATTTAGTAGAAAAAAGGTTTGAGAGATCTCAGTGGTATTTTGTCATTGTAATTGTTTTATCTAGGAATAACTAATCCTAGTACTATTATTCCATCACCCGGAAGGTATAACTTGCCACCGTACTATTTCTAATCCTAGTATAACTTATCCCGGGATATATAAATAACCAAGGAATAAGACAGTACTAAATTTATATCCCAGATCTTTTTATGCTTATTTATACTAAATGACCTCTTAACGTTTATCGTCCTCAAAATTCTTATCTGGTAAACATGCCTATCAATTACTTTAACTTAATTGTGGGAATCATTAACATAACTTTGAACCTATACCTTAACTATTATAAACTGATCGATAAAAAATTAAAAATACTACTTGTCGTTTCACTAGTGTTTAGTGATGTCCACATATATACGTCGATAACTATTGACCCAAACACCAATTTTTCTTATTGAGCATAATATATTAATCGACAGTTAATTTAGCAAGAAACAAGATATAACAAGAGGGTGACTTAGTTAAGAAACCTACCATTGTAATCATCTTATACAGTAATAAGAAATCCCTAATTTTAATATCTCATAAATTTTGCACACATAATTAAGTGTGTGCCACAATAACTTTTGACAAATTAAATACTAAACAGAACTAGAAAGTGATTCAGCTAGCCTCTCATCCTTTCAACTTTCTGAATGGAATACTTGAGTTCTTTCTGAATGTTCAGTCTAGAAGGTGACAAGACAATATCTTTCCAAACAGAGCCTGCTTGAAAAGCTGGATGAGGGTTCTTGTAAAGTTCATATATGGAATTTGCTCCATCATTCAACCTTCCAACCATTTGCAGTACATTTATCTCATCAGGATCAACTAATAGTGTCCTTTCTTTGTCCTTCCACCCTATCAACTGTGGGAATAAACCACAAGAAAATTAGAATTTATAGGAGTTACCAAATACTTCCTTGACATAGTTTGACTCGATGCAATGTTTACGTAAAAAGGGAGATTCTTGAAACGTGTGGTCTAGAACGTGGAATAGCAATTTTTGTGCTATAAGACTTTTGAAACGGGTGGTCTTAAACATGTCATAACATTCATGTAGATATAAAAGTTTCTCATTAAGGGTAAAATGAGAAGTTTATATATAGTTAGGATGTTTCCAAATATATAAGTGTGTCATTATTTTTTGAACCGACTAATATGTAAATAGTGTCTAGTAAACTGGAAAGGCGGAGGGAGCATGCCATTTCTATGATAAGAAGCCATATTCTAGGCAAATTATAAGAATGTACAGACAAATGAAACAAATAAAAAAGTAGAAAGATTTTGTAGCAAGTTGTTTGGTTGTACCTTAGGAGGGCCTTCCAATGCATTAGTGGAGTACAATCTTGCATTGTCTACTAGCTGACAGTATGTATGGAATGCACTTGCAAATCTCTTGTGTGATTTCAGCTGTGAATTGACCCTTACTGCTCTTCTACACATGATAGCTCTCCTGTGGAAACAACCAGAAATTCAAAACTAATACCATACTACAAAGAATTGAACAAAGTGTATGCCCCCTTCTCCTTCCAATATCATTGTGCTACAGCCTGATCTTTTACTATTTAGATGGTTATTGAATGTTCTATGTAATGGTGTAAAAATCTTTACACTGCGCTGGTATATAACTTGAGAATTAAACTTATATATATTTATAGTGTAAAGAATTTTTATACCACCAATGTATTTTAACTTGTTGTCGCATGTTATCTTCCTTATTTCTAGGCTACTAATCTCACTTATTATGGATGGTTACATGTATTTATCTTTTAAGTGACTTGATTTGTAGAAATTATTTTGCAAAAGTTACTCATAACTTAATTAAATCCTTGAGCGAATTTAACTTTTTTACATGCTTATAGGAAGATCATGTCTTACCTTATTCCTCTAATGACAGCTAAATAAGCATCACAAACGACTCCAACCAATTCTATTCTATAGGGTCTTCTCTTTCTATTCCCATCAGTGGCCTCTTGTTCTTCATTCAACTGTTCCCAGTAGCTCTCAGTTACAGTTCCATCATCCTCCACTTTGTAACCGACACCCATGCGGTAACGGCGTCGGTGAACATTTCTGGCCATGGTTATAGTTTGCACCACAAAAGGTATCCATGAAAGTGTTCCATCCATTATCACATCTCTCCCTTCATTAAGCGCTGTTACAAGCAGAGATGATGCTGCATCTGTTGATGACTGATGTACCTGTAAATTATATTTCATAGGCATCATTCCTTAACTGACAAAAACAATTAGAACAAGATAAAACATAGCTTTAAAGTGAGCAAATGACATAAGAAAGTATTTCTTGGTTAGATTTGGTCTCTTTAAATTTGTAGGCTAATTGTTTGCACTCTATTCTCAACTCTAAGGTACAAATAGTAGATTGTCCTAGCTAGTTAGGTAGGATAACCTCAGAAGTGGGATACAACCATTTTCTTTTTTTCTGGTTGAGAAGATATATATAGGAAGGAGGGAATGATAGAGCTGTCAAACTGGATTGGCTCGATCCAGTCGTGGCGGTTTGTAGTCCAATTTAGTCTAGCCTTTCTTTTGAAAAGGCTTGCAACACGCTAGCCTAACTCAGCCTTAAGTAGGTTGCGAATTGACTATGGCTAGGTCGACAAGACTCAATTTTAAATAGATGAGTCGAAAAAAGTCTTGATCTAGCGAGCTGAGTTCGGCCCTCAGGCTAAATCCATTTTGACGGCTCTAGAGCAGTGTTTGAGAAGCATATATTACCAATTCAGCAGTTTGAAGCATGTCATTGTGATGTCCCCTGGAACTAAGGGCTTTGTAAATGACATCTGATTCTTTGAAAGCGTCTGCCTCTATTACAACTGCATTAGCTGCTGCTCCTGCCCAAAATGGTCTATGTACAGAGACAACTCTATTAGTATCTCACACCACAAACAAAAAAGCAAGTCCACATGATTATAAAAAATTATCTTACTCCTTGAGAATGTCCTTGAGGACAGTGGATTTGCCAGCTCCCATGCCACCACCCATAAAGAGGAGGATAGGGCTTCTATCTTTGTGAGCCATTGGAACCATCACATCAGTGCATTGTGAATCATCTGCTGAAACAATCCCTATTGCTTTCATCTCCTCAACTAAGGTTGTAAATACTCTTGCAACCTTCAGATTCTTCGTCACCCTTTCAAATCTTTGTTCCCTATAATTTTAATCAGGCAGTGTTAGTAATATACACAATTGAGAGGAGTTTAACTTATATAAAATGCAAATTTAGGTAACTGTCCATAATAAGTAGAATAACTGAAAAATGAGGCAAACTAATAACTTTCTATTGCATTGATAGTGTGAAATTTTCATTATGCTGTCAGTGCGTAGAAGTTAAATCCACTTCTAAAATAGTAAAGCTGAAAATATCATCCTAATTGCTGGATTATTGCTGTACCTAGTGGCAGCCATGACAATGTTTTTCAGCTTCTTTCTTGGCTCTGCATAGTCAGCACTCAAAATCTGAAAGATGATGTAACAAGAGGAAATTAACATCTTAATTACTTCAATAAGAAGCACTTAGTTTTGATTATCCAGGGATTATTAATATTTTATTCAGATCAAAGATCTATTCTTTAAGTTAATATTACCTGGCTGATCATATGAGAAGCATGGGTCCAATGAAATGCAAAGTAACTAAGGATACATCTCTCAAATTCTTCAACTAACTTTATGAAGAGAGAATCAGCATCTGGTTCCTTAGAAAAGAAGTTGTATATATCTTCTTCACACCCTTCTGATTTCCTTATGTACTCAGCTGCTAGTTTGCACAAATGGGGACATTCCCTCTTATCAGCAAATCCCATTTGTCTAGCTGCATATTCATACATGCATGTTTATATAACATCATAGATCAACTCCACAAAAGATAACAAAGAAAAAAAAACGAGAACATCCTAAAAGGGGTCCATGAAATAATTACCAACATAATGAGAAAAGCTCTCAAACCTAAGGATCTGACCAGTATTGGTAACTTTGGTACGAGGAACAATTTTTTGGTCTCGGATTTTCTTGAGACGATAATGCACAGCAGCAGCAAGAATTATTCCAATGGAAGATGCTACAAGGATCTGTGTATATGATGGTTTTGAAGAAGCCATGGCATTTCCCATGCAAAAATGCTCAGTTCCAATAATGTAAAATATTGGAAAGAGGTCTAATGATTAATAAAGAGACCATTGTTGAGGATTTTTTGCATTTCTTGAAAAATAGAAGAGAAAAGAAGGATTAGATTTGAGATCTGATGAAAGAAAAAATTAAGGAAAATAGAAGATTAAGGGAATGTTCATGGGAAGGCTAGCTATAGCTTAAGCTGTTGCATGTTAATCGTTTGTTTGTTTGAATGTCAACAACACGTGTTAACATTATATGACTAAGGGCAAAGGTGTAAATATATGCCTCAATTCTGTGATTTAGAGTAGATGTAATCCTCGTTAAAAAAGTGATCGTTATATAGCTGTTATTACAAAATGGTGTAAATATATCCATATTGTTACACAAATAGTGTAAATATACCATTTACGCTAGCGAAATTTTTCTAAAAAATTGTTTAACTTATTTTTTTAATTAAGTCGCTTTAAAAAAAAGTCTATCCATTTTTTTAGTAGACGTATTTTTCTAAAGCCACATGGTAATTGTTTTTTGGTGGATTGAGTCTGATTTGTTTAAAAATAATAATAAATCTACTCAATTTTTTAAACGAACCAGACCCGACCCACTAGGAAAACAATTATCATGTGGTTTTAAAAAAATATGTCTACTAAAAATAATGGGTAGACTTTTTTGAAAGCCCCGTGGCATTTGTTTTAATTCAAAAATAAGCTAAATGATTTTCTTAAAATTTGTGAGCAAAAAGGGTATATTTGCATCATTTTGTAACGGTAGGGGTATATATTCACCACTTTTTTAACGAATGATATATATGCTCTAAATCACAAAGTGTAGGGGCATATTTGCACATTTTCCCTATGACTAATATATAAGCTATAATATGTTGATAAACTTTTTAAATTTCCTTCATGAAAAATGTCCTCGAAAATTATTTGTAATAATCTTTTTAACCCAAAAAATTAAGAAAGTAGTAGTCCGTTGAAATAATATAAATGTTGTACAAGTTATTAAAAATAGTTCCTAAACTAACGCTCATAAATTATAAGAAACGGATTCGGGTCTCAATTCGATCAAAACTTTAGGTATTGTTTGTGACACCCTAGCTTAAGAATCTCACATCGGAACGCTGGAGATGTTATGTATACATGTAAGAAAGCCTTAAACTCTAGTGACGCTTTTTAAAATTGTGCGAGCCTAGACTCAAAGCAGATAATATCACTAGTGAGATGGACTGACAAAGCTTGGTATCAGAGCACTAGGTTCAAGTGTCCTAAGGCTTCTATGAAGTCGTGTCTATTGAGATCTCTTTTATGTGTGTGGGCCACATATGTAAATAGTTGATCACCAAGAGGATTGTTTCACTTCTTTCATACTCTAGATCGCGAACTCTTCTAACTCATGTATTAGGTATTTTAGAAAATGTTTGCAAAGAGGAAGTATACCAAGAGAAAGTCAGCCACTAGCCAGGAAGCTATTTCTAATGTTGCCCGAGAAGTGGACTATCAGACTCAAAGAGTTGGGTTGGGCTCAACACCCCTAACTTCACCCCACCAGCTACTAGAAGTCCTACGGAGGTTCGAGCCACAGTCACTCCGCGGCCCAGTGTTAGTGATATGGATTTCAGGAGAGCTATTGATCGGTGTATTTTATATACACCTTTTGAGTCATTTTTAGTTAGTCTTTTGTCCATTTTTGTACAAATATGTGTCGTGCTAGGATAGATTTTCTTTCTTTTGAGTCACAATGGTTTAAAGTGGTACATTGGTGAGAAGGAGCGAAAAGAGGGCAGAAACAGAGGTTCCAGAGCTCAAAAAGCTAAAAAGTTGGCAACTCGGCGAGAAGCAGAGCCATACGCTGCACCATCAGCGAGCAGAGCCACGACGCCCAAGAAGCAGACCAGCCGCAGAAGTTTCGGCGTCGCGACGCCGGTTGCAGGGCTGCGGCGCCAACGCGGGAAAATTGACAAATCCAAATAGGATTGGGCCAAAGCCAAAGAGGAAAAGGTTTTGCACGTTTTTGAGGATATAAATAGGGCCTTTTAGGTCAGTTTTGGGAGTTCCACACCTTACCATTCATCACAACATAGATCAAGATTGGAGACTTATTTTTGAGTAATTTCTTGTTCTTTATTTTATTTATTTCTAGTATATGTTGGATAATATTTTAGTTCTTGGCATGTCTATGGCTTGGAACTAACTTAATTTAGGACTTTCCATGTCGAATCACTTGAACCTCGTTTTATGAATTAATACAAGATTTTGGTTTCTTCTTATTATTGATTGAGATTTATTCAATAATTGTTTTGATTGCTTGGTAATTAATTGATCACTAATTATCATCACTTATATGATTTCTAATCGAACTGAAAGTGAGATTGTGAATATGCTATAGTTGAATAAACATAGGTTTAAATCGTGGACGAAAGTACCCCGATACTTGTGTAGCTTAATAGGTTATTGCTTTTAATCCTCCTTTGTAGTCAATCTTGTCATAGAAAGATAGAAGGGTTCTCCATTGGGGTTGAGTGTTTATATTACCTTAACATGAGTATAAAACGGCTTAGTTAACCTGTTATCTCAACATAGAAGAAAAACCTTAATTATTTGCATTAACGAGTAAAGCGAGCGGATAGTCGAGGAGATTTGGAAGCCCTATTTCCACCATATCTAAAGTAAAGTTAAGTAATTTAGTTAGCATCTATAATCATAGCTATAAACAAATCATCAAATTATTAGTTACCAAATAGATACTATATAATAGAAGTTGGTAATTGGACACTTATCCCTGAGGATGATAACTCGGTCTTCTAGACTATATTACTTATCACGATACGTGCACTTGCGTTTAGCGTGTGTATAAGTCGCGCATCATCTATTCAGTTGCTTATCCAGATTGTTGTTACACAAGCTCAGCGTAAGGGAACGACGTCAGGTACATGTACTTATGAGGGATAGTTTAATTCTAGGATTTAGGAGTTCATTTGTATGAACTCTTCAGTGTTCACAAGGTTCAATAAGACTTTTATTGATGAGATCCAGAAAATCCTTCGTGTTATGCATGCTACAGAGGTAGAGGCAACAAATTTTGCAACTTATTAGTTGAAGGATGTTGCTAACATTTGATATGAGTCGTGAGAATGGTCCCGGGGGGAGATGTGTCTCTTGTGATTTGGGATGAAGTCGCAGACACATTTATTGAGCACTTCCTACCGCTACAAGTCAGAGAAGATAAGACCCTAGAGTTCGAGAGACTCAAGCAGAATGCGATTAACGTGAATGAGTACTACCTCAAATTTGTTTTGTTGGCCAAGTATGCTCCGCACATATTATCGATATGAGGGTCAGAGTTAGGCATTTTGTGTTGGGTCTTGCGCCCTATTTATTTGGTGATGCTAATATCGCTACCCAGAACAAATAAATGACTATTACCAAAATGGTTGCCTTTGTACAGGGTAACGAGGAAAGAATGAGGGAAGAAGAGAAGTTGCAAAAAGAGAAAAACAGGAAATTTAACAAGAGGACGCTAAGTCTATAGGTAACATCAGCCATGGGGGATCTCATAGAGGTGGAAATAGATAGTTCTTCAAGAATAGGTCATCAGGACATGCTCCCTCTATAGCCAGTTCACCAAACCCAAGGTTCAAGCTTAATCAGAAAAGTCAGAATTTCAGAGCAACAGGCTCGCAGTCACAAGCCAATGAGGGCCACAAAGGTCTTGAGCACCCCACATGCAAAAAGTGTGGTAGGAGGCATCCAGGTGTGTGTCGTTCAATCTTGGATAGTTGCTTTGGGTGCGGTCAACATGGTCACTATTTGAGGGATTGCCCATCAGCAAGACATAATATCAGAAGTAATGTGGCTCAGTCCACAAATTCACCAGCTCCTCGCAATTCTTAAGCCCCATCAGGACGTGGTGCATCAAAGTCTGATAATACGGATGGAGGTCAAAACCGCTTGTATGAACTTGCAAGACATTAGGATACAGAGACTCATGCAGATGTTGTTACAGGTATATATTAAAAGTCTTCACCTTTGATATTTATTTCCTAATGGATCGAGGACCATCCTAACTTATGTAACCTCGTTTATTGCTAAGAAATTTTGAATAGAGCCAGAAAAGTTGCATGAACTCTTTGAAGTGTCCACTCCAGTTGGTGTGTATAAGGGTTATCCAGTTAGAGTATATCACCGCAATATTGTAGCCGACTTGGTAGAGTTGGAAATGATGGATTTCGATGTAATCATGGGCATAAATTGGTTGGCACCGTGTTATGCCACAGTAGGTTGTAGAATCAAAATAGTAAGTTTTGAATTTTTTGGTGAACCGATTTTAGAATGGAGGGGGTGATGCAGTGGAGCCTAACGGTATGTTAATTTCATTTCTTAAAGCTAGAAAAATGATCTCCAAGGGGTACATTTCACCTAGTTTGAGTCAGGGATGCAGATGTTCAGGTACCAATTCTCCAGTCCCTATCAATTGTTAATGAGTTTTCAGAAGTCTTTCCTGAAGATCTTCTCAGAGTTCCTCCCGATAGGAAGATGTGCTTTAGAACTGATCTACTTCCTGACACTAAGCTGATATCTATTCCATCATACAGAATGACTCCAGCAATGTTGAAAGAGTTAAAAGCCCAGTTGAAATATCTTCTTGACAAAGAATTTATTAGACCAAATATCTCACCTTGGGGTGCACCGGTCTTATTTATTCGAAAGAAAGATGGATCTTTGCATATGTACATTGATTATCATCAGTTGAACAATGTTACCAATAATAATAAATATCATCTTCTAAGAATCGATGACTTATTTGACCAACTTCAAGGTAGCAATGTTATTCCAAAATTGACCTCAGATCAAGGTACCATCAGCTAAAGGTTAAGAAAGGTAATATTCTGAAGACTACCTTCAGGACCCGTTATGGTCATTTTGAATTTCTTGTCATATCGTTTGGACTAACGAATGCACCAATAGCCTTCATGGATCTCATGAAAAGAGTTTTCAAGCATTATCTTGACTTATTTGTCATTGTGTTTATTAATGACATCCTGGTGTATCTTCGTAGTGATACTGACCACGCAGAACATCTTAGAATAGTATTGCAGACACTTCAGGATCTCAAGTTCTATGCAAAAATTTCCAAGCGTGAATTTTGATTGAAATCAGTAGCGTTTCTAGGCTATGTTATCTCTGAAGAAGGCAGGAAAATGTTTTTTCAAAAAATCGAGGTAGTGAAAAATTGGCCCAGACCCACTTCAGTCACTAATATAAGGAGCTTCTTGGGTCTGACAAGCATTACATGCGTTTCGTAGAGGGTTTTCCTCTATCTCAGCCCCGTTGACTTGATTGACTCAGAAGAAAGTCAAGTTCCAATGGTCAGATTCTTGTGGGGAAAAATTCGAGGAGTTGAAAGAAAGGCTGACTTCTGCTCCAGTATTGACACTACCAGAGGGAATCGAAAGGTTGGCAGTATTTTGTGATGTTTCAGGAGTTGGTCTGAGATGTGTCTTAATGCATCATGATAAGGTGGTAGCTTATGCGTTCAGACAACTTAAGGCTCACGAGAAGAATTATCCGACTCATGATTTGGAGTTAGCAGCAGTGGTGTTCGCACTAAAATTTTGATGTCACTACTTGTATAGGGTTCGCGTTGATATTTTCACAGATCACAAAGGGAGTTGAATCTCAGACAGAGGAGGCGGCTCGAATATTATGACGTGAATATCCTCTATCATCCGGGGAAAGCGAATGTGATAGTTGATGCTCTCATAAAACTAGTAATACTTTCTTTCCGAATAAAAGGGACTTGAGAAAGAAATACAAAACTAAATTGCCTAGCAATACTTTCTTTTCGAATAAAAATAGTGTTTCGCGTAATTGACCATGCGAATTACAAATCTCAATACGAAACCACACCACACTATAAATGGCTATCAAAGAGAAGGATGACCTCTCTACTGAAATACTTGGATTGATAAAACAAAAATGAAAATACGACTTGTTAAGAAAGAAAATGACAGAAATAGAGCAAGTAGCTTTTGTTGCCAGTTTGAATCAAAATAGAGTAAGTAGAACCCACCCCAATCTTCCCGGTATACTAATGAAAGAGACTTGAGAGAGTTCAAAATTGAAACTCTCCATTAGATATCTGAAGAAAGAAAAAAACTACTGAAAAATATTATAGGTGGAACTAAAATTAATTGCATTCAAGATAAAGTTGGAACCTGGACCGCAGGTGGGGCTTGAAGTTGCATCCCTCCCTCATGTCTTCATCATATTATATAGCTCAGTGTCAGCATTAGATGAGTATCACACTACTGTTACGTGTGAATTGGAGCAAGTTAGAGTCGATTATATGAATTATAGTCTAACTAGCTAATTTTAAAATAGTCCCAGTTGAATATTATATGAAACAATATTGACTCTAGATGGTTCACTACAGTGGCTAAGCCGTGTTTTACTAATGGGATTAACTGAATTCCTAGAAACAACAGAGCTTATCTTTTTAATCACTTTGATAAGATTTCTGCTTCGGCCGTTGGTTCACTTTGATGAATTATGAAGCGTTTCCAGCTCTTAATGGTTCACTTCAAGTGAAAAGTGATACGCAAAGAACATTCATTATCTCATGAATTATTTTAGGATAATCCTACTCAATCCCTCTCCCCAGGATATGGATGAACAACATACTCAACACCATATTAGGGTGGGTGATCACTTTTCTTTGATGAATCATCCTGTCCCAAGTAAGCTTAGAATAAGAATAAATGCTAACATGAGATCTAAGTGGGGCTTTAAAAACATTAGCTAGTAGAATCAGAATTACCCTTTGGACAAATGTTTACAGAAAACTATTTGACATAGTGATATGAACACCTAAATGAAGCTGCATTATACAAATATATGCATTTTCCCTCCTCTTTGCTCTCATAAATTTCTTTAGATCACGTATAACAAGATAAAGTTTCTTATGATCCTGTAGGAGTAGGGTAGGTACTGGCTTGCAAAAACTGTTGCAGATCAACGAGAACCAAGTTGGTCGAAGTAGATAGAGCTAGGCCGTTCCACAAAACTTTTGACTTCACATATTTTTCTTCTAGCCGTGTTCTGTTCATTTTATGAACTTCAGCTGCAAATTTTCCTTTCAGGATTTGCCTATCGAAAGATTGCTTGTGTAACCAAAAACTGACATTTGACTGCATTTGTTGCTGGGTCATTGGATCTTGTATATACTAAAACAAGTTGCCAAGGTATTGCTGAATAATTTTGAGGACTACAATGATTTCTTCCAAGTTGCACCAGTGTCAACAAGTTTGGTATAGGCATTCTTGAAATCTTCAAAAAATAAACTCTGGTCCTCAGCATACTTTGAGATCCAACTGTTCAAGAAGCAAGAAAGACATTTCATTACCAGACAAAAGGTCAATCCTGAGAACAAAGGGTCTGAACTTGTGAACTGAAACTCGATTAGCAAATTGAAAATTCTGCCTTTCCGCTAGAGAGGCATATGTTCGACTTCATTAGCTTTTGTCAGGATAAATTGGGAGAAGCTATCGTCGCAAACCATATAAAGGAACCTCAAGGTCAGAGAAAACCTTACCTTACACATTCGTCATCTTCAACAAGTTCCCTATCAGAGGGAAGTCCAACCATACTAGTCATGCCAGCTGTAAAGATGAAAGAGAAATAAAATACTATACGGTTGAAGACACTAAAAAAGGAAAATATGCACTATGATTCCCATTATCGTTTGAAAAGAATTCTAAAAACGGGGTCCTACTATCAGAAAGAGTCATCATTCCACATAAATGTTGAAGCATAAACAGTTTGCAGCTCAGCTTATCCTGAGCCTAGTCTTGCTTAATGCAAACAATCATCTAAGCTCTTGGCATGTAGGTATCACGGATTTCCATTTCAGAAAGATAGGAACATCATTGCTGCATAGATTCTGATGATTCAGTGTGCTCGACATTTATTTCGATGAATTAGATACAGGTATGTAGAACCATTTATTTTCATATGAATTTCATTTGTCACCTGCAGACAACCATGGCTTCTCCATGAGTATCTTGAAGTATGCATTATCAAAGACAGTTGGATTCCCAAACCCTTTACTTCCCAGAGTATGCGCACCAGACAAGGCAACGAGTTCCTGAGTTCTGCCAACAAAATGCAAAATCCCTGGACATTAGGCAGGATATATTTACAGTGATAATCAACTCTAGCTTAATCTTCTTTCCATGAATAGGTGAGCAACAGGTTTTACTGCACAAATTTAGAGTTAGAGCCTGGACTGCTCGGACCTATGACACTTGTCCATGATTATCAAAAGTAAAATATTTGAATAGTTTCTCCCTGCACATACCAATGTGAGAAGTGTTTTTTGGCTTTTTAAACTGTCAGCTGATGACAATCTCAACCCAAAGTACCGAACTGATGCAGCTAATAGAGGAGACAAAAAATCATATGAAGTATTGTATTTTGTGCAGCTAAGCTGAAATTCCTCAACCTCGAGGCAGGGAGGAAGAATATGGATTAGATTTGCTTTTTTGGCAATGAATCATGCAGTAGGTCACAAAATATCATACTCAGACTGACACTGTTATGGCATATAGAATAGGGAAAAAGCTCAAATATGTCATTGAAGTATCGGAAGTGGCTCATTTATATCATTCGTCAATAGTTTGCTCATTTATGCCATCGCCGTTACCAAAATGTCCAGGCCATTTTTTATTAACGCCGGTTTTACAACATCATTTTACATTAACGCCGGCACTAATGAATGTAAAGATATGGCACCTGGGCCTAACTCAACCCCAAAAGCTAGTTCATGAGGGAAAGATTACCCAAGGCCATATAAGCAAACCACCCATTCATTCCCCAACCAATGTGGGACTCTAACCCACTCTAACACCCCCTTCACGCCAAGGCCCGACTGGAGCGCATACCGGAGCCCAGGGAGCCCAAACGGGAATGAACCTAGCTCTGATATCATGTAAAGATATGACACCTGAGCCTAACTCAACCCCAAAAGCTAGCTCATGAGGGGAGGATTGTCCCAAGTCCATATAAGCAAACCACCAGTCCTTTCCCCAATCAGTGTGGGACTCTAACCCACTCTAACAATGAAAAATGGCATGAATGAGTCATTTTGGTAACGACAATGACATAAATGAGCCAAACTATTAATGAGTGACATAAATGAGTCATTTTCGATAGTTCGATGACATATTTGAGCTTTTTCCCCACAGACTGCCTCACAAAGAAAAGCATATATGGAAAAAATTGCTATTGAAAATTTTGAATATATTTAAAATAAACCCATTTTCAAGGATCGATCAAATAATAAATCTCCTTTTTTCCCTTTAAAACCGTCATCTCAGATGAGTTTCTTAATTTAGTCTTGGATAACACCAAGAGATCTATGGTTCAAAATGACTACCCTAAAGACTGGATGCATCCTATGCTCCTTATGCATGACTTAGAAAATTGGTGTATGTCATGGAGGTTTAGAATTCATTATGACCTATATACCATATTTGTATTGGTATAAGAAATGTGAATTTGTGTATACAGTTGGTTCATCAAATGCTATCACAGCACATTAATTTGAATTGCCTAATAATGCTATCACAGAACATTAATTTGAATCATCTAATAAAGCTAAGTTCTTGAACTTGTACATGTTCTATAAGTTATCATTATTATGCATCATGCAAATGCGAGGGGATAAACTATGAGAGTCTCATACCCATGCATTAGAAACTCAGAAGGATATGAAAACAGTCATAAACAAGATCCTAAATCAGAAACGATCATAAGAAGATCCACAAGCAGATTTCGGAAAGTGTGAGACTATAAACTGGAGAAAGAGAAACAAGATGCATATGAAACGGAGAAGATACGTGAAGTACTTCACATACCTCACCAAATATAGCAGAACCAATAACCAATGGTTGGTCAGTTCCACGTTAACAAGAGATCGAACAGAACTAACATTTACTCCACCATGTGAATAACCAAATTTTATTTATCCACATAAGCGACAGTGTAAAACTATGTTATTTATCACCATATTTTCTTTTTTTGAATAATATCACCATATTTGTCTGTACTGCAGTTAATTTGCTAAAAAGGATTACTGATATGCTATAACGCCAGTTCAATCGGCGATGTGCTTAACCTAAAAGCAACAGTTTTATGTATATTCCCCAACATCTGAGAAAATTATACACAGAATGTTGCAAGTGAAGAAAACCTAGATAGATACAAAAGTTTGTATGAATGCAATTCTTATTACTTCATCTTGAAAAGCCATTGAAAAGGGAAAACACCTAAAGTGGTTTGTTATCCACTAAGGCGAGGCAGAAGAAACATGAAAAGTACAAACAGGATTATCTATTTGTTCACTAACAGCAACTGCCAAAAATAAACCCAGTCAAACTCCGTGAATGTCATCAAAACTATATGTGAATGCAAATAGAATGGTATAACATGGAGCATAAGGAGAGGAGAAGAAAAAAATAAAATAAAAACAAAAAGCAGGTTTGAATATGGCCATTAGACTCACGAGAAGCCTTTTCTTTCAAAACATTGCTTCAAGCTAGTGGCATCTAGTGATTCTTCAGGAAGTTTTCCTTCAGGATCAGGTACCCTACAAAATCAAAGTCAGCTATGAGAATGTAGATACGGCAGAAATATTACGTCAATCAATTGAAACATTAGGGGTTTCCTCATGGTAAGTGCTCTAGAATCTGGTGCTTCTGATGGAAAAAACACATCATTTGAATGAGAAGGAACTATCCACAAAGGCTTTAAGATTGTAAGTTGCTTGTCAATTGCTAAATTTAAGATATTCAGATGATCCTAATTATTAAATCTTTGCATCCCCATTTCTACACTGTGTAAATGGAAAGATAGTTGCAAGTAAATATGGCTCCACGTTCATTGAATTTACATTTATTTTAACAAACATACCTAATATCATAAACTAAAAGGTTCCTTACAGTGAATCAATTCTTCCCAACTGAATGGGGATGCTAGGTCCACCACATAATGAAACAGCTTCTGCTCCAGCCAAAGCTATTATATCAGCCCACGAGACTGACAACAACGCCATCAATAAAAAATGTCATGCTGGAACAAAAATGATAGGTGAACTAACAGCAGTTTGACGACTGATACAATTTACCTGATTGCACAAGATCTATTTGACTCTTTGCTTTCTCCAGAATCTAAAGAACAATGATTGGACTGAGATGTTAGCTGTTTGATGTCCATATGAGAGTTCATCAGTCTTTAGAAATGGTAAACTAAAATTTTAAACGAGAATATGTACAGACTATTCAAGGATGGTTAAAATAAAAGCAATGGTAGGGAGAGAAAAGAAAAGCATACAATAAAACTTCTTACCTTCAAAGATTTCTTAAGGCCTTTGTTTTCGGGTCTGTCAAATTCAAAAACTATAGAGCCATTCATACCCCCTATAAGATCAATTGAGGTTGGTATCATGTATTCAGGAATGAAAGACGAACATTTTCTTCTTTCAAGTACATATCCGTACTACACAATTTTCTCTTTGGATGAATACTAAACAAGATATATCCAGGGTTTGCAGGTGAATGGTGTAAGAAGTATTTCAATCTGCATTTTATAATGTTATAACCCTTTTAGACTAGTTCTGTAGATTAAGAAAATAGATGATAGATTATAGAGTTTGCAATTGAACTGGAACAATATTCTTCTGCGTTCCTTTTTCTGTTCTTTTCTTCTTCTTTTTTTGGTTTTTTTTTTTGGGGTTCCAGGGTAGGTAGAGGAAGGAATTACCAATTTTCTCATCAATTTCATAAGTTCCTGCATCATGGAATACAAGGCGAAGTACACCGGCAGCCTTGCCCTTGGATAATACCTTCCTGATCTCTTCCCTTAAGCGAAAACTCTCACTGCCCAAAAAAACAAAGTTATGTTTCTTTTAAGGAATATAAAAGTTGGGTAACATTGCTTAAAAAAGAAATAACCTGAAACTCATAATTACATTATCAAGCATATTTTTCTGAGATCATAATTACGAAATTGAAATTGGAGAGCCTTTACATTAATGGAACATCTGAGAACCTCACCCTTTAAATTACATTCTCATATTCATCCTACAATTACCAACTTGTCTCTGCTAACATAAAAGTAGAAAAAGTGATCAAGCTTACTCGATCTATGCCTCTTTTTTTCAGTCCAAGAAGTAACTAACTATCTTCACATAGGGATGACTCTCAAAATGTTTCATATTTCAACTTTCTACTACCAAACTACATGCTTCTAGAACATTTGGCGAAGTACCTTCACTGAGGAAATCAATAATCATAAGTTGTGGAATAAAATTCACTCCTAAAATGGTTGATGCTTCTGGTGGAAGTAGGAGAAACTAAATTCACATTAAGTGAACAGAGTTCTTCCTCTTCCAAATCAAAATCACTAATATGTTTTCTACTCACTCCGTCCCAAAATACTTATCGTATTTTACATTTACCCGCCCCTTAAGAAAGCATTTATAAGGGTAGCATTTTGACTATTTTACCATCTTAACATATTTCATCATATTATCTCTCCTCAATAATATTTACTGAAAGAACCTCTTAAATGTTGCTAATTAATACAAGGGTAAAATGGGAAAAACTACTTAATTTTATTTTGGTTAAATAAACGACAAGTATTTTTAGCAAGGACGACATGTATTTTGGGACGGAGGGAGTTTAAGTTTACAATCTAAAAGGGTATAGAATCACTAGAAAGGGGTGTCCTTTCCAAAACACAACTTGAGGAACTCTCAAACTGAACTTGCGCATAGGAGTCATCAATAACTAAACTAATTAATACATGTGGATTATGCTGGACTAAATACTGCTGCTTTTGAATGTAAAACATGGTCTTCAACACCTACATGTAAACAACTAGGTTTATTTGCAAATTTACTTAACTTTGTCTATCAGATTTCTTGATAATTAACACTACAATTTGGATCTCATCATGAAAAGCAGTAAAGCTCTAATCTAACTTCAATTTCTAAAAAACATTTGAACGTACTCAGCAGCAATGGAACCAAGGGTATTGTTAACTCTATCACACGGCATAACAAGAGACAAGGCAGTCATAGATAGTAAAGCTCTCCTCCCACATGATAACGATTTGCAAAGTACACTTTCATCTGCAATTCAAAAACAAATTAACAAATATGTACACATTGCAGAGTGAAAAATCCTTAGAATCTTCAGCAAATATAGCATTATACCGTTGGTGGTGGTGGAAGCTCGAATGGGGTTGGCGCCATAAGGAGGTGTTCGAGCGAATTTAGCGGGAAAGTAGAAGTTGGAAGTGGAGGTAAAGCCGGAACTGAGAAGCCAACGGTCGACGGCCACAGACACAGTGTTCCTCATCCTCAACCGCCCGATTTTGCGTTATCCAAACTCGTTTTAACTTTTTTTTTTCTTAATGAAATTTTCTGATGAATGAAAAAGAAAAAAAAATCCCCGTTTAGTAGGATACTATTAGGATAATTATGGGACTATCTCATAATTATCTCAAATCATATATTTTGTAATATCATAATTTATTATGATTAGAATTTTATTGTAAATTAGTATAACTTAATTTATGATGATTAGATTAGTCTTTCTTAATGTTATGCTATGAGATAAACAAATACAAAGTACAATAGCATAACCACTGAAATCCCATAACATGAATCTGTGGAGGGTAGAGTGTACGCAGACCTTAATTCTATCTTGGTAAGTAGAGCAGTTGTTTCTGAAAGACCCACATCTCAAGACAAAGCATAAGCACAAGCAAAGCAAGAGAAACTGTCAGAACCGAACAAGAAATTTAAAGTAGTATGAAAATGGTGATAACATAAGCGAATAATCCATAATAGCACATTCTGAAAAAGTAGTAACTAACGCAGGTAAATACGATAAATTACACTAAATAACACATAGCAGTAGAAATCAAACGACATGGGACTATGAAACAATAATGTGTCTACTAGTATGATAGACTAAGCAGACCTACAATAATAACACTATAACTACCAGTTTGTAAGTGCAAGTAGGACTACGCTCAACTAACTACTACCCTTCTACCCTAATATGTGTCTTCCACAACCCCCTATCTAAGGTCATGTCCTCAGTAAGTTGCACCTGTCTTCATGTCTAATCACCTCTCCCCAATACTTCTTCGGCCTACTTTTACCCCTCTTGAACCCGTCCATAGCCAACCTCTCACACTTCCGCACCGGGGGATTTGTGTCTCTCATTTGCACATGTCTGAACCATCTCAACCTCGCTTCTCACATCTTATCATCCACTGAGGCCACTCCCACTCTGTTTTAAATATTATCATTTCTAATCATATTCCTCCTCATATGCCCACGCATCCATCTCAACATCCTCATCTCCGCAACTTTCATTTTTGAATGTGCGAAGTCTTGATTGGCTAACACTCCGTTCATACAACATAGTCGGTCTAACCACCCTATAGAACTTGCCTTTAAGTTTTAGTGACACCTTTTTTATCACACAAGACTCCAGATACGAGCCTCCATTTCATTCATCCTGCCCCAATATCATCAAACTCTTAATTTCCTTGGATAATAGACCCGAGGTACTTGAAGCTTCCTTTCTTTGAAATGACCTGAGTACCAAGTCTCACCTACATGTCTATCTTAAGGTCGCTCCCGTTACTGAACTTGCACTCCAAGTATTCTGTCTTGGTCCTACTCAGCCTGAAATATGAAATTGTATTTAACAACTAAGAAAAAAAGGAAAAAGAAAATATGAAAAGTTGCAAAGTTATATTGAAGCACACCATGACCAGAGGCGAATTTAGAATTTCAAGAGAATGGGTGCACCTTTAAAAAAAGACACAGAAGTACAACAAGTTTGGTTTGATGGTCTAGTAATCAACCTCAATACTTAACCAGTTCACCACACAACCTCATTTGACCATGAGTTACTTAAATTAATAATAAATATATTTTAAGAATTATACACATAATATATCGAGTTTAGTCGAGTGACCATGATTCACGTGACCCATTTTTATACCTAAAATCGCCCCTGACCATGACTCAGACTCCATGAATAACATGTTGGAAGATTTAAAAATGATAAAGAGAAATAGAAGTGATATATCATAAAAAAGAGGAGTAATTTATTTGACAAAAGAAAAATAAAAGAGAATTAGAAAAGTTATCTAAATTTATAATTACCATCGATTCTCATCTCCCGTGAAAATCGAATAGTGTAATTGCACACCCCTTAATTATACTTATTCCACACCGATCAAGTAATTATTTGGCGACACAAATATATATTGCATTCAATTACAAATAAATTCAATTCTTAGGTGGTCTTCCGAACATGCTCTAAAAGAATTTAATATTATAAATAAAATATGGTTGTTACCAACCAAAAATAGATTGGAGGGCAAACAGACCATGTGAAGACCAGAAAATTTAAATTTAGGTCGGACATCCCTTAACCATAATCAACAACTATAGCTAAGCTACTGATTTGTTCTGCCGTGATGTATACACAAATATTATTTTGAAATTTATATGGTTAAGGAGAAAGAAGGATGCTGATAACTTCTTATGAATATAATCAAAGACTAAGGAGAATTTTAGTATTAATGTTTACACCAGTTAATCACTCCTCCAGTTACTCTGGCTACCAGGGCAGTTGTACTGAACAAACTTTGATAAGAACGAATTCTTATTAGAGGTTCACAATTTTTTTTCTCGTATAGGCAAAGAACTATTTTGTGCGCGCTTTGTCTATTTCACCAGATACCTATCACTTTTCATCAGCACAATACACATGCACCATATAACTCCTACTAAGGCTTAGGCATTGAGAAAGTATTGGGTACATCTAAATACAAGGTTCACTTCCTATGTAAGCAAACACCAATTGATAGGCCAAGTTTTAAGGTGATTCTTTCAAACCAAACCACGAGAGTTTTTTAATAAATCCTCTAATCATAATGTGAATGTCCTATATTTGATGGAATTGAGGAATGTACTTGTTATGAATGAATAGCAATTAGGGTTACAAGTGAATTGGGAAAAATAAGAAATGGGTAGATGACTTAAATGAAGAGGGACACATGTCGACAAAAGGGGACAAGATTAACTATCCGTGTTGGAAGCATATCGATGGCTCAAACTAGAGTTTCATTAAAAGAATTAGACATGTTAGATTAGAAGATTAGAAAGTTTGTCAAGAAACATAAATCACAGTAGAGGACATTTTTTCTAACTACTTTCTCTCTCTACTCTCTCAATCTTCTCTCCCAATTCTCTCTCTATCTCACACCTGCTAATTCTCCATTACAGAGTTATCAAGCTTGGCTAACTTCACAAGTTGGTTGAGTTAGTTAGGGTTCTTGTAATCTTCAATTATAACTATCATTGATCAATAAAAAAACCAATTTGCTATTGATGTTCTCAAATTCCATTTCAATTTCAATTCAATTTACAGGTTCATTACATTTTGTATCAGAGCAAGTCCTAATCGGAATGACTATAACTGAAATGAGATTCAAATCCATGGAGGAAAATATCAAAAAATTGAAAACATAGTTGATGAATCACAAAGAAGAAACAAGGAAAAAAATCATAGATAACAAAATCGATGAATTAGGGAAGAATCTCGAATTATTTTATGAGCAACTCCTTCCCACACCAAACGGGACTCTTGGAAATGTTCCAGGTGAAAAGTCACATCAAGGAATTCTGGTTAATGCACCAGCGGAGCCATTGCAAATGTCAGGGCCCAACAACAGATTTAGAATGGGTGATCAACATGAAGGGTGCCCGAGCAGAGTCAATTTCAGTTCTAGGATTGAATTTCCTTACTTTGAAGGAATTGACCCTTGCTCATGGTTGAGAAAATGCAACAGATACTTCCAGTACAACAACATTACAGACCACCAACAAAAGCTAGAAGCAGCAGTCCTTCAACTTTATGATAAGGCTGAATCTTGATATTTTTCCTATCATGTGAGCAGAGAAAATGTTAGATGGTCAAAATTATGTGAAGAAATTTGAAAAATATTTGAAGGTGCATAAAATAGTAAACTCAAATTACTAGGGGAATTTAAGAAAATTGAGTAAAAGGGAACTGTCAATGAATATTGGAGAAATTTGAGGAGCTGAAAGCTTGGGTACTGATTAGGAACCCAATTATACCGAAGGAATTCTTCTTAGAATTTTCCATTGAAGGCCTCAAGGATAAATTAAACATATTGTTAAGTTGCTAGATATTTCTTCTCATAATAAGCCTGTCACGACACAAAACGGAGGGCCGCGACAGACACCCGGATCCCACCAGACGGGTACCACTAATCACACAACCAACACCTAATCATAAATAAGCACGGACTAAGCCGAAAAGTTTATGAAAGATTTTAACTAGAAAAATTGACTTTTACATATATACATACTGTTATACCCCGTATTTCCAGAGTATGTACGTAAGGGAATACGTACGAAAGTCTTGCCTTAAAGATAAGCCTTGGACGTTTTATTTTGTACACAACTCACTAAAAGAATCGTTTCCGAAAACGTTTCCACAACTTTCGTAGAGTAAATTGGTATGCCATTTCTTATTTTTGCGGATTTTTCGAGAGGCGAAACATTTTGGACCAGCGGGAGGGTGGCGTGTGTCACCTGCGCATTAAAGCAAGTGGGGTGGCTTTGGGCGATTGGGCGTCAAGAGGGTGTTGGCCTTGGCGATTGGGTCCTTGTTTAGGCCTTGTTTTGTGCCATGTTTTGTGGAGTGTTTTGTGGAGTGTTTTGTGGAGTAGGAGTTAGGGTGCACTTGGCTTGATCTTGGCCTTACACTTGCCTTGCACTTGTCTTCATCTTGGCCATTGGTTGGCGAGGCTTGAGCTATAAATACCCCTTAGAGATGAAGAGTTATTCATCCACAAAGTTATCTTCCAAGTCTAAAAATCCTCTCCTCTCCCTTAAGCTTTCGTCCAAACACCTCTTCCTCCTCTTGTGTTGTATGGCGAGAGCCTACCACTAGCCTAGCGAAATCTACCCTCCTTGGTAGATAAGTTGTCTTCTTTTATCGTTATAATGCCCAAAATACCCTAGCCCAAAGACCATAGTATTAGTAATTAGTTGTGAAGAACTTCTAAGGTTTCTTGGAGCATCTGACTTAGGAGCAAAACCTTGCTCGGTAGCGACTTTTCTAGGATATTATTGGGCTTAGGGTAATAATCCTAACCTCTTTTGAATTAAAGAATACTTATTGTTATAGTATAAGAATAAGTATAAATACTAAGTATATCACGAATAGAAGTGAAGTATTAATCACTTAGAAGGGTTTAAGAAGAATAATCAAACTGTACTTACATGGAATTTATTTTCTGATGAACTTATATAGCTCAGGGTAGGGAAGTCTTGCCGACTTACAGTAGAATTATGAACCCTGTTTAGAATGACCTTGAGTAGTCTTTAATAGATATCGTGACTATTATAGGTGACTCTGCGCGACATATTGACTTAGCGGTGGTTTTATTTGAGAAGGTATGTGATTCTTCCTAAAGCATGATATTTTACAATATAACTACTGTGATGTCTTTGACTTAAGCTGAATAATACTTACGGCAATGCCTGGCTTAAGCTGAATAATACTTACAGCGATGCCTGGCTTAAGCTGAATAATACTTACGGCGATGCCTGGCTTAAGCTGAATAATAAAGAATGAAAACATTTCAAAGACTCTTTGAATCATATTATGAAGAGAACTAATTGGTTTTAAAGCGAAGCTTAAGAGTTATACTAGCTTTATGGGAAGTAAGTATAACCACTTAAGATTTATAAAAGAAACAAGTTTGCCTATGTGTTTATAACAGACTTGTATTGTGAAAAGAATAATAAAGATGGTTTGATAAATAGGCGTGATATGATCTTATGTGTGTTAGTATCTTGTAACGTTTGTATAGGTGAGTATCCTTGTTGTGCTTATGTTGTTTAAAGATAAGTTGTTATGTTAGTATACTATCACTCACCTCTTGAGATGATCACAGGGGTTAAGGCGCCTCCGTCTGGGGTAGACTCGGTGATGCAGGACCGTGATTCGAGAATACCTCATGCGGGTCCGAGGGCTATGCGGAGCTACGGGAGTTCGAGGTTAGTATGCGGGGTTATGCCTCATGCGATGCATGTGGCCGTGCGGACAGCGAGTCGGGGCGATCAGAGTAGCTACCCTCGATGCGGGGTTATACCTCATGCGGGCCCGTGAGTGGCCTATGCGGACTCGGGAGTCGAGATTAGGCTTGCGGAATGATGATGAGGCGAGTGGCCTGTTTGATCATTCGCGGCCTAAACAAGACCTATTACGATTACTATTGTTGCTCTTGTTTGTGATGTGGCACTACGTGCGGTTTTTGGTTGTTTCGCACATATTTGTAAACTGGTTTTAAATGATATGTTTCATTTAAGTATTTCTGATTCGCATACTTAGTACTGTTGTCTTGACCTCGCCGAAGCTGCGTTCATCTGCGCGGTAAGGGCAAGCAGTGCTAGATCCACATCCTTAGGATCTTTGCGTTGGTGTCGGGAGCTCATCTTATAGGAGGCTCTGCTTTTGGTATGATCTCCTGTATTGTAGATAGTTTTATCTGATCGAGGGTATGGCGGGGCCACTGTCCATAGTTACTTCCTTAGAAGTGCAGTAGTCTTATTATGCAGTTGGGATGTAGCGCAAAACTTGAGTTATTTATATTATCTAGAAAGGCAAGCTTTTCTTGAGATAAAGCGTGTCTTATTTTATAAAGCTGTTTCTGTCTTGTTTTATATTATGGTTACTCGATGTATGACTACTTGGGTGCCGGTAAGCGCGATCGCGGGCCGGGCGGGTCGTGACACGTACTCTGCGAGGCGGCGTGTCACGACCGTTCGGGGCGTGTTGGTGCGCTGCAAGGGGCACCAGTAGCCATACATCGAGTAACGGAAATATAAGCGAGGCGAAGCGATTTATAAAATAAGACACGGCTGTAAGCGTCGCCTTTCGGCGTATATAAATAATCAAGTTTTGCGATTACATCCCATCTGCAATAATCTTCTGTTTCCCAGAAATAACTATGGCGGAGAAGGCCGCCATCTGGCTAAACTATCTACAATCTGAGATCATACCCAAAGTAAACCTCGAAGATGAGCTCTGACAACGCATAGATCTGGATGCGGATCTGCACTGCCTTTACTGCGGCATAAGCTGCGGAAATCTGCGGTACAATATGTGAAACTATAAAGCGAAATGAAATCAAAGTATTTAAAACCTTTTCACAAATACAATCGATTCAATTGCACATAGTGCCCATCGCAACAACAGTAATAGGAAAGCGTAGCAGTCTATTCTAGGCGCGAATGATCGAAGCAACGATCGCCCGTAGTATCATTCTGCGTGCCTAGTCTGGACTTCGCGGCCGCGCGTCATTCCGCGTGGTATCTCGCATCGAGCAGCCACCGGCGTCCGCTAGGCTCCGCGGCCGCATAGCCTCGAAAGACGCGTAGTCTCAGCGGACCGCGTAAATCCGCGTCGGGCTAAACACCGGAATGATCAATCACGGAGCATCTGCTGCTCGCGTAGTCTCACGAACGCGTAGGCGTATAGACCGCGTCGAGCAAGCCACCGATATAACGATCGAGGGTAGGTGATACAATAGCGATCAGCGGACTTAGGTTAGCAGCGTAAGCCAGCAGAATGACCCGCTTTACGGCGTTTCAAGACACTAACCCGGTAGCATCATAATATGTCTACTTATCACACAAATCTTACTACACTTAAGAAATCAATACAAGGCTTTTATAAACAAACAAGTAAGCAGTTCCTTTTTATCTTCTTAAGTTGTTATACCTAACTTCCCGTAAAGCTAGTATAACTCTTAAGCTTTTGTTTTAAAACCAAATATTTATCTTCTGTTAAAAATGATTCGATATTCTTTTGAAATGTTTTGATTCTTTGTTATTGAGCTTAAGCGTGAGGCATTACCATAAGTATTATTGAGCTTAAGTCAAAGACATTGCCGTAGTTATTATTCGGTTAACACGTATGCGTCTGTACTATATATATTGTAAAATATCATGCTTTAGGAAGAATCACATACATACCGTGAAAACCACTGCCAAGTCGAATATGTCGCGTGAGAGTCGACTATAATAGTCGCGACATCTATCAAAGACTACTCGAAGGTCATTCTAAGCAGAGGTTCACGATTACATGGAAAGTTGGGCGGCACTTCCCTGCGGTGAGCTATATAAGTCTCTTGTGAAAAGTCCATGTAGTCTGAGTTTGATTATTCTTCTTTTAAACCCTTCTACTGTGGTAGCAGTTCAATTCTATTCTGCGATATTCTTCTAAGTATTTAATACTTATTCTAATACTACTACAAGATGTATTCTCTAATTCAAAAGAGGTTAGGATTAGTTACCTCGGTAAGCCCAATAATATCTAGATAAAGTCGCGCTGAGCAAGGTTTAGCTCTAAGTTATGCGCTCAGGTAGCTCGAAACCTTAGAAGTTCTTGTGACTTCTACTAAGGACTAAGGGATTTGGGCTAGGGTATTTTGGGCATTATAACAATACTAGAAGACAACTTTTCTACCAAGAGAGGGGTAGATTTCGGCTAGGCTAGGGGGTAGGCCTCGGCCAAACTCACTCGAGGAGAGGTGTTGGACGAAGGCTAAGGGAGAGGAGAGGATTTTTCAAGACTTGGAAGATTTGTGGATGAAGAACTCTTCGTCTCTAAGGGGTATTTATAGCTCAAGCCTTGGCAACCAATGGCCAAGATGAAGACAAGTGCAAGGCAAGTGTAGGGTGAGGATTTACTAAACACAAATATCCTACCAACTCCTTGACTTGTGCACAAGGCACAAAAACGTGCCAAGGCATTCCAATTCGTCCAAATGGGCGATTGAAGTCCACGATGGGAGGTGCCAAGTGTCGCCCTCCGTTGGTCCAAAATGTTCGCCTCCGGAAAAATCCGCAAAAATTAGTAATGGCATAGCGAAATTTTCCTACGAAGTCGTGGAAGCGTTTAGTCGGAAAGCGATTCTTTTAGTGAGTTGTGTACAAAAAGCGTCGAGAGCTAACTTAAAGCCAAACTTTTTATCGTATTCCTTTACGTACATACTCTGGAAATCTGAGGTATAACATTCTCCTCTTAGAAACATTCGTCGAATGTTCCTTCTCAAACGATTATCGAAGAAGCTTAAGCGGTTTGTAAGTGCCACACAGCGCGAAAAAATAACACTTAGGCATAAATGATAACGAAAATTTACAAGTAGGAAAGTGAATCACACGGAGGTGTGGGGAATAGATGAGGATACTTACGCCTCATGTCTCGCCGGCTTCCCACGTCATCTCCTCCCCGAGCTCGTTCGCCACAAGACTTTGTGGAAGCCCGTCCTTCGTCTCAGACGCCTAACCGACGATCGACTATCGCTATGAGTCTCTCATACGATAACCCGCCGGTCACTGGACATCGTCAATCGGGTGTACCACTAGATGGATCCGATACATCTCGCCGGCGTAGATCACGTGAAAAGCGGATGCCTGCCTCCGGATCGGACGGCGGATCAACTCATAGCAACCTTGCCTACCTGCGGACAATGCGAAGCGGCCCGATGTACCTTGGGCTGAGTTTCCTTCTTCCCAAATCTCATCACACCCGCCATGGGTGGCACGCTAGGAAAACCCAATCATGAACCTCGAACTCAAGATCGACGGCGATGATCTGCATCGACTTACATCGACTACGGTTTGTCAAAGCCGCTCTCGGATAAGCTTCGCCTTATCCATTGCACTGCACCAAATCTGGTCCCACTAGTGCACTCGCCCACATGAACCAACCTATAGGCGATCTGCACTTCCTCATACAAGGCCTCATAAGGCGCCATCCGAATCTTGGGTGGTAGCTATTATTATATGCGAACTCAACTAGAGGCAAATGATCCTCCCAACTACCACGAAGTCAATAACACGGGCTCGCGACATATCCTCGAGAGTGCGGATAGTGCGCTCTGCTGTCGTGCATGCGTGGATGAAATGCGATTACTCGGGCTCACTGCGTCCCTAAACTCCTCTGGAAGGACCTCGGAAGTTAGCGTAAAGGCCCGGGCTCCTGCATGCGATATGATCGAAGTAGGGACTCCATGCGATCGGCGATCTCTCGGATGTAAAGTCGGCATAATCCTCGGTAGAAAAAGTCGTCTGACGGGAAGAAAGTGGGCTGATTTCGACTGTCGGCGATAACCCATATAGAATCATGTCTCCTGCGAGTGCGAGGTAATCGCGTGATGAAGTCCATGTTGATTACCTCCACTTCCGGTCGGGATCTCGATAAATGCGTAACAAACCACGGGCCTGCGGTGCTCTACCTTCACCTGCGACAACACGGGCGAGCTACGAACTCGCAGCGTCCTCTTCAAGCCATCCCACCAATACACGGATCTAAGGTCGTGGTACATCTTGGTCGACCCGGATGGATAGTAACGCTTGTGTGTGCTTCCCCAAGAACTCGCGAAGTCACGAAACATCCGGAACACACGATGCGCCCTCAAACCTTAGCACCCCATGGTGCTACCTCAGGACCCTTGCCCTCACGAAGAGTTGTATCACGATATCGAATCAAAGCTGGATCTCGGCTGTTGCCTCTTCGCCTCGGCGATGGAAGACTCGGCAACCTCACGAACTCTAACCCATTGCTATCGGAATCAATCAAGCGGACACCAAGGCTCGCTGGCGATGCAAATCACGAACCATGTCCCTCCTCTCTGTGCACATCGATAGGCTCCCATCGACCTACGACTAGGCGTACGCCTGACATTGGCCTTCCCGGGTGGTACGGGATATCAACATCGTAATCCTTAAGCAACTCTAACCACCGTCTCGCCGTAAGTTCGGCTCCTGCGGTGAAGATATCTTGGAGGCTCTTGTAGTGCGTATAAATATCCACGTGAACCCGTACAAATAGTGCCTCAGGATCTTCAAAGCGTGAATCACGGTGCGACTCCAAATCATGGGTGGGGTAGTTCCTCCGTGTTTCTTGGTGTCGGGATGCATATGCTATAACCCCGCCATGCCGCATCAACACACATCCCAACGATGCTGACGCATCACAATACACGACATAACCATCTGGACCTGCGGAAGAGTAAGAAGCGGGCGGTCGTCGATCTCTCTTTCGAATGGAAACCACGCTCACAAGCATCGATCCATGAAACTTGGCGCCTTACAGTCGGCCTAGTCAATGGTGCGAGATAGAAGCAAACTTCTACGAACGCGATAATATCCTGCAAGGCCCGAGCTGCGAACCTGCGCCGGAGTAGTAGGTCTAGGCAGTCAAGTCTGACGCCGATCTTGGCGTATCCACTCGAATGCCATCGGCCCGACAATATGCCCAAGAAACGCCATCAAGTCAACAAAACTCACATTTGGAAAACTTGGCGTCAAGCTGCTGGTCTGGAGAAGCGTCGGCCACGGCCGCCAATGCTCGCGTGCTCGCGCTCTGGCGAGAATAAACCAAGATATCATCGATGAACACTATCACTGGCGTGTCCAAAAATGGTTTGAACACTCGGTTCATCAAATCCATGAATACCGCGGGCATTGGTCAACCAAAAGACATGACCACGAACTCATAATGCGTCACGGGTCTGAATGCGATCTAGGGACATCCACCTCTCGACTTCGCTTTGATGATAGCGATCGCAGATCAATCTTGGAGAAACATCTCGCACCTGCAGCTGGTCGAACAAATCATCAATCACAGGAAGGGTATACGTTCTTAATGGTCACCTTGTTCCGAAATTGCTGTAATCAACACGCGTGCGCGGCGTCCGTCCTTCTTCACGAACAATCTGGCGCTCCCGGGAGAAACACTAGGCTGATGAAGCCGCTTCTCGGCCAAATCTCTAAGCCGATCCTTCACTCTCTCAACTCGGCGGTGCCATTACGTATGGCGGAATGGAAATAGGCGAGTGTGCGCAATATGTCAATACAAAACTCAATCTCCTCTCGGGAGGATACGGGAGTCATGCGAAACACGTGCGGGAACTCGTGACTCTGAACGGCGAAAATCTGGTACGCAGCCTTGATTATCAAACACCCGACGAGATGGTAGATATACCCCTTCGCACTATCTTCCTAGCCTTGAGGTAGGAAATAAACCTACCCCGGCGATCGTGCTCCTCGCTCAACAATGGCTCTCCGAGCTGGAACCGTACTACTCTCTCTGCGGTCTACATTGGCGTAGCAGAAGCTAGCCAATCCGTCCCCATAATCACGTCAAGTCAATCATTTCCAACTCTATCAAGTCGGCTGGTCCGACATTGTAAATGGTCACGGACAAGCTCTATATACCCGTAGAGCTACCCGAATCACCTACTGGCGTAGCTACCTCGAAAGGGTCTATGGACTCAGGCTCTATCCCTATCCTACTAGCAACAAGGGCAGATATATAGGACAGAGTAGAACCCGGATCTATCAAAGCATACACATCAAACCCGAGCCCGATAAGGTACTGTGGCGACATCGGTGAGGCCTCACGATCTGTCGGTGGACAAAGCATAAATGCGGTTCGAGGACCGCTAGAAGCGGGACCGCGCCACGACCTGCCGCGACCCGCTGGTCCATGAGTACCTTGCCCTCCGGGGCGAGTAACTGTCGGGGATGAAGAAGCGGCAACAGACCCTGTAGACTGGGCCCTACTACCAGCGCCGCTCCCGGTCGGACAAACTCTCGCGAAATGACCCTGCTGGCCACAAGTATAGCAGGCTCGAGTCTGACTCGAGAATGGTATCGCCACAACGGGCACACCGAGCGGACCTCGAGCAGTTAGCACCCGCTACCGGAAATCAAAGTCCCGGGCCCCGACACGCCCCGCCTCTGGTATCTTGAAAATGAGGTAGGAGCGCTCTGCGCTGGCTGTGGTGCAAATCTGGACCTGGCGATCGCCACCACGAGGACCACCAAAAGAACCGGCCGTCTTGGCCTTCTTCTGCTGCTGATATCGCTCTACCCGGCGGTCTCTACGCTCCTCACATCCCAGGTCGTGAGCTGCATCACGGGTTATGTCCATTACTGGTGAAGGACACCCGCACAAGACTCGACCATGTAATCATCTAGCCAGATGACATAGCGATGCACCTGTCCTCCATCTGCTACGGTCACGAGGGACATATCGAGCCAAAGAATCAAACTCGACATTGTACTCCTCACCATGCGCCCTCCCTGTCTCAACAAGAATCTATCGGCTCGTGCCCTCCTAATCTGCGGAGGCGAAGTGTGTGAAAAGCCTCTGAAAACTCATCCCATCTGCTGGAGGTGCATGCTCTCCCGGAAAGCTCAGTGAATCAAACCAATCGATGCGGTATCACGCGGCCGTCGCGAACCGAATGTCACGGCCTCGGTCTTCGAAGCCACGATCACCGCGTAATCCTCTGCGGTGACGGATGAACTCCTGCGGATCATCCTCGGCCTCGACCGTAAAACTCGGCGGGCTACAACTCAAGAAATCTCGTAGCCTCAAACTATACGCCTCGGGTGCACTTCTGGTGCGGGAGGCTGGGCTGAGCGCGTCGATCCTCTCCTCGTGTCGGGCCACAACTTTGTGATAGTGGGCCATCTCCTTGTACCCTAACTCCTCCGCCGGTGTGGGGCGGGAGGTGTGGGTGCTGTGGTCTCTTTGGGGCGGCGGCGTCATAGAACTCGCCGTCTCGGTATAGGCGGGCTCGAGCCCTCGTGACTCGGGTGTCTGCTAGCGACTCCGCTTTGCCTTGCCGCCACGGGCGGGTTGCTTTACGTGGAGGCATAAGCATACGGAAAGGAATACGTTAGAGGGTCGACTATAACACGACTCTAAAGCACGATCTCGGAATGAGAAGAATGAAACCAATCCTAAATATCCTATAGCCTCACGATTATTGGTGTGGTGCGCAACACACGATAATCAAGACTCTACTAGATACGGTGCTGTAGACACTTTCCAGAGGATTAAGCGCTCGATACCACTTTTGTCACGACCCGTTCGGGGCGTGATGGTGCTTACCGGCACCCAAGTAGCCATACATCAGAGTAACCAGCGGAAATATAAACCAAGACAGGAAACAGTTTATAAAATAAGACACAGCTTATGTAAGAAAACGTCGCCTTTCGGCATATATAAATAATCAAGTTTTGCAGTTACATCCCAACTGTACAATAGTACTCTGAGACCTCTGAAGTAAACAACTATGGCGGGACGGGGCCGCCATACTCCCGATCGTACAAAACTATCTACAATACGGGAGATCATACCCAAAGTAGAGCCTCGGAGAAGATGGAGCTCGACACAACGCAAAGATCCTAAGGATGCGGATCTAGCACTGCTTGCCTTTACTGCAGCATGAACGCGGCCCCGAGGTCGATAACAGTACCAAGTATGTGAAACTATAAAGCGAAATGAAATCAAAGTATTTAAAACCTTTTCACAAATACAATCAGTTCAATTGCACATAGTGCCACATCACAAACAACAACAGTAATAGGAAAACTGTAACAGGTCTATTCTAGGTCGCGAATGATCGAAGCAAGGCCAATCGCCCATAGTATCATTCTCCGTGCCTAGTCACGACTTTCGCAGCCGCATAGTCACACTGCACCCGCGTGAGGTATCACTCGCGTCGGGGCAGCCACCCCGGCATCCGCCTAGGCTCCGCAGCCACATAGCCTCAAAAGACCGCGTAGTCTCAGCAGACCGCGTAGAAATCCCGCGTCGGGCTAAACACCCGGAATGATCAATCACGGAGCATACCGCGCTCGCATAGTCTCACACCGCATAGTCGTATAGACCCGCATCAAAGGGCAAGCCACCGGTATAACGATCGAGGGTAGGTGATACAATAACGACAACGGACTTAGGTTAGCAACGTAAGCGCAATGAGAATGACCCCTTTACGGCATTTCAAGACACTAACCGGGTAGCATCATAATATGTCTACTTATCACACAAATCTTACTACACTTGACAGAAATCAATACAAGGCTTTTATAAACAAACAAGTAAATTCCTTTTATCTTCTTAAGTTGTTATACCTAACTTCCCATAAAGCTAGTATAACTCTTAAGCTTTTGTTTTAAAAACCAAATATTTATCTTCTGTTAAAAAATGATTTAGTATTCTTTTGAAATGTTTTCAGTTCTTTGTTATTCAGGCTTAAGCCGTGAGGCATTGCCATAAGTATTATTCAGGCTTAAGTCAAAGACATTGCCGTAGTTATTATTCGCTAACACGTATACGTCTACTGCCACGACCGAACGGGCGTGGATCTGCCTTACCCCGCACCCAAGTAGACATACATCGAGTAATCACGGAACATAAAGACAATACATGAAACGGTGTAATAAGACGGTGAAATGAGAAGACAAAGCAACCAAAAACGGTTACCTTCAGTATATAAATAAATAGCAACTTTTCAACATGAACAGTTTAATCCTTTTTACAAACCCTGCCCACAACAGTACTACAGACCTCTAAGAAATGATACGACAACAATGGCGGGACAGGGCCCCGCCATACCCCTGAACGTAAGCACCTACAACAACAGGACTATACCAAGATAAGCCTCGAGAAACGGAGCTTCCCAACGCCAAATCGTGACCACGAGAGCTAGGATCAACGATCGCGGTGTACCTCAACCTGCGGCGTGAACGCGGCCCGGCGAGGTCGATAACAGTATGTGAAACGAAAATACATATCGTAAATGAAATCATAGCTTGATCATATAAAGCAGAGACATGTATGATAACCAAACCACGCTTACAACAAGCGATGTCAAGTCGTGGACTCACGCCTCAAGTCATCACTCAAGTATAACAATGGGTCTCGGGCCCACAACATCAATCATGCGTGGAATACCTTCCTCACCGCCGATCATGATATAAAAGCACTAAGGAACACATACGAACACGAGTCCCACCTGTCATAATAAAACCGCACGGTAAGTACGAAGGCATAGCCGACTACTAAAAACCCACGCACCAACAAGGTCATAGCGTATCATAAGATCTGTCTAGCCGTCACATGATCAAAGCCGCCACTTGCCCGCAGATGTCGATGCGCGTCTAACCTCGAACTCCCGCAGCTCGCGATAGGCCAATCTCATCGGCCCGCATGAGGTATTCCTCGCATCGAGGTAGCTACTCCCAAGACGCTCGACTTCGCACGCGCAGCCACATGGACCGCATGCCCATAAAGGACGATACTAACTCGGAACTCGTAGCTCGCGATAGGCCCCGGGACTGCATGAGGTATTCTCGAATCATAGGTCCATCGACCCTTTGAGTCTACCCCGCGTGGAGGCGCCTTAACCCTAATCATCTCAAGAGATGAATGCCACAATACTATCATAACGACCGATAGTTAATAAGCACAATCAAGGAAACCCCTTTACACAACCATCACAAGATACTAACACACGTAGCCTAACACGCTTACTTATCAAAGCAATCAAGAAAGTATTACAAGGCTATCACAAACCAATACAATCAAGTTGTTCACACAAGGTACCTTCTACTATATGATTAACAAGATCGGGTTTTATCCCCAAAGTACTTCATACATTAACTCTTTAAAAGATCGTTACATTCACAAAAGTCACACATACCCGTAGTATATGAAAATAGAGTGATTATCTTTTAAAGTAAATCAATTACTTCTCTTTGTAAAATCAAGTAGCAACATTCTTTTCCAATGTTCAAGTTTCTCATTTTTAGAAAGGGTTCGTAGTTCATAGTCTTATTCATTTAAGAATATAATTCTCCTTTAAACAATGAGAAACATAAGCCTTATATGTGAGTAGGATATCTTGTTTATAACAATCTTATTACTGACCGTGATCTAGGAAATATCATTTTGTCTCATCTTAGCTTCTATGCGGATGGAAGTTTCTCTGGTTTTAATAATACTTAATTATTCAAAACATTTCCTTTTATTAACGCCGCATGGTTTGTCGATACACATTCGATTTCAAATCAAGAAACATTCTTAAGCCGTTATACCTAACTTCCCATAAAGCTAGTATAACTCTTAAGTTTTCAAAAACCAAATATTACTTCTTCTTTCAAAATGATTCAAAAATCTTTTGAAATACTTCAAGTTCTTTATTAACACATAACAAGCCAGTTATAGTTCAAATCAGTTACCTTTTCAAGACCACCAATATTTTCTTACCAACATAAAGCTGTTATAATCAACTTCCCATAAAGCCGTTATAACACTTTATGTTTTAAACCAATCAAATACGTTTAGCACATGTACGTCTACCGTACTACATAGTTCACACATATCATGCTAGAAGAGATAGGAAGAGGTTCACATACCTCGCGACGAGTATCGACTAATAGCAAAACGCTCCAAGTACTTCAAACCGTCGGCTACTCCTTAGCCAGTAGATCGCGCCATACGCAGTACTTCAACCTATAAGGCCACAAGGCGCTTATTAACATTTAGATCCCTTCGTAGAACATTCTACGTAAAATTCTAAGCACTTCTCCCCGCAACAGCGTAAGTCTCCTCCGCTAACGAGGCCGGCTACCAAGCCAACCGGGGGGGGTTATACATCTAACCCTAACGGGTACAATTCTACTCCACGGTACTACTGTAATACAGCCCTAAGTAATTACAGTTCAGTAATCTTCTTTAAATTCAGGCTTAAGTCGCAAGACATTGCCGTAAGTATTATTCAGGCTTAAGTCAAAAGACATTGCCAATAACTACGTTCAGTTCTATATATAGTATACTTCAACTATATATTCTAACAATATGTAATTTCCAATTACAATAGAGGGACAAGATATTTACCTCAATAAACCCATAATTATCCAAGTATAAAGTCGATCCCGCAATCGCTTAGCTCAACTCCGCGCCCAACCCGCTCTAAACCACCCTTAGAAGTTCTAACAATCTTCTACACAATACTCCTAAGGACTATGGAGATTTTCCTAGGGTTTGGTTTTGTGACCGACTAAGTATAATAGTATTTTCTGGGCTTTTCGTATAGGTATATCCTTAGAATACTACAAGGTATATGGCTAAGGTAATTTGGGCATTATAACAATACTTTTGAGAGTATTTCTACCAAGAGGGGGTATATATACGAGACAACACCACACGGGGGGGGGGTGTATACCCTCTACTACCACTAGGGGTACTCTCGCCAAGGGTGGGGAAGGGAACTCTCGGCTAAGCCTCACAAGGGGAAGGACGAGAACAACATGAAGGGAGGAGGGTTTCTAAGACTTAGAACATTTTAGGATGAATAAGTCTTCCAAAGGGGGGGGGGTATTTATAGTACAAGCCAAGGCCAACCAAAGGTCAAGATCTAGCCAAGTGCTATGCAAGTGTATGGCCAAGATCATGCCCATTGCACCTTATCCATCTACCCACAAAATATCCTACCAACTACTTGACAAAACTCACCCAAATCGTCCAAGCTTGACCGCCACTCCATCAATGAGAGGGTGACAAGTGTCGCCCTCGTTGGTCCAAAATGTTTCGTCTCTCGGAAAAATCCGCAAAAATAAGAAATGACATAGCGGAAATTCCCTACGAAAGTCGGAAAACGTTTACTAAAAACGACTCTAACCGGGTGTTATGCACAAATAAAATTCGGCCAAGCACTTTAAGGCACAAACTTTTCTACGTACGTCCCCGCGTACATACTCTGGAAATACGGGGTATAACACTACCGTACTATATATATTGTAAAATATCATGCTTTAGGAAGAATCACATACCTTCTCAGCGAAAACCACCTGCCAAGTCGAATATGTCGCGCGCAGAGAGTCAGCCTATAATAGTCACATACATCTATCAAAGACTACTCTGAAGGTCATTCTAAACAGAGGGTTCACAATTCTATGGAAAGTTGGGCAGCACTTCCCTACCCGGTGAGCTATATAAGTTCATGAAAACAATCCTATGTGAGTCAGCTTTGATTATTCTTCTTTTAAACCCTTCTACTGTGGTAACAGTTCAATTCTATTCTGCGATATTCTTCTAAGTATTTAATACTTATTCTAATACTACTACAATATGTATTCTCTAATTCAAAAGAGGGTTAGGATTAGTTACCTCGGTAAGCCCAATAATATCCTAGATAAAGTCGCGCCTGAGCAAGGTTTAGCTCCTAAGTTGTATGCGCTCAGAGCTCCAAGAAACCTTAGAAGTTCTTCACAACTTCTACTAAGGACTAAGGGATTTGGGCTAGGGTATTTTGGGCATTATAACAATACTAGAAGACAACTTTTCTACCAAGGGAGGGGGGTAGATTTCGGCTAGGCTAGGGGGGGTAGGCCCTCGGCCAAACTCACTCAAAGGGGGGGGAGAGGTGTTGGACGAAAGGCTAAGGGAGAGGAGAGGATTTTTTCAAGACTTGGAAGATTTGTGGATGAAGAACTCTTCATCTCTAAGGGGGTATTTATAGCTCAAGCCTTGGCCAACCAATGGCCAAGATGAAGACAAGTGCAAGGCAAGTGTAGGGTGAGGATTTACTAAACACAAATATCCTACCAACTCCTTGACTTGTGCACAAGGCACAAAAAACGTGCCAAGGCATTCCAATTCGTCCAAATGGACGATTCAAGTCCACCAATGGGAGGGTGCCAAGTGTCGCCCTCCCGTTGGTCCAAAATGTTTCGTCTCTCGAAAAAATCCGCAAAAATTAGTAATGGCATAGCCGGAATTTTCCCTACGAAAGCTGTGGAAACGTTTCGTCGGAAAACGATTCTTTTAGTGAGTTGTGTACAAAAAAAACGTCCAAGGCTAACTTTAAGGCCAAACTTTTTGTACGTATTCCTTTACGTACATACTCTGGAAATACGGGGTATAACACAACGAGACCATACAAAATTATTATACACAGGACATCTGTCTACAAGCCTCTAAAGAGTGTACAACATCAATAGGTCGGGAGAAGGCCCCGCCATACCCATATAGACACGCAAAAAGGTAACATACCAAAGTTATACCGACACTCCGGAAAGAGAGGAGTGCTTCCAAAAGTCCGATGAAATCTGTAACCTATTCACGTGGACTGTCGTCCAACTTGTGTGAACCTGCGGGCATGACACGCAGCGTCCCCGACAAAAGGAATGTCAGTACGACTGATGTACTGAGTATGTCAGGCATAAGAAATAACATAGTCAAGATATATCATAATCTGAAACAGAAACACTGACCAACTGTTACACCTCGTAATCCCGGGACATGTATATAAGAACGTACGTAAGAAATCAGGACGTTAAGATTTGAGACTTGTAGAATTTATCAGAATTATGGAAATGTCGGGAAAAGAAATATTACGACGAATGGGAGGGTGACACGTGTCACCCCTAGTATGGTCTTGGTCGAAATGGACCAAGGGCAAAGTGGTCAATTGACCAAAGCTTAGATGATCAAGTCTTGACTAAGCTAGAGCTTGACATAATTGACTAAGTCAATGAGCCACTTGACTAGATCTTTTTAAATGAAATTCATCCAAGCCACACAAATGTTTTAATCTAGACCCTCCATTGCAATATATAATCATCCTAAGTAGCAAGACTAGCTCAACACTTAGAAAAAATTTCAAGAAAATCTTGTTCTTGTTCTTGTTCTTGTTCTTGAAGCTCTCGGGTTAGGCTCCATTTGAAAGACAAAAATTTTCGTTTGTGGTTCAATAATCCCAATACTTTAAACCAAGGTTCCTAAGGGTATTGTAAGGTTATCTCAATAGAAAGATCCCGGAAAAGCTATATTTTTACATTAGTCGCAAGGTGAAAACCTAAGTCGTTTTCATAGTTTTCTTTGGAAATTGAAGGAAAGTTGTTTGTGAACTTCTAAAGGCTTCAAATAGCGGATTGGAGCGTGAAGGAAATGAGCAAAGTTGCTAAGGAGCGACTTTGGATCTTGAAGTTACATTAGGGCTTGTCAAGGTAATAATCTTGTCCTCTTAAGTGATTGAAGATTACTTATTGTTGTAGTCATATATATATGCAAGCATGAGATATATATATATAATGGAGATTGAAATGCTATGAAACATTTGGATGGAATATGAAACTAACATGATTTAGCCTTCAAGATTGTAATTCAATTTAGTTATTAGTTTTAGTCGTCGCATGTTATATAAAGGAGGGATTGTAGTTGTTATTATCGATTGCGACTATATAACATGTTAGACATAACAAATTGGATTGATAAGGGATTGGAAAGGAGTATATGTTGTTGCACCTATTAGCCGTGAATGGCATTGTCTTTTGGACTATTTTGATATCAATTGTGGGGCAGAATTTAACACGTCCTGTTAGGCTTGTAATCCCCTTTTGTTAGCTACATTGTTGAGCCTTAAATGTGGCATGTTTGGTTATTGAATTCGGGCCTTGAAAAAGGTGGAAAAGTACGTAGAAACAAAGGAAGTGCTGTCCGATTTTCCGTAGAATAAGTGACTTTACACTTAGAATATTCTACGTTTGAAACTAGAAGTTGATAGACGTATTATGGTCATTATAGGTTGACATACTACGTACGACATATTGGACTTAGCAAGGGGATTGAACCGAAGAGGTATGTTGAACTTTTCTTATCTCTTGAGTATGAATAGTTATCAATGTATAAGTACGGTAGACGTACGAGATTTAAATGCATTTAGTTTCATTTGATATCCTTGACTTGTTTTGAGAATGTCCAAGTTGGCTGAGTTAGAGAATTAATGTTACACCCCGTAATTTCAGGACATGTTTTAAGAACATAAGTATGAACTCACAAGTGTTAGGATTTGAGACTTGTAAATTTATCGGAATTATGAAATAGTCGGAAAACGTAAGTGTTGTGACGAATGGGAGGGCGACACGTGTCACCCCCTTATGTGATGCCTTGGTCGAAATGTGCAAGGGCAAGAGGGTCATTGGACCTTAGTCTTGCAACATGTGTAGCATGAGAAATTTGACTAAGTCAAAAGGTCAATAAGTCTTGATCTTTTGTAAGACCACATCCAAGCCTCATATTTGTGTTTATCTTGACCATCCAATTCTCTATATAATACTAGTAGAGAGGGAGCTTAACACTTAGAAAATATTTCACAAAAATTGAAGACCACACTTTGAGGGCTCTCGGGTTTCACTACAAGGAAGAAGAAAAAAATTTGTTTCTTGTTCATTCAACTCCCCACTTTAAACCAAGGTTCTTAGGTGTATTGTAAACACATCTCAATAGAAAAATCTTGGAAAAAGATTGTTTTCGGGTTAGTCGCAAACGAAAACCTAATGGTCTTTCTAGGTTTTGTTTGGAGTTTTGAAGGATAATTGTTGGTGTTGTTCTAAGGGTCTCAACAAGCGGATTGAAGTGTCTTGGAGAGGCTCTAAACTACTAAGGAGCGACTTCGGATTGGAGTTGGATTAAGAATCGTTAAGGTATAATCTTGTCTTTTAAAGGTGTTACAAGATTTCATATTTATATTGTTGTTGTTAGCTCTACTTGTTGCTAGCATAAAGTTGATAGGTTGAAGTTATAAGTACTATGGATTTCTTGTAGTTAAATCCGAAATGTTATACAAGCCACTTGGAAATTGGATTACTAATTGGTCGTTTTTAGAAATCGTCGCATGTTACTTACTTAAAGATTATGGTTATTATAATCAAATGCGACTTGATATCATGTTATGCTACCAATATGGATTGAAATGGAAATTGGATAAGAATTGGTTTTGTTGAACTCAAGGTGTCCGTTTTGGACTGTAGTTTGTATTAGTTGGTTATTCAATTGTATTGAACTACCTTCTATATTGTTGTGAGCCAATTGGGGTTGTTTGGTTATTCAATTGTATTGAACTACCTTCTATATTGTTGTGAGCCAATTGGGGCTGTTTGGTTATTCAATTGTATCAACTACCTTCTATATTGTTGTGAGCCAATCGGGGTTGTTTGGTTATTCAATCAGACAACTACCTTCTATATTGTTGTGAGCCAATTGGGGTTGTTTGGTTATTGTATTTCGACCTTGAAAAGGTGGCAAAGTGAGTAAAAACAAAGGAGGTCTTTGTCCGATTTTCCGTAGAAAATGGAGACTTTACACTTATAATATTCTACATTTGAAGTAAGGCGTTAATAGACGATTGTGAATATTATAGGTTGATATACTCTGGCGGGACTTTGTACTTGGCAAGTGGTTTGACCCGACAAGGTATGTAGAACTTTTCCTATCTTTGAGCATGACTAGTTTCACGTATATAGTACGGTAGACGTACAAGACTTTGACATTCTTTACTTGTTTTATGAAATGCCAAGTCGGGTGAGTTAGGAGATTAACTCACTTCTTTGAGAATATTAAAGATGTCTTAAGTCTTGTTAAAGATAAGGGACTTGAAGAATTTTAAAGTATGTGATACTTGTGTCGTTGTAATCGTATAAGTCCCTTGGATAGGAAATTGTACTTGACTAAGGTATAAAGTGAATATAACGACTTTATGGGGAGTTGGTTATATGAACTTTATGGAAAGATAAATGACTTGTTTTAATGGAAGGCAATTCGATTTTAAGGCACCAATCGCCTAAGGTTTTATAAGACATGAGTCACTTGATTAGAAGCCTAATTTTTATTTCTAAAAGTATTGTGACTTGTCTTGAAAAGAAATTGTAACTTGATACTACGGTTATTAGTATCTTGGAAGTTTTATAATGAAATGAGTCATTTTAAAAGAATAGAAGTACGTAGTACTTTGGGTTAAATTCCCGGATTTTTTTATAAAAGACATGTTAGTGCCTTAAGTAAACTAAAATGAGAGTGTATATGAACAAGAATAGTAAGAAGTTAGGGGATTTCTTAACTTGCTTATATATTGTATGATGTCGATAGAGCTTATGTTATGTGCGATAGCGGATTTGGGCTAGTGATATATTATTCGTCATGGTCATTCCGGGATTGTGACATTGTATATTTCCGTGGATTTGCTAACCACGACGCGAGGAATACCTCACGCGAGTCCGTAAGGGCTTACGCGGGTGAAATAGTCCCATGCGGCGGGTCCACCTATGCGAGGAATACCTCGCGAGTCTGTAAGGGCTTATGCGGGTGAAATAGTCCCACGCGAGGAATACCTCACGCAGTCCACCGGACCTACGGGTGAAATAGTCCTGCGAGTAGGATTCCAATCCTATTTTTCGTTGTAAGTATACACCTATTATTACTCTCATTGTTAGTAAGGCCTTTGTATCTTGTAATTTTGTTATCATACATGTCTCCGCTTTGTTAAACTTATGTTGTAATTACAAAGACTTTCCAGCTTTTACATACTTAGTACATATTGTGTCTTGACCCCTTCTGGGGCTGCGTTATCTGCAGAAAGGGTAAGCAGTTGCGGATCCACACTCTGGATCACGTATCGGACGTCTAAGCTCCATTCTCAGGAGGCTTGTCTTTCTTTTAGTACGCTCTTTCCCGATGTTGTAGATTATGTACATTCGGGGTATGGCGAGCCTGTCCCGCCACGCTTGTTATTCCTGAGGTCTGTATTCACATACGTGGTTGGGTGTAAGAACCGAGTTGTAAAGTTGTACTTTTGACTTTGTTTATATTATGGAAGACGGCACTTGCTCGGCAGCCTTGTGTTGTTATATTGTTTACACCTGTGTTTATGTTGTGTATGTCCGCTGCTATTCTCTGATGTATACCTGAACAGGGTGCCCATGTAGGGCACCAGTCGCGGCCCGGGGTCGGGTCGTGACAATTAACTCACTTGTTTTAAAGGTTAAAGAGGTCTTAGTTTCTAAAGCATAAAGTTAGTATAACGGCTTTATGGGAAGTTGGTTATAACAAATTTATGGGAAGTTAAAAGAATGGTTTATTCTAGTAATGTAAACAAGGATAAATGACTTGAAATAAAGAATGGCAAATATTGATTTACAGTAAAGGTCACTTGGTTTAGAAACCTATAAATGTATTTCTAAAAGGTATTGTGACTTGTCTTGAAAAGTAGATATGACTTGATACTACAGTTATTAGTATCTTGGGGTTTTATATGAAAAAGAGTCATTTTAAAAGAATAGAAGTACGTAGTACTTTGGGTTAAATTTCCGGATCTTTCATGATACGATAGTGCCTTAAGTTAAAAGAAATGAGAGTGCATGCTAATTAAGTCTAATGAGAAGTTAAGGGGTTTCTTAACTTGCTTATGTTATTTATAGTAGCCGGTTGTGCTTGTGATATATTGTTCATTACGGGGTCATTCCCCGGGCTTGTGACATTTGCATATTCCGTGGATTTGCTCCCCACGATGCGAGGAATACCTCATGCGAGTCCGTAGGGCTCATGCGGGTGAAATAGTCCTATGCCGGACGGACCAGTCCTATGCGAAGAAATTACCTCATGCGGGTCCACACGGCCTATGCGGGTGAAATAGTCCCAGGAGTAGGATTGCGTGATAATACTACGGGCGGATGGTCCTAGGTTAATCACAGGCTTCCTATTTTAAGAACCGGAAATGTATATTTTGTTACTCTCATTGTTAGTAAGGCACAATATACTGTTAAATTGATTATCATACATGTCTCCAGCTTTATTTTAGACTTATGATGTAAATTACAGTATTTCCAGTTTTACATACTTGGTACATATTGTGTACTGACCCCCTTTCCTCGGGGGGCTGCGTTCATGCCGCAGGTAGGGGTAAGCAGGTTGTGGATCCTCACTCTTAGGATCACTGATCAGTTGTCAGAAGCTTCATTTCTCCGGAGGCTTGTCTTTTGGTACGGTTTCCCTGATGTTGTAGATTTATGTACATTCAGGGGTATGGCGGGGCCCTGTCCCGTCACAGTTGTTATGTAAATTCTTAGAGGTCTGTAGTCATATCTTGTGGATTGGGTTGTAAGAACAAAGATGTAACTGTGTTTTTTGGGTTATGTATATTTTTTCGGAAGGTGGCCTTATCGGCTAGCCTGTTGATATTTACTATCTAGTATTTTATGAGTTTATGTATGTTCCGCTGCTATTCTCTGATGTATACCTGTAAAGGGTGCCCAGGTAGGGCACCAGTCGCGGGCCCGGGGTCGGGTCGTGACAAAAGAGGTATCATAACAGTTAGTCCTCGGAAAGTGTCTACAGACCGTGTCTAGTAGAGTCTTGATTATCGGTGTGTTGTGCACCACATCTATAATCAGGAGGCTGCAGGACATTTAGGATTGTTTTCCATTCTTCTCTCTGAGATCGTGCAGTAGAGTTGTCTTATTAGGTTGAATCCTCTCTGACCTATTCTTATGTATCAGTTATGCCTCCACGGAAGGCAACCAGGGCCCAGAATGGCAAGGCAGCAGCAGGAGCTACTAGTGGTACACAGAGGGTTACTAGGACTCAGTCCCATACTATGCCTGAGTTTGTGGGCCGGTCGGCGAGTTCAGCCACGCCGGCAGTATTAGAGGAGCCGAGAGCGGCCGTAGCTTCAGAGATTCCGATACCTGAGCCTCCAGTTCCGCAGCCAGGAGCAGAGTATATATATTATGTAGAGCAGATCAGGTTATTGACTAGCATAGTGGCAGGGCAGCGCCGACAGGAGCAAGTAGCTAACCCTAGAGCCGACAGTTCGAGGATTCGGGATTTTCTGGGTTGTAATTCACCCGAGTTCTATGGTTCGAGATCTGAGGATAATCCTCAGGAGTTTATTCGGAAGATACAACAGACTATGCAGGTACTTAGGGCCTCAGAGACAGAGTCAGTTGTGTTAGCTTCTTACCGGTTACGTGATATTATGTTGAACTGGTTTGAGTCATGGGAGCTGTCTAGAGGTGTGGGTACTCTTCCAGCTGTTTGGGATGAGTTCACAGAGGCCTTTCTTGATCAATTTTTACCTCCTGAGATGAGGAGAGCCCGCGTTGATATGTTCTTGACCTTGAGGCAGAATGGGAGGACCACCAGAGAGTACAACCTGGAGTTTGACTCATTGGCCAGGTATGCTTTCACTATTGTGGCTGACATGGCGGGCAGAGTTCACCGCTATGTGATGGGGCTAGACCGTTATATGGTTATCGTGATGCTCGGGAGTGACCCTTCACCAGTATAGATATTTCCGTGATGCAGCTTATGCACGTGTGGATCGAGGACGAGAGAGAGAGACTGGGCCAGTCCACCAAGAGGCCGTGACGCAGCGTGGTTTCAGGGTAACTTTCGAGGCGGACAACCTCAGCAGCAGACTAGGTCTACATTTTAGCCGGCACAGAGTACTCCTTCTCGGTTTTCTGGAAGAAGGTTTGATCAGCCGGGTTATTCAGGAGCAGATCAGGGCTCCAGGGCTTCGGGGTTTCAGGGAGGCAGAGATCGTAACCGATCGAGACCGCCCCTATCTCGGTGTGTTCGATGCGGTAGATCTCACCCTGGCTAGTGTCGTACTGCTTCGGGAGCTTGTTTCTCTTGTGGCCAGCATGACCATATAAAGAGGGATTGTCCGACCAGAGACGGCGTGGGTGGTATGGTTCAGCCTACAAGGTCAGTTGTTGGGTCTTCTTCTTCTGTGGTTATGCGCCCCGGAGGGCAGGGTGTTCACGGATCGGCAGACCGCGGCAGAGGTCGTGGTGGAGGTCCTAGTTCTAGCGGTCCACAGAACCGCATATATTCCTTAGCCAGCCGACAGGATCAGGAGGCTTCCCCGGATGTCGTCACAGGTACATTATTGATTTCATGCTGTGACGTTTATGCTTTGATAGATCCAGGTTCTACCTTGTCCTATGTGTCCCCTCTTATTGCTGGTAGAATAGGGATATAGCCGGTTTCGATAGAACCTTTTGAGGTAGATACGTCAGTGGGTGATTCGGTGTTAGCTGAGCTGGTGTATAAAGATTTCCCGGTGTTCATATACAGTCGTCTGACCCTAGCAGACTTGATAGAGTTGGAGATGACGAGTTTTGACGTCATTATGGGTATGGACTGGTTGACTTCTTGTTATGCCAACGTTGATTGTAGAGACAGGTTGGTCCGATTCCAGTTTCCCGGTGAGCCGGTTATAGAGTGGAAGGGCAATACAGCGTCGCCAAGTGGTAGGTTTATTTCTTACCTCAAGGCTAGGAAGATGGTGCAGAAAGGGTACATCTATCATCTGGTTCGGGTATTCGATACAGAGGCTGAGGTGCCAGTTCTTCATCGGCCTGGTTAGAGTTTCCTGATGTATTCCTGCATGATCTCCCGTATTCCTTCGCAGGAGAGATTGAGTTTTTGTCACGACCCGATCCCGGGCCCGTGACTGGTGCCTTACCCGGGCACCCAAGTAGTCATACATCAGAGTAATCAGCAGAATATAAAAACAAGACATGAAACAATTATAGAATGAGAACAGTTTATCTATGAAAATATCGCCTTTCGGCCTGTATATATAATAAAACTTGAACAGTTACATCCCCATTACAAACTCCGCCACAACAAGATTACTGCACTTCTAAGAATGTAACAACACCTATGACGGACAGGCCCCGCCATACCCCGAATGTACAAGAACCTACAACTCAGTGGAAACATACCAAAAGATAAGCCTCCGAGAAATGGAGCTTCCTAATACGCCAATCGTGATCCTATGAGCGAGGATCAACAACCGTGTACTTACCGCAGATGAACGCAGCCTCGGGCGAGGTCAAGATAACAGTACCAAGTATGTGAAATCAAAATATCAGAATGAAATCATAACGCCTAACATAAAACAGAGACATGTATGATAACAAAACTACAGCTCACAACATAAAACAAATATGTCAAGTCGTGGACTCACGCCTCAAAGTCATCCTCACGCCCGTGGAACTCCTTCCTCACCGCCAGCCTAGGTATAAATCGTGTGATACGATAACATATCTCGCCCATCCTACGGGACTCGAGTTGGAATCGTGTGGAATACATGACGCCCATCTCACGGGACTCGATAGGAATCATATGGAATACATGTCTCGCCCATCTCATGGGACTCGATAGGAATCGTACATGTCTCGGCCCATCTCATGGGACTCGATAGGAATCGTACATGTCTCGGCCCATCTCATGGGACTCGATAGGAATCGTACATGTCTCGGCCCATCTCATGGGACTCGATAGGAATCGTACATGTCTTGGTCCATCTCGTGGGACTCGATAGGAATCGTACATGTCTCGGCCCATCTCATGGGACTCGATAGGAATCGTACATGTCTCGGCCCATCTTGTGGGACTCGATAGGAATCGTACATGTCTCGGCCCATCTCATGGGACTCAATAGGAATCGTATGGAATACATTCCCGGTTCATCCCATGAACGCGGTGTCGTGTGAAATACATTCCCGGTTCATCCCATGAACGCTGTGTCGCATGAAATACATCCCCGGTCCATCTCATGGACTCGGTATCAAATCAGGTGGAATACATTCCCGGTTCATCCAATGAACGCGGTGTCGTGTGAAATACATTTAAACGCTCTTTTACGACAGATTAAGATAATTCCATATTTTCCTTTTTAAAAATCAACTAAGGCAATATTATGCCCTTCTTTTTAAACACTTTCATTCTTAAAGTCAAGTAACAACATTCTTTTCCAAAAGTTCAAGTTTGCCTAATTTCAAATACTCAAGTTTCTCATTTTCGAAAGGTTTCGTAGTTCATAGTCTTAATCACTTAATAACATAATTCTCTTTTAAAACAATTTGAGTAACATATGCCTTATGTGTGAGTAGGTTATTCTTGTTTATAACAATCTTAATAAAGCAGCCATGATCTAGGAAATGTAATACAATTTTGTCTTATCTTAGCTTCTATGCAGATGGAGGTTTCTACTGGTTTTAGTATAATTACTTATTTGTCAATACATTTTCCTTTATTAACGCTGCAGTGGTTCGTTCGATACTTATTCTCATTTCCGAAATCAGTAACACATTATTCCTTTTAAAAAAACCAAGTACTCATTAGTCACGAATGAGGTTTCACACTTTTTAACAAAATTCATATCAATTCAATTAAGTCAAGTCGCTTATCTTTTGAGATCAAGTCTCTTAACTTCTAAAATCAATAAACCATTCTTTTTATTACTCCTAAGTCGTTATACCTAACTTCCCATAAAGCTAGTATAACTCTTAGACTTTCAAAACCAAGTATTATTCTTCTTTCAAAAACGATTCTTAATTCTTTTGAAATACTTCAAGATTCTTATTATTTAAAACTCAAGTCAAAAGACATCGAAGTAAAACCACGTTCAGTTAACACACGTACGTCTACCGTACTATATATATTCTTTTGAAATATCATGCTCAAGAGGATAGGAAGAATCACATACCTCGCGACGATTATCGACTATTAGCAAAATGCTCCAAAGTACTGTAATCCTGCTAGCCTTTTCCACCCTTCGAGTAGAATACGCTACTCGCAGTACTTCAACCTATATCGGTCATATAAGTCTATTAACGTCTAGACTACTCTGTAGAATAATTCTAGATACAGATTCCTTATTCTACGGAAAATTGGGCAGCACTTCCCTACCCGTCAAACTACACAATTCTATCAGAAATACAAATTCATGTAAGTACAGTTCAATCTTCTTCTTTAATATTCTTCTGATGTGATTTCAATTCAATTTTCTTCTTTTATACCATCCTTATATACGTCTTATACTCATTTCTATACTACTACAGTATGTAATTTTCAATTACAATAGAAGGACAATAGTATTTACCTCGATAAGCCCAAAATTATCCAAGTTGAAATGTCGATCCTGAGCAAGGTTTAGCTCCTACTCCGTGCGCTCCAACCCGCTCCAAACAACCCTTAGAAGTTCTACGCAACTTCTTCTTAAAACTTCAACCGGCTATGAAGATTTTCCTTAGGGTTTCGTTTAGTGACTAATGGAAATATAGTAGTATTTCCGGGCTCTACGTATAGAGGTAACTTTGGAAAGTACTACAAGGTATTTGGGCTAAAGTATTTGGGAATAGTAATAACACTTGGAGAATATTTTTCTACCAAGGGGGGGGGGGGGGGTGTATTTACGAAAACAACTCAAGGAAGGGGGGGGGGGGTTGGTTTCGGCCAAGGCTTCTCAAAGAGGGAGAGATAGCTTGGACGAAAACTACACTTAAGGGGGAGAGGGTTTTTAGACTTGGAAAATCATTTGTGGATGAAGAATAAGTCTTGCATTTGAGGGGTATTTATAGGCCAATCAATGGCCAAGATCAAGACAAGTGGTGGGCAAGTGGAGGGTGAGGATTTGGGCAAGTGTACCTTATCCATCTACCACACAAAATATCACAAAATATCCTACCAACTCCTTGACCACAAACAAGGCCAAAAACGTGCCCAATTCGTCCAACAATTACCGCCCACTTGAGGGTGACACTTGTCACCCTCTCGTTGGTCCAAAATATTTCATCTCTCGGAAAAATCCGCAAAAATAATAAATGTTGCAACCGTATTTTTCCCTTCGCAAAGTCCGGAAAACGTTTCGTCGGAAAACGATTCTTTTCGCTAGTTGTGCACAAATTTCGACCCTTATGCTTACTTAAGGCTAAAAACTTTTGTACGTACGCCCTCACGTACGCCCTCACGTACATACTCTAGAAATACGGGGTATAACATTATCCCCTCCTTAGAAACATTCGTCCCGAATGTCCCTTCTCAAGACGGATAACGATAGAGTTCTTCTTAACTTAAACAAGTTGCCAATGCCACGCCTGGCCACAAAATAACACACGCGAAAGTACTTAACCCAAGTCCACGAGAAATCATTCCTACATCACAAAAGCTTCCACCCTGGTCTAAAGGATACTCCTTCGTGATCTTCACTTCACAACAAAATGATCTCCTTTATTCGCTAACACACGCTTTCTTCTTTCCTCACTGTCAGACTCTTCTCGAACACTTGAAATCTTTCTAGTATACGCATCATACTTGACCATCGCCTGGCTTCAAAATCTCCGGAGTCACTACCTCCAAACTTGGTCATCCTACCAGCCTCAATCTCCTTTAGGGCCATTCCCGGCCTTTACGATCCGATTCTTGGTCGAACATATCCACGAACTCATACGATGGTTACCTAAACCTGGGCCTAGCACCCTCGTGACCCTACCACCTGGCGGGACCACCCAGAACTGACCCCACCTTAATCCGGCCTACGGGTTGACCCGCAATACGTCCTCAACCCGACCCTCCGCCGTGCCGAACTCTCTTGTTTCTCGATCCGGAACAATCTCACAAATCAAGTCAGGAAAACCTAGTGGTCTTCTTAGCTCAACTACCCTCTTTCATTTCATACCACACAGGGACTTATCACAAAAAAAATATATCCCACGTATACTATGCACTCTGATAAAGGTCAACATAAACATAAATTTTTTTTTACTCAAGATGGCCTCGCATCTAAGGTATCTACGTATAAAACTCTAAGGCTCACACTTTCCCTGACCCCAAACTTACCCTTCTAATTAACCATGTTTCTAATCACAATTTTTAACATAATGCTATCTGAACATAATACTTTACACTTCATCATAACATCAACGCATACTAGTCTCTAGAGGGGTAAGAATATACCAAAGATCTTCTCGCCATTTTCCTTCGCCGCTTCTAATCATAGGCTCGCCGCAGGCGCATACCGTAGGCGCGATGAACTCGCCATCGACCAGAGGTCGCGCCATTCGCCAAAGACCTTCCTATAAGCACGCCTTCGTCACATGGCTCGACGGCCGCAGTGAAACAAACACCGCAAGAAGAAAACGACATTCTCGACGACGCCGCCACATCGCGCACACCGGCGGGACATGAATCTCGCCGCTAACCCGTATATCTCAGAAACTAAGCCCCGAGCTCGACCAGCTCGAATACCTAACGCCCCAAGATCGCGGAGGACCACTGCATCGGGCGAGGTACATAACTAGCTCGCCGGCGAGGTTCGCCTCGAAAGTTACCAAAGGACCTCGCTGCCCCGCCCTTTCACGATCTCGGCCATTCCGTCGACCTCTCCGCTCTCACATCCCGTGCATAAGCTCAGATGCGGCAATGTCCATGCCCTACAAGAGCTACACCAACAAGCCTCGCTAAGTAGTCATCGAGCCCGCTGACGTAGCGTGCACTCGCCCTCCATGTCGGCTACCAAAGCGGGACGCATCGAGTTAATGAGTCAAACTCCACATTGTACTCCAACCGCACGCCGGCCTGCCTCAACGCCAAAAATCATTTACCGAGCCCTTCTCATCCGTGAAGGCAAGAAATGTGCAAGAAATGCCCCCGAGAACTCGCTCCATACTACCGAAGTGCATACTCTCCCGACATCTCCCACGAATCAAACCGCCGATCGCAGATCACGCAGCCGATGCGAACCTAAGACCACCGACTCGGTCTTCAAGCCTTGATCACTCATGATCCGTCAGAATCGCCGAATGAACTCTTGCGGATCATCCTCGTGCCTCGACCAGAACGCTGGCGGCTACAACTCGTAAAGTCCCGTAACCTCAAACTATCCGATCTTGGGTGAACCACGGTACCATCGACCGCCGCTGGCCCGGCCTATCCTCGTGCTTGCCACTATCCCGCCAATAATTGGGCTATCTCTTTGTACCTAACTCTCTCGCCTGTGTTGTGGACCGAGGCTCAGTATCGTGGTCTCGCAGCACCGCCGCGCTTCTAAACTCTGCTGGCCGTGGCGGCGCAAAACTCGCCGTCAAGCACTATCTCGGGTAATGTCCGGCTCGGCCCCTCGCATTCTCTCAGTATCATACTAGCAGCCTCCTCGCCGCTCGCCCATCTCGAGCCCGGTTGCCGCGCGAGGCATAATCGTAAAACGAAATACGCCGCAGGGTCCAACTTATAACACAACTCTAAGGCACGATCTCGTAATGAGAAGAATGGAAACAAATCCTAAATATCTTATAGCCTCACGATTATTGCGTGCACAACACACCGATAATCAAGACTCTACTAGATACGGTCGTAGACACTTTCCGAGGATTAATCGCTCGATACCACTTTTGTCACGACTGCTCGGCCCGTGACTAGTGCCTTACCCGGGCACCCAAGTAGTCATACATCAGAGAAATCAGCGGAATATAAAACATACAGATATGAAACAAGAGATAAGATAATAAAACAGGCCAACCAAAACGGTTGCCTCCTTGCATATATACAGAAATTTTGAATAGTTACATCCTTTTTTACAAACCCCACCCACAACAGTACTACAGACCTCTAAGAAAGTAACAACACCTATGACGGGACAGGGCCCCGCCATTCTCCTGAATGTACAGAACCTACAACTCAGGGAAACATACCAAAAGATAAGCCTCCGGAGAAACGGAGCTTCCCAATACGCTGAACTGTGATCCTATGAGCGAGGATCAACAACCGGTGGTACTTACCTGCAGATGAACGCACTTCAAGGCGAGGTCAAGACAACAGTACCAAGTATGTGAAATCGAGAAATATCAGAAATGAAATCACAATAGCCTAAATAAAACAGAGACATGTATGATAACAAAACTACGCTCACAATATAAAAGCAACACGCCAAGTCGTGACTCACGCCTCAAGTCATCCTCACGCCCGTGGAACTTCTTCCTCACCGCTTCAGCCTAGGTATTAGTTATGTGATATGTGTAACATGTCTCGCCATCTCATGGACTCGAGGTGAAATCGTATGGAATACATTCCCGTCCATCTCATGGACTCGTATCAAATCGTGGTATACATTCGGCTCATCCTATGAACGCGGTGTCGCATGAATACATTCTGGCCCATCTCATGGACTCCTAGATCGTGGTGAATACATTTCCTGCTCATCCTATGAACGCGTGTCGCGGTGAATACATTCCCGCTCATCCTACGAACGCGGTAGTCGAGTGAAATACATTCCCGCTCATCTCACGAACGCGTGAGTGAGTGAAATACATTCCCGCTCATCTCATTAACGCCAGAATGAGTGAAATACATTCCCGCTCATCTCATGAACGCGTAGTCGAGTGAAATACATTCCTGCTCATCTCACGAACGCGTAGTCGAGTGAAATACATTCCCTGCTCATCCTATGAACGCGTGTCGCGTGGGCCATAACATTTAAACGCTCATTTAAGACAGATTAAGATATTACCATGTTTTCCTTTTAAAACAATTAAGACAATATTATGCCCTTTTTTTTTTAAAACCAAAGCACTTTCCCTCTTAAAGTCAAGTAACAACATTCTTTTCCAAAAGTTCAAGTTTGCCTAATTTCAAATATTCACGTTTCTTATTTTCGAAAGATTTCATAGTTCATAGTCTTAATCATTTAATAACATAATTCTCTTTTAAAAACAGTTGAGTAATATATGCCTTATGTGTGAGTAGGTTATTCTTGTTCATAACAATCTTATTAAAGCAGCCATGATCTAGGAAATGTAATATCATTTTGTCTCATCTTAGCTTCTATGCAGATGGAGGTTTCTACTGGTTTTAATAGTACTTTATTTGTCAATACATTTCCCTTTATTAACGCTGCTGTGGTTTGTTCGATACTTATTCTCATTTCCGAAATCAGTAAAACATTATTCCTTTTACAAACCAAGTACTCATTACTCACGAATGAGGTTTCACACTTTAACAAATTTCATATCAATTCAATTAAGTCAAGTCTCTTATCTTTTAAGATCAATAACCCATTCTTTTTATCTCTCTTAAGTCGTTATACCTAACTTCCCATAAAGCTAGTATAACTCTTAAGCTTTTAAAACCAAGTGTTACTCTTCTTTCAAAAAGGTTTCTTAATTCTTTTGAAATACTTCAAGATTCTTATTATTCAGGCTTAAGTCAAAAGACATTGCCAGAAACTACGCTCAGCTTAACACACGACGCTCACCGCACTATATATATATATATATATACTTTTAAAAATATCATGCTCAAGAGTATAGTAAGAAACACATACCTCGCGACGATTATCGACTATTAGCAAATAGCTCCAAAGCATCAGAATCCTCGCTTAGCCTTTTCCACCCTTCGAGTAGAATACGCTACTCGCAAAGACTTTCAACCTATTACGCTTATACAAGTCTATCAATGTCTAGACTACAATCAGAGAATAATTCTACGGAAAATCAAGACTTCCTACCCGCCAAACTACACAAGTTCATCAGAATACAAATTCCCATGTAAGTACAGTCATTCTTCTTCTTTAATATCCTCATACGATCTTATATTCATTTCTAAACTACTACAAGATGTAATTTCCAATTACACAGTGGGGGCAAGATTATTTACCTCGATAAGCCCAAAATTATCCAAGTTTAAAGTCGATCCCGAGCAAGGTTTAGCTCCTACTCCAAGGCGCCCAACCCGCTCCAAACAACCCTTAGAAGTTCTAACCAACTTCTACTCAAATACTTCAACTATCTATGAAGATTTCCTTAGGGTTTCGTTTTGTGGCTAAAGGAAGTATAATAGTATTTCTGGGCTTTTAGTATAGGTATAACCTTGGAATACTACAAGGTATTTGGGCCAAGGTATTTTGAATAGTAACAATATTTGGAGAATACTTTTCTACCATGGGGTATTTTACGAAACAACTAGGCAGGGGGTATTTTACGAAAACAACTAGTGGGAGTGGGGTATCCTCTCGCCAAGGGCCTCAAAGGGGGAGTGGCCTTGACGAAAACTTCTAACAAAGGGGGAGGGATTTTTAAGACTAGGAAATGTCTAAGTGTGGATGAAGAAGTTCATCAACTAAGGGGGGGTATTTATAGGCCAACCAATGGCCAAGATCAAGACAAATGGGGGGCAAGTGGATGGTCAAGATTAGGACATGTGCTACCTTATCCATCTACCCACAAAATATCCTACCTAACCCTTGACCAAGTTTTAGGCACAAAAAAACGTGCCACACAAAGCTCAACCAAACCGTCCACTTGAGGGACAAGAGTCACCCTCCCGTTGGTCCAAAATATTTCATCTCTCGGAAAAATCCGCAAAAATTATAAATGACATAGCCGTAATTTTCCCTTCGCAAAGTTTGGAAAACGTTTCGTCGGAAAATGATTCTTTTTGGTAGCTGTGCACAAAATTTCGTCCCTTAGTCTACTTTAAGGCTTAAACTTTTGACGCACGCCTCACGCACATACTGGAAATACGGTATAACAAGGTAGGGTAAGGTGTTGTGGATCCTCACTCTTAGATCACCGATCGGTTGTCAAGCTCCATTTCTCCGGAGGCTTGTCTTTTGGTACGGTTTCCCTGATGTTGTAGATTTATGTACATTTAGGGGTATGGCGGGACCCTGTCCCGTCACAGTTGTTATGTAAATTCTTAGAGGTCTGTAGTGATATCTTGTGGATTGGGTTGTAAGAACAAAGATTTAACTATTTTTTTTGGGTTATGTATATTTTTTCGGAAGGTGGCCTTATCGGCTAGCCTGTTGATATTTACTGTCTAGTATTTTATGAGTTTATGTATGTTCCGCTGTTATTCTCTGATGTATACCTGTAAAGGGTGCCCAGGTAGGGCACCAGTCGAGGGCCCGGGGTCGGGTCGTGACACCAACAGTACATACCTCTGAGGGCCCTAGTGCATATGTCTAAATGTTATGCAATACCAATGTAATATACCGATGGCCACACATGCGTCTTTCTTTTCATAACAGCCTATATGGGAGTAATATACATAATTGTCATGCATGATGCAAATGCGGTATACTATCTATTTCCCATAACCGCCACATATGCTTTCGGTTATATTAGAATCCTACTTTTCGATAACCGCCACACAGGCTTTCGGTAGTATCGGAATCCTACTTCCCATGACCTCCACACATGCTTTTGGTCTAATCATAACTGTCACGACCCGACCCCGGGCCCGCGACTGGTGCCCTACCTGGGCACCCTTACAGATATACATCAGAGATAATCAGCGGAACATACGTAGACTCAACAAGAAAATAAATAACAGGCTACCGATAAGGCCACCTCCCTGGATATATATAAATATACATAAATCCAAAAAAAGTTACCTCTTTTTTTTTTCAAGCGACCCACAAGATATGACTACAGACCTCTAAGAATTTTGACATAACAACTGTGACGGGACAGGGCCCCGCCATACCCCTGAATGTACATAAATCTACAATCTCAGGGAACCGTACCAAAAGACAAAGCCTCCAGAGAAATGGAGCTTTCCAAGACTGAACAATGATCCTAAGAGTGTGGATCAACAAGCTATGTACCTCAACCTGCGGCATGAACGCAGCCCCCCGAAGTAGGTCAGTACGAAATATGTACCAAATATGTGAAGCTGAAAATACTGTAATGAAATTATAACCGTCTGTAATAAAGCTGGAGACATGTATGATAACCAAAATAACAGTACACTGTGCCTTGCCGAAGTGAAAGTAATGAAAGTCAGTTTTACCTTGTACAGACTATTTCAACACATGAACAATAGTCACACCAGGGCTATGGACACAAGCCCTCAAATATCATCACATAGTCCAGTAAAGGTCTCAAGCCCACAAATATCAAAGCGTGCCCGTGGAATCCCCCATCACTGCCGACAACTGTAAGTGTAAAATATAACCATGTGACGCGCCCGTGGCATTCTACCTCACTGTCGGCGTACACATATACAATACATATATATATATATATATATATATATATATCTCCTGCCCGTGGAATCCCACATCACTGCCGACAACCGTAAGTGTAAAATATGACCATGTGACGCGCCCGTGGCATTCTACCTCACTGTCGACGTACACATATACAATACATATATATATATATATATATATATATCTCCTGCCCGTGGAATCCCCCATCACTGCCGACAACCGTAAGTGTAAAATATAACCATGTGACGCGCGTGGCATTCTACCTCACCGCTTGCATACATATACAATACATATATATATATATCTCATGCCCGTGGAATCCCTCATCTTGGGTACATGACTTCATGGAGAGCTAATCCATGGGGTAATAATCGTATATAACATGCCCGTGGAATCCCTCATCTCGGGTACATGTCTTCATGGGGAGCTAGTCCATGGAGTAATAATCGTATATAACATGGTCGCATGCCCCGGAATCCCTCATCGTATAAGCATGGCCATGGGGTAATAAAACAAATCCGTGAATCTAACCCGCCTTGTTACACCCCGTAGTTCCAGAGTATGTATATGAGGACGTACGTACGAGAATACGACAGTAAAATTGGAAAGGAAGAAAGATGTGATTTTTCGACGGAAAAATTTCCGAATTTTGAGAAGGAAAAATGTTCGTTAAAGGGAATTGGATTCCCAGATTTGGTATTCGGACTTTTTGGAATATTTGAGAATTATGGAATTTTATTTCCGAAATTGGTCACGTGGGGCCCACGAGAGAATTTACGGTTTTGTGGGGCCCACTTTATTTTCGAATTTTTGGCATTACGGATATTTTCGGGAGATGAAATATTTTGGACGAGTAGAGGGGCGACACGTGTCACCCCCATGTGGCCCCATGGCCGAAAGAGTGTGGCACTTGGACGTTTTTTGTGGGGACAAGTGGCAAGCCACTTGTCCCATTTTTGTGGTGGACACTTGGTTGGCAATTACCCACACAACATGTCCCCAATCCTCACCTTACATTTTCTTAAATCTTGACCCTTGATTCTTCTATATATACCCCCTTAAGTTGAAGACAATTTTCATCCCACACTTAAGCTTCCAAGGCAAAATACTCCCCTTCCCTTTGTAGTCGTTTTCGTCCCCCCTCCCCCACTTGAGTAGAAAATACTTTGAGTATTATTGTATAATCCCAAATACCTTGGCCTAGTATCAATACTAGGAGCCCGAAAATAATACTTTATTCCAATAGTCGCAAAATGAAGCCCTAGAAAAATCTTCATAGCTTAGATGAAGTGTTAAGAGAAGTTGTTTAGAAACTTCTAAGGGTTGCTTGGAGCGGGTTGGAGCGTAAGGAATTGGAGCTAAACGTTGCTCAGGATCGACTTTTAATCTTGGATAATTTTGGGCTTATCGAGGTAATGATCTATGTTCCTCTATTGTAATTGGATATTACATATTGTAGTAGTTTAGAATTGAGTATAAGATATATATAGAGGGATGGTATAAAAGAAGTGAATTGAACTGTACTTACATAGGACTGTATTTACAGTAGACTTGTGTAGTTCGACGGGTAGGGAAATACTGCCCAATTTTCCGTAGAATAGAGAACTCTCTGCTTAGAATATTCTGCAGAATAGTCTAGACGTTGATAGACGTATTTGACTATTGTAGGTTGATACTCTGCGCGCGACATATTCGACTTGGCAGGTGGATTTCGCCGAGGAGGTATGTGATTCTTCCTATCCTCTTGAGCATGATATTTTAAAATATATATAGTACGGTAGACGTACGTGTGTTAACTGAACGTGGTTTTACTTCGATGTCTTTTGACTTGAGTTTTAAATAATAAGAATCTTGAAGTATTTCAAAAGAATTATGAATCGTTTTTGAAAGAAGAGTAATACTTGGTTTTAAAAGCATAAGAGTTATACTAGCTTTATGGGAAGTTAGGTATAACGACTTAAGAAAGATAAAAGGAACGATTTACTTAATTGGTTATGAAAGCCTTGCATTGATTTCGGAAAGGGAAAATAAGTATCGAACAAACCACTGCAGCGCTAATAAAGGAAAATGTATCGACTAAGTAAGTATTATTAAAACCAGTAGAAACCTCCATCTGCATAGAAGCTAAGATAAGAAATTTTTTTATTACATTTCCTAGATCATGGCTGCTTTAATAAGATCATTAATAACAAGTATTGATTTTTCTTAAATTCCAAAGTAAGGAACTTGTTTTCTAAAAGAAATGAGACTTGAGGAATTTGAAGTGTTTTGGTTTAAAAGAAAGGCATGGTTTTGTCTTAAATTGGTTTAAAACATAAAGTGTTATAACAGCTTTATGAGAAGTTAGTTATAACGACTTTATGAAAACAAAAGGATGGTTTTATTATTGGATTTAAAATGGTAACTGGACTTTAAAGGGAGAAATGATTTGGTTTAAAAAGAAAGTATGAAAATTGTTTTGGTTTACTTACAAAGACAGTTACTCTATTTTTGATACTACGGGTATCGTGTGAAAGAAATGAATCTTTTAAAGAGTTAAAATACGTAGTACCTTGGGGTTAAAACCCGGATTTGTGTTCATAAAAAGAATGTCTAAAAGTATGTTGAACTTGCCTATGCTTGTGGTGATAGCTTTTGTTGTGCAAGTGTTGTGTTTCTGTGCTACCACGTCTCTCGTTAGAGGGTCGGCTATCTGGTTGATTGATGGACATACTGACACGATGGGTGGCCCACGGGTATGCTTCCACTATATCGATCCTTTTGGACATACTGACACGATGGGTGGCCCACGGGTATGCTTCCATTAGGAGTGTTATTCTGTTATTTGATTTGGACATACTTGTTATGCCCCGTAGTTCCGGAGTACGTATGTGAGGACGTACGTACGAATGTATAGGCCCTAATTAGGGTAAGAATGATAGAATTGTTTTCCGAGGAAAGTTATTTCGAACCTTGTGAAGGAATTTACGCTTTCAATATTTTTACGACTATGGAATTTTTCCGAAAGATAAAATATTTTGGACCAATAGGAGGGCGACATGTGTCACCCATGGATTGGTCCAAATGGACGAAAATGGGTGGACAACTTGGCAAGACAAGTGGCCAACAAGTCTTGCCAAGTTGGCATGGCTTGGACGGCAAAATGGAAGGATTTGGGCAAGTCTTGCTTAGTCAAGACTTGCCTAACTTTTGTAAGACAAGTGTGGGAAGGCTCTTACACACTTCATCTCCACCCTACACTTGTGTTAATCCCATCCCTTGGTTGTGCTATATAAACCCCCTAAGTAGATGAAATCATCCACACTTAAACATTACAAGTCTTGGAAAATATTTTCCTCTCCCTTCATCCCTAGTTGATCTCGTCTAAACAGCCCCTCCCTACCTAAAGTTGTCCAAAACTCTTAAACTTATAAGTGTTCTTCCTTAGTATGTTAGGAAGATCACCAACCAAGAGTTAGATAAGATTTTCACACCCATAGCCTCTAAAACACCACCAAAACCGAAACTGGACAGTTTTGAAGACTAAGTGTTCTTCACCTTTTGGAGTCAAATTCTTGAATAGAAGTTGGTTGAACTTCTGGGGTAAACTATGGTGAGTTGGAACACAAGAAATCGAGCTAAAACACAAAGGTTTTGTCACGACCGAATCCGGCCCGCGATCTGTCTTACCCTGCACCCTAGTGACACAACATCGAGTAATCAATGAACATAAAGACAATACATGAAACCAATGTAATATGACAGTGAAATAAGAAGACAGGCTAAACCAAAAACGGTTACCTTCAGTATATATCTAAATAGCAATTTGACAGTTACAACCCTCTTACAAATTCTGCCCACAACAAGATTACTGCACTTACGAATAATATGACAACAACGACGACAGTGGCCGCCATACCCCTGAATGTAAGCACCTACAATCAACAGGGGACTATACCAAGATAAGCCTCCGGAGAAACGGAGCTTTCCCAAATGCTGAACTGTGACCCTAAGAGCGAGGATCACGACTGATGTAACTTTACCTGCGGCATGAACGCACCTCAAGGAGGTCAAGATAACAGTAAGTATGTGAAATCGAAATAAATATCAGAAATGAAATCATAGTAGTCTATATAAAGCAGAGACATGTATGATAACCAAACTACGATTCACAATAAATAAACAAATATGTCAAGTCGGGACTCACGCCTCAAAGTCATCCTCACGCCCGAGCTCCTTCCTCGCCGCAGCCTAGGTACAAATCATGTGATACGATACAGTGTCTCGGCCCATCTTATGGACCCAATATAGAAACGTGTGGAATACATTCTGATGAACCGTAGTCAGTGAAATACATTCCGGATGAACCGGTAGTCGAGTGAAATACATTCGGATGAACCGTAATCAAGTGAAATACATTCCGGATGAACCGTAATCAAGTGAAATACATTCGGATGAGCGGTAATCAAGTGAAATACATTCGGATGAACCGTAATCAAGTGAAATACATTCGGATGAACCGCAATCAAGTGAAATACATTCGGATGAACCGTAATCAAGTGAAATACATTCGGATGAACCGCAATCAAGTGAAATACATTCGATGAACCCAGAGTCGAGTGAAATACATTCGGATGAACCTAGTGAGTAGAACACAATAATTGCATAACAAGCTATCACACGTAACATGGTCACGCTTTCATAACGACAAGCATAGGCAGTTATACACAACTCAAGGCACTTTCATTTTATGTCAAAGTGCGGATTTTAACCTAAAGTACTACGTCACGTTAAATTCCTTTAAGATCCATTTCTTTACAAAGGTCACCCGATACAGTAGTATAAAATTAGAGAGACTAACATTGTTAAGTAAACCAAAATGCTTTCCTTTGTAAAATCAAGTAACAACCTTATTTTCCAAACGCTCAAGTTTGCCTAATTTCAAATGCTCAAGTTTCTCATTTTAGAAAGGGTTTCGTAGTTCATAGTTTTAAATCCTTTAAAACATAATTCTCCTTTAAACGCTTTGAGAAACCTATGTCTTATAAGTGAGTAGGTTATTCTTGTTTATAATCAATCTTATTAAGCATCCATGATCTAGAAATGTCATTTTGTCTCATCTTAGCTTCTATGCGGATGGAAGTTTCTCTCGTTTTAATAATACTTAATCACAAAACATTTCCTTTTATTAACGCCGATGGTTTGTCGATACACATTCGATTTCAAATCAAGAAACATTCTTAAGCCGTTATTACCCAACTTCCCATAAAGCTAGTATAACTCTTAAGTTTTCAAAACCAAGTATTACTTCTTCTTTCGAAATGATTCAAAATCTTTTGAAATACTTCAAGTTCTTTATTAACACATAACAAGCCGCTTATAGTTCAAATCGATCTTTTCAAAACCACAAGTATTTTCTTACCAACATAAAGTTGTTATAACCAACTTCCCATAAAGCCGTTATAACACTTTATGTTTTAAACCAATCAAATACATTTAGCACTCAGACGTCTACCGTACTACATAGTTCACACATATCATGCTAGAAGAGATAGGAAGAGGTTCACATACCGCGACGAGTATCGACTAATAGCAAAACGCCCAAGTACCTCCAACCGCGGCTACTCCTTAAGTCAAGTAGATCGCGCCACACGTAGTACTTCAACCTATAAGGCCACAAGGCGCTTTATTAACATTTAGACCTCATCGTAGAACATTCTACCGAAATTGGCAAAGACCTCCCCGCAACCGCGTAAATCTCCTCTCTATCGAGGCCGCCATCAAGCCAACCAGTGGGTTCATACATCTAACCTGACGCACAATTCTACCTCACGTAAAAGCTACACAAGTCCATCTGAATACACCCCATGTAATTACAGCCAAGACTTTCTTTCAAAAGGTTTCTTATATTCAGGCTTAAGTCAAAAGACATTGCCGATAACAAAGTTCAGTTCTATATATAGTATACTTCAACTATATAGTCTAACAATCATGTAATTTCCAATTACAATAGAGGGACAAGATATTTACCTCGATAAGCCCATAATTATCCGAGTTTAAATGTCGATCCTGAGCAAGGTTTAGTGTTATACCCCGTATTTCCAGAGTATTTACGTGGGGGACGTACGTAGAAATTTTCGAACTTCTTTAGGCTTGGCCGAATTCTTTTTGTGCACAACACCCGGTTAGAGTCGTTTTTCGACGAAACGTTTTCACAGCTTTCGTAGGGGCATTTGCCGCTATTTGAGTTATAAATTTTTCGGATTTTTGCGAGCGACGAAACAATTTGGACCAACAAAATGGCGCCACTTGTCACCCTCAATTGTGAAGGTGACGGACGAAAGTGGGAGGGTTGGCACGCTTTTGTTGCATTATTTTTGGTCAAGGAGTTGGTAGGATATTTTGGGTAGATGGATAAGGTTGCACATGGCTTAATCTTGACCTTACACTTGCCTAACACTGATGGATCTTGCCATTGGTTGGCCTTCACTTGACCTATAAATACCCCCTTAGTTGATGAACTTTCTTCTTCCAAAACTTGTGCACTCTAGCTAAGTCTCAAAATACTCCTCTCCTTGAAGCTGGCCCACCACACCCCTCTCCCCTCTCAAGGCCCTACGAGCCCCCTTGCTCAGTGGCTCTAGCCGAGAGCAACCCCCCCCCTAGCCTAGTTGTGCTAGTCAAAATACTACCCCCCTTGGTAGAAATGTATTCTACAAGTATCGTTATAATGCCCAAAATACTTTAGCCAAATACCTTGTAGTACTTTCCAAAGTACCCTTTATACGAAGCCCGGAAAATACTATTATACTTTCCTTTAGCCACTAAACGAAACCCTAAGGAAAAATCTTCACCCGTAGTTGAAGTATTAAGTAGAAGTTGTGTAGACACTTCTAAGGGTTTCTTGGGCGTTTTGGGAGCGCACGGAGTAGGAGCTAAACCTTGTTCAGGAACGACATATAAACTCGGATAATTTTGGGCTTATCGAGGTAAACATTCTTGACCTTCTGTTGTAATTGGAAATTACATGTTGTTGGAATATATAGTTGAAGTATACTATATATAGAATCAACATTATAAATGTGCAATGTCTTTTGACTTAAGCTCGAATAATACTTACAGAATGTCTTGCGACTTAAGCCCAATTTAAAGAAGAGAATGAATCTGTAATTACATAGGATCAGACATAAAGAGACTTGTGTCCCATTACTATATTGTCGAATTGTACGCTGCAGTTAGATGTTAACCCTCGTTGGCTTGGTAGCACTTCGGTAGAGAGGAGATTTACGCTGTTGCGGGGAGGTCACGAATTTTCTCGTAATATTCTACGTCGGGATCTAAAGATATTAATAGGCGTTTGTGGCCTTTATAGGTGAAAGTACTAAGAGTAGCGTATTCTACTCGGCGAGTGGAAAGCGGCTAGTGCGTCAGTAGATTGGAGCTTTTTGCTTATTGTCGATAATCGTCGCGAGGTATGTGGACCTCTTCCTATCTCTCTAGCATGATATGTGTGAACTATGTAGTACCAGATACGCATACGTGCTAAAATGTATTTGATTGATTTAAAACATAAAGTGTTATAACGCTTTATGGGAAGTTGTTATAATAGCTTTATGTGGATAAGCACATACTTTGTGGTTTTTAAAAGGTAATCGATTTGAATAATAACCGGCTTGATATGTGTTAATAAAGAACTTGAAGCATTTCAAAAGATTTATGAATCGCTTTGAAAGAATGAGTATTACTGGTTTTGAAAGCTTAAGAGTTATACTAGCTTTATGGGAAGTTAGGTATAACGCTTAAGAATGTTTTACCGATTTGAAATCGTAATGTATCGACAAACCATCGTAGCGTTAATAAAAGGAAAATGTATTGACTAAAGAAGTATTATTAAAACCAAGAGAAACCTCCATCCGCATGAAGCTAAGATGAGACAAAATGATATTACATTTCCTAGATCATGGCCGCTTAATAAGATTGACTATAAACAAGAATAACCTACTCACATATAAGACATATGTTTCTCAAAACGCTTAAAGGAGAATTATGTTTTAAAGGACTAAAACTATGAACTACGAAACCTTTTCTAAAATGAGAAACTTGAGCATTCAAATTAGGCAAACTCAACGTTTGGAAAATAAGGTTGTTACTTGATTTTACAAAGGAAAGCATTTTGGTTTACTTAACAATGTTAGTCACTCCAATTTTATACTACGTATCGTGACCTTTGTAAAAGAAATGGATCTTAAAAGGAATTTAACTGGACGTAGTACTCTAAGGTTAAAATCCGACGTTGACATAAAATGAAAGTACCTTGAGTCGTGTAACTTGCTTATACTTGTTGTTATGAAACTTGACCATGTTACGTGTGATAGCCTTGTTGTAAGTACCGTGTTCTACTCGACTACCGCTCATCCGGAATGTATATCACTTGACTACCGGGTCATCCGAATGTATATCACTTGATTACCGGCTCATCCGAATGTATTTCACTCGACTACGGCTCATCCGGAATGTGTTTCACTTGATTCACGGTTCATCCGGAATGTATTTCACTTGAGGACCGGTTCATCCGAATGTATTTCACTTGACTACCGGCTCATCCGAATGTATTTCACTCGACACGGCTCATCCGAATGTGTTTCACTTGACACGGCTCATCCGGAATGTATTTCACTTGAGGACCGGCTCATCCGGAATGTATTTCACTTGACTACGGCTCATCCGGAATGTATTCCACTCGACTCTGGTTCACGGGATGAACCGAATGTATTCCACCCTTTTCTATATTGGGTCCATAAGATGGGCCGAGACACGTTATACGTATCACATGATTTGTACCTAGATCACGCGGTGAGGAAGGAGTTCCACGCATGAGGATGACTTTTGGCGTGAGTCCTCGACTTGACATGATCGCTTCTATGTTGTGGAATCGTAGTTTGGTTATCATACATGTCTCTGCTTTATATAGACTATTATGATTTCATTTACGATTTTACGCTTTCACATACTGTACTGCATCGACTCCTTCGGGGCCGTCACGCCGCAGTAAAAGGTACATCGGCCGATCCCCGCTTTAGGATCACCTTTCAACAGATTGGAAGCTCCGTCTTCCTGAGGCTTATCTTTGGTATGTTACCCTCGAGTCCAGATGCTTATACATTCGTGGTATGGCGGGCCCCGTCCCGTCATAGTTGTAAAATCTTAGGTGCAGAGTAATCGCAAGGTGGTTTGTAAAAAGGATAACTGTCGTTCGGTATTTATGTATATATGATGAAGGCAACTGCTTTTGGTTGGCTGCTTATTTATCTTTTCTCTTAATTCATGTTCATGTTTCTATTTCCGCTGATTTTCTCGATGTTGTATCACCAGGTGCCCGGTAGGCACTACCACGCCCGGTTCGGTCGTGACAAAAGTGGTATCGAGCGATTAGTCCTCGGAAAGTGTCTACGCACCGTGTCTAGTAGAGTCTTGATTATCGGTGTCAGTGCACCACATCTATAATCGTGAGGTCGCAGGACATTTAGGATTGGTTTCATCCTTTTCATTCCGAGATCGTGCCTTAGAGCCGTGGTGATAAATCGACCCTCCGACGTATTCCTTTCCTTTACCGCTATGCCTCGCGTAGTGCAACCTGTGCCCGGATGGGCAAGGCAATGAGGAGTCGCAGTGAGATACAGAGGAGTACGAGGCGCAGCCCGGCCAAGACTGAGACAAGATTTCCACGGCTGGTTTCGCGACACGCCAAAGACCAAAGAGTTTAGAGCCGCAGCAGATGGGTGCCGAGACTACAAGACTCGAGCCTCCGCCCCACACTGAGCCGATGACGGGGTACAAGGAGATGGCCCGGGCCGTGGTCGTGGCCGATATGAGGATAGGCCGATGCAGCAGATTCCACCAGAGCACCCGTAGTACACCCCCGAGCGCATGGAGGCTACGGACTTCCCGAGTCAGAGCCTCCGTTGTTCTATGGATCGAGAGATGAGGACGACCTCGTGAGTTTATCCGACACCTACACGATCATGAGAGTGATCGAGCCTCGCAGGCGCAGTCGGTGGTATTGGTTCGCATCACCGCGTGATACCGCAGATTGATCGTTTGATTCGCGAGTCGTCCCGGAAGAGCATGCACTTCCAGCATTGGGACGAGTTCTCGAGGGCATTTCTTGCGCATTTCTTGCCCCCACAGATGGCGAGGGCTCGGCCGGCGATTTTTGACGTTGAGGCGGGCGCGACGGTTAGAGAGTACAATGTGGAGTTCGACTCACTAGCTCGGTATGTTCCCGCTGTGGTAGCCGATATGGAGGACGAGTACACCGCCACGCCACCGGGCCGACGATTACTTGGCGAGGCTTGTACGGGTGTAGCTCTTCACCGCATGGACATTGCCCGCACGCAAGCTCATGCACTAGGTGCGAGGCACGGAGAGGTCGACGGAATGACCGAGATCGCCAGTAAGAGGCCGTAACAGCAGGTCCTTTGGTAACTTTCGAGGCGAACCGCCTCAGCAGCAGTCTAGTTATGTACCTCCGCCAGTACAGAGTGGTCCTCCTCGCCTTCGGACGTTCAGTATTCGAGCCGGTCGAGCTCCGTGGCTTCGTTCACGTATACGTGAGTGCTAGCCACGGATTCATGTCCCTCGCGTGCACGATGGCAAACATCATCCCGGAATGTCGCTTTTTATCGGGTGCTTGTTTCACTGCGCCGCCGTAGCCATGTGGACGAGATCGTGCTTATAGGAGAGGTACCGGCAGCTGGCGCAGCCACCGGATCGATGGTGTTCATCGCTTTCTACGCATGCTACTGCAGGCGCACTTATGATTAGAGTGAGCGGTAGCTTCGTGTATATCCTTAACCATCTGAGGCTTGTATGTTTTGATGTTATGTTAATGTGTTAAGTGTTATGTTCGGATAGCTTTGTGCTAAAATGTGATTTAGGAACCCGTTGGGAAAAAGGGTAAGCTGGGGGTGAGAAAATGATGAACCTTAGAATATTACGCTGAGACCTTAGATGTAAGCCGTCTTGAGTACAAGATTTTGCGAGTGATCCTTGTCAGAGTGCATTTTATGCCTAGAATGTATTGTGTGATAAGTCCCTGGGTTGGGTAAATGAAAGCGGTATCTTTCATGATGTGATTTAGCAAGGTTGTTCCGGATCGAGAAACGAGAGAGTTGGCGTGACGAGGTCGCCGAGGACGTGTTGCGTGTCAACCCGTGGCCCGAATGAGGTGGGTCAGCTCAGGTGGTCCCGCCAGCGGTAGGGTCACGAGGGTGCTAGGCCCAAGTTTAGATGACCATCGATGAGTTCGTGGATATGTTCGACTGGCGGGTCGTGAAGGCCGGAAGTGGCCTTAAGGAAGATTGAGGCTAGTAAGATAACCAAGTTGGAGGTGGTGACTCCAAGGTTTGGAGAACTGAAGCGATAACTGAAGTGTGGTACGTATACTGGAAGAGTTCAAGAGTTCGAGAAGAGTACGACGAGTAAGGGTAGAGGTGAGCATGTATTGCGAACATAGATATGATCATTTCTTGTAAAGGGAGAAGGTGCGAAGGATGTATATTTTAGACCTCAGGAATCGCATGCAGTCCGGTACCATTTGTTGGGTCGCCGGAGTGACACTAGAACCTCGCGGCAAAGTGACAAAAGTTTGTGATGTTAGAGGTGTTTCCTCGTGGACTTGATATAAGTATTTGCGCATATGTTGTTTCGTGGCGATTGTGGCATTGGCAACTTATTAGAAGAACTTTATCGTTATCCGTCTTGAGAAGGAACATTCGGACGAATGTTTCTAAGGAGGAGAATGTTATACCGTATTTCCAGTATTTACGTGGGACGACGTAGAAATTTTCGAACTTCTTTAGGCTTGGCGAATTCTTTTTGTGCACAACACCCTGTTAGAGTCGTTTTCGACTAAACGCTTTCACACTTTCGTAGGGAATTTCCGCTATGTCGTTTAAAATTTTGCGGATTTTTCCGAGAGACGAACATTTTGGACCAACAAGAGGGCGACACTTGTCACCTCTAATCGTGAAGGTGGACTGACGAAAGTGGGAGGTTGGCACGCTTTTGTTGCATTATTTTTGGTCAAGGAGTTGGTAGGATATTTTGGGTAGATGGATAAGGTTGCATACGGCTTAATCTTGACCTTACACTTGCCTAACACTGATGGATCTCGCCATTGGTTGGCCTTCACTTGACCTATAAATACCCCTTAGTTGATGAACTTTCTTCATCCAAAACTTGAGCAATCTAGCTAAGTCTCAAAATACTCCCTCTCCTCAAGCTGGGCCCACCACACCCCTCTCCCCTCTTGCCCTCACGAGCCCCCTTGCCTAGTGGCTCTGGCCGAGAGCAACCCCTAGCCTAGTTGTGCTAGTCAAAATACTACCCTTGGTAGAAATGTATTCTACAAGTATCGTTATAATGCCCAAAATACTTTAGCCAAATACCTTGTAGTACTTTCCAAAGTACCCTTTATACGGCCCTGGAAAATACTATTATACTTTCCTTTAGCCACTAAACGAAACCCTAAGGAAAAATCTTCACCGTAGTTGAAGTATTAAGTAGAAGTTGTGTAGACACTTCTAAGGGTTTCTTGGCGTTTTGGGAGCGCACTGAGTAGAGCTAAACCTTGTTCAGAACGCACATATAAACTCGGATAATTTTGGGCTTATCGAGGTAAACATTCTTGACCTTCATTTGTAATTGGAAATTACATGTTGTTGGAATATATAGTTGAAGTATACTATATATAGAATGAACATTATAAATGCGCAAATGTCTTTTGACTTAAGCTCGAATAATACTTACGCAATGTCTTGCGACTTAAGCTGAATTTAAAGAAGAGAATCGAATCGTAATTACATAGATCAGACATAAAGAGACTTGTGTAGCATTACTATATTGTAGAATTGTACGCGTCGTTAGACGCAGCACCTCGGTTGGCTTGGTAGCTACTTCGGTAGAGAGAGATTTACGCTGCCATGCGGGGAGTGTCGCCAATTTTCGTAGAATATTCTACGTCGGGATCTAAAGATATTAATAGGCGTTTGTGGCCTTTATAGGTGAAAGTACTAAGAGTAGCGTATTCTACTCGAGGAGTGGAAAGGGCTAGCAGTTGTAGTACTTGAGCTTTTTGCTTATTGTCGATAATCGTCGCGGTATGTGGACCTCTTCCTATCTCTCTAGCATGATATGTGTGAACTATGTAGTACGGTATACGCATACGTGCTAAATGTATTTGATTGATTTAAAACATAAAGTGTTATAACGGCTTTATGGGAAGTTGGTTATAATAGCTTTATGTGGATAAGCACATACTTTGTGGTTTTTAAAAGGTAATCGATTTGAATAATAATCGCTTGATATGTGTTAATAAAGAACTTGAAGCATTTCAAAAGATTTATGAATCGCTTTGAAAGAATGAGTATTACTTGGTTTTGAAAGCTTAAGAGTTATACTAGCTTTATGGGAAGTTAGGTATAACGCTTAAGAATGTTTTATCGATTTGAAATCGAATGTGTATCGACAAACCATCGTAGCGTTAATAAAAGGAAAATGTATTGACTAAAGAAGTATTATTAAAACCAGAGAAACCTCCATCCGCATAGAAGCTAAGATGAGACAAAATGATATTACATTTCCTAGATCATGGTCGCTTAATAAGATTGACTATAAACAAGAATAACCTACTCACATATAAGACATATGTTTCTCAAAACGTTTAAAGGAGAATTATGTTTTAAAGGACTAAAACTATGAACTACGAAACCTTTTTCTAAAATGAGAAACTTGAGCATTGAAATTAGGCAAACTTGAACGTTTGGAAAATAAGGTTGTTACTTGATTTTACAAAGGAAAGCATTTTGGTTTACTTAACAATGTTAGTCACTCCAATTTTATACTACGTATCGGGTGACCTTTGTAAAAGAAATGGATCTTAAAAGGAATTTAACGGACGTAGTACTCTAAGGTTAAAATCCGACGTTGACATAAAATGAAAGTACCTTGAGTCGTGTGTAACTTGCTTATACTTGTTGTTATGAAACTTGACCATGTTACGTGATAGCCTTGTTGTGTAAGTACCGTGTTCTACTCGACTACCGGCTCATCCGGAATGTATATCACTTGACTACCGGGTCATCCGAATGTATATCACTTGACACGGCTCATCCGAATGTATTTCACTCGACTACCGGCTCATCCGAATGTGTTTCACTTGATTACGGTTCATCCGGAATGTATTTCACTGAGGACCGGTTCATCCGAATGTATTTCACTTGACTACCGGTTCATCCGAATGTATTTCACTCGACCACGGTTCATCCGGAATGTGTTTCACTTGACACGGTTCATCCGAATGTATTTCACTTGAGGACCGGCTTCATCCGAATGTATTTCACTGACTACGGCTCATCCGGAATGTATTCCACTCGACCACGGTTCACGGGATGAACCGAATGTATTCCACCCTTTTCTATATTGGGTCCATAAGATGGGCCGAGACCGTTATACGTATCACATGATTTGTACCTAGATCGCCGGCGGTGAGGAAGGAGTTCCACGTACGGAGGATGACTTTAGGCGTGAGTCACGACTTGACATGATCGCTTCTATGTTGTGAATCGTAGTTTGGTTATCATACATGTCTCCCGCTTTATATAGACTATTATGATTTCATTTACTGATTTTACGCTTTCACATACTTGGTACTGTCAGATCGACTCCTTCGGGCGCGTTCACGCCGCAGTAAAAGGTACATCGGCCGCCGATCCCCGCTTAGGATCACCTTTCAACAGATTGGGAAGCTCCGTTCCTTCAGAGGCTTATCTTTTGGTATGTTACCCGAGTCAGATGCTTATACATTCTGTGGTATGGCGGCCTCCCGCCATACCGTTGTAAAATCTTAGAGTGCAGAGTAATCGCCAAGTGTGGTTTGTAAAAAGGATAACTGTCGTATTTATGTATATATGATGAAGGCAAATCGCTTTGGTTGGTCTGTTTATTTATCTTTTCTCTTAATTCATGTTCATGTTTCTATTTCCGCTGATTTTCTCTGATGTTGTATCACTAGGGTGCCCGGGGTAAGGCACCAGTCACGGGCCCGGGTTCGGGTCGTGACATTTAGCTCCTACTCCGCGCCCGACCCGCTCCAAACAACCCTTAGAAGTTCTAACCAACTTCTACTTATTACTCCAACTAACCATGGAGATTTTCCTTGTGGTTTCGGTTTTGTGACTAAGGGAAGTATAATAGTATTTCGGTTTTTCAGATAGTATAACCTTAGAATACTACAAGGTATATGGCTAAGGTAATTTGGGCATTATAACAATACTTTTGAGAGTATTTCTACCAAGAGGGGTGTATTAGACGAGACAACTAGGCTAGTGGGGTACCCCACTACCACACTACTAGAGAGGGGAGGGCTCTCGCCAAGGGGAGGGGAAGGCTCTGACGAGAACCACAAGAAGGAAGAGGAGGGATTTTAACACTTAGAAGATTTTAGGATGAAGAAAGTCTTCAACATGTGTGGTATTTATAGCAACCAATGGCCAACCAATGGCCAAGATCTTGCCAAGTGCAAGGCAAGTGTAGGCCAAGATCTTGCCAAGTGCACCCTAGCCAACTAACACACAAAAATATCCTACCAACTCCCTTGACCAACAAGGCCAATCGTCCAACCTCCTTTACCGCCCACTCACGCCCGCTAATGAGAGGGTGCCAAGTGGCGCCTCTTGTTGCCCAACATGTTTCGTCTCTGGAAAAATCCGTAAAATTAAAAATGACATAGCCGGAAATTCCCTACGAAAGTCGTGGAAACGCTTTCATTTAAAAACGACTCTAATCGTGTTGTGCACAAAATTAATTCGCCAAGCCTAATTAAAAGTTTCAAATTTTCTACGCACGCCCTTCGCATATACTGAAATACGGCATAACATTCTCCTCCTTAGAAACATTCGTCCGAATGTTCCTTCTAGGTCTCGAACAAGCGTGCGCCAAGATAGTCTTCACCACTATACTTACGAGAACAAACTCGCCACACATGGCCACGAACCAACTGCGCAAAATGCTTACATCCAAGTCCACGAGGAAACACCTCTAACATCACCAAAAATGATACCACTTTTGTCACTTTGCTCGAGGCATTAACCTTCTCAGCGACCCAACAAATGGTACCGGCTGCACGCGATCACCAAGCCGCCAGACATTCGAACTCTTACTACATTTCGAGCATCGCTTAAAGATTCAAAACTCGGGTTACTATCCCTAACGTGGTCATCATTAATCGGGAACACTGGATGGATCTTCGATACTTCGAACATAACAATACGAAAGATCGGACGCATCGCCTCCTAAGTCGGACGGCAATCGCTAACATATAGGCAACCCGCCTATTCTTCACATGAACTCGTGCGGCCCAAAGTAACTCGGGCTAAGTTCCTCTGCTTTCCAAAACTCGTCACACCCAAACCGGGTGGTACCTTCAAGAAGACCGACTGGCCAACTCGAACTCTAAGCGTCGCCGCCGATTATCCGCACGATTTCTCCGAGCTTCCGGAACCTCTTCTAGACAAGCTTTACCCTATCCACGATCGGAACAAGCCTGAACCAACTATCTGAATCTTGCCAACATCGAACCAATCGACCGACAACTTACACTTCCGCCCCTACAAGGCCTCATAAGGCGACATTCAAAAACTGAAATGGTAGCTTAAACACTCCCTCCACAGGAGACAACAATCCCCACAACTACCTCTGAAATACACACACTGGCCCGAGGGCGATGCGATTTTGAGACTCACCTGAGTCTTAACCCTGCTTGGTAAAACTTCCAGAAACCAAAAACAGTCGTACCCTGGGCTCCACTGTCTGCCATAAGGTGAAGGTAGGCACCTCGTGCAGCCTTACAACCTTTCTGATAGATCAATACTGCCGAGTAAACGGTCTTTGTTAGAAAACAAGACGGCTGACCTCCTCGGCCCGACTACTGGTCGAATGCATCCACGAACTCGTACGCTGGTTAACTAAACTTGGGCCTAACACCTCGTGACTTACCACAAGGCGGGACCACCACGCATCGACCCCACCACCAAACATGCCGCGGGTTGACCCGCAACGCGGCCTCAACCCGACCCGGCAACGCGCTAAACGCTAGCTCTCCGAAGGAAAACTCTCACTAATCACGTTACGAAAACCTAGCGGTCTTCTTAGCTCAACTACCCTCTTTCATTCTACACTACTCAGGGACTTATCCCGTAAACATAGTTCACGTGCACTATGCACTCCTATAAGGGTCAAACCTGAACACTACACCTTTACTCGAGATGGCCTTACCTCTAAGGTCTCTACGTATAAAACTCTAAGGCTCACACCTTCTCTATCCCCCAAAATCTTTCTCGGTTAACCCACCATGATTTCTAATCCCTACTAACACACTGCTATCAGAACATAGCACTTAAGGTATACTTACCTTATCACACATACCGATCTCTAGAGGGTTAAGGATATATCTATATCTACTGCTTCACTCCCCTTAGTCGTTCAAATCAAACCTGCCCCGTAGGGCGCATAGCTAAGGAAGATGACAAACTACCCACCGATCCTGAAGGCTAAGTCCTCCCGCAAGGACACTCTTTCGACATCAGACCCTGACGGTCATAGGTACAACAAGTACCAACTAAAAGGCGACATTCCCTGGGATGACGCCTGCCACACTGTGAACACTGAGAAAAACTGAATCCGGATGGCTGGAACCTTCGTGTAATGGTGAACCGGAAGCTCTGGAGCTCTGACTAACTTCTGCATACCCCGAACGTCCTGAACCCTGTGGAGGACCTTTCTGCACTGGTGGATGTGCATAATCTAATCACGCGAGGTGACTCGACTCAAAAGTTACCAGCGACCTTGCCGCTCGCCCTCTTCTCGCCGCCCTTCGTTAACCCGCCGATCTCTACGCTTTCGGCACGCGCATAAGCCCATACACGTGCCATGCCCAAGCCTAATCAAGAACTTACTCTTGCACAACCTTCTCGCTGATACTCATCAAGACTCGCAGACATCGATACTCTCTGGTAGCCAAATCCATAGCTAGTAATGTGGTCGCTTTTTGCAATCTATATTCTCTGCTTCTGGCCGTGGAACCGGCGTTCAAACATCATGGCCGCAGTAGAAACTGCCGCCGCCGTGCTAAACTCTGCTGGGGCTAGTGACGTCGCAAAACTCCCCGAATGAAGCACCACCCCAGGTGATGATTGGGTCTGTGCCCACGTAACCCTATGTACTCTACTCGCAGCTCCCTCGGCTGCCTTGCCTCTCGGGCCGGTTGCACGCGAGGCATAACGGTAAGTGGAAAGAAATACGTTAGAGGTCCAACTTACAACACGCTCTAAGGCACGATCTCGGAGTGAGAAGAAATAGAAACCAATCCTAAATATCCTATAGCCTCCTCGATTATTGTGGTGCACAACACACCGATAATCAAGACTTCCATCGATACGCCTGTAGACACTTTCCGAGGATTAATCGCTCGATACCACTTTGTCACGACTAATCCGGCCCGCGATCGTGTCTTACCCCGCACCCTAGTGACACAACATCGAGTAATCACGAACATAAAGACAATACATGAAACCAATGTAATATGACGGTGAAATAAGAAGACAAAGCAACTAAAAACGGTTACCTTCAAGATATATATAAATAGCAATTTGAACAAGCATAACCTCTTACAAATTCTGCCCACAACAAGCATTTCTGCACTTACGAATAATATGACAACAACGACGGACAGTGGCTCTCGCCATACCTCGAATGTAAGCACCTACAATCAATGTGGACTATACTAAGATAAGCCTCCGAGAAACGGAGCTTTCTAAATGCCGAATCGTGACCAAGAGCGAGGATCACGATCGATGTAACTTACTCGCGGCATGAACGCAGCCTCGGCGAGGTCAAGACATAACAAAAGTATGTGAAATCAAATAAATATCAGAAATGAAATCATAGTAGTCTATATAAAGCAGAGACATGTATGATAACCAAACTACGATCACAATAAATAAACAAATATGTCAAGTCGTGACTCACGCCTCAAAGTCATCCTCACGCCCGTGAGCTCCTTCCTCACCGGCAGCCTAGGTACAAATCATGTGATACGTATAATGTGTCTCGCCCATCTTATGGACCCAATATAGAAACGTGTGGAATACATTCTGATGAACCCAGAGTCGATGAAATACATTCGGATGAACCTAGTCAAGTGAAATACATTCTGATGAACCCAGAGTCGAGTGAAATACATTCCTGATGAACCTAATCAAGTGAAATACATTCGGATGAACCTAATCAAGTGAAATACATTCGGATGAACCTAATCAAGTGAAATACATTCGGATGAACCAGAATCAAGTGAAATACATTCGGATGAACCTAATCAAGTGAAATACATTCTGATGAACCTAATCAAGTGAAATACATTCGGATGAACCTAGAGTCGAGTGAAATACATTCGGATGAACCGGTAGTCGAGTGAAATACATTCCGGATGAACCTAGAGTCGAGTAGAACACAATAATTGCATAACAAGGCTATCACACGTAACATGGTCACGCTTTCATAACGACAAGCATAGGCAAGTTATACACGACTCAAGGTACTTTCATTTTATATCAAAGTCCGGATTTTAACCCTAAAGTACTACGTACGTTAAATTCCTTTTAAGATCCATTTCTTTTACAAAGGTCACCCGATACCCGTAGTATAAAATTAGAGAGACTAACATTGTTAAGTAAACCAAAATGCTTTCCTTTGTAAAATCAAGTAACAACCTTATTTTCCAAACGTTCAAGTTTGCCTAATTTCAAATGCTCAAGTTTCTCATTTTAGAAAGTGGTTTCGTAGTTCATAGTTTTAAATCCTTTAAAACATAATTCTCCTTTAAACGTTTTGAGAAACCTATGTCTTATAAGTGAGTAGGTTATTCTTGTTTATAATCAATCTTATTAAGCATCCATGATCTAGGAAATGTCATTTTGTCTCATCTTAGCTTCTATGCAGATGGAAGTTTCTACTGGTTTTAATAATACTTAATCACAAAACATTTCCTTTTATTAACGCCGCAGTTGGTTTGTCGATACACATTCGATTCAAATCAAGAAACATTCTTAAGCCGTTATTACCCAACTTCCCATAAAGCTAGTATAACTCTTAAGTTTTCAAAACCAAGTATTACTTCTTCTTTCAAATGATTCAAAAATCTTTTGAAATACTTCAAGTTCTTTATTAACACATAACAAGCCGCTTATAGTTCAAATCGATTACCTTTTCAAAACCACAAGTATTTTCTTACCAACATAAAGTCGTTATAACCAACTTCCCATAAAGCCGTTATAACACTTTATGTTTTAAACCAATCAAATACATTTAGCACTTCAGACGTCTACCGTACTACATAGTTCACACATATCATGCTAGAAGAGATAGGAAGAGGTTCACATACCTCGCGACGCAGTATCGACTAATAGCAAAACGCCCAAGTACCTCCAACCGTCGGCTACTCCTTAAGTCAAGTAGATCGCGCCACACGTAGTACTTCAACCTATAAGGCCACAAGGCGCTTTATTAACATTTAGACCTCATCGTAGAACATTCTACCAAAAATTAAGAAGACCTCCCCGCAAATCGCAGAAATCTCCTCCTCTATCGAGGCCGGCTATCAAGCCAACCAGGGGGGGGGGGGTTCATACATCTAACCGGACGTGCAAAATTATACCTCACCGAAAAGCTAAACAAGTCATCAGAATACACCCCTATGTAATTACGCCAAGACTCTTCTTTCGAAAAGGTTTCTTATATTCAGGCTTAAGTCAAAAGACATTGCCGATAACAAAGTTCAGTTCTATATATAGTATACTTCAACTATATAGTCTAACAATCATGTAATTTCCAATTACAATAGAGGGACAAGATATTTACCTCGATAAGCCCATAATTATCCGAGTTTAAATGTCGATCCTGAGCAAGGTTTAGCTCCTACTCCGTGCGCTCCGACCCGCTCCAAACAACCCTTAGAAGTTCTAACCAACTTCTACTTATTACTCCAACTAACCATGGAGATTTTCCTTAGGGTTTCGGTTTTGTGACTAAGGGAAGTATAATAGTATTTACGGTTTTTCAGATAGTATAACCTTAGAATACTACAAGGTATATGGCTAAGGTAATTTGGGCATTATAACAATACTTTTGAGAGTATTTCTACCAAGAGGGGGGGTGTATTAGACGAGACAACTAGGCTAGGGGGGGGGTACCCCACGGCCACACTACTAGGAGAGGGGGTGAGGGCTCTCGGCCAAGGGGGAGGGGGAAGGCTCTTGGACGAGAACCACAAGAAGGAAGAGGGAGGGATTTTAACACTTAGAAGATTTTAGGATGAAGAAAGTCTTCAACATAGGGTGGTATTTATAGGCCAACCAATGGCCAACCAATGGCCAAGATCTTGCCAAGTGCAAGGCAAGTGTAGGGCCAAGATCTTGCCAAGTGCACCCTAGCCAACTAACACACAAAAAATATCCTACCAACTCCCCTTGACCAACAAGGCCAATCGTCCAACCCTCCCTTTACCGCCCACTCACGTCCGCCAATGAGAGGGTGCCAAGTGGCGCCCTCTTGTTGGCCCAACATGTTTCGTCTCTCGGAAAAACTGAAAATTAAAAATGACATCGCCGTAAATTCCCTACGAAAGTCGTGGAAACGCTTTCAAAAAACGACTCTAATCGGGTGTTGTGCACAAAATTAATTCGGCCAAGCCTAATTAAAAGTTTCAAATTTTCTACGTACGTCCCTTCGTACATACTCTGGAAATACGGGGCATAACAGGTTTGGAGCTAAGACTTGCTTTGAAACGACTTTAAAATTTTGGATATTGTTGGGCTAGTATTAAGGTAATGCGCCTTAGACTCTTTGTGAATTTGATTGTTATGTATATATGATATTATACATATATTGGAAGTATTTTACGGACTTGTTACTTTGGACTTCTTTTACTTATTGTTATTTTGAAGGCGAGATAGTAAACCGCGTTACCGTTTGGGCGCGTAATCCCCTTCTTTTACTTATTGTTATTTTGAAGGCGAGATAGTAAACCGCGTTACCGTTTGGGCGCGTAATCCCCTTCTTTTACTTATTGATATTTTGAAGGCGAGATAGTAAACCGCGTTACCGTTTGGGCGCGTAATCCCCTTCTTTTACTTATTGTTATTTTGAAGGCGAGATAGTAAACCGCGTTACCGTTTGGGCGCGTAATCCCCTTCTTTACTTATTATATTTATGAAGGAGAGATTGTTAATCGCGTTCCGTTTGGGCGTGTTATCCCCTTCCTTACTTATCGGAATTTTTGCGCCACGTTAGTTACTATTATCGGGCTTTGTTAAAAATGAAGAATTGAGTAAAAACGGGGGAAGTGCTGCCCAATTTTCCGTAAACTAAGTGAAGTCTCACTTAGAGGAATTCCACGAAAAACTAGAAGTTAATAGTCATGTTTTGACTATTATAGGTTGACACTCTGCACACGACATATCCGACTTGGCAACTGGATTTAGCCGAGGAGGTATGTGATTCTTCCTATCCCTTTGAGCATGATATTTTCCAAATATATATATAGTACGGTAGACGTACGGGTGTTAGATTGAACTTGGTTTTACTTTGATATCTTTGGACTGGAGTTCTAAATAATAAGAATCTTGAATATTTCAAAAAGAGTTATGAATCATTTTCGGAAGAAAAGTAATACTGGGTTTTACAAAAAGCTTAAGGGTTATACTAGCTTTGTGGGAAGTTAAGTATAACGACTTAAAAGATAAGAAACAGTTTTTATTATTTGTTTATCAAATGCTTGAAATATTGTCTGAAGGTATGATAAGTTGGTTTGATAGACATGTTATGATACCTCGTGTGTTAGTATCTTGTAACGCCTACGTAAGGAGGTTATTCTTGTTATGCTTATATTGTTCAACGATTAGTCGTTGTGCTCGATTATTGTGATGATTGTATAACTAGGTTATTCTTATTGTGCTTATATTGTTTAACGATTAGCCGTTATGCTAGTATTGTACCACCCACCTCTTGACATGTTATACCGGGGGTTAAGCTGCTCGACGCGAGAATGCCTCATGCGGTCCAGGGACCTATGCGAGCTACGAGTTTCGTGTTAGTGTGCGAGGAATACCTCACGCGTCTATGTGGGCTACGCGACTACGCAGAGTCGGGACGATGCCGAGGAGAGCTACCTCGATGCGAGAAATACCTCACGCGGGCCTAGGTGGCCTATGCGATCGCGGAGTCCAAGATTAGGCATGCATAATGATACTATGGGCGATTGGCCTTGCTTCGATCATTCGCGCCTAGAAAAGACTCGCATAAGATACCTATTATTGCTCTTGGTTGTGATGTGGCACTACGTGTCGTTAACTCGGTTGTTTTCATACATACTTGTGAATTGGTTTTAAAATGTTATTGTTTTATATGTATATATCTGCCTTACAGCTTCACATACTTGGTACTGTTATCGACTCCTTCGGGCCGCTCATGCCGCAGTAAAGGGAAGCAGTAGCGGATCCTCGCCTTAGGATCTTTACTCGTGTCGTGAGCTCCATTTTTCCGAGGCTCGACTTTTGGTATGGTTTTCCACGGTGTTGTAGATGTTTTGTACATTCAGGGTATGACGGCCCCGCCGTCGTAGTGTTTACATTTCCTTAGAGGTCTGTAGTCCTGTCGCATTTTGGGATTGTAACTGTTCACTATTGGGTAATGATATATATGCCGAAAGGCAACTTTTCCTTGGATAGACTATTCTTACTTTTATTATTTCATGTCTTGGTTATGTTCCGCCGTTACTCGATGTTTAGCTACTGGGTGTCCGGTAAGGCACGACCACGCCCGAACGGATCGTGACAAAAGTGGTATCGAGCGTTAATCCTCGGAAAGTGTCTGCATCGCGTGTTAGAAGAGTCTTGATTGTCGGTGTGTTGTGCACCACATCTATAATCGTGAGGTCGCAGGACATTTAGGATTGGTTTCATTCTTCTCACTCGAGATCGTGCCTTAGAGCGGTGTTATAGGTTAGACCTTCCGACAAATTTCTCTTTCTTACCGCTATGCCTCCACGTAAGGCAACCCGGCCTGTATGGGCAAGGCAGCCGAGGGAGCTTCTAGTAGTACACAGAGAGTCACGAGGGCTCAGGCCCAACCCTTACCCGAGGTAATACCTCCGACGGCGAGTTCCACAGCATCGCCGGCCCCAACAGAGTTTAGGGCCGCAGCAGAGGTCGCTAAAGCCACGCAAGACCGAGCCCCAACCCCACACCGGGCAGGACATGGGTTACAAGGAGATAGCCCAGTTATTGGCCAGAGTCGTGGCGAGGCACGAGGATAGGCTGGATGCAGCAGTTCCAGTCCCAGTAGTGCCCATAGTTCACCCGAGGTCAGATGGTTTGAGACTTCGGGACTTTGTGAGTTGCGGACCGCCAGAGTTTTATGGGTCGAGGCCTGAGGATGATTCACAGGAGTTCATCAGACAGTTACAGCGGATCATGAGAGTGATCAAGGCGTTGGAGACCGAGTCAGTGGTCTTAGGTTCACATCGGCCGCGCGATACCGCAGCCGATCGTTTGATTCTCGAGCTGTCCCGGGGAGCAGCGCCCACCGCTTGGGACGAAGTTCTCAGAGGCATTTCTTGCTCACTTCTTGCCTCCGCATGGCGAGGGCACGAGCCGATTTTTGATGCTAAGGTAGAGGCGCACGCCGAGTACAATGTGTAGTTCGACTCGTTGGATCGGTATGTCTCCGCGACCGTAGCAGATATGGAGGACCGAGTGCACCGTTACGCCACGTGTCTTGATGACTACTTGGCGAGTCTTGCTCGTGTGTAGCTCTTCACGCATAGACATTGCCCGCACGCAGCTCATGCACTCGTGCGGCGAGCGCAGGCGCATCGCCGATGATATCGCCAGGAAGGCCAGACGCCGTGGTCCTTGGTAGTCCTCGAGGTGGGCGACCAAAGAACGAGTAGATTTGCACCTCACCGGCTCGAGCACCCCACACCATCTTCGTGACCGACAGGGTATTCGGCGTGTCGTGGCCCTGTGACTTCAGACTTCCAGGTAGCAGCGTGCTAACCAATCGAGACCACCTTCCTCTCGGTGTTCGATGTGGAGATCCCATTTCGAAATGTGGTAATGCAAGGGAGTTTGTTTCACTTGTGGCCGCAGGTCACTTTGCAGAGACTGTCCGACTGGCGCGGCGCAGATAGCAGAGTTCACCCTACAGGTCTTTTGCGGATCTTCATCTCCTATAGCTTACTCGCCCTGCAGGCGTGGTTCTCATGGGCCAGCAGGTCGCGATAGAGGTCGTGGCAGGGGTGCTAGTTCCAGCGGTCCTCAGAACCGCATTTATGCCATGTCCAGCCGCCAGGACCAGGATGCGTCGCCGAATGTCATCACAGGTACTTTATCAGTTTCGTGTTGCGACGTATATGCCTTGATAGATCCAGGTTCTACCTTGTCCTATATATCCCCCCTTATTGCTAGTAGGATAGGGATAGAGCCTGAGTCTATAGACCCTTTTGAGGTAGCTACGCCTGTGGGGGATTCGGTAGCAGCTGAGCAGGTATATAGAGCTTGCCCAGTGACTATATGCAGTCGTCAGACCCTAGCCGACTTGATAGAGTTGGATATGACCGATTTTGATGTGATCATGGGTATGGATTGGCTAGCTTCTTGTTACGCCAATGTAGACTGTAGGAAACGATTGGTACGGTTCCAGTTTCCGGGGGAGCCGGTTATCGAGTGGGAGGGGAACACTTTGTCGCCGAGGGGTAAGTTTATTTCCTACCTCAAGGCCAGGAAGATGGTTCAGAAGGGGTGTATCTACCATCTCGTCCGGGTATTTGATACGGAGGCGGCGACACTGCACCTACGGCCCGATAGTCGAGAGTTTCGGATGTGTTCTCGACGACCTCGTATCTCTCCCAGAGGAGATAAAGTTTTGCATTGATACTCTGCCTGATACTCGACCTATATCCATTCTTCCATATCGAATGACACCTGCCGAGTTGAGAGAACTGAAGGACCAGCTGAGCGATTTGCTGGAGAAAGGCTTCATTAGGCCTAGTGTTTCTCCCTGGGGAGCGCCAGTATTGTTCGTGAAGAAAAAGGATGGGATGCTGCGTATGTGCATTGATTACAGGCAGCTGAACAAGGTGACTATTAAGAACAGATACCCCCTTCCTAGAATCGATGACTTGTTCGACTACCCAGTGGAGTGCGAGATGTTTCTCTAAGATAGACCTACGATCTGGTTACCATCAGGTGCGAGTTAGGGAGTCGGATATCCCTAGGACTGCGTTTCGGACCCGGTACGGGCACTATGAGTTTAGGGTCATGTCTTTCGGCTTGACCAATGCTCCGGCGGTATTCATGGATTTGATGAACCGAGTGTTCAAACCATTTTTGGATACGTTCGTCATAGTATTCATTGATGACATCTTGATTTATTCTCGCTCGGAGCAGGACCATGCAGATCATTTGAGGACGGTGCTGAGAGTCTCCCGGGACCAGCAGTTATACGCCAAGTTTTCAAAATGTGAGTTTTGGTTAGCTTCGGTGGCGTTCTTAGGACACATTGTAGGGACTGATGGTATTCGGGTAGATACGGTAAAGATCGAGGCAGTCAAGAGTTGGTCTAGACCTACTACCCCGACGGAGGTGCGCAACTTTTTGGGCCTTGCGGGTTACTACCGGAGGTTTGTGGAAAAGTTTGCTTCTATTTCAGCACCTTTGACCAAACTGACTCAGAAGGCAGCTAAGTTTCAGTGGACGGATGCTCATGAGAAGGGCTTTCGATTAAAAGAGAAGTTGACAACCGCCCCAGTTCTTACTCTTCCAGAGGGGCCAGACGGCTATGCGATTTATTGTGACGTGTCGGGCGTCGGGCTTGGATGTGTGTTGATGCAGCAGGGCAAGGTTATAGCTTACGCATCTCGACAGATCAAGAAGCATGAGAAGAACTACCCCACACATGACTTGGAGTTGGCAGCAGTGATTCACGCCTTGAAGATCTGGAGACATTATTTGTATGGAGTTCACGTGGACATTTACACCGACCACAAGAGCCTCCAGTACATCTTCAGCCAGAGGGAGCTGAACTTGCGGCAGACGATGGTTGGAGCTACTCAAGGATTATGATGTCGATATCTTATACCACCCAGAAGGCCAATGTAGTGGCGATGCCCTTAGTCGTAGGTCGATGGGTAGTCCGCCGATGTTCACCAGACAGGAGGGGCATGGTCCGCGAGTTACATCGGCTAGCGAGCCTTGGAGTCCAATTGATTGATTCTGATGATAACGGGGTTCGGGTTCGAGAGGTTGCCGAGTCTTCCATCATCGAGGAGGTGAAAAGGCGACAGTATGAGGATTCGGTTATGACACGGTATCATGATACGACTCTTCATGAGGAAGCGGTCCTGGAGGTAGCACGATGGGGTGCTAAGGTTTGAGGCGTGTGTGTTCCAGATATTGCAGACTTGACGGCAGGTTCTAGGGGAAGCACACAACAAGACGCTACTCTATCCATCCGGTCGACAAAGATGTACCACGACCTCGCATCTTTGTATTGGTGGCGGGACTACCAAGAGACGCGTTGCACTTTTTGCTCGCCCGAGCGAGTTGTCAGCAGGTCAAGGTAGAGCACCAGAGGCCTGGTGGGTTGTTACAGGCTATAGATATTCCGACATGGAAGTGAGAGGTGATCAACATGGATTTCATTACAGGATTACCTCGCACTCAGAGGAAGCATGATTCTATCTGGGTTATCGTCGACAGGCTGACGAAATCAACCTACTTTCTTCCCATCAGGACGACTTTTTCGGCCGAGGATTACGCCAGACTTTACATCCGAGAGATCGTGAGACTGCATGGGGTCCCTATATCTATCATATCTGACCGAGGAGCCCAGTTTACGGCTAACTTCTGGAGGTCTTTCCAGAAGGGATTAGGGACGCATGTGAGCCTCGATCGCATTCCATCCCGCATCGATGGACAGCAGAGCGCACTATCCGCACACTCGAGGATATCTCGCGAGCCCGTGTTATTGACTTCAGGTAGCCGGGAGGATCATTTTCCACTGGTAGAGTTTGCGATAACAACGGCTACCACTCCGGTGTCGGATGGCGCTCACGAGGCCTTATATGGGAGGAAGTGCAGGTCACCGATAGGCTGGTTTGATGTAGGGGAGGTACAGTTAGTCGGTCCAAACTTGGTTCAGCAGGCAGTGGATAAGGTGAAGCTTATCCAGGAGCGGTTATTGATACCGAGTCGGCGTAAGTCGACGCAGATCATCGGCGTCGACATTTGGAGTTTGAGGTTCTTGATTGGGTTTTTCAAGGTATCACCCACGGCGGGTGTGATGAGGTTTGGCAAGAGGGAAGCTCACCAAGGTACATTGGGCCTTATCAGATTGTCCGTAGAGTAGGCAAGGTTGCCTATGAGTTGGATCTGCCGTCCGATCTGGAGGCAGTACATCCAGTTTTTCATGTTTCTATGCTGAGGAGATGTATCGGAGATCCGTCTAGAGTGCACCTGGTTGATGATGTCCAGGTGACAGAGGAATTATCGTATGAGGAGATCCTCAGAATGATACTTGACCGGCAAAGTTAGACGACTGCGGACAAAGGATGTGGCTTCCGTCAAGGTCTTGTGGCGGAACGAGAACAGAGAGGAAATGACGTGGGAAGCAGAGGAGGACATGAGGCAAAAGTATCCCCACCTATTCCCCACACCTCAAGGTAACTCACTTTCATACCGGTTAATTTAAATTGTCATATGTACTTAGGTATTCTGTTGTGGCCATATGTGGCATTTTGCTAATTGTTCGAATTATGGGGGACTATGTCGTTATCTAAGTTATTTTGAATCTTGGAGGAACATTCGGGACGAATGTTTCTAAGGGGGGAGAATGTTATGCCCCGTAGTTTCGGAGTACGTATGTGAGGACGTACGTACGAATGTATAGGCCCTAATTAGGGTAAGAATGATAGAATTGTTTTCCGACGAAAGTTATTTCGAACCTTGTGAAAGAATTTACGCTTTCAATATTTTTACGACTATGGAATTTTTCCGAAAGATAAAATATTTTGGACCAATAGGAGGGCGACATGTGTCACCCATAGATTGGTCCAAGTGGACGAAAATGGGTGGACAACTTGGCAAGACAAGTGGCCAACAAGTCTTGCCAAGTTGGCATGGCTTGGACGACAAAATGGAAGGATTTGGGCAAGTCTTGCTTAGTCAAGACTTGCCTAACTTTTGTAAGACAAGTGTGGGAAAGATCTTACACACTTCATCTCCACCCTACACTTGTGTTAATCCCCTCCCTTGGTTGTGCTATATAAACCCCCTAAGTAGATGAAATCATCCACACTTAAACATTACAAGTCTTGGAAAATATTTTCCTCTCCCTTCATCCCTAGTTGATCTCGTCTAAACAGCCCCCTCCCCTACCTAAAGTTGTCCAAAAACTCTTAAACTTATAAGTGTTCTTCCTTAGTATGTTAGGAAGATCACCAACCAAGAGTTGGATAAGATTTTCACACCCATAGCCTCTAAAACACCACCAAAACCGAAACTGGACAGTTTTGAAGACTAAGTGTTCTTTACCTTTTGGAGTCAAATTCTTGAATAGAAGTTGGTTGGAACTTCTAAGGGTAAACTATGGTGAGTTAGAACACAAGAAATTGGAGCTAAAACACAAAGGTTTGGAGCTAAGACTTGCTTTGAAACGACTTTAAAATCTTGGATATTGTTGGGCTAGTATTAAGGTAATGCGCCTTAGACTCTTTGTGAATTTGATTGTTATGTATATATGATATTATACATATATTGGAAGTATTTTACGGACTTGTTACTTTGGACTTCTTTTACTTATTGTTATTTTGAAGGCGAGATAGTAAACCGCGTTACCGTTTGGGCGCGTAATCCCCTTCTTTTACTTATTGTTATTTTGAAGGCGAGATAGTAAACCGCGTTACCGTGTGGGCGCGTAATCCCCTTCTTTTACTTATTGATATTTTGAAGGCGAGATAGTAAACCGCGTTACCGTTTGGGCGCGTAATCCCCTTCTTTTACTTATTGTTATTTTGAAGGCGAGATAGTAAACCGCGTTACCGTTTGGGCGCGTAATCCCCTTCTTTACTTATTATATTTATGAAGGAGAGATTGTTAATCGCGTTCCGTTTGGGCGTGTTATCCCCTTCCTTACTTATCGGAATTTTTGCGCCACGTTAGTTACTATTATCGGGCTTTGTTAAAAATGAAGAATTGAGTAAAAACGGGGGAAGTGCTGCCCAATTTTCCGTAAACTAAGAGAAGTCTCACTTAGAAGAATTCCACGAAAAACTAGAAGTTAATAGTCATGTTTTGACTATTATAGGTTGACACTCTGCACGCGACATATCCGACTTGGCAAGTGGATTTAGCCGAGGAGGTATGTGATTCTTCCTATCCCTTTGAGCATGATATTTTCCAAATATATATATAGTACGCTGCAGACGTCTGGTGTTAGATTGAACTTGGTTTTACTTTGATATCTTTGGACCGAGTTCTAAATAATAAGAATCTTGAATATTTCAAAAAGAGTTATGAATCATTTTCGGAAGAAAAGTAATATTGGGTTTTACAAAAAGCTTAAGGGTTATACTAGCTTTGTGGGAATTTAAGTATAACGACTTAAAAGATGAGAAACGGTTTTTATTATTTGTTTATCAAATGCTTGAAATATTGTCTGAAGGTATGGTAAGTTGGTTTGATAGACATGTTATGATACCTCGTGTGTTAGTATCTTGTAACGCCTACGTAAGGAGGTTATTCTTGTTATGCTTATATTGTTCAACGATTAGTCGTTGTGCTCGATTATTGTGATGATTGTATAAAGAGGTTATTCTTATTGTGCTTATGTTGTTTAACGATAAGCCGTTATGCTAGTATTGTACCACCCACCTCTTGACATGTTATACCGGGGGTTAAGCTGCCCCCCGATGCGAGGAATGCCTCATGCGGGTCCAGGGACCTATGCGAGCTACGGAGTTCCGTGTTAGTGTGCGAGAATACCTCACGCGGTCATGTGGCTACGCGACCACGAGTCGGGGCGATGCCGAGGAGTAGCTACCCGATGCGAGAAATACCTCACGCGCCTAGGTGGCCTATGCGGATCTGGGAGTCCAAGATTAGGCATGATAATGTCACGACCAACCCGCCCGTGATCGTGCCTTACCCGCACCCAAGTAGTCATACATTAGAGTAATCACGAACATAAAACAATACATGAAACAAAATGTGAAATGAGACACATTTTACTTGAGAGAAAATCGCCTTTCGATATATATAAGTAATTACAAAGTTGAATGCTTTAATCCTTACAACCCCGCCACAACAAAGGTTACTGCACTTAAGATTTATACAACAACTATGACTAACAGGGCCCGCCATACCCCGAATGTACAAGAACCTCTGCACTGTGGTAACATACCAAAAGATAAGCCTCCAAGGAACGGAGCTTCCCAATACGCTGAAATGTGATCCTAAACGCGGATCGACAAATGATGTACCTTTACTGCGGCAGATGAACGCAGCCCCGAAGGAGGTCATAACAGTACCAAGTATGTGAAATCAGAATATCAGAAATGAAATCATAATAGTCTATATAAAGCAGAGACATATATGATAACCAAACTACAAGATACACATATAACAATTATATCAAGTCGTGGACTCACGCCTCCAAGTCATTACTCAAATATAACGATGGGTCTCACGCCCATAACATCAATCATGCGTGGAATACCTTCCTCACCGCCAGCCTATGATATGATAACACCAAGAAGTACACCGAACACCAAGTCCTACCGATGCCAAAGCCGTAATAACAATACAATACAACCAAACCACGAAGCTGACACGGGGCAAGTACGAAAGCCGACTACCAGATACCAAGGCCGAACAGTAAAACCTCATGGAGAGCTAGTCCATGGAATAACAATCCCAATGGAACCATACCCGCCACGATCGCGGTCAGTATGTCCAGAAGGAAACAACAAGACAGCAATCCCAATGGAACCATACCCGTGCGCCACACATCATGTCAGTATGTCCAAAAGGAAACAACTAGACAACAATCAAAATGGAACCATACCCGTGCGCCACGCATCGTGTCAGTATGTCCAAAGCGATTAGCAAAAATAATACTATCAACCGTGAGCGCACTGCGGAATTCTCCACATCGCCGCAGACGTCCGAGTAAGTTCTCAACAAGTCAACCGGCCCTCCATCGAGAGTATAGAAACACAATTCTTGCACAACAAAGGCTATCACAACAAGCATAGGCAAGTTTCACAACAACAAGCATAGGCAAGTTATACATAACTCAAGGTACTTTCATTTTATGCCAAAGTCCGGGTTTTAACCCTAAAGTACTACGTACGTTAAATTCCTTTTAAGAGATCCAGTCCTTTATAAAAAGTCACCCGATACCCGTAGTATAAAAATAGAGTGACGTACATCTTTTAAGTAAACCAAAACAACTTCCATACTGTCCTTTTTAAAACCAAATTAAGGCAATACCATGCCTTCTTTTTGGACAAAAACACTTCTCTTTAAAGTCAAGTTACTACATTAAAACCAATGATAAAACCCTTCTTTGTTCTCATAAAGTCGTTATAACTAATTTCCCATAAAGTCATATAACACTTTATGTTTTAAACCAATTTAAGACAAAACAATGCCTTTCTTTTCCCTAGAGTTCGGTTTGCCTAATTTCAATTACTCAAGTCTCTTTATTTTAGAAAAATTTCATAGTTCGATGTCTTAATCTCCTTTAAAACAATTGAGTAACATATGCCATAGGCGTGAGCAGTTTATTCTTATTTATAACCATTTATTAAAGCAGCCATGATCTAGAAAATGTAATATCATTTTGTCTCATCTTAGCTTCTATGCGGATGGAGGTTTCTACTGGTTTTAATAATACTTCATTATTCATTACATCTTCCTTTAATAACGCCGCTGGTTTGTGTTTACTCATTCCGATTTCAAATCAAGAAACATTTCTCCTTGTAAAAACCAAGTACTCATTACTCACGAATGAGGTTTCACACAAAATTCATATTAGTTCATTCAAGTCAAGTCTCTTATCTTTTAAGATTAAGTCTCTTAACTTCTAAAAATCAGTAAACCATTCTTTTTATCTCTCTTAAGACGTTATACCTAACTTCCCATAAAGCTAGTATAACTCTTATGTTTTCAAACCAAGTATTACTCTTCTTTCAAAAAGGTTTCTTAATCTTTTGAAATACTTCAAGATTCTTTATTATTCAGGCTTAAGTCAAAAGACATTGCCGTAACACTACATTCAGTTAAAACACGTACGTCTACCGTACTATATATATATTCCTTTTAAAGTATTTCAAGGTCTTTATTATTCAGGCTTAAGTCAAAAGACATTGCCGTAACACTACATTCAGTTAGCACACGTACGTCTATCATATTACATATACATATTATTCAGGCTTAAGTCAAAAGACATTGCCACACGTACGTCTACCGTACTATATATATATTCCTTTAAAATACTTCATGCTCAAGAGTATAGGAAGAATCACATACCTCGCGACGATTATCGACTATTAGCAAAACGCTCCACGGCTATAACCCGGCTAGCCTTGTCCACCTTCCAAGTAGTATATGCTACTCGCAGCACATTCAACCAATAAAGGTTATCAGTCTACTGTAAATACAGTCCTATGTAAGTACAGTTTAATCTTCTACTTATATATTCTTCTGATGCGATTTCAGTTCAAGTCTTTTCTGTAATATCCTTCTATTACAGTTCAATTCTCTTCTATGAATCTTATATTCATTTATATACTATTACAGTATGTAATTCCCAATTACAATAGAAGGACAGTAGTATTTACCTCGATGAGCCCAAAATTATCCAAGTTTAATGTCGCTCCTGAGCAACGTTAAGCTCCTACTCCGTGCGCTCCAACCCGCTCCAAACAACCCTTAGAAGTTCTACGCAACTTCTACTTAACACTTCAACCGACTATGAAGGTTTTCCTTAGGGTTTTATTTAGTGGCTAAAGGAAAGTATAATAGTATTTCCGGGCTCTACGTATAGAGGTAACTTTGGAAAGTACTACAAGGTATTTGGGCTAAAGTATTTGGGCATTATAACAATACTTGAAGAGTATTTCTATACCACAAAGGGGGGTATTATATGAAAACAACTAGGCTAGGGGGGGTGGTGTTCTCGGCCAACCACTAGGAGGGGGGGGGGAGCACCCTCTCGGCCAAGGCTTCGAGGGGGCTCCTCGCCAAGGCTTCTCGGGGGAGGGGAAGGCTTTGGACGAAATATCAAGAGGGAGGGAGTATTTTGAGACTTAGAAAGAATGCTCAAGTTTGGATGAAATAACTCTTCAACAAGGGGGGGGGGTATTTATAGGTCAAGAAATGGCCAACCAATGGCCAAGATCCATCCAAGTGTAAGGCAAGTGTAGGGCTAGATTTCAACCATGTGGACCTTATCCATCTACCACAACAACTTGCACAAAATATCCTACCAACTCCCTTGACCCCAATCGTCCACTTTGCCGTCCCTAAGCTTCCAATGTGAGGGTGACATGTCACACTCCCGTTGGTCCAAAATGTTTCGTCTCTCGGAAAAATCCGCAAAAATAATAATTGACATAGCCGGAGTTTTCCCTTCGCAAGTTTAGTAAAACGTTTCGTCGAAAAACGATTCTTTTCGGCACTTGTGTACAAATTCGCCACTTTGCCTACTTTAAGGCTCAAACTTCTACGCACGCCCCACGCACTACTGCGAAATACGGGGTATAACATTCTCCCCTCCTTAGAAACATTCGTCCCGAATGTTCCTTCTCAAGACGGATAACGATAAAGTTCCTCTAACAAGTTGCCAATGCCACACCTGGCCACGAAATAACACACGTTCTGTCCCTTCCTTACTCGTCGTGCCCTTCCCGAACACTTGAACTCTTCTAGTATACGTACCACACTTCAGTCATCGCTTCAGTTCCCAAAACTTTGGGGTCACCACCTCCAACTTGGTCATCTTACTAGCCTCAATCTCCCTTAAGGCCATTCCCGGCCTTCACGATCCGCTTCTGGTCGAACATATCCACGAACTCATACGATGGTCATCTAATCTTGGGCCTAGCACCCTCGTGACCCTACCACCTGGCGGACCACCCGTGACCCCACCTCGAAACAGGCCGCGGGTTGGCCCACAACATGGCCCCAACCCGACCCACTTAATGCATCAAGCTCTTGTTCCCCGATCCGGAACAATCTTACCTATACAGGTCATGAAAGCTACCACTTCCATTTTTCACTACCCAAGGAATTTTTCCCACAATACATTCTAGGCATAAAATACACTCCGACAAGGATCACTTGCAAAATCCTGTACTCAGGACGGCCTTACATCTAAGGTCTCCACTGTAATATTCTAAGGTTCATCATTATCTCACCCCCAGGCTTACCATTTCTCACTAACCAGGTTTTGAAATAATATTTTAGCACAAAGCTATCCGAACATAACACTTAACACATTATCATAACATCAATACATACAAGTCTTTAGAGGGGTAAGGATATACCTGTATCTACCGCTTTACTCTAATCACACTCACTGCACAGTGGCATATAGAAGGTGATGAACCAGCCATAGATCCCGTAGTCAGGCCGCCCACTGCTACCTCCGGCCGGACGTTTCCGCGAAATGGCCCTCGCTGCCGCATGTAAAACAAACTCCGAACTAGCACGACACTCCCACTATGGAGTCTACCACGCCACAACGAGGTAGGGTGACCTCACCGCTAACACCCCGCTTCTCGAAAATCTGAACCTCGAGCCCCGACCGCTCACGAATACTGGATGCCACAAGATTGTGAGGACCACTCAGATCGGGCGAGGCGCATAACTAGTCTGCCGAGGCGGTCCGCCTCGAAAGTCACCAAAGGACCTGCTGCTCGCCCTCTTCGCCGATCTTGGTCTTTCCGTCGATTTCTCCGCCTCACATCCAAGTGCATAAGCTGCGTGCGGGCAATGTCCATGCCCAACAAGAGCTACACCGAACAACTTTCGCTAGGTAATCATCGAGCCCGTAACATATCGGTGCACTCGATCCTCCATACTAGCCACTAACGCTGGGACGAACCGGGACAATGAGTCGAACTACACATTGTAATCACGAACAGTACGCCCGTTCTGCCGAAACACCAAAAATCTCGCCCGAGCCCTCCTCATCCGCGAGGCAAGAAGTGTGCAATAAATGCCTTTGAGAACTCGTCCCTATATATGGAAGTGCGTTCTCCCGACAGCTCCCACGAATCAAACCACGATCGCGGTATCACGCACCGATGCGAACTCAGACCACCGACTTCGGTCTCGATGCCTTGATCACTCATGATCCGTCAGAATCGCTTGATGAACTCGCAGATCATCCTCGTGCCTCGACCCATAAAACTCGCGGCTACATCTCGTAAAATCCCGTAGTCTCAAACTATCTCGAACTAGGGTGAACCATCGGTGCATCGAACTGCCGCTGGCCCAGCCTATCTCGAGTTCTGCCACAACTCGCCATTAATCGCCCACTTTGTAACCCATCTCCTCTCGCTTCCATCGCGGATCGAGGCTCGTGTCTTGGGGTCTTCAGAGATCGCCGCGCTCTACTCGCACTTCCCTTCGCTTGCCTTCTCGCCCGGTTGCCGCGCGAGGCATAATCGTAAAACGGCACGTCGGAGGGTCCAACTTATCACACACCTCTAAGGCACGATCTCGGAATGAGAAGAATGGAAACCAATCCTAAATGTCCTGCGGCCTCGATTATAGATGTGGTGCACAAAGACACCGATAATCAAGACTTACTAGACACGCCTCAGACACTTTCCGAGGATTAATCGCTTCGATACCACTTTTGTCACGACCGAACCGGCCCGTGGATCGTGCCTTACCCGGAACCCAAGTAGTCATACATCGAGTAATCACGAACATAAAAACAATACATGAAACAAAATGTGAAATGAGACACATTTTACTCGAGAGAAAATCGCTTTCGGCATATATAAGTAATTACAAAGTTGAGCAGTTTAATCCTTACAACCCCGCCACAACAAAGGCATGCACTTAAGATTTATACAACAACTATGACGGACAGTGGCCCCGCCATACCACGAATGTACAAAACCTACTGCACTCGTGGTAACATACCAAAAGATAAGCTCCAAGGAATGGAGCTTCCCAATACGAAATGTGATCCTAAACGCGGATCGACAACCGATGTACCTTTACTGCAGATGAACGCAGCCCGGCGAGGTCAAGACAACAGTACTAAGTATGTGAAATCAGAATATCAGTAAATGAAATCATAATAGTCTATATAAAGCAGAGACATGTATGATAACCAAACTACGATACACATATAACGATTATATCAAGTCAGGGACTCACGCCCTCCAAGTCATTACTCAAATATAACGATGGGTCTCACGCCCATAACATCAATCATGCCCGTGGAATACCTTCCTCACTGCCGGCAGTCTATGATATGATAACACCAAGAAGTACACCTGAACACCAAGTCCTACCTGATGCCAAAGCCGTACTAACAATACAATACAACCAAACCACGGGCGACACGGGCAAGTACGAAAGCCGACTACCAGATACCAAGGCCGAACAAAAAACCTCATGGAGAGCTAGTCCATGGAATAACAATCCCAATGGAACCATACCCGTGCGCCACGCATCGTGTCAGTATGTCCAGAAGGAAACAACAAGACAGCAATCCCAATGGAACCATACTCGTGCGCCACGCATCGTGTCAGTATGTCCAAAAGGAAACAACTAGATAGCAATCAAAATGGAACCATACCCGTGCGCCACGATCGTGGTCGAAGATGTCCAAAGCGATTAGCAAAAATAATACTATCAGCGAGCGCACTGCGGAATTCTCCACACGCAAGACGTCCGAGTAAGTTCTCAACAAGTCAACCGGCCCTCCATCGAGAGTATAGAAACACAATTCTTGCACAACAAAGGCTATCACAACAAGCATAGGCAAGTTTCACAACAACAAGCATAGGCAAGTTATACATAACTCAAGGTACTTTCATTTTATGCCAAAGTCCGGGTTTTAACCCTAAAGTACTACGTACGTTAAATTCCTTTTAAGAGATCCATTCCTTTTATAAAAAGTCACCCGATACCCGTAGTATAAAAATAGAGTGACTTACATCTTTTAAGTAAACCAAAACAACTTCCATACTTTCCTTTTTAAAACCAAATTAAGGCAATACCATGCCTTCTTTTTGGACCAAAACACTTCTCTTTTTAAAGTCAAGTTACTACATTAAAACCAATGATAAAACCCTTCTTTTGTTCTCATAAAGTCGTTATAACTAACTTCCCATAAAGCTGTTATAACACTTTATGTTTTAAACCAATTTAAGACAAAACAATGCCTTTCTTTTCCCTAGAGTTCCAGTTTGCCTAATTTCAATTACTCAAGTCTCTTTATTTTAGAAAAGTTTCATAGATCGATGTCTTAATCTCCTTTAAAACAATTGAGTAACATATGCCATAGGCGTGAGCAGTTTATTCTTATTTATAACCATTTATTAAAGCAGCCATGATCTAGAAAATGTAATATCATTTTGTCTCATCTTAGCTTCTATGCGGATGGAGGTTTCTACTGGTTTTAATAATACTTCATTATTCATTACATCTTCCTTTAATAACGCTGCAGTGGTTTGTCGGTACTCATTCTGATTTCCGAAATCAATAAAACATTTCTCCTTGTAAAAACCAAGTACTCATTACTCACGAATGAGGTTTCACACAAAATTCATATTAGTTCATTCAAGTCAAGTCTCTTATCTTTTAAGATTAAGTCTCTTAACTTCTAAAAATCAGTAAACCATTCTTTTTATCTCTCTTAAGACGTTATACCTAACTTCCCATAAAGCTAGTATAACTCTTATGTTTTCAAACCAAGTATTACTCTTCTTTCAAAAAGGTTTCTTAATCTTTTGAAATACTTCAAGATTCTTTATTATTCAGGCTTAAGTCAAAAGACATTGCCGTAACACTACATTCGCTTAACACACGACGCTCACCGTACTATATATATATTCCTTTTAAAGTATTTCAAGGTCTTTATTATTCAGGCTTAAGTCAAAAGACATTGCCGTAACACTACATTCAGTTAGCATACGTACGTCTATCATATTATATATACATATTATTCAGGCTTAAGTCAAAAGACATTGCCACACGTACGTCTACCGTACTATATATATATTCCTTTAAAATACTTCATGCTCAAGAGTATAGGAAGAATCACATACCTCGCGACGATTATCGACTATTAGCAAAACGCTCAACGGCTATAACCCGGCTAGCCTTGTCCACCTTCCAAGTAGTATATGCTACTCGCAGCACATTCAACCAATAAAGGTTATCGACCATCAGAATACAAATTCTATGTAAGTACAATTTAATCTTCTACTTATATATTCTTCTGATGCGATTTCAGTTCAAGTCTTTTCTGTAATATCCTTCTATTATAGTTCAATTCTCTTCTATGAATCTTATATTCATTTATATACTATTACAGTATGTAATTCCCAATTACAATAGAAGGACAGTAGTATTTACCTCGATGAGCCCAAAATTATCCAAGTTTAATGTCGCTCCTGAGCAACGTTAAGCTCCTACTCCGTGCGCTCCAACCCGCTCCAAACAACCCTTAGAAGTTCTACGCAACTTCTACTTAACACTTCAACCGACTATGAAGGTTTTCCTTAGGGTTTTGTTTAGTGGCTAAAGGAAAGTATAATAGTATTTCCGGGCTCTACGTATAGAGGTAACTTTGGAAAGTACTACAAGGTATTTGGGCTAAAGTATTTGGGCATTATAACAATACTTGGAGAGTATTTCTATACCACAAAGGGGGGTATTATATGAAAACAACTAGGCTAGGGGTGGTGTTCTCACAACCACTATGAGGGGGAGCACCCTCTCGGCCAAGGCTTCTCAAGGGGGGGGGAAGGCTTTGGACGAAATATCAAGAGGGAGGGAGTATTTTGAGACTTAGAAAGAATTCTCAAGTTTGGATGAAATAACTCTTCAACAATGGGGGGTATTTATAGGTCAAGAAATGGCCAACCAATGGCCAAGATCCATCCAAGTGTAAGGCAAGTGTAGGGCTAGATTTCAACCATGTGGACCTTATCCATCTACCTCAACAACTTGCACAAAATATCCTACCAACTCCCTTGACCCCAATCGTCCACTTTGCCGTCACTAAGCTTCCAATGTGAGGGTGACACATGTCACCCTCCCGTTGGTCCAAAATGTTTCGTCTCTCGGAAAAATCCGCAAAAATAATAATTGACATAGCCGGAATTTTCCCTTCGCAAGTTTAGTAAAACGTTTCGTCGAAAAACGATTCTTTTCGGCACTTGTGTACAAATTCGCCACTTTGCCTACTTTAAGGCTCAAACTTCTCTACGTACGTCCTTACGTACCTACTCTGGAAATACGGGGTATAACACATAATGATACTATGGGCGATTGGCCTTGCTTCGATCACTCACGACCTAGAAAAGACCTGTTACAGTATACCTATTATTGCTCTTGGTTGTGATGTGGCACTATGTGCAGTTAACTCGGTTGTTTTCATACATACTTGTGAATTGGTTTTAAAAATGTTATGGTTTTATATATGTGTATATATCTGTGCCTTCTGATTCACATACTTAGTACTGTTATCGACCTTTCTGGGCCGCGTTCATGCCGCAGTAAAGAGAAATGTGCGGATCCTCGATCTTAGGATCTTTACTGCAGTGTCGGGAGCTCCATTTTTCCGAGGCTCGACTTTTGGTATGGTTTTCCCGTGTTGTAGATGTTTTGTACATTCAGGTATGACGGCCCCGTCCGTCAGAGTGTTTACATTACCTTAGAGGTCTGTAGTCCTGTCGCATTTTGGGATTGTAACTGTTCACTATTGGGTAATGATATATATATGCCGAAAGGAAACTTTTCCTTGGATAGACTATTCTTACTATTATTATTTCATGTCTTGGTTATGTTCACCGTTACTCACGATGTTTAGCTACTGGGTGTCGGGTAAGGCACGACCACGGCCCGAACGGGTCGTGACAATACTGACACGATGGGTGGTCCACGAGTATGCTTCCACTATGATTGTTATCTTGTTATTTCCTTTTGGACATACTGACACGATGGGTGGCCCACGGGTATGCTTCCATTAAGAGTGTTATTATGTTATTTGCTTTGGACATACTGACACGATGGGTGGCCCACGAGTATGCTTCCACTATGATTGTTATCTTGTTATTTCCTTTTGGACATACTGACACGATGGGTGGCCCACGGGTATGCTTCCATTGGGAGTGTTATTGTGTTATTTGCTTTGGACATACTGACACGATGGGTGGCCCACGAGTATGCTTCCATTATGATTGTTATCTTGTTATTTCCTTTGGACATACTGACACGATGGGTGGCCCACGGGTATGCTTCCATTAGGATGGTTCCATGGCCATAGATGCCGGGGCATGCGGCCGTTGTGCGGGTTAAATTCTCGGGTTATATTTGAGTGATGACTTTACGGGCGTGAGTCCCTGACTTGACATGACTGCTAATATATATTGTGAACTGTAGTTTGGTTATCATACATGTCTCCTGTTTTATATAGACTATTATGATTTCATTTACAGTATTTTCAGTTTCACATACATGGTACTGTTATCCGACCTCGCCGTGGGGCTGCGTTCATGCCGCAGTAGAGGTACACAGTTGTTGATCCTCGCTCATAGGTCACGATTGCGTTTTGGGAAGCTCCGTGTCTCCGGAGGCTTATCTTTGGTATAGTCCCCTGTAGTTGTAGGTACTTACATTCAGGGGTATGGTGGGGCCCTGTCCCGCCATTGTTGTTATAACATTCTTAGAGGTCTGTAGTATTGTTGTGGGCAGGGTTTGTAAAAGGGATGTAACTGTTCAAGTTTTTATATATATATGCCGAAAGACAACTTTTCTCAGATAAACTGTTTATCACTACATATTGTTTCATGTCTTGTTTTATATTCCGCTGGTTACTCTGATGTATGTCTACTTGGGTGCCCGGGTAAGACACCAGTCACGGGCCCGGGTTCGGGTCGTGACAAAAGTGGTATCAGAGCAGTTAATCCTCGGAAAGTGTCTACAGACCGTATCTAGTAGAGTCTTGATTATCGGTGTGTTGTGCACCACACCTATAATCAGTAGGCTGCAGGATATTTAGGATTGGTTTCCATTCTTCTAACTCTGAGATCGTGCCTTAGAGCTGTGTTATAAGTTGGACTCCCTCTGGCGTATTCGTTTGTGCTAGTTATGCCTCTATGCAAGGCAACCAGGGCCTAGATGGGCAAGGCAGCGGAGGGAGCTATGAGTAAAACACGGAGGGTTACGAGGGCACAGGCCTGGTCATTACCTGAGATAGTGCTTCATTCAGGGAGTTCGGCGACGCCGCTAGCCCCAGGAGAGTTTAGAGCAGCAGCAATAGCTACAGAGACCACGATACCTGAGTCTTCAGTTCCACGGCCAGGAACAAAGGATATGAGTTACAAGGAGATGGCCCAGTTACTAGCTAGTCTGGTGGCTGGGAATGAGGACGGACGGGAGCCGGTGGTTCCGGCAGTACCAGTAGTTCACCCTAGATCCGATAGTTTTGAGACTTCGGGACTTCTTGAGTTGCAGTCCACCCGAGTCCTATGGATTGAGGACTGAAGAAGATCAGCATGAGTTTATTCGACAGTTGCAGCGGATCATGAAAGTGATCAAGACCTCAGAGGCATTTCTTACACACTTCTTGCCCTCGCAGATGAGGAGAGCTCGGGCAGATACATTTATGAGGTTGAGGCAGAACGGGCGGACGGTTCGGGAATACAGTATAGAGTTTGACTTATTGGCTTGTTATGTCCCCGCGTTAGTGGTAGACATGGAGGATAGAGTGCACCGATATGTCACAGGACATGACGATTATCTAGCAGAGAGTTGTACAAGAGTAGCTCTTCAGTCAGACATGGACATTGCCCGTCTGAGCTTACGCAGCGCAGATCGAGAACATGGAGATCGGCGGATTAACCAAGATCGCGAGAAGAGGCGAGCAGGGTCCTTTGGTAACTTTCGAGGCGGACCTTCTCAGCAGCAGACTGGTTATGCGCCTCCGCCAGTACAGAGTGGTCCTCCACGGACTTCAGGACGTTCGGGGTATTTAGGAGTTTGTCAGAACTCCAGGGCTTCTGGTTCACAGATATACATGGGTTCTAGCCAGCCAGATTGATTTTCCTCGGTTCACTATGTGGTAGACGTCATCCCGAGGAAATGTCGTCTTTCTTACTAATGTTTGTTTTACCAGCGCCGTCAGGGCCATGTGAGAAGAAAATGTCCTAGTAGGAGGGATACAGGTGGGATGACTTAGCCTACCAGGTCAGTTGCGGATTCAGTGGATCGGAGAGGAAGGGGTGTTAGCTGAGAGGCCACCCCACTCGGTATAGTCGTTGTGGTAGGGTTCTTATGGGAGTGTCATACTACTTAAATAGCTTGTTAGGCTTGCGGCCAGCAGGGCCATTTTGCGAGAAATTGTCCGAACAGAGGTGGCGCGGATGTTACGACTCAGCCTTCGGGATCAGTGGCTGGTTCATCACCTTCTGTAGTTATGCGCCCAGCAGAGCAAGATTTGATTAGAGCGGCAAAGGGAAAGTGAGGCAGTAGTTACAGGGAGATCTTCAGCCTTAAGAGACTTGTTTAGGTCGTTATGGTAGATTCATGTGGAGTGCTATGTTCGGTTAGCATGGTGTAAGTTGTGATAAATCCATGGGTAGTGTGAGATGGAAGTAGTAGCTTTCATGACGTGAACTGTTAAGATTGTTCCAGATCGGGGAACGAGAGTTTAGTACGAAGTGGGTCGGGTTGAAGCCATTTCGCGAGTCAACCCGCAGCCCGGAATGTGGTGGGGTCAGTTTGAGGTGGTCCCGTTAGATGATAGGGTCACGAGGGTGTTAAGCCCAAGTTTAGGTAATCGCAGACGAGTTCGTGGACGCGTTCGACTGTCGGATCGTGAAGGCCGGGAAGGGCCTTAAAGGAATTTGAGGCTAGAAAAATGACCAAGTTTGGAGGTAGTGACTCCAAGGTTTTGGAAACTGAAGCGATGACTGGAGTACGGTACGTGTACTAGAAAGAGTTCGAGTGTACGAGGAAGGTACGACGAGTAAGAAAAGAGGCTAAGATGTGTTAAGAAGATGGAAGTGTCTTTTTTATAAGTGAAGAGGGGAAGAAAGTATCCTCTGGACCATGGGTGGAAGTTTTTGTGTTGTTATACACGTTAGAGGTGATTCCTCGTTGGCTTGGATTGAGTTTTGCGCGTATGTTATACTATGGCCATTGGTGGCAGGATTGGTTTGGTAAGTATAGTAGTGAAGACTATCTGCAAGCAGTATGTTTTGGAGACTTAGAAGGAACATTCGACGAATGTTTCTAAGGGAAGAATGTTACACCGTAGTTCCAGTATGTATATGAGGGCGTGCGTGCGAGAATACGATAAAGAAATTGGAAAGGAAGAAAGATGTGATTTTTCGACGGAAAAGTTTTCGAATTTTGAGAAGGAAAAATGTTCGTTAAAGGGAATTGGATTCCCAGATTTGGTATTCGGACTTTTTGGAATATTTGAGAATTATAGAATTTTATTTCCGAAATTGGTCACGTGGGGCCCACGAGAATTTACATTTTGGGCCCACTTTATTTTCGGATTTTTGGCATTACGGATATTTTCGGGAGATGAAATATTTTGGACGAGTAGAGGGGCGACACGTGTCACCCCCATGTGGCCCCATGGACGAAAGAGTGTGGCACTTGGACGTTTTTTGTGGGGACAAGTGGCAAGCCACTTGTCCCATTTTTGTGGTGGACACTTGGTTGGCAATTACCCACACAACATGTCCCCAATCCTCACCTTACATTTTGTTAAATCTTGACCCTTGATTCTTCTATATATACCCCCTTAAGTTGAAGACAATTTTCATCCCACACTTAAGCTTCCAAGGCAAAATACTCCCCTCCCCTTTGTAGTTGTTTTCGTCCCCCTCCCCCACTTGAGTAGAAAATACTTTGAGTATTATTGTATAATCCCAAATACCTTGGCATAGTATCTCTAGTAGTATTCCAAAATTATTTCAATACTAGGAGCCCGGAAATACTACTTTATTCCAATAGTCGCAAAATGAAGCCCTAGAAAAACCTTCATAGCTTAGATGAAGTGTTAAGAGAAGTTGTTTAGAAACTTCTAAGGGTTGCTTGGAGTGGGTTGGAGCGTAAGGAATTGGAGCTAAACATTGCTCAGGATCGACTTTTAATCTTGGATAATTTTGGGCTTATCGAGGTAATGATCTATGTTCCTCTATTGTAATTGGATATTACATATTGTAGTAGTTTAGAATTGAGTATAAGATATATATAGAAGGATGGTATAAAAGAAGAGAATTGAACTGTACTTACATAGGACTGTATTTACAGTAGACTTGTGTAGTTCGACGGGTAGGGAAATGCTGCCCAATTTTCCGTAGAATAGAGAACCCTCTGCTTAGAATATTCTGCAGAATAGTCTAGACGTTGATAGACGTATTTGACTATTATAGGTTGATACTCTGCGCGCGACATATTCGACTTGGCAGGTGGATTTCGCCGAGGAGGTATGTGATTTGTTATACCCCGTATTTCCAGAGTATGTACGTAAGGGTGTACGTACAAAAGTTTAAGCCTTAAGTAGGCAAAGTGGCGAAATTTGTGCACAACTAGCGAAAAGAGTCGTTTTCCGACGAAACGTTTTCCAAACTTTGCGAAGGGAAAATTCCGGCTATGTCATTTATAATTTTTGCGGATTTTTCTGAGAGATGAAATATTCTGGACCAACGAGAGGGTGACACTTGTCACCCAGTGACTCGCAATCAAGGGATTTCTTGGCACGTTTTTTATCTCTTTTTATTGTCAAGGAGTTGGTAGGATATTTTGTGTAGTTGATGAGCAAGTGGGACCCACAAACACATGTCCAAATCCCCACCCTACACTTGCCTACCACTTGTCTTAATCTTGGCCATTGGTTGGCCTATAAATACCCCTCTAATGCAAGACATTTCTTCATCCACAAATCATTTTCCAAGTCTTGAAAATCCTCCCTTAAGTGTAGTATTCGTCCAAGAGCACCCTCCCCCTTAGAGGCCCTCACGAATACCCCTTGCCTTGTAGTTTTGAAAAATACCCCCTTTGCCTTGTAGTTTTCGAAAAATACCCCCCCCCTTGGTAGAAAAGTATTCTCCAAGTGTTGTTACTATTCCAAAATACCTTGGCCCAAATACCTTGTAGTATTCCAAGGTTACACCTATACTAAAAGCCCAGAAATACTATTATACTTCCTTTAGCCACTAAACGAAACCCTAAGAAAAATCTTCATAGTCGGTTGAAGTGTTAAGTAGAAGTTGTGTAGAACTTCTAAGGGTTTCTTGGAGCGAATTGGAGCGTTCAGAATCGGAGCTAAACGTTGCTCAGGATCGACATTTAATCTTGGATAATTTTGGGCTTATCGAGGTAAATAATCCTATCCTTCTAGTGTAATTGGAAATTACATACTGTAGTAGTATAGAAATGTATATAAGATACATAGAAGAGAATTGAACTGTAATAGAAGGATATTACAGAAGAATATTGAACTGAAATCACATCAGAAGGATATTAAAGAAGAAGATTGAACTGTACTTACATAGGACTGTATTTACAGTAGACTTGTGTAGTTTGGCGGGTAGGGAAGTGCTGCCCAATTTTCCGTAGAATTATTCTACAGTGTAGTCTAGACATTGATAGACTTGTATAACCGTTATAGGTTGAAGTACTGCGAGTAGCGTATTCTACTCGAAGGGTGGAAAAGGCTAGCAGGATTACAGTACTTTGGAGCTATTTGCTAATAGTCGATAATCGTCGCAAGGTATGTGATTCTTCCTATCCTCTTGAGCATGATATTTTAAAAGAATATATATATATAATACGGTAGACGTACGTGTGTTAACTGAACGTAGTTCTACGGCAATGTCTTTGACTTAAGCCTGAATAATAAGAATCTTGAAGTATTTCAAAAGAATTAAGAATCGTTTTGAAAAGAGTAATACTTGGTTTTGAAAGCTTAAGAGTTATACTAGCTTTATGGGAAGTTAGGTATAACGACTTAAGAGAGATAAAAAGAATGGTTTATTGATTGTAGAAGATAAGAGACTTGACTTAATTGAATTAATATGAATTTGGTTAATAAGTGTGAAACCTCATTCGTGAGTAATGAGTACTTGGTTTTTAAAAAAAGGGATAATGTTTTACTGATTTCGGAAATCAGAATAAGTATCGAACAAACCACTGCAGCGCTAATAAAAGGAAATGTATTGACTGATTAAGTATTATTAAAACCAGTAGAAACCTCCATCTGCATAGAAGCTAAGATGAGACAAAATGATATTACATTTCCTAGATCATGGCTGCTTTAAGAAGATTGTTATAAACAAGAATAATCTACTCACACATAAGGCATATGTTTCTCAACTGTTTTAAAGGAGAATTATATTATTAAGTGATTAAGACTATGAACTAATCTTTCGAAAATGAGAAACTTGAGCATATGAAATTAGGCAAACTTGAACTTTTGGAAAAAAATGTTGTTACTTGACGTTGTTCTAAAAAGTGTAAGCCACTTGGTTTAAAATAGTATAAAGTACTGGAGTTTAAAACATGAACGTATTTGGTACTACGGATAATAGTATCGAGTTGTTTTTACGTAAAAAGAGGTCTTTTTGAAAGGATAACTGTATGTAGTACTTTGGGGTTAAAACCCGGATTTGTTGTAATAAAATAAATGTCTGTGAGTATGATTAAACTGGCCTATGCTTGTGGTGATAGCCTTTGTTGTGCAAGTGTTGTATTTCTGTGCTACCGCGTCTCTCGTTGGAGGGCCGGCTATCTGATTGATTGATGGACATACTGACACGATGGGTGGCCCACGGGTATGCTTCCACTAATCGATCCTTTTGGACATACTGACACGATGGGTGGCCCACGGGTATGCTTCCATTAGGAGAGTTATCTTGTTATCGGCTTGGACATACTGACACGATGGGTGGCCCACGAGTATGCTTCCATTCTGATGGTTATCTTGTTATTTCCTTTTGGATAGACTGACACGATGGGTGGCCCACGAGTATGCTTCCATTAGGAGAGTTATCTTGTTATCGGCTTGGACATACTGACACGATGGGTGGCCCACGAGTATGCTTCCATTCTGATGGTTATCTTGTTATTTCCTTTTGGACATACTGACACGATGGGTGGCCCACGGGTATGCTTCCATTAGGAGAGTTATCTTGTTATCGGCTTGGACATACTGACACGATGGGTGGCCCACGAGTATGCTTCCATTCTGATGGTTATCTTGTTATTTCCTTTTGGACATACTGACACGATGGGTGGCCCACGGGTATGCTTCCATTAGGATGGTTCCATGGCCATGCTTATACCGAGGTAAGATCGCCGGTACGCGTTGTGCGGGTTATATTTGAGTGATGACTTGAGGCGTGAGTCCTGTCTTGACATGATCGCTTTTATATTGTGAATCGTAGTTTGTCATCATATATGTCTCCTATTTTATATGATCGTTATGATGATTTCACTTACAAGATTTTTCGCCACATACTTGGTACGGCCAGATCGACCTCCTTCGGGGGGCTGCGTTCATGCCGCAGGTAGAGGTACATCGGTCGTCGATCTCCACTTCTAGGATCACAAATCAGCGTATTGGGAAGCTCCGTTTCTCCGGAGGCTTATCTTTTGGTATGTTACCCTGAGTCTGTAAGTTCTTGTACATTCAGGGGTATGGCGGGGCCCTGTCCCGCCATAGTTGTCGTTACATTCTTAGAGGTCTGTAGTACTGTTGTGGGCAGGGTTTGTAAAAAGGATTAAACTGTTCAAACTTTGTATTTATATATATGCCGAAAGGCGACTTTCTCTCATAAAATGTGTTTCATTTTACAGTTGTTTCATGTCTTGTTTTTATGTTCCGCTGATTACTCTGATGTATGACTACTTGGGTGCCCGGGTAAGACACCAGTCACGGGCCCCGGAACGGGTCGTGACAAAAGTGGTATCAGAAGCGATTAATCCTGAAAGTGTCTACTGCACCGCGGTTCAGTAGTCTTGATTATCGGTGTGTTGTGCACCATATCTATAATCAGGAGGCTGCAGGACATTTAGGATTGGTTTCCATTCTTCTCATTCTGAGATCGTGCCTTAGAGTTGTGTTATATGTTGGACCCCTCTAACGTATTGCGTTCTTACCAGTTATGCCTCCGCGCAAGGCAACCCGGGCCCAAATGGGCAAGGCAGCCGAGGGAGCTGCTAGTAGGATACAGAGGAGTACGGGGGCGCAGGCCCGGTCTTTACCTGAGATAGTGCTTCAGACGGCGAGTTTTGCGACGCCGCCAGCCCCAGTTGAGTTTAGAGCCGCAGCAGTGGCTGCTGAGACCACAGTACCTGAGCCTCCAGTCCCACAGCCTGGAGCAGAGGAGATGGGTTACAAAGAGATGGCGCCATCGCCGTGATCGTGGCAGAACGAGGATAGGCCGGACGCAGCAGCAAGAGCACCGTGGTGTCACGACCAACCCGCCCGTGGATCGTGCCTTACCCCGCACCCTAGTGATACAACATCGAGAAAACCAGCGAACTAAAACTTAAACATATGATTAGACATGGATCAAGATAAAGAAAATAGGCCAACCAAAGCGGTTGCCTTTCAACATATATATATATAGACATTTGAATGCATAATCCTTACAACCCCGCCACAACAAAGGCTGCACTCTAAGATTTTTACAACAACTATAACGACAGTGGCCCCGCCATACCCCGAATGTACAAGAACCTGCTGCACTGTGGTAACATACCAAAGATAAGCCTCAAGGAATGGAGCTTCCCAATACGCTGAAATGTGATCCTAAAATGGATCGACAATGATGTACTCTACCTGCAGATGTAACGCACTCAAGGAGGTCGATAACAGTACTAAGTATGTGAAATCAGAATATCAGAAATGAAATCATAATAGTCTATATAAAGCAGGAGACATGTATGATAACCAAACTACAGTACACACATATAACAGTTATATCAAGTCAGGGTATCACGCCCTCCAAGTCATTACTCAAATATAATTATGGGTCTCACGCCCACCACATCAATTATGCGTGGAATACCTTCCTCACCGTCAGCCTATGATATGATAGCACCAAGAAGTACACGAACACCAAGTCCTACACGATGCCAAAGCCGTACTAACAATACAATACAACCAAACCACGGCGACACGGGCAAGTACGGCCGACTACGGATACCAAGGACGCCACGTAGTCGACCGGGCAAGTACGAGGGCTAACTACTGTGTACCAAGGTCAGATTACGAGACTTCGCCACTACATCGAACGTGGCAAGTCGCGAGGGCTAATTACTGTACTAAGGCCGAATCAGCCACGAGGCGGGCAAGCACGAAAGCCGACCACCGTACCAAGGCCGAACAAGAAGAAACCTCATGGAGAGCTAGTCCATGGAATAACACTATAAGCGAGGCGCACTGCGGAATTCTCCGTCACCGCCAGACGCCCAAGTAAGTTCTCAACAAGTCAACCGCCCTCCATTGAGAGACGCGTATTATAGAAACACAATTCTTGCACAACAAAGGCTATCACAACAAGATAGGCAAGTTTCACAACAACAAGCATAGGCAAGTTATACACAACTCAAGGTACGTTCATTTTATGTCAAAGTCAGGGTTTTAACCCTAAAGTACTACGTACGTTAAATTCCTTTTAAGAGATCCATTCCTTTTATAAAAGTCACCCGATACCCTTAGTATGAAAATAGAGTGACTTACATCTTTTTAAGTAAACCAAAACAACTTTCATACTTTCCTTTTTAAAACCAAATTAAGGCAATACCAGCCTTCTTTTGGACCAAAACACTTCTCTTTAAAGTCAAGTTACCACATTAAAACCAATGATAAAACCCTTCTTTTGTTCTCATAAAGTCGTTATAACTAACTTCCCATAAAGCTGTTATAACACTTTATGTTTTAAACCAATTTAAGACAAAACAATGCCTTTCTTTTCCCTAAAGTTCCAGTTTGCCTAATTTCAATTACTCAAGTCTCTTTATTTTAGAAAAGTTTCATAGTTCAATGTCTTAATTTCTTTTAAAACAATTGAGTAACATATGCCATATGTGTGAGCAGTCTTATTCTTGTTTATAACCATCTTATTAAAGCAGCCATGATCTAGAAAATGTAATATCATTTTGTCTCATCTTAGCTTCTATGCAGATGAAGGTTTCTACTGGTTTTAATAATACTTCATTAGTCATTACATTTCCCTTTATTATCGCTGCAGTGGTTTGTCGATACTCATTCTGATTTCCGAAATCAGTAAAACATTATTCCTTTTTTAAAAACCAAGTACTCATTACTCACGAATGAGGTTTCACACAAAATTCATATTAATTTATTTAAGTCAAGTCTCTTATCTTTTAAGATCAAGTCTCTTAACTTTTAAAATCAATAAACCATTCATTTTACCTCCCTTAAAACGTTATACCTAACTTCCCATAAAGCTAGTATAACTCTTATGTTTTCAAAACCAAGTATTACTCTTCTTTCAAAAAGGATTCTTAATTCTTTTGAAATACTTCAAGATTCTTATTATTCAGGCTTAAGTCAAAAGACATTGCCGTACAACTACGTTCAGTTAACACACGTATGTATACCGTACTATATATATATATATTATTCATGCTTAAGTCAAAAGACATTGCCGTACAACTACGTTCAGTTAACACACGTACGTCACCGCATTTATATATATATATTCTTTTAAAATATCATGCTCAAGAGTATAGGAAGAATCACATACTTCGCGACGATTATCGACTATAAGCAAAACGCTCCACGGCTATAACCCGGCTAGCCTTGTCCACCTTCCAAGTAGCACATGCTACTCGCAGAACATTCAACCAATAAAGGTTATCACCATCAGAAATACAAATCTATGTAAGTATGCTTTAATCTTCTACTAACTATTCTTCTGATGTGATTTCAGTTCAAGTCTATTCTGTAATATCCTTCTATTACAGTTCAATTCTCTTCTATGAATCTTATATTCATTTCTATACAACTACAGTATGTAATTCCCAATTACAATAGAAGGACAGTAGTATTTACCTCGATGAGCCCAAAATTATCCAAGTTTAATGTCGCTCCTGAGCAACGTTAAGCTCCTACTCCGTGCGCTCCAACCCGCTCCGACAACCCTTAGAAGTTCTACGCAACTTCTACTTAACACTTCAACCGACTATGAAGGTTTTCCTTAGGGTTTTGTTTAGTGGCTAAAGGAAAGTATAATAGTATTTCCGGGCTCTACGTATAGAGGTAACTTTGGAAAGTACTACAATGTATTTGGGCTAAAGTATTTGGGCATTATAACAATACTTGGAGAGTATTTCTATACCACAAAGGGGGGTATTATACGAAAACAACTAGGCTAGTGGGTGGTGTTCTCGCCAAGGCTTCTCAAAAGAGGGGGTGGGCTGACGAACTCAACTTACAAAGGGGAAGGGATTTTAAGACTTGGAAAATGATTTTAGGATGAAGAAGTTCATCAACTTAGAGGGGTATTTATAGGTCAAGCAATGGCCAACCAATGGCCAAGATCAAGCCAAGTGCCATGTAAGTGTAGGGCTAGGATTAAGCCAAGTGCACCTTATCCATCTACCACACCAACTTGCACAAAATATCCTACCTAACCCATGCTCCCTTTCGTCCCTTTGCCGCCCCAATTGCTTCCAATGTGAGGGTGACACATGTCACCCTATCGTTGGTCCAAAATGTTTCGTCTCTCGGAAAAATCCGCAAAAATTAGAAATGACATAGCCAGAATTTTCCCTTCGCAAGTCTTGTAAAACGTTTCGTCGAAAAACGATTCTTTTCGGCACTTGTGCCCAAATTTTCGAACCTTGCCAATCCTTAAGGCTTAAATTTTTATACGTACGCCCTCACGTACATACTCTGAAAATACGGGGTATAACATTCTCCCCTCCTTAGAAACATTCGTCCCAAATGTTTCTTCTCAAGACGGATAATGATAAAGTTCTTCTAACAAGTTGCCAACGCCACGCCTGGCCACGAAATAACACATGCGCGCAAATACTTAAATCCAGGCCAACGAGGAACCACCTCGATGATGCAAAACAATACCAACTCTCGCTCTTGGTCCAAGGAACACTCCCTTCGCACATTCATTTCTAAAAAATGATTACTTCCATCTTTCAGCACAAGTTCACTTCCTTCCTTACTCGTCGTATTCTTCTCGAACACTCGAACTCTTCTTAGTACACGTACCACACTTCACCAACGCTCGTTTCCCAAGACTTTGGAGTCACCACCTCCAAACTTGGTCATCTTACTAGCCTCAATCTCCCTTAAGGCCATTCCCGGCCTTCACGATCCGCTTCTGGTCGAACATATCCACGAACTCATACGATGGTCATCTAAACTTGGGCCTAGCACCCTCGTGACCCTACCACCTGGCGGGACCACCCAGAGCTGACCCTACCTCTAAACAGGCCACGGGTTGGCCCGCAACATGGCCCCAACCCGACCCACTTAACGCATCAAGCTCTTGTTTCCCGATCCGGAACAATCTTACCTATACAGGTCATGAAAGCTACCACTTCCATTTTACACTACCCAAGGAATTTTCCCACAATTACTCCACGTATACTTATACATTCTGGCAAAGATCACCCGCAAAAATCTTGTACTCAAGACGGCCTTACATCTAAGGTCTCAACCGTAATATTCTAAGGTTCATCATTTTCTCACCCCCAGGCTTACCCTTTTTCACTAACCAGGTTCTAAATCACATTTTAGCACAAAGCTATCCGAACATAACACTTAACACATTATCATAACATCAATACATACAAGTCTCTAGAGGGTTAAGGATATACCTGAAAAATAGGCGGTTCAAAGGACCGCTAAAACTGGGAACTTCCACCGCGACCTCTACCGTGGCTTGTCGGTGTATGAACATCCTGCCTAGCTATGGAAGGTGAAGAACCTGCAACTGCTCTAGTAGTCTGTGCTATCCTACCAGCGCTACCCCTGGTCGGACGCCTTCTCGCCAGATGGCCTGCTGGCCGCAAGAATAACAATCTCCCAAGTCGACGACACTCTCCCTTATGAAGTTTTCCACAACGCCACACCGAGACAAGGGAGACCTCATCCGCGAGCACTCCTACTCCCCGAAAATCTGAAACACGGGAGCCCCGACCGCTCCCGAATATCCCGGCGTCCCGGCGTGGAGGACCATTATGTCTCGGGCGAGGTACATAACTAGTTCGCCGAGGCGGTCCGCCTCGAAAGTCACCAAAGGACCTCTTGCTTTCCGCCTCTTCTCGATCTTCGTCATTCCGTCGATTTCTCCGCCTCACATCCAAGTGCATAAGCTCGCATGCGGGCAATGTCCATGCCCGGTGAAGAGCTACACCGAACAACTCTCGCAAGGTAATCATCGAGCCTCAGAACATATCGGTGCACTCGATCCTCCATACTAGCTACTAACGCGGGACGCATCAGGGCCAATGAGTCGAACTCCACATTGTACTCCCGAACCGCACGCCTGCTTCGCCGCAACACCAAAAATCTGGCACCGAGCCCTTCTCATCCGCGAGGCAAGAAATGTGCAAGAAATGCCCCGAGAACTCGTCCCATACGGTGGAAGTGCATGCTCTCCCGACGGCTCCCACGAATCAAACCAACGATCGCAGATCACGCAATCGATGTGAACCTAGACCACCGACTCGGTCTCCGATGCCTTGATCACTCTCATGATCCGTCAGAATCGCGGATGAACTCATCATCCTCGTGCCTCGACCCATAAAACTCGGCGCTACATCTCGTAAAATCCGTAGCCTCAAACTATCTCGATCTAGGGTGAACCATGGTGCATCGAACTGCTGCGCCCACCTATCCTCAAGTCCGCCACAACCACGCCATTAATCGCCCACTTTGTAACCCATCTCCTCCGCTTCCGCATCGCGGATCGAGGCTCGTGTCTTGTGGTCTCTCAGAGATCGCCACGCTCTACTTGCAGCTCCCTCTGCTGCCATGCCCTTCTGGGCCCGGGTTGCCTTACGCGGAGGCATAACTGGTAAAAACGAAGTACGTCAGAGGGGTCCAACTTATCACACAACTCTAAGGCACGATCTCAGAATGAGAAGAATGGAAACCAATCCTAAATGTCCTGCAGCCTCCTGATTATAGATGTGGTGCACAACACATCGATAATCAAGACTCTACTAGACACGGTCTGTAGACACTTTCCGAGGACTAACTGCTCTGATACCACTTTTGTCACGACCCGAACCCGGGCCCGTGACTGGTGCCTTACCCCGGGCACCCTAGTGATACAACATCAGAGAAAAACCAGCGGAACTAAAACTTAAACATATGATTAGACATGGATCAAGATAAAAGAAAATAGGCCAACCAAAACGGTTGCCTTTCAACATATATATATATAGACATTTGAACAGTTACAATCCTTACAACCCTGCCCACAACAGTGCTACAGACCTCTAAGATTTTTACAACAACTATGACGGGACAGGGCCCCGCCATACCCCTGAATGTACAAGAACCTACAGACTCAGGGTAACATACCAAAGATAAGCCTCCGAAGGAACGGAGCTTCCCAATACGCTGAAATGTGATCCTAAAAGCGGGGATCGACAGCCGATGTACCTCTACCTGCTGCATGAACGCAGCCCCAAGGAGGTCAAGACAACAGTATCAAGTATGTGAAATCAGAATATCAGAAATGAAATCATAATAGTCTATATAAAGCGGAGACATGTATGATAACCAAACTACAAGATACACATATAACAGTTATATCAAGTCAGGGTCTCACGCCCTCCAAGTCATTACTCAAATATAATTATGGGTCTCACGCCCACAACATCAATCATGCCCGTGGAATACCTTCCTCACTGCCGGCAGTCTATGATATGATAACACCAAGAAGTACACCTGAACACCAAGTCCTACCTGATGCCAAAGTCGTACTAACAATACAATGCAACCAAACCACGAAGGCGACACGGCAAGCACGAAGCCGACTACAGATACCAAGGCCACCACGAATGACCGGCAAGTACGAGGGCTAACTACCAGTACCAAGGTCAGATCACGAGACTTCGTCACTACACCGAACGGGAAAGTGTGACGGCTAACTACTGTGTACCAAGGCCGAATCAGCCACGAGACGGCAAGCACGAAGCCACCACCGTGTACCAAGGCGAACAAGAAGAAACCTCATGGAGAGCTAGTCCATGGAATAACACTATCAGCGAGCGCATCTGCGGAATTCTCCACACCGCAGACGCCTAAGTAAGTTCTCAACAAGTCAACCGACCTCCATTGAGAGACGGTAGTATAGAAACACAATTATTGCACAACAAAGGCTATCACAACAAGATAGGCAAGTTTCACAACAACAAGCATAGGCAAGTTATACACAACTCAAGGTACTTTCATTTTATGTCAAAGTCCGGGTTTTAACCCTAAAGTACTACGTACGTTAAATTCCTTTTAAGAGATCCATTCCTTTTATAAAAGTCACCCGATACCCTTAGTATGAAAATAGAGTGACTTACATCTTTTTAAGTAAACCAAAACAACTTCCATACTTTCCTTTTTAAAACCAAATTAAGGCAATACCATGCCTTCTTTTTGGACCAAAACACTTCTCTTTTTAAAGTCAAGTTACCACATTAAAACCAATGATAAAACCCTTCTTTTGTTCTCATAAAGTCGTTATAACTAACTTCCCATAAAGTTGTTATAACACTTTATGTTTTAAACCAATTTAAGACAAAACAACGCCTTTCTTTTCCCTAAAGTTCCAGTTTGCCTAATTTCAATTACTCAAGTCTCTTTATTTTAGAAAAGTTTCATAGTTCAATGTCTTAATTTCTTTTAAAACAATTGAGTAACATATGCCATATGTGTGAGCAGTCTTATTCTTGTTTATAACCATCTTATTAAAGCAGCCATGATCTAGAAAATGTAATATCATTTTGTCTCATCTTAGCTTCTATGCAGATGAAGGTTTCTACTGGTTTTAATAATACTTCATTAGTCATTATATTTCCCTTTATTATCGCTGCAGTGGTTTGTCGATACTCATTCTGATTTCCGAAATCAGTAAAACATTATTCCTTTTTTAAAAACCAAGTACTCATTACTCATGAATGAGGTTTCACACAAAATTCATATTAATTTATTTAAGTCAAGTCTCTTATCTTTTAAGATCAAGTCTCTTAACTTTTAAAATCAATAAACCATTCATTTTACCTCCCTTAAAACGTTATACCTAACTTCCCATAAAGCTAGTATAACTCTTATGTTTTCAAAACCAAGTATTACTCTTCTTTCAAAAAGGATTCTTAATTCTTTTGAAATACTTCAAGATTCTTATTATTCAGGCTTAAGTCAAAAGACATTGCCGCATAACTACGCTTAACACACGACGCCTCACCGTACTATATATATATATATATTATTCAGTCTTAAGTCAAAAGACATTGCCGTTCAATAACTTTCAGTTAACACACGTACGTCTACCGTACTATATATATATATATTCTTTTAAAATATCATGCTCAAGAGTATAGGAAGAATCACATACTTCGCGACGATTATCGACTATAAGCAAAACGCTCCACGACTATAACCCGGCTAGCCTTGTCCACCTTCCAAGTAGCACATGCTACTCGCAGAACATTCAACCAATAAAGGTTATCACCATCAGAAATACACCCTATGTAAGTACAGTTTAATCTTCTACTAAATATTCTTCTGATGTGATTTCAGTTCAAGTCTTTTCTGTAATATCCTTCTATTACAGTTCAATTCTCTTCTATGAATCTTATATTCATTTCTATACAACTACAGTATGTAATTCCCAATTACAATAGAAGGACAATAGTATTTACCTCGATGAGCCCAAAATTATCCAAGTTTAATGTCGCTCCTGAGCAACGTTAAGCTCCTACTCCGTGCGCTCCAACCCGCTCCAAACAACCCTTAGAAGTTCTACGCAACTTCTACTTAACACTTCAACCGACTATGAAGGTTTTCCTTCGGGTTTTGTTTAGTGGCTAAAGGAAAGTATAATAGTATTTCCGGGCTCTACGTATAGAGGTAACTTTGGAAAGTACTACAAGGTATTTGGGCTAAAGTATTTGGGCATTATAACAATACTTGAAGAGTATTTCTATACCACAAAGGGGGGTATTGTACGAAAACAACTAGGCTAGGGGGGGGGGGGTGGTGCTCTTGGCCAAGGCTTCTCAAAAGAGGGGGGGGGGGGGGGGTTGGACGAACTCAACTTACAAAGGGGAAGGGATTTTAAGACTTGGAAAATGATTTTAGGATGAAGAAGTTCATCAACTTAGAGGGGTATTTATAGGTCAAGCAATGGCCAACCAATGGCCAAGATCAAGCCAAGTGCCATGCAAGTGTAGGGCTAGGATTAAGCCAAGTGCACCTTATCCATATACCACACCAACTTGCACAAAATATCCTACCTAACCCATGCTCCCTTTCGTCCCTTTGCCGCCCCAATTGCTTCCAATGTGAGGGTGACACATGTCACCCTCCCGTTGGTCCAAAATATTTCGTCTCTCGAAAAAATCCGCAAAAATTAGAAATGACATAGCCGGAATTTTCCCTTCGCAAGTCTTGTAAAACGTTTCGTCGAAAAACGATTCTTTTCGGCACTTGTGCCCAAATTTTCGAACCTTGCCAATCCTTAAGGCTTAAATTTTTATACGTACGCCCCCACGTACATACTCTGGAAATACGGGGTATAACACGTGGTTCACCCGAGATCGGATAGTTTGAGGCTACGAGACTTTCTGAGTTGTAGCCCGCCAGAGTTCTACGGGTCGAGGCCTGAGGATGATCCGCAGGAGTTCATCCGACAGTTACAGCGGATCATGAGAGTGATCAAGGCTTCAGAGACCGAGTCGGTGGTCTTAGGTTCGCATCGGCTGCGTGATACTGCAGTCGACTGGTTTGATTCGTGGGAGCTGTCCCGGGGAGAGTATGCACTTCCAGCAGTTTGGGACGAGTTCTCAGGGGCATTTCTTGCACATTTCTTGCCTCCACAGATGAGAAGGGCTCGGGCCGACAGATTTTTGACGTTGAGGCAGACCGGGCGTACGGTTCGGGAGTACAATGTGGAGTTTGACTCATTAGCTCGGTACGTCCCCGCATTGGTAGCCGACATGGAGGACAGAGTGCACCGCTACGTCACCGGGCTTGATGACTACTTGGCAGAGGCTTGTTCGGGTGTAGCTCTTCAGCCGGGCATAGACATTGCCCGCATACAGGCTTATGCACTGGGATGTGAGGAGCGGAGAGGTCGAAGGAATGACCGAGATCCGCAGAAGAGGGCCAGGACAGCAGGGTCTTTTGGCGACTTTCGAGGCGGACCGCCTCAGCAGCAGACTAGTTATGCGCCTCCGCCAGTACAGAGTGGTCCTCCACAATCTTCAGGGCATCCAGAGTATTCAGGAGCAGGTCAGGGCTCCAAGGGTTCAGATTTTCGGGAGAGCAGGGGTGTTAGCCAGCTGAAGCCACCCCTACCTCGTTGTGGCCGATGTGGTAGACTCCATTTTGGGGAGTGTCGTGCTAGTTCGGGAGTTTGTTTTACATGCGACAGCAGGCCATTTCAGAAACCGTCCGACCGGAGGTAGATCGTGGGGCAGCATGCATCACGGGATCTATGGCTGGTTCATCACCTTCTACAGCTATGCGCCCTGCAGGGCAGGATTGTGATTAGAGTAAAGCGGTAGATACATGTATATCCTTAACCCTCTAGAGTTTTGTATGCTTGTTATGATAATCTTATTGTGTGCTATGTACGGATAGCGTTGTGTTAATTGTGGTTTAGAGACATGGATAGTTGAAAGAATAAGTGTGGGGACAGGGAAGGTATGAACCTTAGAATATTACACGTTGAGACCTTAGATGTAAGGCCGACTTGAATAAAAGATTTTACTGTTAGTCTTTGTCGAAATACTTGGTTTGCGTATAAATGTATTGTGGGATAATTCTGTGGGTTGTGTAAGATGAAAGTGGTAGCTTTCTGGACTTGAATAGGTAAGATTTTTCCGGGTCGGGAGAACAAGTGTTTGGCGATGCGGGTCGCCGAGGTCAGACGCGGGTCAACCCGTAGCCCGGATTAAGGTGGGGTCAGTTCTGGGTGGTCCCGCCAGGTGGTGGGGTCACGAGGGTGCTAGGCCCAAGTTTAGATGACCATCGTATGAGTTAGTGGATATGTTCGACCAGAAGCGGTTCGTGAAGGCCGGGGATGGCCTTGAAGAAGATCGAGGCTAGTAAGATGACCAAGTTTGGAGGTAGTGGCTCCAGAAATTTTGGGAACTGAAGTAATGACTGAAGTATGGTACGTATACTGGGCGAGTTCAAGTGTTCAAGAAGAGTACGACGAGTAAGGAAAGAAGTGAACGTGGGTTAGCAGAATAAAAGAGATCATTTTGTTGTGAAGTGAAGATGCGAAGGGAGTATCCTTTAGACCAGGGTGAAAGCTTTTGTGATATAGGAATGATTTCTCGGGAACTTGGGTTGAATATTTGCGCGTGTATTATTTTTATGACCAGGTGTGGCATTGGCAACTTGTTTAAGTTGAGAGGAACTTTATCGTTATCCGTCTTGAGAAGGAACATTCGGGACGAATGTTTCTAAGGAGGGGAGAATGTTATACCCCGTATTTCCAGAGTATGTACGTGAGGGCGTACGTACAAAAGTTTAAGCCTTAAGTAGGCAAAGTGGCGAAATTTGTGCACAACTAGCGAAAAGAGTCGTTTTCCGACGAAACGTTTTCCAAACTTTGCGAAGGGAAAATTCCGGCTATGTCATTTATAATTTTTGCGGATTTTTCCGAGAGATGAAATATTTTGGACCAACGGGAGGGTGACACTTGTCACCCAAGTGGACGGCAATCCAAGGGATTTCTTGGCACGTTTTTTAGCTCTTTTTTTGTCAAGGAGTTGGTAGGATATTTTGTGTAGTTGATGAGCAAGTGGGACCCACAAACACATGTCCAAATCCCCACCCTACACTTGCCTACCACTTGTCTTAATCTTGGCCATTGGTTGGCCTATAAATACCCCTCTAATGCAAGACATTTCTTCATCCACAAATCATTTTCCAAGTCTTGAAAATCCTCCCTTAAGTGTAGTATTCGTCCAAGAGCACCCCTCCCCCCTTAGAGAGGCCCTCGGCCGAATACCCCCCCCCTTTGCCTTGTAGTTTTCGAAAAATACCCCCCCTTGGTAGAAAAGTATTCTCCAAGTGTTGTTACTATTCCAAAATACCTTGGCCCAAATACCTTGTAGTATTCCAAGGTTACACCTATACTAAAAGCCCAGAAATACTATTATACTTCCTTTAGCCACTAAACGAAACCCTAAGAAAAATCTTCATAGTCGGTTGAAGTGTTAAGTAGAAGTTGTGTAGAACTTCTAAGGGTTTCTTGGAGCGAATTGGAGCGTTCAGAATCGGAGCTAAACGTTGCTCATGATCGACATTTAATCTTGGATAATTTTGGGCTTATCGAGGTAAATAATCTTATCCTTCTAGTGTAATTGGAAATTACATACTGTAGTAGTATAGAAATGTATATAAGATACATAGAAGAGAATTGAACTGTAATAGAAGGATATTACAGAAGAATATTGAACTGAAATCACATCAGAAGGATTTTAAAGAAGAAGATTGAACTGTACTTACATAGGATTGTATTTACAGTAGAGTTGTGTAGTTTGGCGAGTAGGGAAGTGCTGCCCAATTTTTCGTAGAATTATTCTACAGTGTAGTCTAGACATTGATAGACTTGTATAACCGTTATAGGTTGAAGTACTGCGAGTAGCGTATTCTACTCGAAGGGTGGAAAAGGCTAGCAGGATTACAGTACTTTGGAGCTATTTGCTAATAGTCGATAATCGTCGCAAGGTATGTGATTCTTCCTATCCTCTTGAGCATGATATTTTAAAAGAATATATATATAGTACGGTAGACGTACGTGTGTTAACTGAACGTAGTTCTACGACAATGTCTTTGACTTAAGCCTGAATAATAAGAATCTTGAAGTATTTCAAAAGAATTAAGAATCGTTTTGAAAAGAGTAATACTTGGTTTTGAAAGCTTAAGAGTTATACTAACTTTATGGGAAGTTAGGTATAACGACTTAAGAGAGATAAAAAGAATGGTTTATTGATTGTAGAAGATAAGAGACTTGACTTAATTGAATTAATATGAATTTGGTTAATAAGTGTGAAACCTCATTCGTGAGTAATGAGTACTTGGTTTTTAAAAAAAGAGATAATGTTTTACTGATTTCGGAAATCAGAATAAGTATCGAACAAACCACTGCAGCGCTAATAAAGGGAAATGTATTGACTGATTAAGTATTATTAAAACCAGTAGAAACCTCCATCTGCATAGAAGCTAAGATGAGATAAAATGATATTACATTTCCTAGATCATGGATGCTTTAAGAAGATTGTTATAAACAAGAATAATCTACTCACACATAAGGCATATGTTTCTCAACTGTTTTAAAGGAGAATTATATTATTAAGTGATCAAGACTATGAACTAATCTTTCGAAAATGAGAAACTTGAGCATCTGAAATTAGGCAAACTTGAACTTTTGGAAAAGAATGTTGTTACTTGACGTTGTTCTAAAAAGTGTAAGCCATTTGGTTTAAAATAGTATAAAGTACTGGAGTTTAAAACATGAACGTATTTGGTACTACGGATAATAGTATCGAGTTGTTTTTACGTAAAAAAAGGTCTTTTTGAAAGGATAACTGTGTGTCGTACTTTGGGGTTAAAACCCGGATTTGTTGTAATAAAATAAATGTCTGTGAGTATGATTAAACTGGCATATGCTTGTGGTGATAGCCTTTGTTGTGCAAGTGTTGTATTTGCTACCGCTGCCTCTCGCCGGAGGGCCGACTATCTGATTGATTGATGGACATACTGACACGATGGGTGGCCCACGGGTATGCTTCCACTAATCAATCCTTTTGGACATACTGACACGATGGGTGGCCCACGGGTATGCTTCCATTAGGAGAGTTATCTTGTTATCGGCTTGGACATACTGACACGATGGGTGACCCACGAGTATGCTTCCATTATGATGGTTATCTTGTTATTTCCTTTTGGACATACTGACACGATGGGTGGCCCACGGGTATGCTTCCATTAGGAGAGTTATCTTGTTATCGGCTTGGACATACTGACACGATGGGTGGCCCACGAGTATGCTTCCATTCTGATGGTTATCTTGTTATTTCCTTTTGACATACCGACACGATGGGTGGCCCATGTATGCTTCCATTAGGAGAGTTATCTTGTTATCGGCTTGGACATACTGACACGATGGGTGGCCCACGAGTATGCTTCCATTCTGATGGTTATCTTGTTATTTCGTTTTGGACATACTGACACGATGGGTGGCCCACGGGTATGCTTCCATTAGGATGGTTCCATGGCCATGCTTATACCGAGGTAAGATGCCGGTACGCCGTTGTGCGGTTATATTTGAGTGATGACTTGAGGCGTGAGTCCCGTCTTGACATGATCGCTTATATTGTGAACTGTAGTTTGGTCATCATATATGTCTCCTATTTTATATAAACTGTTATGATTTCACTTACAGTATTTTTTAGTTTCACATACTTGGTACCGGTTGTACTGACCTCCTTCGGGGGGCTGCGTTCATGCCGCAGGTAGAGGTACATCGGTCTTCGATCCCCGCTTCTAGGATCACAAATCAGCGTATTGGGAAGCTCCGCTTCTCCGAGGCTTATCTTTTGCATGTTACCCGAGTCCGTAAGTTCTTGTACATCTGTGGTATGGCGGGCCCCGTCCCGCCATAGTTGTCGTTACATTCTTAGAGGTCTGTAGAGTAATCACAAGTGTGGTTTGTAAAAAGGATTAAACTGCTCAAACTTTGTATTTATATATATGCCGAAAGGCGACTTTCTCTCGTAAAATGTGTTTCATTTTACATTGTTTCATGTCTTGTTTTTATGTTCCGATTACTACGATGTATGACTACTGGGTGCGGGTAAGGCACTACCACGCCCTAACGGGTCGTGACATGATTCTTCCTATCCTGTTGAGCATGATATTTTAAAATATATATAGTACGGTAGACGTACGTGTGTTAACTGAACGTGGTTTTACTTCGATGTCTTTTGACTTGAGTTTTAAATAATAAGAATCTTGAAGTATTTCAAAAGAATTATGAATCGCTTTTGAAAGAAGAGTAATACTTGGTTTTAAAAGCTTAAGAGTTATACTAGCTTTATGGGAAGTTAGGTATAACGACTTAAGAAAGATAAAAGGAACGGTTTACTTAATTGGTTATGAAAGCCTTGCATTGATTTCGGAAAGGGGAAATAAGTATCGAACAAACCATCGCAATAGCTAATAAAGGAAAATGTATCGACTAAGTAAGTATTATTAAAACCAGTAGAAACCTCCATCTGCATAGAAGCTAAGATAAGACAAAATTGTATTACATTTCCTAGATCATGGCTGCTTTAATAAGATCATTAATAACAAGTATTGATTTTTCTTAAATTCCAAAGTAAGGAACTTGTTTTCTAAAAGAAATGAGACTTGAGGAATTTGAAGTGTTTTGGTTTAAAAGAAAGGCATGGTTTTGTCTTAAATTGGTTTTAAACAAAAAGTGTTATAACAGCTTTATGGGAAGTTAGTTATAACGACTTTATGAAAACAAAAGGATGGTTTTATTATTGGATTTAAAATGGTAACTGGACTTTAAAGGGAGAAATGATTTGGTTTAAAAAGAAAGTATGAAAATTGTTTTGGTTTACTTACAAAGACAAGCATTACTATTTTTGATACTACGGGTATCGTGTGACTTTGTGTAAAAGAAATGGATCTTTTAAAGAGTTAAAATACGTAGTACCTTGGGGTTAAAACCCGGATTTGTGTTCATAAAAAGAATGTCTAAAAGTATGTTGAACTTGCCTATGCTTGTGGTGATAGCTTTTGTTGTGCAAGTGTTGTGTTTCCGTGCTACCGCGTCTCTCGTTGGAGGGCCGGCTATCTGGTTGATTGATGGACATACTGACACGATGGGTGGCCCACGGGTATGCTTCCACTATATCGATCCTTTTGGACATACTGACACGATGGGCCCACGTACGCCCATTGTGAGTGTTATTCTGTTATTTGCTTTGGACATACTGACACGATGGGTGGCCCACGAGTATGCTTCCACTATGATTGTTATCAAGTTATTTCCTTTTGGACATACTGACACGATGGGTGGCCCACGGGTATGATTTCATTAGGAGTGTCATTCTGTTATTTGCTTTGGACATACTGACATGATGGGTGGCCCACGAGTATGCTTCCACTATGATTGTTATCTTGTTATTTCCTTTTGGACATACTGACACGATGGTTGGCCCACGGGTATGCTTCCATTAGTAGTGTTATTCTGTTATTTGCTTTGGACATACTGACACGATGGGTGGCCCACGAGTATGCTTCCATTATGATTGTTATCTTGTTATTTCCTTCGACATACCGACATCGATGGGTGGCCCACGTATGCTTCCATTAGGATGGTTCCATGACCATGCTTATACCGAGGTAAGACGCCGGGCACGCGTCAATGCGGGTTAAATTCCCGGGTTATATTTGAGTGATGACTTTACGGGCGTGACTCCCTGACTTGACTTGACTGCTAATATATATTGCGAACTATAGTTTGGTTATCATACATGTCTCTTGTTTTATATAGACTATTATGATTTCATTTACAGTATTTTCAGTTTCACATACTTGGTACTGTTATCGACCTCCTTCGGGCCGCGCTCATGCCGCAGTAGAGGTACACCGCTTGTTGATCCTCGCTCATGTGGTCACAAATAATGTTGGGAAGCTCCGTGTCTCCGAGGCTTATTCGTATAGTCCTCGTAGTTGTAGGTACTTACATCTGTGGTGGTATGGCGGGCCCCGTCCCGCCATTGTTGTTATAACATTCTTGAGGTCCAGTAGTAATCGCTTGGGCGTGGTTTGTAAAAGGGATGTAACTGTTCAAGTTTTTATATATATATGCCGAAAGGCAACTTTTCTCAGATAAACTGTTTCTCACTTCATATTGTTTCATGTCTTGTTTTATATTCCGTTGGTTACTCTGATGTATGTCTACTTGGGTGCCCGGGTAAGGCACCAATCACGGGCCCGGGTTCGGGTCGTGACACGCCTCCTGGTCGCATGCCTCGGAATCCCACATCGTATAAGCATGTCCAAGTAGTAATAAAACAATCCGGGAATCTAACCCGCATCCTGGTCGCATGCCCCGGAATCCCACATCGTATAAACATGTCCAAGGATCAATCACAATGGAAGCATACCCGTGGAAGCCTCCGTCACTATCGGTACGTCCAAGTAAATTCACAACAAGACAGCTGGCCCTTCAACTGAGAGTCACGACAGCGTAAACATATAATACTTGCACTCAAGGCTATCACAAGCAAGCATAGGCAAGTTCATAAAATCTTTAGACTTTCATTTTATATACTCAAGACACTTTTCGTTTAACATAAAATCCAGGAATTTAACCCAAAGTACTACGTATTTCCATTCTTTTCAAAAGACTCCTTTTCATATAAAACCCCCAAGATACTAACACCCGTAGTATCAAGGCATGTCTACATTTCAAACAAGTCACTACATTTTTAGAAATACATTTCTAGGCTTCTAAATCAAGTGACCCTTACTTTAAAACTTTAAGCAATTGATACCTTTAAATCAAATTGCCCTTCCTTATTTCAAGTCATTTCTTTGTTTACATTACTAGAGAAAACCATTCTTTTATCCTTCCATAAAGTTGTTATAACCAACTTCCCATAAAGCCGTTATACTAACTTTATGCTTTAGAAACTAAGGCATCTTTAACCTTTCATAAAGCTGTCATAACTAACTTCCCATAAAACCGTTATAACTCTTTATGTCTTAGACAAATTCATTCTTTTTATAACCAAGAGACTTATACTTTCAAATCAAGTTACATAGCTTTCAAAATACTTCAAGTCTCTTAACTTTTAAGAAATTAAGTTTCTTAACTTTAGAAATCAAGTCTTTTGTCTTTTAGAATATCAAGAATCAATACTTTTAAATCAAGTCATTTCTTCCTTTAAGAATCAAGTCCCATAACTTAAAAAATAACGTCTCTTAACCTTTTAAGAATTCATAGTTCATAGTCTTACCACTTCATAACGTAAACTCTTTAAATTAAGTAACATATACCTTTATGTGTGTGAGTATGTTATACTTGTTTATAACGATCTTATTAAAGCAGCCATGATCTAGAAAATGTAATACAATTTTGTCTTATCTTAGCTTCTATGCAGATGGAGAATTCTACGCATTTTAATATAATTAATTGTCGTTACATTTTCCTTTATTAACGCTGCAATGGCTTGTTCGATACTTATTCTCATTCGTGGAGTAAATTAGCCAAGTCAACTCGACTCCAAATACCTCGTAACGACTCTTACCAACACCCCCCATAAAACTTGGTAAGAACTTAGGATAACTTAGACATAACTTTCACCTAGAGTAAATCAACATACATACCTCTTAATTTCTAAGAGTAGAAGGAATCATGAAATAACACTACATGTATATTTCATACATAGAATCATGCCAAAAGGAGGAAGAAGTTCACATACCTCGCGACGATTATCGACAAGTAGCAAAATGCTCCAAAATACTTCAACCTTGATAGCTATTCCATCCCTTAAGTAGAATACGCTACTCGTAGTACTTCAACCTATAATAACCATAACATGTCTATCAACTCCTAGCTTCAACGTAGAATATTCTTGTTACACCCCGTTATTACAGGACATGGTTATAAGAACGTACGTAAGAACTCAAAACGTTAAGATTTGAGACTAGTAAAAACTAATCAGAATTATGGAATTGTCGGAAAACGAAATATTGCGACGAATGGGAGGGCGACACGTGTCACCCCCCTTGGTTGGACATGGTCGATTGAACCATGGGCTAAAGGGTCATTTGACCATAAATAAGATGACCAAGTCTTGCTAAGTTTAAGAACTTGATATAATTGACTTAGTCAAAGGGCCACTTGGCTTGAGCTTTATTGAATTGTATCTAAACCACCCATTTTTACTAATCTTGGCCCTCCATAGTGTTATATATGTATACTAGTAGCAAGACAAGCTTCTACACTTAGAAAAATTTCAAGAAAATTTGAAGAACACTTGAGGTGCTCTAGGGTTAGGGTTCCAAGTGAAGAACAAATTTTTTGTTTATTGTCCAATAATCTCCACACTTTAAACCAAGGTTCCTAAGGGTATTGTAAGGGTATATCAATAGAAAGATCCCGGAAAAGTGTCGTTTTCGTATTAGTCGCAAGGTGAAAACCTAGTCGCTTTCATAGGTTTGGATTGAAAGATTAAAGGAAAGTTGTTTGTGATCTTCTAAGGGCTTCAAGTGGCAGATTGGAGTGTCAATGAGAGGCTCTAAGTTGCTAGGGAGCGACTTCGGATCTTGAAGTTGGATTAAGGCTCGTTAAGGTAACAATCTTGTTCTCTTAAGTGTTATAAGATCACATATTGTTGTAGCCTTACATTTTAACTAGAATGAAGTATATGTATTAAAGATTGATAAGTGGTTTGGATAGTGGAATCCTAAAATCCGAAGTGACATGGCTAGTCATTTGAAAATGAAATACAATTTGGTCGATAATTAGAATCGTCGCATGTTTACCTACTCGAGGATTGTAGTAGTTATAATCGATTACGGCTTGATAACATGTTATACTAAACAACTTGGATTAAAAAGGAATTGGAAAGGAATTTGTATTGTTGTCCCTCAAATTGCCGAAATGACATTGTATGTTGGACTAGTTTGATATCAATTGTGGGGCGGAATTTTACACGTCTTGTTAGGCGTGTAATCCCCTATTGTTAACTACATTGTTGAGCCTTAAATGTGGCGTGTTGCTTATTGAATTCGGGCCTTGAAAAAGGTGGAAAAGTATGTAGAAACAAAGGAAGTGCTGTCCGATTTTCCGTAGAATTTAGTGAATTTGCACTTAGAATATTCTACGTTTGAAGTAAGAAGTTAATAGACGTATTATGGTCATTATAGGTTGACATACTACGTACGTCATATTGGACTTAGCAAGTGGATTGAACCGAAGAGGTATGTGGAACTTTCTTATCTCTTGAGCATGAATAGTTGTAAATATATAGTACGGTAGACATACGAGATTTTGACAATCTAGTCCACTTGATATCCTTGGCTTATTTTAAGAATGTCCAAGTTGGTGGAGTTAGGGAATTAACTCGCTTGTTTAAAAATATTAAGGATATCTTAATTTCTAAAAGTTAAGAGACTTAAAGTATTTTGAAAGTATATGATACTTGTTTCGTTTGGAAAGTTTAAGTCTCTTGGTTATAAAGAAGAATGTAAGTGTCTAAGGTATAAAGCTAGTATAACGACTTTATGGGAAGTTGGTTATAATAGCTTTATGGAAAGTTAAAAAGAGTGGTTTACTCTAAGTAATGTAAGTAATGATAAATGACTTGAATTAGTGAAAGGCAAATTGATTTGTACGCATCAATTGCTTAAGGTTTTAAAAGAAAGAAGTCACTTGATTTAGAAACCTATAAATGTATTTCTAAAATTTATTGTGACTTGTCTTGAAAAGTAGATATGACTTGATACTACAGTTATTAATATCTTGGAAGTTTTATATGAAAAAGGTCATTTTAAAAAATTAGAAGTACGTAGTACTTTGGGTTAAATTCCCGGATTTTTAGAATGACATGTTAGTGCCTTAAGTAAACTAAAATGAGAGGGTATATAAATAAAGTTAATAAGAAGTTAGGGGATTTCTTAACTTGCTTATATTATGATAAACCGGTAGCGCTTATGTTATGTATGATAAGCCGGTAGTGCTTATGTTATGTATGATAGCCGGTTGTGCTAGTTTAAGTTATTCTTATGGGGTAAAGCCCCATGTTACTACTAATTCCATGTAATTTCTACCCATGATGCGGGTGCGGCTTTTGTACTCATTGCGGGCCCACCGGGTCTAAGCGGGTGAAATAGTCCTGTGCGGGTGAAATAGTCTCATGCGGAGCGCATCGCTCCATTGAGGGTCCGTAGGACCTATGCGGGTGAAATAGTCCCATGCGGAGCGCATTTGCGGGTCCGTAGGACCTATGCGGGTGAAATAGTCCCATGCGGAGCGCATCACTCCATTGCGGGTCCGTAGGACCACGCGGGTGAAACAGTCCCAAGAGTAGGATTTCTTAATGATACTACGGGCGGGTGACCCTACATTGATCATGAGAATCCTATTTGTATGCAGTAAAGTATACACCTGATCACTCTCATTGTTAGTAAGGCACAGGGTACTGTAATTTGATTATCATACATGTCTCCAGCTTTATTTTAGACTTATGATGTAAATTGCAGTATTTTCTAGTTTTACATACTTGATACATCTGTTGTACTGACCCCCTTTCCTCGGGGGCTGCGTTCATGTCGCAGGTAGGGGTAAACAGGTGGTGGATCCTCATTCCTAGGATCACTGATCAGGTGTCAGAAGCTTCATTTCTCCGGAGGCTTGTCTTTTGGTACGATTTCCCTGATGTTGTAGATTTATGTACATTCAGGTACGACGAGCCACTGTCCGCTTGTTATTCTTAGAGGTCTGTAGTCATATTTGTGGATTGGGTTGTAAGAACAGAGATGTAACTGTTTTTATTTTGGGGTTATGTATATTTCCCGGAAGGCGGCCTTATCGGCCAGCCTGTTGATATTTGTTGTTATGTATTGTATGAGTTTTGTATGTTCCGCTGCTATTCTCTGATGTATACCTGTAAGGGATGCCCAGGTAGGGCACCAGTCGCGGGCTCGGGGTCGGGTCGTGACAAAAGTGGTATCAGAGCAGTTAGTCCACAGAAGTGTCTACAGACCGTGTCTAGTAGAGTCTTAATTATCGGTGTGTTGTGCACCACATCTATAATCAGGAGGCTGTAGGACATTTAGGATTGGTTTCTATTCTTCTCTCTCTGAGATCGTGCAGTAGTGCTGTCTTATTAGGTTGAATCCTCTCTGACCTATTCTTATGTATCAGTTATGCCTCCACGGAAGACGACCAGGGTCCAGAAGGGCAAGGCAGCAACAGGAGCTGCTAGCGGTACGCAGAGGGTTACTAGGACTCAGGCCCAGACTATGCCTGAGGTTGTAGGCGGGTCGGCGAGTTCAGCCACGCCGGCAGTATTAGAGGAGCCGAGAGCGGCCGTAGCTCCAGAGGTTCCGGTACCTGAGCCTCCAGTTCCGCAGCCAGGGGCTGAGTATAGAGATTACAGAGAGTAGATCAGGCTTTTGACTAGCATAGTGACAGGGCAGCGCCGACAGGAGCAGGTAGCTAACCCTAGAGCCGACAGTTTGCGGATTCGGGATTTTCTGGGTTGTCATCCACCCGAGTTCTATGGTTCGAGATCTGAGGAGGATCCTCAGGAGTTTATTCGGCAGTTACAGCGGACTATGCAGGTGCTTAGGGCCTCGGAGACAGAGTCGGTTGTGTTAGCTTCTTACCGGTTACGCGATATTGCGTTGAACTGGTTTGAGTCATGGGAGATGTCTAGAGGTGAGAGTGCTCTTCCAGCTGTTTGGGATGAGTTCACAGAGGCCTTCATTTGTCACGACCCGACCCCGGGCCGCGACTGGTGCCCTACCTGGGCACCCTTATTCTCATACAACATAATAAACTGCGGAAGATAAATAACACTTTTTTTTAAAAACTAAGGCCAAGCCGATAAGGCTTCCATAACATAAACATTACCCGAAAGGGTCTACACTGTTTAACAATGTAAAAACAACTCTAGCCAGTCCAGCCCACATATGAATACAGACCTCTAAGATTTGGACAAATGCTATGACGGGACAAGGCCCCGCCGTACCCCTGAATATACATAACCATGACGATAAGCTCCGGAACATGAGAGCCATCTCAAATGCTGAACCAGGATCCTAAGCTCGCGGATCCACAATTGTGTACCTAAACCTGCGGACATGAACGCAGCCCCCCGAAGGGGGTCAGTACAACAGGTACCAAATATGGAACGGAAAATATGGTACAAGAACAAATCATAATCAGACAAAAGAATGACAGGGGCAAGTATAAAAAAAGTAAATACCAGATCCTACCGTGTCATTACCATCTCGTGAACTTAATCATACCTTATTATCTTTTCCCATTTTTACATAAAAGTTATAGTCACATTCTTACGTACATTCTTAGGAAAAACCGTCAAGTTCATTACCATATAACTTACTTACCTTGCATAACATAATCCGGCCCTTTATGGAGGGACGCCCATACTGCCCGGCCCAATCTGGGACGCGATAAAGTCACATAAGTCTGCCCATAGAGATATACTGCCCGACCCATTTCTGGGACGCGATAATGTCATATAGTCTGCCCATAAAGGTATACTGCCCGGCCCATTTCTGGGACGCGATAATGTCATATAGTCTGCCCATAAAGGTATCTTGCGGCCCATTCTGGGACGCGATAATGTCATATAGTCTGCCCATAAAGGTATACTGCCCGACCCATTTCTGGGACGCGATATGTCATATAGTCTGCCCATAAAGGTATACTGCCCGGCCCATTTCTGGGACGCGATAATGTCATTATAAAATCCGGGAATTTAACCCAATGTACTACGTACCTCTACTCCTTTAAAATGACTCTTTTTCAAATAAAACTTCCAAGATACTAATAACCGTAGTATAAAGTCATATCTACTTTTCAAGACAAGTCACAATACCTTTTAGAAATACATTTATAGGCTTCTAAATCAAGTGACTTCTTTCTTAAAAACCTTAAGCAATTGGTACCTTTAAAACAATTTGCCCTTCTTTATTTCAAATCATTTCTTTGCTTACATTACTGAAGAAAACCATTCTTTTAGTCTTCCATAAAGTTGTTATAACCAACTTCCCATAAAGCCGTTATAACTCTTTATGTCTTAGACAAATTCATTCCTTTTATAACCAAGAGACTTATACTTTCAAATCAAATCACATAGCTTTCAAAATACTTCAAGTCTCTTAACTTTGAAATCAAGCTTCTTTAACTTTTAGAAATCAAGTCTCTTATCTTTAAAATGGCAAGAAATCAATTCTTTCCAAATCAAGTATTCTATACTTTTAAATCAATTCATTTCTTCCTTTAAGAATCAAGTCCCATAACTTGAAAAATAAAGTCCTTTAACCCTTTAAAAATTTGATGTTCATAGTCTTAAAACTTCATACGTAAATTCTTATAAATTAAGTAACATATACTTTGGTGCGTTGTGAATAAGTTATACTTATTTATAACGATCTTAATCGAGTAGCCATGATCTAGAAAATGTAATACAATTTTGTCTTATCTTAGTTTCTATGCAGATGGAGAATTCTACTCATTTTAACTTAATTGATTGTCATTACATTTTCCTTTATTAACGCTGCAGTGGCTTGTTCGATTCTTATTCTCATTTGTGTCGTAACTTAGCCAAGTCAACTTGGCTCCAAATACCTCATAACGACTCTTACCAACATCCCCCATAAGACTTGGTAAGAACTTAGGATAACTTAGACATAACCTTTACGTAGAGTAAATCAACATACATACCTCTTAACTTCTAAGAGTAGAAGGAATCATGAAATAGTACTACATGTATATTCCATACATAGAATCATGTCAAAAGAAGGGAGAGGTTCACATACCTCGCGATGATTATCGACAAATAGCAAAATGCTCCAAAGTACTTCAACCTTCATAGCTATTCCATTCTTCAAGTAAAATACACTATACTTAGTACTTCAACCTATAATGGCCATAATACGTACATTAACCTTTAGCTTCGAACGTAGAATATTCTAAGTGCAAAGTCACTAAATTCTATGGAAAATCGGACAGCACTTCCTTTGTTTCTACATACTTTGCCACTTTTTTCAAGGCCAAATTCAATAACCAAACACGCCACATTTAAGGTCCAACAATTCAGCTAACCAAAGGGGATTACACGCCTTAACAGGACGTATAAAATTCTGCCCCAAAACCATACCAAAACAGCCCCTAAAACAATCCATAATTTACTATAACGAGGGTGGAATGTGAGGCCTTTCAACGCCTTACCACACCCTTATTCCTTCGGGGTTTTCATTAGCAATCTACTACATTAAACATGAAATATAGGGGCTGATTTTCCAGCACACAACACGTCTAAAGCAGTCCCTAAAAACTGCACGACAATATCCAACAGTTTTATAGATTCTACGGCAACAACTAAAATCCGATAACTCTTTCCTTAATCCTTTTTATTCCAATTCGAGTTCCAAAACATCTACATAAGTTATAACAACTTATTAACAACAATATTAATCCATTATAACATGCAATAGGTGAAGATAACAACGACAATAACCAACGAATTCCATTTACACCAAATCTGTCCCAAATCGGTTTTAGCCCCAAAAAATGGCTCAAACGCTTTTTTATTCTTCATTATTTTTAACACAAGTTCATCCATACATTATAACAATAAGTAATATCCAATTACTTTAAAAGAAGAAGGACTTTTACCTCATTTTTTGCCCAAAAACGCCCCAAAACAGTCTGGTCTTTATTGGTCCGCAGTTTTCGTTTCGCTCCACTTCTTCAAGTTCCAATCACATATATGTATCCCCTACAACCTTAGGATCAACTTCTCTTCATGTTTCGCCTCCAAAAAGTCGACGGAAACCCCCTAGGGTTTCATTCTATTTTCGGCCCAACCTAGATTTAGGGGTTAAGGGTGCTTAATCTTGGAAAGAAAATACTTTGATCTTGATCTTGTCTTTGGATATGGGGATTTCGAATTGCTCTAGGTTTTTGGAGAGATGAGTGTTTGTATGGATGAATATCTTTTGTTCTAAGTCTTCAAGACTTATCTATATAAAGGTGTGTGGAGTCTTCACGAGACAAGTGGGGAGGGCACTTGCTAACCTCCTATTGGCCAAGTATTTCTTAACAAAATATTTCATCCACACTTAGTTATTTTTCATCCCATTTCGATGGACATGTAACATAGTATACCAAGACTTAATAAATCCACTAAGTCCATAATTCTAATGAAAAATAATTCCATTACTAGAATTAATTCTTGTCATCACATTAAACTCGAAAATTTTTCGTATAAGGAAATGTAAAAATCCTTTCCTTTCGACATTCCAATCTTAATTCTATAATCATGTTCTTGAATTACGGGGTGTAACATCATTGATCACTTTTTGCCTCCTGAGATGAGGAGAGCCCGCGTGGATATATTCTTGACATTGAGACAGAATGGGAGGACTATCAGAGAGTACAACCTGGAGTTTGACTCATTGGCCAGGTATGCGCTCACCATTGTGGCTGACATAGCAGACAGAGTTCATCGTTATGTGATGGGGCTAGACCGTCATATGATTACTGCATGCTTGGGAGTGGCCCTTCAGCCAGGTATGAATATTGCCAGGATGCAGGCTTATGCGCAGGGGATCGAGGACAGAGAGAGGGAGGATCAACCAGACTCAGGCCAGCCCAAGAGGGCTAGGACAGCAGGGTCTCAGGGTGATTTTTGAGGCAGACAGCCTCAGCAGCAGGCCAGGTCCACATTTCAGCCGGCACAGAGCGCGCCTTCTCGGTTTTCCGGTAGGAGGTTTGATCGGTCGGGTTATTCAGGGGCAGGTCAAGGCTCCAGGGCTTCGGGTTCCCAGAGGAACCGGGGTTCCAGTCAGATGAGGCCACCGTTACCTCGGTGTGGTCGTTGTGGTGATGTCCATCGTGGGGGGTGTCGTGTTCCTCCAGGAGCTTGTTACTCTTGTGGCCAGCAGGGCCATTTGAAGAGAGATTGTCCGACCAGAGGCAGCATGGGTGGTATGGTGCAGCCAGCGTGTTCGATTCTTTGGTCTTCTTCTTCGTGATTATGCGCCGGAAGGCGAGTGTTCACGCGCGGCGGTACCGCAGAGGTCGTGGTGGAGGTCCTAGTTCTAGCGGTCCACAGAACCGCATATATTCCTTAGCCAGCCGGCAAGATCAGGAGGCTTCCCCGGACGTCGTCACAGGTACATTATTGATTTCATGCTGTGACATTTATGCTTTGATAGATCCAGGTTCTACCTTGTCCTATGTGTCCCCTCTTATTGCTGGTAGAATCGGGATAGAGCCGGTGTCGATAGAGCCTTTTGAGGTAGCTACGCCAGTGGGTGATTCAGTGTTAGCTGAGCGGGTGTACAAAGGTTGCCCGGTGTTTATTTACAGTCGTCAGACCCTAGCAGACTTGATAGAGTTGGAGATGACAGATTTTGACGTCATTATGGGTATGGACTGGTTGGCTTCTTGTTATGCCAACGTTGACTGTAGAGACAGGTTGGTCCGATTCCAGTTTCCTGGTGAGCCAGTTATCGAGTGGAAGGGCAACACAGCGTCGCCGAGGGGTAGGTTTATTTCTTACCTCAAGGCTAGGAAGATGGTGCAGAAGGGGTACATCTATCATCCGTTCGTATTCGATCTGAGACCGAGGTGCCGCTATTCATCGATTCTGGTGGTTAGAGAATTTCCAGATGTATTCCCAGACGATCTCCCGGGTATCCCTCCTGAGAGGGAGATTGAGTTTTGTATTGATATGTTGCCAGACACTCGACCTATATCTATTCCGCCGTACAAGATGGCACCTGCTGAGTTGAGGGAGTTGAAGGACCAGCTGAAAATTTGCTGGAAAAAGGCTTTATCAGGCCTAGTTTTATCCCTAAGGAGCGCCGGTTTTGTTTGTGAAGAAGAAGGATGGGACGCTGCGTATGTGTGTTGATTACAGGTAGCTGAATAAGGTAACCACCAAGAACAGATACCCCCTCCCCAGGATTGATGATTTGTTTGACCAGTTGCAGGGTGCGAGGTGTTTCTCCAAGATAGACATGCGGTCTGGTTATCATCAGGTGTGAGTTAGAGAGGCAGATATCCCAAAGACTGCATTCAGGACCCGGTATGGGCACTATGAGTTCAGGGTGATGTCTTTCGGTTTGACCAACGCTCCAGCGGTATTTATGGATTTGATGAACCGGGTGTTCAAGCCATTTTTGGATACGTTTGTTATAGTATTCATTGATGACATCCTGGTTTATTCACGTACATAGCAGGAGCATGCAGATCACATGAGGACGGTACTTGGGGTCCTCCGGAGCCGGCAGCTGTTCGCCAAGTTCTCCAAGTGTGAGTTTTGGTTGGCCTCAGGGGCATTCTTGGGGCACATTATTGGGGCTGACGGTGTTCAGGTTGATACGACAAAGATTGAGGCGGTCAAGTCTTGGCCGAGACCTACTACTCCGACGGAGGTGCGCAGCTTCTTAGGGCTGGCAGGTTATTATCGTACGTTTGTGGAGCAGTTTGCTTCGATATCAACACCGTTGACTAGGCTGACTCAGAAAATATCTAAGTTCCAGTGGACAGAAGCGTGTTAGAAGGGCTTCCAGTTACTGAAGGAAAAGTTGATGACGACTCTAGTTCTTACTCTTCCCGAGGGGTTAGAGGGCTACGTGATTTATTGTGATGCCTCGGGTATCGGGCTAGGGTGCGTATTGATGCAGCACGACAAGGTTATAGCCTATGCTTCCGACGATTCTAAGCATGAGAGGAATTACCCTACCCACGACTTAGAGTTGTCCGCAGTTATTCATGCCTTGAAGATTTGGAGACATTATTTATATGGGGTTCATGTGGATATTTATACAGACCACAAGAGCCTCCAGTACATCTTTAGGCAGAGGGAGCTGAACTTGCGGCAGAGACGGCTGTTAGAGTTGTTGAAGGATTATGATGTTGACATCCTATACCATCCGGGAAAAGCCAATGTGGTTGCAGATGCTTTGAGTTGTAGATCGATGGGGAGTCTGTCAGAGGTACAACCAGAGAGACAGGACATGGTCCGTCAGATCCATCAGCTAGTGAGCCTTAGGGTTCGATTGGTCGATACCGATGATAGTGGGGTACGGGTTCGTAAGATTGCCGAGTCTTCCATCATTGATGAGGTGAAGAGGCGACAATATGAGGACCCAGTTATGATACGGTATTGAGATACGACTCTTCGAGAGGAGAAGAGTCTATTTGAGGTAGCGCCTGATGGGGTGCTAAGATTTGAGGGCAGATTGTGTGTTCCCGATGTTGCAGGACTTCGTCAGCAAATTTTGGGGGAGGCACACAGTGCCCGTTATTCTATTCATCCGGGGTAGACTAAGATATACCATAACCTCAGATGTATGTATTGGTGGGATGGCCTGAAGAAGGATGTGGCAGGTTTTGTTGCTCAGTGTCCTAATTGTCAGCAGGTCAAGGTTGAGCACCAGAAGCTCGGTGGCTATTGCAGGCTATTGATATTCTGACATGGAAGTGGGAGGTGATCAACATGGACTTTGTTACAGGGTTACCTCGTACTCAGAGGAAGTATGATTCCATCTGGGTTATTGTTGACAGGCTGACGAAATCAACCCATTTTCTTCCAGTCAGGACTACGTATTCGGCTGAGGATTATGCCAGATTGTATATCAGGGAGATTGTGAGACTGCACGGAGTCCCTATATCGATTATATCGCATGAGTAGCCCGGTTCGGCTAACTTCGTAGGTCTTTCCGAAGGGTTAGGGACACACGTGAGTCTCGATCGCGTTTCATCCTCGCATCGGGCGCGCAGAGCGTACTATCTAGACACTTGACGATATGTTGTGGGCCTGTGTTATTGATTTTAGGGGTAGCTGGGAGGATCATTTGCCTTTTGTAGAGTTTGCTTATAACAACAACTACCATTCTAGCATTCAGATGACGTCATATGAGGCTTTGTATGGGCGGAAATGTAGGTCGTCGATTGGTTGGTTCGACGTAGGCGAGGTTCAGTTAGTTGGGCCAGACTTGATTCAATAGGCTGTGGATAAGGTGAAGCTTATCCAGGAGAGATTGTTAGCAGCTTAGAGTCGGCAGAAGTCTTATGCAGATAATTGGCGTCGACATTTGGAGTTTCAGGTAGATGATTGGGTCTTCTTGAAAGTATCACCCATGAAGGGTGTGGTGAGGATCGTAAAGAAGGGAAAACTTAGCCCAAGGTACATTGGACCTTACCAGATCATCCGTAGAGTAGGCAAGTTTGCCTATGAGTTGGACCTGCCATCAGATTTAGAGGCGGTACATTCGGTCTTTCATGTTTCTATGTTGCGGAAGTGTATCGGAGATCCATCGAGAGTTTTCCCAGCTAGCGAGGTCCAGGTGACAGAGGGGTTATCGTATGAGGAGAGTCCCATAGCGATACTCGATCGCCAGGTCAGGCGACTGCGGACCAAGGATGTGACTTCCGTCAAAGTCTTGTGGCGGAATGATATTAGGGAGGAGATGACTTGGGAAGTGGAGGAGGACATGTTGAGGAAGTATCCTCACTTATTCCCTACACCTTCAGGTAATTCATTTCCCTTACTTGTCAAGTTTTAATTAAAGTATTTTGCTTAAGTGTTATTATGTGGCCACGTGTGGCATTATTGGTATGTAGGGGTTGAAAAAGGAGACTATGTCGCTATTTATAATATTGACCCCGAAAGAACTTTCGGGGACGAATGTTTCTAAAGGGGGAAGAATGTTACACCCCGTTATTACAGGACATGTTTATAAGAACGTACGTAAGAACTCAAAATGTTAAGATTTGAGACTAGTAAAAATTTATCGGAATTATGGAATTGTCGAAAAACGAAATATTGCGACGAATGGGAGGGCGACACGTATAACCCCCCCTTGGTTGGACATGGTCGATTGAACCATGGGCTAAAGGGTCATTTGACCATAAATAAGATGACCAAGTCTTGCTAAGTCTAAGAGCTTGATATAATTGACTTAGTCAAAGGGCCACTTGGCTTGAGCTTTATTGAATTGTATCTAAACCACCCATTTGTTATAATCTTGGCCCTCCATAGTGTTATATATGTATACTAGTAGAAATACAAGCTTCTACACTTAGAAAAATTTCAAGAAAATTTGAAGAACACTTGAGGTGCTCTCGGGTTAGGGTTCCAAGTGAAGAACAAAATTTTCGTTTGTTGTCCAATAATCTCTACACTTTAAACCAAGGTTCCTAAGGGTATTGTAGGGGTATCTCAATAGAAAGATCCCGGAAAAGTGTCATTTTCGTATTAGTCGCAAGGTGAAAAACTAGTCACTTTCATAGGTTTGGATTGGAAGATTAAAGTAAAGTTGTTTGTGATCTTCTAAGGGCTTCAAGTGGCAGATTGGAGTGTCAAGGAGAGGCTCTAAGTTGCTAGGGAGCGACTTCGGATCTTGAAGTTGGATTAAGGCTCGTTAAGGTAACAATCTTGTTCTCTTAAGTGTTATAAGATCACATACTGTTGTAGCCTTACATTTTAACTAACATGAAGTATATGTATTAAAGATTGATAAGTGGTTTGGATAGTGGAATCCTAAAATCCGAAGTGACATGGCTAGTCATTTGAAAATGAAATACAATTTGGTCGATAATTAGAATCGTCGCATGTTTACCTACTCGAGGATTGTAGTAGTTATAATCGATTGTGGCTTGATAACATGTTATACTAAACAACTTGGATTAAAAAGGAATTGGAAAGGAATTTGTATTGTTGTCCCTCAAATTGCCGAAATGACATTGTATGTTGGACTAGTTTGATATCAATTGTGGGGCGGAATTTTACACGTCTTGTTAAGCGTGTAATCCCATATTGTTAACTACATTGTTGAGCCTTAAATGTCGCATGTTGGTTATTGAATTCGGGCCTTGAAAAAGGTGGAAAAGTATGTAGAAACAAAGGAAGTGCTGTCCGATTTTCCGTAGAATTTAGTGACTTTGCACTTAGAATATTCTACGTTTGAAGTAAGAAGTTAATAGACGTATTATGGTCATTATAGGTTGACATACTACGTACGACATATTGGACTTAGCAAGTGGATTGAACCGAAGAGGTATGTGGAACTTTCTTATCTCTTGAGCATGAATAGTTGTAAATATATAGTACGGTAGACGTACGAGATTTTGAAAATCTAGTCCATTTGATATCCTTGGCTTATTTTAAGAATGTCCAAGTTGGTTGAGTTAGTGAATTAACTCGCTTGTTTAAAAATATTAAGGATATCTTAATTTCTAAAAGTTAAGAGACTTAAAGTATTTTGAAAGTATATGATACTTGTTTCGTTTGGAAAGTTTAAGTCTCTTTGTTATAAAGAAGAATGTAAGTGTCTAAGGTATAAAGCTAGTATAACGACTTTATGGGAAGTTGGTTATAATAGCTTTATGGAAAGTTAAAAAGAGTGGTTTACTCTAAGTAATGTAAGTAATGATAAATGACTTGAATTAGTGAAAGACAAATTGATTTGGAGGCATCAATTGCTTAAGGTTTTAAAAGAAAAAAGTCACTTTATTTAGAAACCTATAAATGTATTTCTAAAAGGTATTGTGACTTGTCTTGAAAAGTAGATATGACTTGATACTACAGTTATTAGTATCTTTGAAGTTTTATATGAAAAGGGTCATTTTAAAAAAGTAGAAGTACGTAGTACTTTGAGTTAAATTCCCGGATTTTTAGAATGACATGTTAGTGCCTTAAGTAAACTAAAATGAGAGGGTATATAAATAAAGTTAATAAGAAGTTAGGGGATTTCTTAACTTGATTATATTATGATAAGCCGGTAGCGCTTATGTTATGTATGATAAGCCGGTAGTGCTTATGTTATGTATGATAGCCGGTTGTGCTAGTTTAAGTTATTCTTACGGGGTAAAGCCCCGGGTTACTACTAATTCCATGGAATTGCTACCCATGATGCGAGTGCGGTGTTTGTACTCATTGCGGGCCCACCGGGCCTAAGCGGGTGAAATAGTCCCATGCGGAGCGCATCGCTCCATTGCGGGTCCGTAGGACCTATGCGGGTGAAATAGTCCATGCGGAGCGCATCGCTCCATTGTGGGTCCGTAGGACATACGCGGGTGAAACAGTCCCAGGAGTAGGATTGCTTAATGATACTACGGGCGGGTGACCCTACTTTGATCATGAGCCTCCTATTTGTATGCAGTAAAGTATACACCTGATCACTCTCATTGTTAGTAAGGCACATGGTACTGTAATTTGATTATCATACATGTCTCCAGCTTTATTTTAGACTTATGATGTAAATTGCAGTATTTTCCAGTTTTACATACTTGGTACATCTGTTGCATCGACCCTTTCCTGGGGTTGCGTCATGCCGCAGTAGGTGGTAAAGAGCGTGGATCCTCATTCCTAGGATCACTGATCAGGTGTCAGAAGCTCCATTTCTCCGGAGGCTTGTCTTTTGGTACGGTTTCCCTGATGTTGTAGATTTATGTACATTCAGGGGTATGGCGGGGCCCTGTCCCGTCACAGTTGTTATTCTTAGAGGTCTGTAGTCATATTTGTGGATTGGGTTGTAAGAACAGAGATGTAACTGTTTTTTTTGGGTTATGTATATTTCCCGGAAGGCGGCCTTATCGGCCAGCCTGTTGATATTTGCTGTTATGTATTGTATGAGTTTTGTATGTTCCGCTGCTATTCTCTGATGTATACCTGTAAGGGGTGCCCAGGTAGGGCACCAGTCGCGGGCCCGGGGTCGGGTCGTGACAATTCTAATTGTAAAGTCCCTTATTCTACGGAAAATTGGACATCACTTCCTTTGTTTCTACACACTTTTCCACCTTTTTCAAGGCCCGAAAAATCAATAACCAAATGCCACATTTAATGACCAACAATTCAGATCCAAAGGGGATTACACGCCTTAACAGGACGTGTACAATTCTTCCCCACAATAATACAAAACAATCCAATAATTCCATGCCATTCTCGGCTACAACATGCTCACATATTATCCTTTTCAAATCCTTTCAATCCAAATCGTTATTCCAACATGTTATGTAAGTCATAACCAATTATAACAACTATATACCCTTCTATATATAACATGTAACGATTTTTGCTAACAACCGAATTGATTACAACATTAGTGACTAACATGCCCATTTTCGATTTTCAACAAGTCGACATGATCCAAATCTTAACTATAATAACATGTAGATCTTTAATCACATTAAGGAGGTGAAGATTTTTACCTCAATAAGCCCTCTTTCCGAAAATCTTCTTCACGTTAAAATCACCTCTACGAACCCCCTACAAGCTTGCCAACATATATCATTCTTGTCACCTTTCCAAAAATCTCATCACACTTAGGGTTTGTCAACTTTTGAGAGAGAAGAGAAGAGCAATTTCTTAGAATGAAATCTTGCAAATGGTCAAGTCTTGCAAGACTTGGCCATAATATAAGGTCTAGCTTGCCTTGCAAGTTAGGAGGGACACTTGTCGCCCTCCCATAGGCCCTCTACAAAAATATCTTCTGATTTTACCTTTTTTCCGCGAAAAATCCCGCCTTGGCGCTGTCTACAGCCAGCCATGCGCTGCAACTTCAGAACACTTCGTGGCTTTGGCATCATGCCTCGCAGCGCCGTGGCGTTGTGGCGCCTGACTGAAGCTTTCTTTCTCCTCCGTCGACAGAACTTCTAACGTCCATAACTTTCTACTCCGATGTCCTATGGACGAGCGGTTTATTGTGTTGGAAACTAGACTCAACTAACTTAATACTGGGATATTGAAATACCTAAAAACTCCTAACTAACTAGGATATATACCGCTCCAAAGTTGACTCAAAATCTGCCCAAAAACATTCTGTCAACTTATCTTTCCAATTTCAATTCTTATTTCCTTTCGGACGTTCTCAATACATGACTTGAATTTACGGGGTGTAACAATAACCGCCACACAGGATTTCAGTTATATCATTTAAGCCATGCTGGCTTCAATATCATTGTTGGCCTCTTAGGGCTCTTTTATGCTAATCTGTACCAGCTGCAGGTGGTGTGCGTATATAACGTATTTCTCTATTTTTCCATATACCTTACATATACAGTAGTGTGCATAGCACAAGTGGTCCAGGGTAACATATGAATACAATGCAAATGAAATGCATGAATGGTAATACCATGTTCCAATTTCAACGGGTGACATATTATGTTACACCCCGTTATACCATGACATGTAAGTGAGAACGTGATTAAGAATATGAAATTTGAATTTTGGAAAGAAAGAAGAATTACTTTTTCTTAAGGAAAAATCTCGGGAATATGTGAAGAAAAACGTTTATAAATTGGAATATGGTTCTCAAATTTGGTATTCGAGACTTTTGGAATTTATTGGATTTATGGATTTTTAAGTTCGGATTTGGTAACGTGGTGCTCACGGGAAAATTTTACGGTTTTGTGGGGCCCACAATATTTTGAGATATTTTGGCCAATTATGGATATTTTGAGAGATGAAATATTTTTAGACCAATGAGATGGTGACACGTGGCACACCCCCCCCACTTGGTCTTGAAGACTTGACTTAGATATTTTGTGACAAGTGGGCCTTGTGGATCCCACTCCACTTATCTTGCTACACTTAGGCCATACACTTGTCAAGCATCCACACATAGAGATACATTATATATGGATTGGTCATGCAAGACTTCAACACTTAGCCAAATTTCAAGAAATATTCTGCCTTCTCCTTTGAGAGCTCTCGGCCAAGAGAAAAAATGGAGGACCAAAATACTTCAATCTTTGATGATAAATCCTCAAACTCAAGACTAGGCTCCCTAATGAAGTGCTAAGCAAAGATAACCCCTTAAACCCCTAGAACAAGGTGTTGGCCGAGAATAGAGGGTGTGAAACTCTAAGTTTTATCAAATATTTGGAAGCAAAATACAAAGTGAAGTTGTGTATAAGTTCATAGGGGTCACATATGTGATTGGAACTTGAAGAAGTAGAACAAAACAAAAACTGCAGACCAATATAATAAGGGTTGTTTTGGACGATTTTTGGCTCAAAAATAAGGTAATGATTCTTCTTCCTTTACAGTAATTAGATATTACTCATTGTTATGGTTAGTAGATGAACTTTTATTATGGAAGATATGGAAAATAAGGTGTGCATTCCCTACTTTGGATGATAAGGCCGAGACTAGCCTTTTTGGCCATTGGAATTGTTGATCGTTTTTATCGTGTTATTTTCACGTGTTGTAGGTTATATAATGAAGGAAATATTGTTGTTGATAGTTTATATAACTTATATAACATGTTGGAATATGAATTGGAGAAAGAGGAATTAAGGAAAAGGACTTTGGATTGTTATAGTTGTTGTTGGCCGAAAACTGCCTAAAACTGTTAGACGTCGTTGTGTCATTTTTATGGACTGTTTTGGGGTGTTGAAATGCTAGAAAATCAGCTCCTAACATGCATGATTAATGTAGTAAAATGGCTAATGAAAGTCCTAAGGAATAAGGGTGTTAAAGGCTTCACATTGTACCCTTAATGTTGGATAAATTGTGGACTGTTTTATGGACTGTTTTGTATAGATTGTGGGGCAGAATTTTACACGTTCAGTTAGGCGTGTAATCTCCTTTGGTTAACTGTTGGTTGTGCCTTAAATGTGGCGTGTTGGTTGATGAATACGGGCCTTGAAAAGGTGGAAAAGTATGTAGAAACAAATAAAGTGCTGCCCAATTTTCCGTAGAATAAGAGGGCCATTATTTGGTATAAGTATTATACTAGTAAGTATGATATTGATAAAAGTGCTATCGTCATTATAGGTTGAAGTACATTGGATCATATTGCTACTTGTCGTGTTGGTTAGTCGTCACGAGGTATGTGAACTTCTTCCTTCTATCGACATGATTATTCTTGAAATATACTTGCCTTGTTTTGTAGTATACGTGATTTGTTTTCTTGAAGTACTTGCCTTGTCATTAGGAAGTATTCATGTTATTGATCTTATGCTAAAGGCATGTCCAAAGATAATCCTAAGTCCTTACCAAGTCTTATGGGAGATGTTGGTAAGAGTTTTTTTTTTTTTTTTTTTGGGTAAATGAAAATATTATTATAAAAGAAACTGGGAACTACAATCACTCATTGAGGGTTCTCAATCCTCAACATAACACAAAACAAGAAATAAAGGAGGGATGGGACGTTCACTCATAGGTGACGTTACAAGAGGGGATTATATCATAAATACTCTTCCACTTCTCAAACTTGCTGTTTGGCTTTGTTCATAATAACATCAACCGGGAGATGAACCCGTATTTTTGGAAATCGGGGGGTAATGGAATGCTCCTCCAATCTTCATACTTGCAACTTTACCATTGTTTCTTTGAAAATTCTTTCTTGGAGTTACCTCATGCCATCCATCCTTATCTTCTTGCCTTGACACCGGAGTACCTCTAAAAGTATCCGGAATCAAAGGCGTATTAGGAACCCCCTTAGTCCTCACATTCATGTCCACTACATTGTTCAATGATCCACCGACTGGTAGTCGAACAAAGAGGGGGTTGGTTTGAAGTGAGCATGTAGGTTTATTAACACCAACTATTTCCGGATCCATTCCTTTATCCGGAACAACCATTGGCTCATGAGTGCTCATTGTGTCACGACCCGACCCCGGGCCCGCGACTGGTGCCCTACCTGGGCACCCTTACAGGTAGGTATACATCAGAGAAAATCAGCGGAACATACATGAAACTTACAAAATAAAATAATGTATAAAAACAACAAAGTTAGCCGATGGCTACCTTCCCCGACATACATATATACAACCGAAGCAGTTGCCTCCTTTCCTTTACAAACTGACCCACAATATGTGACTACAGACCTCTAAGAGTTTTAACGTAACAACAGTGGCGGGACAGGGCCCCGCCATACCCCTAAATATACATGAATCTACAACCTCAGGGAAATCCGTACCAAGAGATAAGCCTCCGGAGCAAATGAAGCTTTTTCCCAAAAACTGAACTGAGATCCTAAGAGCAAGGATCACCAACCTGTGTACCTAAAATCTGCGGGCATGAACGCAGCCTCGGCGGGTCGCATAACAAAAATTTAATATGGAAATGTAAATAAAGTACAAGAAATGTGATCATAATCAGATAAAGAATGACAGGGGCAAGTATAAAAAAAGTACATACCAGATCCTGCCGTGTCATTACCACTTAAGAACTTAATCGTACCTTATTATCTTTTCCCCATTTTCAATAAAAGTTATAGTCACTTTCTTACGTACATACTTGGGAAAAATCGTCAAGTTCATTACCATATAACTTACTTATCTTTCATAACATAATCCGGCCCTTTATGGAGGGACGCATATACTACCCGGCCCAATCTGGGACGCGATCAAATCACACAAATATCAAAGAGTGCCCGTGGAATCCCCCATCACTGCCGACATTCATAAGTGTAACATATAACTATGTGACGCGCCCGTGGCATCCTGCCTCACTGCCGGCGTACACATACACAATACATATATATATCTCCTGCCCGTGGAATCCCACATCACTGCCGACAACCGTAGGTGTAACATATAACCATGTGACGCGCCCATGGCATCCTACCTCACTGCTTGGCATACATATACAACACACACACATATATATATATATATATATATATATATATATATATATATATATATATATATATATATAACGTGGCGCATGCCCTAATCCTCATCGTATAAGCATGGCCATAACGTGCCCTGCATCCTCATCGTAGGCGCAGTCTTCACGGGAGCTAGCCCATGAAGTAATAATATAACATGCCCCCGGAATCCCTCATCGTGGGTACATGTCTTCATGGGGAGATAGCCCATGGAGTAATAATCGTGCATAGCATGGTCGCATGCCCCGGAATCCCTCATCGTATAAGCATGGCCATGGGTAATAAAACAAATCCGGGAATCTAACCCGCCTCCTGGTCACATGCCCCGGAATCCCACATCGTATAAGCATGTCCAAGGATCAATCATAATGGAAGCATACCCGTGGAATCCCACATCACTGTCGGTATGTCCAAGTAAACTTACAACAAGACAGCCGGCCCTCCAACTGAGAGTCACGACAACGTAAACATATAATACTTGCACTCAAAGCTATCACAAGCAAACATAGGCAAGTTCATTAAACCTTTAGACTTCCATTTTTATAAACTCATGGCACTTTCGGTTCACACATAAAAATCCAGGAATTTAACCCCAAGTACTACGCACCTCTACTCCTTTAGAAAGACTCTTTTTCAAATAAAAACTTCCAAGATACTAACAGCCGTAGTATCAAGTCATATCTACTTTCAAGACAAGTCACAATACCTTTTTAGAAATACATTTACCGGCTTCTAAATCAAGTGACTTCTTTCTTAAAAACTTTAAGCAATTGGTACCTTTAAAACAGTTTGCCCTTCTTTATTTCAAATCATTTCTTTGCTTACATTACTGAAGAAAACTATTCTTTTAATCTTCCATAAAGTTGTTATAACCAACTTCCCATAAAGCCGTTATAACTCTTTATGTATTGGACAAATTCATTCCTTTTATAACCAAGAGACTTATACTTTCAAAATACTTCAAGTCTCTTAACTTTTAAGAAAACAAGTTTCTTAACTTTAGAAATCAAGTCTTTCCAAATCGAGTATTCTATACTTGTAAATCAATTCATTTCTTCCTTTAAGAATCAAGTCCCATAACTTGAAAAATAAAGTCTCTTAACTTCATAGCCTTAAAACTTCATACGTAAATTCTTATAAGTTAAGTAACATATACTTTGGTGCGTTGTGAATAAGTTATACTTATTTATAACGATCTTATTCAAGTAGCCATGATCTAGAAAATGTAATACAATTTTGTCTTATCTTAGCTTCTATGCAGATGGAGAATTCTACTCATTTTAACATAATTTGATTGTCATTACATTTTCCTTTATTAACGCTGCAATGACTTGCTCGATACTTATTCTCATTCGTGCCATAAATTAGCCAAGTCAACTTGGCTCCAAAGTACCTCCTAACGACTCTTACCAACATCCCCCATAAGACTCGGTAAGGAATTAGGATAACTTTGACATAAACTTTACATAGAGTAAATCACACACATACCTCTTAACTTCTAAGAGTAGAAGGAAATATGAAATAATACCACATGTATATTCCATACATAGAATCATGCCAAAGGAAGGAAGAGTTTCACATACCTCGCGACGATTATCGACAAGTAGCAAAATGCTCCAAAGTACTTCAACCTATAATGGCCACAATACGTCCATTAACCTCTTACTTCAAACGTAGAATATTCTAAGTGCTAAGTCACTAAATTCTACGGAAAATCTGGACAAAGACTTCCTTTGTTTCTACATACTTTGCCACCTTTTTCAAGGCCGAATTCAATAACCAAACACGCCACATTTAAGGCCCAACAATACAATTAATCAATAGGGGATTACACGCCTACTAGACGTGTAAAATTCCGCCCCACAATTGATATACAACTAATACAACTACAAGTGCAATTCCGGCAACTTGAGATACAACAACACCAATTCTTATCCAATTTCCTTTTCAATCCAAATTGTTAGTATAACATGATATCAAGTCGCAATTGATTATAACTACTATAATCTTCAAGTAAGTAACATGCGACGATTCTAAATACGACCAAATTGTAATCCAACTTCAAATGGCTAATATGTCATTTCGTATTTTAGGCTACAACAATCCATAATACTTAAGAAACTTCAACACATATACTTCATGCTAGCAAAAATGTAAAGCTAACAACAATACATAATCTTGTAACACTTAAGAGCCAAGATTATTACCTCAACGATTCTTAGTCCAACTCCAAATCCGAAGTCGCTCCTTAGCACTTAGAGCTTCTTCTAGACACTTCAATCCACCACTTGAGACCCTTAGAACAACACCAACAATTTTCCTTCAATCTTCCAACCAAAACCTAGAAAAGCAACTAGGTTTTCATTTTGCGACTAATACGAAAACTATCTTTTTCCGGGATTTTTCTATTGAGATACCCTTAAAATACACTTAGGAACCTTGGTTTAAAGTGGGAAGATTATTGGACAACAAATAAATTTTTTTCCTTTTCTTCCTAGGTGAACCCGAGAGCACATTGTAGTGTTCATCCAATTTTCTTGAAAATTTGGCTAAGTGTGGAACTTGTCTCACTACTAGTAGTATTATAAAGCACAATGGAGGGTCAAGATGTGAACAAATGGGTGGCTTGGATGAGCTTCAATTAAATATCAAGACTTGTGGACCCTTTGACTTAGTCAATTATCTCAAGCTCACAACTTGCAAGATTTGTCATCTTAAGACTATGGTCAATGACCATTTTGGCCATGACCCAAATCGTCCAAGGCAACTATAAGGGGGGGGGGGGGGGTGACACGTGTCGCCCTCCCATTCATCACAATATTCATTTTCCGACAATTCCATAATTCCGATAAATTTTTACATGTCTCAAATCTTAACATTTCTGAGTTCTTACGTACGTTCTTAAAACATGTCCTGTAAATACGGGGTGTAACATTCTTCCCCCCTTAGAAACATTCGTCCCCGAATGTTCTTTCGGAGTCAAACTTATAATTAGCGACATAGTTTCCTTTTACCACCCCGACATACCAATAATGCCACACATGGCCCTACTACCTCGCACACGCATATCCGTCCTTCATAAGCCCAAAAGAGATTACCTTTTCGTACTTCCAACTCCTTCTAGCATATACATAGTCTCAATAAAATCTGCTCATAACACTTAAACATACCACAACTTTATCATGCATACAAGTTTCTAAAGGGCCGAATACATACTTGAAACCATATAGGCGGTTCAAAGGACCGCTAAAACTGGGAACTTCCACCACGACCTCTGTCACGGCCTGCCGGTGCATAAACATCCTGCCTAGCTATGGAAGGCGAAGAACCCGCAACTGATCCAAAGAGATCGCGCTATCCCACCAGCCACCTCTGGTGGACGATCTATCACAAATGGCCCCGCTGCCGCAAGCATAACAAGTCGCCGGTAGTACGACACTCCCAACATGGAATCTACTACGCGACCACACCGGCAGCGTGGCTTCCCGCCTACTATCTTCCGACATCCGTGAACTCGCACTCGAGCCCCGACTCGCCCCGAATATCTCGCGACCAAACCTCCGCCGTAAGATCGGAAGGAGCACTCAGGTGTCCTGAAATGTGGACCTACTTCGCCGCCGAGGCCGTCCGCCTCGCGAATTTCTCGAACCTCATTGCCCCGCCCTCTGGCCGGCTCGAGTCTAGCCGACTTCTATCTCTCTCGTCCTCTATCCTCGCGCATAAGCTCGCATCGACAATATTCATACCGGCCAAGGGCCACTCCTGTGCACGCAGAATCATATAATGGTCTAGCCCCCATCACATAACGGTGAACTCTGTCCGCCATATCAACCACAATAGTGTGCGCATACCTGGCCAACGAGTCAAACTCCAGGTTGTATTCCCTGATGGTCCTCTCATTCTGCCTCAATGACAATAACCTATCAACACGGGCTCTCCTCATTTCAGGAGGCAAAAAATGATCAAGAAAGGCCTCCGTGAACTCATCCCAAACTGCCGGACGAGCACCCACACCTCTCGACAGCTCCCAAGACTCAAACCAGTTCAACGCAATATTACGTAACCGGTAAGAAGCTAACACAATCGACTGCCTCCGAGGCCCTAAGCACTGCATAGTCCGTCAGAGCCGCCGAACGAACTCGAGGATCATCCTCGATCTCGAACCATAAAACTCGGGTGGACTACAACCCGTAAAATCCCGAATCCTCAAATCGCTTGGCCTAGGTTAGCTACTCGCTTCCTCGCCGCCTACCACTATGCTAGTCAATAGCCCGATTTGCTCTCCATAATCTCTAAACTCGCTCGATGCGAATCGAGGCTCTGCACGGAACCTCTGAGCTACCGCCGCCTCGCCTTCTAATACCGGCTGGCCGAAGCTCGCCGATCCGCCTACTACCTCGTGCATAGTCGTGCTCGAGTCCCGTAACCTCTCGCACCACTAGCACCTCATGCCGCTTGCCCTTCGGGCCTCGTCGCTTCCGCGAGGCATAATCATTACATAAGAAGGGGTCGAGAGATTCAACCTACTAGACAGCTTCTATCGCACGATCTCAAAGAGAGAAGAATGGAAACCAATCCTAAATGTCCTGCAGCCTCCCGATTATAGATGTGGTGCACAACACACCGATAATCAAGACTCTACTAGACACTGCCTCAGACACTTTCCGAGGACTAAGCGCTCGATACCACTTTTGTCACGACCACTCGAAGCTCGCGATCGGTGCCCTACCCGGGCACCCTTACTGTATACATCGAGATAATCATGAACATACATGAAACTTATAAATAAATCATCAAAGATAAAATCAACGTGTTAGCCGATAAGGCTACCTCCTCGGATAGTAAATACATAAACGGCGGTTGCCTCCTTTCCTTTACAACCGACCCACAATATGTGACTACCGACCTCTAAGAGTTTTAACATAACAATCGTGGCGGACAGGCCCCGCCATACCCCGAATACACGTGAATCTACAACCTCGGGAAACCGTACCAAGAGATAAGCCTCCGAGCAAATGGAGCTTTTTCCCAAAAATCAACCGAGATCCTAAGAGCAAGGATCACCAACCTGGTACCTAAAACTGCGGCATGAACGCACTTCAAGGGGGCCGCATAACAAAAATTTAAAATGGAATGTAAATAACGACAAGAAATGTGATCATAATCAGATAAAAGAATGACAGGGGCAAGTATAAAAAAAGTACATACCAGATCCTGCCGTGTCATTACCACTTAAGAACTTAATCGTACCTTATTATCTTTTCCCCATTTTCAATAAAAGTTATAGTCACTTTCTTACGTACATACTTGGGAAAAATCGTCAAGTTCATTACCATATGTCACGACCCGATTCCGGGCCCGTGATTGGTGCCTTACCCCGGGCACCCTAGTGATACATACATCAGAGTAATCAGCGGAAATAAAACATAAATATGAAACAAGAGACATGATAAATAAACAGGCCAACCAAAATGCTTGTCAGATATATAATACATAAAACCCCGAACAGTTTAATCCTTTTTACAACCCTGCCCACAACAGTACTACATACCTCTAAGATTGTAATGACAACTATGGCGGGACAGGGCCCCGCCATACCCCTGAATGTACAAGGACCTACAGACTCAGGGTAACATACCAAAAGATAAGCCTCCGGAGAAACGGAGCTTCCCAAAACGCTGATTTGTGATCCTAGAAGCGAGGATCGACAACCGATGTACCTCTACCGCCGTGATGAACGCAACCCCCGGGCGAGGTCGCATAACAGGTACCAAGTATGTGAAACTGAAAATACTGTAGTTAAATCATAACAGTCTATATAAAGCAGGAGACATATATGATAACCAAAATACAGTACGCAACATAAAAGCAGTCAAGTCAGGGACTCACGCCCTCAAAGTCATCACACAAATATAACTATGGGTCTCACGCCCACAACGTCAATTATGTTCGCATCATGGCCACATGCCCCCGGAATTCTCCATCGGTGTAGACATGTCCAGGATGCAACAATAATAACGATGTACCGGGTAATCAACCCTGCCACATGGCCGCATGCCCCCGGAATTCTGCATCGGTGCAGACATGTCCATGTGACAACAACAACAATATACCGGGTGATCAACCCTGCCGCATGGCCGCATGCCCCCGGAATTCTGCATCGGTGCAGACATGTCCATGTAACAACAACAATATACCGGGTGATCAACCCTGCCGCATGGCCGCATGCTCTAATCGTGACGGCAGACATGTCCATGTAACAACAACAACAATATACCGGTGATCAACCTCGCCAGACGGCCGCATGCCTAATTTCAGACGGCGAGCATGTCCATGTAACAACAATATACCGGTGATCAACTCCGCCGCACGGCCGCGATGCTCCCGACTGCAGACGCATGGCCATGGAACCATCCTAATGGAAGCATACCCGTGGGCCACCCATCGTGTCAGTATGTCCATCAATCAAACAGATAGCCGACCCTCCAACGAGAGGCACGGTAGTACAGAATACGACATTTACACAACAAAGGCTATCACCACAAGCATAGGCAAGTTTAATCATACTCACAGACATTTATTTTATCACAACAAATCCGGGTTTTAACCTCAAAGTACTACATACATTTATCCTTTTAAAAAGACCTCTTTTTACGTAAAAACAACTCGATACTATTATCCGTCGTACCAAATACGTTTATGTTTTAAACTCAAGTACTTTATACTATTTTAAACCAAGTGACTTACACTTTTTAGAACAACGTCAAGTAACAACATTCTTTTCCAAAAGTTCAAGTTTGCCTAATTTCAGATGCTCAAGTTTCTCATTCTTGAAAGATTTCGGAGTTCATATTCTTGATCACTTAATAATATAATTCTTCTTTAAAACAGTTGAGAAACATATGCCTTATGTGTGAGTAGGTTATTCTTATTCATAATCAATCTTATTAAAGCAGCCATGATCTAGGAAATGTAATATCATTTTGTCTCATCTTAGCTTCTATGCAGATGGAGGTTTCTACTGGTTTTAATAATGCTTCATTATTCAATACATTTCCCTTTATTAGCGCTGCAGTGGTTTGTTCGATACTTATTCTGATTCAAATCAAGAAACATTATTCCTTTTAAAAACCAAGTACTCATTACTCATGAATGAGGTTTCACACTTTTTAACAAACTTCAAGTCAATTCAATTAGGTCAAGTCTCTTATCTTATAAAATCAAATAACCATCCTTTTTATCTCTCTTAAGTCGTTATACCTAACTTTCCATAAAGCTAGTATAACTCTTAAACTTTTAAAACCAAGCGTTACTCTTCTTTCAAAAAGGTTTCTTAATTTTTTTGAAATACATTCAAGATTCTTTATTATTCAGGCTTAAGTCAGAAGACATTGCTGTAATTATTATTCAGGCTTAAGTCAGAAGACATTGCCGTAATTATTATTTAGTTAACACACGTACGTCTACCGTACTATATATATATTTTAAAATATCATGCTCAAGAGTATAGGAAGAATCACATACCTCGCGACGATTATCGACTATTAGCAAAACGCTCCACGGCTATAACCCGGCTAGCCTTGTCCACCTTCCAGGTAGTACATGCTACTCGCAGAACATTCAACCAATAAAGGTTATAAGTCTATTGTAAATACAGTCCTATGTAAGTACAATTCAGTCTTCTTCTTTAATATTCTTCTGATGTGATCTATTCAAGTCTTTTCTGTAATATCCTTCTATTACAGTTCAATTCTCTTCTATGAATCTTATATTCATTTCTAATAATACCACAGTATGTAATTTCCAATTACAATATAAGGACAAGAGTATTTACCTCGATAAGCCCAAAATTATCCAAGTATAAACGTCGATCCTGAGCGAGGTTTAGCTCCTAGTTTGCACGCTCCGATAGCTCCAAGAAGCCCTTAGAAGTTCTACACAACTTCTACTTAAATACTATAAGGGATTTGGGCTAGGGTATTTTGGAATAGTAACTATACTTGGAAGATAACTTTCTACCAAGGGGTATTTATACGAGACAACTAGGCAAGGGGTTGGTTTCGCCAAGGCTCACAAGGGGAGGAAGGCTTTGACGAAAGCTACACAAAGGGAGGCAGATTTTCCTTGAATTTCACAAGTGTGGATGAAGAATAAGTCTTCAACTAAGGGGGTATTTATAGGCCAACCAATGGCCAAGATGAAGCCAAGTGCTAGGCAAGTGTAAGGTGGAGATTTAGGCAAGTGTCCTTATCCATCTACTACACAAAAATATCCTACCAACTCCTTGACAAAACAAGCCACAATTCGTCCCCTTTACCGCCCAATACAACCGCCAATTAGAGGGTGACAAGTGTCGCCCTCTCGTTGGTCCAAAATGTTTCGTCTCTCGGAAAAATCCGCAAAAATTAAAAATGACATAGCCGTATTTTTCCCTTCGCAAAGTCCGGAAAACGTTTCGTCGAAAAACGACTCCTTTCGCTAGTTGTGCCAAAATATTTTCGGTCCTGGCCTATCTTAAGGCTTAAACTTTTATACGTACGCCCTCACGTACATACTCTGGAAATACGGGGTATAACACCATATAACTTACTTATCTTTCATAACATAATCTGTCCCTTTATGGAGGGATGCATATACTACCCGACCCAATCTGGGACGCGATCAAATCACACAAATATCAAAGCGTGCCCGTGGAATCCCCCATCACTGTCGACAGTCATAAGTGTAACATATAACCATGTGACGCGCCCGTGGCATCCTGCCTCACTGCCGGCGTACACATACACAATACATATATATATCTCCTCCCCGTGGAATCCCACATCACTGCCGACAGCCGTAGGTGTAACATATAACCATGTGACGCACCCGTGGCATCCTACCTCACTGCCGGCGTACACATATACAACACACACACATATATATATATAACGCGCCGCATGCCCCTAATCCTCATCGTATAAGCATGGCCATAACGTGCCCTGCATCCTCATCGTAGGTGCAGTCTTTATGGGAGCTAGCCCATGGAGTAATAATATAACATGCCCCTAATCCTCATCGGTACATGTCTTCACGGGAGCTAGCCCATGGAGTAATAATCGCATAAGACGGTCGCATGCCCTAATCCTCATCGTATAAGCATGTCCATGGGTAATAAAACAAATCCGGGAATCTAACCCGCCTCCTGGTCACATGCCCCGGAATCCCACATCGTATAAGCATGTCCAAGGATCAATCATAATGGAAGCATACCCGTGGAATCCCACATCACTGTCGGTATGTCCAAGTAAACTTACAAAAAGACAGCCGACCCTCCAACTGAGAGTCACGACAATGTAAACATATAATATGTTACACCCCGTATTTACAGGACATACTTTAAGAACGTACGTAAGAATTCCAAATGTTAAGATTAGAGACTAGTAAAAATTTATCGGAATTATGGAATTGTCGGAAAACGTAATATTGTGACGAATGGGAGGGCGACACGTTTCACCCCCCTTATTGTTGCCTTGGACAAAAATGTCATGGCCAAAATGGTCATTGACCATAGTCTTAGGATGACTAAGTCTTGCAAGTAGCAAGCTTGAGATAATTGACTTGGTCAATGGGTCCACAAAGTCTTGATATTTAAATAAGAGCTTATCCAAACCACCCATTTGTTTGCATCTTGACCCTCCATGTTACTATATAATACTAGTAGTAGTATGACAAGCTTAACAATTAGTAAAATTTTCAAGAAATTGAAGAACAAGAGCTACTAGCTCTCGGGTTCACTAAGGGAAAGAAAGAAAAAATTTTGTTTCTTGTTCTTTAAGCTCCACACTTTAAACCAAGGTTCATAAGTGTATTGTAAGTGTATCTCAATAGAAAAGTCTCGGAAAAAGATAGTTTTCGTATTAGTCGCAAAGTGAAAACCTAGTTGCTTTCTAGGTTTTGGATTGGAAGTTTGAAGGAAAGTTGTTGGTATGGTTCTAAGGGTCTCAAGTAGCGGATTGAAGTGTCTTGAAGAGTCTCTAAGTTTCTAAGGAGCGACTTCGGATTTGGAGTTGGATTAAGATTCGTTGAGGTATAATCTTGTCTCTTAAAAAGTATTACAAGATTATATATTTTGTTGTTAGCTTTGCATGTTGCTAGAATGAAGTTTATATGTTGAAGTTTGATAAGTATTATGGATTGATTGTAGTCTTAAATCTGAAATGTCATTTAAGCCTTGTGAAGTTGGATTACAAATTGGTCGTTTATTAGAATCGTCGCATGATTACTTACTTGAAGATTATAGTAGTTATAATCAATTGCGACTTGATATCATGTTATACTAACAACTTGGATTGAAATGGAAATTGGATAAGAATTGGTGTTATGGTACTCAATGTGACCGAATTGGACATATAGTTTGTATTAGCTTGATATCTATTGTGGGGCGGAATTTTACACGTCTAGTAGGCGTGTAATCCCCTATTGTTAATTGCATTGATTGGGCCTTAAATGTGGCGTGTTTGGTTATTGCATTCGTCCTTGAAAAAGGTGGCAAAGTATGTAGAAACAAAGGAAGTGCTGTCCGATTTTCCGTAGAATTTAGTGACTTAGCACTTAGAATATTCTACGTTTGAAGTGAGAGGTTAATGGACGTATTGTGACCATTATAGGTTGAAGTACTAAGTATAGCGTATCCTACTTGAAGGATGGAATAGCTATCAAGGTTGAAGTACTTTGGAGCATTTTGCTACTTGTCGATAATCGTCGCGAGGTATGTGAACCTCTTCCTTCCTTTGGCATGATTCTATGTATGGAATATACATGTGGTATCATTTCATGTTTCCTTATACTCTTAGAAGTTAAGAGGTAGTTGTGTGATTTACTCTATGTAGAACTTTTCCTATCTTTTGAGCATGACTAGTTGCACGTATGTAGTACGGTAGACGTACAACATCTTGATATCCTTTACTAGTTTAATGAATAGCCAAGTCGGGTGGGTTAAGAGATTAACTCACTTCTTTGAAAGAATAAAGGATGTCTTAAGTTTTATTAAGTTAAGGGACTTGAAGAGTTTTAAAGTATGTGATACTTGTTCCGTTTTAAACGTATAAGTCCCTTGGATAGGAAATTATATTTTGGCTATGGTATAAAGTGAATATAACGACTTTATGGGAAGTTGGTTATATTTGCTTTATGGAAAGATAAATGACTTGATTTTAATGAAAAGGCAACTTGATTTTAAGGCATCAATTGCCTAAGGTTTTATAATAAAAGGAGTCACTTGATTTCTAAAGGTTAAGAGACTAATTGTACTTTGAAAGTTAAGAGGATTGATTCGAAAATATATAATACTTGGTTTTAAAAAAGTATAAGTCTCTTGGTTATAAAAGGAATGGGTTTGTCTAAAACCATAAAGGGTTATAACGGCTTTATGGGAAGTTGGTTATAACGGCTTTATGGAAGGTTAAGAGAATGGTTTTCTCTAATAAAGTAATCAAAGAAATAACTTGAATTAAGGAAGGGCAATTTGATTTAAGTGTATCACTTGCTTAAAGCTTTAAGGTAAGGGTCACTTGATTTAGAAGTAGAAATGTATTTCTAAAGTATAGTGACTTATGTGAAATGTACACAAGCCTTGATACTACGGTGTTAGTATCTTGGGGTTTTATATGAAAAGGAATCTTTTGAAAAGAATGTAAGCACGTAGTACTTGGGGTTAAATTCCCGGATTTTTATGTGTGAAACGAAAGTGCCATGAGTTTATAAAAATGGAAGTCTAAAGGTTTAATGAACTTGCCTAGGTTTGCTTGTGATAGCTTTGAGTGCAAGTATTATATGTCTACGTTGTCGGTTCTCACTGAGGGTACCGACCGTTGTAAGTTTACTTGGACGCATCGGCGGTGATGTGGAATTCCACGTATGCTTCCATTATGATTGATCCTTGGACATGCTTATACGATGCGGGATTCCGGGGCATGTGACCAGGATGCGGGTTAGATGCCCGGACATTTTATTGAACGTACCGGCAGTGACGGGGGATTCCACGGGTATGCTTCCATTGTGATTGATCTCGCCACGCTTATACGATGAGGATGCCGGGCTCGCAGCCAGACGCGGGTTAGATGCGCGTGTTTTATTACTCCACGGCCATGCTTATACGATGTGGGATTCCGGCATGCGACCATGTTATATTTTACTCCATGGGCTAGCTCCCATGAAGACATGTACCACGATGAGGATTCCGGGGCATGTTATATTATTACTCCATGGGCTAGCTCTACGAAGACCGCACTCACGATGAGGACGCCGAGGGCACGTTATGGCCATGCTTATACGATGTGGGATTCCGGGGCATGCGGCCGCGTTATATATATATATATATATATATGTGTTGTGTATATGTACGCCGACAGTGAGGTAGGATGCCACGGGCGCGTCACATGGTTATATGTTACACCTACGGTATCGGCAGTGATGATGGGATTCCACGGGGAGATATATATATGTATTGTGTATGTACGCCGCGGTGAGGCAGGATGCCACGGCGCGTCACATGGTTATATGTTACACTTATGACCGGCGGTGATGGGGATTCCACGCACGCTTTGATATTTGTGTGATTTGATCGCGCCCCGCATCGGGTCGTAGTATATGCGTCCCTCCATAAGGGGCCGGATTATGTTATGAAAGATAAGTAAGTTATATGGTAATGAACTTAATGATTTTTCCTAATCATGTACATAAGAATGTGACTATAACTTTTATTGAAAATGGGAAAAGATACTAAGGTACGATTAAGTTCATAAGTGGTAATGACACTACAGATCTAGTATGTATTTTTTATACTTGTCCTCGTCATTCTTTTGTACGCTTATGATCCGCTTATCAGACGTTATTTCATTCCATTTTCGTACTGTTGTAATCGACTTCTTCGGGGGATGCGTTCATGCCCGCAGGTTTTAGGTACCCAGGTTGGTGATCCTTGCTCTTAGGATCTCGGTTCAGTTTTTGGGAAAAAGCTCCATTTGCTCCGAGGCTTATCTCTGGTACGGCTTTCCCGAGGTTGTAGATTCATGTGTATTCAGGGGTATGGCGGGGCCCTGTCCCGCCACAGTTGTTATGTTAAAACTCTTAGAGGTCGGTAGTCACATATTGTGGGTCAGTTTGTAAAGGAAAGGAGACAACTGCTTCGTTTATGTATTTACTATCCAGGGAGGTAGCCTTATCGGCTAACCTGTTGATTTTATCTTTGATGATTTATTTATATGTTTCATGTATGTTCCGCTGATTATCTCTGATGTATACCTGTAAGGGTGCCCAGGTAGGGCACCAGTCGCGGGCCCGGGGTCGGTTCGTGACATAATACTTGCACTCAAAGCTATCACAAGCAAACATAGGCAAGTTCATTAAACCTTTAGACTTCCATTTTTATAAACTCATGGCACTTTCGTTTCACACATAAAAATCCGGGAATTTAACCCCAAGTACTACGCACCTCTACTCCTTTAGAAAGACTCTTTTTCAAATAAAAACTTCCAAGATACTAACAGCCGTAGTATCAAGTCATATCTACTTTCAAGACAAGTCACAATACCTTTTTAGAAATACATTTACTGGCTTCTAAATCAAGTGACTTCTTTCTTAAAAACTTTAAGCAATTGGTACCTTTAAAACAGTTTGCCCTTCTTTATTTCAAATCATTTCTTTGCTTACATTACTGAAGAAAACCATTCTTTTAATCTTCCATAAAGTTGTTATAACCAACTTCCCATAAAGTCGTTATAACTCTTTATGTATTGGACAAATTCATTCCTTTTATAACCAAGAGACTTATACTTTCAAAATACTTCAAGTCTATTAACTTTTAAGAAAACAAGTTTCTTAACTTTAGAAATCAAGTCTTTCCAAATCGAGTATTCTATACTTGTAAATCAATTCATTTATTCCTTTAAGAATCAAGTCCATAACTTGAAAAATAAAGTCTTTTAACTTCATAGCCTTAAAACTTCATACGTAAATTCTTATAAGTTAAGTAACATATACTTTGGTGCGTTGTGAATAAGTTATACTTATTTATAACGATCTTATTCAAGTAGCCATGATCTAGAAAATGTAATACAATTTTGTCTTATCTTAGCTTCTATGCAGATGGAGAATTCTACTCATTTTAACATAATTTGATTGTCATTACATTTTCCTTTATTAACGCTGCAATGGCTTGCTCGATACTTATTCTCATTCGTGCCATAAATTAGCCAAGTCAACTTGGCTCCAAAGTACCTCCTAACGACTCTTACCAACATCCCCCATAAGACTCGGTAAGGACTTAGGATAACTTTGACATAAACTTTACATAGAGTAAATCACACACATACCTCTTAACTTCTAAGAGTAGAAGGAAATATGAAATAATACCACATGTATATTCCATACATAGAATCATGCCAAAGGAAGGAAGAGGTTCACATACCTCGCGACGATTATCGACAAGTAGCAAAATGCTCCAAAGTACTTCAACCTATAATGGCCACAATACATCCATTAACCTCTTACTTCAAACGTAGAATATTCTAAGTGCTAAGTCACTAAATTCTACGGAAAATCGGACAGCACTTCCTTTGTTTCTACATACTTTGCCACCTTTTTCAAGGCCGAATTCAATAACCAAACACGCCACATTTAAGCCCCAACAATACAATTAGTCAATAGGGGATTACACGCCTACTAGACGTGTAAAATTCCGCCCCACAATTGATATACAACTAATACAACTACAAATGCAATTCCGGCAACTTGAGATACAACAACACCAATTCTTATCCAATTTCCTTTTCAATCCAAATTGTTAGTATAACATGATATCAAGTCGCAATTGATTATAACTACTATAATCTTCAAGTAAGTAACATGCGACGATTCTAAATACGACCAAATTGTAATCCAACTTCAAATGGCTAATATGTCATTTCGGATTTTAGGCTACAACAATCCATAATACTTAAGAAACTTCAACACATATACTTCATGCTAGCAAAAATGTAAAGCTAACAACAATACATAATCTTGTAACACTTAAGAGCCAAGATTATTACCTCAACGATTCTTAGTCCAACTCCAAATCCGAAGTCGCTCCTTAGCACTTTGAGCTTCTTCTAGACACTTCAATCCACCACTTGAGACCCTTAGAACAACACCAACAATTTTCCTTCAATCTTCCAACCAAAACCTAGAAAAGCAACTAGGTTTTCATCTTGCGACTAATACGAAAACTATTTTTTTCCGGGATTTTTCTATTGAGATACCCTTAAAATACACTTAGGAACCTTGGTTTAAAGTGGGAAGATTATTGGACAACAAACAAATTTTTTTCCTTTTCTTCCTAGGTGAACCCGAGAGCACATTGTAGTGTTCATCCAATTTTCTTGAAAATTTGGCTAAGTGTGGAACTTGTCTCACTAATAGTAGTATTATAAAGCACAATGGAGGGTCAAGATGTGAACAAATGGGTGGCTTGGATGAGCTTCAATTAAATATCAAGACTTGTGGACTCTTTGACTTAGTCAATTATCTCAAGCTCACAACTTGCAAGACTTGTCATCTTAAGACTATGGTCAATGACCATTTTGGCCATGACCCAAATCGTCCAAGGCAACTATAAGGGGGGGGGGGGGGGTGACACGTGTCGCCCTCCCATTCGTCACAATATTCGTTTTCCGACAATTCCATAATTCTGATAAATTTTTACAAGTCTCAAATCTTAACATTTCTGAGTTCTTACGTACGTTCTTAAAACACGTCCTGTAAATACGGGGTGTAACACATTGTCTCCATAGGCGTTACATGTTCCTCCAATTTTTTACACTTGGAATGATTATGCCCGAATACTTTGCAATGAAAACAAAAATCGGGATAATTCTCATATTCCACCTTTTGAACATACTTGATATTGCTTGGTAATTTAACATTAAATTCCGTGACCGGCTCCTTGCTAACATTGACTTCAATTAATACTCGTGCATAATTCATTTTGGACCTCTCCTTCGTGAATTGGTCCGTATACAAGGGCTTCCCCACACGTGAGGCGATCTTACTTAACCCGGATGCGCTCAATACCGACAAAGGAACATCACGAAGCACCACCCAAATCGGGATGTTCATGAAAAGATCATCCGTGAGCAAAGTGTCCTTATCAACTGATTTTAACATCAAATATTTCCCAAATGTCGTATAAGGGCCACCATGAAATACCGTGATGCGATCTTGTTCAGTCATAAATCGGAAAATAGTCCATCGACGTCCGTATGGGATGATTCTACACTTAACTCCCCATTTTTTAACAATAGAATTTAATACCTCACATCCCGGGAAAGGACCCGTGAAGCACCCAATAAGACAATAACCCCAAGTTTCAACATAGGGAACCTCGTCCTTTGCGTCCAATTCCACATCATCCCCTTCTTGTTCGACAAATTGTAGTTTAAGTCCTTTTGATTCTAGACGAGAACTTGTAAAGATTCCCGCATAAGATTTCTTTGTTGGATTAGGCTCATTATTTTGTTGTGGTACCCGAGTATCCTTTGCACGTTCAGTAGGTGCATTAGTTGCATTCGTGGGGTAAGTCAAAACTTGTGCACTATTGGGAATGGTTGCCATAAATGGCTCATGTCTCTCGGCATTAAATGCACCGTCGGTCGAGGCAAAAACAACCTTCCTAGGTGTCTTGGGCGAAAATGACCCTTCGGTTTCCACAATGGTTGAACTTCCAAGGCTCGATTGAAGAGTAGACCCTTTGGTATTATCAGCATTTGAAATTCCAATGCTCATGGGGAAAGGGGTACCATTGAGACCCGTACTGGTCGAGTACCCATACATCGGTCCAATGTGTGACCTTTCGGGATCCGCCCCTCTTGAATGCCCAATGTTCATGGGAAATGATGTTCCATTGAATTCTTGGAGTCTTGACTGATGGCTCTTGGACTTCATCCTTGACCCATGGTCACCCACCTGACCCGCTGTCAACCCGAACCCACCTACTTGACCCGTCTTCCCCTTGAGAAGGGGTGACATTTCGGAAACCGCAAAACTTGTATTCCCAAAGATCGTGGGAAATGAAAACCCCTCACCTACTCCATCCCTAGGCTGATGACCCATGGATTTCAACACCGACCCGTGACCACCATCCTGACCCGCCTTCGACCCATACCCACCCATGTGACCCGTCTTCCCCTCGAGAAAGGGTGACGTTTCGGAAACCGCAAAGCTTACATTCCCCATGTTCGTGGGAAATGAAGACCCATCACCTTCTCCAACCCTTGGCTGATGACTCATGGACTTCAACACCGACCCTTGACCACCATACTGACCCGCCATCGACCCGGGAACCCCCTCTTGACCCGTCTTCTCTCTGACCTCTATGTTGCCAGCCGGAAAATCACTAGGAGCCACAACCGTCAGAATTAAAGTCGGAGAATTGGAAGAGTCATTGTTAATATTACTCATTACACTATTATCATTCATATGCTTAACCTTCATACTTTGAACGTTCATACCATGAACATTCTCAGCTTCCATGGCTATTGCCGAAGCAAAACATTGAGCAAACACTACCGGTGGTTGCTCCGGGGAAGTACTAACCTTTTTGCTTTTCTTGCTGAACTTGGAGCTCTTCTTAATCATCCCCATGGTATCTAAGTGACTCAAATCTCTTCGATTCCACTAGTGGTGTATCCAATAGAGATCCGAATGCAACTACACAAATACTTTGCAATTTTTTTTTATGTTGGGTAAATGCAAATATTATTACTAATAACGGAAAGAAAGGTGGCTACAATCAGTCATTGAGGGTTCTCAATCCTCAACGTAATATAAACAAGAAATGGAGAAGGGGAGGGGCGGTCACTCATAGGTGCCTGTTACAAGAGGGGATTAAATCATAGAGAACTCTATAAGATGTTTTTTTAATCTTTGCAATGACCTCCTCTGCCGGTAAGCTTGTGCCTTCAAAGAGCAATGTATTTTTTATCCTCCAAATCTCATAGACCACTATGCAAAAGGCAAGCAAGATAGAGTTGGATCGGATGCTCGTCTCGCGGTGGTCTTTCTTGATCCACTTAAGAGAGCTTTCAACAGTTGTCATTTCTCTTCTAATACCCAACTATTCCCTTATGCTCCTCCAAATCAAGCGTGTGTAGGGGCACGTAAAGAAGAGGTGCTCCCTTGTCTCATTAGCTCTCTTGCAGAACCCGCAAGACTTATCCTCCATGTTTAGAAAGGAAAGAGTGTCTTTTGTAGCTAACCGCTTTCTACAAGTGAGCCACACTGTGAAAGAAAACTTAGGAGGAATGAAGCCTTTCCAAATTTGTGACATCCAAAGCTTTTTATCTTGCGGAGTGCGCAAGATATCATACACGAGGCTAGAATCAAATTTTCCGTTGGTACAACACTTTTCCAAGCCTGCAATTGCGTCGCCTTGGCTACCAAAGATAGAAATAAATTTGTCGCGGATCCCACAAATTTTTTTGAATAAGGGGGAGTCCCTAGGACGTACCTCATAATCCCAAAATGATAGGCCTCTCAAATAGTAGCTATTGATCTATTGGACCCATAAGGAATCTGCCTCAGTGTGAGTTTGCCAAATGGTCCGGGATAGCAAGGCATGGTTCCATTCTTTGATGTTCATAAGACCCAAGCCTCCTTCGGATTGGGGCAAACAAATGACATCCCAAACGACTCTTGGAGGTTTACCTCCCCATAAGAACTGAATGCATGCAGACCGTACCTTGTTGAGGACTGTGGCGGGAATAGGAAGTGCCCGGAACCAAAAGTTCTCGACACCTTGAATGACCGACCTGATAAGTTCCAGCTTTCCCGCATAAGATAGCGAGTGATGCCCCTATTTCTGAATGTAATCCGATATTGCACTATTGAATGGAGAAAACTGATCTACAGAGACTGAAATTGGGGACAAAGGGATCCCCAAGTATCGTACCAGAAAGTTACCAATGCCGAATCCCACTCTGGACAAGATCAAGTCACGAATCAGATTACGACTCCCGCTATGTAGACGAAGGATTTAGATGGGTTAAGAGTTAACCCTGAGACAGCCTCCAATTTTTCAAGACACTTCATAAGAATCCCAACTGAAGATACATCTCCTTTGGCAAAAAGCATGAGGTCATCCGCGAATGCAGTGTGAGTAATGCCCAATCTCTTACACTTTGGATAATAGGAGAAAGCTCTTGCCGCAGCCTTTAGTTTTAGCATCCTTGAAAGGTATTCCATGCACAAGATAAATAGCGTAGGAGACATAGGATCACCTTGTCTTAGGTCGCGCTTACCCTTGAAGTAACCATGTAGCTCCCCGTTGATTGAAAGAGAGAAAGAAGTTGAGCTAACACATTCCATGATCCATCTTACAAATCTGTCCGAAAAATTGAGACCTCTTAGTACCGACTCAAGGAAGCTCCAAGAGACCGTATCAAATGCTTTCCGAAGATCCACCATAAGCATACACCTTGGTGAGACTCTAGCTCTATTAAAACCTCTCACAAGCTCTTGTGCAATAAAGACATTGTCCATCATGTTTCTTCCTTTCACAAAAGCCCCTTGAGATTTGTCAACAAGAGTAGGAAGAACCATTGCCATTCTGTTAGCTAAAATCTTTGTTATGATCTTGTAGACCACATTAGTCAATCCAATAGGCCTAAAGTCATTTACCTTGGGATCCCGATCGGTCTTAGGCAGGAGGGTAATGATGGTATGATTCACCTGCTTCAAAAGAATTCCAGAAGAGAAGAACTCTTGAACATTTCTTACTACGTCTTGTCCCACATCTCTCCATCTATTCTTGAAGAAGGCAGCCGAAAAACCATCCGGGCCAGGTGCCTTGTCATTTCCTATATCGGAAAGAGCTTCCCAAATCTTCTTTGGGGAGATAAAATGCAAAAGATGTAATCCATCCTCTTCACTTAGCTTCGGGCCAGAGTTGAACACTTCGGGATCAAAGTTGGTAGTGGATCGGGATGTGCCTAAAAGGTCCTTGTAAAATTCCACAAGCAATTCTCTAACTTCCCTGGGAGATGTTGTGATAGTACCATTGGCCTTGACAAGGTAGTTTATTGAGTTCCTGACATTACTCCTCTTGATCAAGCTGTGGAAGTATTTGGAGCATCTATCACTTCCAATCAAGTGTTTCTGCCTTGACTTTTGCCTTATGAAGTGTCTCTCGACTTCCAGTAAGGTGTTTGCTTTAGCTCTTGAGGACTTAACCTTGGCTTTTAGCTCATCATCAAAGGGATGTTCCATATGTGCATTGATAGCCTCATTAAACTCAATGTTTGCCCCATTTGCTCTTTGTTCAATGCTTCCAAAATCACTTATGTTCAATTCCCGCAATGGTTGCTTCAAGGCTTTCAATTTTGAGGCTAGAACGAATTGAGCAGTTCCCAAAATGTCTTGTCTCCAGCATGAAGCCAATATGTTCTCGAAGGCGGGGTGAGAGAGCCACATATTCATGAACTTGAAAGGCCGTTTCCCAACATTAAAGAATGCAATAACCGTAGCTATCACGGGACAGTGGTCCGAGACAGGCTCCATAGGCAAGTAATTGGCCGTGCATTCTAGGGTAAAATCACTCCAATGTTGATTCATCATCACTCTATCAAGCTTAGACCAAATCGAACCATTCGTCCAAGTGTAGAAGAGGCAGAGTGTCTTCAAGTCCATGAGCATTCCTGAATTCTCCAAGATCCCTAAGTGCATAAGGCGTGAGAGGAGGACCCCCCGCCTTATCATGTGGGTAACAATAAGTGTTGAAATCTCCCATAATCATCCAAGGCTTAACAATGCCAATGCCCAAGTGAGTAAGGTGATGCCAAAGCTTCCTTCTATCCGGGATGCTATAAACCGGGTACACAAATGTGGCAAGGAAGGACACTTGTGTTATATTACATCTAGCCTGGACATGGATATGTTGAGAATCCATTCCAAGCACTTCACAACAAACTCTGGAGGGATCCCAAAGTAATAGCATTCTTCAACCATCAATGAATTCTAAGTTTGAGCAAAGCTTCCAAGCTTTGAATCTTTGAGTAGAAAAAGATTCTGTCCTTGCCCGAGAGAATTTAGTTTCCAATAGACAAACCATTGCCACATCATGCTGTTTAGTGAGCCTACACACAAGAGTTTGCGTGGCTTCCCTATCCCTTTGTCCGCAAAGACCACGGACATTCCAACAAAGTACTTTCATTAGGAAACAAATGAGGTTTTGTTAGCACCTCCGCGCTTTGCTGCCTTTGCCTTTCCACTGCCTTTCGACGTGTTTTTCTTTGAGATTACTTCCTTCCATCCCTCCTCTTTGTTGTTGGAAGCCATAACATGTGTCTCAGCCAAGCTATGTTCCCCGCGTTCAAAATTTATGCACCGTGATGCAAGATTAGAATCCTCCGTAGCACACTTGTAGGTTCCCCCATCCAATGAAGGTTGCGGGTTCATTGGTGCTTCAGAATCAGTCTGCCTTCTCTCATTTCTCATCCTACCATGTTGCGCAATGCCAGGATGTGGGTGAGGTCGTGAGGACCCTACTTGAGAATCCCGCAAGCTTGATGAGCCATGATGACCCATAACCGGAGGAACCGCAGCATGCGTAGCATCTCCCATACTTCCGGGAACAAGGGGTGGTGTGTGCTCACTGTCTTCGGTGTCCATCAAGTTTCCAGCATCTGCGGGATGTTGAGAAGGTGGTGGATAAGGGGAAAGAGGGTTGGTTCCACCCGTACCTCTGTTGGCATCAAACAAGTAGAAACTCCCTCTTTGTTGGGGGGGTACCACTGGATTGCGATTTTTAGGAGCTTCTTCAGTGTTGGCATCATCCCTCAGTTTTCTACACTTCAAGTGATTGTGTCCAAAAGCCGCACAATGATAGCAAAAGTCTGGGTAGTTCTCATAGTTCACCCTTTGAGTATACCTTCTATTGTCGGGGAGTTTGACACCAAATTCCATTACCGGTTCCTTGCTAACATCTACTTCCACTAAAACTCTTGCATAATTCATTTTTGACCTTTCCTTAGTATATTGATCCGTGTATAGAGGTTTTCCTACACATGAAGCAATCTTGCTAAGGCCCGTTGCACTCCAAATAGAAAGGGGAATGTCATGGAAAATGACCCAAATTAGAATGTCCATGAATAAATCATCTGTTATTAGAACTCCCTTATTGATAGGCTTAAGCATCATAGTTTTTCCGAAGACCATATAAGGGCCACCATGGAGTACATTTGTGCGCTCCTCCTCCGTCATGAATTTGAAAATAGTCCATCCTTTGCCATACGGTATAATACGACACTTCACTCCCCATCCCTTCACAATGGTATTCAATGCCTCTCTTCCCGGGAAAGGACCCGTGAAGCAACCTATTAGGCAATATCCCCATGTTTCAATGAATGGAACTTCGTCCTCAGCTTCTATTTCTACTTCCTCCCCTTGTTGTTCAATGAATTGTAACTTCATACCCTTTGCTTCAAGCCTAGTACCCGCAAAGACTCTAGCATAAGTCTTCTTAGGAGGGATGGGACCTTTGCCAAGATTCGGGGGTAAAGTATTATATGTTGTACCAACGGGTGGAGTTTCATGTTGTTCTGAAGATGCATTTGTGGGTAAGTCATTAGAAGGTATTTCTGGAGGTATAGACAGAGGGGAATAGGTAGATGGAATAGAAATTGGGCCCGCATTTGGAGAGAGGATTCGCGTGCCATTTGGAAGGGTAGGGAATTTATCATGGGTTCCGGGAAGAAATGATGGTAGGGAGGATAGAAGGGGTGAGGTATTATGAATTTCAGGGAGTAATGAAGAGGTATTGGATGAGAGAGGGGGGTTGTTATTGACTATACCCGTGCCCAAGGTAGAATTAAAGGCGAAGGGGTTGTTGAGGTTTCTGTGATGGGTTCCACTTAGCAAGCTTGCTAAAGTAGGAAAGGATTCATTAGTGATACTTAAAGAATTCAGAGGTTGTTGTCCCATTAAGTGAGATGACTCATTGGTTCCCGCGGCATTTAAGTCTGTCACATTGGCACCCGCGTTATTAATGTTCATGGTGTCACGACCCGACCCCGGGTCCGCGACTAGTGCCCTACCTGGGCACCCTGTTCAGGTATACATCAGAGAATAGCAGCGGAACATACACAACATAAACACATGTGTAACAATGAAACATCCCAGGCTAGCCGATAAGGCCGCCTTCCAATATATAACATAATCAAAAGTACAATCAGACATCATCGCTTCTTACGCCCAACCACAAATGTGAATACGCACTTCAGAATAATCGTATGGACAAGGCCCGCCATACCCCGAATGTACATAAATCTACAACACTGTGGAAAAGATCGTACTAAAAGAGACAAGCCTCCTGATAAATGAGCTTCTGACGTCTGATAAGTGATCCTAAGAATGAGGATCCACCACCTGCTTACCCTTTCCTGCGGCATGAACGCAGCCCCCGAGGAAGGGGTCAGTACACAATATGTACTAAGTATGTAAAACTGGAAAGTACTGTAATTACAACATAAGTTTAAAACAAAGCCGGAGACATGTATGATAACAAAATTACGACACAAAGGCCTTACTAACAATGAGAGTAAATCAAGGGAATACGCATAACATCACAATAGAGACTCGATCAAATCATGGGTAGCGAACCCATAGAAACAGTGGTATAACGCCTTAGGTTCTTACCTCATTTATACTCTTACCCAAGGCGTGGTATAACGTCTTGGGGTTTGCCTCATTTATACTCTTACCCTGGAGAAGGTAATAAAACAGGTGGTATAACGTCTTGGGGGTTTACCCCTCATTTATACTCTTATCCTGGAGAAGGTGGTATAGCGTCTTGGGGGTTTACCCCTCACTTATACTCTTACCCTACCTCTACTGGCCGTCATACAATAAATAAGCAAGTTAGAAATCCCCCTAACTTCTTATTAGTCTTATTCGTCTACACTCTCATTTTAGTTTACTTAAGGCACTAATATGTTATAATAAAACCGGGAGTTTAACCCAAAGTACTACGTACTTCCAACCTTTTAAAAATGACTCATTTTCATATAGAACTTCCAAGATACTATAAACCGTAGTATCAAGTCAAAATTACTTTTCAAGACAAGTCACAATACCTTTAAACATAATGTTAGGTTTCTAAATCAAGTGACTCCTTTTATTATAAAACCTTAGGCAATTGATGCCTTAAAACATCAAATTGCCTTTTCATTAAAACAAGCCATTTACCTTTCCATAAAGCCAATATAACCAACTCCCCATAAAGTCGTTATATTCACTTTATACCTTAGTCAAGTACAAATTTCCTATCCAAGGGACTTATACGTTTAAAACGATACAAGTATCACATACTTTAAAACTCTTCAAGTCCCTTAACTTTAATAAAACATTAGACATCCTTAATACTTTCAAAGAAGTGAGTTAATCTCCTAACTCACCCGACTTGGCCATTCAATAAACTAGTAAAGGATATCAAAATTCAGACGCTCACCGTACTATATACGTGCAACTAGTCATGCTCAAAGGATAGGAAAAGTTCTACATACCTCGCCGGGTCAACCACTTGCCAAGTACAAAGTCCCGCCCGCAGTATGTCAACCTATAATATTCACAATACGTCTATTAAAGCCTTACTTCAAACGTAGAATATTATAAGTGTCAAGTTGCTGAATTCTACGGAAAATCGGACAGCACCTCCTTTGTTTTTACTAACTTTGCCACCTTTTTCAAGGCCGAATACAATAACCAAACACGCCGTATTTAAGGCACAATCAAAGCAATTAATCAATAGGGGATTACACGCCTACTAGACGTGTAAAATTCCGCCCCACAAACGATAACAAGCTAATACAACTACTAGTCCAATTTTCGGCCATAATGAATACAACAATACCAATTCTTATCCAATTTCCATTTCAATCCAAATTGGTAGCATAACATGATATCAAGTCGCATTTGATTATAACTACCATAATCTTCAAGTAAGTGACATGCGACGATTTCTAATAAACGACCAATTAGTAATCCAATCTTCAAGTGGCTTGTATAACATTTCGGATTTAAGCTACAAGCAATCCATAATACTTATAAACTTCAACATATCAACTTCATGCTAGCAACATGTAAAGCTAACAACAACAATATAAATATATAATCTTGTAACACTTTTAAAAGACAAGATTATACCTCAATGAAACTTAATCCAACTCCAATCCGAAGTCGCTCCTTAGTAGTTTAGAGCCTCTCCAAGACACTTCAATCCGCTTGATACCCTTAGAACAACACCAACAAATATCCTTCAAATCTCCAAACAAAACCTAGAAAGACAACTAGGTTTTCGTTTTGCGACTAACCCGTAAACTATCTTTTTCCAAGATTTTTCTATTGAGATATGCTTACACTACCCTCAAGAACCTTGGTTTAAAGTGTGGAGTTAAATGGACAAGAAACAAATTTTTTTCCTTTTCACAATGATGGAACCCGAGAGCTCACTTATGAGTTCTTCAAATTTTCAAGAAATTTTTCTAAGTGTTAAGCTCACTTGCTACTAGTAGTATTAAATAGCACTGGAGGGTCAAGATGCAACCATTTGGGTGGCTAGGATAAGCTCTTAGTAAATATCAAGACCTTGTGGGTCCTTTGACTTAGTCAAGATTATCAAGCTACAAGTTGCAAGACTTAGTCATCCAAGACTATGGTCAATGACCATAATGGCCATGCCTAATTCGACCAAGGCATCAATAAGGGGGGGTGACGCGTGTCGCCCTCCCATTCATCACAAAAGTACGTTTTCCGACAATTTCATAATTCCGATAAATTTTTACAAGTCTCAAAACTTAACACTTGTGAGTTTCTTACTTACGTTCTTAAAACATGTCCGGTAAATACGGGGTGTAACATTCTTCCCCCCTTAGAAACATTCGTCCCCGAATGTTCTTTCGGAGTTAAACTTACAATTAGCGACATAGTTTCCTTTCGCAACCCCGACATACAAATACTGCCACACATGGCCACATAATAGCATTTAAGCAGAAGAATTACTTCAATTAAAACCTGACAAGTAAGGGAAGATGAGTTACCTGAAGGTATAGGAAATAAGTGAGGATACTTCCTCAACATGTCCTCCTCCGCTTCCCAAGTCATCTCCTCCCGGTTATCATTTCTCCACAGGACTTTGACGGAAGCTACATCCTTGGTCCGCAGTCGCCTGACCTGGCGATCGAGTATCGCTATGGGACTCTCCTCATACGATAACCCCTCTGTCACCTGAACCTCACTAGTAGGGAAAACTCTCGTTGAATCACCGATACACTTCCGCAACATAGAAACATGGAAGACCAGATGTACCGCCTCTAACTCTGATGGCAGATCCAACTCGTAGGCAACCTTGCCCACTCTACGGACGATCTGGTAGGGCCCAATGTACCTTGGGCTGAGTTTCCCCTTATTACCGAATCTCATCACACCCTTCATGGGTGACACCGTCAAGAAGACCCAATCGTCTACCTGAAACTCCAAATGCCGACGCCGATTATCCGCATAAGACTTATGTCGACTCTGAGCTGCTAACATTCTCTCCTGGATAAGCTTTACCTTATCCACAACCTGCTGTACCAAGTTTGGGCCAACTAACTGCACCTCGCCCACGTCGAACCAACCAATCGGCGACCTGCATTTCCGCCCATATAAAGACTCGTATAGCGCCATCTGTATACTGGAATGGTAGCTGTTGTTATAAGCAAACTCTACAAGAGGCAAATGATCCTCCCAGCTACCCCTGAAATCAATCACGCAGGCCCGCAACATATCCTCAAGTGTCTGGATAGTACGCTCTTCCCGCCTCACAACTGAGGATGAAATGTCAGATCGAGACTCACTGTGTCCCTAACCCTTCCGAAAGACCTCAGAAGTTAGCCAGAATCGATCCTATCGGATATAATCGACACCGGGACACCGTGCAGCCTCACAATCTCTCTGATGTACAATTTGGCATAGTCCTCAGCCGAAAACATCGTCCTGACTGGAAGGAAATGGGCTGATTTCGTCAGCCTATCAACAATAACCCAAATGGAGTCGTACTTCCTCTGAGTACGAGGTAACCCTGTAACAAAGTCCATGTTGATCACCTCCCACTTCCAAGTCGGAATCTCAATAGACTGCAATAATCCACTGGGCCTCTGGTGCTCGACCTTGACCTGCTGGCAATTTGGACACTGTGCAACAAAACCTGCCACGTCCCTCTTCAGGCCATCCCACCAATACAAACATCTGAGGTCATTGTACATCTTGGTCGACCCCGGATGAATAGAATAACGAGCACTGTGTGCCTCCCCTAGAATCTGCTAACGAAGTCCTGACACATCGGAAACACACAACCGACCCTCAAATCTCAGCACCCCATCAGACGCTACCTCTAATAGACTCTTCTCCTCCCGAAGAGCTGCATCACGATACCGCATCAACATCGGTCTCAACCGCCGCCTCTTCACCTCATTAATGATGGAAGACTCGGCAACCTCACGAACCCGTACCCCACTATCGTTGGTATCGATCAATCGAACCCCAAGGCTCGCTAATCGGTGGATTCGACGACCATGTCCCGCTTCTCCGCTGCACCGACAGGCTCCCATCGATCTACGACTAAGGCATCAAGAACTACGTTGGCTTTCCGGATGGTATAGAATATCAACATCATAGTCTTTCAAAGAACTCTAACCACCGCCTCGCCTCAAGTTCACCTCTCGCATTTAAGATATACTTGGAGGCTCTTGTGGTGCGTATAAATATCCACATGAACCCCATACAAATAATGTCTCCAAATCTTCAAGGCATGAATAATCGCGCCAACTCTAAGTCATGGGTAGGGTAATTCCTCTCATGCTTCCGTGAATCGCCGAAGCATAGGTTATAACCTTTCCGTGCCGCATCAAAACACACCTCAGCCCGATACCCGAGGCATCACAATAGATCACGCATCGCCTAACCCTCAGAAGAGTAAGAATCGGGTCAGAGTCAACCTCTCTTCAAAGAATCGAAACCCCGCCGCAAGCCTCGTCCATCAAACTTGGCCGCCTTACGAGTCACCTAGTCAATCTGCAAATCAAGCAACCGCTTCCACAAACCTACGATAATACCCTCGCCACCTAAGAAACTACGCACTCGGCCGAGTAGAGGTCTCGCCAAGACTTGATCGCTTCACCTTTGCCGATCCACGCCAACACCATCAACCCCAATAATATGCCCTGTGAATGCCATCGAGGCCAACCAAAACTCACACTTGGAGAACTTGGCGAATAATCGCGGCCCGAGGACCCTGGCACCGCCTCGCCGATTCGCATGCTCCGCTCGTCCGCGAATAAACCAGATGTCATCGATGAATACTATCACAAATGTATCCAAAATGGCTTGAACACCCGTTCATCAAATCCATAAATACCGCTGGAGCGTTGTCAAACCGGAAAGACATAACCCTAAACTCATAGTGCCCATACAGGGTCCCGAATGCGATCTTTGGGATGTCCGCCTCGAACTCGAACTCGATGATAACTGCATCGCAGTCTATCTTGAGAAACACTCGCACTCGCAATCGGTCAAACAAATCATCAATCCCGGGAGGGGGTACCTATTCTTAATGGTTACCTTATTCACCGTCAGAATCAACACACATACGCAGCTGGCCCCATCCTTCTTCTTCACGAACAACACCGGCCTCCTGTGGAGATATACTAGGCCTGATAAAGCCTTTTTCCAAAGAAATCTTTCACCGGTCCTTCACTCCTCAACTCAAAGAAAGCCATTCTCAGATGGTGGAATGGAAATAGGTCGAGTTTCTGGCAACGTGTCAATACAAAACTCAATCTCCCTCTCAGGAGGGATACCCGGAAGATCATCTGGGAACACATCCGAAACTCCTAACCACCGTATTGATCAAGAACCGCACTCACCGTATGAAATACCCGAACTAGATGATAGATGTACCATTTCTGCACCATCTTCCTAGCCTTGAGGTAAGAAATAAACCTACCCCTCGGCGACGCTGTGTTGCCCTTCCACTCGATAACTGGCTCGCCAGGAATCGAACCGAACCAACCTGTCTCATACCAACGTTGGCATAACAAGAAGCCAACCACCCATACCCATAATGACATCAAAATCACATCTCCACTTCTATCAATTTCGCAAGTGGTCCGACGATCAGAATATAAACCGACAACCTCTCAGACATCCGCTCGCCTAACACCGACCTCCCATAGGCGTAGCTACCTCAAAAGGCTCTATCGACCGCTCTATCCCGATTCTACCCGCAATAAGAGGGGACACATAGGACAAGGTAGAACTCGATCTATCAAAGCATAAACGCTACAAAGCATGAAATGAATAATGTACCGCGACGATGTCGTGGAAGCCTCCCGATCCCGGGCGGTGGCTAATGAATATATGCGGTTCGTGGACCGCTAGAATCGAACCACCACCACGACCTCTACCGTGGCTCGCCGGCCCGTGAGTATCCTACTCCGGCGCATAACCACGTAAGGAGAAGACCCAAAGAACAGATCCCGCCGGTTGCACCGCACCACCCATGTCGCCTCTAGACGGACAATCTTCCTCAAATGGCCTGGCCGCCACACGAGTAACAAGCTCCCGGCTCGCGACACTCGCCTCGTGAAACCTACGCGATCGAGCACACCGAGGTGTGGGTGGTCCCGATCGGTGACGTTCGCCTCCCCGAAATCCCAAGTCCCGAGCTCGACCGCTTCCCGAATGACTGCCGATCGACCTCTTGCCAGAAAACCGTGAAGGAGCACTCTGTGATGGCTGGAAAGTGGACTCAGTCCGGCCGAGGATGTCCGCCTGAAATCGCCTCGAGACTCGATGTCCCGCCTCTTGGCCGCCTGAGTCTGGGTCCTCCTCTCTCTATCCTCTATCCTCGCGATAGGCTCGCATCCGGCGATGTCCATACCGGGCTGAAGAGCCACACCCAAGCATGCGGTAATCATATGACGGTCAAGCCCCATCACAAAACGATGAACCCTATCCGCCATGTCAGCTACAATAGTATGCGCATGTCTGGCCAAGGAGTCAAACTTCAAGCTATACTCCCTGATAGTCCTCCCGTTCTGCCTCAAGGTCAAGAATCTGTCTACCCGGGCTCTCCTCATCTCAGGAGGCAAAAAGTGATCCATGAAGGCCTCTATAAACTCCTCCCAAATAGCTGGAAGAGCATCATCACCTCTCGAAAGCAACCACGACTCAAACAGTTCAACGCAATATCGCGCAACCCAGAGGAGAGGCTAGCGTAATGCACTGCCTCTCAAGCCCTAAGAACTGCATGGTCCATCGTAGCCGCTGAATGAACTCGCGGATCCTCATCCAACCTCGAACCATAAAACTCGTGTGGATGACAACCCGTAAAATCCCTAACCCGCAAACCGCCCTAGGTGGTCGCCGCTTCCCGCTTGGCCGTCGACTATTATATCGTCAATAACCGGACCGCCTCGTAGTCTCTATACTCAAGACCGGCCGCGAATCGAGGCTCTGTGCACGAACCTTCGAGCTACCGCCGCCTCGGCTTCTAACATCGCCGGCGTGGTGAACTCGCCGACCGCTACTACCTCGTGCATAGTCTGCTCTCGAGCCCGTGTAACTCCTCGAGTACCGCTAGCGCCTCGCCGCCGCTTTGCCCTTCGGGCTCGCCGCTCCGTGGAGGCATATCTGTTTCATAAGACTAGGTCAGAGAGGATTCAACCTAATAAGACAGCTCTACTGCACGATCTCAGAGAGAGAAGAATGGAAACCAATCCAAAATGTCATGCATCCTCCTGATAATATAGATGTGGTGCACAACACACCGATAATTAAGACTCTACTAGACACGGTCTGTAGACACTTTCCGAGGACTAACTGCTCTGATACCACTTTTGTCACGACCCGACCCCGGGTCTGCGACTAGTGCCCTACCCGGCACCTGCTCGTATACATCAGAGAATAGCAGCGGAACATACACAACATAAACACATGTGTAACAATGAAACATCCCAGGCTAGCCGATAAGGCCGCCTTCCAATATATAACATAATCAAAAGTACAACTGTACATCATCAGTTCTTACAGCCCAACCACAAATGTGAATACGCACTTAGGAATAATAACGTATGAAAAGACTCGCCATACCCCTGAATGTACATAAATCTACAACACCAGGGAAAAGACTGTACCAAAAGAGACAAGCCTCCGGATAAATGGAGCTTCTGACGTCTGATAAGTGATCCTAAGAATGAGGATCCACCACCTGCTTACCCTTTCCTGCGGCATGAACGCAGCCCCCGAGGAAGGGGGTCAGTACACAATATGTACTAAGTATGTAAACCGAAAGCATCAGTAATTACAATATAAGTTTAAAACAAAGCCGAGACATGTATGATAACAAAATTACGACACAAAGGCCTTACTAACAATGAGAGTAAATCAAGGGAATACGCATAACATCACAATAGGAGACTCGATCAAATCATGGGTAGCGAACCCATAAACAGTGGTATAACGTCTTAGGGTTCTTACCCCTCATTTATACTCTTACCCTGAAGCAGGTGGTATAACGTCTTGGGGGTTTGCCCCTCATTTATACTCTTACCCTGGAGAAGGTAATAAAACAGGTGGTATAACGTCTTGGGGGTTTACCCCTCATTTATACTCTTATCCTGGAGAATGTGGTATAGCGTCTTGGGGGTTTACCCCTCACTTATACTCTTACCCTATCTCTACCGGCCGTCATACAATAAATAAGCAAGTTAGAAATCCCCCTAACTTCTTATTAGTCTTATTCGTCTACACTCTCATTTTAGTTTACTTAAGGCACTAATATGTTATAATAAAACCGGGAGTTTAACCCAAAGTACTACGTAATTCCAACCTTTTAAAAATGACTCATTTTCATATAGAACTTCCAAGATACTATAAACCGTAGTATCAAGTCAAAATTACTTTTCAAGACAAGTCACAATACCTTTAAACATAATGTTAGGTTTCTAAATCAAGTGACTCCTTTTATTATAAAACCTTAGGCAATTGATGCCTTAAAACATCAAATTGCCTTTTCATTAAAACAAGCCATTTACCTTTCCATAAAGCCAATATAACCAACTCCCCATAAAGTCGTTATATTCACTTTATACCTTAGTCAAGTACAAATTTCCTATCCAAGGGACTTTGTTATACCCCGTATTTCCAGAGTATGTACGTGAGGGCGTACGTATACAATTTGAGCCTTAAAGTAGGCATAGATTCGAAATTTGTACACAACACCCGGTTAGAGTCGTTTTTCGAAGAAACGTTTCCACAGCTTTCGTAGGGAAAATTCCGGCTATGTCATTTATAATTTTTGCGGATTTTTCCGAGAGACGTAACATTTTGGACCAACGGGAGGGTGACATGTGTCACCCTCACATTGGAAGAGGTTGGACGGCAATTGGCCATTCTTGGCACGTTTTTGTTGCCCAATTTTGGTCAAGGGTTAGGTAGGATATTTTTGTGTAGATGGATAAGGTTGCACATGGCTTAATCTTGGCCTTACACTTGCCTTGCACTTGGCACCATCTTGGCCATTGGTTGGCCTTCACTTGACCTATAAATACCCCCTTAGTTGATGAACTTTCTTCATCCAAAAATTGAGCAATCTACCTAAGTCTCAAAATACTCCCTCTCTCTTGTAGTTCTCGCCCAAAGCCTCTCCTCCTCCTAGTGGCCTTTGGCCGAGAGTTTCCTCCCCTTTGTAGTGGTTAGCCGTGGGTACCCCTAGCCTCGTTGTCTCGTAGAAATACCCCTTGGAGTGGTATAGAACTACTCTCCTAGTATTGTTATAATGTCCAAATACCTTGGGCCAAATACCTTGTAGTATTCCCAAGGTTACACTTATACTAGCCTGTAAAATACCATTATACTTTCCTCATCGCTAAAACGAAACCCTAAGTAAATCTTCACCCGTAGTTGAAGTTATAAGTAGAAGTTGGTTAGAACTTCTAAGGGTTGTTTGGAGCGGATTGAGCACTGAGTAGAGCTAAACCTTGCTCAGATCGACATATAAACTCGGATAATTTTGGGCTTATCGAGGTAAACATTCTTGACCTTCGTTGTAATTGGAAATTACATGTTGTAGGAGTATATAGTTAAAGTATACTATATATAGAATTGAACATACTGCGGCAATGTCTTTTGACTTAAGCTCGAATAATACTTACGCAATGTCTTCGCGACTTAAGCCTCAATTTAAATAAGAGAATCGAATCAGTAATTACATAGGATCAGACATAAGAGACTTGTGTAGTATTCGTGAGTAAATTGTACACGCCCGTTAGACGTGCAAACCCCCGGTTGGCTTGGTAGCCGCGGTAAAGGAGGAGATTAACGCTGCCATGGGGAGGTGCCGAATTTTCTGTAGAATATGGAACGATGTTAATAAGCGCCTTGTGGCCTTATAGGTTAAAGTACTACGTGTGGTGCGATCTACGTGGCTTAAGGAGTAGCCGACGGGGTGAAGTACTTGAAGCGTTTTGCTATTAGTCAAGACTCGCCGCGAGGTATGTGAACCTCTTCCTATCTCTTATAGCATGATATGTGTGAACTATGTAGTACGGTAGACGCATACGTGTTAATCGTGTTTGATTGTTTTAAAACATAAAGTGTTATAACGGCTTTATGGGAAGTTGGTTATAACAGCTTTATGTAGGTAAGAAAATACTTTGTGGTTTTAAAAGGTAACTGATGTGAATTATAACTGGCTAGTTATAATAAAGAACTTGATGTATTTCAAAAGATTTATAAATCGTTTTGAAGGGAGAGTAACATTTGGTTTTAAAGGTTTTAAAAAGAGTTATACTAGCTTTATGGGGAGTTAGGTATAATGTCTTAAGAGAGGTAAAGAAAATGGTTTACTAATGTTAGAAGTTAAGAGACTTGATCTTATAAGATAAGAGACTTAACTTATTTGTTTAATGTGAATGTTTGTGTGAAACCTCATTCGTGAGTAATGAGTACTTGGTTTTATTTAAAGGGATAATGTTTTACTGATTTCGGAAATCAGAATGTGTATCGTCAGACCACTGCAGCGTAATAAAGGAAAATGTATTGAATAATGATGTACCGTATTAAAACCAAAGATAAACCTCCATCCGCATGTAAGCTAAGATGAGACAAAATGATATTACATATCCTAGATCATGCGCTTAATAAGATCGATTATAAACAAGAATAACCTACTCACATATAAGGCATATGTTTCTCAAATCATTAAAGGAGAATTATGTTTTAAAGGATTAAAACTATGAACTACGAGACCTTTTCTAAAAATGAGAAACTTGAGCATTTGAAATTAGGCAAACTCAACGCTTGGAAAATAAGGTTGTTACTTGATTTCTACAAAGGAAAGCATTTTTGTTTACTTAACAATGTTCGTCACTCTATTTTTATACTACGGACATCGGGTGACTTTATAAAAGGAATGGATCTCTTTAAAAGGAATTTAACGACGTAGTACTTTAGGTTAAAACCCGACTTTGGCATAAAATGAAAGTAACTTGAGTTGTGTAACTTGCCTATGCTTGTGTTGTGTAACTTGCCTATACCGGTTGTGTAACTTGCCTATGCTTGTGTTGTGTAACTTGCCTATGCTTGTTGTTGCAGAACTTGCTTATGCTTGTGGTGATAGCCTCGTTGTGCAAGAATTGTTATTTTTATGGACTAGCTCTCCATGAGGTTTCTTCGCTCGCCTCGTCCCCGTGGTCGGCTCGTATTTGCCTGCCTCATGATCGATTCGCCTCGTACCCTGTAGTCACCGTGACTTGCCCTGCTCAGTGTAGGACGAAGTCTCGTGATACGGCCTTGGTCCCCGTGGTCACCGATTTGCCCCGGCCACCACGTGACCGCCTTGGTATCCTGTGAGTCGGCTCGCACTTGCCCCGTGACGCTTCGTGTTTTGCTGCATTATATTATTGGTACGGTCGGATCTGGTAGTTATACTTGTCCTATACGGTTTTTATGACCCAGGTGGGACCTGGTGTTCATGTATACTCCTTGGTATTGTCATATCATAAACTGCCGGCAGTGAGGAAGAAATTCCACCGCACGAGTGATAATTTGGAGGCGAGTCCCTGACTTGATGTAACTAGTTATATGTTATGTACTGTAGCTTGGTCATCATACATGTCTCCTGCTTTATATAGACTATTATGATTTCATTTACAGTATTTACAGTTTCACATACTTGGTACTTGCCAGATCGACTCCTTCGGGCCGCGTCATGCCGCAGTAGAAGTACATTGCCGCCGATCCCCGCCTAGGATCACCTTTCACGATTGGAAGCTCCGTTCCTTCGAGGCTTATCTTTTGCATGTGTTCCCGAGTTGTAGGTTCTTGTACATTCTGTGGTATGGCGGGCCCCGTCCCGCCATAGTTGTTGTAAATCTTAGAGGTCTCAGAGTAATCGTGCAAGGTGGTTTTGTAAAAGGATTAAACTGCTCGCTTTGAAAGAGTTGTTTATATATATTTTATCGAGGTAACCGCTTGGTTGGCCTGCTTTATTATCTTGTCTCATGTTCATGTTTAAGTTTTTATTTCCGCTGGTTTTCTCGATGTAGTATCACTAGGTGCCCGGTAGGCACCACCACGCCCGGATCGGTCGTGACAAAAGTGGTATCGAGCGATTAGTCTCTGAAAGTGTCTACGCATCGTGGTTCAGTAGAGTCTTGATTATCGGTGTTGCGCACCACATCTATAATCGTGAGGTCGCAGGATATTTAGGATTGGTTTCCATTCTTCTCATTCCGAGATCGTGCCTAGAGCCGCAGGTGATAAGATCGACCCTCCGACGCATTTCGCTTTTTACCGCGCTTATGCCTCCGCGTAAGGCAACCCGCCCGTGGCGGCAAGGCAAAGCAGGAGTCGCGAGCAGAGCAAATGCAGAGACCACAAGACTGAGCCTCCCCCGCACCGGAGCAGAGGAGATGAGTTACAAGGAGTGGCCCGATTAACGGCCGTGGTCAGGCCGACTTGAGGATAGGCCGACGCAGCAGCCTGAGTAGCACCGCGGTTCACCCTAGATCGAGATAGTTCGAGGCTACGGATTTTCCGAGCCAGAGCCGCCGAGTTTTATGGGTCGAGGCACGAGGATGATCCGCAGGAGTTCATCCGGCGATACAATGGATCATGAGAGTGATCAAGGCATCGGAGACCGAGTCGGTGGTCCTAGGTTCGCATCACCGCGTGATACCGCAATGATCGGGTTTGATTCGTGGAGCTGTCCCCGGAGAGCATGCACTTCCACTTTATGGACGAGTTCTCGGAGGCCTTTCTTGCACATTTCTTGCCTCCACCGATGAGGAGGGCTCGCGCACAGATTTTTGGTGTTACGGCTGCAATCCGCGCATAGCGGGAGTACAATGTGAGTTCGACTCATTGGCCCTGCAGACGCCCGCGCTGGTAGCTAGTATGGAGGATCGAGTGCACCGATTTGTTACAGTGGCTCGATGATCACCTAGCCGAGAGTTGTTCGGTGTAGCTCTTCACCGGCATGGACATTGCCCGCACGCAGCTTATGACCGGGATGTGAGGAGAGGATAAATCGACTGAATGACTGTGGTCGCAGAAGAGGGCCGCAAAGCAGGTCCTTTGGTGACTTTCGAGGCGGACCGCCAAGAAGAAAGCCGATTATGCGCCTCCACCAAGACAGAGTGGTCCTCCACGCCTTCGGACCTTCGAGATATTCGTGAGCGTCGTGGCTCCTGTGTTTCAGATTTTCGTGAGCAGAATGCTCGCGGACGAGGTTGCCCTTTGTCTCGGTGGCCGCGTGGAAAGCTTCATAAAGGAGAGTGTCGTACTAACTCGGGATTGTTATTTTTGCGCCAACAGGCTATCCGCAAGAGATCGTCCCGACTGTGGTAGCAATCGGGCAGATAGCATGGACTACTAGAGCCAGTGGGTTCTTCACCTTCCATAGCCAGCAGATGTTCGTACACGGCAGCCCCTAGAGGTCGCGGTGGAAGTTTCGCTTTAGCGGTCCTTTGAACCGCCTATTTTCGTGTATATCCTTAACCCTTTAAAGATTTGTATGCATGTTATGATGACCTTATTATTGTGCTACGCTCGATAGCGTTATGATGGTTATGAGTTAGAAAGCTTGGCTAGTTGAAAGGATTTGTATGGGGCATGGAAAGTGTGAACTTTAGAATATTTCATGTTGAGACCTTAGATGTAAGGTCGTCTTGAGTACCAGATTTTGCAAGTGATCCTTGTCGGAATACATTTTATGCCTAGAATGTGTTGTGTGATAATTTCCTCGAGTAGTGTTAAATGGAAGTGGTAGCTTTCATGACTGTTGAGGTAAGATTGTTCCGGCCTGGGGAACAAGAGCGTGATGCGTTAGTGGATCGGGTCAGCCATGTTGAGGCCAACCCGCGCCGTTTCAAAGTGGGTCACTCTGGGTGGTCCCGCCAGTGGTAGGTCACGAGGGTGCTAGCCCGTGTTTAGATGACCATCGATGAGTTCGTGGGTATGTTCGACTGCATCGGTTCGTGAAGGCCGGAATGGCCTTAGTAAGGAAGTGAAGCTAGTAAGATGACCAAGTTTGAGGTAGTGGCTCCAAGGGTTGGAAACAGCGTTGACTAAAGTGTGGTACGTATACCAAGAGTTCAAGTGTTCGAGAAGAGTACGACGAGTAAGGGTAAAGGCGAGCATGTATTGCGAGCATAGATATGATCATTTCTTGTGACGGAGAAGGTGCGAAGGATGTATATTTTAGACCTCGTGAATCGCACGCATCCGGCACCATTTGTCGGGTCGCCGAGTGACACTAGAACCTCGCGCAAGGTGACAAAAGTTTGTGATGTTAGAGGTGTTTCTCGGACTTGGATGTAAGTATTTACGCCGTGTTTCGTGGCCATTGTGGCGCTGGCAACTTTTTAGAAGAACTCTATCGTTATTCTGTTCGAGAAGGAACATTCGACGAATGTTTCGGGCGAGGAGAATGTTATACCCAGATTTCCAGAGTATACGTGAGGGCGACGATACAATTTGAGCCTTAAAGTAGGCATAGATTCGAAATTTGTACACAACACCCTGTTAGAGTCGTTTTTCACTAAACGCTTTCCACGCTTCGTAGGGAAAATTCCGCTATGTCATTTATAATTTTGGCGGATTTTTCCGAGAGACGAACATTTTGGACTAACGGAGGGTGACATGTGTCACCTCACATTGGAAGAGGTTGACGGCAATTGGCCATTCTTGGCACGCTTTTGTTGCCCAATTTTGGTCAAGGGTTAGGTAGGATATTTTTGTGTAGATGGATAAGGTTGCACATGGCTTAATTCGCCTTACACTTGCCTTGCACTTGGCACCATCTTGGCCATTGGTTGGCCTTCACTTGACCTATAAATACCCCTTAGTTGATGAACTTTCTTCATCCAAAAATTGAGCAATCTACCTAAGTCTCAAAATACTCCTCCTCTTGTAGTTCTCGTCCAAAGCCTCTCCTCCCCTCCTAGTGGCCTTTGGCCGAGAGTTTCTCCCTTTGTAGTGGTTAGCCGTGGGTACCCCCCAGCCTAGTTGTCTCGTATAAATACCCCTTGTAGTGGTATAGAAATACTCTCCTAGTATTGTTATAATGTCCAAATACCTTGGCCCAAATACCTTGTAGTATTCCCAAGGTTACACTTATACTAGCCTAAAATACCATTATACTTTCCTCACGCTAAAACGAAACCCTAAGTAAATCTTCACCCGTAGTTGAAGTTATAAGTAGAAGTTGGTTAGAACTTCTAAGGGTTGTTTGGAGCGGATCGAGCACTCTGAGTAGAGCTAAACCTTGCTCAGATCGACATATAAACTCGGATAATTTTGGGCTTATCGAGGTAAACATTCTTGACCTTCATTGTAATTGGAAATTACATGTTGTAGGAGTATATAGTTAAAGTATACTATATATAGAATTGAACATAGGCGTATGCAATGTCTTTGACTTAAGCTCGAATAATACTTACGGAATGTCTTGCGACTTAAGCCCAATTTAAATAAGAGAACCGAATCGTAATTACATAGATCAGTATTACAAGAGACTTGTGTAGTATTCGCGGAGTAAATTGTACACGCCCGGTTAGGCGAAACCCCGTCGTTGGCTTGCACGCCTGTAAAGGAGGAGATTAACGTTGTTGCGGGGGGGGGAGGTGCTGCCGAATTTTCTGTAGAATATGGAACGATGTTAATAAGCGCCTTGTGGCCTTATAGGTTGAAGTACTACGTGTGGTGCGATCTACGTGGCTTAAGGAGTAGCCGACGTTGAAGTACTTGAAGCGCTTTTGCTATTAGTCAAGACTGCCGCGAGGTATGTGAACCTCTTCCTATCTCTTATAGCATGATATGTGTGAACTATGTAGTACGGTAGACGCATACGTGTTAATCGTGTTTGATTGTTTTTAAAACATAAAGTGTTATAACGCTTTATGGGAAGTTAGTTATAACACTTTATGTAGGTAAGAAAATACTTTGTGGTTTTAAAAGGTAATCGATGTGAATTATAATCGCTAGTTATAATAAAGAACTTGATGTATTTCAAAAGATTTATAAATCGTTTTGAAGGAGAGTAACATTTGGTTTTAAAGGTTTTAAAAAGAGTTATACTAGCTTTATGGGGAGTTAGGTATAATGTCTTAAGAGAGGTAAAGAAAATGGTTTACTGATGTTAGAAGTTAAGAGACTTGATCTTATAAGATAAGAGACTTAACTTATTTGTTTAATGTGAATGTTTGTGTGAAACCTCATTCGTGAGTAATGAGTACTTGGTTTTATTTAAAGGGATAATGTTTTACCGATTTCGAAATCGAATGTGTATCGTCGCACCACCGCAGGCGTAATAAAGGAAAATGTATTGAATAATGATGTACCGTATTAAAACCAAGAGAAACCTCCATCCGCATAGAAGCTAAGATGAGACAAAATGATATTACATATCCTAGATCATGGTCGCTTAATAAGATCGATTATAAACAAGAATAACCTACTCACATATAAGGCATATGTTTCTCAAATCATTAAAGGAGAATTATGTTTTAAAGGATTAAAACTATGAACTACGAGACCTTTTCTAAAAATGAGAAACTTGAGCATTTGAAATTAGGCAAACTTGAACGCTTTGGAAAATAAGGTTGTTACTTGATTTCTACAAAGGAAAGCATTTTTGTTTACTTAACAATGTTCGTCACTCTATTTTTATACTACGGACATCGGGTGACTTTATAAAAGGAATGGATCTCTTTAAAAGGAATTTAACGACGTAGTACTTTAGGGTTAAAACCCGACTTTGGCATAAAATGAAAGTAACTTGAGTTGTGTAACTTGCCTATGCTTGTGTTGTGTAACTTGCCTATACTGGTTGTGGTGTAACTTGCCTATGCTTGTGTTGTGTAACTTGCCTATGCTTGTTGTTGCGTAACTTGCTTATGCTTGTGGTGATAGCCTTGGTTGTGCAAGAATTGTTATTTTTATGGACTAGCTCTCCATGAGGTTTCTTCGTTCGCCTTGGTCCCCGTGGTCGGCCGTACTTGCCGCCTCTCATGACCGATTCGCCTTGGTACCGTAGTCACCGTGACTTGCCCCGGTCAGTGTAGTGACGAAGTCTCGTGATACGGCCTTGGTCCCTGGTGGTCAGCCCTCGTACTGGGCCCTGTCATCTACGTGACAGGCCTTGGTATCCGGGTGTCGGCTCTCGCACTTGCCCCGTATCGGCTTCGTGTTTTGGTTGCATTATATTATTGGTACGGTCGGATCTGGTAGTTATACTTGTCCTATACGGTTTTTATGACCCAGGTGGGACCTGGTGTTCATGTATACTCCTTGGTATTGTCATATCATAAACTGCCGGCAGTGAGGAAGAAATTCCACGGGCACGAGTGATAATTTGGAGGGCGTGAGTCCCTTACTTGATGTAACTGTTATAGGTTATGTACTGTAGTTTGGTCATCATACATGTCTCCTGCTTTATAGAGACTATTATTATTTCATTTACTGATTTACTGATTTCACATACTTGGTACTGTTGTATCGACCTCCGGGCCGCGCTCATGCCGCAGTAAGTACATCGTCGTCGATCCCCGCTCTTAGGATCACCTTTCAGCATTGGGAAGCTCTGCCTTCTGAGGCTTATCTTTTGGTATGTGTTCCTGAGTTGTAGGTTCTGTACATCTGTGGTATGGCGGGCCCTGTCCCGTCATAGTTGTTGTAAATCTTAGAGTGCAGAGCTTTGCAAAGGTGGTTTTGTAAAAAGGATTAAACTGCTCGCTTTTGAAAGAGTTGTTTATATATATTTTATTGAGGTAACCGCTTGGTTGGCCTGTTTTATTATCTTGTCTCATGTTCATGTTTAAGTTTTTATTTCCGCTGGTTTTCTCTGATGTAGTATCACTAGGGTGCCCGGGGTAAGGCACCAGTCACGGGCCCGGGATAGGGTCGTGACAGACTTATACGTTTAAAACGATACAAGTATCACATACTTTAAAACTCTTCAAGTCCCTTAACTTTAATAAAACATTAGACATCCTTAATACTTTCAAAGAAGTGAGTTAATCTCTAACTCACCCGACTTGGCCATTCAATAAACTAGTAAAGGATATCAAAATTCAGACGTCTACCGTACTATATACGTGCAACTAGTCATGCTCAAAGGATAGGAAAAGTTCTACATACCTCGCCGGGTCAACCACTTGCCAAGTACAAAGTCCCGCCCGCAGTATGTCAACCTATAATATTCACAATACGTCTATTAAAGCCTTACTTCAAACGTAGAATATTATAAGTGTCAAGTTGCTAAATTCTACGGAAAATCGGACAGCACCTCCTTTGTTTTTACTAACTTTGCCACCTTTTTCAAGGCCGAATACAATAACCAAACACGCCGTATTTAAGGCACAATCAAAGCAATTAATCAATAGGGGATTACACGCCTAATTGACGTGTAAAATTCTACCCCACAAACGATAACAAGCTAATACAACTACTAGTCCAATTTTCGGCCATAATGAATACAACAATACCAATTCTTATCCAATTTCCATTTCAATCCAAATTGGTAGCATAACATGATATCAAGTCGCATTTGATTATAACTACCATAATCTTCAAGTAAGTGACATGCGACGATTTCTAATAAACGACCAATTAGTAATCCAATCTTCAAGTGGCTTGTATAACATTTCGGATTTAAGCTACAAGCAATCCATAATACTTATAAACTTCAACATATCAACTTCATGCTAGCAACATGTAAAGCTAACAACAACAATATAAATATATAATCTTGTAACACTTTTAAAAGACAAGATTATACCTCAATGAAACTTAATCCAACTCCAATCCGAAGTCGCTCCTTAGTAGTTTAGAGCCTCTCCAAGACACTTCAATCCGCTTGTTGATACCCTTAGAACAACACCAACAAATATCCTTCAAATCTCCAAACAAAACCTAGAAAGACAACTAGGTTTTCGTTTTGCGACTAACCCGTAAACTATCTTTTTCCAAGATTTTTCTATTGAGATATGCTTACACTACCCTCAAGAGCCTTGGTTTAAAGTGTGGAGTTAAATGGACAAGAAACAAATTTTTTTCCTTTTCACAATGATGGAACCCGAGAGCTCACTTATGAGTTCTTCAAATTTTCAAGAAATTTTTCTAAGTGTTAAGCTCACTCTTGCTACTAGTAGTATTAAATAGCACTCGGAGGTCAAGATGCAACCATTTGGGTGGCTAGGATAAGCTCTTAGTAAATATCAAGACCTTGTGGGTCCTTTGACTTAGTCAAGATTATCAAGCTACAAGTTGCAAGACTTAGTCATCCAAGACTATGGTCAATGACAATAATAGCCATGCCTAATTCGACCAAGGCATCAATAAGGGGGGGTGACGCGTGTCGCCCTCCCATTCGTCACAAAAGTACGTTTTCCGACAATTTCATAATTCCGATAAATTTTTACAAGTCTCAAAACTTAACACTTGTGAGTTTCTTACTTACGTTCTTAAAACATGTCCGGTAAATACGGGGTGTAACAGAGTACCTAGACTCCTTGGAAATAGAAGTCACTTCGTTTCTCACAACTGACCTTGGTCTTTGCATAATGGGAATATTCATTGACCCATAGACTCCCGCGTGACCCGTCTTAGCATGCTGACCCTCACATTGACCCGTTGATGAAGATGCCTCATTGGTACCCGCGACATTAAAGTGTGACGCCTCTGCTCCCGCGACATTAATGTTAAGCTCCTTGGGGATAGAGATCTCTTCGTTCCTACCAACTGACCTTGATTCTTGCATAATGGGAATATTCAAAGTCTCAAGGACACTTGCCTGGCCCGCCTTAGCATTCTGACCCATGCCCCGACCTGGAATAGGAGGGGGCTCTTTGGTACCCGCGGCATTAAAGTGTGATACCTTGGCACTCGCGATAGGCTCCTTGGGAATAAGAGTCTCTTCAATGCTCCCAACTGATATTGATTCATGCAAAACGGGATTATTCCTATACCCAAGGACACCCGCCCGACCCGCCCTGAACCTCTGACCCACGCCCTGACCCGGTTTTGACCCGAGTATGCCATCACGCTTAGTTTCATCAATTGCAATTCCTGGCCCAGATTTTTTCCCTTTTCCGGCTTTCCTGAGTAAATTTCCAGGTAGTATGGAGGTACTTGTGATGCCGTGGTTATCCTGCTCTTCCATAATGTTCCTGTTGTCTTCCAGTTGACCCGTGATAGGATCGACCACCCTAGAAGCATAAGGGGTGTCAATGGCTATCGGAATAAGCCTCTTCTTGCCGGGAGTTTCAAGAGGGTTCCCCAGGAGGCATGTGGTCAGTGTCATGGTCTTCAACTGTGGTCACTTCAGGAGGAGTAATAGGAGAGATTACTTCTGGATTGGTTTCTGATGGACCATGAAGTTTTCCGCCTTCAAATTCACTAATATCCAAGCTTTCAATTTCTATATTTTTGTCCCATTCATGTATCCTTTGCAGCATAGAATCATCCACTACATTTTCGAGTGGGATACGCAAATCAGGCTTGACATGAACTAACACCGTTGGGTCTGAAATTGCCGGAATTAGATTTTCTTCAACAATGGTTGGACTTCCGCCATTCTTTTTCTTTTTCTTGGTTCTAGACTTCGTCGAACTTCCTGAACCTCCTGAATCATTGCTGGAGCATGTGTAACATTTAGTCTTTTTCATGTTGTGAACATTAAGCTTTAATCCGTGAAGAAACAATGGTTAATCTTAGGGGAAAAGGATAGAACGTAAGAGCAACTAAGGAAAAACGTTGAGAGCGTTTTCCTTAGTGAGAGAAACTTCTCTCTAACTCCTTTAAATACTTTGCAATCTTGAACGTTAAAGATGAAGAACTAAGAAGATGAAATCTGACTTTTAATGCAAATCTTGAACAATCTTTAAACAAGATGAAGAATCTTCTTAAGACAATCTTATGAAAATTAAAGATGAAATCAGGTTTAGAAGGTATGAAATCGGAGATGACATCATAGGAATGAGGCGGATTGCGAAGAGCGACTAGGAAAAAATGTTGAGAGCATTTTCGCCTAGTGAGAGAAATTTCTCTCTAACTTCTTTTAATATTGTTGGTAAGAGTTGTTAGAAAGGATATGAGTCTTAATTATGAAAAATATAAGTTACTTGATTTATTTTGAAGTTATGAGACTAGTGTTATTTGAAAGTCATGAGACTAGAATTATTTTAAAAAGTATAGATTATTTAGTTTAAAGAAAATGCATGACTTGATTTTAAAAGATAGGATTAACGTTATTTGAAAGGAATGAGTTACTTGAGTTAAAGGAATAATTGCCTTAATGTTGGAAGTAGAAGTCACTTGATTTTAAAGCCTTGAGTTGAAGTTAAAAAGGTGTAGTAACTTGGTTTTAATAGTGAAGGTGCTTTTGGGTTCAACTCCCTAAATATTGCATGAAACGATTCTTTTATAAACAATAGACGTACATATTACTTTGGGTTCAAATCCCTTACATGATATGATAGTGTCGTGGTTGTATTAAAAGGAAAGACGTGGTAGTGCTTTAGTTTTCTAAAGTGAAAGTGTTATAACAGCTTTATGGGAAGTTTGTTATAACAAGGTTTGTGGAAAGTCAAGAGAGGGTTTAAAATATTGTAAGGAAATCATGTGAGAATGTCCGTGATTAAGTCTTTAATATAGTTCATGATATGTGGCACTTTGATTTTCAAAGATGTTTTAAAGTAATACGTGAGGTCTATTGCCTTGATTTGCCAAACCATGTCTTAGAAAGATACTTGGTATGGTAAGTGTCTCGATGATGGTTTCAAAATGATACATGTATTGGATTCTACTTCCTAGTGATACATATAGTACTTGGACTTTTCTAAAATGGAAATTTTGTTTATAAAGTGAATGTACGGCTCACGTACATTGTTGTAATGGACTTTAATCCTTAGTGATGCAAGGTGTGATAGTTCCTTGGTGTTATAAAAATGAAAGACTTTTTAGTGTCTTGGTTATTTTAGAAAAGAAGGCATGGTATTGCCTTGGGTTTTCTAAGAGGTGAGTACATCTCATTTGTTCTATTGAGAGTCAAAGATTATGTTAACTTGCATATTTTTGTTCATGATATCCATTAGTGCTAGTGTTATATTATTTATTGCGGGGTCAATCCCCGGGACATTATACATATCCGTGGACTTGCTCTCTACGATGCGAGTATTGCGTATATGCTCATTGTGGGTCCGTAGGGCCTATGCGGGTGAATAGTCCTATGCGGGGCAAATTACTCCATTGCGGGTCCACAAGACCTATGCGGGTGAAATAGTCCTCTGCGGGGCAAATTGCTCAATTGCGGGTCCACAAGACATATGCGGGTGAAATAGTCCCATGAATAAGATTGCATAATTGTGGGCAAGTGTCCCGTATATTGACATGTCTTTCATAATTTGAAATGGTATTGATTTCATTAATGAAAGGGTTCAGTGATTTCATGATTTGAGATGAGGTGGTAAATCTCATTTTGTAAAAGAAGGGTTTAAAAGATAAAGCTGACTCTCATTACTCTCATTGTTAAAAAGGCACAGTGTACTGGTAGTTGTATATTATACTTGTTACATGCTGACAGTGATGTTGTATTCCACGGGCATGCTTCTGTGATATTATATGTTGAGGGCAGGTGTCCCAGATTTTGACATGGCTTTCATATTTGAAAGTGGTATGGTGTTACAGTAGTACAGTGATACAAGGTACATTTGGCTCTGATTTTTATATGACACAGTAGGATCTGGTATTTGATTTTTATACTTGCCCATGTCATTCTTTTGTACAGTTATGATCTTGTTTACTATACTTTATTTCCGTTCCATACTTAGTACTTGTTGTACTGACCCCCTTCGGGGGGCTGCGTTCATGTCCGCAGGTATTAGGTACTCAGTTGTGGATCCGCGTGCTTAGGATCCTTGTTCAGCATTTTGAGATGGCTCCAATATTCCGGAGCTTGTCATTATGGCTAGGTGTATTCAGGAGTACGGCGGGGCCTTGTCCCGTCAAAGTTTACTATCCAAATTCTTAGAAGTCTGTATTCATATGTGGGCTGGACTGGTGAGAGTTGTATTTACATAGTTGTACAGTGTAATCCCATTTGGGGGTGTTATATATTATGACAGTCTTTCCGGCTTTGCCTTAGTTTAAAGAAAAAAATGAGTGTTATTTATCTTCCGCGGTTTATTGTGTTGTATGAATAAAAGGGTGCCCAGGTAGGGGACCAGTCGCGGGCCCGGGGTTTCGGGGCATGACAGAGTGGTATCAGAGCAAGGTTAGTCCTCTGAATGTTTACAGACCGTATCTAGTAGAGTCTTGGGTATGAGTATGTGTGCACCATACTTATACACATGAGGCTACAAGATATTTAGGATTTGTTTCTATTCTTCTTACTCTGAGATCGTGCGATAAAGCTGTGTTGTTAGGGTAGTCTCTCCCTAACGTATTATTGTGATTGCAGCTTTGAGAAAGACAACAGTGGCCCAGAACAGATTATATGGATTGCGTATCCAGGTTGGTAAAATTATCGTATAGATTGTATTATGATGATGTATATCTGTACGAGCGTATTTATTTGGGGCTATGTGTGTTGCCTAGAATGATTATGAATTACCATGAGTTGGTTAATGTTACACCCTGTAGTTCCAGAGTACGTAGGTGAGGACGTACATACGAATGTATAACCTTAAATAGGTTAAGGATGAAAATTTTGAATTTCCGACGGAAAATATTCCGAACCTCGTGAAGGAAAAGGGTTTATTGTTGAGAATTGGATTCTCAACTTTGGTATTTAATACTTTAAGAATTTATGAGAATTATGGATTTTATTTTCCGGAATTGGTCACGTGGGGCCCACGGGAGAAGTTTACGGTTTTGTGGGGCCCACTTTATTTTCGAGATTTTTGGCATTACGGATATTTTCGAAAGATGAAATATTTTGGACGAGTAGGGGGCGACATGTGTCACCCCCATGTGGCCATTGTGGCCGAAATGGTCATGACACTTGGCTTATGGCCGATTTTTGGAGACATGTGGCAAGCCACATGTCTCAAGTTTGTGTGGGACATGTGGTTTGTGGGGCCCACACAAACATGTCCTCAATCTACACCACACACTTGCTCTCATCCTAGCCATTGAATGTCCTATAAATACCCCCTTGAATTGCAAGACTTCTTCATCACTCACTTAAAGATTTCCAAGTCACAAATACTCCCTCCCTTTGTGTATTCTCGGCACCCCCCCCCCCCCCACTTTGTGTAGAAAATACTTCAATTGTTGTTGTATAATCCCAAATACCTTAGCCTTGTGTCCCTAGTTGTCACGACCCGACCCCGGGACCGCGACTGGTGCCCTACCTGGGCACCCTTACAGGTAAACATCAGAGAAAATCAGCGGAACATACATGAAACTTAAAAATAAAACATCGTAAGTAAAACAACAGGTTAGCCGATAGGGCTACCTTCCTGAACATATATAAAAACAACCAAGCGCTTGCCTCCTTTCTTTTTACAACCGACCCACAATATGTGACTACTGCACCTCAAGAGTTTAGACATAACAATGGCGGACAAGGCCCCGCGTACTTCGAATAAACATAAACGTGACAACTCCTAACACCGAGCCATCTCAACTTGCTTGAACCGATCCTAAGCTCATGGATCCACAATCGTACCTAAACTGCGGCATGAACGCAGCCCGGGCGGGGCCGATAACAAAAATGAATATGGAATGTAATATAACGTCATAAGAAACAAATCATAACTGTACAAAAGAATGACAAGGACAAGTATAAAAATACATACCAGATCATGCCGTGTTATTACCACTTATGAACTTAAACGTACCTTATTATCCTTTCCAGTCCCAATAAAAGTTATAGTCACATTCTTACGCACATTATTTAGAAAAAGAATCATTAGGTTCATTACCATATAACTTACTTATCTTTCATAACATAGTCCGGCCCACTACGGAGGGACACATATACTACCCGGCCCAATCTGGGACGCGATCAAGTCACACTAATATCAAAGCATGCCCGTGGAATCCCCATCACCGCCGATACTATTAGTGTAAAATATAACCATGTGACGCGCCTGGCATCCCACCTCACCGTCGCGCACACATACACAATACATATATATATATCCCGCCTGTGGAATCCCACATCACCGCCGACACCAGGTATAATAATACACCAATAGCATACATGAACACCAAGTCCCACCGTGGTATAGCGTCTGGGGTCTACCCTCACTTATACTCTTACCCCGGGAGAAGGTGGTAAAGCGGTGGTATAGCATCTTGGGGTCTACCCTCACTTATACTCTTACCACGGGAGAAGGTGGTGCAGGTGGTATAGCATCTTGGGGTCTACCTCACTTATACTCTTACCCCGGAGAAGGTGGTATAACGTCTTGGGACTTGCCTCATTTATACTCTTACCCTATCTCAACCGACCATTATACAAAACAAGCAGGGGTATAATGTCTTGGGGTTTACCTCACTTATACTCTTAACTCGGAGAAGGTGGTATAGCATCTGGGTCTACCCTCACTTATACTCTTACCCTATCTCAAGGCCAAACAAACAAATGTATACTACCATGTCTTCTATAAGAACTGGGAATTTAACCCAAGTACTCCAAATAACGGAAGCATACCCGTGGAATCCCACATCACCGTTTCAGACGTCCCAAGAACTTACAACAAGACAGCCACCTTCAACCGAGAGTCGCAACTTAATAAAACATAATACTTGCACTCAAAGGCTATTACCAGCACATATAGGCAAGTTCTCAATTAACCAAGCCAAAGTACTTATCAAGGCACACATATGATAATTCTCAATTAACAAGCCAAAGTACTTATCCGGGCACAAATAGAATAAATTCTCATTTAACAAGCCAAAGTACTTATCAAGGCACATTTAGACTAATTCTCAATTAATCAAGCCAAAGTACTTATCAGGGCACAAATAGAATAATTCTCAATTAACAAGCCAAAGTACTAATCAAGGCACAAATAGAATAAATCCTCATTTAACAAGCCAAAGTACTTATCCGGGCACAAATAGAATAAATTCTCATTTAACAAGCCAAAGTACTTATCAAGGCACATTTAGACTAATTCTCAATTAATCAAGCCAAAGTACTTATCAGGGCACAAATAGAATAAATCCTCATTTAACAAGCCAAAGTACTTATCCGGGCACAAATAGAATAAATTCTCATTTAACAAGCCAAAGTACTTATCAAGGCACATTTAGACTAATTCTCAATTAATCAAGCCAAAGTACTTATCGGAGGCACAAATAGAATAATTCTCATTAACAAGCCAAAGTACTAATCAAGGCATCACATAGAATTATTCTCAATTAAACAGGCCAAAGTACTACGTACGTACATTCTTTTCAAAAGACTCCTTTCCAAATAAAACTTCCCCGATACTAACAACCGTAGTATCAAGTCCTATTCACCTTTCAAGACAAGTCACAATACCTTTTTAGAAATACAATTACCGGCTTCTAAATCAAGTGACTTCCTTATTTAAAACCTTAAGCAATTGGTACCTTTAAAACAATTTGCCCTTCCTTAACACAAGTTATTTCTTGATTACTTTATTAGAGAAAACCATTCTCTTAACCTTCCATAAAGCCGTTATAACCAACTTCCCATAAAGCCGTTATAACCCTTTATGGTTTAGACCAACACGTTCCTTTTATAACCAAGAGACTTCTACTTTTTGAAACCAAGTATTAAATACTTTCAAATAAATTCTCATAACTTTCAAAAATACAATTAGTCTCTTAACCTTTAGAAAACAAGTGACTCATTTTATATAAAACCTTAGGCAATTAATGCCTTAAAAACAAGTTGCCTTTTCACTAAAATCAAGTCATTTACCTTTCCATAAAGCAAATATAACCAACTCCCATAAAGTCGTTATATTCACTTTATACCTTAGCCAAATACAATTTCCTATCCAAGGGACTTATACGTTCAAAACGGAACAAGTATCACATACTTTAAAACTCTTCAAGTCCCTTAACTTTAAATAAAACTTAAGACATCCCTTATACTTTCAAGGAAGCGAGTTAATCTCCCAACTCACCCGACTTGGCCATTCAATAAACTAGTAAAGGATAACAAGGTGTCAGACGCTCACCGTACTACACGCTGCAACTAGTCATGCTCAAAGATAGGAAAAGTTCTTCATAGAGTAAATCACACAACTACCTCTTAACTTCTAAGAGTAGAAGGAAACATGAAATGATACCACAAGTATATTCCATACATAGAATCATGCCAAAGGAAGGAAGAGGTTCACATCACTCGCGACGTTTATCGAGAAGTATCAAAAAGCTACAAAGTACTTCAACCTTGATAGCTAGTCCATCCTTCAAATAGGATACGCTATACTAAGTACTTCAACCTATAATGGTCACAATACATCCATTAACCTCTTACTTCAAACGTAGAATATTCTAGGTGCTAAGTCACTAATTTCTACGGAAAATCTGACAAAGACCTCCTTTGTTTTTACTTACTTTGCCACCTTTTCAAGGCCGGAAATACAATAACCAAACAGCCCCAATTGGCTCACAATTTATAGAAGATAATCCAATACAATTGAATAACTACACAGCCCCAATTGGCTCACAATTTATAAAGTAGTCCAATACAAATGACTAACTAAACCTTCCCAATTGGCTCACAATTTAATAACCAACTAAATGCAAACTACAAGTCCAAAAGTCGGCCACCTTGAGTTCAACAAAACCAATTCTTATCCAATTTCCATTTCAATCCAAATTGGTAGCATAACATGATATCAAGTCGCATTTGATTATAACAACCATAATCTTTAAGTCAATAACACGCGATGATTCCAATAACGATCAAATTATATTCCAACTAAACATGACTTACATTACACTTCGATTTAAAGCTACAAGCAATCCATAATACTTATAAAACTTCAACACATATACTACATGCTAGTAAAATGTAAGGCTAACAACAATACATAATCTTGTAACACTTAAAGAGAACAAGCTTATACCTCAACGAATCTCAATCTAACTTCCAACCAAGTCGCTCCTTAGTAGTTTAGAACCTCTCCAAGACACTTCAATCCGCTTGTTGAGACCCTTAGAACAATACCAACAATAATCCTTCAAAACTCTAAATAAAACCTAGAAAGACCATTAGGTTTTTCGTTTGCGACTAACCCGTAAACAATCTTTTTCCAAGATTTTTCTATTGAGACTTGCTTACAATACACATAAGACCCTTGGTTTAAAGTGGGGAGCTAAATGGATCACAAACAAAAAATTTCCTTCTTTTCCCTTAGTGTAGCCGAGAGCTCACTGCCCATGCTCTTCAATTTGTGTAATATTTTCTAAGTGTTAAGCTCCCTCTCTACTAGTAGTAATATAAGTAGCACCTTGGAGGGTTAGGATACAAACAAATGGTTGGTTTGGATGTAGTCTTGCTAAATATCAAGACAAAGGTGGGACCTTTGACTTAGTCAATATTCTCATGCTACTACTTGCAAGACTTAGCCATAGAAGACTTATGGTCAATGACCATATTGGCCATGCCATTTTCGTCCAAGGCACTCTAAGGGGGGGTGACACATGTCGCCCTCCCATTCGTCACAATAATACGTTTTCCGACAATTCCATAATTCCGTTAAAATTTTTACAGTCTCAAATTTTAACACTCATGAAGTTCTTACGCACGTTCTAAAACACGTCCTGTAACTACGGGGTGTAACATTCTTCCCCCCTTAGAAACATTCGTCCTCGAATGTTCTTTCGGAGTCAAACTTATAATTAGCGACATAGTTTCCTTTCACAACCTCGACATACCAACAATGTCACACATGGCCCTAATACTCGCACACGCATATCCTGGCCCATCATAAGCCCAACCGAGGTGACCTTTTCGTACTTCCAACTCCTTCTATCATACATACATAACTTCCATACTGACTCTGGCCTCAAATCTTTAGAGTCACTCTATAAAACAACATAAGGCCATTTCCGGCTTTCATGACCTGGTGGAACGCGCCCACGAACCCTTAAAACAATTAACTAGACTTGGCCTTGCGCTCGTGACCCCGTCACGTAGCGGAACCACTACCAACTGATCTCACTCCATTCCAGGCCATGGGGAGACCCGTAACAGGTCCTCAACCCGACTCAGCGTCGCACTTAACTCTTATCCTTGGTCTGACTTAAAATCTTATTGCCAGAGAAAGCCTTATATACCTAAGGTCTCAAAGAATCAATATTCTTAGGCTCGCAATTTCCATGCTCCAAGCCTACCTTACCAGTCCCCCAGTAAACGGGTACAAAACTTCTTATAAAACCAAAACCATGTTGTCTCGATCACAACAACCATTTCTTACTCCATACGGACCTCATCCGTACAATTCTCTTAAGCCTACTACGCAGCTTAATCTATTAACATGACCTTCCGTTAGGTTCCTTAATATGGCTTCAAGGGTTCACTACCCTATCGCATACCTCATCCTTTCCCAATTATCTCGAAATAAAACACAAAACCTTGGCGAAAATTTATTAACTATTCCATACCTTCCCGGTATCTAGTTAGTCTTTACCAATTCCTGGTAATCTAAAATCATTCTAGGCAACACGCGTCTGACCCTCATACATAACTCCGTATAGATGTATGTCACAATACCAACTATACTATAATCATTACCAACCTGGATACACAATCCACATAGTCATTCCTGGTCATCGCTTTCTCAGAATGCAATCAACATAACTCGTTAGGGAGGGATGACCCTAACAACACGCCTCATCGCACGATCTCGGAGTGAGAAGAATGGAAACAAATCCTAAATGTCCTGCAGCCTCCCGATTATAGATGTGGTGCACAACACACCGATAATCAAGACTCTACTAGACACGGCGTAGACACTTTCCGAGGACTAATCGCTCGATACCACTTTTGTCACGACCACCCTCGATCGCGATCGTGCCCTACACGGGCACCACTTGTAAAACATCGAGAGAAAATCAGCGAACATACATGAAACTTAAAAATAAAACATCGTAAGTAAAATAACAAGTTAGCCGATAGGCTACCTTCACGAACATATATAAAAACAACCAAGCGGTTGCCTTTCTTTTTACAACCGACCCACAATATGTGACTATGGACCTCTAAGAGTTTAGACATAACAAGCGTGGCGGGACAAGGCCCCGCTGCACTGAATAAACATAAACGTGACAACTCCGAACACCGGAGCCATCTCAACTTGTCGAACCGGATCCTAAGCTCGCGATTCACAATCGTACCTAAACTGCGGCATGAACGCCTTCGGGCGGGGTCGCATAACAAAAATTGCGAATATGGAACAGAATATAACGCATGCGAAACAAATCATAATCAGATAAAAGAATGACAAGGACAAGTATAAAAATACATACGGATCTGCCGTGTCATTACCACATGAACTTAAACGTACCTTATTATCCTTTCCATTCCCAATAAAAGTTATAGTCACATTCTTACGCATATTATTTAGAAAAAGAATCATTAGGTTCATTACCATATAACTTACTTATCTTTCATAACATAGTCCGGCCCACTACGGAGGGACACATATACTACCCGGCCCAATCTGGGACGCGATCAAGTCACACTAATATCAAAGCATGCCCGTGGAATCCCCCATCACTGTCGACAGCTATTAGTGTAAAATATAACCATGTGACGCGCCCGTGGCATCCCACCTCACCGCTTGCATACATACACAATACATATATATATATATCCCGCGTGGAATCCCACATCATCGCGATACCCAGTATAATAATACACCAATAGGCATACATGAACACCAAGTCCCACCGGTGGTATAGCGTCTTGGGGGTCTACCCCTCACTTATACTCTTACCCTGGAGAAGGTGGTAAAGCAGGTGGTATAGCATCTTGGGGGTCTACCCCTCACTTATACTCTTACCCTGGAGAAGGTGGTATAACGTCTTGGGACTTGCCCCTCATTTATACTCTTACCCTATCTCAACCGACCATTATACAAAACAAGCAGGGGGTATAATGTCTTGGGGGTTTACCCCTCACTTATACTCTTAACCTGGAGAAGGTGGTATAGCATCTTGGGGGTCTACCCCTCACTTATACTCTTACCCTATCTCAACCGGCCGTCAAACAAACAGAAGTACTACCATGTCTTCTATAAGAATCCGGGAATTTAACCCAAGTACTCCAAATAACGGAAGCATACCCGTGGAATCCCACATCACCGCTTGTGACGTCCCAAGAACTTACAACAAGACAGCCGACCCTTCAACCGAGAGTCGCGGCAACTTAATAAAACATAATACTTGCACTCAAAGGCTATTACCAGCACATATAGGCAAGTTCTCAATTAACCAAGCCAAAGTACTTATCAAGGCACACATAGGATAATTCTCAATTAACAAGCCAAAGTACTTATCCGGGCACAAATAGAATAAATTCTCATTTAACAAGCCAAAGTACTTATCAAGGCACATTTAGACTAATTCTCAATTAATCAAGCCAAAGTACTTATCAGGGCACAAATAGAATAATTCTCAATTAACAAGCCAAAGTACTAATCAAGGCACAAATAGAATAAATCCTCATTTAACAAGCCAAAGTACTTATCCGGGCACAAATAGAATAAATTCTCATTTAACAAGCCAAAGTACTTATCAAGGCACATTTAGACTAATTCTCAATTAATCAAGCCAAAGTACTTATCAGGGCACAAATAGAATAAATCCTCATTTAACAAGCCAAAGTACTTATCCGGGCACAAATAGAATAAATTCTCATTTAACAAGCCAAAGTACTTATCAAGGCACATTTAGACTAATTCTCAATTAATCAAGCCAAAGTACTTATCAGGGCACAAATAGAATAATTCTCAATTAACAAGCCAAAGTACTAATCAAGGCATCACATAGAATTATTCTCAATTAAACAGGCCAAAGTACTACGTACGTACATTCTTTTCAAAAGACTCCTTTCCAAATAAAACTTCCCCGATACTAACAACCGTAGTATCAAGTCCTATTCACCTTTCAAGACAAGTCACAATACCTTTTTAGAAATACAATTACCGGCTTCTAAATCAAGTGACTTTATTTAAAACCTTAAGCAATTGGTACCTTTAAAACAATTTGCCCTTCCTTAACACAAGTTATTTCTTGATTACTTTATTAGAGAAAACCATTCTCTTAACCTTCCATAAAGCCGTTATAACCAACTTCCCATAAATCCGTTATAACCCTTTATGGTTTAGACCAACACGTTCCTTTTATAACCAAGAGACTTCTACTTTTGAAACCAAGTATTAAATACTTTCAAATAAATTCTCATAACTTTCAAAAATACAATTAGTCTCTTAACCTTTAGAAAACAAGTGACTCATTTTATATAAAACCTTAGGCAATTAATGCCTTAAAAACAAGTTGCCTTTTCACTAAAATCAAGTCATTTACCTTTCCATAAAGCAAATATAACCAACTCCCCATAAAGTCGTTATATTCACTTTATACCTTAGCCAAATACAATTTCCTATCCAAGGGACTTATACGTTCAAAACGGAACAAGTATCACATACTTTAAAACTCTTCAAGTCCCTTAACTTTAAATAAAACTTAAGACATCCCTTATACTTTCAAGGAAGCGAGTTAATCTCCCAACTCACCCGACTTGGCCATTCAATAAACTAGTAAAGGATAACAAGGTGTCAGACGCTCACTGTACTACACGTGCAACTAGTCATGCTCAAAGATAGGAAAAGTTCTTCATAGAGTAAATCACACAACTACCTCTTAACTTCTAAGAGAAGGAAACATGAAATGACACCACAAGTATATTCCATACATAGAATCATGCCAAAGGAAGGAAGAGGTTCACATACCTCGCGACGATTATCGACAAGTAGCAAAAAGCTCCAAAGTACTTCAACCTTGATAGCTAGTCCATCCTTCAAATAGGATACGCTATACTAAGTACTTCAACCTATAATGGTCACAATACGTCCATTAACCTCTTACTTCAAACGTAGAATATTCTAGGTGCTAAGTCACTAATTTCTACGGAAAATCTGGACAAAGACCTCCTTTGTTTTTACTTACTTTGCCACCTTTTTCAAGGCCGGAAATACAATAACCAAACAGCCCCAATTGGCTCACAATTTATAGAAGATAATCCAATACAATTGAATAACTACACAGCCCCAATTGGCTCACAATTTATAAAGTAGTCCAATACAAATGACTAACTAAACAAATTTCAATTGGCTCACAATTTAATAACCAACTAAATGCAAACTACAAGTCCAAAATTCGGCCACCTTGAGTTCAACAAAACCAATTCTTATCCAATTTCCATTTCAATCCAAATTGGTAGCATAACATGATATCAAGTCGCATTTGATTATAACAACCATAATCTTTAAGTCAATAACATGCGATGATTCCAATAACGATCAAATTATATTCCAACTAAACATGACTTACATTACACTTCGGATTTAAAGCTACAAGCAATCCATAATACTTATAAAACTTCAACACATATACTACATGCTAGTAAAATGTAAGGCTAACAACAATACATAATCTTGTAACACTTAAAGAGAACAAGCTTATACCTCAACGAATCTCAATCTAACTTCCAAATCCGAAGTCGCTCCTTAGTAGTTTAGAACCTCTCCAAGACACTTCAATCCGCTTGTTGAGACCCTTAGAACAATACCAACAATAATCCTTCAAAACTCTAAATAAAACCTAGAAAGACCATTAGGTTTTTCGTTTGCGACTAACCCGTAAACAATCTTTTTCCAAGATTTTTCTATTGAGACTTGCTTACAATACACATAAGACCCTTGGTTTAAAGTGGGGAGCTAAATGGATCACAAACAAAAATTTTCCTTCTTTTCCCTTAGTGTAGCCGAGAGCTCACTGCCCATGCTCTTCAATTTGTGTAATATTTTCTAAGTGTTAAGCTCCCTCTCTACTAGTAGTAATATAAGTAGCACCTTGGAGGGTTAGGATACAAACAAATGGTTGGTTTGGATGTAGTCTTGCTAAATATCAAGACAAAGGTGGGACCTTTGACTTAGTCAATATTCTCATGCTACTACTTGCAAGACTTAGCCATAGAAGACTTATGGTCAATGACCATATTGGCCATGCCATTTTCGTCCAAGGCACTCTAAGGGGGGGTGACACATGTCGCCCTCCCATTCGTCACAATAATACGTTTTCCGACAATTCCATAATTCCGTTAAAATTTTTACAGTCTCAAATTTTAACACTTGCGAGTTCTTACGTACGTTCTTAAAACATGTCCTGTAACTACGGGGTGTAACACTAGTAGTATTCTAAAGTAATCCCAACACTAAGAGCCCGGAAATACTACTTTATTCCTTTAGTCGCAAAATGAAACCCTAGGAAAATCTTCATAGTTTGGATGAAGTGTTAAGAGAAGTTGTTTAGAAACTTCTAAGGGTTTCTTGGAGCGGATTGGAGCGTAAGGAATATGAGCTAAACGTTGCTCAGGATCGACTTATAAATCTTGGAAAATTTTGGGCTTATCGAGGTAATGATCTATGTCCTTCTATTGTAATTGGAGATTACATATTGTAGTAGTTTATAATTGAGTATACGATATGTGGAAGGAAATTGAAAAGAAATAGACTGTTGGTATACCGTGGGACAAATTTGTACATGTCCAGTGGGCGTGTAATCCCCTTGGAGTTGTTGGCTTGGTAGCGGGCCTTGATATAGGAGGATATTTATGTGGATACGGGGGGGGGGGGGGGGGTAGGTACTGCCCAATTTTTCGTAGAATAAGGAAATGTATACTTAGAATATTCTACGAAGAAGTCTAGACGTTGATAGACGTATTTGATTATTATAGGTTGATACTCTACGCGCGACATATTCGACTTGGCAAGTAGATTGAGTCGAGGAGGTATGTGATTCTTCCTATCCTCTTGAGCATGATTGTTGTGAAATATATAGTACGGTAGACGTACATGTGTTAAATAAATTTGGTTTCACTTTAATGTCCTTGGTTTTAAAAAGAATAAGTCCTCTTGATTTTCCAAACAAATATGGTTGTTTTGAATTATTGAAAAGTATAAGTGTTATGATAACTTTATGAGAAGTTAATTATAACGACGTAAGGAAGATAAAAAGAACGATTTACTTACTTGTTTATAAAAGCCTTATTGTGATTTCTGAAGGTGTGGTAAGTTGGTTTGATAAGTGAACATGCTATGATATTACGGGCGTTAGTGCCTTGAAAATTTCGTGTTAAGGGGGTTTTCTTGTTGGTCTTATATTGCTTATGGTAAGCCGGTTGTGCTTACGTTATATCACTTACCCCCATGACTTGTTACGTGCCGCGGGTTAGCTACCCCCGATGCGAGGAATACCTCATGCGGGTCCATGTGACCTATGCGGGCTACGGTAGTCCAGGAATCACTCCGGGTGTGTTACGCCGATGCGAGGAATACCTCATGCGGGTCCAAGTGGCCGATGCGAATTGCGGGAGTCCAGTAAATGCCGCGGGTTAGCTACCCCCGATGCGAGGAGTACCTCATGCGGGTCCACGGGACCTATGCGGACTATGGGAGCCAGGATTAGACTCGCACAATGATACTAGGGGCGAATGGCCCTACTCCGATCATTGGCGGTCTAGAAAAGACCGCTTGGGTTACACCTATTTGCTCTTGTATATTCTGTGGCACTATGTACTATTAATTGGTTTGTTTCGTACATGTTTGTGAATTGGTTTTAAAATGTTATGATTTCATTTCAGTACTTTCAGTTTCACATACTTGGTACCTGTTGTAATGACCTCCTTCGGGGGGCTGCGTTCATGTCGCAGGTAGAGGTACATCGGTTGTTGATCCTCGCTCATAGGATCACCGTTCTGCTTTTGGGAAGCTCCGTTTCTTCGGAGGCTTATATTTTGGTATGATTCCCTGTCATTGTAGATTCATGTACATTTAGGGGCATGACGGGGTCCTGTCCCGTCATAGTTGTTACAAACGCTTAGAGGTCTGTAGTCCTGTTGTAATTTGGGTTTTGTAAAGGATGTAACTGTTCAGTTTTTGTTATATATATACAGAAGGGTGACCGTTTTGGTTAGCTTGTTTCTTATTTTATGTTGTTCCATGTGTATGAGTTTATTTCCGCTGGTTTTTCTCTGATATAGTATCACTAAGGTGCCCGGGGTAAGGCACCAGTCGCGGGCCCGAGGTCGGGTCGTGACAAAAGTGGTATCAGAGCAGTTAATCCTCGGAAAGTGTCTACAAACCGTATCTAGTAGATTCTTGATTATCGGTGTGTTGTGCACCACACCTATAATCAGGAGGCTACAGGATATTTAGGATTGGTTTCCATTCTTCTCACTCTAAGATCGTGCAATAGAGCTGTGTTATAGGTTGAACTCCCTCTGACATATTCTTATGTACCAGTTATGCCTCCACGCAAGGCAACCGCGGCCTAGAACGGCAAGACAGCTGAGGGAGCTGCTAGTAGGACGCAGAGGGTTACGAGGGCACATGCCCAATCTTTACCTGAGGTAATGCTTCAGACGGCGAGTTCCACGACGCCGCCGGCCCCAGCAGAGTTTAGAGCCGCAGCAGTGGCTACTGAGACCACGGTACCTGAGCCTCCAGCCCCACAGCCAGGAGCAGAGGATATGGGTTACAAGGAGATGACCCAGTTATTAGCCAGGATCGTGGCAAGGCATGAGGATAGACAGGAGACAGCGGTTCCGGTTGTACCCGTAGTTCATCCCAGATCTGATAGTTTGAGACTTCGGGACTTTTTGAGTTGCAGCCCACCAGAGTTCTATGGGTCGAGGACTGAGGATGATCCTCAGGAGTTTATCCGACAGTTGCAGCGGATCATGAGAGTGATCAAGGCCTCGGAGACAGAGTCGGTAGTATTGGGTTCACATCGGCTGCGTGATACTGCAGTCGACTGGTTTGATTCATGGGAACTGTCCCGGGGGGAGCATGCGCTTCCAGCTGTGTGGGACGAGTTCTCAGAGGCGTTTCTTAGCCACTTCTTGCCTCCACAGATGAGGAGAGCTCGGGCCGATAGATTTCTGATGTTGAGACAGAGCGGGCGGACGGTCCGGGAGTACAACGTAGAGTTTGACTCGTTGGCTCGGTACGTCCCCGCTTTAGTAGCAGACATGGAGGACAGAGTGCACCGCTATGTCACAGGGCTCGATGATTACTTGGCAGAGGGTTGCTCGGGTGTAGCTCTTCAGCCGGGCATGGACATTGCCCGCATGCAGGCTTATGCACTTGGGTGTGAGGAACGTAGAGGCCGACGGATTGACAGATATCAGCAGAAGAGGGCCAGGACAGCAGGGTCCTTTGGTAGCGTTCGAGGCGGACGACCTCAGCAGCAGACTAGATTTGCACCTCAGCCAGTTCAGAGCGCTCCTTCACCGTTTTCGGGACGACCAGGGTATTCAGGGGTCAGGGCCCCAGGACTTCAGACTTTCAGGGAAGCAGAGAGCCTAACCGATCGAGACCACCCTCCTCTCAGTGTGGCCGATGTGGTAGATCCCATTACGGGAATTGTGGTAATGATATGGGAGTTTGTTACACTTGCGGCCAACAGGGTTATATTTTGAGGGGCTGTCCGACCAGAGGCAACACAGATGGTAGGGTTCAGCCTACAGGGTCTTTCGCCGGGTCTTCATCTCCTACGGTTACTCGCCCCGGAGGGCAGGGTGCTCATGGGCCAGCAGGTCGCGGCAGAGGTCGTGGCAAGGGTCCTAGTTCCAGCGGTCCTCAGAACCGCATTTATGCCATGTCCAGCCGCCAGGACCAGGAGGCGTCACCAGATGTCGTCACAGGTACATTATTGGTTTCATGTTGTGACGTATATGCATTGATAGATCCGGGTTCTACCTTGTCCAATATATCTCCTCATATTGCTGGTAGAATAGGGATAGAGCCCGAGTCCATAGACCCTTTTGAGGTAGCTACACCAGTAGGTGATTCGGTGGTAGCTGAGCGGGTATATAAGGCTTGCCCAGTGACTATATGCAGTCGTCAGACCCTAGCCGACTTGATAGAGTTGGATATGACAGACTTTGATGTGATAATGGGTATGGATTGGTTGGCTTCTTGCTACGCCAATATGGACTGTAGAGGGAGATTGGTACGGTTCCAGTTTCCTGGGGAGCCGGTTATCGAGTGGGAGGGGAATACTGTGTCGCCGAGGGGTAGGTTTATGTCACGACCCGAACCCGGGCCCGTGACTGGTGCCTTACCCCGGGCACCCAAGTAGACATACATCAGAGTAATCAGCGGAATATAAAACACAACATGAAACAATGTAAAGGAGACAGTTTATCTGAAGAGAAGTTGTCTTTCGGCATATATATATATATAAACTTAAATCCTGTTATACCCCGTATTTCCAGAGTATATACGTAAGGACGTACGTACGACAATTTGAGACTTAAAGTTTGGCTAGTTTCGAAATTTTGTGCACAACCCCCGTAAAGAATCGTTTTTCGACGAAACGTTTTACTGAACTTGCGAAGGGAAAATTCCGGCTATGTCGTTTAGTATTTTTGCGGATTTTTCCGAGCGACGGAACATTTTTGGGCCAACGAGAGGGTGACACTTGTCACCCTCAAGTGGACGCCTAAAGGGGCGGTTTGGCCTTGGACGATTGGCCTTGATTTGGGGCCTAAAACATGGTTCAATGTTTTGTGGAGTAGGATAGAGTGCACTTAGCTTGATCTTGGCCTTACACTTGCCTTGCACTTGGCTCCATCTTGGCCATTGGTTGGCCCTTGGCTTCCCTATAAATACCCCCCTTAGTGATGAACTTCTTCATCCACTCCTCACTTTGTCTAAGTCTTGAAATCCCTCCTCCTCTTGTGGCTCTCGTCCAAACACTAGCCCCCTTTCGTAAGGCTTTGGCCGAGAGGTACCCTCCCCTTGGTAGTGTTCTAGCCGAGGGTACCCCTAGCCTAGTTGTTTCGAGAAATATACCCTCCTGTGGTATTGAAATACTTCTCCAAGTATTGTTATAATGCCCAAAATACCTTAGCCTTATACCTTGTAGTATTCCAAAGTTACCTCTATACGTAGAGCCCGGAAATACTACCTTTTGTCCTTTTAGTCTCAAACCAAAACCCTAAGGAAATCTTCATAGTTGGTTGAAGTATTTAAGTAGAAGTTGGTTAGAACTTCTAAGGGTTGTTTGGAGCGGATTGGAGCGCACGGAGTAGGAGCTAAACCTTGCTCAGGATCGACATATAAACTTGGATAATTTTGGGCTTATTGAGGTAAACACTCTTGACCTTCTATTGTAATTGGAAATTACATGTGTAGGAATATATAGTTGAAGTATACTATATATAGAACTGAACATAGTTGTGCGGCAATGTCTTTTGACTTAAGCCTGAATTTAAAGAAGAGAACTGAACTGTAATTACATAGGACTGTATTTACAGTAGGCTTGTGTAGTATTACTGTGTAGTAGAATTGTGCACGTCCGGTTAGACGTATAACCCCCCCCCCCTGGTTGGCTTGGTAGCCGGCCTCGATAGAGGAGGAGATTTACGCGGTTGCGGGGGGGAGGTGCTGCCGAATTTTCTGTAGAATATGGAACCGTGCGTTTAGAAGTTAATAGACGTTTGTGGCCTTATAGGTGGAAGTACTACGAGTAGCGTATTCTACTTGAATAGTGGAAAAGGCTAGCCGGTTTACAGCACTGTGGAGCGTTTTGCTTATTGTCGATAATCGTCGCGAGGTATGTGAACCTCTTCCTATCCTTGCTAGCATGATGTTTTGTAAACTATGTAGTACGGTAGACGTACATGTGCTAAATGAGTTTGGTTGGTTCAAAACATAGGGTGTTATAATAGCTTTATGGGAAGTTGGTTATAACGACTCTATGTGGGTAAAAGAATGGTTTATTGATTGTAGAAGTTAAGAGACTTGATCTTGAAAGATAAGAGACTTAACTTATTTGACTTGTTATATAACATTTTGTTTAAAATGTTGTGAAACCTCATTCGCGAGTAATGAGTACTTGGTTTTAAAAAGAATAAGGTTTTACTGATTTCGGAAATGAGAATAAGTGTCGAACAAACCACAGCAGCGCTAATAAAGGAAAATGTATTGACGAATGGCTAATTGTTATTAAAACCAGTAGGAACCTCCATCTGCATAGAAGCTAAGATAAGACAAAATTTTATTACATTTCCTAGATCATGGCTGCTGTAACAAGATTGTTATAAACAAGAATAAACGACTCACACACAAGACATATGTTACTCAATGGTTTTAAAAGAGATTAAGACTATGAGTTATGAAACCTTTCTAAAATAAGAAACTTGAGCATTTGAAATTAGGCAAACTTGAACGTTTGGAAAATAATGTTGTTACTTGATTTTATAAAGGGAAGTATTTTGGTTTACTTAAAAAGATAGTCACTCTATTTTGTTATATGCATGTATTGTGTGACTTTTGTGAAAGAAACGGATCCTTTGATAAGAATTAATGTATGTAGTACTTTGGGGTTAAAACCCGGATTTGTTGTAATAAAATATAAGTCTATGAGTTTGTTAAACTTGTCTATGCTTGTTGTGATAGACTTTGTTGTGCAAGTGTTGTATTTCTGTGCTACCGCGTCTCTCGTTGGAGGGTCGGCTATCTGATTGATTGATGGACATACTGACACAATGGGTGGCCCACGAGTATGCTTCCACTAATCGTTCCTTTTGGACATACTGACACGATGGGTGGCCCACGGGTATGCTTCCATTAGGAGAGTTATCTTGTTATCGGCTTGGACATACTGACACGATGGGTGGCCCACGAGTATGCTTCCATTCTGATGGTTATCTTGTTATTTCCTTTTGGACATACTGACACGATGGGTGGCCCACGGGTATGCTTCCTTTAGGAGTGTTATCTTGTTATTTGCTTTGGACATACTGACACGATGGGTGCCCACGGTATGCTTCCATTGGGATGGTTCCATGGCCATGCTTATACCGAGGTGAGACGCCGGCATGCGCCAGCGGGTTAAATTCCCGGTTATATTGGAGTGATGACTTGAGGCGTGAGCCCCGACTTGATACGATCGCTTTTATGTTGTGAATCGTAGTTTTATTATCATACATGTCTCTGCTTTCTATATGATCGTTATGATTTCATTTACGATTTTTCGCCACATACTTGGTACTGTTATCGACCTCTCGGGGCTGCGTTCATGCCGCAGTGAGGTACATCGCTTCCGATCCTCGCTCTTTGGATCATCGTTCATTGGAAGCTCCGCTTCTCCGAGGCTTATCTTTGGTATGTTACCCGAGTTGTAGGTCCTTGTACATTCGTGGTATGGCGGGCCCCGTCCCGTCATGTTGTATAAAACTCTTAGAGGTCTGTAGTACCGCAGGCGTAGTTTGTAAAAGGGGATTAAACTGCTCGCTTTTGAAAGACTTGTATATATATATTTTTATTGGAAGGTGACCGCTTGGTTGGCTCGCTTTATGATCATATATCTTGTTTCATGTTTAATTTTTATTTCACGATTTACTCGATGTTGCATCACTAGGTGCCCGGTAAGGCACTACCACGGCCCCGAACGTCGTGACAAAAGTGGTATCGTGAGCGATTAATCCTGGAAAGTGTCTACGCACCGTGTCCAAGAGTCTTGATTATCGATGTGTTGTGCACCACATCTATAATCGTGAGGTCCGCAGGACATTTAGGATTGGTTTCATTCTTCTCATTCCGAGATCGTGCCTTAGAGTCGTGTTGTAAGTTGACCTCTCTCGACGATCTCGTTTTTACCAGTTATGCCTCCGCGCAAGGCAACCAGAGCCCAGAAGGGCAAGGCAGAGGGTGCTGCTAGTGAGATACAGAGGAGTACGAGGGCGCAGGCCCGGTCAGTACCTGAGATTGTGCTTCAGACGGCGAGTTTTGCGACGCCGCCAGCCCCAACAGAGTTTAGAGCCGCAGCAGTGGCTGCTGAGACCACAGTACCTGAGCCTCCAGTCCCACAGCCTGGAGCAGATGAGATGGGGTACAAGGAGATGGCCGATTCTTGCCGCCGTGGTCGTGGCCGATATGAGGATAGCCGGACGCAGCAGCCCAGAGCACCCGTGGTTCACCCGAGATCGGATAGTTTGAGGCTACGGGACTTTCTGAGTTGTAGCCCGCCAGAGTTTTATGGGTCGAGGCCTGAGGATGATCCGCAGGAGTTCATCCGACAGTTACAGCGGGTCATGAGAGTGATCAAGGCTTCGGAGACCGAGTCGGTGGTCTTAGGTTCGCATCGGCTGCGTGATACCGCAATGATCGTTTGATTCGTGAGCTGTCCCCGGGAGAGCATGCGCCGCCAAAGAAGATGGACGAAGTTCTCGCAGGCATTCTCACTCACTTCTTGCCTCCGCATGAGGAGGGCACGGGCCGACGATTTATGATGCCGAGACGCAGAGGCGCACGGTCGAGTACAACGTGGAGTTTGACTCGTTGGCTCGTATGTCCCCGCTTTGGTGGCAACCATGGAGGATAGAGTGCACCGCCACGCCACCGGGCTAGATGATTACTTGACGAGGCTTGTTCGGTGTAGCTCTTCACCGCATGGACATTGCCCGCACGCAGCTCATGCACGAGGATGCGAGGCACGAGAGGTCGACGGAATGACTGGATCGCGTAAGAGGCCAGACAGCAGGTCTTTGGCGACTTTCGAGGTGGACCGCCTCGAAGAAGTTAGTTATGTACCCCCGCCAGTACAGAGTGGTTCTCCACCGTCTTCGTGAACAGTCGTGGCTCCAGGTTCAGATTTTCGGGAGAAAGGGTGTTAGCTACCAAGCCACCCCTACCTCGTTGTGACGCTGTGGTAGGCTCCATTTTGGGAGTGTCGCTAATTTGGGAGTTTGTTTTACATGCGACAGCAGGCCATTTTTTGAGGAATTGTCCACCAGTGGTAGCGCGGATGTAGAGACTCGCCTTCGTGGATCTATGGCCGATCATCACCTTCTACGCATGCGCCTGCAGACAGTGCCTGATTAGAGTAAAGCGGTGGATACAGGTATATCCTTAACCCTCTAGAGTTTTGGTATGCTTGATATTATGATCTTATTATTGTGTGCTATGTACGGATAGCATTGGGTTATTTGTGAGTTAGAAACATGGTTAGTTGGAAGGGTAAGTATGGGGGCATGGTAAGTGTGAACCTTAGAATATTTCACCATTGAGACCTTAGAGGTAAGGTCTTCTTGAGTAAAAGATTTATTTTATGTTTGACCTTTATCAGAGTGCGTAGTATACGTGGGAGATAATTGTGTGATAAGTCCATGGGTTGTGTAAAATGAAAGTGGTGGCTTTCGATGTGGAATTAGTAAGATTGTTCCGTATCGGCGAGCAAGAGTTGGCGCGACGGAGGGTCGGGTTGAGGGCGACGGGTCAACCCGTAGCCCGCTTTTAGCGGGTCGGGTGGTCCCGCCAGAGGGTAGGGTCACGAGGGTGCTAGGCCCCAGTTTAGGTGACCATCGTATGAGTTCGTGGATAGGTTCGACCAGAAGCGGTTCGTGAAGGCCGGGGATGGCCTTAAAGAAGATTGAGGTTAGTCAGATGACCAAGTTTGGAGGTGGTGACTCCAAGGTTTTGGGAACTGAAGCGATGACTGAAGTATGGTACGTATTCTGGAGAGTTCAAGTGACTACGACGAGTAAGGAAAGAAGAGAACGTGTGTTATTTCGTGGCCATGTGTGGCGTTGGCAACTTGTTAGAGGAACTTTATCGTTATCCGTCTTGAGAAGGAACATTCGGGACGAATATTTCTAAGGAGGGGAGAATGTTATACCCCGTATTTCCAGAGTATATACTTAAGGACGTACGTACGACAATTTGAGACTTAAAGTTTGGCTAGTTTCGAAATTTTGTGCACAACCCCGTGAAAGAATCGCTTTTTCGGCGAAACGCTTTCTTGAACTTCGAAGGGAAAATTCGGCTATGTCGTTTAGTATTTTTATGGATTTTTCCGAGCGACGGAACATTTTGGGTTAACGAGAGGGTGACACTTGTCACCCTCAAGTGGACGCCTAAAGGGGCGGTTTGGCCTTGGACGATTGGCCTTGATTTGGGGCCTAAAACATGGTTCAATGTTTTGTGAAGTAAGATAGGGTGCACTTGGCTTGATCTTGGCCTTACACTTGCCTTGCACTTGGCTCCATCTTGGCCATTGGTTGGCCCTCGCTTCCTATAAATACCCTTAGTGATGAACTTCTTCATCCACTCTCACTTTGTCTAAGTCTTGAAATCCTCCTCCTCTTGTGGCTCTCGTCCAAACACTCGCCCCCCCCCATTTCGTGTAAGGCTTTGGCCGAGAGGGGTACCCTCCCCCTTGGTAGTGTTCTAGCCCAGGTACCCCTAGCCTAGTTGTTTCGAGAAATATACCCCCTCCCTTGTGGTATTGAAATACTTCTCCAAGTATTGTTATAATGCCCAAAATACCTTAGCCTTATACCTTGTAGTATTCCAAAGTTACCTCTATACGTAGAGCCCGGAAATACTACCTTTTGTCCTTTTAGTCTCAAACCAAAACCCTAAGGAAATCTTCATAGTTGGTTGAAGTATTTAAGTAGAAGTTGGTTAGAACTTCTAAGGGTTGTTTGGAGCGGATTGGAGCGCACGGAGTAGGAGTTAAACCTTGCTCAGGATCGACATATAAACTTGGATAATTTTAGGCTTATCGAGGTAAACACTCTTGACCTTCTATTGTAATTGGAAATTACATGTGTAGGAATATATAGTTGAAGTATACTATATATAGAATCAACATAGTACAAGGCAATGTCTTTTGACTTAAGCCCAATTTAAAGAAGAGAATCAATCAGAATTACATAGGATCGTATTTACAGAGGCTTGTGTAGTATTATCGTGTAGTAGAATTGTGCACGCCCCGTTAGATGATAACCCCCGGTTGGCTTGGCAGCTACCGATAGAGAGGAGATTTACGCGCCATTGCGAGTGGAGGTGTCGCCGAATTTTCGTAGAATATGGAACCGCATGCGTTTAGAAGTTAATAGACGTTTGTGGCCTTATAGGTGGAATTACTACAAGTAGCGTATTCTACTTGAAGAGTGGAAAAGGCTAGCCTGGTTACAGTACTGTTGAGCGTTTTGCTTATTGTCGATAATCGTCGCGAGGTATGTGAACCTCTTCCTATCCTTGCTAGCATGATGTTTTGTAAACTATGTAGTAGGTGACGCATACGTGCTAAATGAGTTTGGTTGGTTCAAAACATAGGGTGTTATAATAGCTTTATGGGAAGTTGGTTATAACGATTCTATGTGGGTAAAAGAATGGTTTATTGATTGTAGAAGTTAAGAGACTTGATCTTGAAAGATAAGAGACTTAACTTATTTGACTTGTTATATAACATTTTGTTTAAAATGTTGTGAAACCTCATTCATGAGTAATGAGTACTTGGTTTTAAAAGAATAAGGTTTTACCGATTTGGAAATGAGAATAAGTGTCGAACAAACCACAAAGCTTAATAAAGGAAAATGTATTGACGAATGGCTAATTGTTATTAAAACCAAGAGAACCTCCATCCGCATGTAAGCTAAGATAAGACAAAATTTTATTACATTTCCTAGATCATGGTCATTGAACAAGATTGTTATAAACAAGAATAAACGACTCACACACAAGACATATGTTACTCAATGGTTTTAAAAGAGATTAAGACTATGAGTTATGAAACCTTTCTAAAATAAGAAATTTGAGCATTTGAAATTAGTCAAACTTGAACGTTTGGAAAATAATGTTGTTACTTGATTTTATAAAGGGAAGTATTTTGGTTTACTTAAAAAGATAGTCACTCTATTTTGTTATCTCATGGGTATTGTGTGACTTTTGTGAAAGAAACAGATCCTTTGATAAGAATTAATGTATGTAGTACTTTGGGGTTAAAACCCGGATTTGTTGTAATAAAATATAAGTCTATGAGTTTGTTAAACTTGCCTATGCTTGTTGTGATAGCCTTTGTTGTGCAAGTGTTGTATTTCTGTGCTACCGCGTCTCTCGTTGGAGGGTCGGCTATCTGATTGATTGATGGACATACTGACACGATGGGTGGCCCACGAGTATGCTTCCACTAATCGTTCCTTTTGGACATACCGACACGACGGGTGCCCACGCATGCTTCCATTAGGAGAGGTATCTTGTTATCGGCTTGGACATACTGACACGATGGGTGGCCCACGAGTATGCTTCCATTCTGATGGTTATCTTGTTATTTCCTTTTGGACATACTGACACGATGGGTGGCCCACGGGTATGCTTCCTTTAGGAGTGTTATCTTGTTATTTGCTTTGGACATACTGACACGATGGGTGCTTCCATTGGGATGGTTCCATGGCCATGCTTATACCGAGGTGAGATCTTTGGGGCATACGCGTTGCAAGCGTTAAATTCCCGTTATATTGGAGTGATGACTTGGCGTGAGCCCCGACTGATACGATCGTTTTTATGTTGGAATCGTAGTTTTTTTATCATACATGTCTCCTGTTTTCTATATAGACTGTTATGATTTCATTTACAGTATTTTTCAGTTTCACATACTTGGTACTGTTATCGACCTCTTCGGGCCGCGTTCATGCCGCAGTAGAGGTACATCGATTGCCGATCCTCGCTCTTTGGATCATCGTTCATTGGGAAGCTCCGCTTTCTCCCGAGGCTTATCTTTGCATGTTACCCCGAGTTGTAGGTCCTTGTACATTCGTGGTATGGCGGGCCCCGTCCCGTCATGTTGTATAAAACTCTTGAGGTGCAGTAGTAATCTTGGGCAAGGTGGTTTATAAAAGGATTAAACTGCTCGCTTTGAAAGACTTGTATATATATATTTTTATTGGAAGGTGACCGCTGGTTGGGCCTGCTTTATGATCATATATCTTGTTTCATGTTTAAGTTTTATTTCCGCTGATTTACTCTGATGTTGCATCACTAGGGTGCCCGGTAGGCACTACCACGGCCCGAACGGGTCGTGACAACCAACAGCTTATATCCCATTTACAACTCGCCCACAACAGCATTACATGCACTTCTAAGAATGATAATAACAATGGCGGACAGGTTCCCGCCATACCCCGAATGTAAGTACCTACAACGACAGCGGACTATACCCAAGATAAGACTCCGGAGAAACGGAGCTTCCCAAACGCTGAACTGAGACCCTATCAGCGAGGATCAACAATCGTGTACTCTACCGCAGATTTAACGCAGCTCGGCGAGGTCAGTACAACAAGTACCAAGTATGTGAAACTGAAAATACTGTAAATGAAATCATAATAGTCTATATAAAACAAAAGACATATATGATAAACATTTTACGATACACAATATGTAAGCAGTCATGTCAAGTCAGGGACTCACGCCCTTAAATTCATCACTCAAATATAACCATGGGTCTCATGCCCACAATATCAATCATGCCCGTGGAATTTCCTTCCTCACTGCCGGTAGTCCATGATATAACAAGCACCAAGGAATACACATGAACACCAGGTCCCACCTGTGTCATAATAAAACCGTACGGGGTAAGTACGAAGGCATAGCCGACTACTAAGACCCACAGTACCAACAATGCCATAAACTGTATCACGAGGTCTTTCTAGACCGCACCACATGATCGAAGCTGGCCACTCGCCTCGTGAGATCATGCGCTGCCTAATCATGGAGCATACCGCTGCCCGCATGATACACATAGGCCCGCATGAGGTATTCCTCAGACGGGGTAGCTAGCCCGCGTACCCTCCTCGACTCCCGCAGACGCATAGTCACATAGACCGCATAGTCACACGCATCGCATAAGGCACTCCTCGTGACGGATAATACACCCGGAATGATCAATCCTGGAGCATACCGCTGCTCCGCATAGTCACACAGACCGCATAGGCCGTATAGACCCGCATCAAGGGTGGCAAGCCCTCGGTATAACAAGTCAAGGGGGTATGTGATATAATAACAGTACAACGGGCTTAACGTTTAACAACGTAAGTACAACAATAATAACCCCCTTACACAACATCACAAGATACTAACACACGTAGCATCCTAACATGTTTACTTATCAAATCAACAAGAAAGTATTACAAGGCTATCACAAACCAACACAATCAAGTTATTCACACAAGGTACTTTCTACTTTATGTTAACAAGTTCGGGTTTTTATCCCCAAAGTACTTCATACATTAACTTTTTAAAAGATCCGTTTCTTTCACAAAAGTCACACAATACCCGTATATAAAAAAATGAGTGACTATCTTTTTGAGTAAACCAAAACACTTCCCTAAGTAACAACATTATTTTCCAAACGTTCAAGTTTGCCTAATTTCAAATGCTCAAGTTTCTCATTTTCGAAAGGTTTCGTAGTTCATAGTTTTAATCACTTAATAATATAATTCTCCTTTTAAAACAATTTGAGAAACATATGCCTTATGTGTGAGTAGGTTATTCTTGTTTATAACAATCTTATTAAAGCAGCCATGATCTAGGAAATGTAATATAATTTTGTCTCATCTTAGCTTCTATGCAGATGGAGGTTTCTACTGGTTTTAATAATACTTAATTAGTCGATACATTTCCCTTTATTAGCGCTGCAGTGGTTTGTTCGATACTTATTCTCATTTCCGAAATCAATACAAGGCGTTTATAAACAATTAAGTAAACCGTTCCTTTTATCTCTCTTAAGTCGTTATACCTAACTTCCCATAAGGCTAGTATAACTCTTAAGCTTTTAAAACCAAGTATTACTCTTCTTTCAAAAACGGTTCTTAATTCTTTTGAAATACTTCAAGATTCTTTATTATTAGACTCAAGTCAGAAGACATCGCAGTAAAACCACGTTCAGTTAACACACGTACGTCTACCGTACTATATATATTCTTTTAAAAGTATCATGCTCAAGAGGATAGGAAGAATCACATACCTCGCGACGATTTAACGACTATTAGCAAATAGCTCCAAAGTACTGTAATCCTGCTAGCCTTTTCCACCCTTCGAGTAGAATACGCTACTCGCAGTACTTCAACCTATAACGGTTATACAAGTCTATCAATGTCTAGACTACTCGGTAGAATAAATCTAGATACAAGATTCTACGGAAAATTGGGCAGCACTTCCCTACCCGTCAAACTTCACAAGTCTACTGTAAATACAGTCCTATGTAAGTACAGTTCAATTCTCTTCTATAATATCCTTCTATATCTTATACTCAACTCTTATCTATTCTTATATGTAATATCCAATTACAATAGAAGGACAAGAGTATTTACCTCGATAAGCCCAAAATTATCCAAGTTAAATGTCGATCCTGAGCAAGGTTTAGCTCCTAATTTGCACGCTCCGATAGCTCCAAGAAGCCCTTAGAAGTTCTACACAACTTCTACTTAAATACTATAAGGGATTTGGGGCTAGGGTATTTTGGAATAGTAACTATACTAGAAGGCAACTTTCTACAAAAGTGTGTGGGGTATTCCTCAAGCCTCAGGAAGTGGGAGAGGACTTGGACGAGAGAGCAACTAAGGGGGAGGGAGTTTTTGAGACTTATAGAATGAGGAGTGGATGAAGAAGTCTTCACTCAAGGAGGGTATTTATAGAACACTCAAGGGACAAGATCAAAAAAAATGGAAGGTGGAGATTATGATCCAAGTGAAAGATGAGGTCTTCCAACCAAGTGTCTCCCACAACATTTGGACATATGTCCACCACAATATTGGAACACTTGTTCACCACAACAAAGAGCCATGTGGACTCCACTAACACACCAAAACCGTCCACCCCACCTACTCCCACTCACACAAAATCAACTTGCAAGACTTGACCAATTGACTTGTCCACTAGCCTCACCCAATTGGCCCAACCTAAGCCAACTAAGGGGTGACACATGTCGCCTCCCATTGGTCCAAAATATTTCGTCTCTAAAAATTCAGAATCGGTTAAAATATTAAAACGAGAATTTCCTTCACAAGGTTCTAATCTTTCCGTCGAAAGCTTACAATCTCACTCTTAACCTAATTAGGGTTTGTACAAACGCACGACGCCCTCACGCATATACTCCGAAATACGGTATAACATTCTCCTCCTTAGAAACATTCGCCCGAATGTTCCTTCTGTAACGCCCAACCCGGCCCGCATCGTGCCTTACCCGCACCCTAGTGATACAACATCGAGAAAATCAGGAAAATAAAACACGAGTCATGAAACAAGAGATATAATAAATAAACAAAGCAACCAAAAGCTTGCCTTCAAGATATACATAAAAACCCGAACAGCTTGTCCTTTTACAAACCCCGCCACAACAAAGGCTGCACTTAAGATTTACACGACTATGACGGACAGGCCCCGCCATACCCTCGAATGTACAAGAACCTACAACTCGTGGAAACACATACCAAAAGATAAGCCTCGGAGAAACGGAGCTTCCTAATACGCCGAATCGTGATCCTATGAGCGAGGATCCACGATCGATGTACTTCTACTCGCAAGATTTAACGCAAATTTCGGGCGAGGTCAAGACAACAGTACCAAGTATGTGAAATCACAACATCAGAATGAAATCATAATAGCTTAAAAGCGGAGACATGTATGATAACCAAAATACGACGCAACATAAAAGTAGCCAAGTCGTGGACTCACGCCTCAAAGTCACCACTAAATATAACTACGGGTCTCACGCCCACAACATCCATCATGTTCGTGATCACGGCCGCATGCCCCGGAATCACCGCGACGGTAGACATGTCCATGATGCAACACATAACAAGGCCGCATGGCCACATGCCCCGGAATCGCGACGGTAGACATGCCCATGTAACCTCAATAACAATATACCGGGTGGTCAACCCCGCCGCACGGCCACATGCCCCGGAATCGTGACGGCAGACACGCCCATGTTGCGAATAACCATATATCGGTAATCAACTCCGCACGGCCGCGATGCCCCTAATCGTGACGGTGTAGACATGTCCATGTGACATCAACAACAAGACAGTAATCAAAATGGAAACATACCCGTGGAATTCTCCATCACTGCCAGCACGTCCAAGTAAGTTCTCAACAAGTCAACCGACCCTCTATCGAGAGACGCGGTAACACAGAAATACCACACTTGCACAACAAAGGCTATCATCACAAGCATAGGCAAGTTTCACAACAACAAGCATAGGCAAGTTTCACAACAACAAGCAAAGGCAAGTTTCACAACAACAAGCAAAGGCAAGTTTCACAATAACTCAAGGTACTTTCATTTTATGCCAAAGTCCTGGTTTTTAACCCCAAAGTACTACATACGTTTAGTTCTTTTAAAAGAGATCCATTACTTTTATAAAAGTCACCCGATACCCGTAGTATTAGAATGACCAACCCACATTCCCTTTTTAAAATCAAGTAACAACATTCTTTTCCTAAGTTCCAGTTTGCCTAGTTTCAATTACTCAAGCTTCTCATTTTCAAATGGTTTCATAGTTTCCAAACTTAATCACTTGATTCCTTTTTAGAACAATTGAGTAATATATGTCTCACGTGAGAGTAGGTTATTCTTGTTTACAACATTCTTATTACAGCAGCCATGATCTAGAAAATGTATATCATTTTGTCTCATCTTAGTTTCTATGCAGATGGAGGTTTCTACTGGTTTTAATACAATTCATCATTATTCAATACATTTTCCTTTATTAACGCTGCAGTGGTCTGTCGATACACATTCTGATTTCCAAATCAAGAAACATTATCCCTTTCAATAAAACCAAGTACTCATTACTCATGAATGAGGTTTCACACAAACATTCACATTAAATCAAATAAGTTAAGTCTCTTATCTTATAAGATCAAGTCTCTTAACTTCTAACATCAAGAAACCATTTTCTTTACCTCTTAAGACATTATACCTAACTCCCGTAAAGCTAGTATAACTCTTTTTAAAACCTTTTAAAACCAAGTGTTACTCTCCTTCCAAAACGATTTATAAATCTTTGAAATACATCAAGTTCTGTATTATAACTAGCCAGTTATAATTCACATCAGTTACCTTTTAAAACCACCAAGTATTTTCTTACCTACATAAAGCTGTTATAACCAACTTCCCATAAAGCCGTTATAACACTTTATGTTTTAAGAACAATCAAACACAAGCTAACACACGACGTCACCGTACTACATAGTTCACACATATCATGCTAGAAGAGATAGGAAGAGGTTCACATACCTCGCGACGATTATCGACAATAAGCAAAAAGCTCCAAGTACTACAACCTTGCTAGCCCTTTCCACTCCTCGAGTAGATACGCTACTCTTAGTACTTTCACCTATAAAGGCCACAAACGCTCATTAAATCTTAAACACAAGTTCCCATCTTTCTACGTAAAATTCGCAAAGACCTCCCCGCAACAACAGAAATCTCCTCCTTTATCGAGGTCGCTACCAAGCCAACCAGTGGGTTAACACGCCTAACCGACGCTGCATAATTCTACTACACAAGAATGTTACATAAGTCTATCGTAATACGCCCTAGGTAATTACGTCAGCTTCTTCTCTTTATTATCCTTCTATGTGATTACTGTTCAATTCTTTATTCTTCAGGCTTAAGTCAAAAGACATTGCCACAATACTAAGTTCAGTTCTATATATAGTACACAACAACTATATATTCAACACTTATGTAATTTCCAATTACAATAGAAGGACAGTAGTGTTTACCTCGATAAGCCCAAAATTATCCAAGTATAAAGTCGATCCCGAGCAACGCTTAGCTCCTACTCCGAGCGCCCAAACAACCCTTAGAAGTTCTAACCAACTTCTACTTACAACTTCAACAACGGGTGAAGATTTCCTTAGGGTTTCGTTTTTGTGGCTAAAGGAAGTATAATCGTATTTTCTGGGCTTGTAACCTTGGGAATACTATAAGGTATTTGGGCATTATAACAATACTAGAGAGTATTTCTATACCACAACAAGTGGTATTATACGAAAACAACTAGCAGTGGGGGTACCCCACTGGCTAGCACCACTAGAGGGGTGTTTCTGGCCAAGGGAGGGGAGGCTCTCGGCTAGCTCACAAGAGAGGGAGAGGAGCTCTGACGAGAGTCTACAAGAGGAGGGAAGGGATTTATCACTTAGAACAATTTGTGGATGAAGAAAGCCTTCACTTAGAGGGTATTTATAGTCAAGCCATGGCCAACCAATGGCCAAGATCTTGCCAAGTGCATAGCAAGTGTAGGCTAGATTTCAACCATGTGGACCTTATCCATCTACCACACAACTTGCACAAAATATCCTACCAACTAAAGTGGTCCAAATCGCCCAAGTCAAGCCACGGTTGCCGCCCAAGTTTCCAATGCAGGGTGACACTTGTCACCCTCCGCTGGTCCAAAATGTTACGCCTCTGAAAAATCCGCAAAAATTATAAATGACATAGCCGGAATTTTCCCAACAAAAGTCAGGAAACGTTTCGTCAAAAACGACTCTAATCGGGTGTTGTGTACAAATTTCAAACTTGCCTAACTTAAGGCTCAAATTTTTCTACGCACGCCCTCACGCACATACTCAAAATACGGGTATAACATTCTTCCTTAGAAACATTCGTCCCGAATGTTCCTTCTCAAGTCTCAACACAAACATGCGCCAAAGATAGTCTTCACCGCTATACGCATTTAAAACAATCATGCCACACCGCCATGAAATAACAAATGCACAAAATACGAAATCCCAAGTCCACGAGGAATCACCTCGTTATCGCAAAAATTCCCACCAAGGTCTAACATATACTCCTCCGCACTTTCATTTCACAAAAGAAACGATCACACTCGCTCACTTCTCCCCTACCTCGCCGCACTGCTCGAACACTCGAACTCTTCCCAAGACACGCACCACACTTCGCCAATGCTTCGCTTTCCAACCCTTGAGTCACTACCTCCAAACTTGGTCATCTTACTAACCTCGATTTCTCTAAGGCCATTCTCGCCTTCACGAACTGATTCTGGTCGAACATATCCACGAACTCATACGATGGTCATCAAAACTTGGGCCTAACACCTGGTGACCCTACTCGGCGACCACCCGCAGCTGACCCCACCTCATCCGGACTACGGGTTGACACGCAACACGCCTCAACCCGACCCTTCGCCACGCCAACTCTCTAGTTTCTTGATCCGAACAATCTTACTTTCTACAGTCATGAAAGCTACCACTTCCATTTCACACTACCTGTGACTTACCCTTTTCACTAACTGTGTTTCTAAATCACATTTTAGCACAAAGCTATCCAAACATAACACTTAACACATCATTAATCATCAATACATACAAGTATCTACTGTGGTTAAGGATATACCAAACTAGGCGGTTCAAGGACCGCTAAAATCGAACTTCCACCGCGACTCTACCGTGGCCCCGCAATCGCTTAGAGTAGTGCTATCCTACCGCACTACGGCCTGACAGCCTTCTCGTCATATGGCCTCGCTGGCCGCAAGAATAACAAGCCTTCGTACTACGACACTTCCCAAATGCGTCTACCACATCGACCACACCGAGGTAGGGTGATCGATCCGCCAACACCCCTACTCTCGAACATTCGAAACTCGGAGCCCCGACCGCCTCCCGAATATCCTGCGGTCCCGGCGTCGCGGAGGACCACTCAGAATGGCCGAGGTACATAACTAGTTCGCCGGCCGAGGCGTCCGCCTCAAAGTCGCCAAAATATCCGGCCTCGCCTTCTTCGCTGAAAGCCGTCCACCTGCCGATCTTCGCGCCTCGCACTCCGCGTACGAGCTCACGCGGCAATGTCCATGCCCTACAAGAGAAACACCAACAACTCTCTCGCTAGGTAATCATCGAGCCTCAGAACATATCGGTGCACTCGATCCTCCATACTAGCTACTAATGCGGAACATACCGCCAATGAGTCGAACTCCACATTATACTCCCGAATCAGACGCTCGCTTCGCTCAACATCAAAAACTGTTTACCCGAGCCCTCCTCATTTGTGAGGCAAGAAATGTGCCGAAGGCCTCAAAACTCGCCCCAAACGGCCGGAAGTGCATGCTCTCCCGAAAGCTCCCACGAGTCAAACCAATCGATCGCGTATCACGCACCGATGCGAACTAAATGTCACGCATCGGTCTCGAAGCCTTGATCACCCGCATGATCCTTCAGAATCGACGGATGAACTCGCGGATCATCCTCCGACCTCGACCAGAAACTCAAAGTGCTACAACTAAGGAAATCCCGTAGCCTCAAATCGCTCGCCTCGGTGCACTATGCAAAGCCGCTGAATCGAATCGCCGGCCCACTTATCTCATATCGCCACAACCTCGCCAATAATCGGGCCATCTCTGTGACCCATCTCTCCCGCCTGCATCGTGGACCGAGGCTCAGTATCAGAGTCTCGCAGCCATCGCCGCGCTTCTAAACTCGCTGGTGCCGGGCGGCCGCAAAACTCGGCCGTCAAGCACTACTCAGTCTCGACCGGCTCGCGCTCGCACTCTCTGAATCCCACTAGCAGCCTCCTCGCTTCCTTGCCCTTCGGGCCCCGTTGCCTTCGCAGGCATAATCGTAAAACGAAACACGCCGGAGGGTCCAACTTACAACACGCCTTTAAGGCACGATCTCGTAATGAGAAGAATGGAAACCAATCCTAAATGTCCTATAGCCTCCCGATTATAGATGTGGTGCACAACACACCGATAATCAAGACTCTACTAGACACGTGCAGACACTTTCCGAGGACTAATCGCTCGATACCACTTTGTAACGCCCAACCCGGCCCGCATCGTGCCTTACCGGCACCCTAGTGATACAACATCGAGAAAATCAGCGGAAAATAAAACACGAGTCATGAAACAAGAGATATAATAAATAAACAAAGCAACCAAAACGCTTGCCTTCAAGATATACATAAAAACCCAACAGCTTGTCCTTTTACAAACCCCGCCACAACAAAGCATGCACTTAAGATTTACACGACTATGACGGACAGTGGCCCCGCCATACCCCGAATGTACAAGAACCTACAACTCAGTGGAAACACATACCAAAAGATAAGCCTCCGAGAAACGGAGCTTCCCAATACGCGAATCGTGATCCTATGAGCGAGATCCACGATCGATGTACTTACCGCGCAGATTTAACGCACTTCAAGGAGGTCGATAACAGTACCAAGTATGTGAAATCACAACATCAGAATGAAATCATAATAGCTTAAAAAGGTGAGACATGTATGATAACCAAAATACAAGACGCAACATAAAAGCGAGCCAAGTCGTGGACTCACGCCTCAAAGTCACCACTCAAATATAACTACGGGTCTCACGCCCACAACATCCATCATGTTCGCATCATGGCCGCATGCCGAATATCAGACGGTGTAGACATGTCCATGATGCAACAATAATAACAAGGCCGCACGCCACATGCCGGAATCAGACGGTAGACATGCCCATGTAACCTCAATAACAATATACGTGGTCAACTCGCCGCACGCCACATGCCCCTAATATCAGACGGCAGACATCGCCCATGTTGCGCAATAACCATATATCGGTAATCAACCCGCCGCATGGCCGCATTCCCGGAATCAGACGGCAGACATGTCCATGTGACATCAACAACAAGACAAGAATCAAAATGGAAACATACCCGTGGAATTCTCCATCACCGCCAAAGACGCCCAAGTAAGTTCTCAACAAGTCAACCGAATTTCTATCGAGACGCAGAATACGTAAATACCACACTTGCACAACAAAGGCTATCATCACAAGCATAGGCAAGTTTCACAACAACAAGCATAGGCAAGTTTCACAACAACAAGCAAAGGCAAGTTTCACAACAACAAGCAAAGGCAAGTTTCACAATAACTCAAGGTACTTTCATTTTATGCCAAAGTCCTGGTTTTTAACCCCAAAGTACTACATACGTTTAGTTCTTTTAAAAGAGATCCATTACTTTTATAAAAGTCACCCGATACAGTAGTATTAGAATGACCAACCCACATTCCCTTTTAAAATCAAGTAACAACATTCTTTTCCTAAGTTCCAGCTTTGCCTAGTTTCAATTACTCAAGCTTCTCATTTTCAAATGGTTTCATAGTTTCCAAACTTAATCACTTGATTCCTTTTAGAACAATTGAGTAATATATGTCTCACGCGAGAGTAGGTTATTCTTGTTTACAACATTCTTATTACAAAGACCATGATCTAGAAAATGTATATCATTTTGTCTCATCTTAGTTTCTATGCAGATGGAGGTTTCTACTGGTTTTAATACAATTCATCATTATTCAATACATTTTCCTTTATTAACGCTGCAGTGGTCTGTCGATACACATTCTGATTTCCGAAATCAGTAAAACATTATCCCTTTAAATAAAACCAAGTACTCATTACTCACGAATGAGGTTTCACACAAACATTCACATTAAATCAAATAAGTTAAGTCTCTTATCTTATAAGATCAAGTCTCTTAACTTCTAACATCAGTAAACCATTTTCTTTACCTCTCTTAAGACATTATACCTAACTCCCCGTAAAGCTAGTATAACTCTTTTTAAAACCTTTTAAAACCAAGTGTTACTCTCCCTTCCAAAACGATTTATAAATCTTTTGAAATACATCAAGTTCTTTATTATAACTAGCCAGTTATAATTCACATCAGTTACCTTTTAAAACCACCAAGTATTTTCTTACCTACATAAAGTCATATAACCAACTTCCCATAAAGCCGTTATAACACTTTATGTTTTAAGAACAATCAAACACGCTAACACACGACGCTCACCGCACTACATAGTTCACACATATCATGCTAGAAGAGATAGGAAGAGGTTCACATACCGCGACGATTATCGACAATAAGCAAAAGCTCCAAGTACTACAACCTTGCTAGCCCTTTCCACTCTCGAGCAGATACGCTACTCTTAGTACTTTCACCTATAAAGGCCACAAACGTCTATTAAATCTTAAACACAAGTTCCCATCTTTCTACGTAAAATTGCAAAGACCTCCCCGCAACAAACAGAATCTCCTCCTTTATCGAGGCCTGGCTACCAAGCCAACCAGTGGGGTTAACACGCCTAACCTGACGCGCATAATTCTACTACACAAGAATGTTACATAAGTCTACCGTAATACACCCTAGGTAATTACGTCAGCTTCTTCTCTTTATTATCCTTCTATGTGATTACTGCTCAATTCTTTATTCTTCGTGCTTAAGTCAAAAGACATTGCCACAATACTAAGTTCGCCTATATATAGTACACAACAACTATATATTCAACACTTATGTAATTTCCAATTACAATAGAAGGACAGTAGTGTTTACCTCGATAAGCCCAAAATTATCCAAGTATAAACTCGATCCTGAGCAACGCTTAGCTCCTACTCCGAGCGCTCAAACCAACCCTTAGAAGTTCTAACCAACTTCTACTTACAACTTCAACAACGTGAAGATTTCAGGTTTCGTTTTGTGGCTAAAGGAAGTATAATCGTATTTTCTGGGCTTGTAACCTTGGGAATACTATAAGGTATTTGGGCATTATAACAATACTAGGAGAGTATTTCTATACCACAACAAGGAGTATTATACGAAAACAACTAGGCTAGGGGGGGGGGGTACCCCACGGCGAGCACCACTAGAGTGTGTGTACCCTGGCTATGGGAAGGGAGGCTCTCGGCTAGCGCACACGAGAGGGGGAGAGGAGCTCTTGGACGAGAGTCTACAAGAGGGAGGGGAAGGGATTTATCACTTAGAACAATTTGTGGATGAAGAAAGCCTTCACTTAGAGGGGTATTTATAGGTCAAGCCATGGCCAACCAATGGCCAAGATCTTGCCAAGTGCATAGCAAGTGTAGGGCTAGATTTCAACCATGTGGACCTTATCCATCTACCACACAACTTGCACAAAATATCCTACCAACTAAAGTGGTCCAAATCGTCCAAGTCAAGCCATGGTTGCCGTCCAAGCCTTCCAATGTGAGGGTGACACTTGTCACCCTCCCGTTGGTCCAAAATGTTACGTCTCTCGGAAAAATCCGCAAAAATTATAAATGACATAGCCGGAATTTTCCCAACAAAAGCTGTGGAAACGTTTCGTCGAAAAACGACTCTAATCGGGTGTTGTGTACAAATTTCGAAACTTGCCTAACTTAAGGCTCAAATTTTTCTACGTACGTCCTCACGTACATACTCTGAAAATACGGGGTATAACACTTCTCAAGACAGATAACGATAAAGTTCCTCTTAACTTAAACAAGTTGCCAATGCCACACATGGTCGCAAAAAAAAAACACACGCTCCAATACTTAATCCAAGTCTACGAGGAATCACCTCTAACATCACAAAAGCTTCCACCCAAAGTCTAAACGATACTCCCTTAAGAAACGATCACTTCTATTCTCTTAACACATGTTCACTTCTTCCCTTACTCGTCGTACCCTTCTCGTACACTCGAACTCTTTCTCATACCTTACCACATTTCCATTACTGCTTCAGTTTCCAAATCTCTGGGTTACTACCTCCAACTTTGGTCATCACATCGGGAACAACTGACGGATCTCTCGATACTTTTCCGAACATAACAACATGAAGACCGACGCATCGCCTCCTACGTCGGAAGGCAAAGCTAACATATAGGCAACCCGCCTATTCTTCACATGATCTAAAAGGCCCAAAGTAACTCGCTAAGTTTCTCGCTTTCCAAAACTCGTCACCCTTTCCGGTGGTACCTTCAAGAAGACCCACCTTCAACTCGAACTCTGCTGCCGTCCGATTATCCACACAACTTCGTTGACTCGAGCCGCCAATAACCTCTTACGATAAGCTTCACCCTATCCACATCCTATCGAACAAGTATGAACCAACTATCCAACTTTGCCAACATCGAACCAATCGACCGACAATTTATACTTTCGCCCCTACAAGGCGTCATAAAGCGACATTCGAATACTGAAATGGTAGCTATTAAAACACTCCCTCATCAGAAGGCAACCATCCTCACAGCTACCCCTGAAATCCAAACACCGCCCGAGGCGAACGCGACATCGAGACTCACCCGAAGTTCCTAACCCCGCTGGTAAAACCTCCAAAAGAAACACCGTAGCTGGCTCCATCCGTCATAAGGTGAAAGTAGGCACCTCGCAGCCTTTACAACCTTCCCGATACAACATCTCGCATAACCTCTCGCCGAGTAAACGGTCTTGACTAAAAGACAAGATGGTCGACCTCATCGACCGACCATCCGGTCGAACGCATCCACGAACTCAGACGTTGGTTAACTAAACTTGGGCCTAACACCTCGTGACTTATCACAAAGCGACCACCCCAAACTGACCCCACCACCATACAGCCGCGGGTTGACCCGCAATCAGTCCAAGAATCCACTCGCTATCGCGCCAAACACTTGCTCCCGATCCGAACAATCCCACAATCAAGTCACGAAACTTAGTGGTCTTCTTAGCTCAACTACCCTATTTCATTTCATACCACCCGACATATCACACGCATATATCTCACGTGTACTATGCACTCCTAAAGGTTAACATAACAAAAATCTTTTACTCAAGATGGCCTCGCCTCAAGGTCTCCACGTATAAAACTCTAAGGCTCACACTTTCCTTATCCCCAATCTTACCCAGCTTAACTAACCATGATTTCTAATCACAATTAACACAATGCTATGTGAACATAACATTTAAGGTATACTCATCTTATCATACGTACTAATCTCAGAGGGTTAAGGATCTACCAGATCTACGCCTTCACTCCCTTTGTCGTTCTAATCAAACCCGCCTATTGGGCGATAACTAAGGAAGGTGACGAACTAGCCACCGATCCTCGGCGTCGAAGTCTCTACATCCGCGCCACCTCCGCCTGGACAATTTCTCGTGAAATGGCCCGCTGGCCGCAAGCAAAATAAGTTGTCGAAGAAGCACGACACTCCCACAATGACATCTTCCACAACGCCACACCGAAAGGGTGGCCTCCAGCTAACACCCCATCCTCTCCGAGCCATCGACCGCGAATCGACCGTAGGCTGAGTCCTCCTACTTACATCCCTCCTACTAGGACATCCTTTCGACACATGGCCCTGACGGCCGCAGGTAAGACAAGTACCAACAAGAAGACGACATTTCCCGGGATGACGCCTGTCACACTATGAACCGGAAGCCCTGGAGCTCTGACCAACTCCGGCATACCCCGAGCGTCCTGAACCCTGTGGAGGACCACTTTGAACTAGTGGATGTGCATATCTAATTCGGCCACGAGGCGGTTCGCCTAAAGTTACCAAAGGACCCGCCGACCGCCCTCTTCACGATCTTGGTTAACCCGTCGATCCCTACGCTTTCTCGCTGTGCATAAGCCCGCACGCAGCCATGCTCAAGCTCGATCAAGAGCTACTCTTGCACAACCTCTCTTAGATAGTCATCAAGACCCGTGATAAATCGCACATCATATACTCGGTAGCTACATCCTTAGCTAGTAATGTGGTCGTCTCTTTGCAATCTATACTTTCGCCATCGGGTCGGAACCAAGGCTCATATATCATGGCCGCAGAGGAATCGCCGCCGTGCTAAACTCTGTTGGGCCGGCGACGCCGCAGTAATCCCCCGAATGAAGCACCACCTCAGGTGATGATTGGGCTCGTGCCCTAGTAACCCTTCTCGTTTCTACTCAGCCTCCTCACGCTTTGCCCTTCAGGCGGGTTGCCTTACGCGAGGCATAACGCAGGGAAAGAAATACGTTAGAGGTCCAAATTATAACACGACTCTAAGCTCGATCTCGAGTGAGAAGAATGGAAACCAATCCTAAATATCCTATAGCCTCACGATTATTGGTGTGGTGCACAACACACCGATAATCAAGACTCTACTAGATACGGTCTCAGACACTTTTCGAGGATTAATCGCTCGACACCACTTTTGTCACGACCGAACCGGGCCTGGATCGTGCCTTACCCCGGGCACCCAAGTAGACATACATCCGAGTAATCAGCGGAATATCAAATACAACCTGAAACAATGTAATTGAGGCACCCTTTATCTGACGAGAAGTTGCCTTTCGCATATATATATATATAAAAACTTAAATCCAACAGCTATATCCCATTTACAACTCGCCAAAACAAGATTCATGCACTTAAGAATGATAATAACAATGGCGGATGTGGCCCGCCATACCCTGAATGTAAGTACCTACAACGATGTGGACTATACCCAAGATAAGACTCGAGAAACGGAGCTTCCCAAACGCCGAATCAGGACCCTATGAGCGAGGATCAACAATCGTGTACTTACCGCGGATTTAACGCACTTCAAGCGAGGTCAAGACAACAAGTACCAAGTATGTGAAATCAAAATATCAGAATGAAATCATAATAGTCTATATAAAACAAAAGACATATATGATAAACATTTTACGATACACACATGTAAGCAAATATGTCAAGTCGTGACTCACGCCTTAAAGTCATCACTCAAATATAACCACGGGTCTCATGCCCACAATATCAATCATGCCGTGGAATTTCCTTCCTCACCGCCGATCCATGATATAACAAGCACCAAGGAATACACATGAACACCGTGTCCCACTGTGTCATAATAAAACCGTGACGGTAAGTACGAAGGCATAGCCGACTACTAAGACCCACAGCACAACAATGCCATAAATCGTATCACGAGGTCTTTCTAGACCGCACTACATGATCGAAGCCGCCACTCGCCTCGCAGATCAATGCGCGTTTAATCTCGAGCATACCGCTGCCCGCGATAAAGCCACACATAGGCCCGCATGAGGTATTCTCGACGGGGTAGCTAGCCCGCGTACCTCCTCGACTCCGCACCGCATAGTCACATAGACCGCATAGTCACACGCATCGCATAAGGCACTCCTCGACGGATAATACACCGAATGATCAATCTCGAGCATACCGCCGCCCGCATAGTCACACGCACCGCATAGCCGATAGACCGCATCGGGTGGCAAGCCCTGTATAACAAGTCGGGGGTATGTGATATAATAACAAGATAACGGGCTTAACGCTTAACAACGTAAGTACAACAATAATAACCCCTTACACAACATCACAAGATACTAACACACGTAGCATCCTAACATGTTTACTTATCAAATCAACAAGAAAGTATTACAAGGCTATCACAAACCAACACAATCAAGTTATTCACACAAGGTACTTTCTACTTTATGTTAACAAGTTCGGGTTTTTATCCCCAAAGTACTTCATACATTAACTCTTTAAAAGATCCGTTTCTTTCACAAAAGTCACACAATACCCGTATATAAAAAAATGAGTGACTATCTTTTTGAGTAAACCAAAACACTTCCCTAAGTAACAACATTATTTTCCAAACGTTCAAGTTTGCCTAATTTCAAATGCTCAAGTTTCTCATTTTCGAAAGGTTTCGTAGTTCATAGTTTTAATCACTTAATAATATAATTCTCCTTTTAAAACAATTTGAGAAACATATGTCTTATGTGTGAGTAGGTTATTCTTGTTTATAACAATCTTATTAAAGCAGCCATGATCTAGGAAATGTAATATAATTTTGTCTCATCTTAGCTTCTATGCAGATGGAGGTTTCTACTGGTTTTAATAATACTTAATTAGTCGATACATTTCCCTTTATTAGCGCCGCAGGTTTGTTCGATACTTATTCTCATTTCCGAAATCAATACAAGGCGTTTATAAACAATTAAGTAAACCGTTCCTTTTATCTCTCTTAAGTCGTTATACCTAACTTTCCATAAGGCTAGTATAACTCTTAAGCTTTTAAAACCAAGTATTACTCTTCTTTCAAAAACGGTTCTTAATTCTTTTGAAATACTTCAAGATTCTTTATTATTAGACTCAAGTCAGAAGACATCGCAGTAAAACCACGCTCGCTTAACACACGCACGCTCACCGTATATATATTCTTTTAAAAGTATCATGCTCAAGAGGATAGGAAGAATCACATACCTCGCGACGATTTAACGACTATTAGCAAATAGCTCCAAAGTACTGTAATCCTGCTAGCCTTTTCCACCCTTCGAGTAGAATACGCTACTCGCAGTACTTCAACCTATAACGGTTATACAAGTCTATCAATGTCTAGACTACTCGGTAGAATAAATCTAGATACAAGATTCTACGGAAAATTGGGCAGCACTTCCCTACCACAAACTTCACAAGTTCATCAGAATACACTTCTATGTAAGTACATTCAATTCTCTTCTATAATATCCTTCTATATCTTATACTCAACTCTTATCTATTCTTATATGTAATATCCAATTACAATAGAAGGACAAGAGTATTTACCTCGATAAGCCCAAAATTATCCAAGTTAAATGTCGATCCTGAGCAAGGTTTAACTCCTAATTTGCACGCTCCGATAGCTCCAAGAAGCCCTTAGAAGTTCTACACAACTTCTACTTAAATACTATAAGGGATTTGGGGCTAGGGTATTTTGGAATAGTAACTATACTAGAAGGCAACTTTCTACAAAAGTGGGGGGGGGTATTCGGCCGAAGCCTCTAGGAAGGGGGGGGGGAGAGGACTTGGACGAGAGAGCAACTAAGGGGGAGGGAGTTTTTGAGACTTAGAGAATGAGGAGTGGATGAAGAAGTCTTCACTCAAGGAGGGTATTTATAGAACACTCAAGGGACAAGATCAAAACAAATGGAAGGTGGAGATTATGATCCAAGTGAAAGATGAGGTCTTCCAACCAAGTGTCTCCCACAACATTTGGAAATATGTCCACCACAATATTGGAACACTTGTTCACCACAACAAAGAGCCATGTGGACTCCACTAACACACCAAAACCGTCCACCCCACCTACTCCCACTCACACAAAATCAACTTGCAAGACTTGACCAATTGACTTGTCCACTAGCCTCACCCAATTCGTCCAACCTAAGCCAACTAAGGGTGACACATGTCGCCTCCCATCGTCCAAAATATTTCGTCTCTCGGAAAAATCCGTAATCGGTTAAAATATTAAAAACGTAGAATTTCCTTCACAAGGTTCGGAATCTTTTCCGTCGAAAGCTTACAATATCACTCTTAACCTAATTAGGGTTTGTATAAATGTACGTACGTCCTCACGTACATACTCCGGAAATACGGGGTATAACAGTTTATTTCTTACCTCAAGGCTAGGAAGATGGTGCAGAAGGGGTATATCTACCATCTTATTCGGGTATTTGATACTGAGGATATGTTGCCATCTATTCAGTCAGTTTCGGTGGTTAGAGAGTTTCCAGACGTATTCCCAGACGATCTCCCGGGTATCCCTCCTGAGAGGGAGATTGAGTTTTGTATTGATGTGTTGCGGACACTCCTACCATATCTATTCCGCCAGATAGGATGGCACCGCCGAGTTGAGAGAGTTGAAGGACCACCAAAGATTTGCCGGAGAAGGGCTTTATTAGGCCTAGTACTTCACCTGGGGAGCACCAGATATTCGTGAAGAAGGATGGGACGCCGCAGACGTGTGTTGATTAAAGCGGTGAATAAGGTTACCATCAAGAATGATACCCTCCCGTGATTGATGGTTTGTTTGACCAGTTGCAGGGTGCGAGGTGTTTCTCCAAGATAGACCTGCGGTCTGGTTATCATCAGGTGCGAGTTAGGGAGACAGATGTCCATAGGACTGCATTCCGAACCCGGTACGGGCACTATGAGTTCAGGGTGATGTCTTTCGGTTTGACTAATGCTCCAGCTGTATTTATGGATTTAATGAACCGGGTGTTCAAGCCATTTTTGGATACGTTTGTTATAGTATTCATTGATGACATCTTGGTTTATTTTTGCTCGGAGCAAGAGCATGCGGATCATTTGAGGACAATACTGAGAGTCCTCCAGGACCGACAGTTGTATGCCAAGTTCTCGAAATGCGAGTTTTGGTTGGCTTCAGTGGCTTTCTTAGGGCATGTTATCGGGGCCGATGGTATTCGGATTGATACAACAAAGATTGAGGCAGTCAAGACTTGGCCTAGACCCACTACACCGAGAGTGCGCATCTTTCGGGCCTCATGTTATTATCGGAGGTTCAGGAGAAGTTTGCTTCCATTTCAAAGACATTTGACTAGTCGACTCGTAGCGATTATGTTCCAGTGGACGGATGCTTGTGAGAAAGGCTTCCAGTTACTGAAGGAGAAATTGACGACCGCCCCAGTTCTTACTCTTCCAGAGGGTTTAGACGGATATGTGGTTTATTGTGATGCGTGGCCTAAGCCAGTGTGCCTTGACGCAGCATGGTAAGGTTATAGCTACGATCTCGACACTCAAGAAGCATGAGAAGAACTACCCCACACATGACTTAGAGTCGCGCAGTGATTCATGCCTCAAGATCCGAGACATTATTTATATGGAGTTCATGTGGATATTTACACGCACTACAAGAGCCTCCAAGATATCTTCACCGGAGGAGCCGAACTTGCGCAGACGGTGGTTGGAGCTACTTAAGGATTATGATGTCGATATCCTATACCACCCATGGAAGGCCAATGTAGTTGCAGATGCCCTTAGTCGTAGATCGATGGGTAGTCCGCCGATGTGCACGCAGATAAGGGGCATGGTCCGCGAGTTACATCAGCTAGCGAGCCTTGGAGTTCGTTTGGTTGGTTCTGATAGTAGTGGGGTTCGGGTTCGAGAGGTTGCCGAGTCTTCCATCGTCGAGGAGGTAAGGCGACAGTATGAGGATCCGATTATGACACGGTATCGAGATACGACTCTTCGAGAGGGGAAGGGTCCATTTGAGGTAGCACCTGATGGGGTGCTAAGATACGAGGGTAGATTGTGTGTACCCGACATTGCAGGACTTCGTCAGCAGGTTCTAGGGGAAGCACACAACGCTCGTTACACTATTCATCCGGGGTCGACAAAGATGTACCACAACCTCAAATGTGTGTATTGGTGGGATGGCTCAAGAGGACGCTGCGCAGTTTGTTGCTCAGTGTCTGAATTGTCAGCAGGTCAAGGTGGAGCACCAGAAGCCTGGTGGGTTGTTGCAGATGATAGAGATTCCGACATGGAAGTGGGAGGTGATCAATATAGACTTTATTACAGGGTTACCTCGCACTCAGAGGAAGCATGATTCCATCTGGGTTATTGTCGACAAGCTGACGAAATTAGCCCACTTTCTTCCAGTCAGGACGACTTATTCGGCCGAGGATTATGCTAGACTTTACATCCGAGATATCGTGAGACTGCATGGGGTCCCTATATCTATTATATCGGACAGAGGAGCCCAGTTTACGGCTAATTTCTGGAGGTCTTTCCAGAAGGGATTAGGGACGCAGGTGAGCCTCAGTACTGCATTTCATCCTCAGACCGACGGACATGCAGAGCGTACTATCCAGGCACTTGAGGATATGTTGCGGGCCTGTGTTATTGATTTCAGGGGTAGCTGGGAGGATCATTTTCCTCTAGTGGAGTTTGCGTATAACAACAGCTACCATTCTAGTATCCAGATGGCGCCTTATGAGGCCTTATATAAGAGGAAGTGTAGGTCACCGATAGACTGGTTTGATGTGGGCGAAGTTCAGTTAGTCGGGCCGGACCTGATCCAGCAGGCGGTGGATAAGGTGAAGCTTATCCAGGAGCGGCTATTGTCAGCTCAGAGTCGACAGAAGTCGTATGCAGATAATCGGCGTCGACACTTGGAGTTTGAGATTGATGATTGGGTTTTCCTGAAGGTGTCACCCATGAAGGGTGTGATGAGGTTTGGGAAGAAGGGGAAACTTAGCCCAAGGTACGTTGGGCCTTATCAGATTGTCCGTAGGGTAGGCAAGGTTGCCTATGAGTTGGATCTGCCGTCCGATCCGAGGCAAGACATCCGCTTTTTCATGTTTCTATGTTGAGGAGGTGTATCGAGATCCATCTAGAGTGCACCCGATTCGTGACATCCAGTGTGAAGGGTTATCGATAAGGAGAGTCCCATAGAGATACTCGATCGTCGTGTTAGCGATCATGACAAAGGATGTGGCTTCCGTCAAGGTCTTATGGCGAACGAGCAAATGAGGAAATGACATGGGAAGCAGAGGAGGACATGATGAAGAAGTATCCTCACTTATTCCCTACACCTCCAGGTAACTCACTTTCCTACTTGTTGATTTTAATTGACATATATGCTTAAGTGTTGTTATGACTATGTATGGCATTCTTGTTTATGTGGGATATAGTAAGAGGGACTATGTCGATATCTCTTTTGATTGAACGTAGAATGAACATTCGGGACGAATGTTTCTAAGGGGGAGAGAATGTTACACCCCGTAGTTCCAGAGTACGTAGGTGATGACGTACGTACAAATGTATAACCCTAAATAGGTTAAGGATGAAAATTTTGAATTTCTGACGGAAAATATTCCGAACCTCGTGAAGGAAAAAGGTTTATTGTTGAGAATTGGATTCTCAACTTTGGTATTTAAGACTTTAAGAATTTATTAGAATTATGGATTTTATTTTCCGGAATTGGTCACGTGGGGCCCACGGGAGAAGTTTACGGTTTTGTGGGGCCCACTTTATTTTCGAGATTTTTGGCATTACGGATATTTTCGAAAGATGAAATATTTTGGACGAGTAGGGGGGCGACATGTGTCACCCCATGTGGCCATTGTGGCCGAAATGGTCATGACACTTGGCTTATGGCCGATTTTTGGAGACATGTGGCAAGCCACATGTCTCAAGTTTGTGTGGGACATGTGGTTTGTGGGGCCCACACACACATGTCCCCAATCTACACCACACACTTGCTCTCATCCTAGCCATTAAATGTCCTATAAATACCCCCTTGAATTGCAAGACTTCTTCATCACTCACTTAAAGATTTCCAAGTCACAAATACTCCCTCCCTCAGGTATTCTCAGACTTCCCACTTTGTGTAGAAAATACTTCAATTGTTGTTGTATAATCCCAAATACCTTAGCCTTGTGTCCCTAGTAGTATTCTAAAGTAATCCCAACACTAAGAGCCCGGAAATACTACTTTATTCCTTTAGTCGCAAAATGAAACCCTAGGAAAATCTTCATAGTTTGGATGAAGTGTTAAGAGAAGTTGTTTAGAAACTTCTAAGGGTTTCTTGGAGCGGATTTGAGCGTAAGGAATAGGAGCTAAACGTTGCTCAGGATCGACTTATAAATCTTGGATAATTTTGGTCTTATCGAGGTAATGATCTATGTCCTTCTATTGTAATTGGAGATTACATATTGTAGTAGTTTATAATTGAGTATACGTTATGTGGAAGGAAAATTGAAAAGAAATAGACTGTTGGTATACCGTGGGATAAATTTGTACACGTCCAGTGGGTGTGTAATCCCCTTAGAGTTGTTGGCTTGGTAGCGGGCCTTGATATATGAGGATATTTATGTGGATACGGGGGAGGGGGGGGGGTGCTGCCCAATTTTTCGTAGAATAAGGAACTGTATACTTAGAATATTCTACGAAGAAGTCTAGACGTTGATAGACGTATTTGATTATTATAGGTTGATACTCTACGCGCGACATATTCGACTTGGCAAGTGGATTTAGCCGAAGTGGTATGTGATTCTTCCTATCCTCTTGAGCACGATTGTTGTGAAATATATAGTACGGTAGACGTACGTATGTTAAATAAATTTGGTTTCACTTTAATGTCCTTGGTTTTAAAAAGAATAAGTCCTCTTGATTTTCCAAACAAATATGGTTGTTTTGAATTATTGAAAAGTATAAGTGTTATGATAACTTTATGGGAAGTTTATTATAACGACGTAAGGAAGATAAAAAGAACGATTTACTTACTTGTTTATAAAAGCCTTATTGTGATCTATGAAGGTGTGGTAAGTTGGTTTGATAAATGAACATGCTATGATATTATGGGCGTTAGTCCCTTGAGAATTTCGTGTTAAGGGGGTTTTCTTGTTGGGCTTATATTGCTTATGGTAAGCCGGTTGTGCTTACGTTATATCACTTACCCCCCTGACTTGTTACGTGCCGCGGGTTAGCTACCCCCGATGCGAGGAATACCTCATGCGGGTCCATGTGACCTATGCGGGCTACAGTAGTCCAGGAATCACTCCGGGTGTGTTACGCCGATGCGAGGAATACCTCATGCGGGTCCAAGTGGCCTATGCGGATTGCGGGAGTCCAGGAAATGGCGCGGGTTAGGTACCCCCGATGCGAGGAGTACCTCATGCGGGTCCACGGGACCTATGCCGACTACGGGAGTCCAGGATTAGACTCGCACAATGATACTAGGGGCGAATGGCCCTACTCCGATCATTGGCGGTCTAGAAAAGACCGGTTGGGTTACACCTATTTGCTCTTGTATATTCTGTGGCACTATGTACTGTTAATTGGTTTGTTTCGTACATGTTTGTGAATTGGTTTTAAAATGTTATGATTTCATTTCAGTATTTTCAGTTTCACATACTTGGTACTGGCCAGATCGACCTCTCGGGGCCGCGTCACGCCGCAGTAGAGGTACATCGGTTGTTGATCCTCGCCATAGGATCACCGCTCGCTGGGAAGCTCCGCTTCCGAGGCTTATCTTTTGGTATGATTCCCTGTCATTGTAGATTCATGTACATTCAGGGGTATGGCGGGGCCCTGTCCCGTCGTAGTTGTTACAAACTCTTAGAGGTATGTAGTGCTATTGTAATTTGGGTTTTGTAAAGGATGTAACTGTTCAGTTTTTGTTATATATATACAGAAGGGTGACCATTTTGGTTAGCCTGTTTCTTATTTTATGTTGTTCCATGTGTATGAGTTTATTTCCGCTGGTTTTTCTCTGATGTAGTATCACTAGGGTGCCCGGGGTAAGGCACCAGTCGCGGGCCCGAGGTCGGGTCGTGACAATTAAGACTTAGTAAATTCTTGGAAGGTGTGAAACAGTTATTGAATCCACACCTAGGCTTTATATAATGTACTGATTTGGAATATCAGGAGGTGATGAACTGTCTAAGATTGTGTTAGACTCTTAAAAGAGATCATGTTTGATTGATTTGATAGCATACCGTGTTGTTAGATTAAGTTGTTGTACGCTTAAGGGATTGTGTGAAAAATATTGGTATGGAGTAAATAGAGTTGTTGTGATTAAGACAGCAGGATTTTGAGATTATGAGGAGCTACCTTTCCCGTATGTGGGGACTGATAATGTAAGCTTGGGAAATAGAATAATTGTGAACCTTAGAATAATGATAACCGCTGAGACCTTGGATGTACAAGGTCTTCTCGGGTAGTAAGATTTAATTCAGACCAAGAATGAGAGTTAAGTGCGACGATGGGTCAGGTTGTAGGCCGATTACGGGTCAACCCGTAGCCTGGAATGGAGTGGGGTTAGTTGAAGGTGGTCCCGCTATGTGATAGGGTCACGAGGGTGCAAGGCCCAAGTCGAGTTGACCATTGTACGAGTTCGTGGACGCGTTCCACCAAAATCGGGTCGTGGGAGCTGAGAATAGACAGAATGTGTACATGGGTTATATTGTGGCTATGTGAAGCATATTTGGGTGTGCTATGTATTATTGAAACTTGTAGAAAGGAAGTTGAGTGAAAAATGCGGGATAGAAGTTCAGAAATTCAGGAGTCGCGACGCTGATAATTCAGAGGAGCCGCAGAGATTCAGGCGCCACGGCCCCGACGTGCAGAGCCGCGGCGCTGACACCACCGAGATAGAACATTCGGGACGAATGTTTCTAAGGGGGGGAGAATGTTACACCCGTTATACCATGGCACGTAAGTGAGAACGTGAATAAGAATATGAAATTTGAATTTTGGAAAGAAAGAAGAATTATTTTTTCTTAAGGAAAAATCTCGGGAATTTGTGAAGAAAAACGTTTATAAATTGGAATATGATTCTCAAATTTGGTATTCGAGACTTTTGGAATTTTTTGGATTTATGGATTTTTAAATTCGGATTTGGTCAAGTGGGGCCCACGGGAAAATTTTACGATTTTGTGGGGCCCACAATATTTTGAGATATTTTGGCCAATTATGGATATTTTGGGAGATAAAATATTTTTAGACCAATGAGAGGGTGATACGTGGCACAACCCCCCCACTTGGTCTGGAAGACTTGACTTAGATATTTTGTGACAAGTGGACAAGTGGGCCTTGTGGGTCCCACTCCACTTGTGTTACACCCCGTAATTCCAGGACATGTATAAGAGAATATACGTAAGGAATCAAGACTTGAAAAATTGGTACGAAAGAAGGAATTGTTTTTCCGAAAGAAAATCTTCCGAACGTCGGAAAGGAAAAATGTTCGTTGATGAGAATTGGATTCTCAAAATGCCTTATTTGAAGAGTATGGAATTTATTAACATTATGGAAATTTACTTTTACGGATTTGGTCATGTAGGGCCCACCCGAGGAATTTTACGTTTTGTGGGGCCCACGAGGGTTACTAAATTCTATGGACGAATAGGAGGGCGACACGTGTCACCCCTACTTAGGCTTGTTCGAATATGCCAAGGGCAAAATGGCCATTTGGCCAACGTTAAGATGACCAAGTCTTGCTAATTAAAGAGCTTGATATTGTTGACTAAGTCCAAGGGCCACTTGGCTTGATCTCTTTTATCCAAACCTAACAAGTGTTATAATCTAGACTCTCCAATGTGTTATATAAGCACACTAGTAGCAAGACAAGTCTTCCAACACTTAGAAAAAATTAGAGACCTTGTTCTACACTTGTGTTGCTCTCGGGTTTGAGCTCTTTCCCACACAAAATATTCGTAGTTTTGGTTCATTATTCACAAGACTTTAACCCAAGGTTCCTAGGGGTATTGTAAGGATATCTCAATAGAAAGATCTCGGAAAAACGACATTTTTACGTTAGTCGCAAGGCGAAACCCTAAGGTATTCTTCAACTTGGAAGATGGAACTTGAAAAGGAGTTCTTCATGAGCTTCTAAGGAGTGCTTGGAGCGGATTGGAACATAAGAAGATGAGCTAAAAGTTGCTAAGGATCGACTTTTACGCTTGGACATTATTAGGGCTTATTGAGGTAAAATCTTCATCTTCTTAATGTAATTAAAGATTACATGTTATAGTAGATAAGAAATGAGCATGTGGTATATAGAATGAAGTTTGAAAAGATTTGGATCATGTCGACATGTTAAAATCGAAAAATGGACAAGTTAGCCATTAATGTTGTAATTAATTTGGACGGTAGTTACAATCGTCGCAAGTTAAGGAAGAAAGGATTTATAGTTGTTGTAATTGTTATTATGTATATAACATGTTGGAATAACAACTTGGATTGAAAAAGGAATTGAAAGGAAATTGATAATTGTTGTGACCTTGTAGCCGATTATGGCTTGGAATTATTGGACAGTTTTATATTGATTGTGGGGCAGAATTTTACACGTCCTATTAGGCGTGCAATCCCCTTTGTATTTGCTGAATTGTTGGGCCTTAAATATGGAGTTTGTTATTGATTTTCGGGCTTTGAAAAAGGTGGAAAAGTACGTAGAAATAAAGGAAGTGCTGCCCGATTTTCCGTAGAATAAGAGTCCTTATACTTAGTATGATTCTACGTTTAAAAAGGGAGGAGTTGATAGACATGTTATGATTAATATAGGTTGATGTACTACGAGTAGAGTATTCTACTTGAAGGGTGGAAAAGCTAGCAAGGTTATAGTACTTTGGAGCATTTTGCTACTTGTCGATAATCGTCGCGAGGTATGTGAACCTCTTCCTTCTTTTGACATGATTCTATGTATGAAATATACATGTGGTACTATTTCATGATTCCTTCTACTCTTAGAAGTTAAGAGGTATGTATGTTGATTTACTCTATGTAAAGGTTACGTCTAAGTTATCCTAAGTTCTTACCAAGTCTTATGGGGGATGTTGGTAAGAGTCGTTAGGAAGTATTTAGAGTCAAGTTGACTTCGCTAAGTTACTGCACGAATGAGAATAAGTATCGAACAAGCCATTGCAGCGTTAATAAAAGAAAATGTATCGGCAATCAATTAAATTAAAATGAGTAAAATTCTCCATCTGCATAGAAGCTAAGATGAGACAAAATTGTATTACATTTTCTAGATCATGACTGCTTTAATAAGATCGTTATAAATTAGTATAACCTATTCACAATGCATAAAAGTATATATTACCTAATTTAAAAAGTTTACGTATGAAGTTTTAAGACTATGAACCTTAAATTCTTAAAAGGTTAAGAGACTTTATTTTTCAAGTTATGGGACTTGATTCTTAAAGGAAGAAATGACTTGATTTAAAAGTATAGAATACTTGATTTGGAAAGTATTGATTTCTTGACATTCTAAAGATAAAAGTATAAGTCTCTTAGTTATGAAAAGAATAAATTTGTCTAAGGCATAAAGAGTTATAACGGCTTTATGGGAAGTTGGTTATAACAACTTTATGGAAGGTTACAAGAATGGTTTACTCTAGTGAAGTAAATAAAGAAAAATGACTTGAAAGGAAGAAAGGTAAATTTATTTGAAGGCATCAATTGCTTAAAGTTTTAAAGTAAAAAGTCACTTGATTTAGAAGTCTTTAAATGTAGTTCTAAAAGGTATTGTGACTTGTTTTGAAAAGTAGATATAACTTGATACTACGGTTATTAGTATCTTGGAAGTTTTACATGAAAAAGAGTCATTTTAAAAGAAAAGAAGTACGTAGTACTTTGGGTTAAATTCCCGAATTTTATAATGATATGTTAGTGCCTTAAGTAAACTAAAATGAGAGTGTATATAAATAAGGTTAATAAGAAGTTAGGGGATTTCTTAACTTGCTTATGTTATGTATGATAATCCGGTAGTGCTTATGTTATGTATGATAAGCCGGTAGTGCTTATATTATGTATGATAAGCCGGTAGCGCTTATGTTATGTATGATAAGCCGATAGTGCTTATGTTATGTATGATAGCCATTGGTGCTAGTGTTATGAGTATAAATGCGGGGTAAACCCCCAAGACGTTATACACCTCCTGAGTATAAATGTGGGGTAAACCCCCAAGACGTTATACACCTTCTGAGTATAATTGCGGGGTAAACCCCCAACACATTATACATCTCCATGAATTTGCTACCCATGAAGCGAGCATGACGTGTATGCTCATTGCGGGCCCGTAGGTCCTAAGCGGGTGAAATAGTCCTATGCGGGGCAAATTGTCCTATGCGGGTCCACAAGACCCTTGCGGGTGAAATAGTCCCAAGAGTAGGATTACCAAATGATACTATGGGCAGGTGGCCCTAAGTTGATCATAAGCTTCCTATTTTTATGCAGTATACCTTTATGGGCAGACTTATGTGACTTTATCGTGTCCCAGTGTTTGGGCAAGATACCTTTACGGGCAGACTTATGTGATTTATCGCCCCGCATTGGGGCGGCAAGATAGGCGTTCCTCCATAAAGGGTCGGATTATGTTATGAAAGATAAGTAAGTTATATGGTAATGAACTTGATGCTTTTTCCTAAGTATGTACGTAAGCATTTGACTATAACTCTTATTGAAAAATAGGAAAAGATAATAATGTGCAATTAAGTTCATGAGTGGTAATGGAACAGCAGGATCTGATATTTACTTTTTATACTTTCCCCTGTCATTCTTTTGTACAGTTATGATTTGTTACTGTACCTTATTTAGGTTCCATATTCGGACTGTTAGATCGACTTCTTCGGGGCCGCGTTCATGTCCGCAGTTTAGGTATACGCTGTGGATCCGCGAGCTTAGGATCCTGGTTCAGCATTTTGAGATGGCTCCAATGTTCCGGAGCTTGTCATTATGGCTAGGTATATTCAGGGGTAAGGCGGGGCCTTGTCCCGTCATAGTATTTGTCCAAAAATCTTAGAGGTCTGTAGTCATATCTTGTGGATTGGGTTGTGTAAAGAAAAAGGAAAAAGGATGTAACTGCTTTTGGCTATATATGTGTATATATGTCCAGGGAGGTAGCCTTATCGGCTAACCTGTTGTTTATGTCTTGTTGTATTATTTTATAAGTTTGATGTATGTTCCGTTGATTATCTCTGATGTATACCTGTAAGGGTTCCCAGGTAGGGCACCAGTCGCGGCCCGGGGTCGGGTCGTGATAACTTGTCATGCTACACTTAGGCCATACACTTGTCAAGCATCCACACATAGAGATACATTATATATGGAATGGGTCTTGCAAGACTTAACACTTAGCCAAATTTCAAGAAATGTTTTGCCTTCTCCTTTGAGAGCTCTCGGCCAAGAGCAAAAATGGAGGACCTAAATTCTTCAATCTTTGATGATAAATCCTCAAACTCAAGACTAGGCTCCCTAATGAAGTGCTAAGCAAATATAACCCCTTAAACCGCTAGAACAAGGTGTTGGCTGAGAATAGAGGGTGTGAAACCCTAAGTTTTATCAACTTTTTGGAAGAAAAATACAAAGTGAAGTTGTGTATAAGTTCATAGGGGTCACATATATGTGATTGGAACTTGAAGAAGTGGAGCGAAACGAAAACTACGGACCAATATAGTAAGGGCTGTTTTGGCTCAAAAATAAGGTAATGATTCTTCTTCCTTGGCAGTAATTAGATATTACTCATTGTTATGGTTAGTAGATGAACTTGTATTAAGGAAGATATGGAAAATAAGGTGTGCATGCCCTACTTTGGATGATAAGGCCGAGACTAGCCTTTTTTGCCATTGGAATTGTTGATCATTTTTATCGTGTTATTTTCACGTGTTGCAGGTTATATAATGAAGGAAATATTGTTGTTGATAGTTTATATAACTTATATAACATGTTGGAATATGAATTGAATAAAAAGGAATTAAGGAAAAGGACTTTGGATTGTTGTAGTTGTTGTTGGCCGAAAACTGCCTAAAACTGTTAGACGTCGTTGTGTTGTTTTTATGGACTGTTTTGGGGTGTTGAAATGCTGTAAAATCAGCCCCTAACATGCATGATTAATGTAGTAAAATGACTAATGAAAGTCCTAAGGAATAAGGGTGTTAAAGGCTTCACATTGTACCCTTAATGTTGGATAAATTGTGGACTGTTTTATGGACTGTTTTGTATAGATTGTGGGGCAGAATTTTACACGTCCAGTTAGGCGTGTAATCTCCTTTGGTTAACTGTTGGTTGTGCCATAAATGTGGTGTGTTGGTTGATGAATACGGGCCTTGGAAAAGGTGGAAAAGTACGTAGAAACAAAGGAAGTGCTGTCCAATTTTTCGTAGGATAAGAGGGCCATTATTTGGTATAAGTCTTATACTAGTAAGTATGATATTGATAGAAGTGTTATTGTTATACCCCGTATTTCCAGAGTATGTACGTGAGGGCGTACGTATAAAAGTTTAAGCCTTAAGTAGGCAAGGGTCGAAATTTTGTGCACAACCCCCGAAAAGAATCGTTTTCCGACGAAACATTTTCCAAACTTTGCGAAGGGAAAATTACGGCTATGTCATTTATTATTTTTGCGGATTTTTCCGAGAGATGAAATATTTTGGACCAACGAGAGGGCGACACTTGGCCCTCAAGTGGACGGCAAAGCTAAAGGGGTCTTGGCACGTTTTTTGTGCTAGGACTTTGGTCAAGGGGTTGGTAGGATATTTGTAGATATTTTGTGTAGTTGATGAGCAAGTGGGACCCACAAACACTTGTCCAAATCTTGACCCTACACTTGCCCACCACTTGTCTTGATCTTGGCCATTGGTTGGCCTATAAATACCCCCCTTTGTTGAAGACTTCTTCATCCACAAAATAGTTTCTAAGTCTTGAAATCCCCCTCTCCCCCTTTGTAAGGTTTTCGTCCAAAGCCTCCCCCTCATGAGCCTCTACGAGAGTACCCCTCTTGAGTGTTGTCTCAGAAATACACCCCCTTGGTAGAAAATACTCTCCAAGTATAGTTACTATTCCAAAATACTGCCCAAATACCTTGTAGTATTCCAAGGTTACACCTATACTAAAAGCCCGAATACTACTATACTTCCTTCACTACAAAATGAAACCCTAAGGAAAATCTTCACAGTTGGTTGAAGTATTAAGAAGAAGGCGTAGAACTTCTAAGGGTTGTTTGGAGCGGGTGGAGCACCGAGTAGAGCTAAACGTTGCTCAGATCGACATTAAATCTTGGATAATTTTGGGCTTATCGAGGTAAATACTCTTGTCCTTATATTGTAATTGGAAATTACATACTGTAGTAGTATAGAAATGAATATAAGATTCATAGAAGAGAATTGAAATGTAATAGAAGGATATTACAGATAAGACTCAATCAAATCACATCGTAAGAATATTAAAGTAGAAGATTGAATCAGATTTACATAGATCGTATTTAAAGTAGACTTGTGAAGTTTGACGGCAGGGAAGTCTCGCCAATTTTCCGTAGAATCTTGTATCTAGATTTATTCTACCGAGTAGTCTAGACATTGATAGACTTGTATAACCGTTATAGGTTGAAGATCGCGAGTAGCGATTCTACTCGAAGGGTGGAAAAGGATAGCAGGATTACGATTTTGGAGTTATTTGCTAATAGTCGATAAATCGTCGCGAGGTATGTGATTCTTCCTATCCTCTTGAGCATGATATTTTAAAAGAATATATATAGTACGGTAGACGTACGTGTGTTAGCTGAACGTGGTTTTACTCCGATGTCTTTTGACTTGAGTCTAAATAATAAGAATCTTGAAGTATTTCAAAAGAATTAAGAACCGTTTTTGAAAGAAGAGTAATACTTGGTTTTAAAAGCTTAAGAGTTATACTAGCTTTATGGGAAGTTAGGTATAACAACTTAAGAGAGATAAAAAGAATGTTTTATTGATTTTAGAAGTTAAGAGACTTGATCTTAAAAGATAAGAGACTTGACTTAATTGAATTAATATGAATTTTGTTAAAAAGTGTGAAACCTCATTCGTGAGTAATGAGTACTTGGTTTTTAAAAGGAATAATGTCTTACTAATTTCGAAAATCAGAAAAAGTATCGAATAAACCACAGAAGCGCTAATAAAGGGAAATGTTTTGACTAATTAAGTATTATTAAAACCAGTAGAAACCTCCATCTGCATAGAAGCTAAGATGAGACAAAATGATATTACATTTCCTAGATCATGACTGCTTTAATAAGATTGTTATGAACAAGAATAACCTACTCAAACATAAGGCATATGTTTCTCAATGGTTTTGAAAGAGAATTATATTATTAAGTGATTAAGACTATGAACTACGAAACCTTTCGAAAATGAGAAACTTGAGCATTTGAAATAAGGCAAACTTGAACGTTTGGAAAATAATGTTGTTACTTGATTTTACAAAAGGAAGTGTTTTGGTTTACTTAAAAAGATAGTCACTCTATTTTTATACTACGAGTATTGTGTGACTTTTGTGAAAGGAGTGGATCTTTTAAAGAGTTAATGTATGAAGTACTTTGGGGATAAAAACCCGAACTTGTTAAAATAAAGTAGAAAGTACCTTGTGTGAATAACTTGATTGTGTTGGTTTGTGATAGCCTTGTAATACTTTCTTGTCGATTTGATAAAGTAAACATGTTAGGATGCTACGTGTGTTAATATCTTGTGATGTTTGTGTAAAGGGGTTTCCCTTGTTGTGCTTATGTTGTTTAACGATAAGCTGTTATGTTAGTATTATATCACTCACCTCTTGACATGATACCGGGGTTAAGTCGCCTCCACGCGGGTAGACTCCGTGATGCAGGGACCATGATTCGAGAATACTCACGCGTCCAGGGACCTATGCGAGCTACGAGTTCCGTGTTAATGTGCGGGTTATACCTCGCGCGGTCTATGTGGCTGTGGATCGCGAGTCCGTGACGCCGGGGAGTAGCTACCTCGACGCGGAATACCTCACGCGCCTATGCGAGTGGCCTATGCGGAGACGCGGGAAGTTCCAGGATTAGACGCGCACATTTGATATCGCGCGAGTGGCCGCCGATCATGTGGCGGTTCAGACAGCACTCGTGATACGCTTTATGACCTTGTTGGTACTATGGGTTTTAGTAGTCGGCTATGCCTTCGCATTTACCCCAGACGGTTGATTATGACACGCGGACCCGTGTTCATGTATTCCTCGGTGCTTTTATATCAAAGATCACGGCAGTGAGGAAGGTATTCCACGCATGATTGATGTTGTGTGTGAGACCCATAGTTATATTTGAGTGATGACTTTGAGGCGCGAGTCCTCGACTTGACATGATCGCTTATTTATCAGGAATCGTAGTTTGGTTATCATATATGTCTCCGCTTTATATAGACTACTATGATTTCATTTACGATTTTCGCTTTCACATACTTGGTACTGCCAGATCGACTCTTCGGGCCGCGTTCATGCCGCAGGTAGGTACACCCGCTTGTTGATCCTCGCCATGTGGTCACAATTCGTTTGGGAAGCTCCGTTTCTCGAGGCTTATCAGCCGGTACCCCTGCCAGTAGGTACTTGCATTCAGGGGTATGGCGGGGCCCTGTCCCGCCATTGTTGTCATATCATTCTTAGAGGTCTGTAGTACTGTTGTGGGCAGGGTTTGTAATAGGGGATGTAACTGTTCAAGTTTATATATATATATAGGCCGAAAGACAACTTTTCTCAGATAAACTGTTTTTATTTCATGTCTTGTTTTATATTCCGCTGATTACTCTGATGTATGTCTACTTGGGTGCCCGGGGTAAGTACGATCACGCCCGGTTCGGTCGTGACAAAAGTGGTATCGTGAGCGCTTAATCCTCGGAAAGTGTCTACTGACCAGATCTAGTAGAGTCTTGATTATCGGTGTTGTGCACCACACCAATAATCGTGAGGCTATAGGATATTTAGGATTGGTTTCCATTCTTCTCACTCGAGATCGTGCTGAGCCGTGTTATAAGTTGGACCCTCTAACGTATTTCTTTCCCCGCACGCTTATGCCTCCGCGCAAGGCAACCCGCACGTATGGCAAGACACCGAGGAGCCGCGAGCAGAGCACGAGGGTTACGAGGCACAGCCCAATCATCACCTAGGGTGGTGCTTCATTCGGGGAGTTCTGCGACGACGCCAGTCCCAGCAGAGTTTAGCCCAATGGCAGCAGCCTTCATCGCGCCATGATATCTGGACCTTCGCCCACAACCAGCGTAAAGTATGGGTTTCAAAGAGACGCCCTTGTTACTAGCTAGGTATTTAGCAACCAGAGAGCATATTATGTATCAATTTATCACGGGTCTTGATGACTATCTGAGAGAGGGTTGTGTAAGAGTAGCTCTTCAGTCAGGCATGAGCATGGTCTGCGTACGGGCTTATGCGCAGCAGACAGAGAGACGTAGAGATCGACAGATTAATCAAGGACAGCAGAAGAGGGCCCGATCGGCAGGATCCTTTGGTAACTTTCAGGGCGAACCGCCTCAGCAGCAGATTAGATATGCACCTCCACCAGTGCAGAGTGGTCCTCCACAGGGTTCAGGACATTCAGAGTATGCCGGAGTTGGTCAGAGCTCCGTGGCTTCCGTTCACGATACACGCAGGTTCTAGCCACCGAGTTCGCTTTTTCCTCGTTGTTCACACAGGTGGCGCGCCATCCCGGGAATGTCGCCTTATTGATGGTGCTTGTTTTACTCGCGGCCGCCAAGGCCATGTGTCGAAAAGATGTCCTAGTAGGGGATGCAAGCAGGAGGACTCACCACTGCATCGCCATGATTCAAGTGGCTCGGAGAGAAGGGTTGTTAGCCGAGGAGGCCACCCCACCTCGCCGGGCCAGTGGTAGATGTCATTGTGAGGAGTGTCGACTTCTTCGACAAATTGTTTTGCTATCCACCGGCAGATTGATTGAAACGACAGAGGAGTGAAACAAGAGATCTGTATATCCTTAACCCTCTCGAGATTGTATGTGTGATAAAATAAGTGTATCTTAAGTGCTAGGTTCAGATAGCATTGTGTTAATTGTGATTAGAAATCATGGTTAGTTAAAAGGGTAAGATTGGGGATAGGGAAAGTGTGAGCCTTAGAGTTTTATACGTAGAGACCTTAGAGGTAAGGCCATCTCGAGTAAAAGATGTATTTTTATGTTTGACCCTTATCGGAGTGCATAGTACACGTGCGATATGTTTGTGTGATAAGTCCCTGAGTGGTATGAAATGAAAGAGGGTAGTTGAGCTAAGAAGACCACTAGGTTTTCGTGACTCGATGAGGAGATTGTTCCGGATCGGGGAACAAGAGTTTTGGCGCGATACGGGCGGTCATGGACCGATTGCGGGTCAAACCGCGGCCCGCATTGTGCGGGTCGGTTCGAGGTGGTCCCGCCAGTGGGGTCACGGGTGTTAGGCCCAAGTTTAGTTAACCATCAGACGAGTTCGTGGATGCTCGACCGAGGTCGGGCCGATGAGGTCAACCCATCTTGTCTTTTAGTCAAGACCGTTTACTCGGCAGAGGGTTATGCGAGATGTTATATCAGGAAGGTTATAAGGCTGCACGAGGTGCCTACTTTCACCTTATGGCAGGCAGTGGAGCCCAGGTTACGACTATTTCTTTTTCTGGAAGTTTTACCAGGCAGGGTTAGGAACTCAGGTGAGTCTCAGTATCGCATTCACCCTCGGGCCGGTGTTTTTGATTTCAGAGGTAGCTGTAAGGATTATTCGCCTTTTGGTTGAGTGTGTATTATAATAAGCTACCATATCAGTATTCAGATATCGCCTTATGATGCCTTGTTGGGACGGAAGTGTAAGTTGCCGGTCGATTGGTTCGATGTTGGCAAGGTTCAGATAGTTGGTTCATACTTGTTTCGGCAGGATGTGGATAGGGTGAAGCTTATCCAGAAGAGGTTATTGGCAGCTCAGAGTCACCGTAAGTCGTGGCGGATAATCGGCGACGACGCTTGGAGTTCGTGCCGACGGGTCTTGAAGGTACCACCCCGGAAAAGGGTGTGACGAATTTTGGAAAACAGAGGAAACTTAGCCCGAATTACTTTGGGCCCTTTTAGATCATGTGAAGAATAGGCCAGGTTGCCTATATGTTAGTATTTGTCGTCCGACTTAGGAGGCAGTATGTCCGGTCTTTCATGTTGTTATGTTCGGAAAAGTATCGGAGATCCATCCAGAGTATTCCCAGTTAATGATAATCAAGTTGGAGGTAGTAACCCAGAGATTTTGGAAACAGAAGCAGTAACAGAAATGTGGTAAGTTATGAGAAAGAGTTCAAATGTACGAGAAGGGTACGACGAGTAAGTGAAGAAGCGAGCATGTGTTACGAGCATAGATGTGATCATTTCTTTTGTAAAGTGAAGGTGCGAAGGGAGTATATTTTAGACCTCGAGTGGGAGCTTTTGTAGTGATGGAGGTGATTCCTCGTGTACTTGGATGTAAGTATTTGCGCGTGTTGTATTGTGGCCAGGTGTGGCATGATTGTTTTCGTAAGTATAGCAGTGAAAACTATACTGGCGCATGTTTGTTTTGAGACTTAGAAGGAACATTCGGGGCAAATGTTTCTAAGGAGGGGAGAATGTTATACCCCGTATTTCCAGAGTATGTACGTGAGGGCGTACGTATAAAAGTTTAAGCCTTAAGTAGGCAAGGGTCGAAATTTTGTGCACAACCCCCGAAAAGAATAGTTTTCCGACGAAACGTTTTCCAAACATTGCGAAGGAAAAATTACAGCTATGTCATTTATTATTTTTGTGGATTTTTCCGAGAGATGAAATATTTTGGACCAACGAGAGGGCGACACTTGGCCCTCAAGTGGACGGCAAAGCTAAAGGGGTCTTGGCACGTTTTTTGTGCTAGGACTTTGGTCAAGGGGTTGGTAGGATATTTGTAGATATTTTGTGTAGTTGATGAGCAAGTGGGACCCACAAACACTTGTCCAAATCTTGACCCTACACTTGCCCACCACTTGTCTTGATCTTGGCCATTGGTTGGCCTATAAATACCCCCTTTGTCAAGACTTCTTCATCCACAAAATAGTTTCTAAGTCTTGAAATCCCCTCTCCCCTTTGTAAGGTTTTTGTCCAAAGCCTCCCTCCCCTCATGAGCCTCTACGAGAGTACCCTCTCGAGTGTTGTCTCAGAATACACCCCTTGGTAGAAAATACTCTCCAAATATAGTTACTATTCCAAAATACCTCGCCCAAATACCTTGTAGTATTCCAAGGTTACACCTATACTAAAAGCCTGTAAATACTACTATACTTCCTTCAACACAAAACGAAACCCTAAGGAAAATCTTCACGCTTGGTTGAAGTATTAAGAAGAAGTTGCGAGAACTTCTAAGGGTTGTTTGGAGCGGTTGAGCACGGAGTAGAGATAAACGTTGCTCATTATCGACATTAAATCTTGGATAATTTTGGGCTTATCGAGGTAAATACTCTTGTCCTTATATTGTAATTGGAAATTACATACTGTAGTAGTATAGAAATGAATATAAGATTCATAGAAGAGAATTGAACTGTAATAAGGATATTACAGATAAGACTCGAATCGAAATCACATCAAGAATATTAAAGTAGAAGATTGAATCATTTACATAGATCGTATTTACATGAGACTTGTGAAGTTTGTGCAGGAAGTGCTACCCAATTTTCCGTAGAATCTTGTATCTAGATTTATTCTACCGAGTAGTCTAGACAATGATAGACTTGTATAACCGTTATAGGTTGAAGTACTTCGAGTAGCGTATTCTACTCGAAGGGTGGAAAAGGATAGCAGGATTACAGTACTTTGGAGCTATTTGCTAATAATCGATAAATCGTCGCGAGGTATGTGATTCTTCCTATCCTCTTGAGCATGATATTTTAAAAGAATATATATAGTACGGTAGACGACGCGGTGTTAACTGAACGTGGTTTTACTCCGATGTCTTTTGACTTGAGTCTAAATAATAAGAATCTTGAAGTATTTCAAAAGAATTAAAAACCGTTTTTGAAAGAAGAGTAATACTTGGTTTTAAAAGCTTAAGAGTTATACTAGCTTTATGGGAAGTTAGGTATAACAACTTAAGAGAGATAAAAAAAATGGTTTATTGATTTTAGAAGTTAAGAGACTTGATCTTAAAAGATAAGAGACTTGACTTAATTGAATTAATATGAATTTTGTTAAAAAGTGTGAAACCTCATTCGTGAGTAATGAGTACTTGGTTTTTAAAAGGAATAATGTCTTACTAATTTCGAAAATCAGAAAAAGTATCGAATAAACCACAGAAGCGCTAATAAAGGGAAATGTTTTGACTAATTAAGTATTATTAAAACCAGTAGAAACCTCCATCTGCATAGAAGCTAAGATGAGACAAAATGATATTACATTTCCTAGATCATGACTGCTTTAATAAGATTGTTATGAACAAGAATAACCTACTCAAACATAAGGCATATGTTTCTCAATGGTTTTGAAAGAGAATTATATTATTAAGTGATTAAGACTATGAACTACGAAACCTTTCGAAAATGAGAAACTTGAGCATTTGAAATAAGGCAAACTTGAACGTTTGGAAAATAATGTTGTTACTTGATTTTACAAAAGGAAGTGTTTTGGTTTACTTAAAAAGATAGTCACTCTATTTTTATACTACGGGTATTGTGTGACTTTTGTGAAAGGTTCGGATCTTTTAAAGAGTAAATGTATGAAGTACTTTGGGGATAAAAACCCGAACTTGTTAAAATAAAGTAGAAAGTACCTTGTGTGAATAACTTGATTGTGTTGGTTTGTGATAGCCTTGTAATACTTTCTTGTCGATTTGATAAAGTAAACATGTTAGGATGCTACGTGTGTTAGTATCTTGTGATGTGTGTAAAGGGGTTTCCACTTGTCAGGCTTATGTTGTTTAACGATAGTTATGTTAGTATTATATCACTCACCTCTTGACATGATACCGGGGTTGTCGCCTCCGACGCGGGTAGACTCAAAGGTCCGGGACCATGATTCGAGAATACCTCACGCGTCCGTGGGTTGTCGCCTCCGACGCGGGTAGACTCAAAGTGTCCGGGACCATGATTCGAGAATACCTCATGCCGAAAGGCAACCTTTTTCCCAGAAACTGTGTCTTATTTGTACTGTTTCATATCTTGGTTGTTTTATATTCCGCTGGTTTTTCTCTGATGTATGACTACTTGGGTGCCCGGGTAAGGCACCAGTCACGGGCCCCGGAACGGGTCGTGACATATATATAGGCCGAAAGGCAACTTTTCTCAGATAAACTGTTTTTATTTCATGTCTTGTTTTATATTCCGCTGATTACTCTGATGTATGTCTACTTGGGTGCCCGGGGTAAGGCACCAGTCATGGGCCCGGGTTCGGGTCGTGACAGTTATCATCATTATATATTGAAGTACATTGGAGCGTATTGCTACTTGTCGTGTTGGTTAGTCGTCTATCGACATGATTATTCTTGAAATATACTTGCCTTGTTTTTGAGTATACGTGATTTGTTTTCTTAAAGTACTTGCCTTGTCATTAGGAAGTATTCATGTTATTGATATTATGCTAAAGGCATGTCCAAAGATAATCCTAAGTCCTTACCAAGTCTTACGGGAGATGTTGGTAAGAGTTGTTAGAAAGGATATGAGTCTTAATTATGAAAAGTATAAGTTACTTGATTTATTTTGAAGTTATGAGACTAGAGTTATTTGAAAGTCATGAGACTAGAATTATTTTAAAAAGTATAGATTACTTGGTTTAAAGAAAATGCATGACTTGAATTTAAAAGATAGGAGTACCGTTATTTGAAAGGAATGAGTTACTTGAGTTAAAGGAATAATTGCCTTAATGTTGGAAGTAGAAGTCACTTGATTTTAAATCTTTGAGTTGAAGTTAAAAAGGTGTAGTAAGTTGGTTTTAATAGTGAAAGTGCTTTTGGGTTCAACTCCCTAAATATTGCATGAAACGATTCTTTTATAAAGAATAGACGTACATATTACTTTGGGTTCAAGTCCCTTACATGATATGATAGTGTCGTGGTTGTATTAAAAGGAAAGATGTTGTAGTGCTTTAATTTTCTAAAATGAAAGTGTTATAACGGCTTTATGGGAAGTTTGTTATAACAAGGTTTGTGGAAAGTCAAGAGAGGGTTTAAAATTGTTACACCCCGTAAATTCAAGAAGATAAGATAAGAACATACCAAGGAATATAAGATTTGAAAGTGGAAAGATAAGTGGTCAAACATGTGTTGGACGGATTTTGAGTCTACCTTGGAGTGTTGTACCCCAGTTGTTAAGAATTTCGAGGTGTTCAAAAAAAATCCTAGTGTGTAGTCCATTAAATCTAGTTCCCAACGCAACAAACCGTTCGTCGATAGGACATCGGAGTCAAAAGTTATGGAAGTTACAAGTTAGGTGCGCAATGTGCAAAGCGATTAGCTGTTCGTGGCATGGCGCCGGACGCAGAGCCGCGGCGCGACGCAGCCGCGCGCCGGTTGTACTGGGAGTCCGCGGGGGTTGCAGCACCGCGCCGAACGCAGGTCGCGCGCTGTATCGCCGGAACTTTTCGGAAGCGCCATGGCCAAGGGGCCGAGGCGGGATTTTTCTGCGGTAAAGGACGAAAATCAGGGGATATTTTGTTAAAAGCCTATGGGAGGGTGACAAGTTTCCCTCCCATCCTTTTGACCAGGAAAGGGGCCTATTTTAGGGCCAAGTCTAGGAAGACTTGGCCATTTCATCTCAAAACCCTCCCAAGGAAATCCTCTCCCTTTCTCTCTAGTTTTTCTTGAAGAAACCTTGCCTTAGGGGAAATTGTTGGAGCGGCAAGAAGGAAAAGTGTGGGTAAACTTGTGGAAGCGCCAGTGACGAGTTTGACGGAAAAGAAGTGGAAGAAAGGGGCTTTTGTGGGCTTCTCCAAAGGTAAAAGTTTCCCCTTCTCTTGGATATGAGTTAATACTTGTTATAGTAGTTTAGAAATGAGCCTGAGGCTGTTATATTTAAGTTGTATAGATTTGGATCTTGTTGTCTTGTTGAAAACTGAAATGGGCATGTTAACCTTAAGATAATAACTTCAATTTGGTTACTAATTTGGTCGTCACATGTTGTAAAGGGGGATTGTAGTTGTTGAAGATGTCTAGGGCTAGATATCATGTTAGACCTAAGAACTTGGATTGGAAAAGAGTTGAAAGGGGTTAGTATTGGTTATATTGTTGGCCAAGTATGGCATGGAAATTATTGGTTTATTTTTGTGTTGTTGTGGGGCGGAATTTTACACGTATTGTTAGGCGTGTAATCCCCTTGTATTTGTTGGATCAGTTGAGCCTTAAATGTGGCGTTTGGTTATTGAATTCGGCCTTGAAAAAGGTGGCATAGAAGTAGAAACAAAGGAAGTGCTGTCCAAATTTTTGTAGAATGTAGGGACCTTGCACTTAGTTATTCTACGTTCGAAGCTAGAGTTTGATAGACATTTTATGACCCTTATAGGATTGAAGTACTACGAGTAGCATATTCTACTTAAGGAGGATAGTACTGTGGAGCATTTTGCTAACCGTCGATAATCGTCGCGAGGTATGTGATTCTTCCTATCCTCTTCAGCATGATTATTTGTGAAATATATAGTGCAGTAGATGCACGTGTGTTAAAGGAATTTGATTTCCCTTGTTGTGCCTTGACTTGATATGAAGTGTAAAGGTCTTGATTGTTTGAAAGGTAGGAAAATCCTATTCGTTAGTAATGGGTACTCGGTGGTTAAAGAATAAGCCCTCTTGGTCTCATAAGGGCTTATAGTTGTAATTGGTTGGTTTAAAACATAAAGTGTTATAACGGCTTTATGGGAAGTTGGTTATAACCACTTTATGTGGGTAAAAGAATGGTTTGTTGATTTCAAGAGATAAGAGACTTGGTTTTTAAAAGAATAATGTTACATAAATTTCGGAAATGGGAATAAGAATCGAACAAGCCAATGCAGCGTTAATAAAGGAAAGAAGTAATGACAATTAATCATATTAAAACCAGTAGAAACCTCCATCTGCATAGAAGCTAAGATAAGACAAAATTGTATTACATTTCCTAGATCATGGCTGCTCTAATAAGAATTATTGTAATCAAGTTTTGATCTTCTTAAAAATTCCAAAGTAAGGAACTCGATTGCTAAAAGAAAAGAGACTTAAGAATTTGAAGTGTTTTGTTTTAAAAGAAAGGCATGGTTTTGTCTTGTATTGTTTTAAAACATAAAGTGTTATAATAGCTTTATGGGAAGTTAGTTATAACGACTTTATGGGAAATAAAGGAATGGATTCATTATTGGATTTAGAATGGTAACTTGATTTTTGGAAAAAGAGAAGTAACTTGTTTTCAAATATTGAACTCTTTGTGATGGAAAAACATAAGTGGCTTGGTTATAAAAGGTAGGAGTACCTTGATCCTAAAGGGGTTAGATACTTGGGTTTTAAATGGTATACTTGACGTTGTGTTAAGGAGTGTTTAAAGTACCTTGAGTTGTGTGTAACTTGCCTATGCTTGGTTGAGATAGCCTTGTTGTACAAGGGTTTGATTGTGCTATCGAGTCTCTCGATGGAGGGCCGGTTATTGGTTATTTGTTTGGACATACTGACACGTTGGGTAGCCCACGGGTATGCTTCCACAGTGAGTATTATCTTGTTATTTGTTTGGACATACTGACACGTTGGGTAGCCCACGGGTATGCTTCCACAGTGAGTATTCTCTTGTTATTTGTTTGGACATACTGACACGTTGGGTAGCCCACGGGTATGCTTCCACAGTGAGTATTATCTTGTTAGTTGTTTGGACATACCGACACGTTGGGTGGCCCACGGGTATGCTTCCACAGGGATTGTTATCTTGTTATCTCCTTTGGGCATACCGACACGTTGGATGGTCCACGGGTATGGGCCCACTAGGACGCCTGTGGCCATGCTTATACCGAGTGAGATGCCGGGCACGCGCCATTGTGCGGGTTAAATTCGGGTTGTATTTGAGTGATGATTTCACCGCATGAGTCCCTAACTTGACATGACCGCTATATGTTGTGTATTGTAGTTTGGTTATCATACCGCTCTCGCCTTATATAGACTATTATGATTTCATTTATATTTTTCGCCACATACTTGGTACCAGATCGACCTCCTTCGGGGGGCTGCGTTCATGCCGCAGGTTGAGGTACATAGCTTGCTGATCCGCACTCTTAGGATCGCTGTTCGGTTCTCGGAAAGCTTCATATCTCCGGAAGCTTGTCCTGTGGTACGGTTCCCTGAAGTGGTAGACTTTTGTATATTCAGGGGCATGGCGGGGCCCTGTCCCGTCATTATGGTTTTAAAATTCTTAGAGGTGCAGAACATCATTGTGGGCAGAGTTTGTAAGGGATGTAACTGTTCAAGTTTTCATTTATGTACATAAGGTAACCGTTTGGGTTAGCCTGTTTTCTTATTTCACTGTTTTCTTTCATGAGTTTTTATAACCAAACTACAATACACAACATATAAGCAGTCATGTCAAGTTAGGGACTCATGCCTTATATAGACTATTATGATTTCATTTACATTTATTTTTCACATACTTGGTAATTTGTTATCGACCTCTTCTGGCCGCGTTCATGCCGCAGTTGAGGTACATAGCTTGGCCGATCCGCACTCTTAGGATCGTTGTTCGGTTCTCGGAAAGCTTCATATCTCCTAAGCTTGTCACGTGGTACTGCCTCGAAGTGGTAGACTTTTGTATATTCAGGGCATGGCGGGGCCTGTCCGCCATTATGGTTTTAAAATTCTTAGGTGCAGAATAACACATTTGTGGCAGAGTTTGTAAGGGATGTAATTGTTCAAGTTTTCATTTATGTACATAAGGTAACCGTTTGGGTTAGCCTGTTTTCTTATTTCACTGTTTTCTTTCATGAGTTTTTATTTCCGCTGGTTTTTCTCTGATGTTATATCACTAGGGTGCCCGGGGTAAGGCACCAGTCACGGGCCCGAGGTCGGGTCGTGACAAAAATATTGTAAGGAAATCATGTGAGAATGTCCATGATTAAGTCTTTAATATAGTTCATGATATGTGGCACTTTGATTTTCAAAGATGTTTTAAAGTAATACGTGAGGTCTATTGCCTTGATTTGTCAAACCATGTCTTAGAAAGATAGTTGGTATGGTAAGTGTCTCGATGATGGTTTCAAAATGATACATGTATTGGATTCTACTTCCTAGTGATACATATAGTACTTGGGCTCTTTTTTTTCCCAGGTAAATGCAAATATTATTACTAAAAAGAAAAGCTCAGGAAGCTACAATCAGTCGTTGAGGGTTCTCAATCCTCAACGTAAACAAGAACAAGAAAATAAACTTCAACATGAAAATTAAATGCTATCTATCCGGGACATTCCAAGATAGTATCTTCATTTAAGTAATCGGGGGGTAGTGAAATACTCTTCCAATCTTCGTACTTGGACTTTTATTCGTTGGATTAGGCTCCTTAATTTGTTGTGACTCTAGTATCATTTGCACGCTCGAGGTGCAATAGTTGGATTCATGGGGAAATCAAGACTAGTGCATCATTGGGAATGGTTGCCATAAATGGCTCACGCCCCAAGATTAAGTGTTTTATTGTCAAACAAGGTCGACTTTAGGCTTCGGAAAAGAATGATCCTTCAAATTCCACATTAGTTGCTCTTCCAAGACTCATTTGAAATGTAGCCCTTCTGCCTCGTAGCCATCAAGTTACCAAACCTCTTTGGACGAGTTGCCCCTATGGTTTCCGCAACTTTTGACTTCAAAAGAAGAGTAGACCCATCGGTACCCACCCTTATCAAGTTTCGAAGCCCTATTGAATGAGATGTTTCCTTGGTACTCTCAGCTATTAAATTCCCCAAGTTACCAATTATCGTTTGAAGAGTAGGCTGTTCAAATTCCGCACGGTTTGTACAACCAAGAGCCATGGGAATTGAACCAACTTCGGACCCAACAATCTTGAACCGATGACCCTTGGGCTCCAGCCTTGACACGTGACCACCATAAAGACCAATCAGCAGCCCATGACCACCCTTCTGACCCTCCTTCGACCCGGAACCACCCTCAAGAACCGCCATCGACCCATGCCCACCCATGCTACCCGTCAACCCCTCAAGAATGGGTGACGTTTCGGAAACCGCAACACTTGAATTCCCAACAAACTCAACTCCGAAAGTTGCACCTAATGAATGAGGCGTGCCATTGAAAACCGAAGCAATTGAATGAGGCGTGCCATTGACATCCGCACCCATTGAATGCATCAAATTCCTAGACCTCCTTTGGAAAGGAAACCCCTCGGCTTCCAAAACCTTAGCATTTCCAAGGCCAATTGGAAAAGAAACAATGTCGAACTCAACAACCAAAGGCTGGTGACCCATGGACTTCCCCAAAGACCCATGACCACCCTCCTGACCCGCAATCAACCCGTGACCAACCTCGAGACCCGCTATCACCTTGGCATCCAAAGTGGCCGCCGGAAAAGTCTCTTTGAACTCAGAAGCCAAGGATCGGAGACCCAAGGGTTCAAACCACAAACCCTGAACATCAACACCACCCTCCTGCAACCCGGAACCACCCTCCATACCCACTTTCGACCCGGGATCCCTATCAAGATCCGCAATCTCTCCATAGTCAGGAGTGCCTACCGGAATCGTAGCTGCCAATCCGACGTCCAAGGTGCCTGCCGGAAGGTTGGGAAAATCAAAGAGCTGCATCCTCAACCCAAGACCACCATCATGACCCTCTTGCACACCAAGAACACCCTCCTGACTTGCTAACAACCCTGAATCACCCGCCTGTCCCGAAAGAGAAGCAAACTGGCCGCCGCCAGAGGCTGCCCCCCCCGGAAATGCAAACCTCAAATTCAAATCTTGAATCTTGTAATCTTGAACAATCAAAATAATCTCTTTCATTCTTTTGGCTGAAATCTTTGTATTCTTTCTCATGGCTAGAAGGAAGATAATGCAACTCTTGAGTAATCTTTAATCAAGTTGAAGTATCTTCGTAACAATCTTTGGACAAGTTATAAACTCGAACAATCTTTCCACAATTTTCGAAAAATCTTCGAACAAGATGTAAAATTTCCGTAATTTACTCAAACAACTTCGTATCAAATTCAAGTAAGATGAACAGACGAACAATCTCATGAAATCAAAGATGAAATCAGATTTACGGAGTATGAAATCGAAGATGAAATCATAAGAATGAGGCGGATTGCGAAGAGCGACTAGGGAGAAATGTTGAGAGCATTTTCGCCTAGTGAGAGAAACTTCTCTCTAACTCTTCGTGTACTTTACTTGGGCTTTTCTAAAATGGAAATTTTGTTTATAAAGTGAATGTAAGGCTCACGTACATTGTTGTAATGGACTTTAATCCTTAGTGATGCAAGGTGTGATAGTGCCTTGGTGTTATAAAAATTAAAGACTTTTTAGTGTCTTGGTTATTTTAGAAAAGAAGGCATGGTATTGCCTTGGTTTTTCTAAGAGGAGAGTACATCCCATTTGTTCTATTGAGAGTCAAAGATTATGTTAACTTGCATATGTTTGTTCATGATAGCCATTAGTGCTAGTGTTATATTATTTATTGCGGGGTCAATCCCCGGGATATTATACATATACGTGGACTTGCTCTCCACGATGCGGGTACTGCGTATATTTGGGTGTGCTATGTATTATTGAAACTCGTAGAAAGGAAATTGAGTGAAAAATGCGGGCTACAAGTTCAGAAATTCAGGAGCCGCGGTGCTGATAATTCAGAGGAGCCGTAGAGATTTCGGCGCCACAGCGCTAACGTGCAGAGCCGCGGCGCTGACACCACCGAGATAGAACATTCGGGTTGATTGTTTCTAAGGGGGGAGAATGTTACACCCCGTTATACCATGGAACGTAAGTGAGAACGTGATTAAGAATATGAAATTTGAATTTTGGAAGAAAGAAGAATTATTTTTTCTTAAGGAAAAATCTCGGGATTTTGTGAAAAAAACGTTTATAAATTGGAATATGGTTCTCAAATTTGGTATTCGAGACTTTTGAAATTTATTGGATTTATGGATTTTTACGTTCGGATTTGGTCACGTGGGGCCCACGGAAAATTCTTACGGTTTTGTGGGGCCCACAATATTTTGAGATATTTTGGCCAATTATGGATATTTTGGGAGATGAAATATTTTTAGACCAATGAGAGGGTGACACGTGGCACACACCCCCCCACTTGGTCTTGAAGACTTGACTTAGATATTTTGTGACAAGTGGGCCTTGTGGGTCCCACTCCACTTGTCTTGCTACACTTAGGCCATACACTTGTCAAGCATCCACACATAGAGATACATTATATATGGATTGGTCTTGCAAGACTTAACACTTAGCCAAATTTCAAGAAATATTTTGCCTTCTCCTTTGAGAGCTCTAGGCCAAGAGCAAAAATGGAGGACCAAAATTCTTCAATCTTTGATGATAAATCCTCAAACTCAAGACTAGGATCCCTAATGAAGTGCTAAGCAAAGATAACCCCTCGAACAAGGTGTTGGCCGAGAATAGAGGGTGTGAAACCCTAAGTTTTATCAACTTTTTGGAAGCAAAATACAAAGTGAAGTTGTGTATAAGTTCATAGGGGTCACATATATGTGATTGGAACTTGAAGAAGTGGAGCGAAAGGAAAACTGCGGACCAATATAGTAAGGGTTGTTTTGGCTCAAAAATAAGGTAATGATTCTTCTTCCTTGGAAGTAATTAGATATTACTCATTGTTATGGTTAGTAGATGAACTTGTATTAAGGAAGATATGGAAAATAAGGTGTGCATGCCCTACTTTGGATGATAAGGCCGAGACTAGCCTTTTTGGCCATTGGAATTGTTGATCGTTTTTATCGTGTTATTTTCACGTGTTGCAGGTTATATTGTCACTCCCCGAACCCCGGGCCAGTGACTGGTGCCCTACCTGGGCACCCTTCTACCTAACTGACACAAGTAAAACCGCGGAATTAAATAACACCTCTTCTTTTTTTAAAACCAACGTACATGCAAGGGAAAAGCCGACAAGACTGCCATATAATATACATAACAAAAATGCACTACACTGTACACGAGTCCAATCCCACTTATGAATACATACCTCTAAGAGTTTTACTGAACGATGACGGGACAAGGCCCCGCCGTACCCATAACTGTACAAAATCCTGTAATGAAGGATCTATACCAAAATGATAAACTCCTGAACAGATGAAGCTATCCAAAAACTCGGAGCAGGGTCCTATACCTGCAGATCACCAAACTGCGTACCTAAACCTGCGGCATGAACGCAGCCCCCCGAAGGAGGTTAGTACGAAGAATGTACCAAGTATGTGAAACTGAAAATAATGTAATGAAATCATAACAGTCTATACAAAATAGGAGACACGTATGATGGCCAAACTACAGTACACAATACATAAGCAGTCATATCAAGTCAGGGACGCATGCCCTCAAAGTCACTACTCAAATATAACTATGGGTCTCACGCCCATAATATAAACCATGCCCGTGGAATCCTTCCTCACTGCCGGCAGTCCATGATATAATATAACACCAATAAGCATACATGAACACCAAGTCCCACCTGTGTCCTAAAAACTGTACGCGCTAAGTAGTAAAACGAACCACCAGATCCAGCCTGCATCATAGAACTGACCGGGGCAAGTACGAAAGCCAACTACCAGATCCATCCTGCGTCAAAAACTGACCGGGGCAAGTACGAAAGCTAACTACCAGACCATTCTGTCGTCATGAGATATGACCGGGGCAAGTGCGAAAGCTATCTACCGGAGCCTACAGTACCAAACTGTGCAATAGAACTGACGGGGGCAAGTACAAAAGTTATCTACCAGACCATCCTACGACAGCCACTGATCGGGGCAAGTACGAAAGCACTCTACCAAACCATCCTGCGTCACTAAATCTCATGGAGGGCTAGTCCATGGAATAACAATATCCAACATGGTCGCATGCCCCGGAATCCCACATTGTATAAGCATGTCCATGGGGTAATACAAACAAATTCGAGAATCTAACTCGCCTCCTGGTCGCTTTTGTCACGACCCGTTCCGGGGCCCATGACTGGTGCCTTACCCGGGCACCCAAGTAGTTATACATCAGAGTAATCAGCGGAATATAAAAACAAGACATGAAACAGTTGTAAAATGAGACACAGTTTTATCTGAGAAAATGTCGCCTTTCGGCATATATATATAAACAAAGCCCGGCAGTTACATCCCAATTGTACAATAGGACTACAGACCTATAAGAAGATAAACAACTATGGCGGGACAGGGCCCCGCCATACCCTGAATGTACAAAACTATCTACAACAACAGGGAGATCATACCCAAAAGTCGAGCCTCCGGAGAAGATGGAGCTCCTGACACCAAAGTAAGTATCCTAAGGATGTGGATCTAGCACCTGATTTCCTTACCGCATTTAACGCAGCCCAAGGAGGTAAGTACAACAGTACCAAGTATGTGAAATCAGAAAGTACTTAAAATGAAATCATATCATTTTAAAACCAATTTTACAAATATGTATTTAAACAACCAATGTAACGCACATAGTGCCACATCACAAACAAGAGTAATAATAGGTAAATCAGAATGTTTTTTCTAGGCTGCGAATGATCGAAGCAAGGCCAATCGCCCATAGTATCATTATGCATGCCTAATCCTGGACTCCCGTAGTCCGCATAGGCCACCTAGGCCCGCATGAGGTATTCCCCGCATCGAGGGTAGCTACTTCTCGGCATCGTCCTGGACTCGTAGTCCGCATGGCCACATAGACCGCATGGCCACATGGACCGCACACTAACCTCGAACTCGTAGCTCCGCATAGGTCCCCGACCCGCATGAGGTATTCTCGAATCATAGTCACACGCATCGCACGAGGTATACCCGCGTCGGGGCAGCTTAACCCCCGGTATATCATGTCAAGAGGTGAGTGATGTAATACTAACATAACGGCTTATCGTTAAACAACATAAGCACAATAAGAATAACCTCTTTACACAAACGTTACAGGATACTAACACACATAGCATCACAATATGTCTACTCAACAAACCATCTTACTATACCTTCCAGAAATCATTACAAGTCTTTTATAAACACATAAGTAAACCGTTCCTTTTATCTTTCTTAAGTCGTTATACCTAACTTCCCATAAAGCTAGTATAACTCTTAAGCTTTTGTTTTTTAAAAAACCAAGTATTACTCTTCTTTCAAAAATGATTCATAATTCTTTTTAAATACTTCAAGATTCTTATTATTTAGACTCAAGTCAAAAGACGTCAAGTAAATCCATGTTCAGTTAACACACGTACGTCTACCGTACTATATATATATTTTAAAATATCATGCTCAAGAGTATAGGAAGAATCACATACCTTCTCGTGAAATCCACCGCCAAGTCGAATATGTCGCGCAGAGTATCAACCTATAATAGTCAAATACGTCTATCAACGTCTAGACTACTGTAGGATAATCTAAGCAGAGGTTCTCTATTCTACGGAAAATCGGGCAAAGACTTCCTACCCAGAACTATACAAGTTCATCAGAATACACCCCATGTAAGTACAGTTCAATCTTCTTTAATTCTTCTGATGCGATTACAGTTCAATTCTCTTATGCAATACCCTTCTATGTATTTTATACTTATTTCTATACTTCTACAGTATGTATTCTCCAATTACAATGGAAGGATAAGATTATTATTTACCTCGGTAAGCCCAAAATTATCCAAGTTATAAGTCGATCCTGAGCAAGGTTTAGCTCCTAATCTGAACGCTCCAATCCGCTCCAAGAAACCCTTAGAAGTTTCTACACAACTTCTACTTACTACTTCAACCAACTATGAAGATTTCCCCAGGGTTTCGTTTAGTGACTAATGGATATAAGATAGTATTTATGGGCTTTTTGTATAGGGGTGACTTTGGAATATTATAAGATATACGGCTAGGGTATTTTGGGGATAGTAACAATACTTGGAGAGTATTTTCTACCAAGGGGGCTTTTGGCCGAGACTACTAGGAAATGGGGAGGGGTGTTTCGCTTAGCTCTCAAGAGGGGGATGAGGCTTGACGAAAGCTCTCAGGGGAAGGAGTTTTAAGACTTGAATGATGATTTGTGGATGAAGAAGTCTTCAACTCAAGGGGGGTATTTATAGGGCTTTCAAGGGCCAAGATGAAGGCAAGTGGAGGGCAAGTGGAGGGTGTGGATTTGCACAAGTGCACCCTATCCCTACTCCACAAATCACTCACAAACATTGACCCATGGTTTAGGCCACAAATTCATGCCAACCGTGCCCTCTTTGCCGTCCACTTGAGGGTGACAAGTGTCACCCTCTCGTTGGTCCAAAATATTTCATCTCTCGGAAAAATCCGCAAAAATTATAAATGTCGCAGCCGTAATTTTCCCTTCGCAAGCTTTGGAAGACGTTTCGTCGGAAAACAATTATTTTCGTGGGTTGTGCACAAATTTTCGTCCCTATGCCTACTTTAAGGCTTAAACTTTTGTACGTACGCCCTTACGTACATACTCTGGAAAATACGGGGTATAACATTCTCCCCTCCTTAGAAACATTCGTCCCGAATGTTCCTTCCCAAGACACACAACGATAAAGTTCCTCATAACCTAAACAGTTGCAAATGCCACACATGGCCACAATACAACACTTAAGCAAATATGACAATGAAAATTTACAAGTAGGAAAGTGAGTTACCTGGAGGTGTGGGGAATAGGTGAGGATACTTCTGCCTCATGTCCTCCTCAGCTTCCCACGTCATCTCCTCTCGAACTCGCTCGCCACAAGACTTTGACGGAAGCCACGCCTCGTCCGCAGACGCTTAACCCGACGATCGATTATCGCTATGGGAATCTCCTCATACGATAACCCCTGGCCACTGACATCGTCAATCGGGTGCACCCTAGATGGATCCCCGATACATCTCCTTAGTATAGAAACATGAAAAACCGGATGCACTGCCTCCAGATCGGACGGCAGATCCAACTCATAGGCAACCTTGCCTACCCTGCGGAAAATCTGATACGGCCCAATGTACCTTGGGCTGAGTTTCCCTTTCTTCCCGAATCTCATCACACCCTTCATAGGTGACACCTTCAGGAAAACCCAATCATCAACCTCGAACTCCAGATGCCGACGACGATGATCTGCATATGACTTCTGTCGACTCTGAGCTGTCAATAGCCGCTCATGGATAAGCTTCACCTTATCCACTTCCTGCTGTATCAGGTCTGATCCCACTAACTGCATCTCGCCGACATCAAACCAGCCTATCGGCGATCTGCACTTCCTCCCATTCAAGGCCTCATAAGGCGCCATCTGAATACTGGAGTGGTAGCTATTATTATACGCAAACTCAACTAGAGGCAAATGATCCTCCCAGCTACCCTATGAAGTCAATAACACAGGCTCGCAGCATATCCTCAAGAGTCTGGATGGTGCGCTCTGCCTGTCCGTCTGTCTGAGGATGAAATGCGATTCGTGCTCACCAAGGCCCCTAGACTCTTTCGAAAGACCTCGAAGTTAGCCGAACCGGGCTCCGCCGGATATGATAGAAATAGGGACTCCATGCGCCTCACGATCTCTGATGTAAAGTCCGCATAATCCTCACCAAAAGTCATCCTAATCGGAAGAAAGTGGGCTGATTTCACCTGTCGACGATAACCCGGATAGAATCATGCTTCCTCCGAGTGCGAGGTAATCCCGTGATAAAGTCCATGTTGATCACCTCTCACTTCCGTGTCGGGATCTCTATCGTCGCAATAAACCACCGTGCCTCGTGCTCTACCTTCACTGCCGACAACACGCACCGAGCCACAAACTCGCAACGCCCCTCTTCAAGCCATCCCACCAATACGGATCCGAGGTCGTGGTACATCTTGGTCGACCCCGATGGATAGAGTAACGCGCTGTGTGCTTCCCTAGAACTCCTGCCAAGTCCTCGCAATATCCGGAACACACAACTCGCCTCAAACCTTAGCACCCCATCAAGTGCTACCTCAAAAGGACCTTCCTCTCACGAAGAGTCAGACACGATACCGAGTCAAAACTGGATCCTCAAACTGTTGCCTCTTCACCTCTTCGACGATGGAAGACTCGGCAACCTCTCGAACTCGAACCCCACTGCTATCAGAACCAATCAATCGAACTCCAAGGCTCGCTAGCTGATGCAACTCGCGGACCATGCCCCTCATCTCTGGCTGCACATCTGATAGACTCCCCATCGACCTACGACTAAGAGCATCTGCCACAACATTGGCCTTCCCCGGGTGGTACAGGATATCAACATCATAATCCTTGAGTAACTCTAACCACCGTCTCTGTCGTAAGTTCAGCTCCCTCTGGCTGAAGATATACTGGAGGCTCTTGTGGTCTGTATAAATATCCACATGAACCTCATACAAATAGTGCCTCCAGATCTTCAAGACGTGAATCACCGCTGCCAACTCCAAATCATGGGTGGGATAGTTCCTCTCATGTTTCTTAAGCTGTCGGGATGCGTATGCTATAACCTTGCCCAGCTGCATCAACACACATCCGAGCCCGATGCCTGACGCATCACAATACACTACATAACCGTCTGGACCCTCTGGAAGAGTAAGAACGGGGCGCCGTCGCCTCTCTTCAAGAATCGGAAACCCCGCCACAAACATCACCATCGAAACTTAGTTGCCTTCGAGTCCCTAGTCAATGGTGCGTAGATAGAAGCAAACTTCTCCACGAACCGATAGTAACTCGCAAGGCCCAGAAGTCGCGCACTCGCCGGAGTAGTAGGTCTAGGCCAACTCCCGATCGCTCGATCTTGGCGTATCCACCCGAATACCATCGGCCCCGACAATATGCCCAAGAAAAGCCACCGGCCAACCAAAACTCACATTTGGAAAACTTGGCGTATAAGCGCTGGTCTCGAGAACTCTCAAAGATCCTCAAATGCTCCGCATGCTCCCGCTCGACCGAGAATAAACCAAGATGTCATCAATGAACACTATCACAAACGTGTCCAAAATGGCTTGAACACTCGGTTCATCAAATCCATGAATACCGCCGAGCATTGGTCAACCCGAAAGACATGACCGAACTCATAATGCCCGCACGTCCGAATGCGATCCTAGGGACATCCGCCTCTAACACGCACTGATGATAGCCCGATCGCAGATCAATCTTAGAGAAACATCTCGCACTCGCAACCGGTCGAACAAATCATCAATCCCGGGAAGGGTATTCGTTCTTAATGGTCACCTTGTTCACCGTCAGATCAACACACATGCGCGGCCCCGCCCTTCTTCTTTACGAACAATACCGCGCTTCCCTGGGGAGAAACACTAGGCCTAATGAAGCCCTTTCTCCAAAGAAATCTCTCACCGGTCCTTCAACTCTCTCAACTCGCAGTGCCATTCGTATGGCGGAATGGAAATAGCCGAGTGTCCGCAAAGACATCGATACAAAACTCTATCTCCTCTCGGGAGGGATACCGGAGGTCGCCTCAAAACACATCCGGGAACTCTCGACCATCGAATCGATCAAAATCTGGTACCGCACCTCGTGATCAAACACCCGAATGAGATGGTAGATATACCCTTCGCACCATCTTCCTAGCCTCGAGGTAAGAAATAAACCTACCCCTACGTCTGATGCTCCTCCCACTCAACAACCGGCCTCGAAACCGGAACCGCACTACTCTCTCCTCGCAGCCTACATTGGCGTAGCAAGAAGCTAGCCAATCCATACCCATGATCACATCGAATCGTCATATCCAACTCTATCAAGTTTCCAGTGGTCCGACGATCGCATACGGTCATCGGACAAGCCCTATATACCCGCCGAGCTACCATCGAATCACCCATGGCGTAGCTACCTCGAAAGTGGTCTATAGACTCGTGCTCTATCCCTATCCTACTAGCAACACGGGAGATATATAGGACAGAGTAGAACCGGATCTATCAAGGCATACACGCCACAACATGAAATCGATAAAGTACCGCGATTTACATCAGTGAGGCCTCCCGTCCCGCCATTTGGACAAGGCATAAATGCGTTCGAGGACCGCTAGAATCGGGACCGCGCCACGACTGCGCGACCTGGCCCACGAGTACCACTCGCCCGGCGAGTAATCGTAGGAGATGAAGACCCGGCGAAAGAACCAGAGGTCGACTTCACCATCCGCGCCGCTTGGCCTGACAGCTCGCAAAGTGACCCGCTGGCCGCAATCAAACAAACTCCCGAGCGCATCACAATTCCCGTAATGGGATCTACCGCATCGCCCACACCGGCGGGTGGTCCCGATCGGTTAGCACTGCGGCACCGACGCCAAGTCCCGGGCCTCGTCCGCCTCGAATATCCCGGCCGCCCCGAGGACGGTAGGAGTGCTCGAGCCGGCCGTGCGACCCAGATCGGCCGAGGCCGCCCACCCCGATAGCTACCAAAAGACCCCCGCTGCTCGCCTTCTTCGCTGTTTGTCAACCCGCGGCCCCTACGCCTCGCATCCAAGCGTACGAGCTCGCACGCGGTAATGTCCATGCCTGGCTGAAGAGCCACACACGCACAAGACTCGGCCATATAATCATCTAGCCCGGTGACGTAGCGGTGTACACTGTCCTCCATGTCTCCTACCAACGCAGGGACATATCGAGCCAACGAATCGAACTCAACGTTGTACTCCCTAATCGTAGGCCCTTCTCTGCCTCAAGAACAAAAATTTGTCGGCCCGTGCCTCCTCATCCGCGAGGCAAGAAGTGAGTGAGAAAAGCCTCCGAGAACTCGTCCCAAGTAGCTGGGGATGCGTGCTCTCCCCGGGACAACTCCCACAAGTCAAACCAGTCGAATGTGGTATCACGCAGCCGATGCAAACCGAAGATCACGGACTCGATCTCTGAAGCCTTGATCACTCGCATGATCCTCTATAACTGACGGATGAACTCCTGCGGATCATCCTCAGGTCTCGACCCGTAGAACTCTGGCGGGCTACAACTCAGAAAATCTCGTAGCCTCAAACTATCCGATCTCGGGTGAACCATGTGTATCATTGAACTAGAATCGCTGCATCCAAATTTATCCTCATATTTGGCCACGATCCCGCCGAATCGGGTCATCTCTCAGAACCCATCTCATCCGCTCCAGCCGTGGGAGGAGGCAGTCTCGGGTCTTATCACCATCGCTGCGCCCTAAACCCTATCGGCCGGGCGGCGTGGAACTCGCCGTCTGCATAGATCGGGCCTGAGCCCTCGTGACTCTGTCCTACTAGCAGCCTCCTCGCTTTGCCCTTCTGGGCCCGGTTGCCTTTACGTGAGGCATAATCGTAAAGAAAGGAACTACGTTAGAGGGGTCCAACTTATAACACAGCTCTAAGGCACGATCTCAGAGTGAGAAGAATGGAAACCAATCCTAAATATCCTATAGCATCCTGATTATTGGTGTGGTGCACAACACACCGATAATCAAGACTCTACTAGATACGGTTCAGACACTTTCCGAGGATTAATCGCCTGATACCACTTTTGTCACGACTGCCCGGCCCACATCGTGCCTTACCCGCACCCAAGTAGTCATACATCGAGTAATCTGGAATATAAAAACAAGACATGAAACAGCTTGTAAATGACACATTTTTATCCGAGAAAATGTCGCTTTTCGCATATATATATAAACAAAGCCCTAGCTTACATCCCAACTGCATAATAGACTACTGCACTTCTAAGAAGATAAACAACTATGGCGGGATAGGGCCCCGCCATACCCTGAATGTACAAAAATATCTACAACAACAGGGAGATCATACCCAAAAGTCGAGCCTCCGGAGAAGATGGAGCTCTTGACACCAAAGTAAGGATCCTAAGGATGTGGATCTAGCACTGCTTTCCTTACCGCTGCATGAACGCATCCCCAAGGAGGTCAAGATAACAGTACCAAGTATGTGAAATCAGAAAGTACTTAAAATGAAATCATATCATTTTAAAACCAATTTTACAAATATGTACGAAACAACCAATGTAACCGCACATAGTGCCACATCACAAACAAGAGTAATAATAGGTAAACTGTAACAGGTCTTTTCTAGGCTGCGAATGATCGAAGCAAGGCCAATCGCCCATAGTATCATTATGCATGCCTAATCCTGGACTCCCGCAGTCCGCATGGCCACCCAGGCACGCATGAGGTATTCCCGCATCGAGGGTAGCTACTCCGCATCGCCCCGACTCGTAGTCCGCATGTCCACATAGACCGAATGGTCACATGGACCGCACACTAACTCGAACTCGTAGCTCCGCATAGGTCCCCTGGACCCGCATGAGGTATTCTCGAATCATAGTCACACAGACTGCCTGAGGTATACCCCGCATCGGGGGGCAGCTTAACCCCCGGTATATCATGTCAAGAGGTGAGTGATGTAATACTAACATAACGGCTTATCGTTAAACAACATAAGCACAATAAGAATAACCTCTTTACACAAACGTTACAGGATACTAACACACAAAGCATCACAATATGTCTACTCAACAAACCATCTTACTATACCTTCCAGAAATCAATACAAGTCTTTTATAAACACATAAGTAAATCGTTCCTTTTATCTTTCTTAAGTCGTTATAACTAACTTCCCATAAAGCTAGTATAACTCTTAAGCTTTTGTTTTAAAAAAAACCAAGTATTACTCTTCTTTCAAAAATGATTCATAATTCTTTTTAAATACTTCAAGATTCTTATTATTTAGACTCAAGTCAAAAGACGTCAAGTAAATCCATGTTCGCTAACACACGACGCTCACCGACTATATATATATTTTAAAATATCATGCTCAAGAGTATAGGAAGAATCACATACCTTCTCGGCGAAATCCACCTGCCAAGTCGAATATGTCGCGCGCAGAGTATCAACGTATAATAGTCAAATACGTCTATCAACGTCTAGACTACTCTGTAGGATAATCTAAGCAGAGGGTTCTCTATTCTACGGAAAATCGGGCAGCACTTCCTACCCAGAACTATACAAGTCATCAGAAATACAATCCTATGTAAGTACTTCAATCTTCTTTAATTCTTCCGATGCGACATAATTCAATTCTCTTCTCGCAATACCCTTCTATGTATTTTATACTTATTTCTATACTTCTACAATATGTATTCTCCAATTACAATGGAAGGATAAGATTATTATTTACCTCGGTAAGCCCAAAATTATCCAAGTTATAAGTCAATCCTGAGCAAGGTTTAGCTCCTAATCTGAACGCTCCAATCCGCTCCAAGAAACCCTTAGAAGTTTCTACACAACTTCTACTTACTACTTCAACCAACTATGAAGATTTCCTGTGGTTTCGTTTAGTGACTAATGGATATAAGATAGTATTTCCGGGCTTTTTGTATGTGGGTGACTTTGGAATATTATAAGATATACGGCTAGGGTATTTTGGGGATAGTAACAATACTTAGAGAGTATTTTCTACCAAGGGGGCTTTTACGAGACTACTAGGAAAGGGGGGGGAAGGGGGTGTTTCGGCTTAGCTCTCAAGAGCGGGGGAGTGAGGCTTGGACGAAAGCTCTCTAGAGGGGGAAGGGAGTTTTAAGACTTGAAAGATGATTTGTGGATGAAGAAGTCTTCAACTCAAGGGGGGTATTTATAGGGCTTTCAAGGGCCAAGATGAAGGCAAGTGGAGGGCAAGTGGAGGGTGTGGATTTGCACAAGTGCACCCTATCCCTACTCCACAAATCACTCACAAACATTGACCCATGGTTTAGGCCACAAATTCATGCCAACCGTGCCCTCTTTGCCGTCCACTTGAGGGTGACAAGTGTCACCCTCTCGTTGGTCCAAAATATTTCATCTCTCGGAAAAATCCGCAAAAATTATAAATGTCGCAGCCGTAATTTTCCCTTCGCAAGCTTTGGAAGACGTTTCGTCGGAAAACAATTATTTTCGTGGGTTGTGCACAAATTTTCGTCCCTATGCCTACTTTAAGTCTTAAACTTTTGTATGTACGCCCTTACGAACATACTCTGGAAAATACGGGGTATAACAGCATGTCCCGGAATCCCACATCGTATAAGCATGACCAAGGAGTAATAAAAACAATCCAGGAATCTAACCCGTATCCTGGTCGCATGCCCCGGAATCCCACATCGTATAAGCATGTCCAAGGATCAATCATAATGGAAGCATACCCGTGGAATCCCACATCACCGCTTGCACGCCCGTAAACTCATTAACAAGACGATCGACTCCAACTGAGAGTCGCCGCAGCGTATACATATAATACTTGCACTCAAAGGCTATCACAAGCACACATAGGCAAGTTCATAAAATCTTTAGACTTTCATTATCGTACAAAAATGAATTTCATTTTATAAACTCAAGGCACTTTCGTTTTATATAAAAATCCGGGATTTTAACCCTAAGTACTACGTACTTCCATTCTTTTCAAAAGACTCCTTTTTATATAAAACCCCAAGATACTAACACCCGTAGTATCAAGACATGTCTATTTTTCAAAATAAGTTACTACACCTTTAGAAATTCATTTCAAGACTTTGAAACCAAGTAACTTAAAATTTCACAACCTAGGCAACTCATACCTATCAATCAAAATAGACAACTTTCTTAACCTTCCATAAAGCCGTTATAACTAACTTCCCATAAAACCGTTATAACTCTTTATGGTTTTAGACAAATTCATTATTTTTATAACCAAGAGACTTATACTTTTAAAACCAAGTATCATAACTTTCAAAATACTTCAAGTCTCTTAACTTTAGAAATCAAGTTTCTTAACTTTAAATCTCAAGTAACTCACACCTTTAAAACAAGTTACTTCTCTTTAAATCATGTCATTTCTTCTCTTTTAAATCAATTAAGTAAATCACCCATTTGACTCCCCTAAAGCCGTTATAACAACCTTTAGGTTTTAGAACTAAGGCACTATCCAAAAGAATTTGGAAACTACTTCCTTTTCAAGACTCTATGTACTTCAAGTAGAACACTTTCACTTATAAAAATTCAAATTTCATCAAGGTAATGGATTATAACAACTTCCAATTTAAGCATCTAAAGTACAATCAAGGAAGTATATAGAACAACTTCTATATTAGGCAATCCAAGTACAATCAAGGAAGTATATAGAACAACTTCTATATTAGGAAATCCAAGTACAATCAAGGAGTGGATCATTTAAGGAGTAGGACTTACTTACTTTACCATAAGGAATCATGCTAGAAGAAGAGGAGATGGTTCACATATCTTTTCAGCTTAATCCACAAGCTAAGTCGAATACGCCGCACGTAGAATTGTCAACCTATAATGGCCACAACACGACTGTCAATTTCTAGTTTCTAACGTAGAATGATACTAAGTATACGGTCTCTTATTTTACGGAAAATCGGGCAGCACTTCCTTTGTTTCTACGTACTTTTCAACCTTTTTCAAGGCCCGATAATCAATAACCAACATGCCACATTTAAGGCTCAATACATCAACTAATCAAAGGGGATTACACGCCTTACAATACGTGTAAAATTTTGCCCCACAATTAATATCAAGTAGTTCAATAACCAAAGCCATTCTCGGCTAACATGTACAACAATACAAAGTCCTTTCCAATTCTTTTTCAATCCAAGATCTTAGGTCTAACATGTTATATGGTCATAAACAACTTCAACAACTACAATTCCTTATTTATATAACATGCGACGACTAAACTAATAACCAAATTGAATTGTAATCTCAAAGGCTAAACATGCTAGTTTCGGATTAGGGTTCCAATATCCATAACACTTATCAAACTTCATAATATATACCTCATGCTTGCTAATATCCATAACTAAAACAATAAGTAATCTTTAATTACTAAAACGACAAGATTGTTACCTTTATAAGCCCTTATAAAATTCCATGATTCAAAGTCGCTCCTTAGCAATTCTTATCTCCTTTCCTTCACGCTCCAATCCGCTATTTGAAGCCTTTAGAATTTCACAAACAACTTCTCTTCCATTTCCAATCCAAACTTATGAAAATGACTTAGGTTTTCTCCTTGCGACTAACGTGAAAACGTCGTTTTTCCGAGATCTTTCTATTGAGATATCCTTACAATACCCTTAGGGACCTTGGGTTAAAGTCTTGTGAATAATGAACCAAAATTACAAAAAATTTGTGTGGGAAATCTCATGAACCCGAGAGCTATCTTGCTAGCACAAGGTTTCTCTAATTTTTCTAAGTGTTGAAGACTAAGTCTTGCACTAGTGTGGTATATATAACACAATGAAGGGGCAAGATAACAACATATGTGTGGCTAGGATGAAGAATATGTTATACCCCGTATTTCCAGAGTATGTACGTGAGGACGTACGTAGAAAAGTTTGATATTAAAGTAGACTTGGCCGAAAATATTTTGTGCACAACACCCGATTAGAGTCGTTTTTCGACGAAACGTTTTACTAAGCTTGCGAGGGGAAAATTTCGGCTATGTCATTTATTATTTTTGCGAATTTTTCCGAGAGACGTAACATTTTGGACCAACGAGAGGGCGACACTTGTCACCCTCAAGTGGGCGTCCAAGTGGACGATGTGGTTCACGGTTTGGGGCCTTGTTTTGGCCTTGTTTTGTGGCTTATTTTGTGCCATGTTTTGTGCCTTGTTTGGTGCCATGTTTTGTGGAGTAGGGATAGGGGCACTTGGGCACATCTTGGCCCTCCACTTGCCCCCCACATGGCTTGATCTTGTCCATTAGTTTCCCTATAAATACCCCCCCTAAGCTTGAAGACTTCTTCATCCAAAACTTCTAAGTCTTGAAAGCTCTCTTCCTCCCCCTTAGTGTAGTGTCTCGTCCAAGAGTCCCTCCCCCCCTTTTGTGAGGCCCCTTGGCCGAGAGTTTTCCCCCCCTTCTAGTGGGGTTGGCCAAGGGGTACACCCCCCCTCCTTTTGGTGTTGTCTCGCATAAATACCCCCCCCCCCCTCTTGGTAGAAATACTCTCCAAGTATTGTTACTATACCCAAAATACCTTAGCCGTATACCTTGTAGTATTCCAAAAGTTACCTCTATACGTAGAGTCCGGAAATACTACCTTATGTCCTTTTTGTCTCAAACCGAAACCCTAAGGAAAATCTTCATAGTTGGTTGAAGTGCTAGTAGAAGTTGTTTAGAAAATTATAAGGGTAGTTTGGAGCGGTCGAGCGCCTGCAGTAGGAGCTAAACGTTGCTCAGGATCGACATTTAAACTTGGATAATTATGGGCTTATCGAGGTAAATATCTTGTCTCCCTTTTGTAATTGTGTATATACTATTGAAGTATAAGAATTAAGTATAAGGTATATACAAGGAAAGTATATAAGAAGAGAATTGAATCAGATTTACATAGGATCGTATTTATGAGACTTGTGAAGTAAATTGTATACGTCCGTTAGACGATAACCTCGTGTCAAGGCTTGATAGCCTACCGATAGAGAGGAGATTTACGCGTCATGGGGAGGTGCCGCCAATTTTCTCAGAGAAAATGGAACCGAGTGTTTAGAAGTTAATGACGCCAGGCCTATATAGGTGGAAGTACTACGAGTAGCGTATTCTACTCAAGAAGAGTGGAAAAGGCTAGCAGGAGTACAAGATCGCGAGCGTATTGCTAATTGTCGATAATCGTCGCGAGGTATGTGAACCTCTTTCTATCCTTTCTAGCATGATGTTTTGTAAACTATGTAGTACGGTAGACGTACATGTGTTAAATGACTTTGGTTGGTTTAAAAATATAGGGTGTTATAATAGCTTTATGGGAAGTTAGTTATAACGACTCTATGTAGGTAGAGGAATGGTTTATCGATTGTAGAAGTTAAGAGACTTGATCTTGAAAGATAAGAGACTTAACCTAATTGACTTGATATGTAACATTTTGTTAAAAATGTTGTAAAAACTCATTCGCGAGTAATGAGTACTTGATTTTAAAAGAATAATGTTTTACTGATTTCGGAAATGAGAATAAGTATCGAACAAACCACAACAGCGCTAATAAAGGGAAATGTATTGACTAATCAAGTATTATTAAAACCAGTAGAAACCTTCATCTGCATAGAAGCTAAGATTAGACAAAATGATATTACATTTCCTAGATCATGGCTGCTGTTATAAGATTGTTATAAACAAGAATAAACTACTCACATATAAGGTATATGTTTCTCAAATTGTTTTAAAGGAGAATTATATTATTAAGTGATTAATACTATGAACTACGAAACCTTTCGAAAATGAGAAACTTGAGTAATTGAAATTAGGCAAACTTGAACGTTTGGAAAAGAATGTTGTTACTTGATTTTACAAAGAATAGTGTTTTGAATTAATTCAAAAGATAGTCACTCTATTTTTATATACTACGGGTATTGTGTGACTTTTGAGAAAGAAGCAGATATTTTAAAGAGTTCACGTATGAAGTACTTGGGGATAAAACCCGATCTTGTTAATCATATAGTAGAAAGTACCTTGTGTGAATAACTTGATTGTGTTGGTTTGTGATAGTCTTGAAATACTTTCTTGTTGATTTGATAAGTAATCATGCTAGGATGTTATGTGTTAGTATCTTGTGATGATTGTGTAAAGGGGTTTCTCGATCGCGCTTTATGTTGTTTAACTATCACCCGTTATGTTGGTATTGTACCACTCACCTCGACATGTTCCCGAGGTTGTCGCCTCCGACGCGGGTAATACTCGTGCAATCAGGTGACTATGATTCGAGGATACCTCACGCGGTCCCGGACCTACGCGAGCTACGAGAGTTCCGTGTTAGCGCGCCTATATGGTCACGCGTCTATGCGTGGCTACGCGATCGCGAGTCTAGGCGATGCCGGGAGTAGCTACCCTCGACGCGGGAATACCTCACGCGCCATCGGAGTGGCCTCATGCGAGTCGCGTAAGTTCGTGGCTAGACGCGACATTAGATATCGCGCGAGTGGCGGCTTTGATCATGCGACGCCTAGACAGATCTCATGATACGCTTTATGACCTTGTCAGATCGTGGGTTTTAGTAGTCGGCTATGCCTTCGCACTTACCCCGTGACGGTTTTATGATGACACGTGGGACTCGTGTTCAGTGTATTCTGGTGCTTTTATATCATAGATCGCCGTGGCGGAAGGTATTCCACGGGCATGATTGATGTTGTGGGCGTGAGACCCATTGTTATATTTGAGTGATGACTTTGAGGCCGTGAGTCCTGACTTGACATGACTGCTTATTTATTATGGACTGTAGTTGGTTATCATACATGTCTCCTGCTTTATATAGACTGCTATGATTTTATTTACAGTATTTTCAGTTTTACATACTTGGTACCTGTAATCGACTCCTTTCGGGGCTGCTCATGCCGCAGTAGAGGTACACCAGTGTTGATCCTCGCCATGTGGTCACGTCAGCGTTGGGAAGCTCCGCTTCTCCGAGGCTTATCTTCGTATAGTCCCCTGTTGTAGGTGCTACATTCGTGGTATGACGGCCCCGTCCCGCCGTGGTTGTCATATCATTCTTAGGTCCGTAGTAATCGTTGCAAGCGTGGTTTGTAAAAAGGATTAAACTGTTCGGTTTGACAGATTTGTATTTATATTTCTTGGAAGGTAACCGGTTGGTTGGCCTGTTTTATTATCTTATCTCTTGTTCATGTTTAAGTTTTTTTTTCCGCTGATTTTCTCTGATGTTGTATCACTAGGTGCCCGGTAAGGCACCCACGCTGCCCGGTTCGGTCCCGACAAAAGTGGTATCGTGAGCGCTTAATCCTCGGAAAGTGTCTACTGCACCGTATCTAGTAGAGTCTTGATTATCGGTGTGTTGTGCACCACACCAATAATCAGGAGGCTATAAGATATTTAGGATTGGTTTCCATTCTTCTCACTCTGAGATCGTGCCTTAGAGCTGTGTTATAAGTTGGACCCCTCTAACGGATTTATTTCCCTTACCGCTATGCCTCCGTAAGGCAACCCGCCCGTATGGCGCGGCAAATGGCGGAGTCGCGAGCAGAGTCGAGGGTTACGAGGGCACAGTCCCAATCATCACCTGGGGTGGTATTTCCTTCGGGGAGTTATGCTACGTCACCAGCCCCAGCAGAGTTTAGCACACGCAGTAAGCTCATCGCGACCATGATATATGAACCTTCGCCCAATGCATCGAACAGAGAATAGAGATTGCAAAGAGGCGACCCTGTTACTAGCTATGGATTTGGCTACCAGAGAGTATACCGTTGTACCGCGAGTCTTGATGTATATCTAAGAGAGGGTAGTGCAAGAGTAATTCTTCAGTTAGGCTTGAGCATGGCCTGTGTACGGGCTTATGCGCATCAGTAGATCGACGGGTTAACCAAGGACAACGGAAGAGGGCCAGAACAGCAAAAAACCTTTGGTAACTTTCGAGGCCAATCGCCTCACCAGCAGATTAGATACGCACATCCACCAGTGCAGAGTGGTCCTCCACAGGGTTCAGAACGTTCGGGGTAAGCCGGAGTTGGTCAGAGCTCCAGAGCTTCCGGTTCACAGCTATACGTAGGTTCCAAACACCAATTCAGTTTTTCCTCAAGATTCACACAGGATGCACGCCATCCCGGGAATGTCATCTTTAGTTGGTACTTGTTTTACTCGCGCCGTCGTGGCACGTGGTCGAAAGAATGTCCTAGTAGGAGGGATGTAAGTAGGAGGACTCACCTTCATGATCAAGTGACCGCCCATCATCTTCCTACGGCTATGCCCACTGGCAAGGTGTTTGATTAGAACGACAGAGGGGAGTGAAGCAGTAGATACAGGTATATCCTTAACCCTCTAGAGATATAGTTGTGTGATAAGATGGGTATATCTTAAGAGTTATGTTCAGATGACATAGTGTTAATTGTGATTAGAGATCATGATTAGTTAAAAGGGTAAGATTGGGGATAAGGAAAGTGGGAGCCTTAGAGTTTATACGTGGAGACCTTAGAGGTAAGGCCATCTCGAGTAAAGAGGTATTTTATGTTTGACTTTGTCGGAGTACATAGTGCACGTGAGCTATGTTTGGGATAAGTCCTGGCAGTGTGGAATGAAAGAGGGTAGTTGAGCTAAGACCGCCAGGTTTTCGTAACGTGATTAGTGAGATTGTTCCGATCGGGAACAAGTGTTTTACGCGAGTGGGTCGGGTTGAGGCTACGCGCGTCAACCCGCGACTGCTTTTACGCGGGTCGGGCCAGGTGGTCCCGCCAGTGGTAGGTCACGAGGTGTTAGGCCCAAGTTTAGTTAACCAACGACGAGTTCGTGGACGCGTTCGACCAAGATGGCCGCCGACGGGTCACCATCGTGTCTTTCACCAGACCGTTGCTTGGCGGTGATGTTATATCAGAAAGGTTGTAAGGCTGCACGGGGTGCCTACCTTCACCTTATGATGCATGGAGCCTGTGTTACGCTTATTTCTTTTTCCTAAGTTTTACCAGCAGGTTAGGAACTCAGCGAGTCTCCAGACGCATTCGCCTCGCCGATTTGATTTCAGGGTAGCGCGAGGATTGTTGCCTCCTGTTAGGGAGTGTTTCATAGCTACCATTTCAGTATTCGAATGTTGCTTTATGACGCCTTGTAGGGGCGGAAGTGTAAGTTGTCGGTCGATTGGTTCGATGTTGGCAAAGTTCAGATAGTTGGTTCATACTTGTTTCAGCAGGATGTGGATAGGGTGTGACGAGTTTTGAGAACAGAGGAAACTTAGCCCGAGTTACTTTGGGCCTTTCTGATCATGTGAAGAATAGGCCAGGTTGCCTATAAGTTGGCATTACCCTCCGACGTAGGGAGCAGTACGTCCGGTCTTTCATGTTGTTATATTCGGAAAGTATCGAGATCCATCCAGTGTTCCCGCTAATGATGATCAAGTCGAGGTAGTAACCTGCAGAGTTTTGAAATCAAGCAAGAATGCAAATGTGGTAAGTTATGAGAAGGGTTTGGGTGTACGAGAAGCGGTACGACGAGTAAGGAAGCGAGCACGTGTTAAGAATATAGAGTGACCATTTCTTTGTAAAGTGAAGCGCTGGGGAGTATATTTTAGACCTCGGGAGCTTTTGTAATGCTAGAGTGATTCCTCGTAGACTTGAATTAAGTATTTGCGCGCAGTGTTATGTTATGGCCAGTACGCATGATTGTTTTTGGTAAGTATAGTAGTGAAGACTATACGCACTTGTGTTTTGAGGTTTAGAAGGAACATTCGGACGAATGTTTCTGGCGAGGAGAATGTTATACCAGATTTCCGCAGTATGCACGTGAGGACGACGTAGAAAAGTTTGATATTAAAGTAGACTTGCCAAAAATATTTTGTGCACAACACCCGACAGAGTCGCTTTTCGACTAAACGCTTTACTAAGCATGAGGAAAATTCCGCTATGTCATATATTATTTTTGCGAATTTATCCGAGAGACGAAACATTTTGGAACAACGAGAGGGCGACACTTGTCACACTCAAGTCGCCGTCCAAGTGGACGATGTGGTTCACGGTTGGGTGCCTTGTTTTGGCCTTGTTTTGGCTTATTTTGTGCCATGTTTTGTGCCTTGTTTGGTGCCATGTTTTGTGGAGTAGGATAGGCACTTGGGCACATCTGCCCTCCACTTGCCCCCACATGGCTTGATCTTGTCCATTAGTTTCCTATAAATACCCCTAAGCTTGAAGACTTCTTCATCCAAAACTTCTAAGTCTTGAAAGCTCTCTTCCTCCCCCTTAGTGTAGTGTCTCGTCCAAGAGTCCCTCCCCTTTGTGAGGCCCCTTAGACGAGAGTTTTCCCTTCTAGCTGGTTGGCAAGGGTACACCCTCCTTTTGGTTTTGTCTCGCATAAATACCCCCCCCCCCCTCTTGGTAGAAATACTCTCCAAGTATTGTTACTATACCCAAAATACCTTAGCCGTATACCTTGTAGTATTCCAAAAGTTACCTCTATACGTAGTCCTAAATACTACCTTATGTCCTTTTTGTCTCAAACCGAAACCCTAAGGAAAATCTTCATAGTTGGTTGAAGTGCTAGTAGGTTGTTTAGAAACTTCTAAGGGTTGTTTGGAGCGGGTTGAGCGCCTGCAGTAGAGCTAAACGTTGCTCAGGGATCGACATTTAAACTTGGATAATTATGGGCTTATCGAGGTAAATATCTTGTCTCCTTTGTAATTGTGTATATACTATCAAGTATAAGAATTAAGTATAAGGTATATACAAGGAAAGTATATAAGAAGAGAATTGAATCAGATTTACATAGGATCAGATTTACTGAGACTTGTGAAGTAAATTGTATACGTCCTGTTAGACGATAACCCCCTGTGTTGGCTTGATAGCGGCCTCGATAGATGAGGAGATTTACGCGTTGCGGGGGGAGGTGCCGAATTTTCGTAGAGAAATGGAACCGAGTGTTTAGAAGTTAATACGCCGTGGCCTATATAAAGGAAGATTTCACGAGTAGCGATTCTACTCAAGAGTGGAAAAGGCTAGCGATGAGTACAAGATCGCGAGCGATTGCTAATTGTCGATAATCGTCGCGAGGTATGTGAACCTCTTCCTATCCTTTCTAGCATGATGTTTTGTAAACTATGTAGTACGTAGACGATACGTGTTAAATGACTTTGGTTGGTTTAAAAACATAGGGTGTTATAATAGTTTTATGGGAAGTTAGTTATAACGACTCTATGTAGGTAGAGGAATGGTTTATCGATTGTAGAAGTTAAGAGACTTGATCTTGAAAGATAAGAGACTTAACCTAATTGACTTGATATGTAACATTTTGTTAAAAATGTTGTAAAACCTCATTCGCGAGTAATGAGTACTTGATTTTAAAAGAATAATGTTTTACTGATTTCGGAAATGAGAATAAGTATCGAACAAACCACATCAGCGCTAATAAAGGGAAATGTATTGACTAATCAAGTATTATTAAAACCAGTAGAAACCTCCATCTGCATAGAAGCTAAGATGAGACAAAATGATATTACATTTCCTAGATCATGGCTGCTGTTATAAGATTGTTATAAACAAGAATAAACTACTCACATATAAGGTATATGTTTCTCAAATTGTTTTAAAGGAGAATTATATTATTAAGTGATTAATATTATGAACTACGAAACCTTTCGAAAATGAGAAACTTGAATAATTGAAATTAGGCAAACTTGAACGTTTGGAAAAGAATGTTGTTACTTGATTTTACAAAGAATAGTGTTTTGAATTAATTCAAAAGATAGTCACTCTATTTTTATATACTACGTATCAGGTGACTTTGAGAAAGAAGCAGATATTTTAAAGAGTTCACGTATGAAGTACTTTGGGGATAAAAACCCGATCTTGTTAATCATATAGTAGAAAGTACCTTGTGTGAATAACTTGATTGTGTTGGTTTGTGATAGTCTTGAAATACTTTCTTGTTGATTTGATAAGTAATCATGCTAGGATGCTATGTGTGTTAGTAAGATCTTGTGATGATTGTGGAAAGCGGTTTCCTCGATCGCTCTTATGTTGTTTAACTATCACCGTTATGTTGGTATTGTACCACTCACCTCGACATGTTCCCGAGGTTAAGCCGCCTCCACGCGGGTAATACTCAGCACCTGCGACTATGATTCGAGGATACCTCACGCGGTCCCGGACCTACGCGAGCTACGAGAGTTTCGTGTAGTGCGCGCCTATATGGTCACGCGGTCTATGTGACACGCGGATCGCGAGTCCAGCGACGCCGGGAGAGCTACCTCGACGCGGAATACCTCACGCGCCATCGAGTGGCATGCGAGTCGTGGAAGTTCTGTGGCTAGACGCGACATTAGATACCGCGCGAAGCCGGGCCTTTGATCATGTGACGGCCTAGACAAATCTCATGATACGCTTTATGACCTTGTCAGATCGTGGTTTTAGTAGTCGGCTATGCCTTCGCATTTACCCCGCACGGTTTATGATGACACAGCGGACCCGTGTTCGTGTGTATTCCTTGGTGCTTTTATATCATAGATCGCCACTGGCGAAGGTATTCCACGCATGATTGATGTTGTGGCGTGAGACCCATTGTTATATTTGAGTGATGACTTGAGGCCGCGAGTCCTCGACTTGACATGACCGCTTATTTATTATGGATCGTAGTTGTTATCATACATGTCTCCCGCTTTATATAGATCGCTATGATTTCATTTACTGATTTTCGGGCCACATACTTGGTACCGTTGTAATCGACCTCCTTCGGGGCCGCGCTCATGCCGCAGTAGAGGTACACCGTTGTTGATCCTCGCCATGTGGTCACGTCAGCGTTTGGGAAGCTCCGCTTCTCCGAGGCTTATCTTTGGTATAGTCCTCGTTGTTGTAGGTGCTTCGTTATACCCCGTAGTTCCCGGTATGTATGCGAGGACGCACGCACGAGAATACGCATGTAAAGATTGGAAAGGAAGAAAGAGGTGATTTTTCCACTAAAAGTTTCCGTTTTGTGAAGGAAAAGGTTCGTTAATGGGAATTGATTCTGATTTGGTATTCGGACTTCTGGAATATTAGAAAAATATGGAATTTTATTTTCGAATGGTCACGTGGGCCCACGGAGAAATTTACTTTTGGGGGCCCACTTTGTTTTGAGATTTTGGCCATTGTGGATATTTTCGAAGATGTTTTATTTTGGGCCAATAGGAGGGTGACACGTGTCACCCCGCCAGTGGCTGGCCGAATGGCATTTGTGCACAACACCCTGCTAGAGTCGTTGACTAAACGCTTTACATAACTTGAGAGGAAAATTCGACTATGTCTTTTCTTATTTTTATGGATTTTTCCGAGAGACGGAACATTTTGGACCAACGAGAGGGCGCACTTGGCACCCTCTCATCAGTGGGCAAAGTGGCGCACTGGACGATTTGGGGTGTCAGTGGTAGATATTTTTGCAGATATTTGCAGGGTTTAAGGAGTAGGGACTAGGGGCACTGGGCATATCTGCCCTACACTTGTGTAGCACTTGGCTAGATCTTGCCATTGGTTGCCTTGGCTTGTAGTATAAATACCCTCCCTTTGATGAACTTCTTCATCCATAAATTTGCCTAAGTCTCAAAGCTCTCCTTCTCCCTCCTCAGGTTGAGTTCGCCATGGCCTCCTCGGTCGAGAGCACCCTCTGTGGGTGCTAGCCGAGAGTGTACCCCCCCCTAGCCTAGTTGCTTTCGTATGATACCCCCCTTGGTGGTGTAGAAATACTCTCTAAAGTATTGTTATAATGCCCAAATTACCTTAGCCGTATACGTTGTTGTATTCTAAGGTTATACCTATACGAAAAGCCCGTAAATACTATTATACTTCCCGTCCACTACAAAACCAAACCCTAGGAAAATCTCCATAGTCCGTCGAGTATTGTGTAGTTGGTTAGAACTTCTAAGGGTGGTTTAGAATGGTCGAGCGCCTGAGTTGAGCTAAACGATTGCCCAGATCGACTTTATACTTGGATAATTATGGGCTTATCGAGGTAAATATCTTGTCCTCTATTGTAATTGGAAATTACATGTTGTTAGAATATATAGTTGAAGTATACTATATATAGAATCAACGTGGTTAGTTGGCAATGTCTTTTGACTTAAGCTCAAGAATCGAACTAAATCAGACATGAGACTTGTAGTAGTACCGTGGAGTAGAATTGTACCCGTCGTTAGATGTATAACCCCCTCGGTTGGGTTGGTAGCCGCCCCCGTTAGAGGAGATTTACGCTGCCATGTGAGGTCGCCGAATTTTCGGTAGAATGTTCGCGATAAGGTCTAAATGTTAATGTCGCCGTGGCCTTATAGGTCAAGTACTACGTGGTGCGTTCTACTTGGCTTAAGAGTAGCCGACATTGGGAGTACTGAGCGCTTTTGCTATTAGTCGATACTGCCGCGAGGTATGTGAACCTCTTCCTATCTCTTCTAGCATGATATGTGTGAACTATGTAGTACTAGAGACGCATGTACTAAAATGTATTTGATTGGTGTAAAACATAAAGTGTTATAACGGCTTTATGGGAAGTTGGTTATAACAGCTTTATGCTGGTAAGAAAATACATGTGGTTTTTAAAAAGGTAATTGATTTGAACTATAACTAGCTTGTTATGTGTTAATAAAGAACTCAAGTATTTCAAAAGAGTTTTGAATCATTTTGAGAGTTAAGTAATACTTGATTTGTTTTGAAAACTTAAGAGTTATACTAGCTTTATGGAAAGTTAGGTATAACGTCTTAAGAATGTTTTATCGATTTTGGAAATCAGAATATGTATCGACAAACCATCGCAGCTAATTAAAAGGAAATGTTTTGACAGATTAAGTATTATTAAAACCAAGAGAAACTTCCATCCGCATAGAAGCTAAGATTTAGACAAAATGATATTTCCTAGATCATGGTCATTGTAATAAGATTGTTGTAAACAAGAATATCCTACTCACATATAAGACTTATGTTTCTCGATAGTTTAAAAGAGAATTATATTCTTAAATGAATAAGACTATGAACTACTTAAACCTTTCTAAATAAGAAACATGAACATTTGAAATTAGGCAAACTCGACGCTTGGAAAATAATGTCATACTTGAGTTTTACAAAGAGAAGTGTTTTGATTTACTTCAAAAGATAATCACTATATTTTCATATACTACGTATTGTGTGACTTTTGTGAAAGTAACGATCTTTTAAAGAGTTAATGTATGAAGTACTTTGGGGATAAAACCCGAACTTGTTAGCATATAGTAGAAAGTACCTCGTGGTGTATAACTTGATTGTGTTGGTTTGTGATAGCCTTGTAATACTTTCTTGTTGATTTGATAAGTAAACATGCTAGACGCTACGTGTGTTAGTATCTTGTGATGTTTGTGTAAAGGGTTTTTCCTTTGTTGTGCTTATGTTGTTTAACGATAAGTCGTTATGATAGTATTATACATCACTCATCTCGAGATGATTCCGGTTAAGCCGCCTCCGACGCGGGTAGACTCAGTGGTCGATGGACCTATGATTCGAGACTACCTCACGCGGGTCCAGGGGCCTATGCGAATCGCGGAGTTCCGTGTTAGACGCGCCTTGTGGTCACGCGGTCCTCGCGCTACGCGACGGCGAGTCCAGACGCCGCCGGGAGTAGCTACCTCGACGCGGGTTATACCTCACGCGCCGACCGATTGGCCTACGCGAGTCGCGAAAGTTCCGTGGCTAGACGCGCACATTAGATATCGCGCAAGTGGTCGCTTTGATCATGTGACGGCCTAGACAGATCTTATGATACGCTTCATGACCTTGTTGGTACCGTGGCGTTAGTAGTCGGCTATGCCTTCGCATTTACCCCCGACGTGTTATTATGGCACGTGGGACTCGTGTTCATGTGTGGTCCTCGGTGCTTTTATATCATAAACCGCCAGATGAGGAAGGTATTCCACGCATGATTGATGCGGGCGTGAGACCCATTGTTATATTTGAGTGACGACTGAGGCGTGAGTCCCCGACTTGACACGATCGCTATTATTGTGAATCGTAGTTTGGTTATCATACATGTCTCCCGCTTTATAGACTATTATGATTTCATTTACGATTTTTAGTTTCACATACTTGCACTGCCAGATCGACCTCCTTCGGGCCGAGCGATAAAAGAGGCCAGAGCCTCTCACTGAATGTGCCCAACCGTGGCTCTCCGTATGGCACATCCTCGGAAGGGCCGTTGGGCATGCCTCGTGGATCGCAAGAGCCCTGCACACTTTGTACAAAGTGGTATCGAGCGCTTAATCCTGAAAGTGTCTATGCATCGTATCCAGCAGTTTGATTATCGGTGTTGTGCACCACACCAATAATCGTGAGGCTATAGGTATTTAGGATTGGTTTCTATTCTTCTCACTCGAGATCGTGCCTTAGAGCCGTGTTGTAAGTCGACCCTCCGACGAAATTATTTCTTATCGCTATGCCTCCGCAGGGCAACCCGCCTGTGAGGCGCGCACCGGCGGAGCCGCGAGTAGAGTTCGAGGGTTACGTGGGCACAGCCCAATTATCACCTTGACGGTGCTTCATTCGGGATTTCGCGACGCCACTAGCCCCAAAGAAAGTTTAGCACGGGCGGCAGCTTCCTACCGCGCCATGATATTTGAACCTTCGCCTACGACCAGAACAGAGAATATGGATCGCAAAGAGGCGACCTGCATTAGCTATGGATTTGGCTACCAGAGAGTATACCGATGTATCGCGAGTCTTGATGACTACCTAAGAGAGGTCAGGCAAGAGTAATTCTTCATTGGTTGAGCATGGCCTCGTGTACGCTTATGTACAGCAGCCGAAAAACGTAGAGATCGACGGGTTAACCAAGGATGCAGAGAGGCCAGAGCAGCAGGTCCTTCAGAACTTTCAAGTAGTATACCTTAAGTGCTATGTTCCGATAGCGGTGTGGTAGTTGTGATTAGAAATCATGGTGGGTTAACCGAGTAAGATTTGGGGGATGAAGGTGCGAGCCTTAGAGTGTTATACGCATGCACCTTAGAGGCGCCATCTCGAGTAAAGGTGTAGTGTTATGTTTGATCCTCATCTGAGTGCATAGTGCACGTGAGCTATGTTTGGGATAGGTCCCAAGTGGTATGAAATGAAAGAGGTAGTTGAGCTAAGAAGACCGCTAGGTTTTCGTAACATGTTTAGTAAAATTGTTCCTTCGGGAGATAGTATTTTCGCGCCACGTCGGGTTGAGGCACGCTGCGTCAACCCGCGCATGTTTGGTGCGGGTCTGCCGCGTGGTCCCGCCAGTGGTAGGGTCACGAGGGTGTTAGGCTCGAGTTTAGTTAACTAGCGCACGAGTTCGTGGATGCGCTCGACCGCTGGTCGGTCGACGGGGCAGCCCATCGTGTTCTTCGGCCGACCGCTCACTCTGGCAGTTGTTGATTTATCGTAAAGGTTGTAAGGCTGCACGGTGCCTACCTTCACCTTATGGCGCATGCGGAGCCTGTGTTACTACTGCTTTTGTTTCGGAAGTTTTACCAGCAGGTTAAGGACTCAGCAGTCTCAGACCGCATTCGCCTCGCCAGCGCTGGATTTCGTGGTAGTTGCGAGGATTGTTGTCTCCCGTGGAGGGAGCGTTAAGCTACCATTTCGTGTTCGGATGTCGCCACGGCCTTGTAGGGCGTAAGTGTAAGTCACGGCCGATTGGTTCGATGTTGGCAAGGTTCGCATACTGTTCAGCTTGTTCCAGCAGATCGTGGATAGGAAAAGCTCATCTAGAAGAAGTTCGCACTCGAGGAATCGCGGCGATAATCGGCGACGACGCCAGAGTTCAGCCGACGGTCGGTCTTCGAAAGTACCACCGGACAGGTGTGACGAGTTGTGGAAACAGTATGAACTTAGCCCGAGTTACTTGGGCCTTTGAGTTCATATGAAGAATAGGCCAGTTGCTTATATATGTTAGCAATTGCCGTCCGACTTGTGAGGCAAGACGTCCGGCCTTTTTGTATTGTTATGTTCGAAAGTATCAAGATCCATCCGAATCGTTCCCGATAATGATGCCCACGTAAAGAGATAGTAACCCCAGTTTTGGAAACTAAAGCAGATCGTAAATGTGGTGCGGTTCGAGCACGATACCTTCAGTGATCGTGACGCACTCGGCACCATTTGTCGGGTCGTCTGAGCTAGCTCGCGCAAAGTGACAAAAGTGTATTTGTGGTGATGTTAGAGGTGTTTCCTCGTAGACTTGGATATAAGTATGTTGCGCAGTATTTTCTCGTGGCCGTGTAATGGCGTGATTGTTTCGTAAGCATGTTGAAGACTATAATCGGCGCACGATGTTTTGAGACTTAGAATGAACATTCGGACGAATGTTTCTGGGGGAAGAATGTTATACCCCGTAGTTCCCGGTATGTATGCGAGGACGCACGCACGAGAATACGCATGTAAAGATCGGAAAGCGAAGAAAGAGGTGATTTTTCCACTAAAAGTTTCCGCTTTTGTGAAGGAAAAAGGTTCGTTAACGGGAATCGATTCCCGTGATTTGGTATTCTGACTTCCCGAATATTAGAAAATATGGAATTTTATTTTCGAAATGGTCACTGGGCCCACGGAGAAATTTACTGCTTTGTGGGCCCACTTTGTTTTCTAGATTTTGGCCATCAGGATATTTTCTAAGATGTTTTATTTTGGGTTAACAGAGGGTGACACGTGTCACCCCGCCAGTGGCTCGGGCCGAATGGCATTTGTGCACAACACCCTGCTAGAGTCGTTTTCGACTAAACGCTTTACATAACTTCAGAGAGGAAAATTCGCTATGTCTTTTCTTATTTTTATGGATTTTTCCGAGAGACTAACATTTTGGACCAACGAGAGGCTGCACTTGGCACCCTCTCATCAGCGGGCAAAGTGGGCGACTGGACGATTTGGGGCCAAGTGGTAGATATTTTTGGTAGATATTTGCAGGGTTTTACGAGTAGGACTGCGGGGCACTTGGGCATATCTCGCCCTACACTTGTGTAGCACTTGGCTAGATCTTGCCATTGGTTGGCCTTGGCTTGTAGTATAAATACCCTCCCTTTGATGAACTTCTTCATCCATAAATTTGCCTAAGTCTCAAAGCTCTCCTTCTCCCTCCTCAGGTTGAGTTCGCCAAGGGCCTCCTCAGGTCGAGAGCACCCCTCAGGGTGCTAGCCGAGAGTGTACCCCAGCCTAGTTGTTGCGTATGATACCCCCTCAGGTGTAGAAATACTCTAAAGTATTGTTATAATGCCCAAATTACCTTAGCCAGATACCTTGTTGTATTCTAAGGTTATACCTATACGAAAAGCCCGTAAATACTATTATACTTCCCGCTACCACAAAACCGAAACCCTAGGAAAATCTCCATAGTCCGTTGAGTATCAGGTGGTTGGTTAGAACTTCTGGCGGTGGTTTAGAGCGGTCGAGCGCCTGAGTCGAGCTAAACGATTGCCCAGATCGACTTTATACTTGGATAATTATGGGCTTATCGAGGTAAATATCTTGTCCTCTATTGTAATTGGAAATTACATGTTGTTAGAATATATAGTTGAAGTATACTATATATAGAATCAACGTGGTTAGTTGGCAATGTCTTTTGACTTAAGCTCAAGAATCGAATCGAATCAGACATGGAGACTTGTAGTAGTACCGTGAGTAGAATTGTACCCGTCGTTAGATGTATAACCCCCGGTTGGCTTGGTAGCCGCTAGAGGAGGAGATTTACGCCGTCATGGGGAGGTGCCGCCAATTTTCTAGAATGTTCTCGCGATAAGGTCTAAATGTTAATAAGTCACTTGTGGCCTTATAGGTCAAGTACTACGTGGCGCGCTCTACTTGGCTTAAGGAGTAGCCATACTGGGAGTACTTGAGCGCTTTGCTATTAGTCGATACTGCCGCGAGGTATGTGAACCTCTTCCTATCTCTTCTAGCATGATACGTGTGAACTATGTAGTACGGAGACGCATACACTAAATGTATTTGATTGGTGTAAACATAAAGTGTTATAACGGCTTTATGGGAAGTTGGTTATAACGGCTTTATGTTGGTAAGAAAATACACGTGGTTTTTAAAAGGTAATCGATTTGAACTATAATCGCTTGTTATGTGTTAATAAAGAACTCAAGTATTTCAAAAGAGTTTTGAATCATTTTGAGAGAAGTAATACTTGATTTGTTTTGAAAACTTAAGAGTTATACTAGCTTTATGGAAAGTTAGGTATAACGCCTTAAGAATGTTTTACCGATTTTGGAAATCGAATATGTATCGACAAACCATCGCAAATGCTAATAAAAGGAAATGTTTTGACAGATTAAGTATTATTAAAACCAAGAGAAACTTCCATCCGCATGTAAGCTAAGATGAGACAAAATGATATTTCCTAGATCATGGTCATTGTAATAAGATTGTTGTAAACAAAAATATCCTACTCACATATAAGACTTATGTTTCTCAGATAGTTTAAAAGAGAATTATATTCTTAAATGAATAAGACTATGAACTACTAAACCTTTCTAAATAAGAAACATGAACATTTGAAATTAGGCAAACTTGACGCTTGGAAAATAATGTCATACTGAGTTTTACAAAGAGAAGTGTTTTGATTTACTTCAAAAGATAATCACTATATTTTCATATACTACGTATTGTGTGACTTTTGTGAAAGTAACGATCTTTTAAAGAGTTAATGTATGAAGTACTTGGGGATAAAACCCAACTTGTTAGCATATAGTAGAAAGTACCTTGTGTGTATAACTTGATTGTGTTGGTTTGTGATAGCCTTGTAATACTTTCTTGTTGATTTGATAAGTAAACATGCTAGATGCTACGTGTTAGTATCTTGTGATGTTTGGTAAAGGGGTTTTTCCTTTGTTGTGCTTATGTTGTTTAACGATAAGTCGTTATGATAGTATTATACATCACTCATCTCGAGATGATTCCGGTTAAGCCTCCGACGCGGGTAGACTCAGCGGTCGATGGACCTATGATTCGAGACTACCTACGCGTCCAGTGGGCCTGCGCGAATCGCGGAGTTCCGTGTTAGACGCGCCCTTGTGGTCACGCGGTCCTTGTGGCTACGCGACGGCGAGTCCAGACGCCGCCGGGAGTAGCTACCGACGCGGGTTATACCTCACGCGGGCCGACCGATTGGCCTACGCGGAGTCGCGGAAAGTTCCGTGGCTAGACGCGCACATTAGATATCGCGCAAGTGGTCGCTTTGATCACGTGACGGCCTAGACAGATCTTATGATACGCTTCATGACCTTGTTGGTACCGGTGTTAGTAGTCGCCATGCCTTCGCACTTACCTCAGACGCAGTTATTATGGCACGTGGGGACCCGTGTTCATGTGTGTTCTCGTGCTTTTATATCATAACCGCCAGCTGGCGAAGGTATTCCACGCATGATTGATGTTGGGCGTGAGACCCATTGTTATATTTGGGTGATGACTTGAGGCGCGAGTCCTCGACTTGACACGATCGCTATTATTGTGGAATCGTAGTTTGGTTATCATACATGTCTCCCGCTTTATAGACTATTATGATTTCATTTACGATTTTTAGTTTCACATACTCTGCACTCAGATCGACTCTTCGGGGCCGCTCACGCCGCAGTAAAGGTACACCGCCATTGATCCTCGCTCTGTGGTCACGTCATTGCTTGGTAAAGCTCCGCTGTTCGAGGCTTATCGCCGTATAGTTCCTCGTTGTCAGTGGTTTACATTCGTGGTATGGCGGGCCCCGTCCCGCCATTGTTGTCGATAATTTCTGTAGGTCCAGTAGAATCGCCAAGGCGTGGTTTGTAAAAGGATTAAAACTGCTCATGTTGGAAAAAGTCGTTATTTATATTTATGCCGAAAGGCAAGTTTTTCTCGATTATTGTTTCATATTTCATAATATGTCTTGCATTGTTTTATGTTCCATTGACACTGATGTTGTATCACTAGGGTGCCCGGTAAGGCACTACCACGCCCGATCGGGTCGTGACACTTACGCTCGTGGTATGACGGCCCCGCTCCGTGGTTGTCATATCATTCTTAGAGGTCTGTAGTAATCGCTGCAGGCGTGGTTTGTAAAAGGATTAAACCGTCGGTTTGAAAGATTTGTATTTATATTTCTTGGAAGGTAACCGTTTGGTTGGCCTGTTTTATTATCTTATCTCTTGTTCATGTTTAAGTTTTTATTTCCGCTGATTTTCTCTGATGTTGTATCACTAGGGTGCCCGGTAGGCACTACCACGCCCGGTTCGGTCGTGATGTAATATTTAATATCTACACAAGTGGCAAGTTGACTAAGTCAATTATCTCAAGCTTTGCAAGACTTGATCATCTACATAGGTCAATGACCATAAAACCCTTGCCCATTTTCATCCAAGACCATGTGTGGGGGTGACACGTGTCGCCCTCCCATTCGTCCATAAAATTACGTAACCCTCGTGTGCCCCACAAAACGTAAAATTTCTCGGGTGGGCCCTACGTGACAAAATCCGTAAAAATAAATTTTCACAATGTTAAAAAGTTTCATACTCCTCAAATAATGCATTTTGAGAATCTAATTCTCATCAACGAACATTTTTCCTTTCCGACGTTCGGAAGATTTTCCTTCGGAAAAACAATTCTTTCTTTCGTACCAATTTTCAAGTCTTGATTCCTTACGTACATTCTCTTAAACATGTCCTTGAATTACGGGGTGTAACATCCTTCCCCCCTTAGAAACATTCACCCCCGAATGTTCTTAGTCGGTTGTCAAGCTATACAAACTCCGGCATAGTCCCTTTACTATACCTATCAATCAATACTCCACAAGACCAATGATGCCACACATGGCCACCACATAACATACGTAAACATATCAATGGACCTTCCATCCGCGGTCCCTACTCACAAAACTCGAAGGTTACAGTCTTATTGAAAACGGAATCTGTTAGATGTTCCTTTCTTTTTCCCGCATAAAGGGATGGCCCTGTCGTATTCTAAGTCATGGGACTAACACTATCTGATTCCTTCAGTCGAACTCCCACTCAGCTAACTGATGTGTTCCCTCGTTTTACTTCCCTTCTCTGTCTTACTTAGTCACCAAACTAGTTGGGACATGAACTTATAATCTGCCTAACTTAGTTTACCAACCGGTGTAAACTCTAATACTAGTAGCATCTCAATCACGAGCACCTATGGACAGTGTTACTGAACCTAAGGCGTGTGTATCATTACAATTAACCTCCACTCATGGCCTAAAAGGAATTTTCTCTACGCATTTTCATTACTCATAACTATAATGTCACGACCCATTCCGGGGCCCGTGACTGGTGCCTTACCGGGGCACCCAAGTAGTCATACATCAGAGTAATCAGCGGAAACATAAAGCAAGACATAAAATAGTTTATAAAACAAGACACAGATTTTGTGAGAAAACATCGCTTTCTAAGATATATATATATAATCATGTTTTAGCGATACATCCGACAATCGCATAACATGACTATGCACTTCTAAGGAAATATACCACTATGGCGACAGGCCCCGCCATACCCCGATCAGACAAAAACTATCTACAACAGTGAGATCATACCAAAAGTAGAGCCTCCAAGAGATGGAGCTCCGACACCAACGTAGATCCTAAGGATGCGGATCTAGCACTGCCGCCCTTACCGCAGATGTAACGCAGCTTCAAGGAGGTCAAGATAACAGTACTAAGTATGCTAAATCAGAAAGTACTTAAATGAAAACATATCATTTTTAAAACCGCTTTACAAATATGTATGAAACAACCAAGGAAACCGCACGTAGTGTCACATCATAAACGAGATCAACAATAGTAATCAGAATAGGTCTTGTCTAGGCCGCGAATGATCGAAACAGGCCACTCGCCCATATCATCATTCCGCAAGCCTAACTCGACTCCCGAGTCCGCATAGGCCACTCACGGGCCCGCATGGTGTAACCCCGCATCGAGGGTAGCTACTCCCGCATCGCCCCGACTCGCCGTCCGCATGGCCACTGCATCGCATGAGGCATAACCCCGCATACTAACTCGAACTCTCAGAGTTCGCATAGGCCCCCGACCCGCATGCAGGTATTCTCGAATCACGGTCCTGCATCACCGAGTCTACCCCAGACGGAGGGCCTTAACCCCAGATCATCTCAAGAGGTGAGTGATAGTATACTAACATAACAACTTATCTTTAAGTAACATAAGCACAACAAGGATACTCACCTATACAAACGTTACAAGATACTAACACACATAGCATCATATCATGTCTACTTTATCAAACCATCTTATTATTCTTTTCACAATATAAGTCTGTTATAACACATAGGCAAACTTGTTTCTTTTATCAATCTTAAGTGGTTATACTTACTTCCCATAAAGCTAGTATAACTCTTAAGCTTCTGTTTCAAAAACCAATTAGTTCTCTTCTGTTTAATAAATGGTTCAGTAGTCCCTTTTGAAATGTTTTCGCTTCTTATTATTCAGCTTAAGCCACAGGCATCACAGACGTATTATTCAGTGCTTAAGCCGTGAGGCATTGCCGTAAGTATTATTCGATTAACACATGTACGCTCACCGTACTATATACATATTGTAAAATATCATGCTTTAGGAAGAATCACATACCTTCTCGGCGAAATCCACCTGCCAAGTCGAGTATGTCGCGCGCAGAGAATCAGCCTATAATGGTCACAGATATCTATCAAAGTCTAGACTATTCTGTAGGTCAATCTAAACAGAGGGTCCTCAATTCTACGGAAAGTCGGGCAGCACAACCCTACCCTGAGCTATATAAGTTCATCAGAAAACAAATTCTATGTAAGTACAGTCAGATATTCTTCTTTATACCCTTCTAAGGTGTTACAGCTCAATTCTATTCCTTAACAACCTTCTAAGTATTTATACTTATTCTTATACTACAACAAGATATAAATTCTAATTCGTAAGAGGGTTAGGATTAGTTACCCTGTAAGCCCAATAATATCCTAGAAAAGTCGCACTGAGCAAGGTTTTGCTCCTAAGTCAGATGCTCCATGAAACCTTAGAAGTTCTTCACAACTTCTACTAAGTACTAAGGTATTTGGGCTAGGGTATTTTGGGCATTATAACAATGCAAGAAGGCAACTTTTCTATCAAGGGAGGGGGTAGGTTTCGCCAGGCTAGCTGGGGTAGCCTCGCCAAGACTTCACCAAAGGAGGGTGTTTGGACGAATTGCTCACAAGGAGAGGGAGGATTTTTCAAGACTTGAAAGCTTTAGTGGATGAAGAACTCTTCATCTCAAGAGGGTATTTATAGGTCAAGACATGGCCAACCAATGGCCAAGATTTAGCCAAGTGCTAGGCAAGTGTAAGGTCAAGATTAGGCAAGTGTACCTAGCCAACTTGCACACAAAATATCTATCCAACTTTATGACAAGGATTGTCATCCAATCGCCCTATTGCCGTGACAAGTCCACCAATGAGAGGGTGGAAGTGTCGCCTCTCATTGGTCCAAAGTGTTACGCCTCTAAAAATCCGCAAAAATTAGAAATGACATAGCCGAATTTATCCTACGAAAGTCGTGGAAACGCTTTCGTCGGAAAACTGCTCGCTTTGAGAGTCAGGCCTAAAAATCGCCCAAGGCCTATCTTTAAGACCAAACTTTTCAGACGTATTCCTTTACGCATATACTCCGAAATACGGGTATAACATTCTCCTTCCTTAGAAACATTCGCCCGAATGTTCCTTCCCAAGACAGATAACGCTAAGGTTCTTCAAAACTTAAACAGTTTGCAAAAAGCCACACACGGCCATAAACAACACTTAGGCATAAACGATAATGAATATTTACAAGTAGGAAAGTGAATTACCTGGAGGGGTGGGGAATAGGTGAGGATACTTCTGCCTCATGTCCTCCTCGGCTTCCCACGTCATCTCCTCCCTGAGCTCGTTCCGCCACAAGACTTTGACGGCCACGCCCTTCGTCCGCAGACGCCTAACCCGACGATCGATTATCGCTATGGGAATCTCTCATACGATAACCCCACACCGACATCGCCAATCGGATGTACCCTAGATGGATCCCCGATACATCTCTCAAAGATAGAAACGTGAAACACCGGATGCACTCTCCAGATCGGACGGCAGACCAACTCATAGGCAACCTTGCTTACCTCCGCGACAATCAAACGCCCAATGTACTGGGTGAAGTTTCCTTCTTCCCGAATCTCATCACACCCTTAATGGGTGACACCTTCAGTAAAACCCAATCATCAACTGCAAACACCAGATGTCGACGACGATGATCTGCATACGACTTGGCCGACTCGAGTCATTAATAGCCGCCTGATAAGCTTCACCTTATCCATCGCCGCTGCACCAAATTGGTCCCACTAGCCGCACTCGCCCACCTCGAACCAACCTATAGGCGATCCGCACTTCCTCCCATACAAGGCCTCATAAGGCGCCATCCGAATACCGAGTGGTAGCTATTATTATACGCGAACTCAACTAGAGGCAAATGATCCTCCCAACTACCATCGGTCAATAACACAGGCTCGCAAAGATATCCTCGAGTCCGGATAGTGCGCTCGCCGTCCGTCTGCTCGTGGATGAAATGCAGACTGTGCTCACCAAGGCCCCCTAAACCCTCTCGAAGCGACCTCGCAGTTGGCCGTGAACCGGGCTCTCCGTCGATATGATCAAGTAGGGACTCCATGCACCGACGATCTCTGATGTAAAGTTCGCATAATCTCACCAAAAAGTCGCCCCGACGGAAGAAAGTGGCTGATTTCGCCACCGCCGACGATAACCCATATAGAATCATGTCTCCTCCGAGTGCGAGGTAATCCCGTGATGAAGTCCATGTTGATTACCTCCCACTTCCGTGTCGGGATCTCTATCGTCAGTAATAAACCACCGTGTCTCTCGTGCTCTACCTTACTGCCGACAACACGCAATCGAGCTACGAACTCGCAACGCCCTCTTCGCCATCCCACCAATACATAGATCTAAGCGTCGTGGTACATCTTGGTCGACTCGACGGATAGAGTAACGCGCTACCGCAGTGCTTCCCCAAGAACTCGCCAAGTCTCAAACATCCGAACACACAACTCGCCTCAAACCTTAGCACCCCATCAGTGCTACCTCAAAAGCGACCCTTGCCTCACGTAAGAGTCAGATCACGATATCGAATCAAAGCCGGATCCTCGAATCGCCGCTCTTCACCTCCTCAACGATGGAAGACTCGCAACCTCACGAACTCTAACCCCATTGCTATCGTAATCAATCAAACGGACACCAAGGCTTGCTAATCGTGCAAATCACGAACCATGTCCCTCCTCTCTAGTCGCACATCCGATAGGCTCCCATCGACCTACGACTAAGAGCATCTCGCCACAACATCGCCTTCCCGTGGTACAGATATCAACATCGTAATCCTTAAGCAACTCCAACCACCGCCTCGCCGTAAGTTCGGCTCCTCTGGTGAAGATATACCGAGGCTCTTGTGGTCCGTAAAATATCCACGTGAACCCCATACAAATAGTGCCTCCAGATCTTCAAAGCGTGAATCACTACCGCCAACTCCAAATCATGCGGGTAGTTCTCTCGTGTTTCTTCAATCGTCGGATGCATATGCTATAACCCCGCCATGCCGCATCAACACACATCCCAACCCGATGCCCGACGATCACAATACACAACATAACCATCCGACCTCCGGAAGAGTAAGAACGGGCGGCCGCCGCCTCTTTCAAAGAATCGAAACCCCGCCACAAGCATCACCATCAAACTTGGTCGCTTTCCGAGTCACCTAGTCAATGGTGCAGATAAGCAAACTTCTCACGAACCGATAATACCTCGCAAGGCCTAAATCGCGAACCTCGCTTGAGTAAGAGTTCAGGCCAAGTCTCGATCGCTTCGATTCGCCAGACAACTCGAATGCCATCACCCATAATATGCCCAAGAAACGCCATCAAGTCAACCAAAACTCACATTTGGAAAACTTGGCGCATAATCGCCGGTCTCGAGAATCACAAGACAGCCTCAAATGCTCCGCATGCTCCTCGCCTGAGCGAATAAACCAAGATATCATCAATGAACACTATCACAAACGTGGTTCAAAAATGGTTTGAACACTCGCTCATCAAATCCATGAATACCACGAGCATTGGTCAACCCAAAAGACATGACCAACTCATAATGCCCGCATCGTCCGAATGCGCCCTAGTGGACATCCACCTCTCTCGACTCGCACTGATGATAGCCCGATCGCAGATCAATCTTGAGAAACATCTCGCACTTCGCAATCGGTCGAACAAATCATCAATCTCGAGGGGGTATTCGTTTAATGGTCACCTTGTTCACCGTCAGAATCAACACACATGCGCAGCTGGCCCCGCCCTTCTTCTTCACGAACAATACCGCGCTTCTGTGAGAAACACTGGGCCTAATGAAGCCCTTCTCTAGCAAATCCCTAAGCCGATCCTTCACTCTCTCAACTCGGCAGCCATTCTCAGATGGCGGAATGGAAATAGGCCGAGTATCCGCAACACATCTATACAAAACTCGATCTCCTCTCGTGAGGATACCCGAGGTCATCCGAAACACGCCCGGGAACTCACGACCATCGAATCGACGGAAAATCGCACCGCAGCCTTCAAAGATCAAACACCCAACGACGGGTAGATATACCCTTCGCACCATCTTCCTAGCCTCGAGGTAGGAAATAAACCTACCCTACGATACCGCGCTCCTCCCACTCAACAACCGGCCTCAGAAACCGAACCGCACTACTCTCTCTTCAGCTACATTGGCATAGCAAGAAGCTAGCCAATCCATCCCCATAATCACGCCGGTCAATCATCTCCAACTCTATCAAGTCGGCCAGGTCCGACGATCAGAATGATCACAGACAAGCTCTAAATACCCGCCGAGCTACCACCGAATCACCCATCGGCGTAGCTACCTCGAAGTGGTCATGGACTCGTGCTCTATCCCTATCCTACTAGCAACAAGTGGGAGATATATAGGACAGAGTAGAACCCGATCTATCAAAGCATACACATCAAACCCAGAACCGATAAGGTACCGTGGATTTACATCGCGAGGCCTCCGATCCCGCTTACCGACAAAGCATAAACGCGCTCGAGGACCGCTAGAATCGACTCGAGCCACGACCTCTGCCGCGACTGCTGACCCACGAGCACCCTCGCTCCGGCGAGTAATCAGAGGAGATGATGAAGCCGCAATGTAACTCGGGCCGAGCCCTACCACCGCCGCCACGCCACAAGCCGCAAAGTGACCTTCCGCCACAATCGTAACAAGATCCAAAAGTAGTACCACACTTCCCGTAATGGGATCTACCGACGGCCACACCGGGTGGTCCCGATCGCCGCACTCGCTACTCGACGCTCAAGCCCCGCCCCGGTCCGCCAAAATCGCGGCCGTGGCCGAGGACGGTGCAGAGTGCTCAGGCCGGGCCGTGGTGCGACCCAGATCGGGCCGAGGCCGCCACCATGATAACCACCGTAAGACCTCCCGCCCCGGCCTTCTTCTCGCTGCTCGCCCACTCGCCGACCGCGCGCCTCGCATCCAAGGGCGCGAGCTCAGACGCGGTAATGTCCATACCCTACCGGAGAGAAACCCCGCACATGACTCGCCATATAGTCGCTTCAGCCCGGTGACATAGCGGCACCCTATCCTCCATATTCGCTACTAATGCCGGGACATATCGAGCCAATGAATCAAATCGACATTGTACTCCCGACAGCAAGGCCCTTCTCCGCCTCGCAGTAAAAATCTATCACCCGCGCCTCCTCATCCGCGAGGAGGCAAGAAGTGAGCGAGAAAGCCTCGAGAACTCATCCCAAGTAGCCTGGGACGCGTGCTCTCCCGATAACTCCCATGAATCAAACCAATCGATCGCGTATCACGCAGCCTTATGTGAACCAAAGATCACGCACTCGGCCTCCGACGCCCGATCACTCTCAAAATCCTCAAGCCGACGGATGAACTCGCGGTCATCCTCCCGCCACCCATAAAACTCCGGCGGCTATACCAAGAAGTCTCGTAGCCTCAAACTTCGCTCGGGTGAACAACGCGCGACCAAGATCGAGCTGAACTGAATCGCCAGATCCAGCCTCTCTCAGACGGCCACAACTTTAGCCAAAAGCCGGGCTATCTCTCAGTACTCCTAACCTCCGCCCAGCCGTGGGGATGCGAGGCGGGTACTGGTGGTCTCGCTGGCCGACGGCGCCATAGAACTCGCCGCCTCGTATAGACCGCTCGAGCCTCGTGACTGGTGTCTCGCTAGCGCCTCCTCGGCCGCTTGCCTTCGGGCCCGGTTGCCTTACGCGAGGCATAATCAGCATAGAAAGGAATACGTTAGAGGGGTCCAACCTATAACACACTCTAAAGCACGATCTCTGAATGAGAAGAACGGAAACCAATCCTAAATATCCTATAGCCTCTCGACATTGGTGGTGCACAACACACCGATAATCAAGACTTACTAGATACGGCCAGACACTTTCCGAGGATTAATCGCTTCCGATACCACTTTTGTCACTTTGTCGCGAGCCTTGCTCCGACGACCCAACAAATGGTACCGGCCGCTGCGATCCCCGAGGTTTGACCTTCTCGTGACGTGCCATACGAGAGCCACGGCCGGTTCGTTTCGTGGTAGGCTCGCCTCTTTATACGCCACTTCAAGGAGGTCAAGATAACAGTACTAAGTATGCGAAATCAGAAAGTACTTAAATGAAAACATATCATTTTAAAACCGCTTTACAAATATGTATGAAACAACCAAGGAAACCGCACGTAGTGTCACATCATAAACGATCAACAATAGGTAATCGTAATAGGTCTTGTCTAGCCGCGAATGATCAAACAGGCCACTCGCCCATATCATCATTCTCGCAAGCCTAACTCGACTCCCGAGTCCGCATAGCCACTCACACGGGCCCGCATGAGGTGTAACCCCGCATCGAGGTAGCTACTCTGCATCGCCCCGACTCGCGTCCGCATGGCCACTGCATCGCATGAGGCATAACCCCGCATACTAACACGAACTCGTAGCTCGCATAGGCCCCCGACCCGCATGAGGTATTCTCGAATCACGGTCCTGCATCACCGAGTCTACCCCGACGGAGGCGCCTTAACCCCAGATCATCTCAAGAGGTGAGTGATAGTATACTAACATAACAACTTATCTTTAAGTAACATAAGCACAACAAGGATACTCACCTATACAAACGTTACAAGATACTAACACACATAGCATCATATCATGTCTACTTTATCAAACCATCTTATTATTCTTTTCACAATATAAGTCTGTTATAACACATAGGCAAACTTGTTTCTTTTATCAATCTTAAGTGGTTATACTTACTTCCCATAAAGCTAGTATAACTCTTAAGCTTCTGTTTCAAAAACCAATTAGTTCTCTTCTGTTTAATAAACGGTTTAGTAGTCCCTTTTGAAATGTTTTCGCTTCTTATTATTCAAAGCTTAAGCCGCAGGCATCACAGACGTATTATTCGTGCTTAAGCGTGAGGCATTGCCGTAAGTATTATTCGCTTAACACATGTACGCTTCACCGTACTATATACATATTGTAAAATATCATGCTTTAGGAAGAATCACATACCTTCTACGAAATCCACCGCCAAGTCGAGTATGTCGCGCAGCAGAATCACCTATAATGGTCACAGATATCTATCAAAGTCTAGACTATTCTCAGAGTCAATCTAAACAGAGGGTCCTCAATTCTACTGAAAGTCGGGCAAAGACAACCCTACCCATGAGCTATATAAGTTCATTGTGAAAACAATTCTATGTAAGTACGACAGATATTCTTCTTTTATACCCGTCTAAGGTGTTCCTGGTCAATTCTATTCCTTAACAACCTTCTAAGTATTTATACTTATTCTTATAGTACAACAGGATATAAATTCTAATTCGTAAGAGGGTTAGGATTAGTTACTCGGTAAGCCCAATAATATCCTAGAAAAGTCGCACGAGCAAGGTTTTGCTCTAAGTTGTATGCTCCATGAAACCTTAGAAGTTCTTCACAACTTCTACTAAGTACTAAGGTATTTGGGCTAGGTATTTTGGGCATTATAACAATGCAAGAAGGCAACTTTTCTATCGGGAGGGGGTAGGTTTCTGGCTAGGCTGGGTAGCCTCGCCAAGACTTCACTCAAAGGGAGGGGTGTTTGGACGAATTGCTCACAAGGGAGGGGAGGATTTTTCAAGACTTGAAAGCTTTAGTGGATGAAGAACTCTTCATCTCAAGAGGGGTATTTATAGGTCAAGACATGGCCAACCAATGGCCAAGATTTAGCCAAGTGCTAGGCAAGTGTAAGGTCAAGATTAGGGCAAGTGTACCTAGCCAACTTGCACACAAAATATCTATCCAACTTTATGACAAGGATTGTCATCCAATCGGCCCTATTGCCGTGACAAGTCCACCAATGAGAGGGTGGGAAGTGTCGCCCTCTCATTGGTCCAAAGTGTTACGCCTCTAAAAATCCGCAAAATTAGAAATGACATAGTCGAATTTATCCTACGAAAGTCGTGGAAACGCTTTCGTCGGAAACTGCTCGCTTGAGAGTCAGGCCTAAAAATCGTCCAAGGCCTATCTTTAAGACCAAACTTTTTGTACGTATTCCTTTACGTACATACTCTGGAAATACGGGTTATAACATATAACCACTATAGTTCTTTAAACCCTTGTTCCTTCCTTTTCTTACTTGTCATACTTTCTCGTACTTCCAAACTTATTTAGTATACGTACAAAATTTCAAATATTGTTTCTGTTCTCCAATCCTTGGAGTTACTATCCAAACTTGGCCATTTTGTGTCACGACCCGACCCCGGGGCCGCAACTGGTGCCCTACCGGGGCACCCCGTCATGTATACATCAGAGAATAGCAGCGGAACATACATAACACATAAACCTGTAGATAGTAAACATCACCGGCTAGCCGACAAGGCCGCCTTCCATAGAATATACTTAATCAAAGTAAAATAAAGACAACCTCGTTTACATGACCCAAAACACAAACGTGACTACTGCACTCTAGACACAATAACAAGTGGACGGGGCCCGCCATACCCTCGATCGTACATAATACCTATAGCATCAGGGAAAAACCGTACCAACAAAACAAGCCTCCGGAGGAATGGAGCTTCTGACACCAGACCAGCGATCCTAAGAATGAGGATCCACCACCTTCTTACCCCTACATGCGGCATGAACGCAACCCCCGAGGAAGGGGGTCAGTACACAATATGTACTAAGTATGCGAAACTGGAAAATACTGAAAATACCTCATAAGTCTAAAATAACTGGAGACATGTATGATAATCGCCACGTAACACTCTGCCTTACTAATAATGAGAATATCAAGCATATACTATACTGCATGAAAATAGGAAGCTCATGATCAAAGCAAGGTCATCCGCCCGCAGTATCATTAAGCACTCCTACTCCTGGGACTATTTCACCCGCATGGGTCGTGTGGACCCGCATGAGGTATTCCTCGCATAGCCGCACTACCGCATGGGACTATTTCACCCGCATGAGCCCTACGGACTCGCATGAGGTATTCCTCGCATCGTGGGTAGCAAATCCACGGAATATGCAAATGCCACAACCCGGGGAATGACCCCGTAATAAATAATAATATATCACTAGCACAAACCGACTATCATACATAATACAAGCAAGTTAAGAAACCCCCTAACTTCTTATTAGTCTTGTTCATACACATTCTCATTTTAGTTTACTTAGGGCACTAACATGTCTTTATGAAATCCGGGAATTTAACCCAAAGTACTATGTACTTCTACTCTTTTAAAACCTTAGGCAATTAATGCCTTAAAATCAATTTGTCTTCCATTAATTCATGTCATTTATCCTTACTCATTTTTACTTAGAGTAAATCTCTCTTTTTATCTTTCCACAACGCTAATATAACCAACTCCCCATAAAGTCGTTATATTAACTTCATACTTATAAGTAAATTACATTTTCCAATATCCAAGGGACTTGTAGATTTAAAACGGAACAAGTATCATACACTTAAAAACACTTCAAGTCCCTTAACCTTGAAAACTTAAGAGATCCTTACTACTTTTTAAAGAAGTGAGTAAATCCCCTAATTCCACCGACTTGGACACTTTAAAAACGAGTAAAGGATACCAAGGTCTTGTACGTCTACCGTACTATATAGGTAAAACTATTCATGCTCAAGAGATAGGAAAGTTCCACATACCTCTTCGGGTCAATCTACTTGCTAAGTCCAATATATATATACCGCATGTAGTACGTCAACCTATAATGACCACAATACGTTTATTAACCTCTAGCTTCAACGTAGAATATCCCAAGTGTAAAGTCAACTAAATTCTACGGAAAATCGGACATCATTTCCTTTGTTTCTACATGTTTTGCCACCTTTTTCAAGGTCCGAATTCAACATCCAACGCCACTCTTAAGGCCCAAAAATCCAATCAATACAAAGGGGATTACACACCTAATCTTGGATGTGTAAAATTCTGCCCCACAATGCATTTTTAACAAAAGCAATAAGCTAAAGGTAGTATCTAGGCTATAACATGCTTACATAACATTCTTATCCAATCCTTTCATATCCAAACCATATTTCCTACATGCAATGTATCTAAGAGCAATATTTATCACTACAAGTTCTTTCTTCTTCACATGCAACACCAAAAACTAGCAAAAAGAGAAAGAATTGTTACCTTAGAGCTTACCCAAAATAATCCAACAAGTTCACTAGCCTCCTTTCCACAATAACCACCACAAAAAGCTCCTACAAGCTTGCCAACAAGTTTCCTTCTTGCCACCTTTTTTCAGAATTTTCTCAAGCCTTGATTTCCTCTTGATTTTCTAGAGAGAAGGGAGAGCTTTTAATTTTTAGAGAGAAGAGCTTGAAGAATGATCAAGAATTGGTCAATAAGTAGAACATGCAAAATCAGATGGGGGGGGGGGGGACACTTGTCACCCTCCCATGGCCTTTTTTAAAACAAAACAGTTCAGATTTTTCCACCCACCGCAGAACTCGCCTCACATGGGCAGAGTCAGCCGCGGCGCTAAAACCTCCGCAACATCTCGATCTCCGCGCCGCTTCGCTTCCGGCTGCTGCCCGTGGCTCCTGACCGAAATATTTTTCTGCCCGACCGCGCACTGAACTTGTAACTTTCATAACTTTCTACTCCGATGTCCTATCGACGAACGGTTGGTTGCGTTGGGAACTAGACTCAACGAACTACGTACTAGGACTTTGAAACACCTAGGAACTCATAATTCAACTGGACATAAACCACCTCAAAGTTGACTAAAAACCCGTCCGAAACAATCCGTCAACCTATCTTTCTAAATATTTTAAGTCTTAACCCTTTTCGTACGTTCTCATACGCATGACCTGAACTACGGGGTATAACATTTTGCTACTTGAATTTTCGTTAAGGCCCTTCTCGGCCCTCACGACTTGGTTTCGGTGGAACGCGTCCACGAACTCGTACAACGATTAACTTGACTTGGGCCTTGCATCCTCGTGACCCTATCACATAGCGGGACCATATCCAACTGACATCACCCTATTCCATACTATCGGCTGACCCGAAATGAGTCCATAACCCGACCCATCATCACACTTAACTTCTCATTCTTAGTTTGAAATAAATCTCTCTCTTATCTCAAGGTACTTCTCGCTCTATCCCCCTATTCACTAGAGGTTCATCACATAGGCTGAAGTATTTCTATTGCACATCATTCCATATCGGTCTTCACACTGTTATGGGGTAATTACAACTTGTGAACCCTACACAACTATAGTCTCAGTTCACTTTATCATTTTTGTCAACATTCTTCACTTTTCACTTTACTAATCAAAGTATCCCTACCTCTGGGATGCTATCAATTACAACTACTAGCAACAAAGGGAAAACATAACGCTAGGGAGGAATCTGAATCTATCAATGCACGTATGATTCAAAAGAATCGAAATATACCTGTAACCCCATGTGATGTTGCATCTTGATCCTGCCCAGTAGCCACGTCATCTACGCGTTCAAGGACCGCTAACTATAAACTCCACTCGACTCTACCACGGGCCGACATCTCAACACCGCTCGGGGCGACACCATGGAGGAAAGGGAACCAACCACCGGCCTCATAAGCTGAGCCACCTCACCGGTGTTCTTTCTAAAAGGACATACCCTTAGTATATGGCCCGGACGGCCACAATAAAAACAAACACCTGTGCCATAACGACATTTCCCCATATGACGCCATTACATCTAAACACCGAGGAATAAGTGTCTCGATCGAGAAAATCCTCCGCTCTCCGAGAACTTGAACTCGGAGCTCTGACCGCCCTAAATACCATGGGTCCAATCTCCCACCGTGAGTCGCGGAGTATGTCCCGGGTAGGCGGGACGAATATCTCACTTCGAGGTCGCCGCCCAAAAACTCACCGATAACCAACCTGGCCTAGCCTCTCTTACGCCGATTCCCGTGTTGCCTCTACCCTGCACACCTGTCTCAGACCGCCGAATAACTTCTGCTGGTGAAATCAGAGCACCGCTTATCTTGGTCAATAACATAACGCTTCCCTTCGACCCTATAGTCTTCCCTAATCAAAATCGAGGCTCGTGTCGGGCCTCAAAACTCGGGCGCAGGAACTCGCCGATCGCAGACAATATCCGATATACTCGGCATGAGCCCTATCAACTCTTTGAGTCCGATCGTAGCTCGCCATCGCTTTTGCCCTTCTTCGGCATCGTTCTCCTGGAGGCATAGCCAGAACACAATAATACGCCGAGAGGATTATTCTGTCACACCCCAAAATCGCCCGTGGATCGTGCCTTACCCCGGGCACCCTAGTGATACAACATCAGAGAAAACCAACGGAAAATAAAACATGAATCATGAAACAAGAGATATAATAAATAAACAAAGCAACCAAAACAGCTTGCCTTCAGATATACATAAAACCCGAACAGCTTTAATCCTTTTACAACCCCGCCACAACAAAGGCATGCACTCTAAGATTTACAACAACTATGACGACAGGGCCCGCCATACCCCGAATGTATAAGCATCTACTGCACTCAGGTAACATACCAAAGATAAGCCTCCAAGGAACTGAGCTTTCCAATACGAAAGGTGATCCTAAAAGCGGGATCGACGATGACGATCTTTTACTCATGCAGATTTAACGCACTTCGGGCGAGGTCAAGCATAACAGTACTAAGTATGTGAAATCAGAATATCAGAATGAAATCATAATAGTCTATATAAGGTGAGACATGTATGATGACCAACTACAAGACATAACATATAACCGCTACTCAAGTCGTGGACTCACGCTCCAAATTATCACTCGTGTCTGGAATTTCTTCCTCACCGCATAGCTTTATGATATAACAATACCAAGGAGTATACATGAACACCGTGTCCCACTGGTGTCATAAAACCGTGACAGACAAGTACAACTACCGGATCCGACCGCGCTAATAATACAATGCAACCACAACCACGGTCGATACGGGGCAAGCGCGAGAGCCGATCATCGGATATCAAGGCCGGCCACGAGCTGACCGGCAAGTACGAGGGTGACCACTGGGACCAAGGTCAGATCACGAGACTTCACTACTACAATCGAACGGGCAAGTGCGAGGGTCGACTACCGATACCAAGGCCGAATCACCACGAGACGGCAAGTACGAGCCACCACCGTGTACCAAGGCCGAACAAGAAGAAACCTCAACTACCAACCGCCTCTATCGAGACGCCAGAATACGTAAAACACCACACTTGCACAACAAAGGCTATCATCACAAGCATAGGCAAGTTTCACCACAACAAGCATAGGCAAGTTTCACCACAACAAGCATAGGCAAGTTTCACATCACTCAAAGTACCTTCATTTTATGCCAAAGTCCGTTTTAACTCCTAAAGTACTACGACGTTAAATTCTTTAAAAGAGATCCATTACTTTTATCAAAGTCACCCGATACCGTAGTATTAGAATGACCGACCCACATTCCTTTTCAAAATCAAGTAACAACATTCTTTCCTAAGTTCCGTTTGCCTAGTTTCAATTACTCAAGCTTCTCATTTTCAAATGGTTTCATAGTTCATAAACTTAATCACTTGATTCCTCTTTAGAACAATTGAGTAATATAAGTCTCACGTGAGAGTAGGTTATTCTTGTTTACAACATTCTTATTACAAAGAATCATGATCTAGAAAATGTAATATCATTTTGTCTCATCTTAGTTTCTATGCAGATGGAGGTTTCACCGGTTTTAATACAATTCATCATTATTCAATACATTTTCCTTTATTAACGCCGCAGTTGGTCTGTCGATACACATTCCGATTTCCAAATCAAGAAACATTATCCTTTAAATAAAACCAAGTACTCATTACTCACGAATGAGGTTTCACACAAACATTCACATTAAAACAAATAAGTTAAGTCTCTTATCTTATAAGATCAAGTCTCTTAACTTCTAACATTAGTAAACCATTTTCTTTACCTCTCTTAAGACATTATACCTAACTCCCCATAAAGCTAGTATAACTCTTTTTAAAACCTTTAAAACCAAGTGTTACTCTTCCTTCAAAACGATTATAAATCTTTTGAAATACATCAAGTTCTTTATTATAACAAGCCAGTTATAATTCACATCAGTTACCTTTTAAAACCACAAAGTATTTTCTTACCTACATAAAGCCGTTATAACCAACTTCCCATAAAGCCGTTATAACACTTTATGTTTTAAGACAATCAAACACAGTTAACACATGTACGTCTACCGTACTACATAGTTCACACATATCATGCTAGAAGAGATAGGAAGAGGTTCACATACCTCGCGACGATTTAACGACAATAAGCAAAATGCTCCAAGTACTACAACCTTGCTAGCCCTTTCCACTCCTCGAGTAGAATACGCTACTCTTAGTACTTTCACCTATAAAGGCCACAAACGTCTATTAAATCTTAAACACACGTTCCCATCTTTCTACGTAAAATTCGCAAAGACTCCCCGCAACAACAGCGTAAATCTCCTCCTTCTATCGGTGCCCGCCACCAAGCCAACCAGTGGGGTTAACACGCCTAACCGACGCTGCATAATTCTACTACACAAGAATGCTACATAAGTTCATCAGAATACAACCCTAGGTAATTACATCAGCTTCTTCTCTTTATTATCCTTCATGTGATTACGCTCAATTCTTCATTCTTCAGCTTAAGTCAAAAGACATTGCCATAATACTAAGTTCGATTCTATATATAGTATATAACACTATATATTCAACACTTATGTAATTTCCAATTACAATAGGGACAAGATATTTACCTCGATAAGCCCAAAATTATCCGAGTTTAAAGTCGCTTCCCGAGCAAGGTTTAGCTCCTCCTCCGAGTGCTCCAATCCGCCCAAACAACCCTTAAGTTCTACGCAACTTCTACTCCATACTTCAACAACGGTGAAGATTTTCCTTAGGTTTCGCAGAGGCTAAGGAAAGTATAATCAGATTTTCCGGTTTTTCAGACAAAGTGGTACTTTGGAAAGTACTACAAGGTATTTGGGCTAAAGTATTTTGACATAACAACAATACTTAGAGAGTATTTCTATACCACAACAAAGGGTATTATACGAAACAACTAGGCTAGTGGGTACCCCACGCCAAGGCACCACAAAGGGGAAAGCTTTCAGCGGGAAAGGCGCTGTGGACGAATTTCACAAGGGAGGAGGAAGAGAACTTCAAGACTTAGGCAATTTGTGGATGAAGAAAGTCTTCACAAAGTGGAGCTATTTATAGGCCAAGCAAAGGCCAACCAATGGCCAAGATCCATCCATGTGTTAGGCAAGTGTAAGGCCAAGATCAAGCCAAGTGCACCCACAAAACACTCCACAAAACACTCCACAAAACAAGCCACAAACAAGGCACAAAAGGAGGGACCAATCGCCAAGGCCAAGCCTCCTCTTGTTGTCCAACGAGGTGACAAGTGTCACCTCCCGCTGGTCCAAAAATGTTCCGCCGCCGGAAAAATCCGCAAAAATACTAAATGACATAGCCGAATTTTCCCAACGTAGTCGTGGAAACGCTTCGCCGTAAAACGACTTATTCGCACTTGTGCCCAAATTTCAACCAAAGCCAATTCTTAAGGCAAAAATTTAATACGCACGCCTCACGCATATACTGAAATACGGTATAACATTCATCTCTTAGAAACATTCGTCCCCGAATGTTCCTTCAAGGTCTCAAAACAACAGCGCCAAGATAGTCTTCACCGCTATACGCATTTAAAACAATCATGCCACACCGCCACAAAAACATACGCTCACTTTTCCTTTCTCGTAGTACTCGCCACGAACACCAACTCGCTCTAGTATCCGTACCACACTTCGCCAACGCTCGCTTTCCAACCTCGAGTCACTACCTCCAAACTTGGTCATCTCACTAACCTCGATTTCCTAAGGCCATTCCCGCCTTCACGAACTGATTCTCGATCGAACGCATCCACGAACTCATACGATGGTCATCTAAACTGGGCCTAGCACCTCGTGACCCTACCACCGCGGGACCACCTAACCGACCCCACCCCAAACCGGGTTACTGGTTGACCCGCATATGGTCCTCAACCCGACCCCAATCGCGCCAACTCTTGTTCCCGATCCGAACAATCTTACTATTTCACTTCGCGAAAGCTACCACTTCCATCTCACACTACCTGTGACTTACCCTTTCACTAACTGTGTTTCTAAATCACATTTTTGCACAAAGCTATCCAAACATAACATTAAACACATCAACAACATCAATACAACAAAACTCTGTAGGTTAAGGATATACTAGGCGGTTCAAGGACCGCTAAATCGAACTCCCACCGCGACTTCACCGGCCTTCCGGTACGTAACATCCCGCTCGCTACGGCGTGAAGAACCCGCAATCGCTTCTAAGAGTCCTCGCTATCCTACCAGCATACTGCCTGGACGCTTTCTGCCGATGGCCCCGCTGCCGCAAAAATAACAATCTCCCGAGTTAGTACGACACTCTCCCATGGAGCTTTCCACAACCCACACCGAGACAAGGGCAACCTCATCCGGCGAGCACTCGCTTCCTCAAAATCTGAAACACAGGAGCCCGACACGCTTCCCGAATATCCCGGCGTCCCAAAGCCGCGAGGACCACTGCATCACCGGAGGTACATAACTAGTTCGCCGAGACGGTCCGCCTCGAAAGTCACCAAAGGACCTCGCTGCTCGCCTCTTCTCACGACTTTGGTCATTCCGCCGATTTATCCGCTCCTCACATCCAAGTGTATACGCCAGACGCGGCAATGTCCATGCCTACCAAGAGCTACACCCGAACAACTTCGCAAGGCAATCATCGAGCCTCAGAATATATCGGTGCACTCGATCCTCCATACTAGCTACTAACGCGGACGCACGCCAATGAGTCGAACTCCACATTGTACTCCGAACTGCACGCCTGCTCGCCAGAACACCAAAAATCTGTTTACCCGAGCCCTCCTCATCCGGGAGGCAAGAAATGTGCAAGAAAGGCCTCGAGAACTCGTTCCATACCGCTGAAGTGCATGCTCTCCTCGACAGCTCCCAAGAATCAAATCCCGATCGCGGTATCACGCAGCTGATGTGAACCTGTGGCCACCGACTCGATCTCCGATGCCTCGATCACTCTACGATCCTCAGAATCGCTTGGATGAACTCCTCGGATCATCCTCGTGCCTCGACCCATAAAACTCGCGCCTACAACTCGTAAAATCCCGTAGCCTCGAACTATCGGATCTAGTGAACCATCGGTGCATCGAACCGCAAGGCCCAAATTTATCCTCAAGTCCGCCACAACCCCGCCATTAATCGCCCACTTTGTAACTCATCTCCTTGCTCCGCATCGCGGATCGAGGCTCAGTATCGTGGTCTCGCCACGTTTACTCGCAGATCCTTCACGCTTTGCCCTTCTCGCCCGGTTTTTCGCAGGCATAATCGTAAAACGAAACACGCCGAGGGTCCAATCTTATCACACGCTTCTAAGGCACGATCTCGTAATGAAGAATGGAAATCAATCCTAAATGTCCTATAGCCTCGATTATAGATGTGGTGCACAACACACCGATAATCCAGACTTACTAGACACGGTTCAGACACTTTCCGAGGATTAATCGCTCGATACCACTTTGTCACACCCAAAATCGGCCCGGATCGTGCCTTACCCCGCACCCTAGTGATACAACATCGAGAAAACCAGCGAAAATAAAACATGAATCATGAAACAAGAGATATAATAAATAAATAAAGCAACCAAAACAGCTTGCTTTCAAGATATACATAAAACCCGAACAGCTTTAATCCTTTTACAACCCCGCCACAACAAAGCATGCACTCTAAGATTTACAACAACTATGACGGACAGTGGCTCCCGCCATACCCCGAATGTATAAGCATCTACTGCACTGTGGTAACATACCAAAGATAAGCCTCGAAGGAACGGAGCTTTCCAATACGCAAAGGTGATCCTAAAAGCGGGATCGACAATGACGACTTTTACTCATGCAGATTTAACGCACTTCAAGCGAGGTCAAGCATAACAGTACCAAGTATGTGAAATCAGAATATCAGAAATGAAATCATAATAGTCTATATAAGCGGGAGACATGTATGATGACCAACTACAAGATATAACATATAACCGATTACCTCAAGTCGTGGACTCACGCCTCCAAATTATCACTGCGTGCGTGGAATTTCTTCCTCATCACGGCAGCTTTATGATATAACAATACCAAGGAGTATACATGAACACCAGTCCCACCTGTGTCATAAAACCGTGACAGACAAGTACAACTACCGGATCCGACCGCGCAATAATACAATGCAACCACAACCACGGCCGACACGGGGCAAGCGCGAGCCGACCATCGGATACAAGGCGTCGGCCACGAGTCGACGGCAAGTACGAGGGTGACCACCGGGACCAAGGTCAGATCACGAGACTTCGTCACTACACCGAACGGGCAAGTGCGAGGGTCGACTACCGATACCAAGGCCGAATCACCACGAGACGGCAAGCACGAGCCACCACCGTGTACCAAGGCCGAACAAGAAGAAACCTCAACTACCAACCGCCTCTATCGAGAGACGCAGAACACGTAAAACACCACACTTGCACAACAAAGGCTATCATCACAAGCATAGGCAAGTTTCACCACAACAAGCATAGGCAAGTTTCACCACAACAAGCATAGGCAAGTTTCACATCACTCAAAGTACCTTCATTTTATGCCAAAGTCGGGTTTTAACCTAAAGTACTACGACGTTAAATTCTTTAAAAGAGATCCATTACTTTTATCAAAGTCACCCGATACGTAGTATTAGAAACGACCGACCCACATTCCTTTTCAAAATCAAGTAACAACATTCTTTTCCTAAGTTCGGCTTTGCCTAGTTTCAATTACTCAAGCTTCTCATTTTCAAATGGTTTCATAGTTCATAAACTTAATCACTTGATTCCGCTTTAGAACAATTGAGTAATATAAGTCTCACGCGAGAGTAGGTTATTCTTGTTTACAACATTCTTATTACAAAGACCATGATCTAGAAAATGTAATATCATTTTGTCTCATCTTAGTTTCTATGCAGATGGAGGTTTCTACTGGTTTTAATACAATTCATCATTATTCAATACATTTTCCTTTATTAACGCTGCAGTTGGTCCTGTCGATACACATTCCGATTTCAAATCAAGAAACATTATCCTTTAAATAAAACCAAGTACTCATTACTCACGAATGAGGTTTCACACAAACATTCACATTAAAACAAATAAGTTAAGTCTCTTATCTTATAAGATCAAGTCTCTTAACTTCTAACATTAGTAAACCATTTTCTTTACCTCTCTTAAGACATTATACCTAACTCCCATAAAGCTAGTATAACTCTTTTAAAACCTTTAAAACCAAGTGTTACTCTTCCTTCAAAACGATTATAAATCTTTTGAAATACATCAAGTTCTTTATTATAACAAGCCGCTTATAATTCACATCGATTACCTTTTAAAACCACAAAGTATTTTCTTACCTACATAAAGCCGTTATAACCAACTTCCCATAAAGCCGTTATAACACTTTATGTTTTAAGACAATCAAACACGCTTAACACACGTACGCCTACCGCACTACATAGTTCACACATATCATGCTAGAAGAGATAGGAAGAGGTTCACATACCTCGCGACGATTTAACGACAATAAGCAAAATGCTCCAAGTACTACAACCTTGCTAGCCCTTTCCACTCTCGAGTAGAATACGCTACTCTTAGTACTTTCACCTATAAAGGCCACAAACGTCTATTAAATCTTAAACACACGCTCCCATCTTTCTACGTAAAATTGCAAGACCTCCCCGCAACAGCGTAAATCTCCTCCTTCTATCGAGGCCTGCTACCAAGCCAACCGTGGGGGTTAACACGCCTAACCTGACGCTGCATAATTCTACTACACAAGAATGCTACATAAGTTCATCAATACAACCCTAGGTAATTACATCAGCTTCTTCTCTTTATTATCCTTCTATGTGATTCTTGCTCAATTCTTCATTCTTCAGCTTAAGTCAAAAGACATTGCCATAATACTAAGTTCAGTTCTATATATAGTATATAACACTATATATTCAACACTTATGTAATTTCCAATTACACTAGGGGGACAAGATATTTACCTCGATAAGCCCATAATTATCCTAGTTTAAATGTCGATCCTGAGCAAGGTTTAGCTCCTCCTCCGAGTGTCTAATCCGCTCCAAACAACCCTTAGAAGTTCTACGCAACTTCTACTCCATACTTCAACAACGGTGAAGATTTTCCTTAGGGTTTCGTGTAGAGGCTAAGGAAAGTATAATCGTATTTTCCGGTTTTTCAGACAAAGGGTACTTTGGAAAGTACTACAAGGTATTTGGGCTAAAGTATTTTGACATAACAACAATACTTAGGAGAGTATTTATATACCACAACAAAGGGTATTATACGAAAACAACTAGGCTAGGGGGGGGGTACCCCACGGCCAAGGCACCACAAAGGGGGGAAAGCTTTCAGGGGAAAGGAAAGGGGTGGACGAATTTCACAAGGAGGAGGAAGAGAACTTCAAGACTTAGGCAATTTGTGGATGAAGAAAGTCTTCACAAAGGGAGCTATTTATAGCCAAGCAAAGGCCAACCAATGGCCAAGATCCATCCATGTGTTAGGCAAGTGTAAGGCCAAGATCAAGCCAAGTGCACCCACAAAACACTCCACAAAACACTCCACAAAACAAGCCACAAAACAAGGCACAAAAGCGAGGGACCAATCGCCAAGGCCAAGCCTCCTCTTTGCCGTCAACGAGGGTGACAAGTGTCACCCTCCCGTTGGTCCAAAAATGTTCCACGCTCGGAAAAATCCGCAAAAATACTAAATGACATAGCCGAATTTTCCCAACGTAAGTCGTGGAAACGCTTTCGCCGTAAAACGACTCTATTCGGCACTTGTGCCCAAATTTCGAACCAAAGCCAATTCTTAAGGCAAAAAAAATTTAATACGTACGCCCTCACGTACATACTCTGGAAATACGGGGTATAACATTATCTTAATAACACAGCTCTATGGCACGATCTCAGAGTGAGAAAAATAGAAACCAACTCCTAAATGTCCTGTAGCATCCTGTTTATGGGTGTGGCGCGCAACACACCGATAATCAAGACTCTACTAGACACGGTCTGTAGACATTTCGAGGACAGACTGCTCTGATACCACTCTGTCACGCCCCGAACCCCGGGCCCGTGACTGGTGCCCTACCTGGGCACCTTTCTACCTAACTGACACAAGTAAAACCGCGAAATTAAATAACACATCATTTTTTTTTAAAACCAACATACATGCAAGGGTAAAGCCGACAAAGCTGCCATGTAATATACATAACAAAAAGGCACTACACTATACACGAGTCCAATCCCACATATGAATACAGACCTCTAAGAGTTTTACTGAACTATGACGGGACAAGGCCCCGCCGTACCCATAATTGTACAAAAGACTGTAATGAAGGATCTATACCAAAATGATAAACTCCTGAACAGATGGAGCTATCCAAAACTCGAAGCAGGGTCCTACACCTGCAGATCACCAAAATGCGTACCTAAACCTGCGACATTTAACGCGGCTTCGGGCGAGGTCAAGACGAAGAATGTACCAAGTATGTGAAACTGAAAATACTGTAATGAAATCATAACAGTCTATACAAAATAGGAGACACGTATGATAGCCAAACTACAGTACACAATACATAAGCAGTCATATCAAGTCAGGGACGCATGCCCTCAAAGTCACTACTCAAATATAACTATGGGTCTCACGCCCATAATATCAACCATGCCCGTGGAATCCTTCCTCACTGCCGGCAGTCCATGATATAATATAACACCAATAAGCATACATGAACACCAAGTCCCACCTGTGTCCTAAAAACTGTACGGGCCAAGTAGGAAAGCGAACCACCAGATCCAGCATGCATCATAAAACTGACCGGGGCAAGTACAAAAGCCAACTACCAGATCCAGCCTGCGTCAACAATTGACCGGGGCAAGTATGAAAGCTAACTACCAGACCAGCCTGTCGTCACGAGATATGACCGGGGCAAGTGCGAAAGCTATCTACCGGAGCCTACCGTACCAAACTGTGCAATAGAACTGACGGGGGCAAGTACGAAAGATATCTACCAGACCATCTGTTATACCCCGTATTTCCGGAGTATGTACGTGAGGACGTACGTACGTTTGTACAAACCCTAATTAGGTTAAGAGTGAGATTGTAAGCTTTCGACGGAAAAGATTCCGAACCTTGTGAAGGAAATTCTACGTTTTTAATATTTTAACCGATTACGGATTTTTCCGAGAGACGAAATATTTTGGACCAATGGGAGGGCGACATGTGTCACCCTTAGTTGGCTTATGTTGGACGAAAATAATGGCCTAGTGGACAAGTCAATTGGTCAAGTCTTGCAAGACATTTTGGGTTAGTGGGAGTAGGTAGTGGACGCGTTTTTGTGAAGATAGTGGAGTCCACATGGCTCTTTGTTGTGGTGGCAAGTGTTCCAATATTGTGGTGGACATATGTCCAAATGTTGTGGGAGACACTTGGTTGGAAGACCTCATCTTTCACTTGGATCCTAATCCCAACCTCCACTTGTTTTAATCTTGTCCTCGAGTGTTCTATAAATACCCCTCGAGTGAAGACTTCTTCATCCACTCCACACTTCTCTAAGTCTCAAAAATCCTCCCCTTAGTTGCTCTCTCATCCAAAGCCCTCTCCCCTTGCCTAGTGGCTTCTGGCCGAGACCCTCCCCACTTTTAGAAAGTTGCCTTCTAGTATAGTTACTATTCCAAAATACCCTAGCCCCAAATCCCTTATAGTATTTGAGTAGAAGTTGTGTAGAACTTCTAAGGGTTTCGAGCTATCTGAGCGTGCAAATTAGAGCTAAACCTTGCTCAGATCGACATTTAACTTGGATAATTTTGGGCTTATCGAGGTAAACACTTTTGTCCTTCTATTGTAATTGGAGATTACATATAAGAATAGTTAAGATTTGAGTATAAGATATAGAAGGATATTAAATAATAGAATTGAACTGTAATCACAGTAGAAGGGTATAAAAGAAGAGAAATGAATCAGATTTACATGTGATCAGTATTTACAAAGAGACTTGAGTAGTTTGACTGTAGGGAAATGCTGCCCAATTTTACGTAGAATAGAGAACCCTCTCGCTTAGAATATTCTACAAGATAGTCTAGACGTTGATAGACGATTTGATATTATAGTCGATACATACACGACATATTCGACTCGACAGGTGGTTTTCGCCGAGGAGGTATGTGATTCTTCCTATCCTCTTGAGCATGATATTTTAAATATATATATAGTACGGTAGACGTACGTGTGTTAACTGAACATGGTTTTACTTGACGTCTTTCGACTTGAGTCTAAATAATAAGAACCTTGAAGTATTTCAAAAGAATTATGAATCATTTTTGAAAGAAGAGTAATACTTGATTTTTAAACAGAAAGCTTAAGAGTTATACTAGCTTTATGGGAAGTTAGGTATAACGACTTAAGAAAGATAAAAGGGACGGTTTTACTTATTGTTTATGAAAATCTTGTATTGATTTCTGCAAAGTGTAGTAAGATGGTTTGATAGGAAAACATGTTATGATGCTACGTGTGTTAGTGCCTTGTGATGTTGTGTAAGGGGGTCATTCTTGTTGTGCTTACGTTGTTAAACGTTAAGACCGTTGTACTGTTATTATATCACATACCCCCTTGACTTGTTATACCGAGGGCTTGCCACCCTTGATGCGGGTCTATACGGCCTATGCAGTCTATGTGACTATGCGGAGCTGCGGGAGTTCCAGGATTGATCATTCCGGGTGTTTTATCCCGATGCGGGGGATGCCCTATGCGGTCTGTGTGACTATGCGGTCTATGAGACTATGCGGACTGCGGGAGTCTGCGAGGTACCGCGGTTAGCTACCCCGTCGCGAGGAATACCTCATGCGGTGCATGACCTATGCGGATCGCGGAAGTCGTGATTAGGCACGCATAATGATACTATGGGCGATTGGCCTTGCTTCGATCATTCGCGGCCTAGAAAAGACCAGTTACATTATATCTATTTTGCTCTTGTTTATGTTGTGGCACTATGTGCAGTTGAACTGGTTGTATTTGCAAATGGTTTTAAATACTTTGATTTTACTTCAGTACTTTACAGTTTCACATACTTGGTACTTGTTGTACTGACCTCCTTCGGGGGGCTGCGTTCATGCCGCAGGTAAGGGAAAGCAGGTGCTAGATCCGCATCCTTAGGATCTCTACTTTGGTGTCAGGAGCTCCATCTTCTCCGGAGGCTCGACTTTTGGTATGGTTCTCCCTGGTGTCGTAGATATATGTACATTCAGGGTATGGCGGGGCCCTGTCCCGCCATAGTTGTTTACTTCCTTAGAGGTCTGTAGTCCTATTGTACAGTTGGGATGTAACTGCCAAACTTTGGATATATATATATATGCCGAAAGGCCACTTTTTCTCAGATAAACTGTTTCTCTTTTCATATTGTTTCTTGTCTTGTTTTTATATTCCGCTGATTACTCTGATGTTTGACTACTTCGGTGCCCGGGTAAGGCACGACCACGCCCCGAACGGTCGTGACAAAAGTGGTATCGAGCGCTTAATCCTGAAAAGTGTCTACGCACCGTATCTAGTAGTTCTTGATTATCGGTGCATGTGCACCACACCAATAATCGTGAGGCTATAGGATATTTAGGATTGGTTTCCATTCTTCTCACTCGAGATCGTGCTTTAGAGCCGTGTTATAAGTTGACCTCTAACGTATTCCTTTCGCACCGATTATGCCTCCGCAAGGCAACCCGCCTGAATGGCAAGGCAGCGGCGGACTCGCTAGTTTGACACAGAGGGTCACGAGGGCACAGGCCCAGTTCTTACCCGAGGCGATACCTCAGACGGCGAGTTCCATGACGCCGCCGGCCCCAGCAGAGACCACGGTACCCGAGCCTCCAGTCCCACACCGGGCGAGGAGATAAGTACAGAGATGGCCCGCCATCGCCGTGATCGTGGCGCATACGAGGATAGGCCGGACGCAGCAGCCTCAGCCCAAAGAACACTGCGGTTCACCCGAGATCGGACAGTTTGAGGCTACGGATTTTCGAGTCAGAGCCGCCAGAGTTCTACGGGTCGAGGCCTGAGGATGATCCGCAGGAGTTCATCCGTCAGTTACAGAGGATTATGCGAGTGATCAAGGCTTCAGAGACCGAGTCTGTGATCTTCGGTTCGCATCGGCTGCGTGATACCGTAGTCGATTGGTTTGATTCGTGGGAGCTATCCCAAGGAGAGTATGCGCCTCCAGCAGTATGGGACGAGTTCTCTGAGGCTTTTCTCACTCAGTTCTTGCCTCCGCAGATGAGGAGGGCACGGGCCGAAAAGTTTTTGTTGCTGAGAAAGAGAGAGCGCACAGTTAAGGAGTACAACGTCGAGTTTGATTCTTTAACTCGATATGTCCCTGCGCTAGTAGCAGATATGGATGACCGGGTGCACCGTTACGTCACCGGGCTAGATGATTATATGGCAGAGTCGTGCGCTGGTGTAGCTCTTCAGCCGGGCATAGATATTGCCCACATGCAGGCTCATGCACTTAGATGCGAGGAGCGTAGAAACCGACGGGTCGACAGATATCAGCAACAGAAGAAGGCCAAGACGACCGGATCTTTTGGTAGCTCTCGGGGTGGACAGCCTCAGCAGACGTCTAGATTTGCACCACAGCCAGCTCAGAGCACTCCTACATCATTTTCGGTACAACCAGAGTATTCGGGGCGTGTCGTGGCCCTGTGACTTGATTTCCGGTAGCGGTGCTAACCAATCGAGGTCCGCTCAGTGTGTCTGATGTGGTAGATTCCATTCAGGAGGTTGTGGTACTACTTCGGGAGCTTGCTACACTTGTGTCCATCAGGGTCATTATGCGAGCCTGTCTCGACTGCGCGTGGCTACGATGGTAGGGTCACCACAGTGGTCCTGCCGGTCTTCATCTCCTACAGTTACTCGCCCCGGAGGGCAGGGTACTCCTGGACCAGCAGGTCGCGCAGAGGTCGTGGCGCGGGTCTCAGATTCTAGCGGTCCTCGAATCGCATTTATGCCTTGTCCACCGGCAGACCGTGAGGCGTCGCCGACGCCGCCGCTGTACTTTATCGGGCCGTTATGATGTGTATGCCTTGATAGATCCGGTTCTACTGGCCCTATATATCTCCCTTATTGCTAGTAGGATAGGGATAGAGCCCGAGTCCATAGACCCTTTTGAGGTAGCTACGCCATGGGTGATTCGATAGTAGCTCTGGCGGATATATGTGGCTTGCCCGATTACTTTATGCACGCCGACCCTAGCCGACTTGATAGAGTTGGACATGACCGATTTCGATGTGATCATGGGCATGGATTGGTTAGCTTCGCTACGCCGGTGTAGATCGCAGGAGAGAGTGGTACGGTTCCAGCTTCTGGGAGCGTTATCGAGTGGGAGGAACATCAGACGCCGAGGGTAGGTTTATTTCCTACCTCAAGGCTAGGAAGATGGTGCAGGGTACATCTACCATCTCATTCGGGTATTCGACATCGAGGTCGCGTACCAGATTTTCATCGGGCCAGAGTCGAGAGTTCCCGATGTGTTTCAGACGACCTCCGCATCCTCCCGAGAGGAGATAGAGTTTTGTATTGATATGCTGCCAGACACTCGAACTATTTCCATTCCGCCATACGTAATGGCACTGCCGAGTTGAGAGAGTCAAGGACCACCGAGAGATTTGGAGAAGCGGCTTCATCGACCTAGTGTTTCTCCTCGGGAGCGCGGTATTGTTCGTGAAGAAGAAAGATGGGATGCGCATGTGTTGATTACAGCGGTGAACAAGGTGACCATTAAGAATACCCCCTTCCTGTGATTGATGATTTGTTCGACGCCATTGCGGTGCGAGATGTTTCTCCAAGATTGATCTGCGATCGGGCTATCATCAGGTACGAGTCAGAGAGGCGGATGTCCCTAGGACTGCATTCCGGACCCGGTACGGGCACTATGAGTTCAGGGTTATGTCGTTCGGTTTGACCAATGCTCTGCTAGTTTTTATGGATTTGATGAACCGAGTGTTCAAACCATTTTTGGATACGTTTGTGATAGTATTCATCGATGACATCTTGGTTTATTCTCGCTTCGAGCGGGAGCATGCGGATCATTTGAGGACTGTGTTGAGAGTTCTCCAGGACCAGCAGTTGTACGCCAAGTTTTCGAAGTGTGAGTTCTGGTTGACATCGGTGGCTTTTCTTGGGCATATTGTCGGGGCTGATGGTATTCAGGTGGATACGGCCAAGATCGAGGCGATCGAGAGTTGGCCTAGACTCACTACTCCGACCGAGGTCGCGCTCGGGCCTCGCAGTTATTACCGCGTTCGTGGAGAAGTTTGCTTCGTCTCGCACCATTGACTAGGCCGACTCGTGGCGCACTAAGTTTCAGCGATCGATGTCAGGAGCGTGGTTTCCGATTCTTTGAGAGATCGACGACCGCCTCGTTCTTACTCTTCCCGAGGGTCGACGGCTATGTCATGTATTGACGCGCCGCATCGAGTTGGGATGTGTTGATGCAGCAGGCAAGGTTATAGCGCACGCATCCCGGACCTTAAGAAGCATGAGAGAACTACCCCACCCATGATTTGGAGTCGCGCGTGATTCACGCCTTGAAGATCCGGAGGCACTATTTGTATGGGGTTCATGTGGATATTTATACGCACCACAAGAGCCTCCAAAGATATCTTCACCAGAGAGTGAACTTACGGCGAGACGGTGGTTAGAGTTGCTTAAGGATTATGATGTTGATATCCCGTACCACCCGGAAGGCCAATGTCAGGCAGATGCTCTTAGTAGGTCGATGGGAGTCTATCGATGTGCAGCCAGAGGAGGGTATGATTCGCGATTTACATCGATTATCGAGCCTCGAGTCCGATTGATTGATTACGATAGCGTGGGTTCGAGTTCGAGAGGTTGCCGAGTCTTCCATCGCCGGCGAGGTGAAGAGGCAACATTGAGGATCCGGTTTTGACACCAGATCGCGATACGGCTCTTCGGCGGGAATGGTCCTGAGGTAGCACTGATGGGTGCTAAGGTTTGAGGGTAGGTTGTGTGTTCCAGATATTGCAGGACTTCGGCACAGTTCTAGGGAAGCACACGCAGACATTACTCTATCCATCCGGTCGACAAAGATGTACCACGACCTCGCATCAGTGTATTGGTGGGATGGCTCAAGAGGACGTTGCGAGTTTGTGGCTCGCCCCGTGTTGTCCGCAGTGAAGCAGAGCACCGCAGGCCCGTGGTTTGTTGCAGACGATAGAGATCCCGACCGGAAGTGGGAGGTGATCAACATGGACTTTATCACAGGGTTACCTCGCACTCCGAGGAAACATGATTCTATTTGGGTTATCGTCGACAGGCTGATGAAATCAGCCCACTTTCTTCCCGTCAGGACGACCTTTTCGGCTGAGGATTATGCCAGACTTTACATCCGAGAGATCGTCAGACTGCATGGGGTCCCTATTTCTATCATATCGCATGCAGGAGCCCAATTTACGCTAACTTCGAGGTCTTTCCGAAGGGTTTAGGACGCAGTGAGCTCGAGTATCGCATTCCATCCTCGCAGACGACAGCAGAGCGCACTATCCGCACTCTCGAGGATATGTCGCGAGCCCGTGTTATTGACTTTAGGGGTAGCCGGAGGATCATTTGCCTCTAGTTGAGTTTCGTATAATAATAGCTACCACCCAAAGATTCAGATGGCGCCATGAGGCCCCGCGGAGGAAGTGCAGATCGCCGATAGTCGGATTGATGTGGACGAGGTGCGATTAGTGGGACCGCACTGTTCAAGCAGTGATGGATAAGGTGAAGCTTATCCAGAGCGGCTATCGATACCGAGTCGGCAAGTCGATGCAGATCATCGCCGTCGCATCCGGAGTTTGAGGTTGATGATTGGGTTTTCTGAAGGTGTCACCCATGGCGGTGTGATGAGATTTGGCAGGAAAGGGAAGCTCAGCCCAAGGTACATTGGGCCTTATCAGATTGTCTGCAGGGTGGGCAAGATCGCCTACGAGTTGGATCTGACGTCCGATCTGGAGGCAGTGCATCCGGTTTTCCATGTTTCTATGCTGAGGAGATGTATCGGGGATCTATCTAGAGTACACCCGATTGACGATGTCCAGGTGACCGAGGGGTTATCGTATGAGGAGAGTCCCATAGCGATACTCGATCGTCAGGTTAGGAGGTTGCGGACGAAGGATGTGGCTTCCGTCAAGGTCCTATGGCGGAACGAGAACAGAGAGGAGATGACGTGGGAAGCAGAGGAGGACATGAGGCAGAGGTACCCTCACTTATTCCCCACACCTCCAGGTAACTTACTTTCCTACTTGCTGGTTTTAACTATCATATTTGCTTAAGTGTTGTATTGTGGCCATGTGTGGCATTTGCAAACTGTTAAATTGTGAGGAGCTTTATCGTTATCTGTCTTGAGAAGGAACATTCGGGACGAATGTTTCTAAGGAGGGGAGAATGTTATACCCCGTATTTCCGGAGTATGTACGTGAGGACGTACGTACGTTTGTACAAACCCTAATTAGGTTAAGAGTGAGATTGTAAGCTTTCGACGGAAAAGATTCAACTTGTGAAGGAAATTCTACGCTTTAAATATTTTAACCGACATGATTTTTCCGAGATGAAATATTTTGGACCAATGGAGGCATACGTGTCACCCTTAGTTGTCTTATGTTGACGAAAATAATGGCCTAGTGGACAAGTCAATTGGTCAAGTCTTGCAAGACATTTTGTTAGTGGGAGTAGGTAGAGTGGGACGATTTTTGGGAAGATAGTGGAGTCCACATGGCTCTTTGTTGTGGTTGGAAAGTGTTCCAATATTGTGGTTGACATATGTCCAAATGTTGTGGGAGACACTTGGTTGGAAGACCTCATCTTTCACTTGGATCCTAATCCCAACCTCCACTTGTTTTAATCTTGTCCCTCGAGTGTTCTATAAATACCCCCTCGAGTGAAGACTTCTTCATCCACTCCACACTTCTCTAAGTCTCAAAAATCCTCCCCTTAGTTGCTTCTCGCCCAAAGCCCTCCCCGCTTGCCTAGTGGCTCGGCCGAGACCCTCCCCACTTTTGTAGAAAGTTGCCTTCTAGTATAGTTACTATTCCAAAATACCCTAGCCCCAAATCCCTTATAGTATTTGAGTAGAAGTTGTGTAGAACTTCTAAGGTTTCTCGAGCTATCGAGCGCAAATTAGGAGCTAAACCTTGCTCAGGATCGACATTTAACTTGGATAATTTTGGGCTTATCGAGGTAAACACTTTTGTCCTTCTATTGTAATTGAGATTACATATAAGAATAGTTAAGATTTGAGTATAAGATATGAAGGATATTAAAGAATAGAATTGAACCGTAATCACGAGAAGGGCGGTATAAAAGAAGAGAAATGAATTGTACTTACATGTGAATGTATTTACATGAGACTTGAGTAGTTTGTGGGTAGGGAAATGCTGCCCAATTTTCCGTAGAATAGAGAACCCTCTCGCTTAGAATATTCTACAAGATAGTCCAGACGTTGATAGACGATTTGATCGTTATAGACGATACTCGCGCGACATATTCGACTTGGCGGTGGTTTTCACGGCGAGGTATGTGATTCTTCCTATCCTCTTGAGCATGATATTTTAAATATATATATAGTACAGTAGACGTACGCGTGTTAACTGAACATGGTTTTACTTGACGTCTTTCGACTTGAGTCTAAATAATAAGAACCTTGAAGTATTTCAAAAGAATTATGAATCATTTTTTAAAGAAGAGTAATACTTGATTTTTAAACAGAAAGCTTAAGAGTTATACTAGCTTTATGGGAAGTTAGGTATAACGACTTAAGAAAGATAAAAGTGACGGTTTTACTTATTGTTTATGAAAATCTTGTATTGATTTCTGCAAAGTGTAGTAAGATGGTTTGATAGGAAAACATGTTATGATGCTACGTGTGTTAGTGCCTTGTGATGTTGTGTAAGGGGGTCATTCTTGTTGTGCTTACGTTGTTAAACGTTAAGACCGTTGTACTGTTATTATATCACATACCCCCTTGACTTGTTATACCGGTGGCTTGCCACCCTTGACGCGGTCTATACGGCTTACGCAATCTGGGACTATGCGAGTCAGCGGAGTTCCGTGATTGATCATTCCGGTATTTTATCCCGACGCGGGATGCCCTACGCGGTCTCGGTGACTACGCGGTCTATGAGACTATGCGGATCGCGGATTCTGGAGGGTACCGCGGGTTAGCTACCCCGACGCGAGAATACCCTACGCGGTCAGTGTGTGACCTATGCGGATCGCGGGAAGTCCAGATTAGGCATGTGTCACGACTGCCCGGCTCGTGGATCGTGCCTTACCCGCACCCAAGTAGTCATACATCGAGTAATCGGAATATAAAAACAAGACATGAAACGATTGTAAAAGAGACACGCTTTATGTGAGAAAAGTCGCTTTTCGGCATAAATACATAAACATAGTTTTTGCGCTACATTCCAACTGCATAACAGACTACTGCACTTCTAAGAAAGTAAACAACTATGGCGACAGTGGCCCCGCCATACCCCGATCGCACAAAACTAACTACAACAGGAGATCATACCAAAAGGTAGAGCCTCGAGAAGATGGAGCTCCGACACCAACGTAGAGATCCTAAGGATGTGGATCTAGCACTGCCGCTTCTTACCGCGGCATGAACGCACTTCAAGGAGGTCGATAACAGTACTAAGTATGAGAAATCAGAAAGTACTTAAATGAAAACATATCATTTTAAAATCGGTTTACATATATGTATGAAACAACCAAGGTAACCGCACAAGGCCACATCATAAACAAGAGCAACAATAGGTAAATCAGTAATGTGTCTTTTCTAGGTCGCGAATGATCGAAGCAGGGCCAATTGCCCATAGTATCATTAAGAAAGCCTAATCCTGGACTCCCGTAGTCCGCATAGGCCACTCACGTAGGCCTGCATAGGGCATAACCCCGCATCGAGGGTAGCTACTCCTCGGCATCGTCCTGGACTCGTAGTCCGCATGGCCACATAGACCGCATGAGGTATAACCCCGCACACTAACCTGGAACTATCGCACCCCGCATAGGTCACTGCACCGCATGAGGTGTCCTCGCATCATAGTCACACGCATCGCTCGAGGTATACCCGCGACGGAGGCGCTTAACCCCAGATTTGTCAAGAGGTGAGTGATATAATACTAACATAACAAATTATCGTTAAACACATAAGCACAACAAGAATAATACCTTTATACAAACGTAACAAGACACTAACACAAATAAAATAATATCAAGTCAACTTATCAAACCAAATTAGTATTCTATCCATAAATAAAACTAAGACTGATATAAACACATAAGTAAACTGTTACTTTTATCATTCTTAAGATGTTATACCTAACTTCCCATAAAGCTAGTATAACTCTTAAGCTTTCGCTTAAAACCAATTAGTTCTCTTCTGTTAAAAAAATGATTCAGTATTCTTTTGAAATGCTTTCAGATCCTTATTATTCAGGCTTAAGTCGCGAGACATTGCCGTAAGTATTATTCAGGCTTAAGTCGCGAGACATTGCCGTAAGTATTATTCAGGCTTAAGTCAAAGACATTGCCGTAGTTATTATTCAGTTAACACACGTACGTCTACCGTACTATATATATATTTAAAATATCATGCTCAAGGGTATAGGAAGAATCACATACCTTCTCGGCGAAATCCACCTGCCAAGTTGAATATGTCGCGCGCAGAGAATCAACCTATAATAGTCAGACACGTCTATCAACGTTCAGACTACTCTGTAAACAGTTCTAAGCAGAGGGTTCTCTATCCTACGAAAAATTGGGCAGTACTTCCCTACCCGGTGAGCTACTCAAGTTCATCAGTGAAAACAAATTCTATGTAAGTACGCTTTGATTATTCTTCTTTTAAACCCTTCTATCGTGATAACAATTCAATTCTATTCTGTACTATCTTTCTAAGTATTCAATACTTAATTCTATACTTCTACAGTATGTATTCTCTAATACAAAAGAGGGTTAGGATTATTTACCTCGGTAAGCCCAATAATATCCTAGATATAAGTCGATCCGGAGCAAGGCTTAGCTCCTAAGTTGTACGCTCCGATAGCTCCAAGGAAACCTTAGAAGTTCTTCACAACTTCTACTAAGTACTAAGGGATTTGGGCTAGGGTATTTTGGGCATTATAACAATACTAGAAGACAACTTTTCTACCAAGGGAGGGGGGTAGATTTCAGCTAGGCTAGGGGGGATAGCCTCGGCTAAGCTTCTCAAAAAGGGGAGGTGTTTGGACTAAAAGCTACAAGGAGAGGAAGGATTTTCAAGACTTGGAAAGGAATTTGTGGATGAAGAACTCTTCATCTTAAGGGGGTATTTATAGGTCAAGCCATGGCCAACCAAGGGCCAAGATGATGCCAAGTGCAAGGCAAGTGTAAGGTCAAGATTTGGGCAAGTGTCCTTAGCCAACTTGCACACAAAATATCCTACCAACTACTTGACAAAATAGCCAATCCATTTCGGTCCATTTCCGCCTCACATCCATCAATGAGAGGGTGACAAGTGTCGCCCTCTCGTTGGTCCAAAGTGTTTCGTCTCTCGGAAAAATCCGCAAAAATTAGAAATGACATAGCCGGAATTTATCCTACGCGAGTTGTGTAAAACGTTTCGTCGAAAACGATTCTTTTAATGAGTTGTGCCCAAAAAAATGTCCCATTGCCTACTTTAAGGCTAAGCTTTCGTACGTACGCCCTCACGTACCCACTCTGGAAATACGGGGTATAACATTCTCCCCTCCTTAGAAACATTCGTCCCGAATGTTCCTTCCCAAGACAGTTAACGATATGATTCTTCATAACTTAAACAGTTGCAAAGCCACACACGCCACGTAACAACACTTAGGCATAAACGATAACGAAAATTTACAAGAGGAAAGTGAATTACCCGAGGTGTGGGAATAAAGAGGATACTTCGCCTCATGTCCTCCTCGCCTTCCCACGCCATCTCTTCCCCGAGCTCGTTCCGCCACGTAACTTTGACGGAAGCCACGCCCCGTCCGCAGACACCTAACTCCGACGATCGACTATCGCTATGGAATCTCCTCATACGATAACCCTGTCACACCGACATCGTCAATCGGATGCACTCTAGATGGATCCCCGATACATCTCCTCAAAGATAGAAACATGAAACACCGGATGCATCGCTTCCAGATCGGACGGCAGATTCAACTCATAGGCAACCTTGCCTACCTGCGGACAACTGAAATGGCCCAATGTACTGGGCCGAAGTTTCCTTCTTCCCGAATCTCATCACACCTTCATGGGTGACACCTTTAGGAAAACCCAATCATGAACCTCGAACTCCAGATGCCGACGACGATGATCTGCATATGACTTATATCGACTCGAGTCGCCAAGAACCTCTCCGATAAGCTTCACCTTATCCATCGCTCGCTGCACCAAATCCGTCCCACTAATCGCACTCGCCCATATCGAACCAGCCTATAGGCGATCCGCACTTCCTCCCATACAAGGCCTCATAAGGCGCCATCCGAATACCGAGTGGTAGCTATTATTGTATGCAAACTCAACTAGAGGCAAATGATCCTCCCAATACCCTCGGTCAATAACACAGCTCGCAAAGATATCCTCAAGAGTCCGATAGTGCGCTCGCCTGTCCCGTCTGCTCTGCGGATGGAATGCAAGATCGTGCTCACTGCCCCTAAACCCTCTGGAAAGACCTCCGGTTAGCCGTAAACCGGGCTCTCTGTCTCGATATGATCGAAATAGGGACTCCATGCGGTCGACGATCTCTGATGTAAAGTCCGCATAATCCTCACCAAAAGTCGCCCCGACGGAAGAAAGTGGGCTGATTTCACACCACAACGATAACCCATATAGAATCATGTCTTCTCCGAGTGCGAGGTAATCCCGTGATAAAGTCCATGTTGATTACCTCCCACTTCCGTGTCGGGATCTCTATCGTCGCAACAAACCACCGTGCCTCGTGCTCTACCTTCACCGCCGACAACACGCACCGAGCTACGAACTCGCAACGCCCTCTTCAAGCCATCCCACCAATACACGTATCTGGCGTCGTGGTACATCTTGGTCGACTTCGACGGATAGAGTAACGCGCTACGCGGTGCTTCCCCAAGAACTCCGCCAAGTCCTCAAACATCCGAACACACAACTCGCCAAACCTTAGCACCCCATCGTGCTACTCAAAAGCGACCCTTCCTCACGAATAGTCGTATCACGATAACGTGTCAAAATCGATCTCGAATCGTTGCCTCTTCACCTCCTCGACGATGGAAGACTCGCAACCTCACGAACTCGAACCCCATCGCTATCGTAATCAATCAAACGGACACCAAGGCTCGCTAACCGATGTAAATCACGAACCATGTCTCTCCTCTCGCCGCACATCCGATAGACTCCCATCGACCTACGACTAAGAGCATTCGCCACAACATCGCCTTCCCGTGGTACAGATATCAACATCGTAATCCTTAAGCAACTCTAACCACCGCCTCGCTGTAAGTTCAGCTCCTCCGGCCGAAGATATACTGAGGCTCTGTGGTCTGTATAAATATCCACATGAACCCCATACAAATAGTGCCTCCAGATCTTCAAAGCGTGAATCACCGCTAACTCCAAATCATGGGTGGGGTAGTTCTCTCGTGTTTCTTCACCGTCGACGCATACGCTATAACCTTGCCATGCCGCATCAACACACATCCCAACCCGATGCCCGACGATCACAATACACGACATAACCGTCGACCTCCGGAAGAGTAAGAACGGGGCGGTCGCGCCTCCTTCAAGAATCGGAAACCCCGCCACAAGCATCACCATCAAACTTAGCCGCTTCGAGTCACCTAGTCAATGGTGCGTAGATAGAAGCAAACTTCCACGAACCGATAATAACTCGCAAGGCCCGTAAAATCGCGAACCTCTGCTGAGTAAGAGTTCAGGCCAAGTCTCGATCGCCGATCTTGGCCAGATCCACTGAATGCCATCACCCACAATATGCCCAAGAAAAGCCACCGGGTTAACCAAAACTCACATTTGGAAAACTTGGCGATAATCGCTGGTCTCGAGAATCACAAGACAAATTCTCAAATGCTCGCATGCTCCCGCTGAGCGAGAATAAACCAAGATATCATCGATGAACACTATCACAAACGTGTCCAAAATGGTTTGAACACTCGGTCATCAAATCCATGAATACCACGAGCGTTGGTCAAACCAAACGACATAACCCTAAATCGTAGTGTTCGCATCGTTCGAATGCGATCCAGGATGTCCGACTCGACTCGCACTTTGATGATAGCCCGACCGTAGATCAATCTTGAGAAACATCTCGCACTCGCAACCGGGTCGAACAAATCATCAATCCCGGAAGGGGTATTCGTTTAATGGTCACCTTGTTCACCGCTCGTAATCAACACACATGCACTGGCCCCGCCCTTCTTCTTCACGAACACACGCGCCCGGGGAGAAACACTAGGTCTGATGAAGCCCTTCTCCAGTAAGTCTCTAAGCTGATCCTTCAACTCTCTCAACTCGGCAGGTGCCATTCTATATGGCGTAATGGAAATAGGCCGAGTGTCTGGCAACACATCTATACAAAACTCAATCTCCCTCTCAGGAGGATACCGGAGGTCGCCGAAACACGCCCGGGAACTCTCTCGACATCGGAATCGATCAAAATCTGTACCGCAGCCTCGTGATCAAACACCCGAACGAGATGGTAGATATACCCTTTCTCGCACCATCTTCCTAGCCTCGAGGTAGGAAATAAACCTACCCCTGGCGATACTGCTTCTCCCACTCAACAACCGGCCTTCCGAAATCCGAACCGCACTACTCTCTCCTCAGCTACATTGGCGTAGCAAGAAGCCAGCCAATCCATACCCATGATCACGTCGAAATCAATCATATCCAACTCTATCAAGTCGGCCAGGTCCGACGATCAGAATGGTCACAGACAAGCTCTATATACCCGTCGAGCTACCACCGAATCACCCATCGGCGTAGCTACCTCGAAAGTGGTCTATGGACTCGCATCTATCCCTATCCTACTAGCAACAAGGGAGATATATAGACAGAGTAGAACCCGATCTATCAAAGCATACACATCAAACCCAAAATCGATAAGGTACTCGTGACGACATCGGTGAGGCCTCCGATCCCGCCTACCGGACAAGGCATAAATGCGCTTCGAGGACCGCTAGAACCGGGACCCGCCACGACCGCCGCGACTGGCCGCCTACGAGTACCCCGCTCCGGGCGAGTAATCGTAGGAGATGATGAACCGGCAATGCACTCGTAGTCGAGCCCTACCACCCGCCGCCCCGATCGGACAAGCCCTCGCAATATGACCCGCCCGCCGCAATCAGAATAAACCCTGGAGAGTACCACAATTCCCGAAATGGGATCTACCGTGACGGCCACACCGGCGGGTGGTCCCACCGCCGCACCTCGCCACCCCGAAGTTCAAGTCCTCGGGCCCCGACCGCCTCGAATACTCGTCAGGCTGGCCGAGACGCGCAGAGTGCTCGAGCCGGGCCGGTGGTGCGACCTAGACCGCCGCTGGTGCCGCCCACCCGATAACTACCAAAGGACTCGCCGCCCCGTCCTTCTTCGCCGCTGTCACAACCTGCCGGCCGACGCCTCGCATCCTAGTGCATGAGCTCGCATGCGGTAATGTCCATACCCGGCCAAGAGAAACACCCGCACAAGACTCGCCATATAATCATCTAGCCTGACGTAGCGGTGCACCGCCCTCCATATTCGCTACCAATGCCGGGACATATCGAGCCAAAGAATCGAACTCGACATTGTACTCCCTAATCAGACGCCCCTCTGCCTCAAGCAGAAAATCTATCACCGCGCCTCTCATCCGCGAGGCAAGTGAGTGAGGAAAGCCTCGAGAACTCATCCCAAGTACTGGGACGTGCGGTTTCCCGGATAACTCCCATGAATCAAACCAATCGATCGCGGTATCACGCAGCCTATGTGAACCAAAGATCACGGACTCGGTCTCCGACGCCCGATCACTCTCATAATCCTTCAGAGTGACGGATGAACTCTCGCGATCATCCTCCGCCGACCAGAAACTCGCGGCTACAACTCAGAAATCTCGTAGCCTCAAACTCTCTCGCCTCGGGTGAACCACGGTACGACCGGGCCGAACTCAGTGATCCACTGCCTCACGTTCGCCACAATCCCGCCAATAGTCGGGCCATCTCTCAGACCTAACTCTCCGCCCAGTGCCGCGTGGGATGCGAGGTACGGCATCGTGGTCTCGGCCGGGCGGGCGTCATGGAACTCGCTGCCTGCATAGATCGGGCCTAAGCCTCGTAACTCGGTGTCCGATCGGCGGCTCCTCGCCGCTTCTTCTTCGGGCCCGGTTGCCTTACGTGAGGCATAATCACATGTAAAAGGAATACGTTAGAGGGTCCAACTTACACACGCCTCTAAAGCACGATCTCAGAGTGAGAAGAATGGAAACCAATCCTAAATATCCTATAGCCTCACGATTATTGGTGTGGTGCACAACACACCGATAATCAAGACTTACTAGATACGGCTCAGACACTTTCCGAGGATTAATCGCTCGATACCACTTTTGTCACGACTGCCCGGGCGTGGATCGTGCCTTACCCGCACCCAAGTAGTCATACATCGAGTAATCGGAATATAAAACAAGACATGAAACATTGTAAAAAGAGACACGCTTTATGTGAGAAAACTCGTTTTTCTAAGATAAATACATAAACATAGTTTTGCATTTACATCCCAACTGCATAACAGACTACGCACTCTAAGAAAGTAAACAACTATGGCGGACAGCCCCGCCATACCCCGATCGCACAAAACTAACTACAACAGTGAGATCATACCAAAAGTAGAGCCTCAGAGAAGATGGAGCTCCCGACACCAACATGTAGATCCTAAGGATGTGGATCTAGCACTGCTTGCCTCTTACCGCGCATGAACGCAGCCTCAAGGAGGTCAAGACAACAGTACTAAGTATGCGAAATCAGAAAGTACTTAAATGAAAACATATCATTTTAAAATCAGTTTACATATATGTATGAAACAACTAAGGTAACCGCATAGTGCCACATCATAAACAAGAGCAACAATAGGTAAATCAGAATGTGTCTTTTCTAGGCCGCGAATGATCGCAGGCCAATTGCCCATAGTATCATTAAGCAAGCCTAATCGACTCTCAGAGTCCGCATAGGCCACTCACGAGCTGCATAGGCATAACCCCGCATCGAGGGTAGCTACTCCTGCATCGCCCCGACTCGTAGTACGCATGGCCACATAGACCGCATGAGGTATAACCCCGCACACTAACCTGGAACTCTCGCAGCTCCGCATAGGTCACACAGACCCGTATGAGGTGTCCTCGCATCATAGTCACACAGATCGCACGAGGTATACCCAGACGGAGGCAATTTAACCCCGGTAGATTTGTCAAGAGGTGAGTGATATAATACTAACATAACACTTATCGTTAAACACATAAGCACAAAGAATACCCTTTATACAAACGTTACAAGACACTAACACACATAACATCATATCATGTCTACTTATCAAACCATTTTATTATTCTTTCCATAAATCAATGTAAGTCTGTTATAAACACATAAGTAAATTGTTCCTTTATCATTCTTAAGTTGTTATACCTAACTTCCCATAAAGCTAGTATAACTCTTAAGCTTTCGCTTAAAACCAATTAGTTCTCTTCATTAAAAAAATGATTCAAGATTCTTTTGAAATGCTTTCAGATCCTTATTATTCAGCTTAAGTCGCGAGACATTGCGTAAGTATTATTCAGCTTAAGTCGCAGACATTGCCGTAAGTATTATTCAGCTTAAGTCAAAGACATTGCCGTAGTTATTATTCGCTTAACACACGACGCTCACCGCATATATATATATATTTAAAATATCATGCGCAAGCGGTATAGGAAGAATCACATACCTTCTCGAAATCCACCGCCAAGTTGAATATGTCGCTACAGAGAATCAACCTATAATAGTCGACACGTCTATCAACGCTCAGACTACTCAGAAATGATTCTAAGCAGAGGTTCTCTATCCTACGAAAAATGGCGCATTTCCTACCGGTGAGCTACTCAAGTTCATCGTGAAAACAGTCTATGTAAGTACGTTTGATTATTCTTCTTTAAACCCTTCTACCGTGATAGCAGTCAATTCTATTCTCAGACTATCTTTCTAAGTATTCAATACTTAATTCTATACTTCTACAAGATGTATTCTCTATTAGAAATGGGGGTTAGGATTATTTACCGCGGTAAGCGCAATAATATCCTAGATATACGTGGATCCGGTGCACGGCTTAGCGCCTAAGTTGTACGCTCCGATAGCTCCAAGGAAACCTTAGAAGTTCTTCACAACTTCTACTAAGTACTAAGGGATTTGGGCTAGGGTATTTTGGGCATTATAACAATACTAGAAGGAAACTTTTCTACCAAGGGAGGGGGGGTAGATTTAGGCTAGGCTAGGGGGGATAGCCTCGGCTAAGCTTCTCAAAAAGGGGGGGGGGACGTGTTTGGACGAAAAGCTACAAGGGAGAGGGAAGGATTTTCAAGACTTGGAAAGGAATTTGTGGATGAAGAACTCTTCATCTTAAGGGGGTATTTATAGGTCAAGCCATGGCCAACCAAGGGCCAAGATGATGCCAAGTGCAAGGCAAGTGTAAGGTCAAGATTTGGGCAAGTGTCCTTAGCCAACTTGCACACAAAATATCCTACCAACTACTTGACAAAATAGCCAATCCATTTCGGTCCATTTCCGCCTCACATCCATCAATGAGAGGGTGACAAGTGTCGCCCTCTCGTTGGTCCAAAGTGTTTCGTCTCTCAGAAAAATCCGCAAAAATTAGAAATGACATAGCCAGAATTTATCCTACGCGAGTTGTGTAAAACGTTTCGTCGGAAAACGATTCTTTTAATGAGTTGTGCCCAAAAAAACATCCCATTGCCTACTTTAAGGCTAAGCTTTCGTACGTACGCCCTCACGTACCCACTCTGGAAATACGGGGTATAACAACACGCATAATGATACTATGGGTGATTGTCCTTGCTTCGATCATTCGCGGCCTAGAAAAGACCAGTTACATTATATCTATTTTGCTCTTGTTTATGTCAGGCACTATGTGCTGAACTGTCAGTATTTGAAAATGGTTTTAAATACTTTGATTTTACTTCAGTACTTTACAGTTTCACATACTTGGTACCTGTTGTACTGACCTCCTTCGGGGGGCTGCGTTCATGCCGCAGGTAAGGGAAAGCAGGTGCTAGATCTGCATCCTTAGGATCTCTACTTTGGTGTCAGGAGCTCCATCTTCTCCGGAGGCTCGACTTTTGGTATGGTTCTCCCTGGTGTCGTAGATATATGTACATTCAGGGTATGGCGGGGCCCTGTCCCGCCATAGTTGTTTACTTCCTTAGAGTTCTGTAGTCCTATTGTACAGTTGGGATGTAACTGCCAAACTTTGGATATATATATATGCCGAAAGGCCACTTTTTCTCAGATAAACTGTTTCTCTTTTCATATTGTTTCTTGTCTTGTTTTTATATTCCGCTGATTACTCTGATGTTTGATGTTACACCCCGTAGTTCCAGTGTATGTATATGAGGACGTACGTACGTAAATACGACATTAAAATTGGAAAGGAAGAAATATGTGATTTTTCGACGGAAAAGTTTCCGAATTTTGAGAAGGAAAAATGTTCGTTAAGGGGAATTGGATTCCCAGATTTGGTATTCGGACTTTTTGGAATATTTGAGAATTATGGAATTTTATTTCCGAATTGGTCACGTGGGCCCACGAGAATTTACGCTTTGTGTGGCCCACTTTATTTTTGGATTTTGGCATTGCGGATATTTTGGAAGATGAAATATTTTGGGCAGTGAGGCGACACGTGTCACCTCGTGGCCATGTTGGCCGAATTGGAGAAGGCGAGTGGGATGTTTTAGGTGGACAAGTGGCCCATTTTGTGGTGGCCACTTGTCCCATTTTTGTAGTAGCCAAATGGTTGGCCAACTACCCACACACATGTACCCCATCCTCACCACACACTTGCCTAGATCTTGGCCATTGATTTTCCTATAAATACCCCATTGTTTCAAGACATATTTCATCCACACTTGAGATTCTAAGTCACAAAATACTCCCTTTGTTGAGGTTCTCGTCCTACTCTCCCTTGGTGTAGGAAAAATTCTTCAAGTGTTGATATAGTCCCAAATACCTTAGCCTAGTATCCCTAGTTGTATTCCAAGTTATTTCAATACTAGGAGTCGGAAATTTTACTTTATTCCTTTAGTCGCAAAAACGCTCCTAGAAAAATCTTCATAGCTTAGATGAAGTGTTAAGAGAAGTTATTTGGAAACTTCTAAGGGTTGCTTGGAGCGGTTGGAGCGTCAGAATGGAGCTAAACGTTGCTCAGGATCGACTTATAATCTTGGATAATTTTGGGCTTATCGAGGTAATGATCTATGTCCCCCTATTGTATTTGGAAATTACATGTTGTAGTAGTTAATCATTGAGTATAAGATATATTGGAAGTATAATTATAAGGAATTGAACTGTATTTACATTGGACTGTATTTGCAGTAGACTTGTAGTATTATTGTGGAGTAGAATTGTACACGTTCGGTTAGACGTGTAACCCCGAATTGTTGGTTTGCAGCAGCCTCGTTTGAGGAGGAGTTTTATGTGGTCATGGGGAGGTGCTGCTGAATTTTCCGTAGAATAAGGAATCTTGTATCTAGAATTATTCTACGAAGAGAGCTAGAGGTTGATAGACGTTTTGTGGCCTTTATAGGTTGAAGTACTACGAGTAGCGTATTCTACTTGAAGGGTGGAAAAGGCGAGCAAGGTTAGAGTACTTTGGAGCATTTTGCTAATTGTCTATAATCGTCGCGAGGTATGTGAACCTCTTCCTATCCTTTTTAGCATGATATTTGTGAAATATATTTAGTGCGGTAGACGCACGTGTGTTTAAAGGAAGTTGATTTTCCTTTTGTGTCCTTGACTTGATTCCAAAGTTAAGTGACTTGTTATGAAACATTAAGGACTTGAATTATGTTAAAAAGTTGTAAAATCTCACTCATGATTAATGGGTGTGTGGTCTTTTAAAGAATAAAGTTATCTTGATTTCGAAAATGGTTTTATCATTGGATTTAAAATGATAACTTGACTTATAAACAACTTGATTTTGGGAAAGGAGAAGTAATTTGATTTAAAGGTATAGGTTACTTGTTTTTAAAAGAGTAAGACACTTGGTTTAAAAAGTATATTGCTACTTGACTTTTAAAGGAGAAGTGCCTTTGTTTTAAAAGAAGGTATGGAAATTGTTTTGGTTTTACTTTGATGTCTTTTGACTTGAGTTTAAATAATAAGAATCTGGAAGTATTTCAAAAGAGTTATTAACTATTTTGAAAGAAAAGAAATACTTGTTTTAAAAGCTTAAGTGTTATACTAGCTTTATGGGAAGTTAGGTATAACGACTTAAGGAAGATAGAAGGAACAGTTTACTTATTTTTTTATGAAAGTCTTGTATTGATTCGGAAAGTGTAGTAAGATGGTTTGATAAGTAGACATGTTAGGATGTTACGTGTTAGTGTCTTGTGATGTTTGTATAAAGGGGTTTCCCTTGTTGTGCTTATGTTGTTTAACGATAAGTTGTTATGTTAGTATTATATCACTCACCTCTTGACATGATTCCGGGTTAAGCCGCCTCCGACGTGGTAGACTCAAAGTGTCTGTGTGACCTATGATTCGAGAATACCTACGCGGGTTTGTGTGACCTATGCGGAGCTACGAGTTCGGAGTTAGTGTGCGGCCTTTATGGTCATGCGGTCTATGTGGCCATGCGATCGCGAGTCGGGGACGTTGGGAGTAGCTACCTCGATGCGGAATACCTCACGCGGGCCATCGGAGTGGCTTATGCGGAGTCGCGGAAGTTCGAGGACTAGACGCAGACATTAGATCTCGCGCGAGTGGCGGCTTCGATCATGTGGCGGTCTAGACATATCTCATGATACGATTTATGACCTTGTTGGTACTGTGGGTTTTAGTAGTCGGCTATGCCTTTTTACCCCGTCACGGTTTTATTATGACACGTAGGACTCGTGTTCATGTGTATTCCTTGTGCTTTTATATCATAGCTATCGCGGTGAGGAAGATATTCCACGCATGATTGATGTTGTGGGCGTGAGACCCATAGTTTTATTTGAGTGATGACTTTGAGGCGTGAGTCCTCGACTTGACATGATCGCTTATTTATTGTGAATCGTAGTTTGGTTATCATACATGTCTCCCGCTTTATATAGACTACTATGATTTCATTTACGATTTTTGGCCACATACTTGGTACTTGACCGACTCTTCGGGGCTGCGTTCATGCCGCAGGTAGGTACACGATGTTGATCCTCGCTCTTGGTCATTCAGTAGCGTTTGGGAAGCTCCATTTCTCGGAGGCTTATCGGTGGTATAGTCACCTCGTTGTAAGTGCTTACATTCGTGGTATGGCGGCCCCGTCCCACCATTGTTGTCATATCATTCTTAGGTCAGAGTAATCTTGTGGGCGTAATTGTAAAAGGGATGTAATCGTTCTAGTTGTTATATATTTATGTCGAAAGGCAACTTTTCTCGAGATAACTGCTTTACACTTCACTTTATTCATGTCTTGTTTTATATTCCGATTACTCGATGTATGGCTACTTGGGTGCGGGTAGGCACGACCACGCCCGGTTCGGTCGTGACATTTGACTACTGGGTGCGGGTAAGGCACGACCACGGGCCGAACGGTCGTGACACCATCGCATTGACGCATCGATCGGCAAGTACGAAAGCTTCTACTGCACCATCTGCGTCACTAAATCTCATGGAGGGCTAGTCCATGGAATAACAATATCCAACATGGTCGCGTGCCGGAATCCCACATCGATAAGCATGTCCATGGGTAATACAAACAAATGGGAATCTAACCCGCCTCGCAGTCGCATGCCGGAATCCCACATCGTATAAGCATGTCGGAGTAATAAAACAATCCGAATCTAACCCGCGTCTGGTCGCGTGCCCGGAATCCCACATCGTATAAGTATGTCCAAGGATCAATCATAATGGAAGCATACGTGGAATCCCACATCACCGCTTGTGCGTCGGTAAACTCACAACAAGACGATCGGCCTCCAATCGAGAGTCGCACAGTATAAATATAATACTTGCACTCAAAGGCTATCACAAGCACACATAGGCAAGTTCATAAAATCTTTAGACTTTTATTATCGTACAAAAATGAATTTCATTTTATAAACTCAAGGCACTTTCGTTTTATATAAAAATCCGGGATTTTAACTGTTATACCCCGTATTTCCAGTGTATGTACGTAAGGACGTACGTAGAAAATTTTGAAGCTTAAGTAGGCTTGGCCGATTTTCACTTTGTGCACAACACCCGATTAGAGTCGTTTTCGACGAAACGTTTCCTGACTTCGTAGGGAAAATTCCGGCTATGACATTTATATTTTTGCGGATTTTTCCGAGAGACGAAATATTTTGGGGCCAACGGGAGGTGACACTTGTCACCCTCGTTGACGGTAAAGAGGGTTGGTTGGCCTTGGCCGATTGGTCCCTTATTTTGGCCTTGTTTTGTGGCTTGTTTTGTGGCTTGTTTTGTGCCATGTTTGGTGGAGTAGGGTTAGGGTGCACTTGGCTTGATCAAGGCCTTACACTTGCCTTGCACATGGCTTGATCTTGGTCATTGGTTGGCTTTTGGTTTTGCTATAAATACCCCTTGGCTCAAGACTTCATTCATCCAAATAAGTTCCAAGTCTTGCTATCCTTCCCTCTCCTCTTGTTTGACTCTTGTCCAAGAGCCCCCTCCCTAGTAAAGGCCCTTGGCAGAAAACCCTCCCCTTTGAGTGGCCTTTGTGGCCGAGAGCCTCCTCCCCTTTGTGGTGCTAGCAGTAGGGTACCCCACTAGCCTAGTTGTTTCGTATAATACACACCCCCTCTTGGTAGAAATACTTCTCCAAGTATTGTTATAATGCCCAAAATACCTTAGCCTTTACCTTGTTGTATTCCAAAAGTTACCTCTATACTTAGAGCCCGGAAATACTACCTTTTGTCCTTTTGTCTCAAACCGAAACCCTAAGGAAATCTTCAGTTGGTTGAAGTATTTAAGTAGAAGTTGGTTAGAACTTCTAAGGGTTGTTTGGAGCGCCTGAGTAGGAGCTAAACCTTGCTTAGGATCGACATTATAACTTGGATAATTATGGGCTTATCGAGGTAAATATCTTGTCCCTCTATTGTAATTGGAAATTACATGTTGTATGATTATATAGTTGAAGTATACTATATATAGAATCGAGCGTTGTTATCGTGCAATGTCTTTTGACTTAAGCACGAATAATAAGAAACCTTTTGAAAGAAAATCTTGAGCTGTAATTACATAGGGTGTATTCTGATGACTTGTGTAGCTTTGCTGTGTAGTAGAATCGTACACGTCCGGTTAGACGTGCAAACCCCCCCCCCTGGTTGGCTTGGTAGCCGGCCTCGATAAAGGAGGAGATTTACGCTGTTGCGGGGGGGGGGGGGGGGAGGTGCTGCCGAATTTTATTTAGAATGTTCTACGATAAGATCTAAATATTAATAAGCGCCTTGTGGCCTTATAGGTTGAGTACTACGTATGGCGCGATCTACTTGGCTTAAGGAGTAGCCGACGGTTGGAAGTACTTGGAGCGTTTTGCTATTAGTCGATACTCGTCGCGAGGTATGTGAACCTCTTCCTATCTCTTCTAGCATGATATGTGTGAACTATGTAGTACGGTGAGCGTACGTGCTAAATGTATTTGATTGGTTTAAAACATAAAGTGTTATAACGGCTTATTGGGAAGTTGGTTATATGACTTTATGTTGGTAGAAAAATACTTGTGGTTTTTAAAAGGTAACCGATTTGAACTATAAGCGGCTTGTTATGTGTTAATAAAGAACTTGAAGTATTTCAAAAGATTTTTGAATCATTTCGAAAGAAGAAGTAATATTTGGTTTTTGAAAACTTAAGAGTTATACTAGCTTTATGGCAAGTTAGATAATAACGGCTTAAGAATGTTTTCTTGATTTGGAAATCGTAATGTGTATCGACAAACCAACTGCGTAATAAAAGGAAATGTTTTGTGATTAAGTATTATTAAAACCGAGAAACTTCCATCTGCATAGAAGCTAAGATGAGACAAAATGATATTTCCTAGATCATGGCTGCTGTAATAAGATTGTTATAAACAAGAATATCCTACTCACATATAAGGCCTATGTTTCTCAGATAGTTTAAAAGAGAATTATATTCTTAAATGAATAAGACTATGAAATCTGAAACCTTTCTAAAATAAGAACCGTGAACATTTGAAATTAGGCAAACTTGGGCGTTTGGAAAATAATGTTGTTACTTGATTTTACAAAGGTAAGTGTTTTGATTTACTTCAAAAGATAATCACTCTATTTTCATATACTACGGGTATTGTGTGGTTTTGTGAAGTAACATATCTTTAAGAGTTATTGTATAAAGTACTTTGGGGATAAAACCGATCTCGTTAATCATATAGTAGGAAGTACCTTATGTGTGAATAACTTGATTGTATTGTTTTGTGATAGCCTTGTACTACCTTCGTGTTTGATTTGATAAGTACTCATATTAGGATGCTACGTGTGTTAGTGATACGTGATGTTTGTGTAAAGGATTTTCCCTTGATTGTGCTTATGTTGTCTAAGCGATAAAGCTGTTATGTTGGTATTTATACCACTCACCGTGTTCGAGTTAAGCGCCCTCCGATGCGGGGTAGACTTCAGTGATGCAGGACCATGATTCGAGAATACCTCATGCGGGTCAGGGCCTATGCGAGCTCTGAGAGTTCGAGTTAGTGTGCGGCCTTTATGGTCATGCGGCATGTGGCCATGCGGTGCGAGTCGGGGCGATCTTGGGAGTAGCTACCCTCGATGCGGGGTTATACCTCATGCGGGCCTATGAGATTGGCCTATGCGGAGCTGCGGGGAGTTCCAGGGCTAGACGCGCACATTTGATATTGCGGGCGAGCGACCAGCTTTGATCATGTGACGGTCTAGACAGATATCATGATACAGTTTATGACCTTGTTAGTACTGTGGGTGTTAGTAGTCGGCTATGCCTTCGTACTTACCCTGTACTGTTTTATTTGGACACAGGTGGGACCTGCTGTTCATATGTATTCCTTGGTGCTTTCTATCATTGACTGCCGGCAGTGAGGAAGGTATTCCACGGGCATGATTGATGTTGTGGGCGTGAGACCCATTGTTATATTGGAGTGATGACTTTGAGGGCGTGAGTCCCTGACTAGACATGACTGCTTATTTATTGTGAACTGTAGTTTGGTTATCATACATGTCTCCTGCTTTCTATAGACTACTATGATTTCATTTACAGTATCTTCATGTTTCACATACTTGGTACCTGTTGTACTGACCTCCTTCGGGGGGCTGCGTTCATGCCGCAGGTAAAGGTACACCAGTCGTTGATCCTCGCTCTTAGGGTCACAGTTCAGCGTTTGGGAAAGCTCCGTTTCTCCGGAGGCTTATCTTGGTATAGTCCCCTGTCGTTGTAGGTATTTACATTCAGGGGTATGGCGAACCCGTCCGCCATTGTTGTCATATCATTTCTTAGAGTGCATGTAATCTTGTTGTGGGCAGGGTTTGTAAAAAGGATTAAACTGTTCATTTGTAAGAGTTGTTATTTATATATATGCCGAAAGGCAAGTTTTCCTCAGATTACTGTTTTGTACTTCATTTGTTTCATGTATGTGTTTTATGTTCCGCTGATTACTCTGATGTTGTATCACTAGGGTGCCCGGGGTAAGGCACGATCCGGGCGAGTTGGGTCGTGACAAAAGTGGTATCGAGCGATTAATCCTCGGAAAGTGTCTACAGACCGTATCCAGTAGAGTCTTGATTATCGGTGTGTTGTGCACCACATCAATAATCAGGAGGCTATAGGATATTTAGGATTGGTTTCTATTCTTCTCACTCTGAGATCGTGCCTTAGAGCGGTGTTGTAAGTTGGACCCTCTAACGTATTTCTTTCCCTTACCGTTATGCCTCCGCGTAGGGCAACCCGGCCCAGGAGGACAAGGCAGCGAGGAGGCTGCGAGTAAATCTGAGAGGTTACGAGGCACAGCCCGATCATCACTGAGGTGGTGCTTCATTTGGGAGTTCTGCGACGTCACTAGCCCTGAGTTTAGCACACGTGGCGATTCCTAATGCGCCATGATATTTGAACCTTGATCCGCGGCCGGGGCGGGGAATATAGATTGCAAAAGCGACCATTACTAACTATGGATTTGACTACCGAGAGTATACCGATGTCGCGAGTCTTGATAAATATCAACGAGAAGGTTGTGCAAAGTAAGTTCTTGATTGAAGCGAGCATGGCACGTATGCGGGCTTATGCAGCGAGAAAGCGTAAGTCGGCGGGTTAACGAGGGCAGCGAAGAGGGCGAGTAGCAAGCTCCTTTGGTAACTTGAGAGGCGAGTCGCCTCGCGTGATTAGATTATGCGCATCCACGGTCTGAAAGGTCCTCGCGGGGTTCGGGGCGTTCGGGTATCACGAGGAGTTGGTCGAGCTCGGAGCCATCACGACCGATCCGGGCGTGGTGGTGCCTTACCGGGCACCTGGTGATACAACATCGAGAAAATCAGCGGAAATAAAAACTAAAACATGAGACAAGTCATAAAGCATGAACTAGGCTAACCAAAAGCGGTCACCTTCACGAAATATATACATATATATATCAACGAGCAGTTAAATCCTTTTACAACCACCGCCAAAGATTACTCTGGACCTCTAAGAATGTAACCATAACTATGTGGGACGGGGCCCGCCATACCCACGAATGTACAAGTAACTACACCGACAGGGGACTATACGAAAGACAAGCCTCGAGAAAGCGGAGCTTCCCAAAAGCTGACTGTGATCCTAAGGCGCGGATCCACAACCGATGTACCTCTACTGCGGCATGAGCGGCCCAGGAGGTCGAGGTACAGTACCAAGTATGTGAAACTTGTAAAAATCGTAAATGAAATCATAATAGTCTATATAAAGCGGGAGACATGTATGATAACCAAACTACGATCCACAATACATAAATAGTCATGTTAAGTCGGGACTCATGCCTCAAAGTCATTACTCAAATATAACAATGGGTCTCACGCCACAACATCACTCATGCCCGTGGAATACCTTCCTCACCGGCGATCCATGATATAAAACATTCAAGTACACATGAACACGGGTCCCACTGTGTCATAATAAAACCGTCTGGGGTAAGTACGAAGGCATAGCCGACTACTAACACCCATAGTACTAACAAGGTCATAAACTGTATCATGAGATATGTCTAGACCGTCACATGATCAAAGCTGGTCACACGCCCGCAGTATCCAATGTGCGCGTCTAGCCCTGGAACTCCTCGCAGCTCCGCATAGGCCAACCTCATAGGCCCGCATGAGGTATAACCCGCATCGGCGGTAGCTACTCCGGCGTCCGCTGGACTCGCGATCCGCGTGGCCACATGAACGCGTGACCATAAAGGCCGCACACTAACCTGGAACTCGTAGCTCCGCATAGGTCCCCTGGACCCGCATGAGGTATTCTCGAATCATGGTCCCAGACCGCCTGAGTCTACCCCGCATCGGAGGGCAGCTTAACCTCCGGAAACATGTCAAGGTGAGCGGTACAATACCAACATAACGGCTGATAGTTAAACAACTTAAGCGCAGTCGAGGGGAAACCCCTTTACACAAACATCACAAGATACTAACACACGTAGCATCCTAGCATGTTTACTTAACAAATCAACAAGAAAGTATTACAAGGCTATCACAAACCAACACAATCAAGTTATACACACAAGGTACTTTCTACTATATGATTAACAAGATCGGGTTTTTATCCCCAAAGTACTTTATACATTAACTCTTTAAAAGATACGTTACTTTCACAAAAGTCACACAATACCCGTAGTATAAGAAAATAAAGTGACTAATATTTTAATTAAACCAAAACAACGTCCAGACTTTCCTTTTTAAACCAAATTAAGACAATAACATGCCTTCCTTTTTAGACCAAAACACTTCTCCCTTTAAAGTCAAATTACCATTTTAAAACCAATGATAAAACCATTCCTTTGTTTTCATAAAGTCGTTATAACTAACTTCCCATAAAGCTGTTATAACACTTTATGTTCTAAACCAGAAAACTCTTCAATTCTACAAGTCTCTTTCCTTTTAAAACAACCATAAGTATTCTTTTAAAACCCAAATAATGTACTCTTTTCAAAATAAGTAACCTATACTTAAAATCAAGTTACTTCTCTTTTTCCGAAAACAAGTCGTTATAAGTCAAGTCTCTTATCTTTGAAGATCAAGTCTCTTAACTTTCAAAATCAAGTTGTCTATAAGTCAAGTCTCTTATCTTTGAAGATCAAGTCTCTTAACTTTCAGAATCAATAAACCATTCTTTTACCTACATAAAGTCGTTATAACTAACTTCCCTTAAAGCTATTATAACACCCTATGTTTAAACCAACCAAAACAGTTAGCACATATCGTCTACCGTACTACATAGTTTACAAAACATCATGCTAGAAAGGATAGGAAGAGGTTCACATACCTCGCGACGATTATCGACAATAAGCAAAACGCTCGCGATCGTAACCTGCTAGCCTTTTCCACTCATCAGTAGAATACACTACTCGTAGTACTTCCACCCATATAGGCCACGGCGTCTATTAACTTCTAAACACACGGTTCCATTTTCTCTGAGAAAATTCGGCACCTCCCGAAATCACATAAATCTCCTCACTAACAAGGCGCTACGGGCCAATAACTCAGAGGATTACACGTCTAACGGACGTGTTCAAATCTGCTTCACAATAATACAACGATCTCAGTAAATACAGCCTATGTAAATCTGATTCAATACTCATTCTAAATATAGTATACTCAACTATACATTACTCTGACATGTAATATCCAATTACAATAGGGGCGTAAATCATTACCTCGATAAGCCCAAAATTATCCAAGATTAAATGTCGATCACGAGCAACGTTTAGCTCCAAGTCCTACGCTGACCCGCTCCAGCGACCCTAGAAGTTTCTAAACAACCTCTAAACACTTCAACCGGCTATGAAGGTTTTCTAGGGTTTCGTTTTGCGACTTTGAATAAAGTAGGATTTACGGGCTCTAGTATTTAAACAACTTTGGAATACTACTAGGGATACTAGGCTAGTGTATTTGGAATTATACCACAATACACCAAGTATTCTACACAAGGGGAGGGTGGGACGAAACCAATACAAAGGGAGGAAGTATTTTGCTCTTGGAAGCTTTGAGTGAGATGAACTTATTCATCAACCAAGGGTCTATTTATAGAACAATGGAGGTCAAGATCCATCTAAGTGTATGGCCAAGATTGGGCCATGTGTGTGTGGGTCCCACCACACCACATGGCCAACGAAATTGGGTGCCAAGTGTAAGGCCATTTCGGCAGGTGAGTAGGTGACAAGTGGCTAGCCAACATGTCACACCATTCGGCCACCTGAGGGTGACACGTGTCGCCACGATTAAATCAAAATATTACGTCTTAGAAAATATCCAAAAAGCGGAAACCTCAAAAACAAAGCGGGCCCCACAAAACCGTAAATTTCTCCGTGGGCCCAGCGTGGCCATTCAGAAAATAAAATCTCAAAATTCTAATATAATCAGAAGTTCAAATACCAAATCACGGGAATCCAATTCCCGTTAACGAACCTTTTTCTTCACAAAACCGGAAACTTTTCCGTCGAAAAAATCACATCTTCCTTTCTTTCCAATATTTACGCCGTATTCTCAAATGCGTATGTCCTCGCATACATACCCTGGAACTACGGGGTATAACATTCTTCCCCCCTTAGAAACATTCGTCCCGAATGTTCCTTCTAAGTCTCTAAACATACATATGTCGGTGTAGTCTCCACTACTACACTTACAAAACCGATCATGCCACCAATGGCCAGAATATAACATGTGCGCAAAACTCCATTTCATGCTAACGAGGAATCACCTCAATCATCTCAAAAAGCTCTCACCCATGATCAAACGATACTCCTTTCGCATCTTCACAACAGAATGACCACTTCCGTTCTCATAACATATGTTCACTTCTTCCCTTACTCGTCGTACCCTCGCCGTAACTCGAACTCCTCCTAATACACGTACCACGTTTCTGTTGACTCTGAGATGCTAACAATTTCCTCTGGATAAGCTTCACCCTATCCACATCCTGGTGAAACAAGTAGGGACCAACTATCTGAACCTTGCCAACCTTGAACCAATCGATCGTGACTACACTTCCGCTTTATCTGAGGCTTCGTAAGGCGACATCAGAATCGTAAAGGTAGCTATCATAAAACTCACTTACCCAAGAGGCACACAATCCTCACGGCTACCCAGAAATCAAAACATCGACCGCAACCTATTCTTAACTATCTGGGTAAAGCCTTTGTTCTTACTCGGCCGAGGGTGAATGCAATCGAGACTCACTGAGTTCCAACCACGCACGTAACACCTTGGACACAAAAGACATAGCCGAAAAATTGGGCTCCACTGTCATAAAAGTAGGAATCCGTGCGACGCCTTACAACCTTCGATATATAACATATCGCCACCTCCGCCGAGTAAATAGTCTGCTGAAAGGCGAGATGGTGACCTCATCGGCGACTCTTGGTCGAACGCATCTCGAACTCGTGCGATGGTTAACTAACCTTGGACCTAACACCCTCGTAATCCTATCCTGGCGGGACCACCACAAATTGACCACATCTCGCTTTCGAGCTGCGGGTTGACCGCGAAGCGGTCCTCAACCCGACCATGTCGCACCAAACTCTTGTTCCCGATCCGGAACAATCTTACCTATCAAGTCATGAAAGCTACCACTTTCACCTTACACATCCCAAGGAAAATATCCTCAAAACATTTCATGCATACCAAGTGTTTGACAAAGATTAAGTAAAATCCTTTTCTCAAGACGGCGCATCTAAGGTCTCAGCGTGTACTATTCTAAGGTTCACACCTTCCATGACCCCATACTTATCCTTTCAACTAACCATGTTTTCTAATTCACACTTAACACAATGCTATACATACATAGCACCTAACATGTACCATAATATCATAAACAAAATCTCCTAAGGGCTAAAGATATCTCTGCAACTCCGCCTCACTTTCCACTTTGCCGTTCTAATCATAATCACGCCTGCAGGCGCCTAGCTATATAAGGTGTTGAACCGACCATCGATCCCGGTGAGGCTCTACATCTGTGCTACCTACAGTCGGACAAACTCTCACCAAATTGCCCTATTGGCGCAAACACAAAAGGTATCGGCGATGCGACACCTCACCGTAATGGAGTCTACTACTATGGCCGAAGCGAGGTAGGTGACCTCGTCGACTAACACCCTTCCCGAACAAGCGAACCGCGGACCGACAGCGGTGAGTCATCCCTCTGGTACCCCTCCTACCTGGACATCCTCCCATCACATGGCCCTGACGGCCACAGGTATAACAATCTCCCAACAAGTACGACACCCTGAGGATCATCCTCAGATCTCTATCCATAGAATTCTGGCGAACTGCAACTCAAGAAATCCCTAAGTCTCAGACTATCGGATCTAGGGGGAATCAATGATACTGCCGGAACCACCGGCTCCGTCCGTCCTCATTACCAGCCACTAGCCTAGCTAGTAATCGGGCTATCACCTTAATTCATATCCTCGGCTCTGGCCGTGGGCTGAGGCTCGGTATCGTGGCCTCGATAGAAAGCTGCTGCCGCTCTAACTCTCTTTGGGCTAGCGGCATCATAAAAACTCGTCGTCAAGTACTATCTCAGGTAATGACCAAGCATGTGCCCTCGTAACCCTCTGTGTTCAACTCGTAGCTCCCTCTGCTGCCTTGCCCATCTGGGCCTTGGTTACCTTGTGCGGAGGCATAACGGGTACATAAGAATACGCCAGAGGGAGTCCAACTTATAACACAGCTCTAAGGCACGATCTCAGAGTGAGAAGAATGGAAACCAATCCTAAATGTCTGCGGCCTCGATTATAGATGTGGTGCAACACACCGATAATCAAGACTCTACTAGACGCGGTGCGTAGACACTTTCCGAGGACTAAGCGCTTCGATACCACTTTTGTCACGACCGATCCGGGCCGTGGTAGTGCCTACCGGGCACCCTGGTGATACAACATCGAGAGAAAATCAGCGGAAATAAAAACTAAAACATGAGACAAGTCATAAAGCATGAACTAGGCTAACCAAAAGCGGTCACCTTCACGAAATATATACATATATATATCAACGAGCAGTTAAATCCTTTTACAACCACACTTGCAGCGATTCTACGGACCTCTAAGAATGTAACCATAACTATGGCGGGACGGGGCCCGCCATACCCACGAATGTACAAGTAACTACACGGCGGGGACTATACAAAGACAAGCCTCGGAAGCGGAGCTTCCCAAAAGCTGAGCTGTGATCCTAAGGCGCGGATCCACAACCGATGTACCTCACTGCGGCATGAGCGCAGCCCGAAGGAGGTCGAGACAACAGTACCAGTATGTGAAACTTGTAAAAATATCGTAAATGAAATCATAATAGTCTATATAAAGCGGGAGACATGTATGATAACCAAACTACGATCCTGATACATAAATAGTCATGTTAAGTCGGGGACTCATGCCTCAAAGTCATTACTCAAATATAACAATGGGTCTCACGCCCACAACATCACTCATGCGTGGAATACCTTCCTCGCTGGCGATCCATGATATAAAACATTCGAAGTACATGAACACGGGTCCACTGTGTCATAATAAAACCGTCATGGGTAAATGCGAAGGCATAGCGACTACTCACTAACACCATAGTACTAACAAGGTCATAAAGCGTATCATGAGATATGTCTAGACCGTCACATGATCAAAGCTGGTCACACGCCGCGATATCGATGTGCGCGTCTAGCCACAGAACTCTCCTCGACTCCGCGTAGGCCAACCTCATAGGCCCGCATGAGGTATAACCCGCGTCGAGGGTAGCTACTCCGGCGTCCGCTGGACTCGCGATCCGCGTAGCCACGTAGACCGCGTGACCATAAAGGCCGCACACTAACACGGAACTCTCGTAGCTCGCGCAGGTCCCTGGACCCGCATGAGGTATTCTCGAATCATGGTCCTGCATCGCCGAGTCTACCGCGTCGGAGGCGACAACCTCGGAAACATGTCAAGGTGGCGGTACAATACCAACATAACGGTGATAGTTAAACAACTTAAGCGCGATCGAGAAACCCTTTACACAAACATCACAAGAATCTTAACACACGTAGCATCCTAGCGTGTTTACTTAACAAATCAACAAGAAAGTATTACAAGGCTATCACAAACCAACACAATCAAGTTATACACACAAGGTACTTTCTACTATATGATTAACAAGATCGGGTTTTATCCCCAAAGTACTTTATACATTAACTCTTTAAAAGATCGTTACTTTCACAAAAGTCACACAATACGTAGTATAAGAAAATAAAGTGACTAATATTTTAATTAAACCAAAACAACGTCGGACTTTCCTTTTAAACCAAATTAAGACAATAACATGCCTTCCTTTTTAGACCAAAACACTTCTCCCTTTAAAGTCAAATTACCATTTTAAAACCAATGATAAAACCATTCCTTTGTTTTCATAAAGTCGTTATAACTAACTTCCCATAAATCTGTTATAACACTTTATGTTCTAAACCAAAAACTCTTCAATTCTACAAGTCTCTTTCCTTTTAAAACAACCATAAGTATTCTTTTAAAACCCAAATAATGTACTCTTTTCAAAATAAGTAACCTATACTTAAAATCAAGTTACTTCTCTTTTAGAAAACAAGTCGTTATAAGTCAAGTCTCTTATCTTTGAAGATCAAGTCTCTTAACTTTCAAAATCAAGTTGTCTATAAGTCAAGTCTCTTATCTTTGAAGATCAAGTCTCTTAACTTTCAGAATCAATAAACCATTCTTTTACCTACATAAAGTCGTTATAACTAACTTCCCATAAAGCTATTATAACACCCTATGTTTAAACCAACCAAAACACTTAGCACATGTACGTCTACCGTACTACATAGTTTACAAAACATCATGCTAGAAAGGATAGGAAGAGGTTCACATACCTCGCGACGATTATCGACAATAAGCAAAACGCTCGCGATCTTGTAACCTGCTAGCCTTTTCCACTCATCAAGTAGAATACACTACTCGTAGTACTTCCACCTATATAGGCCTGGCGTCTATTAACTTCTAAACACACGGTTCCATTTTCTACGAGAAAATTCGCGGCACCTCCCGAAATCACATAAATCTCCTCCTAACAAGGCGCTACTGGGCCAATAACTCGAGGATTACACGTCTAACGGGCGTGTTCAAATCTGCTTCACAATAATACAACGATCTCTGTAAATCTCTATGTAAATACGATTCAATACTCATTCTAAATATAGTATACTCAACTATACATTACTACTGACATGTAATATCCAATTACAATAGGGGCGTAAATCATTACCTCGATAAGCCCAAAATTATCCAAGATTAAATGTCGATCCCGAGCAACGTTTAGCTCCAAGTCCTTACGCCCAACCCGCTCCAGCGACCCTTAGAAGTTTCTAAACAACTTCTCTAAACACTTCAACCGGCTATGAAGGTTTTTAGGAGTTTCATTTGCGACTTTCTAATAAAGTAGGATTTACGGGCTCTAGTATTTAAACAACTTTGGAATACTACTAGGGATACTAGGCTAGTGTATTTGGAATTATACCACAATACACCAAGTATTCTACACAAGGGGAGGGTGGGGCGAAACCAATACAAAGGGAGGAAGTATTTTGCTCTTGGAAGCTTTAGTGAGATGAACTTATTCATCAACCAAAGGGTCTATTTATAGAACAATGGAGGTCAAGATCCGTCTAAGTGTATGGCCAAGATTGGGCCATGTGTGTGTGGGTCCACCACACCACATGGCCAACGAAATGGGTGCCAAGTGTAAGGCCATTTCGGCGAGGTGAGTAGGTGACAAGTGGCTAGCCACTTGTCACACCATTTCGGCCCACATGGCCACACAAGGGGTGACACGTGTCGCCCGATTAAATCAAAATATTACGTCTTAGAAAATATCCAAAAAGCGGAAACCTCAAAAACAAAGCGGGCCCCACAAAGCGTAAATTTCTCGTGGGCCCACGTGGCCATTTCAGAAAATAAAATCTCAAAATTCTAATATAATCAGAAGTTCAAATACCAAACTGGGAATCCAATTCCCATTAACGAACCTTTTTCTTCACAAAAGGAAACTTTTAAGTCGAAAAAAATCACATCTTCCTTTCTTTCCAATATTTACACGTATTCTCAAATGCGTATGTCCTCGCATACATACCACGGAACTACGGGTATAACAAGAGCTTAGGTTCACGATCACACGAAGGTTCGGCCATCCGATTGATTTTTCTCGGTGTTCACGATGTGGCGGCGTCTCGGGAATGTCTTTTAGTTGGTACTTGTTGTACCTATGACCGTCAGTGCGATGTCGAAAGAGTGTCCTTGCGGGAGGACTTAGCCGAGGATCGGTGGGTAGTTCATCATCTTCCTTAGCTATCGCCTGCAGGCGAGTTTGATTAGACGACTAAGGGAGTGAAGCGATGAATCTGAGATAGATCTTTAACCCTCTAGGGTTTAGTATGTGTGATAAGGTGAGTATACCTTAAGGGTTATATTCGATAGCATTGTGTAAATGGTGATTAGAAATCTTGGTTAGTTAACCAAGTAAGATTTGGGGATAGAGAAAGTGTGAGCCTTAGAGTTTTATACGTAGAGACCTTAGAGGTAAGGCCATCTCGAGTAAAGGCGTATGTTTATGTTTGACCCTTATAGGAGTGCATAGTGCACGTGAGCTATGTTACGGGATAAGTCACTGAGTAGTGTGTCATGAAGAGGGTAGTTGAGCTAAGAAGACCGCTAGGTTTTCGTAGCGTGATTAGTGAGAGTTTTCCTTGGAGCTAGCATTTAGCGCGTTGCAGGGTCGGGTTGAGGCCACGTTGCGGGTCAACCCGCGGCATGTTTGGTGGTGGGGTCAGTTTGTGGTGGTCCCGCTTTATGTTAGGATCACGAGGGTGTTAGGCCCAAGTTTAGTTAACCAGTCTGAGTTCGTGGATGCGTTCGACGATGGTCGGGCGAGGAGGTCGGCCGTCTTGTCTTAGCAAAGACCGTTTACTCGGCGGTGTTGATTAATCGAAAGGTTGTAAGGCTGCAGGTGCCTACCTTCACCTTAGACGAGACGGTGGTGCCAGTGCGGCTGTTTTTGTTCTGGAAGTTTTACCAAGCGGGTTAAGAACTCGGTGAGTCTCGAATCGCATTCGCCCTCGGGCGGTGTGTGGATTTGAGGGTAGTTGTGGAGATTGTTGTCTCTGTGGAGGAGAGTTTAAGTTACCATTTCGGTGTTCGGATGTCGCCTTATGAAGCTGGTAGGGGCGGATGTGTAAGTCGCGATCGATTGGTTCGATGTTGGCAAGATTCAGATAGTTGGTTGAGCTTGTTCCAACAGTGTGGATAGGGTAAAACTTGTCTAGAAGAGGTTACGGCGGCTCGGAGAAATCGTGCGGATAATGTCGGCGGCGCTTAGAGTTCGAGTTGGCCAGTCGGTCTTCTTGAAAGTACCACCGGGTTGGGTGTGAGTTTTGGAAAGCAGAGGAACTTAGCCCGAGTTACTTTGGGCCGCTTGGGTTCATGTGAAGAATAGGCGGTTGCCTATAGGTTAGCATTTGCCGTCCGACTTAGGAGGCGATGCGTCCGATCTTTCGTTTTGTTATGATCGGGAAAGTATCGGAGATCCATCGAGTGTTCGATTAATGATGACCACGTTAGAGATAGTGACCCGAGTTTTGGAAGCGGCGATTTGAAATGTGGTAAGAGTTAGTGTCTGACGACCTCGGGGATCGCATGCAGCCGGTACCAATTGTTGGGTCGCGGGTGACACTAGAACCTCGCGGCAAATTGACAAAAGTGGTATCATCACGGCGAGTAAAGGGAGAAGCGAGCATGTATGGCGAGCATAGATGTGATCATTTCTTTTGTAAGGAGAAGGTGCGAAGGAAGTATATTTTAGACCCGAGAGAGGTGTTTGTGGTAATGTTAGAGTGTTTCCTCGTGGACTTGGATGGAGGTATTTGCGGGTGTTTCGTGGCCATGTGTGGCGGGATTGTTCTCGTAAGTATAGTAGTGAAGACTATCTTTGGCGGCGTTTGTTTTGAGACTTAGAAGGAACATTCGGGCGAATGTTTCTAAGGAGGAGAATGTTATACCGTATTTCCGGTGTATATGCGTGGGGCGTGCGTAGAAAATTTTGAAGCTTAAGTAGGCTTGGCGATTTTCACTTTGTGCACAACACCCGATTAAGTCGTTTTTCGACGAAGCGTTTCCACGACTTTCGTAGGAAAATTCCGGCTATGACATTTATATTTTTGCGGATTTTTCGAGAGGCGAAATATTTTGGGCCAGCGGGAGGTGACACTTGTCACCTCATTGGGCAAAGAGGTTAGTTGGCCTTGGCGATTGGTCCCTTATTTTGGCCTTGTTTGTGGCTTGTTTTGTGGCTTGTTTTGTGCCATGTTTGGTGGAGTAGGGTTAGGGTGCACTTGGCTTGATCAAGGCCTTACACTTGCCTTGCATGGCTTGATCTTGGCCATTGGTTGGCTTTTGGTTTTGCTATAAATACCCCCCTTGGCTTGAAGACTTCATTCATCAAAATAAGTTCCAAGTCTTGCTATCCTTCCCCTCTCCTCTTGTTTGACTCTCGTCCATGCGCCCCCGCCCACTCCAGTAAAGGCCCTGGTAGAAACCCTCCCGCTGAGTGGCCTTTGTGGCGAGAGCCTCCCCCTCCCCCCTTTGTGGTGCTAGCCGTGGGGTACCCCCCCACTAGCCTAGTTGTTTTCGTATAATACACCCCCCTCTTGGTAGAAATACTTCTCCAAGTATTGTTATAATGCCCAAAATACCTTAGCCTTTACCTTGTTGTATTCCAAAAGTTACCTCTATACGTAGAGCCCGGAAATACTACCTTTTGTCCTTTTTGTCTCAAACCGAAACCCTAAGGAAATCTTCATAGTTGGTTGAAGTATTTAAGTAGAAGTTGGTTAGAACTTCTAAGGGTTGTTTGGAGCGCACGGAGTAGGAGCTAAACCTTGCTTAGGATCGACATTATAACTTGGATAATTATGGGCTTATCGAGGTAAATATCTTGTCCCTCTATTGTAATTGGAAATTACATGTTGTATGATTATATAGTTGAAGTATACTATATATAGAACTGAACGTTGTTATCGGCAATGTCTTTTGACTTAAGCTGAATAATAAGAAACCTTTTGAAGAAGAAATCTTGACTGTAATTACATAGGGTGTATTCTGATGAGACTTGTAAGCTTTCTTTGTAGTAGAATCGTACACATCCGGTTAGGCGTGCAAACCCCTGGTTGGCTTGGTAGCGGCCTCGATAAAGGAGGAGATTTCTGTTATTGCGGGGAGAGTCTTTAATTTTACGTAGAATGTTCTACGATAAGATCTAAATATTAATAAGCGCCTTGTGGCCTTATAGGTTGAGTACTACGTATGGCGCGATCTACTTGGCTTAGGAGTAATAGCGGTTGGAAGTACTTGGGCGTTTTGCTATTAGTCGATACTCGTCGCGAGGTATGTGAACCTCTTCCTATCTCTTCTAGCATGATATGTGTGAACTATGTAGTACGGTGAGCGTACGTGTGCTAAATGTATTTGATTGGTTTAAAACATAAAGTGTTATAACGGCTTATTGGGAAGTTGGTTATAACGACTTTATGTTAGTAGAAAAATACTTGTGGTTTTTAAAAGGTAGCGATTGGAACTATAAGCGGCTTGTTATGTGTTAATAAAGAACTTGAAGTATTTCAAAAGATTTTTGAATCATTTGAAAGAAGTAATATTTGGTTTTGAAAACTTAAGAGTTATACTAGCTTTATGGGATGTTAGATAATAACGGCTTAAGAATGTTTCTTGATTTGGAAATCAGAATGTGTATCGACAAACCAACTGCGGCGTAATAAAAGGAAATGTTTTGTGATTAAGTATTATTAAAACCAGTAGAAACTTCCATCTGCATAGAAGCTAAGATGAGACAAAATGATATTTCCTAGATCATGGCTGCTGTAATAAGATTGTTATAAACAAGAATATCCTACTCACATATAAGGCCTATGTTTCTCAGATAGTTTAAAAGAGAATTATATTCTTAAATGAATAAGACTATGAAATACGAAACCTTTCTAAAATAAGAACATTGAACATTTGAAATTAGGCAAAATTGGACGTTTGAAAAATAATGTTGTTACTTGATTTTACAAAGGTAAGTGTTTTGATTTACTTGAAAGATAATCACTCTATTTTCATATACTACGGGTATTGTGTGGTTTTTGTGAAGTAACATATCTTTAAAGAGTTATTGTATAAAGTACTTTGGGGATAAAAACCCGATCTCGTTAATCATATAGTAGGAAGTACCTTATGTGTGAATAACTTGATTGTATTGGTTTGTGATAGCCTTGTAATACCTTCGTGTTTGATTTGATAAGTAATCATATTAGGATGCTACGTGTGTTAGTATTCTGTGATGTTTGTGTAAAGGGATTTTCCCTTGATTGTGCTTATGTTGTCTAAACGATAAAGCATTATGTTGGTATTTATACCACTCACCGTGTTCCGGGGTTAAGCGCCCTCCGTCTGGGGTAGACTTCGATGCAGGACCGTGATTCGAGAATACCTCATGCGGGTCGGGGACTATGCGGAGCTACGAGAGTTCGAGTTAGTGTGCGGCCTTTATGGTCATGCGGTGCATGTGGCGTGCGATCGCGAGTCGGGGCGATCGGGAGTAGCTACCTCGATGCGGGGTTATACCTCATGCGGGCCTATGAGATTGGCCTATGCGAGCTGCGGGAGTTCGGGGCTGACGCGCACATTTGATATTGCGGCGGCGACCAGCTTTGATCATGTGTGATGCAGGCAGATATCATGATACGATTTATGACCTTGTTAGTCTTGTAGGTGTTAGTAGTCGGCTATGCCTTACTTGCCACCTGTCTTTATTTTATTTGGACACAGGTGGGACCTGCTGTTCATATGTATTCCTTGGTGCTTTCTATCATTGACTGCCGGCAGTGAGGAAGGTATTCCACGGGCATGATTGATGTTGTGGGCGTGAGACCCATTGTTATATTGGAGTGATGACTTTGAGGCGTGAGTCACGACTAGACATATCGCTTATTTATTGTGTTGTAGTTTGGTTATCATACATGTCTCACGCTTTCTATAGACTACTATGATTTCATTTACGATATCTTCATGTTTCACATACTTGGTACTGTTATCGACCTCGCCGGGGCTGCGTTCATCTGCGCAGTAAAGGTACGCGATCGTTGATCCTCGCTCTTGGAGTCACGATTCAGCGTTTGGGAAAGTTCCGTTTCTCGGAGGCTTATCTTGGTATAGTCCGTCGTTGTAGGTATTTACATTGAGGTATGGCGGGAGCCTGTCCGCCATTGTTGTCATATCATTTCTTAGAAGTGCGTAATCTTGTTGTGGCGGGGGTTTGTAAAAAGGATTTAACTGTTCATTTGTAAGAGTTGTTATTTATATATATCGAAAGGCAAGTTTTCCCTCAGTTCTTGTTTTGTACTTCATTTGTTTCATGTATGTGTTTTATGTTCCGCTGATTACTCTGATGTTGTATCACTAGGGTGCCCGGGGTAAGGCACCAGTCACGGGCCCAGGTTCGGGTCGTGACATTAACCCTAAGTACTACGTACTTCCATTCTTTTCAAAAGATTCATTTTTATATAAAACCCCAAGATACTAACACCCATAGTATCAAGGCATGTCTATTTTTCAAAATAAGTTACTACACCTTTAGAAATTCATTTCAAGACTTTGAAACCAAGTAACTTAAAATTTCACAACCTAGGCAACTCATACCTATCAATCAAAATAGACAACTTTCTTAACCTTCCATAAAGTCGTTATAACTAACTTCCCATAAAGTTGTTATAACTCTTTATGGTTTTAGACAAATTCATTATTTTTATAACCAAGAGACTTATACTTTTAAAACCAAGTATCATAACTTTCAAAATACTTCAAGTCTCTTAACTTTAGAAATCAAGTTTCTTAACTTTAAATCTCAAGTAACTCACACCTTTAAAACAAGTTACTTCTCTTTAAATCATGTCATTTCTTTTCTTTTAAATCAATTAAGTAAATCACCCCTTTGACTCCCCTAAAGCCGTTATAACAACCTTTAGGTTTTAGAACTAAGACACTATCCAAAAGAATTTGGAAACTACTTCCTTTTCAAGACTCTATGTACTTCAAGTAGAACACTTTCACTTATAAAAACCCAAATTTCATCAAGGTAATGGATTATAACAACTTCCAATTTAAGCATCCAAAGTACAATCAAGGAAGTATATAGAACAACTTCTATATTAGGTAATCCAAGTACAATCAAGGAAGTATATAGAACAACTTCTATATTGGGCAATCCAAGTACACTCAAGGAAATATATATAGAACAACTTCTATATTAGGCAATCCAAGTACAATCAAGGAAGTATATAGAACAACTTCTATATTGGGCAATCCAAGTACAATCAAGGAAATATATATAGAACAACTTCTATATTAGGCAATCCAAGTACAATCAATAAGTGGATCATCTAAGGAGTAGGACTTACTTACTTTACCATAAGGAATCATGCTAGAAGAAGAGGAGATGGTTCACATACCTTTTCGGCTTAATCCACAAGCTAAGTCGAATACGCCGCACGTAGAATTGTCAACCTATAATGGCCACAACATGACTATCAATTTCTAGTTTCTAACGTAGAATGATACTAAGTATACGGTCTCTTATTCTACGAAAAATCGGACAGCACTTCCTTTGTTTCTACGTAATTTTCCACCTTTTTCAAGGCCCGATAATCAATAACCAACATGCCACATTTAAGGCTCAATACATCAACCAATCAAAGGGAATTACACGCCTTACAATACGTGTAAAATTCTGCCCCACAATTAATACCAAGTAGTTCAATAACCAAAGTCATTCTCGGCTAACATGTACAACAACACAAAGTTCTTTCCAATTCTTTTTCAATCCAAGATCTTAGGTCTAACATGTTATATAGTCATAAACAACTTCAACAACTACAATTCCTCTTTATATAACATGCGACGACTAAACTAATAACCAAATTGAATTGTAATCTCAAAGGCTAAACATGCTAGTTTCAAATTAGGGTTCCAATATCCATAACACTTATCAAACTTCATAATATATACCTCATGCTTGCTAATATCCATAACTACAACAATAAGTAATCTTTAATTACTAAAACGACAAGATTGTTACCTTTATAAGCCCTTATAAAATTCCAAGATTCAAAGTCGCTCCTTAGCAATTCTTATCTCCTTTCTTTCACGCTCCAATACGCTATTTGAAGCCTTTAGAATTTCACAAACAACTTCTCTTCCATTTCCAATCCAAACTTATGAAAACGACTTAGGTTTTCTCCTTGCGACTAACGTGAAAACGTCGTTTTTTTGAGATCTTTCTATTGAGATATCCTTAAAATACCCTTAGGGACCTTGGGTTAAAGTCTTGTGAATAATGAACCAAAATTACAAAAATTTTGTGTGGGAAATCTCATGAACCCGAGAGTTATCTTGCTAGCACAAAGTTTCTCTATTTTTTCTAATTGTTGAAGACTAAGTCTTGCACTAGTGTGGTATATATAACACAATGGAGGGTCAAGATAACAACATATGTGTGGCTAGGATAAAGAATATTTAATATCTACATAAGTGGCAAGTTGACTAAGTCAATTATCTCAAGACCATGTGGGGGGGGGGGGGGGCCACGTGTCGCCCTCCCATTTGTCCTTAAAATTCCGTAACCCTTGTGGGCCCCACAAAACGTAAAATTTCTCGGGTGGGCCCTACGTGACCAAATCCGTAAAAATAAATTTCCACAATGTTAAAAAGTTCCATACTCCTCAAATAATGCATTTTAAGAATCTAGTTCTCATCAACGAACATTTTTCCTTTCCGACGTTCGGAAGATTTTCCTTCGGAAAAACAATTCTTTCTTTCGTACCAATTTTCAAGTCTTGATTCCTCACGTACATTCTCTTAAACATGTCCTTAAATTACGGGGTGTAACATATATAATGAAGGAAATATTGTTGTTGATAGTTTATATAACATATATAACATGTTGGAATATGAATTGGATAAAAAGGAATTAAGGAAAAGGACTTTGGATTGTTGTAGTTGTTGTTGGCCGAAAACTACCTAAAATTGTTATACGTCGTTGTGTTGTTTTTATGGACTGTTTTGGGGTGTTGAAATGCTGGAAAATCAGCCCCTAACATGCATGATTAATGTAGTAAAATGGCTAATGAAAGTCCAAAGGAATAAGGGTTTTAAAGGCTTCACATTGCACCCTTAATGTTGGATAAATTGGGGACTGTTTTATGGACTGTTTGGATAGATTGTGGGGCAGAATTTTACACGTCCAGTTAGGCGTGTAATCTCATTTGGTTAACTGTTGGTTGTGCCTTAAATGTGGCGTGTTGGTTGATGAAAACGGGTCTTGGAAAAGGTGAAAAAGTACGTAGAAACAAAGGAAGTTGTCACGACCCGACCGGGCATGGCCCGGTGCCTACACAGGCACCTACATGGTAAACATCAGAGATAATCATCGGAACATACATGAAACTTATAAAATAAAACAACAGAAATAAAACAACAGGTTAGCCGATAGGGCTACCTTCCTGGACATATATAAACAAGCAAAGCGTTGCCTCGCTTTCGCAAATGACCCACAATATGTGACTACAGACCTCTAAGAGTTTTAAAAATCAACTGTGGCGGGACAAGGCCCCGCCGCACCCCTGAATATACATAGCCATGACAACTCCGGAACATTGGAGCCGTCTCAAATGCTGAACCAGGATCCTAAGCTCGCGGATCCACAATAATACCTAAACTGCGGGCGTGAGCGGCCCGAAGAAGTCGATAACAACAGTGCGAATATGGAACAGAAATAACGTACAGTAAACAGATCATAACTGTACAAAAGAATGACAGGGACAAGTATAAAAATACATACCAGATCCGGCCGTGTCATTACCACTTATGAACTTAATCGCACCTTATTATCTTTTCCCATTTTCAATAAAGGTTATAGTCACATTCTTATGTACACGATTAGGAAAAATCATTAAGTTCATTACTATAAAACTTACTTATCTTCCATAAGTATAATCCGGCCCTTTAAGGAGGGCACATTTACTACCCGGCCCAATCTGGGACGCGATCAGGTCACACAAAATAGCAAAGTGTGACCGTGGAATCCCCCATCACTTAAGCGACTATAAGTGTAAATATAACCGTGTGACGCGCGTGGCATCACCTCACGTCGGCGTACACATACACCATACATATATATCTCTGCCCGTGGAATCCTACATCATCGCCGACTATAAGTGTAAGATATAAACATGGGTCTCATGCCCATAACATCAATCAGCGGTGGTATAACGTCTTGGGGTTACCCTCATTTATACTCTTACCACGAGGCGGTGGTATAGCGTCTTGGGGTTTACCTCACCGATACTCTTACCTGGAGAGGTGGTAAGCGGTGGTATAGAGTCTTGGGGGTTACCCCTCACTGATACTCTTACCCTGGAGAAGGTGGTATAACGTCTTGGGGGTTTACCCCTCATTTATACTCTTACCCTATCTCGACCGACCATCTAACAATACATAAGCACTACCATGTCCTTTATAAAAATCCGGGAATTTAACCCAAGTACTCCAAATAACGGAAGCATACCCGTGGAATCCCACATCAGTCGATGCGTCGAGTAACTTACAACAAGGCAGTAGGCCTCCAATAGGAAGGCGTGAATGCAATAAAACATAATACTTGCACTCAAAGGCTATCACCAGCACATATAGGCTAATTCTCAATTAACCAAGCCAATGTACTTATCAAGGCACACATAGAATAATTCTCATTTAACAAGCCAAAGTACTTATCAGGGCACACATAGAATAATTCTCATTTAACAAGCCAAAGTACTTATCAGGGCACAAATAGAATAATTCTCATTTAACAAGCCAAAGTACTTATCAGGGCACAAATAGAATAATTCTCATTTAACAAGCCAAAGTACTTATCAGGGCACAAATAGAATAATTCTCATTTAACAAGCCAAAGTACTTATCAGGGCACAAATAGAATAATTCTCATTTAACAAGCCAAAGTACTTATCAGGGCACACATAGAATAATTCTCATTTAACAAGCCAAAGTACTTATCAGGGCACAAATAGAATAATTCTCATTTAACAAGCCAAAGTACTTATCAGGGCACAAATAGAATAATTCTCATTTAACAAGCCAAAGTACTTATCAAGGCACACTTAGACTAATTCTCAATTAATCAAGCCAAAGTACTACGTACGTACACTCTTTTCAAAAGACTCCTTTCCAAATAAAACTTCCCCGATACTATCAACCGTAGTATCAAGTCCTATCCACCTTTCAAGACAAGTCACAATACCTTTTTAGAAATACAATTACGAACACTAAATCAAGTGACTTCTTTATTAAAAACCTTAAGCCATTGGTACCTTTAAAACAATTTGCCCTTCCTTAATACAAGTTATTTCTTTGATTACTTTATTAGAGAAAACCATTCTCTTAACCTTCCATAAAGCCGTTATAACCAACTTCCCATAAAGCCGTTATAACCCTTTATGGTTTAGACCAACACGTTCCTTTTATATCCAAGAGACTTCTACTTTTTGAAACCAAGTATTATATACTTTCAAATCAATTCTCATAACTTTCAAAAATACAATTAGTCTCTTAACCTTTAGAAAACAAGTGACTCCTTTTATTATAAAACCTTAGGCAATTGATGCCTTAAAAACAAGTTGCCTTTTCACTAAAATCAAGTCATTTATCTTTCCATAAAGCAAATATAACTAACTTTCCATAAATCCATTATATTCACTTTATACCTTAGCCAAAAACAATTTCCTATCCAAGGGACTTATACGTTTAAAACGGAACAAGTATCACATACTTTAAAACTCTTCAAGTCCCTTAACTTTAATAAAACTTAAGACATCCTTTATACTTTCAAAGAAGTGAGTAAATCTCCCAACTCACCCGACTTGGCTATTCACAAACTAGTAAAGGATATCAAGGTGTTGTACGTCTACCGTACTACATACGTGCAACTAGTCATGCTCAAAGATAGGAAAAGTTCTACATAGAGTAGATCACACAACTACCTCTTAACTTCTAAGAGTAACAGGAAACATGAAATGATACCACAGGTATATTCCATACATAGAATCATGCCAAAGGAAGGAAGAGGTTCACATACCTCGCGACGATTGTCTACAAGTAGCAAAATGCTCCAAAGTACTTCAACCTTGAGCTATTCCATTCTTCAAGTAGGATACGCTATACTTAGTACTTCAACCTATAATGGTCACCATACGTCCATTAACCTCTTATGACGTAGAATATTCTAGGTGCTAAGTCGCTAAATTCTACGGAAAATCGGACAGCACCTCCTTTGTTTATACTTACTTTGCCACCTTTTTCAAGGCCGAATACAATAACCAAACATGCCACTTTTAAGGCCCAATCAATGAAATCAACAATAGGGGATTACACGCCTACTAGACGTGTAAAATTCCGTCCCACAAACGATATCAAATTAATACAACTTACTAGGCCAATTCGGCTAACTTGGAGTACAACAATATCAATTCTTATCCAATTTCCATTTCAATCCAAGTTGTTAGTATAACATGATATCAAGTCGCATTTGATTATGACTACAATAATCTTCAAGTAGGCAACATGCGACGATTCTAGTAAACGACCAAATAGTAATCCAACTTCACATGGCTTACATTACATTTCGGATTTAAGGCTACAAGCAATCCATAATACTTATAAACTCCAACATATCAACTTCATGCTAGCAACAAGTAAAGCTAACAACAACAATATATATATAATCTTGTAACACTAATAAGAGACAAGATTATACCTCAACGAATCTCAATCCAACTCCAAATCCGAAGTCGCTCCTTAGCAACTTAGAGACTCTTCAAGACACTTCAATCCGCTACTTGAGACCCTTAGAACCATACCAACAACTTTCCTTCAAACTTCCAATCAAAACTTAGAAAGACAACTAGGTTTTCGCTTTGCGACTAACCCGAAAACTATCTTTTTCCGAGATTTTTCTATTGAGATACACTTACAATACCCTCATGAACCTTGGTTTAAAGTGGGGAGCTAAATGGACAACAAACGAAAAATTTTCTTTCTTCTTGTTGCTAAAGCCGAGAGCACCATATCATGTTCATCCAATTTTCTTGTAAATTTTGCTAAGTATGGAACTTGTCTCACTACTAGTAGTATTATAAAGGGACATGGAGGGTTGAGATTAGCACAAATGTGAGGTTTGGATGAAGTCTTAGTAAATATCAATAAGTGGTCCCATTGACCAAGTCAACATTGTCAAGCTTTACTACTTGCAAGACTAGTCTTCCTAACAAGGGTCAAATGACCCTTTTTTCCATGTTCAAATTCGTCCAAGGCTCACTTAAGGGGGGGTGACACGTGTCGCCCTCCCATTCGTCACAATATTACGTTTTCCGACAATCTCATAATTCCGATAAATTTTTACAAGTCTCAAATCTTAACAATGTGAGTTCTTACGTACGTTCTTAAAACATATCCTGTAAATACGGGGTGTAACAGAAGTGCTGCCCAATTTTCTGTAGAATAAGCGGGCCATTATTTGGTATAAGTCTTATACTAGTAAGTATGATATTGATAGAAGTGCTATCGTCATTATAGTTTGAAGTACATTGGAGCGTATTGCTACTTGTCGTGTTGGTTAGTCGTCACGAGGTATGTGAACTTCTTCCTTCTATCGACATGATTATTCTTGAAATATACTTGCCTTGTTTTGGAGTATACGTGATTTGTTTTCTTGAAGTACTTGCCTTGTTTTGGAGTATACGTGATTTTTTTTCTTGAAGTACTTGCCTTGTCATTAGAAAGTATTCATGTTATTGATCTTATGCTAAAGGCATGTCCAAAGATAATCCTAAGTCCTTACCAAGTCTTATAGGAGATGTTGGTAAGAGTTGTTAGAAAGGATATGAGTCTTAATTATGAAAAGTATAAGTTACTTGATTTATTTTGAAGTTATGAGACTAGAGTTATTTGAAAGTCATGAGACTAGAATTATTTTAAAAATTATAGATTACTTGGTTTAAAGAAAATGCATGACTTGATTTTAAAAGATAGGAGTAACGTTATTTGAAAGGAATGAGTTACTTGAGTTAAAGGAATAATTGTCTTAATGTTGGAAGTAGAAGTCACTTGATTTTAAAGCCTTGAGTTGAAGTTAAAAAGGTGTAGTAACTTGGTTTTAATAGTGAAGGTGCTTTTGGGTTCAACTCCCTAAATATTGCATGAAACGATTCTTTTATAATGAATAGACGTACATATTACTTTGGGTTCAAATCCCTTACATGATATGATAGTGTCGTGGTTGTATTAAAAGGAAAGACGTGGTAGTGCTTTAGTTTTCTAAAATGAAAGTGTTATAACGACTTTATGAGAAGTTTGTTATAACAAGGTTTGTGGAAAGTCAAGAGAGGGTTTAAAATATTGTAAGCAAATCATGTGAGAATGTCCATGATTAAGTCTTTAATATAGTTCATGATATGTGGCACTTTGATTTTCACAGATGTTTTAAAGTAATACGTGAGGTCTATTGCCTTGATTTTCCAAACCATGTCTTAGAAAGATACTTGGTATGGTAAGTGTCTCGATGATGGTTTCAAAATGATACATGTATTGGATTCTACTTCCTAGTGATACATATAGTACTTGGGTTTTTCTAAAATGGAAATTTAGTTTATAAAGTGAATGTACGGCTCACGTACATTGTTGTAATGGACTTTAATCCTTAGTGATGCAAGGTGTGATAGTGCCTTGGTGTTATAAAAATGAAAGGATTTTTAGTGTCTTGGTTATTTTAGAAAAGAAGGCATGGTATTGCCTTGGTTTTTCTAACAGGAGAGTACATCTCATTTGTTCTATTGAGAGTCAAAGATTATGTTAACTTGCATATGTTTGTTCATGATATCCATTAGTGCTAGTGTTATATTATTTATTGCGGGGTCAATCCCCGGGACATTATACATATCCGTGGACTTGCTCTCCATGATGTGAGTATTGCGTATATGCTCATTGCGGGTCCGTAGGGCCTATGCGGGTGAATAGTCCTATGCGGGGCAAATTACTCCATTGTGGGTCCACAAGACCTATGCGGGTGAAATAGTCCTATGCGGGGCAAATTGCTCTATTGCAGGTCCACATGACCTATGCGGGTGAAATAGTCCCATGAATAAGACTGCATAATTGTGGGCAAGTGTCCCGTATATTGACATGTCTTTCATAATTTGAAATGGTATTGATTTCATTAATGAAAGGGTTCAGTGATTTCATGATTTTAGATGAGGTGGTAAATCTCATTTTGTAAAAGCAGAGTTTAAAAGATAAAGTTGACTCTCATTACTCTCATTGTTAAAAAGGCACAGTGTACTGGTAGATGTATATTATACTTGTTACATGCTGACAGTGATGTTGTATTCCACGAGCATGTACGTGATATTATATCGAGGCGGTGTCGGATTTTGACATGACTTTCATATTTGAAAATGATGCGGTGTTCTGATGTCTGATGATCTGAGTAAAGTTGGCTTTGATTTTTATATGATACGGTAGGATCTGGTATTTGATTTGCATACTTGCCCCTGTCATTCTTTTGTACAGTTATGATCTTGTTTACTGTACTTTATTTCTGTTCCATACTTAGTACTTGTTGTACTAACCCCCTTCGGGGGCTGCGTTCATGTCCGCAGGTATTAGGTACTCAGTTGTGGATCTGCGTGCTTAGGATACTTGTTCAGCATTTTGAGATGACTCCAATGTTCCGGAGCTTGTCATTATGGCTAGGTATATTCAGGGGTACGGCGGGGCCTTGTCCCGTCAAAGTTTACTGTCCAAATTCTTAGAGGTCTATATTCATTTGTGGGCTGGACTGGTGAGAGTTGTATTTACATGGTTGTACAGTGTAATCCCATTTGGGGGTGTTATATATTATGGCACTCTTTCCGGATTTGCCTTAGTTTAAAGAAAACAAAATGAGTGTTATATATCTTCTGCGGTTTATTGTGTTGTATGAATAGAAGGGTGCTCAGGTAGGGCACCAGTCGCGGGCCAGGGGGTTCGGGGCATGACAGAGTGGTATCAGAGCCAGGTTAGTCTTCGGAATGTTTACAGATCGTATCTAGTTGAGTCTTGGGTATGGGTATGTGTGCATCATACTTATACACAGGAGGCTACAGGATATTTAGGATTGATTTCTATTCTTCTTACTCTGAGATCGTGCGATGGAGCTGTGTTGTTAGGGTAGTATCTCCCTAACGTATTATTGTGATTGCAGCTTTGAGAAAGGAAACAGTGGCCCAGAACAGATTATATGGATTGCGTATCCAGGTTGGTAAAATTATCGTATAGATGGTATTATGATGATGTATATATGTACGAGCGTATTTATTTGGGGATATATGTGTTGCCTAGAATGATTATGAATTACCATGAGTTGGTTAAGCCTTAGTAAATTCTTGGAAGGTGTGAAACAGTTATTGAATCCACACCTAGGCTTTATATATGTACTGATTTGGAATATCAGGAGGTGATGAACTGTCTAAGTTGTGTTAGACTCTTAAAAGAGATCATGTTTGATTGATTTGATAGCATACCGTGTTGTTAGATTAAGTTGTGTTGTACGCTTAAGGGATTGTGTGAATAATATTGGTATGGAGTAAATAGAGTTGTTGTGATTAAGACAATAAGATTTTGAGATTATGAGGAGCTACATTTCCCGTATGTGGGGACTGATAATGTAAGCTTGGGACATAGAATAATTGTGAACCTTAATGATAACCGCTGAGACCTTGGATGTACAAGGCCTTCTCGGGAAGTAAGATTTAATTCAGACCAAGAATGAGAGTTAAGTGCGACGATGGGTCGGGTTGTAGACCGACAGGTCAACCGTAGTGGCACAGAATGGAGTGGGGTCAGTTGAAGGTGGTCCCGCTATGTGATAGGGTCACGAGAGCGCAAGGCCCAAGTCGAGTTGATCATTTTACGAGTTCGTGGACGCGTTCCACTAAAATTGGGTCGTGGGAGCCGAGAATAGACAAAATGTGTACATGGGTTATATTGTGGCCATGTCAAGCATATTTGGGTGTGCTATGTATTATTGAAACTTGTAGAAAGGAAGTTGAGTGAAAAATGCGGGCTAGAAGTTCAGAAATTCAGGAGTCGCGGCGCTGATAATTTAGAGGAGCCGCAGAGATTCTGGCGCCACGGCACCGACGTGCAGAGCCGCGGCGCTGACACCACCGAGATAGAACATTCGGGATGAATGTTCTAAGGGGGGAGAATGTTACACCCCGTTATACCATGCACGTAAGTGAGTGTCACGACCCGAACCCGGGCCCGTGACTGGTGCCTGCCCCGGGCACCCAAGTAGACATACATCAGAGTAACCAGCGGAATATAAAGCAAGACATGAAACAATAAGAAGTGAGAAACAGTTTATCTGAGAAAAGTTGTCTTTCGGCATATATATATATAAACTTGAACAGTTACATCCCTTTTACAAACCCTGTCCACAACAGTACTACAGACCTCTAAGAATGTGATAACAACAATGGCGGGACAAGGCCCCGCCATACCCCTGAATGTAAGTACCTACAACGACAGGGGACTATACCAAAGATAAGCCTCCGGAGACACGGAGCTTCCCAAAATCTGAGCGTGACCACATGGCGAGGATCAACAATCTGGTGTACCTCTACTGCGGCATGAACGCAGCCCCGAAGGAGGTCGATAACAGTACCAAGTATGTGGCGAAAATCGTAAATGAAATCATAATAGTCTATAAAAATGAAGACATATATGATAACCAATTTACGATACACAATATGTGATCGTGTCAAGTCGTGGACTCACGCCTTAAAGTCATCCTTCAAATATAACCATGGGTCTCATGCCCACATATCAATCATGCCCGTGGAATTCCTTCCTCACCGTGATCCATGATATAAAAGCACCAAGGAATACACATGAACACGAGTCCCACTGTGTCATAATAAAGCATGCGGGGTAAATGCGAAGGCATAGCCGACTACTAAAACCCAGTACCAACAATGCTATAAAGCGTATCACGAGGTCTTTCTAGACGCGCCACGTGATCGGCGGCCACTCGCCCTCGGTATCAATGTGCGCGTCTAATCTGGAGCTTACGCGACTCGCGATAGGCCACCTAGGCGCGTGAGGTATTCCCGCATCGAGGTAGCTACTCTCGGCATCGCCCCGGACTCGTAGTCGCGTGGCCACATAAACGCGTGAGGTATTCCCGCACTAACACCGGAACTCGTAGCTCGCGCATAGGTCCCTGGACCCGCGTGAGCATCCTCGCGACGAGCGACAACCCGGTATAACATGTCAAGAGGTGAGTGGTACAATACTAACATAACGGCTTATCGTTAAACAACATAAGCACAACAAGGGAACCCCTTTTACACAAATGTTACAAGATACTAACACACGTAGCATCATAACATGTTTACTTATCAAACCAACAAGAAAGTATTACAAGGCTATCACAAACCAACATAGTCAAGTTATTCACACAAGGTACTTTCTATTTTATGTCAACAAGTTTGGGTTTTTATCCCCAAAGTACTTCATACATTAACTCTTTAAAAGATCCGTTTCTTTCACAAAAGGCACACGATACCCGTAGTATCGAAATAGAGTGACTATCTTTTTTAAGTAAACCCAAACAACTTCCCTACCTTCTTTTTGAACCAACTTAAGACAAAAGCATGCCTTCCTTTTTAAACGAAAACACTTCAAATTTTCAAGTCTTTGTCTTTTATAAAACAAGTCCTTACTTTGAAATTTTAAGAAAATCAAAACTTGTTTATTAATGATCTTATTAAAGCAGTCATGATCTAGGAAATGTAATACAATTTTATCTTATCTTAGCTTCTATGCAGATGGAGGTTTCTACTGGTTTTAATAATACTTAATTAGTCAATACATTTTCCGTTATTTGCTTGCTGATGGTTTGTTCGATACTTATTTCCCTTTTCCGAAATCAATACAAGGCTTTTATAAACAATTAAGTAAACCGTTCCTTTTATCTTTCTTAAGTCGTTATACCTAACTTCCCATAAAGCTAGCATAACTCTTAAGCTTTTAAAACCAAGTATTACTCTTCTTTCAAAAACGATTCATAATTCTTTTGAAATACTTCAAGATTCTTATTATTTAAAACTCAAGTCAAAAGACATCGAAGTAAAACCATGTTCAGTTAACACACGTACGTCTACCGTACTATATATATTCTTTTAAAATATCATGCTCAAGAGGATAGGAAGAATCACATACCTCCTCGGCGAAATCCACCTGCCAAGTCGAATATGTCGCGCGCAGAGTATCAACCTATAATAGTCAAATACGTCTATCAACGTCTAGAATACTCTGTAGAATATTCTAAGTAGAAGGTTCTTATTTCTACAGAAATTTGGGCAGCACTTCCCTACCCGTAAAGCTACACAATTCTACTGTAAATACAGCCCAATGTAAGTACAGTTCAATTCTCTTCTTTTATACCATCCTTCTATATCTTATACTCAATTATAAACTACTATATGTAATTTCCAATTACAATAGAAGGACAAAGATATTTACCTCGATAAGCCCAAAATTATCCAAGATTAAAGTCGATCCTGAGCAAGGTTTAACTCCTATTTTGTACGCTCCAATTCGCTCCAAGGAACCCTTAGAAGTTCTAAACAACTTCTACTTAATACTTCAACCAACTATGAAGATTTTCCTAGGGCTTCGTTTTGTGACTAAAGGATATAAAGTAGCATTTCCGGGCTTTTTGTATAGAGGTAACTTTGGAATACTACAAGATATTTGGGCTAAGGTATTTTGGAATAACAACAATACTTGGAGAATATTTTTCTACCAAGGGAAGGGGGGTTTCGGCGAGACCAACAAGGAAGGGGGGGAAAGGGGTTTGGGCGAGAGCTCTCAAAGGGGGAGGGAGTTTTTGAGACTTGGAAATTGTTAAGTGGATGAAGAATAAGTCTTGAACTTAAGGGGTATTTATAGGCCAATCAATGGCCAAGATCAAAGCAAGTGGATGGTGGAGATTTGGACAAGTGTTGTGTGGGTCCCACTTATCCATCTACTACACAAATATCTAGCAAAACATTGACCAAATGTTTAAGGCCTTTTCCATGTAAAAAACGTGCCAACAACTCCCTCACCAAACCGTCCACTTGAGGGTGACACATGTCGCCCTCTCGTTGGTCCAAAATATTTCATCTCTCGGAAAAATCCAAAATAAATAAATTCCTGAAAACGTAAAATTCATTTACAAGGTTTGGAAAAATTTCCGTCGGAAAAACAAATCTTTTTCGTGGATGTGCACAATTTCGTCCTTAATAATAATTCGGGCTTACAAAATTGTACGTACGTCCTCACATACATACTCTGGAAATACGGGGTATAACAGTGAGAACGTGAATAAGAATATGAAATTTGAATTTTGGAAAGAAAGAATAATTATTTTTTCTTAAGGAAAATCTCGGGAATTTGTGAAGAAAAACGTTTATAAATTGGAATATGATTCTCAAATTTGGTATTCGAGACTTTTGGAATTTATTGGATTTATGGATTTTTAAGTTTGGATTTGGTCACGTGGGGCCCACGAGAAATTTTACGGTTTTGTGGGGCCCACAATATTTTGAGATATTTTGGCCAATTATGGATATTTTGGGAGATGAAATATTTTTAGACCAATGAGAGGGTGACACGTGGAACACCCCCCCCCCCCCCCCCCACTTGGTCTTGAAGACTTGACTTAGATATTTTGTGACAAGTGGACAAGTGGGCCTTGTGGGTCCCACTCCACTTGTCTTGCTACACTTAGGCCATACACTTGTCAAGCATCCACACATAGAGATACATTATATATGGATTGGTCTTGCAAGACTTAACACTTAGCCAAATTTCAAGAAATATTTTGCCTTCTCCTTTGAGAGCTCTCGGCCAAGAGCAAAAATGGAGGACCAAAATTCTTCAATCTTTGATGATAAATCCTCAAACTCAAGACTAGGCTCCCTAATGAAGTTCTAAGCAAATATAACCCCTTAAACCCCTAGAACAAGGTGTTGGCCGAGAATAGAGGGTGTGAAACCCTAAGTTTTATCAACTTTTTGGAAGAAAAATACAAAGTGAAGTTGTGTATAAGTTCATAGGGGTCACATATATGTGATTGGAACTTTAATAAGTGGAGCGTAACGAAAACTGCGGACCAATATAGTAAGGGTTGTTTTGGACGATTTTTGGCTAAAAAATAAGGTAATGATTCTTCTTCCTAGGCAGTAATTAGATATTACTCATTGTTATGGTTAGTAGATGAACTTGTATTAAGGAAGATATGGAAAATAAGGTGTGCATGCCCTACTTTGGATGATAAGGCCGAAACTAGCCTTTTTGGCCATTGGAATTATTGATCGTTTTTATCGTGTTATTTTCACGTGTTGCAGGTTATATAATGAAGGAAATATTGTTTTTGATAGTTTATATAACTTATATAACATGTTGGAATATGAATTTGATAAAAAGGACTTTGGATTGTTGTAGTTGTTGTTGGCCGAAAACTGCCTAAAACTGTTAGACGTCGTTGTGTCGTTTTTATGGACTGTTTTGGGGTGTTGAAATGCTGTAAAATCAGCCCCTAACATGCATGATTAATGTAGTAAAATGGCTAATGAAAGTCCTAAGGAATAAGGGTTTTAAAGGCTTCACATTGTACCCTTAATGTTGGATAAATTGTGGACTGTTTAATGGACTGTTTTGTATAGATTGTGGGGCAGAATTTTACACGTCCAATTAGGAGTGTAATCTCCCTTGGTTAACTTTTGGTTGTGCCTTAAATGTGGTGTGTTGGTTGATGAATACGGGCCTTGGAAAAGGTGGAAAAGTACGTAGAAACAAAGGAAGTGCTGCCCAATTTTCTGTAGAATAAGAGGGTCATTATTTGGTATAAGTCTTATACTAGTAAGTATGATATTGATAGAAGTGTTATCGTCATTATAGGTTGAAGCACATTGGAGTGTATTGCTACTTGTCGTGTTGGTTAGTCGTCACGAGGTATGTGAACTTCTTTCTTCTATCGACATGATTATTCTTGAAATATACTTGCCTTGTTTTGGAGTATACGTGATTTGTTTTCTTGAAGTACTTGCCTTGTCATTAGGAAGTATTCATGTTATTGATCTTATGCTAAAGACATGTCCAAAGATAATCCTAAGTCCTTACCAAGTCTTATGGGAGATGTTGGTAAGAGTTGTTAGAAAGGATATGAGTCTTAATTATGAAAAGTATAAGTTACTTGATTTATTTTGAAGTTATGAGACTAGAGTTATGTCACGACCCGATCCCGGGCCCGTGACTGGTGCCTTACCCCGGGCACGCTAGTGGTACAACATCAGAGTAACCAGCGGAATATAAAACAAGACATGAAACAATATGAAGTGAAAAACAGTTTATCTGAGAAAAGTTTCCTTTCGGCATATATATATATATATGTTTGAACAGTTACACCCCTTTTACAAACCTGCCCACAACAGTACTACAGACCTCTAAGAATGTTATAACAACTATTGTTATACCCCGTAGTTCCAGGGTATGTATGCGAGGACGTACGTACGAGAATACGACATTGAAATTGGAAAGGAAGAAAGAGGTGATTTTTCCACGGAAAAGTTTCCGGTTTTTGTGAAGGAAAAAGGTTCGTTAATGGGAATTGGATTCCCAGATTTGGTATTCGGACTTCTTGGAATATTAGAGATTTATGGAATTTTATTTTCGGAAATGGTCACGTGGGGCCCACGGGAGAAATTTACGGTTTTGTGGGGCCCACTTTGTTTTCGAGATTTTGGCCATTGTGGATATTTTCGGAAGATGAAATATTTTGGACGAGTAGGAGGGTGACACGTGTCACCCCCCCCCCCCTAGATGGCTTGGCCGAATATTATTTGTGCACAACACCCGATTAGAGTCGTTTTTCGACGAAACATTTTACACAACTCGCGTTGGATAAATTCCGGCTATGTCATTTCTAATTTTTGCGGATTTTTCCGAGAGACGAAACATTTTGGACCAACGGGAGGGCGACACTTGTCACCCTCCAATTGATGGACTTGAGGCGTCTATAGGGCCGATTGGGTTGGCTATTTTGTCATGGAGTTGGTAGGATATTTTTGTGTAGTAGATAGAATGGACACTTGCCTAAATCCTCACCCTACACTTGCCTTGCACTTGGCATCATCTTGGCCATTGGTTGGCCATGTCTTGACCTATAAATACCCCTCTTAAGATGAAGAGTTCTTCATCCACAAAAATCTTTCCAAGTCTTGAAAAATCCTTCCCTCCCAGAGCTTGTTTCGTCAAAGCCTACTCACCCCCTTTGAGTAAAGTTGGCGAGCCCCCTCTCTAAATCAAGCCCTAGCCGAAACACTACCCCCTCCTTGGTAGAAATGTTGCCTTAGTATTGTTATAATGCCCAATTACCTAGCCCAAACCCCTTAGTACTTAGTTGAAGTTGTGAAGAACTTCTAAGGGTTCTTGGAGCGCATTGGAGCGTGCGGAGTAGGAGCTAAACCTTGCTCAGGAGCGACTTTTATCTAGGATATTATTGGGCTTACCGAGGTAAATAACCTTATCCTCCTTTTGTAATTAGAAAATACATACTGTAGAAGTATAGGAATAAGTATAAATACTTAGAAGGATATTAAAGAATAGAATTGAACGATATCACGATAGAAGGGTTTAAAAGAATAATAATAGAAGCGTACTTACATAGAATTTGTTTTCACGATGAACTTGAGTAGCTCACGGGTAGGAAGTGCTGCCCAAATGTCCATAGAATAGCGAACCCTCCGCTAGAGCTTTATGCGAGCGATGAGGCGTTGATAGGCGTGTTGGTATTATAGGTCGATTCTCTGCGCGTGACATATTCAACTTGGCGGTGGATTTCGTAGAAGGTATGTGATTCTTCCTATCCTCTTGAGCATGATATTTTAAAGAATATGTATATAGTACGGTGAGCGTGCGTGTGTTAATCGAATAATAATTACGGCAATGTCTTGGACTTAAGCTGAATAATAATTACGGCAATGTCTTTTGACTTAAGCCCGAATAAAAAGAATCAAGTAGTTCAAAAGAATTAAGAAACCTTTTAAGAGTAACACTTGGTTTTAAAAGCTTAAGAGTTATACTAGCTTTATGGGAAGTTAGGTATAACGGCTTAAGAGTGATAAAAGAATGATTTATTGATTTAAGAAAATAAGAGACTTGACTTAATTATACTAATATGAATTTTGTTAAAAGTGTGAAACCTCATTCGTGAGTAATGAGTATTTGGTTTTCAAAAGGAATGATGTTTCTTGATTTGAAACCAGAATGAATGTCGAACAAACCACGTGGCGCTAATAAAGGGAAATGCTTTGACTAATAAAGTATTATTAAAACCAGTAGAAACTTTCATCTGCATAGGAGCTAAGATGAGACAAAATGATATTACATTTCCTAGATCATGGCTGCTGTAATAAGATTGTTATGAACAATAATAACCTACTCACACATAAGGTATATGTTTCTCAAATTGTTTTAAAGGATTAAAACTATGAACTACGCAACCTTTCGAAAATGAGAAACTTGAGTAATTGAAATTAGGCAAACTTGAACGTTGGGAAAAGAATGTTGTTACTTGATTTTACAAAGAGAAGTGTTTTGATTTACTTCAAAAGATAATCACTCTATTTTTATACTACGGGTATTGTGTGACTTTTGTGAAGGAAACAGATCTTTTAAAAGAGTAATACATGAAGTACTTTGGGGCTAAAAACCCGAACTTGTTAACATAATGTAGAAAGTACCTTGTGTGAATAACTTGATTGTATTGATTTGTGATAGTCTTGTAATACTTTCTTGTTAACTTGATAAGTAAACATGTTAGGATGCTACGTGAGTTAGTATCTTGTGATGTTTGTGTAAAGGGGTTTTCCCTTGTTGTGCTTAGGTTGTTTAACGACAAGCTGTTATGTTAATATTATATCACTCATGATTCCGGGGGTTAAGCTGCCCTCCGTCTGGGGTAGACTCAAAGCGGTGCAGTGACCTATGATTCGAGAATACCTTATGCAGTCTGTATGGCTATGCGGAGCTGCGGGAGTTCCGAGTTAGTATGCGGCCGCGTGGTCACGCGGTCTTTATGGCGTGCGGACGGCGAGTCCAGGCGACGCCGGGAGTAGCTACCCTCGATGCGGGAATACCTCATGCGGGCCATTGGGTGGCCCGTGCGGGCTACGGGAAGTTCGAGGGCTGAAGCAGCGCGCATTAGATCTGCGGCGAGTGGCGGCTTTGATCATGTGACGGTGCAGGCGGATCTCATGATCTGATTTACGACCTTGTTTGTACTGTGGGTTTTAGTAGTCGGCTATGCCTTCGTACTTACCCCGTACGGTTTTATGATGACATAGGTAGGACCTGGTGTTCATGTATATTCCTTGGTGCTTTTATATCATAGACTGCTGGCAGTGAGGAAGGTATTCCACGGGCATGATTGATGTTGTGGGCGTGAGACCCATTGTTACATTTGAGTGATGACTTTGAGGGCGTGAGTCCCTGACTTGATGTGTGTTATACCCCGTAGTTGCAGGGTATGTATGTGAGGACGTACGTACGAGTGTACGGCAGAAATTTTGAAAAGAAAGAAAGATGTGAGTTTTCGACGGAAAAGTTTCCGGTCATTTGTGAAGAGAAAGGTTCGTTAATGGGAATTGGAGTCCCAGATTTGGTATTTGGACTTCATAGATTATATTAGAATTATGGAATTTTATTTTCGGAAATGGTCACGTGGGGCCCACGGGAGAAATTCTGATTTTGTGGGGCCCACTTTGTTTTGAGATTTTGGCCATTGTGGATATTTTTCGAAGAGCGTTTTTGAGGGCGATAGGAGGGTGACACGTGTCACCCCGCCTGTGGCTTGGCGGTTACATTTGGGCGCAGTCGCGACTAAGTCGTTTCCGACCGAAGCGTTTCCACGACTTTCGTAGGAAAATTCCGCTATGTCGTTTTGTATTTTTGCGGATTTTTCGAGAGGCGAAACATGTTGGACCAACGGGAGGGTGACATGTGTCACCTCACATTGAAGCAGTGGGCGTCAGTGAGCGAATGGTTCACGTTTTTGGCTTGATCTTTTGGCTCGCGTTTTGTGCCTATTGGTTCCTTGTTTTGTGCCTTGTTTTGGCCTTGTTTTGTGGCTTGTTTGGTGCAATGTTTTGTGGAGTAGGGGTTAGGGTGCACTTGGCGATCAAGGCCTTACACTTGCCTTGCACATGGCTTGATCTTGGCCGTTGGTTGGCATTTGGGTTTGCTATAAATACCCCCTTTGTGAAGACTTCATTCATCCACAAATGTTTCCAAGTCTTGAATCCTCCTCCTCCTCTTGTTGACTCTCGTCCAAGAGCTCCTCTCCCCTTGAAAGTGGCCTTTGTGGTGAGGTCTTCCCTCCTCTTGTGAGGTCTAGGTAGGGTACCCCACTGCTTTAGTTGTTTTCGTATAATACCCTTGTTGTGGTATAGAAATACTCCTAGTATTGTTATAATGCCCAAAATACCTTAGCCTTGTACCTCGTAGTATTCCAAAGATACCTCTTTGCGTAGAGTCCGGAAATACTACCTTTTGTCCTTTTAGTCTCAAACCGAAACCCTAAGGAAATCTTCATAGTTGGTTGAAGTATGTGAGTAGAAGTTGGTTAGAACTTCTAAGGGTTGTTTGGAGTGGTTTGGGCGCTCGAGTGGAGCTAAACCTTGCTCGGGATCGACATTATAACTTGGATAATTTTGGGCTTATCGAGGTAATTATCTTGTCCTCTATTGTAATTGGAAATTACATGTTTGTTAGGATATATAGTTGAAGTATACTATATATGGAACTATACTTAGTATTATGGCAATGTCTTTTGACTTAAGCCTGAAGAATGAAGAATTGAACAGTAATCACATAGAAGGTTAATAAAGAGAAGAACTGAACTGTAATTACCTAGGGTTGTATTCTGATGAACTTATGTAAATTCTTGTGTTGTAAATTATGCAGCGTCGGTTAGGCGTGTTAACCCCTGGTTGGCTTGGTAGCCGACCTCGATAGAGAGGAGATTCTGTTTGTTGCGGGAAGTCTTGCAATTTTACGTAGAAAGATGGGAGCGTGTGTTTAAGATTTTAATAGGCGTTTGTGACCTTTATAGGTAAAAGTACTAAGAGTAGCGTATTACTCGAGAGTGGAAAGGGCTAGCAAGGTTGTAGTACTTGGAGCATTTTGCTTATTGTCGATAAATAAATCGTCGAGGTATGTGAACCTCTTCCTATCTCTTCTAGCATGATATGTGTGTAACTATGTAGTGCGGTGAAGCGTCACGTGTGTTTAATGTATTTGATTGGTTTGAAACATAAAAGTGTTATAACGGCTTTATGGGAAGTTAGTTATAACGACTTTATGTAGGTAAGAAAATGGGTTGTGGTTTTAAAAGATAATTGATTTGATTTATAAGCGGCAGGCGTTATAATAAAACTTGAAGTATTTCAAAAGATTTATGAATCGTTTTGAAAGAAGTGTAGTATTGTGCTTTGAAAACTTAAGAGTTATACTAGCTTTATGGGAAGTTAGGTATAACGGCTTAAGAATGGTTTCTTGATGTTAGAAGTTAAGAGACTTGATCTTATAAGATAAGAGACTTAACTTATTTGTTTTAATGTGAATGTTTGTGTGAAACCTCATTCGTGAGTAATGAGTACTTGATTTTATTTAAAGGGATAATGTTTCTTGATTTGGAAATCGAATGTGTATCGACAGGACCAACTGCGGCGTTAATAAAGGAAAATGTATTGAATAACGATGAATTGTATTAAAACCGGTAGAAACCTCCATCTGCATAGAAACTAAGATGAGACAAAATGATATTACATTTTCTAGATCATGGTTTGTAATAAGAATGTTGTAAACAAGAATAACCTACTCTGCGTCGACATAATTTACTCAATTATTCTAAAAGGAATCAAGTGATTAAGTTTATGAACTATGAAACCTTTTGAAAATGAGAAGCTTGAGTAATTGAAACTAGGCAACCTGGAACTTAGGAAAAGAATGTTGTTACTTGATTTTGAAAAGGAATGTGGGTTGGTCATTCTAATACTACGGGTATCGGGTGACTTTTATAAAAGTAATGGATCTCTTTTAAAGGAACTTAACGTATGTAGTACTTTGGAGTTAAAAACCGGACTTTGGCATAAAATGAAAGTACTTTGAGTTGTGTGAAACTTGCCTATGCTTGTTGTTGTGAAACTTGCCTATGCTTGTTGTTGTGAAACTTGCCTATGCTTGTGATGATAGCCTTTGTTGTGCAAGTGTGGTATTTACGTATTCTGGCGTCTCTCGATAGAGGCGGTCGACTTATTGAGAACTTACTTGGACGTCTTTGGCGGTGATGGAGAATTCCACGGGTACGCTCCTGTTGATAGTGTTATTCCATGGACTAGCTCTCCATGAGGTTTCTTATTGTTCGGCTGGGTATCGGTGGTGGCTCTCGTGCTTGCCGTCTCGTGGTGATTCGGCCTTGGTATCGGTAGTCGACCCTCGCGCTTGCCCGTTCGATTATAGTGACGAAGTTTCGTGATCTGACCTTGGTCACTGGTGGTCGACCCTCGTACTTGCCCGGTCAGTGCGTGACCGGCCTTGTATCCGATGTCGGCTCGCGCTTGCCGTGTCGGCCGTGTTTTGGTTGCATTGTATTATTGGTGCGGTCGGATCTGGTAGTTATACTTGTCTGTCACGGTTTTATAACACAGGTGGGACATGGTGTTCATGTATAATCCTTGGTATTGTTATATCATAAAGCTATGCGATGAGGAAGAAATTCCACGCACACAGTGATAATTTGGAGCGTGAGTCCTGTCTTGATAAGCGGTTATATGTTATATATCTGTAGTTTGGTCATCATACATGTCTCTCGCTTTATAGACTATTATGATTTCATTACTGTATTCTGATTTCACATACTTGGTACTGTTATCGACCTCCTTGGAAGTGCGTTCAATCCGCGGTAGAGTGCATCTATCGATCCGCGTTTAGGATCTCATTTCACGTTTTGGGAAGCTCGTTCCGTCGGAGGCTTATCTTTGGTATGTTACCACAGTCCGTAAGTTCTTATGCGTTGGGGTATGGCGGGGCCTGTCCGTCATAGTTGTTGTATAAATCTTAGAAGTGCATGTAATCTTTGTTGTGGCGGGGTTGTAAAAGGATTAAAGCTATTCGTATTATGTATATCTTGAAAAGCTTATTTTGGTTGGCCTTTGTTTATTTATTATATCTCTTGTTTCATGATTCATGTTTTATTTTCCGCTGGTTTTCTCGATGTTGTATCACTAGGGTGCGGGGTAAGGCACGATGCGGGCGAGGTTGGGCGTTACAAAGTGGTATCGAGCGATTAATCCTCGGAAAGTGTCTGACCGTGTCTAGTAAGTCTTGATTATCGATGTGTTGTGCACCACATCTATAATCGAGAGGCTATAGGACATTTAGGATTGGTTTCCATTCTTCTCATTACGAGATCGTGCCTTAGAAATGTGATAAGATGGACCCTCCGACATACCGTTTTTACGATTATGCCTCTGCGAAAGGCAACCGGGCCCCGAGAAGGGCAAAGCGGCGAGAGGATCTGCGAGTAAACGTGGCGAGACCACGATACACGAGCCTCGATCCGCGATGCAGGCGAGAGAGAGATGAGTTCTGAGTGGGCGATTAATGGCGGGGTTGTGGCGGACTTGAGGATAGGTGGGCCGGCGGTTCGATGCGCGATGGTTCACTTAGATCGAGATAGTTCGAGGCTACGGATTTTACGAGTTGTAGGCGCCAGAGTTTTATGGGTCGAGGCACGAGGATGATCGCGAGGAGTTCATCAAGCGATTACAACGGATCGCGAGAGTGATCGAGGCATCGGAGATCGAGTCGGTGGCCACTAGGTTCACATCAGCTGCGTGATACCGCATGATCGGAGTTTGATTCTTGGAGCTGTCGGGGAGAGCATGCACTTCCAGCGGTATGGAACGAGTTCTCGAGGCCTTTCTTGCACATTTCTTGCCTCCCGGATGAGGAGGGCTCGGTACGATTTTTGGTGTTCTGGCGAGCAGGCGTGCGGTTGAAGTACAATGTGGAGTTCGACTCATTGGCGATGCGTCCGCGTTAGTAGCTAGTATGGAGGATCGAGTGCACCGATATGTTATTCTGAGGCTCGATGATTGCCTTGCGAGTTGTTGGTGTAGCTCTTGTAGGGCATGGACATTGCCGCGTGCAGCGTATACACTTGGATGTGAGGAGCGGATAAATCAGCGGAATGACCAAAGTCGTGAGAAGAGGCGAGAACAGCGAGGTCCTTTGGTGATTTTCGAGCGGACCGCCTCGGCCGTGACTAGTTATGTACCTCCGTCGGTCTGAGTGGTCCTCGCGGCTTCCGGGACGCCGGGATATTGAGGCGGTCGGGGCTCCTGTGTTTGATTTTCGGGAGAGCGAGTGCTCGCGGATGAGGTGCCACTTGTCTCGGTGTGGCGTTGTGGAAAGCTTCATAGGGAGGGTGTCGTACTAACTCGGGAGATTGTTATTTTTGCGGCCAACGGGGCCGTCGGCAGAAGCGTCCGACGAGTATGCTGGTAGGATAGCATGGACTACTAGGCGATTGCGGGTTCTTCACCTTCCGTAGCGAGCGGGATGTTCGTACCGGAAGGCCCGGTAAGTCGCGGTGGGAGTTCGATTTTAGCGGTCCTTGAACCGCTTAACCAGTATATCCTTAACCCTCTAGAGTTTTGTTTATGTTGTTGATGTGTTTAATGTTATGTTTGGTTAGCTTTGTGCTAAAATGTGATTTAGAAACACAGTTAGTGAAAAGGGTAAGTCCGGGTAGTGTGAGATGGAAGTGGTAGCTTTCATGATGTGAAATAGTAAGATTGTTAGGATCGGGGAACAAGAGTTTAGCGCGGTTGGGGTCGGGTTGAGGACCATTTGCGGGTCAACCGTAACCGGTTTGGGGTGGGGTCAGTTCTGGGTGGTCCCGCCAGGTGGTAGGTCACGAGGACGCTAGGCCCAAGTTTGTATGATCATCGTATGAGTTCGTGGGCGCGTTCGACGAAGCGGTTCGTAAAGGCGGGAATGGCCTTAAGGAAGTTTGAGGTTAGTAAGATGACCAAGTTTGGAGGTAGTGACTCGGAGATTTTGGGAGCGGGTAATGGTGAAGTATGGTACATCTTGGGAGAGTTCAAGTGTTCGAGAAGGGCACGACGAGTAAGGAAGGAAGATAACGTGTGTTATTTATTGGCGGTGTGGCGTTGACAACTTGTTAGAGGAACTTCATCGATATCCGTCTTGAGAAGGAACATTCGGGACGAATGTTTCTAAGGAGGAGAATGTTATACCCGTAGTTGCGGGGTATGTATGTGAGGACGTGCGTGCGAGTGTCTGTGAAATTTTGAAAAGAAAGAAAGATGTGAGTTTTCGGCGGAAAAGTTTCGGTCATTTGTGAAGAGAAAGGTTCGTTAATGGGAATTGGAGTCCCAGTTTGGTATTTGGACTTCATAGATTATATTAGAATTATGGAATTTTATTTTGGAAATGGTCACGTGGGGCCACGGGAGAAATTCTGATTTTGTGGGGCCCTTTGTTTTGAGATTTTGGCCATTGTGGATATTTTTTCGAAGACGTTTTGAGGGCCAATAGGAGGGTGACACGTGTCACCCCGCCTAGGTGGCTTGGCGAGAGTTACATTTGGGCACAGTCTGCCGACTAGAGTCGTTTTCGACGAAAGCGTTTCCACGACTTTCGTAGGAAAATTCCGGCTATGTCGTTTTGTATTTTTGCGGATTTTTCGAGAGGCGAAACATGTTGGACCAGCGGGAGGGTGACATGTGTCACCTCGCATTGGAAGCAAGTGGCGTCAGTGAGCGAATGATTCACGTTTTTGGCTTGATCTTTTTGGCTCACGTTTTGTGCCTATTGGTTCCTTGTTTTGTGCCTTGTTTTGGCCTTGTTTTGTGGCTTGTTTGGTGCAATGTTTTGTGGAGTAGGGGTTAGGGTGCACTTGGCTTGATCAAGGCCTTACACTTGCCTTGCACGTGGCTTGATCTTGGCCGTTGGTTGGCATTTGGGTTTGCTATAAATACCCCGCTGTGAAGACTTCATTCATCCACAAATGTTTCCAAGTCTTGAATCCTCCTCCTCTTGTTGACTCTCGTCCAAGAGCTCCTCTCCCAGAAAGTGGCCTTTGGCGGGTGAGGTCTTCCACTCCCCTTGTGAGGTCTAGTAGGGTACCCACTAGCCTAGTTGTTTTAGTATAATACCCTTGTTGTGGTATAGAAATACTCCCTAGTATTGTTATAATGCCCAAAATACCTTAGCCTTGTACCTCGTAGTATTCCAAAGATACCTCTTTGCGTAGAGTCCGGAAATACTACCTTTTGTCCTTTTAGTCTCAAACCGAAACCCTAAGGAAATCTTCATAGTTGGTTGAAGTATGTGAGTGGAAGTTGGTTAGAACTTCTAAGGGTTGTTTGGAGTGGTTTGGGCGCTCGGGTGGAGCTAAACCTTGCTCGGGATCGACATTATAACTTGGATAATTTTGGGCTTATCGAGGTAATTATCTTGTCCTCTTGTAATTGGAAATTACATGTTTGTTAGGATATATAGTTGAGGTATACTATATATGGAACTATACTTAGTATTATGGCAATGTCTTTTGACTTAAGCCTGAAGAATGAAGAATTGAACAGTAATCATAGAAGGTTAATAAAGAGAAGAAGCTGAGCGTAATTACCTAGGGTTGTATTCTGATGAACTTATGTAAATTCTTGTGTTGTAAATTGTGCGCGTCCAGGTTAGGCGTGTTAACCCATGGTTGGCTTGGTAGCCGACCTCGATAGAGGAGGAGATTTCTGTTGTTGCGGGAGAAGTCTTTCTTACGTAGAAAGATGGGAGCGTGTGTTTAAGATTTTAATAGACGTTTGTGACCTTTATAGGTAAAAGTACTAAGAGTAGCGTATTCTACTCGAGAGTGGAAAAGGGCTAGCAAGGTTGTAGTACTTGGAGCATTTTGCTTATTGTCGATAAATCGTCGCGAGGTATGTGAACCTCTTCCTATCTCTTCTAGCATGATATGTGTGTAACTATGTAGTACGGTGAGCGTACATGTGTTTAATGTATTTGATTGGTTTGAAACATAAAGTGTTATAACGGCTTTATGGGAAGTTGGTTATAACGACTTTATGTAGGTAAGAAAATGGGTTGTGGTTTTAAAAGATAATTGATTTGATTTATAAGCGGCTTGGGCGTTATAATAAAACTTGAAGTATTTCAAAAGATTTATGAATCGTTTTGAAAGAAGTGTAGTATTGTGCTTTGAAAACTTAAGAGTTATACTAGCTTTATGGGAAGTTAGGTATAACGGATTAGAATGGTTTCTTGATGTTAGAAGTTAAGAGACTTGATCTTATAAGATAAGAGACTTAACTTATTTGTTTTAATGTGAATGTTTGTGAAACCTCATTCGTGAGTAATGAGTACTTGATTTTATTTAAAGGGATAATGTTTCTTGATTTGGAAATCGAATGTGTATCGACAGGACCAACTGCGGCGTTAATAAAGGAAAATGTATTGAATAACGATGAATTGTATTAAAACCATGAAACCTCCATCTGCATAGAAACTAAGATGAGACAAAATGATATTACATTTTCTAGATCATGGTCTTTGTAATAAGAATGTTGTAAACAAGAATAACCTACTCACGTACGACATAATTTACTCAATTATTCTAAAAAGGAATCAAGTGATTAAGTTTATGAACTATGAAACCTTTTGAAAATGAGAAGCTTGAGTAATTGAAACTAGGCAAACTGGAACTTAGGAAAAGAATGTTGTTACTTGATTTTGAAAAGGAATGTGGGTTGGTCATTCTAATACTACGTATCGGGTGACTTTTATAAAAGTAATGGATCTCTTTTAAAGGAACTTAACGTATGTAGTACTTTGGAGTTAAAAACCCGGACTTTGGCATAAAATGAAAGTACTTTGAGTTGTGTGAAACTTGCCTATGCTTGTTGTTGTGAAACTTGCCTATGCTTGTTGTTGTGAAACTTGCCTATGCTTGTGATGATAGCCTTTGTTGTGCAAGTGTGGTATTTCTGTATTACCGCGTCTCTCGATAGAGGGCCGGTCGACTTGTTGAGAACTTACTTGGACATGCTGGCAGTGATGGAGAATTCCACGGGTATGCTCCTGTTGATAGTGTTATTCCATGGACTAGCTCTCATGAGGTTTCTTCTTGCTCGGCTGGGTATCGGTGGTGGCTCTGTCTTGCCGTCTCGTGGTGATTCGGCCTTGGTATCCGGTAGTCGACCCTCGCTTGCCCGTTCGATTATAGTGACGAAGTTTCGTGATCTGACCTTGGTCCTCGGTGGTCGACCGTACTTGCCCGGTCAGTGCGTGGCCGGCCTTGTATCCGAGTCGGCTCGACTTGCCCGTGACGGCCGTGTTTTGGGTGCATTGTATGATTGGTCCGGTCGGATCTGGTAGTTATACTTGTCCTGTACGGTTTTTATAACACAGGTGGGACATGGTGTTCATGTATAATCCTTGGTATTGTTATATCATAAACTGCCGGCAGTGAGGAAGAAATTCCACGGGCACGAGTGATAATTTGGAGGGCGTGAGTCCCTGTCTTGATGAAGCGGTTATATGTTATATCTGTAGTTTGGTCATCATACATGTCTCTGCTTTATAGACTATTATGATTTCATTACAGATATTCTGATTTCACATACTTAGTACTGTTATCGACCTCGCCCGGGGCTGCGTTAAATCCGCAGTAGAAGTACATCACCGTCGATCCGCGTTTAGGATCTCATTTCAGCGTTTTGGGAAGCTCCGTTCCGTCGGAGGCTTATCTTTGGTATGTTACCACAGTCCGTAAGTTCTTATGCGTTCGGGGTATGGCGGGGCCACTGTCGTCATAGTTGTTGTATAAATCTTAGAAGTGCATGAAATCTTGTTGTGGGCGGGGTTGTAAAAGGATTAAAGCATTCGGTATTATGTATATCTGAAGGCAAGCTATTTTAGTTGCTTTGTTTATTTATTATATCTCTTGTTTCATGATTCATGTTTTATTTTCCGGTTTTCTCGATGTTGTATCACTAGGGTGCCGGGGTAAGGCACGATGTGGGCCGGTTCGGGCGTTCTGATGTATTTAATTATTGTGAGCTGTAGTTTTGGTTATCATACATGTCTCTGCTTTGTATAGACTACTATGATTTCATTTACGATATTTTCGATTTCACATACTTGGTACTGTCGCATTGACCTCCTTGAAGTGCGTTCACGCATGAGTAAAGTACTCCTCGTTGATCGATTCTTAGGATCACCGTTTCAGCGTTGGAAGAGCTCCGTTTCTCGGAGGCTTAGCATTTGGTATGGTCCTGTCGTTGTAGATATTTGCATTCAGGTATGGCGGGGCCTGTCGCCATTGTTGTTTTAAACTCTTAGAGTGCTGTAGACTGTTGTAAGGTTGGGATATCGCTGTTCATTTTGGGGTATTTATATACATATATGCGAAAGGCAACTTTTCCCTAAAGCGTGTCTTATTTATCTTGTTTCATATCTTGATTGTTTTATATTCTGATTTCTCGATGTATGACTACTTGGGTGCGGGTAAGGCACGATCCACGAACCGGGCAGTCGTGACAACGATGGTATCGAGCGATTAATCCTCGGAAAGTGTCTACGAGCCGTATCTAGTAGTCTTGATTATCGGTGTGTTGTGCACCACCAATAATCGAGAGGCTATAGGATATTTAGGATTGGTTTCCATTCTTCTCACTCGAGATCGTGCTTTAGAGGCGTGTTATAAGTTGGACCTCTAACGTATTCCTTTCCTTTACCGGTGATGCCTCGCGCCCAACTCGGGCCCAGGAAGGGCAAGGCGGTAGGAGGCTGCGAGTGGAGTTCGAGAGAGTTAGAAGGGCACAGCCCAATCATCACTGGGGTGATGCTCACGTGAGGAGTTACGAGGCGTCGCCAAGAAGCCAGAGTTGTACGGCGGCGATTCCTACCGGCCATGACATCCGGACGCCGGTTCCACGACTTGGAGCGAGAAAATATGGATTGGAAGAGAGCGGCCACATTACTAGCAAGGATTTGGCAGCCAGGGAGTATTTTATGTACCGGTATACCAAGGATATTGATGATTATCTAAAGAAGGGTTGTGAAGAAATATCTCTTCAGTCAGGAATGAACCAGGCTTGCGTTCAGGATTATGTGCAGCGGGCTGAGAGATGTAGAGATCGACAGATTAACCAAGATCGCGAAGAGGCGATTGGCGGGATCATTTGGTAACTCTCGAGGCGAACCGCCTCGAATTAGACATGCGCCTCCGCGGTGCAGTGTCCTCTACGAGTTGATTTTCCTCAATGTTCACAGTGTGGCAGGCGTCATCCCGGGAAATGCCGTCTTTTTACTGGTGCTTGTTTTACTTGCGGCCGTCAGGGCCATATGGCGAGGGAATGTTCTATGAGGAAGGATGCAAGTAGGAAGACTCACCTACGGTCGATTGCGGATTGGTGGTGCGGAGAGGAAGGGGTGTTAGCGGAGAGGCCACCCCGCTTCGGTGTGGCGTTGTGGTCGATGTCATCGTGGGTGTCGTGCCTGCGACAACTTGTTTTGCTTGCGGCCAGCGGGCCATTTGCAGAAATTGTCCAACGAGTTGGCGGGGATGTAGGGACTCGACGCCCGGGATCGATGGATAGTTCATCACCTTCCCACTATGCGCCCGGCGGGTTTGATTAAACGACACGGGGAAGTGCGGCGTAGATCTGGTATATCCTTAACCCTTTAGAGATTTATATGTGTAGTAAGATGCTAATATCTTAAGTATTTTTTTCGTTTAGCATGGTGTTAGTGTGATTAGAACTTTTTTAGTTAACCGGGTAAGATTTGGGGATAGAGAGAGTGGGAGCCTTAGAATATTATACGTAGAGACCTTAGGCGAGGCCATCTTTGGTAAAAGAATTATTTCGTGTTTGACCCTTATCGAGGTGCATAGTATCGTGAGATATTTTTGTGGGATGAATCTCGAGTGATGTGAAATGAAGAGGGTAGTTGAGCTTAGAAGACCGCTAGGTTTTCGTAACGTGATTAGTGAGATTGTTAGGATCGGGAGCTAGTGTTTTGCGGCGTTGTTAGGGTCGGGTTGAGGCCGTGTTGCGGGTCGACCCATACTGTTTGGTGATGGGGTCAGTTTGTGGTGGTCGCTTTGTGTTAGGATCACGAGGGTGTTAGGCCCAGTTTAGTTAACCATTATGCATTCGTGGATGTGTTCGACCGATGGTCGGGCGATGGTGTCAACCCTTCTTATCTTTTATTCAAACCGTGTACTCGTTAGTAAGTTGCTAGATGATTATTTCAAGAATGTTGTAAGGCTGCACGGGGTGCCTACCTTCACCTTATGGCTGACAGGGGAGTCCAGTTACTACTGTTTCTTTCGGAAGAGTTACCGAGCAAGGTTAGGAACTCGGTGAATCTCGGTGTCGCATTCACCTCGGGCAAGTGGTTGGATTTCGGGAGTATGTAAGGACTCTTCGCCTCTTGTTGAGTATGTATTATATAGCTACCGTTTGAGATTCGTGTCGCCGTTTGGAGCCTTTTTATAAGCGCTAGTGTAAGAGTGCCGATCGACTGATTCGATGTAAGCAAGGTGCAGATAGTTGGTTCGTACTTGTTCGGCAAGGTGTGGATAGGGTGGAGCTTATCCAGAAGAGGTTATTGGCAGCTCAGAGTCAGTGGGAAGCAGTACCAGAAACATGGTAAGTTTTGATAAAGAGTTCGAGGATACGAGAAAGTCACGAGTAAGGGAAGAAGCGAGCATGTATTACAGGCATAGGTGTGATCATTTCGTTTGTAAAAGAGTAGGTGCGAAGGGAGTATCTTTTAGACCTCGAGTAGGAGCTTTTGTGATAGAGGTGATTCCTCGTGGACTTGGAGATAAGTATGTGCGCTTGTTGTGTTGTGGCCAGGTGTGGCATGGTTGTTTTCGTAAGTATAGCGGTGAGGACTATCTGGCGCTGTTGTTTTGAGACTTAGAAGGAACATTCGGGACGAATGTTTCTAAGGAGGAGAATGTTATACCCGTAGTTTCGTGGTATGTATGCGAGGGCGTGCGTGCGAGAATACGACATTGAAATTGGAAAGGAAGAAAGAGTGATTTTTCCACGGAAAAGTTTCGGTTTTGTGAAGGAAAAAGGTTCGTTAATGGGAATTGGATTCCCAGTTTGGTATTCGGACTTCTTGGAATATTAGAGATTTATGGAATTTTATTTTGGAAATGGTCACGTGGGGCCACGGGAGAAATTCTGATTTTGTAGGGCCACTTTGTTTTGAGATTTTGGCCATTGTGGATATTTTGGAAGATGAAATATTTTGGGCGAGTAGGAGGCGTCGTGTCACCCCACAGGTGGCTTGGCGAATATTATTTGTGCACAACACCCGATTAGAGTCGTTTTTCGGCGAAATGTTTTACACAACTCGCGTAGGATAAATTCGGCTATGTCATTTCTAATTTTTGCGGATTTTTCGAGAGGCGAAACATTTTGGACCAACGGGAGGCGACACTTGTCACCTCCAATTGATAGACTTGAGCGTCTATAGGGCCGATTGGGTTGGCTATTTTGTCATGGAGTTGGTAGGATATTTTTGTGTAGTAGATAGAATGGACACTTGCCTAAATCCTCACCCTACACTTGCCTTGCACTTGGCATCATCTTGGCCGTTGGTTGGCCATGTCTTGACCTATAAATACCCTCTTAAGATGAAGAGTTCTTCATCCACAAAAATCTTTCAAGTCTTGAAAAATCCTTCCCTCCCCGAGCTTGTTTTCGTCCAAAGCCTACTCACCCCCTTTGAGTAAAGTTGGCGAGCCCCCTCTCTAAAGCAAGCCTAGCCGAAACACTACCCCCCCTCCCTTGGTAGAAAAGTTACCTTCTAGTATTGTTATAATGCCCAAATTACCATAGCCCAAACCCCCTAGTACTTAGTTGAAGTTGTGAAGAACTTCTAAGGGTTCTTGGAGCGCATTGGAGCGTGCGGAGTAGGAGCTAAACCTTGCTCAGGAGCGACTTTTATCTAGGATATTATTGGGCTTCGAGGTAAATAACCTTATCCTCCTTTTGTAATTAGAAAATACATCCGTTGAAGTATAGGAATAAGTATAAATACATAGAAGGATATTAAAGAATAGAATTGAACCGATATCACGGTGAAGGGTTTAAAGAATAATAATAGAAGCTGTACTTACATGGGACTGTTTTCCTGATGAACTTGAGTAGCTCAGGGTAGGAAGTCTGCCCAAATGTCCATAGAATAGCGAACCCTCGCTAGAGCTTTGTGCGAGCAGTCTAGGCGTTGATAGGCGTGTTGGTATTATAGGTCGATTCTCTGCGCGACATATTCAACTTGGCGGTGGATTTCGAGAAGGTATGTGATTCTTCCTATCCTCTTGAGCATGATATTTTAAAGAATATGTATATAGTACGGTAGGCGTCGTGTGTTAAGCGAATAATAATTACGGCAATGTCTTGGACTTAAGCCCGAATAATAATTACGGCAATGTCTTTTGACTTAAGCCCGAATAAAAAGAATCAAGTAGTTCAAAGAATTAAGAAACCTTTTAAGAGTAACACTTGGTTTTAAAAGCTTAAGAGTTATACTAGCTTTATGGGAAGTTAGGTATAACGGCTTAAGAGTGATAAAAAGAATGATTTATTGATTTAAGAAAATAAGAGACTTGACTTAATTATACTAATATGAATTTTGTTAAAAAGTGTGAAACCTCATTCGTGAGTAATGAGTATTTGGTTTTCAAAAGGAATGATGTTTCTTGATTTGAACAGAATGAATGTCGAACAAACCACAAAGTAGCGCTAATAAAGGAAATGCTTTGACTAATAAAGTATTATTAAAACCAGTAGAAACTTTCATCTGCATAGGAGCTAAGATGAGACAAAATGATATTACATTTCCTAGATCATGGCTGCTGTAATAAGATTGTTATGAACAATAATAACCTACTCACACATAAGGTATATGTTTCTCAAATTGTTTTAAAGGATTAAAACTATGAACTACGCAACCTTTCGAAAATGAGAAACTTGAGTAATTGAAATTAGGCAAACTTGAACGTTGGGAAAAGAATGTTGTTACTTGATTTTACAAAGAGAAGTGTTTTGATTTACTTCAAAAGATAATCACTCTATTTTTATACTACGTATTGTGTGACTTTTGTGAAGGAAGCGGATCTTTTAAAAAGTAATACATGAAGTACTTTGGGGCTAAAAACCGAACTTGTTAACATAATGTAGAAAGTACCTTGTGTGAATAACTTGATTGTATTGATTTGTGATAGTCTTGTAATACTTTCTTGTTAACTTGATAAGTAAACATGTTAGGATGCTACGTGAGTTAGTATCTTGTGATGTTTGTGTAAAGGGATTTTCCCTTGTTGTGCTTAGGTTGTTTAACGACAAGCTGTTATGTTAATATTATATCACTCATGATTAGGGGTTAGTTGCCCTCCGTGCGGGGTAGACTCGGTAGTCTGGTGACTATGATTCGAGAATACCTTATGCAGTGCAGTATGGCCTATCGAGCTGCGGGAGTTCCAGGTTAGTATGCGGCCCTTGTGGTCATGCGGTCTTTGTGGCCATGCGGACGGCGAGTCCAGGACGCTGCCGGGGAGTAGCTACCCTCGATGCGGGGAATACCTCATGCGGGCCATTGGAGTGGCCCGTGCGAGCTCTGCGGGAAGTTCGAGGCTGAAGCGCGCACATTAGATCTGCGAGCGAGTGGCGGCTTTGATCATGTGATGCAGACAGATCTCATGATCTGATTCTGACCTTGTTTGTCTTGTGGGTTTTAGTAGTCGGCTATGCCTTCGTACTTACCCCGTACGGTTTTATGATGACATAGGTAGGACCTGGTGTTCATGTATATTCCTTGGTGCTTTTATATCTTAGACTGCCGGCAGTGAGGAAGGTATTCCACGGGCATGATTGATGTTGTGGGCGTGAGACCCATTGTTACATTTGAGTGATGACTTTGAGGGCGTGAGTCACGACTTAGCGTATCGCTTAATTATTGTGAGCTGTAGTTTTGGTTATCATACATGTCTCACGCTTTGTATAGACTACTATGATTTCATTTCTGATATTTTGATTTCACATACTTGGTACTGTCGTCTTGACCTCGCCCGCTGCGTTCATGCCGCAGGTAAAGGTACTCCTACTGTTGATCCCCGTTCTTAGGATCACCGTTTCAGCGTTGGAAGAGCTCCGTTTCTACGGAGGCTTAGCATTTTGGTATGGTCCCCTGTCGTTGTAGATATTTGCATTCAGGGGTATGGCGGGGCCCTGTCCCGCCATTGTTGTTTTAAACTCTTAGAGTGCAGACTGTTGTAAGGTTGGGATATAGCTCATTTTGGGGTATTTATATACATATATGCCGAAGGCAACTTTTCCAGAAAGCGTGTCTTATTTATCTTGTTTCATATCTTGGTTGTTTTATATTCCGCCGATTTCTACGATGTATGACTACTTGGGTGCCGGGTAAGGCACGATCACGAGCCGGGCAGTCGTGACAACTATGTGAGACAGGGCCCGCCATACCCTGAATGTACAAGAACCTACAACTCGGGAAACATACCAAAAGATAAGCCTCGGAGAAGCGGAGCTTCCCAATCTGAACTGTGATCCTATGGCGAGGATCGACAACCGGTGTACCTCTACTGCGGCATGACGGCCCCGAAGGAGGTCGATACAGTACCAAGTATGTGAAACTAAAAATCTGTAAATGAAATCATAACGATCTAAAATAAAGCAGGAGACATGTATGATAACAAAACTACGATTCCACAACATAAAAGCGATCATGTCAAGTCGAGGACTCACGCCTCAAAGTCATCCTCGTGCCGTGGAACTCCTTCCTCACCGCGATCTAGGTATAAATCGTATGATACGTATAACGTGTCTCGGCCCATCTCATGGACTCGGTGTCGGATCGTATGGAATACATTCCCGGCCCATCTCATGGACTCGGTATAGAATCGTGTGGAATACATTCCCGGTTCATCCCATGAACTCGGTATCGTGTGAAATATATTCCCGGTTCATCCCATGAACTCGGTATCGTGTGAAATACATTCCCGGTTCATCCCATGAACGCGGTGTCAGGTGAAATACATTCCCGGTTCATCCCATGAACGCGGTGTCGGGTGAAATACATTCCCGGTTCATCCCATGAACGCGGTATCGAGTGAAATACATTCCCGGTTCATCCCATGAACGCGGTATCGAGTGAAATACATTCCCGGTCCATCCCATGGACACGGTATCGAGTGAAATACATTCCCGGTTCATCCTATGAACGCGGTATCGTGTGAAATACATTCCCAGTTCATCCCATGAACGCGGTATCGAGTGAAATACATTCCCGGTCCATCCCATGGACACGGTGTCGTGTGGAATACATTCCCGGTCCATCCCATGGACGCGGTATAGAATCGACCCTAACATTTAAAAGCCCTTTTAAGACAGATTAAGATAATACCCTGTTTTCCTTTTAAATCAACTAAGGCAATATTATGCCCTCCTTTTTAAACCAAAACACTTTCCTTTTTAAAGTCAAGTAACAACATTCTTTTCCAAAAGTTCAAGTTGCCTAATTTCAAATACTCAAGTCTTTTAGTTTCGAAAGATTTCATAGTTCATAGTCTTAATCAAATAACGAAATCTTTTTTTAAAACAATTGAATAACGTATGCCTTATGTGTGAGTAGGTTATTCTTGTTTATAACAATCTTATTAAAGCAGCCATGATCTAGGAAATGTAATACAATTTTGTCTTATCTTAGCTTCTATGCAGATGGAGTTTCTCTTGGTTTTAATATAATTTAATTATTGTCAATACATTTTCCTTTATTAACGCTGCGATGGTTAAATGCGATACTTATTCGTTTAAATTAGTAAAACATTATTCTTTAAAAACCAAGTACTCATTACTCACGAATGAGGTTTCATACTTTTTAACAAAATTCATATCAATTCAATTAAGTCAAGTCTCTTATCTTTTAAGATCAATAAACCATTCTTTTTATCTCTCTTAAGTCGTTATACCTAACTTCCCATAAAGCTAGTATAACTCTTAAGCTTTCAAAACCAAGTATTACTCTTCTTTCAAAAACGATTCTTAATTCCTTTGAAATACTTCAAGATTCTTATTATTTAAAACTCAAGTCAAAAGACATCGAAGTAAAACCACGTTCAGTTAACACACGTACGTCTACCGTACTATATATATATTCTTTTAAAATATCATGCTCAAGAGGATAGGAAGAATCACATACCTCGCGACGATTACCGACAATTAGCAAAACGCTCCAAAGTACTGTAATCCTGCTAGCCTTTTCCACCCTTCGAGTAGAATACGCTACTCGCAGTACTTCAACCTATAACGGTCATATAAGTCTATCAACGTCTAGACTACTCTGTAGAATATTCTAAGCAGGAGGTTCATATTTCTACGGAAAATTGGGCAGCTCCTCCCTACCCGTCAAACTACTCAAGTCTACTGTAAATACGATCTATGTAAATCTGATTCAATTCTCTTCTTTTATACCATCCTTCTATATCTTATACTTAATCTCAAATTACTACGATATGTAATCTCCAATTTCAATAGAAGGACAAGATATTTACCTCGATAAGCCCAAAATTATCCAAGTTTAAATGTCGATCCTGAGCAAGGTTTAGCTCCTATGCATGCGCTCCATTCGCTCCAAGAAACCCTTATAAGTTCTACACAACTTCTACTTAATACTTCAACCAACTATGAAGATTTTCCCTAGGGTTTCGTTTAGTGACTAAAGGAAGTATAGTAGTATTTCTAGGCTTTTAGTATAGAGGTAACTTTGGAATACTACAAGGTATTTGGGCCAAGGTATTTTGGAATAACAACAATACTTGGAGAATACTTTTCTACCAAAGGGGGTAGTTCGGTAGGGCCTTCTCGAGGGGAGGAGGCTTGGACGAAAACTACAACTAAGAGGGGGAGGATTTTAAGACTTGGAAAATGTTTTGTGGATGAAGAAGTCTTCAACTAAGGGGGGGTATTTATAGGGCCTTCAATGGCCAAGATTAAGGCAAGTGGAGGTTGGGGATTTGGGAAAGTGTAACCCTATCCATCTACTCCAAAAATATCACAAAAATATCCTACCTAACCTTGACCAATGTTTAAGGCCTTTTCCTTGAAAAAAACGTGCCAAGATTTCGTCCACAATGCCGTCCACTTTGAGGGTGACACATGTCGCCCTCTCGTTGGTCCAAAATATTTCATCTCTCGGAAAAATCCGCAAAAATTATAAATGTCGCAACCGTAATTTTCCCTTCGCAAGGTCCGGAAAACTTTTCGTCGGAAAACAATTCTTTTCGCTAGTTGTGCACAATTTCGTCCCTTATGCCTACTTAATGTTATACCCCGTATTTCCAGAGTATGTACGTGAGGACGTACGTACGAAAGTTTAAGCCGTAAGATTAGGCAAGAGACGAAAATATTTGTGCACAACTACCAAAAAGAATTATTCTCCGACGAAACGTTTTCCAAACTTTGCGAAGGGAAAATTACGGCTATGTCATTTATAATTTTTTCGGATTTTTCCGAGAGATGAAATATTTTGGACCAATGGGAGGGTGACATGTGTCACCCTCAAAGTGGACGAATTGGAGGGCCTTGTCTTGCACGTTTTTGGCATTTTTGTGGCCTTAAACATTTGGTCAATGGTTGGTAGGATATTTGTGTGGTAGATGAGAAAGTGGGACCCACACAACACTTGTCCAAATCTTCACCCTACACTTGCCTACCACTTGTCTCAATCTTGGCCATTGGTTGGCCTATAAATACCCCCCTTAGTTGAAGGATTTCTTCATCCCTCAAATGACTTCTAAGTCTTAAAAATCCCTCCCTCCCTTGTAGTCTAGTTCTCGTCCAAGCCACCCTCCTCGAGAAGGCCTTGGCGAAACCACCCCTCCCTTTGTAGTGTCCTAGCCGAAACACACCCCCCCTTCCCTTGGAAATTGCTCTCGTCCAAACACACCCCCCCCTGGTAGAAATACTTTCCAAGTATAGTTACTATTCCAAAATACCTTGGCCCAAATACCTTGTAGTATTCCAAGGTTACACCTATACTAAAAGCCCAGAAATACTACTATACTTCCCTTCAGTCACAAAACGAAACCCTAAGGAAAATCTTCACAGTTGGTTGAAGTATTAAGAAGAAGTTGCGTAGAACTTCTAAGGGTTGTTTGGAGCGGGTTGGAGCACCCGGAGTAGGAGCTAAACCTTGCTCAGGATCGACATTTATACTTGGATAATTTTGGGCTTATCGAGGTAAATACTCTTGTCCTTATATTGTAATTGGAAATTACATACTGTAGTAGTATAGAAATGTATATAAGATACATAGAAGGATATTACAGAAGAAGAATTAAATGCTTACATAGGGTGTATTCTGATGAGACTTGTGTAGCTTAACGGTAAGGAAGTCTTTGCGATTTTCCGTAGAATAGAGAACCCCCCTGCTTAGAATATTCTACAGAGTAGTCTAGACGTTGATGGACGTATATGACCTTTATAGGTTGAATGTTCTGCGAGTAGCGTGTTCTACTTGAAAGGTGGACAAGGCTAGCCGGGTTATAGCGGTGGAGCATTTTGCTAAAAGTCGATAATCGTCGCGAGGTATGTGATTCTTCCTATCCTCTTGAGCATGATATTTTAAAAGAATATATATAGTACGGTAGACGTACGTGTGTTAACTGAACGTGGTTTTTACTGCGATGTCTTTTGACTTGAGTCTAAATGATAAGAATCTTGAAGTATTTCAAAAGAATTAAGAACCGTTTTTGAAAGAAGAGTAATACTTGGTTTTAAAAGCTTAAGAGTTATACTAGCTTTATGGGAAGTTAGGTATAACGACTTAAGAGAGATAAAAAGAATGGTTTATTGATTTTAGAAGTTAAGAGACTTGATCTTAAAAGACAAGAGACTTGACTTAATCAATTAATATGAATTTTGTTAAAAAGTGTGAAACCTCATTTGTGAGTAATGAGTACTTGGTTTTTCAAAGGAATAATGTTTCTTGATTTCAGAAATCAGAATAAGTATCGAACGAACCACTGCAGCGTTAATAAAGGGAAATGTATTGACTAATTAAGTATTATTAAAACCAGTAGAAACCTCCATCTGCATAGAAACTACGATAAGACAAAATGATATTATATTTCCTAGATCATGGCTGCTTTAATAAGATTGTTATGAACAAGAATAACCTACTCACACATAAGGTATATGTTTCTCAGATTGTTTTAAAAAGAGAATTTTATTATCAAATGATTAAGACTATGAACTACAAAACCTTTCGAAAATGAGAAACTTGAGCATTTGAAATAAGGCAAACTTGAACGTTTGGAAAATAATGTTGTTACTTGATTTTACAAAAGGGAAGTGTTTTGGTTTACTTAAAGAGATAGTCACTCATTTTTTATACTACGGGTATTGTGTGACTTTTGTGAAAGAAACAGATCTTTTAAAGAATTAACGTATGTAGTACTTGGGGGTTTGAAAGCCCGAACTTATTGACATAGAATAGAAAGTACCTTGTGTGAATAACTTGACTATGTTGGTTTGTGATAGCCTTGTAATACTTTCTTGTTGGTTTGATAAATAAACATGTTAGGATGCTACGTGTGTTAGTGTCTTGTAATGTTGTGTAAGGAGGTTTCCCTTGATTGTGCTTATGTTGTTTAACGATAAGTTGTTATGTTAGTATTATATCACTCACCTTGACTTGATCCCGGGGGTTAAGTTGCCCTCCGTCTGAGGTAGACTCGGTGATGCAGGACCATGATTCGAGAATACCTCATGCGGGTCGAGGGACCTATGCGAGCTACGAGTTCGGGTTAGTGTGCGGCCTATATGGTCATGCGGTATATGTGGCCATGCGGACTGCGAGTCCAGGACGTTGCCGGGGAGTAGCTACCCTCGATGCGGGGAATACCTCATGCGGGCCTATGCGAGTGGCCTATGCGAGTGCGGGAAGTTCCAGGACTAGATGCGCGCATTAAATCTGCGGCGAGTGGCGGCCGATCATGTGGCGGTCTAGACAGATCTCATGATACGATTTATGACCTTGTGTCTTGTGGGTTTTAGTAGTCGGTCATGCCTTCGTACTTACCGTCACGGTTTTATTATGACACAGTGGGACACGTGTTCATGTGTATTCCTTGGTGCTTTTATATCATAGACTGCCGGCAGTGAGGAAGGTATTCCACGGGCATGATTGATGTTGTGGGCGTGAGACCCATAGTTATATTTGAGTGATGACTTTGAGGGCGTGAGTCCCTGACTTGACATGACTGCTTATTTATTGTGAACTGTAGTTTGGTTATCATATATGTCTCCTGCTTTATATAGACTACTATGATTTCATTTCTGATATTTTCGCCACATACTTGGTACTGTTATCGACTCCTTCGGGGGGCTGCGTTCATGCCGCAGGTAGAGGTACACCAGTGTTGATCCTCGCTCATAGGGTCACAGTTCAGCGTTTGGGAAGCTCCGTTTCTCCGGAGGCTTATCTTGGGTATAGTCCCCTGTCGTTGTAGGTACTTACATTCAGGGGTATGGCGGGGCCCTGTCCCGCCATTGTTGTTATATCTTTCTTAGAGGTCTGTAGTACTGTTGTGGGCAGAGTTTGTAAAAGGGATGTAGTGTTGGATTTAAGTTTTTATATATATATGCGAAAGGCAACTTTTCTCGAATAAGCTTTCACTTCATGTTATTTCATGTCTTGTCTTATATTCCGCTGATTACTCTGATGTATGTCTACTTGGGTGCCCGGGGTAAGGCACCAGTCACGGGCCCGGGTTCGGGTCGTGACACTTAAGGCTTGAAATTTTGTACGTACGCCCTCACGTACATACTCTGGAAATACGGGGTATAACATTCTCCCCTCCTTAGAAACATTTGTCCCGGATGTTCCTTCTCAAGACAGATAACGATAAAGTTCCTCTTTAACTTAAACAGTTTGCAAATGTCACACATGGCCACAATACAACACGCGCAAATACTTAAATCCAAGTCCACAAGGAATCACCTCTAGCATCACAAAAGCTCTCACCCACGGTCTAAAAGATATTCCCTTCGCACCTTTACTTCACAAAAGTAATGATCATTTCTATTTTCTCAGCACATGTTCACTTCTTTCCTTACTCGTCGTACTCTTCTCGAACACTTGAACTCTTTCTAGTATACGTACCATACTTCAGTCATCACTACAGTTTCCAAAATCTTTGGAGTCACTACCTCCAAACTTGGTCATCTTACTAGCCTCCAATTCCTTCAAGGCCATTCCCGGCCTTCACGATCCGATTCTGGTCGAACACGTCCATGAACTCATACAGTGGTTATCTAAACTTGGGCCTAGCGCCCTCGTGACCCTACCACCTGGCGGGACCACCTCGAACTGACCCCACCACATTCCGGGCTGCGGGTTGACCCGCGAATGGTCCTCAACCCGACCCATAATCGCGCCAAACTCTTGTTCCCCGATACGGAACAATCTTACTAATTAAGTCACGAAAACCTAGTGGTCTTCTTAGCTCAACTACCTTCTTTCATTTCATACCACTCAGGGACTTACCACACAAAAATATTTCACGCATACAATGCACTCCGATAAAGGTCAACATAAACATAAATCTTTTACCCAAGATGGCCTCGCGTCTAAGGTCTCTACGTATAAAACTCTAAGGCTCACACTTTTCCTATCCCCAATCTTACCCTTTTAACTAACCATGATTTCTAATCACAATTAACACAATGCTATCTGAACATAATACTTAGCACTTCATTATAACATCAACGCATACTAGTCTCTAGAGGGGTAAGAATATACCTGTATCTACCGCTTCCCTCTAATCATAGGCACGCTGTCGGCGCATACCGTAGAAGGCGATGAACACGCATCGACCGTGGTCGAGTCATTCTGCCTGCATCCTTCCTATAAGCACAGTCTCTCGTCACGTGGCCCTGACGGCCGCAGGTGAAACAAGCCCCAGTAAAAAGACGACATTCCCCGGGATGACGCCTGCCACATCGTGCACACTGAGGGGGACATGAATCCTGCTGGCTAGAACCCATGTATATCTGTAAACGGAAGCCACGGAGCTCGACCGGCTCGAATACCGAGCGTCACGAAGGCGTGAGTACCACTCTGTACTGGCGGAGGTACATAACTAACTGGCTTGGCGGTTCGCCTCGAAAGTTATCAAAGGACCTGCTGCTCGGCCTCTGGCGATCTCGGTCATTCCGTCGACCTCTCCGCTCCTCACATCCCAGTGCATAAGCTGCCATGCGGGCAATGTCCATGCCCGGCTGAAGAGCTACACCCGAACAAGCCTGCCAAGTAGTCATCGAGCGGTGGCGTGGCGGTGCACTCGTCCTCCATGTCGGCTACTAATGCGGGGCGCATCGAGCTAATGAGTCAAACTCACATTGTACTCCCGCAATGCGCGTGCGCTTAACGTCAAAAATCGCCGGCCCGAGCCCTTCTCATATTTGGAGGCAAGAAATGTGCAAGAAATGCCCCTGAGAACTCGTCCCATATGTCTGGAAGTGCATACTCTCCCCGGGACAGCTCCCACGAATCAAACCAGTCGACTGCAGTATCACGCAGCCGATGTGAACCTAAGACCACTGACTCGGTCTCCGAAGCCTTGATCACTCTCATGATCCTCAGAATCGCTTCGGATGAACTCCTGCGGATCATCCTCAGGCCTCGACCCGTAGAACTCTGGCGGGCTACAACTCAGGAAGTCCCGTAGCCTCAAACTATCTGATCTCGGGTAAACCATGGGTACTACTGGAACTGCTGCGTCCAGCCTATCCTCATGTCTGGCCACGATCACGGCGATGGCGCCATCTCTTTGTACCTCATAACTCTTCTCGGTGTGGGACTGGAGGCTCGTATCTTGTGGTCTCGGCCCAACTGCTGCGGCTCTAAACTCTACTGGGCTGGCGGCGTGGCAAAACTCGTCGTCTGAAGCACTATCTCAGGTAATGACCGGGCCTGCGCCCTCGTACTCCTCTGATATTGTCTTGGTTTTTCTAAGAGGAGAGTACATCCCATTTGTTCTATTGAGAGTCAAAGATTATGTTAACTTGCATATGTTTGTTCATGATAGCCATTAGTGCTAGTGTTATATTATTTATTGTGGGGTCAATCCCCGGGACATTATACATATCCGTGGATTTTCTCTCCCCCATGCGAGTATTGCGTATATGCTCATTGCGGGTCCGTAGGGCCTATGCGGGTGAAATAGTCCTATGCGGGGAAAATTGCTCCATTGCGGGTCCACAAGACCTATGCGGGTGAAATAGTCCTATGCGTGGAAAATTGCTCCATTGCGGGTCCACAAGACCTATGCGGGTGAAATAGTTCCATGAATAAGATTGCATAATTGTGGGCAAGTGTCCCGTATATTGACATGTCTTTCATAATTTGAAATGATATTGATTTCATTAATGAAAGGGTTCAGTGATTTCATGATTTAAGATGAGGTGGTAAATCTCATTTTGTAAAAGCAGGGTTTAAAAGATAAAGTTGACTCTCATTACTCTCATTGTTAAAAAGGCACAGTGTTCTGGTAGTTATATATTATACTTGTTACATGCTGACAGTTATGTTGTATTCTACGAGCATGCTTCTGTGATATATATGTTGAGGGCAGGTGTCCCGGATTTTGACATGACTTTCATAATTGAAAGTGATGCGTATTCTGATGATGCAGTGATACAAGTCTGATTGGCTCTGATTTTTATATGACACGGTAAGATTTGGTATTTGATTTTCATACTTGCCCCTGTCATTTTTTTGTACAGTTATGATCTTATTTACTGTACTTTATTTCCGTTCCATACATAGTACTTGTTGTACTGACCCCTTTCGGGGGGCTGCGTTCATGTCCGCAGGTATTAGGTACTCAATTGTGGATCCTCGTGCTTAGGATCCTTGTTCAGCATTTTTAGATGGCTTCAATATTTCGGAGCTTATCATTATGGCTAGGTATATTTAGGGGTACGGCGAGGTCTTGTCCCGTCAAAGTTTACTGTCCAAATTCTTAGAGGTATGTATTCATATGTGGGCTGGACTGGTGAGAGTTGTATTTACATGGTTGTATAGTGTAATACCATTTGGGGGTGTTATATATTATGGCAGTCTTTTCGGCTTTGTCTTAGTTTAAAGGGGAAAAAATGAGTGTTATTTATCTTCCGCGGTTTATTGTGTTGTATGAATAGAAGGGTGCCCAGGTAGGGCACCAGTCGCGGGTCCGGGGGTTCGGGGCGTGACATATTACCTTTGACGACACTGCGTATCTCATTATCATCTTTTTCATATGCCTCTTTAAGGACTTAGAAACAATTTAGATATGCTTTCAACATAGGAATCAATAACATGATTATTCTTAACTATTAGGAGTAGAATAAATTATGGAGCAATACCACAGTTATATTTCATACGTAGAACATGTCAAAAGAAAGAATTAATTTGCCTTTACATACCTTGGGTTCCTCCTAGCTAATGATAGTACCGCGAGTTCCGCAAAACCCCAAGGATTTTAATCTCTTTCCTAACTTAAGGATTTGATGTCGGCGGCTAATTGATTTGGTGTTACAAAATAAACCAAGTGAAAGGGGTTGCTACCTCTATAATTTCAAGACGATGGAGAATTGGGTTAAAAGAAATTAAGGGTTAAGCATGTTGTCGTGAAGATTCCTTAATAAGCAAGGGTTTTTCTTTCGTCTTAAGGGTTATTGGTTACTGGGATGAAGAAACAAGATTATGGATATGCAGAGAAAGTAAAAGCAGTGAATTGCTTTTTATACTTTAGCAGCCGAAATATTCAAGTACCATGCTGCTCCCATTTGGCCAAAAAGGTGGTGGGCCTTATCCCTTGCCACTTATGTGGCAACGTGTCACTTAATTTTAATTAAGTAACATGCCTCAGTATAATTATTAATTATACATATAATTAATTCTAGATCCCACTTCATATAAATTCTAAAAATTCATAAGACCTTCGTATACTTGATATCATAATTTGTAATATGACATTAGTCCATCACCTCTTTTGGGGTTATACAATTATTATTATTAATCCTCATCGTCACACTTGTTGCATCCAAAATTATTTCGGGATCACATCCTTTTGTATACTAATTTCCTTATTAGCATATGTAAATATAACAAAATGTTCCAACACTCGAGTCTATTTCTTCATTTTCGTACTCCAATTATCGCCCAAAATTACGAGACGTTACATCATTTCTCTCTTAGAAACATTCATCCTCGAATGTTTGGGGTAACATATCTAATCCTCATTACGTAGATCGAATATACAATATAGAAGCATTAATCATCATAACATGAATCAGAATTTACCTTAGGCTTCTCTTAAAACCTCGACATTAGTCTGAAATAGGTGTGAATACTTGCGTATCATTTCCTCTTCCGCTTCCCATTTCATCTCTTCCACATTCTTATTTGCCACAAGACTTTCATAGAAGCTACTTCCTTAGTCCTCAGCTTGCGGACTTGTCGATCTAGGATAGCAACAGAAATCTCTTCACCCCTTATGCAATGGGCGATACACGTGCTACAATGGCCGGACAAAGTTAATAGATTCCATGTAACCTGCACATCCTTTATTGGTAAAATCCGAGAAGGATCTCCAACACATGCTCTAAACATGGAAACATAGAATACCGGATGTACAAACTCCAATTCTGAAGGTAAGTCGAATTCATAAGCTACTTGACCAATACGTTGAACTATGTGATATGGCCTAATATATCTTGGACTGGGCTTTCCTTTCTTTCCAAATCTCATTACTTCCTTCATAGGAAAAATCTTCAAGAATACCCAATCATCTACCTGTAATTCTAAGTCTCGTCGTCGTACATCTGAATATAATTTCTGACGACTTTGAGTTGTTAACAACCGTTCCTGGATAAGTTTTACCTTCTCTATGGCTTGATGCACTAAGTCAGTTCCAAATAACTCTGGTCCGCCTACCTCGAACCAGCCAATAGGAGATCTACACTTCCGTCCGTAGAAGGCCTCATATTGAGCCATTTTAATGCTAGCGTGATAGTTGTTATTGTATGCGAACTCAATAAGGGGTAAGTGATCATCCCAACTTCCCTTGAAGTCAAACACACGCTCGTAACATGTCCTCGAGCGTCTAAATCATCCGCTCGGCTTGACCGTCTGTCTGTGGATGGAAAGTCGTACTTAAATTAACTCGGGTGCCTAACCCTTTCTGAAATAACTTCCAGAAGTTAGCTGTAAACTGAGCACCTCGATCATATATAATAGAAACAGGCACACCATGAAGTCGAACAATCTCCTTAATATATAACTGTTACACCCCGTAATTCCAGGACATGAATAAGAGAATAAAACCGAGAAGAGAAGACTTGAAAATTTGTACGAAAGAAAGAATTGTTTTTTCGAAGGAAAATCTTCCGAACTTCGGAAAGGAAAAATGTTTGTTGATGAGAATTAGATTCTTAGAATACATTATTTGAGGAGTATGGAATTTATTATCATTGTGGAAATTTATTTTACGGATTTGGTCACGTAGGGCCCACCCGAGAAATTTTACGTTTTGTGGGGCCCACGAGGGTTACGAAATTTTATGGACGAATGGGAGGGTGACACGTGTCACCCCCACATGGGCTTGCTCGGAATTGGACCATGGTTAAGTGGTCAAGTGACCAAGGTTAAGTGTGACCAAGGTTAGTAGTCAAGTGGATGACAAGCTTGAGATAATTGACTAAGTCAATGAGCCCACTTGGCTTGATATTTAAATCCCTTCATCTAAGACCACACAAGTGTTATCATCTTGACCCTCCATTGTTTTATATATACTACACTAGTGCAAGACAAGTCTTCAACACTTAGAAAAAAATTAGAGAACTTGAGCTAGGGAAATGTTGCTCTCGGCTTTGAGCTTTTCCCACACAAAAAAAATTGCAAATGTGGATTATAATTCACAAGACTTTAACCCAAGGTTCCTAGGGGTATTGTAAGGATATTTCAATAGAAAGATCCCGAAAAAACGACGTTTTTACGTTAGTCGCAAGGCAAAAACCTAAGGTGTTCTTCAACTTTGAAAATGGAACTTGAAGAGAAGTTCTTCATGAGCTTCTAAGGAGTGCTTGTAGCGGATTGGAACATAAGAAGAGGAGATAAAAGTTGCTAAGGATCGACTTTTACGCTTGCACATTATTAGGGCTTATTGAGGTAAAATCTTCATCTTCTTAATGTAATTGAAGATTACATGTTATAGTAGTTAAGAAATGTGCATGTGGTATATATAATGAAGTTTGAAAATATTTGGATCATGTCGATATGTTAAAACCGAAAATGGACAAGTTAGCCATTAATGTTGTAATCAATTTGGTCGATAGTTACAATCGTCGCATGTTAAGGAAGAAAGGATTTATAGTTGTTGTAATTGTTATTATGTATATAACATGTTGGAATAACAACTTGGATTGAAAAAGGAAATTGAAAGAGAATTGATATTGTAATGGATAGTGTTATTGTCGAGAATGTGCCTTAAGGAATAGACAGTTTTATATTGATTGTGGGGCAGAATTTTACACGTCCTATTAGGCGTGTAATCCCCTTTGTATTTGCTGAATTGTTGGGCCTTAAATGTGGCGTTTGGTTATTGATTTTCGGGCCTTAAAAAAGGTGGAAAAGTATGTAGAAACAAAGGAAGTGCTGTCCGATTTTCCGTAGAATAAGAGACCTTACACTTAGTATGATTCTACGTTTAAAAGGTGAGGAGTTGATAGACATGTTATGATTAATATAGGTTGAAGTACTACGAGTAGCGTATTCTACTTAAATGATGGAATAACTATCAAGGTTGAAGTACTTTGGAGCATTTTGCTACTTGTCGATAATCGTCGCGAGGTATGTGAACCTCTTTCTCCTTTTGGCATGATTCTATGTATGAAATATACATGTGGTGTTATTTCATGATTCCTTCTACTCTTAGAAGTTAAGAGGTATGTATGTTGATTTACTCTATGTGAAAGTTATGTGTAAGTTATCATAAGTTATTACCAAGTCTTATGGGGGATGTTGGTAAGAGTCGTTAGGAAGTATTTGGAGTCGAGTTGACTTTGATAATTACTGCACGAATGAGAATAAGTATCGAACAAGCCATTGCAGCGTTAATAAAATAAAATGTATCGACAATCAATTATATTAAAATGAGTAGAATTCTCCATCTGCATAGAAACTAAGATAAGACAAAATTGTATTACATTTTCTAGATCATGGCTGCTTTAATAAGATCGTTATAAACGAGTATAACCTATTCACAACGCATAAAAGTATATGCTACTTAATATTAAAAGTTTACGTTATGAAGTTTTAAGACCATGAACCTTAAATTCTTAAAACGTTAAGAGACTTTATTTTTAAAGTTAAGAGACTTGAAATTCTAAGTTAAAGAGACTTGATATTCAAAGTTAAGAAACTTGATTTCTAAAGTTAAGAGACTTGAAGTATTTTGAAAGTTATGTAACTTGATTTGAAAGTATAAGTCTCTTGGTTATAAAAAAAAGAGAATGAATTAGTCTAAGGCATAAAGTTAGTATAACGGCTTTATGGGAAGTTGTTTATAACAACTTTATGGAAGGTTAGAAGAATGGTTTTCTCTAGTAATGTAAACAAAGAAATGACTTGAAATAAGGAAGGACAATTTGATTTAAAGGTATCAATTGCTTAAAGTTTTAAAGTAAGGGTCATTTGATTTAGAAGCCTAGAAATGTATTTCTAAAAATGTAGTGACTTGTTTGAAATGTAGGCATGCCTTGATACTACGGGTGTTAGTATCTTGGGGTTTTATATGAAAAGGAGTCTTTTGAAAAGAATCGAAGTACGTAGTACTTTGGGTTAAATTCCCGTACTTTTATGTGAAACGAAAAGTGCCTTGAGTATATAAAATGAAAGTCTAAGGATTTTATGAACTTGCCTATGCTAGCTTGTGATAGCCTTGAGTGCAAGTATTATATGTTTACTGTCACGACCCGACCCCGGGCCGCGACTGGTGCCCTACCTGGGCACCCTTCTAATCATACAACATAATAAACTGCGGAAGATAAATAACACTTTTTTTTTAAAACCAAGGCCAAGCCGCTAAGGCTGCCATAATCATAAAAATTACGAAAAGCGGTCTACATTTAACAATGTAAAAACAACTCTAGCGATCCAATTTACATATGAATACAGACCTCTAAGATTTGAACAAATACTATGACGGGACAAGTGTCACGACCCGACCTCGGATCCGTGACTGGTGCCTTACCCCGGGCACCCTTGTGATACAACATCAGAGAAAACCAGCGGAAATAAACTCAGAAACAAGAACCATATAAGATAAAATAGGCTAACCCAAAAATGGCTACCTTCCCGTAACATAAATAAAACAGAACTGAACAGTTACATCCTTAATAACCCAATTTATAACCGGACTACAGGCCTCTAAGAGTTTGTAACAACCATGACGGAACAGGGCCCCGTCATACCCCTGAATGTACACAAAACCTACCACGTCAGGGAGAACCGTACCAAAAATCAAGTCAAGCCTCCGGAGTAATGGAGCTTCTGACACCTGAGCAAAGATCCTAAGAATGAGGATCCACCACCTGCTTACCCTTACCTGCGGCATGAACGCAGCCCCCGAGGAAGGGGGTCAGTACACAACGTACCAAGTATGTAAAACTGGAAAATACTGTAATAATATCATAAGTCCAAAATACACTGACGATATAGATAAAAATCAAATTATGTTGCACTGTGCCTTACTAACAATGGGAGTAACAAGTATAAGTATAATACTGCATGAAAATAGGAGGCTCATGATCAAGACAGGATCTCTCGCCCGTAGTATCATTAAGCAATCCTACTCCTGGGACTGTTTCACCCGCATGGATCCTGTGGATCCGCATAAGGCCATCCGCCTCGCATGGGACTATTTCACCCGCATGGGACTATTTCACCCGCATGGATCCTGTGGATCCGTATGAGTACCATCGCCGCACTCGCATGGGACTATTTCACCCGCATGGATCATGTGGACCGGATCCGCATGAGTACAAGCGCCGCACTAGCATCATGGGTAGCAAATCCATGGCATAAGTAGTAAACCATCCTAATGGACTGTTATACCCCGTATTTCCAGAGTATGTACGTAAGGGAATACGTACAAAAGTCTAGCCTTAAAGATAAGCCTTGGACGTTTTTTATTTGTGCACAACTCGCTAAAAGAATCGTTTTCCGACGAAACGTTTCCACAGCTTTCGTAGGGTAAATTCCGGCTATGCCATTTCTAATTTTTGCGGATTTTTCCGGGAGACGAAACATTTTGGACCAACGGGAGGGCGACACTTGGCACCCTCCAATTGGTGGACTTGAATCGTCCATTGGACGAATTGGAGAAGCATTGGCACGTTTTTTGTGCCTTGCACAAAGTCAAGGAGTTGGTAGGATATTTGTGTATAGTTAATCCTCACCCTACACTTGCCTTGCACTTGTCTTAATCTTGGCCATTGGTTGGCCACTTCTTGACCTATAAATACCCCCCTTAAGATGAAGAGTTCTTCATCCACAAATCTTTCCAAGTCTTGAAAATCCTCTCCTCTCCCTTAAGCCTTTTCGTCCAACACCTCCCCTCCTCGTGAAGGCCCTGCCGAATACCCCCTCTACCCTAATTATTTTGGCCGCGCCCCCCCCCCCCCTAGCCTAGCCAAAATCTACCCCCCCTCCCTTGGTAGAAAAGTTGTCTTCTAGTATTGTTATAATGCCCAAAATACCCTAGCCCAAATCCCTTAGTCCTTAGTAGAAGTTGTGAAGAACTTCTAAGGTTTCTTGGAGCTACCGGAGCGTACAACTTAGGAGCTAAACCTTGCTCAGGCGCGACTTTATCTAGGATATTATTGGGCTTACCGAGGTACTAATCCTAACCCTCTTTGAATTGAGAATACATACTGTAGTAGTATAAGAATAAGTATAAATACTTAGAAGAATATTGCAGAATAGAATTGCTATTATCACGATGAAGGGTTTAAAGAAGAATAATCAAATCGTACTTACTTAGAATTTGTTTTCACTGATGAACTTGAGTAGCTCACGGGTAGGAAGTCTGCCCAATTTTCCGTAGGATATAGAACCCTCTGTTTAGAATCTGTTTACAAAGTAGTCGAGCGTTGATAGGCGTGTCGACTATTATAGTCGACTCTCTGCGCGACATATTCAACTTGGCGGTGGTTTTATTTGAGAAGGTATGTGATTCTTCCTAAAGCATGATATTTTACAATATATATAGTGCGGTGAGCGTATATGTGTTAATCGAATAATAACTACGGCAATGTCTTTGACTTAAGCTGAATAATACTTACGGAATGCCTCACGCTTAAGCTGAATAATAAAGAATCAAAGCATTTCAAAAGAATACTGAATCATTTTTAACAGAAGAGAACTAATTGGTTTTTAAAACAGAAGCTTAAGAGTTATACTAAGCTTTATGGGAAGTTAGGTATAACCACTTAAGATTGATAAAAGAAACAATTTGCCTATGTGTTTATAACAGACTTATATTGAATTGTGAAAAGAATAATAAGATGGTTTGATAAGTAGACATGATATGATGCTATGTGTGTTAGTGTCTTGTAACGTTTGTATAAGAGAGTATTCTTGTTGTGCTTATGTTGTTTAAAAGATAAGCTGTTGTGTTAGTGTACTATCACTCACCTCTTGACATATTACCGGGGTTGTCGCCTCCGACGCGGGGTAGACTCGGTGATGCAGGACCATGATTCGAGAATACCTCATGCGGGTCCAGGGACCTATGCGAGCTACGGAGTTCCAGGTTAGTGATGCGGGGTTATACCTCATGCGGTCTATGTGGCCATGCGGACTACGAGTCCAGGACGATGCCGAGGAGTAGCTACCCTCGATGCGGGGTTATGTACCCTATGCGGGCCTATGTGAGTGGCCTATGCGGACTACGGGAGTCCAGGATTAGGCTTGCATGGTGATACTACGGGCAATTGGCCCTGCTTCGATCATTCGCAGCCTAGAAAAGACCTGTTACAGTTTACCTATTGTTGCTCTTGTTTATGATGTGGCACTATGTGCGGTCCCCTTGGTTGTTTCATACATACTTGCAAAACTGATTTCAAAATGATATGTTTTCATTTAAGTATTTTACAGTTTCATATACTTAGTACCTGTTGTACTGACCTCCTTCGGGGGGCTGCGTTCATGCCGCAGGTAAGGGCAAGCAGGTGCTAGATCCGCATCCTTAGGATCTTTCTGCGTTGGTGTCAGGAGCTCCATCTTCTCCGGAGGCTCTACTATTGGGTATGATCTCCCTGTTGTAGATAGTTTTGTACTGATTTCGACGTGATCATGGGGATGGATTGGCTAGCTTCTTGCTATGCCAATGTAGACTGCAGAGAGAGAGTAGTACGGTTCCAGTTTCCTGAGGAGCCGGTTGTTGAGTGGGAGGGGAGCACGGTATCGCCGAGGGGTAGGTTTATTTCCTACCTCAAGGCTAGGAAGATGGTGCAGAAGGGGTATATCTACCATCTCGTTGGTGTTTGATCTCGAGGCTGCGGTACAGATTTTCCGTCGATTCGGTGGTCGAGAGAGTTCCCAGACGTGTTTCGGACGACCTCGGGTATCCTCCCGAGAGGAGATTGAGTTTTGTATTGACATATTACGGACACTCGGCCTATTTCCATTCCGCCATACGAATGGCACTGCCGAGTTGAGAGAGTTGAAGGATCGGCTTAGAGATTTCTTTGGAGAAGGGCTTCATCGGGCCTAGTGTTTCTCCCCGGGAGCGCCGGTATTGTTCGTGAAGAAGAAGGGCGGGGCTGCGCGTGTGTTGATTCTGAGCGGTGAACAAGGTGACCATTAAACGAATACCCGCTTCCGTGATTGATGATTTGTTCGACGATTGCGAGTGCGAGATGTTTCTCCAAGATTGATCTGCGATCGGGCTATCATCAGTGCAGTCGAGAGGTGGATGTCCCAGGATCGCATTCGGACGTGCGGGCATTATGAGTTCAGTCATGTCTTTTGGGTTGACCAATGCTCGTGGTATTCATGGTTTTGATGAACGAGTGTTCAAACCATTTTTGGACACGTTTGTGATAGTGTTCATTGATGATATCTTGGTTTATTCGCTCAGAGCGAGCATGCGGAGCATTTGAGGCTGTCTTGTGATTCTCGAGACCAGCGATTATACGCCAAGTTTTCCAAATGTGAGTTTGGTTGACTTGATGGCGTTTCTTGGGCATATTGTGGGTGATGGCATTCGAGTGGATACGGCCAAGATCGAGCGATCAGGACTTGGCCTGAACCTACTACTCGGCGAGAGGTTCGCGATTTCTGGGCCTTGCAAGATATTATCGACGGTTCGTGGAGAAGTTTGCTTATCTCCGCACCATTGACTAGGTGACGAAGGCGGCCAAGTTTGATGGTGATGCTTGTGAGCGGGGTTTCGATTCTTTGAAAGAGAGGCGGCCGCCCGTTCTTACTCTTCGGAGGTCGGATGGTTATGTCGTGTATTGTGATGCGTCGGACATCGGGTTGGGATGTGTGTTGATGCGGCATGGCGGGGTTATAGCATATGCATCCCGGTGAAGAAACACGAGAGGAACTACCCCACCCATGATTTGGAGTTGGCGGTGTGATTCACGCTTTGAAGATCTGGAGGCACTATTTGTATGGGGTTCACGTGGATATTTTTACGGACCACAAGAGCCTCGGTATATCTTGACCAGAGGAGAGTGAACTTACGGCGAGAGGCGGTGGTTAGAGTTGCTTAAGGATTACGATGTTGATATCTGTACCACGGGAAGGCCATGTTGTGGCGGATGCTCTTAGTCGTAGGTCGATGGGAGCCTATCGGATGTGCGGCTAGAGAGGAGGGACATGGTTCGTGATTTACATCGATTAGCGAGCCTTGGTGTCCGTTTGATTGATTACGATAGCGATGGGGTTAGAGTTCGCGAGGTTGCCGAGTCTTCCATCGTCGGCGAGGTGAAGAGGCAACGATTCGAGGATCCACTTTGATTCGATATCGTGTCTGACTCTTCGTGAGGCAAGGGTCCTTTTGAGGTAGCACGATGGGGTGCTAAGGTTTGAGGCGGTGTGTGTTCGGATGTTTGAGGACTTGGCGAGTTCTTGGGAAGCACGGTAGCGGCGTTACTCTATCCATCCGGGTCGACCAAGATGTACCACGACCTTAGATACGTGTATTGGTGGGATGACTTGAAGAGGGGCGTTGCGAGTTCGTAGCTCGGTGCCCATGTTGTCGGCGGTGAAGGTAGAGCACGGAGGCACGGTGGTTTGTTGCGGCGATAGAGATCCCGACACGGAAGTGGGAGGTGATCAACATGGACTTCATCACGGGATTACCTCGCACTCGGAGGAGACATGATTCTATATGGGTTATCGTCGACGGTGTGAAATCAGCCCACTTTCTTCTCGTCGGGGCGACTTTTGGTGAGGATTATGCGGACTTTACATCAGAGATCGTCGATCGCATGGAGTCCCTACTTGATCATATCGCACAGGAGCCGGTTCACGGCTAACTTACGGAGGTCCTTCCAGAGGGTTTAGGGACGCGGTGAGCACAGTCGCATTTCATCCACGCAGACGGACAGCAGAGCGCACTATCCGCACTCTTGAGGATATGATGCGAGCTTTGTGTTATTGACCGATGGTAGTTGGGAGGATCATTTGCCTCTAGTTGAGTTCGCGTATAATAATAGCTACCACTCAGATTCGGATGGCGCCTTATGAGGCCTTGTATGGGAGGAAGTGCAGATCGCCTATAGGTTGGTTCGATGTGGGCGAGTGCGGCTAGTGGGACCAGATTTGGTGCGTGAGCGATGGATAAGGTGAAGCTTATCCGAGAGCGGGTATTGACAGCTCAGAGTCGACAGAAGTCGTATACAGATCATCGTCGTCGGCATCTTGAGTTCGAGGTTCATGATTGGGTTTTCCTAAAGGTATCACCCATGAAGGGTGTGATGAGATTCGGGAAGAAGAAACTTCGGCCCAAGGTACATCGGGCGTTTCGCATTGTCGCGAGGTAGGCAAGGTTGCCTATGAGTTGGATCTGTCGTCCGATCCGGAGGCGATGCATCGGTTTTCACGTATCTATCTTTGAGAGATGTATCGGGGATCCATCTAGGGTACACCCGATTGACGATGTCGTGTGACCAGGGGTTATCGTATGAGGAGATTCCCATAGCGATAGTCGATCGTCGAGTTAGGCGTCTGCGGACGGGGCGTGGCAGTCAAAGTCTTGTGGCGGAGCGAGCACGAGGAGGAGATGGCGTGGGAAGCCGAGGAGGACATGAGGCGAAGTATCTCACCTATTCCCACACCTCCGGGTAATTCACTTTCCTACTTGTAAATTTTCGTTATCGTTTACGCTAAGTGTTGTTACGTGGCGTGTGTGGCATTTGCAACTGTTTAAGTTATGAAGAATCTTATCGTTAACTGTCTTGGGAAGGAACATTCGGGACGAATGTTTCTAAGGGGGGGAGAATGTTATACCCCGTATTTCCAGAGTATGTACGTAAGGGAATACGTACAAAAGTCTAGCCTTAAAGATAAGCCTTGGACGTTTTTTATTTGTGCACAACTCGCTAAAAGAATCGTTTTCCGACGAAACGTTTCCACAGCTTTCGTAGGGTAAATTACGGCTATGCCATTTCTAATTTTTGCGGATTTTTCCGGGAGACGAAACATTTTGGACCAACGGGAGGGCGACACTTGGCACCCTCCAATTGGTGGACTTGAATCGTCCATTGGATGAATTGGAGAAGCATTGGCACGTTTTTTGTGCCTTGCACAAAGTCAAGGAGTTGGTAGGATATTTGTGTATAGTTAATCCTCACCCTACACTTGCCTTGCACTTGTCTTAATCTTGGCCATTGGTTGGCCACTTCTTGACCTATAAATACCCCCCTTAAGATGAAGAGTTCTTCATCCACAAATCTTTCCAAGTCTTGAAAATCCTCTCCTCTCCCTTAGCCTTTTCGTCAACACCTCCCCTCCTTGTGAAGGCCCTCGGCGAATACCCCCTCTAGCCTAAGTAGTTTGGCCGAGGCCCCCCCTAGCCTAGCCAAAATCTACCCCCCTCCCTTGGTAGACAAGTTGTGTGCTAGTATTGTTATAATGCCCAAAATACCCTAGCCCAATTCCCTGAGTGCTTGGTTGAAGTTGTGAAGAACTTCTAAGGTTTCTTAGACTCTGGAGCGTACAACTTAGGAGCTAAACCTTGCTCAGGCGCGACTTTATCTAGGATATTATTGGGCTTACCGAGGTACTAATCCTAACCCTCTTTGAATTGAGAATACATACTGTAGTAGTATAAGAATAAGTATAAATACTTAGAAGAATATTGCAGAATAGAATTGAACTGTTATCACAGTAGAAGGGTTTAAAAGAAGAATAATCAAATCAGACTTACTTGAATTTGTTTTCACGATGAACTTGAGTAGCTCACGGGTAGGAAGTCGCCCAATTTTCCGTAGGATATAGAACCCTCTGTTTAGAACTGTTTACAAAGTAGTCTGAACGTTGATAGACGTGTCTGACTATTATAGGCTGACTCTCTGCGCGCGACATATTCAACTTGGCAGGTGGTTTTCGCTGAGAAGGTATGTGATTCTTCCTAAAGCATGATATTTTACAATATATATATAGTACGGTAGACGTACATGTGTTAACTGAATAATAACTACGGCAATGTCTTTGACTTAAGCCTGAATAATACTTACGGCAATGCCTCACGGCTTAAGCCTGAATAATAAAGAACTGAAAGCATTTCAAAAGAATACTGAATCATTTTTAACAGAAGAGAACTAATTGGTTTTTAAAACAGAAGCTTAAGAGTTATACTAAGCTTTATGGGAAGTTAAGTATAACCACTTAAGATTGATAAAAGAAACAATTTGCCTATGTGTTTATAACAGACTTATATTGAATTGTGAAAAGAATAATAAGATGGTTTGATAAGTAGACATGATATGATGCTATGTGTGTTAGTGTCTTGTAACGTTTGTATAAGAGAGTATTCTTGTTGTGCTTATGTTGTTTAAAAGATAAGCTGTTGTGTTAGTGTACTATCACCACTCTTGACATATTAGGGGTTAAGCGCCTCCGACGCGGGGTAGACTCGGTGATGCAGGACCATGATTCGAGAATACCTCATGCGGGTCCAGGGGACCTATGCGGAGCTACGGGAGTTCCAGGTTAGTGATGCGGGGTTATACCTCATGCGGTCTATGTGGCCATGCGGACTACGAGTCCGGGGCGACGCAGGAGTAGCTACCCTCGATGCGGGGTTATGTACCTATGCGGGCCTATGTGAGTGGCCTATGCGGACTCTGAGTCGAGGATTAGGCTTGCATGGTGATACTACGGGCAATTGGCCCGCTTGATCATTCGCACCTAGAAAAGACACATTACTGATTTACCTATTGTTGCTCTTGTTTATGATGTGGCACTATGTGCGGTCCCCTTGGTTGTTTCATACATACTTGCAAAACTGATTTCAAAATGATATGTTTTCATTTAAGTATTTTACAGTTTCATATACTTAGTACCTGTTGTACTGACCTCCTTCGGGGGGCTGCGTTCATGTCGCAGGTAAGGGCAAGCAGGTGCTAGATCCGCATCCTTAGGATCTTTCTGCGTTGGTGTCAGGAGCTCCATCTTCTCCGGAGGCTCTACTATTGGGTATGATCTCCCTGTTGTAGATAGTTTTGTACTGTCAGGGTATGGCGGGGACCTGTCCCGCCATAGTTGTTTATTTCCTTAGAGGTCTGTAGACATGTTGTACAGTTGGGATGTAACTGCAAAACCATGTATATATATATACTTAAAAGCGACGTTTTCTCACATAAACTGTGTCTTATTTTATAAACTGTTTCATGTCTTGTTTTATATTTCCGCTGATTACTCTGATGTATGACTACTTGGGTGCCCCGGTAAGGCACCAGTCACGGGCCCCGGAATGGGTCGTGACATGGACGCATACCCGTGGACCATTCATCGTGTCAGTATGTCCAAAGGAAATAACAAAAATCCGCATACCCGTGGGCCACCCAACGTGTCAGTATGCCAACAGGAATTAACAAGAATAAGTAGTGAACCATCCTAATGAACGCATACCCGTGGACCATCCATCGTGTCAGTATGTCAAAAGAAAATAACAAGAATAACCCGGGGTCTACCCCGTAAGAACATATCACCTAGCACAACCGGCTATCATACATAACATAAGCGCTACCGGCCTATCATATCATAACATAAGCGCTACCGGCTTATCATAATATAAGCAAGAAGAAATCCCCTAACTTCTTATTAACATTATTAACATATCCTCTCATTTTAGTATACCTAAGGCACCAACATGTCTTTTAATAGAAAAATCCGGGAATTCAACCCAAGTACCATGCACTTCTAATTTTTTAGGAAAAACTCTTTTTATACAAAGATTCCAAGATACTATTCACCATAGTATCAAGTTACGATTTCTTTTCAAGACAAGTCACATTTCCTTTTAGAAATACAATAGGCTTCTAAATCAAGTGACTTCATTTCCTTTAAAACCTTAGGCAACCAATGCCTAAAAATCAATTCACCTTTCTTAGTTTCAAATCCTTTACCCGTACTTGTTTTAATTAGGGTAAACCTTTCTTTGTGAACCTTTCAAGAAAACTAATATAACCAATTTCCCATAAAGTCATTATATTAGCGTTATCCCTTTGTCAAATACATTTTTCCCTCAATCCAAGGGACTTATACTTTTGAAATGAAACAAGTATCATATACTTTAAAACAAGTGTAGATTATCAAATCTTGTACGTATACCGTACTACATAGATACAACTATTCATGCTCAAGAGATAGGAAAGCTCTACATACCTCTTCGGTCAATCCACTTGCTAAGTCCAACTACCGCAAGTAATATGTCAACCTATAATAACCATAGTGCGTTTATTAACCTCTAATTTCAATGTAGAAATTCCAAATTCAAGTTACCAATTCCTAAGGAAAATTGGGCAGCATTTCCTTTGTTTCTACTCACTTTGCCACCTTTTTCAAAGGCCGATTTTCAACACTCAAACGCCTCATTAAGGCCCAACATCCAAATCAACACAAAGGGGATTACACGCCTAATCTTGGGTGTGTAAAATTCTGCCCCATAAGTTATAATAATACACTTAACAATTCTAAAGTAGTTTGTAGGCTACAACATGCTCATAGTATCTCTTTAGCCAAATCCTTCATACCCACCCCACATTTCTTGCATGCAATGACTCTAATAGCATTATTTACTACCACAAGTACTTTCTTCTTAACATGCAACACTAAAAACTAATAATAGAGGAAGAATCATTACCTTAGAGCTTTAGCCAAATTTATCCAACAACTTGCTAGCTTCTATTCCAAGAACACCACCACAACAACCTTCACAAGCTAGCCACAAGCTTCTTTCTTGCCTTTTACTTTTTAGATTTTTCCTAAGGCTAGAATATCTCTTGGAGTTTTAGAGAGATGGAGGAGCTTGAAATAATTAAGAGAGAAGGAGGAGCTTTTTCTAAGAGAGAGATGAAAGATGACCAAGTCTTTAAGACTTGGTCAATATAATGCATGCAAAAATCAGATGGGGGGGGGGACACTTGTCACCCTCCCAAAGTGTTTTAAAAGAAAAATCTGCCTTTTCCTAAGTTTTTCCGCCTGCATCCTTCGGCGCGCGGCAAAACCTCTGCAGCCTTCGAACTTCCGGCGCGCCCTGCTTCCCGCGGCGCAACTTCAGCGGCCTCAAGATTTTCGGCGCCGCGGCCTGCATCTGCGCCGCGCTGCCTTTGCTCAAACGCATTTCTCGTCACAGACCGAACTTGTAACTCTCATAACTTCCTACTCTGATGTCCTATCGACGAACGGTTGGTTGCGTTGGAATCTAGACTCAACGAACTACGCCCTAGGCCTTTGAAACACTTAGGAACTCTCAATGTACCTGGTCATAACCCGTCTCAAAGTTGACTAAAACCCATCCGGAACAATCCGTTAACCTATCTTTTGAAAATTTTAAGTCTTACTCCCTTTCATACGCTCTCATGCGCATGACCTGAACTACGGGGTGTAACATTCTCCCCCCCTTAGAAACATTCGTCCCCGAATGTTCTTTTAGAGCCAATCTAATATTCCTCGGTACTTCCTCGTACTTTACACTAATGGAACTTTACTATGCCACTTGTTGTTATACCCCATATTTCCAGAGTATGTACATGAGGGCGTACGTACAAAAGTTTAGCCTTAGTTAGGCATAGGGGGACGAAAAATTGTGCACACCTATCAAAAAGAATCGTTTTCCGACGAAACGTTTTACAAAACTTGCGTAGGGAAAATTACGGCTATGTCATTTATTATTTTTGCGGATTTTTCCGAGAGATGAAACATTTTGGACCAACGAGAGGGCGACACTTGTCACCCTCAATTTGGCGGATTTGGGGCGTCCATTTGCACGATTTCAAGCCTTGGAGTAGGTAGGATATTTTGTGATATTTTGTGTGGTAGATGGATAAGGTACACTTGCCCAAATCTCCACCCTACACTTGCCTACCACTTGGCTTCATCTTGGCCATTGGTTGGCCTATAAATACCCCCCTAACTTGAAGGTTTTCTTCATACACAAATTGTCTTCCAAATTCTCAAAGCCCCCTTGGTAGAAATATTCTCCAAGTATAGTTACTATTCCAAAATACCCTAGCCCAAATCCCTTATAGTATTTAAGTAGAAGTTGTGTAGAACTTCTAAGGGCTTCTTGGAGCTATCGGAGCGTGCAAATTAGGAGCTAAACCTTGCTCAGGATCGACATTTAACTTGGATAATTTTGGGCTTATCGAGGTAAATACTCTTGTCCTTCTATTGTAGTTGGATATTTCAAATAAGAATAGTTAAGACTTGAGTATAAGATCTAGAAGGATATTAAAGAATAGAAATGAACTGTAATCACAGTAGAAGGGTATAAAAGAAGAAGAATTGAAATGTACTTACATAAGACTGTATTTACAGTAGACTTGAGTAGTTTGACGAGTAGGGAAGTGCTGCCCAATTTTCCGTAGAATAGAGAACCCTCTGCTTAGAACTTTATACAGTATAGTCTAGACGTTGATAGACGTATTTGACTGTTATAGGTCGATACTCTGCACGCGACATATTCAACTTGGCAGGTGGTTTTCGCCGAGGAGGTATGTGATTCTTCCTATCCTCTTGAGCATGATATTTTAAAGTACATATATATATAGTACGGTAGACGTACGTGTGTTAACTGAACATGGTTTTACTTGACGTCTTTTGACTTGAGTCTAAATAATAAGAAACTTGAAGTATTTCAAAAGAATTATGAATCATTTTTAACAGAAGAGTAATACTTGGTTTTTAAACAAAAAGCATAAGAGTTATACTAGCTTTATGGGAAGTTAGGTATAACAACTTAAGAAAGATAAAAAGAATCGTTTACTTATTTGTTTATAAAAGCCTTGTATTGATTTCTGTAAAGTATAGTAAGATTGTTTGATAAGTAGACACGTTATGATGCTATGTGTGTTAGTGTCTTGTAACTTTTGTGTAAAGGGGGTTCCCTTGTTGTGCTTACATTGTTAAACGTTAAGACCGTTGTACTGTTATTATATCACATACCCTCTTGACTTGTTATACTGAGGGCTTGCCACCCTTGATGCGGGTCTATACGGCCTATGCGGTCTGTATGACTATGCGGAGCTACGGGAGTTCCAGGATTGATCATTCCGGGTGTTTTATCCCGATGCGGGGGATGCCCTATGCGGTCTGTGTGACTATGCGGTCTATGAGACTATGCGGACTGCGGGAGTCCGCGAGGTACCGGTTAGCTACCCCCGATGCGAGGAATACCTCATGCGGGTCTGTGTGTGACCTATGCGGACTGCGGGAAGTCCAGGATTAGGCACGCATAATGGTACTATGGGTGATTGGCCTTGCTTCGATCATTCGCGGCCTAGGAAAGACCAGTTACATTATATCTATTTTGCTCTTGTTTATGTTGTGGCACTATGCGCATTAGGCTAGTTGTATTTGCAAATGGTTTTAAAATACTTTGATTTTACTTGATTTTTCTGATTTCACATACTTGGTACTGTTGTCTTGACCTCCTTGGGTGCGTTCATGCCGCGGTAAGGGCAGGTGCTAGATCCGCATCCTTAGGATCTTTGCTTTGGTGTCAGGAGCTCCATCTTCTCCGGAGGCTCGATTTTTGGTATGGTTCTCCCTGATGTTGTAGATATATGTACATTCAGGGTATGGCGGGGCCCTGTCCCGCCATAGTTGTTTACATTCCTAGATGTCTGTAGTCATGTTGTAAAGTTGGGATGTAACTGTTCACTCTTTATATATATATATGCCGAAAGGAGACTTTTCTCAGATAAACTGTGTCTCAATTTACATTTGTTTCATGTCTTGTTTTTATATTCCGCTGATTACTCTGATGTATGTCTACTTGGGTGCCCTGTTAAGGCACCAGTCACGGGCCCCGGAACGGGTCGTGACACTTGTGACCATAAGATATCACACATGCTTAATCATTCCTCATAAATCAAACAGGAAAACGAGTCCAAAGTATGAACCATTACCACCTACTCTCGTTCACGGCCTAACAGAATTGCCCGTTCGTATCTACCAACTTATTCTAACACATGTACATAGTCTCAATATCCCTCGTTCATGATACTAAATCTTACAACAATCCCATCACTTACTCCACCCGAATCTCATCTGTACTATCCTCTTAAGCATACCACGTAGCTTAATTTACAAATATAGTCTCCCATTAGGTCTCTTAATTAAACTTCTTAAGGGTCCATTTATTTCTCAGACAACTCATCATCTCCTAATTATCTCAAATTAGTACGTACAACCTTGATGAGAGTTCATCAAACCACTCCATACCTTCCCGGTATATAATTAGTCCTTATCAATCCTTGGTATTCCAATATCATTCTAGGAAACACGTGTCTGACCCCTATACATAAATCTGTATAGCTGTATGTCACTATACCTACTATACTACCATCATAACTAACCTGGATACGCAATCTACATAATTTTTCCTGGGTCACTGCTGCCTTTCTCGTAGCTGCAAACAACATAACTCGTTAGGGAGAGACGACCCTAACCACACAGCTCTATCGCACGATCTTAGAGTGAGAAGAATGGAAACCAATCCTAAATATCTTGCAGCCTCCTGATTATAGATGTGGTGCACAACACACCGATAATCAAGACTCTACTAGATACGGCCTGTAGACCCTTTCCGAGGATTAACTGCTCTGATACCACTTTTGTCACGACCCGACCTCGGATCCGTGACTGGTGCCTTACCCCGGGCACCCTTGTGATACAACATCAGAGAAAACCAGCGGAAATAAACTCACAAACAAGAACCATATAAGATAAAATAGGCTAACCCAAAAATGGCTACCTTTCCGTAACATAAATAAAACAGAACTGAACAGTTACATCCTTAATAACCCAATTTATAACCGGACTACAGGCCTCTAAGAGTTTGTAACAACCATGACGGGACAGGGCCCCGTCATACCCCTGAATGTACACAAAACCTACCACGTCAGGGAGAACCGTACCAAAAATCAAGTCAAGCCTCCGGAGTAATGGAGCTTCTGACACCTGAGCAAAGATCCTAAGAATGAGGATCCACCACCTGCTTACCCTTACCTGCGGCATGAACGCAGCCCCCGAGGAAGGGGGTCAGTACACAACGTACCAAGTATGTAAAACTGGAAAATACTGTAATAATATCATAAGTCCAAAATACACTGACGATATAGATAAAAATAAAATTATGTTGCACTGTGCCTTACTAACAATGGGAGTAACAAGTATAAGTATAATACTGCATGAAAATAGGAGGCTCATGATCAAAGACAGGATCTCTCGCCCGTAGTATCATTAAGCAATCCTACTCCTGGGACTGTTTCACCCGCATGGATCCTGTGGATCTGCATAAGGTCATCCGCCTCGCATGGGACTATTTCACCCGCATGGGACTATTTCACCCGCATGGATCGTGTGGATCCGCATGAGTACCATCGCCGCACTCGCATGGGACTATTTCACCCGCATGGATCCTGTGGACCGGATCCGCATGAGTACAAGCGCCGCACTCGCATCATGGGTAGCAAATCCATGGCATAAGTAGTAAACCATCATAATGGACGCATACCCGTGGACCATCCATCGTGTCAGTATGTACAAAGGAAATAACAAGAATCCGCATACCCGTGGGCCACCCAACGTGTCAGTATGCCAATAGGAATTAACAAGAATAAGTAGTGAACCATCCTAATGAACGCATACCCGTGGACCATCCATCGTGTCAGTATGTCAAAAGGAAATAACAAGAATAACCCGGGGTCTACCCCGTAAGAACATATCACCTAGCACAACCGGCTATCATACATAACATAAGCGCTACCGGCCTATCATATCATAACATAAGCGTTACCGGCTTATCATAACATAAGCAAGTTAAGAAATCCCCTAACTTCTTATTAACATTATTAACATATCCTCTCATTTTAGTATACCTAAGGCACCAACATGTATTTTAATAGAAAAATTCGGGAATTCAACCCAAGTACCATGCACTTCTAACTTTTTAGGAAAAACTCTTTTTATACAAAGATTCCAAGATACTATTCACCATAGTATCAAGTTACGATTTCTTTTCAAGACAAGTCACATTTCCTTTTAGAAATACAATAGGCTTCTAAATCAAGTGACTTCATTTCCTTTAAAACCTTAGGCAACCAATGCCTAAAAATCAATTCACCTTTCTTAGTTTCAAATCCTTTACCCGTACTTGTTTTAATTAGGGTAAACCTTTCTTTGTGAACCTTTCAAGAAAACTAATATAACCAACTTCCCATAAAGTCATTATATTAGCGTTATCCCTTTGTCAAATACATTTTTCCCTCAATCCAAGGGACTTATACTTTTGAAATAAAACAAGTATCATATACTTTAAAACAAGTGTAGATTATCAAATCTTGTACGTATACCGTACTACATAGATACAACTATTCATGCTCAAGATATAGGAAAACTCTACATACCTCTTCGGTCAATCCACTTGCTAAGTCCAACTACCGCAAGTAATATGTCAACCTATAATAACCATAGTGCGTTTATTAACCTCTAATTTCAATGTAGAAATTCCAAATTCAAGTTGCCAATTCCTAAGGAAAATTGGGCAGCATTTCCTTTGTTTCTACTCACTTTGCCACCTTTTTCAAAGGCCGATTTTCAACACTCAAACGCCTCATTAAGGCCCAACATCTAAACCAACACAAAGGGGATTACACGCCTAATCTTGGGTGTGTAAAATTCTGCCCCATAAGTTATAATAATACACTTAACAATTCTAAAGTAGTTTGTAGGCTACAACATGCTCATAGTATCTCTTTAGCCAAATCCTTCATACCCACCCCACATTTCTTGCATGCAATGACTCTAATAGCATTATTTACTACCACAAGTACTTTCTTCTTAACATGCAATACTAAAAACTAATAATAGAGGAAGAATCATTACCTTAGAGCTTTAGCCAAATTTATCCAACAACTTGCTAGCTTCTATTCCAAGAACACCACCACAACAACCTTCACAAGCTAGCCACAAGCTTCCTTCATGCCTTTTACTTTTCAGATTTTTCCTAAGGCTAGAATATCTCTTGGAGTTTTAGAGAGAAGGAGTAGCTTGAAATAATTAAGAGAGAAGGAGGAGCTTTTTCTAAGAGAGAGATGAAAGATGACCAAGTCTTTAAGACTTGGTCAATATAATGCATGCAAAAATCAGATGGGGGGGGGGACACTTGTCACCCTCCCAAAGTCTTTTAAAAGAAAAATCTGTCTTTTCCTAAGTTTTTCCGCCCAGAATCCCGCCGCGGCGCTGAAACCTCCGCAGCTTCTCTGAACTTCCGGCGCCGCGTCCCTGCTTCCCGGTGCCGCGGCGCTGCAACTTCAGAGGCCCCTCAGTACTTTCGGCGCATGCTGCATCCGCGCCGCGCCTGCCTTTGCTCGAAACGCATTTACGTCCGCTCACGCCGAACTTGTAACTCTCATAACTTCCTACTCTGATGTCCTATCGACGAACGGTTGGTTGCGTTGGAATCTAGACTCAACGAACTACGCCCTAGGCCTTTGAAACACTTAGGAACTCTCAGTGTACCGGGTCATAACCCGTCTCAAAGTTGACTAAAACCCATCCGGAACAATCCGTCAACCTATCTTTTGAAAATTTTAAGTCTTACTCCCTTTCGTACGCTCTCATGCGCATGACCTGAACTACGGGGTGTAACAACAAGGCCCCGTCGTACCCCTGAATATACATAACCATGACGACAAGCTCCAGAACATTGGAGCCATCTCAAAACGCTGAACCAGGATCCTAAGCTCGCGGATCCACAACTGTGTACCTAAACCTGCGGACATGAACGCAGCCCCCCGAAGTGGGTCAGTACAACAGGTTCCGAATATGGAACGGAAAATAAGGTACAGTAACAAATCATAACTGTACAAAAGAATGACAGGGGCAAGTATAGAAAAGGGTAAATACCAGATCCTACCGTGTCATTACCATCTCGTGAACTTAATCGTACCTTATTATCTTTTCCCATTTTTCCATAACAGTATAGTCAAATTCTTACGTACATACTTAAGAAAATCATCAAGTTCATAAACATATAACTTACGTATCTTGCATAACCTAATCCGCCCCTTTATGGAGGAACGCATATACTGTCGGCCCAATTTTGGACGCGATAGAGTCATATAAGTCTGTCCATAAAGGTATACTGCCCGGTCCAATCTGGGACGCGATAAAATCACATAAGTCTGCCCATAAAGGTATACTGCATAAAAATAGGAAGCTTATGATCCACTTAGGGTCACCTGCCCATAGTATCATTTAGCAATCCTACTCCTGGGACTATTTCACCCGCAAGGGCCGTATGGGCCCGCATGAGTTATTCCTCGCATCATGGGTAGCAAATCCATGGAGTGGTATAATGTCTTGGGGGTTTACCCCGCAATCATACTCAGAAGGTGGTATAACGTCTTGGGGGTTTACCCCGCATTTATACTCTTACCCCTCAATCATACACGGAAGGTGGTATAACGTCTTGGGGATTTACCTCGCATTTATACTCTTACCCCTCAATCATACACAGAAGGTGGTATAACGTCTTGGGGGTTTACCCCTCATTTATACTCTTACCCATCAATCATACACAGAAGGTGGTATAACGTCTTGGGGGTTCACCCCTCATTTATACTTGTTACACCCCGTATTTACAGGACATGTTTTAAGAACGTACGTAAGAACTCACAAGTGTTAAGATTTGAGACTTGTAAAAATTTATCGGAATTATGAAATTGTCGAAAAATGTACTATTGTGACAAATGGGAGGGCGACACGTGTCGCCCCCCTTATGGTTGCCTTGGTCGAAATAGGCATGGCCAAAATGGTCATTTGACCATAGTCTTGGATGACTAAGTCTTGCAAGTTGTAGCTTGAGTTTCTTGACTAAGTCAAAGGACCCACATTAGTCTTGATATTTAACAAGAGCTCATCCAAACCACCCATTTGTTTGCATCTTGACCCTCCATTGTCCTATATAATACTACTAGTAGCAAGAGAGAGTCCAACACTTAGAAAAATTTCACAAAAATTGGATGAACTCAAGCATGAGCTCTCGGGTTCACTAGGCTAGAAAAAGAAAAAAATTTGTTTCTTGTCCATTTAGCTCCACACTTTAAACCAAGGTTCTTGAGTGTATTGTAAGCATATATCAATAGAAAAATCTTGGAAAAAAGATAGTTTTCGGGTTAGTCGCAAAGCGAAAACCTAATTGTCTTTCTAGGTTTTGTTTGGAGATTTGAAGGAAATTTGTTGGTGTTGTTCTAAGGGTCTCAACTAGCGGATTGAAGCGTCTTAAAGAGGCTCTAAGTTGCTAAGGAGCGACTTCGGATTTGGAGTTGGTTTAAGATTCGTTGAGGTATAATCTTGTCCCTTAAAAGTGTTACAAGATTATCTATATTGTTGTTAGCTTTACATGTTGCTAGCATGAAGTATATGTGTTGAAGTTTATAAGTATTATGGAGTGCTTGTAGCCTTAGAATCCGAAATGTTATACAAGCCACTTGAAGATTGGATTACTAATTGGTCGTTTATTAGAAATCGTCGCATGTTACTTACTTGAAGATTATAGTAGTTATAATCAAATGCGACTTGATATCATGTTATGCTACCAATTTGGATTGAAATGGAAATTGGATAAGAATTGGTATTGTTGTATTCATTATGTCCGAAATTGGACTAGTAGTTGTATTAGTTTGTTATCGTTTGTGGGGCGGAATTTTACACGTCCAGTAGGCGTGTAATCCCCTATTGATTAATTGCTTTGATTGTGCCTTAAATGTGGCGTGTTTGGTTATTGTATTCGGCCTTGAAAAAGGTGGCAAAGTAAGTAGAAACAAAGGAGGTGCTGTCCGATTTTTCGTAGAATTTAGAGACTTTACACTTATAATATTCTACGTTTGAAGTAAGGCTTTAATAGACGTATTGTGAATATTATAGGTTGACATTCTACGGGCGGGACTTTGTACTTGGCAAGTGGTTTGACCCGGCGAGGTATGTAGAACTTTTCCTATCCTTTGAGCATGACTAGTTGCACGTATATAGTACGGTAGACGTACAAGATCTTGATATCCTTTACTAGTTTATTGAATGGCCAAGTCGGGTGAGTTAGGAGATTAACTCGCTTCTTTGAAAGTATTAAGGATGTCTTAAGTTTTATTAAAGTTAAGGGGCTTGAAGAGTTTTAAAGTATGTGATACTTGATTCGTTTTAAACATATAAGTCCCTTGGATAGGAAATTGTACTTAACTAAGGTATAAAGTGAATATAACGATTTTATGGGGAGTTGGTTATATTGGCTTTATGGAAAGATAAATGGCTTGATTTAATGAAAGGCAATTTGATTTTAAGGAATCGATTGTCTAAGGTTTTATAAGAAAAGGAGTCACTTGATTTAGAAACCTAACTTTATTTCTAAAGGTATTGTGACTTGCCTTGAAATGTAATTTGGACTTGATACTATGGTTAATAGTATCTTGGAGGTTTTCTACTAAAAAAAGTCATTTGTTTTAAAGAGTAGAAGTACGTAGTACTTTGGGTTAAATTCCCGGATTTTTATAAAAGACATGTTAGTGCCTTAAGTAAACTAAAATGAGAGTGTTTATAAACAAGAATAATAAGAAGTTAGGGGATTTCTTAACTTGCTTATGTATTGTATGATAAGCCGGTAGTGCTTATGTTATGTATGATAGTCGGATTTGTGCTAGTGGTATATTATTCTTTACGGGGTCATTCCCCGGGTTTGTGGCATTTGCATATTCCGTGGATTTGCTACCCACGATGCGAGGAATACCTCATGCGAGTCCGAAAGGGCTTATGCGGGTGAAATAGTCCCATGCGGGCGGGTCCAGCCTATGTGAGGAATACCTCATGCGAGTCCGTAAGGGCTTATGCAGGTGAAATAGTCCCATGCGAGAAATACCTCACGCGGGTCCACGCGACCTATGCGGGTGAAATAGTCCCAGGAGTAGGATTGCTAAATGATATTGCGGGCGGGTGGTCCTGCTTTGATCGTGAGCTTCCTATTTTATATCGTAAGGATACTACTATTTACTCTCATTGTTAGTAAGGCACAATGTACTGTAATTTGATTATCATACAAGTCTCCGGCTTTGATTTAGACTTATGATGTAATTACAGTATTTTCCAGTTTTACATAATTAGTACATATTGTGTACTGACCCCCTTCCTCGGGGGCTGCGTTCATGCCGCAGGAAAGGGTAAGCAGGTGGTGGATCCTCATTCTTAGGATCACTTATCAGACGTCAGAAGCTCCATTTCTCGAGAGGCTTGTCTCTTTTAGTGATCTTTCCTCGATGTTGTAGATTTATGTATATTCAGGGTATGGCGGGCCCCGTCCATACGATTGATATTCCTAAGTGCGTATTCACATTTGTGGTTGGGTAAGAACCGATTATCTGATTGTACTTTTGAGTATGTTTATATTATGGAAGGCGGCCTTATCGGCTAGTCTGGGATGTTGTGGTTTACACATGTGTTTATGTTGTGTATGTTCCGCTGCTATTCTCTGATGTATACCTAAACGGGGTGCCTGTGTAGGGCACGATCGCGATCCGGGTCGGGTCGTGACAATACTCTTACCCTCAATCATACGGAAGGTGGTATAACGCCTTGGGATTTACCGCATTTATACTCTTACCCCTCAATCATACTCATAACCTAGCTCAACCGGCTATCATACATAACATAAGCACTACCGGCTTATCATACATAACATAAGCAATACTGGCTTATCATACATAACCTAAGCAAGTTAAGAAATCCCCTAACTTTTTATTAGCTTGTTCATATACACTTTCATTTTAGTTTACTTAAGGCACTAACATGTCATTATAAAATCCGGGAATTTAACCCAACGTACTACGTGCCTCTACTCCTTTAAATGATTCTCTTTCAAATAAAACTTCCAAGATACTAATAACCATAGTATCAAGTCATATCTACTTTTCAAGACAAGTCACAATACTTTTTAGAAATACATTTATAGGCTTCTAAATCAAGTGACTTCTTTCTTTAAAACCTTAAGCAATTGGTACCTTTAAAACAATTTGCCCTTCTTTATTTCAAATCATTTCTTTGTGTACATTACTGAAGAAAACCATTCTTTTAATCTTCCATAAAGTTGTTATAACCAACTTCCCATAAAGCCGTTATAACTCTTTATGTCTTAGACAAATTCATTTCTTTTATAACCAAGAGACTTATACTTTCAAATCAAATCACATAGCTTTCAAAATACTTCAAGTCTCTTAACTTTTAAGAAAACAAGTTTCTTAACTTAGAATGGCAGGAAATCAATACTTTCTAAATCAAGTATTCTATGCTTTTAAATCAATTCATTTCTTTCTTTAAGAATCAAGTCCCATAACTTGAAAAAAATAAAGTCTCTTAACCTTTTAAGAATTTGAGGTTCATAGTCTTAAAACCTCATACGTAAATTCTTATAAATTAGGCAACATATGCCTTATATGTGTGAATAGGTTATACTTGTTTATAATGATCTCATTAAAGCAACCATGATCTAGAAAATGTAATACAATTTTGTCTTATCTTAGCTTCTATGCAGATGGAGAATTCTACTTGTTTTAATATAATTTATTGTCATTACATTTTCCTTTATTAACGCTGCAATGGCTTGTTCGATACTTATTCTCATTCGTGCCGTAAATTAGCCAAGTCAACTTGGCTCCAAATATCTCCTAACGACTCTTACCAACATCCCTCATAAGACTTGGTAAGAACTTAGGATAACTCAGACATAACCTTTACATAGAGTAAATCAACATACATACTTCTTAACTTCTAAGAGTAGAAGGAAACATGAAATAATACCACATGTACATTCCATACATAGAATCATGTCAAAAGAAGGAAGAGGTTCACATACCTCGCGACGATTATCGACAAATAACAAAATGCTCCAAAGTACTTCAACCCTGATAGCTATTCCATCCTTCAAGTAGAATACGCTATACTTAGTACTTCCACCTATAATGGCCATAATACGTCTGTTAACCTCTATCTTCAAACGTAGAATATTCTAAGTGCAAAGTCACTAAATTCTACGGAAAATCGGGCAGCACTTTCTTTGTTTCTACATACTTTGCCACCTTTTTCAAGGCCGAATTCAATAACCAAACACGCCACATTTAAGGCTCAACATTGTAGTTAACAAAAGGGGATTACACGCCTACAAGACGTGTAAAATTCCGCCCCACAATTGATATCAAACTAGTCCACAATACAATGCCATTTTCGGCCAAAAGGTGCAACAACTTATCAACCTTTCCAATTCCTTTTCAATCCAAGTTCTTAGGTCTAACATGTTATATAGTCATAAACAACTTAACAATTATAATTCCTTCTTTATATAACGTGTGACGACTTAAACTAATAATCCAATTGAATTGAAATCTCAAGGGCTAAACATGCTAGTTTTCGGATTAGGGTTCCAATAGCCAATACACTTATCAAACTTCATACTAAATACTTCATGCTTGCTAATATCCATAGCTACAACAATAAGTAATCTTACTTACTAAAACGACAAGATTGATACCTTTATAAGCCCTTATAAATTCCAAGATTCAAAGTCGCTTCTTAGCAATTCTTAGCTCATTTCCTTATATTCCAATCCGCTCCAAGCACCCCTTAGAAGCTCTTGAAGAACTCTTCTTCAAGTTCCATCTTCAAAGTTGAAGAACACCTTAGGGTTTCGCCTTGAGACTAACGTAAACACGTCGTTTTTCCGAAATATTTCTATTGAGATATCCTTACAATACCCTTAGGGACCTTGGGTTAAAGTCTTGTGAATATAGGACAACAATTGCAAAAAAAAATTGTCTTGAAGAGAGACCCAAACCCGAGAGCATGCATAGCTAGAACAAGTGTTCTTCAAATTTTCTAAGTGTAAAATAGCCTTGTCTTGCTACTAGTATGTTTATATAACACATTGGAGGGTCTAGATTATAACACATGTTAGATTTGGATGGAAGAGATCAAGCCAAGCGGCCCTTGGACTTAGTCAACAATATCAAGCTCTTTAATTAGCAAGACTTGGTCTTCAATCATGGTCAATGACCATACTACCCTTGCATAATTTCGTCCAAGACCATGTGGGGGGTGCCACGTGTCTCCCTACCATTCGTCCATAAAATTTCGCAACTCTCGTGGGTCCCACAAAACATAAAATTCCTCGGGTGGGCCCCACACGACCAAATTCGTAAAAATAAATTTCCGTAATGAAAATACATTCCATAATCCCCAATTAATGCATTTTGAGAACCCAATTCTCCTCAACGAACATTTTTTCCGTCGGAAAAACAATTCTTCCTTTCGTACTAATTTCAAGTCTTGTGTTCCTTACGTACATTCTCTTAAACATGTCCTGGACTTACGGGGTGTAACATTCTTCCTCCCTTAGAAACATTCGTCCCCGAATGTTCTTTCGGAGTCAAATCTAATTAGATAGCGACATAGTCTCTTTTTACTACACCCTTCATACAACATATGCCACCCATGGCCACATAACAATACTTATACTAACATGTCAACCTTGGCACTCACGAAGCCAACTAGGCCATACTCATAATGACCTCAAATTCTGTCGTAATCATCTCTACTAGGTCTACTAGGGTATGACGACTGTATCATCACCGGGAAAATCTCATATACCCGCTCAACTACCACCCAGACACCCACTGGTGTAGCTACCTTGAAAGGTCCTTACGTATTCGGGCTCTATTCCTTTACACTTGGTTGCTATCTATCTTACTGGTCGCACTCTTTCCGTACTTCCAACTCATACTAGCATACATACATAACCCCCATACCGATTCTGGCCCCCAAATCCTTTGGAGTCACTCTTTTAAACAACATAAGGCCATTTCCGGCTCTCACGACCTGGTTCCGGTGGAACGCGTCCACGAACCCGTAAAACAACTAGCTAGACTTGGGCCTTGCACCCTCGTGACCCTGTCACGTAGCGAAACTACTACCAACTGATCCCACTCTATTTCAGGCTATGGGGCAACCCGTAACAGGTACTCACCCCGACCCGCCATCGCACTTAACTCTTATCCTTGGTCTGACTTAAAATCTTATGGCCCGAGAAAGCCTTATATATATAAGGTCTCGGCAGTCATCAATATTCTTAGGCTCGCAATTCCCATGCTCCAAGCCTACCTTACGGTCCCGTGAACGGTACAATAACTTCTCATAATACCATAATCGTGTCGTCTTGATCACAACAACCCTTATTTACTCTATACGGATCTCATCCGTACAATCCTCTTACGCATACCACGTAGCTTAATCTATTAACACGACATTCCATTAAGTTTCTTAACATGACTTCTTAAGGGTTCACTGCCCTATCAGACAGCTCATCCTTTCCCAATTATCCCAAAATAAAACATAAGACCTTGGCGAGAATTCATTAACTGTTTCATACCTTCCCGGTATCTATTTAGTCCTTACCAAATCCTGGTAATCTAAAATCATTCTAGGCAACACGCGTCTGACCCTCATACATAACTTTGTATAGTTGTATGTCATAATACCAACTATACTACAATCATTACCAACCTGAATACGCAATCCACATAGTCCTTCCTGGGTCACTGCTGCCTTTCTCATAGCTGCAACCAACATAACTCGTTAGGGGGAGACGACCCTAAAAACACAGCCCTATCGCACGATCTCAGAGTGAGAAGAATGGAAACCAATCCTAAATGTCCTGCAGCCTCCTGATTATAGATGTGGTGCACAACACACCGATAATCAAGACTCTACTAGACACGGTCTGTAGACACTTTCCGAGGACTAACTGCTCTGATACCACTTTTGTCACGACCCGAACCCAGGGCGCGACTGGTGCCCTACCTGGGCACACTTCTAATCATACAACATAATAAACTGCGGAAGATAAATAACACTTTTTTTTTAAAACCAAGGCCAAGCCGCTAAGGCTGCCATAATCATAAAAATTACCCGAAAGGGTCTACACTGTTTAACAATGTAAAAAACAACTCTAGCCAGTCCAGCCCATAGATGAATACAGACCTCTAAGATTTGAACAAATACTATGACGGGACAAGGCCCCGCCGTACCCCTGAATATACATAACCATGACGACAAGCTCCGAAACATTGGAGCCATCTCAAAATGCTGAACCAGGATCCTAAGCTCGCGGATCCACAACTGTGTACCTAAACATGCAGACATTTAACGCGGCCCGAAGAAATCGATCAACAGTGCAGAATATGGAACGGAAAATAAGGTACAGTAACAAATCATAACTGTACAAAAGAATGACAGGGGCAAGTATAGAAAAGGGTAAATACCAGATCCTACCGTGTCATTACCATCTCGTGAACTTAATCGTACCTTATTATCTTTTCCCATTTTTCCATAAGAGTATAGTCAAATTCTTACGTACATACTTAAGAAAATCATCAAGTTCATAAACATATAACTTACGTATCTTGCATAACCTAATACGCCCCTTTATGGAGGAACGCCTATACTGTCGGCCCAATCTGGGACGCGATAGAGTCACATAAGTCTGCCCATAAAGGTATACTGCCCGGCCCAATCTGGGACGCGATAAAATCACATAAGTCTGCCCATAAAGGTATACTGCATAAAAATAGGAAGCTTATGATCCACTTAGGGTCACCTGCCCATAGTATCATTTAGCAATCCTACTCTTGAGACTATTTCACCCGCAAGGGTCGTATGGGCCCGCATGAGGTATTCCTCGCATCATAGGTAGCAAATCCATGGAGTGGTATAATGTCTTGGGGGTTTACCCCGCAATCATACTCAGAAGGTGGTATAACGTCTTGGGGGTTTACCCCGCATTTATACTCTTACCCCTCAATCATACACGGAAGGTGGTATAACGTCTTGGGGATTTACCCCGCATTTATACTCTTACCCCTCAATCATACACAGAATGTGGTATAACGTCTTGGGGGTTTACCCCTCATTTATACACTTACCCCTCAATCATACACAGAATGTGGTATAACGTCTTGGGGGTTTACCCCTCATTTATACTATTACCCCTCAATCATACACAGAAGGTGGTATAACGTCTTGGGGATTTACCCCGCATTTATACTCTTACCCCTCAATCATACTCATAACCTAGCTCAACCGGCTATCATACATAACATAAGCACTACCGGTTTATCATACATAACATAAGCACTACCGGCTTATCATACATAACCTAAGCAAGTTAAGAAATCCCCTAACTTCTTATTAGCTTGTTCATATACACTTTCATTTTAGTTTACTTAAGGCACTAACATGTCATTATAAAATCCGGGAATTTAACCCAACGTACTACGTGCCTATACTCCTTTAAATGATTCTCTTTCAAATAAAACTTCCAAGATACTAATAACCGTAGTATCAAGTCATATCTACTTTTCAAGACAAGTCACAATACTTTTTAGAAATACATTTATAGGCTTCTAAATCAAGTGACTTCTTTCTTTAAAACCTTAAGCAATTGGTACCTTTAAAACAATTTGCCCTTCTTTATTTCAAATCATTTCTTTGCGTACATTACTGAAGAAAATCATTCTTTTAATCTTCCATAAAGTTGTTATAACCAACTTCCCATAAAGCCGTTATAACTCTTTATGTCTTAGACAAATTCATTCCTTTTATAACCAAGAGACTTATACTTTCAAATCAAATCACATAACTTTCTAAATACTTCAAGCCTCTTAACTTTTAAGAAAACAAGTTTCTTAACTTAGAATGGCAGGAAATCAATACTTTCTAAATCAAGTATTCTATGCTTTTAAATCAATTCATTTCTTCCTTTAAGAATCAAGTCCCATAACTTGAAAAAAATAAAGTCTCTTAACCTTTTAAGAATTTGAGGTTCATAGTCTTAAAACCTCATACGTAAATTCTTATAAATTAGGCAACATATGCCTTATATGTGTGAATAGGTTATACTTGTTTATAATGATCTCATTAAAGCAGCCATGATCTAGAAAATGTAATACAATTTTGTCTTATCTTAGCTTCTATGCAGATGGAGAATTCTACTTGTTTTAATATAATTTATTGTCATTACATTTTCCTTTATTAACGCTGCAATGACTTGCTCGATACTTATTCTCATTCGTGCCGTAAATTAGCCAAGTCAACTTGGCTCCAAATATCTCCTAACGACTCTTACCAACATCCTCCATAAGACTTGGTAAGAACTTAAGATAACTCAGACATAACCTTTACATAGAGTAAATCAACATACATACTTCTTAACTTTTAAGAGTAGAAGGAAACATGAAATAATACCATATGTACATTCCATACATAGAATCATGTCAAAAGAAGGAAGAGGTTCACATACCTCGCGACGATTATCGACAAATAGCAAAATGCTCCAAAGTACTTCAACCCTGATAGCTATTCCATCCTTCAAGTAGAATACGCTATACTTAGTACTTCCACCTATAATGGCCATAATACGTCTGTTAACCTCTATCTTCAAACGTAGAATATTCTAAGTGCAAAGTCACTAAATTCTACGGAAAATCGGACAGCACTTCCTTTGTTTCTACATACTTTGCCACCTTTTTCAAGGCCGAATTAAATAACCAAACACGCCACATTTAAGGCTCAACATTGTAGTTAACAAAAGGGGATTACACGCCTACAAGACGTGTAAAATTCCGCCCCACAATTGATATCAAACTAGTCCACAATACAATGCCATTTTCGGCCAAAAGGTGCAACAACTTATCAACCTTTCCAATTCATTTTCAATCCAAGTTCTTAGGTCTAACATGTTATATAGTCATAAACAACTTAACAATTATAATTCCTTCTTTATATAACATGTGACAACTTAAACTAATAATCCAATTGAATTGAAATCTCAAGGGCTAAACATGCTAGTTTTCGGATTAGGGTTCCAATAGCCAATACACTTATCAAACTTCATACTAAATACTTCATGCTTGCTAATATCCATAGCTACAACAATAAGTAATCTTACTTACTAAAACGACAAGATTGATACCTTTATAAGCCCTTATAAATTCCAAGATTCAAAGTCGCTCCTTAGCAATTCTTAGCTCCTTTCCTTATGTTCCGATCCTCTCCAAGCACTCCTTAGAAGCTCTTGAAGAACTCTTCTTCAAGTTCCATCTTCAAAGTTGAAGAACACCTTACGGTTTCGCCTTGCGACTAACGTAAAAACGTCGTTTTTCCGAAATCTTTCTATTGAGATATCCTTACAATACCCTTAGGGACCTTGGGTTAAAGTCTTGTGAATATAGGACAACAATTGCAAAAAATTTTGTCTTGAAGAGAGACCCAAACCCGAGAGCATGCATAGCTAGAACAAGTGTTCTTCAAATTTTCTAAGTGTAAAATAGCCTTGTATTGCTACTAGTATGTTTATATAACACATTGGAGGGTCTATATTACAACACATGTTACATTTGGATGGAAGAGATCAAGCCAAGTGGCCCTTAGACTTAGTCAACAATATCAAGCTCTTTAATTAGCAAGACTTGGTCTTCAATCATGGTCAATGACCATACTACCCTTGCATAATTTCGTCCAAGACCATGTGGGGGGTGCCACGTGTTGCCCTCCCATTCGTCCATAAAATTCCGCAACCCTCGTGGGTCCCACAAAACATAAAATTCCTCGGGTGGGCCCCACAAGACCAAATCCGTAAAAATAAATTTCCGTAATGAAAATACATTCCATAATCCTCAATTAATGCATTTTGAGAACCCAATTCTCCTCAACGAACATTTTTTCCTTTCCGACGTTCGAAAGATTTTCCGTCGGAAAAACAATTCTTCCTTTCGTACTAAGTTCAAGTCTTGTGTTCCTTACGTACATTCTCTTAAACATGTCCTGGACTTACGGGGTGTAACATTTACGCTGCCGTGACTCTCAGTTGGAGGGCCGGCTGTCTTGTTGTGAATTTACTTGGACGTCTGCAAGCGATGTGAGGCTTCGCGGGTATGCTTCCATTATGATTGATCCTTGGACATGCTTATACGATGTGGGATTCCGGGGCATGCGACCAGGATGCGGGTTAGATTCCCGGATTGTTTTTATTACTCCTTGGACATGCTTATACGATGTGGGATTCCGGGGATGCGACCAGGAGGCGGGTTAGATTCCCGGATTTGTTTTATTACCCCATGGCCATGCTTATACGATGAGGGATTCCGGGGCATGCGACCATGTTATATACGATTATTACTCCATGGACTAGCTCCCCATGAAGACATGTACCCGAGATGAGGGATTCCACGGGCATGTTATATACGATTATTACCCCATGGATTAGCTCTCCATGAAGTCATGTACGAGATGAGATTCGAGGCATGATATATATATATATATATATATATATATTGCATATATGTGTATGCCGACAGTGAGGTAGGATGCCACGGGCACGTCACATGATTATATTTTACACTTACAGCTGTCGGCAGAGATGAGGGATTCCACGGGCATGAGCTATATATATATATATATATATATATTGCATATGTGTGTACGCCGACAGTGAGGTAGGATGCCACGGGCGCGTCACATGGTTATATTTTATACTTACAGCTGTCGGCAGTGATGTGGGATTCCACGGGCATGAGATATATATATATGTATTGTATGAGTATACGCCGACAGTGAGGTAGTATGCCACGGGCGCGTCACATGGTTATATTTTACACTTACAGCTGTCGACAGTGATGGGGGATTTCACAGGCACGCTTTGATATTTGTGGGCTTGAGACCCTTGCTGGATTGTGTGATGATATTTGAGGGCTTGTGTCTATAGCCCTGGTGTGACTATTGTTCATGTGTTGAAATAGTCTGTACAAGGTAAAACTGACTTTCATTACTTTCACTTCGGCAAGGCACAGTGTACTGTTATTTTGGTTATCATACATGTCTCCAGCTTTATTATAGACTGTTATGATTTCATTACAATATTTTCAATTTCACATACTTGGTACATATTTCGTACTGACCTCCTTCGGGGGGCTACGTTCATGTCGCATGTTGAGGTACATAGCTTGCTGATCCTCATTCTTAGGATCACTGTTCAGCTGATTGGAAAGCTCCATTATTTCGGAGGCTTTGTATTTTGGTACAGTTCCCTGAGGTTGTAGATCTATGTACATTCAGAGGTATGACGGGGCCCTGTCCCGTCACAGTTGTTATGTCAATAATTCTTAGAGGTCTGTAGTCATATCTTGTGGATTGGGTTGTGTAAAGAAAAAAAAAAGGTAACTGCTTTTTGGGTTACGTGTATATTTTTGGAAGGTGGCCTTATCGGCTAGCCTGTTATTTATTTCCTGTTAAGTTTATGTATGTTCTGCTGATTATCTCTGATGTATACCTGTAAGAGTGCCCAGGTAGGGCACCAGTCGTGGCCCGGGGTCGGGTCGTGACAATAACTTCGCGTAGTCCACGGTTGTGTAGGTAACTTTTACCAGTAAGAAATGAGCTAATTTGGTCAGTCTGTCAACGATCACCCAAATGGAATCAATCATACGAAAAGAATGAGGTAATCTCGTAATGAAATTCATATTAATCATTTTCCACTTCCACATCGAAATTTCGATGTTCTAAGTCAAGTCGTCGGGCTTTTGGTGCTCTATTTTTACCTGCTGACAATTGGGACACTGAGCTACAAACTGCGCCACGCTCCTCTTCATGTCGTTCCACCAATACATACCCTTGAGATCATGATACATTTTAGTTGATCCTGGATGAATATAGTATCATGAACAATGAATCTCTGTCATAATTCTATTCCATAATGCTGCTACGTTTGGGACACATAGACGGCCCTGGTGCCTGAGAGTTCCATGTTCATCAATCTTAAAAGTCGTGATTTTCTTCTGTGGAATGCCTTCTCTTATCTTCTTCAAACTAGGGTCTTCCCATTGACGTTCCTTAATTTCTGATATGAGGGGTGCTTCTGACATGTTCTGAATCACAAAACCACCATCATCTGAGTCCATTAGTCAGACTCCGAAACTAGCTAACTGATGAAGTTCTCTCACCAATTTCTTCATTTTGACTTGCGCTGCATCGAGCTGACCATTGATTTACGGCTTGGTGTGTCTTCTACCACATGAGCTTTACCAGGGTGATATAAGATGTCCACATCATAATCCTTTAATAACTCCAGCCATCTTCTTTGTCTCAAGTTCAGCTCCTTTTGTTTGAATATGTATTGTAGGCTCTTGTGATTCGTAAAAATGTCGATATGAACACCATATAAATAGTGCCGCCAAATCTTGACATCTTCGACCTCAAGGAGGAAATACCCTTAGAGGCACATTCGACCTCATGGAGAAAATATCCTTAGAGACATCTGCGACCTCTGGGAAGAAACACCATTTGAGGCATTTAAACACATTTGTCACCAAACACCAATGGGAAAATATTCTCCTTATTTTTGCATGTAATGAAATACACTCATCTGGTCTCCTGGATAAGATAAGTTTTCATATTAGCAGCAATCGGAAGGACAATAGCAGTCATCAAAGTTCTAATCACGAAAGCTTAACTTTTTTAACCCAGGTGGGCCACAAACGCACAACGTCCAGACAACGACATTATTTCAACCCATGTGGTTCACAAACACAACACGTCGATACAATTACGTCATCAACAAGACGTCCATAAAATGATGCCATCTACATTACGTCCGAAAACGATGCCATCAACATTACGTCCAAAAATGACGCCATCAACTACACGTCCGAAAATGACGTCATCAGCATCACGTCAATACAATGACGTCACCAACATCCTGATCATTCATATGCAACTACGACACCTTCAGCATTTTGCGTCTACACAGGACGACATTCCTACTCATATGATCGTATTTCTCATATATTCATGCTTTATTATTTTTGTCTTTATAGTTATGCACTAATTATTCTTAAGCTTTAGCCTGCAGGAACACCTATTTACAGGAGCAGAAGTACAACGTGGAACTATCTATTACGACGAACATATGCAATTTGTACGTCGAACGTAGATATGCTCTCCTTCAGCATCCCGCAACACCAATGACCCCAGTGTCATCATAATTCGATACTGGGACAAAATTTTGAATCTGCGTCCGCCCGCCTTAATTTTCTATCATCACAGCAACCTAGTGTCATCATAATTCGACACTGGACAAATTTTGAACCTGCGTTAGCCTTTCCTTTAATTTTCTAACGTTACAATAACCCAGTGTCATCATAATTCGACATTAGAACAAAATTTTGAATCCGCATTAGCATTGCCTTTAATTTTCTAACGTTTTAATAACCCACTGTCATCATAATCCGACACTAGAACAAAATTATGAATCTGCATCAGTTGTGCTTTCAATTCCAAGAATCAGAAATCCATTTTTCTTCTTGAAAACTCCGTTTACGCATGCATTTCCTAATATTTGTGCTAATCATGACAAAATTGGCCATGAGTCAACATCTTTGTCCGAAAATTCTTTCATCGTTTTCAATAAAAAAGGGACAAGCTGTTGACACCCAATTTTGTCCCTTTCTTCCGATTATTTACCGGTAAAATTAAACTTTTTTAACACAGCAAAGCGATATATTTTATCATCATCTATTCTCAAATATCACTATTTATTACTATTATTATTTTTTATTGACATTTTTACTATCGGGGCATTTTTATCACAATCATAATTTTTCATCATAATATTCTATGTTATTTACAAAATGACATCGCATATTTACATAAGCATAAAACATTTCTTAAATATTATATTTTATCATATTGACATTTTTATTCGCATATTTTATATTCTTTAATCATTTTAAACCCCCAGCCCATTTTCCTTTTACTAAAATAAAATACCTAAAATTCTACCCAAACAAAATAAATTCCCTGGCCCAATACTCATTCTCTTATTCTCCCCCCTTTTCTTATTTTCAGAAAACAAAATGAAATCCAACCCAAAACCGACCGCAAGCCCAAACCGTCTGGCGACCCGACCCAATTCCCCATTTCCTCTTAAAACCTAAACAGAGCTTTCTCCTCTTAACAAAAACAAAAATCAGGAAAACCCTAAAAGACCCATACCCCTAACCCATCACCTCCCCCAAAACCCGCCAACCCACATCCTGCAACTTGAGCCATGCGCCTAACAATGACCCTCAAGGGTAACCCCCCTTTAATTCAAATTCGTGAAGAGGGGATGGGGGTTCAAAATTCAGTATAAATACAACCTCTTTGGGTTGTGTTTGGGGATGGATTCTGGTTTTCCAAAAGTCAAGAACAAAACTCACATTTCTTACTTTCAATCGATTTTACTATTTTCCGGAACTAAGAACCAAAACCCAATTTTACTGCTTTGAAGTCATCGAAATTCTAGGTTTTTCTAAAGCCTAGAACAAAAAAAGACTCAGTTTGGTTTACTTAGAAATCTTTACAAACAACTCAGAAAGAAAGTCTTTTACTCTCAAGTTTGAATTCAAACAAAAATATACAAACCCTTAAAACTTTCCCCTTTTTCAATCGCATAGCATAAAAACATTTTCGAGCGGGATCGTCGAGTCGAAAAATGCATCGGTTCGCTAACCGGAGAAGATAAACTCGACTTCCTCTCGACTCTAGTTTATTTCTGTGTTTTGTGTGCCTTTTATGTATTTTCTGCTGATTAATCATATTTAGCTATATTAGTTCATGTTACTGCTTCTACTAATGTTTAAATGTGATATCGGTTTGGTCTGCTTTACTATTTTTAATACTGTTTTCTACAAGGATTTGTGATATATGTAATTGGTATAAGGTTTAGATAGGGTCTGTGTGAATCAAAGTCTGAGATTGGTGTTCATGTCCTTTACATGATAAGATTATATGAAAGTGAGGGCCTAAGACCATGTCTATGTGATATCGGAATAAATATGTTGTTGGGCTCCTATTTTGCTACGAATGGCGAATGATAGGATAGTTTGTTTTGGAATCCCTGTTAACATGTTTATGAACTTACATGCATAAGTATGAAGTAGCAAAAAGAGGTTAAGAAGCTTTGTGCATATATGTTACCCTGTGTTAAGCCTGATATGAATTCGCACCTGCCTTATATATTATGTTAATATGCTGATATGTACCTCTGTGTCCATCTTACTGTTTTTAAGTTGATATAATGTCCAATTTAGTTTTCTGAAGAATGTTCTAGCATTATGTCATAAACTCTGCAACCTATGTGTATTTGTTTGATAGTTCTGTTAATTTTAGATCTTATGTGGTGTCCATCATCAATCTTGAAATGTTAGTTATGATAAATCTATCCATCTTGGGTCTCTTTTTTAGTTATAGTCAAATTCATGAGATTATATGTGTGCTAAATTTGACTATGCCTGAGTATACCTATTTGCATTTGGTTTCTGATATAGTGCTATAATGTCATTAGGAGGGTGTGTATTGACTGCTGAAATGGTGTGTTTTGCATGATCATCTAGCCTAAAACAACTTAGATATTTCCCTTACAGTCTATTATAACTAGAATTAGCAGTTGTGTATTACCTTGTGTTCCTAATCCATGTGAAATTGTTAATGTATACCTATAGCATGTCTATTCTGGTCTTTGATAGAACTCGTCCCTAAGTAAAACTGATAATCCAGTTTAATTGGTGGGAACTTGTTGTTGAATGTCCATTACTTAACTGAAAAACATAATAGTATGTCATCCCTGTTTGCCATCCTAGGATATTTGTGGGCTTAGCCCAGTCTTGTTATCTTGTTTACTTGCTTTGTATTCTTGCAATATTTTGGGCCTAGCCCACTGTTTATGTTTTTCTTACTTCACTGTGTTAACTTGAGCCAATAATAAATGATTAAAATTATTTCACTCTTGCTATAGGCTTTTGTTTGTCTTGATTTTAATTTGCATAGATGAGTTTAGCTACCCTTTAACTAGTACATTTATTGGCCCTTCTTCTCTCACATTGCATTCTGCCATGCAAGCCCATCACTTTTGTTCAACTAATATCAAGTCCAGTACATTCCAGCCTTAGCCGATTAGATTTCGTCCAATAACATATAGCTTTCATGAATTATTTATCTCTATTTTTCTTTTGTGTATAAATTCAGGTACTTTTTCTTAGTTTTACTCATTGTCTTGCCAAGTATCAAATTAAATTCTACTAATCCTTTTCATTTCTTTTATTTATATGACATGCATCGGGAGCGACGAAGAGTCTCGTTATGAGACTCATCATGACTATGTCAAGAAAAGCATTCACATCCACATTCATCGTATATTCCTCTCGGGCTTTCCAAACCAATAGGGCGTGATAATATCGTCATCCGTTCTAGAGTTGCTGATTTTTAATTCTTTAATTATGCTTATTTTATATTTTTGTAATTTAATTTATTGCACTTTTATAATTATTGAATTGCTTAGAATATGTAGATTTAGAATTAATAGCTTAAAGAGGGTGAATTTAAAATCGCAAATACACCGCTAGTCTATTTTAGGCTCGTCACACATATTTCGAAAATCCATCGCTAGCTTATTTATTTTAGGCTCGTCATGCATGTTCACACTTTCGAAATAATTTGGGTCATCTTTTACTCGTCTTATTAATTATGCAAATGAAGCTTTTGTTTTTATCCAAAATTGCGTTATTAATTATGTAAAATTTGTTTTGATTTTTTAATTACTTTCTTTGCATCATAAACAAATTGCTTTTCTCTTTACTTTTAATTGCCAGAAAATAAGTATTTTTATAAACAATATAAATGCATACTTTTTAACTCTATATGTATTTTTATAAACAAGTCTTACAACTTTTTATGTTGTCAAAAAATGCATATTTTTGTTATTAAATATTTGCAACATCTTTTTCTTAACATTTTTAAACATGCACTTTTTATACAAAAATTAAGCCTAAGTTTGACCGGATAACCGCATGTTAGAAGATCTTAAAGGATGACTAACCCTTTCCCTTTAGGATAATAAAGAACTCTTACCCGGAATCTCATATGTTTCGCAGACCATTAATTGGAGATAATTTGTAGCATTTTTATGCTATTTAAAAGTGTCATAGTTCACTATTATATTAGGTAGCGACTCCTTAAAACAATGGTTTAATTTGTGAATCACCGGCATACGTCGAGACCGTGGTCGAAAACGGGCGCGACAACCTCAACCGTAGAGGATCATTAGAGATTTTGGAAACTTAACCTTTACCCACTCTGCAGATAGCACTTAATGTCTATCACGGGAACGACATTGGATTCATGTTTCTATGAAGAAATCATCATCTGAAATGCTCTTGCTTCCACCGAAGCGCTCAACTGAACCTTTACGATTTAGTTTTCCCATTGAATCTTATTCCTGGGATCTCCAGTCAGTAAGGTTGGGTATCCATCGTATCAGTTCTTATTGATTGGGTTTTAAGCCCATTCCCCTAGATAGGCAGAACTCTTGATCTTTGGGTAATTTCTTAATTAAAGGGTATGTTATATCCTTTGATTCAATAATCAAGGATGTGTCACCCGATCAACTGTCATACGATCTTATGTCTGCGACAGAGATGTTTAGACGCCGTCATCCGTGCCCTTACTGTTATACCCCGTATTTCCAGAGTATGTACGTAAGGACGTACGTAGAAAATTTGAACTTTTACATAGGCTTGGCCGAATTAACTTTGTTCACAACACCCGTTTAGAGTCGTTTTTCGACGAAACGCGTTTCCACTTTTCGTAGGTAAATTACGCTATGTCATTTTTATTTTTGCGGATTTTTCCGAGAGACGAAACATTTTGGACCAACAGCAGGCGACACTTGTCACCCTCTCATTGGAACACCTCACAGAATGGTGGCCGAAAGTGTGGCCTTTGTGGTCGAGGTTGGTAGGATATTTTTGTGTTAGTTGGCTAGTGTGCACTTGGCAAGATCTCGCCCTACACTTGCCTTGCACTTGGCAAGATCTTGGCCATTGGTTGCCTCGCTTGTCCTATAAATACCCTCTCCTTTGAAGACTTCTTCATCCATAAATTTGCCTAAGTCTTGAAAGCTCTCTTTCTCCCCTCATGAGGCCTTAGCGAGAGCCCCTCTCCCCTGGCCGAGTCCCCAGCTGGCAGTCGAGGTAGACACCCCCTCCTCGGGTGCTAGCATGGGCACCCCTAGCCTAGTAGTTTCGTGATAAATACCCCTCTTGTTAGAAATACTCAAAAGTATTGTTATAATGCCCAAATTACCTTAGCCATATACCTTGTAGTATTCTAAGGTTATACCTTTACAAAAGCCCGTTATACTATTATACTTCCCACTACAAAACCGAACCCTAAGTAAATCTTCACCCGTAGTTGAAGTTATAAGTAGTTGGTTAGAACTTCTGGCGGTTGTTTGGAGCGGCCTGAGCGCACTGAGTAGAGCTAAACCTTGCTCAGATCGACATTTAAACTCGGATAATTATGGACTTATCGAGGTAATTATCTTGCTTCCTATTGTAATTGGAAATTACATGTTGTTAGATTATATAGTTGAAGTATACTATATATAAGATCGAACGTTGTTATCGGCAATGTCTTTTGACTTAAGCTGAATAATAAGAAACATTTTCGAAAGAAGAGTACCGAATCAGTAATTACATAGGATCAGACATGAGACTTGTGTAGCTTTTCGCTGGTAGAATTGTGCACGTCCGGATTAGACGTATAACCCTCCCCGGTTGGCTTGGTAGCTACCCGATAGAGGATGAGATTTACGCTGCCATGGGGGGAGGTCGCGAATTTTACGTAGAATGTTCTACGATTAGACCTAAATGTTAATGTCACTGTGGCCTTATAGGTCAAGTACTACGTATGGCGCGATCTACTTGGCTTAAGGAGTAGCCGACTTGGAGGTACTGAGCGCTTTTGCTATTAGTCGATACTGTCGCGAGGTATGTGAACCTCTTCCTATCTCTTCTAGCATGATATGTGTGAACTATGTAGTACAGAGACGATACGTGCTAAATGTATTTGATTGTTTAAAACATAAAGTGTTATAACGGCTTTATGGAAGTTGTTATAACGACTTTATGTTGGTAAGAAAATACTTGTGGTTTTTAAAAGGTAAATCGATTTGAACTATAACCGCTTGTTATGTGTTAATAAAGAACTTGAAGTATTTCAAAAGATTTTTGAATCATTTTGAAAGAAGAGGTAATACTTGATTTTTTTGAAAACTTAAGAGTTATACTAGCTTTATGGAAAGTTAGGTATAACGCTTAAGAATGTTTTACCGATTTTGGAAATCGAGAATGTGTATCGACAAACCATCGCAGCTACATAATAAAAGGAAATGTTTTTAATAATTAAGTATTATTAAAACCGAGAAACTTCCATCCGCATGAAGCTAAGATGAGACAAAATGATATTTCCTAGATCACGGTCTTGACTAAGATTGTTATAAACAAGAATATCCTACTCACATATAAGGCTTATGTTTCTCAGATTGTTTAAAGGAGAATTATATTCTTAAATGAATAAAACTATGAACTACGAAACCTTTCTAAAATGAGAAACTTGAACATTGGAAATTAGGCAAACTTGAACATTGGAAATTAGGCAAACTTGAACATTGGAAAAGAATGTTGCTACTTGATTTTACAAAGAGAAGTAATTGATTTACTTTAAAAAGATAATCACTCTATTGTTATATACTACGTATTGTGTGACTTTTGTGAAAGTAACATATCTTTAAAGAGTTATTGTATAAAGTACTTGGGGATAAAACCCGATCTCGTTAATCATATAGTAGAAAGTACCTTATGTGTGAATAACTTGATTGTATTGGTTTGTGATAGCCTTGTAAGACCTTCGTGTTGATTTACTAAGTAATCATATTAGGATGCTACGTGTGTTAGTATTCTGTGATGTTTGTGTAAAGGGGTTTTCCTCGATTGTGCTTATGTTGTTTAAACGATAAACCGTTATGTTGGTATTATACCACTCACCGTGTTTCCGGGTTGCCGCCTCCGACGCGGGTAGACTCAGCGCGTGCGGGACCATGATTCGAGAATACCTCACGCGGTCCCGGGGCCTATGCGAGCTACGAGTTCCGTGTTAGCGCGGCCTTTATGGTCACGCGTCTATGTGGCTACGCGATCGCGAGTCCGTGACGACGCCGGAGTAGCTACCTCGACGCGGGTTATACCTCACGCGGCCTACGAGATTGGCCTACGCGAGCTGCGGAGTTCCAGGCTAGACGCGCACATTTGATATCATGCGAGCGGCGGCTTTGATCATGCGACGATTCAGACAGATATCATGATACGCTTTATGACCTTGTTAGTATCGGGGTGTTAGTAGTCGGCTATGCCTTCGCATTTACTCCCGCATCGTTTTTATTTGGACACAGTGGGACTGCTGTTCATGTATTTCGTGCTTTTCTATCATCGATCACGGCAGCTGGAAGGTATTCCACGCATGATTGGTGTTGTGGGCGTGAGACCCATTGTTATATCGAGTGATGACTTTGAGGGCGCGAGTCCCCGACTAGACATGATCGCTATTTATCAGGAATCGTAGTTTGGTTATCATACATGTCTCCGTCAGATAGACTATTATGATTTCATTTACTGATTTTCGCCACATACTTGGTACTGCCAGATCGACCTCCTTCGGGGCCGCTCACGCCGCAGTCGAGGTACACCGCTTGTTGATCCTCGCCTTAGGGTCACATTCAGCGTTGGGAAAGCTCCGCTTCCGAGGCTTATTCGTATAGTCCCCGTTGTTGTAGGTGCTACATTCGTGGTATGACGGCCCCGTCCCGTTGTTGTCATATCATTCGTAGGTGCGTAGTAATCGCTAGGGCGTGGTTTGTAAAAGGATTAAACTGCTCATTTGGAAAGAGTTGTTATTTATATATACCGACGTAATCGCTTTTAGTTAGCCTGCCTTTCTTATTTCACCGCCTTCTTACATTGATTTCATGTATGTGTTTTATGTTCACTGACACTGATGTTGTATCACTAGGTGCCCGGTAGGCACGACCACGCCCGGTTCGGTCGTGACAAAAGTGGTATCGAGCGCTTAATCCTCGGAAAGTGTCTACGCATCAGATTCAAGCAGTTCGATTATCGGTGTACGCGCACCACACCAATAATCGTGAGGCTATAGGATATTTAGGATTGGTTTCTATTTCTTCTCACTCGAGATCGTGCCTTAGCCGTGGTTGTAAGTCGACCCTATAACGTATTTCTTTCCCTTACCGCTATGCCTCCGCGTAGGCAACCCGCCCGTGAGGCGCGCACCGGCGAGCCGCGAGCAGAGTCTGAGGGTTACGTGGGCACAGCCCAATTATCACCTCAGGTGGTGCTTCATTCGGGAGTTCTGCGACGCCACTAGCCCCAGCAGAGTTTAGCACGGCAACAGTTCCATCGCGCCATGATATTTGAACCTTCGCCCACGACGAACAGAGAATATAGATTTCAAGGAGGCGACCGTTACTAACTATGGATTTGACTACCAGAGAGTATACCGATGCATCGCGAGTCTTGATGAATATCAACGGTTGTGCAAGAGTAAGTTCTTGATTAGGCTTGAGCATGGCACGTACGGGCTTATGACGCAGCCGAGAACGTAGAGATCGACGGGTTAACCAAGGACGCAGAAGAGGCCGAGTAGCAAGGTCCTTGGTAACTCATGGCGAGTCGCCTCACCAGATTAGATTATGCGCATCCACCATGCGTAAAGGTCCTCCACAGGTTCGGGACGCTCGGGTACGCAGGAGTTGGTCGAGCTCGAGCTTCCGCTCACGCCACACGGGCGTTCCAAACATCCGATTCGCTTTTCGGTGTTCACAGCGGTGCAGCGCCATCTCGTGGAATGTCGCTTTTTAGTTGGTACTTGTTGTACCTATGACCGCCGTGGTCCGATGTCGAAAGAGTGTCCTCGGGAGGACTTAGCCTTCAGTGATCGGTGGGTAGTTCGTCATCTTCCTTAGCTGCGCTCACACGGCAGGTTTGATTAGAACGACTAAGAGTGAAGCGATGAGATACAGATAGATCTTTAACCTCAGTGGTTTAGTATGTGTGATAAGGTGAGTATACCTTAAGTGTTATATTCGATAGCATTGTGTAAATGGTGATTAGAAATCTTGTTAGTTAACCAAGTAAGATTTGGGGATAGAGAAAGTGTGAGCCTTAGAGTTTTATACGTAGAGACCTTGAGGTAAGGCCATCTCGAGTAAAAGACGATGTTTATGTTTGACCTTTATAGGAGTGCATAGTGCACGTGAGCTATGTTTACGGATAAGTCCCCGAGTAGTGTGGCATGAAAGAGGGTAGTTGAGCTAAGAAGACCGGTAGGTTTTCGTAACGTGATTAGTGAGAGTTTTCCTTCGGAGAGCTAGCGTTTAACGCGCCACGGTCGGGTTGAGGCCACGTTGCGTCAACCCGCGGCATGTTCAGCGCGGTGGGGCTTATGGTGGTCCCGCCAGTGGTAGGTCACGAGGGTGTTAGGCCGAGTTTAGTTAACCAACGATGAATTCGTGGACGATTCGACCGAGTCGGGCCGGCGAGGTCACCGCCTTGTCTTCTAGCAAAGACCGCTTACTCGGCAGAGGTTACGCGAGATGATATATCGTAATGGTTGTGCGTCGCACGGCGTGCCTACCTTCACCTTATGGCGCATGTGGAGCCAGTGGTACTACTGCTTTTGGTTTCGGAAGTTTTTACCAAGGTGGTTAAGAACTCGGTAGTCTCGAATCGCATTCGGGACAAGGCGTGGATTTCGAGGGTAGTTGTGGGGATTGTTGTCTCTGTGGAGGAGTATTTAAGCTACCATTTCGGTGTTCGGATGTCGCCTTATAAAGCCTCAGTAGGGCGGATGTAAGTCGCGGCCGATTGGTTCGATGTTGGCAAGATTCAAATAGTTGGTTCAGCTTGTTCCACAGATCGTGGATAGAGTAAAGCTTGTCTAGAAGAGGTTCCGCACTCGTAGAAATCGTGCGGATAATCGGACGACGCCAGAGTTCAGCCGACGGTCGGTCTTCAAGGTACCACCCTGGTTTGTGTGACGAGTTTTGGAAAACAGAGGAACTTAGCCCGAGTTACTTGGGCCCTTTGAGTTCATATGAAGAATAAGCCAGTTGCCTATATGTTAGCATTTGCCGTCCGACTTGAGGCAAGACGTCCGGTCTTCAGATTGTTATGATCGGAAAGTATCGGAGATCCATCCAGAGTGTTCCCGATAATGATGACCACGTTAGAGATAGTAACCTGAGTTTTAGAAATCAAGCGATTTCGAAATGTGGTAAGAGTTCGAGTGTACGATAGCCTCGTGGATCGCATACTGCCCGATACCATCTGTTGAGTCGCGGAGTGACACTAGAACTCGCGCAAAGTGACAAAAGTGGTATCACGACGAGTAAAGGAGAAGCGAGCATGTATTGCGGCAGAGATGTGACCATTTCTTTTGTTTGGAAAAAGTGTGGAGGAAGTATATTTTAGACCGGAGAGAGTGTTTGTGGTGATGTTAGAGGTGATTCCTCGTGGACTTGGATGTAAGTATTTTGCGCAGCTTGTTTCGTGGGCCATTTGGGCGTGGATTGTTCTCGTAAGCATAGTAGTGAAGACTATACCGCGCGTTTGTTTTGGGACTTAGAAGGAACATTCGACGAATGTTTCTACGAGGGGAGAATGTTATACCGTATTTCCAGTATGCACGTGGGGACGCACGTAGAAAATTTGAACTTTTACATAGGCTTGGCGAATTAACTTTGTTCACAACACCCGCTTAGAGTCGTTTCGACTAAACGCTTCCACACTTTCGTAGGGTAAATTACGGCTATGTCATTTTTATTTTTGCGGATTTTTCCAGAGACGAAACATTTTGGACCAACAAGAGGCGACACTTGTCACCCTCTCATTGGAACACCTCGCGGTAATGGTGGTGGCCGAAAGTGTGGCCTTTGTGGTCAAGCGGTTGGTAGGATATTTTTGTGTTAGTTGGCTAGTGTGCACTTGGCAAGATCTTGCCCTACACTTGCCTTGCACTTGGCAAGATCTTGGCCATTGGTTGGCCTCGCTTGTCCTATAAATACCCTCTCCCTTCAAGACTTCTTCATCCATAAATTTGCCTAAGTCTTGAAAGCCTCTTTCTCCTCATGAGGCCTTAGCCGAGAGCCCTCTCCCTCGTCGAGTCCCCAGTGGGGGTAGGCCGAGGGCAGACACCCCTCCTCGGGTGCTAGCCTGGGTACCCCTAGCCTAGTAGTTTCGTATAAATACCCCTCTTGTTAGAAATACTCTCAAAAGTATTGTTATAATGCCCAAATTACCTTAGCCATATACCTTGTAGTATTCTAAGGTTATACCTTTACAAAAAGCCCGCTTATACTATTATACTTCCCCACAATACAAAACCGAACCCTAAGTAAATCTTCACCCGTAGTTGAAGTTATAAGTAGAAGTTGGTTAGAACTTCAAGGGTTGTTTGAGCTGGCCTGAGCGCACTGAGTAGAGCTAAACCTTGCTCAGATCGACATTTAAACTCGGATAATTATGGGCTTATCGAGGTAATTATCTTGCTTCTATTGTAATTGGAAATTACATGTTGTTAGATTATATAGTTGAAGTATACTATATATAAGATCGAACGTTGTTATCGCAATGTCTTTTGACTTAAGCTCAATAATAAGAAACCTTTTCGAAAGAAGAGTACCGAATCAGAATTACATAGATCAGACATGAGAGACTTGTGTAGCTTTTCCGGGTAGAATTGTGCACGTCCGATTAGACGTATAACCCCCCGGTTGGCTTGGTAGCCGCCCCAATAGAGAGAGATTTACGCTGTCATGGGGAGGTCGCCGAATTTTCGTAGAGAATGTTCTACGATTAGACCTAAATGTTAATAAGTCACTTGTGGCCTTATAGGTCAAGTACTACGATGGCGCGATCTACTTGGCTTAGGAGTAGCCGACGGTTGGAGGTACTGAGCGCTTTTGCTATTAGTCGATACTGCCGCGAGGTATGTGAACCTCTTCCTATCTCTTCTAGCATGATATGTGTGAACTATGTAGTACGCAGACGCATACGTGCTAAATGTATTTGATTGGTTTAAAACATAAAGTGTTATAACGGCTTTATGGGAAGTTGGTTATAACACTTTATGTTGGTAAGAAAATACTTGTGGTTTTAAAAGGTAATCGATTTGAACTATAATCGGCTTGTTATGTGTTAATAAAGAACTTGAAGTATTTCAAAAGATTTTTGAATCATTTTGAAAGAAGAGGTAATACTTGATTTTTTTGAAAACTTAAGAGTTATACTAGCTTTATGGAAAGTTAGGTATAACGCTTAAGAATGTTTTATCGATTTTGGAAATCGAATGTGTATCGACAAACCATCGCAAATACATTAAAGGAAATGTTTTAATAATTAAGTATTATTAAAACCAGAGAAACTTCCATCCGCATGTAAGCTAAGATGAGATAAAATGATATTTTCTAGATCATGGTCATTGACTAAGATTGTTATAAACAAGAATATCCTACTCACATATAAGGCTTATGTTTCTCGATTGTTTAAAGGAGAATTATATTCTTAAATGATTAAGACTATGAACTACTAAACCTTTCTAAAATGAGAAACTTGAACATTGGAAATTAGGCAAACTTGAACATTGGAAAAGAATGTTGCTACTTGATTTTACAAAGAGAAGTAATTGATTTACTTTAAAAAGATAATCACTCTATTGTTATATACTACGTATTGTGTGACTTTTGTGAAAGTAACATATCTTTAAAGAGTTATTGTATAAAGTACTTTGGGGATAAAACCCGATCTCGTTAATCATATAGTAGAAAGTACCTTATGTGAATAACTTGATTGTATTGGTTTGTGATAGCCTTGTAATACCTTCGTGTTGATTTGATAAGTAATCATATTAGGATGCTACGTGTGTTAGTATTCGTGATGTTTGTGTAAAGGGGTTTTCCTCGATTGTGCTTATGTTGTTTAAACGATAAATCGTTATGTTGGTATTATACCACTCACCGTGTTTCCGGTTAAGCTACCCGACGCGGGTAGACTCAGCGATGCGGGACCATGATTCGAGAATACCTCACGCGGGTCCCGGGCCTATGCGGAGCTACGAGTTCCGTGTTAGTGTGCGGCCTTTATGGTCACGCGGTCCATGTGGGCTACGCGATCGCGAGTCCGTGACGACGCCGGAGTAGCTACCTCGACGCGGTTATACCTCACGCGCCTATGATTGGCCTACGCGAGTCGCGGAGTTCTGTGGCTAGACGCGCACATTTGATATCATGCGGCGATCAGCCTTTGATCATGTGACGTTCAGACAGATATCATGATACGCTTTATGACCTTGTTAGCATCGCGGTGTTAGTAGTCGGCCATGCCTTCGCACTTACCCTGCATCGCTTTTTATTTGGACACGTGGGACTGCTGTTCATGTGTATTTCGTGCTTTTCTATCATCGATCAGGCGGTGAGAAGGTATTCCACAGGCATGATTGGTGTTGTGGGCGTGAGACCCATTGTTATATCGAGTGATGACTTTGAGGCGCGAGTCCCGACTAGACATGATCGCTTATTTATCAGGAATCGTAGTTTGGTTATCATACATGTCTCCCGCCAGATAGACTATTATGATTTCATTTACGTGATTTTCGCCACATACTTGGTACTGCATCGACCTCCTTCGGGCCGCGTCATGCCGCAGTCGAGGTACACGATTGTTGATCCTCGCCTTAGGGTCACATTCAGCGTTTGGGAAAGCTCCGCTTCTCCGAGGCTTATTCGTATAGTCCCCTTGTTGTAGGTGCTTACATTCGTGGTATGACGGCCCCGTCCCCGCCATTGTTGTCATATCATTCGTAGGTCTCAGTAGTATCGCTGCAGGCGTGGTTTGTAAAAGGATTAAACTGTTCATTTGGAAAGAGTTGTTATTTATATATACTGACGGTAATCGTTTTTGGTTAGCCTGTCTTCTTATTTCACTGTCTTCTTACATTGATTTCATGTATGTGTTTTATGTTCCGCTGATTACTCTGATGTTGTATCACTAGGGTGCCCGGTAAGGCACGATCCACTGCCCGGTTCGGTCGTGACACTTACAAAGGTGTAATCGACGGCGCACGAGTTACTCCCGATAAGGGACATCCTCTAAGAGGTCGTGAAGTTGCTCAACTTCTCATCATGCTTTGTACAAAGCGATAAGACTCTGATTCCATCATGAATCGGTCGATGCAAGTTTTCTTAGAGGATTTTGCAAAGACACACCATGCACATTCACTTGTGGCTTTGGTGTTCTTCAGATCTGATGTCCAGTTTGCATCACTGTGTTCTCCTAGAACCGCTGTGTCACGACCCGACTCCGGGCCCACGACTGGTGCCCTACCTGGGCACCCTTCTAAACATACAATACAAAATAACTGCGGAAGATAAGTAACACATTTTTTTAAAAAAAACCCAAGGCAAAGCCGATAAGGCTGCCATAATATAAATCACCCAAAAGGCTTACACTATCCAATAATGTAATTACAATTCTAACCAGTCTAGCCCACATGTGAATATAGACCTCCAAGATTTTGGACCAATACTATGACGGGACAAGGCCCCGCCGTACCCCTGAATATACATAGCCATTATGACAAGCTCCAGAACATTGGAGCCATCTCAAAATGCTGAACCAGGATCCTAAGCCACGGATCCACAACTGTGTACCTAAACCTGCGGACATGAACGCAGCCCTCGGGGTCAGATAACAAAAATTTAATATGGAACGGAAATAAGGTACAGTAAACAAATCATAACTGTACAAAAGAATGACAGGGGCAAGTATATAAACAAAATAAATACCAGATCCTACCGTGTCATTACAATCTCGTGAACTTAATCACACCTTATTATCTTTTCCCATTTTCAATAAGAGTTATAGTCAAATTCTTACGTACATACTTAGAAAAAATCATCAAGTTCATAACCATATAACTTACTTATCTTTCATAACATAATCCGGCCCTTTATGGAGAGACGCCTATACTTCCCGGCCCAATCTGGGACGCGATAAAGTCACATAAGTCTGCCCATAAAGGTATACTGCCCGGCCCAATCTGGGACGCGATAAAATCACATAAGTCTACCCATAAAGGTATACTGCCCGGCCCATTCTGGGACGCGATAAAGTCACATAAATCTGCCCATAAAGGTATACTGCATAAAAATAGGAAGCTTATGATCAACTTAAGGCCACCTGCCTATAGTATCATTTGGCAATCCTACTCCTGAGACTATTTCACCCGCATAGGTCCTGTGGACCCGCAATGAGGTCATCCGCCTCGCATGGGACTATTTCACCCGCAATGGCCCGGTGGGCCCGCAATGAGTACAAACGCCGCACTCGCATCATGGGTAGCAAATCCATGGAATAAGTAGTAGCCCGGGGGTTTACCCCGTAAGAATTACATAACCTAGCTCAACCGGCTATCATACATAACATAAGCACTACCGGCTTATCATACATAACATAAGCACTACCGGCTTATCATACATAACATAAGCACTACCGGCTTATCATACATAACATAAGCAAGTTAAGAAATACCCTAACTTCTTATTAACCTTATTTATATACACTCTCATTTTAGTTTACTTAAGGTACTAACATGTCATTATAAAATCCGGAAATTTAACCCAAAGTACTACGTACTTCCATTCTTTTCAAAAGACTCCTTTTCATATAAAATACCAAGATACTAACACCGTAGTATCACGACATGTCTACATTTCAAACAAGTCACTATATTCTTAGAAATACATTTCTAGGCTTCTAAAATCAAGTGACCCTTACTTTAGAACTTTTAAGCAATTGATACTGTTATACCCCGTATTTCCAGAGTATGTACGTGAGGACGTACGTACGAAAGTTTAAATCTTAAGTTAGGCAAGGGTCGAAATTTGTGCACAACCCCCGAAAAGAATTGTTTTTCGACGAAACGTTTTCCGGAACTTGCGAAGAGAAAATTACGGTTGCGACTTTAATAATTTTTGCGGATTTTTCCGAGAGATGAAATATTTTGGACCAACGAGAGGGCGACACTTGTCACCCCAGTGCCGCGGCCTGTGGCCGATTCACGGCACGTTCTTGGCATGTTTTAAGGCCTAAACCATGGGTCAATGTTTGTGAGTGATTTGTGAGTAGTGTTATACCCGTAGTTGCGGTGGTATGTATGTGAGGACGCACGCATTTGCGAGTACGGCAGAAATTTTGAAAAGAAAGAAAGATGTGAGTTTTCGACGGAAAAGTTTCCGGTTATTTGTGAAGAAAAAGGTTCGTTAATGGGAATTGGATTCCCAGATTTGGTATTTGGACTTCATAGATTATATTAGAATTTTGAGATTTTATTTTCGGAAATGGTCACGTGGGGCCCACGGGAGAAATTTACGGTTTTGTGGAGCCCGCTTTGTTTTTGAGATTTCCGGTATTTTGGATATTTTCGGAAGACGAAATATTCTGGGCGAATCGGGGGGCGACACGTGTCACCCCCATGTGGCACCCTTGGCCGAAATATTTATCAGGCACAACACCCGATTAGAGTCGTTGTTCACGAAACGATTCACTACGCTGACGACGGGAAAATTCCGGCTCTGTCATTTAGTAATTTTGCGAACTTTTCCGAGAGACGGAACGATTTGGACCAACGAGAGGGCAACACTTGGCACCCTCTCGTTGGTGGACGGAAGCGCCAGGCCGAATTGATGGGCAAGTTGTGGTAGATATTTGTGTAGATATTTGTGAGGGATTTGTGGAGTAGGGTTAGGTGCACTTGGCTTGATCTCGCCTTACACTTGTGTAGCACTTGGCTAGATCTTGGCCATTGGTTGGCCTTTGGCTTTGCTATAAATACCCTCCTCGAAGACTTATTCATTCACTCCTCACTTTGTCTAAGTCTTGAAATCCCTCCTCTCCTTGTTGTTGCTCTCGCCCAACTCCCTTCTCCCTTAGAAAGAGGCCCTGGCCGAGAACACCCCTCCCCTAGCCTAGTTGTGCTAGCCGAGCCTACCCCCTTGGTAGAAAGTTGTCTTCCAAGTATTGTTATAATGCCCAAAATACCTTAGCCTCAGACCTTGTAGTATTCCAAAGATACCTCTTTACGTAGAGTCAGAAAATACTACCTTTTGTCCTTTTAGTCTCAAACCGAAACCCTAAGGAAATCTTCATAGTTGGTTGAAGTATGTGAGTAGAAGTTGGTTAGAACTTCTAAGGGTTGTTTGGAGTGGTTTGAGCGCGTGGAGTGGAGCTAAACCTTGCTCGTGAGCGACATTAAACTCGGATAATTTTGGGCTTATCGAGGTAATTATCTTGTCCTCTATTGTAATTGGAAATTACATGTTTGTTAGTATATAGTTGAAGTATACTATATATGGAACTATACTTAGTATTCGCAATGTCTTTTGACTTAAGCCCAAGAATAAAGAATCGAATCAATCAGTATTTACATAGGATCAGACATGGTAGACTTGTGTAGTACATCGAGTAGAATTGTACACGTCCGGTAGGCGTGTAAACCCCTTGGTTGGCTTGTAGCGGCCTCGATAGAGAGGAGATTTACGCTGTTGTGGGGAGGTCTTCGAATTTTCTATAGAAAGATAGAAAACTTGTGTTTTGGGGTTAATAGACGTTTGTGACCTTTATAGGTGAAAGTACTAAGAGTAGCGATTCTACTCGAGGAGTGGAAAGTGGCTAGTGCGTTGTAGTACTTGAGCATTTTGCTTATTGTCGATAAATCGTCGCGAGGTATGTGAACCTCTTCCTATCTCTTCTAGCATGATATGTGTGAACTATGTAGACGCAGACGATACGTGCTAAGTGATTTGGTTGGTTTAAAACATAGGGTGTTATAATAGCTTTATGGGAAGTTAGTTATAACGACCTTATGTAGTGAAAATGGTTTATCGATGTTAGAAGTTAAGAGACTTGATCTTATAAGATAAGAGACTTAACTTATTTGTTTTAATGTGAATGTTGTGTGAAACCTCATTCGTGAGTAATGAGTACTTGGTTTTAAAGGAATAATGTTTTACCGATTTCGAAATCGAATGTGTATCGGCTGCACCAACTGCGGCGTTAATAAAGGAAAATGTATTGAATAATGATGTGTTGTATTAAAACCAGAAACCTCCATCCGCATAGAAGCTAAGATGAGACAAAATGATATTACATTTTCTAGATCATGGTCATTGTAATAAGATCGTTATAAACAAGAATAAACTACTCACATATATGACATATGTTACTCAATTGTTCTAAAAAGGAATCAGTGATTAAGTTTGGGAACTATGAAACCATTTGAAAATAAGCTTGAGTAATTGAAACTAGGCAACCGAACTTAGGAAAGGAATGTTGTTACTTGATTTTGAAAAGGAAGATGGGTTGGTCATTCTAATACTACGTATCGGGTGACTTTTATAAAAGTAATGGATCTCTTTTAAAAGAACTTAACGTATGTAGTACTTTGGGGTTAAAACCCGACTTTGGCATAAAATGAAAGTACTTTGAGTTGTGTGAAACTTGCCTATGCTTGTTGTTGTGAAACTTGCCTATGCTTGTGATGATAGTCTTTATTGTACAAACGTTGTGTTTCGTGTTACCGCGTCTCGATAGAGGTCGGTTGATCGTTGAGAACTTACTGACGCGTCAGCGATGACGAGAAATTCCACCGCACGCCTCGCTGATAGTATTATTGTTGTTAATCGCTTTGGACATACCGACACGATGCGTAGCGCACGCATGCTTCCATTTTAGTTAAGGTCTTGTGGTTAATCGCTTTGGATATATCGACACGATCGTAGCGCACGTATGTTTCCATTTGATTATCGCCTTGTGATTTCCGGACATACCGACACGATGCGTAGCGCACGTATCGTCCATTTGGAATGCTGTCCTATTGTTTCTTGGACATATCGACACGACGCGTAGCGCGGGTATCGTCCATTTGGAATGTTGTCTTATTGTTTCCTTCGACATACCGACACGACGCGTAGCGCACGTATGCTTCCATTTGGATTCTTGTCTTGTTGTTGAGGTCACATGGACATGTCTACACCGATGCAGAATTCCGGCATGTGGCCGGGACATTGGTATTATTGTTGCATCATGGACATGTCTACACCGGCGCGATTCCGGCACGCGCCATAATGCGAACTCGATTGATGTTGTGGCGTGAGACCCATAGTTATATTGGAGTGATGATCGCTTTATGTTGTGAATCGTAGTTTGGTTATCATACATGTCTCCCGCTTTATATAGACTAGTATGATTTCATTTACTGATTGTATGATTTCACATACTTGGTACTGTTATCGACCTCCTTCGGCTGCGTCACGCCGCAGTAGGTACATCGATCGTGGATCCTCGCCATGGATCACGCCAACAGATTGAAGCTCCGTTTCTCCGAGGCTTATCTTTTAGTAGTGTTCTCGAGTTGTAGGTTCTTGTACATTCGTGGTATGGCGGGCCCCGTCGCCATAGTCATTGTATATCTTAGGTGCAGAGTATCGCTGGCGGGGTTGTAAAAGGATTAAACTGCTCGTGTTTTATGTATATCGAAGGCAACTGCTTTTGGTTGGCCTGTTTATTTATTATATCCCTTGTTAAATGACTCATGTTTTATGTTCGCTGATTTTCTCCGATGTATGTATCACTAGGGTGCCTGTAAGGCACGATGAACGCCCCTGAACGGTCGTTACAAAAGTGGTATCGAGCGATTAATCCTCGGAAAGTGTCTACGCACCGTGTCTAGTAGAGTCTTGATTATCGATGTGTTGTGCACCACATCTATAATCGAGGTCGCAGAGACATTTAGGATTGGTTTCCATTCTTCTCATTCCGAGATCGTGCCTTAGAGTCAGTTGTAAGTTGTACTCTCCGACGTATCTCGCTTTTACGATTATGCCTCCGCTAAGGCAACCAGAGCCCGAAGGCAAGGCAGCGAGGTGCCGCTAGTGAGATACAGAGGAGTACGAGGGCGCAGCCCGCATAAGACTCGAGGTTGTGCTTGACGGCGGTTTCGCGACGCCGCCAAAGACCAGAGAGTTTAGAGCCGCAGCGATGGGCGATGAGACTACAAGACTGAGCCTCCATCCCACACCGAGCAGGGAGATGGGTCGCGAGATGGCCCGATTATTGGCCGTTGTGGCCGATATGAGGACAGCCGACGATGCAGCGATCCGCCCAGAGCACCAGCCGTTCACCCCGAGCAGATAGTTTGAGGCTACGGACTTTACGAGTTGTAGCCCGCGAGTTTTATGGGTCGAGGCACGAGGATGATCCGCAGGAGTTCATCCGGCGATTCTGGATCATGCGGGTGATCAAGGCTTCGTAAACCGAGTCTGTGACCTTTGGTTCGCATCGGCCGCGTGATACCGCCGTCGATTGGTTTGATTCATGGAGCTTTCGGGAGAGCATGCACTCCAGCAGTATGGGATGAGTTTTCGTGGGCTTTCTCACGCACTTCTTGCCTCCGCAGATGAGGGCACGGCCGGAAACGATTTTTGTTACTAAGGCAGAGGCGACCGTCCGTGAGTACAATGTCGAGTTCGATTCTTTGCTCGATATGTCCTGCGCTAGTCAGAGATATGGAGGATAGGTGCATCGCTACGTCACGGGCTTGATGATTATATGGCGAATCTTGTGCGGGTGTTTCTCTTCACCGCATGGACATTGCCCGCATGCAGCTCATGCGCCAGGATGTGAGGCACGGAGGGTCGACGGAATGACTGGATCAGCGAAGAGGCCGTGACGGGCAGGTCCTTTGGTGGTTTTCGAGGCGGACCGCCTCAGCAGCAGGCTAGTTATATACCCCCACCGGTACAGAGTAGTCCTCCACCGTCTTCAGGAGCAGGTCAGGGCTCCAAGGGTTGATTTTCAGAGCGGGGTGTTAACGGTGAAGCCACCCCTACCTCGTTGTGACCATTGTGGTAGACTCTATTTTGGAGAGTGTCGTGCTAGATTGGGAGTTTGTTTTACATGCGGCCAGCAGGGCCATTTTGCGAGGAACTGTCAGACCAAGGAAGCGGATGTTACGACTCACCTTCGGATCTGTGGGTGGTTCATCACCTTTCATACATGCCTGCCGCAGGCGTGCCTATGATTAGAGTGGAGCGGTAGCTTTGTATATCCTTAACCCTCAGAGTTTTGGTATCTGGTTATGATGGTCTCATTATTGTGCTATGTACGGATAGCATTGTGATATGTGTGAGTTAGAATGTATGGTTAGTTGGGAGGATACGTATGGGTACGGTAAGTGTGAACCTTAGACTATGTCACGTGAGACCTTAGGGGTAAGGTCGTCTTGAGTTAAAGATTTATTTTTGACCCTTATCAGAGTAGTAGTATGCGTGGGATTTATTTGTGTGATAAGTCCACGGTAGTGTGAGATGGAAGTGGTAGCTTTCATGATGTGAATTAGTAAGATTGTTTCGGATCGGAACAAGAGTTTGGCGCGTTGGGGGTCGCGAGGACCATTTGCGGTCAACCAGTAACCCGGTTTGGGGTAAGTCGATTCTGGTGGTCCCGCGGTGGTAGGGTCACGAGGATGCTAGGCCCAAGTTTGTATGATCATCGTATGAGTTCGTGGACGCGTTCGACGAAGCGGTTCGTAAGGCGGAATGGCCTTAAGGAAGTTTGAGGTTAGTAAGATGACCAAGTTTGAGGTAGTGACTCCGGAGATTTTCGAACTAAGTAATGACCAAGTATGGTACGTCTTGGGAGAGTTCTAGTGTTCGAGAAGGGTACAACGAGTAAGGGAGGAAGATAACGTGTGTTATTTCGTGCCAGTGTGGCGTTGACAACTTGTTAGAGGAACTTCATCGATATCCGTCTTGAGAAGGAACATTCGGACGAATGTTTCTAAGGAGGAGAATGTTATACCCGTAGTTGCGGGGTATGTATGTGAGGACGCACGACGAGTGCAGTGAAATTTTGAAAAGAAAGAAAGATGTGAGTTTTCACGGAAAAGTTTCGGTTATTTGTGAAGAAAAAGGTTCGTTAATGGGAATTGGATTCCCAGATTTGGTATTTGGACTTCATAGATTATATTAGAATTTTGAGATTTTATTTTGGAAATGGTCACGTGGGCCCACGGAGAAATTCTGATTGTGGAGCCCGCTTTGTTTTTGAGATTTCCGGTATTTTGGATATTTTCGGAAGACGAAATATTCTGGGCGAATCGGGGGGCGACACGTGTCACCCCCATGTGGCACCCTTGGCCGAAATATTTATTGTGCACAACACACGACAGAGTCGTTTTCGACTAAACGTTTTGCTAAGCTACGAAGGAAAATTCGGCTATGTCATTTAGTATTTTTGCGAATTTTTCCGACAGACGGAACGTTTTGGACCAACGAGAGGGCAACACTTGGCACCCTCTCGTTGTTGGACTTGAAGCGCCAGTAAGGCGAATTGATGGGCAAGTTGTGGTAGATATTTGTGTAGATATTTGTGAGGGATTTGTGGAGTAGGGTTAGGGTGCACTTGGCTTGATCTTGGCCTTACACTTGTGTAGCACTTGGCTAGATCTTGGCCATTGGTTGGCCTTTGGCTTTGCTATAAATACCTCCTTGTGAAGACTTATTCATTCACCTCACTTTGTCTAAGTCTTGAAATCCTCCTCTCCTTGTTGTTGCTCTCGTCCAACTCCCTTCTCCCCTGAGAAAGAGGCCCTGTGCCGAGAACACCCCCCTCCCCCTAGACTAGTTGTGCTAGGCGACACTACCCCCCCCCCGTTGGTAGAAAGTTGTCTTCCAAGTATTGTTATAATGCCCAAAATACCTGAGCCTTGTACCTTGTATTATTCCAAAGATACCTCTTTACGTAGAGTCAGGAATACTACCTTTTGTCCTTTAGTCTCAAACCGAAACCCTAAGGAAATCTTCATAGTTGGTTGAAGTATGTGAGTAGAAGTTGGTTAGAACTTCTAAGGGTTGTTTGGAGTGGTTTGAGCGCGTGGAGTGGAGCTAAACCTTGCTCGGGAGCGACATTAAACTCGGATAATTTTGGGCTTATCGAGGTAATTATCTTGTCTCTATTGTAATTGGAAATTACATGTTTGTTAGAGTATATAGTTGAAGTATACTATATATGGAACTATACTTAGTATTCGGCAATGTCTTTTGACTTAAGCACAAGAATAAAGAATCGAATCGAATCAGATTTACATAGGATGTATTGCAGACTTGTGTAAGACATCGAGTAGAATTGTACACGCCCGGTAGGCGTGTAAACCCCCTTGGTTGGCTTGGTAGCCACTCGATAGAGGAGAGAGATTTACGCTGTTATTGGGGAGGTCTTGCCAATTTTCTATAGAAAGATAGAAAACTTGTGTTTTGGGGTTAATAGACGTTTGTGACCTTTATAGGTGAAAGTACTAAGAGTAGCGTATTCTACTCGAGGAGGAAAGGGCTAGCAAGGTTGTAGTACTTGGAGCATTTTGCTTATTGTCGATAAATCGTCGCGAGGTATGTGAACCTCTTCCTATCTCTTCTAGCATGATATGTGTGAACTATGTAGTACGTAGACGCATACGTGCTAAGTGATTTGGTTGGTTTAAAACATAGGGTGTTATAATAGCTTTATGGGAAGTTAGTTATAACGACCTTATGTAGTGAAAATGGTTTCTTGATGTTAGAAGTTAAGAGACTTGATCTTATAAGATAAGAGACTTAACTTATTTGTTTTAATGTGAATGTTGTGTGAAACCTCATTCGTGAGTAATGAGTACTTGGTTTTAAAGGAATAATGTTTCACCGATTTGGAAATCGAATGTGTATCGAGCACCAACTGCGGCGTTAATAAAGGAAAATGTATTGAATAATGATGTGTTGTATTAAAACCGTAGAAACCTCCATCCGCATGAAGCTAAGATGAGACAAAATGATATTACATTTTCTAGATCATGGTCATTGTAATAAGATCGTTATAAACAAGAATAAACTACTCACATATATGACATATGTTACTCAATTGTTCTAAAAGGAATCAAGTGATTAAGTTTGGGAACTATGAAACCATTTGAAAATAAGAAGCTTGAGTAATGAAACTAGGCAAACTGGAACTTAGGAAAGGAATGTTGTTACTTGATTTTGAAAAGGAAGATGGGTTGGTCATTCTAATACTACGGGTATCGGGTGACTTTTATAAAAGTAATGGATCTCTTTTAAAAGAACTTAACGTATGTAGTACTTTGGGGTTAAAAACCCGGACTTTGGCATAAAATGAAAGTACTTTGAGTTGTGTGAAACTTGCCTATGCTTGTTGTTGTGAAACTTGCCTATGCTTGTGATGATAGTCTTTATTGTACAAACGTTGTGTTTCTGTGTTACCGCGTCTCTCGATAGAGGGTCGGTTGACTGGTTGAGAACTTACTTGGGCGTCAGCGATGTGGAGAAATTCCGCACGCTTCGCTGATAGTATTATTGTTGTTAATCGCTTTGGACATACCGACACGATCGTAGCGCACGTATGCTTCCATTTTGGTTAAGGTCTTGTGGTTAATCGCTTTGGATATCTCGACACGACGCGTAGCGCACGTATGTTTCCATTTTGATTATCGCCTTGTGATTTCTTGGACATACCGACACGACGCGTAGCGCGGGTATGCGTCCATTTGGAATCTGTCTATTGTTTTCCTTTGGACATACCGACACGATGCGTAGCGCACGGGTATGAGCCCATTTGGAAAGTTGTCTAAGTGATTCCCTTTGGACATACTGACACGATGAGTAGCGCACGGGTATGCTTCCATTTGGATTTCTGGCTGGTTGTTGAGGTCACATGGACATGTCTACACCGGCGCAGCTCCGGGCATGTGGCCATGGGACATTGGTATTATTGTTGCATCATGGACATGTCTACACCGTCGCGATTCGGGCATGCGGCCATAATGCGAACTCGATTGATGTTGTGGGCGTGAGACCCATAGTTATATTGGAGTGATGATCGTTTTATGTTGTGAATCGTAGTTTGGTTATCATACATGTCTCCCGCTTTATATAGACTAGTATGATTTCATTCTGATATTATGCATTTCACATACTTGGTACTGTTATCGACCTCCTTTCGGGGCCGCGTCATGCCGCAGTAGGTACATCGCCGTGGATCCTCGCCATAGGATCACAGCCAACAGATTTGAAGCTCCGTTTCTCGAGGCTTATCTTTGTAGGTGTTCCTCGAGTTGTAGGTTCTTGTACATTCGTGGTATGGCGGCCCTGTCCGTCATAGTCGTTGTATATCTTAGAGGTCTGTAGTTGTGGCGGGGTTGTAAAAGGATTAAACTGTTCAGGTTTTATGTATATACTGAAGGCAACTGTTTTTGGTTGGCCTGTTTATTTATTATATCCCTTGTTAAATGACTCATGTTTTATGTTCCGCTGATTTTCTCTGATGTATGTATCACTAGGGTGCCCAGGGTAAGGCACCAGTAACGGGCCCCGGAACGGGTCGTTACAAAGAGATAGGGTGCACTTGTGCAAATCCACACACTCCACTTGCCCTCCACTTGCCTTCATCTTGGCCCTTGAAGGCCCTATAAATACCCCCCTTAGTTGAAGACTTTCTTCATCCCTCAAACACTTTCTAAGTCTTGAAATCCCCCTCCCCTCTTCTTGTTGCTCTCGTCCAAGAGCACCCCTCCCCCTTTGAGAAGCCTTGGCCGAAACCCCCCCTTCTCTAGTGGTGCTAGCCGAAAGTACCCCCCCTCTCTTGAGTTGTTCTCGTAAAATACCCCCCCCCCCCCTTGGTAGAAAAGTATTCTCCAAGTATTGTTACTATTCCAAAATACCTTAGCCTTATACCTTGTAGTATTCCAAAGTTACCTCTATACGTAGAGCCCGGAAATACTACCTTATGTCCTTTTTGTCTCAAAACGAAACCCTAAGGAAAATCTTCATAGTTGGTTGAAATAATAAGTAGAAGTTGTTTGGGAACTTCTAAGGGTTGTTTGGAGCGGGTTGGAGCGCCCAGAGTAGGAGCTAAACGTTGCTCAGGATCGACATTAAATCTTGGATAATTTTGGGCTTATCGAGGTAAATATCTTGTCCCCCTATTGTATTTAGAAGTTTGCATACTGTTGTAGTATAAGAATTAAGTATAAGTTATATACAAGGAAGGTATATAAGAAGAGAATTGAACTGTAATAGAAGGATATTACAGAAGAGAATTAAACTGAAATCACGTCAGAAGAATATTAAAGAAGTTTGAATCAGATTTACATGGGATCAGATTCTGAGACTTGTGTAGTTTAACGGTAGGAAGTGCTGCCCGATTTTCCGTAGATTAGTGAACCCTCTGCTTAGAATATTCTACAGAGTAGTCTAGACATTGATAGACTTGTATAACCGTTATAGGTTGAAGTACTGCGAGTAGCGTGTTCTACTTGAAAGGTGGGCAAGGCTAGCCGGGTTTATAGCGGTGGAGCGTTTTGCTAATAGTCGATAATCGTCGCGAGGTATGTGATCCTTCCTATCCTCTTGAGCATGATATTTTAAAAGAATATGTATAGTGCGGTGAGCGTCGTGTGTTAAGCGAACGTGGTTTTATCGCGATGTCTTTTGACTTGAGTCTAAATAATAAGAATCTTGAAGTATTTCAAAAGAATTAAGAACCGTTTTTGAAAGAAGAGTAATACTTGGTTTTAAAGCTTAAGAGTTATACTAGCTTTATGGGAAGTTAGGTATAACGACTTAAGAGAGATAAAAGGCAGTTTACTTAATTGTTTATGAGCCTTATATTGATTTCAGAAATCAGAATAAGTATCGAACAGACCACAGCAGCGCTAATAAAGGGAAATGTATTGACTAAGTAAGTATTATAAAAACCAGTAGAAACCTCCATCTGCATAGAAGCTAAGATGAGACAAAATGATATTACATTTCCCAGATCATGGCTGCTTTAATAAGATTGTTATAAACAAGAATAACCTACTCACACATAAGACATATGTTTCTCAAATTGTTTTAAAGGAGAATTATATTATTAAGTGATTAAGACTATGAACTACTGAAACCTTTGAAAATGAGAAACTTGAGCATTTGAAATTAGGCAAACTTGAAACGTTTTTGGAAAAGAATGTTGTTACTTGATTTTACAAAGGGAAGTGTTTTGGTTTACTTAAAAGGATAGTCACTCTATTTTTATACTACGGGTATTGTGTGACTTTTGTGAAAGAAACGGATCTTTTAAAGAGTTAATGTATGAAGTACTTTGGGGATAAAAACCCGAACTTGTTAACATAAAGTAGAAAGTACCTTGTGTGAATAACTTGACTGTGTTGGTTTGTCATAGCCTTGTAATACTTTCTTATTGATTTGATAAGTAAACATGTTTAGGATCTACGTGTTAGTATCATGATGTTTGTGTAAAGGGTTTCTCGATTGTGCTTATGTTGTTTAACGATAAGCCGTTATGATAGTATTGTACCACTCACCTCTTGACATGATACCGGGGTTGTCGCCTCCGACGCGGGTATACCTCGTGCACCGGGGACTATGATTCGAGAATACCTCATGCGGGTCGGTGGGCCTATGCGGAGCTACGAGTTCGGTGTTAGTGTGCGGTCTATATGGCCATGCGGTCTATGTGGCCATGCGGACCACGGTCGGGGCGATGCCGGAGTAGCTACCTCGATGCGGAATACCTACGTGCGTGCGTGTGTGGCCTACGCGAGTGCGGAAGTTCGAGGATTTGACGCGCACATTGATACCGGCGAGTGGCCCGCCGATCATATGGCGCGGCAGAAAAGACCTTGTGATACGCTTTTATGACATTGTTGGTACCGTGGTTTTTAGTAGTCGGATATGCCTTCGCATTTACTCCCAGACGGTTTTATTATGACACGCGTGGGACCCGTGTTCATGTGTATTCCTTGGTGCTTTTATATCATAGATCGGCGGTGAGGAAGGTATTCCACGGGCATGATTGATGTTGTGGGCGTGAGACCCATAGTTATATTTGAGTGATGACTTTGAGGCGTGAGTCACGACTTGACATATCGCTTATTTATTGTGGAATCGTAGTTTGGTTATCATACATGTCTCGCTTTATATAGACTACTATGATTTCATTTACGATTTTCGATTTCACATACTTGGTACTGTTGCATCGACCTCCTGGGCCGCGTTCACGCCGCAGTAGAGGTACACGATCGTCGATCCTCGCTCTTAGGATCAGGTTCAGCGTTTTGGGAAGCTCCATTTCTCGAGGCTTATCTTTGGTATAGTCCTGTCATTGTAGGTACTTACATTCGTGGGTATGGCGACCTGTCCGTCGTTGTTATTATAAAACTCTTAGAAGTGCAGAGTAATCTTTAGGCGAGTTTGTAAAAGGGGATGTAACTGTTCAAGTGTATGTTTATATATGCCGAAAGGCAACTTTTCGCAGATAAACTGTTTCACACTTCATTTTGTTTCATGTTTTGTTTTATATTCCGCTGATTACTCTGATGTATGTCTACTTGGGTGCCCGGGTAAGGCACCAGTCACGGGCCCCGGAACGGGTCGTGACAAAAGTGGTATCAGAGCAGTTAATCCTCGGAAAGTGTCTACAGACCGTATCTAGTAGAGTCTTGATTATCGGTGTGTTGTGCACCACACCAATAATCAGGAGGCTATAGGATATTTAGGATTGGTTTCCATTATTCTCACTCTGAGATCGTGCCTTAGAGCTGTGTTACAAGTCGGACCCCTCTAACGTATTTCTTTCCCTTACCAGTTATGCCTCCGCGTAAGGCAACCTGGGCCCAGAAGGGCAAGGCAGCCGAGGGAGCTGCGAGTAGAGTACAAAGGGTTATGAGGGCACAGGCCCGATCATCACCTAGGGTGGTGCTTCATTCGGGGAGTTCCGCGACGACGCCAGTCCCAGCAGAGTCTATCGCAGCGGCAGCAGCCTCATCGCGCCATGATATTTGAACCTTCGCCCACGTCGAGCAGGAAGTAGGGATTGCAAAGAGACAACCCTGTTACTAGCTATGGATTTAGCAACCAGAGAGTACATTATGTATCGATTTATCACGGGTCTTGATGATTATCTAAGAGAGGGTTGTGCAAGAGTAGCTCTTGATCGAGGCTTGAGCATGGCTCACAGACAGCTTATGCGAAGCAGCCGAGAAACGTAGGATCGACGGTTAACCAAGATCGTAGAAGAGGGCCGATCGGCAGGGTCCTTTGGTAACTTTCGAGGCGAATCGCCTCACCAGCAGACTAGATATGCGCCTCCGCCAGTGCAGAGTGGTCCTCCACAGGGTTCAGGACGTTCGGGGTATGCAGGAGTTGGTCAGAGCTCCAGGGCTGCTGGTTCGCAGATACACGTAGGTTCGGCCACCGGATTGATTTTCCTCGGTATTCACGATGGCGTGCGCCATCCCGGGGAATGTCGTCTTTTTGTTGGTGCTTGTTTTACCTGCGGCCGTCAGGGTCATGTGTCGAAAGGGTGTCCTAATAGGAGGGATGCAAGTAGGAGGACTCAGCCTACCAGATCAGTTGCGGATTCAGTAGTTCGGAGAGGAATGGGTGTTAGCCAGAGGAGGCCACCCCCACCTCGGTGTGGCCGTTGTGGTAAGTGTCATTGTGGGAAGTGTCGTACTTCTTCAACAACTTGTTATGCTTGCAGCCAGCAGGGCCATTTTGCGAGGAATTGTCCGACCAGAGGTGGCGCGAAAGTAGAGACTCAGCCTTCAGGATCAGTGATCAGTTCATCACCTTTCCTAGCTATGCGCCCAACATGGCAGGATTGATTAGAACGACAAAGGGGAAGTGAAGCAGTAGATACAGGTATATCTTTAACCCTGTAGAGATTAGTATGTAAGATGAGTATATCTTAAGTGTTATGTTCTGATAGCATTGTGCAAAGTGTGATTAGAAATCATGGTTAGTAAAAAGGGTAAGATTGGGGATGAGGAAAGTGTGAGCCTTAGAGTTTTATACGTGGAGACCTTAGAGGCCAGGCCATCTTGAGTAAAAGATTACATTTATGTTTGACCCTTATCGGAGTGCATAGTATACGTGAGATATGTTTGTGTGATAAGTCCCTGAGTGGTATGATATGAAAGAGGGTAGTTGAGCTAAGAAGACCACTAGGTTTTCGTGACTCGATGGTGAGATTGTTCCGGATCGGGGAACAAGAGTTTTTGCCCGATAACGGGTCGGGTTGAGGACCGATCTGTTACACCCCGTAATTTCAGGACATGTTTTAAGAACATAAGTATGAACTCACAAGTGCTAGGATTTGAGACTTGTAAATTTAATCGGAATTATGAAATTGTCGGAAAACGTAAGTGTTGGGACGAATGGGAGGGCGACACGTGTCACCCCCTTACTATGCCTTGGACGATTTTGGCAAGGGCATAAGGGTCATTTGACCTTTGTTGCAAGACAAGTCTTGCAACTTGAGGCTTGATATTATTGACTAAGGTCAAAGGTCCCACAATGGTCTTGATTTTAATTTAAGACTACATCTAAGCCATCCATGTGTTTATATCATAACCCTCCTAGGTGCTTTATATATTACTACTAGTAGAGGGAGAGTTTTACACTTAGAAAAAATTGCAAAAATTGAAGACTACCCCATGGGAGCTCTCGGGTTCCTCTAAGGAAAAGAAGAAAGATTTTCGTTTCTTGTCCATTTGATTCCCCACTTTAAACCAAGGTTCTTAGGTGTGTTGTAAACACATCTCAATAGAAAAATCGTGGAAAAAGATTGTTTTCGGGTTAGTCGCAAACGAAAACCTAAGGGTCTTTCTAGGTTTTGTTTGGAGTTGTGAAGGATAATTGTTGGTGTTGTTCTAAGGGTCTCAACAAGCGGATTGAAGTGTCTTGGAGAGGCTATAAACTACTAAGGAGCGACTTCGGATTGGAGTTGGATTAAGAATCATTGAGGTATAATCTTGTTCTTTGAAAGTATTACAAGATTATTTATTTTGTTATTGTTAGCTTTGTATGTTGCAAGCATGGAGTTGTTATCTTGAGGTTAAGGATTATGGATTGATTATAGCCTTGGAAATCCGAAATGTAATGTAAGCCATGACTAAGTTGAATTACAATTTAATCGTTGTTAGAACCGTCGCATGTCATTGACTTAAGGATTATGGTTATTATAATCAAATGCGACTTGATATCATGTTATGCTACAAATTTGGTTTGAAATGGAAATTGTGAGCCAATTGGGGCATTTAGTTAGTCATTTGTATTGGACTACCTACATATAATTGTGAGCCAATTGGAACATTTAGTTAGTCATTTGTATTGGACTACCTTCTATATAATTGTGAGCCAATTGGGGCTGTTTAGTTAGTCATTTGTATTGGACTACCTTCTATATAATTGTGAGCCAATTGGGGTTGTTTGGTTATTGTATTTTCGGCCTTGAAAAAGGTGGCAAGTGAGTAAAAACAAAGGAGGTGCTGTCAGATTTTTCCGTAGAATATAGAGACTTAACACTTATGATATTCTACGATTGAAGTAAGGCTTTAATAGACCTTGTGAATATTATAGGTTGACATACTACGGGCGGGACTTTGTACTTGGCAAGTGGTTTGACCCGACGAGGTATGTAGAACTTTTTCCTATCTTTTGAGCATGACTAGTTTCGCGTATATAGTACGGTAGACGTACAAGCCTTTGACATTCTTTACTAGCCTTATAAAATGCCAAGTCGGGTGAGTTAGGAAGTTAACTCACTCCTTTGAAATATTAAGGATGTCTTAAGTCTTAGTAAAGTTAAGGGACTTGAAGAGATTTAAAGTATGTGATACTTGTGTCGTTTTAATCGTATAAGTCCCTTGGATAGGAAAATGTACTTGACTAAGGTATAAAGTGAATATAACGACTTTATGGGGAGTTGGTTATATTGACTTTATGCAAAGGTAAATGGCTTGTGTTAATGAAAGGCAAATTGATTTTAAGGTATCAATTGCCCAAGGTTTAATAAGAAAAGGAGTCGTTTGATTTAGAAACCTACTTTAATTCTAAAGGTATTGTGACTTGCCTTGAAATGTACTTTGGACTTGATACTATGGTTAAATAGTGTCTTGGAAGCTTTCTACTAAAAAGAGTCATTTGTTTTAAAGAGTAGAAGTACGTGGTACTTTGGGTTAAATTCCCGGATTCTTATAAAAGACATGAAAGTGCCTTATGTAAACTAAAATGAGAGTGTAGATGAATAAGACTAATAAGAAGTTAGGGGGATTGCTAACTTGCTTAATTATTGTATGACGGCCGGTTTTGAGATAGGGTAAGAGTATCAGTGAGGGGCAAACCCCCAAGACGCTATACCACCTTCTCCAGGATAAGAGTATAAATGAGGGGGAAGCCCCCAAGACGTTATACCACCTGCGTTACTATCTTCTACAGGATAAGAGTATAAATGAGGGGCAAGCCCCCAAGACGTTATACCACCTGCTTCAGGGTAAGAGTATAAATGAGGGGTAGGAACCCCAAGACGTTATACCACCTGTTTTTATGGGTTCGCTACCCATGGTATGATCGGGAGACTGCTATGGTGATGTTATACGTATTCTCTTGATGTACTCTCATTTTTTTAGCAAGGCACTGTGTACTGTAATTTTGTTATCATACATGTCTCCGGCTTTCTTTTAAACTTATGTTGTAATTACAGTACTTTCCAGTTTTACATACTTAGTACATATTGTGTAATCGACCCTTCCTGGCCGCGTCACGCCGCAGAAAGTGGTAAAGGTGCGGATCCACACTCTTAGGATCACTTATCAGACGTCGGAAGCTCCATTCTCCGGAGGCTTGTCTTTCTTTTGGTACAGTCTTTCCCTGATGTTGTTGATTATGTACATTCAGGGGTATGGCGGGGCCCTGTCCCGCCACAGTTGTTATTCCTAGAGGTCTGTATTCACCTATGTGGTTGGGCTGTAAGAACTGAGTTGTAAAGTTGTACTTTTGACTTTGTTTATATTATGGAAGGCGGCCTTATCGGCTAGCCTGTGTTGTTATATTATTTACACATGTGTTTATGTTGTGTATGTTCCGCTGCTATTCTCTGATGTATACAGAAGGGTGCCGGTAGGGCACGATCGCGCCCGGTCGGTCGTGACAAAAGTGGTATCGAGCGATTAGTCTCGGAAAGTGTCTACGCATCGTGTCAGTAGAGTCTTGATTATCGGTGTGTTGTGCACCACATCTATAATCAGGAGGCTGCAGGACATTTAGGATTGGTTTCCATTCTTCTCTCTCTGAGATCGTGCAGTAGAGCTGTCTTATTAGGTTGAATCCTCTCTGACCTCTTCTTATGAAACAGCTATGCCTCCACGGAAGGCTACCAGGGCCCAGAAGGGCAAGGCAGCAGCAGGAGCTGCTAGCGGTACTCAGAGGGTTACACGGGCTCAGGCACAGACTATGCCTGAGGTAGTAGGCGGGTCGGCGAGTTCAGCCACACCTGCAGTTTTAGAGGAGCCGAGAGCGGCAGTAGCTCCAGAGGTTCCGATACTGCACTTTCAGTTCCCGGCACCAGTGCGAGTATAGAGACTACGGGAGCGATTCGGTTGTTGACCAAGATAGTAGCGGCGGCGATGGTGAGCAGCGGCCACCCTAGAGCCGACAGTTTGCGGATTAGGGATTTTCTGGGATGTCATCCACCTGAGTTTTATGGTTCAAGGTCTGATGAGGATCCGCAGGAGTTCGTTCGACAGCTACAGCGGACCATGCAGGTTCTTAGGGCTTCAGAGACAGAGTCTGTTACACTAGCCTCTTACCGGTTGCGCGATATTGCGTTGAACTGGTTTGAGTCGTGGTTGCTTTCAAGAGGTGATGCTGCTCTTCCAGCTGTTTGGGAGGAGTTTACAGAGGCCTTCATGGATCACTTTTTGCCTCCTGAGATGAGGAGAGCCCGGGTAGACAGATTCTTGACCTTGAGGCAGAACGGGAGGACTGTCAGGGAGTATAGCTTGGAGTTTGACTCCTTGGCCAGGCACGCGCATACTATTGTAGCTAGCATGGCGGATAGAGTTCATCGTTATGTGATGGGGCTAGACCGTCATATGATTACAGCATGCTTGGGGGTGGCTCTTCAGCCCGGTATGGACATTGCTAGGATGCAGGCCTATGCTCAGGGGATAGAGGATAGAGAGAGGGAGGACCAGATTGACGCAGGCCAGCCCAAGAGGGCCAGGACATCGGGGTCTCAGGCGATTCTGAGGCGGCCTCGGCAGCAGAGTAGGTCCACATTCGGCACCAAAGCAGAGTGCTCACCACGGTTTTACGGCAAGAGGTCCGACGGCCAGTCGCCAGAGCAGTCGTGGCTCGGGACTACAGGATTTGAGGAGGCGAGCCACCGTCGGGACCACCCACACCTCGGTGTACTCGATGCGGTAGGTTCCACTGGCGAGTGTCGCAGAGCCGGGAGCTTGTTACTCGTGTGGCGGCGCAGGCTATTTGAAGAGGGATTGTCCGTCAGAGGCGGCATGGGTAGTACAAAGACGAGGATCGATTCTTTGGGTCTTCTTCTCCTTACGTGGTTATGCGCCCGGAGGCGTGGTACTCACGGACGACAGTGCCGCGGTAGAGGTCGTGGTGGTGGTTCGATTCTAGCGGTCCCGAGAACCGCATATATTCTCTAGCCACCGCCAGATCGTGAGGCTTCCACGGCGTAAATGCAGTACATTGCGATTTCAGGTGTGATGTTTATGCATTGATAGATCCAGTTCTACCTTGTCCTATGTGTCCCTCTTATGCGGGTAGAATCGGGATAGAGCGGTGTCGATAGAGCCGTTTGAGGTAGCTACGCCATGGTGATTCGGTGTTAATGGCGGGTGTATAGAGGTTGTCCGGTATTTATTTACTGATCGTCGGACCGACTTGCAGAACTTGATAGATTGGAGACAGATTTTGATGTCATTATGGGTATGGACTGGTTGGCTTCTTGTTATGCCAACGTTGACTGTAAGGACAGGATGGTTCGGTTCCAGTTTCCTGGCGAGCCAGTTATCGAGTGGAGGGGCAACACAGCATCGCCGAGGGGTAGGTTTATTTCTTAAAGTGGGCGGTCTTGTGGCCGATTCATGGCACGTTTCTTGGCATGTTTTAAGGCCTAAACCATGGGTCAATGTTTGTGAGTGATATGTGGAGTAGGGATAGGGTGCACTTGTGCAAATCCACACCCTCCACTTGCCCTCCACTTGCCTTCATCTTGGCCCTTGAAGGCCCTATAAATACCCCCCTTAGTTGAAGACTTTCTTCATCCCTCAAACACTTTCTAAGTCTTGAAATCCCCCTCCCCTCTTCTTGTTGCTCTCGTCCAAGAGCACCCCTCCCCCTTTGAGAAGCCTTGGCCGAAACCCCCCCCTTCTCTAGTGGTGCTAGCCGAAAGTACCCCCCCTCTCTTGAGTTGTTCTCGTAAAATACCCCCCCCCCTTGGTAGAAAAGTATTCTCCAAGTATTGTTACTATTCCAAAATACCTTAGCCTTATACCTTGTAGTATTCCAAAGTTACCTCTATACGTAGAGCCCGGAAATACTACCTTATGTCCTTTTTGTCTCAAAACGAAACCCTAAGGAAAATCTTCATAGTTGGTTGAAATGCTAAGTAGAAGTTGTTTGGGAACTTCTAAGGGTTGTTTGGAGCGGGTTGGAGCGCCCAGAGTAGGAGCTAAACGTTGCTCAGGATCGACATTAAATCTTGGATAATTTTGGGCTTATCGAGGTAAATATCTTGTCCCCCTATTGTATTTAGAAGTTTGCATACTGTTGTAGTATAAGAATTAAGTATAAGTTATATACAAGGAAGGTATATAAGAAGAGAATTGAACTGTAATAGAAGGATATTACAGAAGAGAATTAAACTGAAATCACGTCAGAAGAATATTAAAGAAGTTTGAATCAGACTTACATAGGGTTGTATTTACTGAGAGACTTGTAGTTTAACGGGTAGGGAAGTGCTGCCCGATTTTCCGTAGATTAGTGAACCCTCTGCTTAGAATATTCTACAGAGTAGTCTAGACATTGATAGACTTGTATAACCGTTATAGGTTGAAGTACTGCGAGTAGCGTGTTCTACTTGAAAGGTGGGCAAGGCTAGCCGGGTTATAGCGGTGGAGCGTTTTGCTAATAGTCGATAATCGTCGCGAGGTATGTGATCCTTCCTATCCTCTTGAGCATGATATTTTAAAAGAATATGTATAGTACGGTAGACATATGTGTGTTAACTGAACGTGGTTTTACTGCGATGTCTTTTGACTTGAGTCTAAATAATAAGAATCTTGAAGTATTTCAAAAGAATTAAGAACCGTTTTTGAAAGAAGAGTAATACTTGGTTTTAAAAGCTTAAGAGTTATACTAGCTTTATGGGAAGTTAGGTATAACGACTTAAGGGAGATAAAAGGAACGGTTTACTTAATTGTTTATGAACGCCTTATATTGATTTCAGAAATGAGAATAAGTATCGAACAAACCACTGCAGCGCTAATAAAAGGAAATGTATTGACTAAGTAAGTATTATTAAAACCAGTAGAAACCTCCATCTGCATAGAAGCTAAGATGAGACAAAATGATATTACATTTCCCAGATCATGGCTGCTTTAATAAGATTGTTATAAACAAGAATAACCTACTCACACATAAGGCATATGTTTCTCAAATTGTTTTAAAGGAGAATTATATTATTAAGTGATTAAGACTATGAACTACGAAACCTTTCGAAAATGAGAAACTTGAGCATTTGAAATTAGGCAAACTTGAAACGTTTGGAAAAGAATGTTGTTACTTGATTTTACAAAGGGAAGTGTTTTGGTTTACTTAAAAGGATAGTCACTCTATTTTTATACTACGGGTATTGTGTGACTTTTGTGAAAGAAACGGATCTTTTAAAGAGTTAATGTATGAAATACTTTGGGGATAAAAACCCGAACTTGTTAACATAAAGTAGAAAGTACCTTGTGTGAATAACTTGACTGTGTTGGTTTGTCATAGCCTTGTAATACTTTCTTGTTGATTTGATAAGTAAACATGTTTAGGATGCTACGTGTGTTAGTATCTTGTGATGTTTGTGTAAAGGGGTTTCCCTTGATTGTGCTTATGTTGTTTAACGATAAGCCGTTATGATAGTATTGTACCACTCACCTCTTGACATGATACCGGGTTGGCGCCTCCGACGCGGGTATACCTCGATGCACCGGGACTATGATTCGAGAATACCTCATGCGGGTCGGTGGGCCTATGCGCGAGCTACGAGAGTTCCGTGTTAGTGTGCGGTCTATATGGCCACGCTGCATGTGGCCATGCGGACCACGGGTCCAGGACGATGCCGGGGAGTAGCTACCCTCGATGCGGGGAATACCTCATGCGGGCCTATGTGTGTGGCCTATGCGGAGCTGCGGGAAGTTCCAGGATTTGACGCGCACATTGATACTGAGGGCGAGTGGCCCGCTTCGATCATATGGCGCGGTCTAGAAAGACCTTGTGATACAGTTTTATGACATTGTTGGTACATACTAAGTGTAAGGTCTCTTATTCTACGGAAAATCGGGCAGCACTTCCTTTGTTTCTACGTACTTTTCCACCTTTTTCAAGGCCCGAAAATCAGTAACCAAACGCCACATTTAAGGCTCAACAATTCAACAATTCAAAGGGGATTACACGCCTTAACAGGACGTGTACAATTCTGCCCCACAATTACAAAACAATCAAATAGCCAATGCCATTCTCGGCTAATATAAGTAACAATGCAAAGTCTATTCCAATTCTTTTTCAATCCATATTGTCATTATTCCAACATGTTATATACATAATAACAATTACATCAACTATAAATCCTTTCTTCCTTAACATGCGACGATTATAACTACCGTCCAAATTAATTACAACATTAATGGCTAACTTGTCCATTTTCGTATTTTAACGTGTCGACATGATCCAAATCTTTCCAAACTTTATTCTATATACCATATGCTCATTTCTTAACTACTATAACATGTAATCTTCAATTACATTAAGAAGATGAAGATTTTACCTCAATAAGCCCTAATAATGTCCAAGCGTAAAAGTCGATCCTTAGCAACTTTTAGCTCCTCTTCTTGTGTTCCAATCCGCTCCAATCACTCCTTAGAAGCTCATGAAGAACTCCTCTTCAAGATCCATCTTCAAAGTTGAAGAACACCTTAGGGTTTCGCCTTGCGACTAACGTAAAAACGTCGTTTTTCCGGGATCTTTCTATTGAGATATCCTTACAATACCCCTAGGAACCTTGGGTTAAAGTCTTGTGAATTATGAAGCAAGATTGCAAAATTTTTGTGTGGGTTTGAGGGCTTGGCCGAGAGCTTCATAATAGAGCACTAAGAGTTCTTGAAAAATTTACTAAGTGTAGAAACTAGTCTTGCACTAGTGTGAAGTAGTATATATAATTAAATTAAGGGCTAGGATAAATCCAAATGTGTGGTCAAGATGTGGTCAATAAATCAAGCTCCACTTGGCTTTCTTGACTTGGTCAATAATGTCAAGCCCTAACTTTCAAGACTTGATCAACAAGCCCTTGGTCATTTCAACCAAGACCATGTGGGGGGGGGGTGACACATGTCGCCCTCCCATTCGTCCATAAAATTCCGTTTACCGAAATTTCCATAATTGGTCAAAATATCGAAAACCTCATGGGCCCCACAAAAACGTAAAATTTCTCGGGTGGGCCCCACGTATCCAACTCTGTAAATAAACTTCCATAATCCTGATAAATCCTACAAGTCTCAAATATCACATTCGGAAACTCAATTCTCACTAACGAACAATCTTTTTTCCCGAGGCTCGGAAAACTTTTCCCTTTGGAAAACAATTCTTTCCTTCGTTCAAATTTATAAGTCTTGTGCTCTCACGTCTATTCTCGTATACATGTCCTGAAATTACAGGGTGTAACATGCTGGACATCCAGAATACCACAATTCATAGATAAGCTAATAATCCAGATGTCGTCACATCCCATTTAACGTCTTCTATTGGTCATTTCCAGAATCACGAGTGAACCTTAGTTCAACTGATCTTTGAGCCGACACTAGGTTAACTGTAGTGTGTAAAATACATTGAACTACATGTGACCTGCGTATATCGCTCCCGATACATTGGTGCACCATGATTCCAATCAATTTTATGATCATATCCATTGGTGACTTTAACGAGACTGTCAAAACACCTCACATATGAGTTTGGTTTAGACCAGTCCGTTAGATGTCTTAGAAATTCCAATTACTAAGATGTCCTCTGTAGTACCCATATCATTCATGTCGAAATATTATTTCAACATACTTCTAGGATCAAACTAGGATTACTCTTTGTGATCAACATGTCATCTACGTAAAGACATATCATAAACGAGTTAGAATTGCCTTTTCATGTAGACACATTTGTCACACTCTTGAATAGAGAAACCCTTCCATAGTGGATGTTATGCCCCGTAGTTCCGGAGTATGTATGTGAGGACGTACATACGAATGTATACGCCATAATTAGGGTAAGAATGAAAGAATTGTTTTCCGACGGAAATTATTCCGAACCTTGTGAAGGAAATTTTACGTTTTCAATATTTTTTTCGATTATGGAATTTTTCCGAGAGATAAATATTTTGAACCAATAGGAGGGCGACAAGTGTCACCCCTAGATTGGGCCATGTTGGACGAAATTGAGTGGACAAGTGGGCAAGACAAGTGGCCAAAAGTCTTGCATGGTTTTGTGCATGGCCTTGGATGGTTTTGGGCCAAGTTGTGGGCAAGTCAAATGGTCAAGGTCTTGCATGGCTTTTGTAGGACAAGTGTGGAAAGGAACCTACACAAACACATCTATACCATACACATGTTTCAATCCTAACCCTTGGTTGTGCTATATAAACCCCTTTAGTTGATGAAAATCTTCCACACTTAAAACATTTCAAGACTTGAAAATATTTCTCTCCCTTTCCAATTAGTTCTCATCCAAACCCCCCTTTCCTAACCAAATGTTGTCCAAAAATTCTTCAACTTATAAGTGTTCTTCCTTAATGTGTTAGGAAGATTATTAACCAAGAGTTAGACAAGATTTCACACCCCTAGCCTCAAATAAACCCCCCTTGGCCGAGAGTGGGCAGATTTTCGGGACTGTTTTGGGCAGATTTTTAGTCAAGTTTGGAAGGGAATATATCCTAGCATATAAGGAGTTTTTGGGTGTTTCAAAAGCCTAAAACGAATTTCGTCGAGTCTATTTTCCAACGCAACAAACCGCTCGTCTATAGGACACTGGAGTAGAGAGTTATCAACGTTACAAGTTCAGCTGATGATGCAGTGGCTAAAAATCTGGACAGTCACGTTTTTTGGGCTATTTTGAGGTAATGAACCTTAACCTCTTTGTGAAGTTGATTATTATGTATATATGGATATTATACATATATTGGAAGTATATTATGGACTATAAGATATAAAGAAAGATTTGGATCTTGTTAAGATGTTAAAAGGAGAATTGGCATATTATCCTTTAAATGGTAAAAATGTATCCATTACTTACTAAGAGCTTAACAACAAAGGAACTATAACTTATAATAAGATTGGAATATAAGTTGAAGGACTAATGAAGTAATTGGATAAGTAAAATTGTAAAAGTTGGCCAAGGACCCCAACTTAAGGACCGTATCTACTTTGGACCGTATCTACTTTGGACTATATTTACTTTGGACCTTCTTTACTTATTGTTATTATGAAGGAGATATTGTTAATCGCGTTCCGTTTGGGCGTGTTATCCCCTTCTTTACTTATTGTTATTATGAAGGAGAGATTGTTAATCGCGTTCCGTTTGGGCGTGTTATCCCCTTCTTTACTTATTGTTATTATGAAGGAGAGATTGTTAATCGCGTTCCGTTTGGGCGTGTTATCCCCTTCTTTACTTATTGTTATTATGAAGGAGAGATTGTTAATCGCGTTCCGTTTGGGCGTGTTGTCCCCTTCTTTACTGTTATACCCCGTATTTCCAGAGTATGTACGCAGGGACGTACGTAGGAAATTTCGAACTTCAAGTAGGCTTGGCCGATTTAATTTTGTGCACAACACCCGGTTAGAGTCGTTTTTGTGAAACGCTTTCCACGACTTTCGTAGAGGAATTTCCGGCTATGCCATATTTTATTTTTGCGGATTTTTCCGAGAGACGAAACATTTTGGACCAACAAGAGGGCGACACTTGTCACCCTCTCATTGGAACACCTTGGACGGCATTATGGACGATTTGGGCTTAAGGGAGTAGGTAGGATATTTTGTGTTGGTTGGTGTGGTAGATGGATAAGGTGTACTTGGGTGAATCTTGGCCTTACACTTGTGTAGCACTTGGCTCAATCTTGGCCATTGGTTGGCCTTCACTTGGCCTATAAATACCCATCCCTTTGAAGACTTATTCATCCATTCCTAAATATTGCTAAGTGTTAAATCTTCTCCTCCCTTTGTGTTGAGTTCGCCAAGAGGCCTCCCCCTCTCCTAGAGGCCTTCGCCGAGGGGTATACCCCCCTCCTAGGAGTGTGGCCGTGGGGTACCCCCCCCTAGCCTAGTTGCTTTCGTATAATACCCCTCTCTTGGGTAGAAATACTCTCAAAAGTATTGTTATAATGCTCAAATTACCTTAGCCAGATACCTTGTAGTATTCTAAGGTTATACCTATCTGAAAAGCCCGTAAATACTAAGCTACTTCCCGTCTGTCACAACACCGAAACCCAAGGAAAATCTCCATAGTCCGTTGAGTATTGTGTAAGTTGGTTAGAACTTCTAAGGGTGGTTTAGAGCGGGTTGGAGCGCCGAGTTGGAGCTAAACGATTGCCGGGATCGACTTTATACTTGGATAATTATGGGCTTATCGAGGTAAATATCTTGTCCTCTATTGTAATTGGAAATTACATGTTGTTAGATTATATAGTTGAAGTATGCTATATATAGTCTTGAACATAGTTATCGGCAATGTCTTGCGACTTAAGCTGAATAAAACTTACGGCAATGTCTTGCGACTTAAGCCCAATTTAAAGAAGAATCGAATCAGTAATTACATAGGTCAGTACATGAGACTTGTGTAGTAGTACCGTGAAGTAGAATTGTACAGTAGGGTTAGATGTATAACCCCTCGGTTGGCTTGGTGCCAGCCTCGATAGAGAGAGATTTACGCTGTCATGCGGGAGGTCTTTGCCGAATTTTACAGAGAATATTCTACGATTAGACCTAAATGTTAATAAGCGCCTTGTGGCCTTATAGGTTGAAGTACTACGTGGCGCGATCTACTTGGCTTAAGGAGTAGCCGACGTTTGGAAGTACTTGAGCATTTTGCTATTAGTCGATACTCCGCGAGGTATGTGAACCTCTTCCTATCTCTTCTAGCATGATATGTGTGAACTATGTAGTGCGGTAGACGCATACGTGCTAAATGTATTTGATTGGTTTAAAACATAAAGTGTTATAACGGCTTTATGGGAAGTCGGTTATAAATGACTTTATGTTGGTAAGAAAATACTTGTGGTTTTTAAAAGGTAACGATTTGAACTATAAGCGGCTTGTTATGTGTTAATAGAGAACTTGAAGTAATACTTGGTTTTGAAAACTTAAGAGTTATACTAGCTTTATGGGAAGTTAGGTATAACGGCTTAAGAATGTTTTCTTGATTTCTAAATCGAATGTGTATCGACAACCCATCGCGTTAATTAAAAGGAAAATGTTTTGAATAATTAAGTATTATTAAAACCAGAGAAACTTCCATCCGCATAGAAGCTAAGATGAGACAAAATGATATTTCCTAGATCATGGTCTTTGTAATAAGATTGTTATAAACAAGAATATCCTTCTCACATATAAGGCTTATGTTTCTCAGATAGTTTAAAAGAGAATTATATTCTTAAATGAATAAGACTATGAACTACAAAACCTTCTAAGATAAGAAACGTGAACATTGGAAATTAGGCAAACTTGAACATTGGAAAAGAATGTTACTACTTGATATTACAAAGAGAAGTAATTGATTTACTTTAAAAAGATAGTCACTCTATTTTTATACTACGGTATTGTGTGACATTGTGAAAGTAACGTATCTTTTAAAGAGTTAATGTATGAAGTACTTTGGGGATAAAACCCCGAACTTGTGGGCATATAATAGAAAGTACCTTGTGTATATAACTTGATTGTGTTGGTTTGTGATAGCCTTGTAATACTTTCTTGTTGATTGATAAGTAAACATGCTAGGATGCTACGTGTGTTAGTATCTTGTGATGTTTGTGTAAAGGGGGTTTTTCCTTTGTTGTGCTTATGTTGTTTAACGATAAGCTGTTATGTTAGTATTTTACATCACTCATCTCTTGAGATGATTCCGGGGGTTAAGCCGCTCCGACGCGGTAGACTCATGGTCGATGGACTGTGATTCGAGAATACCTCACGCAGTCCTGTGGCCTACGCGGAGCTACGAGAGTTCCGGTGTTAGTGTGCGTCCTTTATGGGCACGCGGTCCATGTGGCCACGCGGATCGCGAAGTCGGGACGACGCCGGGAGTAGCTACCGATGCGGGAATACCTGCGGGCGATGAGATTGGCCTATGCGCGAGTGCGGAAGTTCGAGGACTAGACGCGACATTAGATATCGCGGGCAAGTGGCGGCTTTGATCATGTGACGGCTGCAGACAGATCTTATAATCTGATTCATGACCTTGTTGGTACTGGTGTTAGTAGTCGGCTATGCCTTCGCATTTACCCCGTCACGGTGTTATTATGGCACAGTGGGACACGGTGTTCATGTGTGTTCCTTGGTGCTTTTATATCATAAACTGCCGGCAGTGAGGAAGGTATTCCACGCATGATTGATGTTGTGGGCGTGAGACCCATTGTTATGTTTGAGTGATGACTTTGAGGGCGTGAGTCTCTGACTTGATATGATCGCTTGTTTATCAGGAATCGTGGTTTTGTTATCATACATGTCTCCCGCTTTATATAGACTACTATGATTCCATTTACGATTTTCGGGCCACATACTCTGCAGACTGTTATCGACCTCCTTGGGCCGCGTTCATGCCGCAGTTGAGGTACACCGCCGTTGATCCTAGCTCTCGTGGTCAGCTTCAGCGTTGAAGCTCGTTCCTCGGAGGCTTATCGATGTATAGTCCCCGTCGTAGTAAGTGTTTACATTCGGGGTTTGGCGGGCCCCGTCCCGCCACGGTTGTCATATCATTCGTAGAGGTGCAGTAAAATTGTTGCGGGTGGTTTGTAAAAAGGATTAAACTGCTCATGTTGAAAAAGTTGTCATTTATATATATGCCGAAAGGCAAGTTTTTCTCAGTTATTGTTTCATATTTCATAATATGTCTTGTATCGCTTTATGTTCGTGATTACTCGATGTTGTATCACTAGGGTGCCCGGTAGGCACGACCACGCCCGAATCGGTCGTGACAAAAGTGGTATCGAGCGATTAATCCTCGGAAAGTGTCTACGCATCAGATCGAGAGTCTTGATTATCGGTGTGTTGTGGACCACATCAATCATCAGGCGGCTATATGGGAGTTAGGCTTGGTTTCTATTCGTCTCACTCGAGATCGTGCCTTAGAGTGTGTTGTAAGTTGGACCCTCCGACGAAATTATTTCCCTTATCGTTATGCCTCCGCGTAGGCAAACCCGCCCGTGAGGGCAAGGCGGCGGAGCCGCGAGTAGAGTTCGAGGTTACGAGGCATGCCCAAATCATCACACGAGTTAGGTGCATTCGGGGATTTCTGCGACATCACTAGCCCCAGTAAAGTTTAGCAAGGCGGCGATTCCATCGCGCCATGATATTTGAACCTTCGCCTACGACCGTGAACAGAGAATATGGATTGCAAAGGCGACCACATTAGCTATGGATTTAACTACCAAACAGTATACAGATGTACCGCGAGTCTTGATTAAAATCAACGAGAGGGTTGTGCAAAGAGTAGTTCTTGATTAGGCTTCGAGCATGGCACGGTATGCGAGCTTATACACGCAGCCGAGAAACGTAGAGATCGGCGGTTAACCAGGCGAGAAGGCCAGAGCGGAAGGTCCTTTGGTAACTTTCGAGGCGAGTCACCTCACCAGCAGATTTGATTATGCACATCCACAATGCAGAGTGGTCTTCCACGGATTTCAGGACGTTCGGGGTATGCAGGAGTTGGTTAGAACTCCAGGGCTTCCGGTTCACAGTTTGGCAGACGTCATCCCGGGGAATGTCGTCTTTTAGTTCGTACTTATTGTACGGCGACCGCCGTGGTCCGATGTCGAAAGAGTGTCTGGTAGGAGGACTTAGCCTTCGTGATCGGTGGGTAGTTCGTCACCTTCCTTAGCTATGCGCCCTACGGGGCAGGTTTGATTAGAACGACTAGGGGAGTGAAGCAGTAGATTCAGGCATATCCTTAACCCTCTAGAGTTCAGTATGTGTGATAAGATGGGTATAGCATAAGTGCTATGTTTTGATAGAAGTGTGTTAATATTTGTGATTAGAAATCATGGTTAGTAACCGGGGAAGATTGGGGGATAGAGAAAGTGTGAGCCTTAGAGTTTTATGCGTAGAAACCTTAGAGGTAAGGCCGTCTCGAGTAAAGGTGTAGTGTTATGTTTGATCCTTATCGGAGCGCATAGTGCAAGTGAGCTATGTTTGTGGGATAAGTCCCTGAGTAGCGTGATTTGAAAGAGGGTAGTCGAGCTAGAAGACCGCTAGGTTTTCGAAACGTGATTAGTGAGATTGTTCCGGATCGGGGAGCTAGTATTGTGCGCGTTGCCGGGTCGGGTTGAGGCCACGTTGCGGGTCAACCCGCGGTAGGTTTGGTGGTAGGGTCAGGTTGTGGTGGTCCCGCCTTGTGTTAGGGTTGTGAGGGTGTTAGGCCCAAGTTTAGTTAACCAGCATACGAGTTCGTGGATGCGTTCGACCAGTGGTCGGGCCGAGGAGGTCAGCCGTCTTGTCTTCTAGCAAAGACAGTTTACTCGGCAGTGTTGATTTTACCAGAAAGGTTGTAAGGCTGCACGGGGTGCCTACCTTCACCTTATGACAGACAGTGGAGCCCAGGGTACGGCTGTTTTTGTTTCTGGAAAGTTTTACCAGGCAAGGTTAAGAACTCAGTGAGTCTCGAGACCGCATTCGCCTCGCGGTGTTTGGATTTCGAGAGGTAGTTGTGGATGGTTGTCTCCTGGAGAGGGAAATGTTTTTAACTACCATTTCAGTGTTCGGATGTCGCCTTATGAAGCCTTGTAAGGGCGGAAGTGTAAGTTGCCGGTCGATTGGTTCGATGTTGGCAAGGTTCAGACAGTTGGTTCAGGCTTGTTCCAGGGTGTGGTTAGTGAAGCTTGTCTAGAAGAAGTTCTAGCACCGGAGGAAATCGACGGATAATCGGCGCATGACGACGCCAGAGTTCAGTTGTGACGGTCTTCTTGAAGGTACCACCCGGTCGGGTGTGACGAGTTTTGGAAACAGAGGAACTTAGCGAGTTGTTTTGGGCCCTTTTGAGTTCATGTGAAGAATAGGCCAGGTTGCCTATATGTTAGCTTTTGCCGTCCGACTTAGGAGGCAGTATGTCCGGTCTTTCGTATTGTTATGTTCGGGAAAGTATCGGAGATCCATCCAAAGTGTTCCCAGTTAATGATGACCCCGTTAGAGATAGTAACCCGAGTTTGAAGCGAAGATCAAGAGTTTGGGTGTACGATACCGCGATGATCACATGCGATCCGGCACCGTTGGTTGGGTCGCTGAGAAGGTTTATGCCTCGGGCAAAGTGACAAAAGTGGTATCATGTGGTAAGAATTGAGTGCGAGAAGAAATGACACGTAAGGGAAGAAGCGGCGTGTATGGCGAGCGTAGATGTGATCATTTCTTTTGTGTGGAGAAAGTGCGAAGAAATTATATTTTAGACCCTTGGATGGGAGCGTTTGTGATGTTAGAGGTGTGTCCTCGTGGACTTGAAGGTAAGTACTTTGCGCAAGTTGGTTCCGTGGCCATGCGTGGCAGGATTGTTTTCGTAAGTATAGCAGTGAGGACTATACCGGCGCGCGTTTGTTTTGAGACTTAGGAGGAACATTCGGGACGAATGTTTCTAAGGAGGGGAGAATGTTATACCCCGTATTTCCAGAGTATGTACGCAGGGACGTACGTAGGAAATTTCGAACTTCAAGTAGGCTTGGCCGATTTAATTTTGTGCACAACACCCGGTTAGAGTCGTTTTTCGGCGAAACGTTTTCACAGCTTTCGTAGGGGAATTTCCGGCTATGCCATATTTTATTTTTGCGGATTTTTCCGAGAGACGAAACATTTTGGACCAACAAGAGGGCGACACTTGTCACCCTCTCATTGGAACACCTTGGACGGCATTATGGACGATTTGGGCTTAAGGGAGTAGGTAGGATATTTTGTGTTGGTTGGTGTGGTAGATGGATAAGGTGTACTTGGGTGAATCTTGGCCTTACACTTGTGTAGCACTTGGCTCAATCTTGGCCATTGGTTGGCCTTCACTTGGCCTATAAATACTCATCCCTTTGAAGACTTATTCATCCATTCCTAAATGTTCCTAAGTGTTAAATCTTCTCCCTCCCCTTTGTGTTGAGTTCGGCCAAGAGGCCTCCCCCTCTCCTAGAGGCCTTGGCCGAGGGGTATACCCCCCCTCCTAGTAGTGTGGCCGTGGGGTACCCCCCCCCCCCTAGCCTAGTTGCTTTCGTATAATACCCCCCCCTCTCTTGGGTAGAAATACTCTCAAAAGTATTGTTATAATGCTCAAATTACCTTAGCCGTATACCTTGTAGTATTCTAAGGTTATACCTATACGAAAAGCCCAGAAATACTATTATACTTCCCGTCTGTCACAAAACCGAAACCCTAGGAAAATCTCCATAGTCCGTTTGGAGTATTGTGTGTTGGTTAGAACTTCTAAGGGTGGTTTAGAGCGGGTTGAGCGCCGAGTTGGAGCTAAGCGATTGCCCAGGATCGACTTTATACTTGGATAATTATGGGCTTATCGAGGTAAATATCTTGTCCTCTATTGTAATTGGAAATTACATGTTGTTAGATTATATAGTTGAAGTATGCTATATATAGTAATCGAACATAGTTATCGGCAATGTCTTGCGACTTAAGCCCGAATAAAACTTACTGCAATGTCTTGCGACTTAAGCCCGAATTTAAAGAAGAATCGAATCGTAATTACATGGGTCAGACATGAGACTTGTGTAGTAGTACCGTGAAGTAGAATTGTACCGTTAGGTTAGATGTATAACCCCTGGTTGGCTTGCAGCCGCCTCGATAGAGGAGGAGATTTACGCTGTCATGTGGGAGGTCGCGAATTTTCTCAGTAGAATATTCTACGATTAGACCTAAATGTTAATAAGCGCCTTGTGGCCTTATAGGTTGAAGTACTACGTGTGGCGCGATCTACTTGGCTTAAGGAGTAGCCGACGTTTGGAAGTACTTGGAGCATTTTGCTATTAGTCGATACTCGTCGCGAGGTATGTGAACCTCTTCCTATCTCTTCTAGCATGATATGTGTGAACTATGTAGTATGGTAGACGTACATGTGCTAAATGTATTTGATTGGTTTAAAACATAAAGTGTTATAACGGCTTTATGGGAAGTCGGTTATAAACAGCTTTATGTTGGTAAGAAAATACTTGTGGTTTTTAAAAGGTAACTGATTTGAACTATAACTGGCTTGTTATGTGTTAATAGAGAACTTGAAGTAATACTTGGTTTTTGAAAACTTAAGAGTTATACTAGCTTTATGGGAAGTTAGGTATAAGGCTTAAGAATGTTTCTTGATTTGAAATCGAATGTGTATCGACAACCCATCGCAGCGTTAATAAAGGAAAATGTTTTGAATAATTAAGTATTATTAAAACCAGAGAAACTTCCATCTGCATAGAAGCTAAGATGAGACAAAATGATATTTCCTAGATCATGGCTGCTGTAATAAGATTGTTATAAACAAGAATATCCTTCTCACATATAAGGCTTATGTTTCTCAGATAGTTTAAAAGAGAATTATATTCTTAAATGAATAAGACTATGAACTACAAAACCTTCTAAGATAAGAAACGTGAACATTGGAAATTAGGCAAACTTGAACATTGGAAAAGAATGTTACTACTTGATATTACAAAGAGAAGTAATTGATTTACTTTAAAAGATAGTCACTCTATTTTTATACTACGGTATTGTGTGACATTGTGAAAGTAACGATCTTTTAAAGAGTTAATGTATGAAGTACTTTGGGGATAAAACCCAACTTGTGGGCATATAATAGAAAGTACCTTGTGTATATAACTTGATTGTGTTGGTTTGTGATAGCCTTGTAATACTTTCTTGTTGATTGATAAGTAAACATGCTAGGATGCTACGTGTGTTAGTATCTTGTGATGTTTGTGTAAAGGGGGTTTTTCCTTTGTTGTGCTTATGTTGTTTAACGATAAGCTGTTATGTTAGTATTTTACATCACTCATCTCTTGAGATGATTCCGGTTGGCGCCTCCGACGCGGGTAGACTCAGCGGTCGATGGACCTATGATTCGAGAATACCTGCGCAGTCCTGTGGGCCTATGCGCGAGCTACGAGAGTTCCGTGTTAGTGTCGTCCCTTATGGGCACGCGTCCACGTGGGCCACGCGGATCGCGAAGTCCGTGACGACGCCGGGAGTAGCTACCTCGACGCGGGAATACCTCATGCGCCGATGAGATTGGCCTACGCGAGTCGCGGAGTTCGGGACTAGACGCGCGACATTAGATATCGCGCAAGTGGCGGCTTTGATCATGTGACGATGCAGACAGATCTTATGATACGATTCATGACCTTGTTGGTATCGCTGGTGTTAGTAGTCGGCTATGCCTTCGCATTTACCCCGACGGTGTTATTATGGCACAGTGGGACCCGTGTTCATGTGTGTTCCTTGGTGCTTTTATATCATAAACCGCCAGCGCGAGGAAGGTATTCCACGGGCATGATTGATGTTGTGGGCGTGAGACCCATTGTTATGTTTGAGTGATGACTTTGAGGCGTGAGTCACGACTTGATATGACCGCTTGTTTATCAGGAATCGTGGTTTTGTTATCATACATGTCTCCCGCTTTATATAGACTACTATGATTCCATTTACTGATTTTCGATTCACATACTGTTGTACCGACCTCCTTCGGGATGCGTTCACGCCGCGAGTTGAGGTACACCCGTTGATCCTAGCTCTCGTGGTCACGCCAGCGTTGGGAAGCTCCGTTTCTCCGAGGCTTATCACGTATAGTCCCCGTCAGAGTAAGTGTTTACATTCGTGGGTTTGCGGGCCCCGCCCCGCCACGGTTGTCATATCATTCGTAGAGGTGCAGAGTAATCTTGCAAGGTGGTTTGTAAAAAGGGATTAAACTGTTCATGTTGAAAAAGTTGTCATTTATATATACGCCGAAAGGCAAGTTTTTGTCAGATTATTGTTTCATATTTCATAATATGTCTTGTATCGTTTTATGTTCCGCTGATTACTCTGATGTTGTATCACTAGGGTGCCCGGGGTAAGGCACCAGTCACGGGCCCGGAATCGGGTCGTGACATTTACTTATTGTTATTATGAAGGAGAGATTGTTAATCGCGTTCCGTTTGGGCGTGTTATCCCCTTCTTTACTTATTGTTGTTATGAAGGAGAGATTGTTAATCGCGTTCCGTTTGGGCGTGTTATCCCCTTCTTTAAATTTCGGTATTAGTGCACCTTAATTATAGTATGTTATTTACGGTTATCGGGCCTTGGAAAAGGTGAAAAATTGAGTAGAAACGGGGGAGGTTCTGCCGAATTTTCCGTAAGAAATGGAACTGTTATACCCCGTATTTCCAGAGTATGTACGTATGGGCGTACGTACAAAAGTTTAGTCTTAAAGTTAGGTTGGACGAAAATACTTGTGCACAACTCACTAAAAGAATCGTTTTCCGACGAAACGTTTTACCAAACTTGCGAAGGGAAAATTCCGGCTATGTCATTTATAATTTTTGCGGATTTTTCCGAGAGACGAAACATTTTGATCAACGAGGGCGACACTTGTCACCCTCTAGTTGGCGGACTTGAGGCGTCCATTTGGACGAAATGGATGGCTTGTTTTGTCAAGGAGTTGGTAGGATATTTTTGTGTAGTAGATGGATAAGGACACTTGCCTAAATCCTCACCTTACACTTGCCTAGCACTTGGCTTCATCTTGGCCATTGGTTGGCCTATAAATACCCCTCTAACTTGAAGGTTTTCTTCATCCACAAATCAATTCTCCAAGTCTTGAAAAAATCCCTCCCCTCTCTTAAAAGCTTTTCGTCCAAGGCTCTCCCTCCCTTCCTTGAGCCCTTAGCCGAAACCTACCCCACTCCCTTGGTAGAAAAGTTGTCTTCCAAGTTTAAGTTACTATTCCAAAATACCCTAGCCCAAATCCCTTATATTAGTTAAATAGAAGTTGTTAGAAACTTCTAAGGGTTTCTTGGAGCTATCGGAGCGTGCAATTAGGAGCTAAACCTTGCTCAGGATCGACGTTTATACTTGGATAATTTTGGGCTTATCGAGGTAAATATTCTTGTCCTTCTATTGTAATTGGATATTACATTTAAGAATAGTATAGACTTGAGTATAAGATATAGAAGGATATTAAAGAATAGAATTGAACTGTAATCACATCAGAAGAATAATAAAGAAGATAAGATCAGATTTACTGAGACTTGTATAATTACGGGTAGGGAAGTCTTGCCAATTTTCCGTAATAGAGAACCTCTCGCTAGAATCAAGCATGAGTAGTTCAGACGTTGATAGGCGTGTTCGACTATTATAGGTTGATTCTGCGCGACATATTCGACTTGGCGTGGATTTCACCGGTAAGGTATGTGATTCTTCCTATACTCTTGAGCATGATATTTTAAATATATATATATAGTACTAGACGACGTGTTAATCGAATAATAATTACGCAATGTCTTTTGACTTAAGCCCGAATAATACTTACGCAATGTCTTGTGACTTAAGCCCGAATAATAAGGATCTCAAGCATTTCAAAAGAATCTTGAATCATTTTTAATGTAAGAGAAATATTTGGTTTTTAAACAAAAGCTTAAGAGTTATACTAGCTTTATGGGAAGTTAGGTATAACAACTTAAGAAAGATAAAAGGAACTGTTTACTTATTTGTTTATAAAAACCTTGTATTGATTTCTGTAAGGTGTAGTAAGATTGTTTGAAAAGTAGACATATTATGATGCTACGTGTGTTAGTGTCTTGTGATGTGGTGAAAGTGGGTCATTCTTGTCAGGCTTACGTTGCTAAACGGTAAGTCGGTTATCTTATTATATCACCTACCCTCGACTTGTTATACCGAGGGCTTGCCACCTTGACGCGGTCTATACGGCTATGCGGTCGCGTGTGACTACGCGAGTGCGGAGTTCGAGGATTGATCATTCCGGTGTTTTAGCCCGACGCGGATGCCCTATGCGCGGTGCGTGACTACGCGGTCTATCGAGACTATGCGATCGCGGAGTCCGGAGGATATCGGGTTAGCTATCCCGACGCGAGGAATACCTCACGCAGTGCATGTGACTACGCATGATCGCGGAAGTCCAGGATTAGGCACGCATAATGATACTATGGGCGATTGGCCTTGCTTCGATCATTCGCGGCCTAGAAAAGACCTGTTACAGTTTACCTATTATTGTTCTTGTTTGTGATATGACACTATGTGCAATTGAACTGATTGTATTTGCAAATGGTTTTAAATACTTTGATTTCATTTAAGTACTTTACAGTTTCACATACTGTACTGTCAGATCGACTCCTCAGGCCGCGCTCATGCCGCAGGTAAGGGCAAGCAGGTGCTAGATCCACATCCTTAGGATCTCTACGTTGGTGTCAGGAGCTCCATCTTCTCCGGAGGCTCGACTTTTGGTATGGTTCTCCCTGTGTTGTAGTTATATGTACATTCAGGGTATGGCGGGGCCCTGTCCCGCCATAGTTGTTTACATTCCTAGAGGTCTGTAGTCCTATTGCATTGGGATGTAATCGCCAAACTTTGTTTATATATATATATGCCGAAAGGCACCCTTTTCTCGTAAAGCGTGTCTCATTTACAATTGTTTCATGTCTTGTGTTTTTATATTCCGATTACTTTGATGTATGACTACTGGGTGCGGGTAAGGCACGACCACGCCCCGAACGGTCGTGACAAAAGTGGTATCGAGCGCTTAATCCTGGAAAGTGTCTACGCATCAGATCTAGTAGAAGTCTTGATTATCGGTGTGTTGCGCACCACACCAATAATCGTGAGGCTATAGGATATTTAGGATTGATTTCCATTTTCTCACTCGAGATCGTGCCTTAGCCGTGTTATAAGTTGGACCCTCTAACGTATTCCTTTCAGAATGATTATGCCTCCACGTAAGGCAACCCGCCCGAAGGGCAAAGCGGCGGAGTCGCTAGTAGACACCGAGAGTCACGAGGCTCGTGCCCGCCTATATCCGAGACCGAGTTCCATGACGCCGCCGACCAAAGAGACCACAGACCGCACCTCCCGCCCCACACCGGGCGAGGAGTTAGGGTACAAGGAGATGGCCCGCCTATTGGCGTGATCGTGGCGCATACGAGGACAGCCGATGCAGCAGCCGAGCCCACCAGAGTACCCGCGTTCACCCGAGGCGTATAGTTTGAGGCTACGGACTTCCCGAGTCAGAGCCCGCGAGTTTTACTGCAGAGGCGGAGGATGATCCGCAGGAGTTCATCCGTCGCCATGAGGATTATGAGTGATCAGGTGCCGGAGACCGAGTCCGTGATCTTCGGCAGATCGGCCGCGTGATACCGCAGTCGATTGGTTTGATTCGTGGGAGTTATCCCGGGGAGAGCACGCGTCCCCAGCTACTTGGGATGAGTTCTCGGAGGCTTTTCTCACTCACTTCTTGCCTCCACAGATGAGGAGGGCACGGGCCGACAAATTTTTGCTGCTGAGACAGAGAGGACGCACGGTTAGGGAGTACAACGTTGAGTTTGATTCATTGGCTTGATATGTCCCTGCATTGGTAGCAGATATGGAGGACCGGGTGCATCGCTACGTCACCGGGCTAGATGATTATATGGCCGAGTCTTGTGCGGGTGTGGTTCTTCAGCCAGGCATGGATATTACCCGCATGCAGGCTCATGCACTGGGATGCGAGGAGCGTAGAGACCGCCGGGTCGACAGATATCAGCAGCAGAAGAAGGCCAAGACGACCGGATCTTTTGGTAGTTCTCGGGGTGGACGGCCTCAGCAGATGTCTAGATTTGCACCACAGCCCGCTCAGAGCACTCCTACATCGTTGTGACCAGAGCATTCGGGGCGTGTCAGGCCCGGACTTGACTTCCAGTGGTAAAGGGTGCTAACCGATCGAGGTCTGCTCAGTTTGTCCGTTGTGGTAGATTCCATTCAGGGAGTTATAGTACTACTTCGGGAGCTTGCTATACTTGGCCGCAGGTCATTATGCGAGGACTGTCCGACTGCAGGCGCAGCAGGTGTGGGTCACCTTCGTGGTCGCGTCGGGTCTTCATCACCTACAGCCATCGCCCGAGGCGGTACTCATGGACCAGCAGGTCGCGCAGAGGTCATGGCGCTGGTCCCGATCTAGCAGCTCGAATCGCATTTATGCCTTGTCCACCGGCAGATCAGAGGCCTCACCGATGCCGTCACGGTACCTTATCGATGACATGATGTGTATGCCCACTCACTTCTTGCCTCCGCAGATGAGAGGCACGGCCGACATGTTTTTGATGCCGAGAGCAGAGGAGCACGATTAGGAGTACAACGTCGAGTTTGATTCATCGCTCGATATGTCCCTGCGCTTAGTAGCAGATATGGAGGACAGTGGTGCATTACGCCACCGGTTAGATGATTATCTAGCGAGTCTTGCCTGCGTGGCTCTTCACCGCATGGACATTGCCCGCATTCGTGCTCATGCACTGGGTGCGCGAGCGAGACCGACGGTCGACATATATCAAGCAGGTTAAGGCCAAGACGGCCGATCTTTTGGTAGCTCTCGGTGGACGACCTCAAAGTAGCCTAGATTTGCACCACAACACTCAGAGCACTCAAGACCTGTCTTCAAGATAACCGTGGTATTCGGGGCGTCAGGCCCTGTGGCTTCAATTTCAGGGTAGCAAGGGTGCTAACCGATCGACGAGGTCCGCTCGGTCCGATGTGGTAGATTCCATTCGTGGAGTCAGGTACTACTGGGGTTTGCTATACTTGTGGCTAGCAGGTCACTACGCGAGCCTGTCCGACTGCGGGCAGATGGAGGGGTCACCACAGGGTTTGTTCCGGTGCCTCATCCCTAGCTACTCGCCCGAGGCGGGTATTCATGGACCAGCAGGTCGCGGCAGGTCGTGGGCGCAGTCCCAGATTCTAGGTCCTCGAACCGCATTTATGCCTTGTCCACCGGGCAGACCGGGAGGCTCACCGATGTCGCCATTACTTTATCGGTTTCATGTGACGCGTGTATGCCCGATAGATCCGGTTCTACTGCCCATATATCTCCCTTATTGCTAGTAGGATAGGGATAGAGCACGAGTCCATGACACTTTTGAGGTAGCTACGCCGCAGGTGATTGGGTAGCTCGGCGGGTGTATAGAGCTTGCCGTGACTTTATGTAGTCGTCGACCAGCCGACTTGATAGAGTTGGACATGACCGATTTCGACGTGATCACGGGTATGGATTGGCTAGCTTGCTACGCTCATGTAGATCGCAGAGAGAGTGGTACGGTTCGAGCCACGTGAGCCGGTTATTGAGTGGGAGGGAACACCGTGTCGCCGAGGGTAGGTTTATTTCCTACCTCGGCCGGGAAGATGGTGCGAAGGGTATATCTACCATCTCATTCGGTGTTTGATAATCGAGGTCGCGTACCAGATTTTCGGGCCCAGAGTCGAGAGTTCCCGATGTGTTTCCGCACGACCTTCCGTATCCTCCCGAGAGATAGAGTTTTGTATCGATGTCTGCGGACACTTCGGCTATTTCCATTCCGCCATACGTAATGGCACTGCCGAAGTTGAGAGTCAAGGACCACCGAGAGATTTCTTTGGAGAAGCGGCTTCATCAGCCTAGTGTTTCTCCCCGGGAGCGCCAGATTGTTCGTGAAGAAGGACGACGCGCATGCGCGTGTTGATCTGACGGTGAACAAGGTGATCATTAAGAACAGATACCCCCTTCCCAGGATTGATGATTTGTTCGACCAGTTGCAGGGTGCGAGATGTTTCTCCAAGATTGATCTGCGATCGGGCTATCATCAGGTGCGAGTTAGAGAGGCGGATATCCCTAGATCGCATTCGGACCGACGCACTATGAGTTCAGGGTTATGTCTTTCGGTTTGACCAATGCTCCGGCGGTATTCATGGATTTGATGAACCGAGTATTCAAGCCATTTTTGGACACGTTTGTGATAGTGTTCATTGATGACATCTTGATTTATTCCCGCTCAGAGCAGGAGCATGCAGAGCATTTAAGGAATGTGCTGAGAGTTCTCCAGGACCAGCAGTTATACGCCAAGTTTTCCAAATGTGAGTTTTGGTTGGCTTCGGTGGCATTTCTTGGGCACATCAGGGGAGGATGATGGTATTCGGTGGATACGCCAAGATCGAGGCAAGGACTTGGCCTAGACCTACTACTCCGGCAGAGGCGCAGCTTCGGGCCTCGCAGTTATTATCGGTTCGTGGAGAAGTTTGCTTTATCTTCGCACCATTGACTAGGCCGACTCGAGCGGCTAAGTTTGATGACCGATGCTTGTGGCGTGGTTTCCGATCGGCGAGAGATCGACGATCGCTTCGTTCTTACTCTTCCGCAGGTCCGACGGTTATGTCGTGTATTGTGATCGCACGCATCGGGCCGGGATGTGTGTTGACGCAGAGGCAAGGTTATAGCAGACGATCCCGACTTAAGAAGCACGAGGAACTACCCCACCCATGATTTGAGTCGCGGTGATTCACGCCAAGATCCGGAGGCACTATTTGTATGGGGTTCATGTGGATATTTATACGCACCACAAGAGCCTACAAGATATCTTCACCAGAGGAGTTGAACTTACGGCGAGACGGTGGTTAGAGTTACTCAAGGATTACGATGTCGATATCCCGTACCACCCGGGAAGGCCAATGTCAGGCGTATGCTCTTAGTCGTAGGTCGATGGGGAGTCTATCGGATGCGGCAGAGGAGGGCATGGTCCGCGAGTTGCATCGCCTAGCGAGCCTGAGTCCGATTGATTGATTACGATAGCTGGGTTCGAGTTCGAGAGGTTGCCGAGTCTTCCATCGCCGGCGAGGTGAAGAGGCAACATTGAGGATCCGGCTTTGACGCGGTATCGTGATACGCTCTTCGCGTGAGAAGCGGTCCTTTTGAGGTAACACCACGGTGCTAAGGTTCGAGGCGTTGTGTGTTCGGATATTGTAGGACTTCGACAAAGCAGTTCTAGGGAAGCACACAGCGCGACGTTACTCTATCCATCCGGTCGACCAAGATGTACCACGACCTCGACCGTATTGGTGGGATGGCTCAAGAGGACGTTGCGAGTTTGTGGCTCGCCCGTGTTGTCGCAGTGAAGGTAGAGCACCATAGCCCGTGGTTTGTTGCGCACGATAGAGATCCCGACCGGAAGTGGGAGGTGATCAACATGGACTTTATCACAGGATTACCTCGCACTCGGAGGAAGCATGATTCTATCCGGGTTATCGTCGACAGTCGACGAAATCAGTATCACGACCAACCCGCCCGTGGATCGTGCCTTACCCGCACCCAAGTAGACATACATCGAGTAATCACGAACATAAAACAAGACATGAAATATCAAGAAGCGTAAAGCTTATTCGAGAAAATTTGCCTTTCGATAATATATAAAACTTAAATCAACGAGCATATCCCTTTACAACTCGCCACAACGATTACATGCACTTAAGAGTGACATGACAACAATGGCGGACAGTGGCCCCGCCATACCCCGAATGTAAGCACCTACAACAACAGGGACTATACCATCGATAAGCCTCCGAGAAACGGAGCTTCCCAAACCGAATCGTGACCACGAGAGCTAGGATCAATGATCGGTGTACTTACCGCGCAGATTTAACGCAGCTTCGGCGAGGTCGATAACAGTACCAAGTATGTGAAATCAAAATATCAGAAATGAAATCATAGTAGTCTATATAAAGCAGAGAGACATATGATAACCAAACTACGATTCACAATAAATAAGCAAATATGTCAAGTCGTGACTCACGCCTCAAAGTCATCACTCAAATATAACTATGGGTCTCACGCCACAACATCAATCAAGAGTGAAATAGATATATCAGAATCGGTCTTTTCTAGGCCGCTAATGATCGAAGCAAGGCCGATCGCCATAGTATCATTATGCGTGCCTAATCTCGACTTCCCGCACCGCATAGTCACATAGACGCGCATAGTCGTATAGACCGCGACGGTAGCTAACCCCTGCATTCTCCTCGACTCCCGCAATCCGCATAGTCTCGATAGACCGCATAGTCACGCATCGCGATAGGCATCCCCGTGACGGGATAAAACACCGGAATGATCAATCACGGGGCATACCGCTGCTCGCATAGTCACATAGACGCGATAGCCGATAGACCGCATCGGGTGGCAAGCCCTGTATAATAAGTCGATGGGTATGTGATATAATAACATAACAAATTATCGTTAAACAACATAAACACAACAAGTGGAAACCCCTTTACACAAACATCACGGATACTAACACACGTAGCATCCTAACATGTTTACTTATCAAATCAACAAGAAAGTATTACAAGGCTATCACAAACCAACACAATCAAGTTATTCACGCAAGGTACTTTCTGCTTTATGTTAACACTTTCGGGTTTTTATCCCCAAAGTACTTCATACATTAACTCTTTAAAAGATCCGTTTCAAAAGTCACACAATACCCGTAGTATTAAAATAGAGTGACTATCTTTTTAAGTAAACCAAAACACTTCCTTTTGTAAAATCAATTAACGACATTATTTTCCAAACATTCAAGTTTGCCTAATTTCAAATGCTCAAGTTTCTCATTTTCGAAAGGTTTCGTAGTTCATAGTTTTAATCACTTAATGATATAATTCTCCTTTAAAACGGTTTGAGAAACATATGCCTTATATGTGAGTAGGTTATTCTTGTTTATAACAATCTTATTAAAGCAGTCATGATCTAGGAAATGTAATATCATTTTGTCTCATCTTAGCTTCTATGCAGATGGAGGTTTCTACCGGGTTTTAATAATACTTAATTATTCAAGACATTTCCTTTTATTAGCGCTGCAATGGTTTGTTCGATACTTATTCGATTTCAAATCAAGAAACATTATCCCATTTTAAAAACCACGTACTCATTACTCACGAATGAGGTTTCACACTTATTAACAAAATTCATATTAATTCCTTTAAGTCAAGTCCCTTATCTTTTAAGATCAAGTCTCTTAACTTCTAAAATTAATAAACCATTCTTTTTATCTTCTTAAGCCGTTATACCTAACTTCCCATAAAGCTAGTACAACTCTTAAGTTTTAAAACCAAGTATTACTCTTCTGTTAAAAATGATTCAGTATTCTTTTGAAATACTTCAAGATTCTTATTATTCAGGCTTAAGTAAAAAGACATTGCCGTAATTATTATTCAGTTAACACACGTACGTCTACCGTACTATATATATATTCTTTAAAATATCATGCTCAAGAGGATAGGAAGAATCACATACCTCGCGACGATTATCGACTATTAGCAAAACGCCCACGGCTTATAACCCGCTAGCCTTGTCCACCTTTCAAGTAGCACATGCTACTCGCAGAACATTCAACCTATAAAGGTTATACAAGTCTATCAATGACTAGACTACTCGTAGATTATTCTTCCGATGTGATTTGATTCAAGTCTTTTCTCAGAATATCCTTCTATTACATTCAAATCTCTTCTATGAATCTTATATTCATTTCTATGTTACAACAAAGATGTAATTTCCAATTACAATATAAGGACAAGAGTATTTACCTCGATAAGCCCAAAATTATCCAAGTTTAATGTCGATCCCGAGCAACGTTTAGCTCCTACTCCGGTGCTCCAACCCGCTCCAAACAACCCTTTAGAAGTTCTACGCAACTTCTTCTTAATACTCCAACCAACTATGGAGATTTTCCTGTGGTTTCGCTTTTTGTGGTGAAGGGAAGTATAATAGTATTTCGGCTTTTCAGTATAAGTGTAACCTTGGAATACTACAAGGTATTTGGGCCAAGGTATTTTGGGAATAGTAACAATACTGAGAGTATTTCTACCAAGTGGTGTATTTTATGAGAACAACTAGGCAAAGGGGGTACCTCTAGCACCACTCAGGAGGGGGATACTTAGGCCAAGGGAGTGGGCTCTCGCCGGGCCTTCTCAAAGGGGAGGGGTGTTGGACGAAACACTACCAAGAGGGGAAGGGATTTTCAAGACTTAGAAAATGGTTTGTGGATGAAGAAATGTCTTCAACCAGGGGTATTTATAGTCAAGCAATGGCCAACCAATGGCCAAGATCATGCCAAGTGCAAGGCAAGTGTAGGGTCAAGATTCATCCATGTGTACCTTATCCATCTACCACACAAATATCACAAAATATCCTACCTACTCCCACTCTCCATTTCGTCCAATTGCCCCAAAGTCCACCAATTAGGGTGCCAAGTGTCGCCTCTCGTTGGTCCAAAATGTTTCGCCTCTGGAAAAATCCGCAAAAATTAAAAATGACATAGCCGAATTTTCCTCCGCAAGTCTTGTAAAACGTTTCGTCAAAAACGATTCTAATCGGGTGTTGTGCACAAAATATTTTCGCCCAAGCCTACTTAAAGTTCAAACTTTTCACGCACGCCTCACGCATATTCGAAATACGGTATAACATCACCACTTTCTTCCCGTCAGACGACTTTTTCTGAGGATTATGCGACTTTACATCCGAGAGATCGTCAGATCGCATGGTCCCCATTTCTATCATATCGCATGCAGGAGCCCGCCATTGGCTAACTTTGAGGTCCTTCCGAAGGATTAGGGACGCAGTGTGCTCGAGCATCGCATTCCATCCTCGCATGACGGACAAGCAGAGCGCACTATCCGCACTCTTGAGGATATGACGCGAGCTTGTGTTATTGACTTCGAGGGTAGCCGGAGGATCATTTGCCTCTAGTTGAGTTCATGATAATAATAGCTACCACCCAAGATTCGGATGGCGCCTTATGAGGCCTTGTATGAGGAAGTGCAGATCGATAGGCTGGTTCAATGTGGGCGAGGTATGCGATTAGTGGGACCGCACTGGTTCACAGTGATGGATAAGGTAAAGCTTATCCAGAGCGATCGACACTCGTAGTCGATGTAAGTCGATGCAGATCATCGCCGTCAGATCCGAGTTCGAGGTTGATGATTGGGTTTTCTGAAGGTGTCACCCACGGCGGTGTGATGAGATTCGGAAGAAAGGAAACTCACCCAGTACATCGGGCCGTATCGATTGTCCGCAGGATAGGCAAGGTTGCTATGAGTTGGATCCGCCGTCCGATCTTAAGGCGCACAGATCCGGTTTTTCATGTTTCTATGCCGGCGAGATGTATCGGGGATCCATCTAGTGGTACACCGATTGACGATGTCTGCGATCAGGGGTTATCGTATGAGAGATTCCCATAGCGATAATCGATCGTCGTTAGCGTCTGACCAAGGACGTGGCTTCCACAAAGTCTTGTGGCGAACGAGCTCGGGGAGAGATGACGTGGGAAGTCGGCGAGGATACGTGAGGCAAAAGTATCCTCACCTATTCCCCACACCTCCAGGTAACTCACTTTCCTACTTGTAAATTTTCATTGACATATTTGCTTAAGTGTTGTATTGTGGCCATGTGAGGCATTTGCAAACTGTTTAAGTTTTATCGTTATCTGTCTTGGGAAGGAACATTCAGGACGAATGTTTCTAAGGAGGGGAGAATGTTATACCCCGTATTTCCGGAGTATGTACGTGAGGACGTACGTACGTTTGTACAAACCCTAATTAGGTTAAGAGTGAGATTGTAAGCTTTCGACGGAAAAGATTCCGAACCTTGTGAAGGAAATTCTACGTTTTTAATATTTTTTTTTAATCGATTACAGATTTTTCCGAGAGACGAAATATTTTGGACCATTAGGAGGGCAACATGTGTCACCCTTAGTTGGCTTTGGTTGGACGAATTGCGGGGCCTAGTGGGCAAGTCAATTGGTCAAGTCTTGCAAGTTGATTTTGTGTGAGTGGGAGTAGGTAGGAGGTGGACGGTTTTTGTGAAGTAGTGGAGTCCACATGGCTCATTGTTGTGGTGGGCATGTGTTCCAATATTGTGGTGGACATATGTCCAATTATTGTGGGAGACACTTGGTTGGAAGACCTCATCTTTCACATGGATCCTAATCCCAACCCTCCACTTGTTTTAATCTTGTCCCTTGAGTGTTCTATAAATACCCCCCTTGAGTGAAGACTTCTTCATCCACTCCACACTTTCTAAGTCTTAAAATCCTCTCCCTTGTAGTAGTGTTCTCATCCCAACTCCCTCCCTCCTTCCTAGTGGCTTCGGCCGAGACCCCTCAGAAAGTTGCCTTCTAGTAGTTACTATTCCAAAATACCCTAGCCCCAAATCCCTTTATAGTATTTTAAGTAGAAGTTGTTTAGAAACTTCTAAGGGTTTCTGGAGCTATCTGAGCGCAATTGTGAGAGCTAAACCTTGCTCAGGATCGACATTTAACTTGGATAATTTTGGGCTTATCGAGGTAAATACTCTTGTCCTTCTATTGTAATTGGAGATTACATATAAGAATAGTTAAGAGTTGAGTATACGATATATAAGGATATTAAAGAATAGAATTGAACTGTAATCACTGTAGAAGAGTATAAAAGAAGAAGAATTGAATCAGATTTACATGGGATCGTATCTATGAGACTTGAGTAGTTTGACGGGTAGGGAAATGCTGCCCAATTTTCCGTAGAATAGAGAACCCTCTACTTAGAATATTCTACAGTATAGTCTAGACGTTGATAGACGTATTTGACTATTATAGGTTGATACTCTGCGCGCGACATATTCGACTTGGCAGGAGGATTTCGCCGAGGAGGTATGTGATTCTTCCTATCCTCTTGAGCATGATATTTTAAAAAAATATATATATAATACGGTAGACGTACGTGTGTTAACTGAACATGGTTTTACTGGACGTCTTTTGACTTGAGTCTAAATAATAAGAACCTTGAAGTATTTCAAAAAAATTATGAATCATTTTTGAAAGAAGAGTAATACTTGATTTTTAAACAGAAAGCTTAAGAGTTATACTAGCTTTATGAGAAGTTAGGTATAACGTCTTAAGAAAGATAAAAGGAACGGTTTTACTTATTTGTTTATGAAAATCTGGTATTGATTTCTGCAAAGTGTAGTAAGATGGTTTGATAAGTAAACATGTTATGATGCTACGTGTGCTAATGTCTTGTGATGTTGTGTAAGGGGGTTATTCTTGTTGTGCTTACGTTGTTAAACGTTAAGACCGTTGATCGTTATTATATCACATACCCTCGACTTGTTATACCGAGGGCTTGCCACCTCGACGCGTCTATACTACGGCTATGCGGTCTGTATGACTACGCGAGTCGCGGAGTTCCAGGATTGATCATTCCGTGTATTATCCCGACGAGGATGCCTCACGCGATGCGTGACTACGCGTCTTTGTGACTACGCGGCCGCGGAGTCCGCGAGAGGTACCGCGGTTAGCTACCCCGACGCGAGGAATACCTCACGCGGTTCGCGTGTGACCTATGCGGCCGCGGAAGTTCAGATTAGGCACGCATAATGATACTATGGGCGATTGACCTTGCTTCGATCATTAGCGCCTAGAAAAGACACTTACATTATATCTATTTTGCTCTTGTTTATGTTGGCACTATGCGCTTGAACTGTCAGTATTTGCAAATGGTTTTAAATACTTTGATTTCACTTTAGTACTTTACGCTTTCACATACTTGGTACTGCATCGACCTCCTTTCTGCGCTCATGCCGCAGTAAAGGGAAAGCAGTAGCGGATCCTCGCTTTAGGATCTTTTCTTTGGTGTAAGGAGCTCCATCTTCTCCGAGGCTCGACTTTTGGGTATGATCTCCCTTGTTGTAGATAGTTTTGATTTTTCGTGTATGACGGCCCCGCCCGCCATAGTTGTTTACTTCCTCAGAAGTGCGTAGTCCATTATCAGATTGGGATGAATCGCGATTTGGGTATTTATATATATACGCCGAAGGCAACTTTTCTCGATAAAGCGTGTCTCATTTATATTGTTTCATGTCATGATTTATATTCCACGACACTCGATGATGACTACTGGGTGCGGGTAAGGCACGATCCACGCCCGGATCGGTCGTGACATACTGAACGGGTGCCTGTAGGCACCGCCGCGGCCCGGGGTCAAGAATTAATGCTCCAAAATCAGCCCAAGAGTCAGTTATTTTTCGTCTCCAACTTTAACACTGCCTCCGAAGCGCCGCGCCGCCGTAGCTCCAGTAAGTTACTTCCCACCAAGCGTCGCGGCGCTGGCTGGAGGCGCCGCGGCTCCGACGGTGTTGTGTCGCAGCCCTTCACGGCCCCCGACGATTTCCGACTTGTTTCATCTTTTACACATCGTACATTTCTTCCTTCATTTACCAACTTGGAACACGTGTCATTTGGCTAATAACCGTCCATCATTCTATGTCTCAAACATTTCACTCACGTACCAATATCTCTTTCACTAATGAAATTTACGGTACTTGGCACTACGTGTACACATGTGTGGAAACAACAGCTACATGCCTCATTTTCTGGTAGTTTTACATACATAAAAATAGATTTTGAAAACAGAAAATAGATACTATCTGCTCTCTGTTATATTGTTTCAACAAGATAATGCAGCCAGTTCTATTATCACATATGTTGTACTTAACTCGGTAGAGATCATGCATTACTTCAAAATCCAGGATGAGCGTGACTAGGTGCATTTTCTTTGTACATTCTGAACTGATTTATATAAAGATAAAACATTCTCAACAAACTCCAACCTTTGTCATGGCTAATATGGCAAAACTTTTCCTACATAATTATAATGTACAGAGAAACTAAAAGGAGCGAAACCATTGTACATGTCTGTCAATCATCTAACACATTACATGATCAACTACTTTTATGCTATCTTGGACCTGAGAGCCGAACAGCAGAAAGATAAGCATCACTGTTGCAGTCAGATGGCCCAGAGGTGCCGGATGAAGTACCCTCCTCACTTAGTGATTTCAAAAAACCAGAAAAAAGTCGTGTCCCCATTTGAGAAGAAGTTGGCGGTAAAGTGACCTGGCAGAGACCTTCCAGCATTTGCACAACCTTAGCCATGGATGGCCTGAGAGACATGTCATCCTGTATACACCACAAAGCAACTTTAATTGCCGTGGAAACCCTCTCATCCTCTTCTTCAACTTTCAAGTTCCTATCGATAAGGTCTGTCAATTTCCCCTCTTCCATCATCTTAAAGGCGTATGAGGGAAAATGAGATTTCTCCGAACTTTCTGAAGGATCATAATTCTTCCGACCTCCAATTATCTCAAGCAAAACCATCCCATAACTAAAAACATCACTTTTCTCTGATATGGCATAATTTGTGATCCATTCCGGGGCGAGATACCCTCTTGTACCCCTCATAGTAGTGAAAACATGGCTCTGCTCTCTGGTCATTAGCTTAGCGAGGCCAAAATCTGAGACCTTGGCGAGGAAATGATCATCAAGAAGCACATTTTCAGGTTTGATGTCGCAATGCACAATTTTTACATCACAGTCCTCGTGAAGGTAAGCTAGGCCTTTTGCTGTACCAACTGCAATATTAAATCTCTTATTCCAGTCCAACATGAATTCCTTGTTCTTCTTAAAAAGCCATTTCTCTAAAGATCCGTTTGCCATGTACTCATAAGCCAGAAGCCTGTGTGTTCCTTCAGCACAAAAGCCTCTCAGTCTCACCAGATGAAGATGATGGATGCTGCCTATAATACTAACTTCTGCTCGAAATTCTTTCTTTCCCTGGCCAATGCCTTCCAATTTCTTCACAGCAAGTCTACTTCCATCTGGAAGAACCCCTTGGTAAACTGAACCAAATCCACCTTGCCCAAGTTTTATTGAGAAGTTATTAGTTGCATTCTGAAGTTCTGTGTAGCTAAAACGAATTGGCATCCCCGATAGGCCCTCCAAGAAATTGTCTTCTTCTGAACCCTCCTTTGCAGAATCCGGCAACTTGTTCTTTCTCCTCTGATAACGGATACCTCCGTAAATTAGGCCAAAAATGACAAGACCTGTACAAATGACTATACCAAAGATAATAGGTAATCGTCCCTTCCCACCTCCACCGCTATCCCCATTCACCAGGCTAGCTGAAACTTTAATGTATGACTTGAAACCAGCTCCATCAATGGAACCTTTTAAACTTCCTATTTGGTTAAACATAAAACAATTCCCTGAACTGCTATCAAAGAACATTGCAGCGCATGAGCAATTGCCAAGGCAAGAAGTTTTGCAAGCATTTAAATCAGTTTTAGCAGAAGGAGAAACAAACCCAAGTGCAGAATAGCCAAGACTATCCCCAGCATCTACAAGATCCACATGATCTTTTGGTTTATTGCAGAAGGAAGCAGTCTCAGGCTTACAAGATGGAAGGGCTAATGGGCATTGGCACCTGTTACCACTATAACAAATGATATACGGATCACAAGAGGCTGGCCTGCTGCATTCATCTTGTGGAATTCTTGTCTGAGAGGCAACGATAGAGTCATCTTGAAGAGTGCTAAAATTTATGTAACCATATTCTCCAAGAACAGCCAACCGAGTGGCATTTGCATCTTGATTATCATTGAAAATGAACTGCCAGAGCAACACTTCCTTTTGATCATAAATTTTCCAAGAATTTCCATCAAGAATTGCAGAAGTGACATCTCCTCCAACTTGATTGATGGTCCTTCTCTCATCTTTCCCCATAGCCCAATAAGGCTGTGGAGGCTTGAAACTTGCAGAAAGAAGCATATCCCCAGACTTAAATTCAAGTGAATAGCTCAAGTTATTGTTGTTTGGATTACTTACAAGTTTCATTCCTTTAGTGAAATTCTGGCCTGACAGGAGAGAATCAACAGGATGGCTGAAGCTTTCCCAAATAGTGCTACCATCCTTCCCAAGCAAAATTAGATTCCCTGAGTCCCTCAATTCCATGACAGAAACTCCTTTGTTAGTAGTTTTAGTAGACCAAATTGTTGATCCCCCACTTTCCAAGTAGGCATTTCCAGTTTCATCAAACACAAAGTTATCATCATATCGAACCGGGGAGCCTCTATTAGCAGACCAAACGATGGTAGAGCTACTAACATGGATGACCACAAGAAGGAACAAGGTAACATCTTTAGTAGGGTTAAATCCAAATGCAAATTTGGAACTGTTGGAAACAAGAATTAACCCATTATTGTCTATCCAAGCCATTTGAGACCCTTGAAACCCTCGATTCAGTCTGCCTTTGTTCTGAACACTAGCTATACAAGTCTCAGGCAGAAATAGGAAAAACATGAAGATGATTACTAAATAGAGAGATCTCCAAGACCCCATGACAAAAAAAACTTTGAAGCCAAGAACCAAAGGAAGGATTATCCACCAAAAGCTTAGATGTGGAACTTGGAAAAAGCCAAGAATTCTTAGGAAAGAAAGGAAGACTTGAGAGTTGAAAGGATTGAAGTGGACTCTGCTTATGCTAGTTAAAACAAGAAAGAATGAAGTGGCCAGCATTTGTAGAAGGGAATACCACCGCAACTAGCCATTAAAAAACAATTTACACGGTCATTGCTTTTTGTTGAACATTTGATTTCATATATTATAAATTACATAGTAATTGTTTCTGTGAATCTGATATTAATTAATACTTCAAAATAATAAAAAGGAATCCCCAAATATTTATGAAATTGTGTATAATATATAATTTTAAATATGTATTTGCATTTTGAATAAAAAAAAAGTTTGTTTACATTAGAAGGGATAGTTTTGTGATAAAATATGTATTATCAATACTAATTTTTATGTGGAGACTAAGTTTTCTTACACCAATCAAACAATATATTTTTTTTCACCTGGTGTCCATTATCCTTGATTAATTCAAATTCATATTAACTGTGGGCTAGTCATTTTTTTCAACGCCATTTAAGATGCATTTGCTTTTTAAACTTATTTCATCTTCTTTTTAATTTTGATTATGAAAATTGAATTTAAATCAAAGTAGATGTTATTTAAAACCTTAAAAATATTAGTTACAAGCTTGAAGAAGTGATCCTAAATTCTAAATATGAAAATCTGAGTATAAATCAACTGTATTTTTGGAAATTATTGTCTTGGTAGTTCAAACATCTTGAAGTTGGCTTTGACAAGCAAATCTTCAGGCGCGATAGTTTAAAAGTTTTACTTTGACAAACCAAACTTCAGACAAAAATGACAAAAATTTGGCTTGCTTCATATGCAAAATTTTGCAACTTCAATCTCATATGTGATATGTTTGAAGTAATTTTTGAAGTGGCTAAATTCACACAAATTTACGAACTTTTATAATGAGTTAAGTGCTGGTCCAAGAATCGATTATTTGTATACTTTTTCCTTTTGAATTTGTCCCGTGTAAGCTCCATTAAAACTGGAAGCGTTCCTTAATAAAAAAATCATTTCTAGGACTCAAATATGAGATTCTGATTGAGAATGGAAAATTTTATTCATTTCACCACAACTTATATTGATACGAATCAACTATCTCTATCAATAAAAAAATTGTTTAGGAGTAATATATTTATTAATTGTAACATGTTATTATTATTTTTTTAAATTATCAATAAATATTCAATGTAAGCATTTACTTATAGTGAGTATATGTATCTTATACATGAAGTTGTATAAATTCAAAGGCACACTCAAGCTGTCCATACATAAAAAATAAGCAAACTAAATAGTTTCTTTACTTACTCCTTAATAGGTGGGACCAAAGTCAGAGTCTCTTACAGATCCATACTTAACTTGTTGGACTAATTAATGGATAGTTTATTGGATAATTAATGCATATAATTTTCAGCTGCACCCATCTGGAAATCTAAAAATTAATGGGCAGATGGGATAATTAAATGCAGAGATTGGACGAATGTGACGAAATTAATTTTTTGGAGAAGAGTCAATGACTGTGGCAACTAACTCAAGTACCAGCTGGTAAAGGGGGTTTCTAATAAAATCAGAAAAAAGAGGATACTTGCTATTGGTGTTCTTGGATTACCCTCCCTGCTTCCCACTCTTGCATTATAACCACGTTTGTTACTTGGGTATTGTTTTGACAAGAAATTAATATATCAACACCCGTCATTCACATAAAATTATATTAGTTAATCATAGTAATAAAAAAAATAGATTATGCTCTGCGAAATTACGGATCATCTTATATAAATATATTCATTTCTTTTGTTACGTTCTCAACACCTTGATTAGAATGTGTTTCACCTGACGAAAGAGGTTTGTCATTCAGAAGCGTACTTATGTTATGAAATAACATATACTTTTACAAAAGTATATATTAATTAATCACGATTAAATAATAAAAGTGTGTAAAAAAATAATGTCATGTATTTATCGGTTTGATATAATTATCAAGTGCAGACAATTATATTTTTCATAATGTGATTTAAACTTTTTGAAGATAAGGATTTCGTTTTGTTGGTATTTTGGTTATGTTAGAAAATTGGTATTGGGTCGAAACCACCCATAAAGAGTGCTAATTAATTTAGTAACCCATTAGCTAGTCCTCTTATAACATATAGATACATCTTTATGGGTACCAAAAAGATACACTTTCCCCAAAGAGATGAAGGCTAGGGTTTACGAATCTGCATCTTCTAAAATGAATATTGGTTGTGAAAATCAAGGTATCACTCTGTTTTGTGATAGTTCCTAAGATTGATAATTTAAATCGTGGTTGTAAAGAATCTTCTTCCACGCAGAGAAACGAGTAAGTTTTCCAAACTAATATTTGCATAGAAAATACTACATTGATATGTAGAGTTATAGACTTGTTTCGGGTTGTTTACATGATTGCTATGCACAGTGTCAGACCAAAGATTTAAGGGTTGTAGGTGCTTCATGTTCTTTAACATAAGTTGCTACCGAAAGATGAAACCAAAAGTTGTACTTTGATCATCATTGAAGTTTAAAAAATAAAAAGCATCATTGAAATTAAAAAAAAAAAAATATTGTGGAAGGTTTGATCAAGGTAGCGACCAAACCTTTGAAGTTCCACCTAGAAATCAAAGAACCCAACTATCTTTTTTATTTTCAAGGTGCTTTATAAAGTTTTATTGTCACACCCCAACTTTGGGTGTGTGTGGGGACGACACCCAGTACTCAAAGGCCTGAGCGAACGACTGTAGTATCTGGAATCTGTAATACAAAACTTGGACCGACAAGGCCTCCATTTAACTGTATAAGACAAGAATGTATGACAACCTACACACAGAAGAGTCCCAACATGATATATATACAGATAACCAAGGCTCGACAAGGCAAAAAAAAGAGCACATTACTAACAAAAGGGCTGACAAGGCCACACATACACCCACTATACACAAGGCTGCAAGCCTCTAAGAGTGACATAATACATCAATAAGCGACAGGCCATTGTCACGACCCGACTGCCGCGCATCGGTACCCTACAGGCACCCTTCTAATCATCTGACATAACAAACTGAGGAAGATAAATAACACTTTTTTAAAAAAAAAAAACAAAAGCTGCCGATAAAGTCGCCATAATCATAAAAATTACCCGAAAGTCTACACCGCTTAACAATGTAAAAAAACAACTCTAGCCACCCAATTGAGATGAATATGCACTCTAAGATTTGAACAAATACTATGACGACAAGGCCCGCTGCACTTCGAATATACATAGCCATGACAACTCCTAACATTGGAGCCATCTCAAAATCTTTGAATCAGGATCCTAAGCTCGCGGATCCACAATCGTGTACCTAAACTGCGGACATGACGCAGCCCCGAAGAAGTCGATGCAACAGTGCAGAATATGGAGCGGAAAATAAGGTGCGATAAACAAATCATAATCGTACAAAAGAATGGCGGCAAGTATAAAAAGGTACATACCAGATCCTAGTGTCATTACCATCTCATGAACTTAATCGCATCATTATCTTTTCCATTCCATTAAGAGTTATAGCCAAATCTTACGTACATACTTAGGAGAAATCATTAAGTTCATTACCATATAACTTACTTATCTTTCATAACATAATCCGGCCGCTTTATGGAGGACGCGTATACTACCCGATGCGGGACGCGATCAAGTCACACAAATATCAAAGCGTGCGTGGAATCCCCATCACTGCCGATACCATAAGTGTAACATATAACCACGTGACGCGCCGTGGCATCCTACCTCACCGGCGCATACATACACAATACATATATATATCTCCGCCGTGGAATCCCATCATCGCCGACCGTAGGTGTAACATACAACCACGTGACGCGCGGTGGCATCCTACCTCTGTCGGCGTGCATATAAACAACACACATATATATAACGTGGCGCATGCCGGAATCCTCATCGTATAAGCGTGGCCATAACGTGCCTCGGCATCCTCATCGTAGGTGCGGTCTTCGTGGGAGCTAGCCACGAGTAATAATATAACATGCCCGGAATCCTCATCGTGGTACATGTCTTCATGGGAGCTAGCCCATGGAGTAATAATCGTAGCATGCGTGGTCGCGTGCCGGAATCCTCATCGTATAAGCGTGGTCATGGGTAATAAAACAAATCAGGGATCTAACCCGCCTCTGGTCACATGCCGGAATCCCACATCGTATAAGCATGTCCAAGGATCAATCATAATGGAAGCATACCGTGGAATCACATCACCGCCAGACGCGTCAAGCAAACTTACAACAAGACAGCCGGCCCTCCAACTGAGAGTCACGACAACGTAAACATATAGTACTTGCACTCAAAGCTATCACAAAAAACATAGGCAAGTTCATTAAACCTTTAGACTTCCATTTTTATAAACTCATGGCACTTTCGTTTCACACATAAAAATCCGGGAATTTAACCCAAAGTACTACGCACCTCTACTCCTTTAAAATGACTCCTTTTCAAATAAAACTTCCAAGATACTAATAACCGTAGTATCAAGTCATTTATACTTTTCAAAACAAGTCACAATACCTTTTAGAAATACAATTATAGGTTTCTAAATCATGTGACTTCTTTCTTTAAAACCTTAAGCAATTGGTACCTTTAAAACAATTTGCCCTTCTTTATTTCAAGTCATTTCTTTGCTTACATTACTGAAGAAAACCATTCTTTTAATCTTCCATAAAGTTGTTATAACCAACTTTTCATAAAGCCGTTATAACTCTTTATGTCTTAGACAAATTCATTCCTTTTATAACCAAGAGACTTATACTTTCAAATCAAATCACATAGCTTTCAAAATACTTCAAGTCTCTTAACTTTTAAGAAAACAAGTTTCTTAACTTTAGAAATCAAGTCTTTCCAAATCAAGTATTCTTACACTTGTAAATCAATTCATTTCTTCCTTTAAGAATCAAGTCCCATAACTTGAAAAATAAAGTCCCTTAACTTTTAAGAATTTGAGAACCATAGTCTTAAAACTTCATACGTAAATTCTTATAAGTTAAGTAACATATACATTGGTGCGTTGTGAATAAGTTATACTTATTTATAACCATCTTATTCAAGTAGCCATGATCTAGAAAATGTAATACAATTTTGTCTTATCTTAGTTTCTATGCAGATGGAGAATTCTACTCATTTTAACATAATTGATTGTCATTACATTTTCCTTTATTAACGCTGCAGTGGCTTGTTCGATACTTACTCTCATTTGTGCCGTAACTTAGCCAAGTCAACTTGGCTCCAAAATACCTCCTAACGACTCTTACCAACATCCCCCATAAGACTTGGTAAGAACTTAGGATAACTTAGACATAACCCTTACGTAGAGTAAATCAACATACATACCTCTTAACTTCTAAGAGTAGAAGGAATCATGAAATAATACCACATGTATATTCCATACATAGAATCATGTCAAAAGAAGGAAAAGGTTCACATACCTCGCGACGATTATCGACAAATAGCAAAATGCTCCGAAGTACTTCAACCTTGATAGCTATTCCATCCTTCAAGTAGAATCCGCTATACTTAGTACTTCAACCTAAAAATGGCCATAATACGTCCATTAACCTCTAGCTTCGAACGTAGAATATTCTAAGTGCAAAGTCACTAAATCCTACGGAAAATCGGACAGCACTTCCTTTGTTTCTACATACTTTGCCACCTTTTTCATGGCCGAATACAATAACCAAACACACCACATTTAAGGCTCAAAAATGTAGTTAACAATAGAGGATTACACGCCTACAAGACGTGTAAAATTCCGCCCCACAATTGATATCAAACTAGTCCACAATACAATGCCATTTTCGGCCAAAAGGTGCAACAACTTATCAAACTTTCCAATTCCTTTCCAATCCAAGTTCTTAGGTCAAACATGTTATATAGTCATAAACAACTTCAACAACTACAATTTCCTTCAATATATAACATGTGACGACTTATACTTATAATCAACTTGAATTGTAATCTTAAGGCTAAACATACTAGTTTCGGATTAGGGTTCCAATAGCCAATATACTTATCAAACTTCATAATATAAACATCTCATGCTTGCTAATATCCATAGCTACAACAATAAGTAATCTTAATTACTAAAACGACAAGAATTATACCTTTACAAGCCCTTAATCTTTTCAAGATTCAAAGTCGCTCTTTAGAAATTCTTAGCTCATTTCCTTATGTTCCAATCCGCTCCAAGCACTCCTTAGAAGCCTATGAAGAACCCATCTTCAAGTTCCAACTTCAAAGTTGAAGAACCCCTTAAGTTTCCGCCTTGCGACTAACGTAAAAACGCCGTTTTTTCGAAATCTTTCTATTGAGATATCCTCACAATACTCCTAGGGACCTTGGGTTAAAGTCTTGTGGCTAATGGACAACAATTGAATTTTTTTTTGTATGGGAGATGCCTAAAGCCGAGAGCTTCCTAAAGAACACACAAGTTCTTGGCTAATTTTTCTAAGTGTGGAAAGTCTTGCTACTAGTAGTAGTAGTAGTATATATTAATAATTCAAAGGCTAGGATAAAACCAAATGGAAGGCTAGGATATGGTCAATAATATCAAGCTCTCTTGACTTTGACTTAGTCAATAAAATCAAGCCAAAGTCTAGCAAGACTTGCTCATCTACACAATGGTCAAATGACCATTCAATCCTTGAAATTTTCGTCCAAGACCATTGTGGGGGGTGCCACGTGTCGCCCTCCCATTCGTCCATAAAATTCCGTAACCCTCGTGGGCCCCACAAAACGAAAAATTCCTCGGGTGGGCCCCACGTGACCAATTCCGTAAAAATAAATTTCCATAATGATAATACATTCCATAACCCTCAATTAATGCATTTTGAGAATCCAATTCTCTTCAACGAACATTTTTCCTTTCCGACGTTCGGAAGATTTTTCCGTCGGAAAAACAATTCTTCCTTTCGTACCCTTTTCAAGTCTTGTGTTCTTTACATACATTCTCTTAAACATGTCCTTGAACTACGTGGTGTAACATTCTTCCCCCCTTAGAAACATTCGTCCTCGAATGTTCTTTCGGAGTCCAATCTAATTAGATAGCGACATAGTCTCCTTTTACAACAACCTTCACACAACATATGCCACCCATGGCCACACAACAATACTTATACTAAAATGTCTACCTTGGCACTCACGAACCCAACTAGCCCATACTCATAATGACCTCAAAGTCCGTCATAATCATTACTACTAGGTCTACTTGGGTCTGACGACTGTATCATCACCGGGAAAACCTCATATTCCCGCTCAACTACCACCCCAAACACTCTTTTAAACAACATAAGGCCATTTCTGGCTCTCACAACCTGGTTCCGGTGGAACGTGTCCACGAACCCGTAAAACAATTAACTAGACTTGGGCCTTGCACCCTCGTGACCTGTCACGCGTGGCGAACTACTACCAACTGATCCCACTTATTTCGGGCTATGTGGCGACCGTGCAGTCCTCACCCGACCGTCGCACTTAACTCTTATCCTCGGTCCGACTTAAAATCTTATGGCAGAGAGCCTTATATATCTAAGGTCTCGGCGATTATCAATATTCTTAGGCTCGCAATTTCCATGCTCCAAGCCTACCTTACGATCCCGATGGCGGTACAAAACTTCTCATAATACCATAATCGTGTCGTCTTGATCACAACAACCATTACTTACTCTATACGGACCTCATCCGTACAATTCTCTTAAGCCTACCACGTAGCTTAATATATTAACATGGTATTCCATTAAGTTCCTTAACATGACTTCTTAAGGGTTCACTACCCTATCAGACAACTCATCCTTCCCCAATTATCTCAAAATAAATCATAAGACCTTGGCGATAATTCATTAACTGTTCCATACCTTCCCGGTATCTAGTTAGTCTTTACCAACTCCTGGTAATCTAAAATCATTCTAGGCAACACGCGTCTAACCCTCATACATAACTCCGTATAGATGTATGTCACAATACCAACTATACTATAATCATTACCAACGTGGATACGCAATCCACATAGTCATTCCTGGGTCACTGCTGCCTTTCTCGTAGTTGCAATCAACATAACTCGTTAGGGAGAGACGACCCTAACAACACATCTCTATCGCACGATCTCAGAGTGAGAAGAATGGAAACCAATCCTAAATGTCCTGCAACCTCCTGATTATAGATGTGGTGCACAACACACCGATAATCAAGACTCTACTAGACACGCGATGCGTAGACACTTTCGAGGACTAATCGCTCGATACCACTTTTGTCACGACGACCAAGCCGCGATCGTACCCTACCTGGGCACCCTTCTAATCATACAACATAACAAACTGCGAAAGATAAATAACACATTTTTTTTAAACCAAGGCTGCCGATAAGGCCATAATCATAAAAATTACCGAAAAGGGTCTACACGCTTATGATGTAAAAACAACTCTAGCCATCCGGCCTACGGATGAATACGGACCTAAGATTTGAACAAATACTATGACGGGACAAGGCCCCGCCGTACCCCTGAATATACATAGCCATGACAACTCCGGAACATTGGAGCCATCTCAAAATGCTGAATCAGGATCCTAAGCTCGCGGATCCACAACTGTGTACCTAAACCTGCGGACATGAACGCAGCCCCCCGAAGGTGGTCGATAACAGTGCAGAATATGGAGCGGAAAATAAGTCTGATAAACAAATCATAACTGTACAAAAGAATGACAGGAGCAAGTATAAAAGAGGTACATACCAGATCCTACCGTGTCATTACCATCTCATGAACTTAATCGCACATCATTATCTTTTCCATTCCATTAAGAGTTATAGCCAAATCTTACGTACATACTTAGGAGAAATCATTAAGTTCATTACCATATAACTTACTTATCTTTCATAACATAATCCGGCCCTTTATGGAGGGACGCATATACTACCCGACCCAATCTGGGACGCGATCAAGTCACACAAATATCAAAGCGTGCCCGTGGAATCCCCCATCACTGCCGACAGTCATAAGTGTAACATATAACCATGTGACGCGCCCGTGGCATCCTACCTCACTGCCGGCGTACACATACACAATACATATATATATCTCCTGCCCGTGGAATCCCACATCGCTGAAGCGGTAGTAGGTGTAACATACAACCGTGTGGCGCGCGTGGCATCCTACCTCACCTGTCGTACGCACATAAACAACACACACACACATATATATATATATATATATATATATATATATAACGTGGCCGCATGCCGGAATCCTCATCGTATAAGCGTGGCCATAACGTGCCTCGGCATCCTCATCGTAGCGCAGTCTTCGTGGGAGCTAGCCCATGGAGTAATAATATAACATGCCCACGAATCCTCATCGTGGTACATGTCTTCATGGGAGCTAGCCCATGGAGTAATAATCGTACATAGCATGGTCGCGTGCCGGAATCCTCATCGTATAAAGCGTGGCCATGGGTAATAAAACAACCGGATCTAACCCGCCTCCTGGTCACATGCCCCGGAATCCCACATCGTATAAGCATGTCCAAGGATCAATCATAATGGAAGCATACCCGTGGAATCCCACATCACTGCTGGTACGTCTAAGCAAACTTACAACAAGACAGCCGGCCCTCCAACTGAGAGTCACGACAACGTAAACATATATTAGTTGCACTCAAAGCTATCACAAGCAAACATAGGCAAGTTCATTAAACCTTTAGACTTCCATTTTTATAAACTCATGGCACTTTCGTTTCACACATAAAAATCCGGGAATTTAACCCAAAGTACTACGCACCTCTACTCCTTTAAAATGACCCCTTTTCAAATAAAACTTCCAAGATACTAATAACCGTAGTATCAAGTCATTTATACTTTTCAAAACAAGTCACAATACCTTTTAGAAATACAATTATAGGTTTCTAAATCACGTGACTTCTTTCTTTAAAACCTTAAGCAATTGGTACCTTTAAAACAATTTGCTCTTCTTTATTTCAAGTCATTTCTTTGCTTACATTACTGAAGAAAACCATTCTTTTAATCTTCCATAAAGTTGTTATAACCAACTTTTCATAAAGCCGTTATAACTTTTTATGTCTTAGACAAATTCATTCCTTTTATAACCAAGAGACTTATACTTTCAAATCAAATCACATAGCTTTCAAAATACTTCAAGTCTCTTAACTTTTAAGAAAACAAGTTTCTTAACTTTAGAAATCAAGTCTTTCCAAATCAAGTATTCTTACACTTGTAAATCAATTCATTTCTTCCTTTAAGAATCAAGTCCCATAACTTGAAAAATAAAGTCCCTTAACTTTTAAGAATTTGAGAACCATAGTCTTAAAACTTCATACGTAAATTCTTATAAGTTAAGTAACATATACATTGGTGCGTTGTGAATAAGTTATACTTATTTATAACCATCTTATTCAAGTAGCCATGATCTAGAAAATGTAATACAATTTTGTCTTATCTTAGTTTCTATGCAGATGGAGAATTCTACTCATTTTAACATAATTGATTGTCATTACATTTTCCTTTATTAACGCTGCAGTGGCTTGTTCGATACTTACTCTCATTTGTGCCGTAACTTAGCCAAGTCAACTTGGCTCCAAAATACCTCCTAACGACTCTTACCAACATCCCCCATAAGACTTGGTAAGAACTTAGGATAACTTAGACATAACCCTTACGTAGAGTAAATCAACATACATACCTCTTAACTTCTAAGAGTAGAAGGAATCATGAAATAATACCACATGTATATTCCATACATAGAATCATGTCAAAAGAAGGAAAAGGTTCACATACCTCGCGACGATTATCAACAAATAGCAAAATGCTCCGAAGTACTTCAACCTTGATAGCTATTCCATCCTTCAAGTAGAATCCACTATACTTAGTACTTCAACCTAAAAATGGCCATAATACGTCCATTAACCTCTAGCTTCGAACGTAGAATATTCTAAGTGCAAAGTCACTAAATCCTACGGAAAATCGGACAACACTTCCTTTGTTTCTACATACTTTGTCACCTTTTTCAAGGCCGAATACAATAACCAAACACGCCACATTTAAGGCTCAACAATGTAGTTAACAATAGGGGATTACACGCCTACAAGACGTGTAAAATTCCGCCCCACAATTGATATCAAACTAGTCCACAATACAATGCCATTTTCGGCCAAAAGGTGCAACAACTTATCAAACTTTCCAATTCCTTTCCAATCCAAGTTCTTAGGTCAAACATGTTATATAGTCATAAACAACTTCAACAACTACAATTTCCTTCAATATATAACATGTGATGACTTATACTTATAATCAACTTGAATTGTAATCTTAAGGCTAAACATACTAGTTTCGGATTAGGGTTCCAATAGCCAATATACTTATCAAGCTTCATAATATAAACATCTCATGCTTGCTAATATCCATAGCTACAACAATAAGTAATCTTAATTACTAAAACAACAAGAATTATACCTTTACAAGCCCTTAATCTTTTCAAGATTCAAAGTCGCTCCTTAGAAATTCTTAGCTCCTTTCCTTATGTTCCAATCCGCTCCAAGCACTCCTTAGAAGCCTATGAAGAACCCATCTTCAAGTTCCAACTTCAAAGTTGAAGAACCCCTTAAGTTTCCGCCTTGCGACTAACGTAAAAACGCCGTTTTTCTGAAATCTTTCTATTGAGATATCCTCACAATACTCCTAGGGACCTTGGGTTAAAGTCTTGTGGCTAATGGACAACAATTGAATTTTTTTTTGTATGGGAGATGCCTAAAGCCGAGAGCTTCCTAAAGAACACACAAGTTCTTGGCTAATTTTTCTAAGTGTGGAAAGTCTTGCTACTAGTAGTAGTAGTAGTATATATAAATAATTCAAAGGCTAGGATAAAACCAAATGGAAGGCTAGGATATGGTCAATAATATCAAGCTCTCTTGACTTTGACTTAGTCAATAAAATCAAGCCAAAGTCTAGCAAGACTTGCTCATCTACACAATGGTCAAATGACCATTCAATCCTTGAAATTTTCGTCCAAGACCATTGTGGGGGGGGGGGGTGCCACGTGTCGCCCTCCCATTCGTCCATAAAATTCCGTAACCCTCGTGGGCCCCACAAAACGTAAAATTCCTCGGGTGGGCCCCACGTGACCAATTCCGTAAAAATAAATTTCCATAATGATAATACATTCCATAACCCTCAATTAATGCATTTTGAGAATCCAATTCTCTTCAACGAACATTTTTCCTTTCCGACGTTCGGAAGATTTTTCCGTCGGAAAAACAATTCTTCCTTTCGTACCCTTTTCAAGTCTTGTGTTCTTTACATACCTTCTCTTAAACATGTCCTTGAACTACGGGGTGTAACACCAGCCATACCCAAAATGCTAGTAATATATACAACAGTATTTAAAGACTCATGTATAGCAACTCCGAGAAAGGGGAGTGAGACAATCACAATTGAACATGCATCTTACTAAGGAGGAGCACCGCTCTATCTATCTGTACCTGTGAGCATGAACATAGTGCCCCAACAGGGGCATCGAAATGAAAGATGTATTGAATATACAAGACATATAACATATGGAAACATAGATATGATGTAAGAGATATGGAACCAGAAGTCAACCTGAAACTCACAAGAAGCCTCTGAGGGCATACCCTGTCACAAATATGAATATATATCCATGTTTATAGATCAAGCCACTTGACGGGGCAATGTAATATCGTATCAAGTCACTATGTGGGGAAAGTCATATCATAGTATATCGTACCCGTCCTCAAAGAGGACTCGGTCGTACTCGGCCTCAAAGAGGACTCGGTCATACCCGACCTTGATATGACTCGATAGTATCAAAACCTACTGTAGTGGTGTGCACATATAAGTATCATATCTGACTGACTATAGTGCGAATCGGTGATAAAATAGATACATATAGATAAGTGCAATGAAAACCAGAACTCACAGGACATCAAAGCAGAAGCGGAGTGACTTATCGTCATTATTCTCCGACTATAATTATTGGCGTTACGTTCATGAATTTCAATACAATCATTTAGAAACATAAGAAATCTCAGAGATGCTTATGAAAGGGGAAATACATAAGGAATATGACCGACTTTATCAAAGAAGGCATATCGTTAGTTGGTTACACGAGATGGAACTCATTTTCAAGGTAGCATTTTGTCAAGTCATGCCGAGAAGGAAAGTTTGCCTTACATACCTTGTCGATGAAGCTAGTTATGTTCCGCGGAGCCTTGCACGCGCTATGGACAATTATCTACATTAAACAAGGAACTTACGTCAATATCGAGCTCATACCTCATAAGAGATTTCACTTAAGCAATTCATTGAATAACTTGGGTACATAAAGTTCTAAAGTTACCCTACCCTGATTCTTATTCAAATTAACACCATCATCATCCCTAACTCCTTTCCTCAACTTCACAACCTTACCAACATGATTCAACACCAATATTTACTCTTTTTCTCAACCAACAATACCAAACAACAAGTTGACATAACTTCATATCATAAAAGATGTTTCTCCAAGATCATATTTGTTACACCCCGTAAGTCCAGGACATGTATAAGAGAATGTACGTAAGGAATCAAGACTTGAAAATTGGTACGAAAGGAAGAATTGTTTTTCCGACAGAAAATCTTCCGGACGTCGGAAAGGAAAAATGTTCGTTGTTGAGAATTGGATTCTCAAAATGCATTATTTGTAGAGTATGGAACTTTAAACATTATGGAAATTTGTTTTTACGGATTTGGACATGTGGGGCCCACCCGAGGAATTTTACGTTTTGCGGGGCCCACGAGGGTTACGGAATTTTATGGACGAATGAGAGGGCGACACGTGGAACCTTCCCCACATGCCCTTGGACGAAATTCAGCAAGGTTAGATTGGTCATTGACCATCTTGGAAGATAAGTCTTCAAAGCATGAGATTGTTGACCAAGTCAACTTGTCCACTTGGCTTTACATTAATTGTTCTTCATCCTAGCTCACAAGTGTGTTAATCTAAGCCCTCCAATATGTTTTATAAGCTTACTACTAGTGCAAGACAAGGTCTTCAACACTTAGAATTTATCACACATTCTTGTTCTTGCTAAGTTGCTCTCGGGTTGGGTCTAGTTCCAACAAGAAAATTTTGTACTTTTGATCCATTAGCCACAAGACTTTAACCCAATGTCCCTAAGGGTATTGTAAGGATATCTCAATAGAAAGATTTCGGAAAAACGACATTTTCGTATTAGTCGCAAGGCGGAAACTTAAGGAGTTCTTCAACTTTGAAGTTGGAACTTGAAGATGAGTTCTTCATAGGCTTCTAAGGAGTGCTTGGAGCGGATTGGAACCTAAGGAAAGGAGCTAAGAACTTGCTAAGGAGCGACTTTGAATCTTGGAAATTTTAAGGGCTTATAAAGGTATAAATCTTGTCGTTTTAGTAATTAAGATTTACTTGTTGTAGTAGCTATGGATATTAGCAAGCATGAGTTATATAGTATGAAGTTTGATAAGTATATTGGCTATTGGAACCCTAATCCGAAAACTAGCATGTTAGCCTTAAGATTACAATTCAAGTCGATTATTAGTTTAAGTCATCGCATGTTGTAGAAAGAAGGAAATTGTAGTTGTTGAAGTTGTTTGTGACTATATAACATGTTAGACCTTAGAACTTGGAATTGGAAAAGGATTGGAAAAGACTTTGAATTGTTGGTTATGTAAGTTGGCCGAGAATGGCTAGTGAGCATTAAACTACTTCGTATGAATTGTGGGGCGGAATTTTACACGTATTGTAAGGCGTGTAATCCCCTTTGTTTGGTTGTTGTTTTGAGCCTTAAATGTGGCGTGTTGGTTATTGTATTCGGCCTTGAAAAAGGTGGCAAAGTGAGTAGAAACAAAGGAAGTGATGCCCGATTTTTCGTAGAATTAGAGACCGTATACTTAGTATTATTCTACGTTAGAGACTAGAAGTTGATAGTCTTGTTATGACCATTATAGGTTGACACTTCTACATATGGCGTATTCGGCTTAGCTTGTGGATTTAGCCGAAAAGGTATGTGAACTATCTCCTCTTCTAGCATGATTCCTTTAGATAAAGAAAGTACGTCCTACTCCTTAAATGATCCATTCCTTGGTTGTATTTGGATTGCCTAAAATAGAATTTGTTCTATGTACTTCCTTGATTGTACTTTGATGTTTAATTTGTAAGTTGTATAATCCAATTCCTTAGTGAAGTTTGGATTCTTAAAAGTGAAAGTATTTTACTTAAAGTACATAGAGTCTTGAAAAGGAAGTGGTTTCCAAATCTTTTGGCTAGTGCCTTAGTTCCAAAACCTAAAGGTCATTATAATGACTTTAGGGAAGTCAAATGAGTGATTTACTTAATTGTTTTAAAAGAGGAGAAATGACATGATTTAAAAGAAGTAACTTGTTTTAATGGTGTGAGTTACTTGAGGTTTAAAAGTAGTGTTATACCCCGTATTTCCAGAGTATGTACGTAAGGACGTACGTAGAAAAATTTGAACTTGTGATTTAGGCTTGGCCGAATTCTTTTTGTTCACAACACCCGATTAGAGTCGTTTTTCGACGAAACGTTTTCACAGCTTTCGTAGGGGAATTTCCGGCTATGTCATTTTTAATTTTTGCGGATTTTTCCGAGAGACGAAACATTTTGGACCAACAAGAGGGCGACACTTGTCACCCTCTCATTGGAACACCTTGGGCGGTAAAGGGGGGTTAGCCGAATGGCCATTGTTTGGTCAAGGGGTTGGTAGGATATTTTGGTGGTAGATGGATAAGGTGCACTTGGCAAGATCTTGGCCCTACACTTGCCTTGCACTTGGCAAGATCTTGGCCATTGGTTGGCCTTCACTTGACCTATAAATACCCACCCCTTTGAAGACTAATTCATCCACAAAATTGCCTAAGTCTTGAAAGCTTCTTCCTCCCCCCTTAGTGTAGTGTCTTGGCCGAGATCCCCTCTTCCCCTGGCGAGAGTTCCCCACAGTGGGGTAGGTAGAGTATACACCCTCTTGGGGTGCTAGCCGTGGGGTACCCACTGCTAGTTGTTTCGTATAATACCCTCCCTCTTGGTAGAAATACTCTCAAAAGTATTGTTATAATGCCCAAATTACCTTAGTAGTATACCTTGTAGTATTCTAAGGTTATACTTACGAAAAGCCGTAAATACTATTATACTTCCTTCACCACAAAACCGAAACCCTAAGGAAAATCTCCATAGTTAGTTGGAGTATTAAGTAGAAGTTGGTTAGAACTTCTAAGGGTTGTTTGGAGCCGGTCGGGCCGCGGAGTAGGAGCTAAACCTTGCTCAGGATCGACATTTAAACTCGGATAATTATGGGCTTATCGAGGAAAATATCTTGTCCCCCTATTGTAATTGGAAATTACATGTTGTTAGATTATATAGTTGAAGTATACTATATATAGTCTTGAACGTTGTTATCGCAATGTCTTTTGACTTAAGCCCGAATAATAAGAAACCTTTTCGAAAGAAGAGTCTTGAATCAGATTTACATAGGATGTATTCTGATGAGACTTGTGTAGCTTTTCGTGAGGTAGAATTGTGCACGTCGGATTAAGCGTGTAACCCCCGTTGGCTTGGTAGCCACCCAGATAGAGGAGATTTCTGCCATTTGCGGGGAGGTGCTGCCGAATTTTCTGTAGAATGTTCTACGATAAGATCTAGATGTTAATAAGCGCCTTGTGGCCTTATAGGTTGAAGTACTGCGTGTGGCGCGATCTACTTGGCTTAAGGAGTAGCCGACGACTTGAGGTACTTGGAGCGTTTTGCTATTAGTCGATACTCGTCGCGAGGTATGTGAACCTCTTCCTATCTCTTCTAGCATGATATGTGTGAACTATGTAAACGGTGAGCGTCATGTGCTAAATGTATTTGATTGGTTTAAAACATAAAGTGTTATAACGGCTTTATGGGAAGTTGGTTATAACGACTTTATGTTATGTTGGTAAGAAAATACTTGTGGTTTTAGAAGGTAATCGATTTGAACTATAAGCGGCTTGTTATGTGTTAATAAAGAACTTGAAGTATTTCAAAAGAGTTTTGAATCATTTTGAAAGAAGAAGTAATACTTGGTTTTTGAAAACTTAAGAGTTATACTAGCTTTATGGGAAGTTAGGTAATAACGGCTTAAGAATGTTTTACTGATTCGGAAATCAGAATGTGTATCGACAAACCACTGCAGCGTTAATAAAAGGAAATGTTTTAACAGATTAAGTATTATTAAAACCAGTAGAAACTTCCATCTGCATAGAAGCTAAGATGAGACAAAATGATATTTCCTAGATCATGGCTGCTGTAATAAGATTGTTATAAACAAGAATATCCTACTCACATATAAGGCTTATGTTTCTCAGATAGTTTAAAAGAGAGAATTATATTCTTAAATGAATAAGACTATGAACTACGAAACCTTTCTAAAATAAGAAACGTGAACATTTGAAATTAGGCAAACTTGGACGTTTGGATAATAATGTTGTTACTTGATTTTACAAAGATAAGTGTTTTGATTCACTTAAAAAGATAATCACTCTATTTTCATATACTACGGGTATTGTGTGACTTTTGTGAAAGTAACGTATCTTTTAAAAGTTAATGTATGAAGTACTTTGGGGATAGAAACCCGAACATGTTGACACATAGTAGAAAGTACCTTATGTGTGAATAACTTGATTGTATTGGTTTGTGATAGCCTTGTAATACCTTCGTGTTGATTTGATAAGTAATCATATTAGGATGCTACGTGTGTTAGTGATACGTGATGTTTGTGTAAAGGGCTTTCCCTTGATTGTGCTTATGTTGTTTAAGCGTTAAACCGTTATGTTGGTATTATACCACTCACCGTGTTTCCGGGGTTAGGCGCCTCCGACGCGGGGTAGACTTCGGCGATGCGGGACCATGATTCGAGAATACCTCATGCGGGTCGGGGCCTATGCGGAGCTACGAGTTCCGGTTAGTGTGCGGCCTTTATGGTCATGCGATGCATGTGGCCATGCGGTGCGAGTCGGGGCGATCTTGGGAGTAGCTACCCTCGATTCGCGCTTATACCTCATGCGGACCTAAGAGATTGGCCTATGCGAGTGCGGGAGTTCTGGGCTAGACGCACATTTGATATTGCGAGCGGCGACCAACTTTGATCATGTGGCGGTGCAGACAGATATCATGATACGATTTATGACCTTGTTAATCTTGTAGGTGTTAGTAGTCGGCTATGCCTTCGTACTTACCCTGTACTGTTTTATTTGGACACAGGTGGGACCTGCTGTTCATGTGTATTCCTTGGTGCTTTATATATCATAGACTGCCGGCAGTGAGGAAGGTATTCCACGGGCATGATTGATGTTGTGGGCGTGAGACCCATTGCTATATTGGAGTGATGACTTTGAGGGCGTGAGTCCCTGACTTGATATGACTGCTTATTTATTGTGAACTGTAGTTTGGTTATCATACATGTCTCCTGCTTTATATAGACTACTATGATTTCATATACTGATATTTTCGATTTCACATACTAAATTTTTGTTATCGACCTCCTTCGGGGGGCTGCGTTCATGCCGCAGGTAAAGGTACACCAGTCGTTGATCCTCGCTCTTAGGATCACAGTTCAGCGTTTGGGAAGCTCCGTTCCTCCGGAGGCTTATCTTGGTATAGTCCCCTGTTGTTGTAGGTGCTTACATTCAGGGGTATGACGGGGCCCTGTCCCGTCGTTGTTGTCATATCATTCGTAAGTGCAGTAGTAATCTTGTTGTGGCGAAATTGTAGAGGTTTGTAAAAAGGATTAAACTGTTCATTTGTAGGAGTTGTTATTTATATATATCTTAGAAAGACAAGTTTTCCTCGACATTTTGTACTCCATTTGTTTCATGTATGTGTTTTATGTTCGTGATTACTCGATGTTGTATCACTAGGGTGCGGGGTAAGGCACGATCCGCGCCAGTCGTGACAAAGTGGTATCGAGCGATTAATCCTCGGAAAGTGTCTACTGCACCGTATCGAAGAAGTCTTGATTATCGGTGTGTTGTGCACCACACCAATGATCGGAGGCTATAGGATATTTAGGATTGGTTTCTATTCTTCTCACTCGAGATCGTGCCTTAGAGTGTGTTGTAAGTTGGACCTCTAACGTATTTCTTTCCACCGCTATGCCTCCGCGTAGCGGCAACCGGGCGAGGAGGCAAGGCAGGAGGCTGCGAGTAAATCTGAGAGGGTTACGTGGGCATAGGCCCAATTATCACCTTGGGTGGTGCTTCATTCGTGGAGTTCTGCGACGTAACTAGCCCCAGCAGAGTTTAGCAGCGGCGATTTCTGCGGCCATGATATTTGAACGCTTCGCGGCCACGAGCAGAGAATATAGATTTCAAGGAGGCGACCTGTTACTAACTATGGATTTGACTACGGAGAGTATACCGATGTCTGCGAGTCTTGATGAATATCAACGAGAAGGTTGTGCAAAAGTAAGTTCTTGAGTTAGGCTTGAGCATGGCACGTATGCGGGCTTATGCGCGGAGCCGAGAACGTGAGATCGGCGGGTTAACGAAGGGCGAGAAGAGAGGCGAGCGTGAGCCGCTTTGGTAACTTTCGGCGAGTCGCCTCGCGGCGAATCAGATTATGCGCATCCACGGTGCGAAAGGTCCTTCACGAGTTGGGGCGTTCGGGGTATGCAGGAGTTGGTGAGCTCGAGCTTCGGTTCCGATCCACGCGAAGGTTCGGCCATCCGGATTGATTTTCTCGGTGTTGCGATGTGGCGCCATCTCGGGGAATGTCGTCTTTTAGTTGGTACTTGTTGTACCTATGACCGTCAGTGCGATGTCGAAAGAGTGTCCTTGCGGGAGGACTTAGCCTTGAGGATCGGTGGGTAGTTCGTCATCTTCCTTAGCTATCGCCCTACAGGCGAGTTTGATTAGAACGACTAAGGAGTAAAGCGATAGATCGGGTATATCTTTAACCTCTAGGGTTTAGTATGTGTGATAAGGTGAGTATACCTTAAGTGTTATATTCGATAACATTGTGTAAATGGTGATTAGAAATCTTGGTTAGTTAACCAAGTAAGATTTGGGGGATAGAGAAAGTGTGAGCCTTAGAGTGTTATACGTAGAGACCTTAGAGGTAAGGCCATCTCGAGTAAAAGATGTATTGTTTATATTTGACCCTTATAGGAGTGCATAGTGCACGTGAGTTATGTTTGTGGGATTAGTCCCTGAGTAGTGTGGAATGAAAGAGGGTAGTTGAGCTAAGAAGACCGCTAGGTTTTCGTAACGTGATTAGTGAGAGTTTTCCTTCAGGGAGCTAGCGTTTTGCGCGTTGCCGGGTCGGGTTGAGGCCCGCGTTGCGGGTCAACCGCGGCATGTTTGGTGGTGGGGTCGGTTGTGGTGGTCCGCCTTGTGGTAGGTCACGAGGTGTTAGGCGAGTTTAGTTAACCAACGCACGATTTCATGGACGATTCGACCCGATGGTTGGGCGAGAGGAGGTCAGCCGTGTTGTCTTCTAGCAAAGACCGTTTACTCGGCAGAAGGTTATGCGAGATGATATATCAGAAAGGTTGTAAGGCTGCACGAGGTGCCTACCTTCACCTTATGTCAGACAGTGGAGCCAGTTGCATGTTTCTTTTCCGGAGGTTTTACGTGCAAGGTTAGGAACTCAAGTAAGTCTCGAATCACATTCGCCTCGGGCGTTGTTTGGATTTGAGGATAGTTGCGAGAATTGTTGTCTCTGTTGAAGGAGTGTTTAAGCTACCATTTCGGTGTTCGGATGTCGCCTTATGAAGCCTTGTAGGCGGATGTGAGTCGCGGTCGATTGGTTCGATGTTGGCGGGATTCGAGATAGTTGGTTGAGCTTGTTCCACAGACCGTGGATAGAGTAAAGCTTGTCTAGAAGAGGTTCGCGGCTCGGAGAAATCGTGCGGATAATCGGCGGCACGCTTAGAGTTCGAGTTGGTCGGTCTTCTTGAAAGTACCACCCGGGTTGGGTGTGATGAGTTTTGGAATACTGAGAGGAACTTAGCGAGTTACTTTGGGCCTTTGAGTTCATGTGAAGAATATGCCAGTTGCCTATATGTTAGCATTTGCCGTCCGACTTAGGAGGCGGTCGTCGATCTTCGTGTTATGTTCGAGAAGGAAATCGGAGATCCATCGAGTATTCGAGCTAATGATGACCAAGTTGAAGATAATAACCCGAGTTTTGAATCTGACGATTTCGAAATGTGGTAAGAGTTCGAATGTACGACATCTTCAGGGATCGCATGCAGTCCGGTACCATTTGTTGGGTCGCCGGAGTGACACTAGAACCTCGCGGCAAAGTGACAAAGTGGTATGCTTTATGATGTTAGAGGTGCTTCCCGTGGACTTGGATGTAAGCATTTTGCGTGATTGTTTGGTGGCCATGTGTGCGAGTTTGTCCTCGTAAGTATAGTAGTGAAGACTATCTTGGGCGTTTGTTTTGAGACTTAGAAGGAACATTCGGGACGAATGTTTCTAAGGAGGGGAGAATGTTATACCCCATATTTCCAGAGTATGTACGTAGAAAAATTTGAACTTGTGATTTAGGCTTGGCCGAATTCTTTTTGTTCACAACACCCGATTAGAGTCGTTTTGGCGAAACGTTTTCACAGCTTTCGTAGGGGAATTTCCGGCTATGCCATTTTTTATTTTTGCGGATTTTTCCGAGAGACGAAACATTTTGGACCAACAAGAGGCGACACTTGTCACCTCTCATTGGAACACCTTAGGCGGTAAAGGGGTTGGCGAATGGCCATTGTTTGGTCAAGCGGTTGGTAGGATATTTTGGTGGTAGATGGATAAGGAGCACTTTGCAAGATCTTGGCCCTACACTTGCCTTGCACTTGGCAAGATCTTGGCCATTGGTTGGCCTTCACTTGACCTATAAATACCCACCCCTTTGAAGACTAATTCATCCACAAAATTGCCTAAGTCTTGAAAGCTTCTTCCTCCCCTTAGTGTAGTGTCTTGGCGAGAGCCCTCTCCCCAGCCGAGTTCCCCACAGTGGGGTAGGCCGAGGGTATACACCCCCTCCTGGGGTGCTAGTGGGGTACCCACAGCCTAGTTGTTTTCGTATAATACCCCTCCCCCTCTTGGTAGAAATACTCTCAAAAGTATTGTTATAATGCCCAAATTACCTTAGCCGTATACCTTGTAGTATTCTAAGGTTATACTTACGAAAAGCCCAGAAATACTATTATACTTCTCTTCAGTCACAAAACCGAAACCCTAAGGAAAATCTCCATAGTTAGTTGGAGTATTAAGTAGAAGTTGGTTAGAACTTCTAAGGGTTGTTTGGAGCGGGTCGGAGCGCACGGAGTAGGAGCTAAACCTTGCTCAGGATCGACATTTAAACTCGGATAATTATGGGCTTATCGAGGTAAATATCTTGTCCCCCTATTGTAATTGGAAATTACATGTTGTTAGATTATATAGTTGAAGTATACTATATATAGTCGACGTTGTTATCGCAATGTCTTTTGACTTAAGCTGAATAATAAGAAACCTTTTCGAAAGAAGAGTCTTGTTGTATTTACATGGGACTGTATCAGATGAGACTTGTGTAGCTTTTACGTGAGGTAGAATTGTGCGTCGGATTAAGCGTGTAACCCCACTGGTTGGCTTGGTAGCGGCCAGATAGAGAGAGGAGATTTACGCTGTTGCGGGGAAGATCTTCGAATTTTATGTAGAATTTTCTACGTTAATATCTAAATTTTAAAAAACGCCTTTTGGCCTTATAGGTTGAAATCGCGTGTGGCGCGATCTACTTGGCTTAAGGAGTGGCCAGCGGCGAGGTACTTGGAGCGTTTTGCTATTAGTCGATACTCGTCGCGAGGTATGTGAACCTCTTCCTATCTCTTCTAGCATGATATGGGTGAACTATGTAGATGCGGTGACGTCACATGTGCTAAATGTATTTGATTGGTTTAAAACATAAAGTGTTATAACGGCTTTATGGGAAGTTGGTTATAACGACTTTATGTTGGTAAGAAAATACTTGTGGTTTTTAGAAGGTAAGCGATTTGAACTATAAGCGGCTTGTTATGTGTTAATAAAGAACTTGAAGTATTTCAAAAGATTTTTGAATCATTTGAAAGAAGAAGTAATACTTGGTTTTGAAAACTTAAGAGTTATACTAGCTTTATGGGAAGTTAGGTAATAACGACTTAAGAATGTTTCTTGATTGAATCGAGAATGTGTATCGACAAACCATCTGCGGCGTTAATAAAAGGAAATGTTTTATGATTAAGTATTATTAAAACCGGTAGAAACTTCCATCCGCATAGAAGCTAAGATGAGACAAAATGATATTTCTAGATCATGGTTTGTAATAAGATTGTTATAAACAAGAATATCCTACTCACATATAAGGCTTATGTTTCTCGAGATAGTTTAAAAGAGAATTATATTCTTAAATGAATAAGACTATGAACTGAAACCTTTCTAAAATAAGAAACGTGAACATTTGAAATTAGGCAAACTTGGGCGTTTGGATAATAATGTTGTTACTTGATTTTACAAAGATAAGTGTTTTGATTCACTTAAAAGATAATCACTCTATTTTCATATACTACGGGTATTGTGTGACTTTTGTGAAAGTAACGTATCTTTTAAAAGTTAATGTATGAAGTACTTTGGGGATAGAAACCGAACATGTTGACACATAGTAGAAAGTACCTTATGTGTGAATAACTTGATTGTATTGGTTTGTGATAGCCTTGTAATACCTTCGTGTTGATTTGATAAGTAATCATATTAGGATGCTACGTGTGTTAGTATTCGTGATGTTTGTGTAAAGGGGCTTTCCCTTGATTGTGCTTATGTTGTGTAAACGTTAAACTGTTATGTTGGTATTATAACACTCACTGTGTTTCAGGGGGTTAAGATGCCCTCCGATGCGGGGTAGACTCAGCGATGCAGGACCATGATTCGAGAATACCTCATGCGGTCGGGGCCTATCGCGAGCTACGAGAGTTCGTGTTAGTGTGCGGCCTTTATGGTCACGCGATTACATGTGGCCATGCGATCGCGAGTCGGGGCGATCACGCGGGAGTAGCTACCGATGCGGGGTTCGACCTCATGCGGGCCTATGAGCTTGGCCTATGCGGAGCTGCGGGGAGTTCCAGGGCTAGACGCGCACATTTGAGATTGCGGGCGAGCGACCAGCTTTGATCATGTGGAGGTCTAGACAGATATCATGATCTGATTTATGACCTTGTTAGTCTTGTAGGTGTTAGTAGTCGGCTATGCCTTCGTGCCTACTGTCTTATTTTATTTGGACACAGTGGGACTGCTGTTCATGTGTATTCCTTGGTGCTTTATATTTCATAGATTAGCGGTGAGGAAGGTATTCCACGGGCATGATTGATGTTGTGGGCGTGAGACCCATTGCTATATCGAGTGATGACTTTGAGGCGTGAGTCACGACTTGATATGATCGCTTATTTATTGTGAATCGTAGTTTGGTTATCATACATGTCTCCCGCTTTATATAGACTACTATGATTTCATTTACGATATTTTTGATTCACATACTGGTACTGTTGTCTTGACCTCCTTGGGCCGCGTTCATGCCGCAGTAAAGGCACGATCGTTGATCCTCGCTCTTAGGATCACGGTTCAGCGTTTAGGAAGCTCCGTTCCTCGGAGCTTATCTTGGTATAGTCCCTGTTGTTGTAGGTGCTTACATTCAGGGTATGACGGCCCTGTCCGTCGTTGTTATCATATCATTCGTAAGTGCAGTAATCTTGTTGTGGGCAGAAATTGTAAGAGGGTTTGTAAAAAGGATTAAACTGTTCATTTGTAGGAGTTGTTATTTATATATATGCCGAAAGGCAAGTTTTCCTCAGATTACTGTTTTGTACTCCATTTGTTTCATGTATGTGTTTTATGTTCCGCTGATTACTCTGATGTTGTATCACTAGGGTGCCCGGGGTAAGGCACCAGTCACGGGCCCAGATTCGGGTCGTGACAAGTAGAAGAAACTTGTTTTCTATATATTAAGAGACTCGAAGTATTTTGAAAGTTAAGAAACTTGATTTGAAAGTTTGTGATACTTGGTTTTAAGTATAAGTCTCTTAGTTATAAAAAGAATGAAATTGTCTAAAAACCATAAAGGGTTATAACGGCTTTATGGGAAGTTGGTTATAACGACTTTATGGAAGGTTTAGGAAGTTGTCTATTTTGATTAATGGGCATAAGTTGCCTAGATTGTGAAAATTTGAAGTTACTTGATTTCAAGCTTTGAAATGAGTTTTCTAAGAATGTAGTAACTTACTTTGAAAAATAGACACATCTTGATACTACGGGTGTTAGTATCTGGGGTATTACATAAAAAGGAGTCTTTTGAAAAGAATGTAAGTACGTTGGCTTGTTTAATTGAAAATTATTCTATGTGTGCCTTGATAAGTACTTTGGCTTGATTAATTGAGAATTAGTCTAAGTGTGCCTTGATAAGTACTTTGGCTTGTTTAATTGAGAATTATTCTATGTGTGCCTTGATAAGTACTTTGGCTTGATTAATTGAGAATTATTCTAAGGGTGCCTTGATAAGTACTTTGGCTTGATTAATTGAGAATTAGTCTAAGTGTGCCTTGATAAGTACTTTGGCTTGTTTAATTGAGAATTATTCTATGTGTGCCTTGATAAGTACTTTGGCTTGATTAATTGAGAATTATTCTAAGGGTGCCTTGATAAGTACTTTGGCTTGATTAATTGAGAATTATTCTAAGTGTGCCTTGATAAGTACTTTGGCTTGATTAATTGAGAATTAGTCTAAGTGTGCCTTGATAAGTTCTTTGACTTGTTTAATTGAGAATTGCCTGTGTGTGCTGGTAATAGCCGGTTGTGTGCTATTGGTATATCATTCATTTCGGGGTCATTCCCCGGGTTTGTGGCATTTGCATATTCCGTGGATTTGCTTCCCACGATGCGAGGAATACTTCATGCGAGTCCGCAAGGGCTTATGCGGGTGAAATAGTCCCATGCGGGCGGGTCCAGCCTATGCGAGGAATACCTCATGCGAGTCCGTAAGGGCTTATACGGGTGAAATAGTCCCATGCGAGGAATACCTCACGCGGGTCCACGCGACCTATGCGGGTGAAATAGTCCCAGGAGTAGGATTGCTTAATGATACTGCGGGCGCGTGGTCCTGCTTTGATCGTGAGCTTCCTAGTTTATATTGTGAGTATACTACTATTTACTCTCATTGTTAGTAAGACACAGTGTACTGTTATTTGATTATCATAGACTGCCGGCAGTGAGGAAGGATTCCACGGGCATGATTGATATTATGGGCGTGAGACCCATGGTTATATGTTAGTAATGACTTTGAGGGCATGCGTCCCTGACTTGATATGACTGTTATGTATTGTGTACTGTAGGTTGGCTATCATACATGTCTCCTGTTTTGTTTAGACTGTTATGATTTCATTACTGATACTGCATTTCACATACTTGGTACATTCTTCGTCTTGACCTCGCCCGGTGCGTTCATCGCCGTGAGTTTAGTCTGTTGTTTGGTGATCGGCAGTGTAGGACCACCTCGAGTTTTGGATAGCTCCTTATGTTCGGGAGTTTATCTTTTTAGTATAAGTTCTTTTAGTACAGGCTTTTGTACAGTTATGGGTACGGCGGGGCCTTGTCCCGTCATAGTTCAGTATAACTCTTAGAGGTCTGTATTAATATGTGGGATTGGACTCATGTACAGTGTAGTGTATTTTGTTTATGTATATTATGGCAGCCTTGTCGGCTTTGCCTTGCACGGACGTTGGTTTTAAGAAAAAAAATGAGGTGTTATTTAAATTCCGCAGTTTGCTTAGTTGTTAAGGTAGAAGGGTGCCCAGGTAGGGCACCAGTCATGGGCCCGGGGTTCGGGGCGTGACAGAGTGGTATCAGAGCAGTCAGTCCTCGAAATGTCTACAGACCGTGTCTAGTAGAGTCTTGATTATCGGTGTGTTGCGCGCCACACCCATAATGTCACGACCCGTTCCGGGGCCCGTGACTGGTGCCTTACCCGGGCACCCAAGTAGTCATACATCAGAGAAATCAGCGGAATATAAAACATACAGATATGTAACAAGAGATAAGATAATAAAACAGGCCAACCAAAACGGTTGCCTTCTTGCATATATACATAAATTTTTGAACAGTTACATCCCTTTTACAAACCCTGCCCACAACAGTACTACAGACCTCTAAGAATGTAACAACACCTATGACGGACGGGGCCCGCCATACCACGAATGTCTGCAGAACCTACAACTCGGAAAGCATACCAAAAGATAAGCCTCGGAGAAAGCGGAGCTTCCCAATCTGTTGACTGATCCTATGGCGAGGATCAATAGCAGGTGTACCTCACTGCGGCATGAACGCGGCCCCGAAGGAGGTCTGGCAGTACCAAGTATGTGGCGAAAAAATCACGAAAATGAAATCATAATAGTCTATATAAAGCGAAGACACATATGATAACAAAACTACGATTCATAAGCGATGTCAAGTCAGGGGCTCACGCCCTCAAAGTCATCCCTCATGCTCGTGGAACTCCTTCCTCACTGCCGGCAGTCTAGGTATAAGTTAGGTGATACGTGTAACATGTCTCGGCCCATCTCATGGACTCGAGGTGGAATCGTGTGGAATACATGTCTCGGCCCATCTCATGGGACTCGATAGAAATCGCACATGTCTCGGCCCATCTCATGGGACTCGATAGGAATCGGATGGAATACATTCCCGGTTCATCCCATGAACGCGGTGTCGCATGAAGTACATTCCCGGTCCATCTCATGGACTCGGTATCGAATCAGGTGAAATACATTCCCGGTTCATCCCATGAACGCGGTGTCGAGTGAAATACATTCCCGGTCCATCCCATGGACGCGGTAGTCGAGTGAAATACCTTCCCGGTTCATCTCATGAACGCGGTAGTCGAGTGAAATACATTCCCGGTTCATCCCATGAACGCGGTAGTCGAGTGAAATACATTCCCGGTTCATCTCATGAACGCGGTAGTCGAGTGAAATACATTCCCGGTTCATCCCATGAACGCGGTAGTCGAGTGAAATATATTCCCGGTTCATCCCATGAACGCGGTAGTCGAGTGAAATACATTCCCGGTTCATCTCATGAACGCGGTAGTCGAGTGAAATACATTCGGTTCATCCATGAACGCGGTAGTCGAGTGAAATACATTCGGTTCATCTCATGAATGCGGTGGTCGAGTGAAATACATTCGGTTCATCCATGAACGCGGTAGTCGAGTGAAATACATTCCTGTTCATCCCGTGAACGCGGTAGTCAGTGAAATACATTCGGTTCATCCGTGACGCGGTAGTCGAGTGAAATACATTCCTGCTCATCCCGTGAGCGCGGTGTCGATAATGGTCATAACATTTAAACGCTCTTTTAAGACAGGTTAAGGTAATACCATATGTTCCTTTTAAAACAACTAAGGTAACATTATGTCCTTCTTTTTAAACCAAAACACTTTCCTTCTTTAAAGTCAAGTAACAACATTCTTTTCCAAAAGTTCAAGTTTGCCTAATTTCAAATATTCACATTTCTTACTTTCGAAAGGTTTCATAGTTCATAGTCTTAATCTTTTAATAACATAATTCTCCTTTTAAAACAGTTGAGTAATATATGCCTTATGTGTGAGTAGGTTATTCTTGTTTATAACAATCTTATTAAAGCAGCCATGATCTAGGAAATGTAATATCATTTTGTCTCATTTTAGCTTCTATGCAGATGGAGGTTTCTACTGGTTTTCATATAATTAATTAGTCAATACATTTTCCTTTATTAGCGCGATGGTTTGTTCGACCCTTATTCTCATTCCCGAAATCAGTAAAACATTATTCATTAAAACCAAGTACTCATTACTCACGAATGAGGTTTCACAACAAAATTCATATCAAGTCAATTAAGTCAGGTCTCTTATCTTTTAAGATCAAGTCTCTTAACTTCTTTAAAATCAATAAACCATTCTTTTTATCTCTCTTAAGTCGTTATACCTAACTTCCCATAAAGCTAGTATAACTCTTGAGCTTTTAAAACCAAGTATTACTCTTCTTTCAAAACGATTCTTAATTCTTTTGAAATACTTCAAGATTCTTATTATTCAGGCTTAAGTCAAAAGACATTGTAGTAAAACTACGTTCGGTTAACACGTCGTCTCTAGTACTATATATATATATATATATATATATATACTTTTAAAATATCATGCTCAAGAGGATAGGAAGAATCACGTACCTCGCGACGATTATCACTATTAGCAAAAGCGCTCCAAAATCAGAATGTCCGGCTAGCCCTTTCCACCCTTCGAGTAGAATACACTACTTGCAGTACTTCAACCTATAACGGTCATACAAGTCTATCAACGTCTAGACTACTCTGTAGAATAATTCTAGATACAGATTCCTTATTCTACGGAAAATTGGGCAAAGACTTCCTGCAGTCAAACTACACAAGTCTACTGTAAATACTGATCCATGTAAGAAATCTGATTCGGTCTTCTTTAATATTCTTCTATTACAGTTCAATTCTCTTCTGTAATATCCTTCTATGAATCTTATATTCATTTCTATACTACTACAGTATGTAATTTCCAATTACAATAGAAGGTCAAGAATATTTACCTCGATAAGCCCAAAATTATCCAAGTTTTAATGTCGATCCTGTTACACCCCGTTTTTCCAGAGTATGTACGTGGGGACGTACGTAGAAAAGTTTGAACTTTAAGTAGGCATGGACGAAAATATTTTGTGCACAACACCCGATTAGAATCGTTTTTCGACGAAACGTTTTACAAAACTTGCGAAGGGAAAATTCCGGCTATATCATTTTTAATTTTTGCGGATTTTTCCGAGAGACGTAATATTTTGGACCAACGAGAGGGTGACACTTGTCACCCTCAAGTGGACGGTAAAAGTGGGCGTCCCCCCTTGGACGATGGGCATGAAATTGTGGCTTGTTTTGTGCCTTGTTTGGTGGAGTAGGGGTAGGGGGCACTTGGGCAAATCTTGGCCCTCCACTTGCCCCCCACATGGATTGATCTTGGCCATTGAACTCCCTATAAATACCCCCCCCCCTTTGTGAAGCTTTCTTCATCCACTCCTCACTTCCTTAAGTCTTGAAAACCCCTCCCCCTTTTCGTGAGGCCCCCTTGGCCGAGAGTTGTCACCTCCCCCTCCTTGTGGTGTGGCCGAGACACACCCCCCTCCTAGTAGTGCTAAGCCGAGGGGTACCCCCCCTTGCCTAGTGGTTCTCGTAGAACACCCCCCCCCCCCCTTGCCTAGTGGTTCTCGTAGAACACCCCCCCTCTTGGTAGAAAATACTCTCCAAGTATAGTTACTATACCAAAATACCTTAGCCTTATACCTTGTAGTATTCCAAAAGTTACCTCTATACGTAGAGCCCGGAAATACTACCTTTTGTCCTTTTTGTCTCAAACAGAAACCCTAAGGAAAATCTTCATAGCCGGTTGAAGTATTAACTAGAAGTTGCGTAGAACTTCTAAGGGTTGTTTGGAGCGGGTTGGAGCACCCAGAGTAGGATCTAAACGTTGCTCAGGATCGACATTTAAACTTGGATAATTATGGGCTTATCGAGGTAAATATCTTGTCTCCCTATTGTAATTGAGTTTACATACTATTGAAGTATAAGAATTAAGTATAAGTTATATACTAGAAAGGTATATAAGAAGGGAATTGAACTGTACTTACATAGGATTTGTATTCTGATGAGACTTGTGAAGTTTGTGGGTAGGAAGTGCTGCCCAATTTTTCGTAGAATCTTGTATCTAGATTTATTCTACCGAGTAGTCTAGTCATTGATAGACTTGTATAACCGTTATAGGTTGAAGTACTGTGAGTAGCGTATTCTACTCGGAGGGTGGAAAAGACTAGCTGGACTACAGTACTTTGGAGCTATTTGCTATTAGTCGATAATCGTCGCGAGGTATGTGATTCTTCCTATCCTCTTGAGCATGATATTTTAAAAGAATATATATATAGTACGGTAGACGTACGTGTGTAACTGAACGTGGTTTTTACGGCAATGTCTTTTGACTTAATCCTGAATAATAAGAATCTTGAAGTAATTCAAAAGAGTTAAGAAACCTTTTTAAGAAGAGTAATGCTTGGTTTTAAAAGCTTAAGAGTTATACTAGCTTTATGGGAAGTTAGGGATAACGGCTTAAGAGAAGTAAAAAGAATGGTTTACTGATTTTAGAAGTTAAGAGACTTGATCTTAAAAGATAAGAGACTTGACTTAATTGAATTAATCTGAATTTGTTAAAAAGTGTGAAACCTCATTCGTGAGTAATGAGTACTTTGGTTTTCAAAAGGAATGATGTTTTACTGATTTCGGAAATCAGAATAAGTGTCGAACAAACCACAGCAGCGCTAATAAAGGGAAATGTATTGACTAATAAGTATTATTAAAACCAGTAGAAACCTCCATCTGCATAGAAGCTAAGATGAGACAAAATGATATTACATTTCCTAGATCATGGCTGCTGTTATAAGATTGTTATAAACAAGAATAATCTACTCACATATAAGGCATATGTTTCTCAAATGGTTTTAAAAGTGAATTATATCATTAAGTGATTAAAACTATGAACTACGAAACCTTTTGAAAAATGAGAAACTTGAGTATTTGAAATTAGGCAAACTTGAACGTTTGGAAAAGAATGTTGTTACTTGATTCTACAAAGAGAAGTATTTGATTTACTTCAAAAGATAGTCACTCTATTTTTATACTACGGGTATTGTGTTACACCCCGTAAGTCCAGGACATGTATAAGAGAATGTACGTAAGGAAACAAGACTTGGAAATTAGTACGAAAGGAAGAATTGTTTTTCCGACGGAAAATCTTCCGAATGTCGGAAAGGAAAAATGTTCGTTGTTCAGAATTGGATTCTCAAAATACATTATTTGAAGAGTATGGGACTTAGTAATATTATGGAAATTTGTTTTACAGTTTGGTCACGTGGGGCCCACCCGAGGAATTTTTCGTTTTGTGGGGCCCACGAGGTTTACGGAATTTTATGGACGAATGAGAGGGCGACATGTGGCACCCCCACAAGTGGTCTTGGTCGAATTAGGGGAGGGGTATTATGGTCATTGAACATCTTGGAAGATAAGTCTTGCTAAGCTTGACATTGTTGACTTGTCAACTTGCCACATAAGCTTGATCCATGTGATTTTCATCCTAGCCTCACATTTGTGGATATCTAAACCCTCCATTGTGTTATAAGTATACTACTAGTGCAAGACTTGTCATTTAACACTTAGAAAAATTTGAGAACACTTGTGCGAAACGAGACCTCTCGGGTTTGCTATTATTTCCCACACAAAAATTTTTAGTTTGTGATCCATTAGCCACAAGACTTTAAACCAAGGTTCCTAAGAGTATTGTAAGGATATCTCAATAGAAAGATTTCGGAAAAAACGTATTTTCACGTTAGTCGCAAGGCCGAAACTAAGGGAGTTCTTCAACTTTGAAGTTGGAACTTGAAGAAGGGTTCTTCATAGGCCTCTAAGGAATGCTTGGAGCGGATTGGAACTTAAGGAAAGGAGCTAAGAATTGCTAAGGCGCGACTTTGGATCTTGGAAATTTTAAGGGCTTGGAAAGGTATAAATTTTGTCGTTTTAGTAGTTAAGACTTACTTATTGTTGTAGCTATGGATTTTAGCAAGCATGTGTTATATAGTATGAAGTTTGATAAGTATCTTGACTATTGGAACCTAATCAGAAATCTAGCATGTTTAGCTTTAAGATTGGAATTCAAGTTGGTTATTAGTTTAAGTCGTCGCATGTTGAATAAAGAAGGAAATTGTAGTTGTTGATGTTGTCATGACTAAATAACATGTTGACCTAAGAACTTGGAATTTGGATAAGGGTTGGAAAAGACTTAGTGTTGTTGGTTGTAAGTTCGAGAATGGCTTTAATTATGGAACTACCTTGTATGAATTGTGGGGCGGAATTTTACGTGGTGTAAGGCGTGTAATCCCTTTGTTTGGTTGTTGTTGGAGCCTTAAATGTGGCTTGTTGGTTATTGTATTCGGCCTTGAAAAGGTGGCAAAGTGAGTAGAAACAAAGGAAGTCTTTTAGATTTTCCGTAGAATTAGAGACTAAATACTTAGTATTATTCTACATAGAGACTAGAAGTTGATAGTCTTGTTGTGACCATTTTAGGTTGACACTTCTCGTGCAGTATCGAAGCAGCTTGAGGATTTAGCGAAAGGTATGTGAACTATCTCTCTTACAGAATGATTCCTTAGAATAAAGAAAGTAAGTTCTACTCATTGAATGATCCATTCCTTGCTTGTATTTGGATTGCCTAAAATAGAATTTGTTCTATGTACTTAGCGAGTGTACTTTGATGTTTAAATTGTAAGTAGTATAATCCATTTCCTTAGGGAAGTTTGGATTCTTAAAAGTGAAGGTATTTTTCTTAAAGTACATAGAGACTTGAAAAGGAAGTGGTTTCCAAATCTTTTGGCTAGTGCCTTAGTTCTAAAACCTAAAGGTCATTATAATTACTTTAGGGGAGTCAAAGGAGTGATTTACTTATTTGATTTTAAAAGAGGAGAAATGACATGATTTAAGAGAAGTAACTTGCGTTAAGGGTGTAGTGTCTTTTGTTTATGTATATCTGGCAGCCTTGTCGGCTTTGCCCTAGCACGTACGTATGTTTAAAAAAAAAATGAGGTGTTATTTAAGTTCCGCAGTTTACTTGTATTGTTAAGGTAGAAGGGTGCCCAGGTAGGACACCAGTCACGGGCCCGGGGTTCGGGGCGTGACATATTGTGTGACTTTTGTGAAAGAAACAGATCTCTTAAAGAGTTAATGTATGAAGTACTTTGGGGATAAAAACCCGAACTTGTTGATATATAGTAGAAAGTACCTTGTGTGTATAACTTGATTGTGTTGGTTTGTGATAGCCTTGTAAAACTTTCTTGTGGATTTGATAAGTAAACATGCTAGGATGCTACGTGTGTTAGTATCTTGTGATGTTTGTGTAAAGGGGTTTCCCCTCGATTGTGCTTAAGTTGTTTAACTATCAGCCGATATGTTGGTATTGTACCACTCACCTTGACATAATCCCGGAGGTTATGCTGCCCTCCGATGCGGGGTAGACTCGGTGATGCAGGACCATGATTCGAGAATACCTCATGCGGGTCGGGGACTATGCGGAGCTACGAGAGTTCGAGTTAGTGTGCGGCCTTTATGGTCATGCGGTCTATGTGTCCATGCGGTGCGAGTCGGGGCGATGCGGGAGTAGCTACCTCGATGCGGGGAATACCTCATGCGGGCTATGAGGTTGGCCTACGCGGAGTGCGGGAAGTTCGAGGCTAGACGCGCATTTGATCTCGCGAGCGAGTGACCATCTTTGATCATGTGAGTGCAGACAGATCTCATCTGATTTATGACCTTGTTGATGCTGGGGTGTTAGTAGTCGGCTATGCCTTCGTACTTACCCCGTCACGGTTTATTTATGACAGGTGGGACTCGATGTTCATGTGTATTCCTTGGTGCTTTTATATCATAGATGCCGTGAGGAAGGTATTCCACGGGCATGATTGATGTTGTGGGCGTGAGACCCATAGTTGTATTTGAGTGATGACTTTGAGGCGTGAGTCCACAACTTGACATATTTGCTTATTTATTTTGAATCGTAGTTTGGTTATCATACATGTCTCACGCTTTATATAGACTACTATGATTTCATTTACAATATTTTGATTTCACATACTTGATACTGTTATCGACCTCGCCCGGCTGCGTTCATCGCGGTAGAGTACACCGATGTTGATCCTCGCTCTTAGGAGTCCGATTCGGCGTTTGGGAAGCTCGTTTCTCGGAGGCTTATCAGTGGTATAGTCCTGTCGTTGTAAGTGCTTACATTCAGGGTATGGCGGGAACCTGTCGCCATTGTTGTCATATCATTCTTAGAAGTGCAGTAAATCTTGTTGTGGGCAGAGTTGTAAATGAGGTGTAACTGTTCGGATTTAAGTATTCATATATACATGCCGAAAGGCAGCTTTTCTCAGATTATTGTTTCATACTTCATGTTATTTCATGTTATTGTTTTATATTCCGCTGATTACTCTGATGTTGTATCACTAGGGTGTCCGGGGTAAGGCACCAGTCACGGGCCCGGGTTCGGGTCGTGACAAAAGTGGTATCAGAACAGTTAATCCTCGGAAAGTGTCTACAGACCGTATCTAGTAGAGTCTTGATTATCGGTGTGTTGTGCACTACACCAATAATCAGGAGGCTATAGGATATTTAGGATTGGTTTCCATTCTTCTCACTCTGAGATCGTGCTTTAGAACTGTGTTATAAGTTGGACCCCTCTAACGTATTTCTTTCCCTTACCGTTATGCCTCCGCGTAGGGCAACCCGGGCCCAGAAGAAGGCAAGCGGTAGGAGGCTGCGAGTAAATCTGAGAGGGTTACGTGGGCACAGCCCAATCATCACTGAGGTGGTGCTTCATTTGGGAGTTCTGCGGCGTCGCCCGGCCCAACGAGTTTAACATGGCATCAGTTCCTACTGCGGCCAAGTTAGTTGAACCTTCAGTTCCACGACCGGTAACAGAAAGTATAGATTGCAAAGAGACGACCCTGTTACTAGCTAAAGATGTAGCTACCTAAGAGTATGATGTATCGATTTATCACGGGTCTTGACGACTATCTAAGAGAGGGTTGTGCAAGAGTAATTCTTCAGTTAGGCTTGAGCATGGCCTGTGTACGGGCTTATGCGCAGCAGGCCAAGAAACGTAGAGATCGACGGGTTAACGAGGCGAGAAGAGGACGAGCAATGAAAGTCCTTTGGTAACTTTCGAGGCGAATCACCTCGCGGCCGGTTTAGATATGCACATCCACGGTGCAAGAGGTCCTCCACAGGGTTCAGGACGTTCGGGGTATATAGGAGTTGGTGAGCTCGGATCTTAGGTTCACGGCTACGTAGGTTCGGCACGGATTCAGTTTTTCCCCAGTGTTCACAATATGACAGGCATCATCCCGGGGAATGTCGTCTTTTTGTTGGTACTTGTCTTACCTGCGGCCGCCAGGGCCATGTGTCGAAAGGATTTCCTAGTAGGAGGGATGCAAGTAGGAGGACTCAGCCTTCAGGATCGGTGGGTAGTTCGTCATCTTCCCTAGCTATGCGCCCTACAGGGCAGGTTTATTTAGAACGACTAAGGGGAGTGAAGCAGTAGATACAGATATATCCTTAACCCTCTAGAGATTAGTATGTAATATGAGTATACCTTAAGTGTTATGTTCTGATAGCATTGTGTAAATTGTGATTAGAAATCATGATTAGTAACCGAAAAAGATTGGGGGATAGGAAAAGTGTGAGCCTTAGAGCTTTATATGTGGAGACCTTGGAGGCAAGGCAATCTTGAGTAAAAGATTACATTTGTGTTTGACCCTTATCGGAGTGCATAGTGCACGTGAGATATATTTGTATAATAAGTCCCTGAGTTGTGTGAAATGAAAGAGGGTAGTTGAGCTAAGAAGACCGCTAGGTTTTCGTAACTTGATAGTGAGATTGTTCCGGTTCGGGGAGCAAGTGTTTTACGCGAGAATGAGTCGGGTTGAGGCCATGCCGCGGGTCAACCCGCGACCTGTTTTATGGTGGGGTCAGTTTGTGGTGGTCCCTCCAGGTAGTAGGGTCACGTGGGTGTTAGGCCCAAGTTTAGTTAACCAACGTACGAGTTCGTGGATGCGTTCGACCAGTAGTCGGGCCGATGAGGTCAGCCCATCTTGTCTTTTAGTCAGGACCGTTTACTCGGCAGAGGATTATGCGTGATGATTGTATCAGGAAGGTTGTAAGGCTGCACGAGGTGCCTGCTTTCACCTTATGTCGACGATGGAGCCAGTTCTGGCTATTTTCGTTTTCTGGAAGTTTTACCAGGCAGGGTTAGGAACTCAGGGGAGTCTCCATATTGCATTCGCCCTCGGGCCAGTGTTTGGATTTCAGGGGTAGATGTGAGGATTGTTGTCTCCTATTGAGGGAGTGTTTTATAGCTACCATTTCAGTTTTCGGATATCGCCTTATGAAGCCTTAGGGCGGAAGTGTAAGTTCTTGGTCGATTGGTTCGATGTTGGAGTTTGGATTGTTGGTTCATACATTTTTGAGAATGTGGTTAGGGTGTGACGAGTTTTGGAAAGCGAGAAACTTAGCCCGAGTTACTTTGGGCCTTTTGGATCATGTGAAGAATAGGCGGGTTGCTATAGTTAGCATTGCCGTCCGACTTAGGAAGCGATGCGTCGATCTTTCGTGTTGTTATGTTGGAAAGTATTGGAGATCCATCGAGTGTTCGATTAATGATGACCAAGTTGGAGATAGTAAACCCGAGATTTTGGAAACTGAAGCAGTAGCGAAAATGTGGTAAGTCATGAGAAAGAGTTCGAATGTACGAGAAGGGTATGACGAGTAAGGGGAGAGACGAGCATGTGTTGAGAACACAGATGTGATCATTTCATTTGTAAAGAGAAGGTGCGAAGGGTGTATATTTTAGACCTTGGGGTGGGAGCTTTTGTTATACTAAAGATGATTCCTCGTGGACTTGGATTAAGTATTTGCGCATGTGTTATTTGATGGCCAGGCGTGGCGTGATTGTTTTCGTAAATATAGCAGTGAAGACTATACTGGCGCATGTTTGTTTTGAGACTTAGAAGGAACATTCGGGACGAATGTTTCTAAGGAGGGGAGAATGTTATACCCCGTTTTTCCAGAGTATGTACGTGGGGACGTACGCAGAAAAGTTTGAACTTTAAGTAGGCATGGACGAAAATATTTTGTGCACAACACCCGATTAGAATCATTTTTCGACGAAACGTTTTACAAAACTTGCGAAGTGAAAATTCCGGCTATATCATTTTTAATTTTTGCGGATTTTTCCGAGAGACGTAATATTTTGGACCAACGAGAGGGTGACACTTGTCACCTCAGTGGGTGATAAAAGTGGCGTCCGCTTGGACGATGGGCATGAAATTGTGGCTTGTTTTGTGCCTTGTTTTGTGCCTTGATTGGTGGAGTAGGGGTAGGGGCACTTGGGCAAATCTTGGCCCTCCACTTGCCCCATGGCTTGATCTTGGCCATTGAACTCCCTATAAATACCCCCCCCCCCCTTTGTGAAGCTTTCTTCATCCACTCCTCACTTCCTTAAGTCTTGAAAACCCCTCCCTCTTTTCGTGAGGCCCCCTTGGCCGAGAGTTGTCACCTCCCCCTCCTTGTGGTGTAGCCGAGACACACCCCCCGTCCTAGTAGTGCTAAGGCAGGTACCCCCACTGCCTAGTGGTTCTCGTAGAACACCCTCCCTCTTGGTAGAAAATACTCTCAGTATAGTTACTATACCAAAATACCTTAGCCTTATACCTTGTAGTATTCCAAAAGTTACCTCTATCGTAGAGGCAGAAAATACTACCTTTTGTCCTTTTTGTCTCAAACGAAACCACAAGGAAAATCTTCATGGCCAGGTTGAAGTATTAAGTAGAAGTTGCGTAGAACTTCTAAGGGTTTTTGGAGCGGGTTGGAGCACCAGTAGGAGCTAAGCGTTGCTCGGGATCGACATTTAAACTTGGATAATTATGGGCTTATCGAGGTAAATATCTTGTCTCCTATTGTAATTGAGTTTACATACTATTGAAGTATAAGAATTAAGTATAAGTTATATACCGGGAAGGTATATAAGAAGGAATCAACTGTACTTACATGGGTGTATTCTGATGAGACTTGTGAAGTTTGTGGGTAGGGAAGTCTTTGCCAATTTTCCGTAGAATCTTGTATCTAGATTTATTCTACCGAGTAGTCTAGTCATTGATAGACTTGTATAACCGTTATAGGTTGAAATCTTTGCAGTAGCGTATTCTACTCGGAGGGTGGAAAAGACTAGCTGGACTACAGTACTTTGGAGCTATTTGCTATTAGTCGATAATCGTCGCGAGGTATGTGATTCTTCCTATCCTCTTGAGCATGATATTTTAAAAGAATATATATATAGTACGGTAGACGTACGTGTGTACTGAACGTAGTTTTACGGCAATGTCTTTTGACTTAAGCCTGAATAATAAAGATCTTGAAGTAATTCAAAAGAGTTAAGAAGCCTTTTTGAAAGAAGAGTAATGCTTGGTTTTAAAAGCTTAAGAGTTATACTAGCTTTATGGGAAGTTAGGGATAACGTCTTAAGAGAAGTAAAAAGAATGGTTTACTGATTTTAGAAGTTAAGAGACTTGATCTTAAAAGATAAGAGACTTGACTTAATTGAATTAATCTGAATTTGTTAAAAAGTGTGAAACCTCATTCGTGAGTAATGAGTACTTTGGTTTTCAAAAGGAATGATGTTTCTTGATTTGGAAATCAGAATAAGTGTCGAACAAACCACAGCAGCGCTAATAAAGGGAAATGTATTGACTAATAAGTATTATTAAAACCAGTAGAAACCTCCATCTGCATAGAAGCTAAGATGAGACAAAATGATATTATATTTCCTAGATCATGGCTGCTGTTATAAGATTGTTATAAACAAGAATAATCTACTCACATATAAGGCATATGTTTCTCAAATGGTTTTAAAAGTGAATTATATCATTAAGTGATTAAAACTATGAACTACGAAACCTTTCGAAAAATGAGAAACTTGAGTATTTGAAATTAGGCAAACTTGAACGTTTGGAAAAGAATGTTGTTACTTGATTCTACAAAGAGAAGTATTTGGTTTACTTCAAAATATAGTCACTCTATTTTTATACTACGGGTATTGTGTGACTTTTGTGAAAGAAACAGATCTCTTAAAGAGTTAATGTATGAAGTACTTTGGGGATAAAAACCCGAACTTGTTGACATATAGTAGAAAGTACCTTGTGTGTATAACTTGATTGTGTTGGTTTGTGATAGCCTTGTAAAACTTTCTTGTGGATTTGATAAGTAAACATGCTAGGATGCTACGTGTGTTAGTATCTTGTGATGTTTGTGTAAATGGGTTTCCACCGATTGCGCTTAAGTTGTTTAACTATCGGTACCGCGATATGTTGGTATTGTACCACTCGCGCAGCATGATCCGGAGGTTAAGCGCCCTCCGACGCGGGGTAGACTTCGGTGATGCAGGACCGTGATTCGAGAATACCTCATGCGGGTCACGGGACCTATGCGGATCTACGAGAGTTCGGGTTAGTGTGCGGCCTTTATGGTCATGCGGTCTATGTGGCGTGCGGTGCGAGTCGGGGCGATCTTGGGAGTAGCTACCCTCGATGCGGGAATACCTCATGCGGGCCTATGAGGTTGGCTATCTTGGCTGCGGGAAGTTCGAGGCGAGCAGCGCGCATTTGATCTGCGAGCGGTGACGGCTTTGATCATGTGACGATGCAGACAGATCTCGTAATCTGATTTATGACCTTGTTGATGCTGGGGTGTTAGTAGTCGGCTATGCCTTCGTACTTACCCCGTACGGTTTATTTATGACACAGGTGGGACCCGGTGTTCATGTGTATTCCTTGGTGCTTTTATATCATAGACTGCCGGCAGTGAGGAAGGTATTCCACGGGCATGATTGATGTTGTGGGCGTGAGACCCATAGTTGTATTTGAGTGATGACTTTGAGGCGTGAGTCCCTAACTCGACATATTCGCTTATTTATTTTGAGCTGTAGTTTGGTTATCATACATGTCTCTGCTTTATATAGACTACTATGATTTCATTTGATATTTTGATTCACATAATTGGTACTGTTATCGACCTCGCCCGAAGTGCGTTCAATCTGCGGTAGAAGTACACGATGTTGATCCTCACTCTTAGGAGTCCGATTCAGCGTTTGGGAAACTCCGTTTCTCGGAGCCTTATCGATGGTATAGTCCCTGCGTTGTAAGTGCTTACATTCAGGTATGGCGGGCCACTGTCCGCCATTGTTGTCATATCATTCTTAGAAGTGCGTAATGCTTGTTGTGGGCGAGTTGTAAATGGGAATTATGCTTGGATTTAAGTATTCATATATACATGCGAAAGCGGCTTTTCTCAGATTATTGTTTCATACTTCATGTTATTTCATGTTATTGTTTTATATTCCGCTGATTACTCTGATGTTGTATCACTAGGGTGTCCGGGGTAAGGCACCAGTCACGGGCCCGGATTCGGGTCGTGACAGATCCTGAGCAACGTTTAGCTCCTATTCAGAACGCTCCAACCCGCTCCAAACAACCCTTAGAAGTTCTACACAACTTCTACTTAACACTTCAACCGACTATGAAGATTTTCCTTAGGGTTTCGTTTTTGTGACTGAAGGGAAGTATAATAGTATTTCTGGGCTTTTAGTATAGGTGTAACCTTGAAATACTACAAGGTATTTGGGCCAAGGTATTTTGGAATAGTAACAATACTTGTAGACTACTTTTCTACCAAGGGGGGGGGGTTCGGCCGAGGGCCTCTCAAGGAGGGGGAGGGGGAGGCTTTGGACGAAATCTACACAAAGGGGAGGGAGTATTTTCCTTGGAATTTCACAAGTCTGGATGAAGAATAAGTCTTGCATTGGAGGGGTATTTATAGGCCAATCAATGGCCAAGATTTAGACAAGTGGTGGGCAAGTGTAGGGTGTGGATTTGGACAAGTGTAAGTGGGTCCCACTTGCTCATCAACTACACAAAATATCCTACCAACCATTGACCAAATGTTTTAGGCAAAATAAATGAAAAAAACGTGCACCAACTCCCCTAGCTTTGCCGTCCACTTGAGGGACAAGTGTCACCCTCTCGTTGGTCCAAAATATTTCATCTCTCTGAAAATCCGCAAAAATAATAAATGGCATAGCCGTATTTTTCCCTTCGCAAAGTTTGGAAAACGTTTCGTCGGAAAACAATTCTTTTTGGTAGTTGTAAACAAAATTTTCGTCCCTTGCCTAATTTAAGGCTCAAACTTTTCTACGTACGCCCTCACGTACATACTCTGGAAATACGGGGTATAACACATAAACAGGAGGCTACAGGACATTTAGGAGTTGGTTTCTATTCTTCTCACTCTAAGATCGTGCCATAGAGCTGTGTTAGTAAGATAACTCCTCTCTGACGTATTGTTGTGTTCTGATTATGCCTCCAGGAGGCACTTGATCGCCCAAAGGGCAAAGGAGTAACAGGAGCTACTAGGCAGACTCAGAGAGTTGATAGGGCTTATGCCGGGGTATCTGGATATTTTGCGCGATCGGCGAGTTAACCTGCGCCAAGCTTTGAGGCCCAGCACGAGCCTCCAGTTCTCGATTAGGAGAAGACTATAGGAGTCATGAGGAAGCAATTATGTTATTGACCAAGATAAGCGGTGCTACAGATTTCATCGAGGAGGTTATTCGGCGATCTGACAGGTGTACAAAGGGTAGAGGGCCAACGCGGAGATCAGCGTAAGAGGGCTAGACCGGTTGGTTATCCCGATGAGTTTTTGGACGAGCAGCCTCAACAGCGAGTGAGATATTCGTCCCAGCCTACCCAGTACATACCCCCACAGTCCACAGGTGGGAGGTTTGACCCCACAAGGTATTTAAGAGCTGGTCCGAGCTCCAGGGGTCGAGGTTCTCAAAGGAGCAGAGGATTTTCTCAGTCGAGGCCACATATTCCTCAGTGTTTCCAATGTAGTAAGCGTCATTTGGAGAAATGTTGTCATGGCACAGGTGTTTGTTATTATTGTTACCGTCCGGGCCACAAGAAGTGGGAATGTCCTGTTAGAAAGAGCACCGGTAAGGTGGCTCAGCCTATGAGGCCGATGGTTGGTTACCTTTCCTCCACGGTATGTCGTCCCCGAGCGGTGTTGGATGTCGGCCCGGTAGTGGTAGAGGTCAGGGTGGAGTTTATAGTTCTGGCGGTCCTTCGAACCGCAGAGATGACGTGACTACGGAACAGGATCAGGAGGCGACATCGCATGAGGTTACAGGTATATTTCGGTTCTTTTGAATCATACGTGCATTGATAGATTCAGATTTTACCCTAGCGTATATGTTTTCCCTTTATTGCTAGAGTTGTAAAGTGATAGTACCCAGAGCTAGGGATACATTGATTAGTAAAGTGAAAAGTTAAGAATGTTGACAAGAATGGTAAGTGAACTGAGACTATAGTTGCGTAGAGTTCACACGAAATTGCCCCATGACAGTGTAAGACCAATAGGGAAGATTGTACAGTAGGAATACTTTGGCTTATATGACGAACCTCTAGTGAATGGGGGATAGGATAAGAAGTACCTTGAGATAGGAGAGAGATTTATTTCAGACTAAGAATGAGAAGTTAAGTGTGACGCTGGGTCGGGTTGTGGACTCATTTCGGGTCAGCCGATAGTATGGAATGGGGTGATGTCAGTTAGAAATGGTCCCGCTATGTGATAGGGTCACGAGGGTGCAAGGCCCAAGTCTAGTTGATCGTTGTACGAGTTTGTGGACGCGTTCCATCAGAATCAAGTCGTAAGGACCGAGAAGAGCCTTAACGGGAAAGTAAGTAACAATATGGCCAAGTTTGGATAGTAACTCCAAGGATTGGAGAACAGAAACAATAGTTGAGATTTTGTACGTGTACTAGATCAGTTTGAAAGTACAAGAAAGTATGACAAGTAAGGAAATAAAGGAACCTCTAGGGATCCCGTGTTTCAGAAGACTGTAACCTTCGAGTTTTGTGAGAAGGGGCCGCGGATGGAAGGTCCATTGTTATGTTTACGTATGTTGTGGTGGCCATGTGTGGCATCGTTGGTCTTGTGCCGTTTTCATTGATAGGCATATTATAGAGATTGTGCCGGAGTTTGTATAGCTTGACAACCGACTAAGAACATTCGGGGACGAATGTTTCTAAGGGGGGAAGAATGTTACACCCCGTAAGTCCAGGACATGTATAAGAGAATGTACGTAAGGAATCAAGACTTGAAAATTGGTACGAAAGGAAGAATTGTTTTAAATGAGAAAATCTTCCGGACGTCGGAAAGGAAAAATGTTCGTTGTTGAGAATTGGATTCTCAAAATGCATTATTTGTAGAGTATGGAACTTTTAACATTATGGAAATTTGTTTTTACGGATTTGGACATGTGGGGCCCACCCGAGGAATTTTACGTTTTGTGGGGCCCACGAGGGTTACAGAATTTTATGGACGAATGAGAGGCTGACACGTGGCACCCTCGCCACATGCCCTTGGACGAAATTCATCAAGGTTAGATTGGTCATTGACCATCTTGGAAGATAAGTCTTCAAAGCATGAGATTGTTGACCAAGTCAACTTGTCCACTTGGCTTTACATTAATTGTTCTTCTTCCTAGCTCACAGGTGTGTTAATCTAAGCCCTCCAATATGTTTTATAAGCTTACTACTAGTGCAAGACAAGGTCTTCAACACTTATAATTTATCACACATTCTTATTCTTGCTAAGTTGCTCTCGGGTTGGGTCTAGTTCCAACAAGAAAATTTTGTACTTTTGATCCATTAGCCACAGACTTTAACTTGATGTCCCTAAGGGTATTGTAAGGATATCTCAATAGAAAGATTTGGAAAACGACATTTTCGTATTAGTCATGGCGGAAACTTAAGGAGTTCTTCACTTTGAAGTTGGAACTTGAAGATGAGTTCTTCATAGAACTACAGGAGTGATTGGAGCGGATTGGAACCTAAGGAAAGGAGCTAAGAACTTGCTAAGGAGCGACTTTGAATCTTGGAAATTTTAAGGGCTTATAAAGGTATAAATCTTGTCGTTTTAGTAATTAAGATTTACTTGTTGTAGTAGCTATGGATATTAGCAAGCATGAGTTATATAGTATGAAGTTTGATAAGTATATTGGCTATTGGAACCCTAATCCAAAAACTAGCATGTTAGCCTTAAGATTACAATTCAAGTCGATTATTAGTTTAAGTCGTCGCATGTTGTAGAAAGAAGGAAATTGTAGTTGTTGAAGTTGTTTGTGACTATATAACATGTTAGACCTTAGAACTTGGAATTGGAAAAGGATTGGAAAAGACTTTGAATTGTTGGTTATGTAAGTTGGCCGAGAATGGCTAGTGAGCATTAAACTACTTCATTATGAATTGTGGGCGGAATTTTACACGTATTGTAAGGCGTGTAATCCCCTTTGTTTGGTTGTTGTTTTGAGCCTTAAATGTGGCGTGTTGGTTATTGTATTCGGCCTTGAAAAAGGTGGCAAAGTGAGTAGAAACAAAGGAAGTGCTGCCCGATTTTTCGTAGAATTAGAGTCCGTATACTTAGTATTATTCTACGTTAGAGACTAGAAGTTGATAGTCTTGTTGTGACCATTATAGGTTGACACTTCTACGTATGGCGTATTCGGCTTAGCTTGTGGATTTAGCCGAAAAGGTATGTGAACTATCTCCTCTTCTAGCATGATTCCTTTAGATAAAGAAAGTACGTCCTACTCCTTAAATGATCCATTCCTTGGTTGTATTTGGATTGCCTAAAATAGAATTTGTTCTATGTACTTCCTTGATTGTACTTTGATGTTTAATTTGTAAGTTGTATAATCCAATTCCTTAGTGAAGTTTGGATTCTTAAAAGTGAAAGTATTTTACTTAAAGTACATAGAGTCTTGAAAAGGAAGTGGTTTCCAAATCTTTTGGCTAGTGCCTTAGTTCCAAAACCTAAAGGTCATTATAATGACTTTAGGGAAGTCAAAAGAGTGATTTACTTAATTGTTTTAAAAGAGGAGAAATGACATGATTTAAAAGAAGTAACTTGTTTTAATGGTGTGAGTTACTTGAGGTTTAAAAGTAGAAGAAACTTGTTTTCTATATATTAAGAGACTCGAAGTATTTTGAAAGTTAAGAAACTTGATTTGAAAGTTTGTGATACTTGGTTTTAAGTATAAGTCTCTTAGTTATAAAAAGAATGAAATTGTCTAAAAACCATAAAGGGTTATAACGGCTTTATGGGAAGTTGGTTATAACGGCTTTATGGAAGGTTTAGGAAGTTGTCTATTTTGATTAATGGGCATAAGTTGCCTAGATTGTGAAAATTTGAAGTTACTTGATTTCAAGATTTGAAATGAGTTTTCTAAGAATGTAGTAACTTACTTTGAAAAATAGACACACCTTGATACTACGGGTGTTAGTATCTGGGGTATTACATAAAAAGGAGTCTTTTGAAAAGAATGTAAGTACGTTGGCTTGTTTAATTGAGAATTATTCTATGTGTGCCTTGATAAGTACTTTGGCTTGATTAATTGAGAATTAGTCTAAGTGTGCCTTGATAAGTACTTTGGCTTGTTTAATTGAGAATTATTCTATGTGTGCCTTGATAAGTACTTTGGCTTGATTAATTGAGAATTATTCTAAGGGTGCCTTGATAAGTACTTTGACTTGATTAATTGAGAATTAGTCTAAGTGTGCCTTGATAAGTACTTTGGCTTGTTTAATTGAGAATTATTCTATGTGTGCCTTGATAAGTACTTTGGCTTGATTAATTGAGAATTATTCTAAGGGTGCCTTGATAAGTACTTTGGCTTGATTAATTGAGAATTATTCTAAATGTGCCTTGATAAGTACTTTGGCTTGATTAATTGAGAATTAGTCTAAGTGTGCCTTGATAAGTACTTTGGCTTGTTTAATTGAGAATTGCCTGTGTGTGTGCTGGTAATAGCCGGTTGTGTGCTATTGGTATATCATTCATTTCGGGGTCATTCCTGTCACGACCCGTTAGGGGCGTGGTAGTGCCTTCAAGGGCACCCAGTAGTCATACATCGAGTAACGTGAAATATAAAACAAGGCGAAGCGATTTATAAAATAAGACCAGTTTATGTGAAAACGTCGCCTTTCGGCATATATAAATAAACATGGTTCAGTGATTACATCCCAAGCTGCAACATGACTACAGACCTCTGAAATATACAACTATGGCGGGGCGGGGCCGCCATACCTGTATACAAAACTATCTACAATGGGGAAATCATACCCAAAAGTAGAGCCTCGGAGAAGATGGAGCTCGACACCAACGCAAAAGATCCTAAGGATGCGGATCTAGCACTGCTTGCCTTTACTGCGGCATGACGCGGCCCGAAGTCGATCTGAGTACCAAGTATGTGAAACTATAAAGAACGAAATGAAATCAAAGTATTTAAAACCTTTTCACAAATACAATCAGTTCAATTGCACATAGTGCCACATCACAAACAACAACGATAATAGGAAAAGCGTAGCAGTCTATTCTAGGCGCGAATGATCGAAGCAAGGCGATCGCCCATAGTATCATTCTGCGTGCCTAGTCACGGACTTCGCGATCCGCATAGGTCACACGGACCGCGTGAGGTATTCCTCGCATCGGGGCAGCCAACCCCGGCATCCGCCTAGGCTCCGCGCCGCGTAGCCTCAAAAGGCGCGTAGTCTCAGCGGACCGCATAGAGTCCCGCGTCAGGCTAAACACCGGAATGATCAATCCTGGAGCATACGGCTGCTCGCGTAGTCTCACGCGAACCGCGTAGGCGTATAGACCCGCGTCGAGGGCAAGCCACCGGTATAACGATCGAGGGGGTAGGTGATACAATAACGATCTGACGGACTTAGGTTAGCAACGTAAGCTGGCAAAGACCGACCACTTACACAAAGATTTCAAGACACTAACCCGGTAGCATCATAATATGTCTACTTACTACACACTTAATCAATACAAGGCTTTTATAAACAAACAAGTAAAGTTCCTTTTATCTTTCTTAAGTTGTTATACCTAACTTCCCATAAAGCTATTATAACTCTTAAGCTTTTTGTTTAAAAACCAAAAATTTATCTTCTGTTAAAAAAATGATTGATATTCTTTTGAAATGCTTTGATTCTTTGTTATTGAGCTTAAGCGTGAGGCATTCCGTAAGTATTATCGAGCTTAAGTCAAAGACATTGCCGTAGTTATTATTCAGTTAACACGTATGCGTCTACCGTACTATATATATATTGTAAAATATCATGCTTTAGGAAGAATCACATACCTACCGTGAAAACCACCGCCAAGTTGAATATGTCGCGCAGAGAGTCGACTATAATAGTCACAGACATCTATCAAAGACTACTCGAAGGTCATTCTAAGCAGAGGGTTCACAATTCTACGGATAGTCGGGCAGCACAACCCTACGGTGAGCTATATAAGTCTCATGTAAGCAGTCTATGTGAGTGATTCAATTATTCTTCTTTTAAACCCTTCTGCGTGATATGATTCAATTCTATACGTAATATCCTACAAGTATTTAATACTTATTCTTATACTTCTACGGTATGTATTCTCTAATACAAAGGAGGTTAGGATTAGTTACCTCGATAAACCCAATAATATCCTAGATAAAGTCGCTTTGAGCAAGGTTTAGCTCTAAGTTATGCGCTCAGGTGGCTCAAGAAACCTTAGAAGTTCTTAACAACTTCTACAAAGGACTAAGGGATTTGGGCTAGGGTATTTTGGGCATTATAACAATACTAGAAGACAACTTTTCTACCAAGGGAGGGGTAGATTTCGGCTAGGCTAGGGGGTAGGCCTCGGCCAAACTCACTCAAAGGGGGGGGGAGGTGTTGGACGAAAGGCTTAAGGGAGAGGAGAGGATTTTTCAAGACTTGGAAGATAACTTTGTGGATGAAGAACTCTTCATCTAAAGGGGGGTATTTATAGCTCAAGCCTTGGCCAACCAATGGCCAAGATGAAGACAAGTGCAAGGCAAGTGTAGGGTGAAGATTAACTCCACACAAATATCCTACCAACTCCTTGACTTGTGCACAAGGCACAAAAAACGTGCTCACCTTTGCCCGGTCGTCCAAATGGGCGATTTCAAGTCCATCAATTGGAGGGTGACAAGTGTAAGCCCTCCGTTGGTCCAAAATGTTTCGTCTCTCGGAAAAATCCATAAAATACTAAATGACATAGTCGGAATTTTCCTACGAAAGTTGTGGAAGCGTTTAGTCGGAAAGCGATTCTTTTAGTGAGTTGTGCACAAAAAAGCGTCGAGGCTAACTTTAAGGCCAAACTTTTTATGCGTATTCCCTTACGTACATACTGGAAATACGGGTATAACATTCTCCCCTCGCCGAAACATTCGTCCGAATGTTCCTTCTCAAACGATTATCGAAGAAGCTTAAGCGGTTTGTAAGTGCCACACGTAGCCACAAAATAACACTTAGGCATATATGATAATGGAAATTTACAAGTAGGAAAGTGAATTACGGAGGTGTGGGGAATAGGTGAGGATACTTCTGCCTCATGTCCTCCTCGGCTTCCGCGTCATCTCCTCACTGAGCTCGTTCGCCACAGACTTTGTGGAAGCCACGCGTCCTTGGTCATGAGCGCCTAACGGACGATCGACTATCGCTATGGGAATCTCCTCATACGATAACCCGCCGGTCACTGGACATCGTCAATCGGGTGTACCACAGATGGATCCGATACATCTCCTCGGCGTAGATCGTGAAAAACCGGATGCCTTGCCTCCGGATCGGACGGCGGATCCAACTCATGGCAACCTTGCCTACCTGCGGACAATCGAAGCGGCCCGATGTACCTTGGTGAGTTTCCTTCTTCCGAATCTCATCACACCGCCATGGGTGACACCTTTAGGTAAACCCAATCATGAACCTCGAACTCAAGATCCGACGGCGATGATCTGCATCGACTTACATCGACTACGGTGTCGATAGCGCTCTCGGATAAGCTTCGCCTTATCCTTTGCTGCGCCAAATCTGGTCCCACTTCGCACCTCGCCCACATCGAACCAACCTATAGGCGATCTGCACTTCCTCCATACAAGGCCTCGTAGGCGCCGTCGAATCTTTGGGTGGTAGCTATTATTATCATGAAACTCAACTAGAGGCAAATGATCCTCCCAACTACCACTGAAGTCAATAACACGGGCTCATGACATATCCTCGAAGTGCGGATAGTGCGCTCTGCTGTCCGTGCATGCGTGGATGAAATGCGATGCTCGGGCTCACTGCGTCCCTAAACCCTGCGGAAGGACCTCAGGAAGTTAGGTATGGCGGGCTCCTGCATGCGATATGATCGAAATAGGGACTCCATGCGATCGGCGATCTCTCGGATGTAAAGTCGGCATAATCCTCGGTAGAAAAAGTCGTCGGACGGGAAGAAAGTGGGCTGATTTCGTCGACTGTCGGCGATAACCCATATAGAATCATGTCTCCTGCGAGTGCGAGGTAATCCTGTGATGAAGTCCGTGTTGATTACCTCCCACTTCGGTCGGGATCTCTATCGCTGTAACAAACCACGGGCCTGCGGTGCTCTACCTTCGCTGCGACAACCACGGGCGAGCTACGAACTCGCAGCGTCCTCTTGAAGCCATCCCACGATACACGATCTAAGGTCGTGGTACATCTTGGTCGACCACGGATGGATAGAGTAGCTTGTGTGTGCTTCCCAAGAACTGCTGCGAAGTCACGAAACATGCGGGACACCTGACACGCCCTCAAACCTTAGCACCCGTGGTCTTTGCCTCAGGACCGCGCCTCACGAAGAGGCGTATCACGATATCGAATCAAAGTGGATCCTCGAGCTGTTGCCTCTTCACCTCTCGGCGATGGAAGACTCGGCAACCTCGCGAACTCTAACCCTGCTATCGAGAATCAATCAAGCGGACACGAGGCTCGCTAGCGATGCAAATCACGAACCATGTCCTCTCTCCTGCACACGTCGATAGGCTCCCATCGACTACGACTAGAGCATACGCCTGACATTGGCCTTCCCGGGTGGTACGGGATATCAACATCGTAATCCTTAAGCAACTCTAACCACCGTCTGCATCGTAAGTTCGACTCCTCTGGTGAAGATATCTTTGGAGGCTCTTGTAGTGCGTAAAAATATCCACGTGAACCCATACAAATAGTGCCTCGGATCTTGGCGTGAATCACGGCCTTGACTCCAAATCATGGGTGGGGTAGTTCCTCCGTGTTTCTTGGTGTCGGGATCGTATGCTATAACCTGCCATCTGCATCAACACACATCCCAACCCGATGCGGCGCGTCACAATACACGACATAACCATCTGGACCCTGCGGAAGAGTAAGAAGCGAGGCGGTCGTCGGTCTCTCTTAGCTGGAAACCACGCTCCTGGCATCGATCCTTTGAAACTTGGCTGCCTTACGAGTCGGCCTAGTCAATGGTGCGAAGATAGAAGCAAACTTCTCCACGAACGCCGATAATATCTGCAAGGCCCGAGCTGCGAACCTGCAGCCGGAGTAGTAGGTGCAGGCCAACTCGGATTGCCTCGATCTTGGCGTATCTACACGAATACCATCGGCCCCGACAATGTGCCCGAAAAGCCACGAAGTTAACCAAAACTCACATTTGGAAAACTTGGCGTCATTCTTTGGTCGGAGAAGCTATCGGCCACGATCCTCAAATGCTCGCGTGCTCTGCTACGGCGAGAATAAGCGAATATCATCAATGAACACTATCACAAGCGTGTCCAAAAATGGTTTGAACACTCGGTTCATCAAATCCATGAATACCGCGGAGCATTGGTCAACCAAAGACATGACCACGAACTCATAATGCGTGCGGGTCGGAATGCGATCTAGGGACATCCGCCTCGACACGAACGATGATAGCGAGCGGATCAATCTTGGAGAAACATCTCGCCACATGGCGGTCGAACAAATCATCAATCACGGGAAGGGTATACATTCTTAATGGTCACCTTGTTGGTGCACGTAATCAACACACATGCGCGGCGTCGTCCTTCTTCTTCACGAACAATCTGGCGCTCCCGAGAGAAACACTAGGCACGATGAAGCCGCTTCTCCGGCAAATCCCTAGGTGATCCTTGACTCTCTCAACTTCGGCGGTGCCGTTACGTATGGCGGAATGGAAATAGGCGAGTGTCCGCAATATGTCAATACAAAACTCAATCTCCTCTCGGGAGGATACGGAGTCGTGCGGAAACACGTGCGGAAATTCTCGACCACTGGGCCGGTGAAAATCTGGTACGCGACTTGATTATCAAACACGAGCGAGATGGTAGATATACCCGCCTGCACCATCTTCCTAGCCTTGAGGTAGGAAATAAACCTACCACCGGCGTCTGGTGCTCCTCCCACTTAACAAGCTCGCCGAAGCTGGAACCGTACTACTCTCTCTGCGGTCTACATTGGCGTAGCAGAAGCTAGCCAATCCGTCCCGTGATCGCGTCGAAGTCGATCATCTCGACTCTATCAGTCGGCTATGGTCCGACGGCGTAAATAGTCACGGGACAAGCTCTATATACGCCGAGCTACCACCGAATCACCATTTGGCGTAGCTACCTCGAAAGGGTCTATGGACTCGAGCTCTATCCACTATCCTACTAGCGACAAGGAGATATATGGGGCAGTAGAACCGGATCTATCAAGCATACACATCAAACCCGAGGCGATAAGGTACGTGGCGACATCGGTGAGGCCTCACGATCTGTCGGTGGACAAAGCATAAATGCGGTTACGAGGACGCTAGAAGCTGAGACCAGCGCCCACGACCTGCCGCGACCGGCTGGTCATGAGTACCTTGCCTCGGGGCGATGGCTGTCGAGGATGAAGAAGCGGCAGCGAGACCATGGTGGGCCTACTACCAGCGCCGCCCGGTCGGACAAACTCGCGAAATGACCTGCTGGCCACAAGTATAGCGGGCTCGAATCTGACTCGAGAATGGTATCTACCACAACGGGCGCTGAAGCGGACCTCGAGCAGTTGCGCCCTGCTACCGCAAATCCGAAGTCTGGGGCCACGACACGCCCGGCGCTCTGGCTGTACCGAAAATGAGGTAGGGCGCTCTGCTTGGTGTGGTGCAAATCTGGACCTGGCGATCGCCCACCACGAGAACCACCAAAGAACCGGCCGTCTTGGCGCCTTAACCTGCTGCGATATCGCTCTGCCGGTCTCTACGCTCCTCGCATCTAGTGCATGAGCTGCATACGGGTTATGTCCATTACTGGTGAAGGACACACGTACAAGACTCGGCCATGTAATCATCTAGCCCGGTGACATAGCGATGCACGGTCCTCGTCTCTGCTACGGTGCGAGGGACATGCTCGAGCGAAAGAATCAAACTCGACATTGTACTCCCTGCATGCGTCCTCACTGTCTCGGCAACAGAATCTATCATTTCGTGCCCTCGCAAATGCGGAGGCAAGAAGTGTGTGAAAAAGCCTCTGAAAACTCATCCCATCTGCTGGAGGTGCATACTCTCCCGGGAAAGCTCCGTGAATCAAACCAATCATTGCGGTATCACGCGGCCGTCTGCAACCAAAGTCACGGACTGCATCTGCGAGGCCTTGATCACCGCGTGATCCTCTGTGGCGGCGGATGAACTCCTGCGGATCATCCTCGGCCTCGACAGTAAAACTACGGCGGGCTACAACTCGAAATCTCGTAGCCTCACTATACGCCTCGGGTGCACGCGGGTGCGGCTGGGCTAGGCCCAGGCTGCCGCGTCGGCCTCTCGCCGTGTCGGGCCACAACTCTAGCCAATAGTGGGCCGTCTCCTTGTACCTAACTCCTCGCCCGGTGTGGGGCGGGAGGTGTGGGTCTTGTGGTCTCTTTGGGGCGGCGGCGTCATAGAACTCGCCGTCTACGGTATAGGCGGGCACGAGCCCTCGTGACTCTGGGTGTCTGCTAGCGACTCCGCCATTTGCCTTGCCATACGGGCGGGTTGCCTTACGTGGAGGCATAAGCATTACGGGGAAAGGAATACGTTAGAGGGTCGACTATAACACGGCTCTAAAGCACGATCTCGGAATGAAGAATGAAACCAATCCTAAATATCCTATATCCTCACGATTATTGGTGTGGTGCACAACACGCAGATAATCAGATTACTAGATACGATGCGTAGACACTTTAGAGATTAAGCGCTCTGATACCACTTTTGTCACGACCCGTTCGGGGCGTGGTAGTGCCTCTGCAAGGGCACCCAGTAGTCATACATCGAGTAACGGCGGAAATATAAACAAGGCGAAGCGATTTATAAAATAAGACCACAGTTTATGTGAAAGCGTCGCCTTTCGGCATATATAAATAAACATGGTTGTGATTACATCCCAAACGATTACAACATGACTCTGGACCTCAGAAATATACAACTATGGCGGGACGGGGCCCGCCATACCTGGCTATACAAAACTATCTCTGAAATCATACCCAAAGTAGAGCCTCGGAGAAGATGGAGCTCACGACGCCCATGCAAAGATCCTAAGGATGCGGATCTAGCACTGCTTGCCTTTACTGCGGCATGAGCGGCCCAGAAGGAGAGTCGATCTGGCAAGTACCAAGTATGTGAAACTATAAGAAGCGAAATGAAATCAAAGTATTTAAAACCTTTTCACAAATACAATCAGTTCAATTGCACATAGTGCCACATCCAAACAACAACGATAATAGGAAAAGCGTAGCAGTGCTATTCTAGGCGCGAATGATCGAAGCAAGGCGATCGCCCGTAGTATCGTGCGTGCCTAGTCTGGACTTCCGCGATCCGCATAGGTCACGCGCGAACCGCGTAGGTATTCCTCGCATCGGGGCAGCCAACCCCCGACATCGCCTAGGCTCCGCGGCCGCGTAGCCTCGAAGGCCGCGTAGTCTCAGCGGACGCGTAGAGTCCCGCGTCGGGCTAAACACCGGAATGATCAATCCTGGAGCATACCTGCTCGCGTAGTCTCACGGAACCGCGTAGGCCGTATAGACCGCGTCGAGGGGCAAGCCACCGGTATAACGATCGAGGGTAGGTGATACAATAACGATCAGCGGACTTCAGGTTAGCGTAAGCCTGCAAAGGACCCGACCCTTACGGCATTTCAAGACACTAACCCGGTAGCATCATAATATGTCTACTTATCACACAAACCTTACTACAACGAGAAATCAATACAAGGCTTTTATAAACAAGCAAGTAAGCAGTTCCTTTTTATCTTTCTTAAGTTGTTATACCTAACTTCCCGTAAAGCTAGTATAACTCTTAAGCTTTTGTTTTAAAAACCAAATATTTATCTTCTGTTAAAAAAATGATTGATATTCTTTTGAAATGCTTTGAGTTTTGTTATTGAGCTTAAGCGTGAGGCATTCCGTAAGTATTGTCGAGCTTAAGTCAAAGACATTGCCGTAGTTATTATTCAGTTAACACGTATGCGTCTACGTACTATATATATTGTAAAATATCATGCTTTAGGAAGAATCACATACCAGTGAAAACCACGCGAGTTGAATATGTGCGCATGAGTCGACTATAATAGTCACGACATCTATCAAAGACTACTCTGAAGGTCATTCTAAGCAGAGGGTTCACAATTCTACGGATAGTCGGGCAGCACAACCTGCGGTGAGCTATATAAGTCTCTTTGTAAGCAGTCTATGTGAGTGCAGTTCAATTATTCTTCTTTTAAACCGCCTACTGTGATAGATTCAATTCTATTACGTAATATCCTTACAAGTATTTAATACTTATTCTTATACTTCTACAGTATGTATTCTCTAATACAAAGGAGGGTTAGGATTAGTTACCTCGGTAAGCCCAATAATATCTAGATAAAGTCGCGCTGAGCAAGGTTTAGCTCTAAGTTATGCGCTCGGTGGCTCGAGAAACCTTAGAAGTTCTTAACAACTTCTACAAAGGACTAAGGGATTTGGGCTAGGGTATTTTGGGCATTATAACAATACTAGAAGACAACTTTTCTACCAAGGGAGGGGTAGATTTCGGCTAGGCTAGGGGGTAGGCCTCGGCGAGCTTCGCTCAAGGGGAGGTGTTGGGCGAAAGGCTTAAGGGAGAGGAGAGGATTTTCAAGACTTGGAAGATAACTTTGTGGATGAAGAACTCTTCATCTAAAGGGAGTATTTATAGCTCAAGCCTTGGCCAACCAATGGCCAAGATGAAGACAAGTGCAAGGCAAGTGTAGGGTGAAGATTAACTCGCACAAATATCCTACCAACTCGCTTGAATTGTGCCTGAGCACAAGCGTGCTCACCTTTGCCCAATTCGTCCAAATGGACGATTTCAAGTCCATCAATTGGAGGGTGACAAGTGTCGCCCTCCCGTTGGTCCAAAATGTTTCGTCTCTCGGAAAAATCCGCAAAAAATACTAAATGACATAGTCGGAATTTTCCCTACGAAAGCTGTGGAAACGTTTCGTCGGAAAACGATTCTTTTAGTGAGTTGTGCACAAAAAAAACGTCCAAGGCTAACTTTAAGGCCAAACTTTTTGTACGTATTCCCTTACGTACATACTCTGGAAATACGGGGTATAACAATTCCCCGGGTTTGTGGCATTTGCATATTCCGTGGATTTGCTACCCACGATGCGAGGAATACCTCATGCGAGTCCGCAAGGGCTTATGCGAGTGAAATATGTTATACCCCGTAGTTCCTGGGTATGTATGCGAGGACGTACGTACGAGAATACGACAGAAAGATTGGAAAGGAAGAAAGAGGTGATTTCTCCACGGAAAAGTTTCCGGTTTTTGTGAAGGAAAAAGGTTCGTTAATGGGAATTGGATTCCCAGATTTGGTATTCGGACTTCCTGGAATATTAGAGAATTATGGAATTTTATTTTCGGAAATGGTCACGTGGGGCCCACGGGAGAAATTCTGATTTTGTAGAACCCAGCTTTGTTTCGAGATTTTGGCCATTGTGGATATTTTGAAGATGTTTTATTTTGGGCCAATCGAGGTGACACGTGTCACCCGCCTAGGTGGCTTAGTAGAATGGCATTTGTGCCTGACACAGTTAGAGTCGTTTTCGGCGAAGCGTTTTACATAACTTGCGAGGGAAAATTCGGCTATGTCTTTTCTTATTTTTGCGGATTTTTCCGAGAGGCGGAACATTTTGGACCAACGAGAGGCGGCACACACTCATTGGTGGGCAAGTGTGGGCGGCTTGGGCGACTTTGAAGTCAGTGGTAGATATTTTTGTGTAGATATTTGTGAGGTTTTAAGGAGTAGGGTCTAGGGGGCACTTGGGTGAATCTTGGCCTACACTTGTGTAACACTTGGCTCAATCTTGGCCATTGGTTGGCCTTGGCTTGTCTTATAAATACCCTCTCGCTTTGATGAATTCTTCGTCCGTTCCTAAATGTTTCTAAGTGTAAAATCCTCTCCTCCACTTGTGTTGAGTTCGGCCAGGGCCTCCACTTGTGGCCGAGCACCCCCTAGGGGTGCTAGCGAGTAGTGTCCCCTCACAGAGTTGCTGGTAGGGTAGAATTACACTGCTAGTTGTTTCGTATAATACCCCTTTTGTGGTGTAGAAATACTCTCAAAGTATTGTTATAATGCCCAATTACCTTAGCCAAATACCTTGTAGTATTCTAGGTTATACCTTTACAAAAAAGCCAGTTATCTTATTATACTTCCGTCGGTCCCAAGCCGAAACCACAGGAAAATCTCCATAGTCAGTTGGAGTATTGTGTAGAAGTTGGTTAGAACTTCTAAGGGTGGTTTAGAGCGGGTTGGGCGCTCGGAGTTGGAGCTAAGCGATTGCCCGGGATCGACTTTAAACTCGGATAATTATGGGCTTATCGAGGTAATTATCTTGTCCACTATTGTAATTGGAAATTACATGTTGTTAGAATATATAGTTGAAGTATACTATATAGAAGCGAGCGTAGTTATCGGCAATGTCTTGCGACTTAAGCTGAAGAAGTGAACTGTTTTTACATAGGGTGTATTACTGATAGGCTTGTGTAGCTTACGTGAAGTAGAATTGTACCGTTCGGGTTAGATGTACAACCCACTGGTTGGCTTGGTGGCGGCCTCGTTAAAGGAGGAGATTTCTGTTGTTGCGGGGAAGGTCTTCGAATTTTCGGTAGAATGTTCTGCGATAAGGTCTAAATGTTAATAAAGCGCGCGTGGCCTTATAGGTTGAAGTACTACGTATGGCGCGATCTACTGGCTAAGGAGTAGCGAAGCGGTTTGAAGTACTTGGGCGTTTTGCTATTAGTCGATACTCGTCGCGAGGTATGTGAACCTTTTCCTACCTCTTCTAGCATGATATGTGTGAACTATGTAGTGCGGTGAGCGTCACGTGTGCTAAGCGTATTTGATTGGTTTAAAACATAAAGTGTTATAACGGCTTTATGGGAAGTTGGTTATATGACTTTATGTTGGTAAGAAAGTACTTGTGGTCTTGAAAAGGTAGCGATTTGAACTATAAGCGGCTTGTTATGTGTTAATAAAGAACTTGAAGTATTTCAAAGATTTTTGAATCATTTGAAAGAAGAAGTAATATTTGGTTTTGAAACTTAAGAGTTATACTAGCTTTATGGGAAGTTAGGTATAACGGCTTAAGAATGTTTCTTGATTTGAATCAGAATGTGTATCGACAAACCAACTGCAGCGTTAATAAAAAATGTTTTGAATAATTAAGTATTATTAAAACCATTAGAAACTTCCATCTGCATAGAAGCTAAGATGAGACAAAATGATATTTCTAGATCATTTCTTTGTAATAAGATTGTTATAAACAAGATATCCTACTCGCATATAAGGCTTATGTTTCTCAGTTGTTTAAAGGAGAATTATATTCTTAAATGAATAAAACTATGAACTACGAAACCTTTCTAAAATAAGAAGCGTGAACATTTGATATTAGGCAAACTTGGGCGTTTGGAAAATAATGTTGTTACTTGATTTTACAAAGGTAAGAGTTTTAGTTTTCTTAAAAGGATAGTCACTCTATTTTATACTACGGGTATTGTGTGACTTATGTGAAAAAAGCAGATCTTTTAAAGATTTAATGTGTGAAGTACTTTGGGGTTAGATACGAACTTGTTAGTAGAAAGTACCTTGTGTGAATACTCTATTGTATTGGTTCGTGATAGCCTTGTAAATACTTTCTTGTTGCTTTGATAAGTAAGCGTGTTAGGATGCTACGTGTGTTAGTATCTTGTGATGTATGGGTAAAGGGTTTCCCTTGATTGTGCTTATTAACTATCGGTCGTTATGATAGTATTGTGGCGTTCGCCTCTTGAGATGATTCGGGGTTAAGGCGCCTCCGTCTGGGGTAGACTTCGGCGGTCGATGGACTATGATTCGAGAATACCTATGCAGTCCGGGGGCCTATCGCGAACTACGAGTTCGAGTTAGTGTCGTCCTTTATGGGCATGCGGTCCGTGGCCCGTGCGGTGCGAAGTCGGGGCGATGCGGGAGTAGCTACCCTCGATGCGAGGAATACCTCATGCGGGCGATGAGATTGGCCTATGCGGGCTGCGGGAGTTCGAGGTTAGGCAGCGTACATTGATCTGCGGGCAAGTGGCGGCTTTGATCATGTGGCGGTCTGAAGCGAGATCTTATAATCTGATTCGCGACCTTGTTAGTGCGTGGGTTTTTAGTAGTCGGCTATGCCTTCGTACTTACCGTCTGAGAGATATTATGACACAGGTGGGACACGGTGTTCATGTGTGTTCCATGGTGCTTTTATATCATAGGCTGGCCGGTGAGGAAGGTATTCCAGGCATGATTGATGTTGTGGGCACGAGACCCGTTGTTATACTTGAGTTATTAATTGAGGGCGTGAGTCCCTAACTTGACATGACTGATTGGTTGTAAACTGTAGTTTGGTTATAATTCATTGTCTATTGCTTTATATGACTGCTATGATTTCATTTCTGATATGTATTTTGATTTCACATACTCGGTACTGTTATCTTGACCTCGCCCGAAGTGCGTTCATGCGAGTTGAGGTACACGATCGTTGATCTAGCTCTCGAGTCCTGATTTAGCGTTTGGGAAGCTCCGTTTCTCGGAGGCTTATCTTAGTATAGTCCCTGTTATCGTAGGTGCTTACATTCGAGGTATGGCGGGCCACTGTCCGTCGTTGTTGTCATATCTTTCGTAGAGTGCATGAAATCTTGTTGTGGGCGGGGTTGTAAAAGGATTAAGCTGTTCATGTTGAAAAAGTTGTCATTTTTATATATGCGAAAAGCAAGTTTTCTCGAATCATTGTTTCATATGTCTTGTATCGTTTTATGTTCGTGATTACTCGATGTTGTATCACTAGGGTGCGGGGTAAGGCACGATCCACGGGCAGGATCGGTCGTGACAAAAGTGGTATCGAAGCGATTAATCCTCGGAAAGTGTCTGAGCCGTATCGATGAAGTCTTGATTATCGGTGTGTTGTGCACCACGCCAATGTCGAGGAGGCTATAGGATATTTAGGATTGGTTTCTATTCTTCTCACTCTGAGATCGTGCCTTAGAACATGTTGTAAGTTGGACCTCTAACGTATTTCTTTCACCAGTTATGCCTCGCGTGAAGCGGCCGGGCCCGGGAGGGCAAAGCGGCCGAGGCTGCGAGTTAGTCTGAGGAGGTCACGAGGGCACGAGCCCAAATCATTACCTAGGGTAGTGCTTCGTTCGGGATTCTGCGGCGTCGCTGGCCCAGTGAGTTTAAGCATGGCGGCGGCGGTTCCTCTGCGGCCGTGATATGTGAACGCCAGTTCGCGGCCAGGCGAGAATATAGATTGCAGAGGCAACCTGTTACTAGCCATGGATTTGGCTACGGAGTATCTGGATGTCTGCGAGTCTTGATGACTACCTAAGAAATGGTTGTGCAAGAGTAATTCTTGATTGGGCTTGAGCATGGCACGTATGCGGGCTTATGCGCGTGGCAGCGTAGAGATCGGCGGGTTAACGAGGGCGAGAAGAGGGCGGGCGTGAGTCGCCGGTAACTTTCAAGGTGAGTATACCTTAAGTGCTATGTTACGATAGCGGTGTGTTAGTTGTGATTAGAAATCATGGTGGGTTAGCAGAGTAAGATTTTGGAGGATAGAGAAAGTGTGAGCCTTAGAGCTTTATCATGAGACCTTAGAGGTAAGGCCGTCTCGGGTAGAGGCGTATGTTTATGTTTGACCCTTATAGGAGTGCATGGTGCGTGGTGTGTTTGGGATAAGTCCCTAAGTAGTATGAAATGAAAGAGGGTAGTTGAGCTAAGAAGACCGCTAGGTTTTAAATGCGTGTTTAGTAAGATTGTTCCTTGGGAGGTGGTATTTTGCGCCTTGGGTCGGGTTGAGGCTACGTGCGGGTCGACATGGCGGAGTTTAATAGCGAAGTCGGTTTGGGGTGGTCGCCTTGTGGTAGGGTCGTGAGGGTGTTAGGCCCAAGTTTAGTTAACCAGCGTCACGAGTTCGTGGATGCGTTCGGCCGGTGGTCGGGCGATGGGAGCAACCCATCGTGTTCTTGATCGGGACCGTTCACTTGCGATGTTGATTTATCGAGAAAGGTTGTAAAGGCTGCGGGGTGCCTACCTTCACCTTATGACGACAGTGGAGCCAGTTCTGGCTGTTTTGTTTACGAAAGTCCTACGAGCGGGGTTAAGAACTTCGAGTGAGTCGAGTCGCATTCGCCCTCGGGCGGTCGTGGATTTGAGGGTAGTTGTGAGATTGTTGTCTCTGTGGAGGCGTTTGAGCTACCATTTGGTGTTCGGATGTCGCCTTATGAAGCCTTGCGGGCGGAAGTGTAAGTTGCGGTCGATTGGTTCGATGTTGGCGGGGTTGAATAGTTGGTTGAGCTTGTTCCGGTAATTTGTGGATAGTGAAGCTTGTCTAGAAGAAGTTACGGCAGCTCGGAGGAATCGTGCGGATAATCGGCGGCGGCTTAGAGTTCGGAGTTGACGGTCGGTCTTCTTGAAAGTACCACCGGACGGTGTGGCGAGTTTTGGATACTAAAGCGATATCGAAATGTGGTAAGAATTAGTGTCTGGCGGCTTGGTGATCGCGTGCGGCCGGTACCATTTGTTGGGTCGTTGGAGCAAGGCTCGCGACAAAGTGACAAAAGTGGTGATGTTAGAGGTATTTCCTCGTAGACTTGGATATAAGTATGTTGCGTAGTATTTTTACGTGGCGGTATGGCGAGGATTGTTTCGTAAGTTTAAAAGTGAAGACTATCTTTGGCGTATGTTTTGAGACTTAGAAGGAACATTCGGACGAATGTTTCTAAGGGGAAGAATGTTATACCCGTAGTTCACGGGTATGTATGCGAGGGCGTGCGTGCGAGAATCTGACAGAAAGATTGGAAAGGAAGAAAGAGGTGATTTCTCCACGGAAAAGTTTAGGTTTTGTGAAGGAAAAAGGTTCGTTAATGGGAATTGGATTCCCAGTTTGGTATTCGGACTTCTGGAATATTAGAGAATTATGGAATTTTATTTTGGAAATGGTCACGTGGGGCCCACGGGAGAAATTCTGGTTTTGTAGAGCCACTTTGTTTTGAGATTTTGGCCATTGTGGATATTTTGGAAGATGTTTTATTTTGGGCCAATCGAGGTGACACGTGTCACCCCGCCTAGGTGGCTTGGCGAATGGCATTTGTGCACCTGACACTAGGTTAGAGTCGTTTTTAAATGAAGCGTTTTACATAACTGCGAGGAAAATTCGGCTATGTCTTTTCTTATTTTTGCGGATTTTTAGAGAGGCGGAACATTTTGGACCAGCGAGAGGCACTTGGCACCACTCGTTGGTGAGCAAGTGGGCGGCTTGGACGACTTTGAAGTCAGTGGTAGATATTTTTGTGTAGATATTTGTGAGGTTTTAAGGCGTACGGTCTAGGGGGCACTTGGGTGAATCTTGGACCTACACTTGTGTAGCACGTGGCTCAATCTTGGCCATTGGTTGGCCTTGGCTTGTGCTATAAATACCCCTCTCCCTTTGATGAATTCTTCATCCGTTCCTAAATGTTTCTAAGTGTAAAATCCTCTCCTCACTTGTGTTGAGTTCGGAGGGCCTCCCACTTGTGGCGAGAGCACCCCCTCTAGGGTGCTAGCGAGTAGTGTCCCCTCACAGAGTTGCTAGCCAGTAGGGTACCCACTAGCCTAGTTGTTTCGTATAATACCCCTTTTGTGGTGTAGAAATACTCTCAAAGTATTGTTATAATGCCCAATTACCTTAGCCAAATACCTTGTAGTATTCTAAGGTTATACCTTTACAAAAAAAGCCAGTTATACTATTATACTTCCGTCGGTCCCAAAGCCGAAACCCTAGGAAAATCTCCATAGTCAGTTGGAGTATTGTGTAGAAGATGGTTAGAACTTCTAAGGGTGGTTTAGAGCGGGTTGGGCGCTCGGAGTTGGAGCTAATCGATTGCCCAGGATCGTCTTTAAACTCGGATAATTATGGGCTTATCGAGGTAATTATCTTGTCCCTCTATTGTAATTGGAAAGTAGAGCTTGTTAGAATATATAGTTGAAGTATACTATATATAGAATCGAGCGTAGTTATCGGCGATGTCTTGCGACTTAAGCTGAAGCGAATGATTGTTTTTACATAGGGTGTATTCTGATGGGCTTGTGTAGCTTTTACGTGAAGTAGAAGTGTACGGTGCGGGTTAGATGGGTAACCCCTGGTTGGCTTGGTAGCCGGCCTCGTTAAAGGAGGCGATTTCTGTTGTTGCGGGAGAGTCTTTGCCGAATTTTAGGTAGAATGTTCTGCGATAAGGTCTAAATGTTAATAAGTGCCTTGTGGCCTTATAGGTTGAAGTACTACGTATGGCGCGATCTACTGGCTAAGGAGTAGCCGACGGTTTGAAGTACTTGGAGCGTTTTGCTATTAGTCGATACTCGTCGCGAGGTATGTGAACCTTTTCCTACCTCTTCTAGCATGATATGTGTGAACTATGTAGCGGTGAGCGTCGTGTGCTAAACGTATTTGATTGGTTTAAAACATAAAGTGTTATAACGGCTTTATGGGAAGTTGGTTATAACAGCTTTATGTTGGTAAGAAAGTACTTGTGGTCTTGAAAAGGTAACTGATTTGAACTATAACTGGCTTGTTATGTGTTAATAAAGAACTTGAAGTATTTCAAAAGATTTTTGAATCATTTCGAAAGAAGAAGTAATATTTGGTTTTTGAAAACTTAAGAGTTATACTAGCTTTATGGGAAGTTAGGTATAACGTGTTATACCCCGTAGTTGCAGGGTATGTATGTGAGGACGTACGTACGAGAGTACGGCAGAAAATTTTGAAAAGAAAGAAAGATGTGAGTTTTCGACGGAAAAGTTTCCGGTTATTTGTGAAGAAAAAGGTTCGTTAATGGGAATTGGATTCCCAGATTTGGTATTTGGACTTCATAGATTATATTAGAATTTTGAGATTTTATTTTCGGAAATGGTCACGTGGGGCCCACGGGAGAAATTCTGGTTTTGTGGAGCCCGCTTTGTTTTGAGATGTCGGTATTTTGGATATTTTGGAAGACGAAATATTGCAGGCGAATCGGGCGACACGTGTCACCCGTGTGGCACCCTTGGCGAAATATTTATTGTGCCTGACACGGTTGGAGTCGTTTTTGGCGAAGCGTTTTCGCGTAACTGCGAAGGAAAATTCGGCTATGTCGTTTTGTATTTTTGCGGATTTTTCCGAGAGGCGAAACATGCGGACCAGCGGGAGGGTGGCATGTGTCACCCTCATGATGAACAAGTGGGCGGCTTGGCGGAATTGATGGGCAAGTTGGGCTTGATATTTGTGTAGATATTTGTGAGGTTTTAAGGAGTAGGGTCTAGGGTGCACTTGGCTTGATCTTGGCCTTACACTTGCCTTGCACATGGCTTGATCTTGGCCGTTGGTTGGCATTTGGGTTTCTTATAAATACCACTTTGTGAAGACTTCGTTCGTCCACAAATGTTTCCAAGTCTTGAATCCTCCTCCCTCTTGTAGACTCTCGTCAGAGCTCCTCTCCCAGAAAGTGGCCTTTGGCGAGAGGTCTCCACTCCCTTGTGAGGTCTAGCAGGTGGGTACCACTGCCTAGTTGTTTTCGTATAATACCACTTGTTGTGGTATAGAAATACTCCCTAGTATTGTTATAATGCCCAAAATACCTTAGCCTTGTACCTTGTAGTATTCCAAAGATACCTCTTTCGTAGAGTCAGGAAATACTACCTTTTGTCCTTTAGTCTCAGCCAGAAACCACAAGGAAATCGTCATAGTTGGTTGAAGTATGTGAGTAGAAGTTGGTTAGAACTTCTAAGGGTTGTTTGGAGTGGTTTGGGCGCGTGGAGTGGAGCTAAACCTTGCTCGGGAGGCGACATTAAACTCGGATAATTTTGGGCTTATCGAGGTTATTATCTTGTCCTCTATTGTAATTGGAAATTACATGTTTGTTAGAGTATATAGTTGAAGTATACTATATATAGAACTACTTAGTATTCGTGATGTCTTTTGACTTAAGCTGAAGAATAAAGAACTAAAGCTGTATTTACATGGGTGTATTGCGGTAGACTTGTGTAGGATTGTACGTCAGGTTAGGCGTGTAAACCCCACGGTTGGCTTGGTAGCGGCCTCGATAGAGGAGGAGATTTCTGTTGTTGCGGGGAGAGTCTTGCCGAATTTTCTATAGAAAGATAGAAAACTTGTGTTTTGGGGTTAATAGGCGTTTGTGACCTTTATAGGTGAAAGTACTAGAGTAGCGTATTACCTCGAGGAGTGGAAAGGGCTAGCAAGGTTGTAGTACTTGGAGCATTTTGCTTATTGTCGATAAATCGTCGCGAGGTATGTGAACCTCTTCCTATCTCTTACAGCATGATATGTGTGAACTATGTAGTGCGGTGAGCGTCACGTGTGCTAAGTGATTTGGTTGGTTTAAAACATAGGGTGTTATAATAGCTTTATGGGAAGTTAGTTATAACGACCTTATGTAGTGAAAATGGTTTCTTGATGTTAGAAGTTAGAGACTTGATCTTATAAGATAAGAGACTTAACTTATTTGTTTTAATGTGAATGTTGTGTGAAACCTCATTCGTGAGTAATGAGTACTTGGTTTTAAAGGAATAATGTTTCTTGATTTGGAAATCGAGAATGTGTATCGACAGGACCAACTGCGGCGTTAATAAAGGAAAATGTATTGAATAATGATGTGTTGTATTAAAACCGGTAGAAACCTCCATCTGCATAGAAGCTAAGATGAGACAAAATGATATTACATTTTCTAGATCATGGTTCTTTGTAATAAGATCGTTATAAACAGAATAAACTACTCACATATATGACATATGTTACTCGATTGTTCTAAAGGAATCAAGTGATTAAGTTTGGGAACTATGAAACCATTTGAAAATAAGAAGCTTGAGTAATTGAAACTAGGCAAAGCTGGAACTTAGGAAAGGAATGTTGTTACTTGATTTTGAAAAGGAAGATGGGTTGGTCATTCTAATACTACGGTATCGGGTGACTTTTATAAAAGTAATGGATCTCTTTTAAAAGAACTTAACGTATGTAGTACTTTGGGGTTAAAAACCGGACTTTGGCATAAAATGAAAGTACTTTGAGTTGTGTGAAACTTGCTATGCTTGTTGTTGTGAAACTTGCCTATCTTGTGATGATAGTCTTTATTGTACAAGCGTTGTGTTTTACGTGTTACGCGTCTCTCGATAGAGTCGGTTGGTAGTTGAGAACTTACTTGGGCGTCTTGCGTGTGGCGGAGAAATTCCGCAGATGCGTTCTGTTGATAGTATTATTGTTGTTAATCGCTTTGGACATCACGACACGATCGTAGCGCGCGGGTATGCTTCCATTTTGGTTAAGGTCTTGTGGTTGTCGCTTTGGATATCTTGACACGATCGTGGCGCGCGGGTATGTTTCCATTTGATTATCGCCTTTTGATTTCCACTTTGGACATCTTGACCGCGATCGTGGCGCGCGGGTATCGTCCATTTGGAATGTTGTCTTATTGTTTCCCTTTGGACATCGACACGATCGTAGCGTGCGGGTATCGTCCATTTGGAATGTTGTCTTATTGTTTCCACTTTGGACATCGACCACGATCGTAAGCGCTGCGGGTATGCTTCCATTTGGATTCTTTGTCTTGTTGTTGAGTCACATGGACATGTCTACACCGATCACGAGTCGGGGCATGTGGCCATGGGACATTGGTATTATTGTTGCATCATGGACATGTCTACACCGTCTGATTAGGGGCATGCGGCCATGTCTGAACGATTGATGTTGTGGGCGTGAGACCCGTAGTTATATGGAGTGATAGTTGTTTTATGTTGTGAGCGTAGTTTGGTTATCATACATGTCTCTGCTTTATATAGACTAGTATGATTTCATTCTGATATTATGCAGTTTCACATACTTGGTACTGTTATCTTGACCTCCTTGAGGCTGCGTTCATCTGCATGGTAGAAGTACATCGATCGTGGATCCTCGCTCATAGGATCCTGATTCAGTAGCATTTGAAGCTCCGTTTCTCGGAGGCTTATCTTTTAGTAGGTGTTCCACGAGTTGTAGGTTCTTGTACATTCGGGGTATGGCGAGCCACTGTCCGTCATAGTCGTGTATATCTTAAGTGCATGAAATCTTGTTGTGGCGGGGTTGTAAAAGATTAAGCTATTCGAGTTTTATGTATATCTTGAAAAGCCCATTTTTGGTTGCTTTGTTTATTTATTATATCCTTGTTAAATGACTCATGTTTTATGTTCGCTGATTTTCTACGATGTATGTATCACTAGGGTGCGGGGTAAGGCACGATGCGGGCCGGGCAGTCGTTACAAAAGTGGTATCGAGCGATTAATCCTCGGAAAGTGTCTGAACCGTGTCTAGTAGAGTCTTGATTATCGGTGTGTTGTGCACATCTATAATCAGGAGGCTATAGGACATTTAGGATTGGTTTCCATTCTTCTCATTAGAGATCGTGCCTTAGAGCTATGTTGTAAGTTGTACCCTCAGCGTATCTCGTTTTTACGATTATGCCTCGCGCGAGCAACGAGCCCGAAGGGCAAAGCGTGAGTCTTGCTAGTGAGATCTGAGGAATGCAGCGCGAGCGAGCGATGCGAGTTGTGCTTGACAGCCCGGGTTTAGCGCCGCCCGGCCAGTGAGTTTAGAGCGCGGCGGTGGGCGATGAGACTCTGATACTGAGCCTCGGTCCGCGATGCGGAAGCGGGAGATGGGTCTGAGAGATGGCGATTATTGGCGAGGTTGTGGCGAGATATGAGAGCAGTGGATCACGGCGATTCGGTCGATGCATGATGGTTCACCGGCGAGATAGTTTGAGGCTACGGGACTTTACGAGTTGTAGCGCTTGAGTTTTATGGGTCGAGGCACGAGGATGATCGCGAGGAGTTCATCCGGCGATTCTGACGGATCGTGCGGGTGATCGAGGCTTGAAACGAGTCTGTGACCTTTGGTTCGCATCGGTGCGTGATCCGCGATCGATTGGTTTGATTCATAGGAGCTTTCGGGAGAGCATGCACCTCAGCGGTATGGGATGAGTTTTGGGGGCTTTCTCACGCACTTCTTGCCTCCGCGGATGAGGAGACGCGGTAAACGATTTTTGTTACTAAGGCGAGAGGCGCCGTCGGGAGTACAATGTCGAGTTCGATTCTTTGGCTCGATATGTCCTGCGCTAGTTGCGAATATGGAGGATAGGGTGCGTCGCTACGTCGCGGGCTTGATGATTATATGGCGAATCTTGTGCGGGTGTTTCTCTTGGCCGGCATGGACATTGCCGCGTGCGAGCTCATGCGCTAGGATGTGAGGCACGGAGGGTCGACGGAATGACACGGATCAGCGAAGAAGGGCCGGGGCGCGAGGTCCTTTGGTGGCTTCGAGGCGGACCGCCTGTGGCGAGCTAGTTATATACCCCACCGGTCTGAGTGGTCCTCCACCGTCTTGAGGCGGTCGGGGCTCGAGGTTGATTTTCGGCGAGCGGGGTGTTAACGGTGAAGCCACCCTACCTCGTTGTGACCATTGTGGTAGACTCCATTTTGGAGAGTGTCGTGCTAGATTGGGAGTTTGTTTTGCATGCGGCCAGCGAGGCCATTTGCGAGGCTGTCAGGCCAAGGAAGCGCGGATGTTACGACTCGACGCCGAGGATGCGTGGTGGTTCATCACGCCTACTGACTATGCGCCTGCAGTGAGCCTATGATTAGAGTGGGCGGTAGCTTGGTATATCCTTAACCCTCTAGAGTTTTGGTATGCTGGTTATGATGGTCTCATTATTGTGTGCTATGTACGGATAGCATTGTGTTATGTGTGAGTTAGAATGTATGGTTAGTTGGGAGGATACGTATGGGGGCATGGTAAGTGTGAACCTTAGACTATGTCACGGCGAGACCTTAGGGGTAAGGTCGTCTTGAGTTAAAGATTTATTTTGACCCTTGCTCGAGTAGTAGTATGCGTGGGATTTATTTGTGTGATAAGTCCACGGGTAGTGTGAGATGGAAGTGGTAGCTTTCATGATGTGAATTAGTAAGATTGTTTCGGATCGGGGAACAAGAGTTTGGCGCGGTTGGGGGTCGGGTTGAGGACCATTTGCGGTCAACCCGTAACCGGTTTGGGGTGAAGTCAGTTAGGTGGTCGCGGTGGTAGAGTCACGAGGATGCTAGGCCCAAGTTTGTATGATCATCGTATGAGTTCGTGGGCGCGTTCGACGAAGCGGTTCGTAAAGTAGGAATGGCCTTAAGGAAGTTGAGGTTAGTAAGATGACCAAGTTTGGAGGTAGTGACTCGGAGATTTTCGAGCGAGTAATGGTGAAGTATGAGTGCGTCTTTGGGAGAGTTCTAGTGTTCGAGAAGTCTGACGAGTAAGGAGGAAGATAACGTGTGTTATTTACGTTGGCCAAGTGGCGTTGACAACTTGTTAGAGGAACTTCATCGATATCAGTCTTGAGAAGGAACATTCGGACGAATGTTTCTAAGGAGGAGAATGTTATACCCGTAGTTGCGGGGTATGTATGTGAGGGCGTGCGTGCGAGTGCGAGAAAATTTTGAAAAGAAAGAAAGATGTGAGTTTTCACGGAAAAGTTTAGGTTATTTGTGAAGAAAAAGGTTCGTTAATGGGAATTGGATTCCCAGTTTGGTATTTGGACTTCATAGATTATATTAGAATTTTGAGATTTTATTTTGGAAATGGTCACGTGGGGCCCGGGAGAAATTCTGGTTTTGTGGAGCAGCTTTGTTTTGAGATGTCCGGTATTTTGGATATTTTGGAAGACGAAATATTAGGCGAATCGAAGCGACACGTGTCACCCCGTATGGCACCCTTGGCGAAATATTTATTGTCAGGCACTTTGGTTGGAGTCGTTTTTCGACGAAGCGTTTGCGTAACTGCGAAGGAAAATTCGGCTATGTCGTTTTGTATTTTTGCGGATTTTTAGAGGCGAAACATTACGGACCAGCGGGAGGGTGGCGTGTGTCACCTGCGATGAACAAGTGGGGCGTGACTTGGCGAATTGATGGGCAAGTTGGGCTTGATATTTGTGTAGATATTTGTGAGGGTTTTAAGGAGTAGGGTCTAGGGTGCACTTGGCTTGATCTTGGCCTTACACTTGCCTTGCACATGGCTTGATCTTGGCCCTTGGTTGGCATTTGGGTTTGCTCTAAATTCCCCGCTGTGAAGACCGTTCGTCCACAAATGTTTCCAAGTCTTGAATCCCTCCTCCTCTTGTAGAATCTCGTCAACGAGCTCCTCTCCCCAGAAAGTGGCCTTTGGCCGAGAGGTCTCCTCCCCTTGTGAGGTCTAGGTAGGGTACCCACTGCCTAGTTGTTTTCGTATAATACCCCTTGTTGTGGTATAGAAATACTCCCCTAGTATTGTTATAATGCCCAAAATACCTTAGCCTTGTACCTTGTAGTATTCCAAAGATACCTCTTTACGTAGAGTCCGGAAATACTACCTTTTGTCCTTTTTAGTCTCAAACCGAAACCCTAAGGAAATCGTCATAGTTGGTTGAAGTATGTGAGTAGAAGTTGGTTAGAACTTCTAAGGGTTGTTTGGAGTGGTTTGGAGCGCGTGGAGTGGAGCTAAACCTTGCTCAGGAGCGACATTAAACTCGGATAATTTTGGGCTTATCGAGGTTATTATCTTGTCCCTCTATTGTAATTGGAAATTACATGTTTGTTAGAGTATATAGTTGAAGTATACTATATATAGAACTACTTAGTATTCGGCAATGTCTTTTGACTTAAGCCTGAAGAATAAAGAACTAAACTGAACTGTATTTACATAGGACTGTATTGCAGTAGACTTGTGTAGGATTGTACACGTCCGGTTAGACGTGTAAACCCCCCCCCTGGTTGGCTTGGTAGCCGGCCTCGATAGAGGAGGAGATTTACGCTGTTGCGGGGGGGGGAGGTGCTGCCGAATTTTCTATAGAAAGATAGAAAACTTGTGTTTTGGGGTTAATAGACGTTTGTGACCTTTATAGGTGAAAGTACTAAGAGTAGCGTATTCTCGAGGAGTGGAAAGGGCTAGCAGTTGTAGTACTTGGAGCATTTTGCTTATTGTCGATAAATCGTCGCGAGGTATGTGAACCTCTTCCTATCTCTTCTAGCATGATATGTGTGAACTATGTAGTACGGTGAGCGTCATGTGCTAAGTGATTTGGTTGGTTTAAAACATAGGGTGTTATAATAGCTTTATGGGAAGTTAGTTATAACGACCTTATGTAGTGAAAATGGTTTCTTGATGTTAGAAGTTAAGAGACTTGATCTTATAAGATAAGAGACTTAACTTATTTGTTTTAATGTGAATGTTGTGTGAAACCTCATTCGTGAGTAATGAGTACTTGGTTTTAAAGGAATAATGTTTCTTGATTTGGAAATCGAATGTGTATCGACAGACCACTGCGGCGTTAATAAAGGAAAATGTATTGAATAATGATGTGTTGTATTAAAACCGGTAGAAACCTCCATCTGCATAGAAGCTAAGATGAGACAAAATGATATTACATTTTCTAGATCATGGTTTCTTTGTAATAAGATCGTTATAAACAAGAATAAACTACTCATATATGACATATGTTACTCAATTGTTCTAAAAGGAATCAAGTGATTAAGTTTGGGAACTATGAAACCATTTGAAAATAAAAGCTTGAGTAATTGAAACTAGGCAACCGGAACTTAGGAAAGGAATGTTGTTACTTGATTTTGAAAAGGAAGATGGGTTGGTCATTCTAATACTACGGTATCGGGTGACTTTTATAAAAGTAATGGATCTCTTTTAAAAGAACTTAACGTATGTAGTACTTTGGGGTTAAAAACCGGACTTTGGCATAAAATGAAAGTACTTTGAGTTGTGTGAAACTTGCTATGCTTGTTGTTGTGAAACTTGCCTATGCTTGTGATGATAGTCTTTATTGTACAAGCGTTGTGTTTACGTATTCTGCGCGTCTCGATAGAGGTCGGTTGGTAGTTGAGAACTTACTTGGGCGTCTTGGCGGTGTGGAGAAATTCCGCAGTGCGTTCACGTTGATAGTATTATTGTTGTTAATCGCTTTGGACATGCGACACGATCGTAGCGCGCGGGTATGCTTCCATTTTAGTTAAGGTCTTGTGGTTAATCGCTTTGGATATCTCGACCGCGATCGTGGCGCGCGGGTATGTTTCCATTTTGATTATCGCCTTTTGATTTCCCTTTGGACATACCGACACGATCGTAGCGCCGCGGGTATCGTCCATTTGGAATGTTGTCTTATTGTTTCCCTTTGGACATCACGACACGATCGTAGCGCGCGGGTATCGTCCATTTGGAATGTTGTCTTATTGTTTCCCTTTGGACATACCGACACGATCGTGCGCTGCGGGTATCGTCCATTTGGAATGTTGTCTTATTGTTTCCCTTTGGACATCACGACACGATGCGTAGCGCGGGTATGCTTCCATTTGGATTCTTTGTCTTGTTGTTGAGTCACATGGACATGTCTACACCGATGCAGATTCGGGGCATGTGGCCATGGGACATTGGTATTATTGTTGCATCATGGACATGTCTACACCGTCTGATGATTAGAGCATGCGGCCATGTCGAACGATTGATGTTGTGGGCGTGAGACCCATAGTTATATGGAGTGATGATGTTTTATGTTGTGAATCGTAGTTTGGTTATCATACATGTCTCTGCTTTATATAGACTAGTATGATTTCATTTCTGATATTATGCGATTTCACATACTTGGTACTGTTATCTTGACCTCGCTTGAAGTGCGTTAAATCTGCAGTAAATACATCGATCGTGGATCCTCGCTCATAGGATCCTGATTCGGTAGCGCATTTGAAGCTCCGTTTCTCGGAGGCTTATCTTTTAGTAGGTGTTCCACTGAGTTGTAGGTTCTTGTACATTCGAGGTATGGCGGGCCACTGTCCGTCATAGTCATGTATATCTTAAGTGCAGAAATGCTTGTTGTGGCGGGGTTGTAAAAGGATTAAAGCTATTCGAGTTTTATGTATATCTGAAAAGCTGTTTTTGGTTGCTTTGTTTATTTATTATATCCACTTGTTAAATGACTCATGTTTTATGTTCGCTGATTTTCTCGATGTATGTATCACTAGGGTGCGGGGTAAGGCACCGATGCGAACCGGGCGAGTCGTTACATAACGGCTTAAGAATGTTTCTTGATTTGGAAATCGAATGTGTATCGACAAACCAACTGCAGCGTTAATAAAGGAAATGTTTTGAATAATTAAGTATTATTAAAACCGGAGAAACTTCCATCTGCATAGAAGCTAAGATGAGACAAAATGATATTTCCTAGATCATGGCTGTTGTAATAAGATTGTTATAAACAAGATATCCTACTCACATATAAGGCTTATGTTTCTCAGATTGTTTAAAGGAGAATTATATTCTTAAATGAATAAAACTATGAACTACTGAAACCTTTCTAAAATAAGAAACGTGAACATTTGATATTAGGCAAACTTGGGCGTTTGGAAAATAATGTTGTTACTTGATTTTACAAAGGTAAGAGTTTTAGTTTTCTTAAAAGGATAGTCACTCTATTTTATACTACGGGTATTGTGTGACTTATGTGAAGAAAGCAGATCTTTTAAAGATTTAATGTGTGAAGTACTTTGGGGTTAGATACGAACTTGTTAGTAGAAAGTACCTTGTGTGAATACTCTATTGTATTGGTTCGTGATAGCCTTGTAAATACTTTCTTGTTGCTTTGATAAGTAAGCGTGTTAGGATGCTACGTGTGTTAGTATCTTGTGATGTATGGGTAAAGGGTTTCCCTTGATTGTGCTTATTAACTATCGATCGTTATGATAGTATTGTGGCATTCACCTCTTGAGATGATTAGGGGTTAAGCTGCCCTCCGTCGCGGGTAGACTTCGGCGGGTCGATGGACCTATGATTCGAGAATACCTCATGCAGTCCCGGGGGCTATCGCGAGCTACGAGAGTTCCGAGTTAGTGTCGTCCTTTATGGGCATGCGGTCCATGTGGCGTGCGATTTGCGAAGTCGGGGCGATCTTAGGAGTAGCTACCATCGATGCGAGGAATACCTCATGCGGGCGATGAGATTGGCCTATGCGGGCTGCGGGAGTTCGAGGTTAGGCAGCGTACATTGATCTGCGGGCAAGTGGCGGCTTTGATCATGTGACGGTGCAGACAGATCTTATGATCTGATTCGCGACCTTGTTGATGCTGTGGGTTTTTAGTAGTCGGCTATGCCTTCGTACTTACCGTCTGAGAGATATTATGACACAGTGGGACACGGTGTTCATGTGTGTTCCATGGTGCTTTTATATCATAGGCTGGCGGTGAGGAAGGTATTCCAGGCATGATTGATGTTGTGGGCACGAGACCCATTGTTATACTTGAGTTATGACTTGAGGGCGTGAGACCCTAACTTGACATGACGGCTTGGTTTAAAACTGTAGTTTGGTTATCATACATTGTCTCTTGCTTTATATTACTGCTATGATTTCATTTACGTATGTATTTTGATTTCACATACTCGGTACTGTTATCTTGACCTCGCTTGGCTGCGTTCATCTGCCGCGAGTTGAGGTACACCAGTCGTTGATCCTAGCTCTCAGGGTCACAGTTTCAGCGTTTGGGAAGCTCCGTTTCTCCGGAGGCTTATCTTGGTATAGTCCCCTGTTGTCGTAGGTGCTTACATTCAGGGGTATGACGGGGCCCTGTCCCGTCGTTGTTGTCATATCTTTCGTAAGTGCAGAAATCTTGTTGTGGGCAGGGTTGTAAAAAGGATTAAACTGTTCATGTTGAAAAAGTTGTCATTTTTTTATATATGCCGAAAGGCAAGTTTTTCTCAGATCATTGTTTCATATGTCTTGTATCGTTTTATGTTCCGCTGATTACTCTGATGTTGTATCACTAGGGTGCCCGGGGTAAGGCACCAGTCACGGGCCCGGGATCGGGTCGTGACAAAATAGTCCCATGCGGGCGGGTCCAGCCTATGCGAGGAATACCTCATGCGAGTCCGTAAGGGCTTATGCGGGTGAAATAGTCCCATGCGAGGAATACCTCACGCGGGTCCACGCGACCTATGCGGGTGAAATAGTCCCAGGAGTAGGATTGCTTAATGATACTGCGGGCGCGTGGTCCTGATTTGATCGTGAGCTTCCTAGTTTATATTGTGAGTATACTACTATTTACTCTCATTGTTAGTAAGACACAGTGTACTGTTATTTTATTATCATAGACTGCCGGCAGTGAGGAAGGATTCCACGGGCATGATTAATATTATGGGCGTGAGACCCATGGTTATATGTTAGTAATGACTTTGAGGGCATGCGTCCCTGACTTGATATGACTGTTATGTATTGTGTACTGTAGGTTGGCTATCATACATGTCTCCTGTTTTGTTTAGACTGTTATGATTTCATTCTGATGCTAACATTTCACATACTTGGTACATTCCGTCTTGACCTCGCCCGAGCTGCGTTCATCTGCCGAGTTTAGGTCTGTTGTTTGGTGATCGGCAGGTGTAGGACCCTGCTCAGAGTTTTTGGATAGCTCCTTATGTTCGGGAGTTTATCTTTTTGGTATAAGTTCTTTCGATCTGAGCTTTTGTCTGATTATTGGTGCAGCGGGGCCTTGTCCGTCATAGTTGATATAACTCTTAGAGGTCTGTATTCATATGTGGGATTGGACTCATGTACAGTGTAGTGTCTTTTGTTTATGTATATTATGGCAGCCTTGTCGGCTTTGCCTTGCACGTACGTTGGTTTTAAAAAAAAAATGAGGTGTTATTTAAATTCCGCAGTTTGCTTAGTTGTTAAGGTAGAAGGGTGCCCAGGTAGGGCACCAGTCATGGGCCCGGGGTTCGGGGCGTGACAATATTCACCAAACTCTCAAAGTTCCCAAGTTACTTCCATAAATCAATCAAGCCAAGTTAGGATAATCTAAAGAACACATAGAAGGGATGAAACTTTACCTTAACCTGCCAAAAAGGTCTCTACAATAACCTTTAACTTAATCTCAAAGTAGTCTGTAACTTTTTCGAGCTAGTTAATGAAGATTTCAAGGTGTTCTTGATCTTTAGAGGGAGAAATCACCTTGAATACTTGTAGGAGTGTTCTTTAATAGTACAAAGGGTCTTGGAGAATGTTTGAGAGAGTTTTGGGAGACCGACTTTTGGCCTTAAATAAGACACCAAACCGCCTCATATATACAGATCCATATGCGGCCGCATATTCCACCACATATGGAGGTAGTGAGGTGGGGAAAATGTGGCCTTAATCCATGGCCACTTTCACGAGGCATAATGGCATCCGCGATACAAAACGCGTAGCATATTATCAAAACTTCATCAATCTTCATAGAGTTGTACTTCCTTTAGTCCTATTGACTTCCAACCTTCCAAAACCATTCCTCAACATGCTTATATGTCATACAAACCCTCAAAACTAATTTCAAGTTCTCACAACTCAAGCCGGCTGACTATACTCTTATTCAAGTGTGAAACTATGGGGCATGACATCCTTCCCCCTTAAGAACATTCGTCCTCGAATATTTGAATATCGTTCTAATGCTTAGAGTTTCAAAAGAATTTGGCAGAGTTTTCCCTGTAAACAAGGCTATTCGAAACCTGCCAACCAACCCAAACAGATAACCAATGCCACCCATGGCTATAGAATAACAAAACAACGTCCAATTATCCTCACACGATCGTCTATATACAAAAAAATCAAAGAGGGTTAGCCATAACTCAGCTTAACTACCATTCATTGTACTCTGAGTTTCACCTGCTATATTTGCCTTAACAATAGCACCTAAACAAGGTATCTGAATTAAGATCGATAAATGAAGTAAGAATAAGGGAACTGTATCGTACGAGTGTTGATATCAACATGAATACTGAAACAAGTAAGGATATCTGGATTTCATATCTTCCTTTGTCTCCCACATCATTTCATCCACATTATTATTTCTCCAGAGTACCTTAACCGAAGTGACTTCTTTAGTTCACAATTTACGGACTTTACAATCTAAAATAGCAATAGGAACCTCTTCGTATGATAAGTCTTCTGTGACTTTAAAATACTCAATAGGGGTAATGCGGGAGGGATCACTCAGACATTTACGAAGCATGGATACATGAAATACAAGATGAATGACTTCTAATTTCAGGGGCAACTCAAGCCTATAGGCTACTTGGCATATTCTTTGAATAATCTGATATGGTCAGATGTGTATGGGGATAAGCTTGCCTTTTTTTTCAAATCTCATCACACTTTTCATAGGCGACACAATTAAGAACACCCAGTCTCCCATATCAAATTCTAAGTCTCGATGCCGGTTATTTGAATAGGACTTTTGACAACTCTGAACTGTCAACAATCATTCCTGAATCTTTTTCACTTTCTCCATGGCTTGTTATACCAAGTCAGGTCCTAATAACTTTGTCTCGCCAATATCAAGCTAACCAATATGTGACCTATATTTTTGTCCATATAGAGCCTCATACGACACCATCTGAATACTAGAATAATAACGGTTATTGTAAGTGAATTCAATAAGTTATATGTGATCTTCCTAACTTACCTTGAAGTCTAAAACACAAACTCACAACATATCTTCGAGTGTCTAAATAGTGCACTTGGCCTTCCCATCTATCTTGGGATGAAAAACTATGCTAAGACTAATCTGAGTACCTAAACACTTTTGAAAGGACCTCTAGAAGTTAGCTATAAATTAAGCACCTCTGTCAGATATAATAGATACTGGAGCTCCACGAAGTTGGACTATCTCCTTGATGTATAATCGAGCATAATCTTCGACTGAATAAGTAGTTCTAACCGGTAAAAAATAAGCTGACTTCATAAGTATATCCATGATAATCCGTACAGAATAAACTTGCGATGAGAATTAGGTACTCCCGCAATGAAATCCATGTTGATCGCCTCCCATTTCCATGTTAGAATCTCTATACTCCGCAGCAACCCTCCAGGTTTCTGATGCTCAACCTTAACTTATTGACAATTCAGACATTAAGCAACAAATTCTGTGATATTATTCTTCATAACCAGTATAGCTATCGAAGGTCGTGATATATCTTAGTGGAATGAGGGTGAATAAAATACCTAGACTGGTGGATCTCTGCCATAATCTTTTCTCGAAGTCCCACAACATTAGGCACATATAGCCGACCCTTATACTTAAGAACTATATATTTCGATACTTCGATACTTCGAACAACTGTTCTTTTGAAAGGGAATGCCTTCTTTAATCCTTACCAGTGCGGGATTGTAAAATTTTCATGCCTTCACTTCTGCCACTAAGGAGGATTCAATGACATTCTGAACTATGGCACTCCCATCGCCTGTATCAATCAATCGCACGTTCAGATTGGCCAACCGATGCAAATCATTTTCCATATCTAACTTATCAACTCTCATATACTTTAGGCTGCCCAAAGACTTCCAACTTAACGCGTCGACTACAACGTTTGCTTTGCTAGAATGATACAAAATATCGACATCGTTGTCTTTTAGTAGCTCAAGCCATATTCGCTGCCTCAAATTCAACTCGTTCTATCTGAATATATGTCAAGACCCGACTCCGGGCCCGCGACTGCTGCCCTACCTGGGCACCCCTCTCGGTATACATCAGAGAATAGCAGCGAACATACACAACTGATAAAATGCTTAAACATAACACAACGACAGACTAGCCGATAAGGCCACCTTCCGTAAACTATACGAATAAAACAGTACATTTTTTTTCTTTACAACCCAAACCACAATGTGACTACATACCTCTAAGAATAACAACTCTGGCGGGCGGGGCCGCCATACCCCGAATGTCTGACAACCGACAATACGAGGATAAGCCTCGGAATAAAGGAGCTTCTCAGCGGTGAGCAGTGATCTAGGCGAGGATCGGCAGCACGTACTCTACTGCGGCGTGAGCGGCCCGAAGGAGGTCGAGACAACATGTACCAAATATGTGAAAGCGAAAATCGTAATAAAATCATAAGTCTATAATAAAGCGGAGACATGTATGATAACTCAATTAACGATTACGATGCCTTACTAACAATGAGAGTAATCAAAAGTATACTTACAACATAAAAATAGGAAGCTCGCGATCAAAGCGGGACCACCGCGCGCGATGTCGTTGAGCAATCCTACTCTGGACTATTTCACCCGCGTAGGTCGTGTGGACCGCGTAGAGGTATTCTCGCTAGGTACATGCCGCGCGTGAGACTATTTCACCGCGTAAGCCCATAAGGACTCGCATGAGGTATTCCTCGCATCATGGGTAGCAAATCCACGGAAACAGGTGGTATAACGATCTTGGGGATTTACCCCTCATTTATACTCTTACCCTGAAGCAGGTGGTATAACGATCTTGGGGATTTACCCCTCATTTATACTCTTACCATGAAGAAGGTGGTATAACGTCTTGGGGTTTACCTCATTTATACTCTTACCCTATCTCAATGGCCATTATACATAACATAAGCCCTACGAAACATCATACATAACATAAGCACTACCGGCTTATCATACAATAAATAAGCAAGTTAAGAAATCCCCCTAACTTCTTATTAGTCTTATTCATATACACTCTCATTTTAGTTTACTTAAGGCACTAACATGTCATTATAAATCCGGGAGTTTAACCCAAAGTACTACGTACTTCTATTCTTTTAAAATGACTCATTTTCATATAAAACTTCCAAGATACTAATAACCGTAGTATCAAGTCATAACTACATTTTAAGACAAGTCACAATACCTTTTAGAAAATACATTTTCAGGCTTCTAAATCAAGTGACTTCTTTCTTTAAAACCTTAAGCAATTGATGCCTTTAAATCAATTTGCCTTTCGTTATTTCAAGTCATTTAACATACTTAAATTACTTAGAGTAAACCACTCTTTTAACTTTCCATAAAGCTATTATAACCAACTTCCCATAAAGCCGTTATACTAGCTTTATACATTAGCAACTTACATACTTCTTTATAACCAAGAGACTTAAACTTTCCAACAAAACAAGTATCAATAATACTTTCAACATACTTAAAGTCTCTTAACTTTTGAAAACCAAGATATCCTTAATATTTAAACAAGTGAGTTAATTCTCTAACTCAATCAACTTGGACATTCTTAAAATAAGCCAAGGATATCAAATGGACCTAGATTGTCAAAATCTTGTACATCTACCGTACTATACATTTACAACTTATTCATGCTCAAGAGATAAGAAAGTTCCACATACCTCTTCGGTCTAATCCACTTGCTAAGTCCAATTCGCCGTACGTAGTATGTCAACCTATAATGACCATAATATGTCTATTAACTTCTTACTTCAAACGTAGAATATTCCAAGTGCAAAGTCACTAAATTCTACGGAAAATCGGACAGCACTTCCTTTGTTTCTACATACTTTGCCACCTTTTTCAAGGCCGAATTCAATAACCGAACACGCCACATTTAAGGCCCAACAATGCAATTAATCAATAGGGGATTACACGTGTCACGCCCCGAACCCCGGGCCCGTGACTGGTTCCCTACCTGGGCACCCTTCTACCTTAACAACTAAGTAAACTGCGGAAATTAAATAACACCCTTTTTTTTTAAAACCAACATACGTGCAAGGGCAAAGCCGACAAGGCTGCCATAATATACATACTCAAAATACACTACATTGTACATGAGTCCAATCCCACATATGAATACTGGACCTAAGAGTTTCTGAAATATGACGGGACAAGGCCATGTACCCATGCTTGTACAAAAGCACATCTTGAAAGAACTTATACCAAAAAGATAAACTCCGACGGAAGGAGCTATCCAAAACTACGGCGAGCGGTCCTACACTGCAGATCACCAAGCTGCGTACCTAAACTGCGGCATGACGCGCAGCCAAGGAGTCGATCTGAAGAATGTACCAAGTATGTGAGCGATGAAATCTTGTAATGAAATCATAACGATCTAAACAAAGCGGGAGGCGTGTATGATAGCCAACCTACGATTACCTGATACATAGCGATTATATCAAGTCGAGGACGCGTGCCTCAAAGTCACTACTCAAATATAACCGTGGGTCTCACGCCCATAATATCAATCATGCGTGGAATCCTTTCTCACCGCCGTGATCCATGATATAATGTAACACCAATAAGCATATCCAAGGAGTATCCCTCGTGGTCGCATGCCCCGTAATCCCACATCATATAAGCATGACCATGGGGTATACAAACAAATTCGGGAATCAAACCCGCTCCTGGTCACATGCCCCGGAATCCCACATCGTATAAGCATGTTCAAGGAGTATCTCTCGTGGTCGCATGCCCCGACATCCCACATCGTATAAGCATGACCATAGGGTATCCCTCGCGGTCGCATGCCCCGACATCCCACATCGTATAAGCATGACCGTAGGGTAACACAAACAAATCCGGGAATCTAACCCGACTCGGTCACGTGCCGGAATCCCACATCGTATAAGCGTGTCGAGTATCCCTGGGTCGCGTGCCGGCATCCCACATCGTATAAGCGTGACCAAAGGGTATCCTCGCGGTCGCATGCCGGCATCCCACATCGTATAAGCATGACGTAGGGTAACACAAATAATGGAAGCATACGTGGAATCCACCTCACGTCGATGCGTCGCCCAAGTAAACTTACAACAAGGCAGACCCTCCAACCGAGATTCGCGGCGTAATAAAACATAATACTTGCACTCAAGGCTATCACCAGCACATATAGGCAATTCTCAATTAATCAAGCCAAAGTACTTATCAAGGCACACATAGAATAATTCTCAATTAATCAAGCCAAAGTACTTATCAAGGCACACATAGAATAATTCTCAATTAACCTAGCCAAAGTACTTATCAAGGCACACTTAGACTAATTCTCAATTAATCAAGCCAAAGTACTTATCAAGGCACACTTAGACTAATTCTCAATTAATCAAGCCAAAGTACTTATCAAGGCACACTTAGACTAATTCTCAATTAATCAAGCCAAAGTACTACGTACGTACATTCTTTTCAAAAGACTCCTTTTTATGTAATACCCCAAGATACTAACACCCGTAGTATCAAGGTGTGTCTATTTTTCAAAGTAAGTTACTACACTTTAGAAAACTCATTTCAAAGCTTGAAATAAAGTAACTTCAAATTTTCACAATCAAGGCAACTCATGCCCATTAATCAAAATAGACAACTTTCTAAACCTTCCATAAAGCCGTTATAACCAACTTCCCATAAAACCGTTATAACCCTTTATGGTTTTTAGACAATTTCATTCCTTTTATAACCAAGAGACTTATACTTTTAAAACCAAGTATCATATGCTTACAAATCAAGTTCTTAACTTTCAAAATACTTCAAGTCTCTTAATATTTAGAAAACAAGTTTCTTCTATTTTTAAACCTCAAGTAACTTACACCTTTAAAAACAAGTTACTTCTCTTAAATCATGTCATTTCTCCTCTTTTAAAACAATTAAGTAAATCACTCCTTTGACTTCCCTAAAGTCATTAAAACGACCATTAGGTTTTGGAACTAAGGCACTAGCCAAAAGGTTTAGGCAATCCGAATACAACCAAGGAATGGATCATTTAAGGAGTAGGACATACTTTCTTTATCTTAAGGAATCATGCTAGAAGAGGACATAGTTCACATACCTTTTCGGCTAAATCCACAAGCTAAGCCGAATACGCCGTACGTAGAAGTGTCAAACTATAATGGTCACAACAAGACTATCAACTTCTAGTCTCTAACGTAGAATAATACTAAGTATACGGTCTCTAATTCTACGGAAAATCGGGCAGCACCTCCTTTGTTTCTACTCACTTTGCCACCTTTTTCAAGGTCGAATACAATAACCAACACGCCACATTTAAGGCTCCAAACAACAACCAAACAAAGGGGATTACACGCCTTACAATACGTGTAAAATTCCGTCCGACAATTCATACAAAGTAGTTTAATACTCACTAGCCATTCTCGGCCAACAATAACTAACAACACTAAGTCTTTTCCAATCCTTTTCCAATTCCAAGTTCTAAGGTCTAACATGTTATATAGCCATGAACAACTTCAACAACTACAATTTCCTTCTTATACAACATGCGACGACTTAAACTAATAATCGACTTGAATTGTAATCTTAAAGCTAAACATGCTAGTTTTCGGATTAGGGTTCCAATAGTCAATATAATTATCAAACTTCATAATGTACACCTCATGCTTGCTAATATCCATAGCTACTACAACAAGTAAATCTTAACTACTAAAACGACAAAATTTATACCTTTATAAGCCCTTAAAATTTCCAAGATTCAAAGTCGCGCCTTAGCAATTCTTAGCTCCTTTCCTTAGGTTCCAATCCGCTCCAAGCACTCCTTAGAAGCCTATGAAGAACTCATCTTCAAGTTCCAACTTCAAAGTTGAAGAACTCCTTAAGTTTCCGCCTTGCGACTAATACGAAAACGCCGTTTTTCCGAAATCTTTCTATTGAGATATCCTTACAATACCCTTAGGGACATTGGGTTTAAGTCTTGTGAACAAAGGATCAAAACTACAAAAATTTTGTGTGGCTACCATGTCAAACCCGAGAGCTCAATGAAGCACAAGACATGTTGTGATATTTTCTAAGTGTTGAAAACTAGTCTTGCACTAGTAGCATGCTTATATAACACATTGGATGGCTTAGACTTAAACAAATGGGTGGCTAAGATGAAGATCACAAGGATTAAGCACAAGTGGCAAGTTGACTTGGTCAACAATATCAAGCTTAGCAAGACTTATCTTCCACCATGGTAAATGACCATTTTACCCTTACACATTTCGACCAAGACCAAGTGTGGGCGTGCTACGTGTCGCCCTCTCATTCGTCCATAAAATTCTGTAACCCCCGTGGGCCCCGCAAAACGTAAAATTCCTCGGGTGGGCCCCATGTGACCAAATCCGTAAAAAATAAATTTCCATAAGGTTAAGAGTTCCATACTCTTCAAATAATGCACTTTGAGAATCCAATTCTCAACAACGAACATTTTTCCTTTCCGACGTTCGGAAGATTTTCCGTCGGAAAAACAATTCTTCCTTTCGTACCAATTTCCAAGTCTTGATTCCTTACGTACATTCTCTTATACATGTCCTGGACTTACGGGATGTAACAACACGCCTACTAGACGTGTAAAATTCCGCCCCACAAACGATATCAAACTAATACAATCTACTAGTCCAATTCGGCCACATTGAGACACAATAACACCAATTCTTATCCAATTTCCATTTCAATCCAAGTTGTTAGCATAACATGATATCAAGTCGCAATTGATTATAACTACTATAATCTTCAAGTAAGTAACATGCGACGATTCTAATAAACGACCAAATTGTAATCCAACTTCACAAGGCTTAAATGATATTTCGGATTTAAGGCTACAATCAATCCATAATACTTATAAAACTTCAACACATATACTTCATGCTAGCAAACATGTAAGGCTAACAACAATATATAATCTTGTAACACTTAAGAGCCAAGATTATTACCTCAACGATTCTTAATCCAACTCCAATTCCGAAGTCGCTCCTTAGGAACTTAGAGCCTCTTCTAGACACTTCAATCCGCTTCTTGAGACCCTTAGAACAACACCAACAAGTTTCCTTCAATCTTCCAAACAAAACCTAGAAAAGCAACTAGGTTTTCACCTTGCGACTAATACGAAAACTATCTTTTTCCGAGATTTTTCTATTGAGATACCCTTAAAATACTCTTAGGAACCTTGGTTTAAAGTATGGGGATTATTGGACAAAAATTGAAAATCTTCCTCTTGAAAAAGTCCAATTGTCGTGAGCTTCATCCCTTGCTCTTCAACTTTTCTAATTTTTCTTTAAGTGTTCAAGACTTGTCTTGCACAAGGGATGACTATATAACCAAATGGAGGGTTAAGATTAGAACACTTGTGTGGTTTGGATGAGATTCATTTAAATATCAAGCTATGTGGGGTCATTGACTTGGTCAATGTTCTCAAGCTCTTAGCCTAGCAAGACTTTCATCTTAAATATGGTCAAATGACCATTCTACCCATACACAATTCGTCCATGACCATTAAGGGGGGGTGACACGTGTCGCCCTCCCGTTCGTCGCAATATTTCATTTTCCGACAAATTCCAAAATTCCGATAAATTTTTACTCGTCTCAAATCTTAACATTTTTGAGTTCTTACGTACGTTCTTATAAACATATCCTGAAATTCCGGGGTGTAACAATATATACTGATGATGAGCGATTTATACACACGCTAAACGCAAGTGCACGTATTGTTGCAAGTAATATAGTCTAGGTAAGATCGAATATCGTCCTCAGGGACGGGTTTTCAAGTACCGATTATCTATGCTTTAGTTTCTATTTGGTTAACGTTAATTGATTTGGAATTCTAGACTAATAATGCAGAAAATAAACTAATTATGAAAATACTTTGATTTAAATCAGTTATGACGGAGAATTAGGGTTTCCAAGATCATCAACTATCCACTATATTCAATCCTTAATACAATTAAACTGACTTCTTCTTCTACGTTAAGATAGCAGGTTAACTAGATCGTTTTATACTCTTGTTAAGGTAATATAAACACTCAACCCCAATGGAGAACCCTTCTATCTTTCGATGACAAGATTGCCTACAAAAGATGATTAAGAGCAATAACCTATTAAGCTACACAAGTATCGGGGTACTTTCGTCCACGATTTAAACATATGTTTATTCAACTATAACATATTCACAATCTCCCCTTTCGGATTTCGATTAGAACTCATATAAGTGATGATAACTAGTGATCAGTTAATTATCAAGCAATCAAAACAACTATTGAATAAATCTTAAACAAGTGAAGAAGAAACCAAACTAATATATTAATTCATGAATAGAGTTTCAAGTGAATCACAAGGAAATCCCTAATAAATTAATTAGCTCCTAGCCATAGTCATGCTAAGAACTAATACAATCTCCATACATGAACTGAAATAAACAAAAAAAAGAGAAAGAAAAGAAAATACTTGAACTAGGTCTCAAATCTTCGCCTCCTAGAATTGTGTTGTATGTACAATGGATGGATTAATCCCCTCTAGAGAATGATGTAGAGAATATATATAGCCCCAGAATTATTTAGGTCAAGGGTTAGGGATTATGTAGGTAGGAAAAGTTATCCCTTTTGGACCCTGAAAACGTGTCAAATTCGGCCCAAAACGTCAAAAATACCACGTCGGCGCCGTGGCCCTGCATTCGGGCGCCACGGCGCCTGAAAATCAGGGAGTTTCAGACAACTTCAGTGGTCGACGCCGCGGCGCCGGTGGCGTTTATTTTTTGGCGGTTCTTTGCTTCGTCATCCAGTTTTCATCCGGGCTTCGTCTGATCTTTTTTATACTTTCCGGGACTTCTTAGACTTCATTTATTGGCGCTTTTGTGTGCAATTCCATCTCATTTATGCTCATTTCATCTCCTTTTTGTCATTTCTCCATTTCTGACCGCTGTGACACAAAAGAAAGGAAAACGACCCTAATACTATACTAAACATAAACAAAATGAGTAAAATACTAACTAAAAATGACTCAAAAAGTGTGTATAAAATACACCGATCAAATGGAAGCTCTTAATTTGTAAATATATAAACATAAACCCCGTCTAGATAGTGACACCATTTCTTTAAAGCAAATACAACAGCCGCTAACTCAAGATATGTATTAGGTAATTATGCTCGTGTTTCCTTAGTTGCCTCGAGGCATACACAATAACCTTGCCATGCTGGATCAGAACACAACCCAATCCTACTCTAGAAGCATCGCAGTAAGCAACATAGCCCTTGGATCTCTCAAGAAGTGCCAGGACATGTGCAGATGTTAACATGCCCTTCAACTCTTGGAAACTCTTTTCGCAAGCATCTGACCGTTGAAACTTAACTGTATTATGAGTCAACTTTATCAGTGATACGGAAATGAAAGAAAAATTCTCTACGAATCTTCGATAGTAACATGTCAAGCCCAAGAAACTACACACCTCAGTAGGAGTTGTGGGCATCGGCCAATTCTTTACTGCCTCGATCTTCTGACTATCAACTTTTATGCCTTCATCCGACATAACATGACCTAGAAAATCCACAGAGTTCAACCAGAACTTACGTTTAGAGAACTTAGCATACAACTTGTGATTCTGTAGTGTCAGTTATACCACTTTCAGATAATCTGCGTGCTCCGCTTCTGAGCAAGAATATATGAATATGTCATCAATAAATACTATCACAATGATGTCCAGGAATGGCTTAAACACCCGATTAATCAAATCCATAAAATCTGTTAGTGCATTGGTTAAATTGAAATACATAACTAGAAATTCATAGTGGTCATATCTGGTTCGAAAGGCTGTCTTTGGAATATCCTTCTCCTTAACTCTTAGCTAATGGTATCCAGATCGAAGATCTATCTTTGAGAAATACTTGGCGCCTTGCAATTGATCAAACAAATCGTCGATCATGAGAACTGGGTGTTTTTTATTAATAGTTACATTGTTCAGCTGATGGTAATTAATACACATTCTCAATGAATCGTCCTTCTTATGAATGAATAATACTGGTGCATCCTACGGGGAAGTACTGGGCCTAATAAATCCCTTATCGAGAAGATCGTTCAGCATTGTCAATTCTTTTAGCTCGGTAGGAGCAATTCAATTTGGAGGAATAGATATAGGTTGAGTATCTGAGAGCACGTCAATAGAGAAATCAATTTCCCTTTTGGGAGGAATACTAGGAAGTTCGTTACGAAATACGTTAAGAAATTCGTTAATGACAGGAACTGACTGAAGGGCTAGAGGCTTTGGCTCTGCATCCTAAACCAACACGAGATGGTAGATATATCCTTTTAAGATCATTTTTCGAGCCTCAAGGTAGGAAATAAACCTACTCTAGGCATTGCAACATTTCCCTTCCATTTAGTGACTGGCTCGCCTGGAAAATTAAAGCTAACAACTTTAGTCCAATAATCAACATTAGCATAAAAAGAAGCCAACCAATCTATGCCCATAATAACATCAAATTCCACTATTTCTAGCTTATTCAAGTCGGCTGGCGATCATAGATCTTTACATCATAATTCCTATACGTACCTAACAACTACGGGCTCACCCACGAGCGTAAACACTTCACATAACTTATGTAACAATTTAGGCTCTTTTCCACACTTACCAGCAACAAAGGGTGTAATATATGACAAGGTGGAACTCAGATCTATCAAAGCATATACGTCAAGAGAGAAGATGGATAATATACTTGTAACTATATCTGGAGATGACTCGAAGTACTGCCAACCTGACAAATCATAAATGTAGTTGTAGGGATCACTCGAACTAGATGTTGCTCTTCTTCTTCTTTTGCCTTTACTAGACGATGTGTGTGTACCCTACCTAGAAGGACATACTGATGAAGAAAAATCTACTACAGACCCTGTCGGCTGTGCCATACCACCCTCATCTCTCATCAGACTAAACCACATATTATGACCAGGCTGCCCACACAAATAACACACATCTGAACTCGAACATCATTGCCCAAAATGAGTCCTACCATATTGACTATAAAATGACATCGGTGGCCTCGCATAACTGGACTCTCCTCTATACTGGGAGCTTAATACCCATGAACTTTGACTCTAACCATAATAAGTGGTCGGTTCACGATGTTAGCCCTGAAACTGCAGTGGTGCACTAGTCATCGAATAAGACGGGTGCCTAGAAAATTGAAGCCTAAATCTACCTTGAAACTATCCTGTATCACTTGCAGAATGGGTCCTCTTATGATGGCCCCTATTATGCTCTCGACTGGCTCGTTGTTGCCTCTTACGGTCATCTATATTCAGTGCTTAGGTCTGAATACGGAAGATATCCATATTCGGGTTCAGAGAAGCTGTAATGTACTCATTCACCAAGTGCGTCCCCAAACCATTAAACAAATCGATGTACCCGGTCGTTCATATCAGCAATAATTATAGGAGCGTACCTAACCAAGGAGTTGAACTTCAAGATATACTCTACAATGCTCATATTACCCTGCTCTAAGTGTAAGAACTTGTATCGCCTGGCTCGTCGAAGCTCGACCAGTATATACTATTGTAAAAATGGCTCGGAGAACTCTCTCCACCTAGTTGTTGGGGCATGGGGTTCCCAAGTCTCTCCTAAGTCTCATACCAAGTCATGGCAACATCACACAACCTATATGCATCTAACTTTACCTACTCAACATTTGTAGCATGTATATCTCATAAGGTCCACTACATCCTACCCAGAAAATTCTATGGGTTTGAATTGGGATTTGTCCTGTAAATACTGGAGGGTTCAGGTTAACGACATCCTAAACTCTCACACTCATATTCCTATTAGCAATATTGGGAGTTTGACACTGGGTCTGAGAGGCTACAAGTCAAGTCAACAGTTGCACCACACTCTACATATCTAGATCCTGATCAGGTGCAACCGGAGGAGGAACTAGAGGTACATCAGCTCTCCTCTATCCCTCTAGAGGTAGTGGTGGGGGTGGAGGCCCAAGATATAGCCTTATCCTGGTGCTCCTGTCTCCCCAGGTCAGTGGGTGGTACTTGATTGGAAGTCTCTCTCGCCTTCTTGTCTAACCTTTGTAGAGCCTCATATCATCTAGTAGTAGCAGACATAGTTAAGAACATAAACAAGATGAATATTAGAAGTAGATACTTATGATTCCGCGCTATCGCATGATGTAGATCAGGAAGAAAGTAATCATCCTAAATATACTGTAGCCTCCTACTTATAAGTGTGGGGCATAACACAGTCCATAAATAAGACTCTACTAGATAAGGCTTGCACTAGGATAGACCTGTCTCTAATACAAAGTTTATCACACCCCAACCTTGAGTCATGTGGCCGACACCCAGCACTCGAAGGCCTGAGCGAACCACTATAGTATCTGGAACCTGTAATACAAAACTTGGACTGACAAAGCCTCTATATAATCGTATAAGATAAAAATGTATGAAAAAATGCACGCAGAAGAGTCCCAACATGATATATATATATAAATATATATACAGATAACCAAGGCCGACAAGGCCATAAAAAGAGTACATTACTAATAAAAGGAGCCAACAAGGCCACGCCATACATACACCCACTATATATAAGTCTGCAAACCTCTAAGAGTGACATAATACATCAACAGGTCGGGACAGGGCCTCACCATACCCATAATTCTAGTAATATATACAACAGTACCTAAATACTCTTGTATAGCAACTCCGAGAGAGGCAAGTGCGACAATCACAACTGAACATGCAACTTACTGAGGAAGAGCGCCACTTTGTTTATTTGTACCCACATGCATGAACACAGTGCCCCAAAATGAGGGCATTAGTATGAAAGATGTACAAAATATGAAAGGTAATATATAAAAACATAAGATATGACGTAAGAGATATGGAACAAGAAGTCAACTTGAAACTCACAAGAAGCCTTTGAGGGCATACCATGTCACAAGTACGAATATATATGCATATATATAAATCAAGCCACTCGACGAGGCTATGTAATATCATATCAAACCACTCTATGGGAAAAGTCATATCATAGTATATTGTACCCGACCTCGAAGAGGACTCGGTCATTCTTGGTCTTGATAGGACTCGGTAATATCAAAACCAATTGTAGTAGTATGCATATATAAGTGTCGTACTCATCCGACTATAGCACGAATCAGCGAGAAAATAGATACATATAGATAAGTGCAATTCAAACAAGACCTCATAGGACATCAAAGCAGAGCTGGAATGACCTATCGTCCTTATCCTCTGACTTTGATTATTGGCGTACGTTCATGAATTTCAATACAATCATTTTGGAACATATGGAATCTCAGAGATTCTTATGAAAGGCGAAATCATAAGGAAAATGATCGACTTTATCAAAGAAGAAATATTGTTAGTTGGTTACACGAGATGGAACTCATTTTCAAGGTAAAGTTTTGTCAAGTCATGCCGAGAAGGAAAGTTTGCCTTGCATACCTTGACGATGAATCTAGTTAAGTTCCGTAGAGCCTTTCATGGGGAACCTTACCTTGCAATTTATTTTTCATATTGCCCAACTCTATTCCCACTGCCTCTCTTCTTGAAGTTCGAGAAGACCCGGGCATGGCTGCCTATATTGTTCAACAAGCACATGAGCTAAAAAGTCTTCGTAAGGACTCTTCTTCTAGCCCCCTGTTAGGCGATTTCCACACGAGCAAAATGAAAGTGTACGTATCGTCTCAAGTAATATAGTCTGTAAGACCGAATATCGTTCACAGAGACTGATTTCTAAATACCGAGCATCTATTTTGTGTTATCTATTTGGCGAACGAATATTGATTGGTTTTTTTATTTAACTACTGGAATGATTGCAAGAAATAAGTAAACTAATTAGGTTGTATTCAAATTATGAAGGAATTAGGGCTTCCAAAATCATCAACTATCCACTTTATTCAATCCTTAATGCATTCTAGGATGATTCTTCTTCTATGTTAAGATAGAGGTTAACTATACTGTCTTATATTCCGGTTAGGATATATAATCACTCAATCCTAGTGTAGAACCCTTCTATATTTCTATGATAGGATTTACCACATAGGAGGATTAAAAACAGTAACCTATAAAGCTACACAAGTATCAGAGTACTGTCGTCCACGATTTTAACCTATGTCTATTCAACTACAACATATCCAAATCTCTCCTCTCGGTTGTTGATTCTGAATCATATATGTTATGATATTTAGTGATCAATTAACTATCAAGCATTCACATCAATTATTGAATAGATCTTAATAACTGAAGAAGTAATCAAACTATTGCATCAAATCATGAATAAAGGTTCAAGTGAATCATAAGGAAAACCCTAATTAAGTGTTTAGTTCCAAGTCATAGACATGCTACGAACTAACACAATATCCAACATAAAACTGAAATACAAACTAAAGATAGAAAATTACGAAGATTAAAGTCTCCAATTGTTGCTCCAAGGGTCTTGTGTTGTTCTTGTGTTCAAGAATGGACCCCCCTGCTCAAAATTGATCCCTAGGGCTTTAAATATGTATCAATTTCGTGCCCTAGGGACCCTATTGGCCTTGGTCAATTCTAACTCGGAACTGAAATATTTCGTACCGGCACCACGGTTCTGCAGGTCAGCACCGCGGTGCCTAAACTCCTGCAACTCTCTGAATAAATGGCACCGCTGATTCTGCGAATGCACTCTTGCTGAAAGTCTGAAGGTTTCTGCTGTTTGGCACCGTGATCCCGCTCTGGGCACCGCATGATCTTGCGTGTGATCGGTGTATTTTATATACACCTTTTGAGTCATTTTTAATTAGTCTTTTACCCATTTTTATACAAATATGTGTCATGTTAGGATATATTTTCTTTCTTTTGAGTCACAATGTTTTAAAAGGGGCACATTGGTGAGAAGGAGCGAAAAGAGGGCAGAAACAGAGGTTCCAGAGCTCAAAAAGCTGAGAAGTTGGCAAACCGGGCGAGAAACAGGGCGGCGCCAACCAACCAGCAACAGTAGAGCGCCACGGTGCCCAAGAAGCAGAGAGCCGCAGAAGTTTCGGCGCCGCGGCGCCAACGCGGGAAATTGGACAAATCTGAATAGGATTGGGCCAAAGCCAAGAAGGAAAAGGTTTTGCACGTTTTGGAGGTTATAAAAGGACCTTTTAGGTCAGATTTGAAAGAGTTCCACACTTTACGACTCATCACAACTTGGAGATCAAGATTGGAGACTTACTTTTAAGTAATTTCTTGTTCTTTATTTTATTTCCTTTCTAGTATATGTTGGATAATAGTTTAGTTCTTGGCATGTCTATGGCTAGGAACTAACTTAATTTAGGGCTTTCCATGTCGAATCACTTGAACCTCGTTCTTATGAATTAATGCATGTTTTGATTTCTTCTTATTATTGTTGAGATTTATTCAATATTTGTTTTGATTGCTTGGTACTTAATTGATCACTAATTATCATAACTTATATGATTTTTAATCGAAAGACGAAATGGGAGATTGTGAATATGCTATAGTTGAATAAACATAGGTTTAAATCGTGGAAGAAAGTACCCCGATACTTGTGTAGCTTAATAGGTTATTGCTCTTAATCCTCCTTTGTAGTCAATATTGTCATCGAAAGATAGAAGGGTTCTACATTGGGGTTGAGTGTTTATATTACCGTAACAGGAGTATAAAACGGCTTAGTTAACCTGCTATCTCAAAATAGAAGAAGAACCATAATTATTTGCATTAACGAGTAAAGCGAGCGGATTGTTGAGGAGATTTGGAAGCCCTATTTCCACCATATCTGAAGTAAAGTAAAGTAAATTAGTTAGCATCTATAATCATAGCTATAAACAATTCATCAAATTATCGGTTACCAAATAGATACTACAGAATAGAGGTTGATAATTGGACACTAATCCCTGAGGACGATAACTCGGTCTTCTAGACTATATTACTTGTCACGACACATGCACTTGCGTTTAGTGTGTGCATAAATCGCGCATCAAGTTTTTGGCGCCGTTGTCGGGGATTGGCGTAGTTCGATATCATTCTATCTATTCTTAATTTCTAATTTGGTTTTTATTTTTCTTATTATTATTATTTTTATTGGTAAAACCGTGCGCCGTGATCCGTTTGTTGATTTTGATCTGTTGCAGGCATCTATTTTATGCGAAGGAGAAGAGGAACAGATACACTTGTTCCCTTCAACCCGGAGATTGAAAAAACTTGCAAGCAGAACCGGAGAAACAAACGAATCTTGGCCTTAATAGCAATGGGAGGCTTGCAGAATAACAATGAGATGAACGAAGGGTTAGGTGATCATCAACCTAACCAGATGATGCCCCGGAGGTTACCAATGGATGTGGAAGAAAGGGTCCAGGTCCAAGCTGAGAGAAGCTTGTGTGATTATATGCTGCCAAGGGTGAATAAAGTACAGACTTGCATCAGGATCCTAACAATAGGAGCAAATAATTCCGAAATCAAGCATGCTATCCTGAGTATGGTGCAGAATACAGTTCAATTCGGAGGGTTGCCATCTGAAGACCCTCATATGCACATACAAATTTCTTGGAGTTGTGTGCAACTTTCAAGTATAATGGCGTTACTGACGACGTCATCCGATTGAGGCTCTTTTCCTTCTCACTCAGGGATAGAGCAAAAGTTTGGTTGAATTCCCTGCCTACAGATTCTATATTCATGTTATACCCCGTATTTCCAGAGTATGTACGTACAAAAGTTTTTAGCCTTAAAGTAGGCATAAGGGTCGAAATTGTGCACAACTAGCGAAAAGAGTCGTTTTCCGACGAAACGTTTTCCGGACTTTGCGAAGGGAAAAATACGGCTATGTCATTTATAATTTTTGCGGATTTTTCCGAGAGATGAAATATTTTGGACCAACGGGAGGGTGACATGTGTCACCCTCAAAGTGGACGAAACTTGGGGCGTTTTCTTGCACATTTTTAGTCAAGGAGTTGGTAGGATATTTTGGTGGTAGATGGATAAGGTACACTTGCCCAAATCCTCACCCTACACTTGCCCACCACTTGTCTTGATCTTGGCCCTTGGTTGTCCTATAAATACCCCCTTAGTTGAAGACTTATTCTTCATCCACACTTGTGAAATTCCAAGGAAAATACTCCCTCCCCTTTGTGTAGTTTTCGTCCTACCTTCCCCCTCCCCCTTTGTGAAGCCCTAGCCGAGGCAAACCCCCCCTTCCTAAAGTGGTTCTCGTATAAATACCCCCCCCCCCCCCTTGGTAGAAAAGTATTCTCCAAGTGTTGTTACTATTCCCAAATACCTTGTAGTACTTTCCAAAGTTACCTCTATACTAAAAGCCCAGAAATACTATTATACTTCCCTTAAGTCACAAAAACGAAACCCTAAGGAAAATCTTCATAGCCGGTTGAAGTATTAAGAAGAAGTTGCGTAGAACTTCTAAGGGTTGTTTGGAGTGGGTTGGAGCGCCCAGAGTAGGAGCTAAACGTTGCTCATGATCGACATTTAACTTGGATAATTTTGGGCTTATCGAGGTAAATAATCCTATCCTTCTAGTGTAATTGGAGATTACATACTGTAGTAGTATAGAAATGAATATAAGAGAAATAGAAGGATATTACAGAAGAGAATTGAACTGTAATAGAAGGATATTACAGAAAAGGATTTGAACTGAAATCACATCAGAAGAATATTAAAGAAGAAGATTTAAACTGTACTTACATAGGACTGTATTTACAGTAGACTTGTGTAGTTTGGCGGGTAGGGAAGTGCTGCCCAATTTTTCCGTAGAATAAAGGAATCTGTATCTAGAAATGTTTTTCAGAATAGTCTAGACATTGATGGACTTATATGACCGATATAGGTTGAAGTACTGCGAGTAGCGTATTCTACTCGAAGGGTGGAAAAGGCTAGCAGGATTACAGTACGTTGGAGCTTTTTGCTAATAGTCGATAATCGTCGCGAGGTATGTGATTCTTCCTATACTCTTGAGCATGATATTTTAAAAGTATATATATATATATATAGTACGGTAGACGTACGTGCGTTAACTGAACGTAGTTTTACGGCAATGTCTTTTGACTTAAGCCTGAATAATAAGAATCTTGAAGTATTAAGAAACCGTTTTGAAAGAAGAGTAACACTTGGTTTTGAAAGTTAAGAGTTATACTAGCTTTATGGGAAGTTGGGTATAACGACTTAAGAGTAATAAAATGAATGGTTTATTGATTTTAAAAGTTAAGAGACTTGATCTCAAAAGATAAGAGACTTGACTTAATTGATTTAATATGAATTTTGTTAAAAAGCGTGAAACCTCATTCGTGAGTAATGAGTACTTGGTTTGTAAAAGGAATAATGTTTTACTGATTTCGGAAATGAGAATAAGTATCGAACAAACCACAGCAGCGTTAATAAAGGGAAATGTAATGACTAATAAAGTATTATTAAAACCAGTAGAAACCTCCATCTGCATAGAAGCTAAGATGAGACAAAATGATATTACATTTCCTAGATCATGGCTGCTTTAATAAGATTGTTATGAACAAGAATAACCTACTCACACATAAGGCATATATTACTCAACTGTTTTTAAAAGAGAATTATGTTATTAAATGATTAAGACTATGAACTATGAAACCTTTCGAAAATAAGAGATGTGAATATTTGAAGTTAGGCAAACTTGAACTTTTGAAAAAGAATGTTGTTACTTGACTTTAAGAAGGAAAGTGTTTTGGTTTAACAAGAAGGGCATAATATTACCTTAGTTGTTTTAAAGGGAAAATATGGTATTATCTTAATCTGTCTTAAAGGAGCGTTTAAATGTTATGACCACACGACACCGCGTTCATGGGGTGAACCGGGAATGTATTTCACTCGACTACCGCGTTCATGGGATGAACCGGGAATGTATTTCACTCGACTACCGCGTTCATGGGATGAACCGGGAATGTATTTCACTCGACTACCGCGTTCATGAGATGAACCGGGAATGTATTTCACTCGACACCGCGTTCATGGGATGAACCGGGAATGTATTTCACCACGATACCGCGTCCATGAGATGGACCGGGAATGTATTTCATGCGACACCGCGTTCATGGGATGAACCGGGAATGTATTTCACCACGATACCGAGTCCATGAGATGGACCGGGAATTTATTTGACTCGACACCGCGTTCATGGGATGAACCGGGAATGTATACCACCTGATTTGATACCGAGTCCATGAGATGGACCGGGAATGTATTCCATACGATTTCACCTCGAGTCCATGAGATGGGCCGAGTCATGTTACACGTATCACATTGACTTATACCTAGATTGCAGCGGTGGAAGGAGTTCCACAGTACGAGGAAGATTTTGAGGCGTAAGTCCCCGACTTGACATGATCGCTTTTATGAATCGTAGTTTTGTTATCATATATGTCTTCTGCTTTATATAGACTATTATGATTTCATTTTCGTATTTTTCGCCACATACTTGGTACTGCCAGATCGACCTCCTTCGGGGCCGTTCACGGCGCAGGTAGGTACACGGTTGTTGATCCTCGCCATGATCACGATTCAGCGTATTGGGAGCTCCATTTCTCGGAGGCTTATCTTTTGGTATGTTTCTCGAGTTGTAGGTTCTGTACATCTGTGGTATTGTTATACCGTATTTTGAGAGTATGCGTGGGACGTGCGTAGAAAATTTGAAACTTGTACTAAGGCTTGGCGAATTAATTTTGTTCACAACACCCGCTTAGAGTCGTTTTTCGACGAAACGTTTTCACACTTTCGTAGGGGAATTTCCGCTATGTCATTTTTAATTTTTGGATTTTTCCGAGAGACGAACGTGTTGGGCCAACAAGAGGGCGCCACTTGGCACCCTCCCATTAGGCGACGTAGGGCTCTGATTGGACGAAATGAAGAGGTGTAGTTGGTAGGATATTTTGTGTGTTAGTTGGTCAGGACACGTGGGTGAATCTTGCCCTACACTTGCCTTGCACTTGGCAAGATCTTGGCCATTGGTTGGCCTTCACTTGACCTATAAATACCCCTTCCCTTTGAAGACTTCTTCATCCAAAAAATATCTAAGTCTTGAGAGCTGCCCCGCCCTAGTTCGTGAGGCCCTCGTCGGCAGTAGCGCCTCCTCCTAGTAGTGTGGCCGTGGGTACCCCTAGCCTAGTTGCTTTCGTATAATACCCCCCTTTGTGGTGTAGAAATACTCTCAAAAGTATTGTTATGATGCCCAAATTACCTTAGCCGTATACCTTGTTGTATTCTAAGGTTATACCTATCTGAAAATGCCCAGAATACTATTATACTTCCGTACCACAAAACCGAAACCCTAGGAAAATCTCCATAGTCCGCTGAGTATTGAGTAGAAGTTGGTTAGAACTTCTAAGGGTTGTTTGGAGCTGGCCTGAGCGCAGAGTAGAGCTAAACCTTGCTCGGGATCGACATTTAAACTAGGATAATTATGGGCTTATCGAGGTAATTATCTTGTCCTCTATTGTAATTGGAAATTACATATTGTTAGAATATATAGTTAAAGTATACTATATATAGAATGAACGTAGTTATCGGCAATGTCTTTTGACTTAAGCCCGAATAATACTTACAGAATGTCTTGCGACTTAAGCCCGAATTTAAAGAAGAATATTGAATCTGTAATTACATGTGGTCAGACATGAGACTTGTGTAGTACCGTGGAGTAGAATTGTACCTGCTAGGGTTAGGCGTATAACCCCGGTTGGCTTGGTAGCCGCCTCGATAGAGAGGATATTTACGCCATTGCGGGGAGGTGCCGAATTTTCGATAGAATGTTCTACGATGAGATCTAAATGTTAATAAGCGCTGTGGCCTTATAGGTTGAAGTACTACGTGTGGCGCGATCTACTTGGCAGGAGTAGCCGACGGTTGGAAGTACTTGAGCGCTTTGCTATTAGTCGATACTCGTCGCGAGGTATGTGAACCTCTTCCTATCTCTTCTAGCATGATATGTGTGAACTATGTAGTACGGTGACGCATACGTGCTAAACGTATTTGATTGTTTAAAACATAAAGTGTTATAACGGCTTTATGGGAAGTTGGTTATAACGACTTTATGTTGGTAAGAAAATACTTGTGGTCTTTAAAAGGTAATCGATTTGAACTATAAGCGCTTGTTATGTGTTAATAAAGAACTTGAAGTATTTCAAAAGATTTTGAATCATTTTGAAAGAAGAAGTAATACTTGGTTTTTGAAAACTTAAGAGTTATACTAGCTTTATGGGAAGTTAGGTATAACGCTTAAGAATGTTTCTTGATTTGAAATCGAATGTGTATCGACAAACCAACTGCAGCGTTAATAAAAGGAAATGTTTTGGCTAATTAAGTATTATTAAACCAAGAGAAACTTCCATCCGCATAGAAGCTAAGATGAGACAAAATGATATTTCCTAGATCACTACTTTGTAATAAGATTGTTATAAACAAGAATATCCTACTCACATATAAGACTTATGTTTCTCAGATTGTTTAAAAGAGAATTATATTCTTAAATGAATAAGACTATGAACTACTGAAACCTTTCTAAAATAAGAAACGTGAACATTTGAAATTAGGCAAACTTGGGCGTTTGGAAAATAATGTTGTTACTTGATTTTACAAAGGTAAGTGTTTTAGTTTATTTAAAAAGATACCACTTTATTTTATACTACGGTATTGTGTGACTTATGTGAAAGCAACGGATCTTTTAAAAGATTTAATGTATGAAGTACTTTGGGGTAGATACGAACTTGTTAGCTTAAAGTACCTTGTGAATAACTTGATTGTCTTTGGTTTGAGATAGCCTTGTAAATACTTTCTTGTTGATGTGATAAGTGAAAATGTTAGGATGCTACGTGTGTTAGTATCTTGTGTGATCGTGATGTGGGGTCATTCTTGTCAGGCTTACGTTGTTAAACGTTAAGCCCGTTGTACTATTATTGTATCACATACCCTTTGACTTATTATACCGAGGGCTTGCCACCCTTGACGCGGTCTTTACGGCTACGCGGTCCTCGTGACTACGCGGAGCGCGGTAGCTCCAGGATTGATCATTCCGGTGTTTAGCCCGACGCGGGATTCCTATGCGATGCGTTGAGACTATGCGGTCTTTTGAGACTATGCGGGTTGCGGAGCCTAGCGGATACCGAGGGTTAGCCGCCGATGCGGTATACCTCGGTGATGCAGGACCATGATTCGAGGAATACCTCATGCGGTCCGTGTGACCTATGCGAGTCTGCGAGAGTTCGAGGATAGACGCGCGACATTGATATTGGGCGAGTGGCCGCCTTCGACATGTGGTGCGGTCTAGAAAGACCCTGGATACGATTTGTGGTATTTTGGTGCTGTGGGTCTTAGTAGTCGGCTATGCCTTCGCACTTGCCCCGCACGTTTTATTGTGATAACTTTGAGGGCGTGAGTCCCTGACTTGACATGACTGCTTATTTGTTGTGAACTGTAGTTTGCTTATCATACATGTCTCCTGCTTTATAGACTATTATGATTTCATTTACAGTATTTTTTAGTTTCACATACTCTGCACTGCCAGATCGACTTTCGGGCCGCGTTCATGCCGCAGGTTGAGGTACACCAGTCGTTGATCCTAGCTCTCAGGGTCACAGTTTCAGCGGTTGGGAAGCTCCGTTTCTCGGAGGTTTATCAGCCGTATAGTCCCCGTCGTAGTAAGTGTTTACATTCGTGGTTTGGCCCCGCCCCGCCATTGTTGTCATATCGTTCTTAGGTGCTGTAATCTTGTTGTGGCAGGGTTTGTAAAAAGGATTAAACTGTTCATGTTGAAAAAGTTGTTATTTACATATATGCCGAAAGGCAAGTTTTTCTCAGATTATTGTTTCATATTTCATAATATGTCTTGTATCGTTTTATGTTCCGCTGATTACTCTGATGTTGTATCACTAGGGTGCCGGTAAGGCACGACCACGGGCCCGAATCGGTCGTGACAGGTATGGCGGGGCCCCGTCCGTCATAGGTGTTACATTCTTAAGTGCGTAGTAATCTGCAAGTGCGGGTTGTAAAGGATGTAATCGCTCAAAATTTCAGATATATGCAAGGCGCAACCGCTTTGGTTGACTGTTTTATTATCTTATCTCTTGTTTCATATCTGTATGTTTTATATTCTCACGATTTCCGATGTATGACTACTGGGTGCCGGTAAGGCACGATCCACGCCCCGAACGGTCGTGACAAAAGTGGTATCGAGCGATTAATCCTCGAAAGTGTCTACGCATCGCGTTCAGTAGTAGTCTTGATTATCGGTGTGTTGTGCACCACATCTATAATCGGAGGCTATAGGACATTTAGGATCGTTTCATTCTTCTCATTCCGAGATCGTGCCTTAGAGCCGTGTTATAAGTCGACCCTCTCGACGCATTTCGCTTTTACCAAGAATGCCTCTGCAAGAAAGAAACCCGCCCAGATGGCAAGACACCGAGGAGCCGCTAGTATGATCTGAGGAGTACGGGGAATGTGCCCATCATTACCGAGATAGTACTTGACGTCGAGTTTTGCGACGCCAAATTTCAAAGAGAGTTTAGGTCGCAGCAGCTGGGCCGAGACCACAAGACTGAGCCTCCAGTCCCACAGCGGAGCAGAGGAGATGGGTTACAAAGAGATGGCCCAGTTACTGGCCAGGATCGTGGCCAGACATGAGGATAAGCTGGACGCAGTTAGCCCAAAGAGCACCGCGTTCACCCGAGATCGGATAGTTTGAGGCTACGGACTTTACGAGTTGTAGCCCGCGAGTTCTACGTCGAGGCACGAGGATGATCCGCAGGAGTTCATTCGGCGATTCTGGATCATGAGAGTGATCAAGGCTTCGAGACCGAGTCGGTGGTCTTAGGTTCGCATCGGCCGCGTGATCTGCAATGATCGGTTTGATTCGTGGGAGCTGTCCCGGGGAGAGTATGCACTTCCAGCCGTATGGAGCGAGTTCTCAGGGGCATTTCTTGCACATTTCTTGCCTCCATAGATGAGAAGGGCTCAGGACGACAAATTTTTGACGTTGAGGCGCATCGGCGCACGGTCGAGTACAATGTGGAGTTTGACTCATTAGCTCGACGCCCCCGCATTGGTAGCCGACATGGAGGACAGAGTGCACCGCCACGCCACCGGCTTGATGACTACTGGCGAGGCTTGTTCGTGTAGCTCTTCACCGCATGGACATTGCCCGCATACTGAGCTTATGACCAGGATGTGAGGAGCGGAGAGGTCGACGGAATGGCCGAGATCAACAGAAGAGGCCAGACACAGGTCCTTTGGTAACTTTCGAGGCGACCGCCTCAACAAAGAGCTAGTTATGTACCTCCGCCAAGACAGAGTGGTCCTCCGCGCCTTCGTGACGTTCGGTATTCGAGCCGGTCGAGCTCACGGCTTCGTTTACGATATACACGTTCTAGCCGCCAGGATTCATGTCCTCGCCGGTGCACGATGTGCAGCGCCATCCCGGGAATGTCGTCTTCATCGGGTGCTTGTTTCACTCGCGCCGTCGTGGCCATGTGACGAGATCGCGGCTTATAGGAAGGGTGCCGGCAGAATGACACAACCTACCGTCGATGCGTGTTCATCGCCTTTCTACATGCGCACTGCAGTGTGCCTATGATTAGAGTGAGCAGATAGTACAGTATATTCTTACCCTCTAGAGACTAGTATGCGTAGATGATATGATGAAGTGCTAAGTATTATGTTGAGATAGCATTATGTTAAAATTATGTTTAGAAAACATGTTTAAGGGTAAGTTTGGGGACAGGAAAGTGTGAGCCTTAGAGTTTTATACGTAGAAACCTTAGATGCGAGGCCATCTTGAGTAAAAGATTTATGTTTGTGTTGACCTTTGTCAGAGTGCATAGTATACGTAGGGATATATTTGTGTGATAAGTCCATGAGTGGTATGAAATGAAAGAGGTAGTTAAGCTTAAAGACCACTAGGTTTTCTGACTTGATTTGTGAGATTGTTCGGGTAGAGAACCAAGAGAGTTCAAGACGATAGAGGTCGGGTTGAGGGCGTGTGCGGTCAACCCGTGCCCGATTGACATGGGGTCAGTTCGAGGTGGTCCCGCTAGGTGGTAGGGTCACGAGGGTGCTAGGCCCAGGTTTAGGTAACCATCGTATGAGTTCGTGGTTATGTTCGACCAGAATCGGATCGTGAAGGCCGGGTATGGCCTTAAAGGAGATTGAGGCTAGTAAGATGACCAAGTTTGGAGGTAGTGACTCCATAGATTGTGGAAACTGAAGCGATGACTGAAGTATGGTACGTATACTAGAAAGAGTTCAAGTGTTCGAGAACAGTACGGCGAGTAAGGAAAGAAGTGAACATGTGCTAAGAAAATAGAAACGATCGTTTTGTTGTGAAGTAAAGATGCGAAGGGAGTATCCTTTAGACCAGGGTGGAAGCTTTTGTGATGTAGGAATGATTTCTCGTAGACTTGGGTTAAGTATTTTCGCGTGTGTTATTTTGTGGCCAGGCGTGGCATTGGCAACTTGTTTAAGTTAAGAAGAACTTTATCGTTATCCGTCTTGAGAAAGAACATTCGGGACGAATGTTTCTAAGGAGGGGAGAATGTTATACCCCGTATTTCCAGAGTATGTACGTGAGGACGTACGTACAAAAGTTTTTAGCCTTAAAGTAGGCATAAGGGTCGAAATTGTGCACAACTAGCGAAAAGAGTCGTTTTCCGACGAAACGTTTTCCGGACTTTGCGAAGGGAAAAATACGGCTATGTCATTTATAATTTTTGCGGATTTTTCCGAGAGATGAAATATTTTGGACCAACGGGAGGGTGACATGTGTCACCCTCAAAGTGGACGAAACTTGGGGCGTTTTCTTGCACATTTTTAGTCAAGGAGTTGGTAGGATATTTTGGTGGTAGATGGATAAGGTACACTTGCCCAAATCCTCACCCTACACTTGCCCACCACTTGTCTTAATCTTGGCTCTTGGTTGTCCTATAAATACCCCCTTAGTTGAAGACTTATTCTTCATCCACACTTGTGAAATTCCAAGGAAAATACTCCATCCCCTTTGTGTAGTTTTCGTCCTACCTTCCCCCTCCCCCTTTGTGAAGCCCTAGCCGAGGCAAACCCCCCATTCCTAAAGTGGTTCTCGTATAAATACCCCCTTGGTAGAAAAGTATTCTCCAAGTGTTGTTACTATTCACAAATAACTTGTATTTCTTTCCAAAGTTAACTCTATACTAAAAGCCCATAAATACTATTATACTTCCCTTAAGTCACAATAACGAAACCCTAAGGAAAATATTCATAGCCGGTTGAAGTATTAAGAAGTTGTGTAGAACTTCTAAGGGTTGTTTGGAGCGGGTTGGAGCGCCCAGAGTAGGAGCTAAACGTTGCTCAGGATCGACATTTAACTTGGATAATTTTGGGCTTATCGAGGTAAATAATCCTATCCTTCTAGTGTAATTGGAGATTACATACTGTAGTAGTATAGAAATGAATATAAGAGAAATATAAGGATATTACAGAAGAGAATTGAACTGTAATAGAAGGATATTACAGAAAAGGATTTGAACTGAAATCACATCAGAAGAATATTAAAGAAGAAGATTTAAATCAGACTTACATAGATTGTATTTCTGAGACTTGTGTAGTTTGGCGGGTAGGAAGTGCACGCCAATTTTTCCGTAGAATAAAGGAATCAGTATCTAGAAATGTTTTTCGAATAGTCTAGACATTGATGGACTTATATGACCGATATAAGAAGATCGCGAGTAGCGTATTCTACTCGGGCGGTGGAAAAGGCTAGCGAGATTACGAGACGTTGGAGCTTTTGCTAATAGTCGATAATCGTCGCGAGGTATGTGATTCTTCCTATACTCTTGAGCATGATATTTTAAAAGTATATATATATATATATATATATAGTACGATGACGCGTGCGTTAATCGAACGTAGTTTTACGGCAATGTCTTTGACTTAAGCCCAATAATAAGAATCTTGAAGTATTAAGAAACCGTTTTGAAAGAAGAGTAACACTTGGTTTTGAAAGTTAAGAGTTATACTAGCTTTATGGGAAGTTGGGTATAACGACTTAAGAGTAATAAAATGAATGGTTAATTGATTTTAAAAGTTAAGAGACTTGATCTCAAAAGATAAGAGACTTGACTTAATTGATTTAATATGAATTTTGTTAAAAAGCGTGAAACCTCATTCGTGAGTAATGAGTACTTGGTTTGTAAAAGGAATAATGTTTTACTGATTTCGGAAATGAGAATAAGTATCGAACAAACCACAGCAGCGTTAATAAAGGGAAATGTAATGACTAATAAAGTATTATTAAAACCAGTAGAAACCTCCATCTGCATAGAAGCTAAGATGAGACAAAATGATATTACATTTCCTAGATCATGGCTGCTTTAATAAGATTGTTATGAACAAGAATAACCTACTCACACATAAGGCATATATTACTCAACTGTTTTTAAAAGAGAATTATGTTATTAAATGATTAAGACTATGAACTATGAAACCTTTTGAAAATAAGAGATGTGAATATTTGAAGTTAGGCAAACTTGAACTTTTGAAAAAGAATGTTGTTACTTGACTTTAAGAAGTAAAGTGTTTTGGTTTAACAAGAAGGGCATAATATTACCTTAGTTGTTTTAAAGGGAAAATATGGTATTATCTTAATCTGTCTTAAAGGAGCGTTTAAATGTTATGACCACACGACACCGCGTTCATGGGATGAACCGGGAATGTATTTCACTCGACTACCGCGTTCATGGGATGAACCGGGAATGTATTTCACTCGACTACCGCGTTCATGGGATGAACCGGGAATGTATTTTACTCGACTACCGCGTTCATGAGATGAACCGGGAATGTATTTCACTCGACACCGCGTTCATGGGATGAACCGGGAATGTATTTCACCACGATACCGCGTCCATGAGATGAACCGGGAATGTATTTCATGCGACACCGCGTTCATGGGATGAACCGGGAATGTATTTCACCACGATACCGAGTCCATGAGATGGACCGAGAATGTATTTCACTCGACACCGCGTTCATGGGATGAACCGGGAATGTATACCACCTGATTTGATACCGAGTCCATGAGATGGACCGGGAATGTATTCCATACGATTTCACCTCGAGTCCATGAGATGGGCCGAGATATGTTACACGTATATAATTGACTTATACCTAGACTGCCGGCAGTGAGGAAGGAGTTCCACGGGCATGAGGGAAGATTTTGAGGGCGTAAGTCCCTGACTTGACATGACTGCTTTTATGAACTGTAGTTTTGTTATCATATATGTCTTATGTTTTATATAGACTATTATGATTTCATTTCCAGTATTTTTCAGTTTCACATACTTGGTACCTGTTGTACTGACCTCCTTCGGGGGGCTGCGTTCATGCCGCAGGTAGAGGTACACCGGTTGTTGATCCTCGCTCATAGGATCACGATCAACAGATTGGGAGCTCCGCTTTCCGAGGCTTATCTTTTGGTATGTTTCCCTGAGTTGTAGGTTCTGCATATCTGTGGTATGGCGGCCCCGTCCGTCATGGTGTTGTTACATTCTTAGAGGTCCGTAAATCGCTGCAAGTGTGGTTGTAAAAGGGATGTAATCGCTCAAAATTTCTCAGATATATGCGCAAGAAGGCAACCGTTTTGGTTGGCCTGTTTTATTATCTTATCTCTTGTTTCATATCTGTATGTTTTATATTCCGCTGATTTCTCTGATGTATGACTACTTGGGTGCCCGGGTAAGGCACCCGTCACGGGCCCCGGAACGGGTCGTGACAATTCACATAGCAGGAGTTGGCACAGAAGTTCTTGGCAAAGTTCTTTCCACCGTCCAAAGCCGCTAAGTTGAGGGGAGAGCTGAACAATTTTTACCAGGCTGATGGAGAGTCACTCTATGAGGCTTGGGAGAGATTTAAAGATCTGCAAAGAAAGTGTCCACATCATAGCATTGAGCTGTGGAATTTAGTCCATATTTTCTACAATGGGCTAAGTGGGACCACAAGAACCATCATTGACGCAGCTACAGGTGGAACCTTCATGAAGAAGACAGCACATGAGGCCCATGATTTTCTAGAAGACATGGCCACCAATAACCATATGGCATATAATAGAGGGGTAAGTGGAAGGAGAGTGATAGGAGTTCATGAGATCGATGCCATCACAGCGTTAAACGCACAGGTTGCTCTCTTGACTAAGCAACTACAGCAGAACACAGTGTCAGTGAATGCAGTTCAGATGCCATTGAGTTGTGAGATGTGTGGGGGTCCTCATACCTTTGATAGGTGCCCATCAGCAGACCCCAACAACATCCCTATTGAGCAAGCAGAATGTCAGGCAGTGGGGAATTACCCAAGGCCCCAGAATAATCCATATTCAAACACTTACAATCCAGGGTGGAGGAGTCACCCTAACTTTTCATGGAGGGGTGATCAAGGGCAACATAACCAGTTTTGAGGCCAATACCAGAATCATCAACCATTTAACCAGGTCTCACCTTCCCAACAATTCAAGACACGCTCGCAAGAAAAACGGGCGAATTACGGCGGCCTTTGACGACACAAATTCACAAACCCAGTTCATGGCAGAGACAAGATTCTCTATCAGGAACTTGGAGACATAGGTGGGACAGCTAGCAAAGATGGCAAATAACAGGCCACAGGGCACTCTTCCTAGTAATACAAAGATGAATCCCAAAGAGCAGTGCCAGGCGGTGCAACTGAGAAGTGGGAAGCAGCTAGAACAGCTTACACCTCAGCCCGTGGTAGAACAGAGAGTTGAGCAGAGAGTAGATCACGAGAGAAGAAGGGGTTCGAGGACCGCCCTATTTTAGAGAAAGGCTCCAGCAGGTTCGGTGAGGAATACAGAGAAGATTCCTTACCCTCAGAGGTTGCAAAGGAAAGCAGTTGATAAGTAATTCTCCAAGTTCTTGGAGGTATTTAGAAAGCTGCACATCAACATCTCTTTCATTGAGGCATTGGAGCAAATGCCTACTTATTTCAAATTTATGAAGGAAATTCTTGGGAAGAAGAAGAAGCTAGCTGAGTATGAGACAGTAGCATTGACAGAGGAATGCAGTGCCATATTGCAGAAGAAACGACCCCCCAAGCTTAAGGATTCAGGGAGCTTCACATTGCCTTGCACAATTGGCAGGGTGACATGTAACAGGGCCCTGTGTGATTTGGGGGCCAGCATAAATCTCATTCCCTTGTCCGTTTTCAAGAGGTTGGGTTTGGGTGAAGCTAAACCAGCCACTGTGAGCTTGCAGTTGGCGGATAGGACAGTGGTGCATCCCCGGGGAATAATTGAAGACGTATTGGTTAAGGTGGGAAAATTCTTCTTCCCTGCAGACTTCTTCATGCTTGATATGGAGGAAGACGATGAAATCCCTATCATCTTGGGAAGACCATTATTGGCAACTGTGATATCCTTGATTGATGTAGAAAAAGGCGAGTTGAAACTCAGAGTTGAGGAAGAAGAGATGATGTTCAAGGTGTTTAAACACACCGTTGAACCCCCAGTCATAAGCAAATGTTTTGCCGTCAGCACCGTTAGCACATCAGTTGAGCCAGCACAGGCCAAAGCAAGGGAAATCAGTCCGCCAGCACAGGTGAGCAACGCTAAACCTTCTCTTGAGAAAAAGGAGAAAAAGAAAAACAGAAAGCGGAAGAGAAAAATGATTATGAAATGGGTAGGCTGTGGGGTTAAGTTACCCCATGCCGCTTGATAAGAAACCTGCGTCCGGTTAAAGACGTTAAAGACAACGCTACTTGGGAGGCAACCCAAGGTTTTTAAATTTATGCAATTTAGTTTTAGTTAGAACAGTCTCACGGAAGGTATTGTTTACATGTTGTGATGACAGATACAGGGCTAAAAAGTGGAGGACGAAAAACGTGAGAGAGGAGAAAAATTGGCTCGGTGCCACGAGTCCCAGCAGAGGGCCATGGCGCCGAGAATGCAGAAAGGTGCAGGAAGTTGGGTGCCACGGTGCCGGTTGTAGGGTCGCGGCGCCGAAAGTCCAGAAGGTCTCTGATGTTTGGGCGCTGCGGCGCCAAATCAGAGCGTCACAGCGCCGAAAGTTCAGAGGAACGCAGATGTTTGGGCGCCACGGCGCCGATATCAGGGCCGTGAAAACTGAAATTTAAAGGAGCCCTAATTCGATTTTCCCCTCTTCAAATCAAAAACCCAAAACCTTTCCTCTCTCCAAAACCCACGAAATCAGCCTCCTTTACTCAAAATCTTCCACAAACTACACTCAATCACAACCGAAGTACTTCAATTCCTTTCACCCTTAGCCATCTCAAACAACAACCCTCATTCTATTGCCTCAATCCATCATTAGGAACAAGAAAATCTTGAAGAACACCGTCCAAGGTAACTTTCATCACTTTCCTTGAAATTTTCAAAGCAATTAGGGGAGGTAATTCATAAGTTTGGGGATGAGCTTTATTGGTGGATAGTGTGGGGTGTGTTGAAGTTTGGTGTGAAAATTTCGCGGTAAGATTGTACGTAGTGATCGTGGGATGTTGTACCTGTGCTTTGAGTGAAGTTTGGGGGTTGAATGGTGTTATAGTTTGCTGATTACGCTGTGTGTTGATTGATGCGATTGAAAGTTGCTGGGTAATCTAATTAAAACAGAGGAAACGCTGCTAAAAAATTTCCAAAATGTCTGCCAGAAAAAAGAGAGCTTCCACATCCGCCTCCGTTCCACAATATGACGCTACTAGGTTTGTCAGTCAAAAAGCAGAAGACAGATGTTACAAACTTAGTACTAGACCCTTGATCCCTGAGCGAGGAATGGAGTACCAAATGGAGTCATTTGAGGACGGCGATGTCTATGAGCCTATTCGGGCAATGATAGAGGCCATTGGGTGGAAGAGATTTCTTAATCCGAAAAGAATAGTACCATAGAACACCGTAAAGGTGAAAAAATTCTATGCTAACTTTCCGGAGAAGGTAAATGGTAGATGCTTTGTGAGAGGACAGTATGTGCCTGTGACAGCCGAAGTGGTGAATGAGCTATTAAGAACAACCGATGTTGAAGAAAGAGGCGACGATCGAAGCTATTTTAGAACTTGGTCTAGAGATGCTGACAACATCGATTGGGATATCGTCGCAAGCACATTGTGCTACCCTGGGGCTGAGTATGATATTGCACGAAATGGATCAAGAATTTGGCGGATGTGCATTCAACAAAGCGACGAGGTTGGTTATATTTAAATCGATGCACTTTGATTCCATCAACGCACTTCACCAGAGTGCCAGCAGATAAAATATAAATGATATATGGAATTATGGAAGGGAAGACGATTGATGTTGGGAAAGAGATATTGCAGAACATTGGAGAAACCAGTAGGTTGGTCACTACAGGTGGGTTAGGACACAGATCACTTATTTGCAGTTTATGTTCTAGACATGGAGTCCTAACCCTAGCTACTGATACATATGAGAAGGGCCAACCTCCTGTGACATATGGGATAGTGCATGCCTTCCCAAAACCAGTGTCACGACCCGACCTCGGGCCCGCGACTGGTGCCTTACCCCGGGAACCCTAGTGATACAACATCAGAGAAAATCAGCGGAAATAAAAACTAAAACATGAGACAAGACATAAAGTATGAAACAGGCTAACCAAAACGGTCACCATCCTGAATATATACATATATATATCAAACTGAACAGTTAAATCCTTTTACAAACCACGCTTGCAAGATTACTGACCTCTACGAATGTAACCATAACTATGGCGGACAAGGCCGCCATACCACGAATGTACAAGTATCTACACCGGGGACTATACAAAGATAAGCCTCGGAGAAACGGAGCTTCCCAAAATCTTTGGCGTGATCCTATGGCGAGGATCAACAACCGATGTACCTATACTGCGGCATGAACGCGGCCCGAAGTCGATCTGAGTACAGTATGTGGCGAAAATCACGTAAATGAAATCATAGTAGTCTATATAAAGCGGAGACATATATGATAACCAAACTACGATGCATAATATAAGCGATCCACGTCAAGTCGAGGACTCACGCCTCAAAGTCATCACTCAAATATAACTATGGGTCTCACGCCCACAACATCAATCATGCGTGGAATACCTTCCTCACCTTGGCGATCATGATATAATAACACCAAGAAGTACATGAACACGGTCCCACTGTGTTATAAAACCGTATGGGGCAAATCTGAAGGCTAACTACGGATACCAAAGCCGTCATCAATCGGCCAGGGCAAGTCGAAAGCCAACTACGGATACCAAAGCCGTGCAACAAATCTACATAACCATACCACGGTGACCAGGGCAAATCACGAAAGCCAACTACGGATACCACCCACGCTACGTGGTGGCGGGGGCAATCACGACTAACTACGGATACTGGCCGGAATCACGAGACTTCGTCACAAACTGAGCGGGCAAGTCTGAAGGCTAACTACGGATACCAAGCCAAATCGGCCACGACTTCGGCAAGTACGAGCGACTACGGATACCAAGCGAATCAGTAAAACCTCATGGAGAGCTAGTCCATGGAATAATAATCGCGAAGCGTGCAGTGGAATGCTCGTCGCTGCGATGCGTCAAGTACATAACAAATCAGCCACCCATCGAGAGACGCGGTGGTATAGAAATACAATACTAGCACGACAAGGCTATCACACGCAAACATAGGCAAGTTACACACAACTCAAGGTACTTTCATTTTATGCCAAAGTCCAGGTTTTAACCCCAAAGTACTACGTACGTTAAATTCTTTTTAAAAGATCCATTTCTTTTACAAAGGTCACCCGATGCCCGTATTATCAAAATAGAGTGACTAACATTTTAAGTAAACCAAAACAACCTCCATACTTTCCTTTTTAAACCAAATTAAGACAATACCATGCCTTCTTTTTAGACCAAAACACTTCTCATTTTAAAGTCAAGTTACCATTTTAAAACCAATGATAAAACCATTCTTTTGCTTTCATAAAGTCGTTATAACTAACTTCCCATAAAGCTGTTATAACACTTTATGTTTTAAACCAATTTAAGACAAAACCATGTCTTTCTTTTAAACCAAAACTCTTGATTCCTCAAGTCTCTTTTCTTTTAGAAATCAAGTTCCTTACTTTGGAAATTTAAGAAAATTAATGCTTGTTTATAATGATTCTTATTAAGCGACCATGATCTAGGAAATGTAATACAATTTTGTCTTATCTTAGCTTATGCGGATGGAGGTCTCTCTTGGTTTTAATAATAATTAATTATTTGTCAATACATTTTCCTTTATTAACGCTGATGGTTTGTTCGATACTTATTCTCATTTCCGAAATCAATAATTCATTATCCTTTTAAAGACCAAGTACTCATTACTCGCGAATGAGGTTTCACAACTTTCTACACAATTCGAGTTCTTCACATATCATATCAAGTCAAATATAAGTCAAGTCCTTTATCTTTTAAAATCAATAAACCAACCAAATTCACTTAGCACGTATGCGTTTACGTACTACATAGTTCACAACAATCATGCTAGAAAGATAGGAAGAGGTTCACATACCTGCATGGCGATTATCGACAATTAGAAAAATGCTCCAAGTCTACTGACGCGCTAGCCTTTTCACCGCAAGTAGAATACGCTACTCGTAGTACTTCCACCTATCTCGCCATAGCGTCTATCAACTTCTAGATCTCTTCGTAGAATATTCTAAATACAAGATTCCTTATTCTACAGAAAATTCGCAACCTCCCCATGACCACATAAATCTCTCGCCGGCTGGGCATACGGGCCAACAACTCCCAGGGGATTACACGTCTAACCGGACGTGTTCAATTCTACTTCACAGATATACTACACAAGTCTACTGTAAATACAGTCCTTTGTAAATACAGTTCAATTATATCAATCTTCTATCCTCATATAATATACTCAAGTATAACTACTACAACATGTAATACCCAATTACAATAGGGGGACATAGATCATTACCTCGATAAGCCCAAAATTATCCAAGATTATAAGTCGATCCTGAGCAACGTTTAGCTCCAACTCCTTATGCTCCAACCCGCTCCAAGCGACCCTTAGAAGTTTCTAAACAACTTCTCTTAACACTTCAACCAAGCAAGGAAGATTTTTCTACGGTTTCACTTTGCGACTATTGGAATAAAGTAGTATTTCCGGGCTCCTAGTATTGAAATAACTTGGAATACAACTAGGGATACTAGGCTAAGGTATTTGGGATAATACAATAATACTCAAAGTATTTTCTACACAAGTGGGGGAGGGGGGGACGAAACAACTACAAAGGGGAGGGGAGTATTTTGCCTTGGAAGCTTAAGTGTGGGATGAAAATAAGTCTTCAACTTAAGGGGGTATTTATAGAGAATTCAAGGGTCAAGATTAATGCAAGTGGGTGGTCAATATTGGGCCATGTGTGTGTGGGTCCCACCACACCACATGGCCAACGAATTCAAGCTCAGTGTAGTGGCCATTTCGGCGAGGGAATGATGGCTAGCCACATCCCTCCAATCGGCCAAGGTGACACATGGGGTGACACGTGTCACCCCGACTAAATCAAAATATTTCGTCTTAGAAAATATCCAAAATACCGAAAATCTCAAAAACAAAGTGGGCCCACAAAGCAGTAAATTTCTCCGTGGGCCCCACGTGACCATTTCCGAAAATAAAATCTCATAATTCTAATATAATCCAAGAAGCCCAAATACCTAATCTGGGAATCCAATTCCCATTAACGAACCTTTTTCCTTCACAAAAACCGGAAACTTTTCCGTCGAAAAATCACATCTTTCTTCCTTTCCAATTTTTACGTATTCTCGTGCACGTCGTCCTCACATACATACCCTGGAACTACGGGGTATAACATTCTTACCCCCTTAGAAACATTCGTCCCGAATGTTCCTTCTAAGTCTCCAAACGTACTTGCGTCGGTATAGTCTCCACTACTACACTTACAAAACCGATCATGCCACCAATGGCCAGAATATAACATGTGCGCAAAACTCAATCCAAGCCAACGAGGAATCACCCTTATCATCACAAAAAGCTCCCACCTAAGGTCTAAAGGATACTCCCTTCGCACCTTCACTTCACAAAATAAAGGATCACTCCCGTTCTCATAACACATGTTCGCTTCTTCTCTTACTCGTCAGCCATCTTCTCGCACTGAACTCTTTCTACTACACGTACCACACCTTCCATGTCCCCATACTTACCTTTTCAACTACCCATGTTTTCTAACTCACCAATAACACAACGCTATCCGTACATAGCACACAATAATAAGATCATCATATCAAGCATATTAATCTCTAGAGGGTTAAGGATATACCTGTATCTACCGCTTCACTCTAATCATAGGACTGCCCTGCAGGGCGCATAGCTGTAGAAGGTGATGAACCAGCCATAGATCCTGAAGGCCGAGTCTCTACATCCGCGCTACCTCTGGTCGGACAATTTCTCGCAAAATGGCCCTGCTGGCCGCATGTAAAACAACATCCCGAACCAGCACGACACTCCCCCTTATGGATTCTACCGCAACGGCCACACTGAGGTAAGGGTGGTCTCATCTGGTCAACACCCACTACTCCCCCGAAAACCTGAACCCTTGGAGTCCTGACCTGCTCCTGAATACTCTGGATGCCTGAAGACTGTGGAGGACGGCTCTGTACTGGCGGAGGCGCATAACTAGTCTGCTGCTGAGGCGGTCCGCCTCGAAAGTCTCCAAAAGACCCTGCTGTTCTAGCCCTCTTCTGCTGATCCCGGTCATTCCGTCGACCTCTCCGCTCCTCACACCCAAGTGCGTAAGCCTGCATGCGGGCAATGTCCATGCCCGGCTGAAGAGCTACATCCGAGCAAGCCTCTGCCAAGTAGTCATCGAGTCCCGTGACGTAGCGGTGCACTCTGTCCTCCATATTTGCCACTAACGCCGGGACATATCGGGCCAACGAGTCGAACTCCACGATGTACTCCCTAACCGTACGCCCGTCCTGCCTCAACATCAAAAATCTGTCGTCCCGAGCCCTTCTCATCTGTGGGGGCAAGAAATGTGCAAGAAATGCCCCTGAGAACTCGTCGTCTGAAGCGCATGCTCCCGGGGCGGTTCCGTGAATCAAACCGATCATTGCGGTATCACGCGGCGATGTGAACCCAATACCACCGACTACGCCTCGAGGCCTTGATCACTCTCATGATCCGTCAGCGTCGGATAAACTCACGAGGTCATCCTCAGCTCTCGATCCATAGAACACTGGTGGACTGCAACTTAAGAAGTCCCGAAGTCTCCAACTATCGGCCCTGGGGTGCACTACTGGAACCACCGGCTCCCGTCTGTCCTCAAGTCTCGCCATAAACCTAACTAGTAAATGGGCCATCTCCTTGCAACCCATATCCTCCGTTCCTGGCCGTGGGACTGGAGGCTCAGATATCGTGGCCTCGGTAGCTCTGCTCTTGCACTAAACTCTTTGGGTGGCGGCGTCGTAGAATCCGCCGTCTGTAGCACCACTCGGTAAAATGGCGGGCCTCTGCCGGTCACCTCCGTGCTCTACTCGCAGCTCCCTCTGCTGCCTTGCCCTTCTGGGCTCTGGTTGCCTTGCGTAGAGGCACAACTGTTACAAAAGAATACGTCAGAGGGAGTCCAACTTACAACACAACTCTAAGGCACGATCTCAGAGTGAGAAGAATGGAAACCAATCCTAAATGTCCTGCAGCCTCCTGATTATAGATGTGGTGCGACACACCGATAATCAAGACTCTACTAGACACGATGCGTAGACACTTTGAAGGACTAAGCGCTCTGATACCACTTTTGTCACGACCCGACCTCGGGCCCGCGACTGGTGCCTTACCCCGGGCACCCTAGTGATACAACATCAGAGAAAATCAGCGGAAATAAAAACTAAAACATGAGACAAGACATAAAGTATGAAACAGGCTAACCAAAATGGTCACCTTCCTGAATATATACATATATATATCAAACTGAACAGTTAAATCCTTTTACAAACCACACTTGCAGATTACTGGACCTCTAAGAATGTAACCATAACTATGTGACGAGGCCCCCGCCATACCCACGAATGTACAAGTATCTACACCGATGTGGACTATACCAAAGATAAGCCTCGGAGAAGCGGAGCTTCCCAAAATGCTTTGGTGTGATCCTATGGCGAGGATCCACAACCGATGTACCTCTACTGCGGCATGAGCGGCCCGAAGGATGTCGATCTGACAATGTACCAAGTATGTGGCGAAAATCGTAAATGAAATCATAGTAGTCTATATAAAGCAGAGACATATATGATAACCAAACTACGGTGCATAATATGTAAGAAGTCACGTCAGTCGGGGACTCACGCCTCAAAGTCATCGATCAAATATAACTATGGGTCTCACGCCCACAACATCAATCATGCGTGGAATACCTTCCTCATGCCGGCGATCTATGATATAATAACACGAAGTACACATGAACACGGGTCCCACGTGTTATAAAACGTCTGAGGCAAGTACAAAGGCTAACTACGGATACCAAAGTCGCATCATCAATGGCCAGGGCAAGTCGAAAGCCAACTACGGATACCAAAGCGTGCGAACAAATCTACATAACCATACCACGAAGGTGACCCAGGCAAATCGAAAGCCAACTACGGATACCACTGCGCCACGTGGTAGGCGGGCAATCTAAGACTAACTACGGATACCAAGCGGAATCACGAGACCGTCACAAACTGAGCAGGGCAATCACGAGGCTAACTACGGATACCAAGCCAAATCAGCCACGACTTGGGGCAAATGCGAGCCAACTACGGATACCAAGCGAATCGGTAAAACCTCATGGAGAGCTAGTCCATGGAATAATAATCGCGACGTGCGAGTGGAATGCTCGTCGCTGTAATGCGTCCAAGTACATAACAAATCAGCGACCCTCCATCGAGAGGCAGCGGTGGTATAGAAATACAATACTAGCACGACAAGGCTATCACACGCAAACATAGGCAAGTTACACACAACTCAAGGTACTTTCATTTTATGCCAAAGTCGGTTTTAACCCCAAAGTACTACGTCGTTAAATTCTTTTAAAAGATCCATTTCTTTTACAAAGGTCACCGATGCGTATTATCAAAATAGAGTGACTAACATTTTAAGTAAACCAAAACAACCTCCATACTTTCCTTTTTAAACCAAATTAAGACAATACCATGCCTTCTTTTTAGACCAAAACACTTCTCATTTTAAAGTCAAGTTACCATTTTAAAACCAATGATAAAACCATTCTTTTGCTTTCATAAAGTCGTTATAACTAACTTCCCATAAAGCTGTTATAACACTTTATGTTTTAAACCAATTTAAGACAAAACCATGTCTTTCTTTTAAACCAAAAACTCTTGATTCCTCAAGTCTCTATTCTTTTAGAAATCAAGTTCCTTACTTTGGAAATTTAAGAAAATTAATGCTTGTTTATAATGATTCTTATTAAAGCAGCCATGATCTAGGAAATGTAATACAATTTTGTCTTATCTTAGCTTCTATGCAGATGGAGGTCTCTACTGGTTTTAATAATAATTAATTATTTGTCAATACATTTTCCTTTATTAACGCTGCAGTGGTTTGTTCGATACTTATTCTCATTTCCGAAATCAATAATTCATTATCCTTTTAAAGACCAAGTACTCATTACTCGCGAATGAGGTTTCACAACTTTCTACACAATTCGAGTTCTTCACATATCATATCAAGTCAAATATAAGTCAAGTCCTTTATCTTTTAAAATCAATAAACCAACCAAATTCACTTAGCACATGTACGTTTACCGTACTACATAGTTCACAACAATCATGCTAGAAAGATAGGAAGAGGTTCACATACCTCGCAACGATTATCGACAATTAGAAAAATGCTCCAAGTGCTACAACCTTGCTAGCCTTTTTCACCCTTCAAGTAGAATACGCTACTCGTAGTACTTCCACCTATACTGGCCATAAAACGTCTATCAACTTCTAGATCTCTTCGTAGAATATTCTAAATACAAGATTCCTTATTCTACAGAAAATTCGGCAGCACCTCCCCCCGCCCATGACCACATAAATCTCTCCTCAACTCGGGCGCTACTGTGCCAACAACTCAGGGGATTACACGCCTAACCGGGCGTGTTCAATTCTACTTCACAAATATACTACACAAGTCTCACATCAGATCCTTTGTAAATCTGATTCAATTCTATCAATCTTCTATCCTCATATAATATACTCAAGTATAACTACTACAACATGTAATACCCAATTACAATAGGGGGACATAGATCATTACCTCGATAAGCCCAAAATTATCCAAGATTATAAGTCGATCCTGAGCAACGTTTAGCTCCAACTCCTTACGCTCCAACCCGCTCCAAGCGACCCTTAGAAGTTTCTAAACAACTTCTCTTAACACTTTAACCAAGCTAGGAAGATTTTTCTAGGGTTTCACTTTGCGACTATTGGAATAAAGTAGTATTTTCGGGCTCCTAGTATTGAAATAACTTGGAATACAACTAGGGATACTAGGCTAAGGTATTTGTGATAATACAATAATACTCAAAGTATTTTCTACACAAGTGGGGGAGGGGGGACGAAACAACTACAAAGGGGAGGGGAGTATTTTGCCTTGGAAGCTTAAGTGTGGGATGAAAATAAGTCTTCAACTTAAGGGGGTATTTATAGAGAATTCAAGGGTCAAGATTAATTCAAGTGGGTGGTCAAGATTGGGCCATGTGTGTCTGGGTCCCACCACACCACATGGCCAACGATTTCAAGCTCCAAGTGTAGTGGCCATTTGGCGAGGGACAGTGGCTAGCGACATCTCCACTCGGCAGGTGACACATGGGGTGACACGTGTTGCCCCAGGCTTCGTCCAAAATATTTCGTCTTAGAAAATATCCAAAATACCGAAAATCTCAAAAACAAAGTGGGCCCTACAAAGCAGTAAATTTCTCAGTGGGCCCACGTGACCATTTCCGAAAATAAAATCTCATATTTATAATATAATCCAAGAAGCCCAAATACCAAATCTGGGAATCCAATTCCCATTAACGAACCTTTTTCCTTCACAAAAACCGGAAACTTTTCCGTCGAAAAATCACATCTTTCTTCCTTTCCAATTTTTCTGTCGTATTCTCGTACGTACGTCCTCACATACATACCCTGGAACTACGGGGTATAACATTCTTCCCCCCTTAGAAACATTCGTCCCGAATGTTCCTTCTAAGTCTCCAAACGTACTTGCGTCGGTATAGTCTCCACTACTACACTTACAAAACCGATCATGCCACCAATGGCCAGAATATAACATGTGCGCAAAACTCAATCCAAGCCAACGAGGAATCACCCCTATCATCACAAAAAGCTCCCACCTAAGGTCTAAAGGATACTCCCTTCGCACCTTCACTTCACAAAAGAAAGGATCACTTCCGTTCTCATAACACATGTTCGCTTCTTCTCTTACTCGTCGTACCCTTCTCGTGCACCTGAACTCTTTCTACTACACGTACCACACCTTCCATGTCCCCATACTTACCTTTTCAACTACCCATGTTTTCTAACTCACCAATAACACAACGCTATCCGTACATAGCACACAATAATAAGATCATCATATCAAGCATACTAATCTCTAGAGGGTTAAGGATATACCTGTATCTACCGCTTCACTCTAATCATAGGACTGCCCTGCAGCGCATGGTATGAAGGTGATGAACCAGCCATAGATCCTGAAGGCCGAGTCTCTACATCCGCGCTACCTCTGGTCGGACAATTTCTCGCAAAATGGCCCTGCTGGCCGCATGTAAAGCAACATCCCGAACCAGCACGACACTCCCCCTTATGAATTCTACCGCAACGGCCACACTGAGGTAAGGGTGGCCTCATCTGGTCAACACCACTATTCCCCCGAAAACCTGAACCCTTGGAGCCCTGACCTGCTCCTGAATACTCTGGATGCCCTGAAGACTGTGGAGGACCGCTCTGTACTGGCGGAGGCGCATAAATAGTCTGCTGCTGAGACGGTCCGCCTCGAAAGTCGCCAAAAGACCCTGCTGTTCTAGCCCTCTTCTGCTGATCCCGGTCAATCCGTCGACCTCTCCGCTCCTCACACCCAAGTGAGTAAGCCTGCATGCGGGCAATGTCCATGCCCGGCTGAAGAGCTACACCCGAGCAAGCCTCTGCCAAGTAGTCATCGAGTCCCGTGACGTAGCGGTGCACTCTGTCCTCCATATTTGCCACTAACGCCGGGACATATCGGGCCAACGAGTCGAACTCCACGTTGTACTCCCGAATGCGCGTCTGCCCCGCCAACATCAAAAATCTGTCGGCGAGCCCTCTCATCCGTGAGGCAAGAAATGTGCAAAAATGCCCACGAGAACTCGTCCCATACGGTGAGCGCATGCTCCCGGGGCGGTTCCATGAATCAAACTAGTCATCGCGGTATCACGCGGCCGATGTGAACCCAATACCACCGACTACGCCTCGAGGCCTTGATCGCATCACGCGACCGACCGGGTCACGGCGGTGCCCTACACGGGCACCTGTTGGTATACATCAGAGAATAGCAGCGGAACATACACAACATAAACACATGTGTAACAATAAAACATCCCAGGCTAGCTTATAAGGCCGCCTTCCAATATATATAACAAAATCAAAAGTACAACATCAGTTCTTACAGCCCAACCACATATGTGAATACAGACCTCTAGGAATAGTAATGGCGTGGCGGGGCGGGCCGCCATACCACGAATGTACACAAAATCTACAACACGGGGAAAAGGCGTACCTAAAAGAGATGACCTCGGATAAATGGAGCTTACGGCGTCGATAAGTGATCCTAAGAATGTGGACCGCCACACCTTACCCTTTCTGCGGCATGACGCAGCCCAGAAGAAGTCGTTACCAATATGTACCAAGCATGTAAAGCGGAAAATACTGTAATTACATCATAAGTCTAAATCAAAGCCGGAGACATGTATGGTAGTCAAATTACAGTACTCTGTGCCTTACTAACAATGAGAGTAAAAAATAGGGGTGTACTTACAACGAAAAATAGGATTGAAATCCTACTCCTGGAACTATTTCACCCACATAGGTCCAGTGGACCCGCGTGAGGTATTCCTCGCATGAGACTATTTCACCCGCATAAGCCCTTACGGACTCGCATGAGGTATTCCTCGCATAGGCTGGACCCGCCGCGTGGGACTATTTCACCCGCGTAAGCCCTTACGGACTCGCGTGAGGTATTCCTCGCATCGTGGGTAGCAAATCCACGGAAATATGCAATGCCACAATCGGGAATGACCATGACGAATAATACATCACTAGCACACCGTCATTATCACACATAACATAAGCACCGCTTATCATACAATATATAAGCAAGTCAAGAAATCCCTTAACTTCTTACTATTCTTGTTTATATACACTCTCATTTTAGTTTACCTAAGGCACTAACATGTCTTTTATAAAAATCCGGGAATTTAACCCAAGTACTACGTACTTCTACTCCTTAAAACAAATGACTCTTTTTAATAGAAAACTTCCAAGATACTATTAATCTTAGTATCAAGTCCAAATTACATTTCAAGGTAAGCCACAACACCCTTAGAAATAAAGTTAAGTTTCTAAATCAAGTGACTCATTTTTTTATAAAACCTTAGGAAATTGATGCCTTAAAATCGAATTTCCTTCCATAATCAAGTCATTTATCTTTCCATAAAGTCAATATAACCAACTCCCCATAAAGTCGTTATATTCACTTTATGCCTTAGTCAAATACAATTTCCTATCCAAGGGACTTATACGTTTAAAACGAAACAAGTATCACATACTTTAAAACTCTTCAAGTCCCTTAACTTTAATAAAACTTTAAGACATCCTTAATATTTTCAAAGAAGTGAGTTAATCTCCTAACTCACCCGACTTTTCCTTTCATAAAGCTAGTAAAGAATGTCAAAGTCTTGTATATCTACCGTACTATATACGTGAAACTAGTCATGCTCAAAAGATAGGAAAAGTTCTACATACCTCGCCGGGTCAAACCACTTGCCAAGTACAAAGTCCCGCGTGATCGTCAACCTATAATATTCACAATACGTCCATTAACGCCTTACTTCAAACGTAGAATATTATAAGTGTCAAGTCGCTAAATCCTACGGAAAATCGGACAGCACCTCCTTTGTTTTTACTAACTTTGCCACCTTTTTCAAAGCCGAATACAATAACCAAACACGCCACATTTAAGGCAAAATCAAAGCAATTAATCAATAGGGGATTACACGCCTACTAGACGTGTAAAATTCCGTCCCACAAACGATAACAAACTAACACAAACGACAAGTCCAAATTCGGCCATATTGAGTTCAACAATACCAATTCTTATCCAATTTCCATTTCAATCCAAATTGGTAGCATACATGATATCAAGTCGCATTTGATTATAACAACCATAATCTTCAAGTAAGTAACATGCGACGATTTCAAATAAGCGACCAATTAGTAATCCAATTTTCAAGTGGCTTGTATTACATTTCGGATTTAAGCTACAAGAAATCCATAATACTTATAAACTTCAACATATCAACTTCATGCTAACAACATGTAGAGCTAACAACAACAATATAACATATAATCTTGTAACACCTTTAAAAGACAAGATTATACCTCAATGAACCTTAATCCAACTCCAATCCAAAGTCGCTCCTTAGTAGTTTAGAGCCTCTCCAAGACACTTCAATCCGCTTGTTGAGACCCTTAGAAAAACACCAATAAATAACCCTCAAATCTCCAAACAAAACCTTGAAAGACAACTAGGTTTTCGTTTTGCGACTAACCCGTAAACTATCTTTTTCCAAGATTTTTCTATTGAGATATGTTTACAATACACATAAGAACCTTGGTTTATAGTGTGGAGTTAAATGGACAAGAAACAATTTTTTTTCCTTTTCAAATGGATGGAACCCGAGAGCTTCTCCAATGAGTTCTTCAAATTCTTGTGAAATATGGCTAAGTATTGGCTCTCTCTTGCTACTAGTAGTATAATAAAGGGACATGGAGGGTTAAGATGTAACCAAATGGGTGGTTTAGATGAAGTCTTTCAAAATATCAAGACTAAATGACCTTTGACTTAGTCAACATTCTCATGCTCACAAGTTGCAAGAGTTGTCTTGCAACAAAGGTCCAATGACCCTCTTGCCCTTGCACAATTCGACCAAGGCATCACAAAAGGGGGGTGACACGTGTCGCCCGCCCATTCGTCAAAATAATACATTTTCCGACAATTCCATAATTTCCGATAAATTTTTACAAGTCTCAAATCTTAACACTTGTGAGTTCTTACTTATGTTCTTAAAACATGTCACGTAATTACTGGTGTAACATTCTTCCCCCCTTAGAAACATTCGTCCCCGAATGTTCTTTCGGAGTCAAACTTATAATTAGCGACATAGTTTCCTTACACAACCCCGACGTACCAAAAATGCCACACAATAGCATTCAAGCAAAAAGAATACTTCAATTAAAACTTGACAAGTAAGGGAAGATGAATTACCTGAAGGTATAGGAAATAAGTGAGGATACTTCCTCAACATGTCCTCCTCCGCTTTCCAAGTCATCTCCTCCCGGTTATCATTTCTCCACAGGACTTTGACGGAAGCTACATCCTCGTCCGATCGCTGACACAGCGATCGAGTATCGCTATGGGACTCTCATACGATAACCCCTCTGTCACCTGGACCTCACTAGTAGGAAAAACTCTCGCTGGATCTCCGATACACTTCCGCAATATAGAAACATGGAAGACCGGATGTACCGCCTCTAACTCTGATGGCAGATCCAACTCATAAGCAACATGACCCACTCTACGGACGATCTGGTAGGGCCCAATGTACCTTGGGCTGAGTTTCCCCTTCTTACCGAATCTCATCACACCCTTCATGGGTGACACCTTCAAGAAGACCCAATCGTCACGAAACTCCAAATGCCGACGCGATTATCCGCGTAGGACTTCGCCGACTGCGGGGCTGCTATCTCCACGGATAAGCTTCACCTTATCCACAGCCTGCTGTACCAAGTCTGGGCCAACTAACTGTACCTCGCCCACGTCGAACCAACCGATCGTCGACCTGCATTTCCGCCCATATAAAGCCTCGTATGGCGCCATATGTATACTGGAATGGTAGCTGTTATTATAAGCAAACTCCACGAGAGGCAAATGATCCTCCCAGCTACCCCTGAAGTCAATCACGCAGGCTCGCAGCATATCCTCAAGTGTCTGGATAGTACTCTGCCTGCCCGTCAGTCTGATGATGAAAAGCTGTACTGAGACTCACCTGTGTCCCTAAAGCCTTCTGGAAAGACCTCCAGAAGTTAGTCGTAAACTGGGCTCCTCTATCAGATATAATCGACACCGGAACACCGTGCAGCCTCACTATCTCTCGGATGTACAATCTGGCATAGTCCTCAGCCGAAAACGTCGTCCTGACTGGAAGGAAATGGGCTGATTTAAATCGACTGTCAACAATAACCCAAATAGAGTCGTACTTCCTCTGAGTACGAGGTAACCCTGTAACAAAGTCCATGTTGATCACTTCCCACTTCCAAGTCGGAATCTCAATAGCCTGCAATAATCCACTGGGCCTCTGGTGCTCGACCTTGACCTGCTGGCAATTGGGACACTGTGCAACAAAACCTGCCACGTCCCTCTTCAGGCCATCCCACCAATACAAACATCTGAGGTCATGGTACATCTTGGTCGACCCCGGATGAATAGAATAACGAGCACTGTGTGCCTCCCCCAGAATCTGCTGACGAAGCCCTGACACATCGGGAACACACAACCGGCCCTCAAATCTCAGCACCCCATCAGGCGCTACCTCGAATAGACTCTTCTCCTCCCGAAGAGCTGCATCTCGATACCGTACCAACACTGGGTCCTCAAACTGTCGCCTCTTCACCTCATCAATGATGGAAGACTCGACAACCTCACGAACCCGTACCCCACTATCATCGGTATCGATCAATCGAACCCCAAGGCTCGCTAACTGGTGGATCGGCGGACCGTATCTGTCTCTGCAGGTACCTCTGACAGGCTCCCCATCGATCTATGACTCAAGGCATCAACAACTACGTTGGCTTTCCCCGGATGGTATAGAATATCAACATCATAGTCTTTCAGCAACTCTAACCACCGTCTCTGTCTCAAGTTCGACTCCTACTGCTCGAAGATATCTTTGGAGGCTCTTGTGGTGTATAAATATCCACATGAACCCCATACAAATAATGTCTCCAAATCTTCAAGGCATGAATAACTGCAGCCAACTCTAAGTCATGGGTAGGGTAATTCCTCTCATGCTTCAGAATCGCCCAGGAATCATAGGCTATAACCTTTCCGTCTTTGCATCAAAACACACCTAGCCCGATGCGAGGCATCACAATAGATCACGTGCTGTCTAACCCCTCGGGAAGAGTAAGCGGGGTTGTAGTCAACCTCTCCTTCAAGAATGGAAACCGCTTCATGACCTCGTCCACTGGAACTTGGTGCGCTTTCGAGTCACCTAGTCAGCGGTCTTTGAAATCGAAGCAACCGCTCCACAAACTGCGATAATAACACGCGCCCATTAAGAAGCGCACCTCGGTCGGAGTAGTAGGTCTCGGCCAAGACTTGATCGCCTCAATCTTTGCCGTATCCGAACACCATCAGCCCCAATAATATGCCCCAGGAATGCCACTGAGGCCAACCAAAACTCACACTTGGAGAACTTGGCGAATAACTGTCGGATCCGGAGAACCCCAATCACCGTCGCCGAGTGATCTGCGTCGCTCTGTCGCGAATAAACCAGGATGTCATCGATGAATACTATCACAAATGTATCCAAAAACGGCTTGAACACCCGGTTCATCAAATCCATAAATACATTGGGCGTTGGTGAACCGAAAGACATAACCACGAACTCATAGTGCCCATAGGGTCACGAATGCAGTCTTTAGGATGTCTGCCTCTCGAACTCGAACCTGATGATAACCAGACCGCAGGTCTATCTTTGAGAAACACCTCGCACCCTGCAACTGGTCAAACAAATCATCAATCCTGGGGAGGGGGTACCTATTCTTGATGGTTACCTTATTCAGCTGCCTGTAATCAACACATACGTCTGGCGTCCCATCCTTCTTCTTCACGAACAAAACGGCGCTCCCAGGGAGATACACTAGGCTGATAAAGCCTTTCTCCGGAAATCTTTCACTAGTCCTTGACTCCCCCCAACTCGAGTGCCATCACGTATGGCGGAATGGAAATAGGTCGAGTGTCTGGCAACGTGTCAATACAAAACTCAATCTCCCTCTCAGGAGGGATACTCGGAAGATCATCTGGGAACACATTTGGAAACTCCCTAACCACTGTATCGATCAAGAACGCACCTCGGCCTGCGTATCAAGTACCGAACGGATGATAGATGTACCCTCGCACCATCTTTCTAGCCTTGAGGTAAGAAATAAACCTACCGCCGGCGTCTTTGTGTTGCCCCTCCACTCGATAACTGGCTCACCAGGAAACTGGAACCGAACCATCCTGCCCCTACAGTCAACGTTGGCATAACAAGAAGCCAACCAGTCCATACCCATAATGACATCAAAATCTGTCATCTCCAGCTCTATCAAGTCTGCAAGGGTCTGACGACTGTAAATATAAACCGGACAACCTCTGTACACCCGCTCAGCTAACACCGAATCTCCCATAGGCGTAGCTACCTCAAAAGGCTCTATCGACTCCGGCTCTATCCCGATTCTACCCGCAATAAGAGGGGACACATAGGACAATGTATAACCTGGATCTATCAAAGCATAAACATCACAGCCTGAAATCAGTAATGTACCTGTGACGACGTCAGGGGAAGCCTCCTGATCCTGGCGGCTGGCTAATGAATATATGCGGTTCTGAGGACCGCTAGAACTAGAACCACCACCTCGACCTCTACCGCGGCCTGCCTGTCCGTGAGTACCCTGCCCTCCGGGGCGCATAACCACAGAAGGAGAAGACCCGGCCAGAATCGATCCGTCGGCTGTGTTGTACCACCCATGCTGCCTCTAGACGGACAATCTCTCTTCAAATGGCCCAGTTGGCCACAAGAGTAACAACCTCCTGTAGGAACACGACACTCGCCTGGGTGAGATCTACCGCATCGAGCACACCGAGGTGTGGGTGGTCTCGATCGGCGAGGATCTCTGCCTCCCTGAAACCCCGAAGTCCTGGAGCCCTGACCTGCTCCTGAATGACCTTGCTGATCAGACCTCCTACCAGAAAACCATGACGGAGCACTCTGTGCTGGCTGGAAAGTGGACCCAGTCTGCTGCTAAAGCTGTCCGCCTCGAGAACTGCCCTGAGACCCTGATGTCCTGGCCCTCTTGGGCTGGCCTGCGTCAATCTGGTCCTCCCTCTCTCTATCCTCTATCCCCTGTGCATAGGCCTGCATTCTAGCAATGTCCATACCGGGCAGAAGAGCCACCCCCAAGCATGCTGTAATCATATGACGGTCTAGCCCCATCATATATCGATGAACTCTATCCGCCATGTCAGCTACAATAGTGTGCGCATACCTGGCCAAAGAGTCAAACTCCAGGCTGTACTCCCTAACAGTCCTCCCGTTCTACCTCAAGGTCAAGAATCTGTCTACCCGGGCTCTCCTCATCTCGGGGGCAAAAAGTGATCCATGAAAGCCTCTGTAAACTCCTCCAAAATAGCTGGAAGGGCATCATCACCTCTCGAAAGCAACCACGACTCAAACCAGTTCAACGCAATATCGCGCAACCGGTAAGAGGCTAGTGTAACAGACTCTGTCTCTGAAGCCCTAAGAACCTGCAGGGTCCGCTGTAGCTGCCGAATGAACTGATGCGGATCCTCATCAGACCTCGAACCATAAAACTCAGGTGGATGACATCCCAGAAAATCCCTAATCCGCAAACTGTCGGCTCTAGGGTGGGTTGCCTGCTCACATGTCGCTTGCCCGACTACTATCTTGGTCAATAATCGACCGCTCCCGTAGTCTCTATACTCGGCCTGGTGCGGGCTCGAGGCTCGTGCGGAACCTCTGGAGCTCGCCACTATCGGCTCTCTAACACCGGCGTGGTGAACTCGCCGACCGCCTCTTACCTCGTGCATAGTGCGTACGAGCAGTGTAACCCTCTGAGTGCTAGCGCCTCTGCTGCTTTGCCTTGCCTTCGGGCCTGGTACTTCCGTGGAGGCATATACATTTCATAAGACTAGGTTGAGAGGATTCAACCTAATAGGGCGATTCTCTTGCACGATCTCAGAGAGAGAAGAATGAAACCAATCCTAAATGTCCTGCTGACCTCACGATTATAGATGTGGTGCACAACACCGATAATCAAGACTCCACTAGACACGATGCGTAGACACTTTCCGAGGACTAAGCGCTCACGATACCACTTTTGTCACGACCCGAGCCGGGTCTGGCGTGCCTACCCGGGCACCTGTTGTATACATCAGAGAATAGCAGCGGAACATACACAACATAAACACATGTGTAACAATAAAACATCCCAGGCTAGCTTATAAGGCCGCCTTCCAATATATATAACAAAATCAAAAGTACAACATCAGTTCTTACAGCCCAACCACATATGTGAATACAGACCTCTAGGAATAGTAACTGTGGCGGGACAGGGCCCCGCCATACCCCTGAATGTACACAAAATCTACAACACCAGGGAAAAGACTGTACCCAAAAGAGACAAGCCTCCGGATAAATGGAGCTTCTGACGTCTGATAAGTGATCCTAAGAATGTGGACCCGCCACCTGCTTACCCTTTCCTGCGGCATGAACGCAGCCCCCGAGGAAGGGGGTCAGTACACAATATGTACCAAGTATGTAAAGCGGAAAATATGAATTACATCATAAGTCTAAATCAAAGCGGAGACATGTATGGTAGTCAAATTACGATGCTACTGCCTTACTAACAATGAGAGTAAAAAATAGGGGTGTACTTACAACGAAAAATAGGATTGAAATCCTACTCCTGGAACTATTTCACCCACATAGGTCCAGTGGACCCGCGTGAGGTATTCCTCGCATGGGACTATTTCACCCGCATAAGTGATCGGTGTATTTTATATACACCTTTTGAGTCAGTCTAGTTAGTCTTTTGTCCCGTTTTGTACATACAAAGTGTCGTATTAGGATAGATTTTCTTTCTTTTGAGTCAAAGTGGCTAAAGTGGCCAAATGGCGGAAAAAGGAATGAAGAGAGGTAAAAAGAGGAGGTACTAGAGCTGAAAACGGAGAAAGTGGCAAACGAGGCTGAAATCGGACTGCGCGGCCTCCTGCCGATCGAAGCGAGCGCGGCGCTATTATTCGTAGAAGGCTGCGGGAGTTGCAGCGCCATGGCTCTCGAGCAGCGAATATCGGCGCGACGCCAAAACACCCGGTATTGCGAACTTTGGCGCGCGCCTATCCATGCAGCGCGCGCAGCGGAAAAATTAGGTCTTTTGACGGATTTTTGGGCCAGGCCTGCAGGGAAAAGAGGGGAGACGTTTTAAACCTATAAAAGGAGAACCCCAGGCAGTTTTCAAGGGTTCCCTTTCTTGCCAAACACAAGGTTCTCTTGCCTAGGAGATTGGAGACCTAAACATTAGTAATTTTCTTTTCTTTTTCTTTATTTATTTCAGTTTTTGCATGATGAACTTTGAATTAGTTCTTGTCATATTCATGGCTAGGAACTAATTCTCTTATAGGGCTTTCTATGTTGAATTCTTGAACCTTATGTTATAAAGTAATACATGCTTATGGTTATTATTCTTATTGAGAGATCTATCCAATAATTGAGTTGAATTCTTGGTAGCTAATTGACAACTAGTTATCACTATATGATTTCTAATCAGTTACGAAAAGGAGGATTGTGAATATCTTGTAAGTTGGGTAGCGATCTTGAATTGGGGATGAAAATATCTCAATTAGATTTGTAAGCGTTGATGAGAGGCTTAACAACCCTAATTTTGCGCATTGTGCGTGACGATCAACTAGGTTTTTGTGCTTAATCCTCCTATAGCGTTACCACTTATCGTGAAAGTTAGGTAAGGAACAATACTGGGGTTGAGTGTTTATATAACCCTAACGGGAGTATAAAACGATTTCGTAAACCTGCTTTCTCCAAAAGAAGAATACCATAAGTAATGCATTAGTAAGTAACATAAGCGGATAGTAAGGATACATAGAAGCCCTATTCTCATCACATCTGAAGTAATTCTTTATATTTACTTGTCTTTAATAATTCTTAGTTATAAACAAAACAATCAATCATTAATTCACCAAATAGATACTAGAAAATAGATAATTGGTACTTGAACCCTAATCCTAGAGGACGATATTCGGTCTTATCTAAGACTATACTACTTGATACGATAACGTGCACTTGCGTTTAAAGTGTGTGCATATTACGCGCATCAAGTTTTTGGCGCCGTTGCCGGGGATTAGGCAATAGTTCAATATCAAATTTATCTATTTTTAATTTCTAATTTGGTTTTATGTATAGTTTTTTTTAATTTTGTTTATTTTATGTATTTATTGTGTGAAAACAAGGGTGCCGTGATTCTTTGTTGGTTTTGATGCATCTCAGGGATCCTGAAGATATGGATTTCTACTGTCAATATGATCGAGCTCCAACCATAGAGGAAGAGAGGGAGGAATTACGAGAAACTCTACTCAGTCTCACGAGGTCCCAAACTCGGTTCATGGACGAAATGAGGTTGGGTATAAAGAAGTTGGAAACGCAAATAGCAGAACTCGCGATCATATTCAACAGCGAACAGCAAATTGAGGAGCCTGAATCACACCCAACTATTGAGGAATTTGGTGAGATAGCTGGTGTAGAGAAGGAAAAGATTGCAGAAATCCAATTATTCACCTTCTTGGATTATGTGGAAATTCTTTTTCATGCACCTATCACAGAAGAAACACCACTAGCTATCACGAATGACTCCCAATTAGGAATTGCATACCATCAAGGGCAACCCCCAGAGTCAAGAGATGTAGAGAATTTCACGGTTTCCTACAAAATAAGAAGCCTAAAAGACAAACTCATCTTGTGTGCTTGGGGGATACTTGTATGTTTAAGGCCCCTGTTTGAACAAATAGTTATACGGAAATGAGACCTATAGCAATAAATCGTGGATTGCAAGCGGTTCGAAGTATCCATGGGCACTCGAGAAAGGTTAATTGCGTCAGGCTAAAGAGCGTAAAGAGCGCTTGTTGGGAGGCAACCCAACGTTTTCAATTATGTTATTTTAATTTACATCTTTAGTTTATTTTATTTTGTCTAGAACAATCTCACGGTCATGGGGTCTTGTGTTTGAGCCGTGATTGATAGTCTGAGGAATGGCAAGGCGAAAAAGCGAAGAAAGTCGATTTCGAAAAAGCGGGTAGCGCGCGCCTGTAGGCTGCGCGGCTAAAAGAGTGAACAGCGCAGAAATTTAGCGCCGCAGCGCCAGAAGCGGCGCGGCTCGAAAGTCCCGAAGGCCTTGAGATGTTTAGCGCCATGGCTAGCGAACATGGCCGGCGGGAATCCAGAAATTTAAAACGCCTAAAAGCGGACCCCGCCCCAGACGGAGAGCACCACCACAGCAGAGGCGCCATGGATGAAGATGAGCACGAAATAGGGGCTCAATATGAGGCGAGACCCACCACCAACCACAAGCGAGAACCTTCAGAGCCCACAATGGGGCAATTGTACCAACACGAGAAGGAGATGATGCAGACGCGCAACCAGTAATACAAGGATGACAAGAAACAAGGCAACAAATCGACGAGTGAGTGCCTTGTTCAACCAACGGTCGATCATTATCCACCGCCACCACCACCATTTTAACCAAAGTTTGTAAGTGTCTTATTTTCTTTCGTCTTTGAGTCTACACACATTGGGGACAATGTGTGATTTAAGTTTGGGGGTGTGTTTTTGTGTTTTAGTTTTTATTTGTGTGTCATGTTATGTTTTATTTAAATTTTTTTTTTTTTTTTATTTGTTTTATGTTTATTTTGAGTCACAAAAATTTTTTCTTTCTTGAGTCATAATTGCCTGTCAAAGATCATGTATGCTGTAGTTGCTAGAAACACCTAGTGAAGTAATATGGAATAATGTAAAGGAATTGAAGCAACTAATCTAAACACTTAGGTTAGATATGCCAAAAGCTCACAAAATCTGTCTATTTGGAGTTTCTTGCTTGAGTTATGCATGCTAAATGATAAATGCTTATGTGTTATGAGTGCTTGCTATTTGAGGCGAAATAGTTAGGATATGCATGTTAGGGAGATGACTCAGGCATTTCTTTGATAGCCAATTCTTACCATTCTTTTCTATCCCGTACTTTAAAAATATCCCTAGTCAGCCCCATTGAGCCTAAATTTGAAACTTCTTCTTTGACACCCCATATTCCCACAAAATTGTGCCATAAGTGAAAATATGAAATAGTGGAGTACATTGTGTTAAAAGAAGAAACAAAAGAGTGAACAAGTTTGAGGCACCCTAATGGAAAAGTAATAAGAAAGAGGCAAAAGCCTAAGTTTGGGGGTGCCTATTTGTATAATACACTTCACTCTCCCAAAACAAAAGAGGGGAATGATAGAATTGAAGTGAAGGAAAGAATCAAAAGAAAAAGGAAAAATTGAAAAGCCAAAGAGCTTATGGTACAGAAAAATGAGTCTAAATGCATATCTTTACCAACTCCTACCTAAGCCTACATTCTGACCCTCAAAGTCACGAAGAGCTCTTTTATGCATATCCAGAATTAGTGGAGAATAGCAAGTAAGCATGCCATAGGAATTCTTGAATTTATATGCATGATTTAGTATATTGACTTCCATTAAGCATGATGAATATGAGTTTGCGAAATATTTAGCTTCATGTGTTTAGTGTCTTTGAAAATTTCATGCTATATGTTCTGCGTATTATTACGCTAACCTTCATGTTTTTTTCTAGTTAACATTTATGCAAAGAAAAGTGATTAATGAGAGAGTCCTTTATTTTTCATTCTTTTGAGTCTTTTATTGTATTTCTTTCTATCTTTGCTCGAGGGCGAGCAAAGGTTAAGTTTGGGGTATTTGATCGGTGTATTTTATATACACCTTTTGAGTCAGTCTAGTTAGTCTTTTGTCCCGTTTTGTACATACAAAGTGTCGTATTAGGATAGATTTTCTTTCTTTTGAGTCAAAGTGGCTAAAGTGGCCAAATGGCGGAAAAGGAGCGAAAAGAGGGAAAAAGAGGAGAGTACTAGAGTCGCGGAGAAAGTGGCAAACGAGTGAAATCCGGACTGCGCATGGCCTCCTGCTGATCGAAGCGGGGCGCGGCGCTATTATTGAGAAGGCTGCAGGAGTTGCAGCGCATGGCGCCATCTGCGAGGGCAGCGGCGACGCGGAAAAATTAGGTCTTTGACGGATTTTTGGGCCAGCTGCAGGGAAAAGAGGGGAGACGTTTTAAACCTATAAAAGGAGAACCCTAGGCAGTTTTCAAGGGTTCCCTTTCTTGCCAAACACAAGGTTTTCTTGCCTAGGAGATTGGAGACCTAAACATTAGTAATTTTCTTTTCTTTTTCTTTATTTATTTCAGTTTTTGCATGATGAACTTTGAATTAGTTCTTGTCATATTCATGGCTAGGAACTAATTCTCTTATAGGGCTTTCTATGTTGAATTCTTGAACCTTATGTTATAAAGTAATACATGCTTATGGTTATTATTCTTATTGAGAGATCTATCCAATAATTGAGTTGAATTCTTGGTAGCTAATTGACAACTAGTTATCACTATATGATTTCTAATCAGATTCTGAAAAGGAGGGATTGTGAATATGCTGTAAGTTGGGTAGACAGTCTTGAATTGGGGATGAAAATACCTCAATTAGATTTGTAGCGTTGATGAGAGGTTTAACAACCCTAATTTTGCGCATTATGCGTGACGGTCAACTAGGTTTTTGTGCTTAATCCTCCTATAGCGTTACCCTTATCAGCGAAAGTTAGGTAAGGAACAATACTGGGGTTGAGTGTTTATATAACCCTAACGGGAGTATAAAACGATTTAAATAAACTGCTTTCTCCAAAAGAAGAATACCATAAGTAATGCATTAGTAAGTAACATAAGCGGATAGTAAGGATACATAGAAGCCCTATTCTCATCACATCTGAAGTAATTCTTTATATTTACTTGTCTTTAATAATTCTTAGTTATAAACAAAACAATCAATCATTAATTCACCAAATAGATACTAGAAAATAGATAATTGGTACTTGAACCCTAATCCTAGAGGACGATATTCGGTCTTATCTAAGACTATACTACTTGATACGATAACGTGCACTTGCGTTTAAAGTGTGTGCATATTACGCGCATCAATAAGCCCTTACGGACTCGCATGAGGTATTCCTCGCATAGGCTGGACCCGCCCGCATGGGACTATTTCACCCGCATAAGCCCTTACAGACTCGCATGAGGTATTCCTCGCATCGTGGGTAGCAAATCCACGGAAATATGCAATGCCACAATCCCGGAATGACCCATGCGAATAATACATCACTAGCACAAATCCGGCTATCACACATAACATAAGCACTACCGGCTTATCATACAATATATAAGCAAGTCAAGAAATCCCTTAACTTCTTACTATTCTTGTTTATATACACTCTCATTTTAGTTTACCTAAGGCACTAACATGTCTTTTATAAAAATCCGGGAATTTAACCCAAGTACTACGTACTTCTACTCCTTAAAACAAATGACTCTTTTAATAGAAAACTTCCAAGATACTATTAATCTTAGTATCAAGTCCAAATTACATTTCAAGGTAAGCCACAACACCCTTAGAAATAAAGTTAAGTTTCTAAATCAAGTGACTCATTTTCTTATAAAACCTTAGGCAATTGATGCCTTAAAATCGAATTTCCTTCCATAATCAAGTCATTTATCTTTCCATAAAGTCAATATAACCAACTCCCCATAAAGTCGTTATATTCACTTTATGCCTTAGTCAAATACAATTTCCTATCCAAGGGACTTATACGTTTAAAACGAAACAAGTATCACATACTTTAAAACTCTTCAAGTCCCTTAACTTTAATAAAACTTTAAGACATCCTTAATATTTTCAAAGAAGTGAGTTAATCTCCTAACTCACCCGACTTTTCCTTTCATAAAGCTAGTAAAGAATGTCAAAGTCTTGTATATCTACCGTACTATATACGTGAAACTAGTCATGCTCAAAAGATAGGAAAAGTTCTACATACCTCGGGTCAAACCACTTGCCAAGTACAAAGTCCCGCCCGTAGTACGTCAACCTATAATATTCACAATACGTCCATTAACGCCTTACTTCAAACGTAGAATATTATAAGTGTCAAGTCGCTAAATCCTACGGAAAATCGGACAGCACCTCCTTTGTTTTTACTAACTTTGCCACCTTTTTCAAGGCCGAATACAATAACCAAACACGCCACATTTAAGGCACAATCAAAGCAATTAATCAATAGGGGATTACACGCCTACTAGACGTGTAAAATTCCGCCCCACAAACGATAACAAACTAACACAAACTACAAGTCCAAATTCGGCCATATTGAGTTCAACAATACCAATTCTTATCCCATTTCCATTTCAATCCAAATTGGTAGCATACATGATATCAAGTCGCATTTGATTATAACAACCATAATCTTCAAGTAAGTAACATGCGACGATTTCAAATAAGCGACCAATTAGTAATCCAATTTTCAAGTGGCTTGTATTACATTTCGGATTTAAGCTACAAGCAACCCATAATACTTATAAACTTCAACATATCAACTTCATGCTAACAACATGTAGAGCTAACAACAACAATATAACATATAATCTTGTAACACCTTTAAAAGACAAGATTATACCTCAATGAACCTTAATCCAACTCCAATCCGAAGTCGCTCCTTAGTAGTTTAGAGCCTCTCCAAGACACTTCAATCCGCTTGTTGAGACCCTTAGAAAAACACCAACAAATAACCCTCAAATCTCCAAACAAAACCTAGAAAGACAACTAGGTTTTCGTTTTGCGACTAACCCGTAAACTATCTTTTTCCAAGATTTTTCTATTGAGATATGTTTACAATACACATAAGAACCTTGGTTTAAAGTATGGAGTTAAATGGACAAGAAACAAATTTTTTTTCTTTTTCAAATGGATGGAACCCGAGAGCTTCTCCAATGAGTTCTTCAAATTCTTGTGAAATATGGCTAAGTGTTGGATCTCTCTTGCAACTAGTAGTATAATAAAGCGACATGGAGGGTTAAGATGTAACCAAATGGGTGGTTTAGATGAAGTCTTTCAAAATATCAAGACTAAATGACCTTTGACTTAGTCAACATTCTCATGCTCACAAGTTGCAAGACTTGTCTTGCAACAAAGGTCCAATGACCCTCTTGCCCTTGCACAATTCGACCAAGGCATCACAAAAGGGGGGTGACACGTGTCACCCGCCCATTCGTCAAAATAATACATTTTCCGACAATTCCATAATTTCCGATAAATTTTTACAAGTCTCAAATATTAACACTTGTGAGTTCTTACTTACGTTCTTAAAACATGTCCTGTAATTACGGGGTGTAACAATCACTCTCATGATCCGCTGTAACTTTCGGATAAACTCCTGAGGGTCATCCTCAGCTCTCGATCCATAGAACACTGGTGGACTGCAACTTAAGAAGTCCCGAAGTCTCCAACTATCGGCCTTGGGGTGCACTACTGGTACCACCGGATCCCGTCTGTCCTCAAGTCTCTCCATAAACCTAACTAGTAACTGGGCCATCTCCTTGCAACCCATATCCTCCGTTCCTGGCCGTAGGACTGGAGGCTCAGATATCGTGGCCTCAGTAGCTACTGCTGCTGCACTAAACTCTGCTGGGGCTGGCGGCATCGTAGAATCCGCCGTCTGTAGCACCACCTCGGGTAAAAACTGGGCCTCTGCCCTGGTCACCCTCCGTTGAACCAGCGGAGGATGATGCAGAGTTTTGAAATAATGATACAAGGTCAACAGGACCTGAGGCAAGGACAACAAGAAATAAGGCAGGAGCAACAACAGTTGAACCTGAGATTTGATGAGATGAATTCCTTATTCAACCAGTGGTCCATGAATTATCCGCCGCCACCGCCACCATTTTAAACCAAGTTTGTAAGTTGTCCCGTCTTTCTTGTATTTTTGAGTCTTGCACACATTAGGGACAATGTGTGATTTAAGTTTGGGGGGGAGTTCTTAGTTATTTTTGATATGTTTTCTGAGTCTTTTTGTGTTATTTTCTATCTTTATTTGTGTCAATTTTTTTTTATGATCATGCATGTTGTAGTTACTTGAAACGTCTAGTGAAGTAAAGTTGAATAATGTAATGGAATTAGAAGCAACCATATGAACACTTAGGTTAGATATGCCAAAAATTCATGAAGTCAAACTATTTGGGGTATCTTGCTTGATTTATGCATTGTTAGTGATTAAACTTATGTGTCTGCTTGCTTGCTATTTGAGGTGAAATAGTTAGGATATGCATGTTAGGGATATGACTCAGACATTTCTTTGTTAGCCCTTTCTTACCATTTTTTCACCTATCCCTAACATTCAAATTGTATCCCTAGTCAGCCCCTTTGAGCCTAAAAATAAGATCTTTTCTTTGACACCCTATAATTCCATACTTGTGCCATAAGTGAAGAAATTGAGTTGTTTGGAATATAAAGTGTTGAAAAAGAAACAAAAGAGAGTGAACAATTTTGATGCACCCCAATGAAAAATAATAATAAATAGGAAAAAGCCTAAGTTTGGGGGTGTCTGCTATTCATAATACACCTCATTCTCTCAAAACAAAAGAGGGGAAATATAGGTATGAGGTGAAAAAGAGAATCAAAAGAAAAGGGAAGAATCGAAAGCAAAAAGAACTTATGGTACGTAAGTTGAGCCTAAATGCCTATTTTTACCTACCTCTGCCTAAGCCTACATTACAACCCTGAAAAGCCTTGAAGATCTCTAATGTGTGCATCCATGATTAGTGGAGAATAGCAAGTAAACATGCCATAGGATTTTGAAATTAACATGCATAGTTAGGTATTCTTACTTCCATTGAGCATGGTTAAATTGAATTTGCGAAATATCTGACTTGATGTGTTTAGAATGCTAAAAATTCATGCTATATGTTCCTGCATATTATTCTACTAACCTTCATGCTTTTCTAAGTAACAATGATGCAACAAATTGATCAATGTCTTTGAGTCATTTTATTTTATTTTCTTTTCTTTCGTGTCTTTATTTCTATTTTTTATCTTTACTCGAGGGCGAGCAAAGGTTAAGTTTGAGGGTGTTTGATCGGTGTATTTTATATACACCTTTTGAGTCATTTTTAGTTAGTCTTTTGCCCATTTTTGTACAAATATGTGTCATGTTAGGATATATTTTCTTTCTTTTGAGTCACAATGGATTAAAGGGGCACATTGGTGAGAAGGGGCGAAAAGAGGGCAGAAACAGAGGTTTCAGAGCTCAAAAGCTGAGAAGTTGGCAAACCGGGCGAGAAACAGGGCGGCGCCCAACAAGCAGAGAGCCGCAGAAGTTTCGGCGCCGTGGCGCCGGTTGCAGGGTCGAAGCGCCAACGCGGGAAATTGGACAAATCCGAATAGGATTGGGCCAAAGCCAAGAAGGAAAAGGTTTTCACGTTTTGGATGTTATAAAAGGACCTTTTAGGTCAGATTTGAAAGAGTTCCACACTTTACAACTCATCACAACTTGGAGATCAAGATTGGAGACTTACTTTTAAGTAATTTCTTGTTCTTTATTTTATTTCCTTTCTAGTATATGTTGGATAATAGTTTAGTTCTTGGCATGTCTATGGCTAGAACTAACTTAATTTAGGGCTTTCCATGTCGAATCACTTGAACCTCGTTCTTATGAATTATGCATGTTTTGGTTTCTTCTTATTATTGTTGAGATTTATTCAATAATTGTTTTGATTGCTTGGTAATTAATTGATCACTAATTATCATAACTTATATGATTTCTAATCGAAAGCCGAAAGGGGAGATTGTGAATATGCTATAGTTGAATAAACATAGGTTTAAATCGTGGACGAAAGTACTCCGATACTTGTGTAGCTTAATAGGTTATTGGTCTTAATCCTCATTTGTAGTCAATCTTGTCATCGAAAGATAGAAGGGTTCTACATTGGGGTTGAGTGTTTATATTACCTTAACAGGAGTATAAAACGACTTAGTTAACATGTTATCTCAAAATAGAAGAAGAACCATAATTATTTGCATTAACGAGTAAAGAGAGCGGATAGTTGAGGAGATTTGAAAGCCCTATTTCCACCATATCTGAAGTAAAATAAAGTAAATTAGTTAGCATCTATAATCATAGCTATAAACAATTCATCAAATTATCGTTTACCAAATAGATACTACAGAATAGAGGTTGATAATTGGACACTAATCCCTGAGGACGATAACTCGGTCTTCTATACTATATTACTTGTCACGACATGTGCACTTGCGTTTAGTATGTGCATAAATCGCGCATCACTGTGGTTTTTCCGAGTCATCAATTTTCGACCTTTTTCTACCTTGGGACCTCCTTTTATGCCTACTTTTCGCTCATTTTTGCCATTTTACCTTTTTGAACCGCTGTGACTCAAAAGAAATAAAAACAACTCTAAAACTGTACTAGACGCAACGAAAATGAGTAAAATACTAATAGAAAATGACTCTAAATAGGTATATGAAATATGCCTAATAAACCCCCAAACTTAAACTTTGCTCACCCTCGAGCAAAGAAGAAAACAAAACAAAGAAATAAAATCAAAAAGACTCAAAGACTCACGTCAAGCAGTTGCAAAATGTCACTTAGAAACACATGAACGTTAGTTAGGACAATATGTAGGAATAGATGTAGCATGCATTGAACAATCTAGAATTTCAAGTTAGATATTTCGCAGATTCATTTCAGTCACAATCACTAGAAGCATGAATATCTAACCTATGCATGTCAATGTCATTGCATTTGTTTTCAAGGTACTATAGAATGTTTACTTGTTATTCTCCACTAATCATGGACATACATACTAGGGATCATCAGGACTTTTCATGGTTGTAATGTAGGATTAGGCGGGGGTAGGTAAAAAATAGGCATTTAGGCTCAAATTACATACCATAAGTGCTTTTCATTCAACTTGTTTCTCTTCCTTGCTATATTCTTTTTAGTTCATACACATTACTCCCTTTTCTCTTTTTGTTGAGAGCGCAACATACACATTTGCATTGGCACCCCCAAACTTAAGCTTTTACATATTTTAATTGGGGTGCATAATTTATTTTTGCTCTCTTTTGTATTACTTTTTCACTTTCTTTTTCCTCCGTATCATCAGTTATTGCTTATGACACATGAGGGAATTGGGGTTTCAAAGAAATAGCTTTTCATTTTAGGCTCAAAGGGCTGCATTGAACAGCAAGGAGAAGATGTAGAACTAGAAACTACGGATGAAGTTCCCTTCATTGAAACTTGGGGATATTGTCTTATAGGCTGCTTCACGGGTCCTTTCCCGAGAAGAGAGGCATTGAATTCTATTGTTAAGGGGTAGGGATTGAAGTGTCGTATCATCTCATACGGCAAAGGATGGACAATCTTCAAATTCATGACGGAAGAGGAACACACGAATGTGCTTCATGGAGGCCCATACATGGTCTTTGGCAAAACTATGATGTTAAAACCCATTGATAAAGGAGTATTATTAACGGATGACTTATTCATGGATATCCCGATATGGGTCACTTTCCACGACATCCCCCTCTCGGTTTAGAGTGCAACAGGCCTTAGTAAGACAGCTTCGCGTGTGGGGAAACCACTATACACGGATCAATTTACTAAGGAAAGGTCTAAGATGAACTATGCAAGAGTCTTGGTGGAAGTCGATGTTAGTAAAGAGCCGGTCACAGAATTTGGTGTTAAACTTCCCGACAATCGAAGATACATCCAAAAGGTGAAATATGAGAACTACCCAGATTTTTGCTATCATTGCGCCTCTTTTGGCCACAACCATTTGAAGTGTAGGAAACTGATGCAAGACACCAACACTCAAGAAGAACGGAAAACCGACAACCCATTGGTACCACTGTTATACCCCGTATTTCCAGAGTATGTACGTGAGGGCGTACGTACAAAAGTTTAAGCCTTAAGTAGGCAAAGGGACGAAATTTGTTCACAACTAGCGAAAAGAATTGTTTTCCGACGAAACGTTTTCCGGACTTTGCGAAGGGAAAATTACGGTTGCAACATTTATAATTTTTGCGGATTTTTCCGAGAGATGAAATATTTTGGACCAACGAGAGGGCGACACTTGTCACCCTCAAGTGGACGGAAATTGTGGGCTTTCCTTGGCACGTTTTTGTCATTTATTTTGCCTAAAACATTTGGTCAATGTTTTGTAGATATTTTGTGTAGTAGATGAGCAAGTGGGACCCACACAACACTTGTCCAAATCTTCACCCTCCACTTGCCTTAATCTAGGCCATTGAGAGTCCTATAAATACCCCCCCCCCCCTTAGTTGAAGACTTCTTCATCCACAAATAATTTCTAAGTCTTGAAAATCCCTCTCTCACTTAGTGTAGCTCTCGTCCAAGAGCTCCTCCCTCGAGAAGGCCCTTGGCCGAAACAACCCCCCCCCTTCTTGAGTTGTTCTCGTGAAACACCCCCCCTTGGTAGAAAAGTATTCTCCAAGTATTGTTACTATTCCAAAATACCTTGGCCCAAATACCTTGTAGTATTCCAAGGTTACCCCTATACTAAAAGCCCGTAAATACTATTATACTTCCTTCACTACAAAACGAAACCCTAAGGAAAATCTTCATAATTGGTTGAAGTATTAAGAAGAAGTTGCGTAGAACTTCTAAGGGTTGTTTGGAGCGGTTGGAGCACCGAGTAGAGCTAAACGTTGCTCGGATCGACATTTAAACTTGGATAATTTTGGGCTTATCGAGGTAAATACTCTTGTCCTTCTATTGTAATTGGAAATTACATACTGTAGTTGTATAGAAATGAGTATAAGATATATAGAAGGATGGTATAAGAGGAGAATTAAATTGAAATCACATCAGAAGAATATTAAAAAAGAAGATTGAACTGTACTTACATAGGACTGTATTTATAGTAGACTTGTGTAGTTTAGCGGGTAGAGAAGTGCTGCCCGATTTTCCGTAGAATAGAGAACCCTCTGCTTAGAATATTCTACAGAGTAGTCTAGACGTTGATAGACGTATATGGCCTTTATAGGTTGAAAGTTCTGCGAGTAGCATGTTCTACTTGAAAGGTGGACAAGGCTAGCGGTTATAGCGATGAGCGTTTTGCTATTTGTCGATAATCGTCGCGAGGTATGTGATTCTTCCTATCCTCTTGAGCATGATATTTTAAAAGAATATATATAGTACGGTGGACGTACGGGTGTTAACTGAACGTGGTTTACTTCGATGTCTTTTGACTTAAGTTTTAAATAATAAAGAATCTTGAAGTATTTCAAAAGAATTAAGAATCGTTTTTGAAAGAAGGGTAATACTTGGTTTTGAAAGCTTAAGAGTTATACTAGCTTTATGGGAAGTTAGGTATAACGTCTTAAGAGAGATAAAAAGAATGGTTTATTGATCTTAAAAGATAAGAGACTTGACTTAATTGAATTGATATGAATTTTATTAAAAAGTGTGAAACCTCATTCGTGAGTAATGAGTATTTGGTCTTTAAAAGAATAATTTTTTACTGATTTCGGAAATGAGAATAAGTATCGAACGAACCACTGCAGCGTTAATAAAGGAAAATGTATTGACAATTAAGTAATTATATTTAAACCAGTAGAAACCTCCATCTGCATAGAAGCTAAGATAAGACAAGATTGTATTACATTTCCTAGATCATGGCTGCTTTAATAAGATTGTTATAAACAAGAATAACCTACTCACACATAAGGCATACGTTACTCAATCGTTTTAAAAGAGATTATGTTATTAAGTGATTAAGACTATGAACTACGAAACCTTTCGAAAATAAGAGACGTGAATATTTGAAATTAGGCAAACTTGAACTTTGGAAAAGAATGTTGTTGCTTGATTTTAAAAAGGAAAGTATGGAAGTTGTTTTGGTCTACTTAAAATGTTAGTCACTCTATTTTTTTAATACTACGGGTATCGGGTGACCGTTGTAAAATAAATGGATCCTTTAAAAAGAATTTAACGTATGTAGTACTTTGGGGTTAAAACCCGGACTTTGACATAAAATGAAAGTACCTTGAGTTGTGTGTAACTTGCCTATGTTTGCGTGTGATAGCCTTGTCGTGCTAGTGTTGTATTTCTATACCACCGCGTCTCTCAATGGAGGGCCGGTTGATTTGTTATGATCTTACTTGGACGTACCGGCAGTGACGGAGGATTCCACGGGTGCGCTCCTGTTGATAGCGTTATTCCATGGACTAGCTCTCCATGAGGTTTTACTGATTCGGCCTTGGTATCTGGTGGTTGGCTTTCGTACTTGCCCCGTCTCGTGGCTGATTCGGCCTTGGTACCTGGTAGTTAGCCTTCGCACTTGCCCCGTTCAGTTTAGTGGCGAAGTCTCGTGATGCGGCCTTGGTATCTGGTAGTTAGCCCTCGTACTTGCCCCGGTCAGCTACGTGACACGACTTTGGTATCTGGTAGTTGGCTTTCGTACTTGCCCCGTATCAGCTTCGTGGCGAAGTCTCGTGATACGGCCTTGGTATCTGGTAGTTAGCCCTCGTACTTGCCCCGGTCAGCTACGTGACACGGCTTTGGTATCTGGTAGTCGGCTTTCGTACTTGCCCCGTATCAGCTTCGTGGTTTGGTTGTATAGTATTGTTAGTACGACTTTGGTATCTGGTAGTTGGCTTTCGTACTTGCCCCGGTCAGTTGATGATGCGACTTTGGTATCTGGTAGTTAGCCTTCGTACTTGCCCCGTACGGTTTTATGACTCAGGTGGGACCTGGTGTTTATGTGTACTCCTTGGTGTTATTATATCATAGACTGCCGGCAGTGAGGAAGGTATTCCACGGGCATGATTGATGTTGAGGGCGTGAGACCCATAGTTATATTTGAGTGATGACCTTGAGGGCGTGAGTCCCTGACTTACGTGACTGCTTATTTATTGTGGACTGTAGTTTGGTTATCATACATGTCTCCTGCTTTATATAGACTACTATGATTTCATTTACGATTTTTTGATTCACATACTTGATACTGTTATCTTGACCTCCTTCGGCCAGTGCGTTCATGCCGCATGTAGAGGTACACCAGTTGTTGATCCTCATTCATAGGATCGCAGTTCAACGTGTGGGAAGCTCCGTTTCTCCGTAGGCTTATCTTTTGGTATAGTCCCCTGTCACTGTAGGTACTTGTACATTCAGGGGTATGGCGGGGCCCTGTCCCGTCCTGTTGTATAAAAACTCTTAGAGGTCTGTAGTACTGTTGTGGGCAGGGTTTGTAAGGATATAACTGTTCGGGTTCAAGTTTTATGTATATATACATGAAGAAAGGCGATATTTTCATGGATAAACTGTTCTCATTCTATAGTTGTTTCATGTCTTGTTTTTATATTCCGCTGATTACTCTGATGTATGACTACTTGGGTGCCCGGGTAAGGCACCAGTCACGGGTCCGGGATCGGGTCGTGACATAAGTGGTATCAGAGCAGTTAATCCTCGGAAAGTGTCTACAGACCGTGTCTAGTAGAGTCTTGATTATCGATGTGTTGTGCACCACATCTATAATCAGGAGGCTGCAAGACATTTAGGATTGGTTTCCATTCTTCTCATTCTGAGATCGTGCCTTAGAGCTGTGTTATAAGTTGGACCCCTCTGACGTATTTCGTTTTCACCAGTTATGCCTCCGCGCAAGGCGACCCGGGCCCAGATGGGCAAGGCAGCCGAGGGAGCTGCTAGTAGGATACAGAGGAGTATGAGGGCGCAGGCCCGGTCTTTACCTGAGATAGTGCTTCAAACGGCGAGTTTTGCGACGCCAAATTTCAAAGCGAGTTTAGAGCCACGCAGTGGCCGCTGAGACCACAAGACACGAGCCTCAGTCCCACACCGAGCAGAGGAGTTGGGGTACAAAGAGATGGCCCAGTTACTGGCCAGGATCGTGGCCAGACATGAGGATAAGCTGGATACAGCGATTCCGGTACCGGTAGTACCCGTAGTTCACCCGAGAGCGGATAGTTTGAGATCGCGACTTTACGAGTTGCGACCGCCGTGTTTTATGGATTGAGGCACGAGGATGATCCGCAGAGTTCATCAAGCGATTCTGACGGATCATGAGAGTGATCAAGGCTTCGGAGACTGAGTCAGTGGTCTTAGGTTTACATCGGCTGCGTGATACCGCAATCGACTGGTTTGATTCGTGGGAGCTGTCCCGGGGGGGAGCATGCACCACCAGCTATTTGGGACGATTTCTCGGAGGCATTTCTCAGCCACTTCTTGCCTCTGCAGATGAGGAGGGCACGGGCCGACAGATTTTTAATATTGAGGCAGGACGGGCGTACGGTTCGGGAGTACAATGTGGAGTTTGGCTCACTAGCTCAGCACGCCCGCGTTAATTCGCGACATGGGGACGAGTGCACCGCCACGCCACCGGCTTGATGACTACTTGGCGCAGAGGCTTGTTGGTGTAGCTCTTCACCGGCATGGACATTGCCCGCATGCAGGCTTATGCACTTGGGTGTGAGGAGCGGAGAGGTCGGCGGAATGGCCGGATCAGCGTAAGAGGCCGTGATGCAGGGTCTTTTGGCGACTTTCGAGGCGGACCGCCTCAGCAGCAGACTAGTTATGTACCTCCGCCAGTACAGAGTGGTCCTCCACAGTCTTCGGGACATTCGGGATATTCAGGAGCAGGTCAGGGCTCCCAGGTTTCAGATTTTCAGGGGAGTAGGAGTGCTCGCCGGATGAGGCCACCCTTGTCTCAGTGTGGCCGTTGTGGAAAAATTCATAAGGGTGAGTGTCGTACTAATTTGGGAGATTGTTATGCTTGCGGCCAACAGGGCCATTTGGCGAGAGACTGTCCGACCAGAGGTAGCACTGGTAGGATAGCACAGACTACGAGATCAGTTGCGGGTTCTTCACCTTCCATAGCTAGGCAGGATGTTCATACACCGGCAGGCCACGGCAGAGGTCGCGGTGGGAGTTCCCAGTTTAAGCGGTCCTTTGAACCACCTATTTTTCAGGTATATCCTTAACCCTCTAGAGATTAGCATGCGTGATACGATGATTATATGTTGAGTACTATGTACAGATAGCGTTGTGTATATGGTGGTTTAGAGACATGGTTAGTTGAAAGGTTAAGTATGGGGACAGGGAAGGTATGAACCTTAGAATATTACACGTTGAGACCTTAGAAGTAAGGCCGTCTTGAATAAAAGATTTTACGGTTATGTCACGACCCGTTCCGGGGCCCGTGACTGGTGCCTTACCCCGGGCACCCTAGTGATACAACATCAGAGTAATCAGCGGAACATAAAGACAATACATGAAACCAATGTAATAACACAGTGAAATAAGAAGACAGGCTAACCAAAAACGGTTACCGTCAGTATATATAAATAACAATTTGAACAGTTACATCCCTTTCTACCACTCTGCCCATACAAAGCATTACTGCACCTCTAAGAATGATATGACAACAACGGCGGACAGGCCGCCATACCACGAATGTAAGAACCTACAATCAACAGGACTATACCAAGATAAGCCTCCGGAGGAACGGAGCTTCCCAAACGCTGAACTGTGACCCTAAGAGCGAGGATCAACGACTGGTGTACCTTTACCTGCGGCATGAACGCACCCAAGGAGGTCAAGATAACAGTATGTGAAACTGAAAATACATACTGTAAATGAAATCATAGTAGTCTAAATAAAGCAGGAGACATGTATGATAACCAAACTACAGTTCACAATAAATCAGCAGTCATGTCAAGTCAGGGACTCACGCCCTCAAGCCATCACAATAGAACCATACGGGGTAAGTACGAAGGCATAGCCGACTACTAAGACCCACAGTACCAAAAATGCCATAAATTATATCACGAGGTCTTTCTAGACCGCACCACATGATCGAAGCTGGCCACTCACCCGCAATATCATTGTGCGCGTCTATCCCTGGAACTCCCGCAGCTCCGCATAGGTCACACACAGACCCGCATGAGGTATTCCTCGAATCATGGTCCCAGACCGCCTGAGGTATACCCCGCATCGAAGGCAGCTAACCCTCGGTATCCGCCTAGGCTCCCGCAGCCCGCATAGTCTCAAAAGACCGCATAGTCTCAACAGACCGCATAGGGAATCCCCCGCATCAGGCTAAACACCCGGAATGATCAATCCTGGAGCTCCCGCACTCCGCATAGTCACGAGGACTGCATAGGCCGTATAGACCCGCATCAAGGGTGGCAAGCCCTCGGTATAATAAGTCAAGGGGGTATGTGATACAATAACAGTACAACGGGCTTAACGTTTGACAACGTAAGCACAACAAGAGTGACCCCCTTACATAATAATCACAAGATACTAACACACGTAGCATCCTAACATGCTTACTTATCAAATCAACAAGAAAGTATTACAAGGCTATCACAAACCAATACAATCAAGTTATTCACACAAGGTACTTTCTACTAACAAGTTCGGGTACCTATCCCCAAAGTACTTCATACATTAAATCTTTAAAAGATACGTTACTTCACAAAAACCACACAATACCTGTAGTATATGAAAATAGAGTGATTATCTTTTTAAAGTAAATCAATTACTTCTCTTTGTAAAATCAAGTAGCAACATTCTTTTCCAATGTTCAAGTTTGCCTAATTTCCAATGTTCAAGTTTGCCTAATTTCCAATGTTCAAGTTTCTTGTTTTAGAAAGGTTTCGTAGTTCATAGTCTTATTCATTTAAGAATATAATTCTCCTTTAAAAAAAATCTGAGAAACATAAGCCTTATATGTGAGTAGGATATTCTTGTTTATAACAATCTTATTACAATGACCATGATCTAGAAATATCATTTTGTCTCATCTTAGCTTCTATGCAGATGGAAGTTTCTACTGGTTTTAATAATACTTAATTATTAAAAACATTTCCTTATTAACGCCGCATGGTTTGTCGATACACATTCGATTTCCAAAATCAAGAAACATTCTTAAGCCGTTATACCTAACTTTCCATAAAGCTAGTATAACTCTTAAGTTTTCTAAAAAAAATCAAGTATTACCTCTTCTTTCAAAATGATTCAAAAATCTTTTGAAATACTTCAAGTTCTTTATTAACACATAACAAGCCAGTTATAGTTCAAATCAGTTACCTTTTAAAAGCCACAATTATTTTCTTACCAACATAAAGCCGTTATAACCAACTTCCCATAAAGCCGTTATAACACTTTATGTTTTAAACCAATAAAATACATTTAGCACATGTACGTCTACCGTACTACATAGTTCACACATATCATGCTAGAAGAGATATGAAGAGGTTCACATACCTCGCGACGAGTATCGACTAATAGCAAAACGCTCCAAGTACTTCCAACTGTCGGCTACTCCTTTAAGACAAGTAGATCGCGCCACACGTAGTACTTCAACCTATAAGGCCACAAGGCGCTTATTAACATTTAGATCCCTTCGTAGAACATTCTACAAAAAATTCGGCAGCACCTCCCCCCCCTGCAACAGCGTAAATCTCCTCCTCTATCGGGGCCGGCTACCAAGCCAACCAGGGGGTTATACGTTAATCGGACGTGCACAATTCTACCTCACGAAAAGCTACACAAGTCTCATGTCTGAATACAACCCTAAGTAAATCTGATTCGATTTCTTCTTTCGAAAAGGTTTCTTATTATTCAGGCTTAAGTCAAAAGACATTGCCGATAACAACGTTCAGTTCTATATATATAGTATACTTCAACTATATAGTCTAACAATCATGTAATTTCCAATTACAATAGAGGGACAAGATATTTACCTCGATAAGCCCATAATTATCCGAGTTTAAATGTCGATCCTGAGCAAGGTTTAGCTCCTACTCCGTGCGCTCCGACCCGCTCCAAACAACCCTTAGAAGTTCTAACCAACTTCTACTTATTACTCCAACTAACCATGGAGATTTTCCTTAGGGTTTCGGTTTTGTGACTGACGGGAAGTATAATAGTATTTCTGGGCTTTTCGTATAAGTATAACCTTAGAATACTACAAGGTATACGACTAAGGTAATTTGGGCATTATAACAATACTTTCGAGAGTATTTCTACCAAGAGGGGGGGTATTATACGAGAACAACTAGGCTAGGGGGGGTACACTCTCGGCTAGCACCCCTAGAGGGGGGGTGCTCTCGGCCACAAGGGGGAGGCCCTCGGCCGAACTCAACACAAGGGGAGGGAGAAGGAGAGCTTTCAAGACTTAGGCAAATTTATGGATGAATTAGTCTTCAAAGGGGTGGGTATTTATAGGTCAAGTGAAGGCCAACCAATGGCCAAGATCTTGCCAAGTGCAAGGCAAGTGTAGGGCCAAGATTCACCCATGTGTCCTTGACCAACTAACACACAAAAAATATCCTACCAACTCCCCTTGACCAACAAGGCCAATCGTCCAACCCTCCCTTTACCGCCCATTCACGTCCGCCAATGAGAGGGTGCCAAGTGGCGCCCTCTTGTTGGCCCAACACGTTTCGTCCCTCGGAAAAATCCGTAAAAATTAAAAATGACATAGCCGGAAATTCCCCTACGAAAGCTGTGGAAACGTTTCGTCGAAAAACGACTCTAATCGGGTGTTACCTCTAAGGTCTCTACGTATAAAGCTCTAAGGCTCACACTTTCTCTATCCCCCAAATCTTACTCGGTTAACTAACCAAGATCTCTAATCACAACTGACACACTGCTATCAGAACATAGCACTTAAGGTATACTCACCTTATCACATAAACAAAACTTAGAGGGTTAAAGATATATCTATATCTACTGCTTCACTCCCCTTAGTCGTTCTAATCAAACCTGCCCCGTAGGGCGCATAGCTAAGGAAGGTGACGAACTACCCACCGATCCTGAAGGCCAAGTCCTCCTACAAGGACACTCTTCGACACCAGACCCTGACGGTCATAGGTACAACAAGTACCAACCAAAAGACGACATTCCCTGGGATGACGTCTGTCATACTGTGAACCGGAAGCCCTGGAGTTCTGACCAACTCCTGCATACCCCGAACGTCCTGAACCCTGCGGAGGACCTCTCTGCACTGGTGGACGTGCATAATCTAATCTGCTGGTGAGGTGACTCGCCTCGAAAGTTACCAAAGGACCTTGCTGCCCTGGCCCTCTTCTGCTGTCCTTGGTTAACCCGTCGATCTCTACGTTTCTCGGCCTGCTGTGCATAAGCCCGTACACAGGCCATGCTCAAGCCTAACTGAAGAACTTACTCTTGCACAACCTTCTCGTTGATATTCATCAAGACTCGCGGTACATCGGTATACTCTCTGGTAGTCAAATCCATAGTTAGTAACAGGGTCGCCTCCTTGAAATCTATATTCTCTGTTCCCGGTCGTGGAACTGAAGGTTCAAATATCATGGCGCGAGGAATCGCTGCCGTGCTAAACTCACTGGGCTAGTGACGTCACAAAACTCCCCGAATGAAGCACCACGGTGATGATTGGGCTGTGCCCACGTAACCCTCAGACTTACTCGCGGCTCCTCGGCCGCTTGCCTCCTGGGCCGGGTTGCCCTACGCGGAGGCATAACGGTAAGGGAAAGAAATACGTTAGAGGGTCCAACTTACAACACAGCTCTAAGGCACGATCTCAGAGTGAGAAGAAATAGAAACCAATCCTAAATATCCTATAGCCTCCTGATTGTGTGGTGCACAACACACCGATAATCAAGACTTCTGGATCGATACGGCTCAGAGACACTTTCAGAGGATTAATCGCTCGATACCACTTTTGTCACGACCCGTTCGTGGATCGTGCCTTACCGGGCACCCTAGTGATACAACATCGAGTAATCATGAACATAAAGACAATACATGAAACCAATGTAATAAGACGGTGAAATAAGAAGACAAAGCTAACCAAAACAGTTACCACAAGGTATATATAAATAACAATTTGAGCGATTACATCCCTTTCTACCACTGCCCATAACGCATTACTGCACCTCTATGAATGATATGACAACAACGACGGGACAGGGCCCCGTCATACCCCTAAATGTAAGCACCTACAATCAACAGGGGACTATACCAAGATAAGCCTCCGGAGGAACGGAGCTTCCCAAACGCTGAACTGTGACCCTAAGAGCGAGGATCAACGACTGGTGTACCTTTACTGCGGCATGAACGCAGCCCAAGGAGGTCGATAACAAAGTGCAGAGTATGTGAAATCTGAAAATACATCGTAAATGAAATCATAGTAGTCTAAATAAAGCGGAGACATGTATGATAACCAAATTACGATTCACAATAAATCGTGATCATGTCAAGTCGTGACTCACGCCTCAAGCCATCACAATAGAACCATACGGTAAGTACGGCGCATAGCCGACTACTAAGACCCGTAGTACCAAAAATGCCATAAATTATATCACGAGGTCTTTCTAGACCGCACCACATGATCGGCGGCCACTCACCCGCAATATCATTGTGCGCGTCTATCCACGAACTCCGCGTCTCCGCATAGGTCACACACGACCCACATGAGGTATTCCTCGAATCATGGTCCTGCATCACCGAGGTATACCCCGCATCGGCGGCTAACCTTCGTATCCGCCAGGCTCCCGCAGCCCGCATAGTCTCAAAAGACCGCATAGTCTCAACAGACCGCATAGGGAATCCCCGCATCGCTAAACACCGAATGATCAATCCCGAGCTCCCGCTCCGCGTAGTCACGAGGACCGCATAGGCCGTATAGACCCGCATCAAGGGTGGCAAGCCCTCGGTATAATAAGTCAAGGGGGCATGTGATACAAAAACAGTACAACGGGCTTAACGTTTGACAACGTAAGCACAACAAGAGTGACCCCCTTACATAATAATCACAAGATACTAACACACGTAGCATCCTAACATGCTTACTTATCAAATCAACAAGAAAGTATTACAAGGCTATCACAAACCAATACAATCAAGTTATTCACACAAGGTACTTTCTACTAACAAGTTTGGGTACCTATCCCCAAAGTACTTCATACATTAAATCTTTAAAAGATACGTTACTTCACAAAAAAACCACACAATACCCGTAGTATATGAAAATAGAGTGATTATCTTTTTAAAGTAAATCAATTACTTCTCTTTGTAAAATCAAGTAGAAACATTCTTTTCCAATGTTAAAGTTTGCCTAATTTCCAATGTTCAAGTTTGCCTAATTTCCAATGTTCAAGTTTCTCGTTTTAGAAAGGTTTCGTAGTTCATAGTCTTATTCATTTAAGAATATAATTCTCCTTTAAAAAAAATCTGAGAAACATAAGCCTTATATGTGAGTAGGATATTCTTGTTTATAACAATCTTATTACAGCAGCCATGATCTAGGAAATATCATTTTGTCTCATCTTAGCTTCTATGCAGATGGAAGTTTCTACTGGTTTTAATAATACTTAATTATTAAAAACATTTCCTTTTATTAACAACGCATGGGTTTGTCGATACACATTCGATTTCCAAAATCAAGAAACATTCTTAAGCCGTTATACCTAACTTTCCATAAAGCTAGTATAACTCTTAAGTTTTCTAAAAAATCAAGTATTACCTCTTCTTTCAAAATGATTCAAAATCTTTTGAAATACTTCAAGTTCTTTATTAACACATAACAAGCCGCTTATAGTTCAAATCGATTTACCTTTTAAAAGCCACAATTATTTTCTTACCAACATAAAGCCGTTATAACCAACTTCCCATAAAGCCGTTATAACACTTTATGTTTTAAACCAATCAAATACATTTAGCACATGTCGTCACCGTACTACATAGTTCACACATATCATGCTAGAAGAGATAGGAAGAGGTTCACATACCGCGACGAGTATCGACTAATAGCAAAACGCTCAAGTACTTCCAACCGCTACTCCTTTAAGCCAAGTAGATCGCGCCACACGTAGTACTTCAACCTATAAGGCCACAAGGCGCTTATTAACATTTAGATCCCTTCAGAGAACATTCTACGTAAAATTCGCAACACCTCCCGCAACAGGCGTAAATCTCCTCCTCTATCGTGGCTACCAAGCCAACCAGGGGGGGGGGGGTTATACGTTTAATCCGGACGTGCACAATTCTACCTCACCGAAAAGCTACACAAGTCTCAGAATACACCCTAAGTAAATCATTGAAGACTCTTCTTTCGAAAAGGTTTCTTATAATTCAGGCTTAAGTCAAAAGACATTGCCGATAACAACGTTCAGTTCTATATATAGTATACTTCAACTATATAGTCTAACAATCATGTAATTTCCAATTACAATAGAGGGACAAGATATTTACCTCGATAAGCCCATAATTATCCGAGTTTAAATGTCGATCCTGAGCAAGGTTTAGCTCCTACTCCGTGCGCTCCGACCCGCTCCAAACAACCCTTAGAAGTTCTAACCAACTTCTACTTATTACTCCAACTAACCATGGAGATTTTCCTTAGGGTTTCGGTTTTGTGACTGACGGAAAGTATAATAGTATTTCTGGGCTTTTCGTATAAGTATAACCTTAGAATACTACAAGGTATACGGCTAAGGTAATTTGGGCATTATAACAATACTTTCGAGAGTATTTCTACCAAGAGGGGGGGGTATTATACGAGAACAACTAGGCTAGGGGGGGGGGTACACTCTCGGCTAGCACCCCTAGAGGGGGGGTGCTCTCGGCCACAAGGGGGAGGCCCTCGGCCGAACTCAACACAAGGGGAGGGAGAAGGAGAGCTTTCAAGACTTAGGCAAATTTATGGATGAATTAGTCTTCAAAGGGGTGGGTATTTATAGGTCAAGTGAAGGCCAACCAATGGCCAAGATCTTGCCAAGTGCAAGGCAAGTGTAGGGCCAAGATTCACCCATGTGTCCTTGACCAACTAACACACAAAAAATATCCTACCAACTCCCCTTGACCAACAAGGCCAATCGTCCAACCCTCCCTTTACCGCCCATTCACGTCCGCCAATGAGAGGGTGCCAAGTGGCGCCCTCTTGTTGGCCCAACACGTTTCGTCCCTCGGAAAAATCCGTAAAAATTAAAAATGACATAGCCGGAAATTCCCCTACGAAAGCTGTGGAAACGTTTCGTCGAAAAACGACTCTAATCGGGTGTTGTGCACAAAAAATAATTCGGCCAAGCCTATTCTCAAGTTCGAAATTTCCTACGTACGTCCTTACGTACATACTCTGGAAATACGGGGTATAACAGGTTAGTCTTTGTCAAAATACTTGGTATGCGTAAAATGTATTGTGGGATAATTCCATGGGTTGTGTAAGATTAAAGTGGTAGCTTTCAGGACTTGAATAGGTAAGATTGTTCCGGATCGGGGAACAAGAGTTTGGCGCGATTTTGGGTCCGTTTGAGGACCATTCGCGGGTCGACCCGCAGCCCGTTTTGGGGTGGGGTCAGTTCGAGGTGGTCCCGCCGGGTGGTAGGGTCACGAGGGTGCTAGGCCCAGGTTTAGGTAACCATCGTATGAGTTCGTGGATATGTTCGACCAGAATCGGATCGTGAAGGCCGGGAATGGCCTTAAAGGAATTCAAGGCCTAGTAAGATGACCAAGTTGGGAGGTGGTGACTCCAAAGTTTTGGAAACTGAAGCGATGACTGGAGTATGGAATGTGTTCTAGAGAAAGAGTTCAAGTGTTCGAGAAGGGTACGACGAGTAAGGAAAGAAGTGAACATGTGCTGAGAGAATAGAAGAGATCATTTTGTTGTGAAGTGAAGATGCGAAGGGAGTATCCTTTAGACCTGGGTGGAAGCTTTTGTGATGTAGGAGTAATTCCTCATTGACTTGGTTAAGTATTTGCGCGTGTGTTATTTTTGTGGCCAGGTGTGGCATTGGCAACTTGTTAAGTTATGAGGAACTTTATCGTTATCCGTCTTGAGAAGGAACATTCGGGACGAATGTTTCTAAGGAGGGGAGAATGTTATACCCCGTATTTCCAGAGTATGTACGTGAGGGTGTACGTACAAAAGTTTAAGCCTTAAGTAGGCAAAGAGACGAAATTTGTTCACAACTAGCGAAAAGAATTGTTTTCCGACGAAACGTTTTCCGGACTTTGCGAAGGGAAAATTACGGTTGCAACATTTATAATTTTTGCGGATTTTTTCGAGAGATGAAATATTTTGGACCAACGAGAGGGCGACAGTTGTCACCCTCAAGTGGACGGAAATTGTGGGCTTTCCTTGGCACGTTTTTGTCATTTATTTTGCCTAAAACATTTGGTCAATGTTTTGTAGATATTTTGTGTAGTAGATGAGCAAGTGGGACCCACACAACACTTGTCCAAATCTTCACCCTCCACTTGCCTTAATCTAGGCCATTGAGAGTCCTATAAATAACCCCCCCCCCCCCTTAGTTGAAGACTTCTTCATCCACAAATAATTTCTAAGTCTTGAAAATCCCTCTCCCCCTTAGTGTAGCTCTCGTCCAAGAGCTCCCCCTCCCCCTTGAGAAGGCCCTTGGCCGAAACAACCCCTCTTGAGTTGTTCTCGTGAAACCCCACTTGGTAGAAAAGTATTCTCCAAGTATTGTTACTATTCCAAAATACCTTGGCCCAAATACCTTGTAGTATTCCAAGGTTACCCTATACTAAAAGCCCGAAATACTATTATACTTCCTTGATACAAAAACGAAACCCTAAGGAAAATCTTCATAATTGGTTGAAGTATTAAGAAGAAGTTGCGTAGAACTTCTAAGGGTTGTTTGGAGCGGGTTGGAGCACCCAGAGTAGGAGCTAAACGTTGCTCAAGATCTACATTTAAACTTGGATAATTTTGGGCTTATCGAGGTAAATACTCTTGTCCTTCTATTGTAATTGGAAATTACATACTGTAGTTGTATAGAAATGAGTATAAGATATATAGAAGGATGGTATAAGAGAAGAGAATTAAATTGAAATCACATCAGAAAAATATTAAAAAAGAAGATTGAATCAGATTTACATAGACTGTATTTACTGATGACTTGTGTAGTTTAGCGGGTAGGGAAGTGCTGCCCGATTTTCCGTAGAATAGAGAACCCTCTGCTTAGAATATTCTACAGAGTAGTCTAGACGTTGATAGACGTATATGGCCTTTATAGGTTGAAAGTTCTGCGAGTAACATGTTCTACTTGAAAGGTGGACAAGGCTAGCCGGGTTATAGCAGTGGAGCGTTTTGCTATTTGTCGATAATCGTCGCGAGGTATGTGATTCTTCCTATCCTCTTGAGCATGATATTTTAAAAGAATATATATAGTACGGTGGACGTATGTGTGTTAACTGAACGTGGTTTTAATTCGATGTCTTTTGACTTAAGTTTTAAATAATAAAGAATCTTGAAGTATTTCAAAAGAATTAAGAATCGTTTTTGAAAGAAGGGTAATACTTGGTTTTGAAAGCTTAAGAGTTATACTAGCTTTATGGGAAGTTAGGTATAACGTCTTAAGAGAGATAAAAAGAATGGTTTATTGATCTTAAAAGATAAGAGACTTGACTTAATTGAATTTATATGAATTTTATTAAAAAGTGTGAAACCTCATTCGTGAGTAATGAGTATTTGGTCTTTAAAAGAATAATGTTTTACTGATTTCGGAAATGAGAATAAGTATCGAACGAACCACTGCAGCGTTAATAAAGGAAAATGTATTGACAATTAAGTAATTATATTTAAACCAGTAGAAACCTCCATCTGCATAGAAGCTAAGATAAGACAAGATTGTATTACATTTCCTAGATCATGGCTGCTTTAATAAGATTGTTATAAACAAGAATAACCTACTCACACATAAGGCATACGTTACTCAATTGTTTTAAAAGAGATTATGTTATTAAGTGATTAAGACTATGAACTACGAAACCTTTCGAAAATAAGAGACGTGAATATTTGAAATTAGGCAAACTTGAACTTTGGAAAAGAATGTTGTTGCTTGATTTTAAAAAGGAAAGTATGGAAGTTGTTTTGGTCTACTTAAAATGTTAGTCACTCTATTTTTAATACTACGGGTAACGGGTGGCATCAGTAAAATAAATTGATACTTTATAAAGAATTTACCGTCTGTAGTACTTTGGGGTTAAAACCCGGACTTTGACATAAAATGAAAGTACCTTGAGTTGTGTGTAACTTGCCTATGTTTGCGTGTGATAGCCTTGTCGTGCTAGTGTTGTATTTCTATACCACCGCGTCTCTCAATGGAGGGCCGGTTGATTTGTTATGATCTTACTTGGGCGTCTGGCGACGGAGGATTCCGCGCGCGCCTCGTTGATAGCGTTATTCCATGGACTAGCTCTCCATGAGGTTTTACTGATTCGGCCTTGGTATCTGGTGGTTGGCTTTCATACTTGCCCCGTCTCATGGCTGATTCGGCCTTGGTACCTGGTAGTTAGCCTTCGCACTTGCCCCGTTCAGTTTAGTGGCGAAGTCTCGTGATCGCGCTTGTATCCGGTAGTTAGCCCTCAGATTGCCCCGGCCACGTGACACGCTTTGGTATCCGTAGTTGGCTTCGTACTTGCCCCGTATCAGCTTCGTGGCGAAGTCTCGTGATACGGCCTTGGTATCTGGTAGTTAGCCCTCGTACTTGCCCCGGTCAGCTACGTGACACGGCTTTGGTATCTGGTAGTCGACTTTCGTACTTGACCCGTATCAGCTTCGTGGTTTGGTTGTATAGTATTGTTAGTATGGCTTTGGTATCTGGTAGTTGGCTTTCGTACTTGCCCCGGTCAGTTGATGATGCGGCTTTGGTATCTGGTAGTTAGCGCCGTACTTGCCGCACGATTTTATGACTCAGTGGGACACGTTGTTTATGTGTACTCGGTGTTATTATATCATGATCGCGGCGATGAGGGTATTCCACGGGCATGATTGATGTTGAGGGCGTGAGACCCATAGTTATATTTGAGTGATGACCTTGAGGGCGTGAGTCCCTGACTTACGTGACTGCTTATTTATTGTGGACTGTAGTTTGGTTATCATACATGTCTCCTGCTTTATATAGACTACTATGATTTCATTTACAGTATTTTCAGTTTCACATACTTGGTACCTGTTATCGACCTCCTCGGCCGCTGCGTTCATGCCGCGGTAGAGGTACACGATTGTTGATCCTCGTTCATAGGATCGCGATTCGTGTGGGAAGCTCCGTTTCTCGAGGCTTATCTTTGTATAGTCCCATCACTGTAGATACTTGTACATTCAGGGGTATGGCGGGGCCCTGTCCCGTCATGTTGTATAAAAACTCTTAGAGGTATGTAGTACTGTTGTGGGCAGGGTTTGTAAGGATGTAACTGTTCGGGTTCAAGTTTTATGTATATATACATGCCGAAAGGCGATATTTTCATGGATAAACTGTTCTCATTCTATAATTGTTTCATGTCTTGTTTTTATATTCCGTTGATTACTCTGATGTATGACTACTTGGGTGCCCGGGTAAGGCACCAGTCACGGGCCCGGGATCGGGTCGTGACAACCACCTAACAATAGAGGCGTTTCTACTAGCCCGGATACTGCTACGGTTACGGGTCAAACCGGTCCTTCTAGCACTGATCCACCACCTCCTCAACCTCCCGTGGGTAGAGATAACTTGATGGACATTGAGAATAGTGTGCAATCACTGCCGCATATTTCCGGAAGTGTGGGAGAAGCTCTGAACTTTGGAATCCCTCCGGTTGCGGGTCATCCTAACTCTTCGTGCTTACGGGTACCACTTGAGGGGTCCTCAAACCATCACCCCTATACTGGTCTTGCGCATCATGAGAGGCTGAGAAATGAGACAAGGCATGCTGAAAAAGACACACCATTTGACCCGCAAACTCTTCTAGATGTAGGTACTTGTAAGAGTACTACGGACGAGTTTATCCACGCAACACGTTGCATAAACTTTGAGCGCGGAGAACATAGCCTAGTTGGGGCCACTGCCTTGACTTCTAACAACAAGGAAGAGGGATGGAAATAAGTTATTTCAAGAAAGAATATCAGTTTAGGGAAAAATACAAAGCGCGGAGGTGCTACTAAAACCTCTATTGTTTCCTAATGAAAATTCTTTGTTGGAATGTCTGAGGCCTTTGCGAACAAAGGGATAGGGTAACCACACAAACTCTTGTGTGCAGGCTTGCTAAACAACATGATGTGGCATTGGTTTGCCTAATAGAAACTAAATTCACTCGAACACGGCTGGACTCTTTTACTTCTCAAAGATTCCTTGCTTGGAAATTTTGCTCCAATATAGATTTCATTGATGGCGGAAGAATGCTAGTACTATGGGACCCCTCCAGAGTTAGTTGTGATGTGCTTGGAATGGACTTTCAACATATCCATGTCCAAGCACGATGTAACATATCTCAAGTGTCCTTTCTTGCTACATTTGTGTATCCGGTCTATAGCATTCCGGAAAGAAGGAAACTTCGGCATCATCTTACCCACCTGGGCACTAGCATTGTCATGCCTTGGATGATCATTGGAGATTTTAATACTTATTGCTACCCTCAAGATAAGGCCGGTGGTCCTCCTCTCGCGCCTTATGCACTTAGGGACCTTGGGGAATTCAGAATAGCTCACGGACTCGATGACACTCCTTCTACGGGTTCCTTCTACACTTGGACGAATGGCTCAATATGGTCCAAGCTAGATAGAGTGTTAATGAATCAACATTGGAGTGACTTGAACCTAGAGTGCTCAGCCAACTTTTTGCTTATGGAACCAGTCTCGGACCATTGCCCCATGATTGCTTCGGTAATTGCATCTTCTAGCAATGGAAAACGACCTTTCAAGTTTATGAACATGTGGCTCTCACACCCCGCCTTTGATAACATCCTAACTTCATGCTGGAGACAACGTGTTTTTGGATCTGCCCAATTCACATTGGTCACAAAATTGAAGTCTTTAAAGAAGCCATTGCGTGATTTGAACTCTAGTGAATTCGGTAGTATTGCACAAAGAGCAAATGCGGCAAACATGGAATTTAAGGAGGCTATAAATGCGCATATGGAGGATCCCTTTGATGAAGAGTTAAAAGCCAAGGTCAAGTCCTTAAGAGCTAAAGCCAATCACCTCCTTGAATCCGAGAGACATTTCATAAGACAAAAGGCGAGACAAAAACATTTGATTGGAAGTGATAGGTGCTCCAAATACTTCCATAGCTTGATCAAGAGGAGCAATGTTAAGAACTCTATTACTTATCTTGTAAAGGACAACGGTAATACCACAACATCTCCCGGGGAAGTAATAGACATGCTTGTTGAGTTTTATAAAGGGCTTCTTGGCTCCTCTCGACCCGCAACAAACGTTGATCTCGCGGTACTTGATTGTGGTCCAAAGCTAGGGGAGGAGGATGTCTTATTCCTTTTACATCTTGTCTCCCCAAAGGAGGTTTGGGATGCTCTCTCCGATATTGGCAATGACAAAGCACCTGGCCCGGATGGTTTTTCAGCCGCCTTCTTCAAGAAAAGATGGAGGGATGTGGGACATGATGTAGTAAGGAGTATACAAGAATTATTCTCTTCGGGTGTGCTTTTGAAGCAAGTGAACCATACAATTCTCACCCCTCTACCCAAAATAGATCGGGACCCCAAGGTGAGTGACTTTAGACCTATTGGATTGACCAATGTGGTCTACAAGATCATAACAAAGATTCTAGCTAACCGGATGGCAAGGTTTCTTCCTACACTTGTTGATCAATGTCAAGGAGCTTTTGTGAAAGATAGGAACATGGTGGATAATGTCTTCATTGCCCAAGAACTTGTGAGAGGTTATAATAGAACTAGAGTCTCACCAATGTGTATGCTTATGGTGGATCTTCGGAAAGCATTTGACACGGTCTCCTGGAATTTCCTCGAATCAGTGCTAAGAGGTCTTAAGTTTCCGGACAGATTTGTTAGATGGATTATGGAATGTGTAAGTTCAACCTCTTTCTCTCTTTCAATCAATGGAGAGTTGCACGGCTATTTTGAGGGTAAACGTGGCTTGAGGCAAGGTGATCCTATGTCTCCTATGCTCTTTATCATATGCATTGAATACCTTTCAAGATTGCTCAAACTAAAAACTTCGGACAAAGCCTTTTCTTATCACCCAAAGTGCAAGAGACTGGGCATCTCTCATCTTGCCTTTGCGGATGATCTTATGCTTTTTGCCAAAGGGGATTTATCTTCGGTTGGTGTTCTTATGGATTGTATTGATGATTTGGAGGCGGCTTTTGGCCTTACACTTAACCCGTCAAAATCTTCCATCTACATTGCGGGAGTGCAAGGTACTATCCGTGACTTGATCTTGGCTAGAGTTGGCTTCTCTTTAGGAGTCTTTCCCGTGCGGTACTTAGGGGTCCCTTTGTCCCAAATCTCTGTCTCGGTGGATCAGTTTGCCCCTTTCACTAGTGCAATCTCGGGTTACATTCAGAAATGGGGATACCACTCACTGTCATATGCGGGAAAGTTGGAAATAATCAGATCGGTTATTCAGGGTGTTGAGAGCTTTTGGTTTCGGGCTCTTCCTATTAGCTCTTCAGTTCTCAACAAGGTTCGCTCTGCTTGCATCCAGTTCCTATGGGGTGGCAAACCACCAAGAGTCGCTTGTGATGAAATTTGTGTGCCTCAATCTGAAGGAGGCTTGGGCCTCATGGACATCAAAGTATGGAATCACGCCTTACTCTCCCGGACCATCTGACAAGCTCACACTAAGGCGGAAACACTATGTGTTCAATGAATTAATAGCTATTACTTGAGAGACCAGTCCATTTGGGATTATGAGGTCCGTACTAGGGATTCCCCTTTATTCAAGAAGCTTTGTTCCATTTGTGACACTTTCATAAGCATCTTTGGGAATCAAGGAAACACAATTGCCGGCTTGGAGAAGTGCTGCACCAATGAGAGATTTGATTCGGGTCTTGTGTACGATGTCTTGCGCACCCCGCGGGAATATAAGCTTTGGATGTCTCAAATTTGGAAAGGTTACATTCCTCCTAAATTCTCATTCACGGTTTGGCTCACTTGTAGGAAGCGTTTTGCTACCAAAGACACTCTCTCCTTCTTAAAATTGGAGGACAAGACTTGCGGGTTCTGCAAGCGTGTCAATGAGACAAGGGCTCATCTCTTCTTTACTTGTCCCTTCACTCACAAGATTTGGAATCACATAAAAGAATGGTTGGGAATTAGAAGAGAAATGACAACAATTGAAAGCGCACTCAAGTGGATCAAGAAAGAGCATCGAGGGACTGGCATTCGATCCAAAGCCATCCTACTTGCCTTTTGCATAGTGGTATATGAGATTTGGAGAACAAGAAATGAATTACTATTTGCGGGCACTAACTCAAGAATAGATGAGGTTGTGGCAAAATTCAAAACAACAACCTATAGAGTTCTTTATGATTTAATCCCCTCTTGTAACGTCACCTCTGAGTGAACGCCCCTTCCCTCCTTCATTTCTTGCTTTATGTTACGTTGAGGATTGAGAACCCTCAATGATTGATTGTAGTTCCAAGTTTCTTTCTTAGTAATAATATGTTCATTTACCCGAAAAAAAAGGGTTGACAAGGGATATACTTCATTGTCAGGGTAGGTAATGAAAGGTAAGAATGACTAACAAAGAAATGCCTGAATCCTCCCCCTAACATGTACATCTTAATTATTTCGCCTCAAATAGCAAGCATGCAGGACATTTTTTCGCAATTGACATATACAGGCTAAGCACACAATATTCCAACTAATCAGGTTTTCATGAATCTTTGGCATATTTAACTTAAGCACACAAATTTTTGCATATCATTCCATTACATTATCATAATTAATTCACTAGGTGTTTCAAGCAACTACAACTTGAATGATAAAAAAAAATTGTGACTAATATAGACACATAAAATACACGAATCAACGATTCAAAATTATAAGAAAATACAAGTACCCCCCCAAACTTAACTGACACATTGTCCCAAATGTGTATGACTCAAAGATGATACAGGGATGACTTACAGACGTACATCAGCTCAAAATGGTGGTGGTGGCGGCGAATATTTCATTGTGGTATCTGTGGGAGGAGATTTGGCGATTCCGGGCCTTTTCATATTTTCGGGGATCGTGAACTGGCACCGTGGTGCATAAAGTACTGAGGCTTTCCTGATGATTCGGCACCGCGGTGTTGCAGATCGGTACCGCAGTGCTGACTCGATTTCGTATCTTTTCGCCATTTTCTTCATGCTCCATCCACTGAGTCCTTCACCTGGCATCACAACATAACAAGCACACCAAAAGTGAGACTGTCCTAATTAAAATAAATTACAGAATTTAAACATTGGGTTGCCTCCCAAGTAGCGATGTCTTTAACGTCTTTTAGCCGGACGCAGGTTACTTATCAAAAATCATTGGGGTAATTTAACCCCACAACCTATCCATTTCATAATCATCCTCCTTTTCCCTATTCTATTTTTCTTCTTCACCAGAGGGGGTTCAATAATACTTACCTTTTCGAGGGCTTTCATCTCATCAATTTTTGTTCCTGTCACCATGCTGACATGTGGGTTTAATGTTGTAGGGATGGTCTCCCTAGCTTTGGCCTGCACTGGTTGAACTGCTGGGGCAGTTGTGCTTGATGCGAAACACTTGTCAATGGCATAGGACTCAATGACGGATTTGAACACCTTGAACACTATCTCCTCCTCCTGAACCCTGAGTCTCAGTTCCCCATTTTCCACATCAATCAAGCCTCTCCAGTAGCAAGGAATGGTCTCCCCAAGATAATTGGTATCTCATTATCTTCTTCCATATCCTGAATAAGGAAGTCTGCAGGAAATAAAAACTTTCCTACCTTAACCAATACATCTTTGATTATGCCTCTGGGATGCAACACAGTTCGGTCGGCTAGCTGCAGATTTACTGTAGTCGGTTTGGCTTCCCCCAAATCCAACCTCTTGAAGACAGATAGGGGCATTAGATTGATGCTAGCCCCTAGAACACACAGCGCCTTGTTGCATGTCACCCTACAAATAGTGCAGGCCAAGGTGAAGCTCCATGGATCCTTAAGCTTAAGAGGCATTTTCTTTTGCAAGATGACACTGCACTCCTCTGTCAATGACACTGTCTCATAATCCGCTAGCCTCCTCTTTTTCCCAAGTATCTCCTTCATGAACTTGAAGTATGCGGGCATCTGCTCTAGCGCCTCAATGAAGGGAATATTTATGTGTAGCTTTTTGAACACCTCCAAGAACTTGGAGAACTGCTTGTCAACTGCCTTCCTTTGTAGCCTCTGAGGGTAAGGGATTTTGTCAACATATTCCCTCAAAGGTGCTGGTAGAGCTTTTTCAACTGTAGGGAGGTCCTCAGTGACCCCCTCTTTCTCTACTTCAACTACCTTCTCACCCTCATTCTTACTTACCACTGCGGGCTGGGGAGCAACGTGCTCCAACTGCTTTCCATTCCTCAACAATACTGCTTGACATTGTTCTCTAAGATTCACATCTGTATTGCTTGGGAAAGCGCCCTGTGGCCGGTTGGTTACCATCTTTGCAAGCTGCCCAACTGATCGGTGTATTTTATATACACTATTTGAGTCATTTTTAGTTAGTCTTTTGCCCATTTTTGTACAAATATGTGTCGTATTAGGATAAAGTTTCTTTTTTTTGAGTCATAATGGTTTAAAGTGGCTCATTGGCGAAAAAGAGCGAAAAGAGGGCAGAAACAGAGGTTCCAGAGCTCAAAAAGCTAGAAAGTTGGCGATCCGGGCGAGAAACAGGGCGGCGCCGCGACGCCTCCAACCAGCAGCATCAGAGCGCCACGGCGCCCAAAGTCTGAGCCGCAGAGTTTGGCGCCACGGCGCGAGCCAGGCCGCGGAATTTCCGCCAATCCGAATGGGAATGGGCCAAGGCCAAGAAGGAAAAGTTGGGAACATTTTTTAGGCTATAAAAAAGACCTTCCTAGGTCAGAATAGGGGTTCCCACTTTTGCTAATTCATCACAAACTTGGAGATCAAGATTGGAGACTACTTTTGTGTAATTTCTTTGTTCTTTGTTTTATTTCTTTGTAGTTTATGTTGGATATTAGTTTAGTTCTTGGCATGTCTATGGCTAGGAACTAACTTAATTTTGGGCTTTCCATATCGAATCACTTGAAACTCATTCTTATGAATTAATGCATGTTTTGGTTTCTTCTTATCATTGTTGAGATTTATTCAATATTTGTCTTGATTGCTTGGTAATTAATTGATCACTAATTATCATAATCTGTATGATTTCTAATCGAAAGCCGAAAGGGGAGGTTGTGAATATGCTATAGTTGAATAAACATAGGTTAAATCGTGGACGAAAGTACCCCGATACTTGTGTAGCTTAATAGGTTATTGCTCTTAATCCTCCTTTATAGTCAATCTTGTCACCGAAAGGTAGAAGGGTTCTATATTGGGGTTGAGTGTTTATATTACCTTAACAGGAGTACAAAACGGCTTAGTTAACATGCTGTCTCAAAATAGAAGAAGAACCATAATTAACTGCATTAACAAGTAAGATGAGCGGATAGTTGAGGAGATTTGGAAGTTCTATTTCCACCATATCTGAAGTAAAATAAAGTAATTTAGTTAGCATCTATAATTATAGTTATAAACAATTCATCAATCATCGGTTACTAAATAGATACCATAGAATAGAGTTTGATAATTAGACACTAATCCCTGATGACGATAACTCGGCTTCTAGACTATATTACTTGTCACGACACGTGCACTTGCGTTTAGTGTGTACATAAATCGCGCATCAAGTTTTTGGCGCCGTTGCCGGGGATTGGCGTAGTTCAATATCATTCTATCTATTCCTAATTTCTAATTTGGTGTTTTTTTATTTTTTTATTTATTACTATATTTTTCTCTTTTATTCGTGAAACCGTGTGCCGTGATCCGTTTGTTGGTTTTGATTCATCTCTGGGATCCTGAAAACATGGATTACCACTATCAATAATGTAATCCCCAGGCCCCACAGGAAGAGCAGGATGGGCTAAGAGCAGCCATACTCAGGCTAACTAGGCACCAAACTCAGTTCATGGACGAAACGAAAGTGTCTTTGAAGAATTTGGAAACGCAAATAGGACAACTCGCGGGCATGCTAAACAGCAGAATACAAGGGAAGCACCCTGAACATATTGTAGGGAATATAAAAGAGCAATGCCAGGCGATTGACCTGAAAAATGGCGAACCGGTGGAAGCAAACTCACCACCCTGAGTCGAAAAGAAGGACCTGAAATTTCGCAGAAGATTGCGGCGCATGGCACATCGAAAGCGCCACGGCGCCGATAATTCTAGGACATTGCAGAGCTTTCGGCGCCACAGCGCCGAATCTCAAGGCAATGGTGCCCAGAGCTCAGAGGGTGAAATGAGGCTGGAAGCTGTTGTGAACGCACCCCAGGCGAAGATGTCGTACCCCCAGAGGCTAAAAACAAGTGCTCTTGACAAACAGTTCTCTAAATTCTTGGAAATTCTCAAACAATTGCAACTCAACATCCCGTTTGCTGAGGCACTAGAGCAGATGCCGAGTTATGTAAAGTTCATGAAGGATATTCTTAGCAAAAAGAGGAGGATAGATGACTACGAAACAGTGGTGTTGACTGAAGAATGCAGTGCCATCCTATAGAGAAAGCTACCTCAGAAATTAAAAGATCATGGGAGCTTCACCATCCCATGCACTATTGGAAAGTTTGAGTATCAGAAGGCGTCAGGCGATCTCGGTGCATAAATTTGATGCCCTACCTAGTGTTTTGAAAACTTGGAATGGGAGAAGTCAGACCTACAAACATCACTTTGCAGTTAGTTGACCGCTCTATAGTCCATCCTAGAGGAGTCATCGAGGATGTGTTGGTAAATGTGGACAAGTTCATATTTCCCGATGATTTCATCATCTTAGACATGAGAGATAACGACATGATCCCCATCATACTTGGAAGACCCTTCCTAGCCACAGGACATGCACTCATTGATGATCGAAAAGGGGAGCTGAAACTTCGTGTGGAAGAAGAAGAGGTGATTTTCAATGTTTTTCGGGCAGCAACCTTTCCAGATACAAGTGATAACTGCTTCGTCATTGACGTAATCGAAGATGCAGTGTCGGAAAAAGGGTCCAGAAATGCTGATGCGCTTGAAGAAGTACTGACACGATGGGATGATAGTAGTGGCAACAACCCAAAGCTGATGGAGTATGCAAATTGGATGAATTCTAATGAGAAGTGTGATAAGAAGAGATATGAAGAGCTTGGGCAGATGCCAGAGAGATCAGTACCATCCACAGAAAAGGCTCCAGAGTTAGAGTTGAAAACTCTACCAGATAATTTACAGTACCAATATCTAAGTGAAGATCAATCCTTACCAGTGATAATCTCATGTCATCTATCCACATTAGAGATTGAGAAGCTGCTGAGAGTACTGAGGGCTCACAAGCGTGCCATTGGGTGGACATTAGCAGACATAAGGGAGATAAGTCCGTCAACAGTAATGCATAAGATCCATCTGGATGAGGAGAGCAGACCCTCCATTGAGGCACAGAGGAGACTGAACCCAAACATGAAGGAGGTAGTCAGAAAAGAAATCATGAAATGGCTTGATGCTGGAGTAATTTATCTTATATCTGACAGTGCATGGATGAGTCCGGTACAACTGGTGCCCAAAAAGGGTGGTATGACAGTAGTGACCAACGAAAGGAACGAGCTCATTCCATCTAGAACAGTTACTGGGTGGAGAATCTGCATTGACTATCGCAAGTTGAACAAGGCGACCAGAAAAGACCACTTCCCGTTGCTATTTCTAGATCAGATGTTGGATAGACTTGCGGGTCACAACTACTACTGCTTTATGGATGGTTACTCAGGGTATCATTAGATTGCGATAGCACCAGAAGATCAGGAAAAAACAACATTCACCTGCCCCTTTGGTACATTTGCATTCAGAAGGATGTTATTTGGGCTTTGCAATGCACCTGCGACCTTTCAGAGGTGTATGATAGCAATTTTCTCGGACATGGTGGAAAGGACTATAGAGATTTTCATGGATGATTTCTCGTTCTTTGGGGCCTCGTTCGACGAGTGTTTGAGGCACTTGGAAGCAGTGTTGAAACGATGTGAAGAATCCAACCTTGTGCTGAATTGGGAGAAGTGTCACTTCATGGTAAAAGAGGGGATTGTCCTGGGACACAAAATATCCAACCAAGGTATTGGAGTGGAAAAAGCAAAGATTTCAGTAATCGAAAATCTACCACCTCCAGTATCAACAAAAGGGGTCAGAAGTTTCCTTGGGCATGCCAGTTTTTATAGAAGATTCATTAAGGACTTCTCAAAAGTTTCAAAGCCTCTCTCCACCTTGCTAATGATGGGGGTTGCTTTTGAATTCAATAAGGAATGCATGACCACTTTTCAGACACTTAAGGAGAAGCTTATCTCAGCACCCATAGTCATTGCACCAAACTGGGAGCTCCCATTTGAACTAATGTGTGATGCAAATGATTATGCAGTGGGAGCGGTGCTTGGGAAGAGGGTCGATAAGGTATTCAGATCCATTTACTATGCTAGTAAAACTCTGAATGACGCGCAGTTAAATTACGCAACTACATAAAAAGAATTGCTAGCAATAGTATATGCATTCGAGAAATTCAGGCCATACTTAATTGGGAATAAGGTGATAGTATACACTGACCACTCTGCCATAAAGTATTTGATGACAAAGAAGGATGTAAAACCCCGCCTCATCCGATGGGTCCTGCTATTACAAGAATTTGACATGGAGATTCGCGAAAAGAAGGGGACAGAGAACTCAGTTGCAGACCACTTGTCGAGACTTGAGAACATAGAGAGCCAGAACACCAAGGATGTGCAGATAAATGATCATTTTCCAGATGAGTTGTCACGACCCGACCTCGGGCCCGCGACTGGTGCCTTACCCCGGGCACCCTAGTGATACAACATCAGAGAAAATCAGCGGAAACAAAAACTTAAATAGGAAACAAGATACAAGATAAGAAAACAGGTTAACCAAAACGGTCACCTTCATGTATATATAATATAACCGAAACGATTCTGATCCTTTACAAACCCCGCCACAACGATTACATGACCTCTAAGAATGTAACAACAACTATGACGGACAGGGCGCCATACCACGAATGTACAAGTACCTACGATGTGACAGGGACTATACCAAAAGATAAGCCTCGGAGAAACGGAGCTTCCCAAGCGAACTACGATCCTATGAGCGAGGATCAACAACAGGGTGTACCTCTGCGGATGAACGCATCCCCGGAGAGGTCGATAACAGTACCAAGTATGTGAAATCAGAAAATATCAGAATGAAATCATAATAGTCTATATAAAGCAGGAGACATGTATGATAACCAAACTACAGTCCACAATATATAAACAGTCATGTCAAGTCAGGGACTCACGCCATCAAAGTCATCACTCAAATATAACAATGGGTCTCACGCCCACAACATCAATCATGCCCGTGGAATACCTTTCTCACTGCCGACAGTCTATGATATAATAACACCAAGAAGTACACATGAACACCAGGTCCCACCTGTGTCATAAAAACCGTACGGGGCAAGTACGAAGGCATAGCTACAAGATCCAACCTGCATCATTAACTGACCGGGGCAAGTACGACAGCCAGCTACCACAACCTACCGTACCAACAATACTAAACAACCATATCACGAAGCTGACACGTGGCAAGTGCGATAGCCTCTACCAGATCCTCCATGCGCCACGTAGCTGACGGGGGCAAGTAACCAAGCTAACTACCAGATCACAACCGTAAGTCACGAAGCTTCGTCCAAACACTGACTCGCGAAGCTGACACGTGGCAAGTGCGATAGCCTCTACTAGATCCTCCCTGCGCCACGTAGCTGACGGGGGCAAGTAACCAGGCTAACCACCAGATCACAACCGTAAGTCACGATACTTCGCGCGAAGGCGACACGCGGCAAGTGCGATAACCTCTACCAGATCCACCGCGCCACGTAGGCGACGGGGCAAGTAACCGTGCTAACCACTGATCACAACCGTAAGTCACGAGACTTCGCCACAAACCGAGCGGCAAGTCACGAAGGCTAACTACGAGAACCAAAGCCGAATCAGCCACGGCCGGGCAAGTACGAGCCAACTACCGGATACCAAAGCCGAATCAAGAAACCTCGTGGAGAGCTAGTCCATGGAACAACCATCCTAATGGAACCATACCCGTGGGCCACCCAACGTGTCAGTAGGTCCAAGGTTATAACAAGATAACCGGCCCTCCATCGAGAGACTCGGTAGCACAGAATCAAAACACTTGCACAACAAAGGCTAGCACAACAAGCATAGGCAAGTCAGCGTACTCATAGACTTTTATTTTATTACAACAAATTCGGATTTTAACCCCAAGGTACTACGCATTTTAACACTTTAAAAGATCCATTTCTTTCACAAAAAGTCACACGATACTCGTAGTATCAAAATAGAGTAACTATCTTTTTTAAGTAAACCAAAATAATTTCCATACCTTCTTTTGAAATAAACCAATTTAAGACAAAACCATGCCTTCTTTTTAAACTATTTTAAGACAAAAACCCTGCCTTTCTTTTTAAACTATTTTAAGACAAAAACATGCCTTTCTTTTAAGCCAAAACACATTAGTTCCTCAAATCTCCTTTCTTTTAGAAATCAAGTTCCTTACTTTGGAATTTAAGAAAATTCAATACTTGTTATTAATGATCTTATTAAAGCAGCCATGATCTAGGAAATGTAATACAATTTTGTCGTATCTTAGCTTCTATGCAGATGGAGGTTTCTACTGGTTTTAATATAATTAATTGTTATTACATTTTCCTTTATTAACGCTGCAATGGCTTGTTCGATAATTATTCCCATTTCTGAAATCAATATAACATTATTCTTTTAAAAACCAAGTACTCATTATTCACGAATGAGGTTTCACAACTTTTTAACACAATTCAAGTCAAATACAAGTCAAGTCTCTTATCTTTTAAAAACAATCAACCATTCTTTTACCTACATAAAGTCGTTATAATTAACTTCCCATAAAGCCATTATAACACTTTATGTTCTAAACCAACCAATATCATTTAGCACACGTACGTCTACCGTACTACATAGTTTACAACAATCATGTTAGAAAAGATAGGAAGAGGTTCACATACCTCGCGACGATTATCGACAATTAGCAAAACGCTCCAAAGTACTATACTCTTGCTAGCCTTTTCCACCCTTCAAGTAGAATACGCTACTCGTAGTACTCCAACCTATAATGGTCATAAAAAGGCCTATTAACATCTAGCTCTCTTCGTAAAATATTCTAAGTACAAGGTCACTAAATTCTACGGAAAATCGGGCAGCACTTCCTTTGTTTCTACATACTTTGCCACCTTTTTCAAGGCCGAATTCAATAACCAAACGCCACATTTAAGGCTCAAATCAATTCAGCAAATACCAAGGCGATTACACGCCCAACAATACGTGTAAAATTCCGCCCCACAATTACCACCAACTAGTCCACAATACAATCCAATATACAATGTTATTCTCGGCTAACAACAACACTACTTCTCTTTCAATTTCTATTTCAATACAAGTTGTTGTTCCAACATGCTACATAGTCATAAACAATTTCAACAACTATAATTCCCTCTTTATATAGCATGTGACAACTAAACTAGTAACCAAATTGAATTACAATCTTAAGGGCTAACATACTAGTTTTCGGGTTAGGGTTCCAATATCCATAACACTTATCAACTTCATAATATAAACACCTCATGCTTGCTAATATCCAAAGCTACAACAAGTAGTAATCTTAATTACTAAAACGACAAGAATTATACCTTTACAAGCCCTTAAAATTTCCAAGATTCAAAGTCGCTCATTAGCAATTCATAGCTCCTTTCCTTAAGTTCCAATCCGCTCCAAGCACTCCTTAGAAGCCTATGAAGAACCCATCTTCAAGTTCCAACTTCAAAGTTGAAGAACTCCTTAAGTTTCCGCCTTGCGACTAATACGAAAACGCCACTTTTCTGGGATCTTTCTATTGAGATAACCTTACAACACTCTTAGGAACCTAGGGTTTAAGTCTTGTGAAGTATGGACAACAATTGAATTTTTTTTTGTGCACAATATGGCCAAACCCGTGAGCCTCTAAGAACAAGAAAGTGTGAAAAATAATTCTAAGTGTTGGAAGACAAGTCTTGCACTAGTGTGTATATATAAAACAATGGAGGGTCAAGATCATCACAAATGTGTGGCTAGGATGAAGATCACATGGATAATGGCCAAGTGGACAAGTTGACTTGGTCAATACACTCAAGCTTGAAGACTTTCATCCACAAGGGTCAAATGACCATCCAACCATTGCACATTTCGTCCAACATCAAGTGGGGGAGGTGCCACGTGTTGCCCTCCCATTCGTTCATAAAAAAATTCCGTAACCCTCGTGGGCCCCACAAAACATAAAATTTCCTCGGGTGGGCCCCACGTGACCAAATCTGTAAAAAATAAATTCCATAATTCTTATAAGTTCTTAAAGTCTTAAATACCAAAATTGAGAATCCAATTCTCAATAATAAACCTTTTTCCTTTACGAAATTCGGAAACTTTTCCGTCGAAAAATCACATCTTTCTTCCTTTCAAATTTTAAATGTCGTATTCTCGTATGTACGTCCTCACATACATACCCTGGAACTACGGGGTGTAACATTCTCCCCCCTTAGAAACATTCATCCCGAATGTTCCTTCTAAGTCTCAAAACATACACGCGACGGTGTAGTCTTCACTACTATACTTACAAAACCAATTATGCCACACCTGGCCATAATATAACACATGCGCAAAACTCTAATCCAAGCCAACGAGGAATCATCTCTAACGTCACAAAAGCTTCCACCCATGATCTAAAGGATACTTTCTTCACCTCGTTACTTCACAAAATGATCACTTCCCTTCTCTTAACACATGTTCACTCCTTCCCTTACTCGTCGTACCTTTCTCGAACACCCGAACTCTTTCTAGTACACGTACTGTACTTCCGTCATTGTTTCAGTTTCCAACACCTTGGAGTTACTACCTCCAACCTTGGTCATCTTACTAGTCTCACATTCCTTTAAGGCCAATCCCGGCCTTCACGATCCGATTCTGGTCGAACGCGTCTGCGAACTCGTACAATGGTTACCTAAACTTGGGCCTAGCACCCTCGTGACCCTACCACCTGGCGGGACCACCTCAAACTGACCCCACCTCACTCTGGGCTGCGGGTTGACCCGCGACCTGGCCTCAACCCGACCCATTATCGCGTCAAACTCTCTCGTTCCCCGATCCGGAACACTCTTACTAATTCGCGTCATGAAAGCTGTCACGACCCGATTCCGGGCCCGTGACTGGTGCCTTACCCCGGGCACCCTAGTGATACAACATCAGAGTAATCAGCGGAACATAAAACGATACAAGACATATTATGAAATATGAAACAATAATCTGAGAAAACTTGCCTTTCGGCATATATATAAATGACAACTTTTTCAACATGAACAGTTTAATCCTTTTTACAAACCCTGCCCACAACGATTACTGCACCTCTACGAATGATATGACAACCCTGGCGGGACAGGGCCCCGCCAAACCCCTGAATGTAAACACTTACTACGACAGGGGACTATACCACTGATAAGCCTCCGGAGAAACGGAGCTTCCCAACGCTGAAACTGTGACCCTGAGAGCTAGGATCAACGACTGGTGTACCTCAACCTGCGGCATGAACGCAGCCAAGGAGGTCGAGACAACAATGCAGTATGTGAAACTGAAAATACTGTAAATGGAATCATAGTAGTCTATATAAAGCAGGAGACATGTATGATAACAAAACCACAGTTCACAATAAACAAGCAGTCATATCAAGTCAGGGACTCACGCCCTCAAAGTCATCACTCAAACATAACAATGGGTCTCACGCCCACAACATCAATCATGCCCGTGGAATACCTTCCTCACTGCCGGCAGTTTATGATATAAAAGCACCAAGGAACACACATGAACACGGGTCCCACTGTGCCATAATAACACCGACGGGTGAAATGCGAAGGCATAGCCGACTACTAACACCCACAGTACCAACAAGGTCATGAACTGTATCATAAGATCTGTCTAGACCGTCACATGATCAAAGCTGGCCACTTGCCCGCAGTATCTAATGTGCGCGTCTAGTCCTGGAACTTCCCGCAGCTCCGCATAGGCCAATCTCATCGGCCCGCATGAGGTATTCCCCGCATCGAGGGTAGCTACTCCGGCATCGTCCCGACTTCGCACCGCATGGCCACATGGACCGCATGCCCGTAAAGGACGACACTAACACGGAACTCGTAGCTCGCATAGCCCACAGGACTGCGTGAGGTATTCTCGAATCATAGGTCCATCGACACTTTGAGTCTACCCGCGACGGAGGCGCTTAACCGGAATCATCTCAAGAGATGAGTGATGTAAAATACTAACATAACAGCTTATCGTTAAACAACATAAGCACAACAAAGGAAAAACCCCCTTTACACAAACATCACAAGATACTAACACACGTAGCATCCTAGCATGTTTACTTATCAATCAACAAGAAAGTATTACAAGGCTATCACAAACCAACACAATCAAGTTATATACACAAGGTACTTTCTATTATATGCCCACAAGTTCGGGGTTTTATCCCCAAAGTACTTCATACATTAACTCTTTAAAAGATACGTTACTTTCACAATGTCACACAATACGTAGTATAAAAATAGAGTGACTATCTTTTTAAAGTAAATCAATTACTTCTCTTTGTAATATCAAGTAGTAACATTCTTTTCCAATGTTCAAGTTTGCCTAATTTCCAATGTTCACGTTTCTTATCTTAGAAGGTTTTGTAGTTCATAGTCTTATTCATTTAAGAATATAATTCTCTTTTAAACTATCTGAGAAACATAAGCCTTATATGTGAGAAGGATATTCTTGTTTATAACAATCTTATTACAGCAGCTATGATCTAGGAAATATCATTTTGTCTCATCTTAGCTTCTATGCAGATGGAAATTTCTACTGGTTTTAATAATACTTAATTATTCAAAACATTTTCCTTTTATTAATCTTTGCTGGGTTGTCGATACACATTCGATTCAAATCAAGAAACATTCTTAAGCCGTTATACCTAACTTCCCATAAAGCTAGTATAACTCTTAAGTTTTCAAAAACCAAGTATTACTTCAAGTTCTCTATTAACACATAACAAGCCAGTTATAGTTCAAATCAGTTACCTTTTAAAAACCACAAGTATTTTCTTACCAACATAAAGTTATTTATAACCGACTTCCCATAAAGCCGTTATAACACTTTATGTTTTAAACCAATCAAATACATTTAGCACATGACGTCTACCGCATACTACATAGTTCACACATATCATGCTAGAAGAGATAGGAAGAGGTTCACATACCTCGCGGCAGTATCGACTAATAGCAAAACGCTCAAGTACTTCCAAACGTCGGCTACTCCTAAGCCAAGTAGATCGCGCCACACGTAGTACTTCAACCTATAAGGCCACAAGGCGCTTATTAACATTTAGGTCTAATCGTAGAATATTCTACGTAAAATTGGCGACCTCCTTCCCGCAACAGCGTAAATCTCTCCTCTATCGAGGCCGGCTACCAAGCCAACCGGGGGTTATACATCTAACCCCAACGGTACAATTCTACTTCACGGTACTACTACAAGTCTCTGTAATACAGCCCTATGTAATTACAGTTCAGTATTCTTCTTTAAATTCAGGCTTAAGTCGCAAGACATTGCCGTAAGTTTTATTCAGGCTTAAGTCACAAGACATTGCCGTAAGTTTTATTCAGGCTTAAGTCGCAAGACATTGCCGATAACTATGTTCAGTACTATATATAGCATACTTCAACTATATAATCTAACAACATGTAATTTCCAATTACAATAGAGGGACAAGATATTTACCTCGATAAGCCCATAATTATCCAAGTATAAAGTCGATCCTGGGCAATCGTTTAGCTCCAACTCCGAGCGCTCCAACCCGCTCTAAACCACCCTTAGAAGTTCTAACCAGCTTCTACACAATACTCCAACGGACTATGGAGATTTTCCTAGGGTTTCGGTTTTGTGACAGACGGGAAGTATAATAGTATTTCTGGGCTTTTCGTATAGGTATAACCTTAGAATACTACAAGGTATACGGCTAAGGTAATTTGGGCATTATAACAATACTTTTGAGAGTATTTCTACCAAGAGAGGGGGGGTATTATACGAAAGCAACTAGGCTAGGGGGGGTACCCCACGGCCACACTACTAGGAGGGGGGGTATACCCTCTGCAAGGCCTCAGGAGAGGAGGCCTCTTGGCCGAACTCAACACAAAGGGGAGGGAGAAGATTTAACACTTAGGAACATTTAGGAATGGATGAATAAGTCTTCAAAGGGATGGGTATTTATAGGCCAAGTGAAGGCCAACCAATGGCCAAGATTCACCCAAGTACACCTTATCCATCTACCACACCAACCAACACAAAATATCCTACCTACTCCCTTAAGCCCAAATCGTCCATAATGCCGTCCAAGGTGTTCCAATGAGAGGGTGACAAGTGTCGCCCTCTTGTTGGTCCAAAATGTTTCGTCTTTCGGAAAAATCCGCAAAAATAAAATATGGCATAGCCGGAAATTCCCCTACGAAAGCTGTGAAAACGTTTCGCCGAAAAACGACTCTAACCGGGTGTTGTGCACAAAATTAAATCGGCCAAGCCTACTTGAAGTTCGAAATTTCCTACGTACGTCCCTGCGTACATACTCTGGAAATACGGGGTATAACATTCTCCCCTCCTTAGAAACATTCGTCCCGAATGTTCCTTCTAAGTCTCAAAACAAACGCGCGCCGGTATAGTCCTCACTGCTATACTTACGAAAACAATCCTGCCACGCATGGCCACGGAACCAACTTGCGCAAAGTACTTACCTTCAAGTCCACGAGGACACACCTCTAACATCACAAACGCTCCCATCCAAGGGTCTAAAATATAATTTCTTCGCACTTTCTCCACACAAAAGAAATGATCACATCTACGCTCGCCATACACGCTCGCTTCTTCCCTTACGTGTCGTATCCTTCTCGTACACTCGAATTCTTACCACATGATACCACTTTTGTCACTTTGCCCGAGGCATAAACCTTCTCAGGCGACCCAACAAATGGTACCGGACTGCATGTGATCACTGCGGCTGTCGTACACCCAAACTCTTGATACTGCTTCAGTTTCCGAAACTCGGGGTTACTATCTCTAACGGGGTCATCATTAACTGGGAACACTCTGGATGGATCTCCGATACTTTCCCGAACATAACAATACGAAGACCGACATACCGCCTCCTAAGTCGGACGGCAAAAGCTAACATATAGGCAACCCGCCTATTCTTCACATGAACTCAAGGCCCAAAACAACTCGGGCTAAGTTCCTCTGTTTCAAAACTCGTCACACCCGACCCGGTGGTGGTACCTTCAAGAAGACCGACCACAACTGAACTCTGCGTGCCGCCGATTATCCGTACGATTTCCTCTGAGCTGCTAGAACTTCTTCTAGACAAGCTTCTCACTAACCACAGTCTGCTGGAACAAGCCTGAACCAACTGTCTGAACCTTGCCAACATCGAACCAATCGACCGACAACTTACACTTCCGCCCTTACAAGGCTTCATAAGGCGACATCCGAACACTGAAATGGTAGTTAAAAACATTTCCCTCTCCAGGAGACAACAATCCCCACAACTACCTCTGAAATCCAAACACTGGCCCGAGGGCGAATGCGATTCTGAGACTCACCTGAGTTCTTAACCTTGCACGTAAAACTTTCGAAACAAAACAGCTGCACTGGCTCCACTGTCTGTCATAAGGTGAAGGTAGGCACCCCGTGCAGCCTTACAACCTTTCTGGTAAAATCAACACTGCCGAGTAAACTGTCTTTGCTAGAAGACAAGACGGCTGACCTCCTCGGCCCGACCACTGGTCGAACGCATCCACGAACTCGTATGCTGGTTAACTAAACTTGGGCCTAACACCCTCACAACCCTAACACAAGGCGGGACCACCACAACCTGACCCCACCACCAAACCTACCGCGGGTTGACCCGCAACGTGGCCTCAACCCGACCTAACGCGCACAATACTAGCTCCCCGATCCGGAACAATCTCACTAATCACGTTTCGAAAACCTAGCGGTCTTCTAGCTCGACTACCCTCTTTCAAATCACGCTACTCAGGGACTTATCCCACAAACATAGCTCACTTGCACTATGCGCTCCGATAAGGATCAAACATAACACTACACCTTTACTCGAGACGGCCTTACCTCTAAGGTTTCTACGCATAAAACTCTAAGGCTCACACTTTCTCTATCCCCCAATCTTCCCCGGTTACTAACCATGATTTCTAATCACAAATATTAACACACTGCTATCAAAACATAGCACTTATGCTATACCCATCTTATCACACATACTGAACTCTAGAGGGTTAAGGATATGCCTGAATCTACTGCTTCACTCCCCTAGTCGTTCTAATCAAACCTGCCCCGTAGGGCGCATAGCTAAGGAAGGTGACGAACTACCCACCGATCACGAAGGCTAAGTCCTCCTACCAGACACTCTTTCGACATCGACCACGACGGTCATAGTACAACAAGTACGAACTAAAAGACGACATTCCCGGATGACGTCGCCAAACCGGAACGAAGCCACGGAGTTCTAACCAACTCTGCATACCGAACGCCCCGAAATCCGTGGAAGACCACTGCATTATGGATGTGCATAATCAAATCTGCCGTGAGGTGACTCGCCGAAAGTTACCAAAGGACCTTGTTGCTCGCCCTCTTCGCCGCCCTCGTTAACCCGCCGATCTCTACGCTTTCTACCGCCGTATAAGCTCGCATACGTGCCATGCTCAAGCCTAATCAAGAACTACTTGCACAACCTCTCGTTGATATTCATCAAGACTCGCAGACATCGGTATACTCTCGGTAGTTAAATCCATAGCTAGTAACAAGGTCGCCTCTTTGCAATCCATATTCTCTGTTCCTGGTCGTGGAACTGACGGTTCAAATATCATGGCTGCAGTAGGAACTGCCGCCGCCGTGCTAAACTTTACTGGGCTAGTGATGTCGCAGAAATCCCCGAATGAAGCACCTAACTCGGTGATGATTGGGCTGTGCCTCGTAACCCTCTCAACTCTACTCGCAGCCTCGCCGCTTGCCTCCCGGGCGGGTTTGCCTACGCGAGGCATAACGATAAGGAAATAATTTCGTCGGAGGTCCAACTTATAACACGACTCTAAGGCACGATCTCGAGTGAGAAGAATAGAAACCAATCCTAAATACCCTATAGCCTCCGATTATTGATGTGGTGCACAACACACCGATAATCAAGACTCTACCGGATACGATTCGTAGACACTTTCCGAGGATTAATCGCTCGATACCACTTTTGTCACGACCGATTCGGACGTGATCGTGCCTTACCGGCACCCTAGTGATACAACATCGAGTAATCACGAACATAAACGATACAAGACATATTATGAAATATGAAACAATAACTGAGAAAACTTGCCTTTCGCGATATATATAAATGACAACTTTTTCAACATGAGCAGCTTTAATCCTTTTACAAACCCCGCCCACAACAAGATTCTGCACCTCTACGAATGATATGACAACCATGGCGAGTGGCCCCGCCAAACCCCGAATGTAAACACTTACTACGACAGGGACTATACCATCGATAAGCCTCCGAGAAACGGAGCTTCCCAACGCTGAAATCGTGGACACGAGAGCTAGGATCAACGATCGTGCACCTCAACTCGCGGCATGAACGCGGCACTCAAGGAGGTCGACAACAGTCGAGTATGTGAAATCAAAATATCAGAAATGGAATCATAGTAGTCTATATAAAGCAGGAGACATGTATGATAACAAAACCACAGTTCACAATAAACAAGCAGTCATATCAAGTCAGGGACTCACGCCCTCAAAGTCATCACTCAAACATAACAATGGGTCTCACACCCATAACATCAATCATGCCCGTGGAATACCTTCCTCACTGCCGGCAGTTTATGATATAAAAGCACCAAGGAACACACATGAACACCGTGTCCCACTGCCATAATAACACCGTGACGGTAAATGCGAAGGCATAGCCGACTACTAACACCCACGCATCAACAAGGTCATGCGAATCAGATTATAAGATCTGTCTGCATCACATGATCAAAGCCGCCACTTGCCCGCAGATCTAATGCGCGTCTAGTCTCGAACTTCCCGCGACTCGCATAGGCCAATCTCATCGCCCGCATGAGGTATTCCCCGCATCGAGGGTAGCTACTCCCCGGCATCGTCCTGGACTTCGCAGTCCGCATGGCCACGTGGACCGCATGCCCATAAAGGACGTACACTAACCTGGAACTCTCGTAGCTCCGCATAGGCCTCGGGACTGCATGAGGTATTCTCGAATCATAGGTCCATCGACCGCCCGAAGTCTACCCCGCGTCGGAGGGCATCCCCTAATCATCTCAAGAGATGAGTGATGTAAAATACTAATATAACGACTTATCGTTAAACAACATAAGCACAACAAAGGAAAACCCCTTTACACAAACATCACAAGATACTAACACACGTAGCATCCTAGCATGTTTACTTCTCAATCAACAAGAAAGTATTACAAGGCTATCACAAACCAACACAATCAAGTTATATACACAAGGTACTTTCTCGTATATGCCCACAAGTTCGGGGTTTATCCCTGAGTACTTCATACATTAACTCTTTAAAAGATACGTTACTTTCACAATGTCACACAATACCCGTAGTATAAAAATAGAGTGACTATCTTTTAAAGTAAATCAATTACTTCTCTTTGTAATATCAAGTAGTAACATTCTTTTCCAATGTTCAAGTTTGCCTAATTTCCAATGTTCACGCTTTCTTATCTTAGAAGGTTTTGTAGTTCATAGTCTTATTCATTTAAGAATATAATTCTCTTTAAACTATCCGAGAAACATAAGCCTTATATGTGAGAAGGATATTCTTGTTTATAACAATCTTATTACTGTACCATGATCTAGGAAATATCATTTTGTCTCATCTTAGCTTCTATGCAGATGGAAGTTTCTACTGGTTTTAATAATACTTAATTATTCAAAACATTTTCCTTTTATTAACGCTGCAGTGGGTTGTCGATACACATTCTGATTTCCGAAATCAGTAAAACATTCTTAAGCCGTTATACCTAACTTCCCATAAAGCTAGTATAACTCTTAAGTTTTCAAAAACCAAGTATTACTTCAAGTTCTCTATTAACACATAACAAGCCGCTTATAGTTCAAATCGATTACCTTTTAAAAACCACAAGTATTTTCTTACCAACATAAAGTTGTTTATAACCGACTTCCCATAAAGCCGTTATAACACTTTATGTTTTAAACCAATCAAATACATTTAGCACATGCACGTCTACCGTACTACATAGTTCACACATATCATGCTAGAAGAGATAGGAAGAGGTTCACATACCGCGACGAGTATCGACTAATAGCAAAACGCTCCAAGTACTTCCAAACGCCGCTACTCCTTAAGCCAAGTAGATCGCGCCACACGTAGTACTTCAACCTATAAGGCCACAAGGCGCTTATTAACATTTAGGTCTAATCGTAGAATATTCTACGTAAAAATTCGGCAAGACCTCCCCGCAACAACAGTAAATCTCCTCCTCTATCAGGCCGCTACCAAGCCAACCAGGGGGGGGGGGGGGTTAAACATCTAACCCAAAAGGGTACAATTCAACTCCACAGGACTACTACACAAGTCTACAGTAATACAACCCTATGTAATTACAACAAGATTCTTCTTTAAATTCAGGCTTAAGTCGCAAGACATTGCCGTAAGTTTTATTCAGGCTTAAGTCGCAAGACATTGCCGTAAGTTTTATTCAGGCTTAAGTCGCAAGACATTGCCGATAACTATGTTCAGTACTATATATAGCATACTTCAACTATATAATCTAACAACATGTAATTTCCAATTACAATAGAGGGACAAGATATTTACCTCGATAAGCCCATAATTATCCAAGTATAAAGTCGATCCTGGGCAATCTTTTAGCTCCAACTCCGAGCGCTCCAACCCGCTCTAAACCACCCTTAGAAGTTCTAACCAACTTCTACACAATACTCCAACGGACTATGGAGATTTTCCTAGGGTTTCGGTTTTGTGACAGACGGGAAGTATAATAGTATTACTGTGCTTTTCGTAGAGGTATAACATAAGAATACTACAAGTTATACGACTAAGGTAATGTGGGCATTATAACAATACTTTGAGAGTATTTCTACCAAGAGAGTGGGTATTATACGAAAAGCAACTAGGCTGGGGTACCCCACCCACACTACTAGGAGTGGGTATACCTCGCCAAGGCCTCAGGAGAGGAGGCCTCGGCCGAACTCAACACAAAGGGAGGAGAAGATTTAACACTTAGGAACATTTAGGAATGGATGAATAAGTCTTCAAAGGGATGGGTATTTATAGGCCAAGTGAAGGCCAACCAATGGCCAAGATTCACCCAAGTACACCTTATCCATCTACCACACCAACCAACACAAAATATCCTACCTACTCCCTTAAGCCCAAATCGTCCATAATGCCGTCCAAGGTGTTCCAATGAGAGGGTGACAAGTGTCGCCCTCTTGTTGGTCCAAAATGTTTCGTCTTTCGAAAAAATCCGCAAAAATAAAATATGGCATAGCCGGAAATTCCCCTACGAAAGTCGTGGAAAACGCTTTCACTAAAAACGACTCTAACCGGGTGTTGTGCACAAAATTAAATCGGCCAAGCCTACTTGAAGTTCGAAATTTCCTACGTACGTCCCTGCGTACATACTCTGGAAATACGGGGTATAACAAAAGCTACCACTTCTATCACAACTACCCATGGAATTATCACACAAATACTCCACGTATACTATGTATTCTGACAAAGATTAACCGTAAAGTCTTTTACTCAAGACGGCCTTACATCTAAGGTCTCAACTGTCATAATTTCTAAGGTTCAAAATTTTCTCATCCCCAGACTTACCCTTTTCACTAACCAGGCTTCTAAATCACATTTTAACACAAAGCCAACCGAACATAACACTTAACACATCATCATAACATCAATACATACTAGTCTCTAGAGTGTTAAGGATATACCTGTAACTACTGCTTCACTTTCCCCTTGCCGCGCTACCTCTGGTCGGACACTCTTTCGCAAAATGGACCTGCCGGCCGCAAGTATAGTGTTACACCCCGTAAATTCAAGGAGTTAGATAAGAACATACCAAGGAATTTAAGATGTAAAAAGTTGATAGATAAGTTGACAACATGTGTTGGACGGATTTTGAGTTTGCCTTGGAGTGTTGTACCCCAGTTGTTAAGAATTTCGAGGTGTTTAAAAGGCCTAATGTGTAGTCCGTTAAATCTAGATCCCAACGCAACAAACCGTTCGTCGTTTGGACATCAGAGTCAAAAGTTATGGAAGTTACAAGTTTGGTGCGCAGTCAGCCGCAGTTAGCCTCGCATGCAGGGTACAGCGCGCGGCCGACTGCGTGGCCGCGCGCCGCTTGTACCGGGGTCACAGGCGCAGCCGCGCGCCGAATGCAGGCCGCGCGCGACATGCGGAAGATTTATTTTGGAAGTGGAGTGTGGCGCCGCGCGCGGCAGCGCGCCGAGGAGGGAATTTTGCGCAGAAGTGACGAAAAACAGGATATTTCGTTTATAACCTATGGGAGGGTGACAAGTGTCCTCCCATCCTTTTATCAAGAAGTGGTCCTATTTTAGGGCCAAGTCTGGAAGACTTGCCATTCCATTTCATTTCATTTCCAAACCCTCCTAAGAAAAACCCTCTCCTTCTCTAGTTTTGGAAGAAAACCTAGCTTTAGAGGAGATTGTTGGAGCGGCAAGAAGAAAAAGTGTGGGTAAACTTGTGGTAACGCTGTGGGCGATTTTGACGGAAGAGGTGGAAGAAAAAGGGGCTTTGTGGGCTATTCCTTAAGGTAAAAGTTTCCCTTTTTCTTGGTTATGAGCCTAAGGTCGCTTTTATTTTAGTAGTATAGATGTGAGCACGAGGTCGTTTTATTTTAGTAGTTTAGAGTTGAGCCTAAGGTCATATATTGTAGTAGTATAGAATTGAGCACGAGGTCGCTTTTATATTGTATAGATTTGGATCTTGTTGTCTTGTTAAAAACTGAAATGGGCATGTTAGCCTTAAGATTGTAACTTCAATTGGATTTCTAATGGGGACGTCGCATGTTGTAAAGGGAGATTGTAATTGTTGAAGATGTCTAGGGCTAGATATCATGTTAGGCCTAAGAACTTGGATTGGAAAGAATTGAAAGGGATTAAGAATTGGTTTATGGTTGGCCAAGTATGGCATGGGAAGTATTGGGTTATTTTGTATTATTGTGGGGCGTTTGTTATTGAATTCGACCTTAACAAAGGTGGCATAGTAAGTAAGAACAAAGGAAGTGCCGTCCAAACTACCGTAGAATCTAGGGACTTTGCACTTAGTTATTCTACGTTCGAAGCTAGAGTTTGATAGACGTTTCATGACCCTTATAGGATTGAAGTACTACGTGTAGCATATTCCTCTTAAGGGAGATAGTGCTGTGGAGCATTTTGCTTATTGTCGACAATCGTCGCAAGGTATGTGATTCTTCCTATCCTCTTCAGCATGACTATTTGTAAAATATATAGTGCGGTAGACGCACGAGTGTTAAAGGAATTTGATTTCCCTTTTGTGCCTTGACTTGATATGAAGTGTTAAGGGCTTCATTGTGTGAAAATAGTAGTAAAGTCTTATCCGTTAGTAACGGGTACTCGGTGGTTAAAGAATGAGCCCTATTGGTCTCATAAATGTTTATAGTGGTAATTGGTTGGTTTAAAACATAAAGTGTTATAACGGCTTTATGGGAAGTTTGTTATAACCGCTTTATGTAGCTAAAAGAATGGTTTGTTGTTTTCAAAAGATAAGAGACGTGACTTGTAATTGACCTAAATGGTGTTGAAAAGTATAAAACCTAATTCGTGAGATATGAATACTTGGTTTTTAAAAGAATAACGTTACAATTTCGGAAATGGGAATAAGGATCGAACAAGCCAATGCAGCGTCGATAAAGGAAAGAAGTAATGACATTAATCATATTAAAACCAGTAGAAACCTCCATCTGCATAGAAGCTAAGATAAGACAAAATGGTATTACATTTCCTAGATCATGGCGGCTCTAATGAGAATTATTGAAATCAAGTTTTGATCTTCTTAAAAATTCCAAAGTAAGGAATTCGATTTTCTAAAGGGAAAGAGACTTAAGAATTTGAAGTATTTTGGTTTAAAAGAAAGGCATGATTTTGTCTTGACTTGTTTTATTAATCATAAAGGGTTGTAATAGCTTTATGGGAGGTTAGTTATAACGACTTTATGAAAATAAAGAAATGGTTTCATTATTAGATTTAAAATGGTAACTTGATTTTGGGAAAAGGGAAGTAACTCGTTTTCAAATATTGAACTTCTTGTGATGGAAAAACATAAGTGACTTGTTTATAAAAGGTAGGAGTACCTTGATCCTAAAGGGGTTAAGTACTTGGGTTTTAAATGGTATACTTGACATTGTGTTAAGAAATATTTATAGTACCTTGAGTTGTGTGTAACGGGCCTATGCTTGTAGTGATAGCTTATGTGTGCAAGTGTTGTATTTATGTACTACCGCGCCTCTCGTTGGAGGGCCGGCTATCTGGTTGATTGATGGACATACCGACACGTTGGGTAGCCCACGGGTGTGCTTCCATTAGGGGTGTTGTTATTGTTATTTGATTGGACATACTGACACGTTGGGTAGCCCACGGGTATGCTTCCACGGTGAGTATTCTCTTGTTAGTTGTTTGGACATACCGACACGTTGGGTAGCCCAAGGGTATGCTTCCACAAGGATTGTTATCTTGTTATCTCCTTTGGGCATACCGACACGTTGGATGGTCCACGGGTATGTGCCACTAGGACGGTTCCAGGGCCATGCTTATACCGAGGTGAGATGTCGGGGCATGCGTCCTTTGTGCGGGTTAAATTCCCGGGTTGTATTTGAGTGATGATTTCACGGGCATGAGTCCCTATCTTGATATGACTGCTTTTATGTTGTGGTGTTGTAATTTGGTTATCATACATGTCTCCTGCTTTATATAGACTATTATGATTTCATTTACAGTTTCACATACTTGGTACCTGTTGTACTGACCTCCTTCGGGGGGCTGCGTTCATGCCGCAGGTTGAGGTACATAGCTTGCTGATCCACTCTCTTAGGATCGCTGTTCGGTTCCTGAAAGCTCCATATCTCCTAAGCTTGTCCCGTGGTACAGTTCCTCAAGTAGTAGACTTTTGTATATTCAGGGCATGGCGGGCCCCGTCCGTCATTATGGTTTCAAAATTCTTAGAGGTCCAGCATCACTGGCAGGTTTGTATGAGATGTAACTGCTCAAGTTTTAAATTATGTATAAAAAAGGTAACCGTTGGGTTAGCCTACTTTCTTATTTCACTGCTTTCATTCTTGAGTTTTTATTTCCGCCGTTTTTCTCTCGATGTTGTATCACTAGGTGCCCGGTAGGCACGATCCACGGCCCGGTTCGGTCGTGACAAAGTGGTATCGAGCGATTAGTCCTCTGAGAGTGTCTACGCATCAGATTCAAGAGAGTCTTGATTATCGGTGTGTTGTGCACCACATCAATAATCAGGAGGCTATGGGATATTTAGGATTGGTTTCCATTCTTCTCACTCTGAGATCATGCCTTAGATCGGTGTTATAAGTTGGACTCCCTCTGACGTGTTCTTTGTATACCAGTGATGCCTCCACGCAAGGCAACCAGAGCCTGGCGGCAAGGCAAACAGAGGAGGCGCGAGTAGAGCAGCAGCGGTCTCTCCTGAGACTACGACACCTGAGCCTCCAGTCCCGCAGCCTGGGGTAGAGGAGATGGGTTACAAGGAGATGGCCCAGTTATTGGCCAGGATCGTGGCCATGCACGAGGATAGACTGGATGCAGCAGTTCCAGTAGCACCCATAGTTCACCCGAGGTCAGATAGTTTGAGGCTACGGGATTTTATGAGTTGTAGCCCACCTGAGTTCTACGGGTCGAGGCCTGAGGATGATCCGCAGGAGTTCATCAAGCGATTCTGACGGATCATGAGAGTGATCAAGGCTTCGAGACCGAGTCGGTGGTTTTGTTCACATCGCCGCGCGTGATCCGCAATGATCGTTTGATTCGTGAGCTGCCCGGGGAACATGCACTCCACTGGTTGGGGTGAGTTCTCCGAGGCTTTCCTTGGCCATTTCTTACCTCCACAGATGAGGAGGGCACGGGCCGACAGATTTTTTGATGCTAAGACAAAGAGGGCGCACAGTTCGGGAGTACAATGTAGAGTTTGACACATTGGCCCGGTATGTCCCCGCTTTGGTGGCCAATATGGAGGATAGAGTGCACCGTTATGTCACTGGACTTCGATGATTATTTAGCGGAGGATGCACAGTGTAGCTCTTCACCGGCATGGACATTGCCGCGTCCAGCTATCTGCAGTGGTGAGAGAACGTAAGTCGGCGGAATAACCAAGATCGCGAGAAGAGGCGGGGCGGTAGAGTCCTCTGGTGACCTTCGAGGCAGGCAACCTCAGCAGCAAGCTAGTTATTTACCTCGGCCAAGACTGAGTGCCCATCACGCGATCTTGGGACGCTCAGAAATCGAGGCGGTCGGGGCTCCTGTGTTTCGTGTTTTGGGGGAGCAGGGACGTTAGTCAGATGGGACCACCCCTACCTCGTTGTGGCTGTTGTGGTAGGCTCCATGGTGGGGAGTGTCGTGCTGGAATGGGGGTTTGTTTTGCATGCGGCCAGCAGGGCCATTTTGCGAGGAATTGTCCAACCAGAGATAGCGCGGATGTAGAGACTTCACGCCGGGATCGATGGTGATTCATCTCCTCCTTTTGCGCCCGTGCAGGAAGGAACATGAGTAGAACGGCATGAAGGGGCAGTGAAGTAATAGTTACAGGTATATTCTTAACCCACTAGAGACTAGTATGCATTGATGTTATAGTGATGTGTTAAGTGTTATGTTCGAATAACTTTGTGTTATAAATGTGATTTAGAAGCCTGATTAGTGAAGAGGGTAAGTCTGAGGATGAGAAACTTTGAACCTTAGAATTTATAACAATCGAAACTTTAGAGGTAAGACCGGCTAGAGTAAAAGATTTTACAGTGATCCTTGTCGGAAGTACATAGTATGTGGGGAGTATTTTTCTAGTGATAAGTCCATGAGTGGCATAACTGATTCTTTCATGAGTGGAGTAGTGAAGACTATACCGGCGTCTGCGTTTTGGAGACTTAGAAGGAACATTCGGGACGAATGTTTCTAAGGGGGGGAGAATGTTACACCCCGTAAATTCAAGGAGTTAGATAAGAACATACCAAGGAATTTAAGATGTAAAAAGTTGATAGATAAGTTGACAACATGTGTTGGACGGATTTTGAGTTTGCCTTGGAGTGTTGTACCCCAGTTGTTAAGAATTTCGAGTTGTTTAATAGGCCTAATGTGTAGTCCGTTAAATCTAGATCCCAACGCAACAAACCGCTAAATCGTTTGGACATCGAGTCAAAAGTTATGGAAGTTACAAGTTTGGTGCGCGATCAGTGCCGCGATTCTCGTGCAGTGGTACAACGCGCGCCGGACTGCGAGGGCGCGCCGATTATCTTGGGGTCACAGGGGTTGCAGCGCCGCGGCGCCGGAATGCAGGGCCGCGGCGCCGACATGCGGAAGATTTATTTTGGAAGTGGAAGCGCGCCGTGGCGGCGGGCGGCCGCGAGGCGGAATTTCTTGCGCAAGTGACGAAAAACAGGGATATTTCGTTTATAACCTATGGGAGGGTGACAAGTGTCCCTCCCATCCTTTTATCGATAAGTGGTCCTATTTTAGGGCCAAGTCTTGAAGACTTGGCCATTCCATTTCATTTCATTTCCAAACCCTCCTAAGAAAAACCCTCTCCTTCTCTCTAGTTTTGGAAGAAAACCTAGCTTTAGAGAGATTGTTGGAGCGGCAAGAAGAAAAAGTTTGGGTAAACTTGTGGGTACTGGTGGGCGATTTTGTGGAAAGAGGTGGAAGAAAAAGGGGCTTTGTGGGCTATTCCTTAAGGTAAAAGTTTCCTTTTTCTTGGTTATGAGCCTAAGTCGCTTTTATTTTAGTAGTATAGATGTGAGCACTGAGGTGTTTTATTTTAGTAGTTTAGAGTTGAGCCTAATCTTTGTTATATTGTAGTAGTATAGAATTGAGCCCGAAATTTGTTTTATATTGTATAGATTTGGATCTTGTTGTCTTGTTAAAATCTGAAATGGGCATATTAGCCTTAAGATTGTAACTTGATTGGATTTCTAATGGGGACGTCGCATGTTGTAAAGGGAGATTGTAATTGTTGAAGATGTCTAGGGCTAGATATCATGTTAGGCCTAAGAACTTGGATTGGAAAGAATTGAAAGGGATTAAAAATTGGTTTATGGTTGGCCAAGTATGGCATGGGAAGTATTGGGTTATTTTGTATTATTGTGGGGCGTTTGTTATTGAATTCGACCTTAACAAAGGTGGCATAGTAAGTAAGAACAAAGGAAGTGCCGTCCAAACTACCGTAGAATCTAGGGACTTTGCACTTAGTTATTCTACGTTCGAAGCTAGAGTTTGATAGACGTTTCATGACCCTTATAGGATTGAAGTACTACGTGTAGCATATTCCTCTTAAGGGAGATAGTGCTGTGGAGCATTTTGCTTATTGTCGACAATCGTAAAGGTATGTGATTCTTCCTATCCTCTTGATGACTATTTGTAAAATATATAGTGCGGTAGACGCACGAGTGTTAAAGGAATTTGATTTCCCTTTTGTGCCTTGACTTGATATGAAGTGTTAAGGGCTTCATTGTGTGAAAATAGTAGTAAAGTCTTATCCGTTAGTAACGGGTACTCGGTGGTTAAAGAATGAGCCCTATTGGTCTCATAAATGTTTATAGTGGTAATTGGTTGGTTTAAAACATAAAGTGTTATAACGGCTTTATGGGAAGTTTGTTATAACCGCTTTATGTAGCTAAAAGAATGGTTTGTTGTTTTCAAAAGATAAGAGACGTGACTTGTAATTGACCTAAATGGTGTTGAAAAGTATAAAACCTAATTCGTGAGATATGAATACTTGGTTTTTAAAAGAATAACGTTACAATTTCGGAAATGGGAATAAGGATCGAACAAGCGATGCGCGTCGATAAAGGAAAGAAGTAATGACATTAATCATATTAAAACCAGTAGAAACCTCCATCTGCATAGAAGCTAAGATAAGACAAAATGGTATTACATTTCCTAGATCATGGCGGCTCTAATGAGAATTATATGAAATCAAGTTTTGATCTTCTTAAAAATTCCAAAGTAAGGAATTCGATTTTCTAAAGGGAAAGAGACTTAAGAATTTGAAGTATTTTGGTTTAAAAGAAAGACATGATTTTGTCTTGACTTGTTTTATTAATCATAAAGGGTTGTAATAGCTTTATGGGAGGTTAGTTATAACGACTTTATGAAAATAAAGAAATGGTTTCATTATTAGATTTAAAATGGTAACTTGATTTTGGGAAAAGGGAAGTAACTCGTTTTCAAATATTGAACTTCTTGTGATGGAAAAACATAAGTGACTTGTTTATAAAAGGTAGGAGTACCTTGATCCTAAAGAGGTTAAGTACTTGGGTTTTAAATGGTATACTTGACATTGTGTTAAGAAATATTTATAGTACCTTGAGTTGTGTGTAACGGGCCTATGCTTGTAGTGATAGCTTCTGTGTGCAAGTGTTGTATTTATGTACTACCGCGCCTCTCATTGGAGGGCCGGCTATCTGGTTGATTGATGGACATACCGACACGTTGGGTAGCCCACGGGTGTGCTTCCATTAGGGGTGTTGTTATTGTTATTTGATTGGACATACTGACACGTTGGGTAGCCCACGGGTATGCTTCCACGGTGAGTATTCTCTTGTTAGTTGTTTGGACATACCGACACGTTGGGTAGCCCACGGGTATGCTTCCACAAGGATTGTTATCTTGTTATCTCCTTTGGGCATACCGACACGTTGGATGGTCCACGGGTATGGGCCACTAGGACGGTTCCAGGGCCATGCTTATACCGAGGTGAGATGCCGGGGCATGCGTCCTTTGTGCGGGTTAAATTCCCGGGTTGTATTTGAGTGATGATTTCACGGGCATGAGTCCCTATCTTGATATGACTGCTTTTATGTTGTGGTGTTGTAATTTGGTTATCATACATGTCTCCTGCTTTATATAGACTATTATGATTTCATTTACAGTTTCACATACTTGGTACCTGTTGTACTGACCTCCTTCGGGGGGCTGCGTTCATGCCGCAGGTTGAGGTACATAGCTTGCTGATCCACTCTCTTAGGATCGCTGTTCGGTTCTCGGAAAGCTCCATATCTCCGGAAGATTGTCCTGTGGTACTGCAGTTCCAAGTAGTAGACTTTTGTATATTCAGGGGCATGGCGGGGCCCTGTCCCGTCATTATGGTTTCAAAATTCTTAGAGGTCTGTAGCACTGTTGTGGGCAGGTTTGTATGGGATGTAACTGTTCAAGTTTTAAATTATGTATAAAAAAGGTAACCGTTTGGGTTAGCCTACTTTCTTATTTCACTGTTTTCATTCTTGAGTTTTTATTTCCGCTGGTTTTTCTCTGATGTTGTATCACTAGGGTGCCCGGGGTAAGGCACCAGTCACGGGCCCGGGTTCGGGTCGTGACATATAGCAATCTCCCAAACTAGTACGACACTCCCCCCTATGGGTTTTACCACAACGGATACACTGAGATACGGGTAGCCTCATCCGGCGAGTACTCCTACTCCCCGCAAAATCTGAAACCTGGGAGCTCGACCGCTCTCGAATACCTGGGACGAAGGCGTGGAGGACCACTGCATCGGCGGAGGTGTATAACTAACTTTCTGAGGCGGTCCGCCTCGAAAGTTACCGAAGGACCCTGTTGTCTTGGCCCTCTTATGATGATCCTGATCCCCACGTCGGTCTCTGCGTTCCTCCATCCCCTGTGCATAAGCCTGTATACGGGCAATGTCCATGTCCGGCTGAAGAGCTACACCCGAGCAAGCTTCTGCCAAGTAGTCATCGAGCCCCGTGATGTAGCGGTGCACTCTGTCCTCCATATCTGCCACTAACGCAGGGACATATCGAGCCAACGAGTCGAACTCAACGTTGTACTCGAGCGTCGCCCTTCGTCTCAGCATCAAAAATCTGTCGGTCCGTGCTCTCCTCATCTGTGGCGGCAAGAAATGACCAAGGAATGCCTCAGAGAACTCGTCCCATACAGCTGGAGGCGCATGCACTCCCCGGGACAGCTCCCACGAATCAAACCAGTCGACTGCGATATCACGCAACCGATGTGAACCTAAGACCACTGACTCGGTCTCCGAAGCCTTGATCACTCTCATGATCCGGCAGAATCGCCGGATGAACTCCTGCGGATCATCGCCGAGCCTCGACCGTAGAACTCGGCGGCTGCAACTCGAAAAGTCCGTAGCCTCAAACTATCCGATCTCGGGTGAACGCGGGTCTTCAGGCTGCTGCATCCGGCTATCCTCGTATGCAGCCCACGATCACGGCTAATCGGGCCATCTCCAGTAACCCATCTCCTGCTCCAGTGTGGGGACCGAGGCTCAGGTACTGTGGTCTCAGCAGCCACTGCTGCGGCTCTAAACTCTGCTGGGGCCGGTGGCGTCGCAAAACTCGCCGTCTGAAGCACTATCTCAGGTACTGACCGGGCCTGCGCTCTCGTACTCCTCTGTGTCCTACTAGCAGCTCCCTCGGCTGCCTTGCCCTTCTGGGCCCGGGTTGCCTTGCGTGGAGGCATAACTGGTAAAAACGAAATACGTCAGAGGGGTCCAACTTATAACACAGCTCTAAGGCACGATCTCAGAGTGAGAAGAATGGAAACCAATCCTAAATATCCTATAGCCTCCTGATTATTGATGTGGTGCACAACACACCGATAATCAAGACTCTACTAGATACGGTCTGTAGACACTTTCCGAGGACTAACTGCTCTGATACCACTTTTGTCACGGCCTGACCTCGGGCCCGCGACTGGTGCCTTACCCCGGGCACCCTAGTGATACAACATCAGAGAAAATCAGCGGAAACAAAAACTTAAACAGGAAACAAGATACAAGATAAGAAAACAGGTTAACCAAAACGGTCACCTTTATGTGTATACAATATAACCGAACAATTACAGTCCTTTACAAACCCTGCCCACAACAGTACTACATACCTCTAAGAATGTAACAACAACTATGATGGGACAGGGCCCCGCCATACCCCTGAATGTACAAGTACCTACAGTGACAGGGGACTATACCAAAAGATAAGCCTCCGGAGAAATGAAGCTTCCCAAACGCTGAACTGCGATCCTATGAACGAGGATCAACAACCGGTGTACCTCTACCTGCGGCATGAACGCAGCCCCCCGAAGGAGGTCAGTACAACATGTACCAAGTATGTGAAATCAGAAAATCAGTAAATGAAATCATAATAGTCTATATAAAGCAGGAGACATGTATGATAACCAAACTACAGTCCACAATATATAAACAGTCATGTCAAGTCAGGGACTCACGCCCTCAAAGTCATCACTCAAATATAACAATGGGTCTCACGCCCACAACATCAATCATGCCCGTGGAATACCTTCCTCGCTGCCGGCAGTCTATGATATAATAACACCAAGAAGTACACATGAACACCAGGTCCCACCTGTGTCATAAAAACCATACGGGGCAAGTACGAAGGCATAGCTACGGATCCAACTGCATCATTAATCGGCCGGGCAAGTACGAAGCCACCGGTGCGGAACCTACCGTATCAACAATACTAAACAACCATATCATGAAGGCGACACGCGTGGCAAGTCGATAGCCTTTACGGATCCTCCTGCGCACGTGGCGGCGGGGCAAGTACGAAAGCCATCTACCAGAACCTACCGTACCAACAATACTAAACAACCATATCATGAAGCTGACACGTGGCAAGTGCGATAGCCTTTACCAGATCCTCCCTGCGCCACGTAGCTGACGGGGGCAAGTAACCAGGCTAACCACCAGATCACAACCGTAAGTCACGAAGCTTCGTCCAAACACTGACTCGAGAAGCTTACACGCGTGGCAAGTGCGATAGCCTGCCAGATCCTCCCTGCGCCACGTAGGCGGCGGGGCAAGTAACCAGCTAACCACGGATCACAACCGTAAGTCACGATACTTCGCGCGAAGGCGACACGCGTGGCAAGTCGATAACCTCTACCAGATCCACCGCATCACGTAGGCGACGGGGCAAGTAACGAGCTAACCACCGTGATCACAACCGTAAGTTACGAGACTTCGCCACAAACCGAACGGGGCAAGTACGAAGGCTAACTACCAGAACCAAAGCCGAATCAGCCACGACCGGGGCAAGTACGAGAGCCAACTACCAGATACCAAAGCCGAATCAGTAAAACCTCATGGAGAGCTAGTCCATGGAACAACAATCCTAATGGAACCATACCCGTGGGCCACCCAACGTGTCAGTAGGTCCAAGGATATAACAAGATAACCGGCCCTCCATCGAGAGACTCGGTAGCACAGAATCAAAACACTTGCACAACAAAGGCTAGCACAACAAGCATAGGCAAGTCAGCGTACTCATAGACTTTTATTTATTACAACAAATTCGGATTTTAACCCCAAGGTACTACGCATTTTAACACTTTAAAAGATCCATTTCTTTCACAAAAAGTCACACGATACTCGTAGTATCAAAATAGAGTAACTATCTTTTTTAAGTAAACCAAAATAATTTCCATACCTTCTTTTGAAATAAACCAATTTAAGACAAAACCATGCCTTCTTTTTAAACTATTTTAAGACAAAAACCCTGCCTTTCTTTTTAAACTATTTTAAGACAAAAACATGCCTTTCTTTTAAACCAAAACACATTAGTTCCTCAAATCTCCTTTCTTTTAGAAATCAAGTTCCTTACTTTGGAATTTAAGAAAATTCAATACTTGTTATTAATGATCTTATTAAAGCAGCCATGATCTAGAAAATGTAATACAATTTTGTCTTATCTTAGCTTCTATGCAGATAGAGGTTTCTACTGGTTTTAATATAATTAATTGTTATTACATTTTCCTTTATTAACGCTGCAATGGCTTGTTCGATAATTATTCCCATTTCCGAAATCAATATAACATTATTCTTTTAAAAACCAAGTACTCATTATTCACGAATGAGGTTTCACAACTTTTTAACACAATTCAAGTCAAATACAAGTCAAGTCTCTTATCTTTTAAAAACAATCAACCATTCTTTTACCTACATAAAGTCGTTATAATTAACTTCCCATAAAGCCATTATAACACTTTATGTTCTAAACCAACCAATATCATTTAGCACACGTACATCTACCGTACTACATAGTTTACAACAATCATGCTAGAAAAGATAGGAAGAGGTTCACATACCTCGCGACGATTATCGACAATTAGCAAAACGCTCCAAAGTACTATACACTTGCTAGTCTTTTCCTCCCTTAAAGTAGAATACGCTACTCGTAGTACTTCAACCTATAATGGTCATAAAAAGGTCTATTAACCTCTAGCTCTCTTCGTAAAATATTCTAAGTACAAGGTCACTAAATTCTACGGAAAATCGTGTAGCACTTCCTTTGTTTCTACATACTTTGCCACCTTTTTCAAGGCCGAATTCAATAACCAAACGCCACATTTAAGGCTCAAATCAATTCAGCAAATACCAAGGGGATTACACGCCCAACAATACGTGTAAAATTCCGCCCCACAATTACCACCAACTAGTCCACAATACAATCCAATATACAATGTTATTCTCGGCTAACAACAACACTACTTCTCTTTCAATTTCTATTTCAATACAAGTTGTTGTTCCAACATGCTACATAGTCATAAACAATTTCAACAACTATAATTCCCTCTTTATATAGCATGTGACAACTAAACTAGTAACCAAATTGAATTACAATCTTAAGGGCTAACATACTAGTTTTCGGGTTAGGGTTCCAATATCCATAACACTTATCAACTTCATAATATAAACACCTCATGCTTGCTAATATCCAAAGCTACAACAAGTAGTAATCTTAATTACTAAAACGACAAGAATTATACCTTTACAAGCCCTTAAAATTTCCAAGATTCAAAGTCGCTCCTTAGCAATTCTTAGCTCCTTTCCTTAAGTTCCAATCCGCTCCAAGCACTCCTTAGAAGCCTATGAAGAACCCATCTTCAAGTTCCAACTTCAAAGTTGAAGAACTCCTTAAGTTTCCGCCTTGCGAGTAATACGAAAACGCCACTTTTCCGGGATCTTTCTATTGAGATAACCTTACAACACTCTTAGGAACCTAGGGTTTAAGTCTTGTGAAGTATGGACAACAATTGCAAAAATTTTTGTGCACAATATGGCCAAACTCGTGATCCTCTAAGAACAAGAAAGTGTGAAAAATAATTCTAAGTGTTGGAAGACAAGTCTTGCACTAGTGTGTATATATAAAACAATGGAGGGTCAAGATCATCACAAATGTGTGGCTAGGATGAAGATCACATGGATAATGGCCAAGTGGACAAGTTGACTTGATCAATACACTCAAGCTTGAAGACTTTCATCCACAAGGGTCAAATGACCATCCAACCCTTGCACATTTTGTTCAACATCAAGTGGGGGAGGTGCCACGTGTCTCCCTCCCATTCGTTCATAAAAAAATTATGTAACCCTCGTGGGCCCCACAAAACGTAAAATTTCCTCGGGTGGGCCCCACGTGACCAAATTTGTAAAAAATAAATTCCATAATTCTTATAAGTTCCTAAAGTCTTACATACCAAAATTGAGAATCCAATTCTCAATAATAAACCTTTTTCCTTTACGAAATTCAGAAACTTTTCCGTCGAAAAATCACATCTTTCTTCCTTTCAAATTTTAAATGTCGTATTCTCGTACGTACGTCCTCACATACATACCCTGGAACTACGGGGTGTAACATTCTCCCCCCCTTAGAAACATTCGTCCCGAATGTTCCTTCTAAGTCTCAAAACATACACGCGCCGGTGTAGTCTTCACTACTATACTTACAAAACCAATTATGCCACACCTGGCCATAATATAACACATGCGCAAAACTCTAATCCAAGCCAACGAGGAATCATCTCTAACGTCACAAAAGCTTCCACCCATGGTCTAAAGGATACTTTCTTCACCTCGTTACTTCACAAAATGATCATTTCCCTTCTCTTAACACATGTTCACTCCTTCCCTTACTCGTCGTACCTTTCTCGAACACCCGAACTCTTTCTAGTACACGTACCGTACTTCCGTCATTGCTTCAGTTTCCAACACCTTGGAGTTACTACCTCCAACCTTGGTCATCTTACTAGTCTCATATTCCTTTAAGGCCAATCCCGGCCTTCACGATCCGATTCTGGTCTAACGCGTCTGCGAACTCGTACAATGGTTACCTAAACTTGGGCCTAGCACCCTCGTGACCCTACCACCTGGCGGGACCACCTCAAACTGACCCCACCTCACTCCGGGCTGCGGGTTGACCCGCGACCTGGCCTCAACCCGACCCATTATCGCGCCAAACTCTCTCGTTCCCCGATCCGGAACACTCTTACTAATTTGCGTCATGAAAGCTACCACTTCTATCACAACTACCCATGGAATTATCACACAAATACTCCACGTATACTATGTATTCTGACAAAGATTAACCGTAAAGTCTTTTACTCAAGACGACCTTACATCTAAGGTCTCAACTGTCATAATTTCTAAGGTTAAATTTTTCTCATCTCCAGACTTACCCTTTTCACTAACCAGGCTTCTAAATCACATTTTAACACAAAGCCAACCGAACATAACACTTAACACATCATCATAACATCAATACATACTAGTCTCTAGAGGGTTAAGGATATACCTGTAACTACTGCTTCACTTTCCCCTTGTCGCGCTACCTCTGGTCGGACACTCTTTCGCAAAATGGCCCTGCCGGCCGCAAGTATAGCAATCTCCCAAACTAGTACGACACTCCCTCCTATGGGTTTTACCACAACAGTGTTATACCCCGTAATTCCAGAGTATGTATGTGAGGACATACGTATAAATGTATAAGCCCTAATTAGGTTAAGAATGAAATATTTTGGACCAATAGGAGGGCGACATGTGTCACCCCTAGAAAGGGCATGGTGGACGTTTTCTAGAAGGCAAGTGGTCAAAGTCTTGCAAGATATTTGTGGGGCAAGTAGACAAGAGGTGATGAACTAGTTTCATATTACACAAATTATGACATTGAGTATGCGAAAGTCTTGTGAATTTTTAGAATTTAAGTGAATTGAGATCGAAAATTAATTATGTGTATAATTGATAAATTACGGAGGGAAGTCATTTAATTAATTAGGGGGACACGTTGGTGCACGTGCCAATACCAAATGCCACCACCGCCAACATTGGCTAGGTGGAGGATATTCCTATCACTTACGTGTGATATCCTTGTAAGGATTAAAAAGAGCAAATGAATTCCTCTTCTGCCAATATCATTGTTTTCTCTACAAATGTAGACTCTTATTATTAAAGGCTCTAATTGTCATTGGCAGAGCATCACAACATACACCTATTATCTTCCTCTTTTGGCGATTTTCCAGTTTGCTCCATCCATAGAGAAATCAACAATATTAATTACACACACAGTTATGAAGGTCTCATTTGTGTATCAATTTTCATGTTACGTTGTCCAACCAAACTTTTATGGAGAAGTTTCCATTTAAATTCAATTCCGACTTTAAAAAACTTGGATGTTGTTGGGCTAGTATTGAGGTAATGAGCCTTAAACTCTTTGTGAATTTGATTATTATGTATATAAGGATATTATACATATATTGAAAGTATATTATGGACTATAACGTATATAAAAATTGGAATATAAGTTGAAGGACTAATGAAGTATTGGATAAAAGTTGGCCAAGGACCCCAACTTAAGGACCGTATCTACTTTGAACTTTTTACTTTAGACTTTTTACCTATTGTTATTATGAAGGCGAGATAGTAAACCGCGTTACCGTTTGGGCGCGTAATCCCCTTCTTTTACTTATTGTTATTATGAAGGCGAGATAGTAAACCGCGTTACCGTTTGGGCGTGTAATCCCCTTCTTTACTTATTATATTTATGAAGGAGAGATTGTTAATCGCGTTCCGTTTGGGCGTGTTATCCCCTTCCTTACTTATCGGAATTATTGCGTCTTATTTATGGCACGTTGGTTACTGTTGTCGGGCTTTGTTAAAAATATTGAATTGAGTAAAAACGGGGGAAGTGCTGCCCAATTTTCCATAGACTAAGAGAAACCTTACTTAGAAGAATCCCACGAAAAACTAGAAGTTAATAGTCGTGTTTTGACTATTATAGGTTGACACCCTGCGCGCGACATATCCGACTTGGCGAGTGGATTTAGCCGAGGAGGTATGTGATTCTTCCTATCCCTTTGAGCATGATATTTTCTAAATATATATATAGTACGGTAGACGTACGTGTGTTAAACTGAACTTGGTTTTACTTTGATATCTTTGGACTAGAGTTCTAAATAATAAGAATCTTGAATATTTCAAAAGAGTTATGAATCATTTTCGGAAGAAAAGTAATACTGGGTTTTTACAAAAAAAACTTAAGGGTTATACTAGCTTTATGGGAAGTTAGGTATAACGACTTAAGAAAGATAAAAAACGATTTTTATTATTTGTTTATCAAATGCTTGAAACGTTGTCTGAAGGTATGGTAAGTTGGTTTGATAGACATGTTATGATACCTCGTGTGTTAGTATCTTGTGACGCTTACGTAAGGAGGTTATTCTTGTTATGCTTATATTGTTCAACGATTAGTCGTTGTGTTCGATTCTTGTGATGATTGTATAAAGAGGTTATTATTATTGTGCTTATGTTGTTTAACGATAAGCCGTTGTGTTAGTATTGTACCACTCACCTCTTGACATGTTACCGGGGGTTAAGTTGCCCCCCGATGCGAGGAATGCCTCATGCGGGTCCAGGGGACCTATGCGGAGCTACGGGAGTTCCAGGTTGGTGTGCGAGGAATACGTCATGCGGTCTATGTGGCCATGCGGGCTGCGAGAGTCCAGGACGATGCCGAGGAGTAGCTACCCTCGATGCGAGGAATACCTCATGCGGGCCTAGGTGGCCTATGCGGACTGCGGGAGTCCAGGATTAGGCATGCATAATGATACTATGGGCGATTGGCCTTGCTTCGATCATTCGCGGCCTAGAAAAGACCTGTTACAGTATACCTATTATTGCTCTTGTTTGTGATGTGGCATTATGTGCAGTTAACTCGGTTGTTTTCATACATACTTGTGAATTGGTTTTTAAAAATGTTATGGTTTTATATATGTATATATATCCGTACTTTACAGTTTCACATACTTGGTACTTGTTATCGACCTCTCCCGGGGCTGTGTTCATGCCGCAGGTAAAGGGAAGCAGGTGGTAGATCCTCAGTCTTAGGATCTTTACCCTGGTGTCAGGAGCTCCATTTCTCCGGAGGCTCGACTTTTGGTATGGTTCTCCCTGGTGTCGTAGATGTTTTGTACATTCAAGGGTATGACGGGGCCCTGTCCCGTCATAGTGTTTACACTTCCTTAGAGGTCTGTAGTTCTGCCGTATTTTGAGATTGTAACTGTTCACTTTTGGGTAAATATATATATATGTCGAAAGGCAACTTTTCTTTGGATAGACTATTCTTACTTTTATTATATTCATGTCTTGACTTTATATTTTGTTGGTTACTCTGATGTTTGGCTACTTGGGTGTCCGGGTAAGGCACCAGTCACGGGCCCGGGAACGGGTCGTGACAAACGGATACACTGAGATACGGGTAGCCTCATCCGGCGAGTACTCCTACTCATAAAATCTGAAACACAGGAGCTATGACCATTTCATGAATACCACGAGCATACGAAGGCGTGGAGGACCACTCTATACTGGCGGAGGTGTATAACTAGCCTGCTGCTGAGGCGGTCCGCCTCTAAAGTTATCGAAGGACCCTGCTGTCTTGGCCCTCTTATGCTGATCCTGATCCCCACGTCGGTCTCTGCGTTCCTCCATCCCCTGTGCATAAGCCTGTATACGGGCAATGTCCATGCCCGACTGAAGAGCTACACCCGAGCAAGCTTCTGCCAAGTAGTCATCGAGCCCCGTGACGTAGCGGTGCACTCTGTCCTCCATATCTGCCACTAACGCAGGGACATATCGAGCCAACGAGTCGAACTCAACGTTGTACTCCCGAACTGTGCGTCCTCTCTGTCTCAGCATCAAAAATCTGTCGGCCCGTGCTCTCCTCATCTGTGGCGGCAAGAAATGACCAAGGAATGCCTCAGAGAACTCGTCCCATACAGCTGGAGGCGCATGCACTCCCCGGGACAGCTCCCACGAATCAAACGATCGGCTGCGGTATCACGCGGCCGTCTGCGAACCTAAGACCACCGACTCGGTCTCGAAGCCTTGATCACTCTCGCGATCCGTCAGAATCGCTTGATGAACTCCTGCGGATCATCCTCAGGCCTCGACCCGTAGAACTCTGGCGGGCTGCAACTCAGAAAGTCCCGTAGCCTCAAACTATCCGATCTCGGGTGAACCACGGGTGCTACTGGAACTGCTGCATCCAGCCTATCCTCATGTCTGGCCACGATCCTGGCTAGTAACTGGGCCATCTCCCTGTAACCCATCTCCTCTGCTCCAGGCTGTGGGACTGGAGGCTCAGGTACCGTGGTCTCAGTAGCCTCTGCTGCGGCTCTAAACTCTGCTGGGGCTGGCGGCGTCGCAAAACTCGCCGTCTGAAGCACTATCTCAGGTAATGACCGGGCCTGCGCCCTCGTACTCCTCTGTGTCCTACTAGCAGCTCCCTCGGCTGCCTTGCCCTTCTGGGCCCGGGTTGCCTTGCGTGGAGGCATAACTGGTAAAAACGAAATACGTCAGAGGGGTCCAACTTATAACACAGCTCTAAGGCACGATCTCAGAGTGAGAAGAATGGAAACCAATCCTAAATATCCTATAGCCTCCTGATTATTGATGTGGTGCACAACACACCGATAATCAAGACTCTACTAGATACGGTCTGTAGACACTTTCCGAGGACTAACTGCTCTGATACCACTTTTGTCACGACCCGACCTCGGGCCCGCGACTGGTGCCTTACCCCGGGCACCCTAGTGATACAACATCAGAGAAAATCAGCGGAAACAAAAACTTAAACAGGAAACAAGATACAAGATAAGAAAACAGGTTAACCAAAACGGTCACCTTCATGTATATACAATATAACCGAAACGATTCTGATCCTTTACAAACCCGCCCACAACAAGATTACTGCACCTCTAAGAATGTAACAACAACTATGACGGGACAGGGCCCCGCCATACCCCTGAATGTACAAGTACCTACAGTGACAGGGGACTATACCAAAAGATAAGCCTCCGGAGAAACGGAGCTTCCCAAATGCTGAACTGCGATCCTATGAACGAGGATCAACAACCGGTGTACCTCTACCTGCGGCATGAACGCAACCACCCGAAGGAGGTCAGTACAACAGGTACCAAGTATGTGAAACTGTAAAATACTGTAAATGAAATCATAATAGTCTATATAAAGTAGGAGACATGAATGATAACCAAACTACAGTCCACAATATATAAACAGTCATGTCAAGTCAGGGACTCACGCCCTCTGTTATACCCCGTAGTTCCAGGGTATGTATGTGAGGACGTAAGTACGAGAATACGACAGAAATTTTGGAAAGAAAGAAAGAAGTGATTTTTCGACGGAAAAGTTTTCGGGTTTTGTGAAGGAAAAAGGTTCGTTGATGGGAATTGGATTCCCAGATTTGGTATTTGTGCTTCTTTGATTAGTTTAGAATTATGAGATTTTATTTTCGGAAATGGTCACGTGGGGCCCACGGGAGAAATTTACGGTTTTGTGGGGCCCGCTTTGTTTTTGAGATTTTCGGTATTTTGGATATTTTCGGAAGACGAAATATTTTGGACGAGTAAGGGGGCGACACGTGTCACCCCCTTGAGTGGCCATGTGGGCCGAAATTGGTGGGACAAGTGGCTAGCCACTTGTCCCCTTGGCCGAAATGGCCATGACACTTGGCACCAATTTTCGTTGGCCATGTGGTGTGGTGGGACCCACACACACATGGCCCAATCTTGACCATACACTTACATTGATCTTGGCCCTTGATTCTTCTATAAATACCCCATAGTGCAAGACATAATATTCATCCACACTTAAAAACTTTCCAAGGCAAAAATATGTGTTTGCGGGTGGGGAGGTCTCGAATTTTCCGTAGAATAAGGAACTGTTTACTTAGAATGCTATGTAGAGAACTAGAGATTGATAGATATATTGTGGTTGTTATAGGTGGATCTTCTACGCGCGGCATACTTGACTTGGCTTGTGGTTTAAGCTAAAAAAGTATGTGATTCTTTTTATACTCTTGAGCATGATTGTTGTGAACTATATAGTACGGTAGACGTACGTGTGTGAAATGGATTTTGGTTGTTTAAAACATAAAGTGTTATAATGGCTTTATGGGAAATTAGTTATAACGACTTTATGAGAATAAAAGAAAGATTTGATTTTGAAAGTTAAGAGACTTGATCTTAAAAGATAAGAGACTTGACTTATAACGACTTGTTTTCGGGAAAAGAGAAGTAACTTGATTTAAGTATAGATTACTTGTTTTGAAAAGAGTAAGTATTTGAGTTTTAAAGAGTATACTTGATGTTGTTTTAAAAGAAAGGCACTTGGTTTAAAAAGTATACAGTACTTGATTTTAAAAGTCTTGTAAAGGTTTTTACGAAAGTAAAGTAATTTGGTTTGAAAAGGAAATGTGTTTTTGATGCTACGAGTATTAGTATCTTTTACGTAAAAAGGGGTCTTTTTGAAAGAATGAAAGTATGTAGTATTTTGGGGTTGAAACCCGGATTGTTGATATAAAATGAAAGTACATTGAACTTTCCTATGCTTGTTGTGATAGCCTTTGTTGTGTAAGTGTTTTGATTCTGTGCTACCGTGTCTCTCGGGGAGGACCGGCTATCTGATTGATTGCTTGGACATACTGACACGTTGGATGGTCCACAGTATCGCCACTATTGAGTATTATCCGGTTATTTCTTTTGGACATACGACACGCGTTGGATGGTCCACAGTATCGCCCACTTTGAGTATTATATTGTTATTTCCTTTGGACATGCTGACGCGATGGATGATCCACGCACGCGTCGATGGGATGGTTTCATGACCATGCTTTCCGAGGTAAGATGCCGGGGCATGCGGTCATTGTGAGGGTTTTGTTATTTGTCCATGGACCGCTAATCCATGAAGCTTGCCGCGGTGACGAGCGATCACGGGCTTGATTTGTACATGTGGTTACAGGCACACTTGAGATACTTGTCCTGGTCATTTCTCGTGTATCGGCAGGCTCTGGTAGATAGCTTGAGATACTTGCCTCGGTCATATCTCGTGAGACGGTAGGCTATGGTACGTTCGCTTGTGGTACTTGCCTCGGCCAGTTGCGTGGCTAGCTTTTGGATCTGGTAGTTGGCTTCCGTACTTTGCCCGTGAAGGGATATGACTAGCTTTTGGAACTGGTAGTGGGCGATTCTACTTGGCCCGATCGGTTTGATGACGCAGGCAGGATCTAGTGTTCAGGTTCACATATGGGTGTTGTTTTACATCATGCATCGCCGTGATGAGGAATGAGTTCCACGGGCATGAGTGATATTATGGGCGTGAGACCCATAGTTATGTGTGAGTGATTATTCGGGGGATATGCGTCCCCTTACTTGGCATAACTGTTTACTTATCGCAAAATGGTTTTATAAAATGATGAAATGTGATTTCATTACAGTATTTTCAGTTTCACATACTTGGTACCTGTTGTACTGACCTCCTTCGGGGGGCTGCGTTCATGCCGCAGGTAGAGGTACACCAGTTGTTGATCCTCGCTCATAGGATCGCAGTTCAGCGTTGGGAAGCTCCGTTTCTTCGGAGGCTTATCTTTTGGTATAGTCCCCTGTCATTGTAGATACTTGTACATTCAGGGGTATGGCGGGGCCCTGTCCCGTCATAGTTGTTGTTACATAATTAGAGGTCTGTAGTACTGTTGTGGGCAGGGTTTGTAAAAGGATTGTAACTGTTCGGTTTTATGTATATACATAAAGGTAACCGTTTTTTGTTAGCCTGTTTTATTATGTTGTCTCTTGTTTCCTGTTTAAATTTTATTTCCGCTGATTTTCTCTGATGTTGTTATCACTAGGGTGCCCGGGGTAAGGCACCAGTCGCGGGCCCGAGATCGGGTCGTGACAAAAGTGGTATCAGAGCAGTTAGTCCTCGGAAAGTGTCTACAGACCGTATCTAGTAGAGTCTTGATTATCGGCGTGTTGTGCACCACACCTATAATCATGAGGCTATGGGATATTTAGGATTGGTTTATATTCTTCTCACTCTGAGATCGTGCCTTAGAGCTGTGTTATAAGTTGGACTCCCTCGGACGTATTCGTATGTACCAGTTATGCCTCTGCGAAAGACAACCAGGGCCCAGATGGGCAAGGCAGCAGAGGGAGCTACGAGTTGAACAAAGAGGGTTGCGAGGGCACAGGCCTGGTCATTACCTGATATAGTACTTCAGACAACGAGTTTTATGACGCCGCTAGCCCCAACAGAGTTTAGAGCGACAACAGTTTCTACGGAGGCCACGATACCTGAGCCTCCAGTTCCACGACTAGGAGCCGAGGATATGAGTTCAGGAGATGGCCCAGTTACTAGTGAGGCTGGTGGCTGGGAATGAGGACGGACGGAGCCGTGGTTCAGCGATACGATGATTCACCCTAGATCCAGTAGTCTGAGACTTCGGGATTTCTTGAGTTGCAGTTCGCCAGAGTTCTATGGATAGAGAGCTGAGGATGATCCTCAGAGTATGTCGTGCTAGTTTGGGAGATTGTTATGCTTACGGCCAGCAGGGCCATTTGGTGAGAGTTGTCCGACCAGAGGTAGCACGGATGTAGAGACTCAGCCTTCGGGATCGGTGGCTGGTTCATAACCTTCTATAGCTAGGCGCCCTGCAGTAAGGTTATGGTTAGAAGCGACAAAGAGGAAGTGCGATGAGTTACAGAGATACCTTTAGCCCTTAAGAGACTTGGTTATGTTGTTATGGTGGATACGTGTGAAGTGCTATACGGATAGCATTGTGTTAAGTGTGATTTAGAGAACATGATTAGTTGAAGAGGTAAGTTTGGGGTCATGGAAGGTGTGAACCTTAGAATATTATACGTGGAGACCTTAGATGCGAGGCCGTCTTGAGTAATAGATTTTGTTTACGATTTGACCTTTGTTGGAGTGCATAGTATACGTGGGGTAAAATTGTGTGATAATTCCCTGAGTGGTGTGAATTATAAAAGGGTAGTGAGCTAAGAAGACCGCTAGGTTTTCGTGACTTGATTAGTGAGATTATTCCGGACCGGGGAACAAGAGCTTGGTGCGAAATGGGTCGGGTTGAGGCAAGGTTGTGTGTCAACTCGCAGCCCGGTTTGGGGTGGGGTCAGTTCGAGGTGGTCCCGCCAGGTGGTAGGGTCACGAGGGTGCTAAGCCCAAGTTTAGGTAACCATCGTACGGGTTCGTGGATGCGTCCGACCAGAATCGGATCGTGAAGGCCGGGAATGGCCTTAGAGTAAATTGAAGCTAGTGGGAGCTGTTGTGAGACTAGAAATGATTTCCTCGTTGGCATGGATTTGAGTTTTGCGCACATGTTATATTCTAGCCATTGGTGGCATGATCGGTTTTGTAATTATAGTAGTGGAGACTATATTGGCGCATGTATGTTTGGAGACTTAGAAGAAACATTCGGGACGAATGTTTCTAAGGGGGGAAGAAGGTTATACCCCGTAGTTCCAGGGTATGTATGCGAGGACGTAAGTACGAGAATACGACAAAAATTTTGGAAAGAAAGAAAGAAGTGATTTTTCGACGGAAAAGTTTCCGGGTTTTGTGAAGGAAAAAAGTTCGTTGATGGGAATTGGATTCCCAGATTTGGTATTTGGGCTTCTTGGATTATTTTAGAATTATGAGATTTTATTTTCGGAAATGGTCACGTGGGGCCCACGGGAGAAATTTACGGTTTTGTGGGGCCCGCTTTGTTTTTGAGATTTTCGATATTTTGGATATTTTCGGAAGACGAAATATTTTGGGCAGTGCACGGGCGACACTGTCACCCCCTCGAGTGGCCGTGCTGGCGAAATTGGTGGGACAGTGGCTAGCTTGTCCCTCGCCGAAAATGGCCATGGCACTTGGCACCAATTTTCGTTGGCCATGTGGTGTGGTGGGACCCACACACATGGCCCAATCTTGACCATACACTTACATTGATCTTGGCCTTGATTCTTCTATAAATACCCCATAGTTCAAGACATAATATTCATCCACACTTAAAGACTTTCCAAGGCAAAAATATCCTCCTCGAGTAGTTTCGTCCACCCTCCCCCTCATGTGTAGAAAATACTTTGAGTATTATTGTATTATCCCAAATACCTTAGCCTAGTATCCCTAGTTGTATTCCAAGATATTTCAATACTAGGAGCCCGGAAATACTACTTATTCCATTAGTCGCAAAGTGAAACCCTAGAAAAATCTTCCTAGCTTGGTTGAAGTTTTAAGAGAAGTTGTTTAGAAACTTCTAAGGGTCGCTTGGAGCGGGTTGGAGCGTAAGGAGTTGGAGCTAAACGTTGCTCAGGATCGACTTATAAACTTGGATAATTTTGGGCTTATCGAGGTAATGATCTATGTCCCCCTATTATAATTGGATATTACATATTGTAGTAGTATAGAATTGAGTATAAGATATATTGGAAGGATGATTATAAAGGATTGAACTGTATTTACATTAGACTGTATTTACAGTAGACTTGTGTAGTATTATTGTGAAGCAGAATTGAACACGTCCGGTTAGACGTGTAATCCCCTTGGAGTTGTTGGCTTGGTAGCAGGCCTTGTTAGGGGGAGGTTATTTCTGTGTTTGCGGGGGGGGGAGGTGCTGCCGAATTTTCTGTAGAATAAGGACACATTTACTTAGAATGCTACGTAGAGAACTAGAGATTGATAGATATATTGTGGTTGTTATAGGTGGATCTTCACGCGCGCATACTTGACTTGGCTTGTGGTTTAAGCTAAAAAGGTATGTGATTCTTCCTATACTCTTGAGCACGATTGTTGTGAACTATATAGTATGGTAGACGTACGTGTGTGAAATGGATTTTGGTTGTTTAAAACATAAAGTGTTATAATGGCTTTATGGGAAGTTAGTTATAATGACTTTATGAGAATAAAAGAAAGATTTGATTTTGAAAGTTAAGAGACTTGATCTTGAAAGATAAGAGACTTGACTTATAACGACTTGTTTTGGAAAGAGAAGTAACTTGATTTAAGTATAGGTTACTTGTTTTGAAAAGAGTAAGTATTTGAGTTATAAAGAGTATACTTGATGTTGTTTTAAAAGAAAGGCACTTGGTTTAAAAAGTATCTGAGACTTGATTTTAAAAGTCTTGTAAAGGTTTTTACGAAAGTAAAGTAATTTGGTTTGAAAAGGAAATGTGTTTTTGATGCTACGAGTATTAGTATCTTTTACGTAAAAAGGGGTCTTTTTGAAAGAATGAAAGTATGTAGTATTTTGGGGTTGAAACCCGGATTGTTGATATAAAATGAAAGTACATTGAACTTGCCTATGCTTGTTGTGATAGCCTTTGTTGTGTAAGTGTTTTGATTCTGTGCTACCGTGTCTCTCGGGGAGGACCGACTATCTGATTGATTGCTTGGACATACTGACACGTTGGATGGTCCACGAGTATGCGTCCACTATTGAGTATTATCTGGTTATTTCTTTTGGACATACTGACACGTTGGATGGTCCACGAATATGCGTCCACTTTGAGTATTATCTTGTTATTTCCTTTGGACATGCTGACGCGATGGATGATCCACGCACGTGCGCCCGATGGGATGGTTTCATGACCATGCTTTCCGAGGTAAGATGCCGGGGCATGCGGTCATTGTGAGGGTTTTGTTATTTGTCCATGGACCGCTAATCCATGAAGCTTGCCGCGGTGACGAGCGATCACGGGCTTGATTTGTACATGTGGTTACAGGCACACTTGAGATACTTGTCCTGGTCATTTCTCGTGTATCGGCAGGCTCTGGTAGATAGCTTGAGATACTTGCCTCGGTCATATCTCGTGAGACGGTAGGCTATGAATGCGTTAAGGTACTTGCCTCGGCGATGCGTGGCTAGCTTTTGGATCGGTAGTTGGCTTCCGTACTTTGCGTGAAGGGATATGACTAGCTTTGAACCGGTAGTGGCGATTCTACTGCCCGCGTCGGTTTGATGACGCAGGAAGGATCTAGTGTTCAGGTTCACATATGGGTGTTGTTTTACATCATGTATTGCCGGCAGTGAGGAATGAGTTCCACGGGCATGAGTGATATTATGGGCGTGAGACCCATAGTTATGTGTGAGTGATTATTCTGGGGATATCGTCCCTTACTTGGCATAATTGTTTACTTATCGCAAAATGGTTTTATAAAATGATGAAATGTGATTTCATTACGGTATTTTCGATTTCACATACTGTACTGTTGTCTTGACCTCCTTCGGGGGGCTGCGTTCATGCCGCAGGTAGAGGTACACCAGTGGTTGATCCTCGCTCATAGGATCGCAGTTCAGCGTTGGGAAGCTCCGTTTCCTCGGAGGCTTATCTTTTGGTATAGTCCCCTGTCATTGTAGATACTTGTACATTCGTGGTATGGCGCCCCGTCCGTCATAGTTATTGTTACATTCTTAGAGGTCTGTAGTACTGTTGTGGGCAGGGTTTGTAAAAGGATTGTAATTGTTCGGTTTTATGTATATACATAAAGGTAACCGTTTTTGGTTAGCCTGTTTTATTATGTTTTCTCTTGTTTCCTGTTTAAATTTTATTTCCGCTGATTTTCTCTGATGTTGTTATCACTAGGGTGCCCGGGGTAAGGCACCAGTCGCGGGCCCGAGATCGGGTCGTGACAAAAGTGGTATCAGAGCAGTTAGTCCTCGGAAAGTGTCTACAGACCGTATCTAGTAGAGTCTTGATTATCGGCGTGTTGTGCACCACACCTATAATCAGGAGGCTATGGGATATTTAGGATTGGTTTCTATTCTTCTCACTCTGAGATCGTGCCTTAGAGCTGTGTTATAAGTTGGACTCCTGACGTATTCGTATGTACGATTATGCCTCGCGAAGGCAACCAGGCTGAATGGGCAAGGCAGCAGAGGGAGCTACGAGTTGAACACAGAGGGTTGCGAGGGCACAGGCCTAGTCATTACCTGAGATAGTACTTCAGACGATGAGTTTTATGACGCCGCTAGTCCCAGCAGAGTTTAGAGCGACAACAGTTTCTACGGAGGCCACGATACCTGAGCCTCCAGTTCCACGACTAGGAGCCCAGGATATGAGTTCAGGAGATGGCCCAGTTACTAGTGAGGCTGGTGGCCGAATGAGACGGACGGAGCGGTGGTTCCGGCGATACGATGATTCACCCTAGATCCGATGGTCGAGACTTCGGGATTTCTTGAGTTGCAGTTCGCCAGAGTTCTATGGATAGAGAGCTGAGGATGATCCTCAGGGTGTCGTGCTAGTTTGGGAGATTGTTATGCTTACGGCCAGCAGGGCCATTTGGTCAGAGTTGTCCGACCAGAGGTAGCACGGATGTAGAGACTCAGCCTTCGGGATCGGTGGCTGGTTCATCACCTTCTATAGCTAGGCGCCCTGCAGGGCAGGGTTATGGTTAGAGCGACAAAGAGGAAGTAAGGCAGTAGTTACAGAGATACCTTTAGCCCTTAAGAGACTTGGTTATGTTGTTATGGTGGATACGTGTGAAGTTCTATACGGATAGCATTGTGTTAAGTGTGATTTAGAGAGCATGATTTGTTGAAGAGGTAAGTTTGGGGTCATGGAAGGTGTGAACCTTAGAATATTATACGTGGAGACCTTAGATGCGAGGCCGTCTTGAGTAAAAGATTTTGTTTACGATTTGACCTTTGTTGGAGTGCATAGTATACGTGGGGTAAAATTGTGTGATAAGTCCCTGAGTGGTGTGAATTATAAGAGGGTAGTGAGCTAAGAAGACCGCTAGGTTTTTGTGACTTGATTAGTGAGATTGTTCCGGACCGGGGAACAAGAGCTTGGTGCGAAATGGGTCGGGTTGAGGCAAGGTTGCATGTCAACTCGCAGCCCGGTTTGGGGTGGGGTCAGTTCGAGGTGGTCCCTCCAGGTGGTAGGGTCACGAGGGTGCTAAGCCCAAGTTTAGGTAACCATCGTACGGGTTAGTGGATGCGTCCGACCATAATCGGATCGTGAAGGACGGGAATGGCCTTAGAGTAAATTGAAGCTAGTGGGAGCTGTTGTGAGACTAGAAATGATTTCCTCGTTGGCATGGATTTGAGTTTTGCGCACATGTTATATTCTAGCCATTGGTGGCATGATCGGTTTTGTAAGTATAGTAGTGGAGACTATATTGGCGCATGTATGTTTGGAGACTTAAAAGGAACATTCGGGACGAATGTTTCTAAGGGGGGAAGAAGGTTATACCCCATAGTTCCAGGGTATGTATGTGAGGACGTAAGTACGAGAATACGACAAAAATTTTGGAAAGAAAGAAAGAAGTGATTTTTCGACGGAAAAGTTTCCGGGTTTTGTGAAGGAAAAAGGTTCGTTGATGGGAATTGGATTCCCAGATTTGGTATTTGGGCTTCTTGGATTATTTTAGAATTATGAGATTTTATTTTCGGAAATGGTCACGTGGGGCCCACGGGAGAAATTTACGGTTTTGTGGGGCCCGCTTTGTTTTTGAGATTTTTGGTATTTTGGATATTTTCGGAAGACGAAATATTTTGGACGAGTAAGGGGGCGACACATGTCACCCCCCTTGAGTGGCCATGTGGGCCGAAATTGGTGGGACAAGTGGCTAGCCACTTGTCCCCTTGGCCGAAATGGCCATGGCACTTGGCACCAATTTTCGTTGGCCATGTGGTGTGGTGGGACCCACACACACATGGCCCAATCTTGACCATACACTTACATTGATCTTTGCCCTTGATTCTTCTATAAATACCCCATAGTTCAAGACATAATATTCATCCACACTTAAACACTTTCCAAGGCAAAAATATCCCCTCCCTTGAGTAGTTTCGTCCACCCTCCCCCTCATGTGTAGAAAATACTTTGAGTATTATTGTATTATCCCAAATACCTTAGCCTAGTATCCCTAGTTGTATTCCAAGATATTTCAATACTAGGAGCCCGGAAATACTACTTATTCCATTAGTCGCAAAGTGAAACCCTAGAAAAATCATTCTAGCTTGGTTGAAGTTTTAAGAGAAGTTGTTTAGAAACTTCTAAGGGTCGCTTGGAGCGGGTTGGAGCGTAAGGAGTTGGAGCTAAACGTTGCTCAGGATCGACTTATAAACTTGGATAATTTTGGGCTTATCGAGGTAATGATCTATGTCCCCCTATTATAATTGGATATTACATATTGTAGTAGTATAGAATTGAGTATAAGATATATTGGAAGGATGATTATAAAGGATTGAATTGTATTTACATTAGACTGTATTTACAGTAGACTTGTGTAGTATTATTGTGAAGCAGAATTGAACACGTCCGGTTAGACGTGTAATCCCCTTGGAGTTGTTGGCTTGGTAGCAGGCCTTGTTAGGGGGATGTTATTTATGTGTTCATGGGGAGGTGCTTAGAATTTTCCGTAGAATAAGGACCTGTTTACTTAGAATGCTACGTAGAGAACTAGAGATTGATAGATATATTGTGGTTGTTATAGGTGGATCTTCTACGCGCGGCATACTTGACTTGGCTTGTGGTTTAAGCTAAAAAGGTATGTGATTCTTCCTATACTCTTGAGCATGATTGTTGTGAACTATATAGTATGGTAGACGTACGTGTGTGAAATGGATTTTGGTTGTTTAAAACATAAAGTGTTATAATGGCTTTATGGGAAGTTAGTTATAATGACTTTATGAGAATAAAAGAAAGATTTGATTTTGAAAGTTAAGAGACTTGATCTTGAAAGATAAGAGACTTGACTTATAACGACTTGTTTTCGGGAAAAGAGAAGTAACTTGATTTAAGTATAGGTTACTTGTTTTGAAAAGAGTAAGTATTTGAGTTTTAAAGAGTATACTTGATGTTGTTTTAAAAGAAAGGCACTTGGTTTAAAAAGTATACAGTACTTGATTTTAAAAGTCTTGTAAAGGTTTTTACGAAAGTAAAGTAATTTGGTTTGAAAAGGAAATGTGTTTTTGATGCTACGAGTATTAGTATCTTTTACGTAAAAAGGGGTCTTTTTGAAAGAATGAAAGTATGTAGTATTTTGGGGTTGAAACCCGGATTGTTGATATAAAATGAAAGTACATTGAACTTGCCTATGCTTGTTGTGATAGCCTTTGTTGTGTAAGTGTTTTGATTCTGTGCTACCGTGTCTCTCGGGGAGGACCGACTATCTGATTGATTGCTTGGATATACTGACACGTTGGATGGTCCACGAGTATGCGTCCACTATTGAGTATTATCTGGTTATTTCTTTTGGACATACTGACACGTTGGATGGTACACGAGTATGCGTCCACTTTGAGTATTATCTTGTTATTTCCTTTGGACATGCTGACGCGATGGATGATCCACGGGCATGCGTCCAGTAGGATGGTTTCATGACCATGCTTTCCGAGGTAAGATGTCGGGGCATGCGGTCATTGTGAGGGTTTTGTTATTTGTCCATGGACCGCTAATCCATGAAGCTTGCCGCGGTGACGAGCGATCACGGGCTTGATTTGTACATGTGGTTCTGAGCACACTTGAGATACTTGTCTGGTCATTTCTCGTGTATCGGCGTGCTCTAGTAGATAGCGAGATACTTGCCTCGGCCATATCTCGTGAGACGGTAGGCTATGGTACGCTCGCTTGTACTTGCCTCGGCGATTGCGTGGCTAGCTTTTGGATCCGTAGTTGGCTTCCGTACTTTGCGTGAAGGGATATGACTAGCTTTTGGCTGGTAGTGGCGATTCTACTTGGCCCGTCGGTTTGACGACGCAGCATGATCTAGTGTTCGAGTTCACATACGGGTGTTGTTTTACATCATGCTGCCGGCGTGATGAGAATGAGTTCCACGGGCATGAGTGATATTATGGGCGTGAGACCCATAGTTATGTGTGAGTGATTATTCTGGGGATATGCGTCCCCTTACTTGGCATAACTGTTTACTTATCGCAAAATGGTTTTATAAAATGATGAAATGTGATTTCATTACAGTATTTTTCAGTTTCACATACTTGGTACCTGTTGTACTGACCTCCTTCGGGGGGCTGCGTTCATGCCGCAGGTAGAGGTACACCAGTTGTTGATCCTCGCTCATAGGATCGCAGTTCAGCGTTGGGAAGCTCCGTTTCCTCGGAGGCTTATCTTTTGGTATAGTCCCCTGTCATTGTAGATACTTGTACATTCAGGGGTATGGCGGGGCCCTGTCCCGTCATAGTTGTTGTTACATTCTTAGAGGTGCATGAAATCTTGTTGTGGGCAGGGTTTGTAAAAGGATTGTAACTGTTCGATTTTATGTATATACATAAAGGTAACCGTTTTTGGTTAGCCTGTTTTATTATGTTGTCTCTTGTTTCCTGTTTAAATTTTATTTCCGCTGATTTTCTCTGATGTTGTTATCACTAGGGTGCCCGGGGTAAGGCACCAGTCGCGGGCCCTAGATCGGGTCGTGACACCCTCAAAGTCATCACTCAAATATAACAATGGGTCTCACGCCCACAACATAAATCATGCCCGTGGAATACCTTCCTCACTGCCGGCAGTCTATGATATAATAACACCAAGAAGTACACATGAACACCAGGTCCCACCTGTGTCATAGAAACCGTACGGGGCAAGTACGAAGGCATAGCTACCAGATCCAACCTGCATCATTAACTGACCGGGGCTAGTACGAAAGCCAGCTACCAGAACCTACTGTACCAATAATACTAAACAACCATATCACGAAGCTGACACGTGGCAAGTGCGATAGCCTCTACCAGATCCTCCCTGCGCCACGTAGGCGGCGAGGCAAGTAACCAGGCTAACCACCAGATCACAACCGTAAGTCACGAAGCTTCGTCCAAACACTGACTCGCGAAGCTGACACGTGGCAAGTGCGATAGCCTCTACCAGATCCTCCCTGCGCCACGTAGCTGACGGGGGCAAGTAACCAGGCTAACCACCAGATCACAACCGTAAGTCACGATACTTCGCCGCGAAGCTGACACGTGGCAAGTGCGATAACCTCTACCAGATCCACCTGCGTCACGTAGCTGACGGGGGCAAGTAACCAGGCTAACCACCAGATCACAACCGTAAGTCACGAGACTTCGCCACAAAACTGAACGGGGCAAGTACGAAGGCTAACTACCAGAACCAAAGCCGAATCAGCCACGACCGGGGCAAGTACGAGAGCCAACTACCAGATACCAAAGCCGAATCAGTAAAACCTCATGGAGAGCTAGTCCATGGAACAACAATCCTAATGGAACCATACCCGTGGGCCACCCAACGTGTCAGTAGGTCCAAGGATATAACAAGATAACCGGCCCTCCATCGAGAGACTCGGTAGCACAGAATCAAAACACTTGCACAACAAAGGCTAGCACAACAAGCATAGGCAAGTCAACGTACTCATAGACTTTTATTTTATTACAACAAATTCGGATTTTAACCCCAAGGTACTACGCATTTTAACACTTTAAAAGATCCATTTCTTTCACAAAAAGTCACACGATACTCGTAGTATCAAAATAGAGTAACTATCTTTTTTAAGTAAACCAAAATAATTTCCATACCTTCTTTTGAAATAAACCAATTTAAGACAAAACCATGCCTTCTTTTTAAACTATTTTAAGACAAAAACCCTGCCTTTCTTTTTAAACTATTTTAAGACAAAAACATGTCTTTCTTTTAAACCAAAACACATTAGTTCCTCAAATCTCCTTTCTTTTAGAAATCAAGTTCCTTACTTTGGAATTTAAGAAAATTCAATACTTGTTATTAATGATCTTATTAAAGCAGCCATGATCTAGGAAATGTAATACAATTTTGTCGTATCTTAGCTTCTATGCAGATAGAGGTTTCTACTGGTTTTAATATAATTAATTGTTATTACATTTTCCTTTATTAACGCTGCAATGGCTTGTTCGATAATTATTCCCATTTCCGAAATCAATATAACATTATTCTTTTAAAAACCAAGTAATCATTATTCACGAATGAGGTTTCACAACTTTTTAACACAATTCAAGTCAAATACAAGTCAAGTCTCTTATCTTTTAAAAACAATCAACCATTCTTTTACCTACATAAAGTCGTTATAATTAACTTCCCATAAAGCCATTATAACACTTTATGTTCTAAACCAACCAATATCATTTAGCACACGTACGTCTACCGTACTACATAGTTTACAACAATCATGCTAGAAAAGATAGGAAGAGGTTCACATACCTCGCGACGATTATCGACAATTAGCAAAACGCTCCAAAGTACTATACTCTTGCTAGCCTTTTCCACCCTTCAAGTAGAATACGCTACTCGTAGTACTCCAACCTATAATGGTCATAAAAAGGTCTATTAACCTCTAGCTCTCTTCGTAAAATATTCTAAAAACAAGGTCACTAAATTCTACGGAAAATCGGGCAGCTCTTCCTTTGTTTCTACATACTTTGCCACCTTTTTCAAGGCCGAATTCAATAACCAAACGCCACATTTAAGGCTCAAATCAATTCAGTAAATACCAAGGGGATTACACGCCCAACAATACGTGTAAAATTCTGCCCCACAATTACCACCAACTAGTCCACAATACAATCCAATATACAATGTTATTCTCGGCTAACAACAACACTACTTCTCTTTCAATTTCTATTTCAATACAAGTTGTTGTTCCAACATGCTACATAGTCATAAACAATTTCAACAACTATAATTCCCTCTTTATATAGCATGTGACAACTAAACTAGTAACCAAATTGAATTACAATCTTAAGGGCTAACATACTAGTTTTCGGGTTAGGGTTCCAATATCCATAACACTTATCAACTTCATAATATAAACACCTCATGCTTGCTAATATCCAACAGTGATTGTGATTGAGATAAAAAGATTCCATCAATACATTCGTTCTCGTTCAAACAGCTTCGCCCCCGGTCGAGCTTCATTACGTCTACCCGGTCGAGCTTACGAAATGTGTGTGATCAGAAGCATACCTTTTGTAGCCAAACAAGAATAGCTCGTTGGCAGATGCTTTTAGCAGAATTCGACAAGCCATTTTAACTTTCCTGCGTTGGAGATGAGTGTTGACCGATCACTCCCTCCTATGTTGTAAGTGTAAGCAATGTCATCCACGCTACAACAAGTAGTAATCTTAATTACTAAAACGACAAGAATTATACCTTTACAAGCCCTTAAAATTTCCAAGATTCAAAGTCGCTCCTTAGCAATTCTTAGCTCCTTTCCTTAAGTTCCAATCCGCTCCAAACACTCCTTAGAAGCCTATGAAGAACCCATCTTCAAGTTCCAACTTCAAAGTTGAAGAACTCCTTAAGTTTCCGCCTTGCGACTAATACGAAAACACCACTTTTCCGGGATCTTTCTATTGAGATAACCTTACAACACTCTTAGGAACCTAGGGTTTAAGTCTTGTAAAGTATGGACAACAATTGCAAATTTTTTTGTGCACAATATGGCCAAACCCGTGAGCCTCTAAGAACAAGAAAGTGTGAAAAATAATTCTAAGTGTTGGAAGACAAGTCTTGCACTAGTGTGTATATATAAAACAATGGAGGGTCAAGATCATCACAAATGTGTGGCTAGGATGAAGATCACATGGATAATGGCCAAGTGGACAAGTTGACTTGGTCAATACACTCAAGCTTGAAGACTTTCATCCACAAGGGTCAAATGACCATCCAACCCTTGCACATTTCGTCCAACATCAAGTGGGGGAGGTGCCACGTGTCATCCTCCCATTCGTTCATAAAAAAATTCCGTAACCCTCGTGGGCCCCACAAAACGTAAAATTTCCTCGGGTGGGCCCCACGTGACCAAATCCGTAAAAAATAAATTCCATAATTCTTATAAGTTCTTAAAGTTTTAAATACCAAAATTGAGAATCCAATTCTCAATAATAAACCTTTTTCCTTTACGAAATTCGGAAACTTTTCCGTCGAAAAATCACATCTTTCTTCCTTTCAAATTTTAAATGTTGTATTCTCGTACGTATGTCCTCACATACATACCCTGGAACTACGGGATGTAACATGAGCAATTGTTTCAAGTAAGTGCGGTTTTTAAGTTACCTTGGTACGCTAATTTCGTTAATTTTCTTGCAGCTAAGGTAGTACCCCCAGGATTGACAAGACAGCAAGTGAAGAGGTTTTACTCCGAAGTAAAACACTACTATTGGGAGGAGCCAATGTTATACAAACACTGCGCCGACCAAGTCATCAGGCGATGTATACCAGAGGATGAGATGCACCAGATTCTCACTCATTGTCACACCTTACAATGTGGTGGACACTTTGGGGCATCAAGAACAGCGACAAAGGTATTGCAAAACAGGTTCTATTGGCCAACCCACTTCAAGGATGCCCACGCCTTTGTGAAGAAGTGTGATCGTTGTCAAAGAACAGGGAACATATCAAGACGAAATGAAATGCCTTCGCATGGGATCTTGGAGGTGGAACTATTTGATGTGTGGGGGATAGACTTCATGGGTCCATTCCCATCATCCTTTGGAAATCAGTACATTCTTCTGGCAGTGGATTATGTGTCCAAATGGGTAGAAGCGGTAGACACTAAATAAAATGACAGTAAGACTGTTCAAAGGTTCCTCCAAAAGAATATATTCACAAGGTTTGGTACTCCGAGGGCCATCATCAGTGATGAAGGAAGCCACTTTTGCAATAGGCAGCTTAATACATTGCTTTCCCAATATGGAGTCTACCACCGCACCACACTCCCCTATTACCCTCAAGCGAATGGGCAATCAGAAGTTTCAAACAGGGAAGTGAAGAACATATTGGAAAAGACGGTGGATGGCTCAAGGAAGGATTGGTCTATCAAACTGGATGACACACTGTGGGCATACAGAACAACATTCAAAACCCCCATTGGAATGTCACCATATAAGTTAGTCTTTCGTAAAGCATGTCATCTGCTAGTAGAATTGGAACACATAGTTTATTGGGCAATGAGGAAGCTGAACATGGATGCCAAAGCAGTAGGGCAGAAGGGGTTGCTACAACTGAGCGAGTTGGATGAATTCAGACACAATGCCTATGAGAATGCAAAGATCTACAAGGAACGAACTAAAGAATGACATGATAAGATGTTGATCCCAAAAGACATCCAAGCAGGACAACAAGTGCTTTTATTCAACTCAAGGTTAAGGCTGTTCCCAGGCAAGCTCAAATCGCGTTGGTCAGGACCATACACTGTGGTAAGAGCATTCCCCTATGGTGCAGTTGAAGTAAAAGGGAGAGAGGGAGCCCCTTTTAAGGTAAACGTACAGAGGTTGAAACACTATGTGATCAATGAAACGGAATATATGAGCCTAGTAACCCATCTCACTCTAACATGATAAGGAACTTGTGTCCGGCTAAAAGACGTTAAAGATAGCGCTACTTGGGAGGCAACCCAAGTTTTTTTTTTTAATTTTCAGTTTATGCAATTTAGTTTTAATTAGAACAGTCTCACGGGAGGTATTGTTTGCATATTGTGATGACAGGTACAGGGCCAAAAATTTGAGGATGAAAACGTGAAGAGAAAAATCGGCTCGGCGCCACGGCGCCGGTTGCAGAGGGCCGTGGCGCCGCGACGAAAAATTTGAAAAATAAAAGGGCCCTAGAAACGGTTTCACTTTTCCACTCTGACAGGATTTCTGATGTTATATGACATGCCTTATCCGCCGCCACCACTTTAAACCAAGTCTGTAAGTTGTCCTATTTTTTTTTAGTCTTGCACACATTGGGGACAATGTGTGATTTAAGTTTGGGGGGGTGTCTTATTGTTTTTGAGTCTTTTTGATTTGTTTTGTGTATTTTTGAGTATTTTTTTAGTCATACATTTTTTTTAAGATCATGCATGCTGTAGTTACTGGAAACGCCTAGTGAAGTAAGGTTGAATAATGTAATGGAATTAGAAGCAACCATTTAAACACTTAGGTTAGATATGCCAAAATTCATGAAATCGGACTATTTGGGGTATCTTGCTTGATTTGTGCATTGTTAATGATTAAACCTTTGTGTATGTGTTATACCCCGTAGTTCCAGGGTATGTATGCGAGGACGTACGTACGAGAATACGACAGAAAGATTGGAAAGGAAGAAAGAGGTGATTTTTCCACGGAAAAGTTTCCGGTTTTTGTGAAGGAAAAAGGTTCGTTAATGGGAATTGGATTCCCAGATTTGGTTTTTGGACTTCTTAGATTATATTAGAATTATGGAATTTTATTTTCGGAAATGGTCACGTGGGGCCCACGGGGGAAATTTACGGTTTTGTGGGGCCCGCTTTGATTTTGAGATTTTGGCCGTTATGGATATTTTCGGAAGACGAAATATTTTGATTTAATCGGGGCGACACGTGTCACCCCCATGTGGCACCCTTGGCCGAAATATGTTTGTGCACAACACCCGGTTAGAGTCGTTTTTCGACGAAACGTTCTACCTAACTTTCGAAGGGTAAATTACGGCTATGTCATTTAGTATTTTTGCGGATTTTTCCGAGAGACGAAACGTTTTGGACCAACGAGAGGGCAACACTTGGCACCCTCTCGTTGGTGGACTTGAAGGGGCGTTAGGGCCGAATGGATGAGCAAGTGTTGGTTGATATTTGTGTAGATATTTGTGAGGTTTTAAGGAGTAGGGTCTAGGGGCACTTGGGCATATCTTGGCCTCCACTTGCCCCACTTGGCTAGATCTTGGCCCTGGTTGGCCTTTGCTGCCTATAAATACCCTCCCCCTTTGAAGACTTCTTCATCCATTCCATAATTTCCAAGTCTTGAAAACCTCCCTCCCTCCTTGTTGGTTTCGTCCCTCCCCTCTTCCCTTGTGAGGCCTTGGCCGAGGGGTGCACCCCCCTCCTAGAGGCCTTGGCCGAGGGGTACACCCCCCCTCCTAGTGGGATGCCGTGAGGTACCCCCCCCTTGCCTTGTTGATCTCGTAGAATACACCCCCCCTCTTGGTAGAAATACTCTCAAAAGTATTGTTACTATACCCAAATTACCTTAGCCGTATACCTTGTAGTATTCCAAAGAAACCTCTATACGTAGAGCCCGGAAATACTACCGTATGTCCTTTTTGTCTCAAACCGAAACCCTAAGGAAATCTTCATTGAGTGATTGAAGTAATTAAGTAGAAGTTGGTTAGGACTTCTAAGGGTTGTTTGGAGCGGGTTGGAGCACCCGGAGTAGGAGCTAAGCGTTGCTAAGGATCGACATTTATACTTGGATAATTATGGGCTTATCGAGGTAATTATCTTGTCCCTCTATTTGTAATTGGAAATTACATGTTGTTAGATTATATAGTTGAAGTATACTATATATAGAACTGAACGTGGTATGTGAACCTCTTCCTATCTCTTCTAGCATGATATGTGTGAACTATGTAGTACGGTAGACGTACATGTACTAAATGTATTTGATTGGTGTAAAACATAAAGTGTTATAACGGCTTTATGGGAAGTTGGTTATAACGGCTTTATGTTGGTAAGAAAATACATGTGGTTTTTAAAAGGTAACTGATTTGAACTATAACTGGCTTGTTATGTGTTAATAAAGAACTTGAAGTATTTCAAAAGAGTTTTGAATCATTTTGAGAGAAGAAGTAATACTTGATTTGTTTTGAAAACTTAAGAGTTATACTAGCTTTATGGAAAGTTAGGTATAACGTCTTAAGAATGTTTTACTGATTTTGGAAATCAGAATGTGTATCGACAAACCACTGCAGCGTTAATAAAAGGAAATGTTTTGACAGATTAAGTATTATTAAAACAAGTAGAAACTTCCATCTGCATAGAAGCTAAGATGAGACAAAATGATATTTCCTAGATCATGGTTTGTAATAAGATTGTTGTAAACAAGAATATCCTACTCACATATAAGACTTATGTTTCTCGAGATAGTTTAAAAGAGAATTATATTCTTAAATGAATAAGGCTATGAACACTTAAACCTTTCTAAAATAAGAAACGTGAACATTTGAAATTAGGCAAACTTGGACGTTTGGGAAATAATGTTGTTACTTGATTTTACAAAGGTAAGAGTTTTGGTTTTCTTAAAAGGGCGGTCACTCTATTTTATACTACGTATTGTGTGACTTATGTGAAAGAAAGCAGATCTTTTAAAGATTTAATGTGTGAAGTACTTTGGGGTTAGATACGAACTTGTTAGTAGAAAGCACCTTGTGTGAATAACTTGATTGTGTTGGTTTGTGATAGCCTTGTAATACCTTCTGTTGATTTGATAAGTAAACATGCTAGGATGCTACGTGTGTTAGTATCTTGTGATGTTTGTGTAAAGGGTTTTCCTTTGATTGTGCTTATGTTGTTTAACGATAAGTCGTTATGATAGTATTATACATCACTCATCTCTTGAGATGATTCCGGGTTAAGCGCCTCCGACGCGGGGTAGACTTCAGGCGGGTCGATGGACTATGATTCGAGACTACCTCTGCGGGTCCAGGGCTTATGCGGGCTGCGGAAGTTCCGTGTTAGGATACGGCCCTTGTGGTCACGCGGTCCTTGTGGCCATGCGGACGGCGAGTCCAGACGCCTGCGGGAGTAGCTACCTCGATGCGGGGTTATACCTCATGCGGGCGATCGATTGGCCTATGCGAGTGCGGAAAGTTCGAGGCTAGCGCACATTAGATCTGCGGGCAAGTGGTCGCTTTGATCATGTGACGGTCCAGACAGATCTTATGATACGATTCATGACCTTGTTGCATGCGTAGGTGTTAGTAGTCGGCTATGCCTTACTTACCACATGCGTGTTATTATGGCACAGTGGGACTCGGTGTTCATGTGTGTTCCTTGGTCTGTTATATCATAAAGCTGGCGGTGAGGAAGGTATTCCACGGGCATGATTGATGTTGTGGGCGTGAGACCCATTGTTATATTTGAGTGATGACTTGAGGCGTGAGTCACGACTTGACATCGCTTATTATTGTGAATCGTAGTTTGGTTATCATACATGTCTCCCGCTTTATAGACTATTATGATTTCATTTACTGATATTTTTAGTTTCACATACTTGCACTGTTATCTTGACCTCCCCGGGCTGCGTTCATGCCGCAGTAAAGGTACACCGATCATTGATCCTCGCTCTTAGGGTCAGCGATTCGGCGTGTGGGAAAGCTCCGTTTCTCGGAGGCTTATCGATGGTATAGTCCCGCTGATTGTAGGTGTTTACATTCGTGGTATGGCGGGCCCCGTCCCGCCATTGTTGTCGTATCATTTCTTAGAGGTCTGTAGTAATCGTTGTGGCGGGGTTTGTAAAAGGATTAAAACTGTCATGTTGGAAAAAGTTGTTATTTATATATATGAAAGGCAAGTTTTCTCAGTTATTGTTTCATATTTCATAATATGTCTTGTATTGTTTTATGTTCCGATTACTCGATGTTGTATCACTAGGGTGCCCGGTAAGGCACGATCACGGGCCGAATCGGTCGTGACAAAAGTGGTATCGAAGCGATTAATCCTCGGAAAGTGTCTGACCGTATCGATGAGAGTCTTGATTATCGGTGTGTTGTGCACCACGCCAATAATCGTGAGGCTATAGGATATTTAGGATTGGTTTCTATTCTTCTCACTCGAGGTCGTGCCTTAGAGGTGTGTTTTAAGTTGGACCTCTAAACGTATTTCTTTCCACTACCGCTATGCCTCCGCGCAGGCAACCCGCCCGGGAGGGCAAGGCGTGAGGAGGCTGCGAGTAGAATACAGAGGGTTGCGAGGGCACAAGCCCAATCATTACCTAGGGTAGTGCTTCATTCGGGGATTTCTGCGACGTTACTAGCCCCAGCGGAGTTTAGCACGGCGACGGCAGTTCCTACTGCGGCCATGATATTTGAACCTTCAGTTCCACGACCGGGAACAGAGAATTTAGATTGCAAAGAGGCGACCCTGTTACTAGCCATGGATTTGGCTACCAGAGATTATACCGATGTACCACGAGTCTTGATGACTACCTAAGAAAGGGTTGTGCAAGAGTAATTCTTCAGTTGGGCTTGAGCATGGCCTGTGTGCGGGCTTATGCGCAGCAGGCCGAGAAACGTAGAGATCGACGGGTTAACCAAGGGCGAGAAGAGGGCGAGGCGTGCGTCCTTCGGTAACTTTCAAGGTGAGTATACCTTAAGTGCTATGTTCTGATAGCAGTGTGTTAGTTGTGATTAGAAATCATGGTGGGTTAACCGAGTAAGATTTTGGAGGATAGAGAAAGTGTGAGCCTTAGAGCTTTATACGCAAAGACCTTAGAGGTAAGGCCATCTCGGGTAGAGACGTATGTTTATGTTTGACCCTTATAGGAGTGCATAGTGCACGTGAGCTGTGTTTGGGATAGGTCCCTAAGTAGTGTGAAATGAAGAGGGTAGTTGAGCTAAGAAGACCGCTAGGTTTTCGTAACGTGATTAGTGAGATTGTTCCGATCGGGAGCTAGTATTGTGCGCGTTGCCGGGTCGGGTTGAGGCCACGTTACGGGTCAACCCGCGGCATGTATGGCGGTGGGGTCTGGTTGTGGTGGTCCCGCCTTGTGGTAGGGTCACGAGGGTGCTAGGCCCAAGTTTAGTTAACCAACGTACGAGTTGGTGGATGCGTTCGACCGGTGGTCGGGCGACGGGGCAGCCATCGTGTTCTTGGTCGGGACCGCTCACTTGGCGATGTTGATTTATCGAGAAGGTTGTAAGGCTGCACGGTGCCTACCTTCACCTTATGTGACAGATGGAGCCTGTGTTACGGCTGTTTTGTTTCGAAGTTTTACCAAGCATGTGTTAAGAACTCGGTGAGTCTCAGAATCGCATTCGCCGCCGGGCGGTCGTGATTTGAGGTAGTTGTGAGGATTGTTGTCTCTGTGGAGGAGCGTTTGAGCTACCATTTCGTGTTCGGATATCGCCTTATGAAGCACTTGCGAGGCGGAAGTGTAAGTTCGATCGATTGGTTCGATGTTGGCGTGGTTCAGATAGTTGGTTGATCTTGTTCCAAAGGATTGTGGATAGTGAAGCTTGTCTAGAAGAAGTTCGCGGCTCGGAGAATCGTGCGGATAATCGCGGCGACGCTTAGAGTTGAGTTGACGGTCGGTCTTCTTGAAAGTACCACCGGACCGGGTGTGACGAGTTTTGGAAGCAGAATGAACTTAGCCCGAGTTACTTTGGTCATTTGTGAGTTCATGTGAAGAATAGGCCAGGGTGCCTATATGTTAGCATTTGCCGTCCGACTTAGTAGGAAGGACGTCCGGTCTTTCGTATTGTTATGTTCGGGAAAGTATCAAGATCCATCCGAATGTTCCCGATTAATAATGACCTCGTTAGAGATAGTAACCGAGTTTTGGATACTAAGCGAGATCGTAAATATGGTAAGAATTGAGTGTCACGAACTTCGGTGATCGCGTGCGGCTTCGGTACCATTTGTTGGGTCGTTGGAGCAAGGCTCGCGACAAAGTGACAAAAGTAGTATTATTTGTGGTGATGTTAGAGGTGTTTCCTCGTGGACTTGGATGTAGGTATTTTGCGTGGGTATTTCTGTGGCCAGCTGTGGCAGGATTGTTTCGTAAGTATAGTAGTGAAGACTATACTGGCACGCGTTCGTTTTGAGACTTAGAAGGAACATTCGGACGAATGTTTCTAAGGAAGAATGTTATACCGTAGTTCCGTGGTATGTATGCGAGGGGCGTGCGTGCGAGAATCTGATGAGAAAGATTGGAAAGGAAGAAAGAGGTGATTTTTCCACGGAAAAGTTTCCGGTTTTGTGAAGGAAAAGGTTCGTTAATGGGAATGGATTCCAGATTTGGTTTTGGACTTCTTAGATTATATTAGAATTATGGAATTTTATTTTGGAAATGGTCACGTGGGGCCCACGGGAAATTTACTGTGTGGGGCCCGCTTTGATTTTGAGATTTTGGCGTTATGGATATTTTCTAAGACGAAATATTTTGGATTTAATCGGCGACACGTGTCACCCCACGTGGCACCCTTGGCGAAATATGTTTGTGCACAACACGGTTAGAGTCGTTTTACTAAACGCTCTACCTAACTTCGAAGGGTAAATTACGGCTATGTCCTTTAGTATTTTTGCGGATTTTTCCGAGAGACGAAACGTTTTGGACCAACGAGAGGGCAACACTTGGCACCCTCTCGTTGGTGGACTTGAAGGGGCGTTAGGGCCGAATGGATGAGCAAGTGTTGGTTGATATTTGTGTAGATATTTGTGAGGGGTTTACGGCGTAGGGTCTAGGGGGCCCCTGGGCATATCTTGGCCCTCCACTTGCGCCGCACTTGGCTAGAGCTTGGCCCTTGGTTGGCCTTTGCTTGGCTATAAATACCTCCCCTTTGAAGACTTCTTCATCCATTCCATAATTTCCAAGTCTTGAAAACCTCCTCCTCCTCGTTGGTTTCGTCCTCCCTCTTCCCTTGTGAGGCCTTGGCCGGTGCACCCCTCCTAGAGGCCTTGGCCGAGGGGTACACCCCCCCTCCTAGTGGGATGCCGTGAGGTACCCCCCCTTGCCTTGTTGATCTCGTAGAATACACCCCCCCTCTTGGTAGAAATACTCTCAAAAGTATTGTTACTATACCCAAATTACCTTAGCCGTATACCTTGTAGTATTCCAAAGAAACCTCTATACGTAGAGCCCGGAAATACTACCGTATGTCCTTTTTGTCTCAAACCGAAACCCTAAGGAAATCTTCATTGAGTGATTGAAGTAATTAAGTAGAAGTTGGTTAGGACTTCTAAGGGTTGTTTGGAGCGGGTTGGAGCACCCGGAGTAGGAGCTAAGCGTTGCTAAGGATCGACATTTATACTTGGATAATTATGGGCTTATCGAGGTAATTATCTTGTCCCTCTATTTGTAATTGGAAATTACATGTTGTTAGATTATATAGTTGAAGTATACTATATATAGAACTGAACGTGGTTAGTTGGCAATGTCTTTTGACTTAAGCTCAAGAATCGAATCGATCAGACATGCAGACTTGTGTAGTAGTACTGTGGAGTAGAATTGTACCCGTTCGGGTTAGATGTATAACCCCCCCCTGGTTGGCTTGGTAGCCGGCCCCGTGAGAGGAGGAGATTTACGCTGTTGCGGGGGGGGGAGGTGCTGCCGAATTTTCTGTAGAATGTTCTACGATAAGATCTTTATGTTAATAAGCGCCTTGTGGCCTTATAGGTTGAAGTACTACGTGTGGCGCGTTCTACTTGGCTTTAGGAATAGCCAGCGGTTGGGAGTACTTGAGCGTTTTGCTATTAGTCGATACTCGCCGCGAGGTATGTGAACCTCTTCCTATCTCTTCTAGCATGATATGTGTGAACTATGTAGTACGGTGAGCGTCATGTACTAAATGTATTTGATTGGTGTAAAACATAAAGTGTTATAACGGCTTTATGGGAAGTTGGTTATAACGGCTTTATGTTGGTAAGAAAATACATGTGGTTTTTAAAAGGTAACTGATTTGAACTATAACTGGCTTGTTATGTGTTAATAAAGAACTTGAAGTATTTCAAAAGAGTTTTGAATCATTTTGAGAGAAGAAGTAATACTTGATTTGTTTTGAAAACTTAAGAGTTATACTAGCTTTATGGAAAGTTAGGTATAACGCCTTAAGAATGTTTTATCGATTTTGGAAATCGAGAATGTGTATCGACAAACCACTGCGGCGTTAATAAAAGGAAATGTTTTGTGATTAAGTATTATTAAAACAAGTAGAAACTTCCATCCGCATAGAAGCTAAGATGAGACAAAATGATATTTCCTAGATCATGGCTGCTGTAATAAGATTGTTGTAAACAAGAATATCCTACTCACATATAAGACTTATGTTTCTCAGATAGTTTAAAAGAGAATTATATTCTTAAATGAATAAGGCTATGAACCACGAAACCTTTCTAAAATAAGAAACGTGAACATTTGAAATTAGGCAAACTTGGACGTTTGGGAAATAATGTTGTTACTTGATTTTACAAAGGTAAGAGTTTTGGTTTTCTTAAAAGGACGGTCACTCTATTTTATACTACGGGTATTGTGTGACTTATGTGAAAGAAACAGATCTTTTAAAGATTTAATGTGTGAAGTACTTTGGGGTTAGATAATTCGAACTTGTTAGTAAAGCACCTTGTGTGAATAACTTGATTGTGTTGGTTTGTGATAGCCTTGTAATACCTTCTTGTTGATTTGATAAGTAAACATGCTAGGATGCTACGTGTGTTAGTATCTTGTGATGTTTGTGTAAAGGGGTTTTTCCTTTGATTGTGCTTATGTTGTTTAACGATAAGCTGTTATGATAGTATTATACATCACTCATCTCTTGAGATGATTCCGGGGGTTAAGTCGCCTCCGACGCGGTAGACTTCAGCGGGTCGATGGACCTATGATTCGAGACTACCTCACGCGGGTCCAGGGCCTATGCGGAGCTGCGGAAGTTCCGTTAGACGCGGCCCTTGTGGTCACGCGGTCCTTGTGGCGTGCGGACGGCGAGTCCAGACGCCGCCGGGAGTAGCTACCCTCGATGCGGGTTATACCTCACGCGGGCGATCCGATCGATTGGCCTATGCGGAGCTGCGGAAAGTTCCAGGGCTAGACGCGCACATTAGATCCGCGGGCAAGTGGTCGCTTTGATCATGTGACGATGCAGACAGATCTTATGATACGCTTCATGACCTTGTTGGTGCGTAGGTGTTAGTAGTCGGCTATGCCTTCGCATTTACTGCAGACGTGTTATTATGGCACAGTGGGACCCGTGTTCATGTGTGTTCCTTGGTCTTGTTATATCATAAATCGCTGGCGTGAGGAAGGTATTCCACGCATGATTGATGTTGTGGGCGTGAGACCCATTGTTATATTTGAGTGATGACTTGAGGGCGTGAGTCCCTGACTTGACATGACTGCTTATTATTGTGAACTGTAGTTTGGTTATCATACATGTCTCCTGCTTTATAGACTATTATGATTTCATTTACAGTATTTTTAGTTTCACATACTCTGCACTTTTGATCGACCTCCTTGGGCTGCGTTCATGCCGCAGGTAAAGGTACACCAGTCATTGATCCTCGCTCTTAGGGTCACAGTTCAGCGTGTGGGAAAGCTCCGTTTCTCCGGAGGCTTATCAGTGGTATAGTCCCCTGTTGATTGTAGGTGTTTACATTCAGGGGTATGGCGGGGCCCTGTCCCGCCATTGTTGTCGTATCATTTCTTAGGTGCAGAAATGCTTGTGGCAAGGTTTGTAAAAAGGATTAAAACTGTTCATGTTGGAAAAAGTTGTTATTTATATATATGCCGAAAGGCAAGTTTTTCTCAGATTATTGTTTCATATTTCATAATATGTCTTGTATTGTTTTATGTTCCGATTACACGATGTTGTATCACTAGGGTGCAGGGGTAAGGCACGATCACGTCCTAATCGGGTCGTGACAGTATGCTTGCTTGCTATTTGAAGCAAAATAGTTAGGATATGCATGTTAGGGAGATGACTCAGACATTTCTTTGTTAGCCTTTTCTTACCATGTTTGCCTATCCCTGACATTCAAATTATATCCCTAGTCAGCCCCTTGAGCCTAAAAATAAGACCTTTCTTTGATACCCTATAATTCCATATTTGTGTCATAAGTGAAAAATTTAGGTGATTGGAATATAAAGTGTTGAAAAAGAGACAAAAGAAAGTGAACAATTTTGATGCACCCCAAATGAAAAAGTAATAATAAATAGGCAAAAGCCTAAGTTTGGGGGTGCCGGCTATACATAATACACTTCATTCTCTCAAAACAAAAGAGGTGAAAGATAGGTATGAAGTGAAGAAGAAAATCAAAAGAAAAGGGAAGAGTTGAAAGAAAATGAGCTTATGGTACGTAAGTTGAGCCTAAAAGCCTATTTTTACCTACTCATGCCTAAGCCTACATTACAACCCTGAAAAGCCCTGAAGATCTCTTATATGTGTATCCATGATTAGTGGAGAATAGCAAGTAAACATGTCATAGAATTTTGAAATTGACATGCATAGTTAGGTATTCTTACTTCCATTGAGTATGATTAAAGTGAATTTGCGAAATATCTAACTTGATGTGTTTAGAATGCTAAAAATCCATGCTATATGTTCTTGCATATTATTCTGCTAACCTTCATGCTTTTCCAAGTGACAATTGTGCAGCAAAGTGATCAGCGTCTTGAGTCATTCTATTTTCTTTTTTTTCGTGTCTTTATTTCTTTCTTTTGATCTTTGCTCGAGGGCGAGCAAAGATTAAGTTTGGGGGTATTTGATCGGTGTATTTTATATACACTATTTGAGTCATTTTTAGTTAGTCTTTTGCCAATTTTTGTACAAATATGTGTCGTCTTAGGATAGATTTTCTTTCTTTTGATTCATAATGGTTTAAAGTGGCTCATTGGCGAAAAGGAGCGAAAAGAGGGCAGAAACAGAGGTTCCAGAGCTCAAAAAGCTAGAAAGTTGGCGATCCGGGCGAGAAACAGGGCGGCGCCGCGGCGCCTCCAACCAGCAGCATCAGAGCGCCACGGCGCCCAAAATCTGAGAGCGCAGAGTTTCGGCGCCAGTGGCTGATTCTTGCATGGCCGAGGCGGGAATTCTGCCAAATTCGAGTGGGAATGGGCCAAGGCCAAGAAGGAAAAGTTGGGAACAGTTTTGAGGCTATAAAAAGGACCTTCCTAGGTCAGAATAGGGGTTCCCACATTTGCCAATTCATCACAAACTTGGAGATCAAGATTGGAGACTACTTTTGTGTAATTTTTTTGTTCTTTGTTTTATTTCTTTGTAGTTTATGTTGGATATTAATTTAGTTCTTGGCATGTCTATGGCTAGGAACTAACTTAATTTAGGGCTTTCCATATCGAATCACTTGAAACTCATTCTTATGAATTAATGCATGTTTTGGTTTCTTCTTATCATTGTTGAGATTTATTCAATATTTGTCTTGATTGCTTGGTAATTAATTGATCACTAATTATCATAATGTATATGATTTCTAATCGAAAGCCGAAAGGGGAGATTGTGAATATGCTATAGTTGAATAAACATAGGTTAAATCGTGGACGAAAGTACCCCGATACTTGTTGTTACGCCCCATAATTTCAAGAGAATAAGATGAAGACGTACGAAAGGAAATAAGATTTGAATTTGGAAAGATAAGTTGGCAAAAATGTTTTAGACAGTTTTTGAGTCAACTTTGGAGTGCTATATATCCCAGTCTATTAAGAGTTTTTAGGTGTTTAAAAATCCTAGTATAAAGTTCGTTGAGTCTAGTTTCCAATGCAACAAACCGCTCGTCGATAGGATATCGGAACGGAGAAGTATAGACGTTAGAAGTTCAGTGGACAGAAGTGGAAGAAAAATATTTCAGTCAGGCGTCACAGCGCCACGGTGCCGTCTGCAGGGCCGCTGTCACGACCCGATCCCGGGCCCGTGACTGGTGCCTTACCCCGGGCACCCTAGTGATACAACATCAGAGAAAATCAGCGGAAATAAAAACTTAAAAATGAAACAAGATATATGATAAGAACAGGATAACCAAAACGGTCACCTTCCAATAATATATATACAAATCTTTCAAACCGAACAGTTTAATCCTTTTTACAAACCCTGCCCACAACAGTACTACAGACCTCTAAGAGTTTTTATACAACATGACGGGACAGGGCCCCGTCATACCCCTGAATGTACAAGTACCTACAGTGACAGGGGACTATACCAAAAGATAAGCCTCCGGAGAAACGGAGCTTCCCGATATGCTGAACTGTGATCCTATGAGCGAGGATCAACGACTGGTGTACCTCTACCTGCGGCATGAACGCAGCCCCCCGAAGGAGGTCAGTACAACAGGTACCAAGTATGTGAAACTGAAAATACTGTAAATGAAATCATAGTAGTCTATATAAAGCAGGAGACATGTATGATAACCAAACTACAGTCCACAATAAATAAGCAGTCATGTAAGTCAGGGACTCACGCCCTCCAAGTCATCACTCAATTATAACTATGGGTCTCACGCCCTCAACATCAATCATGCCCGTGGAATACCTTCCTCACTGCCGGCAGTCTATGATATAATAACACCAAGGAGTACATATGAACACCAAGTCCTACCTGAGTCATAAAAACCGTACGGGGCAAGTACGAAGGCTAACTACCAGATACCAGAGCCATACTAACAATACTATACAACCAAACCACGGAGCTGATACGGGGCAAGTACGAAAGCCGACTACCAGATACCAAGGCCGTGTCACGTAGCTGACCGGGGCAAGTACGAGGGCTAACTACCAGATACCAAGGCCGTATCATGAGACTCCGCCACGAAGGCGACACGGGCAAGTCTGAAGCCGACTACCGATACCAAGGTCGTGTCACGTAGCTGACCGGGGCACGAGGGCTAACTACCAGATACCAAGGTCGTATCACGAGACTTCGCCACTAAACTGAACGGGGCAAGTGCGAGGGCTAACTACCAGGTACCAAGGCCGAATCAGCCACGAGACGGGGCAAGTACGAAAGCCGACCACCAGATACCAAGGCCGAATCAGTAAGAAACCTCATGGAGAGCTAGTCCATGGAATAACACTATCAACAGGAGCGTACCCGTGGAATTCTCCGTCACTGCCGGTACGTCCAAGTAATATCATAACAAATCAGCTGGCCCTCCATTGAGAGACGCGGCGGTATAGAAATACAATACTAGCACGACAAGGCTATCACACGCAAACATGCACAACTCAAGGTACTTTCATTTTATGCCAAAGTCCAGGTTTTAACCCCAAAGTACTACGTACGTTAAATTCTTTTTAAAAGATCCATTTCTTTTACAAAGGTCACCCGATGCCCGTATTATAAAAGTAGAGTGACTAACATTTTTAAGTAAACCAAAACAACTTCCATACTTTCCTTTTTAAACCACATTAAGACAATACCATGCCTTCTTTTTAGACCAAAACACTTCTCCCTTTTTTTTTTTAAGTCAAGTTATCACTTTAAAACCAATGATAAAACCATTCTTTTGTTTTCATAAAGTCGTTATAACTAACTTCCCATAAAGATGTTATAACACTTTATGTTTTAAACCAAAAACTGATCAATTCCTCAAGTCATCTTTTCTTTTAGAAATTAAGTTCCTTACTTTGGAAATTTAAGAAAATCAATGCTTGTTTATACTGATTCTTATTAAAGCAGCCATGATCTAGGAACTGTAATACAATTTCGTCTTATCTAAGCTTCTATGCAGATAGAGGTTTCTACTGGTTTTAATATAAATAACTTATTCTTATTTCCGAAATCTGTAAAACATTAATCCTTTAAAAACCAGGTACTCATTACTCACGAATGAGGTTTCACACTTTAACAGACTTTAAATCAATTCAATTTAAGTCAACCGTTCCTTTTATCACTCTTAAGTCGTTATACCTAACTTCCCATAAAGCTAGTATAACTTAAGCTTTCAAAACCAAGTATTACTCTTCTTTCAAAAACGGTTCTTAAATCTTTTGAAATACTTCAAGATTCTTATTATTCAGGCTTAAGTCAAAAGACATTGCCGTATAACTATGTTCAGTTAACACACGTACGTCTACCGTACTATATATATATTCTTTTAAAATATCATGCTCAGGAGTATAGGAAGAATCACATACCTCGCGACGATTATCGACTATTAGCAAAATGCTCCAAAGTACTGTAGTCCTGTTAGCCTTTTCCACCCTTCGAGTAGAATACGCTACTCGCAGTACTTCAACCTATATCGGTTATAAGAGTCTATCAACGTCTAGACTATTCTGTAAAAATACTTCAAGATACAGGTTCCTTTATTCTACGGAAAATTGGGCAGCACTTCCCTACCCGTCAAGCTACACAAGTCTACTGTAAATACAGTCCTATGTAAGTACAGTTTAATCTTCTTCTTTAATATCCTTCTATTACAGTTCAATTCTCTTCTGTAATATCCTTCTATGTATCTTATATACATTTCTATACAACTACAGTATGTAATTTCCAATTACAATATAAGGACAAGAGTATTTACCTCGGTAAGCCCAAAATTATCCAAGATTTAAATGTCGGTCCTGAGCAACGTTTAGCTCCTACTCTGGGTGCTCCAACCTGCTCCAAACAACCCTTAGAAGTTCTACGCAACTTCTTCTTAATACTTCAACCGGCTATGAAGATTTTCTTAGGGTTTCGTTTAGTGGCTAAAGGAAGTATAATAGTTTTTCTGGGCTTTTATTATAAGGGTAACCTTGGAATACTACAAGGTATTTGGGCCAAGGTATTTTGGAATAGTAACAATACTTGGAGAATACTTTTCTACCAGGGTATTTACGAAAAACAACTCAAGGGGTATTTCTGAAAAAACAACTCGAGGGGAGGGTATTCTGAAAAAACAACTCAAGGGGTTGGCTTGGCCAAGGCTCACAAGGGAGAGGACTTGGACGAAACTACACTTAAGGGGGAGAGGGATTTTTTTTGCCTTGAAATTTCAAGTGAGGATGAAGAATAAGTCTTGCATTAGAGGGGTATTTATAGGACTTTCAAGGGCTAGGATTAAGCCAAGTGGTGGGCAAGTGTAGGGTGAGGATTTGGACATGTGTGTGGGTCCCACCTTATCAATCTACCACACAAAATATCCTACCAACCCTTGACTACAAAAAAACGCCAAGAATGGCCCTTAAATTCGTCCACTTGAGGGTGACACTTGTCACCCTCTCGTTGGTCCAAAATATTTCATCTCTCGGAAAAATCCGCAAAAATTATAAATGACATAGCCGTAATTTTCCCTTCGCAAAGTCCGTAAAACGTTTCGTCGGAAAATGATTCTTTTCGCTAGTTGTGCACAAATTTCGCCACTTTGCCTACTTAAGGCTTAAACTTTGGTACGTACGCCCTTACGTACATACTCTGGAAATACGGGATATAACAGCCGCGGCGCCGTAAATCCTGAAACTTTCTAAAGTTGCAGCGCCGCGGCGCCGAGGCGGGATTTTTCGCGAAAAAGGGGAAAAACTCAGAAGATATTTGTGTAAAGGCCTATGGGAAAGTGACAAGTGTCCCTCCCATCTTTTTGACCAAGGGAGGTCTTATATTATGACCAAGTCTTGAAGACTTGGTCATTTTACAAAGATTCACCCAAGGAAATTTCCTCTCCTCTTCTCTCTAAAAACATAAAAGAAACCTTAGCCTAGTGGAATTATTGGAGAGGCGACAAGAAGTTAAGGTGTTGATAAACTTGTAGAAAGTTCTTGTGGATGATTTTGACAAGAAAATGAGTTGCGGAAAAAGGGCTATAGTGGGAGAAATCCTAAAGGTAAAAATTCCCTCTACTCTTGGAAATAAATTATGATACATGTAATAGTTAATAAGTGTTATAGAGTATTGGGAGCCTAAATCCGAACACGGGCTTATTAGCCATTGGAATTACAATACAAATGAATCGATAGTTATAGTTGTCGCATGTTATCTAAATGAGAGATTATAGTTGTTGAAATTGGTTGCGACTATATAACATGCTAGAACGACATTATGGATTGAAAAGGAATTGGAAAAGATTTATTGTGGTTGTACCTTGTAGTCGAAAAATGACATTTAATATTGGATTGTGTTATACGAATTGTGGGGCAGAATTTTATACGTCATGTAAGGCGTATAATCCCCTTTGATTGGTTGACGTGTTGAGCCTTAAATGTGGCATGTTTGGTTATTGAATTCGGGCCTTGGAAAAGGTGGAAAAGTACCTAGAAACAAAGGAAGTGTTGTCCAATTTTTCGTAGAATATGTGACTTTGCACTTAGAATATTCTACGTTTGAAGTTAGAAGTTAATAGACATATTATGGTCATTGTAGGTTGACATACTACGTACGACATAATTGCACTTAGCAAGTGGATTGAACCGAAGAGGTATGTGGAACTTTCTTATCTCTTGAGCATGAGTAGTTGTAAACGTATGGTACGGTAGACGTACGAGATTTAAATGAATTTAGTTTCATTTGATATCCTTTACTTGTTTTAAGGATGTCCAAGTTGGTTGAGTTATAGAATTAACTCACTTGTTTTTAAAGGATAGAAATGTCTTGGTTTCAAAAACATAAGAATGGTTTATTCTAATAAGGTAAACAAAGATTTCTTGACTTGAAAGTGTATAGAATACTTGATTTGGAAAGTATAGATTCCTTGAGCTATTCTAAAGCTAAGAAACTTGATTACTAAAGTTAAGAGACTTGAAGTATTTACAAAATATATGATACTTGGTTTCGAAAGTATAAGTCTCTTGGTTATAAAAAGAATAGAAGTGTCTAAAGCATAAAGTTAGTATAACGGCTTTATGGGAAGTTGGTTATAATAACTTTATGGAAAGATTAAAAGAATGGTTTACTCTAGTGATGTAAATAAAGATAAATGACTTGAAATGAAGAAAGGCAAATTGATTTAGAGGCATCAATTGCTTAAAGTTTTAAAGTAAAAAGTCACTCGGTTTAGAAGCCTGTAAATGTATTTCTAAAAGGTATGGTGACTTGTCCTGAAAGGTAGATATATGTTATACCCCGTACTTCCAGGGTATGTACGTGAGGACGTGCGTAGAAAAGTTGAAGCTTAAAGTAGGCTAGGGCCGAAAACTTTTGTGCACAACACCCGATTAGAGTCGTTTTTCGACGAAACGTTTTACTAAACTTGCGAAGGGAAAAATACGGCTATGTCATTTATTATTTTTGCGGATTTTTTCGAGAGACGAAACATTTTGGACCAACAAGAGGGCGACACTTATCACCCTCTAATTGGTGGACGTTGGGGCGGCAATAGGGGACGAAAAGTGTGGCTTTTTGTCAAGGAGTTGGTAGGATATTTTTGTGTAGTAGATAGAATGGACACTTGCCTAAATCCTCACCCTACACTGGCATAGCACTTGGCTTCATCTTGGCCATTGGTTGGCCTATAAATACCCCCCTAACTTGAAGAGTTCTTCATCCACAAATCAAACTTTCCAAGTCTTGAAATTTCCTCCCCTCTCTTGAAGTATTTCGTCCAACACCCTCTCCCCCCCTCTAGCCTAGTGGCTTGGCCGAGAGCTTCCCCCCCCTCTAGCCTAGTAGTCCTAGCCGAAATCTACCCCCATCCCTTGGTAGAAATGTTGTCTTCCAAGTATAGTTACTATTCCTAAATACCCTAGCCCAAATCCCTTATAGTATTTAAGTAGAAGTGGTGTAGAACTTCTAAGGGTTCTTGGAGCTATCGGAGCGTGCATTTAGGAGCTAAACCTCGCTCAGGATCGACGTTTATACTTGGATAATATTGGGCTTATCGAGGTAAATAATCTTATCCTCCTTTTGTAATTAGAATATACATACTGTAGAAGTATAGGAATAAGTATAAAATACTTAGAAGGTATTACAGAATAGAATTGAATTGTTATCACTGTAGAAGGGTATAAAAGATGAATAATTGAACTACTTACATAGAATGTATTCTGATGGTGTATAGTTCTGGGTAGGAAGTGCTGCCCAAATTTCCATAGAATAGAGAACCCTCTGCTTAGAGCTTTATGCAGTCTGATCAGACGTTGATAGGCGTGTTGGTATTATAGGTCGATTCTCTGCGCGACATATTCGACTTGGCAGGTGGATTTCGCCGAGAAGGTATGTGATTCTTCCTATACTCTTGAGCATGATATTTTAAATATATATATAGTACGGTAGACGTACGAGTGTTAACTGAATAATAATTACGGCAATGTCTTTTGACTTAAGCCTGAATAATAACTACGACAATGTCTTCTGACTTAAGCCTGAATAATAAAGATCTTGAAGTATTTCAAAAGAGATAAGAAACCTTTTTGAAAGAAGAGTAATGCTTGGTTTTAAAAGTTATCGACTTTATGGGAAGTTAGGTATAACGACGTAAGAGAGATAAAAAGAATGGTTATTGATTTTAGAAGTTAAGAGACTTGATCTCATAAGACAATAGACTTAACTTAATTGAATTATCATGAAGTTTGTTAAAAGTGTGATACCTCATTCGTGAGTAATGAGTACTTGGTTTTTAAAAGGAATAATCTTTTACTGATTTCGGAAATCAGAATAAGTATCGAACAAACCACTGCAGCGCTAATAAAAGGAAATGTACTGAATAATGAAGTATTATTAAAACCAGTAGAAACCTCCATCTGCATAGAAGCTAAGATGAGACAAAATGATATTTCCTAGATCATGGCTGCTTTAATAAGATTGTTATAAATAAGAATAACCTACTCACATATAAGGCATATGTTTCTCAAATCTTTTTAAAGGAGAATTATATCATTATGTGATTAAAACTATGAACTACGAAACCTTTCGAAAATGAGAAACTTGAGCATCTGAAATTAGGCAAACTTGAACGTTTAGAAAAGAATGTTGTTACTTGATTTATAAAAAGGAAAGTGTTCTGGTTTACTTAAAAATGTTAGTCACTCTATTACTACGGGTATCGGGTGACCTTTATAAAAGAAATGGATCTCTTAAAGAATTAATGTATGTAGTACTTTGGAGTTAGAACTTGGTTTTGTTAACGTAAACATTAAAGTACCTTGTGTGGTTAGCTTGTCTATGTTTTGCTGGTAATAGCCTTGTGATACCTTCTGCTTTGGTTTGATAAGTGCCCATGTTATGATACTACGTGTGTTAGTGTCTTGTGATGTTATTCTTGTTGTGCTTACGTTGTTAAGCGTTAAGCGGATTATCTTGTTATTATATCACATACCCGACTTATTATCGAGGGCTTGCCACCCGATCACGGTCTCTACGGCTACGCGGATGCGTGTGACTATCGAGCAGCGGTATGCTCGTGATTGATCATTCCGGTGTGTTAGCGTCACGGGGATGCCATGCGGTGCTGTGTGACTATGCGGTCTATTGAGACTATGCGGTGCGGGAGTCGAGGAGAATACGGGGTTGGCTACCGTCACGAGGAATACCTCATGCGGGTCTATGTGTGACCTATGCGGTGCGGGAGTCGAGGTTAGGCATGCATAATGATACTATGGGCGATTGGCCTTGCCCGATCATTCGCGGCCTAGGAAAGACACATTACGATTTACCTATTATTGCTCTTGTTTGTGATATGGCACTATGTGCAAATTGAACTAATTGTATTTACAAATGGTTTTAAATACTTTGATTTCATTTAAAGTACTTTCTGATTTCACATACTTAGTACTGTTGTCTTGACCTCGCCCGGGGAAGCGTTCATGCCGCAGTAAAGGTACTCTGTTGTTGATCCGCTCTTAGGATCATCGTTTGGCGTTTGGGAAAGCTCGTTTCTCGGAGGCTTTGCTTTGTATGGTCCCTGCCGTTGTAGGTATTTGTATTCAGGGTATGGCGGGGCCTGTCCGCCATTGTTGTTATAAATCATTAAGTGCAGTACTGTTAAAAGGTTGGGATGTAACTGTTCACTTTTGGTATTTATATATATATGCCGAAAGGCAACTTTTCTTCAGATAACTGTGTCTCAATTTATACTGTTTCATATCTTGGTTGTTTATATTCCGCTGATTACTCTGATGTATGACTACTTGGGTGCCCGGGTAAGGCACCAGTCACGGGCCCCGGAACGGGTCGTGACAATATGACCTGATACTACGGTTATGAGTATCTTGGAGTTTTAAAAGAATAGAAGTACATAGTACTTTGGGTTAGATTCCCGGATTTTATAATGACATGTCAGTGCCTTGAGTAAACTAAAATGAGAGTGTATATGAATAAGGCTAATAAGAAGTTAGGGGGGGGGGGATTTCTTAACTTGCTTATGTTATGTATGATAAGCCGGTAGTGCTTATGTTATGTATGATAAGCCGGTGGTGCTTATGTTATGTATGATAAGCCGGTAGTGCTTATGTTGTGTATGATAGCCGGTTGTGCTAGGTTATGTTATTCTTGCGGGGTAAACCCCCGGGTTACTACTTATTCCATGGATTTGCTACCCATGATGCGAGTGCGGCGTTTGTACTCATTGCGGGCCCGGGCCATGCGATGAAATAGTCCTATGCGGGTGAAATAGTCCCATGCGAGGCGGATGACCTCATTGCGGGTGCACATAACCTATGCGGGTGAAATAGTCCCATGAGTAAGATTGCTTAATGATACTACGGGTGGGTGACCCTACTTTGATCATGAGCCTCCTATTTTTATGCATTAAAGTATACACTTGTTTACCCTCATTATTAGTAAGGCACATTGTACTGTTATTTGAGTTATCATACAATCCCCAACTTTATTTTTAGACTTTATGATTTCATTTAAGATGCTGATTTTACATACTTGGTACATGTTGTCGACCCATTTTCCTCGGGGCTGCGTTAAATGCGCAGTAGGGTAGCGGTGGTGGATCCTCATTCTTAGGATCACTGATCAGGTGTCAGAAGCTCCCTTTCTCCGGAGGCTTGTCTTTTGGTACGGTTCTCCCTGATGTTGTATATCTATGTACATTCAGGAGTATGGCGGGGCCCTGTCCCGCCACAGTTGTTATTCTTAGAGGTCTGTAGTCATATTTGTGGATTGGGTTGTAAGAACAGAGATGTACTATTTTAAATTTTGGGATTTTGTATATTTCACGGAAGGTGGCCCTATCTGCTAGCCTGTTGATATTCACTGTTTAAGTATTTTTATGAGTTGTGTATGTTCATTGCTATTCTCGATGTATACGAAAAGGGTGCGGGTAGGGCACGATCGCGAGCTTGGGTCGGGTCGTGACAAAAGTGGTATCAGAGCAGTTAGTCCTCGGAAAGTGTTTACAGACCGTGTCTAATAGAGTCTTGATTATCGGTGTGTTGTGCACTACATCTATAATCAGGAGGCTGCAGGACATTTAGGATTGGTTCCAATTCTTCTCTCTCTGAGATCATGCAGTAGAGCTGTCTTATTAGGTTGAATCCTCTCTGACCTATTCTTATGTATCAGTTATGCCTCCACGGAAGGCGACCAGGGCCCAGAAGGGCAAGACAGCAGCAGGAGTTGCTAGTGGTACGTAGAGGGTTACTAGGATTCATGCCCAGACTATGCCTGAGGTTGTGGGCGGGTCAGCGAGTTCAGCCACGCCGGCAGTATTAGAGGAGCCGAGAGCGGTCGTAGCTCCAGAGGTTCCGATACCTAAGCCTCGATCCGCGGCGAGGCAGTATAGAGATTACGGAGAGCAGATCAGGTTATTGACTAGTATAGTGGCGGCGGCGCCGGCGGGTAGCTAACCTGGCCAGGCGACTTGAGGATTCGGGATTTTCTGGGTTGTGATCCACCCGAGTTCTATGGTTCGAGATCTGAGGAGGATCCTCAGGAGTTTGTTCGGAAGTTACAGCGGACTATGCAGGTGCTTAGGGCCTCGGAGACGGAGTCCATTGTGTTAGCCTCTTACCGGTTACGCGATATTGCGTTGAACTGGTTTGAGTCATGGGAGCTGTCTAGAGGTGAGGGTGCTCTTCCAGCTGTTTGGGATGAGTTCGCAGAGGCCTTCCTGGATCACTTTTTGCCTCCTGAAATGAGGAGAGCCCGCGTGGATAGATTCTTGACATTGAGACAAAATGGGAGGACCATCAGAGAGTACAACTGTTACACCTCGGAATTTCAGGATATGTTTATAAGAACGTACGTAAGAACTAAAAAATGTTAAGGTTTGAGACGAGTAAAAATTTATCGGAATTATGGAATTGTCGGAAAATGAAATATTGCGACGAACGGGAGGGCGACACGTGTCACCCTCCCTTACTTGGTCTTGGACGAAAATACATGGATAGGATGGTCATTTGACCATAATTTAAATGACCAAGTCTTGCTAAGACAAAGAGCTTGACATTGTTGACTTGTCAAAGGGCCACTTGGCTTGATCCTTGTGAAATGCATCCAAGCCACCCATTTGTTTTAATCTTAACCCTTCCTTGTGTTATATAAGCTTACTAGTAGCAAGACAAGGCTTCCATACTTAGAGAAAATTTCAAGAATTGTGTTCTTCACTAATGTAGCTCTCGGCTTTAGCTAAGGGTTTGAAGAGAAAATTTTCAATTGTTGTCCAATAATCTCCCCACTTTACACCAAGGTACCTAAGGGTATTGTAAGTGTATCTCAATAGAAAGATCCCGGAAAAATGGCGTTTTCGTATTAGTCGCAAGGCGGAAAGTTAAGGAGTTCTTCAACTTTTGTTATACCCCGCATTTCCAGAGTATGTACGTAAGGACGTACGTAGAGAATTTGAGCCTTAAGTTAGACAAAGGACCGAATTTTGGGCACAAGTGCCGATTGGAGTCGTTTTTAAAGCGTTTCCACAGCTTACGTTGGGAAAATTCCGGCTATGTCATTTAGTATTTTTGCGGATTTTTCCGAGCAACGAAATGTTTTGGACCAACGGGAGGGTGACACTTGTCACCCTCATTTGGGCGATGTGGGTTGGCCGGTTGGTCACGGGTTGGAGGCCTATTGGCTCCTTGTTTTGGCCTTGTTTTGTGGCTTGTTTGGTGCCATGTTTTGTGCCTTGTTTTGTGGAGTAGGGGTTAGGGTGCACTTGGCTTGATCAAGGCCATACACTTGCCTTGCACATGGCTTGATCTTGGCCATTGGTTGGCTTTTGGTTTCCTATAAATACCCCCCCTTAGAGATGAACTTCTTCATCCACTCTTCACTTGTCTAAGCCTTGAAAACTCTCCTCCCCCTTTGTGAGCTCTTAGCCGAGAGCCTTCCCCCTCCCCCTTTTCGTGTGGCCTTTGGCCGAGGGGTTCCCCTCCCCCCCCTTTTGTGGTGCTAGCCGTGGGGTACCCCCCCCCTAGCCTAGTTGTTTTCGTATAATACCCCTCCCTTGTGGTATTGAAATACTTCTCCTAGTATTGTTATAATGCCCAAAATACCTTAGCCTTGTACCTTGTAGTATTCCAAAGATACCTCTTTACGTAGAGTCCGGAAATACTACCTTTTGTCCTTTTAGTCTCAAACCGAAACCCTAAGGAAATCTTCATGGTTGGTTGAAGTATTTGAGTAGAAGTTGGTTAGAACTTCTAAGGGTTGTTTGGAGCGGATTGGAGCGCACGGAGTAGGAGCTAAACCTTGCTCAGGATCGACATTATAACTTGGATAATTTTGGGCTTATCGAGGTAATTATCTTGTCCCTCTATTGTAATTGGAAATTACATGTTTGTTAGAATATATAGTTGAAGTATACTATATATGGAACTATACTTAGTATTCGGCAATGTCTTTTGACTTAAGCCTGAAGAATAAAGAACTGAACTGAACTGTATTTATAATAGCTTAGTATTCGGTGTTATAATAGCTTTATGGGAAGTTAGTTATAACGACCTTATGTAGGTGAAAATGGTTTACTGCTGTTAGAAGTTAAGAGACTTGATCTTATAAGATAAGAGACTTAACTTATTTGTTTTAATGGGGATGTTGTGTGAAACCTCATTCGTGAGTAATGAGTACTTGGTTTTTAAAGGGATAATGTTTTACTGATTTCGGAAATCAGAATGTGTATCGACAGACCACTGCAGCGTTAATAAAGGAAAATGTATTGAATAATGATGTGTTGTATTAAAACCAGTAGAAACCTCCATCTGCATAGAAGCTAAGATGAGACAAAATGATATTACATTTTCTAGATCATATTTGTAATAAGATCGTTATAAACAAGAATAAACTACTCACATATATGACATATGTTACTCAATTGTTCTAAAAAGGAATCAAGTGATTAAGTTTGGGAACTATGAAATCATCTAAAAATGAGAAGCTTGAGTAATTGAAACTAGGCAAACTGGAACTTAGGAAAAGAATGTTGTTACTTGATTTTGAAAAGGAATGTGGGTTGGTCATTCTAATACTACGGGTATAGGGTGACTTTTATAAAAGTAATGGATCTCTTTTAAAAGAACTTAACGTATGTAGTACTTTGGGGTTAAAAACCCGGACTTTGGCATAAAATGAAAGTACTTTGAGTTGTGTGAAACTTGCCTATGCTTGTTGTTGTGAAACTTGCCTATGCTTGTTGTTGTGAAACTTGCCTATGCTTGTGATGATAGCCTTTGTTGTGCAAGTGTGGTATTTCTGTGTTACCGCGTCTCTCGATAGAGGGCCGGTCGACTAGTTGAGAACTTACTTGGACGTGCTGGCAGTGATGGAGAATTCCACGGGTATGTTTCCATTTTGATTACTGTCTTGTTGTTGATGTCACATGGACATGTCTACCGTCACGAGATTCGGGCATGCGGCCATGCGGTCGGGTTGATTACCCGATATATTGTTATTGTAGTTACATGGACATGTCTACACCGAGGTAGAATTCCGGGGGCATGTGGCCATGCGGCAGGGTTGATCACCCAGTATATTATTGTTGATGTCACATGGACGTGTCTACACCGAGGTAGAATTCCGGGGGCATGTGGCCATTGGGCATTGGTATTATTGTTGCATCATGGACATGTCTACACCGATGCAGAATTCCGGGGGCATGCGGCCATGATGCGAACATGATTGATGTTGTGGGCGTGAGACCCATAGTTATATTTGAGTGATGACTTGAGGGCGTGAGTCCCTGACTGGACATGACTGCTTTTATGTTGTGAACTGTAGTTTGGTTATCATACATGTCTCTGCTTTATATAGACTAGTATGATTTCATTCTGATATTTTCTGATTTCACATACTTGGTACTGTTATGCTTGACCTCCTTCGGGGCTGCGTTCATCCGCAGTAGAGTACATCGATCGTGGATCCTCGCTCTTAGGATCTCGATTGGCGTTTTGGGAAGCTCCGTTCTCGGAGGCTTATCTTTTGGTATGTGTTCCACGAGTTGTAGGTTCTTGTACATTGAGGGTATGGCGGGCCCTGTCGTCATAGTTGTTGTAAATCTTAGAGGTATGTAATGCTTGTTGTGGGCGGGGTTGTAAAAAGGATTAAAGCATTCGTTTTGAAAGAGTTGTATTTATTTATGTTATTGGAAGGTAACCGTTGGGTTGCTTTGTTTATGATCATATATCTTGTTTCTTGTTTAAAGTTTTATTTTCCATTGGTTTTCTCGATGTTGTGTCACTAGGGTGCAGGATAAGGCACGATGAAGCCGGGCAGTCGTTACAAAAGTGGTATCGAGCGATTAATCCTCGGAAAGTGTCTGCACCGTGTCTAGTAGAGTCTTGATTATCGGTGTGTTGTGCACCACATCTATAATCGAGGAGGCTGCGACATTTAGGATTGGTTTCCATTCTTCTCATTACGAGATCGTGCCTTAGAGGCTGTGTTGTAAGTTGGACCCTCCGGCGTGTCTCGTTTTTACGATTATGCCTCCGCGCAAGCAACGAGCCACGAAGGGCAAGACAGCCGAGGAACCGCTAGTGAGATCTGAGAGAATGCGAGGCGCGAGCGAGCAGTACACGAGGTTGTGTTTGACGGCGGGTTTTGTGGCCGCCCGGCCAGCAGAGGTTAGGCGCGGCAATAGGCTGCTGAGACGCGATACACGAGCCTCGATCCCACCGTGCAGAGGCGAGAGGAGATGGGTTATAAGGAGATAGCGATTCTTGGCGAGTCGTGGCGAATATGAGATAGGTGGATCAGCGATTCGATTCGATGCACGATGGTTCACCCCGAGCGAGATAGTTTGAGGCTACGGGACTTTACGAGTTGTAGCCCGCGAGTTTTATGGGTCGAGGCACGAGGATGATCGCGAGGAGTTCATCGGCGATTCTGACGGATCGTGCGGGTGATCAAGGCTTGAGACCGAGTGTGACCTTTGGTTACGCGTGATTGCGTGATCCGCGATCGATTGGTTTGATTCGTGGGAGCTTTCGGGAGAGCATGCACTCCAGTATGGGATGAGTTTTGGGGCTTTCCTCGCGCACTTCTTGCCTCCGCGGATGAGGAGGCACGCGGTAAACGATTTTTGATGCTTAGACGAGGCGGGCGTGCGGTTCGAGTACAATGTGGAGTTCGACTCATTGGCGTCGTCGGCGTTGGTAGCTAGTATGGAGGATCGAGTGCACCGATATGTTCTGGCTCGATGATTACATGTCGAGGCATGTTCGGAGTAGCTCTTGGTAGGGCATGGACATTGCCCGTGCGAGCTCGTCTGCTGGGATGTGAGGCACGGAGAGGTCGGCGGAATGACGAATCGGCGAAGAGGGCACGAACAACGAGGTCGCTGGTGACTTTCGAGGCGGACGCCTCGGCAAGATACTAGTTTTGTACCTCCGCCCGATGCAGTGGTCCTCCACAATCTTGAGCATCCAGTATTCGGGAGCGGTCATGGCTCGAGGTTGAGTTTCGAGGAAGTAAGGGTGTTGGCGGATCACGGTCACCCCTACCTCGGTGTGGTCGATGTGGTAGACGCATTTGGGAGTGTCGTGGTGCGGGGAGCTTGTTATTTTGCGGCCAGCGGGGCCATTTGCGAGAGCGTCCGACCAAGGTATACGGATGTTACGACTCGACCCTACGGATCGATGGTGGTTCATCGCGCCTACTGATTATGCGCCTGCAGTGGACCTATGATTAGAGTGGGCGGTAGCCGGGTATATCCTTAACCCTCTAGAGTTTTGGTATGCTTGTTATGATGGTCTCATTATTATGTGCTATGTACGAATAGCGTTGTGTTAATTGTGAGTTAGAAAACATGCTTAGTTGGGAGGATACGTATGGGGGCATGGTAAGTGTGAACCTTAGACTATGTCACGACTGAGACCTTAGGGGTAAGGTCGTCTTGAGTTGAAGATTTATTTTTGACCCTTATCAGAGTCGTAGTATACGTGGGATTTATTTGTGTGATAAGTCCGTGGGGAGTGGGAGATGGAAGTGGTAGCTTTCATGATGTGAATTAGTAAGATTGTTAGGATCGGGAACAAGAGTTTAGCGCGTTGGGGTCGGGTTGAGGACCATTTGCGGGTCAACCCGTAACCCGGTTTGGGGTGGGGTCGATTCAGGTGGTCCCGCGGTGGTAGGTCACGAGGATGCTAGGCCCAGTTTGTGTGACCATCGTATGAGTTCGTGGGCGCGTTCGACCGAGCGGTTCGTAAAGGCCGGGAATGGCCTTAAGGAAGTTTGAGGTTAGTAAGATGACCAAGTTTGGAGGTAGTGACTCGAGTTTTTCGAGCGGAGTAATGAGTGAAGTATGGTGCAGATACTAGAAAGAGTTTGAGTGTTAGAGAATTTACAACAAGATAGGGGAAAAGTGAGCGTGTGTGATCGTTTCTTTTGGGAAATGAAGGTGTGACGGAGTATATTTTAGACCTCGGGTAAGGGGTTTTGTGATGATTAGAGGTGTTTCCTCATTGACTTGGGTTTAAGTATTGGTGCGTTTGTTATTTTTATGGCGGTGTGGCATGATTGTTTCGTGCGTATAGCGATGAAGGCTATACTAGCGCATGTTTGTGTTGAGACTTGAGAAGGAACATTCGGGGCGAATGTTTCTAAGGAGGAGAATGTTATACCCGCATTTCGAGTATATGCGTGGGGCGTGCGTGAGAATTTGAGCCTTAAGTTAGACAAAGGACCGAATTTTGGGCGCAGTGCCGATTGGAGTCGTTTTTTAAAAGCGTTTCCACGACTACGTTGGGAAAATTCCGGCTATGTCATTTAGTATTTTTGCGGATTTTTCCGAGAACGCGAAATGTTTTGGACAACGGGAGGTGACACTTGTCACCCTCATTTGAAGCGATAATGGGTTGGCGGTTGGTCACGGGTTGGAGGCCTATTGGCTCCTTGTTTTGGCCTTGTTTTGTGGATTGTTTGGTGCCATGTTTTGTGCCTTGTTTTGTGGAGTAGGGGTTAGGGTGCACTTGGCTTGATCAAGGCCATACACTTGCCTTGCACATGGCTTGATCTTGGCCATTGGTTGGCTTTTGGTTTCCTATAAATACCCCTCCTTAGAGATGAACTTCTTCATCCACTCTTCACTTGTCTAAGCCTTGAAAACTCTCCTCCCCCTTTGTGAGCTCTTAGCCGAGAGCCTTCCCCCTCCCCCTTTTCGTGTGGCCTTTGGCCGAGAGGTTCCCCTCCCCCCCTTTGTGGTGCTAGCCGTGGGGTACCCCCCCCTAGCCTAGTTGTTTTCGTATAATACCCCTCCCGTGGGGTATTGAAATACTTCTCCTAGTATTGTTATAATGCCCAAAATACCTTAGCCTTGTACCTTGTAGTATTCCACAGATCCCTCGTTACGTAGAGTCAGGAAATACTACCTTTTGTCCTTTTAGTCTCAAACCAGAAACCCAAGGAAATCTTCATGGTTGGTTGAAGTATTTGAGTAGAAGTTGGTTAGAACTTCTAAGGGTTGTTTGGAGCGGATTGGAGCGCCGGAGTAGGAGCTAAACCTTGCTCGGGATCGACATTATAACTTGGATAATTTTGGGCTTATCGAGGTAATTATCTTGTCCTCTATTGTAATTGGAAATTACATGTTTGTTAGAATATATAGTTGAAGTATACTATATATGGAACTATACTTAGTATTCGCAATGTCTTTTGACTTAAGCTGAAGAATAAAGAATCGAATTGTATTTACATAGGGTGTATTGCGATGAACTTGTGTAGTATTCGAGTAGAATTGTACACGTCAGGTTAGGCGTGTAGACCCCACTGGTTGGCTTGGTAGCCAGGCCTCGATAGAGGAGGAGATTCTGTTGTTGCGGGAGAGTCTTTGCGAATTTTACGTAGAAAGATAGAAACTTGTGTTTTGGGGTTAATAGGCGTTTGTGACCTTTATAGGTGAAAGTACTAAGAGTAGCGTATTCTACTCGAGGAGTGGAAAGGGCTAGCAAGGTTGTAGTACTTGGAGCATTTTGCTTATTGTCGATAAATCGTCGCGAGGTATGTGAACCTCTTCCTATCTTTTCTAGCATGATTGTTGTGAACTATGTAGTACGGTAGACGTACATGTGCTAAGTGATTTGGTTGGTTTAAAACATAGGGTGTTATAATAGCTTTATGGGAAGTTAGTTATAACGACCTTATGTAGGTGAAAATGGTTTACTGCTGTTAGAAGTTAAGAGACTTGATCTTATAAGATAAGAGACTTAACTTATTTGTTTTAATGGGGATGTTATGTGAAACCTCATTCGTGAGTAATGAGTACTTGGTTTTTAAAGGGATAATGTTTTACTGATTTCGGAAATCAGAATGTGTATCGACAGACCACTGCAGCGTTAATAAAGGAAAATGTATTGAATAATGATGTGTTGTATTAAAACCAGTAGAAACCTCCATCTGCATAGAAGCTAAGATGAGACAAAATGATATTACATTTTCTAGATCATGGCTGCTGTAATAAGATCGTTATAAACAAGAATAAACTACTCACATATATGACATATGTTACTCAATTGTTCTAAAAGGAATCAAGTGATTAAGTTTGGGAACTATGAAATCATCGAAAATGAGAAGCTTGAGGAATTGCAACTAGGCAACCTGGAACTTAGGAAAAGAATGTTGTTACTTGATTTTGAAAAGGAATGTGGGTTGGTCATTCTAATACTACGGGTATAGGGTGACTTTTATAAAAGTAATGGATCTCTTTTAAAAAGAACTTAACGTATGTAGTACTTTGGGGTTAATGTAACGACGTTCGGGCGGTCTGCATCGTGCCTTACCAGGCACCCTAGTGATACATACATCGAGAAAATCAGCGGAACATAAAACATGAGTCATTTAACAAGGATATAATAAATAAGCAGCAACCAAAAGCAGTTGCCTTGGTATATACATAAAACCTGAACATTTTAAACCTTTTACAACCATGCCCACAACATTACTACAGACCTCTAAGATATACAATGACTATGACGGACGGGGCCCATGTACACGAATGTACAAGAACCTACAACTCGGGAACACACCAAAAGATAAGCCTCGGAGAAAGCGGAGCTTAATGCGTGATCGTGATCATGGCGAGGATCCACGGCGATGTACCTACCTGCGGCATGAACGCGGCCCGAGGAGGTCGGTACAACAGTACCAAGTATGTGAAACTATGCAATCACGTAAATGAAATCATACTAGTCTATATAAAGCGAGACATGTATGATAACCAAACTACGATTCACACATAAAGCGATCATCACTCCAATATAACTATGGGTCTCACGCCCACAACATCAATCGAGTTCGCATTATGGCGCATGCCGGAATCTGCACGGTGTAGACATGTCCATGATGCAACAATAATACAATGTCCCATGGCCACATGCCGGAATTCACGCCGGTGTAGACATGTCCATGTGACCTCAACAACAAGACAAAATCCAAATGGAAGCATACCCGTGCGCTACGCGTCGTGTCGGTATGTCGAGGAAACAATAAGACAACATTCCAAATGGACGCATGCGTGCCACGCATACGTCGTCGATGTCCAAATGTGGAAATCACAAGGCGATAATCAAAATGGAAACATACCCGCGCTACGATCGCGTCCGATATATCCAAAGCGATTAACCACAAGACCTTAACCAAATGGAAGCATACCCGCGCGCCACGATCGTGTCGGTATGTCCAAAGCGATTAACAACAATAATACTATCGCGAACGCACTGCGGAATTTCTCCGCGGCACGTCGCACGCCCAAGTAAGTTCTCAACTACCAACCGACCTTATCGAGAGACGCGGTAACACAGAAACAAAACGCTTGTACAATAAGGATATAATCACAAGCATAGGCAAGTTTCACAACAACAAGCATAGGCAAGTTTCACACAACTCAAATTACTTTCATATTATGCCAAAGTCGGGTTTTTAACCCCAAAGTACTACATCGTTAAGTTCTTTTAAAGAGATCCATTACTTTTATAAAAGTCACCCGATACGTAGTATTAGAATGACCAACCCATCTTCCTTTTCAAAATCAAGTAACAACATTCCTTTCCTAAGTTCGGTTTGCCTAGTTTCATTACTCAAGCTTTATTTTCAAATGGTTTGATAGTTCCCAAACTTAATCACTTGATTCCTTTTTAGAACAATTGAGTAACATATGTCATATATGTGAGTAGTTTATTCTTGTTTATAACGATCTTATTACAGCAGCCATGATCTAGAAAATGTAATATCATTTTGTCTCATCTTAGCTTCTATGCGGATGGAGGTTTCTCTGGTTTTAATACAACACATCATTATTCAATACATTTTCCTTTATTAACGCTGCGTTGGTGCTGCCGATACGTTCGATTTAGAAATCAAGAAACATTATTCCTTTAAAACCAAGTACTCATTACTCACGAATGAGGTTTCACACAACATTCACATTAAAACAAATAAGTTAAGTCTCTTATCTTATAAGATCAAGTCTCTTAACTTCTAACATCAAGAAACCATTTTCACTACATAAGGTCGTTATAACTAACTTCCCATAAAGCTATTATAACACCTATGTTTTAAACCAACCAAATCACTTATACGTATGCGTCTACCGTACTACATAGTTCACACATATCATGCTAGAAGAGATAGGAAGAGGTTCACATACCTCGCGACGATTTATCGACAATAAGCAAAATGCTCCAAGTACTACAACCTTGCTAGCCCTTTCCACTCCTCGGTAGAATACGCTACTCTTAGTACTTTCACCTATAAAGGTCACAAACGTCTATTAACCCCAAAACACAAGTTTTCTATCTTTCTATAGAAAATTAAAGACCTCCCCATGCGGCGTAAATCTCCTCCTCTATCGAGGCTACCAAGCCAACCAAGGGGGTTTACATCTACGGACGTGTACAATTCTACTGATGTCTTACACAAGTCTACCGTCTGATCCTATGTAAATACTGATTCGATTCGATTCTTTATTCTTCAGCTTAAGTCAAAAGACATTGCGAATACTAAGTATAGTTCCATATATAGTATACTTCAACTATATACTCTAACAAACATGTAATTTCCAATTACAATAGAGGACAAGATAATTACCTCGATAAGCCCAAAATTATCCGAGTTTAATGTCGCTCACGAGCAGGTTTAGCTCCACTCCGCGCTCCAAACCACTCCAAACAACCTTAGAAGTTCTAACCAACTTCTACTCACATACTTCAACCAACTATGAAGATTTCCTTAGGGTTTCGGTTTGAGACTAAAAGGACAAAAGGTAGTATTCAGGACTCTACGTAAAGAGGTATCTTTGGAATACTACAAGGTACAAGGCTAAGGTATTTTGGGCATTATAACAATACTTGGAAGACAACTTTCTACCAAGGGGGGGGTAGGCTCGGCTAGCACAACTAGGCTAGGGGGAGGGGGGTGTTCTCGGCCAAGGGCCTCTTTCTAAGGGGGAGAAGGGAGTTGGACGAGAGCAACCACAAGGAGAGGAGGATTTCAAGACTTAGACAAAGTGAGGAGTGAATGAATAAGTCTTCACAAGGGAGGGGTATTTATAGCAAAGCCAAAGGCCAACCAATGGCCAAGATCTAGCCAAGTGCTACACAAGTGTAAGGCCAAGATCAAGCCAAGTGCACCCTAACCCTACTCCACAAATCCCTCACAAATATCTACACAAATATCTACCACAACTTGCCCATCAATTCGGCCCTAGCCGCCCCTTCAAGTCCACCAACGAGAGGGTGCCAAGTGTTGCCCTCTCGTTGGTCCAAAACGTTCCGTCTCTCGGAAAAATTCGCAAAAATACTAAATGACATAGCCGGAATTTTCCCTTCGTAAGCTTAGTAAAACGTTTCGTCGAAAAACGACTCTAATCGGGTGTTGTGCACAATAAATATTTCGGCCAAGGGTGCCACATGGGGGTGACACGTGTCGCCCGATTCGCGAATATTTCGTCTTAGAAAATATCCAAAATACGAAATCTCAAAAACAAAGCGGGCTCCACAAAAGTAAATTTCTCCGTGGGCCCAGCGTGACCATTTCAAAATAAAATCTCAAAATTCTAATATAATCTATGAAGTCCAAATACCAAATCTGGGAATCCAATTCCATTAACGAACCTTTTCTTCACAAATAACAGGAAACTTTTAAAGTGAAAACTCACATCTTTCTTTCTTTTCAAAATTTACTGTACTCTCAAATGCGTCGTCCTCACATACATACCCGCAACTACGGGTATATGATTAAAACCGGACTTTGGCATAAAATGAAAGTACTTTGAGTTGTGTGAAACTTACTATGCTTGTTGTTGTGAAACTTGCCTATCTTGTTGTTGTGAAACTTGCCTATGCTTGTGATGATAGCCTTTGTTGTGCAAGTGTGGTATTTACGTATTCTGGCGTCTCTCGATAGAGGGCCGGTCGACTTATTGAGAACTTACTTGGACGTGCTGGCAGTGATGGAGAATTCCACGGGTATGTTTCCATTTTGATTACTGTCTTGTTGTTGATGTCACATGGACATGTCTACACCGATGCAGTATTCCGGGGGCATGCGGCCATGCGGCCGGGTTGATTACCCGATATCTTGTTATTGTGGTTACATGGACATGTCTACACCGAGGTAGAATTCCGGGGGCATGTGGCCATGCGGCAGGGTTGATCACCCAGTATATTATTGTTGATGTCACATGGACGTGTCTACACCGAGGTAGAATTCCGGGGGCATGTGGCCATGGGGCATTGGTATTATTGTTGCATCATGGACATGTCTACACCGATGCAGAATTCTGGGGGCATGCGGCCATGATGCGAACATGATTGATGTTGTGGGCGTGAGACCCATAGTTATATTTGAGTGATGACTTGAGGGCGTGAGTCCCTGACTGGACATGACTGCTTTTATGTTGTGAACTGTAGTTTGGTTATCATACATGTCTCCTGCTTTATATAGACTAGTATGATTTCATTCTGATATTTTCTGATTTCACATACTTGGTACTGTTGTCTTGACCTCCCCGGGGCTGCGTTCATGCCGCAGGTAGAGGTACATCGGTCGTGGATCCTCGCTCTTAGGATCTCAGTTCAGCGTTTTGGGAAGCTCCGTTCTCCGGAGGCTTATCTTTTGGTATGTGTTCCCTGAGTTGTAGGTTCTTGTACATTCAGGGGTATGGCGGGCCCTGTCCCGTCATAGTTGTTGTAAATCTTAGAGGTCTGTAGTACTGTTGTGGGCAGGGTTGTAAAAAGGATTAAACTGTTCGTTTTGAAAGAGTTGTATTTATTTATGTTATTGGAAGGTAACTTAGTTGGGTTGCTTTGTTTATGATCATATATCTTGTTTCTTGTTTAAAGTTTTATTTTCCATTGGTTTTCTCGATGTTGTGTCACTAGGGTGCGGGATAAGGCACGATGCTTGAGGCCGGGCAGGTCGTTACAACTTTGAAGTTAGAACTTGAAGATAAGTTCTTCATAAGCTTCTAACGGTTGCTTGGAGTGGATTGGAACGTCGAAAGGAGGAGCTAAAGTTGCTAAGGATCGACTTGTGATCTTGGATCATATTTGGGATAATGGAGGTATAACCTTCATTTTACTTTTGTAATTGAAGATTTCATGTTATGATAAGTTATAAGTGATCATGTGATATGTGTTATGAAGTTTGATAAGTGTTATAGAAATTTGGAAGCTCAAATCCGAAAATGACATGTTGAGTCATTTGAAATTGAATTACAATTTGGTCGTTAACTAGAATCGTCGCATGTTATCTACTTGAAGATTGTAGTTGTTATAATCAATTGCGGCCTTATAACATGTTATACTAAACAACTTGGATTGAAAAGAAATTGGAAGAAAAATTGGTATTGTTGCCCTAATTGCCGAATTGACATTGTAGTTTAGACTAGTTGTTATTTATTGTGGGGCGGAATTTTACATGTCTTGATTAAGCGTGTAATCCCCTATTGTTAACTACTTTGTTGAGCCTTAAATGTGGCGTGTTTGGTTATTGAATTCGGCCTTGAAAAAGGTGGCAAAGTATGTAGAAACAAAGGAAGTGCTGTCCGATTTTCCGTAGAATTTAGTGACTTTGCAGTTGGAATATTCTACGTTGAAGTAAGAATTTAATAGACGTATTATGGTCATTATAGGTTGACATACTACGTACGGCGAATTGGACTTAGCAAGTGGATTAAACCGAAGAGGTATGTGGAACTTTCTTATCTCTTGAGCATGAATAAGTTGTAAATGTATAGTACGGTGAGCGACAAGATTTTGACAATCTAGGTCCATTTGATATCCTTGGCTTATTTTAAGAATGTCCAAGTTGATTGAGTTAGGGAATTAACTCACTTGTTTAAATATTAAGGATATCTTGGTTTTCAAAAGTTAAGAGACTTTAAGTATGTTGAAAGTTTTATTGATACTTGTTTTGTTGGAAAGTTTAAGGCTCTTGGTTATAAAGAAGTATGTAAGTTGCTAATGTATAAAGCTAGTATAACGGCTTTATGGGAAGTTGGTTATAATAGCTTTATGGAAAGTTAAAAAGAGTGGTTTACTCTAAGTAATTTAAGTATGTTAAATGACTTGAAATAACGAAAGGCAAATTGATTTAAAGGCATCAATTGCTTAAGGTTTTAAAAGAAAGAAGTCACTTGATTTAGAAGCCCGAAAATGTATTTTCTAAAAAGGTATTGTGACTTGTCTTAAAATGTAGTTATGACTTGATGCTACGGTTATTAGTATCTTGGAAGTTTTATATGAAAGTGAGTCATTTTAAAAGAATAGAAGTACGTAGTACTTTGGGTTAAACTCCCGGATTTATAATGACATGTTAGTGCCTTAAGTAAACTAAAATGAGAGTGTATATGAATAGGACTAATAAGAGGTTAGGGGGATTTCTTAACTTTCTTATTTATCGTATGATAAGCCGGTAGTGCTTATGTTATGTATGATAAGCTGGTAGGGCTTATGTTATGTATGATGGTCATTTGAGCTAGGGTAAGAGTATAAATGAGGGGCAAGCCCCAAGATCGTTATACCACCTTATCCAGGGTAAGAGTATGAATGAGGGGCAAGCCCCAAGATCGTCATACCACCTTCTTCAGGGTAAGAGTATAAATGAGGGGTGAATCCCCAAGATCGTTATACCACCTGTTCCGTGGATTTGCTACCCACGATGCGAGGAATACCTCATGCGAGTCTTATGGGCTTATGCGGGTGAAATAGTCCCATGCGGGCGGGTACAGCCTATGCGAGGAATACCTCATGCGGGTCCACACGACCTATGCGGGTGAAATAGTCTGTTACACCCCGTAAGTCCAGAACATGTATAAGAGAATGTACGAAAGGAAACAAGACTTGGAAATTAGTACGAAAGGAAGAATTGTTTTTCCGACGGAAAATCTTCCGGACGACGGAAAGGAAAAATGCTCGTTGTTGAGAATTGGATTCTCAAAAGACAATATTTGTAAAGTATGGAACTTATTAACACTATGGAAATTTATTTTTACGGATTTGGTCACGTGGGGCCCACCCGAGGAATTTTACATTTTTGTGGGGCCCACGAGGTTTACGGAATTTTATGGACGAATGAGAGGGCGACACATGACACTCATCCCACATGGCCTTGGTCGAAATGTTGCAAAGGCAAAAGGGTCATTTGACAATTGTGTAGATCACAAAGTCTTGCTAATTAAGAGCTTGACATTGTTGACCAAGTCAAGAGCCATTTGGCTTGATCTCTTCCCTCCAATTTTAACAAGTGTTATTATCTAGACCCTCCAATGTGTTTTATATATCATACTAGTGCAAGACTTGGCATTTTACACTTAGAAAAAAATTGAGAGAACTTAGAGCTAGCAAGACATGCTCTCGGGTTTGGCCATCCACTCACAAGAAATTTTTGTAGTTTTGATCCATTAGCCACAAGACTTTAACCCAATGTCCCTAAGGGTATTGTAAGGATATCTCAATAGAAAGATTTCGGAAAAAACGCATTTTCACGTTAGTCGCAATGCGGAAACTAAGGGAGTTCTTCAACTTTGAAGTTGGAACTTGAAGATGGGTTCTTCATAGGCCTCTAAGGAGTGCTTGGAGCGGATTGGAGCTTAAGGAAAGGAGCTAAGAATTGCTAAGGCGCGACTTTGAATCTTGGAAATTTTTAAGGGCTTTGAAAGGTATAATCTTGTCGTTTTAGTAATTAAGTTTACTTATCATTGTAGCTATGGATATTAGCAAGCATGAGTTATATATTATGTAGTTGGATTAGTGTATTGGCTATTGGAACCCTAATCCGAAAAACTAGCATGTTAGCCTTAAGACTACAATTCAAGTTGATTATTCGTTTAAGTCGTCGCATGTTGTGTATGAAGGAAATTGTAGTTGTTGAAGTTGTTTATATCTAAATAACATGTTGACCTAAGAACTTGAAATTGGAAAAGGATTGGAAAAGACGTAGTGTTATTGGTTATATGTTGGCCGAGAATGGCTAGTGTAGTATTATACTATTTGGTATGAATTGTGGGGCGGAATTTTACACGTATTGTAAGGCGTGTGTAACGCCCCGAACCCGGGCCCGTTACTGGTGCCTTACCCCGGGCACCCTAGTGATACAACATCAGAGAAAACCAGCGGAAAAATAAAACATGAATCATGAAACAAGAGATATAATAAATAGACCGGCCAACCAAAACAGTTGCCTTCAGTATATACATAAAACCCGAACAATTTAATCCTTTTACAACCACACTTGTGATTCTACTGCACCTCTAAGATTTACAACGACTATGACGGGACAGGGCCCCGCCATACCCCTGAATGTACAAGAACCTACAACTCAGGGAAACACATACCAAAAGATAAGCCTCGGAAAGCGGAGCTTCCCAAGCTGGCGAGATCCTAGGCGAGGATCCACGACCGATGTACCTCTACCTGCGGCATGAACGCAGCCCCCCGAAGGAGGTCAGTACAACAGGTACCAAGTATGTGAAACTGTCAAATACTGTAAATGAAATCATAATAGCTTAAAAAGCAGGAGACATGTATGATAACCAAAATACAGTACGCAACATAAAAGCAGTCAAGTCAGGGACTCACGCCCTCAAAGTCACCACTCAAATATAACTATGGGTCTCACGCCCATAACATCCATCATGTTCGCATCATGGCCGCATGCCCCCGGAATACTGCCTCGGTGTAGACATGTCCATGATGCAACAATAATAACAAGGCCGCATGGCCACATGCCCCCGGAATACTGCATCGGTGTAGACATGCCCATGTAACCTCAATAAGAATATCTTGGGTGGTCAACCACGCCGCATGGCCACATGCCGGAATCTTGCGTCGGTGTAGACACGTCCGTCCATGTTGCGGTAATAACCATATATCGGGTAATCAACCCGCGCAGCGCGTGCCGAATCTGCGACGGTGTAGACATGTCCATGACATCAACGAGCGATAATCAAAATGGAAACATACGTGGAATTCTCCATCACCGCCAAAGACGTCCAAGTAAGTTCTCAACAAGTCAACCGCCTCTATCGAGAGGCGGTAACACGAAATACCACTTGCACAAAGAAAGGCTATCATCACAAGCATAGGCAAGTTTCACAACAAGCACAGCAAGTTTCACAACAACAAGCATGAGTTTCACACAACTCAAAGTACTTTCATTTTATGCCAAAGTCGGGTTTTAACCCCAAAGTACTACATACGTTAAGTTATTTTAAAAGAGATCCATTACTTTTATAAAAGTCACCCGATACCCGTAGTATTAGAATGACCAACCCACCTTCCTTTTCAAAATCAAGTAACAACATTCTTTTCCTAAGTTCGGTTTGCCTAGTTTGATTACTCAAGCTTCTCATTTTCAAATGGTTTCACGATTCATAAACTTAATCACTTGATTTCTTTTTAGAACAATTGAGTAATATATGTCTCACGTGAGAGTAGGTTATTCTTGTTTACAACATTTTTATTACAGCAGCCATGATCTAGAAAATGTATATCATTTTGTCTCATCTTAGTTTCTATGCGGATGGAGGTTTCTCTGGTTTTAATACAATTCATCATTATTCAATACATTTTCCTTTATTAACGCTGCGGTGATGCAGCCGATACATTCGATTTCCGAAATCAAGAAAACATTTTCTTTACCTCTCTTAAGACATTATACCTAACTCCCATAAAGCTAGTATAACTCTTTTTAAAACCTTTTAAAACCAAGTGTTACTCTCCTTCCAAAACGATTTATAAATCTTTTGAAATACATCAAGTTCTTTATTATAACTAGCGATTTATAATTCACATCGATTACCTTTTAAAACCACAAAGTATTTTCTTACCTACATAAAGTCATTATAGCCAACTTCCCATAAAGCCGTTATAACACTTTATGTTTTAAGAACAATCAAACACGATTAACACGTATGCGTCTACGTACTACATAGTTCACACATATCATGCTAGAAGAGATAGGAAGAGGTTCACATACCTCGCGACGATTTATCGACAATAAGCAAAATGCTCCAAGTACTACAACGCGCTAGCCCTTTCCACTCCTCGAGTAGAATACGCTACTCTTAGTACTTTCACCTATAAAGGTCACAAACGTCTATTAACCCCAAAACATAAGTTCTATCTTTCTCTGAGAAAATTCGCAACATTTCCTCACACATGGCGGCGTAAATCTCTCCTCTATCGGTGGCTACCAAGCCAACGTGGGGTTCACGCCTAACCGGACGTGTACCATCCTACTCGAGAATACTACACAAGTCTCACGTCTGATCCTATGTAAATCTGATTGATTCGATTCTTTATTCTTCAGCTTAAGTCAAAAGACATTGCCACAATACTAAGTTGATTCTATATATAGTATACTTCAACTATATATTCTAACATGTAATTTCCAATTACAATAGAAGGACGATAGTGTTTACCTCGATAAGCCCAAAATTATCCAAGTAAAAGTCGATCTCGAGCAAAGCTTAGCTCCTACTCAGCGCTCCAAACAACCCTTAGAAGTTCTAACCAACTTACTTACAACTTCAACAACGGGTGAAGATTTCCTTAGGGTTTCGTTTTTGTGGCTAAAGGAATTATAATCGTATTTTCTGGGCTTTTGTATAAGTGTAACCTTGGGAATACTACAAGGTATATGGGCCATGGTATTTGGACCTATATAACAATATTAGTAGAGTATTTATATACCACCACAAGGGGTATTATACGAAAACAACTAGGCTAGGGGTACCCACTGAAGGCACCACAAAGGGGAGGGTGGCCTCTCGGCCAAAGCCAAATTTTAAGGAGAGGGCTCTTGGGCGAGAGTCAACAAGAGAGGAGGAGGGTTTCCAAGACTTGGAAGATTTTGGATGAATGAAGTCTTCAAAGAGAGGGGGTATTTATAGCAAAACCAAAAGCCAACCAATGGCCAAGATCCTTCCAAGTGTATAGCAAGTGTAAGGCCAAGATCAAGCCAAGTGCACTAACCCCTACTCCACAAAACATGGCACAAAACAAGCCACAAAACAAGGCACAAAACCATGAACCAATCGGCGAGGCCAAGCCTCCTCTTTGCCGTCGATGAGGTGACAAGTGTCACCCTCGTTAATCCAAAAATGTTCGTCGCTCGGAAAAATCCAAAAATACTAAATGACATAGCGGAATTTTTCCAACGTAAGCCGTGAAAGCGTTCGTAAAACGACTCTATTCGCACTTGTGCCCAAATTTCGAACCAAAGCCAATTCTTAAGGCAAAAATTTATCGTGCGCCTCACGTACATACTGCGGAAATACGGTATAACATTCTTCCCTTAGAAACATTCGTCGAATGTTCCTTCAAGGTCTCAAAACAAGCGGCGTCGGTATAGTCTTCACCGCTATCGTGCGAAAACAATCATGCCACACTGACCACAAAAACACGTTCACTTCTCCGCTTACTCGTAGTACTGCGTCCACGAACACTCGAACTCGTTCTAGTGTCCGTACCACATACATCAACGCATTTCCAACCCTTGGAGTCACTACCTCCAAACTTGGTCATCTCACTAACCTCAATTTCCCCTAAGGCCATTCCCGGCCTTCACGAACTGATTCTGATCGAACGTATCCACGAACTCATACGATGGTCATCTAAACTTGGGCCTAGCACTCTCGTGACCCTGCCACCTGGCGGGACCACCCAGAGCTGACCGCCTCCAAACGGGACGCGGGTTGGCCCGCAACATGGCCCCAACCCGACCCACTGTAGCGCCAACTCTCTAGTTTCTTGATCCGAACAATCTTTCCTCTACAGGTCATGAAAGCTACCACTTCCATTTCACACTACCCAGGGACTTACCCTTTTCACTAACCAGGTTTCTAAATCACATTTTAGCACAAAGCTATCCAAACATATCATTAAACACATCAACAACATCAATACACACAAAACTCTAGAGGGTTAAGGATATACCTGAAACTAGGCGGTTCAAGGACCGCTAAAGCGAACTTCCACGCGACCTCTACCGTGGCCGCAATCGCTCTAGTAGTCTGTGCTATCCTACAGTGCTACCACAGTCGGACAGTCTCGTCATATGGCCTGTTGGCGCAAGAATAACAAGCTCCTTGGTACTACGACACTCTCGAAATGCGGTCTACTACATCGACCACAGGTAGGGGTATTGCATCCGCCAACACCTACTCCCGAACATCTGAAACACAGGAGCGGACACGCTCACGAATATCCTGAGGTCCCGAAAGGCTGCGGAGGCCACTCAGTAATGGCGGAGGTACATAACTAGTCTGCTTCGAGGCGGTCGCCTCGAAAGTCGCCAAAATATCCGGCCGTCTTGGCCTTCCTGTGAAGCGGTCCACTGCGTCGATCTCTGCGCTCGCCGCGCCCAAGTGCATGAGCCTGAATGCGGGCAATGTCCATGCCCGGCTGAAGAGAAACACCCGAACAACTCTCTGCTAGGTAATCATCGAGCCCTGTAACATATCGGTGCACTCGATCCTCCATACTAGCTACTAATGCGGGAACATACCGGGCAAATGAGTCGAACTTCACATTGTACTCGGCTATGCGCGGTTACGCCTCAACATCAAAAAATCGCCGGCGAGCCTCGCCGTTTGTGGAGGCAAGAAATGTGCGAAGGCCCGAAAACTCGTCCCAAGCGGTGGAAGTGCATGCTCTCCCGGGAAAGCTCCCACGAGTCAAACCAATCGATTGCGGTATCACGCGGCCGTCTGAACAAATGTCACAGACTCGATCTCGAAGCCTTGATCACCGCGTGATCCTCTGCAGGCGACGGATGAACTCCTGCGGATCATCCTCGGCCTCGACAGTAAAACTTCGGCGGGCTACAACTAAGAAATCCGTAGCCTCAGTATGCGCCTCGGGTGCGCTACAGTCTTCTTTGGGCTAGGCTAACTGCGTCCGGCCTATCCTCATATCAGCCTGACCACGGCCAATAATCGGGCCCATCTCGCGTGACCCATCTCCCGCTCGGTGTGGGGTGGAGGCTCAGTCTTGTAGTCTCGGCGACCCGCTGCTGCGCTCTAAACTCTCTTTGGTCTTTGGCGGCGTCGCAAAACTCGCCGTCTGAAGCACTACCTCAGGTACTGACCGGGCCTGCGCCCTCGTACTCCTCTGAATCCCACTAGCAGCTCCCTCGGCTGCCTTGCCGCCTCGGGCCTGGTTGCCTTCGTGAGGCATAAGCGGTAAAAACGAAACACGTCGAGAGGGTCCAACTTACAACACACTCTAAGGCACGATCTCGAATGAGAAGAATGGAAACCAATCCTAAATGTCCTATAGCCTCACGATTATAGATGTGGTGCACAACACACCGATAATCAAGACTCTACTAGACACGATGCGTAGACACTTTCCGAGGACTAACTGCTCTGATACCACTTTGTAACGCCCCGAACCCGGGCCCGTTACCGGTGCCTTACCCCGGGCACCCTAGTGATACAACATCAGAGAAAACCAGCGGAAAAATAAAACATGAATCATGAAACAAGAGATATAATAAATAGGCAAGCCAACCAAAGCGATTGCCTTGGTATATACATAAAACCGAGCAGTTTAATCCTTTTACAACCACGCTTGCAGCGATTCTACAGACCTCTAAGATTTACAACGACTATGACGGGACGGGGCCGCCATACCACGAATGTACAAGAACCTACAACTCGAGGAACACATACCAAAAGATAAGCCTCGGAGAAGCGGAGCTTCCCAAGCTGGCCCGAGATCCTAAGGCGAGGATCCACGGCCGATGTACCTCTACTGCGGCATGAGCGGCCACGAAGAGTCGATCTGGGTACAGTATGTGAAAGCACAAATCAGTAAATGAAATCATAATAGCTTAAAAAGCGGAGACATGTATGATAACCAAAATACAAGATGCAACATAAAAGCGATCAAGTCGGGGACTCACGCCAAAGTCACCACTCAAATATAACTATGGGTCTCACGCCCATAACATCCATCATGTTCGCATCATGGCGCGTGCCGGAATCGCCTCGGTGTAGACATGTCCATGATGCAACAATAATAACAAGCGCGTGGCCCACGTACCGAATACTGCATCGGTGTAGACATGCCCATGTAACCTCAATAAGAATATACTGGGTGGTCAACCCTGCCGCATGGCCACATGCCCCCGGAATACTGCATCGGTGTAGACACGTCCATGTTGCAGTAATAACCATATATCGGGTAATCAACCCGCCCGCATGGCGCGTGCCGGAATCTGCGTCGGTGTAGACATGTCCATGTGACATCAACACAAGCGATAATCAAAATGGAAACATACGTGGAATTCTCCATCACCGGCCGCGTCAAGTAAGTTCTCAACAAGTCAACCGCCTCTATCGAGACGCGGTAATACGAAATACCACTTGCACAAAGAAAGGCTATCATCACAAGCATAGGCAAGTTTCACAACAACAAGCACAGGCAAGTTTCACAACAACAAGCATAGGCAAGTTTCACACAACTCAAAGTACTTTCATTTTATGCCAAAGTCCGGGTTTTTAACCCCAAAGTACTACATACGTTAAGTTCTTTTAAAAGAGATCCATTACTTTTATAAAAGTCACCCGATACCCGTAGTATTAGAATGACCAACCCACCTTCCTTTTCAAAATCAAGTAACAACATTCTTTTCCTAAGTTCGGTTGCCTAGTTTGATTACTCAAGCTTCTCATTTTCAAATGGTTTCTGATTCATAAACTTAATCACTTGATTTCTTTTTAGAACAATTGAGTAATATATGTCTCACGTGAGAGTAGGTTATTCTTGTTTACAACATTCTTATTACAGCAGCCATGATCTAGAAAATGTATATCATTTTGTCTCATCTTAGTTTCTATGCAGATGGAGGTTTCTACTGGTTTTAATACAATTCATCATTATTCAATACATTTTCCTTTATTAACGCTGCAGTGGTCTGTCGATACACATTCTGATTTCCGAAATCAGTAAAACATTTTCTTTACCTCTCTTAAGACATTATACCTAACTCCCCATAAAGCTAGTATAACTCTTTTTAAAACCTTTTAAAACCAAGTGTTACTCTCCTTCCAAAACGATTTATAAATCTTTTGAAATACATCAAGTTCTTTATTATAACTAGCCAGTTATAATTCACATCAGTTACCTTTTAAAACCACAAAGTATTTTCTTACCTACATAAAGTATTATAACCAACTTCCCATAAAGCGTTATAACACTTTATGTTTTAAGAACAATCAAACACGATTAACACGTATGCGTCTACCGTACTACATAGTTCACACATATCATGCTAGAAGAGATAGGAAGAGGTTCACATACCTCGCGACGATTTATCGACAATAAGCAAAATGCTCCAAGTACTACAACCTTGCTAGCCCTTTCCACTCCTCGAGTAGAATACGCTACTCTTAGTACTTTCACCTATAAAGGTCACAAACGTCTATTAACCCCAAAACACAAGTTCTATCTTTCTACAGAAAATTCGTGACACCTCCCCATGCAGCGTAAATCTCCTCTCTATCGAGGCGGCTACCAAGCCAACCGAGGGGTTACAATCTAACGGGCGTGTACCATCCTACTCGATAATACTACACAAGTCTACTGCAATCTGATCTATGTAAATACTGATTCGATTCGATTCTTTATTCTTGAGCTTAAGTCAAAAGACATTGCCACAATACTAAGTTCAGTTCTATATATAGTATACTTCAACTATATATTCTAACATGTAATTTCCAATTACAATAGAAGGACAGTAGTGTTTACCTCGATAAGCCCAAAATTATCCAAGTAAAAAGTCGATCCTGAGCAAAGCTTAGCTCCTACTCCGAGCGCTCCAAACAACCCTTAGAAGTTCTAACCAACTTCTACTTACAACTTCAACAACGGGTGAAGATTTCCTTAGGGTTTCATTTTTGTGGCTAAAGGAAGTATAATCGTATTTTCTGGGCTTTTGTATAAGTGTAACCTTGGGAATACTACAAGGTATTTGGGCCAAGGTATTTGGACATATATAACAATATTAGGAGAGTATTTCTATACCACAACAAGGGGTATTATACGAAAACAACTAGGCTAGGGGGTACCCACCAAGGCACCACAAAGGGGAGGGTGGCCTCTCGGCCAAAGCCAAATTTTAAGGGGGAGAGGGGCTCTTGGACGAGAGTCAACAAGAGGAGGAGGGGTTTCAAGACTTGGAAGATTTTGGATGAATGAAGTCTTCAAAGAGAGGTATTTATAGCAAAACCAAAAGCCAACCAATGGCCAAGATCCTTCCAAGTGTATAGCAAGTGTAAGGCCAAGATCAAGCCAAGTGCACCCTAACCCCTACTCCACAAAACATGGCACAAAACAAGCCACAAAACAAGGCACAAAACCATGAACCAATCGGCCAAGGCCAAGCCTCCTCTTTACCGTCCAATGAGGGTGACAAGTGTCACCCTCCGTTGGTCCAAAAATGTTCGTCGCTCGGAAAAATCCGCAAAAATACTAAATGACATAGCCGGAATTTTTCCAACGTAAGTCAATGAAAGCGTTTCGTCGAAACGACTCTATTCGGCACTTGTGCCCAAATTTCGAACCAAAGCCAATTCTTAAGGCAAAAAAATTTAATACGTACGCCCTCACGTACATACTCTGGAAATACGGGGTATAACAGCGTGTAATCCCCTTTGTTTGGTTGTTGTTTGGAGCCTTAAATGTGGCTTGTTGGTTATTGTATTCGGCCTTGAAAAAGGTGGAAAAGTGAGTAGAAACAAAGGAAGTGCTGCCCGATTTTCCGTAGAATTAGAGACCAAATACATAGTATTATTCTACGTTAGAGACTAGAAGATTGATAGTCTTGTTGTGACCATTATAGGTTGAAACTTCTACGTACGGCGTATTCGGCTTAGCTTGAGGAATTAGCCGAAAAGGTATGTGAACTATCTCCTCTTCTAGCATGATTCCTTAAGATAAAGAAAGTACGTCCTACTCCTTAAATGATCCATTCCTTGGTTGTATTTGGATTGCCTAAAGTAGAATTTGTTCTATGTACTTCCTTTGATTGTACTTTGATGTTTAAATTGTAAGTTGTATAATCCATTGCCTTAGTGAAGTTGGATTCTTAAAAGTGAAAGTATTTTACTTAAAGTACATAGAGTCTTGAAAAGGAAGTGGTTTCCAAATCTTTTGGGCTAGTGCCTTAGTTCCAAAACCTAAAGGTCATTATAATGACTTTAGGGGAGTCAAATGAGTGATTTACTTAATTGTTTTAAAAGAGGAGAAATGACATGATTTAAGAGAAGTAACTTGTTTTAAAGGAGTGAGTTACTTGAGGTTTAAAAGTAGAAAAATTTTGTTTTCTATATATTAAGAGACTTGAAGTGTTTTGAAAGTTAAGAGCTTGATTTGTAAGTATGTGATACTTGGTTTTAATAGTATAAGTCTCTTGGCTATAAAAGGAATGGATATGTCTAAACCCATAAAGGGTTATAACAACTTTATGGGAAGTTGGTTATAACGGCTTTATGGAAGGTTTAGAAAGTTGTCTATTTTGATTAATCGGCATAAGTTGCCTAGTTTGTGAAAATTTGAAGTCACTTGGTTTCAAGCTTTGAAATGAGTTTCAAAAAGTATAGTAACTTACTTTGGGGAATAGACACGCCTTGATACTACGGGTGTTAGTATCTTGGGATTTTACATAAAAATGAGTCTTTTGAAAAGAATGTACGTACGTAGTACTTTGGCCTATTTAATTGAGAATAATTCTATGTGATGCCTTGATTAGTACTTTGGCCTATTTAATTGAGAATAATTCTATGTGATGCCTTGATTAGTACTTTGGCTTGATAAATTGAGAATTTGTCTAAGTGTGCCTTGATTAGTACTTTGGCTTGATAAATTGAGAATTTGTCTAAGAGTGCCTTGATAAGTACTTTGGCTTGTTAAATGAGAATTATTCTATTTGTGCCCTGATAAGTACTTTGGCTTGTTAAATGAGAATTATTCTATTTGTGCCCTGATAAGTACTTTGGCTTGTTAAATGAGAATTATTCTATTTGTGCCCTGATAAGTACTTTGGCTTGTTAAATGAGAATTATTCTATTTGTGCCCTGATAAGTACTTTGGCTTGTCAAATGAGAATTTTTCTATGTGTGCCTTGATAAGTACTTGGCTTGGTTAATTGAGAATTATTTCCATGTGTGCCTTGATAAGTACTTGGCCTGATTAGTTGAGAATTGCCTATGTGTGCTGGAAATAGCCGGTTGTGTGCTATTGGGATATCAGTCGTTTCGGGGTCATTCCCCGGGTTTGTGGCATTTGCAGATTCCGTGGAATTGCTACCCACGATGCGAGGAATACCTCATGCGGGTCCGTAAGGACTTATGCGGGTGAAATAGTCCCATGCGGGCGGGTCCAGCCTATGCGAGGAATACCTCATGCGAGTCCGTAAGGGCTTATGCGGGTGAAATAGTCTCATGAATACCTCACGCGGGTCCACGCAGCCTATGCGGGTGAAATAGTCCCAGGAGTAGGATGGTTAAATGATACTGCGGGCGGATGGTCATGTTTTGATCATGGGCTTCCTATTTTATATTGTAAGGATACTACTGTTTACTCTCATTGTTAGTAAGGCACAATGTGTTGTAATTTGATTATCATATATGTCCCCGGATTTGTTTGTGTTACCCTATGGTCATGCTTTTACGATGTGGGATTCCGGGGCATGAGACCACGTGGTATTTAGGACACAGGTGGGACTTGGTGTTCATGTATCCTTATTGGTGTTATTACATCATGGATCGGCGGTGAGGAAGGATTCCAGGCGCATGATTGATATTACGGGCGTGAGACCCATAGTTAAATTTGAGTAGTGACCTTGAGGGCTGCGCCCACGACTTGATATGACGCTTATGTGTTATATGCTGTAGGTTGGCTATCGAGACATGTCTCTGCTTTGTTTAGATGTTATGATTTTATTACAGATTTACTGTTCACATACTTGGTATATTCTTGTCTTGACCTCGCCCGGGGCTGCGTTCATCTGCGCGAGTTTAGGTACGTTGTTTGGTGATCGGCAGTGTAGGATCTGCTCGGGGTTTTGGATAGCTCCTCTGTCCGAGTTTATCTTTTGGTATATATCCTTGATGTGCTTTATGCAGTTTTGGGTGCGGCGGGGCCTTGTCGTCATATTTGATTTAACTCTAAGTGCTGTATTCATATGTGGGATTGGACTCATGTACGGTGTAGTGTCTTTTGTTTATGTATATATGGCAGCCTTGTCGGCTTTGCCCCTGCACGTACGGTTACTTTAAAAGAAAAAAAATGAGGTGTTACTTAATTTCCGCAGTTTACTTGTATTGTTAAGGTAGAAGGGTGCCCAGGTAGGGCACCAGTCACGGGCCCGGGGTTCGGGGTGTGACATAGTCCCAGGAGTAGGATTGCTTAATGATACTGCGGGCGGGTGGTCCTGCTTTGATCGCGAGCTTTCTATTTTTATGTTGTAAGTATACTTTTGATTACTCTCATTGTTAGTAAGGCACTGTGTACTGTTAATTGAGTTATCATACCTGTCTCCAGTTTTATTATAGACTTATGATTTCATTACAATACTTTGATTTCACATATTTGGTACATGTCAGATCGACCTCCCGGGCCGCGTTCATGCCGCAGTAGAGTACACGTTCTTGATCCTCGCTCTTAGGATCACTGTTGGTGTTGAGAAGCTCCTTTATTAGGAGGCTTATCCTCGTATTGTCGGTTGTTGTACATTCGGGGGTATGGTGGGGCCCTGTCACTTGAGTTGTTATTCTTAAGTGCTGTAGTCACATTGTGGTTTGGGTTGTAAAGAAAAAAAATGTCTTGTTTTATTTGTATAGTTTACGGAAGGTGGCCTTATCGGCTAATTTGTTGTTATTTTATGTTTAAGCATTTTATCGATTGTGTATGTTCATTGCTATTCTCGATGTATCAGAAAGGGGTGCCCATGTAGGGCACGATCGCGAGCTTAGGTCGGTCGTGACAAAAGTGGTATCGAGCGATTAGTCCTCGAAAAGTGTCTCTGCACCTTGAGGCGAGAATGGGAGGACTATCGAGAGTATAGCACGAGTTTGATTCCTTGGCCGCATGCGCACTATTGTAGGTGACATGGCGGATAGAGTTCATCATTATGTGATGGGGCTAGACCGTCATATGATTCTGCGTGTTTGGGGTGGCTCTTGGCCGGTATGGACATTGCCGGAGATGCAGCCTATGCTGCGAGGGATAGAGGATAGGGAGAGGAGGACCAGATTGACTCGAGCCGGCAAGAGGCTGGGCAGCGAGGTCTCAGGCGATTTAGGCGGGCGGCCTCGGCGAACTAGGTCCACTTTCCGGCTAGCACGAGTGCTCCTTCACGTTTTACGGCGGGAGTCGATCGGCCAGTCATTCAGGAGCAGGTCAGGGCTCCAAGACTTCGGAATTTCAGGGAGGCAGGAACCGTCATCGATCGGGACCACCCACACCTCAGTGTGCTCGATGTGGTAGGTTTCACCAGGGCGAGTGTCGCAGGGCTTCGGGAGCTTGTTACTCTTGTGGCCATCAGGGCCATTTGAGGAGAGATTGTCCGTCTAGAGGCGGCATGGGTGGTACGGTGCAGCCGACAGGATCGATTCTTTGGGTCTTCCTCTCCTTACGTGGTTATGCGCCCGGAGGCGTGCTACTCACGGACCGGCTGACCGCGGTAGAGGTCGTGGTGGTGGTTCCAGTTCTAGCGGTCCCTAGAACCGCATATATTCATTAGCCACCGCCCGGGATCGGAGGCCTCACGGCGTCGTCACGGTACATTATTGATTTCATCTTTGTAGCGTTTATGCTTTGATAGATCTAGGTTTTACCTTGTCCTATGTGTCCCTCTTATTGCGGGTAGAATCGGGATAGAGGTGTCGATAGAGCCTTTTGAGGTAGCTACGCCAATGGGAGATTCGGTGTTAGCCGGCGGGTGTCTGAGAGGTTGTCGGTATTTATTCTGATCGTCGGACCACTTGCAGACTTGATAGAGTGGAGATGTGATTTTGATGTCATTATGGGTATGGACTGGTTGGCTTCTTGTTATGCCAACGCTGGTAGGGGACAGTTGGTTCGGTTCAGCTTCTGGCGAGCCGATTATCGAGTGGAAGGGCAACACAAATGGCGCCGGAGGTAGGTTTATTTCTTACCTCAAGGCTAGGAAGATGGTGCGAAAGGGTACATCTATCATCCGGTTGGTATTTGATCTGCAGGCCGAGGTGCGATTCTTGATCGGTGCCAATGGTTAGAGAGTTTCGGATGTGTTCCCAGACGATCTTGGGTATCCTCCCGAGAGGAGATTGAGTTTTGTATTGACACGTTGCGGACACTCGACCTATTTCCATTCCGCCATACGAGGATGACACCGCCGAGTTGAGGAGTCGAAGGACCGGTGAAAGATTTCTTTGGAGAAAGGCTTTATCGGGCCTAGTGTATCTCCCCGGGAGCGCGGTGTTGTTTGTGAAGAAGAAGGATGGGGCAGCTGCGTATATGTGTTGATTCTGAGCGGTGAATAAGGTAACCATTAAGAATAGGTACCCCCTCCACAGGATTGATGATTTGTTTGACCAGTTGCAGAGTGCGAGGTGTTTCTCAAAGATAGACCTGCGGTCTGGTTATCATCAGGTACGAGTTCGGGAGGCAGACATCCCAAATACTGCATTCAGGACCCGGTATGGGCACTATGAGTTCAGGGTTATGTCTTTCGGATTGACCAACGCTCTAGCGGTATTTATGGATTTGATTAACCGGGTGTTCAAGCCATTTTTGGATACATTTGTGATAATATTTATTGATGACATCCTGGTTTATTCGCGGACAGAGCAGGAGCATGCAGATCACTTGAGGACGGTACTTGGGGTCTCCGGGTAGCGATTATTCGCCAAGTTCTCCAAGTGTGAGTTTTGGTTGGCCTCAGTGGCATTCCTGGGGCATATTATTGGGGCTGATGGTGTTCGGGTGGATACGGCAAAGATTGAGGCAGTCAAGTCTTGGTCGAGACCTACTACTCGACCGAGTGCGCGATTTCTTGAAATCGCGAGTTATTATCGTAGGTTTGTGGAAGCGGTTGCTTTGATTTCAAAGACCGTTGACTAAGTGACTCGAGAATGCGGCCATGTTCCGATGGGCGAGGCTTGCGAGAAGGGTTTCGATTCTTTGAAGGAAAGGTTGAGTCTGACTCGATTCTTACTCTTCCTGAGGGGTTAGACGGGTACGTGATCTATTGTGATACCTCGGGTATCGGGCTAGGGTGTGTTTTGATGCAGCACGGCAAGGTTATAGCCTATGCTTCGGCGATTCTGAAGCATGAGAGGAATTACCCTACCCACGACTTAGAGTTGGCCGCAGTTATTCATGCCTTGAATATTTGGAGACATTATTTGTATAGGGTTCATGTGGATATTTATACAGACCACAAGAGCCTCCAGTATATCTTCAGGCAGAGGGAGTTGAACTTGCGACAGAGACGGTGGTTAGAGTTGCTAAAAGATTATGATGTGGAGATTCTGTACCATCCGGGAAAAGCCAACGTAGTTGCTGATGCCTTGAGTCGTAGATCGATGGGGAGCCTGTCAGAGGTACAGCCAGAGAGTCAGGACATGGTCCGTCAGATCCATCAGCTAGCGAGCCTTGGGGTTCGATTGATTGATACCGACGATAGTGGGGTACGGGTTCGTGAGGTTGTCGAGTCTTCCATCGTTGATGAGGTGAAGAGGCGACAATTTGAGGACCCAGCGTTGGTACGGTATTGAGATGCAGCTCTTCGGGAGGAGAAAGTCTATTCGAGGTAGCGCCTGATGGGGTGCTAAGATTTGAGGGCCGGTTGTGTGTTCCCGATGTGACAGGACTTCGTCAGCAGATTTTGGGGGAAGCACACAGTGCTCGTTATTCTATTCATCCGGGGTCGACCAAGATGTACCATGACCTCAGATGTTTGTATTGGTGGGATGGCCTGAAGAGGGACGTGGCAGGTTTTGTTGCACAGTGTCCTAATTGCCAGCAGGTCAAGGTCGAGCACCAGAGGCCTAGTGGATTATTGCAGGCTATTGAGATTCCGACTTGGAAGTGGGAGGTGGTCAACATGGACTTTGTTACAGGGTTACCTCGTACTCAGAGGAAGTACGACTCCATTTGGGTTATTGTTGATAGGCTGACGAAATCAGCCTATTTCCTTCCCGTCAGGACGACGTTTTCGGCTGAGGACTATGCCAGATTGTACATCAGAGAGATTGTGAGGTTGCACGGTGTCCCGGTGTCGATTATATCTGATAGGGAGCCCGGTTCTGGCTAACTTCCGGAGGTCTTTCGAGAAGGGTTTAGGGGACAGGTGAGTCTCGAGACAACATTTCATCCTCGGTCGTGGGCGGAGCAGGCGTACTATCCGCATAACGAGGATATCCGCGAGCCTGCGTGATTGATTTCAGGGGTAGCTGGGAGGATCATTTTCCTCTTGTGGAGTTTGCTTATAACAACAACTACCATTCCAGTATACAGATGGCGCCATACGAGGTTTTATATGGGCGGAAATGTAGGTCGCCGATTTGTTGGTTCGACGTGGGCGAGGTGCAGTTAGTTGGCCCAGACTTGGTACAGCAGGCTGTGGATAAGGTGAAGCTTATCCAGGAGAGACTGTTAGCAGCTCAGAGTCGGAAGAAGTTATATGCGGATAATCGGCGTCGGCATTTGGAGTTTCAGGTAGACGATTGGGTCTTCTTGAAGGTGTCACCCATGAAGGGTGTGATGAGATTCGGTAAGAAGGGGAAACTCAGCCCAAGGTACATTGGGCCCTACCAGATCGTCCGTAGAGTGGGCAAGGTTGCCTATGAGTTGGATCTGCCATCAGAGTTAGAGGCGGTACATCAGGTCTTTCATGTTTCTATGTTGCGGAATTGTATCGGAGATCCAGCGAGAGTTTTCCCTGCTAGTGAGGTCCAGGTGACAGAGGGGTTATCGTATGAGGAGAGTACCATAGCGATACTCGATCGCCAGGTCAGGCGACTGCGGACCAAGGATGTAGCTTCCGTCAAAGTCCTGTGGAGGAATGATAACCGGGAGGAGATGACTTGGGAAGCGGAGGAGGACATGTTGAGGAAGTATCCTCACTTATTCCCTATACCGTCAGGTAATTCTTTTCCCTTACTTGTCAAGTTTTAATTGGAGCATTTGTTTTGTGTAAATGTTATTATGTGGCCATATGTGGCATTGTTGGTATGTCGGGGTTGTGAAAGGAAACTATGCCGCTAATATTAAGTTTGACTCCGAAAGAATATTCGGGGACGAATGTTTCTAAGGGGGGAAGAATGTTACACCCCGTATTTTACATAACATGTTTTAAGAACGTACGTAAGAACTCACAGGTGTTAAGATTTGAGACTTGTAAAAATTTATCGGAATTATGAAATTGTCGGAAAACGTATTATTGTGACGAATGGGAGGGCGACACGTGTCACCCCCCTTATGATGCCTTGGATGAATTGTAGCAAGGGCTAAAGGGTCATTGGACCTTTGTTAGCAAGACAAGTCTTGCAACTTGAAAGCTTGAGAGAATTGACTTGGTCAATGGGACCACAACTCTTGATATTTAATATGAGCTCATCCAAACCACTCATTTGTTTGCATCTTGACCCTCCATGTTACTATATATTACTAGTAGTAGCAAGACAAGTATAACACTTAGCCAACTTTTCACAAAATTTGAAGAACTCAAAGCATGAGCTCTCGGGTTCACTAAGAAAAGAAAAGAAATTTTTTTGTTTCTTGTTCTTTAAGCTCGACACTTTAAACCAAGGTTCTTGAGTGTATTGTAAGCATATCTCAATAGAAAAATCACGGAAAAAGATAGTTTTCGGGTTAGTCGCAAAGCGAAAACCTAGTTGTCTTTCTAGGTTTTGTTTGGAAGTTTGAAGGAAATTTGTTGGTGTTGTTCTAAGGGCCTCAAGTAGCGGATTGAAGTGTCTTGAAGAGGCTCTAAGTTGCTAAGGAGCGACTTCAGATTTGGAGTTGGATTAAGATTCGTTAAGGTATAATCTTGTCCCTTAAAAGTGTTACAAGATTAATTATATTGTTGTTAGCTTTGCATGTTGCTAGCATGAAGTATATGTGTTGAAGTTTATAAGTATTATGGATTGCTTGTAGCCTTAAAATCCGAAATGTAATGTAAGCTTTGTGAAGTTGGATTACAATTTAGTCGTTTATTAGAATCGTCGCATGTTACATACTTGAAGATTATAGTAGTATAATCGATTGCGACTTGATACCATGTTATGCTAACAATTTGGATTGAAATGGAAATTGGATAAGAAGTGGTATTATGGTACTCAATATGGCCGAAATTGGACTAGTAGTTGTATTAGTTTGATATCTATTGTGGGGCAGAATTTTACACGTCTAGTAGGCGTGTAATCCCCTATTGTTGATTGCATTGATTGGGCCTTAAATGTGGCGTGTTTGGTTATTGTATTCGGCCTTGAAAAAGGTGGCAAAGTAAGTAGAAACAAAGGAGGTGCTGTCCGATTTTCCGTAGAATTTAGAGACTTTACACTTATAATATTCTACGTTTGAAGTAAGACGTTAATAGACGTATTGTGAATATTATAGGTTGACATTCTACGAGAGGGATTTTGTACTTGGCAAGTGGTTTGACCCGAAGAGGTATGTAGAACTTTTCCTATCTTTTGAGCATGACTAGTTGCACGTATGTAGTACGGTAGACGTACAACCCCTTGATATCCTTTACTAGTTTTATGAATAGCCAAGTCGGGTGAGTTAGGAGATTAACTCACTTCTTTGAAAGTAAAGGATGTCTTAAGTTTTATTAAAGTTAAGGGACTTGAAGAGTTTTAAAGTATGTGATACTTGTTCCGTTTTAAACGTATAAGTCCCTTGGATAGGAAGTTGTATTTGGCTAAGGTATAAAGTGAATATAACGACTTTATGGGAAGTTGGTTATATTTGTTTTATGGAAAGATAAATGACTTGATTTTAATGAAAAGGCAATTTGATTTTAAGGCATCAATTGCCTAAAGTTTTATAATAAAAGGAGTCACTTGATTTAGAAACCTAACTTTATTTCTAAAGGTATTGTGACTTGTCTTGAAAAGTAATTTTGACTTGATACTACGGTTAATAGTATCTTGGAAGTATTATATGAAAATGAGTCATTTTTAAAAGATTAGAATTACGTAGTACTTGGGTTAAACTCCCGGAATTATTACAACATATTAGTGCCTTAAGTAAACTAAAATGAGAGTGTAGACGAATAAGACTAATAAGAAGTTAGGGGGATTTCCTAACTTGCTTATTTATTGTATGACGGCCAGTTGAGATAGGGTAAGAGTATAAGTGAGGGGTAAACCCCCAAGATGCTATATCACCTTCTTCAGGGTAAAAGTATAAATGAGGGGTAAACCCCCAAGACGTTATACCACCTGCTTTACCACCTTCTCCAGGGTATGTCACAACCCGGGGCCGGCGGTACCTACCGGGTACCACAGTATATGTCAGAGAATAGCAGCGGAACATACATAACACATAACTTAGAGAAAAAGGCAAACATCACTGGCCAGCCGATAAGGCTGCCTTCCATAAACATACTTAAACAAAAGTATAGTAATCCAACTGGTTCTTATAGCCCAAAACATATATGTGACCACAGACCTCTAAAGATAACAACTGTGGCGGGACAGGGCCCCGCCATACCCCTGAATGTACAAAATACCTATAGCATCAGGGAATATTCGTACCAATAGACAAGCTTCCGGAGGGATGGAGCTTCTGACACTGGAATAGTGATCCTAAGAACGAGGATCCTCAATCTGCTTACCCTTACCTGCGGCATGAACGCAGCCCCCGAGGAAGGGTCGATTACATATGTACCAAGTATGTAAAGCTGGAAAATACTGTAATAATGATATCATAAGTCTAAGAGTAAGCTGGAGTCATGGAAGACAATAAAATACCTTTTACTGTGCCTTACTAACAATGAGAGTGACAAGTATATAAATATAATACTGCATAAAAATAGGGGCCTTAGGATCAAAACAGGGTACCTCGCCCGTAGTATCAACAAGTACCCCTACTCCTGGGACTATTTCACCCGCATAGGTCCTGTGGACCCGCATGAGGTATTCCTCGCATAGGCTGTACCCGCCCGCATGGGACTATTTCACCCGCATAAGCCCATAAGGACTCGCATGAGGTATTCCTCGCATCGTGGGTAGCAAGTCCACAGAACAGGTGGTATAACGATCTTGGGGACTTACCCCTCAGATATACTCTTACCCCGAAACAGATGGTATAACGATCTTGGGGACTTTCCCCTCAGATATACTCTTTACAAGCAGCTGGTATAACGATCTTGGGGCTTGTCCCTCAGATATACTCTTACACTGAAGAAGGTGGTATGACGATCTTGGGGCTAGCCCCTCAGACATACTCTTACCCTGGAGAAGGTGGTATAACGATCTTGGGGCTTGCCCCTCAGATATACTCTTACCCTAGCTCAAACTGTCATCATATCATAATCATAAATAAGTTAAGAAAACTTATAACTCCTTATTAGTCTTGTTCATATACCCTCTCATTTTAGTTTACTTAAGGCACTTAACCATATCTTTAATAAAAGAAAACCGGGAATTTAACCCAAGTACTACATACTTCAATTCTTTTAAAAGTGACTCTTTTTCATACATAAAGCTCTTGGGCAATTGATGCCTTAAAATCAATTTGCCTTTCATAAAATCAAATCATTTGTCCTTACTTGTCTTACTTAGAGTAAATCTCTTCTCATTAATCCTTTATAAAGCTAATAAACCAACTTCCCATAAAGTTGTTATATTAACCCTTCACTTTAGTAAAATTACACTTTTCCCCTAACTAAGGGACTTATACATTCTTAAAACGACACAAGTCTTTATATACTTAAAACAAGTAAGAATACCAAATCTTGTACGTCTACCGTACTACATAGTTACATCTATTCATGCTCAAGAGATAGGAAAGCTTCACATACCTTGTTGATCAATCCACTTGCTAAGTCCAAACTACCGCAAGTAATATGTCAACCTAAAATAACTATGGTACGTTTATTAACCTCTAATTTCAATGTAGAATAATCTAAACTTAAAGCCACTAACTTCTATGGAAAATTGGGCAGCATTTCCTTTGTTTCTACATACTTTGCCACCTTTCACAAGGCCGAATTTATCATCCAAACGCCACATTTAAGGCTCAACAATCCAACATTTCAAAGGGGATTACACACCCAAATTCAATAATTCACTTAACAATTCTAAGGTAGTTTTTAGGCTACAACATGCTCATAATCTCTTCTTAACCCATTTTTCATATCCAAACCACATTTCTAGCATGCAATGACTCTAAGAGCATTATTTACTACCACAAGTTCTTTCTTCTTAACATGCAACACTATAAACTAAATCTAAAGGAAGAATCATTACCTTAGAGTTTTAGCCAAACTTATTCCAAATATCTTGCTAGCTTCCTTGTCAAGAACACCACCACAAGCTAGCCACAAGCTTTCTTTTCTTGTTCTTAACTTTCAGATTTTTCCTTAGGCTTGGATTTCCTTTGGAAATGTAGAGAGAAGGAGGAGCTTTTGCTTTAGAGAGAGAGGTGGAAGATGACCAAGTCTTGAAGACTTGGTCAATATATTGCATGCAAGAAATCAGATGGGGACACTTGTCACCCTCCCAAGGTCTTTTAAAGAAAATCGACTCTTCCAAGTCTTTCGCCCAAAAATCCCGCCTCGGCTGAAACCTCCGCGACCTCTGAACTTTCGGCGCGCGCCGCTGTTCAGGCGCGCGCTGCAACTTCAGCGACCCTCGGTACTTTTCGCGCGCGACCGCATCCGGCGCCGCGGCCCTGTCGCCTTTGTCCGATACATATTTCTGTCCGACTGCGCACTGAACTTGTAACTCTCATAACTTCCTACTCCGACGTCTTATCGACGAACGGTTGGTTGCGTTGGAATCTAGACTCCACGAACTACACCCTAGGCCTTTGAAAAACTTAGGAACTCTCAATGTATCGGGTCATAACCCGCCTTAAAGTTGACTAAAACCCGTCCGGAATAATCCGTCAACCTATCCTTTGAAAATTTTAAGTCTTACATGCTTTCGTACGCTCTCATACGTAGGGTCAGAACTACGGGGTATAACATTCTCCCCCCCTTAGAAACATTCGTCCCGAATGTTCCTTCTAGGTTTACTCAAACCACAACATCGACATAGACCCTCTTAACTATTCTTTTGCAAATAAAGGAGCTCCACGAGCCACAACATACTGAAGCGTAAATGCTAAATCAAAACTAACAAGCAGGAAAGTGGGTTACCTGGAGGTATGGGAAATAGGTGAGGGTACTTCTTCATCATGTCATCCTCTGCTTCCCACGTCATTTCCTCCCTGTTCTCGTTCCGCCATAGGACCTTGACGGAAGCCACGTCTTTCGTCCGAAGTCGCCTAACCTGACGATCGAGTATCGCTATGGGACTCTCCTCATACGATAACTCCTCTGTCACTTGGACATCATGAACCGGGTGCACTCTAGATGGATCTCCAATACATTTCCGCAACATGGACACATGGAAAACTGGATGTACCGCCTCCAAATCGGATGGCAGATCTAACTCATAGGCAACCCTGCCTACCCTACGGACAATCCGATACGGCCCAATGTACCTTGGGCTAAGCTTCCCCTTCTTTCCAAATCTCATCACATATCGATGAACCCTGTCTGCCATGTCAGCTACTATGGTGTGCGCATATCTGGCCAAGGAGTCGAACTCCAGGCTGTACTCCCTGATAGTCCTCCTGTCCTGTCTCAAGGTCAAGAACATATCTACACGGGCTCTCCTCACCTCAGGAGGCAAGAAGTGGTCTAGGAACGCCTCCGTGAACTCCTCCCAATCAGCTGGAAGAGCATCCTCACCCCTCGACAATACCCATGACTCAAACCAGTTCAACGCAATATCGCGTAACGGTAAGCTAGTATAACGGACTCGATCCACGATGCCCAGGACTGCGTGGTCCGATGTAGCTAACGGACAAACTCCTGCGGATCCTCGCCAAATCTCGAACCATAGAACTTCGGGTGGGTGACAACCCAAGAAATCCGAATCAAGTGGCCCATCGGCTCTAGGGTTGGCGCTGCTCGATCGGCCGCCACTATCTTTGGTCGATGGCAAGAATCTGTTCCCCGTAATCTCGTACTCGGACCGCATGCGTGGGGTGGAGGCTCGTATGCGGTCTCGATGGCGCGTCCGCTGCCTCGAACTCTGAGGTGGCGGCGATGTGGAACTTGCCGCCCTAAACATCATCTCGGTAAGGATCGGGCCTGTGCCTCGTGACTCTCGCGTCCCAGCGGCACCTCGGTGACTTGCCGCCACGGGCGCGGTTGCCTGCGTGGAGGCATAAGCGATACATAAAGGGAAAACATCGAGGAGGTTCAACCTATAACTCGGCTCTATTGCACGATCTTAGAGTGAAAGAATGAAACCAATCCTAAATATCCTGCGACCTCACGATTATAGATGTGGTGCGACACACCGATAATCAAGACTTACTAGACACGGTGCATGGACACTTTCAGAGGACTAAGCGCTCACGATACCACTTTTGTCACGACCCAACCCCGGGGCCACGACTGGTACCCTACCGGGGTACCCTGTCAGGTATATGTCAGAGAATAGCAGCGGAACATACATAACACATAACTTAGAGAAAAAGGTAAACATCACTGGCCAGCCGATAAGGCTGCCTTCCATAAACATACTTAAACAAAAGTATAGTAATACAACTGGTTCTTATAGCCCAAAACATATATGTGACCACAGACCTCTAAAGATAACAACTGTGGCGGGACAGGGCCCCGCCATACCCCTGAATGTACAAAATACCTATAGCATCAGGGAATATTCGTACCAATAGACAAGCTTCCGGAGGGATGGAGCTTCTGACACTGGAGTAGTGATCCTAAGAACGAGGATCCTCAATGCCTTACCCACCTGCGGCATGAACGCAGCCCCCGAGGAAGGGGGTCAGTACACAATATGTACCAAGTATGTAAAGCTGGAAAATACTGTAATAATGATATCATAAGTCTAAGAGTAAGCTGGAGTCATGGAAGACAATAAAATACCTTTTACTGTGCCTTACTAACAATGAGAGTGACAAGTATATAAATATAATACTGCATAAAAATAGGGGCCTTAGGATCAAAACAGGGTACCTCGCCCGTAGTATCAATAAGTACCCCTACTCCTGGGACTATTTCACCCGCATAGGTCCTGTGGACCCGCATGAGGTATTCCTCGCATAGGCTGTACCTGCCGCGTGGGACTATTTCACCGCGTAAGCCCATAAGGACTCGCATGAGGTATTCCTCGCATCGTGGGTAGCAAGTCCACAGAACAGGTGGTATAACGATCTTGGGGACTTACCCCTCAGATATACTCTTACCCCGAAACAGATGGTATAACGATCTTGGGGACTTTCCCCTCAGATATACTCTTACACTGAAGCAGCTGGTATAACGATCTTGGGGCTTGTCCCTCAGATATACTCTTACACTGAAGAAGGTGGTATGACGATCTTGGGGCTAGCCCCTCAGACATACTCTTACCCTGGAGAAGGTGGTATAACGATCTTGGGGCTTGCCCCTCAGATATACTCTTACCCTAGCTCAAACTGTCATCATATCATAATCATAAATAAGTTAAGAAAACTTATAACTCCTTATTAGTCTTGTTCATATACCCTCTCATTTTAGTTTACTTAAGGCACTTAACCATATCTTTAATAAAAGAAAACCGGGAATTTAACCCAAGTACTACATACTTCAATTCTTTTAAAAGTGACTCTTTTTCATACATGAAGCTCTTGGGCAATTGATGCCTTAAAATCAATTTGCCTTTCATAAAATCAAATCATTTGTCCTTACTTGTCTTACTTAGAGTAAATATCTTCTCATTAATCCTTTATAAAGCTAATAAACCAACTTCCCATAAAGTTGTTATATTAACCCTTCACTTTAGTAAAATTACACTTTTCCCCTAACTAAGGGACTTATACATTCTTAAAACGACACAAGTTTTTATATACTTAAAACAAGTAAGAATACCAAATCTTGTACGTCTACCGTACTATATAGTTACATCTATTCATGCTCAAGAGATAGGAAAGCTTCACATACCTTGTTGATCAATCCACTTGCTAAGTCCAAACTACCGCAAGTAATATGTCAACCTAAAATAACCATGGTACGTTTATTAACCTCTAATTTCAATGTAGAATAATCTAAACTTAAAGCCACTAACTTCTATGGAAAATTGGGCAGCATTTCCTTTGTTTCTACATACTTTGCCACCTTTCACAAGGCCGAATTTATCATCCAAACGCCACATTTAAGGCTCAACAATCCAACATTTCAAAGGGGATTACACACCCAAATTCAACAATTCACTTAACAATTCTAAGGTAGTTTTTAGGCTACAACATGCTCATAATCTCTTCTTAACCCATTTTTCATATCCAAACCACATTTCTAGCATGCAATGACTCTAAGAGCATTATTTACTACCACAAGTTCTTTCTTCTTAACATGCAACACTATAAACTAAATCTAAAGGAAGAATCATTACCTTAGAGTTTTAGCCAAACTTATTCCAAATATCTTGCTAGCTTCCTTGTCAAGAACACCACCACAAGCTAGCCACAAGCTTTCTTTTCTTGTTCTTAACTTTCAGATTTTTCCTTAGGCTTGGATTTCCTTTGGAAATGTAGAGAGAAGGAGGAGCTTTTGCTTTAGAGAGAGAGAGGAATTGGAAGATGACCAAGTCTTGAAGACTTGGTCAATATATTGCATCTGAAATCGGATGGGGACACTTGTCACCTCCCAAGGTCTTTTAAAAGAAAATCTGACTTTTCCTAAGTCTTTCCGCCCAAAAATCCCGCCTCGGCGCGCAGCCCGCCTCGGCGCGCGTCGCATCGGCGCGCGGCACCGCGCGCTTTTTCCGATACATATTTCTGTCCGACTGCGCACTGAACTTGTAACTCTCATAACATCCTACTCCGACGTCCTATCGACGAACGGTTGGTTGCGTTGGAATCTAGACTCCACGAACTACGCCCTAGGCCTTTGAAACACTTAGGAACTCTCAATGTATCGGGTCATACCCGCCTTAAAGTTGACTAAAACGCGTCCGGAATAATCCGTCAACCTATCCTTTGAAAATTTTAAGTCTTACATGCTTTCGTACGCTCTCATACGTAGGGTCAGAACTACGGGGTATAACAGGGTAATAGTATAAATGAGGGGTAAAACCCCAAGACGTTTTACCACCTGCTTCAGGGTAAGAGTATAAATGAGGGGAAAACCCCCAAGAAGTTATACCACCTGTTTCCATGGGTTCGCTACCCATGATTTGATCGTGAGTCTCCTATTTTTATGTTGTAAGTATATTCTTATTTACTCTCATTGTTAGTAAGGCACTGTGTACTGTAATTTTATTATCATACATGACTCCGGCTTTGTTTTAAACTTATGATGTAATTTACAGTATTTTCCAGTTTTACATACTTAGTACCTATTGTGTACTGACCCCCTTCCTCGGGGGCTGCGTTCATGCCGCATGAAAGGGTAAACAGGTGGTGGATCCTCATTCTTAGGATCACTTGTTAGACGTCAGAAGCTCCATTTCTCCGGAGGCTTGTCTCTTTTGGTAAAGTCTTTCCCTGATGTTGTAGATTTATGTACATTCAGGGGTATGGCGGGGCCCTGTCCCGCCACAATTGTTATTCCTAGAGGTCTGTATTCACATATGTGGTTGGGCTGTAAGAACTGAGTTGTACTTTTGATTATGTTTATATTATGGAAGGCGGCCTTATCGGCTAGTCTGTGATGTTTATTGTTTACACATGTATTTATGTTGTGTATGTTCCGCTGCTATTCTCTGATGTATACCTGAACAGGGTGCCCAAGTAGGGCACCAGTCGCGGCCCGGGGTCGAGTCGTGACAGTAAATCCCCAAGATCGTTATACCACCTTCTTCAGGGTAAGAGTATATCTGAGGGGTAAATCCCCAAGATCGTTATACCACCTGCTTCAGGGTAAGAGTATAAATGAGGGGTAAATCCCCAAGATCGTTATACCACCTGTTTCCGTGGATTTGCTACCCATGATGCGAGGAATACCTCATGTGAGTCCTTATGGGCTTATGCGGGTGAAATATTCCCATGCGGGCGGGCACAGCCTATGCGAGGAATACCTCATGAGGGTCCACACGACCTATGCGGGTGAAATAGTCCCAGGAGTAGGATTGCTTAATGATACTGCGGGCGGGTGGTCCTGCTTTGATCGCGAGCTTCCTATTTTTATGTTGTAAGTATACTTTTGATTACTCTCATTGTTAGTAAGGCACTGTGTACTGTTAATTGAGTTATCATACCTGTCTCCAGTTTTATTATAGACTTATGATTTCATTACAGTACTTTCAGTTTCACATATTTGGTACATGTTGTCTCGACCTCCTTCGGTGCGTTCACGCAGTAGAGTACAGTTGCGATCCTCGCTCTTAGGATCACTTCACCGTTGTTGAAGCTCCTTTATTCCGGAGGCTTATCCCTGGTATTGTCGATTGTTGTACATTCAGGGGTATGGCGGGGCCCTGTCCCGCCAGAGTTTTTATTCTTAGAGGTCTGTAGTCACATTGTGGTTTGGGTTGTAAAGAAAAAAAAATGTACTGTTTTATTTGTATAGTTTACGGAAGGTGGCCTTATCGGCTAGCCTGTTGTTATTTTATGGTTAAACATTTTATCAGTTGTGTATGTTCCGCTGCTATTCTCTGATGTATACCGAAAGGGGTGCCCAGGTAGGGCACCAGTCGCGGGCCCGAGGTCGGGTCGTGACAGGTTGCAACAGAGAAAAGGAAACAAGAACCATAATTGAGATTAAGGACACCCGAATATTTCGCAGAATGAGAAAGGTTTCCAGTTATTGGAAGATAAGTTGACTCGACTACAGTTCTAACTCCTCCTGAAAGACTAGAGGGTTAGGTTATTATGGTAACACGTTGGGTGTTGGGCTAGGTTGTGTGCTGACGCAACCAATAAGGATAGGGCCTATGTATTCCCGATAGTTAGGGAAGCAGGAAAGGAAATTACGCCACTCACGATTTAGAGCTGGCGGCAGTTAAATCATGACTTAAAGATTTGGGGGCATGACGTATATATAGACTTCATGTGGATATTTGTGCAGACCACAAAAGCCTCCGGTATATCTGCAGACTGAGGCAGTAGAATTTGCGACAGCGACGGTGGTTAGAGTTATTCAAGGATTGTGATATCGATATCCTATACCACCCAGGGAAAGCCAAGATAGTTAAAGATACTCTTAGTCGCAGATCTAAGGGTAGTATGCCAGATGGGCAACCAGATAGACTGGACGTGGTCCGTTAGATTCTTCAGTTACCGAGCCTAGGGGTTCGATTATTTGTTTCCAAGGTTAATAAAGTTTAGATCCGAGAGGTTGCCGAGTCTTCCATCGTTGAGGAGGTAAAGAAGAGACAGTATGAGGATCCAGTTATGATACGGTATCGAGATACGGCTCTCCGAGAAGAGAAGAGCCTGTTTGAGTAGCACCAAATGAGGTGCTGTGATATGAGGATAGATTGTGTGTACCCGGTGCTGCAGGACTAGTCAGCAGGTTTAGGGGAGGCATGCAGTTCTTATTGCTCAAATTGTTCGGGGTCGACTAAGTTGTGTCGTGACCTCAGGTGTATGTATGGGTAAGATGTCCGGAAAAGGGACGTAGCAGAGTTGTTGCTTAATATCCGAATTAGTAGCAGGTCATGGTTGAACACCAGAAGCCCAGTGGGCTATTACAGGCGATTTAGACCCCGACTTAGACATGGGAGGTAATTAAAATGGATCTTGTTACAGGGTGGCATCGTACTCAGAGGAAGTGCGACTCCCTGGGGTCATGGTAAATAGGCTGACGAAACCAGCCGTGTTCTTCCGGTTAGGACCACTTGTTCGGCTGAGGTTCATGCTAGCTTTTATAGCAGGGGGATTGTGAGACTGCACGGGGTTCCTACGTTTATGATGTCAGACAGATGAGCTCGATTATAGATAACTTCTGGAGGTTTTTCAGAAGGGTTTTAGGAACACAGGTAAGTCTCAGTGTTGCATTACACCCTCGGGCCAAGCGGACGAGCGAGCGTACTATCCAGGCATTTGAGGATAGGTTGCGGGCCTGTGTTCTTGATTTCAGAAATAGCCGGGAGGGTTAATTTCCTCTTGTTGTGTTACGTACGATAACATATACCCTTCCATTATTCAGATGGCCCTGTATGAGGCCTTGTATGTAAGAAAGTGTAGATCGCCGGTTGGATGGTTCGACATAGGCGAGGTTCAGTTATTTGGTCCAGACTTGATTCAGCGGGATGTGGATAAGGCGAAGCTTATCCGGGAAAGATTATTAGTAAGCTTAGAGTCAGCAGAAGCTTTATGCAGATAACCGACGTTGACACATGGGGTTCAGCTTGACATTTTAGTATGATTATTGTTATGTGGCCTCGTGTGGTATTATTGGTATGTAGGGGTTGTAAAAGAAGATTATGTCGCTATTTTTAACTTTGACTCCCAAAAGAACATTCGGGGACGAATGTTTCTAAGGGGGGAAGAATGTTACACCCCGGAATTTCAGGATATGTTTATAAGAACGTACGTAAGAACTCAACAATGTTAAGGTTTGAGACGAGTAAAAATTTATCGGAATTATGGAATTGTCGGAAAACAAAATATTGCGACGAACGGGAGGGCGACACGTGTCACCCCCCAACTTGGTCTTGGACGAAAATACATGGATAGGATGGTCATTTGACCATAATTTAAATGACCAAGTCTTGCTAAGACAAAGAGCTTGACATTGTTGACTTGTCAAAGGGCCACTTGGCTTGATCCTTGTGAAATGCATCCAAGCCACCCATTTGTTTTAATCTTAACCCTTCCTTGTGTTATATAAGCTTACTAGTAGCAAGACAAGGCTTCCATACTTAGAGAAAAATTCAAGAATTGTGTTCTTCACTAATGTAGCTCTCGACTTTAGCTAAGGGTTTGAAGAGAAAATTTTCAATTGTTGTCCAATAATCTCCCCACTTTAAACCAAGGTACCTAAGGGTATTGTAAGTGTATCTCAATAGAAAGATCCCAGAAAAATGGCGTTTTCGTATTAGTCGCAAGGCGGAAAGTTAAGGAGTTCTTCAACTTTGAAGTTGGAACTTGAAGATAAGTTCTTCATAAGCTTCTAAGGGTTGCTTGGAGTGGATTGGAACGTCGAAAGGAGGAGCTAAAGTTGCTAAGGATCGACTTGTGATCTTGGATCATATTTGGGCTAATTGAGGTATAACCTTCATTTTACTTTTGTAATTGAAGATTTCATGTTATGATAAGTTATAAGTGATCATGTGATATGTGTTAAGAAGTTTGATAAGTGTTATGGAAATTTGGAAGCTCAAATCCGAAAATGACATGTTGAGTCATTTGAAATTGAATTACAATTTGGTCGTTAACTAGAATCGTCGCATGTTATCTACTTGAAGATTGTAGTTATTATAATCAATTGCGGCCTTATAACATGTTATACTAAACAACTTGGATTGAAAAGAAATTGGAAGAAGAATTGGTATTGTTGCCCTAATTGCCGAATTGACATTGTAGTTTAGACTAGTTGTTATATATTGTGGGGCGGAATTTTACATGTCTTGATTAAGCGTGTAATCCCCTATTGTTAACTACTTTGTTGAGCCTTAAATGTGGCGTGTTTGGTTATTGAATTCGGCCTTGAAAAAGGTGGCAAAGTATGTAGAAACAAAGGAAGTGCTGTCCGATTTTCCGTAGAATTTAGTGACTTTGCACTTGGAATATTCTACGTTTGAAGTAAGAAGTTAATAGACGTATTATGGTCATTATAGGTTGACATACTACATACGGCGAATTGGACTTAGCAAGTGGATTAAACCGAAGAGGTATGTGGAACTTTCTTATCTCTTGAGCATGAATAAGTTTAAATGTATAGTACGGTAGACGTACAAGATTTTGACAATCTAGGTCCATTTGATATCCTTGGCTTATTTTAAGAATGTCCAAGTTGATTGAGTTAGGGAATTAACTCACTTGTTTAAATATTAAGGATATCTTGGTTTTCAAAAGTTAAGAGACTTTAAGTATGTTGAAAGTATTATTGATACTTATTTTGTTGGAAAGTTTAAGGCTCTTGGTTATAAAGAAGTATGTAAGTTGTTAATGTATAAAGCTAGTATAACGGCTTTATGGGAAGTTGGTTATAATAGCTTTATGGAAAGTTAAAAAGAGTGGTTTACTCTAAGTAATTTAAGTATGTTAAATGACTTGAAATAACGAAAGGCAAATTGATTTAAAGGCATCAATTGCTTAAGGTTTTAAAAGAAAGAAGTCATTTGATTTAGAAGCCCGAAAATGTATTTTCTAAAAAGGTATTGTGACTTGTCTTAAAATGTAGTTATGACTTGATGCTACGGTTATTAGTATCTTGGAAGTTTTATATGAAAGTGAGTCATTTTAAAAGAATAGAAGTACGTATACTTTGGGTTAAACTCCCGGATTTATAATGACATGTTAGTACCTTAAGTAAACTAAAATGAGAGTGTATATGAATAAGACTAATAAGAGGTTAGGGGGATTTCTTAACTTGCTTATTTATCGTATGATAAGCCGGTAGTGCTTATGTTATGTATGATAAGCCGGTTGGGCTTATGTTATGTATGATGGTCGTTTGAGCTAGAGTAAGAGTATAACTGAGGGGCAAGCCCCAAGATCGTTATACCACCTTCTCCAGGGTAAGAGTATGAATGAGGGGCAAGCCCCAATATCGTCATACCACCTTCTTCAGGGTAAGAGTATAAATGAGGGGTGAATCCCCAAGATCGTTATACCACATTAAGTGGATTTGCTACCCACGACGAGGAATACCTCATGCGAGTCTTATGGGCTTACGCGGGTGAAATAGTCCCGTGCGGTAGTCTGACCTATGCGAGGAATACCTCATGCGGGTCCACACGACCTATGCGGTGAAATAGTCCCGAGTAGGATTGCTTAATGATCTTTGCGGGCGGGTGGTCCCGCTTTGATCGCGAGCTTCTGTTTTTATGTTGTAAGTATACTTTTGATTACTCTCATTATTAGTAAGGCCGTAATCGTGAATTGAGTTATCATACCTGTCTCCAGTTTTATTATAGACTTATGATTTCATTACAGTACTTTCAGTTTCACATATTTGGTACATGTTGTACTGACCTCCTTCGGGGGGCTGCGTTCATGTCGCAGGTAGAGTACAAGTTGTTGATCCTCGCTCTTAGGATCCTTTGTTCACCGTTGAGAAGCTCCTTTATTCCGGAGGCTTATCCCTGGTATTGTCGGTTGTTGTACATTCAGGGGTATGGCGGGGCCCTGTCCCACCAGAGTTGTTATTCTTAGAGGTCTGTAGTCACATTGTGGTTTGGGTTGTAAAGAAAAAAAAATGTACTGTTTTATTTGTATAGTTTACGGAAGGTGGCCTTATCAGCTAGCCTATTGTTATTTTATGTTTAAGCATTTTATCAGTTGTATATGTTCCGCTGCTATTCTCTGATGTATACCGAAAGGGGTGCCCAGGTAGGGCACCAGTCGCGGGCCCGGGGTCGGGTCGTGACAACAACCTGGAGTTTGATTCATTGGCCAGGTATGCGAACACTATTGTGGCTGACATGGCGGACAGAGTTCACCGCTATGTGATGGGGCTAGACCGTTATATGATTCTGCGTACAGGAGTGGCTCTTCACCCGGTATGGATATTACGAGATGCGAGCTTATGCGCGGGGATAGAAGCGAGAGAGAGATCGATCGGACTAGGCCAGCCAGAGGCTGTGACAACGAGGTTTTAAAGAAATTTTTGAGGCGGACAGCCTCGGCGCGAACTAAGTCCACATTTCAGTGGCGCGAGTGCCCTTCCGATTTTACGGTAGGAGGTTTGATCGGTCGGGTTATTCAGGGGCAGGTCAGTGCTCCAGGGCTTCGGGTTCCCAGAGGAACCGGGGTCCCAGTCAGATGAGGCCACCTTTACCTCGGTGTGGTCGGTGTAGTAGATCCCATCGTGGGGAGTGTCGTATTCCTCCAGGAGCTTGTTACTCTTGTGGCCAGTAGGGCCATTTGAAGAGAGATTGTCCGACCAGCGGCAACATGGGTGGTATGGTTCAGCCGACAAGGTCAATTGTCGGGTCTTCTTCTTCTTTTGTGGTTATGCGCCCCGGAGGGCAGGGTGTTCACGGACCGGCAGGCCATGGCAGAGGTTGTGGTGGAGGTCCTAGTTCTAGCGGTCCACAGAACCGCATATATTTCTTAGCCAGCCGGCAAGACCAGGAGGCTTCCCCGGATGTCGTCACAGGTACATTATTGATTTCATGCTGTGACGTTTATGCTTTGTTAGATCCAGGTTCTACCTTGTCCTATGTGTCCCCTCTTATTGCTGGTAGAATAGGGATAGAGCCGACGTCGATAGAACCTTTTGAAGTAGCTATGCCAGTGGGTGATTCGGTGTTAGCTGAGCGGGTGTACAGAGATTACGCGGTGTTTATATACAGTCGTCAGACCCTAGCGGACTTGATAGAGTTGGAGATGACAGATTTTGACGTCATTATGGGTATGGACTGGTTGGCTTCTTGTTATGCCAACGTTGACTGTAGAGACAGGTTGGTCCGATTCCAGTTTCCTGATGAGCCAATTATCGAGTGGAAGGGCAATACAACGTCGCCGAGGGGTAGGTTTATTTCTTACCTTAAGGCTAGGAAGATGGTACAGAAAGGGTACATCTATCATCTGGTTCGGGTATTCGATACAGAGGTTGAGGTGCCAGTTCTTCAGTCAATCCCGGTGGTTAGAGAGTTTCCGGATGTATTCCCAGATGATCTCCCAGGTATTCCTCCCGAGAGGGAGATATAGTTCTGTATTGACACGTTGCCAGACACTCGACCTATATCTATTCCATCATATAGGATGGCACCTGCTGAGTTGAGGGAGTTGAAGGACCAGTTGAAAGATTTGCTGGAAAAAGGCTTTATTAGGCCTAGTAATTCTCCATGGGGAGCGCCAGTTTTGTTTGTAAAGAAGAAGGATAGGACGCTGCGTATATGTGTTGACTACAGGCAGCTGAATAAAGTAACCATCAAGAATAGATACCCCCTCCCCAGGATTGATTTGTTTGAACAGTTGCAGGGTGCGAGGTGTTTCTCCAAGATAGACCTGCGATCTGGTTATCATCAGGTGCGAGTAAGAGAGGCATATATCCCAAAGATTGCATTCAGGACACGGTATGGGCACTATGAGTTGAGGGTGATGTCTTTCAGTTTGACCAACGCTCCAGCGGTATTTATGGATTTGATGAACCGGGTGTTCAAGCCATTTTTGGATACGTTTGTTATAGTGTTCATCGATGACATCCTGGTCTATTCGCGCACAGAGCAGGAGCATGTAGATCACTTGAGGACGGTACTTGGGGTCCTCCGGAGCCGGCAGTTGTTCGCCAAGTTCTCCAAGTGTGAGTTTTGGTTGGCCTAAGTGGCATTCTTGGGGCACATTATTGGGGCTGACGGTGTTCAGGTTGATACGACAAAGATTGAGGCGGTCAAGTCTTGGCCGAGACCTACTACTCCGACGGAGGTGCGCAACTTCTTGGGGCTGGCAGGTTATTATCGTAGGTTTGTGGAGCAGTTTGCTTCGATATCAGCACCATTGACTAGGCTGACTCGTAAGAACGGCTAAGTTCCGATCAGACGAAGCTTGTGAAGGGATTCGATTCTGAAGGAAAAGTTGAGGATGGCTCTAGTTATTACTCTTCCCGAGGGGTTAGAGGGCTATGTGATTTATTGTGATGCCTCGGGTATCGGGCTAGGGTGCGTATTTGTCACGACCCGACCCTCGGTCACGACTGGTGCCCTACCTGAGCACCCCGTTCAGGTATACATCAGAGAATAGCAGCGGAACATACACAACATAAACACATGTGTATGATAAAGCGTCGGTGCTAGCCGATAAGGCGCGCTTCGATATATAACAAAAATCAAAAGTACAACTGTACAACATCAGTTCTTACGGCCCAACCACAAATGTGAATACAGACCTCTAGGAATAATAACTGTGGCGGGACAGGGCCCCGCCATACCCCTGAATGTACCCAAAATCTACAACACCAGGGAAAAGACTGTACCCAAAAGAGACAAGCCTCCGGATAAATGGAGCTTCTGTCGTCAGATAAGTGATCCTAAGAATGTGGATCCGCCACCTGCTTACCCTTTCCTGCGGCATGAACGCAGCCCCCGAGGACGGGGGTCAGTACACAATATGTACCAAGTATGTAAAACTGGAAAAATACTGTAATTACATCACAAGTCTAAATCAAAGCCGGAGACATGTATGATAATCAAATTACAGTACCCTGTGCCTTACTAACCATGAGAGTAAAGATAGGTATATACTTACAACGAAAAATAAGATTGGAATCCTACTCCTGGGACTATTTCACCCGCATAGGTCCAGTCCTTGCGGGGAATACCTCATGCGGGCCATTGGAGTGGCCTATGCGGAGCTGCGGGAAGTTCCAGGGCTAGACGCGCACATTAGATATTGCGGGCGAGTGGCCAGCTTTGATCATGTGGCCAGTGCAAGCAGATCTCATAATCTGATTTATGACCCTGTTTGTACTGTGGGTTTTAGTAGTCGGCTATGCCTTCGTACTTACCCTGTACTGTTTTTATTTGGACACAGGTGGGACCTGGTGTTCATGTGTATTCCTTGGTGCTTTTATATCATAGACTGCCGGCAGTGAGGAAGGTATTCCACGGGAATGATTGATGTTGTGGGCGTGAGACCCATTGGTTATATTTGAGTGATGACTTTGAGGGCGTGAGTCCCTGACTTGACATGACTGCTTATTTATTGTGAACTGTAGTGTGGTGAGCATACATGTCTCCCGCTTTATATAGACTACTATGATTTCATTTACGTATTTTCGTTTCACATACTTGGTACTGTTATCTTGACCTCCCGGAAGTGCGTTCATGCCGCAGGTTGAGGTACACCAATCGTTGATGTTATACCCCGTATTTTCCAGAGTATGTACGTGAGGACGTACGTAGAAAAGTTTGAACTTGAAGTAGACTTGGCCGAAATATTTTTGTGCACAACACCTGATTAGAATCGTTTTTCGACGAAACGTTTTACACAACTTGCGAAGGGAAAATTCCGGCTATGTCATTTAGTATTTTTGCGGATTTTTCCGAGAGATGAAACATTTTGGACCAACGGGAGGGTGACATGTGTCACCCTCACATTGGGCGTTACTTTGGGCGGTTTGCACGAAAAGGAGTCAAAGGGGTTGGTAGAATATTTTGTGATATTTGTGTGGTAGATGGATAAGGTACATGTCACGACCCGAACCCGGGCCCGTGACTGGTGCCTTACCCGGGCACCCCAGTAGTCATACATCAGAGAAATCAGCGGAATATAAAGACAATACATGACACCAATGTAATAAGACAGTGAAATAAGAAGACAGGCTAACCAAAAAAATGGTTACCTTCAGTATATATATGAATAACAATTTGAACAGTTACATCCCATAAACAAACTCTGCCCACAACAGTACTACAGACCTCTAAGAGTGACATGACAACAATGGCGGGACAGGGCCGCGCCATACCCCTGAATGTAAGCACCTACTACGATAGGGGACTATAACACTGATAAGCCTCCGGAGAAACGGAGCTTCCCAAACGCTGAACTGTGACCACGAGCCGGGATCAACGGCGGTGTACCTCAACTGCGGCATGAACGCGGCCGAAGGAGGTCGATAACAGTACCAAGTATGTGGCGAAAATCGTAAATGAAATCATAGTAGTCTATATAAAGCGGGAGACATGTATGATAACCAAACTACAATTCACGATAAATAAGCGATCGTATGTCAAGTCGTGGACTCACACGCAAAGTCATCACTCAAATATAACAATGGGTCTCACGCCCACAACATCAATCATGCGTGGAATACCTTCCTGCCGGCGATCATGATAAAAAGCACCAAGGAATACATGAACACGGGTCCCACTGTGGTCATCACAAACCGTGCGGGGTAAGTACGAAGGCATAGCCGACTACTAAAACCGCAGTACAAACAAGGTCATAAAGCGTATCATGAGATCTGTCTGCCGTCACATGATCAAAGCCGCCACGCCCGCCGATATCTAATGTGCGCGTCAGCCTCGAACTTCCGCGACTCGCATAAGCCACTCCGATGGCCCGCATGAGGTATTCCCGCATCGAGGGTAGCTACTCCCGCAAAGTCTGGACTCGCGATCCGCGTAGCCACATAGACCGCATGACCATAAAGGCCGCGCTAACACGGAACTCTCGTAGCTCGCATGGGTCACTGCACCGCGTAGGTATTCTCGAATCATAGGTCACACAGACCGCTTTGAGTCTACCCGCGTCGGAGGCGCAACCCGGAATCATGAGTGATATGATACTAACATAACGACTTATCGTTAAACAACATAAGCCTGACAAGGGAAACCCCTTTACACAAACATCACAAGATACTAACACACGTAGCATCCTAACATGTTTACTTTATCAAATCAACAATAAGTATTACAAGACTATCACAAACCAACACAATCAAGTTATTCACACAAGGTACTTTCTGCTTTATGTTAACAAGTTCGGGTTTTTATCCCCAAAGTAATTCATACATTAACTCTTTTAAAAGATCCGTTTCTTTCACAAAAGTCACACAATACCCGTAGTATAAAAATAGAGTGACTATATTTTTAAGTAAACCCAAACACTTCCTTTTGTAAAATCAAGTAACCACATTATTTTCCAAACGTTCAAGTTTGCCTAATTTCAAATGCTCAAGTTTCTCATTTTCGAAAGGTTTCGTAGTTCATAGTTTTAATCACTTAATGATATAATTCTCCTTTAAAACGATTTGAGAAACATATGCCTTATATGTGAGTAGGTTATTCTTATTTATAACAATCTTACAACAGCAGCCATGATCTAGGAAATGTAATATCATTTTGTCTCATCTTAGCTTCTATGCAGATGGAGGTTTCTACTGGTTTTAATAGTACATTAATTAGTCGAGACATTTCCACTTTATTAATCTTTGTAGTGGTTTGTTCGATACTTATTCTGATTTCCGGAATCAGTAAAACATTATTCTTTTAAAAACCAAGTACTCATTACTCGCGAATGAGGTTTTACAATATTTTAACAAAATGTTAATTACCCAGTCAAACAAGTTAAGTCTCTTATCTTCTACAATCAATAAATCATTCTTTTACCTACATAGAGTCGTTATAACTAACTTCCCATAAAGCTATTATAACACCCTATGTTTTAAACCAACCAAACTCATTTAACACATGTACGTCTACCGTACTACATAGTTTACAAAACATCATGCTAGAAAGGATAGGAAGAGGTTCACATACCTCGCGACGATTATCGACAATTAGCAATACGCTCCACAGTACTGTAACTCTGCTAGCCTTCTCCACTCTTTAAGTAGAATACGCTACTCGTAGTACTTCCACCTATATAGGCCTGGCGTCTATTAACATCTAAACGAGCGGTTCCATATTCTAGAAATTTGTGGCACCTCCCACATGGCCGCGTAAATCTCCTCTCTATCGAGGCCGCCATCGTGCCAACCAGGGGTTTTATACTAGCGGACGTGCGTGTACAATTCTACTTCACAAGAATGCTTACACAAGTAATATACTGATTCGATTCTCTTTCTTTAAATTCAGGCTTAAGTCAAAAGACATTGCCGCAAAACTATGTTCAATTCTATATATAGTATACTTCAACTATATATTCCTACAACATGTAATTTCCAATTACAATAGAAGAAGAGTATTTACCTCGATAAGCCCAAAATTATCCAAGTTTAAATGTCGATCCTGAGCAAGGTTTAGCTCCTACTCCGTGCGCTCCAACCCGCTCCAAACAACCCTTAGAAGTTCTACGCAACTTCTACTATATACTTCAACTCGCTATGAAGATTTCCTTAGGGTTCCGGTTTGAGACCAAAAGGACAAAAGGTAGTATTTCCGGGCTCTACGTGAAGAGGTAACTTTGGAATATTACAAGGTATACGGCTAAGGTATTTGGGTATAGTAACAATACTTTGGAGAGTATTTCTACCAAGAGGGGGGGGTATTTATACGAGACAACACCACAAGGGGGGGTGTATACCCCTCGGCCAACCCCACTAGGGGGGTACTCTCGGCCAAGGGGGGGAGGGACTCTCGGCTAAAGCCTCACAAGGGGGAAGGGGACGAGAACTAGCAAGAGGGAGAGGGAGGGATTTTAGACTTAGGAAATTATTTTGGATGAAGAAGTCTTCAAAGGGGGAGGGTATTTATAGGCCAAGCAAAGGCCAACCAATGGCCAAGATCTAGCCAAGTGCTATGCAAGTGTAGGGCCAAGATATGCCCAAGTGCCCCCCTAGTCCCTACTCCTTAAAACCCTCACAAATATCTTGCCCACTTGACACCCCAATCGTCCAAGCTATTACCGCTGACACTCCACCAACTCAGGGTGACAAGTGTCGCCTCTCGTTGGTCCAAAATGTTTCGTCTCCGGAAAAATCCGCAAAAATTAAAATGACATAGCCGAATTTTCCGCCGCAAGTCTTGTAAAACGTTTCGTCGAAAAACGACTCTAACCGGGTGTTGTGCACAAAAATTATTCAGCCAAGCCAACTTTAAAGTTCAAATTTTACTACGTACGTCCTTACGTACATACTCTGGAAATACGGGGTATAACATTCTCCCCTCCTTAGAAACATTCGTCCCGAATGTTCCTTCTAAGTCTCAAAACAAAACGTGCGCCAGTATAGTCTTCACTAATATACTTACGAGAACAATCCTGCCACACCTGGCCACAAAAAACCTGCGCAAATACTTACATCCATGTCTACGAGGAAACACCTCTAACATCACCACAAACCCTTACCCGAGGTCTAAAAACATACTTCCTTCGCACCTTCTCCTTACAAAAGAAATGATCACATCTGCTCGCCATACATGCTCGCTTCTTCCCTTACGTGTCGTACCCTTCTTGTACTCTCGAACTCTTCCTCATAACTTACCACATTTCTGTTACTGCTTCAGTTTCCAAAACTCGTCACACCCTATTCGGGGTGGCACCTTCAAGAAGACCGACCGTCAACCTGAACTCTAAGCGTCGTCGCCGATTATCCGCACGATTTCTCTAAGCTGCCAAAACCTCTTCTAGACAAGCTTCATCCTATCCACAGTCTGCTGGAACAAGCCTGAACCCACTATCTGAACCTTGCCAACATCGAACCAATCGACCGGCAACTTACACTTCCGCCCCTACCAGGCTTCATAAGGCAACATCCGAACACTGAAATGGTAGCTTAAACACTCCCTCCACAGGAGACAACAATCCTCACAACTACCCCTGAAATCCAAACACCGGCCGAGGCGAATGCGGTCGAGACTACGCGAGTTCTTAACCTGCTCGATAAAACTTCGAGCGAAAATAAATGTAACACTGGCTCCAGCACGACATAAGGTGAAAGCAGGCACCTCGTGCAACCTTCCGAAATAATCATCCCATGACTTACTCACGAGTACACGGTCTTTACTAGAAGAAAAGACGGGCTGACCTCCTCGGCCCGACTACTGGTCGAATGCATCCACGACTCGTACGCTGGTTAACGAAACATGGGCCTAACACCCTCGTGACCCTACCACAAGGCGGGACCATCACCAACTGACCCCACCACCATACAGGCCGCGGGTTGACCCGCAGCGTAAACTTCAACCCAACGACAGCGTCTGAAACACTAGCTCCCGATCCGGAACAATTTCACTAATCACGTTACGAAAACCTAGCGGTCTTCTTAGCTCAACTACCCTCTTTCAATCCACACTACTCAGGGACTTATCCCACAAGCATAGCTCACGTGCACTATGCACTCCGATAAGGGTCAAACACAAATGAAATCTTTTACTCAAGATTGCCTCGCCTCTAAGGTCTCCACGTATAAAGCTCTAAGGCTTACACTTTTCCTATCCCCCAATCTTACCCTTATTACTAACCATGATTTCTAACCACAATTTACACAATGCTATCTGAATATAACACCTAAGATATACTCACCTTAACACACATCTGGATCTCAGAGGGTTAAGGATATACTGCATCTCTTCGCTCACTCCTTAGTCGTTCTAATCAAACCTGCCCCGTAGGGCGCATAGCTAGGGAAGATGACGAACTACCCACCGATACTGAAGGCTAAGTCCTCCTACTAGGACACTCTTTCGACATCAGATCCTGAAGGTCGTAGGTACAACAAGTACCAACTAAAAGACGTCATTCCCCGGGATGACATCGCATGTGTGAATCGAGGAAAAACTGAATCGGCCGTTTGGAACTACGTGTAGGCGTGAACGGAACTCGGAGTTCGACCAACTCTGCGTACCCGAACGCCACGAACCTGTGGAGGACCTCTGCATGGTGGATGTGCATATTTAATCTCTTTGGTGAGGCGATTCGCCTCGAAAGTTATCAAAGGACCTGCTTACGGCCTCTTCCTCGTCCTTTGTTAACTCGTCGATCTCTACGTTTCGGCTGCTGCGCAAGCGATACGAGGCCATGCTCAAGCCTAACTGAAGAATTACTCTTGTGCATCCCTCTTTTAGATAGTCATCAAGACTCGCGGTACATCGGTATATTCTCTGGTAGCCAAATCCATAGTTAGTAACAGGGTCGCCTCTTTGCAATCTATATTCCCTGTTCCGTCATTGATGCGAAGGTTCAAATATCATGGTCGCGATGAGCGCTGCTGCGCTGTGCTAAACTCTGCTGGGGCTGGTGACGTAGCATAACTCCCCGAATGAAATACCACCCCAGGTGATGATTGGGCATGTGCCCTCGTAACCCTCTGAACTCTACTCGCATCTCGCCATTGCGCGCGCCTCTGGGCCCGGGTTTGCCCTACGCGGAGGCATAACGGTAAGGGAAAGAAATACGTTAGAGGGTCCAACTTACAACACAACTCTAAGGCACGATCTCTGAGTGAGAAGAAATAGGAACCAATCCTAACTATCCTATAGCCTCCTGATTATTGGTGTGGTGCACAACGCGATAATCAAGACTCTTGGATACGATGCGTAGACACTTTCCGAGGATTAAGCGCTCGATACCACTTTTGTCACGACCGAACGGGCGTGGCGGTGCCTTACGGGCACCCGGTAGTCATACATCGGAGAAATCAGCGGAATATAAAGACAATACATGACACGATGTAATAAGGCGGTGAAATAAGAAGGCAGGCTAACCAAAAAATGGTTACCTTGGTATATATATGAATAACAATTTGAGCGATTTACATCCCATAAACAAACTGCGCACAACTACAGGACCTCACAGAGTGACATGACAACAATGGCGGGACGGGCGCGCCATACCACGAATGTAGCACCTACTACGATAGGACTATAACACCGATAAGCCTCGGAGAAGCGGAGCTTCCCAAACGCAATTGTGACCACGAGAGCTAGGATCAACGGCGGTGTACCTCAACTGCGGCATGAACGCGGCCCAGGAGAGGTCGATCTAACAGTACCAAGTATGTGGCGAAAATCGTAAATGAAATCATAGAAGTCTATATAAAGCAGGAGTCATGTATGATAACAAAACTACAGTTCACAATAAATAATCAGTCATGTAAGTCAGGGACTCACGCCCTCAGAGTCATCACTCAAATATAACAATGGGTCTCACGCCCACAACATCAATCATGCGTGGAATACCTTCCTCATGTGGCGATCTATGATATAAAAGCACGAAGGAATACATGAACACGAGTCCCACTGTGTCATCACAAACCGTCGGGGTAAATGCGAAGGCATAGCCGACTACTAAAACCCACAGTACAAACAAGGTCATAAAGCGTATCATGAGATCTGTCTGACCGTCGCATGATCAAAGCCGGCCACTCGCGCGATATCTAATGTGCGCGTCTAGCCACAGAACTTCCGCGACTCCGCATAAGCCTCTCGATGGCCCGCGTGAGGTATTCCCGCGTCGGTAGCTACTCCGGCAACGTCTGGTGGCGATCCGCGTGGCCACATAGACCGCATGACCATAAAGGCCGCGCTAACACCGGAACTCGTAGCTCGCATGGGTCACGCGAGACCCGCGTAGGTATTCTCGAATCATAGGTCACGGACCACTTTGATTCTACCGCGTCGGAGGCGGCAACCGGAATCATGAGTGATATGATACTAACATAACAGCTTATCGTTAAACAACATAAGCACAACAAGGGAAACCCCTTTACACAAACATCACAAGATACTAACACACGTAGCATCCTAACATGTTTACTTTATCAAATCAACAAGAAGTATTACAAGACTATCACAAACCAACACAATCAAGTTATTCACACAAGGTACTTTCTGTTTTATGTTAACAAGTTCGGGTTTTTATCCCCAAAGTAATTCATACATTAACTCTTTTAAAAGATCCGTTTCTTTCACAAAAGTCACTGATACGTAGTATAAAAATAGAGTGACTATATTTTTAAGTAAACCCAAACACTTCCTTTTGTAAAATCAAGTAACCACATTATTTTCCAAACGTTCAAGTTTGCCTAATTTCAAATGCTTACGTTTCTCATTTTCGAAAGGTTTCGTAGTTCATAGTTTTAATCACTTAATGATATAATTCTCCTTTAAAACGATTTGAGAAACATATGCCTTATATGTGAGTAGGTTATTCTTATTTATAACAATCTTACAACAGCAACCATGATCTAGGAAATGTAATATCATTTTGTCATCTTAGCTTACATGCGGATGGAGGTTTCTCTTGGTTTTAATAGTACATTAATTAGTCGACATTTCCCTTTATTAATCTTTGCAGTGGTTTGTTCGATACTTATTACGATTTAGGAATCGATGAAACATTATTCTTTTAAAACCAAGTACTCATTACTCGCGAATGAGGTTTTACAACATTTTTAACAAAATGTTAACTACGATCAAACAAGTTAAGTCTCTTATCTTCTGATCAATAAACCATTCTTTTACCTACATAGAGTCGTTATAACTAACTTCCCATAAAGCTATTATAACACCCTATGTTTTAAACCAACCAAACTCATTTAACACGTATGCGTCTCACCGTCTACATAGTTTACAAAACATCATGCTAGAAAGGATAGGAAGAGGTTCACATACCTCGCGACGATTATCGACAATTAGCAATACGCTCCACAGTACTGTAACTCTGCTAGCCTTCTCCACTCTTTAAGTAGAATACGCTACTCGTAGTACTTCCACCTATATAGGCCACAACGTCTATTAACATCTAAGCGAGCGGCTCCATATTCTACGAAATTTGTGGCACCTCTCCCACACATGGCCGTAAATCTCCTCTCTATCGAGTACGCCATCGAGCCAACCGGGGTTTATCGTCTAGCGGGACGTATACAATTCTACTTCACGATAATGCTTACACAAGTCTCATGTCTGATCTATGTAATTACAGTTCGATTCTCTTTCTTTAAATTGGGCTTAAGTCAAAAGACATTGCCGCAAAACTATGTTCAATTCTATATATAGTATACTTCAACTATATATTCCTACAACATGTAATTTCCAATTACAATAGAAGGACAGTAGTATTTACCTCTATAAGCCCAAAATTATCCAAGTTTAAATGTCGATCCTGATCAAGGTTTAGCTCCTACTCCGTGTGCTCCAACCCGCTCCAAACAACCCTTAGATGTTCTACGCAACTTCTACTATATACTTCAACTCGCTATGAAGATTTCCATAGGGTTCCGGTTTGAGACCAAAATGACAAAAGGTAGTATTTTCGGGCTCTACGTGAAGAGGTAACTTTGGAATACTACAAGGTATACGGCTAAGGTATTTGGGTATAGTAACAATACTTTGGAGAGTATTTCTACCAAGAGGGGGGGTATTTATACGAGACAACACCACAAGGGGGTGTATACCCTCGGCCAACCCCACTATGGGGGTACTCGGCGAGGGGAGGGACTCTCGGCTAAAGCCTCATGAGGGAGGGGCGAGAACTAGCAAGAGGGAGAGGGAGGGATTTTAGACTTAGAAAATTATTTTGGATGAATAAGTCTTCAAAGGGGGAGGGTATTTATAGGCCAAGCAAAGGCCAACCAATGGCCAAGATCTAGCCAAGTGCTATGCAAGTGTAGGGCCAAGATATGCCCAAGTGCCCCCCTAGTCCCTACTCCTTAAAACCCTCACAAATATCTTGCCCACTTGACACCCCAATCGTCCAAGCTATTACCGCCCCACACTCCACCAACTTGAGGGTGACAAGTGTCGCCCTCGCGTTGGTCCAAAATGTTTCGTCTCCCGGAAAAATCCGCAAAAAATTAAAATGACATAGCCGTAATTTTCCCTTCGCAAGTCTTGTAAAACGTTTCGTCGAAAAACGACTCTAACCGGGTGTTGTGCACAAAAATTATTCGGCCAAGCCAACTTTAAAGTTCAAATTTTACTACGTACGTCCTTACGTACAAACTCTGGAAATACGGGGTATAACAGTACACATGGGTGAATCTTGACCCTACACTTGCCTTGCACTTGGCATGATCTTGGCCATTGGTTGGCCATGGCTTGACCTATAAATACCCCCCTTTGTGAAGACTTCTTCATCCTAAAATCTTTCTAAGTCTTGAAAGCCCTCTCTTCCCCCCCCCCCCCTTAGTGTAGTGTTCTCGTCCAAGAACACACCCCTCCCCCTTGTGAGGCCCTTGGCGAGAGTCCTCCTCTTGGCGAGAGTTTCCCTCCTAGTGGGGTTGGCCGAGGGGTACACACCCCCCCTTGTGGTGTTGTCTCGTATAAATACCCCTCCTCTTGGTAGAAATACTCTCCAAGTATTGTTACTATACCCAAATACCTTAACCTTATACCTTGTAGTATTCCAAAGTTACCTCTATACGTAGAGCCCGAAAATACTATTATACTTTCCTTTAGCCACTAAACAAAACCCTACGGGAAAACCTTCATAGTGGGTTGAAGTGTTAAGTAGAAGTTGCGTAGAACTTCTAAGGGTTGTTTGGAGCGGGTTGGAGCGCACGGAGTAGGAGCTAAACCTTGCTCAGGATCGACATTTAAACTTGGATAATTTTGGGCTTATCGAGGTAAATACTACTGTCCTTCTATTGTAATTGGAAATTACATGTTGTAGGAATATATAGTTGAAGTATACTATATATAGAATTGAACATAGTTTTGCGGCAATGTATTTTGACTTAAGCCTGAATTTAAAGAAGAGAACTGAACTGTAATTACATAGGACTGTATTACAGTAGACTTGTGTAGCATTACTGTGAAGTAGAATTGTACACGTCGGATTAGGCGTACAACCCCACAGGGAGTTGTTGGCCTGTTAGCAGGCCTCGATAGATGAGGAGATTTCCGCGGTTGCGGGGAGAGTCTGCCAAATTTTACGTAGAATATTCTACGTTGAGATCTAGATGTTAATAGGCGCCTTGTGGCCTCTATAGGTTGAAGTACTACGTATGGCGTGGCGGCAGCTTAGGTGTGGCCGAGCGGTTTGAGGTACTTGGGCGTTTTGCTATTAGTCGATAATCGTCGCGAGGTATGTGAACCTCTTCCTATCTTTTCTAGCATGATATGTGTATAACTATGTAGTGCGGTGAGCGTCATGTGTTAAATGTATTTGATTGGTTTAAAACATAAAGTGTTATAACGGCTTTATGGGAAGTTGGTTATAATGACTTTATGTAAGTAAGAAATGCTTTGTGGTTTTTAAAGATAAGCGATTTGACTTATAAGCATTGGATGTGTGATTATAAGAAAACTTTTTGAAAGAAGATTAACCATTGTTTTTAAAAGCTTAAGATTTATACTAGCTTTATTAGATGTTAGGTATAACGTATAAAGAGAAGTAAAAAGAATGATTTATCGATTTCAGAAGTTAAGAGACTTGATCTTAAAAGATAAGAGACTTGACTTAATTGAATTTTGTTAAAAAGTGTGAAACCTCATTCGTGAGTAATGAATACTTGGTTTTTAAAGGAATAATGTTTTACTGATTTCGGAAATTAGAATAAGTATCGAACAAACCACGTAGCTAATAAAGGAAATGTTATGACTAATGAAGTATTATTAAAACCGGTAGAAACTTCCATCTGCATAGAAGCTAAGATGAGACAAAATGATATTACATTTACTAGATCATGGTCTTTGTAATAAAGTATTATGAACAAGAATAAACTACTCACACATAAGGTATATGTTTCTCAAATTGTTTTAAAGGATTAAAACTTTGAACTACGAAACCTTTCGAAAATGAGAAACTTGAGTAATCGAAATTAGGCAAACTTGAACGTTTGGAAAAGAATGTTGTTACTTGATTTTACAAAGAGAAGTGTTTTGGTTTACTTCAAAGGATAATCACTCTATTTTTATACTACGGGTATTGTGTGACTTTTGTGAAAAGCGGATCTTTTAAAAGAGTTAATGTATGAAGTACTTTGGGGATAAAACCACGATCTTGTTAATCAGATAGTAGAAAGTATCTTGTGCGAATAACTTGATTGTGTTGGTTTGTGATAGCCTTGTAATACTTTCTTGTTGGTTTGATAAGTAAACATGTTAGGATGCTACGTGTGTTAGTATTTTGTGATGTTTGTGTAAAGGGGTTTTCCCTCGATCGCGCTTATGTTGTTTAACTATCAGCCGTTATGTTGGTATTGTACCACTCGCAGCGTATGTTCCGGAGGTTGGCGCCTCCGATGCGGGGTAATACTCAGGAAGTCTGTGTGACTATGATTCGAGGATACCTCATGCGGGTCCCGGGGACCTATGCGGAGCTACGAGAGTTCCAGATTAGTGTGCGGCCTATATGGTCATACGGTCTATGTGGCCATGCGGACTGCGAGTCCAGGCGGATGCCGGGGAGTAGCTACCCTCGATGCGGGGAATACCTCATGCGGGCCATTGGAGTGGCCTATGCGGAGATGCGGGAAGTTCCAGGGCTAGACGCGCACATTAGATACTGCGGGCGAGTGGCCAGCTTTGATCATGTGACGATGCAGATCTCATGATCTGATTTATGACCTGTTTGTCTTGTGGGTTTTAGTAGTCGGCTATGCCTTCGTACTTACCGTCACGGTTTTATGATGACACGGTAGGACACGGTGTTCATGTATTCCTTGGTGCTTTTATATCATAGGCTGGCGGTGAGGAAGGTATTCCACGGGCATGATTGATGTTGTGGCGTGAGACCCGTTGTTATATTTGAGTGATGACTTTGCGGGCGTGAGTCCCGACTTGACATGATCGCTTATTTATTGTGGCGTAGTTTGGTTATCATACATGTCTCTGCTTTATATAGCGATATGATTTCATTCTGATTTTGATTTCACATACTTGGTACTGTTATCGACCTCATTCGGGGGGATGCGTTCATGCCGCAGGTTAAGGTACACCAGTCGTTGATCCTAGCTCTCAGGGTCACAGTTCATCGTTTGGGAAGCTCCGTTTCTCCGGAGGCTTATCAGTGGTATAGTCCCGTGTCGTAGTAGGTGCTTACATTCAGGGGTATGGCGGGGCCCTGTCCCGCCATTGTTGTCATGTCACTCTTAGAAGTGCATGTAATCTTGTTGTGGCGAGTTGTAAGTGGGATGTAGCTGATTCGGTTAAGTTTTCATATATACATGCGAAAGGCAATTTTTCTCGATTATTATTTCATATTTCATGTTATTGTTTTATATTCTGATTTCTCGATGTTGTATCACTAGGGTGCGGGGTAAGGCACGATCCACGGGCCGGGTTGGTCGTGACAAAAGTGGTATCGAGCAGGTTATCCTCGGAAAGTGTCTCTGACCGTATCGAAGAGTCTTGATAATCGGTGTGTTGTGCACCACACCAATGTCGAGAGGCTATAGGATATTTAGGATTGGTTTCCATTCTTCTCACTCGAGATCGTGCTTAGAGTGTTATAAGTTGGACCCTCTAACGTATTTCTTTCCCTTACCGTTATGCCTCGCGTAAAGGCAACCCGAGCCCGGGAGGGCAAAGCGTGAGAGGCTGCGAGTGAAACCTGAGAGGGTTACTAGGGCACAGCCCAATCATCACCAGGGTGGTGTTTCATTCGGGAGTTACGCTCGTCACGGCCCAGCGAGTTTAGCAGCGGCGGCGATGCCTCTGCGACCATGATATATGAACCTTGGTTCCACGGCCAGGGGCGAGAATATAGATTGCAAAGGCGACCACTGTTACTAGCTATGGATTTGGCTGCAGAGTATACCGATGTACGCGAGTCTTGATGACTATCTAAGAGAGGTCGTGCGGGAGTAATTCTTGATTGAAGCTTGAGCATGGCACTGCGTGCGGGCTTATGCGCGGCGAGCCAAGAAAAGTAGAGATCAACGGGTTAACGAGGGCGGCGAAGAGGCGAGCAATGAAGGTCCTTTGGTAACTTTGGAGGCCAATCGCCTCGCGTGATTAGATACGCACATCCACGGTCGAGTGGTCCTCCACAAGGTTGAAGCGTTCGGGAGTAGCGGAGTTGGTCGAGCTCGAGCTTCCGGTTCCGCGATTACGTAGGTTCGGCCAGCGGATTGATTTTCCCCGTGTTCACAGCGGTGTGAGCGTCATCACGGAGTGTCGTCTTTAGTTGGTACTTGTTTTACTGCGGCCGTCGGGCCGTATGTCGAAAGGATGTCCTAGTAGGAGGACTCAACCTTCATGTCGGTGACCGATTCATCATCTTCCCTAGTATCGCCTACGAAGCGAGTTTGATTAGAACGACTTAGGGGAGTGAAGCAGTAGATACAGGTATATCCTTAACCCTCTAGAGATTAGTACGTGTAAGATGAGTATATCTTAAGTATTATGTTCAGATCACATTAGTGTATTGTGATTAGAAATCGTGGTTAGTTAACCAGGAAATATTGGGGGATAAGACAAAGTGTAAGCCTTAGAGTTTTATACGTAGAGACCTTAGAGGCAAGGCCATCTTGGGTAAAAGATTTATATTTTTTACGTTTAACCCTTGTCGGAGTGCATGGGGCACGTGAGCTATGTTGTGGGATAAGTACCTGAGTAGTGTGGAATGAAAGAGGGTAGTTGAGCTAAGAAGACCGCTAGGTTTTCGTAACGTGATTAGTGAGATTGTTCCGGATGGGGGAGCAAGTGTTTTACGCGAGAGTGGGTCGGGTTGAGGCCATGCCGCGGGTCAACCCGCGACCTGTTTTATGGTAAGTCGGTTGTGGTGGTCCCTCCAGGTGGTAGGGTCACGAGGGTGTTAGGCCCAAGTTTAGTTAATCGTCGTACGAGTTCGTAGGTGCGTTCGACCAGTAGTCGGGCCGAGGAGGTCAGCCCGTCTTATCTTTTAGTCAAAACCTTGTACTAGGCAGTAAGTTATGCGAGATGTTATATCAGGAAGGTTGTAAGGCTGCACGAGGTGCCTACCTTCACCTTATGGCAGACAGTGAAGCCCAGGTTCGGCTGTTTCTTTTTCAGGAGGTTTTACGAGCGGGGTTAGGAACGGTGAGTCTCGATGGCGCATTCGCCTCGGGCACTGTGTCACGACCGAACTTGGGCGTGGTCGTGCCTTACGGGCACCCAAGTAGTCATACATCAGAGAAAATCAGCGGAACATAAAAGCAAGACATGAAGCAAGAGATATAATATAAAAACAGGCCAACCAAAACAGTTGCCTTCTGTATATAAATACATAAAACCCGAGCAGTTTAATCCTTTTTACAACCACACGCGGTACTACGGACCTCTAAGATTTACAACAACCGCGGGACATGGCCCCGCCATACCACGAATGTACAAGAACCTACAACTCGGGAACACATACCGAAGAATAAGCCTCGGAGAAACGGAGCTTCCAATACGCTGAGCTGTGATCCATGGCGAGGATCAACTAGGTGTACTCTACTGCGGCATGAACGCGGCTCCCGAAGGAGGTCGATCTAACGGTACCAGTATGTGAAATCGAAAATCTGCGATTAAATCATAACGATCTATATAAAGCGGGAGACATGTATGATAACCAAAATACGAGACGCAACATAAGCGATCAAGTCGAGGACTCACGCCTCAAAGTCATCACTCGATATATAACTATGGGTCTTACGCCCACAACATCAATCATGTTCGCATCGCGCGCATGCCGGAATGCGCCGGTGCGAGCATGTCCATGATGCAACAATAATAACAATGCGCGTAGCCCGTACCGAGTGCGCCGGTGCGGACATGTCCATGTAACATCAACAACAATATATCGGGTAATCAACCACGCGCGGCCACATTCCCGGAAGTGCGCCGGTGCGAGCATGTCCATGTAACATCAACAACAATATATCGGGTAATCAACCTGCGCGTAGCCACGTACGAGTGCGACGGTGCGAGCGTGTCCATGTAACATCAACAACAATATATCGGGTAATCAACCTGCGCGTGGCCACATGCCCGGTGCGCATCGGTGCGGACATGTCCATGTAACAATAATAATGGAAGCATACGTGGAATCTTCCGTCACCGCGATGCGTCGAGTAAGCTCTCAACAAGTCAACCGGCCCTCCATCGAGAGACGCGGTAGTATAGAAACACAATTCTTGCACTACAAAGGCTATCACAACAAACATAGGCGAGTTACACAACAACAAGCATAAGCAAGTTATACACAACTCAACGTACTTCCATTTTATATCAAAGTCCGGGTTTTAACCCTAAAGTACTACGTACGTTAAAATTTCTTTTAAAGAGATCCATTCTTTTTATAAAGGTCACCCGATACCCGTAGTATAAAAATAAAGTGACTCACATTTTTAGGTAAACCAAAACACTTTCCTTTTTCAACAACATTCTTTCCCCTAAAGTTCCAGTTTGCCTAATTTCAATTACTCAGGTCTCTTTATTCTAGAAAAGTTTCATAGTTCATAGTCTTAATCATTTAAGAATATAATTCTCTTTTAAACAATCTGAGAAACATATGCCTTATGTGAGTGTAGATTATTCTTGTTCATAATCAATCTTATTAAGCAGCCATGATCTAGGAAATGTAATATCATTTTGTCTCATCTTAGCTTCTATGCAGATGGAGGTTTCTACTGGTTTTAATAATACTTTATTATTCAATACATTTTCCTTTATTAACGCTGCAGTGGTTTGTCGATACTCATTCTGATTTCCGAAATCAGTAAAACGTTATTCCCTTTTAAAAACCAAGTACTCATTACTCACGAATGAGGTTTCACACAAACATCCATATTAAGTCAAGTCTCTTATCTTTTAAGATTAAGTCTCTTAACTTCTAAAAAATCAGTAAACCATTCTCTTTATCTCTCTTGAGACGTTATACCTAACTTCCCATAAAGCTAGTATAACTCTTATGTTTTCAAAACCAAGTATTACACTTCTTTCAGAAAGGTTTCTTAATCTTTTGAAATACTTCAAGATTCTTATTATTCAGGCTTAAGTCAAAAGACATTGCCGTACAATTACGTTCTGTTAACACACGTACGTCTACCGTACTATATATATTCTTGTAAAATACTTCCAGATTCTTTATTATTCAGGCTTAAGTCAAAAGACATTGCCACACGTACGTCTACCGTACTATATATATATTCTTGTAAAACGTCATGCTCAAGAGTATAGGAAGAATCACATACCTCGCGACGATTATCGACTATAAGCAAAACGCTCCACGGCTATAACCCGGCTAGCCTTGTCCACCTTCCAAGTAGTACATGCTACTCGCAGAACATTCAACCAATAAAGGTTATCAGTCTACTGTAAATACGGTCCTATGTAAGTACAGTTAATCTTCTACTTTAATATTCTTCTGATGCGATTTCAGTTCAAGTCTTTTCTGTAATATCCTTCTATTACAGTTCAATTCTCTTCTATGAATCTCATATTCATTTCAATACTACTACAGTATGTAATTTCCAATTACACTAGAAGGATAGGATTATTTACCTCGGTAAGCCCAAAATTATTCAAGTTTAAAGTCGATCCTGAGCAACGTTAAGCTCCTACTCCGTGCGCTCCAACCCGCTCCAAACAACCCTTAGAAGTTCTACGCAACTTCTCCTTAACACTTCAACCGACTATGAAGGTTTTCCTTAGGGTTTCGTTTTTGTGACTGAGGGAAAGTATAATAGTATTTCCGGGCTCTACGTATAGAGGTAACTTTGGAAAGTACTACAAGGTATATGGGCTAAGGTATTTGGGCATTATAACAATACTTGGAGAGTATTTCAATACCACAAGGGGGGGGTATTATACGAAAACAACTAGGCTAGGGGGGGTACCCCTCTCGGCCAAAGCTTCTCAAAAAGGGGGGGTGTAGGACGAACACAACTACTCAAAGGGGGAGGGATTTTTTGACTTGGAAAATGATTTTAGGATGAAGAAGTTCATCAACTTAGAGGGGTATTTATAGGTCAAGGAATGGCCAACCAATGGCCAAGATCAATCCAAGTGTAAGGCAAGTGTAGGGCTAGGATTTACCCATGTGTCCTTATCCATCTACTACACAAAATATCCTACCTAACCCTTGACCAAGAAAATGCACAAAAAACGTGCAAACAATGGCCCTCTTTGCCGTCCATTGAGGGTGACAAGTGTCACCCTCCCGTTGGTCCAAAATGTTTCGTCTCTCGGAAAAATCCGCAAAAATTAAAAATGACATAGCCGTATTTTTCCCTTCGCAAGTTTAGTAAAACGTTTCGTCGAAAAACGACTCCTTTCGGCATTTGTGTACAAATTTCGAAACTTGCCAAATCTTAAGGCTTAAATTTCCTACGTACGTCCTTACGTACATACTCTGGAAATACGGGGTATAACATTGTGTTTGGATTTCAGGGGTAGCTATGAGGATTGTTGCCTCCTGTTGAGGGAGTGCTTTTATAACTACCATTTCAGTATTCGGATATCGCCTTACGAAGCCTCGTAGGGGCGGAAGTGTAAGTTGCTGGTCGATTGGTTCGATGTTGGCAAAGTTCTGATAGTGGGTTCATACTTGTTTCGGCAGGATGGGGATATGGTGAAGCCTATCCAGGAGAGGTTATCGGCAGCTCAGAGTCAACAGAAGTCGTGCGGATAATCGGCGACGACAGGAGTTCAGTTGACGGTGGAGTCTTCTCGAAGGTACCACCGGAAGGGTGTGGCGAGTTTTGGAAAATAGAAACTTAGCGAGTTACTTTGGGCCTTTTCAGTTATGTGAAGAGTAGGCGGGTTGCCTATATGTTAGTATTGCCGTCCAACTTAGGAGGCGATGCGTCCGGTCTTCGTGTTGTTATGTTCGGAAAGTATCGGAGATCCATCGAGTGTTTCGATTAATGATGACCAAGTTATAGATAGTAACCCGTAGATTTGGAAAGAATCGAATGAGAGATATGGTAAGAAAGAGTTCGAGTGTGCGAGAAAGTGCGGCAGCGTAAGGGAAGAAGCGAGCATGTATTGCGAGAATTGATGTGATCATTTCTTTTGTAAGGAGAAGGTGCGAAGGAAGTATATTTTAGACCTCGGGTAAGGGCTTTTCTGTTGCTAGAGGTGTTTCCTCGTGGACTTGGATGTAAGTATGTTTGCGCGTGTTGAATTTTGGCCCGGTGGGGCATGTTTGTTTTCTAACGTATAGTAGTGAAGACTATACTGGCGCACGTATGTTTTGAGACTTAGAAGGAACATTCGGGACGAATGTTTCTAAGGAGGGGAGAATGTTATACCCCGTATTTTCCAGAGTATGTACGTGAGGACGTACGTAGAAAAGTTTGAACTTGAAGTAGACTTGGCCGAAATATTTTTGTGCACAACACCCGATTAGAATCGTTTTTCGACGAAACGTTTTACACAACTTGCGAAGGGAAAATTCCGGCTATGTCATTTAGTATTTTTGCGGATTTTCCGAGCGACGGAAGATTTTGGACCAACGGGAGGGTGACATGTGTCACCCTCACATTGGGCGTTACTTTGGGCGGTTTGGACGAAAAGGAGTCAAAGGGGTTGGTAGGATATTTTGTGATATTTGTGTGGTAGATGGATAAGGTACACATGGGTGAATCTTGACCCTACACTTGCCTTGCACTTGGCATGATCTTGGCCATTGGTTGGCCATGGCTTGACCTATAAATACCCCCCTTTGTGAAGACTTTTCATCCTAAAATCTTTCTAAGTCTTGAAAGCCCTCTCTTCCCCCAGTGTAGTGTTCTCGTCCAGAACACACCCCTCCATTGTGAGGCCCTTGGCCGAGAGTCCTCCCTTGGCGAGTTTCCCTCCCAGTGGGGTTGGTAGAGTACACCCCTTGTGGTGTTGTCTCGTATAAATACCCCCCCTCTTGGTAGAAATACTCTCCAAGTATTATTACTATACCCAAATACCTTAACCTTATACCTTGTAGTATTCCAAAGTTACCTCTATCGTAGAGCCGAAAATACTATTATACTTTCCTTTAGCCACTAAACAAAACCCTAAGGGAAAACCTTCATAGTCGGTTGAAGTGTTAAGTAGAAGTTGCGTAGAACTTCTAAGGGTTGTTTGGAGCGGGTTGGAGCGCACGGAGTAGGAGCTAAACCTTGCTCAGGATCGACATTTAAACTTGGATAATTTTGGGCTTATCGAGGTAAATACTACTGTCCTTCTATTGTAATTGGAAATTACATGTTGTAGGAATATATAGTTGAAGTATACTATATATAGAATTGAACATAGTTTTGCGGCAATGTCTTTTGACTTAAGCCTGAATTTAAAGAAGAGAACTGAACTGTAATTACATAGGGTGTATTCAGATGAGACTTGTGTAGCATTCAGTGAAGTAGAATTGTACACGTCCGGATTAGACGTACAACCCCCTTACAGGAGTTGTTGTCCTGTTAGCAGGCCTCGATAGAGGAGGAGATTTCTGTGATTTGCGGGGAGGTCTTGCCAAATTTTACGTAGAATATTCTATGTTGAGATCTAGATGTTAATAGGCGCCTTGTGGCCTCTATAGGTTGAAGTACTACGTATGGCGTGATTTGCAGCTTAAGGTGTAGCCAAGCGGTTTGAGGTACTTGGGCGTTTTGCTATTAGTCGATAATCGTCGCGAGGTATGTGAACCTCTTCCTATCTTTTCTAGCATGATATGTGTATAACTATGTAGTACGGTGAGCGTCACATGTGTTAAATGTATTTGATTGGTTTAAAACATAAAGTGTTATAACGGCTTTATGGGAAGTTGGTTATAACAGCTTTATGTAAGTAAGAAATGCTTTGTGGTTTTTAAAAGATAACTGATTTGACTTATAACTGACTGGATGTGTGATAATAAGAAACCTTTTTGAAAGAAGAGTAACACTTGGTTTTAAAGGCTTAAGAGTTATACTAGCTTTATGGGAAGTTATGTATAACGGCTTAAGAGAAGTAAAAAGAATGATTTATCGATTTAAGAAGTTAAGAGACTTGATCTTAAAAGATAAGAGACTTGACTTAATTGAATTTTGTTAAAAAGTGTGAAACCTCATTCGTGAGTAATGAATACTTGGTTTTTAAAGGAATAATGTTTCTTGATTTGGAAATCAGAATAAGTATCGAACAAACCACAGCAGCGCTAATAAAGGGAAATGTTATGACTAATGAAGTATTATTAAAACCAGTAGAAACTTCCATCTGCATAGAAGCTAAGATGAGACAAAATGATATTACATTTCCTAGATTATGGCTGCTGTAATAAGATTGTTATGAACAAGAATAAACTACTCACACATAAGGTATATGTTTCTCAAATTGTTTTAAAGGATTAAAACTATGAACTACGAAACCTTTCGAAAATGAGAAACTTGAGTAATCGAAATTAGGCAAACTTGAACGTTTGGAAAAGAATGTTGTTACTTGATTTTACAAAGAGAAGTGTTTTGGTTTACTTCAAAAGATAATCACTCTATTTTTTATACTACGGGTATTGTGTGCCTTTTGTGAAAGAAACGGATCTTTTAAAAGAGTTAATGTATGAAGTGCTTTGGGGATAAAAACCCGATCTTGTTAATCAGATATTAGAAAGTATCTTGTGCGAATAACTTGATTGTGTTGGTTTGTGATAGCCTTGTAATAATTTCTTGTTGGTTTGATAAGTAAACATGTTAGGATGCTATGTGTGTTAGTATTTTGTGATGTTTGTGTAAAGGGGTTTTCCCTCGATCGCGCTTATGTTGTTTAACTATCAGCCGTTATGTTGGTATTGTACCACTCACCTTGACATGTTCCCGGAGGTTGGCGCCTCCGATGCGGGGTAATACTCGAGCGATGCGTGTGACTATGATTCGAGGATACCTCAATGCTGGTCCCGGACCTATGCGAGCTACGAGAGTTCGAGTTAGTGTGCGGCCTATATGGTCATACGATGCATGTGGCCATGCGGTGCGAGTCGAGGCGGATGCGGGAGTAGCTACCCTCGATGCGGAATACCTCATGCGGGCCATTGGGTGGCCTATGCGAGTCTGCGGGAAGTTCGGGGCTAGACGCGCATTAGATCTGCGGGCGAGTGGCGGCTTTGATCATGTGATGATGCAGAGCAGATCTCATGAATCTGATTTATGACCTTGTTTGTACTGTGGGTTTTAGTAGTCGGCTATGCCTTCGTACTTACCCCGTACGGTTTTATGATGACACAGGTAGGACCTGGTGTTCATGTGTATTCCTTGGTGCTTTTATATCATAGACTGCCGGCAGTGAGGAAGGTATTCCACGGGCATGATTGATGTTGTGGGCGTGAGACCCATTGTTATATTTGAGTGATGACTTTGCGGGCGTGAGTCCCCGACTTGACATGACTGCTTATTTATTGTGAACTGTAGTTTGGTTATCATACATGTCTCCTGCTTTATATATCGCTATGATTTCATTCTGATATTTTGATTTCACATACTTGGTACTGTTATCTTGACCTCGCCCGAAGTGCGTTAATCTGCGCGAGTTGAGTACACCGATCGTTGATCCTAGCTCTCGAGTCCGCGATTCAGCGTTTGGGAAGCTCCGTTTCTCCGGAGGCTTATCAGTGGTATAGTCCCCTGTCGTAGTAGGTGCTTACATTCAGGGGTATGGCGGGTCCCTGTCCCGCCATTGTTGTCATGTCACTCTTAGAAGTGCAGTAATCTGTTGTGGGCAGAGTTGTAAGTGGGATGTAACTGTTCGGATTTAAGTTTTCATATATACATGCCGAAAGGCAATTTTTCTCAGATTATTATTTCATATTTCATGTTATTGTTTTATATTCCGCTGATTTCTCTGATGTTGTATCACTAGGGTGCCCGGGGTAAGGCACCAGTCACGGGCCCGGGTTCGGGTCGTGACAGTTGATCCTAGCTCTCAGGGTCACAGTTCAGCGTTTGGGAAGCTCCGTTTCTCCGGAGGCTTATCAGTGGTATAATCCTCTGTCGTTGTAGGTGCTTACATTCAGGGGTATGGAGGGGCCCTGTCCCGCCATTGTTGTCATGTCACTCTTAGAGGTCTGTAGTACTGTTGTGGGCAAGGTTGTGATGGGATGTAACTGTTCGGATTTAAGTTTTATATATTATGCCGAAAGGCAAATTTTCTCAGATTATTATTTCATACTGCATGTTATTTCATGTTATTGTTTTATATTCCGCTGATTACTCTGATGTTGTATCACTAGGGTGCCCGGGGTAAGGCACGATCCAGGCAGGTTCGTGTCGTGACAAAAGTGGTATCAGAGCAGTTAATCCTCGGAAAGTGTCTACAGACCGTATCTAGTAGAGTCTTGATTATCGGTGTGTTGTGCACCACATCAATAATCAGGAGGCTATAGGATATTTAGGGTTGGTTTCCATTCTTCTCACTCCGAGATCGTGCCTTAGAGCTGTGTATAAGTTGGACCCTCTAACGTATTTCTTTCCCTTACCGTTATGCCTCCGCGTAGGGCAAACCCGAGCCCAGGAGGGCAAGGCAGCGGCGAGGCTGCGAGTAAGTCTGAGAGGGTTACGTGGGCGCAGTACCAATCATCACAGGGTGGTGCTTCATTTGGGAGTTCTGCGACATCACCACCGAAGAGTTTAGCACGGCGGCGATTCTCTGCGGCCATGATAAGTTGAACCTTGATTCCACCCAGGGAAATAGAAGATAGATTGCAAACAGCGACCACATTACTAGCTATGGATTTAGCAACGAGAATATTTGTGCATCGATTTATCACGGGTCATGATGACTATCTAAGAGAGGTGGTGCAAGAATAGCTCGTCGATTGAAGCGAGCATGGCTGCGTCGAGCTTATGCGCAGTGGCGAGGAAACATAGAGATCGACGGATTAACCAAGATCGTGAAGAAGGGCGGGGCAATGAGTCCTTTGGTAACTTTCGAGGCGGACCTTCTCGATGGGTGGTTATGCGCCTCGCGAGCAGTGGTTCTCCACGGGGGTTCGGGCGTTCGGGGTATGCGGGGAGTTGGTTAGAGCTCGGATCTTAGGTTCACGGCTTACGTGAGTTACAGCCACCGGGTTGATTTTCCTCGGTGTTCACGATTATGAGCGCCATCGGGAATGTCATCGTTAGTTGGTACTTGTTTTACCTGCGGCCGTCAGGGCCATGTGTCGAAAGGATGTACTAGTAAGAGGGATGCTAGTAGGAGGACTCAGCCTACCAGATCAGTTGCGGGTTCAGTAGTTCGTAGAGGAAGGGGTGTTAGCCAGAGGAGGCCACCCCCACCTCGGTGTGGCCGTTGTGGTAAGTGTCATTGTGGGGAGTGTCGTACTTTTTCGATAGATTGTTATGATTGCGCCCAGCAGGGCAGGATTGATTGGAACGACAGAGGGTAGTGAAGCAGTAGATACAGGTGTATTCTTAACCCTCTAGAGATTGTAGGCATGATAAGATAAGTATATCTTAAGTGTTACGTTCAGTTAACCTTGTGTAAATTGTGGTTAGAAACCATGGTTAGCTAGAAAGTTAAGATTGGGGATAGAAGAAAGTGTGAACCTTAGAGCTTTATACGTAGAGACCTTGAAGGCAAGGCAATCTGGAGTAAAAGATTACATTCGTGTTTGACCCTTATCGGAGTGCATAGTGCACGTGAGATATATTGGTATATAAGTCCCTGAGTTGTGGGAAATGAAATAGGGTAGTTGAGCTAAGAAGACCGCTAGGTTTTCGTAACATGATTAGTGAAATTGTTCCGGATCGGGGAGCAAGTGTTTCTGCGAGTGAGTCGGGTTGAGGCCGTGCGCGGGTCAACCAGCGACTGTTTTATAGTGGGGTCAGTTTGTGGTGATCGCCCGGTGGTAAGTCACGAGGTGTTAGGCCCAGTTTAGTTAACCATCGTGCGAGTTCGTGGGTGCGTTCAACTTGATGGTCGGGCGATGGTCGGCCGTCGTGTCTTTCGATCAAGCTATTTACTCGGCAGAGAGTTATGCGAGATGTTTTTATCAGGAAGGTTGTAAGGCTGCACGGGGTGCCTACTTTCACCTTATGGCAGACAGTGAAGCCCAGGTGGTGGCTATTTCGTTTTCTGGAAGTTTTACGAGCGAGTTAGGAACTTCGGTGAGTCTCGATGGCGCGTTCGCCTCGGGCGGTGTTTGGATTTGAGGGTAGTGAGTATTTTTGCCTCCTGTTGAGGGAGTGCTTTTATAACTACCATTTCAGTATTCGGATATCGCCTTACGAAGCCTCGTAGGGGCGGAAGTGTAAGTTGTCGGTCGATTGATTCGATGTTGACGGTGGGTCTTCTTGAAGGTGCCACCCCGGAAGGGTGTGACGAGATTCGGAAAACAGAGGAAACTTAGCCCGAGTTACTTTAGGCCTTTCGTGTCATGTGAAGTATAGGCGAGTGCTATAAGTTAGCTTTGCCGTCGGCGTAGGAAGCGACGTCCGATCTTTCATGTTGCTATGTTCGGAAGAGTATCGGAGATCCATCCAGAGTGTTCCCAGTTAATGATGATCAAGTTGGAAGTAGTAACCCAGAGATTTTGGAAACAGAAGCAGTAATGGAAATGTGGTAAGTTATGAGAAGGATGTTCAAGTATGCGAGAAGAAGTGCAGCGTAAGGGAAGAAGCGAGCATGTATTGCGAGCATAGATGTGATCATTTCTTTTGTAAGGAGAAGGTGCGAAAGAAGTATATTTTAGACCTCGGGTAAGGGCTTTTGTGTTGCTAGAGGTGTTTTCTCGTGGACTTGGATGTAAGTATTTGCGCAGGTGTTTCTGTGGCCAGGTGTGGCAGGATTGTTTTCGTAAGTATAGCAGTGAAGACTATACTGGCACGCGTTTGTTTTGAGACTTAGAAGGAACATTCGGGACGAATGTTTCTAAGGAGGGGAGAATGTTATACCCCGTATTTCGGTATATGCGTGGGGCGTGCGTAGAAAAGTTTGGGCTTTAAAGTAGGCTTGGCGAATATTTTTGTGCACAACACCCGGTTAGAGTCGTTTTTCGGCGAAGCGTTTTACTGACTTGCGAAGGAAAATTCCGGCTATGTCATTTTTATTTTTGCGGATTTTTCCGAGAGGCGAAACATTTTGGACCAACGAGAGGCGACACTTGTCACCCTCGAGTTGGTGGAGTGTGAGGCGATAAGCTTGGCGAAAGGGTGCCATAGTTGGTAGGATATTTTGTGAGGGTTTTAAGGAGTAGGGACTAGGGGCACTTGGGCACATCTTGTCCTCCACTTTCCCCACTTGGCTAGATCATGGCCCTTGATTTCCTATAAATACCCCTCCCTGAAGACTTCATCATCTAAAAACTTTCCTAAGTCTTGAAAGTCCCTTCCCTCTCTTGTAGTGTCTCGTCCAAAGAGTCCCCTCCCCTGAGAAGGCCCTTGGCGAGAGACCTCCCCTTGGCCGAGAGTACCCCCCCTCCTAGTGGGGTTGGTAGAGGGTATACACCCCCCCTTGTGGTGTTGTCTCGTATAAATACCCCCCCTCTTGGTAGAAATACTCTCCAAAGTATTGTTACTATACCCAAATTACCTTAGCCGTTTACCTTGTAGTATTCCAAAGATACCTCTTTACGTAGAGCCCGGAAATACTACCTTATGTCCTTTTTGTCTCAAACCGAAACCCTAAGGAAAACCTTCATAGTCGGTTGAAGTGTTAAGTAGAAGTTGCGTAGAACTTCTAAGGGTTGTTTGGAGCGGGTTGGAGCGCCCAGGGTAGGAGCTAAACGTTGCTCAGGATCGACATTTATACTCGGATAATTTTGGGCTTATCGAGGTAAATACTCTTGTCCTTATTGTAATTGGAAATTACATACAGTAGTTGTATAGAAATGAATATAAGATTCATAGAAGAGAATTGAACTGTAATAGAAGGATATTACAGAAAAGACTTGAACTTAAATCACATCAGAAGATTAATCTACCGAGTAGTCTAGACTTTGATAGACTTGTATAACCTTTATAGGTTGAATGTTCTGTGAGTAGCATGTGCTACTTGGAAGGTGGACAAGGCTAGCCGGGTTATAACCGTGGATCGTTTTGCTAATAGTCGATAATCGTCGCGAGGTATGTGATTCTTCCTATCCTCTTGAGCATGATATTTTAAAGAATATATATATAGTACGGTAGACGTACGTGTGTTAACTGAATAATAATTACGGCAATGTCTTCGGACTTAAGCCTGAATAATAATTACGGCAATGTCTTCGGACTTAAGCCTGAATAATAATTACGGCAATGTCTTCGGACTTAAGCCTGAATAATAATTACGGCAATGTCTTTTGACTTAAGCCTGAATAATCTTGAAGTATTTCAAAAGAATACTGAATCATTTTTAACAGAAGAGTAATACTTGGTTTTAAAAGCTTAAGAGTTATACTAGCTTTATGGGAAGTTAGGTATAACGGCTTAAGAGAGATAAAAAGAATGATTTATTGATTTAAGAAGTTAAGAGACTTGATCTTAAAAAGATAAGAGACTTGACTTAATTGAATTTTGTTAAAAAGTGTGAAACCTCATTCGTGAGTAATGAGTACTTGGTTTTTAAAAGGAATAATATTTTACTGATTTCGGAAATCAGAATAAGTATCGAACAAACCACAGCAGCGCTAATAAAGGGAAATGTTTTGACTAATAAAGTATTATTAAAACCAGTAGAAACTTCCATCTGCATAGAAGCTAAGATGAGACAAAATGATATTACATTTCCTAGATCATGGTTGCTGTAATAAGATTGTTATGAACAAGAATAACCTACTCACACATAAGGTTTATGTTTCTCAAATTGTTTTAAAGGATTAAAACTATGAACTACGAAACCTTTCGAAAATGAGAAACTTGAGTAATTGAAATCAGGCAAACTTGAACGTTTGGAAAAGAATGTTGTTACTTGATTTTACAAAGAGAAGTGTTTTGATTTACTTCAAAAGATAATCACTCTATTTTTATATACTACGGGTATTGTGTGCCTTTTGTGAAAGTAACATATCTTTTAAAAGAGTTAATGTATGAAGTACTTTGGGGATAAAAACCCGATCTTGTTAATCATATAGTAGAAAGTACCTTGTGTGAATAATTTGATTGTGTTGGTTTGTGATAGCCTTGTAATACTTTCTTGTTGATTTGATAAAGAAACATGCTAGGATGCTACGTGTGTTAGTATCTTGTGATGATTGTGTAAAGGGGTTTCCCTCGATTGCGCTTAAGTTGTTTAAACTATCAGCCGTTATGTTGGTATTGTACCACTCACCTTGACATCATCCCGGAGGTTAAGGCGCCTACGTCTGGGGGTAGACTTCGGTAGTGCATGTGACCTATGATTCGAGAATACCTCATGCGGGTCCCGGGGGCCTATGCGGAGCTGCGGGAGCTCCAGGTTAGTGTGCGGCCTTTATGGTCATGCGTTCTATGTGGCCATGCGGACTGCGAGTCCAGGCGGATGCCGGGGAGTAGCTACCCTCGATGCGGGGAATACCTCATGCGGGCCATTGGAGTGGCCTATGCGGAGCTGCGGGAAGTTCCAGGGCTAGACGCGCACATTAGATCTTTGCGAGCGAGTGGCGGCTTTGATCATGTGATGCAGACAGATCTCATGTCTGATTTATGACCCTGTTTGTACTGTGGGTTTTAGTAGTCGGCTATGCCTTCGTACTTACCCTGTACTGTTTTTATTTGGACACAGGTGGGACCTGGTGTTCATGTGTATTCCTTGGTGCTTTTATATCATAGACTGCCGGCAGTGAGGAAGGTATTCCACGGGCATGATTGATGTTGTGGGCGTGAGACCCATTGGTTATATTTGAGTGATGACTTTGAGGGCGTGATTCACTGACTTGACATATCGCTTATTTATGTGAATCGTAGTTTGGTTATCATACATGTCTCTGCTTTATATAGACTACTATGATTTCATTTGATATTTTCGATTTCACATACTTGGTACTGTTATCGACCTCCTTGGGGCTGCGTTCAATCTGCGAGTTGAGAATACACCAATCGTTGATCCTAGCTCTCGGTCACGATTCAGCGTTGGGAAGCTCCGTTTCTCGGAGGCTTATCGGTGGTATAGTCCTGTCGTTGTAGGTGCTTACATTCAGGGTATGGCGGGGCCACTGTCCGCCATTGTTGTCATGTCACTTGTTATACCGTATTTCCGGAGTATGCGTAAGGAATACGCAAAAGTTTGGCCTTAAAGTTAGCCTTGGGCGTTTTTGTACACAACTCACTAAAAGAATCGTTTCCGAAAGCGTTTCCCACTTTCGTAGGGAAAATTCCGCTATGCCATTACTAATTTTTGCGGATTTTTGAAAGACGAAACATTTTGGACCAACGGGAGGCGACACTTGGCACCTCCCATTGGTGAACTTGAATCGTCCATTTGGACGAATTGGAATGCCTTGGCACGTTTTTGTGCCTTGTGCACAAGTCAGAGTTGGTAGGATATTTGTGTATAGTTAATCCTCACCCTACACTTGCCTTGCACTTGTCTTCATCTTGGCCATTGGTTGGCCAAGGCTTGAGCTATAAATACCCTTAGAGATGAAGAGTTCTTCATCCACAAAGTTATCTTCCAAGTCTTGAAAAAATCCTCTCCTCTCCCTTAGCCTTTCGTCCAACACCTCCCCCGAGTGAGTTTGGCGAGGCCTACCCCCTAGCCTAGCCGAAATCTACCCCCCCTCCCTTGGTAGAAAAGTTGTGTTCTAGTTTTGTTATAATGCCCAAAATAACCTAGCCCAAATCCCTGAGTACGTAGTAGAAGTTGTGAAGAACTTCTAAGGTTTCTTAGACTCTGAGCGTACAACTTAGGAGCTAAACCTTGCTCAGTAGCGACTTTATCTAGGATATTTTGGGCTTACAGGTAACTAATCCTAACCTCTTTTGAATTAGAGAATACATCTTGTAGTAGTATTAGAATAAGTATTAAATACTTAGAAGAATATCACAGAATAGAATTGAACTGTTACCACGTGGAAGGGTTTAAAGAAGAATAATCAAATGTACTTACATAGAATTTGTTTTCTGATGAGACTTATATAGCTCGTGGGTAGGGAGGTCTTGCCCGACTTTCCGTAAATTGTGAACCCTCTGTTTAGAATGACCTTGAGTAGTCTTTGATAAATGTATGTGACTATTATAGGTGACTCTCTGCGACATATTGACTTGGCGGTGGTTTTATTTGAGAAGGTATGTGATTCTTCCTAAAGCATGATATTTTACAATATATAGTACGGTAGGCATACGTGTTAATCGAATAATAACTACGGCAATGTCTTTGACTTAAGCTGAATAATACTTATGGCAATGCCTCACGGCTTAAGCTTTGAATAATACTTACGGTAATGCCTCGGCTTAAGCTGAATAACAAGAAGTGAAAGCATTTCAAAGGAATCTTGAATCATCTTTTTCTGAAGATAAATATTTGGTTTTAAAACAAAAGCTTAAGAGTTATACTAGCTTTATGGGAAGTTAGGTATAACAACTTAAGAAAGATAAAAAGGCTGTTTACTTGTTTGTTTATAAAAGCCTTGTATTGATTTCTGTTAAGTGTAGTAAGATTTGTGTGATAAGTAGACATATTATGATGCTACAGGTTAGTGTCTTGAAATCTTTGTGTAAGGGGTCATTCTTCTTTGTGCTTACGTTGCTAACCGGTAAGTCCGTTGTCTTTGTTATTGTATCACCTACCCTCGATTGTTATATCAGGGCTTGCCCCGCGATGGTCTATACGGCTATGCGGTCTGTGAGACTATGCGGAGCAGCGGTATGCTCAGGATTGATCATTCGGGTGTTTAGCCCGATGCGGGATTCCTATGCGATCTGTTGAGACTATCACGATCTTTTGAGGCTATGCGGGTGCGGGAGCCTAGGCGGATCTGGGGTTAGCTGCCCCGATGCGAGAATACCTCATGCGGGTCGTGTGTGACCTATGCGAGTGCGGAAGTCGAGACTAGGCACGCAGAATGATACTATGGGCGATTGGCCTTGCTTCGATCATTCGCGGCCTAGAATAGACACATTCTGATTTTCCTATTCTCGTTGTTGTTGTGATGTGGCACTATGTGCAATCAATCGATGTATTTGTGAAATGGTTTTAAATACTTTGATTTCATTTCATTCTTTATAGTTTCACATACTTGGTACTGTTATCGACCTCCTTGGGCTGCGTTCATGCCGAGTAAAGGCAAGCAGTGCTAGATCCGCATCCTTAGGATCTTTTGCGTTGGTGTCGGGAGCTCCATCTTCTCGGAGGCTCTACTTTTGGGTATGATCTCCTGTTGTAGATAGTTTTGTCTTTGTCAGGTATGGCGGGGCCTGTCCCGCCATAGTTGTATATTTCCTTAGAAGTGCAGTAGTCATGTTATGCGATTTGGGATGTAGCTTCTTTGAACCATGATTATTTATATATGCCGAAAGCGGCGTTTTCTTACATAAGTTGTGTCTTATTTTATAAATCGCTTTCTGTCTTGGTTTATATTTCCGGTTACTCGATGTATGGCTACTTGGGTGCCAGTGAGGCCGATCCACGAACCGGGCAGTCGTGACATCACTCTTAGAAGTGCAATAGTCTTTGTTGTGGGCAAGGTTGTGATGGGATGTAACTGTTCGGATTTAAGTTTTATATATTATGCCGAAAGGCAAATTTTCTCAGATTATTATTTCATACTGCATGTTATTTCATGTTATTGTTTTATATTCCGTTGATTACTCTGATGTTGTATCACTAGGGTGCCCGGCGTAAGGCACCAGTCACGGGCCCGGGTTCGGGTCGTGACAATATCGGTGCACTCGATCCTCCATACTAGCCACTAACGCGGGTACGTCTGGGCGATAGTGCATCGCGACCCGATCTCGGGCAGCGGTGCCTTACCGGGCACCCTAGTGATACAACATCGAGAAAATCAGCGGAAATAAAAACTTAAACATGAAATAAGATAAAATAAGCAAAGCTAACCAAAGCGGTTACCTTCTGCATATATATATACGAGCAGTTAAATCCTTTTACAAACCACCTTACAGCGGTACTCTGACCTCTATGAATTTTATAACAACTATGACGGACGGGGCCGCCATACCCACGAATGTAAGCACCTACAACGGCGGGGACTATACGAAGATAAGCCTCGAGAAGCGGAGCTTCCCAACGCGAGCTGTGATCCTATGGCGAGGATCAACAACGGTGTACATCTACTGCGGCGTGAACGCGGCCCGAGAGGTCAAGATAACAGTACCAAGTATGTGGCGAAAATCGTAAATGAAATCATAGTAGTCTATATAAAGCGAGACATATATGATAACCAAACTACGAGACATAATATGTGATCATGTAAAGTCGAGACTCACGCCAAAGTCATCACTCAAATATAACAATGGGTCTCACGCCCACAACATCAATCATGCGTGGAATACCTTCCTCATCGGCGATCTATGATATAACAACACCAAGAAGTACATGAACACGGGTCCCACGTGTTATAAAAATCGACGGGCAAGTACGAAGGCTAACTACCGGATACCAAAGCGCATCATCAACCGACCGGGCACGAAAGCCAACTACCGGATACCAAAGCCGTATCAACAATACTATACAACCAAACCACGAAGGCGTCACGGGGCAAGTACGAAGCTAACTACCAGATACCAAAGCGTGTCACGTGGTGGCCGGGGCAAATCTGAGGGCTAACTACGGATCGAGGCCGTATCACGAGACTTAGCCACGAAGGCGTCTGGGGCAATCAAAGCCAACTACCGGATACCAAAGCGTGTCATGTATGGTGGCCAGGGGCAATCTGAGGGCTAACTACGGATACCAATGTCAGATCACGAGACCGCCACTAAACCGAGCAGGCAAGTCACGAAGGCTAACTACCAGTACCAAGGCGAATCAGCCACGAGGCGGGGCAAGTACGAAGCCAACCACGGATACCAAGGCGAATCGGTAAAACCTCGTGGAGAGCTAGTCAATGGAATAACGCTATCAGCGGGGCGCGCGTGGAATCCTCCGTCCTTGCCGACGCGTCCAAGTAAGATCATAACAAATCACCGACCCTCCATCGAGAACACGATGGTATAGAAATACAATACTAGCACGACAAGGCTATCACACGCAAACATAGGCAAGTTACACACAACTCAAGGTACTTTCATTTTATGTCAACAATACGGGTTTCAAACCCAAAATAATACCTACTTTCATTCTTTCAAAAGACCTCTTTTACGTAAAGATACTAATACTCGTAGTATCAAAAACACATTTCCTTTTCAAACCAAATTACTTTACTTTCGTAAAAACCTTTACAAGACTTTTAAAATCAAGTACTCTATACTTTTTAAACCAAGTGCCTTTCTTTTAAAACAACATCAAGTATACTCTTTAAAACTCAAATACTTACTCTTTTCAAAACAAGTAACCTATACTTAAATCAAGTTACCATTTTAAAACCAATGATAAAACCATTCTTTTGCTTTCATAAAGTCGTTATAACTAACTTCCCATAAAGCTGTTATAACACTTTATGGTTTAAACCAATTTAAGACAAAACCATGTCTCTCTTTTAAATCAAAAACTCTTCGATTCCTCAAGTCTCTTTTCTTTTAGAAATCAAGTTCCTTTTAAAGACCAAATACGCATTACTCGCGAATGAGGTTTCACAACTTTCTACACAATTCGAGTTCTTCATATATCATATCAAGTCAAATATAAGTCAAGTCCTTTATCTTTTAAAATCAGTAAACCAACCAAATTCACTTAGAACATGTACGTCTACCGTACTACATAGTTCACAACAATCATGCTAGAAAAGATAGGAAGAGGTTCACATACCTCGCGACGATTATCGACAATTAGCAAAACTGTCACGACCCGTTCCGGGGCCCGTGACTGGTGCCTTACCCGGGCACCCAAGTAGTCATACATCAGAGAAATCAGCGGAATATAAGACAAGACAAGAAACATTATTAAAAAGAGAAACAGTTTATCTGATGAAAAGTTTGCCTTTCGGCATATATATATAAACATAGTTTTGCAGTTACATCCCAACTGTACAATAAGACTACAAACCTCTAAGGAAGTAAACAACTATGGCGGGACAGGGCCCCGCCATACCCTGAATGTACAAAACTATCTACAATACAGGGAGATCATACCCAAAAGTAGAGCCTCCGGAGAAGATGGAGCTCCTGACACCAAAGCAAAGATCCTAAGGATGTGGATCTAGCACTGCTTTGCCACCTGCGGCATGAACGGCCCCGAAGGAGGTCGATCTGCAGTACTAAGTATGTGAAACTGTAAAGTACTTAAATGAAATCATATTATTTTAAAACCAATTTTACAAATATGCACGAAACAACCAAGGTAACCGCACATAGTGCCACATCATGAACAAGAGCAACAATAGGTAAGCGAATGAGTCTTTTCTAGGTGCGAATGATCGAGCGGGCCAATCGCCCATAGTATCATTATGCAGGCCTAATCACGGACTCCGTAGTCCGCATAGGCCACTCACATAGGCGCGTAGGGTATAACCCCGCATCCAGGGTAGCTACTCCTCGGCATCGTCCTGGACTCGTAGTCCGCATGGCCACATAGACCGCATGAGGTATAACCCCGCACACTAACCTGGAACACTCGTAGCTCCGCATAGGTCCCCTGGACCCGCATGAGGTATTCTCGAATCATGGTCCCAGACCGCCTGAGTCTACCCCGCATCGGAGGGCAGCTTAACCCCCGGTAACATGTCAAGAGGTGAGTGATATAATACTAACATAACAGCTTATCGTTAAACAACATAAGCACAACAAGAATACCCTCTTATACAAACGTTACAAGTCACTACCACACATAGCATCATATCATGTCTACTTATCAAACCATTTTATTATTCTTTCATAAATCAATATAAGTCTGTTATAAACACATAAGTAAACTGTTCCTTTTATCATTCTTAAGTTGTTATACCTAACTTCCCATAAAGCTAGTATAACTCTTAAGCTTTTTGTTTAAAAACCAATTAGTTCTCTTCTGTTAAAAATGATTCAGTATTCTTTTGAAATGCATCAAGATTCTTATTATTCAGGCTTAAGTCAAAAGACATTGCCGTAAGTATTATTCAGGCTTAAGTCAAAAGACATTGCCGTAATTATTATTCAGTTAACACATGTACGTCTACCGTACTATATATATATTTTAAAATATCATGCTTAGGAAGAATCACATACCTTCTCGGCGAAAACCACCTGCCAAGTTGAATATGTCGCGCGCAGAGAATCAACCTATAATAGTCAGACACGTCTATCAACGTCTAGACTACTGCAGATTCTAGCGAGGGTCCTTTATTCTACGGAAAATCGGGCAGCACTTCCCTACCCGGTGAGCTACTCAAGTCTACTGTGAAAACAGTCCTAATAAGTATAGTTCAATTATTTTTCTTTTATACCCTTCTACTATGATAACAGTTCAATTCTATTCTTTAATATCCTTCTAAGTATTTTATACTTACTTCTATACTTCTACAGTATGTATTCTCTAATTACAAAAAGAAGGATAAGATTATTTACCTCGGTAAGCCCAATAATATCCTAGATAATACGTCGATCCTGAGCAAGGTTTAGCTCTAAGTTATGCGCTCAGATAGCTCAGAACCCTTAGAAGTTCTTCACAACTTCTACTAAGTACTAAGGGATTTGGGCTAGGGTATTTTGGGCATTATAACAATACTAGAAGGCAACTTTTCTACCAAGGGAGGGGGGTAGGTTTCGGCTAGGCTAGGGGGGGTTGCCTCGGCCAAGCTTCACTCAAAGGGGGGGGGGGAGGGTGTGTTGGACGAAAGTGCTCAAGGGAGAGGAGAGGATTTTCAAGACTTGGAGAAAGATTTGTGGATGAAGAACTCTTCATCTTAAGGGGGGTATTTATAGGTCAAGAAGTGGCCAACCAATGTCCAAGATGATGCCAAGTGCAAGGCAAGTGTAAGGTAAAGATTTGGGCAAGTGTACCTTAGCCAACTTGCACACAAAATATCCTACCAACTACTTGAAAAAGAAGGCCATTCAATCGGCCCTAATGCCGTCCCACATCCATCAATGAGAGGGTGACAAGTGCCGCCCTCTCGTTGGTCCAAAGTGTTACGTCTCTCGAAAAAATCCGCAAAAATTAGAAATGACATAGCCGTAATTTACCCTACGCGAGTCTTGTAAAACGTTTCGTCGGAAAACGATTCTTTTAGTGAGTTGTGCCCAAGTATTTTCGTCCAAGGCCTAACCTTTAAGGCTAAACTTTTGTACGTAAGCCCTCACGTACATACTCTGGAAATACGGGGTATAACAAAAACGCTCCACGTACTCTAACCTTGCTCGCCTTTTCCACCCTTCAAGTAGAATACGCTACTCGTAGTACTTCAACCTAAAAAGGCCACAAAACGTCTATCAACCTCTAGATCTCTTCGTAGAATAATTCTAGATACAAGATTCCTTATTCTACGGAAAATTCGGCAGCACCTCCCCCCCGCAACCACATAAATCTCCTCCTCTAACGAGGCCTGCTACCAAACCAACAATCCCGGGGGTTACACGTCTAACGGGCGTGTACAATGCTACTCCACAATACTACTACACGTCTACTGTAAAGACAGTCCTATGTAAATACAGTTCAATTCTTATCCATATTCATTCTACATATAGTATACTCAACTATACATTACTACAACATGTAATATCCAATTACAATAGGGGGACAAAGATCATTACCTCGATAAGCCCAAAATTATCCAAGTTTATAAGTCGATCCTGAGCAACGTTTAGCTCCATTCCTTATGTTCCAACCGCTCCAAGCAACCCTTAGAAGTTTCTAAACAACTTCTCTTAACATTTCAACCAAGCTTATGAAGATTTTCTAGGGTTTCATTTTGCGACTATTGGAATAAAGTAGTATTTCCTGGCTCCTAGTATTGAAATAACTTTGGAATACTACTAGGGATACTAGGCCAAGGTATTTGGGATTATACAATAATACCCAAATTATTTTCTACTCAAGTGGGGAAGGGGACGAAAACAACTACAAAGGGAGGGAGTATTTTGCCTTGGAAGCTTAAGTGTGGGATGAAAATTGTCTTCAACCTAAGGGTATATATAGAAGAATCAGGGTCAAGATTAATGCAAGTGGGTGGTGAGGATGGGTACATGTGTGTGGGTAGTTGGCCAACCAAGTGTTAACCACAAAAGTGGGACAAGTGGCCACCACAAAATGGGCCACTTGTCCACCTAAAAACGTCCACTTGCCGCTTCTCCATTCGGCCAACATGGCCACGGGGTGACACGTGTCGCCCCTACTAAATCAAAATATTTCATCTTCGAAAATATCCGTAATGCCAAAAATCCGAAAATAAAGTGGGCCCACAAAATCGTAAATTTTCGTGGGCCCACGTGACCAATTTCGGAAATAAAATTTCATAATACTCAAATATTCTAAAAAGTCCAAATACCAAATCTGGGAATCCAATTCCCATTAACGAACCTTTTTCCTTCACAAAATCCGGAAACTTTTCCGTCGAAAAATCACATCTTTCTTCCTTTCCAATTTTTGTGTCGTATTCTCGTACGTACGTCCTCATATACATACTCTGGAATACGGGGTGTAACATTCTTCCCCCCTTAGAAACATTCGTCCCGAATGTTCCTTCTAAGTCTCCAAAACACACATGCGCCGGTATAGTCTCCACTACTATACTTACGGAACCAATTATGCCACACATGGCCATAATACCACATACACGCAAAAACTCACATCCAAGCCAACAAAGAATCACCTCAAATCGTATAACAATACCATTAGCTCCACCTATGGTCCAAAGTATACTTTCTTCACACACGAAATGATCACTTCTTTTCTCATAACACATGCTCGCTTCTTCCCTTACTCGTCGTACCTTCCTCGTACACTCGAACTCTTCCTCATATACTTACCACATTTCCGTCATTGCTTCAGTTTCCAAAATCTTGGGGTTACTATCTCTAACTTGGTCATCATTAACTGGGAACACTCTGGAGGGATATCCGATTACTCTTCCGAAACATAGCAACATGGAATACCGGACGTACTGCCTCCTAAGTCGGACGGCAGTGCTAAATTATAGGCAACCTGGCCTATTCTACTATTATCTGAAAATGCCCAAAGTACCTCGGGCTAAGTTTCCCCTTCTTTCCAAATTTCGTCACACCCTTCCGGGGTGGTACCTTCAAGAAGACCCAGTCGGCACGAACTCAGTGTCGGCCGATTATCCACACGACTTACGTTGACTCAGTGCTAAAAACCTCTTACGGATAAGCTTCACCTTACCCACATTTTTATACCGTATTTCCAGTATATGCGTGGGGAATACGTACAAAAGTTTAGCCTTAAAGTTTAGGCTTGGGCGATTTTTGGGCACAACTCACAAAGCGAATAGTTTTCCGAAGCGTTTCCACGACTTTCGTAGGGTAAATTCCGGCTATGCCATTTCTAATTTTTGCGGATTTTTCCGAGAGGCGAAACATTTTGGACCAACGGAGGCGACACTTGTCACCCTCCAATTGATGGACTTGAAATCGTCCATTTGGACGAATTGGACATGGTGAGCACGTTTTTGTGCCTTGTGCACAAGTCGAGGAGTTGGTAGGATATTTGTGTATAGTTAATCCTCACCCTACACTTGCCTTGCACTTGTCTTAATCTTGGCCATTGGTTGGCCACTTCTTGACCTATAAATACCCCTTAGAGATGAAGAGTTCTTCATCCACAAATCTTTCAAGTCTTGAAAATCCTCTCCTCTCCTTTGTAGCTCTTTCGTCCAACACTCCCCCTCCCTTGTGAAGGCCCTTGGCCGAATACCCCCTAGCCTAGTAGTTTGGCCGAGGCCCCTAGCCTAGCCAAAAATCTACCCCTCCTTGGTAGAAAAGTTGTCTTCTAGTATTGTTATAATGCCCAAAATACCTAGCCCAAATACCTTAGTACTTAGTAGAAGTTGTGAAGAACTTCTAAGGTTTCCTTAGAGCATACAACTTAGGAGCAAAACCTTGCTCAGTGCGACTTTTCTAGGATATTATTGGGCTTACCGAGGTAACTAATCCTAACCCTCTTTTGAATTAGAGAATACTTCTGTAGTAGTATTAGAATAAGTATTAAATACTTAGAAGAATATCACGAGAATAGAATAACTGTTTTCCTGATGAGACTTATATAGCTCACGGGTAGGAAGTCGCCCAACTTTCCGTAGAATTGTGAACCCTCTGTTTAGAATGACCTTGAGTAGTCTTTGATAGATGTCTGTGACTATTATGGTGACTCTCTGCGACATATTCACTTGGCGGTGGTTTTATTTGAGAAGGTATGTGATTCTTCCTAAAGCATGATATTTTTACAATATATATAGTACGGTGACGCGTACGTGTTAACCGAATAATAACTACGGCAATGTCTTTGACTTAAGCTCGAATAATACTTACGGCAATGCCTCGGCTTAAGCACGAATAACACTTACGGAAATGCCTCACGGATTAATCCTGAATAATAAATATCTGAAAGCATTTCAAAATAATAATGAATCAATTTTAACTGAAGAGAACTAATTGGTTTTTAAAGAGAAGCTTAAGAGTTATACTAGCCTTATGGGAAGTTAAGTATAACCACTTAAGATTGATAAAAGAAACAATTTGCCTATGTGTTTATAACAGACTTATATTGAATTGTGAAAAGAATAATAGGATGGTTTGATAAGTAGACATGATATGATGCTATGTGTGTTAGTGTCTTGTAACGTTTGTGAAAAAGAGTATTCTTGTTGTGCTTATGTTGTTTAACGATAAGCTGTTAGGTTAGTGTAACATCACTCACCTCTTGACATATTACCGGGGGTTAAGCTGCCCTCCGATGCGGGGTAGACTCGAGTGATGCAGGACCATGATTCGAGAATACCTCATGCGGGTCAAGGGACCTATGCGAGCTACGGGAGTTCCGTGTTAGTGTGCGGGGTTATACCTCACGCGGTCTATGTGGCCATGCGGACGACGAGTCGGGGCGATGCCGAGGAGTAGCTACCTCGATGCGGGGTTATATACCCTATGCGGGCCTATGTGATTGGCCTATGCGGACTACGGAGTCGTGATTAGGCTTGCATGGTGATACTACGGGCAATCGGCCTGCCCGATCATTCGCAACCTAGAAAAGACACATTCTGATTTACCTATTCTGCTCTTGTTTGTGATGTGCACTATGTGCGGTTTCCTTGGTTGTTTCATACATACTTGCAGCTGCTTTTAAAATGATATGTTTCATTTAAGTATTTCTGATTTCATATACTTAGTACTGTTATCGACCTCCTTGAAGTGCGTTCATGCCGCAGTAAAGCGGCAGTGCTAGATCCACATTCTTAGGATCTCTACGTTGGTGTCGGGAGCTCCATCTTTTAGGAGGCTCTACTTTTGGGTATGATCTCCTGTTGTAGATAGTTCTGCGATCAGGTATGGCGGGGCCACGTCGCCATAGTTGTATTTTTCCTTAAGTGCAGTAGTCATGTTATGCGATGTCGGATGTAGCGCTAAACCATGTTTATATATATACGAAAGCGATGTTTTCTCATATAAACTGTTTCATGTCTTGCTTTATATTTCCGATTACTACGATGTATGACTACTTGGGTGCCGGTAAGGCACGATCCACGCCCCCGAACGGCAGTCGTGACAAAAGTGGTATTAGAAGCGATTAATCCTCGGAAAGTGTCTCTGACCGTATCTAGTAGAGTCTTGATTATCGGTATGTTGTGCACCACACCAATAATCGTGAGGCTATAGGATATTTAGGATTGGTTTCCATTCTTCTCATTACGAGATCGTGCTTTAGAGTGTGTTATAGGTTGGACCCTCTAACGTATTCCTTTCTATGCTGATTATGCCTCCACGTAAGGCAACCCGGCCCGAGAAGGGCAAAGCGGTAGGAGGCGCTAGCGAGACACCCAGTCACGAGGGCTCGTGCCCGTCTATACGAGCGGCGAGTTCTATGACGCCGCCCGGCCAGACCACGGTACCACACCTCGTCCCACGGCTGGGGCGGAGAGTTAGGGTACAAGGAGACGGTCGGCTATTGGCTAAAGTTGTGGCCCGTCTGAGTAGAAATTTGGATCACGGCGATTCGATTCGGCTCCAAAGACCGGCCGCACCGTGGTACACCCGAGGCGTATAGTTTGAGTGCGAGATTTCTTGAGTTGTAGCCCGCGAGTTTTTCGGGTCGAGGCGGAGGATGGTCGCGAGAGTTCATCCGTCGCCTTGAGAGGATCACGAGGGTGATCAAGGCCTCGAGACAGTCTGTGACCTTAGGTTCGCATCGGTGCGTGATACCGCGATCGATTGGTTTGATTCATGGGAGTTATCGGGAGAGCAGCGTCCCGGCCTACTGGGATGAGTTCTCGAGGCTTTCCTCACTCACTTCTTGCCTCCACGGATGAGGAGGCGCGGGTGATAGATTTTTACTCGAGGCGAGAGAGGGCCGTCGGGAGTACAATGTCGAGTTTGATTCATTGGCTCGATATGTCCCGGCATTGGTAGCGATATGGAGGATAGGGTGCACCGCTATGTCACCGGCTGAAGCGACTATATGGCGAGTCATGTGCGGGTGTTTCTCTCCCGGTAGGGTATGGACATTACCGTATGCGAGCTCATGCTCTTGGATGTGAGGCGTAGAGACCGCGGGTTGTGACGGCAGCGAAGAAGACGGGGCGGCAGTGGTCTTTTGGTGGCTATCGTGGTGGCGGCCTCGGCCAGCGATTTGCACCACGGCCGGCCCGAGCACTCTGCGCCGTCCTCGGCCGGCCCAGATATTCGGCGAACCGGGGCCCAGGACTTGAGCGTCAGGCGGCGAGAGTGCGGCGATCGAGACCACCCCGCCGGTGTGGCCGTGCGGTAGATCTCACCGGGAGTTGTGATGCGGGAGTTTGTTTGATTGTAGCGGCCAGGTCACTATGCGAGGCTTGTCCGACCAAGGCGATCTTGATGGTAGGGTCACCTCTGAGTTCTTTCACGGTCTTCTTCATCCCCGATTACTCGCCACAGAGGGCAAGGTACTCATGGACGGCAGTGTCGCGAGAGGTCGTGGCGCTGGTCGATTCTAGCGGTCCTCGAACCGCATTTATGCTTTGTCCGTAAGCGGGATCGGAGGCCTCACCCGATGTCGCCACAGTACCTTATCGGTTCTGGTTTGATGTTTATGCCTTGATAGATCCGGTTCTACTCATCCCATATATCTCCCTTGTTGCTAGTAGGATAGGGATAGAGCACGAGTCCATAGACCACTTTCGAGGTAGCTACGCCATGGGTGATTCGGTGGTAGCTCGGCGGGTATATAGAGCTTGTCTGTGACCATTTGATCGTCGGACCTAGCCGACTTGATAGAGTTAGAGATGATTGACTTCGACGTGATCACGGGGATGGATTGGCTAGCTTCTTGCTACGCCAATGTTGGCAGAGAGAGAGTAGTGCAGTTCCAGTTTCTGAGGAGCCGGTTGTTGAGTGGGAGAGCACGGTATCGTAGGGTAGGTTTATTTCCTACCTCAAGGCCGGGAAGATGGTGCGAGAAGGGTATATCTACCATCTCGTTCGGGTGTTTGATCTGAAGGCTGCGGTACCAGATTTTGATCGATTCAGAGTCACGAGTTCCCGGGCGTGTTTCGATGACCTCGGGTATCCCTCACGAGAGAGATTGAGTTTTGTATTGACATATTGCCAGACACTCGGCCTATTTCCATTCCGCCATACATACTGGAACCTGCCGAGTTGAGAGAGTTTAAGGATCAGCTTAGGGATTTGCTGGAGAAGGGCTTCATCAGGCCTAGTGTTTCTCCCAGGGAGCGCGGTATTGTTCGTGAAGAAGAAGGGCGGGGCGTTGCGCATGTGTTGATTCTGAGCGGTGAACAAGGTGACCATTAAACAGAATACCCCTTCCCATGATTGATGATCCATTCGACCGGTTGCGAGTGCGAGATGTTTCTCCAAGATTGATCTGCGATCGGGCTATCATCAGTGCGAGTCGAGAGGTGGATGTCCCAGATCGCATTCAGGACAGATGCGGGCATTATGAGTTCGAGTCATGTCTTTTGGGTTGACCAATGCTCGTGCAGTATTCATGGATTTGATGAACCGAGTGTTCAAACCATTTTGGACACGTTTGTGATAGTGTTCATTGATGATATCTTGGTTTATTCTCGCTCGAGCGGGAGCACGCGGATCATTTGAGATCTTGTCGACGCTTCTCCAGACCAGCGATTGACGCCAAGTTTTCCAAATGTGAGTTTTGGTTGACTTGATGGCGTTTCTTGGGCATATTGTCGGGCAGATGGCATTCAGTGGATACGGCCAAGATCGGCGATCGAGGACTTGGCCTGAACCTACTACTCCGGCGAGGTTCGCGATTTTCGGGCCTTGCGAGGATATTATCGGTTCGTGGAGAAGTTTGCTTCTATCTGCACCATTGACTAGGTGACTCGAGAAGCGGCCAAGTTTGATGGTGATGCTTGTGGCGAGGTTTCGATTCTTTGAAAGAGAGGCGACCGCCCGTTCTTACTCTTCCAGAGGTCGGATGGTTATGTCGTGTATTGTGATCGTCGGGCATCGGGTTGGGATGTGTGTTGATGCAGCATGGCGGGGTTATAGCATATGAATCCCGGTGAAGAAACACGAGAACTACCCCGTGATTTGAGTTGGCGTGTGATTCACGCTTTGAAGATCCGGAGGCACTATTTGTATGGGGTTCACGTGGATATTTTTACGCACCACAAGAGCCTCGGTATATCTTCACCAGAGGAGCTAAACTTACGGCAGAGGCGGTGGTTAGAGTTGCTTAAGGATTACGATGTTGATATCCCGTACCACCCGGAAGGCCATGTTGTGGCGGATGCCTTAGTCGTAGGTCGATGGGAGCCTATCGGATGTGCAGCTAGAGAGGAGGGACATGGTTCGTGATTTGCACGATTAGCGAGCCTTGGTGTCCGCTTGATTGATTCCGATAGCGATGGGGTTAGAGTTCGTGAGGTTGCCGAGTCTTCCATCGTTGAGGAGGTGAAGAGGCAATTCGAGGATCCAGCTTTGATTCGATATCGTGTCTACTCTTCGTGAGGGCAAGGGTCCTTTGAGGTAGCACGATGGGGTGCTAAGGTTTGAGGCGGTGTGTGTTCCAGATGTTTGAGGACTTGGCAGTTCTTGGGGAAGCACACAGCGCGTTACTCTATCCATCCGGTCGACCAAGATGTACCACGACCTTAGATCGTGTATTGGTGGGATGGCTTGAAGAGGACGTTGCGAGTTCGTAGCTCGGTGCGTGTTGTCGGCGGTGAAGGTAGAGCACCGAGGCCCGGTGGTTTGTTCTGACGATTGAGATCCCGACACGGAAGTGGGAGGTAATCAACATGGACTTCATCACGGGATTACCTCGCACTCGGAGGAGACATGATTCTATATGGGTTATCGTCGACGGTCGAAATCAGCCCACTTTCTTCCGTCAGGGCGACTTTTCGGTGAGGATTATGCGGACTTTACATCCGAGAGATCGCCGATCGCATGGAGTCCCTACTTTGATCATATCGCATGGGAGCGGTTTACGGCTAACTCGGAGGTCCTTCCAGAGGTTTAGGGGCAGTGAGCCCGAAATCTGCATTTCATCCACGCAGCGACGGACAGGCGAGCACTATCCGACTCTTAAGGATATGCTGCGAGCTGTGTTATTGACCGATGGTAGTTGGGAGGATCATTTGCCTCTAGTTGAGTTCGCGTATAATAATAGCTACCACTCCGGATTCGGATGGCGCCTTATGAGGCCTTGTATGGGAGGAAGTGCAGATCGCCTATAGGTTGGTTCGATGTGGCGAGTGCAGCTAGTGGGACCAGATTTGGTACGCAGCGATGGATAAGGTGAAGCTTATCCGAGCGGCTATCGACGACTCGAGTCGATGAAGTCGTATGCAGATCATCGTCGTCGGCATCTTGAGTTCGAGGTTCATGATTGGGTTTTCTAAAGGTGTCACCCATGAAGGTGTGATGAGATTCGGGAAGAAGGGAAACTTCGGCCAGGTACATCGGGCGTTTGATTGTCCGAGGTAGGCAAGGTTGCTATGAGTTGGATCTGCCGTCCGATGCGGAGCGGTGCATCCGGTTTTCACGTATCTATCTTTGAGGAGATGTATCGGGGATCCATCTAGGGTACACCGATTGGCGATGTCGGTGACCAGGGGTTATCGTATGAGGAGATTCCCATGGCGATAGTCGATCGTCGAGTTAGGCGTCTGCGGACGGGGCGTGGCTTCCACAAAGTCTTGTGGCGAACGAGCTCGGGGAGGAGATGACGTGGGAAGCCGAGGAGGACATGAGGCGAAGTATCCTCACCTATTCCCCACACCTCCAGGTAATTCACTTTCCTACTTGTAAATTTTCATTATCGTGTATGCCTAAGTGTTGTTTTGTGGCCGCGTGTGGCATTTGCAAACTGTTTAATTATGAAGAATCTTATCGTTAACGGTCTTGGGAAGGAACATTCGACGAATGTTTCTAAGGAGGAGAATGTTATACCGTATTTCAGAGTATATACGTGGGAATACGTCTAAAAAGTTTAGCCTTAAAGTTTAGGCTTGGACGATTTTTGGGCACAACTCACAAAACGAATAGTTTTCCGACTAAACGTTTCCACGACTTCGTAGGGTAAATTCCGCTATGCCATTTCTAATTTTTGCGGATTTTTAGAGGCGAAACATTTTGGACCAACGGGAGGCGACACTTGTCACCTCCAATTGATGGACTTGAAATCGCCCATTTGGACGAATTGGACATGGTGAGCACGTTTTTTGTGCCTTGTGCACAAGTCAAGGAGTTGGTAGGATATTTGCGTATAGTTAATCCTCACCCTACACTTGCCTTGCACTTGTCTTAATCTTGGACATTGGTTGGCCACTTCTTGACCTATAAATACCCGTAGAGATGAAGAGTTCTTCATCCACAAATCTTTCCAAGTTTTGAAAATCCTCTCCTCTCCCTTTGTAGCTCTTTCGCCCAACACTCCCCCTCGTGAAGGCCCTCGCCGAATACCCCCTCTAGCCTAGTAGTTTGGCGAGGCCCCTAGCCTAGCCAAAAATCTACCTCCCTTGGTAGAAAAGTTGTCTTCTAGTATTGTTATAATGCCCAAATTACCTAGCCCAAATACCTTAGTACTTAGTAGAAGTTGTGAAGAACTTCTAAGGTTTCTCGAGCATACAACTTAGAGCAAAACCTTGCTCAGCGCGACTTTTCTAGGATATTATTGGGCTTACCGAGGTAACTAATCCTAACCCTCTTTTGAATTAGAGAATACTTACTGTAGTAGTATTAGAATAAGTATTAAATACTTAGAAGAATATCACAGAATCGAATAGGACTGTTTTCACAGTAGACTTATATAGCTCACCGGGTAGGGAAGTGCTGCCCAACTTTCCGTAGAATTGTGAACCCTCTGTTTAGAATGACCTTCAGAGTAGTCTTTGATAGATGTCTGTGACTATTATGGTGACTCTCTGTGCGACATATTCACTTGGCGGTGGTTTTATTTGAGAAGGTATGTGATTCTTCCTAAAGCATGATATTTTTACAATATATATAGTACGGTAGACGCATACGTGTTAATCGAATAATAACTACGGCAATGTCTTTGACTTAAGCTCGAATAATACTTACGGCAATGCCTCACGGCTTAAGCTGAATAACACTTACAGAATGCCTCACGCTTAAGCCCGAATAATAAAGATCCGAAAGCATTTCAAAATAATCTCGAATCATTTTTATGAAGAGAACTAATTGGTTTTAAACAAGCTTAAGAGTTATACTAGCCTTATGGGAAGTTAAGTATAACCACTTAAGATTGATAAAAGAAACAGTTTGCCTATGTGTTTATAACAGACTTATATTGAATTGTGAAAGAATAATAGGATGGTTTGATAAGTAGACATGATATGATGCTATGTGTGTTAGTGTCTTGTAACGCTTGTGAAAAGAGTATTCTTGTTGTGCTTATGTTGTTTAACGATAAGTTTGTTAGGTTAGTGTAACATCACTCACCTCTTGACATATTAGGGGTTGTCGCCTCCGACGCGGGGTAGACTCGTGATGCAGGACCATGATTCGAGAATACCTCATGCGGGTCCAAGGGACCTATGCGAGCTACGGAGTTCGGTGTTAGTGTGCGGGGTTATACCTCACGCGTCTATGTGGCCATGCGGACGACGAGTCGGGGCGATTTACGCCGAGAGTAGCTACCCTCGATGCGGGGTTATATACTATGCGGGCCTATATGATTGGCCTATGCGGACTACGGAGTCCAGATTAGGCTTGCATGGTGATACTACGCAATTGGCCCGCTTGATCATTCGCAACCTAGAAAAGACACATTACGCTTACCTATCACGCTCTTGTTTGTGATGTGGCACTATATGCAGTTTCCTTGGTTGTTTCATACATACTTGCAAAACTGCTTTTAAAATGATATGTTTCATTTAAGTATTTTCTGATTTCATATACTTAGTACTGTTATCGACCTCCTTCGGCTGCGTTCATGCCGCAGTAAGGCAAGCAGTGCTAGATCCACATTCTTAGGATCTCTACGTTGGTGTCTGAGCTCCATCTTTTCAGGAGGCTCTACTTTGGGTATGATCTCCTATTGTAGATAGTTCTCATACGATCAGGTATGGCGGGGCCTGTCGCCATAGTTGTATTTTTCCTTAAGTGTCTGTAGTCATGTTATGCGATGTCGGATGAATCGCTAAACCATGTTTATATATATATGCCGAAAGGCGATGTTTTCTCATATAAACTGTTTCATGTCTTGCTTTATATTTCCGCTGATTACTCTGATGTATGACTACTTGGGTGCCCCGGTAAGGCACCAGTCACGGGCCCTGGAACGGGTCGTGACACACATCCTGCTGAATCAAGTAGGGACCAACTATCTGAACCTTGCCAACATCGAACCAATTGACCGGCAACCTACACTTTCGTCCATACAAGGCTTCATAAGGCACCATCCGAATACTGAAATGGTAGCTAGTATAATACTCACTCAACAAGAGGCAAATAATCCTCACAGCTACCCCTGAAATCAAAACACCGGCCCGTAACCTATCCTCAAATGTCTGGATAAAATGCGTTGTTCGTCCGTCGGCCCGAGGGTGAATGCACATCGAGACTCACCTGAGTTCCTAACCCCGCCTGGTAAAACCTCCAGAAAAGAAATAGCCATAACTGGGCTCCACTGCCTGTCATAAAATAAAAGTAGGAACCCCGTGCAGCCTTACAACTTTCACGATAACATCTCGCATAACCTCCGCCGAGTAAGCAATCTGGCGAAAGACAAGATGGGCTGACCTCATCGGCCTGGCCATCGTCGAACGATCCACGAACTCGTCGATGGTTACCTAACTTGGGCTTAACACCACCGTGACCCTATCATCTAGCGGACCACCTCAACCGACCCACCAATCCGGCCGCGGGTTGACGTGCGATAGGGCCTCAACCCGACCCACGTCGTACTAAACTCGTTTCCGATCCGAACAACCTTACGATTCACGCCATGAAAGCTACCACTTCCATCTCACACTACCCATGGAATTATCCCACAATATATATCACGCATACCAAGTACTTCGACAAGGACCAACCGTAACATCCACTCGTGACGGCGCTTGCATCCAAGGTCCCAATGTTATAAATTCTAAGGCTCCCATTTTCGTCCCTGCACTTACCCCTTTCAACTACCCATGTTTTCTAATCACAACTTACACAATGCTAACCGAACATAGCACTCACACGTATCTATCATAACGACCTAAACAAGTCTCTTGGTGAAGATATCTCTGTAACTCCGCCTCACTTTCCTTTGTCGCTCTAATCAAATCTGCTCTGGGCGCATAACTATAGAAGGTGATGAACCAACCACTGATCCCGAAGGCTGAGTCGTAACATCCGCGCCACCTCTGGTCGGACAATTTCTCGCAAAATGGCCCTGCTGGCCGCAAGCCTAACAAGCTATCTAAGTAGTACGACACTCCCCGTAAGAACACCTACCGCAACGGCCATACCGAGGTGGGGGTGGCCTCCTCTGGCTAACACCCCTTCCTCTCCGAACCACTGAATCCTCAACTGACCTGGTAGGCTAAGTCATCCCACCTGTATCCCTCCTACTAGGACATTCTCTCCTCACATGTCTGCCACTAACGCGGGGACATAACGAGCCAATAAGTCAAACTCTATACTGTATTCCCGAACCGTCCGCCCGTTCTGCCTCAACCTCATAAATCTATCTGCCCGAGCTCTCCTCATCTGCGAGGGCAAGAAGTGTGTAAGAAATGCCTCTGAGGTCTTGATCACTTTCATGATCCGCTGCAACTGTCGAATAAACTCCTGATGATCTTCCTCAGTTCTAGATCCATAGAACTCGGGTGGACTGCAACTCAAGAAGTCCCGAAATCTCAACTATCGGATCTAGGGTGAACTACTGGTACTGCCGGAACCTCCGACTCTCGTCTGTCCTCATTCCTAGCCACAAGCCTAGCTAGTAACTGGGCCATTTCCTTGTAACTCATATCCTCGGCTCCTGGTCGTGAAACTGGAGGCTCAGGTATCGTGGTCTCTGTAGCTACTGCTACTGCTCTAAACTCTCCTGGGGCTAGCGGCGTCGCAGAACTCCCTGAATGCAGCGCTGCCTCAGATAATGACTGGGCCTGTGCCCTGGTAACCCTCTGTGCTCTACTCGCAGCTCCCTCTGCTGCCTTGCCCTCCTGGGCTCTGGTTGCCTTGCGTAGAGGCATAACGGGTGAAAAGAATACGTCAGAGGGAGTCCAACTTATAACACAGCTCTAAGGCACGATCTCAGAGTGAGAAGAATGGAAACCAATCCTAAATATCCTGCAGCCTCCTGATTATAGATGTGGTGCACGACACACCGATAATCAAGACTCTACTACACACGGTCTGTAGACACTTTCCGAGGACTAACTTCTCTTATACCACTTTTGTCACGACCCGATCTGGTCCGCGATGCTTGCTACCGGGCACCCTAGTGATACAACATCGAGAAAATCAGGAAATAAAAACTTAAACATGAAATAAGATAAAATAAGAAACAGGCTTAACCAAAACGGTTACCTTTCTGCATATATATATACCTGAACAGTTAAATCCTTTTACAAACTCTGCCCACAACTACAGACACTTATGAATTTTATAACAACTATGACGGACAGGGCCCGCCATACCCCGAATGTAAGCACCTACAACGACGAGGACTATACCAAAGATAAGCCTCGAGAAACGGAGCTTCCCAACGCTGAATCGTGATCCTATGGCGAGGATCAACAACCGGTGTACCTACTGCGGCATGAACGCAGCCTCAAGGAGGTCGATAACAGGTACCAAGTATGTGAAACTGAAAATACTGTAAATGAAATCATAGTAGTCTATATAAAACAGGAGACATATATGATAACCAAACTACAGTACATAATATGTAAGCAGTCATGTCAAGTCAGAGACTCACGCCCTCAAAGTCATCACTCAAATATAACAATGGGTCTCACGCCCACAACATCAATCATGCCCGTGGAATACCTTCCTCACTGCCGGCAGTCTATGATATAACAACACCAAGAAGTACACATGAACACCAGGTCCCACCTGTGTTATAAAAACCGTACGGGGCAAGTACGAAGGCTAACTACCAGATACCAAAGCCGCATCATCAACTGACCGGGGCAAGTACGAAAGCCAACTACCAGATACCAAAGCCGTACCAACAATACTATACAACCAAACCACGAAGCTGATACGGGGCAAGTACGAAAGCCAACTACCAGATACCAAAGCCGTGTCACGTAGCTGACCGGGGCAAGTACGAGGGCTAACTACCAGATACCGAGGCCGTATCACGAGACTTCGCCACGAAGCTGATACGGGGCAAGTACGAAAGCCAACTACCAGATACCAAAGCCGTGTCACGTAGCTGACCGGGGCAAGTACGAGGGCTAACTACCAGATACCAAGGCCGTATCACGAGACTTCGCCACTAAACTGAACGGGGCAAGTGCGAAGGCTAACTACTGTACCAAGGCGAATCACCACGAGGCGGCAAGTACGAAGCCAACCACGGATACCAAGGCCGAATCAGTAAAACCTCATGGAGAGCTAGTCCATGGAATAACGCTATCAACTGGAGCGCACCCGTGGAATCCTCCGTCACTGCCGGTACGTCCAAGTAAGATCATAACAAATCAGCCGGCCCTCCATCGAAAGACGCAGTGGTATAGAAATACAATACTAGCACGACAAGGCTATCACACGCAAACATAGGCAAGTTACACACAACTCAAGGTACTTTCATTTTATGTCAACAATACGGGTTTCAAACCCAAAAATAATACATACTTTCATTCTTTCAAAAAGACCTCTTTTTACGTAAAAGATACTAATACTCGTAGTATCAAAAATACATTTCCTTTTCAAACCAAATTACTTTACTTTCGTAAAAACCTTTACAAGACTTTTAAAATCAAGTACTCTATACTTTTTAAACCAAGTGTCTTTCTTTTAAAACAACATCAAGTATACTCTTTAAAACTCAAATACTTACTCTTTTCAAAACAAGTAACCTATACTTAAATCAAGTTACCATTTTAAAACCAATGATAAAACCATTCTTTTGCTTTCATAAAGTCGTTATAACTAACTTCCCATAAAGTTGTTATAACACTTTATGTTTTAAACCAATTTAAGACAAAACCATATCTCTCTTTTAAACCAAAAACTCTTCGATTCCTCAAGTCTCTTTTCTTTTAGAAATCAAGTTCCTTTTAAAGACCAAATACACATTACTCGCGAATGAGGTTTCACAACTTTCTACACAATTCGAGTTCTTCATATATCATATCAAGTCAAATATAAGTCAAGTCCTTTATCTTTTAAAATCAGTAAACCAACCAAATTCACTTAGAAGATGTCGCTCACCGTACTACATAGTTCACAACAATCATGCTAGAAAAGATAGGAAGAGGTTCACATACCTCGCGACGATTATCGACAATTAGCAAAACGCTCCACGTACTCTAACCTTGCTCGCCTTTTCCACCCTTCAAGTAGAATACGCTACTCGTAGTACTTCAACCTAAAAAGGCCACAAAACTTCTATCAACCTCTAGATCTCTTCGTAGAATAATTCTAGATACAAGATTCCTTATTCTACGGAAAATTCGGCACCTCCCATGACCACATAAATCTCCTCTCTAACGAGGCACGCTGCAAACCAACAATCCGGGGTTACACGCCTAACGGACGTGTACAATTCTACTCCACAATAATACTACAAGTCTCAGTAAATACAATCTATGTAAATCTGATTCAATTCTTATCCATATTCATTCTACATATAGTATACTCAACTATACATTACTACAACATGTAATATCCAATTACAATAGGGGGACAAAGATCATTACCTCGATAAGCCCAAAATTATCCAAGTTTATAAGTCGATCCTGAGCAACGTTTAGCTCCAATTCCTTACGTTCCAACCCGCTCTAAGCAACCCTTAGAAGTTTCTAAACAACTTCTCTTAACATTTCAACCAAGCTTATTGTTACGCCCCGTAAATTCAAGGAGTAAGATAAGGTCATACCAAGGAATATAAGAGTTGAAGTTGATAGATAAGTTGACAAACATGTGTTGGACGAATTTTGAGTTTACCTTGGAGTGTTGTACCCCAGTTGTTAAGAGTTTCGAGGTGTTTAAAAGCCTAATTTGTATTTCGTTAAATCTAGATCCCAACGCAACAAACCGTTCGTCGATTGGACATCGGAGTCAGAAGTTATGGAAGTTTCAAGTTTGGTACGCAGGCAGGCAGCAGCAGTTTTCGGTTCAGGGGTACAGCGCCGCGGCGCCGGAATCTGAGGCGCGCGCGGTTGTCTTGGGGTCCATGGGGTTGCAGCGGCCGCGCCGGAACGCGGCCGCGCCGGAATGCTGGAACTTTTCTCGGAAGTGGAAGCGCCGCGGCGCCAAGGCGGGATTTTTCGCGATAAAAGGCTGAAATCAGGAGATATTTTGTTAAAAACCTATGGGAGGGTGACAAGTGTCCCTCCCATCCTTTTTGACCAGATTAGGGCCTATTTTAGGGCCAAGTCTTGGAAGACTTGGCCATTTCATTTCAAAACCCTTCCATGGAAAACCCTCTCCCTTCTCTCTAGTTTTTTGATGAAAACCTAGCTTAAGAGGAAACTGTTGGAGCGGCGGCAAGAAGGAAAAGTGTGGGTAACTTGTGGGTAACGCTGGTGGGCGATTTTGACTGAAAGAGGTGGAAGAAAAAGGGGCTTTTGTGGGCTATTCCTTAAGGTAAAAGTTTTTCCCTTTCTCTTGGTTATGAGCCTAAGGCTGTTATATTTTAGTAGTATAGATGTGAGCCTAAGGCTGTTATATTTTAGTAGTATAGATTTGAGCCTGAGGCTGTTTTATTTGAATAGATTTGGATCTTGTTGTCTTGTTGAAGATGTCTAGGGCTAGATATCATGTTAGGCCTAAGAACTTGGATTGGGAAGAGTTGAAAGGGGTTTAGGGTTGGTTTATTGTTGGTCAAGGATGACATGGAATTATTGGTTTATTTTGCATTATTGTGGGAGTTTGGTTATTGAATTCGACCTTAACAAAGGTGGCAAGTTAGTAGAAACCAAGGAAGTGTCGTCCAAATTGTCGTAGAATTTAGGGACTTTGCACTTAGTTACTCTACGTTCGAAGCTAGAGTTTGATAGACGTTTCATGACCCTTATAGGATTGAAGTACTACGGTAGCATATTCTACTTAAGGGCGATAATACGGTGGAGCATTTTGCTTATTGTCGACAGTCGTCGCGAGGTATGTGATTCTTCCTATCCTCTTCAGCATGACTATTTGTAAAATATATAGTGCGGTAGACGCACGTGTGTTAAAGGAATTTGATTTCCCTTTTGTGTCTTGACTTGATATGAAGTGTTAAGGGCTTCATTGTGTGGAAATAGTAGTAAAGTCTTATCCGTTAGTAACGGGTACTCGGTGGTTAAAGAATGAGCCCTATTGGTCTCATAAATGTTTATAGTGGTAATTGGTTGGTTTAAAACATAAAGTGTTATAACGGCTTTATGGGAAGTGTCACGACCCATTCCGGGGTCCGTGCGTGGTGCCTTACCCGGGCACCCAAGTAGTCATACATCAGAGTAATCAGCGGAATATAAACACAAGACATGAAACAGTTGTAAAGTGAGACACAGTTTAACTGAAGAAAAGCTTGCCTTTCGGCATATATATATAAATAACCCAAGTTTTGCAGTTACATCCCAAATGTACAATAGGACTACAGACCTCTAAGGAAGTAAACAACTATGGCGGGACAGGGCCCCGCCATACCCTGAATGTACAAACTATCTACAATACAGGGAGATCATACCAAAAGTAGAGCCTCCGGAGAAGATGGAGCTCCTGACACCAATGCAAAGAGATCCTAAGGATGTGGATCTAGCACCTGCTTGCCCTTACCTGCGGCATGAACGCAGCCCCCCGAAGGAGGTCAGTACAACAGGTACTAAGTATGCGAAACTGTAAAGTACTTAAATGAAAACATATCATTTTAAAATCAGTTTTGCAAGTATGTATGAAACAACCAAGGTAACCGCACATAGTGCCACATCATAAACAAGAGCAACAATAGGTAAACTGTAACAGGTCGTTTCTAGGCTGCGAATGATCGAAGCAGGGCCAATTGCCCGTAGTATCACCAAGAAAGCCTAATGCTGGACTCCCGTAGTCCGCATAGGCCACTCACGTAGGCCCGCATAGGGTATATAACCCCGCATCGAGGGTAGCTACTCCTCGGCATCGTCCTGGACTCGTAGTCCGCATGGCCACATAGACCGCATGAGGTATAACCCCGCATCACTAACCTGGAACTCCCGTAGCTCCGCATAGGTCCCCTGGACCCGCATGAGGTATTCTCGAATCATGGTCCTGCATCGCCGAGTCTACCCGCGTCGGAGGCGACAACCCCGGTAACATGTCAAGAGGTGAGTGATATTACACTAACATAACAGCTTATCGTTAAACAACATAAGCACAACAAGAATACTCTTTTATACAAGCGTTACAAGACACTAACACACATAGCATCATATCATGTCTACTTATCAAACCATCTTATTATTCATTTCACAAATCAATATAAGTCTGTTATAAACACATAGGTAAACTGTTCCTTTATCAATCTTAAGTGGTTATACCTAACTTCCCATAAAGCTAGTATAACTCTTAAGCTTCTGTTTTAAAAACCAATTTGTTCTCTTCTGTTAAAAATGATTCAGTATTCTTTTGAAATGCTTTCAGATCCTTATTATTCAGGCTTAAGTCGCAAGACATTGCCGTAAGTATTATTCAGGCTTAAGTCAAAAGACATTGCCGTAGTTATTATTCAGTTAACACATGTACGTCTACCGTACTACATATATATTTTAAAATATCATGCTTTAGGAAGAATCACATACCTTCTCAGCGAAAACCACCTGCCAAGTTGAATATGTCGCGCGCAGAGAAATCAACCTATAATAGTCAGACACGTCTATCAACGTTCAGACTACTCTGAAAACAGTTCTAAGAAGAGGGTTCTCTATCCTACGGAAAATTGGGCAGCACTTCCCTACCCGGTGAGCTACTCAAGTCTACTGTGAAAACAGTCCTAAGTAAGTACAGTTTGATTATTCTTCTTTTAAACCCTTCTACTGTGATAACAGTTCAATTCTATTCTTTAATATCCTTCTAAGTATTCATACTTATTCTTATACTTCTACAGTATGTATTCTCAAATTACAAAGGAAGGACAAGATTATTTACCTCGGTAAGCCCAATAATATCCTAGATATAAGTCGATCCTGAGCGAGGCTTAGCTCCTAAGTTGTACGCTCCGATAGCTCCAAGGAAACCTTAGAAGTTATTCAAAACTTCTACTAAGTACTAAGGGATTTGGGCTAGGGTATTTTGGGCATTATAACAATACTAGAAGGCAACTTTTCTACCAAGGGAGGGGGGTAGATTTCGGCTAGGCTAGGGGGGGGGGCCCTCGGCCAAACTTTACTCAAAGGGGGGGGGGGGAGGTGTTTGGACGAAATGGCTATCAAAGGAGAGGGAAGGATTTTAGACTTGGAAAGCTTTTGTGGATGAAGAACTCTTCATCTCAAGAGGGGTATTTATAGGTCAAGGGATGGCCAACCAATGGCCAAGATTATGCCAAGTGCAAGGCAAGTGTATGGTCAACATTAGGGCAAGTGTCCTAAGCCAACTTGCACACAAAATATCCTACCAACTACTTGACAAAAAATGTCATCCAAATCGGCTCAATTCCGCCACAAGTCCACCAATGAGAGGGTGACAAGTGTCGCCCTCTCGTTGGTCCAAAGTGTTTCGTCTCTCGGAAAAATCCGCAAAAATTAGAAATGACATAGCCGGAATTTACCCTACGAAAGCTGTGGAAACGTTTCGTCGGAAAACGATTCTTTTAGGGAGTTGTGCCCAAAAAAACGTCTAGTGCCTAAACTTTAAGGCTAGACTTTTGTACGTATTCCCTTACGTACATACTCTGGAAATACGGGGTATAACAGGAAGTTTGTTATAATCACTTTATGTAGCTAAAAGAATGGTTTGTTGATTTCAAAGGATAAGAGACGTGACTTGTAATTGACCTAAATGGTGTTGAAAAGTATAAAACCTAATTCGTGAGAAATGAATACTTGGTTTTTAAAAGAATAACGTTACAAATTTCGGAAATGGGAATAAGGATCGAACAAGCCAATGCAGCGTCGATAAAGGAAAGAAGTAATGACAATTAATCATATTAAAACCGGTAGAAACCTCCATCTGCATAGAAGCTAAGATAAGACAAAATGGCATTACATTTCCTAGATCATGGCTGCTCTAATGAGAATTATTGAAATCAAGTTCTGATTTTCCTAAAAAGTTTCAAAGTAAGGAACTAGTTTTCTAATAGAAAAGAGACTTAAGAATTTGAAGAATTTGAAGTATTTTGGTTTAAAAGAAAGGCATGATTTTGTCTTGACTTGTTTTATTAATCATAAAGTGTTGTAATAGCTTTATGGGAAGTTAGTTATAACGACCTTATGTAAAATAAAGAAATGGACTCATTATTGGATTTAGAATGGTAACTTGATTTTGGGAAAAGAGTAGTAACTTGTTTTCAAAATGTTGAACTCTTTGTGATGGAAAAACATAAGTGGCTTGTTTATAAAAGGTAGGAGTACCTTGATCTTAGAGGGGTTTTAATGGTATACTTGACATTGTGGTAAGAAGTATGTATAGTACCTTGAGTTGGGTGTAACTTGCCTCTGCTTGTTGTGGTAGCCTTTGTTGTGCAAGTGTTTGGTTGTGTGCTACCGAGTCTCTCGATGGAGGGCCGGCTATCTGGTTGATTGATGGACATATTGACGCGTTGGGTAGCCCACGGGTATGCTTCCACTGTATCGATCCTCTTGGACATGCTGACACGTTGGGTAGCCCACGGGTATGCTTCCATTAGAAGTGTTATCTGGTTAGTTGTTTGGACATACTGACACGTTGGGTAGCCCACGGGTATGCTTCCACAGTGAGTATCATCTTATTATTTCCTTTGGGCATACTGACACGTTGGATGGTCCACGGGTATGGGCCCACTAGGATGGTTTCATGGTCATGCTTATACCGAGGTGAGATGCCGGGGCATGCGACCATTGTGCGGGTTAAATTCCCGGGTTGTATTTGAGTGATGATTTCACGGGCATGAGTCCCTGACTTGACATGACTGCTTATATGTTGTGGTGCTGTAATTTGGTTATCATACATGTCTCCTGCTTTATATAGACTATTATGATTTCATTTACAGTATTTTACAGTTTCACATACTTGGTACCTGTTGTACTGACCTCCTTCGGGGGGCTGCGTTCATGCCGTAGGTTGAGGTACATAGCTTGCTGGTCCACTCTCTTAAGATCGTTGTTCGGTTCTCGGAAAGCTCCATACCTCCGGAAGCTTGTCCTGTGGTACGGTTCCCTGAAGTAGTAGACTTTTGTATATTCAGGGGCATGGCGGGGCCCTGTCCCGTCATTATGGTTTCAAATTCTTAAGTGCATGCTTTGTTGTGGGCAGGTCTGTAAGGGATGTAACTGTTCAAGTTTTAAATTATGTACAAAAAGGTAACCGTTGGGTTATCCTGCTTTCTTATTTCACTGTTTTATATGTTTAAGTTTTTATTTCCGTTGGTTTTCTCTGATGTTGTATCACTAGGGTGCCCGAGGTAAGGCACCAGTCGCGGGCCCGGGTTCGGGTCGTGACAAAAGTGGTATCAGAGCAGTTAATCCTCGGAAAGTGTCTACAGACCGTATCTAGTAGAGTCTTGATTATCAATGTGTTGTGCACCACATCTATAATCAGGAGGCTATAGGATATTTAGGATTGGTTTCCATTCTTCTCACTCTGAGATCGTGCCTTAGAGCGGTGTTATAAGTTGGACTCCCTCTGACGTGTTCTTTGTATACCAGTGATGCCTCCACGCAAGGCAACCAGAGCCCAGAAGGGCAAGGCAGCAGAGGGAGCTGCGAGTAGAGCAGCAGCGGTCTCTCCTGAGACTACGGCACCTGAGCCTCCAGTCCCGCAGCCTGGGGCAGAGGAGATGGGTTACAAGGAGATGGCCCAGTTATTGGCCAGGATCGTGGCCAGGCACGAGGATAGACTGGATGCAGCAGTTCCAGTAGCACCCATAGTTCACCCGAGGTCAGATAGTTTGAGGCTACGGGATTTTCTGAGTTGTAGCCCACCTGAGTTCTACGGGTCGAGGCCTGAGGATGATCCGCAGGAGTTCATCCGAAGCGATTCACGGATCGCGAGAGTGATCAAGGATTCGGAGACCGAGTCGGTGGTTTTGGTTCACATCGGTGCGTGATACCGCAATGATCGTGGTTTGATTCGTGGGAGTTGTCGGGGAACATGCACCTCCACTGGTTGGGGTGAGTTCTCGGAGGCTTTCTTGGCCATTTCTTGCCTCCGGATGAGAGGGCACGGGCCGACAGATTTTTGATGCTAAGACAAAGAGGGCGCACAGTTCGGGAGTACAATGTAGAGTTTGACTCATTGGCCCGGTATGTCCCCGCTGTGGTGGCCAATATGGAGGATAGAGTGCACCGTTATGTCACCGGACTCGATGATTATTTAGCGGAAGGGTGCACAATCGTAGCTCTTCACCGGCATGGACATTGCCCGCATCCAGCCTATGCAGCAGACCGAGAACGTAGAGTCGGCGGAATAACCAAGATCAGCAGAAGAGGGCCAGGACAGTAGAGTCCTTTAGTGACCTTCGAGGCGACCTCAAGAAGAGCTAGCTATTTACCTCAGCCAGTACAGAGTGCTCCATCACGATCTTGGGATGTTCAGAAATTCGAGAGCAGTCGTGGCTCCCGTGTTTTGTGTTTGGGGGAGCAGGGACGTTAGTCAGATGGGACCACCCCTACCTCGTTGTGGCCGTTGTGGTAGGCTCCATGGTGGGGAGTGTCGTGCTGGAATGGGGGTTTGTTTTGCATGCGGCCAGCAGGGCCATTTTGCGAGGAATTGTCCAACCAGAGATAGCGCGGATGTAGAGACTCAGCCTTCGGGATCAGTGGCTGATTCATCTCCTCCTTTTGTGCGCCGTGCAGGGAAGGAACATGAGTAGAACGGCATGAAGGGGCAGTGAAGTAATAGTTACAGGTATATTCTTAACCCACTAGAGACTAGTATGCATTGATGTTATAGTGATGTGTTAAGTGTTATGTTCGGATAACTTTGTGTGATAAATGTGATTTAGAAGCCTGATTAGTGCAAAGGGTAAGTCTGAAGATGAGAAAAAAAAAATTGAACCTTAGAATTTATGACAATTGAAACGTAGATGTAAGACCGTCTTGGGTAGAAGATTTTTTTTTTTTTTCAGTGATCCTTGTTGGAAGTATATAGTATGTGGGGAGTATTTTTCGGGTGATAAGTCCATGAGTGGCATAACTGATTCTTGTGTGAGTGGAGTAGTGAAGACTATACCGACGTATGCGTTTTGGAGACTTAGAAGGAACATTCGGGACGAATGTTTCTAAGGGGGGGGAGAATGTTACGCCCCGTAAATTCAAGGAGTAAGATAAGGTCATACCAAGGAATATAAGAGTTGAAGTTGATAGATAAGTTGACAAACATGTGTTGGACGGATTTTGAGTTTACCTTGGAGTGTTGTACCCCAGTTGTTAAGAGTTTAGAGGTGTTTAAAAGCCTAATTTGTAGTTCGTTAAATCTAGATCCCAACGCAACAAACCGTTCGTCGATTGGACATCGGAGTCAAAAGTTATGGAAGTTTCAAGTTTGGTACGCAGGCAGGCAGCAGCAGTTTTCGGTTCGAAGTGCAGCATGTGCTGAATCTGGACATGGCGCCGGTTATCTTGAAGTCCATGGGGTTGCAGCGCTTGCGGCTAAGGCGGGAATTTTCGCGATAAAAGGCTGAAATCAGGAGATATTTTATTAAAAACCTATGGGAGGGTGACAAGTGTCCCTCCCATCCCTTTTGACCAGATTAGGGCCTATTTTAGGGCCAAGTCTTGGAAGACTTGGCCATTTCATTTCAAAACCCTTCCATGGAAAACCCTCTCCCTTCTCTCTAGTTTTTTGATGAAAACCTAGCTTAAGAGGAAACTGTTGGAGCGGCGGCAAGAAGGAAAAGTGTGGGTAACTTGTGGGTAACGCTGGTGGGCGATTTTGACGGAAAGAGGTGGAAGAAAAAGGGGCTTTTGTGGGCTATTCCTTAAGGTAAAAGTTTCCCCTTTCTCTTGGTTATGAGCCTAAGGCTGTTATATTTTAGTAGTATAGATGTGAGCCTAAGGCTGTTATATTTTAGTAGTATAGATGTGAGCCTGAGGCTGTTTTATTTGAATAGATTTGGATCTTGTTGTCTTGTTGAAGATGTCTAGGGCTAGATATCATGTTAGGCCTAAGAACTTGGATTGGGAAGAGTTGAAAGGGGTTTAGGGTTGGTTTATTGTTGGTCAAGGATGACATGGAATTATTGGTTTATTTTGCATTATTGTGGGAGTTTGGTTATTGAATTCGACCTTAACAAAGGTGGCAAGTTAGTAGAAACCAAGGAAGTGCCGTCCAAATTGTCGTAGAATTTAGGGACTTTGCACTTAGTTAATCTACGTTCGAAGCTAGAGTTTGATAGACGTTTCATGACCCTTATAGGATTGAAGTACTACGGTAGCATATTCTACTTAAGGGCGATAATACGGTGGAGCATTTTGCTTATTGTCGACAGTCGTCGCGAGGTATGTGATTCTTCCTATCCTCTTCAGCATGACTATTTGTAAAATATATAGTGCGGTAGACGCACGTGTGTTAAAGGAATTTGATTTCCCTTTTGTGTCTTGACTTGATATGAATTGTTAAGGGCTTCATTGTGTGGAAATAGTAGTAAAGTCTTATCCGTTAGTGCTTGAATTTTCGGTGGTTAAAGAATGAGCCCTATTGGTCTCATAAATGTTTATAGTGGTAATTGGTTGGTTTAAAACAAAAAGTGTTATAACGGCTTTATGGGAAGTTTGTTATAATCACTTTATGTAGCTAAAAGAATGGTTTGTTGATTTCAAAGGATAAGAGACGTGACTTGTAATTGACCTAAATGGTGTTGAAAAGTATATAACCTAATTCGTGAGAAATGAATACTTGGTTTTAAAAGAATAACGTTACAAATTTCGGAAATGGGAATAAGGATCGAACAAGACAATGCAGCGTCGATAAAGGAAAGAAGTAATGACAATTAATCATATTAAAACCGGTAGAAACCTCCATCTGCATAGAAGCTAAGATAAGACAAAATGACATTACATTTCCTAGATCATGGCTGCTCTAATGAGAATTATTGAAATCAAGTTCTGATTTTCCTAAAAAGTTTCAAAGTAAGGAACTCGTTTTCTAATAGAAAAGAGACTTAAGAATTTGAAGAATTTGAAGTATTTTGGTTTAAAAGAAAGGCATGATTTTGTCTTGACTTGTTTTATTAATCATAAAGTGTTGTAATAGCTTTATGGGAAGTTAGTTATAACGACCTTATGGAAAATAAAGAAATGGACTCATTATTGGATTTAGAATGGTAACTTGATTTTGGGAAAAGAGTAGTAACTTGTTTTCAAAATGTTGAACTCTTTGTGATGGAAAAACATAAGTGGCTTGTTTATAAAAGGTAGGAGTACCTTGATCTTAGAGGGGTTTTAATGGTATACTTGACATTGTGGTAAGAAGTATGTATAGTACCTTGAGTTGGGTGTAACTTGCCTCTGCTTGTTGTGGTAGCCTTTGTTGTGCAAGTGTTTGGTTGTGTGCTACCGAGTCTCTCGATGGAGGGCCGGCTATCTGGTTGATTGATGGACATACTGACGCGTTGGGTAGCCCACGGGTATGCTTCCACTGTATCGATCCTCTTGGACATGCTGACACGTTGGGTAGCCCACGGGTATGCTTCCATTAGGAGTGTTATCTGGTTAGTTGTTTGGACATACTGACACGTTGGGTAGCCCACGGGTATGCTTCCACAGTGAGTATCATCTTGTTATTTCCTTTGGTCATACTGACACGTTGGATGGTCCACGGGTATGGGCCCACTAGGATGGTTCCATGGCCATGCTTATACCGAGGTGAGATGCCGGGGCATGCGGCCATTGTGCGGGTTAAATTCCCGGGTTGTATTTGAGTGATGATTTCACGGGCATGAGTCCCTGACTTGACATGACTGCTTATATGTTGTGGTGCTGTAATTTGGTTATCATACATGTCTCCTGCTTTATATAGACTATTATGATTTCATTTACGATATTTCTGATTCACATACTTGGTACTGTTGTCTTGACCTCGCCCGGGCTGCGTTCATGCCGCAGGTCGAGGTACATAGCTTGGTCCACTCTCTTAGGATCATTGCTCGGTTCTGAAAGCTCCATACCTCCTAAGCTTGTCCGTGGTACGGTTCCTCAAGTAGTAGACTTTTGTATATTCAGGGGGCATGGTGGGGCCCCGTCCGTCATTATGGTTTCAAATTCTTAGAGTGCAGTGACTGTTGTGGCGGTCTGTGAGTGATGAATCGCTCAAGTTTTAAATTATGTACAAAAAGGTAACCGTTGGGTTATCCTGCTTTCTTATTTCACTGTTTTATATGTTTAAGTTTTTATTTCCGCTGGTTTTCTCTGATGTTGTATCACTAGGGTGCCCGGGGTAAGGCACCAGTCGCGGGCCCGGGTTCTGGTCGTGACACTTATGAAGATTTTCTAGGGTTTCATTTTGCGACTATTGGAATAAAGTAGTATTTCCGGGCTCCTAGTATTGAAATAACTTTGGAATACTACTAGGGATACTAGGCCAAGGTATTTGGGATTATACAATAATACCCAAAGTATTTTCTACTCAAGTGGGGGAAGGGGGACGAAAACAACTACAAAGGGGAGGGGAGTATTTTGCATTGGAAGCTTAAGTGTGGGATGAAAATTGTCTTCAACCTAAGGGGGTATATATAGAAGAATCAAGGGTCAAGATTAATGCAAGTGGGTGGTGAGGATGGGTACATGTGTGTGGGTAGTTGGCCAACCAAGTGTTCACTACAAAAGTGGGACAAGTGGCCACCACAAAAATGGGCCACTTGTCCACCTAAAAACGCCCACTTGCTCTTCTCCATTCGCCAACATGGCACGGGGTGACACGTGTCGCCCTACTCGGCCCAAAATATTTCATCTTAGAAAATATCCGTAATGCCAAAAATCAAAATAAAGTGGGCCTACAAAATCGTAAATTTTCCGTGGGCCCACGTGACCAATTCGAAATAAAATTTCATAATACTCAAATATTCTAAAAAGTCCAAATACCAAATCTGGGAATCCAATTCCCATTAACGAACCTTTTTCCTTCACAAAATCCGGAAACTTTTCCGTCGAAAAATCACATCTTTCTTCCTTTCCAATTTTTGTGTCGTATTCTCATACGTACGTCCTCATATACATACTCTGGAACTACGGGGTGTAACAGAGTCGAACTCCACATTGTACTCCCGAACCGTACGTCCGTTCTGCCGCAACACCAAAAATTTGTCGGTCCGAGCCCTCCTCATCTGTGGAGGCAAGAAGTGTGCAAGAAATGCCTTTGAGAACTCGTCCCATATAGCTGGAAGTGCGTTCTCTCCCCGGGACAGCTCCCACGAATCAAACCCGATCATTGCGGTATCACGCGGCCGATGCGAACCTAGGACCACCGACTCGGTCTCCGATGCCGATCACTCTCATGATCACAGAATCGGATGAACTCCTGCCGAACATCCACACGCATCGACCCATAAAACTCAGCCGGGCTACAACACACAAATTCCCGAAGCCTCAAACTATCTGAACTAGGGTGAACCATCGGTGCTCTGGGCTGCTGCGTCCGGCCTATCCTCAAGTCGCCCTGACCACGGCCATTAATCGCCACTCGCGTAACCCATCTCCTCGCTCGGATCGGGGTGGAGGCTCAGTCTTGTGGTCTCAGTAGATCGCCGCTTCTACTCGCAGCTCCTCTCGCTGCCTTGCCCACGGGCCCGGGTTGCCTTGCGCGAGGCATAATCGGTGAAACGAAGCACGTCGGAGGGTCCAACTTATCACACAGCTCTAAGGCACGATCTCAAAATGAGAAGAATAGAAACCAATCATAAACGTCCTGCAGCCTCCTGATTATAGATGTGGTGCACAACATCGATAATCAAGACTCTACTAGACACGATGCGTAGACACTTTCCGAGGACTAATCGCTCGATACCACTTTTGTCACGACCGTTCGGGGCCGTGATCGTGCCTTACCGGGCACCCTAGTGATACAATATCAGAGAAAAACCAGCGGAAATAAAAACTTAAACATTCAAATAGACATGGATCAAGATAAAAGAAAATAGGCCAACCAAAACGGTTGCCTTTCAACATATATAAATATAGACATTTGAGCGATTCTAATCCTTACAACCCCCTTACACAAAGGCATGCACTTAAGATTTATACAACAACTATGACGGGACAGGGCCCCGCCATACCCCTGAATGTACAAGAACCTACAGACTCAGGGTAACATACCAAAAGATAAGCCTCCGAAGGAACGGAGCTTCCCAATACGCTGAAAAGTGATCCTAAATGCAGGGATCGATAATGATGTACCTACTGCGGCATGTAACGCACCCAGAAGGAGGTCGATAACAGTACTAAGTATGTGAATCGTAAATCAGTAATGAAATCATAATAGTCTATATAAAGCAGGAGACATGTATGATAACCAAACTACAGTACACATATAACAGTTATATCAAGTCAGGGACTCACGCCCTCCAAGTCATTACTCAAATATAACGATGGGTCTCACTCCCATAACATCAATCATGCCCGTGGAATACCTTCCTCACTGCCGGCAGTCTATGTTATGATAACACCAAGAAGTACACCTGAATACCAAGTCCTACCTGATGCCAAAGCCGTACTAACAATACAATACAACCAAACCACGAAGCTGACACGGGGCAAGTACGAAAGCCGACTACCAGATACCAAGGCCGAACAGTAAAACCTCATGGAGAGCTAGTCCATGGAATAACAATCCCAATGGAACCATACCCGCGCCACGATCGTGTCGTGATGTCCGTATGAAACAACAAGACATCAATCCCAATGGAACCATACCCGTGCGCCACGCATCGTGTCAGTATGTCCAAAAGGAAACAACAAGACAGCAATCCCAATGGAACCATACCCGTGCGCCACGCATCGTGTCAGTATATCCAAAGCGATTAGCAAAAATAACACTATCAACAGGAGCGTACCCGTGGAATTCTCCGTCACTGCCGGCACGTCCGAGTAAGTTCTCAACAAGTCAACCGGCCTCCATCGAGACGCGATAGTATAGAAACACAATTCTTGCACAACAAAGGCTATCACAACAAGCATAGGCAAGTTTCACAGCAACAAGCATAGGCAAGTTATACATAACTCAAGGTACCTTCATTTTATGCCAAAGTCCGGGTTTTAACCCTAAAGTACTACGTACGTTAAATTCCTTTTAAGAGATCCATTCCTTTTATAAATGTCACCCGATACCCGTAGTATAAAAATAGAGTGACTTACATCTTTTAAGTAAACCAAAACAACTTCCATACTTTCCTTTTTAAAACCAAATTAAGGCAATACCATGCCTTCTGTTTGGACCAAAACACTTCTCTTTTTAAAGTCAAGTTACCACATTAAAACTAATGATAAAACCCTTCTTTTGTTCTCATAAAGTCGTTATAACTAACTTCCCATAAAGCTGTTATAACACTTTATGTTTTAAACCAATTTAAGACAAAACAATGCCTTTCTTTTCCCTAGAGTTCCAGTTTGCCTAATTTCAATTACTCAAGTCTCTTTATTTTAGAAAAGTTTCATAGTTCGATGTCTTAATCTCCTTTAAAACAATTGAGTAACATATGCCATAGGCGTGAGCAGTTTATTCTTGTTTATAACCATTTATTAAAGCAGCCATGATCTAGAAAATGTAATATCATTTTGTCTCATCTTAGCTTCTATGCAGATGGAGGTTTCTACTGGTTTTAATACAATACTTCATTATTCAATACATTTTCCTTTATTAACGCTGCAGTGGTTTGTCGATACTCATTCTGATTTCCGAAATCAGTAAAACATTATTCCTTTTAAAACCAAGTACTCATTACTCACGAATGAGGTTTCACACTTTTAACAAACTTCATATCAATACAATTAAGTTAAGTCTCTTATCTTTTAAGATTAAGTCTCTTAACTTCTAAAAATCAGTAAACCATTCTTTTTATCTCTCTTAAGACGTTATACCTAACTTCCCATAAAGCTAGTATAACTCTTATGTTTTCAAAACCAAGTATTACTCTTCTTTCAAAAAGGTTTCTTATTTCTTTTGAAATACTTCAAGATTCTTCTTATTCAGGCTTAAGTCAAAAGACATTGCCGTAACACTACATTCAGTTAACACACGTACGTCTACCGTACTATATATATATTCATTTTAAAATATTTCAAGGTTCTTATTATTCAGGCTTAAGTCAAAAGACATTGCCGTACAACTATATTCAGTTAGCACACGTACGTCTACCATATTATATATACATATTATTCAGGCTTAAGTCAAAAGACATTGCCACACGCACGCTCACCGTACTATATGTATTCTTTTTAAAATACTTCATGCTCAAGAGTATAGGAAGAATCACATACCTTGCGACGATTATCGACTATAAGCAAAACGCTCCACGGCTATAACCCGGCTAGCCTTGTCCACCTTCCAAGTAGTTTATGCTACTCGCAGAACATTCAACCAATAAGGTTATCAGACTACTGTAAATACAATCCTATGTAAGTACAATTTAATCTTTTACTCTAATATTCTTCTGATGTGATTTCAGTTCAAGTCTTTACTGTAATATCCTTCTATTACAGTTCAATTCTCTTCTATGAATCTTATATTCATTTCTATACAACTACAGTATGTAATTCCCAATTACACTACAAGGACAGTAGTATTTACCTCGATAAGCCCAAAAATTATCCAAGTTTAAAGTCGATCCTGAGCAACGTTAAGCTCCTACTCCGTGCGCTCCAACCCGTTCCAAACAACCCTTAGAAGTTCTAACCAACTTCTACTCAATTACTTCAACTATCAATGAAGATTTCCTTAGAGTTTCGTTTAGTGGCTAAAGGAAGTATAATAGTATTTCTGGGCTTTTAGTATAGGTATAACCTTGGAATACTACAAGGTATAAGGGCTAAGGTATTTAGGGCATTATAACAATACTTGGAGAAGTATTTCTCAACCAAAGGGGGGGTGTATTTTCGGCTAGCACAACTAGGCTAGGGGGGGTAGGCTCGGCTAGAACCACTAGGCAAGGGGGGGGTACTTGGCCGAGGGCCTCTCAAAAGGGGGAGGGGGGTGTGGCGGACGAAAGCTCAAGAGGGAGGGGGTATTTTGAGACTTAGAAAGATTGCTCAAGTTTGGATGAAGAAAGTCTTCAACTTAGAGGGGTATTTATAGGTCAAGCAATGGCCAACCAATGGCCAAGATCAAGCCAAGTGCCATGCAAGTGTAGGGCTAGATTTAAGCCAAGTGCACCTTATCCATCTACCACACCAACTTGCACAAAATATCCTACCAACTAAAGTAGCCCAAATCGTCCACTTTGCCGTCCCTAAGCTTCCAATGTGAGGGTGACACATGTCACCCTCCCGTTGGTCCAAAATGTTTCGTCTCTCGGAAAAATCCGCAAAAATAATAATTGACATAGCCGGAATTTTCCCTTCGCAAGTTTAGCAAAACGTTTCGTCGAAAAACGATTCTTTTCGGCACTTGTGTACAAATTCGCCACTTTGCCTACTTTAAGGCTCAAACTTCTCTACGTACGTCCTTACATACATACTCTGGAAATACGGGGTATAACAGGGATCATGTCAAGGTGAGTGGTACAATACCAACATAACGGCTGATCGTTTAAACAACATAAGCGCGATCGAGGGAAACCCCTTTACACAAACATCACAAGATACTAACACACGTAGCATCCTAGCATGATTACTTATCAAATCAACAAGAAAGTATTACAAGGCTATCACAAACCAACACAATCAAGTTATTCACACAAGGTACTTTCTACTATATGTTAACAAGTTCAGGTTTTAATCCCCAAAGTACTACGTACGTTACATTCTTTTTAGAAGATCCATTTCTTTTACAAAAGTCACCCGATACCCGTAGTATCAAAATAAAGTGACTAACATTTTAATTAAATCAAAACAACTTCCAGACTTTCCCTTTTAAACCAAATTAAGACAATACCATGCCTTCTTTTTAGACCAAAACACTTCTCCTTTTAAAGTCAAGTTACCATTTTAAAACCAATGATAAAAACCACTCCTTTGTTTTCATAAAGTCGTTATAACTAACTTCCCATAAAGCTGTTATAACACTTTATGTTCTAAACCAAAAACTCTTTAATTCCACAAGTCTCTTTTCTTTTAAAAACAACAAGTATTCTTTTAAAACCCAAATAATGTACTCTTTTCAAAACAAGTAACCTATACTTAAAATCAAGTTACTTCTCTTTTTCCGAAAACAAGTCGTTATAAGTCAAGTCTCTTATCTTACAAGATCAAGTCTCTTAACTTTCAAAATCAAGTCGTTTATAAGTCAAGTCTCTTATCTTTGAAGATCAAGTCTCTTAACTTTCACAATCAATAAACCATTCTTTTAGCTACATAAAGTCGTTATAACTAACTTCCCATAAAGCTATTATAACACCCTATGTTTTAAACCAACCAAAACACTTATCACATGTACGTCTACCGTACTACATAGTTCACAACAATCATGCTAGAAAAGATAGGAAGAGGTTCACATACCTCGCGACGATTATCGACATTTAGCAAAACGCTCTACAATACTGTCACGACCCGATCCGGGGTCCGTGACTGGTGCCTTACCCGGGCACCCAAGTAGTCATTCATCAGAGAAAAATCAGCGGAACATAAAACATAAATATGAAACAAGAGACATGATAAACAAACAAAGCAACCAAAACAGCTTGCCTTCATGCATATATATAAAAACCCAACAGCTTTAATCCTTTTACAACCCCGCCACAACAGATTTCATGCACTCTAAGAATGAAATGACAACTATGGCGGACAGGGCCCGCCATACCACGAATGTACAAGAACTTACGGACTGTGGTAACATACCAAAAGATAAGCCTCAAGAAACGGGCTTCCTAACACGCCGCACTTTGATCCTATGAGCGAGGATCTACAACCGATGATTTCTACTCATGCAGATGAACGCACTCTCAAGGAGGTCAAGATAACAGTACCAAGTATGTGAAATCAGAAATATCAGAAATGAAATCATAATAGTCTATATAAAGCAGAGACATGTATGATAACCAAACTACGCTCACAACATAAAAGCGATCATGCTGCCGAGGACTCACGCCTCAAGTCATCCTCACGCCCGTGGAACTCCTTCCTCACCGCCAGCCTAGGTATAAATCGTGTGGAATACGTGTCGGCCCATCCGTGGGACTCGGTAAAGAATCATGTGGAGTACGTGTCCCGGCCCATCCCATGGGACTCGGTAAAGAATCAGATGAAATACGTGTCCCGGCCCATCTCGTGGGACTCGGTGAATAATCAGATGAAATACGTGTCCCGGCCCATCTCGTGGGACTCAATGAATAATCAGATGAAATACGTGTCCCGGCCCATCTCGTGGGACTCGGTGAATAATCAGATGAAATACGTGTCCCGGCCTATCTCGTGGGACTCGGTGAATAATCGTTCATAACAATCAGCCGGCCCTCCATCGAGAGACGCGGTAGTATGGAAATACAATATTTGCACAATAAGGCTGTCAAACACAAACATAGGCAAGTTACACACAACTCAAGTTTATTATAGGCCAAAGTCCAGGTTCTGACCCCCAAGTATTACATACGTTAGATTCTTTTTAAAAGATCCATTTCTTTTATAAAGGTCACCCGATACCCGTAGTATAAAAAAATAGGGTGCCTCACATTTTTAGGTAAACCCAAACACTTTCCTTTTCAACATCAAGTAACAACATTCTTTTCCCTAAGTTCAAGTTTGCCTAATTTCAAGTACTTAAGCCTCTTATTTTAGAAAGGTTTCATAGTTCATAGTTTTATTCACTTATGAATATAATTCTCTTTTAAAACAATCTGAGAAACATACGCCTTATATGTGAGTAGGTTATTCTTGTTCATAATAAATCTTATTAAGCAGCCATGATCTAGGAAATGTAATATCATTTTGTCTCATCTTAGCTTCTATGCAGATGGAGGTTTCTACTGGTTTTAATAATACTTCATTAATCAGTACATTTCCTTTTATTAGCGCTGCAGTGGTTTGTCGATACTCATTCTGATTTCCGAAATTAGTAAAACATTATTCCTTTTAAAAACCACGTACTCATTACTCACGAATGAGGTTTCACACAAAATTCATTTTAATTCATTTAAGTCAAGTCTCTTATCTTTTAAGATCAAGTCTCTTAACTTATAAAATCAGTAAGTCATTCTCTTTACCTCTCTTCAGACGTTATACCTAACTTCCCATAAAGCTAGTATAACTCTTATGTTTTCAAAACCAAGTATTACTCTTCTTTCAAAAAGGTTTCTTAACTCTTTTAAAACACTCAAGTTTCTTATTATTCAGGCTTAAGTCAAAAGACATTGCCGTACAAATACGTTCAGTTAACACACGTACGTCTACCGTACTATATATATACTTTTGAAACACTTCAAGATTCTTATTATTCAGGCTTAAGTCAAAAGACATTGCCACACGTACGTCTACCGTACCATATATATACTTTTGAAACACTTCAAGATTCTTATTATTCAGGCTTAAGTAAAAAGACATTGCCACACGACGTCTCACCGTATATATATATATTCCTTTAAAATACTTCATGCTCAAGAGTATAGGAAAATCACATACCTCGCGACGATTATCGACTATAAGCAAAACGCTCCACGGCTAAAAACCCGCTAGCCTTGTCCACCTTCCAAGTAGTTCATGCTACTCGCGAACATTCAACCAATAAGGTTATAAGTCTCATCAGAAATACAAATTCATGTAAGTACTGATTTAAACTTCTACATATATTCTTCCGATGTGATTTGATTCAAGTCTTTCTCATAATATCCTTCTATTACGCTTCAAATCTCTTCTATGAATTTAAATTCATTTATATACTACTACAAAGATGTAATTCCCAATTACACTAGAAGGACAAGAGTATTTACCTCGATGAGCCCAAAATTATCCAAGTTTAATGTCGATCCTGAGCAACGTTTAGCTCCTACTCCGAGCGCTCCAACCCGCTCCAAACAACCCTTAGAAGTTCTAACCAACTTCTACTCAAATGCTTCAACTATCAATGAAGATTTCCTTAGGGTTTCGTTTTTGTGACTGAGGGGAAGTATAATAGTATTTCTGGGCTTTTCGTATAGAGGTAACCTTGGGAATACTACAAGGTATTTGGGCTAGAGTACTTAGGGCATTATAACAATACTTGGAGAGTATTTCTATACCACAAAAGGGGGGTATTTATACGAGACAACTAGGCAAGTGTGTGGGTACCTCTCGCCAAGACTCACTCATGGGAGACTCGGCCAAGGCTTCTCAAAAGAGGGGGAGGTTTGGACGAACTCAACTCACAAAAGGGGGAGGGATTTCAAGACTTGGAAAATGATTTTAGGATGAAGAAGTTCATCAACTTAGAGGGGTATTTATAGGTCAAGAAATGGCCAAGATCCATCCAAGTGTTAGGCAAGTGTAAGGCTAAGATTAAGCCATGTGCACCTTATCCATCTACCACACCAACTTGCACAAAATATCCTACCAACTACAAGCCCCCCTTGTCGTCCACTTGGCGCCCCAACACGTCCAATGTGAGGGTGACACATGTCACCCTCCCGTTGGTCCAAAATGTTTCGTCTCTCGGAAAAATCCGCAAAAATTATAAATGACATAGCCGGAATTTTCCCTTCGCAAGTCTTGTAAAACGTTTCGTCGAAAAATGACTCTTTTCGGCACTTGTGTACAATTTTCGAAACTTGCCAAATCTTTAAGGCTCAAATTTTTATACGTACGCTCTCACGTACATACTCTGGAAATACGGGGTATAACATTCTCCCCTCCTTAGAAACATTCGTCCCGAATGTTCCTTCTCAAGACGGACAACGATGAAGTTCTTCTTAACAAGTTGCCAATGCCACACCTGGCCACAAATTAACACACGTTCTCTTCCTTCATTACTTATCGTACCCTTCTCGAACACTTGAACTCTTTTAGTATACGTACCATACTTTAGTCATCGCTTTAGTTTTCAAAACTTTGGAGTCACCACCTCCGAACTTGGTCATCTTACTAGCCTCAATCTCCCTTAAGGCCATTCCCGACCTTCACGATCCGCTTCTGGTCGAACATATCCACGAACTCATACGATGGTCATCTAAACTTGGGCCTAGCACCCTCGTGACCCTACCACCTGGCGGGACCACCAGAGCTGACCCCACCTCGAAACAGGCCGCGGGTTGGCCCGCCACATGGCCCCAACCCGACCTACTTAACGCATCAAGCTCTTGCTTCCCGATCCGGAACAATCTTACCTATACAGGTCATGAAAGCTACCATTTCCATTTCACACTACCCATGGACTTATCCCACAACACATTATACGCAAACCAAGTATTTCAACAAAGACTAACCGTAAAATCTTTTATTCAAGATGACCTTACATCTGAGGTCTCAACATGAATTATTCTAAGGTTCACACTTTCCATGCTCCCATACATATCCTTTCAACTAACCATGCTTTCTAACCACAATATACACAAAGCTATCAATACAAAGTATTCAACAAATAGTCATCGTATCACGCATGCAAAAACTCTAGAGGGTTAAGGATATACCTGTATCAACTGCTTTACTTTCCCTTCGTCGCTCTAACCATAATCCTGCCCTACAGGGCGCATAGCTATAGAAGGCGATGAACTCACATCGACTTAGGCCGAGTCATTCCGCTGCATCCTTCCTATTAGACGTTCTTTCATCACATGGCCTCGAGGCCACAGGAAAAACAAGCACCGCAAAAAAGACGACATTCTCGGGATGACGCTCGCACATTGGCACACCGAGGAAAACTCGAACCCGATCGCTAGAACCCATGTATATCGCGGAACTAAGCCACGAGCTCGACTCAGCTCCCGAATACCTAACGCTCGAAGATCGCGGAGGACCACTGACCGGGCGGAGGTACATAACTAGTCTGGCCGAGGCGCCCGCCTCGAAAGTTACCAAAGGACCTCGCTGCTCGCCTCTTCTGCTGATCTCGGTCATTCCGCCGACCTCTCCGGTGCCTCACATCCTGCATGAGCTTGCGTGCGGGCAATGTCCATGCGGTGAAGAGCTACACCCGCACAAGCTCGCCAAGTAATCATCTAGCCGGTGACGTAGCGGTGTACTGGCCTCCATATCGCCTACTACTGGAACATACCGGGCTAATGAGTCGAACTCCACATTGTACTCTAACCGACCGCGCCCCGCCTCAACGTCAAAAATCTGTCGCCCGAGCCCTCTCATCCGCGGGCAAGAAATGTGCAAGAAAAGACCTTGAGAACTTCGTCCCAAACGTGGAAGTGCATGATCTCCCGACAGCTCCCACGAATCAAACGATCGCAGATCACGCAATTGATGCGAACTATTCTGACCGAACCGCCCGTGATCGTGCCTTACCCCGGGCACCCTAAGTAGCCATACATCAGAGAAATCAGCGGAATATAAAACAAGACATGAATATAGTGAAGTGAAAAAGCTTATTCGAGAAAGTTGCCTTGCGCATATATAAATATCAACTAGAACGATTACATCCCTTTACAATTTCGCCACACAAGATTACTGCACTTAAGAGTGACATGACAACAATGGCGGACAGGCCCCGCCATACCACGAATGTAAGCACCTACTATGACAGGGACTATACCATCGATAAGCCTCGGAGAAACGGAGCTTCCCAAACGCCGAATCGTGACTCGAGAGCTAGGATCAACGATCGGTGTACCTCAACTGCAGATGAACGCAGAAGGAGGTCGCATAACAGTACCAAGTATGTGAAATCGAAAATATCAGTAAATAAAATCATAGTAGTCTATATAAAGCAGGAGACATGTATGATAACCAAACTACAGTTCACAATAAATAGCAGTTATGTCAAGTCAGGGACTCACGCCCTCTAAGTCATCACTCAAATATAACAATGGGTCTCACGCCCACAACATCAATCATGCCCGTGGAATACCTTCCTCACTGCCATATGATATAAAAGCACCAAGGAATACACATGAACACCGGTCCCACTGTGTCAATCATAAAACCGCACGGTAAGTACGAAGGCATAGCCGACTACTAAAACCTACAAGACAAACAAGGTCATAAATCAGATCATGAGATCTGTCTGCAGTCACATTATCAAAGCCGCCACTCGCGCGCAGATCTAATGCGCGCGTCAGCCACGAACTTCCCGCACTCCGCATAAAGCCACTCCAATGACCCGCATGAGGTATTCCCGCATCGAGGGTAGCTACTCCCAAGATCCGCCGACTCGCGATCCGCACGCCACATAGATCGCATGACCATAAAGGCCGCACACTAACTGAGAGCTCGCACTCCGCATAGGCCGGGACCCGCATGAGGTATTCTCGAATCATAGGTCACACAGACCGCTGAAGTCTACCCCGCACGGAGGCGCCTTAACCTCCGGGATGATGTCAAGGTGAGTGGTATAATACCAACATAACGGCTGATAGTTAAACAACTTAAGCGCAATCGAGGGAAAACCCCTTTACACAAACATCACAAGATAATAACACACGTAGCATCCTAGCATGTTTACTTATCAAATCAACAAGAAAGTATTACAAGGCTATCACAAACCAACACAATCAAGTTATTCACACAAGGTACTTTCTGCTATATGATTAACAAGATCGGGTTTTTATCCCCAAAGTACTTCATACATTAATTCTTTAAGAGATCTGTTCTTTCACGAATAGTCACACAATACTCGTAGTATGTAAAAATAGAGTGACTATCTTTTGAAGTAAACCAAAACACTTCTCTTTGTAAAATCGAGTAACAACATTATTTTTCCAAACGTTCAAGTTTGCCTAATTTCAAATGTTCAGGTTTCTCATTTTTCGAAAGGTTTCGTAGTTCATAGTTTTAATCCTTTAAAACAATTTGAGAAACATATACCTTATGTGTGAGTAGTTTATTCTTGTTCATAGCAATCTTATTTAAGCAGCCATGATCTAGGAAATGTAATATCATTTTGTCTCATCTTAGCTTCTATGCAGATGGAGGCTTCATCGTTATTAATAATTCTTTATTAGTTAATACATTTCCCTTTATTAGCGCCAGCGTGGTTTGTTCGACATTCATTCTCGATTCAAATCAAGAAACATCATTCCTTTTTAAAACCAAAATACTCATTACTCGCGAATGAGGTTTCACGCTTTAACAAAATTCACATTAATAAAATTAAGTCAAGTCTCTTAACTTCTTAAATCAATAAATCATTCTTTTTATCTCTCTTAAGCCGTTATACCTAACTTCCCATAAAGCTAGTATAACTCTTAAGCTAAAAAGGTTTCTTAATATCACACATCCAGTCAGTTATAAATCAAATCAGTTATCTTTTAAAAACCACAAAGCATTTCTTACTTACATAAAGTCATATAACTAACTCCCATAAAGCCGTTATAACACTTTATGTTTTAAACCAACCAAATACATTTAACACACGACGTCACCGTACTACATAGTTATACACATATCATGCTAGAAAAGATAGGAAGAGGTTCACATACCTCGCGACGATTATCGACTAATAGCAAAACGCCTCAAGTACCTCAAACCGTCGGCTACACCTTAAGCCAACTCACGCCACACGTAGTACTTCAACCAATAGAGGCCACAAGGCGCCTATTAACATCTAGATCTCAACGTAGAATATTCTACGAGAAAATTCGCGACCTCCCCGCAACCGCAGAAATCTCCTCCTTTATCGAGGCCTCGCTAACATGCCAACAACTCTAGAGTGGGGTTGTACGCCTAATCCGGACGTGTACAATTCTACTTCACAAAGAATGCTACAAGTCATCAGAATACACCCAATGTAATTACGATTCAGTTCTTCTTTAAATTCGTGCTTAAGTCAAAAGACATTGCCGCAAAACTATGTTCAAGTCTATATATAGTATACTTCAACTATATATTCCTACAACATGTAATTTCCAATTACAATAGAAGGACAGTAGTATTTACCTCGATAAGCCCAAAATTATCCAAGTTTAAATGTCGATCCTGAGCAAGGTTTAGCTCCTACTCCGTGCGCTCCAACCCGTTCCAAACAACCCTTAGAAGTTTTACGCAACTTCTTCTTAATACTCCAACCAACTATGGAGATTTTCCTTAGGGTTTCGTTTTGTGACTGAAGGAAAGTATAATAGTATTTCTGGGCTTTTAGTATAAGTGTAACCTTGGAATACTACAAGGTATTTGGGCCAAGGTATTTCGGTATAGTAACAATACTTGGAGAGTATTTCTACCAAGAGGGGGGTGTATTTTATGAAAACAACTCAAGGTAGGGGAGGTACCCCTCGGCTAGCACCACTAGGAGGGGGTGGGGCACCTCTCGGCCAAAAGGCCTTCTTAAAGGGGGAGGGGGAGTGTTGGACGAAACACTACAAGAGAGGGGGGGAGGGATTTTCAAGACTTAGAGATTTTTAGGATGAAGAAGTCTTCAAAGGGAGGGTATTTATAGTCAAGCCATGGCCAACCAATGGCCAAGATCATGCCAAGTGCAAGGCAAGTGTAGGGTCAAGATTCACCCAAGTACACCTTATCCATCTACCACACAAATATCACAAAATATCCTACCCATCACACGACCAACCTGCCCGTGATCGTGCCTTACCCTGCACCCTAGTGATACAACATCGAGAAAACCAATGGAAATAAAAACTTAAACATATAAAACAGTGAAATAAGAAAGCAAAGCTAACCTAACGTTACCTTTTTGTACATAAATTAAAACTTGAACAATTACATCCCTTACAAACTCCGCCCACAACAAAGGCATGCACTTAAGAATTTGAAACCATAATGACGGACGGGGCCCGCCATGCCCCGAATATACAAAAGCCTACTACTTCAGTGGAACTGCACCACGTGACAAGCTTAGGAGATATGGAGCTTTCCGAGAACCGAACAACGATCCTAAGAGAGTGGATCGCAAGCTATGTACCTCAACTCGCATGAACGCAACCCCCGGGCGAGGTCAAGACAACAGTACCAAGTATGTGAAATCAGAAATATCAGAAATGAAATCATAATAGTCTATATAAAGCGAGACATGTATGATAACCAAATTACAGACCACAACATATAAGCGATCATGTCAAGTCAGGACTCATGCCCGTGAAATCATCACTCAAATACAACCCGAATTTAACCCGACAATGGCCGCATGCCCCAAGATCTCACCTCGGATAAGCATGGGCCCCGAACCGCCCTAATGGGCCCATACCCGTGACCATCCAGTGTCGGTATGCCCAAAGGAGATAACAGATAACAATCTCGTGGAAGCATACCCGCGGCTACCCAACGTGTCGGTATGTCCAAACAACTAACAAGAGAATACTCACCGTGGAAGCATACCCGTGGGCTACCCAACGTGTCAGTATGTCCAATCAAATAACAATAATAACACCCCTAATGGAAGCATACCCGTGGGCTACCCATCGTGTCGGTATGTCCATCAATCAACCAGATAGCCGGCCCTCCAACGAGAGACGCGGTAGCACAGAAATACAACACTTGCACAACAAAGGCTACCACAACAAGCATAGGCTAGTACACACAACTCAAGGTACTATAAATACTTCTTAACACAACATCAAGTATACCATTTAAAACCCAAGTACTTAACCCCTTTAGGATCAAGGTACTCCTACCCTTTATAACAAGTCACTTATGTTTTTCCATCACAAGGAGTTCAATATTTGAAAACGAGTTACTTCCCCTTTTCCAAAATCAAGTTACCATTTTAAATCTAATAATGAAACCATTTCTTTATTTTCCATAAAGTCGTTATAACTAATTTCCCATAAAGCTATTACAACACTTTATGATTAATAAAACTAGTCAAGACAAAATCATGCCTTTCTTTTAAACCAAAATACTTCAAATTCTTAAGTCTCTTTTCCTTTAGAAAATCGAATTCCTTACTTTGGAATTTTTAAGAAGATCAAAACTTGATTTCAATAATTCTCATTAGAGCAGCCATGATCTAGGAAATGTAATGTCATTTTGTCTTATCTTAGCTTCTATGCAGATGGAGGTTTCTACTGGTTTTAATATGATTAATGTCATTACTTCTTTCCTTTATCGACGCTGCATTGGCTTGTTCGATCCTTATTCCCATTTCCGAAATTGTAACGTTATTCTTTTAAAAACCAAGTATTCATTTCTCACGAATTAGGTTTTATACTTTTCAACACCATTTAGGTCAATTACAAGTCACGTCTCTTATCTTTTGAAATCAACAAACCATTCTTTTAGCTACATAAAGTGGTTATAACAAACTTCCCATAAAGCCGTTATAACACTTTATGTTTTAAACCAACCAATTACCACTATGAACATTTATGAGACCAATAGGGCTCATTCTTTAACTACCAAGCATTACTCTGGATAAAACTTTACTACTATTTCCACACAATGAAGCCCTTAACACTTCATATCAAGTCAAGACACAAAAGGGAAATCAAATTCCTTTAACACACGTGCGTCTACCGCACTATATATTTTACAAATAGTCATGTTGAAGAGGATAGGAAGAATCACATACCTCGCGACGACTGTCAACAATAAGCAAAATGCTCCACAGTACTATCTCCCTTAAGAGGAATATGCTACCGTAGTACTTCAATCATATAAGGGTCATAAAACGTCTATCAAACTCTAGCTTCGAACGTAGAGTAACTAAGTGCAAAGTCCCTAAATTTTACGACAATTTGGACGGCACTTCCTTTGTTTCTACTAACTTGCCACCTTTGCTAAGGTCGAATTCAATAACCAAACTCCCACAATAATGCAAAATAAACCAATAATTCCATGCCATTCTTGGCCAACAATAAACCAACCCTAAACCCCTTTCAACTCTTTCCAATCCAAGTTCTTAGGCCTAACATGATATCTAGCCCTAGACATCTTCAACAAGACAACAAGATCCAAATCTATTCAAATAAAACAGCCTCAGGCTCAATTCTAAACTACTAAAATATAACAGCCTCAGGCTCACATCTATACTACTAAAATATAACAGCCTTAGGCTCACATCTATACTACTAAAATATAACAGCCTTAGGCTCATAACCAAGAGAAAGGGGAAACTTTTACCTTAAGGAATCGCCCACAAAAGCCCCTTTTTATTCTACCTCAAACCGTCAAAATCGCCCACCAGCGCTTCCCACAAGTTTACCCACACTTTTCCTTCTTGCCGCCGCTCCAACAATTTCCTCTTAGGCTAGGTTTCTTCCAAAAACTAGAGAGAAGGGAAAGGGTTTTCCATGGAAGGGTTTTGAAATGAAATGGCCAAGTCTTCCAAGATTTGGCCCTAAAATAGGCCCTAATCTGGTCAAAAAGGATGGGAGGGACACTTGTCAACCTCCCATAGGTTTTTAACAAAAATATCTCCTGATTTCAGCCTTTTATCGCGTAAAATCCCGCCTTGGCGCCGCGGCCCCGCCGCGCTTCCACTTCCGAAAAATGTTCCAAAGATTCGCGCCATGCCTCAGATTCCGGCGCCGCACTGCAACCCCGCGACCCCTGGGCCAACCGGCGCCGCGCCAGATTCGGCCGCGCACTGCACTTCGAACTGAAAATCGCTGCCGCTGCGCACCAAACTTGAAACTTCCATAACTTTTGACTCCGATGTCCTATCGACGAACGGTTTGTTGCGTTGGGATCTAGATTTAACGAACTACATATTAGGCTTTTAGACACCTCAAAACGCTTACCAACTGGGGTACAACACTCCAAGGTAAACTCAAATCCGTCCAACACATGTTTGCCAACTTATCTTTCAACTTTCAATCTTATAATCCTTGGTATGTCCTTATCTTAACTTCTAGAATTTACGGGGTATAACATTCTACCCCCCTTAGAAACATTCGTCCCGAATGTTCCTTCTAAGTCTCCAAAACGCAGGTGTCGGTATAGTCTTCACTACTCCACTCACACAAGAATCAGTTATGCCACTCATGGACTTATCACCCGAAAAATACTCCCCATATACTATGTACTTCCGACAAGGATCACTGTAAAATCTTTTACTCTAACCGGCCTTACCTCTAAGGTCTCGATTGTTATAAATTCTAAGGTTCAAAACTTCTCATCCTCGGACTTACCCTTTTCACTAACCGGGCTTCTAAATCACATTTTTACACGAAGTTATCCGAACATAGCAATTTACACATCACCATAACAACAATGCATACTAGTCTCTAGAGGGTTAAGAATATACATGTAACTATTACTTCACTATCCCTTCATGCCGTTCTACTCATGTTCCTTCCCTGCACGACGCACAAAAGGAGGAGATGAATCAGCCACTGATCCCGAAGGCTGAGTCTCTACATCCGCGCTACCTCTGTGTCACAGCCCGAACCCCGGGCCCGTGACTGGTGCCCTACCTGGGCACCCTTCTACCTTAACTTTGACTTAGTCAACATTCTCAAGCTACACTTGCAAGACTTTAGTCATCCAAGACTTATGGTAAATGACCATATTGGTCATGCCTAAATCGACCAAGGCATCAATAAGGGGGGGTGACACGTGTCGCTCTTCCATTCGTCACAATAATACGTTTTCCGACAAATTCCATAATTTCCGATAAATTTTTACAAGTCTCAAATCTTAACACTTGTGAGTTCTTACTTACGTTCTTAAAACATGTCCTGTAAATACGGGGTGTAACATTCTTCCCCCCTTAGAAACATTCGTCCCCGAATGTTCATTCGGAGTCAAACTTATAATCAGCGACATAGTTTCCTTACACAACCCCGATGTACCAAAAATGCCACACAATAGCATTTAAGCAAAAAGAATACTTCAATTAAAACTTGACAAGTAAGGGAAGATGAATTACCTGAAGGTATAGGAAATAAGTGAGGATACATCCTCAACATGTCCTCCTCCGCTTCCCAAGTCATCTCCTCCCGGTTATCATTCCTCCACAGGACTTTGACGGAAGCTACATCCTTGGTCCGTAGTCGCATGACCTGGCGATCGAGTATCGCTATGGGACTCTCCTCATACGATAACCCCTCTGTCACTTGGACCTCACTAGTAGGGAAGACTCTCGCTGGATCACCGATACACTTCCGCAACAGAGAAACATGGAAGACCGGATGTACCGCCTCTAACTCTGATGGCAGATCCAACTCGTAGGCAACCTTGCCCACTCAATGAACGATCTGGTAGGGCCCAATGTACCTTGGGCTGAGTTTCCCCTTCCTACCGAATCTCATCACACCCTTCATGGGTGACACCTTCAAGAAGACCCAATCGTCAACCTGAAACTCCAAATGCCGACGCCGATTATCCGCATAAGACTTCTGTTATACCCCGTATTTCCAGAGTATGTACGTAAGGGAATACGTACAAAAGTCTAGCCTTAAATATAAGCCTTGGACGTTTTTTTATTTGTGCACAACTCACTAAAAGAATCGTTTTCCGACGAAACGTTTCCACAGCTTTCGTAGGGTAAATTCCGGCTATGCCATTTCTAATTTTTGCGGATTTTTCCGAGAGACGAAATATTTTGGACCAACGGGAGGGCGACACTTGGCACCCTCCAATTGGTGGACTTGAATCGTCCATTGGACGAATTGGAGAAGCTTGGCACGTTTTTTGTGCCTCGCACAAGTCGGAGTTGGTAGGATATTTGTGTGTAGTAAATCCTCACCCTACACTTGCCTTGCACTTGTCTTCATCTTGGCCATTGGTTGGCCATGTCTTGACCTATAAATACCCCCCTTAAGATGAAGAGTTCTTCATCCACAAATTCCTTTCCAAGTCTTGAAAATACTCTTCTCTCCCTTTGTAGCCTTTTCGTCCAAACACCTCCCCTCCTGAAGGCCCTGGCCGAATACCCCCTCTAGCCTAAGTAGTTTGGCCGAGGCCCCCAGCCTAGCCAAAACCTACCCTCCCTTGGTAGAAAAGTTGCCTTCTTGTATTGTTATAATGCCCAAAGTACCCTAGCCCAAATCCCTTAGTACTTAGTAGAAGTTGTGAAGAACTTCTAAGGTTCTCATGGAGCATACAACTTAGAGCAAAACCTTGCTCAGCGACTTTATCTAGGATATTATTGGGCTTACCGAGGTAACTAATCCTAACCCTCTTTGAATTAGAGAATACTTCATCGTAGTAGTATAATAAAAAGTATAAATACTTAGAAGAATATTGCAGAATAGAATTGAAATGTTATAACAGTGTAAGGGTATAAAATAAGAATAATTGAACGATGGTTAGATAGAATGTTTTCACAGAGACTTATATAGCTCACCGCAGGGAAGTGCTGCCCGACTTTCCGTCGAATTGTGAACGCACGGGTTAGAATGACCTTCCGAGTAGCCTTTGATAGATGTCAGTGACTATTATAGGCTGACTCTCTGCGCGCGACATATTCAACGTGGCAGGTGGTTTTCGCTGAGAAGGTATGTGATTCTCCCTAAAGCATGATATTTTACAATATATATATAGTAATGGTAGACGTACGTGTTAATCGAATAATAACTACGCAATGTCTTTGACTTAAGCTGAATAATACTTACGCAGAATGCCTCACGCTTAAGCTCGAATAATACTTACTAAGAATGCCTCACGCTTAAGCTCGCATAATAAAGAATCGAAAGCATTTCAAAAGAATATCAATCATTTTTAATGTAAGAGAACTATTTGGTTTTTAAAAGTGACGCTTAAGAGTTATTCTAGCTTTATGGGATGTTAAGTATAACCACTTAAGAATGTTAAAAGAAACAGTTTGCCTATGTGTTTATAATGGACTTATATTGAATTGTGAAAAGAATAATAAGATGGTTTGATGAGTAGACATGATATGATGCTATGTGTGTTAGTGTCTTGTAACGTTTGTATAAGAGAGTATTCTTGTTGTGCTTATGTTGTTTAAAGATAAGTTGTTATGTTAGTGTACTATCACTCACCTCTTGACATATTACACGGGGTTGTCGCCTCCACGCTGGTAGACTCAGTGTCCGGGGACCATGATTCGAGAATACCTACGCGGGTCCAGGGACCTATGCGAGCTACGGGAGTTCCGTGTTAGTGATGCGGGTTATATCTCATGCGGTCTATGTGGCCATGCGGACTACGAGTCCGGGAGACGATGCCGAGGAGTAGCTACCCTCGACGCGGGTTATGTACTTACGCGGCCTATGTGAGTGGCCTATGCGACTACGAGAGTCGAGATTAGGCTTGCATGGTGATACTACGCAATTGGCCCCGCTCGATCATTCGCGGCCTAGAAAAGACACTGCATTACTTTACCTATTGTTGCTCTTGTTTATGATGTGGCACTATGTGCGGTCCCCTTGGTTGTTTCATACATACTTGCAAAACTGATTTTAAAATGATATGTTTTCATTTAAGTATTTTTTACAGTTTCATATACTTAGTACCTGTTGTAATCGACTCCTTCTGGGCTGCGTTCATGCCGCAGTAAGGGCAACAGTGCTAGATCCACATTCTTAGGATCTCTACGTTGGTGTCGGGAGCTCCATCTTTTCCGAGGCTCTACTTTGGGTATGATCTCCTGTAGATAGTTTTGTAAGCCAGGTATGGCGGCCCTGTCCCGCCATAGTTGTATATTTTCCTTAGAGGTCTGTAGTCATGTTGTACAGTATCGGATGTAACTGCTAAAACCATGTTTTTATATATATGCCGAAAGGCGATGTTTTCTCACATAAATTGTGTCTTATTTTATAAATTGTTTCATGTCTTGTTTTATATTTCCGCTGATTACTCTGATGTATGAATACTTGGGTGCCCCAGAGCACGACCACGGCCCCGAATGGGTCGTGACAAAAGTGGTATCAGAGCAGTTAATCCTCGGAAAGTGTCTACAGACCGTATCTAGTAGAGTCTTGATTATCGGTGTGTTGTGCACCACACCAATAATCATGAGGCTATAGGATATTTAGGATTGGTTTCCATTCTTCTCACTCTGAGATCGTGCTTTAGCCGTGTTAAAGTTGGACCTCTAACGTATTCCTTGTTCTCAGAATGCTTATGCCTCCACGTAAGGCAACCCGCCCGTAGGGCAAGGCAAATGAGGAGTCGCTAGTGGGACACCTAGAGTCACGAGGGCTCGAGCCCGCCTATACCGCAGACGGCGAGTTCTATGACGCCGCCAACCCAAAGAGACCACAGCACTCCACACCTCGCCCACACCGGCGGAGGAGTTAGGGTACAAGGAGATGGCCCGGCTATTGGCTAGAGTCAGGATGATACGAGGATAGGCCGGACGCGCAGCCTCGGCTCAGCCTGGGCCACGGCCGCACCCGTGGTGCACCCGAGGCGAATAGTTTGAGGCTACGAGATTTCTTGAGTTGTAGCCCGCCAGAGTTTTACTGGTCGAGGTCGAGGATGATCCGCAGGAGTTCATCCGTCGCCTACAGAGGATCACGCGGTGATCAAGGCCTCGAGACAGTCTGTGACCGGTTCGCATCGGCCGCGTGATACCGCAATCGATTGGTTTGATTCATGGAGTTATCCCGGGAGAGCACGCGTCCCGCCTACTGGGATGAGTTCTCGAGGCTTTCTCACTCACTTCTTGCCTCCACAGATGAGAGGGCGCGGCCGATAGATTTTTACCGCCGAGGCAGAGGACGACCGTCGGGAGTACAATGTCGAGTTTGATTCATTGGCTCGATATGTCCCAAAGATTGGTAGCGATTATGGAGGATAGGTGCACCGCCACGCCACCGGGCTAGATGACTATATGGCCGAAGTCATGCGCGGTGTTTCTCTTCACCGTATGGACATTACCCGCACGCAGCTCATGCTCTGACGGATGTGAGCGTAGAGACCGGCCGACAGCAAAGGCAGGAAGACCAGGCGCATGGTCTTTTAGTGGCTATCGTGGTGGCGGCCTCAAGATCGCCTAGATTTGCACCACGCCACCAGAGCACTCCTGCACCGTCCTCAAGACACCAGATATTCGAGGGCAGATCAGGGACCCAGGACTTCAGACGCCCGAGCAAAGAGAGATCGCCGACGGGACCACCCTCGCCAGGGCCGTGGCGATGCAGATCCCACTTCGAGTTGTGGTGCTACGGAGCTTGTTTGATTGTGGCGCAGGTCACTATGCGAGAATCGTCCACCGGGCAAGGCTGATGGTAGGGTCACCACGGTTCTTTCGCCGGGTCTTCTTCATCCCCGACAGTTACTCGCCCTGGAGGGCAAGGTACTCATGGACCAGCAGGTCGCGGCAGAGGTCGTGGCGCGGGTCCCAGTTCTAGCGGTCCTCAAAACCGCATTTATGCTTTGTCCAGCCGACAGGATCAGGAGGCCTCACCTGATGTCGTCACAGGTACCTTATCAGTTTCTGGGTTTGATGTGTATGCTTTGATAGATCCAGGTTCTACTGCCCTATATATCTCCCCTTGTTGCTAGTAGGATAGGGATAGAGCCTGAGTCCATAGACCCTTTCGAGGTAGCTACGCCAGTGGGTGATTCGGTGGTAGCTCAGCGGGTATATAGAGCTTGTCCTGTGACCATTTACAGTCGTCGGACCCTAGCCGACTTGATAGAGTTGGAGATGATTGACTTCGACGTGATCATGGGGATGGATTGGCTAGCTTCTTGCTACGCCAATGTAGACTGCAGAGAGAGAGTAGTACGGTTCCAGTTTCCTGAGGAGCCGGTTGTTGAGTGGGAGGAGCACCAGACGCCGGGGTAGGTTTATTTCCTACCTCAAGGCTAGGAAGATGGTACGGGTATATCTACCATCTCGTTCGGGTGTTTGATATCAAGCCGCGGTACCAGATTTTCCGTCGGCCCATGGTCGAGAGTTCCCGACGTGTTTCCGCACGACCTCGTATCCTCCTGAGAGGGAGATTGAGTTTTGTATTGACATATTGCCAGACACTCGGCCTATTTCCATTCCGCCATACAGAATGGCACCTGCCGAGTTGAGAGAGTTGAAGGATCAGCTTAGAGATTTGCTGGAGAAGGGTTTCATCAGGCCTAGTGTTTCTCCCTGGGGAGCGCCGGTATTGTTCGTGAAGAAGAAGGACGGGACGCTGCGCATGTGTGTTGATTACGGTGAACAAGGTGACCATTAAGAATGATACCCTTCCTGTGATTGATGATTTGTTCGCGGAGTGGCAGGGTGCGAGATGTTTGTCCAAGATTGATCTGCGATCGCTATCATCAAAGTGAAGTCGAGAGGTGGATGTCCCTAGATCGCATTCGGACCCGACGGGCATTATGAGTTCGTGGTCATGTCTTTTGGGTTGACCAATGCTCCGGCAGATTCATGGATTTGATGAACCGAGTGTTCAAACCATTTTTGGACACGCTTGTGATAGTGTTCATTGATGATATCTTGGTTTATTCTCGCCGAGCAGAGCACGCGAGCACTTGGCGATCGTGGCCGGCGCTTCTCCAGACTAGCAGATTGTACGCCAAGTTTTCCAAATGTGAGTTTTGGTTGACTTCGCATGCTGGGCATATTGTCGGGCCGATGGCATTCGAGTGGATACGCCAAGATCGAAGCGATCAGACTTGGCCTAGACCTACTACTCCGGCAGAGGTTCGCAATTTTCCGGGCCTTGCAGATATTATCGGCGTTCGTGGAGAAGTTTGCTTTATCTCGCACCATTGACTAGGGCCGACTCGTATGGCCAAGTTTGATGGATCGATGCTTGAGCGTGGTTTCCGCTTGCCGAAAGAGAGATCGACGATCGCCTCGCTTCTTACTCTTCCGCAGGTCCAGATGGTTATGTCGTATTGTGACGCGTCGTGCATCGGGTTGGGATGTGTGTTGATGCAGCATGGCATGGTTATAGCATATGCATCCCGACAGCTGAAGAAACACGAGAGGAACTACCCCACCCATTATTTGGAGTTGGCGGCTGTGATTCACGCCAAGATCCGAGGCACTATTTGTACGGGTTCACGTGGATATTTTTACGCACCACAAGAGCCTCCAGGTATATCTTCACCGAGGAGCCGAACTTACGGCGAGACGCGGTGGTTAGAGTTGCTTAAGGATTACGATGTTGATATCCCGTACCACCCGGGAAGGCCAATGTCAGGCGGATGCTCTTAGTCGTAGGTCGATGGGAGCCTATCGGATGTGCAGCTAGAGAGGAGGGACATGGTTCGTGATTTGCATCGATTAGCGAGCCTTGGTGTCCGCTTGATTGATTCCGATAGCGGTGGTTAGAGTTCGCGAGGTTGCCGAGTCTTCCATCGCCGAGAGTGAAGAGGCAACGCCGAGGATCCAGCCTTTGATTCGATATCGTGATACGCATCTTCGTGAGGCAAGCGGTCCTTTGAGGTAGCACGATGGGGTGCTAAGGTTTGAGGCGATTGTGTGTTCCAGATGTTTCAGGACTTCGCAGCAGGTTCTGGGGAAGCACACATACAAGCATTTATCCATCCGGTCGACCAAGATGTACCACGACCTTAGATCCGTGTATTGGGATGACTTGAAGAGGATGTTGCGCAGAGTTCGTAGCTCGGCCCATGTTGTCAGCGAAGGTAGAGCACCGAGGCCCGGTGGTTTGTTGCAGCGATAGAGATCCCGACCGGAAGTGGAGGTGATCAACATGGACTTCATCACAGGATTACCTCGCCCTGACCGGAGACATGCTTCTATATGGGTTATCGTCGACAGTCGACGAAATCAGCCCACTTTCTTCCCGTGACGACTTTTTCTACCGAGGATTATGCGGACTTTACATCCGAGAGATCGTCGATCGCATGGAGTCCCTATTTCGATCATATCGCATGCAGGAGCCCGCCACGGCTAACTTCGAGGTCTTTCCGCAGAGGTTTAGGACGCAGTGAGCCCGAGTATCGCATTCCATCCACGCAGACGGACAAAGCCGAGCGCACTATCCGCACTCGAGGATATGTGCGAGCCCGTGTTATCGACTTCGTGGTAGCCGGGAGGATCATTTGCCTCTAGTTGAGTTCGCAGACAATAATAGCTACCACTCCAAAGATTCGGATGGCGCCTTATGAGGCCTTGTATGGGAGGAAGTGCAGATCGCCTATAGGTTGGTTCGATGGGCGAGGTGCAAATAGTGGGACCAGATTTGGTGCAGCAGTGGATAAGGTGAAGCTTATCCGAGAGCGCTATCGATACCGTAGTCGGCAAGTCGTATGCAGATCATCGTCGTCGCATCTTGAGTTCGAGGTTCATGATTGGGTTTTCCTAAAGGTGTCACCCATGGCGGTGTGATGAGATTCGGAAGAAGGGAAACTCACCCGGCGTACATTGGGCCGCTTCGATTGTCCGCAGGTAGGCAAGGTGTTTATGAGTTGGATCTGCCGTCCGATCCGGAGGCGCATCCGCTTTTTCACGTATCTACGCCAAGAGATGTATCGGGGATCCATCTAGGGTACACCCGATTGACGATGTCCAGGTGACCGAGGGGTTATCGTATGAGGAGATTCCCATAGCGATAGTCGATCGTCAGGTTAGGCGTCTGCGGACCAAGGACGTGACTGTTTAAGTTATGAAGAATCTTATCGTTAATTGTCTTGGGAAGGAACATTCGGGACGAATGTTTCTAAGGGGGGGAGAATGTTATACCCCGTATTTCCAGAGTATGTACGTAAGGGAATACGTACAAAAGTCTAGCCTTAAAGATAAGCCTTGGACGTTTTTATTTGTGCACAACTCACTAAAAGAATCGCTTTCCGACTAAACGCTTTCCACGCCTTTCGTAGGTAAATTCCGCCATGCCATTTCTAATTTTTGGCGGATTTTTCCGAGAGACGAAACATTTTGGACCAACGGGAGGCGACACACTTGGCACCTCCAATTGGTGGACTCAATCGCCCATTGACGAATTGGAGAAGCTTGGCACGTTGTTTGTGCCTCGCACAAGTCAAGGAGTTGGTAGGATATTTGTGTGTAGTAAATCCTCACCCTACACTTGCCTTGCACTTGTATTCATCTTGGCCATTGGTTGGCCATGTCTTGACCTATAAATACCCCCCTTAAGATGAAGAGTTCTTCATCCACAAATTCCTTTCCAAGTCTTGAAAATCCTCTCCTCTCCCTTTGTAGCCTTTTAGCCCAAACACCTCCCTCTCCTTGTGAAGGCCCTTGCCGAATACCCCTCTAGCCTAAGTAGTTTGGCCGAGGCCCCTAGCCTAGCCAAAACCTACCCTCCCTTGGTAGAAAAATTGCCTTCAGTATTGTTATAATGGCCAAAGTACCCTAGCCCAAATCCCTTAGTACTTAGTAGAAGTTGTGAAGAACTTCTAAGGTTTCTCGAGCATACAACTTAGGAGCAAAACCTTGCTCAGCGCGACTTTATCTAGGATATTATTGGGCTTACCGAGGTAACTAATCCTAACCCTCTTTTGAATTAGAGAATACTTACTGTAGTAGTATAAGAATAAGTATAAATACTTAGAAGAATATTGCAGAATAGAATTGAACTGTTATCACAATAGAAGGGTTTAAAAGAAGAATAATTGAACTATGCTTATATAGGACTGTTTTCACAGTAGACTTATATAGCTCACCGGGTAGGGAAGTGCTGCCCGACTTTCCGTAGAATTGTGAACCCTCTGTTTAGAATGACCTTCAGTAGTCTTTGATAGATGTCCGTGACTATTATAGGTGACTCTGCGCGACATATTCAACTTGGCGGTGGTTTTCAGAAGGTATGTGATTCTTCCTAAAGCATGATATTTTACAATATATATATAGTACGGTAGACGCATACGTGTTAATCGAATAATAACTACGGCAATGTCTTTGACTTAAGCTCGAATAATACTTACGGAATGCCTCACGCTTAAGCTCGAATAATACTTACTATGAATGCCTCACGCTTAAGCTGAATAATAAAGAATCGAAAGCATTTCAAAAGAATATCGAATCATTTTTAATGTAAGAGAACTAATTGGTTTTAAAAAGCTTAAGAGTTATACTAGCTTTATGGGAAGTTAAGTATAACCACTTAAGAATGATAAAAGAAACAGTTTGCCTATGTGTTTATAATGGACTTATATTGAATTGTGAAAAGAATAATAAGATGGTTTGATAAGTAGACATGATATGATGCTATGTGTGTTAGTGTCTTGTAACGCTTGTATAAGAGAGTATTCTTGTCAGGCTTATGTTGTTTAAAGATAAGTTGTTATGTTAGTGTACTATCACTCACCTCTTGACATATTACAGGGGTTAAGTCGCCTCCGACGCGGGTAGACTCAGCGATCCGGGACCATGATTCGAGAATACCTCATGCGGGTCCAGGGACCTATGCGCGGAGCTACGGAGTTCCGTGTTAGTGATGCGGGTTATACCTCACGCGGTCTATGTGGCCATGCGGACTACGAGTCCAGTGATACGCCGAGGAGTAGCTACCCTCGATGCGGGTTATGTACCCATGCGGCCTATGTGAGTGGCCTATGCGACTACGAGTCCGTGATTAGGCTTGCATGGTGATACTACGGGCAATGCCCGCTTCGATCATTCGCAGCCTAGAAAAGACCTACTGCTTTACCTATTGTTGCTCTTGTTTATGATGTGGCACTATGCGGTCCCCTTGGTTGTTTCATACATACTTGCAAACCGATTTTAAAAATGATATGTTTTCATTTAAGTATTTTACAGTTTCATATACTTAGTACCTGTTGTACTGACCTCCTTCGAGGGGCTGCGTTCATGCCGCAGGTAAGGGCAAGCAGGTGCTAGATCCACATTCTTAGGATCTCTACGTTGGTGTCGGGAGCTCCATCTTTTCCGGAGGCTCTACTTGTGGGTATGATCTCCCTGTTGTAGATAGTTTTGTCTGATAGGTATGGCGGGCCCCGTCCCGCCATAGTTGTATATTTCAGAGGTCAGAGTCATGTTGTACAGTATCGGATGTAACTGCTAAAACCATGTTTTTATATATATGCCGAAAGGCGATGTTTTCTCACATAAACTGTGTCTTATTTTATAAATTGTTTCATGTCTTGTTTTATATTTCCGCTGATTACTCTGATGTATGACTACTTGGGTGCCCCGGTAAGGCACGACCACGCCCCGAATGGGTCGTGACAACTTCGCCGACTGGCCGCTAATAGCCTCTCCCGGATAAGCTTCACCTTATCCACACCGCCGTATCAAGTCCGCCAACTAATCGCACTCGCCCACGCCGAACCAACCAATCGGCGACCTACATTTCCGCCATATAAAGCCTCGTATGGCGCCATCTCAGATATCGGAATGGTAGCCGTTGTTGTAAGCAAACTACAAAAGGCAAATGATCCTCCCACTACCATCGAAATCAATCACGCAGCTCGCAGATATCCTCGTTGTTCGGATAGTACGCCCGCCGCTTCGCCACCGAGGATGGAATGCAGTGATGAGACTCACCTATGTCCCTAAACCCTTCTGGAAAGACCTCCAGAAGTTAGCCAGAACCGGGCTCCTATCGATATAATCGACATCGACACCGTGAAGCCTCACAATCTCTCGATGTACAATCGCATAGTCCTCACCAAAACGCCGCCCCGATCGGAAGGAAATGGGCTGATTTCGTCACCACAACAATAACCCAAATGGAGTCGTATTTCCTCCGAGTACGAGGTAACCTGAACAAAGTCCATGTTGATCATCTCCCACTTCCAAGTCGGAATCTCAATAGCTGTAATAATCCATCGGGCCTCGTGCTCGACCTTGACTGCTGGCAATTAGGACATCAGGCAACAAAACTCGCCACGCCCTCTTCGTGCCATCCCACCAATACAAACATCCGAGGTCATGGTACATCTTGGTCGACCGGATGAATAGAATAACGAGCACCGCAGGCCTCCTCGCACCGCTGACGAAGTCCGGACACCTCGGGAACACACAACCGACCCTCAAATCTCAACACCCCATCAGGCGCTACCTCGAATAGACTCTTCTCCTCCCGAAGAGCTGCATCTCGATACCACACCAACACTGGATCCTCAAACTGTCGCCTCTTCACCTCATCAACGATGGAAGACTCGGCAACCTCACGAACCCGCACCCCACTATCGTCGGTATCGATCAATCGAACCCCAAGGCTCGCTAACTGGTGGATCTGACAGACCATGTCTGCCTCTCCGTCGCACTCCGATGTGCTCCCATCGATCTACGACTCAAGGCATCGCCTACTACGTTGGCTTTCCGGATGGTAGAGAATATCAACATCATAATCTTTCAAAGAACTCTAACCACCGCCTGCCTCGCATTCAGCCTCCTGCTCGAAGATATACTGGAGGCTCTTGTGGTCTGTATAAATATCCACATGAACCCCGTACAAATAGTTTCTTCAAATCTTCAAGGCATGAATAACCGCGGCCAACTCTAAGTCATGGGTAGGGTAATTCATCTCATGCTTCCATAACTGTCGGGAAGCATAGGCTATAACCTTGCCGTGCTGCATCAAAATACACCCTAGCCCGATACCCGAGGCATCACAATAGATCACGCATCTGCCTAACCTCGGGAAGAGTAAGAATCGAGTCGTAGTCAACCTTTCCTTCAAGAATCGAAACCCTTCTCGCAAGCCTCGCCCATCGGAACTTGGCCGCTTCGAGTCACCTAGTCAATCTGCAAATCAAGCAACCGCTCCATTAAACTCGTTATACCCGTAGTTCCGTGGTATGTATGCGAGGACGCACGCGAGAATACGGCATGTAAAGATTGGAAAGGAAGAAAGAGGTGATTTTTCCACGGAAAAGTTTCCGTTTTGTGAAGGAAAAAGGTTCGTTAATGGGAATGGATTCCCGATTTGGTATTTGGACTTCTTAGATTATATTAGAATTTTGGAATTTTATTTTGGAAATGGTCACGTGGGCCCACGGAGAAATTTACTGCTTGTGGGCCCACTTTGTTTTCGAGATTTTGGCCATTGTGGATATTTTCTAAGATGTTTTTGGGCCAATAGAAGGGTGACACGTGTCACCCCGCCAGTGGCTCGCCGAATGGCATTTGTGCACAACACCCTTGGTAGAGTCGTTTTCGACTAAACGCTTTACATAACTTGCAGGGAAAATTCGCTATGTCTTTTCTTATTTTTATGGATTTTTCCGAGAAACGAACATTTTGGACCAACGGAGGGTGACATGTGTCACCCTCACATCGAAGTTAGCGCTTAGGGCCAGTATCAAAGGGCAAGTTGTTGGTAGATATTTGTGTAGATATTTGTAGGGTTTTAAGGAGTAGGACTAGGGCACTTGGGCATATCTGCCCTACACTTGCCTAGCACTTGGCTAGATCTTGGCCATTGGTTGGCCTTGGCTTGTGCTATAAATACCCTCTAAGGTCAAGACTTCTTCATCCAAAATGCCTAAGTCTCAGAGCCTTCCTCCCTTTTCGCAGGCCCCCTTGGTCGAGAGTTTCCCCCCTTGTGGGGTAGGCCGAGGGGTAGCCCCCCCCCCTCCGGTGTGGTGTGGCCGGGTACCCCTAGCCTAGTTTGTTTTCATATAATACCCCCCCTCTTGGTAGCAATACTCTCAAAAGTATTGTTATAATGCCCAAATTACCTTAGCCATATACCTTGTTGTATTCTAAGGTTATACCTATACGGAAAGCCCAGAAATACTATTATACTTCCGCAATACCACAAACCGAAACCCTAGGAAAATCTCCATAGTCCGTTGAGTATTGTGTAGAAGTTGGTTAGAACTTCTAGGGTGGTTTAGAGCGGGTCGAGCGCCTGAGTCGGAGCTACCCGAGTGCCCAGGATCGACTTTATACTTGGATAATTATGGGCTTATCGAGGTAAATATCTTGTCCCCCTATTGTAATTGGATATTACATGTTGTAGGAAATTATAGTTGAAGTATACTATGTATATAACTGAACATAGCTTGTGGCAATGTCTTTGGACTTCAGCTCAAGAATCGAATCGAACTGCTTTTTACATAGGATCAGACATGAGACTTGTGTAGTAGTACCGTGGAGTAGAATTGTACAGTTAGGTTAGATGTATAACCCCTGTGGATTGCAGCCGCCCAGTTAGAGGAGATTTACGCTGCCATGTGGGGAGTCGCCAATTTTCGGTAGAATGTTCTCGCGATAAGGTCTAAATGTTAATAAGCGCCTTGTGGCCTTATAGGTTGAAGTACTACGTGGCGCGCTCTACTTGGCTTACGAGTAGCCGGCACTGGGAGTACTGAGCGTTGCTATTAGTCGATACTGCCGCGAGGTATGTGAACCTCTTCCTATCTCTTCTAGCATGGTATGTGTGAACTATGTAGTACGGCAGACGATACGCATGTACTAAATGTATTTGATTGGTGTAAAACATAAAGTGTTATAACGGCTTTATGGGAAGTTGGTTATAACGGCTTTATGTTGGTAAGAAAATACATGTGGTTTTCAAAAGGTAATCGATTTGAACTATAACCGCTTGTTATGTGTTAATAAAGAACTCAAGTATTTCAAAAGAGTTTTGAATCATTTTGAGAGTATAGTAATACTTGATTTGTTTTGAAAACTTAAGAGTTATACTAGCTTTATGGAAAGTTAGGTATAACGCCTTAAGAATGTTTTATCGATTTTGGAAATCGAATGTATCGACAAACCACCGCAGCGTTAATAAAAGGAAATGTTTTGACAGATTAAGTATTATTAAAACCAAGAGAAACTTCCATCCGCATAAGCTAAGATGAGACAAAATGATATTTCCTAGATCATGGTCATTGTAATAAGATTGTTGTAAACAAGAATATCCTACTCACATATAAGACTTATGTTTCTCGGATAGTTTAAAAGAGAATTATATTCTTAAATGAATAAGACTATGAACTACTTAAACCTTTCTAAATAAGAAACATGAACATTTGAAATTAGGCAAACTTGACGCTTGGAAAATAATGTTGTTACTGAGTCTTACAAAGAGAAGTGTTTTGATTTACTTCAAAAGATAATCACTATATTTTCATATACTACGTATTGTGTGACTTTTGTGAAAGTAACGATCTTTTAAAGAGTTAATGTATGAAGTACTTTGGGGATAAAACCCGAACTTGTTAGCATATAGTAGAAAGTACCTTGTGTATAACTTGATTGTGTTGGTTTGTGATAGCACAGTAATACTTTCTTGTTGATTTGATAAGTAAACATGCTAGACGCTACGTGTGTTAGTATCTTGTGATGTTTGTGTAAAGGGGTTTCTCCTTTGTCAGGCTTATGTTGTTTAACGATAAGTCGTTATGATAGTATTATACATCACTCATCTCTTGAGATGATTCCGGGTTAAGCGCCTCCGACGCGGGTAGATCAGCGGTCGATGGACCTATGATTCGAGACTACCTACGCGGTCCAGGGTCGGCGCGAATCGCGGAGTTCCGTGTTAGACGCGCCCTTGTGGTCACGCGGTCCTTGCGCTGCGCGACGGCGAGTCCAGACGCCGCCGGGAGTAGCTACCGATGCGGTTATACCTCACGCAGCCGACCGATTGCCTACGCGAGTCGCGAAAGTTCTGTGGCTAGACGCGCACATTAGATATCGCGCAAGTGGTCCGCTTTGATCACGTGACGGTCTGCAGACAGATCTTATGATACGATTCATGACCTTGTTGGTACCGGGTGTTAGTAGTCGCTATGCCTTCGCATTTACCTCAGACGTGTTATTATGGCACGGTGGGACCCGTGTTCATGTGTGTTCCTTGGTGCTTTTATATCATAACCGCCGCAGCCGGCGAAGGTATTCCACGCATGATTGATGTTGTGGGCGTGAGACCCATTGTTATATTTGAGTGATGACTTGAGGCGCGAGTCCCCGACTTGACATGATCGCTATTATTGTGAATCGTAGTTTGGTTATCATACATGTCTCCGCTTTATAGACTATTATGATTTCATTTACGATTTTTAGTTTCACATACTTGCATTTGTTATCGACCTCCGGGGCCGCGTTCATGCCGCAGTAAAGGTACACACCGTTGATCCTCGCCTAGGGTCACAGTCATTGTTGGGAAAGCTCCGCTTCTCGAGGCTTATTCGTATAGTCCCCTGTTGTAGGTGCTACATTCGTGGTATGACGGGCCCCGTCCGTCGTTGTTGTCATTTCATTCAGAGGTGCAGAGTATCGATGCAAGCGGGGTTGTAAAAAGGATTAAACTGCTCGCTTTAAAAGATTGTTTATATATGCCGGCGGCAAGTTTTCACAAGATTATTGTTTATACTTCTTGTTATTTCATGTTGTTGTTTATATTCCGCCGATTACTCACGATTGTATCACTAGGTGCCCGGTAAGGCACTAGTCACGCCCGTTCGGTCGTGACAAAAGTGGTATCGTGAGCGCTTAATCCTCGGAAAGTGTCTACGCATCAGATCCAAGAGAGTCTTGATTATCGGTGTTGCGCACCACACCAATAATCGTGAGGCTATAGGTATTTAGGATTGGTTTCTATTCTTCTCACTCTGAGATCGTGCCTTAGAGCCGTGTTGTAAGTTGGACCCTCTGACGAAATTATTTCCCTTATCGTTATGCCTCCGCGTAGGGCAACCCGGGCCCAGGAGGGCAAGGCAGCCGAGGGAGCTGCGAGTAGAGTTCAGAGGGTTACGTGGGCACAGGCCCAATTATCACCTTGGATGGTGCTTCATTTGGGATTTCGCGACGCCACTAGCCCCGTAAAGTTTAGCACGGCGGCAGCTCCATCGCGCCATGATATTTGAACCTTCGCCCACGACCAGAACAGAGAATATGGATCGCAAAGAGGCAACCTCACATTAGCTATGGATTTGGCTACCAGAGTATACCGATGTATCGCGAGTCTTGAGGACTATCTAAAAGAGGGTCAGGCAAGAGTAATTCTTCATTGGTTGGCATGGCACGTATGCGGGCTTATGTACAGCAGCCGAAAAACGTAGAGATCGACGGGTTAACCAAGGACAGCAGGATGGGGCCAGAGCAGCAGGGTCCTTCGGTAACTTTCAAGGTGAGTATACCTTAAGTGCTATGTTCTGATAGCAGTGTGGTAGTTGTGATTAGAAATCATGGTGGGTTAACCGAGTAAGATTTTGGGGGATAGAGAAGGTGTGAGCCTTAGAGTGTTATACGTACAGACCTTAGAGGTAAGGCCATCTCGAGTAAAGGTGTAGTGTTATGTTTGATCTCACGAGTGCATAGTGCACGTGAGCTACGTTTGGGATAGGTCCCTAAGTGGTATGAAATGAAAGAGGGTAGTTGAGCTAAGAAGACCTAGGTTTTCGTGAATACGTTTAGTAAAATTGTTCCTTCGGGAGATAGTATTTCGCGCCACGGGTCGGGTTGAGGCCACGCCGCGGGTCAACCCGCGGCATGTTTGTGGTGGGGGTCCGTTGTGGTGGTCCCGCCTGTGGAAGCGGTCACGAGGGTGTTAGGCCCATGTAGTTAACCCAGCACGAAGTTCGTGGACGATTCGACCTGGTCGGTCGACGGGGGCAGCCCATCGTGTTCTTCGGTCGACCGCTCACTCGGCAGATGTTGTTTTATCGTAAAGGTTGTAAGGCTGCACGGGTGCCTACCTTCACCTTATGGCGCATGGAGCCCGTGTTACGCTGTTTTTGTTTCCGAAGTTTTACCAGTGCAGGTTAAGGACTCGTGAGTCTCGACCGCATTCGCCTGCCGGGCGGTGTGGATTTCGGGGTAGTTGTGAGGATTGTTGTCTCTGTGGAGGAGCGCTTAAGCTACCATTCCGTTGTTCGGATGTCGCCACGAAGCCTTGTAGGCAGAAGTGTAAGTTGCCGGCCGATTGGTTCGATGTTGGCAAGGTTCAGATAGTTGATCAGCTTGTTCCACAGATCGTGGATAGGTGAAGCTCATCTAGAAGAAGTTCGCGGCTCGCAGGAATCGTGGCGGATAATCGGCGACGACGCCAGAGTTCAGCCGACGGTCGGTCTTCTTGAAAGTACCACCCCGGACAGTGGTGTGACGAGTTGTGGAAATGAAGGAACTTAGCCCGAGTTACTTTGGGCCTTTGAGTTCATGTGAAGAATAGGCCGTCATTTATATGTTAGCAATTGCCGTCCGACTTAGAGGCAAGACGTCCGGTCTTCGTATTGTTATGTTCGGAAAGTATCAAGATCCATCCGTAATGTCCCCGCTAATGATGCCCACGTAAAGAGATAGTAACCCGAGTTTTGGAAACTAAAGCGATCGTAAATGTGGTGAGGTTCGAGTGTACGACAGCTGATCGCAGCACCGGCACCATTTGTTGGGTCGTCGAGCTAGGCTCGCGCAAAGTGACAAAAGTGTATTTGTGGTGATGTTAGAGGTGTTTCCTCGTAGACTTGGATATAAGTATGTTGCGCAGTACTTTCGTGGCCGTATGGCAGGATTGTTTCGTAAGTATGTGAAGACTATACCGCGCACGATGTTTTGAGACTTAGAATGAACATTCGACGAATGTTTCTAAGGGGAAGAATGTTATACCGTAGTTCCGTGGTATGTATGCGAGGACGCACGCACGAGAATACGGCTAAAGATTGGAAAGGAAGAAAGAGGTGATTTTTCCACGGAAAAGTTTCCGGTTTTGTGAAGGAAAAAGGTTCGTTAATGGGAATTGATTCCCAGATTTGGTATTTGGACTTCTTAGATTATATTAGAATTTTGGAATTTTATTTTCTGAATGGTCACGTGGGCCCACGGAGAAATTTACTGCTTTGTGGCCCACTTTGTTTTCGAGATTTTGGCCATTGTGGATATTTTCTAAGATGTTTTTGGGCCAATAGAAGGGTGACACGTGTCACCCCGCCAGTGGCTCGCCGAATGGCATTTGTGCACAACACCCTGTTAGAGTCGTTTCGACTAAACGCTTTACATAACTTCAGGGAAAATTCCGCTATGTCTTTTCTTATTTTTGCGGATTTTTCCGAGAAACGAAACATTTTGGACCAACGAGGGTGATACGTGTCACCTCACATCGGAAGCAGTGGGCGCTTTAGGCCGATCAGCGGGCAAGTTGTTGGTAGATATTTGTGTAGATATTTGAGGGTTTTAAGGAGTAGGGACTAGGGCACTTGGGCATATCTGCCCTACACTTTCCTAGCACTTGGCTAGATCTTGGCCATTGGTTGGCCTTGTCAGGCTATAAATACCCTCTAAGGTCAAGACTTCTTCATCCAAAATGCCTAAGTCTTGAGAGCCTTCCCTCCCTTTTCGAGGCCCTCGTCGAGAGTTTCCACCAATGGGGGTAGGCGAGGTAGCCACCCCCTCCTTTGTGGTGTGGCCGGGTACCCCCTAGCCTAGTTTGTTTTCATATAATACCCTCTGGTAGAAATACTCTCAAAAGTATTGTTATAATGCCCAAATTACCTTAGCCGTATACCTTGTTGTATTCTAAGGTTATACCTATACGAAAAGCCCGTAAATACTATTATACTTCCCACTACAAAACCGAAACCCTAGGAAAATCTCCATAGTCCGTGAGTATTGTGTAGAAGTTGGTTAGAACTTAAGGGTGGTTTAGAGCGGGTTGAGCGCTGAGTCGAGCTAAACGATTGCCTGTGATCGACTTTATACTTGGATAATTATGGGCTTATCGAGGTAAATATCTTGTCCCCTATTGTAATTGGATATTACATGTTGTAGGAAATTATAGTTGAAGTATACTATGTATATAATCGAACATAGCTTGTGGCAATGTCTTTGACTTAAGCTCAAGAATCGAATCAATCGCTTTTTACATAGATCGTATTACATGAGACTTGTGTAGTAGTACCGTGGAGTAGAATTGTACCGTTAGTGGTTAGATGTATAACCCCCGGTTGGATTGCAGCCTACCTGTTAGAGGAGAGATTTACGCTGCGGGAGGCACGCCAATTTTCTAGAATGTTCTCGCGATAAGGTCTAAATGTTAATAAGCGCCTTGTGGCCTTATAGGTTGAAGTACTACGTGTGGCGCTCTACTTGGCTTAGGAGTAGCCGATTGGGAGTACTTGAGCGTTTTGCTATTAGTCGATACTCGCCGCGAGGTATGTGAACCTCTTCCTATCTCTTCTAGCATGGTATGTGTAAACTATGTAGTACTGTAGACGCATACGTACTAAATGTATTTGATTGGTGTAAACATAAAGTGTTATAACGGCTTTATGGGAAGTTGGTTATAACGGCTTTATGTTGGTAAGAAAATACATGTGGTTTTCAAAAGGTAATCGATTTGAACTATAACCGGCTTGTTATGTGTTAATAAAGAACTCAAGTATTTCAAAAGAGTTTTGAATCATTTTGAGAGGAGAAGTAATACTTGATTTGTTTTGAAAACTTAAGAGTTATACTAGCTTTATGGAAAGTTAGGTATAACGTCTTAAGAATTTTTTACTGATTTTGGAAATCAGAATGTATCGACAAACCATCGCAGCGTTAATAAAAGGAAATGTTTTGACAGATTAAGTATTATTAAACCAGAGAAACTTCCATCCGCATGTAAGCTAAGATGAGACAAAATGATATTTCCTAGATCATGGTCTTTGTAATAAGATTGTTGTAAACAAGAATATCCTACTCACATATAAGACTTATGTTTCTGATAGTTTAAAAGAGAATTATATTCTTAAATGAATAAGACTATGAACTACGAAACCTTTCTAAATAAGAAACATGAACATTTGAAATTAGGCAAACTTGGACGTTTGGAAAATAATGTTGTTACTTGAGTCTTACAAAGAGAAGTGTTTTGATTTACTTCAAAAGATAATCACTATATTTTCATATACTACGTATTGTGTGACTTTTGTGAAAGTAACGTATCTTTTAAAGAGTTAATGTATGAAGTACTTTGGGGATATAACCACGTACTTGTTAGCATATAGTAGAAAGTACCTTGTGTGTATAACTTGATTGTGTTGGTTTGTGATAGCCTGGTAATACTTTCTTGTTGATTTGATAAGTAAACATGCTAGGATGCTACGTGTGTTAGTATCTTGTGATGTTTGTGTAAAGGGGTTTCTCCTTTGTTGTGCTTATGTTGTTTAACGATAAGCTGTTATGATAGTATTATACATCACTCATCTCTTGAGATGATTCCGGGTTGCGCCTCCGACGCGGGTAGACTTCAGCGGTCGATGGACCTATGATTCGAGACTACCTCACGCGTCCAGGGCCTATGCGCGAATCGCGGGAGTTCCGTGTTAGGACGCGCCTTGTGGTCACGCGGTCCTTGTGGCTGCGCGACGGCGAGTCCAGACGCCGCCGGGAGTAGCTACCTCGATGCGGGTTATACCTCGCGCGCCGATCTGATTGGCCTATGCGAGTCGCGGAAAGTTCTGTGGCTAGACGCGCACATTAGATACCGCGCAAGTGGTCCGCTTTGATCACGTGACGGCCTGCAGACAGATCTTATGATACAGTTCATGACCTTGTTGGTACTGTGGGTGTTAGTAGTCGGCTATCCATTCGTACTAACCCAGAACGTGTTATTATGGCACAGGTGGGACCTGGTGTTCGTGTGTGTTCCTTGGTGCTGTTATATCATAAACCGCCGCAGATGAGGAAGGTATTCCACGCATGATTGATGTTGTGGGCGTGAGACCCATTGTTATATTTGAGTGATGACTTGAGGCGTGAGTCCCCGACTTGACATGATCGCTATTATTGTGAATCGTAGTTTGGTTATCATACATGTCTCCCGCTTTATAGACTATTATGATTTCATTTACTGATTTTTAGTTTCACATACTTGCACTTGCCAGATCGACCTCTTCGGGCCGCGTCATGCCGCAGTAAAGGTACACCGCCGTTGATCCTCGCCTTAGTGGTCACAGTCAGCGTTGGGAAAGCTCCGCTTTCTCCGAGGCTTATTCGTATAGTCCTCGCTGTTGTAGGTGCTACATTCGTGGTATGACGGCCCCGTCCCGTCGTTGTTGTCATTTCATTCATGAGGTCTGTAGTACTGATGCAAGGTGGTTGTAAAAAGGATTAAACTGCTCGCTTTAAAAGATTGTTTATATATGCCGGCGGCAAGTTTTCACAAGATTATTGTTTATACTTCTTGTTATTTCATGTTGTTGTTTATATTCCGCTGATTACTCTGATGATTGTATCACTAGGGTGCCCGGGGTAAGGCACTAGTCACGGGCCCGGGTTCGGGTCGTGACAAAACCTACGATAATAACTCGCCACCCCAAGAAATCGCGCACTTGGCCGGAGTAGTAGGTCTCGCCAAGACTGATCGCCTCAATCTTTGTCGATCCACCCGAACACCATCGCCCCAATAATATGCCCTGGAATGCCATCGAGGCCAACCAAAACTCACACTGAGAACTTGGCGAATAATCGCGGCCCGAGAACCGCAAGTACGCCCTCAGTGATTCGCATGCCTCGCTCGCTCGCGAATAAACCAGATGTCATCAATAAACACTATCACAAATGTGTCCAAAATGGCTTGAACACGGTTCATCAAATCCATAAACACCGCCGAGCGTTGGTCAAACCGAAAGACATAACCCTAAACTCATAGTGCCCATACCGGGTCCCGAATGCGCTCTTGGGATGTCCGCCTCAACTCGAACTCGATGATAACTGCATCGCAGTCTATCTTTGAGAAACACCTCGCACTGTGAATCGGGTCAAACAAATCATCAATCTCGGGAGTGGGTACCTATTCTTGATGGTTACCTTATTCACCGTCAGAATCAACACACATACGCAGCGTCCCATCTTTCTTCTTCACGAACAAAACCGGCGCTCCCCAAGGAGATACACTAGGCCTGATAAAGCCTTTCTCCAGCAAATCTTTCAGCTGGTCCTTCAGCTCCCTCAACTCAGCAAGTGCCATCCTGTATGACGGAATGGAAATAGGTCGAGTGTCTGGCAACGTGTCAATACAAAATTCGATCTCCCTCTCAGGAGGGATACCCGGAAGATCATCTGGGAACACATATGGAAACTCCCTAACCACTGGTACTGACTGAAGAACTGGCACCTCAGCCTCTATATCAAATACCCGGATCAGATGATAAATGTACCCTTTCTGCACCATCTTCCTAGCCTTGAGGTAAGAAATAAACCTACCCCTCGGCGACGCTGTGTTTCCCTTCCACTCGATAACTGGCTCGCAGAAATCGAACCGAACCAACTCGTCTTTACAATAACGTTGGCATAACAAGAAGCCAACCACCATACCCATAATGACATCAAAATCACATCTCCAAATTATCAAGTCCGCAAGTGGTCCGACGATCAGAATAAATACCGGACAACCTCTATACACCCGCTCAGCTAACACCGAATCACCCATTGGCGTAGCTACCTCAAACGGCTCTATCGACACCGGCTCTATCCCGATTCTACCCGCAATAAGAGGGGACACATAGGACAAGGTAGAACCTGGATCTATTAAAGCATAAACATCACAGTCTGAAATCAATAATGTACCTGCGACGACGTCAGGGGAAGCCTCCTGATCCTGGCGGCTGGCTAATGAATATATGCGGTTTTGAGGACCGCTAGAACTAGAACCACCACCTCGACCTCTACCGCGGCCTGCCTGTCCGTGAGTACCTCGCCCCGGGCGCATAACCACGTAAGGAGAAGAAGACCCAACAATCGATCCGTCGCTTACCTTTGCACCACCATGCCGCCTCTAGACGGACAATCTTCTTCAAATGGCCCACCGCCACAAGAGTAACAACCCTCGCAGAAAACGACACTCGCTGGGTGCGACCTATCAGACGAGCACACCGAGGTGTGGGTGGTCTCGACGGCGAGGATCTCTCGCCTCGAAACCCCGAGCCCCGACCGCTTCCCGACGATTGACCTTGCCGATCGACTCCCGCCCGAAACTGCGGACGGAGCACTCTGCCGGGCCGGAAAGTGGACCCGTCACGAGGCCGCCTCAAAATCCGCCCCGAGACCACGATGTCTCGCCTCGCGGGCTCGCGTCAATCTGCCTCTCTCTCTATTCTCTATCCCACGCATAGGCTCGCATCCTAGCAATGTCCATACCGGCCAAGAGCCACCCCAAGCATGTCAGAATCATATGACGGCCTAGCCCCATCACATATCGATGAACTCTATCCGCCATGTCGCCTAATAATGTGAGCATGCTCGCCAAGGAGTCAAACCTGCTATACTCCCGACAGCCCTCCTGCTCGCCTCAAGGTCAAGAACTGTCTACCCGGCTCTCTCATCTCGGAGGCAAAAGTGATCCATGAAGGCCTCTCAGAACTCCTCCCAAACTGGCTGGAAGAGCATCATCACCCTCAAAACAACCATGACTCAAACCAGCCAACGCAATATCGCGCAACCCAGAAGAGGCTAGCGTAATGCACTGCCTCAAGCCCTAAGAACTCGCATGGTCATTGTAGCTACCGAACGAATGAACTCCCGCGATCCTCATCGCACTCGAACCATAAAACTCGTGGATGACATCCCGTAAAATCCCTAATCCGCAAACCGCCGGCCTATGGTGGGTCGCCGCTCCGCTTTTGCCGCCATTATATCGTCAATAATCGACCGCCTCGTAGTTCTATACTCGCACTGGCCGGGAACTGGAGGGTCTGCACGGAACCTTCCGAGCTTCGCCGCCGCTCGCCTCTAACATCGCCGCGTGGCTGAACTCGCCGACCCGCCACTACCTCGTGCATAATGCGCTCGAGCCCGTAACCTTCGAGTACCGCCAGCGCCTCGCCGCCGCTTGCCCTTCTCGGCTCGCCGCTCCGCGAGGCATATCTGCTTTCATAAGACTAGGTCGAGAGGATTCAACCTAATAAGACATTTCTATCGCACGATCTCGTGGAGAGAAGAATGGAAACTAATCCTAAATGTCCTGCGACCTCACGATAATAGATGTGGTGCACAACACACCGATAATCAAGACTTACTAGACACGGTGCAGACACTTTCCGAGGACTAATCGCTCGATACCACTTTTGTCACGACTCCGACCCGGGTCACGATCGTGCCCTACCCGGCACCCTGCCTGTATACATCAGAGAATAGCAGCGGAACATACACAACATAAACACATGTGTAACAATAAAACGTCCCAGGCTAGCCGATAAGGCCGCCTTCCAATATATAACAAAAATCAAAAGTACAACTGTACAACATCAGTTCTTACGGCCCAACCACAAATGTGAATACGCACTTAGGAATAATAATCGTATGGACAGGGCCCCGCCATACCCCTGAATGTACCCAAAATCTACAACACCAGGGAAAAGACTGTACCCAAAAGAGACAAGCCTCCGGATAAATGGAGCTTCTGACGTCTGATAAGTGATCCTAAGAATGTGGATCCGCCACCTGCTTACCCTTTCCTGCGGCATGAACGCAGCCCCCGAGGACGGGGGTCAGTACACAATATGTACCAAGTATGTAAAATTAGAAAAATACTGTAATTACATCACAAGTCTAAATCAAAGCCGGAGACATGTATGATAATCAAATTACAGTACCCTGTTCCTTACTAACCATGAGAGTAAAAATAGGTATATACTTACAACGAAAAATAGGATTGGAATCCTACTCCTGGGACTATTTCACCCGCATAGGTCCAGTGGACCCGCGTGAGGTATTCCTCGCATGGGACTGTTTCACCCGCATAAGCCCTTACGGACTCGCATGAGGTATTTCGTGATAGGTCGGACCCGCCCGCATGGGACTATTTCACCCGCATAAGCCCTTACGGACTCGCATGAGGTATTCCTCGCATCGTGGGTAGCAAATCCACGGAAAATATGCAATGCCACAATTCCCGGGGAATGACCCCGCAACGAATAATATATCACTAGCCCAAATCCGGCTATCACACATAACATAAGCACTACCGGCTTATCATACAATATGTAAGCAAGTTGAGAAATCCCCTAACTTCTTACTATTCTTTGTTTATAAACACTCTCATTTTAGTTTACCTAAGGCACTAACATGTCTTTTATAAATATCCGGGAATTTAACCCAAGTACTACGTACTTCTACTCTTTAAAACAATGACTCTTTTTAGTAGAAAACTTCCAAGATACTATTAATCCTAGTATCAAGTCCAAATTACATTTCAAGGTAAGTCACAACACCCTTAGAAATAAAATTAGGTTTCTAAATCAAGTGACTCATTTTCTTATAAAACCTTAGGCAATTGATACCTTAAAATCAAATTGCCTTCCATTTAATCAAGCCATTTACCTTACCATAAAGCCAATATAACCAACTCCCCATAAAGTCGTTATATTCACTTTATACCTTAGTCAAGTACCATTTCCTATCCAAGGGACTTATACGTTTAAAACGAAACAAGTATCACATACTTTAGAACTCTTCAAGTCCCTTAACCTTAATGAAACTTTAAGACATCCTTAGTATTTTCAAAGAAGTGAGTTAATCTCCTAACTCACCCGTCTTGGCATTTCATAAAGCTAGTAAAGAATGTCAAAGTCTTGTATGTCTACCGTACTATATACGTGAAACTAGTCATGCTCAAAGATAGGAAAAGTTCTACATACCTCACCGGGTCAAACCACTTGCCAAGTACAAAGTCCCGCCCGTAGTATGTCAACCTATAATATTCACAATACGTGTTATACCCCGTATTTCCAGAGTATGTACGTGAGGACGTACGTACAAAAGTTTAAGCCTTAAGTAGGCAAAGTGGCGAAATTTGTACACAACTAGCGAAAAGAGTTGTTTTCCGACGAAACGTTTTACAAATTTTGCGAAGGGAAAATTCCGGCTATGTCATTTATTATTTTTGCGGATTTTTGCGAGAGATGAAATATTTTGGACCAACGGGAGGGTGACACTTGTCACCCTCATTGGACGGCAACATTGGGCCAAAGTGGACGATTTTTCTTGGCTTTTCTTTAGTCAAGGTTAGGTAGGATATTTTGTGTAGTAGATGGATAAGGGCACATGGATGAATCCTCACCCTACACTTGCATGGCACTTGGCTTCATCTTGGCCATTGGTTGGCCATTGGTTGGCCTATAAATACCCCCTTAGTTGATGAACTTCTTCATCCAAAAATTGTTCTAAGTCTTGAAAGCCCTCTCCCCCCCTTTGTGTCAAGTTCTCGCCCTAGCCTCCCCTCCCCTTTGTGAGGCCCTTGGCCGAAAGCCCTCCCCTTGGCCGAAAGTACCCTCCCAGGGGTGCTAGCGAAACCTACCCCCTCCTTGTGGTGTTGTTCTCGTGAAAATACCCCTCTTGGTAGAGAATACTCTCCAAGTATTGTTACTATACCCAAATACCTGGCCCAAATACCTTGTAGTATTCCCAAGGTTACCTCTATACTAAAAAGCCCGTAAATACTATTATACTTCCTTAAGTCACAAAAACGAAACCCTAAGGAAAGTCTTCATAGTCGGTTGAGGTGTTAAGTAAGTTGTGTAGAACTTCTAAGGGTTTCTTGAGCGAATGGAGCGCTCAGAATCGAGCTAAACGTTGCTCAGATCGACTTTAAACTTGGATAATTGTGGGCTCATCGAGGTAAATACTATCGCCCTTCTATTGTAATTGGGAATTACATATCGTAGTAGTATAAAAATGAATATAAGATTCATAGAAGAGAATTGAATCGTAATGTAAGGATATTACGTAAAAGACTTGAATCAAATCACATCGGTTAATATTATGTAGAAGATTAAATCAGATTTACATAGGATCGTATTTACTGAGACTTATAACCTTTATTGGTTGAATGTTCTGCAAGTAGCATGTACTACTTGGAAGGTGGACAAGGCTAGCCGGATTATAGTCGTGGAGCGTTTTGCTAATAGTCAATAATCGTCGCGAGGTAAGTGATTCTTCCTATACTTTGAGCATGATATTTTAAAGGAATATATATAGTACCAGACGACGCGTGGCAATGTCTTTTGACTTAAGCCCAATAATAAGAATCTGGAAGTATTTTACAAGAATATATATATATAGTACGGTACGACGTGTTAATCGAATATAGTTTTACGGCAATGTCTTTTGACTTAAGCCTGAATAATAAGAATCTTGAAGTATTTCAAAAGAATTAAGAAACCTTGTTGAAAGAAGAATAATGCTTGGTTTTAAAAGCTTAAGAGTTATACTAGCTTTATGGGAAGTTAGGTATAACGACTTAAGAGAGATAAAAAGAATGGTTTATTAATTTTAGAAGTTAAGAGACTTGATCTTAAAAGATAAGAGGCTTGACTTAAATGAATTAATATGAATGTTTGTGTGAAACCTCATTCGTGAGTAATGAGTACTTGGTTGTTAAAAGGAATAATGTTTTACTGATTTCGGAAATCAGAATAAGTATCGAACAAACCACAGCAGCGCTAATAAAGGGAAATGTATTGACTAATAAAGTATTATTAAAACAAGTAGAAACCTCCATCTGCATGGAAGCTAAGATGAGACAAAATGATATTACATTTCCTAGATCATGGCTGTTTTAATAAGATGGTTATGAACAAAGAATAACCTACTCACACATAAGGCATATGTTCCTCAAATTGTTTTAAAGGATTAAAACTATGAACTACGAAACTTTTTCGAAAATGAGAAACTTGAGCATTTGAAATTAGGCAAACTTGAACGTTTGGAAAATAATGTTGTTACTTGATTTTACAAAGGGAAATGTTTTGGTTTACTTAACAATGTTAGTGACTCTATTTTTATACTACGGGTATCGGGTGACCTTTGTAAAAGAAATGGATCTTTAAAAAGGAATTTAACGTACGTAGTACTTTAGGGTTAAAACCCGGACTTTGACATAAAATGAAAGTACCTTGAGTTGTGTATAACTTGCCTATGCTTGTTGTTGTGTAACTTGCCTATGCTTGTTGTGATAGCCTTTGTTGTGCAAAAATTGTATTTCTATACTACCGCGTCTCTCGATGGAGGACCGATTGACTTGTTGAGAACTTGCTCGACGCATCGCAGCGACGGAAGATTCCACGTATGCTTCCATTATCATTGTTACGGGCATGTCTACACCGATGATGGATTCTGTGGACATGTGACCATTATGGTTATTTATGGCGAAGATCGTGACTTACGCAGTGATCGCGCGAGCTGCTTACTTGCCCCGCCGCCACGTGACGCAGTGGATCTGCAGAGGTTATTGACTTGCCACGCGTCGCCTTCGCGCGAAGTATCGTGACTTACTTGCCAGGATCCGTGCTTAGCCGATTCACTTGCCCCGCCGCCTACGTGGCGCAGGAGGAGCCGCGAGGCTGCACTTGCCACGCGTCCGCCTTCGCGAGTCGGTGTTTGGATGAAGCCGCGGACTTACGGCCAGTGATCTGCGTAGTCGATTCACTTGCCCCGCCGCCACGTGGCGCAGGAGGAGCCGGTGAGGCTATTGCACTTGCCACGTGTCGCCTTCATGATACGGTTGTACCGTATTATCGTACGGCCGGATCCGGTAGTTATACTTGCCCCAGACGGTTTTTATGACACGTGGAACTCGTGTTCATGTATACTCCTTGGTGTTGTTATATCATAGATCGCCAAGTGAGGAAGGAATTCCACGCACGAGTGATGATTTGGAGGCGAGTCCTCGACTTGATATGATCGCTTATATGTCAGGTAATCGTAGTTTGGTTATCATACATGTCTCTGGCTTTATATAGACTATTATGATTTCATTTTCGATTTTCGCCACATACTTGGTACCAGTTATCGACCTCCTTCGGGGCCGCGCTCATGCCACGTGCAGAGGTACATCTACCGCCGATCCCCGCTTATAGGATCACATTTCAACAGATTGAAGCTCTGCTCCTTCTGAGGCTTATCTTTTGCATGTTACCCCGAGTCCGTAGGTTCTTGTACATCTGTGGTATGGGCCCCGTCCCGTCATAGTTGTTGTAAAAATCTTAGAGGTCTGTAGCACTGTTGTGGGCAGGGTTGTAAGGATTGTAACTGTTCAAAGGTCGATATATATATATATGCTGAAAGGCAACCGTTTTGGTTGGCCTATTTTCTTTTATCTTGATCCATATCTAATTGTATGTTTAAGTTTTTATTTCCGCTGGTTTTTCTCTGATGTTGTATCACTAGGGTGCCCGGGGTAAGGCACTACCATGGGCCCGGTTCGGTCGTGACAAAAGTTGTATCGAGCGCTTAGTCCTCTGAAAGTATCTACGCATCGTGTCTAGTAGAGTCTTGATTATCGATGTGCGGCACCACATCTATAATCGTGAGGTCGCAGGACATTTAGGATTGGTTTCATTCTTCTCATTCCGAGATCGCGCCTTAGAGCCGTGTGATAAGTCGACCCTCCGACGATTTCGCTTGTACCGCTTATGCCCCGCCGCAGGCAACCCGCCCGTGGCGGCAAGGCAGCAGAGGAGTCGCGAGTAGAGCAAATGCAGCCTCTACAGAGACCACAAGACTGAGCCTCCACCCCACACCGGAGCAGAGGAGATGGGTTACAAGGAGTTGGCCCGCTTGACCGTGGTCAGGGCGACTTGAGGGTAGGCCGACGCAGCAGCCCCAAAGAGCACCAGTGGTTCACCCTAGATCAGATAGTTTGAGGCTACGGGATTTTCTGAGTTGTAGCCCGCCAGAGTTTTATGGGTCGAGGCCTGAGGATGATCCGCAGGAGTTCATCCGACAGTTACAACGGATCATGAGAGTGATCAAGGCATCGGAGACCGAGTCAGTGGTCCTAGGTTCGCATCGGCTGCGTGATACCGCAGTCGACTGGTTTGATTCATGGGAGCTGTCCCGGGGAGAGAATGCACTTCCAGCTATATGGGACGAGTTCTCAGGGGCATTTCTTGCACATTTCTTGCCTCCACAGATGAGGAGGGCTCGGGCCGACAGATTTTTGGTGTTGCGGCAAGACGCGACGGGTTCGGAGTACAATGTAGTTTGACTCATTGGCGCAGACGCCCCCGCGTTAGTAGCTAGTATGGAGGATCGAGTGCACCGATATGTTACAGGCTCGGCGATTACCTAGCAGAGTTGTTCGGTGTAGCTCTTCACCAGCACGGACATTGCCCGCATGCAGGCTTATGCACTTGGATGTGAGGAGCGAGAGATCGACGGAACGACCGAGATCAGCAGAAGAGGGCCAGAACAGCAGGGTCCTTTGGTGACTTTCGAGGCGGACCGCCAAGAAGCAGACTAGTTATGTACTCCGCCAAGCATGCAGTGGACCTCCACAGCCTTTCTCGACCTTCGGATATTCGGAGCAGTCGTGGCTTCCGTGTTTCAGATTTTCGGGAGTAGAAGTGCTCGGACGAGGCCACCCGTATCTCAGGTGGCCGCCAGAGTAAAGCCCATGTGGGGAATGTCAGATCGGTTTGGGAGATTGCTATGCTTGCCGACAGGGGCCATTTGACGAGAGACTGTCCGACTGTGGGTAAGATCGTGGGATAGCACAGACATTAGATCAGTTGCGGGTTCTTCACCTTCCATAGCTAGGCAGACGTGTGCATACACCGCAGCCACAGAGAGGTCGCGGTGGAAGTTCCTAGTTTTAGCAGTCCTTTGAACCGCCTATTTTTAGGTATATCCTTAACCCTCTAGAGATTTGTATGTATTGATGTTATGATGATGTGTTTAGTGTTATGTTCGGATAGCTTTGTGCTAAAATGTGATTTAGAAGCTTGGTTAGTGAAAGGGTAAGTCTGGGGATGAGAAAATTTTTAACCTTAGAATATTACAGTTAAGACCTTAGATGTAAGGCCGTATTAAGTACAAGATTTCATGTGATCTTTGTCGAACGTATAAGTATACGTGGTGTCACGACCGATTCCGCCCGTGGATCGTGCCTTACCCCGCACCCTAGTGATACAACATCGAGTAATCACGAACATAAACGATACAAGACATATTATGAAATATGAAACAATAACTGAGAAAACTTGCCTTTCTAAGATATATATAAATGACAACTTTTTCAACATGAACAGCTTTAATCCTTTTACAAACCCCGCCACAACAAAGATTACATGCACTTACGAATGATATGATAACCATGGCGGACAGTGGCCCCGCCAAACCCCGAATGTAAACACTTACTACGACAGGGACTATACCACCGATAAGCCTCGAGAAACGGAGCTTCTCAACGCTGAAATCGTGACTCGAGAGCTAGGATCAACGATCGGTGTACCTCAACTCGCGTGATGAACGCACTTCAAGGAGGTCGATAACAAAAATTTAGTATGTGAAATCAAAATATCAGTAAATGGAATCATAGTAGTCTATATAAAGCAGAGACATGTATGATAACAAAACTACAGCTCACAATAAACAAGCAATATATCAAGTCGTGGACTCACGCCTCAAAGCCATCACTCAAACATAACAATGGGTCTCACGCCACAACATCAATCATGCCCGTGGAATACCTTCCTCACCGCTAGCTTTATGATATAAAAGCACCAAGGAACACACATGAACACCGTGTCCCACTCGTGCTATAATAACACCGACGGTAAGTACGAAGGCATAGCCGACTACTAACACCTACGCATCAACAAGGTCATGAATCAGATCATAAGATCTATCTAGACCGCCACATGATCAAAGCCGCCACTTGCCCGCAGATCTAATGCGCGTCTAGTCCCGAACTTCCCGCACTCGCGATAGGCCAATCTCATCGCCCGCATGAGGTATTCCTCGCATCGAGGGTAGCTACTCCCAGATCGCCCCGACTTCGCAAATCGCACGTGGCCACATGGACCGCATGCCCATAAAGGACGACACTAACTCGAACTCTCGTAGCTCCGCGATAGGCCCTCGACTCGCATGAGGTATTCTCGAATCATAGGTCCATCGACCGCTGAAGTCTACCTCCCGACGGAGGCAGCTTAACCCCCGGAATCGTCTCAAGCGATGAGTGATGTAAAATACTAACATAAAAACTTATCGTTAAACAACATAAGCACAACAAAGGAAACACCCCTTTACACAACCATCAAAAGATACTAACCCACGTAGCATCCTAGCATGTTTACTTAGCAATCAACAAGCAAGTATTACAAGGCTATCACAACCCACCACAATCAAGTTATACACACAAGGTACTTTCTATTATATGCCCACAAGTTCGGGTTTTATCCCCAAAGTACTTCATACATTAACTCTTAAAAGATACGTTACTTTCACAATGTCACACAATACCCGTAGTATAAAAATAGAGTGACTATCTTTTAAAGTAAATCAATTACTTCTCTTTGTAATATCAAGTAGTAACATTCTTTTCCAATGTTCAAGTTTGCCTAATTTCCAATGTTCACGCTTTCTTATCTTAGAAGGTTTTGTAGTTCATAGTCTTATTCATTTAAGAATATAATTCTCTTTAAACTATCCGAGAAACATAAGCCTTATATGTGAGAAGGATATTCTTGTTTATAACAATCTTATTACAAAGACCATGATCTAGGAAATATCATTTTGTCTCATCTTAGCTTCATGCAGATGGAAGTTTCTACCGGTTTTAATAATACTTAATTATTCAAAACATTTTCCTTTTATTAACGCCGCAGTTGGTTTGTCGATACACATTCGATTTCCAAATCAAGAAACATTCTTAAGCCGTTATACCTAACTTCCCATAAAGCTAGTATAACTCTTAAGTTTTCAAAACCAAGTATTACTTCAAGTTCTCTATTAACACATAACAAGCCGCTTATAGTTCAAATCGCTTACCTTTTAAAAACCACAAGTATTTTCTTACCAACATAAAGTGTTTATAACCGACTTCCCATAAAGCCGTTATAACACTTTATGCCTTAAACCAATCAAATACATTTAGCACATGACGCTCACCGCACTACATAGTTCACACATATCATGCTAGAAGAGATAGGAAGAGGTTCACATACCGCGACGAGTATCGACTAATAGCAAAACGCCCAAGTACTTCCAAACGCCGGCTACTCCTGCCAAGTAGATCGCGCCACACGTAGTACTTCAACCTATAAGGCCACAAGGCGCTTTATTAACATTTAGGTCTAATCGTAGAATATTCTACGTAAAATTCGCAAAGACCTCCCCGCAACAACAGAAATCTCCTCTCTACCGAGGCCGCTACCAAGCCAATCACACGCCACGAAACGCGGTCTACCACATCGACCACACCGAGGTAGGGTGATCAGATCCGCCAACACCCTACTCCCCGAACATTCAAACCCGGGAGCCCCGACCGCTTCCCGAATATCCTGGGTCCTGGCGTCGCGGAGGACCACTCGCAATGGCGGAGGTACATAACTAGTTCATCACCGAGGCGGTCCGCCGAAAGTCGCCAAAATATCCGCCGCCTTCGCCTTCTTCTCCGAAAGCGGTCCACCTGCCGATCTTCGCGCCTCGCACCTGCAGTGCATGAGCTCAACGCGGCAATGTCCATGCCCTACTGAAGCGAAACACCCGAACAACTTCTCGCTAGGTAATCATCGAGCCTCAGAACATATCGGTGCACTCGATCCTCCATACTAGCTACTAATGCGGAACATACCGCCAATGAGTCGAACTCACATTGTACTCCCGAATCAGACGCTCGCTCGCCAACATCAAAAATTTACCCGAGCCCTCCTCATTTGTGAGGCAAGAAATGTGCGGAAGGCCCCAAAACTCGCCCCAAACGGCCGGAAGTGCATGCTCTCCCGAAAGCTCCCACGAAGTCAAACCAATCGATCATGTATCACGCAGCCGACGCGAACTAAATGTCATGCATCGCTCAAGCCTTGATCACCCGCACGATCCTTCAGAATCGACGGATGAACTCCTCGCGATCATCCTCCGCCGACCAGAAACTCAAAGCGGCTACAACTATGAAATCCGAGCCTCAAATCGCTCGCGCACTACTGTGCCGCTGAATCGGAATCCGGCCCACTTATCTCATATCCGCCACAACCTCGCCAATAATCGCCATCTCTTGTGACCCATCTCCCGCCTGCATCGCGGGACCGAGGCTCGTATCAGAGTCTCAGCAGCCACCGCCGCGCTTAAACTCGCTGGCCGGGCGGCGCGCAAAACTCGCCGTCAAGCACTACTCGTATCGACCGCTCGCGCTCGCACTTCTCCTCAATCCCACTAGCAGCCTCCTCGCCGCTTTGCCCTTCGGGCCCCGGCTGTTTTTCGCAGAGGCATAATCGGTAAAAACGAAACACGCCGGAGGGTCCAACTTACAACACAGCCTCTAAGGCACGATCTCGTAATGAGAAGAATGGAAACTAATCCTAAATGTCCTATAGCCTCACGATTATAGATGTGGTGCACAACACACCGATAATCAAGACTCTACTAGACACGACCAGTAGACACTTTCCGAGGACTAATCGCTCGATACCACTTTGTCACGCCCGACTCGGCCCGTGGATCGTGCCTTACCCCGGCACCCTAGTGATACAACATCGAGAAAACCAAATAAAATAAAACACGAGTCATGAAACAAGAGATATAATAAATAAACAAAGCAACCAAAACAGCTTGCCTTCAAGATATACATAAAAACCCGAACAGCTTATCCTTTTTACAAACCCCGCCACAACAAAGGCATGCACTTAAGATTTACAATAACTATGACGGACAGGGCTTCGCCATACCCCGAATGTACAAGAACCTACAACTCGTGGAAACATACCAAAGATAAGCCTCCAAGGAACGAGCTTTCCAACACGCTGAAATGAGATCCTAAGAGCGGATCCACGACCGACGATGTACTCTACCGCAGATGAACGCAGCTTCGGGCGAGGTCAAGACAACAGTACCAAGTATGTGAAATCACAACATCAGAAATGAAATCATAATAGCTTAAAAGTAGGAGACATGTATGATAACCAAAATACAAGACGCAACATAAAAGTTAGCCAAGTCGTGACTCACGCCTCAAAGTCACCACTCAAATATAACTATGGGTCTCACGCCCACAACATCCATCATGTTCGTGATCACGGTCGCATGCCCCTAATATCGTGACGGTGTAGACATGTCCATGATGCAACACAATAACAGCGCCGCACGGCCACATGCCCGGACATCGCGACGGCAGACATGCCCATGTAACCTCAATAACAATATATCGGGTGGTCAACCCCGCCGCACGCCACATGCCCGAATCGCAGACGGCAGACACGCCCATGTTGCAGAATAACCATATATCGGTAATCAACTCCGCACGGCCGCGATGCCCTAATATCGTGACGGTAGACACGCCCATGTGACATCAACAACAAGACAAGAATCAAAATGGAAACATACCCGGGAATTCTCCATCACCGCCAAAGACGCCCAAGTAAGTTCTCAATAAGTCAACCGCCTCTATCGAGAGACGCAGTAACACAGAAATACCACACTTGCACAACAAAGGCTATCATCACAAGCATAGGCAAGTTTCACAACAACAAGCATAGGCAAGTTTCACAACAACAAGCAAAGGCAAGTTTCACAACAACCAGCAAAGGCAAGTTTCACAATAACAAGTAAAGGCAAGTTTCACAACAACTCAAAGTACTTTCATTTTATGCCAAAGTCCGGGTTTTTAACCCCAAAGTACTACATACGTTAAGTTCTTTTAAAAGAGATCCATTACTTTTATAAAAGTCACCCGATACCCGTAGTATTAGAATGACCAACCCACATTCCCTTTTCAAAATCAAGTAACAACATTCTTTTCCTAAGTTCCAGTTTGCCTAGTTTCAATTACTCAAGCTTCTCATTTTCAAATGGTTTCATAGTTTCCAACTTAATCATTGATTCCTTTTAGAACAATTGAGTAATATATGTCTCACGTGAGAGTAGGTTATTCTTGTTTACAACATTCTTATTACAGCAGCCATGATCTAGAAAATGTATATCATTTTGTCTCATCTTAGTTTCTATGCAGATGAAGGTTTCTACTGGTTTTAATACAATTCATCATTATTCAATACATTTTCCTTTATTAACGCTGCAGTTGGTCCTGTCGATACACATTCGATTTCAAATCAAGAAACATTATCCCTTTAAATAAAACCAAGTACTCATTACTCACGAATGAGGTTTCACACAAACATTCACATTAAAACAAATAAGTTAAGTCTCTTATCTTATAAGATCAAGTCTCTTAACTTCTAACATCAGTAAACCATTTTCTTTACCTCTTAAGACATTATACCTAACTCCCTATAAAGCTAGTATAACTCTTTTTAAAACCTTTTAAAACCAAGTGTTACTCTCCCTTCCAAAACGATTTATAAATCTTTTGAAATACATCAAGTTCTTTATTATAACTAGCCAGTTATAATTCACATCAGTTACCTTTTAAAACCACAAAGTATTTTTCTTACCTACATAAAGCTGTTATAACCAACTTCCCATAAAGCCGTTATAACACTTTATGTTTTAAGAACAATCAAACACAGTTAACACATGTACGTCTACCGTACTACATAGTTCACACATATCATGCTAGAAGAGATAGGAAGAGGTTCACATACCTCGCGACGATTATCGACAATAAGCAAAAAGCTCCAAGTACTACAACCTTGCTAGCCCTTTCCACTCTCGAGTAGAATACGCTACTCTTAGTACTTTCACCTATAAAGGTCACAAACGCCTATTAACCCCAAAACACAAGTTTCTATCTTTCTACGTAAAATTCGCAAAGACCTCCCCGCAATGACAGAAATCTCCTCCTTTATCGAGGTCGGCTACCAAGCCAACCAGGGGGGGGGGGGTTAACACGTCTAACCTGACGCTGCATAATTCTACTACACAAGAATGCTACATAAGTCTACGTAATACACTCAGGTAATTACGCTCGCTTCTTCTCTTTATTATACTTCTACGTGATTACTGTTCAATTCTTTATTCTTCAGGCTTAAGTCAAAAGACATTGCCACAATACTTAGTTATGTTCTATATATAGTATACTACAACTATATATTTAACACTTATGTAATTTCCTATTACAATAGAAGGACAAGAGTGTTTACCTCGATAAACCCAAAATTATCCAAGTATAAAGTCGATCCCGAGCAACGCTTAGCTCCTACTCCGAGCGCCCAAACAACCCTTAGAAGTTCTAACCAACTTCTACTTACAACTTCAACAACGGGTGAAGATTTCCTTAGGGTTTCGTTTTGTGGCTAAAGGAAGTATAATCGTATTTTCCGGGCTTTTGTATGTTGTAACTTGGGAATACTACAAGGTATTTGGGCCAAGGTATTTGGACATTACAACAATACTAGGAGAGTATTTCTATACCACAACAAGGGGTATTATACGAAAACAACTAGGCTAGGGGGGGGTACCCCACAGCTAGACACCACAAAGGGGGAGTGGAGGCTCTGCCAAAGGCCTTAACCAAGGGGAGGGTGTTGACGATTTCAAGGTTGAGGGGAGGGAGAGATTTTTAACACTTAGAACAATTTTGGATGAAGAAGTTCATCAACAGGGAGGGGTATTTATAGGTGAAGAAATGGCCAACCAATGGCCAAGATTCTTCCAAGTGTATAGCAAGTGTAAGGTCAAGATCAAGCCATGTGTTTGTGGGTCCCACTTGCTCATCAACTACACAAAATATCCTACCTAACCCTTGACCAAAATTGGGCAACAAAACGTGCCAAGAATGGCCATTTCGCCCCTTTGCTTCCAATGCGAGGTGACACACGCCACCCTCCCGTTGGTCCAAAATGTTTCGCCTCTCGGAAAAATCCGCAAAAATTATAAATGACATAGCCGAATTTTCCCAACAAAAGTCAGAAACGCTTTCGTTAAAAACGACTCTAATCGGGTGTCAGGTACAAATTTCAAACTTGCCTAACTTAAGGCTCAAATTTTCTACGCACGCCCTCACGCATATACTGAAAATACGGGTATAACACCAACCAGTGGGTTATACATCAAACCCTAACGTACAATTCTACTCCACGGTACTACTACACAAGTTCATCAGAATACACTTTCATGTAATTACATTCAAGATTCTTCTTTAAATTCAGCTTAAGTCGCAAGACATTGTCGTAAGTTTTATTCAGCTTAAGTCGCAAGACATCACGATAACTATGTTCAGTACTATATATAACATACCTCAACTATATAATCTAACAACATGTAATTTCCAATTACAATAGGGGGACAAGATATTTACCTCGATAAGCCCATAATTATCCAAGTATAAAGTCGATCCTGGGCAATCGGTTAGCTCCAACTCCGCGCGCTCCAACCCCCTCCAAACTACCCTTAGAAGTTCTAACCAACTTCTACATCCTACTCCAACAAACCATGGAGATTTTCCTGTGGTTTCGATTTGGTGACTGACGGAAGTATAATAGTATATCCGGGCTTTTCAGATAGGTATAACCTTAGAATACTACAAGGTATAAGGCTAAGGTAATTTGGGCATTATAACAATACTTTTAAGTAGTATTTCTACCAAGAGAGTGGTATTATACGAAAGCAACTAGGCAGTGGGGTACCCTACGACCACACTACTAGAGAGGGGTATACCTCGCCAAGGCCTCAGGAGAGGGGAGGCCTCTTGGCCGAACTCAACACAAAGGGGAGGAGAAGATTTAACACTTAGGAACATTTAGGAATGGATGAATAAGTCTTCAAAGGGATGGGTATTTATAGGCCAGTGAAGGCCAACCAATGGCCAAGATTGAGCCAAGTGCTACACAAGTGTAAGGCCAAGATTCACCCAAGTACACCTTATCCATCTACCACACCAACCATCACAAAATATCCTACCTACTCCTTAAGCCCAAATCGCCCATAATGCCGCCCAAGGTGTGTTCCAATGAGAGGTGACAAGTCACGCCTCTTGTTGGTCCAAATGTTTCGCCTCTAAAAATCCGCAAAATTAGAAATGTCATAGCCGGAATTTTCCTACGAAAGTCGTGGAAAACGCTTCGTCGAAAAACGACTCTAACCGTGTTGTGAACAAAGTTTAATTCGCCAAGCCAAATCAAAAGTTTCAAATTTTCTACGCACGCCCCACGCATATACTGGAAATACGGTATAACATTCTCCTCCTTAGAAACATTCGCCCCGAATGTTCCTTCTAAGTCTCAAACAAACACGCCAAGATAGTCTTCTACTATACTTACGAGAACAATCCCGCCATACCCGCCACGTAACCATCCGCGCAAAATGCTTACATCAAAGTCCACGAAAACACCTCTAATCATCACCACAAAACACTTCTCACCGGGTCTAAAATATACTTCCTTCGTGACCTTCTCTTTACAAAAGAAATGATCACACCTATGCTCGCCATACATGCTCGCTTCTCTTTACTCGTCAGAGATACCACTTTGTCACTTTGCTCGAGGCATTAACCTTCTCAGCGACCCAACAAATGGTACCACTTTTGTCACTTTGTCGCGAGCCTTGCCCGACGACCCAACAAATGGTACCGGCCGCACGCGATCCCCGAGGATGTCGACACTCGAACTCTACCACATTCTCGATACGGCCGCTTCAAAACTCGGGTTACTATCCCTAACGTGGTCATCATTAATCGAACACTGATGGATCTCCGATACTTTCCCGAACATAATAATACGAAAGATCGGACGCATCGCCTCCTAAGTCGGACGGCAAAAGCTAACATATAGGCACCCGCCTATCCTTCACATGAACTCGTGCGGCCCAAAGTAACACGGGCTAAGTTCCTTTGTTATACCAAAACTCGTCACACCCTAACCACGCTACGAACAAGCCTGAACCAACTATCTGAACCTTGCCAACATCGAACCAATCGACCGGCAACTTACACTTCCGTCCCTACAAGGCTTCAAAAGGCGACATCCGAACACTGAAATGGTAGCTTAAACATTACCTCCACAGGAGACAACAATCCCCACAACTATCCCTGAAATCCAAACACCGCCCGAGGCGAACGCGACTCGAGACTCACCCGAGTTCTTAACACATGCTTGGCAAAACTTCCAGAACAACAACAATTTCTACTGGCTCCACTGTCGTCATAAGGTGAAGGTAGGCACCCGTGCAGCCTTACAACCTTTCGGATAACTCAACACACCAGTAAACTGGCCCCGATCAAGAACACGACTGGCTGCCCCATCGACCGACCACCGGTCGAACGCATCCACGAACTCAGACACCGTTAACTAAACTTGGGCCTAACACCCTCACAACCCTAACACAAGCGGGACCACCACAACCTGACCCCACCACCAAACCTACCACGGTTGACCCGCAACGTGGCCTCAACCCGACCCTAACGCGCACAATACTAGCTCCCGATTCGAACAATCTCACAAATCACGTTCAAAACCTAGCGGTCTTCTTAGCTCAACTACCCCTTTCATTCCACACTACTAGGACCTATCCCAAACATAACTCACGCGCACTATGCACTCCGATAAGGGTCAAACATAACACTACACCTTTCTCGAGACGGCCTCACCTCTAAGGTCTCTACGAAAAGCTCTAAGGCTCACACCTTCTCTATCCCCAAAATCTTACTCGGTTAAACAACCATGATCTAATCACGACTAACACACCGTTATCGTAACACAGACTTAAGGTATACTCACCTTATCACACATACTTATCTCTGAGGTTAAAGATATATCTATATCTACCGCTTCACTCCCTTAGTCGCTCAAATCAAACCCGCCTGTAGGCTTATAGGAAGATGACGAACTACCCACCAACTCAAGGCTAAGTCCTCCTACAAGGACACTCTTCGACACATGGCCTCGACGGCCGCAGTACAACAAGTACCAACTAAAAGACGACATTCCCGATGACGTCACACATCGCAACCTAAGCCCCGAGTTCTCGACCAACTCCCGCATACTCCGAACGCCCTAATATCCGTGAAGACCACTGCACCGGGCGAGGTGCATATCAAATTGGCCGCGAGGCGACTTGCCTCGAAAGTTACCAAAGGACTCCGCTCGCCCTCCTCTCGCCCTTCAACCCGCCGATCTCACGCTTTCGGCCGCAAGATAAGCCCGCATACGTGCCATGCTCAAGCCCAATCAAGAATTACTTGCACAACCTCTTTAGATAGTCCTCAAGACTCGCGTAGACATCGTATACTCTCTGGTAGCCAAATCTATAGCTAGTAATGTGGTCGCTTTTGCAATCTAAATTCTCTGCTCTGGCCGTGGAACCGGCGTTCAATGTCATGGCCGCAGAGGAATCGCCGCCGCCAGACTAAACTCATGGGGCTAGCGACGCCGCAAACTCCCCGAATGAAGCACCACCTCAGTGATGATTGGGCTCGTGCTCACGTAACCCTCAGATTTACTCGCAGCCTCGGCCGCTTTGCCCTCCCGGCCGGGTTCTACGCGAGGCATAGCGGTAGTGGAAAGAAATACGTTAGAGGTCCAACTTACAACATGCCTCTAAGGCACGATCTCGAGTGAGAAGAATAGAAACCAATCCTAAAATATCCTATAGCCTCCTCGATTATCGCGTGGTGCACAACACACCGATAATCAAGACTCATCGATACGGCTCAGAGACACTTTCCGAGGATTAATCGCTCGATACCACTTTTGTCACGACCGATTCCGCCCGTGATCGTGCCTTACCCCGCACCCTAGTGATACAACATCGAGTAATCAATGAACATAAACGATACAAGACATATTATGAAATATGAAACAATAACTGAGAAAACTTGCCTTTCAAGATATATATAAATGACAACTTTTTCAACATGAACGCTTTAATCCTTTTTACAAACCCCGCCACAACAAGATTACATGCACTTACGAATGATATGACAACCATGGCGACAGGCCCCGCCAAACCCCGAATGTAAACACTTACTACGCAGGGACTATACCATCGATAAGCCTCCGAGAAACGGAGCTTCAACGCTGAAATGTGGACTCGAGAGCTAGGATCAACGATCGTGTACCTTCAACTCGCAGATGAACGCACTTCAAGGAGGTCAAGCATAACAAAAATTTAGTATGTGAAATCAAAATATCAGAATGGAATCATAGTAGTCTATATAAAGTAGAGACATGTATGATAACAAAACTACAGCTCACAATAAACAAGCAAATATATCAAGTCGTGACTCACGCCTCAAAGCCATCACTCAAACATAACAATGGGTCTCACGCCCACAACATCAATCATGCCCGTGGAATACCTTCCTCACCGCCTAGCTTTATGATATAAAAGCACCAAGGAACACACATGAACACCGTGTCCCACTGTGCATAATAACACCGCACGTGGGTACGTAAGGCATAGCCGACTACTAACACCCACGCATCAACAAGGTCATGAATCAGATTATAAGATCTATCTAGACCGTCACATGATCAAAGCCGCCACTTGCCCGCAGATCTAATGCGCGCCTAGTCCTCGAACTTCCCGCAGCCCGCATAGGCCAATCTCATCGCCCGCATGAGGTATTCTCGCATCGAGGGTAGCTACTCCCAAGATCGCCCCGACTTCGCAGCCGCATGGCCACATGGACCGCATGCCCATAAAGGACGACACTAACTCGAACTCTCGTAGCTCGCGATAGCCCTCGGGACTGCATGAGGTATTCTCGAATCATAGGTCCATCGACCACCGAGTCTACCCCAGACGGAGGCGCTTAACCCCTAATCATCTCAAGAGATGAGTGATGTAAAATACTAACATAACGACTTATCGTTAAACAACATAAGCACAACAAAGGAAAACCCCTTTACACAAACATCACAAGATACTAACACACGTAGCATCCTAGCATGTTTACTTATCAATCAACAAGAAAGTATTACAAGGCTATCACAAACCAACACAATCAAGTTATACACACAAGGTACTTTCTATTATATGCCCACAAGTTCGGGGTTTTATCCCCAAAGTACTTCATACATTAACTCTTTAAAAGATACGTTACTTTCACAATGTCACACAATACCATAGTATAAAAATAGAGTGACTATCTTTTTAAATTAAATCAATTACTTCTCTTTGTAATATCAAGTAGTAACATTCTTTTCCAATGTTCAAGATTGACTAATTTCAAATGTTCACGCTTTCTTATCTTATAATGTTTTGTAGTTAATAGTCTTATTTATTTAAGAATATAATTATATTTTTAAATATCTGAGAAAAATAAGCCTTATATGTGATAAGGATATTCTTGTTTATAACAATCTTATTACTGACCATGATCTAGGAAATATCATTTTGTCTCATCTTAGCTTCTATGCAGATGGAAGTTTCTACCGGTTTTAATAATACTTAATTATTCAAAACATTTTCCTTTTATTAACGCCGCAGTTGGTTTGTCGATACACATTCGATTTCAAATCAAGAAAACATTCTTAAGCCGTTATACCTAACTTCCCATAAAGCTAGTATAACTCTTAAGTTTTCAAAACCAAGTATTACTTCAAGTTCTCTATTAACACATAACAAGCCGCTTATAGTTCAAATCGATTACCTTTTAAAACCACAAGTATTTTCTTACCAACATAAAGTTGTTTATAACCGACTTCCCATAAAGCCGTTATAACACTTTATGTTTTAAACCAATCAAATACATTTAGCACATGACGCTACCGTACTACATAGTTCACACATATCATGCTAGAAGAGATAGGAAGAGGTTCACATACCTCGCGACGAGTATCGACTAATAGCAAAACGCCCAAGTACTTCCAAACGCCGCTACTCCTAAGCCAAGTAGATCGCGCCACACGTAGTACTTCAACCTATAAGGCCACAAGGCGCTTTATTAACATTTAGGTCTAATCGTAGAATATTCTACGTAAAATTCGCAAAGACTTCCCGCAACAACAGAAATCTCCTCCTCTACCGAGGCGGCTACCAAGCCAACCAGGGGGTTATACATCAAACCCTAACGGTACAATTCTACTCCACGGTACTACTACACAAGTCATCAGAATACAACCCTATGTAATTACTGATTCGATTCTTCTTTAAATTCAGCTTAAGTCGCAAGACATTGCCGTAAGTTTTATTCAGCTTAAGTCGCAAGACATTGCCGATAACTATGTTCAAGACTATATATAACATACCTCAACTATATAATCTAACAACATGTAATTTCCAATTACAATAGGGACAAGATATTTACCTCGATAAGCCCATAATTATCCAAGTATAAAGTCGATCCCGGCAATCGTTTAGCTCCAACTCCGTGCGCCCAACCCGCCTCCAAACTACCCTTAGAAGTTCTAACCAACTTCTACATCCTACTCCAACAAACCATGGAGATTTTCCTTAGTGGTTTCGATTTGGTGACCGACGGAAGTATAATAGTATATCCGGCTTTTCAGATAGTATAACCTTAGAATACTACAAGGTATAAGGCTAAGGTAATTGGGCATTATAACAATACTTTGAGAGTATTTCTACCAAGAGGGGTATTATACGAAAGCAACTAGCAGTGGGTACCTACCACACTACTAGGAGGGGTATACCTCTGCCAAGGCCTCAGGAGAGGGAGGCCTCTTGGCCGAACTCAACACAAGGGGAGGGAGAAGATTTAACACTTAGGAACATTTAGGAATGGATGAATAAGTCTTCAAAGGGATGGGTATTTATAGGCCAAGTGAAGGCCAACCAATGGCCAAGATTGAGCCAAGTGCTACACAAGTGTAAGGCCAAGATTCACCCAAGTACACCTTATCCATCTACCACACCAACCAACACAAAATATCCTACCTACTCCCTTAAGCCCAAATCGTCCATAATGCCGTCCAAGGTGTTCCAATGAGAGGTGACAAGTGTCGCCTCTTGTTGGTCCAAAATATTTCGCCTCTGAAAAATCCGCAAAAATTAGAAATGTCATAGCCGGAATTTTCCCTACGAAAGTCGTGGAAAACGCTTCATTTAAAAACGACTCTAACCGGGTGTTGTGAACAAAGTTTAATTCGGCCAAGCCAAATCAAAAGTTTCAAATTTTCTACGTACGTCCTTACGTACATACTCTGGAAATACGGGGTATAACACGTGGAGTAATTGTGGGAAAATTTCCTTGGGTGGTGTAAAATGGAAGTGGTAGCTTTCATGACGTAAATTAGTAAGATTGTTCCGGATCGGGGAACAAGAGTTTGGCGCGTTATGGGTCGGTTGAGGACCATTCACGGTCAACCCGCAGCCCGTTTGTGGTGGGGTCAGTTCGAGGTGGTCCCGCCAGGTGGTAGGATCACGAGGATGCTAGGCCCAAGTTTAGTTAACCATCGTATGAATTCGTGGATGCGTTCGACCAGAATCGGTTCGTGAAGGCCGGGAATGGCTTTAGAGGAAAGTGAAGCTAGTAAGATGACCAAGTTGGAGGTAGAGACTCCAAAGTTTTGGCAACAGAAGCGTTGACTGAAGTGTGGTACGTGTACTAGGAAGAGTTCGAGTGTTCGAGAAGCGGTACGCGAAAGGAAAGAAGTGAACTTGTCTTTGAAAGATGGAAGTAATCTTTTTTGTGAAATGAATGTGCGAAGGGAGTATCCTTTGGACCAGAAGCGAGAGTTGGTACTGTTTTTCATCGTCGAGGTGATTCCTCGTTGGCTTGGATTTAAGTATTTGCGCGCATGTTATTCTGTGACCATGTGCGGCATTTGCAAACTGGTTAAGCTATGAGGAACTTGATCGTTATCTGTCTTAAGAAGGAACATTCGGGACGAATGTTTCTAAGGAGGGGAGAATGTTATACCCCGTATTTCCAGAGTATGTACGTGAGGACGTACGTACAAAAGTTTAAGCCTTAAGTAGGCAAAGTGGCGAAATTTGTACACAACTAGCGAAAAGAGTCGTTTTCTGACGAAACGTTTTACAAACTTTGCGAAGGGAAAATGTTACACCCCGTAAGCCCAGGACATGTATAAGAGAATGTACGTAAGGAATCAAGACTTGGAAATTAGTACGAAAGGAAGGATTGTTTTTCCGACGGAAAATGTTCCGAACGTCGGAAAGGAAAAATGTTCGTTGTTGAGAATTGGATTCTCAAAATACATTGTTTGAAGAGTATGGAACTCTTAACCTTATGGAAATTTATTTTTACGGATTTGGTCACGTGGGGCCCACCCGAGGAATTTTACATTTTTGTGGGGCCCACGAGGGTTACGGAATTTTATGGACGGATGAGAGGGCGACACGTGACACTCCGTCCACATGGCTTGGTCGAAATTGTGTAAGGGCAAAATGGTCATTGACCATGGTAGAAGATAAGTCTTCCAAAGCTTGATATTGTTGACAAGTCAACTTGTCCACCTAGGCTTGATCCAAGTGAAACTCATCCTAACCTCACATTTGTGGATATCTAAACCCTCCATTGTGTTTTATAAGGTTACTACTAGTGCAAGACTAGCTCATTTACACTTAGAAAAATTAGAGAACATTTGTGTTCTTCAAGAGACCTCTCGGGTTTGCAAAATTCCCACACAAAAAAAATTAGTTTTTGATCCATTAGCCACAAGACTTTAACCCAAGGTCCCTAAGGGTGTTGTAAGGATATCTCAATAGAAAGATTTCGGAAAAATGGCTTTTTCGTATTAGTCGCAAGGCGGAAACTAAAGGAGTTCTTCAACTTTGAAGTTGGAACTTGAAGATGGGTTCTTCTTAGGCCTCTAAGGAGTGCTTGGATCGGATTGGAACTTAAGGAAAGGAGCTAAAAATTGCTACGGCGCGACTTTGAATCTTGGAAATTTTAAGGGCTTTGAAAGGTATAAAATTTTGTCGTTTTAGCAATTAAGTTTACTTATTGATTGTAGCTATGGATATTAGCAAACATGAGATATATATTATGTACTTGGATAATTATATTGACTATTGGAACCCTAATCCGAAAACTAGCATGTTAGCCTTAAGATTACAATTCAAGTCGATTATTAGTTTTAGTCGTCGCATGTTGTATAAAGAAGGAAATTGTAGTTGTTGAAGTTGTTTATGACTATATAACATGTTAGACCTTAGAACTTGGAATTGGAAAAGGATTGGAAAAGACTTTGAATTGTTAGTTGTAGTTGGCCGAGAATGGCTTGGAGTTTTAAACTACTTGGTATGAATTGTGGGGCAGAATTTTACACGTATTGTAAGGCGTGTAATCCCCTTTGGTTGGTTGTTGTTTGTATCCTTAAATGTGGCATGTTTGGTGTCACGACCCGATTCCGGGCCCGTGACTGGTGCCTTACCCCGGGCACCCTAGTGATACAACATCAGAGTAATCAGCGGAACATAAAACAATACGAGACATATTATGAAATATGAAACAATAATCTGAGAAAAACTTGCCTTTCGGCATATATATAAATAACAACTTTTTCCAACATGAGCAGCTTTAATCCTTTACAAACTCCTCGCCACAAATCTGCATTTCTGCACCTCTTAAGAAATGATACGACAACAATGGCGGACAGGCCCGCCATACCCCGAATGTAAACACCTACAACAACAGGGACTATACCACTGATAAGCCTCCGAGAAACGAGCTTTCCCACACGCCGAATCGTGACCCTAAGAGCGAGGATCAATGATCGGTGTACCTTTACTGCGGCATTAACGCAGCCCCGGGCGAGGTCGACAACAGTACCAAGTATGTGAAATCGAAAATAAATCAGAAATGAAATCATAGTAGTCTATACAAAGCGGGAGACATGTATGATAACCAAACTACGATTCACCATAAGTAAGCAAATATGTCAAGTCGTGGACTCACGCCTCAAGCCATCACTCAATTTTACCAATGGGTCTCACGCCACAACATCAATCGTGCGTGGAATACCTTCCTCACCGCCAGCTTAAGATACACAAACACCAAGGAACACACATGAACACGTGTCCCACTGTGTCCTAATAAAACGATGTGGTAAGGCACGAAGGCATAGCCGACTACTAACACCTACGCACCAACAAGGTCATAAACGTGTCATGATATCTGTCTGCACCGTCACATGATAAAAGCCGGTCACCGCGCGAAGATCAAATGCGCGCGTCTAGCCACGAACTCTCCGCAGCTCCGCATAGGCCAACCTCATAGGCCCGCATGAGGTATAACCCCGCATCGAGGGTAGCTACTCCCTGGCATCGTCCTGGACTCGCAGTCCGCACGGCCACAAAGACCGCATGACCACAAGGGCCGTAAACTAACATGGAACTCCCGTAGTTCCGCATGGATCCCCTGGACCCGCATGAGGTATCCTCGAATCACGGTCCTGCATCGCCGAGTCTACCCCGCAGACGGAGGGCGCCTTAACCTCGGACACAAGTCAAGGTGAGTGGTACAATACCAACATAACTGGTGATAGTCAAACAACTTTAAGCGCGATCGAGGAAAACCCCTTTACACTAACATCACAAGATACTAACACACGTAGCATCCTAACATGTTTACTTCTCAAATCAACAAGAAAGTATTATAAGGCTATCACAAACCGATACAATCAAGTTATTCACACAGGTGCTTTACTAACAAGTTCGTATCTAACCCCAAAGTTCTTCACACATTAAATCTTTAAAAGATCTGTTTCTTTCACATAAGTCACGCAATACCCGTATTATAAAATAGAGTGACCGTCCTTTTAAGAAAACCAAAACTCTTACCTTTGTAAAATCAAGTAACAACATTATTTCCCAAACGCCCAAGTTTGCCTAATTTCAAATGTTCACGTTTCTTATTTTAGAAAGGTTTCGTGTTCATAGCCTTATTCATTTAAGAATATAATTTTCTTTTAAACAATCGAGAAACATAAGCCTTATATGTGAGTAGGATATTCTTGTTTATAACAATCTTATTACAAAGAACCATGATCTAGGAAATATCATTTTGTCTCATCTTAAACACATGCGGATGGAAGTTGCTACTGGTTTTATTAATACTTAATTAATCAAAACATTTCCATTTATTAACTTCTTTGTGGTTTGTCGATACACATTCGATTTCGAAATCAAGAAAACATTCTTAAGCCGTTATACCTAACTTCCCATAAAGCTAGTATAACTCTTAAGTTTTCAAAACCAAGTATTACTTCTTCTTTCAAAATGATTCAAAACTTTTTTGAAATACTTCAAGTTCTTTATTAACACATAACAAGCGGTTATAGTTCAATTGATTACCTTTTAAAAACCACATGTATTTTCTTACCAACATAAAGCCGTTATAACCAACTTCCCATAAAGCGTTATAACACTTTATGTTTTACACCAATCAAATACATTTAGTACATGACGTCTACCGTACTACATAGTTCACACATATCATGCTAGAAGAGATAGGAAGAGGTTCACATACCTCGCGACAGTATCGACTAATAGCAAAACGCTCAAGTACTTCCAGCTTCGGCTACTCCTTAAGCCAAGTAGAACGCGCCACACGTAGTACTTCAACCTATAAGGCCACAAGCGCTTATTAACATCAAGATCTTATCGTAGAACATTCTAGAAAATTGGCAAAGACTCTCCCGCATGGCGTAAATCTCCTCCTCTCTAACAGGGGCGGCTACCAAGCCAACCGGGGGTTATACATCTAACGACGGGTACAATTCTACTCCACAAGATTACTACACAAGTCTCTTTGTCTGATCCTATGTAATTCTGATTCGATTCGATTCTTGAGCTTAAGTCAAAAGACATTGCGCGATACTAAGCTTAGTTCTATATATAGTATACTTCAACTATATAATCTAACAACATGTAATTTCCAATTACAAATAGAGGACAAGATAATTACCTCGATAAGCCCATAATTATCCAAGTATAAATGTCGATCCTTAGCAACGCTTAGCTCCTACTCCGGGTGCTCCAACCCGCTCCAAACAACCCTTAGAAGTTCTAACCAACTTCTACTTAATTACTTCAATCACTCAATGAAGATTTCCTTGGGCTTTCGGTTTGAGACAAAAAGGACATACGGTAGTATTTCCGGGCTCTACGTATAGAGGTTTCTTTGGAATACTACAAGGTATACGGCTAAGGTAATTTGGGTATAGTAACAATACTTTTGAGAGTATTTCTACCAAGAGGGGGGGTGTATTCTACGAGATCAACAAGGCAAGGGGGGGTACCTCGGCACCCACTGGGAGGGTGTACCCTCGGCCAAGGCCTCAGGAGGGGGTGCACCTCGGCCAAGGCCTCACAAGGAAGAGGAGGGACGAAACCAACAAGGAGGAGGAGGTTTTCAAGCCTGGGAAATTATGGAATGGATGAAGAAGTCTTCAAAGGGGGAGGGTATTTATAGGCCAAGCAAAGGCCAACCAAGGGCCAAGATCTAGCCAAGTGGGGGGCAAGTGGAGGGCCAAGATATGCCCAAGTGCCCCCTAGACCCTACTCCTTAAAACCTCACAAATATCTACACAAATATCAACCAACACTTGCTCATCCATTCGGCCCTAACGCCTCAAGTCCACCAACGAGAGGGTGCCAAGTGTTGCCTCTCGTTGGTCCAAAGCGTTTCGTCTCTCGGAAAAATCCGCAAAAATACTAAATGACATAGCCGTAATTTACCCTTCGTAAGTTAGTTAGAGCGTTTCGTCGAAAACGACTCTAAGGGTGTTGTGCACAAACATATTTCGACGGGTGCCATGGGGTGACACGTGTCGCCCCGATTAAATCAAAATATTTCGTCTTGAAAATATCCATAACGGCCAAAATCTCAAAATCAAAGCGGGCCCCACAAAAGTAAATTTCTCCGTGGGCCCACGTGACCATTTCCGAAAATAAAATTCCATAATTCTAATATAATCTAAGAAGTCCAAACCAAATCGGGAATCAATTCCCATTAACGAACCTTTTCCTTCACAAAACCGGAAACTTTTCCGTGGAAAAATCACCTCTTTCTTCCTTTCCAATCTTTCATCGTATTCTCGTGCGTCGTCCTCGCATACATACCACGGAACTACGGGTATAACATTCTTCCCTTAGAAACATTCGTCGAATGTTCCTTCTAAGTCCCCAAACATACAAGCGTCGATATAGTCTCTACTATAATTATGAGAACAATCCTGCCACACCTGGCCATGGAAACACCTGCGCAAAGACTTACATCCAAGCCCACGAGGAAACACCTCTATATCACCACAAATACCTCTTCCCGGGGTCAAAATATACTTCCTCGATCGCGATACCACTTTTGTCACTTTGTCGCGAGCCTTGCCCCGACGACCCAACAAATGGTACCGGGCTGCTTGCGATCCCTGAGGCATGCCCTACGGCCCTTCTCAGGATGTGCCATACGGAGAGCCACGGTTCGGGTCTGTTCCCGTGGTAGAGGCTCTGGCCTCTTTATACGCTCAGCCCCCCGAACATAACAATACGAAAGACCGGACGTACTGCCTCCTAAGTCGGACGGCAATTGCTAACATATAAGCCCGGCTATTCTTCACATGAACTCAAAAAGCCCAAAGTAACTCGGGCTAAGTTCCTTCTGTTTCCAAAACTCGTCACACCCTGTCCGGGGTGGTACTTTCAAGAAGACCGACCGTCAACCTGAACTCTAAGCGTCGTCGCCGATTATCCGCACGATTTCCTCTGAGCTGCCAGAACTTCTTCTAGACGAGCTTTACCCTATCCCCCGTCTGCTGGAACAAGCCTGAACCAACTATCCGAACCTTGCCAACATCGAACCAATCGACCGGCAACTTACGCCGCCTACAAGGCTTCATAAGGCGACATCCGAACACCGAAATGGTAGCTTAAGCGCCTTCCACAGGAACAACAATCCTCACAACCACGCGAAATCCAGCGCGGCGGCGGCGAATGCGGTCGAGACTCACTGAGTTCTTAACCTGCTGGTCAAACTCTTAGAAAACGAAAATAGCTACAACCGGGCTTCCGCTGTCATAAGGTGAAGGTAGGCACCCCGTGCAGCCTTACAACCTTTCTGATATAATCAACACCGCAAGTACATGGTCTCGATCGAAAAACACGACGGGCTGCTCTCATCGGCCCGACTACTGGTCGAATGCATCCACGAACTCGTACGCTGGTCAACTAAACTTGGGCCTAACACCCTCGTGACCCTAACACAAGGCGGGACCACCACAAACTGACCCCACCACCAAACCTGCCGCGGGTTGACCCGCGGCATGGCCTCAACTCGACCCACTCTCGCGTAAAACACTTGCTCCCCGGTCCGGAACAACTTTTCTAATCACGCTACGAAAACCTAGCGCTCTTCTTAGCTCAACTACCCCCTTTCATTCCACACTACTTAGGGACCTATCCCCAAACATAGCTCACGTGCACTATGCACACGATAAGGATCAAACATAACACTACACCTTTTCTTGAGATGGCCTTACCTCTAAGGTCTCCACGTATAACACTCTAAGGCTCACACCTTCTATCCCCCAAAATCTTACTCGGTTAACCCACCATGATTTCTAATCACAACTAACACACTGCTATCAGAACATAGCACTTAAGGTATACTCACCTTGAAAGTTACCGAAGGACCTTGCTGCTCTGGCCCTCTCCTGCTGTCCTTGGTTAACCCGTCGATCTCTACGTTTCTACTGCTGTACATAAGCCCGCATACGGGCCATGCTCAATCAAGAATTACTCTTGCACAACCCTCTATTAGGTAGTCATCAAGACTCGTGGTACATCGGTATAATCTCTGGAAGCCAAATCCATAGCTAGTAACAGGGTCGCCTCTTTGCAATCTATATTCACTGCTCGTGGGCGAAGGTTCAAATATCATGGACGCAGAGGAGCCGCCGCCGTGCTAAACTCTGCTGGGGCTAGTGACGTCGCAGAAATCCCCGAATGAAGCACTACCCTAGGTAATGATTGGGCCTGTGCCCTCGCAACCCTCTGAACTCAACTCGCAGCTCCCTCGGCTGCCTTGCCCTCCTGGGCCCGGGTTGCCCTACGCGGAGGCATAACGATAAGGGAATGAATTTCGTCAGAGGGTCCAACTTACAACACAGCTCTAAGGCACGATCTCAGAGTGAGAAGAATAGAAACCAATCCTAAATATCCTATAGCCTCCTGATTATTGGTGTGGTGCACAACACACCGATAATCAAGACTTCATGGATACGATGCAGTAGACACTTTCCGAGGATTAACTGCTCTGATACCACTTTTGTCACGACCCGATTCCGGGCCCGTGACTGGTGCCTTACCCCGGGCACCCTAGTGATACAACATCAGAGTAATCAGCGGAACATAAAACAATACGAGACATATTATGAAATATGAAACAATAATCTGAGAAAAACTTGCCTTTCGGCATATATATAAATAACAACTTTTTCCAACATGAACAGTTTTAATCCCTTTTACAAACCCTGCCCACAACGGTACTACAGACCTCTTAAGAAATGATACGACAACAATGGCGGGACAGGGCCCCGCCATACCCCTGAATGTAAACACCTACAACAACAGGGGACTATACCACTGATAAGCCTCCGGAGAAACGGAGCTTTCCCACACGCTGAACTGTGACCCTAAGAGCGAGGATCCATGGCGGTGTACCTTTACTGCGGCATGAGCGCAGCCCGAGAAGTCGATCTGTGGTACCAAGTATGTGAAATCGAAAATAAATCGTAAATGAAATCATAGTAGTCTATACAAAGCAGGAGACATGTATGATAACCAAACTACAGTTCACCATAAGTAAGCAGTCATGTCAAGTCAGGGACTCACACCCTCAAGCCATCACTCAATTTTACCAATGGGTCTCACGCCCACAACATCAATCGTGCCCGTGGAATACCTTCCTCACTGCCGGCAGTTTAAGATACACAAACACCAAGGAACACACATGAACACCAGGTCCCACCTGTGTCCTAATAAAACAGTACAGGGTAAGTACGAAGGCATACTACTAACACCCACAGTACCAACAAGGTCATAAAATGTGTCATGATATCTGTCTGCACCGTCACATGATAAAAGGCGGTCACTCGCCGCGATATCAAATGTGCGCGTCTAGCCACGAACTCTCGCGACTCGCATAGGCCAACCTCATAGGCCCGCATGAGGTATAACCACGCATCGAGGGTAGCTACTCCCGGCGTCGCCCCGGACTCGCGATCGCATGGTCACAAAGACCGCGTGACCACAAGGCGTAAACTAACACGGAACTCCGTAGTTCCGCATGGATCCACGGACCCGCATGAGGTATCCTCGAATCATGGTCCTGCATCGCTGAGTCTACCCGCGTCGGAGGCGACAACCTCGGACACAAGTCAAGGTGAGTGGTACAATACCAACATAACGGTGATAGTCAAACAACTTTAAAGCGCGATCGAGGAAAACCCCTTTACACTAACATCACAAGATACTAACACACGTAGCATCCTAACATGTTTACTTCTCAAATCAACAAGAAAGTATTATAAGGCTATCACAAACCGATACAATCAAGTTATTCACACAAGGTGCTTTACTAACAAGTTCGTATCTAACCCCAAAGTACTTCACACATTAAATCTTTAAAAGATATGTTTCTTTCACATAAGTCACACAATACCCGTAGTATAAAATAGAGTGACCGTCCTTTTAAGAAAACCAAAACTCTTACCTTTGTAAAATCAAGTAACAACATTATTTCCCAAACGCCCAAGTTTGCACGATTTCAAATGTTCACGTTTCTTATTTTAGAAAGGTTTCGTGTTCATAGCCTTATTCATTTAAGAATATAATTTTCTTTTAAACAATCTGAGAAACATAAGCCTTATATGTGAGTAGGATATTCTTGTTTATAACAATCTTATTACAACAACCATGATCTAGGAATTATCATTTTGTCTCATCTTAGCTTCATGCGGATGGAAGTTTACTCTTGGTTTTATTAATACTTAATTAATCAAAACATTTCCCTTTATTAACGCTACTGTGGTTTGTCGATACACATTCTGATTTCCGAAATCAGTAAAACATTCTTAAGCCGTTATACCTAACTTCCCATAAAGCTAGTATAACTCTTAAGTTTTCAAAAACCAAGTATTACTTCTTCTTTCAAAATGATTCAAAACTTTTTTTTGAAATACTTCAAGTTCTTTATTAACACATAACAAGCGGTTATAGTTCAATTGATTACCTTTTAAAAACCACATGTATTTTCTTACCAACATAAAGCGTTATAACAACTTCCCATAAAGCCGTTATAACACTTTATGTTTTACACCAATCAAATACATTTAGTACATGCGTCTCACCGTACTACATAGTTCACACATATCATGCTAGAAGAGATAGGAAGAGGTTCACATACCTCGCGGCAGTATCGACTAATAGCAAAACGCTCCAAGTACTTCCAACCGGCTACTCCTTAACCCAAGTAGAACGCGCCACCCCTAGTACTTCAACCTATCAGCCCACAAGGCGCTTATTAACATCACGATCTGATCGTAGAACATTCTGAGAAAATTCGGCACTCTCCCCATGACAGCGTAAATCTCCTCCTCTAGCAGGCGTCTACCAAGCCAACCGGGGGTTATAGATCTAACCCGAATGGGTACAATTCTACTCCACAGTACTACTACACAAGTCTCATGTCTGATAGCCCTATGTAATTACTGATTCGATTCGATTCTTCAGCTTAAGTCAAAAGACATTGCGCAAGATGCTAAGCTTAGTTCTATATATAGTATACTTCAACTATATAATCTAACAACATGTAATTTCCAATTACAAATAGAGGACAAGATAATTACCTCGATAAGCCCATAATTATCCAAGTATAAATGTCGATCCTTAGCAACGCTTAGCTCCTACTCCGGTGCTCGACCCGCTCAAACAACCCTTAGAAGTTCTAACCAACTTCTACTTAATTACTTCAATCACTCGATGAATATTTCCTTAGGGTTTCGGTTTGAGACAAAAGGACATACGGTAGTATTTAGACTCTACGTATAGAGGTTTCTTTGGAATACTACAAGGTATCGGCTAAGGTAATTTGGGTATAGTAACAATACTTTTGAGTATTTCTACCAAGAGGGGTGTATTCTACGAGATCAACAAGGCGAGGGGTACCTGCGGCACCCCACAGGAGAGGTGTACCTCGGCCAAGGCCTCAGGAGGGTGCACCCTCGGCCAAGGCCTCACAAGGGAAGAGGAGGGGCGAAACCAACAAGGAGGAGGAGGTTTTCAAGACTTGGAAATTATGGAATGGATGAAGAAGTCTTCAAAGGGGAGGGTATTTATAGGCTGCAAAGGCCAACCAAGGGCGAATCTAGCCAAGTGGGGCAAGTGGAGGCCAAGATATGCCCAAGTGCCCCTAGACCCTACTTAAAACCCTCACAAATATCTACACAAATATCAACCAACACTTGCTCATCCATTCGGCCTAACGCCCTTCAAGTCCACCAACGAGAGGGTGCCAAGTGTTGCCTCTCTTTGGGCCAAAATGTTTCGTCGCTCGCAAAAATCCGAAAAAATACAAAATCACATAGCCTTAATTTACCCTTCGTAAGTTAGTTAGAACGTTTCGTCGAAAAACGACTCTAACCGGGTGTTGTGCACAAACATATTTCGGCCAAGGGTGCCACATGGGGGTGACACGTGTCGCCCCCCGATTCGTCCAAAATATTTCGTCTTCCGAAAATATCCATAACGGCCAAAATCTCAAAATCAAAGCGGGCCCCAAAGCAGTAAATTTCTCCGTGGGCCCCACGTGACCATTTCCGAAAATAAAATTCCATAATTCTAATATAATCTAAGAAGTCCAAAAACCAAATCTGGGAATCCAATTCCCATTAACGAACCTTTTTCCTTCACAAAAACCGGAAACTTTTCCGTGGAAAAATCACCTCTTTCTTCCTTTCCAATCTTTCTGTCGTATTCTCGTACGTACGTCCTCGCATACATACCCTGGAACTACGGGGTATAACATTTGGTTATTGTATTCGGCCTTGAAAAAGGTGGCAAAGTGAGTAGAAACAAAGGAAGTGCTGCCCGATTTTCCGTAGAATTAGAGACCGTACACTTAGTATTATTCTATGTTAGAGACTAGAAGTTAATAGTCTTGTTGTGACCATTATAGGTTGACACTTCTACGTACGGCGTATTCGGCTTAGCTTGTGGATTTAGCCGAAAAGGTATGTGAACTATCTCCTCTTCTAGCATGATTCCTTAAGATTAAGAAAGTATGTTCTACTCCTTAAATGATCCATTCCTTGGTTGTATTTGGATTGCCTAGAATAGAATTTGTTCTATGTACTTCCTTGATTGTACTTTGATGTTTAAATTGTAAGTTGTAAAAAATCCATTTTCTTAGTGAAGTTTGGATTCTTAAAAGTGAAAGTATTTTACTTAAAGTACATAGAGTCTTGAAAAGGAAGTGGTTTCCAAATCTTTTGGCTAGTGCCTTAGTTCCAAAACCTAAAGGTCATTATAATGACTTTAGGGGAGTCAAAGGAGTGATTTACTTATTTGATTTAAAAGAGGAGAAGGTGCATGGTTTAAGAGAAGTAACTTGTCTTAAAGGTGTGAGTTACTTGAAGTTTAAAAGTAGAAGAAACTCATTTTCTTTATATTAAGAGACTTGAAGTAATTTGAAAGTTAAGAACTTGTTTTGCAAGTATGTGATACTTGGTTTTTAAAGTATAAGTCTCTTGGTTATAAAAGGAATGGATATGTCTAAAACCATAAAGGGTTATAACGGCTTTATGGGAAGTTGGTTATAACGACTTTATGGAAGGTTAAGAAAGTTGTCTATTTTGATTAATGGGCATAAGTTTCCTAGATTGTGAAAATTTGAAGTTACTTGATTTCAAGCTTTGAAATGAGTTTTCTAAAAATGTAGTAACTTACTTTGAAAAATAGACATGCCTTGATACTACGGGTGTTAGTATCTTGGGGTTTTACATAAAAATGAGTCTTTTGAAAAGAATGTACGTACGTAGTACTTTGGCTTGTTAAATGAGAATTATTCTATTTGTGCCCTGATAAGTACTTTGGCTTGTTAAATGAGAATTATTCTATTTGTGCCTTGATAAGTACTTTGGCTTGTTAAATGAGAATTATTCTATTTGTTCCCTGATAAGTACTTTGGCTTGTTAAATGAGAATTATTCTATTTGTGCCCTGATAAGTACTTTGGCTTGTTAAATGAGAATTATTCTATTTGTACCCTGATAAGTACTTTGGCTTGTTAAATGAGAATTATTCTATTTGTGCCCTGATAAGTACTTTGGCTTGTTAAATGAGAATTATTCTATTTGTTCCCTGATAAGTACTTTGGCTTGTTAAATGAGAATTATTCTATTTGTGCCCGATAAGTACTTTGGCTTGTTAAATGAGAATTATTCTATTTGTGCCTGATAAGTACTTTGGCTTGTTAAATGAGAATTATTCTATGTGTGCCTTGATAAGTACTTTGGCTTGGTTAATGGAGAATTAGCCTATGTGTCTTTGGTGATAGCCTTTGAGGCAAGTATTATGTTTTATTACGTTCGCGACTCTCGGTTGGAGGGTCGATTGTCTTGTTGTAAGTTACTTGGGCGTCAAGCGGTGATGTGGGATTCCAGGTATGCTTAGTTATTTGTAGTCTTGGGTTAAATTCGGATTTTTATAAAAGACATGGTAGTGCTTATGTCTTGTTTGATGGTCGGTCGAGATAGGGTAAGAGTATAAATGAGGCAAGCCCCAGACGTTATACCACCTCCTCCGGGGTAAGAGTATTAGTGAGGGTAAACCCCGTCTGTTGTACCACCCGCTTTATGTGTTGTTTGTGGCCGATTGAGATAGGGTAAGAGTATAAATGAGAGGCAAGCCCAGGCGTTATACCACTTTCTCGGGGTAAGAGTATAAGTGAGGGTAAACCCCAGATGCTATACCACGCTTTACCACCTTCTCGGGGTAAGAGTATAAGTGAGGGTAAACCCCAAGACGCTATACCAGGTGGGACTTGGTGTTCTGTATGCCTATTGGCGTTATATTATATCATGGATCGCCAGCGGTGAGGAAGGATTCCACGGGCATGATTGATATTATGGGCGTGAGACCCATGGTTATGTTGTAGTAATGACTTTGAGGCGTCGTCCACGACTTGATATATTTGTTTATGTATGGTGTCTTGAAATTTGATTATCATACATGTCTCTGTTTTGTTAGATGTTATGATTTTGTTCTGATATTTTTAGTTCACATACGGTACATTCTTCTTGACCTCGCCCGAAGTGCGTTAAATCTGCGAGTTTAGGTCGATGTTTGGTGATCGGCAGTGTAGGACCGCCTTTCGAGTTTTGGATAGCTCCTTACGTTCGGGAGTTTATCTTTTGGTATAGTTCCTTGATGTGCTTTTATCTGATTATGGGTGCGGCGGGGCCTTGTCGTCATATTTGATAAAACTCTTAAGTGCTGTATTCATATGTGGGATTGGACTCGTATGCGGTGTAGTGTCTTTTGTTATGTATATTACATGGCGATCTTATCGGCTTAAGCCACGTACGATTGGTTTTAAATAAAAAAAGAAGAGCTATTTAATTTCCGCAGTTTACTTGTGTTGTTAAGGTAGAAGGGTGCCCAGGTAGGGAACCAGTCACGGGCCCGGAGTTCGGGGTGTCACAGAAAATTCCGGATATGTCATTTATTATTTTTGCGGATTTTTCCGAGAGATGAAATATTTTGGACCAACGGGAGGGTGACACTTGTCACCTCGTTGGGCAACGACATTGGGCCAAAGTGGACGATTTTCTTGGCTTTTCTTTAGTCAAGGTTAGGTAGGATATTTTGTGTAGTAGATGGATAAGGGCACATGGATGAATCCTCACTACACTTGCATGGGACCTGGCTTCATCTTGGGCATTGGTTGGCCATTGGTTGGCCTATAAATACCCCCCTTAGTTGATGAACTTCTTCATCCAAAAATTGTTCTAAGTCTTGAAAGCCCTCTCCCCCCCTTTGTGTTGAAGTTCTCGGCCGAGCCTCCCCCTCCCTCCTTTGTGAGGCCCCTTGGCCGAGAGCCCCTCTTGGCGAAAGTACCCCACTCCCAGGGGTGCTAGAAACCTACCCCACTCGCGTGGTGTTGTTCTCGTGAAAATACCCCCCCTCTTGGTAGAGAATACTCTCCAAGTATTGTTACTATACCCAAATACCTTGGCCCAAATACCTTGTAGTATTCCCAAGGTTACCTCTATACGAAAAGCCCAGAAATACTATTATACTTCCCTTAAGTCACAAAAACGAAACCCTAAGGAAAGTCTTCATAGTCGGTTGAGGTGTTAAGTAGAAGTTGTGTAGAACTTCTAAGGGTTTCTTGGAGCGGGTGGGCGTTCAGAATCGGAGCTAAACGTTGCTCAGGATCGACTTTAAACTTGGATAATTGTGGGCTCATCGAGGTAAATACTACTGTCCTTCTATTGTAATTGGGAATTACATACTGTAGTAGTATAAAAATGAATATAAGATTCATAGAAGAGAATTGAACTGTAATAGAAGGATATTACAGAAAAGACTTGAACTGAAATCACATCAGAAGAATATTATGTAGAAGATTAAACTGTACTTACATAGAATTTGTATTCTGATGAACTTATAACCTTTATTGGTTGAATGTTCTGCAAGTAGCATGTACTACTTGGAAGGTGGACAAGGCTAGCCGGATTATAGCCGTGGAGCGTTTTGCTAATTGTCGATAATCGTCGCGAGGTATGTGATTCTTCCTATACTCTTGAGCATGATATTTTAAAGGAATATATATAGTACGGTAGACGTACGTGTGGCAATGTCTTTTGACTTAAGCCTGAATAATAAGAATCTGGAAGTATTTTACAAGAATATATATATAGTGCGGTAGGCGTCGTGTGTTAGCGAATATAGTTTCTGTGATGTCTTTTGACTTAAGCTGAATAAAAAGAATCTTGAAGTATTTCAAAAGAATTAAGAAACCTTGTTGAAAGAAGAATAATGCTTGGTTTTAAAAGCTTAAGAGTTATACTAGCTTTATGGGAAGTTAGGTATAACGACTTAAGAGAGATAAAAAGAATGGTTTATTAATTTTAGAAGTTAAGAGACTTGATCTTAAAAGATAAGAGGCTTGACTTAAATGAATTAATATGAATGTTTGTGTGAAACCTCATTCGTGAGTAATGAGTACTTGGTTGTTAAAAGGAATAATGTTTTACTGATTTCGGAAATCAGAATAAGTATCGAACAAACCACAGCAGCGCTAATAAAGGGAAATGTATTGACTAATAAAGTATTATTAAAACAAGTAGAAACCTCCATCTGCATAGAAGCTAAGATGAGACAAAATGATATTACATTTCCTAGATCATGGTTTTTTTAATAAGATTGTTATGAACAAAGAATAACCTACTCACACATAAGGCATATGTTCCTCAAATTGTTTTAAAGGATTAAAACTATGAACTACGAAACCTTTTCGAAAATGAGAAACTTGAGCATTTGAAATTAGGCAAACTTGAACGTTTGGAAAATAATGTTGTTACTTGATTTTACAAAGAGAAATGTTTTGGTTTACTTAACAATGTTAGTCACTCTATTTTTAAAAAGAGATGGATCTTTAAAAAGGAATTTAACGTACGTAGTACTTTAGGGTTAAAACCCGGACTTTGACATAAAATGAAAGTACCTTGAGTTGTGTATAACTTGCCTATGCTTGTTGTTGTGTAACTTGCCTATGCTTGTTGTGATAGCCTTTGTTGTGCAAAAATTGTATTTCTATACTCTGGCGTCTCGATGGAGGGCGGTTGACTTATTGAGAACTTGCTTGGGCGTCTGGCGGTGGCGGAAGATTCCACGGGTATGCTTCCATTATCATTGTTACATGGGCATGTCTACACCGATGATGGATTACGTGGACATGTGACCATTATGGTTATTTATGGCGAAATATCGTGACTTACGGTTGTGATCGGTGCGTGCTTTGTTTACTTGCCCCGTCGGCTCGTGGCGGTGGATCTGGTAGAGGTTATTGCGCGCACGTATGCCGCGGCGCGATATCGTGACTTACGGTTGTGATCTGGTGCTTAGCCGATTCACTTGCCCCCGTCAGCTACGTGGCGCAGGGAGGAGCTGGTGGAGGCTAGTGCACTTGCCACGTGTCAGCTTCACGAGTCAGTGTTTGGATGGAGCTTCGTGACTTACGGTTGTGATCTGGTGCGTAGCCGATTCACTTGCCCCCGTCAGCTACGTGGCGCAGGGAGGAGCTAGTGGAGGCTATTGCACTTGCCATGTGTCAGCTTCATGATATGGTTGTACAATATTATTGGTACGGTCGGATCTGGTAGTTATACTTGCCCCGTACGGTTTTTATGACACAGGTGGAACCTAGTGTTCATGTATACTCCTTGGTGTTGTTATATCATAGACTGCCGGCAGTGAGGAAGGAATTCCACGGGCACGAGTGATGATTTGGAGGGCGTGAGTCCCTGACTTGATATATTTATTTATATGTTGTATCAGTAGTTTGGTTATCATACATGTCTCCTGTTTTATATAGACTATTATGATTTCATTTTCAGTATTTTCAGTTTCACATACTTGGTACCTGTTGTACTGACCTCCTTCGGGGGGCTGCGTTCATGCCACGTGAGAGTACATCATTTGTCGATCCCGCTTATAGGATCACATTTCAGCGTATTGGGAAGCTCCGTTCCTTCGGAGGCTTATCTTTTGGTATGTTACCCTGAATCTGTAGGTTCTTGTACATTCAGGGGTATGGCGGGGCCCTGTCCCGTCATAGTTGTTGTAAAAATCTTAGAGTGCATGCCTTTGTTGAGGCGGGGTTGTAAGATTATGCTATTCAAAGGTCGATATATATATATATATGCTGAAAGGCAACCGTTTTGGTTGGCCTATTTTTTTTATCTTGATCCATATCTAATTGTATGTTTAAGTTTTTATTTCCGCTGGTTTTTCTCTAATGTTGTATCACTAGGGTGCCCGGGGTAAGGCACCAGTCACGGGCCAGGGTTCGGGTCGTGACAATACGTCTATTAAGGCCTTACTTCAAACGTAGAATATTATAAGTGTCAAGTCGCTAAATCCTACGGAAAATCGGACAGCACCTCCTTTGTTTTTACTAACTTTGCCACATTTTTCAAGGCCGAATACAATACCCAAACACGCCACATTTAAGGCACAATCAAAGCAATTAATCAATAGGGGATTACACGCCTACTAGACGTGTAAAATTCCGCCCCACAAACGATAACAAACTAATACAAACTACAAGTCCAAAATCGGCCACATTGAGTTCAACAATACCAATTCTTATCCAATTTTCCATTTCAATCCAAATTGGTAGCATAACATGATATCAAGTCGCATTTGAGTATAACAACCAAAATCTTCAAGTAAGTAACATGCGACGATTTCTAATAAACGACCAATTAGTAATCCAATTTTCAAGTGGCTTGTATAACCTTTCGGATTTAACCTACAAGCAATCCATAATACTTATAACTTCAACATAACAACTTCATGCTAGCAACATGCAAGGCTAACAACAGCAATATAAATAGATAATCTTGTAACACTCTTAAAAGACAAGATTATACCTCAATGAAACTTAATCTAACTCCAATCCGAAGTCGCTCCTTAGTAGTTTAGAGCCCCTCCAAGACACTTCAATCCGCTTGTTGAGACCCTTAGAACAACACCAACAATTATCCTTCAAAACTTCAAACAAAACCTAGAAAGACCATTAGGTTTTCGTTTTGCGACTAACCCGTAAACTACCTTTTTCCAAGATTTTTCTATTGAGATATGCTTACACTACCCTCAAGAACCTTGGTTTAAAGTGTGGAGTTGAATGGACAAGAAACGAAATTTTTTCCTTTTCTTCCAAGAGGAACCCGAGAGCTCTTGCTCAATGTTCTTCAATTTCTTGTGAAATATGGCTAAGTGTCACGACCCGTTCCAGGGCCCGTGACTGGTGCCTTACCGGGGCACCCAAGTAGTCATACATCAGAGTAATCAGCGGAAATATAAAGCAAGACATGAAACAGTTTATAAAATAGAACACAGTTTAAGTGAGAAAACATCGCCTTTCGGCATATATATAAAAACATGGTTTAGCAGTTACATCCGATATTGTACAACAGGACTACAGACCTCTAAGGAAATATACCACTATGGCGGGACAGGGCCCCGCCATACCCTGACTGTACAAAACTATCTACAACAGGGAGATCATACCCAAACGTAGAGCCTCCGGAAAGGATGGAGCTCCTGACACCAACGTAGAGATCCTAGGAATGTGGATCTAGCACCTGCTTGCCCTTACCTGCGGCATGAACGGCCTTCGAAGGAGGTCGATAACAACGGTAGTATGTGAAACTATAAAGCGAAATAAAATCAAAGTATTTAAAACCTTTTCACAAATACAATCGATTCGATTGCATAGTGTCACATCACAAACAACAATGATAATAGGAAAAGCGTATGCAGTCTATTCTAGGCGCGAATGATCGAAGCAAGGCGATCGCCCATAGTACCATTCTGCGTGCCTAGTCACGGACTTCCGCAGCGCATAGGTCACACGGACCGCATGAGGTATTCCCGCGTCGGGGCAGCCAACCAGGCATCCGCCTAGGCTCGCGGCCGCGGCCGCGTAGCCTCAAAAGACCGCATAGTCTCAGCGGACCGCATAGAATCCCCGCGTCGGGCTAAACACCGAATGATCAATCCTGGAGCATACCTGCTCCGCATAGTCTCACAGACCGCATAGGCCGTATAGACGCATCGAGGCAAGCCCTCGGTATATCGATCGAGGGTAGGTGATACAATAACGATTACAGCGGACTTACCGGTTAGCAACGTAAGCGCAATTCAAGACACTAACCGGTAGCATCATAATATGTCTACTTATCACACAAATCTTACTACACTTAATGAAATCAATACAAGGCTTTTATAAACAAACAAGTAAGCAGTTCCTTTTATCTTCTTAAGTTGTTATACCTAACTTCCCATAAAGCTAGTATAACTCTTAAGCTTTTGTTTTAAAACCAAATATTTATCTTCTGTTAAAAATGATCGATATTCTTTTGAAATGTTTTGATTCTTTGTTATTGAGCTTAAGCGTGAGGCATTCCGTAAGTATTATTCGAGCTTAAGCGTGAGGCATTACCATAAGTATTATTGGGCTTAAGTCAAAGACATTGCGTAGTTATTATTCAGTTAACACGTATGCGTCACCGTACTATATATTGTAAAATATCATGCTTTAGGAAGAATCACATACCTTACCGTGAAAACCACTGCGAGTTGAATATGTCGCGAGAGTCACCTATAATAGTCACAGATATCTATCAAAGACTACTCTGAAGGTTATTCTAAGCAGAGGGTTCATAATTCTACGGTAAGTCGGGCGACTTCCCTACAGTGAGCTATATAAGTCTATTGTGAAAACAGTCCTATGTAAATCTGGTTTGATTATTCTTCTAAGTATTTATACTTATTCTTATTCTACAACAGTAAGTATTCTCTAATTCAAAGAGGTTAGGATTAGTTACCTCGGTAAGCCCAATAATATCCTAGAAAAGTCGCGCTGAGCAAGGTTTTGCTCTAAGTTGTATGCTCGAGAAACCTTAGAAGTTCTTCAACTTCCACTAAGTACTAAGGTATTTGGGCTAGGGTATTTTGGGCATTATAACAAAACAAGAGGCAACTTTTCTACCAAGGGAGGGGTAGGTTTCGGCTAGGCTGGGGGTGGGGTAGCCTCGGCGAGCTTCTCGAGGGAGGGGTGTTGGACGAATTGCTACAAAGGGAGAGGAAGGATTTTTAGACTTGGAAAGCTTTTGTGGATGAAGAACTCTTCATCTCAAGAGGGTATTTATAGCTCAAGCCTTGGCCAACCAATGGCCAAGATGAAGACAAGTGCAAGGCAAGTGTAAGGCCAAGATCAAGCCAAGTGCACCCTAACCCCTACTCCACAAAACACTCCACAAAACACTCCACAAAACATGGCACAAAACAAGGCCTAAGCAAGGAACCAATCGGCCAAGGCCAACACCCTCTTGGGCCTTGATCGTCCAAAGCCACCCACTTGCTTCAATGTGAGGTGACACGTATCACCTCCCGTTGGTCCAAAATGTTCGTCTCTCGGAAAAATCCGCAAAAATAAGAAATGGCATAGCGGAATTTACTCTACGAAAAGTGGAAAGCGTTTAGTGGAAAGCGATTCTTTTAGTGAGTTGTGAACAAAAGAAAACGTCGAGGCTAACTAAGGCCAAACTTTTATGCGTATTCCACTTGCGTACATACTGCGAAATACGGTATTACATTCTCTCCTCGCAGAAACATTCGTCGAATGTTCCTTACCAAACGATTAACGATAAGATTCTTCATAACTTAAGCGGTTTGCAAATGCCACGCGGCCACAAAACAACACTTAGGCATAAGCGATAACGAAAATTTACAAGTAGGAAAGTGAATTACACGGAGGTGTGGGAAAATAGGTGAGGATACTACGCCTCATCTCGCCGGCTTCCGCGTCATCTCCTCTCGAGCTCGTTCGCGCGAAGACTTTGTGGAAGCCACGTCCCGTCGCAGACGCCTAACGACGATCGACTATCGCTATGGGAATCTCTCAATACGATAACCCCTCGGTCACTGGACATCGTCGTCGGGTGTACCACTAGATGGATCCCGATCGTCTCGCCGGCGTAGATCGTGAAAAACCGGATGCTTTGCCTCCGGATCGGACGGCAGATCCAACTCATAGGCAACCTTGCCTACCTGCGGACAATGCGAAGCGGCCCGATGTACCTGAAATTTGAGTTTCCCCTTCTTCCCAAATCTCATCACACCGCCATGGGTGGCGCCTTTAGGAAAACCCAATCATGAACCTCGAACTCAAGATCCGACGGCGATGATCTGCATCGACTTATCGACTACGAGTATCAATAGCCGCTCTCGGATAAGCTTCACCTTATCCACACTTTGCTGCACCAAATCTGGTCCCACTGCCGCACCTCGCCCACATCGAACCAACCTATAGGCGTCTGCACTTCCTCGTACAAGGCCTCATAAGGCGCCCTCGAATCTTTGGGTGGTAGCTATTATTATACGAACTCAACTAGAGGCAAATGATCCTCCCAACTACTGAAGTCAATAACACGGGCTCGCGACATATCCTCGAAGTGCGGATAGTGCGCTCTGCTGTCCGTGCATGCGTGGATGAAATGCGATTACTCGAGCTCACTGCGTCCTAAACCCTCTGGAAGGACCTCAGAAGTTAGCCGAAGCGGGCTCCTGCATGCGATATGATCAGTAGGGACTCATGCGATCGGCGATCTCTTGGATGTAAAGTCGGCATAATCCTCGGTAGAAAAAGTCGTCGGACGGGAAGAAAGTGGGCTGATTTAGTCGACTGTCGGCGATAACCCATATAGAATCATGTCTCCTGCGAGTGCGAGGTAATCCTGTGATAAAGTCCATGTTGATTACCTCCCACTTCGGTCGGGATCTCAATAAATGCGTAACAAACCACGGGCCTCGGTGCTCTACCTTCGCTGCGGCAACACGGGCGCGAGCTACGAACTCTGCAGCGTCTCTCTTGGCCCGTCCCACCATACGGATCTAAGGTCGTGGTACATCTTGGTCGACCGGATGGATGAGTAATGCTTGTAGCGTGTGCTTCCCGAGAACTCTGCGAAGTCACGAAACATCACGGAACACCTGATGCGCCCTCAAACCTTAGCACCCGTGGTGCTACCTCAGGACCGCTTGCCTGCGAAGAGGCGTATCGCGATATCGAATCAAAGCTAGATCCTCGGCTGTTGCCTCTTCGCCTCGCCGGCGATGGAAGACTCGGCAACCTCGCGAACTCTAACCCGCTGCTATCGGAATCAATCAAGCGGACACCAAGGCTCGCTGGCGATGCAAATCACGAACCATGTCCTCCTCTCAAGCTGCACGTCGATAGGCTCCCATCGACCTACGACTAGGCATACGCGCGACATTGGCCTTCCCGGGTGGTACGGGATATCAACATCGTAATCCTTAAGCAACTCTAACCGCAGTCTCTCGTAAGTTCGGCTCCTCGGTGAAGATATCTTGGAGGCTCTTGTGGTGCGTATAAATATCCACGTGAACCCCATACAAATAGTGCCTCGGATCTTCAAAGCGTGAATTACTGCGACTCCAATCATGGGTGGGGTAGTTCCTCTCGTGTTTCTTGGTGTCGGGATGCATATGCTATAACCCCGCCATCTGCATCAACACATCCCAACCCGATGCTGGCGCGTCACAATACCGCGACATAACCGCTGGACCTGCGGAAGAGTAAGAGCGAGGCGGTCGTCAATCTCTCGCCAGCTGGAAACCACGCTCCAAGCATCGATCCACGGAACTTGTTGCGCCACGAGTCGGCCTAGTCAATGGTGCGAGATAAAGCAAACTTCTACGAACGCCGATAATATCTGCAGGCCCGAGCTGCGAACCTCTGCCGGAGTAGTAGGTCTAGGCAAGTCTGGCTCGCCTCGATCTTGGCGTATCAACTCGAATGCCATCGGCCCGACAATATGCCCAAGAAACGCCATGAAGTCAGCAAAACTCACATTTGGAAAACTTGGCGTCTGGCTGTAGTCTGAGAAGCGTCGGCCACGATCGCCGAATGCTCGCATGCTCCGCTCTGGCGAGAATAAACCAGATATCATCAATGAACACTATCACAAGCGTGTCCAAAATGGTTTGAACACTCGGTTCATCAAATCCATGAATCTGGCCGGAGCATTGGTCAACCAAAGACATGACCACGAACTCATAATGCGTCTGCGGGTCGGAATGCGATCCTAGGGACATCCACCTCTCGACTACTTTTGATGATAGCGATCGCGGATCAATCTTGGAGAAACATCTCGCACTCGCAACCGGTCGAACAAATCATCAATCACAGGAAGGGTATCATTCTTAATGGTCACCTTGTTCATTGCTGTAATCAACACACGTGCGGCGTCGTCCTTCTTCTTCACGAACAATACGGTGTCACGCGACCGAACCGGGCCGTGGTGGTGCCTTACCGGGCACCCTAGTGATACAACATCAGTAATCGGCGGAATATAAACAATAACATGAAATAACAAGTATAAAACAATAATCTTGTGAAAACTTGCCGCCGGCATATATATAAATAACAACTTTTTCCAACATGAGCAGTTTAATCCTTTTTACAAACCACGCTTACAGCGATTACTACAGACCTAAGAAATGATACGACAACAATGGCGGGGCGGGGCCGCCATACCGCGAATGTAAACACCTACAACAACGGGGACTATACCACCGATAAGCCTCGGAGAAAGCGGAGCTTTCCATGTGGCTTGTGACCCTAAGGCGAGGATCAATGGCGGTGTACCTTTACTGCGGCGTGAACGCGGCCAAGGAAGTCGATCTGCAGTACAGTATGTGGAATCGAAAATCGTAAATGAAATCATAATAGTCTATAAAGCGAGGAGACATGTATGATAGCAAACTACGATTCACAATAAGTGCGATCGTGTCAAGTCGAGGACTCGCGCCTCAAAGTCATCACTCAAATGTAACTATGGGTCTCACGCCCAGCATCAATCGTGCGTGGAATACCTTCCTCACCATGGCGGTATACAAGCACGAGGAATACACATGAACACGGGTCCGCGTGTCCTAATAAAGCGATGCAGGGTAAATGCGAAGGCATAGCCGACTACTAACACCAGCGGTACCAACAAGGTCATAAAGCGTGTCATGATATTTGTCTGGCGTCACATGATAAAAGGCGGTCACTCGCGCGATATCAAATGTGCGCGTCTAGCCACAGAACTCTCCGCGACTCGCATAGGCCAACCTCATAGGCCGCGTGAGGTATAACCCGCATCGAGGGTAGCTACTCCCGGCGTCGCCTGGACTCGCGATCGCGTAGCGCAAACCGCGTGACCATAAAGGCGCGCACTAACACGGAACTCCGTAGTTCGCATGGATCCCTGGACCCGCATGGTATCCTCGAATCATGGTCCCGGACCGCTGAGTCTACCCGCGTCGGAGCGGGCTTAACCTCGGACACAAGTCAAGGTGAGTGGTACAATACCAACATAACGGTGATAGTCAAACAACTTTAAAGCGCGATCGAGGAAAACCCCTTTACACTAACATCACAGATACTAACACACGTAGCATCCTAACATGTTTACTTCTCAAATCAGCAAGAAAGTATTACAAGGCTATCACAAACCAATACAATCAAGTTATTCACACAAGGTGCTTTACTAACAAGTTCGTATCTAACCCCAAAGTACTTCACATTAAATCTTTAAAAGATCTGTTTCTTTCACATAAGTCACACAATACAGTGGTATAAAATAGAGTAGTGTCCTTTTAAAACCAAAACTCTTACCTTTGTAAAATCAAGTAACAACATTATTTTCCAAGCGTCCAAGTTTGCCTAATTTCAAATGTTCACGTTTCTTATTTTAGAAAGGTTTAGTGGTTCATAGCCTTATTCATTTAAGAATATAATTTCTTTTAAACAATGAGAAACATAAGTCTTATATGTGAGTAGGATATTCTTGTTTATAACAATCTTATTCTGACAACCATGATCTAGGAAATATCATTTTGTCTCATCTTAGCTTACATGCGGATGGAAGTTGCTCTTGGTTTTATTAATACTTAATTAATCAAAACATTTCCCTTTATAAACGCTTTGTGGTTTGTCGATACACATTCGATTTCGAAATCGAGAAAACATTCTTAAGTCGTTATACCTAACTCCCCATAAAGCTAGTATAACTCTTAAGTTTTCAAAAACCAAGTATTACTTCTTCTTTCAAAATGATTCAAAACTCTTTTGAAATACTTCAAGTTCTTTATTAACACATAACAAGCCAGTTATAGTTCAAATCAGTTACCTTTTAAAAACCACATGTATTTTCTTACCAACATAAAGCCGTTATAACCAACTTCCCATAAAGCCGTTATAACACTTTATGTTCTACACCAATCAAATACATTTAGTACATGTACGTCTACCGTACTACATAGTTCACACATATCATGCTAGAAGAGATAGGAAGAGGTTCACATACCTCGCGACGAGTATCGACTAATAGCAAAACGCTCCAAGTACCTCCAACTGTCGACTACTCCTTAAGCCAGTAGAACGCGCCACACGTAGTACTTCAACCTATAAGGCCACAAGGCGCTTATTAACATCAAGATCTTATCGTAGAACATTCTACAGAAAATTCGGCACCTCCCCATGCGGCGTAAATCTCCTCCTCTAGCAGGGCGGCTACCAAGCCAACCGGGGTTATACATCTAACCCGACGGGTACAATTCTACTCACAAGACTACTACACAAGTCTCATGTCTGATTGATTCAGTTCTTCAGGCTTAAGTCAAAAGACATTGCCAACTAACCACGTTCAGTTCTATATATAGTATACTTCAACTATATATTCTAACAACATGTAATTTCCAATTACAATAGAGGGACAAGATATTTACCTCGATAAGCCCATAATTATCCGAGTTTAATGTCGATCCTTAGCAAAGTTTCGCTCTACTCCGGTGCTCGACCGCTCCAAACAACCCTTAGAAGTTCTAACCAACTTCTACATAGTACTCAACTAACTATGGAGGTTTTCCTTAGGGTTTCGGTTTTGTGGCTAAAGGAAGTATAATCGTATTTTAGGCTTTTGTATAAGTGTAACCTTGGGAATACTACAAGGTATTTGGGCCAAGGTATTTGGACATTATAACAATACTAGGAGAGTATTTCTATACCACAACAAGGGTATTATCTGAAAACAACTAGGCTAGGGGGTACCCACAAGGCACCACATGAGGAGGGAGGCTCTCGGCCACAAGGCCACTCAAAGGGGAGAGGGGGTGTTGGGCGAACACAACACAAGAGGAGGAGGATTTTAGGCTTGGAAGGTTTCATTTGTGGATGAAGAGTTCATCAACATAAGGGGGTATTTATAGCAAAACCAAAGGCCAACCAATGGCGAGATCTAGCCAAGTGCAAGGCAAGTGTAAGGCCAAGATCAAGCCAAGTGCACCTAACCCTACTCCACAAAACATGGCACAAAACAAGCCACAAAACAAGGCCAAAACAAGGCACAAAACCATGAACCAATCGGCCAAGGCCAAGCCTCCTCTTTCAGTCAATGAGGTGACAAGTGTCACCTCCCGTTAATCCAAAAATGTTTCGTCTCTCGGAAAAATCCGCAAAAATTAAAAATGACATAGCCGGAAATTCCCCTACGAAAGCTGTGAAAACGTTTCGCCGAAAAACGACTCTAATCGGGTGTTGTGTACAAAAATAATTCGGCCAAGCCTATTCTCAAGTTGGAAATTTCCTACGTCGTCCTGCGTACATATTCGGAAATACGGTATAACAACGGCGCTCCCGGGGAGAAACACTGGGCCTAATGAAGCCCTTCTCTAGCAAATCCTAAGATGATCCTTGACTCTCTCAACTCGGCGCGTGCCATTACGTATGGCGGAATGGAAATAAGCGAGTATCCGCAACACATCTATACAAAACTCGATCTCCCTCTGCGGAGGATACGGAGGTCATGCGAAACACGTGCGGGAACTCGTGACTCTCGAATCGGTGAAAATCTGGTACCGCGGCCGATTATCAAACACGAACGAGATGATAGATATACCGCCACGTACCCGTCTTCCTAGCCTTGAGGTAGGAAATAAACCTACCGCCGGCGATACCGTGCTCCTCCCACTCAACAACCGGCTCCTCGAAGCTGGAACCGTACTACTCTCTCTCTGCGGTCTACATTGGCGTAGCGAAGCTAGCCAATCCATCCCATAATCACGTCGAAGTCAATCATCTCCACTCTATCAAGTCGGCTGAGTCCGACGATCGTAAATGGTCACAGGACAAGCTCATATACCCGCCGAGCTACCACCGAATCACCCATTTGGCGTAGCTACCTCGAAAGGGTCTATGGACTCGGGCTCTATCCTATCCTACTAGCAACAAGGGAGATATATAGGGCCAGTAGAACCGGATCTATCAAAGCATACACATCAAACCCGAAGCGATAAGGTACTCGTGGCGACATCGGTGAGGCCTCACGATCTGTCGGTGGACAAAGCATATATGCGGTTACGAGGACCGCTAGGCGGGACTGCGCCACGACCTCTGCCGCGACCGCTGATCCATGTACCTTGCCTCGGCGAGTAACTGTCGAGGATGAAGAAGCGACAACGCAGGCCCAGGCCTACTACGGCGCCGCTCTGGTCGGACAAACTCTCGCGAAATGACCTGCGGCCACAAGTATAGCGAGCTCGAGTCTGACTCGAGAATGGTATACGCCACAGCGGGCACCGAGCGAACCTCGAGCAGTTAGCACCCTGCTGCGAAATCAGAAGTCACAGGGCCCGACCGCCCGATTGCTCTGGGTCTTGAAAATGAGGTAGGAGCGCTCTGCGCTGGGTGTGGTGCAAATCGGACTTCGCGATGCCGCCCACCACGAGGACCACCAAAGAACCGGCCGTCTTGGCCTTACCTGCTGCGATATCGCTCTACCGGCGGTCTACGCTCACGACATCACGGTGCATGAGCTGCATACGGGTTATGTCCATGCTCGGTGAAGGACACACCCGCACAAGACTTCGGCCATGTAATCATCTAGCCCGATGACATAGCGATGCACCACTGTCCTCCATCTACGCTACGGTGCGGGGACATATCGAGCCAAAGAATCAAACTCGACATTGTACTCCCTCATGCGACCTCCTGTCGGCAACAAGAATCTATCGGCTCGTGCCCTCCTCATGCGGAGGCAAGAAGTGTGTGAGAAAAGCCTCAAAACTCATCCCATACCGGGAGTGCGTGCTCTCCCGGAAAGCTCCTGAATCAAACCAATCGACGCGGTATCACGCGCGGCCGTCGCAACCGAATGTCACGGACTCGGATCTACGAAGCCACGATCACCCGCGATAATCCTCTGCGGTGACGGATGAACTCCTGCGGATCATCTTCCGACCTCGACGTAAAACTACGGAGGCTACAACTAAGGAAATCCGTAGTCTTAAACTATACGCCTCGGGTGCACTACGGTGCGGCCGAGGCTGAGCCGGGCCGAGGCGCGCGTCGGCCTCTCGCCGTGTCGGGCCTGACTTTAGCCAAAAGGCTGGGCCATCTCCTTGTACCCTAACTCTCCGCCCGGTGTGGGACGGGGAGGTGGGAATGCTGTGGTCTCTTTGGGTGGCGGCGTCATAGAACTCGCCGTCTACGGTATAGGCGGGCACGAGCCCTCGTGACTCTGGGTGTCTGCTAGCGACTCCTGGCTGCCTTGCCGCCATACGGGCTCGGGTTGCCTTACGTGGAGGCATAATCATACGAGGAAAGGAATACGTTAGAGGTTCAACCTATAACACGGCTCTAAAGCACGATCTCGGAATGAGAAGAATGGAAACCAATCCTAAATATCCTATAGCCTCACGATTATTGGTGTGGTGCACAACACACCGATAATCGAACTCTACTAGATACGATGCGTAGACACTTTCAGAGGATTAATCGCTCCGATACCACTTTTGTCACGACCGTTCGGGGCGTGGGGTGCCTCAAGGGCACCCAGTAGTCATACATCAGTAATCGGCGGAAATATAAAGCAAGACATGAAACAGTTTATAAAATAGAACACGGTTTAAGTGAGAAAACATCGCCTTTCGGCATATATATAAAAACATGGTTTAGCGATTACATCAAATCTTGTACAGCGGGACTACAGACCTCTAAGGAAATATACCACTATGGCGGGACGGGGCCGCCATACCTGGCATACAAAACTATCTACAACGGAGATCATACCCAGAGCCTCGGAAAGGATGGAGCTCATGACACCAACGTAGAGATCCTAGGAATGTGGATCTAGCACCGCTTGCCCTTACTGCGGCATGAGCAGCCCCAGAAGGAGGTCGACAACAGTACCAAGTATGTGAAACTATAAAGAATCGAAATAAAATCAAAGTATTTAAAACCTTTTCACAAATACAATCGGTTCAATTGCACATAGTGTCACATCACAAACAACAACGATAATAGGAAAATCATGCAGTCTATTCTAGGCGCGAATGATCAAGCAAGGCCAATCGCCCATAGTACCATTCTGCGTGCCTAGTCACGGACTTCCGCGGCCGCATAGGTCACACGCGGACCGCATGAGGTATTCCCGCATCGGGGCAGCCAACCCCGGCATCCGCATAGGCTCCGCGGCCCGCATAGCCTCAAAAGACCGCGTAGTCTCAGCGGATCGCGATAGAATCCGCATCAGGCTAAACACCGGAATGATCAATCACGGAGCATACCGCTGCTCGCGTAGTCTCACAGACCGCATAGGCCGTATAGACCGCATCGGGCAAGCCCTCGGTATATCGATCAAGGGTAGGTGATACAATAACGATACAACGGACTTACGGTTATAGCAACGTAAGCCTGACAATTCAAGACACTAACCGGTAGCATCATAATATGTCTACTTATCACACAAATCTTACTACATAATGAAATCAATACAAGGCTTTTATAAACAAACAAGTCAGTTCCTTTTATCTTCTTAAGTTGTTATATCTAACTTCCCATAAAGCTAGTATAACTCTTAAGCTTTGTTTTAAAACCAAATATTTATCTTCGTTAAAAATGATCGATATTCTTTTGAAATGTTTTCGTTCTTTGTTATTCAGCTTAAGCGTGAGGCATTGCCGTAAGTATTATTCGAGCTTAAGCCGTGAGGCATTGCCATAAGTATTATTCAGCTTAAGTCAAAGACATTGCCGTAGTTATTATTCGATTAACACGTATGCGTCTACGTACTATATATTGTAAAATATCATGCTTTAGGAAGAATCACATACCTTCTCGTAAAACCACCGCCAAGTTGAATATGTCGCATGCAGAGTCACCTATAATAGTCACATATATCTATCAAAGACTACTCTGAAGGTTATTCTAAGCAGAGGGTTCATAATTCTACTGTAAGTCGGGCAAGACTTCCCTACACAGTGAGCTATATAAGTCTATTGTGAAAACAGTCTATGTAAGTCTGATTTGATTATTCTTCTAAGTATTTATACTTATTCTTATTCTACAACAGTAAGTATTCTCTAATTCAAAAGAGGTTAGGATTAGTTACCTCGGTAAGCCCAATAATATCCTAGAAAAGTCGCGCTGAGCAAGGTTTTGCTCTAAGTTGTATGCTCCAGAAACCTTAGAAGTTCTTCACAACTTCCACTAAGTACTAAGGTATTTGGGCTAGGGTATTTTGGGCATTATAACAAAACAAGAAGGCAACTTTTCTACCAAGGGAGGGGGGGTAGGTTTCGGCTAGGCTAGAGGGTGGGGTAGCCTCGGCCAAGCTTCTCGAGGAGGGTGTTGGACGAATTGCTACAAAGGGAGAGGGAAGGATTTTTAGACTTGGAAAGCTTTTGTGGATGAAGAACTCTTCATCTCAAGAGGGGTATTTATAGCTCAAGCCTTGGCCAACCAATGGCCAAGATGAAGACAAGTGCAAGGCAATTGTAAGGCCAAGATCAAGCCAAGTGCACCCTAACCCCTACTCCACAAAACACTCCACAAAACACTCCACAAAACATGGCACAAAACAAGGCCTAAGCAAGGAACCAATCGGCCAAGGCCAACACCCCTCTTGGACGCCCAATCGTCCAAAGCCACCCCACTTGCTTCCAATGTAAGGGTGACACATGTCACCCTCCCGTTGGTCCAAAATGTTTCGTCTCTCGGAAAAATCCGCAAAAATAAGAAATGGCATAGCCGGAATTTACTCTACGAAAGCTGTGGAAACGTTTCGTCGGAAAACGATTCTTTTAGTGAGTTGTGAACAAAAGAAAACGTCCAAGGCTAACTAAGGCCAAACTTTTTGTACGTATTCCCTTACGTACATACTCTGGAAATACGGGGTATTACACTAAGTGTTGGCTTTCTCTTGCTACTAGTAGTAATATAAAGGGACATGGAGGGTTAAGATGTAACCAAATGGGTGGTTTAGATGAAGTCTTACAAAATATCAAGACTAATTAACCTTTGACTTAGTCAACATTCTCAAGCTACACTTGCAAGACTTTAGTCATCCAAGACTTATGGTAAATGACCATATTGGACATGCCTAAATCGACCAAGGCATCAATAAGGGGGGGTGACACGTGTCGCCCTTCCATTCATCACAATAATACGTTTTCCGACAAATTCCATAATTTCCGATAAATTTTTACAAGTCTCAAATCTTAACACTTGTGAGTTCTTACTTACGTTCTTAAAACATATCCTGTAAATACGGGGTGTAACAATATTGATGCAGCACGGTAAGGTAATAGCATATGCTTCCCGGCAGCTACGGAAGCATGAGAGGAATTACCCTACTCACGACTTAGAGTTGGCCGCAGTTATTCATGCCTTGAAGATTTGGAGACATTATTTATATGGAGTTCATGTGGATATTTATACAGACCACAAGAGCCTCCAGTATATCTTCAGGCAGAGGGAGCGGAACTTGCGGCAGCGACGGTGGTTAGAGTTGTTGAAGGATTATGATGTTGATATCCTATACCATCCGGGAAAAGCCAACGTGGTTGCAGATGCTTTGAGTCGTAGATTGATGAGAGTGCAGCCAGTGCGGCGATGAAGCGAGGACATGGTTCGTCAGATCCATCAGCTAGCGAGCCTTGGGGTTCGGTTGGTCGATACCGACGAAAGTGGGATACGGGTTCGTGAGATTGCCGAGTCTTCCATCATTGAGAAAGTGAAGAGGAGACAGTATGAGGACCCGGTTATGATATGGTATCGGGATGCGGCTCTTCGAGAGGAGAAGAGTTCGTTTGAGGTAGCGTCTGATGGGGTGCTAAGATTCGAGGGCAGATTGTGTGTTCCCGATGTTGCAGGACTTCGTCAGCAGATTCTGGGGGAGGCACACAGTTCTTGTTACTCTATTCATCCGGGGTCGACTAAGTTGTACCATGACCTCAGATGTATGTATTGGTAGGATGGCCTGAAGAGGGACGTGGCAGGTTTTGTTGCTCAGTGTCCTAATTGTCAGCAGGTCAAGGTTGAGCACCAGAAGCCCGGTGGGCTATTGCAGGCGATTGATATTCCGACATGGAAGTGGGAGGTGATTAACATGGATTTTGTTACAGGACTACCTCGTACTCAGAGGAAGTGTGATTCCATCTGGGTTATTGTAGATAGGATGACGAAATCAGCTCATTTCCTTTCAGTCAGAACTACGTATGCGGCTGAGGATTATGCTAGATTGTATATCAGGGAGATTGTGAGACTGCACAGAGTTCCTATATCCATTATATCAGACAGAGGAGCCCAGTTTACGGCTAACTTCTGGAGGTCTTTCCAGAATGGGTTAGGGACACAGGTGAGTCTCAGTACTGCGTTTCATCCTCAGACCGACGGACAGGCAGAGCGTACTATCCAGACACTTGAGGATATGTTTCGGGCCTGTGTTATTGATTTCAGGGGTAGCTGGGAGGATCATTTGCCTCTTATAGAGTTTGCTTATAACAACAACTACCATTCTAGCATCCAGATGGCGCCATATGAGGCTTTGTATGGGCGGAAGTGTAGGTCGTCGATTGGTTGGTTCGACGTGGGCGAGGTTCAGTTAGTTGGCCCAGACTTGATTCAGCAGGCTGTGGATAAGATGAAGCTTATCCAGGAGATACTGCTAGCAGCTCAGAGTCGACAGAAATCTTATGCAGATAATCGGCGTCGACATTTGGAGTTTCAGGTAGACGATTGGGTCTTCTTGAAGGTATCACCCATGAAGGGTGTGTTGAGGTTCGGGAAGAAGGGGAAACTTAGCCCAAGGTACATTGGGCCTTACCAGATCGTCCGTAGAGTAGGCAAGGTTGCCTATGAGTTGGATCTGCCATCGGATTTAGAGGCGGTACATCCGGTCTTCCATGATTCTATGTTGCGGAAGTGTATCGGAGATCCATCAAGAGTTTTCCCAGCTAGCGATGTCCAGGTAACAGAGGGGTTATCGTATGAGGAGAGTCCCATAGCGATACTCGATCGCCATGTCAGGCGACTTCGGACCAAAGATGTGGCTTCCGTCAAAGTCTTGTGGCGGAATGAAAATAGGGAGGAGATGACTTGGGAAGCGGAGGAGGACATGTTGAGGAAGTATCCTCACTTATTCTCTATGCCTTCAGGTAATTCATTTCCCTTACTTAATTGAAGTATTTTTGCTTAAGTGCTATTATGTGGCTACGTGTGGCATTACTGGTATGTGGGGGTTGTAAAAGGGAGACTATGTCGCTATCTATAAGATTGACTCTGAAAGAACATTCGGGGATGAATGTTTCTAAGGGGGGAAGAATGTTACGCCCCGTAATTTCAAGAGAATAAGATGAAGACGTACGAAAGGAAATAAGATTTGAATTTGGAAAGATAAGTTGGCAAAAATGTTTTAGACATATTTTGAGTCAACTTTGGAGTGCTATATATCCCAGTCTATTAAGAGTTTTTAGGTGTTTAAAAGGCCTAGTATAAAGTTCACTGAGTCTAGTTTCCAACGCAACAAACCGCTCGTCGATAGGACATCGGAGCGGAGAAGTATGGACGTTAGAAGTTCAGTGGACAGAAGTGGAGGAAAAATATTCCAGTCAGGCGTCACAGCGCCACGGCGCCGTCTGCAGGGCCGCGGCGCCGTAAATCCTGAAAATTTCTGAAGTTGCAGCGCCGAGGCGGGATTTTTTGCGAAAAAGGGGGAAAAATCAGAAGATATTTGTGTAAAGGCCTATGGGAGGGTGACAAGTGTCCCTCCCATCTTTTTGACCAAGGGAAGGTCTTATATTATGACCAAGTCTTGAAGACTTGGTCATTTTACAAAGATTCATCCAAGGAAATTTCCTCTCATTTTCTCTCTAAAAACTTAAAAGAAACCTTAGCCTAGTGGAATTATTGGAGAGGCGGCAAGAAGTTAAGGTGTTGATAAACTTGTAGAAAGTTCGTGTGGATGATTTTGACAAGAAAAGGAGTTGCGGAAAAAGGGCTATAGTGGGCGAAATCCTAAAGGTAAAAATTCCCTCTCCTCTTGGAAATAAATTATGATACATGTAATAGTTGATAAGTGTTATAGAGTATTGGGAGCCTAAATCCAAACATGGGCTTATTAGCCATTGGAATTACAATACAAATGAATCGATAGTTATAGTTGTAGCATGTTATCTAAATGAGAGATTATAGTTGTTGAAATTGGTTGCGACTATATAACATGCGAGAACGACATTATGGATTGAAAAGGAATTGGAAAAGATTTATTGTGGTTGTACCTTGTAGTCGAAAAATGACATTTAATATTGTACTGTTTTATACGAATTGTGGGGCAGAATTTTATACGTTCTGTAAGGCGTATAATCCCCTTTGATTGGTTGACGTGTTGAGCCTTAAATGTGGCATGTTTGGTTATTGAATTCGGGCCTTGGAAAAGGTGGAAAAGTACCTAGAAACAAAGGAAGTGTTGTCCAATTTTTCGTAGAATATGTGACTTTGCACTTAGAATATTCTACGGTTGAAGTTAGAAGTTAATAGACGTATAATGGTCATTGTAGGTTGACATACTACGTACGGCATAATTGGACTTAGCAAGTGGATTGAACCGAAGAGGTATGTGGAACTTTCTTATCTCTTGAGCATGAGTAGTTGTAAACGTATGGTACGGTAGACGTACGAGATTTAATGAATTTAGTTTCATTTGATATCCTTGACTTGTTTTAAGGATGTCCAAGTTGGTTGAGTTAGAGAATTAACTCACTTGTTTTTAAAGGATAGAAATGCCTTAGTTTCAAAAACATAAGAATGGTTTATTCTAATAAGGTAAACAAATATTTCTTGACTTGAAAGTGTATAGAATACTTGATTTGGAAAGTATAGATTCCTTGAGCTATTCTAAAGCTAAGAAACTTGATTACTAAAGTTAAGAGACTTGAAATATTTACAAAATATATGATACTTGGTTTCGAAAGTATAAGTCTCTTGGTTATAAAAAGAATGGAAGTGTCTAAATCATAAAGTTAGTATAACGGCTTTATGGGAAGTTGGTTATAATAACTTTATGGAAAGATTAAAAGAATGGTTTACTCTAGTGATGTAAATAAAGATAAATGACTTGAAATGAAGAAAGGCAAATTGATTTAGAGGCATCAATTGCTTAAAGTTTTAAAGTAAAAAGTCACTCGGTTTAGAAGCCTTTAAATGTATTTCTAACAGGTATGGTGACTTGTCCTGAAAGGTAGATATGACCTGATACTACGGTTATGAGTATCTTGGAGTTTTATATGAAAAAGAGTCATTTTAAAAGAATAGAAGTACATAGTACTTTGGGTTAGATTCCCGGATTTTATAATGACATGTCAGTGTGTTACATCCCGTAGTTCCAGGGTATGTATATGAGGACGTACGTACGAGAATACGACATTAAAATTTGAAAGGAAGAAAGATGTGATTTTTCGACGGAAAAGTTTCCGGTTTTTGTGAAGAAAAAAGGTTCGTTAATGGGAATTCGATTCCCAGATTTGGTATTTGGACTTCTTGGAATATTAGAGAATTATGAAATTTTATTTCCGAAACTGGTCACGTGGGGCCCATGGGGAAAAATTTACAGTTTTGTGGGGCCCACTTTGTTTTCGAGATTTTGACATTACGGACATTTTCAGAAGATGAAATATTTTGGACGAGTAGGAGGGCGACACATGGCACCCCCATGTGGCCCTATGGCCGAAATAGGTGTGCCAAGTGTCCTTGGACGTTTTTTAGGGAGACATGTGGCTATCCACATGTCTCAATTTTGTGGTGGACATATGGTTGGTAGAATACACACACACATGTCCCCAATCTTCACCATACACATGCTTTCATCTTGGCCATTGGTTGGCCTATAAATACCCCTTAAGTTGCAAGACTTAATTTATCCACACTTAGATATTTCCAAGCTTGAAAAATACTCCCTCCCTCTAGTGGTTGTTCTCGGTTTTGGCCCTCCCCCTTGAGCAAAAATTGTCCATAAATCCTTAAATGTTCTTCCTTAAGGTGTTAGGAAGATTGTAAACCAAGAGTTGGAAAAGATTTCACACCCCTAGCCTTTGAAACTCACCTTGGCCGAAAGTTGGTAGTGTTGAAACCTAAGTGTTCTTCACTTTTTGGAGTTGGATCTTGAAGAGAAGTTGGTTAGGAACTTCTAAGGGTTGCTTGGAGTGGATTGGAACGTAAGGAATTAGAGCTAAACGTTTCTCATGATCGACTTATAAATCTTGGATAATTTTGGGCTTATCGAGGTAATGATCTTTATCCCCATATTATAATTGGAGATTGCATGTTGTAGTAATGTATAATTGAGTATATGATATATGGAAGGATGATTAAAAAGAATTGAACTGTATTTACATTGGACTGTATTTACAGTAGACTTGTAGTATTATTGTGGGGCGTATAATCCCCTCGGAGTTGTTGGCTTGGTAGCGGGCCTTGATATAGGAGGATTTTTATGTGGTTACGGTGGGGGGGAGGGGAGGTGCTGCCCAATATTCCGTAGAATAAGGAACCTGATACTTAGAATATTCTACGAAGAGAGCTAGAAGTTGATAGACGTTTTATGGCCATTATAGGTTGAAGTACTACGGGTAGCGTATTCTACTTGAAGGGTGGAAAAGGCTAGCAAGGTTATAGTACTTTGGAGCATTTTGCTAATTGTCGATAATCGTCGCGAGGTATGTGAAACTCTTCCTATCCTTTCTAGCATGATTGTTGTGAACTATGTAGTACGGTAGACGTACGTGTGCTAAACGAATTTGGTAGGTTTAAAACATAAAGTGTTATAATGGCTTTATGGGAAGTTGGTTATAACGACTTTATATAGGTAAAAGAATGGTTTGTTGATTTTAAAAGATAAGAGACTTGACTTATAATTGACCTGAATGGTGTTAAAAAGTGGTGAAACCTCATTCGTGAGTAATAAGTACTTGGTCTTTAAAAGAATAAAGTTTTATTTGATTTCGTAAATGAGAATAACTATCGAACAAGCCATTGCAGCGTTAATAAAGGAAAATGTAATGACAAATAATTATATTAAAACCAGTAGAATCTTCCATCTGCATAGAAGCTAAGATAAGACAAAATTGTATTACATTTTCTAGATCATGGTTGCGTTAATAAAATCATTATAAACAAGTATTGATTTCTTGACATTCAAAAGTAAGGAGACTTAAAGTATTTTGAAAGTCATGTAACTTGATTTTGGAAAAAGAGAAGTAACTTGAGTTTAAAAGTATAAGTAACTTGTTTTCAAATATCGAACTTTTCTTGATGGAAAAATATAAGTGACTTGGTTTTAAAAGGTAGGAGTACCTTGATCTTAAAAGAGTTAGTTACTTGGGTTTTAAAAAGTATACTTGACGTTGTTTTAAAAGTGTAAGTCACTTGGTTTAAAAAGTATAAAGTACTTGATTTAAACATGAACGTGTTTGGTACTACGGATATTAGTATCGAGTTGTTTTTACGTAAAAAGAGATCTTTTTGAAAGAATTAAAGTACGTAGTACTTTAGGGTTAAAACTCGGATTGTTGACATAAAATGGGAGTACTTGAGTTTATAAAAATGGTGAATCAATTTACATGTTAATGAAAGTCTAAAGAGTATGTTGAACTTGCCTATGTTAGTTGTGATAGCCTTTGTTGTGCAAGTATTGTATTTCTATACCACCGCGTCTCTCGATGGAGGGTCGGCTGACTTGTTGTGAACTTACTTGGACGTACCGGCAGTGACGGAGGATTCCACGGGTATGCTTCCATTGTTATTATCACATGGACATGTCTACACCGATGAGGGATTCCGGGGGCATGCGGCCATGCAACGGGTTAAACTCCCGGTATATTCTTATTGTCACATGGGCATGTCTACACCGATGAGGGATTCCGGTGGCATGTGGCCATTATTATTATTCCATGGGCTAGCTCCCCATGAAGACCTGTCTACACCGATGAGGGATTCCGGGGGCATGGTATATACGATTATTACTCCATGGGCTAGCTCCCCATGAAGACATGTCTACACCGATGAGGGATTCCGAGGGCATGTTATATATATATATATGTATTGTATATGCGTACACCGACAGTGAGGTAGGATGCCACTGGCGTGTCACATGGTTATATGTTACACCTACTTGCAGCGTGTGGAGGATTCCACGGGCAGGAGATATAGATATGTATTGTATATGTGTTAGCCGACAGTGAGGTAGGATGCCACGGGCGCATCACATGATTATGATTTATGTCATGAAGCTGCCGTGATGAGGAAGGAGTTCCACGCACGATGACTTTGAGGCGTAAGTCCCCGACTTGACATGGCTAACATACATTGTATACTGTAGTTTGGTTATCATACATGTCTCCTGTTTTATATAGACTATTATGATTTCATTACAGTATTTTCAGTTTCACATACTTGGTACCTGTTGTACTGACCTCCTTCGGGGGGCTGCGTTCATGCCGCAGGTAGAGAGGTACACCGGTCATTGATCCTCGCTCATAGGATCACAGTTCAGCGTTTTGAGAAGCTTCATTTCTCCGGAGGCTTATCTTTTGGTATGATTCCCTGAGATTGTAGGTTCTTGTACATTCAGGGGTACGTCGGGGCCCTGTCCCGTCATAGTTGTTATAAATTCTTAGAGGTCTGTAGTACTGTTGTGGGCAGGGTTTGTAAAAGATTTAACTGTTCGATTTGATATATATATACAGGAAGGTGACCATTTTGGTTAGCATGTTTCTTATTTTATATATCTTGTTTCATGTCTAAGTTTTTATTTCCGCTGATTTTCTCTGATGTTTTATCACTAGGGTGCCCGGGGTAAGGCACCAGTCGCGGGCCCGAGGTCGGGCCGTGACAAAAGTGGTATTAGAGCAGTTAATCCTCGAAAAGTGTCTACAGACCGTATCTAGTAGAGTCTTGATTATCGGCGTGTTGTGCACCACACCTATAATCAGGAGGCTGCAGGATATTTAGGATTGGTTTCCATTCTTCTCATTCTGAGATCTTGCCTTAGAGCTGTGTTAAAAGTTGGACTCCCTCTGGCGTATTCGTATATGTGCTAGTTATGCCTCTACTCAAGGCAACCAGAGCCCAGAAGGGCAAGGCGGCGAGGAGTCTGCGAAGTAGAATCTGAGAGGGTTACAAGGGCACAGGCCCAGTCATCACCTGAGATAGTGCTTCATTCGGGGAGTTCTGCGACATCGCCAGCCCCAGCAGAGTTTAGCACAGCAGCAACAGTTCCTACTGCGGCCATGATATCGTAGCCTTCAGTTCCACGGCCAGGAACAGAGAATATAGGTTACAAAGAGATGGCCCAGTTACTAGCTAGGAGTGTGGCTAGACATGAGGACAGACGAGGGTCGGAGGTTCCAGTAGTACTAGTGGTTCACCCTAGATCCGATAGTTGAGACTTCGAGACTTCTTGAGTTGCAGTCCACCAGAGTTCTATGGATCGAAAGCGGAGGATGATCCTCAGGAGTTTATTCGACAGTTGCAGCGGATCATGAAAGTGATCAAGGCCTCTGAGACAGAGTCGGTGGTATTGGGTTCACATCGGCTGCGTGATACTGCAATGATCGTGGTTTGACTCACGGGACCGTCGGGGAGCATGCGCTTCCAGCTATTTGGGACGAGTTCTCAGAGGCATTTCTTAGCCATTTCTTGCATCCGCAGATGAGGAGAGCTCGGACAGATAGATTTATGATGTCGAGACACAATGGGCGGATAGTTCGAGAGTACAACATAGAATTCGACTCATTACCTCGGTATGCCCCCACTCTAGTGGCGGACATGGAGGATAGAGTGCACCGATATGTCACGGGACTTGACGATTAGTTAGCATAGGGTTGCACAGATATAGTTCTTCAGCCGGGCATGAATATTGCCCGCATACAGGTTTATGCGTAGCAGACTAAGGAACGTAGAGGTCGACAGAATGACCCAGATCAGTAGAAGAGGGTCAGGATAGCAGGGTCCTTCGGTAACTCTGGAGACAGGCCGCCTCAGCAGCAGACTAATTATGCGCCTCCGCCAGTACAGAGTGCTACTCCACGGTCATCAGGACGTTCGGGATATTCAGGAGTTGGTCAGAGCTCCAGGGCTTCTGGTTCACATATTTATATAGGTTCTAGCCGGCCAGATTCATTTTCCCTCAGTGTTCACAATATGGCAGGCGTCATTCCGGGAAATGTCGTCGTTTTACTGGTGCTTGTTTTGCTTGCGGCCGTCAGGGCTATGTGATGAGAGAATGTCCTAGTAGGAGGGATACATGTGGGATGACTCAGCCTACTGGGTCAGTTGCGAGTTCAGTTGTTCGGAGGAGAAGGGGTGTTAGTCAGATTAGACCGCCCCTACCTCGGTATGGTCGATGTGGTAGAACCCATTATGGGGAGTGTCGTGCTAGTTTGGGAGATTGTTATACTTGCGGCCGACAGGGCCACTTTGGGAAGGATTGTCCGATCAGAGGTAGCACGGATGTTAGGACTCAGCTTTCGGGATCAGTGGCTGGTTCATCACCTCCTATAGCTAGGTGCCCTACAGGGCAGGATTATGATTAGAGCGACAAAGGGAAAGTGAAGCAGTAGTTACAGGTATACCCTTAACCCTCTAGAGATTAGTATGTGTGATATAATGATTTTTATGTTAAGTGTTATGTTCAGATAGCATTGTGTAAATTGTGAACCTTAGAAATTATAACAATTGAGACCTTAGATGTAAGGTCGTTTTGAGTAAAAGATTTACGGTTGATCTTCGTCAGAGTACATAGTATACGTGGAGTGTATTTGTGTGATAAGTGCATGAGTGGTGAAATGTAAGTGGTTAGTTAAGCTAAGGAGACCACTAGGTTTTCGTGACTTGTATAGTGAGATTGTTCCGGAACAGGGACAAGAGTTTGGTACAAAGTGGGTCGGGTTGAGGCCATATTGTGGGTCAACCCGCAGCCCGGAATAAGGTGGGGTCAGTTTGTGGTGGTCCCGCTAGGTGATGGGGTCACGAGGGTGTTAGGCCCAAGTTTAGGTAACCATCATACGAGTTCGCGGATGTGTTCGACCAGAATCGGATCGTGAAGGCCGGAATGGCCTTAATGGAATTTGAGGCTAGTAAGATGACCAAGTTTAGAGGTAGTAACTCCAAGGTTTTGGAAACTGAAGCGATGACTGAAGTGTGGTACGTATAATAGAAAGAGTTCAGGTGTACGAGAAGGGTACGACGAGTAAGGAAACAAGTGAACGTGTGTTAAGAGAATGGAAGTGATCATTTTTGTGAAGTGAAGGTGCAAAGAGAGTATCCTTTAGACCTTGGGTGGGAGCTTATAGTGAGGTTATGCACGTTAGAGGTGGTTCCTCGTTGGCATGTATTGGAGTTTTGCGCATGTGTTATATTATGGCCAGGTGTGGCATAATTGGTTTTGTAAGTATAGTAGTAAAGACTATACCGGCGCATGTATGTTTTGAGACTTAGAAGGAACATTCGGGACGAATGTTTCTAAGGGGGGAAGAATGTTACACCCCGTAGTTTCAGGGTATGTATATGAGGACGTACGTACGAGAATACGACATTAAAATTTGAAAGGAAGAAAGATGTGATTTTTCGACGGAAAAGTTTCCGGTTTTTGTGAAGAAAAAAGGTTCGTTAATGGGAATTGGATTCCCAGATTTGGTATTTGGACTTCTTGGAATATTAGAGAATTATGGAATTTTATTTCCGGAATTGGTCACGTGGGGCCCACGGGGAAAAATTTACGATTTTGTGGGGCCCACTTTGTTTTCGAGATTTTGACATTACGGACATTTTCGGAAGATGAAATATTTTGGACGAGTAGGAGGGCGACACATGGCACCCCCTTGTGGCCCTATGGCCGAAATAGGTGTGCCAAGTGTCCTTGGACGTTTTTTAGGGAGACATGTGGCTAGCCACATGTCTCAATTTTGTGGTGGACATATGGTTGGTAGAATCCACACACACATGTCCCCAATCTTCACCATACACATGCTTTCATCTTGGCCATTGGTTGGCCTATAAATATGTTACACCCCGTAGTTCCAGAGTATGTATGTGAGGACGTACGTACAAGAATACGACATTTTAATTGGAAAGGAAGAAAGATGTGATTTTTCGACGGAAAAGTTTCCGGATTTGTGAAGGAAAAAGGTTCGTTAATGGAAATTGGATTCCCAGATTTGGTATTCGAACTTTTTGGAATATTTGAGAATTATGGAATTTTATTTCCGAAATTGGTCACGTGGGGCCCAGGAGAATTCTGATTTTGTGGGGCCACTTTATTTTGGATTTTTGGCATTACGGATATTTTCGGAAAATGAAATATTTTGGACGAGTAGGGGACGACACGTGTCACCCCAGTGGCCCAGTGGCGAAAGTTGTGAATGACTTGGACATTTTTTTGTGGGGACAAGTGGCAAGCCACTTGTCCCATTTTTGTGGTGGACACTTGGTTGGCAATTACCCACACAACATGTCCCCAATCCTCACCTTACATTTGCTTAAATCTTGGCCCTTGATTTCTCTATAAATACCCCCCCCCCCTTTGTAGTGAAGACTTGATCCACTTAAAGATTTTCCAAGGCAAATACTCCCTCCCTTTAGCTTGCTCTCGTTTCCCTCCCCCCCCCCACTTTGTGTAGTAAATACTTCAAGTATTGTTGTATTATCCCAAATACCTTAGCCTAGTATTCCTAGTAGTATTCCAAAGTTATTTCAATACTAAGAGCCCGGAAATACTACTTTATTCCAATAGTCGCAAAATGAAGCCCTAGAAAAATCTTCATAGCTTAGATGAAGTGTTAAGAGAAGTTGTTTAGAAACTTCTAAGGGTTGCTTGGAGCGGGTTGGAGCGTAAGGAATTGGAGCTAAACGTTGCTCAGGATCGACTTTTAATCTTGGATAATTTTGGGCTTATCGAGGTAATGATCTTTGTCCCCCTATTGTAATTGGATATTACATATTGTAGTATTATTGCGGGGCAGTGTTGTACACGTCCTGTTAGACGTGTAACACCCCCTTGGAGTTGTTGGCTTGGTAGCGGGCCTTGTTAGAGGAGGAGATTTATGTGGTTAGGTGGGAGGTGCTGCCGAATTTTCCATAGAATAAGGAACCTTGTACTTTGAATTGTGCTACAAAGAGATCGAGAAGTTGATAGACGTTTTATGGCCATTATAGGTAGAAGTACTACGAGTGGCGTATTCTACTTGAAGGGTGGAAAAGGCTAGCAAGGTTATAGTACTTTGGAGCATTTTGCTAATTGTCGATAATCGTCGCGAGGTATGTGAACCTCTTCCTATCTTTTCTAGCATGATGTTGTGAACTATGTAGTACGGTAGATGTACGTGTGCTAAACGAATTTTGGGGGGTCTAAAGCATAAAGTGTTATAATGGCTTTATGGGAAGTTAATTATAACGACTTTATGTAGGTAGAAAAATGATTTACTGATTTTAAAAGATAAGAGACTGGACTTATATTTGACTTGATATGAAATGTGAAGAACTTGAATTGTATTAGAAGTTGTGAAACCTCATTCGTGAGTAATGAGTACTTGGTTTTTAAAGAATAATGTTACATTAATTTGGAAATGGGAATAAGAATCGAACAAGCCAATGCAGCGTTAATAAAGGAAAAAGTAATGACAATTAATTATATTAAAACCAGTAGAAACCTCCATCTGCATAGAAGCTAAGATAAGACAAAATTGTATTACATTTCCTAGATCATGGCTGCTCTAATAAGAATTATTATAATCAAGTTTTGGTTTTCATAAAATTTCAAAGTAAGGAACTTGATTTCGAAAAGAAAAGAGACTTAAGAATTTGAAGTGTTTTGGTTTAAAAGAAAGGCATGGTTTTGTCTTAAATTGGTTTAAAACATAAAGTGTTATAATAGCTTTATGGGAAGTTAGTTATAACGACTTTATGGAAACAAAAGAATGGTTTTAGTATTGGATTTAAAATGGTAACTTGATTTCGGGAAAAGAGAAGTAACTTGAGTTTAAAAGTATAAGTAACTTATTTTCAAATATCAAACTTTTCTTAATGAGAAAAATATAAGTGGCTTGGTTTTAAAAGGTAGGAGTACCTTGATCTTAAAAGAGTTGGTTACTTGGGTTTTAAATGTATACTTGACGTTGTTTTAAAAAGTGTAAGCCACTTGGTTTAAAAAGTGTAAAGTACTTGATTTAAACATGAACGTGTTTGGTACTACGGATAATAGTATCGAGTTGTTTTTACGTAAAAAGGAGATCTTTTTGAAAAGATTAATGTACGTAGTACTTTAGGGTTAAAACCCGGATTGTTGGCATAAAATGGGAGTACTTGAGTTTTTATAAATGGTGAATCAATTTACATGTTAATGAAAGTATAAAAGTATGTTGAACTTTCCTATGCTTGTGGTAATAGCCTTGTTGTGCAAATGTTGTATTTCTGTGCTACCGCGTCTCTCGTTGGAGGGCCGGCTATCTGGTTGATTGATGGACATACTGACACGTTGGGTGGCCCACGGGTATGCTTCCACTATATCGATCCTTTTGGACATACTGACACGATGGGTGGCCCACGGGTATGCTTCCACTATGAGTGTTATCTTGTTATTTCCTTTTGGACATACTGACACGATGGGTGGCCCACAGGTATGCTTCCATTAGGAGTGTTATCTTGTTATTTGCTTTGGACATACTGACACGATGGGTGGCCCACGAGTATGCTTCCATTATGATTGTTATCTTGTTATTTCCTTTGGACATACTGACACGATGAGTGGCCCACGGGTATGCTCTCATTAGGATGGTTCCATGGCCATGCTTATACCGAGGTAAGATGTCGGGGCATGCGGTCGTTGTGCGGGTTAAATTCCCGGGTTATATTTGAGTGATGACTTTACGGGCGTGAGTCACGACTTGACATATTTGCTAATATATATTGTGAATCGTAGTTTGGTTATCATACATGTCTCTGTTTTATATATTATGATTTCATTCTGATATTTTGATTTCACATACTTGGGACTGTTATCGACCTCCTTGGGCTGCGTTCATGCCACGGTAAGTACACGGCCGTTGATCCTCTCATAGGATCACAGTTCAGCGTTTGGGAAGCTCCGTTTCTCCGGAGGCTTATCTTTGGTATAGTCCCCTGTCGTTGTAGGTACTTACATTCAGGGGTATGGCGGGGCCCTGTCCCGTCGTAGTTGTGGTTACATTCTTAGAGGTCTGTAGTACTGTTGTGGGCAGGGTTTGTAAAGGATATAACTGTTCAGGTATATATATATATGCAGAAAGGTAACCGTTTTGGTTAGCCTGTTTCTTATTTTATCTTGTTTCATGTTTAAGTTTTTATTTCCGCTGATTTTCTCTGATGTTGTATCACTAGGGTGCCCGGGGTAAGGCACCAGTCGCGGGCCCCGGTTCGGGTCGTGACAGTGCTAGTTTGGGAGATTGTTATACCTGTGGCCGTCAGGGCCATGGGATGGGAGGATGTCCAAGTAGGAGGGATACAAGAGGGATGACTCGGCCACGGTCGATTCTGAGTTCGATTGTTCGGGAGAAGGGGGTGTTAGTCAGATGAGGTCACCCCTACCTCGTTGTGGCCGTCGTGATAGACTCCATTATAGGGAGTGTCGTACTACTTCGACAACTTGTATGCTTGCGGCCAACAGGGCCATTTGGTGAGGGTTTGTCAGGCGGAGGTAGCGGATGTAGAGACTCGGCCCGGGATTGGTGGTGGTTCATCGCCTTATATAGCTAGGCGCCTGCGAGTGATTATGATTAGAGCGACAAAGGAAAGTGAGGCGATGGTGCGAGAGATATCTCCAGCCCTTAGGAGACGAGTTTATGTTGTTATGGTGGATACATGTTGAGTGCTATGTACGGATAGCATTGTGTTAATTGTGAATTAGAAAACATGGGTAGTTGAAAATGGGTAAGTCTGGAGACGAGACAATTGTGAGCTTTAGAATTTATAACAGTTAGGACCTCGGATGCAAGGTCGTCTTGAGTAGATGATTTTACGGTTGGTCTTTGTCGAAGTACTTGGTATGCGTGAAATATATTGTGGGATAATTCCATGGGTAGTGTGAGATAGAAGTGGTAGCTTCCATGACGTGAATTAGTAAGATTGTTCCGGATCGGGGAACGAGAGAGTTTGGCGCGATAACGGGTCGGGTTGAGGCCAGATCGCGGGTCAACCCACAACCCGGAATGAGGTGGGGTCAGTTTGAGGTGGTCCCGCCAGGTGGTAGGGTCACGAGGGTGCTAGGCCCAAGTTTAGGTAACCATCGTATAAGTTCGTGGATGTGTTCGACCAGAATCGAATCGTGAAGGCCGGGAATGGCATTAAGGGAATGAGAGGCTTGTAGATGACCAAGTTTGGAGGTAGTGACTCCAAGGTTTTGGAAGCGGGCGATGGTGGAGTATGGTACGTGTACTAGAGAGAGTTCGGGTGTACGAGAAGGGTAGGACGAGTAAGGAAAGAAGTGAACGTGTGTTAACAGAATAAAAAAGATCATTTTGTGGTGAAGTGAAGATGCGAAGGGAGTATCCTTTAGACCATGGGTGGAAGCTTTTGTGATTTTAGAGGTGATTCCTCGTTGGCTTGGATGTGAGTTTTTGCGAGTATGTGGTATTATGGCCAGGTGTGACATAATTGGTTTTGTAAGTATAGTAGTGAAGACTATACCAGCGCATGTGTGTTTAGAGACTTAGAAGGAACATTTGGGACGAATGTTTCTAAGGGGGGAAGAATGTTACACCCCGTAGTTCCAGAGTATGTATGTGAGGACGTACGTACAAGAATACGACATTTTATTTGGAATGGAAGAAAGATGTGATTTTTCGACGGAAAAGTTTCCGGATTTGTGAAGGAAAAAGGTTCGTTAATGGAAATTGGATTCCCAGATTTGGTATTCGGACTTTTTGGAATATTTGAGAATTATGGAATTTTATTTCCAAAATTGGTCACGTGGGGCCCACGGGAGAATTTATGGTTTTGTGGGGCCCACTTTATTTTCAGATTTTTGGCATTACGGATATTTTCGGAAAATGAAATATTTTGGACGAGTAGGGGGGCGACACGTGTCACCCCCATGTGGCCCCATGGCCGAAAGTTGTGGACACTTGGACGTTTTTTTGTGGGGACAAGTGGCAAGCCACTTGTCCCATTTTTGTGGTGGACACTTGGTTGGCAATTACCCACACAACATGTCCCCAATCCTCACCTTACATTTGCTTAAATCTTGGCCCTTGATTTCTCTATAAATACCCCCCCCCCTTTGTAGTGAAGACTTCATCCACTTAACGATTTTCCAAGGCAAATACTCCCTCCCTTTAGCTTGCTCTCGTTTCCCACTGACTTTGTGTAGTAAATACTTCAAGTATTGTTGTATTATCCCAAATACCTTAGCCTAGTATTCCTAGTAGTATTCCAAAGTTATTTCAATACTAAGATCCCGGAAATACTACTTTATTCCAATAGTCGCAAAATGAAGCCCTAGAAAAATCTTCATACCTTAGATGAAGTGTTAAGAGAAGTTGTTTAGAAACTTCTAAGGGTTGCTTGGAGTGGGTTGGAGCGTAAGGAATTGGAGCTAAACGTTGCTCAGGATCGACTTTTAATCTTGGATAATTTTGGGCTTATCGAGGTAATGATCTTTGTCCCCCTATTGTAATTGGATATAACATATTGTAGTATTATTGCGGGGCAGTGTTGTACACGTCCGGTTAGACGTGTAACACCCCCTTGGAGTTGTTGGCTTGGTAGCGGGCCTTGTTAGAGGAGGAGATTTATGTGGTTAGGTGGGAGGTCTTGCGAATTTTCCATAGAATAAGGAACCTTGTACTTTGAATTGTGCTACAAAGAGATCGAGAAGTTGATAGACGTTTTATGGCCATTATAGGTAGAAGTACTACGAGTGGCGTATTCTACTTGAAGGGTGGAAAAGGCTAGCAAGGTTATAGTACTTTGGAGCATTTTGCTAATTGTCGATAATCGTCGCGAGGTATGTGAACCTCTTCCTATATTTTCTAGCATGATGTTGTGAACTATGTAGTACGGTAGATGTACGTGTGCTAAACGAATTTTGGGGGGTCTAAAGAATAAAGTGTTATAATGGCTTTATGGGAAGTTAATTATAACGACTTTATGTAGGTAGAAAAATGATTTACTGATTTTAAAAGATAAGAGACTGGACTTATATTTGACTTGATATGAAATGTGAAGAACTTGAATTGTATTAGAAGTTGTGAAACCTCATTCGTGAGTAATGAGTACTTGGTTTTTAAAAGAATAATGTTACATTAATTTCGGAAATGGGAATAAGAATCGAACAAGCCAATGCAGCGTTAATAAAGGAAAAAGTAATGACAATTAATTATATTAAAACCAGTAGAAACCTCCATCTGCATAGAAGCTAAGATAAGACAAAATTGTATTACATTTCCTAGATCATGGCTGCTCTAATAAGAATTATTATAATCAAGTTTTGGTTTTCTTAAAATTTCAAAGTAAGGAACTTGATTTCAAAAAAGAAAAGAGACTTAAGAATTTGAAGTGTTTTGGTTTAAAAGAAAGGCATGGTTTTGTCTTAAATTGGTTTAAAACATAAAGTGTTATAACAGCTTTATGGGAAGTTAGTTATAACGACTTTATGGAAACAAAAGAATGGTTTTATTATTGGATTTAAAATGGTAACTTGATTTCGGGAAAAGAGAAGTAACTTGAGTTTAAAAGTATAAGTAACTTATTTTCAAATATCGAACTTTTCTTGATGAGAAAAATATAAGTGGCTTGGTTTTAAAAGGTAGGAGTACCTTGATCTTAAAAGAGTTGGTTACTTGGGTTTTAAATGTATACTTGACGTTGTTTTAAAAAGTGTAAGCCACTTGGTTTAAAAAGTGTAAAGTATTTGATTTAAACATGAACGTGTTTGGTACTACGGATAATAGTATCGAGTTGTTTTTACGTAAAAAGGAGATCTTTTTGAAAAGATTAATGTACGTAGTACTTTAGGGTTAAAACCCGGATTGTTGGCATAAAATGGGAGTACTTGAGTTTTTATAAATGGTGAATCAATTTACATGTTAATGAAAGTATAAAAGTATGTTGAACTTGCCTATGCTTGTGGTGATAGCCTTGTTGTGCAAGTGTTGTATTTCTGTGCTACCGCGTCTCTCGTTGGAGGGCCGGCTATCTGGTTGATTGATGGACATACTGACACGTTGGGTGGCCCACGGGTATGCTTCCACTATATCGATCCTTTTGGACATACTGACATGATGGGTGGCCCACGGGTATGCTTCCATTAGGAGTGTTATCTTGTTATTTGATTTGGACATACTGACACGATGGGTGGCCCACGAGTATGCTTCCACTATGATTGTTATCTTTTTATTTCCTTTTGGACATACTGACACGATGGGTGGCCCACGGGTATGCTTCTATTATGAGTGTTATCTTGTTATTTGCTTTGGACATACCGACACGATGGGTGGCCACGAGTATCTTCCATTATGATTGTTATCTTGTTATTTCCTTTGGACATCGACACGATGGGTGGCCTGGGTATGCTCCCATTAGGATGGTTCCATGGCCATGCTTATAACGAGGTAAGATCTTGGGCACGCGGTCGTTGTGCGGGTTAAATTCGGGTTATATTTGAGTGATGACTTCTGGGCGTGAGTCACGACTTGACATATCGCTAATATATATTGTGAATTGTAGTTTGGTTATCATACATGTCTCTGCTTTATATAGTTATGATTTCATTCTGATATTTTTGATTTCACATACTGGGACTGTTGTAATGACCTCGCCCGGCTGCGTTCATCTGCAGTAGAGGTACACGATCGTTGATCCTCTCTCATAGGATCACGGCGTTTGGGAAGCTCGTTTCTCGGAGGCTTATCTTTCGTATAGTCCATCGTTGTAGGTACTTACATTCGAGGTATGGCGGGCCCTGTCCGTCGTAGTTGTGGTTACATTCTTAGAAGTGCATGTAATCTTGTTGTGGCGGGGTTTGTAAAGGATATAAGCTGCTCGGTATATATATATACGCAGAAAGGTAACCGTTTTGGTTGCTTTGTTCCTTATTTTATCTTGTTTCATGTTTAAGTTTTTATTTCCGCTGATTTTCTCTGATGTTGTATCACTAGGGTGCCCGGGGTAAGGCACCAGTCGCGGGCCCGAGGTCGGGTCGTGACAAAATACCCCTTAAGTTGCAAGACTTAATTCATCCACACTTAGAGATTTCCAAGCTTGAAAAATACTCCCTCCCTCTAGTGGTTGTTCTCGGTTTTGGCCCTCCCCCTTGACCAAAAATTGTCCATAAATCCTTAAACTTTTTAGTGTTCTTCCTTAAGGTGTTAGGAAGATTGTAAACCAAGAGTTGGAAAAGATTTCACACCCCTAGCCTTTGAAACTCACATTGGCCGAAAGTTGGTAGTGTTGGAACCTAAGTGTTCTTCACTTTTTGGAGTTGGATCTTGAAGAGAAGTTGGTTAGGAACTTCTAAGGGTTGCTTGAAGTGGATTGGAACGTAAGGAATTAGAGCTAAACGTTGCTCAGGATCGACTTATAAATCTTGGATAATTTTGGGCTTATCGATGTAATGATCTTTATCCCCCTATTGTAATTGGAGATTGCATGTTGTAGTAATGTATAATTGAGTATATGATATATGGAAGGATGATTAAAAAGAATTGAACTGTATTTACAGTAGACTTGTAGTATTATTATGGGGCGTCTAATCCCCTCGGAGTTGTTGGCTTGGTAGCGGGCCTTGATATAGAAGGATTTTTATGTGGTTACGGGGTGGGGGGGAGGTGCTGCCCAATTTTCCGTAGAATAAGGAACCTGATACTTAGAATATTCTACGAAGAGAGCTAGAAGTTGATAGACGTTTTATGGCCATTATAGGTTGAAGTACTACGGGTAGCGTATTCTACTTGAATGGTGGAAAAGGCTAGAAAGGTTATAGTACTTTGGAGCATTTTTCTAATTGTCGATAATCGTCGCGGGGTATGTGAACCTCTTCCTATCCTTTCTAGCATGATTGTTGTGAACTATGTAGTACGGTAGACGTACGTGTGCTAAACAAATTTGGTAGGTTTAAAACATAAAGTGTTATAATGGATTTATGGGAAGTTGGTTATAACGACTTTATATAGGTAAAAGAATGGTTTGTTGATTTTAAAAGATAAGAGACTTGACTTATAATTGACCTGAATGGTGTTAAAAAGTGGTGAAACCTCATTCGTGAGTAATGAGTACTTGGTCTTTACAAGAATAAAGTTTTATTTGATTTCGGAAATGGGAATAACTATCGAATAAGCCATTGCAGCGTTAATAAAGGAAAATGTAATGACAAATAATTATATTAAAACAACTAGAATCTTCCATCTGCATAGAAGCTAAGATAAGACAAAATTGTATTACATTTTCTAGATCATGGCTGCGTTAATAAAATCATTATAAACAAGTATTGATTTCTTGACATTCTAAAGTAAGGAGACTTAAAGTATTTTGAAAGTCATGTAACTTGATTTTGGGAAAAGAGAAGTAACTTGAGTTTAAAAGTATAAGTAACTTGTTTTCAAATATCGAACTTTTCTTGATGGAAAAATATAAGTGGCTTGGTTTTAAAAGGTAGGAGTACCTTGATCTTAAAAAAGTTAGTTACTTGGGTTTTAAAAAGTATACTTGACGTTGTTTTAAAAGTGTAAGCCACTTTGTTTAAAAAGTATAAAGTACTTGATTTAAACATGAACGTGTTTGGTACTACGGATATTAGTATCGAGTTGTTTTTACGTAAAAAGAGATCTTTTTGAAAGAATTAAAGTACGTAGTACTTTAGGGTTAAAACCCGGATTGTTGGCATAAAATGGGAGTACTTGAGTTTATATAAATGGTGAATCAATTTACATGTTAATGAAAGTCTAAAGACTATGTTGAACTTGCCTATGCTAGTTGTGATAGCCTTTGTTGTGCAAGTATTGTATTTATATACCACCGCGTCTCTCGATGGAGGGTCGGCTGACTTGTTGTGAACTTACTTGGACGTACCGGCAGTGACGGAGGATTCCACGGGTATGCTTCCATTGTTATTATCACATGGACATGTCTACACCGATGAAGGATTCCGGGGGCATGCGGCCATGCAACGGGTTAAACTCCCGGTATATTTTTATTGTCACATGGGCATGTCTACACCGATGAGGGATGACGGGGGCATGTGGCCATCATTATTATTCCATGGGCTAGCTCCCCATGAAGACATGTCTACACCGATGAGGGATTCCGGGGGCATGGTATATACGATTATTACTCCATGGGCATGTCTACACCGATGAGGGATTCCGGGGGCATGTGGCCATTATTATTATTCCATGGGCTAGCTCCCCATGAAGACCTGTCTACACCGATGAGGGATTCCGGGGGCATGGTATATACGATTATTACTCCATGGGCTAGCTCCCCATGAAGACATGTCTACACCGATGAGGATTAGGGGCATGTTATATATATATATATATATATATATATATATATATATATATATATATATATATGTATTGTATATGTGTACGCCGACAGTGAGGTAGGATGCCACTGGCGTGTCACATGGTTATATGTTACACCTACGGCTGCCGGCAATGACAGAGGATTCCACGGGCAGGGGAATGATATATATGTATTGTATATGTGTACGCCGACAGTGAGGTAGGATGCCATGGGCGCATCACATGATTATGATTTATGTCATAGACTGCCGGCAGTGAGGAAGGAGTTCCACGGGCAAGATGACTTTGAGGGCGTAAGTCTCTGACTTGACATGACTTCTTATACATTGTATATTGTAGTTTGGTTATCATACATGTCTCCTATTTTATATAGACTATTATGATTTCATTACAGTATTTTCAGTTTCACATACTTGGTACTGTTATGCGACCTCCTTGGGCTGCGTTAAATCGCAGGTAGAGGTACACCAGTCGTTGATCCTCGCTCATAGGATCACAGTTCAGCGTTTTGGGAAGCTCCGTTTCTCTGGAGGCTTATCTTTTGGTATGATTCCATGAGATTGTAGGTTCTTGTACATTCAGGGGTATGGCGGGGCCCTGTCCCGTCATAGTTGTTATAAATTCTTAGAGGTCTATAGTACTGTTGTGGGCAGGGTTTGTAAAGGATTTAACTGTTGGATTTGATATATATATACAGGAAGGTGACCGTTTTGGTTAGCCTGTTTATTATTTTATATATCTTGTTTCATGTCTAAGTTTTTATTTCCGTTAATTTTCTCTGATATTTTATCACTAGGGTGCCCGGGGTAAGGCACCAGTCGCGGGCCCGAGGTCGGGTCGTGACACAGTGCCTTAAGTAAACTAAAATGAGAGTGTATATGTATAAGGCTAATAAGAAGTTAGGGGGGATTTCTGAACTTGCTTATGTTATGTATGATAAGCCGGTAGTGCTTATGTTATGTATGATAAGCCGGTAGTGCTTATGTTATGTATGATAAGCCGGTGGTGCTTATGTTATGTATGATAAGCCGGCAGTGCTTATGTTATGTATGATAGCCGGTTATGCTAGGTTATTGTTACACCCCGTATTTACAGGACATGTTTTAAGAACGTACGTAAGAACTCATAAGTGTCAAGATTTGAGACTTGTAAAAATTTATCGGAATTATGGAATTGTCTGAAAACGAATTATTGTGACGAATGGGAGGGCGACACGTGTCACCCCCCTTAGAATTGCCTTGGACGATTTTAGGCATGGCCAAGATGGTCATTGACCATAGTCTTAGATGACAAGTCTTGCAATGTAGAGAGCTTGACAAAATTGACTAGGTCAAAGGTCCCACAAGTCTTGATATTTAATTAGAGCTTATCCTAGCCACCCAAATGTTTGCATCTTGACCCTCCTTTGTGATTTATCACTACTAGTAGCAATACTAAGTTCCATACTTAGAAATATTTCAAGAAAATCAAGAACACATAGTGGTAGCTCTCGGGTTCTCTCATTTTCAAAAGGAAAAAAATTTGTTTGTTGTCCAATAATCTCCCCACTTTAAACCAAGGTTCTTGAGTGTATAGTAAGCATATCTCAATAGAAAAATCTCGGAAAAAGATAGTATTCGGGTTAGTCGCAAAGTGAAAACCTAGTGGCTTTCTAGGTTTTGGATTGAAAGTTTGAAGGAAAGTTGTTGGTGTGGTTCTAAGGGTCTCAAGTAGCGGATTGAAGTGTCTTGGAGAGTCTCTAAGTTGCTAAGGAGCGACTTCGGATTTGGAGTTGGATTGAGATTCGTTGAGGTATAATCTTGTCTCTTATTAGTGTTACAAGATTATATATATGTATTGTTGTTGTTAGCTTTACATGTTGCTAGCATGAAGTTGATATGTTGGAGTTTATAAGTATTATGGATTTCTTGTAGCCTTAAATCCGAAATGTAATGTAAGCCATGTGAAGTTGGATTACAATTTGGTCGTTTACTAGAATCGTCGCATGTTGCCTACTTGAAGATTATAGTAGTTATAATCAAATGCGACTTGATATCATGTTATACTAACAACTTGGATTGAAATGGAAATTGGATAAGAATTGGTGTTATGGTACTCATAGTGGCCGATTTGGACATATAGTTGTATTAATTTTGATATCGCTTGTGGGGCGGAATTTTACACGTCTAATAGGCGTGTAATCCCCTATTGTTGATTGCATTGTTTGGGCCTTAAATGTGGCATGTTTGGTTATTGTATTCAGCCTTGAAAAAGGTGGCAAAGTAAGTAGAAACAAAGGAAGTGCTGTCCGATTTTCCGTAGAATTTAGTGACTTAGCACTTAAGAATATTCTACGTTTGAAGTAAGAGGTTAATTGACGTATTATGGCCATTATAGGTTGAAGTACTAAGTATAGCGTATTCTACTTGAAGGATGGAATAGTTCAAGGTTGAAGTACTTTGGAGCATTTTGCTACTTGTCGACAATCGTCGCGAGGTATGTGAACCTCTTCCTTCCTTTGGCATGATTCTATGTAAGGAATATACCTGTGGTATCATTTCATGTTTCCTTCTACTCTGAGAAGTTAAGAGGTAGTTGTGTGATTTACTCTATATAGAACTTTTCCTATCTTTTGAGCATGACTAGTTGCACGTATGTAGTACGGTAGACGTACAACACCTTGATATCCTTTACTAGTTTTATGAATAGCCAAGTCGGGTGAGTTAGGAGATTTACTCACTTCTTTGAAAGAATAAAGGATGTCTTATGTTTTATTAAGTTAAGGGACTTGAAGATTTTTAAAGTATGTGATACTTGTTCCATTTTAAATGTATAAGCCCCTTGGATAGGAAATGGTATTTGGCTAAGGCATAAAGTGAATATAACGACTTTATGGGGAGTTGGTTATAATTGCTTTATGGAAAGATAAATGACTTGATTTTAGTGAAAAGACAACTTGATTTTAAGGCATCAATTGCCTAAGGTTTTATAATAAAAGGAGTCACTTGAGTTCTAAAGGTTAAGAGACTAACTGTTTTTTTGAAAGTTAAGAGAATTGATTTGTAAGTATATAATACTTGGTTTCAAAAAGTAGAAGTCTCTTGGTTATAAAAAGAATGAATTAGTTTAAGGCATAAAGTTAGTATAACGGCTTTATGGGAAGTTTTATTTGAAAAAGAGTCTTTCCGAAGGAGTTGAGGTACGTAGTACGTTGGGTTAAATTCCCGGGTTCTATATGACATTATCGACCCGCAGATGGGCCGGGCAAGATACCTTTACGGCGCACCATATGACATTATCGACCCGGAGATGGGCCGGGCAAGATACCCTTTATGGGCGCACTATATGACATTATCGACCCGCAGACGGGCAGGCAAGATACCTTTACGGGCGACTATATGACATTATCGACCCAGATGGGCCGGCAAGATACCTTTACGCGCACTATCCGACCTTGATCGGCCCCGATCGGGTCGGTAGTATAGGCGCCTCCCAAAGCGCGGTTTATACTTATGAAAGATAGGTAAGATATATGGTAATGAACTTAATGATTCTTCCTAATCATGTACATAGGAATGTGACTATAACTTTTACTGAAAATGGGAAAAGATAATAAGGTACGATTAAGTTCACGAGAGGGTAATGACATGGTAGGCTCAGGTATTTACTTCTTTTACACTTACCCTGTCATGCTATTATACAGATATGTTTTGAATTGTTGTACCTTATTTAGTTCCATATTAAATTTTTGTTATCGACCCCCGGGCTGCGTTCATGCCCGAGAATTAGGTGCACAGTTGGTGATCCTTGCTCTTAGGATCTCGGTTCGGTTTTTGGAAAAAGCTCCATTTGCTCCGGAGGCTTATCTATTGGTACGGTTTCCCCTGAGGTAGTAGATTCATGTATATTCAGGGGTATGGCGGGGCCCTGTCCCGCCACAGATGTTATGTTAAAACTCTTAGAGGTCTGTAGTCACATATTGTGGGTCAGTTGGTAAAGAAATGAGGCAACTTCTTCGGTTGTATATATTTATGTCCAGGAAGGTAGCCCTATCGGCTAACTTTGTTTACTCGTTGTTTTATTTTATAAGTTCATGTATGTTCGATTATCTCGATGTATACCGTAAGGGTTCCCGTGTTGGGCACGATCGCGGTCGGGTCAGTCGTGACAAAAGTGGTATCAGAGCAGTTAGTCCTCGGAAAGTGTCTACAGACCGTGTCTAGTAGAGTCTTGATTATCGGTGTGTTGTGCACCATATCTATAATCAGGAGGCTACAGGACGTTTAGGATTGGTTTCCATTCTTCTCTCTCTAAGATCGTGCAATAGAGCTGTCTTATTAGGTTGAATCCTCTCTGACCTATTCTTATGAAACAGTTATGCCTCGCCGGAGGCGGCCGGGGCGAAGGGCAAAGCGGCGAGTCGCTAGAGGTCGTGCAGGGTAACCAGGACTCGGGCACAGACTATGCCTGAGGTAGTAGGCGGGGCAGCGAGTTCAGCCTCGCCGGCAGTATTAGAGGAGCCGAGAGCGGCAGTAGCTCCAGAGGTTTCGGTACCCGGGCCTCGATTCCGCGGCGGCGTCTGAAGATTATGGAGAAGCAGATCATACTATTGATCGACATAGTGGTAGGCGGCGCCGGCAGGAGCGGTAGCTAACCCTAGAGCGACGGTTTGCGGATCGGGATTTTACAGGTTGTCATCCGCCCGAGTTTTATGGTTCGAGTGCGAGGAGGATCCGCAGGAGTTCATTCGGCAGCTCTGACGGACTATGGAGGTTCTTAAGGCTTGAGACAGTGCATTATGCTAGCCTCTTACTGGTTACGCGATATTGCGTTGAACTGATTTGAGTCATGGGTGCTGACGAGAGGTGAGGATGTTCTTCCAGCTGTTTGGAAGGAGTTCACAGAGGCCTTTATGGACCACTTTTTGCCTCCTGAGATGAGGAGGGCCCGCGTAGATAGATTTTTGACCTTGAGGCAGAATGGGAGGACTATCAGGGAGTATAGCCTGGAGTTTGACTCCTTGGCCAGGCATGCGCACACCATTATAGCTAACATGGCGGATAGAGTTCATCATTATGTGATGGGGCTAGACCGTCACATGATTACCGCATGCTTGGGGGTGGCTCTTCAGCCCGGTATGGACATTGCTCGGATGCAGGCCTATACGCAGGGGATAGAGGATAGAGAGATGGAGGATCAGATTGACTCAGGCCAGCCCAAGAGGCCGGGACAGTGGTCTCGGGGCGGTTTTGGCGGGCGGCCTCGTGAACTAGGTCTACATTGCGGCCCAAGACCGAGTGCTCCTCCACGATTTTCGGCGGAGGTTTTACAACCGGGAATGCGAGGGCGGTCAGTCTCTAGAGCTTCAGATCCTCGTGAGATGGGGTTCCGATCGATCGAGGCCACATTGCCTCAATGCGCCCGATGTGGTAGGTTACATTACGGGGTATGTCGCGCGATGCAGTGCTTGTTTTCTTGTGGTCGTCTAGGCCATATGTTAAGAGAGTGTCCTATAGAGGTCTGGTGGGACAACACCGTCTCGGATCGATTGCGAGTTCTTCGCGCCCAGCGGCTAGGCAGGAGGTTCATACACCGACAGGCCGTGGCAGAGGTCGTGGTGGGAGTTCCCAGTTTTAGCGGTCCTTTGAACAGCCTATACGATTTCAGGTATGTCTTTGGCCCCTTTAGAAACTTGTATGCATGATAAAGTTGTGGTATGTTTAAGTTTTATGAATAGATTATATTGAGACTATGTATATGTTAGAAGGAGTTGGAAGTACGAAAAGATAATCTCTTTTGGGCTTATGATGGACAGATATGCGTGTGCGAGGTATTAAGGCCATGTGTGGCATTGTTGGTATGTCGGGGTTGTGAAAGGGAACTATGTCGCTAATTATAAGTATGACTCCGAAAGAACATTCGGGGACGAATGTTTCTAAGGGGGGAAGAATGTTACACCCCGTATTTACAGGACATGTTTTAAGAATGTACGTAAGAACTCATAAGTGTCAAGATTTGAGACTTGTAAAAATTTATCGGAATTATGGAATTGTCGGAAAACGAATTATTGTGACGAATGGGAGGGCGACACGTGTCACCCCCCTTAGAATTGCCTTGGACGATTTTAGGCATGGCCAAGATGGTCATTGACCATAGTCTTAGATGACAAGTCTTGCAATGTAGAGAGCTTGACAAAATTGACTAGGTCAAAGGTCCCACAAGTCTTGATATTTAATTAGAGCTTATCCTAGCCACCCAAATGTTTGCATCTTGACCCTCCTTTGTGCTTTATAACACTACTAGTAGCAAGACTAAGTTCCATACTTAGAAACATTTCAAGAAAATCAAGAACACATAGTGGTAGCTCTCGGGTTCTCTCATTTTCAAAAGGAAAAAAATTTGTTTGTTGTCCAATAATCTCCCCACTTTAAACCAAGGTTCTGGAGTGTATAGTAAGCATATCTCAATAGAAATATCTCGGAAAAAGATAGTTTTCGGGTTAGTCGCAAAGTGAAAACCTAGTGTCTTTCTAGGTTTTGGATTGAAAGTTTGAAGGAAACTTGTTGGTGTGGTTCTAAGGGTCTCAAGAGCGGATTGAAGTGTCTTGGAGAGTCTCTAAGTTTCTAAGGAGCGACTTCGGATTTGGAGTTGGATTGAGATTCGTTGAGGTATAATCTTGTCTCTTATTAGTGTTACAAGATTATATATATATTGTTGTTGTTAGCTTTACATGTTGCTAGCATGAAGTTGATATGTTGGAGTTTATAAGTATTATGGATTTCTTGTAGCCTTAAATCCGAAATGTAATGTAAGCCATGTGAAGTTGGATTACAATTTGGTCGTTTACTAGAATCGTCGCATGTTGCCTACTTGAAGATTATAGTAGTTATAATCAAATGCGACTTGATATCATGTTATACTAACAACTTGGATTGAAATGGAAATTGATTAAGAATTGGTGTTATGGTACTCATAGTGGCCGATTTGGACATATAGTTGTATTAATTTTGATATCGCTTGTGGGGCGGAATTTTACACGTCTAATAGACGTGTAATCCCCTATTGTTGATTGCATTGTTTGGGCCTTAAATGTGGCGTGTTTGGTTATTGTATTCGGCCTTGAAAAAGGTGGCAAAGTAAGTAGAAACAAAGGAAGTGCTGTCCGATTTTCCGTAGAATTTAGTGACTTAGCACTTAAGAATATTCTACGTTTGAAGTAAGAGGTTAATTGACGTATTATGGCCATTATAGGTTGAAGTACTAAGTATAGCGTATTCTACTTGAAGTATGGAATAGTTCAAGGTTGAAGTACTTTGGAGCATTTTGCTACTTGTCGACAATCGTCGCGAGGTATGTGAACCTCTTCCTTCCTTTGGCATGATTCTATGTATGGAATATACCTGTGGTATCATTTCATGTTTCCTTCTACTCTGATAAGTTAAGAGGTAGTTGTGTGATTTACTCTAGATAGAACTTTTCCTATCTTTTGAGCATGACTAGTTGCACGTATGTAGTACGGTAGACGTACAACACCTTGATATCCTTTACTAGTTTTATGAATAGCCAAGTCGGGTGAGTTAGGAGATTTACTCACTTCTTTGAAAGAATAAAGGATGTCTTAAGTTTCATTAAGTTAAGGGACTTGAAGATTTTTAAAGTTTGTGATACTTGTTCCGTTTTAAACGTATAAGCCCCTTGGATAGGAAATGGTATTTGGCTAAGGCATAAAGTGAATATAACGACTTTATGGGGAGTTGGTTATAATTGCTTTATGGAAAGATAAATGACTTGATTTTAGTGAAAAGGCAACTTGATTTTAAGGCATCAATTGCCTAAGGTTTTATAATAAAAGGAGTCACTTGAGTTCTAAAGGTTAAGAGACTAACTGTTTTTTTGAAAGTTAAGAGAATTAATTTGTAAGTATATAATACTTGGTTTCAAAAAGTAGAAGTCTCTTGGTTATAAAAAGAATGAATTAGTTTAAGGCATAAAGTTAGTATAACGGCTTTATGGGAAGTTTTATTTGAAAAAGAGTCTTTCCGAAGGAGTTGAGGTACGTAGTACGTTGGGTTAAATTCCCGGGTTCTATATGACATTATCGACCCAGAGATGGGTCGGGCAGTATACCTTTATGGGCAGACTATATGACATTATCGACCCAGAGATGGGCCGGGCAGTATACCTTTATGGGCAGACTATATGACATTATCGACCCAGAGATGGGCCGGGCAGTATACCTTTACGGGCAGACTATCTGACCTTGATCGCGTCCCAGATTGGGCCGGGTAGTATAGGCGCCCCTCCTTAAAGGGCCGGTTTATACTTATGAAAGATAGGTAAGATATACGGTAATGAACTTAATGATTCTTCCTAATCATGTACATAGGAATGTGACTATAACTTTTACTGAAAATGGGAAAATATAATAAGGTACGATTAAGTTCACGAGAGGGTAATGACATGGTAGGCTCTGGTATTTACTTCTTTTACACTTACCCCGTCATGCTATTATACAGATATGTTTTGAATTGTTGTACCTTATTTCCGTTCCATATTAAATTTTTGTTGTCGACCCGCCGAAGCTGCGTTCATGCCCGCAGGAATTAGGTGCACAGGTTGGTGATCCTTGCTCTTAGAATCTCGGTTCGGTTTTTGGGAAAAAGCTCCATTTGCTCCGGAGGCTTATCTATTGGTACGGTTTCCCCTGAGGTTGTAGATTCATGTATATTCAGGGGTATGGCGGGGCCCTGTCCCGCCACAGATGTTATGTTAAAACTCTTAGAGGTCTGTAGTCACATATTATGGGTCAGTTTGTAAAGAAATGATGCAACTGCTTCGGTTGTATATATTTATGTCCAGGAAGGTAGCCCTATCGGCTAACCTGTTGTTTTACTTCTATTGTTTTATTTTATAAGTTCATGTATGTTCCGCGGATTATCTCTGATGTATACCTGTAAGGGTGCCCAGGTTGGGCACCAGTCGCGGTCCCGGGGTCGGGTCGTGACAGTTATGTTATTCTTGCGGGGTAAACCCCCGGGTTACTACTTATTCCATGGATTTGCTACCGATGATGCGAGTGCGGCGTTTGTACTCATTGCGGGCCCACCGGGCCCATGCGGGTGAAATAGTCCTATGCGGGTGAAATAGTCCCATGCGAGGCGGATGACCTCATTGCGGGTCCACATAACCTATGCGGGTGAAATAGTCCCATGAGTAAGATTGCTTAATGATACTACGGGCGGGTGACCCTACTTTGATCATGAGCCTCCTATTTTTATGCATTAAAGTATACACTTGTTTACCCTCATTGTTAGTAAGGCACATTGTACTGTTATTTGAGTTATCATACAATCCCCAACTTTATTTTTAGACTTTATGATTTCATTTCAGTACTTTCAGTTTTACATACTTGGTACATCTGTATCGACCCCCTTTTCTCGGGTGCGTTCAATACGCGGTAGGGGGTAGCGGTGGTGGATCCTCATTCTTAGGATCACTGATCAGGTGTCAGAAGCTCCCTTTCTCCGGAGGGTTGTTCTCACGACCCGTTCCGGGGCCCGTGACTGGTGCCTTACCCGGGCACCCAAGTAGTCATACATCAGAGTAATCAGCGGAATATAAAAACAAGACATGAAACAGTTGTAAAATGAGACACAGTTTTATGTGAGAAAATGTCGCCTTTCGGCATATATATATAAACATAGTTTTGCAGTTACATCCCAACTGTACAATAGGACTACATACCTCTAAGAAGATAAACAACTATGGCGGGACAGGGCCCCGCCATACCCTGAATGTACAAAACTATATACAACAACAGGGAGATCATACCCAAAAGTCGAGCCTCCGGAGAAGATGGAGCTCCTGACACCAAAGCAAAAGATCCTAAGGATGTGGATCTAGCACCTGTTTGCCCTTACCTGCGGCATGAACGCAGCCCCCCGAAGGAGGTCAGTACAACAGGTACCAAGTATGTGAAACTGTAAAGTACTTAAATGAAATCAAAGTATTTAAAACCATTTGCAAATACAATCAGTTCAATTGCACATAGTGTCATATCACAAACAAGAACAATAATAGATATAATGTGCGGTCTTTCCTAGGCGCGAATGATCGAAGCAAGGCGATCGCCTATAGTATCATTATACGTGCCTAGTCTGGACTTCCGCAGTCCGCATAGGTCACACACAGACCGCATGAGGTATTCTCGCATCGGGGGTAGCTAACCCCGGTACCTCCCGGACTCCGCGATCGCGCATAGTCTCATAGACCGCGTAGTCACCGATCGCATAGGGCATCCCGCGTCGGATAAAACACCGGAATGATCAATCACGGAACTCCGCAGACTCGCGATAGTCACATAGATCGCATAGGCCGTATAGACCGCATCAAGGGTGGCACGCCCTCGGTATAACAAGTCGAGGGTAGGTGATATAATAACGATACAATCGACTTACCGTTTAGCAACGTAAGCACAACAAGAATGACCCCCTTTCACAACATCACAAGACACTAACACACGTAGCATCATAATATGTCTATTTATCAAACAATCTTACTACACCTTACAGAAATCAATACAAGGTTTTTATAAACAAATAAGTAAACAGTCCCTTTTATCTTTCTTAAGTTGTTATACCTAACTTCCCATAAAGCTAGTATAACTCTTAAGCTTTTGTTTAAAAACCAAATATTTCTCTTCTGTTAAAAAATGATTCAGTATTCTTTTGAAATGCTTCAAGATCTTTATTATTCAGGCTTAAGTCAAAAGACATTGCCGTAGTTATTATTCAGGCTTAAGTCAAAAGACATTGCCGTAATTATTATTCAGTTAACACACGTACGTCTACCGTACTATATATATATTTTAAAATATCATGCTCAAGAGTATAGGAAGAATCACATACCTTCTCGGCGAAAACCACCTGCCAAGTCGAATATGTCGCGCGCAGAGAATCAACCTATAATAGTCAGACACGTCTATCAACGTCTAGACTACTCTGTAAACAGTTCTAAGCAGAGGGTTCTCTATTCTACGGAAAATTGGGCAGCACTTCCCTACCCGCCAAACTACTCAAGTCTCTGAAAGCGATCCATGTAAATCTGATTCAATTATTCTTCTTTTATACCCTTCTACTGTGATAACAGTTCAATTCTATTCTTATACTCAAGTCTTAACTATTCTTATGTGTAATATCCAATTACAATAGAAGGACAAGAGTATTTACCTCGATAAGCCCAAAATTATCCAAGTATAAATGTCGCTCCTGAGCAAGGTTTAGCTCTTAATTTGAACGCTCCGATAACTCCAAGAAACCCTTAGAAGTTTCTAACAACTTCTACTAAAATACTATAAGGGATTTGGGCTAGGGTATTTTGGAATAGTAAATTAAACTTGGAAGACAACTTTTCTACCAAGGGAGGGGGGGTAGGTTTCGGCTAAGGGCTCAAGGAAGGGGGGGAGAGCCTTGGACGAAAAGCTTATAAGAGAGGGGAGGGATTTTTTTCAAGACTTGGAGAATTGATTTGTGGATGAAGAAAACCTTCAAGTAAGGGGGGGTATTTATAGGTTAAGCAATGGCCAACCAATGGCCAAGATGAAGCCAAGTGCTAGGCAAGTGTAAGGTGGAGATTTAGGCAAGTGTCCTTATCCATCTACTACACAAATATCCTACCAACTCCTTGACTAAGGAGAAGGCACAAAAAACGTGCCAACTTTGCCCAACTTTGCCGTCCAATGAGGGTGACAAGTGTCACCCTCCCGTTGGTCCAAAATATTTCGTCTCTCGGAAAAATCCGCAAAAATAATAAATGACATAGCCGGAATTTTCCCTACGCAAGCTTTGTAAAACGTTTCGTCGGAAAACGATTCTTTAAGTGAGTTGTGCACAAACATTTCGTCCAAAGTGCCTAACTAAGGCTAAACTTTTGTACGTACGTCCTTACGTACATACTCTGGAAATACGGGGTATAACATTCTCCCCTCCTTAGAAACATTCGTCCCGAATGTTCCTTCCCAAGACAGTTAACGATAAAGTTCTTCATAACTTAAACAGTTTGCCACACATGGCCACAATACAACACTTAAGCAAATATGACAATGAAAATTTACAAGTAGGAAAGTGAGTTACCTGGAGGTGTGGGGAATAGGTGAGGATACTTCTGCCTCATGTCCTCCTCAGCTTCCCACGTCATCTCCTCCCTGAGCTCGTTCGCCACGTAACTTTGACGGAAGCCACGTCCTTGGTCGCGAGCGCCTAACCTGACGATCGATTATCGCTATGGGAATCTCCTCATACGATAACCCCTCGGTCACCTGGATATCGTCAATCGGATGCACTCTAGATGGATCCCCGATACATCTCCTCAGCATAGAAACGTGAAAAACCGGATGCACTGCCTCCAGATCGGACGGCAGATCCAACTCATAGGCAACCTTGCCTACCCTGCGGACAATCTGATACGGCCCAATGTACCTTGGGCTGAGTTTCCCTCTCCTCCCGAATCTCATCACACCCTTCATGGGTGACACCTTCAGGAAAACCCAATCATCAACCTCGAACTCGGATCTGACGGCGATGATCTGCGTATGACTTACATCGACTACGGTATCGCCAAGAATCGCTCTGGATAAGCTTCACCTTATCCACTGCCTGCTGCACCAAATCTGGTCCCACTAACTATACCTCGCCCATCGAACCAGCCTATCGGCGATCTGCACTTCCTCATACAAGGCCTCATAAGGCGTTATCGAATCTTTGGAGTGGTAGCTATTATTATATGCAAACTCAACTAGAGGCAAATGATCCTCCGGCTACCGAAGTCGATAACCGTGCTCGCAACATATCCTCGAGTGCGGATAGTGCGCTCGGCTGTCTGCCTGCGTGGATGGAATGCGAGACTCGTGCTCACTGCGTCCTAAACCCTTACGGAAAGACCTCGAAGTTAGCGAAATCGGGATCCTCATGCGATATGATCGAAATAGGGACTCCATGCGATCGGCGATCTCTCGGATGTAAAGTGCGGCATAATCCTCGGTAGAAAAAGTCGCCCTAACGGGAAGAAAGTGGGCTGATTTCGTCAGCGTGTAGTCGATAACCCATATAGAATCTTGTCTCCTGTGAGTGCGAGGTATTCGTGTGTTATAGTCATTGTTGATCACCTCCCACTTCCAGGTCGGGATCTCTATCGTCTGTAACAAACCACCAGGCCTTTGGTGCTCTACCTTCACCTGCTGACAACACGGGCACTGAGCTACGAACTCTGCAACGTCCCTCTTCAAGCCATCCCACCAATACACAGATCTAAGGTCGTGGTACATCTTGGTCGACCACGGATGGATGAGTAACGCTTGCGTTGTGTGCTTCCCCAAGAACTCTGCCGAAGTCACGAAACATCCGGAACACACAACCTGCCCTCAAACCTTAGCACCCCATCGGTGCTACCTCAAAGGACCCTTCCTCACGAAGAGCCGGTATCACGATACGAATCAAAACCGGATCCTCAAATGTTGCCTCTTCACCTCCTCGGCGAAGGAAGACTCGACAACCTCTCGAACTCGAACCCCACTGCTATCAGAATCAATCAAACGGACACCAAGGCTCGCTAACTGATGCAAATCGCGAACCATGCCCATCCTCTCTGGTTGCACATCTGATAGGCTACCCATCGACCTACGACTAAGGGCATACGCCACACATTGGCCTTCCCGGGTGGTACAGGATATCGGCGTCATAATCCTTAAGCAACTCTAACCACCGTCTGCAGCCGTAAGTTCGGCTCCTCCGGGTGAAGATATACCGGAGGCTCTTGTGGTGCGTATAAATATCCACATGAACCCCATACAAATAGTGCCTCGGATCTTCAAGGCGTGAATCACCGCGACTCCAAATCATGGGTGGGGTAGTTCCTCTCGTGTTTCTTGGTGTCGGGATGCATACGCTATAACCTTGCCTGCTGCATCAACACATCCCAACCCGATGCCCGACGATCGAATACCACGACATAACCGTCGGACCCTGCGGAAGAGTAAGAAGCGGGCGTCGTCGATCTCTCCTTCAAGAGCTGGAAACCCCGCCACAAGCATCAGTCCATCAAACTTAGCCGCTCGAGTCACTAGTCAATGGGCGAGATAGAAGCAAACTTCTCTCGAACCGTAGATAATAACTGCAAGGCCCGAGCTGCGAACCTCTGCCGGAGTAGTAGGTCGAGGCCAACTCGATCGCTTCGATCTTGGCGTATCCACCGAATACCATCGGCCGAACAATATGCCCAAGAAAAGCCACGAAGTTAACCAAAACTCACATTTGGAAAACTTGGCGTATAATCTTTAGTCTGGAGAACTCTCGGCCACGATCGCCAAATGCTCGCGTGCTCTCGCTCTGGCGAGAATAAACCAAGATATCATCAATGAACACTATCACAAGCGTGTCCAAAAATGGTTTGAACACTCGGTTCATCAAATCCATGAATCTGGCGGAGCATTGGTCAACCAAAAGACATGACCACGAACTCATAATGCCCGTGCGGGTCGAATGCGATCTAGGGACATCCACCTCTCGACTCGCACTTTGATGATAGCGATCGCGGATCAATCTTGGAGAAACATCTCGCACCACCGCGGTCGAACAAATCATCAATCCTGGGAAGGGGGTATCTGTTCTTAATGGTCACCTTGTTCAGCTGCCTGTAATCAACACACATGCGCAATGTCCCGTCCTTCTTCTTTACGAACAATATTGGCGCTCCCCAGGGAGAAACACTAGGTCTGATGAAACCCTTCTCCAGCAAATCTCTAAGCTGATCCTTCAACTCTCTCAACTCGGCAGGTGCCATTCTGTATGGCGGAATGGAAATAGGCCGAGTGTCTGGCAGCACATCGATACAAAACTCTATCTCCCTCTCCGGAGGGATACAGGAGGTCGTGCGGAAACACATGCGGGAACTCTCGACTCTGGGCCGAAAATCTGGTACCGCAACCTCAGTATCAAACACCCGAACGAGATGGTAGATGTACCCCTTCTGCATCATCTTCCTAGCTTTGAGGTAGGAAATAAACCTACCCCTCGGCGACACCGTGTTCCCCTCCCACTCAATAACCGGCTCCCCAGGAAACTGGAACCGTACCACTCTCTCCCTGCAGTCTACATTGGCATAGCAGAAAGCTAACCAATCCATGCCCATGATCACGTCAAAATCAGTCATGTCCAGCTCTATCAAGTCTGCTAGGGTCTGACGACTGCATAAAGTCACTGGACAAGCTCTATATATCCGCCGAGCTACCACCGAATCACCCACTGGCGTAGCTACCTCGAAAGGGTCTATGGACTCAGGCTCTATCCCTATCCTACTAGCAACAAGGGGAGATATATAGGACAGAGTAGAACCCGGATCTATCAAGGCATACACATCATGTCGGAGGCGATAAGGTACACAGCGACATCGGTGAGGCCTCCCGGTCTGCCGCTGGACAAGGCATATATGCGATTCGAGGACCGCTAGAATCGGGACCGCGCCACTACCTCTGCCGCGACTGCTGGCCATGAGTACCACGCCTCGGGGCGAGTAATCGTAGGGATGATGAGCGACAACAGACCACGTGGTGAGCCCTACCACCGCGCTGCCCCGGACAAAGCGCTCGCTAAAATGACCCTGCTGGCCACAAGTATAGCAAGCTCTCGGAGTAGTACTACAGCTCACTGAATGGAATCTACCACAACGGACACACTGAGCAGACCTCGATCGGTTAGCACCCTTGCTACCCGGAAGTCCAAGTCACGGGCCACGACACGCCCGAATACTCTGGCTGTACTGACAATGATGTGGGAGTGCTCTGAGCTGGCTGGGGTGCAAATCTAGACTGCTGCTGAGGCCGTCCACCCCGAGAACTACCAAAAGAACCGGCCGTCTTGGCCTTCTTCTGATGCTGATATCTGTCGACCCGTCGGTCTCTACGCTCCTCGCATCCAAGTGCATGAGCCTGCATACGGGTAATGTCCATGCCTGGCTGAAGAGCCACACCCGCACAAGACTCGGCCATATAATCATCTAGCCCGGTGACGTAGCGATGCACCCTGTCCTCCATATCCGCTACCAATGCAGGGACATATCGAGCCAAAGAATCGAACTCGACATTGTACTCCCTAACTGTGCGTCCTCTCTGTCTCAGTAACAAAAATATGTCGGCCCGTGCCCTCCTCATCTGTGGAGGCAAGAAGTGAGTGAGAAAAGCCTCCGAGAACTCATCCCAAGTAGCTGGGGACGCGTGCTCTCCCTGGGATAACTCCCACAAATCAAACCAATCGCCTGCGGTATTACGCAGCCGATGCGAACCGAAGATCACAGACTCGGTATCCGACGCCCTGATCACTCTCATAATCCTCTGTAGCTAACGGATGAACTCCTGCTGATCATCCTCCGGCCTCGACCCGTAAAACTCTGGCGGGCTACAACTCAGAAAGTCCTGTAGCCTCAAACTATCTGCCCTCGGGTGAACCACGGGTACTCTGGCCGAATCGAATCTGCCGCATCCGGCTGTCCTCATGTCTGGCCACGATCCTGGCCAATAGCTGGGCCATCTCCTTGTACCCTAACTCTCTCGCCTGTGTGGGAGGCGGAGGCGAATGCGTGGTCTCTTTGGGGCCGGCGGTGTCATGGAACTCGCCGTCTAAGGTATCGCCTCGGGTAAGAACTGGGCCTGTGCCCTCGTAACTCTCGGTGTCCTACTAGCAGCTCCGCCATTTGCCTTGCCCTTCGGGCGGGTTGCCTTACGTAGAGGCATAAGCTATTCTGAGAAAGGAATACGTTAGAGGTCCAACTTATAACACGGACTCTAAGGCACGATCTCGAGTGAGAAGAATGGAAACAAATCCTAAATATCCTATAGCCTCACGATTATTGGTGTGGTGCACAACACACCGATAATCAAGACTTACTAGATACGGTGCGTAGACACTTTACGAGGATTAAGCGCTCGATACCACTTTTCACGACCCCATTCGAGGTTCGTGGCGGTGCCTTACCCGGCACCCAAGTAGTCATACATCCAGTAATCGTGGAATATAAAAACAAGACATGAAACGCTTGTAAAATGAGACACGCTTTTATGTGAGAAAATGTCGCCTTCGGCATATATATATAAACATAGTTTTGCGATTACATCCCAGCATAATAGGACTACTGAGACCTCTAAGAAGATAAACAACTACGGCGGGACGGGGCCCATACATACCTGAATGTACAAAACTATATACAACAACGGGAAGATCATACCAAAAGTCGAGCCTCAGGAGAAGATGTAGCTCGACACCAAAGCAAAAGATCCTAAGGATGTGGATCTAGCACTGCTTGCCCACTGCGACATGAACGCAGCCCCCCGAAGGAGGTCAGTACAACAGGTACCAAGTATGTGAAACTGTAAAGTACTTAAATGAAATCAAAGTATTTAAAACCATTTGCAAATACAATCAGTTCAATTGCACATACTGTCATATCACAAACAAGAACAATAATAGATATAATGTAACTGGTCTTTCCTAGGCCGCGAATGATCGAAGCAAGGCCAATCGCCCATAGTATCATTATGCGTGCCTAGTCCTGGACTTCCCTGTTATACCCCGTATTTCCAGAGTATGTACGTGAGGGCGTACGTATTAAATTTTTGCCTTAAGAATTGACAAGTTTCGAAATTTGTACACAATTGCCAAAAAGAGTCGTTTTTCGACGAAACGTTTCCACAGCTTTCGTAGGGAAAATTCCGGCTATGTCATTAATAATTTTTGCGGATTTTTCCGAGAGACGAAACATTTTGGACCAACGAGAGGGTGACATGTGTCACCCTCACATTGGAAGGAAGGGGCGGCAAAATGGGACGAAAAGGGTGGCTTTGGGTTAGGTAGGATATTTTTGCAAGTTGGTGTGGTAGATGGATAAGGTGCACATGGCTTGATCCAAGCCCTACACTTGCCTAACACTTGGCTTGATCTTGGCCATTGGTTGGCCTTTGCTTGACCTATAAATACCCCTCTAAGTGATGAACTTTCTTCATCCAAAAATCTTTTTCTAAGTGTTAAAAATCCCTCCCCCTTTAGTGTTGAGTTCGTCCAACTCTCCCCCCCCTCCTTTGAGAGTCTTGGCCGAGGGCCTCCCCCCTCCCCCTTTGTGGTGCCCTAGCCGAGGGGTACCCCCCCTAGCCTTGTTGTCTCGTATAAATACCCCCCTTTTGTGGTATAGAAACACTCTCCAAGTATTGTTATAATGCCCAAATACCTTGGCCCAAATACCTTGTAGTATTCCCAAGGTTACACTTTTACAAAAGCCCAAAAAATACTATTATACTTCCTTTAGCCACTAAACGAAACCCTAAGGAAAACCTTCATAGTCGGTTGAAGTGTTAAGTAGAAGCTGGTAAGAATTTCTAAGGGTTGTTTGGAGCGGGTTGGAGCGCACGGAGTAGGAGCTAAACCTTGCTCAGGATCGACATATAAACTCGGATAATTTTGGGCTTATCGAGGTAAACACCCTTGACCTTCTGTTGTAATTGGAAGTTACATGTTGTTGGAATATATAGTTAAGGTATACTATATATAGAATTGAACATAGTTGTGCGGCAAAGTCTTTTGACTTAAGCCTGAATAATACTTACGGCAATGTCTTGCGACTTAAGCCTGAATTTAAAGAAGAGAATCAGTAATTACATAGGGTGTATTCAGATGACTTGTGTAGCATTACTGTATAGTATAATTGTACGCGTCCGGTTAGACGTGTTAACCCCCCCCCTGGTTGGCTTGGTAGCCGGCCTCGATAGAGGAGGAGATTTCTGTTGTTGCGGGGAGGTCTTTGAATTTTACGTAGAATATTCTACGTCGGGATCTAAAGATGTTAATAGGCGCTTTGTGGCCTCTATAGGTTGTAGTACTACGTATGGAGTGATCTGCTTGACTGAGAGTGTAGCCGACGGTTTGAGGTACTTGGAGCGTTTTGCTATTAGTCGATAATCGTCGCGAGGTATGTGAACCTCTTCTTATCTGTTCTAGCATGATATGTGTATAACTATGTAGTACGGTAGATGTACATGTGTTAAATGTATTTGATTGTTTTTAAACATAAAGTGTTATAACAGCTCTATGTAAATGAGAAATGCTTTGTGGTTTCTTTTTTAAAAGATAATTGATTTGACATATAACCGACTTGATGTGTGATAATAAAGAACCTCAAAGTATTCTAAAAGATTAAGAAACCTTTTTGGAAGAAGTGTATACTTGGTTTGAAAACATAAGAGTTATACCAGCTTTATGAAAAGTTAGGTGTAACGTCTTAAGAGAGATAAAAAGAATGGTTTAATGGTTTAGAAGTTAAGAGACTTATTCTTAAAAGATAAGAGACTTGACTTAATATGGATGTCTGTGTGAAACCTCATTCGTGAGTAATGAGTACTTGGTTTTTGGAAGGAATAATGTTTCTTGATTTGAAATCAGAATGTGTATCGACAAACCACTGCAGCGTTAATAAAGGAAAATGTATTGGATAACTAAGTATTATTAAAACCAGTAGAAACCTCCATCTGCATAGAAGCTAAGATGAGACAAAATGATATTACATTTTCTAGATCATGGCTGCTAATAAGATTGATTATGAACAAGAATAACCTACTACTTTATGGCATATGTTACTCAATTGTTTTAAAAGAGATTAAGACATCGAACTATGAAACTTTTCAAAAAAGAGACTTGTGTAATTGAAATTAGGCAAACTGGAACTTTAGGGAAAAGAAAGGCATTGTGTTGTCTTAAAATGGTTTAAAACATAAGGTGTTATAACAGCTTTATGGGAAGTTGGTTATAACGACCTTATGAAAACAAAAGAAAGGTTTTATCATTGGTTTTAATGTGGTTACTTGACTTTAAAAAGAAAAGTGTTTTGGTCAAAAAAAAAGAAGGCATGGTGTTGCCTTAATTTGGTTTTAAAAAGGAAAGTATGGAAGTTGTTTTGGTTTACTTAAAAGATATAAGTCACTCTATTTTTATACTACGGGTATCGGGTGACTTTTATAAAAGGATTAGATCTCGTTAAAAGGAATTTAACGTACGTAGTACTTTAGGGTTAAAACCCGAACTTGGGCATAAAATGAAAGTACTTCGAGTTGTGTATAAACTTGCTTATGCTTGTTGTTGTGAAACTTGCCTATGCTTATTGTTGTGAAACTTGCCTATGCGTGTTGTTGTGAAACTTGCCTATGCTTGTTGTGATAGCCTTTGTTGTGCAAGAATTGTGTTTCTATACTACCGCGTCTCTCGATGGAGGGTCGGTTGACTTGTTGAGAACTTACTTGGACGTGACCGTGTGGCGGATAAATTCCGCAGTGCGTTCGCTGATAGTGTTACTTTTGTTAATCGCTTTGGACATCACCGCGATCGTAGCGCGCGGGTATGCTTCCACTTTGATTACGCCTTGATTGTCTTATTGTTTCCCTTTGGACATACCGACACGATCGTAAGCGCTGCGGGTATGCTTCATTTGGAATGCTGTCTTATTATTTCCCTTTGGACCTACTGACACGATGCGTAGCGCACGGGTATGCTTCATTTGGAATGCTGTCTTATTATTTCCCTTTGGACCTACTGACACGATGCGTAGCGCACGGGTATGCTTCCATTTGGAATGTTGTCTTATTTGTTCCCTTTGGACATCACGACACGATCATGCGTGCAGGTATGCTCCCATTGGATTCTTTGTCTTGTTGTTATCATATCATAGATTAGCGGTGAGGAAGGTACTCCACGGGCGGGATTGATGTTGTGGGCGTGAGACCACGAATTGATATAATCATATGTGTGTGTCTTGTAGTTTGGTTATCATACATCTCCGCTTTTATAGACTATTATGATTTCATTCTGATATTTCTGATTTCACATACTTAGTACTGTTATCTTGACCTCCTTGGCTGCGTTCATGCCGCAGTAGAAATCGTCATATCGATCCGCGTTTAGGATCTCATTTCACGTTTTGGGAAGCTCCATTTCGTCGAGTCTTATCTTTGGTATGTTACCACAGTCCGTAAGTTCTAGTGCGTTCAGGGTATGGCGGGGCCACTGTCGTCATAGTTGTTGTATAAATCTTAAGTGCAGGCCTTTGTTGTGGGCGGGGTGTAAGTTATGCTTGTTCAAATGTATATATATATATGTTGGAAGGCAAGCTGTTTTGGTTGCCTATTTGCTTTTATTTATCATGTCTCTCGTTTCATATTTATGCTTTATGTTCCTGATTTTCTCGATGTTGTATCACTAGGGTGCGGGTAAGGCACGATCCACGGGCCGGTTGGGTCGTGACATTCCGCGATCCGCATAGGTCACACGCAGACCCGCGTGAGGTATTCCTCGCGTCGGTAGCTAACCCTGCACCCTCCTCGACTCCGCGATCCGCATAGTCTCATAGACCGCATAGTCACACTGACGCATAGGGCATCCCGCGTCGGGATAAAACACCCGAATGATCAATCTCGGAACTCCGCGACTCCGCATAGTCACATGCATGCGATAGTATAGACGCATCGGGTGGCAAGCCCTCGGTATAACAAGTCAAGGGTAGGTGATATAATAACAAGATAATCGACTTACCGTTTAGCAACGTAAGCACAACAAGAATGACCCCTTTCACAACATCACAAGACACTAACACGTAGCATCATAATATGTCTATTTATCAAACAATCTTATTACACCTTACAGAATCAATACAAGGTTTTATAAACAAATAAGTAAATGATCCACTTTTATCTTTCTTAAGTTGTTATACCTAACTTCCCATAAAGCTAGTATAACTCTTAAGCTTTTGTTTAAAAACCAAATATTTCTCTTCTGTTAAAAAATGATTCAGTATTCTTTTGAAATGCTTCAAGATCTTTATTATTCAGGCTTAAGTCAAAAGACATTGCCGTAGTTATTATTCAGGCTTAAGTCAAAAGATATTGCCGTAATTATTATTCGATTAACACGTCGTCTACCGTACTATATATATATTTTAAAATATCATGCTCAAGAGTATAGGAAGAATCACATACCTTCTCGGTGAAAACCACCTGCCAAGTCGAATATGTCGCGCGCAGAGAATCAACCTATAATAGTCAGACACGTCTATCAACGTCTAGACTACTCATGTGATTCTAAGCGAGAGGGTTCTATTCTATTACGGAAAATTGGGCAGCACTTCCCTACCCGCCAAGCTACTCAAGTCTACTGTGAAAATAGTCCTATGTAAGTACAGTTCAATTATTCTTCTTTTATACCCTTCTACTGTGATAACAGTTCAATTATATTCTTATACTCAAGTCTTAACTATTCTTATGTGTAATATCCAATTACAATAGAAGGACAAGAGTATTTACCTCGATAAGCCCAAAATTATCCAAGTATAAATGTCGCTCCTGAGGAAGGTTTAGCTCCTAATTTGAACGCTCCGATAGCTCCAAGAAACCCTTAGAAGTTCCTAACAACTTCTACTAAAATACTATAAGGGATTTGGGCTAGGGTATTTTGGAATAGTAACTTAAACTTGGAAGACAACTTTTCTACCAAGGGAGGGGGGGTAGGTTTCGGCTAAGGGCTCAAGGAAGGGGGGGAGAGCCTTGGACGAAAAGCTTATAAGAGAGGGGAGGGATTTTTTTCAAGACTTGGAGAATTGATTTGTGGATGAAGAAAACCTTCAAGTAAGGGGGGTATTTATAGGTCAAGCAATGGCCAACCAATGGCCAAGATGAAGCCAAGTGCTAGGCAAGTGTAAGGTGGAGATTTAGGCAAGTGTCCTTATCCATCTACTACACAAATATCCTACCAACTCCTTGACTAAGGAGAAGGCACAAAAAACGTGCCAACTTTGCCCAACTTTGCCGTCCAATGAGGGTGACAAGTGTCACCCTCCCGTTGGTCCAAAATATTTCGTCTCTCGGAAAAATCCGCAAAAATAATAAATGACATAGCCGGAATTTTCCCTACGCAAGCTTTGTAAAACGTTTCGTCGGAAAACGATTCTTTAAGTGAGTTGTGCACAAACATTTCGTCCAAAGTGCCTAACTAAGGCTAAACTTTTGTACGTACGTCCTTACGTACATACTCTGGAAATACGGGGTATAACAGTTGTCTTTTGGTACGGTTCTTCCTGATGTTGTAGATCTATGTACATTCAGGGGTATGGCGGGGCCCTGTCCCGCCACAGTTGTTATTCTTAGAGGTTTGTAGTCATATTTGTGGATTGGGTTGTAAGAACAGAGATGTACTGTTTTAAATTTTGGGATTTTGTATATTTCACGGAAGGTGGCCCTATCGGCTAGCCTGTTGATATTCACTGTTTAAGTATTTTTATGAGTTGTGTATGTTCCGCTGCTATTCTCTAATGTATACCTGAAAAGGGTGCCCATGTATGTCACCAGTCGCGGGCCCGGGGTCGGGTCGTGATACTTGTGTAGCTTAATAGGTTATTGCTCTTAATCCTCCTTTATAGTCAATCTTGTCACCGAAAGGTAGAAGGGTTATATATTGGGGTTGAGTGTTTATATTACCTTAACATGAGTATAAAACAGCTTAGTTAACCTGCTGTCTCAAAACAGAAGAAGAACCATAATTAATTGCATTAACAAGTAAGATGAGCGGATATTTGAGGAGATTTGGAAGCCCTATTTCCACCATATCTGAAGTAAAATAAAGTAATTTAGTTAGCATCTATAATTATAGTTATAAACAATTCATCAATCATCGATTACCAAATAGATACCATAGAATAAAGTTTGATAATTGGACACTAATCCCTGAGGACGAAAACTCGGTCTTCTAGACTATATTACTTGTCACGACACGTGCACTTGCGTTTAGTGTGTGCATAAATCGCGCATCACCAACCTGTGTTTCCAATTTCCTAAGAGAGGACCTGGTTTTTGACATGAACTGATTCTGTGAGTTGGTCATTGTGAGCAGTGCAGCTCTCAGTTCATCAGGTTTTTCCTGCTGTTGTGCAGGTGGCCTAAACTGCTGGGATGAAGTGGCTTGATTGTTTCCTAAACTGCTGGGATGAAGTCGAATATGCATTCACAGTCATGGTGTTCTTCTGCAATTGCTTTGTCAGAAGGGCTACATGTGCATTCAGGGCAGTGATTGCATCTAATTCATGAATATCCATGGCCTTCCTGCTGGTCACTGACCTGTCATCTGCTCCCTGATGGTTATTGGCTGCCATATCCTCTAGTAAATCATGTGCCTCATTGACACTCTTTTTCATGAAGGCACCCCCTGCTGCTGCATCAATGATGGTACGCGTAGTACCACTCAGTCCATTATAAAAGATGTGGACCAACATCCACTTCTCTATGCCATGATGTGGGCACTTCCTCTGCAGATCCTTAAATCGATCTCATGCATCATAGAGCGACTCACCATCCACCTGGTAATAATTGTTCAACTCTCTTCTTAACTTTGTTGCTTTGGAAGGAGGGAAGAACTTTGCTAGAAACTTTTGGGCCAGGTCCTGCCAAGTAATGACGGAGTAGGCAGGCAGTGAGTTTAACCAATTTTTGGCTCTATCCCTCAGTAAGAATGGGAAGAGCCTCAGTCTGATGGCATCGTCAGTGACACCATTGTATTTTAAAGTAGCACACAACTCCAGGAAGTTTGCAATGTGCATGTGGGGATCTTCAGATGGCAGTCCCCTAAACTGTACTGTGTTTTGGATCATGCTCAGGATGGCTGGCTTGATCTAAAAATTGTTAGCCCCTATAGCTGGGAGCCTGATGCAAGTCTGTGCTCCCGTGACTGTGGGAAGAACATATGTCACGACCCGAACCCGGGCCCGTGACTGGTGCCTTACCCCGGGCACCCAAGTAGACATACATCAGAGTAATCAGCGGAATATAAAACATGACATGAAATAATATGAAGTGTAAAACAGTTTATCTGAGAAAACTTGCCTTACGGCATATATATATAACTTGAATCCGAACAGTTACATCCCTATTACAAACTATGCCCACAACAGTACTACAGACCTCTGATAATGATATGACAACAACCCGCCATACCCCTGAATGTAAGTACCTACAACGACAGGGGACTATACCACTGATAAGCCTCCGGAGAAACGGAGCTTCCCAAAACGCTGAACTGTGATCCTAAGAGCGAGGATCAACACTGGTGTACCTCTACCTGCGGCATGAACGGCCCGAAGAGAGTCGATAACAGTACCAAGTATGTGGCGAAAATCGTAAATGAAATCATAGTAGTCTATATAAAGCGGGAGACATATATGATAACCAAACTACGATTCCTGATAAATAGCGATCATGTCAAGTCAGGGACTCACGCCCTCAAGTTATCACTCAAATACAACTATGGGTCTCACGCCCACAACATCAATCATGCCCGTGGAATACCTTCCTCACTGTCGGCAGTCTATGATATAAAAGCACCAAGGAATACACATGAACACCAGGTCCCACCTGTGTCATAATAAAATCGTACGGGGTAAGTACGAAGGCATAGCCGACTACTAAAACCCACAGTACCAACAAGGTCATAAACTGTATCATGAGATATGTCTAGACCGCCACATGATCGAAGCTGGCCACTCGCCCGCAGTATCTAATGTGCGCGTCTAGTCCTGGAACTTCCCGCAGCTCCGCATAGGCCACTCCAATGGCCCGCATGAGGCATTCCCCGCATCGAGGGTAGCTACTCCCCGACAACGTCCTGGACTCGCAGTCCGCATGGCCACATAGACCGCATGAGGTATAACCCCGCACACTAACCTGGAACTCTCATAGCTCCGCATAGGTCACACAGACCCGCATGAGGTATTCTCGAATCATAGGTCACTGCAGACCGCTGAGTCTACCCCGCGTGGAGGCGACAACCCGAAATCATGTCAAGAGGTGAGTGATATAATACTAACATAATAGCTTATCGTTAAACAACATAAGCAAAACAAGGGAAACCCCTTTACACAAACATCACAAGATACTAACACACGTAGCATCCTAACATGTTTACTTATCAAATCAACAAGAAAGTATTACAAGGCTATCACAAACCAACACAATCAAGTTATTCACACAAGGTACTCTCTACTTTATGTTAGCAAGTTCGGGTTTTTATCCCCAAAGTACTTCATACAATAACTCTTTTAAAAGATCCGTTTCTTTCACAAAAGTCACGCAATACCCGTAGTATAAAAATAGAGTGACTATCTTTTTAAGTAAACCAAAACACTTCCTTTTGTAAAATCAAGTAACAACATTATTTTCCAAACGTTCAAGTTTGCCTAATTTCAAATGCTCAAGTTTCTCATTTTCGAAAGGTTTCGTAGTTCATAGTCTTAATCACTTAAGAATATAATTGTCTTTTAAAACAATTTGAGAAACATATGCCTTATGTGTGAGTAGGTTATTCTTGTTCATAAAAATCTTATTAAAGCAGCCATGATCTAGGAAATGTACTATCATTTTGTCTCATCTTAGCTTCTATGCAGATGGAGGTTTCTACTGATTTTAATAATACTTTATTAGTCAAAACATTTCCCTTTATTAACGCTGCAGTGGTTCGTTCGATACTCATTCTGATTTCCGAAATCAGTAAAACATTATTCCTTTTTAAAAATCAAGTACTCATTACTCACGAATGAGGTTTCACACTTTTTAACAAAATTCATATCAATTCAATTAAGTCAAGTCTCTTATCTTTTAAGATCAAGTCTCTTAACTTCTAAAATCAATAAACCATTCTTTTTATCTCTCTTAAGTCGTTGTACCTAACTTCCCATAAAGCTAGTATAACTCTTAAGCTTTTAAAACCAATTATTACTCTTCTTTCAAAAACGGTTCTTAATTCTCTTGAAATACTTCAAGATTCTTATTATTCAGGCTTAAGTCAAAAGACATTGCCGTAAAACTACGTTCAGTTAACACGCATTTCACTAGTACTAAATATATTCTTTTAAAATATCATGCTCAAGAGGATAGGAAGAATCACATACCTCATGACGATTTATCGACTATTAGCAAATAGCTCCAAAGATCAGTAATCCTGCTATCCTTTTCCACCCTTCGAGTAGAATACGCTACTCGCAGTACTTCAACCTATAATGGTTATACAAGTCTATCAATGTCTAGACTACTCGGTAGAATAAATCTAGATACAAGATTCTACGGAAAATTGGGCAAGACTTCCTGCAGTCAAACTTCACAAATCTCAGTAAATACAGTCTATGTAAGTGATTCAATTCCCTTCTTATATACCTTCCTGGTATATAACTTATACTTAATTCTTATACTTCAATTGTATATAAACTCAATTACAATAGGGAGACAAGATATTTACCTCGATAAGCCCAAAATTATCCAAGTTTAAATGTCGATCCTGAGCAACGTTTAGCTCCTACTCTGGGCGCTCCAACCCGCTCCAAACAACCCTTAGAAGTTCTTCGCAACTTCTACTTAACACTTCAACCGACTATGAAGGTTTTCCTTAGGGTTTCGTTTTTGTGACTGAAGGGAATATAAGGTAGTATTTTCGGGCTCTACATATAGAGGTAACTTTGGAATACTACAAGGTATAAGGCTAAGGTATTTTGGAATAGTAACAATACTTGGAGAATACTTTCTACCAAGGGGGGTGTATTTTACGAGAACAACTCAAGGTAGGGGGGGGGTGTACCTCTCGGCCAACACCACTAGGAGGGGGAGGTACCTCTCGGCCAAAAGGCCTCATGAAAGGGGAGGAGGCTTGGACGAAAACACTACACTAAGGGGGAGAGGGCTTTCAAGACTTAGAAAACATTGTGAGGATGAAGAAGTCTTCACAAAAGGGTGGGTATTTATAGGGAAACCAATGGCTAAGATCAAGCCAAGTGGGGGACAAGTGGAGGGTCAAGATTTGCCCAAGTGCACCCTAACCCTACTCCACAAATCCCTCACAAACATTGACCCAAGTTTTAGGCAACAAAACATGGAAGAAAAACGTCCCACAATCGTCCACTCCATCCGCCACTTGAGGGTGACAAGTGTCGCCCTCTCGTTGGTCCAAAATATTTCGTCTCTCGGAAAAATCCGCAAAAATTAGAAATGACATAGCCGAAATTTTCCGCCATGAAAGTCAGGAAAAGCGTTTCGTCTGAAGCGATTCTTTTCGGTAGTTGTGAACAAAATTTTCGACCTTGCCTATCTTAAGGCTAAAACTTTCGTACGTACGCCCTCACGTACATACTCTGGAAATACGGGGTATAACATTCTCCCCTCCTTAGAAACATTTGTCCCGAATGTTCCTTCTAAGCCTCAAAACATACATGCGCCAGTATAGTCTTCACTACTATGCTCCCGAAAGACAATCATGCCACACCTGGCCATAAAATAACACACACGCAAATACTTAATTCAAGTCCACGAGGAATTACCTCTAACATCACAAAAACTCCCACCCAAGGGCTAAAAGATACTTCATTCGCACCTTCACTTTACAAAAGAAATGATCACATCTATGTTCTTAACACATGCTCGCTTCTTCCCTTACTCGTCGTACCCTTCTCGTACACTTGAACTCTTTCTCATAACTTATCACATTTTTGTTACTGCTTCTGTTTCCAAAATCTCTGGGTTACAACCTCCAACTTGATCATCATTAACTGGGAACACTCTGGATGGATCTCCGATACTTTTCCGAACATAACAACATGAAAGACCGGACGTCTCGCCTCTAAGTCGGACGGCAATGCTAACCTATAGGCAACTTGGCCTATTTTCCAAATGATCTGAAAAGGCCCAAAGTAACTCGGGCTAAGTTTCCTCTGTTTTCCAAAACTCGTCATACCCTTTCCGGGGTGGTACCTTCAAGAAGACCGACCGTCAACCTGAACTTCAAGCGTCGTCGCCGATTACCCGCACGACTTCTGTTGACTCTGAGCTGTCAATAACCTCTTTTGGATAAGCTTCACCCTATCCACATCCTGCTGAAACAAGTATGAACCAACTATCTGAACCTTGCCAACATCGAACCAATCGGCCGTGACTTACACTTCCGCCCCTACAAGGCTTCATAAGGCGACATCCGAATACCGAAATGGTAGCTATAAAACACTCCCTCAACAGGAGGCAACCATCCTCACCGCTACCCCTGAAATCCGAACACTGGCCCGAGGGTGAATGCGATACTGAGACTCACCTGAGTTTCTAACCGCAGTAATACTTCCGAGAAAATGAAACGATCGTAACACAGGCTCCACCGTTTGTCATAAGGTGAAAGTAGGAACCTCGTGCAGCCTTACAACCTTTCTGATATAACATCACGCATAACCCTCTGCCGAGTAAACGGTCTTGAATAAAAGACAAGATGGGCTGACCTCATCGGCCCGACTAATGGTCGAACGCATCCACGAACTCGTCTGACAGTTAACTAAACTTGGGCCTAACACCTCGTGACCTATCACAAAGGGACCACCCCACTGACCCCACCATCATACGGGCGCGGGTTGACCGCAATCGTCCAGAACCCGACCGCTATCGCGCCAAACACTTGCTCCCCGATCCGGAACAATCCCACAATCAAGTCATGAAAACCTAGTGGTCTTCTTAGCTCAACTACCCTCTTTCATTTCATACCACCCGGGACTTATCACACAGACATATCTCACATGTACTATGCACTCCGATAAAGGTTAACATAACAAAAATCTTTTACTCAAGATGGCCTCGCCTCTACGGTCTCCACGTATAAAACTCTAAGGCTCACACTTTCCTTATCCCCAATCTTACCCGGTTAACTACCCATGATTTCTAATCACAATTAACACAATGCTATGTGAACATAACATTTAAGGTATACTCATCTTATCATACGTACTAATCTCTAGAGGGTTAAGGATCTACCTGTATCTACAGCTTCACTCCCCTTTGTCGTTCTAATCAATCCTGCCCTACTGGGCGCATAGCTAAGGAAGGTGACGAACTAGCCACTGATCCTGAAGGTTGAGTCTCTCCATCCGCGCCACCTCTGGTCGGACAATTTCTCACAACATGGCCCTGCTGATCTGGCCCTCTTCTGCTGATTTTGGTTAACCCGTCGATCCTTACGTTTCTCGGCCTGTTGCGCATAAGCGTCTGCGAGTCATGCTCATGCCTGACTGAAGAGCTACTCTTGCACAACCCTCTCTTAGATAGTCATCAAGACCCGTGATAAATCGATACATAATATACTCTCTGGTTGCTAACTCCCTTAGTTAGTAACAAGGTCGTCTCTTCGCAATCTATACTTTCCGTTACTGGTCGTGGAACTGAAGGTTCAAATATCATGGCCGCAGTAGCAACTGCTGCCGCTGTGCTAGACTCTGCTGGGACTGGCGGCGTCGCAGAACTCCCCGAATGAAGCACCACCCCAGGTGATGATTGGGCCTGTGCCCGCGTAACCATCTGTGCTCTACTCGCAGCTTCCTCGACTGTCTTGCCCCTCTGGGCCCGGGTTGCCTTACGCGGAGGCATAACGGTAAGGGAAAGAAATACGTTAGAGGGGTCCAACTTATAACACAGCTCTAAGCACGATCTCAGAGTGAGAAGAATGGAAACCGATCCTAAATATCCTATAGCCTCCTGATTATTGGTGTGGTGCACAACACACCGATAATCAAGACTCTACTAGATACGGTCTGTAGACACTTTTCGAGGATTAACTGCTCTGATACCACTTTTGTCACGACCGAACCGGGCGTGGTCGTGCCTACCGGGCACCCAAGTAGACATACATCAGAGTAATCAGCGGAATATAAAACATGACATGAAATAATATGAAGTGTAAAACAGTTTATCTGAGAAAACTTGCCTTACGACATATATATATAACTTGAATCCGAACAGTTACATCCCTATTACAAACTCTGCCCACAACAGTACTACAGACCTCTAAGAATGATATGTCAACAATGGCAGTACAGGGCCCCGCCATACCCCTGAATGCAAGTACCTACAACGACAGGGGACTATACCACTGATAAGCCTCCGGAGAAACGGAGCTTCCCAAAACGCTGAACTATGATCCTAAGAGCGAGGATCAACACATGTGTATCCTTAACCCTCTAGAGATTGTATGTGTAATAAGATAAGTATATCTTAAGTGTTATGTTCAGATAACATTGTGTTAATTGTGGTTAGAAACCATGGTTAGTTAGAAAGGTAAGATTGGGGATAAGGGAAAGTGGGAGCCTTAGAATGTTATACGTGGAGACCTTAGAGGTAAGGCCATCTCGAGTAGAAGATTTATATTTTTTTTGTTTGACCCTTATCGGAGTGCCTAGTAAACGTAAGATATGTTTGTGTGATAAGTCCCTGAGTGGTATGAAGTGAAAGAGGGTAGTTGAGCTAAGAAGACCGCTAGGTTTTCGTGACTTGTTTGGGAGATTGTTCCGGATCGGGGAACAAGAGTTTGGCATGATAGCGGGTCGGGTTGAGGACCGATTGCGGGTCAACCCGCGGCCTGTTTGGTGGTGGGGTCAGATTGTGGTGGTCCCGCCAGGTGGTGGGGTCACGAGGGTGTTAGGCCCAAGTTTAGTTAACCAGCGTACGAGTTTGTGGGTGCATTCGACCAGTAGTCGGGCCGATGAGGTCAGCCCATCTTGTCTTTCAGTCAGGACCGTTTACTCGGCAGAGGGTTATGCGAGATGTTATATCAGGAATGTTGTAAGGTTTCACGAGGTGCCTACTTTCACCTTATGGCAGGCAGTGGAGCCCAGTTTGCGGCTGTTTCTTTTCTGGAGGTTTTACCAGGCAGGGTTAGGAACTCAGGTGAGTCTCAGTATCGCATTCGCCCTCGGGCCAGTGTTTGGTGTTCAGGGGTAGCTGTGAGGATTGTTGCCTCCTGTTGAGGGAGTGTTTTTATAACTACCATTTCAGTATTCGGATATCGCCTTACAAAGCCTTGTAGGGGCGGAAGTGCAAGTTGCCGGTCGATTGGTTCGATGTTGGCAAAGTTCAGATAGTTGGTTCATACTTGTTTCGGCAGGATGTGGATAGGGTGAAGCTTATCCAGAAGAGATTATTGGCAGCTCAGAGTCAACAGAAGTCGTGCGGATGATCGGCGACGACACTTAGAGTTCAGGTTGACGGTGGGTCTTCTTGAAGGTATCTCCCCGGAAAGGGTGTGGCGAGTTTTGGAAAATAGAGGAAACTTAGCCCGAGGTACTTTGGGCCCTTTCAGATCATTTGAAGAGTAGGCCAGGTCGCCTATAGGTTAGCATTGTCGTCCGATTTAGGAGGCAGCACGTCCGGTCTTTCGTGTTGTTATGTTCGGAAAAGTATCGGAGATCCATCCAAAGTGACCCCAGTTAATGATGACCAAGTTGGAGATAGTAACCCAGAGATTTGGAAAATGAAGAAGTAACAGAAATGTGGTAAGTTATGAGAAAGAGTTCGAGTGTACGAGAAGGGTACGACGAGTAAGGGAAGAAGCGAGCATGTGTTAAGAACATAAAAGTGATCATTTCGTTTGTAAAGAAAAGGTGCGAAGGGAGTATCTTTTAGCCCTTGGGTGGGAGCTTTTGTAGTGATGGAGGTGGTTCCTCGTGGACTTGGATTAAGTATTTGCGGTGTTTTACGTGGCGGTGTGGCATGATTGTTTTCGTAAGTATAGCAGTAAAGACGATACTGACGCATGTTTGTTTTGAGAATTAGAAGGAACATTCGGGACGAATGTTTCTAAGGAGGGGAGAATGTTATACCCTGTATTTCCAGAGTATGTACGTGAGGACGTACGTAGAAAAGTTTGAGCCTTAAAGTAGGCAATGGCCGAAAATTTTGTTCACAACTACCGAAAAGAATCATTTTTCGACGAAACGGCGTTTACACACTTGCGAAGGGAAAATTCCCGCTATGTCATTTATTATTTTGCGGATTTTTCCGAGACGAAATATTTTGGACCAACGAGGCGACACTTGTCACCCTCAAGTTGAGTGGATGAGCGCTTTTGGACGAATTGGAAGTCAAGGGTTGGTAGGATATTTGTGATATTTTTGTGTGGAAGTTGGATAAGGTACACATGGATGAATCCTCACCCTACACTTACCTACCACTTGGCTTGATCTTGGCCCTTGGTTGTCCTATAAATACCCCCCCTTAGTTGATGAACTTCTTCATCCTAAAATAGTTTCTAAGTCTTTAATGTTCTCCCCTCTCTTGAGCTCTGGCGAGAGCACCCTCCCCTTTGAGAAAGCCCTTGGCGAGTACACCCTCCTAGTGGCCTTGGCCGAGGGGTACCCCCCTACCTAGAGTTGTTTCCGTAAAATACACCCCCCTCTTGGTAGAAATACTCTCCAAGTATTGTTACTATTCCAAAATACCTTAGCCTAATACCTTGTAGTATTCCAAGGTAACCCCTATACTAAAAGCCCAGAAATACCATTATATTTCCCTTCAGTCACTAAACGAAACCCTAAGGAAAATTTTCACAGTTGGTTGAAGTATTAGGAAGAAGTTTCATAGAACTTCTAAGGGTTATTTGGAGCAGGTTGGAGCACCCGGAGTAGGAGCTAAACGTTGCTCAGGATCGACATTAAACTTGGATAATTTTGAGCTTACCGAGGTAAATAATCCTATCCTTCTATTGTAATTAGAAATTACATACTGTAGTTGTATAGAAATGAATATAAGATTCATAGAAGAGATTTGAACTGTAATAGAAGGATATTACAGAAAAGACTTGTACTGAAATCACATCAGAAGAGTATTAATGTAGAAGTTGATAGACCTATATAACCTTTATAGGTTGAATGATCTGCGAGTAGCATGTTCTACTTGGAAGGTGGACAAGGCCAGCCGGGTTATAACCGTGGAGCGTTTTGCTAATAGTCGATAATCGTCGCGAGGTATGTGATTCTTCCTATACTCTTGAGCATGATATTTTAAATATATATAGTACGGTGAGCGTCGTATGTTAAGCGAATAATAATTACGGCAATGTCTTTTGACTTAAGCCTGAATAATACTTACGGCAATGTCTTTTGACTTAAGCCTGAATAATAAGAACCTTGAAGTATTTCAAAAGAATTATGAATCATTTTTAAAAGAAGAGTAATACTTGGATTTTTAAACAGAAAGCTTAAGAGTTATACTAGCTTTATGGGAAGTTAGGTATAACGACTTAAGAGATAAAAGAATGGTTTATTAATTTTAGAAGTTAAGAGACTTGATCTTAAAAGATAAGAGACTTGACTTAAGTAGTTAATATGAGTTTTGTGTGAAACCTCATTCGTGAGTAATGAGTAATTGGTTTGTAAAAGGAATAATGTTTCTTGATTTCGAAATGAGAATAAGTATCGAACAAACCACAGGCGCTAATAAAGAAATGTATTGACTAATAAAGTATTATTAAAACCAGAGAAACCTCCATGCATAGAAGCTAAGATGAGACAAAATGATATTTCCTAGATCATGGCTGCTTAAATAAGATTGATTATGAACAAGAATAACCTACTCACCTATAAGGCATATGTATCTCAAATTGTTTTAAAGGAGAATTATATCATTAAGTGATTAAAACTATGAACTACTTAAACCTTTGAAAATGAGAAAGCGAGCATTTGAAATTAGGCAAACTTGAATGTTTGGAAAATAATGTTGTTACTTGATTTACTAAGGGAAGTGTTTTGGTTTACTTAAAAGGATAGTCACTCTATTTTTATACTACGGGTATTGTGTGACTTTTTGAAAGAAACGGACCTTTTAAAAGAGTTAATGTATGAAGTACTTTGGGGATAACACCCGAAATTGTTAACATAAAGTAGAAAGTTCCTTGTGTGAATAACTTGATTGTGTTGGTTTGTGATAGCCTTGTAAGACTTTCTTGTTGATTTGATAAGTAAACATGTTAGGATCTACGTGTGTTAGTATCGGTGATGTTTGTGTAAAGGGGTTTCCTTGTTGTGCTTATGTTGTTTAACGATAATTTGTTATGTTATTATATCACATACCCTTGACTTGTTATACCAGGGCTTGCCACCCTTGATGCGGGTCTATACGGCTATGCGGTCTGCGTGACTACGCGAGCTGCGGGAGTTCCAGGTTGATCATTCCGGTGTTTTATCCCGACGGGGATGCCTATGCGATGCTGTGACTATGCGGTCTATTGAGACTATGCGGTGCGGGAGTCGAGGAGAATGCAGGGGTTAGCTACCCCGACGCGAGAATACCTCATGCGGGTCTATGTGTGACTATGCGGACTGCGGAGTCGTGGTTAGGCATGCATAATGATACTATGGGCGATTGGCCTTGCCCGATCATTCGCGGCCTAGGAAAAACACATTCTGATTTACCTATTATTGCTCTTGTTTGTGATATGGCACTATGTGCAAATTGAACTAATTGTATTTGCAAATGGTTTTAAATACTTTGATTTCATTTAAAGTACTTTCTGCTTTCACATACTTGGTACTGTTATCGACCTCGCCCGAGTGCGTTCATGCCGCAGGTAGAGGTACTCCTACTGTTGATCCCCGTTCTTAGGATCACCGTTTCAGCGCTTGGGAAAGCTCCGTTTCTCCGGAGGCTTAGCATTTTGGTATGGTCCCCTGTCGTTGTAGGTATTTGCATTCAGGGGTATGGCGGGGCCCTGTCCCGCCATTGTTGTTATAAACTCTTAGAGGTCTGTAGTCCTGTTGTAAAGTTGGGATGTAACTGTTCATTTTGGGTATTTATATATATGCCGAAAGTCAAGTCTTCTCAGATAACTGTTTCATATTTCATATTATATCATGTCTTGTTGTATGTTCCGCTTCTTGTTGTATGTTCCGCTGATTACTCTGATTTTGTATCACTAGGGTGCCCGGGGTAAGACACCAGTCACGGGCCCGGGTTCGGGTCGTGACATGATTCTTCCTATCCTCTTGAGCATGATATTTTAAAAGAATATATTTAGTACGGTAGACGTACGTGTGTTAACTGAACGTAGTTTTACGGCAATGTCTTTTGACTTAAGCCTGAATAATAAGAATCTTGAAGTATTTCAAGAGAATTAAGAACCGTTTTTGAAAGAAGAGTAATACTTGGTTTTAAAAGCTTAAGAGTTATACTAGCTTTATGGGAAGTTAGGTACAACGACTTAAGAGAGATAAAAAGAATGGTTTATTGATTTTAGAAGTTAAGAGACTTAATCTTAAAAGATAAGAGACTTGACTTAATTGAATTGATATGAATTTTGTTAAAAAGTGTGAAACCTCATTCGTGAGTAATGAGTACTTGATTTTTAAAAAGGAATAATGTTTTACTGATTTCGGAAATCAAAATGAGTATCGAACGAACCACTGCAGCGTTAATAAAGGGAAATGTTTTGACTAATAAAGTATTATTAAAACCAGTAGAAACCTCCATCTGTATAGAAGCTAAGATGAGACAAAATGATAGTACATTTCCTAGATCATGGATGCTTTAATAAGATTGTTAAACGTTAAGCCCGTTGTACTGTTATTATATCACATACCCCCTTGACTTGTTATACCGAGGGCTTGCCACCCTTGATGCGGGTCTATACGGCCTATGCGGTCTGTGTGACTATGCGGAGCAGCGGTATGCTCGAGATTGATCATTCGGTGTATTATCCGATCGAGGAGTGCCTTATGCGATGCTGTGATTATGCGGTCTATGTGACTATGCGGACTGCGGGAGTCCAGGAGGGTACCGCGGGCTAGCTACCACCGATGCGAGGAATACCTCATGCGGGCCTATGTGTGGCTTTATGCGAGGCGGTATGCTCGAGATTAGACGCGCATTGATCGAGGCGAGTGGCGGCCGATCATGTGGTGCGGTCTAGAAAGACCTCGTGATACAGTTTATGACCTTGTTAGTACTGTCGCTGTTAGTAGTCGGCTATGCCTTCGCATTTACCGTCTGATTTTATTATGACACAGGTGGGACACGGTGTTCATGTATTCCTTGGTGCTTGTTATATCATGGATTGCCTGTGAGGAAGAATTCCAGGCATGATTGATATTGTGGGCATGAGACCCGTGGTTATATTTGAGTGATGACTTTAGGCGTGAGTCACGACTTGACATATCGCTTACATATTGTGTATCGTAAATTGTTTATCATATATGTCTTTTGTTTTTATATAGACTATTATGATTTCATTCTGATATTTTGATTTCACATACTTGGTACTGTTATCGACCTCGCTTGAGGCTGCGTTCATCTGCATGGTAGAGTACACCGATTGTTGATCCTCGCTCATAGGGTCACGATTCAGCGTTTGGAAGCTCCGTTTCTCGGAGGCTTATCTTGGGTATAGTCCTCGTCATGTAGGTACTTACATTCGAGGTATGGCGGGGCCTGTCCGCCATTGTTATTATCATTCTTAGAGGTATGTAAATCTGTTGTGGGCGAGTTGTAAATGGGATATAAGCGTTGGTTAAGTTTTTATATATATATATAGAAAGGCAACTTCTCTGTGAGATAAAGCGTGTCTCCTTTACATTGTTTCATGTTGTGTTTTATATTCAGTGATTACTCGATGTATGTCTACTAGGGTGCCCGGGGTAAGGCACCAGTCACGGGCCCGGGTTCGGGTCGTGACAAAAGTGGTATCAAATCAGTTGATCCTCGGAAAGTATCTACAGACCGTATCTAGTAGAGTCTTGATTATCGGTGTGTTGTGCACCACACCAATAATCAGGAGGCTATAGGATATTTAGGATTGGTTTCCATTCTTTTCACTCTGAGATCGTTCTTAGAGTTGTGTTATAAGTTGGACCCCTCTAACGTATTTCTTTCCACTGCTACACCTCGCGTAAGAAACCCGCCCGAAGGGCAAGCGTAGGAGGCTGCGAGTAGAGCCTGAGGAAGGGTTACTAGGGCAGGCCCAATCATCGCTGAGGTGGTGCTTGTTCGGGAGTTCTGCGGCGTCGCGGCCCAACAGAGTTTAGCACGGCGGCGATTCTCTGCGGCCATGACATTTACACCTTTAGTTACGACCCGATGCGAAAGAATAGACGCGAAAGAGGCGACTGCATTACTAGCTAGGAGTTAACAACGCAGAGTATATTATGTATCGATTTATCGCGGGTCTTGATGATTATCTAAGAGAGGTTGTGCAAGTAGCTCTTGATCGGGCATTGAGCATGGCACGTATGCGGGCTTGTCGCAGGCCGAGAAAGCGTATAGATCGACGGGTTAACGAAGATCAGCGAAGAGGCGAGCAGCATGGTCCTTTGGTAACTATCAGCGGACCGCCTCGGCCAGCCAATTAGATATGCACCTCCGCGGTGCGAGTGGTCCTCCGCGGGTTCGTGACATTCGGGGTATCACGAGGAGTTGGTGAGCTCGGGGCTTCGATTCACGGATACGTCGGTTCGGCCCGGCCGGTTGATTTTCCTCGGTATTCACATGTGAGCGTCGTCGGGAATGTCGTCTTTGTTGGTGCTTGTTTTACTGCGGCCGTCGAGGCCGTATGTCGAAAAGGTGTCCTAGTAGGAGGATGCAAGTAGGAGGACTCGACCTACGGTCGATTCGGATTCAGTGGCTCGGAGAGGAAGGGGTGTTAACCAGAGGAGGCCACCCCCACTTCGGTGTGGCCGTTGTGGTAAGTGTCATTGTGGGAAATGTCGTACTTCTTCGACAGTTTGTTATGCTTGTGGCCAGCAGGGCCATTTTGCGAGAAATTATCCGACCAGAGGTGGCGCGGATGTAGAGACTCGGCATTCAGGGCGGTGACGATTCATCACCTTCCTAGCTATCGCCCAGCGGCGGGATTGATTAGAACAACAAAGGGGTGAAGCGGTAGATCTGGTATATCCTTAACCCTCTAGAGATTAGTATGTGTGATAAGTCCCTGAGTGGTATGATATGAAAGAGGATAGTTGAGCTAAGAAGACCACTAGGTTTTCGTGACTCGAATGTGAGATTGTTCCGGATCGGGGAACAAGAGTTTTCGCGCGATAAGCGGGTCGGGTTGAGGGCCGATCGCGGGTCAACCGCGGCTTTGTAATATGGTGGGGTCGGTTCGGGGTGGTCGCGGTGGTGAGTCACGAGGTGTTTGGCCCAAGTTTAGTTAACCATCGTACGAGTTCGTGGATGCGTTCGACCAGTAGTCGGGCCGATGAGGTCAGCCCATCTTGTCTTCCAGTCAGGACCATTTACTCGGCAGAGGGTTATGCGAGATGTTATATATCAGGAAGGTTGTAGGGCTGCACGAGGTGCATAATTTCACCCTATGACAGGCAGTGGAGCCCAGGTTACGGCTATTTCTTGTTCTGGAAGTTTTACCAGGCAGGGTTAGGAACTTCGGGTGAGTCTCGATGTCGCGTTCGCCACCGGGCGGTGTTTGGATTTCAGGGGTAGTTGTAAGGATGGTTGCCTCATGTTGAGGGAGTGTTTTAATAGCTACCATTTCAGTAATCGAATGTCGCTTTATGACGCCTTGTAGGGGCGGAAGTGTAAGTTGTCGGTCGATTGGTTCGATGTTGGCAAAGTTCAGATAGTTGGTTCATACTTGTTCAGCAGGATGTGGATAGGGTGAAGCTTATCCAGAAGAGGTTATTGGCAGCTCAGAGTCAACAGAAGTTGTGCGGATAATCGGCGACGACGCTTGGAGTTCAGGTTGAAGGTGGGTCTTCTTGAAGGTACCACCCCGGAAAGGGGGTGACGAGTTTTGGAAAACAGAGGAAACTTAGCCCGAGTTACTTTGGGCCTTTGAGTTCATGTGAAGAATAGGCCAGGTTGCCTATATGTTAGCTTTGCCTTCCGACGTAGGAGGCAGTACGTCCGGTCTTCATGTTGTTATGTTCGGAAAAGTATCAGAGATCCATCCAGATTGTTCCCAGTAATGATAACCAAAGTTGGAGGTAGTAACCCAGAGATTTGGAAACTGAAGCAGTAACGGAAATATGGTAAGGTATGAGAAAGAGTTCGAGTGTACGAGAAGGGTACGATGAGTAAGGGAAGAAGTGAACATGTGTTAAGAGAATAGAAGTGATCGTTTCTTAAGGGAGTATCGTTTAGACTTTGGGTGGAAGCTTTTGTGATGTTAGAGGTGATTCCTCGTAGACTTGGATTAAGTATTGGAGCGTGTGTTATTTTGTGGCCATGTGTGGCATTGGCAACTTGTTTAAGTTAAGAGGAACTTTATCGTTATCCGTCTTGAGAAGGAACATTCGGGACGAATGTTTCTAAGGAGGGGAGAATGTTATACCCCGTATTTCCAGAGTATGTATGTGAGGGCGTACGTAGAAAAGTTTGAGCCTTAAATTAGGCAAGGGTCGAAAATTTTGTTCACAACCCCCGAAAAGAATTGTTTTTCGACGAAACGTTTTCCGGACTTTGCGAAGGAAAAATTACGGCTATGTCATTTATATTTTTTTGCGGATTTTTCCGAGAGATGAAATATTTTGGACCAACGAGAGGGCGACACTTGTCCCTCAAGTGGACGGCAAGCCATGGGAGTTCTTGGCACGTTTTTTGTGTTGATTTTTGGTCAAGGAGTTGGTAGGATATTTTGTAGATATTTTGTGTAGTAGATGAGCAAGTGGGACCCACAAACACTTATCCAAATCTTGACCCTCCACTTGCCCCCCACTTGTCTTGATCTTGGCCATTGGTTGGCCTATAAATACCCCCCCCCCCCCTTAGTTGAAGACTTCTTCATCCACAAAAATTTCTAAGTCTTGAAAACCCTTCCCCCCTTTGGAGAGGTTCTCGTCCAAGTCCTCCCCCTCCCCCTTTGTGAGGCCTTTCGGTAGAGTACCCCGCTCTTGAGTGTTGTCTCGTATAAATACCCACTGGTAGAAAAGTACTCTCCAAGTATTGTTATTATTCCAAAGATACCTCTATACGTAGAGCCCGGAAATACTACCTTATGTCCTTTTTGTCTCAAACGAAACCCTAAGGAAAAATCTTCATAGTTGGTTGAAGTGCTAGTAGAAGTTGTTTGGAAACTTCTAAGGGTTGTTTGGAGCGGGTTGGAGCGCCCAGAGTAGGAGCTAAACGATGCTCAGGATCGACATTTAAACTTGGATAATTTTGGGCTTATCGAGGTAAATACTCTTGTCCTTCTATTGTAATTGGAAATTACATACTGTAGTAGTATAGAAATGAATATAAGATTCATAGAAGGATATTACAGAAGAGAATTGAACTGTAATAGAAGGATATTACGGAAGAGAATTAAACTGAAATCACATCAGAAGAATATTAATGAAGAAGATTAAAATGTACTTACATAGGACTGTATTTGCAGTAGACTTGTGTAGTTTAACGGGTAGGGAAGTGCTGCCCGATTTTCCGTAGAATAGAGAAGCCTCTGCTTAGAATGTTCTACAGAGTAGTCTAGACGTTGATAGACGTGTATGGCCTTTATAGGTTGAAGGTTCTGCGAGTAACATGTTCTACTTGAAAGGTGGACAAGGCTAGCCGGGTTATAGCCGTGCAGCGTTTTGCTAATTGTCGATAATCGTCGCGAGGTATGTGATTCTTCCTATCCTCTTGAGCATGATATTTTTAAAAGAATATATATAGTACGGTAGACGTACGTGTGTTAACTGAACGTGGTTTCTTTGCGATGTCTTACGACTTGAGTCTAATAATAAAGAATCTTGAAGTATTTCAAAAGAATTAAGAACCGTTTTTGAAAGAAGAGTAATACTTGGTTTTAAAAGCTTAAGAGTTATACTAGCCTTATGGGAAGTTAGGTATAACGACTTAAGAGCGATAAAAGGAACGGTTTACTTAATTGTTTATAAACGCCTTGTATTGATTTCGGAAATGAGAATAAGTATCGAACAAACCACTGCAGCGCTAATAAGGGGAAATGTATCGACTAATTAAGTATTATTAAAACCAGTAGAAACCTCCATCTGCATAGAAGCTAAGATGAGACAAAATGATATTACATTTCCTAGATCATGGCTGCTTTAACAAAATTGTTATAAACAAGAACAACCTACTCACACATAAGGCATATGTTTCTCAAATTGTTTTAAAAGGAGAATTATATTATTAAGTGATTAAAACTATGAACTACGAAACCTTTCGAAAATGAGAAGCTTGAGCATTCGAAATTAGGCAAACTTGAACGTTTGGAAAATAATGTTGTTACTTAGGAAAGTGTTTTGGTTTACTTAAAAAGATAGTCACTCTATTTTTATACTACGGGTATTGTGTGACTTTTGTGAAAGAAACGGATCTTTTAAAGAGTTAATGTATGAAGTACTTTGGGGATAAAAACCCGAACTTGTTAACATAAAGTAGAAAGTACCTTGTGTGAATAACTTGATTGTGTTGGTTTGTGATAGCCTTGTAATACTTTCTTGTTGATTTGGTAAGTAAACATGTTAGGATGCTACGTGTGTGTTATACCCCGTATTTCCAGAGTATGTACGTGAGGGCGTACGTATACAATTTGAGCCTTAAAGTTGGCTAGTTTCGAAATTAGTACACAACACCCGAAAGGAGTCGTTTTTCGACGAAACGTTTCCACAGCTTTCGAAGGGAAAATTCCGGCTATGTCATTAATAATTTTTGCGGATTTTTCCGAGAGACGAAACATTTTGGACCAACGGGAGGGTGACATGTGTCACCCTCACATTGGAAGAGGTTGGACGGCAATTGGGCTAAGTCTTGCACGTTTTTGGTGTGAAATTTTGGTCAAGGGTTAGGTAGGATATTTTTGTGTAGATGGATAAGGTAGCACATGGCTAAATCTTGGCCTTACACTTGTTATGCACTTGTCTTCATCTTGGCCATTGGTTGGCCTTCACTTGACCTATAAATACCCCTCTAAGTGATGAACTTTCTTCATCCAAAAATCTTTTCTAAGTGTTAAAAATCCCTCCCCTTTAGTGTTGAGTTCGTCCAACTCTCCCCTCCTTTGAGAGTCTTGGCGAGGGCCTCACTCCCCTTTGTGGTGCCCTAGCCAGGGTACCCCTAGCCTTGTTGTCTCGTATAAATACCCCTTTTGTGGTATAGAAATACTCTCCTAGTAGTGTTATAATGTCCAAATACCTTGGCCCCAAATACCTTGTAGTATTCCCAAGTTACACTTGTACAAAAGCCAGAAAATACTATTATACTTCCTCGATCCACAAAAACGAAACCCTAAGTAAATCTTCACCCGTAGTTGAAGTTATAAGTAGAAGTCGGTTAGAACTTCTAAGGGTTGGTTGGAGCGGGTTAGGCGCACGGAGTAGGAGCTAAACCTTGCTCGGGATCGACATTTAAACTCGGATAATTTTGGGCTTATCGAGGTAAACACTCTTGACCTTATTGTAATTGGAAATTACATGTTGTAGGAATATATAGTTGAAGTATACTATATATAGAACTGAACATTATAATTGTGCGGCAATGTCTTGCGACTTAAGCTGAATTTAAAGAAGAGAACCGCGTAATTACATAGGGTGTATTCAGATGAACTTGTGTAGCATTCTTGTGTAGTAGAATTGTACACGTCCGGTTAGGCGTGTTAACCCCTGGTTGGCTTGGTAGCCGACCTCGATAGAGGAGGATATTTACGCTGCCATTTGCGGGGAGAGAGTCTTCGAATTTTACGTAGAATATTCTACGTCGAGTCTAAAAGATTAATAGGCGATTTGTGGCCTCTATAGGTTGTAGTACTACGTGTGGGTGATCCGCTTGGCGAGAGTGTAGCGGGTTTGAGGTACTTGGGCGTTTGGCTATTAGTCGATAATCGTCGCGGTATGTGAACCTCTTCCTATCTTTTCTAGCATGATATGTGTGTAACTATGTAGTACGGTAGACGTACATGTGCTAAATGTATTTGATTGGTTTGAGACATAAAGTGTTATAACGGCTTTATGGGAGGTTGGTTATAACAGCTTTATGTAGATAAGAAAATGCTTTGTGATTGTTAAAAGGTAAGCGATTTGACTTATAAGCGACTTGATGTGTGATAATAAAGCATTTGAAGTATTTCATTAAGAAACCGTTTTGAAAGAAGAGTAATACTTGGTTTTGAAAACATAAGAGTTATACTAGCTTTATGGGAAGTTAGGTATAACGTCTTAAGAGATTTGACTTGATATGGATGTTAGTGTGAAACCTCATTCGTGAGTAATGAGTACTTGATTTTTAAAAGGAATAATGTTTTACTGATTCGGAAATCAGAATAAGTATCGAACAAACCACTGCAGCGCTAATAAAGGAAAATGTAATGACTAACGAAGTATTATTAAAACCAGTAGAAACCTCCATCTGCATAGAAGCTAAGATGAGACAAAATGATATTACATTTTCTAGATCATGGCTGCTTAATAAGGTGATTATGATCAAGAATAACCTACTACTTTAGGGCATATGTTACTCAATTGTTTTAAAAGAGATTAAGACATTGAACTATGAAACTTTTCTAAAAAGAGACTTGCGTAATTGAAATTAGGCAAACTGGAACTTTAGGGTAAAGAAAGGCATTTTGTTGTCTTAAAATGGTTTAAAACATAACGTGTTATAACAGCCTTATGGGAAGTTGGTTATAACGACGTTATGAAAACAAAAGAAGGTTTTATCACTGGTTTTAAGGTGGTAACTTGACTTAAAAAAAGAGAAGTGTTTTGGTCTAAAAAGAAGGCATGGTGTTGCCTTAATTTGGTTTTAAAAAGGATAGTATGGAAGTTGTTTTAGTTTACTTAAAAGATATAAGTTACTCTATTTTTATACTACGGGTATCGGGTGACTTTTATAAAAGGAATAAATCTCTTTAAAAGGAATTTAACGTGCGTAGTACTTTAGGGGTAAAACCCGAACTTGGGCATAAAATGAAAGTACTTCGAGTTGTGTATAAACTTGCCTATGTTTGTTGTTATGAAACTTGCCTATGCTTGTTGTTGTGAAACTTGCCTATGCTTGTTGTGATAGCCTTTGTTGTGCAAGAATTGTGTTCTATACTACCGCGTCTCTCGATGGAGGGTCGGTTGACTTGTTGAAAACTTAATTGGACGTCTGCGTGATGGCGTAGAAATTCCGCAGTGCGTTCGCTTGATAGTGTTACTTTTGTTAAATCACTTTGGACATCTCGACACGATCGTAGCGCGGGTATGCTTCACGATTACCGCCTTGTTGCTTATTGTTTCCCTTTGGACATCGACACGATCGTAGCGCTGCGGGTATGCTTCCATTTGGAATCTTTGTCTTATTGTTTCCGCTTTGGACTCTTGACACGATCGTAGCGCGCGGGTATGCTTCCATTTGGAATGTTGTCTTATTTGTTCCCTTTGAACATCACGACGATCGTGCGCGCGGGTATGCTCCCATTTGGATTGCTATCTTGTTGTTATCATATCATAGGTATCGGCGGTGAGGAAGGTACTCATGGGCGGGATTGATGTTGTGGGCGTGAGACCACGAATTGATATAATCATATGTGTATGTCTTGTAGTTTGGTTATCATACATCTCCTGCTTTTATAGACTATTATGATTTGATTCTGATATTTCTGATTTCACATACTTGGTACTGTTATCGACCTCGCCCGGGGCTGCGTTCTGCCGCGGTAAGTCGTCATTTGTCGATCCCCTTTTAGGATCATCTTTCGTGTTGGGAAGCTCCGTTCCTTGAGGCTTATCTTTGGTATGTTACCACAGTGCGTAGGTTCTTGTACATTCGGGGTATGGCGGGGCCTGTCCGTCATAGTTGTTAATATAAACTCTTAAGTGCAGTCTTTGTGTGGGCGGGGTTTGTAAAAAGATAAGCGTTGGGTATTTGTGTATATATGATGAAGGCAAGCTGTTTTGGTTGCTGTTTATTTATTTTGTCTCTAAATTCATGTTCATATTTTTATTTCCGCTGATTTTCTCTGATGTTGTATCACTAGGGTGCCCGGGGTAAGGCACCAGTCACGGGCCCGGGTTCGGGTCGTGACAGTGTGTTAGTATCTTGTGATGTTGTGTAAAGGGGTTATTCTTGTTGTGCTTACGTTGTTAAACGTTAAGCCCGTTGTACTGTTATTATATCACATACCCCCTTGACTTGTTATACCGAGGGCTTGCCACCGCGATGCGGTCTATACGGCTATCGCGATGCAATGTGACTATGCGGAGCGATGGTATGCTCGAGTTGATCATTCCGGTGTATTATCCGTCACGAGTGTGCCTTATGCGATGCGTGTGACTATGCGGTCTATGTGACTATGCGGTGCGAGTCGAGGAGAATACCGCGGGCTAGCTACCCCGTCGAGAATACCTCATGCGGGCCTATGTGTGGCTTTATGCGAGCAACGGTATGCTCAGGATTAGACGCGTACATTGATCACGGCGAGTGGCGGCCGATCATGTAGTGCGGTCTAGAAAGACCTCGTGATACGATTTATGGCATTGTTGATGCGTAGGTATTAGTAGTCGGCTATGCCTTCGTACTTACCGTCACGGTTTTATTATGACACAGGTGGGACACGGTGTTCATGTGTATTCCTTGGTGCTTGTTATATCATATCTGGCGGTGAGGAAGGAATTCCACAGGCATGATTGATATTGTGGGCATGAGACCCATGGTTATATTTGAGTGATGACTTTAGGCGTGAGTCACGACTTGACATATTTGCTTACATATTGTGTATCGTAAATTGTTTATCATATATGTCTTTTGTTTTTATATAGACTATTATGATTTCATTTCTGATATTTTGATTTCACATACTTGGTACTGTTGTCCGACCTCCTTCGGCTGCGTTCATCTGCGGTAGAGGTACAATCCTCGCTCATAAGTCACGATTCGGCGTTTGGGAAGCTCGTTTCTCGGAGGCTTATCTTGGGTATAGTCCACGTCGTTGTAGGTACTTACATTCGAGGTATGGCGATGCTGTCGCCATTGTTGTTATCATTCTTAGAAGTGCATGTAATCTGTTGTGGCGAGTTGTAAATGGGATATAACTGTTGGATTTAAGTTTTTATATATATATATGCGAAAGGTAACCTCTGAGATAAAGCGTGTCTCCTTTACATTGTTTCATGTTGTGTTTTATATTCCGCTGATTACTCTGATGTATGTCTACTTGGGTGCCCGGGGTAAGGCACCAGTCACGGGCCCGGGTTCGGGTCGTGACAAGATATACGTCAGTCCCCAGCAACGGCGCCAAAAACTTGTTAGGAGATTTCCACACGCGCAAAACGCAAGTGTACGTATCGTCTCAAGTAATACAGTCTGTAAGATCGAATATCGTCCACAGAGACTGATTTCTAAATACCGAGCATCTATTTTGTGTTATCTATTTGGCGAACGAATATTGATTGGGGTTTTTATTTAACTACTGGAATGATTGCAAGAAATAAGTAAACTAATTAGGTTGTATTCAGATTATGAAGGAATTAGGGCTTCCAAAATCATCAACTATCCACTTTATTCAATCTTTAATGCGTTCTAGAATGATTTTTCTTCTATGTTAAGATAGCGGTTAACTAGACTGTCTTATATTCCGGTTAGGATATATAATCACTCAACCCCAGTGTAGAACCCTTATATATTTCTATGATAGAATTTACTACATAAGAGGATTAAGTACAGTAACCTATAAAGCTACAGAAGTATCGGGGTACTGTCGCCCACGATTTTAACCTATGTCTATTCAACTACAGCATATCCAAATCTCTCCTCTCGGTTGTTGATTTGAAATCATAAATGTTATGATATTTAGTGATCAATTAACTATCAAGCATTCACATCAATTATTGAATAGATCTTAACAACTGAAGAAGTAATCAAACTATTGCATCAAATCATGAATAAAGGTTCAAGTGAATCATAAGGAAAGCCCTAATTAAGTGTTTAGTTCCTAGTCATAGACATGCTACGAACTAACACAATATCCAACATAAAACGGAAATACAAACTAAAGATAGAAAATTACGAAGATTAAAGTCTTCAATTGTTGCTCCAAGTGTCTTGTGTTGTTCTTGTGTTCAAGAATGGACTCCCCTGCTCAAAACTGATCCCTAGGGCTTTAAATATGTATCAATTTCGTGCCCTAGGGACCCTATTTCCCTTGACCAATTCCAACTCGGAACAGAAAAAATTGCATGCGGCGCGGTCTGCAGTCGACAGCGGTACTAAACTCTTCTTTGCTCTCTGAATAAATGACACCGCGGTTACATGCAGATGCACCCGATCTTTGAAAGTCCTGCGGGTTTCTGCTGTTTTGGCACCGCGGTCCTGCCTCTGGACACCGCGCTGCTGCTGTGGTTTTTCCGAGTCATTGATTTTCGACCTTTTTCTGCCTCGGGGCCTCCTTTTATGCCCATTTTTCGCTCCTTTTTGTCATTTTGCCTTTTTGAACCGTTGTGACTCAAAAGAAAGGAAAACAACCCTAAAATTGTACTAGACGCAACGAAAATAGGTAAAATACTAATCGAAAATGACTCAAAATAGGTATATGAAATATGCCTAACACCCCCAGCTAAGTTCCAAGTGGTCCAAAACAAGGGTTCCTGACAGAGGTAATCATACTCCTACTAGTACTCTTGGTGTGACATAATAGATGATTGGCTCCCTCCCCATAGTTGACCTAGAAAGTGAAGGTCCCGAGGAGGATGAGTGTAACACCCCGTAAGTCCAGGACATGTATAATCCCAATGGACGCGAGAACACAAGACTTGAAAAGGGTACGAAAGGAACAATTGTTTTTCCGATGGAAAATCTTCCGAATGTCGGAAAGGAAAAATGTTTGTTGATGGAAATTAGATTCTCAAAATGCATTATTTGAGGAGTATAGAATTTATTAACATTGTGGAAATGTATTTTACGGATTTGGTCACGTAGGTCCCACCCGAGAAATTTTACGTTTTGTGGGGCCCACGAGGGTTACGAAATTCTATGGACAAATGGGAGTGCGACATGTGTCACCCCCCCCCCTACTTAGGCTTGTTCGAAATTGCCAAGGTCAAAATGGTCATTTGACCAAAGTATAGATGACCAAAGTCTTGCAAGCTAATAACTTGATTTATTTGACTACGTCAAAGAGCCCACTTGGCTTGATCTTTTAATGAAACTCATCCAAGCCACACATATGGTTTAATCTAGACCGTCCATTGTGTTATATATCCTACACTAGTTGCAAGACAAGTTCCATACTTAGAAAAAATTTCAAGAAACTTGTGCTAGCTTTAGAGATGCTCTCGGCTTAGTGCATTTTCCCACACAAAAAAATTTAGTTTGTGGTTCATTATTCACAATACTTTAACCCAAGGTCCCTAGGGGTATTGTAAGGATATCTCAATAGAAAGATCCCGGAAAAATGACGTTTTTACGTTAGTCGCAAGGCGAAAACCTAAGGTGTTCTTCAACTTTGAAGATGGAACTTGAAGAGGAGTTCTTCATGAGCTTCTAAGAAGTGCTTGGAGCGGATTGGAACATAAGAAGAGGAGCTAAAAGTTGCTAAGGATCGACTTTTACGCTTGAACATTATTAGGGTCTTATTGAGGTAAAATCTTCACCTTCTTAATGTAATTGAAGATTACATGTTATAGTAGTTAAGAAATGAGCATGTGGTATATATATTGAAGTTTGAAAAGATTTGGATCATGTCGACATGTTAAAACCGAAAAATGGACAAGTTAGCCATTAATGTTGTAATCAATTTGGTCGATAGTTACAATCGTCGCATGTTAAGGAAGAAAGGATTTATAGTTGTTGTAATTGTTATTATGTATATAACATATTGGAATAACAACTTGGTTTGAAAAAAGAATTGAAAGAAAATTGATAATTGTTGTGACATTGTGGCCGAATAGGGCTTGGAATTATTGGACATTTTTATATTGATTGTGGGGCAGAATTTTACACGTCCTATTAGGCGTGTAATCCCCTTTGTATTTGCTGAATTGTTGGGCCTTAAATGTGGCATTTGGTTATTGATTTTCGGGCCTTGAAAAAGGTGGAAAAGTATGTAGAAACAAAGGAAGTGCTGCCCGATTTTCCGTAGAATAAGAGACTTAGCACATAGTATGATTCTACGTTAATAAGTGAGGAGTTGATAGACATGTTATGATTAATATAGGTTGAAGTACTACGAGTAGCGTATTCTACTTAAAGGATGGAATAGCTATCAAGGTTGAAGTACTTTGAAGCATTTTGCTACTTGTCGTTAATCGTCGCGAGGTATGTGAACCTCTTCCTCCTTTTGGCATGATTCTATGTATGAAATATACATGTGGTGTTATTTCATGATTCCTTCTACTCTTAGAAGTTAAGAGGTATGTATGTTGATTTACTCTGTGTGAAAGTTATGTCTAAGTTATCCTAAGTTCTTACCAAGTATTATGGGGTATGTTGGTAAGAGTCGTTAGGAAGTATTTGGAGTCGAGTTGACTTTGCAAATTTACTGCACGAATAAGAATAAGTATCGAACAAGTCATTGCAGCGTTAATAAAAGAAAATGTATCGACAATCAATTATATTAAAATGAGTAGAATTCTCCATCTGCATAGAAACTAAGATAAGACAAAATTGTATTACATTTTCTAGATCATGGTTGCTTTAATAAGATCGTTATAAACGAGTATAACCTATTCACAACACATAAAAGTATATGTTACTTAATATTAAAGAGTTTACGTTATGAAGTTTTAAGACCATGAACCTTGAATTCTTAAAAGGTTAAGAGACTTTATTTTTAAAGTTAAGAGACTTTATTTTTAAAGTTAAGAGACTTGAAATTCTAAGTTAAATGTCACGACCCGAACCCGGGCCCGTGACTGGTGCCTTACCCGGGCATCTAAGTAGACATACATCAGAGTAACCAGCGGAATATAAAAACAAGACATGAAACAATTATGAAATGAGAACAGTTTATCCAAGAAAAGATTGTCTTTCGGCATGTATATATACATAAAGAGTGAACAGTTACAACCCAACTTTACAATTGAACTACAGACCTCTAGGAATGTAAACAACTATGGCGGGACAGGGCCCCGCCATACCCTGAATGTACATAAATCTACAATGACAGGGAGATCATACCCAAAAGATAAGCCTCCGGAGAAACGGGGCTTTCCCAGCAGCGGTGATCCTAGGAGCGGGGATCAACAACGGAGTACCTCTACTGCGGCATGAGCGCGGCCCGAAGGAGTCGATCTGTGAGTACCAAGTATGTGAAGCGTAAAGTACTTAAATGAAGTCATATCATTTTAAAACCAATTTTACAAATATATGCGAAACAACCAATGTAACCGCATAGTGCCACGGATAACCAAGAGCAAAATAGATATAACATAAGCGGTCTTTTCTAGGCCGCTAATGATCGAAGCAAGGCCATTCGCCCATAGTATCATTATGCATGCCTAATCCTGGAACTCCGCGATCCGCATAGGCCACATAGGCGCGTGAGGTATTCGCCGCGTCGGGGTAGCTAACCCGCGGCATCCTGGACCCCGAAGTCGCGTAGTCCTATGGACGCGTGAGGTATCCTCGCATCGTAACACACCGGGTGATCAATCCTGGAACTCCCGCAGCTCCGCATAGGTCACATGAACCCGCATGAGGTATTCCTCGCATCGAGGGTGGCAAGTCCTCGGCATAATAACAAGTCAGGGGGGTATGTGATATAATAGCAGTCCAACGGGCTTATCGTTTAACAACGTAAGCACAACAAGAATAACCCCCTTACACAAACATCACAAGACACTAACACATGTAGCATCATATCATGTTTACTTATCAAACCATCTTACTAAACTTTCCAGAGATCAATACAAAACTTTTATAAACAAATAAGTAAACTGTTCCTTTTATCTTTCTTAAGTCGTTATACCTAACTTCCCATAAAGCTAGTATAACTCTTTAAGCTTTTAAAACCAAGTATTACTTTTCTTTCAAAAATGATTCATAACTCTTTTGAAATATTTCCAAGATTCTTATCATTTAAAACTCAAGTCAAAAGACATCAAAGTAAAACCAAGTTTAGTTAACACATGTACGTCTACCGTACTATATATATTTCAAAAGTATCATGCTCAAGAGGATAGGAATAATCACATACCTCCTCGGCTCAATCCACCTGCCAAGTCGAATATGTCGCGCGCAGAGTATCAACCTATAATAGTCAAATACGTCTATCAACGTCTAGATTACTCTGTAGAATATTCTAAGCAGAAGGTTCTTAATTCTATGGAAAATTGGGCGTTTCCCTGCGTCAAACTACCCAAGTCTCGTAAATACGTCCATGTAAATACTGATTCAATTCTCTTCTTTTATACCATCCTTCTATAAATCTTATACTCCTTTATATACTACTACAGTATGTAATCTCTAATTACAATAGAAGGACAAAGATATTTACCTCGGTAAGCCCAAAATTATCCAAGATTAAATGTCGATCCTGAACAACGTTTAGCTCCTAATTTGCACGCTCCGATAGCTCCAAGAAACCCTTAGAAGTTTCTAAACAACTTCTACTTAATACTTCAACCAACTATGAAGATTTTCCTAGGGTTTCGTTTTGTGACTAATGGATATAAAGTAATATTTCCGGGCTTTTAGTATAGAGGTAACTTGGGAATACTACAAGGGATTTAGGCTAAGGTATTTTGGAATAGTAACAATACTTGAAGACAATTTCTATCAAGGGGGGGGGGGGGGAGTTGTTTCGGACGAGAGCTAGGGAAAGGGGGGGGGGGGGATTTTTGGAGACTAGGAAATTGTTTTTGTGGATGAAGAAGTCTTGCACTTAAGGGGGGTATTTATAGAACCCTCAATGGCCAAGATTAAAACAAATGGAGGGTGAAGATTGGGTTGCTTGTGTGAGTAGAGTCTTCCACCAAGTGTCCACCACAATATTGGGACATATGTCCACCACAAAAATGAGCCATGTGGCTATCCACTTGCTCCACAAAAAACGTCCAAACCTACTCCCACTATCCCAAAAAAATATCTTGCAAGACTTGACTTATTGACTTGGCCACTAGCCCACAATTTTCGTCCAACCAAAGCCACCTAAGGGTGACACATGTCGCCCTCCTATTGGTCCAAAATATTTCGTCTCTCGGAAAAATCCGTAATAGGTTAAAATATTAAAAGCGTAAAATTTCCTTCACAAGGTTCGGAATCTTTTCCGTTGGAAGTTCACAATTTCATCCTTAACCTTATTAGGGCTTATACAATTGTATGTACGTCCTCAAATACATACTCTGGAAATACGGTGTCACGACCCGAACCCGGGCCCGTGACTGGTGCCTTACCCGGGCACCCAAGTAGACATACATCAGAGTAACCAGCGGAATATAAAACAAGACATGAACTATATGAAGTGAGAAATAGTTTATCTGAGAAAAGTTGTCTTTCGGCATATATATATATATATAAAAACTTGAACAGTTACATCCCTTTTACAAACCACACTTGTGATTACTCTGGACCTCTAGAATGTAACAACAATAATGGCGGGACAGGGGCCATACCCACGAATGTACAAGAACCTACAACTCAGGGAAACATACCAAAAGATAAGCCTCCGGAGAAACGGAGCTTCCCAATACGCTGAACTGTGATCCTATGAGCGAGGATCAACAACCGATGTACCTTTGTTATACCCCGTATTTCCAGAGTATGTACGTGAGGGCATACGTATAAAAGTTTAAGCCTTAAGTAGGCAAATGGACGAAATTTGTGCACAACTAGCGAAAAGAGTTGCTTTCCGACGAAACGTTTTTAGGACCTTGAGAAGGGAAAATTACGGTTGCGACATTTATAATTTTTACAGATTTTTCCGAGAGACGAAATATTTTGGACCAACGAGAGGGCGACATGTGTCACCCTCAAGTTGGCGGAATTGGTGGACGATTTTCTTGGCACGTTTTTGTCATTTTTGTTGCCTAAAACATTTGGTCAATGTTTTGTAGATATTTTGTGTGGTAGATGGATAAGGTGGGACCCACACACACTTGTCCAAATCTTCACCCTCCACTTGCCTTAATCTTAGCCATTTAAAGTCCTATAAATACCCCCCTTGAGTTGAAGACTTCTTCATCCACTCCACATTTTCTAAGTCTTGAAAATCTCTCTCCCCCTTAGTGTAGCTCTCGTCCAAGAGCTCCCCCTCCCCCTTGAGAAGGCCTCGGCCGAAAGTACCACTCTTGAGTTGTTCTCGTGAAATACCCTCCCTTGGTAGAAAAGTATTCTCCAGTATTGTTACTATTCCAAAATACCTTGGCCCAAATACCTTGTAGTATTCCAAGGTTACCACATACTAAAAGCCGGAAATACTATTATACTTCCCTTGATACAAGCGAAACCACAAGGGAAAATCTTCATAATTGGTTGAAGTATTAAGAAGAAGTTGCGTAGAACTTCTAAGGGTTGTTTGGAGCGGGTTGGGCGCCAGTAGGAGCAAGCGTTGCTCGGGATCGACATTAAATCTTGGATAATTTTGGGCTTATCGAGGTAAATACTCTTGTCCTTCTATTGTAATTGAAAATTACATACTGTAGTAGTATAGAAATGAGTATAAGATATATAGAAGGATGGTATAAGAGAAGATAATTGAATTGAAATCACATCAGAAGAATATTAAAGAAGAATATTGAACTGTACTTAGAATTTGTATTCTGATGAGACTTGTGTAGTTTAACGGTAGGGAAGTCTTTGCTCGATTTTCCGTAGAATAGAGAACCCTCTGCTTAGAATATTCTACAGAGTAGTCTAGACGTTGATAGACGTATATGGCCTTTATAGGTTGAAAGTTCTGCGAGTAGCATGTTCTACTTGAAAGGTGGACAAGGCTAGTCGGGTTATAGCGGTGGAGCGTTTTGCTATTTGTCGATAATCGTCGCGAGGTATGTGATTCTTCCTATCCTCTTGAGCATGATATTTTAAAAGAATATATATAGTACGGTGAGCGTCGTGTGTTAGCGAGCGTGGTTTCTTTGCAATGTCTTCTGACTTGAGTCTAAATAATAAGAATCTTGAAGTATTTCAAAAGAATTAGGAATCGTTTTTGAAAGAAGAGTAATACTTGGTTTTAAAAGCTTGAGAGTTATACTAGCTTTATGGGAAGTTAGGTATAACGACTTAAGAGAGATAAAAGGAACGGTTTACTTAATTGTTTATGAACGCCTTATATTGATTTCGGAAATGAGAATAAGTATCGAACAAACCACTGCAGCGCTAATAAAGGGAAATGTATTGACTAATTAAGTATTATTAAAACCAGTAGAAACCTCCATCTGCATAGAAGCTAAGATGAGACAAAATGATATTACATTTCCTAGATCATGGTTGCTTTAATAAGATTGTTATGAACAAGAATAACCTACTCACACATAAGGCGTATGTTTCTCAAATTGTTTTAAAAAGAATTATATTATTAAGTGATTAAGACTATGAACTACGAAACCTTTCGAAAATAAGAGACTTGAGTATTTGAACTTAGGCAAACTTGAACTTTTGGAAAAGAAGGTTGTTACTTGTCTTTAAAAAGGGAAATTGTTTTGGTTTACTTAAAAAGATAGTCACTCTATTTTTAATACTACGGGTATCGTGTGACTCTTGTGAAAGAAACATGATCTTTTTAAAGAGATAATGTATGAAGTACTTTGGGGATAAAAACCCAAACTTGTTGGCATAAAATAGAAAGTACCTTGTGTGAATAACTTGACTATGTTGGTTTGTGATAGCCTTGTAATACTTTCTTGTTGATTTGATAAGTAAACATGTTAGGATGCTACGTGTGTTAGTGTCTTATGATGGTTGTGTAAAGTGGTTTCCCTTATTGTGCTTATGTTGTTTAACGATAAGCCGTTGTGCTAGTATTATATCACTCACCTCTTGACATGATATATCGGGGGTTAAGCTGCCCCCCGATGCGAGGTACACCTTAGGCAGTCTGTGTGACTATGATTCGAGAATACCTCATGCGGTCCAGGGGGCCTATGCGGAGCTACGAGAGTTCCAGGTTAGTGTGCGGTCTATGTGGCCATGCGGTCTATGTGGCCATGCGGACTACGAGTCGGGGCGATGCAGGAGTAGCTACCCTCGGCGAGGAATACCTCATGCGAGCCTATGTGTGTGGCCTATCGGAGGCTGGGAAGTTCGAGATTAGGCGTGCACATTGATACTTCGGCGAGTGGCGGCTCGATCATGTGGCGGTCTAGAAAGGCCTCGTGATACGATTTATGGCATTATTAGTGCGTGGGTTTTAGTAGTCGGCTATGCCTTCGTGCTTACCATGCGGTTTTATTATGACACAGGTGGGACACGGTGTTCATGTGTATTCCTTGGTGCTTTTATATCATAGGCTGGCGGTGAGGAAGGAATTCCACGGCGCATGATTGATATTGTGGGCATGAGACCCATGGTTATATTTGAGTGATGACTTTAAGGCGTGAGTCACGACTTGACATATTTTACATATTGTGTATCTTAAATTGGTTATCATATATGTCTTACATTTATATAGACTATTATGATTTCATTTCTGATATTTTGATTTCACATACTTGGTACTTGTTATGCGACCTCCTTGAGGCTGCGTTCATGCCGCATGTAGAGGTACACGGTGTTGATCCTCGCTCATAGGATCCGCGATTCGGCGTTGGGAATCCCTTTTCTCGGAGGCTTATCGGTGGTATAGTCCCATGTCGTTGTAGGTACTTACATTCGAGGGTATGGCGGCCCCTGTCCGTCATTATGGTTATAACATTTTTAAGTGCAGTAATCTTTGTTGTGGCGAGTTTGTAAAAAGGGATGTAACTGTTCGGATTCAAGTTTATATATATATATATGCCGAAAGGCAACTTTTCTCAGATAAACTGTTTCTCACTTCATATTATTTCATGTCTTGTTTTATATTCCGCTGATTACTCTGATGTATGTCTACTTGGGTGCCCGGGTAAGGCACGATCCGCGAGGTTCAGTCGTGACAAAAGTGGTATCGAAGCGATTAATCTTGGAAAGTGTCTCTGAGACCGTATCTAGTAGAGTCTTGATTATCGGTGTGTTGTGCACCACACCAATAATCAGGAGGCTGCAGGATATTTAGGATTGGTTTCCATTCTTCTCACTCTGAGATCGTGCCTTAGAGTTGTGTTACAAGTCGGACCCCTCTAACGTATTCCTTTCCCTTACCAGTTATGCCTCTGCGCAAGGCAACCCGGGCCCAGAAGGCGGCGAGGAAGGCTGCGAGTAAACACAGAGGTTACGAGGCACAGCCCAATCATCACACGAGTGGTGCTTCATTCGGGGATTACGCTCGTCACGGCCCAGTGAGTTTAGCCCGGCGGCGGTTCCTCTGCGACCATGATATTTGAACCTTGATTCGCGACGATGGCGAAAGTATAGATTGCAAAGAGACGACCCTGTTACTAGCTAGGGATGTAGCAACCAGAGAGTATATTATGTACCGATTTATCACGGGTCTTGATGACTATCTAAGAGAGGGTTGTGCAAGAATAGCTCTTCAGTCAGGCATGAGCATGGCCTGCGTACGGGCTTATGCGCGGCCGAAAGCGTAGGATCGGCGGGTTAACCAAGATCAGCGAGAAGAGAGGCGAATCGGCGAGGTCCTTTGGTAACTTTCGAGGCGAACCGCCTCAACAATGATGGATATGCATCTCCGCCCGATCGAGTGGTCCTCCGAGGTTCGGGACATTCGGGGTATCTGGAGTTGGTGAGCTCGGGGCTTACGGTTCACGGCTATCGTAGGCTCACAGCGATCGGGTTGATTTTCCTCAGTGTTCACAGTGTGGCAGGCGTCATCCCGGGGAATGTCGTCTTTTTGTTGGTGCTTGTTTTACCTGCGGCCGTCAGGTCCTTGTGTCGAAAGGATGTCCTAGTAGGAGGGATGTAAGTAGGAGGACTCAGCCTACGGATCGATTCGGATTGATGGTTCGGAGAGGAAGGGGTGTTAGCGGAGAGGCCACCCCACCCGGTGTGGCGTTGTGGTAAGTGTCATTGTGGGAGTGTCATACTTCCCGACGACTTGTTATGCTTGCGGCCAGCGGGCCATTTGCGAGAAATTGTCCGGCGGAGGTGGCGCGGATGTAGAGACTCGACGCCGAGGATCGGTGGCTAGTTCATCACCTTCCTATGCGCCCAATAGAGGCGGGATGGATTAGAGCGACAAAGGGAGTGAAGCGGTAGAATCTGGTATATCCTTAACCCTCAGAGATTAGTATGTGTGATAAGATGAGTATATCTTAAGTGTTATGTTGGATAGCATTGTGTTAATTGTGATTAGAAATCATGGTTAGTTAAAAGGGTAAGATTGGGGATAGGGAAAGTGTGAGCTTTAGAATATTATACGTGGAGACCTTAGGCGAGGCCATCTTGAGTAAAGATTTATTTTTATGTTTGACCTTATCGGAGTGCATAGTACACGTGAGATATCTTTGGTGTGATAAGTCCCGAGTGGTATGAAATGAAAGAGGTTAGTTGAGCTAAGAAGGCCGCTAGGTTTTCGTGACTTCGATGGTGAGATTGTTCGGATCGGGGAACAAGAGTTTCTTGCGATAGCGGGTCGGATTCTTGGACGATCGCGGGTCAACCGCGACTTTGTAATGTGGCGGGGTCAGTTCGAGGTGGTCCCGCCAGGTGGTAGGGTCACAAGGGCGCTAGTACCAAGTTTAGTTAACCATCGTACGAGTTCGTGGATGCGTTCGACCAGTAGTCGGGCCGATGGGGTCAGCCCATCTTGTCTTTCAGTCAGGACCGTTTACTCGGCAGAGGGTTATGCGAGATGTTATATATCGGGAAGGTTGTAAGGCTGCACGAGGTGTCTACTTTCACCTTATGACAGGCAGTGGAGCCCAGGTTACGACTATTTCTTTTTCTGGAAGTTTTACTAGGCAGGGTTAGGAACTCAGGTGAGTCTCAGTATCGCATTCACCCTCGGGCCAGTGTTTGGATTTCAGGGGTAGCTGTGAGGATTGTTGCCTCCTGTTGAGGGAGTGTTTTATAGCTACCATTTCAGTATTCGGATGTCTCCTTATGAAGCCTTGTATGGGCGGAAGTATAGTATGTCGGTCGACTGGTTCGATGTTGGCAAGGTTCAGATAGTTGGTACATACTTGTTTCAGCAGGATGTGGATAGGGTAAAGCTTATCCAGAAGAGGTTATTGACAGCTCAGAGTCAATAAGAGTTGTGCGGATAATCGGCGTCGACACTTGGAGTTCAGGTTGACGGTGGGTTTTCTTGAAGGTACCACCCCGGAAGGGCGTGACGAGATTTGGAAAGCAGGGGAAACTTAGCCCCAGGTACTTTGAGCGTTTTCAAGATCATTTGGAAAATAGGCCAGGTTGCCTATAAGTTAGCATTGTCGTCCGACGTAGAAGGCAGTACGTCCGGTCTTTCGTGTTGCTATGATCAGAAAAATATCGGAGATCCATCCAGAGTGTTCCCAGTTAATGATGACCAAGTTGGAGATAGTAACCCCGAGATTTTGGAAACTGAAGTAATAACGGAAAGGTGGTACGTATAGTAGAAAGAGTTCGAGTGTACGAGGAGGGTACGACGAGTAAGGGGAGAAGTGAACATGTGTTAAGAGAATAGAAGTAATCGTTTCTTAAGGGAAGTAAAAGTGCGAAGGGAGTATCTTTTAAACTTTGGGTGGGAGATTGTTATACCCCGTATTTCCAGAGTATGTACGTAAGGGAATACGTACAAAAAAGTTTGGCTTTAAAGTTAGCCTTGGACGTTTTTTTGTACACAACTCGCTTAAAGAATCGTTTTCCGACGAAACGTTTCCACAGCTTTCGTAGGGAAAATTCCGGCTATGCCATTACTAATTTTTGCGGATTTTTAGAGGCGAAACATTTTGGACCAACGGGAGGCAACACTTGGCACCCTCCCATTGGTGGACTTAGATCGTCCATGGACGAAATTGGAGAAACCAAGGCACGTTTTTGTGCCTTGTGCACAAATCGAGGTTGGTAGGATATTTGTGTTTAGTTAATCCTCACCTACACTTGCCTTGCACTTGTCTTCATCTTGGCCATTGGTTGGCCAGGCTTGAGCTATAAATACCCCTTAGAGATGAAGAGTTATTCATTCACAAAGTTATCTTCCAAGTCTAAAAATCCTCTCCTCTCCCTTAAGCTTTCGTCAACACCTCTTCCCCCTTGTGTAGTGTGGTAGAGCTACCCCCAGCCTAGCCGAAATCTACCCTCCCTTGGTAGAAAAGTTGTCTTCTAGTATCGTTATAATGCCCAAAATACCTAGCCCAAATCCCTTAGTCCTTAGTAGAAGTTGTGAAGAACTTCTAAGGTTTCTTAGACTCTGGGCGTACAACTTAGGAGCTAAACCTTGCTCAGGCGCGACTTTATCTAGGATATTATTGGGCTTACCGAGGTAACTAATCCTAACCCTCTTTTGAATTAGAGAATACTTACTGTTGTAGTATTAGAATAAGTATTAGATACTTAGAAGAATATCACAGAATAGAATTGAACTGTTTTCACAGTAGACTTACATAGCTCACCGGGTAGGGTTGTGCTGCCCGACTTTCCGTAGAATTATGAACCCCCTGTTTAGAATGACCCTCAGAATAGTCTTTGATAGATATTTGTGACTATTATAGGCTGACTCTCTGCGCGCGACATATTCAACTTGGCAGGTGGTTTTCGCTGAGAAGGTATGTGATTCTTCCTAAAGCATGATATTTTACAATATATAGTACGGTAGGCGTACATGTGTTAACTGAATAATAACTACGGCAATGTCTTTGACTTAAGCCTGAATAATACTTACGGCAATGCCTCACGGCTTAAGCCTGAATAACAAAGAACTGAAAACATTTCAAAAGAATACTGAATCATTTTTATGAAGATAAATATTTGGTTTTAAAACAAAAGCGTAAGAGTTATCGGCTTTATGGGAAGTTAGGTATAACAACTTAAGAAGATAAAAGGAATTGTTTACTTGTTTTGTTTATAAAAGCCTTGTATTGATTTACATTAAGTGTAGTAAGATTGTTTGATAAGTAGACATGTTATGATGCTACTGTGTTAGTGTCTTGTAATCTTTGTGTAAAGGGTCATTCTTGCTGCTTACGTTGCTAACCGGTAAGTCCATTGTCTTGTTATTGTATCACCTACCCCCATCGTTATACGAGGGCTTGCCCTGATGCGGTCTATACGGCTATGCGGTCTGTGAGACTATGCGGAGCAGCGGTATGCTCGAGATTGATCATTAGGGCTTTAGCACGATGCGAGGACTCCTATGCGGTCTGTTGAGACTATGCGGTCTTTTTGAGGCTATGCGAGTGCGGGAGCCTAGGCGGATGTCGGGGTTGGCTGCCCCGATGCGAAAATATCTCATGCGGGTGCAGTGTGGGACTATGCGGTGCGGAAGTCGAGGACTAGGCACGCGAGAATGATACTATGGGCGATTGGCCTTGCTTGATCATTCGCGGCCTAGAATAGACACATTCTGATTTTCCTATTCTGTTGTTGTTTGTGATGTGGCACTATGTGCAATTGAGGCGATTGTATTTGTGAAAAGGTTTTAAATACTTTGATTTCATTTTAAGTACTTTATAGTTTCACATACTTGGTACTGTTATCGACCTCCTTGGGGCTGCGTTCATCCGCATGGTAAGCGGCAGTGCTAGATCCACATCCTTAGGATCTTTGCGTTGGTGTCGAGCTCCATCTTCTAGGAGGCTCTACTTTTGGGTATGATCTCCTGTATTGTAGATAGTTTTGTGCTGATCGGGGTATGGCGGCCCTGTCCGCCATAGTTGTTTACTTCCTTAAGTGCGTAGTACTATTATGCAGTTGGGATGTAGCGCAAAACTTGAGTTATTTATATTATGCGAAAGGCAAGCTTTTCATCGAGATAAAGCGTATGTCTTATTTTATAAAGCTGTTTCTGTCTTGTTTTATATTCCTGGTTACTCGATGTATGAATACTTGGGTGCCGGTAAGGCACGATCCACGCCGGGCAGGTCGTGACAAAAGTGGTATCAGAGCAGTTAATCCTCGGAATGTGTCTACAGACCATATCTAGTAGAGTCGATTATCGGTGTGTTGTGCACACCAATAATCGGGAGGCTATAGGATATTTAGGATTAGTTTCCATTCTTCTCATTACGAGATCGTGCTATAGAGTGTTATAGGTTGGACCCCTCTAACGTATTCCTTTCTATATGATTATGCCTCACGTAAGGCAACCGGGCCCAGAAGGCAAAGCGTAGGAGGCGCTAGCGAGACACCCAGAGTTACGAGGGCTCGTGCCCGATCTATACGAGACGGCGAGTTCTATGGCGCCGGCCCAGGCGAGACCACAGTACCCGCCTCATCCCGCGGCTGGGCGGAGGTTAGGGTACAAGGAGATGGCCCGACTATTGGCTAAAGTTGTGGCCCGACACGAGAGAGGCTGGATGCGGCAGTTCAGCTCAGCTCGATCGCACCGTAGTGCACGAGGCGAGATAGTTTGAGGCTACGAGATTTCTTGAGTTGTAGCCCGCGAGTTTTCTGGTCGAGGCGAGATGATCCGCGAGAGTTCATCCGTCACCGCAGAGGATTATGCGGGTGATCGGGGCTTGAGGCGAGGTCGTGATATTCGGTTCGCATCGGATGATTGATACCGCAGTCGATTGGTTTGATTTAAGGGAGCTTTCCCGGGGAGAGCATGCAAATACAGCAGTATGGGATGATTTTTCAGATGCTTTTCTAACACACTTCTTGCCTCCGCGGATGAGGAGGGCACAGTGATAGATTCTTGTTCTTGAGGCGGGGAGGGCCTTGGTGAGGAGTACAATGTCGAGTTTGATTCTTTGGCTCGATATGTCCACTGCTGTAGCGAGATGGAGGGCGAGTGCATCGCTATGTCATCGGGCTAGATGATTACATGGCGAGTCTTGTGCGGGTGTGTCCCTTGACCGAGCATGGACATAACCGTATGCGAGCTCATGCACTGGTTGTGAGGCGTAGAGACGCCGGGTAAGCGATATCGGCGAGAAGAAGGCGAGCGGCGGTTCTTTGGTGGTCCTCGGTGGCGGCATCAGTGAAGTCGATTTGCACCACGGCGGTATGAGCGCTCTACCTCATTTTCAGCACGGCGAGCGATCGGCGGTCGGGGCCCGGACTTGATTTCGAGTAGCGAAGTGCTAACCGTTCGAGGTACGCTCGGTGTGCGTTGTGGCGAATACCATTCGGGCGTACTCGGGAGCTTGCTATACTTGTGGCAGGTCACTTTGCGAGTTTGTCGGCCGGCGGCGGCGGTGGTAGGCTCGGCTACAGTGCATTCGGCTGCTTCATCCCCGACGATTACTCGCCCGGAGAAGGTACATGGATCAGCGGGTCGCGGCGGTCGTGGCGCGAGTCGATTCTAGCGGTCCTCGAGAACGCGTATATGCTTTGTCGGCCAGCGGATCGGAGGCCTCACCGATGTCGTCACATGTACCTTATCGGTTTAGGTTTGATGTGTATGCTTTGATAGATCGGGTTCTACTCATCTATATATCTCCCTTGTTGCTAGTAGGATAGGGATAGAGCACGAGTCCATAGACCACTCGAGGTAGCTACGCGATGGGTGATTCGGTGGTAGCTCGGCGGGTATATAGAGCTTGTCTGTGACCATTTGCGATCGTCGGACCACTGGCGACTTGATAGAGTTGGAGATGATTGACCGGCGTGATTATGGGGATGGATTGGCTAGCTTCTTGCTACGCCAATGTAGGCTGCAGAGAGAAAGTAATGCAGTTCGGTTTCTGAGGCCGGTTGTTGAGTGGGAGAACACGGTATCGCAGAGGTAGGTTTATTTCCTACCTCAAGGCTAGGAAAGATGGTGCGAAGGGTATATCTACCATCTCGTTCGGGTGTTTGATCACGAAGGCTGCGGTACCAGATTTTGATCGATTCGATGGTCGCGAGTTCCCAGGCGTGTTTTGGATGACCTCGGGTATCCCTCACGAGAGGAGATTGAGTTTTGTATTGACATATTGCGGACACTCGGCCTATTTCCATTCGCCATCTGAGAATGGCACTGCGAGTTGAGAGAGTTGAAGGATCGGCTTAGAGATTTCTTTGGAGAAAGGGCTTCATCAGGGCCTAGTGTTTCTCCTGAGGAGCGCGGTATTGTTCGTGAAGAAGAAGGGCGGGGCAGCTGCGCATGTGTGTTGATTCTGACGGTGAACAAGGTGACCATTAAACGAATACCCGCTTCGGGATTGATGATTTGTTCGACGATTGCGAGTGCGAGATGTTTCTCCAAGATTGATCTGCGATCGGGCTATCATCAGTGCGAGTCGAGAGAGGTGGATGTCCCTAGATGCATTCGAGGACGATGCGGGCATTATGAGTTCGGTCATGTATTTTGGGTTGACGATGCTCGGCGGTATTCATGGATTTGATGAACCGAGTGTTCAAACCATTTTGGACACGTTTGTGATAGTGTTCATTGATGATATCTTGGTTTATTCGCTCGGAGCGAGAGCATGCGGAGCATTTGAAATGTCTTGTGATTCTCCAGACCAGTGATTATCGCCAAGTTTTCCAAATGTGAGTTTTGGTTGACTTGATGGCGTTTCTTGGGCATATTATCGGTGATGGCATTCGAGTGGATACGGCAAGATCGAAGCGATCGGGACTTGGCCTAGACCTACTACTCGGCGAGGTTCGCGATTTTACGGGCCTTGCGAGGATATTATCGCGGTTCGTGGAAGTTTGCTTATCTCTGCACCATTGACTAGGTGACTCGAAGCAGCCAAGTTTGATGGACGATGCTTGTGGCGGGGTTTCGATTCTTTGAAAAGAGGCGACCGCCCGTTCTTACTCTTCCGGAGGTCGGATGGTTATGTCGTGTATTGTGATCGTCGGGCATCGGGTTGGGATGTGTGTTGATGCGGCATGGCGGGGTTATAGCATATGCATCCCGACAATTTGAAGAAACACGAGAGAACTACCCGCGTGATTTGGAGTTGGCGTAGTGATTCGCTTTGAAGATCGGAGGCACTATTTGTATGGGGTTCACGTGGATATTTATACGGACCACAAGAGCCTCAAGTATATCTTCACGGAGGAGCTGAACTTGCGGCGAGGCGGTGGTTAGAGTTGCTTAAGGATTACGATGTTGATATCTGTACCACGGGAAGGCCAATGTTGTGGCAGATGCTCTTAGTCGTAGGTCGATGGGAGCCTATCGGATGTGCGACTAGAGAGGAGGACATGGTTCGTGATTTGCATCGATTAGCGAGCCTTGGTGTCCGTTTGATTGATTACGATAGCGATGGGGTTAGAGTTCGTGAGGTTGCCGAGTCTTCCATCGTTGAGGAGGTGAAGAGGCAGCGATTCGAGGATCGCTTTGATTCGATATCGTGATCTGACTCTTACGTGAGGCAAGGTCGCGAGGTAGCACTTTGATGGGGTGCTAAGGTTTGAGGCGATGTGTGTTCGGATGTTTGAGGACTTGGCGGAGTTCTTGGGAAGCACCGCGGCGGCGTTACTCTATCCATCCGGGTCGACCAAGATGTACCACGACCTTAGATCGTGTATTGGTGGGATGGCTTGAAGAGGGCGTTGCGAGTTCGTAGCTCGATGCGTGTTGTCGGCGGTGAAGGTAGAGCACGAGGCACGGTGGTTTGTTCTGACGATTGAGATCCCGACACGGAAGTGGGAGGTAATCAACATGGACTTCATCACGGGATTACCTCGCACTCGGAGGAGACATGATTCTATATGGGTTATCGAAGCGGTGGCGAAATCAGCCCACTTTCTTCCGTCGGGCGACTTTTTCGGTGAGATTATGCGGACTTTACATCAGAGATCGTCGGTGCATGGAGTCCCTACCTCGATCATATCGCAGCGAGAGCCCGATTTACGGCTAACACGGAGGTCCTTCCAGAGGAGTTTAGGGGCGGTGAGCACGAGTACTACATTTCATCCACGAGCAGACGGACGGCGAGCGCACTATCCGACTCTTGAGGATATCTTTGCGAGCTGTGTTATTGACCGATGGTAGCTGGGAGGATCATTTGCCTCTAGTTGAGTTTGCGTATAATAATAGCTACCACTCCAGTATTCAGATGGCGCCTTATGAGGCCTTGTATGGGAGGAAGTGCAGATCGCCTATAGGTTGGTTCGATGTGGGCGAGGGACAGCTAGTGGGACGGTTGGTGCGTGAGCGATGGATAAGGTGAAGCTTATCCGAGGCGACTATTGATAGCTTCGAGTCGGCGAAGTCGTATGCGGATCATCGTCGTCGGCATCCGAGTTCGCGATAGATGATTGGGTTTTCCTAAAGGTGTCACCCGTGAAGGGTGTGATGAGATTCGGGAAGAAGAAACTTCGGCCCAAGGTACATTGGGCGTTTGATTGTCGCGAGGTAGGCAAGGTGGCCTACGAGTTGGATCTGCCGTCCGATCTGGAGGCAGTGCATCCGGTGTTTCACGTATCTATCTTTGAGGAGATGTATCGGGGATCCATCTAGGTACACCCGATTGTGATGTCGGTGGCCAGGGTTATCGTATGAGAGATTCCATGCGCGATAGTCGATCGTCGAGTTAGGCGTCTGCGGCGAAGGGCGTGGCAGTCAAAGTCTTGTGGCGGAGCGAGCTCGAGAGGAGATGGCGTGGGAAGCGAGGAGGACATGAGACAGAAGTATCCTCACCTATTCCCACACCTCCGGGTAATTCACTTTCCTACTTGTAAATTTCCATTATCATTTATGCCTAAGTGTTGTTTTGTGGCGTGTGTGGCATTTGCTAGCTGTTTAAGCTTCCCGATAATCGTCTTGAGAAGGAACATTCGGGACGAATGTTTCTAAGGAGGAGAATGTTATACCGTATTTCAGAGTATGCGTAAGGGAATACGTACAAAAGTTTGGCTTTAAAGTTAGCCTTGGGCGTTTTTGTACACAACTCGCTTAAAGAATCGTTTCCGACGAAAGCGTTTCCCACTTTTCGTAGGAAAATTCCGACTATGCCATTACTAATTTTTGCGGATTTTTCGAGAGACGAAACATTTTGGACCAGGGAGGGCAACACTTGGCACCCTCCCATTGGTGGACTTGAATCGTCCATGGACGAAATTGGAAACAAGGCACGTTTTTGTGCCTTGTGCACAAATCAAGGTTGGTAGGATATTTGTGTTTAGTTAATCCTCACCCTACACTTGCCTTGCACTTGTCTTCATCTTGGCCATTGGTTGGCCAAGGCTTGAGCTATAAATACCCCTTAGAGATGAAGAGTTATTCATTCACAAAGTTATCTTCCAAGTCTAAAAATCCTCTCCTCTCCCAGCTTTAGTCCAACACCTCTTCCCCAGCGTGTGGTGTGGCCGAGAGCCTGCCCCCTAGCCTAGCCGAAATCTACCCCTCCCTTGGTAGAAAAGTTGTCTTCTAGTATCGTTATAATGCCCAAATACCTAGCCCAAATCCCTTAGTCCTTAGTAGAAGTTGTGAAGAACTTCTAAGGTTTCTTAGACTCTGGGCGCATAACTTAGGAGCTAAACCTTGCTCAAAGCGACTTTATCTAGGATATTATTGGGCTTACCGAGGTAACTAATCCTAACCTCTTTTGAATTAGAGAATACTTCTTGTTGTAGTATTAGAATAAGTATTAGATACTTAGAAGAATATCACGAATAGAATTGAACTGTTTTCTGATGAACTTACATAGCTCATGGGTAGGGTTGTCTTTGCCCGACTTTCAGTAGAATTATGAACCCCTGTTTAGAATGACCCTCGAATAGTCTTTGATAGATATTTGTGACTATTATAGGGTGACTCTCTGCGCGACATATTGACTTGGCGGTGGTTTTTTGAGAAGGTATGTGATTCTTCCTAAAGCATGATATTTTACAATATATAGTGCGGTAGGCGTACATGTGTTAGCGAATAATAACTACGACAATGTCTTTGACTTAAGCTGAATAATACTTACGGCAATGCCTCAAACACTGAATAACAAAGAAGCGAAAACATTTCAAAAGAATCTTGAATCATTTTTAACAGAAGATAAATATTTGGTTTTAAAACAAAAGCGTAAGAGTTATCTCGGCTTTATGGGAAGTTAGGTATAACAACTTAAGAAGATAAAAAGGCTGTTTACTTGTTTTGTTTATAAAAGCCTTGTATTGATTTACATTAAGTGTAGTAAGATTGTTTGATAAGTAGACATGTTATGATGCTACTGTGTTAGTGTCTTGTAATCTTGTGTAAGGTCATTCTTGCTGTGCTTACGTTGCTAGCAGTAAGTCCATTGTCTTTGTTATTGTATCACCTACCCCTTGATATTATACGAGGGCTTGCCCCTTGATGCGGTCTATACGGCTATGCGATCTGTGAGACTATGCGAGCAGCGGTATGCTCGAGATTGATCATTCGGGCTTTAGCACGATCGCGGGACTCCTGTGCGGTCTGTTGAGACTATGCGGTCTTTTGAGGCTATGCGGGCTGCGGGAGCCTAGGCGGATCTGGGGTTGGCTGCCCCGATCGAGAAATATCTCATGCAGTGCATGTGGGACCTATGCGAGTGCGGAAGTCGAGGACTAGGCACGAGAATGATACTATGGGCGATTGGCCTTGCCGATCATTCGCGGCCTAGAATAGACTGTTCTGATTTTCCTATTCTTGTTGTTGTTTGTGATGTGGCACTATGTGCAATTGAACTGATTGTATTTGTGAAAAGGTTTTAAATACTTTGATTTCATTTTAAGTACTTTATAGTTTCACATACTTGGTACTGTTATCGACCTCCTTCGGAGTGCGTTAAATCTGCGCGGTAAGAGGCGGCCAGTGCTAGATCCACATCCTTAGGATCTTTGCGTTGGTGTCGAGCTCCATCTTCTCGGAGGCTCTACTTTTAGGTATGATCTCCTGTATTGTAGATAGTTTTGTCTGATCGAGGGTATGGCGGGGCCCTGTCGCCATAGTTGTTACTTCGCAGAGGTGCAGAGTACTATTATGCAGTTGGGATGTATCGCAAAACTTGAGTTATTTATATTATGCGAAAGGCAAGCTTTTCATCGAGATAAAGCGTGTCTTATTTTATAAAGCTGTTTCTGTCTTGTTTTATATTCATTGGTTACTCGATGTATGACTACTTGGGTGCCGGTAAGGCACGATCCACGAACCGGGCAGTCGTGACAGATTTTGTGATGTTAGAGGTGATTCCTCGTGGACTTGGATGTAAGTATTTGCGGGTGTTTTACGTGGCCATGTGTGGCATTTGCAACCGGTTAAGCTATGAGGAACTTGATCGTTATCTGTCTTGAGAAGGAACATTCGACGAATGTTTCTAAGGAGAGGAGAATGTTATACCGTATTTCCAGTATGCGTGAGGCGTGCGTATAAAAGTTTAAGCCTTAAGTAGGAATGGGGCGAAATTTGTGCACAACTAGCGAAAAGAGTTGCTTTCGACGAAACGTTTTAGGACCTTGAGAAGGGAAAATTACGGTTGCGACATTTATAATTTTACGGATTTTTCCGAGAGACGAAATATTTTGGACCAACGAGAGGCGACATGTCACCCTCAAGTTGGCGGAATTGATGGGCGATTTTCTTGGCGTTTTTGTCATTTTGTTGCCTAAAACATTTGGTCAATGTTTGTAGATATTTTGTGTGGTAGATGGATAAGGTGGGAGCCACACACATCCCAAATCTTCACCCTCCACTTGCCTCCACTTGCCTTAATCTTGGCCATTGAAAGTCCTATAAATACCCCGAGGTTGAATACTTCTTCATCCACTCCACATTTTCTAAGTCTTGAAAATCCTCTCCCCTTAGTGTAGCTCTCGTCCAAGAGCTCCCCTCCCCATGAGAAGGCCCTCGGCGAAAGTACCACTCTCTTGAGTTTTTCTCGTGAAATACCCCTTCCTTGGTAGAAAAGTATTCTCCAAGTATTGTTACTATTCCAAAATACCTTGGCCCAAATACCTTGTAGTATTCCAAGGTTACCCCTATACTAAAAGCCCAGAAATACTATTATGCTTCCCTTCAGTCACAAAACGAAACCCTAAGGGAAAATCTTCATAATTGGTTGAAGTATTAAGAAGAAGTTGCGTAGAACTTCTAAGGGTTGTTTGGAGCGGGTTGGAGCGCCCAGAGTAGGAGCAAAACGTTGCTCAGGATCGACATTAAAACTTGGATAATTTTGGGCTTATCGAGGTAAATACTTTTGTCCTTCTATTGTAATTGGAAATTACATACTGTAGTAGTATAGAAATGAGTATAAGATATATAGAAGGATGGTATAAGAGAAGAGAATTGAATTGAAATCACATCAGAAGAATATTAAAGAAGAAGATTGAACTGTACTTACATAGATGTATTCTGATGAGACTTGTGTAGTTTAACAGGTGGGGAAGTGCTGCTCGATTTTCCGTAGAATAGAGAACCCTCTGCTTAGAATATTCTATAGAGTAGTCTAGACGTTGATAGACGTATATGGCCTTTATAGGTTGAAAGTTCTGCGAGTAGCATGTTCTACTTGAAAGGTGGACAAGGCTAGCCGGGTTATAGCGGTGGAGCGTTTTGCTATTTGTCGATAATCGTCGCGAGGTATGTGATTCTTCCTATCCTCTTGAGCATGATATTTTAAAAGAATATATATAGTACGGTAGACGTACGTGTGTTAACTGAACGTGGTTTTACTGCAATGTCTTCTGACTTGAGTCTAAATAATAAGAATCTTGAAGTATTTCAAAAGAATTAGGAATCGTTTTTTAAAGAAGAGTAATACTTGGTTTTAAAAGCTTGAGAGTTATACTAGCTTTATGGGAAGTTAGGTATAACGACTTAAGAGAGATAAAAGGAACGGTTTACTTAATTGTTTATGAACGCCTTATATTGATTTCGGAAATGAGAATAAGTATCGAACAAACCACTGCAACGCTAATAAAGGGAAATGTATTGACTAATTAAGTATTATTAAAACCAGTAGAAACCTCCATCTGCATAGAAGCTATGATGAGACAAAATGATATTACATTTCCTAGATCATGGCTGCTTTAATAAGATTGTTATGAACAAGAATAACCTACTCACACATAAGGCGTATGTTTCTCAAATTGTTTTAAAAGAGAATTAAATTATTAAGTGATTAAGATTATGAACTACGAAACCTTTCGAAAATAAGAGACTTGAGTATTTAAACTTAGGCAAACTTGAACTTTTGGAAAAGAAGGTTGTTACTTGTCTTTAAAAAGGGAAATTGTTTTGGTTTACTTAAAAAGATAGTCACTCTATTTTTAATACTATGGGTATCGTGTGACTCTTGTGAAAGAAACATGATCTTTTTAAAGAGATAATGTATGAAGTACTTTGGGGATAAAAACCCGAACTTGTTGGCATAAAATAGAAAGTACCTTGTGTGAATAACTTGACTATGTTGGTTTGTGATAGCCTTGTAATACTTTCTTGTTGATTTGATAAGTAAACATGTTAGGATGCTACATGTGTTAGTGTCTTGTGATGGTTGTGTAAATGGGTTTCCCTTATTGTGCTTATGTTGTTTAACGATAAGCCGTTGTGCTAGTATTATATCACTCACCTCTTGACATGATATACCGGGGGTTAAGCTGCCCCGTCACGAGGTACACCTCGAGCGATGCAATGTGACTATGATTCGAGAATACCTCATGCGGGTCCAGGGGGCCTATGCGGAGCTACGAGAGTTCCAGGTTAGTGTGCGGTCTATGTGGCCATGCGGTCTATGTGGCCATGCGGACTACGAGTCCAGGACGATGCCGAGGAGTAGCTACCCTAGATGCGGGGAATACCTCATGCGGGCCTATGTGTGTGGCATATGCGGAGCTGCGGGAAGTTCCAGGATTAGACGCGCACATTGATACTACGGGCGAGTGGCCAGCTTCGATCATGTGGCGGTCTAGAAAGACCTCGTGATACAGTTTATGGCATTGTTGGTACTGTGGGTTTTAGTAGTCGGCTATGCCTTCGTACTTACCGCGTACGGTTTTATTATGACACAGGTGGGACCTGGTGTTCATGTGTATTCCTTGGTGCTTTTATATCATGGACTGCCGGCAGTGAGGAAGGAATTCCACGGGCATGATTGATATTGTGGGCATGAGACCCATGGTTATATTTGAGTGATGACTTTAAGGGCGTGAGTCCCTGACTTGACATATCGCTACATATTGTGTATCTTAAATTGGTTATCATATATGTCTTACATTTATATAGACTATTATGATTTCATTTACGATATTTTGATTTCACATACTTGGTACTGTTATCTTGACCTCCTTGGGGCTGCGTTCATGCCGCGGTAGAGTACACCGATGTTGATCCTCGCTCATAGGGTCACAATTCAGCGTTTGGGAAGCTCCGTTTCTCCGGAGGCTTATCAGTGGTATAGTCCCCTGTCGTTGTAGGTACTTACATTCAGGGGCCTGTCCCGTCATTATGGTTATAACATTCTTAGAGGTGCTGTAATCTTGTTGTGGCGAGTTTGTAAAGGATATAGCTGTTCGGATTCAATTTTATATATATATATATGCCGAAAGGCAACTTTTCTCAGATAAACTGTTTCTCACTTCATATTATTTCATGTCTTGTTTTATATTCCGCTGATTACTCTGATGTATGTCTACTTGGGTGCCCGGGTAAGGCACGATCCACGAGGTTGGTCGTGACAACCTCTACTGCGGCATGAACGCAGCCCGAAGGAGGTCGATAACAGTACCAAGTATGTGGCTGAAATCATAAACGAAATCATAACAGTTTAAAAATAAAACATGAGACATGTATGATAACAAAACTACAGTTCACAACATAAAAGTAGTCATGTCAAGTCAGGGACTCACGCCCTCAAAGTCATCCCTCATGCCCGTGGAACTCCTTCCTCACTGTCGGCAGTCTAGGTATAAATCGTGTGATACGTATAACATGTCTCGGCCCATCTCATGGACTCGGTGTCGGATCGTATGGAATACATTCCCGGCCCATCTCATGGACTCGGTGTCGGATCGTATGAAATACATTCCCGGTCCATCCCATGGACTCGGTATCGTGTGAAATACATTCCCGGTCCATCCCATGCACTCGGTATCGTGTGAAATACATTCCCGGTCCATCCCATGGACTCGGTATCGTGTGAAATACATTCCCGGTCCATCCCATGGACTCGGTATCGTGTGAAATACATTCCCGGTCCATCCCATGGACTCGGTATCGTGTGAAATACATTCCCGGTCCATCCCATGGACTCGGTATCGTGTGAAATACAGTCCCGGTCCATCCCATGGACTCGGTATCGTGTGAAATACATTCCCGGTCCATCCCATGGACTCGGTATCGTGTGAAATACATTCCCGGTCCATCCCATGGACTCGGTATCGTGTGAAATACATTCCCGGTCCATCCCATGGACTCGGTATCGTGTGAAATACATTCCCGGTCCATCCCATGGACTCGGTATCGGATCGGCCATAACATTTAAACGCTCTTTTAAGACAGATTAAGATAATACCATACTTTCCTCTCTTTTTTTAAATCAAGTAGCAACATTCTTTTCAAAAAGGTTCAAGTTTGCCTAATTTCAAATACTCAAGTCTCTCATTTTCGAAAGGTTTCGTAGTTCATAGTCTTAATCACTTAATAACATAATTCTCTTTTAAAACAATTTGAGTAACATATGTCTTATGTGTGAGTAGGTTATTCTTGTTTATAACAATCTTATTAAAGCAGTCATGATCTAGGAAATGTAATACAATTTTGTCTTATCTTAGCTTCTATGCAGATGGAGGTTTCTAATGGTTTTAATATAATTAATTATTTTCCAATACATTTTCCTTTATTAACGCTGCAGTGGTTCGTTCGATACTTATTCTCATTTCTGAAATCAGTAAAACATTATTCTTTAAAAACCAAGTACTCATTACTCACGAATGAGGTTTCACACTTTTTAACAAAATTCATATCAATTCAATTAAGTCAAGTCTCTTATCTTTTAAGATCAAGTCTCTTAACTTCTAAAATCAATAAACCATTCTCTTACCTACATAAAGTCGTTATAACTAACTTCCCATAAAGCTATTATAACACCTTATGTTTTAAACCAACCAAATTCATTTAGCACATGTACGTCTACCGTACTACATAGTTTACAAAACATCATGCTAGAAAGGATAGGAAGAGGTTCACATACCTCGCGACGATTATCGACAATTAGCAAAATGCTCCAAGTACTACAACCTTGCTAGCCTTTTCCACCCTTCAAGTAGAATACGCTACTCGTAGTACTTCCACCTATAATGGCCATAAAACGTCTTATCAACTCATAGATCTCTCGTAGAATATTCTACAGAAAATTCGGTAGCACCTCCCCTGTAACCACATAAATCTCTCCTACCTCGGGCTGCTACTGTGCCAACAACTCAGGGGATTACACGCCTAACAGGGCGTGTACAATTTGTCTCACGACGCTACAAGTCTCATCAGAATACAGTCTATGTAATTCTGATTCAATTCTCTTCTTTAATATCCTTCTAGTATCTTCTACTCAAATCTAAACTACTATTATATGTAATTTCCAATTACAATAGAAGGACAAGATTATTTACCTCGATAAGCCCAAAATTATCCAAGTTAAAATGTCGATCCTGAACAACGTTTAGCTCCTATTATGTACGCTCCAATTCGCTCCAAGAAACCCTTAGAAGTTCTACACAACTTCTACTTAATATTTCAACCAACTATGAAGATTTTCCCTAGGGTTTCGTTTAGTGACTAAAGGAAGTATAGTAGTATTTTCCGGGCTTTTAGTATAGAGGTAACTTTGGAATACTACAAGGGATTTGGGCTAAGGTATTTTGGAATAATAACAATACTTGGAGAATATTTTCAACCAAGGGGGGTATTTCGACAAGAACAACTAGGAAGGGGGGAGGGGGTGTTTCGGCCGAGGGCTTCACAAAGGGGGAGGGGGGGTTTGGACGAGAGCTTTCAAGAGGGGGAGAGGGATTTTGAGAATTGGAAGATGTTTAAGGGATGAAGATTTAGTCTTGCACTTGAGGGGTATTTATAGAACCACCAATGGTCTAGATTAAAACAAATGGATGGTGTAGATTTGGATCCACGTGAATAAAGAGGTCTTCCAACCAAGTGTCCACCATAACCTTGGGACATATGTCCACCTCAACATTGGGACATATGTCCCCCACAACAAAGAGCCATGTGGCCTCCCACTAACTCAAGAAAACCGTCCCACCTACCTACCCCCACTAACCCAAAAAAATAACTTTGCAAGACTTGACCATTTGACTTGTCCACAAGCCCTCCATTTTCGTCCAACATGTGCCACCTAAGGGTGACACATGTCGCCCTCCTAATGGTCCAAAATATTTCGTCTCTCGGAAAAATCCGTAATCGGTTAAAATATTAAAAACGTAGAATTTCCTTCACAAGGTTCGGAATCTTTTCCGTCGAAAGTTCATAATTTCATCCTTAACCTAATTAGGGTTTGTACAAATGTACGTACGTCCTCACATACATACTCTGGAAATACGGGGTATAACATTCTCCCCTCCTTAGAAACATTCGTCCCGAATGTTCCTTCTCAAGACAGATAACGATAAAGTTCCTCATAACTTAAACAGTTTGCAAATGCCACACATGGCCAGAATACAACACGCGTAAATACTTAAATCCAAGTCCACAAGGAATCACCTCTATCATCACAAAAGTAATGATCACTCCTATTCTCTTACTCGTCGTACCCTCCTCGTACACTCGAACACTTCCTAAATAAATCTTACCATCTTCCTGTTATATAACATCTCGCATAACCCTCTGCCGAGTAAACAGTTCTGACTGAAAGACAAGATGGGCTGACCTCCTCGGCCCGACTACTGGTCGAACGCATCCGCGAACTCGTACGATGGTTAACTAAACTTGGGCCTAACACCCTCGTGACCCTATCACAAAGCGGTACCACCACAATTTTTCCTTACTTCAAACTGGGCTGCGGGTTGACCCGCAATCTGGCCTCTACCCGACCCATTTATCGCGCAAAGCTCTTGTTCCCTGATCCGAAACAATCTCACTAATCAAGTCACGAAAACCTAGTGGTCATTCTTAGCTCGACTACCCTCTTTCATTTTCCACTACTTAGGGACTTATCACACAGATATATCGCACGTATACTATGCACTCCGATAAAGGTCAAGAATAAAATAAATCTTTTACCCAAGATGGACTTGCCTCTAATGTCCCCACGTATAATATTCCAAGGCTCACAATAATAAGATCATCATATCACGCATACAAATCTCTAGAGGGTTAAGGATATACCTGTATCTACCGCTTCACTCTAATCATAGGCACACTGCAGGCGCATAGTATGCAAGGCGATGAACTCGCGACCGGTGAGGCTGCGTCATTCGCCTGTACCCTCTATAAAACGATCTCTCGTTACATGGCCCGACGGCGCGGTGAAACAAGCACCGATAAAGACGACATTCCCGGGATGGCGCTGCCACATCGTGCACCGAGGGGACATGAATCATGCGCTAGAACCCGTATATCTCAGAAACCGAAGCCCCGAGCTCGACCCGGCTCCCGAATACCGAACGCCCACGAAGGCGCGGAGGACCACTGCATCTTGGTGGAGGTACATAACTAGCCTGCTGATGAGGCGGTCCGCCTCGAAAGTTACCAAAGGACCCTGCTGTCCTGGCCCTCTTCTGCTGATCTTGGTCATTCTGTCGACCCCTCCGCTCCTCACATCCAAGTGCATAATCCTGCATGCGGGAAATGTCCATGCCCGGCTGAAGAGCTATACCCGAACAAGCCTCTGCCAAGTAGTCATCGAGCCCGGTGACGTAGCGGTGCACTCTGTCCTCTATGTCGGCTACTAGTGCGGGGACGTACCGAGCTAATGAGTCAAACTCCACATTGTACTCCCGAACCGTACGCCCGGTCTGCCTCAACGTCAAAAAGTTGTCGGCCGAGCCCTTCTCATCCGCGAGGCAAGAAATGTGCAAGAAATGCCCACGAGAACTCGTCCCATACGGCTGGAACTGCATACTCTCCCCGGGAAAACTCCCACGAATCAAACCAGTCGACTGCAGTATCACGCAGCCGATGCGAACCTAAGACCACCGACTCGGTCTCCGAAACCTTGATCACTCTCATGATTCGCTGTAACTGTCGGATGAACTCCTGCGTATCATTCTTAGGCCTCGACCCGTAGAATCGGCGGCTCTGACTCGAGAAAGTCACGTAGCCAAAAACTATCCGATCTCTGGTGAACCATGGGTACGGCCGAATCGGAATTGCCGCATCCGGCCTATCCTCGTATGCGGCCCGACCACGGCGATGGCGGGCCATCTCTTTGTACCCAACTCCTCTGCTCCAGTGTGGGGTGGAGGCTCAGTCTTGTGGTCTCAGCGACCACCGCTGCGCTCTAAACTCTCTTTGAAAGCGGCGTCGCAAAACTCGCCGTCTGAAGCACTATCTCAGGTAAAGATCGGGCCTGCGCCCTCGTACTCCTCTGTATCCTACTAGCAGCTCCCTCGGCTGCCTTGCCCATCTGGGCCTGGTTTGCCTTGCGCGGAGGCATAACTGGTAAAAACGAAATACGTTAGAGGGGTCCAACTTATAACACAGCTCTAAGGCACGATCTCAGAATGAGAAGAATGGAAACCAATCCTAAATGTCCTGCAGCCTCCTGATTATAGATGTGGTGCACAACACATCGATAATCAAGACTCTACTAGACACGGTCTGTAGACAATTTCCGAGGATTAACTGCTCTGATACCACTTTTGTTACGACCCTGTCACGACCCGACCCCGGGTCCACGACTAGTGCCCTACGGGCACCTGTTGGTATCGTGAGAGAGAATAGCATCGGGCGCACAACATAAACACATGTGTAACAATGAAACATCCCAGGCTAGCCGATAAGGCCACCTTCCAATATATAACATAATCAAAAGTACAATCAGACATCATCGTTCTTACACCCAACCACAAATGTGAATACGGACCTTAGGAATAACAAGCGTGGCGGGGCGGGGCCCGCCATACCCACGAATGTACATAAATCTACAACACGGGGAAAAGATCGTACTAAAGACAAGCCTTCGGAGAAATGGAGCTTCTGACGTCTGATAAGTGATCCTAAGAATGCGGATCCACCACCTGCTTACCCTTTCCTGCGGCATGAACACAGCCCCCCGAGGAAGGGGTCAGTACACAATATGTACTAAGTATGTAAAACTGGAAAAATACTGTAAATTACATCATAAGTTTAAAACAAAGCCGGAGTCATGCATGATAATAAAATTACAGTACACAGTGCCTTACTAACAATGAGAGTAAATCAAGGGAATACGTACAACATCACAATAGGAGACTCCCGATCAAATCATGGGTAGCGAACCCATAGAAACATGTGGTATAACGTCTTAGGGTTCTTACCCCTCATTTATACTCTTACCCTGAAGCATGTGGTATAACGTCTTGGGGGTTTGTCCCTCATTTATACTCTTACCCTGGAGAAGGTAATAAAACAGGTGGTATAACGTCTTGGGGGTTTACCCCTCATTTATACTCTTATCCTGGAGAAGGTGGTATAGCGTCTTGGGGGTTTACCCCTCACTTATACTCTTACCCTATCTCTACCGGCCGTCATATACAATAAATAAGCAAGTTAGAAATCCCCCTAACTTCTTATTAGTCTTATTCGTCTACACTCTCATTTTAGTTTACTTAAGGCACTAATATGTTATAATAAAACCGGGAGTTTAACCCAAAGTACTACGTACTTCCAACCTTTTAAAAATGACTCATTTTCATATAGAACTTCCAAGATACTATAAACCGTAGTATCAAGTCAAAATTACTTTTCAAGACAAGTCACAACACCTTTAAACATAATGTTAGGTTTCTAAATCAAGTGACTCCTTTTATTATAAAACCTTAGGCAATTGATGCCTTAAAACATCAAATTGCCTTTTCATTAAAACAAGCCATTTACCTTTCCATAAAGCCAATATAACCAACTCCCCATAAAGTCGTTATATTCACTTTATACCTTAGTCAAGTACAAATTTCCTATCCAAGGGACTTATACGTTTAAAACGATACAAGTATCACATACTTTAAAACTCTTCAAGTCCCTTAACTTTAATAAAACATTAGACATCCTTAATACTTTCAAAGAAGTGAGTTAATCTCCTAACTCACCCGACTTGGCCATTCAATAAACTATTAAAGGATATCAAAATCTTGTACGTCTACCATACTATATACGTGCAACTAGTCATGCTCAAAGGATAGGAAAAGTTCTACATACCTCGCCGGGTCAACCACTTGCCAAGTACAAAGTCCCGCCTGTAGTATGTCAACCTATAATATTCACAATACGTCTATTAAAGCCTTACTTCAAACGTAGAATATTATAAGTGTCAAGTTGCTACATTCTACGGAAAATCGAACAGCACCTCCTTTGTTTTTACTAACTTTGCCACCTTTTTCAAGGCCGAATACAATAACCAAACACGCCGTATTTAAGGAACAATCAAAGCAATTAATCAATAGGGGATTACACGCCTACTAGACGTGTAAAATTCCGCCCCACAAACGATAACAAGCTAATACAACTACTAGTCCACTTTTCGGCCATAATGAATACAACAATACCAATTCTTATCCAATTTCCATTTCAATTCAAATTGGCAGCATAACATGATATCAAGTCGCATTTGATTATAACTACCATAATCTTCAAGTAAGTGACATGCGACGATTTCTAATAAACGACCAATTAGTAATCCAATCTTCAAGTGGCTTGTATAACATTTCGGATTTAAGCTACAAGCAATCCATAATACTTATAAACTTCAACATATCAACTTCATGCTAGCAACATGTAAAGCTAACAACAACAATATAAATATATAATCTTGTAAGACTTTTAAAAGACAAGATTATAACTCAATGAAACTTAATACAACTCCAATACGAAGTCACTCCTTAGTAGTTTAGAGCCTCTCCAAGACACTTCAATCCACTTGTTGAGACCCTTAGAACAACACCAACAAATATCCTTCAAATCTCCAAACAAAACCTAGAAAGACAACTAGGTTTTCGTTTTGCGACTAACCCGTAAACTATCTTTTTCCAAGATTTTTCTATTGAGATATGCTTACACTACCCTCAAGAACCTTGGTTTAAAGTGTGGAGTTAAATGGACAAGAAACAATTTTTTTTCCTTTTCACAATGATGGAACCCGAGAGCTCACTTATGAGTTCTTCAAATTTTCAAGAAATTTTTCTAAGTGTTAAGCTCACTCTTGCTACTAGTAGTATTAAATAGCACCTTTGAGGGTCAAGATGCAACCATTTGGGTGGTTAGGATAAGCTCTTAGTAAATATCAAGACCTTGTGGGTCCTTTGACTTAGTCAAGATTATCAAGCTACAAGTTGCAAGACTTAGTCATCCAAGACTATGGTCAATGACCATAATGGCCATGCCTAATTCGACCAAGGCATCAATAATGGGGGGTGACGCGTGTCGCCCTCCAATTCGTCACAAAAGTACGTTTTCCGACAATTTCATAATTCCGATAAATTTTTACAAGTCTCAAAACTTAACACTTGTGAGTTTCTTACTTACGTTCTTAAAACATGTCCGGTAAATACGAGGTGTAACATTTAATCTTGGATAATTTTGGGCTTACCGAGGTAAATATCTTTGTCCTTCTATTGTAATTAGAGATTACATACTGTAGTAGTATAGATTCATAACTTCCCATAAAGCTAGTATAACTCTTTAAGCTTTTAAAACCAAGTATTACTTTTCTTTCAAAAATGATTCATAACTCTTTTGAAATATTTCCAAGATTCTTATCATTTAAAACTCAAGTCAAAAGACATCAAAGTAAAACTAAGTTTAGTTAACACATGTACGTCTACCGTACTATATATATTTCAAAAGTATCATGCTCCAGAGGATAGGAAGAATCACATACCTCCTCGGCTCAATCCACCTGCCAAGTCGAATATGTCGCGCGCAGAGTATCAACCTATAATAGTCAAATACGTCTATCAACGTCTAGACTACTCTGTAGAATATTCTAAGCAGAAGGTTCTTAATTCTATGGAAAATTGGGCAGCATTTCCCTACCCGTCAAACTACCCAAGTCTACTGTAAATACAGTCCTATGTAAGTACAGTTCAATTCTATTCTTTTATACCATCCTTCTATAAATCTTATACTCATTTCTATACTACTACAGTATGTAATCTCTAATTACAATAGAAGGACAAAGATATTTACCTCGGTAAGCCCAAAATTATCCAAGATTAAATGTTTCACCCCGTATTTACAGGACATGTTTTAAGAACGTGCGTAAGAACTCACAAGTGTTAAGATTTGAGACTTGTAAAATTTATCGGAATTATGGAATTGTCGGAAAATGTAATATTGTGACGAATGGGAGGGCGACACGTGTCACCCCCCCTTAGTGATGTCTTGGACGAAAATTTCATGGGCACAAGGGTCATTTGACCCTTGTTAGGAAGACAAGTCTTGCAACTTGAAGAGCTTGAGAATTTTGACTTGGTCAATGGGACCACAAGCTTGATATTTAAGAGAACCTCATCCTAGCCACCCATTTGTACACATCTTGACCCTCCATGTCCCTATATAATACTACTAGTAGCAAGAGAGAGCCCAACACTTAGAAAATTTTCAAGAGAATTGGAAGAACTTCACCCATAGCTCTCGGGTTTGCTCTCTTCAACAACAAAAAAATTTTGTTTCTTGTTCTTTAAGCTCCACACTTTAAACCAAGGTTCATGAGTGTATTGTAAGCATATCTCAATAGAAAAATCTCGGAAAAAGATATTTTTCGGATTAGTCGCAAAGTGAAAACCTAGTTGCTTTCTAGGTTTTGGATTTGAAGTTTGAAGGGAAGTTGTTGGTATGATTCTAAGGGTATCAAGTAGTGGATTGAAGTGTCTTGAAGAGGCTCTAAGTTTCTAAGGAAGCGACTTCGGATTTGGAGTTGGATTGAGATTCGTTGAGGTATAATCTTGTCTCTTAATAGTGTTACAAGATTATATATATATTGTTGTTGTTAGCTTTACATGTTTCTAGCATGAAGTTGATATTTTGAAGTTCATAAGTATTATGGATTGCTTGTAGCTTAAATCTGAAATGTTATATTAGCCACTTGAAGTTGGATTACTAATTGGTCGTTTATTAGAAATCGTCGCATGTTGCTTACTTGAAGATTATAGTAGTTATAATCGATTGCAACTTGATATCATGTTATGCTAACAATTTGGATTGAAATGGAAATTGGATAAGATTTGGTATTGTTGTACTCAATATGGCCGAAATTGGACTAGTAGTTGTGTTAGTTTGATATCTATTGTGGGGCGGAATTTTACACGTCTAGTAGGCGTGTAATCCCCTATTGTTGATTGCATTTTTTGGGCCTTAAATGTGGCGTGTTTGGTTATTGTATTCGGCCTTGAAAAAAGGTGGCAAAGTGAGTAGAAACAAAGGAGGTGTTGTCCGATTTTCCGTAGAATTTAGTGACTCAGCACTTAGAATATTCTACGTTTGAAGTAAGAGGTTAATGGACGTATTGTGACCATTATAGGTTGAGGTACTAAGTATAGCGTATCCTACTTGGAGGGTGGAATAGCTATCAAGGTTGAAGTACTTTGGAGCATTTTGCTACTTGTCGATAATCGTCGCGAGGTATGTGAACCTCTTCCTTCCTTTGGAATGATTCTATGTATGGAATATACCTGTGGTATCATTTCATGTTTCCTTCTACTCTTAGAAGTTAAGAGGTAGTTGTGTGATTTACTCTATGTAGAACTTTTCCTATCTTTTGAGCATGACTAGTTGCACGTATATAGTACGGTGAGCGTCTGACACCTTGATATCCTTTACTAGTTTTATAAATAGCCAAGTCGGGTGAGTTAGGAGATTGACTCACTTCTTTGAAAGAATAAATGATGTCTTAAGTTTTATTAAGTTAAGGGACTTGAAGAGTTTTAAAGTATGTGATACTTGTTCCGTTTTAAACGTATAAGTCCCTTGGATAGGAAATTATATTTTGGCTAAGGTATAAAGTGAATATAACGACTTTATGGGGAGTTGGTTATATTTGCTTTATGGGAGGATAAATGACTTGTTTTTAAGGCATTAATTGCCTAAGGTTTTTTTATAAAGAAGTCACTTGATTTAGAAGCCGGTAAATGTATTTCTAAAAAGGTATTGTGACTTGTCTTAAAAGGTGGATAGGACTTGATACTATAGTTGTTAGTATCTGGGAAGTTTTATTTGAAAAAGAGTCTTTCTAAAGAAGTAGAGGTGCGTAGTACGTTGGGTTAAATTCCCGGATTTTATATGACATTATCGTCCCAGAAATAGGTCGGGCAGTATACCATTACGGGCAGACTATATGACATTATCGTCCCAGGAATGGGGCCAGGCGATACCTTTCTTGGCGGACTATATGACATTATCGCCGAGAATGGGCGGCGATACCTTACGCGGACTATATGATATTATCGTCGAGAAATGGGCCGGCGGTATACCTTCACGCGAACTATATGACATTATCGTCCCGAAATGGGCGGGCGGTATACCTTACGCAGACTATATGACATTATCGCCGAGAATGGGCGGCGATATACCTACGCGGACTATATGACATTATCGTCCCGAGAAATGGGCGGCGATACCTTACGCGCGGACTATATGATATTATCGTCGAGAATGGGCGGGCGATATACCTTACAGGCAGACTATATGACATTATCGTCCCAGATTGGGCCGGGCAGTATAGACGTCCCTCCATAAAGGGCCGGAGTAGGTTAGGTAAGGTAAGTAAGTTATATGGTAGTGAACTTGATGATTTTCCGAAGTAAGTACGTAAGAAAGTGACTATAACTTTTATTGAGAAATGGGAAAAGATAATAAGGTACGATTAAGTTCACGTGATGGTTATGACATGGTAGGTTCAGGTATTTACCCTTTTTATACTTACCCCTGTCATGCTTTTATACAGATATGTTTTGTTTAATGTACCTTATTTCCGTTCCATATTAAATTTTTGTTATCTTGACCCCGCCGAGGCTGCGTTCATGCCCGCAGGTATTAGGTGCACAGGTTGATGATCCTTGATCTTAGGATCTCGGTTCAGTTTTTGGGGAAAAAAGCTCCATTTGCTCCGGAGGCTTATCTCTTGACGCAGTTTCCCGAGGTTGTAGATTCGTATATTCGGGGTATGGCGGGGCCTGTCCATACGATTGTTATGTTAAAACTCTTAGAAGTGCAGTAGTCACATATTGTGGGTCGTTTGTAAAGGTATGAGGTAATCGGTTCGGTTGTATGTATATATATATGTCGGGAAGGTAGCACTATCGGCTAACCTTGTTGTTTTACTACATTGTATTATTTTATATGTTTCATGTATGTTCGTGATTATCTCGATGTATACTTATAAGGGTGCCTGGGTAGAGACCATCGCCACGACCGACCGGGCATGGCGGTGCCTGCACAGGCACCTGCCTGCATATCGTCGAGAGAATAGCAATGAACATACATGAAACTTATAAAATAAAATAACAAGAAATTAAACCACAGGTTGGCGATAAGGCTACCTTCTCGACACATATATACATAACAACGGCGATTACATCCCTTTCTTTTTACAAACCGACCCACAACATGTGACTACTGCACTTAAGAATTACAAGCTGGCGGGGCAGGGCCGCCATACCTGAATGTACATAAGTCTACCACATCGAAACCGTACCAAGACAAGCCTCGGAGTGAAAGGGGCTTCTTTCCAAAATCGAGCAGATCCTACGAGCAAGGATCACCAACCTGGTACCTAAACTGCGGGCATGGCATGAACCGAAGTGGTCAAGACAAAATTGTATGGAACACAAATAAAATGCAATAACCAAATCATATCTGTATAAAAGAATGTCATTTTAACTCCTGAAAACAATCATATATTAACCGTTCCTTTCCTTCTTTCGATAAGATTTAACAACATATTCTTACATACTTACTTAAGAGTTTAATCCAGCCTTTTTCACATAACTTACATATCTTACATAACATAATCCGGCCCATTTGCGGGACACGGTGTACTGATGAATCATGTGACATAATCCGGCCTGCCTGTGGGGCTCGGTGTACTGTGGAATCATATAACATAATCCGGCCCGCCTGTGGGGCTCGGTGTACTGTGGAATCATATAACATAATCCGGCCCGCCTGTGGGGCTCGGTGTACTGTGGAATCATATAACATAATCCGGCCCGCCTGTGGGGCTCGGTGTAAGATGACGTAACCCGGCCTATGTGAAGGCTCGGGGTAATATGGCGTAATCCGGCCTATGTGTAGGCTCGGTGTATCTCATAACGTAATCCGGCCTATTTGTAGGCTCGGTGTATTTCATAACGTAATCCGGCCTATTCGTAGGCTCGGTGTATTTCATAACGTAATCCGGCCTATTCGTAGGCTCGGTGTATTTCATAACGTAATCCGGCCTATTCGTAGGCTCGGTGTGATTTTCCTTACATAACATTTTCAAACCATCTTTTCACTTCTTCTTAAGTCGTCATAACAACTTCCCATAAAGCTATTATAACAACCTTTCATTTTAGAGAACTTAAGACACTTTTATTCTTACGACATTAGGAAAACTAGATCCAAAAATACTACATACATACATACTTAAAAAGAATCATAGAACTCCTTTCTTTTTTTAAAGCTCAAGTCACATACTCTTTTGGAAGCCATCTTCTTAACTTTTGAAATAAATTAAGAAGCCATACTTTGTAAAATTAAGTCATTTCCACTTATAAAATCAAGGCTTATAGCCTTAACACCTCGTAGCATACACTCTTTCAAATCATGTCGCTTATACTTTAGAAATCAAGTCCCATAAGGCTTGGTAAGGACTTAGGACAATTTAACATACTTAATTTAGAGTCAACAATGTGGATACTTCTTAACTTCTAAGAGTAGAAGGAATCTTAAAATGTTATCACATGGATATTTCATACGTAGGATCATGCCAAAGAAAGTAGAGGTTCACATACCTCGCGACGATTGTCGACAAGTAGCAAAATGCTCCAAAGTACTTCAACCTTGAGCTATTCCATTCTTCAAGTAGGATACGCTAAACTTAGTACTTCAACCTATCATGGCCACAATACGCCCATTAACCTCTTACTTTAAACGTAGAATATCCTAAGTGCCAAGTCACTAAATTCTACGGAAAATCGGACAGCACCTCCTTTGTTTTTACTCACTTGCCACCTTTTTCAAGGTCGAATACAATAACCAAACAACCTCAATTGGCTCACAACAATATAGAAGGTAGTCCAATACAAATGAATAACTAAACAGCCCCAATTGGCTCACAATTTAGAAAGTAGTCCAATACAAATGAATAACAAACTAAAAGTCCAAATTCGGCCACCTTAAGTTCAATACCAATTCTTAACCAATTTCCATTTCAATCCAAATTGGTAGCATAACATGATATCAAGTCACATTTGATTACAACTACTACAATCCTCAAGTAGGTCAACATGCGACGATTCTACGTAACGACTAAAATTGTAATCTAACTTTCAAGTGGCTTGCACAACATTCCGGATTAAGCTACAAGCAATCCATAATACTTATAAACTTCAACATACCAACTTCATGCTATCAACATGTAAAGCTAACAACAACAACAAAATAAATAAATAGTCTTGTAACACCTTAAAAGACAAGATTATACCTTAACGATCCTTAATCCAATTCCAAATCCGAAGTCGCTCCTTAGTAGTTTAGAACCTCTCCAAGACACTTCAATCCGTTTGTTGAGACCCTTAGAACCATACCAACAACTTTCCTTCAAACTTCCAATCCAAAACCTAGAAAGCCACTAGGTTTTCACTTTGCGACTAATACGAAAACTCTCTTTTTCCGGGATTTTTCTATTGAGATACACTTACATAACACTCATGAACCTTGGTTTAAAACGTGGAGCTTAAAGAACAAGCAACGAAAATTTTTGCTCTTCAAGATACCTAGAACCCGAGAGCTTCACTAGGTGTCCCTCACAATTCTTGAAAAATTTCTAAGTGTGGGAACTAGTCTTGCTACTAGTATACATATAAAGGGACATGGAGGGTCAAGATACAAACAATTGGGTGGTTTGGATGATCTCTTATTAAATATCAAGACTTGTGGGTCCATTGACCAAGTCAATTATGTCAAGCTCTTCAAGTGCAAGACTTGTCTTCCTAACAAGGGTCAAATGACCCTTATGGCCATGATCAATTCGTCCAAGCTCACTTAAGGGGGGTGACACGTGTCGCCCTCCCATTAGTCACAATATTACATTTTCCGACAATTTCATAATTCCGATAAAATTTTACAAGTCTCAAATCTTAACACTTGTGAGTTTCTTACTTACTACCTTATAAACATATCCTGAAATTCCGGGGTGTAACATTCTTCCCCCCTTAGAAACATTCGTCCTCGAATGTTCTTTCGGAGTCAAACTTATAATTAGCGACATAGTTTCCTTTCACCACCCCGACATACCAACAATGCCACACATGGCCCTAATACCTCACGCATGCTCATCCATCATAAGCCCAAAAGAGATTATATTTTCGTACTTCCAACTCCTTCTAACATACATACATAACTTCCATACCAATTCTGGCCTCTAATCTTTGGAGTCACTCTATAAGACAATATATGACCATTTCCGGCTTTCACGACCTGGTTCGGGTGGAACGCGTCCACGAACCCGTAAAACAATTAACTAGACTTGGGCCTTGCACCCTCGTGACCCTGTCACGTAGCGGAACTACTACCAACTGATCCCACTCCATTTCAGGCCATGGGGAGACCGTGAATGGTCCTCAACCGGACTCGTCGCGCACTTAACTCTTATCCTTGGTCTGACTTAAAATCTTATTGCCAGAGAAAGCCTTATATACCTAAGGTCTCGGAAGTAATCAATATTCTTAGGCTCGCAATTTCCATGTTCCAAGCCTACCTTACTCGTCCCCCAGTAAACGGGTACAAACACTTCTCATAAAACCAAAACCATGTCGTCTCGATCACAACAACCATTACTTACGCTATACGGACCTCATCCGTACAATTCTCTTCAGCCTACTACGCGACAATCTATTAACATGACATTAGTTAGGTTCCTTAACATGGCTTAAGGGTTCACTACCCTATCGCATACTCATCTTTTCCCAATTATCTCGAAATAAAACACAAAACCTTGGCGAAAATTCATTAACTATTCCATACCTTCCGGTATCTAGTTAGTCTTTACCAATTCACGGTAATCTAAAATCATTCTAGGCAACACGCGTCGACCTCATACATAACTCCGTATAGATGTATGTCACAATGCCAACTATACTATAATCATTACCAACCCGGATACGCAATCCACATAGTCATTCTGGGTCATCGCGCTTTCTCGTACTGCGATCAACATAACTCGTTAGGGAGGCGACCACTAACAACACGACTCTATCGCACGATCTCGAGTGAGAAGAATGGAAACTAATCCTAAATGTCCTGTAGCCTCACGATTATAGATGTGGTGCACAACACACCGATAATCAAGACTCTACTAGACACGGTGCGTAGACACTTTCCGAGGACTAATCGCTCGATACCACTTTTGTCACGACCGACCCAGGCCGGGCGGTGCCCTACCCGAGCACCTGTTGGGTATCGTCGAGAGAATAGCGTGAACATACATGAAACTTATAAAATAAAATAACAAGAAATTAAACCACGTGTTAGCCGATAAGGCTACCTTCCGGACACATATACATATACATAACAAAGATTACATCCGCTTTTTACAAACCGACCCACAAATGTGACTACTGCACTTAAGAATTACAAGCTGCGGCGGGACGGGGCCGCCATACCCTGAATGTACATAAGTCCGCCACATCGTGAAACCGTACTAAAAGACAAGCCTCGGAGTGAAAGGGCTTCTTTCCAAAAGCGAGCAGAGATCCTACGAGCAAGGATCACCAACTGGTACCTAAAACTGCGGGCATGAACGCGGCCCAGAAAGTCGATAACAACAGTGCAAGTATGGAACATAAATAAAATGCAATAACCAAATCATATCTGTATAAAAGAATGTCATTTTAACTCCTGAAAACAATCATATATTAACCGTTCCTTTCCTTCTTTCGATAAGATTTAACAACATATTCTTACATACTTACTTAAGAGTTTAATCCAGCCTTTTTCACATAACTTACATATCTTACATAACATAATCCGGCCCATTTGCGGGACACGGTGTACTGATGAATCATGTGACATAATCCGGCCTGCCTGTGGGGCTCGGTGTACTGTGGAATCATATAACATAATCCGGCCCGCCTGTGGGGCTCGGTGTACTGTGGAATCATATAACATAATCCGGCCCGCCTGTGGGGCTCGGTGTAAGATGACGTAACCCGGCCTATGTGAAGGCTCGGGGTAATATGGCGTAATCCGGCCTATGTGTAGGCTCGGTGTATCTCATAACGTAATCCGGCCTATTTGTAGGCTCGGTGTATTTCATAACGTAATCCGGCCTATTTGTAGGCTCGGTGTATTTCATAACGTGTCCGGCCTATTCGTAGGCTCGGTGTATTTCATAACGTAATCCGGCCTATTCGTAGGCTCGGTGTATTTCATAACGTAATCCGGCCTATTCGTAGGCTCGGTGTATTTCATAACGTAATCCGGCCTATTCGTAGGCTCGGTGTATTTCATAACGTAATCCGGCCTATTCGTAGGCTCGGTGTGATTTTCCTTACATAACATTTTCAAACCATCTTTTCACTTCTTCTTAAGTCGTCATAACAACTTCCCATAAAGCTATTATAACAACCTTTCATTTTAGAGAACTTAAGACACTTTTATTCTTACGACATTAGGAAAACTAGATCCAAAAATACTACATACATACATACTTAAAAAGAATCATAGAACTCCTTTCTTTTTTTTAAAGCTCAAGTCACATACTCTTTTGGGAGCCATCTTCTTAACTTTTGAAATAAATTAAGAAGCCATACTTTGTAAAATTAAGTCATTTCCACTTATAAAATCAAGGCTTATAGCCTTAACACCTCGTAGCATACACTCTTTCAAATCATGTCGCTTATACTTTAGAAATCAAGTCCCATAAGGCTTGGTAAGGACTTAGGACAATTTAACATACTTAATTTAGAGTCAACAATGTGGATACTTCTTAACTTCTAAGAGTAGAAGGAATCTTAAAATGTTATCACATGGATATTTCATACGTAGGATCATGCCAAAGAAAGTAGAGGTTCACATACCTCGCGACGATTGTCGACAAGTAGCAAAATGCTCCAAAGTACTTCAACCTTGAGCTATTCCATTCTTCAAGTAGGATACGCTAAACTTAGTACTTCAACCTATCATGGCCACAATACGCCCATTAACCTCTTACTTTAAACGTAGAATATCCTAAGTGCCAAGTCACTAAATTCTACGGAAAATCGGACAGCACCTCCTTTGTTTTTACTCACTTGCCACCTTTTTCAAGGTCGAATACAATAACCAAACAGCCCCAATTGGCTCACAACAATATAGAAGGTAGTCCAATACAAATGAATAACTAAACAGCCCCAATTGGCTCACAATTTAGAAAGTAGTCCAATACAAATGAATAACAAACTAAAAGTCCAAATTCGGCCACCTTAAGTTCAACAATACCAATTCTTAACCAATTTCCATTTCAATCCAAATTGGTAGCATAACATGATATCAAGTCACATTTGATTACAACTACTACAATCCTCAAGTAGGTCAACATGCGACGATTCTACATAACGACTAAAATTGTAATCTAACTTTCAAGTGGCTTGCACAACATTCCGGATTAAGCTACAAGCAATCCATAATACTTATAAACTTCAACATACCAACTTCATGCTATCAACATGTAAAGCTAACAGCAACAACAAAATAAATAAATAGTCTTGTAACACCTTAAAAGACAAGATTATACCTTAACGATCCTTAATCCAATTCCAAATCCGAAGTCGCTCCTTAGTAGTTTAGAACCTCTCCAAGACACTTCAATCCGTTTGTTGAGACCCTTAGAACCATACCAACAACTTTCCTTCAAACTTCCAATCCAAAACCTAGAAAGCCACTAGGTTTTCACTTTGCGACTAATACGAAAACTCTCTTTTTCCGGGATTTTCTATTGAGATACACTTACATAACACTCATGAACCTTGGTTTAAAACGTGGAGCTTAAAGAACAAGCAACGAAAATTTTTGCTCTTCAAGATACCTAGAACCCGAGAGCTTCACTAGGTGTCCCTCACAATTCTTGAAAATTTTCTAAGTGTGGGAACTAGTCTTGCTACTAGTATACATATAAAGGGACATGGAGGGTCAAGATACAAACAATTGGGTGGTTTGGATGATCTCTTATTAAATATCAAGACTTGTGGGTCCATTGACCAAGTCAATTATGTCAAGCTCTTCAAGTGCAAGACTTGTCTTCCTAACAAGGGTCAAATGACCCTTATGGCCATGATCAATTCGTCCAAGCTCACTTAAGGGGGGTGACACGTGTCGCCCTCCCATTAGTCACAATATTACGTTTTCCAACAATTTCATAATTCCGATAAAATTTTACAAGTCTCAAATCTTAACACTTGTGAGTTTCTTACTTACTACCTTATAAACATATCCTGAAATTCCGGTGTAATGTGCACGCGATCGGGGTGGTCGGGTCGTGACAAAGTGGTATCAGAGCAGTTAGTCCTCGGAAAGTGTCTACAGACCGTGTCTAGTAGAGTTTTGATTATCGGCGTGTTGTGCACCACATCTATAATCAGGAGGCTACATGACATTTAGGATTGGTTTCCATTCTTCTCTCTTTGAGATCGTGCAGTAGAGCTGTCATAGTAGGTTGAATCCTCTCGACCCGCTTCTTATGTGATTATGCCTCCACGGAAGCGACCGGGCGAGAAGGGCAAAGCGGCGGCGAGTCGCTAGCGGTACTCAGAGGGTTACTCGGACTCAGGCACGGACTATGCCTGAGGTAGTAGGCGGGTCGGCGAGTTCAGCCACGCCAGCGGATATTAGAGGCGAGGCGGCGGTAGCTCGAAGGTTCCGGCACGAGCATCCATCCACGGCCGGGGCGAGTATAGAGACTACGAGGGAGCAGTCCGGTTATTGACCGATATAGTAGCGAGCGTCGGCGAGAGCGGCGGCTAACCTAAGTGGCGGTTTGCGGATCCGAGATTTTACAGGTTGTCATCCGCGAGTTTTATGGTTCGAGTGCGAGGAGGATCGCGAGAGTTCATTCGGCGACTACGGACTATGCGAGTTCTTAGGGCTTGAGAGATTGAGTGCATTATGCTAGCCTCTTCTGGGTTCGCGATATTGCGTTGAACCGATTTGAGTCATGGAGTCTTGTGAGAGGGGATGATGCTCTTTCACTGTTTGGGAGGAGTTCACGAGGCCTTTATGGATCACTTTTTGCCTCACGAGATGAGGAGGGCCGCGAGATAGATTTTTGACCTTGAGGCGAGAATGGGAGGACTATCGGGAGTATAGCACAGGTTTGACTCCTTGGCGTGCATGCACACACCATTGTAGGCGGCATGGCGGATAGAGTTCATCGTTATGTGATGGGGCTAGACCATCATATGATTCTGCATGCTTGGGGTGGCTCTTCACCCGGTATGGACATTGCTAGGATGCGATCCTATGCGCGAGGATAGAGGATAGAGAGGAGGATCAGTTGACTCGAGCCGGCCCGAGGCGGTGACAACGAGGTCTCGAGGCGGTTCGAGGCGGACAGCCTCAAAGATACTAGGTCTACATTGCGGCCCGGACCGAGTGCTCCTCCACGATTTTCGGCGGAGGGTTTTACAACCGGGAATGCAGGGCGGTCAGTCTCTAGAGCCGAGAACCTCGAGGATATGGGGTTCCGATCGATCGAGGCCACGTGCCTCGTCGTCGATGTGGTAGGTTACATTCGGGGTATGTCGCGCGATGCGGGTGCTTGTTTTTCTTGTGGTCGTCTAGGCCATATGTTGAAAGTGTCCTTATAGAGGTCTGGTGGGACAACACCGTCTTTGGATCGATTCGGGTTCTTCGCCTTCCATAGCTAGGCATGATGTTTATGCATCGCAGTGTGTGAGTCGTGGTGGAAGTTCCCAGTTTTAGCGGTCCTTTGAACCGCCTATATGATTTCAGGTATGCCTTTGGCCCTTTAGAAACTTGTATGCATGATAAAGTTGTGGTATGTTTAAGTTTTATGAACAGATTATATTGAGACTATGTATATGTTAGAAGGAGTTGGAAGTATGAAAATATAATCTCTTTTGGGCTTATGATGGACAGATATGCGTGTGCGAGGTATTAGGGCCATGTGTGGCATTGTTGGTATGTCGGGGTTGTGAAAGGAAACGATGTCGCTAATTATAAGTTTGACTCCGAAAGAACATTCGGGGACGAATGTTTCTAATGGGGGAAGAATGTTACACCGTATTCTGGGACATGTTTTAAGAACGTGCGTAAGAACTCACAAGTGTTAAGATTTGAGACTTGTAAAATTTATCGGAATTATGGAATTGTCGGAAAACGTAATATTGTGACGAATGGGAGGGCGACACATGTCACCCCCCCTTAGTGATGTCTTGGACGAAAATTTCATGGGCACAAGGGTCATTTGACCCTTGTTAGGAAGACAAGTCTTGCAACTTGAAGAGCTTGAGAATTTTGACTTGGTCAATGGGACCACAAGCTTGATATTTAAGAGAACCTCATCCTAGCCACCCATTTGTACACATATTGACCCTCCATGTCCCTATATAATACTACTAGTAGCAAGAGAGAGTCCAACACTTAGAAAATTTTCAAGAGAATTGGAAGAACTTCACCCATAGCTCTCGGGTTTGCTCTCTTCAACAATAAAAAAAATTTGTTTCTTGTTCTTTAAGCTCCACACTTTAAACCAAGGTTCATGAGTGTATTGTAAGCATATCTCAATAGAAAAATCTCGGAAAAAGATAGTTTTCAGATTAGTCGCAAAGTGAAAACCTAGTTGCTTTCTAGGTTTTGGATTTGAAGTTTGAAGGGAAGTTGTTGGTATGGTTCTAAGGGTCTCAAGTAGCGGATTGAAGTGTCTTGAAGAGGCTCTAAGTTGCTAAGGAAGCGACTTCGGATTTGGAGTTGGATTGAGATTCGTTGAGGTATAATCTTGTCTCTTAATAGTGTTACAAGATTATATATATATTGTTGTTGTTAGCTTTACATGTTGCTAGCATGAAGTTGATATGTTGAAGTTCATAAGTATTATGGATTGCTTGTAGCTTAAATCCGAAATGTTATATTAGCCACTTGAAGTTGGATTACTAATTGGTCGTTTATTAGAAATCGTCGCATGTTGCTTACTTGAAGATTATAGTAGTTATAATCGATTGCGACTTGATATCATGTTATGCTAACAATTTGGATTGAAATGGAAATTGGATAAGATTTGGTATTGTTGTACTCAATATGGCCGAAATTGGACTAGTAGTTGTGTTAGTTTGATATCTATTGTGGGGTGGAATTTTACACGTCTAGTAGGCGTGTAATCCCCTATTGTTGATTGCATTGTTTGGGCCTTAAATGTGGCATGTTTGGTTATTGTATTCGGCCTTGAAAAAGGTGGCAAAGTGAGTAGAAACAAAGGAGGTGCTGTCCGATTTTCCGTAGAATTTAGTGACTTAGCACTTAGAATATTCTACGTTTGAAGTAAGAGGTTAATGGACGTATTGTGACCATTATAGGTTGAGGTACTAAGTATAGCGTATCCTACTTGGAGGGTGGAATAGCTATCAAGGTTGAAGTACTTTGGAGCATTTTGCTACTTGTCGATAATCGTCGCGAGGTATGTGAACCTCTTCCTTCCTTTGGCATGATTCTATGTATGGAATATACCTGTGGTATCATTTCATGTTTCCTTCTACTCTTAGAAGTTTAGAGGTAGTTGTGTGATTTACTCTATGTAGAACTTTTCCTATCTTTTGAGCATGACTAGTTGCACGTATATAGTACGGTAGACGTACAACACCTTGATATCCTTTACTAGTTTTATAAATAGCCAAGTCGGGTGAGTTAGGAGATTGACTCACTTCTTTGAAAGAATAAAGGATGTCTTAAGTTTTATTAAGTTAAGGGACTTGAATAGTTTTAAAGTATGTGATACTTGTTCCGTTTTAAACGTATAAGTCCCTTGGATAGGAAATTATATTTTTGCTAAGGTATAAAGTGAATATAACGACTTTATGTGGAGTTGGTTATATTTGCTTTATGGGAGGATAAATGACTTGTTTTTAAGGCATTAATTGCCTAAGGTTTTTTTTATAAAGAAGTCACTTGATTTATGTTATACCCCGTATTTCCTGAGTATGTCCGTGAGGGCGTACGTACAAAAGTTTAAGCCTTAAGTTAGGCAAGGGACGAAAATTTGTGCACAACCCCCGAACTAATATGTTTTTCCGACGGAGATTTTCCGAACCTTGTAAGGGAATTTTGCGTGTTCAATAATTTAATTTTTGCGGATTTTTCCGAGAGATAAAATATTTTGGACCAATGGGAGGGTGACATGTGTCACCTCAAAGTGGAGCAATGGAGGGCACACCTTGCACGTTTTTTTCATTTTTGTGGCTTAAAACAATTGGTCAATATTTGGTAGGATATTTTGTGTGGTAGATGGATAAGGTGGGACCCACACACACTTGTCCAAATCTACACCCTCCACTTGCCCACCACTTGTCTTAATCTTGGCCATTGAAGGCCCTATAAATACCCCCCTTAGTTGAAGGATTTCTTCATCCCTCAAATGACTTCTAAGTCTTAAAAATCCTCCTCCTTGTAGTGAAATTCGTCCAAGTCCTCCTCCCTTATAGTAGTTTCGTCCGCCACTCCCTTCCCTTGGAGTTGCTCTCGTCCAAACATACCCCCTTGGTAGAAAATATTCTCCAAGTATTATTCTTATTCCAAAATACCTTGGCCCCAAATACCTTGTAGTATTCCAAGGTTACCACATACTAAAAGCCCAGAAATACTATTATACTTCCCTTCAGTCACAAAAACGAAACCCTAAGGAAAATCTTTATAATTGGTTGAAGTATTAAGAAGAAGTTGCGTAGAACTTCTAAGGGTTATTTGGAGCGGGTTGGAGCACCCAGAGTAGGAGCTAAACGTTGCTCAGGATCGACATTTAAACTTGGATAATTTTGGGCTTATCGAGGTAAATACTCTTGACCTTCTATTGTAATTGTAAATTACATACTGTAGTAGTATAGAAATAAGTATAAGATATATAGAAGGATGGTATAAGAGAAGAGAATTGAATTGAAATCACATCAGAAGAATATTAAAGAAGATTGAACTGTACTTACATAGAATTTGTATTCTGATGAACTTGTGTAGTTTAACGGGTAGGGAAGTGCTGCCCGATTTTTTCCGTAGAATAGAGAACCCTATGCTTAGAATATTCTACAGAGTAGTCTAGACGTTGATAGACGTATATGGCCTTTATAGGTTGAAAGTTCTGCGAGTAGCATGTTCTACTTGAAAGGTGGACAAGGCTAGCCGGGTTATAGCGGTGGAGCGTTTTGCTAATTGTCGATAATCGTCGCGAGGTATGTGATTCTTCCTATCCTCTTGAGCATGATATTTTAAAAGAATATATATAGTACGGTAGACGTACGTGTGTTAACTGAACGTGGTTTTACTACGATGTCTTTTGACTTGAGTCTAAATAATAAGAATCTTGAAGTATTTCAAAAGAATTAAGAATCGTTTTTGAAAGAAGAGTAATACTTGGTTTTAAAAGCTTAAGAGTTATACTAGCTTTATGGGAAGTTAGGTATAACGACTTAAGAGAGATAAAAGGAACGGTTTACTTAATTGTTTATGAACGCCTTATATTGATTTCGGAAATGAGAATAAGTATCGAACAGACCACTGCAGCGCTAATAAAGGTAAATGTATTGACTAATTAAGTATTATTAAAACCAGTAGAAACATCCATCTGCATAGAAGCTAAGATGAGACAAAATGATATTACATTTCCTAGATCATGGCTGCTTTAATAAGATTGTTATGAACAAGAATAACCTACTCACACATAAGGCATATGTTTCTCAAATTGTTTTAAACGTGAATTATATTATTAAGTGATTAAGACTATGAACTACGAAACCTTTCGAAAATAAGAGACTTGAGTAATTGAACTTAGGCAACTTGAACTTTTGGAAAAGAAGGTTGTTACTTGTCTTTAAAAAGGGAAATTGTTTTGGTTTACTTAAAAAGATAGTCACTCTATTTTTAATACTACGGGTATCGTGTGACTCTTGTGAAAGAAACATGATCTTTTTAAAGAGATAATGTATGAAGTACTTTGGGGATAAAAACCCGAACTTGTTGGCATAAAATAGAAAGTACCTTGTGTGAATAATTTGACTATGTTGGTTTGTGATAGCCTTGTAATACTTTCTTGTTGATTTGATAAGTAAACGTGTTAGGATGCTACGTGTGTTAGTGTCTTGTGATGGTTGTGTAAGGGGGTTTCCCTTATTGTACTTATGTTGTTTAACGATAAGCCGTTATGTTAGTATTATATCACTCACCTCTTGACATGATATACCAGGGGTTAAGCTGCCCCCCGATGCGAGGGATGCCTCATGCGAGTCCAGGGGACCTATGCGGAGCTACGAGAGTTCCAGGTTAGTGTGCGGGGTAATTACCTCATGCGGTCTATGTGGCCATGCGGACTATGAGAGTCCAGGCGGATGCCGGGGAGTAGCTACCCTCGATGCGAGGAATACCTCATGCGGGCCTAGGTGGCCTATGCGGAGCAGCGGTATGCTCCAGGATTAGACGCGCGTGATCACGAGGCGAGTGGCGGCCGATCATGTGGCGCGATGCAGAATGACCTCGTGATACGATGTATGGCATTGTTGATGCGTGGGTTTTAGTAGTCGGCTATGCCTTCGTACTTACCCCGTACGGTTTATTATGACACAGGTGGGACTTGGTGTTCATGTGTATTCCTTGGTGTTATTACATCGCAGATGAAGCGGTGAGGAAGGTATTCCACGCATGATTGATGTTGTGGGCGTGAGACCCATTGTTATATTTGAGTGATGACTTTGAGGCGTGAGTCACGACTTGACATATTCGCTACGTATTGTGCATCGTAAATTGGTTATCATATATGTCTTCGCTTTATATAGACTATTATGATTTCATTTCTGATTTTTTCGATTTCACATACTTGGTACTTGCCAGATCGACCCTTCGGGACTGCGTTCATGCCGCAGGTAGAGGTACACCAGTCGTCGATCCTCGCTCTTAGGATAACAATTCAACGTTTTGGGAAGCTCCGTTTCTCCGGAGGCTTATCTTTGGTATAGTCCCCTGTTGTAGGTGCTTACATTCAGGGGTATGGCGGGGCCCTGTCCCGTCGTTGTTGATTTAACATTCTTAGAGGTCTGTAGTACTGTTGTGGGCAGATTTTGTAAAAGGGATGTAACTGTTCAAGTTTTATTATATATATGCCGAAGGGCAACTTTTCTCTGATAAACTGTTTTTCACTTCATATTATTTCATGTCTCGTTTTATATTCCGCGGGTTACTCTGATGTATGTCTACTTGGGTGCCCGGGTAAGGCACCAGTCACGGGCCCGGGTTCGGGTCGTGACAATTTAGAAGCCGGTAAATGTATTTCTAAAAAGGTATTGTGACATGTCTTAAAAGGTGGATAGGACTTGATACTATAGTTGTTAGTATCTGGGAAGTTTTATTTGAAAAAGAGTCTTTCTAAAGAAGTAGAGGTGTGTAGTACGTTGGGTTAAATTCCCGGATTTTATATGACATTATCGTCCCAGAAATGGGTCGGGCAGTATACCTTTACGGGCAGACTATATGACATTATCGTCCCAGATTGGGCCGGGCAGTATAGGCGTCCCTCCATAAAGGGCCGGAGTAGGTTATGTAAGGTAAGTAAGTTATATGGTAGTGAACTTGATGATTTTCCGAAGTAAGTACGTAAGAAAGTGACTATAACTTTTATTGAGAAATGGGAAAAGATAATAAGGTACGATTAAGTTCACGTGATGGTTATGACATGGTAGGTTCAGGTATTTACCCTTTTTATACTTACCCCTGTCATGCTTTTATACAGATATGTTTTGTTTAATGTACCTTATTTCCGTTCCATATTCGGTACCTGTTGTACTGACCCCCTTCGGGGGGCTGCGTTCATGCCCGCAGGTATTAGGTGCACAGGTTGGTGATCCTTGCTCTTAGGATCTCGGTTCAGTTTTTGGGGAAAAAAGCTCCATTTGCTCCGGAGGCTTATCTCTTGGTACGGTTTCCCCTGAGGTTGTAGATTCATGTATATTCAGGGGTATGGCGGGGCCCTGTCCCGCCACAGTTGTTATGTTAAAACTCTTAGAGGTCTGTAGTCACATATTGTGGGTCAGTTTGTAAAGGGTATGAGGCAATCGCTTGGCCAGATGTATATATATGTCAGAAGGTAGCCTTATCGGCTAACTCGTTGTTTTACTACATTGTATTATTTTATAAGTTTCATGTATGTTCGTGATTATCTACGATGTATACTGTAAGGGTGCCTGTAGGGCACGATCGCCCGGGTCGGTCGTGACATTAAATGTCTATCCTGAACAACGTTTAGCTCCTAATTTGCACGCTCCGATAGCTCCAAGAAACCCTTAGAAGTTTCTAAACAACTTCTACTTAATACTTCAACCAACTATGAAGATTTTCCTAGGGTTTCGTTTTGTGACTAATGGATATAAAGTAGTATTTCCGGGCTTTTAGTATAGAGGTAACTTGGGAATACTACAAGGGATTTGGGCTAAGGTATTTTGGAATAGTAACAATACTTGAAGACAATTTCTACCACGGGGGGACTTATTTCAGACGAGAGCTAGGGAAATGGGGGGGGGGGGGGGGAGTTTTGGAGACTTGGAAATTGTTTTTGTGGATGAAGAAGTCTGGCACTTAAGGGGGGTATTTATAGAACCCTCAATGGCCAAGATTAAAACAAATGGAGGGTGAAGATTGGGTTGCTTGTGTGAGTGGAGTCTTCCACCAAGTGTCCACCACAATATTGGGACATATGTCCACCACAACTTTGGGACATATGTCCACCACAAAAATGAGCCATGTGGCTATCCACTTGCTCCACAAAAAACGTCCAAACCTACTCCCACTATCCCAAAAAAATATCTTGCAAGACTTGACTTATTGACTTGGCCACTAGCCCACAATTTTCGTCCAACCAAAGCCACTTAAGGGTGACACATGTCGCCCTCCTATTGGTCCAAAATATTTCGTCTCTCAGAAAAATCCGTAATAGGTTAAAATATTAAAAGCGTAAAATTTCCTTCACAAGGTTCGGAATCTTTTCCGTTGGAAGTTCACAATTTCATCCTTAACCTAATTAGGGCTTATACAATTGTACGTACGTCCTCAAATACATACTCTGGAAATACGGGGTATAACATTAAAGAGACTTGATATTCTAAGTTAAGAAACATGATATTCTAAGTTAAGAAACTTGATTTCTAAAGTTAAGAGACTTGAAGTGTTTTGAAAGTTATGTAACTTGATTTGGAAGTATATTTGTCTTGGTTATAAAAAAAAGGAATGAATTAGTTTAAGGCATAAAGTTAGTATAACGGCTTTATGGGAAGTTGGTTATAACAACTTTATGGAAGGTTAGAAGAATGGTTTTCTCTAGTAATGTAAACAAAGAAATGACTTGAAATAAGGAAGGGCAATTTGATTTAAAGGTATCAATTGCTTGAAGTTTTAAAGTAAGGGTCACTTGATTTAGAAGCCTAGAAATGTATTTCTAAAAATGTAGTGACTTGTTTGAAATGTAGACATGCCTTGATACTACGGGTGTTAGTATCTTGGGGTTTTATATGAAAATGAGTCTTTTGAAAAGAATGGAAGTACGTAGTACTTTGAGTTAAATTCCCGGATTTTTATGTGAAATGAAAAGTGCCTTGAGTATATAAAATGAAAGTCTAAAGATTTAATGAACTTGCCTATGCTTGCTTGTGATAGCCTTGAGTGCAAGTATTATATGTTTACGATGCCGTTACTCTCAGTTGGAGGGTCGGCTGTCTTGTTGTGAATTTACTTGGACGTACCGAAGTGACGGAGGCTTCCACGGGTATGCTTCCATTGTGATTGATCCTTGGACATGCTTATACGATGTGGGATTCCGGGGCATGCGACCAGGATGCGGGTTAGATTCCCGGATTGTTTTTATTACTCCTTGGACATGCTTATACGATGAGGGATTCCGGGGCATGCGACTAGGAGGCGGGTTAGATTCCCGGATTTGGTTTATTACCCCATGGCCATGCTTATAGGATGAGGGATTCCGGGGCATGCGACCATGTTATGTATTATTACTCCATGGATTAGCTCTCCATGAAGACATGTACCCGAGATGAGGGATTCCACGGGCATGTTATATACGATTATTACTCCATGGACTAGCTCCCCATGAAGACATGTACCCTAGATGAGGGATTCACGGGCATGTTATATACGATTATTACCCCATGGATTAGCTCTCCATGAAGTCATGTACCCGAGATGAGGGATTCCACGGGCATGAGATATATATATATATATATGTGTACGCCGACAGTAAGGTAGGATGTCACGGGCGCATCACATGGTTATATTTTACACTTATAGCTGTCGACAGTGATGGGGGATTCCACGGGCACACTTTGATATTTGAGGGCTTGTGTCCATAGCCCTGGTGTGACTATTGTTCATGTGTTGAAATAGTCTGTACAAGGTAAAACTGACTTTCATTACTTTCACTTCGGTAAGGCACAATGTACTGTTATTTTGGTTATCATACATGTCTCCAGCTTTATTATAGACTGTTATGATTTCATTCTGATATTTTCGCCACATACTTGGTATATATTTTGTACTGACCTCCTTCGGGGGGCTGCGTTCATGCCGCAGGTTGAGGTACATAGCTTGCTGATCCTCATTCATAAGATCACTGTTCAGCTAGTTGGAAAGCTCCATTATTTCGGAGGCTTTGTATTTTGGTACAGTTCCCTGAGGTTGTAGATTTATGTACATTCAGGGGTATGGCGGGGCCCTGTCCCGTCACAGTTGTTATGTCAGAAATTCTTAGAGGTCTGTAGTCTTATCTTGTGGCTTGGGTTGTGTAAAATGTTCCGCTGATTATCTCTGATGTATATCTGTAAGGGTGCCCAGGTAGGGCACCAGTCGCGGGCCCGGGGTCGGGTCGTGACAATGAGTAGCCTCTAGAGAGAAGAAGATTTGAGGTCCCCCATTTGTTTGTTGAAATGGAAATTGATAGCCACGGGGCCACCCGGCCCGGTGCAACATTTGCTCCTATTAGATCGAGTGAAACTATCCGGATCCCCTCATCATCTCTGCTTATCACTTCCACTCCTGTTCTACCATTAGCCCGTGAAGGTTTCGAGCCACCAGTTCTCCCGACCATTTAATCTCCCTTGCTAGAGGATAAATAAGAGATGCTTCCCTCTCCAGAATGCATTCCTTCCCCACAGAGGGAAGAGTTAGTGAATGAGTACCCGACACTTTAGTGAATGAGAGTACCCGACACCGGCTGCGGAACTCGGAGAATTCAAAGTTTGATTTTGATAATGAAATAAATTCTTAAAAATAAACAGATAAATTAAAATAGTTATGAGTTGTACTGATTATATTACTTTTGAACTTGATCGATTAGATTATATATATTATCTCGCAGATCTCGTTTGATAACGGATAAAGCAAATTTTTATTTTCGTTTTCCTTGTGATGGACCTGGAAGAGGAGGTAATTTGTGACAAACATTAATATAATATATTTCGACCTGGAAGAGGAGGTTGAAAGTATGTATGTCATAGAAACAATCATTTTAGGGACAAATGTATTTGAACACATTCATATTATTAATGAGATTAATATAATTTGGCATTTGCACTTATTGAATTATGATTTTGATTGCTTGTAATTATTCATTAATGTGCATCTCTTGAGCTTACGTTGTCATTGATAAAGTGAGATATTAATGATAAAACGTAACTCTCAAAATAGCCTTGACTGATGATAATTGAGAATGAAATATCAATGATATATTATAAGTCAATATGTGGTCTGCATCACATTCTTATAGAATGTAGTATGTCTCACTTACTACTAGTGATGACCACATGGATACTCTTGGAGAGTATTGGTATACCCTGCTGATAAACTATTTTTTATACATGTCTAGAGTATTATCAGCATGTGGGATATAGAGGTCATTTGACCTGAGGTCAATACGCACATAATTTACAGAGTAATGTACTTTGACCATGTCCTAAGCTTAAATTCCTTATAGGATAAGACATGACTTGAGTTGGGTACATTGCGATGTAAACAAAGGTGGTAGTTGAGCCAAGAATATGATTCATTCCTCGATTGGATATTCGAGAGATAACACTCACCTTCTCAGTGATATTAGGTCGACCAAGTCATTGGCCAATGCAAAAGACATATTTAGGATATTGTCTAGTTGTCGACTAATATAGATGAGATAAAGTGATCAAGCCATTTGGATAGACACATGACAAATCCTAAGCTTGATCGAGTGTGTCACGAATGAAATGAATTTACACATAAAGATTGTGTTTACAGGAGTCATGTAAACGTACTTCACATATTGAGTTCGTCATATGACACAGTCTAGGAGTTACGTATGAACCTAATTTGATTAATGTCGATGTATGAAGGCTTAAAGGGTCACACTACGTCGATTATCTTTTCGGTCTAAGGTATATTGAGAGAATGTAAAATACTTGATTTAGAATCAAGATATTTAAACCAATAATAAATTATGGGATAATTTCTATTTGATGGAAATTATTTAATTAAGTCAAAATTAGATTTTGGATTTAATTAAATAAAAATGTATTGAAATATTAAAACAGGCGAGGGCCACATCAGATTTGCAATGATGGGCCCAATGATCGACTCTGCATCTCAGATTTTGGGTCAGGTTTTAAGCCTAATCCTAATCTGATTTGTAACCTAACCTCCCCTATATATTCAGTACTTAACCCCATTATTTTGGTTACTGAAATTGATAACTCAATTGTTACTTTCTGAACTCAGAGTTCAGAAAATAAAATCCTCTCAAACCTCTGCGAAGATTTCCTGGCTATCCTGACAGAGCAATATACCACAACAAGGCTTGCTGTTATACCCCGTATTTCCAGAGTATGTACGTAAGGACGTACGTAGAAAAGTTTGAACTTTAAGTAGGCTTGGACGAAAATATTTTGTGCACAACACCCGATTAGAATCGTTTTTCGACGAAACGTTTTACAAAACTTGCGAAGGGAAAATTCCGGCTATGTCATTTTTAATTTTTGCGGATTTTTCCGAGAGACGAAATATTTTGGACCAACGAGAGGGCGACACTTGTCACCCTCAAGTTGGTGGAGTGTGGACGGCAACTTGGACGAAATGGGAGTCAATAGTTGGTAGGATATTTGTGAGGGATTTGTGGAGTAGGGACTGGGGCACTGGGCAAATCTTGCCCTCCACTTGCCCCCACTTGGCTAGATCTTGCCATTTAACTCCCTATAAATACCCCTTTTGAAGACTTTTTCATCTACTCTCACTTCCTTAAGTCTTGAAAACCCTCCCGATTTCGTGAGGCCCTCGCCGAGAGTCACACCTCCCCTCCTTATGGTGTGGCCGAGACACACCCCCTGCCTATTTTTTCTCATAAAATACACCCTCTTGGTAGAAAATACTCTCCAAAGTATTTTTGCTATACCAAATACCTTAGTATACCTTGTAGTATTCCAAAGATACCTCTATACGTAGAGCTTAAATACTACCTTATGTCCTTTTGTCTCAAACCGAAACCCTAAGGAAAATCTTCACGCTTGGTTGAAGTATTAAGAAGAAGTTGTAGAACTTCTAAGGTTGTTTGAAGCGGGTTGGAGCACCCGGAGTAGGAGCTAAACGTCGCTCAGGATCGACATTTAAACTTGGATAATTATGGGCTTATCGAGGTAAATATCTTGTCTCCCTATTGTAATTGAGTTTACATACTATTGAAGTATAAGAATAAGTATAAGTTATATACAAGGAAGGTATATAAGAAGGGAATTGAACTGTACTTACATAGGACTGTATTACAGTAGACTTGTGAAGTTTGACGGGTAGGGAAGTGCTTCCCGATTTTCCGTAAATAAAGAACCTACTGCTTAAGAATATTCTACCGAGTAGTCTAGACTTTGATAGACTTGTATAACCGTTATAGGTTGAAGTTCTGCGTAGCATGTCCTACTTGAAAGGTGGACAAGGCTAGCCGGGTTATAGCCGTGGAGCGTTTTGCTAATAGTCGATAATCGTTGCGAGGTATGTGATTCTTCCTATCCACTTGAGCATGATATTTTAAATGAATATATATATAGTACGGTAGACGTACGTGTGTTAACTGAACGTAGTTCTACGGCAATGTCTTTTGACTTAAGCCTGAATAATAAGAATCTTGAAGTATCTCAAAAGTATTAAGAAACCTTTTTGAAAGAAGAGTAACACTTAGTTTTAAAAGCTTAAGAGTTATACTAGCTTTATGGGAAGTTAGGTATAACGACTTAAGAGAAGTAAAAAGAATGATTTATCGATTTTAGAAGTTAAGAGACTTATTCTTAAAAAGATAAGAGACTTGACTTAGTTAAATTAATATGAATTTTGTTAAAAAGTGTGAAACCTCATTCATGAGTAATGAGTACTGGGTTGTTAAAAGAAATAATGTTTTACTGATTTCGGAAATCAGAATAAGTATCGAACAAACCACTGCAGCGTTAATAAAGGGAAATGTACTGACTAATTAATGTATTATTAAAACCAGTAGAAACTTCCATCTGCATAGAAGCTAAGATGAGACAAAATGATATTACATTTCCTAGATCATGGCTGCTGTAATAAGATTGTTATGAACAAGAATAACCTACTCACACATAAGGTATATGTTTCTCAAATTGTTTTAAAGGATTAAAACTATGAACTACGAAACCTTTCGAAAAATGAGAAACTTGAACATTTGAAATTAGGCAAACTTGAACGTTTGGAAAATAATGTTGTTACTTGATTTTACAAAGGGAAGTGTTTTGGTTTACTTAAAAGATAGTCACTCTAATTTTTATACTACGGGTATTGTGTGACTTTTGTGAAAGTAACGTATCTTTTAAAGAGTTAATGTATGAAGTACTTTGGGAATAAAAACCCGAACTTGTTTAACATAAAGTAGAAAGTATCTTGTGTGAATAACTTGATTGTGTTGGTTTGTGATAGCCTTGTAATACTTTCTTGTTGGCTTGATAAGTAAACATGTTAGGATGCTACGTGTGTTAGTATCTTGTGATGTTTGTGTAAAGGGGCTTCCCTCGATCGCGCTTATGTTGTTTAACGATCACCGTTATGTTGGTATTGTACCACCACCTCGACATGATCCGGAGGTTAAGCCGCCTCCGATGCGGGTAATACTCAGCGATGTGTGACTATGATTCGAGGATACCTCATGCACGCCCCGGACCTATGCGAGCTACGAGAGTTCCGGTTAGTGTGCGGCCTATATGGTCACGCGGTCATGTGGGCTACGCAGATCGCGAGTCGAGCGGATGCGAGTAGCTACCCTCGATGCGCGGGAATACCTCATGCGGGCCATTGGAGTGGCCTATCGCGAGTCGCGGGAAGTTCGAGGCTAGACGCGCACATTAGATACTGCGGGCGAGTGGCCAGCTTTGATCATGTGACGGTCTAGACAGATCTCATGATACAGTTTATGACCTTGTTTGTACTGTGGGTTTTAGTAGTCGGCTATGCCTTCGTACTTGTTACACCCCGGAAAATTCCAGGATAGGTTTATAAGAACGTACGTAAGAACTCAAATGTTAAGATTTGAGACGAGTAAAAATTTATCGGAATTTTGGAATTTGTTGGAAAACGAAATATTATTTAACGGAGGGCGACATGTGTCACCCCCTTAATGGTCTTGGACGAAATTGACATGGGGGAAATGGTCATTTGACCATAATTTAAAAGACCAAGTCTTGCAAAGGCAAGAGCTTGACATTGTTGACTAAGTCAATTGCCACTTGGCTTGATCCTTGTGAAAAGCATCCTAACCACCCAATTGTTCTAATCTTGACCCTCCATCTTGTTATATATGTATGCTAGTGCAAGACAAGCTTCAACACTTAGACAAATTTTACAAAAATCTTGAAGAGCACTGAGGAGGCTCGGGTTTGCCTTAGGGTTTCAAGAAAAAATTTCAATTGTTGTCCAATAATTCCCCACTTTAAACCAAGGTACCTAAGGGTATTGTAAGTGTTTCTCAATAGAAAGATCAGGAAAATGGTGTTTCGTATTAGTCAAGGCGAAAACCTAAAGGGTTATTCAACCTTGAAGTTTAAACTTGAAGATGAGTCTTTTATAAGCTTCAGGGTTGCTTGGAGTGGATTGGGCGTCGAAAGGAGGAGTTAAAGTTGCTAAGGAGCGACTTGTGATCTTGGATCATAATTGGGCTAATTGAGGTATAATCTTCGTTTTACTTTTGTAATTAAAGATTTCATGTTATGATAAGTTATAAGTGATCATGTGATTTGTGTTATGAAGTTTGATAAGTGACATGGATTGTAGAAGCCTAGAAGAAAAGGACATGATTAGCCTTTTGAAATTGAAATACAATTTTGGTCGTTTATTAGAATCGTCGCATGTTTATCTACTTGAGGATTGTAGTAGTTATGTCGATTGTGGCTTGATATCATGTTATACTAAACCACTTGGATTAAAAAGGAATTGGAAACGATTTGTATTGTTGCCTAATTGCCGAATTGACATTATAGTTTAGACTAGTTTGTTATCGTTTGTGGTGAGCCAATTGGGGCTGTTTTGTTATTCATTTGTATTGAACTACCTTATAAATTGTGGTGAGCCAATTGGGGCTGTTTGGTTATTGTATTCGGCCTTGAAAAAGGTGGCAAAGTGAGTAGAAACAAAGGAAGTCTTTGTCAGATTTTCCGTAGAATTTAGTGACTTGCACTTGGAATATTCTACGTTTGAAACTAGAATTTAATAGACGTACTATGGCCATTATAGGTTGACATACTACGTACGACGAAATGGACTTAGCAAGTGGATTAAACCGAAGAGGTATGTGGAACTTTCTTATCTCTTGAGCATGATTAAGTTATAAGTGTATAGTACGGTAGACGTACAAGATTTTGACAACCTAGTCTATTTGATATCCTTGGCTTATTTTAAAGAATGTCCAAGTTGTTTGAGTTAGGGAATTAACTCACTTGTTTAGATATTAAGGATATCTTGGTTTTCAAAAGTTAAGAGACTTTAAGTATGTTGAAAGTATTTTAATACTTGTTTTGTGGGAAAATTTAAGTCTCTTGGTTATAAGGAAAGAATGTAAATTGCTAATGTATAAGGCTAGTATAATAGCTTTATGTAAAGTTTAAAGAGTGGTTTACTCTAAGTAACTTAAGTATGTTAAGGGACTTGAAGAGTTTTAAAGAATGTGATACTTGTTTCGTTTTAAACGTATAAGTCCCTTGGAAAGGAAATTGTACTTGACTAAGGTATAAAGTGAATATAACGACTTTATGGGGAGTTGGTTATATTGGCTTTATGGAAAGATAAATGGCTTGATTTAATGGAAGGCAATTCGATTTTAAGGCATCAATTGCCTAAAGTTTTATAAGAAAAGGAGTCACTTGATTTAGAAACTTAACTTTATTTCTAAGGGTGTTGTGACTTGCCTTGAAATGTAATTTGAACTTGATACTAGGATTTATAGTATCTTGGAAGCTTTCTACCAAAAGAGTCATTGGTTTTAAAGAATAGAAGTACGTAGTACTTTGGGTTAAATTCCCGGATTTCTATAAAGAACATGTTAGTGCCTTAGGTAAACTAAAATGAGAGTGTATATGAACAAGAATAGTAAGAAGTTAGGGGATTTCTTAACTTGCTTATATATTGCATGATAAGCCGATAGAGCTTAAGTTATGTGTGATAGCCGGATTTGGGCTAATGATATATTTCGTTGCGGGGTCATTCCCCGGGATTGTGGCATTGTATATTTTCGTGGATTTGCTAACCACGATGCGAGAAATACCTCATGCGAGTCCGTAGGGCTCATGCGGGTGAAATAGTCCCATGCGGGCGGGTCCAGCCTATGCGAGGAATACCTCATGCGAGTCCGTAAGGGATTATGCGGGTGAAATAGTCCAATGCGAGGAATACCTCACGCGGGTCCACGTGATCTATGCGGGTAAAATAGTCCCAGGAATAAGATTGCTTATTGATACTGCGGGCAGGTGGTCCTGCTTTGATCGTGAGCTTTCCTACTTTATATTGTAAGTATACTCCTATTTACTCTCATTGTTAGTAAGGCACATCATACTGTTAATTGAGTTATCATACATGTCTCCAGTTTATTTTAGACTTATGATTTCATTCTGATGCTGATTTCACATATTTGGTACATGTTGTCTTGACCTCGCCTTGAAGTGCGTTCACGCCGCAGTAGAAGTGCAGTTCTTGATCCTCGCTCTTAGGATCACCTGTCATTTGTTGAGAAGCTCCTTTATTCCGGAGGCTTATCCTCGGTATTGTCGGTTATTGTACATTCGGGGTATGGCGGGGCCTGTCACTTGAGTTTATATTCTTAAGTGCGTAGTCACATTGTGGATTGGGTTGGGAAAAAAAAGTGTACTGTTATATTGATATGATTTTCAGAAGGTGGCCTTATCGGCTAGCCTGTTGTTATTTTATGTTTAAGTACGTTTTCAGATGTGTATGTTCCGCTTCTATTCTCTGAGGTATACGAAAGGGTGCCAGGTAGGGCACGATCGCGGGCGGGTCAGTCGTGACAAAAGTGGTATCGAGCGATTAGTCCTCGGAAAGTGTCTGAGACCGTGTCTAGTAGATTCTTGATTATCGGTGTGTTGTGCACCACATCTATAATCGGAGGCTGCGGGACATTTAGGATTGGTTTTCATTCTTCTCACTCCGAGATCGTGCGATAGAGGCTGTGTTGTTAAGTCGTCTCTCCTAACGAGTTATGTTGATTGCACTACGAGAAAGGCGTGATGACCGGGAAGGACTATGTGGATTGCGTATCCAGATTGGTAATGATTAAAGTATAGTTGGTATTGTGACATACATCTATACGGAATTATGTATGAGGGTCATTTATGGGTTGCCTAGAATGGTTTTAGATTTACCAAGAGTGGTAAAGACTAACTAGATCTGGGAAGGTATGGAATAGTTAGTGAATTTTCGCCAAGGTCTTGTGTTTTATTTTGAGATAATTGGGAAAGGATGAGCTGTCTGATAGGGTAGTGAACCCTTAAGAAGTCATGTTAAGGAACTTAACGGAATGTCATGTAATAGAATAAGCTACGTAGTAGGCTTAAGAGAATTGTACGGATGAGGTCCGTATAGAGTAAGTAATGGTTGTTGTGATCGAGACAACATGGTTATGGTATTATGAGAAGTTTTGTACCGTTTACTAGGGGGTGATAAGTTAGGCTTGGAGCATGGAATTGTGAGCCTAAGAATATTGATAACCACCGAGACCTTAGATATATAACGCCTTCTCGGGTAGTAAAGTTAAGGCAGACGAGGAAAAGAGTTAAATCGGCCGAGTCGGGTTGGGGAGCTATTAAGGGTCACCCCAGCTTGAAATGAAATGAGATCAGTTGGTAGTAGTCGCTATGTAGCGAGATCACGAGGGTGTAAGGCCCAAGTCTAGTTAATCGTTTCTGGGTTCGTGGACACATTCCACGGAACCAGGTTGTGAGCCGGGCGACCTTGTATTGTTTAATTTAGTAACTCGGAGATTTGAGGCCGAAAGCGATTATGAAGGATAGTGCGTGCGCTAGAATACGTTTGGGAGTACGGAAGAAATGCGACCAGTGAAAAAGAGAGCAACCAAGTGTAAAGAAATAAAGCCGGAACCTATGAAAACCTTTTGAGGTGACTACACCCGTGAGTGTTGGGTGGTAGCTGAGCGGTTAGATAATAATTTCATTAACGATAAAGTCGTTGGACCCAGTGAGTTGTTATGATGACATTGAGGTCATTATGAGTTCGAGCTAGTTGGCCTCTTGTTATGCCAACGTTATCGCGAAGAGGATTGACTCGATTCCGTTTTACGTAGTGATTATCGGTGTAAAGGAGAGAAGTGGTGGTAACGATGAATTATCCTTTCTTCTTTGGCATCATGGTTATTCTTTTTAAGGCGTGTGACTTGTTCACTTGAGGTAAATTAGCCTTGAAAGTATGTAAAAATTGAATTTGGAGGAATTTATGTTAAGTGCCCTTGGAGGTACTTGGAGTTGGTTTGGTGTGGCGGTCGGGGCCACGACGCCGGATAATTTCAGGAAAGCGTGCAAGGCAAGAATAAAATAAGTACGAATGCTGCCGGCGGAAAGCTGAGGGCAATTTTGGTAGGTTTTGAAAATCTACATGACTTTAAAGCGGTGCGTGATGATTAGATATTCTTGGCGCGAGACCACGTGATTTGGGTTGTGGCCAAGGAAAGTTTAAGAAAGGGAGATAAGTTTTCTCCCACATAAAAGAACGATCTTACGTATTATGGGGTGCGTGTACCCGTATTTGTTAGACGCGGGATATGAAACTGGTAAGGTCTTGGGTATCGTCATGCCATAGGTTACAGTTGTAGATAACCGTGGGAAAAGTGTGTGTTGGGGAAATTAAGAACGACGTTCCAAGTAGTTGATGAAGTGTCGTGGGGACAAAAATGCAGTGAAATGCGCATATATGAAGCGCGATTATGAATCAAGATAGAAATACTTTGGCTCATAATAAGCCTAAGGTAAGGATATGGCGAGCGATAAAGAAAAATCGACTATGGTTAAGTAAGTTGAACGAGTTAGGACTACCCGGACTAGTGTAAGATCATTAGTAAATAATGGGCGTAAGAACACCTCGAGAAAGGTGGTAGCATCGGGTTACTACTTGACGAGATCAAGAAACCTCCCACATATTGTGATTGACAGTAAGTCTTAGCCATGAGGCAAGCAAAGGAATTAAGTCTAAGTTTAGTGACCAAGTTTGGTTGCAACAAAAAGGGAAACAAGAACCATAAGTGAGGTTAAGAATACCCGAATATCTCGCAAAAATGAGAAAGACTTTCAGTTATTGGAAGACAAGTTGACCACGACTACAGTTCTAACTCCTCCTGAAAGACTAGAGGGTTAGGTTTTGATGATAAAACGTTGGGTGTTGGGCTAGGTTGTGTGCTGACGCAACCCGATAAGGATAGAACCTATGTTTTTCCCGGTAGTTAGGGAAGCAGGAAAGGAAATTGCGCCACTCACGATTTAGAGCTGGCGGCAGTTAAATCATGCCTTGAAGATTTTGGGGCATGACGTATATACAGACTTCATGTGGATACTTGTGCAGACCACAAAAGCCTCCAGTATATCTGCAGACTGAGGCAGTAGAATTTGCGACACCGATGGTGGTTAGAGTTACTCAAGGATTGTGATATTGATATCCTATACCATCCGGGGAAAGCCAAGAAAGTTACAGATACTCTTTGTGGTTGAACTAAGGGTAGTCTTCCAGATGGGCAGCCAGATAGACAGGATGTAGTCCGTAAAATTCTTCAGTTACCAAGCCTAGGGGTTCGATTATTTGTTTCCAAGGTTAATGAAGTTTTGATCCGAGAGGTTGCCGAGTCTTCCATCGTTGAGGAAGTAAAGGGGCGACAGTATGAGGATCGATATGTAATCTGGTATCGAGATCGACTCTCAGGAGAGAAGAGCACTTGAAGTAGCACGGATAAGTCTTTGTGAGATGAGATAGATTGCGTGTACCGGTCTTTGCAGGACTAGTCATCAGGTTTTAGGGGAGGCACGCAGTGCTTATTGCTCTAATTGTTTGGGGCCGACTAAGTCGTGTTGTGACCTCAGATGTATGTATGGGTGAGATGGCCAGGAAAGAGACACGGCGTGGAGGTTCCGCTTAGTGTCCGAGTTAGTAGCGAGTCATGGTTGTGTACGAAGCCAGGTGGGCTATTGCAGGCGATTGAAATCCCAACATAGATATGAGAGGTAATTAATATGGATCTTGTTACAGGGTGGAATCGGACTCGGAGGAAGTACGACTCTCTGGGGGTCATGGAAATTAAATTTTGGCGAAACCGGTGTGTTCTTTCAGTTGGGACCACTTACTAGGCAAGGTTTAGTTATTTGGTCGGACTTGATTCAGTGAAGTGTGGATAAGCGAAGCTTATCAGGAAAGATTATTAGTAAGCTTAGAGTCGTGAGCGTTATGCAGATAATCGGCGTTGACACGTGGGGTCGGTTGACATTGTTGTATGAGCATGGTTATGTGGCCACGTGTGGCATTTTTGGTATGTAGGGGTTGTAAGGAGGCGTTATGGCTATCTTTATGTTAGACTCCGGAAGAACATTCGGGGCGAATGTTTCTAAGGGGAAGAATGTTACACCGGAAAATTCGGGATAGGTTTATAAGAGCGTGCGTAAGAACTCAAATGTTAAGATTTGAGGCGAGTAAAAATTTATCGAATTTTGGAATTTGTTGGAAAGCGAAATATTGCGTGAGCGGGAGGCGACATGTCACCCCCTTAATGGTCTTGGACGAAATTGACATGGGGGAAATGGTCATTTGACCATAATTTAAAAGACCAAGTCTTGCAAAGGCAAGAGCTTGACATTGTTGACTAAGTCAATTGCCACTTGGCTTGATCCTTGTGAAAAGCATCCTAACCACCCAATTGTTCTAATCTTGACCCTCCATCTTGTTATATATGTATGCTAGTGCAAGACAAGCTTCAACACTTAGACAAATTTTACAAAAATCTTGAAGAGCACCTGAGGAGGCTCTCGGGTTTGCCTTAGGGTTTCAAGAAAAAAATTTCAATTGTTGTCCAATAATTCCCCCACTTTAAACCAAGGTACCTAAGGGTATTGTAAGTGTTTCTCAATAGAAAGATCCCGGGAAAATGGTGTTTTCGTATTAGTCGCAAGGCGAAAACCTAAAGGGTTATTCAACCTTGAAGTTTAAACTTGAAGATGAGTCTTTTATAAGCTTCTAAGGGTTGCTTGGAGTGGATTGGAACGTCGAAAGGAGGAGTTAAAGTTGCTAAGGAGCGACTTGTGATCTTGGATCATAATTGGGCTAATTGAGGTATAATCTTCGTTTTACTTTTGTAATTAAAGATTTCATGTTATGATAAGTTATAAGTGATCATGTGATTTGTGTTATGAAGTTTGATAAGTGACATGGATTGTAGAAGCCTAGAACCGAAAAAGACATGATTAGCCTTTTGAAATTGAAATACAATTTTGGTCGTTTATTAGAATCGTCGCATGTTTATCTACTTGAGGATTGTAGTAGTTGTAATCGATTGCGGCTTGATATCATGTTATACTAAACCACTTGGATTAAAAAGGAATTGGAAACGATTTGTATTGTTGCCTAATTGCCGAATTGACATTATAGTTTAGACTAGTTTGTTATCGTTTGTGGTGAGCCAATTGGGGCTGTTTTGTTATTCATTTGTATTGAACTACCTTATAAATTGTGGTGAGCCAATTAGGGCTGTTTGGTTATTGTATTCGGCCTTGAAAAAGGTGGCAAATTGAGTAGAAACAAAGAAAGTGCTGTCCGATTTTCCGTAGAATTTAGTGACTTGCACTTGGAATATTCTACGTTTGAAACTAGAATTTAATAGACGTACTATGGTCATTATAGGTTGACATACTACGTGCGTGAAATGGACTTAGCAAGTGGATTAAACCAGAAGAGGTATGTGGAACTTTCTTATCTCTTGAGCATGATTAAGTTATAAATGTATAGTACGGTAGGCGTCTGAGATTTTGACAACCTAGTCTATTTGATATCCTTGGCTTATTTTAAAGAATGTCCAAGTTGTTTGAGTTAGGGAATTAACTCAGTTGTTTAGATATTAAGGATATCTTGGTTTTCAAAAGTTAAGAGACTTTAAGTATGTTGAAAGTATTTTAATACTTGTTTTGTGGGAAAATTTAAGTCTCTTGGTTATAAGGAAAGAATGTAAATTGCTAATGTATAAGGCTAGTATAATAGCTTTATGGAAAGTTTAAAGAGTGGTTTACTCTAAGTAACTTAAGTATGTTAAGGGACTTGAAGAGTTTTAAAGAATGTGATACTTGTTTCGTTTTAAACGTATAAGTCCTTGGAAAGGAAATTGTACTTGACTAAGGTATAAAGTGAATATAACGACTTTATGGGAGTTGGTTATATTGGCTTTATGGAAAGATAAATGGCTTGATTTAATGGAAGGCAATTCGATTTTAAGGCATCAATTGCCTAAAGTTTTATAAGAAAAGGAGTCACTTGATTTAGAAACTTAACTTTATTTCTAAGGGTGTTGTGACTTGCCTTGAAATGTAATTTGAACTTGATACTAGGATTTATAGTATCTTGGAAGTTTTCTACCAAAAGAGTCATTGGTTTTAAAGAATAGAAGTACGTAGTACTTTGGGTTAAATTCCCGGATTTCTATAAAGAACATGTTAGTGCCTTAGGTAAACTAAAATGAGAGTGTATATGAACAAGAATAGTAAGAAGTTAGGGGATTTCTTAACTTGCTTATATATTGCATGATAAGCCGATAGAGCTTATGTTATGTGTGATAGCCGGATTTGGGCTAATGATATATTATTCGTTGCGGGGTCATTCCCCGGGATTGTGGCATTGTATATTTCCGTGGATTTGCTAACCACGATGCGAGGAATACCTCATGCGAGTCCGTAGGGCTCATGCGGGTGAAATAGTCCCATGCGGGCGGGTCCAGCCTATGCGAGGAATACCTCATGCGAGTCCGTAAGGGCTTATGCGGGTGAAATAGTCCCATGCGAGGAATACCTCACGCGGGTCCACGTGATCTATGCGGGTGAAATAGTCCCAGGAATAGGATTGCTTATTGATACTGCGGGCAGGTGGTCCTGCTTTGATCGTGAGCTTTCCTACTTTATATTGTAAGTATACTCCTATTTACTCTCATTGTTAGTAAGGCACAATGTACTGTTAATTGAGTTATCATACATGTCTCCAGTTTATTTTAGACTTATGATTTCATTCTGATGCTTCGATTTCACATATTTGGTACATGTTGTCTCGACCTCCTTGAGTGCGTTCACGCCGCAGTAGAGTGCAGATTCTTGATCCTCGCTCTTAGGATCACTTTGTTCGGTTGAGAAGCTCCTTTATTCGGAGGCTTATCCTCGGTATTATCGGTTATTGTACATTCGGGGTATGGCGGGGCCTGTCACTTGAGTTTATATTCTTAGAAGTGCGTAGTCACATTGTGGATTGGGTTGGGAAAAAAAAAGTGTCGTTATATTGATATGATTTTCGAAGGTGGCCTTATCGGCTAGCTTTGTTGTTATTTATGTTTAAATGCGTTTTGGATGTGTATGTTCATTGCTATTCTCCGAGGTATCTGAAAGGGGTGCCCAGTAGGGCACGATCGCGGGCCGAAGTGGTCGTGTGATGCACTTACCGTCACGGTTTTATGATGACACAGGTGGGACCTGGTTGTTATACCCCGTAGTTCCAGGGTATGTATGTGAGGACGTACGTACGAGAATACGACGGAAATATTGGAAAGAAAGAAAGATGTGATTTTTCGACGGAAAAGTTTCCGGTTTTTGTAAAAGAAAAAGGTTCGTTAATGGGAATTGGATTCCCAGATTTGGTATTCGGACTTCTTAGAATATTTGAGAATTATGGAATTTTATTTCCGGAAATGGTCACGTGGGGCCCACGGGAGAAATTCTGGTTTTGTGGCCCGCGTTGTTTTTGAGATTTTGGCCATTATGGATATTTTGGAAGATGAAATATTTTGGGCGAATAGGAGGCGACACGTGTCACCCCACAGGTGGCTCTTGGCGATTTGGGCTGAGCAGTGGCAAGACAGTGGCCTTGTCTTGCAAGATATTTTAGTGTGGACAAGTGGCTTGTGGGACCCACACACACTTGTCCTCAATCTCTACCACACATTTGCCTTCATCCTATCCCTTGGTTGTCCTATATATGCACCCTTAGTTGATGAAATCTCCCACACTTAGACATTTCAAGACAAGAAATTCCCTCCCTTCTCCCTTGACCTAGAGCTCTCGGCCATGGTGCCATTTCTTGAGCAAAATTTGTCCAACAACTCTTAAACTCCTAAGTGTTCTTCCCTAAGGTGTTAGGAAGATTGTGTACCAAGAGTTGGAAAAGATTTCACACCCCTAACCTTTATTTGTGCCTTGGCCGAAAGTTGTCCTCTTTGAAACCCTAAGTGTTCTTCACTTTTTGGAGTTGGTTCTTGAAGAGAAGTTGGTTAGGAGCTTCTATGGGTTGCTTGTAGAGGATTGGAACGTAAAGATTTGGAGCTAAGACTTGCTTGAAGCGACTTTAAGAACTTGGATATTTTTTTTGGGCTATTTGAGGTAGTGAAACTTAAACCTCTTTGTGATTTGGTCAATATACATATATTATATGTATATTATGAATATATAATATATGGATTAAAGTTTGGAAGAGTTGGATCTTGTTAACTTGTTAAAAGAAAGGATTGGCCGTTTGCCATTAAAATGGTAAAAACGTATCTTACTTGTGAAGAAGTAATTAACAAAGTAACTATAACTTATATTAAGAATGGAAATATAAGTTGGATGACTAATGAGTAATTTGGATAAGTAAAATGGACAAAGTTGGCCAAGGACCCCAACTTAAGGACTGTACTTACTTTGGACTGTATTTACTTTGGACTGTATTTACATTGAACTGTATTTACATTTATGTTAAGGGGAAGATTTTTCAATCGCGTTCCGTTTGGGCGTGTGATCCCCTTTTTAATTATTGTATTGTTATGAAGGCGTGATAGTAAACCGCGTTACCGGTTGGGCGCGTAATCCCCTTCCTTTACTTATTGTTATTATGGAGGCGTGATAGTAAACCGCGTTACCGTTTGGGCGTGTAATACCCTTCTTTATGTTGTTTAATTATTACGCCTTATATATATATATGGTATATATATTACGGTTATTCGGGCCTTGGAGAAAGATGGAAAAGTGAGTAAAAACGGGGGAAGTGCTGCCGAATTTTCCGTAGAATTAGAGGGCTTTGTATTGGTATAAGTCTTCAATGATGAGTAAGGTTTGATAGAAGTACTATGACCATTTTAGGAGAGTACTACGTGTGGCGTGATCTACTTGGCTTAAGGAGTAGCCGACGGGTTGAAGTACTTGGAGCGTTTTGCTTTTTGTCGATAATCGTCGCGAGGTATGTGAACCTCTTCCTATCCTTTCTAGCATGATGTTTTGTAAACTATGTAGCACGGTAGACGTACATGTGTTAAATGAATTTGGTTGGTTTAAAAACATAGGGTGTTATAATAGCTTTATGGGAAGTTAGTTATAACGACTCTATGTAGGTAGAGGAATGGTTTATTGATTGTAGAAGTTAAGAGACTTGATCTCAAAAGATAAGAGACTTAACCTAATTGACTTGATATGTAACATTTTGTTAAAATGTTGTAAAACCTCATTCGCGAGTAATGAGTACTTGATTTTATAAGAATAATGTTGTTACTTGATTTTACAAAGGGAATTGTTTTGGTTTACTTCAAAAGATAGTCACTCATGTTTTTTATATTACGGGTATTGTGTGACTTTTGTGAAAGAAACGGATCTTTTAAAAGAGTAATACATGAAGTACTTTGGGGCTAAAAACCCGAACTTGTTAACATAAAGTAGAAAGTACCTTGTGTGAATAACTTGATTGTGTTGATTTGTGATAGTCTTGTAATACTTTCTTGTTGACTTGATAAGTAAACATGTTAGGATGCTACGTGAGTTAGTATCTTGTGATGTTGTGTAAAGGGGTTTTCCCTTGTTGTGCTTAGGTTGTTTAACTATAAGTTGTTATGTTAGTATTATATCACTCATGATTAGGGGTTAGGCGCCTCCGACGCGGGGTAGACTTCGGTAGTCTGTGTGACCTATGATTCGAGAATACCTTATGCAGTGCAGTGGCCTATGCGGGCTGCGGGAGTTCGAGTTAGTGTGCGGCCGCGTGGTCATGCGGTCTATGTGGCCATGCGGACTGCGAGTCCAGGCGGATGCCGAGGAGTAGCTACCCTCGATGCGGGGAATACCTCATGCGGGCCATTGGAGTGGCCTATGCGGAGCTGCGGGAAGTTCCAGGGCTAGACGCGCACATTAGATACTGCGGGCGAGTGGCCAGCTTTGATCATGTGTGAGTGCAGACAGATCTCATGATCTGATTTACGACCTTGTTTATCTTGTGGGTTTTAGTAGTCGGCTATGCCTTCGCACTTACCGTGCGGTTTTATGATGACATAGGTAGGACCTGGTGTTCAGGTGTATTCCTTGGTGCTTTTATATCATAGACTGCCGGCAGTGAGGAAGGTATTCCACGGGCATGATTGATGTTGTGGGCGTGAGACTCATTGTTATATTTGAGTGATGACTTTGAGGGCGTGAGTCACGACTTGACATATTTGCTTATTTATTGTGGCGTAGTTTGGTTATCATACATGTCTCTGCTTTATATAGACTACTATGATTTCATTTCTGATATTTTGATTTCACATACTTGGTACTGTTGTCTTGACCTCCTTGGAGGCTGCGTTCATCTGCGGTGAGGTACTCCTCTTTGTTGATCCCCGTTCTTAGGATCACCGTTTCAGCGTTGGAAAAACTCCGTTTCTCCGGAGGCTTAGCATTTTGGTATGGTCCCCTGTCGTTGTAGGTATATGCATTCAGGGGTATGGCGGGGCCCTGTCCCGCCATTGTTGTTTTTAACTCTTAGAGGTCTGTAGTCCTGTTGTAAAGTTGGGATGTAACTGTTCATTTTGGGTATTTATATATATATATGCCGAAAGGCAACTTTTCTTGAATAACTATGTCTCAATTTATCTTTATTTCATATCTTGGTTGTTTTATATTCTGATTACTCGATGTATGACTACTTGGGTGCGGGTAAGGCACGATCCACGAGCCGGGGCGGTCGTGACAAAAGTGGTATCGAGCGATTAATCCTCGAAAGTGTCTGAGGCCGTATCTAGTAAGTCTTGATTATCTGTGTGTTGTGCACCACGCCAAATAATCAGGAGGCTATAGGATATTTAGGATTGGTTTCCATTCTTCTCACTCTGAGATCGTGCTTTAGAGCTGTGTTATAAGTTGGACCCCTCTAACGTATTCCTTTCCTTTACGATTATGCCTCGCGCCCGAGAACTCGGGCGAGAAGGCAAAGCGGTAGAAGAAGATGCGAATAGAGTCTGAGAGTTAGAAGGGCACGAGCCCAATCATCACTGGGGATGCTTATGCGGGGAGTTACGAGGCGTCGCGGAAGCAGAGTTTGTACGGCGGCGATTCCTCTGCGGCCATGACATCTGGACCTTCAGTTCCACGACTAGGAGTAGAAAATATGGATTACAAGGAGATGACCCTGTTACTAGCGAGGATTTGGCAACAGAGAGTATTTTATGTACCGATATATCAAAGGTATTGATGATTATCTAAAGAAGGGTTGTGAAGAAGTAGCTCTTGATCGGGAATGGTGGGCTTGCGTTCGAGCTTACGTGCGGCGGTGAGAGATGTAGAGATCGGCAGTTAACCAAGATCGTGAGAAGAGGGCGATTGGCGGGATCATTTGGTAACTCTCGGCGAACCGCCTCGTGAATTAGACATGCGCCTCCGCCCGGTCGAGTGTCCTCGCGGGGTTGATTTTCCTCGGTGTTCACGGTGTGCAAGCGTCATCGGGAATGTCGTCTTTTGATGGTTCTTGTTTTACTGCGGCCGTCGAACGTATGTCGAAAAGGTTTCCTAGTAGGAGGACTCGGCCTACCAGCTCAGTTGTGGATTCAGTGGTGCGGAGAGGAAGGGTATTAGCTGAGAGGCCACCCTTCGGTGTGGCGTTGTGGTCGATGTCATTTTGGGAGTGTCGTGCTTCTTCGACTTGTTATGCTTGTGGCCAGCGGGGCCATTTGCGAGAATTGTCCACCAAGGTGGTGCGGATGTGGAGACTCGACGCCCGGGATCAGTGGCTAGTTCATCACCTTCCCCAACTATGCGCCCAACAGGGCGGGATTGATTAGAACGACCTAAGGGAAGTACAGCGTAGATACAGGTATATTCTTAACCCACTAGAGATTTGTATGTATAGTAAGATGCGAATATCTTAAGTATTTTTTTTTTGGATAGCGTTGTGTTAATTGTGATTAAATTATGGTTAGTTAACCGGGTAAGATTGGGGGATAGAGAAAGTGGGAGCCTTAGAATATGTACGTAGAGACCTTAGAAGCGAGGCCATCTTTGGTAAAAGAATTATTTCATGTTTGACCCTTATCGCTGTGCATAGTGCACGTGAGATATATTTGTGGGATAAGTCCCTGAGTAGTAGGAGACGAAAGAGGGTAGTTGAGCTAAGAAGACAGCTAGGTTTTCGTAACGTGATTAGTGAGATTGTTCCGGATCGGGGAGCTAGTGTTTTGCGCGTTGTCGGGTCGGGTTGAGGCCATGTTGAGGGTCGACCCACGGCCTGTATGGTGGTGGGGTCAGTTTTTGGTGGTCTCGCTTTGTGTTAGGGTCACGAGGGTGTTAGGCCCAGGTTTAGTTAACCATCGTACGAGTTCGTGGATGCGTTCGACCAGAATCGGATCGTGAGGGCCGGGGATGGCCTTTGTGGGAATTGAAACTAGTGAGATGACCAAGTTTGGAGGTAGTGACTCCAAGGTTTTGGAAACTGAAGCGATGACTGAAGTGTGGTATGTATACTGGAAAGAGTTCGGGTGTTCGAGAAGTGTACGACAAGTAAGGAAAGAAGTGAACCTGTGCTAAGAGATGGAAGTGATCATTTTTGTGAAGTGAAGGTGCGAAGGAAGTATCCTTTGGACGGGAGGCGAGAATTGGTGTTGTTTTTACATCGTCGAGGTGATTCCTCGTTGGCGTGGATTTGAGTTTTGCGCACATGTTATATTCTGGCCATTGGTGGCATGATCGGTTTTGTAAGTATAGTAGTGGAGACTATACCAACGCAAGTACGTTTGGAGACTTAGAAGGAACATTCGGGACGAATGTTTCTCTGAGGAAGAATGTTATACCCGTAGTTCGGTATGTATGTGAGGGCGTGCGTGCGAGAATCTGACGGAAATATTGGAAAGAAAGAAAGATGTGATTTTTCGCGGAAAAGTTTCGGTTTTGTAAAAGAAAAAGGTTCGTTAATGGGAATTGGATTCCCAGATTTGGTATTCGGACTTCTTAGAATATTTGTGAATTATGGAATTTTATTTCCGGAAATGGTCACGTGGGGCCCACGGGAAAAATTCTGGTTTTGTGGGACAGCTTTGTTTTTGAGATTTTGGCCATTATGGATATTTTGGAAGATGAAATATTTTGGACGAATATGAGGCGACACGTGTCACCCCTAGGTGGCTCTTGGCGATTTGGGCTCTGTGAGTGGCAAGACAAGTGGCCTTGTCTTGCAAGATATTTTAGTGTGGACAAGTGGCTTGTGGGACCCACACACACTTGTCCTCAATCTCTACCACACACTTGCCTTCATCCTATCCCTTGGTTGTCCTATATATGCACCCTTAGTTGATGAAATCTCCCACACTTAGACATTTCAAGACAAGAAATTCCCTCCTTCTCCACTTGACCTAGAGCTCTCGGCCATGGTGCCATTTCTTGAGCAAAATTTGTCCAACAACTCTTAAACTCCTAAGTGTTCTTCCCAAGGTGTTAGGAAGATTGTGTACCAAGAGTTGGAAAAGATTTCACACCACAACCTCTATTTGTGCCTTGGCGAAAGTTGTCCTCTTTGAAACCCTAAGTGTTTTTCACTTTTTGGAGTTGGTTCTTGAAGAGAAGTTGGTTAGGAGCTTCTATGGGTTGCTTGTAGCGGATTGGAACGTAAAGATTTGGAGCTAAGACTTGCTTGGAGCGACTTTAAGAACTTGGATATTGTTTTTGGGCTATTTGAGGTAGTGAAACTTAAACCTCTTTGTGATTTGGTCAATATACATATATTATAAGTATATTATGAATATATAATATATGGATTAAAGTTTGGAAGAGTTGGATCTTGTTAACTTGTTAAAAGAAAGGATTGGCCGTTTGCCATTAAAATGGTAAAAACGTATCTTACTTGTGAAGAAGTAATTAACAAAGTAACTATAACTTATATTAAGAATGGAAATATAAGTTGGATGACTAATGAGTAATTTGGATAAATAAAATGGACAAAGTTGGCCAAGGACCCCAACTTAAGAATTTGTACTTACTTTGGTATGTTACTTTGGTGTATTTACATTGGGTATTTACATTTATGTTAAGGGAAGATTTTTCAATCGCGTTCGTTTGGGCATGTGATCCCTTTTTAATTATTGTATTGTTATGAAGGCGTGATAGTAAACCGCGTTACGGTTGGTAGCGTAATCCCTTCCTTTACTTATTGTTATTATGGGCGTGATAGTAAACGCGTTACCGTTTGGGCGTGTAATACCCTTCTTTATGTTGTTTAATTATTACGCCTATATATATATATATATGGTATATATATTACATTATTCGGGCCTTGGAGAAAGATGGAAAAGTGAGTAAAAGCGGGAAGTCTTTGCGAATTTTCCGTAGAATTAGAGGGCTTTGTATTGGTATAAGTCTTGATGATGAGTAAGGTTTGATAGAAGTACTATGACCATTTTAGGAGTGGAGTACTACGTGTGGCGTGATCTACTTGGCTTAAGGAGTAAGCGGGTTGAAGTACTTGAGCGTTTTGCTTTTTGTCGATAATCGTCGCGAGGTATGTGAACCTCTTCCTATCCTTTCTAGCATGATGTTTTGTAAACTATGTAGCGGTAGACGTACATGTGTTAAATGAATTTGGTTGGTTTAAAAACATAGGGTGTTATAATAGCTTTATGGGAAGTTAGTTATAACGACTCTATGTAGGTAGAGGAATGGTTTATTGATTGTAGAAGTTAAGAGACTTGATCTCAAAAGATAAGAGACTTAACCTAATTGACTTGATATGTAACATTTTGTTAAAAATGTTGTAAAACCTCATTCGCGAGTAATGAGTACTTGATTTTATAAGAATAATGTTGTTACTTGATTTTACAAAGGGAATTGTTTTGGTTTACTTCAAAAGATAGTCACTCATTTTTTTTATATTACGGGTATTGTGTGACTTTTGTGAAAGAAACGGATCTTTTAAAAGAGTAATACATGAAGTACTTTGGGGCTAAAAACCCGAACTTGTTAACATAAAGTAGAAAGTACCTTGTGTGAATAACTTGATTGTGTTGATTTGTGATAGTCTTGTAATACTTTCTTGTTGACTTGATAAGTAAACATGTTAGGATGCTACGTGAGTTAGTATCTTGTGATGTTTGTGTAAAGGGGTTTTCCCTTGTTGTGCTTAGGTTGTTTAACTATAAGTTGTTATGTTAGTATTATATCACTCATGATTAGGGGTTGGCGCCTCCGTCGCGGGAGTAGACTTCGGTAGTGCATGTGACCTATGATTCGAGAATACCTTATGTGGAGTGCAGTGTGGCCTATGCGGAACTGCGGGAGTTCCAGGTTAGTGTGCGGCCCTTGTGGTCATGCGGTCTATGTGGCCATGCGGACGGCGAGTCCAGGACGCTGCCGGGGAGTAGCTACCCTCGATGCGGGGAATACCTCATGCGGGCCATTGGAGTGGCCTATGCGGAGCTGCGGGAAGTTCCAGGGCTAGACGCGTACATTAGATACTGCGCGAGTGGCGGCTTTGATCATGTGTGATGCAGACAGATCTCATGATCTGATTCTGACCTTGTTTATCTTGTAGGTTTTAGTAGTCGGCTATGTCTTCGTACTTACCCCGTACGGTTTTATGATGACATAGGTAGGACCTGGTGTTCAGGTGTATTCCTTGGTGCTTTTATATCATAGACTGCTGGCAGTGAGGAAGGTATTCCACGGGCATGATTGATGTTGTGGGCGTGAGACTCATTGTTATATTTGAGTGATGACTTTGAGGGCGTGAGTCCCTGACTTGACATGACTGCTTATTTATTGTGAACTGTAGTTTGGTTATCATACATGTCTCCTGCTTTATATAGACTACTATGATTTCATTTACGATTTTCGATTTCACATACTTGGTACATGTTGTCTCGACCTCATTCGGAGTGCGTTCATGCGCGGTGAAGTACTCCTACTGTTGATCCCCGTTCTTAGGATCACCGTTTCAGCGTTGGAAAAGCTCTATTTCTCTGGAGGCTTAGCATTTTGGTATGGTCCCCTGTCGTTGTAGGTATTTGCATTCAGGGGTATGGCGGGTCTCTGTCCCGCCATTGTTGTTTTAAACTCTTAGAGGTCTGTAGTCCTGTTGTAAAGTTGGGATGTAACTGTTCATTTTGGGTATTTATATATATATATGCCGAAAGGCAACTTTTCTTCAGATAACAATGTCTCAATTTATACTGTTTCATATCTTGGTTGTTTTATATTCCGCTGATTACTCTGATGTATGACTACTTGGGTGCCCGGGTAAGGCACCAGTCACAGGCCCCGGGACGGGTCGTGACACTGGTGTTCATGTGTATTCCTTGGTTCTTTTATATCATAGACTGTCGGCAGTGAGGAAGGTATTCCACGGGCATGATTGATGTTGTGGGCGTGAGACCCATTATTATATTTGAGTGATGACTTTGAGGGCGTGAGTCCCTGACTTGACATGGCTTATTTATTGTGAATCGTAGTTTGGTTATCATACATGTCTCTGCTTTATATAGACTACTATGATTTCATTTCTGATATTTTGATTTCACATACTTGGTACCTATTATCGACCTCGCCCGGCTGCGTTCATCCGCAGTTGAGGTACACGATCGTTGATCCTAGCTCTCAGTCACGATTCAGCGTTTGGGAAGCTCCGTTTCTCGGAGGCTTATCGATGGTATAGTCCTGTCGTAGTAGGTGCTTACATTCGAGGGTATGGCGGGGCCTGTCCGCCATTGTTGTCATGTCACTCTTAGAGTTACGTAATGCTTGTTGTGGCGAAGCGTAAAAAGGATGTATGCATTCTAGTTGATATATATATATGCGCAAGGCAACTTTCTCAATTATTGTTTCATACTTCATGTCATTTCGTGTTATTGTTTTATATTCCTGATTACTCGATGTTGTATCACTAGGGTGCGGGGTAAGACACGATCCACGGGCGGGTTGGTCGTGACAAAAGTGGTATCGAGCGATTAATCCTCGGAAAGTGTCTGAGACCGTATCTAGTAGAGTCTTGATTATCGGTGTGTTGTGCTACACCAATAATCAGGAGGCTATAGGATATTTAGGATTGGTTTCCATTCTTCTCACTCTAAGATTGTGCTTTAGAGCTGTATTATGAGTTGGACCCCTCTAACGTATTTATTTCCCTTACCGTTATGCCTCCGCGTAAAGCAAACCCGGGCCCAGAAGGCAAAGCGGTAGGAGGCTGCGAGTAGAGTCTGAGAGGTTACGTGGGCACGGGCCCAATCATCACTGAGGTGGTGCTTCATTTGGGGAGTTCTGCGACGTCACGGCCCAGTGAGTTTAGCACGCGGCGGCGATGCCTCTGCGACCTTGATATATGAACCTTTAGTTCCACGACCGGGAACAGAGAATATAGATTGCAAAGAGGCGACCCTGTTACTAGCTATGGATTTGGCTACCAGAGAGTATACAGGATGTCTGCGAGTCTTGGCGACTATCTAAGAGAGGTTGTGCAAGAGTAATTCTTGATTAGGCTTGAGCATGGCTGCGTGCGGGCTTATGCGCGTGAGCCAAGAAACGTAGAAATCAGCGGGTTAACCAAGGGCGGTAGAAGAGGCGGAACAGAAGGTCCTTTGGTAACTTCGAGGCGAATCGCCTCGCGGCAGATTGATTATGCACATCCACGGTGCAGTGGTCCTCGCGGGGTTCGGGGCGTTCGGGGTATGCGGGAGTTGGTCGAGCTCGAGCCTCGGTTCACGCTACGTAGGTTCCGGCCGGATTGATTTTCCTCGGTATTCACGGTGTGAGCGTCATCCCAGGGAATATCGTCTTTTAGTTGGTACTTGTTTTACCTGTGGCCGTCAGGGCCATGTGTCGAAAGGATGTCCTAGTAGGAGGACTCAGCCTTCAGGATCGGTGGGTAGTTCGTCATCTTCCCTAGCTATGCGCCCTACGGGGTAGGTTTGATTAGAACGACTAAGGGGAGTGAAGCAGTAGATACAGGTATATCCTTAACCCTCTAGAGATTAGTATGTATGATGAGATGAGTATATCTTAAGTGTTATGTTCAGATAACATAAGTGTATTGTGATTAGAAATCATGGTTAGTTAACCGGGAAAGATTGGGGGATAAGAAAAAGTGTGAGCCTTAGAGCTTTATACGTAGAGACCTTAGAAGCAAGGCCATCTCGAGTAAAAGATTTATATTTTTACGTTTAACCCTTGTCGGAGTGCATGGTGCACGTGAGCTATGTTTGTGGGATAAGTCCCTGAGTAGTGTGGAATGAAAGAGGGTAGTTGAGCTAAGAAGACCGCTAGGTTTTCGTAACGTGATTAGTGAGATTGTTCCGGATCGGGGAGCAAGTGTTTCTGCGAGTGGGTCGGGTTGAGAGGCCATGCGCGGGTCAACCCTCGACTGTTTTATGGTGGTCGGTTTGTGGTGGTCCGCGCCAGTGGTAGGTCACGAGTGTTAGGCCCAAGATTAGTTAACCATCGTACGAGTTCGTGGATGCGTTCAACCAGTAGCCGGGCCGATGGGGTCAGCCCATCGTGTCTTTCAGTCAGGACCGTTGCTTGGCAGTGATGGTATATCAGAAAGGTTGTAAGGCTGCACGGGGTGCCTACCTTCACCTTATGATGCAGTGGAGCCAGTGGTACACGCTTTCTTTTCCGGAGGTTTTACGAGCAGGTTAGGAACTCGGTGAGTCTCGACCGCATTCGCCTCGGGCGGTGTTTGGATTTCAGGGGTACTTGTGAGGATTGTTGTCTCCTGTTGAGGGAGTGTTTTATAGCTACCATTTCAGTTTTCGGATATCGCCTTGTGAAGCCTTAGGGGCGGAAGTGTAAGTTGCCGGTCGATTGGTTCGATGTTGGCAAGGTTCAGATTGTTGGTTCATACCGGTTTCAGCAGAATGTGGCTACGGTGTGACGAGTTTTGGAAGGCAGAGGAAACTTAGCCTGAGGTACTTGGATCCTTTTCAGATCATGTGAAGAATAGGCCAGGTTGCCTATAGTTAGCATTGCCGTCCGACTTGGGAGGCAGTACGTCCAGTCTTTCGTGTTGTTATGTTCGGGAAAGTATCGGAGATCCATCCAGAGTGTTCCCAGTTAATGATGAACAAGTTGGAGATAGTAAACCCGAGATTTTGGAAACTGAAGCAGTAGAGAAAATGTGGTAAGTCATGAGAAAGAGTTCGAGTGTACGAGAAAGTGCGGCAGCGTAAGGAAGAAGCGAGCATGTATTGCGAGCATAGATGTGATCATTTCTTTTGTAAGGAGAAGGTGCGAAGGAAGTATATTTTAGACCTCGGGTAAGAGCTTTTGTTATACTAGAGATGATTCCTCGTGGACTTGGATTAAGTATTTGCGCATGTGTTATTTGATGACCAGGCGTGGCGTGATTGTTTTCGTAAATATAGCAGTGAAGACTATACTGGCGCATGTTTGTTTTGAGACTTAGAAGGAACATTCGGGACGAATGTTTTTAAGGAGGGGAGAATGTTATACCGTATTTCAGTATATGCGTGGGGCGTGCGTAGAAAAGTTTGAACTTTAAGTAGGCTTGGACGAAAATATTTTGTGCACAACACCCGATTAGAATCGTTTTTCGACGAAACGTTTTACAAAACTTGCGAAGGGAAAACTCCGGCTATGTCATTTTTAATTTTTGCGGATTTTTCCGAGAGACGAAATATTTTGGACCAACGAGAGGGCGACACTTGTCACCCTCAAGTTGGTGGAGTGTAGACGGCAACTTGGACGAAATGGGAGTCAATAGTTGGTAGGATATTTGTGAGGGATTTGTGGAGTAGGGACTAGGGGGGCACTTGGGCAAATCTTGGCCCTCCACTTGCGCCCCAGGTGGCTAGATCTTGGCCATTGAACTCCTATAAATACCCCCTTTGAAGACTTCTTCATCCACTCACTTCCTTAAGTCTTGAAAACCCCTCCCCATTTCGTGAGGCCCCGCCAGAGTTATCACCCACTCCTTATGGTGTGGCGAGACACACACCCCCTTGCCTAGTTTTTCTCATAAAATACACCCCCTCTTGATAGAAAATACTCTCCAAAGTATTGTTGCTATACCAAATACCTTAGCCGTATACCTTGTAGTATTCCAAAGATACCTCTATACGTAGAGCCCGGAAATACTACCTTATGTCCTTTTTGTCTCAAACCGAAACCCTAAGGAAAATCTTCACAGTTGGTTGAAGTATTAAGAAGAAGTTGCGTAGAACTTCTAAGGGTTGTTTGGAGCGGGTTGGAGCACCCGGAGTAGGAGCTAAACGTCGCTCAGGATCGACATTTAAACTTGGATAATTATGGGCTTATCGAGGTAAATATCTTGTCTCCCTATTGTAATTGAGTTTACATACTATTGAAGTATAAGAATAAGTATAAGTTATATACAAGGAAGGTATATAAGAAGGGAATTGAACTGTACTTACATAGGACTGTATTACAGTAGACTTGTGAAGTTTGACGGGTAGGGAAGTGCTGCCCGATTTTCCGTAAATAGAGAACCTACTGCTTAAGAATATTCTACCAAGTAGTCTAGACTTTGATAGACTTATATAACCGTTATAGGTTGAAGTTCTGCGTAGCATGTCCTACTTGAAAGGTGGACAAGGCTAGCCGGGTTATAGCCGTAGAGCGTTTTGCTAATAGTCGATAATCGTCGCGAGGTATGTGATTCTTCCTATCCACTTGAGCATGATATTTTAAATGAATATATATATAGTACGGTAGACGTACGTGTGTTAACTGAACGTAGTTCTACGGCAATCTTTTGACTTAAGCCTGAATAATAAGAATCTTGAAGTATCTCAAAAGTATTAAGAAACCTTTTTGAAAGAAGAGTAACACTTGGTTTTAAAAGCTTAAGAGTTATACTAGCTTTATGGGAAGTTAGGTATAACGACTTAAGAGAAGTAAAAAGAATGATTTATCGATTTTAGAAGTTAAGAGACTTATTCTTAAAAAGATAAGAGACTTGACTTAGTTAAATTAATATGAATTTTGTTAAAAAGTGTGAAACCTCATTCATGAGTAATGAGTACTGGGTTGTAAAAAGAAATAATGTTTTACTGATTTCGGAAATCAGAATAAGTATCGAACAAACCACTGCAGCGTTAATAAAGGGAAATGTACTGACTAATTAATGTATTATTAAAACCAGTAGAAACTTCCATCTGCATAGAAGCTAAGATGAGACAAAATGATATTACATTTCCTAGATCATGGCTGATGTAATAAGATTGTTATGAACAAGAATAACCTACTCACACATAAGGTATATGTTTCTCAAATTGTTTTAAAGGATTAAAACTATGAACTACGAAACCTTTCGAAAAATGAGAAACTTGAACATTTGAAATTAGGCAAACTTGAACGTTTGGAAAATAATGTTGTTACTTGATTTTACAAAGGGAAGTGTTTTGGTTTACTTAAAAGATAGTCACTCTATTTTTTTATACTACGGGTATTGTGTGACTTTTGTGAAAGTAACGTATCTTTTAAAGAGTTAATGTATGAAGTACTTTGGGAATAAAAACCCGAACTTGTTTAACATAAAGTAGAAAGTATCTTGTGTGAATAACTTGATTGTGTTGGTTTGTGATAGCCTTGTAATACTTTCTTGTTGGTTTGATAAGTAAACATGTTAGGATGCTACGTGTGTTAGTATCTTGTGATGTTTGTGTAAAGGGTTTTCCTCGATCGCACTTATGTTGTTTAACTATCACCGTTATGTTGGTATTGTACCACTCACCTCGACATGATCCGGAGGTTGTCGCCTCCGACGCGGGGTAATACTCGAGCGACCGTGTGACTATGATTCGAGGATACCTCATGCGGGTCGAGGACTGTGCGGAGCTACGAGTTCGAGTTAGTGTGCGGCCTATATGGTCATGCGGTCTATGTGGCCACGCGGATCGCGAGTCCAGCGGATGCCGGAGTAGCTACCTCGATGCGGGAATACCTCATGCGGGCCATTGGAGTGGCCTACGCGGGTGCGGGGAAGTTCGGTGCTAGACGCGCATTAGATCTGCGAGCGAGTGGCGGCTTTGATCATGTGACGGTCAGACAGATCCCATGATCTGATTTATGACCTTGTTTATCTTGTGGGTTTTAGTAGTCGGCTATGCCTTCGTACTTACCGTGCGGTTTTATGATGACACAGTGGGACACGGTGTTCATGTATTCCTTGGTGCTTTTATATCATAGGCTGCGGTGAGGAAGGTATTCCACGGGCATGATTGATGTTGTGGCGTGAGACCCATTGTTATATTTGAGTGATGACTTTGAGGTGTGAGTCACGACTTGACATGACGCTTATTTATTGTGAATCGTAGTTTGGTTATCATACATGTCTCCGCTTTATATAGACTACTATGATTTCATTTACGTATTTTGATTTCACATACTTGGTACTGTTATCGACCTCCTTGGGGCTGCGTTCACGCCGAGTTGAGGTACACGATCATTGATCCTAGCTCGGGTCACGATTGGCGTTTGGGAAGCTCCGTTTCTCGGAGGCTTATCGATGGTATAGTCCCTGTCGTAGTAGGTGCTTACATTGAGGTATGGCGGGGCCACTGTCGCCATTGTTGTCATGTCACGCCAGAGTGCAGTAATCTTGTTGTGGCAGAAGCGTAAAAAGGTATGTAACTGTTCTAGTTGATATTTATATATGCCGCAAGGCAACTTTCTCAGATTATTGTTTCATACTTCATGTCATTTCGTGTTATTGTTTTATATTCCGCTGATTACTCTGATGTTGTATCACTAGGGTGCCCGGGGTAAGGCACCAGTCACGGGCCCGGGTTCGGGTCGTGACACTTGCGGTCGAAAGGATACTCGTGTGCGCTCCCTTTAGTAAAGACTCCAAGAATATCAACTATAAGTTTATATCTCATGTCTTTACAGATTTCAATTGTAACGTAATCATATCAGAGACGGAATTGTTGGGGTAAGTATGTTAAACAAATTTTAAACTTCTGTTGTGCCTTACTTACGTGTTTTAGACCCAATAAAACCATACTGTGGTATCAGAGCCCAGGCTGGTTCAATAGTTACGTAACAATTGAAATACATAATAATATGGGTTAAACGTAAAAAATGATTTTAATCTGAATTAAAAACAAGGTTACTTGAAATTTGACATACCTTGACTGAACGATTGACCTTTGTAGTCACTCTAAATTATCAACTACGCTAAATCAAGGAAGTCATTACGTTCTAGCTCGAACTAAGCCTAGTTCAAAAACCGGTTCATTGCGAACATGGTGCACGACGAAAAACGAGTGGGATTGGATGATGGTCAACATGTGCGTTATTGATATTGGTGGGTGATAATAAAGGATTCATGATCTGATCCCTAAATTAGATTTAGGGTTTGGACAATTTTAAAAATCAACACAAAAACGTTCTGGCGAGACGTCAGCGTCGTGACCCTGTTGCAGGCGCGCGACACTTGCTAGGGTTTCAGGGAGGCCCCGCAGCTCCATGGTGGAGCGCCGCAACACCAGTCACAGTAATAGGTAGGGGCCGCGGCTCCAGTCCGAAATCGTGATTAAAAGCCTCGCTTTAAAATTTGGAACTTACTTGACATGAAGTGCCACGTCCCCATGGTGGAGAGTCGCGACTCTAACTCACAAAACAGAAACCGAAAGGTTTCTGCCCCACAAGCGCCGCGGCGCCAGACATCCAGAAAGTCAAAAAAAAATCTCAGTTTCAGAAAGTTAACCCATGATTATTATTATACAGTATATTTAATATATTATTTTATGTGCTAAATGATCGTCATTTATTATACTAAAATAGCGTCCGCAAATAATGCTTGGGTAGGCGACACCCAATACTAGTTTAGCGTCCGTAAATTATGTTTGGGTGGGCGGCGCCCGATACATGTTTAATTGCTTAATATCATGCTTTGAATAATGTTTGAAACATGTTAGAGTTGATCTTGTTTAAAAACCTGAATTAAAATATTCCCCAAAACTTTAATACAAGTCTCATTTAAAATGAATGTCTCATCCGTTATAATTAATTGTAGTGCAAAATCCTTTTCGGCGAGATGAGTATCTATGCCCCAGCATTTGCTCTAAGTCTACGAGGACTCAGACTCTTTCATAGATGCATGTTAAATGTAAAAGTGGGTGATAAACCGTCTTGAGTATTTACACCCCAGTGTTTTTTCTATGAAGGCAAAACTCACTTAGATACATAATTGCAATCGCATACCGGGGTTGACTTGCTAGCTTGTCTTGGAGCCAAAACGCCGGACAAGCCGAGGGACGCAGATCGTTATTTAGAACATTCGGTCAACCAAGAGTTGCAAATTGTTTGCAATTGGTTTAGAGACCTACTGTGTTGGTTGTCGGTTATCACCAAGAAACGCAGAGATAACATGAACCTGGATCTTGGCCCATTATGACCATAGTTGATATAAGTCCGTATTCTTTCATGGACTGGAAGAATATGTTAAAATAGTGGGGGCTAATTAAACTAAAAAGGCCATGTTAAATTAGTTAACGAATGTGTTCAATAGAAATTATATTAGAATGTTAATTTCAAGTTTATATTTTCTTCAGTTTACAATGTTGAATATGTCACTTAAAATGTTGGTTGAAACAAACAAACTGACTGGAGCAAATTTCCCTGACTGGTTAAAAAATCTGCGATTAGTGTTAAAACTAGAAAGAATTGAGTATGTATTAGACACATTATTCCCCACAGTCCCTGTTGAAGATTCTGTCGAGTTTGTCCTATTTGACAAGGCAGCTTATCAGAAACATCTAGACGATGCTACCCTGGCATAGTGTATAATGTTGTCCTCCATGACTGTAGAGTTACAGATGCGACATGAAAACATGGGTCCCAATGAGATGCTAGAACATTTGAAAAATATCTATGACTCACAGTCTCAGACAATAGAGTATGAACTGTTGAGAGATATCTTCAAGTGTAAGTAGAACGAAGGGGGTACAATATCAGCGCATGTTCTGAAGATGATTGGGTTAATAGAGAGGTTGGCTTCGATTGGAACGAAGTTTTCTATAAATGTCTGTGTCAACCTGATCCTGAATTCGCTTCCTGGTTCATTTGAGAATTTCATTGTGAACTCCAACATGAATGGAACTAAGGTGAATCTTCCAGAACTTCACAACATGCTAAAAGCTTATGAGGGACAATGCACATATCCAAGAGGAGCCAAGGCACTAGGTGCTTCTGCACCTGTTGGACAAGGTATGTTTGTCATTGAAATAAATATGTCTATAAGTAACTCTCACTGCTGGGTATTAGATACCTCATGTGTCTATCATATTTGTAATAATGTGAAGGTCTGACTAACAGCAGAAAGGTCGGACTATGGGAGGTAGACATGCGTGTTGGAAATGGAGCACGAGTGGATACTGAACGCGTGGTAACTTATAGACTAGATTTACCTTCAGGATTTTGTTTAGAACAATAATTGTTGTTTTGTTCCCTCATTGATGAGGAATATTATTTCTATCCTAGTGTTAGACACTGAGGGGTTTTCCTCATTCATTACCAATGACAGTTATGTATTGTCTTTTAATGATTTTGTTTGTGGATATGCTCCATTTGTGGTTGGATTGTATGTTCTAAACTGTAGTCGTGAAATTTTCAATGTACAAAATAAATGAGCTAAAATAAGTAATCCAAGAAACCCCACCTACTTATGGCACTGCAGACTTGGTCACATCAATGAATCAAGGATAACAAGATTAAGGAAGTTAGACTACCTAGAACCATTTGACTTAGAATCATATGGTAATTGTGAATCTTGATTGAGAGGAAATATGACCACCAACCCACTTTCTGGGAAAGGCGTGCGTGCCAAAGAGATGCTTGAGTTAGTCCATACCGATGTATGTGGGCCATTTTCGACTCAAGTTAAGAGAGGCTTCCCTTACTTCATCACTTTTACAGACGATTTCATAAGGTTTGGACATATGTATCTTATGAAACACAAGTCCGAAGCTTTTGAGAAATTCAAAGAGTACAAGTTAGAAGTGGAGAAGCAACTTGAAACAAGTATCAAGACCTTTCGATCAGATCGGAGAGGTAAATACTTAAGCAAAGAATTTCTAGATTACTTGTAGCTTCATGGAGTAAAATCACAATGGACACCTCCCGGAACACCACAAATGAATGGTGTTGTTGAAAGGACAAATCGAACCCTATTAGATATGATTATATCCATAATGAGCTTCTCAGCTCTGCCAACATACCTTTAGGGATATGCATTACAAAGCTCAATATATATTCTGAACAGAGTTCATTCAAAGTCGGTAAAGAAAACTCTATATGAGATATAGAATGACAAGAAGCCAGCACTTAAACACATGCGACCCTGGGGTGCCCTGCATATGTAAAAAAGTTGTTTACTGATAAGTTGGAATCCAAAAGTGAGAAACATTATTTTGTGGGGTATCCAAAGGAAACTATGGGATACTATTTCTATCTTCCTGGAGAACATAAGGTCATTGTTTCCAGAAATGCAATTTCCCTTGAAGAATACTATGTCTACAAGGAACAGAGTTGCAACAAGATAGAACTTGAAGAAATTCAAGAAGCACAAGATAACATAGAGGTTGAACCCTTGTCAAATGACCTAGGCAAGGATTCAGTGGGAGTATTTGGTGAAGATTGGGTACTTAGAGTACTCCCTTCAGCCAGTGGGAGTGTTGTGAAATATAATGTAGAAATGCAAGACTCTCATACACAACCAATGGAGGATGATACAATAGTTGTACATCATTCCATTCAGGAAAGACATGAAAATAACATTTCTGAAATCTCTCAAGGTGGTGGTTTGTCCAACACACAAATACCTTATAACAATCAGAATACAACAAATATTGAAACACAGAATATTCAACTCCGTAGGACCACTAGAACTCATCGTCCGCCTGAAAGACTTAATTTTCTTATTGAAACACACAATGAGATAGATATTCCTGATGACGATGAACCTACAACCTACAACGAAGCTATGTTAGACATATATTCGCAGAGATGGCAAGAAGCCATGAAATCCAAAATGGACTCGATGTACATCAATCAAGTGTGGAACTTGGTTGATTTACCAACAAGGGTTATACCCATATGATGCAAATGGCTCTTCAAGAAGAAGATTGATGCATATGTTAAGGTACAAACTTATAAGTCAAAATTGGTGGCTAAAGGTTATAATCAACGGCCTGGGGTCGATTATGATGAATCCTTTTCACCAGTTGCAAAGATTAAGTCCATTCAGATTTTGCTTGCAATAGCTGCATACTATGATTATGATATTTGTCAAATGAATGTTAAAACTGCATTCTTCAATGGTAATCTAATTGATGAGGTGTATATGATACATCCAGAAGGTTTTACATCCAAGACTCAGCCAAAAACAGTATGCAAATTACAGAAGTCTATTTATGGACTTAAGCAAGCCTCAAGGAGTTGGAATATTTATTTTGACAAAGCAATCAAATCGTTTCACTTTGTTAGAAGAAGAGAAGATCCATGCGTGTATAGTAAACGCATGGATGAGAGTATTGTCTTCATTGTTATATATGTTGATGACATTTTGATAATGGGAGTTAATAAGACTCTCATGCAGTCAGTCAATGAATAGTTATCCAGCACCTTCATGATGAAGGACTTAGATGAAGCCTGCTACATTCTTGGAATTAGGATCTACAGAGATATACCTAATAGATTATTGGGGCTGTCACAATCCGTATACATAGACAAAGTTCTAAAACGTTTCTCTATGGAAAATTCCAAGAAATGAAGTCTTCCTATGGGTCAAGGCATCAAATTATCAAAGAAGGATAGTCCTTCTACTGTTGCAGAACTTGAACGTATGAAGAGGATCCCATATGCTTTAGCTATGGGATCAATCATGTATGCCATAACTTATACGAGGCAAGATGTGGCCTATGCACTTAGTATGACTTGCAAATTCCAGCAGAATCCTGGAGAGGAATACTAGAAAGCTGTCAAGAGTATTCTTAAGTATCTTAGACGAACTAAGAAATATTTCCTAGTCTATGGTGGACAAGAGAATCTAATATGTCACGACCCGACCCCGGGCCCGCGACTGGTGCCCTACCTGGGCACCCTTACAGGTATACATCAGAGATAATCAGCGGAACATACATGAAACTTATACATAAATCAACAAAAGTAAAACAACAGGTTAGCCGATAGGGCTACCTTCCTGGACATACATATATACAACCGGCAGCTTCCTTTCCTTTACAAACCGACCCACATATGTGACTACAGACCTCTAAGAGTTTTAACATAACAACGATGGACAGGCCCCACCATACCACGAATATACATGAATCTACAACCTCGGGAAAACTGCATCAAGAGATAAGCCTCAAGCAAATGGAGTTTTTCCCAAAATCAACCGAGATCCTAAGAGCAAGGATCACCAACTCGCGCACCTAATACTGGCATGAACGATCCCGAAGGAGGTCGATAACAAAAATTTAATATGGAATGTAAATAAAGTACAAGAAATGATCATAATCAGACAAAAGAATGACAGGGCAAGTATAAAAGTACATACGGATCCCGCCGTGTAATTACCACTTATGAACTTAATCGTACCTTATTATCTTTTCCCATTTTCAATAAAAGTTATAGTCATTTTCTTACGTACATACTTGGGAAAATCGTCAAGTTCATTACCATATAACTTACTTATCTTTCATAACATAATCCGGCCCTTTATGGAGGGACGCATATACTACCCGCCCAACTGGGACGCGATCAAGTCACACAAATATCAAAGCGCGCCTGGAATCCCCATCACCGCCGATACCATAAGTGTAACATATAACCATGTGACGCACTGGCATCCTACTCATCGCCGGCATACACGCATACAATACATATATATATCTCCGCCTGTGGAATCCTACATCACGCCGACAAATGTAGTGTAACTTATAACCATGTGACGCGCCCGTGGCATCCTATCTCACCGCTTGCACGTACATATACAACACACACACGTATATATATATATATATATATATATATATATATATATATATATATATATATAACGTGGCGCATGACCCGGAATCCCTCATCGTATAAGCATGGCCATAACGTGCCCTCGGCATCCCTCATCGTAGATGCAGGTCTTCATGGGGAGCTAGCCCATGGAGTAATAATATAACATGCCCCCGGAATCCCTCATCGTGGGTACATGTCTTCATGGGGAGCTAGCCCATGGAGTAATAATCGTACATAGCATGGTCGCATGCCCCGGAATCCCTCATCGTATAAGCATGGCCATGGGTAATAAAACAAATCCGGAAATCTAACCCGCCTCCTGGTCACATGCCCCGGAATCCCACATCGTATAAGCATTTCCAAGGATCAATCATAATGTAAGCATACCCGTGGAATCCCACATCACTGTCGGTACGTCCAAGCAAACTTACAACAAGACAGCCGACCCTCCAACTGAGAGTCACGACAACGTAAACATATAATACTTGCACTCAAGGATATCACAAGCAAACATAGGAAAGTTCATTAAACCTTTAGACTTCCATTTTTATAAACTCATGGCACTTTCGTTTCACACATAAAAATCCGGGAAATTAACCCAAAGTACTACGCACCTCTACTCCTTTAGAAAGACTCTTTTTCAAATAAAACTTCCAAGATACTAACAACCGTAGTATCAAGTCATATCTACTTTTCAAGACAAGTCACAATACCTTTTTAGAAATACATTACCGGCTTCTAAATCAAGTGACTTCTTTCTTAAAAACCTTAAGCAATTGGTACCTTTTAAAACAATTTGCCCTTCTTTATTTCAAATCATTTCTTTGCTTACATTATTGAAGAAAACCATTATTTTAATCTTCCATAAAGTTGTTATAACCAACTTCCCATAAAGCCGTTATAACTCTTTATGTCTTAGACAAATTCATTCCTTTTATAACCAAGAGACTTATACTTTCAAAATACTTCAAGTCTCTTAACTTTTAAGAAAACAAGTTTCTTAACTTTAGAAATCAAGTCTTTCCAAATCGAGTATTCTATACTTGTAAATCAATTCATTTCTTCCTTTAAGAATCAAGTCTCATAACTTAGAAAAATAAAGTCTCTTAACTTTTAAGAATTTGAGATCCATAGCCTTAAAACTTCATACGTAAATTCTTATAAGTTAAGTAACATATACTTTGGTGCGTTGTGAATAAGTTATACTTATTTATAACGATCTTATTCAAGTAGCCATGATCTAGAAAATGTAATACAATTTTGTCTTATCTTAGTTTCTATGCAGATGGAGAATTCTACTCATTTTAATATAATCAATTGTCATTACATTTTCTTTTATTAACGCTGCAATGGCTTGCTCGATATTTACTCTCATTCGTGCCATAAATTAGCCAAGTCAACTTGGCTCCAAAGTACCTCCTAACGACTCTTACCAACATCCCCCATAAGACTCGGTAAGGACTTAGGATAACTTTGACATAAACTTTACATAGAGTAATTCACACACATACCTCTTAACTTCTAAGAGTAGAAGGAAACATGAAATAATACTACATGTATATTCCATACATAGAATCATGCCAAAGGAAGGAAGAGGTTCACATACCTCGCGACGATTATCGACAAGTAGCAAAATGCTCCAAAGTACTTCAACCTTGATAGCTATTCCATCCTTCAAGTAGAATACGCTATACTTAGTACTTCAACCTATAATGGCCACAATACGTCCATTAATCTCTTACTTCAAACGTAGAATATTCTAAGTACTAAGTCACTAAATTCTACGGAAAATCGGACAGCACCTCCTTTGTTTCTACATACTTTGCCACCTTTTTCAAGGCCGAATTCAATAACCAAACACGCCACATTTAAGGCACAACAATACAATTAATCAATAGGGGATTACACGCCTACTAGACGTGTAAAATTCCGCCCCACAATTGATATACAACTTATACAACTACAAGTGCAATTCCGACAACTTGAGATACAACAACACCAATTCTTATCCAATTTCCTTTTCAATCCAAATTGTTAGTATAACATGATATCAAGTCGCAATTGATTATAACTACTATAATCTTCAAGTAAGTAACATGCGACGATTCTAATTAACAACCAATTTGTAATCCAACTTCAAATGGCTTACATTACATTTCGGATTTAAGGCTACCATCAATCTATAATACTTATAAAACTTCAACACATAAACTTCATGCTAGCAAACATGTAAAGCTAACAACAATATATATAATCTTGTAACACTTTAATAGACAAGATTATTACCTCAACGAATCTTAATCCAACTCCAAATCCGAAGTCGCTCCTTAGCAACTTAGAGCCTCTTCTAGATACTTCAATCCGCCACTTGAGACCCTTAGAACAACCCCAACAAATTTCCTTCAATCTTCCATACAAAACCTAGAAAGCAACTAGGTTTTCACCTTGCGACTAATACGAAAACTATCTTTTTCCGGGATTTTTCTATTGAGATATCCTTACAATACACTCATGAACCTTGGTTTAAAGTGTGAAGCTTAAAGGACAAGAAACAAATTTTTTTTCTTCTCTTTGAAAGTGAACCCGAGAGCAACCTAGTTGAGTTCTTGAAATTCTTGAAAATTTGGCTAAGTGTTGAGCTTGTCTTGCTACTAGTAGTATTATATAGTAACATGGAGGGTTAAGATGTGTACAAATGGGTGGCTTGGATGAAACTCTTCTAAATATCAAGCTAGTGGTCCCATTGACTAAGTCAAATATATCAAGCTTTACTACTTGCAAGACTTGTCTTCCTAACAAGGGTCAAATGACCCTTGTGCCCATGTAATTTCGTCCAAGACATCACTAAGGGGGGTGACACGTGTCGCCCTCCCATTCGTCACAATATTACATTTTCCGAAAATTCCATAATTTCGATAAATTTTTACAAGTCTCTAATCTTAACATTTGGGATTCTCACGTACGTTCTTTAACACATGCCTGCAAATACGGGGTGTAACATAATAGCTACTGGGTACAATGATGCTAGCTTCCATACAGATCTTGATGACTTCAGATCTCAGTCTGGTTATGCCTTCATTTTAAATTGTGGAGTAGTGAGTTGGAAAAGTTCCAAGCATGCTACAACTACTGATTCGACAACTGAAGCCGAGTACATTGCTGGATCCGAAGCTGGTAAGGAAGTTGATATCTGAGTTCTTGAAAGAATTAGGGGTTGTTCCAAGTGTCACTTGTCCAATAACGATTTATTGTGACAACACTAGTGCGATTGCCCAAACTAAGGAACCAAGATCAACGAACTTCACAAGCATGTACCAAGGAAATACCACATACTTAGGGAGATGGTGGAGACTGAAGAATTAAGATTAGACTACGTTCCCACAGATGAAAATCTAGCTGACCCGTTTACTAAATCATTAAGCTTAGTCAAGCATAATGTTCATTTTAAAAACACGGGCATTAGATACATTGGTGATTGGCTCTAGGCCAAGTGGGTGATTGAAAGTATGTATGTCCTAGAAACAATTATTTTAGGGACAAATGTACTTGAACACATTCATATTATTAATAAGATTAATATAATTTGGCATTTGCAGTTTGTTATACCCCGTATTTCCAGAGTATGTACGTGAGGACGTACGTGCGAAAGTTAAGCCTTAAGTTAGGCAATGGACGAAATTTGTGCACAACCCCCGAAAAGAATTGTTTTCCGACGAAACGTTTTCCAAACTTTGCGAAGAAAAAAATACGGTTGCGACATTTATTATTTTTGCGGATTTTTCCGAGAGATGAGATATTTTGGACCAACGAGAGGGCGACACTTGTCACCCTCAAGTTGGCGGATTGTGGGGCGTTCCTTGGCACGATTTGGAGGCCTAAAACAAGGGTCAATGTTTGGAGTGAATTGAGGAGTAGATGGCTAGGGGGCACTTGGGAAAATCCTCACCCTCCGCTTGCCCCCCACTTGTCTTGATCTTGGCCATTGATTTCCCTATAAATACCCCCCTTTGTTGAAGACTTCTTCATCCACAAACACTTTCTAAGTCTTGAAATCTCCCTCCCCCTTTGTAAGGCTTTCGTCCAAGCCTCCCCCTCCCCCTTTGTGAGGCCCTTGGCCGAGAGTACCCCCCCTTTTCTAGTGGTGCTAGCCGAGAGTACCCCCTCTTGAGTGTTGTTCTCGTGAAACACCCCCTTGGTAGAAAAGTATTCTCCAAGTATAGTTACTATTCCAAAATACCTTGGCCCAAATACCTTGTAGTATTCCAAGGTTACCCCTATACTAAAAGCCCAGAAATACTATTATACTTTCCTTCAGTCACAAAACGAAACCCTTAGGAAAATCTTCATAGTTGGTTGAAGTATTAAGAAGAAGTTGCGTAGAACTTCTAAGGGTTGTTTGGAGCGGGTTGGAGCGCCCATAGTAGGAGCTAAACGTTGCTCAGGATCGACATTTAAACTTGGATAATTTTGGGCTTATCGAGGTAAATACTCTTGTCCTTATATTGTAATTGGAAATTACATACTGTAGTAGTATAGAGATGTATATAAGATACATAGAAGGATATAAAAGAAGAAGAATTAAACTATACTTACATAGGACTGTATTTACAGTAGACTTGTGTATTTTAGCGGGTAGGGAAGTGCTGCCCAATTTTTCGTAGAATAGAGAAGCCTCTTCTTAGAATGTTCTACAGAGTAGTCTAGACGTTGATAGACGTATATGGCCTTTATAGGTTGAAAGTTCTGCGAGTAGAATGTTCTACTTGAAAGGTGGATAAGGCTAATGGGTTATAGCGATGGGCGTTTTGCTAATTGTCGATAATCGTCGCGGTATGTGATTCTTCCTATCCTCTTGAGCATGATATTTTAAAAGAATATATATAGTGCGGTGAGGCGTACGTGTGTTAAGCGAGCGTGGTTTCTTTGCGATGTCTTTTGACTTGAGTCTAATAATAAGAATCTTGAAGTATTTCAAGAGAATTAAGAAACCTTTTTGAAAGAAGAGTAATGCTTGGTTTTAAAAGCTTAAGAGTTATACTAGCTTTATGGGAAGTTAGGCATAACGACTTAAGAGAGAGAAAAAGAATGGTTTATTGATTTTAGAAGTTAAGAGACTTGATCTTAAAAGATAAGAGACTTGACTTAATTGAATTAATATGAATTTTGTTAAAAAGTGTGAAACCTCATTCGTGAGTAATGAGTACTTGGTTTTTAAAAGAAATAATGTTTTACTGATTTCGGAAATCAGAATAAGTATCGAACGAAACACTGCAGCGTTAATAAAGGGGAAATGTATTGACTAATTAAGTATTATGAAAACCAGTAGAAACCTCCATCTGCATAGAAGCTAAGATGAGACAAAATGATATTACATTTCCTAGATCATGGCTGCTTTAATAAGATTGTTATAAACAAGAATAACCTACTCACACATAAGGCATATGTTTCTCAAATTATTTGAAAGGAGAATTATATTATTAAGTGATTAAAACTATGAACTACGAAACCTTTCGAAAATGAGAAACTTGATGTTATACCCCGTATTTCCAGAGTATGTACGTAAGGGAATACGTACAAAAAGTCTAGCCTTAAAGTTTAGGCAAAACGTTTTTTTTGGGCACAACTCACAAAACGAATAGTTTTCCGACGAAACGTTTCCACAGCTTTCGTAGGGTAAATTCCGACTATGCCATTTCTAATTTTTGCGGATTTTTCCGAGAGACGAAACATTTTGGACCAACGGGAGGGCGACACTTGTCACCCTCCAATTGATGGACTTGAAATCGTCCATTTGGACGATTTGGACAATGGTGAACACGTTTTTTGTGCCTTGTGCACAAGTCAAGGAGTTGGTAGGATATTTGTGTATAGTTAATCCTCACCCTACACTTGCCTTGCACTTGTCTTAATCTTGGCCATTGGTTGGCCACTTCTTGACCTATAAATACCCCCTTAGAGATGAAGAGTTCTTCATCCACAAATCTTTCAAAGTCTTGAAAATCCTCTCCTCTCCCTTTGGAGCCTTTTCGTCCAACACCTCCCCCTTCCCCTTGTGAAGGCCCTTGGCCGAATACCCCCCATACAGCCTAGTAGTTTGGCCGAGGCCCCCAGCTAGCCAAAAATCTACCCTCCCTTGGTAGAAAAGTTGTCTTCTAGTATTGTTATAATGCCCAAAATACCTAGCCCAAATCCCTTAGTACTTAGTAGAAGTTGTGAAGAACTTCTAAGGTTTCTGAGCTCTGGGAGCGTACAACTTAGGAGCTAAACCTTGCTCAGGCGCGACTTTATCTAGGATATTATTGGGCTTACTGAGGTAACTAATCCTAACCCTCTTTTGAATTAGAGAATACTTACTGTTGTAGTACAAGATATCATCAATGAACACTATCACAAACGTGTCCAAAAATGGTTTGAACACTCGGTTCATCAAATCCATGAATACCGCCGGAGCATTGGTCAACCCAAAAGACATGACCCTGAACTCATAATGCGTCTGGGTCGGAATGCGATCTAGGGACATCCACCTCTCGACTCGCACTGATGATAGCCCGATCGCAGATCAATCTTGGAGAAACATCTCGCACCACTGGCCCAGTCGAACAAATCATCAATCACAGGAAGGGTATACATTCTTAATGGTCACCTTGTTCAGCTGCCTGTAATCAACACACATGCGCAGCGTCCCATCCTTCTTCTTCACGAACAATACCGGCGCTCCCCAGGGAGAAACACTAGGCCTGATGAAGCCCTTCTCCGGAAATCCCTCGGTGGTCCTTCACTCTCTCAACTCGGCGGTGCCATTACGTATGGCGGAATGGAAATAGGCCGAGTATCTGACAACACATCTATACAAAACTCGATCTCCCTCTCAGGAGGGATACCCGGGAGGTCATCTGGAAACACGTCTGGGAACTCGTGACTCTGGGCGGCGAAAATCTGGTACCGCAACTTGATTATCAAACACGAACGAGATGGTAGATATACCGCCTGCGCACCATCTTCCTAGCCTTGAGGTAGGAAATAAACCTACCTACCGGCGTCTGCGTGCTCCTCCCACTCAACAATGGCTCGCCGAGAAAACTGGAACCGTACTACTCTCTCTCTGCAGTCTACATTGGCGTAGCAAGAAGCTAGCCAATCCGACGAAACGTTTCCACAGCTTTCGTAGGGTAAATTCCGACTATGCCATTTCTAATTTTTGCGGATTTTTCCGAGAGACGAAACATTTTGGACCAACGGGAGGGCGACACTTGTCACCCTCCAATTGATGGACTTGAAATCGTCCATTTGGATGATTTGGACAATGGTGAACACGTTTTTTGTGCCTTGTGCACAAGTCAAGGAGTTGGTAGGATATTTGTGTATATTTAATCCTCACCCTACACTTGCCTTGCACTTGTCTTAATCTTGGCCATTGGTTGGCCACTTCTTGACCTATAAATACCCCCTTAGAGATGAAGAGTTCTTCATCCACAAATCTTTCCAAGTCTTGAAAATCCTCTCCTCTCCCTTTGTAGCCTTTTAGTCCGTCCACCTCCCCTCCCCTTGTGAAGGCCCTTGGCGAATACCCCCTCTAGCCTAGTAGTTTGGCGAGGCCACTAGCTAGCCAAAAATCTACCCCCTCCTTGGTAGAAAAGTTGTCTTCTAGTATTGTTATAATGCCCAAAATACCTAGCCCAAATCCCTTAGTACTTAGTAGAAGTTGTGAAGAACTTCTAAGGTTTCTTAGACTCTGGGCGTACAACTTAGGAGCTAAACCTTGCTCAGTGCGACTTTATCTAGGATATTATTGGGCTTCTTGAGGTAACTAATCCTAACCCTCTTTTGAATTAGAGAATACTTACTTGTAGTATTAGAATAAGTATTAAATACTTAGAAGAATATCACGAGAATAGAATTGAGCTGTTACCACAGTAGAAGGGTTTAAAGAAGAATAATCAAATTGTACTTACATAGAATTTGTTTTCACGATGAACTTATATAGCTCAGGGTAGGAAATCCCAACTTACCATAGAATTGTGAACCATCTGTTTAGAATGACCTTGAGAATAGTCTTTGATAGATGTGCGTGACTATTATAGGTGACTCTCTGCGCGACATATTGACTTGGCGGTGGTTTTCATTTGAGAAGGTATGTGATTCTTCCTAAAGCATGATATTTTATAATATATATAGTGCGGTAGGCGTACATGTGTTAAGCGAATAATAACTACGGCAATGTCTTTGACTTAAGCTGAATAATACTTACGGCAATGCCTCACGGCTTAAGCACGAATAACACTTACAGTGATGCCTCAACAAGCTTTGAATAATAAAGATCGAAAGCATTTCATAAGAATACTGAATCATTTTTAACGGAAGAGAACTAATAGGTTTTTAAGCAGAAGCTTAAGAGTTATACTAGCTTTATGGGAAGATAAGTATAACCACTTAAGATTGATAAAAGAAACATTTGCCTATGTGTTTATAACGGACTTATATTGAATTGTGAAAAGAATAATAAGATGGTTTGATAAGTAGACATGATATGATGCTATGTGTGTTAGTGTCTTGTAACGTTTGTGTAAAGAGTATTCTTGTTGTGCTTATGTTGTTAACGATAAGCTGTTAGGTTAGTGTAACATCACTCACTCTTGACATATGCAGGGGTTAGTGCCCTCCGATGCGGGGTAGACTTCGGTGATGCAGGACCGTGATTCGAGAATACCTCATGCGGGTCCAAAGGGACCTATGCGGAGCTACGGGAGTTCGAGGTTAGTGTGCGGGGTTATACCTCATGCGATCTATGTGGCCATGCGGACGGCGAGTCGGGGCGATCTTAGGAGTAGCTACCGCCGATGCGGGGTTATATACCTATGCGGGCCTATGTGATTGGCCTATCACGGAATCTGGAGTCGAGATTAGGCTTGCATGGTGATACTACGGGCAATTGGCCTGCCCGATCATTCCTAGCCTAGAAAAGACACATTCTGATTTACCTATTCTGCTCTTGTTTGTGATGTGGCTCTATGTGCGGTTTAGTTGGTTTTTTTATACTTAGTTGCAAATCTGTTTTTAAAATTATATGTTTCATTTAAGTATTTCTGATTTCATATACTTAGTACTGTTATCGACCTCCTTGAAGCTGCGTTCATCTGCGAGTAAGGGCAGTCTTAGATCCACATTCTTAGGATCTCTACGTTGGTGTCGGGAGCTCCATCTTTTAGGAGGCTCTACTTTTGGGTATGATCTCCTGTTGTAGATAGTTTTGTCTGATCGGGGTATGGTGGAATACTGTCCCGCCATGGTTGTATATTTCCTTAGAAGTGCATGTAGTATTTATGCGATTGTCGGATGTAGCTGCTAAACCATGTTTATATATATATCGAAAGCGATGTTTCTCACATAAAGCGTGTCTTATTTTATAAAGCGTTTCATGTCTTGCTTTATGTTTCCGATTACTCGATGAATGACTACTTGGGTGCCGTAAGGCACGATCCGGAGCCGGGCAGGTCGTGACAAAAGTGGTATCGAGCGAGGCGTGCGAACAACGAGGCTGTCTTGTGATTCTCGAGACCAGTGATTATGCGCCAAGTTTTCCAAATGTGAGTTTTGGTTGACTTGATGGCGTTTCTTGGGCATATTGCCGGGTGATGGCATTCAGTGGATCGGCGGGATCGAAGCGATCGGGACTTGGCCTGAACTCTTACTCCGACAGAGGTTCGCGATTTTACGGGCCTTGCGAGGATATTATCGGTTCGTAGAAGTTTGCTTCTATCTACGCACCATTGACTAAGTGACTCGAAGCGGCCAAGTTTGATGGTGATGCTTGTGGCGGGGTTTCGATTCTTTGAAAGAGAAGTGGCGACCGCCCGTTCTTACTCTTCCGGAGGTCGGATGGTTATGTCGTGTATTGTGATCGTCGGGCATCGGGTTGGGATGTGTGTTGATGCGGCATGGCGGGGTTATAGCATATGCATCCGGCGGTGAAGAAACACGAGAGGAACTACCCGCGTGATTTGGAGTTGGCGGTGTGATTCACGCCTTGAAGATCTGGAGGCACTATTTGTATGGGGTTGCGTGGATATTTTTACAGACCACAAGAGCCTCAGGTATATCTTGACGGAGGAGTGAACTTACGGCGAGGCGGTGGTTAGAGTTGCTTAAGGATTACGATGTTGATATCTGTACCACGGGAAGGCGATGTTGTGGCAGATGCTCTTAGTCGTAGGTCGATGGGAGCCTATCGGATGTGCGACTAGAGAGGAGGACATGGTTCGTGATTTGCATCGATTAGCGAGCCTTGGTGTCCGTTTGATTGATTACGATAGCGGTGGGGTTAGAGTTCGTGAGGTTGCGAGTCTTCCATCGTCGAAGAGGTGAAGAGGCAGCGATTCGAGATCGACTTTAATTCGATATCGTGATACAACTCTTCGTGAGGCAAGGTCCTTTTGAGGTAGCTTTGATGGGGTGCTAAGGTTTGAGGCGGTGTGTGTTCGGATGTTTGAGGACTTGGCAGTTCTTGGGAAGCACACGTAGCGGCGTTACTCTATCCATCCGGTCGACCAAGATGTACCACGACCTTAGATCGTGTATTGGTGGGATGGCTTGAAGAGGGCGTTGCGAGTTCGTAGCTCGGTGCGTGTTGTCGGCGGTGAAGGTAGAGTACGAGGCACGGTGGTTTATTCTGACGATTGAGATCCCGACACGGAAGTGGGAGGTAATCAACATGGACTTCATCACGGGATTACCTCGCACTCGGAGGAGACATGATTTTATATGGGTTATCGTCGGCGGTGGCGAAATCAGCCCACTTTCTCCGTCGGGGCGACTTTTGGTGAGGATTATGCGGACTTTACATCAGAGATCGTCGGTGCATGAGTCCCTACCCGATCATATCGACGAGGCCCGGTTTCGACTAACACGGAGTCCTTCGAGAGGGTTTAGGGGCAGGTGAGCACAGTCTGCATTTCATCCACGAGCAGACAGACGGGCAGGCGCACTATCGGACTCTTGAGGATATCTGCGAGCTTTGTGTTAATTCCGATGGTAGTTGGGAGGATCATTTGCCTCTAGTTGAGTTCGCGTATAATAATAGCTACCACTCCGGTATTCGGATGGCGCCTTATGAGGCCTTGTATGGGAGGAAGTGCGGATCGCCTATAGGTTGGTTCGATGTGGGCGAGTGCGGCTAGTGGGACGATTTGGTACAAAGAGCGATGGATAAGGTGAAGCTTATCCGAGGCGGCTATTAATGACTCGAGTCGGCAAGTCGTATCACGGATCATCGTCGTCGGCATCTTGAGTTCGAGTTCATGATTGGGTTTTCCTAAAGGTGTCACCCATGAAGGGTGTGATGAGATTCGGGAAGAAGGAAACTCGGCCACAGTACGTTGGGCGTTTGATTGTCGCGAGGGTAGGCAAGGTTGCCTATGAGTTGAATCTGCCGTCCGATCTGGAGGCGGTGCATCCGTTTTTCACGTATCTATCTTTGAGGAGATGTATCGGGGATCCATCTAGGGTACACCCGATTGGCGATGTCGGTGTGAGGGGTTATCGTATGAGAGATTCCATAGCGATAGTCGATCGTCGAGTTAGGCGTCTGCGGACCAGGGCGTGGCTTCGTCAAAGTCTTGTGGCGGAGCGAGCTCGAGGAGGAGATGGCGTGGGAAGCCGAGGAGGACATGAGGCAGAAGTATCCTCACCTATTCCCACACCTCCGGGTAATTCACTTTCCTACTTGTAAATTTTAGTTATCGTTTACGCCTAAGTGTTGTTACGTGGCCGTGTGTGGCATTTGCAAGCTGTTTTAGTTATGAAGAATCTTATCGTTAATCGTCTTGGGAAGGAACATTCGGGACGAATGTTTCTAAGGAGGAGAATGTTATACCCGTATTTCCATAGTATGCGTAAGGGAATACGTCTGAAAGTCTAGCCTTAAAGTTTAGGCAAAGCGTTTTTTTGGGCCTGACTCACAAAGCGAATAGTTTTCCGTGAAGCGTTTCCACGACTTTCGTAGGGTAAATTCCGACTATGCCATTTCTAATTTTTGTGGATTTTTAGAGAGGCGAAACATTTTGGACCAACGGGAGGCGACACTTGTCACCTCCGATTGATGGACTTGAAATCATCCGTTTGGACGATTTGGACAATGGTGAACACGTTTTTGTGCCTTGTGCACAAGTCAAGGAGTTGGTAGGATATTTGTGTATAGTTAATCCTCACCCTACACTTGCCTTGCACTTGTCTTAATCTTGGCCATTGGTTGGCCACTTCTTGACCTATAAATACCCGTAGAGATGAAGAGTTCTTCATCCACAAATCTTTCAAGTCTTGAAAATCCTCTCCTCTCCCTTTGTAGCCTTTTAGTCCAACACCTCCCCACTCCCTTGTGAGGCCCTTGGCGAATACCCCATACAGCCTAGTAGTTTGGCGAGGCCCCACTAGCCTAGCCAAAAATCTACCCCGTCCCTTGGTAGAAAAGTTGTCTTCTAGTATTGTTATAATGCCCAAAATACCCTAGCCCAAATCCTTAGTACTTAGTAGAAGTTGTGAAGAACTTCTAAGGTTTCTTAGACTCTGGAGCGTACAACTTAGGAGCTAAACCTTGCTCAGCGCGACTTTATCTAGGATATTATTGGGCTTCTTGAGGTAACTAATCCTAACCCTCTTTTGAATTAGAGAATACTTCTGTTGTAGTATTAGAATAAGTATTAAATACTTAGAAGAATATCACGAGAATAGAATTGAACTATTACCACGATGAAGGGTTTAAAGAAGAATAATCAAATTGTACTTACATAGGAATGTTTTCACGATGAACTTATATAGCTCATGGGTAGGGAAGTCTTGACTTTCCATAGAATTGTGAACCCTCTGTTTAGAATGACCTTGAGAATAGTCTTTGATAGATGTGCGTGACTATTATGGTGACTCTCTGCGTGACAGTTGACTTGGCGGTGGTTTTATTTGAGAAGGTATGTGATTCTTCCTAAAGCATGATATTTTACAATATATATAGTACGGTGAGGCGTCGTGTGTTAGCGAATAATAACTACGGCAATGTCTTTGACTTAAGCTGAATAATACTTACGGCAATGCCTCACGGCAAGCTTTGAATAACACTTACAGGATGCCTCGGCTTAAGCCTGAATAATAAAGATCTGAAAGCATTTCATAAGAATACTGAATCATTTTTAACGGAAGAGAACTAATTGGTTTTTAAACAGAAGCTTAAGAGTTATACTAGCTTTATGGGAAGTTAAGTATAACCACTTAAGATTGATAAAAGAAACAGTTTGCCTATGTGTTTATAACAGACTTATATTGAATTGTGAAAAAGAATAATAAGATGGTTTGATAAGTAGACATGATATGATGCTATGTGTGTTAGTGTCTTGTAACGTTTGTGTAAAAGAGTATTCTTGTTGTGTTTATGTTGTTAACGATAAGCTGTTAGGTTAGTGTAACATCACTCACCTCTTGACATATTACCGGGGGTTATCGCCCTCCGTCTGGGGTAGACTCGAGTGATGCAGGACCATGATTCGAGAATACCTCATGCGGGTCCAAGGGACCTATGCGGAGCTACGGGAGTTCGAGTTAGTTTGCGGGGTTATACCTCATGCGATGCATGTGGCCATGCGGACGGCGAGTCGGGGCGATGCCGAGGAGTAGCTACCTCGATGCGGGGTTATATACCTATGCGGGCCTATGTGATTGGCCTATGCGGACTCTGGGAGTCGAGGATTAGGCTTGCATTGTGATACTACAGGCAATTGGCCATTCTTCGATCATTCGCAGACTAGAAAAGACCTGTTTCAGTTTACCTTTTTTTGCTATTGTTTGTGATGTGGCACTATGTGAGGTTTCCTTGGTTGTTTCATCCATACTTGCAAACTGTTTTTAAAATGATATGTTTCATTTAAGTATTTCTGATTTCATATACTTAGTACCTATTGTCTTGACCTCCTTGGGGCTGCGTTCATCTGCGGTAAGAGCGGCAGTGCTAGATCCACATTCTTAGGATCTCTACGTTGGTGTCGGGAGCTCCATCTTTTCCGGAGGCTCTACTTTTGGGTATGATCTCCCTGTTGTAGATAGTTTTGTACAGTCAGGGTATGGCGGGGCCCTGTCCCGCCATGGTTGTATATTTCCTTAGAGTGCATAGTCATGTTATGCGATTAGTGTCGGATGTAACTGCTAAACCATGTTTATATATATATGCCGAAAGGCGATGTTTCTCACATAAACTGTTTCATGTCTTGCTTTATGTTTCCGTTGATTACTCTGATGAATGACTACTTGGGTGCCCCGTAAGGCACCAGTCACGGGCCCCGGAACGGGTCGTGACAAAAGTGGTATCAAGAGTAGTGCACTATTGGAAAGAGTTGCCATAAATGGCTCAAGCCTTTTGGCAATAAATGCTCCATTGGCCGAGATCAAATGAGAGTTCTTAGGCGATTTGGAAAGGAGTGACCCTTCAATTTCCACATAAGTTGATCTTCCAAGACTTGATTGAAGAAGTCGCCGAATTCGTAGCCATCAACTTTCAAGTCTCTTTTGTGAGTTGCCCTATGTTTTCCATGACAATTGAATTCGTTAGGATAGGTGACTCTTCGGTTCTCACCCTTATCAATTTTTGAGGCCCCATTGAATGAGATGTTTCCTTGGTTCTTTCAGCCATTAAATGCCCCAAATTACCAATTCTCGTTTGTAGGGTAGGTTGTTCGACTTCCACACGTTTTGAACTACCAAGAACCATGGGAAATGAACCAACATCGGGCTCTACAATCTTTAACCGATGTCTCTTAGGCTGCAGCCATGACCCACGACCACCTGCGTGACCAATCAGCAGCCCATGACTACCCATCTAACCCTCCTTCGACCCGCAACCATCCTCTTGATCCTCCATCAACCGAAGCTCACCCATGCGACCCGTCATTACCTCGAGAAGGGGTGGGGTTTCGGAAACCGCAACAATTGCATTCTCAATGTCCTTGGGAAAAGAAGTCCCAATGGCTTCACCAACCTTTGACTGATGTTTCGTGGACATGAACACTGACCCATGACCATCGACCCGACCCGCCATCGACCCTGGATCAACCACATGACTCGTACCATCTCTGACCTCCATATTGTCATTCGGAAAACAACTAAAAGCCGCACCATTATCCTTCATAAGATTACCCTCTAAACCGTGACCCATGGATTCCATCCACAACCCAAGACCACTATCACGACCCTCTTGCAACCCGGGACCCCGCATACCACGCTTTGACCCGGGATCTCTATCAAGGTCCGTAGACCATCCAGTGTCAAAAGTTGTTTGAAGAGTAGACCCTTCGAATTCCGTAGCCACCCTTTCAAGTTTTCGATGTCCCATTGAATGAGATGTTTCCTTGGTTTTCTTAGCAATTAAATTCCTCAATTTACTAAGTCTCGTTTGAAGGGAAGATTGTTGGACTTCCGCATCCATTGAATGCAACAAATTCCTAGACCTCTTTTGGATAAGAAACCCCTCGGCTTCCAAAACCTTAGCGTTTCCAAGGCCAATTGGAAAAGAAACATTGTCAAACTCAACAACCAAATGTTGGTGACCCATGGACTTCCCCCAAGACCCAAGCCCACCCACGACCCGATCAACTGTGACCAACCTCGAGGCCCGTAGTCACTTGGCATCCAAGTGGTCGCGGAAAAGCCTCTTTGTACTCGAAGCCAATGGTCGGAGACCCAAGGTTCAAACCACAAGTTACGAATATCAACACCACCCTCCCGCCACCGGATCTACCCTCGTACCCACTTTCGACCGGGATCCATATCAAGATCCGTAAATTCCCAGTCAAGAGTGTCCAGAATTCCGGCGTCGAGGTGCTGCCGGAAGGTTGGGAGAATCAAAAGTGAATCCTCAACCCAAGACCTCCATCATGACCCTCTTGCACACCAAGAACACCCTCCTGACCTGCTAACAACCCTGCATCACCCGCCTGTCCCGAAAACTCCACAATATTCCGAGAGGCAAACTTGCCACCGCCAGAGTGTTATACCCCGTATTTCTGGAGTATGTACGTGAGGACGTACGTACAAAAGTGTAGCCTTAAAAGTTTAGGCCTAGGACGTTTTTTTGGGCACAACCCACACAAGGAATCGTTTCGGCGAAGCGTTTTACGACTCGCGTGGGTAAATTCCGACTATGTCATTTCTATTTTTGCGGATTTTTCGGCGGCGGAACCCTTTTTGACCAACGAGAGGGTGACACTTGTCACCTCAGTGGGCGGCAGTGGCCTTTTGCCTTGGGCGGTTGAGAGGCTTTTGGGGCTTAGAACATGGACCTTTGTTTGTGGAGTGATTTGAGGAGTAGGTTAGGGGGCACTTGGGCAAATCTTGGCCCTCCACTTGCCCCCCACTTGGCTTGATCTTGGCCATTGGTTGGCCATGTCTTAGCCTATAAATACCCCTCTCTTTGAAGACTTATTCATCACAAATTTCCAAGTCTAAATCCTCCTTCCCCCCTTGTGAGCCATCGTCCTAAGCCTCACTCCCCCCCCCCCTTTTTAGAAGCCTTGGCCGAATACCCCCCCTAGCCCTAGCCGAAACACTACCCCCTCCCTTGGTAGAAAAGTTGTCTTCTTGTATTGTTATAATGCCCCAAATAACCACGCCCAAATCCCTTAGTCCTTAGTAGAAGTTGTGAAGAACTTCTAAGGTTTCTTGGAGCTACCGGGGCGTTCAACTTAGGAGCTAAACCTTGCTCAGGCGCGACTTTATCTAGGATATTATTGGGCTTACCGAGGTAAATAATCCTAACCCTCTTTTGTTTTAGAGAATGCATACTGTAGAAGTATAAGAATAAATTATTAAATACTTAGAAGAATAATTGATTTTCTGATGAGACTCATATAGCTCACGGGTAGGGTTGTCTTTGCCGACTTTCCTTAAAATTGTGAACCCTCTGTTTAGAATGACCTTCAGAGTAGTCTAGACTTTGATAGATGTCTGTGACTATTATAGGCTGATTCTCTGCGCGCGACATATTCAACTTGGCAGGAGGTTTTCGTCGAGAAGGTATGTGATTCTTCCTAAAGCATGATATTTTAACATATATATAGTACGTTAGACGTACATGTGTTAACTGAATAAATACTTACGGCAATGTCTTGCGACTTAAGCCTGAATAATAAAGATCTTAAAAAGTCTTTCAAAAGAATTATAACACAGTTTTGAAAGAAGAAGAATAGTTGTTTTTAAAACAAGAGGCTTAAGGGTTATACTAGCTTTATGGGAAGTTAAGTATAACGGCTTAAGCTTTATAAAAGAGCAGTTTACTTATGTGTTTAATAAAAGACTTGTATTGATTTAGAAAGGTATAATAGGATGGTTTTGGTGAGTAGACATATTGTGACCACATGTGTTAGTGTGCATAACGTTAGTGTAAAGAGTCGATCTTACTTATGCTTATGTTGTTTGAACTATAAGCTGTTGTGTTAGTACTATATCACTTACCTCTTGAGATGATACGGGGTTAAGGCGCCTCCGTCTGGGGTAGACTCGAGTGATGCAGGGCCATGATTCGAGAATACCTCATGCGGGTCGGGGGCCTATGCGAGCTACGAGAGTTCGAGTTAGTAAGCGGGGTTATGCCTCATGCGGTCTATGTGGCCATGCGGACCACGAGTCCAGGACGATGCCTAGGAGTAGCGACCCTCGATGCGGGGATATACGTCATGCGGGCCCATGTGAGAGGCCTATGCGGACTCCGGGAGTCCAGGATTAGGCTTGCAGAATGATGATGTGGCGAGTGGCCTGTTTCGATCATTCGCGGCCTAGACAAGACCTATTACGATTTACCTATTGTTGCTCTTGTTTGTGATGTGGCACTATGTGCGGTTTCCTTGGTTGTTTCACACATATTTGTAAACCGGTTTTAAAAATGATATGTTTTCACTTAAGTACTTCTGATTTCGCATACTTAGTACCTGTTGTACTGACCTCCTTCGGGGGGCTGCGTTCATGCCGCTGGTAAGGGCAAGCAGGTGCTAGATCCGCATCCTTAGGATCTCTTTGCATTGGTGTCAGGAGCTCCATCTTCTCCGGAGGCTCGACTTTTGGTATGATCTCCTGTATTGTAGATAGTTTTGTCTGATCGGGGTATGGCGGCCTGTCCGCCATAGTTGTATATTTCCTTAGAGTGCGTAGTCATGATGTACGATGTCGGATGTAGCGCTAAACCTTGTTTATATGTATATGTCGAAAGCGACGTTTGTTCACATAAAGCGTGTCTTATTTTATAAAGCTGTTTCATGTCTTGTTTTATATTTCCGCGATTACTCGATGTATGACTACTTGGGTGCCGGTAAGGCACGATTCACGAACCGGAATGGGTCGTGACAAAAGTGGTATCGAGCGATTAATCCTCGGAAAGTGTCTGACCGTATCTAGTAAGTCTTGATTATCGGTGTGTTGTGCACCACACAATAATGTCGAGAGGCTATAGGATATTTAGGATTGGTTTCCATTCTTCTCATTACGAGATCGTGCTTTAGAGGCATGTTATAGGTTGGACCCTCTAACGTATTCCTTTCTATGCTGATTATGCCTCGCGTAAAGGCAACCGGGCCCGAAGGGCAAAGCGTAGGAGGCGCTAGCGAGACACCCAGTCACGAGGGCTCGGGCCCGTCTATACGAGACGGCGAGTTCTATGGCGCCGCCAAAGCGAGACCACAGTACCAGCCTCGTCCCACGGCACAGGCGGAGAGTTAGGGTACAAGGAGATGACCAGCTATTGGCTAAAGTTGTGGCCCGTCACGAGGAGATTGGATCACGGCGGTTCGGTTCGGCTCAGCTCGGTCGCGCCCGTAGTGCACGAGGCGAGATAGTTTGAGACTACGGGATTTCCTTAGTTGTAGCCCGCGAGTTTCTGGTCGGCGGGAGGATGATCCGCAGGAGTTCATCCGTCGGCTCTGAGAAGAATCATGAGGGTGATCAAGGCCTCGGAGGCAGTCTGTGACCTTTGGTTACGCATCGGTGCGTGATACGCGATCGATTGGTTTGATTCATGGGAGTTATCCGGGAAACGCGTCCCATTACTTGGGATGAGTTCTCGGAGGCTTTCCTCACTCACTTCTTGCCTCGCGGATGAGGAGGCGCGGGTGATAGATTTTTACCATCGAGGCGAAGGGCCTTTTGTCGGGAGTACAATGTCGAGTTTGATTCATTGGCTCGATATGTCCCGGCATTGGTAGCGATATGGAGGATAGGGTGCACCGCCACGTCACGGGCTAGATGATTACATGGCGAGTCGTATGCGGGTGTTTCTCTTGGTAGGGTATGGACATTACCGCGTGCGAGCTCACGCCCTTGGATCACGAGCAGAGGTCGGCGAGTGGGCCGACGGCGAGAAGAAGGCCGGGGCGGGAGGGTCTTACGGTGGCTATCGTGGTGGCGGCCTCGGCGATCTGGATTTGCACCACGGCCGGCTTCGAGCACTCTGCGCGTCCTCGGCACGGCCCGAGTATTCGAGGCGATCGGGGCCCGAGGCTTGGGCGTCGAGTAGCGAGTGCGGCGTCGGGACCACCCAGTGTGGCCGTCACGGTAGATCCCATTCAGGAAGTGTGGTACTGTTTTGGATCTTATTCTGATTGTAGCAGGTCATTTTGCGAGTTGTCCGGCCGAAGCGTGGCCCAGTGGTAGGGCTCGGCCGAGGTTACATTGCCGCTTCATCATCTCCTACGATTACTCGCCCGGGAGAGGTACTCATGGGTCGCCAGTCGCGGCGAGAGGTCGTGGCGCGAGTCGATTCTAGCGGTCCTCGAGCGCATTTATGCTTTGTCGGTAAGCGGGATCGGAGGCCTCACGATGTCGATCACGGTACCTTATCGGTTCGGGTTTTATGTATATGCTTTGATAGATACGGGTTCTACTCTGTCCTAAATATCTCACCTTGTTGCTAGTAGGATAGGGATAGAGCACGAGTCCATAGACCGCTTTCGAGGTAGCTACGCGATGGGTGATTCGGTGGTAGCTCGGCGGGTATATAGAGCTTGTCTGTGACCATTTACGATCGTCGGACCCTGGCCGACTTGATAGAGTTGGAGATGATTGACCGGCGTGATTATGGGGATGGATTGGCTAGCTTCTGCTACGCCAATGTAGGCTGCAGAGAGAGTAATGCGGTTCGGTTCACGAGGCGGTTGTTGAGTGGGAGGAGCACGGTATCGCCAGAAGTAGGTTTATTTCCTACCTCAAGGCTAGGAAGATGGTGCGAGAAGGGTATATCTACCATCTCGTTCGGGTGTTTGATCTGAGGCTGCGGTGCAGTTTTGATCGTCGATAGTCGAGAGAGTTCCCGGGCGTGTTTCGGGCGACCTCCGGGTATCCTCCCGAGAGGAGATTGAGTTTTGTATTGACATATTGCGGACACTCGGCCTATTTCCATTCCGCCATACGAGAATGGCACCGCCGAGTTGAGAGAAGTGAAGGACGGTGAGAGATTTCTTTGGAGAAGGTTTTATCGGACCTAGTGTTTCTCGCAGAAGCGCGGTATTGTTCGTGAAAAAGAAGGGCGGGGCCAGCTGCGCATGTGTGTTGACTACTGAGCGGTGAACAAGGTGACCATTAAACAGATACCCCTTCCCGTGATTGATGATTTGTTCGACCGATTGCGAGCGCGAGATGTTTCTCCAAGATTGATCTGCGTCGCTATCATCGAGTTCGTGTCGAGAGAGGTGGATGTCCCTAGATTGCATTAGGACGATGCGGGCATTATGAGTTCGGTCATGTCTTTTGGGTTGACAAATGCTCGTGGTATTCATGGATTTGATGAACCGAGTGTTCAAACCATTTTTAGACACGTTTGTGATAGTGTTCATTGATGATATCTTGGTTTATTCGCTCGAGCGAGGAGCATGCGGAGCATTTGAGGCTATCTTGTGATTCTCGAGACCAGCGTGATTTATCGCCAAGTTTTCCAAATGTGAGTTTTGGTTGACTTGATGGCGTTTCTTGGGCATGTTAGCCGGGTGATGGCATTAGTGGATCGACCAATCGAAGCGATCGAGGACTTGGCCTAGACCTACTACTCCGACAGAGGTTCGCGATTTCGGGCCTTGCGAGGATATTATCGGTTCGTGGAGAAGTTTGCTTCTATCTGCACCATTGACTAGGTGACTCGAGAAGCGGCCAAGTTTGATGGTGATGCTTGTGGCGAGGTTTTCGATTCTTGAAAGAGAGGCGACCGCCCGTTCTTACTCTTCCGGAGGTCGGATGGTTATGTCGTGTATTGTGATCGTCGGGCATCGGGTTGGGATGTGTGTTGATGCGGCATGGCGGGGTTATAGCATATGCATCCCGATTGAAGAAACATGAGAGGAACTACCCGCTGATTTGGAGTTGGCGGTGTGATTCACGCTTTGAAGATCCGGAGGCACTATTTGTATGGGGTTCACGTGGATATTTTGCTGGACCACAGAGCCTCGGTATATCTTGACGGAGGAGTGAACTACGGCGAGGCGGTGGTTAGAGTTGCTTAAGGATTACGATGTTGATATCTGTACCACCGGCAAGGCGATGTTGTGGCGGATGCTCTTAGTCGTAGGTCGATGGGAGCCTATCGGATGTGCGGCTAGAGAGAAGGGACATGGTTCGTGATTTGCACGATTAGCGAGCCTTGGTGTCCGTTTGATTGATTACGATAGCGATGGGGTTAGAGTTCGTGAGGTTGCCGAGTCTTCCATCGTCGAGGAGGTGAAGAGGCAACGATTCGAGATCGGCTTTGATTCAATATCGTGATCTGACTCTTCGTGAGGCAAGGGTCCTTTTGAGGTAGCACTGATGGGGTGCTAAGGTTTGGCGATTTTGTGTTCGGATGTTTGAGGACTTCGTGAGTTCTTGGGGAAGCACGCGGTAGCGCGTTACTCTATCCATCGGGGTCGACCAAGATGTACCACGACCTTAGATCGTGTATTGGTGGGATGGCTTGAAGAGGGGCGTTGCGAGTTCTTAGCTCAATGCGTGTTGTCGGCGGTGAATGTAGAGCACGAGAGGCACGGTGGTTTATTCTGACGATTGAGATCCCGCACGGAAGTGGGAGGTAATCAACATGGACTTCATCACGGGATTACCTCGCTTTCGGAGAGACATGATTCTATATGGGTTATCGTCGTCGTGATCGTGAAATCAGCCGACTTTCTTCCGTCGGACGACTTTTGGTGAGATTATGCGGACTTTACATCAGAGATCGTCGATGCATGGAGTCCCTTCGATCATATCGCAGAGAGCCGGTTTGGCTAACTTACGGAGGTCCTTCGAAGGGTTTAGGGGCGCGGTGAGCACAGTCGCATTTCATCCTGAGCAGACGGACAGCGAGCGCACTATCCGACTCGAGGATATCTGCGAGCTGTGTTATTGACCGATGGTAGTTGGGAGGATCATTTGCCTCTAGTTGAGTTCGCGTATAATAATAGCTACCACTCGGTATTCGGATGGCGCCTTATGAGGCCTTGTATGGGAGAAGTGCGGTCGCCTATAGGTTGGTTCGATGTGGGCGAGTGCGGCTAGTGGGACGGTTGGTACGGCGCGATGGATAAGGTGAAGCTTATCCGAGGCGGCTATTAATGACTCGAGTCGGCTAAGTCGTATCACGGATCATCGTCGTCGGCATCTTGAGTTCGAGGTTCATGATTGGGTTTTCCTAAAGGTGTCACCCATGAAGGGTGTGATGAGATTTGGGAAGAAGGAAACTTCGGCCAGTACATTGGGCGTTTTAGATTGTCGCGAGGTAGGCAAGGTTGCCTATGAGTTGGATCTGCCGTCCGATCTGGAGGCGGTGCATCCGTTTTCACGTATCTATCTTTGAGGAGATGTATCGGGGATCCATCTAGGTGCACCGATTGACGATGTCGGTGGCCAGGGGTTATCGTATGAGGAGATTCCCATAGCGATAATCGATCGTCGGGTTAAGCGTCTGCGGACCAGGCGTGGCCGTCAAAGTCTTGTGGCGGAACGAGCTCAGGGAGGAGATGACGTGGGAAGCTGAGGAGGACATGAGGCAGAAGTATCCTCACCTATTTCCCACACCTCCAGGTAATTCACTTTCCTACTTGTAAATCTTCATTATCGTTTATGCCTAAGTATTGTTCTGTGGCCGTGTGTGGCATTTGCAACTGTTTAAGTTATGAAGAACCTTATCGATAACTGTCTTGGGAAGGAACATTCGGGACGAATGTTTCTAAGGAGGGGAGAATGTTATACCCCGTATTTCTGGAGTATGTACGTGAGGACGTACGTACAAAAGTGTAGCCTTAAAGTTTAGGCCTAGGACGTTTTTTTGGGCACAACCCACACAAGGAATCGTTTTTAGGCGAAGCGTTTTACGACTCGCGTAGGGTAAATTCCGACTATGTCATTTCTATTTTTGCGGATTTTTAGGCGACGGAACCCTTTTTGACCAACGAGAGGGTGACACTTGTCACCCTCAAGTGGACGGCCAAGTGGCCTTTTGCCTTGGGCGGTTGAGAGGCTTTTGGGGGCTTAGAACATGGACCTTTGTTTGTGGAGTGATTTGAGGAGTAGGTTAGGGGGCACTTGGGCAAATCTTGGTCCTCCACTTGCCCCCCCACTTGGCTTGATCTTGGCCATTGGTTGGCCATGTCTTAGCCTATAAATACCCCTCTCTTTGAAGACTTATTCATCACAAATTTCCAAGTCTAAATCCTCCATCCCCTTGTGAGCCATCGTCCTAAGCCTCACTACCCCCTTTTTAGAAGCCTTGGCGAATACCCCTAGCCCTAGCCGAAACACTACCCCCTCCCTTGGTAGAAAAGTTGTCTTCTTGTATTGTTATAATGCCCAAAATACCCTAGCCCAAATCCCTTAGTCCTTAGTAGAAGTTGTGAAGAACTTCTAAGGTTTCTTGGAGCTACCGGGGCGTTCAACTTAGGAGCTAAACCTTGCTCAGGCGCGACTTTATCTAGGATATTATTGGGCTTACCGAGGTAAATAATCCTAACCCTCTTTTGTTTTAGAGAATGCATACTGTAGAAGTATAAGAATAAGTATTAAATACTTAGAAGAATAATTGAATTTGTTTTCCTGATGGACTCATATAGCTCATGGGTAGGGTTGTCTTTAGACTTTCCGTAGAATTGTGAACCCTCTGTTTAGAATGACCTTCAGAGTAGTCTAGACTTTGATAGATGTCTGTGACTATTATAGGCTGATTCTCTGCGCGCGACATATTCAACTTGGCAGGAGGTTTTCGCCGAGAAGGTATGTGATTCTTCCTAAAGCATGATATTTTAAATATATATATAGTACGATAGACGTACATGTGTTAACTGAATAATACTTACGGCAATGTCTTGCGACTTAAGCCTGAATAATAAAGATCTTAAAAAGTCTTTCAAAAGAATTATAACACAGTTTTGAAAGAAGAAGAATAGTTGTTTTTAAAACAAGAGGCTTAAGGGTTATACTAGCTTTATGGGAAGTTAAGTATAACGGCTTAAGCTTTATAAAAAGGAACAGTTTACTTATGTGTTTAATAAAAGACTTGTATTGATTTCTGAAAGGTATAATAGGATGGTTTTGGTGAGTAGACATATTGTGACCCTATGTGTTCGTGTCTTGTAACGTTAGTGTAAAGAGGTCAGTCTTACTTATGCTTATGTTGTTTGAACTATAAGCTGTTGTGTTAGTACTATATCACTTACCTCTTGAGATGATACGGGGTTAAGCGCCCTCCGTCTGGGGTAGACTCGAGTGATGCAGGGCCGTGATTCGAGAATACCTCATGCGGGTCGGGGGCCTATGCGGGCTCTGAGAGTTCGAGGTTAGTATGCGGGGTTATGCCTCATGCGGTGCATGTGGCCCGTGCGGACAACGAGTCGGGGCGATGCAGGAGTAGCTACCCTCGATGCGGGGTTATACCTCATGCGGGCCCGTGTGAGTGGCTATCACGGACTCGGGAGTCGAGATTAGGCTTGCGAGAATGATGATGTGGCGAGTGGCCTGTTTCGATCATTCGCGGCCTAGACAAGACCTATTACTGATTTACCTATTGTTGCTCTTGTTTGTGATGTGGCACTTATGTGCGGTTTCATGGTTGTTTCACACATATTTGTAAACCGGTTTTAAAATGATATGTTTTCACTTAAGTACTTCTGATTTCGCATACTTAGTACTGTTATGCGACCTCCTTGGGCTGCGTTCATCATGCGAGTAAGCAAGCAGTGCTAGATCCGCATCCTTAGGATCTCTTTGCATTAGTGTCGGGAGCTCCATTTTCTCGGAGGCTCTACTTTTGGTATGATCTCCTGTATTGTAGATAGTTTTATGCAGATCGAGGTATGGCGGGCCTGTCCGCCATAGTTGTATATTTCCTTAGAGTGCTGTAGTCATGATGTACGATGTCGGATGTAGCGCTAAACCTTGTTTATATGTATATGTCGAAAAGCGACGTTTGTTCACATAAAGCGTGTCTTATTTTATAAATCTGTTTCATGTCTTGTTTTATATTTCCGATTACTCGATGTATGACTACTTGGGTGCCGGTAAGGCACGATTCTGAACCGGAATGGGTCGTGACACGAGGCTGCCCCACAGAAAATGCAAACTTCAAATTCATATCTTGAATCTTGTAATCTTGAACAATCAACATAATCTCTTTCATTCTTTTGGCTGAAATCTTTGTATTCTTTCTCATGGCTAGAAGGAAGATAATGCAAGTCTTGAATAATCTTTAAACAAGTTGAAGAATCTTCGTAACAATCTATGGACAAGTTGATAAACTCGAACAATCTTTCCACAATTTTCGAAAAATCTTCAAATAAGGTGTAAAATTTCTGTAATAAACTCAACAACTTCGTATCAAAATCAAGTAAGATGAAATCAGATTTAAGGAGTATGAAATCGAAGATGAAATCATAAGAATGAGGCGGATTGCGAAGAGCGACTAGGGAGAAATGTTGAGAGCATTTTCGCCTAGTGAGAGAAACTTCTCTCTAACTCTTTCATGGGACTTAATAATGTTGTTACTTGATTTTACAAAGGGAAGTGTTTTGGTTTACTTAAAAAGATAGTCACTCTATTTTTATACTACGGGTATTGTGTGACTTTTGTGAAAGAAACGGATCTTTTAAAGAGTTAATGTATGAAGTACTTTGGGGATAAAAACCCGAACTTGTTAACATAAAGTAGAAGGTACCTTGTGTGAATAACTTGATTGTGTTGGTTTGTGATAGCCTTGTAATACTTTATTGTTGATTTGATAAGTAAACATGTTAGGATGCTACGTGTGTTAGTATCTTGTGATGTTTGTGTAAAGGGGTTTCCCTTGTTGTGCTTATGTTGTTTAACGATAAGCTGTTATGTCAGTATTATATCACTCACCTCTTGACATGATACCGGGGGTTAAGCTGCCCTCCGATGCGGGGTATACCTCAGGCGGTCTGGGACCATGATTCGAGAATACCTCATGCGGGTCCAGGGGACCTATGCGGAGCTACGAGTTCAGGTTAGTGTCGCGGCCTTTGTGGTCATGCGGTCTATGTGGCTACGCGGTGCGAGTCCATGGCGATCTTGGGAGTAGCTACCCTCGATGCGGGAATGCCTCATGCGGGCTATGTGTGGCCTATGCGAGTGCGGGAAGTTCGGGACTAGACGCGCACATTTGATCTGCGGGCGAGTGGCGGCCGATCGGTGGCGGTGCAGGCGGACCCGTGATCTGATTTATGACCTTGTTGCTTGTGGGTGTTAGTAGTCGGCTATGCCTTCGTACTTACCCCGTACGGTTTTATTATGACACATGTGGGACCTAGTGTTCATGTGTATTCCTTGGTGCTTTTATATCAAAGACTGCCGGCAGTGAGGAAGGTATTCCACGGGCATGATTGATGTTGTGGGCGTGAGACCCATAGTTATATTTGAGTGATGACTTTGAGGCGTGAGTCACGACTTGACATATCGCTTATTTATTGTGAGCGTAGTTTGGTTATCATACATGTCTCACTTTATATAGACTACTATGATTTCATTTCTGATATTTTGATTTCACATACTTGGTACTGTTATCGACCTCCTTGAAGTGTGTTCATGCACGGTAGAGTACACCGATCGTTGATCCTCGCTCATAGTCCGATTCAGCGTTTGGGAAGCTCCGTTTCTCGGAGGCTTATCGATGGTATAGTCCCTGTCGTTGTAGGCACTTACATTCGAGGGTATGGTAGAACCACGTCCCGCCATTGTTGTTATATCATTCTTAGAAGTGCATGTAATCTTGTTGTGGCGAGTTTGTAAAAGGGATGTAACTGTTCGGTTTCATGTTTTTATATAAGCCGAAAGGCAAACTTTTCTCAGATAACTGTTTCACACTTCATGTTATTTCATGTCTTGTCTTATATTCCGCTGATTACTCTGATGTATGTCTACTTGGGTGCCCGGGGTAAGGCACGATCCGCAGGCAGGTTGGTCGTGACAAAAGTGGTATCGAGCGATTAATCCTCGGAAAGTGTCTACAGACCGTATCTAGTAGAGTCTTGATTATCGGTGTGTTATGCACCACACCAATAATCAGGAGGCTATGGGATATTTAGGATTGGTTTCCATTCTTCTCACTCTGAGATCGTGCTTAGAGCTGTGTTATAAGTTGGACCCCTCTAACGTATTTCTTTCCGCAATTATGCCTCGCGTAAGGCAACCCGCCCGAGAAGGGCAAAGCGTAGGAGGCTGCGAGTAGAAACCTGAGAGGGTTACTAGAGCGCGAGCCCAATCATCACGAGGTGGTGTTTCATTCGGGAATTATGCGGCGACACGGTCCCAGAGTCTAGCATAAGCGGCGGCGATTCCTACTGCGGCCGTGATATTTGAACGCCGGTTCCACGACCCGATGGCAGAAAGTATGGATTGCAAAGAGACGACCCTGTTACTAGCTTTGGAGTTAGCAACCAGAGAGTATTTTATGTACCGACTTATCACGGGTCTTGATGACTATCTAAGAGAGGGTTATGCAAGAGTAGCTCTTCAGTCAGGCTTGAGCATGGCCTGCGTACGGGCTTATGCACAGCAAGCCGAGAAACATAGAGATCGACGGGTTGACCAAGATCGTGAGAAGAGGCGAACAACGGGGTCCTTTGGTAACTTTCGAGGCGAATCGCCTCAGTGACGGATATGCGCCTCCGCCCGGTGCAGTGGTCCTCCGCGGGGTTGGGACGATCGGAGTATGCGGAGTTGGTCGAGCTCGGGGCTTACGATTCCACGGCTATACATAGGTTCTAGCCCGGTAGGTTGATTTTCCTCGGTGTTCACGATCGCGGCGTCATCCCGGGGAATGTCGCCTTTTGTTTGGTGCTTGTTTTAACTGCGGCCGTCAGGGCCATGTGTCGAAAGGGTGTTAGCCAGAGGAGGCCACCCCCACCTCGGTGTGGCCGTTGTGGTAAGTGTTATTGTGGGGAGTGTCGTACTTCTTCGACAACTTGTTTTGCTTGCGGCCAGCAGGGCCATTTGCGGCTGTCCAGGCAGTGGCGCGGATGTAGAGACTCGGCCGGGATCGGTGGCTAGTTCATCACCTCCTAGCTATGCGCCCAACAGGCGAATTGATTAGAACGACAAAGGGAAGTGAAGCGGTAGATCTGAGCATATCTTTAACCTACAGAGATTAGTATGTATGATAAGATGAGTATATCTTAAGTGTTATGTTCAGATAGCATTGTGTCAATTGTGATTAGAAATCATGGTTAGTTAGAAGGGTAAGATTGGGGATAAGGAAAGTGTGAGCCTTAGAGTTTTATACGTGGAGACCTTAGAGGTAAGGCCATCTTGAGTAAAAGATTTATTTTTATGTTTGACCCTTATCGGAGTGCGTAGTACACGTGAGATATGTGGTGTGATAAGTCCCTGAGTGGTGTGATATTAAAGAGGGTAGTTGAGCTAAGAAGAACACTAGGTTTTCGTGACTCGATGGTGAGATTGTTCCGGATCGGGGAACAAGAGTTTTTGCGCGATAGCAGGTCGGGTTGACGACCGATCACGGGTCAACCCGCGACCTGTATTATGGTGGGGTCAGTTTGTGGTGGTCCCGCTTTGTGATAGGGACACGAGGGTGTTAGGCCCAAGTTTAGTTAACCATCGTACGAGTTCGTGGATGCGTTCGACCAGTAGTCGGCCGATGAGGTCAGCCCATCTTATCTTTCAGTCAGGACCGTTTACTCGGCAGAGGGTTATGCGAGTTGTTATATCAGGAAGGTTGTAAGGCTGCACATGGTGCCTACTTTCACCTTATGACAGGCAGTGGAGCCCAGGTTATGGCTATTTCTTTTTCTGGAAGTTTTACCAGGCAGGGTTAGGAACTCAGGTGAGTCTCGATCACGCGTTCGCCACCGGGCGATGGTTGGATTTCAGGGGTGGCTGCGAGGATTGTTGCCTCCTGTTGAGGGAGTGTTTTATAGCTACCATTTCAGTATTCGGATATCGCCGTATGACGTCTTGTAGGGGCGGAAGTGTAAGTTGTCGGTCGATTGGTTCGATGTTGGCAAGGTTCAGATAGTTGGTTCATACTTGTTTCAGCAGGATGTGGATAGGGTGAAGCTTATCCAGAAGAGGTTATTGGCAGCTCAGAGTCAACAAAAGTCGTGTGGATAATCGGCGACGACGCTTAGAGTTCAGGTTGACGGTCGGTATTCTTGAAGGTACCACCCCGGAAAGGGTGTGACGAGTTTTGGAAAGCAGGGGAAACTTAGCCCGAGGTACTTTGGGCCCTTTTCAGATCATGTGAAGAATAGGCCAGGTTGCCTATATGTTAGCATTTGCCGTCCGACTTAGGAGGCAGTACGTCCGGTCTTTCGTGTTGTTATGATCGGAAAATATCGGAGATCCATCCAGAGATTTTGGAAAATGAAGCAATAACAGAAGTGTGGTAAGTTGTGAGAAAGAGTTCGAGTGTACGAGGAGGGTACGACCAGTAAGGGAAGAAGCAAACATGTGGTAAGAGAATAGAAGTGATCATTTCTTTTGTAAAGGGAAGGTGCGAAGGGAATATCTTTTAGACCTTGGGTGGGAGCTTTTGTTATGCTAAGAGGTGATTCCTTGTGGACTTGGATTTAGTAATTGCGCGTGTGTTATTTTGTGGCCAGGTGTGGCATTGGCAACTTGTTATGTTAAGAGGAACTTATCGTTAGTTGTATCGAGAAGGAACATTCGGGACGAATGTTTCTAAGGAGGGGAGAATGTTATACCCCGTATTTCAGAGTATGTACGTGACGACGTACGTGCGAAAGTTAAGCCTTAAGTTAGGCAATGGACGAAATTTGTGCACAACCCCCGAAAAGAATTGTTTTCCGACGAAACGTTTTCCAAACTTTGCGAAGGGAAAAATACGGTTGCGACATTTATTATTTTTGCGGATTTTTCCGAGAGATGAGATATTTTGGACCAAAGAGAGGGCGACACTTGTCACCCTCAAGTTGGCGGATTGTGGGGCGTTCCTTGGCACGATTTGGAGGCCTAAAACAAGGGTCAATGTTTGGAGTGAATTGATGAGTAGATGGCTAGGGGGCACTTGGGCAAATCCTCACCCTCCACTTGCCCCCCACTTGTCTTGATCTTGGCCATTGATTTCCCTATAAATACCCCCCCCCCCCCCTTTGTTGAAGACTTCTTCATCCACAAACACTTTCTAAGTATTGAAATCTCCCTCCCCCTTTGTAAGGCTTTCGTCCAAGCCTCCCCCTCCCCCTTTGTGAGGCCCTTGGCCGAGAGTACCCCCCCTTTTCTAGTGGTGCTAGCCGAGAGTACCCCCCCCCCCCTCTTGAGTGTTGTTCTCGTGAAACACCCCCCCTCTTGGTAGAAAAGTATTCTCCAAGTATAGTTACTATTCCAAAATACCTTGGCCCAAATACCTTGTAGTATTCCAAGGTTACCCCTATACTAAAAGCCCAGAAATACTATTATACTTTCCTTCAGTCACAAAACGAAACCCTTAGGAAAATCTTCATAGTTGGTTGAAGTATTAAGAAGAATTTGCGTAGAACTTCTAAGGGTTGTTTGGAGCGGGTTGGAGCGCCCAGAGTAGGAGCTAAACGTTGCTCAGGATCGACATTTAAACTTGGATAATTTTGGGCTTATCGAGGTAAATACTCTTGTCCTTATATTGTAATTGGAAATTACATATTGTAGTAGTATAGAGATGTATATAAGATACATAGAAGGATATTAAATAAGAAGAATTAAAGCATTTACATAGAATTTGTATTCTGATGAACTTGTGTAGTTTAGCGGGTAGGGAAGTGCTGCCCAATTTTCCGTAGAATAGAGAAGCCTCTGCTTAGAATGTTCTACAGAGTAGTCTAGACGTTGATAGACGTATATGGCCTTTATAGGTTGAAAGTTCTGCGAGTAGCATGTTCTACTTGAAAGGTGGATAAGGCTAGCCGGGTTATGGCCGTGGTGGGCGTTTTGCTAATTGTCGATAATCGTCGCGGTATGTGATTCTTCCTATCCTCTTGAGCATGATATTTTAAAAGAATATATATATAGTACGGTGAGCGTCGTGTGTTAGCGAGCGTGGTTTTACTGCGATGTCTTTTGACTTGAGTCTAATAATAAGAATCTTGAAGTATTTCAAGAGAATTAAGAAACCTTTTTGAAAGAAGAGTAATGCTTGGTTTTAAAAGTTTAAGAGTTATACTAGCTTTATGGGAAGTTAGGTATAACGACTTAAGAGAGATAAAAAGAATAGTTTATTGATTTTAGAAGTTAAGAGACTTGATCTTAAAAGATAAGAGACTTGACTTAATTGAATTAATATGAATTTTGTTAAAAAGTGTGAAACCTCATTCGTGAGTAATGAGTACTTGGTTTTTAAAAGGAATAATGTTTTACTGATTTTGGAAATCAGAATAAGTATCGAACGAACCACTGCAGCGTTAATAAAGGGGAAATGTATTGACTAATTAAGTATTATGAAAACCAGTAGAAACCTCCATCTGCATAGAAGCTAAGATGAGACAAAATGATATTACATTTCCTAGATCATGACTGCTTTAATAAGATTGTTATAAACAAGAATAACCTACTCACACATAATTCATATGTTTCTCAAATTGTTTGAAAGGAGAATTATATTATTAAGTGATTAAAACTATGAACTACGAAACCTTTCGAAAATGAGAAACTTGAGAATTTGAAATTAGGCAAACTTGAACGTTTTGAAAAAATAATGTTGTTACTTGATTTTACAAAGGGAAGTGTTTTGGTTTACTTAAAAAGATAGTCACTCTATTTTTATACTACGGGTATTGTGTGACTTTTGTGAAAGAAACGGATCTTTTAAAGAGTTAATGTATGAAGTACTTTGGGGATAAAAACCCGAACTTGTTGACATAAAGTAGAAGGTACCTTGTGTGAATAACTTGATTGTGTTGGTTTGTGATAGCCTTGTAAAACTTTCTTGTTGATTTGATAAGTAAACATGTTAGGATGCTACGTGTGTTACTATCTTGTGATGTTTGTATAAAGGGGTTTCCCTTGTTGTGCTTATGTTGTTTAACGATAAGATGTTATGTTAGTATTATATCACTCACCTCTTGACATGATACCGGGGGTTAAGCTGCCCTCCGATGCGGGGTATACCTCAGGCGGTCTGGGACCATGATTCGAGAATACCTCATGCGGGTCCAGGGGACCTATGCGGAGCTACGAGAGTTCCAGGTTAGTGTGCGGCCTTTGTGGTCATGCGGTCTATGTGTCCATGCGGACTGCGAGTCCAGGACGATGCCGGGGAGTAGCTACCCTCGATGCGGGGAATGCCTCATGCGGGCCTATGTGTGTGGCCTATGCGGAGCTGCGGGAAGTTCCAGGACTAGACGCGCACATTTGATCTTTGAGCGAGTGGCGGCCGATCAGTGGCGGTCTAGGCACCTCGTAATCTGATTTATGACCTTGTTGGTGCGTAGGTGTTAGTAGTCGGCTATGCCTTCGTACTTACCCCGTACGGTTTTATTATGACACAGGTGGGACCTGGTGTTCATGTGTATTCCTTGGTGCTTTTATATCAAAGACTACCGGCAGTGAGGAAGGTATTCCACGGGCATGATTGATGTTGTGGGCGTGAGACCCATAGTTATATTTGAGTGATGACTTTGAGGCGTGAGTCACGACTTGACATATTCGCTTATTTGTATGGCGTAGTTTGGTTATCATACATGTCTCTCGCTTTATATAGACTACCATGATTTCATTTACTGTATTTTGATTTCACATACTTGGTACTGTTATCTTGACCTCGCCGAAGTGCGTTCATCTGCAGTAGAGGTACACGATCGTTGATCCTCGCTCATGAGTCACGATTCGGCGTTTGGGAAGCTCCGTTTCTCGGAGGATTATCGATGGTATAGTCCCTGTCGTTGTAGGTACTTACATTCGAGGTATGGCGGGCCACTGTCCGGCATTGTTGTTATATCATTCTTAAGTGCATGTAATGCTTGTTGTGGCGAGTTTGTAAAGGATGTAGCTATTGGTTTCATGTTTTTATATAAGCCGAAAGGCAAACTTTTCTCAGATAACTGTTTCACACTTCATGTTATTTCATGTCTTGTCTTATATTCCGCTGATTACTCTGATGTATGTTTACTTGGGTGCCCGGGGTAAGGCACCAGTCACGGGCCCGGGTTCGGGTCGTGACACAGTTATTGAATTATGATTTTGATTACTTGTGATTATTCATTAATATGTTGTCACGACCCGACCTCGGGCCCGCAACTGGTGCCCTACCTGGGCACCCTTACAGGTACACATCAGAGAAAATCAGCGGAACATACATGAAACTCATAACGTACATTTAACAGAAAATCAACAACTGGCTAGCCGATAAGGCTACCTCCCTGGACATACATATATATATATATATAACCAAACGCAGTTACATCCTTTTTCTTTACAAACCGACCCACAAGATAGGACTACATACCTCTAAGAATTTTTGACATAACTACTGTGACCGGACAGGGCCCCATCGTACCTCTGAATATACCTATCCATAATGACCAGCTCCAGAACATTGGAGCTATCCCAAAATGCTGAACAAGGATCCTAAGCTCACGGATCCACAACTGTGTACCTAGACCTGCAGACATGAACGCAGGCCCCCGAAGGGGGTCAGTACAACAAGGTACCAAGTATGTAAACAAAAAGTACAGTAAGCAAGATCATAACTGTACACAAGAATGACAGGGGCAAGTATGAAAAGCAAATACCAGATCTTACCGTGTCATAAAACAATCAGATCCAACTGTACCTTGTATCATTGTACTACTGTAACACCGTACCACTCTCACATATGAAAGCCATGTCAAAATCCGGGACACCTGCCCTCAACATATAATATCACAGAAGCATGCTCGTGCAATACAACATCACCGTCAGTATGTAACAAGTATAATGTACCCTACCAGTACATTGTGCCTTTTTAACAAAGAGAGTGAACAAGAATAAACTTTGCCGGTTTTAAAACATGAAGCTTATGATTAACGTAGGGTCATCCGCCCGTAGTATCATTATGCAATCCTACTCTTGAGACTATTTCACCCGCATAGGCCGTATGGAACCGCATGAGGTAATCTCCTCGCATAGGCTGTATCCGCCCGCATAGGTCGCATGGACCCGCATGAGGTAATCTCTTCGCATAGGACTGGTCCGCCCCGCATGGTACTATTTCACCCGCATGAGCCCTACGGACTCGCATGAGGTATTCCTCGCATCGTGGGGAGCAAATCCACGGAATATGCAAATGCAACAAGCCCGAGGAATGACCCCGTACTGAATAATATATCACAGGCACAACCGGCTAACATAATCACGTAACATAAGTACAATCGGCTATCATAATCACATAGCATAAGCACAACCGACTATCATAATCTCATAACATAAGCACAACCGACTATCATAATCACATAACATAAGCACAATCAGCTATCATAATCTCATAACATAACCCGGCCTATGTGTAGGCTCGGTGTGTCTCATAACATAATATTTTAAACCGCCCTTTGCACTTCTTCTTAAGTCGTTATAACAACTTCCCATAAAGTTATTATAACAACCTTTCGTTTTGGAGAACTTAAGGCACTTTTATTTCTTATCACATTGGGGAAACTAAATCCAAAAGTGCTACGTACATACCTACTATAAAAGAATCATGCAACTCTTTTTCCTTAAATCAACAAACGTATACTTTTAAAACTCAAGTTACATACTCTTTTGAAATCATTCTTCTTAACTCTTGAAATAAATCAAGAAGCCATACTTTTTAAATCAAGTCATTCCTTCCTTTAAAATCAAGTCTCATAACTTGAAAAATAAAGTCTCATAACCTTTTAGGAAATCAAGGTTCATAGTCTTAAAACTTCATAACATAAATTCTTTAAAATCAATTCACTTACTTCAATTAAATCAAGTCATTTCTTCCTTTTAGAATCAAGTCCCATAATGTCACGACCCGCAAATCCGGGCACCCTAGTGATACAACATCAGAGAAAATCAGCGGAAATAAAACATGAACATGAAATGAGAGATATTATAAATAAACAGGCCAACCAAAACAGTTGCCTTTCAACATATATATATAAACGTTTGAACAGTTACAATCCTTACAACCCCGCCAGCGATTACTCTGGACCTCTAAGATTTTTACAACAATTATGACGGACGGGGCCCCATACCACGAATGTACAAGAACCTACGACATCGGGTAACATACCAAAGATAAGCCTCAGAAGGAACGGAGCTTCGATAGGTGAAAGGTGATCCTAAGCGGGGATCGACGGCCGATGTACTTCTACTGCGGCATGAACGCGGCCCCGAAGGAGTCGATCTGGCAGTACAGTATGTGAAAGCGTAAATCGTAAATGAAATCATAAAAGTCTATATAAAGCAGAGACATGTATGATAACGGACTACGATACACATATAATTATATCAAGTCGAGTCTCACGCCTCGGGTCATTTACTCAAATATAATTATGGGTCTCACGCCCACAACATCGATCGTGCGTGGAATACCTTCCGCCGCGGCGATCTATGATATGATAACATCGAAGTACACTGAACACCAAGTCCTACGATGCCAAAGCCGTAATAACAATACAATACAACCAAACCACGGCGACACGGGGAAAGTGCGAGCCGACTACGGATACCAAGGTCGGTCACGCGTGGCCAGGCAATCTGGTGACCACCAGTACCAAGGCCGTATCACGAGACCGTCACTACACCGAGCGGGGCAAGTCGAGGGCTAACTACCGGTACCAGGCCGAATCAGCCACGAGGCGGGGCAAGTCGGCCGACCACGGTACCAAGGCCGAACAAGTGAAACCTGCGTGGAGCTAGTCCATGGAATAACACTATCATCAGGAGCATACCCGTGAAATTTTCCGTCACTGTCGGTACATCCAAGTAAGTCCTCAACAAGTCAACCGGCCCTCCATTGAGAGACGCAGTAATATAGAACACAATTCTTGCATAACAAAGGCTATCACAACAAGCATAGGCAAGTTTCACAACAACAAGCATAGGCAAGTTACACAACAACAAGCATAGGCAAGTTATCCACAACTCAATGTACTTTCATTTTTTGTCAAAGTCCGGGTTTTAATCCTAAAGTACTACGTACGTTAAGTTCTTTTTAAAGATCTATTCCCTTTTATAAAAGTCACCCGATACCCGTAGCATAAAATAGAGTGACTTATATCTTTTAAGTAAACCAAAACAACTTCCATACTATCCTTTTTTTAAACCAAATTAAGGCAATACCATGCCTTCTTTTTAGACCAAAACAATTCTCTTTTTAAAGTCAAGTTACCACATTAAAACCAGTGATAAAAACCCTTCTTTTGTTTTCATAAAGTCATTATAACCAACTTCCCATAAGGCTGTTATAACACTTTATGTTTTAAACCATTTTAAGACAACACAATTCCTTTCTTTACCCTAAAGTTCCAGTTTGCCTAATTTCAATTACGCTAGTCTCTTTTTAGAAAAGTTTCATAGTTCAATGTCTTAATCTCTTTTTAAAACAATTGAGTAACATATGCCCTAGGCGAGTAGGTTATTCTTGTTCATAATCAATCTTATTAAGCAGCCATGATCTAGAAAATGTAATCTCATTTTGTCTCATCTTAGCTTCTATGCAGATGGAGGTTTCTACTGGTTTTAATAATACTTCATTAGTCATTACATTTTCCTTTATTAGCGCTGCAGCGGTTTGTTCGATGCTTATTCTGATTTCCGAATCAGTAAAACATTATTCCTTTTACAACCAGGTACTCATTACTCACGAATGAGGTTTCACACTAACATCCATATCAAGTCAAGTCTTTTATCTTTTAAGATTAAGTCTCTTAACTTCTAAAAATCAGTAAAACCGTTCTCTCTTAAGACGTTATACCTAACTTCCCATAAAGCTAGTATAACTCTTATGTTTTCAAAACCAAGTATTACTCTTCTGTTAAAGATGATTCAGCATTCTTTTGAAATACTTCAAGATTCTTTACTATTACACAACAAGTCAGTTATAAGTCAAATCAGTTACCTTTTTAAAACCACAAAGCCTTTCCTTACCTACATAAAGCTGTTATAACCAACTTCCCATAAAGATGTTATAACACTTTATGTTTTAAACCAAACAAATACATTTAGCACATGTACGTCTACCGTACTACATAGTTACACACATATCATGCACCTCCCCCCCCCCGCAACAGCGTAAATCTCCTCCTCTATCGAGGCCGGCTACCAAGCCAACCAGGGGGGGGGGTTTGCACGTCTAACCGGACGTGTACAATTCTACTCACAGTAATACTACACAAGTCTCATGTAATACGTCTATGTAATTATTCGATTCTCTTCTTTAAAAATTCAGGCTTAAGTCAAAAGACATTGCCGCACAATTATAATGTTCAGTTCTATATATAGTATACTTCAACTATATGTTCCTACAACATGTAATTTCCAATTACAATAGAAGGTCAAGAGTGTTTACCTCGATAAGCCCAAAATTATCCGAGTTTATATATCGATCCTGAGCAAGGTTTAGCTCCTACTCCGTGCGCTCCAACCCGCTCCAAACAACCCTTAGAAGTTCTAACCAACTTCTACTCAATTACTTCAACTATCAATGAAGATTTCCTTAGGGTTTCGTTTAGTGGCTAAAGGAAGTATAATAGTATTTTACGGGTTTTGTATAAGTGTAACCTTTGTAAAAATACAAGGTATTTGGGACAAGGTATTTGGACATTATAAAAATACTAGGAGAGTATTTATATACAAAAAAAAGGTGTATTATACGAAAACAACTAGGCTAGGGGGGGGGGTACCCCACGGCCAAGCCTCACTCAAAGGGGGGGGGGGTACTTTCGGCCAAGGGGGGGAGGGGGTGTGGTGGACGAAACTCAAGAGGGAGGGAGTAGTTTGAGACTTAGAGAAATGATCAAGTTTTGGATGAAGAAAGTCTTCAACTTAGAGGGGTATTTATAGGTCAAGTGAAGGCCAACCAATGGCCAAGATGAAGACAAGTGCATAGCAAGTGTAAGGCCAAGATTTAGCCATGTGCTACCTTATCCATCTACACAAAATATCCTACCTAACCCTTGACCAAAATTTCAACACAAAAAACGTGCCAAAGGTCTAGCTTTGCCGTCCACTTGCTTCCAATGTGAGGGTGACACTTGTCACCCTCCCGTTGGTCCAAAATGTTTCGTCTCTCGGAAAAATCCGCAAAAATTATTAATGACATAGCGAATTTTCCCACGTAAGTCGTGGAAACGTTTCGTCGGAAAGCGACTCTTTCGGCACTTGTGCCCAATTTCGAACCTTGCCTAATCTTAAGGCTCAAATTCTTATCGTCGCCCTCACGTACATACTGCGAAATACGGTATAACATTCTCCTCCTAGAAACATTCGTCGAATGTTCCTTCTCAAGAGCGTAACGAAGAAGTTCTTCTAACAAGTTGCCAACGCCACACCGCCACGAAATAACACACGTTCTCTTCCTTCCTTACTCATCGTGCCCTTCTCGAACACCGAACTCTTCTAGTATCGTACCACACTTGATCATCGCTCTGATTCCCAAAACTTTGAGTCACCACCTCCAAACTTGGTCATCTTACTAGCTTCACTTCTCTAAGGCCATTCCGGCCTTCACGATCCGCTCGGTCGAACATAACCACGAACTCATCGACGGTCATCTAAACTTGGGCCTAGCACCCTCGTGACCCTACCACTGGCGGGACCACCTCGATCGACCCACCTCATTCGGGCTACGGGTTGACACGCGTAACACGTCCTCAACACGAGCCTCATCCGCCGACTCTCGTTTCTCGATCCGGAACAATCTTACCTATACAGGTCATGAAAGCTACCACTTCCATTTACACCACCCAAGGAAATTTTTCCACAATTACACCACGCATACTTACACATTCTGACAAAGATCCCCCGCAAAATCTTGTACTCAAGATGGCCTTACATCTAAGGTCTCAACTGTAATATTCTACGGTTCATCACTTTCTCACCCCCAGGCTTACCCTTTTTACCAACCAGGTTTCTAAATCACATTTTAGCACAAAGCTATCTGAACATAACACTAAACACATCATCATAACATCAATACATACAAAACTCTAGAGGGTTAAGGATATACCTGAAAATAGGCGGTTCAAAGGACCGCTAAAACTGGGAACTCCCACCGCGACCTCTACCGGGGCCTGCCGGTGTACGAACATCCTGCCTGGCTATGGAAGGTGTAGAACCCGCAACTGCTCTAGTAGTCTGTGCTATCCTACCAGCGCTACCCCTGGTCGGACAGTCTCTTGCCAGATGGCCCTGTTGGCCGCAAGAATAACAATCTCCCAAGTCAGTACGACACTCTCCCTTATGAAGTTTTCCACAACGGCCACACTGAGACAAGGGCAACCTCATCCGGCGAGCACTCCTACTCCCCTGAAAATCTGAAACCTGGGAGCCCTGACCTGCTCCTGAATATCCCAAAGGTCCCGAAGGCTGTGGAGGACCACTCTGTACTGGTGGAGGCGCATAACTGGCCTGCTGCTGAGGCGGTCCGCCTCGAAAGTCACCAAAGGACCCTGCTGTTCTGGCCCTCTTCTGCTGACCCTGGTCATTCCGTCGATTTATCCGCTCCTCACATCCAAGTGCATACGCCTGCATGCGGGCAATGTCCATGCCCGGCTGAAGAGCTACACCCGAACAACTCTCGGCTAGGTGATCATCGAGCCCTGTAACATATCGGTGCACTCGATCCTCCATACTAGATACCAACGCGGGCGTCTGGGCGATGAGTCGAACTCCACATTGTACTCCCGAACCGTACGCCCGTTCTGCCGCAACACCAAAAATCTGTCGGCCCGAGCCCTCCTCATCTGTGGAGGCAAGAAATGTGCAAGAAAGGCCTCTGAGAACTCGTCCCATAAAGCTGGAAGTGCATGCTCTCCCCGGGACAGCTCCCACGAATCAAACCAGTCGACTGCGGTATCACGCAGCCGATGCGAACCTAGGACCACCGACTCGGTCTCCGATGCCTTGATCACTCTCATGATCCGCTGTAACTGTCGGATGAACTCCTGCGGATCATCCTCAGGCCTCGACCCATAAAACTCTGGCGGCCTACAACTCAGAAAATCCCGTAGCCTCGAACTATCTGATCTAGGGTGAACCACTGGTGCTCTTTGGGCTGCTGCGTCCGGCCTATCCTCAAGTCGCCTGACCACGGCCATCGCGGGCCCACTCCTTGTAACTCATCTCCTCTGCTCCGGTGCGGGGACCGGAGGCTCGGGTGTGTGGTCTCGCCATTGCTCTACTCGCGCTCCTCTCGCTTTGCCTTGCCGCCACGGGCCCGGGTTGCCTTACGCGGAGGCATAACTGGTAAAAACGAAGTATGTCAGAGGGGTCCAATCTTATTACACAGCTCTAAGGCACGATCTCAGAATGAGAAGAATGGAAACCAACCCTAAATGTCCTGCAGCCTCCTGATTATAGATGTGGTGCACAACACACCGATAATCAAGACTCTACTAGACACGGTCTGTAGACACTTTCCGAGGACTAACTGCTCTGATACCACTTTTGTCACGACCCGCGAATCCGGGCCCGTGACTGGTGCCTTACCCCGGGCACCCTAGTGATACAACATCAGAGAAAATCAGCGGAAATAAAACATGAACATGAAATGAGAGATATTATAAATAAACAGGCCAACCAAAACAGTTGCCTTTCAACATATATATATAAACGTTTGAACAGTTACAATCCTTACAACCCTGCCCACAACAGTGCTACAGACCTCTAAGATTTTTACAACAACTATGACGGGACAGGGCCCCGCCATACCCCTGAATGTACAAGAACCTACAGACATCAGGGTAACATACCAAAGATAAGCCTCCGAAGGAACGGAGCTTCCCAATACGCTGAAAGGTGATCCTAAAAGCGGGGATCGACAGCCGATGTACTTCTACCTGCGGCATGAACGCAGCCCGAAGGAGGTCGATAACAGTACCAAGTATGTGAAATCAGTAAATCGTAAATGAAATCATAATAGTCTATATAAAGCGGAGACATGTATGATAACGGACTACGATACACATATAATGATTATATCAAGTCGGGTCTCACGCCTCCCGGTCATTTACTCAAATATAATTATGGGTCTCACGCCCACAACATCGATCATGCGTGGAATACCTTCCTCACCGCCAGCGATCTATGATATGATAACATCGAAGTACACTGAACACCAAGTCCTACACGATGCCAAAGCCGTAATAACAATACAATACAACCAAACCACGAAGGCGACACGGGGCAAGTCACGAGCCGACTACCGAGATACCAAGGCGGTCACGCGTGGTGGCCGGCAAATACTGGTGACCACGGTACCAAGGCGTATCACGAGACCGTCACTACTACACTGAACGGGGCAAGTGCGAGGATAACTACCGGTACCAAGGCCGAATCAACCACGAGGCGGGGCAAGTCTGGCCGACCACCGGTACCAAGGCGAACGGTAAGAAACCTCGTGGAGAGCTAGTCCATGGAATAACACTATCATCGTGAGCATACGGTGAAATTTTCCGTCACATCACGCAGTGCGTCCAAGTAAGTCCTCAACAAGTCAACCGCCCTCGAGAGACGCGGTAATATAGAACACAATTCTTGCATAACAAAGGCTATCACAACAAGCATAGGCAAGTTTCACAACAACAAGCATAGGCAAGTTACACAACAACAAGCATAGGCAAGTTATCCACAACTCAAGGTACTTTCATTTTTTGTCAAAGTCCGGGTTTTAATCCTAAAGTACTACGTACGTTAAGTTCCTTTTAAAGATCCATTCCCTTTTATAAAAGTCACCCGATACCCGTAGCATAAAATAGAGTGACTTATATCTTTTAAGTAAACCAAAACAACTTCCATACTATCCTTTTTAAAACCAAATTAAGGCAATACCATGCCTTCTTTTTAGACCAAAACAATTCTCTTTTTAAAGTCAAGTTACCACATTAAAACCAGTGATAAAAACCCTTCTTTTGTTTTCATAAAGTCGTTATAACCAACTTCCCATAAGGCTGTTATAACACTTTATGTTTTAAACCATTTTAAGACAACACAATGCCTTTCTTTACCCTAAAGTTCCAGTTTGCCTAATTTCAATTACGCCAGTCTCTTTTTAGAAAAGTTTCATAGTTCAATGTCTTAATCTCTTTTTAAAACAATTGAGTAACATATGCCCTAGGCGAGTAGGTTATTCTTGTTCATAATCAATCTTATTAAGCGACCATGATCTAGAAAATGTAATCTCATTTGTCTCATCTTAGCTTCTATGCGGATGGAGGTTTCTCTGGTTTTAATAATACTTCATTAGTCATTACATTTTCCTTTATTAGCGCTGTTGGTTTGTTCGATGCTTATTCTGATTTCCGAATCAGTAAAACATTATTCCTTTTACAACCAGGTACTCATTACTCACGAATGAGGTTTCACACTAACATCCATATCAAGTCAAGTCTTTTATCTTTTAAGATTAAGTCTCTTAACTTCTAAAAATCAGTAAAACCGTTCTCTCTTAAGACGTTATACCTAACTTCCCATAAAGCTAGTATAACTCTTATGTTTTCAAAACCAAGTATTACTCTTCTGTTAAAGATGATTCAGCATTCTTTTGAAATACTTCAAGATTCTTTACTATTACACAACAAGTCAGTTATAAGTCAAATCAGTTACCTTTTTAAAACCACAAAGCCTTTCCTTACCTACATAAAGCTGTTATAACCAACTTCCCATAAAGATGTTATAACACTTTATGTTTTAAACCAAACAAATACATTTAGCACATGTACGTCTACCGTACTACATAGTTACACACATATCATGCTAGAAAAGATAGGAAGAGGTTCACATACCTCGCGACGATTATCGACTAATAGCAAAACGCTCCAAGTACCTCAAACCGTCGGCTACACCTTAAGCCAAGTAGACCACGCCACACGCAGTATTTCAACCTATAGAGGCCACAAGGCGCCTATTAACATCTTAGATCTCAATGTAGAATATTCTACAGAAAATTCGCAAAGACCTCCCCATGGCGTAAATCTCCTCCTCTATCGAGGCCGGCTACCAAGCCAACCAGGGGGGGGGGGGTTTGCACGTCTAACCGGACGTGTACAATTCTACTCACAGTAATACTACACAAGTCTACTGTAATACAGTCCTATGTAATTACAGTTCAGTTCTCTTCTTTAAAAATTAAGGCTTAAGTCAAAAGACATTTCCGCACAATTATAATGTTCAGTTCTATATATAGTATACTTCAACTATATATTCCTACAACATGTAATTTCCAATTACAATAGAAGGTTAAGAGTGTTTACCTCGATAAGCCCAAAATTATCCGAGTTTATATGTCGATCCTGAGCAAGGTTTAGCTCCTACTCCGTGCGCTCCAACCCGCTCCAAACAACCCTTAGAAGTTCTAACCAACTTCTACTCAATTACTTCAACTATCAATGAAGATTTCCTTAGGGTTTCGTTTAGTGGCTAAAGGAAGTATAATAGTATTTTCTGGGTTTTTGTATAAGTGTAACCTTGGGAAAACTACAAGGTATTTGGGCCAAGGTATTTGGATATTATAACAATACTAGGAGAGTATTTCTATACCACAACAAGGGGTATTATACGAAAACAACTAGGCTAGTGGGTACCCACGCCAAGCCTCACTCAAAGGGGTACTTTGCTAAGGGGAGGGTGTGGTGGACGAAACTCAAGAGGGAGGGAGTAGTTTGAGACTTAGAGAAATGCTCAAGTTTTGGATGAAGAAAGTCTTCAACTTAGAGGGGTATTTATAGGTCAAGTGAAGGCCAACCAATGGCCAAGACGAAGACAAGTGCATAGCAAGTGTAAGGCCAAGATTTAGCCATGTGCTACCTTATCCATCTACACAAAATATCCTACCTAACCCTTGACCAAAATTTCAACACAAAAAACGTGCCAAAGGTCTAGCTTTGCCGTCCACTTGCTTCCAATATGAGGGTGACACACCCTCCCGTTGGTCCAAAATGTTTCGTCTCTCGGAAAAATCCGCAAAAATTATTAATGACATAGCCGGAATTTTCCCCACGTAAGCTGTGGAAACGTTTCGTCGGAAAACGACTCTTTTCGGCACTTGTGCCCAATTTCGAACCTTGCCTAATCTTAAGGCTCAAATTCTTATACGTACGCCCTCACGTACATACTCTGGAAATACGGGGTATAACAATGATGACCAAGTTGGAGATAGTAACACTGAGATTTGGGAAGCTGAAGCAATGACAGAAATGTGGTACGTATAGTAGGAAGAGTTCGAGTGTACGAGGAAGGTACGACGAGTAAGAAAAGAGGCTAAGATGCGTTAAGAAGATGGAAGTGTCCTTTTTATAAGTGAAGAGGGGAAGAAAAGTATCCTTTGGGCCAAAAATCCGAAAATAAAGTGGGCCCCACAAAACCGTAAATTCTCCCGTGGGCCCCACGTGACCAATTTCGGAAATAAAATTCCATAATTCTCAAATATTCCAAAAAGTCCGAATACCAAATCTGGGAATCCAATTCCCATTAATGAACATTTTTCCTTCTCAAAATTCGGAAACTTTTCCGTCGAAAAATCACATCTTTCTTCCTTTCCAATTTTAATGTCGTATTCTCGTACGTACATCCTCATATACATACTCTGAAACTACGGGGTGTAACATTCTTCCCCCCTTAGAAACATTCATCCCGAATGTTCCTTCAAGTCTCCAAAACATACCTGCGCCGGTATAGTCTTCACTACTATACTTACCAAACCAATCCTGCCACCAATGGCCATAGTGTAACATACGCGCAAAACTCAATCCAAGCCAACGAGAAATCACCTCTAATCGTGTATAACAACACAAAAACTTCCACCCATGGTCCAAAGGATACTTTTCTTCCCCTCTTCACTTATAAAAAGGACACTTCCATCTTCTTAACGCATCTTAGCCTCTTTTCTTACTCGTCGTACCTTCCTCGTACACTCGAACTCTTCCTACTATACGTACCACATTTCTGTCATTGCTTCAGCTTCCCAAATCTCAGTGTTACTATCTCCAACTTGGTCATCATTGTTATACCCCGTATTTCCAGAGTATGTACGTGAGGGCGTACGTACAAAAATTCAAAACTTAAAGTTAGGCATAGGATGAAATTTGTGCACAACCCACGAAACGAATTGTTTTCCGACGAAACGTTTTCCAAAACTTGCGAAGGGAAAATTACGGCTATGTCATTTATAATTTTTGCGGATTTTTCCGAGAGATGAAATATTTTGGACCAACGAGAGGGTGACACTTGTCACCTCAGTGGAGCAACAACATGGGCAAGGTTGGCACGTTTTTGTGGCCTTGAGCATTAGTCAAGGTTAGGTAGGATATTTTTGTGTAGTAGATGGATAAGGACACTTGGGTGAATCCACACCCTCCACTTGCCCTCCACTTGCCTTCATCTTGACCATTGGTGGTCCTATAAATACCCCCCCCCCCCCCTTAGTTGAAGAATTCTTCATCCACAAATTATCTTCCAAGTCTCAAAATCTCCCTTCTCCCGTAAGAGCTCGTCAAACACCATCCCCCCCCTCTTGAAAGCCCTAGCCGAAACACTACCCCCCTCTTGGTAGAAATACTCTCCAAGTATTGTTACTATCCCCAAAATACCTTAGCCAATCCCTTTTAGTATTTCCAAAGTTACCTCTATACGTAGAGTCCGGAAATACTACCTTGTATTCCTATAGTCACTAAACGAAACCCTAAGAGAAACTTCATAGTTGGTTGAAGTAGAAAGTAGAAGTTGTGTAGAAACTTCTAAGGGTTTCTTGGAGCGGATTGGAGCGTACAGATTAGGAGCTAAACCTTGCTCAGGATCGACTTATATCTTGGATAATATTGGGCTTATCGAGGTAAATAATCTTATCCTTCTATTGTAATTGGAGAATACATACTGTAGAAGTATATAAATAAGTATAAAATACATAGAAGGGTATTACAGAAGAGAATTGAACTGTAATTACATTAGAAGAATATTAAAGAAGATTGAACTGTACTTACATAGATTGTATTCTGATGAACTTGTATAGTTCTGGGTAGGAAGTCTGTCCGATTTTCCGTAGAATAGAGAACCCTCTGCTTAGATTAATCCTACAGAGTAGTCTAGACGTTGATAGACGTATTTGACTATTATAGGTTGATACTCTGCGCGCGACATGTCACGACCCGAACCCGGGCCCGTGACTGGTGCCTTACCCCGGGCACCCAAGTAGCCATACATCAGAGTAATCAGCGGAACATAAAGACAATACATGAAACCAGTGTAATAAAACAGTGAAATAAGCACACAGGCTAACCAAAAACGGTTACCTTCAGTATATATATAAATAACAACTCTTTCAACATGAACAGTTTAATCCTTTTTACAAACCCTGCCCACAACAGTACTACAGACCTCTAAGAATGATACGACAACAATGGCGGGCGGGGCCGCCAAACCGCGAATGTAAACACTTACGGCGAGGACTATACCATCGATAAGCCTCGGAGAAAGCGGAGCTTCCCAAACGCTGGCGTGACCACGAGAGCTAGGATCAACGGCGGTGTACCTTTACTGCGGCATGAACGCAACCCGAAGGAGTCGATCTGGCAGTACCAAGTATGTGGCGAAAATAAATCGTAAATGAAATCATAGTAGTCTATATAAAGCGGGAGACATGTATGATAACCAAAATACGATTCACAATAAATAGCGGTCATGTCAAGTCGTGGACTCACGCCTCAAAGTTATCACAATAAAACTGCGGGGCAAATGCGAAGGCATAGCCGACTACTAAGACCAGCATGCAAAAATACCTGGCGTATCTCGAGGTCTTTCTAGACCGCACCACATGATCGGCGGCCACTGCGCGCAATATCAATGTCGCGTCTATCCTCGAACTCTCGCGACTCGCGCATAGGTCACCCACGGACCGCGTGAGGTATTCCTCGAATCATGGTCCTGCATCGCCCGAGGTATACCCGCGTCGAAGCGCACCAACCTCGGTATCCGCCTAGGCTCCGCGGCCGCATAGTCTCAAAAGACCGCATAGTCTCGGCAGACCGCATAGGAATCCCCGCATCAGGCTAAACACCCGGAATGATCAATCCTGGAGCTACCGCACTCCGCATAGTCACAAGGACTGCATAGGCCGTATAGACTCACATCAAGGGTGGCAAGCCCTCGGTATAACAAGTCAAGGGGGTATGTGATACAATAACGATCTGGGCTTAACGCTTGACAACGTAAGCACAACAAGAGTGACCCCTTACACAATAATCACAAGATACTAACACACTTATAATCCTAACATGCTTACTTATAAAAGCAACAAGAAAGTATAAAAAGGAAATCACAAACAAATACAAACAAGTTATTAACACAATTAACTTTCTAATAACAAGTTCGATACCTATCCCCAAAGTACTTCATACATTAAATCTTTAAAAGATACGTTACTTCACAAAAACCACACAATACGTAGTATATGAAAAATAGAGTGATTATCTTTTTAAAGTAAATCAATTACTTCTCTTTGTAAAATCAAGCAGCACCCTTCTTTTCCAATGTTCAAGTTTCTTATTTTAGAAGGGTTTAGTAGTTCATAGTCTTATTCGCTTAAGAATATAATTCTCTTTTAACTATCGAGAAACATAAGTCTTATATGTGAGTAGGATATTCTTGTTTATAACAATCTTATTACAATGACCATGATCTAGGAAATATCATTTTGTCTCATCTTAGCTTCATGCGGATGGAAGTTTCTCTTGGTTTTAATAATACTTAATTAGTCAAAACATTTCCTTTTATTAACGCTGCAGTTGGTTTTTCGATACACATTCGATTTCAAATCAAGAAAACATTCTTAAGCCGTTATACCTAACTTCCGTAAAGCTAGTATAACTCTTAAGTTTTGCAAAACCAAGTATTACTTCTTCTTTCAAAATGATTCAAAAATCTTTTGAAATACTTCAAGTTCTTTACTAACACATAACAAGCCGCTTATAGTTCAAATGATTTACCTTTTAAAGACCACAAGTATTTTCTTACCAACATAAAGTTATAACCAACTTCCCATAAAGCCGTTATAACACTTTATGTTTTAAACAATCAAATACATTTAGCACGTATCGTCTATCGTACTACATAGTTCACACATATCATGCTAGAAGAGATAGGAAGAGGTTCACATACCTCGCGGCAGTATCGACTAATAGCAAAACGCTCAAGTACTTCCAAGTCGGCTACTCCTTAAGCTAAGTAGATCGCGCCACACGTAGTACTTCAACCTATAAGGCCACGCGCTTTATTAACATTTAGATCTCATCGTAGAACATTCTACCGAAAATTCGCAAGACCTCCCACACATGACAGCGTAAATCTCTCCTCTATCGGTAGGCTACCAAGCCAACCGGGGGTTATACGCCTAACCCTAACGGGTACAATTCTACTCACTGCTACTACACAGTCTCATGTCTGACACTATGTAATTCTGATTCGGATTCTTCTTTTAAATTCAGGCTTAAGTCGCAAGACATTGTCGTAAGTATTATTCAGGCTTAAGTCAAAAGAAATTGCCGATAACTACGTTCAGTTCTATATATAGTATACTTCAACTATATATTCTAACAATATGTAATTTCCAATTACAAAAGAGGGACAAGATAATTACCTCGATAAGCCCATAATTATCCTAGTTAAAGTCGATCCTGGGCAATCGGTTAGCTCCACTCAGGCGCTCCAACCCGCTCCAAACAACCCTTTAGAAGTTCTAACTAACTTCTACACAATACTCCAACGGACTATGGAGATTTTCCTAGGGTTTCGGTTTTGTGACTGACGGAAGTATAATAGTATTTCTGGGCATTATAACAATACTTTTGAGAGTATTTCTACCAAGAGGGGGGGGTATATTATACGAGAACAACACCACTAGGAGGGGGGGTGAAGTCTCGCCACAAGGCCACACAGGGGAGGGCTCTCGGCGAGGGGAGGGACGAGAACCACAACAAGAGAGGGGGGGATGTTTGCACTTAGAGATTTGTGGAAAGGATGAAGAATTCAGCAAAGGGAGAGGGGTATTTATAGGTCAAGGGATGGCCAACCCAAGGCCCAGAGTAAACCAAGTGTTAGGCAAGTGTAGGGCTAGGATTTATTACACACAAATATCCTACCAACCTTGACTTTAGCCAAGGCACAAAAACGTGCCTTACTAGCCCATTTCGTCCAATCTATCACGATGAGAGGGTGCCAAGTGGCGCCCTTTTGTTGGTCCAAATTGTTTCGTCTCGCGTAAAAATCCACAAAAATTAAAAATGACATAGGTGGAAATGCCCCTACGAAAGCTGTGAAAACGTTTCGTCGAAAAACGACTCTAATCGGGTGTTGTGAACAAATAAATTTCGCCAAGCCTAATTCTCAAGTTCAAATTTTCTACGCACGCCCTTACGCATACTGCGGAAATACGGTATAACATTCTCTCCTCGTAGAAACATTCGTCGAATGTTCCTTCTAAGCCTCAAAACAAGCGTGCGCCCAAGATAGTATTTACTACCATACTTACGAAACAATCTCGCCACAATGGCCACGAAACAAGCTGCAAAATACTTACATCCAAGTCCACGAGGAATCACCTCTAACATCACCACAAACACCTCTCTCGGTCTAAAATATACTTCGCCGCGCCTTCTCTTTACAAAAGAAATGATCATCAATGCTCGCCATACATGCTCGCTTCTTCCCGATACCACTTTTGTCACTTTGCCGCGAGGTTCTAGTGCCACTCCGGCGACCCAACAAATGGTACCGGACTACATGCGATCCCTGAGGCTGTCGTTCACTCGAACTCTTACCACATTTCGTCGCCCGGTTTCCAAAACTCGGGGTTACTAACTCTAACGTGGTCATCATTAACTGGGAACACTCTGGATGGATCTCCGATACTTTTCCGATCATAACAATACGAAAGACCGGTCATACTGCCTCCTAAGTCGGACGGCAAAAGCTAACATATAGGCAACCTGGCCTATTCTTCACATGGACTCAAAGGCCCAAAGTAACTCGGGCTAAGTTCCTTCTGTCTTCCAAAACTCGTCACACCCACCCGGTGGTACTTTCAGAAGACCGGCCGTCGGCACGAACTCTAGCGTCGTCGCCGATTATCCGCACGATTTCTCCGAGTTGCGGAACCTCTTCTAGACAAGCTTTACTCTATCCACGATCTGCTGGAACAAGCTGAACCAATTATCCGAATCTCGCCAACATCGAACCAATCGACGGCGACTCACACATCCGCCCTACAAGGCTTCAAAGCGACATCCGAACACCGAAATGGTAGCTTAAACACTCTTCAACAGAGACAACAATTCTCGCAACTATCACGAAATCAAACACCGCCCGAGGCGAATGTGATTGGGACTTACTCGAGTTCCTAACCTTGCTCGGTAAAACCTCCGAAAGAAAAAGCGGTAACACGGGCTCCATGCGACATAAGGTGAAGGTAGGCACCTCGTGCGACCTTACGACCTTTTACGATATATCATCTCGCATAACCTCTGCGAGTAAACGGTCTTAGCTAGAAGACAACACGGTGACCTCCTCGGCCCCAACTCGGTCGAACGTCCCACGAACTCGTCTGTTGGTTAACTAAACTTGGGCCTAACACCTCAACCCTAACACAAGGCGGGACCACCACCCGACCCCACCAAACCTACCGCGGGTTGACGCAAGCGTGGCCTCAACCCGACCCAAGAACGCGCACAATACTAGCTCCCGATTGAACAATCTCACAAATCACTTTTCGAAAACATAGCGGTCTTCTTAGCTCAACTACACACTTTCATTCCACACTACTAGGTACCTATCCCAAACATGACTCACGTGCAATATTCACTTCCTATAAGGGTCAAACATAACACTAAACATTTTCTCGAGATGGCCTCACCTCTAAGGTATCTACGAAAAAAGCTCTAAGTCACACACCTACTCAAACCCCAAAAATCTTACTCGGTTAAACAACCATGATCTAATCACGACTAACACAATGTTATCGTAACATAGCACTTAAGGTATACTCACCTTATCACACATCTTGATCTCTGCAGGGTTAAAGATATATCTATATCTCTTTCTTCACTCCCTTAGTCGCTCAAATCAAACACGCCCGTGGCGCATAGCTAAGGAAGATGACGAACTACCCACCAATCTCGAAGGCTAAGTCCTCCTACAGGACACTCTCGACACATGGCCACGACGGCGCAGTACAACAAGTACCAACTAAAAGACGACATTCCCGGGATGACGTGCATCTGTGTGAACGGAAGCCATGGAGTTCGACCAACTCCTGCACACCCCGAACGCCCCGAAATCGTGGGAGACCACTGCGCTGGCGGAGGTGCATATCTAATCTCTTGGTGAGGCGACTCGCCTCGAAAGTTACTAAAGGACCTTCGCTCGCCTCTCTGCTGTCCTTTGTTAACGTAAATCTACGTTCTTGGCTGCCGCGCATAAGCCCGCATACGAGCCATGCTCAAGCCTAATCAAGAATTACTCTTGCACAACCTCTCTAGATAGTCATCAAGACGTGGTACATCGGTATACTTTACGGTAGCCACATCCATAGCTAATGTGGTCGTCTTCTTTGCACTATATATTCACCGCCCGATGCGTGGGCGAAGGTTCAAATATCATGGCGCGATGGGGCTGCCATTGCCGTGCCAAACTCTGCTGGGGCTAGTGGCGCCGCAAAACTCCCGAATGAAGCACTACCTAGGTAATGATTGGGCTGTGCCTCGCCACCTCGAACTCTACTCGCGACTCCGCCTCGTGCCACCTGGGCGGGTTGCCTACGCGGAGGCATAGCGGTAAGGAAAGAAATACGTCGGAGGTCCGACTTACAACACAACTCTAAGGCACGATCTCGGTGAGAAGAATAGAAACAAATCCTAAATACCTATAGCCTCACGATTATTGGTGTGGTGCACAACACCGATAATCAAGACTCTCATGGATACGATGCGTAGACACTTTCCGAGGATTAATCGCTCACGATACCACTTTTGTCACGACCGAACCGGGCGTGGATCGTGCCTTACCGGGCACCCAAGTAGCCATACATCGAGTAATCACGGAACATAAAGACAATACATGAAACGGTGTAATAAAACGTTGAAATAAGCGACAGGCTAACCAAGCGGTTACGCCGGTATATATATAAATAACAACTCTTTCAACATGAGCAGTTTAATCCTTTTTACAAACCCCGCCACAACAGCGATTACTACGGACCTCTAAGAATGATACGACAACAATGGCGGGGCGGGGCCCAAACCCCGAATGTAAACACTTACGACGACGGACTATACCACTGATAAGCCTCCGAGAAACGGAGCTTCCCAAATTGGCGTGACCACGAGCTAGGATCAACGGCGGTGTACCTTTACTGCGGCATGAACGGCCCCGGCGAGGTCGATCTGACAACAGTATGTGGCGAAAATAAATATTGTAAATGAAATCATAGTAGTCTATATAAAGCGGGAGACATGTATGATAACCAAAATACTGATTCACAATAAATAAGCGATCATGTCAAGTCGTGGACTCACGCCTCAAAGTTATCACAATAAAACCGTGCGGGGCAAGTGCGAAGGCATAGCCGACTACTAAGACCCACGGTACCAAAAATACCACAACCGTATCTCGAGGTCTTTCTAGACCGCACCATGATCGGCGGCCACTCGCCCGCAATATCAATGTCGCGCGTCTATCCTCGAACTCTCGCAGCCCGCATAGGTCACCCGAGACCGCATGAGGTATTCCTCGAATCATGGTCCTAGACCGCTGAGGTATACCGCGTGAAGCGGCCAACCCTCGGTATCCGCCTAGGCTCCGCAGCCGCATAGTCTCAAAAGACCGCATAGTCTCAGCGGACCGCATAGGAATCCCGCGTCGGGCTAAACACCGGAATGATCAATCTCGGAGCTACCGCGACTCGCGATAGTCACAAGGATGCATAGCCGTATAGACCCGCATCAAGGGTGGCAAGCCCTCGGTATAACAAGTCGAGGGTATGTGATACAATAACGATAACGGGCTTAACGCTTGACAACGTAAGCACAACAAGAGTGACCCTTACACAATAATCACAAGATACTAACACACGTAGCATCCTAACATGCTTACTTATCAAATCAACAAGAAAGTATTACAAGGCTATCACAAACCAATACAATCAAGTTATTCACACAAGGTACTTTCTACTAACAAGTTCGTACCTATCCCCAAGTACTTCATACATTAAATCTTTAAAAGATACGTTACTTCACAAAAACCACACAATACGTAGTATATGAAAATAGAGTGATTATCTTTTAAAGTAAATCAATTACTTCTCTTTGTAAAATCAAGTAGCAACCTTCTTTTCCAATGTTTAAGTTTCTTATTTTAGAAGGGTTTCGTAGTTCATAGTCTTATTCGATTAAGAATATAATTCTCTTTTAACTATCCGAGAAACATAAGTCTTATATGTGAGTAGGATATTCTTGTTTATAACAATCTTATTACTGACCATGATCTAGGAAATATCATTTTGTCTCATCTTAGCTTCTATGCGGATGGAAGTTTCTCTTGGTTTTAATAATACTTAATTAGTCAAAACATTTCCTTTTATTAACGCAGATGGTTTGTCGATACATTCGATTTCAAATCAAGAAAACATTCTTAAGCCGTTATACCTAACTTCCCATAAAGCTAGTATAACTCTTAAGTTTTGCAAAAACCAAGTATTACTTCTTCTTTCAAAATGATTCAAAAATCTTTTGAAATACTTCAAGTTCTTTACTAACACATAACAAGCCAGTTATAGTTCAAATCAGTTACCTTTTAAAGACCACAAGTATTTTCTTACCAACATAAAGCTGTTATAACCAACTTCCCATAAAGCCGTTATAACACTTTATGTTTTAAACCAATCAAATACATTTAGCACATGTACCGTCTATCGTACTACATAGTTCACACATATCATGCTAGAAGAGATAGGAAGAGGTTCACATACCTCGCGACGAGTATCGACTAATAGCAAAACGCTCCAAGTACTTCCAACCGTCGGCTACTCCTTAAGCCAAGTAGATCGCGCCACACGTAGTACTTGTAACACCCCGAACCCGGGCCCGTTACTGGTGCCTTACCCCGGGCACCCTAGTGATACAACATCAGAGAAAACCAGCGGAAAATAAAACACGAGTCATGAAACAAGAGATATAATAAATAAACAGGCCAACCAAGCAGATGCCTTGGTATATACATAAAAACCCAAGTTATCCTTTTTACAAACCTCGCCACAGCAGGCTGCACTCTAAGATTTACAACAACTATGACGGGACAGGGCCCGCCATACCACGAATGTACAGAACCTACAACTCGTGGAACATACCAAAGATAAGCCTCAGAAGGAACGGAGCTTTCAACACGCGAAATGAGATCCTAAGGCGGGGATCCACGGCCGATGTACCTCTACTGCGGCATGAACGCACCGAAGGAGTCGATTTGACGGTACCAAGTATGTGAAATCATCGTAAATGAAATCATAATAGCTTAAAAAGCGAGACATGTATGATAACCAAAATACGTATGCAACATAAAGCGATCAAGTCGTGGACTCACGCCTCAAAGTCACCACTCAAATATAACTATGGGTCTCACGCCCAACATCCATCATGTTCGCATCATGGCGCATGCCCCGAATACTTGCATCGGTGTAGACATGTCCATGATGCAACAATAATAACAAGGCGTGGCCACGTACCGGAATCTGCATCGGTGTAGACATGCCCATGTAACCTCAATAACAATATCTTTGGGTGGTCAGCCTGCGTAGCGCCCCCACGGAATCTTGCGACGGTGTAGTATTCGGGGTACGCCATGCGCTTGTTATTATTGTTGCATCATGGACATGTCTACACCGGCGAAGATTCGGCATGCGCCATGATGCGAACATGATGGATGTTGTGGGCGTGAGACATAGTTATATTTGAGTGGTGACTTTGGGCGTGAGTCCTCGACTGATCGCTTTATGCATACCGTATTTTGGTTATCATACATGTCTCTGCTTAAGCTATTATGATTTCATTTACTGATATTTGATTTCACATACTGTACTGTCATCGACTTCGCCGCGCTCATGCCGCATGAGGTACATCGCCGTGAATCCCCGCCTTAGGATCTCATTTCGGCGTGTTGAAAGTTCGTTCCGAGGCTTATCTTTGGTATGTTCCTCGAGTCAGAGGTTCTTGTACATTCGTGGTATGTGCGGCCCCGTCCCACATAGTTGTTGTAAATCTTAAATGCTAGCAAGTGTGGTTTGTAAAAAGGATAACTGTTTTTTATGTATATACCGGCATCTGCTTTTGGCCTGCTTATTTATTATATCTCTTGTTTCATGACTCGTGTTTTATTTTCGCTGGTTTTCTCGATGTTGTATCACTAGGTGCCGGTAAGGCACTGCAGAATGCCCGGTGTTACAAATGGTATCGAGCTCGATGATTACCTAGCGAGAGTTGTTGGTGTTTCTCTTGTAGGCATGGACATTGCCGCATTCGTGCTCATGCACTTGGAGTGCGAGGCGCGAGATCGACGGGTGGACCGCCAGCGAGAAGAAGAAGGCGGCCGGATATTTTGGCGACTTTCGAGGCGGACCGCCTCAAGCAGACTAGTTATGTACCTCGCCATTGCAGAGTGGTCCTCCGCAGCCGGGACCGCAGGATATTCGAGGCGGTCGTGGCTCTGTGTTTGGATGTTGAGAGTAGGGTGTTGGCGGATCACACCCTACCTCGGTGTGGTCGATGTGGTAGACCGCATTTCGGGAGTGTCGTAGTACCAAGGAGCTTGTTATTCTTGCGGCCAAAGGGCCATATGACGAGACCGCCGACTGGGTAGCGCTGGTAGGATAGCCAGACTACCAGAGCGATTAGTCCTCGGAAAGTGTCTGACGCCGTGTCTAGTAGAGTCTTGATTATCGGTGTGTTGTGCACCACATCTATAATCGAGGCTATAGGACATTTAGGATTGGTTTCCATTCTTCTCATTCCGAGATCGTGCCTTAGAGTTGTGTTGTAAGTTGGACCCTCCGACGTGTTTCGTTTTACCGATTATGCCTGCGAAGGCAACCAGGGCCCAGAAGGGCAAAGCGGCGAGGAGGCGCTAGTGGGATTGAGGAGTACGAGCGCGCAGCCCTGGCCAAGACTGAGGTAGTGCTTGACGGCGAAGTTTTGCGACGCCGCCCGGCCAAAGAGTTTAGAGCGCAGCGGTGGCTGCGAGACTACAAGACTGAGCCTCCGGTCCCACACCGAGGCGGGAGATGGGTCACAAGGAGATGGCCCGATTATTGGCGTGTTGTGGCGAATATGAGGATAGGCCGACGGTTCGATTCAGCCCAAAGAAGACTGTAGTGCACCCGAGCGATTTGAGGCTACGGATTTCCTTAGTTGTAGCCCGCTGAGTTTTACTGGTCGGCGGAGGATGATCCGCGAGTTCATCCGTCGATTCTGCAGGATCATGCGGGTGATCAAGGCTTCGAGATGCAGTGACATTTGTTCGCATCGGCTGCGTGATACCGATCGATTGGTTTGACTTCGTGGGAGCTTTCGGAGAGCATGCACTTCCACCGTTTGGGACGAGTTTTGAGGGCCTTCGGCACATTTCTTGCCTCCACAAATGAGGAGGGCTCGGGCGGCGATTTTTGATGTTGAGGCGTAGCGTCTGATTCGAGTACAATGTGGAGTTCGACTCATTGGCCCGGTATGTTCCCGCATTAGTAGCTAGTATGGAGGATCGAGTGCACCGATATGTTACAAAGTTCAACCTATAAGGCCACAAGGCGCTTATTAACATTTAGATCTCATCGTAGAACATTCTACCGAAAATTCGGCAGCACCTCTCCCCCCCCCGCAACAGCGTAAATCTCCTCATCTATCGAGGCCGGCTACCAAGCCAACCAGGGGGTTATCGCCTAACCCTAACTGTACAATTCTACTCCGGTACTACTACACAAGTCTCACTGTCTGACCCTATGTAATTACGATTCAAGATTCTTCTTTTAAATTCAGGCTTAAGTCGCAAGACATTGCCGTAAGTATTATTCAGGCTTAAGTCAAAAGACATTGCCGATAACTACGTTCAGTTCTATATATAGTATACTTCAACTATATATTCTAACAATATGTAATTTCCAATTACAAAAGAGGGACAAGATAATTACCTCGATAAGCCCATAATTATCCTAGTTAAAGTCGATCCTGGGCAATCGTTTAGCTCCAACTCCGAGCGCTCCAACCCGCTCTAAACCACCCTTAGAAGTTCTAACTAACTTCTACACAATACTCCAACGGACTATGGAGATTTTCCTAGGGTTTCGGTTTTGTGACTGACGGAAGTATAATAGTATTTCTGGGCATTATAACAATACTTTTGAGAGTATTTCTACCAAGAGGGGGGGTATATTATACGAGAACAACACCACTAGGAGGGGGGTGAAGTCTCGGCCACAAGGCCACACAAGGGGGAGGGCTCTCGGCGAGGGGAGGGACGAGAACCACAACAAGAGAGGGGGGGATTTTTACACTTAGAGATTTGTGGAAAGGATGAAGAATTCATCAAAGGGAGAGGGGTATTTATAGGTCAAGAGATGGCCAACCAAAGGCCAAGATTAAACCAAGTGTTAGGCAAGTGTAGGGCTAGGATTTATTACACACAAATATCCTACCAACCCTTGACTTTAGCCAAGGCACAAAAAACGTGCCTTACTAGCCCATTTCGTCCAATCTATCACCAATGAGAGGGTGCCAAGTGGCGCCCTCTTGTTGGTCCAAAATGTTTCGTCTCTCGGAAAAATCCGCAAAAATTAAAAATGACATAGCCGGAAATTCCCCTACGAAAGCTGTGAAAACGTTTCGTCGAAAAACGACTCTAATCGGGTGTTGTGAACAAATAAATTTCGGCCAAGCCTAATTCTCAAGTTCAAATTTTCTACGTACGTCCTTACGTACATACTCTTGAAATACGGGGTATAACACGACATATTCGACTTGGCAGGTGGATTTCGCCGAGAAGGTATGTGATTCTTCCTATACTCTTAAGCATGATATTTTAAAATATATATATAGTATGGTAGACGTACGTGTGTTAACTGAACATGGTTTTACTTGACGTCTTTTGACTTGAGTCTAAATAATAATAATCTTGAAGTATTTCAAAAGAATTATGAATCATTTTTGAAAGAAGAGTAATACTTGGTTTTAAAAGCTTAAGAGTTATACTAGCTTTATGGGAAGTTAGGTATAACGACTTAAGAGAGATAAAAGGAATGGTTTACTTAATTGTTTATGAAAGCCTTATATTGATTTTTGGAAGGTACAGTAAGATGGTTTGTTGAGTAGACATATTGTGATGCTATGTGTGTTAGTATCCTGTAACGTTTGTGTAAAAAGGTTATTCTTGTTTGTGCTTATGTTGTTTAACGATAAGCCGTTATGTTAGTATTACATCACTCACCTCTTGACATGATATACCGGGGGTTAAGATGCCCCCCGATGCGGGGTATACCTCAGGCAGTCTGTGTGACTATGATGCGAGAATACCTCATGCGGGTCCAGGGGACCTATGCGGAGCTACGAGAGTTCCAGGTTAGTGTGCGGTCCATGTGGCCATGCAGACTACGAGTCCAGGACGATGCCGAGGAGTAGCTACCCTCGATGCGGGGAATACCTCATGCGGGCCTAGGTGGCCTATGCGGACTACGGGAGTCCAGGATTAGGCATGCATAATGATACTATGGGCGATTGGCCTTGCTTCGATCATTCGCAGCCTAGAAAAGACCTGTTACAGTTTACCTATTGTTGCTCTTATTTATGATATGGCACTATGTGCGGTTACATAGGTTGTTTCGTGCATATTTGTAAAATTGGTTTTAAAATGATATGATTTCATTTAAGTACTTTACAGTTTCACATACTTGGTACCTGTTGTACTGACCTCCTTCGGGGGGCTGCATTCATGCCGCAGGTAAGGGAAAGCAGGTGCTAGATCCACATCCTTAGGATCCGTACTTTGGTGTCAGGAGCTCCATCTTCTCCGGAGGCTCGACTTTTGGGTATGATCTCCCTGTTGTTGTAGATAGTTTTGTACATTCAGGGTATGGCGGGGCCCTGTCCCGCCATAGTTTTTTATCTTCTTAGAGTGCAGTAGTCCTATTATGCAGTTGGGATGTAGCGGGCTTTGTTTATATATATATGTCGAAAGCGACATTTTCTCGAATAAAGCGTGTCTCATTTCACAATCTGTTTCATGTCTTGTTTTATATTCCACCGATTACTCGATGTATGACTACTTGGGTGCGGGTAAGGCACGATCGCGGGCCGGGCAGTCGTGACAAAAGTGGTATCAGAGCAGTTAATCCTCGGAAAGTGTCTACAGACCGTATCCAGTAGAGTCTTGATTATCGATGTGTTGTGCACCACACCAATAATCAGGAGGCTATAGGATATTTAGGACTGGTTTCCATTCTTCTCACTCCGAGATCGTGCCTTGGAGTGTGTTATAAGCTCGGACCTCTAACGTATTTCCTTTCTTTACGATTATGCCTCCACGTAAGGCAACCTGCCCGAGAGAAGGCAAAGCGGCGGAGCCGCTAGTAGGACACCGAGTCACGAGGGCTCGTGCCCGATCTATACCGAGACGGCGAGTTCCACGACGCCGACCCAGCGAGGTTTAGGGCGCAGCGGTGGCCGATGAGACCACAAGACTGCACCTCCAGTCCACGGCTGGAAGCGGATGAGATGGGTTCTGAGAGATGGCGATTCGCCGTGATCGTGGCGAACATGAGATAGGATAGGCGATTCAGTTCCAACAGTGCCTGTGGTTCACTCGAGATCGGACAGTTTGAGGCTACGGGATTTTCTGAGTTGTAGCCCGCCAGAGTTCTACGGGTCGAGGCCTGAGGATGATCCGCAGGAGTTCATCCGCGATTCTGAAGGATCGGCGAGTGATCAAGGCTTGGAGACCGATGCGTGATCTTGGTTCACATAGGCTGCGTGATACCGCGATCGATTGGTTTGATTCGTGGGAGTTATCGGGAGAGCACGCGTCCCGCCTACTGGGACGAGTTCTCGGAGGCTTTTCTCACTCACTTCTTGCCTCGCAGATGAGGAGGGCACGGGCGATAGATTTTTGTTCTTTGAGGCGAGAGGACGCCGCGATTAGGGAGTACAACGTTGAGTTCGATTCGTTGGCTCGATATGTCCACGCATTGGTAGCGATATGGAGGGCGGTGCACCGCTACATCAGGGCTAGATGATTATATGGCGAGTCTTGTGCGGGTGTAGCTCTTCACCAGCATGGACATTACCCGTGCGCAGCTCATGCACTTGGATGCGAGGCGTAGAGGCGACGGGTTGTGACGGCAGCAAGAAGGCCAGGGCGGTGGTCTTTTGGTAGCTATCGGGGTGGGCGACCTCGGCCGATCTAGATTTGCACCACGGCCCGGCTCGAGCACTCCTACACCGTCCTCGGGGCGGCCGAGATATTTGAGGCAGACGGGGCCCCGGACTTGAGCGTCGAGTAGCGAGGTGCTAGCCGACGGGACCACCCGCCGGTGTGGCCGATGCGGTAGATCCCATTACGGGAATTGTGGTGCGCTCAGAGTTTGTTACGATTGCGGCGGTCGGGTCACTTTGCGAGCTGTCAGAGCGAGCGCGAGAGGGTAAGTCACCTACAGGGTCTTTCGCCAGGTCTTCTTCATCTCATATAGTTACTCGCCCCGGAGGGCAGGGCACTCATGGGCTAGCAGGTCGCGGCAGAGGTCGTGTAGCGGGTCCCAGTTCTAGCGGTCCTCAGAACCGCATATATGCCTTGTCCAGCCGGCAGGACCAGGAGGCCTCTCCTGATGTCGTACTTTATCAGTCTCTGGTTGTGATGTGTATGCCTTGATAGATCCGGATTCTACTCTGTCCTATATATCTCCCCTTATTGCTAGTAAGATAGGGATAGAACCTGAGTCCATAGACCCTTTCGAGGTAGCTACGCCAGTGGGTGATTCGGTGGTAGCTCGGCGGGTATATAGGGCTTGTCCAGTGACCATATGCAGTCGTCAGACCCTAGCCGACTTGATAGAGTTGGATATGACTGATTTCGATGTGATCATGGGTATGGATTGGCTAGCTTCTTGCTACGCCAATACTGATCGCGAGGGAAGAGTAATGCAGTTCCGCTTTCTGAGGAGCCGGTTGTTGAGTGGGAGGGGAACACTGTGTCGTCGAGGGGTAGGTTTATTTCCTACCTCAAGGCTAGGAAGATGGTGCAGAAGGGGTATATCTATCATCTCATTCGGGTGTTCGATATTGAGGCTGCAGCATGCAGATTTTCATCGATTCGAGTCGAGAGAGTTCCCGGATGTGTTTCAGACGACCTCCGGGTATCCTCCCGAGAGGAGATAGAGTTTTGTATCGATGTGCTGCCAGACACTCGGCCTATTTCCATTCCGCCATACAGAATGGCACCTGCCGAGTTGAGAGAGTTGAAGGACCAGCTGAGAAATTTGCTGGAGAAGGGCTTCATCAGGCCTAGTGTTTCTCCAGGGGCGCGGTATTGTTCGTGAAGAAGAAGAAGGGCGGGGCCGCGCATGTGTGTTGATTCTGACGGTGAACAAGGTGACCATTAAGAACGTATACCCCTTCCTGGATTGATGATTTGTTCGACCGATTGCGAGTGCGAGATGTTTCTCAAGATTGATCTGCGATCGGGCTATCATCAGTGCGTGTTAGAGGCGGATGTCCCTAGATCGCATTCGGACGTGACGCACTTTGAGTTCGAGTTATGTCTTTCGGGTTGACCAATGCTCCGGTGGTATTTATGGATTTGATGAACCGAGTGTTCAAGCCATTTTTGGACACGTTTGTGATAGTGTTCATTGATGACATCTTAGTTTATTCCCGCTCAGAGAAGGAGCATGCGGAGCATTTGAGGACTGTGCTGGGAGTTCTCCAGGACCAGCAGTTATACGCCAAGTTTTCCAAATGTGAGTTTTGGTTGGCTTCGGTGGCTTTTCTTGGGCATATTGTCGGGGCCGATGGTATTCGGGTGGATACGGCCAAGATCGAGCGATCGAGTTGGCCTAGACCTACTACTCCGGCAGTCGCGACTTTACGGGCCTTGCAGTTACTATCGGCGGTTCGTGGAGAAGTTTGCTTCTATCTCTGCACCATTGACTAGGCTGACTCAGAAGGCAGCTAAGTTTCAATGGACCGATGCTTGTGAGCAGGGTTTCCAGTTACTGAAGGAGAGACTGACGACCTCCCCCGTTCTTACTCTTCCGGATGGTCCAGACGGTTATGTAGTGTATTGTGATGCGTCAGACGTCGGGCTCGGATGTGTGTTGATGCAGCTGGGTAAGGTTATAACATACGCATCCCGACAGCTTAAGAAGCATGAGAGGAACTACCCCACCCATGATTTGGAGTTGGCAGCGGTGATTCACGCCTTGAAGATCTGGAGGCACTATTTGTATGGGGTTCATGTGGATATTTATACAGACCACAAGAGCCTTCAGTATATCTTCAGCCAGAGGAAGTTGAACTTACGACAGAGACGGTGGTTAGAGTTACTTAAGGATTATGATGTCGATATCCTGTACCACCCGGGGAAGGCCAATGTTGTGGCAGATGCTCTTAGTCGTAGGTCGATGGGGAGTCTATCAGATGTGCAGCCAGAGAGGAGGGGCATGGTCCGCGAGTTACATCAGTTAGCGAGCCTTGGAGTCCGACTGATTGATTCTGATAGCAGTGGGGTTCGAGTTCGAGAGGTTGCCGAGTCTTCCATCGTCGAGGAGGTGAAGAGGCAACAGTTCGAGGATCCGGTTTTGACGCGGTATCGTGATACGGCTCTTCGTGAGGGGAAGGGTCCTTTTGAGGTAGCACCTGATGGGGTGCTAAGGTTTGAGGGCAGGTTGTGTGTTCCAGATATTGCAGGACTTCGGCAGCAGGTTCTAGGGGAAGCACACAGCGCGCGTTACTCTATCCATCCGGGGTCGACCAAGATGTACCACGACCTTAGATCTGTGTATTGGTGGGATGGCTTGAAGAGGGACGTTGCAGAGTTTGTAGCTCAGTGCCCGTGTTGTCAGCAGGTGAAGATAGAGCACCAGAGGCCTGGTGGATTATTGCAGACGATAGAGATCCCGACCTGGAAGTGGGAGGTGATCAACATGGACTTTATCACAGGATTACCTCGCACTCCGAGGAAGCACGATTCTATCTGGGTTATCATCGACAGGCTGACGAAATCAGCCCACTTTCTTCCAGTCGAGCGACGCACCGGTAGGGATTATGCGGACTTTACATCCGAGAGATCGTGAGGCGCATGGAGTCCCTATTTCGATCATATCCGGCAGGAGCCCGGTTCTGGCTAACTTCCGGAGGTCTTTCGAGAAGGGTCTAGGGGCAGTGAGCACAGTCGCATTCCATCCTCGAGCCAGACGGACAGTAGAGCGCACTATCCGGACTCTCGAGGATATCGCAAGCTTTGTGTTATTGATTTCAGGGGTAGCTGGGAGGATCATTTGCCTCTAGTTGAGTTTGCGTATAATAATGGCTACCACTCCAGTATTCAGATGGCGCCTTATGAGGCCTTGTATGATAGAAAGTGCAGATCGCCGATAGGCTGGTTTGATGTAGGCGATGTGCAGTTAGTGGGACCAGACCTGATACAGCAGGCATTGGATAAGGTGAAGCTTATCCAGGAGCAACTATTGACAGCTCAGAGTCGACAGAAGTCATATGCAGATCATCGTCGTCGGCATCTGGAGTTCGAGGTTGATGATTGGGTTTTTCTGAAGGTGTCACCCATGAAGGGTGCGATGAGATTCGGGAAGAAAGGGAAAATCAGCCCAAGGTACATTGGGCCGTATCAGATTGTCCGCAGGGTAGGCAAGGTTGCCTATGAGTTGGATCTGTCGTCCGATCTTGAGGCAGTACATCCGGTTTTTCATGTTTCTATGCTGAGGAGATGTATCGGGGATCCATCCAAGGTGCACCCGATTGACGATGTCCAGGTGACCGAGGGGTTATCGTATGAGGAGATTCCCATAGCGATAATCGATCGTCAGGTTAGGCGTCTGCGGACCAAGGACGTGGCTTCCGTCAAAGTCTTGTGGCGGAACGAGCTCAGGGAGGAAATGACGTGGGAAGCTGAGGAGGACATGAGGCAGAAGTATCCTCACCTATTCCCCACACCTCCAGGTAACTCACTTTCCTACTTGTAAATTTTTCATTGATGTATTTTCTTAAGTGTTGTATTGTGGCCATGTGAGGCATTTGCAAACTGTTTAAGTTATGAGGAACCTTATCGTTGTGTGTCTTGGGAAAGAACATTCGGGATGAATGTTTCTAAGGAGGGGAGAATGTTATATCCCGTATTTCCAGAGTATGTACGTGAGGGCGTACGTACAAAAATTCAAAACTTAAAGTTAGGCATAGGACGAAATTTGTGCACAACCCACGAAACGAATTGTTTTCCGACGAAACGTTTTCCAAAACTTGCGAAGGGAAAATTACGGCTATGTCATTTATAATTTTTGCGGATTTTTCCGAGAGATGAAATATTTTGGACCAACGAGAGGGTGACACTTGTCACCCTCAAGTGGACGGCAACATGGGCAAGGTTGGCACGTTTTTGTGGCCTTGAGCATTAGTCAAGGTTAGGTAGGATATTTTTGTGTAGTAGATGGATAAGGACACTTGGGTGAATCCACACCCTCCACTTGCCCTCCACTTGCCTTCATCTTGACCATTGGTGGTCCTATAAATACCCCCCCCCCCCTTAGTTGAAGAATTCTTCATCCACAAATTATCTTCCAAGTCTCAAAATCTCCCTTCTCCCTTAAGAGCTCTCGTCCAAACACCATCCCCCCCCTCTTGAAAGCCCTAGCCGAAACACTACCCCCCTCTTGGTAGAAATACTCTCCAAGTATTGTTACTATCCCCAAAATACCTTAGCCAATCCCTTTTAGTATTTCCAAAGTTACCTCTATACGTAGAGTCCGGAAATACTACCTTGTATTCCTATAGTCACTAAACGAAACCCTAAGAGAAACTTCATAGTTGGTTGAAGTAGAAAGTAGAAGTTGTGTAGAAACTTCTAAGGGTTTCTTGGAGCGGATTGGAGCGTACAGATTAGGAGCTAAACTTTGCTCAGGATCGACTTATATCTTGGATAATATTGGGCTTATCGAGGTAAATAATCTTATCCTTCTATTGTAATTGGAGAATACATACTGTAGAAGTATAGAAATAAGTATAAAATACATAGAAGGGTATTACAGAAGAGAATTGAACTGTAATTACATCAGAAGAATATTAAAGAAGATTGAACTGTACTTACATAGGATTGTATTTCTGATGAGACTTATATAGTTTACCGGGTAGGAAAGTGCTGCCCGATTTTCCGTAGAATAGAGAACCCTCTGCTTAGATTAATCCTACAGAGTAGTCTAGACGTTGATAGACGTATTTGACTATTATAGGTTGATACTCTGCGCGCGACATATTCGACTTGGCAGGTGGATTTCGCCGAGAAGGTATGTGATTCTTCCTATACTCTTAAGCATGATATTTTAAAATATATATATAGTACGGTAGACGTACGTGTGTTAACTGAACATGGTTTTACCTGACGTCTTTTGACTTGAGTCTAAATAATAAGAATCTTGAAGTATTTCAAAAGAATTATGAATCATTTTTTAAAGAAGAGTAATACTTGGTTTTTAAACAAAAGCTTAAGAGTTATACTAGCTTTATGGGAAGTTAGGTATAACGACTTAAGAAAGATAAAAGGAACGGTTTACTTATGTATTTATAAAAGACTTGTATTGATTTCTGGAAGGTACAGTAAGATGGTTTGTTGAGTAGACATATTGTGATGCTATGTGTTTTAGTATCCTGTAACGTTTGTGTAAAAAGGTTATTCTTGTTTGTGCTTATGTTGTTTAACGATAAGCCGTTATGTTGGTATTACATCACTCACCTCTTGACATGATATACCGGGGGTTAAGCTGCCCCCCGATGCGGGGTATACCTCAGGCAGTCTGTGTGACTATGATGCGAGAATACCTCATGCGGGTCCAGGGGACCTATGCGGAGCTACGAGAGTTCCAGGTTAGTGTGCGGTCCATGTGGCCATGCGGTCTATGTGGCCATGCGAACTACGAGTCCAGGACGATGCCGATGAGTAGTTACCCTCGATGCGGGGAATACCTCATGCGGGCCTAGGTGGCCTATGCGGACTACGGGAGTCCAGGATTAGGCATGCATAATGATACTATGGGCGATTGGCCTTGCTTCGATCATTCGCAGCCTAGAAAAGACCTGTTACAGTTTACCTATTGTTGCTCTTGTTTATGATATGGCACTATGTGCGGTTACATTGGTTGTTTCGTGCATATTTGTAAAATTGGTTTTAAAATGATATGATTTCATTTAAGTACTTTACAGTTTCACATACTTGGTACCTGTTGTCGACCTCGCCGGGCTGCGTTCATGCCGCAGGTAAGGGAAAGCAGGTGCTAGATCCACATCCTTAGGATCCGTACTTTGGTGTCAGGAGCTCCATCTTCTCCGGAGGCTCGACTTTTGGGTATGATCTCACTGTTGTTGTAGATAGTTTTGTACATTCATGGTATGGCGGGGCCCTGTCCCGCCATAGTTGTTTATCTTCTTAGAGGTCTGTAGTCCTATTGTACAGTTGGGATGTAACTGCCGGGCTTTGTTTATATATATATGCCGAAAGGCGACATTTTCTCAGATAAAATTGTGTCTCATGTCACAACTGTTTCATGTCTTGTTTTTATATTCCGCTGATTACTCTGATGTATGACTACTTGGGTGCCCGGGTAAGGCACCAGTCACGGGCCCCGGAACGGGTCGTGACAATCATTAACTGGGAACACTCTGGATGGATCTCCGATACTCTTCCAAAACATAGCAACATGGAATACCGGACGTACTGCCTCCTAAGTCGGACGACAGTGCTAACTTATAGGCAACCTGGCCTATTTACAAACGATCTGAAAATGCCCAAAGTACCTCGGGCTAAGTTTCCTCTGATTTACAAATCTCGTCACACCCTTCCGGGGTGGTACCTTCAAGAAGACCCACCGTCAACCTGAACTCCAAGTGTCGACGCCGACTATCCGCATGACTGCTGTTGACTCTGAGCTGCCAATAACCTCTTCTGGATAAGCTCCACCTTATCCACATCCTGCTGGATCAAGTATGGACCAACTATCTGAACCTTGCCAACATCGAACCAATCGACCGACAACCTACACTTCCGCCCATACAAGGCTTCATAAGGCGACCTCCGAATACTGAAATGGTAGCTATAGTGATACTCACTCAACAAGAGGCACATAATCCTTACTGCTACCCCTGAAATCAAAAACATCGGCCCGAGGGTGAATGCAATACTGGGACTCACCTGAGTTCCTAACCCGCCTGGTAAAACCTCCCGAAAAAGAAATAGCCATAAACTGGGCTCCACTGCCTGCCATAAAATAAAAGTAGGAACCCCGTGCAGCCTTACAACCTTCCTGATATACAACATCACGCATAACCCTCCGCCGAGTAAACAGTCCTGACTGAAAGACAAGATGGGTTGATCTCATCGGCCCGACTACTGGTCGAATGCATCCACGAACTCGTACGATGGTTACCTAAACTTGGGCCTAACACCCTCGTGACCCTATCATCTAGCGGGACCACCTCAAACTGACCCCACCACATTCCGGGCTACGGGTTGACTCGCGATATGGCCTCAACCCGACCCACTTCGTACTAAACTCTCGTTCATCGATCCGGAACAATCTTACCAATTCACGTCATGAAAGCTACCACTTCCATCTCACACTACCCATGGAATTATCCCACAATATATATTACGCATACCAAGTACTTCGACAAAGACTAACCGTAAAATCATCCACTCAAGACGGCCTTGCATCCAAGGTCCCAACTGTTATAAATTCTAAGGCTCACCATTTTCTCGTCCCCAGACTTACCCTCTCAACTACCCATGTTTCCTAATCCACGCCTAACACAATGCTATCCGTACATAGCACTCCACATGTATCTACCATAACGACTTAGACCGGTCTCTTAAGGGCTGAAGATATCTCTGTAACTACTGCCTCACTTTCCCTTTGCCGCTCAAATCAAAACCTGCTCTGCTGGGCGCATAACTACAGAAGGTGATGAACCAGCCACCGATCCCGAAGGCTGAGTCTCAACATCCGTGCTACCTCTGGTCGGACAAGCTCTCACCAAATGGCCCTGCTGGCCGCAAGCATAACAGTCTCCCAAACTAGCACGACACCCTGAGGATCATCCTCAGCTCTCCATCCATAGAACTCTGGCGAACTGCAACTCAAGAAATCCCGAAGTCTCAGACTATTGGATCCATGGTGAACCACTGGTACTGCCGGAACCACCGGCTCCCGTCCGTCCTCATTTCCAGCCACCAGTGTCACGACCCGAATCTGGGCCCGTGACTGGTGCCTTACCCCGGGCACCCTAGTGATACAACATCAGAGTAATCAGCGGAACATAAAACACATACATGAGACAAATGGAGTACAAAGCGATGTCGAGGAAAACTTGCCTTCGGCATATATATATAAATAACAACTCCTACAAATGAACAGTTTAATCCTTTTTACAACCACCGCCCACAAGATACTACTGCACCTCTAAGAAATGATACGACAACAATGGCGGACGGGGCCCGCCATACCCCGAATGTAAATACCTACAACGACAGGACTATACCAAGATAAGCCTCGGAGAAACGGAGCTTTCCCAACGCCGAATCGTGACCCTAAGAGCGAGGATCAACGGCGGTGTACCTTTACTGCGGCATGAACGCAGCCCAAGGAGGTCAAGACAGTACCAAGTATGTGGCGAAAATAAATCGTAAATGAAATCATAGTAGTCTATATAAAGCAGGAGACATGTATGATAACCAAACTACAGTTCACAATAAATAAGCAGTCATGTCAAGTCAGGGACTCACGCCCTCAAAGTTATCACAATAAAACCGTACGGGGCAAGTACGAAGGCATAGCCGACTACTAAGACCCACGACCAAAAATACCACAAGCGTATCCGAGGTCTTTCTAGACCGCACCACGATCGAGGCGGCCACTCGCGCCAATATCAATGTGCGCGTCTATCCTCGAACTCTCGCACTCGCATAGGTCACCCATGGACCGCATGAGGTATTCCTCGAATCATGGTCCTGCATCGCCGAGGTATACCGCGTCGAAGCGGCTAACCCTCGGTATCCGCCTAGGCTCCGCAGCCGCATAGTCTCAAAAGACCGCATAGTCTCAACAGACCGCGCATAGGAATCCCGCGTCGGGCTAAACACCGGAATGATCAATCCCGGAGCTACCGCTCCGCATAGTCACAAGGATGCATAGCCGTATAGACCGCATCAAGGTGGCAAGCCCTCGGTATAATAAGTCGAGGGTATGTGATACAATAACGATAACCGGCTTAACGCTTGACAACGTAAGCACAACAAGAGTGACCCCTTACACAATAATCACAAGATACTAACACACGTAGCATCCTAACATGCTTACTTATCAAATCAACAAGAAAGTATTACAAGGCTATCACAAACCAATACAATCAAGTTATTCACACAAGGTACTTTCTACTAACAAGTTCGTACCTATCCCCAAAGTACTTCATACATTAAATCTTTAAAAGATACGTTACTTCACAAAACCACACAATACGTAGTATATGAAAATAGAGTGATTATCTTTTAGAGTAAATCAATTACTTCTCTTTGTAAAATCAAGTAGCCACATTCTTTTCCAATGTTCAAGTTTGCCTAATTTGAAAGGTTTAGTAGTTCATAGTCTTATTCATTTAAGAATATAATTCTCCTTTAAACAACTGAGAACATAAGCCTTATGTGTGAGTAGGATATTCTTGTTTATAACAATCTTATTACAATGACCATGATCTAGGAAATATCATTTTGTCTCATCTTAGCTTCTATGCAGATGGAAGTTTCTCTTGGTTTTAATAATACTTAATTATTAAAAACATTTCCTTTTAATTAACGCCGATGGTTTGTCGATACACATTCGATTTCCAAAATCAAGAAAACATTCTTAAGCCGTTATACCTAACTTTCCATAAAGCTAGTATAACTCTTAAGTTTTCTAAAACAATCAAGTACTACCTCTCTTTCAAAATGATTCAAAAATCTTTTGAAATACTTCAAGTTCTTTATTATCACATAACAAGCCGCTTATAGTTCAAATCGCTTACCTTTTAAAAACCACAAGTATTTTCTTACCAACATAAAGTCGTTATAACCAACTTCCCATAAAGCCGTTATAACACTTTATGTTTTAAACAATCAAATACATTTAGCACGTGTCGTCTACCGTACTACATAGTTCGCATATCATGCTAGAAGAGATAGGAAGAGGTTCACATACCTCGCGGCAGTATCGACTAATAGCAAAACGCTCAAGTACTTCCAACCGTCGGCTACTCCTGCCAAGTAGATCGCGCCACACGTAGTACTTCAACCTATAAGGCCACAGGCGCTTATTAACATTTAGATCCCCGTAGAACATTCTACGAGAAAATTCGGCAAGACTCCCCACAGGCGTAAATCTCCTCCTCTATCGGGGCCGGCTACCAAGCAAACCAGGGGGGGGTGATAAGTCTAAACCGGACGTGCACAATTCTACCTCGCAGAAAAGCTCCACAAGTCTCATCTATGCAAATCTGATTCTCAACTTCTTTCGAAAAGGTTTCTTATTATTGGGCTTAAGTCAAAAGACATTGCCGATAACTACGCTCGACTATATATAGTATACTTCAACTATATAGTCTAACAATCATGTAATTTCCAATTACAATAGGGGGACAACATATTTACCTCGATAAGCCCATAATTATCCGAGTTTAAATGTCGCTCCTGAGCAAGGTTTAGCTCCTACTCCGTGCGCTCCGACCCGCTCCAAACAACCCTTAGAAGTTCTAACCAACTTCTACTTAATACTCAAACTAACGATGGAGATGTTTCCTTAGGGTTTGGTTTTTGTGGAAGGAAGTATAATAGTATTTCGGGCTTTTCGTATAAGTATAACCTTAGAATACTACAAGGTATCTGGCTAAGGTAATTTGGGCATTATAACAATACTTTTGAGAGTATTTCTACCAAGAGGGGAGGGCTCTCGGCCAAGGGAGGAGGCTCTTGGCGAACTCTACACTAAGGGGAGGGAGGAGGATTTAACACTTAGAATTATTTGGAATGGATGAAGAAGTCATCCAAAGGGGGGTATTTATAGGTCTAGCAAAGGCCAACCAATGGCCAAGATCATGCCAAGTGCATAGCAAGTGTAGGGCCAAGATCTTGCCAAGTGCACCTTATCCATCTACCACAAAAATATCCTACCAACCCCTTGACCAAACAAGGCCAATTCGTCCACTTTGAACCGCCCACAACGTGCTCCAATGAGAGGGTGCCAAGTGGCGCCCTCTTGTTGGTCTAAAATATTTCGTCTCTCGGAAAAATCCGCAAAAATTAAAAATGACATAGCCGGAAATTCCCCTACGAAAGCTGTGAAAACGTTTCGTCGAAAAACGACTCTAACCGGGTGTTGTGCACAAATAAAATTTCGGCCAAGCCACTTTCTCAAGTTCAAATTTTCTACGTACGTACATACTCTGGAAATACGGGGTATAACATTCTCCCCTCCTTAGAAACATTCGTCCCGAATGTTCCTTCTAAGTCTCAAAACAAACGTGCACCAGTATAGTCTTCACTACTATACTTACGAGAATCAATCCTGCCACACCTGGCCACAGAAACAACTTGCGCAAAAATGCTTACATCCAAGTCCACGAGGAAACACCTCTAACATCACCAAAATGATACCACTTTTGTCACTTTGCCTGAGGCATTAACCTTCTCAGGCGACCCAACAAATGGTACCGGGCTGCATGCGATCATCGAAGCCGTGACATTCGAACTCTTACCATTTAAATCGCTTGTGATTCAAAACTCGGGGTTATCATCTTCAACTTGGTCATCATTAGCTGGGAATACTCTGGATGGATCTCCGATTTCCTTCTCGAACATAACACGAAAGACTGGACGCACTGCCTCCTAAGTCGGACGACAAATGCTAACATATAGGCAACCTGGCCTATTCTTCACATGAACTCAAAGGCCCAAAGTAACTCGGGCTAAGTTCCTCTCAGTATTCCAAAACTCGTCACACCAACCCGGTGGTACTTTCAAGAAGACCGTCGCCAACTCGAACTCTAAGCGTCGTCGCCGATTATCCGCACGATTTCTCTGAGCTGCCAGAACCTCTTCTAGACAAGCTTTACTCTATCCACAGTCTGCTGGAACAAGCCTGAACCAACTATCTGAATCCTGCCAACATCGAACCAATCGACCGGCGACTCACACATCAGCACCTAAAAGGATTCATAAGGCGACATCAGAACACTTAAATGGTAGATTAAACAATCCTTCAACATGAGACAACAATTCTCGCAACTATCCCCGAAATCAAACACCGCCCGGCGAATGTGATTCGAGACTTACTCGAGTTCCTAACCTTGCCTGGTAAAACCTCCAGAAAAGAAACAGCCGCAACCTGGGCTCCACTGTCTGACATAAGGTGAAGGTAGGCACCTCGTGCAGCCTTACAACCTTTCTGATATATCATCTCGCATAACCCTCTGCCGAGTAAACGGTCTTTGCTAGAAGACAAGACGGCTGACCTCGCCGGCCCGACTCGGTCGAAAGATCCACGCAATTAAATCGTTGGTTAACTAAACTCGGGCCTAACACCCTCGTGACCTACCATAAGGCGGGACCACCACAACCGACCCCACCACCAAACATGCCGCGGGTTGACCCGCAACGTGGCCTCAACCCGACCCGGCAACGCGCAAAACGCTAGCTCCCTGAAGGAAAACTCTCACTAATCACGTTACGAAAACCTAGCGGTCTTCTTAGCTCAACTACCCTCTTTCATTCCACACTACTCAGGGACTAATCCCACAAACATAACTCACGTGCACTATGCACTCCTATAAGGGTCAAACATAAACAATACATCTTTTACTCGAGATGGCCTTACCTCTAAGGTCTCTATGTATAAAACTCTAAGGCTCACACCTTCTCTATCCCCCAAAATCTTACTCGGTTAACCCACCATGATTTCTAATCACAACTAACACACTGCTATCAGAACATAGCACTTAAGGTATACTCACCTTATCACATAAACAAAACTCTAGAGGGTTAAAGATATATCTATATCTCTTCGCTCCCTTAGTCGTTCTAATCAAACTCGCCTGTAGGCGATAGCTAAGGAAGATGACAAACTACCCACCGATCTGAAGGCTAAGTCCTCCCGAGGACACTCTTTCGACATCGCACCGACGGTCATAGGTACAACAAGTACCAACTAAAAGACGACATTCCCTGAGATGACGCCTGCCACACTGTGAACACTGAGAAAAACTGAATCCAGATGGCTGGAACCTTCGTGTGACTGTGAACCGGAAGCTCTGGAGCTCTGACCAACTCCTGCATACCCCGAACGTCCTGAACCCTGTGGAGGACCTTTCTGCACTGGTGGATGTGCATAATCTAATCTGCTGGTGAGGTGACTCGACTCGAAAGTTACTAAAGGACCTTGCTACTCGCCTCTTACGTTGTCCTTGGTTAACCCGTCGATCTCTACGCTTTCTGCCGCGGCATAAGCCCGTACACAGGCCATGCTCAAGCCTAACTGAAGAACTTACTCTTGCACAACCTTCTCGTTGATAGTCATCAAGACTCGCGGTACATCGGTACACTCTCTGGTAGCCAAATCCATAGCTAGTAACAGGGTTGTCTTTTCGCAATCTATATTCTCTGTTTCCGGTCGTGGAACTGAAGGTCCAAACATCGTGGCCGCAGTAGGAACTGCCGCCGCCGTGCTAAACTCTGCTGGGGCTAGTGACGTCGCAAAACTCCCCGAATGAAGCACCACCCCAGGTGATGATTGGGCCTGTGCCCACGTAACCCTCTGCACTCTACTCGCCTCGCCGCTTTGCCTCTGGCCGGGTTGCCTACGCGAGGCATAACGGTAAGGAAAGAAATACGTTAGAGGTCCAACTTACAACACACTCTAAGGCACGATCTCAGTGAGAAGAATAGAAACCAATCCTAAATATCCTATAGCCTCACGATTATCGGTGTGTTGTGCACCACACCAATAATCAAGACTCTACTGGATACGGTCTGTAGACACTTTCCGAGGATTAACTGCTCTGATACCACTTTTGTCACGACCCGAACCCGGGCCCGTGACTGGTGCCTTACCCCGGGCACCCTAGTGATACAACATCAGAGTAATCAGCGGAACATAAAACACATACATGAGACAAATGGAGTACAAAACAGTAATCTGAGGAAAACTTGCCTTTCGGCATATATATATAAATAACAACTCCTACAAATGAACAGTTTAATCCTTTTTACAACCCTGCCCACAACAGTACTACAGACCTCTAAGAAATGATACGACAACAATGGCGGGACAGGGCCCCGCCATACCCCTGAATGTAAATACCTACAACGACAGGGGACTATACCAAGATAAGCCTCCGGAGAAACGGAGCTTTCCCAAACGCTTACCTGTGACCCTAAGAGCGAGGATCAACGACTGGTGTACCTTTACTGCGGCATGAACGGCCCCGAAGGAGGTCGATAACAGTACCAAGTATGTGGCGAAAATAAATCGTAAATGAAATCATAGTAGTCTATATAAAGCAGGAGACATGTATGATAACCAAACTACAGTTCACAATAAATACGCAGTCATGACAAGTCAGGGACTCACGCCCTCAAAGTTATCACAATAAAACCGCACGGGGCAAGTGCGAAGGCATAGCCGACTACTAAGACCCACAGTACCAAAATACCACAAACTGTATCCCGAGGTCTTTCTAGACCGCACATGATCGGGCGGCCACTCGCCGCAATATCAATGTCGGCGTCTATCCTCGAACTCTCGCACTCGCATAGGTCACCCACACCCGCATGAGGTATTCCTCGAATCATGGTCCTGCATCACCGAGGTATACCGCGTCGAAGCGGCTAACCTCGGTATCCGCCTAGGCTCCCGCACCGCATAGTCTCAAAAGACCGCATAGTCTCAACAGACGCATAGAATCCCCGCATCAGGCTAAACACCCGGAATTATCAATCCTTGAGCTACCGCACTCCGAATAGTCACAAGGATTGCATAGGCCGTATAGACACGCATCAAGTGTGTCAAGCCCTCGGAATAATAAGTCAAGCGGGTATGTGATACAATAAGATCTCCGCTTAACGTTTGACAACGTAAGCACAACAAGAGTGACCCCCTTACACAATAATCACAAGATACTAACACACGTAGCATCCTAACATGCTTACTTATCAAATCAACAAGAAAGTATTACAAGGCTATCACAAACCAATACAATCAAGTTATTCACACAAGGTACTTTCTACTAACAAGTTCGGGTACCTATCCCCAAAGTACTTCATACATTAAATCTTTAAAAGATACGTTACTTCACAAAAACCACACAATACCTGTAGTATATGAAAATAGAGTGATTATCTTTTTAGAGTAAATCAATTACTTCTCTTTGTAAAATCAAGTAGCCACATTCTTTTCCAATGTTCAAGTTTGCCTAATTTGAAAGGTTTCGTAGTTCATAGTCTTATTCATTTAAGAATATAATTCTCCTTTAAACAATCTGAGAACATAAGCCTTATGTGTGAGTAGGATATTCTTGTTTATAACAATCTTATTACAGCAGCCATGATCTAGGAAATATCATTTTGTCTCATCTTAGCTTCTATGCAGATGGAAGTTTCTACTGGTTTTAATAATACTTAATTATTAAAAACATTTCCTTTTATTAACGCTGCAGTGGTTTGTCGATACACATTCTGATTTCCAAAATCAGTAAAACATTCTTAAGCCGTTATACCTAACTTTCCATAAAGCTAGTATAACTCTTAAGTTTTCTAAAAACAATCAAGTACTACCTCCTCTTTCAAAATGATTCAAAATCTTTTGAAATACTTCAAGTTCTTTATTATCACATAACAAGCCGCTTATAGTTCAAATCGATTACCTTTTAAAACCACAAGTATTTTCTTACCAACATAAAGTCGTTATAACCAACTTCCCATAAAGCCGTTATAACACTTTATGTTTTAAACCAATCAAATACATTTAGCACGTGACGCTCTACCGCACTACATAGTTCGCATATATCATGCTAGAAGAGATAGGAAGAGGTTCACATACCTCGCGACGAGTATCGACTAATAGCAAAACGCTCCAAGTACTTCCAACCGTCGGCTACTCCTTAAGCCAAGTAGATCGCGCCACACGTAGTACTTCAACCTATAAGGCCTGCGCGCTTATTAACATTTAGATCCGCCGTAGAACATTCTACGTAAAATTCGGCAAGACCTCCCAATGCAGCGTAAATCTCCTCTCTATCGGTGGCTACCAAGCCAACCAGGGGGGGGTTATAAGTCTAAACTGGACGTGCACAATTCTACCTCGCAGAAAAGCTACACAAGTCTCATGTCTGATCTATGCAAATCTGATTCGATTACTCTTCTTTCGAAAAGGTTTCTTATTATTCAGGCTTAAGTCAAAAGACATTGCCGATAACTACGTTCAGTACTATATATAGTATACTTCAACTATATAGTCTAACAATCATGTAATTTCCAATTACAATAGGGGGACAAGATATTTACCTCGATAAGCCCATAATTATCCGAGTTTAAATGTCGCTCTGAGCAAGGTTTAGCTCTACTCAGTGCGCTCAGGCCGCTCCAAACAACCCTTAGAAGTTCTAACCAACTTCTACTTAATACTCCAACTAACTATGGAGATTTTTCCTTAGGGTTTCGGTTTTTGTGACTGAAGGGAAGTATAATAGTATTTCTGGGCTTTTCGTATAAGTATAACCTTAGAATACTACAAGGTATACGGCTAAGGTAATTTGGGCATTATAACAATACTTTTGAGAGTATTTCTACCAAGAGGGGGGGGGAGGGCTCTCGGCCAAGGGGGAGGGGGGAGGCTCTTGGCCGAACTCTACACTAAGGGGAGGGAGGAGGATTTAACACTTAGAATTATTTGGAATGGATGAAGAAGTCATCCAAAGGGGGGTATTTATAGGTCTAGCAAAGGCCAACCAATGGCCAAGATCATGCCAAGTGCATAGCAAGTGTAGGGCCAAGATCTTGCCAAGTGCACCTTATCCATCTACCACAAAAATATCCTACCAACCCTTGACCAAACAAGGCCAATTCGTCCACTTTGAACCGCCCACAACGTGCTCCAATGAGAGGGTGCCAAGTGGCGCCCTCTTGTTGGTCTAAAATATTTCGTCTCTCGGAAAAATCCGCAAAAATTAAAAATGACATAGCCGGAAATTCCCCTACGAAAGCTGTGAAAACGTTTCGTCGAAAAACGACTCTAACCGGGTGTTGTGCACAAATAAAATTTCGGCCAAGCCACTTTCTCAAGTTCAAATTTTCTACGTACATCCTTACGTACATACTCTGGAAATACGGGGTATAACAACCAGACTAGCTAGTAATTGGGCCATCTCCTTGTAACTCATATCCTTTATTCCTGACTGTGGGACTAGAGGCTCAGGTATCGTGGTCTCAGTAGCTCATCGCTCGCTCTAAACCCTCACGGGGCTAGCGGCGCAGAACTCCCGAATAAATCGTCTCCGATAATGACCGGGCGTGCCTCGTAACCCTCGTGCTCTACTCGCGGCCTCGCTGCATTGCCGCCGCTCGGTTGCCTTGCGTAGAGGCAATACGGGTGAAAAGAATACGTCAGAGGGAGTCCAACTTATAACACAGCTCTAAGGCACGATCTCAAAGTGAGAAGAATAGAAACCAATCCTAAATATCCTGCAGCCTCCTGATTATAGGTGTGGTGCACAACACACCGATAATCAAGACTCTACTAGATACGGTCTGTAGATACTTTCCGAGGATTAATCGCTCGATACCACTTTTGTCACGACCCGATCCGGGCGTGGTCGTGCCTTACCTGCACCCTAGTGATACAACATCAGAGAAAAACCAGCGAAAATAAAACATACAGATATGAAACAAGAGATATGATAATACAATAGGCCAACCAACACGGTTGCCTTCTTGAATATATACAGAAATTGAACAGTTACATCCTTTACAACTCTGCCCACAACAGTACTACAGACCTCTAAGAATGTAACAACAACTATGACGGGACAGGGCCCCGCCATACCCCTGAATGTACAAGAACCTACAACTCAGGGAAACATACCAAAAGATAATCCTCCGGAGAAACGGAGCTTCCCAATCTGTTGTGATCCTATGAGCGAGGATCAACAACGATGTACCTCTACTGCGGCATGAACCCGGCCGAAGGAGGTCGATAACAGTACCAAGTATGTGGCTGGAAAATCGTAAATGAAATCATACGGTTTATATAAAGCAGGAGACATGTATGATAATCAAACTACGATTTACAACATAAAAGTAGTCATGTCAAGCGGGGACTCACTCTCAAAGTCATCCTCATGCGTGGAACTCGTTCCTCACCGCCGTGATCTAGGTATAAATCGTATGATACGTATAACATGTCTCGGCCCATCCCATGGGACTCGAGGTGGAATCGTGTGGAATACATGTCTCGGCCCATCTCATGGGACTCGATGAAGAATCGTATGGAATACATGTCTCGGCCCATGTCATGGGACTCGATAAGAATCGTATGGAATACATGTCTCGGCACATCTCATGGGACTCGATAAGAATCGTATGGAATACATGTCTCGGCCCATCTCATGGGACTCGATAAGAATCGTATGGAATACATGTCTCGGCCCATCTCATGGGACTCGATAAGAATCGTATGGAATACATGTCTTGGCCCATCTCATAGGACTCGATAAGAATCGTATGGAATACATTCCCAGTCCATCCCATGGACTCGGTATAGAATCGGGTGAAATACATTCCCGGTCCATCCCATGGACTCGGTATAGAATCGGGTGAAATACATTCCCGGTCCATCCCATGGACTCGGTATCGTGTGGAATACATTCCCGGTCCATCCCATGGACTCGGTATCAAATCGGCCATAACATTTAAACTCTCTTTTAAGACAGATTAAGATAATACCATACTTTCCTTTTTTTAAATCAAGTAGCAACATTCTTTTCAAAAAGTTCAAGTTTGCCTAATTTCAAATACTCAAGTCTCTCATTTTCGAAAGGTTTCGTAGTTCATAGTCTTAATCACTTAATAACATAATTCTCTTTTAAAACAATTTGAGTAACATATGCCTTATGTGTGAGTAGGTTATTCTTGTTTATAACAATCTTATTAAAGCAGCCATGATCTAGGAAATGTAATACAATTTTGTCTTATCTTAGCTTCTATGCAGATGGAGGTTTCTACTGGTTTTAATATAATTAATTATTTGTCAATACATTTTCCTTTATTAACGCTGCAGTGGTTCGTTCGATACTTATTCTCATTTCCGAAATCAGTAAAACATTATTCTTTAAAAACCAAGTACTCATTACTCACGAATGAGGTTTCACACTTTTTAACAAAATTCATATCAATTCAATTAAGTCAAGTCTCTTATCTTTTAAGATCAAGTCTCTTAACTTCTAAAATCAATAAACCATTCTTTTACCTACATAAAGTCGTTATAACTAACTTCCCATAAAGCTATTATAACACTTTATGTTTTAAACCAACCAAAACTCATTTAGCACATGTACGCGTCACCGTCTTACATAGTTTACAAAACATCATGCTAGAAAGGATAGGAAGAGGTTCACATACCTCGCGACGATTATCGACAATTAGAAAATCGCTCCAAAGTACTGTAACCCTGCTAGCCTTTTCCACCCTTCAAGTAGAATACGCTACTCGTAGTACTTCAACCTATACAGGCCACAAAATGTCTATCAACCTCTAGATCTCTTCGTAGAATAATTCTAGATACAAGATTCCTTATTCTACGGAAAATTCGGCAGCACCTCCCCGCATGACCATATAAATCTCCTCTCTAACGAGGCACGCTGCAAACCAACAATCCCGGGGGTTACACGCCTAACCTGACGTGTACAATTCTACTCCAATAATACTACAAGTCTCAGAATACATCTATGTAAATACTGATTCAATTCTTTATAAACATCCTTCCAATATATCTTATACTCAATTCTAAATTACTACAATATGTAATATCCAATTACAATAGAGGGACATAGATCATTACCTCGATAAGCCCAAAATTATCCAAGATTATAAGTCGATCATGAGCAACGCTTAGCTCCAATTCATTATGCTCCAACCCGCTCCGAGCAACCCTTAGAAGTTTCTAAACAACTTCTCTTCAAGATCCAACTCCAAAAAGTGAAGAACACTTAGGCTAAAACTATGGCAAGTTTCGGCCAAGGTAAGGTTTCTAGGCTAGGGGTGTGAAATATTTCCAACTCTTGGTACACAATCTTCCTAACACTCTAAGGAAGAACACTTAAAACTTTAAGAATATTTGGACAACTTTAGCTCACAATTTCAGCCCATGGCCGAGAGCTCACAAGGAAAGGGGAGGGAATTTTTCAATACTTGGAAATTCTCTAAGTGTGGATGAAGAAGTCTTGCATTAAGGGGGGTATTTATAGAGAAATCAATGGCCAAGATCTAGGCAAGTGTATGGTGAAGATTGTGTCCAAGTGTGTGGGTAATTTTCCTACCAAATGTCCACCACAAAAATGGGACAAGTGGCTTGCCACTTGTCCCCCAAAAAAACGTCCAAGTGTCCATGTGGTCCCCCTAATTTTTCGGCCAATGAGCCACATGGGGGTGCCATGTGTCTCCCCCCCCCCCTACTCGTCCAAAATATTTCATCTTCTGAAAAATATCCGCAATGCCAAAAATCCGAAAATAAAGTGGGCCCCACAAAACCGTAAATTCTCCCGTGGGCCCCACGTGACCAATTTCGGAAATAAAATTCCATAATTCTCAAATATTCCAAAAAGTCCGAATACCAAATGTGGGAATCCAATTCCCCTTAATGAACATTTTTCCTTCTCAAAATTCGGAAACTTTTCCGTCGAAAAATCACATCTTTCTTCCTTTCCAATTTTAATGTCGTATTCTCATACGTACGTCCTCATATACATACTCTGGAACTACGGGGTGTAACATTCTTCCCCCCTTAGAAACATTCATCCCGAATGTTCCTTCAAGTCTCCAAAACATACCTGTGCCGGTATAGTCTTCACTACTATACTTACCAAACCAATCCTTCCACCAATGGCCATAGTATAACATACACGCAAAACTCAATCCAAGCCAACGAGGAATCACCTCTAATCGTGTATAACAACACAAAAACTTCCACCCATGGTCCAAAGGATACTTTTCTTCTCATCTTCACTTATAAAAAGGACACTTCCATCTTCTTAACGCATCTTAGCCTCTTTTCTTACTCGTCGTACCTTCCTCGTACACTCGAACTCTTCCTAATATACGTACCATTTTTCTGTCATTGCTTCAGCTTCCAAAATCTCGGGGTTACTATCTCCAACTTGGTCATCATTAACTGGGAACACTGTGGATGGATCTCTGATACTCTTCCAAAACATAGCAACATGGAATACCGGACGTACTGCCTCCTAAGTCGGACGACAGTGCTAACTTATAGGCAACCTGGCCTATTTACAAACGATCTGAAAATGCCCAAAGTACCTCGGGCTAAGTTTCCCCTGCTTTACAAATCTCGTCACACCGCCGGTGGTACCTTGAAGACCCACGTCAACTGAACTCCAAGTGTCGGCCGACTATCCGCACGCATCGTTGTTGACTCGAGTGCGATAACCTCTTCTGGATAAGCTCCACCTTATCCACATCCTGCTGGATCAAGTATGGACCAACTATCTGAACCTTGCCAACATCGAACCAATCGACCGGCAACCTACACTTCCGCCCATACAAGGCTTCATAAGGCGACCTCCGAATACTGAAATGGTAGTTATAGTGATACTCACTCAACAAGAGGCACATAATCCTTGCTGCTACCCCTGAAATCAAAAACACCGGGCCGGTGAATGCACATCTGGGACTCACTGAGTTCCTAACGCTCAGTAAAACCTCGAAAAAGAAATAGTCATAAACTGGGCTCCACTGCCTGCCATAAAATAAAAGTAGGAACCCCGTGCAGCCTTACAACCTTCCTGATATACAACATCACGCATAACCTCCCGAGTAAATGCCCCGATCGAAAGACAAGATGGGCTGATCTCATTGGCCCGGCTACTGGTCGAATGCATCCACGAACTCGTACGATGGTTACCTAAACTTGGGCCTAACACCCTCGTGACCCTATCATCTAGCGGGACCACCTCAAACTGACCCCACCACATTCCGGGCTACGGGTTGACTCGCGATATGGCCTCAACCCGACCCACTTCGTACTAAACTCTCGTTCCCCGATCCGGAACAATCTTACCAATTCACGTCATGAAAGCTACCACTTCCATATCACACTACCCATGGAATTATCCCACAATATATATTACGCATACCAAGTACTTCGACAAAGACTAACCGTAAAATCATCCACTCAAGACGGCCTTGCATCCAAGGTCCCAACTGTTATAAATTCTAAGGCTCACCATTTTCTCGTCCCCAGACTTACCCTCTCAACTACCCATGTTTCCTAATCCATGCCTAACACAATGTTATCCGTACATAGCACTCCACATGTATCTACCATAACGACTTAGACCAGTCTCTTAAGGGCTGAAGATATCTCTGTAACTACTGCCTCACTTTCCCTTTGCTGCTCAAATCAAAACCTGCTCTGCTGGGCGCATAACTACAGAAGGTGATGAACCAGCCACCGATCCCGAAGGCTGAGTCTCAACATCCGTGCTACCTCTGGTCGGACAAGCTCTCACCAAATGACCCTGCTGGCCGCAAGCATAACAATCTCCCAAACTAGCACGACACCCTGAGGATCATCCTCAGCTCTCCATCCATAGAACTCTGGCGAACTGCAACTCAAGAAATCCCGAAGTCTCAGACTATTGGATCCAGGGTGAACCATCGGTGCTGCCGAACCACCGGCTCCCGTCCGTCCTCATTTCCAGCCACCAGACTAGCTAGTAACTGGGCCATCTCCTTGTCACTCATATCCTTTGTTCCTGGCCGTGGGACTAGAGGCTCAGGTATCGTGGTCTCAGTAGCTACTGCTACTGCTCTAAACCCTCCTGGGGCTAGCGGCGTCGCAGAACTCCCCGAATGAATCGCTGTCTCCAGATAATGGCCGGGCGTGCCACGTAACCCTTTGTGCTCTACTCGCAGCTCCTCGCCGCCTTGCCTTCGGGCTCTGGTTGCCTGCGTAGAGGCAATACGGGTGAAAAGAATACGTCGGAGGAGTCCAACTTATAACACAACTCTAAGGCACGATCTCGAGTGAGAAGAATAGAAACCAATCCTAAATATCATGCGACCTCACGATTATAGGTGTGGTGCACACACCGATAATCAAGACTCTACTAGATACGGTGCAGTAGACATTTTCAGGATTAATCGCTCGATATCACCTTTGTCACGACCGATCCGGGCGTGGATCGTGCCTTACCGGGCACCCTAGTGATACAACATCAGAGAAAAACCAGCGGAAATAAAACATACAGATATGAAACAAGAGATATGATAATAAAACAGGCCAACCAAAACGGTTGCCTTCTTGCATATATACAGAAATTGAATAGTTACATCCTTTACAACTCTGCCCACAACAGTACTACAGACCTCTAAGAATGTAACAACAACTATGACGGGACAGGGCCCATGACCCCGAATGTACAAGAACCTACAACTCAGTGGAAACATACCAAAAGATAAGCCTCGAGAAACGGAGCTTCCTAATCTGTTGGTGTGATCCTATGAGCGAGGATCAACAACCGATGTACCTCTACTGCGGCATGAACGGCCCCAAGGAGGTCGATAACAGTACCAAGTATGTGGCGGAAAATCGTAAATGAATTCATAACAGTTTATATAAAACAGGAGACATGTATGATAATCAAACTACAGTTTACAAGATAAAAGTAGTCATGTCAAGGCAGGGACTCACTCCCTCAAAGTCATCCTCGTACGTGGAACTCGTTCACCGCTGCAGCGATCTAGGTATAAATCGTATGATACGTATAACATGTCTCGGCCAATCCCATGGGACTCGAGGTGGAATCGTGTGGAATACATGTCTCGGCCCATCTCATGGGACTCGATGAAGAATCGTATGGAATACATGTCTCGGCCCATCTCATGGGACTCGATAAGAATCTTATGGAATACATGTCTCGGCACATCTTATGGGACTCGATAAGAATCGTATGGAATACATGTCTCGGCCCATCTCATGGGACTCGATAAGAATCGTATGGAATACATGTCTCGGCCTATCTCATGGGACTCGATAAGAATCGTATGGAATACATGTCTCGGCCCATCTCATGGGACTCGATAAGAATCGTATGGAATACATTCCCGGTCCATCCCATGGACTCGGTATAGAATCGGGTGAAATACATTCCCGGTCCATCCCATGGACTCGGTATAGAATCGGGTGAAATACATTCCCGGTCCATCACATGGACTCGGTATCGTGTGGAATACATTCCCGGTCCATCCCATGGACTCGGTATCAAATCGGCCATAACATTTAAACTCTCTTTTAAGACAGATTAAGATAATACCATACTTTCCTTTTTTTTAAATCAAGTAGCAACATTCTTTTCAAAAAGTTCAAGTTTGCCTAATTTCAAATACTCAAGTCTCTCATTTTCGAAAGGTTTCGTAGTTCATAGTCTTAATCACTTAATAACATAATTCTCTTTTAAAACAATTTGAGTAAAATATGCCTTATGTGTGAGTAGGTTATTCTTGTTTATAACAATCTTATTAAAGCAGCCATGATCTAGGAAATGTAATACAATTTTGTCTTATCTTAGCTTCTATGCAGATGGAGGTTTCTACTGGTTTTAATATAATTAATTATTTGTCAATACATTTTCCTTTATTAACGCAGCTTGGTGGTTCGTTCGATACTTATTCTCATTTCCAAATCAAGAAACATTATTCTTAAAAAAAACCAAGTACTCATTACTCACGAATGAGGTTTCACACTTTTTAACAAAATTCGTGTCAATTCAATTAAGTCAAGTCTCTTATCTTTTAAGATCAAGTCTCTTAACTTCTAAAATCAATAAACCATTCTTTTACCTACAAAAAGTCGTTATAACTAACTTCCCATAAAGCTATTATAACACTTTATGTTTTAAACCAACCAAAACTCATTTAGCACATGTACGTCTACCGTACTACATAGTTTACAAAACATCATGCTAGAAAGGATAGGAAGAGGTTCACATACCTCGCGACGATTATCGACAATTAGCAAATCGCTCCAAAGTATCAGAACTCGCTAGCCTTTTCCACCCTTCAAGTAGAATACGCTACTCGTAGTACTTCAACCTATACAGGCCACAAAATGTCTATCAACCTCTAGATCTCTTCGTAGAATAATTCTAGATACAAGATTCCTTTTTCTACGGAAAATTCGGCAGCACCTCCCCGCATGACGGATAAATCTCTCGCCTAACGAGGCCTGCTGCAAACCAACAATCCCGGGGTTACACGTCTAACGGACGTGTACAATTCTACTCCACAATAATACTACAAGTCTCATGTAAATACAAATTCTATGTAAATACTGATTCAATTCTTTTTAAACATCCTTCCATTATATCTTATAGTCAATTCTAAATTACTACAATATGTAATATCCAATTACAATAGAGGGACATAGATCATTACCTCGATAAGCCCAAAATTATCCAAGATTATAAGTCGATCCTGAGCAACGCTTAGCTCGAATTCCTTATGCTCCAACCCGCTCCGAGCAACCCATAGAAGTTTCTAAACAACTTCTCTTCAAGATCCAACTCCAAAAAGTGAAGAACACTTAGGCTAAAACTATGGCAAGTTTCAGCCAATGTAAGGTTTCTAGGCTAGGGGTGTGAAATATTTCCAACTCTTGGTACACAATCTTCCTAACACTCTAAGGAAGAACACTTAAAACTTTAAGAATTTTTGGACAACTTTAGCTCACAATTTCAGCCCATGGCCGAGAGCTCACAAGGAAAGGGGAGGGAATTTTTCAAGACTTGGAAACTCTCTAAGTGTGGATGAAGAAGTCTTGCATTAAGGGGGTATTTATAGAGAAATCAATGGCCAAGATCTAGGCAAGTGTATGGTGAAGATTGGGTCCAAGTGTGTGGGTAATTTTCCTACCAAATGTCCACCACAAAAATGGGACAAGTGGCTTGCCACTTGTCCCCCAAAAAAAACGTCCAAGTGTCCATGTGGTCCCCCTAATTTTTCGGCCAATGAGCCACATTGGGGTGCCATGTGTCGCCCCCCCTACTCGTCCAAAATATTTCATCTTCTGAAAAATATCCGCAATGCCAAAAATCCGAAAATAAAGTGGGCCCCACAAAACCGTAAATTCTCCCGTGGGCCCCACGTGACCAATTTCGGAAATAAAATTCCATAATTCTCAAATATTCCAAAAAGTCTGAATACCAAATCTGGGAATCCAATTCCCATTAATGAACATTTTTCCTTCTCAAAATTCGGAAACTTTTCCGTCGAAAAATCACATCTTTCTTCCTTTCCAATTTTAATGTCGTATTCTCGTACGTACGTCCTCATATAAATACTCTGGAACTACGGGGTGTAACACTCAGGGAACTGTACCAAAATACAAGGTCTCCGAAATAATGGAGCTTTCCAACCAGCTGAACAGTGATCCTAAGAATGAGGATCAGCAAGCTATGTACCTCAACCTGCGGCATGAACGCAACCCCCCGAAGGAGGTCAGTACAAAATATGTACCAAGTATGTGAAACTGAAAATACTGTAATGAAATCATAACATTCTATAATAAAGCTGGAGACATGTATGATAACCAAAATAACAATACTCTGTGCCTTGCCGAAGTGAAAGTAATGAAAGTCAGTTTTACCATGTACAGACTATTTCAACACATGAACAATAGTCACACCAGGGCTATGGAAACAAGCCCTCAAATATCATCACACAATCCAGTAAGGGTCTCAAGCCCACAAATATCAAAGCGTGCCCGTGGAATCCCCCATCACTACCGACAGTTATAAGTGTAAAATATAACCATGTGACGCGCCCGTGGCATCCTACCTCACTGTCGGCGTACACACATACAATACATATATATATATATCCTCGCCGTGGAATCCCATCACTGGCGGTAGTATGTGTAAAATATAACCATGTGACGCCCATGGCATCCTACCTCATTGTCGTACAGCGTATACGCATATATATATATATATATATATATATCATGCGATGGAATCCCTCATCTCGGGTACATGACTTCATGGAGAGCTAATTCATGGGGTAATAATCGTATATAACATGCCCGTGGAATCCCTCATCTCGGGTACATGTCTTCATGGGGAGCTAGTCCATGGAGTAATAATCGTATATAACATGCCCGTGGAATCCCTCATCTCGGGTACATGTCTTCATGGGGAGCTAGTCCATGGAGTAATAATCGTATATAACATGTTCGCATGCCCCGGAATCCCTCATCGTATAAGCATGGCCATGGGGTAATAAAATAAATCAGGGAATCTAACCCGCCTCCTGGTCGCATGCCCCGGAATCCCTCATCGTATAAGCATGTCCAAGGAGTAATAAAAACAATCCGGGAATCTAACCCGCATCCTGGTCGCATGCCCCGGAATCTCACATCGTATAAGCATGTCCAAGGATCAATCACAATGGAAGCATACCCATGGAAGCCTCCGTCACTGTCGGTACATCCAAGTAAATTCACAACAAGACAGTCGGCCCTCCAACTGAGAGTCACGGCAGCGTAAACGTATAATACTTGCACTCAAAGGCTATCACAAACAAGCATAGGCAAGTTCATAAAATGTTTAGACTTTCATTATCATACAAAAATGAATCTCATTTTATAACTCAAGGCACTTTCGTATTACATAAAAATCCGGGAATTTAACCCAAAGTACTACGTACTTCCATTCTTTTCAAATGACTCATTTTCATATAAAACCCCAAGATACTAACACCCGTAGTATCAAGGCATGTCTATTTTTCAAACAAGTCACTACATTTTTAGAAATACATTTCTAGGCTTCTAAATCAAGTGACCCTTAATTTAAAACTTTAAGCAATTGATACCTTTAAATCAAATTGTCTTTCTTTATTTCAAGTTATTTCTTTGCTTACATTACTTAGAGAAAACCATTCTTTTAACCTTCCATAAAGTTGTTATAACCAACTTTCCATAAAGCCGTTATACTAACTTTATGCTTTAGAAACTAGGACATCTTTAACCTTTCATAAAGCCGTCATAACTAACTTCCCATAAAGCCAGTAACACCCCATTTCAACCGGAGTCGGAAACGGGATTACTGCGCATGGTTGGATTCCTGAATTTGTTTTTAAGGAGTCGCCACCTAATTATTATAGTGAATTAGGACACTAAAAATGTAGCATAAAATACTACGAATGATCTCCATTTAAAGGTCTGCGAAAGCTATGTGAGATTATAGGTAAGGGTTCTTTATTATCCTAAAGGGAAGGGGTTAGGCACCCTCTAAGATTCGCTAACTTGCGGTTATCCGTTCAAACTTAAGCTTAATATTATTGTGCTAAATATATCATGCAATTCTAAGGGTATTCTAATTATTAAACTAATCAAAAAGATATTTAAACTAGGCATGCAAATATTTAAAATAGATATATATTTAACAAGATAGTAATGAAAGTAAATAATCATAAAAAAAGATGAAATGAATAGAATTTAGCGATATTTCGCTTTTATTTTATTTTATGCGAATGCTTTAAATTTGGGGTGCGCCTCCGGATACCTGCAAAAGACACTTAGTAGAAGAATTAGTAAATAATAAATAAATTACCAAACAAACACAATGTATGTATATATATATATATATATATATAGATACATATGTAGAAGATATTGTAAAAGATATATTTTTATATAGTGTGGGCTCAACTAGTATTATGCCAAGGATACTAAGACATGAGAAGCCAATATCGCTTCGGCTGCGGTCGACTCACCTCCCGGTGAATGATACTATGCATTCTCGTCTAATCTTTTCACTTTCCTCCTCGCCCACATATTCCGTCTCGCTTACCACGGGGCCTCCAGATCGACGGATAAATCCTTCGTAGGCCAGTGTAGTATCAAGTTCAAAATCAGTAAAATACCAAGTGTAGCATTATATTAAAAAAATAAGTAAAATACCAAATGTAGCATTATATTTAAAAATAAGTAAAATACCAAGTGTAGTAACTTGTTCAAAAATCAGTAAAATACCAAGTGTAGTAACTTGTTTCAAAAATCAGTAAATAAATTGACCCAAATCGCCTAAAATTAAGATGTAACCTAATGAACAATGGCGAATAAAGAGTAGTCATTAACAAGATAGCTTCCCAAACAGAGCGAAGGTTCAAACTAATCCCATAGATCAGACAACACAACAAATTAAACAAACCTCAAAGCAAAAGAAACAATAGTCAGTGATACAACAAACACAAGTAATGCAACAAGTTCGCCGAAAATGTCGACTAAAGTCAACAATAATACCCAAATAAACAATAGAGAAAAGCAGTATAAAACGGACAACCATGAGCGAAACAGTGGTCAGTTCGCCGGAACAGTAGCAGTGCCCGAAAAATCGACGGAAAACCAGCAGTTCGCCGGAGTTCAAACTCCGGCCATTATACCAAAATGAGGTCGAATCAGCCCAACAAACAAACGCAAGCCGACAAACTCCACAATATCACCGAACCGGTTCGCCGGAGTTTTTAAACTCCGGCCAAATTACTAAAATAAATAAAAATCAGTCCCAACACAATATGCAACAGATCTCAATACCATAGTTCGTCGGAATAAGAATGGCGAGACAATGAAGATCGCCGGAGTTTCAAAGACTCCGGCGAGATACGAAAAATGCAAAAATCAAACCATACCGAAACCCACAAGATAAAAACCAACAATAATACCAAAAGGGAGGACGGTGGTGGCGTCGCTTCCACGGCGAGGTTGCCGGAGCGACACCACTGTAACAGTAGTAGGGGGATGCGTGGACAATGATGGTGATGGGTCAGTGTTCGAACGAGAGTGTGTGCTCAGTGGTGAGGATGGTTCAACGACGGGGTTGGTGTTCTTTGCCGAACTCCGGCCGTGAGTTCACCGAGTCGCCGACGAGACGCGGCGAGGGGAGGGATGGTGGTGCGACGGAGCGGTGGAGAGGACATGTATGGTCGCAGTGTTTCAGGGTTCACGGAGCTTGGAGCTCCGGCGGCAAGCGGCGACGGAAGGCGAGAGGCGAGAGGAGAGAGGCTTTTCTTTTACGAAATCGAAAAATGGTGATGCCTCTTATTTTTTTAAGTTGCTAAACGTTGTGGACTGGCCCCCCTCTTTAATAAAGGGGGGTAAGGATTAATAAATAGGGGGTAGATTAGGGTTTGATATTTTAGGGGGGAAATGAAAAGTGGGGTTTGAAATTTAAAAATGGGGGGGAAATAAAAGGGGTGTTTGGATGAAATAAAAATGGTGTTGGATTGGAATGATTCGGATTGGGTTATGTACTGGACTGGTTTGACAAAATGTAAAGCGGGTTAATTATTTAAAAGAAAAATTAATTAACAAGATGCAAAATTATAAAAAATGTAAATGCCGATGCAATAATAATAAAATACAATATTTAGACAAATGTTTAATGTCTAATTAAAATTAAAGCAGGATGTCAATTAATTATTTAAAGAGATGCAAAATATTATTATAATAGAAACATAATATTAACAAAACATAATGCTTAAATTAAAATAAAAAAGATGCAATGTCATTTTGTGAATAAATAAACATAGAATATTATGTAAAAATATGAAAAATAACGATTAAAATGTGGTGTGCTAAAATACTTAAAATTGCACGAAATATACAAAAAATGGGTCAAAATTGACTGTCAACAAAGTCGTTATAACTCTTTATGTCTTAGACAAATTCATTTTTTTTATAACCAAGAGACTTATACTTTCAAATCAAGTTACATAGCTTTCAAAATACTTCAAGTCTCTTAACTTTAAGAAATCAAGTTTCTTAACTTAAAATATCAAGTCTCTTTAACATTAAAAATAAAGTCTCTTAACTTTAAAAATAAAGTCTCTTAACCTTTTAAGAATTCAAGGTTCATGGTCTTAAAACTTCATAACGTAAACTCTTTAAATTAAGTAACATATACTTTTATGCGTTGTGAATAGGTTATACTCGTTTATAACGATCTCATTAAAGCAGCCATGATCTAGAAAATGTAATACAATTTTGTCTTATCTTAGTTTCTATGCAGATGGAGAATTCTACTCATTTTAATATAATTGATTGTCGATACATTTTCTTTTATTAACGCTGCAATGGATTGTTCGATACATATTCTCATTCGTGCGGTAAATTAGCAAAGTCAACTCGACTCCAAATACTTCATAACGACTCTTACCAACATCCCCCATAAGACTTGGTAAGAACTTAGGATAACTTAGACATAACTTTTACATAGAGTAAATCAACATACATACCTCTTAACTTCTAAGAGCGAAGGAATCATGAAATAACACCACATGTATATTTCATACATAGAATCATGCTAAAAGGATGAAGAGGTTCACATACCTCGCGACAATTATCGACAAGTAGCAAAATGCTCCAAAGTACTTCCACCTTGATAGTTATTCCATCCTTTAAGTAGAATACGTTATACGTAGTACTTCAATCTATAATGACCATAATACGTCTATTAACCTCTAGCTTCAAACGTAGAATATTCTAAGTGTAAAGTCACCAAATTCTACGGAAAATCGGACAACACTTCCTTTGTTTCTACGTACTTTTCCACCTTTTTCAAGGCCCGAAAATCAATAATCAAACGCCACATTTAAGGCCCAACAATTCAGCAAATACAAAGGGGATTACACGCCTAATAGGACGTGTAAAATTCTGCCCCACAATCAATATAAAATTGTCCATTCCCTAAGGCACATTCTTGGCAATAACACTATCCATAACAATATCAATTCTCTTTCAATTTCCTTTTTCAATCCAAGTTGTTATTCCAACATGTTATATACATAATAACAATTACAACAACTATAAATCCTTTCTTCCTTAACATGCGACGATTGTAACTATCGACCAAATTGATTACAACATTAATGGCTAACTTGTCCATTTTCGGTTTTAACATGTCGACATGATCCAAATCTTTTCAAACTTCATTCTATATACCACATGCTCATTTCTTAACTACTAAGACATGTAATCTTCAATTACATTAAGAAGATGAAGATTTTTACCTCAATAAGCCCTAATAATGTCCAAGCATAAAAGTCGATCCTTAGCAACTTTTAGCTCCTCTTATTATGTTCCAATCCGCTCCAAGTACTCCTTAGAAGCTCATGAAAAACTCTTCTTCAAGTTCCATCTTCAAAGTTGAAGAACACCTTAGGTTTTCGCCTTGCGACTAACGTAAAAACGTTGTTTTCCGGGATCTTTCTATTGAGATATCCTTACAATACCCCTAGGAACCTTGGGTTAAAGTCTTGTGAATTATGGACAACAATTGAATTATTTTTGTGTGGAAGACTTCACAAAGCCGAGAGCATCACCTATGTGCACAAAGTTTTCTCAATTTTTCTCTAAGTGTTGAAGACTTGTCTTGCACTAGTGTAGTATATATAAAACAATGGAGGGTCAAGATTATAACACTTGTGTGGTCTTAGATGAAGGCATTTAAATATCAAGCCAAGTGGGCTCTTGACTTAGTCAACAATCTCAAGCTTGAGCTTGCAAGACTTGTTCATCCAACTCTTGGTCAAATGACCTCCTAACCCTTGGCCAATTTCGAACAAGCCCATGTGGGGGTGACACGTGTCGCCCTCCCATTCGTCCATAAAATTTCGTAACCCTCGTGGGCCCCACAAAACGTAAAATTTTTCGGGTGAGCCCTACGTGACCAATTCCGTAAAATACATTTCCACAATGATAATAAATTCTATACTCCTTAAATAATGCATTTTGAGAGTCTAATTCTCATCAACGAATATTTTTCTTTTCCGACGTTCGAAAGATTTTCCTTCGGAAAAACAATTCTTTCTTTCGTAACAATTTTCAAGTTTTGTGTTCTCGCGTCTATTCTCTTATTCATGTCCTGGAATTACGGGGTGTAACATTCTTCTCCCCTTAGAAACATTCGTCCCCGAATGTTCTTTCGGATTCCAATCTAATTAGATAGCGACATAGTTTCCTTTTACTACACCCTTCATACAACATATGCCACCCACGACCGCATAACAATACTCATACTAAAACGTTAACCTGAACTCCAAGTGTCGACGTCGGTTATCTGCATAAAGCTTCTGCTGCCTCCGAGCTTACTAATAATCTTTCCTGGATAAGCTTCGCCTTATCCACAGCCCGCTGAGTCAAGTCTGGGCCAATTATCTGAACCTCGCCTATGTGGAACCAACCAAACGGCGATTCTACACTTTCTTACTGGTTGTATTCTTTCCGTACCTCCAACTTACACTAGCATACTTACATAACCTCCATACCGATTCTGGCCTCCAATCTTTTGGAGTCACTCTATTAAACAATATAAGGCCATTTCCGGCTCTCACGACCTGGTTCCGGTGGAACGCGTCCACGAACCCGTAAAACAATTAACTAGACTTGGGCCTTGCACCCTCGTGACCCTGTCACGTAGAGGAACTACTACCAACTGATCCCACTCCATTTCAGGCTATGGGGCGACCCGTAATAGGTCCTCAACCTGACCCACCGTCGCACTTAACTCTTACCCTTAGTCTGAATAAAATCTTATTGCCCGAGAAGGCCTTATATACCTAAGGTCTCTGTGGTTATCAATATCCTTAGGCTCGCAATTTCCATGCTCCAAGCCTACCTTACCAGTCCCCCCGTAAACGGGTACAATAACTTCTCATAATACCATAATCGTGTTGTCTTGATCACAACAACCATTACTTACTCCATACAGATCTTATCCGTACAATTCTCTTAAGCCTACCACATAGCTTAATCTATTAATATGGCATTCCATTAAGTTCCTTGACATGACTTCTTAAGGTTTCACTACCCTATCAGACAACTCATCACTTCCCAATTATCTCAAAATAAAACATAAGACCTTGGCGAGAATTCATTAACTGTTTCATACCTTCCCGGTATCTAGTTAGTCCTTACCAACTTTTGGTAATCTAAAATCATTATAGGCAACCCATAAATGACCCTCATACATAAATCCGTATAGTTGTACGTCAAAATACCAACTATACTACAATCATTACCAACCTGAATACGCAATCCACATAGTCCTTCCTGGTTCACTGCTTCCTTTCTCATAGCTGCTATCAACATAACTCGTTAGGGAGAGACGACCCTAACAACACAGCTCTATCGCACGATCTCAGAGTAAGAAGAATGGAAACCAATCCTAAATGTCATGCAGCCTCCTGATTATAGATATGGTCCACAACACACCGATAATCAAGACTCTACTAGACACGGTCTGTAGACACTTTCCGAGGACTAACTGCTCTGATACCACTTTGTCACAACCCGACCCCGGGCCCGTGACTGGTGCCCTACCTAGGCACCCTTATAGGTATACATCAGAGATAATCAGCGGAACATACATAAACTTAACAGGAAATAAATAACAGGTTAGCCGATAAGGCTACCTTTCTGGATACATAAACTACGTAAAACCAAAAGCAGTTACCTCTTCTTTTTTTTTACAAAGCGACCCACAAGATATGACTACAGACCTCTAAGAGTTTTGACATAACAACTGTGACGGGACAGGGCCCCGCCATACCCCTGAATGTACCAAAATCTACAGCCTCAGGGAACTGTACCAAAATACAAAGCCTCCGAAATAATGAAGCTTCCCAACCAGCTGAACAATGATCCTAAGAATGAGGATCAGCAAGTTATGTACCTCAACCTGCGGCATGAACGCAGCCCCCCGAAGGAGGTCAGTACAAAATATGTACCAAGTATGTGAAACTGAAAATACTGTAATGAAATCATAACAGTCTATAATAAAGATGGAGACATGTATGATAACCAAAATAATGCCACTCGTGCTTGCCGAAGTGAAAGTAATGAAAGTCAGTTTTACCTTGTACAGACTATTTCAACACATGAACAATAGTCACACCAGGGCTATGGACACAAGCCCTCAAATATCATCACACAATCCAGTAAGGGTCTCAAGCCCACAAATATCAAAGAGTGCCCGTGGAATCCCCCATCACTGCCGACAGCTATAAGTGTAAAACTTAACCATGTGACGCGCCCGTGGCATCCTATGTTACACCCCGTAATTCCAGGACGATTATATAAGAATGTACGTAAGGAAACAAGACTTAAAAATTTGAACGAAAGGAAGAATTGTTTTCCAAGGAAAAATCTTCCGAACCTCGGGAAGGAAAATTGTCCGTTAGTGAGAATTGGGTTCCCGAATTTGTTATTTAAGACTTTTAGAATTTATCGGAATTATGGAATTTTATTTTCAGAGTTGGATACGTGGGGCCCACCCGAGAAATTTTACGTTATTGTGGGGCCCACGAGGTTTTCGATATTTTGACAAATTATGGAAATTTCGGAAAACGAAATGTTATGGACCTATGGGAGGGCAACACGTGTCACCCTCCACTTAGTCATCTTGGACGAAAATAACCCTTAAAGACTAGCCAAATTGGCTTGATAAAATGGACCAAGTCAAAGGAAAAAGTGAGCTTGATATTCTTGACCACATCTTAGCCATCCATATGTTTTAATCCTAACCATTGTTTTCCTTATATAATACTTCTACTAGTTCAAGACTAGATCATTCAACACTTAGGAAAAAAATTGAGAAACTTGAGAGAGGGAGATAGGTGCTCTCGGCCAAAGGAAAAAATGAGGAGGAAATTTTTTCAATCTTGTTCCATAATTCACAAGACTTTAACCCAAGGTTCCTAGGGGTATTGTAAGGATATCTCAATAGAAAGATCCCGGAAAAATGACGTTTTTACGTTAGTCGCAAGACGAAACCCTAAGGTGTTCTTCAACTTTGAAGATGGAACTTGAAGAGGAGTTCTTCATGAGCTTCTAAGGCGTGTTTGGAGCGGATTGGAACATAAGAAGAGGAGCTAAAAGTTGCTAAGGATCGACTTTTACGCTTGGACTTTATTAGGGCTTATTGAGGTAAAATCTTTATCTTCTTAATGTAATTGAAGATTACATGTTATAGTAGTTAAGAAATGAGCATGTGGTATATAGAATGAAGTTTGAAAAGATTTGGATCATGTCGACATGTTAAAAACCGAAAATGGACAAGTTAGCTATTGATGTTGAAATCAATTTAATTGTTAGTTATGATCGTCGCATGTTATAGAAAGAAGGGATTATAGTTGTTATAATCGATTGAAGCTATATAACATGTTAGAATAACAATTTGGATTGAAAAGGAATTGGAATGAACTTATGTTGTTACACATTTTGAGCCGAGAATTGCCTTAATCTTTGGACAGTTTTGTATTAATTGTGGGGCAGAATTTTACACGTCCTGTTAAGGTGTGTAATCCCCTTTGGTTAGCTGAATTGATTGAGCCTTAAATGTGGCGTTTGTTTATTGAATTCGGGCCTTGAAAAAGGTGGAAAAGTACGTAGAAACAAAGGAAGTGTTGTCCGATTTTCCGTAGAATTTGGTGACTTTACACTTAGAATATTCTACGTTTGAACTAGAGGTTAATGAACGTATTATGGCCATTATAGGTGGAAGTACTACGTATAGCGTATTCTACTTAAAGGATGGAATAGCTATGAAAGTTAAGGTACTTTGGACCATTTTGCTACTTGTCGATAATCGTCGCGAGGTATGTGAACCTCTTCCTTTTTTTGACATGATTCTATGTATGGAATATACACGTGGTGTTATTTCATGATTCCTTCTACTCTTAGAAGTTAAGAGGTATGTATGTTGATTTACTCTATGTAAAAGTTACGTCTAAGTTATCCCAAGTTCTTACCAAGTCTTATGAGGGATGTTGGTAAGAGTCGTTAGGAAGTATTTGGAGTCAAGTTGACTTTGCTAAGTTACTGCACGAATGAGAATAAGTATCGAACAAGCCATTGAAGCGTTAATAAAAGAAAATGTATCGACAATCAATTAAATTAAAATGAGTAGAATTCTCCATCTGCATAGAAGCTAAGATAAGACAAAATTGTATTACATTTTCTAGATCATGGCTGCTTTAATAAGATCGTTATAAACAAGTATAACCTATTCCCAATGCATAAAAGTATATGTTACTTAATTTAAAGAGTTTACGTATGAAGTTTTAAGACTATGAACCTTGAATTCTAAAAAGGTTAAGAGACTTTATTTTTCAAGTTATGGGACTTGATTCTTAAAGGAAGGAATGACTTGATTTAAAAGTATAGAATGCTTGATTTGGGAAGAGCATTGATAACTTGATATTCTAAGTTAAGAAACTTGATTTCTTAAAAGTTAAGAGACTTGAAGTATTTTGAAAACTATGTAACTTGATTTGAAAGTATAAGTCTCTTAGTTATAAAAGGAATAAATTTGTCCAAGACATAAAGAGTTATAACGGCTTTATGGGAAGTTGGTTATAACAACTTTATGGAAGGTTAAAAGAATGGTTTTCTCTATTAATGTAAACAAAGAAATGACTTGGAATAAAGAAGGGCAATTTGATTTAAAGGTACCAATTGCTTAAAGTTTTAAAGTAAGGGTCACTTGATTTAGAAGTCTAGAAATGTATTTCTAAAAATGTAGTGACTTGTTTGAAATGTAGACATGCCTTGATACTACGGGTGTTAGTATCTTGGGGGGTTTATATGAAAATGAGTCTTCTGAAAAGAATGGAGGTACATAATACCTTGGGTTAAATCCCCTGATCCTTAATGACATGTTAGTGCCTTAAGTTCGAATAAAATGAGAATGCTTAATAATTAAGGCTAATAAGAAGTTAAGGGATTTCTTAACTTGCTGATATTCATGATAAGCCGGTGGTGCTTATGTTATATATGATAAGCCGGTGGTACTTATGTTATGTATAATAGCCGGTTGTGCTAGGTTATGTAATTATTACGGGGTAAACCCCCGGGCTACTACTTATTCCATGGATTTGCTACCCATGATGCGAGTGCGGCGTTTGTACTCATTGCGGGCCCACCGGGCCTATGCGGGTGAAATAGTCCTATGCGGGTGAAATAGTCCCATGCGAGGCGGATGACCTCATTGCGGGTCCATAGGACCTATGCGGGTGAAATAGTCCCATGCGAGGCGGATGACCTCATTGCGGGTCCACAGGACCTATACGGGTGAAATAGTCCCAAGAGTAGGATTGCCAAATAATACTATAGGCAGGTAGGCCCTAAGTTGATCATAAGCTTCCTATTTTTATGCAGTATACCTTTATGGACAGACTTATGTGACTTTATCGCGTCCCAGATTGGGCCGGGCAGTATACCTTTATGGGTAGACTTATGTGACTTTATCGCGTCCAGATTGGGTCGGGTAGTATACCTTTATGGGCAGACTTATGTGATTTTATCGCGTCCCAGAATGGGTCGGGCAGTATAGGTGTCCCTCCATAAAGGGCCGGATTATGTTATGCAAGATAAGTAAGTTATATGGTTATGAACTTGAGGATTTTTCCTAAGTATGTACATAAGAATTTGACTATAACTCTTATTGAAAAATAGGAAAAGATAATGATGTACGATTAAGTTCATGAGTTGTAATGGCATGGTAGGATCTGGTATTTACTTTTTATACTTGCCTCTGTCATTCTTTTGTACAGTTATGATCTGTTTATTGTACCTTATTTCCGTTCCATATTCGGTGCACTGTGTCGACCACTGCGAGGTCGCGTCATGTCCTCGTGTTTAGGTACGATTGTGGATCCGCGGGCTTAGGATCCTGGTTCAGCATTTTGAGATGGCTCCAATGTTTCGGAGCTTGTCATAATGGCTATGTATATTCAGGGGTACGGCGGGGCCTTGTCCCATCATATTATTTGTCCAAAAATCTTAGAGGTCTGTAGTCATATCTTGTGGATTGGGTTGTGTAAAGAAAAAAAAAAGATGTAACTGCTTTTGGCTATATACGTGTATATATGTCCAGGGAGGTAGCCTTATCGGCTAACCTGTTGTTTATGTCTTGTTGAATTATTTTATAAGTTTGATGTATGTTCCGTTGATTATCTCTGATGTATACCTGTAAGGGTGCCTGTGTAGGGCACCCGCGCGGCCTGGTCGTGACAAAAGTGGTATCGTGAGCGCTTAGTCTCTGAAAGTGTCTACAGACCGTGTCTAGTAGAGTCTTGATTATCGGTGTGTTGTGCACCGCATCTATAATCAGGAGGTTGCAGGACATTTAGGATTGGTTTCCATTCTTCTCACTCTGAGATCGTGTGATAGACCTTGTTACACCCCGTAGTTCCAGGGTATGTATGTGAGGACATACGTACGAGAATACGACAGTAATATTGGAAAGAAAGAAAGGTGTGATTTTTCGACGGAAAAGTTTCCGTTTCAGGTCACGACCGCCCGGCTCGTGGATCGTGCCTTACCCGGGCACCCAATTAGTCATACATCAGAGAAATCAGCGGAACATAAAAACAAGACATGAAACAATTGTAAAATGAGACACATTTTATCTGAGAGAAAGTCGCCTTTCGACATATATATATATACAAAGTTTGAACAGTTACATCCTTTACAACCCTGCCCACAACAGTGCTACAGACCTCTAAGAATGTGACAACAACTATGACAGGACAGGGCCCCGCCATACCCCTGAATGTATAAGAACCTACAACTCAGGGAACATACCAAAATATAAGCATCCGGAGAAACGGAGCTTCCCAATATGCTGGACGGTAATCCTAAGAGCGAGGATCAACAACCGATGTATCTCTACCTGCGACATGAACGCAACCCCCTGAAGGAGGTCAGTACAACAGGTACCAAGTATGTGAAACTGAAAATACTGAAAAATGAAATCATAATAGTCCATATAAAACAGGAGACATGTATGATAACCAAAGCGATTCCACAACATAAAAGCAAATATGTCAAGTCGTGACTCACGCCTCAAAGTCATCACTCAAATGTAACCCGAGTTTAACTCAAGACAACGGCCGCATGCCCCGGCATCTTACCTCGGTATAAGCATGGCTATGGAACCATCCTAATGGAAGCATACCCGTGGGCCACCCATCGTGTCAGTATGTCCAATGGAAATAACAAGATAACAAACAAGAATGGAAGCATACTCGTGGGCCACCCATCGTGTCAGTATGTCCAAAACAAATAACAAGATCATACTCCTAATGGAAGCATACCCGTGGGCCACCCATCGTCGAGATGTCTAAAAGGAAATAACCAGATAACAATCAAAATGGAAGCATACTCGTGGGCCACCCATCGTGTCAGTATGTCCAAAGCAAATAAAAGATAACACTCCTAATGGAAGCATACCCGTGGGCCACCCATCGTGTCAGTATGTCCAAAAGGATCGATTAGTGGAAGCATACCCGTGGGCCACCCATCGTGTCAGTATGTCCATCAATCACCGATAGCCGCCTCCAACGAGACGCAGAATACGTAAATACAATATTTGCACAACAAAGGTTATCACCACAAGCATAGGCAAGTTCAACAAATCCGGGTTTTAACCCCAAAGTACTACATACATTAACTCTTTAAAAGATCCGTTTCTTTCACAAAAGTTACACAATACCCGTAGTAAAAAAAAATAGGGTGACTATCTTTAAGTAAACCAAAACACTTCCCTTTTGTAAAATCAAGTAACAACATTATTTTCCAAACGTTCAGGTTTGCCTAATTTCAAATGCTCAAGTTTCTCATTTTCGAAAGGTTTCGTAGTTCATAGTTTTAATCACTTAATAATATAATTCTCCTTTAAAACAAATTGAGAAACATATGCCTTATGTGTGAGTAGGTTTATTCTTGTTTATAACAATCTTATTAAAGCAGCCATGATCTAGGAAATGTAATATCATTTCTACTGTTTTTTTAATAACACTTTATTAGTCAATACATTTCCCTTTATTAGCGCTGTTGTGGTTTGTTCGATACTTATTCTGATTTCCGAAATCAGTAAAACATTATTCCTTTTAAAAACCAAGTACTCATTACTCACGAATGAGGTTTCACTCTTTTTAACAAAATTCATATTAATTCAATTAAGTCAGATCTCTTATCTTTTAAGATCAAGTCTCTTAACTTCTTTAAAATCAATAAACCATTCTTTTTATCTCTCTTAAGTCGTTATACCTAACTTCCCATAAAGCTAGTATAACTCTTGAGCTTTTAAAACCAAGTATTACTCTTCTTTCAAAACGATTCTTAATTCTTTTGAAATACTTCAAGATTCTTATTATTCAGCTTAAGTCAAAAGACATCCGTAAAACTACGTTCGATTAACACACGACGTCACCGTACTATATATATATTCTTTTAAAATATCATGCTAAAGAGGATAGGAAGAATCACATACCTCGCGACGATTATAGACTATTAGCAAATAGCTCCAAAGTACTGTAATCCGGCTAGCATTTTCCACCCTTCAAGTAGAATACGCTACTTGCGATTTCAACCTATAACGGTCATACAAGTCTATCAACGTCTAGACTACTCGTAGAATAATTCTAGATACGCATTCCTTATTCTACGGAAAAATCAAAGACTTCCCTACCCACAAACTACACAATTCTATCAGAATACAAATTCCCATGTAAGTAATCACTTTCTTCTTTAATATTCTTCTGATGTGATTTCAATTCAATTCTCTTCTTTTATACCATCCTTATATACGTCTTATACTCACTTCTATACAACTACAATATGTAATTTCCAATTACAATAGAAGGACAAGAGTATTTACCTCCATAAGCCCAAAATTATCCAAGTTTATATGTCGATCCTGAGCAACGTTTAGCTCCTATTCTGAACGCTCCAACCCGCTCCAAACAACCCTTAGAAGTTCTACGCAACTTCTTCTTAATACTTCAACCCGCTATGAAGATTTTCTTTAGGGTTTCGTTTGTGACTGAAGGGAAGTATAATAGTATTTCTGGGCTTTTAGTATAGGTGTAACCTTGGAATACTACAAGGTATTTGGGCCAAGGTATTTTGGTATAGCAACACTACTAGGAGACAACTTTTCTACCAAGTGGGGATTTTACGAAAATAACTAGGCAAGTGGGGTTCACGAGGCCTCTGGGGAGGGAGGCTTTGACGAAAAACTACACAAAGGGAGGAGTATTTTCCTTGGAATTTCACAAGTGTGGATGAAGAAATGGTCTTGCATTAGAGGGGTATTTATAGGACATTCAATGGCCAAGATTGAGCCAAGTGGAGGGTCAAGATTTGGACAAGTGTTTGTGGGTCCCACTTGCTCATCTACTACACAAAATATCCTACCAACTCCTTGACTAGAAACAAGGCCAAAACGCCCACAAAATCGTCCACTTGAGGTGACAAGTGTCGCCTCTCGTTGGTCCAAAATATTTCATCTCTCGAAAAATCCGCAAAAATAATAAATGACATAGCCGTAATTTTCCTTCGCAAAGTCCGGAAAACATTTCATTTAAAATGATTCTTTTGCTAGTTGTGCACAAAATGTCGTCCCTTAGTCTTCTTTAAGGCTTAAACTTTCAGACGCACGCCTCACGTACATACTCTGGAAATACGGGGTATAACATTCTCCCCTCCTTAGAAACATTCGTCCCGAATGTTCCTTCTCAAGACAGATAACGATAAAGTTCCTCTTAACAAGTTGTCAATGCCACACCTGGCCACAAAATAACACACGCGCAATTACTTAACCCAAGTCAACGAGGAATCACCTCTAGCATTACAAAAGCTTCCACCCCCGGTCTAAAAGATATTCCCTTCGCACCTTTACTTCACAAAAGTAATGATCATTTCTATTCTCTCAAAGATATGCTCACTTCTTTCCTTACTCATCGTACTCTTCTCGAACACTTGAACTCTTCTAGTATACGTACCATACTTCAGTTCCCAAAATTTCTGGAGTCACTACCTCCAAACTTGGTCATCTTACTAGCCTCGATCTTCTTTAAGGCCATTCCCGGCCTTCACGATCCGATTCTGGTCGAACATATCCACGAACTCATACGATGGTCATCCAAACTTGGGCCTAGCACCCTCGTGACCCTATCACCCGGCGGTACCACCCAGAACTGACCCCACCACAATACAGGCCGCGGGTTGACCCGCGATCGGTACTCAACTCGACCCGCTATCGCGCCAAATACTTGTTCCCTGATACGGAACAATCTTACTAATTCACGTCATGAAAGCTACCACTTCCATCTCACACTACCCATGGACTTATCATGCTAATACACCCTAGGCATATAGAGCACTCCGACAAGGATCATTTGCAAAATCCTTTACTCGAGACGACCTTACATCTAAGGTCTAAACATGTAATATTCTAAGGTTCATACCTTCCCTGTCCCCATACTTATCCCTTTCAACTAACCATGTTTTCTAACTCACAATTAACACAACGCTATCCGTACATAGCACACAATAATAAGATCATCATCTCAAGCATACAAAACTCTAGAGGGTTAAGGATATACCTGCATCTACCGCTTCACTCTAATCATAGGCACGCGCAGGCGATAGTCAGAAGGTGATGAACCAGCCATAGATCCCGTAGTCTGTGCTATCCCACCAGTGCTACCTCCGGTCGGACAGTTTCTCGCAAAATGGCCCTACTGTCTGCATGTAAAACAAACTCCCGAACTAGGACGACACTCCCCATTATGGAGTCTACCACAACGGCCACAATGAGGTAGGGGTGGCTTCAGCTGGCTAACACCCCTGCTCCCCTGAAAATCTGAATCCTTGGAGCCACGACTGCCTCACGAATACTCTGGATGCTCAAGATTGTGGAGGACCACTCAGTCTTGGCGGAGGCGCATAACTAGTCTCGGCACTGAGGCGGTCCGCCTCGAAAGTCGCCAAAAGACCTCGCTGCTCGCCCTCTTCACGATCTCGGTCATTTGGTCGACCTCTCCGCCTCACATCCAGTGCATAAGCTCAGTATGCGGCAATGTCCATGCCCTGAAGAGCTACACCCGAACAAGCTCGCCAAGTAGTCATCAAGCCCGGTGGCGTGGCGGTGCACTCGCCCTCCATGTCGCTACCAATGCGGGACATACCGAGCTAATGAGTCAAATTCCACATTGTACTCAACCAGACGCCTACCGCCTCAACGCTAAGAATCTGGCACCGAGCCCTTCTCATCCGTGAGGCAAAAATATGCAAGAAATGCTCCCGAGAACTCGTCCCAAATGCTGGAAGTGCATACTCTCCCGACGGCTCCCACGAATCAAACTACGATCGCAGATCACGCACCGATGCGAACCTAAGACCACCGACTCGGTCTCAAGCCTTGATCACTCATGATCCGTCAGAATCGCTTGATGAACTCCTGTGGATCATCCTCAGGCCTCGACCCATAGAACTCTGGCGGGCTACAACTCAGAAAGTCCCATAGCCTCAAACTATCCGATATCGGGTGAACCATGGGTACTACTGGAACCGGAATCGTTGCATCCAGCTTATCCTCGTGCCTTGCCACTATCCTGGCCAATAATTGGGCCATCTCCTTGTAACCCATCTCCTCTGCTCCAGCCGGGACCGGAGGTTCGTGTAATGGTCTCAGCAGCCACTGCTGCGGCTCTAAACTCTGCTGGGGTTGGCGGCGTCGCAAAACTCGTCGTCTGAAGCACTATCTCAGGTAAAGACCGGGCCTGCGCCCTCGTACTCCTCTGTACTCTTACTAGCAGCTCCCTCGACTGCCTTGCCCATCTGGGCCGAGGTTGCCTTGCGCGGAGGCATAACTGGTAAAAATGAGATACGTCAGAGGGGTCCAACTTATAACACAGCTCTAAGGCACGATCTCAGAATGAGAAGAATGGAAACCAATCCTAAATGTCTCGCGACCTCGATTATAGATGTGGTGCACAACACATCGATAATCAAGACTCTACTAGACACGGTCAGACACTTTCCGAGGATTAATCGCTCGATACCACTTTTGTCACGACTGCCCGGGCGGATCGTGCCTTACCCGCACCCAAGTAGTCATACATCGAGAAATCGAACATAAAAACAAGACATGAAACAATTATAAAATGAGACACGCTTTATCTCGAGAGAAAGTCGCTTTCGGCATATATATATATACAAAGTTTGAGCAGTTACATCCTTTACAACCCCGCCACAACAAGGCATGCACTCTAAGAATGTGATAACAACTATGACGGACAGTGGCCTCGCCATACCTCGAATGTACAAGAACCTACAACTGTGGAACATACGAAAATATAAGCCTCGAGAAACGGAGCTTCCCAATATATCTTGGGCGGTAATCCTAAGAGCGAGGATCAACAACCGATGTATCTCTACTGCGCAGATGAACGCGGCCCCGAAGGAGGTCGATCAACAGTACCAAGTATGTGAAATCAAAATACGAAAATGAAATCATAATAGTCCATATAAAGCAGAGACATGTATGATAACCAAAGCTCTGATTCACAACATAAAGCGATATGTCAAGTCGTGGACTCACGCCTCAAAGTCATCACTCAAATGTAACCCGAGTTTAACCCGCACAACGCTCGTATGCCCCAAGATCTTACTCCGGATAAGCATGGCCATGGAACCATCCTAATGGAAGCATACCCGTGGCTACCCATCGTGTCGGTATGTCCAAAGGAAATAACAAGATAACAAACAAGAATGGAAGAATACTGTGGCCACCCATCGTGTCATTATGTCCAAAACAAATAACAAGATCATACTCTAATGGAAGCATACCCGGCCACCCATCGTGTCGATGTCCAAAAGGAAATAACCGATAACAATCAAAATGGAAGCATACTCGGCCACCCATCGTGTCGGTATGTCCAAAGCAAATAACAAGATAACACTCTAATGGAGCATACCCGGGCCACCCATCGTGTCGGTATGTCCAAAAGGATCGATTAGTGGAAGCATACCCGTGGTCACCCATCGTGTCGGTATGTCCATCAATCAGCGATAGCCGCCCTCCAACGAGACGCCAGAGTACGTAAATACAATATTTGCACAACAAAGGTTATCACCACAAGCATAGGCAAGTTCAACAAATCCGGGTTTTAACCCCAAAGTACTACATACATTAACTCTTTAAAAGATCTGTTTCTTTCACAAAAGTCACACAATACCCGTAGTAAAAGAAAATAGGGTGACTATCTTTAAGTAAACCAAAACACTTCCCTTTTGTAAAATCAAGTAACAACATTATTTTCCAAACGTTCAGGTTTGCCTAATTTCAAATGCTCAAGTTTCTCATTTTCGAAAGGTTTCGTAGTTCATAGTTTTAATCACTTAATAATATAATTCTCCTTTAAAACAAATTGAGAAACATATGACTTATGTGTGAGTAGGTTTATTCTTGTTTAAAACAATCTTATTAAAGCAGCCATCATCTAGGAAATGTAATATCATTTTGTCTCATCTTAGCTTCTATGCAGATGGAGGTTTCTACTGTTTTTTTAATAACACTTTATTAGTCAATACATTTCCTTTATTAGCGGCTTTGTGGTTTGTTCGATACTTATTCGATTTCCAAATCAAGAAACATTATTCCTTTTAAAAACCAAGTACTTATTACTCACGAATGAGGTTTCACTCTTTTTAACAAAATTCATATTAATTCAATTAAGTCAGGTCTCTTATCTTTTAAGATCAAGTCTCTTAACTTCTTTAAAATCAATAAACCATTCTTTTTATCTCTCTTAAGTCGTTATACCTAACTTCCCATAAAGCTAGTATAACTCTTGAGCTTTTAAAACCAAGTATTACTCTTCTTTCAAAACGATTCTTAATTCTTTTGAAATACTTCAAGATTCTTATTATTCAGCCTTAAGTCAAAAGACATTGCCGTAAAACTACGTTCAGTTAACACACGTACGTCTACCGTACTATATATATATTCTTTTAAAATATCATGCTCAAGAGGATAGGAAGAATCACATACCTCGCGACGATTATCGACTATTAGCAAATAGCTCCAAAGCATCAGAATCCGGCTAGCCTTTTCCACCCTTCTAGTAGAATACGCTACTTGCGATCTTCAACCTATAACGGTCATACAAGTCTATCAACGCGTCTAGACTACTCGTAGAATAATTCTAGATCTGATTCCTTATTCTACGGAAAAAATTGGGCAAGACTTCCCTACCCACAAACTACACAATTCTCAGAATACAAATTCCCATGTAAGTACATCTGATTTCTTCTTCTTTAATATTCTTCGATGTGATTTCAATTCAATTCTCTTCTTTATACCATCCTTATATACGTCTTATACTCACTTCTATACAACTACGATGTAATTTCCAATTACAATAAGGACAAGAGTATTTACCTCCATAAGCCCAAAATTATCCAATTTTATATGTCGATCCTGAGCAACGTTTAGCTCCTATTCTGAACGCTCCAACCCGCTCCAAACAACCCTTAGAAGTTCTACGCAACTTCTTAATACTTCAACCCGCTATGAAGATTTTCTTTAGGGTTTCGTTTGATGAAGGAAGTATAATAGTTTTTCGGGCTTTTAGTATAGGTGTAACCTTGGAATACTACAAGGTATTTGGGCCAAAGTATTTTGGTATAGCAACACTACTAGAGACAACTTTTCTACCAAGGGGGTATTTTACGAAAACAACTAGGCAAGGGGGTTTTACGAGGGCCTCACAAGGGGGGAGGGGGAGGCTTTGGACGAAAAACTACACAAAGGGGAGGGAGTAATTTCCTTGGAATTTCACAAGTGTGGATGAAGAAATGGTCTTGCATTAGAGGGGTATTTATAGGACATTCAATGGCCAAGATTGAGCCAAGTGGGGGGCAAGTGGAGGGTCAAGATTTGGACAAGTGTTTGTGGTCCCACTTGCTCATCTACTACACAAAATATCCTACCAACTCCTTGACTAGAAACAAGGCCAAAACGCCCACAAAAATTGTCCACTTGAGGGTGACAAGTGTCGCCCTCTCGTTGGTCCAAAATATTTCATCTCTCGGAAAAATCCGCAAAAATAATAAATGACATAGCCGTAATTTTCCCTTCGCAATGTCCGTAAAACGTTTCGTCGGAAAACGATTCTTTTTGCTAGTTGTGCACAAAATTTCGTCCCTTATTCTTCTTTAAGGCTTAAACTTTTGTACGTACGCCCTCACGTACATACTCTGGAAATACGGGGTATAACATTTTGTGAGGAAAGGTTCGTTAATGGGAATTGGATTCCCAGATTTGATGTTCGGACTTTTTGGAATAATTGAGAATTATGGAATTATATTTTCGGAATTGGTCACGTAGGGCCCACGGGAGGAATTTACGGTTTGTGGGGCCCACTTTTTTTTTGGAATTACGGATTTTTCCGAGAGATGAAATATTTTGGACCAATAGGAGGGCGACATGTCGCCCTTAGGTGGCATGTTTGGGCGAAATTGTGGGCTAGTGGACAAGTCAATTAGTCAAAGTCTTGGAAGATAATTTTTGGGATAGTGGGAGTAGGTAAAAACGTTTTTTGTGGGCATGTGGGGGAGGCTTGGACGGTTTTTGAAGGAGCAAGTGGCTAGCCACATGGCTCATTGTTGTTGGGGATATATGTCCCAATGTTGTGGTGGACATATGTCCCAAAGTTGTGGTGGACACTTGGTGGAAGACTTCACTTGTACAAGCAACCAAATCTACACCTTACACATGTTTTAATCTTGGCCCTTGAGTGTCCTATAAATACCCCCCTTGATAGCAAGACTTCTTCATCCCACACTTGAGAGTTTCAAGACTTGAAATACTCCTTCCCCCCTCCTTGTTGTTCTCGTCCAACACCCCTCTCCCTTAACCAAACTTTGTCCAAAAATTCTTAGACTCTTAAGTGTTCTTCCTTAGTGTATTAGGAAGATTATTAACCAAAAGTTAGAAAAGATTTCACACCCTATCCCCTAAAGTACCCCCCTTGGCCGAGAGATTGCCACACTTAGAGCCTAAGTGTTCTTCACTTTTTAGAGTTGAAGTGTTAAGAGAAGTTGTTTAGAAACTTCTAAGGGTTGCTTGGAGCGGGTTGGAGCGTAAGGATTTGGAGCTAAACATTGCTCAGGATCGACATATAATCTTGGACAATTTTGGGCTTATCGAGGTAATGATCTTTATCCCCCTATTGTAATTGGATATTACATGTTGTAGTAATGTATAGTAGAGTATACTATATGTAGAATGAATATTAAAGAAGAAAATTGAACTGTAATTACATAGGACTGTATTTACAGTAGACTTGTAGTATTCATGTGAAGTAGAATTGAACACGTCCGGTTAGACGTGTAATCCCCTGGGAGTTGTTGGCCTGGTAGCGGGCCTTGATAGGGGAGGAGATTTATGTGATAGCAGGGGGGAGGTGCTGCCGAATTTTCCGTAGAAATATTCTACGAAGAGAACTAGAAGTTAATAGGCATTTTATGGCCATTATAGGTGGAAGTACTACGAGTAGCGTATTCTACTTGAAGGGTGGAAAAAGCTAGCAAGGTTGTAGTACTTTGAGCATTTTGCTAATTGTCGATAATCGTCGCGAGTTATGTGAACCTCTTCCTATCTTTTCTAGCATGATATGTTGTGAACTATGTAGTACGGTAGACGTACATGTGTTAAATGAATTTGGTTGATTTAAAACATAAAGTGTTATAACGGCTTTATGGGAAGTTTGTTATAACAACTTTATGTGGGCAAAGAAATGGTTTGTGGTTTTTAAAAGATAAAAGACTTGATGTGAAATAATAAGGACTTGGGTTGTGATAAAAAGTTGTGAAACCGCTTTAATGAGAAATGGGCAATTGGGTTTTAAAAGGAATAATGTTATATTGATTTCGGAAATGAGAACAAGTATCGAACAAACCACTGCAGCGTTAATAAAGGAAAATGTATTGACTAAGTAAGTATTATTAAAACCAGTAGAAACCTCCATCTGCATAGAAGCTAAGATAAGACAAAATTGTATTACATTTTCTAGATCATGGCTGCTTTAATAAGATTGATATAAAAAAGAATAACCTACTCACACATAAGGCATATGTTACTCAAATTGTTTTAAAAGAGAATTATGTTATTAAGTGATTAAGACTATGAACTACGAAACCTTTCGAAAATAAGAGACTTGAGTATTTGAAATTAGGCAAACTTGAACTTTTGGAAAAAGAATGTTGTTACTTGTCTTTAAAAAGGGAAATTATTTTGGTTTACTTAAAATAATAGTTACTCTATTTTGGATACTACGAGTGTTGGTATCAGGTGACTTCTTGTGAAAGAATGGATATTTGTAAGAGAATTGAAGTATGGTAATTTGCTTGTGCTTTCTTGTGATAGCCTTGTTGTGTAAAAGTTGTATTCCTATGCTACCGCGTCTCTCGATGGAGGGCCGATATATTGTTATTGTTGTTACATGGACATGTCTGCACCGATGAAGAATTCCGGGGGCATGCGACCATGCGGCGGGTTAATCACCCGGTATATTGTTATAGTTGTTACATGGATATTTCTGCACCGATGAAGAATTCCGGGGGCATGTGGCCATGCGGCAGGGTTGATTACCCGATATATTGTTATTGTTGTTACATGGACATGTCTACACCGATGAAGAATTTCGGGGGCATGTGGCCATGCGGCAGGGTTGATTACCCGATATATTGTTATTGTTGTTACATGGACATGTCTGCACCGATGAATAATGCAGGGGTACGTGGCTACGCGGCGGGTTGATTACGATATCGTTATTGCATCCTGGACATGTCTACACCGATGGATAATTCCGGGGGCATGTGGACATGATGCGGGCATGGTTGATAATGTGGGCGTGAGACCCTTGGTTATATTTGAGTGATGACTTTGAGGGCGTGAGTCCCTGCTTTGACATGACTGCTTTTATGTTGTGAACTGTAGTTTGGTTATCATACATGTCTCCTGTTTTATTTAGACTGTTATGATTTCATTTACAGTATTTTCAGTTTCACATACTTGGTACCTGTTATACTGACCTCCTTCGGGGGGCTGCGTTCATGCCGCAGGTAGAGTTACATCGGTTGTTGATCCTCGTTCTTAGGATCACAGTCAACAGATTAGGAAGCTCCGTTTTCTCCGGAGGCTTATCTTTTGGTATGTTTCCCCGAGTTTGTAAGTTTTTGTACATTCAGGGGTATGGCGGGGCCCTGTCCCATCATAGTTGTTGTAAAAATCTTAGAGGTCTGTAGTGGCACAAGTGTGGTTTGTAAAGGATTGTAATCGTCGGCCAGGTTGTATATACATGAAGGTGACCGTTTTGGCTAGCCTGTTTTCTTATGTTGTATCTTGTTTCCTGTTTAAGTTTTTATTTCCGCTGATTTTCTATGATGTAGTATCACTAGGGTGACCGGGGTAAGGCACCAGTCGCGGGCCCGAGGTCGGGTCGTGACAAAAGTGGTATCAGAGCAGTTAGTCCTCGGAAAGTGTCTACGCATCCGTGTCAGTAGTCTTGATTATCGGTGTGTTGTGCACCACATCTATAATCAGGAGGCTGCAGGACATTTAGGATTGGTTTCCATTCTTCTCGCTCTAAGATCGTGCCTTAGAGTTGTGTTATAAGTTGGACCCCTTTGACGTATTTCATTTTTACCAGTTATGCCTCCACGCAAGGCAATCAGGGCCCAGAAGCGGCAAGGCAGAGGAGGCGCGAGTAGAGCGGCGATGGCTACTGAGACCACGGTACCTGAGCCTCCAGTCCCACAACCTGGAGCAAAGGAGATGGGTTACAAGAGATGGCGATTATTGGCCGATTGTGGCGCATGAGGATAGGTTGACGCCAGCCCAAAGAGCACCGTGGTTCACCCGAGATCGGATAGTTTGAGGCTACGGATTTTCGAGCCGCACCGCGAGTTCTACGGTCGAGGCACGAGGATGATCCGCAGGAGTTCATCCGGCGATTCTGCCGGATCATGAGAGTGATCAAGGCTTCGGAGACCGAGTCGGTGGTCTTAGGTTCGCATCGGCTGCGTGATACTGCAGTCGACTGGTTTGATTCGTGGGAGCTGTCCCGGGGAGAGCATGCACTTCCAGCAGTATGGGACGAGTTCTCAGAGGCATTCCTCACTCACTTCTTGCCTCCGCAGATGAGGAGGGCACGGGCCGACAGATTTATGATGCTGAGACAGAGAGGGCGTACGGTTCGGGAGTACAATGTGGAGTTTGACTCACTATCTCGGTACGTCCCCGCGTTAGTATCCGACATGGAGGACAGAGTGCACCGCTACGTTACGGGGCTCGATGACTACTTGGCAGAAGCTTGCTCGGGTGTAGCTCTTCAGCCGGGCATGGACATTGCCCGCATGCAGGCTTATACACTTGGGTGTGAGGAGCGGAGAGGTCGACGGAATGGCGACCGGATCAGAAGAGGCGAACAGCAGGTCTTTTGGTGACTTTCGAGGCGAACCGCCTCAAGAAGAGATTAGTTATGCGCCTCCGCCAAGTCTGAGTGGTCCTCCGCGCCTTCGTGGCTTCCAGGATATTCGTGAGCAGTCGTGGCTCGAGGTTGTGTTTTGGGAGTTGGGTCTGGCGATGGCCACCCGACCTCGGTGCGGTTAATGGTAGACCCCATTTTGGGAGTGTCGTGCTTCGAGGAGCTGTTATATTTGCGCCGTCGGGCCATTTTGTGAGGAACTGTCCCGACTGTGGGTATACGGATGTTACGACTCATCCTTCAGATCGATGGTGGTTCATCACCTTCACTAGCTACGCGGCAGGCGTGATCGTGATTAGAGTAAAGCGGTAGTTACAGGTATATCCTTAACCCTCTAGAGATTTGTATGCGTGATATGATGATTTTATGTTGAGTGTTATGTTTGGATAGCATTGTGTAAAATTGTGATCTAGAGAACATGGTTAGTTGATAGGATAAGTATGGGGACATGGAAAGTGTGAACCTTAGAATATTTCACGTTGAGACCTTAGATGTAAGGCCGTCTTGAGTAAAGGATTTTGCAAATGATCCTTGTCGGAGTGCATTATATGCATAGGGTGAATTAGTGTGATAAGTCCATGGGTAGTGTGAGATGGAAGTGGTAGCTTTCATGACGTGAATTAGTAAGATTGTTCTGTATCGGGGAACAAGAGTTTGGCGCGATTATGGGTCGGGTTGAGGACCATTCGCGGGTCAACCCGTAGCCCGGCATGAGGTGGGGTCAGCTCGAGGTGGTCCCGCCAGGTGATGGGGTCACGAGGGTGCTAGGCCCAGGTTTTAGGTAACCATCGTATGAGTTCGTGGATATGTTCGACCAGAATCGGACCATGAAGACCGGGAATGGCCTTAAAGGAATTTGAGGCTAGTAAGATGACCAAGTTTGGAGGTAGTGACTCCAAAGATTTTGGATACTGAAGTGATGACTGAAGTATGGTACGTGTACTAGAAAGAGTTCGAGTGTTCGAGAAGAGTACGACGAGTAAGGAAAGAAGTGAACATGTGCTGAGAGATAGAAGTGATCATTTTTGTGAAGTGAATGTGCGACAGGAGTATCCATTGGACCAGGAGCGAGAGTTGGTGTTGTTTTACACCTTCGAGGTGATTCCTCGTTGGCTTGGATTTGGGTTTCGCGCGTATGATTTTATTATGGCAATATGGGGCATAGTTGGTTTCGTAAGTATAGTAGTGAAGACATCTGCGCGTATACGTTTGGAGACTTAGAAGGAACATTCGACGAATGTTTCTAAGGGGAAGAATGTTACACCCGTAGTTCCGTGGTATGTATGTGAGGACATACGCAAGAATCACGAAGAATATTGGAAAGAAAGAAAGGTGTGATTTTTCACGGAAAAGTTTAGGGTTTTGTGAGGAAAGGTTCGTTAATGGGAATTGGATTCCCAGATTTGATGTTCGGACTTTTTGGAATAATTGAGAATTATGGAATTATATTTCCGGAATTGGTCACGTAGGGCCCACGGGAGGAATTTACGGTTTGTGGGGCCCACTTTTTTTTTTGGAATTACGGATTTTTTCGAGAGATGAAATATTTTAGACCAATAGGAGGGCGACATGTGTCGCCCATAGGTGGCATGTTTGGGTGAAATTGTGGGCTAGTGGACAAGTCAATTAGTCAAAGTCTTGGAAGATAATTTTTGGGATAGTGGGAGTAGGTAAAAACATTTTTTGTGGGCATGTGGGGGAGGCTTGGACGATTTTTGAAGGAGCAAGTGGCCAGCCACATGGCTCATTGTTGTGGGGGACATATGTCCCAATGTTGTGGTGGACATATGTCCCAAAGTTGTGGTGGACACTTGGTAGAAGACTTCACTTGTACAAGCAACCAAATCTACACCTTACATATGTTTTAATCTTGGCCCTTGAGTGTCCTATAAATACCCCCCTTGATAGCAAGACTTCTTCATCCCACACTTGAGAGTTTCAAGACTTGAAATACTCTTTCCCCCCTCATTGTTGTTCTCGTCCAACAGCCCTCTCCCTTAACCAAACTTTGTCCAAAAATTCTTAGACTCTTAAGTGTTCTTCCTTAGTGTATTAGGAAGATTATTAACCAAAAGTTAGAAAATATTTCACACCCTAGCCCCTAAAGTACCCCCTTGGCCGAGAGATTGCCACACTTAGAGCCTAAGTGTTCTTCACTTTTTAGAGTTGAAGTGTTAAGAGAAGTTGTTTAGAAAATTCTAAGGGTTGCTTGGAGCGGGTTGGAGCATAAGGATTTGGAGCTAAACATTGCTCAGGATCGACATATAATCTTGGACAATTTTGGGCTTATCGAGGTAATGATCTTTATCCCCCTATTGTAATTGGATATTACATGTTGTAGTAATGTATAGTTGAGTATACTATATGTAGAATGAATATTAAAGAAGAAAATTGAACTGTAATTACATAGGGAGTGTATTCTGATGACTTGTAGTATTCATGTGAAGTAGAATTGAACACGTCCGGTTAGACGTGTAATCCCCTGGGAGTTGTTGGCCTGGTAGCGGGCCTTGATAGGGGAGGAGATTTATGTGATAGCAGGGGGGGAGGTGCTGCCGAATTTTCCGTAGAAATATTCTACGAAGAGAACTAGAAGTTAATAGGCGTTTTATGGCCATTATAGGTGGAAGTACTACGAGTAGCGTATTCTACTTGAAGGGTGGAAAAAGCTAGCAAGGTTGTAGTACTTTGAGCATTTTGCTAATTGTCGATAATCGTCGCGAGGTATGTGAACCTCTTTCTATCTTTTCTAGCGTGATATGTTGTGAACTATGTAGTACGGTAGACGTACATGTGTTAAATGAATTTGGTTGATTTAAAACATAAAGTGTTATAACGGCTTTATGGACAGTTTGTTATAACAACTTTATGTGGGTAAAGAAATGGTTTGTGGTTTTTAAAAGATAAAAGACTTGATGTGAAATAATAAGGACTTGGGTTGTGTTAAAAAGTTGTGAAACCGCTTTAATGAGAAATGGGCAATTGGGTTTTAAAAGGAATAATGTTATATTGATTTCGGAAATGAGAACAAGTATCGAACAAATCACTGCAGCGTTAATAAAGGAAAATGTATTGACTAAGTAAGTATTATTAAAACCAGTAGAAACCTCTATCTGCATAGAAGCTAAGATAAGACAAAATTGTATTACATTTTCTAGATCATGGCTGCTTTAATAAGATTGATATAAACAAGAATAACCTACTCACACATAAGGCATATGTTACTCAAATTGTTTTAAAAGAGAATTATGTTATTAAGTGATTAAGACTATGAACTACGAAACCTTTCGAAAATAAGAGACTTGAGTATTTGAAATTAGGCAAACTTGAACTTTTGGAAAAAGAATGTTGTTACTTGTCTTTAAAAAGGGAAATTATTTTGGTTTACTTAAAATAATAGTTACTCTGTTTTGGATACTACGAGTGTTGGTATCAGGTGACTTCTTGTGAAAGAATGGATATTTGTAAGAGAATTGAAGTATGGTAATTTGCTTGTGCTTGCTTGTGATAGCCTTATTGTGTAAAAGTTGTATTCCTATGCTACCGCGTCTCTCGATGGAGGGCCGATATATTGTTATTGTTGTTACATGGACATGTCTGCACCGATGAAAAATTCCGGGGGCATGCGGCCATGCGGCGGGTTAATCACCCGGTATATTGTTATTGTTGTTACATGAACATGTCTGCACCGATGAAGAATGCGGGGTGCGGCCGTTACGCGGGTTAATCACCCGGTATATTGTTATTGTTGTTACATGGACATGTCTGCACCGATGAAGAATTCCGAGGGCATGTGGCCATGCGGCAGGGTTGATTACCCGATATATTGTTATTGTTGTTACATGGACATGTCTGCACCGATGAAGAATTCCGGGGGCATGTGGCCATGCCGGTTGATTACCCGATATATTGTTATTGTTGTTACATGGACATATACGCACCGATGAAGAATTCGGGGCATGTGGCCACGCGCAGGTTGATTACCCAGATATCGTTATTGTATCTGGACATGTCTACACCGATGGAGAATTCGAGCGTGGCCACGATGCGCATGATTGATATTGTGGCGTGAGACCCGGTTATATTTGAGTGATGACTTTGAGGCGTGAGTCCTCGCATTGACATGATCGCTTTTATGTTGTGAATCGTAGTTTGGTTATCATACATGTCTCTGCTTTATTTAGATCGTTATGATTTCGTTACTGATTTTCGATTTCACATACTGGTACTGTTAGATCGACCTCGGCCGCGTCACGCCGCAGTAGGTACATCGGTTGTTGATCCTCGTTCTTAGGATCACAGTTCAGCGTATTGGGAAGCTCCGTTTTCTTACGAGGCTTATCTTTTGGTATGTTTCCCCGAGTTTGTAAGTTTTTGTACATTCAGGGGTATGGCGGGGCCCTGTCTCGTCATAGTTGTTGTAAAAATCTTAGAGGTCTGTAGTACTGTTGTGGGCAGGGTTTGTAAAGGATTGTAACTGTTCGGTTGTATTTATATACATGAAGGTTGTTATACCCCGTAGTTCCAGGGTATGTATGTGGGGACGTACGTACGAGAATACGACAGAAATTTTGGAAAGAAAGAAAGGTGTGATTTTTCGACGGAAAGGTTTCCGGGTTTTGTGAAGGAAAAAGGTTCGTTAGTGGGAATTGGATTCCCAGATTTGGTATTTGGACTTCTTGGATTATATTAGAATTATGAGATTTTATTTTCGGAAATGGTCACGTGGGGCCCACGGGAGAAATTTACGGTTTTGTGGGGCCCACTTTGTTTTTGAGATTTTCGGTATTTTGGATATTTTCGGAAGATGAAATATTTTGGACGGGTAAGGGGGCGACACGTGTCACCCCCTTGAGTGTCCATGTGGGCCGAAATTGGTGGGACAAGTGGCTAGCCACTTGTCCCCTTGGCCGAATGGCCCTAACACTTGGCACTAAATTTCGTTGGCCATGTGGTGTGGTGGGACCCACACACACATGGCCCAATCTTGACCATACACTTACCTTGATCTTGGACCTTGATTCTTCTATAAATACCCCATAGTGCAAGACATAATATTCATTCCACACTTAAGTCTTCCAAGGCAAATACTTCCTCCCCTTTAGTCTTGTTTCGTCCCCCTCCCCCTCTTGTGTAGAAAATACTTTGTGTATTGTTGTATAAATCCCAAATACCTTGGCCTAGTATCCCTAGTAGTATTCCAAAGTTGTTTCAATACTAGGAGCCCGAAAATACTACTTTATTCCAATAGTCGCAAAGTGAAACCCTAGAAAAATCTTCCTAGCTTGGTTGAAGTGTTAAGAGAAGTTGTTTAGAAACTTCTAAGGGTCTCTTGGAGCGGGTTGGAGAGTAAGGAGTTGGAGCTAAACGTTGCTCAGGATCGACATATATCTTGGATAATTTTGGGCTTATCGAGGTAATGATCTATGTCCCCCTATTGTAATTGGATATTACATATTGTAGTAATTTAGAATTGAGTATAAGATTTATTGGAAGGATGATTATAAAGGATTGAACTGTATTTACATTGGATTGTATTTACAGTAGACTTGTGTAGTATTATTGTGATGTAGAATTGTACATGTCCGGTTAGACGTGTAACCCTCCCCCCTGGGAGTTGTTGGCCTGGTAGCGAGCCCGAGTAGAGGATGAGATTTATGTGGTTGCGGGGGGGGAGGTGCTGCCGAATTTTATGTAGAATAAGGAATCTTGTATTTAGAATATTCTACGAAGAGATCTAGAAGTTGATAGACGTTTTATGGCGATAGGTGGAAGTACTACGAGTAGCGTATTCTACTTGAAGGGTGGAAAAGGCTAGCAAGGTTGTAGTACTTGGAGCATTTTGCTAATTGTCGATAATCGTCGCGAGGTATGTGAACCTCTTCCTATCTTTTCTAGCATGATTGTTGTGAACTATGTAGTACAGTAGACGTACATATTCTAAGTGAATTTGGTTGGTTTACTGATTGTAAAAGATAAAGGACTTGACTTATATTTGACTTGATATGATATATGAAGAACTCGAATTGTGTAGAAAGTTGTGAAACCTCATTCGCGAGAAATGAGTATTTGGTCTTTAAAAGGAACTTGATTTCTAAAAGAAAATAGACTTGAGGAATTGAAGAGTTTTTGGTTTAAAAGAGAGACATGGTTTTGTCTTAAATTGGTTTAAAACATAAAGTGTTATAACAGCTTTATGGGAAGTTAGTTATAACGACTTTATGAAAGCAAAAGAATGGTTTTATCATTGATTTTAAAATGGTAACTTGATTTAAGTATAGGTTACTTGTTTTGAAAAGAGTATGTATTTGAGTTTTAAAGAGTATACTTGATGTTGTTTTAAAAGAAAGGCACTTGGTTTAAAAAGTATAGAGTGCTTGATTTTAAAAGTCTTGTAAAGGTTTTTACGAAAGTAAATTAATTTGGTTTGAAAAGGAAATGTGTTTTTGATACTACGAGTATTAGTATCTTTTATGTAAAAAGAGGTCTTTTTGAAAGAATGAAAGTGGGTATTATTTTTGGGTTTGAAACCCGTATTATTGACATAAAATGAAGGTACCTTGAGTTGTGTGTAACTTGCCTATGTTTGCGTGTGATAGCCTTGTTGTGCCAGTATTGTATTTTTATACCACCGCGTCTCTCAATGGAGGGCCGGTTGATTTGTTATGATCTTACTTGGACGTACCGGCAGTGACGGAGGATTCCACGGGTACGCTCATGTTGATAGCGTTATTCCATGGACTAGCTCTCCATGAGGTTTTACTGATTCGGCCTTGGTATCTGGTGGTTGGCTTTCGTACTTTCCCCGTCTCGTGGCTGATTCATCCTTGGTACCTGGTAGTTAGCCTTCGCACTTGCCCCGTTCAGTTTAGTGGCGAAGTCTCGTGACACTACTTAGTACACAGTAGTTAGCCTTCGTACTTGCCCCGGTCAGCTACGTGACACGGCTTTGGTACCTGGTAGTCGGCTTTCGTACTTGCCCCGTGTCTGCTTCGTGGTTTGGTTGCATAGTATTGTTAGTACGGCCTTGGTATCTAGTAGTTGGCTTTCGTACTTGCCCCGGTCAATCGATGATGCGGCTTTGGTATCTGGTAGTTAGCCTTCGTACTTGCCCCGTACGGTTGTTATGACACAGGTTGTTATACCCCGTATTTCCAGAGTATGTACGTAAGGGAATACGTACAAAAGTTTGGCCTTAAAGTTTAGGCCTTGGACGTTTTTTTGGGCACAACTCACAAAACGAATAGTTTTCCGACGAAACGTTTCCACAGCTTTCGTAGGGTAAATTCCGGCTATGTCATTTCTAATTTTTGCGGATTTTTCCGAGAGACGAAACATTTTGGACCAGCGGGAGGCGACACTTGGCACCTCCAATTGGTGGACTTGAAATCGTCCATTGACGAATTGGACAATGAAGTGCACGTTTTTGTGCCTTTGCACAAGTCAAGGATTAGGTAGGATATTTTGTGCAAGTTGCCAAGGACACTTGCCCTAATCTTGACGACCTTACACTTGCCTAGCACTTGGCTACATCTTGCCCTTGGTTGGCCATCCCTCGACCTATAAATACCCCTCTTGAGATGAAGAGTTCTTCATCCACAAAAGCTTCCAAGTCTAAAAATCCTCCTCTCCCTTTGTAGCCTTTTCGTCCCAAACACCCCCTCCCTTTTGATGTTTGGCCGAGGGCCCCTAGCCTAGCCAAAATCTACCCTCCCTTGGTAGAAAAGTTGTCTTCTAGTATTGTTATAATGCCCAAAATACCCTAGCTCAAATCCCTTAGTACTTAGTAGAAGTTGTGAAGAACTTCTAAGGTTTCCTTGGAGCATACAACTTAGGAGCAAAACCTTGCTCAGGCGCGACTTTATCTAGGATATTATTGGGCTTACCGAGGTAACTAATCCTAACCCTCTTTTGAATTAGAGAATACTTACTGTAGTAGTATAAGAATAAGTATTAGATACTTAGAAGAATATTGCAGAATAGAATTGAATTGTTATCACAGTAGAAGGGTTTAAAAGAAGAATAATCAAACTGTACTTACATGGAATTTGTTTCACAGTAGACTTGAGTAGCTCACCGGGTAGGGAAGTACTGCCCAATTTTCCGTAGGATATAGAACCCTCTGTTTAGAATTGTTTACAAAGTAGTCTGAACGTTGATAGACGTGTCTGACTATTATAGGCTGATTCTCTGCGCGCGACATATTCAACTTGGCAGGTGGTTTTCATTTGAGAAGGTATGTGATTCTTCCTAAAGCATGATATTTTACAATATATATATATGCGGTAGACGCATACGTGTTAATCGAATAATAACTACGGCAATGTCTTTGACTTAAGCTCGAATAATACTTACGGCAATGCCTCACGCTTAAGCCCGAATAATACTTACGAATGCCTCACAGCTTAAGCTGAATAATAAAGAATCAAAGCATTTCAAAAGAATCTGAATCATTTTTAATGTAAGAGAACTAATTGGTTTTTAAAGCGAAGCTTAAGAGTTATACTAGCTTTATGGGAAGTTAAGTATAACCACTTAAGATTGATAAAAGAAACAGCTTGCCTATGTGTTTATAATGCACTTATATTGAATTGTGAAAAGAATAATAAGATGGTTTGATAAGTAGACATGATATGATGCTATGTGTGTTAGTGTCTTGTAACGTTTGTATAAGAGAGTATTCTTGTTGTGCTTATGTTGTTTAAAGATAAGTTGTTATGTTAGTGTACTATCACTCACCTCTTGACATATTACAGGGGTTAAGTCGCCTCCACGCGGTAGACTCGCGGTGCGGGACCATGATTCGAGAATACCTCACGCGGTCCAGGGGACCTATGCGGAGCTACGGAGTTCCGTGTTAGTGATGCGGGGTTATACCTCACGCGGTCTATGTGGCCATGCGGACTACGAGTCGGTGATACGCCGAGGAGTAGCTACCCTCGACGCGGGGTTATGTACCATGCGGGCCTATGTGAGTGGCCTATGCGGACTACGAGAGTCCGAGATTAGGCTTGCATGGTGATACTACGCAATTGGCCTCGCCGATCATTCGCACCCTAGAAAGGACACTGATTTACCTATTGTTGCTCTTGTTTATGATGTGGCACTATGCGGTCCCCTCGTTGTTTCATACATACTTGCAAAACTGATTTTAAAATGATATGTTTTCATTTAAGTATTTTACGCTTCATATACTTAGTACTGTTATCGACCTCCTTCTGGGCCGCTCATGTCGCAGTAGGCAAGCAGTGCTAGATCCACATTCTTAGGATCTCTACGTTGGTGTCGGAGCTCCATCCTTTCGGAGGCTCTACTTTTAGGTATGATCTCCTGTTGTAGATAGTTTTGTCATGACGGTATGGCGGGCCTCATCCGCCATAGTTGTATATTTCCCAGAGTGCAGAGTCATGTTGTACAAGATCGGATGTAATCGCTAAACCATGTTTATATATATATGCCGAAAGGCGACGTTTTCACATAAATCGTGTCTTATTTTATAAACTGTTTCATGTCTTGTTTTATATTTCCGATTACTACGATGTATGACTACTGGGTGCCCTTGAAGGCACGATCATGGGCCCCGAATGGGTCGTGACAAAAGTGGTATCGAGCGATTAATCCTCGGAAAGTGTCTACGCACCGTATCTAGTAGAGTCTTGATTATCGGTGTGTTGTGCACCACACCAATAATCGTGAGGCTATAAGATATTTAGGATTGGTTTTCATTCTTCTCACTCGAGATCGTGCTTTAGAGTGTGTTAAAATTGGACCTCTAACGTATTCCTTTCTCAGAATAGCTTATGCCTCCACGTAAGGCAACCCGCCCAGAAGGTAAGGCGGCGGAGCCGCGATCGGACACCGAGAGTTACGAGGGCTCGAGCCCAGTCTATACCGCAGACGGCGAGTTCTATGACGCCGCCCCAAAGAGACCACGCACCCACACCTCCCGCCCCACACCGGGCGGGAGTTAGGGTACAAGGAGATGGCCCACTATTGGCTAGAGTCAGGCCGATACGAGGATAGGCCGACGCGCGATCAGCCTGGGCTCAGCCTCGGCCGCACTGGTGCACCCGAGGCGAATAGTTTGAGGCTACGAGATTTCCTGAGTTGTAGCCCGCCAGAGTTTTACGGGTCGAGGCCGGAGGATGATCCGCAGGAGTTCATCCGTCAGCTACAGAGGATCATGCGGGTGATCAAGGCCTCAGAGACCGAGTCTGTGACCTTCGGTTCGCATCGGCTGCGTGATACCGCAGTCGATTGGTTTGATTCGTGGGAGTTATCCCGGGGAGAGCACGCCCCCGCCTACTGGGATGAGTTCTCGAGGCTTTCTCACTCACTTCTTGCCTCAGACGGCGAGGGCGCGGTCGATAGATTTTTACCGCCGAGGCGAGAGGACGACCGTCCGTGAGTACAATGTCGAGTTTGATTCATTGGCTCGATATGTCCCAGCGTTGGTAGCAGTTATGGAGGATAGGGTGCACCGCTACGTCACCGAGCTAGATGACTATATGGCCGAAGTCATGCGCGGTGTTTCTCTTCACCGTATGGACATTACCCGCACGCAGCTCATGCTCTTGGATGTGAGGAGCGTAGACCGCCGCCGACAGCAGCAGCAGGTTAAGACCGTGACGGCAGGTCTTTTGGTGGCTATCGTGGTGGCGGCCTTAGCGGCAGCCTAGATTTGCACCACGGCTCGAGCACTCTCGCACCGCCCTCAAGACCCAGATATTCGAGGCGCACCAGGGCCCCGTGACTTGACGCGTCGAGCAGAGGAATCGCCGATCGGGACCACCCCCCCCCCCTTAGGGTGGCCGATGCGGCAGATCCCACTTCGAGTTGTGGTGCTACGAGCTTGTTTCATAGCCAGGCGCAGGTCACTATGCGAGGAACTGTCCACCAAGCGGCGCGATCGCGGTGGGTCACCTGAGTTCTTTCGCCGGTCTTCATCCCCGACAGCTTACTCGCCACGGAGGGCAAGGTACTCGTGGACCAGCAGGTCGCGCAGGTCGTGGCGCGGTCCGATTCTAGCGGTCCTCGAACCGCATTTATGCTTTGTCCACCGACAGATCGTGAGGCCTCACCGATGTCGCTGCGGTACCTTATCGGGCCTGGTTTGATGTGTATGCTTTGATAGATCCGGTTCTACTGCCCCATATATCTCCCTTGTTGCTAGTAGGATAGTGGATAGAGCCCGAGTCCATAGACCACTTTCGAGGTAGCTACGCCTGGGTGATTCGGTGGTAGCTCGGCGGGTATATAGAGCTTGTCTGTGACCATTTACGATCGTCGGACCACAGCCGACTTGATAGAGTTGGAGATGATTGACCGACGTGATCATGGGGATGGATTGGCTAGCTTGCTACGCCAATGTAGATCGCAGAGAGAGAGTAGTGCGGTTCCGCTTCCCGAGGAGCCGGTTGTTGAGTGGGAGGAGCACGGTATCGCCGGCGGTAGGTTTATTTCCTACCTCGGCTAGGAAGATGGTGCGAAGGGTATATCTACCATCTCGTTCGGTGTTTGATCTCAAGCTGCGGTACCAGATTTTCCGTCGGTTCAAGAGTCGAGAGTTCCCGACGTGTTTCCGACGACCTCGTATCCTCCGAGAGGAGATTGAGTTTTGTATTGACATATTGCTGCACACTCGGCCTATTTCCATTCCGCCATACGTAATGGCACTGCCGAGTTGAGAGAGTGAAGGATCAGCTTAGAGATTTGGAGAAGGGCTTCATCGCCTAGTGTTTCTCCCCGGGAGCGCCAGTATTGTTCGTGAAGAAGAGCGACGCCGCGCATTGTGTGTTGATTCTGACGGTGAACAAGGTGACCATTAAGAACAGATACCCTTCCTGTGATTGATGATTTGTTCGACCAGTTGCGTGGTGCGAGATGCTTCTCCAAGATTGATCTACGGTCCGCTATCATCAGTCGAAGTCGAGAGGTAGATGTCCCTAGGATCGCATTCGTGACCCAGTATGGGCATTATGAGTTCGTGGTCATGTCTTTAGGTTGACCAATGCTCCGCGTATTCATGGATTTGATGAACCGAGTGTTCAAACCATTTTTGGACACGTTGTGATAGTGTTCATTGATGATATCTTAGTTTATTCTCGCCAGAGCGAGCATGCGGAGCATTGAGGATCAGGCCGACGCTTCTCCAGACTGCAGTTGACGCCAAGTTTTCCAAATATGAGTTTTGCTGACTTGATGCGTTTCTTGGGCATATTGTCGGGCCGATGGCATTCGAGTGGATACGGCCAAGATCGAGCGCAGACTTGGCCTAGACCTACTACTCCGGCGAGGTTCGCAGCTCGGGCCTTGCAGATATTATCGGTTCGTGGAGAAGTTTGCTTATCTTCGCACCATTGACTAGGCCGACTCGTAAGGCAGCCAAGTTTGATGGACTGATGCTTGGAGCGTGGTTTCGATTCTTTGAAAGAGAGACCGACGACCGCCCGTTCTTACTCTTCCGCAGGGTCCGATGGTTATGTCGTGTATTGTGATGCGTCGAGCATCGGGTTGGGATGTGTGTTGACGCAAAGATGGCAGGTTATAGCATATGCATCCCGACGGTGAAGAAACACGAGAGGAACTACCCCACCCATGATTTGGAGTTGGCGTTTGTGATTCACGCTTTGAAGATCCGAGGCACTATTTGTATGGGGTTCACGTGGATATTTTTACGCACCACAAGAGCCTCCAAGATATCTTCACCAGAGGAGCCGAACTTACGTGAGACGGTGGTTAGAGTTGCTTAAGGATTACGATGTTGATATCTGTACCACCCGGGAAGGCCAATGTTGTGGCGTATGCTCTTAGTCGTAGGTCGATGGGAGCCTATCGGATGTGCACTAGAGAGAGGGACATGGTTCGTGATTTGCATCCGTTAGCGAGCCTTGGTGTCCGCTTGATTGATTTTGATAGCGGTGGGTTAGAGTTCGTGAGGTTGCCGAGTCTTCCATCGTCGAGGAGGTGAAGAGGCAACAGCCGAGGATCCAGCTTTGATTCGATATCGGATACGCCTCTTCGTGAGGCGCGGTCCTTTGAGGTAGCACCACGGGGTGCTAAGGTTTGAGGGCGATTGTGTGTTCCGGATGTTTCGTGACTTTGGCGCAGGTTCTTGGGAAGCACACAAGCGTTACTCATCCATCCGAAGTCGACCAAGATGTACCACGACCCAGATCTGTGTATTGGTGGGATGGCGAAGAGGACGTTGCGAGTTCGTAGCTCGGTGCCCATGTTGTCGCGAAGGTAGAGCACCAAAGGCCCGTGGTTTGTTGCAGCGATAGAGATCCCGACCGGAAGTGGGAGGTAATCAACATGGATTTTATCACGGGATTACCTCGCACTCGAGGAGACATGATTCTATATGGGTTATCGACGGTCGACGAAATCAGCCCACTTTCTTCCGTCAGACGACTTTTTCTACCGAGGATTATGCGGACTTTACATCCGAGAGATCGTCGATCGCATGGAGTCCCTACTTCGATCATATCGCATGCAGGAGCCCGCTTTACGCTAACTGGAGGTCTTTCCGAGAGGTTTAGGGACGCAGTGAGCACGAGTAATCGCATTCCATCCACGCACGGACAAAGCCGAGCGCACTATCCGCACTTCGAGGATATGTCTGCGAGCCCGTGTTATCGACTTCGTGGGTAGCTAGGAGGATCATTTGCCTCTAGTTGAGTTCGCAGACAATAATAGCTACTACTCCAAAGATTCGATGGCGCGCTTATGAGGCCTTGTATGGGAGAAAGTGCAGATCGCCTATAGGTTGGTTCGATGTGGGCGAGGTGCCTAGTGGGACCAGACGGTGCAGCAGCAGTGGATAAGGTGAAGCTTATCCGAGAGCGCTATCGATACCGTAGTCGCATGTAAGTCGACGCAGATCATCGCCGTCAGCATCTTGAGTTCGAGGTTCATGATTGGGTTTTCCTAAAGGTGTCACCCATGGCGGTGTGATGAGATTCGGGAAGAAGGGGAAACTCAGCCCAAGGTACATAGGGCCGCTTCAGATTGTCCGCAGGGTAGGCAAGGTTGCCTACTAGTTGATCCGCCGTCCGATCCGGAGGCGATGCATCCTGTTTCACGATCTACGCCGGCGAGATGTATCGGGATCCATCTAGGTACACCCGATTGACGATGTCCAGTGATCGAGGGGTTATCGTGAGGAGATTCCCATAGCGATAGTCGATCGTCCGTTAGGCGTCATGACCGCGATGTGGCTTCCACAAAGTCTTGTGGCGAACGAGCTTAGGGAGGAGATGACGTGGAAGCCGAGAGGACATGAGGCGAGGTATCCTCACCTATTCCCACACCTCCGGTAATTCACTTTCCTACTTGTAAATTTTCGTTATCGCTTTTGCTTAAGTGTTGTTTTGTGGTGTGGCTTTTGCAAACTGTTAAGTTATGAAGAACCTTATCGTTATCTGTCTTGGGAAGGAACATTCGGGACGAATGTTTCTAAGGAGGGGAGAATGTTATACCCCGTATTTCCAGAGTATGTACGTAAGGGAATACGTACAAAAAGTTTGGCCTTAAAGTTTAGGCCTTGGACGATTTTTTGGGCACAACTCACAAAACGAATAGTTTTCCGACGAAACGTTTCCACAGCTTTCGTAGGGTAAATTCCGGCTATGCCATTTCTAATTTTTGCGGATTTTTCCGAGAGACGAAACATTTTGGACCAACGGGAGGGCGACACTTGGCACCCTCCAATTGGTGGACTTGAAATCGTCCATTGGACGAATTGGACAATGAAGTGCACGTTTTTTGTGCCTTTGCACAAGTCAAGGATTAGGTAGGATATTTTGTGTGCAAGTTGGCCAAGGACACTTGCCCTAATCTTGACCTTACACTTGCCTAGCACTTGGCTACATCTTGGCCCTTGGTTGGCCATCCCTTGACCTATAAATACCCCTCTTGAGATGAAGAGTTCTTCATCCACAAAAGCTTCCAAGTCTAAAAATCCTCCTCTCCTTTGTAGCCTTTTCGCCCAAACACCCCCTCCCTTTGAAGTTTGGGCCGAGGGCCCCCTAGCCTAGCCAAAATCTACCCCCCCTCCCTTGGTAGAAAAGTTATCTTCTAGTATTGTTATAATGCCCAAAATACCCTAGCTCAAATCCCTTAGTACTTAGTAGAAGTTGTGAAGAACTTCTAAGGTTTCTCGAGCATACAACTTAGGAGCAAAACCTTGCTCAGCGACTTTATCTAGGATATTATTGGGCTTACCGAGGTAACTAATCCTAACCTCTTTTGAATTAGAGAATACTTACGTAGTAGTATAAGAATAAGTATTAGATACTTAGAAGAATATTGCGAATAGAATTGAAGTTATCACAGCAGGCGGTTTAAAAGAAGAATAATCAAACCGCATTTACATAGACTGTTTTCACAATAGACTTGAGTAGCTCACCGCAGGGAAGACGCCAATTTTCTCGTAGGATATAGAACCCTCTGCTTAGAATCGCATACAAAGTAGTTCAACGCGTTGATAGACGTGTTCGACTATTATAGGCGATTCTCTGCGCGACATATATTCAACTTGCGGTGGTTTTCACGAGAAGGTATGTGATTCTTCCTAAAGCATGATATTTTACAATATATATATAGTACGGTAGACGCATACGTGTTAATCGAATAATAACTACGGCAATGTCTTTGACTTAAGCTCGAATAATACTTACTATGAATGCCTCACGCTTAAGCTCGAATAATACTTACTGAATGCCTCACGCTTAAGCCCGAATAATAAAGAATGAAAGCATTTCAAAAGAATACTGAATCATTTTTAATGTAAGAGAACTAATTGGTTTTAAATGAAGCTTAAGAGTTATACTAGCTTTATGGGAAGTTAAGTATAACCACTTAAGATTGATAAAAGAAACAATTTGCCTATGTGTTTATAATGCACTTATATTGAATTGTGAAAAGAATAATAAGATGGTTTGATAAGTAGACATGATATGATGCTATGTGTGTTAGTGTCTTGTAACGCTTTGTATAAGAGAGTATTCTTGTTGTGCTTATGTTGTTTAAAGATAAGTCGTTATGTTAGTGTACTATCACTCACCTCTTGACATATTACCGGGGTTGTCGCCTCCGACGCGGGTAGACTCGGCGGTCCGGGACCATGATTCGAGAATACCTCATGCGGTCCGTGGGACCTATGCGGAGCTACGGAGTTCCGTGTTAGTGATGCGGGTTATACCTCATGCGGTCTATGTGGCTACGCGGACTACGAGTCCAGATTTACGCCGAGGAGTAGCTACCCTCGACGGGTTATGTACCCTATGCGGGCCTATGTGAGTGGCCTATGCGCATCACGAGTCCGTGATTAGGCTTGCATGGTGATACTACGCAATTGGCCCCGCTTCGATCATTCGCAGCCTAGAAAGGACTCGCTACGCTTTACCTATTGTTGCTCTTGCTTTATGATGTGGCACTGCGCGCGCCCCTCGGTTGTTTCATACATACTTGCAAAACTGATTTTAAAATGATATGTTTTCATTTAAGTATTTCTGATTTCATATACTTAGTACTGTCAGATCGACCTTCGGGCTGCGTTCATGCCGCATGTAAGCGGCAAGGTGCTAGATCCACATTCTTAGGATCTCTACGTTGGTGTCGGAGCTCCATCCTTTCCGGAGGCTCTACTTTGGGTATGATCTCCTGTTGTAGATAGTTTTGCATCGAGGTATGGCGGCCCCTGTCCCCGCCATAGTTGTATATTTCCTTAGAGGTCTGTAGTCGTTGTATGCAAGATCGGATGTAATCGCTAAACCATGTTTATATATATATGCCGAAAGCGACGTTTTTCACATAAATCTGTGTCTTATTTTATAAATCGTTTCATGTCTTGTTTTATATTTCCGCGATTACTCGATGTATGACTACTTGGTGCCCTGAAGGCACGATCCACGCCCCGAAATGGGTCGTGACACAGTGGACCGTGTTCATGTGTATTCTCGTGTTGCTATATCATAGATCGCCGATGAGGAAGGTATTCCACGGGCATGATTGATGTTGTGGGCGCGAGACCCATAGTTATATTTGAGTGATGACTTTGAGGGCGCGAGTCACGACTGACGTGATCACATATTATGTAATCGTAATTTGGTTATCATATATGTCTCCTTTTTTTATAGACTACTATGATTTCATTTACGATTTTCGCCACATACTTGGTACTGCATCGACCTCCTGGCCGCTCATGCCGCAGTAGAGGTACATTGGTTGTGGATCCTCGCCATAGGATCACGCCAAGCTTTGGGAAGCTCCGTTTCTCCAGAGGCTCATCTTTGGTATAGTCCCCTGTCAGTGTAGTTACTTGTACATTCAGGGGTATGGCGAGGCCCTGTCCCGTCATAGTTACGGTTACATTCTTAGAGGTATGTAGTACTGTTGTAGGCAGGTTTTGTAAAAGGATTTAACTGTTCAGGTTGATATATATATGTATATATTCAGGAAGGTGACCGTTTTGGTTTGCCTGTTTCATACTTTATGTCTTGTCTCATGTTTTAGTTTTTTTATTTCCGCTGATTTTCTCTGATGTTGTATCACTAGGGTGCCCGGGGTAAGGCACCAGTCACGGGCCCGGGATCGGGTCATGACAAAAGTGGTATCAGATCCAGGTTGTCCTCGGAAAGTGTTTACAGACCGTGTCTAGTAGAGTCTTGATTATCGGTGTGTTGTGCACCATATTTATAATCAGGAGTCTGCAGGACATTTAGGATATGTTTCCATTCTTCTCACTCTGAGATCGTGCCTTAGAGTTGTGTTGTCAGTTGGACTCCCTCTAATGTATTCTTTTATATCAGTTATGCCTCTGCGAAAGGCAACCAGGGCCCAGAAGGGCGGCAAGGCATCGAGGAGTCGCGACGTAACACGAGGAGTACCGGCAGAGGCCCGATTTTACTCGAGGTGGTGCTGACGGCGGATTATACGACGCCACCCAGAGAGTTTAGAGTCGCAGCAGTGCCGCCGAGACCACAAGACTCGAGCCTCCACCCACACCGGAGCAGAGGAGATGGGCTCTGAGGAGACGGCACGCCATAGCCGTGATTGTGGCCGACACGAGGATAGCCGACGCAGCAGCCCAAAGAGCACCCGTGGTTCACCCGAGAGCGGATAGTTTGAGGCTACGGGACTTTCTGAGCTGTAGCCCGCCAGAGTTCTACGGGTCGAGGCCTGAGGATGATCCGCCGGAGTTCATCCGACGCCATACGGATCACGAGAGTGATCAAGGCTTCGGAGACCGAGCCGCTGGTCTGGTTCACATCGGCCGCGTGATACCGCAATGACCGGGTTTGATTCGCGAGCTGCCCCGGGAGGGCATGCACTTCCAGCCGTATGGAACGAGTTCTCAGAGGCATTTCTTGCACATTTCTTGCCTCCACAGATGAGGAGGGCTCGGGCCGACAGATTTTTGGTGTTGAGGCAGAACGGGCGTACGGTTCGGGAGTACAATGTGGAGTTCGACTCATTGGCTCGGTATGTCCCCGCGTTAGTAGCTAGTATGGAGGACAGAGTGCACCGCTATGTCACAGGGCTAGACGATTATTTGGCAGAGAGTTGCTCGGGCGTAGCTCTTCAGCCGGGCATGGACATTGCCCGCATGCAGGCTTATGCACTTGGATGTGAGGCACGGAGAGGTCGACGGAATGATCGGGATCAGCGTAAGAGGCCGAACAGCAGGTCTTTTGGCGACTTTCGGGGCGGACCGCCAAGAAGAGCGCGAGCGCGCCTCCCCAAGACGAGTGGCCCTCCGCGCCTTCGGACGCTCGGGATATTCGGAGCAGGTCGTGGCTCCTGTGTTTCAGACTTCCGCGGAGTAGAGTGCTCGCGGATAAGGTCACCCTTGTCTCAGCAGGCCGCCAGGAAAACTTCATAAGGGAGAGTGTCGTACTAATTTGGGAGATTGTTATTCTGCGCCAACAGGCCATTTGGCGAGAGATCGTCCGACTGTGGGTAGCATCGTGGATTAGCACGATCACGAGATCGATTGCAGTTCTTCACCTTCCATAGCTAGGCAGATTTTCATGCACGGCGCAGCCACGTGCAGGTCGCGGTGGAAGTTCCCAGTTTTAGCGGTCCTTTGAACCGCCTATTTACAGGTATATCCTTAACCCTCTAGAGACCAGTATGTATTGATGTTGATGATGTGTTAAGTGTTATGTTCGGATAGCTTTGAGTTAAAAGGTGATTTAGAAGCCTGGTTAGTGAAAAGGGTAAGTCTGGGGATGAGAAAATTTCGAACCCTAGAATATTACACGTTGAGACCTTACATGTAAGGCCATCTTGAGTAAAGGATTTTGCAGATGATCCTTGTCGGAGTGCATTATATGCATAGGGTGTATTAGTGTGATAATTCCATGGGTAGTGTAAGATGAAAGTGGTAGCTTTCAGGACTTGTATAGGTAGGGTTGTTCCGGATCAGGGAAAAAGAGTCTGGTACGATTATGGGTCGGGTTGAGGCCAGGTCGCGGGTCAACCCGTAGCCCGGAATGAGGTGGGGTCAGTTTGGGGTGGTCCCGCCAGGTGGTAGGGTCACGAGGGTGCTAAGCCCAGGTTTTGGTAACCATCGTACGAGTTCGTGGATATGTTCGACCAGAATCGGATCGTGAAGGTCGGGAATGGCCTTAAGGAAATTTGAGGCTAGTATGATGACCAAGTTAGAGATAGTGACCCCGAGATTTTGGAAACTGAAGCAATGACAGAAATGTGGTACGTATTGTAGGAAGATTTCGAGTGTACGAGGAAGATGCGACGAGTAAGAAAAGAGGCTAAGATGTGTTAAGATGATGGAAGTGTCCTTTTTATAAGTGAGGAGGGGAAGAAAGTATCCTTTGGTCCATGGGTGGAAGTTTTGTGTTGTTATATGCACGTTTTAGGTGATTCCTCGTTGGCTTGGATTGAGAGTTGTGTGTATGTTATACTATGGCCATTGGTGGCAGGTTTGGTTTCGTAAGTATAGTAGTGAAGACTATACCGACGCAGTTATGTTTTAGGAGACTTAGAAGGAAGATTCGGGACGAATGTTTCTAAGGGGGGAAGAATGTTATACCCCGTAGTTCCAGGGTATGTATGTGGGACGACGCATTTGAGAATACGACAGAAATTTTGGAAAGAAAGAAAGGTGTGATTTTTCGACGGAAAAGTTTCCGGGTTTTGTGAAGGAAAAAGGTTCGTTAGTGGGAATTGGATTCCCAGATTTGGTATTTGGACTTCTTGGATTATATTAGAATTATGAGATTTTATTTTCGAAAATGGTCACGTGGGGCCCACGGGAGAAATTTACGGTTTTGTGGGGCCCACTTTGTTTTTGAGATTTTCGGTATTTTGGATATTTTCGAAAGACGAAATATTTTGATGCGGTAAGGGGCGACACGTGTCACCCTCGAGTGGCCATGCTGGCCGAATTGCGGGACAGTGGCTAGCCACTGTCCCTCGCCGAACGGCCCTAACACTGCACTAAATTTCGTTGGCCATGTGGTGGTGGGACCCACACACACATGGCCCAATCTTGACCATACACTTACCTTGATCTTGGCCCTCGATTCTTCTATAAATACCCCATAGTGCAAGACATAATATTCATTCCACACTTAAGTCTTCCAAGGCAAATACTCCTCCCTTTAGTCTGCTTTCCCTCTCCCCTCTTGTAGAAAATACTTTGTGTATTGTTGTATAAATCCCAAATACCTTGGCCTAGTATCCCTAGTAGTATTCCAAAGTTGTTTCAATACTAGAGCCCTAAATACTACTTTATTCCAATAGTCGCAAAGTGAAACCCTAGAAAAATCTTCCTAGCTTGGTTGAAGTGTTAAGAGAAGTTGTTTAGAAACTTCTGGCGGTCTCTTGGAGCGGGTTGAGAGTAAGGAGTTGAGCTAAACGTTGCTCGTGATCGACATATATCTTGGATAATTTTGGGCTTATCGAGGTAATGATCTACGTCCCCTATCAGAATTGGATATTACATATTGTAGTAATTTAGAATCGAGTATAAGATTTATTGGAAGGATGATTATAAAGGATTGAACTGTATTTACATTGGATTGTATTTACAGTAGACTTGTGTAGTATTATTGTGATGTAGAATTGTACACGTCCGGTTAGACGTGTAACCCTCCCCCCTGGGAGTTGTTGGCCTGGTAGCGGGCCTGAGTAGAGGAGGAGATTTATGTGGTTTCGGGGAGGTGTCGCGAATTTTCTCAGAGAATAAAGGAATCTTGTATTTAGAATATTCTACGAAGAGATCTAGAAGTTGATAGACGTTTTATGACCAGTATAGGTGGAAGTACTACGAGTAGCGTATTCTACTTGAAGGGTGGAAAAGGCTTGCAAGGTTGTAGTACTTGGAGCATTTTGCTAATTGTCGATAATCGTCGCGAGGTATGTGAACCTCTTCCTATCTTTTCTAGCATGATTGTTGTGAACTATGTAGTACAGTAGACGTACATATTCTAAGTGAATTTGGTTGGTTTCTTGATCAGAAAAGATAAAGGACTTGACTTATATTTGACTTGATATGATATATGAAGAACTCGAATTGTGTAGAAAGTTGTGAAACCTCATTCGCGAGAAATGAGTATTTGGTCTTTAAAAGGAACTTGATTTCTAAAAGAAAATAGACTTGAGGAATTGAAGAGTTTTTGGTTTAAAAGAGAGACATGGTTTTGTCTTAAATTGGTTTAAAACATAAAGTGTTATAACAGCTTTATGGGAAGTTAGTTATAACGACTTTATGAAAGCAAAAGAATGGTTTTATCATTTGTTTTAAAATGGTAACTTGATTTAAGTATAGGTTACTTGTTTTGAAAAGAGTATGTATTTGAGTTTTAAAGAGTATACTTGATGTTGTTTTAAAAGAAAGGCACTTGGTTTAAAAAGTATAGAGTGCTTGATTTTAAAAGTCTTGTAAAGGTTTTTACGAAAGTAAATTAATTTGGTTTGAAAAGGAAATGTGTTTTTGATACTACGAGTATTAGTATCTTTACGTAAAAGAGGTCTTTTTGAAAGAATGAAAGTGGGTATTATTTTTGGGTTTGAAACCCGTATTATTGACATAAAATGAAGGTACCTTGAGTTGTGTGTAACTTGCCTATGTTTGCGTGTGATAGCCTTGTTGTGTCAGTATTGTATTTTTATACCACCGCGTCTCTCAATGGAGGGCCGGTTGATTTGTTATGATCTTACTTGGACGTACCGGCAGTGACGGAGGATTCCACGGGTACGCTCATGTTGATAGCGTTATTCCATGGACTAGCTCTCCATGAGGTTTTACTGATTCGCCTTGGTATCCGGTGGTTGGCTTGACTTTCCCCGCCTCGTGGCTGATTCGCCTGTACCGTAGTTAGCCTTCGTGACTTGCCCCGCTCGCTTTAGTGGCGAAGTCTCGTGACACGACTGGTACCGGTAGTTAGCCTTCGATCTTGCCCCGGCCACCACGTGACACGCTGAGTACCGGTAGTCGTCTTTCGTACTTGCCCCGTCGCCTTCGTGGTTTGGTTGCATAGTATTGTTAGTACGGCCTTGCATCTAGTAGTTGGCTTTCAGATTGCCGGCCAATCGATGACGCGCTTTGGTATCCGGTAGTTAGCCTTCGACTTGCCCCGCACGGTTGTTATGACACTGGGACCGTGTTCATGTATTCCTTGGTGTTGCTATATCATGCATCGCCGGCAGGTGAGGAAGGTATTCCACGCATGATTGATGTTGTGGGCGTGAGACCCATAGTTATATTTGAGTGATGACTTTGAGGGCGTGAGTCCCTGACTTGACGTGACTGCTTACATATTATGTACTGTAATTTGGTTATCATATATGTCTCCTTTTTTTTATAGACTACTATGATTTCATTTACGATTTTCGATTCACATACTTGGTACTGTTATCACGACCTCCTTCGGGCTACGCTCATGCCGCAGTAGAGGTACATCGGTTCAGGATCCTCGCCATAGGATCACGATGGCGTTTTGGGAAGCTCCGCTTTCTCGAGGCTCATCTTTCGTATAGTCCTCGCAAGGTAGTTACTTGTACCTTCGTGGTATGGCGGGTCATGTCCCGGCCATAGTTATGGTTACATTTTTAGAGAGGTCCGTAGTATCGCTGTGGTTTGTAAAAGGATTTAACTGTTCAGGTTGATATATATATGTATATATTCAGGAAGGTGACCGTTTTGGTTAGCCTGTTTCATACTTTATGTCTTGTCTCATGTTTTAGTTTTTTTATTTCCGCTGATTTTCTCTGATGTTGTATCACTAGGGTGCCCGGGGTAAGGCACCAGTCACGGGCCCGGGATCGGGTCGTGACAAAGGTAACCGTTTTGGTTAGCCTGTTTTCTTATGTTGTATCTTGTGTTATACCCCGTATTTCCAGAGTATGTACGTAAGGGCGTACGTATAAAGGTTTGAGCCTTAAAGTAGGCATAGGGACGGCAAAGAGGCCACGGTTGGCATGAATTTGGGGCTTAAACCATGGGTCAATATTTTGTGAGTGATTTGTGGAGTAGGGTTAGGGACAATTGTGCAAATCCCCACCATCCACTTGCCCTCCACTTGCCCTCATCTTAGCCCTTGAAAGCCCTATAAATACCCCCCTTAAGTTGAAGACTTCTTCATCCAAAAAATACTTTCCAAGTCTTGAAATCTCCCTTCCCCCTTGTGAGCTTCTCGTCCAAGCCTCACTTCTCCTCTAGGAGCTAAGCCGAAACACCCTCTCCCCTTCCTAGTAGTCTCGAAAAGCCCTCCCCTTGGTAGAAAATACTCTCCAAGTATTGTTACTATCCCCAAAATACCTTAGCCAATCCCTTACAAGATTTCCAAAGTTACCTCTATACGTAGAGTCCTAAATACTACCTTATATTCCTTTAGTCGCTAAACGAAACCCTAAAGAGAAACTTCATAGTTGGTTGAAGTAGAAGGTAGAAGTTGTGTAGAAACTTCTAAGGGTTTCTTGGAGCGGATTGAGCGCATGACAGAGCTAAACCTTGCTCAGATCGACTTATATCTTGGATAATTTTGGGCTTATCGAGGTAAATAATAATCTTATCCTTCATTATAATTGGAGAATACATACTATGTAAGTATAGAAATAAGTATAAAATACATAGAAGGTATTACAGAAGAGAATTGAATCAGATTTACATAGATCAGATTTCTGAGACTCGTATAGTTTACCTGCAGGAAGTCACGCCCGATTTTCCGTAGAATAGAGAACCCTCTGCTTAGATTATCCTACAGAGTAGTCTAGACGTTGATAGACATATTTGACTATTATAGGTTGATACTCTGCGCGCGACATATTCGACTTGGCAGGTGGATTTCGCCGAGAAGGTATGTGATTCTTCCTATCCTCTAGAGCATGATATTTTAAAGTATATATAGTACGGTAGACGTACGTGTGTTAACTGAACATGGTTTTACTTGACGTCTTTTGACTTGAGTCTAAATAACAAGAATCTTGAAGTATTTCAAAAGAATTATGAATCATTGGTTTTTTAAACACAGGCTTAAGAGTTATACTAGCTTTATGGGAAGTTAGGTATAACGACTTAAGAAAGATAAAAGGAACGGTTTACTTAAGTGTTTATAAAAGACTTGTATTGATTTCTGGAAAGTACAGTGAGATGGTTTGTTAAGTAGACATATTGTGATGCTATGTGTGTTAGTATCTTGTAAACGTTTGTGTAAAGAGGTTATTCTTATTTGTGCTCATGTTGTTGAACAATAAGCCGTTATGCTAGTATTACATCACTTACCTCTTGACATGATATACCGGGGGTTAAGCTGCCCTCCGATGCGGGGTATACCTCAGGCAGTCTGTGTGACTATGATTCGAGAATACCTCATGCGGGTCCAGGGGACCTATGCGGAGCTACGAGAGTTCCAGGTTAGTGTGCGGTCCTTGTGGCCATGCGGTCTATGTGGCCATGCGGACTACGAGTCCAGACGACGCCGATGAGTAGCTACCCTCGATGCGGAATACCTCACGCGGGCCTATGTGAGTGGCCTATGCGGATCGCGAGTCCGTGATTAGGCATGCATAATGATACTATGGGCGGTTGGCCTTGCTTCGATAATTCGCACTAGAAAAGACACATAGCTTTACCTATTTATTGCTCTTGTTTGTGATGTGGCACTATGTGCTTACATTGGTTGTTTTGTACACATTTGAAAAATTGGCTTTAAAATGATATGATTTCATTTAAATACTTTACAGTTTCACATACTTGGTACTGTTATCGACCTTCGGGGGCTGCTCATGCCGCAGTAAGGGAAAGCAGTGCTAGATCCGCATCCTTAGGATCTTTTGCTTTGGTGTCGTGAGCTCCATCTTCTCCTGAGGCTCGACTTTTGGTATGGTTCTCCCGATGTTGTAGATATATGTACATTCAGGGTATGGCGGCCCCGTCCCGCCATAGTTGTTTACTTTCTTAGGTCAGTAGTCCTATTGTACTGGGATGTAATCGCGATTTTGGTTTATATATATACGCCGAAAGCGACTTTTCTCGATAAAGCGTGTCTCAATTTACATTGTTTCATGTCTTGTTTTATATTCCTGATTTTCTCTCGATGTATGACTACTTGGGTGCGGGTAAGGCACGATCACCGCCCCGAACGGTCGTGACAAAAGTGGTATCGAGCGCTTAATCCTCGGAAAGTGTCTACGACTGCATCAGATGGGAGTCTTGATTATCGGTGTGTTGTGCACCACACCAATAATCAGGAGGCTATAGGATATTTATGATTGGTTTCCATTCTTCTGGATTTCACTGGGTATGTTATTGTTGTATGCTACGTGTTATCATTCAAATTTAATGTGATGTATAAGTTTATCATTCGCTTAACACTTTGTATTATATGTGGATACTAGTCACTTATGTTTCACGTGAATTTATGAAGGACATATCAAATATTTTTTTCTTCTTTTTTCATTATACTGGGGTACGAAAAGGGTAAATGGAGAGTGATTACAACGTGAAAATTCGAACCCTCACTAGTAAGGTGAAAGTTCAGGTAGTCAACCAACTCAGTCACTAGATCCCTTGATATTTTTGTCTTCCGGAGATTTGGAATGAAAAGGTTTGTGTTTTCTAGCTCCAAATTTTATTTTATAGATAAGTGACAATGCAGAATGTAAAAATAACTGATATTAATATTCTATAATAAATAACTTAGTATACTAAACACGAGTCATTTGTTGGAATTAGGCTCGGGTATCCAAATAATTTCTTTATTGAAAAGATTATGGCATTTTGAAATAGTATTTCAGATATAAGAATCAAGTGGATGCTTGGTCAATTCATGTTGATTTGTCCATCTGTTTTTATACCTACTTTGGAGAACTTTGACCCAGAGGTTGTCAGGATTCTTACGAAGTCTCCAGATAAGGCTTCGTATCACAGCTTTATTTTTCTCTTTAGTTTTTGATAATCCTAATCCACCATGCTCCTTATTGATAGTTATAGTGTTCCAGTTTACAAGGTGGATCTTCCTCTTTTCTGTGGTTGTTCCCCAAGAGGAAGTTTCTTTGAATTTTGTCTATATGCCGATAGAGCTAGCAAGCATGTTTATTTTCATGGAGTGGACATGAATTGCAGAAATTGTTGATTGCATTAGGGTTATTCCACCAGCCAATGAAAGTAGTTTGGATTTCCATCCCTTTAGCCTAGTATTTATTCTATCAAGAATAAATTGAGGTAATCAATTTATTTTTGTTGGAGCGAGGTGATAGGAAATCCCAGATATTTACCAAAGTTGGTAGTTGTATTCATGTTGAGCTTTGTTGGTGTAATATTCTGTAAATCCAGGTTAGGTGTGAATGAGTTAAATGATTGTTGACGTGTCATATTTTAGTTATGTGAGTCCCTTCGGGATGAATTCGCGTGATAGATAGTCGTTTTGAAGTCAAACCAAATAAGTGAGTTCGTAAAAGTTATTAAATTCGTCTAGGTCTGAGGTAGTTCTCACTTGTGCTTCGTTTTCAGGTGGTTACGTTGAGAATCTAAGAAAACTTAGGATGTAAAGTTGTAGGTCGTTAAAATACCTTTCTAACCATATATGATGGAGCTCAAATAGAGCTTTGTGATAGGAGTTATGCCCGTTTTACTAGGCACTACGCCGTCTACGCAATTCGGTACTCGATCAGGACTTTGGTGCGCGATTGCGCACTCGAGGAAGTGTTACTGCTCTTGGCGGTCGATCACAGTGCATTTAGGCCTTCCAGTTGCGCGATCGTACATGGGGGACGACCTTTTAAAGTCCTAACTTCGTTATAACCCTTCCCCACTTCGTTTTGGATAACATTTTGAGAGGAAACAACCCTAAGTCTTCCCGAAAATACCTAAGATAAGTTCTTGGTCAATTTCCATCATTAATACACCAATCTAACATTAAATTAACCTTAGTTCATCTCTCCAAACCCTATATTCTTGAAAACACAAGAGATGAGAAGAAGGGACGTGTAGAGCTTCGTCAAAAGGGTATGAACTTCGGTTTTCCTGATTTCATTGATGACTTTTAGGCTAGTATAGATTATACTACTTAATTAGAATCTACAAGTGATTCATATGAGGTTCAAGAACAAGTTTTTAAGGCTTGAGAAAAAGCCCTAGTTTTTGAATTAGTAAGAAAACCCGTAGAAGTGAATAAAGTTTTAATCTTTCTCATCTAAATCTATTGTAGAGCAATTGTTGATCTTGGAGGAACATCACACGACCCGACCAAGCCGCGATCGTGCCCTACCCGGGCACCTGCATGCAGTATACATCGAGAATAGCAAATGAACATACACAACATAAACAGTGTAAACAATATAACAACACAGCAGCCGATAAGGCCGCTTCCATAACATAAACAAAGTCAAAAGTACAACTTTACAACTCGCTTCTTACCCCAACCACATATGTGAATACAGCACTCTAGGAATAACAATCGTATGGACAGGTTCGCCATACCCCGAATGTACATAATCTACAACATCGTGGAAAGATCGTACTAAAATAAAGACAAGCCTCCGAGAATGGAGCTCCGACGCCCGATAAGTGATCCAAGAGTGTGGATCCGCAACTTGCTTACCCTTTCCATGCAGATTTAACGCAGCCAGGAAGGGGGTCGACACAATATGTACTAAGTATGTAAACCGAAAGTATCAGTAATTACAACATAAGTTTAAAAGAAAGCCGGAGACATGTATGATAACAAATTACAGTACACAGTGCCTTACTAACAATGAGAGTAAAAATAGGTGTATACTTATAACGAAAAATAGGATTGGAATCCTACTCGGGATTATTTCACCCGCGATAGGTCCGTGGACTCGCGTGAGGTATTCCTCGCATGGGACTATTTCACCCGCATAAGCCCTTACGGACTCGCATGAGGTATTCCTCGCATAGGCTGGACCCGCCCGCATGGGACTATATCACCCGCATAAGCCCTTACGGACTCGCATGAGGTATTCCTCGCATCGTGGTTAGCAAATCCACGGAAATATACAATGCCACAATCCCGGGGAATGACCCCGCAACGAATAATATATCACTAGCCCAAATCCGGCTATCACACATAACATAAGCTCTATCGGCTTATCATACAATATATAAGCAAGTTAAGAAATCCCCTAACTTCTTACTATTCTTGTTCATATACACTCTCATTTTAGTTTACTTAAGGCACTAACATGTCTTTTATAAAAATCCGGGAATTTGACCCAAAGTACTACGTACTTCTATTCTTTTAAAATGATTCATTTCATTATAAAACTTCCAAGATACTAATAACCGTAGTATCAAGTGACAATTTCTTTTCAAAACCAGTCACAATACTTTTAGAAATAAAAAATTAGGCTTCTAAATCAAGTGACTCATGTCTTATAAAACCTTAGGCAATTGATGCCTTAAAATCGAATTGCCCTCCATTAAATCAAGTCATTTATCTTTCCATAAAGTCAATATAACCAACTCCCCATAAAGTCGTTATATTCACTTTATACCTTAGTCATGTACAATTTCCTATCCAAGGGACTTATACGTTTTTAAAACGACACAAGTATCACATACTTTAAAATTCTTCAAGTCCCTTATCTTTAACAAGACTTAAGACATCTTTAATATTCCCAAAGAAGTGAGTTAATCTCCTAGCTCACCCGACTTGGCATTTCATAAAACAAGTAAAGAATGTCAAAGTCTTGTACGTCTACCGTACTATATACGTGAAACTAGTCATGCTCAAAGATAGGAAAAGTTCTACATACCTTGTCAGGTCAAACCACTTGCCAAGTACAAAGTCCCGCCAGAGTATATCAACCTATAATATTCACAATACGCCTATTAACGCCTTACTTCAAATGTAGAATATTATAAGTGTAAAGTCTCCATTTTCTACGGAAAATCTGACAAAGACCTCCTTTGTTTTTACTCACTTTGCCACCTTTTCAAGGCCGAAATACAATAACCAAACAGCCCCAATTGGCTCACAACAATATGAAGGTAGTTCAATACAATCAATAACCAAACAGCCCCAATTGGCTCACAATAATATGTAAGGTAGTTCAATACAATCAATAACCAAATGTACCCCAATTGGCTCACAATAATATGTATGTAGTTCAATACAATCAATAACCAACTAATACAACAATAAATTCAAATTCGCCACCTTGAGTTCAACAAAACCAATTCTTATCCAATTTCCATTTCAATCCATATTGGTAGCATAACATGATATCAAGTCGCATTTGATTATAATAACCATAATCTTTAAGTAAGTAACATGCGACGATTTCTAAAAACGACCAATTAGTAATCCAATTTCCAAGTGGCTTGTATAACATTTTGGATTTAACTACAAGAAATCCATAATACTTATAACTTCAACCTATCAACTTCATGCTAGCAACAAGTAAAGCTAACAACAACAATATAAATATGTAATCTTGTAACACCTTTAAAAGATAAGATTATACCTTAACGATTCTTAATCCAACTCCAACCAAGTCGCTCTTAATAGTTTAGAGCCTCTCCAAGACACTTCAATCCGCTGTTGAGACCCTTAGAACAACACCAACAATTATCCTTCAAAACTCCAAACAAAACCTAGAAAGACCATTAGGTTTTCGCTATGACTAACCCAAAAACAATCTTTTCCAAGATTTTTCTATTGAGACGTGTTTACAATACACCTAAGACCCTTGGTTTAAAGTGTGGAATCAAATGGACAAGAAACGAAATTTTTTCCTTTTCTTCTTTAGGGAACCCGAGACCCTCCCAATGTGTTCTTCAAATTTTGTGTAAATTTTTTCTAAGTGTTAAGTCCTCTCTTGCTACTAGTATAATATAAAGGGTCATGGAGGGTTAAGATGCATCCAAATGGTTGGCTTGGATAAACTCTTAGCAAAAATCAAGACTTATTGACCATTGACTTAGTCAAGATTGTCAAGCCACAACTTGCAAGACTTTAGTCATCCAAGACTTAAGGTAAATGACCATATTGGCCATGCCATTTCGTCCAAGGTATCATTGCAAGGGGGTGACATGTGTCGCCTCCCATTCGCCACAACACTTACGCTTCCGACAATTTCATAATTCGATAAATTTACAAGTCTCAAATCCTAACACTTGTGAGTTCATACTTATGTTCTTAAAACATGTCCCAAATTACTGGTGTAACATTCTTCCCCTTAGAAACATTCGTCCCCGAATGTTCTTTCTGAGTCACACTTACTATTAGCGACATAGTTTCCTTTTCACACTCGACATACCAAAAATGCCACTCATGGCCACATAAAAGCATTTAAGCAAAAGAAACACTTCAATTAAAACTCGACAAGTAAGTGGAAAATGAAATACCCGAAGGTATAGGAAATAAGTGAGGATACCTCTCAACATGTCCTCCTCCGCTCCCAAGTCATCTCCTCCTGCTATCATTTCTCCACAGGACTTTGACGGAAGCTACATCCTTGGTCCGCAGCCTTCGACTGGCGATCGAGTATCGCTATGGGACTCTCCTCATACGATAACCCTCTCACACCGGACCTCACTAGTAGGAAAACTCGCTGATCACCGATACACTTTCGCAACATAGAAACATGGAATACCGGATGTACCGCCTCCAACTCTGCTGGCAGATCCAACTCGTAGGCAACCTTGCCCACTCTACGAACGATCTGGTAGGCCCCAATGTACCTTGGGCTGAGTTTCCCCTTCTTACCGAATCTCATCACACCCTTCATGGGTGACACCTTCAAGAAGACCCAATCGCTCACCAAACTCCAAATGCCGACGCCGATTATCCGCATATGACTTCGCCGACTCGAGCCGCTCAGCCTCTCCGGATAAGCTTCACCTTATCCACACCGCTGTATCAAGTCCGCCAAATAATCGCACTCGCCACGTCGAACCAACCGATCGGCGACCTGCATTTCCTCCCATATTAAGCCTCGTATGGCGCCATCTGTATACTGGAATGGTAGTTGTTATTATAAGCAAACTCCACGAGAGTCAAATGATCCTCCCAGCTACCACTGAAATCAATCACGCAGCTCGCAAAGATATCCTCGTTGTCCGATAGTGCGCCGCTCGCCTGCCGCCTAAGGATGAAATGTCAGTCCGAGACTCACCGTGTCCCTAGACCCTTCTCAAAAGATCTCCGAAGTTAGTCAGAACCGGCTCCCTATCGATATAATCGACACCGACACCGCAACCTCACTATCTCTCGGATGTACAATCCGCATAGTCTCACCAAAACGCCGCCCCGATCGAAGGAAATGGGCTGATTTCACACCACAACAATAACCCAAATGGAGTCGCATTCCTCCGAGTACGAGGTAACCTCAGAACAAAGTCCATGTTGATCATCTCCCACTTCCAAGTCGGAATCTCAATAGATCGCAATAATCCACCGGCCTCGTGCTCGACCTTAACTCGCCGCAATTAGGACATCAGGCAACAAAACTCGCCACGCCCTCTTCGTGCCATCCCACCAATACAAACATCTCGAGGTCATGGTACATCTTGGTCGACTTCGATGAATAGAATAACGAGCGCCGTGCCTTCCCTGCACTGCCGACGAAGTCTGATACATCAGAACACACAACCGCCCTCAAATCTCAAAGACTTCATCAGCGCCACTCGAATAGACTCTTCTCTTCCCGAAGAGTTGCATCACGGCATCGCATCAACATCGGGTCCTCAAATCGCCGCTTCTTCACCTCATCAACGATGGAAGACTCGCAACCTCACGAACCCGCATCTACTATCGCCGGTATCGATCAATCGAACCCCAAGGCTCGCTAATCGGTGGATCTCGACGACCATGTCCCGCCTCTCCGTCGCACTCCGATAGGCTCCCATCGATCTACGACTAAGGCATCAAGAACTACGCTGGCTTTCCCGATGGTAGAGAATATCAACATCATAATCTTTCAAAGAACTCTAACCACCGCCTCTGCCTCGTGTTCAGCCTCCTCGCTCGAAGATATACCGAGGCTCTTGTGGTCTGTATAAATATCCACATGAACCCCATACAAAATAATGTCTCCAAATCTTCAAGGCATGAATAACCGCGGCCAACTCTAAGTCATGGGTAGGGTAATTCCTCTCATGCTTCCGTAATTGCCGGGAAGCATAGGCTATAACCTTGCCGTGCTGCATCAAAACACACCCTAGCCCGATACCCGAGGCATCACAATAGATCACGCACTGCCTAACCCTCAGAAGAGTAAGAACCGGGCCGTAGTCAACCTCTCCTTCAAAGAATCGAAACCCCGCCGCAAGCTCTCGCCCATCGAACTTGCCGCTTCGAGTCACCTAGTCAATCTGCACAAATCAAGCAACCGCTTCCACAAACCTACGATAATAACCCGCTAGTCCTAAGAAATCGCTGCACCTCGCCGGAGTAGTAGGCCTCGACCAAGACTTGATCGCCACCTTTGCCGATCCACGCGAACACCGCCACCCCAATAATATGCCCCAGAATGCCATCGAGGCCAACCAAAACTCACACTGAGAACTTGGCGAATAACTTCCGGCCCGAGAATCCTGGCAAGTACGCCTCAAGTGATCTGCATGCTCCGCTCGTCCGTGAATACACCAGATGTCATCAATGAATACAATCACAAATGTATCCAAAATAGCTTGAACACTGCTCATCAAATCCATAAATACCGCTGAGCGCTGGTCGTGCCGAAAGACATAACCTCAACTCATAGTGCACATACCGGTCCTCAATGCAATCTTGGGATGTCTCGCTCGAACTCGAACTCGATGATAACTGCATCGCAGGTCTATCTTTGAGAAACACCTCGCACCCTGCAACTGGTCAAACAAATCATCAATCCTGGGGAGGGGGTACCTATTCTTAATGGTTACCTTATTCAGTTGCCTGTAGTCAACACACATACGCAGCGTCCCATCCTTCTTCTTCACAAACAACACCGGCCCCTGCGAGATACACTAGGCCCGGATAAAGCCTTTCTCCAAAGAAATCTTTCACCGGTCCTTCACTCCTCAACTCAAGAAAGCCATCCTCAGATGGCGTAATAGAAATAGGTCGAGTGTCTGGCAAAGTGTCAATACAAAACTAGATCTCCATCTCAGGGGTGAGACGGGGAAGATCATCTGTGAACACATCTGGAAACTCCCTAACCATCGCATCGATCAAGAATCGCACTCACCTCTCAGACGAATACCCAACCAGATGATAGATGTATTCTTCCGCACCATCTTCCTAGCCTTGAGGTAAGAAATAAACCTACCCTCTGAGATGCCGTCGCTTCTCCACTGATAATCGCTCGCCAGAAATCGAACCGAACCAACTGTCCTACTACCAACGTTGGCATAACAAGAAGCCAACCACCCATACCCATAATGACATCAAAATCTGTCATCTCCACTTATCAAGTCTGCAAGGGTCTGACGACTGTAAATAAATACTGGACAACCTCTATACACCCGCTCAGCTAACACCGAATCACCCACTGGCGTAGCTACCTCAAACGGCTCTATCGACACCGGCTCTATCCCGATTCTACCCGCAATAAGAGGGGACACATAGGACAAGGTAGAACCTGGATCTATCAATGCATAAACATCACAGCCTGAAATAAGTAATGTACCTGTGACGACGTCAGGGGAAGCCTCCTGATCCTAGCGGCTGGCTAGAGAATATATGCGGTTCTGAGGACCGCTAGAACTGGAACCACCACCACGACCTCTACCGCGCTCGCCTGTCCGTGAGTACCGCCCGGGCGCATAACCACGTAAGGAGAAGACACCAAAGAATCGATCCCGCTTACCGTGGTGCACCACCCATGTTGCCTCTAGACGGACAATCCCTCTTCGTGGCCCACCGCCACAAGAGTAACAACCTCCGCAGAACACGACACTCGCCGCGAGACCTATCGCATCGAGCACACCGAGGTGTGGGTGGTCTCGATCGGCGAGATCTTCGCCTCGAAACCCGAAGTCCCGAGCCCCGACCGCTTCCCGAATGACCTTGCCGATCGATCTCCTATCGAAAACCGTGACGAGCACTCTGGCCGGGCCGGAAAGTGGACCCGTCTGGCCGAGGCCGCTCGCCAAAATCGCCCCGAGACCACGATGTCTCGCCTCTTGGCCGACTCAAGGCCAACCGTCCTCTCCTCTCTATCCTCTATCCTCGTGCATAGGCTCGCATCCGGCGATGTCCATACCGGTCAAGAGCCACCCCTAAGCATGTCAGAATCATATGGCGGTTCAGCCCCATCACATAACGATGAACTCTATCCGCCATGCTAGCTACAATAGTATGCGACATGCCGCCAAGGAGTCAAACTCTGCTATACTCCCGATAGCCCTCCTGCTCGCCTCAAGGTCAAGAATCTTACCCGGCTCTCTCATCTCGGAGGCAAAATGATCCATGAAAGTCTCTCAGAACTCCTCCCAAACAACCGGAAGAGCATCATCACCTCTCGAAAGCAACCACGACTCAAACCGCTCAGCGCAATATCGCGCAACCCAGAAGAGGCTAGCGTAATGCACTGCCTCAAGCCCTGGGACTGCATGGTCCGTCAGAGCCGCCGAATGAACTCGCGATCCTCATCGCACTCGAACCATAAAACTCGTGGATGACATCCCGTAAAATCCCTAATCCGCAAACCGCCGGCCAGCGGGCCGCTCGCTTCCTGCGCCGCCGCTACTATATCGTCAATAACCGACCGCTTCCCGTAGTCTCTATACTCGCACTGGCCGGGAACTGAGGGTTCGCATCGAACCTTCGAGCTACCGCCGCCTCGCCTTCTAAAATCGCAGTGTGGCTGAACTTGCCGACCCGCTTACTACCTCGTGCATAGTCCGTGCTCGAGCCCGTAACCTCTCGAGTACCGCTAGCAGCCTCGCCGCCGCTTTGCCCTTCGGGCTCGTCGCTTTCGCGAGGCATACTGTTTCATAAGAAGAGGTCGAGAGGATTCAACCTAATAAGACAACTCTAATGCACGATCTCGCAGAGAAGAATGGAAACTAATCCTAAATGTCTCGCAGCCTCCTCGATTATAGATGTGGTGCACAACACACCGATAATCAAGACTTACTAGACACGGCTCAGAGACACTTTCCGAGGACTAATCGCTTTGATACACTTTGTCACGACCGACTCGGCCGTGGATCGTGCCCTACCCGGGCACCTGTGCATGTATACATCAGAGAATAGCAATGAAAATACACAACATAAACACAGTGTAAACAATATAACAACACAAAGCAGCCGATAAGGCCGCTTTCCATAACATAAACAAAGTCAAAAGTACAACTTACAACTCGCTTACAGCCCAACCACATATGTGAATACGCACTTAGAATAACAACTGGCGGAACAGGTTCGCCATACCACGAATGTACATAATCTACAACATCGTGGAAAGATCGTACTAAAAGAAAGACAAGCCTCCGAGAATGGAGCTCCACGCCCGATAAGTGATCCTAAGAGCGTGGATCCGCAACTCGCTTACTCCTTTCCTCGCAGATGAACGCAGCCCCGAGAAGTGGGGTCAAGACACATATGTACTAAGTATGTAAAATCGAAAGTACTGTAATTAAAACATAAGTTTAAAAGAAAGCCTGAGACATGTATGATAACAAATTACAAGACACAAAGGCCTTACTAACAATGAGAGTAAAAATAGTGTATACTTACAACGAAAAATAGGATTGGAATCCTACTCGACTATTTCACCCGATAGGTCGGTGGACTCGCGTGAGGTATTCTCGCACGGGACTATTTCACCGCATAAGCCCTTACGACTGCATGAGGTATTCCTCGCATAGCCGGACCCGCCCGCACGGGACTATTTCACTGCATAAGCCCTTACGACTCGCACGAGGTATTCTCGCATCGTGGTTAGCAAATCCACGAAATATACAATGCCACAATCCCGGAATGACCGCAACGAATAATATATCACTAGCCCAAATCCGGCTATCACACATAACATAAGCTCTATCGGCTTATCATACAATATATAAGCAAGTTAAGAAATCCCCTAACTTCTTACTATTCTTGTTCATATACACTCTCATTTTAGTTTACTTAAGGCACTAACATGTCTTTTATAAAAATCCGGGAATTTGACCCAAAGTACTACGTACTTCTATTCTTTTATAATGACTCATTTCATTATAAAACTTCCAAGATACTAATAACCGTAGTATCAAGTGACAATTTCTTTTCAAAACCAGTCACAATACTTTTAGAAATAAAAAATTAGGCTTCTAAATCAAGTGACTCGTGTCTTATAAAACCTTAGGCAATTGATGCCTTAAAATCGAATTGCCCTCCATTAAATCAAGTCATTTATCTTTCCATAAAGTCAATATAACCAACTCCCCATAAAGTCGTTATATTCACTTTATACCTTAGTCATGTACAATTTCCTATCCAAGGGACTTATACGTTTTTAAAACGACACAAGTATCACATACTTTAAAATTCTTCAAGTCCCTTATCTTTAACAAGACTTAAGACATCTTTAATATTCCCAAAGAAGTGAGTTAATCTCCTAACTCACCCGACTTGGCATTTCATAAAACAAGTAAAGAATGTCAAAGTCTTGTACGTCTACCGTACTATATACGTGAAACTAGTCATGCTCAAAGATAGGAAAAGTTCTACATACCTTGTCGGGTCAAACCACTTGCCAAGTACAAAGTCCCGCCCGTAGTATATCAACCTATAATATTCACAATACGTCTATTAACGCCTTACTTCAAATGTAGAATGTTATAAGTGTAAAGTCTCCATTTTCTACGGAAAATCGGACAACACCTCCTTTGTTTTTACTCACTTTGCCACCTTTTTCAAGGCCGAAATACAATAACCAAACAGCCCCAATTGGCTCACAACAATAGAGAAGGTAGTTCAATACAACTGAATAACCAAACAGCCCCAATTGGCTCACAATAATATAGAAGGTAGTTCAATACAACTGAATAACCAAACAGCCCCAATTGGCTCACAATAATATAGAAGGTAGTTCAATACAACTGAATAACCAACTAATACAACAACAGTCCAAATTCGGCCACCTTGAGTTCAACAAAACCAATTCTTATCCAATTTCCATTTCAATCCATATTGGTAGCATAACATGATATCAAGTCGCATTTGATTATAATAACCATAATCTTTAAGTAAGTAACATGCGATTTCTAAAAACGACCAATTAGTAATCCAATTTCCAAGTGGCTTGTATAACATTTCAGATTTAACTACAAGAAATCCATAATACTTATAACTTCAACCTATCAACTTCATGCTAGCAACAAGTAAAGCTAACAACAACAATATAAATATGTAATCTTGTAACACCTTTAAAAGACAAGATTATACCTTAACGATTCTTAATCCAACTCCAATCCGAAGTCGCTCCTTAGTAGTTTAGAGCCTCTCCAAGACACTTCAATCCGCTTGTTGAGACCCTTAGAACAACACCAACAATTATCCTTCAAAACTCCAAACAAAACCTAGAAAGACCATTAGGTTTTCGTTTGCGACTAACCCGAAAACAATCTTTTTCCAAGATTTTTCTATTGAGATGTGTTTACAATACACCTAAGACCCTTGGTTTAAAGTGTGGAATCAAATGGACAAGAAACGAAATTTTTTCCTTTTCTTCTTTAGGGAACCTTAGACCCTCCCAATGTGTTCTTCAAATTTTGTGTAAATTTTTTCTAAGTGTTAAGTCCTCTCTTGCTACTAGTATAATATAAAGGGTCATGGAGGGTTAAGATGCATCCAAATGGTTGGCTTGGATAAACTCTTAGCAAAAATCAAGACTTATTGACCATTGACTTAGTCAAGATTGTCAAGCCACAACTTGCAAGACTTTAGTCATCCAAGACTTAAGGTAAATGACCATATTGGCCATTCCATTTCGTCCAAGGCATTTCTAAGGGGGGTGACACGTGTCGCCTCCCATTAAATCAACACTTACGTTTTCCGACAATTTCATAATTCCGATAAATTTACAAGTCTCAAATCCTAACACTTGTGAGTTCATACTTATGTTCTTAAAACATGTCCTGAAATTACGGGGTGTAACAAATACGATTGCTAGATTTTAGCGGGAATAAAGGTGTGTATCTTTTCTAATATACTCTCCAACCATTAAAAATGATTTCTTTGGGAAGATTTCATGTGTGTGAGGGACAAGTCCTCATGGAACCTTAGGTGTATCATACTATATATATATATATATATATATATATATATATATATATATATATATATATATATATATATATATATATATATAGTTACTTTCCTATCAAAGGATTGTTAAAACTTATTTATAAAGCTTTGGACTTTGAACATGATTTGCCCCTATAAGGACGTTTTAAACTTGATTTCGGAGCTTGGATGTTGCATGTGTTTTACCCTATGAACGGGTTTTGTTAAAGCTGAAATTTATCTAATGACTTGAACATGGATTCTAAACCTATTAATGACTTGACGTACCCCTATTAACGGGATGTTTAACATAATTCATGCCATGATTTGTGATTCAGCTTCCATGCCGTGATTTGCGATTCAGTTAATAAATCATGACATATATTTATTTATGGTGGGCATGTATGCGAAAGTTGTGCTAGTCCAAAGGACGATTACTCATTATGGATCCTAAGGTATCACTTTTGAGCATTGTTATGTGTCAGTCTAGAGGACGATTGACCTCCGAGACGTGTATCTCGGTGCATCTATTTGTCATAATCTTTTTTCAAGAATCGCGGTGGCACCTACATAATCCCACCACATAGGCGAACCACTCCAAAATCAACAACATGATAAGATATAAATAAAGCGGAAGAAACATAATACTACATAAACTATCTAATAATATATAATGCCGAAGAAAAGATAAGTCTGTCATAACCAAATACCACCAAGTAATCTAGTCTGTGGTACAATATTAACAATCTGATACAATTTGGGAAATGGGCACGCATGCCAAAATCCAATACATAGTCTGAAATAAGTCTCTCAAGTGCAAGAAAAAAATTGTGATAAAGAAGGAGAATCTAAGAGTATGCTGAAGATAGCAGCCTCACCCTGAATACCGAGGATCAGCTGGTCGAACTCTGCCACGTTGTCTCGAGCTGGTGGTCGGATTTGTATCTGTAGTTTAGGTCTACAATGACGAAAGTACATAATTAGATATCATAGGCCGACAACGACGAAAGTACATAACTAGAGATAAATATCAACTTGACACCAAGTAATCATATGCTACATAGTCCAATAATTCAAATAAAGTCACATAGATCACATAAAGATTCACAGAGTTCACATACTTTCTCATTTCAATAATAGTCCACATTTACTCACATTAACCAGTTCCAAGAATTTTACGAAAGCTCAAGTATTAAGAACCAAGTATAACTTTGCATGTCCAACACTTAATCAAATCATCGACAATCAATTCAATACAGGTTCAACAACAAATAATCAATGATGTAACACATATATATTATATGAATGCAATGCATATGCAAGATATTTTTCCATCAACCGATATACACATTTTATAGGGGTATGCCATATGAAAGTGACCAATGGGGGATCCACGAATTTCATATACCCCTCCGCTTCAAAATAACTCATCGGATCATAGAGACAAGCACTTGGCTATAATAATATCATGTTGCAGGCGTGCAACTCCAATCCCCGCGTATCAATATCATCTCAGGCCTCAGGTGTATGATTGCGCACTCAAGGCAGTGTTATTTCCATTGGTGTTCGATCATTATGCATTTAGGCCTTCCAGCTACGTAATCGTGTATGGGGGGACGAACTTTTGAAAGCTTAACTTTGTTATAACCCTTCCCTGATTTGTTTTGGACAACCCTATGAGAGGAAACAACCATAAGGCTTCCCAAAAACACCTAAGGTAAGTTCTTCATCAATTTTCATCATTGTTACACCAATCTAACATTAAATTAACCTTAATTCATCTCTCCAAATCATAGATTCTTGAAAACCCTAGAGAGGAGAAAAGAGACATGTAGAACTTCATAAAAAAGTATGAACTTTAATTTTCCTGATTTCATTGATGACTTTTAGTCTAGTATATATTATACTACGTGATTAGAATCTACGAGTGATTCATACAAGGTTCAAGAATAAGTTTTTAAGGCTTGGGACCCGTAGAAGTGAATAAAGTTTTAATCTTTCTCATCTAAATCTATTGTAGAGTGGTTGTTGAACTTAGAGGAATATGTTTTCTAGCTTTTTGCGGGAATAAAGGTATGTCTCTTTTCGAACATACTCTCCAATTTTTAAAATGGTTTCTTTGGGAAGGCTTCATGTGTGAGAGGGATAAGCCTTCATGAAACCTTAGGTGTTATATATATATATATATATATATATATATATATATATATATATGTGTGTGTGTGTGTGTGTGTGTGTGTGTGTGTGTATTCGTGACTTTTCCTACCAAAGGATTGTTAAAACCTATTTATAAAGCTTTGGACTTTGAACATGATTTACCCTATAAGGGGTGTTTTAAACTTGATTTCAGAAGCTTTGACGTTTCATGTGTTTTACCCTCTGAACGAGTTTTGTTGAAGTTAAAATTTATCTAATAACTTGAACATGGTTTCTAAATCTATTAATGACTTGACATACCCCTATTAATGAGATGTTGAACATAATTCGTGCCATGATTTGTGATTCGGTTAATATATCATGACTTATATTTATTTGGGGTTGGGCATGTATAGGCAAGCTATGCTAGTCCAAAGATGATTAGCCATTATAGATTCTAACGTATCGCTTTTTGAGCATGGATGTGTTAATCCAGAAGATGATCGACCTCCGAAGCGTGTAGCCTGGTGCATCTATTGATGTGCTAGTCTAGATGATGATTAGCCTCCATGAGAAAATAGCTCTGGTGTATCTGCTATTGTGATATTCCAGAGAACGATTATCCTTTGTGGGATAATAGCCCCAGTGCATGAAATGATTATTCACCCATAAATTGGCATGCGTTGATTTGTTGGTTGCTTCCGAGTGACTTGTTGACGATCTTGAGTTCATGATTTAAAAGACTTAACGTGATGAATGGTATAATAAGTTGAAATATCTATGTATTGGCTTTTCTTGGTTTTACTAAGTTTATAAACTTATTCCATCTTTGGTGAAATATTTTGAAAGAAGTTAAGGTAATGAGAATGACTTAAGGATTTAAAGTGATTATTTATTCATCACTGACTTATACTGGACCTTCATGAGATGTTATCATTTGTTTTCAACTGTTTCTCAATATTATTTTCAAATACACTTATTACCTATATATTTTATTATTAACCATTATTCCAGAGACACTCACTAAGTACTCAGTACACAGACATACTATTATTATTTTTGATGGTATGTTAGGTAACGAAGAAGAGCAGGTTCGTGATACACGTAATGAGTAGGAGAACTTGCTGTTTTCCAGACTTATTGGTAAGCTCACATGTTTGTTCGTGGGACACCCATCTATCTTCATTTATTTATTTATTTTAGTTTCCGGGTTGCATCCCGAAGTGAGATACTCATTTGATTATCTTAGAAGCTTCATAGATAGTTGTCTGATTATGGGTAGTTGTTGATGTCCCGTACGACTTATTGATGCATTTTCACAATTTATCATTAATTATTCATATTTGACTTTTGCTGATGTTTTTTATAAAGTATGAGTTTGCTTTCAGTTAGTCATAAATGACTGTTTTGTATAAATATTGAACGATTAATAAAAAAGATTATACATTTATTAATTTTATAAGGTACTTTTGATGTTGTTCATGGCATATGATGCATGTTACGTCCAAGGTGAATTTTGGGATATGACAGTTGCAAGTTCATGTTGTCTATGGCATATCTGGCTAAATAGAAAACAACAACCTTTTCAACAATTGTGCTGATATAATCAACACAAACAAAACACTGCTTTGTGCAGTGGAATTCCACCATGTAACAGACTTCTCCTCAAACCACTTACCAACTACTCCATCTACCACCGACTAGCAACCACCTCCACAAAACTTCTTCAAGCTAGGTTTTGATGGGCCTATAATTATAACAAACAAATTGTTGGAATAGGTGGAGTCATTCGTGACTCCAATGGAAACTAAAAGGAAGGATATGCCGACAATATCCATCTAACCACACCACTACACTCAGAACTCCATGAACTTCTGCTAGGACTGAAACTAGCCTTTACAAGAAACCTTTACCCAATAATTATAGAGACGGATGCCTCAAACATCATCCAAATGATAAACATGAACAACACCCCACACTTGAATATGATAACTGATTGCAGGTTTCTCATGGAGGCGATGTACAATGCAGTGATCTAGCATGTGAACCGAAAGAGGAACTCAGTGGCACACCAGCTAGCACAATTTGGAAGAAACTAAGCACCTAAAGAAGATCCAGATATAAAATTTTATTGGGATGAACCACATATTTTTACTTTGATTACTTTCCGCAAAGACTATTTATGGATTGAACAAGTCTGTTCAACCCCATCTTGTACTAACTCTTAAATTCTGCTTTTAATTTCAATGCATCTTTATTCAGCAAAAAAAATGAGCTAGCTAGCCTAAATTTGGCTTGGCTCGGCTAGATTGAATCTCGGTCAAAGCTCAATTTGGACAAGTCCAAGCTGGGTTGAGCCAGCTTAGTTGATCTTGGGTGGCTCGCTTAATTCATTTAATGAGTACTTAACTAAAGTTCATCCGTTAAACTTAAGTAAGTTAGCAATATGCCAATTTAATGCTATAAATTATTAATGTAAATTTATAATTTTATATTTCTTTAATTAATTTTATGTAATTAAAATTGGTGATACAAAACATAAATAAATTTTAAATTTAACAATTAAAAGTAAAATAAACTTAATTTTACACTATTTTCTGAACTTATTGTTGCTTTATTTTTCTATTTTTGTCTCAAAGTTTTATTTTATGTTCAATATTAATTTAACCTCATTTGAATTTTTATTTTTATTTAAACTAATAATTTATACAATTCAATCGCACTTGAATATAATTACCAATTTAAACTAGTAATATACATATTTTACCTAACCAAATAATTTATTATAAAATTTAATTTTTCTAATTTCGTAGAACTACGCGAAACTAAACATTAAAGAGTTGATCGGGCTCGAGTAAAATTCTACTTAATTTAACAAACTCGATTGAGCTCCGCTCAAACTCGGGCGGGCTTGATGTTGGAAGAAGTTCGATTGAATTGGCTCGGTTGGGCCCGATGCGGGATCGGCTCACTCGGGCTCGATGCCACGCCTAATAAGAATTTTGTGGCATATTAATCAATGTATTTCATCTTCATTTGTTCAGGTTTGCATTTTTTCACCTTTGTATATGTAGATCTGTGTTACCTTGAAAATGTTTTTAATCACTTTTATAATGAATTAAAAAGAATGGAATTCGAATCTTTTTCTATTTATTTTATTCAAATATTTAATTAATTTATTCACAATATTAAGGAAATAATATATTTTTTCCTGATTCAAATTTTTAGTATTAGCTCATCCCATATTTTACATAGTTAACTGTAGTTGTAATTTCATCCAATAAGAGTTCTACTTTTTTTTTTTTAGGTAAATGCAAATATTATTACTAATAACGGAAAGAAAGGTGGCTACAATCAGTCATTGAGGGTTCTCAATCCTCAACGTAATATAAACAAGAAATGGAAGGGGGAAGGGTGGTCACTCAAAAGGTGTCTTTACAAGAGGGGATTAAGTCATATAGAACTCTATAAGATGTTGTTTTAATCTTTGCAATGACCTCCTCTGCCGGTATGCTTGTGCCTTCAAAGAGCAATGTATTTCTTGTCCTCCAAATCTCATAGACCACTATGCAAAAGGCAAGCAAGATAGATTTGGCTCGGATGCCTGTCTCACGGTGGTCTTTCTTGATCCACTTAAGAGAGCTTTCAACATGTCACGACCCGATTCCGGGCCCGTGACTGGTGTCTTACCCCGGGCACCCTAGTGATACAACATCAGAGTAATCAGCGGAACATAAAACAATACAAGACATATTATGAAATATGAAACAATAATCTGAGAAAAACTTGTCTTTCGGCATAAATATAAATAACGACTTTTTCCAACATGAACAGTTTTAATCCTTTTTACAAACCCCGCTTGGCAAGATCTTCTACGGACCTACAGAAATTATACGACAACAATGGCGGGACGGGGCCCGCCATACCTGAATGTAAACACCTACAACAACAGGAACTATACCATCGATAAGCCTCGAGCAACGGAGCTTTACAAATCTTTGTTGTGACCCTAGAGCGAGGATCAATGGCGGTGTACCTTTACTGCGGCGTGAACGCGGCCCGAAGAGTCGATCTGGCCAGTGCAGAGTATGTGAAACTAAAAATCGTAAATGAAATCATAATAGTCTATAAAGCGGGAGACATGTATGATAACCAAACTACTGATTCAATAATAAGCGACCATGTCAAGTCGTGGACTCACGCCTCAAGTCATCACTCAAATATAACAATGGGTCTCACGCCACAACATCAATCATGCGTGGAATACCTTCCTCACTGCCGGCAGTTTATGATATAAAAGCACCAAGGAACACACATGAACACCAGTCCCACCTGTGCCATAATAACACGTACAGGTTAATTACGAAGCCATAGCCGACTACTAAAACCCACAGTACCAACAAGTTCATGAACAGTATCATAATATCTGTCTAGACCGTCACATGATCAAAGTGACCACTTGCCGCGATATCTAATGTGCGCGTCTAGCCACGGAACTTTCCGCGACTCCGCATAGGCCATCGGTCGGCCCGCGTGAGGTATAACCCGCATCGAGGTATTACTCCGGCGGCGTCTGGACTCGCCGTCCGCATAGCCACAAGGACGCGTGACCACAAGGCGCGTCTAACACAGAACTCCGCGATTCGCGCCGAAGCCTGGACCCGCGTAGAGGTAGTCTCGAATCATAGGTCCATCGACCCGCTGAGTCTACCCGCGTGGAGGCGCCTTAACCGGAATCATCTCGAGATGAGTGATGTATAATACTATCATAACGACTTATCGTTAAACAACATAAGCACAACAAAGGAAAAACCCCTTTACACAAACATCACAAGATACTAACACGTAGCATCCTAGCATGTTTACTTATCAAATCAACAAGAAAGTATTACAAGGCTATCACAAACCAACACAATCAAGTTATACACACGGTACTTTCTACTATATGCTAACAAGTTCGGGTTTTATCCCCAAAGTACTTCATACATTAACTCTTTAAAAGATACGTTACTTTCACAAAAGTCACCTGATACGTAGTATATGAAAATATAGTGATTATCTTTTGAAGTAAATCAAAACACTTCTCTTTGTAAAACTCAGTAACAACATTATTTTCCAAGCGTCCAAGTTTGCCTAATTTCAAATGTTCATGTTTCTTATTTAGAAAGGTTTCGTAGTTCATAGTCTTATTCATTTAAGAATATAATTCTCTTTTAAACTATCCGAGAAACATAAGTCTTATATGTGAGTAGGATATTCTTGTTTACAACAATCTTATTACTGACCATGATCTAGGAAATATCATTTTGTCTCATCTTAGCTTACATGCGGATGGAAGTTTCTCTTGGTTTTAATAATACTTAATCACAACACATTTCCTTTTATTAACGCTGATGGTTTGTCGATACACATTCGATTTCCAAAATCGTAAAACATTCTTAAGGCGTTATACCTAACTTTCCATAAAGCTAGTATAACTCTTAAGTTTTCAAAACAAATCAAGTATTACTTCTTCTCTCAAAATGATTCAAAACTCTTTTGAAATACTTCAAGTTCTTTATTAACACATAACAAGCGATTATAGTTCAAATCGATTACCTTTTAAAAACCACATGTATTTTCTTACCAACATAAAACCGTTATAACCAACTTCCCATAAAGCCGTTATAACACTTTATGTTTTACACCAATCAAATACATTTGAAATGCGTATGCGTCCTACCGTACTACATAGTTCACACATATCATGCTAGAAGAGATAGGAAGAGGTTCACATACCTCACGGCAGTATCGACTAATAGCAAACGCTCAAGTACTCCCAACCGCCGCTACTCCTTAAGCCAAGTAGAACGCGCCACACGTAGTACTTGACCTATAAGGCCACAGCGACATTAACATTTAGACCTTATCGCAGAACATTCTAGAAAATTCGCGGCATCCCCATGGCGGCGTAAATCTCCTCTCTAACGGGGCGGCTACCAAGCCAACCGAGGGGTTATACATCTAACGACGGGTACAATTCTACTCACGATTACTACACAAGTCTCTTGTAAAGCGATTCGATTCGATTCTTGAGCTTAAGTCAAAAGACATTGCCAACTAACCACGTTGATTCTATATATAGTATACTTCAACTATATATTCTAACAACATGTAATTTTCAATTACAATAGAGGACAAGATATTTACCTCGATAAGCCCATAATTATCCAAGTATAAAGTCGATCTGGGCAATCGTTTAGCTCGACTCAAGCGCTCGACCCGCTCTAAACCACCGCCAGAAGTTCTAACCAACTTACACAATACTCAACGGACTATGGAGATTTTCCTAGGGTTTCGGTTTGTATTGTGGGAAGTATAATAGTATTTCGGGCTTTTCGTATAGGTATAACCTTAGAATACAACAAGGTATACGGCTAAGGTAATTTGGGCATTATAACAATACTTTAGAGTATTTCTACACACCTGAGGGGTATCATACGAAAGCAACTAGGCTAGGGGTACACTCTCGGCTAGCACCACAGAGGGGTGCTCTCGGCCTGAGGGAGGCCCTTGGCGAACTCAACACTGAGGGAGGGAGAAGGAGAGCTTTGAGACTTAGGCAAATTTATGGATGAAGAAGTTCATCAAAGGGAGGGTATTTATACTACAAGCCAAGGCCAACCATGGCCAAGATCTAGCCAAGTGCTACACAAGTGTAGGGCAAGATATGCCCAGTGCCCCTAGTCCCTACTCCTTACAACCCTCACAAATATCTACCAAAAATATCTACCACTTGACACCCCAATCGTCCAGTGCGCCACTTTGCCCACTGATGAGAGGGTGCCAAGTGCGCCCTCTCGTTGGTCCAAAATGTTCGTCTCTCGGAAAAATCATAAAAATAAGAAAAGACATAGCGGAATTTTCCTCTCATGAAGTTATGTAAAGCGTTTCGTCGAAACGACTCTAAGGGTGTTGTGCACAAATGCCATTCGGCGAGCCACTAGGCGGGGTGACACGTGTCACCCTCCTATTGGCCCAAAATAAAACATCTTAGAAAATAGCCACAATGGCCAAAATCTCGAAAACAAAGTGGGCCCCACAAAACCGTAAATTTCTCCGTGGGCCCACGTGACCATTTCAGAAAATAAAATTCCATATTTTTCTAATATTCCAGAATTCGAATACCAAATCTGGAATCCAATTCCCATTAACGAACCTTTTCCTTCACAAAACGGAAACTTTTCCGTGGAAAAATCACCTCTTTCTTCCTTTCGATCTTTACGCCAGATTCTCAATGCGTGCGTCCTCGCATACATACCGGGAACTACGGGGTATAACATTCTTCCCTTTAGAAACATTCGTCCGAATGTTCATTCTAAGTCTCAAAACATACGTGCGCGAGATAGTCTTCAACATACTTACGAAACAATCTGCCCATACACGGCACGAGAAAATACTGCGCAACATACTTATATCCAAGTCTACGAGGAAACACCTCTAACATCACCACAAATACACTTTTGTCACTTTGCGCGAGCAGCTCGACGACCCAACAAATGGTGCCGAAATTGCGTCACGATCATTTGAAGTCGTGACCTCGAACCGCACCACATTTACGATCGCTTTTGTTATACACGTAGTTCGAGGTATGTAAGTGAGGGCGTCGTGCGAGAATCTGACGTAAATTTTGGAAAGAAAGGAAGATGTGATTTTTTTGACGGAAAAGTTCGGTTTTGTGAAGAAAAGGTTCGTTAATGGGAATTGGATTCCCAATTTGGTATTTGGACTTCTTGGATTATATTAGAATTTTGAGGTTTTATTTTCAGAAATGGTCACGTGGGACCCAGGAGAAATTTACTGATTTTGTGGGGCTTTGTTTTTGAGATTTACGGTATTTTGGATATTTTCGGAGGACGAAATATTTTGGACGAATTGGGGGGAGACACGTGTCACCCCAATGTGGCACTTGTCCGAAATGGGTGGACAGTGGCTAGGCCACTTGTCCGTGGCCGATTGGCCTCACACTTGGCACCATTTCGTTTGGCCATGTGGTGTGGTGGGACCCACACACATGGCCCAATCTTGACCCTACACTTATATTGATCTTGGCCCGGTTCTTATAAATACCGCTTGGCAGAAGAGTAAAATCATCCTCACAGAAAGCTTTCCAAGCAAATGTTTTCCCTCCCTGTGTAGATTTCGTCCCCTCCCTCTTGTGTAGAAAATACTTGGTGTATTGTTGTATAATCCCAAATACCTTGGCCTAGTATCCCTAGTAGTATTCCAAAGTTATTTCAATACTAGGGCAGGAAATACTACTTTATTCCAATAGTAGTAAGCGAAACCATAGAAAAATCTTCCTAGCTTGGTGGAAGTATTTAGAGAAGTTGTTTAGAAACTTCTCAGGGTCGCTTGGAGCGGGTTGGAGCGTAAGGATTGGAGCTAAACGTTGCTCAGGATCGACTTATAACTTGGATAATTTTGGGCTTATCGAGGTCATGATCTATGTCCCCCTATTGTAATTGGATATTACATGTTGTAGTAGTTATACTTGAGTATATTATATTGGAAGGATGATTATAAAGGTTGAATTGTATTTACATTGGGTGTACTTACAGTAGACTTGTGTAAGTATTATTGTGAAGCATATTTGAACACGTCCGGTTAGACGTGTAATCCCCTGGGAGTTGTTGGCCTGGTAGCGGGCCTGGTTAGGGGAGGAGATTTATGTGATAGCGGGGGGGGAGGTGCTGCCGAAATTTCTGTAGAATAAGGAATCTTGTGTTTAGAATATTCTACGAGAGTGCTAGAAGTTGATTTATATATTGTGGTTGTTATAGGTGGATCTTTCTCTGTGGCGGCATACTTGACTTGGCTTGTGGTTTAAGCTAAAGGTATGTGATTCTTCCTATACTCTTGAGCATGATTGTTGTGAACTATATAGTACGGTAGGCGTCGTGTGTGAAACGATTTTTGTTTGTTTTAAAACATAAAGTGTTATAATGGCTTTATGGGAAGTTAGTTATAACGACTTTATGAAGATAAAAGAAAGATTTGGTTTTGTGATAAAACGACTTGATTTTGAAAGTTAAGAGACTTGATCTTGAAAGATAAGAGACTTGACTTATAACGACTTGTTTTGGAAAAGGAGAAGTAACTTGATTTAAGTATAGGTTACTTGTTTTGAAAAGAGTAAGTTAATTGGGTTTTAAAAGAGTATACTTGATGTTGTTCTAAAAGAAAAGCACTTAGTTTATAAAGTATAGAGTACTTGATTTTAAAAGCCTTGTAAAGATTTTACGAAGGTGAAGTAATTTGGTTTTAAAAAAAGCGTGTTTTCTTTATATCTTACAGTATTAGTATCGTGTGGCTTTTACGTAGAAAGAGGTCTTTTGAAAGAAGGAAAGTATGTAGTATTTTGGGTTTGAAACGGATTGTTGATTAAAATGAATGTATGTTAAACTTGCCTATGCTTGTTGTGATAGTCTTTGATGTGCAAGTGTTTTGTTGATGTCTTCGTGACTCTGCAGGGTAGGCTATCGATTGATTATTTGGACATACGGCGTTGGGTGGTCGCAGTATCGTCCACTTTGAGTATTGGCGGTTGTTTCGCATGATTGTCGTGACTGCAGGAGGCGGCTATCTGATTTATTTCCTTTGGACATGCTGACGTGATGGATGTTCCACGGGCATGCGTCCAGTAGGATGGTTTCATGGCCATGACTTCCGAGGTAAGATGTCGGGGCATGCGGTCATTGTGAGGTTCAGACTGTTAGTCCATGGACCGCTAATCCATGAAGCTTGCGCGGTGACGGCGATCACGGGCTTGGTTTATGCGTGTGGTTCGAGCACTTTAGATACTTACGGTCATTTTCGTGTATGCGGTAGCCTCGGTAGATAGCTTAAGATACTTGCCTCGGTCATATCTTGTGAGACGGTAGGCTATTATGCGTTAGCTTAAGATACTTGCCTCGGCGATTCGTGGCTAGCTTTTGGGTAGTAGTTGGCTTCCGTACCTTGCGTGATGGGATATGACTAGCTTTTGGGTGGTAGTTGGCTATTCTACTTGGCGTCGGTTTTGATAGACGAGCAGGATCTAGTGTTCAGTTCACATATGGGTGTTGTTTTACATCATGCTATGCCGTGATGAGAATGAGTTCCACGGGCAGGAGTGGTATTATGGGCGTGAGACCCGTAATTATGTGTGAGTGATTATTACGGGGATATCGTCCACTTGACTCTTATTTACTTATTGCGAAATGGTTTTATAAAATGATGAAATGTGATTTCATTCTGATATTTTGATTTCGCATACTGTACCGTTATGCGACCTCGCCCGAGGCTGCGTTCATGCCGCGGTAGAGTACACGGTTGGTTGATCCTCGCTCATAGGATCGTGATTCAGCGTTGGAAGCTCGTTCCTCGGAGGCTTATCTTTAGTATAGTCCCTGTCATTGTAGGTACTTGTACATTCGGGGTATGGCGGCCTGTCCGTCATAGTTGTTGTATATCTTAAGTGCATGCTTTGTTGTGGGCGAGGGGTTTGTAAAAAGGATAAGCTGTTCGGGTTTTATGTATATATCTGAAGGCAGCGGTTGGGTTGCTTTGTTTATTTATTTATGTCTCTCATTTCATGTGTAAAGTTTTTATTTCCATTGGTTTTCTCGATGTTGTATCACTAGGGTGCGGGGTAAGGCACGATGTGGCGGGCGAGTTTGGGCGTCAAGTGGTATCGAGCGATTAATCCTCGGAAAGTGTCTGCACCGTGTCTAGTAGAGTCTTGATTATCGGTGTGTTGTGCACCACATCTATAATCGAGGAGTGCGGGACATTTAGGATTGGTTTCTATTCTTCTCACTCTGAGATCGTGCCTTAGAGCGATGTTGTAAGTTGGACTCCTTATGACGTGTTCTTTTCTGCCAGTTATGCCTCCGCGCAAGGCAACCCGGGCCCAGAAGGGCAAGGCAGCCGTGGGGCTGCTAGTGGGACCTGAGAGAATGCGAGCGCGAGCGGTCATTACCCGAGATAGTTCTTGACGGCGAGTTTTGCGGCGCCGCCCAGCGAGAGGTTAGGCGCGGCGGTGGCTGCGAGACCACCGTACTGAGCCTCAGGTCCCACGGCTGGAAGCGAGAGAGATGGGTTACAAGAGAGATGGCCCGATCGGCGGGATCGTGGCGAACACGAGAGAAGGCGGATCTGGCGGTTCGATTCGGTAGCCGTAGTTCATCCCGGTCGGATAGTTTGAGGCTACGGGATTTTACGAGTTGTATCCCTTGAGTTACGGGTCGAGGCACGAGGATGATCCGCAGGAGTTCATCCGTCGATTCTGAAGGATCATCACAGTGATCAAGGCTTGAGACCGAGTCCGTGATTTTCGGTTCGCATCGGTGCGTGATCCGCATGATCGTGGTTTGATTCATAGGAGCTGTCGGGAGCATGCGCCCCGGTATTTGGGACGAGTTCTCGGAGGCATTTCTCGGCCATTTCTTGCCGCGCGGATGAGAGAACGCGGGCGGCGAGTTTACGATCTTTGAGGCGGGGAGGGCGCCGATTCGAGTACAACGTAGAGTTCGACTCGTTGGCTCGATATGTCCCTGCGTTAGTAGCTAATATGGAGGGCGAGTGCACCGCCACGTCCACGAGGCTTGATGACTACTTGGCGAGTCTTGTTGGTGTATCGCAGTAGGGCATGGACATCGCCGCGTGCGAGCTCATGCGCTAGGGTGTGAGGCACGGAGAGACGGCGGATTGACGATATCGCGAGAAGAGGGCCAGGACGGCAGGGTCCTTTGGTAACTTTCAAGGCGGACCGCCTCAGCAGCAGACTAGTTATACGCCGCCGCCAGTACAGAGTGGTCCTCTACAGTCTTCAGGGCCTCCAGAGTATTCAGGCGGTCGGGGCTCGAGGTTGAGTTTCGGGGAGTTGGGAGTCGGCGGAGAAGCCACCCGACCTAAGTGTAACGATGTGGTAAACCCGTTCGAAGTGTCGAAGGACTTGTTTTACATGTGGCCAGCGGGGCCATTTGCGAGAAATTGTCCTACGAGTAAGCGCGGATGTTGAGACTCGGCGCCGGGATTTGTTGCGGGTTCTTCGCCCGATAGCTAGCGGGGTGTTCATATCTGCGAGCGGGGCGAGGTCGTGGTGGAAGTTCCCAGTTATAGCGGTCCTTGAAATCGCCTATTTGTTTTTGTGATATCGGTATATCCTTGACCTAAGAGACTAGTATGCATTTGTATTAAGATAAGTATTTTTTTTATTATGTTCGATAGCATTATGTTGGTGTGATAATTCCATGGGTAGTGTAAGATGGAAGTGGTAGCTTTCATGGCGTGAATTAGTAAGATTGTTCGGATCGGGAACGAGAGAGATTGGGCGCGATGGCGGAGTGGGTTGAGGCCAAGTCGCGGGTCAACCCGGCCGGATGAGGTGGGGTCGATTCGAGGTGGTCCGTAGGGTGGTAGGTCACGAGGGTGCTAGGCCCAGTTTAGGTAACCATCGTATGAGTTCGGGATGTGTTCGATCGATCGGATCGTGAAGGCGGAGATAGGCCTTAGAGTAAATTGAAGATAGTAGAGGTGTTGTGAGATTAGAAATGATTTCCTCGTTAGCTTGGATTTGTATGTTATACTATGGCCGTTGATGGCGTGATTGGTTTCGTAAGTATAGTAGTGAAGACTATCTGCACACGTTCGTTTGGAGACTTAGAAGGAACATTCGGACGAATGTTTCTAAGGAAGAATGTTATACCTCGTAGTTCCGTGGTATGTATGTGAGGACGTGCGTGCGAGAATCTGACATAAATTTTGGAAAGAAAGGAAGATGTGATTTTTTTGACGGAAAAGTTAGGTTTTGTGAAGAAAAAGGTTCGTTAATGGGAATTGGATTCCCAGTTTGGTATTTGGACTTCTTGGATTATATTAGAATTTTGAGGTTTTATTTTGAGAAATGGTCACGTGGGACCCACGGGAGAAATTTCTGGTTTTGTGGGGCCGCTTTGTTTTGAGATTTCGGTATTTTGGATATTTTGGAAGACGAAATATTTTAGACAATTGGGGCGACACGTGTCACCCCATGTGGCACTTGGCGAAATGGGTGGACCAGTGGCTAGGCAGCTGTCCCTCGCCGATTCGCCCGCCTCACTTGGCACCATTTCGTTTGGCCATGTGGTGTGGTGGGACCACACACACATGGCCCAATCTTGACCCTACACTTATATTGATCTTGGCCCGGTTCTTCTATAAATACCTCGGCTTGAAGAGTAAAATCATCCTCACTTGAAAGCTTTCCAAAGCAAATGTTTTCCCTCCCTTTGTGTAGATTTCGTCCCCTCTTGTGTAGAAAATACTTGGTGTATTGTTGTATAATCCCAAATACCTTGGCCTAGTATCCTAGTAGTATTCCAAAGTTATTTCAATACTAGGAGCAGAAATACTACTTTATTCCAATAGCGTAAAGCGAAACCACAGAAAAATCTTCCTAGCTTGGTGGAAGTATTTAGAAGTTGTTTAGAAACTTCTAAGGGTCGCTTGGAGCGGGTTGGAGCGTAAGGATTGGAGCTAAACGTTGCTCGGGATCGACTTATAACTTGGATAATTTTGGGCTTATCGGTAATGATCTATGTCCCCCTATTGTAATTGGATATTACAGGTTGTAGTAGTTATACTTGAGTATCTTATATTGGAAGGATGATTATAAAGGATTGAACTGTATTTACAGGGGACTTTACTTACAATAGACGTGTGTAAGTATTATTGTGAAGAGTATTTGAACACGTCAGGTGAGACGTGTAATCCCGTGGGAGTTGTTGGCACAGTAGCGGGCACAGTTGGGAGAGATTTATGTGATAGCGGGGAGGTCTTTGTAGAAATTTACGTAGAAGAAGGAATCTTGTGTTTAGAATATTCTACGGAGAGTGCTAGAAGTTGATTTATATATTGTGGTTGTTATAGGTGGATCTTTCTACGCGCGGCATACTTGACTTGGCTTGTGGTTTAAGCTAAAGGTATGTGATTCTTCCTATACTCTTGAGCATGATTGTTGTGAACTATATAGCGGTAGGCGTGCGTGTGTGAAACGATTTTTGTTTGTTTTAAAACATAAAGTGTTATAATGGCTTTATGGGAAGTTAGTTATAACGACTTTATGAAGATAAAAGAAAGATTTGGTTTGTGATAAAGCGACTTGATTTTGAAAGTTAAGAGACTTGATCTTGAAAGATAAGAGACTTGACTTATAACGACTTGTTTCGGAAAAGGAGAAGTAACTTGAGTTAAGTATAGGTTACTTGTTTTGAAAAGTAAGTTAATTGGGTTTTAAAAGAGTATACTTGATGTTGTTCTAAAAGAAAAGCACTTAGTTTATAAAGTATAGAGTACTTGATTTTAAAAGCCTTGTAAAGATTTTCTGAAGGTGAAGTAATTTGGTTTTAAAAGTAAAACGTGTTTTCTTTATATACTACAGTATTAGTATCATGTGGCTTTTACGTAGAAAGAGGTCTTTTGAAAGAAGGAAAGTATGTAGTATTTTGGGTTTGAAACCGGATTGTTGATTAAAATGAATGTATGTTAAACTTGCCTATGCTTGTTGTGATAGTCTTTGATGTGCAAGTGTTTTGTTGATGTCTTCGTGACTCTGCAGGAGGGCTATCGATTGATTATTTGGACATCGACGTTGGGTGGTCGAGTATCGTCCACTTTGAGTATCGATGGTTGTTTCATGCTTGTCGTGACTGCAGGGGAGCGGCTATCGATTTATTTCCTTTGGACATCGGCGTGATGGATGTTCCACGGGCATGCGTCCAGTAGGATGGTTTCATGGCCATGACTTCCGAGGTAAGATGCCGGGGCATGCGGTCATTGTGAGGTTGATCGTTAGTCCATGGACCGCTAATCCATGAAGCTTGCGCGGTGTGGCGATCACGGGCTTGGTTTATGCGTGTGGTTCGAGCACACTTTAGATACTTGTTACGGTCATTTTCGTGTCTGGTAGCCTCGGTAGATAGCTTAAGATACTTGCCTCGGTCATATCTTGTGAGACGGTAGGCTATTAGACGTTAGCTTAAGATACTTGCCTCGGCGATTGCGTGGCTAGCTTTTGGGTAGTAGTTGGCTTCGTACCTTGCGTGATGGGATATGACTAGCTTTTGGGTAGTAGTTGGCTATTCTACTTGCCCGTCGGTTTTGATAGCGACGCAGGATCTAGTGTTGAGTTCACATATGGGTGTTGTTTTACATCATGCTTGGCGATGAGGAATGAGTTCCAGGCGGGAGTGGTATTATGGGCGTGAGACCCATAATTATGTGTGAGTGATTATTCGGGGATATCGTCCCTTACTTGACATAGCTTGTTTACTTATTGCGAAATGGTTTTATAAAATGATGAAATGTGATTTCATTACGATATTTTCGATTTAGCATACTTGTACCGTTATCGACCTCGCCCGGCTGCGTTCATCTGCAGTAGAGTACACGATTGGTTGATCTCGCTCATAGGATCGTGATTCGGCGTTGGGAAGCTCCGTTCCTCGGAGGCTTATCTTTTAGTATAGTCCTGTCATTGTAGGTACTTGTACATTCAGGGTATGGCGGGCCCCGTCGTCATAGTTGTTGTATATCTTAAGTGCATGCCTTTGTTGTGGGCGGGGTTTGTAAAAGGATAACTGCTCGGGTTTTATGTATATATCTTGAAGGCAGCGGTTGGGTTGGCTTTGTTTATTTATTTATGTCTCATTTCATGTGTAAAGTTTTTATTTCCATTGGTTTTCTCGATGTTGTATCACTAGGGTGCAGGGGTAAGGCACGATGTGGGCCGAGTTTGGGCGTCAGACTTTAGTTTCAAAACTGGGGTTACTATCTCTTTACGTGGGCATTATTAATCGGGAACATTCGGATGGATCTTCGATACTTTCGAACATAACAATACGAAAGACGGACGTCGCCTCCTAAGTCGGACGGCAATTGCTAACATATAGGCAACTGGCCTATTCTTCACATGAACTCAAAGGCCCAAGTAACTCGGGCTAAGTTCCTTCGTTTCCTGACTTCGTCACACCCTGTCCGGTGGTACTTTCAGAAGACCGACCGTCAACTGAACTCTGGCGTCGTCGCCGATTACCCGCACGATTCCTCGAGTGCCGTAACTTCTTCTAGATGAGCTTTTCCTATCCACGATCTGTGGAACAAGCTGAACCAGTATGCGAACGCGCCAACATCGAACCAATCGGCCGGCACACTTACGCCCCCTGCAAGGCTTCGTGGCGACATCCGAACAACGAAATGGTAGCTTAAGCGCTCCTCGCGAGAGACAACAATCTCACAACTACCCCGAAATCCACACCGCCCGGCGGCGAATGCGGTCGAGACTGCTGAGTCCTTAACCTGCTGGTAAAACTTCCGAAACAAAAACAGCGTAACACGGGCTCCACTGTCGCCATAAGGTGAAGGTAGGCACCGTGCAGCCTTACAACCTTTACGATAAATCAACATCGCCGAGTGAGCGGTCCCGATCGAAGAACACGATGGGCTGCCCCATCGACCGACCACCTGGTCGAACGCATCTGAACTCGTGCGCTAGTTAACTAAACTCGAGCCTAACACCCTCGTGACCCTACCAGGCGGGACCACCACACAGACCACCACCAACATGCCGCGGGTTGACCTGGAACGTGGCCTCAACCCGACGGCAGGCGCAAAATACTATCTCCCGAAGGAACAATTTTACTAAACATGTTACGAAAACCTAGCGGTCTTCTTAGCTCAACTACCTCTTTCATTTCATACCACTTGGGACCTATCCCAAACATAGCTCACGTGCACTATGCACTCGATAAGGATCAAACATAACACTACACCTTTACTCGAGATGGCCTTACCTCTAAGGTGCAGACGTATAACACTCTAAGGCTCACACCTTCTATCCCCAAAATCTTACTCGGTTAACCCACCATGATTTCTAATCACAACTACCACACCGCTATCGTAACATAGCACTTAAGGTATACTCACGAAAGTTACCGAAGGACCTCGCCGCTGGCCTCTCCCGCATCCTTGGTTAACGTCGATCTCTACGTTTTCGACTGCTGTACATAAGCCCGCATACGTGCCATGCTCAAGCCCAATGAAGAATTACTCTTGCACACTCTCTTAGGTAGTCATCAAGACTCGCGATACATCGGTATACTCTCTGGTAGCCAAATCCATAGCTAATGTAAGGTCGCCTCTTTGCGATCCATATTCTCTGTTCTGTCGTGGGCGAAGGTTCAAATATCATGGCGCGATGGAATCGCCGCGCCGTGCTAAACTTTACCGGGCTAGTGACGCCGCGAAATCCCGAATGAAGCACCATCAAGGTGATAATGGGCTGTGCCCACGTAACCCTCACGAACTCTACTCGCGGCTCCTCGGTGCCTTGCCCTCCGGGCGGGTTGCCCTGCGCGGAGGCATAACGATAAGGAAATAATTTCGTCGGAGGGTCCAACTTACAACCGGCTCTAAGGCACGATCTCGAGTGAGAAGAATAGAAACCAATCCTAAATACCCTATAGCCTCACGATTATTGGTGTGGTGCACAACACACCGATAATCAAGACTCTTGGATCTGATGCGTAGACACTTTCCGAGGATTAATCGCTCGATACCACTTTTGTCACGACCGATTAAGGCCCGTGATCGTGCCTTACCGGGCACCTAGTGATACAACATCGAGTGTCGGTGAACATAAAACAATACAAGACATATTATGAAATATTAAACATTAAACTGAGAAAAACTTGCCTTTCGGCATAAATATTATTAACGACTTTTTCCAACATGCACCGTTTTAATCCTTTTTACAAACCACCGCCATACGATTACTACTGCACCTAAGAAATTATACGACAACAATGGCGGGACGGGGCCCGCCATACCTCGAATGTAAACACCTACAACAACAGGGAACTATACCTGATAAGCCTCGAGCAGCGGAGCTTTACCAAATCTTTGCTTGTGACCCTAAGAGCGAGGATCAATGGCGGTGTACCTTTACTGCGGCATGAACGGCCCCGAAGGAGGTCGATCTAACAGTGCAGAGTATGTGAAACTAAAAATCAGTAAATGAAATCATAATAGTCTATAAAGCGGGAGACATGTATGATAACCAAACTACGATTCACAATAATAGCGATCATGTCAAGTCGTGGACTCACGCTCAAGTCATCACTCAAATATAACAATGGGTCTCACGCCCAACATCAATCATGCCCGTGGAATACCTTCGCCGGCTGGCGGCTTTATGATATAAAAGCACCGAACACACATGAACACCAGTCCCACTGTGCCATATAATAACACGTCTGAGGTAAATGCGAAGGCATAGCCGACTACTAACACCGCGGTACCAACAAGGTCATGAATCGTATCATAAGATCTGTCTAGGCGTCACATGATCAAAGCCGACCACTTGCGCATGATATCTAATGTGCGCGTCTAGCCACGGAACTTTCCGCACTCGCATAGGCCAATCAGATCGGCCCGCATGAGGTATAACCCGCATCGAGGTAGCTACTCCGGCAGCGTCTGGACTCGCCGTCGCGTAGCGCAAGGACGCGTGACCACAAGGGCGCGTCCTAACACGGAACTCCGCGATTCGCATCGGCCCCCTGGACCCGCATGCGGTAGTCTCGAATCATAGGTCCATCGACCACTTTGAGTCTACCCGCGACGGAGGCGACTTAACCGGAATCATCTCAAGAGATGAGTGATGTATAATACTATCATAACGACTTATCGTTAAACAACATAAGCACAACAAAGGAAAAACCCCTTTACACAAACATCACAAGATACTAACACACGTAGCATCCTAGCATGTTTACTTATCAAATCAACAAGAAAGTATTACAAGGCTATCACAAACCAACACAATCAAGTTATACACACGGTACTTTCTATATGCTAACAAGTTCGGTTTTATCCCCAAAGTACTTCATACATTAACTCTTTAAAAGATCGTTACTTTCACAAAAGTCACACAATACGTAGTAAATGAAAATATAGTGATTATCTTTTGAAGTAAATCAAAACACTTCTCTTTGTAAAACTCAGTATGACATTATTTTCCAAACGCCCAAGTTTGCCTAATTTCAAATGTTCATGTTTCTTATTTAGAAAGGTTTAAGTAGTTCATAGTCTTATTCATTTAAGAATATAATTCTCTTTTAAACTATCCGAGAAACATAAGTCTTATATGTGAGTAGGATATTCTTGTTTACAACAATCTTATTACGACCATGATCTAGGAAATATCATTTTGTCTCATCTTAGCTTCATGCGGATGGAAGTTTCTCTTGGTTTTAATAATACTTAATCACAACACATTTCCTTTTATTAACTGCGGTGGTTTGTCGATACACATTCGATTTCCAAAATCAAAAACATTCTTAAGACGTTATACCTAACTTTCCATAAAGCTAGTATAACTCTTAAGTTTTCAAAACAAATCAAGTATTACTTCTCATCTCAAAATGATTCAAAACTCTTTTGAAATACTTCAAGTTCTTTATTAACACATAACAAGCGATTATAGTTCAAATCGATTACCTTTTAAAAACCACATGTATTTTCTTACCAACATAAAGCCGTTATAACCAACTTCCCATAAAGCCGTTATAACACTTTATGTTTTACACCAATCAAATACATTTAGTACATGTACGTCTACCGTACTACATAGTTCACACATATCATGCTAGAAGAGATAGGAAGAGGTTCACATACCTCGCGGCAGTATCGACTAATAGCAAAACGCTCAGTACTCCCAACCGGCTACTCCTAAAGCCCAGTAGAACGCGCCACACGTAGTACTTCAACCTATAAGGCCACAAGGCGCTGATTAACATATAGACCTTATCGCAGAACATTCTACCGAAAATTGTGCAAAGCCTCCCCGCATGAGCGTAAATCTCCTCTCTAACGGGCGGCTACGAAGCCAACCGGGGTTATACATCTAACCCGACGGGTACAATTCTACTCCACAAGATTACTACACAAGTCTTGTAAAGCGATTCGATTGATTCTTGAGCTTAAGTCAAAAGACATTGCCAACTAACGTATTGATTCTATATATAGTATACTTCAACTATATATTCTAACAACATGTAATTTCCAATTACAATAGAGGACAAGATATTTACCTCGATAAGCCCATAATTATCCAAGTATAAAGTCGATCCCGGGCAATCGTTTAGCTCCGACTCGGCGCTCAACCCGCTCTAAACCACCCTAGAAGTTCTAACTTACACAATACTCCAATTGACTATGGAGATTTTCCTAGGGTTTCGGTTTTGTATTGGGAAGTATAATAGTATTTACGGGCTTTTCGTATAGGTATAACCTTAGAATACAACAAGGTATACGGCTAAGGTAATTTGGGCATTATAACAATACTTTGAGAGTATTTCTACACCACAGGGGTATCATACGAAAGCAACTAGGCAGGGGGTACACTCTGGCTAGCACCCCAGAGGGGTGCTCTCGGCCACAGGGAGGCCCTGGCCGAACTCAACACTGAGGAGGGAGAAGGAGAGCTTTGAGACTTAGGCAAATTTATGGATGAAGAAGTTCATCAAAGGGAGGGTATTTATACTACAAGCCAGGCCAACCAATGGCCAAGATCTAGCCAAGTGCTACACAAGTGTAGGGCCAAGATATGCCCAAGTGCCCCTAGTCCCTACTCCTTAAAACCCTCACAAATATCTACCAAAAATATCTACCACTGACACCCCAAATCGTCCAGTCGCCCACTTTGCCCACTGATGAGAGGGTGCCAAGTCGCCTCGTTGGTCCAAAATGTTAGTCTCTCGGAAAAAACCGCAAAAATAAGAAAACACATCGCCGTAATTTTCCTCTCGCAAGTTATGGAAAACGTGTCGTCGAAAAACGCCTCTAACCGGGTGTTGTGCCCACATGCCCTTCGGCCGAGCCACCTAGGCGGGGGTGCCACGGGTCACCCTCCGATTGGCCCAAAAGAAAACATCTTAGAAAATAGCCACAATGGCCAAAATCTCAAAACAAAGTGGGCCCACAGCAGTAAATTTCTCGTGGGCCCACGTGACCATTTCAGAAAATAAAATTCCATATTTTCTAATATTCCAGGAAGTCCGAATACCAAATCTGGGAATCCAATTCCCATTAACGAACCTTTTTCCTTCACAAAAACCGGAAACTTTTCCGTGGAAAAATCACCTCTTTCTTCCTTTCCAATCTTTCTGTCGTATTCTCGTACGTACGTCCTCGCATACATACCCAGGAACTACGGGGTATAACACAACAGTTGTCATTTCTCTTCTAATACCCAGCCATTCCATTATGCTCTTTCAAATCAAGCGGGTGTACGGGCAAGTAAAGAAGAGGTGCTCCCTTGTCTCATTAGCACGCTTGCAGAACCCGCAAGATTTATCCTCCAAGTTCAGATATGAAAGAGTGTCTTTTGTAGCTAACCGCTTTCTACAGGTGAGCCATACTGTGAAAGAGAACTTGGGAGGAATGAAGCCTTTCCAAATTTGTAACATCCAAAGCTTTTTATCTTGCGGAATGCGCAAGATATCATACACGAGGCAAGAATCAAATTTTCCGTTGGTACAACACTTTTCCAAGCCGGCAATAGCGTCGCCTTGGCTACCAAAGATGGAAACAAATTTTTCGCGGATCCCACAAATTCTTTTGAATAAGGGGGAGTCCCTAGGACGTACCTCATAATCCCAAAATGATAGGCCTCTCAAATAGTAGCTATTGATCCATTGGACCCATAAGGATTCTGCCTCAGTGTGAGTTTGCCAAATGGTCCGTGATAGCAAGGCATGGTTCCATTCTTTGATGTTCATAAGGCCCAAGCCTCCTTCGGATTGGGGCAAACAGATGACATCCCAAGAGACTCTTGGTGGTTTCCCACCCCATAAGAACTGAATACATGCAGACCGTACATTGTTGAGGACAGTGGCGGGAATAGGAAGTGCCCGGAACCAAAAGCTCTCAACCCCTTGAATGACCGACCTGATAAGTTCCAGCTTACCCGCATAAGATAGCGAGTGATGCCCCCATTTCTGAATGTAATCCGATATTGCACTAGTGAATGGAGCAAACTGATCCACCGAGACTGAAATTGGGGACAAAGGGATCCCCAAGTACCGTACCAGAAAGCTTCCAATGCCGAAACCCACTCTGGACAAGATCAAGTCACGAACTGTATCATGCACTCCTGCTATGTAGACATTGGATTTAGATGGGTTAAGAGTTAACCCTGAGACAGCCTCCAACTCTTCAAGACACTCCATAAGAATCCCAACAGAAGATACATCTCCTTTGGCAAAAAGCATGAGATCATCCGCGAATGCAAAGTGAGTAATGCCCAGTCTCTTACACTTTGGATAATAGGAGAAAGATCTTGCCGTATCCTTTAGTTTTAGCATCCTTGAAAGGTATTCTATGCACAAGATAAAGAGCGAGGGGGACATATGATCACCTTGTCTTAGGCCGCGCTTACCCTTGAAGTAACCATGTAGCTCCCCGTTGATTGAAAGAGAGAAAGAGGTTGAGCTAACACATTCCATAATCCATCTTGCAAATCTGTCCGGAAATTTGAGACCTCTTAGTACCGACTCTAGGAAGCTCCAAGAGACCGTATCAAATGCTTTCCGAAGATCCACCATAAGCATACACCTTGGTGAGACTCTGGCTCTATTGAAACCTCTCACAAGCTCTTGTGCAACAAAGACATTATCCATCATGTTTCTTCCTTTCACAAAAGCCCCTTGAGATTTGTCAACAAGAGTAGGAAGAACCCTTGCCATTCTGTTTGCTAAAATCTTTGTTATGATCTTGTAGACCACATTATTCAATCCAATAGGCCTAAAATCATTTACCTTGGGATCCCGTTCAGTCTTGGGCAGGAGGGTAATGATGGTATGGTTCACCTGATTCAAAAGAACTCCGGATGAGAAGAACTCTTGAACACTTCTTACTACGTCTTCCCCACATCTCTCCATCTATCCTTGAAGAAGGCAGCCGAAAAACCATCCGGGCCAGGTGTCTTGTCATTGCCTATATCGGAAAGGGCTTCCCAAATCTCCTTTGGGGAGATAAAATGCAAAAGTTCTAATCCATCCTCTTAGCCAGCCGGGCGAGTTGAACACTTCGGGATAAAAGTTGGTAGTGGATCTGGATGTGCCTAAAAGGTCTTTGTAAAATTCCACAAGCAATTCTCTAACTTCCCTGGGAGATGTTGTGATAGTACCATTGGCCTTGACAAGGTAGTTGTGTCACGACCCGACCCCGGGCCGCGACTGGTGCCCTACCTGGGCACCCTGTTCAGGTATACATCAGAGAATAGCAGCGGAACATACACACATAAACACAGGTGTAAATAATATAACAACACAGGCTAGCCGATAAGGCCGCCTTCCAAAATATAGACATACACAAAAGTACAACTGTACAATCAGTTCTTACATCCCAACCACAACTGTGAATACATACCTCTAGGAATAATAACTGTGGCGGGACAGGGCCCCGCCATACCCCTGAATGTACATGGATCTACAACACCAGGTAAAAGACTGTACCCAAAATGAGACAAGCCTCCGGATAAATGGAGCCTCTGGAGTCTGATAAGTGATCCTATGAATGTGGATCCGCCACCTGCTTACCCTTTCATGCGGCATGAATGCAGCCCCCGAGGAAGGGGGTCAGTACACAATATGTACTAAGTATGTAAAACTGGAAAGTACTGTAATTACAACATAAGTTTAAAAGAAAGCCGGAGACATGTATGATAACAAAATTACAGTACACAGTGCCTTACTAACAATGAGAGTACATCAAGAGAATACGTACAACATCACAATAGCAGTCAACCGATCATATCATGGGTAGCGAACCCATAAAAAACAGGTGGTATAACGTCTTGGGGTTCCTACCCCTCATTTATACTCTTACCCTCAAGCAGGTGGTATAACGTCTTGGGGGGTTTTGCCCCTCATTTATACTCTTACCCTGACAAAGGTAATAAAACAGGTGGTATAACGTCTTGGGGGTTTACCCCTCATTTATACTCTTATCCTGGAGAAGGTGGCATAGCGTCTTGGGGGTTTACCCCTCACTTATACTCTTACCCTATCTCAACCGACCATCATACAATAAATAAGCAAGTTAGAAATCCCCCTAACTTCTTATTAGTCTTATTCTTCTACACTCTCATTTTAGTTTACTTAAGGCACTAACAGGTCTTTTATAAAAATCCGGAAATTTAACCCAAAGTACTACGTACTTCAACCTTTTAACAAAAATGACTCATTTTCATATAAAACTTCCAAGATACTATAAACCGTAGTATCAAGTCAAAATCTCTTTTCAAGACAAGTCACAATACCTTTAGAATTAAAGTAGGTTTCTAAATCAAGTGACTCTTTTTCTTATTAAAACCTTAGGCAATTGATACCTTAAAATCAATTTGCCTTTCATTAACACAAGCCATTTACCTTTGCATAAAGTCAATATAACCAACTCCCCATAAAGTCGTTATATTCACTTTATACCTTAGTCAAATACATTTTTCAATCCAAATTGGTAGCATAACATGATATCAAGTCGCATTTGATTATAATAACCATAATCTTTAAGTAATTAACATGCGACGATTTCTAAAAACGACCAATTAGTAATCCAATTTTTCACGTGGCTTGTATAACATTTCAGATTTAGCTACAAGCAATCCATAATACTTATAACTTCAACAAATCAACTTCATGCTAGCAACAAGTAAAGCTAACTGTCACGACCCGAACCCGGGCCCGTGGCTGGTGCCTTACCCCGGGCACCCTAGTGATACAACATCAGAGTAATCAGCGGAATATAAAACAATAACACGAAATGACATGAAGTATGAAACAATAATCTGAGAAAGTTGCCTTGCGGCATATATAAATATCAACTAGAACAGTTACATCCCTTTTTTACAGTTCTGCCCACAACAGTACTACAGACCTCTAAGAGTGACATGACAACAATGGCGGGACAGGGCCCCGCCATACCCCTGAATGTAAGCACCTACTACGACAGGGGACTATACCACTGATAAGCCTCCGGAGAAACGGAGCTTCCCAAACGCTGAACTGTGACCCTGAGAGCTAGGATCAACGACTGGTGTACCTCAACCTGCGGCATGAACGCAGCCCCCCGAAGGAGGTCAGTACAACAGGTACCAAGTATGTGAAACTGAAAATACTGTAAATGAAATCATAGTAGTCTATATAAAGCAGGAGACATGTATGATAACCAAACTACAATTCACAATAAATAAGCAGTCATGTCAAGTCAGGGACTCACGCCCTCAAAGTCATCACTCAAATATAACAATGGGTCTCACGCCCACAACATCAATCATGCGTGGAATACCTTCGCACGGCTGGCGATCTATGATATAAAGCACCAGGAATACATGAACACGGGTCCCACTGTGTCATCATAAATCGTGACGGTAACTACGAAGGCATGGCGACTACTAAACCCACGGACAAACAAGGTCATAAATCGTATCATGAGATCTGTCTGCACCGTCACATGATCAAAGCCGCCACGCCGCGCGATATCTAATGCGCGATCTAGCCACGGAACTTCCGCGACTCGCGATAGGCCACTCCAATGGCCCGCATGAGGTATTCCCGCGTCGAGGAAGCTACTCCGGCGTCCGCTGGACTCGCGATCGCATGGCCACATAGACCGCATGACCATATAGGCCGCACTAACACGGAACTCTCGTAGCTCCGCATAGGTCCGGGACCGCGTGAGGTATCCTCGAATCATAGTCACACAGATCGCCGAGTATTACCCGCATCGGAGGCGACTTAACCTCCGGGATTATGTCAAGGTGAGTGGTACAATACCAACATAACGGCTGATAGTTAAACAACATAAGCGCGATCGAGGGAAAACCCCTTTACACAAACATCACAAGATACTAACACACGCAGCATCTTAACATGTTTACTTATCAAACCAACAAGAAAGTATTACAAGGCTATCACAAACCAACACAATCAAGTTATTCACACAAGATACTTTCTACTTTATGTTAAACAAGTTCGGGTTTTTATTCCCAAAGTACTTCATACATTAACTCTTTAAAAGATACGTTACTTTCACAAAAGTCACACAATACCCGTAGTATAAAAAATAGAGTGACTATCTTTTAAGTAAACCAAAACACTTCCCTTTGTAAAATCAAGTAACAACATTATTTCTTTTAACAACCCAGTACTCATTACTCATGAATGAGGTTTCACACTTTTTAACAAAATTCATATTAATTTAACTAAGTCAAGTCTCTTATCTTTTTAAGAATAAATCTCTTAACTTCTAAAATCGATAAATCATTCTTTTTACTTCTCTTAAGCCGTTATACCTAACTTCCCATAAAGCTAGTATAACTCTTAAACTTTTAAAACCAAGCATTACTCTTCTGTTAAAAAAAATGATTCAGTATTCTTTTGAAATGCTTCAAGATCCTTATTATTCAGGCTTAAGTCACAAGACATTGCCGTAATTATTATTCAGTTCACACACGTACGTCTACCGTACTATATATATATATTTAAAATATCATGCTCAAGAGTATAGGAAGAATCACATACCTCGCGACGATTATCGACTATTAGCAAAACGCTCCACGACTATAACCCGGCTAGCCTTGTCCACCTTCCAAGTAGAACATGCTACTCGCAGATCATTCAACCTATAAAGGTTATACAAGTCTATCAAAGCCTAGACTACTCTTGTAGAATATTCTTCTGATGTGATTCCAGTCCAAGTCTTTTCTGTAATATCCTACTATTACAGTTCAAATCTCTTCTATGAATCTTATATTCATTTCTATGCTACAACAGTATGCAATTTCCAATTACAATATAAGGACAAGAGTATTTACCTCGATAAGCCCAAAATTATCCAAGTTTAATGTCGATCCTGAGCAACGTCTAGCTCCTACTCCGGGTGCTCCAACCCGCTCCAAACAACCCTTAGAAGTTCTACGAAACTTCTTCCTAATACTTCAACCAACTGTGAAGATTTTCCTTAGGGTTTCGTTTAGTGACTGAAGGGACGTATAATAGTATTTCTGGGCTTTTAGTATAAGTGTAACCTTGGAATACTACAAGGTATTTGGGCCAAGGTATTTTGGGAATAGTAACAATACTTGGAGAGTATGTCTACCAAGAGGGGGGTAGTATTTACGAGACCACTCAAGGTAGGGGGGGGGTGTGCTCTGGCTAGCATCACTAGGAGAGGGGTACCCGCCGAAGGCCTCTCAAAGGGGGTGCTCGGCTAAAGCCTCACACGGGGGAGGACGAAAACTATAGAGAGGGGGGGAGAGAGATTTCAAGACTTAGAACAATTTTTGGATGTAGAAGTCTTCAAAGGGGGGGGGGGTAGTGATAGGTCAAGCAATGGCCAACCAATGGCCAAGATCATGCCAAGTAGTAGGCAAGTGTAGGGTGAGGATTCATCCATGTGCACCTTATCCATCTACCACACAAATATCACAAAATATCCTACCTACTCCCACTCTCCATTTCGTCCAACTTGCCGCCCATAAGTCCACCAATTAGAGGTGCCAAGTGTCGCCTCTTGTTGGTCCAAAATATTTCGCCTCTCGGAAAAATCCTAAAAATACTAAATGACATAGCGGAATTTTCCTTCATGAAGTTCGCAAGCGTTTCGTCGAAAAACGATTCTAATCGGGGGTTGTGAACAAAATTCGAACCTTGCCTAACTTTAAGGCTTAAATTTTCCTACGTACGTCCTCACGTACATACTCTGGAAATACGGGGTATAACATTCTCCCCTCCTTAGAAACATTCGTCCCGAATGTTCCTTCTCAAGACGGATAACGATGAAGTTCCTCATAGCTTAACAAGCTTGCAAATGCCACACATGGCCACAGAAAACACCCGCAAATCGACATCCAAGTCCACGAGGAATCTCCTCTAACATCACAAAAACTCCCACCCAAGGGCTAAAAGGTACTCCCCTCGCACCTTCACTTTACAAAAGAAAAGATCACATCTATGTTCTTAACACATGCTCGTTTCTTCCCTTACTCGTCGTACCCTTCTCATACACTTGAACTCTTTCTCATAACTTACCACATTCCTGCTACTGCTTCAGTTTCCAAAACTCTGGGTTACTACCTCCACTTGGTCATCATTAACTGAGAATACTCTGGATGGATCTCCGATACTCTTCCGAACATAGCAATATGAAAGATCGGACGTACTGCCTCCTACGTCGGACGACAATGCTAACTATAGGCAACCTGGCCTATTCTTCACATGATCTGAAAAGGCCCAAAGTAACTCGCTCGTTTCCTCGCTTCCGAATCTCGTCACACCGCCGGGGTGGTACCTTAAGAAGACTCACCGCCACGAACTCCAAGCGTCGCCGCGATTATCCGCACAACTTCGCTGACTACGAGCCGCCAATAACCTCTTACGGATAAGCTTCACCCTATCCACATCCTGTGAACAAGTATGAACCAACTATCCGAACCTTGCCAACATCGAACCAATCGAACGACAACTTACATTTCCGCCCTAAGGCGTCATAAAGCGACATTCGAATCGAAATGGTAGCTATTAAAACACTCCTCAACAGAGACAACAATCCTCACAGCTACCCTCGAAATCCACCTGCGGCAGAGGCGAACGCGATCTTGAGACTTACTCGAGTTCCTAACCTGCTGGTAAAACTTCCGAAAAACAACCAAAACTTGGGCTCCACATGCATCATAAGGTGAAGGTAGGCACCTCGTGCAACCTTACAACCTTCCTGATATAACATCTCGCATAACCCTCTGCCGAGTAAACGATCTTGACTGAAAGACAATATGGGGTGACCTCATCGGCCCGACTACTGGTTGAACGCATCCACTAACTCGTACGATGGTTAACTAAACTTGGGCCTAACACCCTCGTGACCCTACCACCTGGCGGGACCACCATGGCCCGACCCATCATAAAACAGTCGCGGGTTGACCGTGCGTGGCCTCAACCCGACCCACTCTCGCGTAAAACACTTGCTCCCCGATCCGGAACAATCTCACTAATCAAGTCACGAAAACCTAGCGGTCTTCTTAGCTCAACTACCCTTTTTCACTCCACACTACTCAGGGACTTATTATACAACTATATCTCACGTGCACTATGAACTCCGATAAGGGTCAAACATAAAAATATAAATCTTCTACTCGAGATGGCCTCGCCTCTAAGGTCTCCACGTGTAAAACTCTAAGGCTCACACTTTCCCTAACCCCAATCTTACCCTTATCCCTAACCTTGATTTCTAATCACAATTAACATAACATTTTAAGGTATACTCATCTTATCATACGTACCAATCTCTAGAGGGTTAAGGATCTACCCGTATACACAGCTTCACTCCCCTCTGTCGTTCTAATCAATCCTGCCCTGTTGGGTGCATAGCTAGGGAAGATGATGAACTACCCACCGATCCTGAAGGCTGAGTCCTCCTACTAGGACATCCTTTCGACACATGGCCCTGACGGCCGCCGGCAAAACAAGTACCAACTAAAAGATGACATTCCCCGGGATGACGTCTGTCACACTGTGAATACTGAGGGAAAACTGAATCCGGCTGGCTGGAACCTACGTGTAGCTGTGAACCGGAGGCTCTGGAGCTCTGACCAACTCCTGCATACCCCGAACGTCCTGAACCCTGTGGAGGACCACTTTTCACTGGTGGATGTGCATAATCAATCTGCTGGTGAGGCGATTCGCCTCGAAAGTTACCAAAGGACCTTCCTGTTCCGGCCCTCTTCTGCTGTCCTTGGTTAACCCGTTGATTTCTACGTTTCTTCGCCTGCTGCGCATAAGCCCGTACGCAGGCCATGCTCAAGCCTAACTGAAGAATTACTCTTGCACAACCCTCTCTTAGATAGTCGTCAAGACTCGCGGTACATCGGTATACTCTCTGGTAGCCAAATCCATAGCTAGTAACAGGGTCGCCTCTTTACAATCTATATTCTCTGTTCCCGGTCGTGGAACTGAAGGTTCATATCTCAAGGTCGCGATGCAGCACCGCCGCCGTGCTAAACTCTCTTTGGGTGGCGTCGCAGAACTCCCAAATGAAGCACCACGGTGATGATTGGGCGTGCCCACGTAACCCTCAGACTTACTCGCAGCTCCGCCATTGCCTTGCCGCTCTGGGCGGGTTTGCCTTACGCGGAGGCATAACGGTAAGGGAAATAAATACGTTAGAGGTCCAACTCATGTCTGACTCTAAAGCACGATCTTAGAGTGAGAAGAATGGAAACCAATCCTAAATATCCTATAGACTCACGATTATTGGTGTGGTGCACACACCGATAATCAAGACTACTAGATCGATGCGGTCAGAGACACTTTCCGAGATTAAGCGCTCTGATACCACTTTTGTCACGACCCGAACCCGGGCCCGTGACTGGTGCCTTACCCCGGGCACCCTAGTGATACAACATCAGAGTAATCAGCGGAATATAAAACAATAACACGAAATGACATGAAGTATGAAACAATAATCTGAGAAAGTTGCCTTGCGGCATATATAAATATCAACTAGAACAGTTACATCCCTTTTTTACGATTACGCCTAAGCGGTACTATGCACCTCTAAGAGTGACATGATAACAATGGCGGGGCGGGGCCCGCCATACCTCGAATGTAGCACCTACTACGACGAGGACTATACCATCGATAAGCCTCCGAGAAACGGAGCTTCCCAACGCTGAGCGTGACCCTGAGAGCTAGGATCAACGACTGGTGTACCTCAACCTGCGGCATGAACGCAGCCCCCCGAAGGAGGTCAGTACAACAGGTACCAAGTATGTGAAATTGAAAATACTGTAAATGAAATCATAGTAGTCTATATAAAGCAGGAGACATGTATGATAACCAAACTACAGTTCACAATAAATAAGCAGTCATGTCAAGTCAGGGACTCACGCCCTCAAAGTCATCACTCAAATATAACAATGGGTCTCACGCCCACAACATCAATCATGCCCGTGGAATACCTTCCTCACTGCCGGCAGTCTATGATATAAAAGCACCAAGGAATACACATGAACACCAGGTCCCACCTGTGTCATCATAAAACCGTACGGGGTAAGTACGAAGGCATAGCCGACTACTAAAACCCACAGTACAAACAAGGTCATAAACTGTATCATGAGATCTGTCTAGACCGTCACATGATCAAAGCTGGCCACTCGCCCGCAGTATCTAATGTGCGCGTCTAGCCACGAACTTCTCGCGACTCGCATAGGCCACTCCGATGGCCCGCGTGAGGTATTCCCGCATCGGTAGCTACTCCCGGCATCCGCTGGACTCGCGATCCGCATGGCCACATAGACCGCATGACCATATAGCGCACACTAACACGGAACTCGTAGCTCCGCATAGGTCCGGGACCGCATGAGGTATCCTCGAATCATAGTCACACATTTGCTCGAGTATTACCCGCGTCGGAGGCGACTTAACCTCCGGGATTATGTCAAGGTGCGTGGTACAATACTAACATAACGACTGATAGTTAAACAACATAAGCGCGATCGAGGGAAAACCCCTTTACACAAACATCACAAGATACTAACACACGCAACATCCTAACATGTTTACTTATCAAACCAACAAGAAAGTATTACAAGGCTATCACAAACCAACACAATCAAGTTATTCACACAAGATACTTTCTACTTTATGTTAAACAAGTTCGGGTTTTTATTCCCAAAGTACTTCATACATTAACTCTTTAAAAGATACGTTACTTTCACAAAAGTCACACAATACCCGTAGTATAAAAAATAAAGTGACTATCTTTTAAGTAAACCAAAACACTTCCCTTTGTAAAATCAAGTAACAACATTATTTCTTTTAACAACCCAGTACTCATTACTCATGAATGAGGTTTCACACTTTTTAACAAAATTCATATTAATTTAACTAAGTCAAGTCTCTTATCTTTTTAAGAATAAATCTCTTAACTTCTAAAATCGATAAATCATTCTTTTTACTTCTCTTAAGCCGTTATACCTAACTTCCCATAAAGCTAGTATAACTCTTAAACTTTTAAAACCAAGCATTACTCTTCTGTTAAAAAAAATGATTCAGTATTATTTTGAAATGCTTCAAGATCCTTATTATTCAGGCTTAAGTCACAAGACATTGCCGTAATTATTATCGATTCACACGTACGTCTACCGTACTATATATATATTTAAAATATCATGCTCAAGAGTATAGGAAGAATCACATACCTCGCGACGATTATCGACTATTAGCAAAACGCTCCACGGCTATAACCCGGCTAGCCTTGTCCACCTTCCAAGTAGAACATGCTACTCGCAGATCATTCAACCTATAAAGGTTATACAAGTCTATCAAAGCCTAGACTACTCTTGTAGAATATTCTTCTGATGTGATTCCAGTCCAAGTCTTTTCTGTAATATCCTACTATTACAGTTCAAATCTCTTCTATGAATCTTATATTCATTTCTATGCTACAACAGTATGTAATTTCCAATTACAATATAAGGACAAGAGTATTTATCTCGATAAGCCCAAAATTATCCAAGTTTAATGTCGATCCTGAGCAACGTCTAGCTCCTACTCCGGGTGCTCCAACCCGCTCCAAACAACCCTTAGAAGTTCTACGAAACTTCTTCCTAATACTTCAACCAACTGTGAAGATTTTCCTTAGGGTTTCGTTTAGTAGTGAAGGGACGTATAATAGTATTTCTGGGCTTTTAGTATAAGTGTAACCTTGGAATACTACAAGGTATTTGGGCCAAGGTATTTTGGGAATAGTAACAATACTTGGAGAGTATGTCTACCAAGAGGGGGGTAGTATTTACGAGACCACTCAAGGTAGGGGGGGTGTGCTACGGCTAGCATCACTAGGAGAGGGGGGGTACCCCTCGGCCAAAGGCCTCTCAAAAGGGGGGGGGGGGGTGCTCTCGGCTAAAGCCTCACAAGGGGGAGGACGAAAACTATAGAGAGGGGGGGAGAGGGATTTCAAGACTTAGAACAATTTTAGGATGAAGAAGTCTTCAAAGGGGGGGGGGTATTTATAGGTCAAGCAATGGCCAACCAATGGCCAAGATCATGCCAAGTAGTAGGCAAGTGTAGGGTGAGGATTCATCCATGTGCACCTTATCCATCTACCACACAAATATCACAAAATATCCTACCTACTCCCACTCTCCATTTCGTCCAACTTGCCGCCCATAAGTCCACCAATTAGAGGGTGCCAAGTGTCGCCCTCTTGTTGGTCCAAAATATTTCGTCTCTCGGAAAAATCCGCAAAAATACTAAATGACATAGCCGGAATTTTCCTTCCATGAAGTTGTGCAAAACGTTTCGTCGAAAAACGATTCTAATCGGGGGTTGTGAACAAAATTCGAACCTTGCCTAACTTTAAGGCTTAAATTTTCCTACGTACGTCCTCACGTACATACTCTGGAAATACGGGGTATAACACTAACAACAACAATATAAATATATAATCTTGTAACACCTTTAAAAGACAAGATTATACCTTAACGATTTTTAATCCAATTCCAAATCCGAAGTCGCTCCTAGTAGTTTAGAGCCTCTCCAAGACACTTCAATCCGCTTGTTGAGACCCTTAGAACAACACCAACAATTGTCCTTCAAAACTCCAAACAAAACCTAGAAAGACCATTAGGTTTTCGTTTTGCGACTAACCCGTAAACCATCTTTTTCCAAGATTTTTCTATTGAGATGTGTTTACAATACACCTAAGAACCTTGGTTTAAAGTGGGGAGCTAAAAGAACAAGGAACAAATTTTTTTCTTTCTTCTTGAGAGGAACCCGAGAGCTCCCTTAGTGTAGTCTTCAAATTTGTGAAATTTTTGCTAAGTGTTAAGTCCTCTCTTGCTACTAGTATTATATATAAAGGGTCATGGAGGGTTAAGATGCATCCAAATGGTTGGCTTGGATAATCTCTTAGCAAATATCAAGACTTATTGACCATTTGACTTAGTCAAGATTGTCAAGCCACAACTTGCAAGACTTTAGTCATCCAAGACTTATGGTAAATGACCATTATGGCCTTGCCTAAATCGACCAAGGCATCAATAAAGGGGGGGGGTGGCACATGTCGCCCTCCCATTCGTCACAATAAAACGTTTTTTGACAATTTCCATAATTCCGATAAATTTTTACAAGTCTCAAATCTTAACACTTGTGAGTTCTTACTTACGTTCTTAAAACATGTCCTGAAATTACGGGGTGTAACATTCTTCCCCCCTTAGAAACATTCGTCCCCGAATGTTCTTTCGGAGTCAAACTTAAATAGCGACATAGTTTCCTTTCACAACCCCGACATACCAAAATAAATGCTACACATGGCCACATAATAGCATTTAAGCAAAAGAAATACTTCAATTAAAACGTGACAAGTAAGGGAAAATGAATTACCTGAAGGTATAGGAAATAAGTGAGGATACCTCCTCAACATGTCCTCCTCCGCTTCCCAAGTCATCTCCTCCCGGTTATCATTTCTCCACAGGACTTTGACGGAAGCTACATCTTTGGTCCGCAGTCGCCTGACCTGGGGATCGAGTATCGATATGGGACTCTCCTCATACGATAACCCCTCTGTCACCTGGACCTCACTAGTAGGAAAAACTCTCGCTGGATCTCCGATACACTTCCGCAACATAGAAACATGGAAGACCGGATGTACCGCCTCTAACTCTGATGGCAGATCCAACTCATAAGCAACCTGACCCACTCTACGGACGATATGGTAGGGCCCAATGTACCTTGGGCTGAGTTTCCCCTTCTTACCGAATCTCATCACACCCTTCATGGGTGACACCTTCAAGAAGACCCAATCGCTCACGAAACTCCAAATGCCGACGCCGATTATCCGCGTATGACTTCGCCGACTCGAGTGCTATGATCTCTCGGATAAGCTTCACCTTATCCACGGCTGTACTCAAGTGCGCCAACTAATCGTACCTCGCCACGCCGAACCAACCAATCGGCGACTGCATTTCCGCCATATAAAGCCTCGTATGGCGCCCGTCGTATCTTGGAATGGTAGGCATTATTATAAGCAAACTCCACGAGAGGCAAATGATCCTCCCAGCTACCACTGAAATCAATCACGCAGGCTCGCATCATATCCTCAAGTGTCTGGATAGTACGCTCTGCACGCCCGTCGATCGAGGATGAAATGATGTACTGAGACTCACCTGTGTCCCTAAACCCTTCTGGAAAGACCTCCAGAAGTTAGCCATAAACTGGGCTCCCCTATCAGATATAATCGACACCGGGACACCGTGCAACCTCACAATCTCTCTGATGTACAATCTGGCATAGTCTCACCAAGCGTCGTCCCGATCGAAGGAAATGGGCTGATTTCGTCAGCCTGTCAACAATAACCCAAATGGAGTCGTACTTCCTCTGAGTACGAGGTAACCCTGTAACGAAGTCCATGTTGATCACCTCCCACTTCCAAGTCGGAATCTCAATAGCCTGCAATAATCCACTGGGCCTCTGGTGCTCGACCTTGACCTGCTGGCAATTAGGACACTGTGCAACAAAACCTGCCACGTCCCTCTTCAGGCCATCCCACCAATACAAACATCTGAGGTCATGGTACATCTTGGTCGACCCCGGATGAATAGAATAACGAGCACTGTGTGCCTCCCCCAGAATCTGCTGTCGGAGTCCTGCCACATCGGGAACACACAACCGGCCCTCAAATCTCGGCACTTATCAGGCGCTACCTCGAATAGACTCTTCTCCTCCCGAAGAGCTGCATCTCGATACCGTACCAACACTGGGTCCTCAAACTGTCGCATCTTCACCTCATCAATGATGGAAGACTCGGCAACCTCACGAACCCGTACCCCACTATCGTCGGTATCGATCAATCGAACCCCAAGGCTCGCTAACTGGTGGATCTGACGGACCATGTCCTGTCTCTCTGGCTGTACCTCTGACAGGATCCCCATCGATCTACGACTCAAGGCATCAGCAACTACGTTGGCCTTCCCCGGATGGTATAGAATATCAACATCATAATCTTTCAACAACTCTAACCACCGTCTCTGTCTCAAGTTCAGCTCCCTTTGCCTGAAGATATCGGAGGCTCTTGTGGTGTATAAATATCCACATGAACCCCTGCATAAATAATGCCTCCAAATCTTCAAGGCATGAATAACGCCAACTCAAAGTCATGGGTAGGGTAATTCCTCTCATGCTTCCAGAATCGCCGGAAGCATAGGCTATAACCTTGCCGTCCGCATCAAAACACCCTAACCCGATACGAGGCATCACAATAGATCACGTGCCCGCCTAACCCTCGGGAAGAGTAAGGCTGGAGTGTAGTCAACCTTTCCTTCAAGAACTCGAAACCCTTCTCGCAAGCCTCATCGGCTCCGGAACTTGGGCCTTACGAGTCACTAGTCAGCGGTCTTGAAATCGAAGCAACCGCTCCACAAACCTACGATAATAACTGCGGTCCTAAGAAATCTGCGCACTCGGCCGGAGTAGTAGGTCTCGCCAAGACTTGATCGCTCAATCTTTGTCGATCTACGAACACCATCAGCCCAATAATATGCCCGGGAATGCCACCGAGGCCAACCAAAACTCACACTTGGAGAACTTGGCGAACAACCGCCGCTCGGAGAATCCCAAATCTGACCCTCAGTGATCTGCATGCTCTGCTTCTGTCGTGAATACACGGGATGTCATCACAGACTACAATCACAAAGCTATCCAACAATGGCTTGAACACCCGGTTCAACACATCCATAAATACTGGAGCGTTGGTCAAACCGAAAGACATAACCACGAACTCATAGTGCCCATAGGGTCTGAATGCGATCTTTGGGATGTCGCCTCTCGAACTCGAACGATGATAACTGCATCGCAGTCTATCTTGGAGAAACACCTCGCACCCTGCAACTGGTCAAACAAATCATCAATCCTGGGGAGGGGGTACCTATTCTTAATGGTTACCTTATTTAGCTGCTTGTAATCAACACACATACGCAGCGTCCCATCCTTCTTCTTCACAAACAAAACCGGCGCTCCCCAGGGAGATACACTAGGCCTGATAAAGCCTTTCTCCAGCAAATCTTTCAGCTGGTCCTTCAGCTCCCTCAACTCAGCAGGTGCCATCCTGTATGGCGGAATGGAAATAGGTCGAGTGTCTGGCAACGTGTCAATACAAAACTCAATCTCCCTCTCAGGAGGGATACCCGGAAGATCATCTGGGAACACGTCTGAAAATTCCCTAACCATCGGCATCGATCAAGAAGCGGCACCTCAACCTCTGTATCAAATACTCGCACGGATGATAGATGTACCGCTCGCACCATCTTCCTAGCCTTGAGGTAAGAAATAAACCTACCCTACGGCGTGACATGTTGCCCCTCCACTCGATAACTGGCTCGCCAGGAAACTGGAACCGAACCAACCTGTCCCTACAGTCAACGTTGGCATAACAAGAAGCCAACCAGTCCATACCCATAATGACATCAAAATCTGTCATCTCTAACTCTATCAAGTCTGCGCAAGTCGGCGGATCGTGAATGAATACCGGACAACCTCTATACACCCGCTCAGCTAACACCGAATCACCCACTGGCGTAGCTACCTCAAACGACTCTATCGACACCGGCTCTATCCCGATTCTACCCGCAATAACAGGGGACACATAGGACAAGGTAGAACTTGGATCTATCAAAGCATAAATATCACAGCCTGAAATCGAGAATGTACTGCGGACGGCGTCGGGGAAGCCTTCTGATCCTGGCGGCTGGCTAGAGAATATATGCGGTTCTGTGGACCGCTAGAACTGGAACCACCACCACGACCTCTACCGCGGCCTGCCTGTCCGTGAGTACCCTGCCCTCCGGGGCGCATAACCACAGAAGGAGAAGAAGACCCAGCAACAGATCCTGTCGGCTGCACCGTACCACCCATGCCGCCCCTAGACGGACAATCTCTCCTCAAATGGCCCTGCTGGCCACACGAGTAACAAGCTCCCGAAGCTCTGCGACACTCGCCCTGGTGGAACCTACCGCATCGAGCACACTGAGGTGTGGATGGTCCCGATCGGTGACGGTTCCTGCCTCGCGAAATCCGAAGTCCCGAGCCACGACTGCTCGATGACCGACTGGCGCTCGCACCTCTTTCCAGAAAACCACGAAGGAGCACTCGTCTGGCCGGAAAGTGGACTGGTTCTGCGAGGCCGCCACGAAATCGCTCTCGAGACCACGATGTCCCGGCCCTTTGGCTTTGAGTCAATCTGGTCCTCCCTCTCTCTATCCTCGATCCCCTGCGCATAGGCCTGCATCCGGGCGATGTCCATACCGGTGAAGAGCACGCATGCACGGTAATCATATGACGGCCAAGCCCATCACATAACGATGAACCCTATCCGCCATGTCATTTACAATAGTATGCGCGTATGCGGCCAAGGAGTCAAACTCAGCTATACTCCCGACGGTCCTCCGTTCGCCTCAAGGTCAAGAATCGTCTACCCGGCTCTCTCATCTCGGGGAGGCAAAAAGTGATCCATGAAGGCCTCAGAAACTCCTCCCAAGCAGTGGAAGAGCATCATCACCTCGAAAGCAACCACGACTCAAACCAGTTCAACGCAATATCGCGCAACCGGTAGAGGCTAGCGTAATGCACTCGGTCTCTGAAGCCCTAAGAACTGCATGGTCCGTAGGCTGCCGAATGAACTCCTGCGGATCCTCATGGACCTCGAACCATAAAACTTCGGTGGATGACATCCCGGAAAATCCCTAATCCGCAAGCCGGCTCTGGGTGGTGCCGCTTGTCGTTGCCCGACTACTATCTTGGTCAACAATCGGATCTGCTCCCATAGTCTCTATACTCGGCGGTGGTGGGAGGCTGGAGGGTGCAGTGCGGAACCTCGGAGCTACCGCCGCTCTCGGCTCCTCTAAAGCTGCAGCGTGGGTGAACTCGCCGACCCGCCTCTACTACCTCGGGCATAGTGCGTGCTCGAGCAGTGTAACCCTCGAGTACCGCTAGCAGCCTCGCCGCCGCCTTGCCCTTCGGGCCTGGTCGCCTTCCGTGGAGGCATATCATTCATAAGACTAGGTCGGAGAGGATTCAACCTAATAAGACAAATTTCATCGCACGATCTCGCAGAGAAAAATGGAAACCAATCCTAAATGTCCTGCGACCTCACGATTATAGATGTGGTGCACAACACACCGATAATCAAGACTCTACTAGACACGATGCGTAGACACTTTCCGAGGACTAATCGCTCTGATACCACTTTTGTCACGATCCGGCCGGGCGCGATCGTGCCCTACAGGCACCTGTTGTATACATCAGAGAATAGCAGCGGAACATACACACATAAACACAGGTGTAAACAATATAACAACACAGGCTAGCCGATAAGGCCGCCTTCCAAAATATAGACATACTCAAAAGTACAACTGTACAATCAGTTCTTACAGCCCAACCACAACTGTGAATACAGACCTCTAGGAATAATAACTGTGGCGGGACAGGGCCCCGCCATACCCCTGAATGTACATGGATCTACAACACCAGGGAAAAGACTGTACCCAAAATGAGACAAGCCTCCGGATAAATGGAGCCTCTGGAGTCTGATAAGTGATCCTAAGAATGTGGATCCGCCACCTGCTTACCCTTTCCTGCGGCATGAACGCAGCCCCCGAGGAAGGGGGTCAGTACACAATATGTACTAAGTATGTAAAACTGGAAAGTACTGTAATTACAACATAAGTTTAAAAGAAAGCCGGAGACATGTATGATAACAAAATTACAGTACACAGTGCCTTACTAACAATGAGAGTACATCAAGAGAATACGTACAACATCACAATAGCAGTCTCCCGATCATATCATGGGTAGCGAACCCATAAAAACAGGTGGTATAACGTCTTGGGGTTCTTACCCCTCATTTATACTCTTACCCTGAAGCAGGTGGTATAACGTCTTGGGGGTTTTGCCCCTCATTTATACTCTTACCCTGGCAAAGGTAATAAAACAGGTGGTATAACGTCTTGGGGGTTTACCCCTCATTTATACTCTTATCCTGGAGAAGGTGGTATAGCGTCTTGGGGGTTTACCCCTCACTTATACTCTTACCCTATCTCAACCGGCCATCATACAATAAATAAGCAAGTTAGAAATCCCCCTAACTTCTTATTAGTCTTATTCGTCTACACTCTCATTTTAGTTTACTTAAGGCACTAACAGGTCTTTTATAAAAATCCGGGAATTTAACCCAAAGTACTACGTACTTCAACCTTTTAACAAAAATGACTCATTTTCATATAAAACTTCCAAGATACTATAAACCGTAGTATCAAGTCAAAATCTCTTTTCAAGACACGTCACAATACCTTTAGAATTAAAGTAGGTTTCTAAATCAAGTGACTCCTTTTCTTATTAAAACCTTAGGCAATTGATACCTTAAAATCAATTTGCCTTTCATTAACACAAGCCATTTACCTTTGCATAAAGTCAATATAACCAACTCCCCATAAAGTCGTTATATTCACTTTATACCTTAGTCAAGTACATTTTTCTATCCAAGGGACTTATACGTTTAAAACGTAACAAGTATCACATACTTCAAAACCCTTCAAGTCCCTTAACTTTACTAAGACTTAAGACATCCTTAATACTTTCAAGGAAGTGAGTTAACTTCCTAACTCACCCGACTTGGCATTTTATAAGGCTAGTAAGGAATGTCAAAGTCTTGTACGTCTACCGTACTATGTACGCGAAAACTAGTCATGCTCAAAGGATAGGAAAAATTCTACATACCTCGTCGGGTCAAACCACTTGCCAAGTACAAAGTCCCGCCCGTAGTATGTCAACTTGTAATATTCACAATACGTCTATTAAAGCCTTACTTCAATCGTAGAATATTATAAGTGTTAAGTCTCTATATTCTACGGAAAAATCGGACAGCACCTCCTTTGTTTTTACTCACTTTGCCACCTTTTTCAAGGCCGAAATACAATAACCAAACAGCCTCAATTGGCTCACAACAATATAGAAGGTAGTCCAATACAAATGAATAACCAAACAGCCCCAATTGGCTCACAACAATATAGAAGGTAGTCCAAATTCGGCCACCTTGAGTTCAACAATACCAATTCTTATCCAATTTCCATTTCAATCCAAATTGGTAGCATAACATGATATCAAGTCGCATTTGATTATAATAACCATAATCTTTAAGTAATTAACATGCGACGATTTCTAAAAACGACCAATTAGTAATCCAATTTTTCACGTGGCTTGTATAACATTTCGGATTTAGCTACAAGCAATCCATAATACTTATAACTTCAACAAATCAACTTCATGCTAGCAACAAGTAAAGCTAACAACAACAATATAAATATATAATCTTGTAACACCTTTAAAAGACAAGATTATACCTTAACGATTTTTAATCCAATTCCAAATCCGAAGTCGCTCCTAGTAGTTTAGAGCCTCTCCAAGACACTTCAATCCACTTGTTGAGACCCTTAGAACAACACCAACAATTATCCTTCAAAACTCCAAACAAAACCTAGAAAGACCATTAGGTTTTCGTTTTGCGACTAACCCGTAAACCATCTTTTTCCAAGATTTTTCTATTGAGATGTATTTACAATACACCTAAGAACCTTGGTTTAAAGTGGGGAGCTAAAAGAACAAGGAACAATTTTTTTTCTTTCTTCTTGAGAGGAACCCGAGAGCTCCCTTAGTGTAGTCTTCAAATTTGTGAAATTTTTGCTAAGTGTTAAGTCCTCTCTTGCTACTAGTATTATATATAAAGGGTCATGGAGGGTTAAGATGCATCCAAATGGTTGGCTTAGATAATCTCTTAGCAAATATCTAGACTTATTGACCATTTGACTTAGTCAAGATTGTCAAGCCACAACTTGCAAGACTTTAGTCATCCAAGACTTATGGTAAATGACCATTATGGCCTTGCCTAAATCGACCAAGGCATCAATAAAGGGGGGGTGACACATGTCGCCCTCCCATTAAATCCTGATAAAACGTTTTCCGACAATTTCCATAATTTCGATAAATTTTTACAAGTCTCAAATCTTAACACTTGTGAGTTCTTACTTACGTTCTTAAAACATGTCCTGAAATTACGGGGTGTAACAAGTTGATTGAGTTCCTGACATTACTCCTCTTGATCAAGCTGTGGAAGTATTTGGAGCATCTATCACTTCCAAGCAAGTGTTTCTGCCTCGACTTTTGCCTTATGAAGTGTCTCTCGGCTTCCAGTAAGGTGTTTGCTTTAGCTCTTGTGGACTTAACCTTGTCTTTTAGCTCCTCATCAAAGGAATCTTCCATATGCGCATTGATAGCCTCCTTAAACTCAATGTTTGCCCCATTTGCTCTTTGTTCAATGCTTCCAAAATCACTTATGTTCAATACATAGCAGTTGCTTGAGGCTTTCAATTTTGAGGCGAGCAATTGGCGGTTCCCAATATGTCTTGTCTCCAGCATGAAGTCAATATGTTGTCGAAGGTTGGATGAGATAGCCACATATTCATGAACTTGAAAGGCCGTTTCCCAATATTATAGGATGCAATAACCGTAGCTATCACGGGACAGTGGTCCGAGACAGGTTCCATAGGCAGGTAATTGGCCGTGCATTCAAGGGTCAAATCACTCCAATGTTGATTCATCATCACTCTATCAAGCTTAGAACAAATCGTACCATTCGTCCAAGTGTAGAAGGAACCGAAAGAAGGAGTGTCTTCTAGTCCATGAGCATTCCTGAATTCTCCAAGATCCCTAAGTGCATAAGGCGTGAGAGGAGGACCCCCCGCCTTATCATGAGGGTAGCAATAAGTGTTGAAATCTCCCATAATCATCCAAGGCTTAACAATGCCAATGCCCAAGTGAGTAAGGTGATGCCAAAGCTTCCTTCTATCCGGTATGCTATAAACCGGGTACACAAATGTGGCAAGGAAGAACACTTGTGTTATATTACATCTTTCCTGGACATGGATATGTTGAGAATCCATTCCAAGCACTTCACAACAAACTCTGGAGGGATCCCAAAGTAAAAGCATTCTTCCGCCATCAATGAAATCTAAGTTTGAGCAAAGATTCCAAGCTTTGAATCTTTGAGTAGAAAAAGATTCCGTCCTTGCCCGAGAGAATTTAGTTTCCAATAGACAAACCATTGCCACATCATGCTGTTTTGTGAGCCTACACACAAGAGTTTGCGTGGCTGACCTATCCCTTTGTCTGCAAAGACCACGGACATTCCAACAAAGTACTTTCATTAGGAAACAAAGGAGGTTTTGTTAGAACCTCCGCGTTTTGCTGCCTTTGCCTTACCACTGCCTTTCGCCGTGTTTTTCTTTGAGATTACTTCCTTCCATCCCTATTCTTTGTTGTTGGAAGCCATAACATGTGTCTCAGCCAAGCTATGTTTCCCTCGTTCAAAATTTATGCACCGTGATGCAAGATTAGAATCCTCCGTAGCACTCTTGTAGGTTCCCCCATCCAATGAAGGTTGCGGGTTCATTGGCACTTCAGAATCAGTCTGCCTTGTATCCTTTCTCATCCTATCATGTTGCGCAATGCCAGGATGTGGTGGAAGCCTTGATGACCCTACTTGAGAATCCCGCAAGCTTGATGATCCATGATGACCCAAAACCGGAGGAACTGCGGCATGTGTAGCATTTCCCATACTTCCGGGAACAAGAGGTGGTGTGTGCTCACTGTCTTCAGTATCCATCAAGTTTTCATCAACTGCGTGATGTTGAGAGGGTAGTGGATAAGGGGTAGGAGGGTTGGTTCCACCCGTACTTCTGTTGGCATTCGGACAAGTAGAACTTCCCTCTTTGCTAGGGGGTACCACTAGATTGCGTTTTTTAGGAGCTTCTTCAGTGTTGGCATCATCCCTCAGCTTTCTACACTTCATGTGATTGTCTCCAAAAGCCGCACAATGGTAGCAAAAGTCCGGATAGTTTTCATAGTTCACCCTTTGAGTATACCTTTTTTTGTCGGGCAGCCTGACAACAAATTCCATTACCGGTTCTTTGCTAACATCAACTTCCACTAATACTCTTGCATAGTTCATTTTTGACCTTTCCTTAGTAAATTGATCAGTGTATAGAGGTTTTCCTACACGTGAAACAATCTTGATAAGGCCCGTTGCACTCCAAATAGAAAGGGGAATGTCAGGGAAGGTGACCCAAATTGGAATGTCCATGAATAAATCATCGGTTATTAGAACTCCCTTATCAATAGGCTTAAGCATCATAGTTTTCCCGTAGACCATATAAGGGCCACCGTGGAGTACATTTGTGCGTTCTTCCTCCGTCATGAATTTGAAGACAGTCCAACCTTTGCCATATGGTATAATACGTCACTTAACTCCCCCATCCTTTCACAATGGTATTCAATGCCTCTCTTCCCGGGAAAGGACCCGTGAAGCAACCTATAAGGCAATATCCCCATGTTTCAATGTATGGAACTTCATCCTCAACTTCTATTTCAATTTCTTCTCCTTGTTGTTTAATGAATTGTAACTTCATACCCTTTGCTTCAAGCCTAGTACCCGCAAAGACTCCAGCATAAGTCTTCTTAGGAGGAAGGGGACCTTTGCCATGATTCTGGGGTATAGTATTATGTGTTGTACTAACGGGTGGAGTTTCATGTTGTTCTGAAGATGTATTTGTGGGTAAGTCATTAGAAGGTATTTCTGGAGGTATAGACAGAGGGGGATGGGTAAAGCCGACAAGGCTGCCATATAATATACATAAACAAAAGACACTACACTGTACACGAGTCCAATCTCACATATGAATACTGGACCTACAGAGTTTCTTGAACTATGACGGGACAAGGCCCGCGTACCCATAAGCGTACAAAAGCACATCTTGAAAGGACTTATACCAAAAGATAAACTCGATGGAAGAGCTATCCAAAAACTACGGCGGTCCTACACTGCCGATCACCAAACGGTGTACCTAAACTGCGGCATGAACGCAGCCGAAAGGAGGTCGATGCGAAGAATGTACCAAGTATGTGAAACAATAAGTCAGTAATGAAATTATAACGATCTAAACAAAATAGGAGACATGTATGATAGCCAACCTACGATTACCTGATACATAGCGATCATATCAAGTCGGGGACACGTGCCTCAAAGTCACTACTCGAATAACGATTACCACGGTGCCTTACTATGATGAGAGTAAATAGTAGTATACTTACAATATAAACTAGGAAGCTCACGATCAGCGGGACCACCGCGCGATGTCGTTAAGCAATCCTACTCACGGGACTATTTCACCGCGTAGGTCGCGTGGACCCGCGTGAGGTATTCCTCGCATGGGACTATTTCACCGCGTAAGCCACTTACGGACTCGCGTGAGGTATTCCTCGCGTAGGTGTATCGCGCGTGGGACTATTTCACCCGCATAAGCCCTTGCGGACTCGCATGAGGTATTCCTCGCATCGTGGGTAGCAAATCCACGGAATATGCAAATGCCACAAACCCGGGGAATGACCCCGAAATGAATGATATACCACTAGCACACAACCGGATATTACCAGCACACATAGGCAATTCTCAATTAAACAGGCCAAAGTACTTATCAAGGCGCACATGGAATAATTCTCAATTAAACAAGCCAAAGTACTTATCAAGGCACACATGGAATAATTCTCAATTAAACAAGCCAAAGTACTTATCAAGGCACACATGGAATAATTCTCAATTAAACAAGCCAAAGTACTTATCAAGGCACACCTAGAATAATTCTCAATTAAACAAGCCAAAGTACTACATACATACATTCTTTTCAACATACTCCTTTCTATGTAAAACCCCAAGATACTAACACCCGTAGTATCAAGGTGTGTCTATTTTTCAAAGTAAGTTACTACACTTTTAGAAACTCATTTCAAAGCTTGAAACCAAGTAACTTCAATTTTTCACAATCTAGGCAACTTATGCCCATTAATCAAAATAGACAACTTCCTAAACCTTCTATAAAGCCGTTATAACCAACTTCCCATAAAGCCGTTATAACCCGTTATGGTTTTTAGACAATTTCATTCTTTTTATAGCCAGGAGACTTATACTTAAAACCAAGTATCACAAACTTTCAAATCAAGTTCTTAACTTTCAAAATACTTCAAGTCTCTTAATATTTAGGAAACAAGTTTCTTCTACTTTTAAACATCAAGTAACTCACACCTTTAAAACAAGTTACTTCTCTTAAATCATGTCATTTCTCCTCTTTTAAAACAATTAAGTAAGTCACTCCTTTGACTTCCCTAAAGTCATTATAATGACCTTTAGGTTTTGGAACTAAGGCACTAGCCAAAAGATTTGGAAACCACTTTCTTTTCAAGACTCTATGTACTTTAAGTAAAATAATTTCACTTTTAAGAATCCAACTTCACTAAGGCAATGGATTATACAACTTACAATTTAAACATCAAAGTACCATCAATGGAAGTACATAGAACAAATTCTACTTTAGGCAAACCAAATACAACCAAGGAATGGATCATTTAAGGAGTAGGACGTACTTTCTTTATCTTAAGGAATCATGCTAGAAGAGGAGCTAGTTCACATACCTTTTCAGCTAAATCCACAAGCTAAGCCGAATACGCCGTACGTAGAATTGTCAACCTATAATGGTCACAACATGACTATCAATTCTAGTTTCTAACGTAGAATAATACTAAGTATACGGTCTCTTATTCTACGGAAAATCGGGCAGCACCTCCTTTGTTTCTACTTACTTTGCCACCTTTTTCAAGGCCGAATACAATAACCAACACGCCACATTTAAGGCTCAAAACAACATCCAAACAAGGGGATTACACGCCTTACAATACGTGTAAAATTCCTCCCCACAATTCATATCAAGTAGTTTAAAATCCAAGCCATTCTCGGCCAACTTATAACCAACAACTCTAAGTCTTTTCCAATTCTTTTTCAATTCCAAGTTCTAAGGTCGAACATGTTATATAGTCATAAACAACTTCAACAACTACAATTTCCTTCTTTATACAACATGCGACGACTTAAACTAATAATCGACTTGAATTGTAATCTTAAGGCTAAACATGCTAGTTTTCGGATTAGGGTTCCAATAGCCAATAAACTTATCAAACCTTACACTAAATACCTCATGCTTGCTAAAATTCCATAGCTACAACGATAAGTAAACATTAATTGCTAAAACGACAAAATTTATACCTTTACAAGCCCTTAAGAATTCCAAGATTCAAAGTCGCTCCTTAGCAAATTCTTAGCTCCTTTCCTTATGTTCCAATCCGCTCCAAGCACTCCTTAGAAGCCTATGAAGAACCCATCTTCAAGTTCCAACTTCAAAGTTGAAGAACTCCTTAAGTTTCCGCCTTGCGACTAATACGAAAACGCCGTTTTTCCGAAATCTTTCTATTGAGATATCCTTACAAAACCCTTAGGGACATTGGGTTAAAGTCTTGTGAATAATGGATCAAAACTACAATTTTTTTGTGTGGATGGGAGGGTGAACCCGAGAGCTCTCAAGGCTAAGCTCAAAGTTCTCTAATTTTTATAAGTGTAAAATGCCAAGTCTTGCTACTAGTTGGGTATATAAAACACAATAGAGGGTTTAGATTGCAACACATGAGTGGCTAGGATGAGTTTCACAAGGATCAAGCACAAGTGGCAAGTTGACTTGGTCAACAATCTCAAGCTTAGCAAGACTTATCTTCTACCATGGTCAATGACCATTTTACCCTTACTATATTTCGACCAAGACCATGTGGGGGTGCCACGTGTCGCCCTCTCATTCGTCCATAAAATTTCGTAACCCTCGTGGGCCCCACAAAACGTAAAATTCCTCGGGTGGGCCCCACGTGACCAAATCCGTAAAAATAAATTTCCATAAGGTTAATAAGTTCCATACTCTTCAAATAATGCATTTTGAGAATCCAATTCTCCACAACGAACATTTTTCCTTTCCGACGTTCGGAAGATTTTCCGTCGAAAAAACAATTCTTCCTTTCGTACCAATTTCCAAGTCTTGATTCCTTACATACATTCTCTTATACATGTCCTGGACTTACGGGGTGTAACATTCTTCCCTCCTTAGAAACATTCGTTCCCGAATGTTCTTAGTCGGTTGTCAAGCTATACAAACTCGTACAGATCTACATATTATGCCTAACGATCAATACTTACAAGACCAACGATGCCACACATGGCCACCACCTAACATACGTAAACATATCAATGGACCTTCCGTCGCGACCCGCTTCTCACAAAACTCGAAGGTTCTGATCTTCTAAAACACGGGATCATAGAGTTCCTTTATTTCTTACTTGTCTTTCTTTCGTACTTCTAAACTTATTTAGTAAGCGTCTGACATCTCAAATATTGTTTCGTCCCCCGATCCTTGAGTTACTAACCAAACTTGGCCATATTGCTACTTACATTCCGTTAAGGCTCTTACCGGTCCTTACGACCTGATTAGGTGGAGCAACGTCCACGAACTTGTACAACGATTAACTCAACTTGGGCTGGCATCCCGGGACCCTATCGTATAACGGGACCATTTCTAGCGACATCACCCGTTTCCATACTCTGGGTGACCGAAATGAGTCCTGACGACCAGCGTCACTTAACTTCTCATTCTTAGTGCGAAATAAATCTCTCTCTTATCTCAAGGTACTTCTTACCTATCCCTATTCACTAGAGGTTCGTCACATAATCCAAAGTATTCTCTTTGCAATCTTCCTATTGGTCTTACACTGTCATGGGGCAATTACTACGTGTGAACTCTACACAACTATAGTCTCAGTTGACTTACCATTCTTGTCAATATTCTTAACTTCTCACTTTACTAATCAAAGTATTCCTACCTCTGGGGTACTATCACTTTACAACTACTAGCAACAAAGGGAAAACATATACGCTAAGGCGAAATCTGAACCTATCAATGCACGTATGATTCAAAAGAATCGAAATATACCTATAACCCCATGCGATGTCGCCTCCTGATCCTGTCCAGTAGTAACGTCACCTCTGCGGTCCGAAGGACCGCCAGAACTATAAACTCCACCCTGACCTATACCACGGTGGTGACATCGAACACCGCCACGGGGGCGCGGTTGTGGAAAGGGAATCAACCATCGGCCTCATAGGCTGAGCCACCTCACCGGTGCTCCTTCTAAAAGGACATACCCTCAGTATATGGCCCGGACGGCCACAATAATAACAAACACCTGTGCCATAACGACATTTCCCCAAATGACGCTTACTACATATGAAACACTGAGGAAAAAGTGGCCTTGACTGAGAAAATCCTCTGCTCCTCTGAGAACCTCGACCCCTGGAGCTTGGACCGACTCCTAAATACCTTGTGGGGTCGATCTCCCACACGTGGGCTGCGGGGGTATGTCTTTGGGTAGGTTGGGACGAATATCTCACTCATTCGAAATTTGCTCGTCCAAAAACTCCTGGGATAACCAACCGGTCTAGCCTCTTACCTTGAGATCTCATGTTGGACTTCTACCCAGTACACACATGCTGTCTTGGCGAATAACCTCCTGTGATGAAACTGTAACCTTGCTATCTTGGTCATTAACATAATGGCTTCGCCATGACCCTAAAGTCTTCCTGGCCGAAGCTGGAGGCTCAGTGCTGGGGCCTCAAACTCGTGCAGAAGAACTTCGCCATTGCGGAACAACATCCGGTATACCACAGGCATAAGCCCTATCAACTCTCGAGTCGACTAGTAGCTCTTGCTACTCCTTTGTCCTTCAGGCGTTTGTTGCCTCCTGGAGGCATAAGCGTAACACAACAATACGTCGAGAGGAATTATCTTACTAACACGGCTACATGGCACGATCTTAGAGTGAGAAGAATAGAAACCAACTCTAAATGTCCTGTAGCCTCCTGTTTATGGGTGTGGCGCGCACACCGATAATCAAGACTCTACTAGACACGCGTGCGTAAACATTACGGTATTGCTCGATACCACTCTGTCACGCCCGAACCGGGCGTGGCGGTGCCTACAGGCACTCTTCTACCTTAACAACTAAGTAAGCTGCGGAAATTAAATAACACCTCATTTTTTTTTCAAAACCAATCGTACGTGCAAGGGCAAATCCGACAAGGCTGCCATATAATATACATAAACAAAAGACACTACCTGCATACGAGTCGATCCCACATATGAATACGGACCTCTAAGAGGTTTATTGAACTATGAAGGACAAGGCCCGCCGTACCATAATCGTACAAAAGCACATGCTGAAAGGACTTATACCAAAAGATAAACTCGAGCGAGGAAGGAGCTATCCAAAACTACGGCGGTCCTACACTGCCGATCACCAAACAACGTACCTAAACTGCGGCATGAACGCGGCCCGAAGGAGGTCGATCTGAAGAATGTACCAAGTATGTGAAGCGATGAAATGCTTATGCGAAATCATAACGATCTAAACAAAGCGGGAGACATGTATGATAGCCAACCTACGATTACAATACATAAGCAATCATATCAAGTCGGGGACGCGTGCCCTCAAAGTCACTACTCGAATAACGACACGTGCCTTACTAACAATGAGAGTAAATAGTAGTATACTTACAATATAAACTAGGAAGCTCACGATCAGCGGGACCACCGCGCGATGATCATTAAGCAATCCTACTCACGGGACTATTTCACTCGCGTAGATCGTGTGGACCCGCGTGAGGTATTCCTCGCGTGGGACTATTTCACCCGCGTAAGCCCTTACGGACTCGCGTGAGGTATTCTCGCATAAGTGTATCCGTCGCGTGGGACTATTTCACCGCGTAAGCCCTTGCGGACTCGCGTGAGGTATTCCTCGCGTCGTGGGTAGCAAATCCACGGAATATGCAAATGCCACAAACAGGGAATGACCGAAATGAATGATATACCACTAGCACACAATGGCTATTACCATCACATAGGCAATTCTCAATTAAGCGGGCCAAAAGTACTTATCAAGCGCATGGAATAATTCTCAATTAAACAAGCCAAAGTACTTATCAAGGCACACATGGAATAATTCTCAATTAAACAAGACAAAGTACTTATCAAGGCACACCTAGAATAATTCTCAATTAAACAAGCCAAAGTACTACGTACGTACATTCTTTTCAACAGACTCCTTTCTATGTAAAACCCCAAGATACTAACACCCGTAGTATCAAGGTGTGTCTATTTTTCAAAGTAAGTTACTACACTTTTAGAAACTCATTTCAAAGCTTGAAACCAAGTAACTTCAATTTTTCACAATCTAGGCAACTTATGCCCATTAATCAAAATAGACAACTTCCTAAACCTTCCATAAAGCCGTTATAACCAACTTTCCATAAAGCCGTTATAACCCGTTATGGTTTTTAGACAATTTCATTCTTTTTATAGCCAGGAGACTTATACTTAAAACCAAGTATCACAAACTTTCAAATCAAGTTCTTAACTTTCAAAATACTTTAAGTCTTTTAATATTTAGGAAACAAGTTTCTTCTACTTTTAAACCTCAAGTAACTCACACCTTTAAAACAAGTTACTTCTCTTAAATCATGTCATTTCTTCTCTTTTAAAACAATTAAGTAAGTCACTCCTTTGACTTCCCTAAAGTCATTATAATGACCTTTAGGTTTTGGAACTAAGGCACTAGCCAAAAGATTTGGAAACCACTTCCTTTTCAAGACTCTATGTACTTTAAGTAAAATAATTTCACTTTTAAGAATCCAACTTCACTAAGGCAATGGATTATACAACTTACAATTTAAACATCAAAGTACCATCAATGGAAGTACATAGAACAAATTCTACTTTAGGAAAACCAAATACAACCAAGGAATGGATCATTTAAGGAGTAGGACGTACTTTCTTTATCTTAAGGAATCATGCTAGAAGAGGAGATAGTTCACATACCTTTTCGGCTAAATCCACAAGCTAAGCCGAATACACCGTACGTAGAATTCTCAACCTATAATGGTCACAACATGACTATCAATTCTAGTTTCTAACGTAGAATAATACTAAGTATACGGTCTCTTATTCTACGGAAAATCGGGCAGCACCTCCTTTGTTTCTACTTACTTTGCCACCTTTTTCAAGGCCGAATACAATAACCAACACGCCACATTTAAGGCTCAAAACAACATCCAAACAAAGGGGATTATACGCCTTACAATACGTGTAAAATTCCGCCCCACAATTCATATCAAGTAGTTTAAAATCCAAGCCATTCTCGGCCAACTTATAACCAACAACTCTAAGTCTTTTCCAATTCTTTTCCAATTCCAAGTTCTAAGGTCGAACATGTTATATAGTCATAAACAACTTCAACAACTACAATTTCCTTCTTTATACAACATGCGACAACTTAAACTAATAATCGACTTGAATTGTAATCTTAAGGCTAAACATGCTAGTTTTCGGATTAGGGTTCCAATAGCCAATAAACTTATCAAACCTTACACTAAATACCTCATGCTTGCTAAAATTCCATAGCTACAACGATAAGTAAACATTAATTGCTAAAACGACAAAATTTATACCTTTACAAGCCCTTAAGAATTCCAAGATTCAAAGTCGCTCCTTAGCAAATTCTTAGCTCCTTTCCTTATGTTCCAATCCGCTCTAAGCACTCCTTAGAAGCCTATGAAGAACCCATCTTCAAGTTCCAACTTCAAAGTTGAAGAACTCCTTAAGTTTCCGCCTTGCGACTAATACGAAAACACCGTTTTTCCGAAATCTTTCTATTGAGATATCCTTACAAAACCCTTAGGGACATTGGGTTAAAGTCTTTTGAATAATGGATCAAAACTACAATTTGTTTTGTGTGGAGGGGAGGGTGAACCCGAGAGCTCTCAAGGCTAAGCTCAAAGTTCTCTAATTTTTCTAAGTGTAAAATGCCAAGTCTTGCTACTAGTTAGGTATATAAAACACAATGGAGGGTTTAGATTGCAACACATGAGTGGCTAGGATGAGTTTCGCAGGATCAAGCCTGAGTGGCAAGTTGACTTGGTCAACAATCTCAAGCTTAGCAAGACTTATCTTCTACCATGGTCAATGACCATTTTACCCTTACTATATTTCGACCAAGACTATGTGGGGGTGCCACGTGTCGTCCTCTCATTCGTCCATAAAATTCCGTAACCCTCGTGGGCCCCACAAAACGTAAAATTCCTCGGGTGGGCCCCACGTGACCAAATCCGTAAAAATAAATTTCTATAAGGTTAATAAGTTCCATAATCTTCAAATAATGCATTTTGAGAATCCAATTCTCCACAACGAACATTTTTCCTTTCCGACGTTCGGAAGATTTTCCGTCGGAAAAACAATTCTTCCTTTCGTACCAATTTCCAAGTCTTGATTCCTTACATACATTCTCTTATACATGTCCTGGACTTACTGTCACGACCCGTTCCGGGGCCCGTGACTGGTGCCTTACCCCGGGCACCCTAGTGATACAACATCAGAGAAAAACCAGCGGAAATAAAAAACTTAAGCATTTAAATAGACATGGATCAAGATAAAGAAAAATAGGCCAACCAAAACGGTTGTCTTTCAACATATATATATGTATAGACATTTGAACAGTTACAATCCTTACAACCACCTTGCGATTACTCTGAGACCTCTAAGATTTATACAACAACTATGACGGGACAGGGCCCCGCCATACCCCTGAATGTACAAGAACCTACAGATATCAGGGTAACATACCAAAGATAAGCCTCCGAAGGAACGGAGCTTCCCAAGACGCTGAAAGGTGATCCTTGTTATACCCCGTATTTCCAGAGTATGTACGTGAGGGCGTACGTATACAATTTGAGCCTTAAAGTAGGCATAGGTTCGAATTTGTGCATAACTACCAAAAGGAGTCGTTTTTCGACGAAACGTTTCCACAACTTACGTAGGGAAAATTCCGGCTATGTCATTAATAATTTTTGCGGATTTTTCCGAGAGACGAAACATTTTGGACCAACGGGAGGGGGACAAGTGTCACCCTCCCATTGGAAGCAAGCGGACGACAAAGCTAGCCCTTTTGCACGTTTTTGGTGTTGAAATTTTGGTCAAGGGTTAGGTAGGTTATTTTGTGTAGATGGATAAGGTAGCACATGGCTAAATCTTGGCCTTACACTTGCTATGCACTTGTCTTCATCTTGGCCATTGGTTGGCCTTCACTTGACCTATATATACCCCTATAAGTTGAAGACTTTCTTCATCCAAAACTTGAGCAATCTATCTAAGTCTCAAAATACTCCCTCCCTCTTGTTCTCTCGTCCACCACACTCCCCTCCCTTTGAGGCCCTTTGGCGAGAGCTTCCCCCTCCTTTGTAGTGGTTGGCGTGGGTACCCACCTAGCCTAGTTGTTTTCCTATAATACCCTTGTTGTGGTATAGAAATACTCTCTAGTATTGTTGTAATGTCCAAATACCTCGCCCAAATACCTTGTAGTTTTCCCAAGGTTACACTTATACAAAAGCCCAGAAAATACTATTATACTTCCTTTAGCCACTAAACGAAACCCTAAGGAAATCTTCATTGATAGTTGAAGTATTTGAGTAGAAGTTGGTTAGAACTTCTAAGGGTTGTTTGGAGCGGGTTGGAGCACTGGAGTAGGAGCTAAACCTTGCTCAGGATCGACATATAAACTCGGATAATTTTGGGCTTATCGAGGTAAACACTCTTGACCTTCTATTGTAATTGGAAATTACATATTGTAGGAATATATAGTTGAAGTATACTATATATAGAACTGAACATTATAATTGTGCGGCAATGTCTTTTGACTTAAGCTGAATAATACTTACGGCAATGTCTTGCGACTTAAGCTGAATTTAAAGAAGAGAAGCGACTGTAATTACATGGGATGTATTCTGATAGACTTGTAGCATTCTTTGTGAGTAGAATTGTACACGTCCGGATAGGCGTGCCAACCCCACTGGTTAGCTTGGTAGCGGCCTCGATAGAGGAGGAGATTCTGTTGTTGCGGGAGAAGTCTTTGCAATTTTACGTAGAATATTCTACATTGAGATCTAAAGATATTAATAGGCGCTTTGTGGCCTCTATAGGTTGTAGTACTACGTGTGGGTGATACGCTTGGTGAGAGTGTAGCGGACGGTTTGAGGTACTTGGGCGTTTTGCTATTAGTCGATAATCGTCGCGGTATGTGAACCTCTTCCTATCTGTTCTAGCATGATATGTGCATAACTATGTAATGCGGTAGACGTACATGTGTTAAATGTATTTGATTGTCTTTAAACATAAAGTGTTATAACGACTTTATGGGAAGTTGAGTTATAACGACTCTATGTAAATGAGAAATGCTTTGTGGTTTTAAAAGATAAGCGATTTGACTTATAACCGACTTGATGCAAAGAACCTTGAAGTATTCTAAAAGATTAAGGAACCTTTTTGAAAGAAGTGTATACTTGGTTTGAAAACATAAAAGTTATACCAGTTTCATGAGAAGTTAGGTGTAACGCCTTAAGAGATAAAAAGAATGGTTTAATGGTTTAGAAGTTAAGAGACTTATTCTTAAAAGATAAGAAACTTGACTTAATATGAATGTTTGTGTGAAACCTCATTCGTGAGTAATGAGTACTTGGTTTTTGGAAGGAATAATGTTTTACTGATTTCGGAAATCAGAATGTGTATCGACAAGCCACTGCAGCGTTAATAAAGGGAAATGTATTGAATAATTAAGTATTATTAAAACCAGTAGAAACCTCCATCTGCATAGAAGCTAAGATGAGACAAAATGATATTACATTTCTAGATCATGGCTGCTAATAAGATTGATTATGAACAAGAATAACCTACTCGCCTAAGGCATATGTTACTCAATTGTTTTAAGAGATTAAGACATTGAACTATGAACTTTTCAAAAAAGAGACTGGTGTATTTGAAATTAGGCAAACTGGAACTTTAGGAAAAAGAAAGGCATTGTGTTGTCTTAAAATGATTTAAAACATAAGGTGTATAACAACTTTATGGGAAGTGGGTTATAACGACCTTATGAAAACAAAAGAAAGGTTTTATCATTGGTTTTAATGTGGTAACTTGACTTTAAAAAGAAAAGAGTTTTGGTCAAAAAAAAGAAGGCATGGTGTTGCCTTAATTTGGTTTCAAAAAGGAAAGTATGGAAGTTGTTTTGGTTTACTTAAAAGATATAAGTCACTCTATTTTTATACTACGAATTGTCGGGTGACTTTTATAAAAGGATTAGATCTCTTTAAAAGGAATTTAACGTACGTAGTACTTTAGGGTTAAAACCCGGACTTTGGCATAAAATGAAAGTACTTTGAGTTGTGTAAACTTGCCTATGCTTGTTGTTGTGAAACTTGCCTATGCTTGTTGTTGTGAAACTTGCCTATGCTCGTTGATGTGAAACTTGCCTATGCTTGTTGTTGTGAAACTTGCCTATGCTTGTTGTGATAGCCTTTGTTGTGCAAAGATTGTGTTTCTATACTCTGGCGTCTCGATGGAGGTCGGTTGACTTGTTGAGAACTTACTTGGGCGTCGGCGGTGGCGGAGAAATTCCGCAGTGCGTTCACGTTGATAGTGTTACTTTTGTTAATCACTTTTGTCACGACCGAACCGGGCCGTGGTAGTGCCTACCGGGCACCTAGTGATACATCATCGAGAGAAAATCAGCGAAATAAACAACATGAACATGAATTAAGAGACATGATAAATAAACAGGCCAACCAGCGATTGCCTTGGTATATATACATAAATACGACAGTTATCCTTTACGGACTACGCCCAGCGGTACTACGGACCTCTAGAAGCGACAACAACTATGACGGGACGGGGCCGCCATACCACGAATGTACAAGAACCTACGGACTCGGGGTAACATACCAAAGATAAGCCTCGAAGGCGGAGCTTCCAACACGCGAATGTGATCCTATAAGCGGGGATCGGCGGTCGATGTACCTTTACTGCGGCATGAGCGCAGCCGAGAGTCGATGCAACAGTACCAAGTATGTGAAAGCGTAAAATCGTAAATGAAATCATAATAGTCTATATAAAGCGGGAGACATGTATGATAACCAAACTACGATTCACAACATAAAGCGATCATGTCAAGTCGTGGACTCACGCCCTCAAAGTCATCCCGCCGTGCGTGGAACTCCTTCGCCGCTGCTTGGCGATCTAGGTACAAATCATGTGATACGTATAACGGTCTCGGCCCATCTTATGGACCCAATATAGAAAAGTGTGGAATACATTCCGGTTCATCCTATGAGCCGGTAGTCGAAGTGGAATACATTCGGATGAACCGTAGTCAAGTGAAATCGTTCGGATGAGCCGGTCATCAAGTGAAATACATTTCCGGATGAGCCGTGTCAAGTGAAATACATTCGGATGAGCCGTGAATCAAGTGAAATACATTCGGATGAACCGGTAGTCGAGTAGAACACGATACTTGCACAACAAGGCTATCACACGTAACATGGTCAAGTTTTATAACAACAAGCATAAGCAAGTTACACACAACTCAAGGTACTTTCATTTTATGTCAAAGTCGAATTTTAACCCTAAAGTACTACGTGCGTTAAATTCCTTTTAAGAGATCCATTCCTTTTATAAAAGTCACGTTACCCGTAGTATATATACATATAGAAAAACAAGAGTAACTTACATCTTTTAAGTAAACCAAAACAACTTCCATACCTTTCCTTTTTAAAACCAAATTAAGGCAATGCCATGCCTTCTGTTGGACCAAAACACTTCTCTTTTTAAAGTCAAGTTACCACATTAAAACGATGATAAAAACCCTTCTTTTGTTCTCATAAAGTCGTTATAACTAACTTCCCATAAAGTTGTTATAACACTTTATATTTTAAACCAATTTAAGACAAAACAATGCCTTTCTTTTCCTAGAGTTCGGTTTGCCTAATTTCAATTACTCAAGTCTCTTTACTTTAGAAAAGTTTCATAGTTCGATGTCTTAATTTCCTTTAAAACAATTGAGTAACATATGCCATAGGCGTGGCGATTTATTCTTGTTTATAACCATTTATTAAAGCGACCATGATCTAGAAAATGTAATATCATTTTGTCTCATCTTAGCTTACATGCAGATGGAGGTTTCTCGGTTTTAATACAATACTTCATTATTCACTACATTTTCCTTTATTAACGCTGCGGTGGTTTGTCGATACTCATTCGATTTCAAATCGGTAAAACATTATTCCTTTTTAAAACCAAGTACTCATTACTCACGAATGAGGTTTCACACTTTTAACAAAATTCATATCAAAACCATTAAGTCAAGTCTCTTATCTTCTAAAAATCGGTAAACCATTCTTCTTTATCGTTCTTAAGACGTTATACCTAACTTCCCATAAAGCTAGTATAACACTTATGTTTTTAAAACAACCAAATCTGATTAACACGTATGCGTCTACCGTACTACATAGCTCACATATCATGCTAGAAAAGATAGGAAGAGGTTCACATACCTCGCGACGATTATCGACTAATAGCAAAATGCTCCAGTACCTCAAAGTCGGCTACTCCTTAAGCCAGATCACGCCATCGTAGTACTTGACCTATAGAGGCCACAGGCGCCTATTAACATCCTAGATCTCAAATGTAGAATATTCTGAGAAAATTGGCGACCTACCCACGCGGCGTAAATCTCTCCTCTATCGGTAGCTACCAAGCCAACCGGGGGTTTCTGTCTGACCGGGCGTGTACAATTCTACTACACAGAATGCTACACAAGTCTCATGTCTGGTCTATGTAATTCTGATTCGATTTCTTAAAATTGGGCTTAAGTCGTAAGACATTGCCGTAAGTATTATTCGAGCTTAAGTCAAAAGACATTGCCGCACAACTATGTTGAGTTCTATATATAGTATACTTAACCATATACTCCTACAACATGTAATTTCCAATTACAAAGAAGGTCAAGAATGTTTACCTCGATAAGCCCAAAATTATCCGAGTTTATATGTCGATCTGAGCAAGGTTTAGCTCTACTCAGTGCGCTCAGGCCAGCTCGACCAACCCTTAGAAGTTCTAACCAACTTCTACTTATAACTTCAACTACGGGTGAAGATTTACTTAGGGTTTCGTTTGTGTGAGGAAGTATAATAGTATTTTACGGGCTTGTAAAGGGTACTGGAAAGTACTACAAGGTATTTGGCTAAAGTATTTTGGGCATTATAACAATACTAGGAGAGTATTTCTATACCACAACAAGGGGTATTATCTGAAAACAACTAGGCTAGGGGTACCCAGCTGCTACTACAAGGGGAGGAAGGCTCGGCGAAGGGCCTCAAAGGGGAGGGTGTGGTGGGCGAGAGAACAAGAGGAGGAGTGTTTGAGACTTAGGTAGATTGCTCAGTGAGGATGAAGAAAGTCTTCAACTTAGAGGGTATTTATAGGTCAAGTGAAGGCCAACCAATGGCGAAGATGAAGACAAGTGCATAGCAGTGTAAGGCCAAGATTTAGCCATGTGCTACCTTATCCATCTACACAAAATATCCTACCTAACCCTTGACCAAAAATTCAACACCAAAAAGCGTGCAAAGGGCTAGCTTTTGCCGTCCACTCCTTCAATTAGAGGGTGACAAGTGTCGCCCTCTCGTTGGTCAAAATGTTCGTCTCTCGGAAAAATCCGTAAAAATTAAAAATGCCATAGCGAATTTTCCCTACGAAAAATGGAAACGTTCGTCGAAAACGACTCTGTCGGGTGTTGTGTACAAATTTGAAACTAGCCAACTTTAAGGCTCAAATTGCATACGTGCGCCTCACGTACATACTCTGGAAATACGGGGTATACCATTCTCCCCTCCTTAGAAACATTCGTCCCGAATGTTCCTTCTCAGGCAGGGTAACGATAAAGTTCTTCTTAACAAGTTGTCAGCGCCACAATTGGCCACGAAATAACACGTGCACGCAAATACTTATATCCAAGTCCACGAGGAAACACCTCTAACATCACAAACTTTTGTCACTTGCGCGAGGTTCTAGTGTCACTCGTGACCCAACAAATGGTGCCGGATGCATGCGATCCACGAGGTCTAAAATATACATCCTTCGCCTTTCCTTCACAAGAAATGATCATAACTATGCTCGCAATACATGCTCGCCTCTGCCCTTACTCGTCGTACTCTTCTCGAACACTTGAACTCTTACAGTATCGTACCACGCCGGTCATCGCTTGACTCTCCAAACCTTGGAGTCACCACCTCGACTTGGTTATCTTACTAGCCTCGATCTTCCCAAGGCCATTCCGGCCTTCACGATCGCTCGGTTGCTCATATCATCGAACGCATACGATGGTCAATCAAAACTTGGGCCTAGCACCCTCGTGACCCTACCACCTGGCGGGACCACCCGGTGACCCAGCGCCGAAGCAGTGCGGGTTGGCCCGCAACATGGCCCAACCCGACCATTTGTCGCGCCAACTCTTGCTCCTCGACACGGAACAATCTAGTTAAGTCACATCATGAAAGATACCACTTTCATTTACCCAACCCAGAGACTTATCACACAATACATTCTAGGCATAAAATGCACTCTGACAAGGATCATTCGCAAAATCTTGTACTCAAGACGGCCTTACATCTAAGGTCTCAACTGTAATATTCTAAGGTTCATCATTTCCTCACCCTGTGCTTACCCTTTTTCCCCAACGGGTTCCTAAATCACATTTTAGCACAAAGCTATCCGAACATAACACTTAACACATTAACATAACATCAAAACATACAAGTCTCAGAGGGTTAAGGATATACACGAACTACCGCTCGCTCTGTCGTAAGTACGCCTGCAGTATGCTATGAAAGCGATGAACACACGCCGATCCGGTGGGCTGCGTCATCTGCCGGTACATCTCTATAAGCACGATCTCGTCGCATGTACGGCGGCGCGGTGAAACAAGCACCGATAAAAGACGACATTCCGGGATGATGTTTGCCACATCGTGCGCTTGAGGGGACGTGAATCCGGTGGCTAGCACTCACGTATACTGTGAACCGGAAGCCACGGAGCTCGACCAGGCTCCGAATACCTGAGCGTCACGAAGGCGGGAGGACCACTCTGTACTGGCGGAGGTACATAACTAGCTTGCTGCTGAGGCGGTCCGCCTCGAAAGTTACCAAAGGACCCTGCTGTCCTGGCCCTGTTCTGCTGATCTCGGTCATTCCGTCGACCTCTTCGTGCCTCGCATCCTAGCGCGTGAGCTTGCGTGCGGGCAATGTCGTGCGGTGAAGAGCTACACCCGCACAAGCCTACGCCAAGTAATCATCGGCCCGGTGGCGTAGCGGTGTACTCTGTCCTCCATATCGGCTACCACGGCGGGAACATACCGAGCTAATGAGTCGAACTCACATTGTACTCTCTAACCGTCGCGATCCCGCCTCAGCGTCAAAAATCGCCGGCGAGCCCTCGCCATTTGTGGGGGCAAGAAATGTGCAAGAAAAGCCCTTGAGAACTCGTCCCAAGCGGTGGAAGTGCATGCTCTTCCGGGACAACTCCGCGAATCAAACGGTCAGCTGCGGTATCACGCGGTGATCACGAACCAATACCACCGACTACGCCTGCGAGACTCGATCACCTCATGATCATTGTGGTGTCGGATAAACTCTGAGGTCGTCCTCGGCTCTCGATCCATAGAACATCGGCGGGCTCTGACTCGAGAAAGTCACGTAGCCTCAGCTATGCGCTCGGGGTGAACTACGGGTGCTCTTGGGGTGGGCTGCTGCGTCTAGCCTATCCTCATATCGGCCCGACCACGGCGATGGCGGGCCATCTCCTTGTACCCGTCTCATCTGCTCCGGTGTGGGACCGGAGGCTCAGTGCGTAGTCTCGGCGACCACCGCTGCGACTCTAAACTTCTTTGGTCTTTGGCGGCGTCGCGAAACTTCGCCCGTCGGAAGCATTGTCTCGTCTTGGCCGGGCTGCGCCTCGTACTCCTCTGTATCTCACTAACGACTCCTCATTGCCTTGCCCATGGGCTCAGGTTGCCTGCAGCGGAGGCATAACTAGTAAAGGAAAGGAATACGTCGGAGGGTCGAACTTATCACCTGACTCTAAGGCACGATATCGGAATGAGAAGAATGAAACCAATCCTAAATGTCCTATAGCCTCACGATTATAGATGTGGTGCCTGACACACCGATAATCAAGACTCTACTAGACGGTGCAGTAGACACTTTTCGAGGACTAAGCGCTCACGATACCACTTTTGTCACGACCGAACCGGGCCCATGATCGTGCCTTACCGGGCACCTGGTGATACATCATCGAGAGAAAATCAGCGAAATAAACAACATGAACATGAATTAAGAGACATGATAAATAAGCAGGCCAACCAAAGCAGTTGCCTTGGTATATATACATAAATACGACGATTATCCTTTTACGGACTACGCCACAACGATACTACGGACCTCAGAAGCGACAACAACTATGGCGGGGCGGGGCCGCCATACCACGAATATACAAGAACCTACGGACTCGGGGTAACATACCAAAGATAAGCCTCGAAGGAACGGAGCTTCAACACGCTGAATGTGATCCTATAGCGGGGATCGGCGGTCGATGTACCTTTACTGCGGCATGAGCGGCCCCGAAGGAGTCGATGCACAGTACCAAGTATGTGAAAGCGTAAAATCGTAAATGAAATCATAATAGTCTATATAAAGCGGGAGACATGTATGATAACCAAACTACGATTCCAACATAAGCGATCATGTCAAGTCGGGGACTCGCGCCTCAAAGTCATCCTGCCGTACGTGGAACTCCTTCGCCCGCCTTGGCGGTCTAGGTACAAATCATGTGATACGTATAACAGGTCTCGGCCCATCTTATGGACCCAATATAGAAAAGTGTGGAATACATTCCCGGTTCATCCCATGAACCGGTAGTCGAGTGGAATACATTCCCGGATGAACCGGTAGTCAAGTGAAATACGTTCCCGGATGAACCGGTCATCAAGTGAAATACATTCCCGGATGAACCGGTAATCAAGTGAAATACATTCCCGGATGAACCGTGTCAAGTGAAATACATTCGGATGAACCGGTAGTCGAGTAGAACACGATCTTGCACAACAAGGCTATCACACGTAACATGGTCAAGTTTCATAACAACAAGCATAAGAAAGTTACACCTGACTCAAGGTACTTTCATTTTATGTCAAAGTCGAATTTTAACCTAAAGTACTACGTCGTTAAATTCCTTTTAAGAGATCCATTCCTTTTATAAAAGTCACGTTACGTAGTATATATACATATAGAAAAACAAGAGTAACTTACATCTTTTAAGTAAACCAAAACAACGTCCATACCTTTCCTTTTTAAAACCAAATTAAGGCAATGCCATGCCTTATTGTTGGACCAAAACACTTCTCTTTTTTAAAGTCAAGTTACCACATTAAAACCAATGATAAAAACCCTTCTTTTGTTCTCATAAAGTCGTTATAACTAACTTCCCATAAAGCTGTTATAACACTTTATGTTTTAAACCAATTTAAGACAAAACAATGCCTTTCTTTTCCTAGAGTTCGGTTGCCTAATTTCAATTACTCAAGTCTCTTTACTTTAGAAAAGTTTCATAGTTCGATGTCTTAATTTCCTTTAAAACAATTGAGTAACATATGCCATAAGCGTGGCGATTTATTCTTGTTTATAACCATTTATTAAAGCGACCATGATCTAGAAAATGTAATATCATTTTGTCTCATCTTAGCTTACATGCGGATGGAGGTTTCTCTTGGTTTTAATACAATACTTCATTATTCACTACATTTTCCTTTATTAACGCAGCGGTGGTTTGTCGATACTCATTCTGATTTCCGAAATCAGTACAACATTATTCCCTTGTTCAAACCAAGTACTCATTACTCACGAATGAGGTTTCACACTTTTAACAAAATTCATATCAAAACCATTAAGTCAAGTCTCTTATCTTCTAAAAATCAGTAAACCATTATTCTTTATCGTTCTTAAGGCGTTATACCTAACTTCCCATAAAGCTAGTATAACACATGTTTTTAAAACAACCAAATCTGATTAACACGTATGCGTCTACCGTACTACATAGCTCACACATATCATGCTAGAAAAGATAGGAAGAGGTTCACATACCTCGCGACGATTATCGACTAATAGCAAAATGCTCCAAGTACCTCAAACCGTCGGCTACTCCTTAAGCCAAGCGGATCACGCCATACGTAGTACTTGACCTATAGAGGCCACAGGCGCCTATTAACATCCTAGATCTCAAATGTAGAATATTACGAGAAAATTCGACACCTCCCCCACATGGCGTAAATCTCTCTCTATCGAGTAGGCTACCACCAACGGGGGTTTCGTCGGCCGGGCGTGTACAATTCTACTACAGCAATGCTACACAAGTCTCATGTCTGATACCCTATGTAATTCTGATTCAGTTCACTCTTAAAATTCAGCTTAAGTCGCAAGACATTGCAGTAAGTATTATTCGAGCTTAAGTCAAAAGACATTGCCGCACAACTATGTTCAGTTCTATATATAGTATACTTAACCATATACTCTACAACATGTAATTTCCAATTCTGAGAAGGTCAAGAATGTTTACCTCGATAAGCCCAAAATTATCCGAGTTTATATGTCGATCTGAGCAAGGTTTAGCTCTACTCCGTGCGCTCAGGCCCGCTCCAACCAACCCTTAGAAGTTCTAACCAACTTCTACTTATAACTTCAACTACGGGTGAAGATTTACTTAGGGTTTCGTTTGTGGTGAGGAAGTATAATAGTATTTTACGGGCTTGTAAAGGGTACTTTGGAAAGTACTACAAGGTATTTGGCTAAAGTATTTTGGGCATTATAACAATACTAGGAGAGTATTTCTATACCACAACAAGGGGGTATTATACGAAAACAACTAGGCTAGGGGGTACCCACTAACCACTACTGAAAGGGGAGGAAGGCTCGGCGAAAGGGCCTCAGGGGAGGGGGTGTGGTGGGCGAGAGAACAAGAGGAGGAGTGTTTGAGACTTAGGTAGATTGCTCAAGTGAGGATGAAGAAAGTCTTCAACTTAGAGGTATTTATAGGTCAAGTGAAGGCCAACCAATGGCCAAGATGAAGACAAGTGCATAGCAAGTGTAAGGCGAGATTTAGCCATGTGCTACCTTATCCATCTACACAAAATATCCTACCTAACCCTTGACCAAAATTCAACACCAAAAAGCGTGCAAAGGGCTAGCTTTTGCCGTCCACTCCTTCGATTAGAGGGTGACAAGTGTAAGCCCTCTCGTTGATCCAAAATGTTTCGCCGGAAAAATCCGTAAAAATTAAAAATGCCATAGCCGGAATTTTCCCTACGAAAGCTGTGGAAACGTTTCGTCGAAAAACGACTCTAATCGGGTGTTATGTACAAATTTCGAAACTAGCCAACTTTAAGGCTCAAATTGCATACGTACGCCCTCACGTACATACTCTGGAAATACGGGGTATAACAACTTTGGACATACTGACACGATGCTTAGCGCACGGGTATGCTTCCACTTTGATTACCGCCTTGTTGTCTTATTGTTTCCCTTTGGACATCGACCGCGATGTGTAGCGCGCGGGTATGCTTCCATTTGGAATCTTTGTCTTATTGTTTCCCTTTGGACCTCGACACGATCGTAGCGCTGCGGGTATGCTTCCATTTGGAATGTTGTCTTATTTGTTCCCTTTGGACATCTCGACACGATCGTGGCGCACGGGTATGCTCCCATTTGGATTTTTATCTTGTTGTTATCATATCATAGGCTAAGCGGTGAGGAAGGTACTCGCGGGCAGGATTGATGTTGTGGCGTGAGACCACGAATTGATATAATCATTATGTGTATGTCTTGTAGTTTGGTTATCATACATCTCCTGCTTTTATAGACTATTATGATTTGATTCTGATATTTCTGATTTCACATACTTGGTACTGTTATCTTGACCTCCTTGAGTGCGTTCATCTGCAGTAGAGGTACATCGGTGTCGATCCATTTTAGGATCACCTTTGGCGTGTTGGGAAGCTCCGTCCGCCGGAGGCTTATCTTTGGTATGTTACCACGAGTTTGTAGGTCCGTGTACATTCGAGGGTATGGCGGGACCACTGTCCGTCATAGTTGTTGTGTAAATCTTAAGTGCAGTAACCTTTGTTGTGGCGGGGGTTTGTAAAAGGATAAGCGTTCGGGTATTTATGTATATATGATGAAAGCATTTGTTTTGGTTGCTTTGTTTATTTATTTTGTCTCTTAATTCATGTTCATGTTTTTATTTATTGATCTTCTCGATGTTGTATCACTAGGGTGCGGGGTAGGCACGATCCACGGGCAGGTTGGTCGTGACAAAAGTGGTATCAAGCGATTAGTCCTCGAAAGTGTTCTGACCGTGTCTAGTAGAGTCTTGATTATCGGTGTGTTGTGCACCATCTATGTCGGAGGCTATAGGACATTTAGGATTGGTTTCCATTCTTCTCATTACGAGATTGTGCCTTAGAGTGTGTAATAAGATTGGACCCTCCGACATACCGTTTTACGATTATGCCTCCGCGTAAAGCGGCGGGCGAAGGCAAAGCGGCGAGAGAGGCTGCGAGTAAACGTGGCGAGACCACGATACTGAGCCTCGATCCTACGGTAGGCGGGAGATGGGTTACAAGAGATGGCGATTAATGGCGGGGTTGTGGCAGAACTTGAGGATAAGTGGATCTGGCGATTCGATGCACCGTAGTTCACCCCGGCGAGCGATTTGAGACTACGGGATTTTACGAGTGTAACGCGAGTTTTATGGGTCGAGACACGAGGATGATCCGCGAGTTCATCCGGCGATTCTGACGGATCATGAGTGATCGAGGCATCGGAGACCGAGTCGGTGGTCTAGGTTCGCATCGGTGCGTGATACCGCGATCGATTGGTTTGATCGTGGGAGCTGTCGGGGAGAATGCACTTCGGCTTTGGGGCGAGTTCTCAAGGCATTTCTTGCACACTTCTTGCCGCCACGGATGAGAGGGCTCGGGTAAAGATTTTTGGTGTTCTGGCGAGCAGGCGTGCGGTGCGGGAGTACAATGTGGAGTTCGACTCATTGGCGATGCGTCCCGCATTAGTAGCTAGTATGGAGGATCGAGTCCACCGATATGTTCTGAGGCTCGATGATTACCTAGCGAGAGTTATTCGTGTAGCTCTTGTGGGCATGGACGTGCCGCATGCGAGCTTATGCACTTGGAGGTGAGGCGGAGAAATCAGCGGAATGACGAAAGTCGTGAGAGGGCGAGCTGCGAGGTCCTTTGGTGATTTTCGAGGCGAACCGCCTCGGCCAGGCGAACTAGTTATGTGCCTCGCCCGATCTGAGTGGTCTCTACAATCTTGAGCGTCGAGTTTTCGGGAAGCGGTCGGGGCTCGAGGTTCATATTTTGGAGAAGCGGTGTTAACGGTGAAGCCACCCTACCTCGTTGTGACGCTATGGTAGACTCGCGTGGGGAGTGTCGTGCTAGTCAGGAGTTTGTTTTACATGCGGCAGCGGGGCCATTTGGGAGAAATTGTCAGGCCAGTGTGCTGGTAGGATAACCGACTACGGGATCGATTGCGGGTTCTTCACCTTCCATAGTCGAGGCGGGATGTTCATACCGGCGGGCCACGGTAGAGTCGCGGTGGAAGTTCCCGATTTTAGCGGTCCTGCAGATCGCCTATTTTGGTATATCCTTAACCCTAGAGTTTTGTATGTATTGATGTTGTGATAATGTGTTTAGTGTTATGTTCGGATAACTTTGTGCTAAAATGTGATTTAGAAACACAGTTAGTGAAAAAGGGTAAGCACAGGGTGAGAAATGATGAACCTTAAGATATTCTGATTGAGACCTTAGATTTAAGGCCGTCTTGAGCACAAGATCTTGCGGGTGATCTTTGTCGAATGTATAATCATACGTAGAGTAATTGTGGGAAATTTCCTTGGGTAGTGTAAAAATGGAAGTGGTAGCTTTCGCGACTGTAGAGGTAAGATTGTTCGGATCGAGGAACAAGGCGTGATGCGTAAGTGGGTCGGGTTGGGGCCGTGTTGAGGCCAACCAGGCCGGTTTCAAAGTGGGGTCAACTACGGGTGGTCGCCGGTGGTAGGGTCACGAGGCGCTAGGCCGTGATTAGATAACCATCGTAGAGTTCGTGGATATGTTCGACGAGCGGATCGTGAAGGCGGGAATGGCCTTAAGGAGATTGAAGCTAGTAAGATGACCAAGTTTGGAGGTGGTGACTCAAAGTTTTGGGAAAGCGATGGTGAAGTGTGATGCGTATACTAGAGGAGTTCAAGTGTCAGGAAGGGCACGACAAGTAAGAATGAGAGAGCGTGTGATATTTAGTGGCGGTGTAGCGTTGGCAACTTGTTAGAAGAACTTCGTTATCCGTCTTGAGAAGGAACATTCGAGGCGAATGTTTCTAAGGAGGGAGAATGTTATACCGTATTTCAGTATATGCGTGAGGCGTGCGTATACAATTTGAGCCTTAAAGTAGGCATAGGTTCGAATTTGTGCATAACTACCAAAAGGAGTCGTTTTTAAATGACGTTTCCACGACTTACGTAGGGAAAATTCGGCTATGTCATTAATAATTTTTGCGGATTTTTAGAGGCGAAACATTTTGGACCAACGGGAGGGGACAAGTGTCACCCTCCCATTGGAAAGCAAGTGGGCCAAAGCTAGCCACTTTGCACGTTTTGGTGTTGAAATTTTGGTCAAGGGTTAGGTAGGATATTTTGTGTAGATGGATAAGGTAGCACATGGCTAAATCTTGGCCTTACACTTGCTATGCACTTGTCTTCATCTTGGCCATTGGTTGGCCTTCACTTGACCTATAAATACCTACAAGTTGAAGACTTTCTTCATCAAAACTTGAGCAATCTATCTAAGTCTCAAAATACTCCCTCCTCTTGGTCTCGTCCACCACACTCCTCCCCCTTTGAGGCCACTTTGGCGAGCTTCCTCCCCTTGTAGTAGTGGTTAGTGGGGTACCCACTAGCCTAGTTGTTTTAGTATAATACCCTTGTTGTGGTATAGAAATACTCTCCTAGTATTGTTGTAATGTCCAAATACCTTGGCCCCAAATACCTTGTAGTTTTCCCGAGTTACACTTATACAAAGCCAGAAAATACTATTATACTTCCTTTAGCCACTAAACGAAACCCTAAGGACATCTTCGTTGATAGTTGAAGTATTTGAGTAGAAGTTGGTTAGAACTTCTAAGGGTTGTTTGGAGGCGGGTTGGGCGCCGGAGTAGGAGCTAAACCTTGCTCGGGATCGACATATAAACTCGGATAATTTTGGGCTTATCGAGGTAAACACTCTTGACCTTCTATTGTAATTGGAAATTACATATTGTAGGAATATATAGTTGAAGTATACTATATATAGAACTGAACATTATAATTGTCGGCAATGTCTTTTGACTTAAGCTGAATAATACTTACGGCAATGTCTTGCGACTTAAGCTGAATTTAAAGAAGAGAAGCTGAGCGTAATTACATGGGTGTATTAGTAGACTTGTGTAGCATTCTTTGTGAGTAGAATTGTACACGTCAGGATAGGCGTGCAAACCCCCTGGTTGGCTTGGTAGCGGCCTCGATAGAGGAGGAGATTTACAGCATTGCGGGGAGGTCTTTGCCGAATTTTACGTAGAATATTCTACATTGAGATCTAAAGATATTAATAGGCTTTGTGGCCTCTATAGGTTGTAGTACTACGTGTGGGTGATCCGCTTGGTGAGAGTGTAGCGGACGGTTTGAGGTACTTGGGCGTTTTGCTATTAGTCGATAATCGTCGCGAGGTATGTGAACCTCTTCCTATCTGTTCTAGCATGATATGTGCATAACTATGTAGTACGGTAGGCGTCATGTGTTAAATGTATTTGATTGTCTTTAAACATAAAGTGTTATAACGGCTTTATGGGAAGTTAGTTATAACGACTCTATGTAAATGAGAAATGCTTTGTGGTTTTAAAAGATAAGCGATTTGACTTATAACCGACTTGATGCAAAAAACCTTGAAGTATTCTAAAAGATTAAGAAACCTTTTTGAAAGAAGTGTATACTTGGTTTGAAAACATAAAAGTTATACCAGTTTTATGAGAAGTTAGGTGTAACACCTTAAGAGAGATAAAAAGAATGGTTTAATGGTTTAGAAGTTAAGAGACTTATTCTTAAAAGATAAGAAACTTGACTTAATATGAATGTTTGTGTGAAACCTCATTCGTGAGTAATGAGTACTTGGTTTTTGGAAGGAATAATGTTTTACTGATTTCGGAAATCAGAATGTGTATCGACAAGCCCTGCGGCGTTAATAAAGTGAAATGTATTGAATAATTAAGTATTATTAAAACCAGTAGAAACCTCCATCTGCATAGAAGCTAAGATGAGACAAAATGATATTACATTTCTAGATCATGGCTGCTAATAAGATTGATTATGAACAAGAATAACCTACTCGCCTAAGGCATATGTTACTCAATTGTTTTAAGAGATTAAGACATTGAACTATGAACTTTTCAAAAAAGAGACTGGTGTATTTGAAATTAGGCAAACTGGAACTTTAGGAAAAAGAAAGGCATTGTGTTGTCTTAAAATGATTTAAAACATAAGGTGTATAACAACTTTATGGGAAGTGGGTTATAACGACCTTATGAAAACAAAAGAAAGGTTTTATCATTGGTTTTAATGTGGTAACTTGACTTTAAAAAGAAAAGAGTTTTGGTCAAAAAAAAAGAAGGCATGGTGTTGCCTTAATTTGGTTTTAAAAAGGAAAGTATGGAAGTTGTTTTGGTTTACTTAAAAGATATAAGTCACTCTATTTTTATACTACGGGTATCGGGTGACTTTTATAAAAGGATTAGATCTCTTTAAAAGGAATTTAACGTACGTAGTACTTTAGGGTTAAAACCCGGACTTTGGCATAAAATGAAAGTACTTTGAGTTGTGTAAACTTGCCTATGCTTGTTGTTGTGAAACTTGCCTATGCTTGTTGTTGTGAAACTTGCCTATGCTCGTTGATGTGAAACTTGCCTATGCTTGTTGTTGTGAAACTTGCCTATGCTTGTTGTGATAGCCTTTGTTGTGCAAAGATTGTGTTTCTATACTCTGGCGTCTCGATGGAGGGTCGGTTGACTTGTTGAGAACTTACTTGGGCGTCTTGCGTGGTGGCGGAGAAATTCCGCAGATGCGTTCTGTTGATAGTGTTACTTTTGTTAATCACTTTGGACATCGCGACACGATCGTGGCGCTGCGGGTATGCTTCCACTTTGATTCGCGCTTGTTGTCTTATTGTTTCCCTTTGGACATCGGACACGATCGTAGCGCGCGGGTATGCTTCCATTTGGAATCTTTGTCTTATTGTTTCCCTTTGGACCTTGACCACGATCGTAGCGCGCGGGTATGCTTCCATTTGGAATGTTGTCTTATTTGTTCCCTTTGGACATCACGACACGATCGCGTAGCGCGCGGGTATGCTCCGTTTGGATTTCTATCTTGTTGTTATCATATCATGAAGCCGCGGTGAGGAAGGTACTCACGGCGGGATTGATGTTGTGGCGTGAGACCACGAATTGATATAAGCATTATGTGTATGTCGTAGTTTGATTATCATACATCTCCTGCTTTTATAGACTATTATGAATTCGATTCTGATATTTCTGATTTCACATACTTGGTACTGTTGTCGACCTCGCCCGAGGCTGCGTTCATCTGTGCAGTACATCATTTGTCGATCCATTTTTAGGATCACCTTTCGGCGTGTTGGGAAGCTCCGTCCGCCGGAGGCTTATCTTTGGTATGTTACCACAGTGCAGTAGGTCCGTGTACATTCGGGGTATGGCGGGACCTGTCCGTCATAGTTGTTGTGTAAATCTTAAGTGCATGTAACCTTTGTTGTGGCGGGGTTTGTAAAAAGGATAAGCGTTCGGGTATTTATGTATATATGATGAAGGCAAGCTGTTTTGGTTGCTTTGTTTATTTATTTTGTCTCTTAATTCGTATTCATGTTTTATTTCCGTGATCTTCTCGATGTTGTATCACTAGGGTGCGGGGTAAGGCACGATCACGGGCAGGTTGGTCGTGACAATCTAAGCGAGGATCGGCAGTGATGTACCTCTACTGCGGCATGAACGCGGCCGAAGGAGGTCGATACAACAGTACCAAGTATGTGAAGCGTAAAATCAGTAAATGAAATCATAGCGATCATATAAAGCGAGAGACATGTATGATAACCAAACTACGATGCACGTATATAAACGATCATATCAAGTCGAGGACTCACGCCTCAAATAATCACTCGTGCGTGGAATTCCTTCCTCAGCTGCGATCATATGATATAACAACACGAGAGTATATGTGAACACGAGTCCTACGTGTCAATAAAACCGTCACGGGGCAAGTATAACTACGGATCGGCCGTACGATAATCTTGTACAACCATATCATGAAGGCGACGCGTGGAAAATGCAATAGCCTCGCGGCTCCACTGCGCCACGTAGCGGCGGGGCAAGTGAATCGACTACGCACGAGATCCTGGCCGTAAGTCACGAAGCTCCGTCCAATCTTGACTCGCGAAGGCGACACGTGGCGGTGCAATAACCTATACGAGATCCACTGCGTCACGTGGTAGCGGGGGTGTTATACCGTATTTCCGGTATATGCGTGGGGCGTGCGTATAAAATTTGAGCCTTAAGATAGGCAAGATTCGAAATTTGTACACAACACGGTTAGAGTCGTTTTGGCGAAGCGTTTCCACGACTTTCGTAGGGAAAATTCGGCTATGTCATTTATAATTTTTGCGGATTTTTAGAGGCGTAACATTTTGGACCAGCGGAGGGTGACATGTGTCACCCTCGCATTGGAAAGAGGTTGGGCGGCAATTGGGCTAAGCTTGCGTTTTTGGTGTTGATTTTGTGGTCAAGGGTTAGGTAGGATATTTTGTGTAGATGGATAAGGTTGCAGTGGCTTAATCTTGGCCTTACACTTGCCTTGCACTTGGCACCATCTTGGCCGTTGGTTGGCCTTCACTTGACCTATAAATACCCCCTTAGTTGATGAACTTTCTTCGTCAAAATTGAGCAATCTATCTAAGTCTCAAACTACTCCTCTTAGCTTGAGCTTTTAGTCCCTCTCCCCTCCTAGTTGAGCTTGGCGAGAGCCACCACACCCCTTGTGAAGCCTTGGCGGGGTACCCCTAGCCTAGTTGTCTCGTATAAATACCCCTTTTGTGGTATAGAAATACTCTCCTAGTATTGTTATAATGCCCAAAATACTCTAGCTCTTATACCTTATAGTACTTTCCAAAGTACTTTATCTGAAAAACCGGAAAATACGATTATACCTCCTTTGCTACTAGCGAAACCCTAAGGAAATATTCACCCGTAGTTGAAGTATTAAGTAGAAGTTGTGTAGACAACACAGGGTTTCTTGGGCGTTTTGGAGCACTGCAGAGTAGGAGCTAAACCTTGTTCGGGAGGCGACATTTAACTCGGATAATTTTGGGCTTATCGAGGTAAATATCTTGTCCCTATTGTAATTGGAAATTACATGATTGTTAGAATATATAGTTGAAGTATACTATATATAGAATGAATATTGAATAAAGCGAGCGTAGTTAAATCGGCAATGTCTTTTGACTTAAGCTGAATAAGAATTGAGCGATAAACACATAGAAGGATAAATAAGAGAAGCTGAGCGTAATTACATAGGGTGTATTCTGATGAGACTTGTGTAGTATTGTGAGTAGAATTATACACGCCGGTTAGGCGTGCAAACCCCGGTTGGCTTGGTAGGCGGCCTCGGTAGAGAGGAGATTAGCGATTTGCGGGAGGAGAGTCTTTGAATTTTACTGTAGAATATGGAACAATGAGATCTAGATGATAATAAGCGCCTTGTGGCCTTATAGGTTGAAGTACTACGTGTGGTGCGATCTACGTGGCTTAAGGAGTAGCGAAGCGGTTTGAAGTACTTGGAGCATTTTGCTATTAGTCGATACTCGTCGCGAGGTATGTGAACCTCTTCCTATCTCTTCTAGCATGATATGTGTGTAACTATGTATTACGGTAGACGTACATGTGTTTAATGTATTTGATTGGTTTGAAACATAAAGTGTTATAACGGCTTTATGGAAAGTTGGTTATAACAGCTTTATGTAGGTAAGAAAATGCTTTGTGGTTTCAAAGGGTAACTGATTTGACTTATAAAACGGATTTGATGTGTAGCAATACTTGGTTTTGAGAACTTAAGAGTTATACTAGCTTTATGGGAAGTTAGGTATAACGTCTAAAAGAAAAAAAAAGAATGGCTATTTAATCTTAGGAGTTAAGAGACTTGATCTTATAAGACAAGACTGACTTAATTAAATTGATTTGAATGTTGTAAGATGTGTGAAACCTCATTCGTGAGTAATGAGTACTTGGTTTTTGAAAGGAATAATGTTTTACTGATTTCGGAAATCAGAATGTGTATCGACAAACCACTGCAGCGTTAATAAAGGAAAATGTATTGAATAATTAAGTATTATTAAAACCAGTAGAAACCTCCATCTGCATAGAAGCTAAGATGAGACAAAATGATATTACATTTTCTAGATCATGGCTGCTTAATAAGGTTGATTATGAACAAGAATAACCTACTCGCCTATGGCATATGTTACTCAATTGTTTTAAAAGAGATTAAGACATTGAACTATGAAACTTTCCTAAAAAAGGAGACTTGTGTAATTGAAATTAGGCAAACTGGAACTTTAGGGAAAAGAAAGGCATTGTGTTGTCTTAAAATGGTTTAAAACATAAAGTGTTATAACAACTTTATGGGAAGTTGGTTATAACGACTTTATGAAAACAAAAGAAGGGTTTTTATCATTGGTTTTAATGTGGTAACTTGACTTTAAAAGGAAAAGTGTTTTGGTCTAAAAATAAGGCCGCAGTGTTGCCTTAATTTGATTTTTAAAAAGGAAAGTATGGAAGTTGTTTTGGTTTACTTAAAAGATGTAAGTCACTCTATTTTATACTACGGGTATGCTTCCATTTTGATACTGCTTTATTGTTTCCCTTTGGGCATACTGACACGATGCGTAGCGCACGGGTATGTTTCCATTTGGAATGCTGCTTTATTGTTTCCGCTTTGGGCATCGACACGATCGTAGCGCGCGGGTATGTTTCCATTTGGAAAGTTGTTTTATTGTTTCCACTTTGGGCATCTTGACACGATCGTGGCGCGCGGGTATGTTTCCATTTGGAAAGTCTGTCTTATTGTTTCCCTTTGGACATCTTGACACGATCGTAGCGCTGCGGGTATGCTCCCATTGGATTCTTTGTCTTGTTGATATCATATCATAGGCCGTGGTGAGAAGGAATTCCACAGACACAGTGATGATTTGGAGGCGTGAGTCACGACCTAATATATTTGTTTATATGTTGTATCTTGTAGTTTGGTTATCATGCATGTCTCTGCTTTATATGATCGCTATGATTTCATTCTGATATTTCTGATTCACATACTTGGTACTGTTGTCTTGACCTCCTTGGCTGCGTTCATCTGCATGGTAGAAATCATTGGTGTCGATCCATTTTAGGATCACCTTTCAGCGTATTGGGAAGCTCCGTTCCTTGAGGCTTATCTTTTGGTATGTGTTCCACGAGTTGTAGGTTCTTGTACATTGAGGGTATGGCGGGGCCTGTCCGTCATAGTTATTGTAAATCTTAGAGTGCATGCTTTGTTGTGGCGGGGTTTGTAAAAAGGATAAGCTGTTCGGGTTTTATGTATATATCGAAGGCAAGCTGTTGGGTTGCTTTGTTTATTTATTATGTCTCTCATTTCATGTGTAAAGTTTTTATTTCATTGGTTTTCTCGATGTTGTATCACCAGGGTGCGGGGTAAGGCACGATCCACGGGCAGTTATTCGTGACAAAAGTGGTATCGAAGCGATTAGTCCTCGGAAAGTGTCTACGACCGTGTCTAGTAGAGTCTTGATTATCGGTGTGTTGTGCACCACATCTATAATCGGGAGGCTATAGGACATTTAGGATTGGTTTCCATTCTTCTCATTACGAGATCGTGCCTTAGAGGCATGTGATAAGTTGGACCCTCCGACGTATTCCTTTCCTTTACGATTATGCCTCGCGTAAGGCAACCGGGCGAAGGCAAGCGGCGTGAGAGGCGTGAGTAAAGCGGCGATCTACAGAGACCACGATGCACGAGCCTCGGTCCCGCGATGCAGGCGAGAGAGATGGTTCTGAAGAGATGGCCCCATCGGCGGGATCGTGGCGAACATGAGATAGACTGGATCTGGCGATTCCGGCCCAATAGCACCGTAGTTCACCCGGCGAGCGATTTGAGACTACGGGATTTTACGAGTGTAACCTCCGAGTTTTATGGGTCGAGGCACGAGGATGATCGCGAGGAGTTCATCCGGCGATTCTGACGGATCGTGGGGCCCGATCGAGGCATCGGAGACCGAGTCGGTGGTCCTAGGTTCGCATCGGTGCGTGATACCGCATGATCGTGGTTTGGTCGTGGAGCTGTCGGGAGAGAATGCACTTCCACTTTATGGGGCGAGTTCTCGAGAGGCCTTTCTTGCACATTTCTTACCTCGCGGATGAGGAGGGCTCAGGCGAACAGATTTTTGGTGTTGCGTGAGCGAGGCGTGCGGTTGGGAAGTACAATGTGAGTTCGACTCATTGGCGATCGTCCGCGTTGGTAGCTAGTATGGAGGATCGAGTGCACCGATATGTTCTGAGGCTCGATGATTACCTAGCGAGAGTTGTTGGTGTAGCTCTTGGCCGGGCATGGATATTGCCGCATGCGAGCTTATGCGCTTGGAAGTGAGGCGGAGGAATCGGCGAAATGACGAGTCGTGAAGAAGGGCGAGCAGCGAGTCCTTTGGTGACTTTCGAGGCGGACCGCCTCGGCAGTGAACTAGTTATGCGCCTCCGCCCGATCTGAGTGGTCCTCGCGTCTTGAGCATCCAGTATTCGGAGGCGGTCGGGGCTCAAGGTTCAGATTTCGGGAGAAGCGGGGTGTTAGCGGTGAAGCCACCCTACCTCGTTGTGACCCGTGGTAGACTCGCGGTGGGAGTGTCGTGCTAGTCAGGAGTTTGTTTTACATGCGGCCAGGCCATTTAGGGAGTCAGGCCGACTTGCTGGTAGGATAGCACAGAATACGCGATCAGTTGTGGGGTCGTCACCTTCCATAGCCAGGCAGGATGTTCATACACCGGCGGGCCACGGTAGAGGTCGCGGTGGGAGTTCCCAGATTTAGCGGTCCTCTGAACCACCTACTTTCAGGTATATCCTTAACCCTCAGAGTTTTGTATGTATTGATGTTGTGATTAGTGTTATGTTCGGATAGCTTTGTGCTAAAATGTGATGTAGAACACGGTTAGTGAGAAGGGTAAGCTTGAGGTGAGGAAATGGCGAACCACTAGAATATTCTGATTGAGACCTTAGATGTAAGGCCGTCTTGAGTACAAGTTTTTGCAAGTGATCCTTGTCGGAGTGCATTTTTATGCCTAGAATGTATTGTGTGATAAGTCACAGGTAGTGTGAAATGGAAGTGGTAGCTTTCATGACTGTAGAGGTAAGATTGTTCGGATCGAGAAAGCGAGAGGGTCGGCGTGTGGATGCTCGGGTTGAGGGCGTGTTGCGTATCAACCCGTGGCCGGAATGAGGTAGGGTCAGCTCAGGTTGTCGCCCGGTGGTAGGGTCACGAGGGTGCTAGGCCCAAGTTTAGTTGACCATCGTATGAGTTCGTGGGTGTGTTCTACGAAGCGGTCGTGAAGGCGGGGATGGCCTTAAGGAAGATTGAGGCTAGTAAGATGACCAAGTTTGGAGGTAGTGACTCGAGGGTTGGAAAGCGAGCGTTGACTAAAGTGTGATGCGTATACTAGAAGAGTTCAAGTGTTCGAGAAGAGTCTGACGAGTAAGGGTAGAGCGAGCATGTATTGCGAGCATAGATATGATCATTTCTTGTGAAGGGAGAAGGTGCGAAGGATGTATATTTTAGACCTCGGGAATCGCGTGCGATCGGTACCATTTGTTGGGTCGCGGGTGACACTAGAACCTCGCGGAAAAGTGACAAAGTTTGTGATGTTAGAGGTGTTTCCTCGTGGACTTGGATGTAAGTATTTATGCGGGTGTTTAAGTGGCCAATTGTGGCGTTGGCAATTTTATTAGAAGAACTCTATCGTTATCCAGTCTTGAGAAGGAACATTCGGACGAATGTTTCTAAGGAGGGAGAATGTTATACCCAGTATTTCAGTATATGCGTGGGGCGTGCGTATAAAATTTGAGCCTTAAGATAGGCAAGATTCGAAATTTGTACACAACACCGGTTAGAGTCGTTTTAAATGAAACGTTTCCTGACTTTCGTAGGGAAAATTCCGGCTATGTCATTTATAATTTTTGTGGATTTTTAGAGGCGTAACATTTTGGACCAACGGGAGGGTGACATGTGTCACCCTCACATTGGAAAAGAGGTTGGGCGGCAATTGGGCTAAGCACGTTTTTGGTGTTGATTTTGTGGTCAAGGGTTAGGTAGGATATTTTGTGTAGATGGATAAGGTTGCACATGGCTTAATCTTGGCCTTACACTTGCCTTGCACTTGGCACCATCTTGGCGTTGGTTGGCCTTCACTTGACCTATAAATACCCCTTAGTTGATGAACTTTCTTCATCAAAAATTGAGCAATCTATCTAAGTCTCAAACTACTCCTCTTAGCTTGAGCTTTCGTCCCTCTCCCCTCCTAGTTGAGCTTGGCGAGAGCCACCACTCCCCTTGTGAAGCCTTGGCGAGGGTACCCACAGCCTAGTTGTCTCGTATAAATACCCCTTTTGTGGTATAGAAATACTCTCCTAGTATTGTTATAATGCCCAAAATACTCTAGCCCTTATACCTTATAGTACTTTCCAAAGTACCGCTTTATCTGAAAAACCGGAAAATACGATTATACCTCCTTTAGCCACTAACGAAACCCTAAGGAAATATTCACCGTAGTTGAAGTATTAAGTAGAAGTTGTGTAGACACACAGGGTTTCTTGGGCGTTTTGGAGCACGGCATAGGAGCTAAACCTTGTTCGGGAGCGACATTTAACTCGGATAATTTTGGGCTTATCGAGGTAAATATCTTGTCCCCCTATTGTAATTGGAAATTACATGATTGTTAGAATATATAGTTGAAGTATACTATATATAGAATGAATATTGAATAAAGCGAGCGTAGTTAAATCGTAATGTCTTTTGACTTAAGCTGAATAAGAATTGAGCGATAAACACATAGAAGGATAAATAAGAGCGAACTGTAATTACATGGGGTGTATTCAGATAGACTTGTGTAGTATTCTTGTGAGTAGAATTATACACGCCGGTTAGGCGTGCAAACCCCAGGTTGGCTTGGTAGCGGCCTCGGTAGAGGAGGAGATTACTTGTGATTTGCGGGAGGAGAGTCTTTGCGAATTTTACGTAGAATATGGAACAATGAGATCTAGATGATAATAAGCGCCTTGTGGCCTTATAGGTTGAAGTACTACGTGTGGTGCGATGCGTGGCTTAAGGAGTAAGCGGTTTGAAGTACTTGGAGCATTTTGCTATTAGTCGATACTCGTCGCGAGGTATGTGAACCTCTTCCTATCTCTTCTAGCATGATATGTGTGTAACTATGTAATACGGTGAGCGTACGTGTGTTTAATGTATTTGATTGGTTTGAAACATAAAGTGTTATAACGGCTTTATGGGAAGTTGGTTATAACGACTTTATGTAGGTAAGAAAATGCTTTGTGGTTTCAAAGGGTAGCGATTTGACTTATAAAGCGGATTTGATGTGTAGCAATACTTGGTTTTGAGAACTTAAGAGTTATACTAGCTTTATGGGAAGTTAGGTATAACGTCTAAAAGAGATAAAAAAGAATGGCTATTTAATCTTAGGAGTTAAGAGACTTGATCTTATAAGACAAGAGACTCAACTTAATTAAATTGATTTGAATGTTGTAAGATGTGTGAAACCTCATTCGTGAGTAATGAGTACTTGGTTTTTGAAAGGAATAATGTTTCTTGATTTGAATCAGAATGTGTATCGACAAACCACTGCAGCGTTAATAAAGGAAAATGTATTGAATAATTAAGTATTATTAAAATCAATAGAAACCTCCATCTGCATAGAAGCTAAGATGAGACAAAATGATATTACATTTTCTAGATCATGGCTGCTTAATAAGGTTGATTATGAACAAGAATAACTGCTACTTTATGGCATATGTTACTCAATTGTTTTAAAAGAGATTAAGACATTGAACTATGAAACTTTCCTAAAAAAGGAGACTTGTGTAATTGAAATTAGGCAAACTGGAACTTTAGGGAAAAGAAAGGCATTGTGTTGTCTTAAAATGGTTTAAAACATAAAGTGTTATAACAACTTTATGGGAAGTTGGTTATAACGACTTTATGAAAACAAAAGAAGGGTTTTTATCATTGGTTTTAATGTGGTAACTTGACTTTAAAAGGAAAAGTGTTTTGGTCTAAAAATAAGGCACAGTGTTGCCTTAATTTGATTTTTAAAAAGGAAAGTATGGAAGTTGTTTTGGTTTACTTAAAAGATGTAAGTCACTCTATTTTATACTACGGGTATGCTTCCATTTTGATACTGCTTTATTGTTTCCCTTTGGGCATACTGACACGATGCGTAGCGCACGGGTATGTTTCCATTTGGAATGCTGCTTTATTGTTTCCCTTTGGGCATCGACACGATCGTGCGCGCGGGTATGTTTCCATTTGGAAAGTTGTTTTATTGTTTCCGCTTTGGGCATCACGACCGCGATCGTAGCGCGCGGGTATGTTTCCATTTGGAAAGTCTTATTGTTTCCCTTTGGACATCACGACATGATCGTAGCGCGCGGGTATGCTCCCATTTGGATTGCTGTCTTGTTGATATCATATCATAGACTGCCGGCGGTGAGGAAGGAATTCCACGGGCACGAGTGATGATTTGGAGGGCGTGAGTCCCTGACCTAATATGACTGTTTATATGTTGTATACTGTAGTTTGGTTATCATACATGTCTCCTGCTTTATATATTGCTATGATTTCATTCTGATATTTCTGATTCACATACTTAGTACTGTTGTCTTGACCTCCTTCGGGGCTGCGTTCATCCGCAGTAGAACATCGTTGGTGTCGATCCATTTTAGGATCACCTTTGGCGTATTAGGAAGCTCCGTTCCTTGGAGGCTTATCTTTTGGTATGTGTTTCTGAGTTGTAGGTTCTTGTACATTCAGGGTATGGCGGGGCCTGTCCGTCATAGTTGTTGTAAATCTTAAGTGCATGCTTTGTTGTGGCGGGGTTTGTAAAAGGATAAGCTGTTCGGGTTTATGTATATATCTTGAAGGCATTGTTGGGTTGGCTGTTTATTTATTATGTCTCTCATTTCATGTGTAAAGTTTTTATTTCCGCTGGTTTTCTCTGATGTTGTATCACTAGGGTGCCCGGGGTAAGGCACCAGTCACGGGCCCGGATTCGGGTCGTGACAGGGGGCAAGTAAACAGGCTACGCACCCGATCACAACCGTAAGTCACGATACTTCGCGCGAAGGCGACCGCATGGCGGTCTGATAACCTATACCAGATCCACTGCGTCACGTGGTGGCGGGGGCAAGTAAGCGAGCTACGCGCGATCACAACCGTAAGTCACGATACTTCGCCATAAATAACCATAATGGTCACATGTCCACATCATCGGTGTAGACATGCCCATGTAATAATAATAATGGAAGCGTACCCGTGGAATCTTCCGTCACTGCCGGTGCGTCCAAGTAAGTTCTCAACAAGTCAACCGGCCCTCCATCGAGAGACGCGGTAGAATAGAAACACAATTCTTGCACAACAAAGACTATCTCAATAAGCATAGGCAAGTTACCCAACAACGAGCATAGGCAAGTTACACAACAACAAGCATATGCAAGTTACACAACAACAAGCATAGGCAAGTTATACACAACTCAAAGTACTTTCATTTTTATGTCAAAGTCTGGGTGTTAACCCTAAAGTACTACATACGTTAAATTCCTTTTTAAAGAGATCCATTCCTTTTATAAAAGTCACCCGATACCCGTAGTATAAAATAGAGTGACTCATATTTTTAGGTAAACCAAAACACTTTCCTTTTCAACCACATTCCTTTCCCTAAGGTTCCAGTTTGCCTAATTTCAATTACTCAAGGCTCTTTATTTCAGAAAAGTTTCATAGTTCAATGTCTTAAACTCTTTTAAAACATTTGAGTAACATATGCCTTATATGAGTGTAGGTTATTCTTATTCATAATCAATCTTATTAAGCAGCCACGATCTAGGAAATGTAATATCATTTTGTCTCATCTTAGTTTCTATGCAGATGGAGGTTTCTACTGGTTTTAATAATACTTCATTATTCATTACATTTTCCTTTATTAACGCTGTCGTGGTTTGTCGATACTCATTCTGATTTCCGAAATCAGTAAAACATTATTCCTTTTAAAACCAAGTACCCATTGCTCACGAATGAGGTTTCACATTGTTAACAAACTTCATATCAATACAATTAAGTCAAGTCTCTTATCTTTTAAGATTAAGTCTCTTAACTTCTAAAAATCAGTAAACCATTCTTTTTATCTCTCTTAAGACGTTATACCTAACTTCCCATAAAGCTAGTATAACTCTTATGTTTTCAAAACCAAGTATTACTCTTCTTTCAAAAAGGTTTCTTATTTCTTTTGAAATACTTCAAGATTCTTCTTATTCAGGCTTAAGTCAAAAGACATTGCCGTAACACTACATTCAGTTAACACACGTACGTCTACCATACTATATCTATATCTATATTCCTTTTAAAATATTTCAAGGTTCTTATTATTCGTGCTTAAGTCAAAAGACATTGCCACGCGCACGTCTACTATATGTATTCTTTTAAAATACTTCATGCTCAAGAGTATAGGAAGAATCACATACCTCGCGACGATTATCGACTATAAGCAAACGCTCCACGGCTATAACCCGGCTAGCCTTGTCCACCTTCCAAGTAGCACATGCTACGCAGAACATTTAACCAATAAAGGTTATCGCCAATCAGAATGTAAATCTGATCTATGTAAATCTGATTTAATCTTCTACTTTAATATTCTTCCGATGTGATATCGGTTCAAGTCTATTCGTAATATCCTTCTATTACGGTTCAAATCTCTTCTATGAATCTTATATTCATTTATATACTACTACGGTATGTAATTCCCAATTACAATAGAAGGGCGATAGTATTTACCTCGATGAGCCCAAAATTATCCAAGTTTAATGTCACGACCGAATGCGGGCGTGATGGTGCCTACCGGGCACCCTAGTGATACAACATCGAGTAATCGTGAACATAAAACACATACATGAAACAAATGAAGTACAAAACGATGTCGAGGAAAACTTGCCTTTGGCATATATATAAATAACAACTCCTACAAATGAGCAGTTTAATCCTTTTTACAACCACACTTGCCAGTACTACGGACCTCTAAGAAATGATACGACAACAATGGCGGGACGGGGCCCGCCATACCACGAATGTAAATACCTACAACGACAGGACTATACGAAGATAAGCCTCGGAGAAGCGGAGCTTTCCCAAACGCTACTGTGACCCTAAGAGCGAGGATCAACGGCGGTGTACCTTTACTGCGGCATGAACGCAGCGGCCCGAAGAGAGTCGATAACAGTACCAAGTATGTGGCGAAAATAAATCGTAAATGAAATCATAGTAGTCTATATAAAGCGGGAGACATGTATGATAACCAAACTACGATTCACAATAAATAGCGGTCATGTCAAGTCGTGGACTCACGCCTCAAAGTTATCACAATAAAACCGTGCGGGGCAAGTGCGAAGGCATAGCCGACTACTAAGACCCACGATGCCAAAAATACCACAAAGCGTATCCGAGGTCTTTCTAGACCGCACCATGTCGAAGGCGGCCACGCCCGCAATATCAATGTGCGCGTCTATCCACGGAACTCTCGACTCGCATAGGTCACCCGAGACCGCATGAGGTATTCCTCGAATCATGGTCCTGCATCGCTGAGGTATACCCCGCGTCGAAGCGGCTAGCCCTCGGTATCCGCCTAGGCTCCGCAGCCGCATAGTCTCAAAAGACCGCATAGTCTCAGCCGGACGCGTAGGAATCCCGCGTCGGGCTAAACACCCGGAATGATCAATCCTGAAGCTACCGCACTCCGCATAGTAACAAGGACTGCATAGGCCGTAGAGACAAGCATCAAGGGTGGCAAGCCCTCGGTATAATAAGTCAAGGTGGTATCTGATACAATAACGATAAGCGGGCTTAACGTTTGACAACGTAAGCACAACAAGAGTGACCCCCTTACACAATAATCACAAGATACTAACACACGTAGCATCCTAACATGCTTACTTATAAAATCAACAAGAAAGTATTACAAGGCTATCACAAACCAATACAATCAAGTTATTCACACAAGGTACTTTCTACTAACAAGTTCGGATACCTATCCCCAAAGTACTTCATACATTAAATCTTTAAAAGATCGTTACTTCACAAAAACCACAATACGTAGTATATGAAAAGAGAGTGATTATCTTTTTAAAGTAAATCAATTACTTCTCTTTGTAAAATCTATTAGAAACATTCTTTTCCTATGTTCAAGTTTGCCTAATTTCCAATGTTCAAGTTTGCCTTTTTAGAAAGGTTAGTAGTTCATAGTCTTATTCATTTAAGAATATAATTCTCCTTTAAACTATCGAGAAACATAAGTCTTATATGTGAGTAGGATATTCTTGTTTATAACAATCTTATTACAATGACCATGATCTAGGAAATATCATTTTGTCTCATCTTAGCTTACATGCGGATGGAAGTTTCTCTGGTTTTAATAATACTTAATTATTAAAAACATTTCCTTTTAATGTATTGATGGTTTGTCGATACACATTCGATTTCCAAAATCGGTAAAACATTCTTAAGGCGTTATACCTAACTTTCCATAAAGCTAGTATAACTCTTAAGTTTTCAAAACAAATCAAGTATTACTTCTTCTTGAAATGATTCAAAAATCTTTTGAAATACTTCAAGTTCTTTATTAACACATAACACGCCATTTATAGTTCAAATCGATTTACCTTTTAAAAACCACAAGTATTTTCTTACCAACATAAAGTCGTATAACCAACTTCCCATAAAGCGTTATAACACTTTATGTTTTAAACCAATCAAATACATTTAGCACATGCGTCTCTGGTACTACATAGTTCACACATATCATGCTAGAAGAGATAGGAAGAGGTTCACATACCTCGCGACGATTATCGACTAATAGCAAAACGCTCAAGTACTTCCAGTCGGCTACTCCTTTAAGCCAAGTAGATCGCGCCACGTAGTACTTGACCTATAAGGCCACGGCGCTTATTAACATTTAGATCCGCCGTAGAACATTCTCTGAGAAAATTCGACCTCCCCACACACATGGCGTAAATCTCTCTCTATCGGGTAGGCTACCAAGCGGCCAGGGGTTATCGTTAATCCGGACGTGCACAATTCTACCTCACGGAAAAGCTACACAAGTCTCATGTCTGATCCCTATGTAAATACAATTCGATTACTCTTCTTTCGAAAAGGTTTCTTATTATTCGGGCTTAAGTCAAAAGACATTGCGATAACAACGTTCGATCTTATATATAGTATACTTCAACTATATAATCTAACAACATGTAATTTCCAATTACAATAGGGGACAAGATATTTACCTCGATAAGCCCATAATTATCCGAGTTTAAATGTCGATCCCGAGCAAGGTTTAGCTCCTACTCAGTGCGCTCAGGCCGCTCCAAACAACCCTTAGGAGTTCTAACCAACTTCTACTTAATACTCCAACTAACTATGGAGATTTTCCTTAGGGTTTCGGTTTTGTGGTGAAGGAAGTATAATAGTATTTCGGGCTTTTTGTAAGGTATAACCTTAGAATACTACAAGGTATATGGCTAAGGTAATTTGGGCATTATAACAATACTTTTGAGTATTTCTAACAAGAGGGGGTATTATCTGAAGACAACTAGGCTAGGGGGTACACTCTCTAGCACCCACAGAGGGGGTGCTCTCGGCCTGAGGAGGCCTCGGCGAACTCAACCTGAGGAGGGAGAAGGAGAGCTTTCAAGACTTAGGCAATTTTGTGGATGAATTAGTCTTCAAAGGGGTGGGTATTTATAGGTCAAGTGAAGGCCAACCAATGGCCAAGATCTTGCCAAGTGCAAGGCAAGTGTAGGGCCAAGATATTGCCAAGTGCACCTTATCCATCTACCACCAAAATATCCTACCAACCCCTTGACCAAACAATGGCCATTCGGCCAACCCTTTCGCCAAGGTGTTCCAATGAGAGGGTGACAAGTGTCGCCTCTTGTTGATCCAAAGCGTTCGTCTCTCGGAAAAATCCGTAAAAATTAAAAATGACATAGCGGAAATTCCCTACGAAAGGCGTGAAAGCGTTTAGTCGAAAAGCGACTCTAATCGGGTGTTGTGAACAAAAGAATTCGAGCCTAAATCACAAGTTCAAATTTTTCACGTGCGCCCCACGTACATACTGCGGAAATACGGTATAACATTCTCCTCGCCTTAGAAACATTCGTCGAATGTTCCTTCTAAGTCTCAAAACAAGCGGCGCGATATAGTCTTCACTACTATACTTACGAGGACAAACCTGTCACACATGGCCACCGAAACAACTGCGCAAAATGCTTACATCCAAGTCCACGGGGAAGCACCTCTAACATCATAAAGCATACCACTTTTGTCACTTTGCCGCGAGGTTCTAGTGTCACTCCGGCGACCCAACAAATGGTACCGGCTGCATGCGATCCGAAGATGTCGTGCATTCAAACTCTTACTACATTTCGATCGCCCGGATTATCAAAACTCGAGTTATCATCTTCAACTTGGTCATCATTAGTGGGAATACTCTGGATGGATCTCCGATTTCCTTCTCGAACATAACACGAAAGACTGGACGCACTGCCTCCTAAGTCGGACGGCAAATGCTAACATATAGGCAACCTGGCCTATTCTTCACATGAACTCAAAGGCCCAAAGTAACTCGGGCTAAGTTCCCTCTGTATTCCAAAACTCGTCACACCCAACCTGGGGTGGTACTTTCAAGAAGACCGACCGTCGGCTGAACTCTAGCGTCGTCGCCGATTATCGCCGCGATTTCTCAGTGCGGAACCTCTTCTAGACAAGCTTTACTCTATCCACGATCTGCTGGAACAAGCTGAACCAACTATCGAATCCGCCAACATCGAACCAATCGGCCGGCGACTCACACATCCGCCCTACAAGGCTTCATAAGGCGACATCCGAACACCGAAATGGTAGCTTAAACACTCCTTCAACAGGAGACAACAATTCTCGCAACTATCCTCGAAATCGAACACTGGACCGAGGCGAATGTGATTACGAGACTTACTTGAGTTCCTAACCTTGCACGGTAAAACCTCCGAAAAGAAAGTATGACACAGGCTCGGCTCCATGCGACATAAGGTGAAGGTAGGCACCTCGTGCAGCCTTACAACCTTTACGATATATCATCTCGCATAACCTGCCGAGTAAGCGGTCTTTGCTGAAGACAACACGGTGACCTCGCCCGACTAACATTTGGTCGAATCGTCCATGAAATCGTCGTTGGTTAACTAAACTTGGGCCTAACACCTCGTGGCCTACCACGGCGGGACCACCACAAACTGCCCACCACCATACATGCCGCGGGTTGACCCGCGCGTGGCCTCAACGGCGGCAGCGCAGCGCTAGCTCGCGAAGGAAAACTCTCACTAATCACGTTACGAAAACCTAGCGGTCTTCTTAGCTCAACTACCCTCTTTCATTCCACACTACTCGGGGACTAATCCTGAAACATAACTCACGTGCACTATGCACTCCTATAAGGGTCAAACATAAACAATACATCTTTTTCTCGAGATGGCCTTACCTCTAAGGTCTCTACGTATAAAACTCTAAGGCTCACCTTCTCTATCCCCAAATCTTACTTGGTTAACTAACCAAGATTTCTAATCACCATTTACACAATGTTATCGAATATAACACTTAAGGTATACTCACCTTATCACACATACTAAACCACAGAGGGTTAAAGATCTATCTGTATCTCTGCTTTCACTCCCTTAGTCGTTCTAATCAAACACGCCCGTGAGCGCATAGCTAAGGAAGGTGACGAACTACCCACCGATCACGAAGGCTAAGTCCTCCTACAAGGACACTCTTCGACACTAGACCACGGCGGTCATAGGTACAACAAGTACCAACCAAAGGCGACATTCCCGGGATGGCGTGCATCGCTGTGAACGGAAACCACGGAGTTACGACCAACTCCTGCGTACCCGAACGTCACGAACCACGTGGAGGACCTTTACGCTGGTGGATGCGCATAATCTGATCTGCGGTGAGGCGACTCGCCTCGAAAGTTACCAAAGCGGCCTTGCCGCTCTGGCCTCTTCCGTCGCCGTTAACGTCGATCTCTACGTTTCTCGGCTGCTGCGCATAAGCGTGAGGCCATGCTCGAAGCCTAATCGAAGAACTTACTTTTGCACAACCTTCCGTTGATATTCATCAAGACTCGCGACATCGGTATACTCTCCGGTAGTCAAATCCATAGTTAATGCGGTCGCCTCCTTGAAATCTATATTCTCTGTTCCGGTCGTGGGCGAAGGTTCAAATATCATGGCGCGATGAGGCTGCTGCCGTGCTAAACTCTCTTGGGGCTAGTGGCGTCGCAGAACTCCCGAATGAAGCACCACCCAGGTGATAATGGGCTGTGCCCGCGTAACCCTCTGTACTCTGCTCGCGACTCGCCGGTGCCTTGCCTCACGGGCGGGTTGCCTGCGCGGAGGCATAGCGGTGAGGAAAGAAATACGTTAGAGGTCGACTTACAACACGGCTCTAAGGCACGATCTCAGTGAGAAGAATAGAAACCAATCCTAAATATCCTATAGCCTCACGATTATTGGTGTGGTGCACAACACACCGATAATCAAGACTCTCTGGATACGATGCGTAGACACTTTCAGAGGATTAAGCGCTCGATACCACTTTTGTCACGACCGAATGCGGGCGTGGCGGTGCCTTACCGGGCACCTAGTGATACAACATCAGTAATCGTGGAACATAAAACACATACATGAAACAAATGAAGTACAAAGCGATGTCGAGGAAAACTTGCCTTTCGGCATATATATAAATAACAACTCCTACAAATGAGCAGTTTAATCCTTTTTACAACCCGCCCACAACAGCGATTACTACGGACCTAAGAAATGATCGACAACAATGGCGGGACGGGGCCCGCCATACCACGAATGTAAATACCTACAACGCGAGGACTATACGAAGATAAGCCTCGGAGAAGCGGAGCTTTCCCAACGCCGAATCGTGACCCTAGAGCGAGGATCAACGGCCCGGTGTACCTTTACTGCGGCATGAGCGGCCGAAGGAGGTCGATACAGTACCAAGTATGTGGCGAAAATAAATCGTAAATGAAATCATAGTAGTCTATATAAAGCGGGAGACATGTATGATAACGAACTACGATTCACAATAAATAGCGATCATGTCAAGTCGGGACTCACGCTCAAAGTTATCACAATAAAACCGTGCGGGGCAAGTGCGAAGGCATAGCCGACTACTAAGACCAGCGATGCCAAAAATACCTGGCGTATCGAGGGTCTTTCTAGACGCACGCATGTCGAAGGCGCCACTTTCGCCGCAATATCAATGTCTTGGCGTCTATCCACGAACTCTCGCAGACTCGCATAGGTCACCCAGACCGCGTGGTATTCCTCGAATCATGGTCCCGCACCGCTGAGGTATACCGCGATCGGCGACTAACCCTCGGTATCCGCCTAGGCTCCGCGGCCGCGTAGTCTCAAAAGACCGCATAGTCTCAGCGGACCGCATAGGAATTCCCGCGTCGGGCTAAACACCGGAATGATCAATCCACGAAGCTACCGCGCTCGCGTAGTCACAAGGCTGCATAGGCCGTAGAGACCCGCATCAAGGGTGGCAAGCCCTCGGTATAATAAGTCGAGGGTATGTGATACAATAACGATACAGCGGGCTTAACGTTTGACAACGTAAGCCTGACAAGAGTGACCACTTACACAATAATCACAAGATACTAACACACGTAGCATCCTAACATGCTTACTTATCAAATCAACAAGAAAGTATTACAAGGCTATCACAAACCAATACAATCAAGTTATTCACACAAGGTACTTTCTACTAACAAGTTCGGATACCTATCCCCAAAGTACTTCATACATTAAATCTTTAAAAGATCGTTACTTCACAAAACCACACATACGTAGTATATGAAAATAGAGTGATTATCTTTTTAAAGTAAATCAATTACTTCTCTTTGTAAAATCAAGTAGCAACATTCTTTTCCAATGTTCAAGTTTGCCTAGTTTCCAATGTTCAAGTTTGCCTTTTTTAGAAAGGTTCCGTAGTTCATAGTCTTATTCATTTAAGAATATAATTCTCCTTTAAACTATCTGAGAAACATAAGTCTTATATGTGAGTAGGATATTCTTGTTTATAACAATCTTATTACAGCAGCCATGATCTAGGAAATATCATTTTGTCTCATCTTAGCTTCTATGCAGATGGAAGTTTCTACTGGTTTTAATAATACTTAATTATTAAAAACATTTCCTTTTATTAACGCTGCAGTGGTTTGTCGATACACATTCTGATTTCCAAAATCAGTAAAACATTCTTAAGACGTTATACCTAACTTTCCATAAAGCTAGTATAACTCTTAAGTTTTCAAAACAAATCAAGTATTACTTCTTCTTTCGAAATGATTCAAAAATCTTTTGAAATACTTCAAGTTCTTTATTAACACATAACACGCCAGTTATAGTTCAAATCAGTTACCTTTTAAAAACCACAAGTATTTTCTTACCAACATAAAGTTGTTATAACCAACTTCCCATAAAGCCGTTATAACACTTTATGTTTTAAACCAATCAAATACATTTAGCACATGTACGTCTACCGTACTACATAGTTCACACATATCATGCTAGAAGAGATAGGAAGAGGTTCACATACCTCGCGACGATTATCGACTAATAGAAAAACGCTCCAAGTACTTCCAACTGTCGACTACTCCTTTAAGCCAAGTAGATCGCGCCACGTAGTACTTCAACCTATAAGGCCCTGGCGCTTATTAACATTTAGATCCGCCGTAGAACATTCTACGAAAATTCGCGGCACCTCCCCAACAGCGTAAATCTCCTCCTCTATCGGGGCCGGCTACCAAGCCAACCAGGGGGGGGTTATACGTTTAATCCGGACGTGCACAATTCTACCTCACAGAAAAGCTACACAAGTCTACTGTAATACAGTCCTATGTAAATCTGATTCGATTACTCTTCTTTGAAAAGGTTTCTTATTATTGGGCTTAAGTCAAAAGACATTGCGATAACAACGTTGATCTTATATATAGTATACTTCAACTATATAATCTAACAACATGTAATTTCCAATTACAATAGGGGACAAGATATTTACCTCGATAAGCCCATAATTATCCGAGTTTAAATGTCGATCTGAGCAAGGTTTAGCTCATACTCGTGCGCTCAGGCCGCTCCAAACAACCCTTAGGAGTTCTAACCAACTTCTACTTAATACTCCAACTAACTATGGAGATTTTCCTTAAGGTTTGGTTTTGTGGTGAAAGGAAGTATAATAGTATTTACGGGCTTTTGTAAGGTATAACCTTAGAATACTACAAGGTATATGGCTAAGGTAATTTGGGCATTATAACAATACTTTTGAGAGTATTTCTAACAAGAGGGGGTATTATACGAAGACAACTAGGCTAGGGGTACACTCTCGGCTAGCACCCACAGAGGGGGTGCTCTCGACGCGAGGAGGCCTCGGCTCAACTCAAGGGGAGGGAGAAGGAGAGCTTTCAAGACTTAGGCAATTTTGTGGATGAATTAGTCTTCAAAGGGGTGGGTATTTATAGGTCAAGTGAAGGCCAACCAATGGCCAAGATCTTGCCAAGTGCAAGACAAGTGTAGGGCCAAGATCTTGCCAAGTGCACCTTATCCATCTACCACCAAAATATCCTACCAACCCCTTGACCAAACAATGGCCATTCGGCCAACCCCCTTTACCGCCCAAGGTGTTCCAATGAGAGGGTGACAAGTGTCGCCCTCTTGTTGGTCCAAAACGTTTCGTCTCTCGGAAAAATCCGTAAAAATTAAAAATGACATAGCCGGAAATTCCCTTACGAAAGCTGTGAAAACGTTTCGTCGAAAAACGACTCTAATCGGGTGTTGTGAACAAAAAGAATTCGGCCAAGCCTAAATCACAAGTTCAAATTTTTCTACGTACGTCCTTACGTACATACTCTGGAAATACGGGGTATAACATTTAACGTCGATCCTGAGCAACGTTTAGCTCCTACTCCGAGTGCTCCAATCCGCTCCAAACAACCCTTAGAAGTTCTACGCAACTTCTACTAAACACTTCAACCAACTATGAAGGTTTTCCTTAGGGTTTCGTTTTAGTGACTTAAGGAAATATAGTAGTATTTCCGGGCTCTACGTATAGAGGTAACTTTGGAAAGTACTACAAGGTATATGGGCTAAAGTATTTGGGCATTATAACAATACTTGGAGAGTATTTCTATACCACAAAAGGGGGTATTTATACGAGACAACTAGGCAAGGGGAGGGGTACCTCGCTAAACACTACAAAGGGGAGGGAAGGCTCTCGGCCAAGGGCCTTTCAAAGGGGAGGGCTTTGGACGAAAGCAAACAAGAGGGAGGGAGTATTTGAGACTTAGAAAGATTGCTCAAGTTTGGATGAAACAACTCTTCAACAAGGGGGGTATTTATAGGTCAAGGAATGGCCAACCAATGGCCAAGATCCATCCAAGTGTAGTGCTAGATTTTAACCATGTGGACCTTATCCATCTACCACAACAACTTGCACAAAATATCCTACCAACTCCCTTGACCCCTTCTCGTCCAAACCGCCCACAACGTGCTCCAATTAGAGGGTGACAAGTGTCGCCCTCTGTTTGGTCCAAAATGTTTCGTCTCTCGGAAAAATCCGCAAAAATTAAAAATGACATAGCCGTATTTTTCCTTTCGCAAGTTTAGTAAAACGTTTCGTCGAAAAACGACTCTTTTCGGCACTTGTGCCCAAATTTTCGAACCTTGCCAACTTTAAGGCTTCAATTTTTTATACGTACGCCCTCACGTACATACTCTGGAAATACGGGGTATAACATTCTCCCCTCCTTAGAAACATTCGTCCCGAATGTTCCTTCTCAAGACGGATAACGATAAAGTTCTTCTTAACAAGTTGCCAATGCCACACCTGGCCACAAAACAACACACGTTCTCTTCCTTCCTTACTCGTCGTACCCTTCTCGAACACTTGAACTCTTTTAGCATACGTACCACACTTTAGTCATCGCTTTAGTTTCCAAAACTTTGGAGTCACCACCTCCAAACTTGGTCCTCTTACTAGCCTCAATCTCCCTTAAGGCTATTCCCGGCCTTCACGATCCGCTTCTGGTCGAACATATCCACGAACTCATACGATGGTCATCTAAACTTGGGCCTAGCACCTCGTGACCACTGGCGGGACCACTGAGTGACCCCGCCGAAGCAGCCGCGGGTTGGCCCGCAACAGCTGACACCCGACCCACTTAACGCCTCAAGCTCTTGTTCCCCCGATCCGGAACAATCTTACCTATACAGGTCATGAAAGCTACCACTTCCATTTCACACTACCCAGGGACTTATCACACAATACATTCTAGGCATAAAATGCACTCTGACAAGGATCACTTGCAAAATCTTGTACTCAAGACGGCCTTACATCTAAGGTCTCAACTGTAATATTCTAAGGTTCATCATTTTCTCACCCCCCAGGCTTACCCTTTCTCACTAACCAGGTTTCTAAATCACATTTTAGCACAAAGCTATCCGAACATAACACTAAACACATCATCATCACAACAATACATACAAGTCTCTAGAGGGTTAAGGATATACCTGAAAATAGGCGGTTCAAAGGACCGCTAAAACTGGGAAATCCCACCGCGACCTCTGTCGTGGCCCGCCGGTGTGTGTACATCCTGCCTAGCTATGGAAGGTGAAGAACCCGCAACTGATCTAGTAGTCTGTGCTATCCCACCAGTACTACCCCTGGTCGGACAGTCTCCGTCGAGATGGCCTGCCGCGCAAGTATAGCAATCTCCCAAACGATCTGACATTCCCTACATGGGCTTTACCACAACGGCCACACCGAGATACGGTGGCCTCGTCCGCGAACACTTCTACTCACGAAGATCTGAAACACAGGAGCCACGACCGCTCCCGAATATCCGAAGGTCGAAGGCTGTGGAGGACCACTCAGTCTTGGCGGAGGTACATAACTAGTCTTCTTTGAGGCGGTCCGCCTCGAAAGTCACCAAGGACCTCTGTTGCAGCCTCTTGGCGATCTTGGTCATTCCGTCGATTTCTCCGCTCCTCACTTCCGGTCATAAGCTTGCGTGCGGGCAATGTTCATGCGGTGAAGAGCTACACTGAACAACTCTGCTAGGTAATCATCGAGCCTGTAACATATCGGTGCACTCGATCCTCCATACTAGCTACTAACGCGAGGACGTCTGGGCCAATGAGTCGAACTCACATTGTACTCCGAACCGTGCGCGGATTCGCATGACACCAAAAATTTGTCGGCGAGCCCTCCTCATGCGTGGAGGCAAGAAGTGCAAGAAATGCCTCGAGAACTCGCTCCATACGGTGGAAGTGCATTCTCTCCGGGGCGGCTCCCACGAATCAAACCGATCGCGGTATCACGCGGCCGATGCGAACCTAGGACCACCGACTCGGTCTCGATGCCTTGATCACTCTCATGATCGGCTAGCGCCGGATGAACTCCTGCGGATCATCCTCGAGCCTCGACCCATAAAACTCGGCGGGTTACATCTCGGAAAATCCGTAGCCTCAAACTATCGATGCGGGGTGAACGGCTGGTGCTGCTTTGGGCTGCTGCGTCCGGCTATCCTCAAGTCAGCCCTGACCACGGCCATTAATCGGGCCACTCGCTGTAACTCATCTCTTACGCTCCGGTGTGGGGTGGAGGCTCAGTCTTGTGGTCTCTGTAGAAGCGCTGCATTTGCTCTACTCGCGGCTCCTCTGTGCCTTGCCGCACGGGCGGGTTGCCTTGGCGGAGGCATAGCGGTGAAAATGAAATGCGTCGGAGGGTCGACTTATCACACGGCTCTAAGGCACGATCTCGGAATGAGAAGAATAGAAACCAATCCTAAGCGTCCTGCGACCTCACGATTATAGATGTGGTGCGACACATCGATAATCAAGACTCTAGTAGACGCGGTGCGTAGACACTTTCAGAGGACTAAGCGCTCGATACCACTTTTGTCACGACCGTTCGGGCGTGGTCGTGCCTTACCCCGGGCACCCTAGTGATACTACATCAGAGAAAAACCAGCGGAAATAAAAAACTTAAGCATTTAAATAGACATGGATCAAGATAAAGAAAAATAGGCCAACCAAAACGGTTGCCTTTCAACATATATATATATATAGACATTTGAACAGTTACAATCCTTACAACCCTGCCCACAACAGTGCTACAAACCTCTAAGATTTATACAACAACTATGACGGACGGGCCGCCATACCACGAATGTACAAGAACCTACAGACATCGGGTAACATACCAAAGATAAGCCTCAGAAGGAACGGAGCTTCAAGGCGAAAGGTGATCCTAAGCGGGGATCGGCGGCCGATGTACCTCTACTGCGGCATGACGCGGCCCGAAGGAGGTCGATCTAACAGTACCAAGTATGTGGCGTAAAATCACGTAAATGAAATCATAGCAGTCTATATAAAGCAGGAGACATGTATGATAACCAAACTCAGTACACCACATATAAACAGTCATATCAAGTCAGGGACTCACGCCCTCCAAATCATCACTCGTGCCCGTGGAATTCCTTCCTCACTGGCGATCTATGATATAACAACACGAGGTATATGTGAACACGGTCCTACGTGTCAATAAAACCGTCTGGGGCAAGTATAACTACGGTCCGACCGTACCAATAATCTTGTACAACCATATCATGAAGGCGACACGTGGCAAGTGCGATAGCCTCTACCGGCTCCACTGCGCCACGTAGGCGGCGGGGCAAGTGAATCGGCTACGCGCGGATCACAACCGTAAGTCACGGCTCCATCCAAATCTTGACTCGCGAAGGCGACACGTGGCGGTGCAATAACCTATACGGATCCACTGCGTCCACGTGGCGGCGGGGCAAGTAAATAGGCTACGCACGATCACAACCGTAAGTCACGATGCCGCGCGAAGGCGACACGTGGCGGTCTGATAACCTATACCAGATCCTGCGTCCACGTGGCGGCGGGGGCAAATGCAGGCTACGCGCGATCACAACCGTAAGTCACGATACTTCGCCATAAATAACCATAATGGTCACATGTCCACATCATCGGTGTAGACATGCCCATGTAATAATAATAATGGAAGCGTACCCGTGGAATCTTCCGTCACTGCCGGTACGTCCAAGTAAGTTCTCAACAAGTCAACCGGCCCTCCATCGAGAGACGCGGTAGAATAGAAACACAATTCTTGCACAACAAAGACTATCTCAATAAGCATAGGCAAGTTACCCAACAACGAGCATAGGCAAGTTACACAACAACAAGCATAGGCAAGTTACACAACAACAAGCATAGGCAAGTTATACACAACTCAAAGTACTTTCATTTTTATGTCAAAGTCCGGGTGTTAACCCTAAAGTACTACGTACGTTAAATTCCTTTTTAAAGAGATCCATTCCTTTTATAAAAGTCACCCGATACCCGTAGTATAAAATAGAGTGACTCATATTTTTAGGAATTTATTGGCTATTGTTTTTACATTTTGTTCTGTTGTGATGTGTGCATTTGACATTTGTTGGCCAGGTTTCTATTTTAGCTTGTTGCATGCAAATACAACCAGTCGGGAATAGAAAGAGTGCGACCATTTGGGTTTGTGCTGCCTGGTTTGGTGTGTTCAAATATAAATCCAAAAGGTAAACCAAACAGTCTTCCTGAAAAAAGGGCAGCAAGTCTATGTGATCGTTTGTTGAAAGGGAAAGACGGACAATATAGCTCCATGTCATATAATCCTCAGTATGTCAATTATGTTTTCTTTATATGTTGTATTTAAAGTCTCTTTTTCCCTTAATTAGATTGACAAATACTGAATATACATGATTTGTAGGAATCATTGGGTATTGGCTATTTTTGATATATCTAAATTTGAGGTATACTATCTGGATTTTCTTAATAATGCTCATCCTCAAGAATTGGTAAAACTTATCATACAGTACGTATCGTTTACTTGTTATTATTTACTAACTTGTTTTAATTATTAGTCAATTATATTTCAAGAATGTTGACAAGCATGTTCTAATATTTTGTCATTTTTTATAGCGCCATGCGCATGTACACAGCTCAAAAAGGTTATAATCATATATGAGTTTTTTCTAGAGTGCTGAAAATTGTTAAGGTACTTCATTTTATTCAAGTCTTTAATTGCATGTAATGTAAGTTTAAATTTGTTCAGTTAAGAGACTGTTTGCATCTATTTATATGTTCATGCTACCGATGTATGTTTAAAATACATCCAATTTGTTTCAAATGCATATCTAATGCATATCTAGGTAAAAGATGAGAAATTCAGAATATTTGTGCTAATTGTTGTGTGCTAATAGCATAATCTAAATTGAAAAACTAAGCTAAACTTTCTCTGTTAACTTGGAAGTTGTTCACAGAGGTCCATTTGACCTTTGTATGTCAACTGAGTCTTAATCACCTTGAAGATTTGATACTTTGCTTGATAGTTGTTTAAGTTAGGCTGAAATCTATCTGTAAATTTGGCTGAAACCTGCAGTTTATGTGAAAAAATCAGAATGTGTTTTGCTTTTTAAAGTGCTTTATGTTTAAACCATGAAGTGTAGTTAAATACCTCATCACATATAACTTGCTCAAGGGATTAGATGCATGTTCTTAAGTTTGACCATAGGAATATTGTGTGTTGTCTATCATGTAATATACTAGCTACTGTGTTTGTAGTGTGCACTAAGCTGACTAGTTGAGGAGAAATTCCTCACGGTGAGATTTCTTAGATTTACTAATGAAGATTTTCAAGTTTAGATTTACTTTCTTTTCATGACACATAGGACTAATGAAGTTCACTCTATCCTAGTAACTAGTAATATACATATCTCCTGAAATTGTAAGTTGCATCAAAATAACATACCCGTATCTATATGGTTCAAGCTATAGATTTATAAAAATGGAAAAGAGAGAGACTTTAAATACCAAAGCATGATGACTGATATGATGCATATGAAAATTTCTTTCATAGTACTTGAAACTGAGTATTTGATTCCTTGTTAACATGTTTTTCACACACATAGAATCAAACTTCAAAGAGTTACAATGTAAATGCATGATACCTTTTTTCCTTTTCTCCTCTTTGCAGCGTGTCGATGGTGTATTTGTTCTCATCTTGTTTACCTTATTGTTATTTACTCCATGATACATCTGAAAAACTCTTGATTGATTCACTTGCATGTAATGTAAATTCAAATTTGTTCAGTTAAGTAAATGTTTGAGTTAAATTTCCTTTCAGGTACCACAACAGCCTAATGGATATGAGTGCGGCTACTATATGTTGCATTTTATTAAAGACCTCATGAATGATTATCTCTGCTGCCAAAAAATGTTAGTATCTAACATTATTTCTTGTTTATGTACTTGTCTATATATACTTTAATTGATCTCTATTGTGTATTATAATTGATCTAACATGTTGAATTATATTTGGATGTGATTAGAAATTTTAATTGATCTCTATTGTGTTTAACAGTACTGTTACACCCCGTAATTCCAGGACATGTATATAAGAACGTACGTATGAAATTAGGACATTAAGATTTGAGACTTGTAGAATTTATCGGAATTATGGAAATATCGGGAAACGAAATTTTACGATGAATGGGAGGGTGACACATGTCACCCCCTTGGATGGTCTTGGTCGAATAGACCAAGGGCAAAAAGGTCAATTGACCAAAGCTTGGATGATCAAGTCTTGCAAGCCCAAAACTTGATATTATTGATTAAGTCAAAGAGCCCACTTGGCTTGATATTTAAATTCTTTCACCTAAGACCACACAAGTGTTCTAATCTAGACCCTCCATTGCATTATATAATCATCCTAAGTAGCAAGACTAGCTCAACACTTAGAAAAAAATTCAAGAAAATCTTGTTCTTGTTCTTGAAGCTCTCGGGTTAGGCACCATTTGAAAGACAAAAAATTTCATTTGTGGTTCAATAATCCCAATACTTTTAACTAAGGTTCCTAAGGGTATTGTAAGGTTATCTCAATAGAAAGATCCCGGAAAAACTACATTTTTACATTAGTCGCAAGGTGAAAACCTAAGTCGCTTTCATAGGTTTTGTTTGGAAATTGAAGGAAAGTTGTTTGTGAACTTCTAAGGGCTTTAAGTGGCAGATTGGAGTGTCAATGAAAGGAGCTAAGTTGCTAAGGAGCGACTTCGGATCTTGAAGTTGGATTACGGCTTGTAAAGGTAACAATCTTGTCCTCTTTGTAATTAAAGACTACATGTTGTAGTAGATTGGTAATTGATCATGTGAATTACATTGTGAAGATTGATAAGTGTTATGGAATATGTGGATGGAATCCGAATGTTGCATTATTTAGCCTTTAAGATTGTAATTCAATTTAGTTATTAGTTTTAGTCGTCACATGTTATATAAAGAAGGGATTGTAGTTGTTATTATCGATTGCGACTATATAACATGTTAGACTTAACAAATTGGATTGAAAAGGAATTGGAAAGGAGTATATGTTATTGCACCTATTAGCTGTGAATGGCATTGTCTTTTGGACTATTTTGATATCAATTGTGGGGCAGAATTTTACACGCCCTGTTAGGCGTGTAATCCCCTTTTGTTAGCTACATTGTTGAGCCTTAAATGTGGCATGTTTGGTTATTGAATTCGGGCCTTGAAAAAGGTGGAAAAGTTCGTAGAAATAAAGGAAGTGTTGTCCGATTTTCCGTAGAATAAGTGACTTTACACTTAGAATATTCTACGTTTGAAACTAGAAGTTGATAGACGTATTATGGTCATTATATGTTGACATACTACGTACGGCATATTGGACTTATCAAGTGGATTGAACCGAAGAGGTATGTGGAACTGTTCTTATCTCTTGAGCATGAATAGTTATCAATGTATAAGTACGGTAGAAGTACGAGATTTAAATGAATTTAGTTTCATTTGATATCCTTGACTTGTTTTGAGAATGTCCAAGTTGGTTGAGTTAGAGAATTAACTCACTTGTTTTAAAGGTTAAAGAGGTCTTAGTTTCTAAAGCATAAAGTTAGTATAATGGCTTTATGGAAAGTTGGTTATAACAACTTTATGGGAAGTTAAAAGAATGGTTTATTCTAGTAATGTAAACAAGGATAAATGACTTGAAATAAAGAATGACAAATATTGATTTAAAGGCATCAATAACTTAAAGTTTTACAGTAAAGGTCACTTGGTTTAGAAACCTATAAGTGTATTTCTAAAAGGTATTGTGACTTGTCTTGAAAAGTAGATATGACTTGATACTACGGTTATTAGTATCTTGGGGTTTTATATGAAAAAGAGTCATTTTAAAAGAATAGAAGTACGTAGTACTTTGGGTTAAATTCCCGGATCTTTCATGATATGATAGTGCCTTAAGTTAAAAGAAATGAGAGTGCATGCTAATTAAATCTTAATGAGAAGTTAAGGGGTTTCTTAACTTGCTTATGTTATTTATAGTAGCCGGTTGTGCTTGTGATATATTGTTCATTACGGGGTCATTCCCCAGGCTTGTGGCATTTGCATATTCCGTGGATTTGCTCCCCACGATGCGAGGAATACCTCATGCGAGTCCGTAGGGCTCATGCGGGTGAAATAGTCCTATGCGGGGCGGACCAGTCCTATGCGAGGAAATTACCTCATGCGGGTCCACACGGCCTATGCGAGTGAAATAGTCCCAGGAGTAGGATTGCGTGATAATACTACGGGCGGATGGTCCTAGGTTAATCACAGGCTTCCTATTTTAAGAACCAGAAGTATATATTGTGTTACTTTCATTGTTAGTAAGGCATAGTATACTGTTAATTTGATTATCATACATGTCTCCAGCTTTATTTTAGACTTCTGATGTAAATTACAGTATTTTCAGTTTTACATACTTGGTACATATTGTGTACTGACCCCCTTTCCTCGGGGGGCTGCATTCATGCCGCAGGTCGTGGATCCTCACTCTTAGGATCACTGATCAGTTGTCAGCAGGCTCCATTTCTCCGGAGGCTTGTCTTTTGGTATGGTTTCCCTGATGCTGTAGATTTATGTACATTCAGGGGTATGGCGGGGCCCTGTCCCGTCACAGTGGTTATGTAAATTCTTAGAGGTCTGTAGTCATATCTTGTGGATTGGGTTGTAAGAACAAAGATGTAACTGTTGTTTTGGGTTATGTATATTTTTTTCAGAAGGTGGCCTTATCGGCTAGCCTGTTGATATTTACTGTCTAGTATTTTATGAGTTTATGTATGTTCCGCTGCTATTCTCTGATATATAGCTGTAAAAGGTGCCCAGGTAGGGCACCAGTCGCGGGCCCGGGGTCGGGTCGTGACAAAAGTGGTATCAGAGCAGTTAGTCCTCCGAAAGTGTCTACAGACCGTGTCTAGTAGAGTATTGATTATCAGTGTGTTGTGCACCACATCTATAATCAGGAGGCTGCAGGACATTTAGGATTGGTTTCCATTTTTCTCTTTCTAAGATCGTGCAGTAGAGCTGTCATATTAGGTTGAATCCTCTCTGACCTATTCTTATATATCAGTTATGTCTCCACGGAAGGCGACCAGGGGCCAGAAGGGCAAAGCGGCGGCGAGGCGCTAGTGGTACCTGAAGGTTACGATGACTCGAGCCCAGATTATGCACGAGGTTGTGGCTCGAGCGTGAGTTGATTCTGTGGCGGTATTAGAGGCGAGAACGTGCGGCTCCAGAGGTTTCGATACCCGAGCCTCGATTCGCGGCGGCGAGTTTAGAGATTGTGGAAGCGGTCAGGTTATTGACTAGCATAGTGGTAGAGGCGTGCGATAGGAGCGGTAGCTAACCACAGTGAGCCAGTTTTAGGATTCAGGATTTTCTGGGTTGTAATCCACCCGAGTTCTATGGTTCGAGATCTGAGGAGGATCCTCATGAGTTCATTCCGTAGGTACAATGGACTATGCAGGTGCTTAGGGCCTCGGAGACCGAGTCAGTTGTGCTAGCTTCTTACCGGTTACGCGATATTGCGTTGAACTGGTTTGAGTCATGGGAGTTGTCTAGAGGTGTGGGTGCTCTTCCAGCTGTTTGGGACGAGTTCACAGAGGCCTTTATTGATCACTTTTTGCCTCCTGAGATGAGGAGAGCTCGTGTTGATAGGTTCTTGACATTGAGACAGAATGGGAGGACCATCAGAGAGTACAGCCTGGAATTTGACTCATTGGCCAGGTATGCGCTCACTATTGTGGCTGACATGGCGGACAGAGTTCACCGATATGTGATGGGACTAGACCATTATATGATTACTGCATGCACGGAGTAGCCCTTGGCCCGGTATGGATATAGCCGAGATGCGAGCTTATGCGCGAGGATCGAGGCGAGAGAGAGGACCAACCGGACCAGTCGGCCAAGAGGGCGGGGCTGCGAGGACTCAGAGTAACTTTCGAGGCGGACAACCTCAACAGCAAACTAGGTCTACAGTTCAGTTAACACAGAGTGCTCCTTCCCGATTTTCTGGTAGGAGGTTTGATCAGTCGGGTTATTTAGGAGCAGGTCAGGGCTTCGGGGTTTCAGGGAGGCAGAGATCGTAACCGATCGAGACCGCCCATATCTCGGTGTGTTCGATACAGTAGATCTCACCCTGGCGAGTGTCGTACTGCTTCAGGAGCTTGTTTCTCTTATGGCCAGCAGGGCCCTGTGAAGAGGGATTGTCCGACCAGTGGCGGTGTGGGTGGTATGGTTCACTACGAGTCGATTGATGGGTCTTCTTACGTGGTTTTGCGCCGGAGGCGGTGTTCCGCGGACGGCGGGCGGCGAGAGGTCGTGGTGGAGGTCTAGTTCTAGCGGTCCGAGCGCATATATTCCTTAGCCAGCCGGCATGATCAGGAGGCTTCCCCGGATGTCGTCACATGTACATTATTGATTTCATGTTGTGACGTTTATGCTTTGATAGATCCAGGTTCTACCTTGTCCTATGTGTCCCCTCTTATTGCTGGTAGAATAGGGATAGAACCGGTGTCGATAGAGCCTTTTGAGGTAGCTACGCGATGGGTGATTCGGTGTTAGGCGGCGGGTGTACAAAAATTGACGGTGTTCATATCGATCGTCGGACCACTAGAACTTGATAGAGTTGGAGATGTGATTTTGGCGTCATTATGGGTATGGGTGGTTGGCTTCTTGTTATGCCAACGTTGGTAGAAACGAGTTGGTCGATTCGATTTCGGTGGCCGGTTATCGAGTGGAAGGGCAACCTGGCGTCGTAGGAGTAGGTTTATTTCTTACCTCAAGGCTAGGAAGATGGTGCGAGAAAGTACATTTATCATCCGGTTCGGGTATTCGATCTGAGGTGAGTGCGATTCTTGATCGATTCGGTGGTTAGAGAGTTTTGATTCGGATGATCTCGAGGATCCTCCAGAGAGGGAGATTGAGTTTTGTATTGATATGTTGCCAGATACTCGGCCTATATCTATTCCGCCGTACAGGATGACACCTGCTGAGTTGAGGGAGTTGAAGGACCCGCTGAAAGATTTGCTGGAAAAAAGCTTTATTAGGCCTAGTATTTCTCCCTGGGAGCGCCGGTTTTGTTTGTTAAGAAGAAGGATGGGACGCTGCGTATGTGTGTTGACTACAGACAGCTGAATAAGGTAACCATCAAGAATAGATACCCCCTCCCCAGGAATGATGGCTTGTTTGACCAGTTGCAGGGTGCGAGGTGTTTCTCCAAGATAGACTTGCGGTCCGGTTATCATCAGGTGCGAGTTAGGGAGGCATATATCCCGAAGACTACATTCAGGACCCGGTATGGGCACTATGAGTTCAAGGTGATGTCTTTCGGTTTGACTAACGCTCCAGCGGTCTTTATGGATTTGATGAACCGGGTGTTCAAGCCATTTTTGGATACGTTTGTTATAGTATTCATCGATGACATCCTGGTTTATTCTCGCACAGAGCAGGAGCATGCAGATCACTTGAGGACGGTACTTGGGGTCCTACGGGCTGCGGTTATGCGCCAAGTTCTCAGTGTGAGTTTTGGTTGGCTGTTATACCGTGTTTCGGTATATGCGTAAGGGGCGTGACGTAGAAATTTGAAACTTTTAAAGTGGCTTGGCCGAAATTATTTGTTCCTGACACCCGATTAAGTCGTTTTTGGCGAAAGCGTTTCCACAGCTTTCGTAGGGTAAAATACGGCTGTCATTTCTAATTTTTGCGGATTTTTCCGAGAGACGGAATATTTTGGACCAACGAGAGGGCGACACTTGTCACCCTCAAGTTGGCGGTTTGCTTGGCCGAAAGTGGGACGTTTTGGCTAGCTTTCTTGGCCTTGTTTTGTGCCTTGTTTTGTGCCTTGTTTTGTGCCTTGTTTTGTGCCACGTTTTGTGGAGTAGGGATAGGGTGCACTTGGCTTGATCTTGGCCTTACACTTGCCTAACACATGGCTTGATCTTGTCCATTGGTTGGCCCTTGGCTTCCCTATAAATACCTCTCCCTTTGTTGAAGACTTCATCATCCAAATGTGTTCTAAGTCTTGAAATCCTTCCCCTCTCCTCTTGTTTGACTCTCGTCCAAGAGCCCCCCCCCCCCTAGTAAAGGCCCTTGGCCGAGAAACCCCTCCCCCTTTGAGTGGCCTTTGTGGCCGAGAGCCTCCCCCTCCCCCCTTTGGGGTGCTAGCCGTGGGGTACCCCCCCTAGCCTAGTTGCTTTCGTATAATACCCCCCCTCTTGGTAGAAATACTTCTCCAAGTATTGTTATAATGCCCAAAATACCTTAGCCTTTACCTTGTTGTATTCCAAAAGTTACCCCTATACGAAAAGCCGAAATACTATTATACTTCCGTCGATCCACAAAACCGAAACCCTAGGAAAATCTCCATGGTTAGTTGGAGTAGTAAGTAGAAGTTGGTTAGAACTTCTAAGGGTTGTTTGGAGCGGGTCGGAGCGCACGGAGTAGGAGCTAAACCTTGCTCAGGATCGACATTTAAACTTGGATAATTATGGGCTTATCGAGGTAAATATCTTGTCCCTCTATTGTAATTGGAAATTACATGATTGTTAGACTATATAGTTGAAGTATACTATATATAGAACTGAACGTTGTTATCGGCAATGTCTTTTGACTTAAGCCTGAATAATAAGAAACATTTTCGAAAGAAAATCTTGAATCGTATTTACATAGGGCGGTATTACGAGACTTTGCAGACTTTTACGTGGAGTAGAATTGTACCGTTCGGGTTAGATGTATAACCCCCCCCCCCTGGTTGGCTTTGTAGCCGGCCTCAATAAAGGAGGAGATATCTGGATTGCGGGAGAATCTTGCGAATTTTGGTAGAATGTTCTACGATGAGATCTAAATGTTAATAAGCGCCTTGTGGCCTTATAGGTTGAAGTACTACGTGTGGCGCGATCTACTTGGCTTAGGAGTAGTAGCGGTTGGAAGTACTTGGGCGTTTTGCTATTAGTCGATACTCGTCGCGAGGTATGTGAACCTCTTCCTATCTCTTCTAGCATGATATGTGTGAACTATGTAGTACGGTAGACGTACATATGCTAAATGTATTTGATTGGTTTAAAACATAAAGTGTTATAACGGCTTTATGGAAAGTTGGTTATAATAGCTTTATGTTGGTAAGAAAATACTTGTGGTTTTAAAAGGTAGCGATTTGAACTATGACAGCTTGTTATGTGTTAATAAAGAACTCAAGTATTTCAAAAGATTTTTGAATCATTTCGAAAGAAGAAGTAATACTTGGTTTTGAAAACTTAAGAGTTATACTAGCTTTATGGGAAGTTAGGTATAACGGCTTAAGAATGTTTCTTGATTTCGAATCGAATGTGTATCGACAAACCAACTGCAGCGTTAATAAAAGGAAATGTTTTAACATTAAGTATTATTAAAACCGGTAGAAACTTCCATCTGCATAGAAGCTAAGATGAGACAAAATGATATTTCCTAGATCATGGTTTGTAATAAGATTGTTATAAGCGAGAATATCCTACTCACATATAAGGCTTATGTTCTCGATACTTTAAAAGAGAGAATTATATTCTTAAATGAATAAGACTATGAACTACGAAACCTTTCTAAAATAAGAAACTTGAACATTTGAAATTAGGCAAACTTGGACGTTTGGATAATAATGTTGTTACTTGATTTTACAAAGATAAGTGTTTTGATTCACTTCAAAAGATAATCACTCTATTTTCATATACTACGGGTATTGTGTGACTTTTGTGAAAGTAACGTATCTTTTAAAAAGTTAATGTATGAAGTACTTTGGGGATAGAAACCCGAACATGTTGACACATAGTAGAAAGTACCTTATGTGTGAATAACTTGATTGTATTGGTTTGTGATAGCCTTGTAATACCTTCGTGTTGATTTGATAAGTAATCATATTAGGATGCTACGTGTGTTAGTATTCTGTGATGTTTGTGTAAAGGGTTTTTCCCTTGATTGTGCTTATGTTGTTTAAGCGTTAAAGCGTTATGTTGGTATTATACCACTCACCGTGTTTCCGGGGGTTAAGCTGCCCTCCGATGCGGGGTAGACTCAGGCGGTCTGGGACCATGATTCGAGAATACCTCATGCGGGTCCCGGGGGCCTATGCGGAGCTACGAGAGTTCCAGGTTAGTGTGCGGCCTTTATGGTCATGCGGTCTATGTGGCCATGCGGACTGCGAGTCCAGGACGATGCCGGGGAGTAGCTACCCTCGATGCGGGGTTATACCTCATGCGGGCCTATGAGATTGGCCTATGCGGAGCTGCGGGGAGTTCCAGGGCTAGACGCGCACATTTGATATTGCGGGCGAGCGACCAGCTTTGATCATGTGACGGTCTAGACAGATCTTATGATACAGTTCATGACCTTGTTGGTACTGTGGGTTTTTAGTAGTCGGCTATGCCTTCGTACTTACCCCGTACAGTTTTATTATGACACAGGTGGGACCTGGTGTTCATGTGTGTTCCTTGGTGCTTTTATATCATAGACTGCCGGCAGTGAGGAAGGTATTCCACGGGCATGATTGATGTTGTGGGCCTGAGACCCATTGTTATACTTGAGTGATGACTTGAGGGCGTGAGTCCCTGACTTGACATGACTGCTTTGTTGTAAACTGTAGTTTGGTTATCATACATGTCTCCTGCTTTATATGATCGCTATGATTTCATTTCTGATTTATTTTGATTTCACATACTAAATTTTTGTTATCGACCTCCTTGAAGCTGCGTTCATGCCGCAGTAAAGGTACACGATCGTTGATCCTCGCTCTTATGGTCACAATTAAGCGTTTGGGAAAGCTCGTTCCTCGGAGGCTTATCTTGGTATAGTCCCTGTTGTTGTAGGTGCTTACATTCGGGGTATGGCGACCTGTCCGTCGTTGTGTCGTCGTGTCATTCTTAAGTGCTGTAAATGCTTGTTGTGGGCGGGGTTTGTAAAAGGATTAAAGCATTCATGTTGAAAAAGTTGTTGTTTATATTTATCCGAGAGGCAAGTTTTCTCAGATTATTGTTTCATATTTCATAATATGTCTTGTATCGTTTTATGTTCCGCTGATTACTCTGATGTTGTATCACTAGGGTGCCCGGGGTAAGGCACCAGTCACGGGCCCGGAATCGGGTCGTGACATGGCCTTAGTGGCATTCTTGGGGCACATTATCGGGGTCGACGGTGTCTGCAGTTGTCGGCAAAGGTGAAGCGATCAAGACTTGACCGAGACCTACTACTCAGCGGAGTGCGCGGCTTCTTAGTTTGGCGAGTTATTATCGTAGGTTTGTGGAGCGGTTAAGCCGATATCAGCACCATTGACTAGGCTGACTCAGAAAGCAGCTAAGTTCCAGTGGACAGAAGCTTGTGAGAAGGGCTTCCAGTTACTGAAGGAAAAGTTGACGACGACTTCAGTTCTTACTCTTCCCGAAGGGTTAGAGGGCTATGTGATTTATTGTGATGCCTCGGGTATCGGGCTAGGGTGCGTATTGATGCAGCATGGCAAGGTTATAGCCTATGCTTCCCGGCAGCTACGGAAGCATGAGAGGAATTACCCTACTCACGACTTAGAGTGTTACACCCCGTAATTCCAAGACATGTATATAAGAACATACGCAAGAATCAGGACGTTAAAATTTGAGACTTGTAGAATTTATTAGAATTATGGAAATGTCGGGAAACAAAATATTACGACGAATGGGAGGGTGACACGTGTCACTGTCACGACCCGAACCCGGGCCCGTGACTGGTGCCTTACCGGGGCACCCAAGTAGACATACATCAGAGTAACCAGCGGAATATAAAACAAATCATGAAACAATATGAAGTGAGAAACATTTTATCTGAGAAAAGTTGCCTTTCGGCATATATATATAAAAACTTGAACACGAACAGTTACAACCCTTTTACAAACTCTACCCACAAGATTCATGACTCTAAGAATGTTATAACAACAACGACGGGACGGGGCCGTCATACCCACGAATGTAAGTACTACAACAACGGGGCTATACGAAGATAAGCCTGCGGAGAAACGGAGCTTCCCAAAACGCTGACGTGATCTAAGAGCGAGGATCGACGATGGTGTACCTCTTGCTGCGGCATGAACGCAGCCCGGCGAAGGAGGTCGATAACAGGTACCAAGTATGTGAAACTGAAAATACTGTAAATGAAATCATAATAGTCTATATAAAACAGAAGACATATATGATAACCAATTTATGATACACCATATGTAAGCAGTCATGTCAAGTCAGGGACTCACGCCCTTAAAGTCATCACTCAAATATAACTATGGGTCTCATGCCCACAATATCAATCATGCCCGTGGAATTCCTTCCTCACTGCCGGCAGTCCATGATATAAAAACACCCAAGGAATACACATGAACACCAGGTCCCACCTGTGTCATAATAAAACCGTACGGGGTAAGTATGAAGGCATAGCCGACTACTAGAACCCACCGTACCAACAATGCTATCAAACTGCATCACGAGGTCTTTCTAGACCGCCACATGATCGAAGCTGGCCACTCGCCTCGATATCGATGTGCGCGTCTAATCCTCGAACTTCGCGACTCGCATAGGCCTACGTAGGCCGCATGAGGTACTCGCCGCATCGGGGCAGCTAACCCGCGGCATCCTCACGGACTCGTAGTCGCGTGGCCACATAGACCGCGTGAGGTAATTACCCGCGCACACACGGAACTCCGTAGCTCCGCATAGGTCCCTGGACCGCGTGAGGCATCCTCGCGTCGGGGCAGCTTAACCCCCGGTATATCATGTCAAGAGGTGAGTGGTACAATACTAACATAACGACTTATCGTTAAACAACATAAGCACAATCAAGGGAAACCCCTTTACACAAACATCGCAAGACACTAACACACGTAGCATCCTAACATGTTTACTTATCAAACCAACAAGAAGTATTACAAGGCTATCACAAACCAACATAGTCAAATTATTTACACAAGGTACTTTTTATGTCAACAAGTTCGGGTTTTTATCCCCAAAGTACTTCATACATTAACTCTTTAAAAACCAAGTACTCATTGCTCACGAATGAGGTTTCACACTTTTTAACAAAATTCATATCAAGTCAATTAAGTCAAGTCTCTTATCTTTTAAGATCAAGTCTCTTAACTTCTAAAATCAATAACTCATTCTTTTCCAAAAGTTCAAGTTGCATAAATTCAAATACTCAAGTCTCTTATTTTCAAAAGATTCATAGATCATAGTTTTAAACAATTAACAACGTAATCTCCTTTTTAAAACAATTTGAGTAACACATGCCTTATGTGTGAGTAGGTTATTCTTGTTTATAACAATCTTATTAAAGCAGTCATGATCTAGGAAATGTAATACAATTTTGTCTTATCTTAGCTTCTATGCAGATGGAGGTTTCTCTCGGTTTTAATAATGCTTAATTAGTCAATACATTTTCCTTTATTAGCTACTGCGATGGTTTTTTCGATACTTATTCTCATTTAGAAATCAATATAAGGCTTTCATAATCAATTAAGTAAATCGTTCCTTTTATCTCTCTTAAGTCGTTATACCTAACTTCCCATAAAGCTAGTATAACACTTAAGCTTTTTAAAACCAAGTATTACTCTTCTTTCAAAAACGATTCTTAATTCTTTTGAAATACTTCAAGATTCTTATTATTTAAAACTCAAGTCAAAAGACATTGAAGTAAAACCACGTTCAGTTAACACACGTCGTCTGGTACTATATATATTCTTTTAAAATATCATGCTCAAGAGGATAGGAAGAATCACATACCTCCTCGGCGAAATCCACCTGCCAAGTCGAGTATGTCGCGCGCAGAGTATCAACCTATAATAGTCAAATACGTCTATCAACGTCTAGACTACTCTGTAGTATATTCTAAGCAGAAGGTGCTTATTGCTACGGAAAATCGGGCAGCACTTCCCTACCCGTCAAACTACACAAGTCTACTGTAATACAGTCCTATGTAATTACAGTTCAATTCTCTTCTTTAATATCCTTCTATATATCTTATACTCAATTCTAAACTTCTACAATATGTAATCTCCAATTACAATAGAAGGATAAGATATTTACCTCGATAAGCCCAAAATTATCCAAGTTTAAATGTCGATCCTGAGCAAGGTTTAGCTCCTAATTTGCACGCTCCGATAGCTCGAGAAACCCTTAGAAGTTTCCACAACTTCTACTTACTACTTCAACCAACTATGAAGTTTCTCCTAGGGTTTCGTTTTGTGACTAAAGAAAGTATAGTAGTATTTCCGGGCTCTTAGTATTGAAATATCTTTGGAATACTACAAGGTATTTGGGCTAAGGTATTTTGTAATTGTAACAATACTTGGAGAATACTTTTCTACCAAGGGGGGGGGTATTTCACGAGAACTATCAAGAGGGGGTATTTCGGTGAGGACATACCGAGGGGAGGGTGGTTTGGACGAGAGCTTCAAGAGGGAGGGGGAGGATTTCAAGACTTGGAAAGTGTTTAAGGGATGAATAATAAGTCTTGCACTTGAGGGGTATTTATAGGCCAATCAATGGCCAAGATTAAGGCAAGTGGAGGGTAAAGATTTGGACAAGTGTGTGTGGGTCCCACCTTATCCATCTACCACACAAATATCTAACCAAACATTGACCAAATGTTTTAGGCATTTTACATGAAAAAAACGTGCCAACTTGCCCACAAAAATCGTCCACCAACCGTCCACTTGAGGGTGACACATGTCGCCCTCTCTTTGGTCCAAAATATTTCATCTCTCGGAAAAATTCAAAATAAATAATTTCTTGAAAACGTAAAATTCCCTTACAAGGTTCGGAAAATTTTCCGTCGGAAAAACAAATCTTTCTCGTGGAAGTGCACAATTTCGTCCTTAACATAATTCGGGCTTACACAATGGTACGTACGTCCTCACATACATACTCTGGAAATACGGGGTATAACAGTCACCCCCCCCCCCCCCCTTTAGATGGTCTTGGACGTTTAGATCAAGGATAGAATGGTCAAATGACCAAGACAAAGATGATCAAGTCTTGCAAAGCCCAAGCTTGACATTATTGACTAAGTCAATGAGCCACTTGTCTAGATTTTTTTAAATGAAACTCATCCAAGCCACCCAAATTTTTTAATCTAGACCCTCCAATGTTTTATATAATCATCCTTGTAGCAAGACTTGTCTAAACACTTAGAAATTTTTTAGAGAAACTTGAGCTAGGCATAAGAATGCTCTCGGCTTTGCTCTTAAAGAAGAAGAAGAAAATTTCGTTTGTGGTTCAATAATCCCAATACTTTAAATCAAGGTTCCTAGAGGTATTGTAAGGTTATCTCAATAGAAAGATCCCGAAAAAACCACGTTTTTACGTTAGTCGCAAGGTGAAAACCTAAGGTGTCCTTCAACTTTGAAGTTGGATATTGAAGAGAAGTTAATTGTGAACTTATAAGGGTTGCTTGGAGTGGATTGGAACGTCAAGAAGAGGATATAGAGTTGCTAAGGATCGACTTTAGGTTTTGGATAAGATTTGGGCTTAAAGAGGTAATAATCTTCATTTTACTATTGTAATTGAAGATTCCGTGTTATGATAAGTTAGAAATGATCATGTGATATATATTGCGAAGATTTATAAGTGTTATGGATATTGGAACCACTAATCCGAAACTAGAAAGTTTAGTCTTTGAGATTGTAATTCAATTTGGTTATTAGTTTTAGTCGTCGCATGTTGTATAAGAAGGTATTATAATTGTTATAATTGATTGCGACTATATAACATTTTAGAATAACAACTTGGATTGAAAAGGAATTGAAAGAGAATTAATGTTGTTGTAGCCGAGAATGGTAATTGAATTATTGGACTGTTTTATACAATTATGGGGCAGAATTTTACACGTCCTGTAAGGCGTGTAATCCCCTTTGATTAGTTGATTGGTTGAGCCTTAAATGTGGCATGTTGGTTATTGATTTACGGGCCTTGAAAAAGGTGGAAAAGTACGTAGAAACAAAGGAAGTGCTGCCCAAATTTCTGTAGAATAAGAGACTTAGCACTTAGTATTATTCCACGTTAATAAGCTAGGAGTTGATAGACATGTTATGGCTATTATAGGTTGAAGTACTACGTGTAGCGTATTCTACTTGGAGGGTGGGATAGCTAACAAGGTTGAAGTACTTTGGAGCATTTTGCTACTTATCGATAGTCGTCGCGAGGTATGTGAACCTCTTCCTTCTTTTGGCATGATTCTATGTATGAAATATACATGTGGTGTTATTTCATGATTCCTTCTACTCTTAGAAGTTAAGAGGTATGTATGTTGATTTACTCTATGTAAAAGTTATGTCTAAGTTATCCTAAGTTCTTATCAAGTCTTATGGGGAATATTGGTAAGAGTCGTTAGGAAGTATTTGGAGTCGAGTTGACTTTGCTAATTTACAGCACGAATGAGAATAAGTATCGAACAAGCCATTGCAGCGTTAATAAAAGAAAATGTATCGACAATCAATTATATTAAAATGAGTAGAATTCTCCATCTGCATAAAAACTAAGATAAGACAAATTGTATTACATTTTCTAGATCATGGCTGCTTTAATAAGATTTTTATAAACGAGTATAACCTATTCACAACACATAAAAGTATATGTTACTTAATTTAAAGAGTTTACGTTATGAAGTTTTAAAGACTATGAACCTTGAATTCTTAAAAGGTTAAGAGACTTTATTTTTCAAGTTATGGGACTTGATTCTTAAAGGAAGAAATGACTTGATTTAAAAGTATAGAATACTTGATTTGGAAAGTATTGATTTCTTGATATTCTAAAGATAAGAGACTTGATTTCTAAAGTTAAGAAACTTGATTTCTAAAGATAAGAGACTTGAAGTATTTTGAAAGTTATGCAACTTGATTTGAAAGTATAAGTTTCTTGGTTATAAAAAGAATGAATTTGTCTAAACCATAAAGAGTTATAACGGCTTTATGGGAAGTTAGTTATAACGGCTTTATGGAAGGTTAAGAGAGTTGTCTATTTTGATTGATAGGCATGAGTTTCCTAGGTTGTGAAATTGGAAGTTACTTGGTTTCAAGTCTTGAAATGAATTTCTAAAGGTTTAGTAACTTAATTTGAAAAATAGACATGCCTTGATACTATGGGTGTTAGTATCTTGGGGTTTTATGTAAAAAGGAGTCTTTTGAAAAGAATGGAAGTACGTAGTACTTTGGGGTTAAATTCCCGGATTTTTATGTGATACGAAAGTGCCTTGAGTTTATAAAATGAAATAATGTTTATGATAATGGAAGTCTAAAGATTTTATGAACTTGCCTATGCTTGCTTGTGATAGCCTTTGAGTGCAATTATTATATTTTTACGCTGCCGTGACTCTCAGTTGGAGGGCCGGCTGTCTGTCATGACTTTACTTGGACGTACCGGCAGTGATGGAGGATTCCACGGGTATGCTTCCATTGTTATTGATCCTTGGACATGATTATACGATGAGGGATTCCGGGGCATGCGACCAGGATGCGGGTTAAATTCCCGGATGCTATTATTACCCCATGGCCATGCTTATACGATGAGGGATTCCGGGGCATGTGACCATGTTATATACTATTACTCCATGGACTAGCTCCCCATGAAGACATGTACCTGAGATGAGGGATTCCACGGGCATGTGATATACGATTATTACCCCATGGACTAGCTCCCCATGAAGACATGTACCCGAGATGAGGGATTCCACGGGCATGTGATATACGATTATTACCCATGGATTAGCTCTCCATGAAGTCATGTACCCGAGATGAGTGATTCCACGGGCATGAGATATATATATATATTGCATATGTGTACGCTGACGGTGAGGTAGGATGCCATGGGCGCGTCACATGGTTATATTTTACACTTACGGCTGTCGGCAGTGATGGGGTATTCCACGGGCATGAGATATATATATATATATATATATATATTGAATATGTGTACGCCGACAGTGGGGTAGGATGCCACGGGCGCGTCACATGGTTATATTTTACACTTACGGTTGTCGGCATTGATGGGGGATTCCACGGGCACACTTTTGATATTTGTGGGCTTGAGACCCATAGCCCTGGTGTGACTATTGTTCATGTGTTGAAATAGTCTTTAAAAGGGTAAAATTGACTTTCATTACCTTTATTTCGGCAAGGCACGGTTGTATTGTTAATTTGATTATCATACTTGTCTCCAGCTTTTGATATCTAGACTTTATGATTTAAATTACAGTACTTTCAGTTTTACATACTTGGTACATATGTCGTACTAACCTCCTTCGGGGGGCTGCGTTCATGTCGCAGGTTGAGGTACATAGCTTGTTGATCCGCACTCTTAGGATCACTGTTCAGTTCTTGGAAAGCTTCATTTCTCCGGAGGCTTTGTCTTTTGGTACGGTTCACTGAGGTTGTAGATTTATATACATTCAGGGGTATGGCGGGGTCCTGTCCCGTCACAGTTGTTATGTCAAAACTCTTAGAAGTCTGTAGTCATATCTTGTGGGTCGTTTTGTAAAAAAAAAGAGGTAACTGCTTTTGGATGTATATATATATCCCGGGAGGTAGCCTTATCGGCTAACCAGTTATTTAGTCCTTGTTAAGTTCATGTATGTTCCGCTGATTATCTCTGATGTATACCTGTAAGGGTGCCCAGGTAGGGCACCAGTCGCGGGCCCGGGGTCGTGTTATACCCCGTATTTCCAGAGTATGTACGTAAGGGAATACGTACAAAAAGTTTAGCCTTAAAGTTTAGGCTTGGACGATTTTTTGGGCACAACTCACAAAACGAATAGTTTTCCGACGAAACGTTTCCACAGCTTTCGTAGGGTAAATTCCGGCTATGCCATTTCTAATTTTTGCGGATTTTTCAGAGGCGAAACATTTTGGACCAGCGGGAGGCGACACTTGGCACCCTCGATTGGTGGACTTCAAATCGTCCATTTGGACGAAATGGACTAGCAATGGCACGTTTTTGTGCCTTGTGCACAAGTCGAGAGTTGGTAGGATATTTGTGTATAGTTAATCCTCACTTTACACTTGCCTTGCACTTGTCTTAATCTTGGCCATTGGTTGGCCACTTCTTGACCTATAAATACCCTTAAGATGAAGAGTTCTTCATCCACAAAGCTTTCAAGTCTTGAAAATCCTCTCCTCTCCTGTAGCCTTTTAGTCCAACACCTCCTCCCTGTGAAGGCCCTGGCGAATACCACCCCTCTAGCCTAGAAGTTTGGCCGAGGCCCCTAGCCTAGCCAAAACCTACCCCCTCCCTTGGTAGAAAAGTTGCCTTCTTGTATTGTTATAATGCCCAAAATACCTAGCCCAAATACCTTAGTACTTAGTAGAAGTTGTGAAGAACTTCTAAGGTTTCATGGAGCATACAACTTAGGAGCAAAACCTTGCTCAAAGCGACTTTTCTAGGATATTATTGGGCTTCAGGGTAACTAATCCTAACCCTCTTTTGAATTAGAGAATACTTCTGTAGTAGTATTAGAATAAGTATTAAATACTTAGAAGAATATCACGAATAGAATTGAACTGTTACCACAGTAGAAGGGTTTAAAGAAGAATAATCAAACCAGTACTTACATAGGATTGTTTTCATGATGAACTTATATAGCTCACGGGTAGGAAGTCTTTGTGACTTCCCATAGAATTGTGAACCCTCTGTTTAGAATGACCTTGAGTAGTCTTTGATAGATATGTGACTATTATGGTGACTCTGCTGCGACATATTGACTTGGCGGTGGTTTTATTTGAGAAGGTATGTGATTCTTCCTAAAGCATGATATTTTACAATATATATAGTCGGTGAGCGTACATGTGTTAACTAAAATATAACTACGGCAATGTCTTTGACTTAAGCTTTGAATAATACTTACGGAAATGCCTCGCGGCTTAAGCCCGGATAACACTTACTGATGCCTCACGGCTTAAGCCCGAATAATAAAGATCGAAAGCATTTCAAAAGAATACTGAATCATTTTTACAGAAGAGAACTAATTGGTTTTTAAACAGAAGCTTAAGAGTTATACTAGCCTTATGGGAGGTTAAGTATAACCACTTAAGATTGATAAAAGAAACAGTTTGCCTATGTGTTTATAACAGACTTATATTGAATTGTGAAAAGAATAATAAGATGGTTTGATAAGTAGACATGATATGATGCTATGTGTGTTAGTGTCTGTAACGTTTGTGAAAAGAGTATTCTTGTTGTGCTTATGTTGTTTAACGATAAGTTGTTAGGTTAGTGTAACATCACTCACCTCTTGACATATTACAGGGGTTAAGCGCCTCCGTCTGGGGTAGACTCGGTGATGCAGGACCATGATTCGAGAATACCTCATGCGGGTCCAGGGACCTATGCGGAGCTACGGAGTTCCGTGTTAGTGTGCGGGGTTATACCTCATGCGGTCTATGTGGCCATGCGGACGACGAGTCGGGGCGATGCCGAGGAGTAGCTACCTCGATGCGGGGTTATATACCTATGCGGGCCTATGTGATTGGCCTATGCGGACTACGAGTCGAGATTAGGCTTGCATGGTGATACTACGGGCAATGGCCTGCCCGATCATTCGCGACCTAGAAAAGACACATTACAGTTTACCTATTGTTGCTCTTGTTTGTGATGTGGCACTATGTGCGGTTTCCTTGGTTGTTTCATACATACTTGCAAAACCGGTTTTTTTTTGAAATGATATGTTTCATTTAAGTATTTTACAGTTTCATATACTTAGTACCTGTTGTACTGACCTCCTTCGGGGGGCTGCGTTCATGCCGCAGGTAAGGGCAAGCAGGTGCTAGATCCACATTCTTAGGATCTCTACGTTGGTGTCGGAGCTCCATCTTTTAGGAGGCTCTACTTATGGGTATGATCTCCTGTTGTAGATAGTTTTGTCTGATCGAGGTATGGCGGGGCCTGTCCGCCATAGTTGTATATTTCCTTAAGTGCATGTAGTCATGTATGCGATTGTCGGATGTAGCGCTAAACCATGTTTTTATATATATCCGAAAGCGATGTTTTCTCGCATAAAGCGTGTCTTATTTTATAAAGCTGTTTCATGTCTTGCTTTATATTTCCGATTACTACGATGTATGACTACTTGGGTGCCGGTAGGCACGATCACGAATACAGAACGGTCGTGACAAAAGTGGTATCGAGCGATTAATCATTGGAAAGTGTCTGACCGTATCTAGTAGAGTCTTGATTATCGGTGTGTTGTGCACCAATAATCGTGAGGCTATAGGATATTTAGGATTGGTTTCCATTCTTCTCATTACGAGATCGTGCTTTAGAGTGTGTTATAGGTTGGACCCTCTAACGTATTCCTTTCTGTATGATTATGCCTCGCGTAAGGCAACCGGGCCCGAAGGGCAAGGCGGAGGCGCTAGCGAGACACCCAGTCACGAGGGCTTAGGCCCGATCTATACGAGACGGCGAGTTCTATGACGCCGCTGCCCAGCCTGAACCACAGTACTACACCTCGCATCCCACGGCTGGGGCGGAGGAGTTAGGGTACTGAGATATGCCCGACTATTGGCTAAAGTTGTGGCCCGACACGAGAGAAGGCTGGATCTGGCGATTCAGTTCGGCTCAGCGCGGTCGCACCGTGGTACACCCGAGGCGAATAGTTTGAGGCTACGAGATTTCTTGAGTTGTAGCCCGCGAGTTTTTGGTCGAGGCGGGAGGATGATCTGGAGTTCATCCGTCGCCTTGAGGATCGTGAGGGTGATCAAGGCCTCGAGGCAGTCCGTGACGCCGTTTCGCATCGGTGCGTGATACCGCGATCGATTGGTTTGATTCATGGGAGTTATCGGGAGAGCTGCGTCCCGCCTACTGGGATGAGTTCTCGAGGCTTTCCTCACTCACTTCTTGCCTCGCGGATGAGGAGCGCGGTGATAGATTTTTACTCGAGGCGCAGGGCCTTTGTCAGGGAGTACAATGTCGAGTTTGATTCATTGGCCCGATATGTCCCAGCATTGGTAGCAGATATGGAGGATAGGGTGCACCGCTATGTCACCGGGCTAGACGACTATATGGCCGAGTCATGTGCGGGTGTTTCTCTCTAGCCGGGTATTTAGAGCTTGTCCTGTGACCATTTACAGTCGTCGGACCCTAGCCGACTTGATAGAGTTAGAGATGATTGACTTCGACGTGATCATGGGGATGGATTGGCTAGCTTCTTGCTACGCCAATGTAGACTGCAGAGAGAGAGTAGTACGGTTCGATTTCTGAGAGCCGGTTGTTGAGTGGTAGGGAGCACGGTATCGTAGGTAGGTTTATTTCCTACCTCAAGGCTAGGAAGATGCGCGAAGGGTATATCTACCATCTCGTTCGGGTGCTTGATCTGAAGGCTGCGGTACAGATTTTGATCGATTCGGTAGTCGTGAAGTTCCCGGGCGTGTTTCGGATGACCTCGGGTATCCTCCCGAGAGGAGATTGAGTTTTGTATTGACATATTGCGGACACTCGGCCTATTTCCATTCCGCCATCTGTAATGGCACTGCCGAGTTGAGAGGCTGAAGGATCGGCTTAGAGATTTCTTTGGAGAAGGGCTTCATCGAGGCCTAGTGTTTCTCCCCGGGAGCGCGGTATTGTTCGTGAAGAAGAAATGCGGACGCCGCGCATGTGTGTTGATTACGAGCGGTGAACAAGGTGACCATTAAGAACGAATACCCTTCCGGGATTGATGATTTGTTCGACCGGTTGCGAGTGCGAGATGTTTCTCAATATTGATCTGCGATCGGGCTATCATCAGTGCGAGTCGAGAGGTGGATGTCCCTAGATTTGCATTCAGGACGATGCGGGCATTATGAGTTCGTGTCATGTCTTTTGGGTTGACCAATGCTCGTGGTATTCATGGATTTGATGAACCGAGTGTTCAAACCATTTTTGGACACGTTTGTGATAGTGTTCATTGATGATATCTTGGTTTATTCGCTCGGAAGCGAGAGCATGCGAGCATTTGAGGCTGTCTTGTGATTCTCGAGACTAGCGATGTACGCCAAGTTTTCCAAATGTGAGTTTTGGTTGACTTGATGGCGTTTCTTGGGCATATTGGGGTGATGGCATTCAGTGGATACGGCGAATCGGCGATCGGGACTTGGCCTAGACCTACTACTCGGCAGAGGTTCGCGATTTTCGGGCCTTGCAGGATATTATCGGTTCGTGGAGAAGTTTGCTTATCTGCGCACCATTGACTAGGTGACTCGTAAGGCGGCCAAGTTTTAGTGGTGATGCTTGTGAGTAGGGTTTCGATTCTTTGAAAGAGACCGACGACCGCCCGTTCTTACTCTTCCGGAGGTCCAGATGGTTATGTCGTGTATTGTGATGCGTCGGGCATCGGGTTGGGATGTGTGTTGACGCAGCATGGCGGGGTTATAGCATATCGTCCCGGTGAAGAAACACGAGAGAACTACCCCACCCATGATTTGGAGTTGGCGGCCGTGATTCACGCTTTGAAGATCCGGAGGCACTATTTGTATGGGGTTCACGTGGATATTTTTACAGACCACAAGAGCCTCGGTATATCTTCACGGAGGAGTGAACTTACGGCGAGGCGGTGGTTAGAGTTGCTTAAGGATTACGATGTTGATATCTGTACCACGGGAAGGCCAATGTTGTGGCGAGATGCTCTTAGTCGTAGGTCGATGGGAGCCTATCGGATGTGCAGCTAGAGAGGAGGACATGGTTCGTGATTTTCACCGATTAGCGAGCCTTGGTGTCCGTTTGATTGATTACGATAGCGATGGGGTTAGAGTTCGTGAGGTTCCGAGTCTTCCATCGTTGAGGAGGTGAAGAGGCAACGATTCGAGGATCCGGCTTTGATTCGATATCGTGATCTGACTCTTCGTGAGGCAAGGGTCCTTGAGGTAGCACGATGGGGTGCTAAGGTTTGAGGCGGTGTGTGTTCGGATGTTTGAGGACTTCGCGTGAGTTCTTGGGAAGCACACGGCGGCGTTACTCTATCCATCCGGGTCGACCAAGATGTACCACGACCTTAGATCGTGTATTGGTGGGATGGCTTGAAGAGGACGTTGCGAGTTCGTAGCTCGGTGCGTGTTGTCGCAGTGAAGGTAGAGCACCGAGGCCCGGTGGTTTGTTCTGACGATTTATCGAGATCCCGACACGGAAGTGGGAGGTAATCAACATGGACTTCATCACAGGATTACCTCGCACTCGGAGGAGACATGATTCTATATGGGTTATCGTCGACGGTGTGAAATCAGCCCACTTTCTTCCGTCGGACGACTTTTCTACCGAGGATTATGCGGACTTTACATCAGAGATCGTCGATGCATGGAGTCCCTACTTCGATCATATCGCATGAGGAGCCCGATTTACGGCTAACTTCGAGGTCCTTCCAGAGGGTTTAGGGACGCAGTGAGCACGAGTCGCATTTCATCCACGCAGAGCGGACGGCGAGCGAGCACTATCCGACTCTCGAGGATATCCGCGAGCCCGTGTTATTGACCAGTGGTAGTTGGGAGGATCATTTGCCTCTAGTTGAGTTCGCGTATAATAATAGCTACCACTCAAGATTCGGATGGCGCCTTATGAGGCCTTGTATGGGAGGAAGTGCGGTCGCCTATAGGTTGGTTCGATGTGGGCGAGTGCGGCTAGTGGGACCAGATTTGGTACAGGCGATGGATAAGGTGAAGCTTATCAAGGCGGCTATTGACGACTTCGAGTCGGCAAGTCGTATGCAGATCATCGTCGTCGGCATCTTGAGTTCGAGGTTCATGATTGGGTTTTCCTAAAGGTGTCACCATGAAGGGTGTGATGAGATTCGGGAAGAAGGAAACTCACTAGGTACATTGGGCGTTTGATTGTCGCGAGGTAGGCAAGGTTGCCTACGAGTTGGAATCTGCCGTCCGTCCGGAGGCGGTGCATCCGGTTTTCACGTATCTATCTTTGAGAGATGTATCGGATCCATCTAGGGTACACCGATTGACGATGTCGGTGGCCAGGGGTTATCGTATGAGGAGATTCCCATAGCGATAGTCGATCGTCGAGTTAGGCGTCTGCGGACGGGACGTGGCTTCCGTCAAAGTCTTGTGGCGAACGAGCTCGGGAGGAGATGACGTGGGAAGCCAGGAGGACATGAGGCGGAAGTATCCTCACCTATTCCCCACCTCCGGGTAAATTCACTTTCCTACTTGTAAATTTTCGTTATCGTTTACGCCTAAGTGTTGCTCGTGGCGTGTGTGGCATTTACAATCGTTTAAGTTATGAAGAATCTTATCGTTAATCGTCTTGGGAAGGAACATTCGGGACGAATGTTTCTAAGGAGGGAGAATGTTATACCGTATTTCAGTATGTACGTAAGGAATACGTCTAAAAGTTTAGCCTTAAAGTTTAGGCTTGGACGATTTTTGGGCACAACTCACAAAACGAATAGTTTTCCGACGAACGTTTCCACGACTTTCGTAGGGTAAATTCCGCTATGCCATTTCTAATTTTGCGGATTTTTCCGAGAGACGAAACATTTTGGACCAACGGGAGGCGACACTTGGCACCTCCAATTGGTGGACTTCAAACCGCCCATTTGGACGAAATGGACTAGCAATGGCACGTTTTTGTGCCTTGTGCACAAGTCAAGGGTTGGTAGGATATTTGTGTTTAGTTAATCCTCACCCTACACTTGCCTTGCACTTGTCTTCATCTTGGCCATTGGGTGGCCATCCCTTGACCTATAAATACCCCTCTTGAGATGAAGAGTTCTTCATCCACAAAGCTTTCAAGTCTTGAAAATCCTCTCCTCTCCTGTAGCCTTTTAGTCCAACACCTCCTCCCTTGTGAAGGCCCTTGGCGAATACCCCCTCTAGCCTAGAAGTTTGGCCGAGGCCCCCCCTAGCCTAGCCAAAACCTACCCCCCCTCCCTTGGTAGAAAAGTTGCCTTCTTGTATTGTTATAATGCCCAAAATACCCTAGCCCAAATACCTTAGTACTTAGTAGAAGTTGTGAAGAACTTCTAAGGTTTCCTTGGAGCATACAACTTAGGAGCAAAACCTTGCTCAGCGACTTTTCTAGGATATTATTGGGCTTACCGAGGTAACTAATCCTAACCCTCTTTTGAATTAGAGAATACTTACTGTAGTAGTATTAGAATAAGTATTAAATACTTAGAAGAATATCACAGAATAGAATTGAACTGTTACCACAGTAGAAGGGTTTAAAAGAAGAATAATCAAACTGTACTTACATAGGACTGTTTTCACGATGAACTTATATAGCTCAGGGTAGGGAAGTCTTGCCAACTTCCCATAGAATTGTGAACCCCGTGTTTAGAATGACCTTGAGTAGTCTTTGATAGATATCTGTGACTATTATGGTGACTCTCTGCGCGACATATTCACTTGGCGGTGGTTTTATTTGAGAAGGTATGTGATTCTTCCTAAAGCATGATATTTTACAATATATATAGTACGGTAGACGATACATGTGTTAACTAAAATATAACTACGGCAATGTCTTTGACTTAAGCTGAATAATACTTACGGAATGCCACGCTTAAGCACGAATAACAACTACACGATGCCTCACGCTTAAGCCCGAATAATAAAGATCGAAAGCATTTCAAAAGAATCTGAATCATTTTTATGAAGAGAACTAATTGGTTTTAAGCGAAGCTTAAGAGTTATACTAGCCTTATGGGAAGTTAAGTATAACCACTTAAGATTGATAAAAGAAACAGTTTGCCTAGGTGTTTATAACAGACTTATATTGAATTGTGAAAAGAATCATCAGATGGTTTGATAAGTAGACATGATATGATGCTATGTGTGTTAGTGTCTTGTAACGTTTGTGAAAAAGTATTCTTGTTGTGCTTATGTTGTTTAACGATAAGTTGTTAGGTTAGTGTAACATCACTCACCTCTTGACATATGCAGGGGTTAAGCGCCTCCGATGCGGGGTAGACTTCGGGCGATGCAGGACCATGATTCGAGAATACCTCATGCGGGTCCAAGGACCTATGCGAGCTACGGGAGTTCCGGTTAGTGTGCGGGGTTATACCTCATGCGGTGCATGTGGCCGTGCGGACGACGAGTCGGGGCGATGCAGAGTAGCTACCCTCGATGCGGGGTTATATACCCTATGCGGGCCTATGTGATTGGCCTATGCGGACTACGGGAGTCCAGGATTAGGCTTGCATGGTGATACTATGGGCAATTGGCCCTGCTTCGATCATTCGCAGCCTAGAAAAGACACATTCTGATTTACCTATTCGCTCTTGTTTGTGATGTGGCACTATGTGCGGTTTCCTTGGTTGTTTCATACATACTTGCAAACTGTTTTTGAAATGATATGTTTCATTTAAGTATTTCTGATTTCATATACTTAGTACTGTTATCGACCTCGCCGGGGCTGCGTTCATGCCGCAGGTAAGGGCAAGCAGGTGCTAGATCCACATTCTTAGGATCTCTACGTTGGTGTCGGGAGCTCCATCTTTCCGGAGGCTCTACTTATGGGTATGATCTCCTGTTGTAGATAGTTTTATGCGATCGGGGTATGGCGGGGCCCTGTCGCCATAGTTGTATATTTCCTTAGAGTGCGTAGTCATGTTATGCGATGTCGGATGCTGCTAAATCATGTTTTTATATATATGCGAAAGGCGATGTTTTCGCATAAATCGTGGTCTTATTTTATAAACTGTTTCATGTCTTGCTTTATATTTCCGCTGATTACTCTGATGTATGACTACTTGGGTGCCCCGGTAAGGCACCAGTCACGGGCCCTGGAACGGGTCGTGACAGGTCGGGTCGTGACAAAAGTGGTATCAGAGCAGTTAGTCCTCGGAAAGTGTCTACAGACCGTTTCTAGTAGAGTCTTGGTTATCGGTGTTTTGTGCACCACATCTATAACCAGGAGGCTGCAGGACATTTAGGATTTGTTTCCATTTTTCTCTTTCTATGATCGTGCAGTAGAGCTGTCATATTAGGTTGAATCTTCTCTGACCTATTCTTATGTATCAGTTATGCCTCCACGGAAGGCGACAAGGGCCCAGAAGGGCAATGCAGCAGCAGGAGCTGCTAGTGGTACACAGAGGGTTACCAGTACTCAGGCCCAGATTATTCCTGAGGTTGTGGCTCGAGCGGCAGTTGATTCGCCACGGCGGTATTAGAGGAGCCGAGAACAGCTGCAGCTCCAGAGGTTTCGATACCCGAGCCTCGATTCGCGGCGAGGCGAGTTTAGAGATTATGGAGATCGATCGTTATTGACTAGCATAGTGGTAGGCGGCAAGACCGGGAAGCGGTAGCTAACCCTAGAGCCGACAGTTTGAGGATTCGGGATTTTCTGGGTTGTAATCCACCCGAGTTCTATGGTTCGAGATCTGAGGATGATCCTCAGGAGTTCGTTCGGCAGATACAGCGGACTATGCATGTGCTTAGGGCCTCGAGACGATCGGTTGTGTTAGCTACAGGTTCTGCGATATTGCGTTGGTAGTTTGAGTCATGGGAGCTGTCTAGAGGTGTGGGTGCTCTTCCAACAGTTTGGGATGAGTTCACAGAGGTCTTTCTTAATCAATTTTTGCCGCATGAGATGAGTAGAACCCGTGTTGATAGGTTCTTGTCATTAAGGCAGAATGGGAGGACCATCAGAGAGTACAACCTGGAGTTTGACTCGTTGGCCAGATATGCGATCACTATTGTGGCTGACATGGCGGACAGAGTTCACCGCTATGTGATGGGGCTAGTGTTACATCCCGTAAGTTCAGGACATGTATAAGAGAAGGTATGTAAGGAATCAAGACTTGGAAATTAGTACGAAAGGAAGAATTGTTTTTCCGACGGAAAATCTTCCGAACATTGGAAAGGTGAAATGTTCGTTATTGAGAATTGGATTCTCAAAATGCATTATTTGAAGAGTATGGAACTTATTAACATTATGGAAATTTATTTTTATGGATTTGGTCACGTGGGGCCCACCCAAGGAATTTTACGTTTTGTGGGGCCCACGAGGGTTACGGAATTTTATGGACGAATGAGAGGGCGACACATGGCACCCCCACATGGTCTTGGTCGAATTATAGTAAGGGTAAAATGGTCATTTACCATCTAGGAAGATATGTCTTGCTAAGCTTGAGATTGTTGACCAAGTCAACTTGCCACTTGGGCTTGATCCTAGTGAAACTCATCCTAGCCACTCATGTGTTAAAATCTAAGCCTTCCATTGTGTTATATATACTAAGCTAGTGCAAGACAAGCTCTTCTAACACTTAGAAATTTCACAACATTTTCTTGTCCACAATAGTTGCTCTCGGGTTTGACATGCTTGCCCACACAAAATTTTGTAGTTTTGATCCATTAGCCACAAGACTTTAACCCAATGTCCCTAAGGGTATTATAAGGTTATCTCAATAGAAAGATTTCGGAAAAACGACGTTTTCGTATTAGTCGCAAGGCGGAAACTTAAGGAGTTCTTCAACTTTGAAGTTGGAACTTGAAGATGAGTTCTTCATAGGCTTATAAGGAGTTCTTGGAGCGGATTGGAACCTAAGGAAAGGAGCTAAGAATTTGCTAAGGAGCGACTTTGAATCTTGGAATTTTTAAGGGCTTATAAAGGTATAATTCTTGTCGTTTTAGTAATTAAGGTTTACTTATTGTTGTAGCTATGGATATTAGCAAGCATGAGATATATAGTATGAAGTTTGATAAGGATATTGGCTATTGGAACACTAATCCGAAAACTAGCATGTTTAGCCTTAAGATTACAATTCAAGTCGATTATTAGTTTAAGTCGTCGCATGTTGTATAAAGAAGGAAATTGTAGTTGTTGAAGTTGTTTATGACTATATAACATGTTAGACCTTAGAACTTGGAATTGGAAAAGGATTGGAAAAGACTTTGAATTGTTGGTTATGTAGTTGGCCGAGAATGGCTTTAAATATGGAACTACTTCGTATGAATTGTGGGGCGGAATTTTACACGTATTGTAAGGCGTGTAATCCCCTTTGTTTGGTTGTTGTTTTGAGCCTTAAATGTGGCGTGTTGGTTATTGTATTCGGCCTTGAAAAAGGTGGCAAAGTGAGTAGAAACAAAGGAAGTGCTGCCCGATTTTTCCGTAGAATTAGAGACCGTATACTTAGTATTATTCTACGTTAGAGACTAGAAGTTGATAGTCTTGTTGTGACCATTATAGGTTGACACTTCTACGTACGGCGTATTCGGCTTAGCTTGTGGATTTAGCCAAAAAGGTATGTGAACTATCTCCTCTTCTAGCATGATTCCTTAAGATAAAGAAAGTATGTCCTACTCCTTAAATGATACATTCCTTGGTTGTATTTGGATTGCCTAATATAGAATTTGTTCTATGTACTTCCTTGATTGTACTTTGATGTTTAAATTGTAAGTTGTACAATCCATTGCCTTAGTGAAGTTGGATTCTTAAAAGTGAAAGTATTTTACTTAAAGTACATAGAGTCTTGAAAATGAAGTGGTTTCCAAATCTTTTGGCTAGTGCCTTAGTTCCAAAACCTAAGGGTCGTTATAATGACTTTAGGGGAGTCCAAGGAGTGATTTACTTAATTGTTTTAAAAGAGGAGAAATGACATGATTTAAGAGAAGTAACTTGTTTTAAAGGTGTGAGTTACTTGAGGTTTAAAAGTAGAAGAAACTTGTTTTCTATATATTAAGAGACTCGAAGTATTTTTGAAAGTTAAGAAACTTGATTTGAAAGTTTGTGATACTTGGTTTTAAGTATAAGTCTCTTGGTTATAAAAAGAATGAAATTGTCTAAAAACCATAAAGGGTTATAACGGCTTTATGGGAAGTTGATTATAACGGCTTTATGGAAGGTTTAGAAAGTTGTCTATTTTGGTTAATGGACAGAAGTTGCCTAGATTGTGAAAATTTGAAGTTACTTGGTTTCAAGCTTTGAAATGAGTTTTCTAAGAGTGTAGTAACTTACTTTGAAAAATAGACACACCTTGATACTACGGGTGTTAGTATCTTGGGGTTTTACATAGAAAGGAGTCTGTTGAAAAGAATATACGTATGTAGTACTTTGGCTTGTTTAATTGAGAATTATTCTAGGTGTGCCTTGATAAGTACTTTGGCTTGTTTAATTGAGAATTATTCCATGTGTGCCTTGATAAGTACTTTGGCTTGTTTAATTGAGAATTATTCTATGTGTGCCTTGATAAGTACTTTGGCTTGTTTAATTGAGAATTGCCAATGTGTGCTGGTGATAGCATTTGAGTACTAGTATTATGTTTTATTACGTTGCCGCGACTCTCAGTTGGAGGGTCGGCTGTCTTGTTGTGAGTTTACTTTGACGTACCGACAGTGATGTGGGATTCCACGGGTATGCTTCCATTATTTGTGTTACTCCTTGGATATGCTTTCGATGTGGGATTCCGGGGCATGTGACCAGGAGGCGGGTTAGATTCCCGGATTTATAATGTCATGTTAGTGCCTTAAGTAAACCTAAATGAGAGTGTACATGTATAAGACTAATAAGAAGTTAGGGGATTTCTTAACTTGCTTATGTTAGAATATGGTAAGCCGGTAGCACTTATGTTATGTATGGTAAGCCGGTAGTGCTTATGTTACGTATGATAGCCGGTTTGTGCTAGTGATATATTATTCATTACGGGGTCATTCCCCGGATTTGTGGCATTTGCATATTCCGTGGATTTGCTACCCATGATGCGAGGAATACCTCATGCGGGTCCGTAAGGACTTATGCGGGTGAAATAATCCCATGCGGGCGGATACAACCTATGCGAGGAATACCTCATGCGATTATGTAAGGGCTTATGCGGGTGAAATAGTCCCATGCGAGGAATACCTCATGCGGGTCCACGCGACCTATGCGGGTGAAACAGTCCCAGGAGTAGGATTGCTTAATGATACTGCGGGCGGGTGGTCCTGCATTGATCGTGAGCTTCCTAGTTTATATTGTAAGTATACTACTATTTACTCTCATTGTTAGTAAGGCATTGTGTACTGTTATTTTAGTAATGACTTTTGTTATACCCCGTAGTTCCAGGGTATGTATGTGAGGACGTACGTACGAGAATACGACAGAAATTTTGGAAAGAAAGAAAGAAGTGATTTTTCGACGGAAAAGTTTCCGGGTTTTGTGAAGGAAAAAGGTTCGTTGATGGGAATTGGATTCCCAGATTTGGTATTTGGGCTTCTTGGATTATTTTAGAATTATGAGATTTTATTTTCGGAAATGGTCACGTGGGGCCCACGGGAGAAATTTACGGTTTTGTGGGGCCCGCTTTGTTTTTGAGATTTTCGGTATTTTGGATATTTTCGGAAGACGAAATATTTTGGACGAGTAAGGGGGCGACACGTGTCACCCTTGAGTGGCGTGTGCGAAATTGGTGAAGACAGTGGCTAGCAGCTTGTCCTCGCCGAAATGGCACGCATGGCACCAATTTTCGTTGGCCATGTGGTGTGATGGGACCCACACACACATGGCCCAATCTTGACCATACACTTACATTGATCTTGGCGCTTGATTCTTCTATAAATACCCCATAGTGCAAGACATAATATTCATCCACACTTAAAGACTTTCCAAGGCAAAAATATCCCTCCTCGAGTAGTTTAGCCCACCCTCCCCCTCATGTGTAGAAAATACTTTGAGTATTATTGTATTATCCCAAATACCTTAGCCTAGTATCCCTAGTTGTATTCCAAGATATTTCAATACTAGGAGCCCGGAAATACTACTTATTCCATTAGTCGCAAAGTGAAACCCTAGAAAAATCTTCCTAGCTTGGTTGAAGTTTTAAGAAGTTGTTTAGAAACTTCTAAGGTCGCTTGGAGCGGGTTGGAGCGTAAGAAGTTGGAGCTAAACGTTGCTCAGGATCGACTTATAAACTTGGATAATTTTGGGCTTATCGAGGTAATGATCTATGTCCCCCTATTATAATTGGATATTACATATTGTAGTAGTATAGAATTGAGTATAAGATATATTGGAAGGATGATTATAAAGGATTGAACTGTATTTACATTAGAATTTGTATTCTGATGAGACTTGTGTAGTATTATTGTGAAGTTAGAATTGAACACGCCCGTTAGACGTGTAATCCCCTTGGAGTTGTTGGCTTGGTAGCAGGCCTTGTTAGGGGGAGGTTATTTATGTGTTTGCGGGGGGGGGAGGTGCTGCCGAATTTTCCGTAGAATAAGGAACTGTTTACTTAGAATGCTACGAAGAGAACTAGAGATTGATAGATATATTGTGTGTCACGACCCGTTCCGGGGCCCGTGACTGGTGCCTTACCGGGGCACCCAAGTAGTCATACATCAGAGTAACCAGCGGAATATAAAACGAGACAGGAAACAGTTTATAAAATAAGACACAGTTTATCTGATGAAAAGCTTGCCTTTCGGCATAATATAAATAACTCAAGTTTTGCAGTTACATCCCAACTGTACAATAGTACTACAGACCTCTAAGGAAGTAAACAACTATGGCGGGACAGGGCCGCCATACCACTGTGACAAAACTATCTACAATCTGGGGAGATCATACCCAAAGTAGAGCCTCGGAGAAGATGGAGCTCCCGACACCAACGCAAAGATCCTAAGGATGTGGATCTAGCACTGCTTGCCCTTACTGCGGCATAACGCATCGGCCGAGAAGGAGTCAAGATAACAGTACCAAGTATGTGAAACTATAAAGTACTTAAAATGAAATCAAAGTATTTAAAACCTTTTCACAAATACAATCAGCTCAATTGCACATAGTGCCACATCACAAACAACAACAGTAATAGGAAAAGCAGCAATGTGTCTATTCTAGGCGCGAATGATCGAAGCAAGGCCAATCGCCCATAGTATCATTCTGCGTGCCTAGTCCTCGACTTCCGCACGCATAGGTCCCACAGACCGCGTGAGATATTTCGCGATCGGGGCAGCGACCCGGCGTCCGCCTAGGCTCCGCGGCCGCATAGCCTCAAAAGCGCGCATAGTCTCAGCAGACGCGTATGAGTCCGCGTCGGGCTAAGCGCCGGAATGATCAATCTCGAGCATACCGCGCTCCGCATAGTCTCACGACCGCATAGCCGTATAGACCCGCGTCGAGGGGCAAGCCGCGGTATAACGATCGAGGGTAGGTGATACAATAACGAAGACAATGGACTTACGGTTAGCAACGTAAGCACGGCAAGAATGACCCCTTACGGCATTACAAGACACTAACACAGTAGCGTCATAACATGTCTACTTATCAAACAATCTTACTACACTTAGTAAATCAATACAAGGCTTTTATAAACAAAACAAGTAGCAGTTCCTTTTTATCTTCTTGTCGTTATACCTAACTTCCCATAAAGCGAGTATAACTCTTACGCTTTTGTTTTAAAAACCAAATATTTATCTTACATTAACAATGATTCAATATTCTTTTGAAATGTTTTGGTTCTTTGTTATTCGGGCTTAAGCGTGAGGCATTCGTAAGTATTATTCAGCTTAAGCGTGAGGCATTGCCATAAGTATTATTCAGGCTTAAGTCAAAGACATTGCCGTAGTTATTATTCAGGTAACACATGTACGTCTACCGTACTATATATTATAAAATATCATGCTTTAGGAAGAATCACATACCTTCTCAGCGAAAACCACCTGCCAAGTTGAATATGTCGCGCGCAGAGAGTCAGCCTATAATAGTCACAGATATCTATCAAAGACTGCTCGAGGTCATTCTAAGCAGGGGTTCATAATTCTCTGAAAGTCGGGCAAAACCCTACCCGGTGAGCTATGTAAGTCTACTGTGAAAACAGTCCTATGTGAGTACAGTTCAATTATTCTTCTTTTAAACCCTTCTACTGTGATAACAGTTCAATTCTATTCTGTGATATTCTTCTAAGTATCTAATACTTATTCTAATACTACAACAGTAAGTATTCTCTAATTCAAAAGAGGGTTAGGATTAGTTACCTCGGTAAGCCCAATAATATCCTAGATAAAGTCGCGCCTGAGCAAGGTTTAGCTCCTAAGTTGTACGCTCCGGTAGCTCCAAGAAACCTTAGAAGTTCTTCACAACTTCTACTAAGGACTAAGGGATTTGGGCTAGGGTATTTTGGGCATTATAACGGTACTAGAAGACAACTTTTCTACCAAGGGAGGGGGGGTAGATTTCGGCTAGCTAGGGGGGGGTAGGCCCTCGGCCAAGCTCCTCAAGGGGAAGGGGTGTTGGACGAATTGCTAACAAAGGGAGAGGGAAGGATTTTTAGACTTGGAAAGCTTTTGTGGATGAAGAACTCTTCATCTCAAGAGGGGTATTTATAGCTCAAGCCTTGGCCAACCAATGGCCAAGATGAAGACAAGTGCAAGGCAAGTGTAGGGTGAGGATTTAGGCAAGTGTCCTTGGTCAACTTGCACACAAAATATCCTACCAACTCCAAGACAAAAGAAGCCACCAATCGGCCCTATTGCGTGTCAAGTCCACCAATTGGAGGGTGACAAGTGTCGCCCTCCGTTGGTCAAAATGTTTCGTCTCTCGGAAAAATCCGCAAAAATACTAAATGACATAGTGGGATTTTTCTCTACGAAAGGTGTGGAAACGTTTCGTCGGAAAACGATTCTTCTATTGTTTTGTGCACAAATAAAGCGCCCAAGGCTAACTTTAAAGCCAAACTTTTTATGCGTATTCCTTACGTACATACTCCGAAATACGGTATAACATTCTCCTCCTTAGAAACATTCGTCGAATGTTCCTTCTCAAGACAGTTATCGAAGAAGCTTAAGCAGTTAGCAAATGCCACACACGGCCACAAAACAACACTTAGGCATAAATGATAATGGAAATTTACAAGTAGGAAAGTGAATTACCTGGAGGTGTGGGGAATAGGTGAGGATACTTCTGTCTCATGTCCTCCTCGGCTTCCCGTCATCTCTCTCGAGCTCGTTCGCCACAAGACTTTGACTGGAAGCCACGCCCTTCGTCCCAGACGCCTAACTCGACGATCGACTATCGCTATGGGAATCTCTCATACGATAACCCTCGATCACTGGACATCGTCAATCGGGTGTACCTAGATGGATCCCGATACATCTCGCCGGATAGATCGTGAAACACGGATGCCCGCCTCCGGATCGGACGGCAGATTCAACTCGTAGCAACCTTGCCTACCTGCGGACAATCTGAAACGGCCCGATGTACCTTGGTGAGTTTCCTTCTTCCGAATCTCATCACACCGCCATGGGTGACAGCTTTAGGAAAACCCAATCATCTATGCGAACTCCGGATGCCGACGACGATGATCTGCATCGACTTACATCGACTCGGTATCAATAGTCGCTCGGATAAGCTTCACCTTATCCAGCCTGCTGCACCAAATCTGGTCCCACTAGCGCACCTCGCCCATCGAACCAACCTATAGGCGATCTGCACTTCCTCCATACAAGGCCTCATAAGGCGCCATCCGAATCTTGGAGTGGTAGCTATTATTATCATGCAAACTCAACTAGAGGCAAATGATCCTCCCAACTACCATCGAAGTCAATAACACAGGCTCGCGACATATCCTCGAAGTGCGGATAGTGCGCTCTGCTGTCAAATGCATGCGTGGATGAAATGCGATACTCGGCTCACTGCGTCCTAAACCTCTTCGGAAAGACCTCCGAAGTTAGCGAAATGGCGGGCTCCTCATCGGATATGATCGAAATAGGGACTCCATGCGATCGGCGATCTCTCGGATGTAAAGTCGGCATAATCCTCGGTGAAAAAGTCGTCCGGACGGGAAGAAAGTGGGCTGATTTCGTCGACCGTCGGCGATGACCCATATAGAATCATGTCTCCTCCGAGTGCGAGGTAATCTGTGATGAAGTCCATGTTGATTACCTCCCACTTCCGTCGGGATCTCGATAAATCGTAACAAACCACGGGCCTCGGTGCTCTACCTTCACTGCGACAACACGGGCGAGCTACGAACTCGCAACGTCTCTCTTCAAGCCATCCCACCAATACACGGATCTAAGGTCGTGGTACATCTTGGTCGACCCGGATGGATGAGTAACGCTTGTGTGTGCTTCCCGAGAACTCGCCAAGTCTGAAACATCCGGAACACGATCGCCCTCAAACCTTAGCACCCCATGGTGCTACCTCAAGGACCTTGCCCTCACGAAGAGTCGTATCACGATATCGAATCAAAGCTGGATCCTCGAATCGTTGCCTCTTCACCTCGCCGACGATGGAAGACTCGGCAACCTCACGAACTCTAACCCTCGCTATCGGAATCAATCAAACGGACACCAAGGCTCGCTGGCGGATGCAAATCACGAACCATGTCCTCTCTCTACCGCATCGATAGGCTCCCATCGACTACGACTAGAGCATACGCCACAACATTGGCCTTCCAGGTGAGTACAGGATATCAACATCGTAATCCTTAAGCAACTCTAACCACCGTCTCTGTCGTAAGTTCGGCTCCTCCGGTGAAGATATACCTGGAGGCTCTTGTGGTGCGTATAAATATCCACGTGAACCCCATACAAATAGTGCCTCAGGATCTTCAAAGCGTGAATTACGGTACGACTCCAAATCATGGGTGGGGTAGTTCCTCTCGTGTTTCTTTTTGTCGGGATGCATATGCTATAACCTGCCATCCGCGTCAACACACATCCCAACCCGATGCCGACGATCACAATACACGACATAACCGTCTGGACCTCCGGAAGAGTAAAGCGGGGCGGTCGTCGATCTCTCTTTCAAGAATCGAAACCCCGCCACAAGCATCATCCATCAAACTTGGCTGCCTCGAGTCGGCCTAGTCAATGGTGCGAAGATAGAAGCAAACTTCTCCACGAACGCCGATAATATCCTGCAAGGCCCGAGCTGCGAACCTCTGTCGGAGTAGTAGGTCAGGCAAGTCTCGATGCCTCGATCTTGGCGTATCCACTCGAATGCCATCAGCCCGACAATATGCCCAAGAAACGCCGAAGTCAACCAAAACTCACATTTGGAAAACTTGGCGTACAGCTGCTGTCTGGAAGCTGTCGGCCTGACCTCAAATGCTCGCGTGCTCCTGCTCTGGCGAGAATAAACCAAGATATCATCAATGAACACTATCACAAACGTGTCCAAAATGGTTTGAACACTCGGTTCATCAAATCCATGAATCTGGCCGAGCATTGGTCAACCCAAAAGACATGACCACGAACTCATAATGCCCGTCGGGTCCGAATGCGATCTAGGGGACATCCACTCTCGACTCAGACTGATGATAGCGATCGCAGATCAATCTTGGAGAAACATCTCGCACCTCGCATGGGTCGAACAAATCATCAATCCGGGAAGGGGTATCATTCTTAATGGTCACCTTGTTCACCGCTGTAATCAACACATGCGCGGCGTCCGTCCCTTCTTCTTCACGAACAAACCGGCGCTCCCGGGGGAGAAACACTAGGCACGATGAAGCCCTTCTCCAAAGAAATCTCTAAGTTGATCCTTCAACTCTCTCAACTCGGCGGGTGCCATTACGTATGGCGGAATGGAAATAGGCCGAGTGTCCGCAATATGTCAATACAAAACTCAATCTCCTCTCGGGAGGATACGGGAGGTCATCCGAAACACGTGCGGGAACTCGTGACCATCGAATCGATCAAAATCTGGTACCGCAGCTTGATATCAAACACCCGAACGAGATGGTAGATATACCCGCCTGCGCATCTTCCTAGCCTTGAGGTAGGAAATAAACCTACCGCCGGCGTCTGGTGCTCTCTCCCACTCAACAACCGGCTCCTCGAGCTGGAACCGCATTACTCTCTCTGCGGTCTACATTGGCGTAGCAAGAAGCTAGCCAATCCATCCCCATAATCACGTCGAAGTCAATCATCTCCAACTCTATCAAGTCGGCTGAGGTCCGACGTAAATGGTCACAGGACAAGCTCTATATACCCGCCGAGCTACCACGAATCACCCAGGCGTAGCTACCTCGAAAGCGGTCTATGGACTCGTGCTCTATCCCTATCCTACTAGCAACAAGGGAGATATATGGGCGAGTAGAACCGGATCTATCAAAGCATACACATCAAACCCGAACCGATAAGGTACATGGCGACATCGTGAGGCCTCCGATCTGTCGGTGGACAAAGCATATATGCGGTTCGAGGACGCTAGAATCGGACTGCGCCACGACCTGCCGCGACCCGATCCACGTGTACCTTGCCTCGGGCGAGTGGCTGTCGGGGATGAAGAAGCGACGCAGACCAGGTGAGCCTACCACCGCGCCGCCGGTCGGACAAACTCGCAAAGTGACCTGCTGGCCACAAGTATAGCAAGCTCGAGTACTCCCGAGAATGGTATCTCGCCACAACGCACACCGAGACCTCGAGCGGTTAGCACCCTGCTACCCGAAATCAAGTCCCGAGCCCGACCGCCGACCGCTCTGGGTCTTGAAAATGAGGTAGGAGCGCTCTGTGGCCGGTGTGGTGCAAATCTGGACTTGGCGTCACGCCCACCCCGAGGACCACCAAAAGAACCGGCCGTCTTGGCGCCTTCTTCGCTGATATCGCTCTACCGGCGGTCTCGCTCCTCACAACCCGGTGCATGAGCTGCATACGGGTTATGTCCATGCTGGTGAAGGACACACCCGCAAGACTTCGGCCATGTAATCATCTAGACCGATGACATAGCGATGCACCTGTCCTCCATCTCGCTACGGTCGCGGGGACATATCGAGCCAAAGAATCAAACTCGACATTGTACTCCTCCTGTGCGCCCTCCTGTCTCAAAGAACAAGAATCTATCGGCTCGTGCCCTCTCCATCTGCGGAGGCAAGAAGTGTGTGAGAAAAGCCTCAAAAACTCATCCCATCTGCGGAGGTGCATGCTCTCCCGAGAAAGCTCCGTGAATCAAACCAATCATTGCGGTATCACGCGGCCGTCTGAACCGAATGTCACGGCCTCGGTCTCGAAGCCACGATCACCGCGTAATCCTCTGCGGTGACGGATGAACTCCTGCGGATCATCTTGGCCTCGACCGTAAAACTGCGGCGGGCTACAACTCAAGAAATCTCGTAGCCTCAAACTATTCGCCTCGGGTGCACTACGGTGCGATCGAGGCTGAGCCGAATCGCATCAGCCTCCTCGTGTCGGGCCACAACTATAGCCAATAGCTGGGCCATCTCCTTGTACCCTAACTCCTCCGCCCCAGGCTGTGGGACAGGATGTGTGGGTACTGTGGTCTCTGCTGGGGCCGGCGGCGTCATAGAACTCTCCGTCTCTGGTAGAGACTGGGCCTGAGCCCTCGTGACTCTGGGTGTCATGCTAGCGACTCCTCGCTGCCTTGCCATACGGGCGGGTTGCCTTACGTGGAGGCATAATCATTACGGGAAAGGAATTCGTTAGAGGGTCCAACCTATAACTGACTCTAAAGCACGATCTCGAGAATGAGAAGAATGGAAACCAATCCTAAATATCCTATAGCCTCACGATTATTGGTGTGGTGCACAACACCGATAATCAAGACTTACTAGATACGATGCGTCAGACACTTTCCGAGATTAATCGCTCACGATACCACTTTTGTCACGACTGTTCGGGGCAGTGGATCGTGCCTTCCGGGGCACCCAGTAGTCATACATCGAGTAACGCGGAATATAAAGCGAGACAGAAGCGCTTTATAAAATAAGACCAGTTTATCGATGAAAAGCTTGCCTTTCGGCATAATATAAATAACTCAAGTTTTGCGATTCATCCCAGTACAATAGTACTCTGAGACCTCAGGAAGTAAACAACTATGGCGGGACAGGGCCGCCATACCTGATCAGACAAAACTATCTACAATACGGAGATCATACCCAAAGTAGAGCCTCAGGAGAAGATGGAGCTCCCGACACCAACGCAAAGATCCTAAGGATGTGGATCTAGCACTGCTTGCCACCTGCGGCATGAACGGCCCGAAGGAGGTCGAGACAACAGTACCAAGTATGTGAAACTATAAAGTACTTAAAATGAAATCAAAGTATTTAAAACCTTTTCACAAATACAATCGGCTCAATTGCACATAGTGCCACATCACAAACAACAACGATAATAGGAAAGCGTAGCAGTCTATTCTAGGCGCGAATGATCGAAGCAAGGCCAATCGCCCATAGTATCATTCTCGCGTGCCTAGTCACGGACTTCGCGGCCGCATAGGTCCTGCGGACCGCGTGAGATATTTCGCGTCGGGGCAGCTAACCCGGCATCCGCCTAGGCTCCGCCGCGCATAGCCTCAAAAAGACCGCATAGTCTCAACAGACCGCATAGGGAGTCCCCCGCATCAGGCTAAACGCCCGGAATGATCAATCCTGGAGCATACCGCTGCTCCGCATAGTCTCACAGACCGCATAGGCCGTATAGACCCGCATCAATGGGCAAGCCGCGGTATAACGATCGAGGGTAGGTGATACAATAACAGTACAATGGACTTACCGGTTAGCAACGTAAGCACAGCAAGAATGACCCCCTTACACAGCATTACAAGACACTAACACAGGTAGCGTCATAACATGTCTACTTATCAAACAATCTTACTACACTTAACAGAAATCAATACAAGGCTTTTATAAACAAAACAAGTAAACAGTTCCTTTTTATCTTCTTAAGTTGTTATACCTAACTTCCCATAAAGCCAGTATAACTCTTACGCTTTTGTTTTAAAAACCAAATATTTATCTTCTGTTAAAAATGATTCAGTATTCTTTTGAAATGTTTTGATTCTTTGTTATTGGGCTTAAGCGTGTGAGGCATCGTAAGTATTATTCGAGCTTAAGCCGTGAGGCATTGCCATAAGTATTATTCAGGCTTAAGTCAAAGACATTGCCGTAGTTATTATTCAGGTAACACATGTACGTCTACCGTACTATATATTATAAAATATCATGCTTTAGGAAGAATCACATACCTTCTCAGCGAAAACCACCTGCCAAGTTGAATATGTCGCGCGCAGAGAGTCAGCCTATAATAGTCACAGATATCTATCAAAGACTGCTCACGAGGTCATTCTAAATAGGGGTTCATAATTCTACGGAAAGTCGGGCAGCACAACCCTACCGGTGAGCTATGTAAGTCTCATCAGAAAACAATCTATGTGAGTACTGATTCAAGTATTCTTCTTTTAAACCCTTCTCCTGTGATAATGATTCAATTCTATTCGTGATATTCTTCTAAGTATCTAATACTTATTCTAATACTACAACATAAGTATTCTCTAATTCAAAAGAGGTTAGGATTAGTTACCTCGGTAAGCCCAATAATATCCTAGATAAAGTCGCGCTGAGCAAGGTTTAGCTCCTAAGTTATGCGCTCAGAGCTCGAAACCTTAGAAGTTCTTCACAACTTCTACTAAGGACTAAGGGATTTGGGCTAGGGTATTTTGGGCATTATAACGGCTAGAAGACAACTTTTCTACCAAGGGAGGGGTAGATTTGGCTAGCTAGGGGTAGGCCTCGGCCAAGCTTCTCGAGGAAGGGGTGTTGGGCGAATTGCTAACAAAGGGAGAGGAAGGATTTTTAGACTTGGAAAGCTTTTGTGGATGAAGAACTCTTCATCTCAAGAGGGTATTTATAGCTCAAGCCTTGGCCAACCAATGGCCAAGATGAAGACAAGTGCAAGGCAAGTGTAGGGTGAGGATTTAGGCAAGTGTCCTTGGCCAACTTGCACACAAAATATCCTACCAACTCCAAGACAAAAGAAGCCAACCCAATCGGCCCTATTGCCGTGTCAAGTCCACCAATTGGAGGGTGACAAGTGTCGCCCTCCCGTTGGTCCAAAATGTTTCGTCTCTCGGAAAAATCCGCAAAAATACTAAATGACATAGTCGGAATTTTCCCTACGAAAGCTGTGGAAACGTTTCGTTGGAAAACGATTCTTCTAGTGTGTTGTGCACAAATAAAACGTCCAAGGCTAACTTTAAAGCCAAACTTTTTGTACGTATTCCCTTACGTACATACTCTGGAAATACGGGGTATAACATTGTGGTTGTTATAGGTGGATCTTCTACGCGCGGCATACTTGACTTGGCTTGTGGTTTAAGCTAAAAAGGTATGTGATTCTTCCTATACTCTTGAGCATGATTGTTGTGAACTATATAGTACGGTAGACGTACGTGTGTGAAATGGATTTTGGTTGTTTAAAACATAAAGTGTTATAATGGCTTTATGGGAAGTTAGTTATAACGACTTTATGAGAATAAAAGAAAGATTTGATTTTGAAAGTTAAGAGACTTGATCTTGAAAGATAAGAGACTTGACTTATAACGACTTGTTTTCGGGAAAAGAGAAGTAACTTGATTTAAGTATAGGTTACTTGTTTTGAAAAGAGTAAGTATTTGAGTTTTAAAGAGTATACTTGATGTTGTTTTAAAAGAAAGGCACTTGGTTTAAAAAGTATACAGTACTTGATTTTAAAAGTCTTGTAAAGGTTTTTACGAAAGTAAAGTAATTTGGTTTGAAAAGGAAATGTGTTTTTGATGCTACGAGTATTAGTATCTTTTACGTAAAAAGGGGTCTTTTTGAAAGAATGAAAGTATGTAGTATTTTGGGGTTGAAACCCGGATTGTTGATATAAAATGAAAGTACATAGAACTTGCTATGCTTGTTGTGATAGCCTTTGTTGTGTAAGTGTTTTGATTACGTACTCGTGTCTCTCGGGGAGGACCGGCTATCTGATTGATTTCTTGGACATACTGACACGTTGGATGGTCCACGAGTATGCGTCCACTATTGAGTATTATCTAGTTATTTCTTTTGGACATACTGACACGTTGGATGGTCCACGAGTATGCGTCCACTTTGAGTATTATCTTGTTATTTCCTTTGGACATGCTGACGCGATGGATGATCCACGGGCATGCGTCCAGTAGGATGGTTTCATGACCATGCTTTCCGAGGTAAGATGTCGGGGCATGCGGTCATTGTGAGGGTTTTGTTATTTGTCCATGGACCGCTAATCCATGAAGCTTGCCGCGGTGACGAGCGATCACGGGCTTGATTTGTACATGTGGTTACAGGCACACTTGAGATACTTGTCCTGGTCATTTCTCGTGTATCGCGTGCTCGTAGATAGCGAGATACTTGCCTCGCCATATCTCGTGAGACGGTAGGCTATGGCACGCTCGGCGTGGTACTTGCCTCAGCCAGTTGTGTGGCTAGCTTTTGGATCTGGTAGTTGGCTTCCGTACTTTGCCCGTGAAGGGATATGACTAGCTTTTGGAACTGGTAGCGAGCGATTCTACTTGGCCCGATCGGTTTGATGACGCAGGCAGGATCTAGTGTTAAGGTTCATATATGGGTGTTGTTTTACATCATGTACTGCCGGCAGTGAGGAATGAGTTCCACGGGCATGAGTGATATTATGGGCGTGAGACCCATAGTTATGTGTGAGTGATTATTCGGGATATCGCGCCCTTACTTGGCATAATCACATTTATCGCACAATGGTTTTATAAAATGATGAAATGTGATTTCATTACGATTTTTCGATTTCACATACTTGGTACTGTTATCGACCTCGCCCGGCTGCGTCATGTCGCGGTGAGGTACACCGATTGTTGATCCTCGCCAAAGGATCGCATTCGTTAGGAAGCTCCGTTTCCTCGGAGGCTTATCTTTTGGTATAGTCCCCTGTCATTGTATATACTTGTACATTCAGGGGTATGGCGGGGCCCTGTCCTGTCATAGTTGTTGTTACATTCTTAGAGTTCTGTAGTACTATTGTGGGCAGGGTTTGTAAAAGGATTGTAACTGTTCGGTTTTATGTATATACATAAAGGTAACCGTTTTTGGTTAGCCTGTTTTATTATGTTGTCTCTTGTTTCCTGTTTAAATTTTATTTCTGCTGATTTTCTCTGGTGTTGTTATCACTAGGGTGCCCGGGGTAAGGCACCAGTCGCGGGCCCGAGATCGGGTCGTGACAAAAGTGGTATCAGAGCAGTTAGTCCTCGGAAAGTGTCTACAGACCGCATCTAGTAGAGTCTTGATTATCGGCGTGTTGTGCACCACACCTATAATCAGGAGGCTATGGGATATTTAGGATTGGTTTCTATTCTTCTCACTCTGAGATCGTGCCTTAGAGTTGTGTTATAAGTTGGACTCCCTCGGACGTATTCGTATGTACCAGTTATGCCTCTGCGAAAGGCAACCAGGGCCCAGATGGGCAAGGCAACAGAGGGAGCTACGAGTTGAACACAGAGGGTTGCGAGGGCACAGGCCTGGTCATTACCTGAGATAGTACTTCAGACGACGAGTTTTATGACGCCGCTAGCCCCAGCAGAGTTTAGAGCGACATCAGTTTCTACGGAGGCCACGATACCTGAGCCTACAGTTCCACGACTAGGAGCCGAGGATATGAGTTCAGGAGATGGCCCAGTTACTAGTGAGGCTGGTGGCTGGGAATGAGGACGGACGGGAGCCGGTGGTTCCGGTAGTACCAGTGATTCACCCTAGATCCAGTAGTCTGAGACTTCGGGATTTCTTGAGTTGCAGTTCGCCAGAGTTCTATGGATAGAGAGCTGAGGATGATCCACACGGTGTCGTGCTAGTTTGGGAGATTTTTATGCTTACGGCCAGCAGGGCCATTTGGTGAGAGTTGTCCGACCAGAGGTAGCACGGATGTAGAGACTCAGCCTTCGGGATCGGTGGCTGGTTCATCACCTTCTATAGCTAGGCGCCCTGCAGGGCAGGGTTATGGTTAGAGCGGCAAAGAGGAAGTAAGGCAGTAGTTACAGAGATACCTTTAGCCCTTAAGAGACTTGGTTATGTTGTTATGGTGGATATGTGTGAAGTGTTATACGGATAGCATTGTGTTAAGTGTGATTTAGAGAACATGATTAGTTGAAGAGGTAAGTTTGGGGTCATGGAAGGTGTGAACCTTAGAATATTATACGCGGAGACCTTAGATGCGAGGCCGTCTTGAGTAAAAGATTTTGTTTACGATTTGACCTTTGTTGGAGTGCATAGTATACGTGGGGTAAAATTGTGTGATAAGTCCCTGAGTGGTGTGAATTATAAGAGGGTAGAGTTGACTTACCAAGTCTTATGGGGGGTGTTGGTAAGAGTCGTTAGGAAGTATTTAGAGTCGAGTTGACTTTGCTAATTTACTGCACGAATGAGAATAAGTATCGAACAAGTCATTCCAGCGTTAATAAAAGAAAATGTATCGACAATCAATTATATTAAAATGAGTAGAATTCTTCATCTGCATAGAAACTAATATAAGACAAAATTGTATTACATTTTCTAGATCATGGCTGCTTTAAGAAGATCGTTATAAACGAGTATAACCTATTCACAACGCATAAAAGTATATGTTACTTAATTTAAAGAGTTTACGTTATGAAGTTTTAAAGACTATGAACCTTGAATTCTGTTACACCCCGTAAGTCCAGGTCATGTTTAAGAGAATGTACGTAAGGAGCACAAGACTTGAAATTGATACGAAAGGAAGAATTGTTTTTCCGACGGAAAATCTTCCGAACGTCGGAAAGGAAAAATGTTCGTTGAGGAGAATTGGATTCTCAAAATGCATTAATTGAGGATTATGGAATGTATTATCATTATGGAAATTTATTTTTACGGATTTGGTCACGTGGGGCCCACCCGAGGAATTTTACGTTTAGTGGGACCCACGAGGGTTACGGAATTTTATGGACGAATGGGAGGGCGACACGTGGCACCTCCCCCACATGGACTTGGACAAAATTATGCAAGGTTAAAATGGTCATTGACCATGGTTGATGAACAAGTCTTCAAAGCTTGAGATTGTTGACTAGTCAACTTGTCCACTTGGCCATTTAATTAATTCCTTCATCCTAGCCACACATATGTTGATATCTTGACCCTCCATTGTATTATATATACACAACTAGTGCAAGACTAGCTCTTTTAACACTTAGAAAAAATTTAGAGACTTTGTGTATGTTCTTGTGCTCTCGGCTTTAGTGTGTTTCCCACACAAAAAATTTGTATTTATGATCCATTAGCCACAAGACTTTAACCCAAGGTCCCTAAGGGTATTGTAAGGATATCTCAATAGAAAGATTACGGAAAACGACGTTTTTACGTTAGTCGCAAGGCAAAAACCTAAGACATTTTCATAGGTTTTGATTGGAAATGGAAGAGAAGTTGGTTGTGAGCTTCTAAAGGCTTCAAATAGCGGATTGGAGCGTAAAGGAAATGAGCTAAGAATTGCTAAGGAGCGACATTGAATCTTGGAAATTATAAGGGCTTGTAAAGGTAAATTTCTTGTCGTTTTAGTAATTAAGATTACTTGTTGTTGTAGCTATAGATATTAGCAAGTATGAGATATATATTATGAAGTTGATAAATGTTATGGATATTGGAACCCTAATCCGAAAACTAGTATGTTTAGCCCCTAAGATTGTAATTCAATTGGATTATTAGTTTAAGTCGTCACATGTTATATAAAGAAGGAATTATAATTGTTAAGTTGTTTATGACTATATAAAATGTTAGACCTAAGAAGTTGGATTTAAAAAGAATTGGAAAGGACTTTGTGTTATTGAATAAGTTAGCCGTGAATGGCCTTGATTAAGGACTTAGTTGGTATTAATTGTGGGGCGGAATTTTACACGTATTGTAAGGAGTGTAATCCCCTTTGATTGGTTGTTTTATTGAGCCTTAAATGTGGCGTGTTTGGTTATTGAATTCGTCCTTGAAAAAGGTGGCAAAGTATGTAGAAACAAAGGAAGTGATGTCCGATTTTCCGTAGAATTTAGTGACTTTGCACTTAGAATATTCTACGTTTGAAGCTAAAGGTTAATGGACGTATTGTGGCCATTATAGGTTGAAGTACTAAGTATAGCGTATTCTACTTGAAGGATGGAATAGCTATCAAGGTTGAAGTACTTTGGAGCATTTTGCTTTTTGTCGATAATCGTCGCGAGGTATGTGAACCTCTTCCTTCTTTTGACATGATTCTATGTATGGAATATACATGTGGTACTATTTCATGATTCCTTCTACTCTTAGAAGTTAGGAGGTATGTATGTTGATTACTCTACGTAAAGGTTATGTCTAACTTATCCTAAGTTCTTACCAAGTCTTATGGGGGATGTTGGTAAGAGTCGTTAGGAGGTATTTGGAGCCAAGTTGACTTGGCTAAGTTACGGAACAAATGAGAATAAGTATCGAACAAGCCACTGCAGCGTTAATAAAGGAAAATGTAATGACAATCAATTAAGTTAAAATGAGTAGAATTCTCCATTTGCATAGAAGCTAAGATAAGACAAAATTGTATTACATTTTCTAGATCATGGCTACTTGATTAAGATCGTTATAAATAAGTATAACTTATTCACAACGCACCAATGTATATGTTACTTAATTTATAAGAATTTACATATGAAGTTTTAAGACTATGAACCTCAAATTTTTAAAAGGTTAAGGGACTTTATTTTTCAAGTTATGGGACTTGATTCTTAAAGGAAGAAATGAATTGATTTAAAAGTATAGAATACTTGATTTGAAAAGTATTGATTTCTTGCCATTCTAAAGTTAAGAAACTTGTTTTCTTAAAAGTTAAGAGACTTGAAGTATTTTGAAAGCTATGTGATTTGATTTGAAAGTATAAGTCCCTTGGTTATAAAAGGAATGAATTTGTCTAAGACATAAAGAGTTATAACGGCTTTATGGGAAGTTGGTTATAACAACTTTATGGAAGATTAAAAGAATGGTTTTCTTCAGTAATGTAAGCAAAGAAATGATTTGAAATAAAGAAGGGCAAATTGTTTTAAAGGTACCAATTGCTTAAGGTTTTAAAGAAAGAAGTCACTTGATTTAGAAGCCGGTAAATGTATTTCTAAAAGGTATTGTGACTTGTCTTGAAAAGTAGATATGACTTGATACTACGGTTGTTAGTATCTTGGAAGTTTTATTTGAAAAAGAGTCATTTTTAAAAGGAGTAGAGGTACGTAGTACGTTGGGTTAAATTCCCGGATTCTATATGACATTATCGCATCCCAGAGATGGGCCGGGCAGTATACCTTTATGGGCAGACTATATGACATTATCGCGTCCTAGAGATGGGTCGGGCAGTATACCTTTATGGGCAGACTATATGACATTATCGCGTCCCAGAGATGGGCCGGGCAATATACCTTTATGGGCAGACTATGTGACTTTATCGCGTCCCAGAAATGGGTCGGGCAGTATACCTTTATGGGCAGACTATGTGACTTTATCGTGTCCCAGAGATGGGCCGGGCAGTATACCTTTATGGGCAGACTATATGACATTATCGCGTCCCAGAGATGGTCCGGGCAGTATACCTTTATGGCAGACTATATGACATTATCGCATTCCAGAGATAGGCCGGGCAGTATACCTTTATGGGCAGACTATGTGACCTTATCGCATCCCAGAGATGGGCCGGGCAGTATACCTTTATGGGCAGACTATGTGACCTTATCGCGTCCCAGAAATGGGCCGGGCAGTATACCTTTATGGGCAGACTATGTGACTTTATCGCGTCCCAGATTGGGCCGGGCAGTATAGGCGTCCCTCCATAAAGGGCCGGATTATGTTATGTAAGGTAAGTAAGTTATATGGTAATGAACTTGACGGTTTTTTTCCTAATCATGTACGTAAGAATGTGACTATAACTTTTATGTAAAAATGGGGAAAGATAATAAGGTACGATTAAGTTCACGAGATGGTAATGACACGGTAGGATCTGGTATTTACCCTTTTTATACTTGCCCCTGTCATTCTTTTGTACAGTTATGATTTGTTTATCAGACCTTATTTTTCGCTCCATATTCTGTACTCAGTTATCGACCCACTTTGGGGGTCCGTGTTCACGTCCGCAGTTTAGGTATTACGATGTGGATCCGCGAGCTTAGGATCCTGGTTCAAGATTTTGAGATGGCTCCAATGTTCCGAGTTGTCATGGCTATGTATATTCGTGTGGTACGAAGTGCGGCCTTGTCCGTCATAGTATTTGTTCAAATCTTAGAGGTCCGGATGGCAGAGTTGTTTTACATTGTTAAGCAGTGTAGACCCTTTCTGATAATTTTTATGTTATGGCAACCTTTATCGGCAGCCTTGGTTTAAAAAAAAGAGTGTTATTTATCTTCCGCAGTTTATTATGTTGTATGATTAGAAGGGTGCCCAGGTAGGGCACCAGTCGCGGCCCGGGGTCGGGTCGTGACAAATTCTTAAAAGGTTAAGAGACTTTATTTTTCAAGTTATGGGACTTGATTTAAAAGTATAGAATACTTGATTTGGAAAGTATTGATTTCTTGATATTCTAAAGATAAGAGACTTGATTTCTAAAGTTAAGAAACTTGATTTCTAAAGATAAGAGACTTGAAGTATTTTGAAAGTTATGCAACTTGATTTGAAAGTATAAGTCTCTTGGTTATAAAAAGAATGAATTTGTCTAAACCATAAAGAGTTATAACGGCTTTATGGGAAGTTAGTTATAACGGCTTTATGGAAGGTTAAGAGAGTTGTCTATTTTGATTGATAGGCATGAGTTGTCTAGGTTGTGAAATTGCAAGTTACTTGGTTTCAAGTCTTGAAATGAATTTCTAAAGGTTTAGTAACTTAATTTGAAAAATAGGAATGCCTTGATACTATGGGTGTTAGTATCTTGAGGTTTTGTGTAAAAATGAGTCTTTTGAAAAGAATGGAAGTACGTAGTACTTTGGGGTTAAATTCCCGGATTTTTATGTGATACGAAAGTGCCTTGAGTTTATAAAATGAAATTCATGTTTATGATAATGGAAGTCTAAAGATTTTATGAACTTGCCTATGCTTGCTTGTGATAGCCTTTGAGTGCAAGTATTATATTTTTACGCTGTCGTGACTCTCAGTTGGAGGGTCGGTTGTCTGTCGTGAATTTACTTGGACGTACCGGCAGTGATGGAGGATTCCACGGGTATGCTTCCATTGTGATTGATCCTTGGACATGCTTATACGATGAGGGATTCCGGGGCATGTGACCATGTTATATTTTACTCCATGGACTAGCTCCCCATGAAGACATGTACCCACGATGAGGGATGCCGGGGGCATGTTATATTATTATTCCATGGGCTAGCTCCCCATGAAGACCTGTACCCACGATGAGGGATTCCGGGGGCACGTTATGGCCATGCTTATACGATGAGGGATTCTGGGGCATGCGGCCACGTTGTATATATATATATACGTGTTGTATGTGGGTACGCCGACAGTGAGGTAGGATGTGTGAGCGCGCCACACGGTTATATGTTACCCTTACGATCGCTTCGTGACGGGATTCTCGGCGGGGTATAGATATATATATGTGTTGTATGTGTACGCCGACGGTGAGGTAGATGCCACGCGCATTACATGGTTATGTTATTCACTTATACCGCCACGGTGATGGGGATTCCACGCACGCTTTGATATTTGAGGCTCATGCTCAGAGTGACTATTGTTCATGTGTTGAAATAGTCTTTAAAAGGTAAACCGACTTTCAAGATTTCATTTTGGTAAGGCACAGCATCGTTATTTTGGTAATCATACATGTCTCCATCTTTTATAGATCGCTATGATTTCATTACGATTTTCGCCACATACTTGGTACATATTTCGTACTGACATCCTTCGGGGGGCTGCGTTCATGCCGCAGGTTGAGGTACATAGCTTGTTGATCCACACTTTTGGGTCACTGTTCAGTTCTTGGAAAGCTCCATTTCTCCGGAGGCTTTATCTTTTGGTACGTTTCCCCTGAGGTGGTAGATTCATGTATATTCAGGGGTATGGCAGGGCCCTGTCCCGCCACAATTGTTATGTTAAAACTCTTAGAGGTCTGTAGTCACATATTGTGGGTCAGTTTGTAAAGGAAAGGAGGCAACTGCTTCGTGTATCTATTTACTTATCCAGAGAGGTAGCCTTATCGGCTAACCTGTTGATTTTATCTTTGTTGATTTATTTTATAAGTTTCATGTATGTTACGCTGATTATCTCTGATGTATACCTGTAAGGGTGCCCAGGTAGGGCACCAATCGCGGGTCCGGGGTCGGGTCGTGACAGTTATTATCGATTGCGACTATATAACATGTTAGACTTAACAAATTGGATTGAAAAGGAATTGGAAAGGAGTATATGTTATTGCACCTATTAGCCGTGAATGGCATTGTCTTTTGGACTATTTTGATATCAATTGTGGGGCAGAACTTTACACGTCATGTTAGGCGTGTAATCCCCTTTTGTTAGATACATTGTTGAGCCTTAAATGTGGCATGTTTGGTTATTGAATTCGTGCCTTGAAAAAAGTGGAAAAGTACGTAGAAACAAAGGAAGTGTTGTCCGATTTTCCGTAGAATAATTGACTTTACACTTAGAATATTCTACGTTTGAAACTAGTTGATAGACGTATTATGGTCATTATAGGTTGACATACTACGTACGGCATATTGGACTTAGCAAGTGGATTGAACCAAAGAGGTATGTGGAACTTTTCTTATCTCTTGAGCATGAATTGTTATCAATGTATAAGTACGGTAGACGTACGAGATATAAATGAATTTAGTTTCATTTGACATCCTTGACTTGTTTTGAGAATGTCCAAGTTGGTTGAGTTAGAGAATTAACTCACTTGTTTTAAAGGTTAAAGAGGTCTTAGTTTCTAAAGCATAAAGTTAGTATAACGGCTTTATGGGAAGTTGGTTATAACAACTTTATGGAAAGTTAAAAGAATGGTTTATTCTAGTAATGTAAACAAGGATAAATGACTTCAAATAAAGAATGGCAAATATTGATTTAAAGGCATCAATAACTTAAAGTTTTACAGTAAATGTCACTTGGTTTAGAAACCTATCAATGTATTTCTAAAAGGTATTGTGACTTGTCTTGAAAAGTAGATATGATTTGATACTACGGTTATTAGTATCTTGGGGTTTTATATGAAAAAAGAGTCATTTTAAAATAATAGAAGTACGTAGTACTTTGGGTTAAATTCCCGGATCTTTCATGATACGATAGTGCCTTAAGTTAAAAGAAATGAGAGTGCATGCTAATTAAGTCTAATGAGAAGTTAAGGGGTTTCTTAACTTACTTATGTTATTTATAGTGGCCGGTTGTGCTTGTGATATATTGTTCATTACGGGGTCATTCCCCGGGCTTGTGGCATTTTCATATTCCGTGGATTTGCTCCCCACGATGCGAGGAATACCTCATGCGAGTCCGTAGGGAACATACGAGTGAAATAGTCCTATGCGGGGCGGACCAGTCCTATGCGAGGAAATTACCTCATGCGGGTCCACACGGCCTAAGCAGGTGAAATAGTCCCAGGAGTAGGATTGCGTGATAATACTACGGGTGGATGGTCCTAGGTTAATCACAGGCTTCCTATTTTAAGAACCGGAAGTGTATATTTTGTTACTCTCATTGTTAGTAAGACACAGTATACTGTTAATTTGATTATCATATATGTCTCTAGCTTTATTTTAGACTTATGATGTAAATTACGTGATTTCGAGCTTACATACTGTACATATTATGATCGACCCTTTCCTCGGGGGGCTATGTTCATGCCGCAGGTAGGGGTAAGCAAGTCGTGGATCCTCACTCTTAGGATCACTAATCAGTTGTCAGCAGGCTCCATTTCTCCGGAGGCTTGTCTTTTGGTACGGTTTCCCTGATGTTGTAGATTTATGTACATTCAGGGGTATGACGGGGCCCTGTCCCGTCAAAGTGGTTATGTAAATTCTTAGAGGTCTGTAGTCATATCTTGTGGATTGGGTTGTAAGAACAAAGATGTAACTGTTGTTTTGGGTTATGTATATTTTTTTTCAGAAGATGGCCTTATCGGCTAGCCTGTTGATATTTACTGTCTAGTATTTTATGAGTTTATGTATGTTCCGCTGTTATTCTCTGATGTATACCTGTAAAGGGTGCCCAGGTAGGGCACCAGCCGCGGGCCCGGGGTCGGGTCGTGACAAGTACATTGGAAAAGATGTTTTTTCACATCATGAGCTTGATGAGGTCCGGATTGAGTGGACGCATCATTTTTCAAAGATTCTCCGTACTACAACAGTTGTGTCACCTTCATGATGTTTGGATAATATGTACTTAGGCTCATTTGGTTTTTGTAAAACATTTTATTTTGGATACATTTGGTAACAAGAAGATTTGTAACATGTTTGATTAATTAGTTACATTTTAGTTACAATCATAAATGTTTCAATATTATGTATTAAAATGATTTGATTAATTAGTTACATTTTAGTTACAATATGTCATTTCCCCACCAATTTAACTATTACTGAATTTTTTTAAAATTAATTAATTAAATTAATTATTAAATACAAATTGCGTCAAAATCAAATTTTTCGCAATTGTTTTATATTTAAATTTAATTAAAATTTAATTAAAAATTTACCGCCAAAAAATATATTAAATTAATATAATTCAAAAATTTACCGCCAAAATTTGTAAATTCCCGGGAAAAAAAACGGGAAATAGTCAAAGTCAACGACCAAATGTGTGACGGTTTATGCCCGTCACATATTATGTGATAGTTATTTAAACTGTCATCGATGAAGGACCTACCGTGACACATGCTACAATAACACTTATAAAAAATGTCATGCACCCCCTCCGATGACAGTTTTTAACCGTCACCGTAAATCCTTTTTCTTATAGTGATTAAATTATTATTTTGAACACAGAAATATAACAAGCTTAAGGAATCTAACATTGTTAATATTTTTCTGTGTTCGGAGTGAACAAGACAGTTTGGTATGCTTCAAAGTGAAACAATCAAAGCGAACTTAAAATCTTAAAAGTCGTAAGCAAAATACTTATGAAGTTGTCCGTTCACTTTCTTTGATTCCTTGGTGACAAAATTAGAATGGATCTACTGTAGATAATGAAACAATTCATCAAGCACGTATGTCTTGGGGCTAGAATAATATGGAGCAGGCATAGTCAAGCCCTTTACCGGTAAAAAATTGATTTTACCAAATGTTTGAGTCAATCTGCGGTAAGAAAAGTGATTTTCTACTCCCTACGTTTTGAGATTAAAATCTTAGTGATTTTATACTCCAAATTATTATTTGATTTAAAGAATATAAAAACTACCGATTTAGTAACTTTTTGTAAGATGATATTAATCTCCTTTGAGGAGTCTTTCTCATTAATATCAATATATATAGTGTAAAAGATGTATCCCTAATACAATAGGAATCCTAGTCCTAATTACAAGAGGAATTCTAGTTTACCATAATTACATATCACTAATATTTACACAATATATGAGATATATTCTAATTATGGTGGGATATATTCCTTTACACGTTTACACACCCCCTCAGTCGGAGCGGTAGGAGGTCGGACGCTTAGACTGGACCAGAAGTCAAGAAATAACTGTCTGGGAAGTCCTTTGGTAAATATATCTGCATACTGATAGGATGAGGGAACATGTAACACTCTGACATGGCCTAGCGCAACTTTCTCATGAACAAAGTGTAGGTCTATCTCAATGTGCTTGGTTCGCTAATGTTGAACCAGATTATGAGAAAGATAGATGGCAGAGATGTTATCACAGTACACAATAGATGCCTGACGCGAAGGACACTGAAGTTCTAACAGTAAATTTATGAGCCACCAAATCTCAGCTACCATATTTGCAACGCCTCTGTACTCAACCTCGGCACTGGAACGAGATAGGGTAGTCTGTCGCTTCGTAGACCAAGAAATCAGATTATCCCCTAAAAATACACAAAAGCCGGAGGTGGAGCGTCGCGTGTCCGGACACCCGCCTAATCAGACCAGATAAGAGAGCAACCTGTTTGGTGCAGAGGGGTATAGGTGCAAACCATAATCAAGTCTGCCCTTAATGTATCGGATGATACGCTTAAGAGCAGTGAAATGAGACTCACTGGGGGCATGCATGAATAGGCATACCTGCTGAATAGCATAAGCAATGTCTGGCCTTGTAAATATGAGATACTGAAGTGCACTTGCAAGGCTCCTATAAAGAGTAGGATCGGAGACTCTGGAGCACCATCCATAGCACTTAGCTTAGATTTTGAATCAACCGGAGTAGGTGAAATCTTGCAATTCGCCATCTTAGCCCTATACACAATATCCTCTGCATACTTACGCTGACACAAGAATATGTGATCGGCAGACCTGGTCACTGATATCCCCAAAAAATAACTCAGATTTTCCAAATCAGTCATTGCAAATTCGGACTTAAGCAAGACAATAATCTCATTTTTCAACCCGTCAGAGGAAGCAGTAAGAACAATATCATCCACGTAAAGTAATAAGTAAGCAGTGTTGCTACCTCGATGAAACATGAAGAGTGATTTATCACTCTTGCTGCATACAAACCCAATCTGCAAGATATACCTAGCAAAACGATCATACCACGCACGGGGGCCTTGTTTCAGGCCATATAGTGACTTACGGAGACAGCACACATAGTGAGGAACTGTTGGATGGGTGAAATCAGGCGGCTGATGCATCTACACTATTTCTCTTAGATCCCCATGTAAAAATGCATTCTTCACATCAAGCTGATGGATCGGCCAGTGTTTGCCCATGACAATGCTCAAAACTGTGCGAATGGTAGCTGGTTTGACAACCGGACTGAAGGTCTCACCACAATCAATACCCTACTACTGATTTGTGCCATTAGCCACAAGTCATGTCTTATACCTCTTAAGATCTCCACTATCTCTGAATTTGTGACGTAATAGCCACATGCAACGGATCACATTCACCCCCTCGGGTCTAGGTACTAGATCCCATGTGTGTTATTTAGTTCAAGCATTTAATTCTTCATACATAGTCACATTCCAATTAGGGTCTTATTTAGCCAATTTAGGGTTCTTGGGAATTGAAGAAATAGTTTGGGCAGACAAGATTGGACATTGGGTTTGAAGATTCCATGTTTGGCACGAGTTTCCATTTGGTGAGTGGGGATAGTGGGAGGTTGTGTCGGCTGAGTGGGAAGAGTCGCGACTGAGGGATTGGTTGGATATGGAGAAGGAGGAGGTGACGCCGTCAGAGGCGTCGCGGCGCCGCGTGATCATGGTCGCATTGTAGGTGGCCGAGTCATCTCGAAGTTTTGTGCCGCGCGCGCTATCGATAGAATCGTGCCTCTGCTCGCATGAGTTTTGGCGCTGTGGCGCCTCCCCTTGGGGCTGAGGCGCTGACGGTGAAGAGGAACCCCTGGGCAGAGAATGTGATTATGTGATAGTGCTATGATCTAGTTGACTGAGAATGATGGGAGAGATGGCAGGCTCGTCAAGAGAGTAATCCGTTTTTTGGAACTTTTTAAGATTCGAAAACGGGAATGTGGTCTCGTCGAATGTGACGATATATGTGAATTTGACGAGTGGACAAGTCATAGCATAGATATCCCCTATGGTTCGGCGGGAAGCCTAGGTAGACACATGGAGTGGACCGAGGAGCTAGTTTGTGAGGGGCAGTAGAGGCAAGGTTAGGATAGCATAGACAACCGAATATCCGGAGATGCTCATAAGATGAGACTCTATGATAGAGGATTTCGGTAGGGTCATATTGTGAAGGGTGCTAGTTAGGAGAATATTGAGAACGTATTCTGATATTTTAGCAGCATATACCCAGAAGGACGGAGGGAGGGAGACATGAATCAATAGAGTGCGAATCATGTTGTTTATAGTGCAGATGATTATTTCAGCTTTACCGCTTTGTGGGGAGGCGTGAGGGCATGAGAAGCAAAAAATCATGTCATTATTAGTACAAAAACGGTGAAACATAGAGTTATTGAATTCACGACCATTATCGCACTGAAATGATTTGATGCCTTTTTCAAATTGCGTTTGGATGAACTGTCTAAATTCAAGAAATTTGGCAAACACTTCCGATTTAAATTTGAGAGGATATAACCAAATAAAGTGGAAAAATCATCTAGTAAGACAAGATAGTATTTATGACCGAGAGAACTAACAACAGATGATGTCCATAAATCGGCATGTATAATATCAAAAGGTGCAAATGTAACACTAGTAGATGATTTAAATAGAAGATGAGTATTTTTGCCTAAAGAACAAGAAACACAGTTTTGGGCAAGCTTCCCATTATTATAAGTAATGAAATTATTGCCTCTAAAAAAATTAAAAACGGGTGCTCCTGGATGACCAAGCCTATTATGTCATGTTGATGAAGAAATGGTCGCTAGAGATACGGGAGAACAAGATGTGACAGCGGAGGTGGGAATGAATGGATAGAGATCCTCGTGCTATTGCATCTCGTAAGAGGTGTCCCCGTATGAATATCATTCACAGTGAAACTAAAAGGGTCAAAGTCAACAGAGACAGAATTATTACGGGTAAATTTGCGGATAGAAATTAGGTTCTTAATTATATGTGGGGCATATAGGGTATTTGTAAGGGGGAATGTATGATGAGGTGGTGTGTAGAATGTACCATAACCCTTTACTGGAATGCGGTGGCCACTACCAACTGTAATAGATTGAGGATGTTTTAAACTAAATAGTTTGGGAATATTACTTGCAGATCGGGTGAGGTGAGAAGTGGCTCCGGAGTCCATGTACCAGGTGTTGTCAGGCTATTGCAGATTGAAAGCTGGCTGACCTTAGAGGGTGCCATCTGCGGTGGGCGAGTTCTTTGGGCTGTCCTTGCATGAAATGGGCTTGTTTCGGGTACTGGGCTTGCCGAGTAGATGGTGCTGGGCCCAACAACCCGTGTTGAGAATACTAGTGGAAGAAATGCTTTGATGCGTAAAAAGTCGGCGTCGCGACTACGTATTGGCGCCGCGCGGCTGTGCGATCTTGTTGAGCGTTGTGGTCGGTTGTTCTGCGGACCTGCATTCTTGATGTTCTGGATTCTGCGGCGCGACCGCTTGCCACGACTCACGGCCTCTGCGCGCCACCGCGCGGCCCAGCCATGATTGTGAATTTTCTGGTGGCGTCTGATCTTGGGGTTGCATATCGACAGCTAACGCCTACTGACTGTGCTCATCCTGCTTAGCACGACGGGTCTCTTCAAGCAACAACTGCGAGCGAGCCTTGTTGAAACTAGGTAACGGATCTGCCTATTGAATCATGGTGGCTAACGTATCATAGTCGCCTTTGGAAAGGACTGCAATCAATTGCAACACCATTTTAGTGTCCGAGATAGGCGTGTCGACATTGAAGAGTTGATCCACTAGTAGTTTCAACTGTCTGTAGTACTCAGTCATGTTGAAGAAATTTTTAAGACGTGTATTGTTAAATTGTTCCTCCAAATACACCGCACGAGTGTGCTTGTTATCTTGAAAGATTTCCCCCAAGCGGTTTCATAAATCATGGGCTTTGGCGCCAAATTTCATGATAGTAAGAAGAAGATCCTGAGAAATACTACCATAAATCCATTGTTTGACGTCGGCGTCTAGACGACGTCAAATAGAATCATCAACCTCCGGAGGGCGCGGAATAGTGTCATCGATATGATCAAGCATGTTATAGAGACATGCATAATTGCGAAATAGTTCAACCCAAGGAGAATACTGATTGTTTTCTTGATCAAGAATAATGAGAATATAGTTCTTTATATTCGTAACAGTTTGGGCCGGATGAAAAGAGGATGACGACATGATGGTGGGATTGGTGGAGGTGGATGTTGCAAAAGTATTGAAAGATTCATGAGTATCCATTCAGAGAAGATGGGAATGAAGAGAAAGAAATCCAATAATTTTGAGTAGAGCCGCGACTGAGATCCGAGAGGGGGGGGGAGGGGGTGGTTCTCGGCGACAACTATGGAGAAAATTCTAGAGTTTTGGGTGTTTGGCTCTTGATACCATGTAAGATGATATTAATCTCCCTTGGGGAGTCTTTCTCATTAATATCAATATATATAGTGTAATGGATTAATATATAAATGAAACACTACTAGGGAAGCTAATGGAAAGGATGAGCAATACACCTCAAGCAAATTTGCCTAGCTACACCATTGCGGGAAGTGATAAGCAAATTGAAGAGCCTGAACCACACCCAGCTGTTGAGGAATCTGGCGAGATAGTTGGTGTAGACAAGGAAAAGATTACTGAGATCTAATTATTCACCTTTTTGGATTTTGTGGAAATTCTTTTTCCTGTACCTATTGCAGAAGAAACACCACCATCTGTCACTGTTGATCCCCAAATAGGAAGTCCATACCATCAAGGGCACCCCCTAGAGTTGAGAGATGTTGGGAATCTCACTGATCCCTACATTATAGAGAGCCTAGAAGACAAGTATGTCTTGTGTACTTGGGGGATAATCTTATATCTGAAGCCCTTAGTTGAAAAGAGTGTTGTAGGAAAAGTGAGACCTGCAACAGTAACTATGCGGATTGCAAGCAGTTCGCAGAAGGATCCAATGGGCACTCGTAAAGGTTAACTGCATCCGGTTAAAAGACGTTAAAGACAACGCTTGTTGGGAGACAACCCAATGTTTATTAATTATGTTATTTTAATTTCTATTTTTTGTTTGTTTTATTTTATCTTGAACATTCTCACAGTCTTGGGTTCTTGTTTTGTGTTGTTGGATGACAGGTGGACTAGGAGCAGACCCCGAATAGAAAAAGGAGCAAAAATGCTGGGAAAAAAAGGAAAAACCGTCGTCAGCGCCACGGCGCCCAGAATCAGCGCCGTGGCGCCGGAACTTCAGAGAGCCGCAGTACTTGGGGCGCCACGGCGTCGAATCTCAGGGTCGTGGCGCCGAAGGTTCAGAAACCCAGATTCCGTATAAATTCCAGAATTTTTCCTCCCAGACCTCCATTATGACCGCTGTGTTGTGTCAGTAAGTTGTCCCTATTTTTAGTCTTCACACATTGGGGACAATGTGTCGATTAAGTTTGGGGGGGTGTCTTATTTTGTTTTATTGTCTTATTTTTGAGTCTTTTTTATTTGTCTTTGTGTTGTTTTGAGGTGTTTTTTAGTCATACTTTTTATTTGTTTTTGGATCATCCATGTTGTAGTTGCTAAAAGATATTTAGTGGATAAAGTGGGATAATGTAATGGAATTAAAAGCGACAATCTGTGTGCTTAAGTTAGATATGCCAAAAATTCATGACATCTAATTATTTGGAATATTTGTACTTCGCTTATATGTGTCAATTATGGAAAGAACGGTTGAAAAATGTCTAAAAAATATGTTTGCTTGTTATTTGAGGCGAAATACTTAAGACGTACATTTTTAGGGAGATGATTCAGACATTTTTTTATAGCCCTTCTGACCATTCATTACCTACCCTGACATAAAATGTATCACTAGTCAGCCCCTTTGAGCCTAAAATAAATATCTTTCTTTGACACCCTATGATTCCTTTGTTGTGCCATAAGTAATAATGGAAAAGTATTGGGATGAAAAGCGTGAAAAAGAGACAAAAAGAGAGTGAACAAATTTGATATACCCCAATGAAAAATATGCAAAAGTCTAAGTTTGGGGGTGCCTGTTATTTATGATACATATCATTCTCTCAAAAGAAAAGAGGGGAGAAAGTGGGTACAAAACTAAAAAGGAAATCAAAAAGAAGGAAAATGAGTTTGAATGAAAAGTGTTTATGGTACGTAATTGAGCCTAAATGCCTATTTTTACCTACCCCTTCCTAAGCCTACCTTACAACCCTTGAAAGTCCTGATGATCTTTAATATGTATGTCTATGATTAGTGGAGAATAACAAGTAAACAGGTCTATAGCATTTGGGAAAGATGGAATGAAATTGACATGCATAGGTTAGGTGTTTGTATTTCCATTGAACATGATCTAAGTGAATTTGCGAAATATCTAACTTGAAATTCTAGATTGCTGACTATTCATGCTATATATGTTCTAACATATTATCTCATCTTTCATCCATGATTTTGAAGAAGCAATATTATAACTACTTGATCCATCTCTTTGAGTCTTTGATCGTTTTGTTTTATTTTTGTTTTGTGCTTTACTCGAGGACGAGCAAAGTTTAAGTTTGGGGGTATTTGATCGGTGTATTTCATATACACTTTTTGAGTCATTTTTAGTTAGTATTTTACTCATTTTGTTTATGTTTAGTATAGTATTAGGGTCGTTTTCCTTTTTTTTTGTGTCACAACGGTCAGAAATGGAGAAATGGCGAAAAGAAGAGAAAATGAGTTTAATTGAGAAGGAATTGCATACAAAAAGGGCCAATAACTGAAGTCTAAGAAATCCCGGAAAGTATAGAGGAGATCCGACGAAGTCCGGACGAAAAAAGGACGAAGAAACGAAAATCCGCCAGAAAAACGCCTCAGGCGCCGCGGCGCTGAATGTTCAGAAAGTTGATTTGACTGCAGGTTTTTCGGCGCCGTGGCGCCCGACTGCAGGGCCACGGCGCCCACGCGGGATTTCTGAGTGTTGGGCCGAATTTAACACGTTTTCAGGGTCCAAAAGGGATAACTTTTCCTACCTACATAATCCTTAACCCTTTACCTAAATGATTCCATAACTTTTTCTTAACCCTTTACCTAAAGGATTCTATAACTTTTCCTACCTACGTAATCCTTAACCCTTCACCTAAAGGATTCTTGGGCTATAAATAGTCTCTATATCATTAGAAGAATTCATCCTACATTCCATCTCACACTTGACAATTCCATTCTCCATCCACCATTCCATTCCATTCCATCTTGTAAATATTCCACAACACAATCCTTGGATGCTAGAAGGCTTGGAGACTTGTTCTTGAGTATTTTTCTTTTCTTTCTTTTGCTTTATTTATTTCAATTCATGTATGAAGATTATATTAGTTCTTAGCGTGACTATGGCTATGAGCTAATTACCTTATTAGGGATTTCCTTGTGATTCACTTGAAACTCTATTCATGAATTAATATATTAGTTTGGTTTCTTCTTCACTTGTTTAAGATTTATTCAATAGTTGTTTTGATTGCTTGATAATTAATTGATCACTAGTTATCATCACTTATATGAGTTCTAATCGAAATCCGAAAGAGGAGATTGTGAATATGCTATAGTTGAATAAGCATAGGTTTAAATCGTGGACGAAAGTACCCTGATACTTGTGTAGCTTAATAGGTTATTGCTCTTAATCCTCCTTTGTAGTCAATCTTGTCACCGAAAGGTGAAAGGGTTCTCCATTGGGGTTGAGTGTTTATATTACCTTAACAGGAGTATAAAACGGTCTAGTTAACTTGTTATCTTAACGTAGAAGAAGAAGTTAGTCTAATTGTATTAAGGATTGAATATGGTGGATAGTTGATGATCTTGGAAGCCCTAATTCGCCATCATAACTGATTTAAATCAAAGTATTTTCATAATTAGTTTATTTCCTACATTATTAGTTTAGAATTCCAACTCAATCATCGGTTACCAAATAGATACCATAGAATAGAGTTTGATAATTGGACATTAATCCCTGAGGATGAAAAAACTTGATGCGCGATTTATGCACACACTAAACGCAAGTGCACGTGTCGTGACAAGTAATATAGTCTAGAAGACCGAGTTATCGTCCTCGGGGATTAGTGTCCAATTATCAAACTCTATTCTATGGTATCTATTTGGTAACCGATGATTGAGTTCAAAAACTTGATGCGCGATTTATGCACACACTAAACGCAAGTGCACGTGTCGTGACAAGTAATATAGTCTAGAAGACCGAGTTATCGTCCTCAGGGATTAGTGTCCAATTATCAAACTATATTCTATGGTATCTATTTGGTAACCGATCATTGATGAATTGTTTATAACTATAATTATAGATGCTAACTAAATTACTTTATTTTACTTCAGATATGGTGAAAATAGGGCTTTCAAATCTCCTCAACTATCCGCTCATCTTACTTGTTAATGCAATTAATTATGGTTCTTCTTCTATTTTGAGACAGCAGGTTAACTAAGCCGTTTTATACTCCTGTTAAGGTAATATAAACACTCAACCCCAATATAGAACCCTTCTACCTTTCGGTGACAAGATTGACTATAAAGGAGGATTAAGAGCAATAACCTATTAAGCTACACAAGTATCGGGTACTTTCGTCCACGATTTAACCATTATGACTCAAAAGAAAGAAAATATATCCTAAGACGACACATATTTGTACAAAAATGGGCAAAAGACTAACTAAAAATGACTCAAATAGTGTATATAAAATACACCGATCAAATACCCCCAAACTTAACCTTTGCTCGTCCTCGAACAAAGATCAAAAGAAAGAAATAAAGACACGAAGGAAACAGAAAAGAGAATGACTCAAAGACACTGATCACTTTGCTGCACAATTGTCACTTAGAAAAGCATGAAGGTTAGCAGAATAATATGCAGGAACATATAGCATGGATTTTTAGCATTCTAAACATATCAAGTTAGATATTTCGCAAATTCACTTTAATCATGCTCAATGGAAGTAAGAATATCTAACTATGCATGTCAATTTCAAAATCCTATGGCATGTTTACTTGTTATTCTCCACTAATCATGGATACACATATAAGAGATCTTCAGGGCTTTTCAGGGTTGTAATGTAGGCTTAGGCATGAGTAGGTAAAAATAGGCTTTTAGGCTCAACTTACGTACCATAAACTCTTTTTTTTTCAACTCTTCCCTTTTCTTTTGATTTTCTTCTTCACTTCATACATATCTTTCCCCTCTTTTGTTTTGAGTGAATGAAGTGTATTATGAATAGCCGGCACCCCCAAACTTAGGCTTTTGCCTATTTATTATTACTTTTTCATTGGGGTGCATCAAAATTGTTCACTCTCTTTTGTCTCTTTTTTAACACTTTATATTCCAATCACCTCAATTTTTCACTTATGACACAAATATGGAATTATAGGGTGTCAAAGAAAAGTCTTATTTTTAGGCTCAAATGGGCTGACTAGGGATATAATTTGAATGTCAGGGATAGACAAAAATGGTAAGAAAGGGCTAACAAAGAAATGCATGAGTCATCTCTCTAACATGCATATCCTAACTATTTCGCCTCAAATAGCAAGCAAGCAGACACATAGGTTTAATCATTAACAATGCACAAATCAAGAAAGATACCCCAAATAGTCTGATTTCATGAATTTTGGCATATCTAACCTAAGTGTTTATATGGTTGCTTCTAATTCCATTACATTATTCAACCTTACTTCACTGGGCGTTTCCAGTAACTACAGCATGCATGATCTTAAAAAAAATTATGACTCAAAACATACTCAAAAATACACAAAACAAATAAAAAAGACTCAAAAACAATAAGACACCCCCCCAAACTTAAATCACACATTGTCCCCAATGTGTGCAAGACTCAAAAATAAAAGAAAACATGACAACTTACAGACTTGGTTTAAAGTGGTGGCGGTGGCGGCGGATAATGCATGGACCACTGGTTGAACAAGGAACTCATCTCATCAAATCTCTGGTGCAAATGTTGTTGCTCCTGCCTTAGTTCTTGATGTCATTTCCTCAGGTCCTGTTGACCTTGTATCATTATGTCAAAGCTCTGCATCATCCTCCTCTGGTTTATGAGCAACTGCTCCATTATAGGCACCGGAGGTTCTAATTCTGGGGCTGCTGTTGGCTGCTGCCTGCCTCATGCTGAGCCTCTGTCCCAGGCTCATCTTCATCCATGGCAGCCTCTGCTGCTGCTGCTGGTGGTGCTGATGTTATACCCCGTAGTTCTGACCCTACGTATGAGAGCGTACGAAAGCATGTAAGACTTAAAATTTTCAAGGGATAGGTTGACGGATTATTCCGGACGGGTTTTTAGTCAACTTTAAGGCGGGTTATGACCCGGAACATTGAGAGTTCCTAAGGGGTTCAAAGGCCTAAGGCGTAGTTCGTTGAGTCTAGATTCCAACGCAACCAACCGTTCGTCGATAGGACGTCGGAGTAGAAAGATATGAGAGTTACAAGTTCAGTGCGCAGTCGGACAGAAGTATGTTTCGGACAAAGGCGAGGCGCGCAGAAATCTTGTAGGTCGCTGAAGTTTCAGCGCATGGCGCGAGGCGCGGCGCCGGAAGATCCGAGGGTCCGCAGGAGTTGCGGCGCCGAGGCGGGAAATCAGGCGGAAAAACTTAGAAAAAGTCAGATTTTTCTTTTGGAAGGGCCTGGGTGGGGGACAAGTGTCCCCCCCCCCCCCCCATCTGATTTTTACATGCAATATCTAAGACTTGGTCATTTGTCATCTCTCTCTTTGAAAAACCTATTCCTTCTCTCTTAAAATATTCCAAAGCTCCTCCTTCTCTCTAAAACTCCAAGTAGATTCTAGCCTAAGAAAATCTGAAAAAATTAAGAACAAGAAAAGGAAGCTTGTGGCTAGCTTGTGGTGGTGTTATTGGCTAGGAAGCTAGCAAAATCTTTGGAATAAGTTTGGCTAAAACTTTAAGGTAACATTTCTTCCTTTAGAATTAGTTCTAAGTGTTGCATGCTTAGAAGAAAGAACTTGTGGTAGTAAAATAATGTTCTTAGAGTCATTGCATGCTAGAAAATGTGGTTTGGATATGAAGAATGGGTTAAGAAGAGATTATGTGCATGTTGTAGCCTAAAAACTACCTTAGAATTGTTAAGTGAATTGTGGTAAACTTATGGGACATAATTTTGGGTGTGTAATCCCCTTTGAATTGTTGGATTGATTGAGCCTTAAATGTGGTGTTTGGATGATAAATTCGGCCTTGAGAAAGGTGGCAAAATGAGTAGAAATAAAGGAAATGCTGCCTAAATTTTCCATAGAATTTAGTGACTTTGAACTTGGATTGTTCTACATTAAGATTAGAAGTTAATAAACGTATCATGGTTGTTTTAGGTTGACATATTACTTGCGGTAGTTTGTACTTAGCAAGTGGATTGACCAAAGAGGTATGTGAAGCTTTCCTATCTCTTGAGCATGAATAGATGAAACTATGTAGTACGGTAGACGTACAAGATTTGGTATTACTATACTTTTGTTTAAGTATGTTTTATAGAAGGCAGCCTTATCGGCTGGCCAGTAAAGTTTACCCTTTTCTCTAAGTAATGTGTTATGTATGTTCCGCTGCTATTCTCTGACATATACCTGACAGGGTACCCCGGTAGGGTACCAGTCATGGCCTCGGGGCTGGGTCGTGACAAAAGTGGTATCAGAGCAGTTAGTCCTCGGAAAGTGTCCACAGACCATGTCTAGTAGAGCCTTGATTATCGGTGTGTCGTGCACCACATCTATAATCAGGAGGCTGCAGGATATTTAGGATTGGTTTCCATTCTTTCACTCTAAGATCGTGCAATAGAGCTGAGTTATAGGTTGAACCCCCTCTGATGTTTTTCTTTATGTATCAGTTATGCCTCCACGCAAGGCAACCGCGGCGAAGAAGCAAAGCGGTGAGAGTCGCTAGTGGGACGCGGAGAGTCACGAGGCACAGCCCGATCCTTACGAGATGATGTTTAGGCGGCGAGTTCCACGTCGTCGCCAGCCTCAGCAGATTTTGAGGCGTGAGCGGCTAATGAGACGCGATGCGAGCCTCTAATCCCACGATCGGGGCACGAGATTACGGGAGCGGTTGATTCTCGACCAAAGATAGTGGCGAGGGCAGCGACAGAGCGGCGCCAACCCTAGCCGACGGTTCTGGATTCGGGATTTCTTGGGTTGTCACCCGAGTTCTATGGTTCGAGATTTGAGGAGGATCGCGAGAGTTCGTCCGGCGATTCTGCGGACCATGCAGTCCTTAGGGCATCGGGGATGATGCATTATACTAGCTTCTACCGTTCTGCGATATTGCGTTGAACTGGTTTGAGTCATGGGTATTGTCGAGGGTGAGATGCTCTTCCGGTGATTGGGAGGAGTTCACGAGGCGTTCTAGACCACTTCTGCCTCCTGAGGTGAGGAGAGCCCGTGTAGATAGGTTCTTGACCTTGAGACAGGACGGGAGGACTATCAGGGAGTACAGCCTGGAGTTCGACTCCTTGGCCAGATATGCACACACCATAGTAGCTGACATGGCAGACAGGGTTCATCGGTATGTGATGGGGTTAGACCGGCATATGAATACTGCATGCTTGGGGGTGGCTCTTCAGCCAGGGATGTATATTGCCAGGATACAGGCGTACGCCTGAGGATTGAGGCGAGAGAGCGGATCGGCTAGATTTGGGCGGCTCAAGAGGCGGGGACAGCGAGCTCAAGGCGATTTGGCGGGCGGCCTCGGCGAACTAGGTCCACATTCCGGCCAGACAGAGTGCTCCTTCTCGATTTCGGCGGGAGTCCGATCGAGGTTATTGAGGCAGTCGGGCTCGGGACTTGAGTTTCGAGGCGAGAGACCGACTAATCGAGACCACCTACCTCTCGGTGTGTTCGTCGGTAGGTCTCATCCGGCGAGTGCGTATGGGTTCGAGGGCATGTTACTCTTATAGCCAGTGGCCATCGAAGAAGGATTGTCCGCCCTTAGGCGGCGGAGCATTACAGTTCAGCGGCGAAGTGCATTCTTTGGATCTTCATCTTCGATGGTTAGACGCCTCGGAGGGCAGGGTACTTATGGGCCAGCAGGCCGCGGCAGAGGTCGTGGTAGGGGTTCCAGTTCTAGCGGTCCTCAGAACCGCATATATGCTATGTCGGTCAGCGGGACCGGGGCGTCGCGGATGTCGCCAGTACATTATTGGTTTCTTCTTTGTGATGTATATGCTTTGATAGATCCAGTTCTACCTTGTCCTACATATCTCCTCATATTGCCGTAGAATAGGGATAGAGCCGAGTCCATAAGACCTTTTGAGGTGGCTACGCCAGTAGGTGATTCGGTGGTAGCTGAGCGGGTGTATAAGGCTTGCCCTGTGACTATAGATAGTCGTCAGACTCTAGCCGACTTGATAGAGTTGGATATGACAGACTTTGATGTGATTATGGGTATGGATTGGCTAGCATCTTGCTATGCCAACGTGGACTGTAGAGAGAGATTAGTTCGGTTTCAGTTTCCTAGTGAGCCGGTTATCAGTGGAAGGGAATCTTTGCATCAGAGGTAAGTTTATTTCTTACCTCAAGGCTAGGAAGATGGTGTGGAAGGGTATATCTACCATCCGTTCGGTATTCGACCGAGGTGAGTCAGGACCTTGATCGATCCGATCGTTAGAGAGTTTCGGGCGTATTCCCGCGAGCTCGGGTATCCTCAGAGAGAGATTGAGTTTTGTATTGATTTGGCACCAGACACTCGACCGATATCTATTCCGCCATACAGGATGGCATCTGCCGAGTTGAAGGAATTGAAGGACCAGCTGAAAGATTTGCTGGAGAAGGGCTTTATTAGGCCAAGTGTCTCTCCCTGGGGAGCACCAGTGTTGTTTGTAAAGAAGAAGGATGGGGCCTTTGCGTATGTGTATTGATTACGAGCGGCTAAACAAGGTAACTATCAAGAACAGATATCCTCTCCCGTGATTGACGATTTGTTTGACCGATTGCGAGGTGCAAAGTGTTTTCAAGATAGACTGCGATGCAGTTATCATCAGTGCGAGTTAGAGAGACAGATATCCCAAAGATCGCATTCGGGACCGGTATGGGCACTATGAGTTCGAGGTGATGTCTTTCGGGTTGACAACGCCCAGCGGTATTCATGGATTTGATGAATAGGGTGTTGAGCCATTCTTGGATATGTTCGTTATAGTGTTTATTGATGATATCTTGGTGTATTCGCGCGAGCGAGAGCATCTGAGCATTTGAGGCGGTTTTGGGAGTCCTCGAGACCAGCGATTGTATGCCAAGTTCTCGAAGTCACGAGTTCGTTAGCTTCGATGGCTTTCTTAGGGCATGTGATCGGTAAGCGGTATTCGGGTTGTCTGACTAAGATTGAGCGATCAAGACTTGGCTGCACTCCACCACACGGCGCAGTGCGCAACTTTTGGGCCTTGCAGGATATTATCGGAGGTTTGTAGAAGTTTGCTTCTATTTCACCTTTGACTAAGGCGACTCGAGCGGCTATGTTAGATGGGCGGATACTTGTGAGGAAGTTTCCGGTTGCTAAAGGAGAAGTTGACAACCGATTCTTACTCTTCCAAAGGGCTTAGATGGATATGTGGTTTCTTGTGGCCCGTCGGTGTCGGGCTTGAGTGCGTCTTGATGCGACGCGGCGAGTTATAGCTTATGATCTCGGCGGCTTAGGAAGCATGAGAAGAACTATCCCACACATGACTTGAGTTAGCGTGATAATTCATGTCTTGAAGATCTGGAGACATTATTTATATGGAGTTCATGTGGACATTTACACGGACCACAAAGTCTCGGTACATCTTCACCGGAGGAGCCGAACTTGCGGCGGCGGTGGTTGGAGCTACTTAAGGATTACGATGTTGATATTACGTACCACCGGGGAAGGCCAATGTAGTTGCAGATGCCCTTAGTCGCAGATCGATGGGTAGTGCATCGATGTTCGGCAGAAGAGGATATGGTCCTAGAGTTAAATCAGCTAGCGAGCCTTGGGGGTCGTTTGGTTGATTCTGATAGTGACGGAATTCGGGAACAAGAGGCTGCCGAGTCTTCCATCGACGAGGAGGTGAAGAGGCGGCGATATGAGGATCCGATTTTGCATGCGATGAGATACGACTCTCGAGAGAAACGATCTATTTGAGGTAGCGCGATGGGTGCTAAGATTCGAGGGCGGTTGTGTGTTCCGATGTAGCAGACTTCGTCATCGATTAGGGAGGCACTGCGGTGCTCGTTATTCTATTCATCCGGTCGACTAAGATGTATCATGACCTCGGTCGTGTATTGGTGGGATGGCCTAAAGAGGGGCGTTGCGGAGTTCGTACGCGATGCGAATGTCGTGAGTTAAGATTGAGCACGAAGCCGGTGGAACATTGCGAGCTATTGATATTCTGACTTGGAAGTGGGAGGTGATAAATATGGATTTTATTACAGGGCTACCTACCACTCAGAGGAAGCATGATTCCATTTGGGTGATTGTCGACAGGCTGACAAAATCAGCCCATTTTCTTCCGGTCAGAACGACGTTCTCAGCTGAGGACTATGCCAGATTATATATTAGAGAGATTGTGAGGTTGCACGGAGTCCCGGTGTCGATTATATCAGATAGAGGAGCCGGTTCTCGGCTAACCGGAGGTCTTTTGAAGGATTAGGGACACAGGTGAGTCTCGATGCGGCGTTTCACCCTCGGTATCGACGGACAGGTCGAGCGCACTATCCAGACACTTGAGGATATGCTGCGGGCTTGTGTTATTGATTTCAGGGGTAGCTGGGAGGATCATTTGCCTCTTGTGGAGTTTGCTTACAACAACAGCTACCATTCCAGTATTCAGATGGCGCCTTATGAGGCCTTATACGGGAGGAAGTGCAGGTCACCGATAGGCTGGTTCGAGGTGGAAGTTCGATTAGTCGGGCGGACTTAGTTCAGCGACGATGGATAAGGTGAAGCTTATCCAGGAGCGGTTGTTGGCAGCTCAGAGTCGGCAGAAGTCGTATGCAGATCATCGGCGCCGACACTTGGAATTTGAGATAGATGATTGGGTTTTTCTAAAGGTATCTCCCATGAAGGGCGTGATGAGATTTGGAAAGAAGGGGAAGCTTAGCCCAAGGTACATTGGGCCGTATCGGATTGCCCGTAGGGTAGGCAGGGTTGCCTATGAGTTAGATCTGCCGTCCGACTTGGAGGCGGTACATCCAGTTTTCCATGTGTCCATGTTGCGGAAATGTATTGGAGATCCATCTAGAGTGCACCCGGTTCATGATGTCCAAGTGACAGAGGAGTTATCGTATGAGGAGAGTCCCATAGCGATACTCGATCGTCAGGTTAGACGACGGACGAAAAGCGTGGCTTAGTCAAGGTCCTATGGCGGAACGAGAACAGGGAGGAAATGACGTGGGAAGCAGAGGATGACATGATGAAGAAGTACCCTCACCTATTTCCTATACCTCCAGGTAACCCACTTTCCTGCTTGTTAGTTTTGACTTGGCATTTACGCTTCAGTATGTTGTGGCTCGTGGAGCTTCCTTATTTGCAAAATGATAGTTAAGAGGGTCTATGTCGATGTTGTGATTTGAGTAAGTTTAGAAGGAACATTCGGACGAATGTTTCTACGAGGAGAGAATGTTATACCGTAGTTCGACCTACGTGTGAGCGTCTTAAAGCATGTAAGACTTAAAATTTTCAAGGGATAGATTGACGGATTATTCCGGATGGGTTTTTAGTCAACTTTAAGGCGGGTTATGACCCGGAACATTGAGAGTTCCTAAGGGGTTCAAAGGCCTAAGGCGTAGTTCGTTTGTCACGACCCGTTCCGGGGCCCGTGACTGGTGCCTTACCGGGGCACCCAAGTAGTCATACATCAGAGAAATCAGCGGAAATATAAAACAAGACATGAAACAGTTTATAAAATAAGACACGATTTATGTGAGAAAACATCGCCTTTCGCATATATATATAATCATAGTTCAGCGATTACATCCGACCTTAACAACATGACTCTGCACCTCTGAAATATACAACTATGGCGGACAGGCCGCCATACCTGGCTATACAAACTATCTACAACGGGAGATCATACCAAAAGTAGAGCCTCGGAAGAGATGGAGCTCCCGACACCAACGTAGAGATCCTAAGGATGCGGATCTAGCACTGCTTGCCCTTACCGCGGCATGAACGCAGCCCCGAAGAGTCGATACAACAGTACTAAGTATGCAGCGTAAAGTACTTAAATGAAAACATATCATTTTTAAAACCAGTTTACAAATATGTAAAAACAACGATGAAGCGCGCATAGTGCCACATCACAAACAAGAGCAACAATAGGTAATCAGAATGAGTCTTGTCTAGGCTGCGAATGATCGAAACAGGCCACTCGCCCCATCATCATTCCGCAAGCCTAATCCTCGACTCGAGTCCGCATAGGCCACTCACGTGGGCCGCATGAGTATAACCCGCATCGAGGTAGCTACTCTCGGCATCGCCCGACTCATTGTCGCATGGCCACATGACCGCATGAGGCATAACCCGCATACTAACACGGAACTCTCGTAGCTCGCATAGGCCCCCGACCCGCATGAGGTATTCTCGAATCATGGTCCTGCATCACGAGTCTACCGCATCGGAGGCGACTTAACCCGGTATCATCTCGAGGTGGTGATAGTATACTAACATAACAACTTATCTTTAAACAACATAAGCACAACAAGGATACTCACCTATACAAACGTTACAAGATACTAACACACATAGCATCATATCATGTCTACTTATCAAACCATCTTATTATTCTTTTCACAATATAAGTCTGTTATAAACACATAGGTAAACTTGTTTCTTTTATCAATCTTAAGTGGTTATACTTAACTTCCCATAAAGCTAGTATAACTCTTAAGCTTCTGTTTTAAAAACCAATTAGTTCTCTTTAAAATGATTCAGTATTCTTTTGAAATGCTTTCAGATCTTTATTATTCAGGCTTAAGCCGTGAGGCATTGCCGTAAGTGTTATTCAGGCTTAAGTCAAAGACATTGCCGTAGTTATTATTCAGTTAACACATGTACGTCTACCGTACTATATATATATTGTAAAATATCATGCTTTAGGAAGAATCACATACCTTCTCAGCGAAAACCACCTGCCAAGTTGAATATGTCGCGCACAGTCACCTATAATAGTCAGATATCTATCAAAGACTACTCTGAAGGTCATTCTAAACAGAGGGTTCACAATTCTACGGAAAGTCGGGCAGCACTTCCCTACCCGGTGAGCTATATAAGTCTACTGTGAAACAGTCCTATGTAAGTACAGTTCAATTATTCTTCTTTTAAACCCTTCTACTGTGATAACAGTTCAATTCTATTCTGTGATATACTTCTAAGTATTTATACTTATCCTTATACTACAACAGTATATATATTTTCTAATTCAAAAGAGGGTTAGGATTAGTTACCTCGGTAAGCCCAATAATATCCTAGAAAAAGTCGCGCCTGAGCAAGGTTTTGCTCCTAAGTTGTATGCTCCAAGAAACCTAGAAGTTCTTCACAACTTCTACTAAGTACTAAGGTATTTGGGCTAGGGTATTTTGGGCATTATAACGATACAAGAAGGTAACTTTTCTACCAAGGGAGGGGGGGTAGATTTTTGGCTAGGCTCGGGGGCGCCCTCGGCCAAACTACTAGGCTAGAGAGGGGTATTCGCCAAGGGCCTTCACAAGGGAGGGGAGGTGTTTTTGGACGAGAAGACTACAAAGGGAGAGGAGAGGATTTTCAAGACTTGGAAGATTTGTGGATGAAGAACTCTTCATCTCTAAGGGGTATTTATAGGTCATGCCTTGGCCAACCAATGGCCATGATGAAGTCAAGTGCAAGGCAAGTGTAGGGTGAGGATTAACTATAGACTAATATCCTACCAACCCTTGACTTGTGCACAAGGCACTAAAATCGTGCCTTTGCTCTCCAATTTCGTCCATGGGCGATTGAGTCCATCAATGGGAGGGTGCGAGTGTTGCCCTCCGTTGGTCCAAAATGTTTTCTCTCGGAAAAATCCGCAAAAATAAGAAATGGCATGGCGGAATTTACTCTACGAAAGTCAGGGAAACGTTTACGTGGAAAACGATTCTTTTAGTGAGTTGTGTACAAAATAAAACGTCCAAGGCTTATATTTAAGGCAAGACTTTCGTCGTATTCCCTTACGTACATACTGCGGAAATCGGGTATAACATTCTCCTCCTTAGAAACATTCGTCGAATCTTCCTTCCCAAGACACTTCTCGAAGAAGCTTAAACAGTTGTAAATGCCACACACGGCCACAGAGCAACACATAGGCAGAAACGATAACGAAAATTTACAACTAGGAAAGTGAATTTACCTGGAGGTGTGGGGAATAGGTGAGGATACTTCCGCCTCATGTCCTCCTCAGCTTCCCATGTCATCTCTCCTCGAGCTCGTTCGCCACAAGACTTTGTGGAAGCCACGTCCTTCGTCGCAGACGCTAACCCGACGATCGATTATCGCTATGGGAATCTCCTCATACGATAACCCCCGGTCACTGGACATCGTCGTCGGGTGCACCCTAGATGGATCCCCGATACATCTCCTCAGCATAGATACGTGAAACACCGGATGCACTGCCTCCAGATCGGACGGCAGATCCAACTCATAGGCAACCTTGCCTACCCTGCGGACAATCTGAAACGGCCCGATGTACCTGAAATGAGTTTCCCTTCTTCCGAATCTCATCACACCTTCATGGGTGACACGCTAGGAAAACCCAATCATGAACCTCGAACTCAAGATGCCGACGACGATGATCTGCATCGACTTACGCCGACTCGGTGTCAATAGCCGCTCGGATAAGCTTCACTTATCCACTGCTGTACCAAATCTGGTCCCACTAGGCCCCGCCCCATCGAACCAACCTATAGGCGCGTCTGCCTCCCATACAAGGCCTCATAAGGCGCCATCGAATCTTTGGAGTGGTAGCTATTATTATACGCGAACTCAACTAGAGGCAAATGATCCTCCCAACTACCATCGAAGTCAATAACGCAGCTCGCAGATATCCTCGAGAGTGCGGATAGTGCGCTCTGCTGTCCGTCATGCGTGGATGAAATGCGACTCGAGCTCACTGCGTCCCTAAACCTCTGGAAGGACCTCGAGTTAGCGAACCGGGCTCCTCATGCGATATGATCAAGTAGGGACTCATGCGATCGGCGATCTCTCGGATGTAAGTCGGCATAATCCTCGGTAGAAAAGTCGTCTGACGGAAGAAAGTGGGCTGATTTCGTCGACCGTCGGCGATAACCCATATAGAATCATGTCTCCTCCGAGTGCGAGGTAATCCTGTGATGAAGTCCATGTTGATTACCTCCCACTTCAGTCGGGATCTCGATAAATCGTCAGAACAAACCACGGGCCTGCGGTGCTCTACCTTCACTGCGACAACACGGGCGAGCTACGAACTCGCAACGTCCTCTTCAAGCCATCCCACCAATACAGATCTAAGGTCGTGGTACATCTTGGTCGACCGGATGGATGAGTAACGCGCTTGTGTGCTTCCCCAAGAACTCCTGCCAAGTCCCGAAACATCCGGAACACAGTCGCCTCAAACCTTAGCACCCCATCGTGCTACCTCAAGGACCCTTGCCTCACGAAAGAGTATCACGATATCGAATCAAAGTGGATCCTCGAGCTGTTGCCTCTTCACCTCGCCGACGATGGAAGACTCGGCAACCTCACGAACTCTAACCCCTGCTATCGTAATCAATCAAGCGGACACCAAGGCTCGCTAACCGATGCAAATCACGAACCATGTCCCTCCTCTAGTTGCACATCCGATAGGCTCCCATCGACCTACGACTAAGAGCATACGCCACAACATTGGCCTTCCGGGTGGTATAGGATATCAACATCGTAATCCTTAGCAACTCTAACCACCGTCTCGCCGTAAGTTCGGCTCCTCTTGAAGATATCCGGAGGCTCTTGTGGTGCGTATAAATATCCACGTGAACCCCATACAAATAGTGCCTCGGATCTTCAAAGCGTGAATCACTGCCGACTCCAAATCATGGGTGGGGTAGTTCTCTCGTGTTTCTTGGTGTCGGGACGTATGCTATAACCTGCCATGCTGCATCAATACATCCCAACCCGATGCGGCGCATCACAATACACGACATAACCATCTGGACCTCCGGAAGAGTAAGAACGGGGCGGTCGTCGATCTCTCTTCAAAGAATCGAAACCCCGCTCCAAGCATCGATCCATGGAACTTGGCCATACGAGTCCTTTAGTCAATGGTGCGAAGATAGAAGCAAACTTCTACGAACCGATAATATCCTCGCAGGCCCGAGCTCGCGAACCTCTGCCGGAGTAGTAGGTCTAGGCCAAGTCTCGCGCCGATCTTGGCGTATCAACTCGAATGCCATCGGCCGACAATATGCCCAAGAAACGCCAGAAGTCAACCAAAACTCACATTTGGAAAACTTGGCGTATAATCTGCTAGTCTGGAAGAATCGGCCAAGATCGCCAAATGCTCGCATGCTCGCTACGGCGAGAATAAACCAAGATATCATCAATGAACACTATCACAAGCGTGTCCAAAATGGTTTGAACACTCGGTTCATCAAATCCATGAATACTGGCCGGAGCATTGGTCAACCCAAAAGACATGACCACGAACTCATAATGCCGTCGGGTCGGAATGCGATCTAGGGACATCCACCTCTCGACACGAACTCGATGATAGCGACGCAGATCAATCTTGGAGAAACATCTCGCGCCTGCTGGTCGAACAAATCATCAATCACGGGAAGGGTATTCGTTCTTAATGGTCACCTTGTTGTTTGCACGTAATCAACACACATGCGCGGCGTCGCCCTTCTTCTTACGAACAATACGGCGCTTCGGGAGAAACACTGGGCCTAATGAAGCCCTTCTCTAGCAAATCCCTAAGCCGATCCTTGACTCTCTCAACTCGGCGGTGCCATTACGTATGGCGGAATGGAAATAGGCGAGTATCCGCAATATGTCAATACAAAACTCAATCTCCCTCTCGTGAGGATACAGGAGGTCATGCAGGAACACGTCTGGGAACTCGTGACTACGGAATCGATGAAAATCTGGTCCGCGACCTCGATATCAAACACTCGAACTAGATGGTAGATATACCCTTCGCACCATCTTCCTAGCCTTGAGGTAGGAAATAAACCTACCCCGGCGATACCGTGCTCCTCCACTCAACAACCGGCTCGCCGAAGCTGGAACCGCACTACTCTCTCTCTGCGGTCTACATTGGCATAGCAAGAAGCTAGCCAATCCATCCCCATAATCACGTCGAAGTCAATCATCTCCACTCTATCAAGTCGGCCAGGTCCGACGATCAAATGGTCACAGGACAAGCCCTATATACGCCGAGCTACCATCGAATCACCCTGGCGTAGCTACCTCGAAAGTCTATGGACTCGGGCTCTATCCCTATCCTACTAGCAACAAGGGAGATATATGGGGCAGTAGAACCGGATCTATCAAGGCATAAACATCAAACCACGAATCGATAAGGTACTGTGGCGACATCGGTGAGGCCTCCCGATCTGTCGGTGGACAAAGCATAAATGCGGTTCGAGGACCGCTAGGCTGGACACGAGCCACGACCTCGCCGCGACCTGGCGACCCATGAGCACGCCTCGGGCGAGTAATCGTAGGAGATGATGGCGGCCCACGTAACTGAAGGTGGGCCTACCACCGTGCCCCGGTCGGACGATCCTCGCAGTGACCTGCGGCCTGGCGTAACAAGATCCATAAGTAGTACCACACTTCCCGTAATGGGATCTACGCATCGGCCACTGAGGTGGTCCCGATCGGCGATACCTGCTACTCGGGCGCCCGAAGCCACAGGGCCCGTGCGCCCTCGAAAACTCGGTTTGCCGAGGGCGGTGCGAGTGCTCTGGTGCCGTGGTGCGAATCTAGGCTCTTCGAGGCCGCCCACCACGATAACCACCAGAAGACCCTCCGTCCCGGCGCCTTCTGCTCGCATCGCTCGTCGACCTCTGCGCTCCTCGCATCCAGGCGTGAGCTGCGCATGCGGGTAATGTCCATACCGGTGGAGAAACCCCGCACATGACTCGGCCATATAGTCGTCTCAGCCGGTGACATAACGGTGCACCCTATCCTCCATATCTGCTACAATCTTTGGGACATATCGAGCCAATGAATCAAACTCGACATTGTACTCCGACAAGGTCGTCCTCTCGCCTCGCCGATAAAAATCTATCGGCCGCGCCCTCGCCATCTGTGAGGCAAGAAGTGAGTGAGAAAGCCTCACGAGAACTCATCCCAGTACTGGGACGCGTGCTCTCCCGGGATAACTCCATGAATCAAACCAATCGATCGCGGTATCACGCAATTTATGTGAACCAAAGATCACGGACTCGGTCTCGGCACGCGATCACTCTCAAAATCCTCTGAAGGCGACGGATGAACTCCTGCGGATCATCCTCGCCTCGACCCATAAAACTCCGTGGGCTACAACTCAAGAAATCTCGTAGCCTCAAACTATTCGCCTCGGGTGTACGGGTGCGGCGGAGTGGGCTGGGCTGAACCGCCGCGTCAATCTCTCTCGTGTCGGGCCTGACTTTAGCCAAAGGCTGGGCCATCTCCTTGTACCTAACTCCTCCGCCGGTGTGGGGCGGGAGGTGTGGGTGCGTGGTGTCTTTGAAATGGCGGCGTCATAGAACTCGCCGTCTGCGGTATAGGCGGGCACGAGCCCTCGTGACTCTGGGTGTCTCGCTAGCGACTCCCTCGGCTGCCTTGCCGCCATACGGGCGGGTTGCCTTACGTGGAGGCATAATCATTACAGGAAAGGAATACGTTAGAGGGGTCCAACCTATAACACAGCTCTAAAGCACGATCTCAGAATGAGAAGAATGGAAACAAATCCTAAATATCCTATAGCCTCCTGATTATTGCTGTGGTGCACAACACACCGATAATCAAGACTCTACTAGATACGATGCAGACACTTTCCAGGATTAATCGCTGCGATACCACTTTTGTCACGACCCGTTCGGGGCAGTGGAGTGCCTTACCGGCACCCAGTAGTCATACATCGGAGAAATCGGCGGAAATATAAAACAAGACATGAAACGATTTATAAAATAAGACACGCTTTATGTGAGAAAACATCGCCTTTCGGCATATATATATAATCATAGTTCAGATTACATCCGACAATCGCATAACATGACTCTGCACCTCTAAGGAAATATACAACTATGGCGGGACAGGGCCCCGCCATACCCTGACTGTACAAACTATCTACAACAGGAGATCATACCAAAAGTAGAGCCTCCGGAAGAGATGGAGCTCCCGACACCAACGTAGAGATCCTAAGGATGCGGATCTAGCACACCTTGCCCTTACTGCGGCATGAACGCAGCCCCCCGAAGGAGGTCAGTACAACAGGTACCAAGTATGTGAAACTGAAAATACTTAAATGAAAACATATCATTTTAAAACCAGTTTACAAATATGTATGAAACAACCAAGGAAACCGCACATAGTGCCACATCACAAACCAGAGCAACAATAGGTAATCAGAATGAGTCTTGTCTAGGCTGCGAATGATCGAAGCAGGCCACTCGCCCCATCATCATTCTCGCAAGCCTAATCCTGACTCGAGTCCGCATAGGCCACTCACATGGGCCCGCATGAGGTATAACCCCGCATCGGGGTAGCTACTCCTCGGCATCGCCTGGACTCATTGTCCGCATGGCCACAGCACGCATGAGGCATAACCCCGCATACTAACTGGAACTCTCGTAGCTCGCATAGGCCCCTGGACCCGCATGAGGTATTCTCGAATCATGGTCCTGCATCACGAAGTCTACCCCGCATCGGAGGGCAGCTTAACCCCCGGTATCATCTCAAAAGGTGAGTGATAGTATACTAACATAACAACTTATCTTTAAACAACATAAGCACAACAAGGATACTCACCTATACAAACGTTACAAGATACTAACACACATAGCATCATATCATGTCTACTTATCAAACCATCTTATTATTCTTTTCACAATATAAGTCCATTATAAACACATAGGTAAACTTGTTTCTTTTATCAATCTTAAGTGGTTATACTTAACTTCCCATAAAGCTAGTATAACTCTTAAGCTTACATTTAAAAACCAATTAGTTCTCTTTAAAATGATTCATATTCTTTTGAAATGCTTTGGATCTTTATTATTCAAAGCTTAAGCGTGAGGCATTCGTAAGTGTTATTCGAGCTTAAGTCAAAGACATTGCCGTAGTTATTATTCGCTTAACACATATCGTCTACGCATATATATATATATTGTAAAATATCATGCTTTAGGAAGAATCACATACCTTCTCAATGAAAACCACCGCTAAGTTGAATATGTCGCGCAGAGTCACCTATAATAGTCACAGATATCTATCAAAGACTACTCAAGGTCATTCTAAACAGAGGGTTCACAATTCTACGGAAAGTCGGGCAGCACTTCCTACCCTGAGCTATATAAGTTCATGTGAAACAAATCCATGTAAGTCTGATTCAATTATTCTTCTTTTAAACCCTTCTACTGTGATAACAGTTCAATTCTATTCTGTGATATACTTCTAAGTATTTATACTTATCCTTATACTACAACAGTATATATTTTCTAATTCAAAAGAGGTTAGGATTAGTTACCTCGGTAAGCCCAATAATATCCTAGAAAAAGTCGCGCCTGAGCAAGGTTTTGCTCTAAGGTGGATGCTCCAAGAACCCTAGAAGTTCTTCACAACTTCTCCTAAGTACTAAGGTATTTGGGCTAGGGTATTTTGGGCATTATAACGATACAAGAAGGTAACTTTTCTACTGGGAGGGTAGATTTTTGGCTAGGCTAGGGGGGGGGCCTCGGCCAAACTACTAGGCTAGAGAGGGGGGGTATTCGGCCAAGGGCCTTCACAAGGGGAGGGGGAGGTGTTTTTGGACGAGAAGACTACAAAGGGAGAGGAGAGGATTTTTCAAGACTTGGAAGATTTGTGGATGAAGAACTCTTCATCTCTAAGGGGGGTATTTATAGGTCAAGCCTTGGCCAACCAATGGCCAAGATGAAGACAAGTGCAAGGCAAGTGTAGGGTGAGGATTAACTAAACACAAATATCCTACCAACCCTTGACTTGTGCACAAGGCACAAAAAACGTGCCTTGGCTCTCCAATTTCGTCCATGGACGATTCAAGTCCATCAATGGGAGGGTGCCAAGTGTTGCCCTCCCGTTGGTCCAAAATGTTTCGTCTCTCGGAAAAATCCGCAAAAATAAGAAATGGCATAGCCGGAATTTACTCTACGAAAGCTGTGGAAACGTTTCGTCGGAAAACGATTCTTTTAGTGAGTTGTGTACAAAATAAAACGTCCAAGGCTTATCTTTAAGGCAAGACTTTCGTACGTATTCCCTTACGTACATACTCTGGAAATACGGGGTATAACATCGTTGAGTCTAGATTCCAACGCAACCAACCGTTCGTCGATAGGACGTCGGAGTAGAAAGATATGAGAGTTACAAGTTCAGTGCGCAGTCGGACAGAAGTATGTTTCGGACAAAGGCGAGGCAGCGCGGGCCGGAGCGGGCGCGCGCGAAAGCATCGTAGGGTCGCTGAAGTTTCAGCGCCGCGGCGCCAGGAAGCAGGGCCGCGGCGTCGGAAGATCCGAGGGTCCGCAGGAGTTGCGGCGCCGCGGCGCCGGAAGCAGGGCCGCGGCGCCGAGGCGGGAAATCAGGCGGAAAAACTTAGAAAAAGTCAGATTTTTCTTTTGGAAGGGCCTGGGTGGGGGACAAGTGTCCCCCCCATCTGATTTTTACATGCAATATATTGACCAAGTCTTAGAGACTTGGTCATTTGTCATCTCTCTCTTTGAAAAACCTCTTCCTTCTCTCTTAAAATATTCCAAAGCTCCTCCTTCTCTCTAAAACTCCAAGAAGATTCTAGCCTAAGAAAATCTGAAAAAATTAAGAACAAGAAAAGGAAGCTTGTGGCTAGCTTGTGGTGGTGTTCTTGGCTAGGAAGCTAGCAAAATCTTTGGAATAAGTTTGGCTAAAACTTTAAGGTAACATTTCTTCCTTTAGAATTAGTTCTAAGTGTTGCATGCTTAGAAGAAAGAACTTGTGGTAGTAAAATAATGTTCTTAGAGTCATTGCATGCTAGAAAATGTGGTTTGGATATGAAGAATGGGTTAAGAAGAGATTATGAGCATGTTCTAGCCTAAAAACTACCTTAGAATTGTTAAGTGAATTGTGGTAAACTTATGGGACAGAATTTTGGGTGTGTAATCCCCTTTGAATTGTTGGATTGATTGAGCCTTAAATATGGTGTTTGGATGATAAATTTGGCCTTGAGAAAGGTGGCAAAATGAGTAGAAACAAAGGAAATGCTGCCCAAATTTTCCATAGAATTTAGTGACTTTGAACTTGGATTGTTCTACATTAAGATTAGAAGTTAATAAACGTATCATGGTTGTTTTAGGTTGACATATTACTTGCGGTAGTTTGGACTTAGCAAGTGGATTGACCAAAGAGGTATGTGAAGCTTTCCTATCTCTTGAGCATGAATAGATGAAACTATGTAGTACGGTAGACGTACAAGATTTGGTATTACTATACTTTTGTTTAAGTATGTTTTATAGAAGGCAGCCTTATCGGCTGACCAGTAAAGTTTACCCTTTTCTCTAAGTAATGTGTTATGTATGTTCACGCTATTCTCGACATATACACAGTGGTACCCGGTAGGTACAGTCATGGCCCGGCCGGTCGTGACAGTGGTCTCCTTCGTCTTCTTTGGAGGGACTGGTTCTGGGAAGGCATGCATTATCCCATATGACACAGGAGGTTGGCCCTTCTCATATGTATCAGTGACTAGGGTTGGGACTCCATGTCTGGAACATAAGCTGCAAATAAGTGATTCATGTCCCAACCCACCTGTAGTTACCAACCTACTGGTTTCTCCAATGTTTTGCAATATCTTCTTCCCAACGTCAATCGTTTTCCCTAACATGATTCCATATATCATTTTTATTCTATCTGCTGGCACTCTGGTGAAGTGCATCGATAGAATTAGTGCATCGATTTAAATATAACCAACCCTTGGTTGTTTTGTTGAACTGACATCTGCTCAGTCCTCTTGATCCATTTCTTGCAATATCATACACAGCCCCAGGGTAGCATAATGTGTTTGCGACGATATCCCAGTCGATGTTGTTGGTGTCTCTAGACCAAGTTCTGAAATAGCTCCGATCATCGCCTCTTTCTTCAACGTCGGCTATTTTTAATAGCTCATTCACAACTTCGGTCGTCACAGGCACTTACTGTCCTCTCACAAAGCATCTACCATTTACCCTTTCTAAAAAGTTGGCATAAAATTCTTTCACTATTACGGTGTTCTGTGGTGCTATTCTTTCCGGATTAACAAATCTCTTCCACCCCATGACCTCTATCATCGCCCGAATAGGCTCATAGGCATCACCCTCCTCAAATAACTCCCTTTGGTACTCCATTCCTCTCTCAGAGATCAAGGGTCTAGTACTAAGTTTGTGATATCTATCTTCTGCTTTTTGACTGACAAACCTAGTAGTATCATATTGAGGGATGGAGGTGGATGTGGAAGCTCTCCTCTTCTTGGCAGGCATATTTAGATAAATTCGGCAGCGTTTCCTTTGTGTCAGTGATATTACCCAGCAACTATCAATCAAACCAATCAACACACAGTGTAGTCAGCACGCTACAACACTCCTTAACCCCCAAACTGCACTCAAAGCTCCGGTACAACACCCCACGCTCACTAGGTATAATCTTTCGCAAAATTTTCACACCTAACTTCAACACACCACACACCATCCACCAATAAAGCACCTCCCTAAACCTATTACATCTCCTGATTGTATTGAAAATTTCAAGAAAAGTGATAAAGGTTACCTTGGACGGTGTTCTTCAAGATTTTCTTGTTCCTAATGATGTATTGAGGCAATGGAATGAGGGTTGTTGTTTAAGATGGCTAAGGGTGTAAGGAATTTAAGTACTTTGGTTGTGATTGAGTGTAGTTTGTGGAAGATTTTTAGGTAAAAGGTTAATTTCGTGGGTTTTGGAGAGAGGAAGGGTTTTGGATTTTTGATTTGGAGAAAGGAAAATCGGATTAGGGCTCATTTAAAACAAAGGAAATGCTGCCCAAACTTCTGCGACCCTCTGAACTTCCAGCGCCGTGGCGCTCTGATTTTTGCGCCGCGGCGCCCAAACTTCAGAGATCTTCTGGACTTTTGGCGTCGCGGCCCTACAACTGGCGCCGTGGCGCCCAAATTCCTACGCCCTTCTGCACTTCCGGCGCCACGGCCCTCTGCTAGGCGCCGTGGCGCTAAGTCGATTGTTTTTTCTTTTCTCTTCCCGTTTTCGTCCTCCAAATTTTGGCCCTGTACCTGTCATCACAACATGCAAAGAATACCTCCCGTGAGACTATTCTAATTAAAACTAAATTGCAAAAACTAAAATAAAATAAAATAACCTTGGGTTGCCTCCCAAGTAGCGCTGTCTTTAACGTCTTTTAGCCGGACGCAAGTTCCTTATCAAGAGGCATGGGGTAAATTAACCCCACAGCCTATCCATTTCATCAACATTTTTCGCTTCCGCCTTCTGTTTTTATTTTTCTCCTTTTTCTCAAGAGGAGGTTTAGTGTTGCTTACCTGTTTTGGCGGACTTATTTCCCTTGCTTTGGCTTGTGCTGGCTCAACTGATGTGATGATAGTGCTGACTGCAAAACACTTGCTTATTACTGGGGGTTCAATGATGTGTTTAAACACCTTGAACACCATCTCTTCATTCCACTCTGAGTGTCAGCTCACCCTTCTCCACATCAATCAGGGCTCTCCCGGTTGCCAAGAATGGTCTTCCCAATATGATGGGGATCTCATTATCTTCCTCCATATCAAGGATGAGGAAGTCCGCAGGAAAGAAGAATTTTCCCACCTTAACTAAGACATATTCAATTGTTCCCCTGGGATGCACCACTGTTCTATCTGTCAACTGCAAGCTCATAGTGGTTGGTTTGGCCTCACCCAACCCCAATCTCTTGAAAACGGACAAGGGCATAAGATTTATGCTAGCCCCCAAATCACAAAGGGCCCTATTACATGTCACTCTGCCAACCGCAAGTGCAATGTGAAGCTCCTCGATCCTTGAGTTTGGGGGTAATTTCTTCTGCAAGATGGCACGCATTCTTTCACAATGTCACATCTCATACTCACCGCCTTTCTTCTTCTTCCCAAGAATTTCCTTCATAAATTTAAAATAAGTAGGCATTTGCTCCAATGCCTCAATGCCTCAATGAACGAAATGTTAATGTGTAGCTTTCTGAATACCTCCAAGAACTTGGAGAATTTCTTATCAACCACTTTCCTTTGCAACCTCTGCGGGTAAGGAATCCTCTCAATGTATTCCCTCACTGGGACTGTTGGAACTTTCTCTAACATAGGGCGGTCTTCAGTAACTCTCTCCTTCTCTGCATCTACTCTGTGTTCTACCACAGATTGGGGTGTAAGCTGTTCTAGCTACTTTTCATTCCTCAGCTGCACCGCTTGGCACTGTTCTCTGGGGTTCATCTTTGTATTACTAGGAAAAGTGCTCTGTGACCTGCTGTTTGCCATCTTTGCCAGTTGTCCCACCTGCGTCTCCAAATTCCTGATAGAGGATCTTGTCTCTGTCATGAACTGGGTCTGTGAGTTAGTGAGTGTCAACAGGGCTGCTCTCAACTCATCTGGCTTCTCTTGTTGAGCAGGTGCATTAAACTATTATGAAGATGAGGCCTGAGTGAATGGTTGCTGATTTTGGTATTGGCCTCGAAATTGGTTCTGCTGCCCTTGATCACCCCTCCATGAAAAGTTACGGTGATTCCTCCACCCTAGATTGTAGGTATTTGAATAGGGGTTGTTCTGGGGCCTTTGGTAATTCCCCACTGCTTGGCATTCGGCTTGCTCGATAGAGATGTTGTTGGGGTCTGCTAATGGGCACCTATCAAAGGTATGAGGACCTCCACACATCTCACAACTCAACGACATTTGAACTGCATTCACTGACATTGTGTTCTGTTGCAGTTGCTTGTTCAAGATAGCAACTTGTGCATTTAGCGCTGTGATGACATCAATCTCATGAACTCCTATTGCTCTTCTTCCACTCACCCCTCTGTCCTCTGTTACATGATTATTGGTGGCCATGTCTTCTAGCAAATCATGGGCTTCGTGTGTTGTCTTCCTCATGAAACTTCCACCTGCAGTTGCGTCAATGATAGTTCTTGTGGTCCCGCTTAGCCCATTGTAGAAAATATGGACCAAATTCCATAGCTCAATGCTATGATGTGGACACTTCCTCTGTAAATCTTTAAATCTCTCCCAAGCCTCATAGAGTGACTCTCCATCAGCCTGATAAAAATTGTTCAACTCCCCTCTCAGCTTAGCGGCTTTGGATAGTGGAAAGAACTTTGCTAAGAACTTCCGTGCCAGCTCCTGCCATGTGAATATAGAGTCTGTAGGCAGAGAATTCAACCAAACTATTGCTCTATCCCTGAGTGAGAAGGGAAAGAGCCTCAATCGGATGGCGTCGTCAGTAACGCCATTATACTTGAAAGTTGCACACAACTCCAAGAAGTTCTCTATGTGCATGTGAGGATCTTCCGATGGAAACCCTCCGAATTGAACAGTATTCTGCACCATACTCAGGATCGCAGGCTTGATTTCAAAATTATTTGCTCCTATTACTGGGAGCCTGATGCAAGTTTGTGCTCCATTCACCCTCGGCAGCACATAATCTCCCAAGCTTCTCTCAGCTTGGACCTGGACCCTCTCTTCCACATCCACTGGTAATCTCCGGGGCATCCTTTGGTTAGGTTTGTTATACCCCGTATTTCCAGAGTATGTACGTGAGGGCGTACGTACAAAAGTTTAGCCTTAAAGTTAGGCATTGGACGAAAAACTTGTGCACAACCCACTAAAAGAATCGTTTTCCGACGAAACGTTTTACAAAACTTGCGTAGGGAAAATTACGGCTATGTCATTTATTAGTTTTGCGGATTTTTCTGAGAGATGAAACATTTTGGACCAACGGGAGGGTGACAACTTGTCACCCTCATATGGACGGCAAGTTGGACGATTTTTGTGGCCTTGCATTAGTCAAGGTTAGGTAGGATATTTTTGTGTAGTAGATGGATAAGGACACTTGGGTGAATCCCCACCCTCCACTTGCCCTCCACTTGCCATCATCTTGGCCATTGGTTGGCCTATAAATACCCCCCTAACTTGAAGGTTTTCTTCATCCACAAATCATTTCTCCAAGTCTTGAAAATCCTTCCCCTTCTCTTGTAGTGTTTCATCCAACACTCCCCCTCCCCCTTGTGAAGGCCCTTGGTCGAAACATCTTCCCCCTCTAGCCTAGTAGCTCTAGCTGAAACCCCCCCCCCCTTGGTAGAAAGTTGTCTTCCAAGTATTGTTACTATTCCAAATACCCTAGCCCAAATCACTTATAGTATTAAGTAGAAGTTGTTTAGAAACTTCTAAGGGCTTCTTGGAGCTATCGGAGCGTGCAACTTAGGAGCTAAACCTTGTTCAGGATCGACATCTAACTTGGATAATTTTGGGCTTATCGAGGTAAATACTCTTGTCCTTCTATTGTAATTAGATATTACATATAAGAATAGTTAAGACTTGAGTATAAGATACTTAAAAGGATATTAAAGAATAGAATTAAACTGTACTTACATAGGACTGTATTTACAGTAGACTTGGGTAGCTTGGCGGGTAGGGAAGTGCTGCCCAATTTTCCGTAGAATAGAGAACCCTCTGCTTAGAACTTTATACAGTATAGTCTAGACGTTGATAGACGTATTTTACTGTTATAGGTCGATACTCTGCGCGCGACATATTCGACTTGGCAGGTGGTTTTCGCCGAGAAGGTATGTGATTCTTCCTATCCTCTTGAGCATGATATTTTAAAGTATATATATAGTACGGTAGACGTACGTGTGTTAACTGAACATGGTTTTACTTGACTTGAGTCTAAATAATAAGAACCTGGAAGTATTTCAAAAGAATTATAATCATTTTTGAAAGAAGAGTAATACTTGATTTTTAAACAGCTTAAGAGTTATACTAGCTTTATGGGAAGTTAGGTATAACGACTTAAGAAAGATAAAAGGAACGGTTTTACTTATTTGTTTATGAAAATCCTGTATTGATTTCTGCAAAGTGTAGTAAGATGGTTTGATAAGTAACATGTTAGGATGCTACGTGTGTTAGTGTCTTGTGATATTGTTATTCTTGTTGTGCTTACGTTGTTAAACGGTAAGTCCGTTGTACTGTTATTATATCACCTACTCCTCGACTTGTTATACAGGGCTTGTCACCTCGATGCGGGTCTATACGGCTATGCGGTCTGTGTGACTATGCGGGCTGCGGGAGTTCGAGATTGATCATTCCGGTGTTTTATCCGTCACGAGGGATGCCTATGCGGTCCGTGTGACTACGGTCTATGAGACTATGCGGTGCGGGAGTCGGGGAGAATGCAGGGGTTAGCTACCGTCGAGGAAATACCTCATGCGGGTGCAGTGTGACCTATGCGGTGCGGAAGTCGAGATTAGGCACGCATAATGATACTATGGGAGATTGGCCTTGCTTGATCATTCGCGGCCTAGAAAAGACGATTACACTATACCTATTTTGCTCTTGTTTATGTTGCGCACTATGCGATTGAACTGGTTGTATTTGCAAATGGTTTTAAATACTTTGATTTTACTTCAGTACTTTACAGTTTCACATACTTGGTACATGTTGTACTGACCTCCTTCGGGGGGGCTGCGTTCATGCCGCAGGTAAGGGAAAGCAGGTGCTAGATCCGCATCCTTAGGATCTCTACTTTGGTGTCAGGAGCTCCATCTTCTCCGGAGGCTCGACTTTTGGTATGGTTCTCCCTGGTGTCGTAGATATATGTACATTCAGGGTATGGCGGGGCCCTGTCCCGCCATAGTTGTTTACTTCCTTAGAGGTCTGTAGTCCTATTGTACAGTTGGGATGTAACTGCCAAACTTTGGATATATATATATGCCAAAAGGCCACTTTTTCTCAGATAAACTGTTTCTCTTTTCATATTGTTTCTTGTCTTGTTTTTATATTCCGCTGATTACTCTGATGTTTGACTACTTGGGTGCCCGGGTAAGGCACCAGTCACGGGCCCCGGAACGGGTCGTGACAAGGTTGATGATCACCTAACCCTTCGTTCATCTCATTGTTGTTCTGCAAGCCCCCCATTGCTATTAAGGCCAAAATTCGTTTGTTTCTCCTGTTCTGTTTGCAAGTCTTTTCAATCTCCGGGTTGAAGGGGTCAAGTGTATCTGCTCCTCTTCTCCTTCGCATAAACTAGATGCCTGCAACAGATCAAAATCAACAAACGGATCACGACGCACGGGTTCACGAATAAAAGAGAAAAATATAGTAATAAATAAAAATAAAAATAAAAACCAAATTAGAAATTAAGAATAGATAGAATGATATTGAACTACGCCAATCCCCGCGGCGCCAAAAACTTGATGCGCGATTTATGCACACACTAAACGCAAGTGCACGTGTCGTGACAAGTATTATAGTCTAGAAGACCGAGTTATCGTCCTCAGGGATTAGTGTCCAATTATCAAACTCTATTCTATGGTATCTATTTGGTAACCGATGATTGATGAATTGTTTATAACTATAATTATAGATGCTAACTAAATTACTTTATTTTACTTCAGATATGGTGGAAATAGGGCTTCCAAATCTCCTCAACTATCCGCTCATCTTACTTGTTAATGCAATTAATTATGGTTCTTCTTCTATTTTGAGACAGCAGGTTAACTAAGTCGTTTTATACTCCTGTTAAGGTAATATAAACACTCAACCCCAATATAGAACCCTTCTACCTTTCGGTGACAAGATTGACTATAAAGGAGGATTAAGAGCAATAATTTATTAAGCTACACAAGTATCGGGGTACTTTCATCCACGATTTAACATATGTTTATTCAACTATAGCATATTCACAATCTCCCCTTTCGGCTTTCTATTAGAAATCATATAGATTATGATAATTAGTGATCAATTAATTACCAAGCAATCAAGACAAATATTGAATAAATCTCAACAATGATAAGAAGAAACCAAAACATGCATTAATTCATAAGAATGAGTTTCAAGTGATTCGATATGGAAAGACCTAAATTAAGTTAGTTCCTAGCCATAGACATGCCAAGAACTAAACTAATATCCAACATAAACTACAAAGAAATAAAACAAAGACCAAAGAAATTACACAAAAGTAGTCTCCAATCTTGATCTCCAAGTTTTTGATGAATTGGCCAAGTTGGAACCCTTATTCTGACCTAGGAAGGTCCCTTTTATAGCCTCCAAAACGTTCCCAAACTTTTTCTTCTTGTCCTTGGCCCATTCCCATTCGGATTTGGCAGAATTCCCGCCATGCGCAATCGCGCCGTGGCGCCAAACTCTGCGCTCTCAGACTTTGGGCGCCGTGGCGCTCGATCTCGCAGTTGGAGGCACCGCCTGTTTCCGCCGGACGCCAACTTTCTAGCTTTTTGAGCTCTGGAACCTCTGTTTCTGCCCTCTCTTCGCTCCTTTTCGCCAATGTGCCACTTTAAACCATTATGACTCAAAAGAAAGAAAATTTATCCTAAGACGACACATATTTGTACAAAAATGGGCAAAAGACTAACTAAAAATGACTCAAATAGTGTATATAAAATACACCGATCAAATACAAAATAGAACTAAATGATTATAAGCTACCAATGAACTATGTTAGGATTTGGTCTACTCCTATGTGTTGAAGTATATAATACACAAGTTATTAGTAGTTAAAAGTTGGTTAGTTTGTTGTTAGTGTGTGGGTGTATAAATACCACACTATATTGTATTGATATTTTTTGAGTCATTATATGGAAAATATCTGAAGAGCAGTTTGCTCCCCAAAATATCTCTCCCTCGACTCCAACATTTCTTCCTCTGTTTTCTCACTCATTTTCACTTCTCTTCCACTTTAATTCATACACAACATGTAGATAGATAAAATTAACATGGTATCAAAGCCTAGATCCTATTAGATCTGGTGATTATCAATGTTTTCGCATCTGTTTTTTTTATAGACTTTGAAATTGAAGAAATTCAAAAATCGCAGAAAATCGCAAATCAAATCGCGATTATCTATTTCTGAGTCGCAAAGGTGAACCAGTGGCTAAATCGCTGAGTTCGATTGATCATTGAGGAATTGAGCAGGATCGATGTGCGATTCAGGAATTGAATCGATCCAGAGATCAATTGATCGAAGGATTAACGATCGCGAAGGGACTGAAAATCAGAATCGCGACGCAATCGAGATCGGAATCGAATCTCAGGTTTGAATTATTGTTTTTAGAAGTCGAAATCGCGACGTAATTGGTTGCTAAGTTGCGAATAGATCCAATTTGTTCAAATTTACTAAAAATGATTACAATTGGAGAAAATATAAGAAACGAGACATTGTTTCCTGCGGATACACTCCGTCTTTGTCTATCGTTGCGACGTCGCAGATCGTCGCGCATAGTCGAGTTGATGGAAATTCAACTTCATTTTGTATTTGTGTTGGTGAATTGGCGGATTGGAGAAAAATGTCGTTGGTGTGGTTGTTGATAACTGTTGTAGTTGTTTGTTGTGTTGTTGTTGCTCTTCAGCGTTAATTGTTGTTCTGTGTTAGCTTCTATTCTGGTGTGGTTATTTCATTGCTGCTGATAACTGTTTTAGCTGTTACTGCTGCTATTATAGCTACTGATAATGGATTTTTGTGGTTGATAAAATCATAGAGTAGGAAATTTCTGTCGATAGAAGGATCGAGGAGTTCTTAGCGACAAATAGACTAAGAATTGAGGAATACTTCATCGAAGACAATATGGATTGAGTGAGATTGCGTGATGAGAATCGAGGGATTCTCTAGTCCAAGCTAGACTAGAGAACGAGGGGTTCTTGCCGTCGGTTTTACATAAGGAGAATCGAGGGATTATCTAGTCAGAGTGAGACTAGAGAACGAGAGATTCTTCATTATTGTTGTGGGACTTGCCGCAGCTGTGTTGTTGCTGGTTTGTTGGCTGCATATTGCAGCTCATGATAGTTGCTGGAACTTTGCTCACCGGTGATCGTTTGATTCTTTGGAATTTTAGTGATTGGAAAATGTTTGTCGCGATTCTTGTTGTGGAGTGTCTGTGGCCGAAATATGCAAACGCCGCACCGTGTCGCCACCGTGCTAAGGTGGATCCGAGTACAATTTTGCATCGCACTGGTGATGTTATACATTGCTATTTTTAGGATGCGATTACGCCTCTGCTTGGTGTTGTTGCGCGTGAAGGGAGGAGCGGCTTTTCTTATGCATTTGTTTAATTAAGGAGAAATGTGAGCAGTTGTGCACTAGAAATTTCAGGAATGTGGCCAAAGGAAAACAATATTGTTGTGTTGCTGCTCACTGCTTACTATTATTGCTGATGTTTGGACCTGTTGTTATTGATGCATATCTGCTCACTAGTTTGACTGTTTCAGTAGATAATGTCAACCCCAAGGAAAGGGTGGTTGTCTTGGCTGCAGCAGTCGAGATGTTGCAGATGCTGCTGCCAGAGCTGAAGTTGTGGTTACAGGGGTTCAGAACTCAATGCTTGGAGCATATGGTTATCATGGGAAGGCAGATGACAGATGTTCAGTGATATTTTACAAGATGGCCTAAACCCAGATCAACCATTGCGGGTGGGATCCTTTTGGTTGCTTTGCAAATACTGGTCAAGTTTGCAGTGCAACATCACGTCTTATAATACAGGAGAGCATTGCTCCTGAATTTTTGGACAGGTTGCTTCTGTGGACCAAAAATATCAAAGTGTCAGATCCCTTGGAAAAAGACTGCAAGCATGGTCCCGTCGTTAGTTCTGGTCAGTATGAGAAGGTATTGAAGTTCATCTCAAATGCCAAACATGAAGGTGCTGTTGTGGGAGGGGGATGGCAATCTTTAGTACATTAGGAATTATTCTTGGTTATGTGGCTAAGTTGGGAGCAAAGGGACTTTGACTGGGAATGATAGCTGGGAATTCTTTGCAAACTTTGCTACTGCCATCAGGACTTATCATTTGCTGCTGATTGTTGATGTTGCAGGACTGATTTCTGCACTTTTTTTTTTTTGTATACTGCTGTTAAAGAATGCTGCTGATATGATTTTGCTGGGCAGAGCTGAAACTTGTTGCAGCTGCTGGAATTGTTACATCTGCTGTTGTTGGTGGGATAATATAAGATCTTCACTTGAAGCAGTTAATCTAGTATTGCTTCCAAGATAGGACTGAAACCGATATTTTCAGTGCCTAGCTTGAGGGGGGGTGTTGAAGTATATAATACACAAGTTATTAGTAGTTAAAAGTTGGTTAGTTTATTGTTAGTGTGTGGGTGTATAAATACCACACTATATTGTATTGATATTTTTTGAGTCATTATATGGAAAATATCTGAAGAGCAGTTTGCTCCCCAAAATATCTCTCCCTCGACTCCAACATTTCTTCCTCTGTTTTCTCACTCATTTTCACTTCTCTTCCACTTTAATTCATACACAACATGTAGATAGATAAAATTAACACTATGCACTCTAAAAATCAGAAACTTAGAGAAACTACGCAAGAAGGTAATTGTTATACCCCGTAGTTTCAGGGTATGTATGCGAGGACGTACGTACGAGAATACGATATTGAAATTGGAAAGGAAGAACGAGGTGATTTTTTCCACGGAAAAGTTTCCGGTTTTTGTGAAGGAAAAAGGTTCGTTAATGGGAATTGGATTCCCAGATTTGGTATTCGGACTTCTTGGAATATTAGAGAATTATGGAATTTTATTTTCGAAAATGGTCACGTGGGGCCCACGGGAGAAAATTTACGGTTTTGTGGGGCCCACTTTGTTTTCGAGATTTTGGCCATTGTGGATATTTTCGGAAGATGAAATATTTTGGACGTGTAGGAGGGCGACACGTGTCACCCCCCCTAGTTGGCTTGGACGATTTCACTTTGTGCACAACACCCGTTTAGAGTCGTTTTCCGACGAAACGTTTTACAAGACTCGCGTAGGATAAATTCCGGCTATGTCGTTTCTAATTTTTGCGGATTTTTCCGAGAGACGAAACACTTTGGACCAACGAGAGGGCGACACTTGTCACCCTCTCATTGGTGGACTTGTCACGGCAATAGGGCCGAATGGATGGCCATCTTGTCTTGTAGTTGGTAGGATATTTTGTGTGCAAGTTGGCCAAGGACACTTGCCCTAATCTTGACCTTACACTTGCCTTGCACTTGGCACCATCTTGGCCATTGGTTGGCCATGTCTTGACCTATAAATACCCCTTGTTGAAGAGTTATTTCATCCTAAATTGAGCAATCTTTCTAAGTCTCAAATCCTCCTTCTCCCTCTTGTTGTTTCGTCCAAACACACCTCCCTTTGAGAAGCTCTAGCCGAGAGCAACCCCTAGCCTAGCGAAACCTACCCCTCCCTTGGTTAAAAGTTGCCTTCTAGTATTGTTATAATGCCCAAAATACCCTAGCCCAAATCCCTTAGTCCTTAGTAGAAGTTGTGAAGAACTTCTAAGGTTTTCTTGGAGCTACCGGAGCGCACAACTTAGGAGCTAAACCTTGCTCAGGCGCGACTTTTATCTAGGATATTATTGGGCTTACCGAGGTAAATAACCTTATCCTCCTTTTGTGATTAGAATATACATACTGTAGAAGTATAGGAATAAGTATAAATACTTAGAAGGGTATTAAAGAATTGAATTGAACTGTTATCACAGTAGAAGGGTTTAAAAGAAGAATAATAGAATCAGATTTACATGGGATCGTTTTCACGATGAGACTTGAGTAGCTCACCGGGTAGGGAAGTGCTGCCCAAATGTCCATAGAATAACGAACCCTCCGCTAGAGCTTTTATGCAAGATCTGACGCGTTGATAGACGTATTGGATGTTATAGGTCGATCCTCTGCGCGACATATTCAACTTGGCGGTGGATTTCACCAGGAAGGTATGTGATTCTTCCTATCCTCTTGAGCATGATATTTTAAAGAATATGTATATAGTACGGTGAGCGTGCGTGTGTTAATCGAATAATAATTACGGCAATGTCTTGGACTTAAGCCCGAATAATAATTACGGCAATGTCTTGGACTTAAGCTCGAATAATAATTACGCAATGTCTTACGACTTAAGCTGAATAAAAAGAATCGAAGAAGTTCAAAAGAATTAAGAAACCTTTTTTGAAAGAAGAGTAACACTTGGTTTTAAAAGCTTAAGAGTTATACTAGCTTTATGGGAAGTTAGGTATAACGGCTTAAGAGTGATAAACGAAACGATTTATTGATTTAAGGAATTAAGAGACTTGACTTATTATACTAATATGAATTTTGTTAAAAGTGTGAAACCTCATTCGTGAGTAAATAGTATTTTTGGTTTTCAAAGGAATGATGTTTTACCGATCAGAATAAATGTCGAACAAACCACAGCAGCGCTAATAAGGGAAATATTGTGACTAATAAGTATTATTAAAACCAGTAGAAACTTCCATCTGCATAGGAGCTAAGATGAGACAAAATGATATTACATTTACTAGATCATGGCTGCTGTAATAAGATTGTTACGAATAATAATAACCTACTCACACTTAGGGTATATGTTTCTCAAATTGTTTTAAAGGATTAAAGCTATGAACTACGAAACCTTTCGAAAATGAGAAACTTGAGTAATTGAAATTAGGCAAACTTAAGCGTTGGGAAAAGAATGTTGTTACTTGATTTTACAAAGAGAAATGGTTTGATTTACTTCAAAAGATAATCACTTTATTTTTTTATACTACGGGTATTGTGTGACTTTTGTGAAAGAAACGGATCTTTTAAAAGAGTAATACATAAAGTACTTTGGGGCTAAAAACCCGAACTTGTTAGCATAATGTAGAAAGTACCTTGTGTGAATAACTTGATTGTATTGATTTGTGTTAGTCTTGTAATACTTTCTTGTTGACTTGATAAGTAAACATGTTAGGATGCTACGTGAGTTAGTATCTTGTGATGTTTGTGTAGAGGGGTTTTCCCTTATTATGCTTAGATTGTTTAACGATGAAACTGTCATGTTGATATTATATCACTCATGATTCCGGGGGTTAAGCTGCCCTCCGATGCGGGGTAGACTCAAAGTGGTCTAGTGACCTATGATTCGAGAATACCTTATGCAGTGCAGATGGCCTACGCGAGCTACGGAGTTCCGAGTTAGTACGCGGCCCTTGTGGTCACGCGGTTGTGGCTACGCGGACGACGAGTCCAGACGCCGGGAGTAGCTACCCTCGATGCGGGAATACCTCACGCGGGCCATCGGAGTGGCCCGTGCAGAGCTACGGAAAGTTCGAGGGCTAGACGCGCATTAGATCTGCGCGAGTGGCGGCTTTGATCATGTGACGGTGCAGACAGATCTCATGATACGATTTACGCCCTTGTTATGCGAGGGTTTTAGTAGTCGGCTATGCCTCGCATTTACCCCGCATTTGGTTTTATGATGACTTTGAGGCGTGAGTCCCGACTTGACATATCGTTTATTTATTGTGAATCGTAGTTTTGGTTATCATACATGTCTCCTTTATATAGACTACTATGATTTTATTTACGTATTTTCGATTTCACATACTTGGTACTGTTGTCGACCTCCTTCGGGGCTGCGTTCATGCCGCAGTAAAGGTACTCCTACCGTTGATCCGTTCTTAGGATCACCGTTTGGCGTTGGGAAAGCTCCGTTTCTCGGAAGCTTAGCATTTTGTACGGTCCTGTCGTTGTAGATATTTGTATTCAGGGTATGGCGGGGCCACTGTCCCGCCATTGTTGTTTTAAACTCTTAGAGGTGCAGAGACTGTTGTAAGGTTGGGATGTAGCTATTCATTTTGGGGTACTTATATACATATATGCCGAAAGGCAACTTTTTCCTAAAGCGTGTCTTATTTATCTTGTTTCATATTTTGGTTGTTTTATTTTCCGATTTCTCGATGTATGACTACTTGGGTGCCGGGTAAGGCACGATCCACGCCCCGAGGCAGTCGTGACAAAAGTGGTATCGAGCGATTAATCCTCGGAAAGTGTCTACAGACCGTATCTAGTAGAGTCTTGATTATCGGTGTGTTGTGCACCACACCAATAATCAGGAGTCTATAGGATATTTAGGATTGGTTTCCATTTTTCTCACTCTGAGATCTTGCTTTAGAGCTGTGTTATAAGTTGGACCCTCTAACGTATTCCTTTCCTTTACCGCTTATGCCTCACGCCAGTAACTCGGGCCCGAGAAGGCAAGCGGTAGAAGAGGCTGCGAGTAAATCTGAGATTTAGAAGCACGGCCCAATCATCACCAGGTGATGCTTCACGCGAGGAGTTACGAGACGCCGCCAAAGAAGCAGAGTTTGGCAATGGCGGCGATTCTACTGCGGCCATGACATCTGGACCTTCAGTTCCACGACTTGGAGCTGAAAATATGGATTGGAAGGACGGCCACTTACTAGCAAGGACTTGGCGGCCAAAGAGTATTTTATATGCCGTGATACCAAGGATATTGATGCTTATCTAAAGAAGGGTTGTGAGGAGTAGCTCTTGATCGAGAGCAGGCGGGCTTGCGTTCAGATTATGTGCGTGGCCGAGAGAGGTAGAGATCGGCATTAAACAAGATCGCGAAGAGGGCCCGTTTGGCGTGATCATTTGGTAACTCTCGAGGCGAACGCCTCAAGGCAGATTAGACATGCGCCTCCGCAAGGCAGTGTCCTCGCGAGGTTGCTTTTCCTCGGTGTTCACGGTGTGGAAGCGTCATCGGGAAGTGCCGTCTTTTTACTGGTGCTTGTTTTTATTGCGGCCGTCAGGGCCATATGGCGAGGGAATGTTCGATGAGGAAGGATGCAAGTAGGGAGACTCACCTACGGTCGATTGTGGATCAAAGTGGTTCGGAGAGGAGGGTGTTAGCGAGGAGGCCACCCCACGGTGTGGCGTTGTGGTCGATGCCATCGCGTGAGTGTCGTGCCTGCGACGGCTTGTTTTGTTTGCGGCGGCAGGCCATTTGCGAAATTGTCCAACGAGTTGGCGGGGATGTAGGGACTCACGCCGGGTCAAGTGGATAGTTCATCACCTTCCCACGGTATGCACAACGAGGCGGATTGACTAGACGACCTGGGAAGTCTGCGTGAATCTGGTATATCCTTAACCCTTTAGAGATTTATATGTATAGTAAGATGCGAATATCTTAAAGTATTGTTTTCGGTTAGCATGGTGTTAGTGTGATTAGAATTGTTGATTAATTAACCGGGTAAGATTGGGGGACAGAAAGAGTGGGAGCCTTAGAATATTACGTAGAAGACCTTAGAGGCGAGGCCATCTTTGGTAAAAGAATTATTTCGTGTTTGACCCTTATCGAAGTGCATAGTATACGTGAGATATTTTTTTTATGGGATGAATCCCTGAGTGTTGTGAAACGAAAGAGGATGGTTGAGCTTAGAAGACCGCTAGGTTTTCGTAACGTGATTGGTGAGATTGTTCCGGATCGGGGAGCTAGTGTTTTGCGCGTTGCCGGGTCGGGTTGAGGCCGTGTTGCGGGTCGACACACGCCCTGTTTGGTGATGGAGTCAGTTTGTGGTGGTCCCGCTTTGTGTTAGGGTCACGAGGGTGTTAGGCCCAGGTTTAGTTAACCATTGTACGAGTTCGTGGATGTGTTCGACCAGTAGTCAGGCCGATGGGGTCAACCCGTCTTATCTTTTAGTCAAACGTGTACTCGGCGGTAAGTTGCGAGATGATTATTTCAAGAAGGTTGTAAGGCTACACGGTGCCTACCTTCACCTTATGGTCGATATGGAGTCCAAGCTACTACTGTTTTTCTGGAAGAGTTACCGTGCAAGGTTAGGAACTCAGTGAATCTCGGTGTCGATTCACCCAAGCTAGTGGTTGGATTTCGGGATTAGTGTAAGGACTCTTCGCCTCTTGTTGAGTATGTATTATATAGCTACCATTTCAGTATTCGTGTCGCCGCGTTTGGAGCCTTTTATAAGACTAGTGTAAGATTTCCGATCGACCGATTCGATGTAAGCAAGGTGCGAGATAGTTGGTTCGCACTTGTTCGAGGCGTGGATAGGGTGGAGCTTATCCGTAAGAGGTCATTGGCAGCTCAGTCGGTGGGAAGCGATGCGAAACATGGTAAGTGATAAGGAAGAGTTCGAGTGTACGAGAAGCGGTACGACGAGTGGCAAAGTGGTATGGGAAGAAGCGAGCATGTATTACAGGCATAGGTGTGATCATTTCGTTTGTAAAGAGTAGGTGCGAAGGGAGTATCTTTTTAGACCTCTAGTAGGAGCTTTCGTGATAGAGGTGATTCCTCGTGGACTTGGAGATAAGTAGGTGCGTTTGTTGTGTTGTGGCCAGGTGTGGCATGGATGTTTAAAGTAAGTATAGCGATAAGGACTATCTTCGGCGCCGCTTGTTTTGATACCTAGAAGGAACATTCGGGACGAATGTTTCTAAGGAGGGGAGAATGTTATACCCCGTAGTTTCAGGGTATGTATGCGAGGACGTACGTACGAGAATACGACATTGAAATTGGAAAGGAAGAACGAGGTGATTTTTTCCACGGAAAAGTTTCCGGTTTTTGTGAAGGAAAAAGGTTCGTTAATGGGAATTGGATTCCCAGATTTGGTATTCGGACTTCTTGGAATATTAGAGAATTATGGAATTTTATTTTCGGAAATGGAATGGTCACGTGGGGCCCACGGGAGAAAATTTACGGTTTTGTGGGGCCCACTTTGTTTTCGAGATTTTGGCCATTGTGGATATTTTCGGAAGATGAAATATTTTGGACGTGTAGGAGGGCGACACGTGTCACCCCCCCCCCCTAGTTGGCTTGGACGATTTCACTTTGTGCACAACACCCGTTTAGAGTCGTTTTCCGACGAAACGTTTTACAAGACTCGCGTAGGATAAATTCCGCCATGTCGTTTCTAATTTTTGCGGATTTTCCGAGAGACGAAACACTTTGGACCAACGAGAGGCGACACTTGTCACCCTCTCAGTGGACTTGTCACACAATAGGGCCGAATGGACGGCCATCTTGTCTTGTAGTTGGTAGGATATTTTGTGTGCAAGTTGGCCAAGGACACTTGCCTAATCTTGACCTTACACTTGCCTTGCACTTGGCACCATCTTGGCCCTTGGTTGGCCATGTCTTGACCTATAAATACCCCCCTTGTTGAAGAGTTCTTTCGTCCTAAGTTGAGCAATCTTTCTAAGTCTCAAATCCTATCCTCTCCCTTTTGTTGTTTTCGTCCAAACACACCCCTCCCCTTTGAGACGCTCTGGCGAGAGCAACCCCTAGCCTAGCCGAAACCTACCCCTCCCTTGGTTAAAAAGTTGCCTTCTAGTATTGTTATAATGCCCAAAATACCCTAGCCCAAATCCCTTAGTCCTTAGTAGAAGTTGTGAAGAACTTCTAAGGTTTTCTTGGAGCTACCGGAGCGCACAACTTAGGAGCTAAACCTTGCTCAGGCGCGACTTTTATCTAGGATATTATTGGGCTTACCGAGGTAAATAACCTTATCCTCCTTTTGTGATTAGAATATACATACTGTAGAAGTATAGGAATAAGTATAAATACTTAGAAGGGTATTAAAGAATTGAATTGAACTTATCACAAAGAAGGGTTTAAAGAAGAATAATAGAAGCGTATTTACATGGATGTTTTCTGATGAACTTGAGTAGCTCACCGGGTAGGGAAGTGCTGCCCAAATGTCCATGTAATAACGAACCCTCCGCTAGAGCTTTGACGATCTGATCAGACGCTGATAGACGATTTGATCATATAGGTCGATCCTCTGCGCACGACATATTCAACTTGGCAGGTGGATTTCGCCGAGAAGGTATGTGATTCTTCCTATCCTCTTGAGCATGATATTTTAAAGAATATGTATATAGTACGGTAGACGTACGTGTGTTAACTGAATAATAATTACGGCAATGTCTTCGGACTTAAGCCTGAATAATAATTACGGCAATGTCTTCGGACTTAAGCCTGAATAATAATTACGGCAATGTCTTTCTGACTTAAGCCCAATAAAAGAATCGAAGAAGTTCAAAAGAATTAAGAAACCTTTTTTGAAAGAAGAGTAACACTTGGTTTTAAAAGCTTAAGAGTTATACTAGCTTTATGGGAAGTTAGGTATAACGGCAAGAGTGATAAAAGAACGATTTATTGATTTAAGGAAATAAGATACTTGACTTATTATACTAATATGAATTTTGTTAAAAGTGTGAAACCTCATTCGTGAGTAAATAGTATTTTTGGTTTTCAAAAGGAATGATGTTTTACCGATCAGAATAAATGTCGAACAAACCACAGCAGCGCTAATAAGGGAAATATTGTGACTAATAAGTATTATTAAAACCAGTAGAAACTTCCATCTGCATAGGAGCTAAGATGAGACAAAATGATATTACATTTACTAGATCACGGTCTTGTAATAAGATTGTTACGAATAATAATAACCTACTCACACTTAGGGTATATGTTTCTCAAATTGTTTTAAAGGATTAAAGCTATGAACTACGAAACCTTTCGAAAATGAGAAACTTGAGTAATTGAAATTAGGCAAACTTAAGCGTTGGGAAAAGAATGTTGTTACTTGATTTTACAAAGAGAAATGGTTTGATTTACTTCAAAAGATAATCACTTTATTTTTTTATACTACGGGTATTGTGTGACTTTTGTGAAAGAAACGGATCTTTTAAAAGAGTAATACATAAAGTACTTTGGGGCTAAAAACCCGAATTTGTTAGCATAATGTAGAAAGTATCTTGTGTGAATAAATTGATTGTATTGATTTGTGATAGTCTTGTAATACTTTCTTGTTGACTTGATAAGTAAACATGTTAGGATGCTACGTGAGTTAGTATCTTGTGATGTTTGTGTAGAGGGGTTTTCCCTTATTGTGCTTAGATTGTTTAACGATGAAAGCTATCATGTTGATATTATATCACTCATGATTCCGGTTAAGTCGCCTCCGACGCGGGGTAGACTCAAAGTGTCTAGTGACCTATGATTCGAGAATACCTTACGCAGTCTGTATGGCCTACGCGAGCTACGGGAGTTCGTGTTAGTACGCGGCCCTTGTGGTCACGCGGTCTTTGTGGCCACGCGACGACGAGTCCAGACGCCGCCGGGAGTAGCTACCCTCGATGCGGGAATACCTCACGCGGGCCATTGGAGTGGCCCGTGCGAGCTACTGAAAGTTCCGTGGCTAGACGCGCACATTAGATACTGCGGCGAGTGGCGGCTTTGATCATGTGACGGTGCAGACAGATCTCATGATACGCTTTACGCCCTTGTTATCGGGGTTTTTAGTAGTCGGCTATGCCTCGCATTTACCCCGTGCAGTTTTATGATGACTTTGAGGCGTGAGTCCTCGACTTGACATATTTATTTATTTATTGTGAATCGTAGTTTTGGTTATCATACATGTCTCCCGCTTTATATAGACTACTATGATTTCATTTACGATATTTTGATTTCACATACTTGGTACTGTCAGATCGACCTCGCCGGGTGCGTTCATGCCGCAGTAAAGGTACTCCTACCGTTGATCCGTTCTTAGGATCACCGTTTCATTGGAAAGCTCGCTTCTCGGAAGCTTAGCATTTTGGTACGGTCCTGTCGTTGTAGATATTTGTATTCGGGGTATGGCGGAAATGTGATACCGTATTTCAAAGTATGTACGTGGGGCGACGTAGAAAATTTGAAACTTTTAATATTGGCTTGGCTGAAAATTATTTGTGCACAACACCCGCTTAGAGTCGTTTTTAAACGCTTTCACACTTCGTAGGGAATTTCCGCTATGTCATTTTTAATTTTTGCGGATTTTTCCGAGACGAAGCGTGTTGGGCCAACAAGAGGGCGCCACTGGCACCCTCCATCATGGCGGGCGTGAGGCTCGGTTGTGGCCGATTGGAATGGCTTTAGTTGGTAGGATATTTGTGTGTTAGTTGGTTAAGGGCACTTGGCAAGATCTTGGCCTACACTTGCTAGGCACTTGCCAGATCTTGGCCATTGGTTGGCCTCGCTTGCTATAAATACCCTCTAAGGTTGAAGACTTCTTCATCCAAAATGCCTAAGTCTTGAGAGCCTTCCCTCCCTTTCGTGAGGCCCCTTGGCCGAGAGTTTCCACAGTGGGGTAGGCGAGGGTAGCCACCCTCCTTTGTGGTGTGGCCGTGGGTACCCCTAGCCTAGTTTGTTTTCATATAATACCCCCCCTCTTGGTAGAAATACTCTCAAAAGTATTGTTATAATGCCCAAATTACCTTAGCCTTATACCTTGTTGTATTCTAAGGTTATACCTATACGAAAAGCCCAGAAATACTATTATACTTACCGTCAGTCACCAAACCGAAACCCTAGGAAAATCTCCATAGTCCGTTGGAGTATTGTGTAGAAGTTGGTTAGAACTTCTAAGGGTGGTTTAGAGCGGGTCGAGCGCCGAGTCGAGCTAAACGATTGCCCAGGATCGACTTTAAGCTAGGATAATTATGGGCTTATCGAGGTAAATATCTTGTCCCTCTATTGTAATTGGAAATTACATGTTGTTAGAATATATAGTTGAAGTATACTATATATAGAACTGAACGTAGTTATCGGCAATGTCTTTTGACTTAAGCCTGAATAATACTTACGGCAATGTCTTGCGACTTAAGCCTGAAATTAAAGAAGTTTACTGAATCAGAATTACTTAGGTCAGACATGAGACTTGTGAAGTAGTACCGTGGAGTAGAATTGTACCCGTTAGGGTTAGATGTATAACCCCGGTTGGCTTGGTAGCGGCCTCGATGGAGGAGAGATTTACTGTCATGTGCGGGAGAGTCTTTGCCGAATTTTCAGAGAATATTCTACGATGAGATCTAAATGTTAATAAGCGCCTGTGGCCTTATAGGTCAAGTACTACGTGTGGGCGCGATCTACTTGGCTTAAGGAGTAGCCGACATTGGATGTGCTTGAGCGCTTTGCTATTAGTCGATACTCGCCGCGAGGTATGCGAACCTCTTCCTATCTCTTCTAGCATGATATGTGTGAAATATGTAGTACGCAGACGCATACGTGTCGAACGTATTTGATTGGTAAAACATAAAGTGTTATAACGCTTTATGGGAAGTTGGTTATAACTTTATGTTGGTAAGAAAATACACGTGGTTTTTAAAAGGTAATCGATTTGAACTATAATCGCTTGTTATGTGTTAATAAAGAACTTGAAGTATTTCAAAAGATTTTTGAATCATTTTGAAAGAAGAAGTAATATTCGGTTTTGAAAACTTAAGAGTTATACTAGCTTTATGGGAAGTTAGGTATAACGCTTAAAATGTTTTAATCGATTTGAAATCGTAATGTAACGACAAACCACCGCAGTTAATAAAAGGAAATGTTTTGAATAATTAAGTATTATTAAAACCAAGAGAAACTTCCATCCGCATGTAAGCTAAGATGAGACAAAATGATATTTCCTAGATCATGGTCACTGTAATAAGATTGTAATAAACAAGAATATCCTACTCACATATAAGGCTTAGGTTTCTGATTGTTTAAAGGAGAATTATATTCTTAAATGAATAAGACTATGAACTACTAAACCTTTCAAAAAATGAGAAACTTGAACATTGGAAATTAGGCAAACTTGAACATTGAAAAGAATGCTACTTGATTTTACAAAGAGAAGTAATTGATTTACTTTAAAAAGATAATCACTCTATTTTCATATACTACGTATCAGTGTGACTTTTGTGAAAGTAACGATCTTTTAAAGAGTTAATGTATGACGACTTTGGGGATAAAACCCGATCTTGTTAATCATATAGTAGAAAGTACTCAGGTGAACAACTTGGTTGTATTGGTTTGTGATAGCCTTGTAATACTTCGTTGCTTTGATAAGTAAACGTGTTAGGATGCTACGTGTGTTAGTATCTTGTGATGTTTGTGTAAAGGGGTTTCCTTGATTGCGCTTTATTAACTATCGGTCGTTATGATAGTATTGTGGCATTCATCTCTTGAGATGATTCCGGGTTAAGTCGCCTCCGACGCGGGTAGACTCAGCGGTGCAGGACCATGATTCGAGAATACCTCACGCGGGTCCCGGGGCCTACGCGAGCTACGAGAGTTCCGTTAGCGCGTCCCTTACGGGGCACGCGGCCTCGCGCTACGCGACTCGGAAGTCCGTGACGACGCCGGAGAAGCTACCTCGACGCGGGAATACCTCACGCGCCGACGAGATTGGCCTACGCGGAGTCGCGGAGTTCCAGTGGTTAGACGCGACATCGACATCTGCGGGCGTGGCCGCCTTTGATCACGTGACGCCTGCAGGCTTCTTATGATACGATTCATGACCTTGCTGGTACTGCGGGTTTTTTAGTAGTCGGTTATGCCTTCGCATTTACCCCGCATGCGCTTATCATGACACAGTGGACCCGTGTTCAGCGTGTTCTCGGTGCTTTTATATCATAGATCGCAGCCGGCGAAGGTATTCCACGCATGATTGATGTTGTGGGCCCGAGACCCATTGTTATACTTCGAGTGATGACTTGAGGGCGAGTCCCCGACTTGACATGATCGCTTTGTTAGAATCGTAGTTTGGTTATCATACATGTCTCCCGCTTTATATGATCGCTATGATTTCATTTACGTGATGTATTTTCGCCATTCACATACTGCACTGTCAGATCGACCTCCGGGCCGCGTTCATGCCGCAGTCGAGGTACACCCGTCGTTGATCCTAGCTCGTGGTCAGCCATTGTTGGGAAGCTCCGCTTTCTCGAGGCTTATCAGCCGTATAGTCCCCGTCCGTCGTAAGTGTTTACATTCGTGGTTTGGCCCCGCCCCGCCATTGTTGTCGTATCATTCTTAGAGGTCCAGTAATCGTGCAAGGTGGTTTGTAAAAGGATTAAACTGCTCATGTTGAAAAAGGTTGCTATTTATATTTATACCGGGCGGTAACCGCTTTTTGTTACCGTTTCTTATTTCACCGCCTTATTACATCGTTTCATGTATTGTCTTTATGTTCCATTGATTACTACGATGTATGTCTACTGGGTGCCCGGTAAGGCACCGCCACGCTCGGGTCGCGACAGGTGGCCCCGTCCCCGCCATTGTTGTTTTAAACTCTTAGGTCCTGCAGACTGTAGCGTCGGATGAATCGCTTCATTTTGGGGTACTTATATACATATACGCCGAAGGCAACTTTTTCCTAAATCGTGTCTTATTTATACTGCTTTCATATTTTGGTTGTTTTATTTTCCACGATTTCTCCGATGTATGACTACTGGGTGCGCCGTAAGGCACTACCACGCCCTGAACGGGTCGTGACAGTAATGCAGCAGGATAATAAAATCAACACAAATATTTTCACGTGAAAATTCCTTGCTCAACGAAGTAAAAATCACAACCTATCTCTTATAGGACTTTTCATAACTTCATTATCAAGAACACCCTTCTAGGTCATCTTTAGGCAACCCGATGAATTGATTAGTACTCCATCCATTCCGATTTATATTGTATACTATTTTTTAAGTAGTCTGTTTCAACATAATTATATATTTACAAATAATTTAATTTAATTTGTCTATTTATCTTTAATCGGAAGCTTTTATAGAACACAAAGTTATGACATGCTTATGATTACAATTCTCAAAAGTCTAATAAATACACAAATGATATGTTATGTTTACGATTATAAGTTTCAAAACCCTTTATTTTTATTCTGAACTTCAACGTTGTGTTAAATTATGTTACATAAATTAGAAGGAAGACAGTACTTAATTTGATCTTAAAAACTAGAAAGAATACTTTACTTACTATTATTATACATGATTCTTTAATGTTTTATTATGTGGGGGAAGTGGTGGCAAGTAGAGGTGGCGGGGGTGTCTCTATGGCCCAAGGGAAGTGCGCATCACATGGCAAAGTAAGAGGTGAGGGTGACAGCCGCCAGGCCTACATACATTTGAAAGTCGGAGTTATTCCCATGTGGCCAACTCATGTCCTGCTGGTTTTTCTTCTTAGCACTGTAGGAGTTCTAAGGTAGATTCATAATTTGTATTTTATTAATTCGGAATTTTAAAATAACGATCTCAAATTCTATTAGTTGGATTCGATCAAATTCATAGCTTAAAATATCATGGTTTTTACCCGACATATTTATCTATCTTTCTAGCTATAGGGAATGTCTGGTTACCGACCGGCGTAAGGGAGAATATTTCATGTTTAGTTAATAGCAATATTATTTTCTACAAGAATCATTTTATGCGGGATATCAATACAATGATTAGCTATACAGGAATTAAACAATTCAAATGACTAAATTGTCCTTCTTTCAAAGCCTTTCTCTAAACTCGGCCTTGGGCATTTTCAAGATTATATAATTAGATATAAGAATTTACTCAACTTAAACCCAATATATATTGCTAAAAATCGAAAAGTTACTTTTTGTATTACTAATTAATGCTTATATTATTAATTCGTGTATTACAAATTTGGAGTAACTTATTTCTAAACAACGACCGCTTATAATAATGTTCTAGTAAGTTGACTCCTTAAATCCCAGAAGACAGATAAACTTAAGGAAGCATCCATAGGATCATAGAGGCATAGGATTTTATTGGGTTCGTGTACGCAGCAAAATTTAAAAATTTTATATTTCAAACCCAACAAACGACGAATTGCAGGATGATTATGCAATAATATAAACATACAACATGTAATGTAACCGTAATACATCGATAGTGAACTTACGGTTTTAATAAATCTGAATTCTTTTAGTATTGAGTCTGAGGGTGTGCACACAACTGATCCTCGATTGCAAGTTCCAAGAACTCCGATATAATCCTCTTTTAGACAGCTAGAAAATTCAGCAGAGGTTCGAGAGAGAATATTCTAATTCTAGGTCTCTAAGACTTAGAATGATCTTAATGAATTAGTGTATTAGAATAATGAATTAACCCTCTATTTATAGATGTGTTTTAGGGTTAAAACGTAGCTTAGCGTTCCCGTGGGCTAGGCCCAGAAAATGAGACACAGTGGGTCAGTCTGACTGGCTCACTGCCATGGAGGTGCCGCGACGCAAAATAGGTGGCGTCGCGGCCCTAATCCAATTTTGTCTCGTTTTCATTTTAATTAAATCTGAAATCTAATCACGACTTAATTAAATAATCATTATTCGTACAAATATCTCGATCATAAACATTTATATTCTCTCGTTACATTCTTAAATCAACGAAACAATTGACATAGTGTTACCCTACAGGCCTTCACCTATCGACACTAATCATATTAGGGTCTAAGCGGAACTCCTAGACGGCGCCGGAAGACGAACTCAATATGTGAAGTATAGCTACTCGAATCTGGTAAACTGAACCTCTATGTGGTAAGATAAAATCCTTTCATTCACGACACACTCGTCAAGCTTAGGATCTTCCAAGAGTCTATCCAAATAGATTGATCATTATATCTCATCTATATTAGTTGACAACAAGACCATATCCTAGATATGTCTATTGCGTTGGCCAACGACTTAGTCAACTTAATATCATTGAGAAACTGAGTGCTTTCTCGAATATACATTCGAGAAATGAATCTTAATCTTGGAAAAACTACCACATTTAATCCACATCGTAATTTACCCAATATAAGTCGTATCTCAACCTATAAGGCATTTGAGCTTAGGACATGATCAAAGTACATTACTCTGTAGACAAGGTGCGTCTCGACCTCAAGTCTAAGGACTTCTATCTCTCACACGTTGATCATACTTTAGACATGTATAACAAACAGTATATCAGCAGGGTATACCAATACTTCCAAAGTATTCATGTGTCCATTACGAGTATCCATAACTCGTAGCAGGTGAGACATACTACATCCTTTAAGGATGTGATGCAGGTCACATGTCGACATATCACATATCATCCATATCCCATTCTCGATGATCATTAGTCGAGACTATTTTAAGAGTTACGTTATAATATTAATATCTCACAATATTAATAACCACATAATCTCTAGGGATGCATATTATAGAATATTATAAACAATCAATTAATAATTCAATAATTGCAAATGCCATAATATTAATCTCCATTAATAACAATAACAATATGTATAAAATACATTTGTCCTAATACAAATTGTCTCTAAGACATAAATATATATTTATCTAACTCATTCTTCATTTTAATTAATTTCTCGGTTTCAAATGAAATGTTTCTTCCTCTTCTTGAATCCCTGACAAGACAGTGAATCTTTGTTTTCTTTTTATGGGGAAACTGATTTTACGTCAAATTTACCATCCCGGAAAGAGTAAGAAAAGAAAAGGGAACGAGAATTTGTTGTCTCCTAAGAATATAAAAAAGCTGAGCGTCACCCAACAAACTAGACGCACGCATCAATAACGAGCGAAGGCGATCGCTCAAGAAAGGGATAAATGAGATGCAGTGAAAGAAGCTGCGGACAAACGTTATTCTTACTTCATGAATCAGAGTAACTTATTATGTTCATCAAAGATTTTAGAAGCTGCTTGTATAAGAGAGAATAAAATGAGACCATTTCCATTAAGAAAAAAAAGCATGGGATTCTCGTTACTGTTCCATTTTGTCCAACTATATTGCGAAAACACTAAAAAGTTACATGTACACCAATGTATTCCTCGACCCTATTAAGTACTGCACCAATTTAAATTTTGAAATTCTCTTATAATATCCGTTCAAAATCAAATTAATTAACACGTTAAAGTTAAAATTTTAGATGTAATAAGAAAGCTCGATCTGCTTTTGGATCTGAAACACCATTCATTTCATCACGGTGACCTTGATTCCCACTTCAATAGTATTATATTATAGTACACTTGTGCCACCTCGAATGGATTTGCCCATGATATGACAGTTTTTGTTAATTTAGTCAAATAATTACATTCCCCTTTGTTAGTTTTTTTCAATTTCTGTTGCGGTAGAGCTTTTGTGGGAACATAGTTTAATCTAATTTCTTCAGTCTCCATCATTTTCCCGAGTATGTGGTACTTTCTTGGTACATGCTTGTTTCTATTTGTTCATCTTAGTTCCTTAGCCTGTGCAATCATACCAGTGTTGTCATAATAAATAGTTATTGGACAACTTGCACTCGAAACTTGTTACACCCCGTAGTTTCAGGGTATGTATATGAGGACGTACGTACGAGAATACGACATAAAAATTAGAAAGGAAGAAAGATGTGATTTTTCGACGGAAAAGTTTCCGGATTTTATGAAGGAAAAAGGTTTATTATTGAGAATTGGATTCTCAACTTTGGTATTTAAGACTTTAAGAATTTTTAAGAATTATGGAATTTTATTTTCGAAATTGGTCACGTGGGGCCCACGGGAGAATTTACGGTTTTGTGGGGCCCACTTTATTTTCGGATTTTTGGCATTACGGATATTTTCGGAAGATGAAATATTTTTGCGAAGAGGAGTATGACATGTCACCCCCATACGTACGGCCAAATTGTGAGGCCTCGACGCTTTGTTGAGACACGCTAGCCACACATGTCTCATTATCAGTGGACATATGTCTCAAAGTTGTGGTGGACATTTGGTTGGAAGACTCCACTCCCACATGGACCAAATCCTCACCATACACTTGTCTTGATCTTGGCCTTTGATTTCTCTATAAATACCCCCCCTTAAGTGCAAGACTTATTCATCCCTCACTTGAAATAATTTCCAAGGTAAAATTCTCCCTCCCTCCCTTTGTAGTTCTCGTCCAACACCCCCTCTCTTGTGTAAGAATTTCTTCAAGTATGGTTATAATCCCAAATACCTTAGCCTAAAATCTCTTGTAGTATTCCAAAGTTATCTTTATACTAAGAGCCCGAAAATACTACTTTATTCCTTTAGTCGCAAAACGAAACCCTAGGAAAATCTTCATAGTTGGATGAAGTGTTAAGAGAAGTTGTTTAGAAACTTCTAAGGGTTGCTTGGAGCGGGTTGGAGCGTAAGGAATTGGAGCTAAACGTTGCTCAGGATCGACTTATAAATCTTGGATAATTTTGAGCTTATCGAGGTAATGATCTTTATCCCACTATTGTAATTGGAGATTACATGTTGTAGTAATGTATAATTGAGTATATGATATATGGAAGGATGATTAAAAAGAATTGAATTGTATTTACATTGGACTGTATTTACAGTAGACTGTAGTATTATCGCTGGCAATTGTACACGTCCTGTTAGACGTGTAATCCCTGGAGTTGTTGGCTTGGTAGCGCCTTGATATAGAGGATTTTTATGTGGTTACGTGGGGAGGTCGCTAGAATTTTCCGTAGAATATGGAATCTTGTACTTAGAAATGTTCTACGAAGAGATCTAGAAGTTAATAGACGTTTTATGGCCATTATAGGTTGAAGTACTACGAGTAGCGTATTCTACTTGAAGGGTGGAAAAGGCTAGCAAGGTTATAGTACTTTGGAGTGTTTGCTTATTGTCGATAATCGTCGCGAGGTATGTGAACCTCTTCATATCCTTTCTAGCATGATTGTTGTGAACTATGTAGTACAGTAGACGTACGTGTGCTAAACGAATTTGGTTGGTTTAAAAACATAAAGTGTTATAATGGCTTTATGGGAAGTTAATTATAACGACTTTATGTAGGTAAAAGAATGGTTTATTGATTTTAAAAGATAAGAGACTTGACTTATATTTGACTTGATATGATATGTGAAGAACTTGAATTATGTAGAAAGTTGTGAAACCTCATTCGTGAGTAATGAGTACTTGGTTTTTAAATAATAATGTTATATTGATTTCGGAAATGTGAATGAGTATCGAACAAGCCATTGCAGCGTTAATAAAGGAAAATGTAATGACTAATAATTAACTTAAAACAAGTAGAATTCTCCATCTGCATAGAAGCTAAGATAAGAGAAAACTGTATTACATTTCCTAGATCTTGGCTGCTTTAATAAGATCATTAAAAACAAGTTTTGATTTTCTTAAAATTCCAAAGTAAGGGGCTTGATTTATAAAAGAGAGAGACTTGAGAATTTGAAGTGTTTTTGTTTAAACGGAAGGCATGATTTTGTCTTTAAATGGTTTTAAAAGGAAGACATGCTTTTGTCTTAAGTTGGTTTAAAAAGAAGGTATGGAAATTGTTTTGGTTTACTTAAAAAGATAGTTACTCTATTTTGATACTACGGGTATCGTGTGACTTTTGTGAAAGAAATGGATCTTTTGCAGAGTCAAGTATGTAGTACTTTGGGGTTAAAACCCGGATTTGTTGACATGAAATAAAAGTACCTTGTGTGAGTAACTTGCCTATGTTTTGCTTGTGATAGCCTTGTAATACTTTCTTGTTGGTTTGATAAGTAAAAATGCTAGGATACTACGGGCGTTAGTATCTTGAGACTTTTATGTGAAGGGGGTTTTCTTGTTGTGCTTACGTTGTTTACGATAAGCCGGTTGCGCTTGTATTACATCACATACCCTCCCGACTTGTCTTGTTGTCGCGTTAGCTACCCCGATGCGAGGAATACCTACGCGGTCCACGGGACCTACGCGAGCTACGGAGTTCCGGAACCGCCGCGTGTTACGCCGATGCGATGAATACCTCACGCGTCCTTGTGGCTACGCGGATTGCGGAGTCCGGATGTTGTCGCGTTAGCTACCCGATGCGAGGAATACCTCACGCGGGCCTGGGTGGCCTACGCGATCGCGGCGGAGTTCCAGGATTAGGCTCGCACATCGACATCCGAGGCGAACGCCCACTTCGATCATGCGACGCCTAGAAAGACCTCGCGATACGCTTTTATAGCATTGTTGTACGGTAAGTTCTAGTAGTTGCTATGCCTTCGCATTTACCCCGTGACGTTTTTATAACACAGTGGACACGTGTTCATGCGTATTCCTTGATGTTATTATATCACGGATCGCGGCAGATGAGGAAGGAATTCCACCGCATGATTGATATTGTGGCACGACCCATGGTTATATTTGAGTGATGACTTTGAGGGCGCGAGTCCTCGCTTGACATGACTACTTATATATCAGGTAATCGTAGTTTGTTATCATACATGTCTCCTATTTTTATACAGATTATTATGATTTCATCTCGCATTTCGCCACATACTGTACTCAGATCGACCTCCTTCTGGGCCGCTCATGCCGTAGTAGAGGTACACCGCTTGTTGATCCTCACCATAGGATCACGCTCAGCTTGGGAAGCTCCGCTTCTCCGAGGCTTATCTTGTGGTAGATTCCCGAGAGTGTAGGTTCTTATACATTCGTGGTATGGCGGGTCCTCCCGTCGTTGTTGTTATAAAAACTCTTAGGTCCGTAGAAGATCGCTGTGTGGTTTGTAAATGATGAACTGCTCAAGTTTTTATTTATATATACGTAAAGGTAACCGCTTTGGTTAGCCTATTTTCTTATTTTATCGCTTATCTTTTATGAGTTTTTATTTCCACGATTTTCTCCGATGTTGTATCACCAGGGTGCCCGGTAAGGCACCATGCCCGAGGTCGGGTCGTGACAAAAGTGGTATCGAGCGCTTAATCCTCTAAAAGTGTCTACGCACCGCATCTAGCAGAGTCTTGATTATCGGGTGTCAGGCACCACACCTATAATCGTGAGGTCGCAGGATATTTAGGATTGGTTTCCATTCTTCTCACTCGAGATCGTGCCTTAGAGTCAGGTTATACGTTGGACTCCTGCGGCGTATTCGTATGTGCTAGTTATGCTTCTACGCAGTGCAACCGTGAGCCTGAGGCAACGCAGCAGAGGGAGCTGCGAGTAGAATACAGAGGGTTACGAGGGCACAGGCCCTGTCATTACCTGGGATAGTGCTTCATTCGGGGAGTTCTGCGACGCCGCTAGCCTCAGGAGAGTTTAGAGCAGTAGCAGTAGCTACTGAGACCACGATACCTGAGCCTCTAGTCCCACGGCCAGGAACAGAGGATATGGTTACAAGGAGATGGCCCAGTTACTAGCTAGGCTTGTAGCGAGGCATGAGGACAGACGAGAGTCAGAGGTTCCGGTAGTACCAGTAGTTCACCCTAGATCCGATAGTTTGAGACTTCGGGACTTCGAGTCAGCACCACCCGAGTTTTATGGATCGAGAACCGGCGAAGATCTCAGAGTTTATTCGACGACATTCTGGATCGCGAGAGTGATCAAGGCTTCGAGACACAATCGGTGGTCTTAGGTTCGCATCGGCCGCACGACATCGCAATGATCGGGTTTGATTCACGGGAACTATCCCGGGAAGCGACGCGCTCCACCTGGTTGGGACGAAGTTCTCGGAGGCATTTCTTACACTTCTTGCCCTCGCATTTGGCGAGAGCTCGCGCATAGATTTATGATGCTGAGGCGCAATCCGCGACGGTTCGAATACAAGATGTAGTTTGACTCATCGCTCGTTATGTCCCCGCTTTAGCGCGCATACGAGGATAGAGTGCACCGATATGTCACAGACTTGACGATTATCTAGCAGAGTTGTACAAGAGTAGCTCTTGATCGCATACGGACATTGCCCGCAGACAGATTACGCGCAGCAGATCGAGGAACGAGAGATCGACGGACAACCAAGATCGCAGAAGAGGCCGCAATGCAGGTCCTTTGGTAACTTTCGAGGCGACCTTCTCGCAGCAGATCGTTATGCGCTCCGCCAAGACAGAGTGGTCCTCCACAAAGCTTCGTGACGCTCGGTATGCAGGAGTCGGGTCGAGCTCCGTGGTTTCGTTCACGATTTACATAGTTCTAGCCAACCAGATTCGCTTTTCCTCGTTGTTCACTATGCGGGCGCGCCATCCCGAAATGTCGTCTTTTTACTAATGCTTGTTTTACCTGCGGCCGTCAGGGCCATGTGAGGAGAGAATGTCCCATGATATGATTCCCACTTCAATAGTATTATATTTGTGTTAAATATAGTACACTTGTGCCACCTCGAATGGATTTGCCCATGATATGACAGTTTTTGTTAATTTAGTCAAATAATTACATTCCCCTTTGTTAGTTTTTTTCAATTTCTGTTGCGGTAGAGCTTTTCTTTTCTTTTATTTGTTCCTTAAATTTCTCCCGTCAAATAAATTAAATAGACTACGAACTACCCCCTCTGTCCAGGCTTACTTATCCATGTTTGACTTCACCACACTTAAAAAATAATAAATAAAATGACAATTTTACTAATTATTATATATTGAGAAATGTGTTGGAAATAATTATAGTACTTAACAACAAAGATAAAATAGGTATAAAATGATAAATTATCTTTATTTTTTAAAACCGAAAAAATAAAAGTAAACATCTATTTTTAGTATAGTGGACAAGTAAAAATGAATAAATGAAGCATATATTTTCTTTTTGCATTGCGACCTATTCCTAAAAGTGTCTGAAACTTATGGTAAAATAATTACTTTAATTAGTAAACATACCCTCTATTCACTTTTACTTGTCCATTATACTAGAAATAAATTTTCACTTTTACTTGTTCATTTTAGCATATTAAGAGAATTTTTTTTTTTTTTGTTTTACTCTTGACATTAATTACTTATTTTCAAATTATTTTACAAGTCTATTGAGATTATACACTAATTAATATGCGTATTATGATAAAATAAAGTATAATTTCTTAAAGAATGTGCAAATTAAAAGTGAGACAGATAAAAAGGAATGGTGTGAGTATCATCTTCTCAAACAATTAAAGTGCATAATTTTCTCGGCATGAAACAATCCAAGAAGCATGGACCACAACGAAGAAGTCAGTAATACGTACTTTCTGCAAATGCGCACACACTAATAAATGTTCACTATTTTGGATCACAAGAGGAGTTCCTACTTCCTAGTGATGCCAAATAACTACGTCCAATTTTTCTTTATGTCTTGGATTACTTAACAAGCATAGAATTATTAGCTTTCTAGAACTGCTGATAAAAGAATTAATTACTACTAAGACATTCTCGTATCTCGAGATAATCACAAAAGTCACGCTAGTAGTCTGGAAATGACAATTCAAGCGAATTATTTAATAGTAATGGAGTCCTATGTTGTGTTAAATAATGCAACCAACTTTGGCATATACAACAACATTAATAGAAGTTAATCAAGATTAACATCATAGTGACAAGTGCATTCCGTCATTACACTTGGATTATGATAGCGTACTCCTGCTTAGTCATATAAAGTCCTTTGATAGAGAATGCAGTATATCTCACTTAATACTAGTATGATTACTAGTGATGGACACATAGATACTCTTAGAGGGTATTGGTATACCCTGGTGATAAACTATTTGTTATAAATGTCTAGAGTATTATCAGCACGTGAGATATAGAGGTCCTTTGACTTAAGGTCAATACACACCTAATTTACAGAGTAATGTACTTTGACCCTGTCCTAAGCTTAAATTCCTTATAGGATAAGACATGGCTTGAGTGGGTACATTGCGATGTAAACAAAGGTGGTAGTTGACCCAAGAATATGATTCATTCCTCGATTGGATATTCGAGAGAGAACACTCAGCTTCTCAGTAATATTAGGTCCACCAAGTCATTGACCAATGCAAAAGACATATTTAGGATATGGTCTAGTTGTCGACTAATATAGATGAGATAAAGTGATCAAGCCATTTGGATAGACACATGACAAATCTTAAGCTTGATCGAGTGTGTCGCGAATGAAAGGAATTTGTCATCTCACATAAAGGTTGTGTTTACAGGAGTCATGTAAACGTACTTCACATATTGAGTCTGTCATATGGCGCAGTCTAAGAGTTTCGTATGAACCTTAATTTGATTAATGTCGATGTGTGAAGGCATGAATGGTCACACTAAGTCGATTGTTTTTCAGTCTAAGGGTATATTGAGAGAATGTAAAATATTTGATTTAGAATCAAGATATTTAAATCAATAATAAATTATGGGATAATTTCTATTTAATGGAAATTATTTAATTAAGTCAAAATTGAATTTTAGATTTAATTAAATCAAAACGTACTGAAAATATTAAAACAGGGCGGAAGCGCCGCGACGCCTGAGAGGCAGAGCCGCGACGCCTGTACGGCAGTGGGCCCAGTCCGACTGGCCCACTGCATCTCAGATTTTGGGTCAGGTTTTAAGCCTAATCCTAATCTGATTTGTAACCTAACCTCCCCTATACATTCAATACTTAACCCCATTATTTTGGTTACTGAAATTGATAACTCAATTCTTACTTTCTTAACTCAGAGTTCAAAAAATAAAATCCTCTCAAACCTCTTTCAAGATTTTCTAGCTATCCTGACAGAGGAATATACCACAACAAGGCTTGCGGTCGAAAGGATACTCGTGTGCGCTCCCTTTAGTAAAGACTCTAAGAATATCAACTGTAAGTTTATATCTCATGTTTTTACAGGTTTCAATTGTAACGTAATCATACCAGAGACGGAATTGTTGGGGTAAGTAAGTTAAACAAAATTTTGAACTTATGTTATGCCTTACGTGTTTTATACCCAACAAACGCTACAATTTTTCCAACAACTAATGGATATATTCATATACATATGTGTCCTATACGAAATTGGTTTGGCACGAATTGTCCATTATAAATGTTCGATATTTACGGATCATCATAAAATTTGTTCAGGGTCAATATTTCGCAGTGTTGGGTTTTGGCTTTTACTATCCTCTTAGTCGATTCTTAATGGGAAAAAACTATGAGTTTCTTTATGAAGAATGATTATTATGAGTTAGTGTGGAGATCTTAATAACGATCAGCCATATATGAGGGTATTTCATTAATGTTATGCAACTGTTATACCCCGGAATTCCAGGATATGTTTATAAGAACGTACGTAAGAATTCAAAAATGTTAAGATTTGAGACGAGTAAAAATTTATCGGAATTTTGGAATTTGTCGGAAAACAAAATATTGCGACAAGCGGGAGGGCGACACGTGTCACCCCCCTTAGTGGTCTTGGACGAAAATGGCATGGATAAAATGGTCATTTGACCATAATTTAAATGTCCAAGTCTTGCTAAAGCTAGAGCTTGATAAAATTGACTAAGTCAAATGCCACTTGGCTTGATCCTTGTGAGAAACATTCAAACCACCCATTTGTTCTAATCTTGACCCTCCATATATTTATATAAGCTTCCTAGTGCAAGACAAGGCTCTACACTTAGCCAAATTTTCAAGAAAATTGGATGAACATGGAAGAGTGCTCTCGGCCAAGCTAGGGTTTCAAGGGAATTTTTTTTAATTTTTGTCCAATAATCCCCATACTTTAAACCAAGGTTCCTAAGAGTATTGTAAGGGTATCTCTATAGAAAGATCCCGGAAAAGTGGCGTTTTCGTATTAGTCGTAAGGCGAAAACTAAAGGAGTTATTCAACTTTGAAGTTGGAACTTGAAGAGGAGTTCCTCATAAGCTTCTAAGGGTTGCTTGGAGTGGATTGGAACGTCGAAAGGAGGAGCTAAAGTTGCTAAGGATCGACTTGTAATCTTGGATCATATTTGGGCTAAATGAGTTATAATCTTCGTCTTACTTTTGTAATTGAAGATTCCATGTTATTATAAGTTAAAAATGATCATGTGATATGTGTAATGAAGATTGATAAGTGTTATGGAAATTTGGAAGCTCAAATCCGAAAATGACATGTTAAGCCATTTGAAATTGAAATACAATTTGGTCAATAACTAGAATCGTCGCATGTTTACCTACTTGAGAATTGTAGTAGTTATAATCAAATGTGGCTAGATAACATGTTATATTAAATCACTTGGATTGAAAAGGGATTGGAAACGAATTTGTATTGTTGTCCCTATTTTGCCGAATGGACATTATATGTTGGACTAGTTTGATATTTATTGTGGGGCGGAATTTTACACGTCTTGATTAAGCGTGTAATCCCCTATTGGTAACTACTTTGTTGAGCCTTAAATGTGGCGTGTTTGGTTATTGAATTCGGCCTTGAAAAATATGGCAAAGTATGTAGAAACAAAGGAAGTGCTGTCCGATTTTCCTTAGAATTTAGTGACTTTGCACTTGGAATATTCTACGTTTGAAGTAAGAAGTTAATAGACGTACTATGATCATTATAGGTTGACATACTACATGCGGCGTATTGGACTTAGCGAGTGGATTAAACCGAAGAGGTATGTGGAACTTTCTTATCTCTTGAGCATGAATAAGTTGTAAATGTATAGTACGGTAGACGTACAAGATTTTGACAATCTAGTACATTTGATATCCTTGGCTTATTTTAAGAATGTCCAAGTTGGTTGAGTTAGGGAATTTACTCACTTGTTTAAATATTAAGGATATCTTGGTTTTCAAAAGTTAAGAGACTTTAAGTATGTTGAAAGTATTTTTGATACTTGTTTTGTTGGAAAGTTTAAGTCTCTTGGTTATAAAGAAGAATGTAAGTTTCTAAAGTATAAAGCTAGTATAACGACTTTATGGGAAATTGGTTATAATAGCTTTATGAAAAGTTAAAAAGAGTGGTTTACTCTAAGTAATATAAGTATGATAAATGACTTGATAATGAAAGGAAAATCGATTTAAAGGCATCAATTGCTTAAGGTTTTAAAAGAAAGAAGTCACTTGAATTAGAAGCTTGAAAATGTATTTTCTAAAAGGTATTGTTACTTGTCTTGAAAAGTAGTTATGACTTGATACTATGATTATTAGTATCTTGGAAGTTTTATATGAAAAAGAGTCATTTTAAAAGAGTGGAAGTATGTAGTACCTTGGGTTAAATTCCCGGATTTTTATAAAAGACATGTTAGTGCCTTAAGTAAACTAAAATGAGAGTGTATATGAACAAGAATAATAAAGTTAGGGATTTCTTAACTTGCTTATATATTGTATGATGTTTCAGTAGTGCTTATGTTATGTATGATAGCCGGTTTGTGCTAGTGGTATATTATTCATTACGGTCATTCCCTGCTTGTGGCATTTGCATATTCCGTGGATTGCTACCCACGACGCGAGGAATACTCATGCGAGTCCGTATGACTTATGCGGTGAAATAGTCCCATGCGGCGGATACAGCCTATGCGAGGAATACCTCACGCGAGTTCGTAAGGGCTTACGCGGTGAAATAGTCCCACGCGCGATACAAACTTACGCGATAATACCTCATGCGAGTCCGTAAGGGCTTATGCGGGTGAAATAGTCCCATGCGGGCGAATACATCTGTTACACCCCGTAGTTCCAGTGTATGTATATGAGGACGTACGTACGTAAATACGACAATAAAATTGGAAAGGAAGAAAGATGTGATTTTTCGACGGAAAAGTTTCCGAATTTTGAGAAGGAAAAATGTTCGTTAATGGGAATTGGATTCCCAGATTTGGTATTCGGACTTTTTGGAATATTTGAGAATTATGGAATTTTATTTCCGAATTGGTCACGTGGGCCCACGAGAATTTACTGTTTTGTGGGCCCACTTTATTTTCGGATTTTTGGCATTGCGGATATTTTCGAAGATGAAATATTTTGACGAGCACGGGCGACACGTGTCACCCCGCGCGCCATGTTGGCCGAATTGGAGAAGGCTGTGGACGTTTTTAGGTGGACAAGTGGCCCATTTTGTGGTGGCCACTTGTCCCATTTTTGTGGTAGCCAAATGGTTGGCCAACTACCCACACACACATGTACCCCATCCTCACCACACACTTGCCTAGATCTTGCCATTGATTTTCCTATAAATACCCCATTGTTTCAAGACTTATTTCATCCACACTTTGAGATTCTAAGTCACAAAATACTCCCTTTGTTGAGGTTCTCGCCCTACTCTCCCTTGGTGTAGGAAAAATTCTTCAAGTGTTGATATAGTCCCAAATACCTTAGCCTAGTATCCCTAGTTGTATTCCAAGTTATTTCAATACTAGAGCCCTAAATTCTACTTTATTCCTTTAGTCGCAAAAACGGCCCTAGAAAAATCTTCATAGCTTAGATGAAGTGTTAAGAGAAGTTATTTGGAAACTTCTAAGGGTTGCTTGGAGCGGGTTGGAGCGCCGTAAAATTGGAGCTAAACGTTGCTCAGATCGACTTATAATCTTGGATAATTTTGGGCTTATCGAGGTAATGATCTATGTCCCTATCAGAATTGGAAATTACATGTCAGAGTAGTTAATCATTGAGTATAAGATATATTGGAAGTATAATTATAAGGAATTGAACCGTATTTACATTGACCGTATTTGGCAGAGATTTGTAGTATTATTGGAGTAGAATTGTACACGCCAGGTTAGACGTGTAACCCCTGGAATTGTTGGTTTGCAGCAGCCTCGCTTCGGCGAGGAGTTTTATGTGGTCATGCGGGAGGTGTCGCTGAATTTTCCGTAGAATAAGGAATCTTGTATCTAGAATTATTCTACGAAGAGAGCTAGAGGTTGATAGACGTTTTGTGGCCTTTATAGGTCAAGACTACGAGAGCGTATTCTACTCGGGCGGTGGAAAAGGCGAGCAAGGTTAGAGTACTTTGAGCGCTTTTGCTAATTGTCGATAATCGTCGCGAGGTATGTGAACCTCTTCCTATCCTTTCTAGCATGATATTTGTGAAATATATTTAGTGCGTAGACGACGTGTGTTTAAAGGAAGTTGATTTTCCTTTGTGTCCTTGACTTGATTCCAAAGTTAAGTGACTTGTTATGAAACATTAAGGACTTGAATTATGTTAAAAAGTTGTAAAATCTTACTCATGATTAATGGGTGTGGTCTTTTAAAGAATAAAGTTATCTTGATTTGAAAATAAGAATGGTTTTATCATTGGATTTAAAATGATAACTTGACTTATAAACAACTTGATTTTGGGAAAGGAGAAGTAATTTGATTTAAAGGTATAGGTTACTTGTTTTTAAAAGAGTAAGACACTTGGTTTAAAAAGTATATTGCTACTTGACTTTTAAAGGAGAAGTGCCTTTGTTTTAAAAGAAGGTATGAAAATTGTTTTGGTTTTACTTTGATGTCTTTTGACTTGAGTTTAAATAATAAGAATGAAGTATTTCAAAAGAGTTATTAACCATTTTGAAAGAAAAGAAATACTTGGTTTTAATAGCTTAAGTGTTATACTAGCTTTATGGGAAGTTAGGTATAACAACTTAAGGAAGATGTATGAACGGTTTACTTATTTTTTTATGAAAGTCTTGTATTGATTCGAAAGTGTAGTAAGATGGTTTGATAAGTAGACATGTTAGGATGCTACGTGTGTTAGTGTCTTGTGATGTTTGTATAAAGGGGTTTCTTTGTCAGGCTTATGTTGTTTAACGATAAGTCGTTATGTTAGTATTATATCACCACCTCGACATGATTCCGGTTAAGCGCCTCCACGCGGGTAGACTCAGCGGTCCAGGTGACCTATGATTCGAGAATACCTCACGCGGTTTGTGTGACCTATGCGAGCTACGAGTTCCGTGTTAGTGCGGCCTTTATGGTCACGCGGTGTATGTGGCCACGCGGATCGCGAGTCCGTGACGCCGCCGGGAGTAGCTACCCTCGACGCGAGAATACCTCACGCGCCATCGGAGTGGCTTATGCGAGTCGCGGGAAGTTCAGGACTAGACGCAGACATTAGATATCGCGCGAAAGGGCCGATCATGTGGCGGTCAGACAGATCTCATGATACGCTTTATGACCTTGTTGGTACTGTGGGTTTTAGTAGTCGGCTATGCCTTCGCATTTACCCGTGACGGTTTTATTATGACACGTAGGACACGTGTTCATGTATTCCTTGGTGCTTTTATATCATGATCGCCAGCTGAGGAAGATATTCCACGCATGATTGATGTTGTGGGCGTGAGACCCATAGTTGTATTTGAGTGATGACTTTGAGGCGTGAGTCCTCGACTTGACATGATCGCTTATTTATCAGGAATCGTAGTTTGGTTATCATACATGTCTCCCGATTTATATAGACTACTATGATTTCATTTACGATTTTCGCCACATACTTGGTACTGTTATCTTGACCTCTTCGGGCCGCTCATGCCGCAGTAGAGGTACACCGTTGTTGATCCTCGCTCTAGAGTCACATTCAGCTTGAAGCTCCGCTTCTCGGAGGCTTATCACGTATAGTCCCCGTCGTTGTAAGTGCTACATTCAGGTATGGCGGCCCCGTCCCGCCATTGTTGTCATATCATTCTTAAGGTGCAGAATCTTGTTGTGGCGTAATTGTAAAAGGGATGTAATCGTTTCTAGTTGTTATATATTTATGCCGAAAGGCAACTTTTCTCGTATAACTGCTTTACACTTCACTTTATTCATGTCTTGTTTTATATTCCGCCGACACTCGATGTATGGCTACTGGGTGCCCGGTAGGCACGACCACGCCCGGTTCGGTCGTGACAAAAGTGGTATCGAGCGATTAATCCTCGGAAAGTGTCTACGCACCGTATCTAGTAGTCTTGATTATCGGTGTTGTGCACCACACCTATAATCGTGAGGTCGCAGGATATTTAGGATTGGTTTCCATTCTTCTCACTCGAGATCGTGCCTTAGAGTCGTGTTATAAGTTGGACTCTCCGACGTATTCTTTTTCACCCATTATGCCTCTACGCAAGGCAACCAGAGCCCGGGCGGCAAGGCAAACAGAGGAGTCGCGAGTAGAGCACAAAGGTTACTGTGGCACGCCCATTCATTATCCGAGACAGCGCTCATTCGGGAGTTATGCGACGCCGCTAGCCCCGTGAGAGTTTAGCAAGAGTGTGAGCTACCGAGACCACGATACCGAGCCTCAGTCCCACGGCCAGAACAAAGGATATGAGTTACAAGGAGATGGCCCAGTTACTAGCTAGTCTGGTGGCTGGGAATGAGGACAGACGGAGACGGTGGTTCCGACAGTACCAGTAGTTCACCCTAGATCCGATAGTTTCGAGGCATCGGGGCTTCGAGTCAGTACCACCCGAGTTCTATGGATTGAGGATCGGCGAAGATCATCGTGAGTTTATTCGATCGCAGCGGATCATGAAAGTGATCGAGACCTCGAGGCATTTCTTACACTTTTGCCCTCGCCACGGTGAGAGCTCGGGCATAGATTTATGAGGTTGAGGCGTAACGCAACGGTCGAATACGATAGAGTTTGACTTATCGCTCGTTATGTCCCGCTTTAGTGGCGCATGGAGGATAAAGTGCACCGATATGTCACAGACATGACGATTATCTAGCAGAGTTGTACAAGAGTAGCTCTTCAATGACATGGACATTGCCCGCGCACATGCTTACACGCAGCAGATCGAGGAACGTAGATCGACGGACTAACTAAGATCAGCAGTAAGAGGCCGAATAGCAGGTCCTTTGGTAACTTTCGAGGCGGACCTTCTCAAGCAGATCGGTTATGCGCCTCCGCCAAGATGCAGTGGTCCTCCGCTGACTTCAGTGACGCTCGGGTATTTAGGAGTTGGTCGAACTCCGTGGTTTCAGTTCACGATTTATATAGGTTCCAACCCGGATTCAGTTTTCCTCTATGTTCACTATGTGGTAGACGCCATCCCAGAAATGTCGTTTTTTACTAACGCTTGTTTTACCAAAGGGCCGTCAGGCCATGAGAGAGAGAATGTCCTAGTAGGAGGGATACAGTGGGATGACTTAGCCTACCGTGTTAGTTGCGATTGATGGTTCAGAGAGGGTGTTAGCTGCAGGAGGCCACCCCACCTCGATGTGGCCATGTGGTAAGTGACATTGTGGAGAGTGTCGACTTCTTCGACAACTTGTTTTGCTCTCACGCAGGCCATCTTGCGAGAAATTGTCCGACCAGATGTGGCGCGGATGTAGAGACTCAGCCTTCAGGATCAGTGGCTAATTCATCATCTTCCCTAGCTATGCGCCCAACAGGGCAGGATTGATTAGAACGATAAAGGAAGTGAAGAGACGCAGTATATTCTTAACCCTCTAGAGATTTGTATGTGTGATAAGATGAGTATACCTTAAGTGTTATGTTCTGATAGCATTGTGTTAATTGTGATTAGAAAACATGGGTAGTTGTAAAGGGTAAGTCTGGGGACGAGAAAATGGGGAGCCTTAGAATTTATAACAGTTGGGACCTCGGATGCAAGCGCCGTTCCGAGTGGATGATTTTACGGTTGGTCTTTATCAAGTACTCGATATCGTGGTGTATTTATGGGATAATTCCATGGGTAGTGTGAGATGAAAGTGGTAGCTTTCATGACGTGAATTGGTAATATTGTTCCGGATCGGGGAACGAGAGTTTAGTACGAAGTGGGTCGGGTTGAGGCCATATCGCGAGTCAACCCGCAACCCGAAAGTGGTGGGTCGGTTTGAGGTGGTCCTCTAGATGATAGGGTCACGAGGGTGTTAGGCCCAAGTTTAGTTAACCATCGCACGAGTTCGTGGAAGCGTTCGACCGATGGTCGCCGACGAGGTCAACCCATCTTGTCTTTCATCGGGACCGTTTACTCAGAGGTTATGCGAGATATTATATCGGGAAGGTTGTAAGGTTGCACGAGGTGCCTACTTTCACCTTATGACAGATGGAGCCTAGTTTACTACTGCTTTTTTCTCGGAGGTTTTACCAGCAGGTTAGGAACTCAGTGAGTCTTAGTATCGCATTCGCCTCGCCGGTGTTTGATTTCGCGGTAGTCTGAGGATTGTTGCCTCTGTTGAGGAGTGTTTTATAGCTACCATTTCAAAGATTCGGATATCACCTTATGATGCCTTGTAGGGGCGGAAGTGTAAGTTGCTTGGCCGATTGGTTCGATGTTGGCAAAGTTCAGATAGTTGGTTCATACTTGTTTCAGGATGTGGATAAGGTGAAGCTTATCCGTAAGAGATTTTGGCGGCTCGAGTCAGAAGTCGTGCGGATAGTCGGCGACACTTAGAGTTCAGTTGACGGTGGGCCTTTTGAAGGTACCACCTCGGAAAGGGTATGACGAGATTTGGAACCGGAGCGAGCGTAAATGTGGTAAGTTGTGAGAAAGAGTTCGAGTGGACGAGAAGGGTACGACGAGTAAGGGAAGAAGCGAACATGTGTTAAGAACATAGTTGTGATCATTTCGTTTGTAAAGTGAAGGTGCGTGTTATACCCCGTAGTTCCAGGGTATATAGGTGAGGATGTACGTGCGAGATTACGACAGAAATTTTGGAAAGAAAGAAAGATGTGATTTTTCGACGGAAAAGTTTCCGGTTTTTGTGAAGAAAAAGGTTCGTTAATGGGAATTGGATTCCCAGATTTGGTATTCGGACTTCTTAGAATATTTGAGAATTATGGAATTTTATTTCCGGAAATGGTCACGTGGGGCCCACGGGTGAAATTTACGGTTTTGTGGGGCCCGCTTAGTTTTTGAGATTTTGGCCATTATGGATATTTTCGGGAGATGAAATATTTTGGGCCAGTAGGAGGCGACACGCACACGTGTCACCTAGGTGGCCGAAATTAGCTAGATGCTGGGCACAAGTGGCCAAGTCTTGCTAGATATTTTGTGTGGACAAGTGGCTTGTGGGTCCCACCCACACTTGTCCCCAATCTCAACCACACACTTGCCTTCATCCTATCCCTTGGTTGTCCTATATATGCACCCTTAGTTGATGAAATCTTCCACACTTAGACATTTGAAGACTTGAAAACCCTCCCTTCTCCCTTGACCAGAGCTCGCTTTGCCCCATTTCTTGAGCAAAATTTGTCCAACAATTCTTAAACTCTCAAGTGTTCTTCCCTAAGGTGTTAGGAATATTGTGTACCAAGAGTTGGAAAAGATTTCACACCCTAGCCTTGAAGCCGCCTGTAGAAAGTTGTCATCTTGAAACCCTAAGTGTTCTTCACTTTTGAGTTGAATCTCAAGAGAAGTTGGTTAGAGCTTCATGGGTTGCTTGTAGCGATTGGAACGTAAAGATTTGGAGCTAAGACTTGCTTGGAGCGACTTTAAGAACTTGGATATTTTGGGCTATTTGAGGTAGTGGAACTTAAACCTCTTTGTGAATTGGTTATACATATATTATAAGTATATTATGGATTATATAATATATGGAGTAAGTTTGGAAGAGTTGGATCTTGTTAACTTGTTAAAAGAAAGGATTGGCCGCTTGCCATTAAAATGGTAAAACGATCTTACTTGAGCCGGTTCGAGTAATTGAAACTAGGCAAACCGGAACTTAGAAAAAGAATGTCATACTTGATTTTGAAAAGGAATGTGGGTTGGTCATTCTAATACTATGGGTATAGGGTGACTTTTATAAAAGTAATGGATCTCTTTTTAAAGAACTTAACGTATGTAGTACTTTGGGGTTAAAACCCGACTTTGGCATAAAATGAAAGTACTTTGAGTTGTGAAACTTGCTATGCTTGTTGTTGTGAAACTTGCCTATGTGATGATAGCCTTTGTGCAAGTGTGGTATTTCGTGTTACCGCTCTCGACGATAGTAGGTCGACTTGTTGAGAACTTACTTGGGCGTCCGGCGGTGATGGAGAATTCCACGTATGTTTCCATTTTGATTCTCGTCTTGTTGTTGATGTCACGGACATGTCTACACCGACGCAGATTCGGCACGCGGCCACGCCCGGGTTGATTACCGATATATTGTTATTGTGGTTACATGGACATGTCTACACCGAGGTAGAATTCGGGAATGTGGCTACGCGGGGTTGATCACCCAAGATATTATTGTTGATGTCACGGACGTGTCTACACCGAGGTAGAATTCCGGCATGCGCTGGGCATTGGTATTATTGTTGCATCATGGACACGTCTACACCGATGCGTAATCCGGCACGCGCCACGCGACGAACATGATTGATGTTGGCGTAAGACCCATAGTTATATTTGAGTGATGACTTGAGGCGTGAGTCCTCGATCGACAATCTTTTATGTTGTGAATCGTAGTTTGGTTATCATACATGTCTCGCTTTATATAGACTAGTATGATTTCATTATGATTTTTACGATTTCACATACTTGGTACCAGACCGACTTCTCGGCCGCGTTCACGCCGCAGTAGAGGTACATCGGCCGTGGATCCTCGCCTTAGGATCTCGGTCAAGTTTTGGGAAGCTCCGTTTCTCGGAGGCTTATCTTTGTATGTGTTCCACTCGAGTCAGAGGTTCTTGTACATTCGTGGTATGGCGGCCTCCCGTCATAGTTGTAAATCTTAGAGGTCTGTAGTAATCGTTGTGGCGGGGTTTGTAAAAGGGATTAAACTGCTCGCTTTTGAAAGAGTTGTATTTATTATGTTATTGGAAGGTAACCATTGGGTTGGCTTGCTTTATGTTCATATATCTGCTTTCTTGTTTAAGTTTTATTTTCCTGGTTTTCTCGATGATTGTATCACCAGGGTGCCCGGATAAGGCACCAAGAACGCCCCGAACGTCGTTACAAAAGTGGTATCGAGCGCTTAATCCTCGGAAATTGTCTACATCGTGTCTAGTAGAGTCTTGATTATCGATGTGTTGTGCACCACATCTATAATCGTGAGGTCGCAGGACATTTAGGATTGTTTCCATTCTTCTCATTCCGAGATCGTGCCTTAGATGTAAGTTGGACCCTCCGACGTATCTCGCTTTTACCGCTTATGCCTCCGCAAGGCAACCAGAGCCAAGGGCGGCAAGACCGAGGAACCGCTAGTGAGATCAGAGAGTACGAGGCGCAGCCCGCATGCACGAGGTTGTGCTTGAGACGGGTTTTGTGACGCCGCCACAAAGAGAGGTTAGAGCCGCAAAGAATGGCCGCCGAGACCGCAGCACTGAGCCTCAGCCCCACACCGGCGAGAGATGGGTTATAAGCGAGATGGCCCGATTCTGGCGTGGTCGGGCCGATATGAGGATAGGCCGACGCAGCAGCCTGCCCAAAGAGCACCATGGTTCACCCCGAGCAGATAGTTTGAGGCTACGGACTTTCCGAGTCAGCCCGCGAGTTTTATGGGTCGAGGTCGAGGATGATCCGCAGGAGTTCATCCGGCAGCGCGCCGATCACGCGTGATCAAGGCTTCAGAGACCGAGTCGTGACCTTTGGTTCGCATCGCGTGATACCGTGATCGATTGTTTGATTCATGAGCTTTCCACGGGAGAGCATGCACTCCAGCAGATGGGATGAGTTTTGGGCGCTCACGCACTTCTTGCCTCCGCAGATGAGGCACGCCGGCGATTTTGATGCTTAGACAGAGCGCGCACGGTCGAGTACAATGTGGAGTTCGACTCATTGGCGTGCAGACGCCCCGTTGGTAGCTAGTATGGAGGATCGAGTGCACCGATATGTTACAGGCTCGATGATTACATGTCGAGGCATGTTCAGAGTAGCTCTTCACGGCATGGACATTGCCCGCACGCAGCTCACGACCGGGATGCGAGGCACGGAGAGGTCGACGGAATGACCAAGATCGCGGAAAGCGGCGAACAACAGTGGTCCTTTGGTGACTTTCGAGGCGGACCGCCTCGAAGATACTAGTTTTGTACCTCCGCCCGGTCAGAGTGGTCCTCCACAACCTTCAGAGTATTCGGAGCGTCGTGGCTCCAAGGGTTCGTGTTTCGGAAGTAAGGTGTTGGCAGACGGTCACCCCTACCTCGGTGGTCGATGTGTAGACCGCATTTCGGGAGTGTCGTGGTGCGGGAGCTTGTTATTTTTGGCGGCAGGCCATTTTGCGAGGAACTCCGACTGGCGGTAGCACGGATGTTACGACTCACTCACGGATCGCGCTCGTTCATCGCCTTCATAGCTACGCCTGCAGGCCTATGATTAGAGTGAGCGGTAGCTTGTGTATATCCTTAACCCTCAGAGTTTGGTTTGCGATATGATGATCTTATTATTGTGTGCTATGTACGGATAGCGTTGTGTTGTAAGTTGTAAGAAAACATGGTTAGTTGGAAGGATAAGTGTGGGGGCATGGAAAGTGTGAACCTTAGAGTTTTATACGTGGAGACCTTAGAGGCAGGCCGTCTTGAGTGGGTGATTTTACGGTTGGTCTTTGCCGATGTACTTGGTACGCGGAAATATTGTGGGATAATTACATGGGTAGTGTGAGATGGAAGTGGTAGCTTTCATGACGTGAATTAGTAAGATTGTTCGGATCGGGAATAAGAGTTGGCGTTAGGGTCGGGTTGAGGCCATTTGCGGGTCAACCCGCAGCCCATATTGAGGGGTCAGTTCGAGGTGGTCCCGCGGTGGTAGGTCACGAGGGTGCTAGGCCCAAGTTTAGGTAACCATCGTGACGAGTTCGTGGACGCGCTCAACCGTAATCGATCGTGAAGGCGGAATGGCCTTAGAGTAAATTGAAGCTAGTGGGAGCTGTTGTAAGATTAGAAATGATTCCTCGCTTGGATTTGAGTTTTGCACATGTTATATTCTCGCCATTGGTGGCGATCGGTTTGTAAGTATAGTAGTGAAGACTATACCGACACAAGTACGTTTGGAGACTTAGAATGAACATTCGACGAATGTTTCTAACGGGAAGAATGTTATACCGTAGTTCCGTATATAGGTGAGGATGTGCGTGCGAGATTACGACGTAAATTTTGGAAAGAAAGAAAGACGTGATTTTTCGACTAAAAGTTTCCGGTTTTTGTGAAGAAAAAGGTTCGTTAACGGGAATTGGATTCCCGATTTGGTATTCGGACTTTAGAATATTTTAGAATTATGGAATTTTATTTCCGAATGGTCACGTGGGCCCACGGGTGAAATTTACGTTTTGTGGGCCCGCTTAGTTTTTGAGATTTTGGCCATTATGGATATTTTCGGAGATGAAATATTTTGACGAGTAGGAGGCGACACGTGTCACCCCAGGTGGCCCTGGCCGAAATTAGCTAGATGCAGTGGCAAGACAGTGGCCAAGTCTTGCTAGATATTTTGTGGACAAGTGGTCCCACCCACACTTGTCCCCAATCTCAACCACACACTTGCCTTCATCCTATCCCTCGTTGTCCTATATATGCACCCTAGTTGATGAAATCTTCCACACTTAGACATTTGAAGACTTGAAAACCCTCCCTTCTCCCTTGACCTAGAGCTCTGCTTTGCCCCATTTCTTGAGCAAAATTTGTCCAACAATTCTTAAACTCTCAAGTGTTCTTCCCTAAGGTGTTAGGAAGATTGTGTACCAAGAGTTGGAAAAGATTTCACACCCTTGAAGGGATGCCTTGGCCGAAAGTTGTCATCTTGAAACCCTAAGTGTTCTTCACTTTTTGGAGTTGAATCTTGAAGAGAAGTTGGTTAGGAGCTTCTATGGGTTGCTTGTAGCGGATTGGAACGTAAAGATTTGGAGCTAAGACTTGCTTGGAGCGACTTTAAGAACTTGGATATTTTTGGGCTATTTGAGGTAGTGGAACTTAAACCTCTTTGTGAATTGGTTGTTATACATATATTATAAGTATATTATGGATTATATAATATATGGAGTAAGTTTGGAAGAGTTGGATCTTGTTAACTTGTTAAAAGAAAGGATTGGCCGTTTGCCATTAAAATGGTAAAAACGTATCTTACTTGCTGAGAAGCTTGAGTAATTGAAACTAGGCAAACTGGAACTTAGAAAAAGAATGTTGTTACTTGATTTTGAAAAGGAATGTGGGTTGGTCATTCTAATACTATGGGTATAGGGTGACTTTTATAAAAGTAATGGATCTCTTTTTAAAGAACTTAACGTATGTAGTACTTTGGGGTTAAAAACCCGGACTTTGGCATAAAATGAAAGTACTTTGAGTTGTGTGAAACTTGCCTATGCTTGTTGTTGTGAAACTTGCCTATGCTTGTTGTTGTGAAACTTGCCTATGCTTGTGATGATAGCCTTTGTTGTGCAAGTGTGGTATTTCTGTGTACCGCGTCTCTCGATAGAGGTCGACTTGTCGAGAACTTACTTGACGCGTCTTGGCGGTGATGGAGAATTCCACGTATGTTTCCATTTTGATTATCGTCTTGTTGTTGATGTCACATGGACATGTCTACACCGACGCAGATTCCGGCACGCGACGTGCGCCGGGTTGATTACCCGATATATTGTTATTGTGGTTACATGGACATGTCTACACCGAGGTAGAATTCCGCATGTTACGCGGCAGGTTGATCACCCAAAGATATTATTGTTGATGCCACATGGACGCGTTCACACCGAGGTAGAATTCCGGGCACGTGGCCGCGGGCATTGGTATTATTGTTGCATCATGGACATGTCTACACCGATGCAGAATCCGGCACGCGCCGCGACGCGAACATGATTGATGTTGTGGGCGTAAGACCCATAGTTATATTTGAGTGATGACTTGAGGCGTGAGTCCTCGATCGACATGATCGCTTATGTTGTGAATCGTAGTTTGGTTATCATACATGTCTCCCGCTTTATATAGACTAGTATGATTTCATTACGATTTTTACGATTTCACATACTGGTACCACAGTTATCGACCTCTTCGGCCGCGTTCATGCCGCAGTAGAGGTACATCGGCCGTGGATCCTCGCCTAGGATCTCGGTTCAGTTGGAAGCTCCGCTTCCGAGGCTTATCTTTTGTATGTGTTCCCCGAGTCAGAGGTTCTGTACATTCGTGGTATGGCGGGCCCCGTCTCCGTCATAGTTGTTGTAAATCTTAGGTCCGTAGAATCGTTGTGGGCGTGGTTTGTAAAAGGATTAAACTGCTCGCTTTGAAAGAGTTGTATTTATTATGTTATTGGAAGGTAACCGCTGGGTTGGCCTGCTTTTATGTTCATATATCTGCTTTCTTGTTTAAGTTTTATTTTCCGCCGTTTTCTCGATGATTGTATCACTAGGGTGCGGGATAAGGCACGATGCCCCGAACGGAGTCGTTATAAAGGCGGAGTATCTTTTAGCCTCGGGTGGGAGTTTTTGTGATGTTAGAGGTGATTCTCGTGGACTTTGATGTAAGTATTTGCTGGTGTTTTCGTGGCGCGTGGCATTTGCAAACCGTTAATCTATGAGGAACTTGATCGTTATCTGCTTGAGAAGGAACATTCGACGAATGTTTCTAAGGAGGAGAATGTTACACTCGTAGTTCCAGGTGTATGTATATGAGGACGCACGACGTAAATACGACATTAAAATTGGAAAGGAAGAAAGATGTGATTTTTCGACTAAAAGTTTCCGAATTTTGAGAAGGAAAATGTTCATTAACGGGAATTGGATTCCCATTTGGTATTCGGACTTTTGGAATATTTGAGAATTATGGAATTTTATTTCCGAATTGGTCACGCTGGGCCCACGAGAATTTACGGATTTTAGGACCCACTTTATTTTCGGATTTTGGCATTGCGGATATTTTCTAAGATGAAATATTTTGACGAGCACGGGGCGACACGTGTCACCCCGTGGCCATGTTGGCGAATGGAGAAGCGCCGTGGACGCTTTAGGTGGACAAGTGGCCCATTTTGCGCGCCACTTGTCCCATTTTTGTGGTAGCCAAATGGTTGGCCACTACCCACACACATGTACCCCATCCTCACCACACACTTGCCTAGATCTTGCCATTGATTTTCCTATAAATACCCCATTGTTTCAAGACTTATTTCATCCACACTTTGAGATTCTAAGTCACAAAATACTCCCTTTGTTGAGGTTCTCGCCCTACTCTCCCTTGGTGTAGGAAAAATTCTTCAAGTGTTGATATAGTCCCAAATACCTTAGCCTAGTATCCCTAGTTGTATTCCAAGTTATTTCAATACTAGAGTCGGAAATTCTACTTTATTCCTTTAGTCGCAAAAACGAAGCTCCTAGAAAAATCTTCATAGCTTAGATGAAGTGTTAAGAGAAGTTATTTGGAAACTTCTAAGGGTTGCTGGAGCCGGGTTGAGCGTCAGAATCGAGCTAAACGTTGCTCAGATCGACTTATAATCTTGGATAATTTTGGGCTTATCGAGGTAATGATCTATGTCCCCTATCAGAATTGGAAATTACATGTTGTAGTAGTTAATCATCGAGTATAAGATATATTGGAAGTATAATTATAAGGAATTGAACTGTATTTACATTGACCGTATTTGCAGAGACTTGTAGTATTATTGTGGAGTAGAATTGTACACGCCAGGTTAGACGTGTAACCCCCGAATTGTTGGTTTGGCAGCCCCGCTTGAGAGGAGTTTTATGTGGTCATGGGGAGGTGCTGCTGAATTTTCCGTAGAATAAGGAATCTTGTATCTAGAATTATTCTACGAAGAGAGCTAGAGGTTGATAGACGTTTTGTGGCCTTTATAGTCAAGTACTACGAGTAGCGTATTCTACTTGAAGGGTGGAAAAGCGAGCAAGGTTAGAGTACTTTGAGCGTTTTGCTAATTGTCGATAATCGCCGCGAGGTATGTGAACCTCTTCCTATCCTTTCTAGCATGATATTTGTGAAATATATTTAGTGCGGTAGACGCACGTGTGTTTAAAGGAAGTTGATTTTCCTTTTGTGTCCTTGACTTGATTCCAAAGTTAAGTGACTTGTTATGAAACATTAAGGACTTGAATTATGTTAAAAGTTGTAAAATCTCACTCATGATTAATGGGTGTGGTCTTTAAAGAATAAAGTTATCTTGATTTCAAAATAAGAATGGTTTTATCATTGGATTTAAAATGATAACTTGACTTATAAACAACTTGATTTTGGGAAAGGAGAAGTAATTTGATTTAAAGGTATAGGTTACTTGTTTTTAAAAGAGTAAGACACTTGGTTTAAAAAGTATATTGCTACTTGACTTTTAAAGGAGAAGTGCCTTTGTTTTAAAAGAAGGTATGGAAATTGTTTTGGTTTTACTTTGATGTCTTTTGACTTGAGTTTAAATAATAAGAATCTGGAAGTATTTCAAAAGAGTTATTAACCATTTTGAAAGAAAAGAAATACTTGGTTTTAAAAGCTTAAGTGTTATACTAGCTTTATGGGAAGTTAGGTATAACAACTTAAGGAAGATAGTATGAACGGTTTACTTATTTTTTTATGAAAGTCTTGTATTGATTCGAAAGTGTAGTAAGATGGTTTGATAAGTAGACATGTTAGGATGCTACGTGTTAGTGTCTTGTGATGTTTGTATAAAGCGGGTTTCCTTTGTCAGGCTTATGTTGTTTAACGATAAGTCATATGTTAGTATTATATCACTCACCTCGACATGATTCCGGGTTGTCGTCCACGCGGGTAGACTCAAAGTGTCTCAGGTGACCTATGATTCGAGAATACCTCACGCTGGTTTGTGTGACCTACGCGAGCTACGAGAGTTCCGGAGTTAGCGCGCGCCTTTATGGTCACGCGTCTATGTGGGCTACGCAGATCGCGAGTCCGTGACGTTGCCGGGAGTAGCTACCTCGACGCGGGAATACCTCACGCGGGCCATCGGAGTGGCTTACGCGAGTCGCGGAAGTTCCAGACTAGACGCGCACATTAGATATCGCGCGAAGTGGCCGCCGATCACGTGGCGTTCAGACAGATCTCATGATACAATTTATGACCTTGTTGGTACTGCTGGTTTTAGTAGTCGGCTATGCCTTCGCATTTACCCCAGACGGTTTTATTATGACACACGTAGGACTCGTGTTCATGTATTCCTCGTGCTTTTATATCATAGATCACGGCAGTGAGGAAGATATTCCACGCATGATTGATGTTGTGGCGTGAGACCCATAGTTGTATTTGAGTGATGACTTTGAGGCGTGAGTCCCGACTTGACATGATCGCTTATTTATCAGGAATCGTAGTTTAGTTATCATACATGTCTCCGATTTATATAGACTACTATGATTTCATTTACGATTTTCGGCCACATACTGTACTGTAATCGACCTCTTCGGGCCGCTCATTCCGCAGAGGTACACCAGTTGTTGATCCTCGCCTAGAGTCACGTCAGCTTTGGGAAGCTCCGCTTCTCGGAGGCTTATCACGTATAGTCCCCGTCGTTGTAAGGCTTACATTCAGGGTATGGCGGCCCCGCCCGCCATTGTTGTCATATCATTCTTAGAGGTCCGTAGCATCGCAGGCGTAATTGTAAAAAGGGATGTAATCGTTCTAGTTGTTATATATTTATGCCGAAAGGCAACTTTTCTCGATAATCGCTTTACACTTCACTTTATTCATGTCTTGTTTTATATTCCGCCGACACTACGATGTATGGCTACTGGGTGCCCGGTAAGGCACCAACACGGCCCGGTTCGGTCGTGACAACATCCTATGTGAGGAATACCTACGCGGTCCACACGACCCATGCGGTGAAATAGTCCTGCGAGTAGATTGCTTAATGACATCGCGGGTGGTCCCCGCTGATCGTGAGCTCCCTATTTTTATGTTGTAAGTATACTCTTGATTACTCTCATTGTTAGTAAGGCACAATGTACTGTTAATTGAGTTATCATACCTGTCTCCAGTTTTATTATAAATTTATTATTTCATTACAATACTTTCAGTTTCACATATTTGGTACATGTTGATCGACCTCTTCGGGATCGCTCATGCCGCAGGTAGAGTATACAGGTTGCTGATCCTCACTTGTAGGATCACTGATTCAGCTGTTGAGAAGTTCCATTACTCCGGAGGCTTATCCCTGGTATGGTCGGTTGTTGTACATTCAGGGGTATGGCGGGGCCCTGTCGCGCCAAAGTTGTTGTTCTTAGAGGTCTGTAGTCACATTTGTGGATTGGGTTGTAAAAAAAAATGTACTGTTTTATTACGTATATTTTATGGAAGGTGGCATTATCGGCTAGCTTGTTGTTATTTTATGTTGAAGCATTTTATACGTTGTGTATGTTCCGCTGCTATTCTCTGATGTATACCGAAAGGGGTGCCCAGGTAGGGCATCAGTTGCGAGCCCGGGGTCGGGTCGTGACAAAAGTGGTATCAGAGTAGTTAGTCCTTGGAAAGTGTCTACAGACCGTGTCTAGTAGAGTCTTGATTATCGGTGTGTTGTGCACCACATCTATAATCAGGAGGCTGCAGGACATTTAGGATTGGTTTCCATTCTTCTCACCGAGATCGCGCGACAGAGTCGTGTAGTTGTGGTCGCTCTCCCTAACAAATTATGTTGTTTGCAGCCACGAGAAGGCAAAGAGATGACCAGAAAGATTATGTGGATTGCGTATCCAGGTTGGTAATGTTGGTAGTATAGTTGGTATTGTGACATACAACTATACGGATTTATGTATGAGGGTCGGACACGTGTTGCCTAGAATGGTTTTAGGTTACCAGGATTTGGTAAGGACTAAATAAATACCGGGAAGGTATGAACAGTTAAGGAACTCTCATCAAGGTTTTACGTGCTAATTTGAGATAATTAGGTGATGAGTCAGGTGAGAATGTAATGGACCCTTAAGAGGTTAGAATTAAGGGACTTAATGGAAGACTATGTTAGTAACTTAAGCTACGTGGTATGATTAAGAGGATGGTACGGGTGAGATCCGTATGGAGTAAGTATGGTTGTTGTGGTCAAGACAACACGATTATGGTATTACGAGAAGTTTTTATACCCGTTTACGAGGGGACTGATAAGGTAGGCGTGGAGCATGGAAATTGTGAGCCTAGGAATGTTGATAACCACCGAGACCTTAGATATATAAGGCCTTCTCGGGTAGTAAAAAGTTAAGTCAGACCAAGGGTAAGAGTTAAATACGACGCCGAGTCGCCGAGGACCTATTAAGGGTCGCCCATAGCTTGAAATGAAATGGGATCAGTGGTAGTCCCGCCACGCGATGTCACGGGTGCAAGGCCCAAGTTTAGTTAATCATTTTACGGGTTCGTGGACGCGTTCCACCAAACCAGCCGAGAGAGCCGAAATGGCCTTATGTTGTTTAGAATAGTAACTCCAAAGATAGAGGCCCGAATCGCATGAAGGTCAGATATCGTCTGTGGAATAAGTTTGGAAGTACGGGAAGAGTACGACCAGTAAGAAAGAGAGCAACCAAGTGTAAAGAAATGGATCCTGAATCCATGAGGACCTTTCGAGGTGACTACACCCGTGAGTGTTGGGTGGTAGCTGAGCGGGTAGATAATTGCCGGTAACGATACAGTCGTTGGACCCTAGAAGACCTAGCAGAGCTGTTATGACAGACATCGAGGTCATTATGAGTACGGTCTAGTTAGCCTCTTGTTATGCCAACGTGGTCTATAGAGAGAGATTGATTCGGTACCAGTTTCCCGGTAAGTCGGTTATCGAGCGGATAGGGAGAGAAGTGGTGGTAACCAGTGAATTATCCTTCCTTCTTTGACATTGATGATTTTAATAAGTCTGTGTGACTTGTTCATGTGAGGTAAATTGACGCAGAAAGTAAGTGATGATTGAATTTGAAGGAATTTATGTTAAGTGCACTTGGAGGTACTTGGAGTTGGTTTGGTGTGGCGGTCAGGGCCACGACCTTCCGGATAATTTCAGGAAAATGAGTAAGGCAAGAATAAAATAAGTATAAGTGCTGCCGGCGGAAAGTTGAGGGCATCTTTGGTAGGTTTTGAAAATCTACATGACTTTAAGGCGGTGCGTGATGATTAAATATTTACTGGACCGCGAGAGGACCCTGTGATTAGGGTTGTGACTCCAAGGAAAGTTTAAGAAAGGGAGATAAGTTCTCTCCCCCACGTAAGGACAGTTTTACGTATTATGTGTACCCATGTTGTTAGACGGCGAAGGAGAGATCGTAAGGTCTTCGTATCGTCATGCCATAGGTTACTGATTGTGGATAACCGTGGGAAAAGTGTTGTGTTGGGGTAATTAAGAACGACGCATTTAATTGGTTTAGAAGTATCGTAAAGATATAAATGCAGGTTGTACGCTTGTATGAAACTGTACGATAATGAATCAAGATAGAAATACTTTTGCTAATAATAAGCATAAGGTAAGGTTATGACCAGAATGATAAAAGAGAATACGACTATGGTTATGTAAGTTGCACGAGATATGATTACCCCAGACTAGTGTAAGACCATTAGTAAATAATGGGCAGTAAGAACACCTCGAGGAAAGGTGGTAGCATCGGGTTACTACTTGACGAGATCAAGGAAACCTCCCCCCTAAATTATGATTGACAGGAAGTCTTAGCCAGGAGGCAAGCAAAAGAATCAATTATAAGTTAATGACCAAGTTTGATTGCAACAGAGAAAAAGGAAACATGAACCATAATTGAGATTAAGGACACCCGAATATTTCGCAAGAATGAGAAAGGTTTCCAATTATTGGAAGATAAGTTGACTCGACTACAGTTCTGTTATACCCCGTATTTCCAGGGTATGTACGTGAGGACGTACGTAGAAATTTGAGCCTTAAAGTTAGGCAAGGTTCGAAATTGTACATAACTACCAAAATGAGTCGTTTTTCGACGAAACGTTTCCACAGCTTTCGTAGGGAAAATTCCGGCTATGTCAATAATAATTAACATTTTGGACCAACGGGAGGGTGACATGTGTCACTCTCACATTGGAAGAGGTTGGACGGCAAAATGGGCTAGCTTGAACGTTTTTTGTGTTGAATTTTGGTCAAGGGTTAGGTAGGATATTTTGTGTAGATGGATAAGGTAACACATGGCTAAATCTTGACCTTACACTTGCTATACACTTGGAAGAATCTTGGCCCTTGTCACAAGTGGCTTGACCTATAAATACCACTTTGTTGATGAAATTCTTCATCCAAATATTTTCTAAGTGTTAAAAATCCTCCTCTCCTTGTGAAGTTTTCGCCCACCACACCCCTTTGAGTGAGCTTGGCCGAGAGCCACCCCCTCCCCTTTGTAGTGCCCTAGCCGTGGGGTACACCCCCCTAGCCTTGTTGTCTCGTATAAATACCCCCTTTTGTGGTATAGAAATACTCTCCAAGTATTGTTATAATGCCCAAATACCGTGCCCCAAATACCTGGTAGTATTCCCAAGGTTACACTTATACAAAAGCCAGTAAAATACTATTATACTTCCTCACCACAAAAACGAAACCCTAAGGAAAACCTTCATAGTCGGTTGAAGTGTTAAGTAGAAGTTGGTTAGAACTTCTAAGGGTTGTTTGGAGCGGGTTGCAGCGCACGAGTAGAGCTAAACCTTGCTCAGATCGACATATAAACTCGGATAATTTTGGGCTTATCGAGGTAAACATTCTTGACCTTCGTGGTAATTGGAAATTACATGTTGTAGGAGTATATAGTTAAGTATACTATATATAGAATCGAAAGATAGTTGTGCGGCAATGTCTTCGCGACTTAAGCCCGAATTTTAAGAAGTGAATCGAATCAGTAATTACATAGGATCAGACATAAGAGACTTGTGTAGTATTATCGTGAGTAGAATTGTACACGCCCGGTTAGACGTGCAAACCCCTCGTTGGCGTAGCCGGGCCTCGATAGAGGAGGAGATTTACGCTGTTGTGGGGAAGGTCGCCAAATTTTACGTAGAATATTCTACATTGAGATCTAGGATGTTAATAGGCGCCTGTGGCCTCTATAGATTGAAGTACTACGTACGGCGTGATCTACTTGGCTTAAGGAGTAGCCGACGGTTTGAGGTACTTGGAGCATTTTGCTATTAGTCGATAATCGTCGCGAGGTATGTGAACCTCTTCCTATCTGTTCTAGCATGATATGTGTATAACTATGTAGTACACGGTAGACGCATGGTGTTTAATGTATTTGATTGGTTTGAAACATAAAGTGTTATAACCGCTTTATGGGAAGTTGGTTATAATGACTTTATGTAGGTAAGAAAATGCTTTGTGGTTTCAAAGGATAACCGATTTGACTTATAACGGATTTGATGTGTAGTAACAAAGAACTTGAAGTGTTTCAAAAGACCTTTTGAAAGAAGAGTAATACTTGGCTTTGAAAACATAAGAGTTGTACTAGCTTTATGGGAAGTTAGGTATAACGTCTTAAGAGTGATAAAAGAATGGTTTACTCGATTTTTAGAAGATAAGAGACTTGACTTAATGGTATTAATATGAATTTTGTTAAAAGTGTGAAACCTCATTCGTGAGTAATGAGTACTTGGTTTTAAAAGGAATAATGTTTCTTCGATTTGAAATCGTAATGAGTATCGACAAACCATCGCGTTAATAAAGGAAAATGTATTGAATAATGAAGTATGGTATTAAAACCAGAGAAACCTCCATCTGCATGTAAGCTAAGATGAGACAAAATTATATTACATTTCCTAGATCATCGCTTAATAAGATTGATTATAAACAAGAATAACCTACTCACATATAAGACATATGTTTCTCAAAACGCTTTAAAGGGGAATTATGTTTTAAAGGATTAAAACTATGAACTACTAAACCTTTTCTAAAATGAGAAACTTGAGCATTTGAAATTAGGCAAACTTGAACGTTTGGAAAATAAGGTTGTTACTTGATTTTACAAAGGAAAGCATTTTGGTTTACTTAACAATGTTAGTCACTCTATTTTTATACTACGGGTGTCGGGTGACCTTTGTAAAAGAAATGGATCTTTAAAAGGAATTTAACGTACGTAGTACTTTAGGGTTAAAACCCGGACTTTGGCATAAAATGAAAGTACTTTGAGTTGTGTATAACTTGCCTATGCTTGTTGTTGTGAAGCTTGCCTATGCTTGTTGTTGTGAAACTTGCCTATGCTTGTTGTGATAGCCTTTGTTGTATTTCGCACTCGCCTCTCGATGGAGGGCCGGTTGATTTGTTATGAACGATTCTACACCGAGTCCCACGAGATGGGCAGGGACACGTATTTCATTTGATTATACACCGAGTCCCACGAGATGGGCAGGGACACGTATTCCATCTGATTATACACCGAGTCCCACGAGATGGGCAGGGACACGTATTCCATCTGATTATACACCGAGTCCCACGAGATGGGCAGGGACACGTATTTCATCTGATTATACACCGAGTCCCACGAGATGGGCAGGGATACGTATTTCATTTGATTATACACCGAGTCCCACGGGATGGGCCGGGACACGTATTTTATCTGGTTATCATACATGTCTCCTGCTTTATATAGACTATTATGATTTCATTTACAGTCTTTTACAGTTTCACATACTTGGTACCTGTTGTACTGACCTCCTTCGGCGGGTCGCTCATGCCGCAGTGGAAGTACATCGGTTGGATCTCGCCATGGATCACGCCGCGTGTCGGGAAGCCCCATTTCTTCGGAGGCTTATCTTTTGGTATGTTACCCTGAGTCTGTAGATTCTTATACATTCAGGGGTATGGAGGGGCCCTGTCCCGTCATAGCTGTTGTAAAAATCTTAGAGGTCTGTAGCACTGTTGTGGGCAGGGTTTGTAAAAAGATAACTGTTCGGGTATTTATGTATATATGATGAAGGCAACTTTTTTGGTTGGCCTGTTTATTTATCTTGTCTCTTAATTCATGTTCATGTTTTTATTTCCGCTGATTTTCTCTGATGTTGTATCACTAGGGTGCCCGGTAAGGCACTACCACGCCCGGTTCGGTCGTGACAAGTTCTAACCTCCCGAAAGACTAGAGGTTAGGTTATTATGATAACACGTTGGGTGTTGGGCTAGGTTGTGTGCTGACGCAACCCGATAAGGATAGAGCCTATGTTTTCCCGGTAGTTAGGGAAGCAGGAAAGGAAATTACGCCACTCACGATTTAGAGCTGGCGGCAGCTAAATCATGCCTAGAAGATTTGGGGGCATGACGTATATATAGACTTCGTATGGATAGTTATGCATCACAAGAACCTCCAGATATCTTCGCATTGCAGGCGCTAAATTCGCGATGTGAGGGTGGTTGTTAGAGTTACTGAAGGATTGCGATGTTGATATCCTATACCACCCGGGGAAAGCCGAGATAGTTACAGATACTCTTAGTCGTGGATCTATGGGTAATCTGTCAGATGGGCAGCCAGATAGACAGGACGTGGTCCGTGAGATTCATTAGCTAACGAGCCGAGAGGTTCGATTATTTGTTTCCAAGGTTAATGAAGTTTAGATCCGAAAGGTTGCCGAGTCTTCCGTCGTTGAGGAGGTAAAGAGGCGACAATATAAGGATCTAGTTATGATACAGTATCAAGATACGGCTCTCCGAGAAGAGAAGAGCCTGTTTGAGTAGCACCGGATGGGGTGCTGTGAGATGAGGATAGATTGCGTGTACCCGGTACTGCAGGACTAGTCAGCAGGTCTTAGGGGAGGCACGCAGTGCTTATTGCTCTAATTGTTCGGGGTCGACTATGTTGTGTAGTGACCTCAGATGTATGTATTGGTAAGGTAGCCTGAAGAGGGACGTAGCAGAGTTATTGCTTAATATCCGAATTAGTAGCAGGTCATGGTTGAACACCAGAAGCCCAGTGGGCTATTGCAGGCGATTTAGACCCCGACTTAGATATGAGAGGTAATTAAAATGGATCTTGTTACAGGGTGGCATCGTACTCAGAGGAAGTGCGACCCCCTGGGGGTCATGGTAAATAGGCTGACGAAACCAGCCGTGTTCTTCCGGTTAGGACCACTTGCTCGGCTGAGGTTCATGCTAGCTTTTATAGCAGGGAGGTTGTGAGACTGCACGGGGTTCCTACGGTTATGATGTCAGACAAATGAGCTCGATTACAGATAACTTCTGGAGGTTTTTTTCAGAAGGGTTTTAGGGACACAGGTGAGTCTCAGTGTTGCATTACACCCTCAGACCGACGGACGGGCAGAGCGTACTATCCAGACACTTGAGGATATGTTGCGGGCCTGTGTTCTTGATTTCAGAATTAGCCGGGAGGGTTAATTGCCTCTTGTTGAGTTATGTACGATAACAGATACCCTTCCAGTATTCAGATGCCCCTGTATGAGGCCTTGTATGTAAGAAAGTGTAGATCGCCGGTTGGTTGGTTCGACGTAGGCGAGGTTCAGTTATTTGGTCCAGATTTGATTCAGTGGGCTGTGGATAAGGCGAAGCTTATCCAGGAAAGATTATTAGTAAGCTCAGAGTCAGCAGAAGCTTGATGCAGATAACCGACGTTGACACATGGGGTTCAGGTTGATATTTTAGTTTGAGTATTGTTATGTGGCCACGTGTGGCATTATTGGTAAGTAGGAGTTGTAAGGAGACTATGCCGCTACCTTTAAGTTTGACTCCCAAAAGAACATTCGGGGACGAATGTTTCTAAGGGGGGAAGAATGTTACACCCCGGAATTCCAGGATATGTTTATAAGAACGTACGTAAGAACTCAAAAATGTTAAGATTTGAGACGAGTAAAAATTTATCGGAATTTTGGAATTTGTCGGAAAACAAAATATTGCGACAAGCGGGAGGGAGACACGTGTCACCCCCCTTAGTGGTCTTGGACGAAAATGGCATGGATAAAATGGTCATTTGACCATAATTTAAATGTCCAAGTCATGCTAAAGCTAGAGCTTGATAAAATTGACTAAGTCAAATGCCACTTGGCTTGATCCTTGTGAGAAGCATCCAAACCACCCATTTGTTCTAATCTTGACCCTCCATATGTTTATATAAGCTTCCTAGTGCAAGACAAGGCTCTACACTTAGCCAAATTTTCAAGAAAATTGGATGAACATGGAAGAGTGCTCTCGGCCAAGCTAGGGTTTCAAGGGATTTTTTTTAATTTTTGTCCAATAATCCCCATACTTTAAACAAAGGTTCCTAAGAGTATTGTAAGGGTATCTCTATAGAAAGATCCCGGAAAAGTGGTGTTTTCGTATTAATCGCAAGGCGGAAACTAAAGGAGTTATTAAACTTTGAAGTTGGAACTTGAAGAGGAGTTCCTCATAAGCTTCTAAGGGTTGCTTGGAGTGGATTGGAACGTCTAAAGGAGGAGCTAAAGTTGCTAAGGATCGACTTGTAATCTTGGATCATATTTGGGCTAAATGAGTTATAATCTTCGTCTTACTTTTGTAATTGAAGATTCCATGTTATTATAAGTTAGAAATGATCATGTGATATGTGTAATGAAGATTGATAAGTGTTATGGAAATTTGGAAGCTCAAATCCGAAAATGACATGTTAAGCCATTTGAAATTGAAATATAATTTGGTCAATAATTAGAATCGTCGCATGTTTACCTACTTGAGAATTGTAGTAGTTATAATCAAATGTGGCTAGATAACATGTTATATTAAACCACTTGGATTGAAAAGGGATTGGGAACGAATTTGTATTGTTGTCCCTATTTTGCCGAATGGACATTATATGTTGGACTAGTTTGATATTTATTGTGGGGCGGAATTTTACACGTCTTGATTAAGCGTGTAATCCCCTATTGTTAACTACTTTATTGAGCCTTAAATGTGGCGTGTTTGGTTATTGAATTCGGCCTTGAAAAAGGTGGCAAAGTATGTAGAAACAAAGGAAGTGCTGTCCGATTTTCCGTAGAATTTAGTGACTTTGCACTTGGAATATTCTACGTTTGAATTAAGAAGTTAATAGACGTACTATGGTCATTATAGGTTGACATACTACGTGCGGCGTATTGGACTTAGCAAGTGGATTAAACCGAAGAGGTATGTGGAACTTTCTTATCTCTTGAGCATGAATAAGTTGTAAATGTATAGTACGGTGGCGCAAGATTTTGACAATCTAGTCCATTTGATATCCTTGGCTTATTTTAAGAATGTCCAAGTTGGTTGAGTTAGGGAATTAACTCACTTGTTTAAATATTAATGATATCTTGGTTTTCAAAAGTTAAGAGACTTTAAGTATGTTGAAAGTATTTTTGATACTTGTTTTGTTGGAAAGTTTAAGTCTCTTGGTTATAAAGAAGAATGTAAGTTTCTAAAGTATAAAGCTAGTATAACGACTTTATGGGAAGTTGGTTATAATAGCTTTATGAAAAGTTAAAAAGAGTGGTTTACTCTAAGTAATATAAGTATGATAAATGACTTGATAATGAAAGGCAAATCGATTTAAAGGCATCAATTGCTTAAGGTTTTAAAAGAAAGAAGTCACTTGAATTAGAAGCCTGAAAATGTATTTTCTAAAAGGTATTGTGACTTGTCTTGAAAAGTAGTTGTGACTTGTCTTGAAAAGTAGTTATGACTTGATACTATGGTTATTAGTATCTTGGAAGTTTTATATGAAAAAGAGTCATTTTAAAAGAGTGGAAGTATGTAGTACCTTGGGTTAAATTTCCGGATTTTTATAAAAGACATGTTAGTGCCTTAAGTAAACTAAAATGAGAGTGTATATGAACAAGAATAATAAGCAGTTAGGGGATTTCTTAACTTGCTTATATATTGTATGATAAGCCGGTAGTGCTTATGTTATGTATGATAGCCGGTTTGTGCTAGTGGTATATTATTCATTACGGGGTCATTCCCCGGGTTTGTGGCATTTGCATATTCCTTGGATTGCTACCCACGATGCGAGGAATACCTCATGCGAGTCCGTAAGGACTTATGCGGATGAAATAGTCCCATGCGGGCGGATACAGCCTATGCGAGGAATACCTCATGCGAGTCCGTAAGGGCTTATGCGGGTGAAATAGTCCCGTGCGGGCGGATACAACCTATACGAGGAATACCTCATGCGAGTCCGTAAGGGTTTATGCGGGTGAAATAGTCCCATGCGGGAGGATACAGCCTATGCGAGGAATACCTCATGCGGGTCCACACGACCTATGCGGGTGAAATAGTCCCAGGAGTAGGATTGCTTAATGATACTGCGGGCGGGTGGTACTGCTTTGATCGTGAGCTCCCTATTTTTATGTTGTAAGTATACTCTTGATTACTCTCATTGTTAGTAAGGCACGTTATCGTTAATTGAGTTATCATACCTCCAGCTTTATTATAAACTTATTATTTCATTACTGATTTCGGGCCACATATTTGGTACATGTTGTACTGACCTCCTTCGGGGGGCTGCGTTCATGCCGCAGGTAGAGTATACAGGTTGTTGATCCTCACTTGTAGGATCACTGATTCAGCTGTTGAGAAGTTCCATTACTCCGGAGGCTTATCCCTGGTATGGTCGGTTGTTGTACATTCAGGGGTATGACGGGGCCCTGTCCCGCCAAAGTTGTTGTTCTTAGAGGTCTGTAGTCACATTTGTGGATTGGGTTGTAAAAAAGAAATACTGTTTTATTACGTATATTTTACGGAAGGTGGCCTTATCGGCTAGCCTGTTGTTATTTTATGTTGAAGCATTTTATAAGTTGTGTATGTTCCGCTGCTATTCTCTGATGTATCAAAGGGTGCCTGTAGGCACCGATGCCCGGTCGGTCGTGACAGCAACACTAAAGGGAAGAAAGGAAATATGTTGATTTCAAATTAATATATTGGTGTTAACACTAAAAAAAAAATTAAGTGTTTAGTCGAAGTCACTGACAACCGAATTATTCACGGGCCGAAATTACTCCTAACCCTCGACGACAAGAGCTCCATCGACTACTAAGTCATTTTAGCTGAAGCTATCAGTTATAAACATGATTGGGACCAACTCAAATGAAGACGCCTCAACGACAAAGTCAAAAGGGTTTCCAGACCCCCAAAAACGGTAACGGCTAACAACAACTAAATGGAAGGGCCATTATCCGAGCAAGAGAAGAGAGGGAGAGAAAATCGGCACCACCTCCCCCATAGGTAGTCGTGACACTTAGTGGGTTATTTGACAACCGACATGGGGGCACGTTTTGTACAATTTTTTCTCTTTTTGTACTGTAAATACTCATTCTTTGTATAGATTATGGACACACAATCCAAATCAAATTAAATATTTTATCTATCTTTACTTTATCCTTTACTTTACTCGGTTGTATTCATGCTTTCTTACCCCTTAGTTTAATCACACCATCCTAACACTTTCTGGAGTAGTTGGGAAACTCCTGAAAATTAGAGTTCCATTTTCAGCCTAAATCGCTTGAGTTAAGAAATCAATTTGTCTCCCGATTTCATCAGCCGATAAAACGAAAGGAGCAAAGCATCGGGGCGAGAACTGTAAACATGTATATTATTGAAATAATTGTATCCCTACCCATAATTAGAATATTTCCATATATTGTGTAAATATAATTATGGTAAGACTAGGATTCCTCTTTTGTATAGGCTTAGGATTCCTATTGTATAAGGGATGAATATTGTACTCTATATATATTTTGATATTAATGAGAAGACTCTCCAAGAGAGATTAATATCATCTTACATGGAATCAAGAGCCTAACACAAAATCCTAGAATTTTTCTTTATGTGAGCCGCCGCCGCCGACCATCCCACCCTCGGACAGTTCCCCCGCGGTTCCTCCCCCCCCCTCCTCCCAAAATTCTTGGATTTTCTTCTTCTTTTCTCTTTTTTCTAAATGGATACTCAGGATTACTCTTCTAATTCTGACGCATCTACCTCCACAAATCCCACCACCACGTCGTCATCCTCTTTTCATCCCGCCCTCAGTGTTACCAATATCAAGAATTATATTCCCATTCTTCTTGATCAAGAAAACAGTCAGTATTCTCATTGGGTTGAACTGTTCCCTAATCATGCATGTCTCTATAGCGTGCTTGCCACATCGACTACACTATTCCACGCCCTCCGGAGGTTGATGAGTCTACTTGGCGTCGTCTAGACGCCGACGTCAAACAGTGGATTTATGATAGTATTTCTCAGGATCTTCTTCTTACTATCATGAAATCTGGTGCCACATCCCGTGATTTATGGAACCGCTTGAAGGAAATCTTTCAAGATAACAAGCACACTCGTGCAGTGTATTTGGAGGAACAATTTAACAATACACGCCTTAAAAATTTCTCCAACATGACTGAATACTGCAGACAGTTGAAACTACTGACGGATCAACTCTCGAACACTAAGATGGTGTTGCAATTGATTGCAGGCCTTCCCAAAGGCGACTATGATACATTAGCCGCCATAATTCAACAGGCAGATCCGCTTTCCAGTTTTAACAAAGCTCGTTCGCAGTTGTTACTCGAAGAGACTCGTCGTACTAAGCAGGATGAGCACACTCAGAAGGCGTTAGCTGTCGAAACACGCCCTCAAGATCCAACGCCGCCAGAAAACTCTCAACCGCAGCAGGGACGCGGTAGCAAGGGTCGCGACAGAGGAGGCCGTGGTCGTGGTAGGGGTCGCGGACAGCAGATTCAGCAGCAACAATAACAGGGCCTACATAATCGGCCTAGCGCGCGCTCAATAGTACCAAGATGCGGCGCCGCCAGCCTCCAAAGACCAGCAGGCCTCGTCTAGCATGACAACCACTGAGTTGGGTCAGGCCTTCAGCTGTCTCAACATGTAACAGCCTGACAACAACTGGTACATGGACTCCGGAGCCACTTCTCACCTCACTCGGTCTGCAGGTAATATTCCCAAACTGTTTGGTTTAAAGCATCCTCAAGTTGTGACAGTTGGTAGTGGCCACCACATTCCAGTAAAGGGTTATGGTATATCATACACACCACCTCCTCATCTATTCCCCCTTCAAAATACCCTATATGCCCCCCACATGATTAAGAATCTAATCTCTATCCGTAAATTCACTCGTAATAACTCTGTCTCCGTTGATTTTGACCCTTATGGTTTCACTGTGAAGGATCTTCATACGGGACACCTCTTATGAGATGCAATAGCACAGGGGATCTCTATCCATTCACTCCCACCTCCGCTGCCAGATCTAGCTCTCCCGTCTCTCTAGCGGTCATTTCTTCTTCCACATGACATAATAGGCTTGGTCATCCAGGAGCCCCAGTTTTTAATTTTCTTAGAGGCAATAATTTCATTACTTGTAATGGGAAGCTTGCCCAAAACCGTGTTTCTTGTTCTTTAGGCAAACATACTCGTCTTCCGTTTAAGTCATCCACTAGTGTTACTTTTGCACCCTTTGATATTATACATGCTGATTTATGGATATAACTTGTTGCTAGTTCTCTCGGTCATAAATACTATCTTATCCTACTAGATGACTTTTCTCACTTTGTTTGGTTGTATCCTCTCAAATTTAAATCGGAAGTGTTTGTCAAATTTCTTGAGTTTCGAACATTCAGTCAAACACAATTTGAAAAAGGTATAAAATCTTTTCAGTACGATAATGGTCATGAATTCAACAACTCTATGTTTCACCGTTTTTGTACTAATAATGGCATGGTTTTCGCTTCTCCTGCCCTCACACCTCCCCTCAAAACGGTAAAGCTGAAAGAATCATCCGCACCATTAACAATATAATTCGCACTCTATTGATTCATGCCTCCCTACCTCCACCCTTCTGGGTCTATGCTGCTAAAATGTCAGAATATGTTCTCAATATCCTCCCAACTAGCACCCTTCACAATATGACCCCTACCGAAATTCTCTATCATAGAGTACCCTCTTATGATCATCTCCGAATATTCGGTTGTCTATGCTATCCTAACCTTGCCTCTACTGCCCCTCACAAACTAGCCCCCCGGTCCACTCCTTGTGTCTACCTAGGCTTCCCGCCGAACCATATGGGCTATCTATACTATGACTTTTTGTCACGACCCGACCCCGGGCCCGCGACTGGTGACCTACCGAGACACCCTTACAGGTATACATCAGAGAAAATCAGCGGAACATACATGAAACTCATAACGTACATTAGCAGGAAAATAAACAATAGGCTAGCCGATAAGGCTACCTCCCTTGACATATATATATATATACAAAGCCAAAAACAATTACAACCTTTTTCTTTACAAACTGACCCACAAGATATGACTACAGACCTCTAAGAGTTTTGACATAACCACTGTGATGGGACAGGGCCCCGCCATACCCCTGAATATACATAATCTACATCAGCAGGGATCCGAACCAAAAGATAAGCCTCTGGAGTAAATGGAGCTTTTTCCCAAAAACTGAACAGAGATCCTAAGAGCAATGATCACCAACTTGTGTACCTAACATCTGTGGGCATGAACGCAGCCGGGTCAAGATAACAAAAATTTGCAGTATGGAACGGAAATAAGGTACAGTAAACAAATCATAACTGTACAAAAGAATGACATGGGCAAGTATAAAAAGTTAATACCAGATCCTACCGTGCCATTACAACCCATGAACTTAATCGCACATTATTATCTTTTCCCATTTTCAATAAGAGTTATAACCAAATTAACAGTACACTTGTGCCTTATTAACAAAGAGAGTGAACAAGAATAAACTTTGCCGGTTTTAAAACAAGAAGCTTATGATTAACCTAGGGCCATCCGCCCGTAGTATCATTTTGCAATCCTACTCCTGGGACTATTTCACCCGCATAGGCCGTATGGACCCGCATGAGGTAATTTCCTCGCATAGGAATGGTTTGCCCCACATGGGACTGTTTCACCCACATGAGCCCTACAGGCTCGCATGAGGTAATTTCCTCGCATATGACTGGTCCGCCCTGCATGGGACTGTTTCACCCGCATGAGGTAACTTGCTCGCATCGTGGGGAACAAATCCATGGAATATGGAAATGCAACATGCCCGGGGAATGACCCCGTAATGAATAATATATCACAAGCACAACCGGCTAACATAATCGCGTAACATAAGTACAATAGGCTATCATAATCACATAACATAAGCACAACCGGCTATCATGATCACATAACATAAGCACAACCGGCTACCATAAATATCATAAGCAATTTAAGAAATCTCTTAACTCTTATTAGACTTAATTAGCATGCACTCTCATTTTATTTAACTTAAGGCACTAACATGTCATGAAAAATCCGGGAATTTAACCCAAAGTACTACGTACTTCCATTCTTTTCAGAAGACTCCTTTTTATATAAAACCCCAAGATACTAACACCCTTAGTATCAATGCATGCTTACTTTTTCAAAATAAGTCACCACACCTTTAGAAATTCATTTCAAGGCTTTTAAACCAAGTGACTTCTACTTTCAAAACTTAGGCAACTTATGTTACACCCCGTAATTCCAGGACATGTGTATAAGAACGTACGTAAGAAATCAAGACGCTAAGATTTGAGACTTGTAGAATTTATCGGAATTATGGAAATGTCGGAAAACAAAATATTACGACAAATGGGAGGGTGACACGTGTCACCCCTTGCATGGTCTTGGTCGAAATGGACCAAGGGTAGAGTGGTCAAATGACCAAGGCAAGGATGATCAAGTCTTGACTAAGCTAAAGCTTGATATAATTGACTAAGTCAATGAGCCCACTTGACTAGATTTTTTAAATGAAACTCATCCAAGCCACACAAATGTTTTAATCTAGACCCTCCATTGTATTATATAATCATCCTAGTATCAAGACAAGTCTCCACACTTAGAAAAATTTCAAGGTCTTGTTCTTGCCATTTGAAGAGCTCTCGACATTGCTCTTGAGAAAGAAGAAAAAAATTTCGTTTGTCATTCAAAATTCACAATACTTTAAACCAAGGTTCCTAGAGGTATTGTAAGGTTATCTCAATAGAAATATCCCCGAAAAACTACGTTTTTACGTTAGTCGCAAGATGAAAACCTAAGGTGTTCTTCAACTTTGAAATTGGAACTTGAAGAGGAGTTCTTCATGAGCTTTTAAGGAGTGCTTGGAGCGGATTGGAACGTAAGAAGAGGAGCTAAAAGTTGCTAAGGATCGACTTTAACGCTTGAATATTATTAGGGCTTATTGAGGTAAAATCTTCAACTTCTTAATGTGATTGAAGATTACATGTTATAGTAGTTGATAAATGAGCATGTGGTATTTAGATTGAAGTTTGAAAAGATTTGGATCATGTCGACATGTTATAAACCGAAAATGGGCATGTTAGTCATTAATGTTGTAATCAATTTGGTCGATAGTTACAATCGTCGCATGTTAAGGAAGAAATGATTTATAGTTGTTATAATTGTTATAGGGTATATAACATGTTGGAATAATGTCACGCCCCGAACCCCGGGCCCGTGACTGGTGCCCTACCTGGGCACCCTTCTACCTTAACAACTAAGTAAACTGCGGAAATCGAATAACTCCTCATTTTTTTTTAAACCAACGTACGTGCAAGGCAAAGCCGACAAGGCTGCCATATAATATACATAAACCAAAGACACTACATCGTACATGAGTCCAATCCCACATATGAATACAGACCTCTAAGAGTTATATCAATCGCGGGACAAGGCCCCGCCGTATCCCATAATCGCATAAAAGCCATCTTGAAAGAACTTATACCAAAAAGATAAAACTCAACGTAAGGAGCTATCCAAAACTCGAGGCGGTCCTACACCTGCCGATCACCAAACAACGTACCTAAACTCGCGGATTTAACGCAGCTTCAAGGAGGTCAAGAAGAATGTACCAAGTATGTGAATGAAATCGTGAATGAAATCATAACAGTCTAAACAAAACAGGAGACATGTATGATAGCCAACCTACAGTACACAATACATAAGCAGTCATATCAAGTCAGGGACGCAGGCCCTCAAAGTCACTACTCAAATTTAACTATGGGTCTCACGCCCATAATATCAATCATGCCCGTGGAATCCTTCCTCACTGCCGGCAGTCCATGATATAATATAACACCAATAAGAATACATGAACACCAAGTCCCACCTGTGTCCTAAATACCTCGTGGTCGCATGCCCCGAAATCCCACATCGTAAAAGCATGACCATAGGGTAACACAAGCAAATCCGGGGACATGTATGATAGTCAATTTACAGCACACTGTGCCTTACTAACAATGAGAGTAAATGGTAGTATACTTACAATATAAACTAGGAAGCTCACGATCAAAGCAGGACCACCCGCCCGCAGTATCATTAAGCAATCCTACTCCTGGGACTATTTCACCCGCATAGGTCGCGTGGACCCGCGTGAGGTATTCCTCGCATGGGACTATTTCACCCGCATAAGCCCTTACAGACTCGCATGAGGTATTCCTCGCATAGGCTGGACCCGCCCGCATGGGACTATTTAACCCGCGTAAGACCTTGCGGACTCGCATGAGGTATTCCTCGCATCGTGGGTAGCAAATCCACGGAATATGCAAATGCCACAAACCCGGAGAATGACCCCGAAATGACTGATATACCAATAACACACAACCGGCTATTACCAGAACACATAGGCAATTCTCAATTAAACAAGCCAAAGTACTTATCAAGGCACACATAGACTAATTCTCAATTAATCAAGCCAAAGTACTTATCAAGGCACACTTAGACAAATTCTCAATTTATCAAGCCAAAGTACTTATCAAGGCACACTTAGACAAATTCTCAATTTATCAAGCCAAAGTACTTATCAAGGCACACTTAGAATAATTCTCAATTAATCAAGCCAAAGTACTTATCAAGGCACACTTAGACAAATTCTCAATTTATCAAGCCAAAGTGCTAATCAAGGCACACTTAGACAAATTCTCAATTTATCAAGCCAAAGTACTAATCAAGGCACACTTAGACAAATTATCAATTTATCAAGCCAAAGTACTAATCAAGGCACACTTAGACAAATTCTCAATTTATCAAGCCAAAGTACTATGTACGTACATTCTTTTCAAGAGACTCCTTTTTGTGTAAAACCCCAAGATACTAACACCCGTAGTATCAAGGTGTGTCTATTTTTCAAAGTAAGTTACTATACTTTTAGAAACTCATTTCAAAGCTTGAAACCAAGTAACTTCAAATTTTCACAATCAAGGCAACTTATGCCCATTAATCAAAATAGACAACTTTCTAAACCTTCCATAAAGCCGTTATAACCAACTCCCCATAAAGCCGTTATAACCCTTTATGGTTTTTAAACAATTTCATTCTTTCTATAACTAAGAGACTTATACTTAAAACCAAGTATCACAAACTTTCAAATCAAGTCTCTTAACTTTCAAAATACTTCGAGTCTCTTAATTTATAGAAAACAAGTTTCTTCTACTTTTAAACCTCAAGTAACTCACACCTTTCAAAACAAGTTACTTCTCTTAAAATCATGTCATTTCCCCTCTTTTAAAACAATTAAGTAAATCACTCATTTGACTTCCCTAAAGTCATTATAATGACCTTTAGGTTTTGGAACTAAGGCACTAGCCAAAAGATTTGGAAACCACTTCCTTTTCAAGACTCTATGTACTTTAAGTAAAATACTTTCACTTTTAAGAATCCAACTTCACTAAGGCAATGGATTATACAACTTACAATTTAAACATCAAAGTACAATCAATGGAAGTACATAGAACAAATTCTACTTTAGGCAATCCAAATACAACCAAGGAATGGATCATTTAAGGAGTAGGAAATACTTTCTTTATCTTAAGGAATCATGCTAGAAGAGGAGATAGTTCACATACCTTTTCGGCTAATATCCACAAGCTAAGCCGAATACGCCGTACGTAGAAGTGTCAACCTATAATGGTCACAACAAGACTATCAACTTCTAGTCTCTAACGTAGAATAATACTAAGAATACGGTCTCTAATTCTACGGAAAATCGGGCAGCACTTCCTTTGTTTCTACTCACTTTGCCACCTTTTTCAAGGCCGAATACAATAACCAACACGCCACATTTAAGGCTCCAAACAACAACCAAACAAAGGGGATTACACGTCTTACAATACGTGAAAAATTTATCCCCACAATTAATATCAAGTAGTATAAAAATCCAAGCCATTCTCGGCCAACTTATAGCCAACAACAAGTCCTTTCCAATTCTTTTTCCAATTCCAAGTTCTAAGGTCTAACATGTTATATAGTTATAAACAACTTCAACAACTACAATTTCCTCCTTACACAACATGCGACGACTTAAACGAATAATCGACTTGAATTGTAATTTTAAGGCTAACATGCTAGTTTTTCGGATTAGGGTTCCAATAGCCAAAACACTTATCCAACTTCATAATAAATAACTCATGCTTGCTATTATCCATAGCTACAACAATAAGCAAACTTAATTACTAAAACGACAAAATTATACCTTTATAAGCCCTTAAAATTTCCAAGATTCAAAGTCGCGCCTTAGCAATTCTTAGCTCCTTTCCTTAAGTTCCAATCCGCTCCAAGCACTCCTTAGAAGCCTATGAAGAACCCATCTTCAAGTTCCAACTTCAAAGTTGAAGAACTCCTTAAGTTTCCGCCTTGCGACTAATACGAAAACGCCATTTTTCCGAAATATTTCTATTGAGATATCCTTACAATACCCTTAGGGACATTGGGTTTAAGTCTTGTGAACAAAGGATCAAAACTACAAAATTTTCTTGTTGGAAAAACTCTAAAGTCGAGAGCAACTTGAAGAACAAGAGTGTTCTCTAATTTTTCTAAGTGTAGAAATGCCAAGTCTTGCTACTTAGGATGATATATAACACATTTGAGGGTTTAGATTAAAACACTTGTTAAAATTGGATGAATGGGATCAAGCCAAATGGCTCTTGACTTGGTCAACAATGTCAAGCTCTTAATTAGCAAGACTTTGTCATCTACACAATTGTCAAATGACCCTTTTGCCCTTACTAAAAATCGTCCAAGACCTTATGTGGGGGAGGTTCCACGCGTCGCCCTCTCATTCGTCCATAAAATTTCGTAACCCTCGTGGGCCCCACAAAACGTAAAATTCCTCGGGTGGGCCCCACATGACCAAATCCGTAAAAATAAATTTCCATAAGGTTAAGAGTTCCATACTCTTCAAATAATGCATTTTGAGAATCTAATTCTCAACAACGAACATTTTTCCTTTCCGACGTCCGGGAGATTTTCCGTCGGAAAAACAATTCTTCCTTTCGTACTAATTTCCAAGTCTTGATTCCTTACGTACATTCTCTTTTACATGTCCTGGACTTACGGGGTGTAACAAATAACAACTTGGATTTAAAAGAAAATTGAAAGAGAATTGATATTGTTGTGATACATTGTAGCCGAATATGGCTTTGGATTATTGGACAGTTGTATATTAATTGTGGGGCAGAATTTTACACGTCCTGTTAGGCGTGTAATCCCCTTTGGTTAGCTGAATTGTTGAGCCTTAAATGTGGCATTTGGTTATTAATTTTCGGGCCTTTAAAAAGGTGGAAAAGTACGTAGAAACAAAGGAAGTGCTGCCCGATTTTCAGTAGAATAAGAGTCCTTATACTTAGAAATATTCTACGTTGAAAGATAGAAGTTGATAGGCTTATTGTGGTCATTATAGGTTGACATTATACGCGCGACGTATTCAACTTGTCAAGTGGATTAAGCCGGAGAGGTATGTGGAACTTTCCCTATCTTCTTGAGCATGAGTTTTATAAATGTATAAGACGCGGACGATACGGTTAAAAATGAATTCGGTTTCATTTTGGTATCCTTGCCTTGTTTTCATAAAATATATGTGACTTGAGGTTACATGGAAAGATTTCTTGACTTGAAAAGTATAGAATACTTGATTTGGAAAGCATTGATTACTTGAACTATTCTAAAGTTAAGAAACTTGATTTCTAAAGTTAAGTGACTTGAAGTATTCTGAAAGTTATGATAATTGGTTTTTAAAAGTATAAGTCTCTTGGTTATATAAAAGAATGAAATTGTCTAAAACATAAAGAGTTATAACGACTTTATGGGAAGTTAGTTATAACTGTTATACCCCGTATTTCCAGGGTATGTACGTGAGGACGTACGTAGAAATTTGAGCCTTAAAGATTAGGCAAGGTTCGAAATTGTACATAACTACCAAAAGGAGTCGTTTTTCGACGAAACGTTTCCACAGCTTTCGTAGGGAAAATTCCGGCTATGTCAATAATATTTTTTGCGGATTTTTCCGAGAGACGTAACATTTTGGACCAACGGGAGGGTGACATGTGTCACCCTCACATTGGAAGAGGTTGGACGGCAAAATGGGCTAGCTTGCACGTTTTTTGTGTTGAATTTTGGTCAAGGGTTAGGTAGGATATTTTGTGTAGATGGATAAGGTAACACATGGCTAAATCTTGACCTTACACTTGCTATACACTTGGAAGAATCTTGGCCATTGGTTGGCCATTTCTTGACCTATAAATACCCCTCTAAGTGATGAACTTTCTTCATCCACAAATATTTTCTAAGTGTTAAAAATCCCTCCCTCTCCCTTGTGAAGTTTTCGTCCACCACACCCCCCTCCCCCTTTGAGAGCCCTTGGCCGAGAGCCTCCCCCCTCCCCTTTGTGGTGTTTAGCCGTGGGGTACCCCCCCTAGCCTAGTTGTCTCGTATAAATACCCCCCTTTTGTGGTATTGAAATACTCTCCAAGTATTGTTATAATGCCCAAATACCTTGGCCCAAATACCTTGTAGTTTTCCCAAGGTTACACTTATACAAAAGCCTAAAATACTATTATACTTCCTCACCACAAAAACGAAACCCTAAGGAAAACCTTCATAGTCGGTTGAAGTGTTAAGTAAGTTGGTTAGAACTTCTAAGGGTTGTTTGGAGCGGGTTGAGCGCACGGAGTAGGAGCTAAACCTTGCTCAGATCGACATATAAACTCGGATAATTTTGGGCTTATCGAGGTAAACATTCTTGACCTTCATTGTAATTGGAAATTACATGTTGTGAGTATATAGTTAAGTATACTATATATAGAACTGAACATAGTTGTGCGGCAATGTCTTTTGACTTAAGCTGAATAATACTTACGCAATGTCTTGCGACTTAAGCTGAATTTTAAGAAGTGAATCAATCGTAATTACATAGATCAGACATGCAGACTTGTGTAGTATTACGTGAGTAGAATTGTACACGCCGGTTAGGCGTGCGAACCCCACTGGTTGGCTTGCAGCCTCGCAGGAGGAGATTTACGCTGCGGAGTGGGGAGGTGCCGAATTTTCGTAGAATATTCTACATTGAGATCTAGGATGTTAATAGGCGCATTGTGGCCTCTATAGGTTGAAGTACTACGTATGGCGTGATCTACTTGCTTAAGGAGTAGCCACGGTTTGAGGTACTTGGAGCATTTTGCTATTAGTCGATAATCGTCGCGAGGTATGTGAACCTCTTCCTATCTGTTCTAGCATGATATGTGTATAACTATGTAGTACGGTAGACGATACGTGTTTAATGTATTTGATTGGTTTGAAACATAAAGTGTTATAACGGCTTTATGGGAAGTTGGTTATAACAGCTTTATGTAGGTAAGAAAATGCTTTGTGGTTTCAAAGGGTAACTGATTTGACTTATAACGGATTTGATGTGTAGTAATAAAGAACTTGAAGTGTTTCAAAAAGACCTTTTTGAAAGAAGAGTAATACTTGGCTTTGAAAACATAAGAGTTGTACTAGCTTTATGGGAAGTTAGGTATAACGTCTTAAGAGTGATAAAAAGAATGGTTTACTGATTTTTGAAGATAAGAGACTTGACTTAATGGTATTGATATGAATTTTGTTAAAAGTGTGAAACCTCATTCGTGAGTAATGAGTACTTGGTTTTAAAAGGAATAATGTTTTACTGATTTCGGAAATCAGAATGAGTATCGACAAACCACTGCAGCGTTAATAAAGGAAAATGTATTGAATAATGAAGTATGGTATTAAAACCGGAGAAACCTCCATCCGCATAAGCTAAGATGAGACCAAATGATATTACATTTCCTAGATCATGACTGCTTAATAAGATTGATTATAAACAAGAATAACCTACTCACATATAAGACATATGTTTCTCAAAACGTTTAAAGGAGAATTATGTTTTAAAGGATTAAAACTATGAACTACGAAACCTTTTCTAAAATGAGAAACTTGAGCATTTGAAATTAGGCAAACTTGAGCGTTTGGAAAATAAGGTTGTTACTTGATTTTACAAAGGAAAGCATTTTGGTTTACTTAACAATGTTAGTCACTCTATTTTTATACTACGTATCGTGACCTTTGTAAAAGAAATGGATCTTTAAAAGGAATTTAACGTACGTAGTACTTTAGGGTTAAAACCCGGACTTTGGCATAAAATGAAAGTACTTTGAGTTGTGTATAACTTGCCTATGCTTGTTGTTGTGAAACTTGCCTATGCTTGTTGTGATAGCCTTTGTTGTATTTCGTACTTCGCGTCTCGATGGAGGGCGGTTGATTTGTTATGAGCGATTCTACACCGAGTCCCACGAGATGGGCAGGACACGTATTTCATCTGATTATACACCGAGTCCCACGAGATGGGCAGGGACACGTATTCCATCTGATTATACACCGAGTCCCACGAGATGGGCAGGGACACGTATTCCATCTGATTATACACCGAGTCCCACGAGATGGGCAGGGACACGTATTCCATCTGATTATACACCGAGTCCCACGAGATGGGCAGGGACACGTATTTCATCTGATTATTCACCGAGTCCCACGGGATGGGCCGGGACACGTATTTCATCTGGTTATCATAAATGTCTCCTGCTTTATATAGACTATTATGATTTCATTTACGCCTTTCTGATTTCACATACTTGGTACTGCCAGATCGACTCCTTCGGCCGCGTTCACGCCGCAGTGGAAGTACATCGGTTGTGGATCTCGCCATAGGATCACAGTTCAGCGTGTCGGGAAGCCCCATTTCTTCGGAGGCTTATCTTTTGGTATGTTACCCTGAGTCTGTAGATTCTTATACATTCAGGGGTATGGCGGGGCCCTGTCCCGTCATAGCTGTTGTAAAAATCTTAGAGGTCTGTAGCACTATTGTGGGCAGGGTTTGTAAAAAAGATGACTGTTCGGGTATTTATGTATATATGATGAAGGAAACTGTTTTGGTTGGCCTGTTTATTTATCTTGTCTCTTAATTCATGTTCATGTTTTTATTTCCGCTGATTTTCTCTGATGTTGTATCACTAGGGTGCCCGGGGTAAGGCACCAGTCACGGGCCCGGGTTCGGGTCGTGACAATAACGACTTTATGAAAGGTTAAAAATGTCTTAGTTTCTAAACCATAAAGTTAGTATAACAGCTTTATGGGAAGTTGGTTATAACAACTTTATGGAAAGTTAAAGAAATGGTTTTCTCTAGTAATGTAAACAAAGATAAATGACTTGGAATAAAGAAGGACAATTTGATTTGAAGGCATCAATTTCTTAAAGTTTTAAAGTAAGGGTCACTTGATTTAGAAGCCTAAAAATGTATTTCTAAAAGTGAAGTGACTTGTTTGAAATGTAGACAAGCCTTGATACTACGGGTGTTAGTATCTTGGGGGATTTTATATGAGAAAGAGTCATTTTAAAAAAGGATAAAGGTACGTAGTACTTGAGTTAAATTCCCGGATTTTTATGTGACACGAAAGTGCCTTGAGTTTATAAAATGAAATTCATTTTTGTATGATAATGAAAGTCTAAAGATTTTATGAACTTGCCTATGCTTGCTTGCGATAGCCTTTGAGTGCAAGTATTATATTTTTACGCTGCCGTGACTCTCAGTTGGAGGGCCGGCTGTCTTGTTGAGAATTTACTTGGACGTACCGACAGTGATGAAAGATTCCACGGGTATGCTTCCATTGTGATTGATCCATGGACATGCTTATACGATGAGGGATTCCGGGGCATGCAACCATGATGCGGGTTAAATTCCCGGATGCTATTATTACTCCATGGACTAGCTCCCCATGAAGACATGTACCCGAGATGAGGGATTCCACGGGCATGTTATATACTATTACTACTCCATGGACATGCTTATACGATGAAGGATTCCGGGGCATGCGACCATGTTATATACTATTACTCCATGGACTAGCTCCCCATGAAGACATGTAGCCGAGATGAGGGATTCCACGAGCATGTTATATACTATTATTACCCCATGGATTAGCTCTCCATGAAGTCATGTACCCGAGATGAGGGATTCCACGGGCATGAGATATATATATATATTGCATATGTGCACGTCGACAGTGAGGTAGGATTCCACGGGCGTGTTACATGTATATATTTTTCACTTACGGCTGTCGGCAGTGATGGTGGATTCCACGGGCACGCTTTGATATTTGCGGGTTTGAGACCCTTACTGGACTGTGTGATGATTTTGAGGGCTTGTGTCCCTAGCCTTGGTGTAACTATTGTTCATGTGTTGAAATAGTCTTTAAAAAGGTAAAACTGACTTTCATTACTTTCGTTTCGGCAAGGCACGGTTGTACTGTTAATTTGATTATCCTACTTGTCTCCAACTTTTTATATCTAGACTTTTTGATTTAAATTACAATACTTTCAGTTTTACATAATTGGTACATATTTTGTACTGACCTCCTTCGGGGGGCTGCGTTCATGCCGCAGGTTGAGGTACATAACTTGCTGATCCTCATTCTTAGGATCACTGTTCAGTTCTTGGAAAGCTCCATTTCTCCGGAGGCTTTGTCTTTTGGTACAGTTCCCTGAGGTTGTAGATTTATGTACATTCAGGGGTATGGCGGGGCCCTGTCCCGTCACAGTTGTTATGTCAAACTCTTAGAGGTTTGTAGTCATATCTTGTGGGTCGATTTGTAAAAAAAAGAGGTAACTGCTTTTGTATTTACGTATATATATATATCCAGGGAGCTAGCCTCATCGGCTAACCTGTTATTTATTTCTTGTTGAGTTTATGTATGTTCCACTGATTATCTCTGATGTATACCTGTAAGTGGTGCCTGTAGGGCACGCCATGAACCGGCCTGGTCGTGACAACTTATGCCTTTAAATCTAGCTGTCTTTCTTAAAACCAAGTCATTTATCCTTGTTTAAATCATTTGAGTAAGCCACTCATTTAACTTCCCATAAAGTCGTTATAATTAACTTTCCATAAAGCCATTATAACACTTTATGTATTTCTAAACCAAGCATTTCGTTCTTTAAAATCACATGAGTTTAACTTTCCAACTCAACCAAACTTACATACTTTACATCAAGTCAATGATATCAAAATGAAACTGAATTCATTTAAAGCCCGTACGTCTACCGTACTATACATTTGTAAATACTCATGCTCAAGAGATAGGGAAAGTTCCACATACGTCTGCCCATAAAGGTATACCGCCCGACCCATTCTGGGACGCGGTAAAGTCACATAAGTCTGCCCATAAAGGTATACTGCCCGACCCATTCTGGGACGCGGTAAAGTCACATAATGTAACCCGGCCTATATGTAGGCTCGGTGTGTCTCATAACATAACCCGACCTATTTGTAGGCTCGGTGAATCTCATAACATAACCCGACCTATTTGTAGGACTCGGTGTATTGTATCCATAATATTTTAAACCATCTTTTCTTACTCCTTCTTAAGTCGTTATAACAACTTCCCATAAAGCTATTATAACAACCTTTCATTTTGGACAACTTAAGGCACTTTCATTTCTTATTACATTAGGGAAAACTAAATCCAAAAGTACTACGTACATGCATACTTATAAAAGAATCATGCCACACCTTCTCTTTTAAATCAATAAACTTCTTCTTTTGAAAACTCAAGTTACATTCTCTTTTGAAATCAAGCCTCTTAACTTTTGAAATAAATCATGGAAACCATACTTTTTGTTACACCCCGTATTTTCAGGACATGTGTTAAGAACGTAAGTAAGAATTCCAAATGTTAAGATTTGAGACTAGTAAAAATTTATCGGAATTTTGGAATTGTCGGAAAACGTAATATTGTGATGAATGGGAGGGCGACACGTGTCCCCCCTTATGGTTGCCTTGGACGAATTAGGCAAGGGCTAAAGGGTCATTTGACCTTTGTTGGATGACTAAGTCTTGCAAGTAGTGAGCTTGAGAATATTGACTAAGTCAAATGGTCCACAAGGCTTGATATTTAATAAGACCTCATCCAAACCACCCATTTGTTTACATCTTGACCCTCCATTGTGCTATATAATACTAGTAGTAGCAAGACAAGCTTAACACTTAGCCAAATTTTCAAGAAATTGGAAGAACAAGAGCCATAGCTCTCGGGTTCATCAAGGAAAAGAAAGAAATTTTTTTTGTTTCTTGTCCAATAAGCTCCACACTTTAAACCAAGGTTCATGAGGGTATTGTAAGTGTATCTCAATAGAAAAATCTCGGAAAAAGATAGTTTTCGTATTAGTCGCAAGGTGAAAACCTAGTTGCTTTCTAGGTTTTGTTTGGAAGTTTGAAGGAAATTGGGTGGTGTTGTTCTAAGGGTCTCAAGTAGCGGATTGAAGTGTCTTGAAGAGGCTCTAAGTTGCTAAGGAGCAACTTCGGATTTGGAGTTGGATTAAGATTCGTTGAGGTATAATCTTGTCTCTTAAAAGTGTTACAAGATTATATATATTGTTGTTGTTAGCTTTACATGTTGCTAGCATGAAGTATATGTGTTGAAGTTTATAAGTATTATGGATTGATTGTAGCCTTAAGATTCGAAATGTAATGTAAGCCATGTGAAGTTGGATTACAATTTGGTCGTTTATTAGAATTGTCGCATGTTAATTACTTGAAGATTATAGTGGTTATAATCGATTGCGACTTGATATCATGTTATGCTAACAACTTGGATTGAAATAGAATTGGATAAGAATTGGTGTTATTATACTCTATGTGGCCGAATTGGACTTGTAGGTTGTATTAGTTTGATATCGTTTGTGGGGCGGAATTTTACACGTCTAGTAGGCGTGTAATCCCCTATTGATTAATTGCATTGATTGGGCCTTAAAAGTGGCGTGTTTGGTTATTGAATTCGGCCTTGAAAAAGGTGGCAAAGTAAGTAGAAACAAAGGAGGTGCTGCCCGATTTTCCGTAGAATTTAGTGACTTAGCACTTAGAATATTCTACGTTTGAAGTAAAAGGTTAATGGACGTATTGTGACCATTATAGGTTGAAGTACTAAGTATAGCGTATCCTACTTGAAGGATGGAATATCTATCAAGGTTGAAGTACTTTGGAGCATTTTGCTACTTGTCGATAATCGCCGCGAGGTATGTGAACCTCTTCCTTCCTTTGACATGATTCTATGTATGGAATATACATGTGGTATTATTTCATGTTTCCTTCTACTCTTAGAAGTTAAGAGGTAGGTGTGTGATTTACTCTATGTAAAGTTTATGTCAAAGTTATCCTAAGTCCTTACCGAGTCTTATGGGGGATGTTGGTAAGAGTCGTTAGGAGGTACTTTGGAGCCAAGTTGACTTGGCTAATTTATGGCACGAATGAGAATAAGTATCGAGCAAGCCATTGCAGCGTTAATAAAGGAAAATGTAATGACAATCAATTATGTTAAAATGAGTAGAATTCTCCATCTGCATAGAAGCTAAGATAAGACAAAATTGTATTACATTTTCTAGATCATGGCTACTTGAATAAGATCGTTATAAATAAGTATAACTTATTCACAACGCACCAAAGTATATGTTACTTAACTTACAAGAATTTACGTATGGAGTTTTAAGGCTATGGATCTCAAATTCTTAAAGTTAAGAGACTTTATTTTTTTAAGTTATGAGACTTGATTCTTAAAGGAAGAAATGAATTTATTTACAAGTATAGAATACTCGATTTGGAAAGACTTGTTTTCTTAAAAGTTAAGAGACTTGAAGTATTTTGAAATTATAAGTCTCTTGGTTATAAATGGAATGAATTTGTCCATAACATAAAGAATTATAACGGCTTTATGGGAAGTTGGTTATAACAACTTTATGGAAGATTAAAAGAATGGTTTTCTTCAGTAATGTAAGCAAAGAAATGATTTGAAATAAAGAAGGGCAAACTGTTTTAAAGGTACCAATTGCTTAAAGTTTTTAAGAAAGAAGTCACTTGATTTAGAAGCCAGTAAATGTATTTCTAAAAAGGTATTGTGACTTGTCTTGAAAGTAGATATGACTTGATACTACGGTTGTTAGTATCTTGGAAGTTTTATTTGAAAAAGAGTCTTTCTAATGGAGTAGAGGTGCGTAGTACTTGGGGTTAAATTCCTGGATTTTTATGTGTGAAACAGAAGTGCCTTGAGTTTATAAAAATGGAAGTCTAAAGGTTTAATGAACTTGCTTGTGTTGCTTGTGATAGATTTGAGTGCAAGTATTATATGTTTACGTTGTCGTGACTCTCAGTTGGAGGGCCGACTGTCTTGTTGTAAGTTTACTTGGACGTACCGACAGTGATGTAGGATTCCACGGGTATGCTTCCATTATGATTGATCCTTGGACATGCTTATACGATGTGAGATTCCGGGGCATGTGACCAGGAGGCGGGTTAGATTCCCGGATTTGTTTTATTACCCATGGCCATGCTTATACGATGAGGGATTCCGGGGCATGCGACCATGCTATGTACAATTATTACTCCATGGGCTAGCTCCCCATGAAGACATGTACCCACGATGAGGGATTCCGGGGGCATGTTATATTATTACTCCATGGGCTAGCTCCCCATGAATACCTGCACCTACGATGAGGGATGCCGAGGGCACGTTATGGCCATGCTTATACGATGAGGGATTCCGGGGCATGCGGCCACGTTATATATATATATTTTTATATATATATATATACATATATATGTTGTATATGTATACGGTGAGGTAGGTGCCAGTGGCGTCACATGGTTATATATTACACTTATGACTGTCGACAGTGATGTGGGATTCCACGGGCAGGAGATATATATATATGTATTGTGTATGTGTACGCCGACAGTGAGGGAGGATGCCACGGGCGCGTCACATGGTTATATGTTACACTTATGACTGTCGGCAGTGATGGGGGATTCCACGGGCACGCTTTGATATTTGTGTGATTTGATCGCGTCCCAGATTGGGCCAGGTAGTATATGCATCCCTCCATAAAGGGCCGAATTATGTTATGAAAGATAAGTAATTTATATGGTAATGAACTTGACGATTTTTCCCAAGTATGTACGTAAGAAAGTGACTATAACTTTTATTGAAAATGGGAAAAGATAATAAGGTACGATTAATTTCATAAGTGGTAATGACACATGCGATCCGTATGTACTTTTATACTTGCCTCGTCATTCTTTTGTACGATTATGATCTGCTTACTATACTTTATTTTCTGTTCCATATTCAGACTGTTAATCGACTTCTTCGGGCTGCGTTCATGCCCGCAGGTATTTAGGTGCACAGGTTTGTGATCCTTGCTCTTAGGATCTCGGTTCAGTTTTGGGAAAAAGCTCCATTTTCTCCGGAGGCTTATCTCTTGGTACGGTTTCCCCTGAGGTTGTAGATTCATGTATATTCAGGGGTATGGCGGGCCTCCCGCCACGATTGTTATGTTAAAACTCTAGAGGTGCAGAGTCACATATGGTGGGTCGTTTGTAAAGGAAAGGAGGCAACGGCTTTTGTATATATATTGTCGGGAAGGTAGCCTATCGGCTAACTCGTTGTTTTACTCATTGTTTTATTTTGTAAGTTTTATGTATGTTCGCTGATTTTCTCTCGATGTATACCGTAGGGTGCCTGTGTAGGGCACCGATGCGCCCGGTCGGTTGTGACAAAAGTGGTATCGAGCGATTAGTCCTCGGAAAGTGTCTCTGCACCGTGTCAGTAGAGTCTTTATTATCGGTGTGTTGTGCACCACATCTATAATCGTGAGGTGCAGGACATTTAGGATTGGTTTCCATTCTTCTCTCTTTGAGATCGCAAGAGAGTCGCCCTAGTAGGTTGAATCCTCTCCGACCTTCTTATGTATGATTATGCCTCCACGGAAGGCGACCAGGGCCCAGAAGGGCAAGGCAGCAGCAGGAGCTGCTAGTGGTACGCAGAGGGTTACCAGGACTCGGGCACAGACTATGCCTGAGGTAGTAGGCAGATCGGCGAGCTCAGCCACGCCGGTGGTATTAGAGGAGCCGAGAGCGGTAGTAGCTCCAGAGGTTCCGATACCCGAGCCTCCAGTTCCGCAGCCAGGGGCAGAGTTTAGAGATTATGGAGATCAAATCAGGCTATTGACTAGCATAGTGGTAGGGCAGCGCCGACAGGAGCAGGTAGCTAACCCTAGAGCCGACAGTTTGAGGATTCGGGATTTTCTGGGTTGTACTCCACCCGAGTTTTATGGTTCGAGATCTGAGGATGATCCTCAAGAGTTCGTTCGGCAGCTACATCGGACTATGCAGGTGCTTAGGGCCTCGGATACAGAGTCAGTTGTGTTAGCTTCTTACCGGTTACGCGATATTGCGTTGAACTGGTTTGAGTCTTGGAAGCTGTCGAGAGGTGTGGGTGCTCGTCCGGCAGTTTGGGATGAGTTCACGGAGGCCTTTCTTGATCACTTTTTGCCTCATGAAATGAGGAGAGCCCGTGTTGATAGATTCTTGTCATTAAGGCAGAATGGGAGGACCATCAGGGAATACAACCTGGAGTTTGACTCGTTGTCCAGGTATGCGCATACTATTGTGGCTGATATGGCGGACAAAGTTCACCGCTATGTGATGGGGCTAGACCGTCATATGTTTACTGCATGCCTGGGAGTGGCCCTTCAGCCAGGTATGGATATTGCCAGGATGCAAGCTTATGCGCAGGGGATAGAGGACAGAGAGAGAGAGGGTCAGCTAGACTCAGGCCAGCCCAAGAGGCGGACAACAGTGGTTCCAGTGGCACCGCGAGGCGGACAAATTTCAGCAGAGTAGGTCCACTTTTCAGCCGACACAGAGTGCTCCTTCCCGGTCTTCTGGCCGGAGGTTTGGTCGCCGGGGGTATTCGGGAGCAGGTCAGGGCTCCAGGGCTACAGGTTCACAGATGTAAGAGAATAGTAGCCAGGGGAAGCCACCTTTGCCCCGGTGTGGTCACTGTAGTAGATTTCATTTTGGGGAGTGTCGTACTACTTCACCAGCTTGTTATGCTTGCGGCCAGCAGGGCCATTTCGTGAGAAACTGTCCGACCAGAGGTGGCACTGGTGGGATAGCGCAGTCTACTGGATCAGTTGCGGATTCTTCACCTTCAATAGCTAGGCAGGATGTTCATGCACCGGCAGGCTGTGACAGAGGTCGTGGTGGAAGTTCCCAGTTTTAGCGGTCCTTTAAACCGCCTATATGATTTCAGGTATGTCTTTGGCCCTTTAGAAACTTGTATGCATGATAAAGTTGTGGTATGTTTAAGTGTCATGAACAGATTATATTGAGACTATGTATATGTTAGAACGAGTTGGAAGTACGAAAAGATAATCTCTTTTGGGCTTATGATGGACGGATATGCGTGTGCGAGGTATTAGGGCCGTGTGTGGCATTATTGGTATGTCGGGGTGGTAAAAGGAAACTATGTCGCTAATTATAAGTTTGACTCCGAAAGAACATTCGGGGATGAATGTTTCTAAGGGGGGAAGAATGTTACACCCCGTATTTTCAGGACATGTGTTAAGAACGTAAGTAAGAATTCCAAATGTTAAGATTTGAGACTAGTAAAAATTTATCGGAATTTTGGAATTGTCGGAAAACGTAATATTGTGACGAATGGGAGGGCGACACGTGTCACCCCCTTATGGTTGCCTTGGACGAATTAGGCAAGGGCTAAAGGGTCATTTGACCTTTGTTGGATGACTAAGTCTTGCAAGTAGTGAGCTTGAGAATATTGACTAAGTCAAATGGTCCACAAGGCTTGATATTTAATAAGACCTCATCCAAACCACCCATTTGTTTACATCTTGACCCTCCATTGTGCTATATAATACTAGTAGTAGCAAGACAAGCTTAACACTTAGCCAAATTTTCAAGAAATTGGAAGAACAAGAGCCATAGCTCTCGGGTTCATCAAGGAAAAGAAAGAATTTTTTTTGTTTCTTGTCCAATAAGCTCCACACTTTAAACCAAGGTTCATGAGGGTATTGTAAGTGTATCTCAATAGAAAAATCTCGGAAAAAGATAGTTTTCGTATTAGTCGCAAGGTGAAAACCTAGTTGCTTTCTAGGTTTTGTTTGGAAGTTTGAAGGAAATTGGGTGGTGTTGTTCTAAGGGTCTCAAGTAGCGGATTGAAGTGTCTTGAAGAGGCTCTAAGTTGCTAAGGAGCGACTTCAGATTTGGAGTTGGATTAAGATTCGTTGAGGTATAATCTTGTCTCTTAAAAGTGTTACAAGATTATATATATTGTTGTTGTTAGCTTTACATGTTGCTAGCATGAAGTATATGTGTTGAAGTTTATAAGTATTATGGATAGATTGTAGCCTTAAAATTCGAAATGTAATGTAAGCCATGTGAAGTTGGATTACAATTTGGTCGTTTATTAGAATTGTCGCATGTTAATTACTTGAAGATTATAGTGGTTATAATCGATTGCGACTTGATATCATGTTATGCTAACAACTTGGATTGAAATAGAATTGGATAAGAATTGGTGTTATTATACTATATGTGGCCGAATTGGACTTTAGGTTGTATTAGTTTGATATCGTTTGTGGGGCGGAATTTTACACGTCTAGTAGGCGTGTAATCCCCTATTGATTAATTGCATTGATTGAGCCTTAAATGTGGCGTGTTTGGTTATTGAATTCGGCCTTGAAAAAGGTGGCAAAGTAAGTAGAAACAAAGGAGGTGCTGTCCGATTTTTCGTAGAATTTAGTGACTTAGCACTTAGAATATTCTACGTTTGAAGTAAGAGGTTAATGGACGTATTGTGACCATTATAGGTTGAAGTACTAAGTATAGCGTATCCTACTTGAAGGATGGAATAGCTATCAAGGTTGAAGTACTTTGGAGCATTTTGCTACTTGTCGATAATCGCCGCGAGGTATGTGAACCTCTTCCTTCCTTTGGCATGATTCTATGTATGGAATATACATGTGGTATTATTTCATGTTTCCTTCTACTCTTAGAAGTTAAGAGGTAGGTGTGTGATTTACTCTATGTAAAGTTTATGTCAAAGTTATCCTAAGTCCTTACCGAGTCTTATAGGGGATGTTGGTAAGAGTCGTTAGGAGGTACTTTGGAGCCAAGTTGACTTGGCTAATTTATGGCACGAATGAGAATAAGTATCGAGCAAGCCATTGCAGCGTTAATAAAGGAAAATGTAATGACAATCAATTATGTTAAAATGAGTAGAATTCTCCATCTGCATAGAAGCTAAGATAAAACAAAATTGTATTACATTTTCTATATCATGGCTACTTGAATAAGATCGTTATAAATAAGTATAACTTATTCACAACGCACCAAAGTATATGTTACTTAACTTACAAGAATTTACGTATGAAGTTTTAAGGCTATGGATCTCAAATTCTTAAAGTTAAGAGACTTTATTTTTTCAAGTTATGAGACTTGATTCTTAAAGGAAGAAATGAATTGATTTACAAGTATAGAATACTCGATTTGGAAAGACTTGTTTTCTTAAAAGTTAAGAGACTTGAAGTATTTTGAAATTATAAGTCTCTTGGTTATAAAAGGAATGAATTTGTCCAGAACATAAAGAATTATAATGGCTTTATGGGAAGTTGGTTATAACAACTTTATGGAAGATTAAAAGAATGGTTTTCTTCAGTAATGTAAGCAAAGAAATGATTTGAAATAAAGAAGGGCAAACTGTTTTAAAGGTACCAATTGCTTAAAGTTTTTAAGAAAGAAGTCACTTGATTTAGAAGCCGGTAAATGTATTTCTAAAAAGGTATTGTGACTTGTCTTGAAAGTAGATATGACTTGATACTACGGTTGTTAGTATCTTGGAAGTTTTATTTGAAAAAGAGTCTTTCTAAAGGAGTAGAGGTGCGTAGTACTTGGGGTTAAATTGCTGGATTTTTATGTGTGAAACAGAAGTGCCATGAGTTTATAAAAATGGAAGTCTAAAGGTTTAATGAACTTGCCTGTGTTGCTTGTGATAGCTTTGAGTGCAAGTATTATATGTTTACGTTGTCGTGACTCTCAGTTGGAGGGCCGACTGTCTTGTTGTAACTTTACTTGACGCATCAAGCGGTGATGTGGGATTCCACGGGTATGCTTCCATTATGATTGATCCTTGGACATGCTTATACGATGTGGGATTCCGGGGCATGTGACCAGGAGGAGGGTTAGATTCCCGGATTTGTTTTATTACCCATGGCCATGCTTATACGATGAGGGATTCCGGGGCATGCGACCATGCTATGTACGATTATTACTCCATGGGCTAGCTCCCCATGAAGACATGTACCCACGATGAGGGATTCCGGGGGCATGTTATATTATTACTCCATGGGCTAGCTCCCCATGAAGACCTGCACCTACGATGAGGGATGCCGAGGGCACGTTATGGCCATGCTTATACGATGAGGGATTCTGGGGCATGCGGCCACGTTATATATATATATATATATATATATATATATATATATATATATATATATATATGTGTTGTATATGTACGGTGAGGTAGGGTGCCACGGGCGCGTCACATGGTTATATGTTACACTTATGACTGTCGACAGTGATGTGGGATTCCATGGGCAGGATATATATATATATATATATATGTATTGTGTATGTGTACGCCGACAGTGAGGGAGGATGCCACGGGCGCGTCACATGGTTATATGTTACACTTATGACTGTCGGCAGTGATGGGGGATTCCACGGGCACGCTTTGATATTTGTGTGATTTGATCGCGTCCCAGATTGGGCCGGGTAGTATATGCGTCCCTCCATAAAGGGCCGGATTATGTTATGAAAGATAAGTAAGTTATATGGTAATGAACTTGACGATTTTTCCCAAGTATGTACGTAAGAAAGTGACTATAACTTTTATTGAAAATGGGAAAAGATAATAAGGTACGATTAAGTTCATAAGTGGTAATGACACGGCAGGATCTGGTATGTACTTTTTATACTTGCCCCTGTCATTCTTTTGTACAGTTATGATCTGTTTACTGTACTTTATTTTCTGTTCCATATTCGGTACCTGTTGTACTGACCCCCTTCGGGGGGCTGCGTTCATGCCCGCAGGTATTTAGGTGCACAGGTTGGTGATCCTTGCTCTTAGGATCTCGGTTCAGTTTTGGGAAAAAGCTCAATTTGCTCCGGAGGCTTATCTCTTGGTACGGTTTCCCCTGAGGTTGTAGATTCATGTATATTCAGGGGTATGGCGGGGCCCTGTCCCGCCACAGTTGTTATGTTAAAAATCTTAGAGGTCTGTAGTCACATATGGTGGGTCAGTTTGTAAAGGAAAGGAGACAACTGCTTCGGTTGTATATATGTATTGTCCAGGAAGGTAGCCCTATCGGCTAACCTGTTGTTTTACTTCTGTTGTTTTATTTTGTAAGTTTCATGTATGTTCCGCTGATTTTCTCTGATGTATACCTGTAAGGGTGCCCAGGTAGGGCACCAGGCGCGGGCCCGGGGTCGGGTCGTGACACTTTTTAAATCAAGTCATTCCTTCCTTTAAGAATCAAGTCCCATAACTTGAAAAATAAATTCTCATAACCTTTTAAGAAATCAAGGTTCATAGTCTTAAAACTTCATAATATAAACCCTTTAAATTAAGTAACATATACTTTTATGAGCTGTGAATAGGTTATACTCGTTTATAACGATCTTATTAAAGCAAAGATGATCTGGAAAATGTATTACAATTTTGTCTTATCTTAGTTTCTATGCAGATGAAGAATTCTACTCATTTTAATATAATTGATTGCCGATACATTTTTATTAACGCTGCAATGGCTTGTTCGATACCTATTCTCATTAGTGCAGTAAATTAGCAAGGTCACCTCGTTTCCACATACTTCCTAACGACTCTTACCGACATCCCCCATAAGATTTGGTAAGAACTTAGGATAACTTAGACATACCTTTTACATAGAGTAGATCAACACACGTACCTCTTAACTTCTAAGAGTAGAAGGAATCATGAAATAACACCACATGTATATTTCATACGTAGAATCATGCCAAAAGAAGGAAAAGGTTCACATACCTCGTGACGACTATCGACAAGTAGCAAAATGCTCCAAAGTACTTCAACCTTGATAGTTGTTCCACCCTTCAAGTAGAAGACGCTATACGTAGTACTTTAACCTATAATAACCAGAAACATGTCTATCAACTCCTAGCTTATTAACGTGGAATAATACTAAGTGCTAGGTCTCTTATTCTATAGAAAATTTGGGCAACACTTCCTTTGTTTCTACGTACTTTTCCACCTTTTTCAAGGCCCGAAATCAACAACCAACATGCCACATTTAAGGCTCAATATTTCAGCTACCTAAAGGGGATTACACGCCTTAACAGGACGTGTAAAATTCTGCCCCACAATAAAAGTAAAACTGTCCAATAATTTGAGCCATTTCGGCAATCACAAGGATAACACCACATCTATTCTTTTCCAATTCCTTTTCAATCCATGTTGTTATTCTAACATGTTACATAGTCACAATCAATTATAACAACTATAATCCCTTTCTTATACAACATGCGACGATTATAACTATCAACCAAATTGATTTCCAATTTTAATGGCTAACATGCCAATCTCGAATTTAAGCTTCCAAATTCCATAACATTTATCAATCTTCATTCTAAATATCACATGCTCATCTATCAACTACTACAACATGAAATCTTGAATTACAATAGCAAGACGGAGATTATTACATCTTTAAGCCCAAATCTTATCCAAGATCAAAAGTCCATCCTTAGCACTTTAGCTCATCTTCTTTACGTTTCAATCCACTCCAAACAATCCTTAGATGTTCATAAACAACTTCTCTTCAAATTCCAACTTCAAAGTTGAAGAACACCTTAGGTTTTTATCTTGCGACTAACGTAAAAACATAATTTTTTCGGGATTTTTGTATTGAGATATCCTTAGAATACCTTTAGGGACCTTGGGTTTGAATATTTGGATTTATGAAGCAAGATTGCAAAATTTACTTGCTTTCTAGAGAGTTTGGCCGAGAGCCTCACTTTAGGCACACAAGGTTCTTGAACTTTTCTAAGTGTAGAATTCTAGTCTTGCACTAGTAGTATGTGTATATATATAATACAACCAATGGCTAGGATTAAAACATATGGATGACTAAGATTGGGTCAATTATATCAAGCTCCCACTTGTCTAGTTGACTTGGTCCATTTCTTTTCATCCAACAAGCCCATGTGGAGGGTGACACGTGTCGCCCTCTCATTGGTCTAAAATATTTCATTTCCCGAAATTTTCATAATTGATCAAAATATCGAAAACCTTGTGGGCCCCACAGAAACGTAAAATTTCCCGAGTGGGCCCCACGTGACCAAATTCCATAAGTCTCAAATAGCGATTCTGGGAACCCAATTCTTACTAACAAACATTTTCCTTCCCGAGGTTCGGAAGATTTTCCTTAAAAATTACAACTCTTTCTTTCGTTCAAATTTTTAAGTCCTGATTCCTTACGTACATTCTCTTAAACATATCCTGGAATTACGGGGTGTAACACTTTTCCACTCGTCAGATCCACATCTCTCATCACGTCACATTCGACGAGACCACATTCCCATTTTCGAATATTAAACAGTTCCAAAAACCAGATTACTCTTTTCTTGACGAGTCTGCCATCTCTCCCATCATCCTAAGGCAACTAGAGCATAGAACTTCTTCAGCGTCAGCGTCGTGGCCCCAACAGTCAGCGCCACAGTGCTCCAATTCCTGCGAACAGGTTCCTTCCTCACCGTCGACAGCGCCGCGGCCCTTGATCACGACGCCACGACGCCTCCGATGGCTCCTTCCTGCACCACATTTTTTTATCTAGGCACCACGGTGCCTCCTACGGCGTCAGCCCCTCCTTCTCCATATCCAACAAATCCCTCCACCTTGGAGACTCCCACTATCCCCACTAACCAAATGGAAACACGTGCAAAACATGAAATCTTCAAACCCAAAGTCCAATTTAACTTGTCTGCCCAAACCATTTCACCAATTCCCAAGAGCCCTATATTGGCTAAACAAGACCCTAATTGGAATGCGGCTATGTCTGAGGAATTCAATGCTTTAACTAAACAACACACATGGGATCTAGTACGTAGACCTGAGGGGGTGAATGTGATTCGTTGTCTGTGGCTATTTCATCACAAATTCAGAGACAGTGGAGATATTGAGAGGTATAAGGCACGACTTGTGGCTAATGACACAAATCAGCAGGAGGGTATTGATTGTGGTGAGACCTTCAGTCCGGTTGTCAAACCGGCTACCATCCGCACAGTTTTGAGCATTGCCATGGGCAAACACTGGCCGATCCATCAGCTTGATGTAAAGAATGAATTCTTACATGAGGATCTGAGAGAGACAGTCTATATGCATCAGCCGCCAGGGTTCACCCATCCAGCAGTTCCTCACTATGTGTGCCGTCTCCGTAAGTCACTATATGGCCTGAAACAGGCCCCCCTTGTGTGGTATGATCGCTTTGTCAGGTATATCTTGCAGATTAAGTTTGTATGCAGCAAGAGTGATACATCATTCTTCATTTTTTATCGAGGTAGTAGTACTGCTTACTTATTACTTTACGTGAATGATATTGTTCTTACTGCCTCCTCCGACGGATTGAAAAATGAGATTATTGCCTTGCTTAAGTCCGAATTTGCAATGACTGATTTGGGGAAGCTGGGTTACTTTTTGGCTATATCAGTGACCAGGTCTGCCAATCACATATTCTTGTGTCAGCGTAAGTATGCAGAGGAGATCGTGTACAGAGCTAAAATGGCGAGTTGCAAAGTTTCACCTACTCTAGTTGATTCGAAATCTAAGCTCAGTGCCATGGATGGGGCTCCAGTCTCTGATCCTACTCTGTATAGGAGCCTTGCAGGTGCACTCTAGTATATCACCTTCACTAGGCCAGACATAGCTTATGTTGTTCAGCAGGTGTGCTTATTCATGCATGCCCCCATGGAGTCTCATTTCAATGCTCTTAAGCGTATCATTCGATACATTAAAGGCACTCTTGATTATGGTTTGCACCTATACTCCTCTGCACCAAACAAGTTTCTTTCATATACGGATGCTGATTTGGAAGGGTGTCCTGACACGCGACGCTCCACCTCCGGCTTTTGTGTTTTTTAGGGGATAATCTGATTTCTTGGTCTGCCAAGCGACAGGCTATGTTATACCCCGTAGTTGCAGGGTATGTATGTGAGGACGTACGTACGAGAGTACGGCAGAAAATTTTGAAAAGAAAGAAAGATGTGAGTTTTCGACGGAAAAGTTTCCGGTTATTTGTGAAGAAAAAGGTTCGTTAATGGGAATTGGATTCCCAGATTTGGTATTTGGACTTCATAGATTATATTAGAATTTTGAGATTTTATTTTCGGAAATGGTCACGTGGGGCCACGGAGAAATTTACTGATTTTGTGGGCCCGCTTTGTTTTTGAGATTTCCAGAATTGGATATTTTCTAAGACGAAATATTCAGGCGACCGGGGCGACACGTGTCACCCCACGTGGCACCCTTGGCCGATTTTACATTTGTGCACAACACCCATTGAGTCGTTTTCGACGAAACGTTTACAGAATCTGCGCGGAAAATTCCGGCTATGTCGCTTTTGTATTTTTGGCGGATTTTTCCGAGAGGCGAAACATTTTGGACCAACGGGAGGCGACATGTGTCACCCTCACAATGGAGACAAGTGCAAGACTGGCCATTGGGAGGGCAAGTTGTGCTAGATATTTGTGTAGATATTTGCAGGGTTTTAAGGAGTAGGGCTAGGTGCACTTGGCTTGATCTTGGCCTTACACTTGCCTTGCACATGGCTTAATCTTGGCCATTGGTTGGCCTTTGGTTTTGCTATAAATACCCTCCTCTGAAGACTTATTCATTCACCTCACTTTGTCTAAGTCTTGAAATCCCTCCCTCCTCTAGTAGCCTCGTCCTAAGCCTCCTCCCTCCTCCTCCTTGTGGCCTTTGGCCGAGAAGGGTCCCCTTGTGGTGCTAGCCGGGTACCCCTAGCCTAGTTGTTTCGCATAATACCCTTTGTGGTATAGAAATACTCCCTAGTATTGTTATAATGCCCAAAATACCTTAGCCTTGTACCTTGTAGTATTCCAAAGATACCTCTTTACGTAGTCAGAAATACTACCTTTTGTCCTTTTAGTCTCAAACCGAAACCCTAAGGAAATCTTCATATTGGTTGAAGTATTTGAGTAGGTTGGTTAGAACTTCTAAGGGTTGTTTGGAGTGGTTTGAGCGCACGGGTGAGCTAAACCTTGCTCAGATCGACATTATAACTTGGATAATTTTGGGCTTATCGAGGTAATTATCTTGTCTCTATTGTAATTGGAAATTACATGTTTGTTAGAATATATAGTTGAAGTATACTATATATGGAACTATACTTAGTATTCGCAATGTCTTTTGACTTAAGCTCAAGAATAAAGAATCGAATCGAATCAGATTTACATAGATCAGACAAGAGACTTGTGTAGAATTGTACACGCCAGGTTAGATGTAAACCCTCTGGTTGGCTTAGTAGCCTACCGATAGAGAGAGATTTACGCTGTCATGTGTGGGAGGTGCTAATTTTCTATAGAAAGATAAAAACTTATGTTTTGGGGTTAATAGACGTTTGACCTTTATAGGTGAAAGTACTAAGAGTAGCGTATTCTACCGGAGTGGAAAGGGCAGTGCGTTGTAGTACTTGGAGCATTTTGCTTATTGTCGATAAATCGTCGCGAGGTATGTGAACCTCTTCCTATCTTTTCTTGCATGATTGTTGTGAACTATGTAGTACGGTAGACGTACATGTGCTAAGTGATTTGGTTGGTTTAAAACATGGTGTTATAATAGCTTTACGGGAAGTTAGTTATAACGACCTTATGTAAGTGAAAATGGTTTATCGATGTTAGAAGTTAAGAGACTTGATCTTATAAGATAAGAGACTTAACTTATTTGTTTTAATGTGGATGTTTGTGAAACCTCATTCGTGAGTAATGAGTACTTGGTTTTAAAGGGATAATGTTTCTTGATTTCGAATCGAATGTATCGATTGCACCACCGCGTTAATAAAGGAAAATGTATTGAATAATGATGTGTTGTATTAAAACCAAGAGAAACCTCCATCCGCATAGAAACTAAGATGAGACAAAATGATATTACATTTTCTAGATCATGGTCATTGTAATAAGAATGTTGTAAACAAGAATAACCTACTCTCACGTGAGACATATATTACTCAATTGTTCTAAAAGGAATCAAGTGATTAAGTTTGGGAACTATGAAACCATTTGAAAATGAGAAGCTTGAGTAATTGAAACTAGGCAAACCGAACTTAGGAAAAGAATGTCATACTTGATTTTGAAAAGGAATGTGGGTTGGTCATTCTAATACTACGTATCGGGTGACTTTTATGTAAGTAATGGATCTCTTTTAAAAGAACTTAACGTATGTAGTACTTTGGGGTTAAAACCGGACTTTGGTATAAATGGAAGTACTTTGAGTTGTTGTGAAACTTGCCTATGCTTGTTGTTGTGAAACTTGCCTATGCTTGTTGTTGTGAAACTTGCCTATGCTTGTTGTTGTGAAACTTGCCTATGCTTGTGATGATAGCCTTTGTTGTACAAGTGTGGTATTTACGGTTACCGCGTCTCGATAGAGGTCGGTCGACTTGTTGAGAACTTACTTGACGCGTCCGCGGTGATGGAGAATTCCACGTATGTTTCCATTTTGATTCTTGTCTTGTTGTTGATGTCACATGGACATGTCTACACCGACGCAGACTCCGGGCACGCGGCCACGCGGTCGGGTTGATTACCCGATATATTGTTATTGTGGTTACATGGACATGTCTACACCGAGGTAGAATTCGGCATGTGGCCACGCGCAGGTTGATCACCCAAGATATTATTGTTGATGTCACACGGACGCGTTCACACCGAGGTAGAATTCGGGCATGTGGCCGGGCATTGGTATTATTGTTGCATCATGGACATGCCTACACCGATGCAGAATCCGGGCACGCGCCATGACGCGAACATGATTGATGTTGTGGGCGTGAGACCCATAGTTATATTTGAGTAATGACTGAGGCGAGTCCCCGATCGTATGATCGCTTTTATGTTGGAATCGTAGTTTGGTTATCATACATGTCTCCCGCTTTATATAGACTATTATGATTTCATTCTGATTTTTACAGCTTCACATACTTGGTACTGTTATCGACCTTCGGGGCCGCGTTCATGCCGCAGTAGAGGTACATCGGCCGTGGATCCCCGCTCTTAGGATCACGGGCAACAGATTGGGAAGCTCCGCTTCTTCGAGGCTTATCTTTGGTATGTGTTCCCGAGTTGTCGGTTCTTGTACATTCAGGGGTATGGCGGGGCCCTGTCCCGTCATAGTCGTTGTAAATCTTATAGGTCTGTAGTACTGTTGTGTGCATGGTAGTAAAGGATTAAACTGTTCAGGATTTATGTATATACTGAAGGCAACCGTTTTGGTTGGCCTTTTTATTATATCTCTTGTTTCATGACTCATGTTTTATTTTCAGCTGGTTTTCTCTGATGTTGTATCACTAGGGTGCCCGGATAAGGCACGAACGCCCCGAACGGTCGTTACAAAAGTGGTATCGAGCGATTAATCCTCGGAAAGTGTCTACGCATCGTGTCTAGTAGAGTCTTGATTATCGGTGTGTTGTGCACCACATCTATAATCGTGAGGCTATAGGACATTTAGGATTGGTTTCCATTCTTCTCATTCCGAGATCGTGCCTTAGAGTCATGTTGTAAGTGGGACCCTCCGACGTATCTCGCTTTTACCGATTATGCCTCCGCAGGCAACCAGAGCCCAGAGGGCAAGGCACCGAGGGTGCCGCTAGTGAGATACAGAGGAGCACGAGGGCGCAGCCCGCAAGACTGAGGTCAGGCTTGACGGCGGTTTCAGGACGCCGCCACGCCAGAGGTTAGAGCCGCAGAATGGCTGCCGAGACCGCAGACTGAGCCTCCACCCCACACCGGCGGCAGGAGATGGGTTACAAGGAGATGGCGATTCTTGCCGCCGTGGTCGTGGCTGTATGGCGAGAGGCCGGACGCAGCAGCCCAGCTCAAGAAGACCGTGGTGCACCCGAGAGCGATAGTTTGAGGTCGCGGACTTTACGAGTTGTAGCCCGCCAGAGTTTTATGGGTCGAGGCACGAGGATGATCCGCAGGAGTTCATCCGCAGCTACCGGATCACGCGGTGATCAAGGCTTCGTAAACCGAGTCCGTGACCTTTGGTTCGCATCGGCCGCGTGATACCGCAATCGATTGGTTTGATTCATGGAGCTTTCGGGAGAGCATGCACCTCCAGCAGTATGGGATGAGTTTTCGGGGCTTTCTCACGCACTTCTTGCCTCCGCATGAGGAGGGCACGCCGGCAGATTTTTGATGCTTAGACAGAGCGCGCACGGTTCGGAGTACAATGTGAGTTCGACTCATCGCCTTGACGCCCCAAATGGTAGCTAGTATGGAGGATCGAGTGCACCGATATGTTACAGTGGCTCGATGATTACATGTCGAGGCATGTTCAGAGTAGCTCTTCACCGCATGGACATTGCCCGCACGCAGCTCATGCACCAGGATGTGAGGTACGGAGAGGTCGACGAATGGCCCGGATCGCCAGAAGAGGCCGTGACATCGTGGTCTTTGGCGACTTTCGAGGCGGACCGCCAAGAAAGATATTAGTTTTGCACCTCCGCCAGCAGAGTGGTCCTCCACAACCTTCAGAGTATTCGGAGCGGTCGTGGCTCGAGGTTCAGTTTCGAGGAAGTAAGGTGTTGGCAGATGCGTCACCCCTACCCGGTGTGGTCGATGTGGTAGACCACATTTCGTGAGTGTCGTGGTGCCAGGAGCTTGTTATTTTGCGGCAGCAGGCCATTTTGAGGAATCGCCCAACCAAGGGTAGCACGGATGTTACGACTCACCACCGGATCGATGGTGGTTCATCGCTTTCATAGCATGCGCCTGCAGGCGTGCCTATGATTAGAGTGGAGCGGTAGCTTGGTATATCCTTAACCTCTAGAGTTTTGGTATGCTTGTTATGATGGTCTCATTATTGTGTGCTATGTACGAATAAGCGTTGTGTTAATTGTGAGTTTGAAAACATGTTTAGTTGGGAGGTTACGATGGGGCATGGTAAATGTGAACCTTAGACTATGTCACGACCGAGACCTTGTGGTAAGGTCGTCTTGAGATTAAAGATTCGTTTTATGTTTGACCTTTATCGAGTAGTAGTATACGTGGGATTTATTTGTGTGATAAGTCCGTGGGTAGTGTGAGATGGAAGTGGTAGCTTTCATGATGTGAATTAGTAAGATTGTTCGGATCGGGAACAAGAGTTCGCGCGATTGGGGTCGGGTTGAGGACCATTGCGGATCAACCCAGAACCCGGTTTGGGGTGGCCGTTCGGGTGGTCCCGCCAGTGGTAGGGTCACGAGGATGCTAGGCCCAAGTTTGTATGATCATCGTATGAGTTCGTGGACGCGTTCGACCGAGCGGTTCGTAAAGGCCGGAATGGCCTTAAGGAAGTTTGAGGTTAGTAAGATGACCAAGTTCGAGGTAGTGACTCCGAGATTTTCGAGGCAAGTAATGATGAAGTATGGTACGTCCGAGAGTTCGAGTGTTCGAGAAGGTACAACGAGTAAGGAGGAAGATAACGTGTGTTATTTCGCGCTGCGTGGCATTAGCAACTTGTTAGAGGAACTTTATCGTTATTCGACTTGAGAAGGAACATTCGGACGAATGTTTCTGGCGAGGGAGAATGTTATACCGTAGTTGCAGTGGTATGTATGTGAGGACGCACGCACGAGAGTACGCAGAAAATTTTGAAAAGAAAGAAAGATGTGAGTTTTCGACTAAAAGTTTCCGTTATTTGTGAAGAAAAAGGTTCGTTAATGGGAATTGGATTCCTGATTTGGTATTTGGACTTCATAGATTATATTAGAATTTTGAGATTTTATTTTCTGAATGGTCACGTGGGCCCACTGAGAAATTTACTGGTTTGTAAGGCCCGCTTTGTTTTTGAGATTTCAGAAATTGGATATTTTCAAGACGAAATATTCGGCGACCGGGGCGACACGTGTCACCCCACGTGGCACCCTCGCCGATTTTACATTTGTGCACAACACCATTGAGTCGTTTTCGACTAAACGCTTGCGTAACTTGCGAAGGAAAATTCGGCTATGTCGCTTTTGTATTTTTGCGGATTTTTCCGAGAGACGAAACATTTTGGACCAACGAGGGTGACATGTGTCACCTCACAACGGAGACAAGTGGGCAAGACTTGGCCGCTTGGAGTGGGCAAGTTGTGCTAGCTATTTGTGTAGATATTTGTGAGGGTTTTAAGGAGTAGGGCTAGGTGCACTTGGCTTGATCTTGGCCTTACACTTGCCTTGCACATGGCTTAATCTTGGCCATTGGTTGGCCTTTGGTTTTGCTATAAATACCCTCCTTGTGAAGACTTATTCATTCACCTCACTTTGTCTAAGTCTTGAAATCCCTCCTCCTCTAGTAGCTCTCGCCCTAAGCCCTCCCCTCCTCCTCCTTGTGGCCTTTGGCCGAGAAGCGGTCCCCTTGTGGTGCTAGCCTGGGTACCCCTAGCCTAGTTGTTTTCGTGATAATACCCCTTTGTGGTATAGAAATACTCCCTAGTATTGTTATAATGCCCAAAATACCTTAGCCTTGTACCTTGTAGTATTCTAAAGATACCTCTTTACGAGAGTCCGAAATACTACCTTTTGTCCTTTTAGTCTCAAACCGAAACCCTAAGGAAATCTTCATAGTTGGTCAAGTATTTGAGTAGAAGTTGGTTAGAACTTCTAAGGGTTGTTTGGAGTGGTCGAGCGCACGATGAGCTAAACCTTGCTCAGATCGACATTATAACTTGGATAATTTTGGGCTTATCGAGGTAATTATCTTGTCCTCTATTGTAATTGGAAATTACATGTTTGTTAGAATATATAGTTGAAGATACTATATATGGAACTATACTTAGTATTCGCAATGTCTTTTGACTTAAGCTGAAGAATAAAGAATCGAATCGAATCAGATTTACATAGGATCAGACGAAGAGACTTGTAGAATTGTACACGCCAGGTTAGGCGTAAACCCCTCACAGTTGGCTTGCAGCCTACCGATAGAGAGAGATTTACGCTCATGTGTGGAAGTGTTCGCCGAATTTTCTATAGAAAGATAAACTTATGTTTTGGGGTTAATATACGTTTTTTACCTTTATTGTTGAAATTACTAATAGTAGCGTATTCAACACGAGGAGTGGAAAGGGCTAGTGCGTTGTAGTACTTGGAGCATTTTGCTTATTGTCGATAAATCGTCGCGAGGTATGTGAACCTCTTCCTATCTTTTCTAGCATGATTGTTGTGAACTATGTAGTACGGTAGACGTACATGTGCTAAGTGATTTGGTTGGTTTAAAACATAGGGTGTTATAATAGCTTTATGGGAAGTTAGTTATAACGACCTTATGTAAGTGAAAATGGTTTACTGATGTTAGAAGTTAAGAGACTTGATCTTATAAGATAAGAGACTTAACTTATTTGTTTTAATGTGGATGTTTGTGAAACCTCATTCGTGAGTAATGAGTACTTGGTTTTTAAAGGGATAATGTTTTACTGATTTCGGAATCGAACGTGTATCGGCTGCACCAACGCAGCGTTAATAAAGGAAAATGTATTGAATAATGATGTGTATTAAAACCAAGAGAAACCTCCATCCGCATAGAAACTAAGATGAGACAAAATGATATTACATTTTCTAGATCATGGCTGCTGTAATAAGAATGTTGTAAACAAGAATAACCTACTCTCACGTGAGACATATATTACTCAATTGTTCTAAAAAGGAATCAAGTGATTAAGTTTGGGAACTATGAAACCATTTGAAAATGAGAAGCTTGAGTAATCAAACTAGGCAAACCGAACTTAGGAAAAGAACGTCATACTTGATTTTGAAAAGGAATGTGGTTGGTCATTCTAATACTACGTATCGTGACTTTTATAGAAGTAATGGATCTCTTTTAAAAGAACTTAACGTATGTAGTACTTTGGGGTTAAAACCCGACTTTGGTATAAATGGAAGTACTTTGAGTTGTTGTGAAACTTGCCTATGCTTGTTGTTGTGAAACTTGCCTATGCTTGTTGTTGTGAAACTTGCCATGCTTGTTGTTGTGAAACTTGCCTATGCTTGTGATGATAGCCTTTGTACAAGTGTGGTATTTCGTATTACCGCGTCTCGATAGAGGCCTACGACTTGTTGAGAACTTACTCGACGTACGCAGTGATGGAGAATTCCACGTATGTTTCCATTTTGATTATCGCTTGTTGTTGATGTCACATGGACATGTCTACACCGACGCAGACTCCGGCACGCGCCACGCGGTCGGGTTGATTACCCGATATATTGTTATTGTGGTTACATGGACATGTCTACACCGAGGTAGAATTCCGGGCATGCGTTACGCGCAGGTTGATCACCCAAGATATTATTGTTGATGTCACATGGACGGTCTACACCGAGGTAGAATTCCGGCACGTGGCCGTGGGCATTGGTATTATTGTTGCATCATGGACATGTCTACACCGATGCAGAATTCCGGCACGCGCGCGACGCGAACATGATTGATGTTGTGGCGTGAGACCCATAGTTATATTTGAGTAATGACTTGAGGCGTGAGTCCCCGATCGGTATGATCGCTTATGTCAGGAATCGTAGTTTGGTTATCATACATGTCTCCCGCTTTATATAGACTAGTATGATTTCATTACGATTTTTACGCCACATACTTGGTACTGTTATCTTGACCTCCTTCTGGGCCGCTCATGCCGCAGTAGAGGTACATCGGCCGTGGATCCCCGCTTAGGATCACAGCAGTCAGACGGGAAGCTCCGCTTTCTTGAGGCTTATCTTTTGCATGTGTTCCCGAGTTGTAGGTTCTTGTACATTCTGTGGTATGGCGGCCCCGTCCCGGCCATAGTCGTTGTAAATCTTAGAGGTCGGTAGTACTGTTGTGGGCAGGGTTGTAAAGGATTAAACTGTTCAGGTTTTATGTATATACTGAAGGCAACCGTTTTGGTTGGCCTGTTTATTATTATATCTCATGTTTCATGACTCATGTTTTATTTTCCGCTGGTTTTCTCTGATGTTGTATCACTAGGGTGCCCGGGATAAGGCACCAGTAACGGGCCCCGGAACGGGTCGTTACAAAAGTGGTATCAGAGCAGTTAATCCTCGGAAAGTGTCTACGCATCGCGTGTCTAGTAGTCTTGATTATCTGTGTTGTGCACCACATCTATAATCGTGAGGCTATAGGACATTTAGGATTGGTTTCATTCTTCTCATTCCGAGATCGTGCCTTAGAAATGTGTAAGTGGGACCCTCCGACGTATCTCGCTTTTACCGCTTATGCCTCCGCCAGGCAACCAGAGCCCAGAGGGCAAGGCACGAGGGTGCCGCTAGTGAGATACAGAGGAGTACGCAGGCGCAGCCCGCATACAAGACCGAGGTCAGGCTTGACGGCGGGTTTTGGACGCCGCCACCCAGAGGTTAGAGTCGCAGAATGGCTGCCGAGACCGCAGCACGAGCCTCCGCCCCACACCGGGGCAGGAGATGGGTTACGCGAGATGGCGCTTGCCGCCGTGGTCGTGGCCGTATGGCGAGAGGCCGACGCAGCAGCCTAGCTCCAAAGAGACCGTGGTGCACCCGAGAGCGTATAGTTTGAGGTCGCGGACTTTCGAGTCAGAGCCCGCGAGTTTTATGGGTCGAGGCTCGAGGATGATCCGCAGGAGTTCATCCGGCAGATACGATCACGCGGGTGATCAAGGCTTCGTAAACCGAATCAGGACCTTTGTTCGTGATCGGCCGCGTGATACCGCGATCGATTGGTTTGATTCATGGAGCTTTCCGGGAGAGCATGCACTCCAGCAGATGGGATGAGTTTTCGGGGCTTTCTCACGCACTTCTTGCCTCCGCAGATGGCGAGGGCACGCCGGCGATTTTTGATGCTTAGACAGAGCGCGACGGTTCGAGTACAATGTGAGTTCGACTCATCGCTCGGTGACGTCCCGCCACAGTAGCTAGTATGGAGGATCGAGTGCACCGATATGTTACTGGCTCGATGATTACATGTCGAGGCATGTTCAGAGTAGCTCTTCACCGCATGGACATTGCCCGCACGCAGCTCACGCACCAGATGCGAGGTACGGAGAGGTCGACGAATGACTGGATCGCCAGAAGAGGCCGTGACATCGTGGTCTTTGGCGACTTCGAGGCGGACCGCCTCAAAGAAGATATTAGTTTTGCACCTCCGCCAGGCAGAGTGGTCCTCCACAACCTTCGAGTATTCGGAGCAGTCGTGGCTCCGGGTTCGTGTTTCGCGGCGAAGTGTTGGCGACGCGGTCACCCCTACCTCGGTGGTCGATGTGGTAGACCACATTTCGGGAGTGTCGTGGTGCCAGGAGCTTGTTATTTTGGCGCCAGGCCATTTTGCGAGGAACGCCCAACCAAGGGTAGCACGGATGTTACGACTCACCACCGGATCGATGGTCGGTTCATCGCCTTTCATAGCATGCCTGCAGGCGTGCCTATGATTAGAGTGAGCGGTAGCTTCGTATATCCTTAACCTCTAGAGTTTTGGTATGCTTGTTATGATGGTCTCATTATTGTGTGCTATGTACGAATAAGCGTTGTGTTAATTGTGAGTTTGAAAACATGTTTAGTTGGGAGGTTACGATGGGGCATGGTAAATGTGAACCTTAGACTATGTCACGACTGAGACCTTAGGGGTAAGGTCGTCTTGAGATTAAAGAGTCGTTTTATGTTTGACCTTTATCAGAGTAGTAGTATACGTGGGATTTATTTGTGTGATAAGTCCGTGGGTAGTGTGAGATGGAAGTGGTAGCTTATGATGTGAATTAGTAAGATTGTTAGGATCGGGAACAAGAGTTTGGCGCGTTGGGTCGGGTTGAGGACCATTTGCGGATCAACCCAGAACCCGGTTTGGGGTGGGCTTCGGTGGTCCCGCCAGTGGTAGGGTCACGAGGATGCTAGTCCCAAGTTTGTATGATCATCGTATGAGTTCGTGGACGCGTTCGACCGAGCGGTTCGAAGGCGGGAATGGCCTTAAGGAAGTTTGAGGTTAGTAAGATGACCAAGTTTGGAGGTAGTGACTCCGAGATTTTCGAACCAAGTAATGACTGAAGTATGGTACGTCTTGGGAGAGTTCGAGTGTTCGAGAAGCGGTACAACGAGTAAGGGAGGAAGATAACGTGTGTTATTTCGCGCTGCCGCGTGGCATTAGCAACTTGTTAGAGGAACTTTATCGTTATTCGACTTGAGAAGGAACATTCGGACGAATGTTTCTAAGAGGGGAGAATGTTATACCGTAGTTGCAGTGGTATGTATGTGAGGACGCACGCATTTGCAGAGTACAGAAAATTTTGAAAAGAAAGAAAGATGTGAGTTTTCACGGAAAAGTTTCCTGTTATTTGTGAAGAAAAAGGTTCGTTAATGGGAATTGGATTCCGATTTGGTATTTGGACTTCATAGATTATATTAGAATTTTGAGATTTTATTTTGGAAATGGTCACGTGGGCCCACGGGAGAAATTTACGCGTTTGGGCCCGCTTTGTTTTTGAGATTTCCAGAATTGGATATTTTGGAAGACGAAATATTCTGGCGAATCGGGGCGACACGTGTCACCCCACGTGGCACCCTGGCCGATTTTACATTTGTGCACAACACCATTGAGTCGTTTTTCGACGAAACGCTTTCAGTAACTTGCGAAGGGAAAATTCCGGCTATGTCGTTTTGTATTTTTGCGGATTTTTCCGAGAGACGAAACATTTTGGACCAACGGGAGGGTGACATGTGTCACCCTCACAATGGAGACAAGTGGGGCGGCACTTGGCCGGTTTGGAGGGGCAAGTTGTGCTAGCTATTTGTGTAGATATTTGTGAGGGTTTTAAGGAGTAGGGGCTAGGGTGCACTTGGCTTGATCTTGGCCTTACACTTGCCTTGCACATGGCTTAATCTTGGCCATTGGTTGGCCTTTGGTTTTGCTATAAATACCCCTCCCTTGTGAAGACTTATTCATTCACTCCTCACTTTGTCTAAGTCTTGAAATCCCTCCTCCTCTAGTAGCTCTCGCCCTAAGCCTCCTCCTCCTCCTCCTTGTGGCCTTTGGCCGAGAAGGTCCCCTCATGGTGCTAGTAGGGTACCCCTAGCCTAGTTGTTTTCGCATAATAACCCGTGTTGTGGTATAGAAATACTCCCCTAGTATTGTTATAATGCCCAAAATACCTTAGCCTTGTACCTTGTAGTATTCTAAAGATACCTCTTTACGTAGAGTCCGGAAATACTACCTTTTGGCCTTTTAGTCTCAAACCGAAACCCTACGGAAATCTTCATAGTTGGTCAAGTATTTGAGTAGAAGTTGGTTAGAACTTCTAAGGTTGTTTGGAGTGGTTTGAGCGCACTGAGGAGCTAAACCTTGCTCAGATCGACATTATAACTTGGATAATTTTGGGCTTATCGAGGTAATTATCTTGTCCTCTATTGTAATTGGAAATTACATGTTTGTTAGAATATATAGTTGAAGTATACTATATATGGAACTATACTTAGTATTCGCAATGTCTTTTGACTTAAGCTCAAGAATAAAGAATCGAATCGTATTTACATAGGATCAGACAAAGAGACTTGTGTAGAATTGTACACGCCAGGTTAGGCGGTAAACCCCTCGGTTGGCTTGGTAGCCTCGATAGAGGAGAGATTTACGCTGTCATGTGGGAGGTGTCACGAATTTTCTATAGAAAGATAGAAACTTACGTTTTGGGGTTAATAGACGTTTGTGACCTTTATAGGTGAAAGTACTAAGAGTAGCGTATTCTACTCGAGGAGTGGAAAGGGCCAGAGTTGTAGTACTTGGAGCATTTTGCTTATTGTCGATAAATCGTCGCGAGGTATGTGAACCTCTTCCTATCTTTTCTAGCATGATTGTTGTGAACTATGTAGTGCGGTAGACGCATGTGCTAAGTGATTTGGTTGGTTTAAAACATGTGGTGTTATAATAGCTTTATGGGAAGTTAGTTATAACGACCTTATGTAAGTGAAAATGGTTTACTGATGTTAGAAGTTAAGAGACTTGATCTTATAAGATAAGAGACTTAACTTATTTGTTTTAATGTGGATGTTTGTGTGAAACCTCATTCGTGAGTAATGAGTACTTGGTATTTAAAGGGATAATGTTTTACCGATTTCGAATCGAATGTATCGGCTGCACCACCGCGGCGTTAATAAAGGAAAATGTATTGAATAATGATGTGTTGTATTAAAACCAAGAGAAACCTCCATCTGCATAGAAACTAAGATGAGACAAAATGATATTACATTTTCTAGATCATGGTCATTGTAATAAGAATGTTGTAAACAAGAATAACCTACTCTCACGTGAGACATATATTACTCAATTGTTCTAAAAAGGAATCAAGTGATTAAGTTTGGGAACTATGAAACCATTTGAAAATGAGAAGCTTGAGTAATTGAAACTAGGCAAACTGAAACTTAGGAAAAGAATGTTGTTACTTGATTTTGAAAAGGAATGTGGGTTGGTCATTCTAATACTACGTATCGGGTGACTTTTATGTAAGTAATGGATCTCTTTAAAAGAACTTAACGTATGTAGTACTTTGGGGTTAAAAACCCGACTTTGGTATAAATGGAAGTACTTTGAGTTGTTGTGAAACTTGCCTATGCTTGTTGTGAAACTTGCCTATGCTTGTTGTTGTGAAACTTGCCTATGCTTGTGATGATAGCCTTTGTTGTACAAGTGTGGTATTTACGTTACCGCGCTCTCGATAGAGGCGGTCGACTTGTTGAGAACTTACTTGACGCGTCTTTGGCGGTGATGGAGAATTCCACGTATGTTTCCATTTTGATTATCGCTTGTTGTTGATGTCACATGGACATGTCTACACCGACGCAGATTCGGCATGCGTTACGCGGTCGGGTTGATTACCCGATATATTGTTATTGTGGTTACATGGACATGTCTACACCGAGGTAGAATTCCGGGGCATGTGGCTACGCGCAGGTTGATCACCCAAGATATTATTGTTGATGTCACATGGACGCGTTCACACCGAGGTAGAATTCCGGTACGTGGCCGGGGCATTGGTATTATTGTTGCATCATGGACATGTCTACACCGATGCAGATTCCGGCACGCGCCACGATGCGAACATGATTGATGTTGTGGCGTGAGACCCATAGTTATATTTGAGTAATGACTTGAGGCGTGAGTCCTCGATCGGGTATGATCGCTTTTATGTTGTGAATCGTAGTTTGGTTATCATACATGTCTCTGCTTTATATAGACTAGTATGATTTCATTCTGATATTTTACGATTTCACATACTTGGTACTGTTATCGACCTCCTTCGGGGCCGCGCTCTGCCGCAGTAGAGGTACATCGTGGATCCCCGCCTTAGGATCACGGCAACAGATTGGGAAGCTCCGCTTTCTTGAGGCTTATCTTTTGTATGTGTTCCCCGAGTTGTAGGTTCTTGTACATTCGGGGTATGGCGGGGCCCCGTCCGTCATAGTCGTTGTAAATCTTAGAGGTCCGTAGTCTTTGTGGCGGGTTGTAAATGATTAAACTGTTCGTGGTTTTATGTATATACCAAGGCAACCGCTTTTGGTTGGCCTGCTTTATTATTATATCTCATGTTTCATGACTCATGTTTTATTTTCCGCTGTTTTCTCTCGATGTTGTATCACTAGGGTGCCCGGATAAGGCACAAGAATCGACCTAACGGGTCGTTACGAGCTACCCTATCTCGCCTCCAAAGGTTTAGGCCGAGTACAGAGGCGTTGCAAATGTAGGCGAGATTTGTTGGCTCGTAAATTTCATGTTAGAACTTGATGTCCTCTCGCGACATCAATTGTGTATTGTGATAACATATCTGTCATCTATCTGTCTCATAATCCGGTTCAACATCAGCGAACCAAGCACATTGAGATAGACCTACACTTTGTTCGTGAGAAAGTTGCACTAGGCCATGTCAGAGTGTTACATGTTTCATCATCCTATCAGTATGCATATATATTTACCAAAGGACTTCCTAGACAGTTATTTCTTGACTTCAGATCCAGTCTCAGCGTCCAGCCTCCTCTCGCTCCGACTGAGGGGGTGTGTAAACATGTATATTATAGAAACAATTGTATCCCTACCCATAATTAGAATATTTCCATATATTGTGTAAATATAATTATGTTAAGACTAGGATTCCTCTTTTGTATAGGCTTAGAATTCCTATTGTATAAGGGATGAATATTATACTCTATATATACTTTGATATTAATGAGAAGACTCTATAAGGAAGATTAATATCATCTTACAAGAACAATTGGTAAATATGTTACTCTCCCCTGTGAATATATATTATCAGTATCTTTATGATTTTTTTTTTCCGGGTAAATGAAAATATTTATTACTAAGAACGAAATAGGGAACTACAATCAATCGTTAAGGGTTCTCAAACCTCAACGTAACATAAAACAAGAAAAGAAGAAGGGAAGGGACGATCACTCAGAGGTGACGTTACAAGAAGGGATTAAATCATAAAGAACTCTATAGGTTGTTGTTTTAACTTTTTCCACAACCTCATCCGCTGTTGAGCTAGTGCCCGCAAATAGCAATTAATTTCTTGTTCTCCAAATCTCATATATCACTATGCAAAAAGCAAGTAGGATGGCCTTGGATCGAATGCTAGTCCCGCAGTGCTCTTTTTTGATCCACTTGAGTGCGCTTTCAATTGTTGTCATTTCTCTTCTAATTCCCAACCATTCTTTTGTGTGCTTCCAAATCTTGTGAGTGAAGGGGCAAGAAAAGAAAAGATGAGCCCTTGTCTCATTGGCATGCTTGCAGAATCCGCAAGTCTTGTCTTCCAAGTTTAGGAAGGATAAAGTGTCTTTGGTAGCAAGACGCTTCCTACAAGTGAGCCAAACCGTGAATGAGAATTTAGAAGGGATGTACCCTTTCCAAATTTGAGACATCCAAAGCTTATGTTCTCGCGGGGTGCGCAAGACATCATACACAAGACCCGAATCTAATCTCCCATTGATGCAACACTTCTCCAAGCCGGCAATAGTGTTTCCTTGATTCCCAAAGATGCTTATGAAAATGTCACGGATGTAACAAAGCTTCTTGAATAAAGGAGAATCTCTAGTGCGTACCTCATAATCCCAAATGGATTGATTTCTCAAGTAATAGCTATTAATCCATTGAACCCATAGTGTTGTCACGACCCAACCCCGGGCCCGCGACTGGTGCCCTACCTGGGCACCCCTTTCGGTATACATCAGAGAATAGCAGCGGAACATACACAACTGATAAAATGCTTAAACATAAAATAACAACAGGCTAGCTGATAAGGCCACCTTCCGTAAACTATACAAATAACACAATACATTTTTTTTCTTTACAACCCAAACCACAATGTGACTACAGACCTCTAAGAATAACAACTCAAGTGACAGGCCCCGCCATACCCCGAATGTACAACAACCGACAATACTGTGGATAAGCCTCCGAATAAAGGAGCTTCTCAACAAACAACAGTGATCCTAAGAGCGAGGATCAACAACTCAGACTTACCGCGACATGAACGCAGCTCAAGGAGGTCAATACAACATGTACCAAATATGTGAAATCGAAGCATCAGAATGAAATCATAAGTCTATAATAAAACTGGAGACAGGTATGATAACTCAATTAACAGTACACATTGCCTTACTAACAATGAGAGTAATCAAGAGTATACTTACAACATAAAAATAGAAAGCTCGCGATCAAAGCAGGACCACCCGCCCGCAGTATCATTAAGCAATCCTACTCCTGGGACTATTTCACCCGCATAGGTCGTGTGGACCCGCATGAGGTATTTCTTGCATAGGTCAGACTACCGCACGGGACTATTTCACCCGCATAAGCCCATAAGGACTCGCATGAGGTATTCCTCGCATCATGGGTAGCAAATCCACGGAACAGGTGGTATAACGATCTTGGGGATTTACCCCTCATTTATACTCTTACCCTGAAGAAGGTGGTATAACAATCTTGGGGGTTTACCCCTCATTTATACTCTTACCCTATCTCAACCGGCCATCATACATAACATAAGCCCTACCGGCTTATCATACATAACATAAGCCCTACCGGCTTATCATACATAACATAAGCACTACCGGCTTATCATACAATAAATAAGCAAGTTAAGAAATCCCCCTAAATTCTTATTAGACTTATTCATATACACTCTCATTTTAGTTTACTTAAGGCACTAACGTGTCATTATAAATCCGGGAGTTTAACCCAAAGTACTACGTACTTCTATTCTTTTAAAATGACTCGTTTTCATATAAAACTTCCAAGATACTAATAACCGTAGTATCAAGTCATACCGACATTTTAAGACAAGTCACAACACCTTTTTAGAAAAATACATTTTTGGGCTTCTAAATCAAGTGACTTCTTTCTTTTAAAACCTTAAGCAATTGATGCCTTTAAATCAATTTTCCTTTCGTTATTTCAAGTCATTTAACATACTTAAATTACTTAGAGTAAACCACTCTTTTTAACTTTCCATAAAGCTATTATAACCAACTTCCCATAAAGCCGTTATACTAGCTTTATACATTAGCAACTTACATACTTCTTTATAACCAAGAGACTTAAACTTTCCAACAAAACAAGTATCAATAATACTTTCAACATACTTAAAGTCTCTTAACTTTTGAAAACCAAGATATCCTTAGTATTTAAACAAGTGAGTTAATTCCCTAACTCAATCAACTTGGACATTCTTAAAATAAGCCAAGGATATCAAATGGACCTAGATTGTCAAAATCTCAGACGCTCACCGTACTATACATTTACAACTTATTCATGCTCAAGAGATAAGAAAGTTCCACATACCTCTTCGGTTTAATACACTTGCTAAATCCAATTCGTCGTACGTAGTATGTCAACCTATAGTGACCATAATACGTCTATTAACTTCTTACTTCAAACGTAGAATATTCCAAGTGCAAAGTCACTAAATTCTACGGAAAATCGGACAGCACTTCCTTTGTTTCTACATACTTTGCCACCTTTTTCAAGGCCGAATTCAATAACCAAACACGCCACATTTAAGGCTCAACAAAGTAGTTAACAATAGGGGATTACACGCTTAATCAAGACATGTAAAATTCCGCCCCACAATATATAACAAACTAGTCTAAACTACAATGTCAATTCGGCAATTAGGGCAACAATACCAATTCTTCTTCCAATTTCTTTTCAATCCAAGTTGTTTAGTATAACATGTTATAAGGCCGGAATTGATTATGACAACTATAATCTTCAAGTAGATAACATGCGACGATTCTAGTTAATGACCAAATTGTAATTCAATTTCAAATGACTCAACATGTCATTTTCGGATTTGAGCTTCCAAATTCCCATAACACTTATCATACTTCATAACACATATCACATGATCATTTCTAACTTATAATAACATGGAATCTTCAATTACAAAAGTAAGACGAAGATTATACCTCATTTAGCCCAAATATGATCCAAGTTTACAAGTCGATCCTTAGCAACTTTAGCTCCTCCTTTCGACGTTCCAAACCATTCCAAGCAACCCTTAGAAGCTTATGAAGAACTCATCTTCAAGTTCCAACTTCAAAGTTGAAGAACTCCTTAAGTTTCCGCCTTGCGACTAATACAAAAACGCCACTTTTCCGGGATCTTTCTATTGAGATACCCTTACAATACTCTTAGGAACCTTGGTTTAAAGTGTTGTGAATTATGAAAAAAAATTGCAAAATTTGTGTGGGAGAAACCCTCAATTGCCGAGAGCATGAAGAGAGCAAGAAAAGATGGGAAATTTTTCTAAGTGTTTAAAGCTTGTCTTGTTACTAGTAGTAGTATGAATATATAACACCATCAAGGGCTTAGATCAAAACAAATGTGTGGTCTAGATGTGGTCAATTATATCAAGCTCCCTTTGACCCTTTGACTTGGTCCATTATTTCAAGCTAACATTTTACCACACTTAGCCTAAATTTTCGTCCAAGATGATACATGTGGAGGGTGACACGTGTCGCCCTCCCATTGGTCCATAAAATTCCGTAACCCTCGTGGGTCCCACAAACGTAAAATTCCTCGGGTGGGCCCCACATGACCAAATCCGTAAAACTAAATTTCCATAATGATAAAACATTCCACAATCCTCAATTAATGCATTTTGGGAATCCAATTCTCCTAAACGAACATTTTTCCTTTCCGACGTTCGGAAGATTTTCCGTCGGAAAAACAATTCTTCCTTTCGTACCAATTTTTTAGTCTTGTGATCTCCCGTCTATTCTCTTATTCAAGTCCTGGAATTACGGGGTGTAACAAGTGTATCCGCCTTAGTGTGAACTTGCCATATGGTCCGAGAGAGTAAGGCGTGATTCTATGCTTTGATATCCATGAGGCCTAAGCCTCCTTCAGATTGAGGCACACAAATTTCATCCCAATCGACTCTTGGTGGCTTGCCACCCCATAAGAACTGGATGCAAGAGGAGCGAATCTTGTTGAGCACCGAAGAGCTAATAGGTAGAGCTCGAAACCAAAAGCTCTCAACCCCCTGAACAACCGATCTGATAAGTTCCAACTTACCTGCATAGGAGAGTGAGTGGTGTCCCCATTTCTGGATGTAACCCGAGATTGCACTAGTGAAAGGGGCAAACTGATCCACCGAGACAGAAATTGGAGACAAAGGGACCCCAAGGTACCGCACGGGAAAGACTCCTAAAGGGCAGCCAACTCTTGCTAAGATCAAGTCGCGGATTGAACCTTGCACTCCAACAATGTAGATGGAAGATTTTGACGGGTTAAGTGTGAGGCCAGAAGCCGCCTCCAAATCCTCAAGACAATCCATAAGAACACCAACCGAAGATAAATCCCCTTTGGCAAAAAGCATAAGATCATCCGCAAAGGCAAGATGAGAGATGCCAAGTCTCTTGCATTTTGGATGAAAATAGAAGGCTTTGTCCGAAGTTTTAAGCTTGAGCAATCTTGAAAGGTATTCAATGCATAGGATAAAGAGCATATGAGACATAGGATCACCTTGCCTCAAGCCGCGTTTACCCGTAAAGTAGACATACAACTCTCCATTGATTGAAAGAGAGAAAGAAATTGAGCTTACACATTCCATAATCCATCTAACAAATTTGTCCGGGAACTTGAAACCTCTTAGAACCTATTCGAGGAAAGTCCAGGAGACTGTGTCAAAAGCTTTCCGAAGATCCACCATAAGCATACACCTTGGCGAAACTCTAGTTCTATTATAGCCTCTCACGAGTTCTTGGGCAATGAAGACATTATCAACCATGTTTCTTTCTTTCACAAAAGCACCTTGGCATTTATCCACAAGTGTAGGAAGAAACCTTGCCATCCGGTTAGCTAGGATCTTAGTAATGATCTTGTAGACCACATTTGTCAATCCAATAGGTCTAAAGTCGCTCACCTTGGGGTCACGATCTGTTTTGGGTAGAAGGGTGAGTATTGTATGGTTCACTTGCTTCAAAAGCACCCCGGAAGAGAAGAATTCTTTTACGCTCCTTACTACATCAAGCCCCACATCCCTCCATCTTTTCTTGAAGAAGGCAGCTGAAAAACCATCCGGGCCAGGTGCTTTGTCATTGCCAATGTCGGAGAGTGCTTCCCAAATCTCCTTTGGGGAGACAGGATGTAAAAGGAATGATCCATCCTCCTCCCCAAGCTTCGGACCACTATCAAGGATTACAGGATCAATGTTTGTTGCGGGTCGAGAGGAGCCAATAAGTCTTTTATAGAACCCAACCAGCATGTCTATTAATTCACCGGGAGATGTTGTGGCATTACCGTTGTCCTTTACAAGGTAAGTAATCGAATTCTTAACATTGCTTCTCTTGATCAAGCTATGGAAGTATTTGGAGCACCTATCACTTCCAATCAAATGTTTTTGCCTCGCCTTTTGTCTTAAGAAGTGTCTCTCGGATTCAAGGAGGTGATTGGTTTTAGCTCTTAAGGACTTGACCTTGGCTTTTAAATCTTCATCAAAGGGATTCTCCATATGCTCATTTATAGCCTCCTTGAATTCCATGTTGGCCGCATTTGCTCTTTGTTCAATACTCCCGAATTCACTAGAGTTTAAATCCCGCAATGGATTCTTTAACAACTTCAATTTTGTGACCAATGTGAATTGGGCAGTTCCAAAGACACGCTGTCTCCAGCATGAAGTTAGGATGTTCTCAAAAGCGGGGTGTGAGAGCCACATGTTCATAAACTTGAAAGGTCGTTTCCCAATACTACAAGATGCTATTACCGAAGCAATCACGGGGCAATGGTCCGAGACTGGTTCCATAGGCAAAAAGTTGGCTGAGCATTCTAGGTTCAAGTCGCTCCAATGTTGATTCATTAACACTCTATCCAACTTGGACCAAATTGAACCATTCGTCCAAGTGTAGAAGGAACTCATAGAAGGAGTGTCATCAAGTCCGTGAGCAATTCTGAATTCCCCGAGGTCCCTAAGTGCATAAGGCGTGAGTGGAGGACCACCGGCCTTGTAATGAGGGTTGCAATAGGTATTAAAGTCTCCAATGATCATCCAAGGCATGACAATACCCGTGCCCAAGTGGGTGAGATGATGCCAAAGTTTCCTTCTTTCCGGAATGCTATAGACCGAATACACAAACATAGCAAGAAAGGACACTTGCGATATGTTACAACGTGCTTGGACATGGATATGCTGAGAGTCCATTCCAAGCACATAAAAACTAACTCTGGAGGGATCCCATAGTATTAGCATTCTTCCTCCATCAATGAAATCTATATTGGAGCAAAATTTCCAAGCACGGAATCGTTGAGAAGCAAAAGAGTGTATCCGTATTCGGTTGAATTTAGTTTCTATTAGGCAAACCAATGCCACGTCATGTTGTTTTGCTAGCCTACACACAAGAGTTTGTGTGGCTGCCCTATCTCTCTGTCCACAAAGACCTCAGACATTCCAACATAGAATATTCATTAGGAAACAATAGAGGATTTAGTAGCACCTCCGCGCTTCGCATTTTTTGCCAAACTGCTATTCTTTCTTGAAATAACTTCTTTCCATCCCTCTTCCTTGTTGTTAGAAGCCAAGGCAGGGGTCCCAACTAGGCTATGTTCTTCGCGCTCAAAGTTTATGCAACGTGTTGCGTGGATAAGCTCTTCCTTAGTACTCCTACGAGTTCCCACATCTGGAGGAGTCTGCGGGTCAGATGGTGCGTTATTTCCAGCATTCATTGTCTCCTTACTCAGCCTCTCATTTTGCGCAAGACCAGTATAGGGGTGCTGGTTAGAGGACCCCTCAAGTGATACCCGTAAGCACGAAGAGTCAGGATGACCCGCAACCGGGGGGATTTGAAGGTTCAGAGCTTCTCCAATACTTACAGGAATATGCGGCAGTGATTGCGCATTATTCTCCAAGTCCATCAAGTTATCACTACCCACGGGATGTTGAGGGGGTGGTGGGTCAGTGTTAGAGGGACCAGTTTGCCCCGCAACCGTAGCAGTTCCCGAGCTAGAAGAAACGCCTCCATTGCTAGGTGGTACCAATGGGTTGTTGGATTTCCGTGCTTCTTGAGTGTTGGTGACTTGCATCAACTTCTTACACTTCAAATGGTTGTGACCAAAAGAGGCGCAATGATAACAAAAATCAGGGTAGTTCTCGTATTTCACCTTTTGGATGTATCTTCGATTGTCGGGAAGTTTAACACCAAACTCTGTGACCGGCTCTTTACTAACATCAACTTCCACCAAGACTCTTGCATAGTTCATCTTAGACCCTTCCTTGGTAAATTGATTTGTGTATAGAGGTTTCCCTACATGCGATGCAATCTTACTAAGGCCTGAAGCACTCCAAACCGAGAGGGGGATGTCATGGAAAGTGACCCATATCGGGATATCCATGAACAAGTCGTCCGTTAGTAATACTCCTTTATCAATTGGTTTGAACATTATAGTTTTGCCAAAAACCATATATGGGCCTCCGTGGAGCACATTCGTGCGTTCCTCTTCCGTCATGAATTTGAAGATTGTACATCTTTTGCCATATGGGATGATACGACACTTCACACCCCACCCCTTAACAATAGAATTCAGCGCCTCTCTTCCCGGGAAAGGACCCGTGAAACAGCCTATAAGACAATATCCCCAGGTTTCAATGAAGGGGACTTCATCCGTAGCTTCTAGTTCTACATCTTCTCCTTGTTGTTCTATGAATTGAAGTTTAATTCCTTTTGCTTCAAGTCTGGAACCCGCAAAGACTCCCGCATAGGTTTTCTTTTGCGGATTGGAACCATTGCGTTGAGAAGGTGGAACTTCTCCCTTTGATGCCTCACCGGGTGAGTGCGCATGATGAATTCTAGAATTGTCAGTGGGCATGTTGCTTGTTGTCCTTCTTGGTAATGAAGACTGAGGGATAGGGTTAGGGGGGGGGTAGAGCTTGGGCCCGCATCTGGAGATAGTATGCGTGTGCCATTTGGAAGGGTAGGGAAATAATCGGGTATTTCGGGTGGGAGTGGTGGTTTGGAAAGGGGTGGGGGTGTGTCATTATGAATTCTGGGAAGTATTGAAGAAGTAGAGGAGGAGAGAGGTGGAAAGTTCTTAGCATTTCCAATGTCCAAGGGAAAAGTAAATGAAAATGGGATATTGGGATTCTTTTGTTGAATTCCGTTTAGAAAGTTGGTTAGGGTGGGGAAGGAATGATTAGTGATTCTAGATGGATTCAAGGAATGCTGACTATTAGAGTGGTGTGACTCTTTGGATCCCGCGGATGAAATGTCACGACCCGACCCCGGGCCCGCGACTGGTGCCCTACCTGGGCACCCTTACAGGTATACATCAAAGATAATCAGCGGAACATACATGAAACTTATAAAATAAATCAACAAGGATAAAATCAGCAGGTTAGCCGATAAGGCTACCTCCCTGGATAGTAAATACATAAACGAAGCAGTTGCCTCATTTCCTTTACAAACTGACCCACAATATGTGACTACAGACCTCTAAGAGTTTTAACATAACAACAGTGGCGGGATAGGGCCCCGCCATACCCCTGAATATACATGAATCTACAACCTCAGGGAAAACCGTACCAAGAGATAAGCCTCCGGAGCAAATGGAGCTTTTTCCCAAAAACTGAACCGAGATCCTAAGAGCAAGGATCACCAACCTGTGCCTAAAACCTGCGGGCATGAACGCAGCCTCGGGTGGGGTCGCATAACAAAAATGAATATGGAACGGAAAAATAAGGTACAGTAAACAAATCATAACGGTATAAAAGAATGACAGGGGCAAGTATAAAAAGGGTACATACCAGATCCTACCGTGTCATTACCATCTCGTGAAATTAATCGTACCTTATTATCTTTTCCCATTTTTAATAAAAGTTATAGTCACTTTCTTACGCATATACTGGGAAAAATCGTCAAGTTCATTACCATATAACTTACTTATCTTTCATAACATAATCCGCCTTTATGGAGGACGATATACTACCCGACCCAACTGGGACGCGATCAAATCACACAAATATCAAAGCGCGTCTGCGGAATCCCTATCACCGCCGATACCATAAGTGTAACAGATAACCACGTGACGCGCCTGGCATCCTACCTCACCGCCGTGCATACATACACAATACATATATATATCTCCTGCCCGTGGAATCCCACATCACTGCCGACAGCCGTAGGTGTAACATATAACCATGTGACGCGCCCGTGGCATCCTACCTCACTGCCGGCGTACACATATACAACACACACACATATATATATATATATATATAACGTGGCCGCATGCCCCGGAATCCCTCATCGTATAAGCATGGCCATAACGTGCCCTCGGCATCCCTCATCGTAGGTGTTATACCCCGTATTTCCAGAGTATGTATGCGAGGACGTACGTACGAGAATACGGCAGAAAGATTGGAAAGGAAGAAAGAGGTGATTTTTCCACGGAAAAGTTTCCGGTTTTTGTGAAGGAAAAAGGTTCGTTAATGGGAATTGATTCCCGTGATTTGGTATTCGACTTCCCGGAATATTAGAGAATTATGGAATTTTATTTTCTGAATGGTCACGTGGGCCCACGGAGAAATTTACTGCTTTTGTGGCCCGCTTTGTTTTTGAGATTTCAGTAAATTGGATATTTTCTAAGACGAAATATTCAGGCGAATCGGGGCGACACGTGTCACCCCACGTGGCACCCTTGGCCGATTTTACATTTGGGGCACAACACCTGCTAGAGTCGTTTTCGACGAAACGCTTACAGAATCATGGGCGGAAAATTCCGGCTATGTCGCTTTGTTTTTTATGGATTTTTCCGAGAGACGAAACATTCGACCAACGGAGGGTGACATGTGTCACCTCACAACGGAGACAAGTGGGCGACTGGCCGAAACAAGTGGGCAAGTTGGGCTTGATATTTGTGTAGATATTTGTGAGGGTTTTAAGCGAGTAGGGTCTGTGGTGCACTTGGCTTGATCTTGGCCTTACACTTGCCTTGCACTTGGCTAGATCTTGGCCATTGGTTGGCCTTTGGGTTTGCTATAAATACACCTCCCTTGTGAAGACGTATTCATTCCCTCCTCACTTTGTCTAAGTCTTGAAATCCCTCCTCCTCTAGTAGCTCTCGCCCTAAGCCTCCTCCCTCCTCCTTGTGGCCTTGGCCGAGAAGGTCCCCTTTGTGGTGCTAGCCTGGGTACCCCTAGCCTAGTTGTTTTCAGATAATACCCTTTGTCAGGTATAGAAATACTCCCTAGTATTGTTATAATGCCCAAAATACCTTAGCCTTGTACCTTGTAGTATTCCAAAGATACCTCTTTACGAGAGTCCTAAATACTACCTTTTGTCCTTTTAGTCTCAAACCAAAACCCTAAGGAAATCTTCATAGTTGGTCAAGTAATTGAGTAGGTTGGTTAGAACTTCTAAGGGTTGTTTGAGTGGTTCGAGCGCACTGAGTGAGCTAAACCTTGCTCGTGAGCGACATTAAACTCGGATAATTTTGGGCTTATCGAGGTAATTATCTTGTCCTCTATTGTAATTGGAAATTACATGTTTGTTAGATATATAGTTGAAGTATACTATATATGGAACTATACTTAGTATTCGCAATGTCTTTTGACTTAAGCCCAAGAATTAAGAACCGAACTAAATCAGTATTTACATAGATCACAGAAGAGGCTTGTAGAATTGTACACGCCCGTTAGGCGTAAACCCCTCGGTTGGCTTGCAGCCTCGATAGAGAGAGAGATTTACGCTGTCATGTGAGTCGCTAATTTTCTATAGAAAGATAGAAACTTATGTTTTGGGGTTAATAGACGTTTGTGACCTTTATAGTGAAAGTACTAAGAGTAGCGTATTCTACTCGAGGAGTGGAAAGGGCCAGTGCGTTGTAGTACTTGAGCATTTTGCTTATTGTCGATAAATCGTCGCGAGGTATGTGAACCTCTTCCTATCTTTTCTAGCATGATTGTTGTGGAACTATGTAGTACGTAGACGCATACGTGCTAAGTGATTTGGTTGGTTTAAAACATGTGTGTTATAATAGCTTTATGGGAAGTTAGTTATAACGACCTTATGTAGTGAAAATGGTTTATCGATGTTAGAAGTTAAGAGACTTGATCTTATAAGATAAGAGACTTAACTTATTTGTTTTAATGTGGATGTTTGTGAAACCTCATTCGTGAGTAATGAGTACTTGGTTTCTAAAGGGATAATGTTTTACCGATTTCGAATCGTAATGTATCGGCTGCACCATTGCAAATAAGTAATAAAGGAAAATGTATTGAATAATGATGTGTTGTATTAAAACCGTAGAAACCTCCATCCGCATAGAAGCTAAGATGAGACAAAATGATATTACATTTTCTAGATCATGGTCATTGTAATAAGATCGTTATAAACAAGAATAAACTACTCACGATATGACATATGTTACTTAATTGTTCTAAAAGGAATCAAGTGATTAAGTTTGGGAACTATGAAACCATTTGAAAATGAGAAGCTTGAGTAATCAAACTAGGCAAACCGGAACTTAGGAAGAGAATGTTGTTACTTGGTTTTGAAAAGGAAGGTGGTTGGTCATTCTAATACTACGTATCGGGTGACTTTTATAAAAGAAATGGATCTCTTTAAAAGAACTTACGATGTAGTACTTTGGGGTTAAAACCCTGACTTTGGTATAAAATGAAAGTACTTTGTGTTGTTGTGAAACTTGCCTATGCTTGTTGTTGTGAAGCTTGGCTATGCTTATCGTGATAACCTTTGTTGTGCAAGCGTTGTATTTCGTGTTACCGCTCTCTCATGGAGGTCGGTTGACTTGTTGAGAACTTACTTGACGCGCTACAGCGACGGAGAAATTCCACGCACGCCTCGCTGATAGTATTATTGTTGTTAATCACTTTGGACATACCGACACGACGCGCGTAGCGCACGCATGCTTCCATTTTGGTTAAGGTCTTGTGGTTAATCGCTGATATATCGACACGACGCGTAGCGCACGTATGTTTCCATTTTGATTATCGCCAGGATTTCCTTTTGGACATACCGACACGATGCGTAGCGCACGTATGCGCCCATTTGGAATGCCGCCTATTGTTTCCTCTCGACATACCGACACGATGCGTAGCGCACGGGTATCGCCCATTTGGAAAGTTGTCTTATTGTTTCCTTTGACATACCGACACGACGCGTAGCGCACGTATGCTTCCATCCGATTGCTTCTTGTTGTTGAGGTCACATGGACATGTCTACACCGATGCAAGATTCCGGCACGCGCCACGACGCGACTGATTGATGTTGCGGCGAGACCCATAGTTATATCGAGTGATGATCGCTTTATGTTGCGAATCGTAGTTTGGTTATCATACATGTCTCCCGCTTTATATAGACTAGTATGATTTCATTTACGCATTGTACGCTTTCACATACTTGGTACTGCAGATCGACCTCCTTCGGGGCCGCGTTCATGCCGCAGTAGAGGTACATCGGCCGTGGATCCTCGCCATAGGATCACGCCAACAGATTCAAGCTCCGCTTCTCCGAGGCTTATCTTTTGCAGTGTTCCTCGAGTTGTAAGTTCTTGTACATCTGGTATGGCGGGCCCCGTCCCGTCATAGTCATCAGATATCTTAAGGTCCGTAGTAATCGCAAGTGTGGTTGTAAAAGGATTAAACTGCTCGTTTTATGTATATACTAAGGCAACCGCTTTGGTTGGCCTGCTTATTTATTATATCTCTTGTATAATGACTCATGTTTTATGTTCCGCTGATTTTTCTCTCGATGTATGTATCGCTAGGTGCCCGGTAAGGCACCCACACGCCCGATTTTCGGGCGTGACATAGTGGTATCGAGCAGCTTAATCTCTGAAAGTGTCTACGCATCGCGTGTCTAGTAGAGTCTTGATTATCGGTGTGTTGGCACCACATCTATAATCGTGAGGCTATAGGACATTTAGGATTGGTTTCCATTCTTCTCATTCCGAGATCGTGCCTTAGAGTCAGTGTTGTAAGTTGTACCTCCGACGATCTCGCTTTTACCGCTATGCCTCCGCTAGTGCAACCAGAGCCTGGCGGGCAAGTACCAGGGTGCCGCTAGTGAGATACAGAGGAGTACGAGGCGCAGCCCGCATAAAGACCGAGGTTGTGCTTGACGGCGGGTTTCGCGACGCCGCCAAAGACCAAAGAGTTTAGAGCCAGCCGTGGCTGACGAGACTACATGCACTGAGCCTCAAGTCCCACACCGCGTAGGAGATGGGTTACGCGAGATGGCCCAGCTTGTTGGCCGTGGTCAGGCCGACATGAGGACAGCCGACGCAGCAGCCCGGCCCAGAGCACCAGCGTTCACCCCGAGCAGATAGTTGAGGCTACGGACTTTCTCGAGTCAGCCCGCCGTAGTTTTACGGTCGAGGCTCGAGGATGATCCGCAGGAGTTCATCCGGCAGCCATACGATCACGCGGTGATCAAGGCTTCAGAGACCGAAGTCAGGACCTTTGTTCGCATCGGCCGCGTGATACCGCAGCCGATTGGTTTGATTCACGGAGCTTTCCCGGGAGAGCATGACCTCCAGCAGTATGGGATGAGTTTTCGGGCTTTCTCACGCACTTCTTGCCTCCGCAGATGGCGAGGGCACGCCGGCTGATTTTTGTTATCGAGACAGAGAGGCGACCGTCGTGGAGTACAATGTCGAGTTCGATTCTTTGGCTCGAGCATGTCCCTCGCGCTTAAGTTGCAGATATGGAGGATGTGGTGCATCGCCACGCCACCGCTTGATGATTATATGGCCGAAGTCTTGCGGGTGTTTCTTCACCGCATGGACATTGCCCGCACGCAGCTCATGCACCAGACGCGAGGCACGGAGGGTCGACGGAATGACCGGATCGCCAGAAGAGGCCGTGACGGCAGGTCCTCGTGGCTTTCGAGGCGGACCGCCAAGAAGAAGTTAGTTATATACCCCACCGGCATGCAGTGGTCCTCCACCGCCTTCGTGAGCGTCGTGGCTCCAAGGGTTCAGATTTTCGGCAGAGCGGGTGTTAACCACCAAGCCACCCCTACCTCGTTGTGACCATTGTGGTAGACTCCATTGTGGAGAGTGTCGCTAGATTGGGAGTTTGTTTTGCATGCGCCACAGTGGCCATTTTTCGAGGAACGTCCACCAAGGGAAGCGGATGTTACGACTCACCTTCGTGATCGTGGTCGGGTTTATCACCTTCATACACGCTCGCAGGCGTGCCTATGATTAGAGTGGAGCAAGAGTTTGTGTATATCCTTAACCTCTAGAGTTTTGGTATGCTTGTTATGATGATCTCATTATTGTGTGCTATGTACGGATAGCATTGTGATATTGTGAGTTTGAAAACATGTTTAGTTGGGAGGTTACGATGTGGGCATGGTAAGTATGAACCTTAGACTATGTCACGATCGAGACCTTAGTGGTAAGGTCGTCTTGAGATTAAAGATTCGCTTTATGTTTGACTTTTATCGAGTAGTAGTATACGTGGATTTATTTGTGATAAGTCCGTGGGTAGTGTGAGATGGAAGTGGTAGCTTTCATGATGTGAATTAGTAAGATTGTTCCGATCGGGAACAAGAGTTTGCACGGCCGCTGGTCGGGTTGAGGACGTGATACGGGTCAACCCGTAGCCCTGATTAAGGTGGGTCAGTTCGGTGGTCCCGCCAGTGGTAGGGTCACGAGGATGCTAGGCCCAAGTTTGTATGATCATCGATGAGTTCGTGGACGCGCTCGACTGAAGCGGTTCGTAAAGGCCGGAATGGCCTTGGCGAAGTTCGAGGTTAGTAAGATGACCAAGTTCGAGGTGGTGACTCAAGGTTTTGGGAACTGGGCGATGATGAAGTGTGGTACGATGCTAGAAGAGTTCAAGTGTTCGAGAAGCGGCACGACGAGTAAGGAAGGAAGATAACGTGTGTTATTTCGTGACTGCCGGCGCTGCAATTTGTTAGAAGAGCTTCTTCGATATCCGCTCAGGAAGGAACATTCGACGAATGTTTCTAAGGAGGAGAATGTTATACCCGTATTTCCGCAGTATGTATGCGAGGACGACGCATTTGCGAGAATACGCGTAAAGATTGGAAAGGAAGAAAGAGGTGATTTTTCCACGGAAAAGTTTCCGTTTGTGAAGGAAAAGGTTCGTTAACGGGAATTGATTCCCAGATTTGGTATTCGACTTCGAATATTAGAGAATTATGGAATTTTATTTTCTGAATGGTCACGTGGGCCCACGGAGAAATTTACGGTTTTGGGCCCGCTTTGTTTTTGAGATTTCCAGAAATTGGATATTTTCTAAGACGAAATATTCTGGCGAATCGGGGCGACACGTGTCACCCCACGTGGCACCCTTGGCCGATTTTACATTTGGGCACAACACCTTGCTAGAGTCGTTTCGACTAAACGCTTACAGAACTGCGGCGGAAAATTCCGCTATGTCGCTTTGTTTTTTTGGCGGATTTTTCCGAGAGACGAAACATTCTCGACCAACGGAGGGTGACACGTGTCACCCTCACAACGGAGACAAGTGGGCGCACTGGCCGAAACAAGGGCAAGTTGGGCTTGATATTTGTGTAGATATTTGTGAGGGTTTTAAGGAGTAGGGTCTAGGTGCACTTGGCTTGATCTTGCCTTACACTTGCCTTGCACTTGGCTAGATCTTGGCCATTGGTTGGCCTTTGGGTTTGCTATAAATACCCTCTCCTTGTGAAGACTTATTCATTCACTCCTCACTTTGTCTAAGTCTTGAAATCCCTCCTCCTCTAGTAGCCTCTCGCCCTAAGCCTCCCCTCCCTCCTCCTCGTGGCCTTTGGCCGAGAAGCGGTCCCCTTTGGTGCTAGCCGGGTACCCCTAGCCTAGTTGTTTTCAGATAATACCCCTTTGTGGTATAGAAATACTCCCTAGTATTGTTATAATGCCCAAAATACCTTAGCCTTGTACCTTGTAGTATTCCAAAGATACCTCTTTACGTAGAGTCCTAAATACTACCTTTTGTCCTTTTTAGTCTCAAACCGAAACCCTAAGGAAATCTTCATAGTTGGTCAAGTAATTGAGTAAGTTGGTTAGAACTTCTAAGGGTTGTTTGGAGTGGTTTGGAGCGCACTGAGTGAGCTAAACCTTGCTCGTGAGCGACATTAAACTCGGATAATTTTGGGCTTATCGAGGTAATTATCTTGTCCTCTATTGTAATTGGAAATTACATGTTTGTTAGATATATAGTTGAAGATACTATATATGGAACTATACTTAGTATTCGCAATGTCTTTTGACTTAAGCCCAAGAATTAAGAACCGAACTAAATCGTATTTACATAGGATCAGACAAAGAGGCTTGTGTAGAATTGTACACGCCCGTTAGACGTGTAAACCCCCTGGTTGGCTTGCAGCCTACTCGATAGAGGAGAGATTTACGCTGTCATGTGAGGTCGCCGAATTTTCTATAGAAAGATAGAAACTTATGTTTTGGGGGTTAATAGACGTTTGTGACCTTTATAGTGAAAGTACAAGAGTAGCGTATTCTACTCGATGGAAAGGGCTAGCGCGTTGTAGTACTTGGAGCATTTTGCTTATTGTCGATAAATCGTCGCGAGGTATGTGAACCTCTTCCTATCTTTTCTAGCATGATTGTTGTGAACTATGTAGTACGGTAGACGCATACGCTAAGTGATTTGGTTGGTTTAAAACATGGTGTTATAATAGCTTTATGGGAAGTTAGTTATAACGACCTTATGTAGTGAAAATGGTTTATCGATGTTAGAAGTTAAGAGACTTGATCTTATAAGATAAGAGACTTAACTTATTTGTTTTAATGTGGATGTTTGTGTGAAACCTCATTCGTGAGTAATGAGTACTTGGTTTCTAAAGGGATAATGTTTACCGATTTCGAATCGAATGTATCGACAGCACCATTGCAGCGTTAATAAAGGAAAATGTATTGAATAATGATGTGTTGTATTAAAACCAAGAGAAACCTCCATCCGCATAAGCTAAGATGAGACAAAATGATATTACATTTTCTAGATCATGGTCTGTAATAAGATCGTTATAAACAAGAATAAACTACTCACGATATGACATATGTTACTTAATTGTTCTAAAAGGAATCAAGTGATTAAGTTTGGGAACTATGAAACCATTTGAAAATGAGAAGCTTGAGTAATCAAACTAGGCAAACCGAACTTAGGAAGAGAATGTTGTTACTTGGTTTTGAAAAGGAAGGTGGGTTGGTCATTCTAATACTACGTATCGGGTGACTTTTATAAAAGAAATGGATCTCTTTAAAAGAACTTACGATGTAGTACTTTGGGGTTAAAACCCCGACTTTGGTATAAAATGAAAGTACTTTGTGTTGTTGTGAAACTTGCCTATGCTTGTTGTTGTGAAGCTTGGCTATGCTTATCGTGATAACCTTTGTTGTGCAAAGCGTTGTATTTCGTGTTACCGCGTCTCTGGAGAGGTCGGTTGACTTGTTGAGAACTTACTTGGACGCGCTTCAGCGACGGAGAAATTCCACGCACGCTCTCGCTGATAGTATTATTGTTGTTAATCACTTTGACATACCGACACGACGCGTAGCGCACGCATGCTTCCATTTTGGTTAAGGTCTTGGGTTAATCGCTTTGGATATACCGACACGACGCGTAGCGCACGTATGTTTCCATTTTGATTATCGCCAGTGATTTCCTTTTGACATACCGACACGATGCGTAGCGCACGGGTATGCGCCCATTTGGAATGCCGCCCTATTGTTTCTCTCGACATACCGACACGATGCGTAGCGCACGCATGCGCCCATTTGGAAAGTTGTCTTATTGTTTCCCTTTGACATACCGACACGACGCGTAGCGCACGTATGCTTCCATCCGATTGCCGTCTTGTTGTTGAGGTCACATGGACATGTCTACACCGATGCAAGATTCCGGGCACGCGCGATGATCGACCACGATTGATGTTGTGGCGTGAGACCCATAGTTATATCGGAGTGATGATCGCTTTTATGTTGTGAATCGTAGTTTGGTTATCATACATGCTCCCGCTTTATATAGACTAGTATGATTACATTTACAAAGATTGCACGCTTTCACATACTTGGTACTCAGATCGACTCTCCTTCGGGCCGCGTTCATGCCGCAGTAGAGGTACATCGGCCGTGGATCCTCGCCATGGATCACGCCAACAGATTAAGCTCCGCTTTCTCCGAGGCTTATCTTTTGCAGGTGTTCCTCGAGTTGTAAGTTCTTGTACATTCTGTGGTATGGCGTGGCCCCGTCCCGTCATAGTCATCAGTATATCTTAGAGGTCTGTAGTAATCACAGTGTGGTTGTAAAAGGATTAAACTGTTCAGGTTTTATGTATATACTGAAGGCAACCGTTTTGGTTGGCCTGTTTATTTATTATATCTCTTGTATAATGACTCATGTTTTATGTTCCGCTGATTTTTCTCTGATGTATGTATCGCTAGGGTGCCCGGGGTAAGGCACCAGTCACGGGCCCGATTTTCGGGGTGTGACAGTAGGTGCAGGTCTTCATGGGGAGCTAGCCCATGGAGTAACAATATAACATGCCCCCGGAATCCCTCATCGTGGGTACATGTCTTCATGGGGAGCTAGCCCATGGAGTAATAATCGTACATAGCATGGTCGCATGCCCCGGAATCCCTCATCGTATAAGCATAGCCATGGTTAATAAAACAAATCCGGGAATCTAACCTGCCTCCTGGTCACATGCCCCGGAATCCCACATCGTATAAGCATGTCCAAGGATAAATCATAATGGAAGCATACCCGTGGAATCCCACATCACTGTCGGTACGTCCAAGTAAACATACAACAAGACAGCCGGCCCTCCAACTGAGAGTCACGACAACGTAAACATATAATACTTGCACTCAAAGCTATCACAAGCAAACATAGGCAAGTTCATTAAACCCTTAGACTTCCATTTTTATAAACTCATGGCACTTTCGTTTCACACATAAAAATCCGGGAATTTAACCCCAAGTACTACGTACTTCCATTCTTTTCAAAAGAGTCATTTTCATATAAAACCCCAAGATACTAACACCCGTAGTATCAAGTCTTGTGTACATTTCACATAAGTCACTATACTTTTAGAAATACATTTCTACTTTCTAAATCAAGTGACCCTTACTTTAAAGCTTTAAGCAAGTGATACCTTTAAATCAAATTGCCCTTCCTTAATTCAAGTTATTTCTTTGTTTACCTTATTAGAGAAAACCATTCTCTTAACCTTCCATAAAGCCGTTATAACCAACTTCCCATAAAGCCGTTATAACCCTTTATGGTTTTAGACAAACTCATCCCTTTTATAACCAAGAGACTTATACTTTTAAAACCAAGTATTATATACTTTCAAATCAATTCTCTTAACTTTCAAAATACATTTAGTCTCTTAACCTTTTTATGAGTCTAAGGTTCACAGTCTCAAAACTTCATAACGTAAATACTTTAAGTTAAGCACATATGCCTTATCAGTGTGAGTAGATTATACTTGATTATAACGATCTTATTAAAGCAGCCATGATCTAGAAATGTAATATAATTTTGTCTTATCTTAGCTTCTATGCAGATGGAGAATTCTACTCATTTTAATATAATCAATTTTCATTACATTTTCCTTTATTAACGCTGCAATGGCTTTCTCGATACTTATTCTCATTCGTGCCATAAATTAGCCAAGTCAACTTGGCTCCAAAGTACCTCCTAACGACTCTTACCAACATCCCCCATAAGACTCGGTAAGGACTTAGGATAACTTTGACATAAACTTTACATAGAGTAAATCACACACATACCTCTTAACTTCTAAGAGTAGAAGGAAACATGAAATAATACCACATGTATATTCCATACATAGAATCATGCCAAAGGAAGGAAGAGGTTCACATACCTCGCGACGATTATCGACAAGTAGCAAAATGCTCCAAAGTACTTCAACCTTGATAGCTATTCCATCCTCCAAGTAGAATATGCTATACTAAGTACTTCAACCTATAATGGTCACAATACGTCCATTAATCTCTTACTTCAAACGTAGAATATTCTAAGTACTAAGTCACTAAATTCTATGGAAAATCGGGCAGCACCTCCTTTGTTTCTACATACTTTGCCACCTTTTTCAAGACCGAATTCAATAACCAAACACGCCACATTTAAGGCCCAACAATGCAATTAATCAATAGGGGATTACACGCCTACTAGACGTGTAAAATTCTGCCCCACAAACGATATCAAACTAATACAAACTACTAGTCCAATTCGGCCACATTGAGATGCAACAATACCAATTCTTATCCGATTTCCATTTCAATCCAAGTTGTTAGCATAACAAGATATCAAGTCGCAATCGATTATAACCACTATAATCTTCAAGTAAGTAGCATGCGACGATTCTAATAAACGACCAAATTGTAATCCAACTTCACAAGGCTTAAATGACATTTCGGATTTAAGGCTACAATCAATCCATAATACTTAAGAAACTTCAACACATATACTTCATGCTAGCAAACATGTAAAGCTAACAACAATATGTAATCTTGTAACACTTAAGAGACAAGATTATTACCTCAACGATTCTTAGTCCAACTTCAAATCCAAAGTCGCTCCTTAGCACTTAGAGCCTCTTCTTGACACCTCCATCCGCCACTTGAGACCCTTAGAATATCACAACCAACTTCCCTCTAATCTTCCAAACAAAACCTAGAAAAGCAACTAGGTTTTCACCTTGCAACTAATAAGAAAACTATCTTTTTCCGGGATTTTTCTATTGAGATACACTTAAAATACACTCAAGAACCTTGGTTTAAAGTTTGGAGCTTAATGGACAACAAATAAAAAAAATCTTTTCCATGGAGAGTGAACCCGAGAGCAAGACTTGAGAGCTCTTCAAATTCTTGAATTTTTTTCTAAGTGTTAAGGTTAGTCTTGCTACTAGTACTACTATATAGTTCAATGGAGGGTCAAGATGTGAACAAATGTGAGGCTTGGATGAGTTTCTACTAAATATCAAGTCTTGTGGTCCCATTGACCAAGTCAATTATCTCAAGCTCTTCAAGTTGCAAGACTTAGTCATCCTAGCAAAGGTCAAATGACCCTTTTGACCTTGCCTAATTTCGTCCAAGGCACCATAAGGGAGGTGACACGTGTCGCCCTCCCATTCTTCACAATATTACGTTTTCCGACAATTCCATAATTCCGATAAATTTTTACAAGTCTCTAATCTTAACATTTGGGATTCTTACGTACGTTCTTAAAACATGTCCTGTAAATACGGGGTGTAACATTCTTCCCCCCTTAGAAACATTCGTCCCCGAATGTTCTTTCGGAGTCAAACTTATAATTAGCGACATAGTTTCCTTTTACCACCCCGACATACCAATAATGCCACACATGGCCCTAATACCTCGCACACGCATATCCGTCCATCATAAGCCCAAAAGAGATTATCTTTTCGTACTTCCAACTCTTTCTAGCATATACATAGTCTCAATATAATCTGTTCATGACACTTAAACATACCACAACTTTATCATGCATACAAATTTCTAAAGGGCCAAAGACATACCTGAAATCATATAGGCGGTTCAAGGGACCGCTAAAACTGGGAACCTCCACCACGACTTCACGCACTCGTTTGGCATGAACATCCTTGTCACGACCAAATCGGGCCCGTGGATCGTGCCTTACCGGCACCCTAGTGACACAACATCGCAGTAATCGAACATAAAACAACAACGTGAGATAACGAAATATAAAACAATAATCTGTGAAAACTTGCCTTTCGGCATATATATAACCATCAACTCTTTTACAAATGAACAGCTTAATCCTTTTTACCAACCCTGCCCACAACAGTACTACAGACCTCTAAGAATGATACGACCACAATGGCGGGACAGGGCCCCGCCAAAACCCTGAATGTAAACACTTACTACGACGGGACTATACCACCGATAAGCCTCCGAGAAACGGAGCTTCCCAAACGCCGAATCGCTGTGACTCGAGAGCTAGGATCAACGATCGATGTACCTCAACTCGCGGCATGAACGCAGCCCCGGCGAGGTCGATAACAGTACCGAGTATGTGAAACTAAAATAACATCAGAAATGAAATCATAGTAGTCTATACAAAGGGGAGACATGTATGATAACCAAACTACGATTCACCATAAATAGCGCCATGTCAAGTCGTGACTCACACCCTCAAGTCATCACTCAATTTAACAATGGGTCTCACGCCCACAACATCAATCGTGCGTGGAATACCTTCTCACCGCCAGCTTTGTGATATACAAGCACCAAGGAATACATGAACACCGTGTCCCACCTGTGTCCTAATAAACTGCATGGTAAGTACGAAGGCATAGCCGACTACTAACACTCACCGTACTCAACAAGGTCATAAATCAGATCATAAGATCTGCTCTGCACCGCCACATGATCAAAGCCGCCACTTGCCCGTAGTATCTAATGCGCGCGTCTAGTCCTCGAACTTCCCGCAGCCCGCATAGGCCAATCTCATCGCCCGCATGAGGTATTCCCGCATCGAGGGTAGCTACTCCTAAGATCGCCCCGACTTCGCAGCCGCACGGCCACGCGACCGCATGCCCATAAAGGACGACACTAACACGAACTCGTAGCTCCGCATAGGCCCTCAGACCCGCATGAGGTATTCTCGAATCATGGTCCTGCATCACCGAGTCTACCCCAGACGGAGGGCTTAACTCCCGGAATCATCTCAAGAGATGAATGCCACAATACTATCATAACGACCGATAGTTAATAAGCACAATCAAGGAAACCCTTACACAAACATCACAAGATACTAACACACGTAGCATCCTAACACTTTTACTTATCAAAGCAACAAGAAAGTATTACAAGGCTATCACAAACCAATACAATCAAGTTATTCACACAAGGTACTTTCTACTAACAAGTTCGGGTATCTATCCCCAAAGTACTTCACACATTAAAATCTTAATAAAGATCTGCTTTTTCACATAAGTCACACAATACCCGTAGTATAAAATAGAGTGATCCTTTTAAGAAAACTAAAACTCTTACCTTTGTAAAATCAAGTAACAACATTATTTTCCAAACGCCCAAGTTTGCCTAATTTCAAATGTTCACGCTTTCTTATTTTAGAAAGGTTTCAGCTTCATAGTCTTATTCATTTAAGAATATAATTCTCTTTTAAACAATCTGAGAAACATAAGCCTTATATGTGAGTAGGATATTCTTGTTTATAACAATCTTTATTACAGCAGCCATGATCTAGGAAATATCATTTTGTCTCATCTTAGCTTCTATGCAGATGGAAGTTTCTACTGGTTTTAATAATACTTAATTGTTCAAAACATTTCCTTTTATTAACGCTGCAGTGGTTTGTCGATACACATCCTGATTTCCAAAATCAGTAAAACGTTCTTAAGCCGTTATACCTAACTTCCCATAAAGCTAGTATAACTCTTAAGTTCTCAAAAACCAAGTATTACTTCTCTTTCAAAACGATTTCAGAAATCTTTTGAAATACTTCAAGTTCTTTATAATCACACATCAAGCCAGTTATAAACAAATCATTTACCTTTTAAAAACCACAAAGTGTTTTCTTATCTACATAAAGCTGTTATAACCAACTTCCCATAAAGCCGTTATAACACTTTATGTTTTAAACCCATCGAATACATTTAGCACATGTACGCTCACCGTACTACATAGTTCACACATATCATGCTAGAGAGATAGGAAGAGGTTCACATACCTCGCGACGATTATCGACTAATAGCAAAATGCTCCGAGTACCTCGCCGTCGGCTACTCCTTAAGCCAAGTAACGCGCCACACGTAGTACTTCAACCTATAAGGCCACAAGGCGCTTATTAACATTTAGGTCTCATCGTAGAACTTTCTACGAAATTTCAAGACCTCCCCGCAACCGCGTAAATCTCCTCCGCGCTCGGGGCCGGCTATCAAGCCAACCAGGGGGGGGTTATACGTCTAACCCTAACGGGTACAATTCTACTCCACGGCACTACTACACAAGTCTACTGTAATACAGTCCAGTACTATATATAGTATACTTCAACTATATACTCCTACAACATGTAATATCCAATTACAATAGGGACAAGATAATTACCTCGATAAGCACATAATTATCCAAGTAAAAGTCGATCCCGGGCAATCGCTTAGCTCCAACTCCGAGCGCCCAACCCGCTCTAAACCACCCTTAGAAGTTCTAACCAACTTCTACACAATACTCCAACTGACTATGGAGATTTTCCTAGGGTTTCGGTTTCGTGGATCGACGGAAGTATAATAGTATTTCGGCTTTTCAGATAGGTATAACCTTAGAACACAACAAGGTATAAGGCTAAGGTAATTGGGCATTACAACAATACTGAGAGTATTTCTATACCACAAAGTGGGTATTATACGAAAGCAACTAGCAGTGGGGTACCACGGCCACACCACAGGAGTGGGTGGCTACCCTGCCTACCCCACAAGTGGGGAACTCTCGCCAGGGCCTCACGAAAAGTGAGGGAAGGCTCTCAAGACTTAGGCATTTTGGATGAAGAAGTTCATCAAAGGAGAGGGTATTTATAGCACAAGCCAAGGCCAACCAATGGCCAAGATCTAGCCAAGTGTTAGGCAAGTAGGGCCAAGATTCACCCATGTGTACCTAGCCAACTTGCACACAAAATATCTACCAAAAATATCTCCCACTTGCCATTCCTAATCGTCCATCAGGCCGCCCACTTGCTTCCAATGCGGTGGTGACACATGCCACCCTCCCGTTGGTCCAAAATGTTCCGTCTCTCGTAAAAATCCGCAAAAATACTTAATGACATAGCGGAAATTCCCTACGAAAGTCGTGGAAAACGTTTCGTCGAAAAACGACTTAACCAAAGTGTTGTGCACAAACATATTTCGCCCAAAGGTGCCACATGGGGTGACACGTGTCGCCCCGATTAAATCCAAAATATTTCGTCTTCCAAAATATCCAAAACGGCCAAAATCTCAAAATCAAAGCGGGCCCCACAAAATCAGAATTTCTCCGTGGGCCCCACGTGACCATTTTCAAAATAAAATTCCATAATTCTCTAATATTCCAGAAGTCCGAATACCAAACTGGGAATCCACCCCATAAACGAACCTTTTTCCTTCACAAAACCGAAACTTTTCCGTGGAAAATTCACCTCTTTCTTCCTTTCCAATCTTTCGCCGTATTCTCGCACGCACGCCCTGCATACATACCACGGAACTACGGGTATAACATTCTTCCTTAGAAACATTCGTCCCGAATGTTCCTTCTAAGTCTCAAACAACGCGCCAAGATAGTCTTCACTACTATACTTACGAAACAATCCTGCCATACCTGGCCACAGAAATACCTGCGCAAAACTTACATCTAAGTCCACGAGGAAACACCTCTACATCACCACAAATACCTCTTCCCGGGGTCAAAATATACTTCCTTAGTCATCGATACCACTTTTGTCACTTTGTCGAGCCTTGCTCGACGACTCCAACAAATGGTACCGGTCGCTGATCCCGAGGATCTCGTACACTCGAACTCTTACCACATTCTGATACGGCTTCAGTTTCCAAAACTCGGGGTTACTATCTCTAACGTGGTCATCATTAACTGGGAACATTCTGGATGGATCTTCGATACTTTCCCGAACATAACAATACGAAAGACCGGACGTCCTTCTTCCTAAGTCGGACGGCAAATGCTAACATATAGCAACCCGCCTATTCTTCACATGAACTCACAAAGGCCCAAAGTAACTCGCTAAGTTCCTTCGCTTTCCAAAACTCGTCACACCGTCCGGTGGTACTTTCAAAGACCGACCACAACTCAACTCTGGCGCCGCCGATTATCCGCACGATTCTCCGAAACGCCGTAACTTCTTCTAGACAAGCTTCACTATCCACAACACCGGAACAAGCCTGAACCAACTATCTCAACCCTGCCAACATCGAACCAATCGACCGGCAACTTGCATTTATGCCCCTACAAGGCGTCACAAGACGACATCCGAACACTGACATGCTAGCTTAAACACTTCCCAACCGAGACAACGATCCTCACAATACCCCCAAATCAAAACACCGCCCGAGGGGCGAACGCGACTGAGACTCACCGAGTTCCTAGCCCCGCTCGTACAAACTCCCGAAGAGAAACAGCCTGCACTGGCTCCATCTGTCATAAGGTGAAGGTAGGCACCGTGCAACCTCACAACCTTTTCGGATAACATCAACACCGCCGAGGAACGACTTCGACCAAGAACACGATAGGTGCCCCATCGGCCCGACCACTGGTAGAACGCATCCTCGAACTTGCACGCTGGCTAACTAAACATGGGCCTAACACCTCATGACCCTAACACAAAGAGGGACCACCACAACCGACCCCACCACTAAACCTACCGCGGGTTGACCGCACGTAGCCTCAACCCCGGCAAGGCGCGAAAATACCATCTCCCGAAGGAACAATCTTACTAAACACGTTACGAAACCCGGCGGTCTTCTTAGCTCGACTACCTTCCTTCAAATCACGCTACTCGGGACTTATCCCACGAACATAGCTCACGTGCACTATGCACTCCTATAAGGGTCAAACATAACACTACACCTTTCTCGAGATGGCCTTACCTCTAAGGTCTTTACGTATAACACTCTAAGGCTCACATCTTCTCGATCCCCAAAATCTTACTCGGTTAACCCACCATGATTCTAATCACAACTAACACACCGCTATCGTAACATAGCACTTAAGGTATACTCACCTTGAAAGTTACCGAAGGACTCTGCCGCTCGACCCTCTTCTCGCCCTTGGTTAACCCACAATCTCTACGCTGACCGCACATAAGCCCGCATACGTGCCATGCTCAAGCCCAATCAAGAATTACTCTTGCACAACCTTCTCTTAGGTAGTCATCAAGACTCGCGATACATCGGTATACTCTCGGTAGCCAAATCCATAGCTAGTAACAAGGTTGTCTCTCGCAATCTATATTCATCGCTTCGGCCGTGGAACCGAAGGTTCAAATATCGTGGACGCAGAGGAACCGCCATCGTGCTAAACTCTGGGCTAGTGACGCCGCAGAAATCCCGAATGAAGCACTACCCTAGGTAATGATTGGGCTGTGCCCTCGCCACCCTCCGAACTCTACTCAGCCTCCTGGCCGCTTTGCCCTCCCGGGCTCGGGTTGCCCTACGCGAGGCATAATGATAAGGGAAAAGATTTCGTCGAGGGTTCAACTTACAACACGCCTCTAAGGCACGATCTCGAGTGAGAAGAATAGAAACCAATCCTAAATATCCTATAGCCTCACGATTATTGATGCGCGCACAACACACCGATAATCAAGACTCTATCGATACGGTTCGTAGACACTTTCCGAGGATTAATCGCTCGATACCACTTTTGTCACGACCAAATCGGCCCGTGGATCGTGCCTTACCCCGCACCCTAGTGACACAACATCGAGTAATCACGGAACATAAAACAACAAATACGAGATAACGAAATATAAAACAATAATCAGGAAAACTTGCCTTTCGCATATATATAACCATCAACTCTTTTACAAATGAACAATTAACTTTTTACCAACCCCGCCACAACAAGATTACTGCACTTCTAAGAATGATACGACACAACGATGGCGGACAGTGGCCCGCCAAACCCCGAATGTAAACACTTACTACGCATGGACTATACCACCGATAAGCCTCCGAGAAACGGAGCTTCCCAAACGCCGAATCGTGACCACGAGAGCTAGGATCAACGATCGATGTACCTCAACTGCGGCATGAACGCAGCTTCAAGGAGGTCGATAACAAAAATTTGAGTATGTGAAACTAAAATAAATCAGTAAATGAAATCATAGTAGTCTATACAAAGCAGAGACATGTATGATAACCAAACTACGCTCACCATAAATAAGCCATGTCAAGTCAGGGACTCACACCCTCAAGTCATCACTCAATTTAACAATGGGTCTCACGCCCACAACATCAATCGTGCCCGTGGAATACCTTCCTCACTGCCGGCAGTTTGTGATATACAAGCACCAAGGAATACACATGAACACCAGGTCCCACCTGTGTCCTAATAAAATGCGTGGTGCACGAAGGCATAGCCGACTACTAACACTCACCGTACCAACAAGGTCATAAACTGTATCATAAGATCTATCTAGACCGCCACATGATCAAAGCTGGCCACTTGCCCGTAGTATCTAATGTGCGCGTCTAGTCCTGGAACTTCCCGCAGCTCCGCATAGGCCAATCTCATCGGCCCGCATGAGGTATTCCCCGCATCGAGGGTAGCTACTCCCGCATCGCCCCGACTTCGCATCCGCACGGCCACGCGACCGCATGCCCATAAAGGACGACACTAACTCGAACTCGTAGCTCGCATAGGCCCTCAGACCCGCATGAGGTATTCTCGAATCATGGTCCTGCATCACCGAGTCTACCCCAGACGGAGGGCGCTTAACCCGGAATCATCTCAAGAGATGAATGCCACAATACTATCATAACGATCGATAGTTAATAAGCACAATCAAGGAAACCCCTTACACAAACATCACAAGATACTAACACACGTAGCATCCTAACACTTTTACTTATCAAAGCAACAAGAAAGTATTACAAGGCTATCACAAACCAATACAATCAAGTTATTCACACAAGGTACTTTCTACTAACAAGTTCTGTATCTATCCCCAAAGTACTTCACACATTAAAATCTTAAAAAAGATCTGCTTTCTTCACATAAGTCACACAATACCCGTAGTATAAAATAGAGGATCGTTCTTTTAAGAAAACTAAAACTCTTACCTTTGTAAAATCAAGTAACAACATTATTTTCCAAACGCCCAAGTTTGCCTAATTTCAAATGTTCACGTTTCTTATTTTAGAAAGGTTTCAGCTTCATAGTCTTATTCATTTAAGAATATAATTCTCTTTTAAACAACTGAGAAACATAAGCCTTATATGTGAGTAGGATATTCTTGTTTATAACAATCTTTATTACAATGACCGTATGATCTAGGAAATATCATTTTGTCTCATCTTAGCTTCTGCAGATGGAAGTTTCACCGGTTTTAATAATACTTAATTGTTCAAAACATTTCCTTTTATTAACGCCGCATGGTTTGTCGATACACATCCCGATTTCCAAAATCAAGAAAACGTTCTTAAGCCGTTATACCTAACTTCCCATAAAGCTAGTATAACTCTTAAGTTCTCAAAAACCAAGTATTACTTCTCTTTCAAAACGATTTCAGAAATCTTTTGAAATACTTCAAGTTCTTTATAATCACACATCAAGCCGCTTATAAACAAATCATTTACCTTTTAAAACCACAGAGTGTTTTCTTATCTACATAAAGCTGTTATAACCAACTTCCCATAAAGCCGTTATAACACTTTATGTTTTAAACCCATCGAATACATTTAGCACATGTACGCCTACCGTACTACATAGTTCACACATATCATGCTAGAAGAGATAGGAAGAGGTTCACATACCGCGACGATTATCGACTAATAGCAAAATGCTCCGAGTACCTCAAGCCGCTGGCTACTCCTTAAGCCAAGTAACGCGCCACACGTAGTACTTCAACCTATAAGGCCACAAGGCGCTTATTAACATTTAGGTCTCATCGTAGAACTTTCACGTAAATTTCGCAAAGACTCTCCCGCAACAACAGTAAAACTCCTCCTCTAACTGGCCTACCAAGCCAACCTGTGGGTTATACATCTAACCCTAACTGCACAATTCTACTCCACTGCACTACTACACAAGTCTCATCAGAATATACCCCATGTAATTACAGTTCAGTACTATATATAGTATACTTCAACTATATACTCCTACAACATGTAATATCCAATTACAATAGGGGGACAAGATAATTACCTCGATAAGCCCATAATTATCCAAGTAAAAAGTCGATCCTGGGCAATCGTTTAGCTCCAACTCCGAGCGCTCCAACCCGCTCTAAACCACCCTTAGAAGTTCTAACCAACTTCTACACACTACTCCAACGGACTATGGAGATTTTCCTAGGGTTTCGGTTTCGTGACTGACGGGAAGTATAATAGTATTTCTGGGCTTTTCGTATAGGTATAACCTTAGAACACAACAAGGTATAAGGCTAAGGTAATTTGGGCATTACAACAATACTTGGAGAGTATTTCTATACCACAAAGGGGGGGTATTATACGAAAGCAACTAGGCTAGGGGGGGGGGGTACCCCACGGCCACACCACAAAGGAGGGGGGGTGGCTACCCTCTACTACCCCACAAGTGGGGAACTCTCGCCAAGGGGCCTCACGAAAAGGAGGGAAGGCTCTCAAGACTTAGGCATTTTGGATGAAGAAGTTCATCAAAGGAGAGGGTATTTATAGCAAGCCAAGGCCAACCAATGGCCAAGATCTAGCCAAGTGTTAGGCAAGTGTAGGGCCAAGATTCACCCATGTGTACCTAGCCAACTTGCACACAAAATATCTACCAAAAATATCTCCCACTTGCCATTCCCAATCGTCCATTGTGCCGCCCACTTGCTTCCAATGTGAGGGTGACACATGTCACCCTCCCGTTGGTCCAAAATGTTCCGTCTCTCGTAAAAATCCCCAAAAAAACTTAAGGACATAGCGAAATTCCCTACGAAAGTCGTGGAAAACGCTTCATTTAAAAACGACTTAACCGTGTTGTGCACAAACATATTTCTACCAAAGGTGCCACATGGGGGTGACACGTGTCGCCCCGATTCGCCCAAAATATTTCGTCTTCGAAAATATCCAAAACGCCAAAATCTCAAAATCAAAGCGGCCCCACAAAATCAGAATTTCTCCGTGGGCCCCACGTGACCATTTTCAAAATAAAATTCCATAATTCTCTAATATTCCGAAGTCCGAATACCAACCGGGAATCCAATTCCCATAAACGAACCTTTTTCCTTCACAAAACCGAAACTTTTCCGTGGAAAATTCACCTCTTTCTTCCTTTCCAATCTTTCGCCGTATTCTCGCACGCACGCCCTGCATACATACCACGGAACTACGGGTATAACAATCCCGCCTAGCTATCAAGGCGAAGAACCCGCAATCGATCCAAGACATCGTTATCCCACCGCCACCGCCTGACAGCCTCTCACGAAATGGCCCGCCGCCGCAAGCATAACAAGTTGTCGGTAAGTACGACACTCCCAAAATGGAATCTACTACGCGACCACACCGGCAAATGTGGCTTCCCGCTACTATCCTGACATTCGTGAACTCGCAGCCTGGATCACGACCGCCCCGAATATCCTCGGCGACCAAACCTCCGCCGTAAGACCGGAAGGAGCACTCGCCGGCTGAAATGTGGACCTACTTCGCCGAGGCTGTCCGCCTCGCGAATTGCCCCCGAACCTCGCTGCCCCGCCCTATTGGGCCGGGCTCGAGTCTAGCCGACTCTATCTCTCTCGCCCTCTATCCTCGCGCATAAGCTGCATCTCCGGCAATATCCATACCGGCGGAAGGGCCACTCCTGTGCACGCAGAGAATCATATAATGGTTCAGCCCCATCACATAGCGGTGAACTCATCCGCCATATCAGCCATAATAGTGTGTGCATACCTGGCCAACGAGTCAAACTCCAGGTTGTATTCCCTGATGGTCCTCCCATTCTACCTCAATGACAAGAACCTATCAACACGGGCTCTCCTCATTTCAGGAGGAAAAAAATGATCAAGAAAGGCCTCCGTGAACTCATCCCAAATCGCGGACGAGCACCCACACCTCTCGACAACTCCCAAGACTCAAACCGTTCAACGCAATATCGCAGAACCGGTAAAGCTAACACAACCGACTGTCTCCGAGGCCCTAAGCACTGTGATAGTTCGATGTAGTCGCGAACGAACTCTTGAGGATCATCCTCGATCTCGAACCATAAAACTCGTGGACTACAACCCGTAAAATCCGAATCCTCAAACTCGGCTCTTGGTTAGCTATTCGCTCCTCACGGCCGCCTACCACTATGCTAGTCAATAGCCCGACCGCTTCCATAATCTCTAAACTCGCTCGGCTGCGAATCGAGGCTCTGCAGGAACCTCGAGCTACCGCCGCCTGGCCTTTCTAATACCGCCGGCGTGGTGAGCTCGCCGATCCGCCTACTACCTAAGGCATAGTCTGCCCGAGTCCCGTAACCTCTCACGTACCACTAGCAGCCTCGCTGCCGCTTTGCCCTCCGGGACTCGTCGCCTTCCGCGAGGCATAATCGTACATAAGAAGGGGTCGAGAGGATTCAACATATTATGACAACTTTCATCGCACGATCTCAAAGAGAGAAGAATGGAAACCAATCCTAAATGTCCCGCAGCCTCACGATTATAGATGTGCACAACACACCGATAATCAAGACTCTACTAGACACGGTCTCAGACACTTTCCGAGGACTAATCGCTCGATACCACTTTTGTCACGACCCGACCAAGCTCGCATGACAGTGCCCTACCCGGCACCCTTACAGTATACATCGAGATAATCACGAACATACATGAAACTTATAAAATAAATCAACAAGGATAAAATCAACAGTTAGACGATAAGGCTACCTCCCCGATAGTAAATACATAAACGGCAGCTTGCCTCCTTTCCTTTACAAATCGACCCACAATGTGACTACGTAACTCTAAGAATTTTAACATAACAACGGTGAGTTTTAACATAACAACGATGGACAGGCCCCGCCATACCCCTGAATATACATGAATCTACAACCTCAGGGAAAACCGTACCAAGAGATAAGCCTCCGGAGCAAATGGAGCTTTTTCCCAAAAACTGAACCGAGATCCTAAGAGCAAGGATCACCAACCTGTGCCTAAAACCTGCGGGCATGAACGCAGCCTCAAGGGGTCCGCAACAAAAATTTGAATATGGAACGGAAAAATAAGGTACAGTAAACAAATCATAACGGTATAAAAGAATGACAGGGGCAAGTATAAAAAGGGTACATACCAGATCCTACCGTGTCATTACCATCTCGTGAAATTAATCGTACCTTATTATCTTTTCCCATTTTCAATAAAAGTTATAGTCACTTTCTTACGTACATACTTGGGAAAAATCGTCAAGTTCATTAACATATAACTTACTTATGTTTCATAACATAATCCGGCCCTTTATGAAGGGACGCATAAACTACCCGGCCCAATCTGGGACGCGATCAAATCACACAAATATCAAAGCGTGCCCGTGGAATCCCCCATCACTGCCGACAGTCATAAGTGTAACATATAACCATGTGACGCGCCCGTGGCATCCTACCTCACTGCCGACGTACACATACACAATACATATATATATCTCATGCCCGTGGAATCCCACATCACTGCCGACAGCCGTAGGTGTAATATATAACCATGTGACGCGCCCGTGGCATCCTACCTCACCGCTTGCATACATATACTATATACACACACACACACACACACACATATATATATATATATATATATATATATATATATATATATATATATATATATATATATATATATATATATATATATATATATAACGTGGCCACATGCCCCTAATCCTCATCGTATAAGCATGGCCATAACGTGCCCTCGGCATCCCTCATCGTAGGTGCATGTCTTCATGGGGAGCTAGCCCATGGAGTAATAATATAACATGCCCTCGGAATCCCTCATCGTGGGTACATGTCTTCATGGGGAGCTAGCCCATGGAGTAATAATCGTACATAGCATGGTCGCATGCCCCGGAATCCCTCATCGTATAAGCATGACCATGGTTAATAAAACAAATCCGGGAATCTAACCCGCCTCCTGGTCACATGCCCCGGAATCCCACATCGTATAAGCATGTCCAAGGATAAATCATAATGGAAGCATACCCGTGGAATCCCACATCACTGTCGGTACGTCCAAGTAAACTTACAACAAGACAGCCGGCCCTCCAACTGAGAGTCACGACAACGTAAACATATAATACTTGCACTCAAAGTTATCACAAGCAAACATAGGCAAGTTCATTAAACCCTTAGACTTCCATTTTTAAAAACTCATGGCACTTTCGTTTCACACATAAAAATCCGGGAATTTAACCCCAAGTACTACGTACTTCCATTCTTTTCAAAAGAGTCATTTTCATATAAAACCCCAAGATACTAACACCCGTAGTATCAAGGCTTGTGTACATTTCACATAAGTCACTATACTTTTAGAAATACATTTCTCGGCTTCTAAATCAAGTGACCCTTACTTTAAAGCTTTAAGCAAGTGATACCTTTAAATCAAATTGCCCTTCCTTAATTCAAGTTATTTCTTTGTTTACCTTATTAGAGAAAACCATTCTCTTAACCTTCCATAAAGCCGTTATAACCAACTTCCCATAAAGCCGTTATAACCCTTTATGGTTTTAGACAAACTCATCCCTTTTATAACCAAGAGACTTATACTTTTTAAAACCAAGTATTATATACTTTCAAATCAATTCTCTTAACTTTCAAAATACATTTAGTCTCTTAACCTTTTTATGAGTCTAAGGTTCACAGTCTCAAAACTTCATAACGTAAATCCTTTAAGTTAAGCACATATGCCTTATGAGTGTGAGTAGATTATACTTGATTATAACGATCTTATTAAAGCAGCCATGATCTAGAAATGTAATACAATTTTGTCTTATCTTAGCTTCTATGCAGATGGAGAATTCTACTCATTTTAATATAATCAATTTTCATTACATTTTCCTTTATTAACGCTGCAATGGCTTGCTCGATACTTATTCTCATTCGTGCCATAAATTAGCCAAGTCAACTTGGCTCCAAAGTACCTCCTAACGACTCTTACCAACATCCCCCATAAGACTCGGTAAGGACTTAGGATAACTTTGACATAAACTTTACATAGAGTAAATCACACACATACCTCTTAACTTCTAAGAGTAGAAGGAAACATGAAATAATACCACATGTATATTCCATACATAGAATCATGCCAAAGGAAGGAAGAGGTTCACATACCTCGCGACGATTATCGACAAGTAGCAAAATGCTCCAAAGTACATCAACCTTGATAGCTATTCCATCCTCCAAGTAGAATATGCTATACTAAGTACTTCAACCTATAATGGCCACAATACGTCCATTAATCTCTTACTTCAAACGTAGAATATTCTAAGTACTAAGTCACTAAATTCTACGGAAAATCGGGCAGCACCTCCTTTGTTTCTACATACTTTGCCACCTTTTTCAAGGCCGAATTCAATAACCAAACACACCACATTTAAGGCCCAACAATGCAATTAATCAATCAGGATTACACGCCTACTAGACGTAAAATTCCCCCACAAACGATATCAAACTAATACAAACTACTAGTCCAATTCGGCCACATTGAGATGCAACAATACCAATTCTTATCCGATTTCCATTTCAATCCAAGTTGTTAGCATAACATGATATCAAGTCGCAATCGATTATAACCACTATAATCTTCAAGTAAGTAACATGCGACGATTCTAATAAACGACCAAATTGTAATCCAACTTCACAAGGCTTAAATGACATTTCAGATTTAAGGCTACAATCAATCCATAATACTTAAGAAACTTCAACACATATACTTCATGCTAGAAAACATGTAAAGCTAACAACAATATGTAATCTTGTAACACTTAAGAGAAAAGATTATTACCTCAACGATTCTTAGTCCAACTTCAAATCCAAAGTCGCTCCTTAGCACTTAGAGCCTCTTCTTGACACCTCCATCCGCCACTTGAGACACTTAGAATATCACAACCAACTTCCCTCTAATCTTCCAAACAAAACCTAGAAAAGCAACTAGGTTTTCACCTTGCGACTAATACGAAAACTATCTTTTTCCGGGATTTTTCTATTGAGATACACTTACAATACACTCAAGAACCTTGGTTTAAAGTGTGGAGCTTAATGGACAACAAACAAAAAATTTTCTTTTCCATGGAGAGTGAACCCGAGAGCAAGACTTGAGAGCTCTTCAAATTCTTGAATTTTTTTCTAAGTGTTAAGGTTAGTCTTGCTACTAGTACTACTATATAGTTCAATGGAGGATCAAGATGTGAACAAATGTGAGGCTTGGATGAGTTTCTACTAAATATCAAGTCTTGTGGTCCCATTGACCAAGTCAATTATCTCAAGCTCTTCAAGTTGCAAGACTTAGTCATCCTAGCAAAGGTCAAATGACCCTTTTGACCTTGCCTAATTTCGTCCAAGGCACCATAAGGGGGGGGGGTGACACGTGTCGCCCTCCCATTCGTCACAATATTACGTTTTCCGACAATTCCATAATTCCGATAAATTTTTACAAGTCTCTAATCTTAACATTTGGGATTCTTACGTACGTTCTTAAAACATGTCCTGTAAATACGGGGTGTAACATGAAATCTGCCCATTAAAGGTAATAGGCTCTTTGGCTCCCGCGCTAATTAAGAAAGGAGAGTTACAAGACTCCTTGGTAATAGATGACCCTTCAGTTTCCACAACATGCATTGTACCGCGAGCTTCAGTAGTAATCATAGACCCATGGATACTCTCCTGACCCGCCTTGTCCATTTGACCCGCTGCTCGACCCAGTTTAGACCCGAGAATACCTTCATGCAATGTTTCGCCGATTGAAATTCCAGTCCCAGAATTTATAGCTTTTCCGGCTCTTCTGGGCAATTTACCTCTAAGTGATGAGATTTTTATGCTCCCGTGGTTGCCATTCTCTTCCGTTATGGTCCCGGAGTTCACCAAATTACACGCGTTTGTATCGCCATTCCTAGGAGAGGATGGAGTGTCTATAGTTGTCCGAACTTCTAAAGTATTGCCGGAAGCTTTTGAGGGAGCATTATCCTGAGGCTTGTGGACAGTGATAGGGGTATCCTTCATAGTTTCTTCACCTTCAAACATGCTTCTGTCCGGGCTATTAACCTCTATACTTTTTCCCCAATCATGAATCTTTTGTAACGTAATATCAGGCGTGACATGTACTAACACCGTGGGATCTGAGATTGCTGGAATTAAGTTCTCTTTAACAATGGTTGGACTTCCACCATTTTTTTTTTCTTGGATCTAGATGTCTAAGAGCGTCCGGAACCACCAGAATCATTGCTAGAGCGTGTAAAACGCTTTGTCTTTCTCATGTCATGAACTCTAAACGTCGATTATTGAAGAATTAATTGTGAGTGTGAGATTAGGAGGAGAGAGAAGAACCGAAACCGTAAGGAGCAACCAAGGAGAAACGTTGAGAGATTTTTTCTTAGTGAGAGAAACTTCTCTCTAACTCCTTATTCTTTTTAGCTTTATGATTTTTGCAGACCAGTTAAGAACATAATAAAATTTGTCTAAATTAATCTTTATATCTCCTTAAATATTTCATTTAATTAAAATTCAATGAATTGAATCAATAAGGGTATCTAGTCTTAAAAATAATAATAAATGACTTTCCTATAACCAAAACGGCTAATGCATGTTATTAGAGCAAGGATAGACGTAGAGTACTGAGTTCATTCGAATTAAGTAGCTTCAGCTCACGTATGTGTGATTGTCAAAAATAAATAACATATGCCTTGTATCAACATACAAGTTGCAAATAATGGGTAGAGTATAGTTGGGTTAAGTAGGAATTAGAGATATTATGTCCTCTTCTATAATTTTATTCAACCAATATATTAGTTATCATGTTTGTGTTTATTGAAATACAATGCTTAAAGATAGGGAAAAACTTAAAACAGTCAAAAAGCCAAATTTGCCTTTTGTTAATTATTATATTTCTATGATGTTGAATTGATGCATCGCTTAGAATATATATACAGGGATTAGTAACAAACAAGGGGTTGAAATGGGAAAAAGCACAAGTTGGGTTACATATCCAACTAACACCATCCAAAAACAAAGATTAGTGCCTCCTGTGAACTGTCGTAGACTGAGATTTTGTGATGTGGGCTTTCCCTTTTACAAATTACAATAACTTAGTTAAGTCCAATATGAAGTTGAGATTTATAAGTTATTTATCCTTAAGGAAACAAAATGATTAATAAGTATCAAAATGATGTTTAGGAAGATGATAGTGAAACTTGGCAGGATAATTAATTTCAGTCAGTTGCAAATTTGGTAAGAGGTCTAATCACATGACCACTATTAAATTAAACATCTCCCCCAAATTTGAAAAGATGATGTAACGATCCGCTAGGTCAGTTTTGAGTTTTTAGACTCTTTTTTCTCAAATTATCCTTTCCATAATTTTAAAATGGTATTCATAAATTGCGGGGATGAGTGACTCGATTTCCAAGATAATACGATGTGTATCAAAGAGGAATTAGCAAAACTGGAAGCTCTTAAGTTAAGACAATGGGAAAGTTTGACCAAAGTCAACATCGGAGGCTAGAGAGGTCGAATCGGAGTTTTGCCGATTCCATGAGGTCTGGAACATGATGTATCACTTAGTCGAGTAGTTGGTTCGGATATCGAGGTTCTTGGGTATGATTTAGACCCTTGATTGATAAACTAGTTAAGATAAATGATAAGAGTTGACTCGGGTCAAGATGACCCCGTAACGATGTTTTGAAAGTTCGAACATTATCTCCAAGTTTTGGTTAGATTTCGATGAGTTTCAGATGAATTTGGATTGTGGCACGCTCGTATTTGATATTTTGGCGTCATTTCTTTGAGAATAAAGGGTACCATATTGAGAAAATGAGCTCTAAATTATGTTTCGATTGAACCATTAGATCAGTATTGTGATTACAGAATCATAGCAAAAGAATTGTAGAATTTCAAGGTCGTATGAGGAAGTTATGAGATCGCTTTAGTGCGGACAACTGTTGCTGGTGTTTGGTGTTTGCAAATGCGAACTTGGGGTCGCAAATGCAAGCTCGAAAATGCGAGATTGGGTTCACAAATGAGAAGGCTCGCAATTGTGAAGTTTTGGTTCGCAAATGCAAACTCCCCTAGTCTTAAAATTTTCGACTTTACCCATTTGCTATTTTTATGATATCTTGAGTTCTAGAGCTATGATTTGGGTGATTTTTGCGACGTTTTCTCATTTAAAAGAGAGGGTAAGATTATAATCATTATTTTTATGATTTTCCATGATTAAGTCAGCTTATTAGCAATTTTATGATTTGTTTGGGAAAATTTAGAATTTTGAGCTCTAAGGAAAATAAAATAGAAAATATTGATTTAGGGATAGATTCATGGATGTAATGGAATAGTTTATGGATCTAAGTTATATACATTATGGGTAAACTGATTTTTTTATAAAATTCCAGTTTTGCTCTAGGGGGCCCGGGGTTACTTTTTGGATTCGTCTTTGGGTTCCAAATTAAAGGATAGCAATATGGGTATCATTGTACTCGTCTAATCTTGTAGGGTACTATTTTGATTAGATTGATCTTATTTGTTTAATTTGGAAATGATAGAGCCTCCATAGACTTAATCTTCTTTCGGATATATATAGGGATTGCTTAGAGGCATTGAAGAAGGGCAAGTTTGTTCGTGAGCTTGTGGATTTCAAATATAAGGCAAGTTGAGACCTTTCTTGACTCTATTTAAACTACCAGTTGGTTAAAATGAACTAATGAAGAGAGATTAATGGGAATTAAAGGGGTCATTGCAATGACCTTTTTGGTCGTTATTGTGCTATTGATATATTTACCCTGGTTGACTCTATCTCGAGTCCTATTAGTATGATTTTGACCCGTGGATATGGGTAACATGGTTCTGAGGTAGTCGGGAGGATTTTATGATGACTTATGTGAAGTAGAGCCTTAAAGTGAAAAAAGTTTGACCAATAGTTGACTTTTGGATAGACAGACCTTTTTGGAAATTCGTCGATTCTGAGAGGTCCGAATGGTTGATTGTGACTTAGTGTGATATTAAGTTCGGTTCTTGAGGCACTCGGGAGCATTTTAGATTATTGGTTGGGAAGTTGGTATTTGATCATTGGGTGTTGGACCGGCCAAATGGACTTCCATTGGAAATTTTGAGATCGCCAGTGAGTCAATAACGTGTTTTATGTGAGAATGGATGTCTGGTTTGTAACTGAAAGGTCTCAGGTGATTGTCGGATTTCTGGATTGGGTTTGTGAAAAACCAAAGTTTTCTGGTGTTGTGTCCGCTGTAGTAGAACCAGATCCACCATAGCGGACGCCATATATATTACTCGTATGAAATGTTACCAACTTCGAACTCATAGGTCCGCTATAGCACATTTATGGTTTTTGAGAGGGGAGCCACAGCGGGTTAGAAAATCTGTTGTGGTGGATGCGTGACAGTGAGGGTGGTACCGCTGGCGCAAGCCCGCTGTAGAGGACTCATGACATCTACATCGGAATGACGTGTACCAGAATCTAGTTAATGCTAGTTAAAACCCTTTTCCTTCTATCACTTCATTTATTATTTCATAAGCAATATTGAGGCGATTAGAGGAGTTTTTGGTTGAATAATTGTCACGATCCGACCCCAGGCCCGCGACTGGTGCCCTACCTGGGCACCCCTTACATGTATACATCATAGAATAGTAGCGGAACATACATACAACTCAAAAAGTACAAGTCATGAAATACCAACAGGCTAGCCGATAAGGCCACCTTCCAAAAGTATATACATAACCCAAAAAGCAGTCACATCCCCTTTTTATACAAACCCAATCCACAAGATATGACTACAGACCTCTAAAATTTTTTACATAACAACTGTGACGGGACAGGGCCCCGCCATACCCCTGAATGTACATAAATCTACAACATCAGGGAAACCGTACCAAAAGACAAGCCTCCGGAGAAATGAAGCCTTCTGACAACTGATCAGTGATTAAAAGTTAGGATCCACAACCTGCTTACCCCTACCTGCGGCATGAACGCAGCCCCCGAGGAAGGGGGTCAGTACAACAAATGTACCAAGTATGTAAAACTGAAAGTACTGAAATGAAATCATATAGTCTAAAATAAAGCTGGAGACATGTATGATAATCCAAATAACAGTACACTGTGCCTTACTAATAATGAGAGTAAACAAGAGTATACTTTACTGCGTAAATATAGGAAGCTCATGATCAAAGTAGGGCCACCCGCCTGTAGTATCATTAAGCAATCCTACTCCTGGGACTATTTCACCCGCATAGGTCCTGTGGACCCGCAATGGAGCAATTTGCTCCGCATGAGACTATTTCACCCGCATAGGACTATTTCACCCGCATAGGCCCGGTGGACCCGCAATGAGTACAAACGCCGCACTCGCATCATGAGTAGCAAATCCATAGAATAAGTAGTAACCCGGGGGTTTACCCCGCAAGAATAACATAACACTAGAACAACCGACTATCATACATAACATAACAAAGTTAAGAAATCCCTTAACTTCTTACTAGACTCACTTATCATGCACTCTCATTTTATTTAACTTAAGGCACTAGCATGTCATGAAAAATTTGGGAATTTAACCCAAAGTACTATGTACTTCCGTTCTTTTAAATAGAACCCTTTTTATATAAAAACCCCAAGATACTAACACCCGTAGTATCAAGGCATGTCTATTTTTCAAAACAAGTTACTACACCTTTAGGAATTCATTTCAAGGCGTGAAACCAAGTAACTTCTACTTTCACAACCTAGGAAACTCATGCCTATAACTCAAGTAGACATTCTCTTAACCTTCCATAAAGCCGTTATAACTAACTTCCCATAAAGCCGTTATAACTCTTTATATTTTAGACAATTATATTATTTTTGAAACCAAGAGACTTATATTTTTAAAATCAAGTATCATATACTTTCAAAATACTTCAAGTCTCTTAACCTTAGAAATCAAGTAATCAATACTTTTCCAAATCAAGTATTCTATACTTTTCAAGTCAAGTATTCTATACTTTTAAAAGCCAAGTTACCTCACTTTTCGAAATCAAGGCAAAGGATACCAAAATGAAACCAAATTCATTTTAAACATGTACGTCCCCCGTACTATACATTTATAAAACTCATGCTCAAGAAGATAGGGAAAGTTCCACATACCTCTTCGACTTAATCCACTTGCCAAGTTGAATACGCCGCACGTAGAATGTCAACCTATAATGACCATAATACGCCTATCAACTTCTAGATTTCAACGTAGAATATTTCTAAGTATGAAGACTCTTATTCTACGGAAAATCGGGCAGCACTTCCTTTGTTTCTACGTACTTTTCCACCTTTTCAAGGCCCAAAAATCAATAACCAAATGCCACATTTAAGGCTTAACAATCAGCCAATCAAAGGGGATTACACGCCTAGACGGACGTGTAAAATTCTGCCCCACAATTTATATAAAACTGTCCATTTCCTTAAGGCACATTCTCGGCAACTATTAATATCAACAACAATGTCAATTTCACAGGAGTTAGAGAGAAGTTTCTCTCACTAAGGAAAACGCTCTCAACGTTTTCCCTTAGTTGCTCCATCGGTTTTTCCCACCTTCCCCCCCTATATTCTACCATTATTTCACCACGATTTGAAGTTTAATATACACATCATGAAAAGGTCTAAACGTTACACACGCTCCAACAATGATTCAGGAGGCTCAGGAAGTTCGACGAAGGCCAGAACTAAGAAAAAGAAAAAAAATGGCGGAAGTCCAATCATTGTTGAAGAAAATCTGATCCCGTCGATTTGGACCAACGATGCTAGTTCATGTCACACTGATTCCGTATCCCACTTGAGAATGTAGCTGATGAGTCTATGCTTCAATAGATACATGAATGGGGCAAAAGTATAGATGTCGAGGGATTGTATAATAGTTATTTTGTATGGGGAAATTTTCGTGGTTCACCAATAACCAACCCAGAATTAATCCTTCATAATCGCGGAAATGAGTACCCCCACAATGCCTGGAAATCTGCTCAGGCAAGAAGGAAAGGAAAAAAAAATGGGTCAGGAATTGCAATTGTCGATGATAGGAGTGCTGGCATACTCGGGTCCAAACCGGGTCAAGTCGCGGGTCAGCGGTTCAGGGCGGGTCAGGTGGGTGCCCATGGGTTCAGGAATTATCCCGTTATGCTTAGATCTAGATCAGTTGGGAGTATTGAAGAGACTTCTAATCCCAAAGAACCTTTCACGGGTGCCAAAGTGTCTCAATTTAATGTCGCGGATACCAAAGAACCTCTTCGAAGAACGGGACGAGGCGTGAGGCAGAAGGCTAAGGCGGTGCAGGAGGGAGTCCATGAGACTCTGAGCATTCCCATTATGCTGGGATCGAGTTCTGTTGGTGGAAACAAAGTGCCTAACATTAATGCTGCGGGAGCCGAGGAGTCACAATTTAATGCTGTGGGTATCGAAGAGCCCCCTTTAATGACGGGCCATTGCGTGGGACAAAAAGCTAAGGCGGGGCAGACGGGAGTTATTGAGCCTTTGAGCATTCCCATTATGCTTGGATCGAGTTCAGTTGGTGGAAAAGAAGAGTTCTATTTCCCCAAGGTACCTAACATTAATGCCGCGGGAGCCGAGGCATCACCATTTAATGCTGCGGGTATCAAGGAGTCTCCATCAATTATGGGCCATTTCGTGGGACAGAATTCTAAACCGGTTCATAAGGGAGTCCAAGGGTCGAGGTATATTCCCGCATTGCAAGGACAAATGTCAGTTGTGGGGCACGAAGTTACTTCTAATTCCAAGGTGCCTCGGCAAACCATGAACATTAATATCTCGGGAACCAATATGTTAGACTTAAATGCAGCGGGTCTTTATGATGTTCTGATTTCCAAGACGGGGCAGGGGGATAACCATGGGTCATTAACTATTCCCGTAAAGAAAGGAGCTAAGTCAGTTGTGAGAAACAAAGCTAATTCTATTTCCAAGGAGCCTAGGAACTCCATGACCATTAATAATGTCACGACCCGGCTCGCGATCAGTGCCCTACTGGGCACCTGCCTGCATACATCGAGAAATAGCAATGAACATACATGAAACTTATAAAATAAAAATAACGACAGATTAAACCACAGGTTAGCCGATAAGGCTACCTTTCTGGACACATATACATATACATAACAACAGCAGTTACATCCCTTTCTTTTTTACAAGCCGACCCACAACATGTGACTACAGACCTCTAAGAATTACTACTGCGGTGGGACAGGGCCCCGCCATACCCCTGAATGTACATAAGTCTACCACATCAGGGAAACCGTACCAAAAGACAAGCCTCCGGAGTGAAAGGGGCTTCTTTCCAAAAACTGAACAAAGATCCTAAGAGCAAGGATCACCAACCTGTGTACCTATCACTGCGGCATGAACGCAGCCCGGGCGGGGTCGATAACAAAAATGCAGTATAGAACGTAAATAAAATGCAATAACCAAAACATATACGTATAAAAGAATGTCCTTTTAACTCACGAAACTACCATATATTAACTGCTCTTTCCTTCTTTCGATAAAATTTAACAACATATTCTTACATACTTACTTAAGAGTTTAATCCAGCCCTTTTCACATAACTTACATATCTTACATAACATAATCCGGCCCATTTGCGGGACACGGTGTACTGATGAATCATGTGACATAATCCGGCCCGCCTGTGGGGCTCGGTGTACTGTGGAATCATATAACATAATCCGGCCCGCCTGTGGGGCTCGGTGTACTGTGGAATCATATAACATAATCCAGCCCGCCTGTGGGGCTCGGTGTACTGTGGAATCATATAACATAATCCGCCCGCTTTGGGCTCGGTGTAAGATGACGTAACCCGGCCTATGTGAAGGCTCGGGGTAATATGGCGTAATCCGGCCTATGTGTAGGCTCGGTGTATCTCATAACGTAATCCGGCCTATTTGTAGGCTCGGTGTATTTCATAACGTAATCCGGCCTATTTGTAGGCTCGGTGTATTTCATAACGTAATCCGGCCTATTTGTAGGCTCGGTGTGATTTTCCTTACATAACATTTTCAAACCATCTCTTCACTTCTTCTTAAGTCGTCATAACAACTTCCCATAAAGCTATTATAACAACCTTTCATTTTAGAGAACTTAAGACACTTTTATTCTTACAACATTAGGAAAACTAGATCCAAAAATACTACGTACATACATACTTAAAAAGAATCATAGAACTCCTTTCTTTTTAAAGCTCAAGTCACATACTCTTTTGGAAGCCATCTTCTTAACTTTTGAAATAAATTAAGAAGCCATACTTTGTAAAATTAAGTCATTTCCAAGGCTTATAGCCTTAACACCTCGTAGCATATACTCTTTCAAATCATGTCGCTTATACTTTAGAAATCAAGTCCCATAACTTGAAAAATAAAGTTTCATAATCCTTTAAAGAAAACCAAAGTTCATAGTCTTAAAACTTCATAACATACATTCTTTAAAGTCCATTTACTTATATGTTATACCCCGTATTTCCCGAGTATGTACGTAAGGACGTACGTAGAAAATTCGAATTTGAGGATTAGGCTTGGCCGAATTTATTTGTTCACAACACCCGGTTAGAGTCGTGTTTCGACGCAACGTTTTCACGACTTCGTAGGGAATTTCCGGCTATGTCATTTATAATTTTTGCGGAATTTTCCGAGAGACGAAACATTTTGGACCAACGGGAGGGTGACATGTGTCACCCTCACATTGGCCTTGAGTGGGCGGTAATGGTGGACGAAAAAGAGAGCTTTAGTTGGTGGGATATTTTGTGCAAGTTGTGTGGTAGATGGATAAGGTACACATGGTGGAAATCTAGCCCTACACTTGCTATACACTTGGATGCATCTTGGCCATTGGTTGGCCTTTGCTTGACCTATAAATACCCCACCCTTTGGAAGACTTCTTCATCCAAAAATCTTCCTAAGTCTTGAAGTTCTCTTCCTCCTCCCTTGTGTAGTTGGTCCACCACACCCCCTCCCCTTTGAGAGCCCTGGCCGAGAGCCACCCCTCCTTTGTGGTGTTTTGCCGTGAGGTACCCCCCCCCTAGCCTAGTTGCTTTCGTATAATACCCCCCTTTGTGGTGTAGAAATACTCTCCTAGTATTGTTGTAATGTCCAAATACCTTGGCCCAAATACCTTGTAGTATTCCCAAGGTTACACGTATACAAGCCCAGGAAATACCGTTATACTTTCCCTCAGTCACTAAAACGAAACCCTAAGGAAATCTTCACCCGTTGTTGAAGTTGTAAGTAGAAGTTGGTTAGAACTTCTAAGGGTAGTTTGGAGCGGGTTGGAGCGCACGGAGTTGGAGCTAAACCTTGCTCAGGAGCGACTTTAAACTAGGATAATTTTGGGCTTATCGAGGTAAATATCTTGTCCCTCTATTGTAATTGGAAATTACATATTGTTGAATATATAGTTGAAGTATACTATATAAAGAATCGAACGTAGTAGTCGGCAATGTCTTTTGACTTAAGCTCGAATAATACTTACGCAATGTCTTGCGACTTAAGCTGAATTTAAATAAGAGAATCGAATCTGTAATTACATGGATGTATTACTGAGACTTGTGTAGTAGTACCGTGGAGTAGAATTGTACCGTTAGGGTTAGATGTATAACCCCTCGGTTGGCTTGATGGCAGGCCTCGATAGAGAGGAGATTAACGCATTGCGGGAGGTCTACGAATTTTCTGTAGAAATATGGAACTTGTGTCTAAAGATATTAATAGCGCTTTGTGGCCTCTATAGGTTGTAGTACTACGTGTGGAGTGATCCGCTTGGTCGAGAGTGTAGCCGAGCGGTTTGAGGTACTTGAGCGTTTTGCTTTTGTCGATAATCGTCGCGAGGTATGTGAACCTCTTCCTATCTCTTCTAGCATGATATGTGTGAACTATGTAGTGCGGTAGACGCATACGTGCTAAATGTATTTGATTGGTTTAAAACATAAAGTGTTATAACGGCTTTATGGGAAGTCGGTTATAATAGCTTTATGTGGATAAGCAAATACCTTGTGGTTTTTAAAAGGGTAATCGATTTGAATAATAAGCGGCTTGATATGTGTTAATAAAGAACTTGAAGTATTTCAAAATATTTATTAATCGTTTTGAAAGAATGATTATTACTTGGGTTTTGAAAGCTTAAGAGTTATACTAGCTTTTTGGGAAGTTAGGTATAACGGCTTAAGAATGTTTTACTAATATTAGAAGTTAAGAGACTTGATCTTATAAGATAAGAGACTTAACTTATTTGTTTTAATGTGGATGTTTGTGTGAAACCTCATTCGTGAGTAATGAGTACTTGGTTTTATTTAAAGGGATAATGTTTTACTGATTTCGGAAATCAGAATGTGTATCGACAGACCACTGCAGCGTAAATAAAGGAAAATGTATTGAATAATGATGTATCGTATTAAAACCGTAGAAACCTCCATCTGCATAGAAGCTAAGATGAGACAAAATGATATTACATTTCCTAGATCATGGCTGCTTAATAAGATTGATTATAAACAAGAATAACCTACTCACATATAAGACATATGTTTCTCAAAACGTTTAAAGGAGAATTATGTTTTAAAGGATTAAAACTATGAACTACGAAACCTTTTCTAAAATGAGAAACTTGAGCATTTGTAATTAGGCAAACCGGAACTTTAGGAAAAGAAAGTTGGTACTTGAGTTTAAAAAGAAAGTGTTCTGGTTTACTTAATAATGTGAATCACTCTAGTTTTATACTACGGGTATCGGGTGACTTTTATAAAAGGAATGTATCTCTTTAAAAGGAATTTAACGTACGTAGTACTTTAGGGTTAAAAACCCGGACTTTGGCATAAAATGAAAGTACTTTGAGTTGTGTGAAACTTGCCTATGATTGTTGTTGTGAAACTTGACCATGTTACGTGTGATAGCTTTTTTTGTGCAAGTACCGTGTTCACTTGACGACCGGTTCATCCGGGAATGTATCTCACTTGATTACCGGTTCACCCGGGAATGTATATCACTTGATTACCGGTTCATCCGGGAATGTATTTCACTCGACTACGGTTCATCCGAATGTGTTTCGCTTGATTACCGGTTCATCCGGAATGTATTTTACTTGAGGACCGGTTCATCCGGAATGTATTTCACTGAGGACCGGTTCATCCGGAATGTATTTCACTTGACTACGGTTCATCCGGAATGTATTCCACCCTTTTCTATATTGGGTCCATAAGATGGGCCGAGACACGTTATACGTATCACATGATTTGTACCTAGATCGCCGCGGTGAGGAAGGAGTTCCACGCATGGCGATGACTTTGTGGCGTGAGTCCCCGACTTGACACGATCGCTCTTATGTTGTGAATCGTAGTTTGCTATCATATATGTCTCTGCTTTATAGACTATTATGATTTCATTTCTGATATTTCTGATTTCACATACTGTACTGTTATCGACCTCGCTGGGCTGCGTTCATGCCGCAGGTAAAAGGTACATCGACTGTCGATCCCCGCTTATAGGATCACATTTCAGCGTGTTGGGAAGCTCCGTTCTTTCGGAGGCTTATCTTTTGGTATGTTACCCTGAGTCTGTAGATTCTTATACATTCAGGTATGGCGGGCCCCGTCCGTCATAGCCGTTGTAAAAATCTTAGAGGTGCAGAGTAATTGTTGTGGCGGGGTTTGTAAAAGGATAAGTTCGTATTTTATGTATATATGATGAAGGCAACTGCTTTGGTTGACTGTTTATTTATCTTTTCTCTTAATTCATGTTCATGTTTTTATTTCCGCTGATTTTCTCGATGTTGTATCACCAGGTGCCCGGTAAGGCACGATCCACGCCCGGTTCGGTCGTGACAAAAGTGGTATCGAGCGATTAGTCCTCGGAAAGTGTCTGCACCGTGTCTAGTAGAGTCTTGATTATCGGTGTGTTGTGCACCACATCTATAATCGTGAGGCTATAGGACATTTAGGATTGGTTTCCATTCTTCTCATTACGAGATCGTGCCCAGAGGCGTGTGATAAGTTGGGCCCTCCGACGTATCCATTTTCTTTTACCGATTATGCCCGCGTAAGGCAACCTGAGCCAGTGGGCAAGGCGATGAGGAGTCATAGTGAGATACTGAGGAGTACGAGGCGCAGCCCTGGCCAAGACTGAGACAAGATGCCGACGGCGGGTTTCGCGACGCCAAAGACCAAAGAGAGTTTAGAGCCGCAGCGGTGGGCCGAGACTACGATACTGAGCCTCACCCCACACCGGAGCAGATGAGACGGGTACAAGGAGATGGCCCGATCGCCGTGGTCGTGGCCGATATGAGGATCGGCCGACGCAGCAGTTCCACCCAAGAGCACCGTAGTTCACCCCGAGCGGTTTGAGGCTACGTGACTTTACGAGTTGTAGCCCGCCGGTGTTCTATGGATCGAGAGCCGAGGACGACCTCGGGAGTTTATCCGAAGCCTACTGGATCATGAGAGTGATCGAGCCTCGGGGCGAGTCGGTGGTATTAGGTTCGCATCACCGCGTGATCCGCGATTGATCGTTTGATTCGTGGAGTTGTCGGGAAGAGCATGCACCTCCACCGTATGGGACGAGTTCTCAAGGCTTTTCTTGCACATTTCTTGCCCCCACAGATGAGGAGGGCTCGGCCGGCAGATTTTTGACATTGAGGCGGGTGACGCGACGGTTAGAGAGTACAATGTGGAGTTCGACTCATTAGCTCGGTATGTCCCCGCCAGAGTAGCCGATATGGAGGACGAGTACACCGCCACGCCACCGGGCCGACGATTACTGGCGAGGCTTGTGCGGTGTAGCTCTTCACCGGCATGGACATTGCCCGCATGCAAGCTCATGCACTAGGATGTGAGGCACGAGAGGTCGACGGAATGGCCGAGATCGGCGAAGAGGCGCAGCAGGTCCTTTGGTAACTTTCGAGGCGGACCGCCTCCAGTGAGCCTAGTTATGTACCTCCACCAAGATGCAGTGGTCCCCTCGCCTTGGGGCGTCGAGGTATTCGAGCTGGTCGAGCTCCGTGGCTTCGGTTCACGGTATACGTGAGTGCTAGCTGGGCCGGATTCATGCCCTCGGTGTGCACGATGTGGCAAACATCATCCCGGGAATGTCGTCTTTTATCGGTGCTTGCTTCACCGGCCGTGGGCCATGTGACAAGAGATCGTGCTTATAGAGAGGTACCGCAGCTGGCGCAGCCTTACCGGATCGCGTGGTTCATCGCTTCATACATGCTACTGCGCAGACTTATGATTAGAGTGGAGCGGTAGCTTCAGGTATATCCTTAACCATCTAGAGTTTTGTTTGTTATGATAATGTGTTAAGTGTTATGTTCGGATAGCTTGGTGCTAAAATGTGATTTAGAAACATGCTTAGTGAAAGGGTAAGCTTTGAGGGTAGAAAATGATGAACCTTAGAATATTACAGTTGAGACCTTAGATGTAAGGCCGTCTTGAGTACAAGATTTTGCGAGTGATCCTTGTCAGAGTGCATTTATTGCCTAGAAAGTATTGTGTGATAAGTCCCTGGGTTGGATAAATGAAAGTGGTATCTTTCATGATGTGATTTAGCAAGATTGTTCCGTGTCGAGGAGCAAGGGTTGGCGCGACAGTGGGACGGGTTGGGGCCATGTTGCGGGCCAACCCGCACTGCTTCAGTGGGGTCAGCTCTGGGTGGTCCCGCCAGGTGGTAGGGTCACGAGGGTGCTAGGCCTAAGTTTTGGTAACCATCGTATGAGTTCGTGGATATGTTCGACCAGAAGCAGATCGTGAAGGCCGGGAATGGCCTTAAGGAAGAGTACGTGTGTTATGTTTGTGGCCATGTGTGGCAGTGGAAACTTGTTAGAAGAACTTCGTCCTTATCCGCCTTGAGAAGGAACATTCGGGACGAATGTTTCTAAGGAGGGGAGAATGTTATACCCCGTATTTCCCGAGTATGTACGTAAGGACGTACGTAGAAAATTCGAATTTGAGGATTAGGCTTGGCCGAATTTATTTGTTCACAACACCCGGTTAGAGTCGTTTTTCGACGAAACGTTTTCACAGCTTTCGTAGGGGAATTTCCGGCTATGTCATTTATAATTTTTGCGGAATTTTCCGAGAGACGAAACATTTTGGACCAACGGGAGGGTGACATGTGTCACCCTCACATTGGCCTTGAGTGGGCGGTAATGGTGGACGAAAAAGAGAGCTTTAGTTGGTAGGATATTTTGTGCAAGTTGTGTGGTAGATGGATAAGGTACACATGGTGGAAATCTAGCCCTACACTTGCTATACACTTGGATGCATCTTGGCCATTGGTTGGCCTTTGCTTGACCTATAAATACCCCACCCTTTGGAAGACTTCTTCATCCAAAAATCTTCCTAAGTCTTGAAGTTCTCTTCCTCCCTCCCTTGTGTAGTTCGTCCACCACACCCCCCTCCCCCTTTGAGAGCCCTTGGCCGAGAGCCACCCCCCCTCCCCTTTGTGGTGTTTTGCCGTGAGGTACCCCCCCCCCTAGCCTAGTTGCTTTCGTATAATACCCCCCTTTGTGGTGTAGAAATACTCTCCTAGTATTGTTGTAATGTCCAAATACCTTGGCCCAAATACCTTGTAGTATTCCCAAGGTTACACGTATACAAGCCCAGGAAATACCGTTATACTTTCCCTCAGTCACTAAAACGAAACCCTAAGGAAATCTTCACCCGTTGTTGAAGTTGTAAGTAGAAGTTGGTTAGAACTTCTAAGGGTAGTTTGGAGCGGGTTGGAGCGCACGAGTTGAGCTAAACCTTGCTCAGGAGCGACTTTAAACTAGGATAATTTTGGGCTTATCGAGGTAAATATCTTGTCCCTCTATTGTAATTGGAAATTACATATTGTTGAATATATAGTTGAAGTATACTATATAAAGAACTGAACGTAGTAGTCGGCAAATGTCTTTTGACTTAAGCTCGAATAATACTTACGCAATGTCTTGCGACTTAAGCACGAATTTAAATAAGAGAACCGAATCGTAATTACATAGGGTGTATTAGACATGAGACTTGTGTAGTAGTACCGTGGAGTAGAATTGTACGTTAGGGTTAGATGTATAACCCACTGGTTGGCTTGATAGCGGCCTCGATAGAGAGAGGAGATTAACGCCATGTGGAGGTCGCCAATTTTCTGTAGAAATATGGAACTTGTGTCTAAAGATATTAATAGGCGCTTTGTGGCCTCTATAGGTTGTAGTACTACGTGTGGAGTGATCTGCTTGACTGAGAGTGTAGCCGACGGTTTGAGGTACTTGGAGCGTTTTGCTTTTTGTCGATAATCGTCGCGAGGTATGTGAACCTCTTCCTATCTCTTCTAGCATGATATGTGTGAACTATGTAGTACGGTAGACGTACATGTGCTAATTGTATTTGATTGGTTTAAAACATAAAGTGTTATAACGGCTTTATGGGAAGTCGGTTATAATAGCTTTATGTGGATAAGCAAATACCTTGTGGTTTTTAAAAGGGTAACTGATTTGAATAATAACTGGCTTGATATGTGTTAATAAAGAACTTGAAGTATTTCAAAAGATTTATGAATCGTTTTGAAAGAATGAGTATTACTTGGTTTTGAAAGCTTAAGAGTTATACTAGCTTTTGGGAAGTTAGGTATAACGGCTTAAGAATGTTTTACTAATATTAGAAGTTAAGAGACTTGATCTTATAAGATAAGAGACTTAACTTATTTGTTTTAATGTGGATGTTTGTGTGAAACCTCATTCGTGAGTAATGAGTACTTGGTTTTATTTAAAGGGATAATGTTTTACTGATTTCGGAAATCAGAATGTGTATCGACAGACCACTGCAGCGTAAATAAAGGAAAATGTATTGAATAATGATGTATCGTATTAAAACCAGTAGAAACCTCCATCTGCATAGAAACTAAGATGAGACAAAATGATATTACATTTCCTAGATCATGGCTGCTTAATAAGATTGATTATAAACAAGAATAACCTACTCACATATAAGACATATGTTTCTCAAAACGTTTAAAGGAGAATTATGTTTTAAAGGATTAAAACTATGAACTACGAAACCTTTTCTAAAATGAGAAACTTGAGCATTTGTAATTAGGCAAACCGGAACTTTAGGAAAAGAAAGTTGGTACTTGAGTTTAAAAAGAAAGTGTTCTGGTTTACTTAATAATGTGAATCACTCTAGTTTTATACTACGGGTATCGGGTGACTTTTATAAAAGGAATGTATCTCTTTTAAAAGGACTTAACGTATGTAGTACTTTGGGGTTAAAAACCCGGACTTTGGCATAAAATGAAAGTACTTTGAGTTGTGTGAAACTTGCCTATGATTGCTGTTGTGAAACTTGACCATGTTACGTGTGATAGCTTTTTTTGTGCAAGTACCGTGTTCACTTGACGACCGGTTCATCCGGGAATGTATCTCACTTGATTACCGGTTCACCCGGGAATGTATATCACTTGATTACCGGTTCATCCGGGAATGTATTTCACTCGACTACCGGTTCATCCGGGAATGTGTTTCGCTTGATTACCGGTTCATCCGGGAATGTATTTTACTTGAGGACCGGTTCATCCGGGAATGTATTTCACTTGAGGACCGGTTCATCCGGGAATGTATTTCACTTGACTACCGGTTCATCCGGGAATGTATTCCACCCTTTTCTATATTGGGTCCATAAGATGGGCCGAGACCTGTTATACGTATCACATGATTTGTACCTAGATCGGCGGTGAGGAAGGAGTTCCACGGCATGAGGATGACTTTTAGGGCGTGAGTCCACGACTTGACATACGATCGCTCTTATGTTGTGAATCGTAGTTTGGTTATCATATATGTCTCTGCTTTATAGACTATTATGATTTCATTTCTGATTTTTCGATTCACATACTTGGTACTGTTATCGACCTCTCGGGGCCGCGTCATGCCGCAGTAAAAGGTACATCATCGTCGATCCCCGCTTATAGGATCACATTTCAGCGTGTTGGGAAGCTCCGTTCCTTGGAGGCTTATCTTTTGGTATGTTACTCGAGTCGTAGATTCTTATACATTCGTGGTATGGCGGGGCCGTCCGTCATAGCCGTTGTAAAAATCTTAGAGGTGCAGTGTAATCACAGGCGTGGTTTGTAAAAAGGATAACTGTTCGGGTATTTTATGTATATATGATGAAGGCAACTGTTTTGGTTGACCTGTTTATTTATCTTTTCTCTTAATTCATGTTCATGTTTTTTATTTCCGCTGATTTTCTCTGATGTTGTATCACTAGGGTGCCCGGGGTAAGGCACCAGTCACGGGCCCGGGTTCGGGTCGTGACATTATACTTGTAAAATCATGTCATCTACACTTTTAAAACCAATCCCCTTTTTACATATAAATTCAAGTCATTTTCAAACATAAAAATCAACTTACATACTTACTTTAAACAAATCAAGACACATAGCCTTTAAATCAAATCTCATAATTTCCTAACCATTCTTACTAACGTCTCCCATAAGACCTAGTAAGGACTTAGGACAATTTAAACATACTCTTAACTTAGATTCAACAATGTAAATACTTCTTAACTTCTAAGAGTAGAAGGAATCTTGAAATACTATCACATGGATATTTCATACGTAGGATCATGCCAAAGAAAGTAGAGGTTCACATACCTCGCGACGATTGTCGACAAGTAGCAAAATGCTCCAAAGTACTTCAACCTTGAGCTATTCCATTCTTCAAGTAGGATACGCTAAACTTAGCACTTCAACCTATCATGGCCACAATACGTCCATTAACCTCTTACTTTAAACGTAGAAAATCCTAAGTGCCAAGTCACTAAATTCTTCGGAAAATCGGACAGCACCTCCTTTGTTTTTACTAACTTTGCCACCTTTTTCAAGGACGAATACAATAACCAAACAACCCCAATTGGCTCACCACAATCTATAAGGTAGTCCAATACAAATAAATAACAAACTATAAGTACAAATTCGGCCACCTTAAGTTCAACAATACCAATTCTTAACCAATTTCCAATTCAATCCAAATTGGTAGCATAACATAATATCAAGTCGCATTTGATTATATCAACCATAATCTTCAAGTAATTAACATGCGACTATTCTAATAACGATCAAATTGTAATCCAACTTAACATGGCCTACACTACATTTCGAACTTCCAAGACTACAATCGATCTATAATCCTTATAAACTTCAACTTAACAACTTCATGCTAGCAACATGTAAAGCTAACAACAACAATATAATTATATAATCTTGTAACACTTTTAAAAGACAAGATTATACCTTAACGATTCTTAATCCAATTCCAATCCGAAGTCGCTCCTTAGTAGTTTAGAACCTCTCCAAGACACTTCAATCCGTTTGTTGAGACCCTTAGAACCATACCAACAACTTTCCTTCAAACTTCCAATCCAAAACCTAGAAAGCCACTAGGTTTTCACTTTGCGACTAATACGAAAACTCTCTTTTTCCGGGATTTTTCTATTGAGATACACTTACATAACACTCATGAACCTTGGTTTAAAGTGGGGGAATTATTGGACAACAATTGAAAAAATTTCCTTCAAACCCTAGCCCATGGCCGAGAGCTTCCCAACGTTTTCATCAATTTCTTGAAAAAAAATGCTAAGTGTTAAGCCTTGTCTTGCACTAGGGAGCTTATATAAATAAATGGAGGGTCAAGATTAGAACAAATGGGTGGTTTGGATGCTTTTCACATGGATCAAGCCAAGTGGCATTGACCTAGTCAACAATGTCATGCTAAAAGTCTTTGCAAGACTTGATCTTTTAATTTGTGGTCAAAAGACCATTTCCTCCATGTCACTTTCGTCCAAGACCATTAAGGGGGGGGGGGGGTGACACGTGTCTCCCTCCCGTTCGTCGCAATATTTCGTTTTCCGACTATTCCATAATTCCGATAAATTTACTCGTCTCAAACCTTAACAACTTTGAGTTCTTACGTACGTTCTTATAAAAATATCCTGTAAATACGGGGTGTAACAAATAACGCGGGAGACGAGGGGTCAGCCTTGAATGTTGCGGGATCCAAAGAGTCCTCTCGTGTTTTAAGACAACAACCCCAGATTTCTTTAAGTGTCACTAATGAAGCCTTCCCTACTTTAGATAGTTTGCTAAGTGGAGTCAATGTCAAGAATCACAACAAACCTTTCGTCTTTAATACTTCCTTGGATTCGAGTAAAGTCTTGAACATACCTCCTCTCTCATCTAATACCCCTTCACTACCCTCTGAATTACACAACACCTCACCCCTTCTATCTTATCTTCCTTCTTTTACTCCTGAAACCCAACACAAATTCCCTACCCTCCCAAATGGTACGCGAATCCTCTCTCCTATCGCGGGCCCAAGCTCAGTTCCTCCTACTCAACCCCCTCTGCCTATACCTCCAGATATACCTCCCAATGATTTACACACTAATGCATCTTCTAAACCACATCATATTCCTGCCGCGGCTACTACTCATAACAATCTTCCCCCAAACCATGGAAAAGGTACCTTCCCTCCCAAAAAGACTTATCTGAGTCTTCGAACTAGGATTGAGGCAAAGGGTATGAAGTTACAATTTATTGAACAACAAGGGGCAAAAGTAGATATAGAAGTTGAAGATGAAGTTCCTTTCATAGAAACATGAGGCTATTGCCTAATAGGTTGCTTCACGGGCCCTTTCCCGGGAAGAGAAACATTGAATACCATTGTGAAAGGATGGGGAGTTAAATGCCGTATTATACCATATGTAAAAGGCTGGACAGTGTTCAAATTCATGACGGAGGAGGACCGCACTAATGTACTTCACGGAGGCCCTTATATGGTCTACGGGAAAACTATGATGCTCAAGGCTATCAATAAAGGAGTTCTAATAACGGATGACTTATTCATGGACATTCCTATTTGGGTCACTTTTCCGGACATTCCCCTTTCTATTTGGAGTGCAACGGGACTTAGTAAGATTGCTTCACGTGTAGGAAAACCTCTTTACACAGACCAATATACTAAGGAAAGGTCTAAAATGAACTATGCAAGAGTTCTAGTGGAAGTGGATGTTAGCAAGGAGCCAATAATGGATTTTGTCGTCAAACTCCCCGATAACAGAAGGTATACTCAAAGGGTAAACTATGAGAATTACCCGGACTATTGCTATCATTGTGCGGCTTTTGGGCACAACCATTTGAAGTGTAGGAAGCTGAGGGATGATGACAACAATGAGGAAGCTCCCAAAAAATGCAATACTGAGGTACCCCCTAACAATAAGGAAGATTCTACTTGTTTGGAGGTCAACAGAGGTACGGGTGGAACTAACCCTCCTCCCCCTCATCCACCAACTTCTCAACATCCCGTAGATGCTAATAACTTGATGGACATTGAAGAAAGTGAGCATACAACACCTCCTGGTACCGGAAGTTTGGGAGAAGCATCACATGACGCGGGTCCTCCGGTTTTGGGTCTTTCTGGCCCACCATGTTTGCGGGATTCTCAAGCAAGGTCCTCACTGCCTAATTCTCACCATGGCAGTGCACAACATGTTAGGATAAGTTGTGAGTCAAAACATTCTGATTCTGAGATGTCTTTGAAGCCGCAACCTTCATTGGATGGAGATACATACAAGGGTGCTACGGAAAAGGCTCAAATTGTGTCACACAACGTTACCTTTGAGCGCGGGGAACATAGCTTGGCTAAATCTCATGCTATGGCTTCCAGCAACAAAGATGATGGATGGAAAGAAGTTTTGTCAAAAAAGAATGGGCCGAAAAGAAGTGGGAAAGCGAAGGCAGCCAAGCGCGGAGGTGCTAACAAAACCTCCTTTGTTTCCTAATGAAAATACTTTGTTGGAATGTCCGTGGTCTTTGCGGACAAAGGGATAAGGCAGCCACGCAAGCTATAGTGTGTAGTATCACAAAACAGCATGACGCGGCTATGATTTGTCTATTGGAAACTAAACTTTCGGCCATGACGAATCTTTCTACTCAAAGATTCAAAGCTTGGAAGTTTTGCTCAAATTTGGAATTCATCGAGGCGGAAGAATGCTATTACTTTGGGATCCTCTAGGGTTTGTTGCGAAGTGCTTGGTATGGACTCTCAGCATATCCATGTCGAGGCAAGTTGCAATATAACACAATTGTCCTTCCTTGCCACATTTGTGTACCCAGTTTATAGCATCTCGGATAGAAGGAAGCTTTGGCATCACCTTACTCACTTGGGCATTGGCATCACTAAGCCTTGGATGATTATTGGAGATTTCAACACTTATTGCAACCCTAATGATAAGGTGGGGGGTCCTCCTCTCACGCCTTATACACTTAGGGATCTTGGTAATTTCAGGATTTCTCATGGACTAGAAGACGCTCCTTCTTCCGGTTCCTTCTACACTTGGACAAATGGTTCGATTTGGTCCAAGCTTGATAGAGTGTTGATGAATCAAAATTGGAGTTATTTGACCCTGAAATGCACGGCCAATTTCATGCCTATGGAACCTGTCTCGGACCACTGTCCTGTAATAGCCACGGTTATTGCATCCTATAATGTTGGGAAGCGCCCTTTCAAGTTCATGAATATGTGGCTTTCACCAGCCTTTGAGCACATATTGACTTCATGTTGGAGACAAGACATATTGGGAACTGCTCAATTCGTCCTTGCCTCAAAATTGAAAGCCTTAAAGCAACCATTAAGGGCATTGAACATAAGTGACTTTGGGGTATTGAACAAAGAGCAAAAGGGGCAAACATGGAGTTTAAGGAGGCCATCAATGCACACATGGAAAATCCCTTTGATGAGGAGCTAAAAGCCAAGGTTAAGTCCTCAAGAGCTAGAGCAAACACCTTACTGGAAGCAGAAAGACACTTCATAAGGCAGAAGTCAAGACAGAAACACTTGATTGGAAGTGATAGATGCTCCAAATACTTTCATAGCTTGATCAAGAGGAGTAATGTCAGGAACTCAATTAACTTTCTTGTTAAAGCTAATGGTACTATCACTACATCTCCAGAAGAAGTTAAGAAGTTGCTTGTTGAATTTTACAAAGATCTATTAGGTACTTCCAGATCCACTACCAACTTTGACCCTGAAGTGTTCAACTATGGCCCGAAGCTAAGTGAAGAGGAGAGATTACAGCTTTTGCATTTCATCACCCCAAAGGAGATTTGGGAAGCTCTTTCTGATATATGCAATGACAAGGCACTGACACGATGGTTATTCTACGCTTCTTCAAGAATAGATGGAGAGATGTGGGCCATGATGTTGTAAGAAGTGTCCAAGAGTTCTTCTCTACTGGAGTTCTTTTGAAGCAGGTGAATCATACCATCATTACCCTACTACCAAAGACTGATCATGATCCTAAGGTAAATGATTTCAGGCTCATCGATTGACTAATGTGGTCTATAAGATCATCACAAAGATTCTAGCTAACAGAATGGCATTGATCCTTCCTTCTCTCATTGACAAATCCCAAGGGGCTTTTGTGAAAGGAAGAAACATGATGGACAACGTATATGTGGCACAAGAGCTTGTGAGAGGATTTAATAGAGCCAGAGTCTCACCAAGATGTATGCTTATGGTGGACCTTCGGAAAGCATTTGATACAGTCTCTTGGAGTTTCCTCGAATTGGTACTAAGAAGTCTAAAATTTCCAGACAGATTTATAAGTTGGATCATGGAATGTGTTAGCTCAACCTCCTTCTCCCTCTCTATCAACGGTGAGCTACATGGATACTTCAAAGGTAAGCGCGGCCTTAGACAAGGTGATCCTATGTCCCCTACTCTTTTTATCTTATGCATGGAATACCTCTCAAGGCTGCTTAAAATGAAGGCTGAGGCAAGAGCTTTCTCATATTTTCCAAAGTGCAAGAATTTGGGCATTACTCATCTTGCTTTTGCGGATGACCTCATGCTCTTTGCCATCGGAGATATATATTCATTTGGGATTCTTATGAATTGTCTTGAAGAGTTGAGGCTGCCTCTGGCTAACCCTTAACCCGCCCAAATCCTCTGTCTACTTAGCGGGAATGCATATGCTCGTTAGGAATTGATATTGTCCAGTGGGATTTACCATTGGTAGCTTTCCAGACGATACTGGGGATCCCTTTGTCCCCAATTTCAGTCTCGGTGGACCAATTTGCTCCATTCACTAGTGCAATTTCGAATTACATTCAGAAATGGGGACATCACACTCTTTCTTATGCGGGCAAGCTGGAACTTATCAAGTCGGTTGTCCAAGGGGTTGAGAGCTTTTGGTTCCGAGCACTTCCTATCCCGGCCACTATTATCAACAAGGTACGGTCTGCTTGTATTCAGTTCTTATGGGAGGAAACCACCAAGAGTCGCCGATATCATTTGCTTGCCTCAAACCGGTGGCTTAGGTCTAATGAACATCAAGGAATGGAATCATGCCTTGCTATCCAGGACTATTTGGCAAACTCACATGGATGCTGATTCTCTATGGGTCCAATGGATCAATAGCCACTATTTGAGAGGTAATACAATTTGGGAATATGAGGTACGTCCTAGGGACTCCCCCTTACTCAAAAAGATTTGTGGAATTCGCGACAAATTTGTTTCTATCTTTGGTAGCCATGGTAATGCTATTGAGGGCTTTACAAAGTGTTGTACCAACGGTAAATTTGATTCAAGCCTAGTGTATGATATCTTGCGCACTCCGCAAGTTAAAAAGCCTTGGATGTCACAAATTTGGAAAGACTTCATTCCTCCCAAATTCTCTTTCACTGTATGGCTAAATTGCAGAAAGCGGCTAGCTACAAAGGATACTCTTTTATATCTCAACTTGGAGGATAAGTCTTGCGGGTTCTGCAAGCAAGCTAATGAAACAAGGGAACACCTCTTCTTTACTTGCCCCTACACACACATGATTTGGAAGCACATAAAAGATTGGTTGGGCATTAGAAGAGCGATGACAACTGTTGAAAGCTCCCTTAAGTGGATTAAGAAAGATCACCGCGGGACAAGCATTCGAGCCAAAGCTATTTTGCTTACTTTTTGCATAGTGGTCTTTGAGATTTGGAGGGCAAGAAACACATTGCTCTTTGAAGGCACAAGCTTTCCGGCAGAAGAGGTCATTGCAAGAATCAAAACAACATCTTATCGAGTTCTCTATGATTTTATCCCCTCTTGTAATGGCACCATTTGAGTGACCACCCCTCCCCTCCCTCACTTCTTGTTTACTTTACGTTGAGGCTTGAGATACCTCAACGACTGATTGTAGCCACTTGTCTTTTCGTTATTAGTAATAATATTTGCATTTACCTAAAAAAAAAAAACAATGTCAATTTCCGTTCAATTCCTTTTTAATCCAAGTTGTTATTCCAACATGTTATATACATAATAACAATTACAACAACTATAATTCTTTCTTCCTTAACATGCGACGATAGTAACTATCAACCAAGTTGTTTGCAACAATAAAGGCTAACATGCCCATTTTCGTTTTTTAACATGTCGACATGATCCAAATCTTTTCAAACTTCAATCTATATACCACATGCTCATTAATCAACTACTATAACATGTAATCTTTAATCACATAAGTAGACGAAGATTTTACCTCAATAAGCCCTAATAATATCCAAGCCTAAAAGTCGATCCTTAGCAACTTTTAGCTCATCTTCTTATGTTTCAATCCGCTCCAAGCACTCCTTAGAAACTCATGAAGAACTCCTCTTCAAGTTCCAACTCCAACTATGAAAACCCCCTTAGGTTTCATGTTGCGACTAAACGTAGTTTTTTCGGGATTTTTATATTGAGATATCCTTATAATACATCTAGGAACCTTGGGTTTAAGTATTGTGAATTATGGACAACAAACGAATTTTTTTTTGTGTGGGTTAGGGCTCAATGCCGAGAGCCTCTAAGAACAAGAACAAGATTTGAAATTTTTCTAAGTGTCCAATTAGTCTTGCACTAGTAATGGATATATAAAGAGATCAATGGCCAAGATTAAAACACTTGTGTGGCTTGGATTTGGATGACTTAAATATCAAGAGTCAACTTGTCCACTTGTCTTGGTCTTTCTCGCCCAACATGTGTATGTGGAGGGTGACACATGTCGCCCTCCGGTTGGTTCAAAATATTTCATCTCCCGAAATTCCGATAAATTCTATAAGTCTCAAATATCAAATTCGGGAACTCAATTCTCATTAATAAACATTTTTCCTTCCCGAAGTTCGGAAGATTTTTCTTAGAAGGAGCAAATCTTTCTTTCGTTCAAATTTAAAGTCGTAACTTCCCACGTACGTTCTCTTACACGTGTCCTAGAATTACGGGGTGTAACAATAATCTTGTGGGTAAGTTCCCTAACCTATAATCCATTCCTTTAACTTTTCTAAGATTTAATCATTGCTAGAAATTTCATTGAATCTTAAGAGGAAAGATGGGTTTTGATGATTATTTCATAAAATGAGTTGTAGTCTTTCTAAAAGGGTTTGTTGGTCGATTTGACTAATATAAGTATGTAAATTAATGATTTATTACTAATAGGCTTGAATCCTCCATTCTTGTTGATGAAATTAAAGGTTTAAAAATTAGGGTTTACACCCAAATTGGGGTTTTTTGACTTGAATAACGAAATTGACCAATATTTGAGTTATTGTCACGACCCGTTCCGGGGCCCGTGACTGGTGCCTTACCGGGGCACCCAAGTAGTCATACATCAGAGTAACCAGTGGAATATAAAACAAGACAGGAAACAGTTTATAAAATAAGACACAGTTTATTTGATGAAAAGCTTGCCTTTCGGCATAATATAAATAACTCAAGTTTTGCAGTTACATCCCAACTGTACAATAGTACTACAGACCTCTAAGGAAGTAAACAACTATGGCGGGCCCCGCCATACCCCGACTGCAAAAACTATCTACAATACAGGAGATCATACCCAAAAGTAGAGCCTCGGAGAAGATAGAGCTCACGACACCAACGCAAAGATCCTAAGGATGTGGATCTAGCACTGCTCTTACCACTGCGGCATGAACGCAGCCCGGGCGAGGTCAAGACAACAGTACCAAGTATGTGAAACTATAAAGTACTTAAATGAAATCGAGTATTCAAAACCTTTTCACAAATACAATCAGTTCAATTGCACATAGTGCACATCACAAACAACAACAAAGAATAGGAAAATCAGAATGTCTATTCTAGGCCGCGAATGATCAAGCAAGGCCAATCGCCCATAGTATCATTCCCGCGTGCCTAGCCTCGACTTCCGCAGCCCGCATAGGTCCCACATGCACTGCATGAGATATTTCTCGCATCGGGGCAGCCAACCCCAGATCCACCTAGGCTCCGCACTCGCATAGCCTCAAAAGACCGCATAGTCTCAGCAGACCGCATGGAATCCCCGTGATCAGCAAACGCCGAATGATCAATCACCGAGCATACCGCTGCTCCGCATAGTCTCACAGACCGCATAGCCGATAGACCCGCATCAAGGGGCAAGCCCTCGTATAACAAATCGGGGGTAGGTGATAATAACAAAGACAATGGACTTACCGGTTAGCAACGAACGTAAGCACAAAGAAGAATGACCCCTTACACAAAGATTACAAGACACTAACACGTAGCATCATAACATGTCTACTTATCAAACAATCTTACTACACTTAATGTAAATCAATACAAGGCTTTTATAAACAAACAAGTAAACATTCCTTTTATCTTTCTTAAGTTGTTATACCTAACTTCCCATAAAGCTAGTATAACTCTTAAGCTTTTGTTTTAAAACCAAGTATTTATCTTCATTAAAAATGATTCAAGATTCTTTTGAAATGTTTTCTTCTTTGTTATTCAAAGCTAAGTGAGGCATTGCCGTAAGTATTATTCAGCTTAAAGCGTGAGGCATTACCATAAGTATTATTCAGGCTTAAGTCAAAGACATTGCCGTAGTTATTATTCGCTTAACACATGTACGCTCACCGCACTATATATTGTAAAATATCATGCTTTAGGAAGAATCACATACCTTCTCAAATAAAACCACCGCCAAGTTGAATATGTCGCGCAGAGTCACCATAATAGTCACGCACATCAATCAAAGTCTAGACTACTCAAGGTCATTCTAAACAGAGGGTTCATAATTCTACGGTAAGTCGGGCAGCACAACCCTACCCGTGAGCTATGTAAGTCTCATCAGAAAACAATCTAAGTGAGCACTGTTCAATTATTCTTCTTTAAACCCTTCTATCGTGATAACAGTTCAATTCTATTCGTGATATTCTTCTAAGTATCTAATACTTGTTCTAATACTACAACAAGAAGTATTCTCTAATTCAAAAGAGGGTTAGGATTAGTTACCTCGGTAAGCCCAATAATATCCTAGATAAAGTCGCTGAGCAAGGTTTAGCTCCTAAGTCAGACGCTCCAGCTCCAAGAAACCTTAGAAGTTCTTCACAACTTCTACTAAAGACTAAGGGATTTGGGCTAGGTATTTTGGGCATTATAACGATACTAGAAGACAACTTTTCTACCAAGGAGGGGGTAGATTTTGGCTAGGCTAGTGGGGTAGCCTCGCCAAGCTTCCGAGGAGGGGTGTTGGACGATTTGCTAACAAAGGGAGAAGAGAGGATTTTTAGACTTGAAAGCTTTTGTGGATGAAGAACTCTTCATCTCTAAGGGGTATTTATAGGTCAAGTGAAGGCCAACCAATGGCCAAGATTTAGCCAAGTGCAAGTGTAGGCCAAGATTCACCCATGTGTCCTAGGCCAACTAACACACAAAATATCCTACCAACTACACCTCCATTTCGTCCACCTCGAGCCCTCACGCCCGCCAATGGGAGGTGCCAAGTGGCGCCCTCTTGTTGGCCCAACACGCTTCGCCTCTCGGAAAAATCCGCAAAAATTAAAAATGACATAGCGGAAATTCCCTACGAAAGTTTGGAAAACGCTTTCGTCGAAAAACGACTCTAAGCGGGTCTTGTGAACAAAATTAATTCGCCAAGCCTTAGTACAAGTTCAAATTTTCTACGACGCCCCACGCATATACTGAAATACGGTATAACATTCTCCTCCTTAGAAACATTCGTCCCGAATGTTCCTTCAAGACGATTATCGAAGAAGCTTAAACAGATTAGCAAATGCCACACACGCCACAAAACAACACTTAGGCATAAATGATAATGGAAATTTACAAGTAGGAAAGTGAATTACCCGGAGGTGTGGGAATAGGTGAGGATACTGTCTCATGTCCTCCCGGCTTCCCACGTCATCTCCTCCCGAGCCTGCTCCGCCACAAGACTTTGACGGAAGCCACGCCCTTCGTCGCAGACGCCTAACGACGATCGACTATCGCCATGGAATCTCCTCATACGATAACCCCTGGTCACCGACATCGCTAATCGGTGTACCTAGATGGATCCCGATACATCTTCTCAAAGATAGATACGTGAAACACCGGATGCACCGCCTCCAGATCGGACGGCAGATTCAACTCAGAGCAACCTTGCCTACCTGCGGACAACGAACGGCCCAATGTACTGGGTGAGTTTCCTTCTTCCGAATCTCATCACACCCTTCATGGGTGACACCTTTAGAAAACCCAATCATCTATCGCGAACTCTGATGCCGACGACGATGATCTGCGATACGACTTGCCGACTCGAGGTATCAATAGTCGATCTCGGATAAGCTTCACCTTATCCATCGCTGCCGCACCAATCGTCCCACTAGCCGCACTCGCCCACATCGAACCAACCTATAGGCGACCGCACTTCCTCCCATACAAGGCCTCATAAGGCGCCATCCGAATCTTTGGAGTGGTAGCTATTATTATACGCAAACTCAACTAGAGGCAAATGATCCTCCCAACTACCACCGGAAGTCAATAACACAGCTCGCAAAGATATCCTCGAGTGCGGATAGTGCGCTCGTCTGTCCGTCTGCTCGTGGATGAAATGCGACTGTGCTCACCGCCCCTAAACCCTCGAAGGACCTCCGAAGTTAGCGAAATGGCGGGCTCCTCATGCGATATGATCGAACTAGGGACTCCATGCACCGACGATCTCTCGATGTAAAGTCCGCATAATCTCACCAGAAAGTCGCCCTAACGGAAGAAAGTGGGCTGATTTCGCCACCGTCGACGATAACCCATATAGAATCATGTCTCCTCCGAGTGCGAGGTAATCACGTGATGAAGTCCATGTTGATTACCTCCCACTTCCGGTCGGGATCTCAATCGTCAGAACAAACCACCGGCCTCGTGCTCTACCTTCACTGCCGACAACACGCATCGAGCTACGAACTCGCAACGCCCTCTTCAAGCCATCCCACCAATACGGATCTAAGGTCGTGGTACATCTTGGTCGACCACGGATGGATAGAGTAACGCCGCTGTGTGCTTCCCAAGAACTCTTGCCAAGTCTCAAACATCCGGAACACACAACTCGCCAAACCTTAGCACCCCATCGTGCTACCTCAAAGGACCCTTGCTCACGAAGAGTCAGATCACGATAACGTGCCAAAACCGGATCCTCGAATCGTTGCCTCTTCACCTCGCCGACGATGGAAGACTCGCAACCTCACGAACTCTAACCCCATCGCTATCGTAATCAATCAAGCGGACACCAAGGCTCGCTAATCGATGCAAATCACGAACCATGTCCTCCTCGCCGTCGCACATCCGATAAGCTCCCATCGACCTACGACTAAGAGCATCCGCCACAACATTGGCCTTCCCGTGGTGCAGATATCAACATCGTAATCCTTAAGCAACTCTAACCACCGTCTCGCCGTAAGTTCAGCTCCTCCGTGAAGATATACCGATGCTCTTGTGGTCCGTATAAATATCCACGTGAACCCCATACAAATAGTGCCTCCAGATCTTCAAAGCGTGAATCACACCGCCAACTCTAAATCATGGGTGGGTAGTTCCTCTCGTGTTTCTTCACCGTCGGGACGATATGCTATAACTCGCCATGCCGCATCAACACACATCCACCGATGCCCGACGATCACAATACACGACATAACCATCCGACCCTCCGAAGAGTAAGAACGGGGCGGTCGTTAGTCTCTCTTCAAGAATCGAAACCCCGCCACAAGCATCACCATCAAACTTGGTCGCCTTCGAGTCGGCCTAGTCAATGGTGCGAGATAGAAGCAAACTTCTCCACGAACCACCGATAATATCCTGCAAGGCCCGTAAGCTGCGAACCTCTCGGAGTAGTAGGTCCAGGCCAAGTCCCGATCGCTCGATCTTGGCCGTATCCACTCGAATGCCATCAGCCACAATATGCCCAAGAAACGCCATCAAGTCAACCAAAACTCACATTTGGAAAACTTGGCGCATAATCGCTGGTCCCGAGAATCACAAGATAGCCTCAAATGCTCCGCATGCTCCCGCCCGAGCGAATAAACCAGATATCATCAATGAACACTATCACAAACGTGTCCAAAATGGTTTGAACACTCGGTTCATCAAATCCATGAATACCGCCGAGCATTGGTCAACCCAAAAGACATGACCAACTCATAATGCCCGCATCGTCCGAATGCGATCCTAGGGACATCCACCTCTCTCGACACGAACTCGATGATAGCCCGAACGCAGATCAATCTTGAGAAACATCTCGCGCCGCAATCGGTCGAACAAATCATCAATCACGGAAGGGGTATCTGTTTAATGGTCACTTTGTTCACCGCTCAGTAGTCAACACACGTGCGCAGCGTCCCGCCCTTCTTCTTCACGAACAATACCGCGCTTCGGGAGAAACACTAGGTGCGATAAAACCCTTCTCCAAAGAAATCTCTAAGTGATCCTTCAACTCTCTCAACTCGGCGGTGCCATTCGTATGGCGGAATGGAAATAGCCGAGTGTCCGCAATATGTCAATACAAAACTCAATCTCCCTCTCGGGAGGGATACCCGAGGTCATCCGAAACACGTCTCGGGAACTTCGACCATCGAACTGATCAAAATCTGTACCGCAGACTTGATATCAAACACCCAACGAGATGGTAGATATACCCTTCGCACCATCTTCCTAGCCTTGAGGTAGGAAATAAACCTACCTCTGGCGATACCGTGCTCCTCCCACTCAACAACCGGCCTCAGAAACTGGAACTGCATTCTCTCTCTGCAGTCTACATTGGCGTAGCAAGAAACTAGCCAATCCATCCCCATAATCACGCCGAGTCAATCATCTCCAACTCTATCAAGTCGGCCAGGGTCCGACGATCGCAAATGGTCACAGGACAAGCTCTATATACCCGCCGAGCTACCACCGAATCACCCATCGCGTAGCTACCTCGAAAGGGTCCATGGACTCGTGCTCTATCCCTATCCTACTAGCAACAAGGGGAGATAAATAGACAGAGTAACCGGATCTATCAAAGCATACACATCAAACCCAGAACCGATAAGGTACTGTGGACGACATCGGTGAGGCCTCACGATCCCGCTGGCCGGACAAAGCATATACGCGGTTCGAGGACCGCTAGACGGACTGCGCCACGACCGCGCACCGCTGATCCATGTGTACCTTGCCTCCGGCGAGTAATCGCTGGGATGAAGAAGCGCAGCACTGTAGGCCGAGCCCTACCACCGCCGCCGCCGGCCGGGCAACTTCGCAAAGTGACCGCCGCCACAAGTATAGCAAGCTCCCTGACATACGCCCCGAATGGTATTCGCCACAACGGGCACACCGAGCATTCAACGTTAGCACCTCGCCACCGAAATCAAGTCCCGGGCCCCGACCGCCTCGACCGCTCTGCGGCTTGAAATGAGGTAGAGCGCTCATACCGGCCGTGGTGCAACGGACTTCGACGCCGCCACCCCGAGGACCACCAAAAGAATCGCCGTCTCGCCTTCTTCTCGCTGGCGATATCGCTTACCCGGCGGTCTCTACGCCTCACAACCAGGTGCGAGCTCGCATACGGGTTATGTCCATGCTCGTCAAGGACACACCCGCACAAGACTCGCCATGTAATCATCTAGCCTAGTGACATAGCGATGCACTCGCCCTCCATCTCGCTACGGTGCAGGACATATCGAGCCAAAGAATCAAACTCGGCGTTGTACTTCTCATCAAGGCCCTCCCCGCCAAGAACAAGAATCTATCGGCTCGTGCTCCTCATCCGCGGAGGCAAGAAGTGTGTGAGAAAAGCCTCAAAACTCATCCCATACACTGGAGGTGCATGCTCTCCCGAAAGCTCCCATGAATCAAACCAATCGATCGCGGTATCACGCACCGATGCGAACCGAATGTCACGGCCTCGGTCTCAAGCCACGATCACCCGCATAATCCTCTGCGGTGACGGATGAACTCCTGCGGATCATCCTCCGCCTCGACCAGTAAAACTCGCGGGCTACAACTCAAGAAATCTCGTAGCCTCAAACTATCTCGCCTCGGGTGCACTACGGTGCGAGTGGAGCCGAGCCGAATCGCGATCGGCCTCTCCTCGATCGGGCCACAACTTTAGCCAATAGCCGGGCGTCTCCTTGTACCCTAACTCTCCGCCCAGCCGTGGGACATGAGTGGGTATGCGTGGTCTCGCTGGGGCGGCGTCATAGAACTCGCCGTCTCGTATAGACGGGCACGAGCCCTCGTGACTGGGTGTCTCGCTAGCGACTCCTCGGCCGCTTGCGCCTTCGGGCCCGGTTGCCTTACGTGAGGCATAATCATATAGGAAAGGAATACGTTAGAGGTCCAACCTATAACACGACTCTAAAGCACGATCTCGAATGAGAAGAATAGAAACCAATCCTAAATATCCTATAGCCTCACGATTATTGGTGTGGTGCACAACACACCGATAATCAAGACTTCTGAATCTGATACGGTCAGACACTTTCCGAGGATTAATCGCTCGATACCACTTTTGTCACGACTGCCCGGGCCGTGATCGTGCCTTACCGGCACCCAAGTAGTCATACATCGAGTAACCAATGGAATATAAAACAAGACAGAAGCAGTTTATAAAATAAGACACAGTTTATTTGAGGAAAAGCTTGCCTTTCGGCATAATATAAATAACTCAAGTTTTGCGATACATCCCAACTGTATAATAGTACTACACTCTAAGGAAGTAAACAACTATGGCGGACAGTGGCCCCGCCATACCTCGATCTGACAAAAACTATCTACAATACAGAGATCATACCCAAAAGTAGAGCCTCCGAGAAGATGGAGCTCACGACACCAACGCAAAGATCCTAAGGATGTGGATCTAGCACTGCCGCCTTACTGCGGCATGAACGCACTCAAGGAGGTCGAGACAACAGTACCAAGTATGTGAAACTATAAAGTACTTAAATGAAATCAGAGTATTCAAAACCTTTTCACAAATACAATCAGTTCAATTGCACATAGTGCCACATCACAAACAACAACAAAGAATAGAAAATCAGAATGTGTCTATTCTAGGTCGCGAATGATCGAAGCAAGGCCAATCGCCCATAGTATCATTCTGCGTGCCTAGCCTCGACTTCCGCAGCCGCATAGTCCCACATGCACTGCATGAGATATTTCTCGCATCGGGGCAGCAACCCCAGATCCGCCTAGGCTCCCGCAGCCGCATAGCCTCAAAAGACCGCGTAGTCTCAGCAGACGCGTAGGAATCCTCGATCAAGCAAACGCCGGAATGATCAATCTCGAGCATACCGCTGCTCGCATAGTCTCGCAGACCGCATAGCCGTATAGACCCGCATCGAGGGCAAGCCTCGTATAATAACGGGGTAGGTGATACAATAACAAGACAATGGACTTACGGTTAGCAACGTAAGCACAGCAAGAATGACCACTTACACAAAGATTACAAGACACTAACACGGTAGCATCATAACATGTCTACTTATCAAACAATCTTACTACACTTAAGAAATCAATACAAGGCTTTTATAAACAAACAAGTAAAGCTTCCTTTTTATCTTTCTTAAGTTGTTATACCTAACTTCCCATAAAGCTAGTATAACTCTTAAGCTTTTGTTTTAAAACCAAGTATTTATCTTCTGTTAAAAATGATTCAAGATTCTTTGAAATGTTTTCGGTTCTTTGTTATTCAGCTTAAGCTAGTGAGGCATTCTAGTAAGTATTATTCAGCTTAAGCCGTGAGGCATTACCATAAGTATTATTCAGCTTAAGTCAAAGACATTGCCGTAGTTATTATTCGATTAACACGTATACGTCACCGTACTATATATTGTAAAATATCATGCTTTAGGAAGAATCACATACCTTCTCAAAAAACCACCGCCAAGTTGAATATGTCGCGCGGAGAGTCACCATAATAGTCACAGACATCAATCAAAGTCTAGACTACTCAAGGTCATTCTAAGCAGAGGGTTCATAATTCTACGGTAAGTCGGGCAGACAACCCTACCGGTGAGCTATGTAAGTTCATCGTGAAAACACCTAAGTGAGTCTGATTCAATTATTCTTCTTTAAACCCTTCTACGTGATAACGGTTCAATTCTATTCGTGATATTCTTCTAAGTATCTAATACTTGTTCTAATACTACAACAAGAAGTATTCTCTAATTCAAAAGAGGTTAGGATTAGTTACCTCGGTAAGCCCAATAATATCCTAGATAAAGTCGCGCTGAGCAAGGTTTAGCTCCTAAGTTGTACGCTCCGGTAGCTCCAAGAAACCTTAGAAGTTCTTCACAACTTCTACTAAAGACTAAGGGATTTGGGCTAGGGTATTTTTGGGCATTATAACGATACTAGAAGACAACTTTTCTACCAAGGGAGGGGGGGTAGATTTTGGCTAGGCTAGGGAGGGTGGGGTAGCCTCGGCCAAGCTTCTCAAGGGGAGAGGGGTGTTGGACGATTTGCTAACAAAGGGAGAAGAGAGGATTTTTAGACTTGGAAAGCTTTTGTGGATGAAGAACTCTTCATCTCTAAGGGGGTATTTATAGGTCAAGTGAAGGCCAACCAATGGCCAAGATTTAGCCAAGTGCTAGGCAAGTGTAGGGCCAAGATTCACCCATGTGTCCTAGGCCAACTAACACACAAAATATCCTACCAACTACACCTCTCCATTTCGTCCCAACTGAGCCCTCACGTCCGCCAATGGGAGGGTGCCAAGTGGCGCCTCTTGTTGGCCCAACACGCTTCGTCTCTCGGAAAAATCCGCAAAAAATTAAAAATGACATAGCGGAAATTCCCTACGAAAGTGTGGAAAGCGTTTCAAAAACGACTCTAAACGGGTGCTGTGAACAAAATTAATTCGGCCAAGCCTTAGTACAAGTTCAAATTTTCTACGTACGTCCTTACGTACATACTCTGGAAATACGGGGTATAACAGTTATTTTAGCAATTGAATAGTAGGATTGAACTCCTAAAATGTTGGATTGCATATTTCACTTTTAAAATATCCATTTTACCCTTGTGGGCCTGTTTACCCCTTTTTGTGTAATTGATTTTGATTCAAAAGATAGTATAGTAATACGAGTGATGTTATTTCTTATTTCTAACTTAGAACTCGATTATGGTTAGACTTTGATTACTTGTAAGCTCTCAGGAAAGACAAGGCTAAGGTTTGATTATTCGTGGTTCCAACTTGGCATTCAAATATGTTACGACTTACCTTCTAGTTAGACTTCGATTAGCGAAACATATTTAGAGTTAGTGATTTGTCGGAGAGAGCATGTTACACCTTAGGGTATGAAGTTGGGATGGATTACTTATGCTTAGTATTGTTGATTTATTTGAGGGCTTATTGCCTCATTGTGATATATTAGTTGTTGTCATGTGTGTGATATTAGACTTGTACTTAGTTGCCATATTGTGATAATGATACATTTATCTCTCACTTATTTTGCACTGTCATGGATAGAGGAAATGAGTTGATCTAATACTGATATTTTGATATGTGTCCATGTATGGCACGACTGGGATTGATAAGATTCACATGATATTATTATTTTGCATTGCATTTATCCTCATTTCGATGATACATTTATATTACCTGTGATTGGTTATTATGATGATAAGTGAGAAGGAAACATCTATGGTTCTTCGGACATACTTGATATAGTATCTATTTGCATTCATCTCTCTTGAAATCTTACTTGTCATCGAAAATAGAAGGATAATAAAAATGGCTTGAAATTGTGAAGTGTACTTTATGATAAGTGAAATTTATATCATGCATGACATACATCCTCATTTATATGATGATTTTTTATGAACTGTGATTGGAAATAATGATAAGTGCGAGAGTCTCCGAGGTCTTTGTCGGAGAGGATAAAAGAGATATGTGTATTCGATGGCCGAGGTCTTTCCTGGGATCGTGAGAGTGTTCGATGCCTGAGGTCTTTGTCGGGATTATGAGAGTGATACATAGACTTCGCGGGTCCCCCATAAGTCATGACTATCGAGATGTGGAGGTATTCTATCTATAGCATATGTGTATGATATAAGACAGTTGACTAGTGCATTGCATCACACATATATTCATATTACATCCACTCATATCTCTGATTCGAGTTGTGGTATTCATTGTATTGGATGATGCGTTTCTGTCACGACCCGAACCCGGACCCGTGACCGGTGCCTTAACCCGGGCACCCTAGTGACACAACATCAGAGAAAACCAGCGGAATATAAACTCAAGATAAACAACCATTACGATATAGAATAGTCTAGCCCAAAATGGCTAACCCAAAAGTACATAAACCAAACGATATCCTTAACGAACCAAGTTCTGACAAGACTACAGGCCTCTAAGAATGAATAACACTATGACGGGACAGGGCCCCGTCATGCCCCTGAATGTACAAAATATCAACGACTTCAGGGAGAACCATACCAAAAGTCGAGCCTCCGAAGAAATGGAGCTCCTGACACCTGAGTACAAGATCAGGAATGAGGATCTACCACCGCTTTCTTACTGCGCAGATGAACGCAGCCTCGAGGGGGTCGAGACACAACGTACCAAGTATGTAAACGGAAAATACTGTAGTAATATTATAAGTCCAAAATACATCAAGTTATAGATAAAACCAAATTATGTTGCCGATTGCCTTACTAATAACGAGTAACAAGTATACATTTTATAGCATAAAAATAGGAGGCTCATGATCAAACAGGGTACCTCGCCCGTAGTATCATTAAGCAATCCTACTCCTGGGACTATTTCACCCGCATAGGTCCTGTGGACCCGCATGAGGTCATCCGCCTCGTCATAGGACTATTTCACCCGCATGGGACTATTTCACCCGCATGGATCCTGTGGATCCGCATGAGTACCATCGCGTACTCGCATGGGACTATTTCACCCGCATGGATCCTATGGTCCAGATCCGCATGAGTACAAGCGCCGCACTCGCATCATGGGTAGCAAATCCATGGCATAAATAATAACCCGGGGTTTACCCGTAACAATATAAATATATATATATATCATAGCTCATCCGGCTATTAAACATAACATAAGCACTACCGGCCTATCACATCACAACATAAGCACTACCGGCCTATCATAACTTAAGCAAGTTAAGAATCACCTAACTTCTTATTAATAGTACTAATACATCCTCTCATTTTAGTATACCTAAGGCACGATCATGTCTTTTAATAAAAAATCCGGGAATTTAACCCAAGTATCATGTACCTCTAACCTTTTAAGAAATAACTCTTTTTATACAAAAATTCCAAGATGCTAATCACCATAGTATCAAGTTAGGATTTCTTTTCAAAACAAGTCACATTTCCTTTTAAAACTATCTCAAGCTTCCAAATTAAGTGACTTCATTTCTTGTAAAACCTTAGGCAATTCATGCCTTAAAACCATTTTCCTTCCACAAGTTCAAATCATCAAAACCTTTCTCCATTAAGCTTTCACAAACTAATATAACCAACTCCCCATAAAGCCGTTATATTAGAGTTAAACAATAGTAAAACATATTCCCTTAAGTCCAAGGGATTCTTATATTTTTCTTTTAAAACGAAGCAAGTATCAAATACTTATAACAAACGAAGATTTCCAAATCTTGTACGTCTACCGTACTACATAGGTACAACTAATCATGCTCAAGAGATAGGAAAGCTCCACATACCTCTTCGGTCAATCCACAAGCTAAGTCCAATTTACCGCACGTAGTATGTCAACCTAAAATGACCACAATACGTTTATCAAGCTCTAATTACAATGCAGAATTTTTCCAAGTTAAAGTCACCAATTTCCTACGGAAAATTGGGCAGCGTTTCCTTTGTTTCTACATACATTGCCACCTTTTCCAAGGTCGATTTTTAACGCTCAAATGCCATGTTTAAGGCTCAACAACCAACCAACACCAAGGGGTTTACACACCTAAACTTTGGTGTGTAAAATTCAGCCCCACAAGTTACAACAACTAACCCAACAAGTCTAATGTAGTATTTAGGTAACAACATGCTCATAATATCCCCCTAACCAATTCTTTCATAATCAACCCCATTTCTTACATGCAACTATTCTAAGTGCATTTTTCCAACTACAAGTTCTTCCTATTAAACATGCAACACCCAATACTAACTACAAGAGAAGAAATGTTACCTTAAGTTTTAGCCAAACTTGTTCCAACACCTTGCTAGCCTTTTTCTCCAAGAACACCACCACAATAGTCTTCACAAGCTTGTAACAACCTTTCCTTCCTATTACACTTTTCAGATTTTTCCCTTAGGCTAGAATTCCTCTTGGGAATTTAGAGAGAAGGATGAGCTTTTTAACTTAGAGAGAGATGGAGTGTAAAGATGAAAAGTTGAAAGAAATGACCAAGTCTTGGTCAATATAATGCATGTAGCAGAAATCAGATGGGGGGGGGGACACTTGTCACCCTCCCATGGCCTCTTTTAAAACAAAAATCAGACTTTCTAAGTTTTTCCGCCCAAATTTCCCGCCTCGCGGCCATGCCGCTTCCCGGCGCATACAGCGCAACTCCTGCGACTCGGATCTTCGGCGCGCCTGCTTTCCGGGCCATGGCGCTGGAACTTCAGCGCCTCACCGCACTTCACACGCCTTGGCGCCGCGCCCTACTCCGGCGCGGCCTCGTGCCCCGAACGTGTTTCTCTAATTTCTCGCACGGCCCCACACGCACGGCCCGAACCACGGGGTATAACATTCTCCCCCCCTTAGAAACATTCGTCCCGAATGTTCCTTCTAGCCTTACACAAAACACAATATAAACATATCTTCTTAACTATTCCTTTGCAAATAAGAATGCTCCCCGAGCCACAACAATACTTAAGCACAATTGCTAAATCAAAACTAACAAGCAGGAAAGTGGGTTACCTGGAGGTGTAGGGAATAAGTGAGGATACTTCTTCATCATGTCATCCTCTGCTTCCCACGTCATTTCCTCCCTGTTCTCGTTCCGCCATAAGACCTTGACGGAAGCCACGTCCTTCGTCCGAAGTCGTCTAACCTGACGATCGAGTATCGCTATGGGACTCTCCTCATACGACAACTCCTCTGTCACCTGGATATCCTGAATCGGGTGCACTCTAGACGGATCTCCAACGCATTTCCGTAACATAGACACGTGAAAAACTGGATGTACCTGTTATACCCCGTATTTCCAGAGTATGTACGTGAGGACGTACGTAGAAAATTTGAACTTGTAATTAGGCTTGGCCGATTTGTGTTTGTGCACAACACCCGATTAGAGTCGTTTTTCGACGAAACGTTTCCACAACTTTCGTAGGGGAATTTCCGGCTATGTCATTTTTAATTTTTGCGGATTTTTCCGGGAGACAAAACATTTTGGACCAACGAGAGGGCGCCACTTGGCACCCTCCCATCATGGACGTGAGGGCGGTCATTGGGCGAATTGGAGAGTGTAGTTGGTAGGATATTTTGTGTGTTGATTGATAAAGTGGGACCCACACACACTTGTCCTAATCTTGGCCCTACACTTGCTATGCACTTGGCATAATCTTGGCCATTGGTTGGCCTTGTCTTGACCTATAAATACCCCTCTCCCTTTGATGAATTCTTCATCCTTTCCACAAATCTTCTAAGTGTTAAAAATCCTCCCTTGTGAGGCCTTAGCCGAGAGTCCCTCCTCCCCTTGGCCGAGAGCCCCCAGTGGGGTAGCCGAGGGTATACACCCCCTCCTTGTGGTAGCCGTGGGTACCCACTAGCCTAGTTGTTTTCGTATAATACCCCTCCTCTTGGTAGAAATACTCTCAAAAGTATTGTTATAATGCCCAAATTTCCTTAGCCGTATACCTTGTAGTATTCTAAGGTTATACCTATACAAAGCCCAGTCGTACTATTATACTTCCCGTCAGTCACAAAACCGAAACCCTAAGGAAAATCTCCATAGTTAGTTGAGTCATAAGTAGAAGTTGGTTAGAACTTCTAAGGGTTGTTTGGAGCGGCCTGAGCAATACCTGAGTAGGAGCTAAACCTTGCTCAGGATCGACATTTAAACTCGGATAATTATGGGCTTATCGAGGTAAATATCTTGTCCCTCTATTGTAATTGGAAATTACATGATTGTTAGACTATATAGTTGAAGTATACTATATATATAGAACTGAACGTTGTTGTCGGCAATGTCTTTGGACTTAAGCCTGAATAATAAGAAACCTTTTCGAAAGAAGAGTCAATCTGCTTTTTACATGGGGCGTATTCTGATGAGACCGTGTGTAGCTTTTCGGTGAGGTAGAATTGTGCACGTCCGGTTAGATGTATGAACCCCCCCTGGTTGGCTTGATAGCCGGCCCCGATAGAGGAGGAGATTTACGCTGTTGCGGGGGGGGGGGGGAGGTGCTGCCGAATTTTCTGTAGAATGTTCTACGAAGAGATCTAAATGTTAATAAGCGCCTTGTGGCCTTATAGGTTGAACTACTACGTATGGCGCGATCTACTGGTTAAGGAGTAGCCGACGGTTTGAAGTACGTGGAGCGTTTTGCTATTAGTCGATACTCGTCGCGAGGTATGTGAACCTCTTCCTATCTCTTCTAGCATGATATGTGTGAACTATGTAGTACGGAGACGCATGTGCTAAATGTATTTGATTGGTTTAAAACATAAAGTGTTATAACGGCTTTATGGGAAGTTGGTTATAACAGCTTTATGTTGGTAAGAAAATACTTGTGGTTTTTAAAAAGGTGACTGATTTGAACTATAACTGGCTTGTTATGTGTTAATAAAGAACTTGAAGTAATACTTGGGTTTTAAAACAACTTAAGAGTTATACTAGCTTTATGGGAAGTTAGGTATAACGGCTTAAGAATGTTTTACTGATTTCGGAAATCAGAATGTGTATCGACAAACCATCAAGCGTTAATAAAAGGAAATGTTTTGACTAATTAAGTATTAGTAAAACCAGTAGAAACTTCCATCTGCATAGAAGCTAAGATGAGACAAAATGATATTTTCTAGATCATGGCTGCTGTAATAAGATTGTTATAAACAAGAATATCCTACTCACGAATAAGACTATGAACTACGAAACCTTTCTAAAATAAGAACCGTGAACATTGGAAATTAGGCAAACTTGAACATTGGAAAAGAATGTTGCTAATTGATTTTACAAAGAGAAGTAATTGATTTACTTTAAAAAGATAATCACTCTATATACTACGGGTATTGTGTGGTTTTTGTGAAGTAACGTATCTTTTAAAGATTTAATGTATGAAGTACTTTGGGGATAGATACCCGAACTTGTTAGCATAAAGTACCTTGTGTGAATAGCTTGATTGTGTTGGTTTGAGATAGCCTTGTAAATACTTTCTTGTTGATGTGATAAGTAAACATGTTAGGATGCTACGTGTGTTAGTATCTTGTGTGATCGTGATGTAAGGGGGTCATTCTTGTTGTCCTTACGTTGTTAAACGTTAAGCCCATTGTACTATTATTATATCACCTACCCCTTTGACTTATACCGAGGGCTTGCCACCCTTGATGCGGGTCTTTACGGCCTATGCGGTCCTTGTGACTATGCGGAGTGCGGTAGCTCCAGGATTGATCATTCCGGGTGTTTAGCACGACGCGGGGATTCCTATGCGGTCTATCGAGACTATGCGGTCTTTTGAGACTATGCGGGTTGCGGGAGCCTAGGTGGATACCGGGGTTAAGCCGCCTCGATGCGGGTATACCTCGGTGATGCAGGACCATGATTCGAGAATACCTCATGCGGGTCCGTGTGTGACCTATGCGGAGTGCGAGAGTTCGAGGATAGACGCGCGACATTGATATTGCGGGCGAGTGGCCGCCGATCATATGGTGCGGTGCTAGAAAGACCTCGGGATACGGTTTGTGGTATTTTGATGCGTGGGTCTTAGTAGTCGGCTATGCCTTCGTACTTGCCGTCACGGTTGTATTGTGATAACTTTGAGGCGTGAGTCACGACTTGACATATCGCTTATTTATTGTGAACTGTAGTTTGGTTATCATACATGTCTCCTGCTTTATATAGACTACTATGATTTCATTTACAGTATCTATTTTCAGTTTCACATACTTGGTACCTGTTGTACTGACCTCCTTCGGGGGGCTGCGTTCATGCCGCAGGTAAAGGTACACCAGTCGTTGATCCTCGCTCTTAGGGTCACGATTCGGCGTTTGGGAAAGCTCGTTTCTCGGAGGCTTATCTTGGTATAGTCCCCTGTCGTTGTAGGTATTTACATTCAGGGGTATGGCGGGGCCCTGTCCCGCCATTGTTGTCGCATCATTTCTTAGAGGTCTGTAGTACTGTTGTGGGCAGGGTTTGTAAGAAGGATTAAACTGTTCATTTTGTAAGAGTTGTTATTTATATATGCCGAAAGGCAAGTTTTCCTCAGATTACTGTTTGTACTTCATTTGTTTCATGTATGTGTTTTATGTTCCGCTGATTACTCTGATGTTGTATCACTAGGGTGCCCGGGGTAAGGCACCAGTCACGGGCCCAGGTTCGGGTCGTGACAAAAGTGGTATCAGAGCAGTTAATCCTCGGAAAGTGTCTACCGTATCGATGAAGTCTTGATTATCGGTGTGTTGTGCACCACACCAATAATCGAGAGGCTATAGGGTATTTAGGATTGGTTTCTATTCTTCTCACTCGAGATCGTGCCTTAGAGCCGTGTGTTGTAAGTTGGACCCTCCGACGAAATTATTTCCTTATCGTTATGCCTCGCGTAGGCAACCCGGGCCCGGGAGGACAAAGCGGTGAGGAGGCTGCGAGTAGAGTTCGGAGGTTGCGTGGGCACAGCCCAATCATCACCAGGGTGGTGCTTCATTCGGGAGTTTTGCGGCGTCACTAGCCCCAATGAGTTTAACACGGCGGCGATTCCTCGTGGCCATGATATTTGAACCGGTTCGGCCCACGGCCGAACAGAATATAGATTTCTAGGAGGCGACCACATTACTAACTATGGATTTGACTACGAGAGTATACCGATGTCTGCGAGTCTTGATGAATATCAACGAGAAGGTTGTGCAAGAGTAAGTTCTTGATTAGGCTTGAGCATGGCGATTATGCGGGCTTATGCGCGCAGCAGCCGAGACGTAGAGATCGGCGGGTTAACGGGCGAGCAGAAGAGGCGAGCGGCAAGGTCCTGGTAACTTCGAGGCGAGTCACCTCACCGGCAGATTTGATTATGCACCTCCACGGTGCAGTGGTCCTCCGAGGTTCGGGGCGTTCGTGCGCAGGAGTTGGTCGAACTCCGGGGCTTCCGGTCATTAATGATGACGCCATCCCGGGAATGTCGTCTTTTAGTTAGTCTTGGTTGTACCTATGACCGTCGTGGTCGATGTCGAAAGAGTGTCTGGTAGGAGGACTCGGCCTTCGAGATCGGTGGGTAGTTTGTCATCTTCCTTAGCTATGCGCCTACAGGCGAGTTTGATTAGAACGACTAAGGGAGTGAAGCGAGATTCGGTATATCTTTAACCTACAGAGCTTTGTATGAGTGATAAGGTGAGTATACCTTAAGTGTTATGTTCAGACTGCATGAGTGTTTATTGTAATTAGAAATCTTGGTTAGTTAACCAAGTAAGATTTGGGGATAGAGAAGGTGTGAGCCTTAGAGTTTTATACGTAGAGACCTTAGAGGTAAGGCCGTCTCGAGTATAAGGCGTATGTTTATGTTTGACCCTTATAGGAGTGCATAGTGCACGTGAGCTATGTTTGTGGGATAAGTCACGAGTAGTGTGGAATGAAAGAGGGTAGTTGAGCTAAGAAGACCGCTAGGTTTTCGTAACATGATTAGTGAGTTTTCCTTGGAGAGCTAGCGCGTTTAGCGCGCGTGGTCGGGTTGAGGCCACGTTGCGGGTCAACCCGCGGCGTGTGGTGGTGGGGTCAGTGGTGGTCCCGCCTTGTGGTAAGTCACGAGGTGTTAGGCCCGTGTTCGATTAACGTCACGAGTTCGTGGATGCATTCGACGATGGTCGGGCGAACGGGTCACCCGTCGTGTCTTTCGATCGGGGCCGTTGCTCGGCGGTGATGTTATGTCGAAAGGTTGAAAGGCTGCGGGTGCCTACCTTCACCTTATGTCGCAGTGAAGCCCGAGTTGTGGCTATTTCGTTTTCTAAAAGTTTACGAGCGGGGTTAGGAACTTCGTGAGTCTCGAATCACATTCGCCTCGGGCAGTGGTTGGATTTCGGGGTAGTTGTGAGATTGTTGTCTCTGTGGAGGAGTGTTTAAGCTACCATTTCGGTGTTCGGATGTCGCCTTATAAAGCCTTGTAGGGCGGATGTGTAAGTTGCGGTCGTGTGGTTCGATGTTGGCAAGGTTCGCAGTTAGTTGAGCTTGTTCAGCAGATCGTGAATAGTGAAGCTTGTCTAGAAGAAGTTCTGGCGGCTCGAGGAAATCGTGCGGATAATCGGCGGCGGCGCCAGAGTTGAGTTGACGGTCGGTCTTCTTGAAAGTACCACCCGGTTTGGGTGTGGCGAGCTTTGGAAAACAGAGGAAACTTAGCCCGAGTTGTTTTGGGCCTTTTAAGTTCATGTGAAGAATAGGCGGGTTGCCTATATGTTAGCTTTTGTCGTCCGACTTAGGAGGCGACGTCCGGTCTTCGTATTATTATGTTCGGAAAGTATCGGAGATCCGTCAGTGTTCCCGTTAATGATGACCACGTTAGAGATAGTAACCGAGTTTTGGAAGCTGACGATGTAAATGTGGTAAGAGTTCGAGTGTCACGTCGACCTCGAGGATCGCATGCAGCCCGGTACCATTTGTTGGGTCGCCGGAGTGAACCTCGCGGCAAAGTGACAAAAGTGGTATCATTTCTTTTGTAAAGAGAAGGTGCGAAAGAAGTATATTTTAGACCCCGGAGAGAAGTGTTTGTGGTGATGTTAGAGGTGTTTCCTCGTGGACTTGGAGGTAAGTATTTTGCGCAAGTTGGTTCCGTGGCCATGCGTGGCAGGATTGTTTTCGTAAGTATAGCAGTGAGGACTATACCGGCGCGCGTTTGTTTTGAGACTTAGAAGGAACATTCGGGACGAATGTTTCTAAGGAGGGGAGAATGTTATACCCCGTATTTCCAGAGTATGTACGTGAGGACGTACGTAGAAAATTTGAACTTGTAATTAGGCTTGGCCGATTTGTGTTTGTGCACAACACCCGATTAGAGTCGTTTTTCGACGAAACGTTTCCACAACTTTCGTAGGGGAATTTCCGGCTATGTAATTTTTAATTTTTGCGGATTTTTCCGGGAGACAAAACATTTTGGACCAACGAGAGGGCGCCACTTGGCACCCTCCCATTGGCGGACGTGAGGGGCGGTCATTGGACGAATTGGAGAGTGTAGTTGGTAGGATATTTTGTGTGTTGATTGATAAAGTGGGACCCACACACACTTGTCCCAATCTTGGCCCTACACTTGCTATGCACTTGGCATAATCTTGGCCATTGGTTGGCCTTGTCTTGACCTATAAATACCCCTCTCCCTTTGATGAATTCTTCATCCTTTCCACAAATCTTCTAAGTGTTAAAAATCCTCCCTTGTGAGGCCTTAGCGAGTCCCTCCTCCCCTCGCGAGAGCCCCCACTGGTAGGCCGGCGGGTATACACCCCCTCCTTGTGGTACTAGCCATGGGTACCCCCAGCCTAGTTGTTTCGTATAATACCCCTCTTGGTAGAAATACTCAAAAGTATTGTTATAATGCCCAAATTTCCTTAGTAGTATACCTTGTAGTATTCTAAGGTTATACCTATACAAAGCCAGTCGTACTATTATACTTCCCGTCAGTCACAAAACCGAAACCCTAAGGAAAATCTCCATAGTTAGTTGGAGTCATAAGTAGAAGTTGGTTAGAACTTCTAAGGGTTGGAGCACACGGAGTAGGAGCTAAACCTTGCTCAGGATCGACATTTAAACTCGGATAATTATGGGCTTATCGAGGTAAATATCTTGTCCCTCTATTGTAATTGGAAATTACATGATTGTTAGACTATATAGTTGAAGTATACTATATATATAGAACTGAACGTTGTTGTCGGCAATGTCTTTGGACTTAAGCTGAATAATAAGAAACCTTTTCAAAGAAGAAATCTTGAATTGTTTTTACATGGGATTGTATTATGAGACTTGTGTAGCTTTTCTGTGAGGTAGAATTGTGCACGTCCGGTTAGATGTATGAACCCCCCTGTTATACCACGCATTTCCAGAGTATGTACGTAAGGACGTACGTAGAGAATTTGAGCCTTAAGTTAGGCAAAGGACCGAATTTTGGGCGCAGTGCGATTGAGTCGTTTTTCGGCGAAGCGTTTCCACGCTTACGTTGGGAAAATTCGGCTATGTCATTTAGTATTTTTACGGATTTTTCCGAGCAGCGAAATGTTTTGGACCAACGGAGGGTGACATTGTCACCCTCATTCGAGCGATAATGGGTTGGTAGGTTGGTCACGGGTTGGAGGCCTATTGGCTCCTTGTTTTGGCCTTGTTTGTGGCTTGTTTGGTGCCATGTTTTGTGCCTTGTTTTGTGGAGTAGGGGTTAGGGTGCACTTGGCTTGATCAAGGCCATACACTTGCCTTGCACGTGGCTTGATCTTGGCCGTTGGTTGGCTTTTGGTTTCCTATAAATACCCCAGAGATGAACTTCTTCATCCACTCTTCACTTGTCTAAGCCTTGAAAACTCTCCTCCCCTTTGTGAGCTCTTAGCGAGAGCCTTCCCTCCCCTTTTCGTGTGGCCTTTGGTAGGGGTTCCTCTCCCCACTTTTGTGGTGCTAGCCGTGGGTACCACTGCCTAGTTGTTTCGTATAATACCCTTCCTTGTGGTATTGAAATACTTCTCTAGTATTGTTATAATGCCCAAAATACCTTAGCCTTGTACCTTGTAGTATTCCAAAGATACCTCTATACGTAGAGACAGGAAATACTACCTTTTGTCCTTTTAGTCTCAAACCGAAACCCTAAGGAAATCTTCATGGTTGGTTGAAGTATTTGAGTAGGAGTTGGTTAGAACTTCTAAGGGTTGTTTGGAGCGGATTGGAGCGCACGGAGTAGGAGCTAAACCTTGCTCAGGATCGACATTATAACTTGGATAATTTTGGGCTTATCGAGGTATTATCTTGTCCCTCTATTGTAATTGGAGATTACATGTTGTAGGATTATATAGTTGAAGTATACTATATATAGAACTGAACATTATTGTGGCAATGTCTTTTGACTTAAGCCTGAAGAATAAAGAACTGAACTGTATTTACATAGGACTGTATTGCAGTAGACTTGTGTAGTATTACTGTGTAGAATTGTACACGTCCGGTTAGACGTGTAAACCCCCCCCCCTGGTTGGCTTGGTAGCCGGCCTCGATAGAGGAGGAGATTTCTGTTGTGGCGAGATCTTCTTGCGAATTTTACGTAGGAAAATGGGAACTTGTGTTTTGGGGTTAATAGACGTTTGTGACCTTTATAGGTGAAAGTGCTAAGAGTAGCGTATTCTACTCGAGGAGTGGAAAGGGCTAGCAAGGTTGTAGTACTTGGAGCATTTTGCTTATTGTCGATAAATCGCCGCGAGGTATGTGAACCTCTTCCTATCTTTTCTAGCATGATTGTTGTGAACTATGTAGTACGGTAGACGTACATGTGCTAAGTGATTTGGTTGGTTTAAAACATAGGGTGTTATAATAGCTTTATGGGAAGTTAGTTATAACGACCTTATGTAAGTGAAAATGGTTTACTGATGTTAGAAGTTAAGAGACTTGATCTTATAAGATAAGAGGCTTAACTTATTTGTTTTAATGTGGATGTTTGTGTGAAACCTCATTCGTGAGTAATGAGTACTTGGTTTTTAAAGGGATAATGTTTCTTGATTTGGGAATCGAATGTGTATCGGCAGGACCGTTGCGGCGTTAATAAAGGAAAATGTATTGAATAATGATGTATTAAAACCAGTAGAAACCTCCATCTGCATAGAAGCTAAGATGAGACAAAATGATATTACATTTTCTAGATCATGGCTGCTGTAATAAGATCGTTATAAACAATAATCAACTACTCACATATATGACATATGTTACTCAATTGTTTTAAAAGAGATTAAGACTATGAGTTATGAAACCATTCTAAAATAAGTGACTTGAGCATTTGAAAATGAGAAGCTTGAGTAATTGAAACTAGGCAAACTGGAACTTAGGAAAAGAATGTTGTTACTTGATTTTGAAAAGGAATGTGGGTTGGTCATTCTACTACTACAGGTATCGGGTGACTTTTATAAAAGTAATGGATCTCTTTTAAAAGAACTTAATGTATGTAGTACTTTGGGATTAAAAACCCGGACTTTGGCATAAAATGAAAGTACTTTGAGTTGTGTGAAACTTGCCTATGCTTGTTGTTGTGAAACTTGCCTATGCTTGTTGTTGTGAAACTTGCCTATGCTTGTGATGATAGCCTTTGTTGTGCAAGTGTGGTATTTACGTATTCCGCGCTCTCGATAGAGGCGGTCGACTTATTGAGAACTTACTTGGAGCGTCTTTGGCGGTGATGGAGAATTCCACGTATGTTTCCATTTTGATTCTTGTCTTGTTGTTGATGTCACATGGGCGTATCTACCGTCGCAGATTCCGGCATCGCGCCACGCGGTCGGGTTGATTACCCGATATATTGTTATTGTGGTTACATGGACATGTCTACACCGAGGTAGAATTCGGGGCATGTGGCGTGCGCGTGGTTGATCACCCGATATTATTGTTGATGTCACATGGGCGTGTCTACACCGAGGTAGAATTCGGGGCATGTGGCTGGGGCATTGGTATTATTGTTACATCATGGACATGTCTACACCGATGCAGTCCGGCATGCGGCCGTGATGCGAACATGATCGATGTTGTGGGCGTGAGACCCATAGTTATATTTGAGTGATGACTTGAGGCGTGAGTCCTGGATCGGATATATTTGCTTTTATGTTGTGAATCGTAGTTTGGTTATCATACATGTCTCTGCTTTATATAGACTAGTATGATTTCATTCTGATTTTTACGATTTCACATACTTGGTACTGTTATCGACCTCCTTCGGGGCCGCGTTCATGCCGCAGTAGAGGTACATCGATCGTGGATCCCCGCTCTTAGGATCACAGATTCGTATTAGGAAGCTCTGTTTCTTGGAGGCTTATCTTTTGGTATGTGTTCCACGAGTTGTAGGTTCTTGTACATTCGGGGTATGGCGGGGCCTGTCCGTCATAGTCGTTGTAAATCTTAGAGTGCAGAAATCTTGTTGTGGCGGGGTTGTAAAGGATTAAGCTATTCGAGTTTTATGTATATCTTGAAGGCAACCGTTTTGGTTGCTGTTATTATTATATCTCTTGTTTCATGACTCATGTTTTATTTTCCATTGGTTTTCTCGATGTTGTATCACTAGGGTGCGGGGTAAGGCACGAACGGCCCGAACGGGTCGTTACAAAAGTGGTATCGAGCGATTAATCCTCGTAAAGTGTCTCTGCACGTGTCTAGTAAGTCTTGATTATCGGTGTGTTGTGCACCACATCTATAATCGGAGGCTATAGGACATTTAGGATTGGTTTCCATTCTTCTCATTACGAGATCGTGCCTTGAAGTGAGTTGTAAGTTGGACCCTCCGGCGTATCTCGTTTTTACGAGTTATGCCTCCGCGCAAGGCAACCAGAGCCCAGACGGGCAAGGCAGCCGAGGGTGCTGCTAGTGAGATACTGAGAAGTGCGAGGCGCAGCGACGACACGAGTTGTGCTTGACGGCGGGTTTTGTGGACGCCCGGCCAGCCGAAGTTAGAGCGCGGCGAGGCTGCTGAGACCACAAGACACGAGCCTCCACCCCACACCGAGGCGCAGGAGATGGGTTACAAGGAGATGGCCCGATTGCTTGGTCGTGGTCGTAGCAGATATGAGGATAGGCCGGATGCAGCAGATTCAGATTCGATAGCACGATGGTTCACCCCGAGCAGATAGTTTGAGGCTACGGGACTTTACGAGTTGTAGCACGCGAGTTTTATGGGTCGAGGCACGAGGATGATCGCAGGAGTTCATCCGGCGATTCTGGATCATGAGAGTGATCAAGGCTTGAGACCGAGTCGGTGGTCTTAGGTGCGCGGCCGCGCGATACCGCGATCGGCGGTTTGATTCGTGGAGTTGTCGGGAGAGCATGCGCTTCCAGCAGATGGGGCGAGTTCTCGGAGGCATTCCTCACTCACTTCTTGCCTCCGCATGAGGAGGGCACGGGCCGACGATTATGATCTTTGAGACGCAGAGGCGTCTGATTCGAGAATACAACGTGGAGTTTGACTCGTTGGCTCGGTATGTCCCCGCTTTAGTGGCAACCATGGAGGATAGAGTGCACCGCTACGCCACCGGATTAGATGATTACATGTCGAGGCATGTTCGGAGTAGCTCTCACCGGGCATGGACATTGCCGCGTGCAGCTCACGACTGGGATGTGAGGCACGAGAGGTCGGCGGAATGACGAAGATCGCAGAAGAGGCCGAACAACAGGGTCCTTTGGTGACTTTCGAGGCGACCGCCTCAAGAAGATACTAGTTTTGTACCTCCGCCGCAGAGTGGTCCTCCACAACCTTGAGTATTCGGAGCGGTCGTGGCTCCAAGGGTTGAGTTTCGAGGAAGTGCGGTGTGTTGGCGGACACGGTCACCCTACCTCGTGGTCGATGTGGTAGACCGCATTTCGGGAGTGTCGTGGTGCGAGGAGCTTGTTATTTTTGGCCAGCGGGCCATTTTGCGAGGAATCGTCCAAAGCGGTAGCACGGATGTTACGACTCACCACCGGATCGATGGGCGGTTCATCGCTTTCATACATGCGCCTGCAGTATGGGCCTATGATTAGAGTGGGCGGTAGCTTCGGTATATCCTTAACCTCTAGAGTTTTGGTATGCTTGTTATAATGGTCTCATTATTATGTGCTATGCATTTAATAGCGTTGTGTTAATTGTGAGTTAGAAAACATGCTTAGTTGTGAGGATACGATGTGGGGCATGGTAAGTGTGAACCTTAGACTATGTCACGTTCGAGACCTTAGGGTAAGGTCGTCTTGAGTTGAAGATTTATTTTTGACCCTTTATCGAGTAGTAGTATACGTGGGATTTATTTGTGTGATAAGTGCGTGGGTAGTGTGAGATGGAAGTGGTAGCTTCCATAATGTGAATTAGTAAGATTGTTCGGATCGGGAACAAGAGTTTGGCGCATGATTGGGGTCGGGTTGAGGACCATTTGCGGGTCAACCCGTAACGGTTTGGGGTACGGGTCAGTGGTCCCGCCAGGTGGTAGGGTCACGAGGATGCTAGGCCCAAGTTTATATGACCATCGTATGAGTTGGTGGATATGTTCAACCAGAAGCGGATCGTGGAGGCCGGGAACGGCCTTAGAGAAGATCGAAGTTAGTGAGATGACCATGTTTGGAGGTAGTGACTCAAGAGTTGGAAACAGCGTTAATGAAGTATGGCATGGATACTAGAAAGAGTTTGAGTGTTCGAGAAAGTGCAACAAGATAGGGAAAAGTGAGCGTGTGTGATCGCTTTTTGGGAAAGGAAGGTGACGGAGTATATTTTAGACCTCAGGTAAGGGGTTTTTGTGATGATTAGAGGTATTTCCTCGTTGACTTGGGTTTAAGTATTGGTGCGTTTGTTATTTTTTTTTTTTTTTTTTTTTTGGCCAGGTGTGGCATGATTGTTTTCGTACGTATAGCAGTGAAGGCTATACTAGCGCAGGTTTGTGTGGAGACTTGAGAAGGAACATTCGGGACGAATGTTTCGGGCGAGGAGAATGTTATACCCGCATTTCAGTATGTACGTGGGGCGTGCGTAGAGAATTTGAGCCTTAAGTTAGGCAAAGGATCGAATTTTGGGGCACAGTGCCGATTGAGTCGTTTTTCGACGAAACGTTTCCACCTTTACGTTGGGAAAATTCCGCTATGTCATTTAGTATTTTTACGGATTTTTCCGAGCAACAAAATGTTTTGGACCAACGGGAGGTGACATTTGTCACCCTCATTTAGGCGATAATGGGTTGGCGGTTGGTCACGGTGGAGGCCTATTGGCTCTTGTTTTGGCCTTGTTTGTGGCTTGTTTGGTGCCATGTTTTGTGCCTTGTTTTGTGGAGTAGGGTTAGGGTGCACTTGGCTTGATCAAGGCCATACACTTGCCTTGCACATGGCTTGATCTTGCCGTTGGTTGGCTTTTGGTTTCCTATAAATACCCCCAGAGATGAACTTCTTCATCCAATCTTCACTTGTCTAAGCCTTGAAAACTCTCCTCCCCTTTGTGAGCTCTTAGCGAGAGCCTTCCTCCCCTTTCGTGTGGCCTTTGGCCGGGGTTCCCTCCCCTTTGTGGTGCTAGTGGGTACCCACTGCCTAGTTGTTTCAGATAATACCCTCCTCGTGGTATTGAAATACTTCTCCTAGTATTGTTATAATGCCCAAAATACCTTAGCCTTGTACCTTGTAGTATTCCAAAGATACCTCTATACGTAGAGCCCGGAAATACTACCTTTTGTCCTTTTAGTCTCAAACCGAAACCCTAAGGAAATCTTCATGGTTGGTTGAAGTATTTTAGTAGGAGTTGGTTAGAACTTCTAAGGGTTGTTTGGAGCGGATTGGAGCGCACGGAGTAGGAGCTAAACCTTGCTCAGGATCGACATTATAACTTGGATAATTTTGGGCTTATCGAGGTATTATCTTGTCCCTCTATTGTAATTGGAGATTACATGTTGTAGGATTATATAGTTGAAGTATACTATATATAGAACTGAACATTATTGTGGCAATGTCTTTTGACTTAAGCCTGAAGAATAAAGAATCGAATCAGTATTTACATAGATTTGTATTGCGATGAGACTTGTGTAGTATTCTGTGTAGAATTGTACACGTCAGGTTAGGCGTGTAAACCCCCTGGTTGGCTTGGTAGCAGCCTCGATAGAGGAGAGATTTCTGTTGTGTGTGAGTCTTCTTAGAATTTTACGTAGGAAAATGGGAACTTGTGTTTGGGGTTAATAGGCGTTTGTGACCTTTATAGGTGAAAGTACTAAGAGTAGCGTATTCTACTCGAGTGGAAAGGGCTAGCGCGTTGTAGTACTTGGAGCATTTTGCTTATTATCGATAAATCGCGAGGTATGTGAACCTCTTCCTATCTTTTCTAGCATGATTGTTGTGAACTATGTAGTACGGTGAGCATACGTGCTAAGTGATTTGGTTGGTTTAAAACATAGGGTGTTATAATAGCTTTATGGGAAGTTAGTTATAACGACCTTATGTAAGTGAAAATGGTTTACTGATGTTAGAAGTTAAGAGAATTGATCTTATAAGATAAGAGGCTTAACTTATTTGTTTTAATGTGGATGTTTGTGTGAAACCTCATTCGTGAGTAATGAGTACTTGGTTTTTAAAGGGATAATGTTTTACTGATTTCGGGAATCAGAATGTGTATCGACAGACCATTGCAGCGTTAATAAAGGAAAATGTATTGAATAATGATGTATTAAAACCAGTAGAAACCTCCATCTGCATAGAAGCTAAGATGAGACAAAATGATATTACATTTTCTAGATCACGGTCTTTGTAATAAGATCGTTATAAACAATAATAAACTACTCACATATATGACATATGTTACTCAATTGTTTTAAAAGAGATTAAGACTATGAGTTATGAAACCATTCTAAAATAAGTGACTTGAGCATTTGAAAATGAGAAGCTTGAGTAATTGAAACTAGGCAAACTGGAACTTAGGAAAAGAATGTTGTTACTTGATTTTGAAAAGGAATGTGGGTTGGTCATTCTAATACTACGGGTATCGGGTGACTTTTATAAAAGTAATGGATCTCTTTTAAAAGAACTTAATGTATGTAGTACTTTGGGATTAAAAACCCGGACTTTGGCATAAAATGAAAGTACTTTGAGTTGTGTGAAACTTGCCTATGCTTGTTGTTGTGAAACTTGCCTATGCTTGTTGTTGTGAAACTTGCCTATGCTTGTGATGATAGCCTTTGTTGTGCAAGTGTGGTATTTACGTATTCCGCGTCTCGATAGAGGGCCGGTCGACTTGTTGAGAACTTACTTGGACGTGCTGGCAGTGATGGAGAATTCCACGGGTATGTTTCCATTTTGATTATTGTCTTGTTGTTGATGTCACATGGACATGTCTACACCGATGCAGTATTCCGGGGGCATGCGGCCATGCGGCCGGGTTGATTACCCGATATATTGTTATTGTGGTTACATGGACATGTCTACACCGAGGTAGAATTCCGGGCATGTGGCGTGCGCGCGTGGTTGATCACCCAGTATATTATTGTTGATGTCACATGGACGTGTCTACACCGAGGTAGAATTCCGGGGGCATGTGGCCATGGGGCATTGGTATTATTGTTGCATCATGGACATGTCTACACCGATGCAGAATTCCGGGGGCATGCGGCCATGATGCGAACATGGCGATGTTGTGGGCGTGAGACCCATAGTTATATTTGAGTGATGACTGGCGTGAGTCCTCGATCGGATATATTGCTTTTATGTTGTGAATCGTAGTTTGGTTATCATACATGTCTCCGCTTTATATAGACTAGTATGATTTCATTCTGATATTTTCTGATTTCACATACTTGGTACTGTTATGCGACCTCCCCGGCTGCGTTACGCCGCAGTAGAGGTACATCGATCGTGGATCCCCGCTCTTAGGATCACGATTCAACGTATTGGAAAGCTCCGCTTTCTTGGAGGCTTATCTTTTGGTATGTGTTCCACGAGTTGTAGGTTCTTGTACATTCGGGGTATGGTGGGGCCCCGTCCGTCATAGTCGTTGTAAATCTTAAGTGCATGAATCTTGTGGGCAGGGTTGTAAAGGATTAAACATTCGAGTTTTATGTATATCTTTGAAGGCAACCGTTTTGGTTGGCCTGTTTATTATTATATCTCTTGTTTCATGACTCGTGTTTTATTTTCATCTGTTTTTCTCTGATGTTGTATCACTAGGGTGCCGGGGTAAGGCACGATGCGGGAACGGCAGTCGTTACACCGCAGTTGGCTTGATAGCGGCCCCGATAGAGAGGAGGAGAGATTTCTGTTGGCGGGGGGAGTCTTTGCGAATTTTACGTAGAATGTTCTACGAAGAGATCTAAATGTTAATAAGCGCCTTGTGGCCTTATAGGTTGAAGTACTACGTATGGCGCGATCATCGGCTAAGGAGTAGCGAAGCGGTTTGAAGACGCGTGGAGCGTTTTGCTATTAGTCGATACTCGCGAGGTATGTGAACCTCTTCCTATCTCTTCTAGCATGATATGTGTGAACTATGTAGCGGTGAGCGATACGTGTGCTAAATGTATTTGATTGGTTTAAAACATAAAGTGTTATAACGGCTTTATGGGAAGTTGGTTATAACAGCTTTATGTTGGTAAGAAAATACTTGTGGTTTTTAAAAAGGTGACTGATTTGAACTATAACTGGCTTGTTATGTGTTAATAAAGAACTTGAAGTAATACTTGGGTTTTAAAACAACTTAAGAGTTATACTAGCTTTATGGGAAGTTAGGTATAACGGCTTAAGAATGTTTTACTGATTTCGGAAATCAGAATGTGTATCGACAAACCACTGCAGCGTTAATAAAAGGAAATGTTTTGACTAATTAAGTATTATTAAAACCAGTAGAAACTTCCATCTGCATAGAAGCTAAGATGAGACAAAATGATATTTTCTAGATCATGGCTGTTGTAATAAGATTGTTATAAACAAGAATATCCTACTCACGAATAAGACTATGAACTACGAAACCTTTCTAAAATAAGAACCGTGAACATTGGAAATTAGGCAAACTTGAACATTGGAAAAGAATGTTGCTAATTGATTTTACAAAGAGAAGTAATTGATTTACTTTAAAAAGATAATCACTCTATATACTACGTATTGTGGTTTTGTGAAGTAACGTATCTTTTAAAGATTTAATGTATGAAGTACTTTGGGGATAGATACCCGAACTTGTTAGCATAAAGTACCTTGTGTGAATAGCTTGATTGTGTTGGTTTGAGATAGCCTTGTAAATACTTTCTTGTTGATGTGATAAGTAAACATGTTAGGATGCTACGTGTGTTAGTATCTTGTGTGATCGTGATGTAAGGGGGTCATTCTTGTTGTGCTTACGTTGTTAAACGTTAAGCGCGTACTATTATTATATCACCTACCCCTTTGACTTATACCGAGGGCTTGCCACCCGACGCGGTCTTTACGGCTATGCGGTCCTTGTGACTATCGCGAGTCGCGGTAGCTCAGGATTGATCATTCGGGTGTTTAGCCCGATGCGGGATTCCTGCGGTCTGTGAGACTATGCGGTCTTTTGAGACTATGCGGGTTGCGGAGCCTAGGTGGATACCGGGTTAAGCGCCTCGACGCGGTATACCTCAAAGCGATGCAGGACCATGATTCGAGGAATACCTCATGCGGTCCGTGTGACCTATGCGCGAGTGCGAGTTCAAGGATAGACGCACATTGATATTGCGGGCAGTGGTCACCCGATCATGTAGTGCGGTCTAGAAAGACCTCGGGATACGATTTGTGGTATTTTGATGCTGGTCTTAGTAGTCGGCTATGCCTTCGTACTTGCCGCACGGTTGTATTGTGATAACTTTGGCGTGAGTCACGACTTGACATGATCGCTTATTTATTGTGAGCGTAGTTTGGTTATCATACATGTCTCCCGCTTTATATAGACTACTATGATTTCATTTACTGATCTATTTTCGCCATACTGGTAGTACTGTTATCTTGACCTCCTTGGGCTGCGTTCACGCCGCAGTAAAGGTACACCGCCGTTGATCCTCGCTCTTAGGGTCACGATTCGGTGTTGGGAAAGCTCCGTTTCTCGAGGCTTATCTTAGTATAGTCCGCCGTTGTAGGTATTTACATTCGTGGTATGGCGGCCTGTCCGCCATTGTTATCGCATCATTTCTTAGAGTGCAGTACTTGTTGTGGCGGGTTTGTAAGAAGGATTAAACTGCTCATTTTGTAAGAGTTGTTATTTATATATGCCGAAAGGCAAGTTTTCCTCGACATCGTTTTGTACTTCATTTGTTTCATGTATGTGTTTTATGTTCCGATTACACGATGTTGTATCACCAGGGTGCCGGGTAAGGCACCGCCACGCCCAGTTCGGTCGTGGCGACCGCCAAGATCGGACGGCAGATCCAATTCATAGGCAACCTTGCCCACTCTTCTGACAATCGACACGGCCAATGTACGCGGAAGTTTCTTTCCTCCCAAATCTCATCACACCCTTCATGGGTGACACTTTCAGAAGACCCAATCATTAACCTCAAACTCTAAGTGTCGACGCCGATGATCTGCATATGATTTACGCCGACTGGCTGCCAATAACCGCTCTGGATAAGCTTCACCTTATCCATCTGTGAACCAAATCGCCCGATTAATCGCACTTCTCCCACTTCAAACCAACCTATCGGTGACTGCACTTCCTCCCGTATAAGGCCTCATAAGGCGCCATCTGAACACTAGAATTGTAGCCGTTGTTATAAGCAAACTACAAGAGGTAAATGATCCTCCCACTACCGAAATCAATAACACAAGCCCGCACATATCCTCGAAATGCGGATAGTGCGCTTTCGGCCCGTCCGTCGTCGAGGATGAAGCGTCGTCTTGAGACTCACTGTGTCCCTAATCCCTTCGAAAGACCTCCGAAGTTAGCCGTGAACTGGGCTCTCTATCTCGATATAATCGACACCGACTCGTGCGATCTCACAATCTCTCTAATATATAATCCGCATAGTCCTCGGCCAAAACGTCGTCATGATCGGAAGAAAGTGGGCTGATTTCACACCATCAACAATAACCCAAATGGAATCATGTCTCCTGCGGTGCGAGGTAACCCGTAATAAAGTCCATGTTGACCACCTCCCACTTCCACATCTAATATCAATAGCTGTAATAGCCCACCGCTTCGTGCTCAACCTTAACTCGCGACAATTAGGACACTGGGCAACAAAACCGCCACATCCTCTTCAAACCATCCCACCAATACATGCACTGAGGTCATGGTACATCTTAGTCGACCGGATGAATCGAATAACGAGCACCGTGTGCCTCTGAATCTGCCAAGTCTCGCACACGGAACACACAACCGCCTCGAATCTTAGCACCCCATCGGTGCTTCTCAAATAGACTCTTCTTCCTGGAGAGCTGCGTCTCTGCATCGTACCAAAATCGGATCCTCACATCGCCGCCTCTTCACCTCTCGGCGATGGAAGACTGGCGACCTTCAACCCGAATTCCATTACTAGCGGAATCAACCAAACGAACCCAAGGCTTGCTAATCGTGTAACTCTCGACCATATCCTTTTCTCTGCGAACATCGGATAGACTACCCATCGATCTGCGACTGGGCACCGCAACTACATTGGCCTTCCTGGGTGGTACGAATATCAACATCGTAATCCTTAAGTAGCTCCAACCACCGCTCGCCGCAAGTTCGGCTCCTCTCGGTGAAGATGTCTTGGAGACTCTTGTGATACGTGTAAATGTCCACATGAACTCCATATAAATAATGTCTCCAGGATCTTGAAGGCATGAATCATCGCTGCGACTCAAGTCATGTGTGGGATAGTTCTTCTCATGTTTTCTAAGCTGTCGAGATGCATAAGCTATAACCTTGCCGTGCTGCATCAGCACGCACCCAAGCCCGACACCTGACGCGTCACAATAAACCACATATCCATCTAAACCCTCTGGAAGAGTAAGAACTGGGGCGGTCGTCAACTTCTCCTTTAGCAGCTGGAAACTTTCCTCACAAGTATCCGTCCACCGGAACATAGCTGCCTTCTGAGTCAGCTTAGTCAAAGGTGCTGAAATAGAAGCAAACTTCTCTACAAACCTCCTAATAACTGCAAGGCCCAAGCTGCGCACTGCCGGTGTAGTGGGTCTAGGCCAAGTCTGATCGCCTCAATCTTTCTTTGTATCAACCCGAATACCATCGGCCCGATAACATGTCCTAAGAAAGCCATGAAGCTACCAAAACTCGCATTTCGAGAACTTGGCATACAATTGCGGCCACGAGGACTCAAACACCGCCTCAAATGACCAGTATGCTCGCCATGTGTGAATACACCAAGATATCATCAATGAACACTATAACGAACATATCCAAGAATGGCCAGAACACCCTATTCATCAAATCCATGAATACCGCTGGAGCGTTGGTCAACCCAAAAGACATTACCCTGAACTCATAGTGCCACGGTCACGAATGCGATCTTGGATATCTCGCCTCTAACTCGCACTGATGATAACGGATCGCAGTCGATCTTGGAAAAACATCTCGCACCCTGCAACTGGTCAAACAAATCATCAATCCTGGGGAGGGGATATCTATTCTTCATGGTTACCTTATTCAGCTGCCTGTAATCAATACACATACGCAACGTCCCATCTTTCTTCTTTACAAATAACACCGGTGCTCCCCAGGGAGAAACATTTGGCCTGATAAAGCCTTTTTCCAGCAAATCTTTCAGCTGGTCCTTCAATTCCTTCAACTCGGTGGTGCCATCCGTATGGCGGGATAGATATCGGTCGAGTGTCCGTGCCAAATCGATGCAAAACTCAATCTCCCTCTCAGGAGGGATACCCGGAAGCTCGTCTGGGAAAACGTATGGAAACTCTCTAACCATCGAATCGATCAAGGTCGGTATCTCACCTCGATGTCGAATACGAACCAAATGGTAAATATACCCTTTCCGTACCATCTTCCTAGCCTTGAGGTAAGAAATAAACCTACCCCGGCGTCAATATTCCTTCCACTCGATAACCTCACCAGAAACCGAACCGAACTAACCTCTCTCTCGCCACATTGGCATAGCAAGACGCTAGCCAATCCATACCCATAATCACATCGAAGTCTGTCATGTCTAACTCTATCAAGTCAGTTAGAGTCTGACGACCATCTATAGTCACTGGGCAAGCCTTATATACCCGCTCAGCTAACATCGAAGCACCGACCGGCGTAGCCACCTCAAAGGATTCTATGGACTCGGGCTCTATCCCTATTCTACCAAAGAATATGAGGAGATATATAGGACAAGGTAGAACACGGATCTATCAAAGCATAAACATCACAAAGAAGAAACCAACAATGTACTGTGACGACATCAGGTGACGCCTCCTGGTCCTGGCGGCTGGACATAGCATAAATGCGGTTCTGAGGACCGCTGGAACTGGAACCTCTACCACGACCCTCGCTGCGGCACATGCGTCCGTGAATACCACGCCTCCGGGCGATCGCCATCGACGATGAAGATCCACCATCGACCGCCGGCCGAGCCATCATATTCCCGCCACTGACGGACAATCTCTCTCAAATGGCCTGGCCGCAAGAATAACAAGATCACGGAGGAACACGACACCCCATAATGGCAATCACCACATCGACCACACCGAGGCATAGATGGCCTCATCCGACCGAACTCTAGTCCTCCGGAAACCCGGCCACGAACCTGTCCTTCTCCCGAATACTCAGACGTCCGAAGATGGTGGAGCGCGCTGGACCGTGTGGTGCAAATCTGGTTTGCTGGGGTCGTCTACCCTAAAACTACCAGAGGACCTCGCTGTCCCGGCCTCTTCTGCGATACTGCCGATCCGCGGCCCGCGTTCACACCCGAGAGCATGTGCTGCATGCGGCAATGTCCATGCGGTGAGAGCCACCCCGAGCAACTCTCGCCAAGTGATCATCGAGTCTGTGACATAGCGGTGCACTCGTCCTCCATGTTCGCTACCAATGCGGGCACATACCTAGCCAATGAATCAAACTCCACGTTGTATTCGGACCGTCCGCCATTCTGTCTCGGCGTCAAAAATCTATCGGCCGAGCCTCTCATCTGCGGTGGCAAGAATGGCTGGAATGCCTCGAGAACTTCGCCCCAAACGACCGAAGCGCATGCTCTCCGGGACAGTCCCCATGAATCATACCAGTCAACTGCCATATCCCGCAGCCGATGAGAACTCAAGACCATCGACTCGATCTACGAAGCCCCGATCACCGCCATGATCCGCAGAATCGTTTGATAAACTCACGAGATCATCCTCGAGTCTCACCCATAAAACTCGTGGCCGCAACTCAAAAAGTCTCTCGCCTCAAGCTAGCCTGGGTGAACTACGGTGCAAATGAATCGCCGTCTCAACCTATCCTCTGTCGCCACGATCACGGCGAATCGCTATCTCTTGTAGCCCATATCCTTCGCCCGGCTGCTGGATCGAGGCTCAGTATCGCGGTCTCGCAGCCGCCGCCGCCTCCGACTCTTTGGGGTTGGCGGCGTCAGAGAACTCGCCGTCAAACACCTCGCTCGTGCAGACCTGCTGACCCTCGTGACTGTGCCCTACGGTAGTTCTCATCGCTTGCCTCTTCTGGTCGCGCTGGCGCGGAGACATAATCGATACAGAAAAATACGTCGGAGGAAATTCAACCTATAGCACATTCTATTGCACGATCTTAGAGTGAAAGAATGGGAACCAATCCTAAATATCCTCGCGACCTCGATTATAGATGTGGTGCACAACACACCGATAATCAAGACTCTACTAGATACGGCCTGTAGACTCCTTTCGAGGATTAACTGCTCTGATACCACTTTTGTCACGACCGAACCGGACGTGACCTGCCTTAACGGGCACCCTAGTGACACAACATCGAGAAAACCAAATAATATAAACTCAAGATAAACAACCATTACGATATAGAATAGTCTAGCCCAAAATGGCTAACCCAAAAGTACATAAACCAAACAGTTACATCCTTAACGAACCAAGTTCTGACAAGACTACAGGCCTCTAAGAATGAATAACACTATGACGGGACAGGGCCCCGTCATGCCCTGAATGTACAAAATATCAACGACTCCAGGGAAAACCATACCAAAAGTCGAGCCTCCGAAGAAATGGAGCTCCTGACACCTGAGTACAAGATCCTAGGAATGAGGATCTACCACCTGCTTCCTTACAGATGAACGCAGCCCAGGAAGGGTCGTGACACAACGTACCAAGTATGTAAAACTGGAAAATACTGTAGTAATATTATAAGTCCAAATACACTGAAGTTATAGATAAAACCAAATTATGTTGCACTGTGCCTTACTAAAAACGAGAGTAACAAGTATACATTTTATAGCATAAAAATAGGAGGCTCATGATCAAAACAGGGTACCTCGCCCGTAGTATCATTAAGCAATCCTACTCCTGGGACTATTTCACCCGCATAGGTCCTGTGGACCCGCATGAGGTCATCCGCCCGTCATAGACTATTTCACCCGCACGGGACTATTTCACCCGCATGGATCCCGTGGATCCGCATGAGTACCATCGCTGCACTCGCATGGGACTATTTCACCCGCATGGATCCTATGGTCCAGATCCGCATGAGTACAAGCGCCGCACTCGCATCATGGGTAGCAAATCCATGGCATAAATAATAACCCGGGGTTTACCCGTAACAATATAAATATATATATATCATAGCTCATCCGGCTATTAAACATAACATAAGAACTACCGGCCTATAACATCACAACATAAGCACTACCGGCCTATCATAACTTAAGCAAGTTAAGAATCACCTAACTTCTTATTAATAGTACTAATACATCCTCTCATTTTAGTATACCTAAGGCACGATCATGTCTTTTAATAAAAAATCCGGGAATTTAACCCAAGTATCATGTACCTCTAACCTTTTAAGAAATAACTCTTTTTATACAAAAATTCCAAGATGCTAATCACCATAGTATCAAGTTAGGATTTCTTTTCAAAACAAGTCACATTTCCTTTTAAAACTATCTCAAGCTTCCAAATTAAGTGACTTCATTTCTTATAAAACCTTAGGCAATTCATGCCTTAAAACCATTTTCCTTCCACAAGTTCAAATCATCAAAACCTTTCTCCATTAAGCTTTCACAAACTAATATAACCAACTCCCCATAAAGCCGTTATATTAGAGTTAAACAATAGTAAAACATATTCCCTTAAGTCCAAGGGATTCTTATATTTTTCTTTTAAAACGAAGCAAGTATCAAATACTTATAACAAACGAAGATTTTCAAATCTTGTACGTCTACCGTACTACATAGGTACAACTAATCATGCTCAAGAGATAGGAAAGCTCCACATACCTCTTCGGTCAATCCACAAGCTAAGTCCAATTTACCGCACGTAGTATGTCAACCTAAAATGACCACAATACGTTTATCAAGCTCTAATTACAATGCAGAATTTTTCCAAGTTAAAGTCACCAATTTCCTACGGAAAATTGGGCAGCGTTTCCTTTGTTTCTACATACATTGCCACCTTTTCCAAGGTCGATTTTTAACGCTCAAATGCCATGTTTAAGGCTCAACAACCAACCAACACCAAGGGGTTTACACACCTAAACTTTGGTGTGTAAAATTCAGCCCCACAAGTTACAACAACTAACCCAACAAGTCTAATGTAGTATTTAGGTAACAACATGCTCATAATATCCCCCTAACCAATTCTTTCATAATCAACCCCATTTCTTACATGCAACTATTCTAAGTGCATTTTTCCAACTACAAGTTCTTCCTATTAAACATGCAACACCCAATACTAACTACAAGAGAAGAAATGTTACCTTAAGTTTTAGCCAAACTTGTTCCAACACCTTGCTAGCCTTTTTCTCCAAGAATACCACCACAATAGTCTTCACAAGCTTGTAACAACCTTTCCTTCCTATTACACTTTTCAGATTTTTCCCTTAGGCTAGAATTCCTCTTGGGAATTTAGAGAGAAGGATGAGCTTTTTAACTTAGAGAGAGATGGAGTGTAAAGATGAAAAGTTGAAAGAAATGACCAAGTCTTGGTCAATATAATTCATGTAGCGTAAATCGATGTGGGGACACTTGTCACCCTCCCATGGCCTCTTTTAAAACAAAATCAGACTTTCTAAGTTTTTCCGCCCAAATTTCCGCCTCGGCGCGGCCGCTTCCCGACATCATGGCGCGCAACTCTCGGACTCGGATCTTTCGGTGCCGCGCCGCATTTCGGCCACGGCGCTGAACTTCAGCCACCGCACTTCACCCGCTTGGCGCCGCCCTACCTCCGGCCGCGCGCTCGTGCCCCTGAACGTGTTTCTCTAATTTCTCGCACGACCCCACACGCACGGCCCGAACCACGGGGTATAACATTTCAGCCTTGATTCCTTGGTTGTTGATTCATTTGAGATGTTGTGTGCTTGTTAATAACTTACATGGACACATGATGGATTCGAAGACTAGCGATTCTGCCTAGGCTATGAATGTGTACTACTGAGATCTAGTGTCATTCACATAACTTCAAGTCTTATGTGGATGTACTGTTACACCCCGTATTTACAGGACATGTTTGAAGAACGTACGTGAGAATCCCAAATGTCAAGATTTGAAAACGTAATATTGTGACGAATGGGAGGGCGACACGTGTTGTTATACCCCGTATTTCCGGAGTATGTACGTGAGGGCGTACGTATGAAAGTTTAGCCTTAAAGTTAGGCCAAGTTCGAAAATTGTGCACAACTCGCTAAAAGAATCGTTTTCCGACGAAACGTTTCCACAGCTTCCGTAGGAAAATTCCGCTATGCCATTTCTAATTTTGCGGATTTTTCCAGTGACGAAACATTTTGGACCAACGAGGGCGACACTTGTCACCTCCAATCGATGGACTTGAATCGCCCATCGACGAATTGGACTTTGGATGGCATGTTTTTTGTGCCTTTGCACAAGTCAAGGAGTTGGTAGGATATTTGTGTGTAGTAGATAGAATGGACACTTGCCTAAATCTTCACCCTACACTTGCCTTGCACTTGGCATCATCTTGACCCTTGGTTGGCCATGGCTTGACCTATAAATACCCCCTTAAGATGAAGAGTTCTTCATCCACAAATTCCTTTCCAAGTCTTGAAACTCATCCTCTCCTCGAGCTTGTTTCGTCCAACACCTCTCCCCCCCCCCCTTTGAGAAGCTTAGCCGAGGCTACCCCCTAGCCTAGCCGAAATCTACCCCCCCTCCCTTGGTAGACAAGTTGCCTTCTAGTATTGTTATAATGCCCAAAATACCCTAGCCCAAATCCCTTAGTCCTTAGTAGAAGTTGTGAAGAACTTCTAAGGTTTTCTGGAGCTATCTGAGCGCATAACTTAGAGCTAAGCCTTGCTCCGATCGACTTTTATCTAGGATATTATTGGGCTTACCGAGGTAAATAATCCTAACCTCTTTTGTAATTAGAGAATACATACCGTAGAAGTATAGAAATAAGTATAAATACTTAGAAGGATATTAAAGAATAGAATTGAATCGTTATCACGCAGAAGGGTTTAAAAGAAGAATAATCAAACTGACTTACTTAGGACTGTTTTCACAAAGAGACTTGAGTAGCTCACCGGGTAGGGAAGTCGCCCAATTTTCTCGTAGAATAGAGAACCCTCCGCTTAGAATCGTTGCAGTAGTCAACGTTGATAGGCGTGTCGACTATTATAGGTTGATTCTCATACGCGACATATTCAACTGGCGGTGGTTTTCGAGAAGGTATGTGATTCTTCCTAAAGCATGATATTTTAAAATATATATGTAGTACTGAGACGCATACGTGTTAATTGAATAATAACTACGCAATGTCTTTTGACTTAAGCCTGAATAATACTTACGGCAATGTCTTGCGACTTAAGCCTGAATAATAAGGATCTGAAAGCATTTCAAAAGAATACTGAATCATTTTTAACAGAAGAGAACTAATTGGTTTTTAAAAACAGAAGCTTAGGAGTTATACTAGCTTTATGGGAAGTTAGGTATAACCACTTAAGAATGATAAAAGGAACAGTTTACCTATGTGTTTATAACAGACTTATATTGATTTGGGAAAAGAATAATAAGATGGTTTGATAAATAGACATGATATGATGCTATGTGTGTTAGTGTCTTGTAACGTTTGTATAAGAGAGTATTCTTGTTGTGCTTATGTTGTTTAACGATAAGCTGTTATGTTAGTGTAATATCACTCACCTCTTGACATGTTACCGGGGGTTAAGCTGCCCTCCGATACGGGGTAGACTCAGGCTGTCTGGGACCATGATTCGAGAATACCTCATGCGGGTCCAGGGGACCTATGCGGAGCTACGGGGGTTCCAGGTTAGTGTGCGGGGTTATACCTCATGCGGTCTATGTGGCCATGCGGACTACGATTCCAAGACGATGCCGAGGAGTAGCTACTCTCGATGCGGGGTTATATACCCTATGCGGGCCTACGTGAGGGCCTGCGCGATCACGGAGTCCAGGATTAGGCTTGCATGGTGATACTACGGGAAATTGGCCCTGCTTCGATCATTCGCAGCCTAGAAAAGACCTGTTACAGTTTACCTATTGTTGCTCTTGTTTATGATGTGGCACTATGTGCGGTTATGTCACGACCCGTTCCGGGGCCCGTGACTGGTGCCTTACCCCGGGCACCCTAGTGACGCAACATCAGAGTAATCAGCGGAACATAAAACACATACATGAACAAGTGAAGTACAAAACAGAAATCTGAGGAAAACTTGCCTTTCGGCATATATAAATAACCACTTTTTTTACAAATGAACAGTTTAATCCTTTTTACAAACCCCGCCACAACGATTACAGCACTTAAGAAATGATACGACAACAACGACGGACAGTGGTTCGCCATACCCCGAATGTAGCACCTACAACAACAGGACTATACCAAGATAAGCCTCGGAGAAACGGAGCTTCCCAAAAGCCGAATTGTGACCCTAAGAGCGAGGATCAACGATCGGTGTACCTTTACTGCGCAGATGAACGCACTTTCAAGGAGGTCGATAACAAAAATCGAGTATGTGAAACTAAAAATAAATATCAAATGAAATCATAGTAGTCTATACAAAGCAGAGACATGTATGATAACCAAACTACAGATCACCATAAATAAGCAAATACGCCAAGTCGGGACTCACGCCTCAAGTCATCACTCAATTTTAACAATGGGTCTCACGCCCACCACATCAATCGTGCGTGGAATACCTTCCTCACCGCGGCAGCTTTATGATATACAAGCACCAAGGAATACCGCATGAACACCGTGTCCCACTGTGTCCTAATAAAACTGCAGACAGTAAGCACGAAGGCATAGCCGACTACTAACACCTACAGCACTAACAAGGTCATAAGTCAGGTCATGATATCCGCTTAGACCGCCACATGATAAAAGCCGTCACTCGCCCGCAGATCAAATGTGCGCGTCTAGCCTCGAACTCTCCGCAGCCCGCGATAGGCCGATAGGCCCGCATGAGGTATAACCTCGCATCGAGGGTGCTACTCCCAAGATCGCCCCGACTCGCGATCCGCATGGCCACAAGCGACCGCATGACCACGCGGCCGCGACACTAACTCGAGCTCCGTAGCTCGCATGGATCCCCGACCCGCATGAGGTATTCTCGAATCATGGTCCTGCATCACCGAGTCTACCCCGCGACGGAGGCGCCTTAACCTCCGAACACAAGTCAAGAGGTGGTACAATACCAACATAACGGCTGATAGTCAAACAACTTTAAGCGCAGTCGAGGGAAAAACCCCTTTACACTAACATCACAAGATACTAACTCACGTAGCATCCCAACATGTTTACTTCTCAAATCAACAAGAAAGTATTTACAAGGCTATCACGAACCAATACAATAGTATTCACACAAGGTACTTTCTACTAACAAGTTCGGTATCTAACCCCAAAGTACTTCACACATTAAATCTTTAAAAGATCTGCTTTTTCACATAAGTCACACAATACCCGTAGTATAAAAAGAGTGACTATCCTTTTAAGAAAACCAAAACTCTTACCTTTGTAAAATCAAGTAACAACATTATTTTCCAAACGCCCAAGTTTGCCTAATATCAAATGTTCACGCTTTCTTATTTTAGAAAGGTTTCAGAGTTCATAGTTTTATTCATTTAAGAATATAATTCTCTTTAAACAATCGGAGAAACATAAGCCTTATATGTGAGTAGACATTCTTGTTTATAACAATCTTATTATAGCAACCATGATCTAGAAATATCATTTTGTCTCATCTTAGCTTCTATGCAGATGGAAGTTTCTACTGGTTTTAATAATACTTAATTATTCAAAACATTTCCTTTATTAACGCCGCATGGTTTGTCGATACACATTCGATTTCGAAATCAAGAAAGCATTCTTAAGCCGTTATACCTAACTTCCCATAAAGCTAGTATAACTCTTAAGTTTTCAAACACCAAGTATTACTTCCTTTCAAAATGATTCAAAAAACTTTTGAAATACTTCAAGTTCTTTCTTATCATATAACAAGCCGCTTATAGTTCAAATCGATTACCTTTTAAAACCACATGTATTTTTCTTACTAACATAAAGTCATATAACCAACTTCCCATAAAGCCGTTATAACACTTTATGTTTTAAACCACTCAAACACATTTAGCATACGACGCCTACCGTACTACATAGTTCACACATATCATGCTAGAAGAGATAGGAAGAGGTTCACATACCTCGCGACGAGTATCGACTCATAGCAAAACGCCCAAGTACTTCCAAACGCCTACTCCTTGCCACGTAGATCGCGCCACACGTAGTACATCAACCTATAAGGCCACAAGGCGCTTATTAACATTTAGATCTCATCGTAGAACATTCTACCAAAATTCTAAAGACCTCCCCGCAACAGCAGAAATCTCCTCCTCTATCGAGGCCGCTACCAAGCCAACCAAGTGGGGTTATACATCTAACCCTAATCTGTACAATTTTACTCCACTAGACTACTACACAAGTTCATCGTAATACACCCTATGTAATTACATTCAAGACTTTCTTTAAATTCAGCTTAAGTCGCAAGACATTGCTGTAAGTATTATTCAGGCTTAAGTCAAAAGACATTGCCGATAACTACGTTCAGTACTACATATAGTATACTTCAACTATATAATCTAACAACATGTAATTTCCAATTACAATAGGGGGACAAGATAATTACCTCGATAAGCCCATAATTATCCGAGTTTAATGTCGATCCTTAGCAAAGTTTAGCTCCAACTCCGAGCGCTCCAACCCGCTCTAAACCACCCTTAGAAGTTCTAACCAACTTCTACACAATACTCCAACTGACTATGGAGATTTTCCTGTGGTTTCGGTTTTGGGACCGACGAAGTATAATAGTATAACTGGCTTTTTGTAAAGGTATAACCTTAGAATACTACAAGGTATTTGGCTAAGGTAATTTGGGCATTATAACAATACTTTGAGAGTATTTCTACACCACAAAGGGGTATTATACTAAAAACAACTAGCAGTGGTACCCACTACTAGCAACTCTAGGAGTGGCACTACTCGGCTAGCACCCCTGAGGGGGTGCTCTCGGCCACAAGGGGGAGGCCCTTGGCCGAACTCAACACATGAGGGAGAGGATTTTACACTTAGAAACATTTAGGAATGGATGAAGAATTCATCAAAGGAGAGGGTATTTATAGCACAAGCCAAGGCCAACCAATGGCCAAGATTGAGCCAAGTGTTACACAAGTGTAGGGCCAAGATATGCCCAAGTGCCCCTAGTCCCTACTCCTTAAAACCCTCACAAAATATCTACCAAAATATCTACCACTGACATCCCCATTTCGCCCAAGCACGCCCACCTTGCCCACCAATGAGAGGTGCCAAGTGTCGCCTCTCGTTGGTCCAAAATGTTCCGTATCTCGGAAAAATCCGCAAAAATAAGAAAAGACATAGCCGGAATTTTCCCTTCGCAAGTTATGTAAAACGTTTCGTCGAAAAACGACTCTAACCGGGTGTTGTGCACAAATGCCATTCGGCCAAGCCACCTAGGCGGGGGTGACACGTGTCACCCTCCTATTGGCCCAAAATAAAACATCTTCCGAAAATATCCACAATGGCCAAAATCTCGACAACAAAGCTGGCTCTACAAAACCAGTAAATTTCTCCCGTGGCCCCACGTGACCATTTCCAAAATAAAATTCCATAATTCTCTAATATTCCAGAAGTCCGAATACCAAACTGGGAATCCACCCCATTAACGAACCTTTTTCCTTCACAAAAACCGGAAACTTTTCCGTGGAAAAATCACCTCTTTCTTCCTTTCCAATCTTTCTGTCGTATTCTCGTACGTACGTCCTCGCATACATACCCTGGAACTACGGGGTATAACATTCTTCCCCCCTTAGAAACATTCGTCCCGAATGTTCCTTCTAAGTCTCAAAACGAACACGTGCCAGTATAGTCTTCACTACTATACTTACGAAACAATCCTGCCACAGCTGGCCACAGAAATACCCACGTAAAATACTTACATCCAAGTCCACGAGGAAACACCTCTAACATCACCACAAATAATACTACTTTTGTCACTTTGCCTGAGATACCACTTTGTCACTTTGCCGCGAGCCTTGCTCCAACGACCCAACAAATGGTACCGGGCTGCATGCGATCACCGTTCGCCAGACACTCGAATTCTTACCACATTTCTGATACTGCTTTAGTATCCAAAACTCGTCACACCCTGTCCGGGGTGGTACTTTCAAGAAGACCGACCGTCAATCTGAACTCTAAGCGCCGCCGAATTAGCCGCACGATTCCTCCGAGCCGCCGAACTTTTCTAGACAAGCTTCACTATCCATACCTTTGGAACAAGCTCAACCAACTATCCGAACCCCGCCAACATCGAACCAATCGACCGCAACTTACACTTCCGCCGCAAGGCTTCATAAGGCGACATCCGAACACCAAATGGTAGCTCAAACGCTCCTCCACAGAGACAACAATCCTCACAACTACCTCAAATCCACGACCGCCCGAGGGCGAACGCGATTCGAGACTCACCGAGTTCTTAACCCCGCCGTAGACTTTTAAACAAAACAGCCGTAACACAGGCTCCACTGTTTGTCATAAGGTGGTAGGCACCTGCGCCTTTACAACCTTCGATAAATCAACATCGCCAAGTGAACGGTCCCGATCAAGAACACGGCTGGTTGCCCCCATCGCCCGACCACCGGCCGAACGATCCACGAACTCAGACGTTGGTTAACTAAACTGGGCCTAACACCTCATGACCACCACAAGGCGGACCACCCCAAACCGACCGCTACTAAACTCGCCGCGGTTGACCCGCACGTAGCCTCAACCCGACCCTAAGGCGCAAAATACCACCTCCCGAAGGAACAATCTTACTAAACACGTTACGAAAACCTAGCGGTCTTCTTAGCTCAACTACCCTCTTTCATTTCATACTACTTAGGACTTATCCCAAACACACCACGTGCACTATGCACTCCTATAAGGGTCAAACATAAACATACGCCTCTACCCGAGATGGCCTTACCTCTAAGGTCTTTGCGCAAAGCTCTAAGGCTCACACTTTCTATCCTCCAAAATCTTACTTGCTAACCCACCATGATTTCTAATCACAACTAACACACCGCTATCGAACATAGCACTTAAGGTATACTCACCTTGAAAGTTACCGCGACCTGGCCGCTCGCCCTCTTCTCGCCCCGTTAACCTGTCGATCTTCACGCTTCGGCCGCGCATAAGCCCGCATACGTGCCATGCCAAGCCCAATCAAGAATTACTCTTGCACAACCCTTTCTTAGGTAGTCATCAAGACTCGCGAGACATCCAGATACTCTCCGCAGCCAAATCCATGGCTAGTAACAGGTTGCCTCCTTGCAATCTATATTCTCGGTTCTGGCCGTGGAACCGGCGTTCACATTGTCACGACCAAATCGGGCCCGTGATCGTGCCTTACCCCGCACCCTAGTGACACAACATCGAGTAATCTGAACATAAAACAACAAATACGAGATAACGTAAATATAAAACAATAATCTGTGAAAACTTGCCTTTCGGCATATATATAACCATCAACTCTTTTACAAATGAACAGCTTAATCCTTTTTACCAACCCTGCCCACAACAGTACTACAGACCTCTAAGAATGATATGACAACAATGGCGGGACAGGGCCCCGCCAAACCCCTGAATGTAAACACTTACTACGCATGCGGGACTATACCACCGATAAGCCTCCGAGAAACGGAGCTTCCCAAACGCTGAATCAGGACCACGAGAGCTAGGATCAACGATCGATGTACCTCAACTCATGCAGATGAACGCAGCCTCGGGCGAGGTCAAGACAACAGTAATGAGTATGTGAAACTAAAAATAAATCAGAAATGAAATCATAGTAGTCTATACAAAGCAGAGACATGTATGATAACCAAACTACGATCACCATAAATAAGCGGTCATGTCAAGTCGTGACTCACACCTCAAGTCATCACTCAATTTAACAACGGGTCTCACGCCACAACATCAATCGTGCTCGTGGAATACCTTCCTCACCGCCAGCTTTATGATATACAAGCACCAAGGAATACACATGAACACCGTGTCCCACTGTGTCCTAATAAAACTGCATGGTAAGTACGAAGGCATAGCCGACTACTAACACCTACGCACAACAAGGTCATAAATCAGATTATAAGATCTGCTTGCATCATTACATGATCAAAGCCGCCACTTGCCCGCAGATCTAATGCGCGGCTTAGTCCTCGAACTTCCCGCAGCCCGCATAGGCCAATCTCATCGCCCGCATGAGGTATTCCTCGCATCGAGGGTAGCTACTCCCGCATCGCCCCGACTTTCGAGTCCGCACGGCCACGCGACCGCGTGCCCATAAAGGACGACACTAACTCGAACTCTCGTAGCTCGCATAGGCCCTCAGACCCGCATGAGGTATTCTCGAATCACGGTCCTGCATCACCGAGTCTACCCCGCGACGGAGGCGCTTAACCCCTAATCATCTCAAGAGATGAATGCCACAATACTATCATAACGACCGATAGTTAATAAGCACAATCAAGGAAACCCCTTACACAAACATCACAAGATACTAACACACGTAGCATCCTAACACGTTTACTTATCAAAGCAACAAGAAAGTATTACAAGGCTATCACAAACCAATACAATCAAGTTATTCACACAAGGTACTTTCTACTAACAAGTTCGTATCTATCCCCAAAGTACTTCACACATTAAAATCTTAAAAAGATCTGCTTTCTTTCACATAAGTCACACAATACCGTAGTATAAAATAGAGTGATCGTCCTTTTAAGAAAACTAAAATCCTTACCTTTGTAAAATCAAGTAACAACATTATTTTCCAAACGCCCAAGTTTGCCTAATTTCAAATGTTCACGCTTCTTATTTTAGAAAGGTTTCAGAGTTCATAGTCTTATTCATTTAAGAATATAATTCTCTTTAAACAACTGAGAAACATAAGCCTTATATGTGAGTAGATATTCTTGTTTATAACAATCTTATTACAGCTCATGATCTAGGAAATATCATTTTGTCTCATCTTAGCTTCTATGCAGATGGAAGTTTCTCGGTTTTAATAATACTTAATTATTCAAAACATTTCCTTTATTAACGCCGCAGTTGGTTTGTCGATACACATTCCGATTTCGAAATCAAGAAAGCATTCTAAGCCGCTATACCTAACTTCCCATAAAGCTAGTATAACTCTTAAGTTTTCAAACACCAAGTATTACTTCTTTCAAAACGATTTGAAATCTTTTGAAATACTTCAAGTTCTTTATAATCACACATCAAGCCGCTTATAAACAAATCATTTACCTTTAAAACCACAAAGTGTTTTCTTATCTACATAAAGTCGTTATAACCAACTTCCCATAAAGCCGTTATAACACTTTATGTTTTAAACCCATCGAATACATTTAGCACACGACGCTCACCGTACTACATAGTTCACACATATCATGCTAGAAGAGATAGGAAGAGGTTCACATACCTCGCGACGATTATCGACTAATAGCAAAATGCCCGAGTACCTTCGCCGCCGGCTACTCCTAAGCCAAGTAACGCGCCACACGTAGTACTTCAACCTATAAGGCCACGCGCGCTTTATTAACATCTAGATCTTATCGCAGAACATTCTACCAAAATTCGACAAAGACTCTCCCCGCAACAACAGAAATCTCCTCCTCTATCTGGGCCGGCCATCAAGCCAACCGTGGGTTATACGTCTAATCCGACGCGCACAATTCTACCCCACTGATTACTACACAAGTCTCATCAGAATACACCCTATGTAATTACAGTCGATTCTTCAGCTTAAGTCCAAGGACATTGCCACAAGCTATGTTCGCTATATATATATAGTATACTTTAACTATATATTCCTACAACATGTAATATCCAATTACAAAAGGGGACAAGATAGTTACCTCGATAAGCCCATAATTATCCGAGTTTAATGTCGATCCTTAGCAAAGTTTTAGCTCCAACTCCAGCGCCCAACCCGCTCTAAACCACCCTTAGAAGTTCTAACCAACTTCTACACAATACTCCAACCAAGCATGGAGATTTTCCTAGGGTTTCGGTTTTGGAGTGACGGAAGTATAATAGTATTTTCTGGCTTTTGTATGTTGTAACTTGGGAATACTACAAGGTATTTGGGCCAAGGTATTTGGACATAATAACAATACTAGAGAGTATTTCTATACCACAACAAGGGTATTATACGAAACAACCTAGCAGTGGTACCCCACTGGCTAGCAACTCTAGGAGGGGTGTCTACCCTCTACCTACCCCACTGTAGGGGGACTCGCCTGGGGAGAGAGGGGCTCTCGCCAAGACACTACACTAAGGGGGAAGGAAGAAGCTTTCAAGACTTAGGCAATTTTGTGAATGAATTAGTCTTCAGGGGTATTTATAGTCAAGTGAAAGCCAACCAATGGCCAAGATTACACCAAGTGTTAGGCAAGTGTAGGCCAAGATTCACCCATGTGTACCTAGCCAACTTGCACACAAAATATCTACCAAAAATATCTCCCACTTGCCTTCCCAAATCGCCAGTCACGCTTCACCTTGCCCACCAATGAGGGTGCCAAGTGTCGCCTCTCGTTGGTCCAAAATGTTCCGCCTCTCGGAAAAATCCGCAAAAATAAGAAAAGACATAGCCGAATTTTCCTTCGCAGTTATGTAAAACGTTTCGCCGAAAAACGACTCTAACCGTGTTGTGCACAAATGCCATTCTACTAAGCCACCTAAAGCGGGTGACACGTGTCACCCTCCTATTGGCCCAAAATAAAACATCTTCCAAAAATATCCATAATGGCCAAAATCTCAAAACAAAGCTGGCCCCACAAAACCAGAATTTCTCCCGTGGGCCCCACGTGACCATTTTCAAAATAAAATTCCATAATTCTCTAATATTCCGGAAGTCCGAATACCAAACTGGGAATCCAATTCCCATTAACGAACCTTTTTCCTTCACAAAACCTAAACTTTTCCGTGGAAAAATCGCTTCTTTCTTCCTTTCCAATCTTTCGTCAGATTCTCGTACGTACGTCCTCGCATACATACCCTAGAACTACGGGGTATAACATTCTCCCCTCCTTAGAAACATTCGTCCCGAATGTTCCTTCTAAGTCTCAAAACAAACGTGCGCCAATATAGTCTTCACTACTAAACTTACGAAACAATCCTGCCATACCTGGCCACAGAAATACCTGCGCAACATACTTATATCCAAGTCTACGAGGAAAACACCTCTATATCACCACAAATACACTTTTGTCACTTTGCCGCGAGCCTAGCTCCGACGACCCAACAAATGGTACCGGGCTGATCATCGGTTGTCGACACTAACCCTTACCACATTTCTCGAGCATCGCTTAGTTTCCAAAACTCGGGTTACTATCTCTTTACGTGGCATCATTAATCGGGACATTCTCGATGGATCTTCGATACTTTCCAACATAACAATACGAAGATCGGACGTCGCTTCCTAAGTCGGACGGCAATTGCTAACATATGTGCAACCCGCCTATTCTTCACATGAACTCAAAAGGCCCAAAGTAACTCGCTAAGTTCCTTCGCTTTCCACAACTCGCCACACTGTCCGGTGGTACTTTCAAGAAGACCGACCGTCAACTGAACTCTGCCGTCGCCGATTATCCGCACGATTCCTCCGAGCCGCTGTAACTTCTTCTAGACAAGCTTCACTATCCACACCTGGAACAAGCTCAACCAACTATTCAACCCCGCCAACAATAACCAATCGACCGCAACTTGCATTTCGCTTCAAGGCGCTACAAGACGACATCCGAACACCGAAATGGTAGCTTAAACACTTCAACCGAGACAACGATCCTCACAATACCCGAAATCAAAACATCGCCCGGCGAACGCGACACGAGACTCACCGAGTTCCTAGCCCCGCTCGTACAAACTCCCAGAAGAGAAACACTGCACTGGCTCCATCGTCGTCATAAGGTGAAGGTAGGCACCTGCAACCTCACAACCTTTTCGGATAACATCAACATCGCCGAGGAGCGACCGATCAAGAACACGATGGTCGCTTCATCGCCCGACCACCGTCGAACGCATCCACGAACTCATACGTTAACTAAACTCGCCTAACACCTCGCGTGACCCTACCACAAAGAGGACCACCACAACCGACCCCACCACTTAAACCTACCGCGGTTGACTCAGCACGTAGCCTCAACCCGACCCGCAAGGCGAAAAATACCATCTCCCGAAGGAACAATCTTACTAAACATCGTTTAAAACCTAGCGGTCTTCTTAGCTCAACTACCCTCTTTCATTTCATACTACATGTGACTTATCCCAAACACACCACGTGCACTATGCACTCCTATAAGTGGTCAAACATAAACATACGCCTCTACCCGAGATGGCCTTACCTCTAAGGCCTCATGATAAAGCTCTAAGGCTCACACTTTCTCTATCCTCCAAAATCTCACTTGCTAACCCACCATGATTTCTAATCACAACTAACACATCGCTATCGTAACATAGCACTTAAGGTATACTCACCTTGAAAGTTACCGGCGACTCACGCTTCCGCCCTCTTCTCGCCCTGGTTAACCCGCCGATCTCTACGCTTTCGACGCGCATAAGCCCGCATACGTGCCATGCTCAAGCCTAATCAAGGATTACTCTTGCACAACCTTCTCTTAGGTAGTCATCAAGACTCGCGATACATCGGTATACTCCGCAGCCAAATCCATAGCTAGTAACAAGGTTGTCTCGCAATCTATATTCTCGCTCTGCCGCGAAGGCGTTCACATATCACGGCCGCAGAGGAATCGCCGCCGCCATGCTTAAACTCACGGGGCTAGTGACGTCGCAGAAATCCCGAACGAAGCACTACCCTAGGTAATGATTTGGCTCGTGCCTCGCCACCCTCTCGAACTCTACTCGCAGCCTCCTCGGCCGCTTGCCTCCCGGCCCGGTTGCCTACGCGAGGCATAACGATAAGGGAAATAATTTCGCCGAGGGTCCAACTTACAACACACCTCTAAGGCACGATCTCGAGTGAGAAGAATAGAAACCAATCCTAAATATCCTATAGCCTCACGATTATCGCGTGTGCACAACACCGATAATCAAGACTTCATCGATACGGTCAGACACTTTCCGAGGATTAATCGCTCGATACCACTTTTGTCACGACCAAATCGCCCGTGATCGTGCCTTACCTCGCACCCTAGTGACACAACATCGAGTAATCAATAACATAAACAACAAATACGAGATAACGTAAATATAAAACAATAATCAGGAAAACTTGCCTTTGGCATATATATAACCATCAACTCTTTTACAAATGAACAAATTAATCCTTTTACCAACCCCGCCACAACAAGATTACATGCACTTCTAAGAATGATACGACCACAATGGCGGTACAGGGCCCCGCCAAACCCCTGAATGTAAACACTTACTAAGACAGTGGACTATACCACTGATAAGCCTCCGAGAAACGGAGCTTCCCAAACGCGAATCGCGACCGAGAGCTAGGATCAACGATCGATGTACCTCAACTCGCGGCATGAACGCACTTCAAGCGAGGTCAAGACAACAGTGCCGAGTATGTGAAACTAAAAATAAATCAGTAAATGAAATCATAGTAGTCTATACAAAGCAGAGACATGTATGATAACCAAACTACGTATCACCATAAATAAGCCATGTCAAGTCGTGACTCACACCTCAAGTCATCACTCAATTTAACAATGGGTCTCACGCCACAACATCAATCGTGCTCGTGGAATACCTTCCTCACCGCCAGCTTTATGATATACAAGCACCAAGGAATACACACGAACACCGTGTCCCACCTGTGTCCTAATAAACTGCATGGTAGGCACGAAGGCATAGCCGACTACTAACACCTACGCATCAACAAGGTCATAAATCAGATCATAAGATCTGCTCTGCATCATCACATGATCAAAGCCGCCACTTGCCCGCAGATCTAACGCGCGTCTAGTCTCGAACTTCCCGCACTCCGCATAGGCCAATCTCATCGCCCGCATGAGGTATTCCCGCATCGAGGGTAGCTACTCCGACATCGCCCCGACTTTCGAGTCCGCACGCCACGCGACCGCATGCCCATAAAGGACGACACTAACCTGGAACTCGTAGAGTTCGCATAGGCCCTCAGACCCGCACGAGGTATTCTCAATCACGGTCCTGCATCACCGAGTCTACCCCCAGACGGAGGGCGCAACCCCTAATCATCTCAAGAGATGAATGCCACAATACTATCATAACGACCGATAGTTAATAAGCACAATCAAGGGAAACCCTTACACAAACATCACAAGATACTAACACACGTAGCATCCTAACACGCTTACTTATCAAAGCAACAAGAAAGTATTACATGGCTATCACAAACCAATACAATCAAGTTATTCACACAAGGTACTTTCTACTAACAAGTTCGTATCTATCCCCAAAGTACTTCACACATTAAAATCTTAAAAATGATCTGCTTTTCACATAAGTCACACAATTCGTAGTATAAAATAGAGTGATCTGCCCTTTTAAGAAAACTAAAACTCTTACCTTTGTAAAATCAAGTAACAACATTATTTTCCAAACGTCCAAGTTTGCCTAATTTCAAATGTTCACGTTTCTTATTTTAGAAAGGTTTCGTAGTTCATAGTCTTATTCATTTAAGAATATAATTCTCTTTTAAACAATCTGAGAAACATAAGCCTTATATGTGAGTAGGATATTCTTGTTTATAACAATCTTATTACAGCAGCCATGATCTAGGAAATATCATTTTGTCTCATCTTAGCTTCTATGCAGATGGAAGTTTCATCGTTTTAATAATACTTAATTATTCAAAACATTTCCTTTTATTAACGCCGCAGTTGGTTTGTCGATACACATTCTGATTTCCGAAATCAGTAAAGCATTCTTAAGCCGTTATACCTAACTTCCCATAAAGCTAGTATAACTCTTAAGTTTTCAAACACCAAGTATTACTTCTCTTTCAAAACGATTTCAGAAATCTTTTGAAATACTTCAAGTTCTTTATAATCACACATCAAGCCAGTTATAAACAAATCATTTACCTTTTAAACCACAAAGTGTTTTCTTATCTACATAAAGTCGTTATAACCAACTTCCCATAAAGCCGTTATAACACTTTATGTTTTAAACCCATCGAATACATTTAGCATATGACGCTCACCGTACTACATAGTTCACACATATCATGCTGTAAGAGATAGGAAGAGGTTCACATACCTCGCGACGATTATCGACTAATAGCAAAATGCTCCGAGTACCTCGCCGCCTGGCTACTCCTAAGCCAAGTAGAACGCGCCACACGTAGTACTTCAACCTATAAGGCCACAAGGCGCTTATTAACATCTAGATCTTATCGTAGAACATTCTACCGAAAATTCGACAAAGACTCTCCCGCAACAACAGAAATCTCCTCCTCTATCTGGGCCGCCATCAAGCCAACCGGTGGGTTATACGTCTAATCCGACGTGCACAATTCTACCCCACTGCATTACTACACAAGTCCATCAGAATACACCCCATGTAATTACAGTTCAGTTCTTCAGGCTTAAGTCCAAGGACATTGCCACAAGCTATGTTCAGTTATATATATATAGTATACTTTAACTATATATTCCTACAACATGTAATATCCAATTACAAAAGGGGGACAAGATAGTTACCTCGATAAGCCCATAATTATCCGAGTTTAATGTCGATCCTTAGCAAAGTTTTAGCTCCAACTCCGAGCGCCCAACCCGCTTCTAAACCACCCTAGAAGTTCTAACCAACTTCTACACAATACTCCAACCAAGCATGGAGATTTTCCTGGGTTTCGGTTTTGGACCGACGGAAGTATAATAGTATTTTCTGGCTTTTGTATGTGTAACCTTGGGAATACTACAAGGTATTTGGGGCAAGGTATTTGGACATAATAACAATACTAGAGAGTATTTCTATACCACAACAAGGGTATTATACGAAAACAACCTAGCAGTGTGGTACCCCACTGGCTAGCAACTCTAGGAGTGGGTGTCTACCCTCGGCCTACCCCACTGTGGGGACTCTCGGCCAAGGGGAGAGAGGGCTCTCGCCAAGACACTACACTAAGGAAGGAAGAAGTTTTCAAGACTTAGGCAATTTTGTGAACGAATTAGTCTTCAAAGGGGTATTTATAGTCAAGTGAAAGCCAACCAATGGCCAAGATTACACCAAGTGTTAGGCAAGTGTAGGGCCAAGATTCACCCATGTACCTAGCCAACTTGCACACAAAATATCTACCAAAAATATCTCCCACTTGCCTTCCCAAATCGCCCAAGCCGCTTCACCTTGCCCACCAATGAGAGGTGCCAAGTGTCGCTCTCGTTGGTCCAAAATGTTCCGCCTCTAAGAATCCGCAAAAATAAGAAAAGACATAGCCGAATTTTCCTTCGCAAGTTATGTAAAACGCTTTAAAAACGACTTAACCTGCAGGCATTGTGCACAAATGCCATTCTACTAAGCCACCTAGGCGGGTGACACGTGTCACCCTCCTATTGGCCCAAAATAAAACATCTTCCAAAATATCCATAATGGCCAAAATCTCGAAAACAAAGTGGCCCCACAAAATCAGAATTTCTCCGTGGCCCCACGTGACCATTTTCAAAAATAAAATTCCATAATTCTCTAATATTCCAGAAGTCCGAATACCAAATCTGGGAATCCACCCCATTAACGAACCTTTTTCCTTCACAAAAACCGGAAACTTTTCCGTGGAAAAATCGCCTCTTTCTTCCTTTCCAATCTTTCTGTCGTATTCTCGTACGTACGTCCTCGCATACATACCCTAGAACTACGGGGTATAACACACATATCATGGCCGCAGTAGGAACTGCCGTCGCCATGCTTAAACTCTGCTGGGGCTAGTGACGTCGCAGAAATCCCCGAATGAAGCACTACCCTAGGTAATGATTTGGGCTCGCGGCCCTCGTGACCCTCCTCAGACTAACTCGCAGCCTCTGCCGCTTGCCCTCCCGGGCCCGGTTGCCACGCGAGGCATAGCGGTAGTGGAAAGAAATACGTTAGAGGGTCCAACTTACAACACGCCTCTAAGGCACGATCTCGAGTGAGAAGAATAGAAACCAATCCTAAATATCCTATAGCCTTCGACATCGGCGTGGCACAACACACCGATAATCAAGACTTCATCGATACTGTCTCAGACACTTTCCGAGGATTAATCGCTTCGATACCACTTTTGTCACGACCTGCCCGGCCCGTGATCGTGCCTTACCCCGCACCCTAGTGACGCAACATCGAGTAATCGCAGAACATAAAACACATACATGAACAAGTGAAGTACAAAAATGTAAACTGAGGAAAACTTGCCTTTCTAAGATATATAAATAACCACTTTTTACAAATGAACGCTTTAATCCTTTTTACAAACCCCGCCTACAACAAGCATTCTGCACTTCTAAGAAATGATACGACAACAACGACGGATGTGGCCGCCATACCCTCAACGTAAGCACCTACAACAACAGGACTATACCAAGATAAGCCTCCGAGAAACGGAGCTTCCCAAAAGCTGAATGTGACCCTAAGAGCGAGGATCAATGATCGGTGTACCTTTACTCGCGCAGATGAACGCAAATCGGCGAGGTCAAGATAACAAAATTTAGTATGTGAAACTAAAAATAACATCGTAAATGAAATCATAGTAGTCTATACAAAGCAGGAGACATGTATGATAACCAAACTACGCTTCACCATAAATAAGCAAATACGCTAAGTCGTGGACTCACGCCTCAAGTCATCACTCAATTTTAACAACGGGTCTCACGCCCACCACATCAATCGTGCTGTGGAATACCTTCCTCACCGCCATAGCTTTATGATATACAAGCACCAAGGAATACACATGAACACCGTGTCCCACCTGTGTCCTAATAAAACGGCATGACAGGTAAGGCACGAAGGCATAGCCGACTACTAACACCTACGCATCAACAAGGTCATAAGTCGTGTCATGATATCTGCCTCAGACCGTCACATGATAAAAGCCGGTCACCGCCCGCAGATCAAATGTGCGCGTCTAGCCTCGAACTTCTCCGCACCCGCATAGGCCACCGATAGGCCCGCATGAGGTATAACCCCGCATCGAGGGTAGCTACTCCCGATCGCCCCGACTCGCACCGCACGGCCACAAGCGACCGCATGACCACAAGGGCCGCGACACTAACCCGAGCTCCCGTAGCCCGCACGGATCCCCGGACCCGCATGAGGTATTCTCGAATCATGGTCCTGCATCGCCGAGTCTACCCCGTGACGGAGGGCGCTTAACCTCCGAACACAAGTCAAGCGAGTGGTACAATACCAACATAACTACCGATAGTCAAACAACTTTAAGCGCAATGAGGAAAACCCTTTACACTAACATCACAAGATACTAACTCACGTAGCATCCCAACATGTTTACTTCTCAAATCAACAAGAAAGTATTTACAAGGCTATCACGAACCAATACAATAGAGTATTCACACAAGGTACTTTCTACTAACAAGTTCGTATCTAACCCCAAAGTACTTCACACATTAAATCTTTAAAAGATCTGCTTCTTTCACATAAGTCACACAATACCCGTAGTATAAAAAGAGTGACTATCCTTTAAGAAAACTAAAACTCTTACCTTTGTAAAATCAAGTAACAACATTATTTTCCAAACGCCCAAGTTTGCCTAATATCAAATGTTCACGCTTTCTTATTTTAGAAAGGTTTCGTAGTTCATAGTTTTATTCATTTAAGAATATAATTCTTTTAAACAATCGGAGAAACATAAGCCTTATATGAGTAGGACATTCTTGTTTATAACAATCTTATTACAAAGAATCATGATCTAGGAAATATCATTTTGTCTCATCTTAGCTTCTATGCAGATGGAAGTTTCTATCGGTTTTAATAATACTTAATTATTCAAAACATTTCCTTATTAACGCCGCAGTTGGTTTGTCGATACACATTCCGATTTCCAAATCAAGAAAGCATTCTTAAGCCGTTATACCTAACTTCCCATAAAGCTAGTATAACTCTTAAGTTTTCAAACACCAAGTATTACTTCCTTTCAAAATGATTCAAAAACTTTTGAAATACTTCAAGTTCTTTCTTATCATATAACAAGCCGCTTATAGTTCAAATCGCTTACCTTTTAAAACCACATGTATTTTCTTACTAACATAAAGTCATTATAACCAACTTCCCATAAAGCCGTTATAACACTTTATGTTTTAAACCACTCAAACACATTTAGCACACGTGACGCTCACCGCACTACATAGTTCACACATATCATGCTAGAAGAGATAGGAAGAGGTTCACATACCGCGACGAGTATCGACTCATAGCAAAACGCCCAAGTACTTCCAAACGTCGCTACTCCTTAAGCCACGTAGATCGCGCCACACGAGTACATCAACCTATAAGGCCACGCGCTATTAACATTTAGATCTCATCGTAGAACATTCTACCGAAAATTCGCAAAGACTCTCCCGCAACAACAGAAATCTCATCCTCTATCGAGGCCTGCTACCAAGCCAACCAGGGGTTATACATCTAACCCTAATCTGCACAATTTTACTCCACTGCACTACTACACAAGTTCATCTGAATACACCCCTATGTAATTACAACAAGATTTTCTTTAAATTGTGCTTAAGTCGCAAGACATTGCCGTAAGTATTATTCAGCTTAAGTCAAAAGACATCACGATAACTACGCTCGCACTACATATAGTATACTTCAACTATATAATCTAACAACATGTAATTTCCAATTACAATAGGACAAGATAATTACCTCGATAAGCCCATAATTATCCGAGTTTAATGTCGATCCTTAGCAAAGTTTAGCTCCAACTCCGAAGCGCCCAACCCGCTCTAAACCACCCTTAGAAGTTCTAACCAACTTCTACACAATACTCCAAATCTGACTATGGAGATTTTCCTGTGGTTTCGGTGGGACCGACGGGAAGTATAATAGTATAACCGGCTTTTTGTAAAGGTATAACCTTAGAATACTACAAGGTATTTGGCTAAGGTAATTTGGGCATTATAACAATACTTTGAGAGTATTTCTACACCACAAAGTGGGTATTATACGAAACAACTAGGCTAGTGTACCCTACTGGCTAGCAACTCTAGGAGTGGGCACTACTCGCTAGCACCCCAGAGGGGGTGCTCTCGCCACAAGTGGGGAGGCCCTGGCCGAACTCAACACAAGGGAGGGAGAGGATTTTACACTTAGAAACATTTAGAATGGATGAAGAATTCATCAAAGGGAGAGGGTATTTATAGACAAGCCAAGGCCAACCAATGGCCAAGATTGAGCCAAGTTCTACACAAGTGTAGGGCCAAGATATGCCCAAGTGCCCCTAGTCCCTACTCCTTAAAACCCTCACAAAATATCTACCAAAATATCTACCACTGACATCCCCATTTCGCCCAAGCAGCCCACCTTGCCCACCAATGAGGTGCCAAGTGTCGCCTCTCGTTGGTCCAAAATGTTCCGCCTCTGGAAAAATCCGCAAAAATAAGAAAAGACATAGCCGAATTTTCCTTCGCAGTTATGTAAAACGCTTTAAAAACGACTCTAACAGGTCAGGCACAAATGCCATTCTACTAAGCCACCTAGGCGGGTGACACGTGTCACCCTCCTATCGCCCAAAATAAAACATCTTCCAAAATATCCACAATGGCCAAAATCTCAAAACAAAGTGGGCCTCTACAAAATCAGAATTTCTCCCGTGGGCCCCACGTGACCATTTCCGAAAAATAAAATCTCATAATTCTCAAATATTCCAAGAAGTCCGAATACCAAATCTGGGAATCCAATTCCCATTAACGAACCTTTTTCCTTCACAAAAACCGGAAACTTTTCCGTGGAAAAATCACCTCTTTCTTCCTTTCCAATCTTTCTGTCGTATTCTCGTACGTACGTCCTCGCATACATACCCTGGAACTACGGGGTATAACAGGTTACCTTGGTTGTTTCATACATATATGTAAACTGATTTTAAAATGATATGTTTTCATTTAAGTAGTTACAGTTTCACATACTTAGTACACTGCATCGACCTCCTTCGGGCCGCTCACGCCGCAGGTGGCAAGCGGTGCTAGATCCACATCCTTAGGATCTCTTGCGTTGGTGTCGAGCTCCATCTTCTCCGAGGCTCTACTGGGTATGATCTCCTGTAGATAGTTTTGTATAGCCAGGTACGGTATGGGCCCTGTCCCGCCATAGTTGTTTATTTCCTTAGAGGTCTGTAGACATGTTGTACAGTTGGGATGTAACTGCAAAACTTGGTTTATGTATATATGCCGAAAGGCAACCCTTTTCTCGTAAACCGTATCATTTACAATTATTTCATGTCTTGTTTTATATTCCGCGATTTTCTCGATGTATGACTACTGGGTGCCCGGTAGGCACGACCACGCCCCGAACGGGTCGTGACAAAGTGGTATCGTGAGCGCTTAATCCTCGGAAAGTGTCTACGCACCGTATCTAGTAGTCTTTATTATCGGTGTCAGGCACCACACCAATAATCGTGAGGCTATAGGATATTTAGGATTGGTTTCCATTCTTCTCATTCCGAGATCGTGCCTTAGAGTTGTGTTATAAGTTGGACCCTCTAACGTATTCCTTTCTCAGAATGCTTATGCCTCCACGTAAGGCAACCCGCCCGATGCGGCAAGGCACCGGCGGAGTCGCCATCGGACACCGAGTTACGAGGGCTCGTGCCCGCCTATACCTCGACGGCGAAGTTCTATGACGCCGCCGCCAAAGAGACCACGCACCCACACCTCCCGCCCCACACCGGGCGGAGGAGTTAGGTACAAGGAGACGGCCCAACTATTGGCCGATCGTGGCGCATACGAGGACAGCCGGATGCGCAGCCCAGCCCCAATCGGGCCGCATTCGTGGTTCACCCGAGGCGTAGAGTTTGAGGCTACGAGACTTCGAGTCAGAGCCTCCGTAGTTTTACTGGTCGAGGCCGAGGATGATCCGCAGGAGTTCATCCGTCGCCACAGAGGATTTTGAGAGTGATCGGGCGTCGAGACCGAGTCCGTGATCTTTGGTTCACATAGGTCGCGTGATACCGCGATCGATTGGTTTGATTCGCGGAGTTATCCCGGGAGAGCACGCGTCCCCGCCTACTGGGATGAGTTCTCGTGAGGCTTTCCTCACTCACTTCTTGCCTCCACAGATGGCGAGGGCGCGGCCGATAGATTTTTACCACGAGGCGCAGAGGACGACCGTCGTGAGTACAATGTCGAGTTTGATTCATCGCTCGATATGTCCCAGCGTTAGCAGATATGGAGGATAGGTGCACCGCCACGCCACCGGCTAGATGATTATATGGCCGAGTCATGTGCGGTGTTTCTTCACCGTATGGACATTACCCGCACGCAGCTCATGCTCGATGCGGCGAGCGTAGAGACCGACGCCGACAGCAGCAGCAGAAGACAAGGACGCAGGTCTTTTGGTGGCTATCGTGGTGGCGGCCTCGCAGTTAGCCTAGATTTGCACCACGCCACCAGAGCACTCGCACCGCCCTCAAGACACCAGTGATATTCGAGGCGCATCAGTGGCCCCAAGACTTCGTGACGCCCAGAGCAGAGGCATCGCCGACGGACCACCCCTCGCCAGGCCGTCACGCAGATCCCACTTCGGAAGTGGTGCTTCTACGGAGCTTGTTTCAGCCAGGCCAGCAGGTCACTATGCGAGGAACCGTCCACCGCGGCAAGGCGCGATAGTAGGGTCACCATGTTCTTTCACGGTCTTCATCCCCGACAGCCTACTCGCCCGAGGCAAGGTACTCATGGACCACAGGTCGCGGCAGAGGTCGTGGCGCTGGTCCGCTTCTAGCGGTCCTCGAACCGCATTTATGCTTTGTCCAATGACAGATCGTGAGGCCTCACCGATGTCGCCAGTACCTTATCGCTCGGGTTTGATGTGTATGCTTTGATAGATCCGGTTCTACTCCCATATATCTCCCTTGTTGCTAGTAGGATAGGGATAGAGCCCGAGTCCATAGACCCTTTCGAGGTAGCTACGCCAGGGTGATTCGGTGGTAGCTCGGCGGGTATATAGAGCTTGTCTGTGACCATTTACGCGTCGACTTAGCCGACTTGATAGAGTCGAGATGATTGAATTCGACGTGATCACGGGACGGATTGGCTAGCTTCTGCTACGCCAATGTAGACCGCAGAGAGAGTAGTACGGTTCCGCTTCACGAGCCGGTTGTTGAGTGGGAGGAGCACGATCGCCGGTGGTAGGTTTATTTCCTACCTCAAGGCTAGGAAGATGGTGCGCAGGCGGGTATATCTACCATCTCGCTCGGGTGTTTGATATCAAGTCGCGGTACCAGATTTTCCGCGGGCCCGTGGTCGAGAGTTCCTAGACGTGTTTCCGCACGACTCCCGCATCCTCCCGAGAGGAGATTGAGTTTTGTATAGACATATTGTGCACACTCGCCTATTTCCATTCCGCCATACGTAATGGCACCGCCGAGTTGAGAGAGTCAAGGATCGCTTAGAGATTTGCCGAGAAGCGGCTTCATCAGCCTAGTGTTTCTCCCCGGGAGCGCCTTTGTTCGTGAAGAAGAAGGACGGACGCCGCGCATGCGTGTTGATTACGGTGAACAAGGTGACCATTAAGAATGTATACCCTTCCTGTGATTGATGATTTGTTCGACCGGTGCAGTGCGAGATGTTTCTCCAAGATTGATCTACGGTCGCTATCATCAAAGTAGTCGAGAGGTGGATGTCCCTAGATCGCATTCCGGACCAGACGCATTATGAGTTCGTGGTCATGTCTTGGTTGACCAATGCTCCGCGCAGATTCATGGATTTGATGAACCGAGTGTTCAAACCATTCTCGACACGCTTGTGATAGTGTTCATCGATGATATCTTGGTTTATTCTCGCCAGAAAGGCGAGCACGCGAGCATTTGGCGATGGCCGACGCTTCCAGACCAGCTTGTACGCCAAGTTTTCCAAATGTGAGTTTTGGTTGACTTCGTGGATTTTCGGGCATATTGTCGGCCGATGGCATTCGAGTGGATACGCCAAGATCGGCGCAGTCAGACTTGGCCTAGACCTACTACTCCGACAGAGGTTCGCAGCTTTCGGGCCTTGCAGTTATTATCTACGTTCGTAGAGAAGTTTGCTTTATCTTTGCACCATTGACTAGGTCGACTCGTAGCGCCAAGTTTCAGCGGATCGATGCTTGGAGCGTGGTTTCCTGTCGAAAGAGAGATCGACGACCGCCGTTCTTACTCTTCCGCAGGTCCAGACGGTTATGTCGTATTGTGACGCGCCGCATCGGGTTGGGATGTGTGTTGATGCAGCATGGCAAGGTTATAGCGCATGCATCCCGACACCAAGAAACACGAGAGGAACTACCCCACCCATAATTTGGAGTCGCGCGCGATTCACGCCTTAAAGATCCGGAGGCACTATTTGTACGGGGTTCATGTGGATATTTATACGCACCACAAGAGCCTCCAGATATCTTCACCAGAGGAGCCGAACTTACGACGAGACGGTGGTTAGAGTTGCTTAAGGATTACGATGTTGATATCCCGTACCACCCGGAAGGCCAACGCCAGGCGTATGCCTTAGTCGTAGGTCGATGGGAGCCTATCGACGCGGCAGAGAGGAGGACACGGTTCGTGATTTGCATCGCTTAGCGAGCCTTGGTGTCCGCTTGATTGATTCCGATAGCAGTGGGGTTCGAGTTCGCGAGGTTGCCGAGTCTTCCATCGCCGGCGAGGTGAAGAGGCAATACCGAGGATCCGCTTTGACACGCTATCGTGATACGCCTCTTCGTGAGGCGCGGTCCTCGAGGTAGCACCACGGGTGCTAAGGTTTGAGGGCGTGTTGTGTTCCGGATGTTTCAGACTTCTACAGCAGTTCTCGGGGAAGCACACGCTGCAAGTACTTCATCCATCCGTGGTCGATCAAGATGTACCACGACCTTAGATCCGTATTGTGGGATGGCTCAAGAGGACGTTGCAGTTCGTAGCTCGCCCGTGTTGTCGCGAGCGAAGGTAGAGCACCAGAGGCCCGGTGGTTTGTTGCGCACCATTGAGATCCCGACCGGAAGTGGGAGGTAATCAACATGGATTTTATCACGTGATTACCTCGCACTCGGAGGAGACATGATTCTATATGGGTTATCGCCGACGGTCGACTAAATCAGCCCACTTTCTTCCCGTCAGATGACTTTTTCTACCGAGGATTATGCCGACTATATATCCGAGAGATCGCCGACCGCATGGAGTCCCTATTTCGATCATATCGCATGCAGGAGCCCGCTTTACGGATAACTTCGGAGGTCTTTCCAGAGGGGTTTAGGACGCAGTGAGCCCGAGTAACGCATTCCATCCACGCATGCATCGACAGCCGAACGCACTATCCGCACTTCGAGGATATGCCGCGAGCCCGTGTTATCGACTTCGTGGGTAGCCGGGAGGATCATTTGCCTCTAGTTGAGTTTCAGATACACAATAGCTACCACTCCAGATTCGATGGCGCCATGAGGCCTTGTATGAGAGGCGCAGATCGCCTATGTTGGTTCGATGTGGGCGAGGTACGCTTAGTGGGACCAGATTTGGTGCAGCAATGGATAAGGTGAAGCTTATCCAGAGAGGTCACGACACTCGTAGTCGACGAAGTCATACGCAGATCATCGCCGTCGGCATCCGGAGTTCGAGGTTCACGATTGGGTTTTCCTAGCGCCACCCACGGCGGTGCGATGAGATTCGGAAGAAAGGGAAACTCACCAAGGTACATCGGGCCCTATCGATCGTTCGCAGGGTAGGCAAGGTTGCCTACGAGTTGGATCCGCCGTCCGATATGGAGGCGGTGCATCCGGTGTTTCACGCTTTACGCCGGCGAGATGTATCGGATCCATCTAGTACATCCGATTGACGACGCCCAGTGACCGGCGGGTTATCGATGAGGAGATTCCCATAGCGATAGTCGATCGTTAGGTTAGGCGTCATGGACCAAGGATGTGGCTTCACAAAGTCTTGTGGCGAACGAGCCAGTGAGGAGACGACGTGGGAAGTCGAGGTGGACACGGCGGAGGTATCCTCACTTATTCCCACACCTCCGTGTAACTTACTTTCCTTTTTGGTTTATTTTTCGTGAAATTGTTAAGTGTTATATCAGGCCATGTGTGGCACTTGCAAACCGCTTAAGCTTTATCGATAATTGTTTGGGAAGGAACATTCGGGACGAATGTTTCGGCGAGGGGAGAATGTTATACCGTATTTCCGAGTATGTACGTGAGGCGCACGCACGTAAAGTTTAGCCTTAAAGTTAGCCAAGTTCGAAAATTGTGCACAACTCGCTAAAAGAATCGCTTTCCGACTAAACGCTTCCACGCTCCGTAGGAAAAATTCCGCTATGCCATTTCTAATTTTTGCGGATTTTTCCGAGAGACGAAACATTTTGGACCAACGGTAGGCGACACTTGTCACCCTCCAATTGATGGACTTGAATCGCCCATCGACGAATCGACTTTGGATGGCACGCTTTTGTGCCTTTGCACAAGTCAAGGAGTTGGTAGGATATTTGTGTGTAGTAGATAGAATGGACACTTGCCTAAATCTTCACCCTACACTTGCCTTGCACTTGGCATCATCTTGACCCTTGGTTGGCCATGGCTTGACCTATAAATACCCCCTTAAGATGAAGAGTTCTTCATCCACAAATTCCTTTCCAAGTCTTGAAAATCCTCCCTCTCCTCGAGCTTGTTTCGCCCAACACCTCTCCCTCTTTGAGAAGCTTAGCCGAGGCTACCCCCCCTAGCCTAGCCGAAATCTACCCCCCCTCCCTTGGTAGAAAAGTTGCCTTCTAGTAGTGTTATAATGCCCACAATACCCTAGCCCAAATCCCTTAGTCCGTAGTAGATGTTGTGACGTACTTCTAAGGTTTTCGAGCTATCTGAGCGCATAACTTGTGAGCTAAGCCTTGCTCCTGATCGACTTTTATCTAGGATATTATTGGGCTTACCGAGGTAAATAATCCTAACCCTCTTTGTAATTAGAGAATACATACGTAGTATAGAAATAAGTATAAATACTTAGAAGGATATTAAAGAATAGAATTGAACTGTTATCACATTAGAAGGGTTTAAAAGAAGAATAATCAAACTGTACTTACATAGGACTGTTTTCACAGTAGACTTGAGTAGCTCACCGCAGGGAAAGTCGCCCAATTTTCCGTAGAATAGAGAACCCTCTCGCTTAGAATCGTTTGAGTAGTCCAACGTTGATAGACGTGTCCGACTATTATAGGTTGATTCTCTGCGCGACATATTCAACTCGGTGGTTTTCTTTGAGAAGGTATGTGATTCTTCCTAAAGCATGATATTTTAAAATATATATGTAGTACCAGAGACGCATACGTGTTAATTGAATAATAACTACGACAATGTCTTTTGACTTAAGCCCGAATAATACTTACAGAATGCTTCGCGACTTAAGCCCGAATAATAAGGATCCAAAGCATTTCAAAAGAATAATCAATCATTTTTAATGTAAGAGAACTAATTGGTTTTTAAAAATGTAAGCTTAGAGTTATACTAGCTTTATGGGAAGTTAGGTATAACCACTTAAGAATGATAAAAGGAAGCTTTACCTATGTGTTTATAATGCACTTATATTGATTTGGGAAAAGAATAATAAGATGGTTTGATAAATAGACATGATATGATGCTATGTGTGTTAGTGTCTTGTAACGCTTTGTATAAGAGAGTATTCTTGTTGTGCTTATGTTGTTTAACGATGTTCGTTATGTTAGTGTAATATCACCACCTCTTGACATATTACCGGGGTTGCCGCCTCCGACGCGGGTAGACTCAGCGTCCGGGACCATGATTCGAGAATACCTCACGCGGGTCCAGGGACCTATGCGAGCTACGGAGTTCCGTGTTAGCGTGCGGGTTATACCTCACGCGGCCTACGTGGGCTACGCGACTACGAGTCCAGACGATGTCGAGGAGTAGCTACCCTCGATGCGGGTTATATACCCTACGCGCCTACGCGAGGGGCCTATGCGCGACTACGGAGTCCGTGATTAGGCTTGCATGGTGATACTACGTAATCGGCCCTCGCCGATCATTCGCAGCCTAGAAAAGACTCGCAGTTTACCTATTGTTGCTTTGTTTATGATGGCACTATGCGTTACCTTGGTTGTTTCATACATATATGTAAACTGATTTTAAAATGATATGTTTTCATTTAAGTACTTACAGTTTCACATACTTAGTACTGTTATCGACCTCCTTCGGGCCGCTCACGCCGCAGGTGGTGGCAAGTGTGCTAGATCCACATCCTTAGATCTCTTGCGTTGGTTTCGTGAGCTCCATCTTCTCGGAGGCTCTACTTTGGGTATGATCTCCCTGTCAGATAGTTTTGTACACAGGTATGGCGGGGCCCTGTCCCGCCATAGTTGTTTATTTCCTTAGAGGTATGTAGTCATGTTGTACAGTTGGGATGTAACTGCAAACCTTGGTTTATGTATATATGCCGAAAGGCAACCCTTTTCTCAGAAACTGTGTATTATTTACAATTATTTCATGTCTTGTTTTATATTCCGCTGATTTTCTCTGATGTATGACTACTTGGGTGCCCGGGTAAGGCACCAGTCACGGGCCCCGGAACGGGTCGTGACACGTGTCACCCCCCCTTATGTAGTCTTGGACGAAAATCAACATGGGTATAAGGGTCATTTGACCATTATTAAGATGACAAGTCTTGCAAGTAGTAGAGCTTGATAATATTGAGTTGGTCAATGGGACCACTTAGCTTGATATTTAAAAGATTTGCATCAAAACCACACATATGTTTTAATCTTAGCCCTCCATGTTGCTATATAAGGATACTAGTAGTGAGAGAAGCTTTCTATACTTAGAAAATTTTCAAGAAATTGGATGAAGAAAGCTTGAAGCTCTCGGGTTCACCATTTCAAAAAAAGAAAAAAATTTGTTTGTTGTCGAATACGCTCCACACTTTAAACCAAGGTTCATGAGGGTATTGTAAGGGTATCTCAATAGAAAGATCCCGAAAAAAGATTGTTTTCGTATTAGTCGCAAGGTGAAAACCTAGTTGCTTTCCTAGGTTTTGATTGGAAGATTAAAGGAAAGTTGTTTGTGATATTCTAAGGGTCTCAAGTGGCGGATTGAAGTGTCAAGAAGAGGCTCTAAGTTTCTAGGGAGCGACTTCAGATTTGAAGTTGGACTAAGGCTCGTTGAGGTAACAATCTTGTTCTCTTAAAGTGTTACAAGATTATATATTGTTGTTAGCCTTACATTTTTACTAGCATGAAGTATATGTGTTGAAGATTTATAAGTGTTATGGATTGTTGTAGCCTAAAATCCGAAATGCCATATAAGCCATTTGAAGTTGGATTACAATTTGGTCGTTAATTAGAATCGTCACATGTTACTTACTTGAAGATTGTAGTGGTTATAATCGATTGCGACTTGTTATCATGTTATACTAAACAACTTGGATTGAAAAGGAAATTGGATAAGAATTGGTGTTGTTGTATCTCAAGTTACCGAATTTACACTTGTAGTTTGTACTAGTTTGATATCGATTGTGGGGAGGAATTTTACACGTCTAGTAGGCGTGTAATCCCCTATTGTTAACTACATTGTTGGGCCTTAAATGTGGCGTGTTTGGTTATTGAATTCGGCCTTGAAAAAGGTGGCAAAGTATGTAGAAACAAAGGAAGTGTTGTCCGATTTTCTGTAGAATTTAGTGACTTTGCACTTATAATATTCTACGTTTGAAGTAAGAAGTTAATAGACGTATTATGGTCATTATAGGTTGACATACTACGTGCAGGATATTGTACTTAGCAAGTGGATTGACCAGAAGAGGTATGTAGAACTTTCCTATCTTTTGAGCATGAATAGTGGACTTATATAGTACGGTAGACTTACTAGACTTTGATATCCTTTACTTGTTTTAAGAATGGCCAAGTTGGGTGAGTTAGGGGATTAACTCACTTCCTTAAAGTATTAAGGATGTCTTAAGTTTTCAAAGTTAAGGGCATTGTAGTGTTTTAAGTATATGATACTTGTTTCGTTTTAAAAGTATAAGTCCCTTGGATATAGGAAAAATGTAATTGACTAATGTATAAAGTTAATGTAATGGCTTTATGGGATGTTTGGTTACATTAGCTTTATGGAAAATTGAAAGAGAGAGATTTACTCTAAGTAATAATAAGTAAGGATAAATGACTTGAATTTATGAAAGGCAAATTGATTCTAAGGCATCAATTGCCTAATGTTTTAAAATAAAAGGAGTCACTTGATTTAGAAGCCTAATTATATTTCTAAAAGGTATTGTGACTTGTCTTGAAAAGTAATTGTGACTTGATACTACGGTTATTAGTATATTGGTAGTTTATATGAAAATGAGTCATTTTTAAAAAAGGGGATAGAAGTATGTAGTACTTTGGGTTAAATTCCCGGATTGTTATAAAGACATGTTAGTGCCTTAAGTAAACTAAAATGAGAGTGTATATGAACAAGACTAATAAGAAGTTAGGGGATTTCTTAACTTGCTTATATATTGTATGATAAGCCGGTAGTGCTTATGTTATGTATGATAAGCCGGTAGGGCTTATGTTATGTATGATGGCCGTTTGAGCTAGGGTAAGAGTATAAATGAGGGGTAAACCCCCAAGACGTTATACCACCTTCTCCAGGGTAAGATTATAAATGAGGGGTAAACCCCCAAGACGTTATACCACCTTCTCCAGGGTAAGAGTATAAATGCGGGTAAACCCCCAAGATGTTATACCACCTTCTGAATATGATTAAGGGGTAAAACCCCAAGACATTATACCACTCCATGGATTTTCTACCCATGATGCGAGGAATACCTCATGCGGGTCCACACGACCCTTGTGGGTGAAATAGTCCCAGGAGTAGGATCTTAATGACATCCGCGTCGTTGTCTCGCTTTGATCGAGCCTCCTATTTTTTTATACAATAAGTATACTCTTATTTACTCTCATTGTTAGTAAGGCACAATGCATCGTAATTTGATTATCACACATGTCTCCGCTTTGTTTTAAACTTATGATGTAATTACGATTTTCCGCTTTACATACTTAGTAGATACAGGTATCGACCCCCTTCGCTGCGCTCATGCCGCAGTAGAGGTAGCGGTGGTGGATCCTCGCTTAGGATCACCGATCGTGTCGGAGCTCCATTTCTCGAGGCTTGTCTTTTGGTACGCTTTCCACGATGTTGTAGATTTTATGTACATTCAGGGTATGGCGGGCCCCGTCCCGCCACGCTTGTTATTCCTAGGTCCGTAGTCACATTAGTGGTTCAGTAACAATGAGTTGCATCGCTTTACTTTTGATTATGTATATTTTATGAAAGGCGGCCTTATCAGCTAGCCTGTGATGTTTATTGTCTAAACATGTTTATATGTTGTGTATGTTCCGCTGCTATTCTCTGATGTATACCTGAACAGGGTGCGGTAGGAATCAGTCGCGGCGGTCGGTCGTGACAAAGTGGTATCGAGCGATTAGTCCTCGGAAAGTGTCTACGCATCGTGTTCAGTATAGTCTTGATTATCGCGTGTCGCGGCACCACATCTATAATCGCAGAGTCGCAGGACATTTAGATTGGTTTCCATTCTTCTCTCGAGATCGCAAGAGAGCCGCCTTATTAGGTCAATCCTCTCGCACCTATTCTTATGTATCGCTTATGCCTCCACGTAAGGCAACCAGTGGCCCTGGCAGGGCAGCAGAGGGAGCTGCGAGTAGAGCACGGAGGGTTACCAGGGCAGAGGCCCAGTCTTTACCTGAGATAGTGCTTCAGACGGCGAGTTTTGCGACGCCGCCAGCCCCAGCAGAGTTTAGAGCCGCAGCAGTGGCTGCTGAGACTACAGTACCTGAGCCTCCAGTCCCACAGCCTGGAGCAGATGAGATGGGGTACAAAGAGATGGCCCGCCATCGCCGTGGTCGTGGGCCGATATGAGATAGGCAGACGCAGCAGCTCAGCCCCAAGAGCACCGTAGTTCACCCCGAGCGCATGCGCTGAGACTACGAGACTTTACGAGTCAGAGCCCGCCGATGTTCTATGGATCGAGCCGAGGATGACCTCGGGAGTTTATCCGACACCACAGCGATCATGAGAGTGATCGAGCCTCGCAGGCGTAGTCGGTGGTATTTGGTTCACATCACCGCGAGATACCGCAATGATCGTTTGATTCGTAGAGTCGTCCCGGGAGAGCATGCACTTCCAAATGATGACGGGAGAGCATGCACTTCCAGAGTTATACTAGCTTTATGGGAAGTTAGGGTATCCGTCGATACGACCGAAGTGCATGCTCTCCCGACAGCCTCCACGAATCAAACCGGGCCGATCGCAGATTCGCAAATGATGCGAACCCAATACCACCGACTCGCTTTGAGGCTCGATCACTCATGATCCGTCAGAGTCGCTTGATAAACTCCGAGGGTCATCTCGCCTCGATCCATAGAACATCCGGCTACAACTCGTAAAGTCTCGTAGTCTCAAAATGTCCGCCGGGGTGAACTACGGTGCTACTGGATCGAATCGTGATCCAAATTTATCTCATATCGCCACGACTCGCCAAGAATCGCCATCTCTTGTACTCCATCTCATCCGCTTCCAGCCGTGGATCGAGGCTCGTGTATCAGAGTCTCGGCAGCCATCGCCGCGCTTAAACTCGCTGGCACGGGCGGCGCGCAAAAACTCGCCGCTCAAGCACTATCTCGTAACGACCGGCCTTCGCCGCAGAATTCCTCCGTGTTTACTCGCAGCCTCTCGCCGCTTGCCTTCGCCCGGTTTTACGCGAGGCATAATCGTAAAGGAAAGGAATACGTCGAGGGGTCCAACTTATCACACGGCCTAAGGAACGATCTCGAATGAGAAGAATGGAAACCAATCTAAATGTCCTATAGCCTCCTCGATTATAGATGTGCACAACACACCGATAATCAAGACTCTACTAGAAACGGTCTGAAGACACTTTCCGAGGATAAACTGCTCTGATACCACTTTTGTCACGACTCGAACCGGCCCGTGATCGTGCCTTACCCAAGGCACCCTAGTGATACAACATCGAGAAAATCAAATAAAATAAAACATAAACATGAAACAAGAGATATGATAAATAAACAAAGCAACCAAAACAGCTTGTCTTCAGATATATATATAAAAACCCAACAGCTTATCCCTTTTTTTTTTACAAACCCCGCCACAACAAGCATTTACTGCACTTCTAAGAAAGTGATAACAACTATGACGGACAGTGGCCCCGCCATACCCTCGAATGTACAAGAACTTACGGACTGTGGTAACATACCAAAAGATAAGCCTCCAAGAAACGGCTTCCAAACACGCTGAATCGTGATCCTATGAGCGAGGATCCACAACCAATGTACTCTACCATGCAGATGAACGCAGCCCGGCGAGGTCAAGATAACAGTAAGTATGTGAAATCAGAAATGAAATCATAATAGTCTATATAAAGCAGAGACATGTATGATAACCAAACTACGCTCACAACATAAAAGCATATGTCAAGTCGTGGACTCACGCCCTCAAGTCATCCCTCATGCCCGTGGAACTCCTTCCTCACTGCCGGCAGTCTAGGTACAAATCATGTGGAATACGTGTCCCGGCCCATCCCATGGGACTCGGTAAAGAATCATGTAGAATACGTGTCCCGGCCCATCCCATGGGACTCGGTAAAGAATCATGTGGAATACGTGTCCCGGCCCATCTCATGGGGCTCGGTGAAGGATCAGATGAAATACGTGTCCCGGCCCATCTCATGGGACTCGATGAAGGATCAGATGAAATACGTGTCCCGGCCCATCTCATGGGACTCGGTAGCATAGAAATACAACACTTGCACAACAAAGGCTATCACCACAAGCATAGGCAAGTTACACACAACTCAAGGTTATTTTATGCCAAAGTCAGGTTCTGACCCCAAAGTATTACGTACGTTAAATTATTTTTAAAAGATCCATTTCTTTTATAAAAGTCACCCGATACCCGTAGTATTAAAATAGAGTGACTCACATTTTTAGGTAAACCAAAACACTTTCCTTTTCAACATCAAGTAACAACATTCTTTTCCATAAGTTCAAGTTTGCCTAATTTCAAGCACTTAAGTCTCTTATTTTAGAAAGGTTTCGTAGTTTATAGTCTTAATCACTTAAGAATATAATTCTCTTTTAAACAATTTGAGAAACATATGCCTTATATGTGAGTAGGTTATTCTTGTTCAAAGTCAATCTTATTAAAGCAGCCATGATCTAGGAAATGTAATATCATTTTGTCTCATCTTAGCTTCTATGCAGATGGAGGTTTCTACTGGTTTTAATAATACTTACTTAGTCAAAACATTTCCTTTTATTAGCGCTGCAGTGGTTTGTTCGATACTTATTCTGATTTCCGAAATCAGTAAAACATTATTCCTTTTAAAAACCAGGTACTCATTACTTACGAATGAGGTCTCACAAAATTCATATCAATTCAGTCAAGTCTCTTACCTTTTAAGATCAAGTCTCTTAACTTCTAAAATTAATAAACCATTCTTTTTATCTCTCTTAAGTCGTTATACCTAACTTCCCATAAAGCTAGTATAACTCTTATGCTTTTAAAACCAAGCATTACTCTTCTTTCAAACAGGTTTCTTAATTCTTTGGAATACTTTAAGATTCTTATTATTCAGGCTTAAGTCAAAAGACATTGCCGTACAACTACGTTCAGTTAACACACGTACGTCTACCGTACTATATATATATTCTTTTAAAATACTTCCAGATTCTTATTATTCAGGCTTAAGTCAAAAGACATTGCCGTAAAACTACATTCAGTTAACACACGTACGTCTACCGTACTATATATATTCTTTTAAAATATCATGCTTAAGAGGATAGGAAGAATCACATACATCGCGACGATTATCGACTAATAGCAAAACGCTCCACGACTATAACCCGGCTAGCCTTGTCCACCTTCCAAGTAGTACATGCTACTCGCAGAACATTCAACCAATAAAGGTTATAAGTTCATCAGAAATACAAATTCTATGTAAGTACAGTCACTTTCTTCTTTAATATTCTTCTGATGTGATCTATTCAAGTCTTTTCTGTAATATCCTTCTATTACAGTTCAATTCTCTTCTATGAATCTTATATTCATTTCTAATAATACTACAGTATGTAATTTCCAATTACAATATAAGGACAAGAGTATTTACCTCGATAAGCCCAAAATTATCCAAGTTATAAGTCGATCCTGAGCAACGTTTTAGCTCCTACTCCGGGCGCTCCAACCCGCTCCAAACAAACCTTAGAAGTTCTACGCAACTTATTCTTAATACTTCAACCGGCTATGAAGATTTCCTTAGGGTTTCATTTTTGTGACTTAAGGGAATATAGTAGTATTTCCGGGCTCTACGTATAGAGGTAACTTTGGAAAGTACTACAAGGTATTTGGGCTAAAGTATTTTGGAATAAAAACAACAATACTTGGAGAAGTATTTTTCTACCAAAGGGGGTATTTTGAGAACAACTTTAGGCAAGGGGTTCTACGAGGCCTTCTCAAGGGGGGGAAGGGTGATTTGGACGAGGGCGTTGGGAGGGAGGGAGAGGGATTTTTGCCTTGGATTTTCACAAGTGTGGATGAAGAAATGTCTTGCATTAGAGGGGTATTTATAGGCCAATCAATGGCCAAGATTAAGCCAAGTGGTAGGCAAGTGTAGGGTGGGGATTTGGACATGTGTGTGTGGGCCCCACTAGCTCATCAACTACACAAAATATCTACAAAATATCCTACCTAATCCTTGACCAAAAATAAGGCCAAAAAAACGTGCAAGTCGTCCCATTTTAACGCCCACTTGAGGGTGACACTTGTCACCCTCTCGTTGGTCCAAAATATTTCATCTCTCGGAAAAATACGCAAAAATAATAAATGACATAGCCGTAATTTTCCCTTCGCAAAGTCCGGAAAACCTTTCGTCGGAAAACGACTCTTTTCGCTAGTTGTGTACAAGTTTCGCCACTTTGCCTACTTAAGGCTTAAACTCTTTGTACGTACGCCCTTACGTACATACTCTGGAAATACGGGGTATAACATTTTCCGAGAGACGAAATATTTGGACCAATAGGAGGGCGACATGTGGCACCCTTAGGTGGCATGTTTGGACGAAAATGTTGGGCTAGTGGACAAGTCAAATGGTCAAGTCTTGGAAGATATTTCTTTGGGTGAGTGGGGGTAGGTATGGACGATTTTTTGTGGGCAAGTGGGGGTTGCCTTGGACGTTTTTTTGGTGCTAGTGGATGGCCACATGGCTCATTGTTGTGGGGGACATATGTCCCAATATTGTGGTGGACATATGTCCCAACATTGTGGTGGACACTTAGTGGAAGACTCCACTCACACAAGCTATCTAATCTACACCCTCCACTTGCTTTAATCTTGTCCATTGAAGGTTCTATAAATACCCCCCTCTAGTGCAAGACTTCTTCATCCACAAAAACAATATCCAAGTCTCCAAAACTCCTCTCCTCATGTTGTAGTTCTCGTCCCAACTCCCTCCCCCCTTTTCCCTAGCTTCCGTCGAAATACCCCTCCCCCCTTTCCTAGTTTTTTCGTCCGAAAGTCCCCCCCCCCCCCCTGGTAGAAAAATATTCTCCAAGTATTGTTACTATGCCAAAAATACCTTAGCCTAAATCCCTTGTAATTTTCCTAAGTTACCTCTCTACTAAAAGCCCGAAAATACTACTTTATTTTCTTTGGTCACAAAACGAAATCCTAGGAAAATCTTCATAGTTAGTTGAAGTGTTATGTAGAAGTTGTTTAGAAACTTCTAAGGGTTTCTTGGAGCTATCGGAGCGTGCAAATTAGGAGCTAAACGTTGTTCAGGATCGACATTTAATCTTGGATAATTTTGGGCTTATCGAGGTAAATATCTTGTCCTTCTATAGTAATTGGAAATTACATACTGTAGTAGTATAGAAATGAGTATAAGACGTATAGAAGGATGGTATAAAAGAAGAGAATTGAACTGTACTTACATAGGACTGTATTTACAGTAGACTTGTAGGCAAGACTTATTTTCTTTAATAGCTATGAGTGGTGGGTTTCTAGTCCCTCTATAGCTTTCGTTATGGGGTCTATAGCTAATGAAAGCTGGGCCTGAGACCTTTAGTTTAACGGGTAGGGAAGTGCTGCCCGATTTTCCGTAGAATAGAGAACCCTCTGCTTAGAATATTCTACAGAGTAGTCTAGACGTTGATAGACGTATTTGACTATTATAGGTTGATAGTCTGCGCGCGACATATTCGACTTGGCAGGTGGATTTCGCCGAGGAGGTATGTGATTCTTCCTATCCTCTTGAGCATGATACTTTTGAAATATATATAGTACGGTAGACGTACATGTGGTAACTAAACTTGGTTTTACTCTGATGGCTTTTGACTTGAGTTTTAAATAATAAGAATCTTGAAGTATTTCAAAAGAGTTATGAATCATTTTTTTGAAAGAAAAGTAATACTTGGTTTTAAAAGCTTAAAGAGTTATACTAGCTTTATGGGAAGTTAGGTATAACGACTTAAGAAAGATAAAAGGAACGGTTTACTTATTTGTTTATGAAAGTCTTGTATTGATTTCTGAAAAGTGTAGTAAGATGGTTTGATAAGTAAACATGTATGATGCTACGTGTGTTAGTGTCTTGTGATGTTGTGTAAGGGGGTTATTCTTGTTGTGCTTACGTTGTTAAACGTTAAGCCCGTTGTACTGTTATTATATCACATACCCCCCTGACTTGTTATGATGCCGAGGACTTGCCACCCTCAATGCGGGGAATACCTCATGCGATTACGGTGACTATGATTCGAGGAATACCTCACGCGATCTGTGTGACCATGCGAGTCGCGGAGTTCCAAGATGATCACTCCGGTGTGTTACGTCGCGAGGTATACCTCATGCGATGCATGTGACTATGATTCGAGGAATACCACGCGATGCGTGTGACTATGCGGTGCGAGTCGAGAGGATGCCGCGGGTTAGCTACCCCGTCGCGAGGAATACCTCATGCGCGGTGTGTGACCTATGCGGATCGCGGAGTTCGAGGATTAGGCACGCATAATGATACTATGGGCGATTAGCCTTGCCCGATCATTAGCGGCCTAGAAAAGACGATTACATTATATCTATTTTTGCTCTTGTCTATCTTTGGCACTATGCGCGGTTGAACTAGTTGTATTTGTAAATGGTTTTAAAATACTTTGATTTCATTTCGATTTTTACGCTTTCACATACTTGGTACTGTTATCGACCTCCTTCGGGCTGCGTTCATGCCGCAGGTAAGGAAGCGGTGGTAGATCCTCATTCTTAGGATCCTTACTGCAGTGTCGAGAGCCCTTTCTCGGAGGCTCGACTTTTAGTACGACTCTCCTATGTTGTAGATATTATGTACATTCAGGTATGGCGGGCCTGTCCCGCCATAGTTGTTTACATTTCCTAAGTGCGTAGTCTGTTGTAAAGTTGGGATGTAGCTGTTCACTCACGATGTATATATATATGCCGAAGACAACTTTTTCTCGGATAAACTGCTTTCTCATTTCATATTGTTTCATGTCTTGTTTTTATATTCCCGTTACTCGATGTATGCCTCTTGGGTGCGGGTAAGGCACGATCCACGCCCGGATCGGTCGTGACAAAAGTGGTATCGAGCGATTAATCCTCGGAAAGTGTCTACGCATCGTATCTAGTAAGTCTTGATTATCGGTGTGTTGTGCACCACACCAATAATCGTGAGGCTATAGGATATTTAGGATTTGGTTTCCATTCTTCTCACTCGAGATCGTGCCTTAGAGCCGTGTTATAAGTTGGACCTCTAACGTATTTCCTTTAACAGATTATGCCTCCATGCAAGGCAACCGGCCCGAATGGGCAAGGCAGCGTGAGTCGCTAGTAGGACACGAGAGGCCACGAGGCCTGTGCCCGATCTATACCCGGCGATACCTCGACGGCGAGTTCCACGACGCCGCCAGCGAGGTTTAGATCCGGCGGTGGGTGATGAGACCATAGTACTGCGCCTCACCCCACACTGGAGCGGATGAGGCGTTCTGAGAGATGGCCCGATTACTAGCGGGATTGTGGCGGATATGATGATAGGCCGATGCAGTTCGATCCCAGTAGTACCGTGGTTCACCCGAGGTCGGATAGTTTGAGTCACGGATTTTACGAGTTGTAGCCCGCGAGTTCTACGGTCGAGGCACGAGGATGATCCGCAAGTTCATCCCAGCGATTCTGACGGATCGAGAGTGATCAAGGCTTGGAGACCGAGTCCGTGATCTTGATTCGCATCGCCGCGTGATACCGTAGTCATCGGTTTGATTCGTAGGAGCTATCGGGAGAGCATGCGCCTCCAGTATGGGACGAGTTCTCGAGGCATTTCTCACTCATTTCTTGCCGCCACGAGATGAGAAACGCGGACCGACAGATTTTTGACGCCGAGGCAGAGGCGCCTGATCGGAGTACAACGTTGAGTTCGATTCGTTGGCTCGATATGTCCCTGCATTAGTAGCAGATATGGAGGACCGAGTGCACCGCTACGTTACGGGACTAGATGACTATTTGGCAGAGTCTTGCTCGGGTGTGGCTCTTCAGCCGGGCATGGACATTGCCGCATTCGTGCTCACTTGGGTGCGAGGCGTAGAGGCGATGGGTCGGCAGATATCGCCAGAAGAAGGCCAAGACGGCGGATCTTTGGTAGCTCTCGGGGTGGGCGGCCTCGGCAGCCTAGATTTGCACCACGCCCGGCTCGAGCACTCCTACACCGTCTTCGGGGCCAGGGCATTGAGGCGGTCGGGGCCCGGGACTTCGGACTTCCAGGGTAGCAGAGGTGCTAACCGATCGGGACCACCCCCCTCAGTGTGGCCGATGCGGTAGATCCCATTACGGGAATTGTGGTCCTACTTCACGAGTTTGTTATGCTTGCGGTCAGCAGGGTCACTATGCGACGTCCATCCAGCAGGCGCGCAGATGGTAGGGGTCACCTCTGAGGTCTTTCGTCGGGTCTTCTTCACCTACGGTTACTCGCCCCGGAGGGCAGGGTGCTCAGGGACCAGCAGGTCGCGGCAGAGGTCGTGACAGATGTCCTAGTTATAGCGGTCCTCAGAACTGCATTTATGCCTTGTCCAGCCGGCAGGACCAGGAGGCGTCACCTGATGTCGTCACAGGTACTTTATCAGTTTCATGTTGTGACGTGTATGCCTTGATAGATCCGGGTTCTACTCTGTCCTATATATCTCCCCTTATTTCTAGTAGGATAGGGATAGAGCCTGAGTCCATGGACCCTTTCGAGGTAGCTACGCCAGTGGGTGATTCGGTGGTAGCTCGACGGGTATATAGGGCTTGCCCAGTGACTTTATGCAGTCGTCAGACCCTAGCCGACTTGATAGAGTTGGATATGACCAATTTTGATGTGATCATGGGCATGGATTGGTTAGCTTCTTGCTACGCCAATGTAGACTGCAGGGAGAGAGTGGTACGGTTCCAGTTTCCTGGGGAGCCGGTTATTGAGTGGGAGGAGAACACTGTGTCGCCGAGGGGTAGGTTTATTTCTTACCTCAAGGCTAGGAAGATGGTGCAGAAGGGGTATATCTACCATCTCATTCGGGTGTTTGATATCGAGGTCGCGTACCAGATTTTCATCGATTCCAGAGTCGAGTTCCCGGATGTGTTTCAGACGACCTCGGTATCCTCCCGAGAGGAGATAGAGTTTTGTATCGATGTGCTGCCAGACACTCGACCTATATCTATTCCGCCATACAGAATGGCACCTGCCGAGTGGAGAGAGTTGAAGGACCAGCTGAGAGATTTGCTGGAGAAGGGCTTCATCTGGCCTAGTGTTTCTCCCTGGGAAGCGCCGGTATTGTTCGTGAAGAAGAAGGACGGGACGCTGCGCATGTGTGTTGATTACAGGCAGCTGAACAAGATGACTATTAAAAACAGATACCCCCTTCCCAGGATTGATGATTTGTTCGACCAGTTGCAGGGTGTGAGATGTTTCTCCAAGATTGATCTGCGATCGGGCTATCATCAGGTACGAGTTAGAGAGGCGGATGTCCCTAGTACTGCATTCCGGACCCGATACGGGCACTATGAGTTCAGGGTTATGTCTTTCGGTTTGACCAATGCTCCGGTGATATTTATGGATTTGATGAACCGAGTGTTCAAGACATTTTTGGATACGTTTGTGATAGTATTCATTGATGACATCTTGGTTTATTCCCGCTCAGAGCAGGAGCATGCGGAGCATTTGGCGATCTTTGAGTTCTCCAGGACCAGCAGTTGTACGCCAAGTTTTCCAAATGTGAGTTTTGGTTGGCTTCAGTGGCTTTTATTGGGCATATTGTCGGGACTGATGGTATTCGGGTGGATACGACCAAGATCGAGGCAGTCAGGAGTTGGCCTAGACCTACTACTCCGACAGAGGTGCGCAGCTTTCTGGGCCTTGCAGGTTACTATCGGAGGTTCGTGGAGAAGTTTGCTTCTATTTCGGCACCTTTGACTAAGCTGACTCAGAAGGGAGCTAAGTTTGATGGTGATGCTTGTGAGCGAGGTTTCGATTCTTGAAGGAGAGATTGACGACCGCCCCAGTTCTTACTTGTCACGACCCGAACCCGGGCCCGTGACTGGTGCCTTTCCCCGAGCACCCAAGTAGACATACATCAGAGTAATCAGCGGAACATAAAACAACACATGGAATAACAAGAAGTGTAAAACAGTAATCTGAGAAAACTTGCCCTTCGGCATATATATAAATCAACTTAAAACCGAACAGTTACATCCCATAACAACTCTGCCCACAACAGTACTACAGACCTCTAAGAATGATATGACAACAATGGCGGGACAGGGCCCCGCCATAACCCTGAATGTAAATACCTACAACGACAGGGGACTATACCACTGATAAGCCTCCGGAGAAACGGAGCTTCCCAAAATCTTTGAATGCGATCCTAAGGCGAGGATCAACACCGGTGTACTCTACTGCGGCATGAACGCGGCCCAAGGAGGTCAAGACAACAGTACCAAGTATGTGAAACTAAAAATATCAGTAAATGAAATCATAGTAGTCTATATAAAACAGAGACATGTATGATAACCAAACTACGATCACAATAAATAAGCGAATATGTCAAGTCAGGGACTCACGCCCTCAAAGTCATCACTCAAATATCACTATGGGTCTCACGCCCATAACATCAATCATGCCCGTGGAATACCTTCCTCACTGCCGGCAGTCTATGATATCAAAGCACCAAGGAATACACATGAACACGGGTCCCACCTGTGTCATAATAAAACCGCACGGGTAAGTACGAAGGCATAGCCGACTACTAACACCTACGAATAACAAGGTCATAAATCGTATCATAAGATCTGTCTGACCGCCACATGATCGGCCGCCACACGCCCGCAGTATCAAATGTGCGCGTCTAGCCCTGGAACTTCCTGCAGCTCCGCATAGGCCAACCTCATAGGCCCGCATGAGGTATTCCTCGCATCGAGGGTAGCTACTCCCCGGCATCTGCGTGGACTCGCAGTCTGCATGGCCACATAGACCGCATGACCATAAAGGCCGCACACTAACCTGGAACTCTCGTAGCTCCGCATAGGTCCCCTGGACCCGCATGAGGTATTCTCGAATCATGGTCCCAGACCGCCTGAGACTACCCCGCATCGGAGGGCAGCTTAACCTCCGGGATCAAGTCAAGGTGAGTGGTACAATACCAACATAACGGCTGATCGTTAAACAACTTAAGCGCAATCGAGGGAAACCCCTTTACACAATCATCACAAGATACTAACACACGTAGCATCCTAACATGATTACTTATCAAATCAACAAGAAAGTATTACAAGACTATCACAAACCAACACAATCAAGTTATTCACACAAGGTACTTTCTACTATATGATTAACAAGATCAGGTTTTTATCCCCAAAGTACTTCATACATTAACTCTTTTAAAAGATCCGTTTCTTTCACAAAAGTCACGCAATACCCGTAGTATAAAAATAGAGTGACTATATTTTTAAGTAAACCCAAACACTTCCTTTTGTAAAATCAAGTAACCACATTATTTTCCAAACGTTTAAGTTTGCCTAATTTCAAATGCTCAAGTTTCTCATTTTCGAAAGGTTTCGTAGTTCATAGTTTTAATCACTTAATGATGTAATTCTCCTTTAAAACAATTTGAGAAACATATATCTTATATGTGAGTAGGTTATTCTAGTTTATAACAATCTTATATCAGCAGCCATGATCTAGGAAATGTAATATCATTTTGTCTCATCTTAGCTTCTATGCAGATGGAGGTTTCTACTGGTTTTAATAATACTTGATTAGTCAATACATTTTCCTTTATTAGCGCTGCTGTGGTCTGTTCGATACTTATTCTAATTTCCGAAATCAGTAAAACATTATTCCTTTTAAAAACCAAGTACTCATTACTCACGAATGAGGTTTCACACTTTTTAACAAAATTCAATTAAGTCAAGTCTCTTATCTTTTAAGATCAAGTCTCTTAACTTCTTAAATCAATAAATCATTCTTTTTATCTCTCTTAAGCCGTTATACCTAACTTCCCATAAAGCTAGTATAACTCTTAAGCTTTTAAAACCAAGTATTACTCTTCTGTTAAAAATGATTCAGTATTCTTTTGAAATCACATACCTCGCGACGATTATCGACTATTAGCAAAACGCTCCAAAGTACTGTAGTCCGGCTAGCCTTTTCCACCCTCCGAGTAGAATACGCTACTCGCAGTACTTCAACCTATAACGGTTATACAAGTCTATCAAAGTCTAGACTACTCGGTAGAATAAATCTAGATACAAGATTCTACGGAAAATTGGACAGCACTTCCTTACCTGCCAAACTTCACAAGTCTACTGTAAATACAGTCCTATGTAAGTACAGTTCAATTCTCTTCTTATATACTTTCCTTGTATATACCTTATACTTAATTCTTATACTTCAATAGTATATACTCAATTACAAAAGGGAGACAAGATATTTACCTCGATAAGCCCAAAATTATCCAAGTTTAAATGTCGATCCTGAGCAACGTTTAGCTCCTACTCTGGGCGCTCCAACCCGCTCCAAACAACCCTTAGAAGTTCTACGCCACTTCTACTTAATACTTCAACCGGCTATGAAGATTTTCCTTAGGGTTTCGGTTTGAGACAAAAAGGACATAAGGTAGTATTTCCGGGCTCTACGTATAGAGGTAACTTTTGGAATACTACAAGGTATAAGGCTAAGGTATTTTGGGTATAGTAACAATACTTGGAGAGTATTTCTACCAAGAGGGGGGGTACCTCTCGGCCGCACCACTAGGAGGGGGGGGGTGTCTCGGCTAGAACACCACAAAGGGGGAGAGGGGTGGTTTCGGCCAAGGCCTTTTCAAGGGGGAGGGGGATGGCTTGGACGAACACAACACAAAGGGAGGGAGGGATTTTAGGCTTGGAAGGTTTGATTTGTGGATGAAGAACTCTTCATCAAGAGGGGGGTATTTATAGGACTTTTAAGGGCTAGGATGAAGCCAAGTGCAAGGCAAGTGTATGGTGGGGATTTTCCCAAGTGCACCCTAACCTACTCCACAAAACATTGACCCATGTTTTAAGCCCCAAAACCATGTAGATCTTCCAAGGAGCCGCCCCACTTGGCCGTCCACTTGAGGGTGACAAGTGTCACCCTTCCGTTGGTCTAAAATGTTTCGTCTCTCGGGAAAATCCGCAAAAATAATAAATGACATAGCCGGAATTTTCCCGTCGCAAGTTTTGTAAAACGTTTCGTCGGAAAACCATTTGTTTTGTGAGTTGTGCCCAAAAATCATCCTAGGCCTAATCTTTAAGGCTAAACTTCTCTATGTACGCCCTTACGTACATACTCTGGAAATACGGGGTATAACATTCTCCCCTCCTTAGAAATATTCGTCCCGAATGTTCCTTCTAAGTCTCAAGACATACATGCGCCAGTATAGTCCTCACTGCTGTACTTACGAAAACAATCATGCCACACCTGGACACAATACAACACGCGAAAACACTTACATCCCAATCCACGAGGAACCTATCTCTAGCATAACAAAAACTCCCACCCAAGGTCTAAAATATACTCCTTGCGCACCTTCTCTTTACAAACGAAATGATCACTTCTATTCTCTTGCTCGTCGTACCCTTCTCGTACACTCGAACTCTTTCTCATAACTTACCACATTTTCGCTACCGCTTCAATTTCCAAAATCTCTGGGTCACTATCTCCAACTTGGTCATCATTAACTGGAAACATTCTGGATGGATCTCCGATACTTTTCCGAACATAACAACATGAAAGACCGGACATACTGCCTCCTACGTCGGACGGCAATGCTAACCTATAGGCGACCTGGCCTACTCTTCACACAATCTGTAAATGCCCAAAAGTAACTCGGGCTAAGTTTCCTCTGTTTTCCAAAACTCGTCACACCCTAGCCACATTCTCTAAAGCGGTATGAACCAACACCGCACTGCCAACCTCGAACCAATCGACCGGCAACTTACACTTCCGCCCCTACAAGGCTTCATAAGGCAATATCCGAACACTGAAATGGTAGCTAAAGCACTCCCTCAACAGGAGGCAACAACCCTCACAGCTACCCCTGAAATCCAAACTCTGGCCCGAGGGCGAACGCGATACTGAGACTCACCGGAGTTCCTACCCTGCCTGGTAAAACTTCCGAGCGAAAATACCAGAACTGGCTCCATTGCCTGACATAAGGTGAAAGCAGGCACCTCGTGCAGCCTTACAACCTTCCTGATATAACATCCCGCATAACCCTCTGCCGAGTAAACAGTCCTGACTGAAGGACAAGATGGGCTGACCCCATCGGCCCGACTACTGGTCGAACTCATCCACGAACTCGTACGCGGTTTAACTAAACTTGGGCCTAACACCCTCGTGACCCTAACACCTGGAGGGACCACCCCGAACTGACCCCACCACCAAACAGGCTGCGGGTTGACCCGCGGCATGGCCTCAACCCGACCCACTTTCGCGCAAAACACTTGCTCCCCGATCGGGAACAATCTCACTAATCAAGTTACGAGAACCTAGCGGTCTTCTTAGCTCAACTACCCTCTTTCATTTCACACTACTCAGGGACTTATCACATAATATACCTCACGTGCACTATGCACTCCGATAAGGATCAAACATAAAATAACTCTTTTACCCAAGATGGCCTTGCCTCAAAGGTCTCCACGTATAAAACTCTAAGGCTTACACTTACCTTATCCCCAATCTTACCCTTTAACTAACCATGATTTCTAATCACTACTAACACAATGCTTATCTGGACATAACACTTAAGGGATACTCCTCCTATCACACATACACATCTCTAGAGGGTTAAGGATATACCTGTATCTACTGCTTCACTCCCCTCTGTCGTCCTAATCAATCCTGCCCGGTTGGGCGCATATCTAGGGAAGGTGACGAACTAGCCACAGATCCTGAAGGCTGAGTCCTCCTACTTACATCCCTCCTACTAGGACATCCTTTCGACACATGGCCCTGACGGTCGCAGGCAAAACAAGTACCAACAAAAGACGACATTCCCCGGGATGACGTGCACACCGCGTGAATACCGAGGAAAATCAACCTACCGGGCTAGAACTTACGATAGCCGTGGATCGAAGCCACGAGCTCACCAACTCCGCATACCTCGAACATCCCGAACCATGGAGGACCACTGCGACCGGGCGAGGTGCATATCTAATCGCCATCGAGGCGGTTCGCCTCGAAAGTCACCGGGACGCTGCTCGCCTCTTCTCGCTATCTCGTTAACCCGTCGATCTCCACGCTTTTCTCGGCTGCAGGCATAAGCCCGCATACTGAGCCATGCTCAAGCCTAATCAAGAATTACTCCTGCACGACCCTCTCTTAGATATTCATCAAGACTCGCAGTACATCGGTATACTCTCTGGTAGCCAAATCCATAGCTAGTAACAGGGTCGCCTCTTTGCAATCTATATTCTCCGTTCCGTGGCCGCGAAGGTTCATATATCATGGTCGCAGAGGCACCGCTGCCGCGTGCTAAACTCACTGGGTGCGACGAGCGAACTCCCGAATGAAACACCACCTCAGTGATGATTGGGCCTGTGCCACTAGTAACTCTCGTGCTCTACTCGCGGCCTCCTTGGTCGCCTTGCCCTCCCGGGCCGGGTTGCCTTACGCGAGGCATAGCGGTAAGGGAAAGAAATACGTTAGAGGGTCCAACTTATAACACGGCTCTAAGGCACGATCTCGAGTGAAAAGAATGGAAACCAATCCTAAATATCCTATAGCCTCACGATTATTGGTGTGGACAACACACCGATAATCAAGACTCTACTAAATACGGTATGTAGACACTTTCCGAGGATTAATCGCTCGATACCACTTTTGTCACGACCAACCGGGCGTGATCGTGCCTTTCCCCGGGCACCCAAGTAGACATACATCAGAGTAATCAGCGGAACGTAAAACAAGACATGGAATAACAAGAAGTGTAAAACGATGTCTGAGAAAACTTGCCTTTCAAGATATATATAAATCAACTTAAACCGAAGCTACATCCCATTACAACTCGCCACAACAAGATTACATGCACTTCTAAGAATGATATGACAACAATGGCGGGACAGGGCCCCGCCATACCCCTGAATGTAAATACCTATAACGACAGGGGACTATACCACTGATAAGCCTACGGAAAACGGAGCTTCCCAAAACGCTGAACTGCGATCCTAAGAGCGAGGATCAACACTGGTGTACCTCTACCTGCGGCATGAACGCAACCCCACGAAGGAGGTCAGTACAACAGGTACCAAGTATGTGAAACTAAAAAAAATACTGTAAATGAAATCATAGTAGTCTATATAAAACATGAGACATGTATGATAACCAAACTACAGTTCACAATAAATAAGCAGTCATGTCAAGTCAGGGACTCACGCCCTCAAAGTCATCACTCAAATATCACTATGGGTCTCACGCCCATAACATCAATCATGCCCGTGGAATACCTTCCTCACCGCTAGCTTCATGATATCAAAGCACCAAGGAATACACATGAACACCAGGTCCCACCTGTGTCATAATAAAACCGTACGGGGTAAGTACGAAGGCATAGCCGACTACTAACACCCATAGTACTAACAAGGTCATAAACTGTATCATGAGATCTGTCTAGACCGCCACATGATCGAAGCTGGCCACACGCCCGCAGTATCAAATGTGCGCGTCTAGCCCCGGAACTTCCCGCACTCGCGATAGGCCAACCTCATAGCCCGCATGAGGTATTCCTCGCATCGAGGGTAGCTACTCCCAGATCCGCCGGACTCGCGATCCGCATGGCCACATAGACCGCATGACCATAAAGGCCGCACACTAACTCGAACTCGTAGCTCGCGATAGGTCCTCGGACCCGCATGAGGTATTCTCGAATCATGGTCCCAGACCGCCTGAGACTACCCCGCATCGGAGGGCAGCTTAACCTCCGGGATCAAGTCAAGGTGAGTGGTACAATACCAACATAACGGCTGATCGTTAAACAACTTAAGCGCAATCGAGGGAAACCCCTTTACACAATCATCACAAGATACTAACACACGTAGCATCCTAGCATGATTACTTATCAAATCAACAAGAAAGTATTACAAGACTATCACAAACCAACACAATCAAGTTATTCACACAAGGTACTTTCTACTATATGATTAACAAGATCGGGTTTTTATCCCCAAAGTACTTCATACATTAACCCTTTTAAAAGATCCGTTTCTTTCACAAAAGTCACGCAATACCCGTAGTATAAAAATAGAGTGACTATCTTTTTAAGTAAACCCAAACACTTCCTTTTGTAAAATCAAGTAACCATATTATTTTCCAAACGTTTAAGTTTGCCTAATTTCAAATGCTCAAGTTTCTCATTTTCGAAAGGTTTCGTAGTTCATAGTTTTAATCACTTAATGATGTAATTCTCCTTTAAAACAATTTGAGAAACATATACCTTATATGTGAGTAGGTTATTCTTGTTTATAACAATCTTATAACAGCAGCCATGATCTAGGAAATGTAATATCATTTTGTCTCATCTTAGCTTCTATGCAGATGGAGGTTTCTACTGGTTTTAATAATACTTGATTAGTCAATACATTTTCCTTTATTAGCGCTGTTGTGGTCTGTTCGATACTTATTCTGATTTCCGAAATCAGTAAAACATTATTCCTTTTAAAAACCAAGTACTCATTACTCACGAATGAGGTTTCACACTTTTTAACAAAATTCAATTAAGTCAAGTCTCTTATCTTTTAAGATCAAGTCTCTTAACTTCTTAAATCAATAAATCATTCTTTTTATCTCTCTTAAGCCGTTATACCTAACTTCCCATAAAGCTAGTATAACTCTTAAGCTTTTAAAACCAAGTATTACTCTTCTGTTAAAAATGATTCAGTAATCTTTTGAAATACTTCAAGATTATTCAGGCTTAAGTCAAAAGACATTGCCGTAATTATTATTCAGGATTAAGTCAAAAGACATTGCCGTAATTATTATTCAGTTAACACACGTACGTCTACCGTACTATATATACTTTAAAATATCATGCTCAAGAGTATAGGAAGAATCACATACCTCGCGACGATTATCGACTATTAGCAAAACGCTCCAAAGTACTGTAGTCCGGCTAGTCTTTTCCACCCTCCGAGTAGAATACGCTACTCGCGATTCAACCTATAACGGTTATACAAGTCTATCAAAGTCTAGACTACTCGAGAATAAATCTAGATACAAGATTCTACGAAAATTGACAAAGACTTCCTTACCGCCAAACTTCACAAGTCATCAGTAAATACAAATCCTATGTAAATCTGATTCAATTCTTTTCTTATATAATTTCCTTGTATATTCGTTATTCTTAATTATTTTAGTTCAATAGTATATACTCAATTTCAAATTGGAGACAAGATATTTACCTCGATAAGCCCAAAATTATCCAAGTTTAAATGTCGATCCTGAGCAACGTTTAGCTCCTACTCTGGGCGCTCCAACCCGCTCCAAACAACCCTTAGAAGTTCTACGCCACTTCTACTTAATACTTCAACCGGCTATGAAGATTTTCCTTAGAGTTTCGGTTTGAGACAAAAAGGACATAAGGTAGTATTTCCGGGCTCTACGTATAGAGGTAACTTTTGGAATACTACAAGGTATAAGGCTAAGGTATTTTGGGTATAGTAACAATACTTGGAGAGTATTTCTACCAAGAGGGGGGGGGTACCTCTCGGCCGCACCACTAGGAGGGGGGGTGTCTCGGCTAGAACACCACAAAGGGGGAGAGGGGTGGTTTCGGCCAAGGCCTTTTCAAGGGGGAGGGGGATGGCTTGGACGAACACAACACAAATGGAGGGAGGGATTTTAGGCTTGGAAGGTTTGATTTGTGGATGAAGAACTCTTCATCAAGAGGGGGGTATTTATAACACTTTTAAGGGCTAGGATGAAGCCAAGTGCAAGGCAAGTGTATGGTGGGGATTTGCCCAAGTGCACCCTAACCTACTCCACAAAACATTGACCCATGTTTTAAGCCCCAAAACCATGTTGATCGCCCGCGAGCCGCCCACTTGTCAGCTCCACTTGAGGGTGACAAGTGTCACCCTCCCGTTGGTCTAAAATGTTTCGTCTCTCGGAAAAATCTGCAAAAATAATAAATGACATAGCCGGAATTTTCCCGTCGCAAGTTTTGTAAAACGTTTCGTCGGAAAACCATTCGTTTTGTGAGTTGTGCCCAAAAATCATCCTAGGCCTAATCTTTAAGGCTAAACTTCTCTACGTACGCCCTTACGTACATACTCTGGAAATACGGGGTATAACATTACTCTTCCAGAGGGTCTAGACGGCTATGTGGTGTATTGTGATGCGTCAGGCATCGGGCTTGGATGTGTGTTAATGCAGCAGGGCAAGGTTATAGCGTACGCATCCCGACAGCTTAAGAAGCATGAGAGGAACTACCCCACCCATGATTTAGAGTTGGCAGCGGTGATTCACGCCTTGAAGATCTGGAGGCACTATTTGTATGGGGTTCATGTGGATATTTACACAGACCACAAGAGCCTCCAGTATATCTTCAGAGGAGCGAACTTACGACAGAGACGGTGGTTAGAGTTACTCAGGGATTATGATGTCGATATCCTGTACCACCCAGGGAAGGCCAATGTTGTGGCAGATGTCCTTAGTCGTAGGTCGATGAGGAGTCTATCAGTTGTGCAGCCAGAGAGGAGGGGCATGGTCCGCGAGATACATCAGCTAGCGAGCCTTGGAGTCCGATTGATTGGTTCTGATAGCAGTGGGGTTCGAGTTCGAGAGGTTGCCGAGTCTTCCATCGTCGAGGAGGTGAAGAGGCAACAGTTTGAGGATCCGGTTTTGACACGGTATCGTGATACGGCTCTTCGTGAGGGGAAGGGTCCTTTTGAGGTAGCACCTGATGGGGTGCTAAGGTTTGAGGGCAGGTTGTGTGTTCCAGATATTTCAGGACTTCGGCAGCAGGTTCTAGGGGAAGCACACAACGCGCGTTACTCTATCCATCCGGGGTCGACAAAGATGTACCACGACCTCAGATCTGTGTATTGGTGGGATGGCTTGAAAAGGGACGTTGCAGAGTTTGTAGCTCGGTCGTGTTGTCGCAGTAAGGTAGAGCACCGGAGGCACGTGGATTATTGCAGGCGATAGAGATCCCGACCTGGAAGTGGGAGGTGATCAACATGGACTTTATCACAGGGTTACCTCGCACTCCGAGTAAACATGATTCTATCTGGGTTATCATCGACAGGCTGACGAAATCAACCCACTTTCTTCCAGTCAGGACGACTTTTTCGGCCGAGGATTATGCCAGAATTTACATCTGAGAGATCGTGAGACTGCATGGGGTCCCTATTTCTATCATATCAGACGGAGGAGCCCGATTACGCTAACTTCGGAGGTCTTTCGGAAGGGATTAGGGACGCAGTGAGCACGAGCATCGCATTCCATCCTCGCAGCACGGACAGCAGAACGCACTATCCGCACTGCGAGGATATCTCGCGAGCTGTGTTATTGACTTCGTGGGTAGCCGGGAGGATCATTTGCCTCTAGTAGAGTTTGCGTATAATAATAGCTACCACTCCGATTCGGATGGCGCCATGAGGTCTTGTATGGGAGGAAGTGCAGATCGATAGGTGGTTTGATGTGGGCGAGTGCGATTAGTGGGACCGCACTGGTTCACAGTGCGGATAAGGTGAAGCTTATCCAGAGTGGTTCTCGACGGCTTCAGAGTCGCAAGTCGACGCAGATCATCGTCGTCGGCATCCGGAGTTTGAGGTTGATGATTGGGTTTTCTGAAGGTGTCACCCACGGCGGTGTGATGAGGTTTGGGAAGAAAGGGAAGCTCAGCCCAAGGTACATTGGGCCTTATCAGATTGTCCGCAGGGTAGGCAAGGTTGCCTATGAGTTGGATCTGTCGTCCGATCTGAAGGCAGTGCATCCGGTTTTTCATGTTTCTATGCTGAGGAGATGTATCGAGGATCCATCTAGAGTACACCCGATTGACGATGTCCAGGTGACCGAGGGGTTATCGTATGAGGAGAGTCCCATAGCGATACTCGATCGTCAGGTTAGCGGCCGCGACGGCGAAGGATGTGGCTTCCGCTGGTCTTATGGCGGAACGAGAACAGAGAGGAGATGACGTGGGAAGCAGAGGAGGACATGAGGCAGAGGTATCCTCACTTATTCCCCAGACCTCCAGGTAACTCCCTTTCCTACTTGCTGGTTTTAATTTTCATATGTGCTTAAGTGTTGTGTTGTGGCCATGTGTGGCATTTGCAAATTGTTTAAGTTGTGAGGAGCTGTGTCGTTTCTGATTTGATTGAATCTAGAAGGAACATTCGGGACGAATGTTTCTAAGGAGGGAAGAATGTTATACCCCGTACTTCCAGAGTATGTATGCGAGGACGTACGTACGATTTTCAAGCCCTAATTAGGTTAAGATGAAATTGAGAGCTTTCAACGGAGGAGAGTCCGAACCTTGTGAAGGAAATTTTACGTTTTTAAATTTTTTAACCGATTACGGATTTTTCCGAGAGACGAAATATTTGGACCAATAGGAGGGCGACATGTGGCACCCTTAGGTGGCATGTTTGGACGAAAATGTTGGGCTAGTGGACAAGTCAAATGGTCAAGTCTTGGAAGATATTTCTTTGGGTGAGTGGGGGTAGGTATGGACAATTTTTTGTGGGCAAGTGGGGGTTGCCTTGGGCGTTTTTTTGGTGCTAGTGGATGGCCACATGGCTCATTGTTATGGGGGACATATGTCCCAATGTTGTGGTGGACATATGTCCCAACATTGTGGTGGAAACTTGGTGGAAGACTCCACTCACACAAGCTATCTAATCTACTGTTACACCCCGGAATTTCAGGATATGTTTATAAGAACGTACGTAAGAACTCAAAGGTTAAGGTTTGAGACGAGTAAGATTTATCGAAATTATGGAATTATCGGAAAATGTAATTTTGTGACGTATGGGTGGGCGACACTTGTCACCCCCTTATAGATGCCTTGGACGAAAATAGGCATGGCCAAAATGGTCATTGACCATAGTCTTAAGATGACAAAGTCTTCCAATTAATGAGCTTGAGTTTCTTGACCAAAGTCAAAGGTCCCACTAGTCTTGATATTATATAAGAGATCATCCAAACCACCCAATTGTTTGCATCTTGACCCAACATTGCATTATATAATACTAGTGGTAGTAGACAAGCTTTAACACTTAGAAAATTTTACAAAAAATTGGAAGAACATCATAGTTGCTCTCGGGTTAGGGGTCCTTCAAGGGAGAAAAATTTGTGTTTCTTGTCCAATAAGCTCCACACTTTAAACCAAGGTTCATGAGGGTATTGTAAGTGTATCCCAATAGAAAAATCCCGGAAAAAGATAGTTTACGGGTTAGTCGCAAAACGAAAACCTAGTTGTCTTTCTAGGTTTTGGTTTGGAAGTTGAAGGAAAGTTGTTGGTATGGTTCTAAGGGTCTCAACAAGCGGATTGAAGTGTCTTGGAGAGGTTCTAAACTACTAAGGAGCGACTTCGGATTGGAATTGGATTAAGATTCGTTGAGGTATAATCTTGTCCTTTAATGTGTTACAAGATTATATATTTATATTGTTGTTGTTAGCTTTACGTGTTGCTAGCATGAAGTTGATATGTAGAAGTTTATAAGGATTGTGGATTGATTGTAGCCTTGGAAATCCGAAATGTAATATAAGCCATGTTAAGTTGGATTTCAATTTTAGTCGTTATGTAGAATCGTCGCATGTTGACCTACTTGAGGATTTTAGTAGTTGTAATAAAATGCGACTTGATATCATGTTATACTACCAATTTGGATTGAAATGGAAATTTGATAAGAATTGGTATGGTTGAATTCAAGGTGGCCGAATTTGGACTACTTTCTAAATTGTGAGCCAATTGGGGCTGTTTAGTTATTCATTTGTATTGGACTACCTTCTATATTGTTGTGAGCCAATTGGGGCTGTTTGGTTATTGTATTCGACCTTGAAAAAGGTGGCAAAGTGAGTAGAAACAAAGGAGGTGCTATCCGATTATCCGTAGAATTTAGTGACTTAGCACTTAGAATATTCTACGTTTGAATTAAGAGGTTAATGGACGTATTGTGGCCATTATAGGTTGAAGTACTTTGGAGCCTTTTTGTAACTTGTCGCTAAACGTCGCGAGGTATGTGAACCTCTTCTTTCTTTGGCATGATCCTACGTATGAAATATCCATGTGATAATATTTCAAGATTTCTTCTACTCCTAGAAGTTAAGAAGTGTTCACGTTGTTGATTCTAAGTTAAAAGTATGTTTAAATTATCCTAAGTCCTTACCAAGTCTTATGGGAGATGTTGGTAAGAATGGTTAGGAAGTTATGAGATTTGATTTAAAGCTACGTGTCTTGATTTATTTAAAGTAAGTAAGTTGATTTTATGTTTAAAAATGATTTGAATTTATATGTGAAAAGGGGATTGATTTTAAAAGTGGAAGTTATATGGTTTTAAAGAGAATAAGCTACTTGGTTTTGGGAAGTGTATGAAACTTTATTTTTCAAGTTATGGGATTTGATTTCTAAAGTGTAGATGACATGATTTTATAAGTATAAGTAAATGGATTTTAAAGAATGTATGTTATGAAGTTTTAAGACTATGAACTTTGATTTTCTTTAAAGGATTATGAAACTTTATTGTTCAAGTTATGGGACTTGATTTCTAAAGTATAGAGGACATGATTTTATAAGTATAAGCGACATGATTTTAAAGAGTGTATACTACGAGGGGTTAAGACCATAAGCCTTGATTATAAGTGGAAAGGACTAAATTTTAAAAGTATGGCTTCTTAATTTATTTCGAAAGTTAAGAAGATGGTTTCCAAAGGAGTATGTGACTTGAGCTTTAAAAAGAAAGGAGGTTTTATGATTCTTTTAAGTATGTATGTACGTAGTATTTTTGGATCTAGTTTTCCTAATGTTGTAAGAATAAAAGTGTCTTAAGTTCTCCAAAATGAAAGGTTGTTATAATAGCTTTATGGGAAGTTGTTATGACGACTTAAGAAGAAGTGAAAAGATGGTTTAAAAATGTTATGTAAGGAAAATTACACCGAGCCTACGAATAGGCCGGATTACGTTATGAGATACACCGAGCCTACGAATAGGCCGGATTACGTTATGAGATACACCGAGCCTACGAATAGGCCGAATTACGTTATGAGATACATCGAGCCTACGAATATGCCGGATTACGTTATGAGATACACCGAGCCTACACATAGGCCGGATTACGCCATATTACCCCGAGCCTTCACATAGGCCGGGTTACGTCATCTTACACCGAGCTCCACAGGCGGGCCGGATTATGTTACATGATTCCACAGTACACCGAGCTCCACAGGCGGGCCGGATTATGCTACATGATTCCACAGTACACCGAGCCCCACAGGCGGGCCGGATTATGCCACATGATTTATGAGTACACCGTGTCCCGCAAATGGGCCGGATTACGTTATCACGTATGGATAATCAAAGTAAGCTCCCAAATAAGAAGTCCCTTCATAATGGGCCGAATTATGTTATGTAATATATGTAAGTTATGTGAAAAAAAAGACTGAATTAAACTCTTAAGTATGTATGTAAGAATATGTTGTTAAATTTTATTGAAAGAAGGAAATGAACGGTTAATATATGATTGATTTCAGGAGTTAAAAGGACATTCTTTTATACAGATACGATTTGGTTATTGCATTTTATTTCTGTCCCATACTGCACTGTTGTAATCGACTTCTTCGGGGCTGCGTTCATGCCCGCAGGTGATAGGTACGCAGGTTGGTGATCCTTGCTCTTAGGATCTCTATTCAGTTTTTGGAAAGAAGCTCCTTTCACTCCGGAGGCTTATCTTTTAGTGCAGTTTCACGATATGGTAGACTTATGTACATTCAGGGGTATGGCGGGCCCCGTCCCGCCGCAGCTTGTAATTCTTAGAGTGCAGAGTTACATATTGTGGGTCGGTTTGTAAAAGGAAAGGGATGTGGATTCGTTGTTATGTATATGTATATGTGTCGGGAAGGTAGCCTTATCGCTAACCCGTGGTTTAATTTCTCGTTATTTTATTTTATAAGTTTCATGTGTTCATTGCTATTCTCGATGTATACAACAGGTGCCTGTGTAGGGCACGATGCCCGGTCGGTCGTGACAAAAGTGGTATCGAGCGATTAGTCCTCGGAAAGTGTCTGCACCATGTCTAGTAGAGTCTTGATTATCGGTGTGTTGTGCACCACATCTATAATCGGAGGCTGCAGGACATTTAGGATTGGTTTCATTCTTCTCACTCAAATCGTGCGATAGAAGTGTTGTTGTGGTCGTCCCTCCCTAACGAGTTATGTTGATTGCAGCCACGAGAAAAGCGATGACCAAGAAGGATTATGTGGATTGTGTATCCAGTTGGTAATGATTATAGTATAGTTGGTATTGTGACATACATCTATACGGAGTTATGTAGAAGTCGACGCGTGTTGCCTAGAATGATTTTAGATTTCCGTGAATCGTAAGGACTAACTAGATACCGGAAGGTATGGAATAGTTAATGAATTTTCGCCAAGGTTTTGTGTTTTATTCGAGATAATTGGGAAAGGATGAGTTGTTCGATAGGGTAGTGAACCCCAAGAAGCCATGTTAAGGAACCTAACGGAATGTCATGTTAATAGATTAAGGCGCGTAGTAGGCTTAAGAGAATTGTACGGATGAGGTCCGCATAGAGTGAGTAATGGGTGTTGTGATCGAGACAACATGGTTTTGGTTTCTCGAAGTTTTGTACCCGCACGGGAGATCGATAAGATAGGCTTGGAGCATGGAAATTGCGAGCCTAAGAATGTTGAAGACGCCGAGACCTTAGATGCGAGGTCTTCTCGGGTAGAAAGATTTATTATAGACCAAGAATAAGAGTTAAGTGCGACGGCGGGTCGGGGTGAGGACCTGTTACGGGTCTCCCCATGGCCTGGAATAGAGTAGGATCAGTTGGTAGTAGTTCCGCTACGTGACAGGGTCACGAGGGTGCAAGGCCCAAGTCTAGTTAATTGTTTTACGGGTTCGTGGACGCGTTCCACCGGAACCAGGTCATGAAAGCCGGAAATGGCCTTATGTTATTTTATAGAGTGACTCCAAAGGTTTGAGGCCAGAGTCGGTATGGAAGTTATGTATGTATGTTAGAAGGAGTTGGAAGTACGAAAAGATAATCTCTTTTGGGCTTATGATGGGCAGATATGCGTGTGTGAGGTATTAGGGCCATGTGTGGCATTGTTGGTATGTCGGGGTGGTGAAAGGAAACTATGTCGCTAATTATAAGTTTGACTCCGAAAGAACATTCGAGGACGAATGTTTCTAAGGGGGGAAGAATGTTACAACCCGGAATTTCAGGATATGTTTATAAGAACGTACGTAAGAACTCAAAGGTTAAGGTTTGAGACGAGTAAGATTTATCGGAATTATGGAATTGTCGGAAAACGTAATTTTGTGACGTATGGGTGGGCGACACTTGTCACCCCCCTTATAGATGCCTTGGACGAAAATAGGCATGGCCAAAATGGTCATTGACCATATTCTTAAGATGACAAAGTCTTCCAATTAATGAGCTTGAGTTTCTTGACCAAAGTCAAAGGTCCCACTAGTCTTGATATTTTATAAGAGATCATCCAAACCACCCAATTGTTTGCATCTTGACCCAACATTGCACTATATAATACTAGTGGTAGTAGAAAAGCTTTAACACTTAGAAAATTTTACAAAAAATTGGAAGAACATCATAGTTGCTCTCGGGTTAGGGGTCCTTCAAGGGAGAAAAATTTGTGTTTCTTGTCCAATAAGCTCCACACTTTAAACCAAGGTTCATGAGGGTATTGTAAGTGTATCCCAATAGAAAAATCCCGGAAAAAGATAGTTTACGGGTTAGTCGCAAAACGAAAACCTAGTTGTCTTTCTAGGTTTTGGTTTGGAAGTTGAAGGAAAGTTGTTGGTATGGTTCTAAGGGTCTCAACAAGAGGATTGAAGTGTCTTGGAGAGGTTCTAAACTACTAAGGAGCGACTTCGGATTGGAATTGGATTAAGATTCGTTGAGGTATAATCTTGTCCTTTAATGTGTTACAAGATTATATATTTATATTGTTGTTGTTAGCTTTACGTGTTGCTAGCATGAAGTTGATATGTAGAAGTTTATAAGGATTGTGGATTGATTGTAGCCTTGGAAATCCGAAATGTAATATAAGCCATGTTAAGTTGGATTTCAATTTTAGTCGTTATGTAGAATCGTCGCATGTTGACCTACTTGAGGATTTTAGTAGTTGTAATAAAATGCGACTTGATATCATGTTATGCTACCAATTTGGATTGAAATGGAAATTTGATAAGAATTGGTATGGTTGAATTCAAGGTGGCCGAATTTGGACTACTTTCTAAATTGTGAGCCAATTGGGGTTGTTTAGTTATTCATTTGTATTGGACTACCTTCTATATTGTTGTGAGCCAATTGGGGCTGTTTGGTTATTGTATTCGACCTTGAAAAAGGTGGCAAAGTGAGTAGAAACAAAGGAGGTGTTGTCCGATTTTTCGTAGAATTTAGTGACTTAGCACTTAGAATATTCTACGTTTGAATTAAGAGGTTAATGGACGTATTGTGGCCATTATAGGTTGAAGTACTTTGGAGCCGTTTTGCAACTTGTCTCTAAACGTCGCGAGGTATGTGAACCTCTTCTTTCTTTGGCATGATCCTACGTATGAAATATCCATGTGATAATATTTCAAGATTTCTTCTACTCCTAGAAGTTAAGAAGTGTTCACGTTGTTGATTCTAAGTTAAAAGTATTTTTAAATTATCCTAAGTCCTTACCAAGTCTTATGGGAGATGTTGGTAAGAATGGTTAGGAAGTTATGAGATTTGATTTAAAGCTACGTGTCTTGATTTATTTAAAGTAAGTAAGTTGATTTTATGTTTAAAAATGATTTGAATTTATATTTGAAAAGGGGATTGATTTTAAAAGTGGAAGTTATATGGTTTTAAAGAGAATAAGCTACTTGGTTTTGGGAAGTGTATGAAACTTTATTTTTCAAGTTATGGGATTTGATTTCTAAAGTGTAGATGACATGATTTTATAAGTATAAGTAAATGGATTTTAAAGAATGTATGTTATGAAGTTTTAAGACTATGAACTTTGATTTTCTTTAAAGGATTATGAAACTTTATTGTTCAAGTTATGGGACTTGATTTCTAAAGTATAGAGGACATGATTTTATAAGTATAAGCGACATGATTTTAAAGAGTGTATACTACGAGGGGTTAAGACCATAAGCCTTGATTATAAGTGGAAAGGACTAAATTTTAAAGTATGGCTTCTTAATTTATTTCGAAAGTTAAGAAGATGGTTTCCAAAGGAGTATGTGACTTGAGCTTTAAAAAGAAAGGAGGTTTTATGATTCTTTTAAGTATGTATGTACGTAGTATTTTTGGATCTAGTTTTCCTAATGTTGTAAGAATAAAAGTGTCTTAAGTTCTCCAAAATGAAAGGTTGTTATAATAGCTTTATGGGAAGTTGTTATGACGACTTAAGAAGTGAAAAGATGGTTTAAAAATGTTATGTAAGGAAAATTACACCGAGCCTACGAATAGGCGGACACGTTATGAGATACACCGAGCCTACGAATAGGCCGGATTACGTTATGAGATACACCGAGCCTACGAATAGGCGGACACGTTATGAGATACACCGAGCCTACGAATAGGCGGATTACGTTATGAGATACACCGAGCCTACACATAGGCCGGATTACGCCATATTACCCCGAGCCTTCACATAGGCCGGGTTACGTCATCTTACACCGAGCTCCACAGGCGGGCCGGATTATGTTACATGATTCCACAGTACACCGAGCTCCACAGGCGGGCCGGATTATGCTACATGATTCCACAGTACACCGAGCCCCACAGGCGGGCCGGATTATGCCACATGATTTATGAGTACACCGTGTCCCGCAAATGGGCGGATGCGTTATCACGTATGGATAATCAAAGTAAGCTCCCAAATAAGAAGTCCCTCCATAATGGGCCGGATTATGTTATGTAAGATATGTAAGTTATGTGAAAAAAGACTGAATTAAACTCTTAAGTATGTATGTAAGAATATGTTGTTAAATTTTATTGAAAGAAGGAAAGGAACGGTTAATATATGATTGATTTCAGGAGTTAAAAGGACATTCTTTTATACAGATACGATTTGGTTATTGCATTTTATTTCTGTTCCATACTTGCACTGTTGTAATCGACTTTCGAGGCCGCGTCATGCCCGCAGTGATAGTACGCAGTTGGTGATCCTTGCTCTTAGGATCTCTGTTCAGTTTTTGGAAAGAAGCTCCTTTCACTCCGGAGGCTTATCTTTTGGTACGGTTTCCCTGATATGGTAGACTTATGTACATTCAGGGGTATGGCGGGGCCCTGTCCCGCCGCAGTTGTAATTCTTAGAGGTCTGTAGTTACATATTGTGGGTCGGTTTGTAAAAGGAAAGGGATGTGACTGCTGTTGTTATGTATATGTATATGTGTCCAGGAAGGTAGCCTTATCGGCTAACCTGTGGTTTAATTTCTCGTTATTTTATTTTATAAGTTTCATGTATGTTCCGCTGCTATTCTCTGATGTATACCTGAACAGGGTGCCCAGGTAGGGCACCAGTCGCGGGCCCGGGGTCGGGTCGTGACATCTACACCCTCCACTTGCTTTAATCTTGTCCATTGAAGGTTCTATAAATACTCCCCTCTAGTGCAAGACTTCTTCATCCACAAAAACAATTTCCAAGTCTCCAAAAACTCCCTCTCCCTTGTTGTAGTTCTCGTCCCAACTCCCTCCCGCCTTTTCCCGACTCCGAAATACCCTCCCCTTTCCTAGTTGTTTCGTCCGAAAGTCCCCCCCCCCCTGGTAGAAAAATATTCTCCAAGTATTGTTACTATGCCAAAAATACCTTAGCCTAAATCCCTTGTAATTTTCCTAAGTTACCTCTCTACTAAAAGCCCGGAAATACTACTTTATTTCCTTTGGTCACAAAACGAAATCCTAGGAAAATCTTCATAGTTAGTTGAAGTGTTAAGTAGAAGTTGTTTAGAAACTTCTAAGGGTTTCTTGGAGCTATCGGAGTGTGCAAATTAGGAGCTAAACGTTGTTCAGGATCGACATTTAATCTTGGATAATTTTGGGCTTATCGAGGTAAATATCTTGTCCTTCTATAGTAATTGGAAATTACATACTGTAGTAGTATAGAAATGAGTATAAGACGTATAGAAGGATGGTATAAAAGAAGAGAATTGAACTGTACTTACATAAGACTGTATTTACAGTAGACTTGTGTAGTTTAACGGGTAGGGAAGTGCTGCCCGATTTTCCGTAGAATAGAGAACCCTCTGCTTAGAATATTCTACAGAGTAGTCTAGACGTTGATAGACGTATTTGACTATTATAGGTTGATAGTCTGCGCGCGACATATTCGACTTGGCAGGTGGATTTCGCCGAGGAGGTATGTGATTCTTCCTATCCTCTTGAGCATGATACTTTTGAAATATATATAGTACGGTAGACGTACATGTGGTAACTAAACTTGGTTTTACTCTGATGGCTTTTGACTTGAGTTTTAAATAATAAGAATCTTGAAGATTTCAAAAGAGTTATGAATCATTTTTTTGAAAGAAAAGTAATACTTGGTTTTAAAAGCTTAAAGAGTTATACTAGCTTTATGGGAAGTTAGGTATAACGACTTAAGAAAGATAAAAGGAACGGTTTACTTATTTGTTTATGAAAGTCTTGTATTGATTTACGAAAAGTGTAGTAAGATGGTTTGATAAGTAAACATGTATGATGCTACGTGTGTTAGTGTCTTGTGATGTTGTGTAAGGGGTTATTCTTGTTGTGCTTACGTTGTTAAGCGTTAAGCCCGTTATCTTATTATTATATCACATACCCACGACTTGTTATGATGCCGAGGACTTGCCACCTCGATGCGGGAATACCGCGTGCGATGCAATGTGACTATGATTCGAGAATACCTCATGCGATGTGTGACCATGCGAGGCTGCGGGAGTTCGGGATGATCACTCGGGTGTGTTACCCGACGCGAGGTATACCTCATGCGGTGCTGTGACTATGATTCGAGAATACCTCATGCGATGCGTGTGACTATGCGGTGCGGGAGTCGAGGAGGATGCCGCGGGTTAGCTACCCCGTCGCGAGAATACCTCATGCGGAGTGCATGTGACCTATCATGCGGGAGTTCGAGATTAGGCACGCATAATGATACTATGGGCGATTGGCCTTGCCCGATCATTAGCGGCCTAGAAAAGACCGATTACATTATATCTATTTTTGCTCTTGTCTATCTTTGTGGCACTATGTGCGGTTGAACCGTTGTATTTGTAAATGGTTTTAAAATACTTTGATTTCATTTCGATGCTTTACGATTTCACATACTTGGTACTGTTGTACCGACCTCCTTGGAGGCTGCGTTGGGAAGCGGTGGTAGATCCTCATTCTTAGGATCCTTACTGCAGTGTCGGATGCCCTTTCTCGGAGGCTCGACTTTTGATGCGGCTCTCCTGTGTTGTAGATATTATGTACATTCAGGGTATGGCGGCCACATCCCGCCATAGTTGTTTACATTTCCTAGGTGCGTAGTCTGTTGTAAAGTTGGGATGTAGCTCACTCTTGATGTATATATATATGCCGAAAGGCAACTTTTTCTCAGATAAACTGTTTCTCATTTCATATTTTTTCATGTCTTGTTTTTATATTCCGCTGGTTACTCTGATGTATGCCTACTGGGGTGCCCGGGTAAGGCACCAGTCACGGGCCTGGGATCGGGTCGTGACAGAACGACACCGATGATAGTGGGGTACGGGTTCGTGAGGTTGCCGAGTCTTCCATCGTTGATGAGGTGAAGAGGCGACAGTATGAGGACCCAGTGTTGGTACGGTATCGAGATGCAGCTCTTCGGGAGGAGAAGAGTCTATTCGAGGTAGCGCCTGATGGGGTGCTAAGATTTGAGGGTCGGTTGTGTGTTCCCGATGTGGCAGGACTTCGTCAGCAAATTCTGGGGGAGGCATACAGTGCTCGTTATTCTATTCATCCGGGGTCGACCAAGATATACCATGACCTCAGATGTATGTATTGGTAGGATGGCCTGAAGAGGAACGTGGCGGTGTTTTGTTGCCTGATGTCCTAATTGCGGCATGTCAAGGTCGAGCACGAGAGGCCTAGTGGGCTGTGCGGCTATTGAGATTCCGACATGGAAGTGGGAGGTGATCAACATGGACTTTGTTACAGGTTACCTCGCACTCGGAGGAAATGCGACTCCATTTGGGTTATTGTTGTGGTGGCGAAATCAGCCCACTTCCTTCGATCGGACGGCGTTTTGGTGAGGACTATGCGGTGTACATCGGAGAGATTGTGAGGCCGCGGAGTCCCCGTGTCGATTATATCGGATAGAGAGCCCGGTTCTGACTAACTTCTGGAGGTCTTTCCAGAAGGGATTAGGGACACAGGTGAGTCTCAGTACAACGTTTCATCCTCAGACTTACGGGCAGGCAGAGCGTACTATCCAGACACTTGAGGATATGCTGCGAGCCTGCGTGATTGATTTTAGGGGTAGCTGGGAGGATCATTTGCCTCTTGTGGAGTTTGCTTATAACAACAACTACAATTCCAGTATACAGATGGCGCCATACGAGGCTTTGTATGGGCGGAAGTGTAGGTCGCCGATTTGTTGGATCGACGTGGGCGAGGTGCAGTTAGTTGGCCCAGACTTGATTCAGAAGGCCGTGGATAAGGTGAAGCTTATCCAGGAGAGACTGTTAGCAGCTCAGAGTCGGCAAAAGTCATATGCGGATAATCGCCGTCGACATTTGGAGTTTCAGGTAGACGATTGGGTCTTCTTGAAGGTGTCACCCATGAAGGGTGTGATGAGATTCGGTAAGAAGGGGAAACTCAGCCCAAGGTACATTGGGCCCTACCAGATCGTCCGTCGAGTAGGCAAGGTTGCCTATGAGTTGGATCTGCCATCAGAGTTAGAGGCGTTGCATCCAGTCTTCCATGTTTCTATGTTGCGGAAGTGTATCGGAGATCCAGCGAGAGTTTTCCCTACTAGTGAGGTCCAGGTGACAGAGGGGTTATCGTATGAGGAGAGTCCCATATCGATACTCGATCGCCAGGTCAGGCGACTGCGGACCAAGGATGTGGCTTCCGTCAAAGTCTTGTGGCGGAATGATAACAGGAAAGAGATGACTTGGGAAGCGGAGGAGGACATGTTGAGGAAGTATCCTCACTTATTCCCTACACCTTCAGGTAATTCATTTTTCCCTTACTTGTCAAGTTTTAATTGAAGTATTTTTTGCTTAAATGCTATTATGTGGCCATGTGTGACATTATTGGTATGTCGGGGTTGTGAAAGGAAACTATGTCGCTAATTATAAGTTTGACTCCGAAAGAACATTCGGGGACGAATGTTTCTAAGGGGGGAAGAATGTTACACCCAGTATTTACAGGACATGTTTTAAGAACGTACGTGAGAATCCCAAATGTTAAGATTAGAGACTTGTAAAAATTTATCGGAATTATGGAATTGTCGGAAAACGTAATATTGTAACGAATGGGAGAGTGACACGTGTCACCCCTTATGTAGTCTTGGACAAAAATCAACATGGGTATAAGGGTCATTTGACCATTATTAAGATGACAAGTCTTGCAAGTAGTAGAGCTTGATAATATTGACTTGGTCAATGGGACCACTTAGCTTGAGATTTAAAAGATTTGCATCCAAACCACACATATGTATTAATCTTATCCCTCCATGTTGCTATATAAGGATACTAGTAGTGAGACAAGCTTTCTATACTTAGAAAATTTTCAAGAAATTGGATGAAGAAAGCTTGAAGCTCTCGGGTTCACCATTTCAAAAAAAGAAATTTTTTTGTTTGTTGTCCAATAAGCTCCACACTTTAAATCAAGGTTCATGAGGGTATTGTAAGGGTATCTCAATAGAAAGATCCCGGAAAAAGATTGTTTTCGTATTAGTCGCAAGGTGAAAACCTAGTTGCTTTCCTAGGTTTTGATTGGAAAATTAAAGGAAAGTTGTTTGTGATATTCTAAGGGTCTCAAGTGGAGGATTGAAGTGTCAAGAAGAGGCTCTAAGTTGCTAGGGAGCGACTTCGGATTTGAAGTTGGACTAAGGCTCGTTGAGGTAACAATCTTGTTCTCTTAAAGTGTTACAAGATTATATTGTTGTTAGCCTTACATATTTACTAGCATGAAGTATATGTGTTGAAGATTTATAAGTGTTATGGATTGTTGTAGCCTAAAATCCGAAATGCCATATAAGCCATTTGAAGTTGGATTACAATTTGGTCGTTAATTAGAATCGTCGCATGTTACTTACTTGAAGATTGTAGTGGTTATAATCGATTGCGACTTGTTATAATGTTATACTAAACAACTTGGATTGAAAAGGAAATTGGATAAGAATTGGTGTTGTTGTATCTCAAGTTGCCGAATTTACACTTGTAGTTTGTACTAGTTTGATATCGATTGTGGGGCGGAATTTTACACGTAGGCGTGTAATCCCCTATTGTTAACTACATTGTTGGGCCTTAAATGTGGCGTGTTTGGTTATTGAATTAGGCCTTGAAAAAGGTGCCAAAGTATGTAGAAACAAAGGAAGTGATGTCCGATTTTCCGTAGAATTTAGGGACTTTGCACTTATAATATTCTACGTTTGAAGTAAGAAGTTAATAGACGTATTATGGTCATTATAGGTTGACATACTACGTGCGGGATATTGTACTTAGCAAGTGGATTGACCCGAAGAGGTATGTAGAACTTTCCTATCTTTTGAGCATGAATAGTGGACTTATATAGTACGGTAGACGTACTAGACTTTGATATCCTTTACTTGTTTTAAGAATGGCCAAGTTGGGTGAGTTAGGGGATTAACTCACTTCCTCAAAGTATTAAGGATGTCTTAAGTTTTCAAAGTTAAGGGACTTGTGGTGTTTTAAGTATATGATACTTGTTTCGTTTTAAAAGGATAAGTCCCTTGGATATAGGAAAAATGTAATTGACTAATGTATAAAGTTAATGTAACGGCTTTATGGGAAGTTTGGTTACATTAGCTTTATGGAAAATTGAAAGAGAGATTTACTCTAAGTAATAATAAGTAAGGATAAATGACTTGAATTTATGAAAGGCAAATTGATTCTAAGTCATCAATTGCCTAAGGTTTTAAAAGAAAATGAGTCACTTGATTTAGAAGCCTAATTATATTTCTAAAAGGTATTGTGACTTGTCTTGAAAAGTAATTGTGACTTGATACTACGGTTATTAGTATCTTGGTAGTTTATATGAAAAAGAGTCATTTTTAAAAAAGGGGATAGAAGTATGTAGTACTTTGGGTTAAATTCCCGGATTGTTATAAAGACATGTTAGTGCCTTAAGTAAACTAAAATGAGAGTGTATATGAACAAGACTAATAAGAAGTTAGGGGATTTCTTAACTTGCTTATATATTGTATGATAAGCCGGTAGTGCTTATATTATGTATGATAAGCCGGTAGGGCTTATGTTATGTATGATGGCCGTTTGAGCTAGGGTAAGAGTATAAATGAGGGGTAAACCCCCAAGACGTTATATCACATTCTCCAGGGTAAGAGTATAAATGAGGGGTAAACCCCCAAGACGTTATACCACCTTCTGCAGGATAAGAGTATAAATGCGGGGTAAACTCCCAAGACGTTATACCACCTTCTGAGTATGATTGAGGGGTAAACCCCCAAGACATTATACCACTCTATGGATTTGCTACCCATGATGCGAGGAATACCTCATGCGGGTCCACGACCACTGCGGTGAAATAGTCCCGCGAGTAGGGCGCTTGTAATCTGCGGCCGGGTTGTCCTGCTTTGATCGAGAGCCTCCTATTTTTTTTTATGCAGTAAGTATACTCTTATTTACTCTCATTTTTAGTAAGACACAATGTACTGTAATTTGATTATCACACATGTCTCCGGCTTTTTTTTAAACTTATGATGTAATTACAGTATTTTCCAGTTTTACATACTTAGTACATATTGTGTCGACCCTTCCTCGGGGCTGCGTTAAATCTGCGGTAGGGGTAGCGGTGGTGGATCCTCGTTCTTAGGATCACTGATCAGGTGTCAGAAGCTCCATTTCTCCGGAGGCTTGTCTTTTGATACAGTTTTCCCTGATGTTGTAGATTTTATGTACATTCAGGGTATGGCGAGCCTGTCCACGATTGTTATTCTGAAGTGCGTAGTCACATTAGTGTTTTGGGCTGTAAGAACATAGTTGTACTGTTTTACTTTTGATTATGTATATTTTATGGAAGGCGGCCTTATCGGCTAGCCTGTGATGTTTATTGTCTAAACATGTTTATATGTTGTGTATGTTCATTGCTATTCTCGATGTATACAGGCAGGGTGCGGGTAGGGCACGATCGCGGCCTTGGGTCGTGACATGTACTTAGTGATTACTTCATTCTCGTACTTCGAGGATTACGAAGTGATACTTCTATACTTAAGTTGTTGTTCTTGGACTGTGTGGTGTTTGTACTTGATTGAGAGTATGTCTATTCTTTAGTCTCTTACTTTATATATGTTAGCTAACTGTTGTTGACCTATGATACCTACAATTCATAGTGATTGTACTGATACTACTCTTACTAAACCCTTTTAGGGTGTAGAGTTGATGCAGATACATGAGTGAAGTTCGATTAGCCTTCAAGGATCTCACAGAGTTCATCTAGACTTTTTTTATTTAATTCTCTTTCTAAACAGAAACTGTATTCAGGTTGTGTTTGTAACTTTTATTCAAGTTGTATTCTTAGAAGCTCTTGTACTATTCAGACCAGAGTCCTTGGATAGTTTTTGTAATCCGCATTAATAATTCTTTATGATTTAGATTTCTATTGCTCTTACTTATTTTATTTGTTATTTGATAAGTCTTAAGGGATGTGTTCGCCTACCACGTGGGAAAAGGGTAGGTACCTACACGATCAATGATTTGGGTCATGAAAAATTGGTATTAGAGTCCTAGGTTACCCTATCTATAAGTACACGATCATGTCTACTAGAGTCTTGCAGATCGGTACAATGGGCTCCGTACTTATTTGTGAGAGATTATAAGATATTTAAGAAGTTTTAAATTATTTCCTTCTTTCGTGCTACTTTATTCAAATTGATATCTAGTCGATTCTAATTGGTATTTAAATTTCTTTGTCTTAATCACCCACAGAAGGTGGGAACTCGTCCTTAAATTCTTATGCGAACTGTTTGTTTATGACGTGTTGTGGTATGGTATGAGATATGTCATCCTGATTTGGATGTGTGACCAAGTTCAATTTCTTGCTATGGCTTGAGGATTCAGTTGTGTGGGATCGTGGTTAAGACTCATTTATTGTGGGGGTTTTCTTGAGAATTGGGAGAGATTGTACAGAGGGTCACATGATCTCCATGTTTTTAGCGTTGGGTGTATCAGAAGTGGCAAAAGTACATTAATGGCTTAACAAGAATGATTTGTTTAAGGTCAACGATCCATTAGGGGCATGGTATTAGATGTCAGTATGCGGAGATGAGTATAAGTTTGGTAAGGATCATCAGATTTGGCAAAAGTATAGAGAGCGCGTATAATAAAGAAGAGAAGTTGAGAATAAAAACATGAATGATGATCTTTGTGGGAAACATGTAGCGAAGTAATATTTCTTAAGGTATTTTGGTGTGAGTACTTTTTGTGTTAAAGGGGCAGAGGCATAAGGAAGAGGATTTGGATATATCAATTTCCACTATTAAGAAGGGAAAAATTGGTAACTGACGTGTTTGACAGGGTAAGGTTGCAATTGGGACGAGAGTGGATTTCATCTTCGATCGTGAAAAATTAAGTTGGACTTCGACATGACTACATGGTAGTAATTTGTGGGTTCTTTCAGGAAAGTGGTTATCGGTTCTATATCGAAAAGCAATGCTACTTGTGACGAGTGTAGACTTAAGATGTTGTTCAGTTATGGTCCTGGTCCTTCAAAAAAGGGTAAGTTCATCGGGTAAAGTGTTAAGAGGAATAATAAGGAAATTGTGGTATTAGTAGCTAGTTGATTTGCGAGTTAGTTTGCGGTCATACATAGTAGAATGGACATAATGGTTCAATGTTGAGTTGGTATGTTTGGTTATGACATGGGCCAATGGGAGTCAGTGGTTGACTAGTAAGAATATTCTAGTGTTGGACAAGTGCGAAGTTTTAGTACTCAAGGAGCTATTGAGTGTTGCTTCTAATAATGGATTAGTGTTGAGAACCTTGTACATGTTGTGGAAGTTTCAGCTATTTCCTGCTACTACCGGTGTACTACTTGTTTGAGTTAATAGAATAAAAGGGATAATCACATGTATGGTTAGAGGTGTTCTGGTTTGACAATTAGGACGTTCGAAGTGGTAAATTAGTGATGAGGTTTGAATTAATTTGAGTTGTGGAGAATATTTTAAAAACTGCGTTGAGGGAATTTGATCCAGGATACATGGATACATGAGGACATTAGTAGGAATGTGTATGAGATACGCTAGATTTAGAATGTATTCAATTTTAGAGTTGAGCGGGTTTAAGAAATGGTTAAACGGTGATGATGATTGTGATTTGATTAGAATTGGGGAATTGAATAGTAAAGAAAAAGTATAGTTGATTGAGAATCGATAAAAATAAGGTACATCTTTGGGATTACTTTTGTCCTTATGAGTTGTGGTGTTGTATTGCTTATATCAGGCGAGGTGTGATTGTTGAGTATCTTAAAGATAGGAGTCCACAAAAATGGACTAAGTGATATTATGTAGTTCAGTGGGGTTTCGTGATCAGTGACTAATAAGAAGAAAGTTTTAGGTAGCCGACATGTTAAGGTTTATGGAAGTGGCTTGTATGGTGCACTGTTGGGAAGTTTCGTAATACTCTTCATGTGATGAGTTAGTGTGGTTTTAGAGAAATAAATTGTGAAAATTCCTATTATGTAGAGTCTAGGGTTATATTTTTGAGATGAGATTGTATTTGTGGTAGTGCATTATGTTGCAAGTAATATTGACTAGGCAACTTGGATGAGCACTTTTGGATATTAAGGAATTGAAGTAGTTGCGTGAGATTTAGAGCTGTAGTTGTAAGATTTGATACTTTCAGAATTGTTATAGGCATATTGAGGTTTTACAATGGGAGATTTGATGGTTAAAAGGGTATTATATGAGGCTACATGTTTGCATCAAAAAGTTCGTGGTTGTATCAAATTTGCGTATCGGGTAGATGTCGAGAAACATGAAGATTACAATCATAAGATATCGTTTTTCGGTACTAAGTTGACAACTTGGATAGGACTCAACTCTTGGGTTCGAGCGTGATTGACATGATTTATTACGCATGAGGAAGACATTATAATTGACCATTATAGATGTATGGTAGTACTGAGATTGATTTTGGAAAGTTGGAGTCAGTTCGAGTGACTATTGGTAGTATTTAGGGGTTATGCATTCATTTGGGTCAGAATTGTTCAATTAAAGCTTGATAGACTATGTTTATATTTCCAGGAGGACTTATAGGTTTCCAGTAAATCACCTTCACGGATTCGAGGAGTTCAGTTCAGATTTGAGGTATGATAGGTTTACTGAGCTTTATCAGGGTTTACGAGTGGACTGATGATATTTTACTAAGAATAGCTACTCGGACAGATGTAATGGTTACGTCGGTACTTGGTAATGATTTAAGGAGGTACTATAGTTGCGAGAGGTTTTTAGAGTGATCAGATGGTGTCTTACAAACTTGGCTCGATGAGGTATTCAGTGGTATTCATCATGTATTGTGATTTGAAGGTTTAAGAAGACTTGAAACTAGTGAAGTCAGCTATGAGTAAGATCATAATGATGGAATATCTTAGAGTTGGTCCGATAAAGCAAGAATTATTTTCTGACATGAGTTAGTCATGGTTTCGGGCTTGTGTTTATATGTTTCTAACAAATCGTGGTGTGAAGGACGGCGGTAGAAGGGTGAAAGAAAGGTTAGAGGAATCAAAATAATTTACCAGTTCAGAGAGGGTTATGATTGCGTATGTATCTAAAGGTTTGTGTTGCTTTGAAGAATGTTTGTGGGACATGTTTATCGAGTTTAGAGGAATGGTTATATTAAATCATATAATTCCAGGAAAACCAGTTCTTATATTCGGGAATTGGTGGTGAGAGAAATTCGAGTATGGAAATATGAAAATTGGGCCTTTTAGCTATGTTAGAGGAAATTTGACTAATTAGGTGAACGAGTAGTGATTTGGCATACTTTGCGCCGTAGAGGCTTCCATGCTGTTATATTATTACCGCCATCTTTCGTTCTCACTTTCTTCTTTCGAAAACGAACGATTATTTAATTGGTATCTGATGTACTGACCTATTTCATCGTTAGTGCACTTTTGACCCATTTACCCTCGTTGACCCTGCCTCGAGTCCCGTTAGTATGATTTTGACCAACAGGATGGCCAACATAGTTCTCGCGGTAGTCGGGAGGGTTTTATGATGACTTATGTGAAGTAGAGACTTAAAGTGAAAATGGTTTGATCAATAGTTGACTTTTGGGTAGACAAACCTTTTTAGGAAATTCGTCAATTTTGAGAGGTCTGGATGGTCGATTGTGACATGGTGGGATGTTTAGTTCGGTTCCTGAGATACTTAAAAGTATTTAGGTTATTAGTTGAGAAGTTGGTATTTGGCCATTGGGTGTTGACTTGGTCAAATGGACCTCCGTTGGAAATTCTAAGACTACAAGTGAGTCTGTAGCATGTTTTTATGCGAGAATGTATGATTGGTTTGTATTTGTTACACCCCGTAAGTCCAGGACATGTATAATAGAATGTATGTAAGGAATCAAGACTTGGAAATTTGTACGAAAGGAAGAATTGTTTTTCCGACAGAAAATCTTCCGAACGTCGGAAAGGAAAAATGTTCGTTGTTGAGAATTGGATTCTCAAAATGCATTATTTGAAGAGTATGAAACTTATTAACATTATGGAAATTTATTTTTACGAATTTGGTCACGTGGGGCCCACCCGAGGAATTTTACATTTTGCGGGGCCCACGAGGGTTACAAAATTTTATGGACGAATGAGAGGGTGACACGTGACACCTCCTGTCACGACCCGACCCCGGGCCCGCGACTGGTGCCCTACCTGGGCACCCTTACAGGTATACATCAGAGAAAAATCAGCGGAACATACATGAAACTTACAAAATAAAACAACAGAAGTAAAACAACAGGTTAGCCGATAGGGCTACCTTCCTGGACATACATATATACAAGCAGCGATTGCCTCCTTTCTTTACAAAGCGACCCACAATATGTGACTACAGGACCTCTAAGAGTTTTAACATAACAACTGTGGCGGGACAGGGCCCCGCCATACCCCTGAATATACATGAATCTACAACCTCAGGGGAAACCGTACCAAGAGATAAGCCTCCGGAGCAAATGGAGCTTTTTCCCGAATCTGAACCGAGATCCTATGAGCAAGGATCACCAACCTGGGTACCTAAAACCTGCGGGCATGAACGGCCCCGAAGAAGTCGATTACAACAGTGCGAATATGGAACAGAAATAACGTACAGTAAACATATCATAACTGTACAAAAGAATGGCGGGCAAGTATAAAAGTACATACGGATCTGTAGTGTCATTACCATTTATGAACTTAATCGTACCTTATTATCTTTTCCCATTTTCAATAAAAGTTATAGTCACTTTCTTACGTACATGATTAGGAAAAATCATTAAGTTCATTACCATATAACTTACTTATCTTCCATAACATAATCCGGCCCTTTATGGAGGGACGCATATACTACCCGGCCCAATCTGGGACACGATCAAGTCACACAAATATCAAAGCGTGCCCGTGGAATCCCCCATCACTGCCGACAACTATAAGTGTAAAATATAACCATGTGACGCGCCCGTTGCATCCCACCTCACTGTTGGCGTACACATACACAATACATATATATATCTCCTGCCCGTGGAATCCCACATCACTGCCGACAGCCGTAGGTGTAACATATAACCATGTGACGCGCCCGTGGCATCCCACCTCACTGTCGGCGTACACATACACAACACACACACATATATATATATATATATATATATATATATATATAACGCCACATGCCGGAATCCTCATCATATAAGCATGGCCATAACGTGCCCTCGGCCTCCCTCATCGTAGGTGCAGGTCTTCATGGGGAGCTAGCCCATGGAGTAATAATATAACATGGTCGCATGCCCCGGAATCCCTCATCGTATAAGCATGGCCATGGAGTAATAAAACACGCGGGCATCTAACCCGCATCCTGGCTGCATGCCCCGACATCCCTCATCGTATAAGCATGGCCAAGATCAATCACAATGGAAGCCGGCCCTCCAACTGAGAGTCACGACGACGTTAACATATAATACTCGCACTCAAAGTTATCACAAGCAAACATAGGCAAGTTCATTAAACCTTTAGACTTCCTTTTTTATAAACTCATAGCACTTTCGTTTCACACAAAAAAAGATCCGGGAATTTAACCCAAAGTACTACGTGCTTACATTCTTTTCAAAAGATTCCTTTTCATATAAAACCCCAAGATACTAACACCCGTAGTATCAAGGCTTGTGTACATTTCACATAAGTCACTATACTTTAGAAATACATTTCTCGGATTCTAAATCAAGTGACCCTTACTTTAAAGCCTTAAGCGAGTGGCAGGGTCACTCTGACGCAGAGGGCCTTGAGAAGCGTAGCCGTCCAGTAACTGATCCTTTAGTAGGTGATGGGGCTCCCTTGGCAAGACTTTATTTCTGCCTTGATGCGTGTGATACCCTTAAATCAAATTGCCCTTCCTTAATTCAAGTTATTTCTTTGATTACTTTATTAGAGAAAACCATTCTCTTAACCTTCCATAAAGTCGTTATAACCAACTTCCCATAAAGCCGTTATAACCCTTTATGGTTTTAGACAAACTCATTCCTTTTATAACCAAGAGACTTCTACTTTTTAAAACCAAGTATTATATACTTTCAAATCAATAATCATAACTTTCAAAATACAATTAGTCTCTTAACTTTTAGAAATCAAGTTTCTTAACTCAAGTACTCACACCTTTTAAAACAAGTTACTTCTTCCTTTAAGAATCAAGTTTCATTACCTGAAAATAAAGTCCCTCAACCTTTTATGAGTCTAAGGTTCACAGTCTTAAAACTTCATAACGTAAATTCTTTAAGTTAAGCACATATGCCTTATGAGTGTGAGTAGATTATACTTGATTATAACGATCTCATGAAAGCAGCCATGATCTAGAAAATGTAATACAATTTTGTCTTATCTTAGCTTCTATGCAGATGGAGAATTCTACTCATTTTAATATAGTCAATTGTCATTACATTTTCCTTTATTAACGCTGCAATGGCTTGCTCGATACTTATTCTCATTCGTGCCACAAATTAGCCAAGTCAACTTGGCTCCAAAGTACCTCCTAACGACTCTTACCAACATCCCCCATAAGACTCGGTAAGGACTTAGGATAACTTTGACATAAACTTTACATAGAGTAAATCACACAACTACCTCTTAACTTCTAAGAGTAGAAGGAAACATGAAATGATACCACATGTAGATTCCATACATAGAATCATGCCAAAGGAAGGAAGAGGTTCACATACCTCGCGACGATTATCGACAAGTAGCAAAATGCTCCAAAGTACTTCAACCTTGATAGCTATTCCATCCTTCAAGTAGGATACGCTATACTTAATACTTCAACCTAAAATGGTCACAATACGTCCATTAACCTCTTACTTCAAACGTAGAATATTCTAAGTGCTAAGTCACTAAATTCTACGGAAAATCGGACAGCACCTCCTTTGTTCTACTTACTTTGCCACCTTTTTCAAGGCCGAATTCAATAACCAAACACGCCACATTTAAGGCCCAATCAACATAATTAATCAATAGGGGATTACACTCCTACTAGACGTGTAAAATTCCGCCCCACAATTGATATCAACTAATACAAACTACTAGGCCAAATTCGGCAACAATGAGATACAACACTACCAATTCTTAACCAATTTCCTTTTCAATCCAAGTTGTTAGCATAACATGATATTAAGTCGCAATCGATTATAACTACTATAATCTTCATGTAAGTAACATGCGACGATTCTAAATACGACCAAATTGTAATCCAACTTCAAATGACTAATATGTCATTTCGGATTTTAGGCTACAACAATCCATAACACTTATAAGACTTCAACACATATACTTCATGCTAGCAAAAATGTAAAGCTAACAACAATACATAATCTTGTAACACTTAAGAGCCAGGATTATTAGCTCAACGATTCTTAGTCCAACTCCAATTCCGAAGTCGCTCCTTAGCACTTAGAGCTTCTTCTAGACATTCAATCCACCACTTGAGACCCTTAGAATATCACAAACCACTTCCCTTAAAACTTCCAATCAAAACCTAGAAAAGCAACTAGGTTTTCATCTTGCGACTAATACGAAAACTATCTTTTTCCGGGATTTTTCTATTGAGATACCCTTACAATACACTTAGGAACCTTGGTTTAAAGTGGGAAGATTATTGGACAACAAAAAAAAAAATTTCCTTTTCTATTTGCTAGAACCCGAGAGCACATTGCTCTTGTTCTTCAAATTCTCTTGAAAATTTGGCTAAGTGTGGACTTGTCTCACTACTAGTAGTATTATATAATAACATGGAGGGTTGATATTAGCACAAATGTGTGGTTTGGATGTAGTTCTTCTAAATATCAAGCTAGTGGTCCCATTGACTAAGTCAAACATGTCAAGCTTTACTACTTGCAAGACTTGTCTTCCTAACAAGGGTCAAATGACCCTTGTGCCCATGTAATTTCGTCCAAGACATCCAATAAGGGGGGGTGACACGTGTCTCCCTCCCATTCGTCACAATATTACGTTTTCTGACAAATTCCATAATTCCGATAAATTTTTACAAGTCTCTAATCTTAACATTTGGGATTCTTACGTACGTTTTTAAAACATGTCCTATAAATACGGGGTGTAACATTCTTCCCCCCTTAGAAACATTCGTCCCCGAATGTTCTTTCGGAGTCAAACTTATAATTAGCGACATAGTTTCCTTTCACAACCCCGACATACCAACAATGCCACACATGACCCTAATACCGCATGCGCGCATCGCCCATCATAAGCCCAAAAGGGATTATCTTTTCGTACTTCCAACTCCTTCTAACATATACATAGTCTCAATATAATCTGTTCATGACACTTAAACATACCACAACTTTATCATGCATACAAGTTCTAAAGGGCCAAAGACATACCTGAAATCATATAGGCGGTTCAAAGGACCGCTAAAATCGAACTTCCACCGACCTGTCACGGCTGTTGCGCATAAACATCTGCCTAGCTATGGAAGGCGAAGAACCATAATCGATCGATGATGCGCTATCCACCGTGCCACCTCTGGTCGGACGATCTCTCACGAAATGGCCTGGCTGTCAAGCATAACAAGCTGTCGAAGTAGTACGACACTCCCCAAAATGGAATCTACTACAGTGACCACACCGGGGAAGATGTGGCTTCCCCTGGCTACTATTCTCGGACATCTGTGAACCTGTAGCCCTGGAGCCCTGACCTGCTCCCGAATATCCCTGGCGACCAAACCTCCGGCCAGAAGACCGGGAAGGAGCACTCTGTGTCGGTGAAATGTGGACCTTTCTGCTTGAGGCCGTCGCCTCGAATTGCCTGGAACCTCGCTCACGGCCTCTTGGGCTGGCCTGAGTCTAGCTGACCCTCTCTCTCTCTGTCCTCTATCCCCTGCGCATACGCCTGCATCCTGGCAATATCCATACCTGGCTGAAGGGCCATTCCCAGACATGCAGTAATCATATGACGGTCTAGCCCCATTACATAACGGTGAACTCTGTCCGCCATATCAGCCACAATAGTGTGCGCATATGTCACGACCCGACCCCGGGCCCGCGACTGGTGCCCTACCTGGGCACCCTTACAGGTATACATCAGAGAAAATCAGCGGAACATACATGAAACTTACAAAATAAAACAACAGAAGCAGTTTCCTCCTTTCCTTTTTCAAACTGACCCACAATATGTGACTACAGACCTCTAAGAGTTTTAACATAACAACTGTGGCGGGACAGGGCCCCGCCATACCCCTGAATATACATGAATCTACAACCTCAGGGAAAACCGTACCAAGAGATAAGCCTCCGGAGCAAATGGAGCTTTTTCCCAAAAACTGAACCGAGATCCTAAGAGCAAGGATCACCAACCTGCGTACCTAATACCTGCGGGCATGAACGCAGCCCCCCGAAGGGTCGATAACAACAATTGCGAATATGGAGCAGAAATAACGTCTGATGCAGAACATAACTGTACAAAAGAATGACAGGGACAAGTATAAAAAGTACATACCAGATCCTGCCGTGTCATTACTCCTTATGAACTTAATCGTACCTTATTATCTTTTCCCATTTTCAATAAAAGTTATAGCCACATTCTTACGTACATGATTAGGAAAAATCGTAAAGTTCATTACCATATAACTTACTTATCTTTCATAACATAATCCGGCCCTTTAAGGAGGGACGCATATACTACCCGGCCCAATCTGGGACGCGATCAAGTCACACAAATATCAAAGCGTGCCCGTGGAATCCCCCATCACTGCCGCCAGCTATAAGTGTAAAATATAACCATGTGACGCGCCCGTGGCATCCCACCTCACTGTCGGCGTACACATACACAACACATATTTATCTCTCCTGCCCGTGGAATCCCACATCACCGCGGTAGTAGGTGTAACATATAACCATGTGTCGCGCGTGACATCCCACATCATCGGCGACATATACAACGTATATATATATATATATAATGCGACGCATGCCGGAATCCTCATCGTATAAGCATGGCCATAACGCGTGCCCTCGGCATCCTCATCGTAGAGTGCAGTCTTCGTGGGAGCTAGCCCATGGAGTAAAATATAACATGGTCGCATGCCCCGGAATCCACATCGTATAAGCATGGCCATGTAGTAATAAAACGTGCGGGCATCTAACCCGCATCCTGGCTGCATGCCCCGGCATCCCCCATCGTATAAGCATGGCCAAGATCAATCACAATGGAAGCATACCCGTGGAATCCCCCGTCACTGCCGGTACGTCCAATAAAATGTCCGGGCATCTAACCCGCATCCTGGTCACATGCCCCGGAATCCCACATCGTATAAGCATGTCCAAGGATCAATCATAATGGAAGCATACCCGTGGAATCCCACATCACTGTCGGTACGTCCAAGTAAACTTATAACAAGACAGCCGGCCCTCCAACTGAGAGTCACGACAACGTAACATATAATACTTGCACTTAAAGCTATCACAAGCAAACACAGGCAAGTTCATTAAACCTTTAGACTTCCATTTTTATAAACTCATGGCACTTCCGTTTCTCACATAAAAATCCGGGAATTTAACCCCAAGTACTACGCACCTCTACTCCTTTAGAAAGACTCTTTTTCAAATAAAACTTCCAAGATACTAACAACCGTCGTATCAAGTCATATCTACCTTCAAGACAAGTCACAATACCTTTTTAGAAATACATTTATCGGCTTCTAAATCAAGTGACTTCTTTCTTAAAAACATTAAGCAATTGGTACCTTAAAAACAGTTTGCCCTTCTTTATTTCAAATCATTTATTTGCTTACATTACTGAAGAAAACCATTCTTTTAATCTTCCATAAAGTTGTTATAACCAACTTTCCATAAAGCCGTTATAATTCTTTATGTTCTGGACAAATTCATTCCTTTTATTACCAAGAGACTTACACTTTCAAAATACTTCAAGTCCCTTAACTTTTAAGAAAACAAGTTTCTTAACTTTAGAATCAAGTCTTTCCAAATCGAGTATTCTATACTTGTAAATCAATTCATTTCTTCCTTTAAGAACCAAGTCTCCTAACTTGAAAAATAAAGTCTCTTAACCTTAAGAATTTGAGATTCATAGCCTTAAAACTTCATACGTAAATTCTTATAAGTTAAGTAACATATACTTGGTGCATTGTGAATAAGTTATACTTATTTATAACGATCTTATTCAAGTAGCCATGATCTAGAAAATGTAATACAATTTTGTCTTATCTTAGCTTCTATGCAGATGGAGAATTCTACTCATTTTAACATAATTGATTGTCATTACATTTTCCTTTATTAACGCTGCAATGGCTTGCTCGATACTTATTCTCATTCGTGCCATAAATTAGCCAAGTCAACTTGGCTCCAAAGTACCTCCTAACGACTCTTACCAACATCCCCCATAAGACTCGGTAAGGACTTAGGATAACTTTGACATTAACCTTAGATAGAGTAAATCACACAACTATCTCTTAACTTCTAAGAGTCGAAGGAAACATGAAATGATACCACAGGTATATTCCATACATAGAATCATGCCAAAGGAAGGAAGAGGTTCACATACCTCGCGACGATTGTCGACAAGTAGCAAAATGCTCCAAAGTACTTCAACCTTGAGCTATTCCATTCTTCAAGTAGGATACACTACACTTAGTACTCCAACCTATAATGGTCACAATACGTCCATTAACCTCTTACTTCAAACGTAGAATATTTCAAGTGCTAAGTCACTAAATTCTACGGAAAATCGGACAGCACCTCCTTTGTTTCTACTTACTTTGCCACTTTTTTCAAGGCCGAATACAATAACCAAACACGCCACATTTAAGGCCCAATCAATGCAATCAACAATAGGGGATTACACGCCTACTAGACGTGTAAAATTCCGCCCACAATAGATATCAAACTAATACAACCACTAGTCCAATTTCGGCCATATTGAGTACCACAATACCAATTCTTATCCAATTTCCATTTCAATCCAAATTGTTAGCATAACATGGTATCAAGTCGCAATCGATTATACTACTATAATCTTCAAGTATGTAACATGCGACGATTCTAATAAACGACTAAATTGTAATCCAACTTCACAAGGCTTACATTACATTTCGGATTTTTAAGGCTACAAGCAATCCATAATACTTATAAACTTCAACACATATACTTCATGCTAGCAACATATAAAGCTAACAACACTATAAATAATCTTGTAACACTTTTAAGAAACAAGGTTATACCTCAACGAATCTTAATCCAACTCCAAATCCGAAGTCGCTCCTTAGCAACTTAGAGCCTCTTCAAGACACTTCAATCCGCTGCTTGAGACCCTTAGAACAATACCAACAAATTTCCTTCAATCTTCCAAACAAAACCTAGAAAGACAAATAGGTTTTCACTTGCGACTAATACGAAAACTATCTTTTTCCGAGATTTTCCTATTGAGATACACTTACAATACACTCAAGAACCTTGGTTTAAAGTGTGGAGCTTAATGGACAAGAAACAAAAAAATTTCCTTTTTGATCTAAGTGAACCCGAGAGCTAGAAGAATGAGCTCTTCAATTTCTTGAAATTTTTTTAAGTGTTGGACTCACTCTTGCTACTAGTAGTATTAAATAGCACATTGGAGGGTCAAGATGCAACCAAATGGGTGGTTTGGATGAGCTCTTATTAAATATCAAGCCTTGTGGGTCCTTTGACTTAGTCAAGAATCTCAAGCTCACTACTTGCAAGACTTAGTCATCCTAAGACTATGGTCAATGACCATTTTGGCCATGACATTTCGTCCAAGGCAACAATAAGGGGGGGTGACACGTGTCGCCCTCCCATTCGTCACAATAATACGTTTTCCGACAATTCCATAATTCCGATAAATTTTTACAAGTCTCAAATCTTAACACTTGTGAGTTCTTACGTACGTTCTTAAAGCATGTCCTATAAATACGGGGTGTAACATTCTTCCCCCCTTAGAAACATTCGTCCCCGAATGTTCTTTCGGAGTCAAACTTATAATTAGCGACATAGTTTCCTTTCACAACCCCTACATACCAACAATGCCACACATGGCCCTAATACCTCGCACACGTATATCTGTCCATCATAAGCCCAAAAGGGATTATCTTTTCGTACTTCCAACTCCTTTTAACTTATACATAGTCTCAATATAATCTGTTCATGACACTTAAACATACCACAACTTTATCATGCATACAAGTTTCTAAAGGGCCAAAGACATACCTGAAATCATACAGACGGTTCAAAGGACCGCTAAAACTGGGAACTTCCACCACGACCTCTGTCACGGCCTGCCGGTGCATACACATCCTGCCTAGATATGGAAGGCGAAGAACCCGCAACTGATCCAGTAGACTGCGCTATCCCACCAGTGCCACCTCTGGTCGGACAGTCTCTCACGAAATGGCCCTGCTGGCCGCAAGCATAACAAGCTGTCAAAATAGTACGACACTCCCAAAAATGGAATCTACTACAGTGACCACACCGGGGCAAAGGTGGCTTCCCCTGGCTACTATTCTCAAACATCTGTGAACCTGTAGCCCTGGAGCCCTGACCTGCTCCCGAATATCCCCGGCGACCAAACCTCCGGCCAGAAGACCGGGAAGGAGCACTCTGTCTTGGTGAGATGTAGACCTAGTGCATTGTTGAGGCCGCTCCTCGAAAGTTACCATGGAACCTGTAGTCACGGCCTCTTGGCCTTTGAGTCTAGCTGACCCTCTCTCTCTCTGTCCTCTATCCCCTGCGCATAAGCTTGCATCCTGGCAATATCCATACCGGGCTGAAGGGCCACTCCCAGGCATGCAGTAATCATATAATGGTCTAGCCCCATCACATAACGGTGAACTCTCGCCATATCTCGGCCGATAGTGTGCGCATACAGCGATGAGTCAAACTCGGGTTGTATTCACGATGGTCCTCCCATTCTGCCTCAATGACAAGAACCTATCAACACGGGCTATCCTTATTTCGTGAGGCAAAAAGTGATCAAGAAAGGCCTCGTGAACTCATCCCAAATGCCGGACGAGCACCACACCTCTCGGCGGCTCCGAGACTCAAACCAGTTCAACGCAATATCGCGTAACAGGTAAGAAGCTAACACAATCGACTGTCTCGAGGCCCTAAGAACCTGCATAGTTCGTTGTAGCTGCCGAACAAACTCTTGAGGATCATCCTCAGGTCTCGAACCATAAAACTCGGGTGGACTACAACCCAGAAAATCCCGAATCCTCAAACTGTCGGCTCTAGGGTTAGCTACCTGCTCCTGCCGGCGCTGCCCTACCACTATGCTAGTCAATAGCCTGACCGCTCTCCATAATCTCTAAACTCGCCTGGCGGGATCGAGGCTCGGCACGGAACCTCTGGAGCTACTGCCGCTCTCGGCTCCTCTAATACCGCCGGCGTGGCTGAACTCGCCGACACGCCTACTACCCCAGGCATAGTCCGTGCCTGAGTCCTGGTAACTCTCTGTGTACCGCTAGCGATTCTCGCCGCTTTGCCCTTCGGGCCCCGTCGCCTTCCGTGGAGGCATAATCATTACATAAGAAGCGGGTCGAGATGATTCAACCTACTATGGCGACTCTCGCACGATCTCAAAGAGAGAAGAATGGAAACCAATCCTAAATGTCCTGCGACCTCGACTATAGATGTGGTGCACAACACACCGATATTCAAGACTACTAGACACGATGCAGTAGACACTTTCCGAGGACTAATCGCTCACGATACCACTTTTGTCACGACTGGCCGGGCATGGCTGGTGCCCTACCAGGCACCACTTACGTATACATCAGAGAAAATCAGCGGAACATACATGAAACTTACAAAATAAAACAACAGAAGTAAAACAACAGGTTAGCCGATAAGGCTACCTTCCTGGACATACATATATACAACCGAAGCAGTTGCCTCCTTTCCTTTTTCAAACTGACCCACAATATGTGACTACAGACCTCTAAGAGTTTTAACATAACAACTGTGGCGGGACAGGGCCCCGCCATACCCCTGAATATACAAGAATCTACAACCTCAGGGAAAACCGTACCAAGAGATAAGCCTCCGGAGCAAATGGAGCTTTTTCCCAAAAACTGAACCGAGATCCTAAGAGCAAGGATCACCAACCTGCGTACCTAATACATGCGGGCATGAACGCAGCCCGAAGAAGATAACAACAGTACGAATATGGAGCGAAATAACGTCTGATGCGGATCATAACTGTACAAAAGAATGACAGGGACAAGTATAAAAAGTACATACCAGATCCTGCCGTGTCATTACCACTTATGAACTTAATCGTACCTTATTATCTTTTCCCATTTTCAATAAAAGTTATAGCCACATTCTTACGTACATGATTAGGAAAAATCATTAAGTTCATTACCATATAACTTACTTATCTTTCATAACATAATCCGGCCCTTTAAGGAGGGACGCATATACTACCCGGCCCAATCTGGGACGCGATCAAGTCACACAAATATCAAAGCGTGCCCGTGGAATCCCCCATCACTGCCGCCAGCTATAAGTGTAAAATATAACCATGTGACGCGCCCGTGGCATCCCACCTCACTGTCGGCGTACACATACACAACACATATATATCTCTCCTGCCCGTGGAATCCCACATCACTGCCGACAGCCGTAGGTGTAACATATAACCATGTGTCGCGCCCGTGGCATCCCACCTCACTGTCGGCGTACACATATACAACACACCAAATGGGTGGTTTGGATGAGCTCTTATTAAATATCAAGCCTTGTGGGTCCTTTGACTTAGTCAAGAATTTCAAGCTCACTACTTGCAAGACTTAGTCATCTTAAGACTATGGTCAATGACCATTTTGGCCATGACATTTCGTCCAAGGCAACAATAAGGGGGGGGTGACACGTGTCGCCCTCCCATTCGTCACAATAATACGTTTTCCGACAATTCCATAATTCCGATAAATTTTTACAAGTCTCAAATCTTAACACTTTTGAGTTCTTATGTACGTTCTTAAAGCATGTCCTATAAATACGGGGTGTAACATTCTTCCCCCCTTAGAAACATTCGTCCCCGAATGTTCTTTCGGAGTCAAACTTATAATTAGCGACATAGTTTCCTTTCACAACCCCTACATACCAACAATGCCACACATGGCCCTAATACCTCGCACACGCATATCTGTCCATCATAAGCCCAAAAGGGATTATCTTTTCGTACTTCCAACTCCTTTAAACTTATACATAGTCTCAATATAATCTGTTCATGACACTTAAACATACCACAACTTTATCATGCATACAAGTTTCTAAAGGGCCAAAGACATACCTGAAATCATACAGACGGTTCAAAGGACCGCTAAAACTGGGAACTTCCACCACGACCTGCACACGGCTGCAGTGCATACAAATCTGCCTAGCTATGGAAGGCGAAGAACCCGCCCGATCCAAGAGATCGCGCTATCCGCGGTGCCACCTCTGGTCGGACAGTCTCTCACGAAATGGCCCTGCTGGCCGCAAGCATAACAAACTGTCGAAGTAGTACGACACTCCCGAAAATGGAATCTACTACAGTGACCACACCGGGGCAAAGGTGGCTTCCCCTGGCTACTATTCTCAGAAATTTGTGAACCTGTAGCCTTGGAGCCCTGACCTACTCCCGGAAGGAGCACTTTGTGCCGGCTGAGATGTAGACCTAGTCTGCTGTTGAGGCTGTCCGCCTCGAAAGTTACCCTGGAACCCTGCCGTCCTGGCCCTCTTGGGCTGGCCTGAATCTAGCTGACCCTGTCTCTCTCTGTCCTCTATCCCCTGCGCATAAGCTTGCATCCTGGCAATATACATACCGGGCTGAAGGGCCACTCCCAGGCATGCAGTAATCATATAATGGTCTAGCCCCATCACATAACGGTGAAATCTGTCCGCCATATCAGCCACAATAGTGTGCGCATACCTGGCCAACGAGTCAAACTCCAGGTTGTATTCCCTAATGGTCCTCCCATTCTGCCTCAATGACAAGAACCTATCAACACGGGCTCTCCTCATTTCAGGAGGCAAAAAGTGATCAAGAAAGGCCTCCGTGAACTCATCCCAAACTGCCGGACGAGCACCCACAACTCTCGACATCTCCCAAGACACAAACAAGTTCAACGCAATATCGCGTAACCGGTAAGAAGCTAACATAACTGACTCTGTCTCTGAGGCCCTAAGCACCTGCATAGTCCGCTGTAGCTGCCGAATGAACTCTTGAGGATCATCCTCAGATCTCGAACCATAAAACTCGGGTGGACTACAACCCAGAAAATCCCGAATCCTCAAACTGTCGGCTCTAGGGTTAGCTACCTGCTCCTGTCAGCGCTGCCCTACCACTATGCTAGTCAATAGCTTGATCTACTCTCCATAATCTCTAAACTCTGCCCCTGGCTGTGGGACTGGAGGCTCGGGTACCGGAACCTCTGGAGCTACTGCCGCTCTCGGCTCCTCTAATACCGCCGGCGTGGCTGAACTCGCCGACACGCCTACTACCCCAGGCATAGTCCGTGCCTGAGTCCTGGTAACCCTCTGCGTACCGCTAGCAGCTCCTGCTGCTGCCTTGCCCTTCTGGGCCCTGGTCGCCTTCCGTGGAGGCATAACTGTTACATAAGAAGGGGTCAGAGATGATTCAACCTACTATGACAGCTCTACTGCACGATCTCAAAGAGAGAAGAATGGAAACCAATCCTAAATGTCCTGCAGCCTCCTGATTATAGATGTGGTGCACAACACACCAATAATCAAGACTCTACTAGACACGGTCTGTAGACACTTTCCGAGGACTAACTGCTCTGATACCACTTTTGTCACGACCCGACCCCGGGCCCGCGACTGGTGCCCTACCTGGGCACCCTTACAGGTATACATCAGAGAAAATCAGCGGAACATACATGAAACTTACAAAATAAAACAACAGAAGTAAAACAACAGGTTAGCCGATAGGGCTACCTTCCTGGACATACATATATACAAATCAAGCCGGTTGCCTCATTTCCTTTCAAATCGACCCACATATGTGACTACTGGACCTCTAAGAGTTTTAACATAACAATCGTGGCGGGACAGGCCCCGCCATACCACGAATAGACATGAATCTACAACCTCAGGGAAAACCGTACCAAGAGATAAGCCTCCGGAGCAAATGGAGCTTTTTCCCAAAAACTGAACCGAGATCCTAAGAGCAAGGATCACCAACCTGCGTACCTAATACCTGCGGGCATGAACGCAGCCCCGAAGAAGTCGATAACAAAAGTACGAATATGGAACAGAAATAACGTCTGATGTGCAGATCATAACTGTACAAAAGAATGACAGGGACAAGTATAAAAAGTACATACCAGATCCTGCCGTGTCATTACCCCTTATGAACTTAATCGTACCTTATTATCTTTTCCCATTTTCAATAAAAGTTATAGCCACATTCTTACGTACATGATTAGGAAAAATCGTTAAGTTCATTACCATATAACTTACTTATCTTTCATAACATAATCCGAACCTTTAAGGAGGGACGCATATACTACCCGGCCCAATCTGGGACGCGATCAAGTCACACAAATATCAAAGCGTGCCCGTGGAATCCCCCATCACTGCCGCCAGCTATAAGTGTAAAATATAACCATGTGACGCGCCTGTGGCATCCCACCTCACCGTCGTGCATACATACATAACACATATATATCTCTCCCGCCTGGAATCCATCATCGCCGACAGTAGTAGGTGTAACATATAACCATGTGTCGCGCCCGTGGCATCCTCACCGCTGGCGTACACATATATATACATATATATATATATATATATATATATATATATATATATATATATATATATATATATATATATATATATATATAATGCGGCCGCATGCCCCGGAATCCCTCATCGTATAAGCATGGCCATAACGTGCCCTCATCATCCCTCATCGTAGGTACAGGTCTTCATGGGGAGCTAGCCCATGGAGTAAAATATAACATGGTCGCATGCCCCGGAATCCCACATCGTATAAGCATGGCCATGGAGTAATAAAATGCGCGGGCATCTAACGCGTCCGGCCGCATGCCGGCATCCCCATCGTATAAGCATGGCCAAGATCAATCACAATGGAAGCATACCGTGGAATCCCCGTCGCGCCAGACGTCGATAAAATGTCCGCATCTAACGCATCCTCGGTCACGTGCCGGAATCCCACATCGTATAAGCATGTCCAAGGATCAATCATAATGGAAGCATACCTGTGGAATCCCACATCACTGTCGGTACGTCCAAGTAATCTTATAACAAGACAGCCGGCCCTCCAACTGAGAGTCACGACAACGTAACATATAATACTTGCACTTAAAGCTATCACAAGCAAACACAGGCAAGTTCATTAAACCTTTAGAAAGACTCTTTTTCAAATAAAACTTCCAAGATACTAACAACCGTAGTATCAAGTCATATCTACCTTCAAGACAAGTCACAATACCTTTTTAGAAATACATTTACCGGCTTCTAAATCAAGTGACTTCTTTCTTAAAAACATTAAGCAATTGGTACCTTAAAAACAGTTTGCCCTTCTTTATTTCAAATCATTTCTTTGCTTACATTACTGAAGAAAACCATTCTTTTAATCTTCCATAAAGTTGTTATAACCAACTTCCCATAAAGCCGTTATAATTCTTTATGTTCTGGACAAATTCATTCCTTTTATTACCAAGAGACTTACACTTTCAAAATACTTCAAGTCCCTTAACTTTTAAGAAAACAAGTTTCTTAACTTTAGAATCAAGTCTTTCCAAATCGAGTATTCTATACTTGTAAATCAATTCATTTCTTCCTTTAAGAACCAAGTCTCCTAACTTGAAAAATAAAGTCTCTTAACCTTAAGAATTTGAGATCCATAGCCTTAAAACTTCATACGTAAATTCTTATAAGTTAAGTAACATATACTTGGTGCGTTGTGAATAAGTTATACTTATTTATAATGATCTTATTCAAGTAGCCATGATCTAGAAAATGTAATACAATTTTGTCTTATCTTAGCTTCTATGCAGATGGAGAATTCTACTCATTTTAACATAATTGATTGTCATTACATTTTCCTTTATTAACGCTGCAATGGCTTGCTCGATACTTATTCTCATTCGTGCCATAAATTAGCCAAGTCAATTTGGCTCCAAAGTACCTCCTAACGACTCTTACCAACATCCCCCATAAGACTCGGTAAGGACTTAGGATAACTTTGACATTAACCTTACATAGAGTAAATCACACAACTACCTCTTAACTTCTAAGAGTCGAAGGAAACATGAAATGATACCACAGGTATATTCTATACATAGAATCATGCCAAAGGAAGGAAGAGGTTCACATACCCCGCGACGATTGTCGACAAGTAGCAAAATCCTCCAAAGTACTTCAACCTTGAGCTATTCCATTCTTCAAGTAGGATACGCTACACTTAGTTCTCCAACCTTTAATGGTCACAATACGTCCATTAACCTCTTACTTCAAACGTAGAATATTCCAAGTGCTAAGTCACTAAATTCTAGGGAAAATCGGACAGCACCTCCTTTGTTTCTACTTACTTTGCCACCTTTTTCAAGGCCGAATACAATAACCAAACACGCCACATTTAAGGCCCAATCAATGCAATCAACAATAGGGGATTACACGCCTACTAGACGTGTAAAATTCCGCCCCACAATAGATATCAAACTAATACAACCACTAGTCCAATTTCGGCCATATTGAGTACCACAATACCAATTCTTATCCAATTTCCATTTCAATCCAAATTGTTAGCATAACATGGTATCAAGTCGCAATCGATTATACTACTATAATCTTCAAGTATGTAACATGCGACGATTCTAATAAACGACTAAATTGTAATCCAACTTCACAAGGCTTACATTACATTTCAGATTTTTAAGGCTACAAGCAATCCATAATACTTATAAACTTCAACACATATACTTCATGCTAGCAACATATAAAGCTAACAACAATATAAATAATCTTGTAACACTTTTAAGAAACAAGGTTATACCTCAATGAATCTTAATCCAACTCCAAATCCGAAGTCGCTCCTTAGCAACTTAGAGCCTCTTCAAGACACTTCAATCCGCTACTTGAGATCCTTAGAACAATACCAACAAATTTCCTTCAATCTTCCAAACAAAACCTAGAAAGACAACTAGGTTTTCACTTGCGACTAATACGAAAACTATCTTTTTCCGAGATTTTCCTATTGAGATACACTTACAATACACTCAAGAACCTTGGTTTAAAGTGTGGAGCTTAATGGACAAGAAACATTTTTTTTCCTTTTTGATCTAAGTGAACCCGAGAGCTAGAAGAATGAGGTCTTCAATTTCTTGAAAATTTTCTAAGTGTTAGACTCACTCTTGCTACTAGTAGTATTAAATAGCACATTTGAGGGTCAAGATGCAACCAAATGGGTGGTTTGGATGAGCTCTTATTAAATATCAAGCCTCGTGGGTCCTTTGACTTAGTCAAGAATCTCAAGCTCACTACTTGCAAGACTTAGTCATCCTAAGACTATGGTCAATGACCATTTTGGCCATGACATTTCGTCCAAGGCAACAATAAGGGGGGGGGTGACACATGTCGCCCTCCCATTCGTCACAATAATACGTTTTCCGACAATTCCATAATTACGATAAATTTTTACAAGTCTCAAATCTTAACACTTGTGAGTTCTTACGTACGTTCTTAAAGCATGTCCTGTAAATACGGGGTGTAACAGCATACCTGGATAACGAGTCAAACTCCAGGTTGTATTCCCTGATGGTCCTCCCATTCTGCCTCAATGACAAGAACCTATCAACACGGGCTCTCCTCATTTCAGGAGGCAAAAAGTGATCAAGAAAGGCCTCCGTGAACTCATCCCAAACTACCGGACGAGTATCCACACCTCTCGACAGCTCCCAAGACTCAAACCAGTTCAACGCAATATCGCGTAACCGGTAAGAATCTAACACAACTGACTCTGTCTCCGAGGCCCTAAGCACCTGCATAGTCCGCTGTAGCTTCCGAACGAACTCTTGAGGATCATCCTCAGATATCGAACCATAAAACTCGGGTGGACTACAACCCAGAAAATCCCGAATCCTCAAACTGTCGGCTCTAGGGTTAGCTACCTGCTCCTGTCGGCGCTGCCCTACCACTATGCTAGTCAATAGTCTGATTTGTTCTCCATAATCTCTAAACTCGCTCGGCTGCAGGCGGAGGCTCGGGTACCGAAACCTCTGGAGCTACTGCCGCTCTCGGCTCCTCTAATACCGCCGGCGTGGCTGAGCTCGCCGATCCGCCTACTACCTCAGGCATAGTCTGTGCCCGAGTCATGGTAACCCTCTGCGTACCACTAGCAGCTCCTGCTGCTGTCTTACCCTTCTGGGCCCTGGTCGCCTTCCGTGGAGGCATAACTGTTACAGAAGAAGGGGTCAGAGATGATTCAACCTATTATGACGGCTCTACTACACGATCTTAAAGAGAGAAGAATGGAAACCAATCCTAAATGTCCTGCAGCCTCCTGATTATAGATGTGGTGCACAACACACCGATAATCAAGACTCTACTAGACACGGTCTGTAGACACTTTCCGAGGACTAACTGCTCTGATACCACTTTTGTCACGAACCGACCCCGGGCCCGCGACTGGTGCCCTACCTGGGCACCCTTACAGGTATACATCAGAGAAAAATCAGCGGAACATACATGAAACTTACAAAATAAAACAACAGAAGTAAAACAACAGGTTAGCCGATAGGGCTACCTTCCTGGACATACATATGTACAACGAAGCAGTTGCCTCCTTTCCTTTACAAACTGACCCACAATATGTGACTACAGACCTCTAAGAGTTTTAACATAACAACTGTGGCGGGACAGGGCCCCGCCATACCCCTGAATATACATGAATCTACAACCTTAGGGGAAACCGTACCAAGAGATAAGCCTCCGGAGCAAATGGAGCTTTTTCCCGAAACTGAACCGAGATCCTATGAGCAAGGATCACCAACCTGGGTACCTAAAACCTGCGGGCATGAACGCAGCCCCCCGAAGGGGGTCATTACAACAGGTACGGAATATGGAACAGAAATAACGTACAGTAAACATATCATAACTGTACAAAAGAATGACAGGGGCAAGTATAAAAAGTACATACCAGATCCTGCCGCGTCATTACCATTTATGAACTTAATCGTACCTTATTATCTTTTCCCATTTTCAATAAAAGTTATAGCCACATTCTTACGTACATGATTAGGAAAAATCGTTAAGTTCATTACCATATAACTTACTTATCTTTCATAACATAATCCGGCCCTTTAAGGAGGGACGATATACTCTACCGACGATGGGGACGCGATCAATCACACAAATATCAAAGCGTGCGTGGAATCCCCATCACCCGATAACTATAAGTGTAAAATATAACCATGTGACGCGCGTGGCATCCACCTCACCGTCGGCGTACATACACAATACATATATATATCTCGCCGTGGAATCCCATCATCGCCGGTAGTAGGTGTAACATATAACCATGTAACGCGCGCGTGGCATCGCACTCACCGTCGGCGTACATATACAACACATATATATATATATATAACGCGACGCATGCCGGAATCCCTCATCGTATAAGCATGGCCATAACGTGCCCTCGGCATCCCTCATCGTAGGTGCAGGTCTTCATGGGGAGCTAGCCCATGGAGTAATAATATAACATGGTCGCATGCCCCGGAATCCCTCATCGTATAAGCATGGTCATGGAGTAATTAAACGCGCGGGCATCTAACCCGCATCCTGGCTGCATGCCCCGGCATCCCTCATCGTATAAGCATGGCCAAGATCAATCACAATGGAAGCATACCCGTGGAATCCCACATCACTGTCGGTACGTCCAAGTAAACTTATAACAAGACAGCCGGCCCTCCAATTGAGAGTCACGATGACGTTAACATATAATACTCACACTCAAAGCTATCACAAGCAAACATAGGCAAGTTCATTAAACCTTTAGACTTCCTTTTTTATAAACTCATAGCACTTTCGTTTCACACAAAAAAAAGATCCGGGAATTTAACCCAAAGTACTAAGTGCTTACATTCTTTTCAAAAGATTCCTTTTCATATAAAACCCCAAGATACTAACACCCGTAGTATCAAGTCTTGTGTACATTTCACATAAGTCACTATACTTTAGAAATACATTTCTCGGCTTCTAAATCAAGTGACCCTTACTTTAAAGCCTTAAGCGAGTGATACCCTTAAATCAAATTGCCCTTCCTTAATTCAAGTTATTTCTTTGATTACTTTATTAGAGAAAACCATTCTCTTAACCTTCCATAAAGCCGTTATAACCAACTTCCCATAAAGCCGTTATAACCCTTTATGGTTTTAGACAAACTCATTCCTTTTATAACCAAAAGACTTCTACTTTTTAAAACCAAGTATTATATACTTTCTAATCAATTATCATAACTTTCAAAATACAATTAGTCTCTTAACTTTTAGAAATCAAGTTTCTTAACTCAAGTACTCACACCTTTTAAAACAAGTTACTTCTTCCTTTAAGAATCAAGTTTCATTACCTGAAAATAAAGTCCCTCAACCTTTTATGAGTCTAAGGTTCACAGTCTTAAAACTTCATAACGTAAATTCTTTAAGTTAAGCACATATGCCTTATGAGTGTGAGTAGATTATACTTGATTATAACGATCTCATGAAAGCAACCATGATCTAGAAAATGTAATACAATTTTGTCTTATCTTAGCTTCTATGCAGATGGAGAATTCTACTCATTTTAATATAGTCAATTGTTATTACATTTTCCTTTATTAACGCTGCAATGGCTTACTCGATACTTATTCTCATTCGTGCCACAAATTAGCCAAGTCAACTTGGCTCCAAAGTACCTCCTAACGACTCTTACCAACATCCCCCATAAGACTCGGTAAGGACTTAGGATAACTTTGACATAAACTTTACATAGAGTAAATCACACAAATACCTCTTAACTTCTAAGAGTAGAAGGAAACATGAAATGATACCACAGGTATATTCCATACATAGAATCATGCCAAAGGAAGGAAGAGGTTCACATACCTCGCGACGATTATCGACAAGTAGCAAAATGCTCCAAAGTACTTCAACCTTGATAGCTATTCCATCCTTCAAGTAGGATACGCTATACTTAGTACTTCAACCTAAAATGGTCACAATACGTCCATTAACCTCTTACTTCAAACGTAGAATATTCTAAGTGCTAAGTCACTAAATTCTACGGAAAATCGGACAGCACCTCCTTTGTTTCTACTTACTTTGCCACCTTTTTCAAGGCCGAATTCAATAACCAAACACGCCACATTTAAGGCCCAATCAACACAATTAATCAATAGGGGATTACACGCCTACTAGACGTGTAAAATTCCGCCCCACAATTGATATCAATTAATACAAACTACTAGGCCAAATTCGGCAACAATGAGATACAACACTACAAATTCTTAACCAATTTCCTTTTCAATCCAAGTTGTTAGCATAACATGATATTAAGTCGCAATCGATTATAACTACTATAATCTTCAAGTAAGTAACATGCGACGATTCTAAATACGACCAAATTGTAATCCAACTTCAAATGGCTAATATGTCATTTCGGATTTTAGGCTACAACAATCCATAACACTTATAAGACTTCAACACATATACTTCATGCTAGCAAAAATGTAAAGCTAACAACAATACATAATCTTGTAACACTTAAGAGCCAGGATTATTACCTCAACGATTCTTAGTCCAACTCCAATTCCGAAGTCGCTCCTTAGCACTTAGAGCTTCTTCTAGACACTTCAATCCACCACTTGAGACCCTTAGAATATCACAAACCACTTCCCTTAAAACTTCCAATCAAAACCAAGAAAAGCAACTAGGTTTTCATCTTGCGACTAATACGAAAACTATCTTTTTCCGGGATTTTTCTATTGAGATACCCTTACAATACACTTAGGAACCTTGGTTTAAAGTGGGAAGATTATTGGACAACAAACAAATTTTTTTCCTTTTCTATTTGCTAGAACCCGAGAGCACATTGCTCTTGTTCTTCAAATTCTCTTGAAAATTTGGCTAAGTGTGGACTTGTCTCACTACTAGTAGTATTATATAGTAACATGGAGGGTTGAGATTAGCACAAATGTGTGGTTTGGATGTAGTTCTTCTAAATATCAAGCTAGTGGTCCCATTGACTAAGTCAAACATGTCAAGCTTTACTACTTGCAAGACTTGTCTTCCTAACAAGGGTCAAATGACCCTTGTGCCCATGTAATTTTGTCCAAGACATCCAATAAGGGGGGGTGACACGTGTCGCCCTCCCATTCGTCACAATATTACGTTTTCTGACAAATTCCATAATTCCGATAAATTTTTACAAGTCTCTAATATTAACATTTGGGATTCTTACGTACGTTCTTAAAACATGTCCTGCAAATACGGGGTGTAACACCTCCCCCACTTGGTCGTGGACGAAATTATGCAAGGGTATAATGGTCATTATGTCACGACCCGAACCTGGGCCCGTGACTGGTGCCTTACCCCGGGCACCCTAGTGATACAACATCAGAGTAATCAGCGGAACATAAAACACATACATGAAACAAATGAAGTACAAAACAGTAATCTGAGGAAAACTTGCCTTTCGGCATATATATAAATAACAACTCTTACAAATGAACAGTTTAATCCCTTTTTACAAACCCTGCCCACAACAGTACTACAGACCTCTAAGAAATTATACAACAACAATGGCGGGACAGGGCCCCGCCATACCCCTGAATGTAAACACCTACAACAACAGGGACTATACGCGATAAGCCTCGGAGAAACGGAGCTTTCCCAAACGCCTGTGACCCAAGAGCGAGGATCAATGGCGGTGTACCTTTACTGCGGCATGAACGCGGCCCGAAGGAGTCGATAACAGTGCAGAGTATGTGGCGAAAATAAATCGTAAATGAAATCATAGTAGTCTATACAAAGCAGGAGACATGTATGATAACCAAACTACAGTTTAAAATAAATAAGCAGTCATGTCAAGCCAGGGACTCACGCCCTCAAAGTCGTCACTCAATAATAACTATGGGTCTCACGCCCACAACATCAATCATGCGTGGAATACCTTCCTCACCTGGCGGTTATGATATAAAAGCACCAAGGAACACACATGAACACGAGTCCCACTGTGCCATAATAACACCGCATGAGGGTGAAATGCGAAGGCATAGCCGACTACTAACACCACGGTACCAACAAGGTCATGAATCGTATCATAAGATCTGTCTGCACCGTCACATGATCAAAGGCGGCCACTTGCGCGTATCTAATGTGCGCGTCTAGCCACGGAACTTTCCGCGACTCGCGATAGGCCAATCTCATCGGCCCGCATGAGGTATTCCCGCATCGGTAGCTACTCCCGGCATCGCCCCGGACTTCGCGATCCGCGTAGCCACGTGGACCGCATGCCCATTAAGGACGACACTAACACGGAACTCTCGTAGCTCGCGATAGGCCCGGGAGCTGCGTGAGGTATTCTCGAATCATAGGTCCATCGACCGCTGAGTCTACCCGCGACGGAGGCGGCTTAACCGGAATCATCTCGAGATGAGTGATGTAAAATACTAACACAACAACTTATCGTTAAGCAACATAAGCACAACAAAGGAAACCCCTTTACACAACATCACAAGATACTAACACACGTAGCATCCTAGCATGTTTACTTATCAATCAACAAGAAAGTATTACCAGGCTATCACAAACCAACACAATCAAGTTATACACACAAGGTACTTTCTACTATATGCCAACAAGTTCGGGTTTTATCCCCAAAGTACTTCATACATTAACTCTTTAAAAGATCGTTACTTTCACAATGTCACACAATACCCGTAGTATAAAAATAGAGTGACTATCCTTTTAAAGTAAATCAATTACTTCTCTTTGTAAAATCAAGTAGCAATCATTCTTTTCCAATGATCAAGTTTGCCTAATTTCCAATGTTCAAGTTTCTCATTTTAGAAAGGTTTCGTAGTTCATAGTATTAATCACTTAAGACTATCATTCTCTTTTAAACCATCTGAGAAACATAAGCCTTATATGTGAGTAGGATATTCTTGTTTATAAAAATCTTATTACAGCAGCCATGATCTAGGAAATATCATTTTGTCTCATCTTAGCTTCTATGCAGATGGAGGTTTCTACTGGTTTTATTAATACTTAATTAGTCAAAACATTTCCTTTTATTAACGCTGCAGTGGTTTGTCGATACACATTCTGATTTCCGAATCAGCAAAACATTCTTAAGCCGTTATACCTAACTTCCCATAAAGCTAGTATAACTCTTAAGTTTTCAAAAACCAAGTATTACTTCTTCTTTCAAAATGATTCAAAAATCTTTTGAAATACTTCAAGTTCTTTATTAACACATAACAAGCCAGTTATAGTTCAAACCAGTTACCTTAAAAAAACCACATGTATTTTCTTACCAACATAAAGCTGTTATAACCAACTTCCCATAAAGCCGTTATAACACTTTATGTTTTACACCAATCAAATACATTTAGCACATGTACGTCTACCGTACTACATAGTTCACACATATCATGCTAGAAGGGATAGGAAGAGGTTCACATACCTCGCGACGAGTATCGACTAATAGCAAAACGCTCCAAGTACTTCAAACCGTCGGCTACTCCTTAGCCAGTAGATCGCGCCATACGTAGTACTTCAACCTATAAGGCCATGGCGCTTATTAACATTTAGATCCGCCGTAGAACATTCTACGTAAAATTCGCGACCTCCCCGCAACATGGCGTAAATCTCCTCCTCTCTATCGGGGCCGCCTATCAAGCCAACCAGGGGTTCATACATCTAACGGACGTGCACAATTCTACCTCACGAAAAGCTACACAAGTCTCATAATACGATCCTATGTAAAAACGATTGAGACTCTTCTTTCGAAAAGGTTTCTTATTATTCAGCTTAAGTCAAAAGACATTGCCAACAACGCGTTCATTTCTACATATAGTATACTTCAACTATAGTCTAACAATCATGTAATTTCCAATTACAATAGAGGACAAGATATTTACCTCGATAAGCCCATAATTATCCAAGTATAAAGTCGATCCCGGCAATCGTTTAGCTCCAACTCCGAGCGCCCAACCCGCTCTAAACCACCCTTAGAAGTTCTAACCAACTTCTACACAATACTCCAACGGACTATGGAGATTTTCCTAGTTCGGTTTGTGGATTGACGGAAGTATAATAGTATATCCGGCTTTTCATATAGGTATAACCTTAGAATACTACAAGGTATTCGGCTAAGGTAATTGGGCATTATAACAATACTTTGAGAGTATTTCTACACCACAAAGGGGGTATTATACTAAAGCAACTAGCAGTGGGGTTCTCACCACCACTGTGAGGGGAAAGAGGGCTCTCGCCGAGGGGCCTTTCAAAGGGGAGAGGGGCTCTTGGACGAGAGTCAACAAGAGGGAGAGGAGGATTTTAACACTTAGAAGATTTGTGGAAAGGATGAAGAATTCATCAAAGGGAGAGGGTATTTATAGCCAAGCCAAGGCCAACCAATGGCCAAGATCTTGCCAAGTGCATAGCAAGTGTAGGCCAAGATCAAGCCATGTGCACCCTAACCCTACTCCACAAAACACTCCACAAAACAAGGCACAAAACAAGGCACAAATCAAGGCCATAAAGTAGCCCAATTCGCCGAGGTTGCCGCTTGCTTCCAATGTGAGGTGACACATGTCACCCTCCCGTTGGTCCAAAATGTTTCGTCTCTCGGAAAAATCCGCAAAAATTAAAAATGACATAGCGGAAATTCCCTACGAAAGTCGTGGAAACGCTTTCGAAAAACGACTCAAATCGTGTTGTGAACAAAAAGAATTCGCCAAGCCTAAATCACAAGTTCAAATTTCTACGCACGCCCCACGCATACTGCGGAAATACGGGTATAACATTCTCCCTCCTTAGAAACATTCGTCGAATGTTCCTTCTAAGTCTCAAACAACGCGTCAAAGATAGTCTTCACTACTATACTTACGAGAACCAACCTGCCACATCTGGCCACAGAAACACCCGCGCACATAAAAACTTACATCCAAGTCCACGAGGAAACACCTCTAACATCACCAAAATGATACCACTTTTGTCACTTTGTCGCGAGCCTTGCTCCGACGACCCAACAAATGGTACCGGGCTGCATGCGATCACCGGCCGCCGTGACACTCGAACCCTTACCACATTTACATCGCTTTAGTTTCCAAAACTCGGGTTACTATTTCTTTACGTGGGCATCATTAATCGGGAACATTCGGATGGATCTTCGATACTTTCGAACATAACAATACGAAGATCGGACGTCCTGCCTCCTAAGTCGGACGGCAAATGCTAACATATAGGCAACCTGGCCTATTCTTCACATGAACTCTCAAAGGCCCAAAGTAACTCGGGCTAAGTTTCCTCTATTTTCCAAAGCTCGTCACACCCTGTCCGGGGTGGTACTTTCAAGAAGACCGACCGTCAACCTGAACTCTAAGCGCTGCCGCCGATTATCCGCACGATTCCTCCGAGCTGCCGAACTTCTTCTAGACAAGCTTCACACTATCCACATACCGGAACAAGCTCGAACCAATGCTCAACCTTGCCAACATCGAACCAATCGGCCGCAACTTTACACTTCCGCCCTACAAGGCTTCAAAAGGTGACATCCGAACACCGAAATGGTAGCTTAAACACTCCTCCACAGAGACAACAATCCCCACAACTATCCACGAAATCCAAGCACCGCCCGAGGCGAATGCGGTTCGAGACTCACTGAGTTCTTAACACATGTTTGGTAAAACTTCCGAAACAAAAACAGCCTGCACTGGCTCCACATGCGCCATAAGGTGAAGGTAGGCACCTGCAGCCTTACAACCTTCTGTTAAAACAACACTGCCGAGTGAACGGTCCCGACCGAAGAACACGATGGGCTGCCCCCATCGGCCCAACCAATGGTCGAACGCATCCACGAACTCGTACGCTGGTCAACTAAACTTGGGCCTAACACCCTCGTGACCCTAACACAAGACGACCACCACAACTGACCCCACCACCAAACCCGCCGCGGGTTGACCCGCAACGTGGCCTCAACCCGACCCGGCAACGCGCACAAAGCTAGCTCCACGAAGGAAAACTCCCACTAATCACGCTACGAAAACCTCGCGGGCTTCTTAGCTCAACTACCCCTTTCATTTCACACTACTTGGGACCTATCCCAAACGTAGCTCACGTGCACTATGCACTCCGTCTGGATCAAACATAACACTACACCTTTCTCGAGATGGCCTCACCTCTAAGGTCTCTACGTATAAAACTCTAAGGCTCACACCTTCTCTATCCCCAAATCTTACTTGGTTAACTAACCAAGATTTCTAATCACAATATTAACACACTGCTATCAAAACATGGCACTTATGATATACCCATCTTATCACACATACTGAACTCTAGAGGGTTAAGGATATGCACGAATCGCTTCACTCCCTAGTCGTTTAATCAAACCCGCCGTAGGCGATAGTTGAAGGTGACGAACTACCCACCGATCTCGAAGGCTAAGTCCTTCTACCAGACACTCTTTCGACATCGGACTCGACGGCCATAGTACAACAAGTACCAACTAAAAGACGACATTCCGGATGGCGCTCACAACCGTGAATCGGAAGCCACGGAGTTCTAACCAACTCTGCGATACCGAACGCCCCGAAATCCGTGGAAGACCACTCTGACCGTGGATGTGCAAATCTAATCTGCGCGGCGACTGCTCTCGAAAGTTACCAAAGGACCTTGCTGCTCGCCCTCTTCTACCGCCCGTTAACCCGCCGATCTCTACATCGCGGCTCGCCGCGCAAAAAGCCCGCATACGTGCCATGCTCAAGCCTAATCGAAGAACTTACTCTTGCACAACCTTTTCGTTGATATTCATCAAGACTCGCGCAGACATCGTATACTCTCGGTAGTCAAATCCATAGTTAGTAACAGGGTCGCCTCCTTGAAATCTATATTCTCTGTTCCCGGTCGTGGAACTGAAGGTTCAGATATCATGGCCGCAGAGGAATCGCCGCCGCGGCTTAAACTCGCTGGGCTAGTGACGTCGCAGAAATCCCGAATGAAGCATTACCCTAGGTAATGATTGGGCTGTGCCCACGTAACCCTCCGAACTCTACTCGCAGCCTCCTCGCTTCGCCTCCCGGGCCCGGTTTTGCCTCACGCGAGGCATATCGGTGGGAAAGAAATACGTTAGAGGGTCCAACTTACAACACGTCTCTAAGGCACGATCTCAGAGTGAGAAGAATAGAAACCAATCCTAATATCCTATAACCTCCTGATTATTGGTGTGGTGCACAACACACCGATAATCAAGACTTCTTCGGATACGATGCGTAGACACTTTCCGAGGATTAATCGCTCGATACCACTTTTGTCACAACCCAACTGGCCCGTGGATCGTGTCTTACCCGCACCCTAGTGATACAACATCGAGTAATCAGAACATAAACACATACATTGTCACGACTAAATCGGCCCGTGATGGTGCCTTACCGGGCACCCTAGTGACACAACATCGAGTAATCGGAACATAAAACGATACAAGACATATTATGAAATATGAAACAATAATATGAGAAGAACTTGCCTTTCGGCATATGTATAAATGACAACTTTTAACATGAACAGTTTAATCCTTTTTACAAACCCTGCCCACAACAGTACTACAGACCTCTAAGAATGATACGACAACCATGGCGGGACAGGGCCCCGCCAAACCCCTGAATGTAAACACTTACTACGACAGGGGACTATACCACTGATAAGCCTCCGGAGAAACGGAGCTTCCCAACTGGCAATCGTGACCACGAGGCTAGGATCAACGGCGGTGTACCTCAACTGCGGCATGAACGCGGCCCCGAAGAGGTCGATCTAACAGTGCGAGTATGTGAAACTGAAAATAAATACTGTAAATGAAATCATAGTAGTCTATACAAAGCAGGAGACATGTATGATAACCAAGCTACAGTTTTACAATAACTAAGCAGTCATATCAAGTCAGGGACTCACGCCCTCAAGTCATCACAAAAGAACATAACAGTGGGTCTCACGCCCACAACATCAATCGTGCCCGTGGGACACATTCTCACCGGCAGTTTATGATATAAAAGCACCAAGGAACACACATGAACACCAGGTCCCACCTGTGCCATAATAACACCGTACGGGGTAAGTACGAAGGCATAGCCGACTACTAACACCCACAGTACCAACAAGGTCATGAACTGTATCATAAGATCTGTCTAGACCGTCACATGATCAAAGCTGGCCACTTGCCCGCAGTATCTAATGTGCGCGTCTAGTCCCGAACTCCGCACCTCGATAGGCCAATCTCTTCGCCCGCATGGCATTCCCGCATCGAGGGTAGCTACTCCGCATCGCCCCGACTTCCGAGTCCGCATGGCCACAAGGACCGCATGCCCATAAAGGACGACACTAACACGGAACTCTCGTAGCTCGCATAGGCCGGGACTGCGTGAGGTATTCTCGAATCATAGGTCCATCGACCGCTGAGTCTACCCGCGTCGGAGGCGCTTAACCGGAATCATCTCAAGATATGCATTCCACAATAATATCATAAAGACTGATAGTTAATAATCACAATCAATTTAAACCCCTTTACACAAACATCACAAGATACTAACACACGTAGCATCCTAACACGTTTACTTATCAAAGCAACAAGAAAGTATTATAAGGCTATCACAAACCAATACAATCAAGTTGTTCACACAAGGTACTTCCTACTATATGATTAACAAGATCGGGTTTTATCCCCAAAGTACTTCATACATTAACTCTTTAAAAGATACGTTACTTTCACAAAAGTCACACAATACCCGTAGTATATGAAAATAGAGTGATTATTTTCTTAAGTAAATCAATTACTCCTCTTTGTAAAATCAAGTAGCAACGTTCTTTTCCAATGTTCAAGTTTGCCTAATTTCCAATGTTCAAGTTTCTCATTTTAGAAAGGTTTCGTAGTTCATAGTCTTATTCATTTAAGAATATAATTCTCCTTTAAACAATCTGAGAAACCTAAGCCTTATATGTGAGTAGGATATTCTTGTTTATTACAATCTTATTACAGCAGCCATGATCTAGGAAATATCATTTTGTCTCATCTTAGCTTCTATGCAGATGGAGGTTTCTACTGGTTTTAATAATACTTAATTATTCAAAACATTTCCTTTTATTAACGCTGCAGTGGTTTGTCGATACACATTCTGATTTCCGAAATCAGTAAAACATTCTTAAGCCGTTATACCTAACTTCCCATAAAGCTAGTATAACTCTTAAGTTTTCAAAAACCAAGTATTACTTCTTCTTTCAAAATGATTCAAAAATCTTTAGAAATACGTCAAGTTCTTTATTAACACATAACAAGCCAGTTATAGTTCAAATCAGTACCTTTTAAAAACCACATGTATTTTCTTACCCACATAAAGCTGTTATAATCAACTTCCCATAAAGTCGTTATAACACTTTATGTTTTAAACCAATCACATACATTTAGCACATGTACGTCTACCGTACTACATAGTTCACACATATCATGCTAGAAGAGATAGGAAGAGGTTCACATACCTCGCGACGATTATCGACTAATAGCAAAACGCTCCAAGTACCTCAAACCGCCGGCTACTCCCTAAGCCAAGTAGATCGCGCCACGCATAGTACTTCCACCTATAAGGCCACAAGGCGCTTATTAACATAAGGTCTCTTCGTAGAACATTCTACAGAAAATTCGTGACACCTCCCCATGGCAGCGTAAATCTCCTCTCTATCGAGGCTACCAAGCCAACCAGGGGGGGGTTATACATTTAACCCTAACGGGTACAATTCTACTCCACGGTACTACTACACAAGTCTACTGTAATACAGCCCTATGTAATTACAGTTCAGTACTCTTCTTTAAATTCAGGCTTAAGTCGCAAGACATTGCCGTAAGTATTATTCAGGCTTAAGCCGTGAGGCATTGCCGATAACTACGCTCAGTTCTATATATAGTATACTTCAACTATATATTCTAACAATATGCAAATTCCAATTACAATAGAGGGACAAGATATTTACCTCGATAAGCCCATAATTATCCGAGTTAAAGTCGATCCTGGGCAATCGTTTAGCTCCAACTCCGTGCGCTCCAACCCGCTCCAAACTACCCTTAGAAGTTCTAACCAACTTCTACATACAACTCCAACTAACCATGGAGATTTTCCTAGGGTTTCAGTTTGGTATTGTGAAGTAAGTATAATAGTATTTATGGGCTTTTCGTATAGGTATAACCTTAGAATACAACAAGGTATATGGCTAAGGTAATTTGGGCATTATAACAATACTTTTGAGGGTATTTCTATCAAGAGGGGGGGTATTATACGAAAACAACTAGGCTAGGGGGGGGGTACCCCACGGCCACACCACAAAGGGGGGAGGGGGAGGCTCTCGGCCACAAGGGCCTATCTAGGGAGGGGGGGCTCTTGGACGAGAGTCAAACAAGAGGGGAGGGGGAGGATTTCTAAGACTTAGAACATTTTAGGATGAATAAGTCTTCCAAAGGGGTGGGTATTTATAGGCCTAGCAAAGGCCAACCAATGGCCAAGATCTTGCCAAGTGCAAGGCAAGTGTAGGGCCAAGATCTTGCCAAGTGCACCTTATCCATCTACCACAAAATATCCTACCAACCCCTTGACCAACAATGGCCAATTCGTCCACCTCTTTTACCGCCCAACGTGCTCCAATGGGAGGGTGACAAGTGTCGCCCTCTCGTTGGCCAAAAATGTTTCGTCTCTCGGAAAAATCCGCAAAAATTAAAAATGACATAGCCGGAAATTCCCCTACGAAAGCTGTGAAAACGTTTCGCCGAAAAACGACTCTAACCGGGTGTTATGCACAAATAAAATTCGGCCAAGCACTTTAAGGCACAAACTTTTCTACGTACGTCCCCGCGTACATACTCTGGAAATACGGGGTATAACATTCTCCCCTCCTTAGAAACATTCGTCCCGAATGTTCCTTCTAAGTCTCAAAACAAACGCGCGCCAGTATAGTCTTCACTACTATACTTACGAGAACAATCCTGCCACACCTGGCCACAGAAACACCCGCGCACACACTTCTATCTAAGTCCACGAGGAAAACACCTCTAATCATCACCACAAAACACTTCTCACCGGGGTCTAAAATATACTTCCTTCGCACCTTCTCTTTACAAAAAGAAATGATCACATCAATGCTCGCCATACATGCTCGCTTCTCTCTTTACTCGTCGTAGATACCACTTTGTCACTTTGCCTGAGGCATTAACCTTCTCAGGCGACCCAACAAATGGTACCACTTTTGTCACTTTGTCGCGAGCCTTGCTCCGACGACCCAACAAATGGTACCGGGCTGCATGCGATCCCTGAGGATGTCGTATACTCGAACTCTTTCCACATTTCTGATACTGCTTCAGTTTCCAAAACTCGGGGCTACTATCTCTAACGTGGTCATCATTAAGTGGGATCACTCTGGATGGATCTCCGATACTTTTCCCGATCATAACAATACGAAAGACCGGACGTACAGCCTCCTAAGTCGGACGGCAAAAGCTAACATATAGGCAACCTGGCCTATTCTTCACATGAACTCAAAAGGGCCCAAAGTAACTCGGGCTAAGTTCCCTCTGTATTCCAAACTCGTCACACCCAACCCGGGGTGGTACCTTCAAGAAGACCGACCGTCAACCTGAACTCTAAGCGTCGTCGCCGATTATCCGCACAATTCCTCTGAGCTGCCAGAACTTCTTCTAGACAAGCTTCGCACTATCCACAGTCTGCTGGAACAAGCCTGAACCAACTAACTGAACCTTGCCAACATCGAACCAATCGACCGGCAATTTACACTTCCGCCCCTACAAGGCTTTAAAAAGGCGACATCTGAACACTGAAACGGTAGCTTAAACACTACCTCCACAGGAGACAACAATCCCCACAACCATCCCTGAAATCCAAACACTGGCCCGAGGGCGAATGCGATTCTGAGACTCACCTGAGTTCTTAACACATGCTTGGCAAAACTTCCAGAAACAAAAACAAGTTCCACTGGCTCCACTGCATCATAAGGTGAAGGTAGGCACCTCGTGCAGCCTTACAACTTTTCTGATATATCATCTCGCATAACCCTCTGCCGAGTAAACGGTCTTTGCTAGAAGACAACACGGCTGACCTCCTCGGCCCAACTACTGGTCGAATGCATTCATGAAATCGTACGTTGGTTAACTAAACTCGGGCCTAACACCCTCGTGACCCTATCACAAGGCGGGACCACCACAACCAGACCCCACCACCAAACATGCCGCGGGTTGACCCGCAACGTGGCCTCAACCCGACCCGGCAACGCGCGAAACGCTAGCTCCCTGAAGGAAAACTCTCACTAATCACGTTACGAAAACCTAGCGGTCTTCTTAGCTCAACTATCCTCTTTCATGCCACACTACTCAGGGACTTATCCCGTAACATAGTTCACGTGCACTATGCACTCCTATAAGGGTAAAACATAACACTACACCTTTACCCGAGATGGCCTTACCTCTAAGGTCTTTACGTAAAACATTCTAAGGCTCACACCTTCTATCCCCAAAATCTTACTCGGTTAACTAACCAAGATTTCTAATCACAACTAACACACCGCTATCGAACATAGCACTTAAGGTATACTCACCTTATCACATAAACAAAACTCTAGAGGGTTAAAGATATATCTATATCTCTCGCTTCACTCCTTAGTCGTTCTAATCAAACTGCCTGTAGGCGCATAGCTAAGGAGGTGACAAACTACCCACCGATCACGAAGGCTAAGTCCTCCCGCAAGGACACTCTTTCGACAACGGACCACGGCGGTCATAGGTACAACACGTACCAACTAAAAGACGACATTCCAGGATGGCGCACGCCACATGTGAACACCGAAAAATCGAATCGGATGGTTGGAACCTACGTGTAGCTGAACGGAAGCTCGAGCTCGACCAACTCCGCGTACCGAACGCCCCGAAATTCGTGGAGGACCTCGCATTGCTGGTGGATGTGCATAATCTAATCTGGCGGTGAGGCGACTCGCCTCAAAGTTACTAAAGGACCTTCCGCTCGGCCTCTTACGGTGTCCCGTTAACTCGTCGATCTCTACATCGCCTCGGCTGCGCATAAGCCCGTACACAGGCCATGCTCAAGCCTAACTGAAGAATTACTCTTGCACAACCCTCTTTTAGATAGTCCTCAAGACTCGCGGTACATCGGTATACTCTCTGGTAGCCAAATCTATAGCTAGTAACAGGGTCGCCTCTTTGCAATCTAAATTCTCTGTTCCCGGTCGTGGAACTGAAGGTTCATATATCATGGCCGCAGTAGGGACTGCCGCTGCCGTGCCAAACTCTGCTGGGGCTAGTGACGTCGCAGAAATCCCCGAATGAAGCACTACCCTAGGTAAAGATTGGGCCTGTGCCCTCGCAACCCTCTGAACTCTACTCGCAGCTCCCTCGGCTGCCTTGCCCTCCTGGGCCCGGGTTGCCCTACGCGGAGGCATAACGGTAAGGGAAAGAAATACGTTAGAGGGTCCAACTTACAACACAGCTCTAAGGCACGATCTCAGAGTGAGAAGAATAGAAACCAATCCTAAAATATCCTATAGCCTCCTGATTATTGGTGTGGTGCACAACACACCGATAATCAAGACTCTACTGGATACGGTCTGTAGACACTTTCCGAGGATTAACTGCTCTGATACCACTTTTGTCACGACCAGCGGGCGTGATCGTGCCTTACCCCGGGCACCCTAGTGACACAACATCAGAGTAATCAGCGGAACATAAAACGATACAAGACATATTATGAAATATGAAACAATAATATGAGAAGAACTTGCCTTTCGGCATATGTATAAATGACAACTTTTAACATGAACAGTTTAATCCTTTTTACAAACCCTGCCCACAACAGTACTACAGACCTCTAAGAATGATACGACAACCATGGCGGGGCCCGCCAAACCCACGAATGTAAACACTTACTACGACAGGGACTATACATCGATAAGCCTCGGAGAAACGGAGCTTCCCAACGCAAGCGTGACCACGAGAGCTAGGATCAACGGCGGTGTACCTCAACTGCGGCATGAACGCAGCCGAGAGGTCGATGCAGTACAGAGTATGTGGCGAAAATAAATACTGTAAATGAAATCATAGTAGTCTATACAAAGCAGGAGACATGTATGATAACCAAGCTACAGTTTTACAATAACTAAGCAGTCATATCAAGTCAGGGACTCACGCCCTCAAGTCATCACAAAAGAACATAACAGTGGGTCTCACGCCCACAACATCAATCGTGCCCGTGGGACACATTCCTCACTGCCGGCAGTTTATGATATAAAAGCACCAAGGAACACACATGAACACCAGGTCCCACCTGTGCCATAATAACACCGTACGGGGTAAGTACGAAGGCATAGCCGACTACTAACACCCACAGTACCAACAAGGTCATGAACTGTATCATAAGATCTGTCTAGACCGTCACATGATCAAAGCTGGCCACTTGCCCGCAGTATCTAATGTGCGCGTCTAGTCCTGGAACTTCCCGCAGCTCCGCATAGGCCAATCTCTTCGGCCCGCATGAGGCATTCCCCGCATCGAGGGTAGCTACTCCCCGGCATCGTCCTGGACTTCCGAGTCCGCATGGCCACAAGGACCGCATGCCCATAAAGGACGACACTAACACGAACTCTCGTAGCTCCGCATAGGCCCCCGGGACCTGCATGAGGTATTCTCGAATCATAGGTCCATCGACCCGCCTGAGTCTACCCCGCATCGGAGGGCAGCTTAACCCCCGGAATCATCTCAAGAGATGAATGCCACAATACTATCATAACGACTGATAGTTAATAAGCACAATCAAGGGAAACCCCTTTACACAAACATCACAAGATACTAACACACGTAGCATCCTAACACGTTTACTTATCAAAGCAACAAGAAAGTATTATAAGGCTATCACAAACCAATACAATCAAGTTGTTCACACAAGGTACTTCCTACTATATGATTAACAAGATCGGGTTTTTATCCCCAAAGTACTTCATACATTAACTCTTTAAAAGATACGTTACTTTCACAAAAGTCACACAATACCCGTAGTATATGAAAATAGAGTGATTATTTTCTTAAGTAAATCAATTACTCCTCTTTGTAAAATCAAGTAGCAACGTTCTTTTCCAATGTTCAAGTTTGCCTAATTTCCAATGTTCAAGTTTCTCATTTTAGAAAGGTTTCGTAGTTCATAGTCTTATTCATTTAAGAATATAATTCTCCTTTAAACAATCTGAGAAACCTAAGCCTTATATGTGAGTAGGATATTCTTGTTTATTACAATCTTATTACAGCAGCCATGATCTAGGAAATATCATTTTGTCTCATCTTAGCTTCTATGCAGATGGAGGTTTCTACTGGTTTTAATAATACTTAGTTATTCAAAACATTTCCTTTTATTAACGCTGCAGTGGTTTGTCGATACACATTCTGATTTCCGAAATCAGTAAAACATTCTTAAGCCGTTATACCTAACTTCCCATAAAGCTAGTATAACTCTTAAGTTTTCAAAAACCAAGTATTACTTCTTCTTTCAAAATGATTCAAAAATCTTTAGAAATACGTCAAGTTCTTTATTAACACATAACAAGCCAGTTATAGTTCAAATCAGTACCTTTTAAAAACCACATGTATTTTCTTACCCACATAAAGCTGTTATAATCAACTTCCCATAAAGTCGTTATAACACTTTATGTTTTAAACCAATCACATACATTTAGCACATGTACGTCTACCGTACTACATAGTTCACACATATCATGCTAGAAGAGATAGGAAGAGGTTCACATACCTCGACGATTATCGACTAATAGCAAAACGCTCAAGTACCTCAAACCGCGGCTACTCCTAAGCCAAGTAGATCGCGCCACGCATAGTACTTCCACCTATAAGGCCACAAGGCGCTTATTAACATAAGGTCTCTTCAGAAAAATTCGTGACACCTCCACAAACAGTAAATCTCCTCCTCTCTATCGAGGCTACCAAGCCAACCGGGGGTTATACATTTAACCCTAACGGGTACAATTCTACTCCACGGTACTACTACACAAGTCTCTTTGTAATACAGCCTATGTAATTCTGATTCAAGTACTCTTCTTTAAATTCAGGCTTAAGTCGCAAGACATTGCCGTAAGTATTATTCAGGCTTAAGCCGTGAGGCATTGCCGATAACTACGCTCAGTTCTATATATAGTATACTTCAACTATATATTCTAACAATATGCAAATTCCAATTACAATAGAGGGACAAGATATTTACCTCGATAAGCCCATAATTATCCGAGTTAAAGTCGATCCTGGGCAATCGTTTAGCTCCAACTCCGTGCGCTCCAACCCGCTCCAAACTACCCTTAGAAGTTCTAACCAACTTCTACATACAACTCCAACTAACCATGGAGATTTTCCTAGGGTTTCGGTTTGGTGACTGACGGTAAGTATAATAGTATTTCTGGGCTTTTCGTATAGGTATAACCTTAGAATACAACAAGGTATATGGCTAAGGTAATTTGGGCATTATAACAATACTTTTGAGGGTATTTCTATCAAGAGGGGGGGTATTATACGAAAACAACTAGGCTAGGGGGGGGGTACCCCACGGCCACACCACAAAGGGGGGAGGGGGAGGCTCTCGGCCACAAGGGCCTATCTAGGGAGGGGGGGCTCTTGGGCGAGAGTCAAACAAGAGGGGAGGGGGAGGATTTCTAAGACTTAGAACATTTTAGGATGAATAAGTCTTCCAAAGGGGTGGGTATTTATAGGCCTAGCAAAGGCCAACCAATGGCCAAGATCTTGCCAAGTGCAAGGCAAGTGTAGGGCCAAGATCTTGCCAAGTGCACCTTATCCATCTACCACAAAATATCCTACCAACCCCTTGACCAACAATGGCCAATTCGTCCACCTCTTTTACCGCCCAACGTGCTCCAATGGGAGGGTGACAAGTGTCGCCCTCTCGTTGGCCAAAAATGTTTCGTCTCTCGGAAAAATCCGCAAAAATTAAAAATGACATAGCCGGAAACTCCCCTACGAAAGCTGTGAAAACGTTTCGCCGAAAAACGACTCTAACCGGGTGTTATGCACAAATAAAATTCGGCCAAGCACTTTAAGGCACAAACTTTTCTACGTACGTCCCCGCGTACATACTCTGGAAATACGGGGTATAACATACATGAAACAAATGAAGTACAAAACAGTAATCTGAGGAAAACTTGCCTTTCGGCATATATATAAATAACAACTCTTACAAATGAACAGTTTAATCCCTTTTACAAACCCTGCCCACAACAGTACTACAGACCTCTAAGAAATTATACAACAACAATGGCGGGACAGGGCCCCGCCATACCCCTGAATGTAAACACCTACAACAACAGGGGACTATACCACTGATAAGCCTCCGGAGAAACGGAGCTTTCCCAAACGCTGAACTGTGACCCTAAGAGCGAGGATCAATGACTGGTGTACCTTTACCTGCGGCATGAACGCAGCCCCCCGAAGGAGGTCAGTACAACAGGTACCGAGTATGTGAAACTGAAAATAAATACTGTAAATGAAATCATAGTAGTCTATACAAAGCAGGAGACATGTATGATAACCAAACTACAGTTTAAAATAAATAAGCAGTCATGTCAAGCCAGGGACTCACGCCCTCAAAGTCATCACTCAATAATAACTATGGGTCTCACGCCCACAACATCAATCATGCCCGTGGAATACCTTCCTCACTGCCGGCAGTTTATGATATAAAAGCACCAAGGAACACACATGAACACGTGTCCCACTGTGCCATAATAACACCGCATGCAGGTAAATGCGAAGGCATAGCCGACTACTAACACCCAGTACCAACAAGGTCATGAATCAGTATCATAAGATCTGTCTGACCGTCACATGATCAAAGCCGCCACTTGCCCGCAGTATCTAATGTGCGCGTCTAGCCCTGGAACTTTCCGCAGCTCCGCATAGGCCAATCTCATCGGCCCGCATGAGGTATTCCCGCATCGAGGTAGCTACTCCGGCATCGTCACGACTTCGCGATCCGCATGGCCACATGGACGCGTGCCCATAAAGGACGACACTAACACGGAACTCTCGTAGCTCCGCATAGGCCCACAGGACTGCGTGAGGTATTCTCGAATCATAGGTCCATCGACCCGCCTGAGTCTACCCCGCATCGGAGGGCAGCTTAACCCCCGGAATCATCTCAAGAGATGAGTGATGTAAAATACTAACACAACAGCTTATCGTTAAGCAACATAAGCACAACAAAGGAAACCCCTTTACACAACATCACAAGATACTAACACACGTAGCATCCTAGCATGTTTACTTATAAATCAACAAGAAAGTATTACCAGGCTATCACAAACCAACACAATCAAGTTATACACACAAGGTACTTTCTACTATATGCCAACCAGTTCGGGGTTTTATCCCCAAAGTACTTCATACATTAACTCTTTAAAAGATACGTTACTTTCACAATGTCACACAATACTCGTAGTATAAAAATAGAGTGACTATCCTTTTAAAGTAAATCAATTACTTCTCTTTGTAAAATCAAGTAGCAATCATTCTTTTCCAATGATCAAGTTTGCCTAATTTCCAATGTTCAAGTTTCTCATTTTAGAAAGGTTTCGTAGTTCATAGTATTAATCACTTAAGACTATCATTCTCTTTTAAACCATCTGAGAAACATAAGCCTTATATGTGAGTAGGATATTCTTGTTTATAAAAATCTTATTACAGCAGCCATGATCTAGGAAATATCATTTTGTCTCATCTTAGCTTCTATGCAGATGGAGGTTTCTACTGGTTTTATTAATACTTAATTAGTCAAAACATTTCCTTTTATTAACGCTGCAGTGGTTTGTCGATACACATTCTGATTTCCGAATCAGCAAAACATTCTTAAGCCGTTATACCTAACTTCCCATAAAGCTAGTATAACTCTTAAGTTTTCCAAAACCAAGTATTACTTCTTCTTTCAAAATGATTCAAAAATCTTTTGAAATACTTCAAGTTCTTTATTAACACATAACAAGCCAGTTATAGTTCAAACCAGTTACCTTAAAAAAAACCACATGTATTTTCTTACCAACATAAAGCTGTTATAACCAACTTCCCATAAAGCCGTTATAACACTTTATGTTTTACACCAATCAAATACATTTAGCACGTGACGCTCACCGTACTACATAGTTCACACATATCATGCTAGAAGGATAGGAAGAGGTTCACATACCGCGACGAGTATCGACTAATAGCAAAACGCTCCAAGTACTTCAAACCGCTTCGCTACTCCTTAGCCAAGATCGCGCCATACGTAGTACTTCAACCTATAAGGCCACGCGCGCTTATTAACATTTAGATCCCTTCGTAGAACATTCTACGTAAAATTCGGCAAGACCTCCCCGCAACAACAGTAAATCTCCTCCTCTATCGGGCCGCCATCAAGCCAACCGGTGTGGGGTTCACATCTAACCTGACGTGCACAATTCTACCTCACGTAAAAGCTACACAAGTCTTCATCTGAATACACCCTATGTAAAACAACAAGATTTCTTCTTTCGAAAAGGTTTCTTATTATTCAGCTTAAGTCAAAAGACATTGCCGACAACAACGTTGATTCTACATATAGTATACTTCAACTATAGTCTAACAATCATGTAATTTCCAATTACAATAGAGGACAAGATATTTACCTCGATAAGCCCATAATTATCCAAGTATAAAGTCGATCCCGGCAATCGTTTAGCTCCAACTCAGCGCTCCAACCCGCTCTAAACCACCCTTAGAAGTTCTAACCAACTTCTACACAATACTCCAACGGACTATGGAGATTTTCCTAGGGTTTTGGTTTGTGGATCGACGGGAAGTATAATAGTATATCCGGCTTTTCATATAGGTATAACCTTAGAATACTACAAGGTATTCGGCTAAGGTACTGTGGGCATAAGAACAATACATTTGAGAGTCTTTCGCCACCACACAGGGGGGTATTACACCAAAGCAACTAGGCTAGGGGTTCTCACGACCACTAGGAGGGAAGAGGGCTCTCGGCCAGGGCCTTTCAAAGGGAGAGGGCTCTTGGACGAGAGTCAACAAGAGAGAGGAGAGGGAGGATTTTAACACTTAGAAGATTTGTGGAAAGGATGAAGAATTCATCAAAGGGAGAGGGGTATTTATAGCACAAGCCAAGGCCAACCAATGGCCAAGATCTTGCCAAGTGCATAGCAAGTGTAGGGCCAAGATCAAGCCATGTGCACCCTAACCCTACTCCACAAAACACTCCACAAAACAAGGCACAAAACAAGGCACAAATCAAGGCCATAAAGTAGCCCAATTCGGCCCAGGGTTGCCGCCCGCTTCCATGTGAGGTGACACATGTCACCCTCCCGTTGGTCCAAAATGTTTCGTCTCTCGGAAAAATCCGCAAAAATTAAAAATGACATAGCCGGAAATTCCCCTACGAAAGCTGTGGAAACGTTTCGTCGAAAAACGACTCAAATCGGGTGTTGTGAACAAAAAGAATTCGGCCAAGCCTAAATCACAAGTTCAAATTTCTACGTACGTCCTTACGTACATACTCTGGAAATACGGGGTATAACACATTAACCATGGTAGAATGATCAAGTCTTGCTAGCTTGAGATTGTTGACTTGTCAACTTGTCCACTTGGCTTAACATTAATTGTCCTTCATCCTAGCTCACAAATGTGTTAATCTAAGCCCTCCATTGTGTTATAAATGCTACACTAGTGCAAGACTAAGTCTCCAACACTTAGAAAAAAATCACAACATTCTTGTGCAAGAAGATTGCTCTCGGCTTTGATGAAATTCCCACACAAAAATTTTGTAGTTTTGATCCATTATTCACAAGACTTTAACCCAAGGTCCCTAAGGGTATTGTAAGGATATCTCAATAGAAAGATTTCGGAAAAACGACATTTTCACGTTAGTCGCAAGGCGAAAACCTAAGTCATTTTCACAAGTTTGGATTGGAAATGGAAGAGAAGTTGGTTGTGAACTTCTAAAGGCTTCAAATAGCGGATTGGAGCGTAAAGGAAATGAGCTAAGAATTGCTAAGGAGCGACTTTGAATCTTGGAAATTTTAAGGGCTTGTAAAGGTATAATCTTGTCGTTTTAGTAATTAAGATTTACTTATTGTTGTAGTTATGGATATTAGCAAGTATGAGATGTTTAGTATGAAGTTTGATAAGTATATTGGCTATTGGAACCCTAATCCGAAAACTAGCATGTTTAGCCTTAAGATTACAATTCAAGTTGATTATTAGTTTAAGTCGTCGCATGTTGTATAAAGAAGGAAATTGTATTTGTTGAAGTTGTTTATGGCTATATAACATGTTTGACCTAAGAACTTGGATTGAAAAAGAATTGGAAAGGACTTAGGATTGGTTATAAGTTGTTATACCCCGTATTTCCAGAGTATGTACGTAAGGACGTACGTACAAAAGTTTTAGCCTTAAAGTTAGGCATAGGACGAAATTGTTGCACAACCCACTAAAAGAACCGTTTTCCGACGAAACGTCTTCCAAACTTTGCGTAGGGAAAATTACGGCTATATCATTTATAATTTTTGCGGATTTTTCCGAGAGATGAAATATTTTCGACCAACGAGAGGGTGACACTTGTCACCCTCATATGGACGGCAATGAGGGCTTGGATGGCACGATTTTGGGGCTTGTTTTGTGGCATAAAACTTGGGTCAATGTTTGTGAGGGATTTGTGGAGTAGGATAGGGTGCACTTGTGCAAATCTCCACCTTACACTTGCCTACCACTTGGCTTCTTGGCCATTGGTTGGCCTATAAATACCCTTTAGTTGATGAGTTATTTCATCCACACTTAGACATTTTCCAAGTCTTGAAACCCCTCTCCCCCTTTGAGAGTTCTCGTCCACAACACCCCTCCCCCTTGAGAAGGCCTTGGCCGAAAGCACCCCTCCCCCTTTGTAGTGTTCTAGCCGAGACTACCCCCCCCCCCTACTTAAAGTTGTTCTCGTAAAATACCCCCCCTCTTGGTAGAAAATACTCTCCAAGTATTGTTACTATACCAAAATACCTTAGCCTTATACCTTGTAGTATTCCAAAGATACCTCTATACGTAGAGCCCAGAAATACTACCTTATGTCCTTTTTGTCTCAAAAACGAAACCCTAAGGAAAACCTTCATAGTTGGTTGAAGTGTTAAGTAGAAGTTGCGTAGAACTTCTAAGGGTTGTTTGGAGCGGGTTGGAGCGCCCAGAGTAGGAGCTAAACGTTGCTCAGGATCGACATTTAATCTTGGATAATTTTGGGCTTATCGAGGTAAATATCTTGTCCCCCTTTTGTAATTAGAGTTTACACACTGTTGAAGTATAAGAATTAAGTATAAGTTATATACAAGGAAGGTATATAAGAAGAAAATTGAACTGTACTTATATAGGACTGTATTTACAGTAGACTTGTGAAGTTTGACGGGTAGGGAAGTGCTGCCCAATTTTCCGTAGAATCTTGTATCTAGATTTATTCTACCGAGTAGTTTAGACATTGATAGACTTGTATAACCGTTATAGGTTGAAGTACTGCGAGTAGCGTAGTCTACTCAAAGGGTGGAAAAGGCTAGCAGGATTACAGTACTTTGGAGCTATTTGCTAATAGTCGATAAATCGTCGCGAGGTATGTGATTATTTCTATACTCTTGAGCATGATATTTTAAAAGGAATATATATAGTACGGTAGACGTACGTGTGTCAACTGAACGTAGTTTTACGGCAATGTCTTTTGACTTAAGCCTGAATAATAAGAATCTTGAAGTATTTCAAAAGAGTTAAGAAACCTTTTTGAAAGAAGAGTAACACTTGGTTTTAAAAGTTTTAAAAGCTTAAAAGTTATACTATCTTTATGGGAAGTTAGGTATAACGACTTAAGAGAGATAAAAAGAATGGTTTATTGATTTTAGAAGTTAAGAGACTTGATCTTAAAAGATAAGAGACTTGACTTATTTTGAATTAACATGAATTTTGTTAAAAAGTGTGAAACCTCATTCGTGAGTAATGAGTGCTTGGTTTTTAAAAGGAATCATGTTTTACTGATTTCGGAAATCAGAATAAGTATCGAACGAACCACTGCAGCGTTAATAAAGGGAAATGTATTGACTAATTAAGTATTATTAAAACCAGTAGAAACCTCCATCTGCATAGAAGCTAAGTTGCGACAAAAAGATATTACATTTCCTAGATCGTATCCGCTTTAATAAGATTGATTATGAACAAGAATAACCTACTCACATATAAGGCATATGTTTCTCAAATTGTTTAAAAGAGAATTATATTCTTAAGTGATTAAGACTAAGAACTACGAAACCTTTCTAAAATAAGAGACTTAAGTACTTGAAATTAGGCAAACTTGAACTTATGGAAAAGAATGTTGTTACTTGATGTTGAAAAGGAAAGTGTTTTGGTTTACCTAAAAATGTGAGTCACTCTATTTTAATACTACGGGTATCGGGTGACCTTTATAAAAGAAATGGATCTTTTAAAAAGAATTTAACGTACGTAATACTTTGGGGTCAGAACCTGGACTTTGGCATAAAATAACCTTGAGTTGTGTGTAACTTGCCTATGTTTGCGTTTGATAGCCTTGTTGTGCAAGTACTGTATTTCTATACCACCGCGTCTCTCGATGGAGGGCCGGCTGATTTGTTATGAACGATTCTTCACCGAGTCCCATGAGATGGGCCGGGACACGTATTCCATCTGATTCTTCACCGAGTCCCATGAGATGGGTCGGGACACATATTCCATCTGATTCTTCACCGAGTCCCATGAGATGGGCCGGGACACGTATTCCATCTGATTCTTCACCGAGTCCCATGAGATGGGCCGGGACACGTATTTCATCTGATTCTTTACCGAGTCCCATGAGATGGGCCGGGACACGTATTTCATCCGATTCTTTACCGAGTCCCATGGGATGGGCCGGGACATGTATTCCATACTTCACCGAGTCCCACGGGATGGGCCGGGACATGTACACCACACGATTCCACCTCTATCCCCATGGGATGAGCCGAGACATGTTGTACGTATAATATGGTTTATATCCGATGAAGCGGTGAGGAAGGAGTTCCGGGCATGAGGTGTTATACCCGTATTTCCGGTATGTATGCGTGAGGCGTGCGATAAAAGTTTAAGCCTTAAGTTAGGCAAGGACCAGAAAATTTTGTACAACACACGAAAAGAATCGTTTTCGGCGAAACGTTTTCCAAACTTTGCGAAGGGAAAAATACGGCTATGTCATTTATTATTTTTGCGGATTTTTAGAGATGAAATATTTTGGACCAATTGAAGGCGACATGTGTCACCCCAGGTGTCGAGGTTGGACGATTTTTGCTTGGTGGAAGCTTCTAGGCTTGCACGTTTTTCTCCTTTTTGTTGCCTAAAATGTTTGGTCAATGTTTGGTAGGATATTTGTGTGGTTGATGACCAAGTGGGACCCACATAACACATGGCTTAATCTACACCTTACACTTGCCTAACACTTGGCTTCATCTTGGCCATTGGTTGGCCTATAAATACCCCCCTAAGTTGAAGGATTTATTCATCCTATTATGATTTCTCCAAGTCTTAAAATCCCTCCCCCTTTTTTGAAGTGTTCGTCCAAGTCCTCCCCGAGAGCCTTGGCCGAAACCAACCCCCTTGGTAGAAAAATACTCTCCAAGTATTGTTACTATTCCCAAATACCTTGGCCCTAATACCTTGTAGTATTCCAAGGTTATACCTATACTAAAAGCCCAGAAATACTATTATACTTCCTTTAGCCACTAAACGAAACCCTAAGGAAAAATCTTCATAGCCGGTTGAAGTATTAAGAAGAAGTTGCGTAGAACTTCTAAGGGTTGTTTGGAGCGGGTTGGAGCGCCCGGAGTAGGAGCTAAAACGTTGCTCAGGATCGACTTATAACTTGGATAATTTTGGGCTCATCGAGGTAAATACTCTTGTCCTTATATTGTAATTGGAAATTACATCTTAGTATTATTAGAAATGAATATAAGATTCATAGAAGAGAATTGAAGCGTAATAGAAGGATATTCTGAAAAGACTTGAATAGATTACATCGGAAGAATATTAAAGAAGAAAGTCAGTATTTACATAGAATTTGTATTCTGATGAACTTATAACCTTTATTGGTTGAATGTTCTGCGAGTAGCATGTACTACTTGGAAGGTGGACAAGGCTAGCGGGTTATAAGCCAGTGGAGCGTTTTGCTTATAGTCGATAATCGTCGCGAGGTATGTGATTCTTCTTATCCTCTTGAGCATGATATTTTAAAGAATATATATATATAGTACGGTGAGCGTCGTGTGTTAAGCGAACGTGGTTGTACGACAATGTCTTTTGACTTAAGCACGAATAATAAGAATCTGGAAGTATTTTAAAGAATATATATATATCACGGTAGGCGTCGTGTGTTAAGCGAGCGTGGTTAATACGACAATGTCTTTTGACTTAAGCACGAATAATAAGAATCTGGAAGTATTTTAAAGAATATATATATATAGTGCGGTAGACGTCGTGTGTTAGCGAAGGTAGTTGCAGGCAATGTCTTTTGACTTAAGCCTGAATAATAAGAATCTTGAAGTATTTCAAAAGAATTAAGAATCCTTTTTGAAAGAAGAATAATACTTGGTTTGAAAGCTTAAGAGTTATACTAGCTTTATGGGAAGTTAGGTATAACGACTTAAGAGAGATAAAAAGAATGGTTTATTGATTTTAAGAAGTTAAGACACTTGATCTTAAAAGATAAGAGACTTGACTTAATTGAATTAATATGAATTTTGTTAAAAAGTGTGAAACCTCATTCGTGAGTAATGAGTACTTGGTTTTTAAAAAGGTATAATGTTTTACTGATTTTGGAAATCAGAATGAGTATCGACAAACCACTGCAGCGTTAACAAAGGGAAATGTTTTGACTAATTAAGTATTATTAATACCAGTAGAAACCTCCATCTGCATAGAATCTAAGATGAGACAAAATGATATTACATTTCCTAGATCATGGCTGCTTTAATAAGATTGACTTTGAACAAGAATAACCTACTCACATATAAGGCATATGTTTCTCAAATTGTTTAAAAGAGAATTATATTCTTAAGTGATTAAGACTATGAACTACGAAACCTTTCTAAAATAAGAGGCTTAAGTACTTGAAATTAGGCAAACTTGAACTTATGGAAAAGAATGTTGTTACTTGATGTTGAAAATGAAAGTGTTTTGGTTTACCTATAAATGTGAGTCACTCTATTTTTAATACTACGGGTATCGGGTGACCTTTATAAAAGAAATGAATCTTTTAAAAAAAGAATTTAACGTGCGTAATACTTTGGGGTCAGAACCTGGACTTTGGCATAAAATAACCTTGAGTTGTGTGTAACTTGCCTATGCTTGTGGTGATAGCCTTTGTTGTGCAAGTGTTGTATTTCTATTCTACCGAGTCCCATGAGATGGGCCGGGACACGTATTTCATCTGATTCTTTACCGAGTCCCACGGGATGGGCCGGGACACGTATTTCATCTGATTCTTCACCGAGTCCCATGAGATGGGCCGGGACACGTATTTCATCTGATTCTTCCCCGAGTCCCATGAGATGGGCCGGGACACGTATTCCACCTGATTCTTCACCGAGTCCCATGAGATGGGGCGGGACACGTATTCTACATGATTCTTTACCGAGTCTCATGGGATGGGCCGGGACACGTATTCCACACAATTTGTACCTAGACTGCGGTGAGGAAGAGTTCCACGGCGTGAGGATGGCTTGAGGGCGTGAGTCCCTGACTTGACATGACTGCTTTTATGTTGTGAACTGTAGTTTGGTTATCATACATGTCTCCTGCTTTATATAGACTATTATGATTTCATTTACAGTATTTTACAATTTCACATACTTGGTACCTGTTATCGACCTCCTTGAAGTGCGTTCATGCCGCAGGTAGAGGTACATTGGTTGTGGATCCTCGCTCATAGGATCACAGTTCAGCGGATTGGGAAGCCTCATTTCTTCGGAGGCTTATCTTTTGTTATGTTACCCTGAGTCTGTAAGTTCTTGTACATTCGGGGTATGGCGGGGCCTGTCCGTCATAGTTGTTGTCACTTTCTTAGAGTGCATGTAATCTTGTTGTGGGCGGAGTTTGTAAATGGGGATGTAGCTTGTTCAAAGTTTTATTATATATCTGGTAGTAAGCGATATTTTCATGGATAAACTGTTTTCATTTTATAATTGTTTCATGTCTTATTTATATTCCGCTGAGTACTCAGATGTATGACTACTTGGGTGCGGTAAGGCACGATGGCGAGCCAGGTTGTCGTGACAAAAGTGGTATCGAGCGATTAATTCTCGGAAAGTGTCTACGACCGTGTCTAGTAGAGTCTTGATTATCGGTGTGTTGTGCACCACATCTATAATCGAGGCTATAGGACATTTAGGATTGGTTTCCATTCATCTCATTACGAGATCGTGCCTTAGCCGTGTGATAAGTTGGACCCTCGGCGTATTCCTTTCCTTTACGATTATGCCTCGCGTAAGGCACCGGGCCCGAAGAGGCAAGCGGCCGAGGCTGCGAGTAGATCACGGAGGTTACGAGGCGAAGGCCCGATCGTTACACGAGATAGTGCTTGACGGCGAGTTTTGCGGCATTGCGGCCAGCAGAGTTTAAAGCGCGGCGGTGGCTGAGACTCTGATACACGAGCCTCGGTCCCACGGCTGGAGCAGATGAGATGGGGTATAAGGAGATGGCGATTCTTGGCGAGTCGTGACTAGATATGAGGATAGGCTGGATCACGGCGATTCGATCCGTAGCACCGTAGTTCACCCCGGCGACGATTTGAGACTACGGGACTTTCGAGTTGTAGCCGCCGATGTTCTATGGATCGACGGTGAGGATGACCTCGGGAGTTTATCCGACTCTGACGGATCATGAGAGTGATCGAGCCTCGAGGCGAGTCGGTGGTATTGGGTTCGATCACCGCGAGATCTGCGATCGTGGTTTGATTCGTGAGCTGTCGGGAGAGCATGCACTTCGGCCGTATGGGGCGAGTTCTCAAGGCTTTTCTTGCACATTTCTTGCCCCACGGATGAGGAGGGCTCGGGCCGACATATTTTTGACGTTGAGCGGGGCGGGCGGGCGGTTAGAGAGTACAATGTGAGTTCGACTCATTAGCTCGGTATGTCCCCGTTGTATTAGGCGATATGGAGGACGAGTACACCGCTACGTCAGGGCTAGATGATTACTTGGCGAGACTTGCGGGTGTAGCTCTTCAGGGCATGGACATTGCCCGCATGCAAGCTCATGACCGGGATGTGAGGCACGGAGAGGTCGATGGAATGGCCGGGATCAGCGAGAGAGGGCGAGCAGCAGGTCCTGGTAACTTTCGAGGCGGGCGCCTCGGCCAGACTAGTTATGTACCTCCGCGGTCAGAGTGGTCCTCCGATCTTTAGGGCGTTCGTGGTACTCGGGAGCTGGTCGAGCTCCAGGCTTACGGTTGCGGTATACATGGGTTCTAGCGGCCCGGTCGTGTTTCCTCGGTGTGCGATGTGGTAGACGTCATCGGGAATGTCGTCTTTTTGCGGTGCTTGTTTTCTGCGGCCGTCGAGGGCCATGTGACGTCCTAATAGGAAGGATGCAGCGAATGACTCGGCTCGGTCGGTGGCGAGTTCATCGCCTTATAGCTATCGCCTGCGAGTGATTATGGTTAGAGCGACGAAGGGAAAATGAAGCAGTTGATACAGGTATATTCTTACCCCTCTAAAGACTAGTATGCGTTGATGATATGATAATGTGCTAAGTATTATGTTCAGATAGCATTATGTTAAAATTGTGATTTAAAGGCCTGGTTAGTAAAGGGTAAGGTTGGGGTACCTAGAAATTGTGAGCCTTAGAGTTTTATACGTAGAGACCTTAGATGTGAGGCCATCTTGAGTAAAAGATTTATGTTTATGTTGACCTTTGTCGGGGTGCATTGTATACGTGGGATATTTTTGCGTGATAAGTCCCTGAGTGGTATAAAATGAGAGGGTAGTCGAGCTAAGAAGACCACTAGGTTTTCGTGACATGATTGTGAGATTGATCCGGATCGGGGGAACAAGTGGTTGGCACGATAGCGGGTCGGGTTGAGGACCATTCACGGGTCAACCCGCGGCCTGTTTTGTGGTAAGTCGATTCGAGGTGGTCACTTGATTGGTAGGGTCACGAGGGTGCTAGGCCCAAGTTTAGATGGCCATCGTACGAGTTCGCGGATGTGTTCGACTAGAATCAGATCGTGAAGGCCGGGAATGGCCTTAAAGGAGTTTGAGGATAGGTTACGGGCCGGCGTTTTGATTTCAGGGGTAGCTATGAGTATTATTTGCCTCTTGTTGAGTGAGTATTATACTAGCTACCATTTCGGTATTCGGATGTCACCTTAAGAAGCCTTGTATGAGCGGAAGTATTGATTGCCGGTCGATTTGTTCGATGTTGGCAAAGTTCATATAGTTGGTCCCTACTTGATCCCGCAGAATGTGGATAAGGTGAGGCTTATCCAGAGGAGGATTTTTAGCATCTCAGAGACAACAGAAGTCGTGCGGATGATCGGCGTCGACACTTGGAGTTCAGGTTGACGGTGGGTCTTCTTGAAGGTATCACCCCGGAAGGGCGTGATGAGATTTTGGGAACTGAAGCAATAACAGAAATGTGGTAAGGTTATTAGGAAGAATTTGAGTGTACGAGAAGAAATGCGACGAGTAAGGGAAGAAGCGAGCATGTGCTAAGAAAATAGAAATGATCATTACTTTTGTGAAGTAAAGGTGCGAAGGGGGTATCTTTTAGACCGGGGGTGGAAGCTTTTGTAATGCTAGAGGTGATTCCTCGTTGACTTGGGTTAAGTAATTGCGCGTGTGTTATTTTGTGGCCAGGTGTGGCATTGGCAACTTGTTAAGAGAAACTTTATCGTTATCCGTCGTGGAAGGAACATTCGGGACGAATGTTTCTAAGGAGGGGAGAATGTTATACCCCGTATTTCCAGGGTATGTACGTGAGGGCGTACGTATAAAAGTTTAAGCCTTAAGTTAGGCAAGGACTGAAAATTTTGTGCCTGACACGAAAACAATCATTTTCCAGGAACGTTTTCCAAACTTTGTGAAGGAAAAATACGGCTATGTCATTTATTATTTTTGCGGATTTTTCCGAGATGAAATATTTTGGACCAATTGAAGGCGACATGTGTCACCCTTAGGTGTCCAAGGTTGGACGATTTTTGCTTGGTGGAAGCTTCAGGCTTGCACGTTTTCTCCTTTTGTTGCCTAAAATGTTTGGTCAATGTTTGGTAGGATATTTGTGTGGTTGATGACCAAGTGGGACCCACACAACACATGGCTTAATCTACACCTTACACTTGCCTAACACTGCTTCATCTTGGCCATTGGTTGGCCTATAAATACCCACAAGTTGAAGGATTTCTTCATCCAAAAATCATTTCTCCAAGTCTTGAAATCCTCCCCTTTGTTGAAGTGTTCGTCCAAGTCCCTCCCCGAGAGCCTTGGCGAAACCAACCCCTTGGTAGAAAAATACTCTCCAAGTATTGTTACTATTCCCAAAACCTTGGCCCTAATACCTTGTAGTACTCGAGGTTATACCTATACTAAAAGCCCGTAAATACTATTATACTTCCTTTAGCCACTAAACGAAACCCTAAGGAAAAATCTTCATAGCCAGGTTGAAGTATTAAGAAGAAGTTGCGTAGAACTTCTAAGGGTTGTTTGGAGGCGGGTTGGGCGCCGGAGTAGGAGCTAAAGCGTTGCTCGGGATCGACTTATAACTTGGATAATTTTGGGCTCATCGAGGTAAATACTCTTGTCTTATATTGTAATTGGAAATTACACCTTTGTAGTATTATTAGAAATGAATATAAGATTCATAGAAGAGAATTGAACTGTAATAGAAGGATATTCTGAGAAAAGACTTGAATAGATCACATCGGAAGAATATTAAAGAAGAAAGTGAATGTACTTACATAGAATTTGTATTCTGATGAGACTTATAACCTTTATTGGTTGAATGTTCTGCGAGTAGTATGTACTACTTGGAAGGTGGACAAGGCTAGCCGGGTTATAGCCGTGGAGCGTTTTGCTTATAGTCGATAATCGTCGCGAGGTATGCGATTCTTCCTATCCTATTGAGCATGATATTTTAAAGAATATATATATATAGTACGGTAGACGTACGTGTGTTAACTGAACGTAGTTGTACGGCAATGTCTTTTGACTTAAGCCTGAATAATAAGAATCTGGAAGTATTTTAAAGAATATATATATATAGTACGGTAGACGTACGTGTGTTAACTGAACGTAGTTGTACGGCAATGTCTTTTGACTTAAGCCTGAATAATAAGAATCTGGAAGTATTTTAAAGAATATATATATACTGATGCGGTGAGCGTACGTGTGTTAACTGAACGTAGTTGTACGGCAATGTCTTTTGACTTAAGCCTGAATAATAAGAATCTTGAAGTATTTCAAAAGAATTAAGAATCCTTTTTGAAAGAAGAATAATACATGGTTTGAAAGCTTAAGAGTTATACTAGCTTTATGGAAAGTTAGGTATAACGACTTAAGAGAGATAAAAAGAATGGTTTAATGATTTTAAGAAGTTAAGAGACTTGATCTTAAAAGATAAGAGACTTGACTTAATTGAATTAATATGAATTTTTTTAAAAAGTGTGAAACCTCATTCGTGAGTAATGAGTACTTGGTTTTTAAAAAGGAATAATGTTTTACTGATTTCGGAAATCAGAATGAGTATCGACAAACCACTGCAGCGTTAACAAAGGGAAATGTTTTGACTAATTAAGTATTATTAAAACCAGTAGAAACCTCCATCTGCATAGAAGCTAAGATGAGACAAAATGATATTACATTTCCTAGATCATGGCTGCTTTAATAAGATTGACTTTGAACAAGAATAACCTACTCACATATAAGGCATATGTTTCTCAAATTGTTTAAAAGAGAATTATATTCTTAAGTGATTAAGACTATGAACTACGAAACCTTTCTAAAATAAGAGGCTTAAGTACTTGAAATTAGGCAAACTTGAACTTATGGAAAAGAATGTTGTTACTTGATGTTGAAAATGAAAGTGTTTTGGTTTACCTATAAATGTGAGTCACTCTATTTTTAATACTACGGGTATCGGGTGACCTTTATAAAAGAAATGAATCTTTTAAAAAAAGAATTTAACGTGCGTAATACTTTGGGGTCAGAACCTGGACTTTGGCATAAAATAACCTTGTGTTGTGTGTAACTTGCCTATGCTTGTGGTGATAGCCTTTGTTGTGCAAGTGTTGTATTTCTATTCTACCGAGTCCCATGAGATGGGCCGGGACACGTATTTCATCTGATTCTTCACCGAGTCCCACGGGATGGGTCGGGACACGTATTTCATCTGATTCTTCACCGAGTCCCATGAGATGGGCCGGGACACGTATTTCATCTGATTCTTCACCGAGTCTCATGAGATGGGCCGGGACACGTATTTCATCTGATTCTTCACCGAGTCCCACGGGATGGGCCGGGACACGTATTCCACCTGATTCTTCACCGAGTCTCATGAGATGGGCCGGGACACGTATTCTACATGATTCTTTACCGAGTCCCATGGGATGGGCCGGGATACGTATTCCACACGATTTGTACTTAGACTGCCGGCAGTGAGGAAGGAGTTCCACGGGCATGAGGGATGGCTTGAGGGCGTGAGTCCCTGACTTGACATGACTGCTTTTATGTTGTGAACTGTAGTTTGGTTATCATACATGTCTCCTGCTTTATATAGACTATTATGATTTCATTTACAGTATTTTACAGTTTCACATACTTGGTACCTGTTGTACTGACCTCCTTCGGGGGGCTGCGTTCATGCCACAGGTAGAGGTACATTGGTTGTGGATCCTCGCTCATAGCATCACAGTTCAGCGTATTGGGAAGCCTCGTTTCTTCGGAGGCTTATCTTTTGGTATGTTACCCTGAGTCTGTAAGTTCTTGTACATTCAGGGGTATGGCGGGGCCCTGTCCCGTCATAGTTGTTGTCACTTTCTTAGAGGTCTGTAGTACTGTTGTGGGCAGGTTTGTAAATGGGGATGTAACTGTTCAAAGTTTTATTATATATCTGGTAGAAAGCGATATTTTCATGGATAAACTGTTTTCATTTTATAATTGTTTCATGTCTTATTTATATTCCGCTGATTACTCTGATGTATGACTACTTGGGTGCCCGGGTAAGGCACCAGTCACGGGCCCAGGTTCGGGTCGTGACATGAGGGATGACTTGAGGGCCTGAGTCCCTGACTTGACGTGACTGCTTTTATGTTATGAACTGTAGTTTGGTTATCATACATGTCTCCTGTTTTATATAGACTGTTATGATTTCATTCTGATATTTTGATTTCACATACTTGGTACTGTTATCGACCTCCTTCGGGGGGCTGTGTTCATGTCGTATGTAGAGGTACATCGGTTGTGGATCCTCGCTCATAGGATCACAGTTCAGCGTGTTGGGAAGCCCCGTTTCTCCGGAGGCTTATCTTTTGGTATGTTACCATGAGTCTGTAGGTTCTTATGCATTCAGGGGTATGGCGGGGCCCTGTCCCGTCATAGTTGTTGTTGTAACACTCTTAGAAGTGCATGTAATCTTTGTTGTGGCGAGTTGTAAAAAGGATAACTGCTCGGGTTTTATGTATATATCTGAAGGCAAGCTGTTTTGGTTGCTTTGTTTATTTATCATATCTCTTGTTTCATGTTTATGTTTTATTTCGCTGATTTTCTCGATGTTGTATCACTAAGGTGCCCGGTAAGGCACGATCCACGAGCGGGTTGGTCGTGACAAAAGTGGTATCGAGCGATTAATCCTCGGAAAGTGTCTACGAACCGTATCTAGTAGAGTCTTGATTATCGGTGTGTTGTGCACCACACCAATAATCGTGAGGCTATAAGATATTTATGAGTGGTTTCCATTATTCTCATTACGAGATCGTGCCTTAGAGTGTGATAAGTTGGACCCTCGGCGTATTCCTTTCCTTTACGATTATGCCTCGCGTAAGGCAACCGGGCCCATAAGGGCAAGGCAGCGAGAGGCTGCGAGTAAACACGGAGGTTACGAGCGAGAGGCCCGATCGTTACACGAGATAGTGCTTGACGGCGAAGTTTTGCGACGCCGCGGCCGCAGCGAGTTTAGAGCGCGGCGGTGGCTGCCGAGACTACTGATACACGAGCCTCGGTCCCGGCACAGATTAGATGAGATGGGGTACAAGAGATGGCGATTCTTGGCGATGTCGTGGCGATTATGAGATAGGCTGGATCTGGCAGATTCAGTCGAGAGCACCGTAGTTCACCCCGGCGAGCGATTTGAGACTACGGGACTTTACGAGTTGTAGCCCGGATGTTACATGGATCGGCGGTGAGGATGACCTCGAGTTTATCCGACTACAATGGATCATGAGTGATCGAGCCTCGAGGCGAGTCGGTGGTATTGGGTTCGCATCACCGCGAGATCTGCGATCATCGGTTTGATTCGTGAGGCTGTCGGGAGAGCATGCACTTCCAGCCATATGGAATGAGTTCTCAAGGGCATTTCTTGCACATTTCTTGCCCCCAAAGATGAGGAGGGCTCGGGCCGACAGATTTTTGACGTTGAGGCAGGACGGGCGGACGGTTAGAGAGTACAATGTGGAGTTTGACTCATTAGCTCGGTATGTCCCATTGTAGTAGCCGATATGGAGGGCGAGTACACCGCTACGTCACGGGCTAGATGATTACTTGGCGAGGCTTGTTGGTGTAGCTCTTCACCGGGCATGGACATTGCCCGCATGCAGCTCATGCACTGGATGTGAGGCACGGAGAGGTCGGCGGAATGGCCGGATCGGCAGAAGAGGCGAGCAGCAGGGTCCTTTGGTAACTTTCGAGGCGGGCGCCTCGGCAGAACTAGTTATGTACCTCCGCCCGGTGCAGTGGTCCTCGCGATCTTGAGGGCGTTTGGGGTATTCGGGGCTGGTCGAGGCTCGGGCTTCGGTTCACGGTATACATGGGTTCTAGCCAGCCGGATTCATGTTTCCTCGGTGTGCGATGTGGCGAGCGTCGTCCGGGGAATGTCGTCTTTTTACTGGTGCTTGTTTTTCCTGCGGCCGTCAGGGCCATGTGACGAGAAACTGTCCTAATAGGAAGGATGCAGGCAGAATGACTCAGCCTACCGGGTCAGTGGCAGGTTCATCACCTTCTATAGCTATGCGCCCTGCAGGGCAGGATTATGGTTAGAGCGACGAAGGGAAAATGAAGCAGTTGATACAGGTATATTCTTACCCTACAGAGACTAGTATCGTTGATGATATGATGATGTGCTAAGTATTATGTTCAGATAGCATTATGTTAAATTGTGATTTAAATGCCTGGTTAGTAAAGGGTAAGGTTGGGTACCTAGAAATTGTGGGCCTTAGAATATTATACGTGGAGACCTTAGATGCAAGGCCGTCCTGAGTAAAAGATTTTGTTTACAATTGACCTTTGTCGGAGTGCATAGTATACGTGGGGTATACTTGTGTGATAAGTCCCTGAGCGGTGTGAAATGAAAGAGGGTAGTTGAGCTAAGAAGACCACTAGGTTTCGTAACTTGATTAGTGAGATTGTTAGGATAGGGAACAAGAGTTTTTGCGTGATAGCGGGTCGGGTTGCGGACGATCGCGGGTCAACCCGCGGCTTTGTATTGTGGTGGGGTCGGTTCGAGGTGGTCCCGCCAGTGGTAGGTCACGAGGTGTTAGGCCCAAGTTTAGTTAACCATCGTGACGAGTTCATGGATGCGTTCGACCGATGGTCGGGCCGATGAGGTCACCCTCTTGTCTTTCGATCGGGGCCAGTGTACTCGGTAGAGGTTATGCGAGATGTTATATCGGGAAGGTTGTAAGGCTGCGAGGTGCCTACTTTCACCTTATGTGACGATGGAGCCAGTTACGACTATTTCTTTTGGAAGTTTTACCAGCGGGGTTAGGAACTCGAGGTGAGTCTCGATGTCGCGTTCGCCCTCGGGCGGTGTTTGGATTTCGGGGTATTGTGAGTATTGTTGTCTCCTATTGAGGAAATGTTTTATAGCTACCATTTGAGATTCGGATGTCGCCTTATGAATACCTTGTAGAAGCGGTAGTGTAGGTTCTTGGTCGATTGGTTCGATGTTGGCAAGGTTCAGATAGTTGGTCCGTACTTGATCCAGCAGGATGTGGATAAGGTGAAGCTTATCCAGAAGAGGTTATTTGCAGCTCAGAAGCAACAGAAGTCGTGCGGATAATCGGCGTCGACACTTGGAGTTCAGGTTGACGGTGGGTCTTCTTGAAGGTATCACCCCGGGAGGGCGTGATGAGATTTTGGAAACTGAAGCAATAACAGAAATGTGGTAAGTTTATTAGGAAGAGTTCGAGTATACGAGGAGGGTACGACGAGCAAGGGAAGGAACAAACATGTGTTAAAAGAGAATAGATGTGATCATTTCTTTTGTGAAGTAAAAGTGCGAAGGGAGTATCTTTTAGACCTTGGGTGGAAGCTTGTGTGATGTTGAGGTGATTCCTCGTGGATTTGGATTTAAGTTTTGCGCGTATGTTTTTTTTTTTGTGGCCATGTGTGGCATTGACAACTTGTTTAAGTTAAAGAGAACTTTATCGTTATCCGTCTTGAGAAGGAACATTCGGGACAAATGTTTCTAAGGAGGGGAGAATGTTATACCACGTATTTCCAGAGTATGTACGTAAGGACGTACGTACAAAAGTTTTAGCCTTAAAGTTAGGCATAGGACAAAATTGGTGCACAACCCACTAAAAGAACCGTTTTCCGACGAAACGTCTTCCAAACTTTGCGTAGGGAAAATTACGGCTATATCATTTATAATTTTTGCGGATTTTTCCGAGAGATGAATATTTTGGACCAACGAGAGGGTGACACTTGTCACCCTCATATGGATGGCAATGAGGGCTTGGATGGCACGATTTTGGGGCTTGTTTTGTGGCCTAATACTTGGGTCAATGTTTGTGAGGGATTTGTGGAGTAGGATAGGGTGCACTTGTGCAAATCTCCACCTTACACTTGCCTACCACTTGGCTTCATCTTGGCCATTGGTTGGCCTATAAATACCCCTTTAGTTGATGAGTTATTTCATCCACACTTAGACATTTTCCAAGTCTTGAAACCCCTCTCCCCCTTTGAGAGTTCTCGTCCACAACACCCCTCCCCCTTGAGAAGGCCTTGGCCGAAAGCACCCCTCCCCCTTTGTAGTGTTCTAGCCGAGACTACCCCCCCCCTACCTAAAGTTGTTCTCGTAAAATACCCCCCCTCTTGGTAGAAAATACTCTCCAAGTATTGTTACTATACCAAAATACCTTAGCCTTATACCTTGTAGTATTCCAAAGATACCTCTATACGTAGAGCCCGGAAATACTACCTTATGTCCTTTTTGTCTCAAAAACGAAACCCTAAGGAAAACCTTCATAGTCGGTTGAAGTGTTAAGTAGAAGTTGCGTAGAACTTCTAAGGGTTGTTTGGAGCGGGTTGGAGCGCCCAGAGTAGGAGCTAAACGTTGCTCAGGATCGACATTTAATCTTGGATAATTTTGGGCTTATCGAGGTAAATATCTTGTCCCCCTTTTGTAATTAGAGTTTACACCTTTGTTGAAGTATAAGAATTAAGTATAAGTTATATATAAGGAAGGTATATAAGAAGAAAATTGAACTGTACTTACATAGAATGTATTCTGATGAGACTTGTGAAGTTGTGGGTGAGGAAGTCTTGCCCAATTTTCCGTAAAATCTTGTATCTAGATTTATTCTACCGAGTAGTATAGACATTGATAGACTTGTATAACCGTTATAGGTTGAAGTACTGCGAGTAGCGTAGTCTACTCAAAGGGTGGAAAAGGCTAGCAGGATTACAGTACTTTGGAGCTATTTGCTAATAGTCGATAAATCGTCGCGAGGTATGTGATTCTTTTTATACTCTTGAGCATGATATTTTAAAAGGAATATATATAGTGCGGTAGACGTGCGTGTGTTAATCGAGCGTAGTTTTACGGCAATGTCTTTTGACTTAAGCTGAATAATAAGAATCTTGAAGTATTTCAAAGAGTTAAGAAACCTTTTTGAAAGAAGAGTAACACTTGGTTTTAAAAGTTTTAAAAGCTTAAGAGTTATACTAGCTTTATGGGAAGTTAGGTATAACGACTTAAGAGATAAAAAGAATGGTTTATTGATTTTAGAAGTTAAGAGACTTGATCTTAAAAGATAAGAGACTTGACTTATTTTGAATTAACATGAATTTTGTTAAAAGTGTGAAACCTCATTTGTGAGTAATGAGTGCTTGGTTTTAAAAGGAATCATGTTTCTTGATTCGGAAATCGAGAATAAGTATCGAACGAACCACTGCAGCGTTAATAAAGGGAAATGTATTGACTAATTAAGTATTATTAAAACCAGTAGAAACCTCCATCTGCATAGAAGCTAAGATGAGACAAAATGATATTACATTTCCTAGATCATGACTGCTTTAATAAGATTGATTATGAACAAGAATAACCTACTCACATATAAGGCATATGTTTCTCAAATTGTTTAAAAGAGAATTATATTCTTAAGTGATTAAGACTAAGAACTACGAAACCTTTCTAAAATAAGAGACTTAAGTACTTGAAATTAGGCAAACTTGAACTTATGGAAAAGAATGTTGTTACTTGATGTTGAAAAGGAAAGTGTTTTGGTTTACCTAAAAATGTGAGTCACTCTATTTTAATACTACGGGTATCGGGTGACCTTTATAAAAGAAATGGACCTTTTAAAAAGAATTTAACGTACGTAATACTTTGGGGTCAGAACCTGGACTTTGGCATAAAATAACCTTGAGTTGTGTGTAACTTGCCTATGTTTGCGTTTGATAGCCTTGTTGTGCAAGTACTGTATTTCTATACCACCGCGTCTCTCGATGGAGGGCCGGCTGATTTGTTATGAACGATTCTTCACCGAGTCCCATGAGATGGGTCGGGACACGTATTCCATCGATTCTTCACCGAGTCCGTGAGATGGCGGGACACGTATTCCATCTGATTCTTCACCGAGTCCCATGAGATGGGCCGGGACACGTATTCCATCTGATTCTTCACCGATTCCCATGAGATGGGCCGGGACACGTATTTCATCTGATTCTTCACCGAGTCCATGAGATGGGCCGGGACACGTATTCCATCTGATTCTTCACCGAGTCCCATGAGATGGCGGGACACGTATTTCATCGATTCTTTACCGAGTCCCATGAGATGGGCGGACACGTATTTCATCCGATTCTTTCCGAGTCCCATGGATAGGCGGACATGTATTCCATACTTCACCGAGTCCCGGGATGGGCGGGACATGTACACCACGATTCCACCTCTATCCCGTAGGATGGCCGAGACATGTTATACGTATAATATGGTTTATATCCGCATCGCCGGTGAGGAAGAGTTCGGGCATGAGGATGACTTGAGGCGTGAGTCCACGACTTGGCGTATCGTTTTTACGTTATGAGCGTAGTTTGGTTATCATACATGTCTCTGTTTTATATAGATCGTTATGATTTCATTTACTGATATTTCGATTTCACATACTTGGTACTGTTATCTTGACCTCCTTGAGGCTGCGTTCATCTGCGCAGTAGAGGTACATCGGTTGTGGATCCTCGCCATAGGATCCTGATTCGGCGTGTTAGGAAGCCGTTTCTCGAGGCTTATCTTTTGGTATGTTACCACAGTGCAGTAGGTTCTTATGCATTGAGGGTATGGCGGGGACTGTCCCGTCATAGTTGTTGTTGTAAAACTCTTAGAGGTGCAGTAATCTTGTTGTGGGTAGAGTTGTAAAAGGATAACTTTTCGGTTTTTATGTATATATCTGAGGCAAGCTTTTGGTTGGCCTGTTTATTTATCATATCTCTTGTTTCATGTTTATGTTTTATTTCCGCTGATTTTCTCTGATGTTGTATCACTAAGGTGCCCGGGGTAAGGCACCAGTCACGGGCCCGGGTTCGGGTCGTGACATAAGTTGGCCGAGAATGGCTTTAAATATGGAACTACTTCGTATGAATTGTGGGGCGGAATTTTACACGTATTGTAAGGCGTGTAATCCCCTTTGATTGGTTGGTAGGTTGAGCCTTAAATGTGGCATGTTTAGTTATTGTATTCGGCCTTGAAAAAGGTGGCAAAGTATGTAGAAACAAAGGAAGTGCTGCCCGATTTTCCGTAGAATAAGAAACCGTATACTTAGTATTATTCTACGTTAGAAACTAGAGATTGATAGTCATGTTGTGACCATTATAGGTTGACAATTCTACGTACGGCGTATTCGGCTTAGCTTGTGGATTTAGCCGAAAAGGTATGTGAACTATCTCCTCTTCTAGCATGATTCCTTAAGATAAAGAAAGTATGTCCTACTCCTTAAATGATCCATTCCTTGGTTGTATTTGGATTGCCTAAAATAGAATTTGTTCTATGTACTTCCTTGATTGTACTTTGATGTTTAAATTGTAAGTTGTATAATCCATTTCCTTAGTGAAGTTTGGATTCTTAAAAGTGAAAGTATTTTACTTAAAGTACATAGAGTCTTGAAAAGGAAGTGGTTTCCAAACCTTTTGGCTAGTGCCTTAGTTCCAAAACCTAAGGGTTGTTATAATGACTTTAGGGGAGTTAAAGGAGTGATTTACTTGAGGTTTAAAGTAGAAGAAACTTGTTTTCTAAATATTAAGAGACTTGAAGTATTTTGAAAGTTAAGAACTTGATTTGTAAGTATGTGATACTTGGTTTTAAAAGTATAAGTCTCTTGGTTATAAAAGGAATGAATATGTCTAAAACCATAAAGGGTTATAACGGCTTAATGGGAAGTTGGTTATAACGGCTTTATGAAAGGTTAAGAAAGTTGTCTATTTTGATTTATGGGCATAAGTTGCCTAGATTGTGAAAATTTGAAGTTACTTGATTTCAAGCTTTGAAATGAGTTTTCTAAAAGTGTAGTAACTTACTTTGAAAAATAGACATACCTTGATACTACGGGTGTTAGTATCTTGGGGTTTTACATAAAAAGGAGTCTTTTGAAAAGAATGTACGTACGTAGTACTTTGGCTTGTTTAATTGAGAATTATTCTATAAGTGCCTTGAGTTTATAAAATGAAAGTCTATAGATTTTATGAACTTTCCTATGTGTGCTGGTGATAGCCTTTGAGTGCAAGTATTATGTTTTATTACGTTGCCGCGACTCTCGGTTGGAGGGTCGGCTGTCTTGTTGTAAGATTACTTGGACGTACCGACAGTGATGTGGGATTCCACGGGTATGCTTCCATTATTTGTATTACTCCTTGGACATGCTTATACGATGTGGGATTCCGGGGCATGTGACCAGGAGGCGGGTTAGATTCCCGGATTTGTTTGTATTACCCCATGGTCATGCTTATACGATGTGGGATTCCGGGGCGTGCGACTACGTGGGATATTGTTGTTCCATGGATTGGCCCTCTATGAGAGTTGTTGACGCAGGCTGGATCTGGTAGTTAGCTTTCGTACTTGCCCTTTCGATTGATAGCCATTGGATCGGTAGATAACTTTACGATTTGCCCCCGTCAGTGCTATTGCACAGTTTGGTACGGTAGACTCCGGTAGATAGCTTTCGCACTTGCCCCGGTCATATCTCGTGACGACAGGCTGGATCTGGTAGTTAGCTTTCGTACTTGCCCCCGTCAGTTGTTGACGCAGGCTGGATCTGGTAGTTGGCTTTCGTACTTGCCCCCGTCAGTTTTATGATGCAGGCTGGATCCGTGGTTCGTTTTCCTACCGCCCGCATGATTTTAGGACACAGGTGGGACTTGGTGTTCATGTATGCCTATTGGTGTTATATTATATCATGGACTGCCGGCAGTGAGGAAGGATTCCACGGGCATGATTGATATTATGGGCGTGAGACCCATGGTTATATTTTAGTAATGACTTTGAGGGCATGCGTCCCTGACTTGATATGACTGCTTATGTATTATGTACTGTAGGTTGGCTATCATACATGTCTCCTGTTTTGTTTAGCATTATGATTTCATTACTGATTTCATTTCACATACTTGGTACATTCTTCGTCTTGACCTCCTTGAGTGCGTTCATGCCAGAGTTTAGGTGCCTTGATTTGGTGATCTGATTGTAGGACCTGCTCGAGTTTTTGGATAGCTCCTCTGCTCGGGAGTTTATCTTTTGTATAGTTCCTTGATCTGAGATTTTGTACGGTTATGGGTACGGCGGGGCCTTGTCCCGTCATATTTCAGTAAAACTCTTAGAGTTCTGTATTCATATGTGGGATTGGACTCATGTGCAGTGTAATGTCTTTTATTATGTATATTATATGACAGCCTTGTCGGCTTTGCCCTTGTTCGTATGTTGGTTTTGAAAAAATAAAATAAAGAGGTGTTATTTAAATTCCGCAGTTTACTTGTGTTTTTAAGGTAGAAGGGTGCCCAGGTAGGGCACCGATCCGCAGGCTTGAGGTTGGCGTGTGAGTGGTATCGAAGCGATCGGTCCTCGGAATGTCTACAGACCGTGTCTAGTAGAGTCTTGATTATCGGTGTGTTGCGCGCCACACCCATAAACAGGAGGCTACAGGACATTTAGGAGTTGGTTTCTATTCTTCTCACTCTAAGATCGTGCCATAGAGCTGTGTTAGTAAGATAATTCCTCTCTGACGTATTTTTGTGTTCTGGTATGCCTCGAGAGAGGGCAATCGCCCGAGAAGGGCAAAGGAGTAGCAGGAGCTACCAGTCAGACTCAGAGGTTTGATAGGGCTTATGCCCAGGGTATACCGGATGTTGTTCCGCAGTCGGCGAGTTCTTCTGCGCCAGGTTTTGAGGCCCCAGCACCAGAGCCTCCAGTTTCTCAGTTAGGAGAAGACTATAGGGTCATGAGGGAAGCAGTTATGTTATTGACCAAGATAGCGGTGCTACAGTTTCATCTGCATGAGGTTATTCGGCCAGTACAGACATGTGTACAGAGGGTAGAGGGCCAACGCGGGAATCAGCGTAAGAGGGCTAGACCGGTTGGTTATCCCGGTGAGTTCTTGGACGAGCAGCCTCAGCAGCGAGTGAGATATTCGTCCCAGCTTACCCAGTACATACCCCCGCATCCCACAGGTGGGAGATTTGACTCCACAAGGTATTTAGGAGCCGGTCCAAGCTCCAGGGGTCGAGGTTCTCAGAGGAGCAGAGGATTTTCTCAGTCGAGGCCACTTTTTCCTCAGTGTTTCCTATGTAGTAAGCGTCATTTGGGGAAATGCCGTTATGGCATAGGTGTTTGTTATTATTGTGACCGTCCGGGCCACAAGCAGTGGGAATGTCCTGTTAGAAAGAGCACCGGTAAGGTGGCTCAGCCTATGAGGCCGGTAGTTGGTTCCGTTTCCTCCACAGCTGTGCGTCCCCCAGGCGGGGTGTTGGATGTCGACCAACCGTGGTAGAGGTCGAGTGGAGTTTATAGTTCTGGCGGTCCTTGAACCGCATAGATGACGTGACTCTTGGATCGATCGTGAGGCGACATCGCGTGGGTTCTGGTATATGTCGATTCTTTTGAATCATACGTGCATTGTTAGATTCAGATTTTGCCCTAGCGTATATGTTTTCCCTGTGTTGCTAGCAGTTGTAAGTGATAGTACCCCCAGAGGTAGGAATACTTTGATTAATAAAGTGAAAAGTTAAGAATGTTGACAAGAATGATAAAGTGAACTGAGACTATAGTTGTGTAGAGTTCACAAGTTGTAATTGTCACGACCCGACCCCGGGCCCGCGACTGGTGCCCTACCTGGGCACCCTTACAGGTATACATCAGAGATAATCAGCGGAACATACATGAAACTTATAAAATAACTCAATAGAAATAAAACAACAGGTTAGCCGATGGGGCTACCTTCCTGGACATACATATACAACCGAAGAAATCGCCTCATTTTCTTTACAAACTGACCCACAATATGTGACTACAGACCTCTAAGAGTTTTTACATAACAACTGTGGCGGGACAGGGCCCCGCCTACCCCTGAATACACATGAATCTACAACCTCAGAGGAAACCGTACCAAGAGATAAACCTCCGGAGCAAATGGAGCTTTTTCCCAAAAACTGAACCGAGATCCTAAGAGCAAGGATCACCAACCTGTGCACCTAACACCTGCGGGCATGAACGCAACCCCCCGAAGGGGGTCAGTACAACAGGTACCGAATATGGAACGGAAATAAGGTATATTAAACAAAACATATCTGTATAAAAGCATGACAGGGGTAAGTATAAAAAGTGTAAATACCTGAACCTACCATGTCATTACCATCACGTGAACTTAATCGTACCTTATTATCTTTTCCCATTTTTTTTCAATAAAAGTTATAGTCACTTTCTTACGTACATACTTAGGAAAATCATCAAGTTCACTACCATATAACTTACTTACCTTACATAACCTAATCCGGCCCTTTATGGAGGGACGCCTATACTGTCCGGCCCAATCTGGGACGCGATAAAGTCACATAGTTTGCCCATAAAGGTATACTGCCCGGCCCATTTCTGGGATGCGATAATGTCATATAGTCTGCCCATAAATGTATACTGCCCGGCCCATTTCTGGGACGCGATAATGTCATATAGTCTGCCCATAAAGGTATACTGCCCGGCCCATTTCTGGGACGCGATAATTTCATATAGAATCCGGGAATTTAACCCAACGTACTTGTTATACCCCGTATTTCCAGAGTATGTACGTAAGGGTATACGTACAAAAAGTTTGGCTTTAAAGTTAGCCTTGGACGTTTTATTTGTGCACAACACACTAAAAGAATCGTTTTCCGACGAAACGTTTCCACAGCTTTCGTAGAGAAAATTCCGACTATGTCATTTAGTATTTTTGCGGATTTTTCCGAGAGACGAAACATTTTGGACCAACGGGAGGGCGACACTTGTCACCCTCCAATTGGTGGACTTGACACGGCAATAGGGCCGATTGGGTTGGCTTCTTTTGTCTTGGAGTTGGTAGGATATTTTGTGTGCAAGTTGGCCAAGGACACTTGCCTAAATCCTCACCCTACACTTGCCTTGCACTTGTCTTCATCTTGGCCATTGGTTGGCCAAGGCTTGAGCTATAAATACCCCTCTTGAGATGAAGAGTTCTTCATCCACAAAAGCTTTCAAGTCTAAAAATCCTCTCTTCTCCCTTTGTTAGCAAATCGTCCAACACCCCTCCCTTGAGAAGCTTGGCGAGGCCTACCCCTAGCTAGCCGAAATCTACCCCCCCGCCCTTGGGCGAAAAGGTGTCTTCTTGTACGGTTATAATGCCCAAAATACCCTAGCCCAAATCCCTTAGTCCTTAGTAGAAGTTGTGAAGAACTTCTAAGGTTTCTTAGACTCTGGGAGCGTACAACTTAGGAGCTAAACCTTGCTCAGGCGCGACTTTATCTAGGATATTATTGGGCTTACCGAGGTAACTAATCCTAATCCTCTTTTGAATTAGAAAATACTTACTGTTGTAGTATTAGAATAAGTATTAGATACTTAGAAGAATATCACAGAATAGAATTGAACTGTTATCACAGTAGAAGGGTTTAAAGAAGAATAATTGAGCTGTACTCACATAGGATGTTTTCTGATGAACTTACATAGCTCACGGGTAGGGTTGTCTGCCCGACTTTCCGTAGAATTATGAACCCCTGTTTAGAATGACCCTCGAGCGATCTTTGATAGATATATGTGACTATTATAGGTGACTCTCTGCGACATATTCAACTTGGCGGTGGTTTTATTTGAGAAGGTATGTGATTCTTCCTAAAGCATGATATTTTACAATATATAGTACGGTGACGCGTACGTGTGTTAATCGAATAATAACTACGGCAATGTCTTTGACTTAAGCTGAATAATACTTATGGCAATGCCTGGCTTAAGCCGAATAATACTTACGGCAATGCCTCACGGCTTAAGCACGAATAACAAAGAATGAAAACATTTCAAAAGAATATCGAATCATTTTTAACGAGAAGATAAATACTTGGTTTTAAAACAAAAGCTTAAGAGTTATACTAGCTTTGTGGGAAGTTAGGTATAACAACTTAAGAAAGATAAAAAGGCTGTTTACTTGTTTGTTTATAAAAGCCTTGTATTGATTTACATTAAGTGTAGTAAGATTGTTTGATAAGTAGACATGTTATGATGCTACGTGTTAGTGTCTTGTAATCTTGTGTAAGGGGGTCATTCTTCTGCGCTTACGTTGCTAATCGGTAAGTCCATTGTCTCGTTATTGTATCACCTACCCTCGATCGTTATACGAGGCTTGCCTCGATGCGGTCTATACGGCCTATGCGGTCTGTGAGACTATGCGGAGCAGCGGTATGCTCCAGGATTGATCATTCCGGGCATTTAGCCTGATGCGGGGGATTCCACATGCGGTCTGTTGAGACTATGCGGTCTTTTGAGGCTATGCGGGCTGCGGGAGCCTAGGCGGATCTGGGGTTGGCTGCCCCGACGCGAGAAATATCTCATGCGGTGCGTGGGACCTATGCAGTGCGGAAGTCGAGGGCTAGGCACGCAGAATGATACTATGGGCGATTGGCCTTGCCCGATCATTCGCGGCCTAGAATTAGACATTCTGATTTTCCTATTCTTTGTTGTTGTTTGTGATGTGGCACTATGTGCAATTGGCGATTGTATTTGTGAAAAGGTTTTGAATACTCGATTTCATTTAAGTACTTTATAGTTTCACATACTTGGTACTGTTGTCTTGACCTCCTTGAGTGCGTTCATGCCGTGGTAAGAGCGGCAGTGCTAGATCCACATCCTTAGGATCTTTGCGTTGGTGTCGTGAGCTCCATCTTCTCGAGGCTCTACTTTTGGGTATGATCTCCTGTATTGTAGATAGTTTTGTACTGATCGGGGTATGGCGGGCCTGTCCGCCATAGTTGTTCACTTCCCAGAGTGCGTAGTACTATTATGCAGTTGGGATGTATCGCAAAACTTGAGTTATTTATATTATCGAAAGGCAAGCTTTTCTTGAGATAAAGCGTGTCTTATTTTATAAAGCTGTTTCTGTCTTGTTTTATATTCACGTTACTCGATGTATGACTACTTGGGTGCCGGTAAGGCACGATCACGGGCCGGGCAGTCGTGACAAAAAGTGGTATCGAGCGATTAATCCTCGGAAAGTGTCTACAGCATTATCTAGTAGAGTCTTGATTATCGGTGTGTTGTGCACCACATAATGTCGAGGAGGCTATAGGATATTTAGGATTGGTTTCCATTCTTCTCATTACGAGATCGTGCTTTAGAGGTGTGTTATAGGTTGGACCTCTAACGAATTCCTTTCTGTAGATTATGCCTCGCGTAAGGCAACCGGGCGAGAAGGGCAAGGCAATGAGGAGCCGCTAGCAGACACCCGAGTTACGAGGGCTCGTGCCCGGTCTATACGAGACGGCGAGTTCTATGGCCGCGCCGGCCCAAAGAGACCACAGTACCACACCTCCCGTCCCACGGCACAGGCGGAGAGTTAGGTACAAGGAGACGGCCCACTTTTGGCTAAAGTTGTGGCGTCTGAGAGAGAGGCTGGATGCGGCGGTTCCAGCTCGGCCCAGTTGCACCGTGGTACACGAGGCGTATAGTTTGAGGCTACGGATTTCCTTAGTTGTAGCCCTCCGAGTTTTCTGGTCGAGGCGGAGGATGATCCGCGAGGAGTTCATCCGTCACCGCAGAGGATTATGCGGGTGATCGGGCTTGAGGCGAGGCTGTGACATTCGGTTCGCATCGGCTGCGTGATACCGCAGTCGATTGGTTTGATTCATGGGAGCTTTCCCGGGGAGAGCATGCACCTCCAACAGAGTGGGAGGAGTTTTCGGAGGCTTTTCTCACACACTTCTTGCCTCCGCAGATGAGGAGGGCCAGTGATAGATTCTTGTTCTTTGAGGCGGGAGGACGCGGTGAGGAGTACAATGTCGAGTTTGATTCTTTGGCTCGATATGTCCTGCGACCGGTAGCGAGATATGGAGGACCGGTGCATCGCTATGTCATCGGGCTCGATGATTACATGGCGAGTCTTGTGCGGGTGTGTCCTTCACCGAGCATGGACATTACCGGATGCGAGCTCATGCACTAGGATGTGAGGCGTAGAGACCGCGGGTAGAGCGATATCAGCGGCGAGAAGAAGGCGACGGCCGGTTCTTTTGGTGGTCCTCGTGGTAAGCGGCGCCAGAAGTCGGATTTGCACCACACCGGCGCGAGCGCTCTACCTCATTTTCAGCCAAACGAGGCGGTCGGGGCGGTCAGGGCCCGGGACTTGATTTCGAGTAGCGAGGGTGCTAACTGCTCGAGGTCCGCTCGGTGTGCCGTTGTGGAAGATACCATTCGGGGCGTACTCGGGAGCTTGCTATACTTGTGGCGGCAGGTCACTTTGCGAGTTTGTCCGGCCGGCGGCGGTGGTAGGGCTCGGCCTACAGTGCATTGCGCTTCATCCTCGACGATTACTCGCCCGGAGGCAAGGTACACATGGATCAGCGGTCGCGGCAGGTCGTGGCGCGAGTCGATTCTAGCGGTCCTCGTAACCGCATTTATGCTTTGTCCAGCGACAGATCGTGAGGCCTCACGATGTCGCCACGGTACCTTATCGGTTCTGGGTTTGATGTGTATGCTTTGATAGATCCGGGTTCTACTCGTCTATATATCTCCCTTGTTGCTAGTAGAATAGGGATAGAGCCCGAGTCCATAGACCGCTTTCGAGGTAGCTACGCCGATGGGTGATTCGGTGGTAGCTCGGCGGGTATATAGAGCTTGTCTGTGACCATTCTGATCGTCGGACCACAGCCGACTTGATAGAGTTGGAGATGATTGACTTTGACGTGATCATGGGGATGGATTGGCTTGCTTCTTGCTCCGCCAATGTAGACTGCAGAGTGAGAGGCGTCCGGTTCCAGTTTCCTGAGGAGCCGGTTGTTGAGTGGGAGGGGAGCACGGTATCGCCGAGGGGTAGGTTTATTTCCTACCTCAAGGCTAGGAAGATGGTGCAGAAGGGGTACATCTACCATCTAGTTCGAGTGTTTGATACTGAGGCTGCGGTACCAGATTTTCAGTCAGTTCCCGTAGTCAGCGAGTTCCCAGACGTGTTCCCAGATGACCTCCCGGGTATCCCTCCTGAGAGGGAGATCGAGTTTTGTATAGATGTATTGCCAGATACTCGGCCTATTTCCATTCCGCCATACAGAATGGCACCTGCCGAGTTGAGAGAGTTGAAGGACCAGCTGAGGGATTTGCTGGAGAAGGGCTTCATTAGGCCTAGTGTTTCTCCCTGGGGAGCGCCGGTATTGTTCGTGAAGAAGAAGGACGGGACGCTGCGCATGTGTGTTGATCTGAGCGGTGAACAAGGTGACCATTAAACGAATACCCCTTCCGGGATTGATGATTTGTTCGACGGTTGCGAGTGCGAGATGTTTCTCAAGATTGATCTGCGATCGGGCTATCATCAGTGCGAGTCGAGAGGTGGATGTCCCTAGATTGCATTCGGGACGATGCGGGCATTATGAGTTCAGTCATGTCTTTTGGGTGACCATGCTCGGCGGTATTCATGGATTTGATGAACCGAGTGTTCAAACCATTTTTGACACGTTTGTGATAGTGTTCATTGATGATATCTTGGTTTATTCTCGCTCGAGCGAGCATGCGGAGCATTTGAGGCTTGTCTTGTGATTCTCAGACCAGCGATTATCGCCAAGTTTTCCAAATGTGAGTTTTGGTTGACTTGATGGCGTTTCTTGGGCATATTGCCGGGTGATGGCATTCAGTGGATACGCCAAGATCGAGCTGTCGGGACTTGGCCTGACCTACTACTCGCGAGAGGTTCGCGATTTCGGGCCTTGCAGGATATTATCGGCGTTCGTGGAGAAGTTTGCTTCTATCTGCACCATTGACTAGGTGACTCGAAGCGGCAAGTTTGATGGTGATGCTTGTGGCGGGGTTTCGATTCTTGAAAAGAGGCGACGGCCGCCCCGTTCTTACTCTTCCAGAGGGTCGTGACAGTTATGTCGTGTATTGTGATGCGTCAGGCATCAGGTTGGGATGTGTGTTGATGCAGCATGGCAGGGTTATAGCATATGCATCCCGACAGCTGAAGAAACACGAGAGAACTACCCCGCATGATTTGGAGTTAGCGTAGTAATTCACGCTTTGAAGATCCGGAGGCACTATTTGTATGGGGTTCACGTGGATATTTATACAGACCACAAGAGCCTCGGTATATCTTCACGGAGGAGCTGAACTTATGACGAGCGGTGGTTAGAGTTGCTTAAGGATTACGATGTTGATATCCTGTACCACGGGAAGGCCATGTTGTGGCGGATGCTCTTAGTCGTAGGTCGATGGGAGCCTATCGGATGTCTGTAGAGAGGAGGGACATGGTTCGTGATTTGTATCGATTAGCGAGCCTTGGTGTCCGTTTGATTGATTCCGATAGCGATGGGGTTAGAGTTCGTGAGGTTCTTGAGTCTTCCATCGTCGAGGAGGTGAAGAGGCAACGATTCGAGGATCGACTTTGATTCAATATCGTGATCTGACTCTTCGTGAGGCAAGGGTCCTTTGAGGTAGCACGATGGGGTGCTAAGGTTTGAGGCGGTATGTGTTCGGATGTTTGAGGACTTGGCAGCGAGTTCTTGGGAAGCACCTGCGGCGCGTTACTCTATCCATCCGGTCGACCAAGATGTACCACGACCTTAGATCGTGTATTGGTGGGATGGCTTGAAGAGGACGTTGCGAGTTCGTAGCTCGGTGCCCATGTTGTCGGCGGTGAAGGTAGAGCACCGAGGCACGGTGGTTTGTTCTGACGATTGAGATCCCGACACGGAAGTGGGAGGTAATCAACATGGACTTCATCACGGGATTACCTCGCACTCGGAGAGACATGATTCTATGGGTTATCGTCGACGGTGTCGAAATCAGCCCACTTTCTTCCCGTTAGGGCGACTTTCTCGGTGAGATTATGCGGACTTTACATCAGAGATCGTCGATCGCATGGAGTCCCTAGTTCGATCATATCGATGCAGGAGCCCGGTTCTGGCTAACTTACGGAGGTCCTTCGAGAGGGTTTAGGGGCGCAGTGAGCACGAGTCCGCATTTCATCCACGCAGCGACGGACAGCAGAGCGCACTATCCGACTCTTGAGGATATCTGCGAGCTGTGTTATTGACCAGTGGTAGTTGGGAGGATCATTTGCCTCTAGTTGAGTTTGCGTATAATAATAGCTACCACTCCAGATTCGAGATGGCGCCTTATGAGGCCTTGTATGGGAGGAAGTGCGGTCGCCTATAGGTTGGTTTGATGTGGGCGAGTGCGGCTAGTGGGACCAGTTGGTGCGGCAGCGATGGATAAGGTGAAGCTTATCCGAAGGCGACTATTGACACTCGAGTCGGCGAAGTCGTATGCAGATCATCGCCGTCGGCATGCAGAGTTCGCGATAGATGATTGGGTTTTCTAAAGGTGTCACCCATGAAGGGTGTGATGAGATTCGGGAAGAAGGAAACTCGGCCCAAGGTACATTGGGCGTTTGATTGTCGCGAGGTAGGCAAGGTTGCTACGAGTTGAATCTGCCGTCCGATCGGAGGCGGTGCATCCGTGTTTCACGTATCTATCTTTGAGGAGATGTATCGGGGATCCATCTAGGGTACACCCGATTGACGATGTCCGTGTGACCAGGGGTTATCGTATGAGGAGATTCCCATAGCGATAGTCGATCGTCAGGTTAGGCGTCTGCGGACGAAGGACGTGGCTTCCGTCAAAGTCTTGTGGCGGAACGAGCTCAGAGAGGAGATGACGTGGGAAGCCGAGGAGGACATGAGACAGAAGTATCCTCACCTATTCCCCACACCTCCAGGTAATTCACTTTCCTACTTGTAAATTTCCATTATCATTTATGCCTAAGTGTTGTTTTGTGGCCGTGTGTGGCATTTGCTAACTGTTTAAGCTTCTTCGATAACTGTCTTGAGAAGGAACATTCGGGACGAATGTTTCTAAGGAGGGGAGAATGTTATACCCCGTATTTCCAGAGTATGTACGTAAGGGTATACGTACAAAAAGTTTGGCTTTAAAGTTAGCCTTGGACGTTTTATTTGTGCACAACACACTAAAAGAATCGTTTTCCGACGAAACGTTTCCACAGCTTTCGTAGAGAAAATTCCGACTATGTCATTTAGTATTTTTGCGGATTTTTCCGAGAGACGAAACATTTTGGACCAACGGGAGGGCGACACTTGTCACCCTCCAATTGGTGGACTTGACACGGCAATAGGGCCGATTGGGTTGGCTTCTTTTGTCTTGGAGTTGGTAGGATATTTTGTGTGCAAGTTGGCCAAGGACACTTGCCTAAATCCTCACCCTACACTTGCCTTGCACTTGTCTTCATCTTGGCCATTGGTTGGCCAAGGCTTGAGCTATAAATACCCCTCTTGAGATGAAGAGTTCTTCATCCACAAAAGCTTTCCAAGTCTAAAAATCCTCTCTTCTCCCTTTGTTAGCAAATCGTCCAACACCCCCCTCCCCTTGAGAAGCTTGGCCGAGGCCTACCCCACTAGCTAGCCGAAATCTACCCCCTCCTTGGTAGAAAAGTTGTCTTCTAGTACCGTTATAATGCCCAAAATACCCTAGCCCAAATCCCTTAGTCCTTAGTAGAAGTTGTGAAGAACTTCTAAGGTTTCTTAGACTCTGGGAGCGCATAACTTAGGAGCTAAACCTTGCTCAGCGACTTTATCTAGGATATTATTGGGCTTACCGAGGTAACTAATCCTAACCTCTTTTGAATTAGAGAATACTTCTGTTGTAGTATTAGAATAAGTATTAGATACTTAGAAGAATATCACTGAGAATAGAATTGTTGTTATCACAATGAAGGGTTTAAAGAAGAATAATTGAATCAGTACTCACATAGAATTTGTTTCACTGATGAACTTACATAGCTCATGGGTAGGGTTGTGCTGCCCGACTTTCAGTAGAATTATGAACCCCGTTTAGAATGACCCTCGAGCGATCTTTGATAGATATCCGTGACTATTATAGGTGACTCTCTGCGACATATTCAACTTGGCGGTGGTTTTATTTGAGAAGGTATGTGATTCTTCCTAAAGCATGATATTTTACAATATATAGTACGGTGAGCGTACGTGTGTTAATCGAATAATAACTACGGCAATGTCTTTGACTTAAGCTGAATAATACTTATGGTAATGCCTGGCTTAAGCTGAATAATACTTACGGCAATGCCTCACGGCTTAAGCTCGAATAACAAAGAATCGAAAACATTTCAAAAGAATCTTGAATCATTTTTAATGAAGATAAATACTTGGTTTTAAAACAAAAGCTTAAGAGTTATACTAGCTTTGTGGGAAGTTAGGTATAACAACTTAAGAAAGATAAAAAGGATTTACTTGTTTGTTTATAAAAGCCTTGTATTGATTTACATTAAGTGTAGTAAGATTGTTTGATAAGTAGACATGTTATGATGCTACTGTGTTAGTGTCTTGTAATCTTTGTGTAAGGGGTCATTCTTGCTGTGCTTACGTTGCTAATCGGTAAGTCCATTGTACTGTTATTGTATCACCTACCCTCTCGTTATACGAGGCTTGCCCGGATGCGGGTCTATCGGCCTATGCGGTCTGTGAGACTATGCGGGCGATGGTATGCTCCAGATTGATCATTCCGGCATTTAGCCCGACGCGGGATTCCTATGCGGTCTGCTGAGACTACGCGGTCTTTTGAGGCTATGCGGTGCGGGAGCCTAGGCGGATCTGGGGTTAGCTGCCCCGACGAGAAATATCTCATGCGTGCGTGTGGGACCTATGCGGCCGCGGAAGTCGAGGCTAGGCACGCAGAATGATACTATGGGCGATTGGCCTTGCCCGATCATTCGCGCCTAGAATTAGACACATTCTGATTTTCCTATTGCTTTTGTTGTTTGTGATGTGGCACTATGTGCAATTGAACTGATTGTATTTGTGAAAAGGTTTTGAATACTCTGATTTCATTTAAGTACTTTATAGTTTCACATACTTGGTACCTGTTGTCTCGACCTCGCCCGGAAGCTGCGTTCATGCCGCGGTAAGAGCAGTGCTAGATCCACATCCTTAGGATCTTTGCGTTGGTGTCGAGCTCCATCTTCTCGGAGGCTCTACTTTTGGGTATGATCTCCTGTATTGTAGATAGTTTTGTACAGTCGAGGGTATGGCGGGCCCCTCCCGCCATAGTTGTTCACTTCCAGAGGTGCAGAGTACTATTATACAGTTGGGATGTATCGCAAAACTTGAGTTATTTATATTATGCGAAAGGCAAGCTTTTCTTGAGATAAGCGATGTCTTATTTTATAAACTGTTTCTGTCTTGTTTATATTCATTTGGTTACTCGATGTATGACTACTTGGGTGCCGGTAAGGCACCGATCCACGGCCCGGGCAGTCGTGTGATACTACGCACCTCAACTCCTTTAGAAAGACTCTTTTTCAAATAAAACTTCCCAGATACTAACAACCGTAGTATCAAGTCATATCTACCTTTCAAGACAAGTCACAATACCTTTTTAGAAATATTATTACCGGCTTCTAAATCAAGTGACTTCTTTCTTAAAAACCTTAAGCAGTTGGTACCTTTAAAACAATTTGCCCCTCTCTATTTTAAATCATTTCTTTGCTTACATTACTGAAGAAAACCATTCTTTTAGTCTTCCATAAAGTTGTTATAACCAACTTCCCATAAAGCCGTTATAACTTTTTATGTCTTAGGCAAATTCATTCCTTTTATAACCAAGAGACTTATACTTTCAAATCGAATTTCATAGCTTTCAAAATACTTCAAGTCTCTTAACTTTTAAGAAAACAAGTTTCTTAACTTTAGAAATCAAGTCTTTCCAAATCAAATATTCTATACTTGTAAAACAATTCATTTCTTCCTTTAAGAATCAAGTCCCGTAACTTAAAAAAAAATAAAGTCTATACTTTGGTGCGTTGTGAATAAGTTATACTTATTTATATCGATCTTAATCAAGTAGCCATGATCTAGAAAATGTAATACAATTTTGTCTTATCTTAGCTTCTATGCAGATGGAGAATTCTACTCATTTTAATATAATCAATTGTCATTACATTTTCCTTTATTAACACTGCGATGGCTTGCTCGATACTTATTCTCATTCGTGCCATAAATTAGCCAAGTCAACTTGGCTCCAAAGTACCTCCTAACGACTCTTATCAATATCCCCCATAAGACTCGGTAAGGACTTAGGATAACTTGACATAAACTGTACATAGAGTAAATCACACACATACCTCTTAACTTCTAAGAGTAGGAGGAAACATGAAATAATACCACATGTATATTCCATATATAGAATCATGCCAAAGGAAGGAAGAGGTTCACATACCTCGCGACGATTATCGACAAATAGCAAAATGCTCCAAAGTACTTCAACCTTGATAGCTATTCCATCATTCAAGTAGGATACGCTATTCTTAGTACTTCAACCTCAACGAATCTTAATCCAACTCCAAATCCGAAGTCGCTCCTTAGCAACTTAGAGCCTCTTCAAGACACTTCAATCCGCTACTTGAGACCCTTAGAACATGTCACGCCCCGAATTCCGGGCCCGTGACTGGTGCCTTACCCCGGGCACCCTAGTGATACAACATCAGAGAAAACCAGCGGAAAATAAAACACGAGTCATGAAACAAGAGATATAATAAATAAACAGGTCAACCAAACGATTGCCTTAAGATATAAACATAAAAACCCGAACAGTTATCCTTTTTACAAACCCTGCCCACAACAGTGCTACAGACCTCTAAGATTTACAACAACTATGACGGGACAGGGCCCCGCCATACCCCTGAATGTACAAGAACCTACAACTCAGGGAAACATACCAAAGATAAGCCTCCGAAGAAACGGCGCTTTCCAACACGCTGAAATGAGATCCTAAGAGCGGGGATCCACGATCGATGTACCTCACTGCGGCATGAACGCGGCTTCGAAGGAGGTCGATAACAGTACCAAGTATGTGAAATCACAACATCAGTAAATGAAATCATAATAGCTTAAAGCGGGAGACATGTATGATAACCAAAATACAAGACGCAACATAAAAGCGATCAGTCGTGACTCACGCCAAAGTCACCACTCAAATATAACTATGGGTCTCACGCCCACAACATCCATCATGTTCGCATCATGGCGCATGCCGGAATCTTTGCGACGGTGTAGACATGTCCATGATGCAACAATAATAACAAGGCCGCATGGCCACATGCCCCCGGAATACTGCATCGGTGTAGACATGTCCATGATGCAACAATAATAACAAGGCCGCATGGCCACATGCCCCCGGAATACTGCATCGGTGTAGACATGCCCATGTAACCTCAATAACAATATACTGGGTGGTCAACCCTGCCGCATGGCCACATGCCCCCGGAATACTGCATCGGTGTAGACATGTCCATGTTGCAGTAATAACCATATATCGGGTAATCAACCCGGCCGCATGGCCGCATGCCCCCGGAATACTGCATCGGTGTAGACATGTCCATGTGACATCAACAACAAGACAGTAATCAAAATGGAAACATACCCGTGGAATTCTCCATCACGCGTACGCGTCCAAGTAAGTTCTCAACAAGTCAACCGGCCCTCTATCGAGAGACGCGGTAACACAGAAATACCACACTTGCACAACAAAGGCTATCATCACAAGCATAGGCAAGTTTCACAACAACTCAAAGTACTTTCATTTTATGCCAAAGTCCGGGTTTTTAACCCCAAAGTACTACATACGTTAAGTTCTTTTAAAAGAGATCCATTACTTTTATAAAAGTCACCCGATACCCGTAGTATTAGAATGACCAACCCACATTCCCTTTTCAAAATCAAGTAACAACATTCTTTTCCTAAGTTCCAGTTTGCCTAGTTTCAATTACTCAAGCTTCTCATTTTCAAATGGTTTCATAGTTTCCAAACTTAATCACTGGATTCCTTTTTAGAACAATTGAGTAATATATGTCTTACGTGAGAGTAGGTTATTCTTGTTTACAACATTCTTATTACAATGACCATGATCTAGAAAATGTATATCATTTTGTCTCATCTTAGTTTCTATGCGGATGGAGGTTTCTCTTGGTTTTAATACAATTCATCATTATTCAATACATTTTCCTTTATTAACGCCGATTGGTGCTGTCGATACACATTCGATTTCAAATCAAGAAACATTATCCCTTTAAATAAAACCAAGTACTCATTACTCACGAATGAGGTTTCACACAAACATTCACATTAAAACAAATAAGTTAAGTCTCTTATCTTATAAGATCAAGTCTCTTAACTTCTAACATCAGTAAACCATTTTCTTTACCTCTCTTAAGACATTATACCTAACTCCCCATAAAGCTAGTATAACTCTTTTTAAAACCTTTAAAACCAAGTGTTACTCTCCTTCAAAAGCGATTTATAAATCTTTTGAAATACATCAAGTTCTTTATTATAACTAGCCAGTTATAATTCACATCAGTTACCTTTTAAAACCACAAAGTATTTTCTTACCTACATAAAGCTGTTATAACCAACTTCCCATAAAGCCGTTATAACACTTTATGTTTTAAGAACAATCAAACACAGTTAACACATGTACGTCTACCGTACTACATAGTTCACACATATCATGCTAGAAGAGATAGGAAGAGGTTCACATACCTCGCGACGATTATCGACAATAAGCAAAAAGCTCCAAGTACTACAACGCACTAGCCGCTTTCCACTCCTCGAGTAGAATACGCTACTCTTAGTACTTTCACCTATAAAGGTCACAAACGTCTATTAACCCCAAAACACAAGTTTCTATCTTTCTCCAGAAAATTCGGCAGACTCCCCATGCAGCGTAAATCTCCTCCTTTTTCGAGGTGGCTACCAAGCCAACCGTGGGGTTAACACGTCTAACGGACGCGTACAATTCTACTACGAGAATGCTACATAAGTCTCTAATGTCTGACTAGGTAATTACTGATTCGATTCTTCTCTTTATTATCCTTCTATGTGATTACTGTTCAATTCTTTATTCTTCAGGCTTAAGTCAAAAGACATTGCCACAATACTAAGTTCAGTTCTATATATAGTATACAACAACTATATATTCAACACTTATGTAATTTCCAATTACAATAGAAGAAGAGTGTTTACCTCGATAAGCCCAAAATTATCCAAGTATAAAGTCGATCTGAGCAACGCAGCTCTACTCAGCGCTCCAAACAACCCTTAGAAGTTCTAACCAACTTCTACTTACAACTTCAACAACGGGTGAAGATTTCCTTAGGGTTTCGTTTTTGTGGCTAAAGGAAGTATAATCGTATTTTCTAGGCTTTTGTATAAGTGTAACCTTGGGAATACTACAAGGTATTTGGGCCAAGGTATTTGGACATAAAAACAATACTAGGAGAGTATTTCTATACCACAACAAGGGGTATTATACGAAAACAACTAGGCTAGGGGTACCCATACTAGACACCACAAAGGGGAGGGGAGGCTCTCGGCCAAAGGCCTTAACCAAGGGGAGGGGTGTTGGACGATTTCAAGGTTGAGGAGGAGAGATTTTTAACACTTAGAACAATTTTGGATGAAGAAGTTCATCAACATGGAGGGGTATTTATAGGTGAAGAAATGGCCAACCAATGGCCAAGATTCTTCCAAGTGTATAGCAAGTGTAAGGTCAAGATCAAGCCATGTGTTTGTGGGTCCCACTTGCTCATCAACTACACAAAATATCCTACCTAACCCTTGACCAAAATTGGGCAACAAAAGCGTGCCAAGAATGGCCATTTCGCGTCCCTTTGCTTCGATGTGAGGTGACACATGTCACCCTCCCGTTGTCCAAAATGTTCGTCTCTCGGAAAAATCATAAAATTATAAATGACATAGCGGAATTTTCCCAACAAAAGCTGTTGAACCGTTTATTCTAAAAACGACTCTAATCGGGTGTTGTGTACAAATTTGAAACTTGCCTAACTTAAGGCTCAAATTTTCTCGTCGTCCTCACGTACATACTCAAAATACGGGTATAACATTCTTCCCTTAGAAACATTCGTCGAATGTTCCTTCTCAAGTCTCAACACAAACATGCGCGAAGATAGTCTTCCTTTGCTATACGTGCGAAAACAATCATGCCACACCTGGCCATGAAATAACAAATGCACAAAATACGAAATCCCAAGTCCACGAGGAATCACCTCTGTTATCACAAAAGTTCCCACCAAGGTCTAAAATATACTCCCTCTGCACCTTCATTTCACAAAAGAAACGATCACACTCGTTCACTTCTCCCCTACCTCGTCGTACCCTGTTCGAACACTCGAACTCTTCCCAGTACACGCACCACACTTCAGTCAACGCTTCTGTTTCCAACCCTTGGAGTCACTACCTCCAAACTTGGTCATCTTACTAACCTCGATTTCCTCTAAGGCCATTCTCGGCCTTCACGAACTGATTCTGGTCGAACGTATCCACGAACTCATACGATGGTCATCTAAACTTGGGCCTAGCACCCTCGTGACCCTGCCACCCGGCGGGACCACCCGGAGCTGACCCTTCCCCGAAACGGGACGCGGGTTGGCCCGCAACATGGCCCCAACCCGACCCACTGTAGCGCCAACTTCCGCTCCTCGACACGGAACACATCATGGAAGCTACCACTTCCATCTCACACTAACCAGATTTTTTTAATCACACTATAGCACAAAGCTATCCGAACATAACACTTAACACATCATTAACATCAATACATACAAGTATCTACAGGGTTAAGGATATACACAAACTAGGCGGTTCAAGGACCGCTAAAAGGAACTTCCACCGCGACCTCTCGTGGCCGCAATCGCCTAGTAGTCATGCTATCCTACCGCGCTAGTCGGACAGTCTCTCGTCATATGGCCTGTTGGCGCAAGAATAACAAGCTCCCTTGGTACTACGACACTCCCGAAATGCGGTCTACTACATCGACCACACCAGGTAGGGGTGCGCATCCGCCAACACCCCTACTCCCGAACATTCGAAACACAGGAGCCACGACCGCTCTGAATATCCCAAGGTCCCGAAGGCTGCGGAGGACCACTCTGCAATGGCGGAGTACATAACTAGTCTCTGGCGAGGCGGTCCGCCTCGAAGTCGCCAAAATATCCGGCCGTCTTGTCCTTCTTGAAAGCGGTCCACTGCGTCGATCTCTGCGCTCGCCGCACCCAGTGCATGAGCACGAATGCGGGCAATGTCCATGCGGTGAAGAAACACGAACAACTCTCTGCTAGGTAATCATCGAGCCCTGTAACATATCGGTGCACTCGATCCTCCATACTAGCTACTAATGCGGGAACATACCGGGCCAATGAGTCGAACTCCACATTGTACTCCCGAACTGTACGCCCGTTCTGCCTCAACATCAAAAATCTGTCGGCCCGAGCCCTCCTCATTTGTGGAGGCAAGAAATGTGCCAGGAAGGCCCCCGAAAACTCGTCCCAAACGGCTGGAAGTGCATGCTCTCCCGGGAAAGCTCCCACGAGGCAAACCAATCGATTGCGGTATCACCCGGCCGATCGAACAAATGTCACGACTCGGTCTCGAAGCCTTGATCACCCGCATGATCCTCTGCAAGCGGATGAACTCCTGCGGATCATCCTCGGCCTCGACGTAAAACTGGGCGGGCTACAACTAAGAAATCCGTAGCCTCAAACCCATGCGCCTCGGGTGCACTACAGTCTTCTTTGGGCTGAGGCTGCTGCGTCCAGCCTATCCTCATATCAGCCTGACCACGGCAATAATCGGGCCATCTCGCGTGACCCATCTCCCGCTCGGTGTGGGGTGGAGGCTCAGTCTTGTAGTCTCGGCCAGCTGCTGCGGCTCTAAACTCTCTTTGGTCTTTGGCGGCGTCGCAAAACTTCGCCGTCAAGCACTACCTCAGTCTTGGCCGGGCTGCGCCTCGTACTCCTCTGAATCCCACTAGCGGCTCCTCGCTGCCTTGCCCTTCGGGCCTGGTTGCCTTCGCAGGCATAAGCGGTAAAAACGAAACACGTCGGAGGGTCCAACTTACAACACGGCTCTAAGGCACGATCTCGGAATGAGAAGAATGGAAACCAATCCTAAATGTCCTATAGCCTCACGATTATAGATGTGGTGCACAACACACCGATAATCAAGACTCTACTAGACACGATGCAGACACTTTCAGAGGACTAATCGCTCGATACCACTTTGTCACGCCCGAATTAAGACGTGGTCGTGCCTTACCGGGCACCCTAGTGATACAACATCGAGAAAACCAGCGGAAAAATAAAACACGAGTCATGAAACAAGAGATATAATAAATAAACAAGCCAACCAAAGCAGTTGCCTTGGTATAAACATAAAAACCGAGCAGTTATCCTTTTTACAAACCACGCTTACAGCGATTACTCTGGCACCTCTAAGATTTACAACAACTATGACGGACGGGCCGCCATGTACCACAGAATGTACAGAACCTACAACTCGAGGAAACATACCAAAGATAAGCCTCAGGAAGAGCGGAGCTTTCAACACGCTGAAATGAGATCCTAAGAGCGGGGATCCACGGCCGATGTACCTCTACTGCGGCGTGAGCGGCCCGAAGGAGGTCGATCTGACGGTACCAAGTATGTGAAATCACAACATCGTAAATGAAATAATAATAGCATAAAAAGCAGGAGACATGTATGATAACCAAAATACAGTAAGCAACATAAAAGCATTCAAGTCAGGGACTCACGACATCAAAGTCACCACTCAAATATAACTATGGGTCTCACGCCCACAACCTCCATCATGTTCGCATCATGGACGCATGCCCCCGGAATACTGCATCGGTGTAGACATGTCCGTGATGCAACAATAATAACAAGGCGCGTGGCCACGCCCAGGAATCTGCATCGGTGTAGACATGTCCATGATGCAACAATAATAACAAGGCCGCGTGGCCACGTGCCCTGGAATCTGACGGTGTAGACATGCCCATGTAACCTCAATAACAATATATCGGGTCAACCACCGCGTAGCCACATGCCCCGGAATCTTGCGTCGGTGTAGACATGTCCATGTGCGCATTAATAACCATATATCGGGTAATCAACCTACCGACGCGTGCCCCGGAATCTGCATCGTGTAGACATGTCCATGTGACATCAACAACAAGACGATAATCAAAATGGAAACATACGTGGAATTTTCCATCACGCAAAGACGCGTCCAAGTAAGTTCTCAACAAGTCAACCGCCTTTATCGAGACGCGGTAACACGAAATACCACACTTGCACAACAAAGGCTATCATCACAAGCATAGGCAAGTTTCACAACTCAAAGTACTTTCATTTTATGCCAAAGTCGGGTTTTAACCCCAAAGTACTACATACGTTAAGTTCTTTTAAAGAGATCCATTACTTTTATAAAAGTCACCCGATACGTAGTATTAGAATGACCAACCCACATTCCCTTTTCAAAATCAAGTAACAACATTCTTTTCCTAAGTTCGGTTTGCCTAGTTTCATTACTCAAGCTTCTCATTTTCAAATGGTTTCATAGTTTCCAAACTTAATCACTGGATTCCTTTTTAGAACAATTGAGTAATATATGTCTCACGTGAGTAGGTTATTCTTGTTTACAACATTCTTATTACTGACCATGATCTAGAAAATGTATATCATTTTGTCTCATCTTAGTTTCTATGCGGATGGAGGTTTCTCTTGGTTTTAATACAATTCATCATTATTCAATACATTTTCCTTTATTAACGCTGCGGTGGTGCGTCGATACACATTCGATTTCGAAATCAAGAAAACATTATCCCTTTAAATAAAACCAAGTACTCATTACTCACGAATGAGGTTTCACACAAACATTCACATTAAAACAAATAAGTTAAGTCTCTTATCTTATAAGATCAAGTCTCTTAACTTCTAACATCATAAACCATTTTCTTTACCTCTCTTAAGACATTATACCTAACTCCCATAAAGCTAGTATAACTCTTTTAAAACCTTTAAAACCAAGTGTTACTCTCCCTCAAAGCGATTTATAAATCTTTTGAAATACATCAAGTTCTTTATTATAACTAGCTTGATTATAATTCACATCGATTACCTTTGAATACCACAAAGTATTTTCTGACCTACATAAAGTCGTTATAACTTGACTTCCCATAAAGCCGTTATAACACTTTATGTTTAAGAACAATCAAACACGATTAACACGTATGCGTCTACCGTACTACATAGTTCACACATATCATGCTAGAAGAGATAGGAAGAGGTTCACATACCTCGCGACGATTATCGACAATAAGCAAAAAGCTCCAAGTACTACAACCTTGCTAGCCCTTTCCACTCCTCGAGTAGAATACGCTACTCTTAGTACTTTCACCTATAAAGGTCACAAACGTCTATTAACCCCAAACACAAGTTTCTATCTTTCTCTGAGAAAATTCATGGCGCACTCATGACGGCGTAAATCTCCTCCTTTATCGAGGTCGGCTACCAAGCCAACCAGGGGGGGGGGTTAACACGTCTAACCGGATGCGTACAATTCTACTACACAGTAATGCTACATAAGTCTACTGTAATACAGCCCTAGGTAATTACAGTTCAGTTCTTCTCTTTATTATCCTTCTATGTGATTACTGTTCAATTCTTTATTCTTCAGGCTTAAGTCAAAAGACATTGCCACAATACTAAGTTCAGTTCTATATATAGTATACAACAACTATATATTCAACACTTATGTAATTTCCAATTACAATAGAAGAACGATGAGTGTTTACCTCGATAAGCCCAAAATTATCCAAGTATAAAGTCGATCTGAGCAACACTTAGCTCTACTCGGCGCTCCAAACAACCCTTAGAAGTTCTAACCAACTTCTACTTACAACTTCAACAACGGGTGAAGATTTCCTTAGGGTTTCGTTTTTGTGGCTAAAGGAAGTATAATCGTATTTTCTGGGCTTTTGTATAAGTGTAACCTTGGGAATACTACAAGGTATTTGGGCCAAGGAATTTGGACATAACAACAATACTAGGAGAGTATTTCTATACCACAACAAGGCGTCTTATCCGACAACAACTAGGCTAGGGGTACCCTACTGGCTAGACACCACAGGGGAGGAGGCTCTCGGCCAAAGGCCTTAACCAAGGGGTGGGGTGTTGGACGATTTCAAGGTTGAGGGGGAGGGAGAGATTTTTAACACTTAGAACAATTTTGGATGAAGAAGTTCATCAACATGGAGGGGTATTTATAGGTGAAGAAATGGCCAACCAATGGCCAAGATTCTTCCAAGTGTATAGCAAGTGTAAGGTCAAGATCAAGCCATGTGTTTGTGGGTCCCACTTGCTCATCAACTACACAAAAATATCCTACCTAACCCTTGACCAAAATTGGGCAACAAAAACGTGCCAAGAATGGCCATTTCGCCGTCCCTTTGCTTCCAATGTGAGGTGACACATGTCATCCTCCGTTGGTCCAAAATGTTTCGTCTCTCGGAAAAATCCATAAAATTATAAATGACATAGCGAATTTTCCCAACAAAAGTGGAAGCGTTTAGTCGAAACGACTCTAATCGGGTGTTGTGTACAAATTTCGAAACTTGCCTAACTTAAGGCTCAAATTTTCTACGTACGTCCTCACGTACATACTCTGAAATTACGGGGTATAACAGAACAATACCAACCAATTTCCTTCAATCTTCCAAACAAAACCTAGAAAAGCAACTAGGTTTTCACCTTGCGACTAATACGAAAACTATCTTTTTCTGAGATTTTTCTATTGAGATACACTTACAATACACTCATGAACCTTGGTTTAAAGTGTGGAGCTTAATGGACAAGAAACAAAATTTTTTTCTTCTTTCCCTTGATGAACCCGAGAGCCTAGCTTAGCAAGAACACGAGTTCTTCAAATTTTTCTAAGTGTAAATGCCTTGTCTTGCTACCTAGGATGACTATATAACAACATGGAGGGTTAGGATTAGAACACTTGTGAGGTTTGGATGAGTTTCTACTAAATATCAAGTCTTGTGGTCCCATTGACCAAGTCAATTATCTCAAGCTCTTCAAGTTGCAAGACTTAGTCATCCTAGCAAAGGTCAAATGACCCTTTTGACCTTGCTAAATTCGACCAAGGCACCAAAAGGGGGGGTGACACGTATCGCCCTCCCATTCGTCACAATATTTCGTTTTCCGACAATTTCATAATTCCGATAAATTTTTACAAGTCTCAAATCTTAACACTAGGAATTCTCACGTACGTTCTTAAAACATGTCCTGTAATTACGGGGTGTAACAGTAATTACCCCGTAACGGTGTAAAGACCAATAGGGAAGAATGTACAGTAGATATACTTTGGTTTATGTGACGAACCTCTAGTGAATAGGGGGATAGGGTGAGAAGTACCTTGAGATAAGAGAGAGATTTATTTCAGACTGAAAATGAGATGTTAAGTGTGACGATGGGTCGGGTTATGGACTCATTTCGGGTCAACCGATAGTATGGAATCGGGTGATGTCAGTTGGATATGGTCCCGCTATGTGATAGGGTCACGAGGATGCAAGACCCAAGTCTAGTTGATTTTGTATGTGTACTAAATAAGTTTGAAAGTACGAGAAAGTATGACAAGTAACGAAAGAAAGGAACCTCTAAGGATCCCGTGTTTGAGAAGACTGTAACCTTCGAGTTTTGTGAGAAGGGGTCGCGGACGGAAGGTCCATTGATATGTTTACGTATGTTGTGGTGGCCATGTGTGGCATCATTGGTCTTGTGCAGTTTTGATTGATAGGCATAGTATAGAGTTTATGCCGGAGTTTGTATAGCTTGACAACCGACTAAGAACATTTGGGGACGAATGTACACCCCGTAAGTCCAGGACATGTATAAGAGAATGTATGTAAGGAATCAAGACTTGGAAATTTGTACGAAAGGAAGAATTGTTTTTCCGACAGAAAATCTTCCGAACGTCGGAAAGGAAAAATGTTCGTTGTTGAGAATTGGATTCTCAAAATGCATTATTTGAAGAGTATGGAACTTATTAACATTATGGAAATTTATTTTTACGAATTTGGTCACGTGGGGCCCACCCGAGGAATTTTACGTTTTGCGGGGCCCACGAGGGTTACAGAATTTTATAGACGAATGAGAGGGTGACATGTGGAACCTCCCCCACTTGGTCTTGGACGAAATTATGCAAGGGTATAATGGTCATTGACCATGGTAGAAAGATCAAGTCTTGCTAGCTTGAGATTGTTGACTTGTCCACTTGGCTTAACATTAATTGTCCTTCATCCTAGCCCACAAGTGTGTTAATCTAAGCCCTCCATTGTGTTATAAATGCTACACTAGTGCAATACTAAGTCTCCAACACTTAGAAAAAAATCACAACATTCTTGTGCAAGAACATTGCTCTCGGCTTTGATGAAATTCCCACACAAAAATTTTGTAGTTTTGATCCATTATTCACAATACTTTAACCCAAGGTCCCTAAGGGTATTGTAAGGATATCTCAATAGAAATATTTTGGAAAAACGACGTTTTCACGTTAGTCGCAAGGCGAAAACCTAAGTCCTTTTCACAAGTTTGGATTGGAAATGGAAGAGAAGTTGGTTGTGAACTTCTAAAGGCTTCAAATAGAGGATTGGAGCGTAAAGAAAAGGAGCTAAGAATTGCTAAGGAGCGACTTTGAATCTTGGAAATTTTAAGGGCTTGTAAAGGTATAATCTTGTCGTTTTAGTAATTAAGATTTACTTATTGTTGTAGTTATGGATATTAGCAAGCATGAGATGTTTAGTATGAAGTTTGATAAGTATATTGGCTATTGGAACCCTAATCCAAAAACTAGAATGTTTAGCCTTAAGACTACAATTCAAGTTGATTATTAGTTTAAGTCGTCGCATGTTGTATAAAGAAGGAAATTGTAGTTGTTGAAGTTGTTTATGGCTATATAACATGTTTGACCTAAGAACTTGGATTGAAAAAGAATTGGAAAGGACTTAGGATTGGTTATAAGTTGGCCGAGAATGGCTTTAAATATGGAACTACTTCGTATGAATTGTGGGGCGGAATTTTACACGTATTGTAATGCGTGTAATCCCCTTTGATTGGTTGGTAGGTTGAGCCTTAAATGTGGCATGTTTGGTTATTGTATTCGGCCTTGAAAAAGGTGGCAAAGTATGTAGAAACAAAGGAAGTGCTGCCCGATTTTCCGTAGAATAAGAAACCGTATACTTAGTATTATTCTACGTTAGAAACTAGAGATTGATAGTCATGTTGTGACCATTATAGGTTGACAGTTCTACGTACGGCGTATTCGGCTTAGCTTGTGGATTTAGCCGAAAAGGTATGTGAACTATCTCCTCTTCTAGCATGATTCCTTAAGATAAAGAAAGTATGTCCTACTCCTTAAATGATCCATTCCTTGGTTGTATTTGGATTGCCTAAAATAGAATTTGTTCTATGTACTTCCTTGATTGTACTTTGATGTTTAAATTGTAAGTTGTATAATCCATTTCCTTAGTGAAGTTTGGATTCTTAAAAGTGAAAGTATTTTACTTAAAGTACATAGAGTCTTGAAAAGGAAGTGGTTTCCAAACCTTTTGGCTTGTGCCTTAGTTCCAAAACCTAAGGGTTGTTATAATGACTTTAGGGGAGTTAAAGGAGTGATTTACTTGAGGTTTAAAAGTAGAAGAAACATGTTTTCTAAATATTAAGAGACTTGAAGTATTTTGAAAGTTAACAACTTGATTTGTAAGTATGTGATACTTGGTTTTAAAAGTATAAGTCTCTTGGTTATAAAAGGAATGAATATGTCTAAAACCATAAAGGGTTATAACGGCTTTATGGGAAGTTGGTTATAACGGCTTTATGGAAGGTTAAGAAAGTTGTCTATTTTGATTTATGGGCATAAGTTGCCTAGATTGTGAAATTTGAAGTTACTTGATTTCAAGCTTTGAAATGAGTTTTCTAAAAGTGTAGTAACTTACTTTGAAAAATAGACATACCTTGATACTACGGGTGTTAGTATCTTGGGGTTTTACATAAAAATGAGTCTTTTGAAAAGAATGTACGTACGTAGTACTTTGGCTTGTTTAATTGAGAATTATTCTATAAGTGCCTTGAGTTTATAAAATGAAAGTCTATAGATTTTATGAACTTGCCTATGTGTGCTGGTGATAGCCTTTGAGTGCAAGTATTATGTTTTATTACGTTGCCGCGACTCTCGGTTGGAGGGTCGGCTGTCTTGTTGTAAGATTACTTGGACGTACCGACAGTGATGTGGGATTCCACGGGTATGCTTCCATTATTTGTATTACTCCTTGGACATGCTTATACGATGTGGGATTCCGGGGCATGTGACCAGGAGGCGGGTTAGATTCCCGGATTTGTTTGTATTACCCCATGGTCATGCTTATACGATGTGGGATTCCGGGGCATGCGACCACGTGGGATATTGTTGTTCCATGGATTGGCCCTCCATGAGATTTAGTGACGCAGGCTGGATCTGGTAGTTAGCTTTCGTACTTGCCCCGCTCAGTTGATGACGCCGGCTGGATCTGGTAGATAGCTTTCGTACTTGCCCCCGTCAGTGCTATTGCACAGTTTGGTACGGTAGACTCCGGTAGATAGCTTTCGCACTTGCCCCGGTCATATCTCGTGACGACAGGCTGGATCTGGTAGTTAGCTTTCGTACTTTCCGTCGATTGTTGTACGGTGGATCAGTAGTTGGCTTTCGTCTTGCCGTCGGTTTATGATGCAGGCTGGATCTGGTGGTTCGTTTTCCTACTTGGCCCGTACAGTTTTTAGGACACAGGTGGGACTTGGTGTTCATGTATGCCTATTGGTGTTATATTATATCATGGACTGCCGGCAGTGAGGAAGGATTCCACGGGCATGATTGATATTATGGGCGTGAGACCCATGGTTATATTTTAGTAATGACTTTGAGCGTGCGTCCACGACTTGATATGGCTTATGTATTGTATCGTAGGTTGTCTATCATACATGTCTCTGTTTTGTTTAGATTATGATTTCATTCTGATGCTTCATTTCACATACTTGGTACATTCTTCGTCTTGACCTCGCCCGGGAGCTGCGTTCATCCGCGAGTTTAGTCTTGATTTGGTGATCTGCGGTGTAGGACCGCTCGAGTTTTGGATAGCTCTCTGCATTGGGAGTTTATCTTTTTGGTATAGTTCCTTCAGTACAGGCTTTTGTACGGTTATGGGTACGACGGGGCCTTGTCCCATCATATTTCAGTAAAACTCTTAGAGGTCTGTATTCATATGTGGGATTGGACTCATGTGCAGTGTAGTGTCTTTTATTATGTATATTATATGGCAGCCTTGTCGGCTTTGCCCGTGTTCGTATGTTGGTTTTGAAAAAAAAAATAAGGAGGTGTTATTTAAATTCTGCAGTTTACTTGTGTTGTTAAGGTAGAAGGGTGCCCAGGTAGGGCACCAGTCACGGGTTCGGGGTTCGGGGCGTGGCAGTATCTGAAAGGTCTCGAGTGATTGTCGGATTCAGGATTGGGTTTGTGAAAAACTAGAATTTTTTAGTGTCCGCTCTAGAGGCACTAGATCTACCATAGGGGCCTGCTACAACAATGTCTGGGTCTGCTATAGCGCAGTTATGGATTTTGAGAGGGTCTCCAGAGCGGACAAAAATCTGCTGTGGCGGTTGCGCAACATTGAGAGTGGTACCGTTGTCGCGAGCCTATTGTAGTAGACTCCTAACGCTGCATCGGAATGACGTGTTCCATAATCTATTTAATGGTAGTTAAAACCCTTTCCATTATATCACTTCATTTATTAATTCCTAAGCAATATTGAGGCGATTTGAAGAAGTTTTTGGTTAAAGTTTCTTGTGGGTAAGTTACCTAACCTCTAATCCATTCCTTTACCTTTTCTAAGCTTGAATCGTTGCTAGAAATTCTATAGAATTTAAGAGGAAAGATGAGTTTTGATTATTATTTCATAAATGAGTTCTAGTATTTCTAAATGGGATTTGTTGGTGGATTTGACTAATATAAGTATGAAAATTGATGATTTCGTACTAATAGTGTACACCCCGTAATTCCAAGGGAATGATATGAGAACGTACGTATGGAAATAAGATTTAAATTTTGGAAAGAAAGAAAGACTACTTTTTCTTAAGAAAAAATATCGGGAATTTGTAAAGAAAAAGGGTTATTAATTGGAATTTGGTTCTCAAATTTGATATTTGAGACTTATAGATTATATTGGAATTTTGGATTTTTAAGTTCCGGATTTGATCATGGGGGGCCCACGGGAAAATTTTACGGTTTGTGGGGCCCACAAAGTTTCGAGATATTTTGACCAAATATGTTATAACCCGTATTTCCAGAGTATGTATGTGAGGACGTACGTACATTTGTACAAACCCTAATTAGGTTTAGGATGAAATTGTGAACTTTCGACGGAAAAGATTTCGAACCTTGTAAAGGAAATTCTACGTTTTTAATATTTTAACCGATTACGGATTTTTTCCGAGAGACGAAATATTTTGGACCAATAGGAGGGCGACATGTGTCACCCTTAGTTGACATGTGTTGGACGAAAATGTTGGGCTTGTGGACAAGTCAAATGGTCAAGTCTTGGAAGATATTTCTTTGGGTGAGTGGGAGTAGGTAAGGGACGATTTTGTGGGCAAGTGGGGGGCTTGCCTTGGGCGTTTTTTTGTGCCTAGTGGAAGGCCACATGGCTCTTTGTTGTGGGGGACATATGTCCCAATGTTGTGGTGGACATATGTTCCAAGGTTGTGGAGGACACTTGGTGGAAGACTCAACTCACACAAGCTATCTAATCTACACCCTCCATTTGTTTTAATCTTGGCCCTTGGTGGTTCTATAAATACCCCCCCTAAGTTGCAAGAATTCTTCAGCCACCAAACATTTTTCCAAGTCTCAAAATCCTCCCCCCCTTGAGTTGAAGTTCTCGTCCAAGTCCTTTCCCCTCGTAGTAGCTTTCGTCCGCACCACACTTTTGTAGAAAAATATTCTGCAAGTATTGTTACTATTCCAAAATACCTTAGCCTAATACCTTGTAGTATTCCAAAGTTACCTCTATACTAAAAGCCCAGAAATACTACTTTATATCCATTAGTCACAAAATGAAACCCTAGGAAAAATCTTCATAGTTGGTTGAAGTATTAAGTAGAAGTTGTTTAGAAACTTCTAAGGGTTTCTTGGAGGCGGATTGGGCGTCTGAGAATAGGAGCTAAACCTTGCTCAGGATCGACATTTAAACTTGGATAATTTTGGGCTTATCGAGGTAAATATCCTTGTCCTTCTATTGTAATTGGAAATTACATATAATAGTTTAGAATTGAGTATCAGATATAGAAGGATGGTATTAAAGAAGAGAATCATTTGTAATTACATAGAATTTGTATTCTGATGAGACTTGAGTAGTTTGTGGTGAGGAAATCTTGCCCAATTTTCCGTAGAATAGAGAACCTTCGCTTAGAATATTCTGAGTAGTCTAGGCGTTGATAGGCGTGTTGACTATTATAGGTTGATACTCTGCGCGACATATTCGACTTGGCGGTGGATTTGTAGGAGGTATGTGATTCTTCCCATCCTCTTGAGCATGATATTTTTAAAATATATATAGTACGGTGAGCGTCGTGTGTTAATCGAGCGTGGCTTTACTTCGATGTCTTTTGACTTGAGTTTTAAATAATAAGAATCTTGAAGTGTTTCAAAAGAATTATGAATCGTTTTTGAAAGAAGAGTAATACTTGGTTTTAAAAGCTTAAGAGTTATACTAGCTTTATGGGAAGTTAGGTATAACGACTTAAGAAAGATAAAAGGAACGGTTTACTTAATTGGTTATGAAAGCCTTGTATTGATTTCGGAAAGGGGAAATAAGTATCGAACAAACCACTGCAACACTAATAAGGGAAAATGTATCGACTAAGTAAGTATTATTAAAACCAGTAGAAACCTCCATCTGCATAGAAGCTAAGATAAGACGAAATTGTATTACATTTTCTAGATCATGACTGCTTTAATAAGATTGTTATAAACAAGAATAACTACTCACACATAAGGTATATGCTACTCAATTGTTTTAAAAAGAGATTGTGTTATTTGATTAAGACTATGAACTATGAAATCTTTCGGAAGTAAAAGACTTGAGTATATTTTAATTAGGCAACTTGAACTTTTGGAAAAGAATGTTGTTACTTGATTTTAAAAAAGGAAAGTGTTTGTGATTTAAAAGAAAAGTATGGTATTATCTTAATCTGTCTTAAAAGAGAGTTTAAATGTTATGGCCAATTTGACACAGAGTCCATGGGATGGACCGGGAATGTATACCACCCGATTCTACACCGAGTCCATGGGATGGACCGGGAATGTATTCCACCCGATTTGATACCGAGTCCATGGGATGGACCGGGAATGTATTCCACACGTTTTGATACCGAGTCCATGGGATGGACCGGGAATGTATTCCACCCGATTTGATACCGAGTCCATGAGATGGACCGGGAATGTATTTCATACGATCCAACATCGAGTCCATGAGATGGACCGGGAATGTATTCCATACGATCTGGCACCGAGTCCATGAGATGGACCGGGAATGTGACCATGCGATTCCACCTCGAGTCCCATGGGATGGCGTAGAGACATGTTATCGTATCACACGATTTATACCTAGGCTGGCGGTGAGGAAGGAGTTCCACGGCGTGAGGATGACTTGAGGGCGTGAGTCCCTGACTTGACATGACTGCTATTATGTTGTGAATTGTAGTTTGTTATCATACATGTCTCCTATTTTATTTTAGACGGTTATGATTTCGTTTACAGTGTTTCCAGTTTCACATACTTGGTACTGTTGTCTTGACCTCGCCCGGGGCTGCGTTCATCTGCAGGTAAGGTCGGTTGATCCTCACTCTTAGGATCACGATTCGGCGTATTAGGAAGCTCCGTTTTCTCGGAGGCTTATCTTTTAGTATGTTTTCCCGAGTTTGTAAGTTCTTGTACATTCGGGGTATGGCGGGGCCACTGTCCCATCATAGTTGTTGTAAAAATCTTAGAAGTGCATGTAATCTTGTTGTCGCAGGATTTGTAAAAGGATATGCTTGTTCAAGTGTATATATATATATACGAGACATGCAGTTTTCTCGAATAAAGCATTTCTCACTTCATATTGTTTCATGTCTTGTTTGATATTCCACTGGTTACTCTGATGTATGTCTACTTGGGTGCCCGGGTAAGGCACCAGTCACGGGCCCGGGATCGGGTCGTGACAAAAGTGGTATCAGAGCAGTTAATCCTCGGAAAGTGTCTACAGACCGTATCTAGTAGAGTCTTGATTATCGGTGTGTTGTGCACCACACCAATAATCAGGAGGCTATAAGATATTTAGGATTGGTTTCCATTCTTCTCATTCTGAGATCGTGCCTTAGAGCTGTATTATAAGTTGGACCCTCGGCGTATTTCGTTTTTACGATTATGCCTCGCGAAGACAACCCGGGCCGGAAGGGCAAGGCGGCGAGGAGTCGCTAGTAGGATCTGAGGAGTACGAGCGCGAGCGGTCATTACCTAAGATAGTGCTTGACGGCGAGTTTTGCGGCGCCGCCCAACAGAGTTTAGAGCGCGGCGATGGCTGCTGAGACCTGATACACGAACCTCGGTTCCACGGCCTAGAAGCGAGAGAGATGGGTTACAAAGATAGCCCGATTCATCGCTAGGATCGTGGCGAACATGAGATAAATGGATCTGGCGATTCGAAGAGCACCCGTGGTTCACCCGAGATTGGGCAGTTTGAGACTACGGGATTTTCTGAGTTGTAGCCCGCCAGAGTTTTATGGGTCGAGGCGAGGGCGATCCGCAGGAGTTCATCCGACAATTCTGACAGATCGTAGAGTGATCAAGGCTTGAAGACCAAGTCGGCGGTCTTAGGTTCGCATCACCGCGTGATCGCCGATCGGGTTTGATTCATGGGAGCTGTCGGGAGAGTATGCTGCCCGGCCGTATGGGGCGAGTTCTCGAGGCATTTCTTGCGCATTTCTTGCCTCCACGGATGAGGAGGGCTCGGGCGACAGATTCTTGGCGTTGAGGCGACCGGGCGTCTGGTTCGGGAAGTACAATGTGAGTTTGACTCATTAGCTCAGATGCGTCCGCATTAGTAGCCGACATGGAGGATAGAGTGCACCGATATGTCCCGAGACTTGACGATTATCTAGCGAGAGAGTTGCTCGGGTGTAGCTCTTCGGGCATGGACATTGCCGCATGCGAGCTTATGCACTTGGATGTGAGGAGCGGAGTCGGCGGAATGGCCGAGATCGCGAAGAGGCGAGCAGCGAGTCCTTTGGCAACTTTCGAGGCGGACCGCCTCGGCGGAGTTAGTTATGCACCTCCGCCAATCTGAGTGGTCCTCCGCGATCTTGGGGCGTTCGGGTATTCGAGGCTGAGTCGGGCTCTAGGGCTTCGGTTTCTGAGATATACATGGGTTCTAGCCAGCAGGATTCATGTCCCCCTCAGTGTGCACGATGTGGCAGGCGTCATCCTGGGGAATGTCGTCCTTTTGCTGGTGCTTGTTTCACCTGTGGCCGTCAGGGCCATGTGACGAGCGTCGCCTTATAGGAGAGTGCAGGCAAAATGACGCGACCTCAGGGTTAGTGGCAGGTTCATCGCCTTCTATAGCTATGCGCCCGGCAGGGCAGGATTATGATTAGAGCGACGAAGGGAAAGTGAGGCAGTTAATACAAGTATATTTTTACCCCTCTAGAGATTAGTATGCTTGATATGATGATTTTTATTAAGTGTTATGTTCAGATAGCATTGTGTTAATTGCGTTTAGAAGACAAGGTTAGTTAAAAGAGTAAGATTGGGGACAGGGAAATTGTAAGCCTTAGAATTTTATACGTGGAGACCTTAGAGGCGAGGCCATCTTGAGTAAAAGATTTATTTTTATGTTTGACCCTTATCGGAGTGCATAGTATACGTGAGATATATTTGTGTGATAAGTCCCTGAGTAGTGTGAAATGTAAGAGAGTAGTTGAGCTAAGAAGACCACTAGGTTTTCGTGACTCGATGGTGAGATTGTTCCGGATCGGGAAACAAGAGCTTGGCACGATAAATGGGTCGGGTTGAGGCCAGATTGCGTGTCAATCCGCAGCCCGTTTTGAAGTAAGGAAAAATTGTGGTGGTCCCGCTTTGTGATAGGGTCACGAGGGTGTTAGGCCCAAGTTTAGTTAACCATCGTACGAGTTCGTGGATGCGTTCGACCCGATGGTCGGGCGATGAGGTCAGCCCATCTTGTCTTTCGATCGAGTATTTACTCGGCAGAGGGTTATGCGAGATGTTATATATCAGGAAGGTTGTAAGACTGCACGGGGTTCCTACTTTTACTTTATGACAGGCAGTGGAGTCCAGTTTGCGGCTATTTCTTTTTATGGAGGTCTTACCAGGCAAGGTTAGGAACTCAGGTGAGTCTCAGTATTGCATTCACCCTCGGGCCTGTGTTTTGATTTCAGAGGTAGCTGTAAGGATTATTCGCCTCTTTTTGAGTGAGTATTATAATAACTACCATTTCAGTATTCGGATGTCACCTTATGAAGCCTTGTATGGGTGGTAGTGTAGGTTGCCGGTCGATTGGTTCGGTGTTCATACTTGATTTAGCAGGATATGGATAGGGTGAAGCTTATCCAGGAGAGGTTATTGACAGCTCAGAGTCAACGTGAGTCGGGCGGATAATCTGCGTCGATACTTGGAGTTCAGATTGACGGTCGGTCTTCTTGAAGGTACCACCCCGGAAGGGTGTGACGAGATTTGGAAAGCATGGGAAACTTAGCCCGAGGTACTTTGAGCCTTTTCAGATCGGTTGTAGAATAGGCCAGGTTGCCTATAAGTTAGCATTTTCGTCCGACATAGGAGGTAGTACGTCCGGTCTTTCATGTTGCTATGTTCGGAAAAGTATCGGAGATCCATCTAGAGTGTTCCCAGTTAATGATGACCAAGTTGGAGATAGTAACCCCGAGATTTTGGAAACTGAAGCAATAATAGAAATGTGGTAAGTTTATTTAGGAAGTGTTCGAGTGTACGAGGAGGGTACGACGAGTAAGAGAATAGAAGTGATCATTACTTTTGTGAAGTAAAGGTGCGACGGGAGTATCTTTTAGACCTCGGGTGGGAGCGTTCGTGATGTTAGAGGTGATTCCTCGTTGGCTTGGATTGGAGTTTTGCGCATGTGTTGTATTGTGGCCATGTGTGGCATGTGCAAATTGTTTAAGTTGTGCGGAACTATATCGTTACCTGTCTTGAGAAGGAACATTCGGGACGAATGTTTCTAAGGAGGGGAGAATGTTATACCCCGTATTTCCAGAGTATGTATGTGAGGACGTACGTACATTTGTACAAACCCTAATTAGGTTTAGGATGAAATTGTGAACTTTCGACGGAAAATATTCCGAACCTTGTAAAGGAAATTCTACGTTTTTAATATTTTAACCGATTACAGATTTTTTCCGAGAGACGAAATATTTTGGACCAATAGGAGGGCGACATGTCTCACCCTTAGTTGGCATGGGTTGGACGAAAATGTTGGGCTTGTGGAAAAGTCAAATGGTCAAATCTTGGAAGATATTTCTTTGGGTGAGTGGGAGTAGGTAAGGGACGATTTTGTGGGCAAGTGGGGGGCTTGCCTTGGGCGTTTTTTTGTGCCTAGTGGAAGGCCACATGGCTCTTTGTTGTGGGGGACATATGTCCCAATGTTGTGGTGGACATATGTCCCAAGGTTGTGGAGGACACTTGGTGGAAGACTCCACTCACACAAGCTATCTAATCTACACCCTCTATTTGTTTTAATCTTGGCCCTTGGTGGTTCTATAAATACCCCCCCTAAGTTGCAAGAATTCTTCATCCACCAAACATTTTTCCAAGTCTCAAAATCCTCCCCCCTTGAGTTGAAGTTCTCGTCCAATTCCAAAATACCTTAGCCTAATACCTTGTAGTATTCCAAAGTTACCTCTATACTAAAAGCCCAGAAATACTACTTTATATCCATTAGTCACAAAACGAAACCCTAGGAAAAATTTTCATAGTTGGTTGAAGTATTAAGTAGAAGTTGTTTAGAAACTTCTAAGGGTTTCTTGGAGCGGATTGGAGCATACAGAATAGGAGCTAAACCTTGCTCAGGATCGACATTTAAACTTGGATAATTTTGGGCTTATCGAGGTAAATATCCTTGTCCTTCTATTGTAATTGGAAATTACATATAGTAGTTTAGAATTGAGTATACGATATAGAAGGATGGTATTAAAGCAGAGAATCGAACTGTAATTACATAGGACTGTATTTACAGTAGACTTGAGTAGTTTGACGGGTAGGGAAATGCTGCCCAATTTTCCGTAGAATAGAGAACCTTCTGCTTAGAATATTCTACAGAGTAGTCTAGACGTTGATAGACGTATTTGACTATTATAGGTTGATACTCTGCGCGCGACATATTCGACTTGGCAGGTGGATTTCGCCGAGGAGGTATGTGATTCTTCCCATCCTCTTGAGCATGATATTTTTAAAATATATATAGTACGGTAGACGTACGTGTGTTAACTGAACGTGGCTTTACTTCGATGTCTTTTGACTTGAGTTTTAAATAATAAGAATCTTGAAGTGTTTCAAAGGAATTATGAATCGTTTTTGAAAGAAGAGTAATACTTGGTTTTAAAAGCTTAAGAGTTATACTAGCTTTATGAGAAGTTAGGTATAACGACTTAAGAAAGATAAAAGGAACGGTTTACTTAATTGGTTATGAAAGCCTTGTATTGATTTCGGAAAGGGGAAATAAGTATCGAACAAACCACTGCAACACTAATAAGGGAAAATGTATCGACTAAGTAAGTATTATTAAAACCAGTAGAAACCTCCATCTGCATAGAAGCTAAGATAAGACAAAATTGTATTACATTTTCTAGATCATGGCTGTTTTAATAAGATTGTTATAAACAAGAATAACTACTCACACATAAGGTATATGCTACTCAATTGTTTTAAAAAAGAGATTGCGTTATTTGATTAAGACTATGAACTATGAAATCTTTCGGAAGTAAAAGACTTGAGTATATTTTAATTAGGCAACTTGAACTTTTGGAAAAGAATGTTGTTACTTGATTTTAAAAAAAGAAAGTGTTTGTGATTTAAAAGAAAAGTATGGTATTATCTTAATCTGTCTTAAAAGAGAGTTTAAATGTTATGGCCAATTTGACACCGAGTCCATGGGATGGATCGGGAATGTATACCACCCGATTCTACACCGAGTCCATGGGATGGACCGGGAATGTATTCCACCCGATTTGATACCGAGTCCATGGGATGGACCGGGAATGTATTCCACACGTTTTGATACCGAGTCCATGGGATGGACCGGGAATGTATTCCACCCGATTTGATACCGAGTCCATGAGATGGACCGGGAATGTATTTCATATGATCCAACACCGAGTCCATGAGATGGACCGGGAATGTATTCCATACGATCCGGCACCGAGTCCATGAGATGGACCGGGAATGTGACCATGCGATTCCACCTCGAGTCCCATGGGATGGGCCGAGACATGTTATACGTATCACACGATTTATACCTAGACTGCCGGCAGTGAGGAAGGAGTTCCACGGGCATGAGGGATGACTTGAGGGCGTGAGTCCCTGACTTGACATGACTGCTTTTATGTTGTGAACTGTAGTTTGTTATCATACATGTCTCCTATTTTATTTTAATCGTTATGATTTCGTTCTGATATTTCGATTTCACATACTTGGTACTGTTATCGACCTCCTTGAGGCTGCGTTCATGCCGCAGTAGGTACATCGGTTGATCCTCACTCTTAGGATCACAGTTCAGCGTATTGGGAAGCTCCGTTTTCTCCGGAGGCTTATCTTTTGGTATGTTTTCCCCGAGTTTGTAAGTTCTTGTACATTCAGGGGTATGGCGGGGCCCTGTCCCATCATAGTTGTTGTAAAAATCTTAGAGGTCTGTAGTACTGTTGTCGACAGGATTTGTAAAAGGGATGTAACTGTTCAAGTGTATATATATATATGCAGACATGCAGTTTTTCTCAGATAAACTGTTTCTCACTTCATTTTGTTTCATGTCTTGTTTTATTCCACTGGTTACTCTGATGTATGTCTACTTGGGTGCCCGGGTAAGGCACCAGTCACGGGCCCGGGATCGGGTCGTGACAAAAGTGGTATCAGAGGAGTTAATCCTCGGAAAGTGTCTACAGATCGTATCTAGTAGAATCTTGATTATCGGTGTGTTGTGCACCACACCAATAATCAGGAGGCTATAAGATATTTAGGATTGATTTCCATTCTTCTCATTCTGAGATCGTGCCTTAGAGCTGTATTATAAGTTGGACCCCTCTGACGTATTTCGTTTTTACCAGTTATGCCTCCGCGCAAGACAACCCGGGCCCAGAAGGGCAAGGCAGCCGAGGGAGCTGCTAGTAGGATACAGAGGAGTACGAGGGCGCAGGCCCGGTCATTACCTAAGATAGTGCTTCAGACGGCGAGTTTTGCGACGCCGCCAGCCCCAACAGAGTTTAGAGCCGCAGCAGTGGCTGCTGAGACCACGATGCACGAACCTCGATTCCTGACTAGAAGCGAGAGAGATGGGTTACAAAGAATGGCCCGATTCTTAGCTAGGATCGTGGCGAACATGAGATAAATTGGAATCTGGCGATTCGAAGAGCACCGTGGTTCACCCGAGATTGGGCGATTTGAGACTACGGGATTTTACGAGTTGTAGCCCGCGAGTTTTATGGGTCGAGGCGGGGCGATCGCGAGGAGTTCATCCGACAATTACAGCAGATCATGAGAGTGATCAAGGCTTCAGAGACCAAGTCGGCGGTCTTAGGTTCGCATCAGCTGCGTGATACTGCAGTCGACTGGTTTGATTCATGGGAGCTGTCCCGGGGAGAGTATGCACTGCCAGCCGTATGGGACGAGTTCTCAGGGGCATTTCTTGCGCATTTCTTGCCTCCACAGATGAGAGGCTCGGGCGACATATTCTTGACGTTGAGGCGGGCCAGGCGTCTGATTCGGGAGTACAATGTGGAGTTTGACTCATTAGCTCGGTACGTCCCCGCATTAGTAGCCGACATGGAGGATAGAGTGCACCGATATGTCCCAGGACTTGACGATTATCTAGCAGAGAGTTGCTCGGGTGTAGCTGTCACGACCCGTTCCGGGGCCCGTGACTGGTGCCTTACCCGGGCACCCAAGTAGTCATACATCAGAGAAAATCAGCGGAATATAAAACAAGACATGAAATAATTGTAAATGATACGCTTTACGAAAAAGGGTTGCCTTCGGCATATATACATAAACCAAGGTTTGCGATTACATCCCAGTATGTACAACATGACTCTGCACCTCTAAGGAAATAAACAACTATGGCGGGACAGGGCCCCGCCATACCCTGACTGTACAAAACTATCTACAACAGGGAGATCATACCCAAAAGTAGAGCCTCCGGAGAAGATGGAGCTCCTGACACCAACGCAAGAGATCCCAAGGATGAGGATCTAGCACCTGCTTGCCCTTACCTGCGGCATGAACGCAACCCCCCGAAGAAGGTCAGTATAACAGGTACTAAGTATATGAAACTGTAAAGTACTTAAATGAAAACATATCATTTTAAAAATCAGTTTTGCAAGTATGTATGAAACAACCAAGGTAACCGCACATAGTGCCACATCATAAACAAGAGCAACAATAGGTAAATCCATGTAGTCTTTTCTAGGTGCGAATGATCGAGCGGGGCCAATTGCGTAGTATCACCATGCAAGCCTAATCACGGACTCCGTAGTCCGCATAGGCCACTCATAAAGGCCCGCATAGGGTATGTAACCCGCATCGAGGTACCTACTCCTCGGCATCGTCTGGACTCGTAGTCGCATGGCCACATAGACCGCGTGAGGTATAACCCGCATCACTAACACGGAACTCCGTAGCTCGCATAGGTCCCTGGACCCGCATGAGGTATTCTCGAATCATGGTCCTGCATCGCTGAGTCTACCCGCGTCGGGCGACTTAACCCACGGTAATATGTCAAGAGGTGAGTGATATTATACTAACATAACGACTTATCGTTAAACAACATAAGCACAACAAGAATACTCTCTTATACAAGCGTTACAAGACACTAACACACATAGCATCATATCATGTCTACTTATCAAACCATCTTATTATTCTTTTCACAAATCAATATAAGTCATTATAAACACATAGGCAAGTTTCTTTTATCATGCTTAAGTGGTTATACCTAACTTCCCATAAAGCTAGTATAACTCTTAAGCTTTTGTTTTAAAACCAATTTGTTCTCTTACATTTAAAAATGATTCATATTCTTTTGAAATGCTTTGAGATCCTTATTATTAGGGCTTAAGTCGCAAGACATTGCCGTAAGTATTATCGAGCTTAAGTCAAAAGACATTGCCGTAGTTATTATTCGATTAACACGTACGCGTCTACCGTACTACATATATATTTTAAAATATCATGCTTTAGGAAGAATCACATACCTTCTCGTGAAAACCACCGCCAAGTTGAATATGTCGCGGAGAAATCAACCTATAATAGTCGACACGTCTATCAACGTCTAGACTACTCATGTAATTCTAAGCGAGAGGGTTCTATATCCTACGGAAAATTGGGCAGCACTTCCCTACCGGTGAGCTACTCAAGTCTCTGTGAAAACAGTCTATGTAAGTACAATTTGATTATTCTTCTTTAAACCCTTCTTTGTGATAACAGTTCAATTCTATTACGTGATATTCTTCTAAGTATTTAATACTTATTCTTATACTACTACGGTATGTATTCTCTAATTCAAAGAGGGTTAGGATTATTTACCTCGGTAAGACCAATAATATCCTAGATAAAAGTCGCTGAGCAAGGTTTAGCTCTAGGTTGAGCGCTCAGAGCTCGAGAAACCTTAGAAGTTCTTCACAACTTCTACTAAGGACTAAGGGATTTGGGCTAGGGTATTTTGGGCATTATAACAATACTAGAAGGCAACTTTTCTACCAAGGGAGGGGGTAGATTTTGGCTAGGCTAGGGAGGGTTGCCTCGGCCAAGCTCACTCAAAGGGGTGTTGGATGAAAAGGCTACTGAGGAGAGGAGAGGATTTTCAAGACTTGGAAAGGAATTTGTGGATGAAGAACTCTTCATCTTAAGGGGGTATTTATAGGTCAAGACATGGCCAACCAATGGCCAAGATTTAGCCAAGTGCTAGGCAAGTGTAAGGTCAAGATTAGGGCAAGTGTCCTTGGCCAACTTGCACACAAAATATCCTACCAACTACATGACAAGGATGGCCATCCATTCGGCCCTATTGCCGTGTAACATCCATCAATGAGAGGGTGACAAGTGTCGCCCTCTCGTTGGTCCAAAGTGTTACGTCTCTCGGAAAAATCCGCAAAAATTAGAAATGGCATAGCCGGAATTTATCCTATGCGAGTTGTGTAAAACGTTTCGTCGGAAAACGATTCTTTGTGAGGGTTGTGCCCAAAAAAAACATGCCATGCCTAAACTTTAAGGCCAAACTTTTGTACGTATTCCCTCACGTACATACTCCGGAAATACGGGGTATAACATTCTCCCCTCCTTAGAAACATTCGTCCCGAATGTTCCTTTCCAAGGCAGTTAACGATAAGATTATTCATAACTTAAACAGTTGCAAATGCCACACACGGCCACAGAACAACACTTAGGCATAAACGATAATGAAGATTTACAAGTAGAAAAGTGAATTACCTGGAGGTGTGGGGAATAGGTGAGGATACTTCTGCCTCATGTCCTCGCCGACTTCCGCGTCATCTCCTCACGAGCTCGTTCGCCCACAAGACTTTGGCGGAAGCCACATCCTTGGTCCGCAGACGCCTAACTCGACGATCGACTATCGCTATGGGAATCTCTCATACGATAACCTCGGTCACACGGACATCGTCAATCGGGTGTATCCTAGATGGATCCGATACATCTCTCAAAGTAGATACGTGAAAAACCGGATGCTGCCGCCTAGATCGGACGGCAGATCAACTCATAGGCAACCTTGCCTACCTGCGGACAATCTGAAGCGCCCGATGTACGCGGTGAGTTTCCCTTCTTCGAATCTCATCACACCGCCATGGGTGACACCTTCAGAAAACCCAATCATCAGCTGCGAACTCGGATGCGGCGGCGATGATCTGCGTCGACTTACATCGACTACGGTGTCAATAGCGCTCTCGGATAAGCCACCTTATCGGCTGCTGCACCATATCTGGTCCCACTAGCCGCACCTCGCCACATCGAACCAACCTATAGGCGATCGCACTTCCTCCCATACAAGGCCTCATAAGGCGCCATCCGAATCTGGAGTGGTAGCTATTATTGTACGCGAACTCAACTAGAGGCAAATGATCCTCGGCTACTCCACGAAGTCGATAACACGGGCTCGTGACATATCCTCGAGAGTGCGGATAGTGCGCTCGGCTTTGTCGTCTGCGTGGATGGAATGCGATTACTCGGGCTCACTGCGTCCCTAAACCTCTCTGGAAAGACCTCCGAAGTTAGCGTAAGCGGGCTCCTGCATGCGATATGATCGAAGTAGGGACTCCATGCGATCGACGATCTCTCGGATGTAAAGTCCGCATAATCCTCGGTAGAAAAAGTCGTCTGACGGGAAGAAAGTGGGCTGATTTCGTCGACTGTCGACGATAACCCATATAGAATCATGTCTCCTCCGAGTGCGAGGTAATCCCGTGATAAAATCCATGTTGATTACCTCCGCTTCCGGTCGGGATCTCGATAAATGCGCAGCAAACCACCAGGCCTGCGGTGCTCTACCTTCACTGCGGACAACACGGGCGCTGAGCTACGAACTCGCAACGTCCTCTTCAAGCCATCCCACGATACACGGATCTAAGGTCGCGGTACATCTTGGTCGACCACGGATGGATAAACGCTTGCGTGTGCTTCCCCAAGAACCTCTGTGCGAAGTCACGAAACATCCGGAACACACAACACGCCTCAAACCTTAGCACCCGTGGTGCTACCTCAAGGACCGCTTGCCCTCACGAAGGGCTGTATCACGATATCGAATCGGTGGATCCTCGAGCTGTTGCCTCTTCACCTCCTCGACGATGGAAGACTCGGCAACCTCACGAACTCTAACCCACCGCTATCGTAATCAATCAAGCGGACACCAAGGCTCGCTAAGCGATGCAAATCACGAACCATGCCCCTCCTCTCTGGCTGCACATCGATAGGCTCCCATCGACCTACGACTAGGCGTACGCCACAACATTGGCCTTCCCGGGTGGTGCAGGATATCAACATCGTAATCCTTAAGCAACTCTAACCACCGTCTGCCGTAAGTTCAGCTCCTCGGTGAAGATATCTGGAGGCTCTTGTGGCAGTATAAATATCCACATGAACCCCATACAAGTAGTGCCTCAGGATCTTGGCGTGAATCACCGCCGATTCCAAATCGTGGGTGGGGTAGTTCCTCTCGTGTTTCTTGGTGTCGGGATCATACGCTATAACCTTGCCATCTTGCATCAACACATCCCAACCCGATGCGACGCATCGCAATACACAACATAACCGTGCGGACCTCCGGAAGAGTAAGAACGAGGCGGTCGTCGATCTCTCTTTCAAGAATGGAAACCACGCTCACATCAGTCCACTGAAACTTAGTTGCCCACGAGTCGGCCTAGTCAATGGGGCGAGATAGAAGCAAACTTCTACGAACCGCCGATAATATCTCGCAAGGCCGAGCTGCGAACCTGCAGCCGGAGTAGTAGGTCTAGGCAAGTCTCGTATCGCTCGATCTTGGTCGTATCCACTCGAATGCCATCGGCCCGACAATATGCCCAAGAAAAGCCACGAAGTCAACCAAAACTCACATTTGGAAAACTTGGCGTACAAGCTGGCTGGTCTGGAGAAGCTATCGGCGATCCTCAAATGCTCGCGTGCTCGCTCTGGCGAGAATAAACCAAGATATCATCAATGAACACTATCACAAGCGTGTCCAAAAATGGTTTGAACACTCGGTTCATCAAATCCATGAATCTGGCGGAGCATTGGTCAACCAAAGACATGACCACTGAACTCATAATGCCGTCACGGGTCGGAATGCGATCTAGGGACATCCACATCTCGACTCGCACTGATGATAGCGACCGTAGATCAATCTTGAAGAAACATCTCGCACCACTGCTGGTCGAACAAATCATCAATCACAGGAAGGGGTATCTGTTCTTAATGGTCACCTTGTTCACTGTAATCAACACATGCGTGCTGGCGTCGTCCTTCTTCTTCACGAACAATCGCGCTCCCGGGGAGAAACACTAGGCGATGAAGCCGCTTCTCCGGCAAATCCTAAGCCGATCCTTGACTCTCTCAACTCGGCGGGTGTCATCACGTATGGCGGAATGGAAATAGCCGAGTGTGCGGCAATATGTCTATACAAAACTCAATCTCCTCGGGAGGATACGGGAGGTCGTGCGGAAACACGTCTGGGAACTCTCGACCCTTTGGGCGACGGAAAATCTGGTGCAGCTTCTGATATCAAACACCGACGAGATGGTAGATATACCCTTCGCACCATCTTCCTAGCCTTGAGGTAGGAAATAAACCTACCACCGGCGATACCGTGCTCCTCCCACTCAACAACCTCGCCGGAAAGCTGGAACCGTACTACTCTCTCTGCGGTCTACATTGGCGTAGCAGAAGCTAGCCAATCCATCCCCATGATCACGTCGAAGTCAATCATCTCCAACTCTATCAAGTCGGCTGGTCCGACGTAAATGGTCACAGACAAGCTCTATATACCCGCCGAGCTACCACCGAATCACCCTGGTGTAGCTACCTCGAAAGGTCTATCGACTCGAGCTCTATCCCTATCCTACTAGCAACAAGGGAGATATATAGGGCCAGTAGAACCGGATCTATCAAAGCATACACATCAAACCCGAGAACCGATAAGGTACCTGTGACGACATCAGGTGAGGCCTCATGATCCTGTCGGCTGGACAAAGCATAAATGCGGTTCTGAGGACCGCTAGAACTGGGACCCGCGCCACGACCTCTGCCGCGACCTGCTGGTCCATGAGTACCTTGCCCTCCGAGCGGTAGCTGTCGGGGATGAAGAAGACGTGAAAGAACACGTGGTGACCCTACCATCATCGCCGCAGTCGGACGGTTCGCCGCATAGTGACCTGCGGCCTGGCGAAACAATCTCCGTAGCACCACAACTCGAAGTGGGATCTACCGACGGCCACTGCGAGGTGGTCCGTCGGCGATACCTCTGCGCTCTGGGCGTCACGAAGTCACAGGGCCACAGTGCGCCTCGAATATCACAGGTGTCTTGAGGCGGTGCAGGAGTGCTCTGAGCTGGCTGTGGTGCAAATCTAGACTGCTGCTGAGGCCGCCCACCACGATAGTGTTATACCCCGTAGTTCCTGGGTATGTATGCGAGGACGTACGTACGAGAATACGACAGAAAGATTGGAAAGGAAGAAAGAGGTGATTTCTCCACGGAAAAGTTTCCGGTTTTTGTGAAGGAAAAAGGTTCGTTAATGGGAATTGGATTCCCAGATTTGGTATTCGGACTTCCTGGAATATTAGAGAATTATGGAATTTTTTTTTGGAAATGGTCACGTGGGGCCCACGGGAGAAATTCTGTTTTGTAGGCCCACTTTGTTTCGAGATTTTGGCCATTGTGGATATTTTGGAAGATGTTTTATTTTGGGCCAATATGAGGTGACACGTGTCACCCACTTTAGGTGGCTTAGCGAATGGCATTTGTGCACAACACCGGTTAGAGTCGTTTTTTCGCGAAACGTTTTACATAACTTGCGAGGAAAATTCCGGCTATGTCTTTTCTTATTTTGCGGATTTTTCCGAGAGGCGGAACATTTTGGACCAACGAGAGGCGCTTGGCACCTCTCATTGGTGAGCAAGTGGGCGGCTTGGGCGACTTTGAAGTCAGTGGTAGATATTTTTTGTGTAGATATTTGTGAGGGTTTTAAGGAGTAGGGTCTAGGGGGCACTTGGGTGAATCTTGGCCCTACACTTGTGTAGCACTTGGCTCAATCTTGGCCATTGGTTGGCCTTGGCTTGTGCTATAAATACCCCTCTCCCTTTGATGAATTCTTCATCCATTCCTAAATGTTTCTAAGTGTAAAATCCTCTCCGTCCCTTGTGTTGAGTTCGGCCAAGGGCCTCCCCACTTGTGGTAGAGCACCCCATACAGGGTGCTAGCCGAAGTAGTGCCCCTCCTATAGTTGCTAAGTAGGGTACCACTAGCCTAGTTGTTTTCGTATAATACCCCCCTTTTGTGGTGTAGAAATACTCTCAAAAGTATTGTTATAATGCCCAAATTACCTTAGCCAAATACCTTGTAGTATTCTAAGGTTATACCTTTACAAAAATAAGCCCAGTTATACTATTATACTTCCCGTCAGTCCCAAAACCGAAACCCTAGGAAAATCTCCATAGTCCGTTGGAGTATTGTGTAGAAGTTGGTTAGAACTTCTAAGGGTGGTTTAGAGCGGGTTGGAGCGCTCGGAGTTGGAGCTAAACGATTGCCCAGGATCGACTTTAAACTCGGATAATTATGGGCTTATCGAGGTAATTATCTTGTCCCCCTATTGTAATTGGAAATTACATGTTGTTAGAATATATAGTTGAAGTATACTATATATAATCAACGTAGTTATCGGCAATGTCTTGCGACTTAAGCTGAAGAATCTGAAGCTGTTTTTACATAGGGCGTATTCTGATAGGCTTGTGTAGCTTTTACGTGAAGTAGAATTGTACCGTTCGGGTTAGATGTGTAACCACGGTTGGCTTGGTAGGCCTCGTTAAAGGAGGAGATTTCTGTTTGTTGGGGAGAGTCTTTGAATTTTCGGTAGAATGTTCTGCGATAAGGTCTAAATGTTAATAAGCGCCTTGTGGCCTTATAGGTTGAAGTACTACGTATGGCGCGATCTACTGGCTAAGGAGTAGCCGACGGTTTGAAGTACTTGGAGCGTTTTGCTATTAGTCGATACTCGTCGCGAGGTATGTGAACCTTTTCCTACCTCTTCTAGCATGATATGTGTGAACTATGTAGTACGGTGAGCGTCACGTGTGCTAAGCGTATTTGATTGGTTTAAAACATAAAGTGTTATAACGGCTTTATGGGAAGTTGGTTATATGACTTTATGTTGGTAGAAAGTACTTGTGGTCTTGAAAAGGTAAGCGATTTGAACTATAAGCGGCTTGTTATGTGTTAATAAAGAACTTGAAGTATTTCAAAGATTTTTGAATCATTTCGAAAGAAGAAGTAATATTTGGTTTTGAAAACTTAAGAGTTATACTAGCTTTATGGGAAGTTAGGTATAACGGCTTAAGAATGTTTCTTGATTTGGAAATCGAGAATGTGTATCGACAAACCAACTGCGGCGTTAATAAAGGAAATGTTTTGAATAATTAAGTATTATTAAAACGAGAAACTTCCATCTGCATAGAAGCTAAGATGAGACAAAATGATATTTCTAGATCATGCATTCTTTGTAATAAGATTGTTATAAACAAGATATCTACTCACATATAAGGCTTATGTTTCTCAGTTGTTTAAAGGAGAATTATATTCTTAAATGAATAAAACTATGAACTACGAAACCTTTCTAAAATAAGAAGCGTGAACATTTGATATTAGGCAAACTTGGGCGTTTGGAAAATAATGTTGTTACTTGATTTTACAAAGGTAAGAGTTTTGGTTTTCTTAAAAGGATAGTCACTCTATTTTATACTACGGTATTGTGTGAATTATGTGAAAGAAAGCAGATCTTTTAAAGATTTAATGTGTGAAGTACTTTGGGGTTAGATACGAACTTGTTAGTAGAAAGTACCTTGTGTGAATACTCTATTGTATTGGTTCGTGATAGCCTTGTAAATACTTTCTTGTTGCTTTGATAAGTAAGCGTGTTAGGATGCTACGTGTGTTAGTATCTTGTGATGTATGGGTAAAGGGTTTCCCTTGATTGTGCTTATTAACTATCGATCGTTATGATAGTATTGTGGCATTCACCTCTTGAGATGATTAGGGGTTAAGCGCCCTCCGTCTGAGGTAGACTTCGGCGGGTCGATGGACCTATGATTCGAGAATACCTAAATGCAGTCCGGGGCTATGCGGAGCTACGAGAGTTCCGGTTAGTGTCGTCCTTTATGGGCATGCGGTCCATGTGGCGTGCGATGCGAAGTCGGGGCGATCTTAGGAGTAGCTACCCTCGATGCGGGAATACCTCATGCGGGCGATGAGATTGGCCTATGCGGGCTGCGGGAGTTCGAGGGTTAGGCAGCGTACATGATCTGCGGGCAAGTGGCGGCTTTGATCATGTGACGGTCTAGACAGATCTTATAATCTGATTCATGACCTTGTTGGTGCTGTGGGTTTTAGTAATCTGCTATGCCTTCGTACTTACCGTCTGAGAGATATTATGACACAGGTGGGACACGGTGTTCATGTGTTCCATGGTGCTTTTATATCATGATTGCCGGTGAGGAAGGTATTCCACGGGCATGATTGATGTTGTGGGCACGAGACCCGTTGTTATACTTGAGTGATGACTTGAGGCGTGAGTCCCTAACGACATAGCGGCTTGGTTGTAAAGCGTAGTTTGGTTATCATACATTGTCTCTTGCTTTATATGATGCTATGATTTCATTTACGTATGTATTTTGATTTCACATACTCGGTACTGTTGTCTCGACCTCGCTTGAAGCTGCGTTCATCTGCGAGTTGAGTACACGATCGTTGATCCTAGCTCTCGAGTCACGATTTCAGCGTTTGGGAAGCTCCGTTTCTCGGAGGCTTATCTTGGTATAGTCCCTGTTGTCGTAGGTGCTTACATTCGAGGGTATGGCGGGCCTGTCCGTCGTTGTTATCATATCTTTCGTAGAAGTGCGTAAATCTTGTTGTGGCGGGGTTGTAAAAGGATTAAACTGTTCATGTTGAAAAAGTTGTCATTTTTATATACGAAAAGCAAGTTTTCTCGGATCATTGTTTCATATGTCTTGTATCGTTTTATGTTCCGCTGATTACTCTGATGTTGTATCACTAGGGTGCCCGGGGTAAGGCACCAGTCACGGGCCCGGGATCGGGTCGTGACAAAAGTGGTATCGAAGCGATTAATCCTCGGAAAGTGTCTACTGACCGTATCGATGAAGTCTTGATTTCGGTGTGTTGTGCACCACGCCAATAATGTCGAGGCTATAGGATATTTAGGATTGGTTTCTATTCTTCTCACTCTGAGATCGTGCCTTAGAGGCGTGTTGTAAGTTGGACCTCTAACGTATTTCTTTCCACTTACCGTTATGCCTCGCGTAGGCACGGGCCCGGGAGGGCAAGCGGCCGAGGCTGCGAGTTGAGTCTGAGGGTCACGAGGCGCAGGCCCAAATCATTACCTAGGGTAGTGCTTCGTTCGGGGATTTCTGCGACGTCACTAGCCCAGTGAGTTTAAGCATGGCGGCGGCGGTTCCTCTGCGGCCATGATATGTGAACCCGGTTCCACGGCCAGAGCGAGAATATAGATTGCAAAGAGGCAACCTGTTACTAGCCATGGATTTGGCTACCAGAGAGTATCTGGATGTCTGCGAGTCTTGATGACTACCTAAGAAAGGGTTGTGCAAGAGTAATTCTTGATTGGGCTTGAGCATGGCACGTATGCGGGCTTATGCGCGTGAGCCGAAAGCGTAGAGATCGACGGGTTAACGAGGGCGAGAAGAGGGCGGGCGTGAGGTCGCCGGTAACTTTCAAGGTGAGTATACCTTAAGTGCTATGTTACGATAGCGGTGTGTTAGTTGTGATTAGAAATCATGGTGGGTTGGCCGAGTAAGATTTTGGAGGATAGAGAAAGTGTGAGCCTTAGAGCTTTATACGCAAAGACCTTAGAGGTAAGGCCGTCTCGGGTAGAGGCGTATGTTTATGTTTGACCACTTATAGGAGTGCATGGTGCGCGTGGTGTGTTTGGGATAAGTCCCTAAGTAGTATGAAATGAAAGAGGGTAGTTGAGCTAAGAAGACCGCTAGGTTTTCGTAGCGTGTTTAGTAAGATTGTTCCTTCGGGAGGTGGTATTTTGCGCCTTGCGGGTCGGGTTGAGGCTACGTGCGGGTCGAACCGCGGCGAGTTTGGTAGCGGTCGGTTGGGGTGGTCCCTTGTGGTAGGTCGTGAGGGTGTTAGGCCCAAGTTTAGTTAACCAACGTGCGAGTTCGTGGATGCGTTCGGCCGGTGGTCGGGCGATGGGGCAACCCATCGTGTTCTTGATCGGGACCGTTCACGCGATGTTGATTTATCGAGAAAGGTTGTAAGGCTGCGGGGTGCCTACCTTCACCTTATGACGAGTGGAGCCAGTTTACGGCTGTTTTTGTTTGAAAGTCCTACCAGCGGGGTTAAGAACTTCGGTGAGTCTCGAGTCGCATTCGCCCTCGGGCGGTCGTGGATTTCGAGGTAGTTGTGAGGATTGTTGTCTCTGTGGAGAGGCGTTTGAGCTACCATTTCGGTGTTCGGATGTCGCCTTATGAAGCCTTGCGGGCGGAAGTGTAAGTTCTTGGTCGATTGGTTCGATGTTGGCGGGGTTGGATAGTTGGTTGAGCTTGTTCCGGTGTGGATAGTGAAGCTTGTCTAGAAGAAGTTACGGCGGCTCGGAGGAATCGTGCGGATAATCGGCGGACGCTTAGAGTTGAGTTGGTCGGTCTTCTTGAAAGTACCACCGGACGGTGTGGCGAGTTTTGGATACTAAAGCGATGTCGAAATGTGGTAAGAATTGAGTGTCACGGCGGCTTGGTGATCGCGTGCGGCCGGTACCATTTGTTGGGTCGTTGGAGCAAGGCTCGCGACAAAGTGACAAAAGTGGTGATGTTAGAGGTATTTCCTCGTAGACTTGGATATAATTATGTTGCGCAGTATTTTTACGTGGCGGTATGGCGGGATTGTTTCGTAAGTTTAAAAGTGAAGACTATCTTGGCGCGCGTATGTTTTGAGACTTAGAAGGAACATTCGGACGAATGTTTCTAAGGGGAAGAATGTTATACCGTAGTTCACGGGTATGTATGCGAGGGCGTGCGTGCGAGAATACGAGAAAGATTGGAAAGGAAGAAAGAGGTGATTTCTCCGGAAAAGTTTAGGTTTTGTGAAGGAAAAAGGTTCGTTAATGGGAATTGGATTCCCAGTTTGGTATTCGGACTTCTGGAATATTAGAGAATTATGGAATTTTATTTTGGAAATGGTCACGTGGGGCCCACGGGAGAAATTCTGTTTTGTAGAGCCACTTTGTTTTGAGATTTTGGCCATTGTGGATATTTTGGAAGATGTTTTATTTTGGGCCAATATGAGGTGACACGTGTCACCCCGCCTAAGTGGCTTGGCCGAATGGCATTTGTGCCTGACACCGGTTAGAGTCGTTTTCGGCGAAACGTTTTACATAACTTGCGAGGGAAAATTCGGCTATGTCTTTTCTTATTTTTGCGGATTTTTCCGAGAGACGGAACATTTTGGACCAACGAGAGGGCGGCACTTGGCACCCTCTCATTGGTGGGCAAGGGTGGGCGGCTTGGACGACTTTGGGGGTCAAGTGGTAGATATTTTTGTGTAGATATTTGTGAGGGTTTTAAGGAGTAGGGTCTAGGGGGCACTTGGGTGAATGTTGGCCCTACACTTGTGTAGCACTTGGCTCAATATTGGCCATTGGTTTGCCTTGGCTTGTGCTATAAATACCCCTCTCCCATTGATGCATTCTTCATCCATTCCTAAATGTTTCTAAGTGTAAAATCCTCTCCCTCACTTGTGTTGAGTTCGGCCAATGGCCTCCCCCCTTGTGGCAGAGCACCCCCTACAGGGGTGCTAGCCGGAAGTAGTGCCACTCCTAGAGTTGCTAGCCAGTGGGGTACCACTAGCCTAGTTGTTTCGTATAATACCACTTTTGTGGTGTAGAAATACTCTCAAAAGTATTGTTATAATGCCCAATTACCTTAGCCAAATACCTTGTAGTATTCTAAGGTTATACCTTTACAAAAATAAGCCCGATTATACTATTATACTTCCGTCGGTCCCAAAGAAACCACAGGAAAATCTCCATAGTCAGTTGGAGTATTGTGTAGAAGTTGGTTAGAACTTCTAAGGGTGGTTTAGGCGGGTTGGGCGCTCGGAGTTGGAGCTAAGCGATTGCCGGGATCGACTTTAAACTCGGATAATTATGGGCTTATCGAGGTAATTATCTTGTCCTATTGTAATTGGAAATTACATGTTGTTAGAATATATAGTTGAAGTATACTATATATAGAATGAACGTAGTTATCGGCAATGTCTTGCGACTTAAGCTGGCCCAAATCGAATCTGTTTTTACATAGGGTGTATTCTGATGAGGCTTGTGTAGCTTTTACGTGAAGTAGAATTGTACCGTTCGGGTTAGATGTGTAACCCACTGGTTGGCTTGTGTAGCGGCCTCGTTAAAGGGAGATTTACTGTGTTGCGGGGAGAGTCTTTGCGAATTTTGGTAGAATGTTCTGCGATAAGGTCTAAATGTTAATAAAGCGCCTTGTGGCCTTATAGGTTGAAGTACTACGTATGGCGCGATCTCTTGTCTAAGGAGTAGCCGGCGGTTTGAAGTACTTGGGCGTTTTGCTATTAGTCGATACTGTCGCGAGGTATGTGAACCTTTTCCTACCTCTTACAGCATGATATGTGTGAACTATGTAGTACGGTAGGCGTCGTGTGCTAAGCGTATTTGATTGGTTTAAAACATAAAGTGTTATAACGGCTTTATGGGAAGTTGATTATAACAGCTTTATGTTGGTAAGAAAATACTGGTGGTCTTGAAAAGGTAACTGATTTGAACTATAACTGGCTTGTTATGTGTTAATAAAGAACTTGAAGTATTTCAAAAGATTTTTGAATCATTTGAAAGAAGAAGTAATATTTGGTTTTGAAAACTTAAGAGTTATACTAGCTTTATGGGAAGTTAGGTATAACGGCTTAAGAATGTTTCTTGATTTGAATCGAATGTGTATCGAAAAACCACAGCAGCGTTAATAAAAGGAAATTTTTTTAATAATTAACAATTAATAAAACCAGTAGAAACTTCCATCTGCATAGAAGCTAAGATGAGACAAAATGATATTTCCTAGATCATGGCTGCTGTAATAAGATTGTTATAAACAAGATATCCTACTCACATATAAGGCTTATGTTTCTCAGATTGTTTAAAGGAGAATTATATTCTTAAATGAATAAAACTATGAACTACGAAACCTTTCTAAAATAAGAAACGTGAACATTTGATATTAGGCAAACTTGGACGTTTGGAAAATAATGTTGTTACTTGATTTTACAAAGGTAAGAGTTTTGGTTTTCTTAAAAGGATAGTCACTCTATTTTATACTACGGGTATTGTGTGAATTATGTGAAAGAAACAGATCTTTTAAAGATTTAATGTGTGAAGTACTTTGGGGTTAGATACCCGAACTTGTTAGTAGAAAGTACCTTGTGTGAATACTCTATTGTATTGGTTCGTGATAGCCTTGTAAATACTTTCTTGTTGCTTTGATAAGTAAGCGTGTTAGGATGCTACGTGTGTTAGTATCTTGTGATGTATGGGTAAAGGGTTTCCGCGATTGTGCTTATTAACTATCAGTCGTTATGATAGTATTGTGGCATTCACCTCTTGAGATGATTCCGGGGGTTAAGCTGCCCTCCGTCGGGGTAGACTCAGCGGTCGATGGACTATGATTCGAGAATACCTCATGCAGTCCCGGGGCTATGCGAGCTCGAGAGTTCGAGTTAGTGTCGTCCTTTATGGGCATGCGGTCCGTATGGCCACGCGACTGCGAAGTCGGGGCGATCTAGGGAGTAGCTACCCTCGATGCGAGGAATACCTCATGCGGGCGATGAGATTGGCCTATGCGGGCTGCGGGAGTTCGAGGTTAGACGCGTACATTGATCTGCGGGCAAGTGGCGGCTTTGATCATGTGACGGTCCAGCAGATCTTATGATACGATTCGACCTTGTTGATGCGTGGGTTTTAGTAGTCGGCTATGCCGTACTTACCGTCTGAGAGATATTATGACACGGTGGGACACGGTGTTCATGTGTGTTCCATGGTGCTTTTATATCATAGACTGCCGGCAGTGAGGAAGGTATTCCACGGGCATGATTGATGTTGTGGGCCTGAGACCCATTGTTATACTTGAGTGATGACTTGAGGGCGTGAGTCCCTAACTTGACATGACGGCTTGGTTGTAAACTGTAGTTTGGTTATCATACATTGTCTCTTGCTTTATATGATCGCTATGATTTCATTTACGATATGTATTTTCAGTTTCACATACTAGACTTTTGTTATCGACCTCGCTTGGGGCTGCGTTCATGCCGCAGGTTGAGGTACACCAGTCGTTGATCCTAGCTCTCAGGGTCACAGTTTCAGCGTTTGGGAAGCTCCGTTTCTCCGGAGGCTTATCTTGGTATAGTCCCCTGTTGTCGTAGGTGCTTACATTCAGGGGTATGACGGGGCCTGTCCGTCGTTGTTATCATATCTTTCGTAGAAGTGCTGTAATCTTGTTGTGGGCAGGGTTGTAAAAAGGATTAAACTGTTCATGTTGAAAAAGTTGTCATTTTTATATATGCCGAAAGGCAAGTTTTTCTCAGATCATTGTTTCATATGTCTTGTATCGTTTTATGTTCCGCTGATTACTCTGATGTTGTATCACTAGGGTGCCCGGGGTAAGGCACCAGTCACGGGCCCGGGATCGGGTCGTGGCAGATAGCCACCAAAAGACCCTGCCGTCCTGGTCTTCTTCTGCTGCTGCCTGTCAACCCGTCGGTCTCTACGCTCCTCGCATCCAAGAGCATGAGCCTGCATGCGGGTAATGTCCATACCCGGCTGAAGAGAAACACCCGCACATAACTCGGCCATATAATCATCTAGCGGTGGCGTGGCGGTGCACCTATCCTCCATATCTGCTACCAACGGGACATATCGAGCGATGAATCAAACTCGACATTGTACTCCACGGCGGTCGTCCTCTCGCCTCAGTGATAAAAATCTATCAGCCCGCGCCCTCCTCATCTGTGGAGGCAAGAAGTGAGTGAGGAAAGCCTCTGAGAACTCATCACAAGTAGCTGGGGACGCGTGCTCTCCCCGGGATAACTCCCACGAATCAAACCAATCGACTGCGGTATCACGCAGCCTATGTGAACCAAAGATCACGGACTCGGTCTCCGACGCCCTGATCACTCTCAAAATCCTCTGTAGCTGACGGATGAACTCCTGCGGATCATCCTCCGGCCTCGACACGTAAAACTCTGGCGGGCTCTGACTCGGGAAGTCTCGTAGCCTCAAACTCTCGCCTCGGGTGAACCACGGTACGACCGGGGGTGGATCGAACTGCCGATCGGCTGTCGCCGTGCGGCCACGATCTCGGCGATGGTGGGCCATCTCCTTGTAACCCATCTCATCTGCTCCAGGCTGTGGGACTGGAGGTGTAGGTACTGTAGTCTCTGCTGGGACTGGCGGCGTCGTAGAACTCGCCGTCTGCAGTATAGGCGGGCGAGCCCTCATGACTCTAGGTGTCCCACTAGCGACTCCTCGGCCTTGCCTTACGGGCCCGGGTTGCCTTACGTGGAGGCATAACTGTTACAGAAAAGGAATACGTTAGAGGGGTCCAACTTTAACACAACTCTAAAGCACGATCTTAGAGTGAGAAGAATGGAAACCAATCCTAAATACCCTATAGCCTCCTGATTATTGGTGTGGTGCACAACACACCGATAATCAAGACTCTACTAGATACGGTCTGTAGACACTTTCCGAGGATTAACTGCTCTGATACCACTTTTGTCACGACCCGTGACTGGTGCCTTACCCGGGCACCCAAGTAGTCATACATCAGAGAAAATCAGCGGAATATAAAACAAGACATGAAATAATTGTAAATGATACACAGTTTCTGAGAAAAGGGTTGCCTTTCGGCATATATACATAAACCAAGGTTTGCAGTTACATCCCAACTGTTCAACATGACTACAAACCTCTAAGGAAATAAACAACTATGGCGGGACAGGGCCCCGCCATACCCTGACTGTACAAAACTATCTACAACAGGGAGATCATACCCAAAAGTAGAGCCTCCGGAGAAGATGGAGCTCCTGACACCAACGCAAGAGATCCTAAGGATGTGGATCTAGCACTGCCGCTTACCTGCGGCATGAACGCAGCCCCCCGAAGGAGGTCAGTACAACAGGTACTAAGTATATGAAACTGTAAAGTACTTAAATGAAAACATATCATTTTAAAAATTAGTTTTGCAAGTATGTATGAAACAACCAAGGTAACCGCACATAGTGCCACATCATAAACAAGAGCAACAATAGGTAAATCGTAGCAGTCTTTTCTAGGCTGCGAATGATCGAGCAGGCCAATTGCGTAGTATCACCATGCAAGCCTAATCTCGGACTCCGTAGTCCGCATAGGCCACTCATATAGGCCGCATAGGTATGTAACCCGCGTCGAGGGTAGCTACTCGGCATCGCCCCGACTCGTAGTCCGCATGGCCACATAGACCGCATGAGGTATAACCCGCATCACTAACACGGAACTCCGTAGCTCGCATAGGTCCTGGACCCGCATGAGGTATTCTCGAATCATGGTCCTGCACCTTTGAGTCTACCGCGTCGGAGGCGCCTTAACCCCCGGTAATATGTCAAGAGGTGAGTGATATTATACTAACATAACAACTTATCGTTAAACAACATAAGCACAACAAGAATACTCTCTTATACAAACGTTACAAGACACTAACACGCATAGCATCATATCATGTCTACTTATCAAACCATCTTATTATTCTTTTCACAAATCAATATAAGTCTGTTATAAACACATAGGCAAACTGTTTCTTTTATCATGCTTAAGTGGTTATACCTAACTTCCCATAAAGCTAGTATAACTCTTAAGCTTCTATTTTAAAAACCAATTTGTTCTCTTCTGTTTAAAAATGATTCAGTATTCTTTTGAAATGCTTTCAGATCCTTATTATTCAGGCTTAAGTCGCAAGACATTGCCGTAAGTATTATTCAGGCTTAAGTCAAAAGACATTGCCGTAGTTATTATTCAGTTAACACATGTACGTCTACCGTACTACATATATATTTTAAAATATCATGCTTTAGGAAGAATCACATACCTTCTCAGCGAAAACCACCTGCCAAGTTGAATATGTCGCAAGAGAAATCAACCTATAATAGTCGAACACGCCTATCAACGCGTCTAGACTACTCATGTGACGCTTCTAGCGAGGGTTCTTGTCACGACCCATTCCGGGGCCCGTGACTGGTGCCTTACCGGGGCACCCAAGTAGTCATACATCAGAGTAACCAGCGGAATGTAAAACAAGACAGGAAACAGTTTATAAAATAGGACACAGTTTATATGAGAAAACGTCGCCTTTCGGCATATATAAATAAACATGGTTCAGCAGTTACATCCCAAACTGTACAACATGACTACAGACCTCTAAGGAAAATATACAACTATGGCGGGACAGGGCCCCGCCATACCCTGACTGTACAAAACTATCTACAACAGGGAGATCATACCCAAAAGTAGAGCCTCCGGAGAAGATGGAGCTCCTGACACCAACGCAAAGGATCCTAAGGATGCGGATCTAGCACCTGCTTGCCTTTACCTGCGGCATGAACGCGCTTCAAGGAGGTCGAGATAACAGTACCAAGTATGTGAAACTATAAAGTACTTAAATGAAATCAAAGTATTTAAAACCTTTTCACAAATACAATCAGTTCAATTGCACATAGTGCCACATCACAAACAACAGCAGTAATAGGAAAACTGTAACAGGTCTATTCTAGGCCGCGAATGATCGAAGCAAGGCCAATCGCCCATAGTATCATTCTGCGTGCCTAGTCCTAGACTTCCGCGGCCGCATGGGTCACGCACAGACCGCATGAGGTATTCCTCGCATCGGGGCTCAACCCGACATCCGCCTAGGCTCCGCGGCCGCATAGCCTCAAAAGACCGCGTAGTCTCGATAGACCGCATAGGAATCCCGCATCGGGCTAAACACCGGAATGATCAATCCTCGAGCATACCGCTGCTCGCATAGTCTCACAGACCGCATAGGCCATATAGACCGCGTCAAGCAAGCCACCTGTATAACGATCGAGGGTAGGTGATACAATAACAGTACAACGGACTTACCGGTTAGCAACGTAAGCACAGCAAGAATGACCCCCTTACACAGCATTTCAAGACACTAACCCAGGTAGCATCATAATATGTCTACTTATCAAACAAATCTTACTACACTTAACAGAAATCAATACAAGGCTTTTATAAACAAACAAGTAAACAGTTCCTTTTTATCCTTCTTAAGTTGTTATACCTAACTTCCCATAAAGCTGGTATAACTCTTAAGCTTTTGTTTTAAAAACCAAATATTTATCTGCTGTTTAAAAATGATTCAGTATTCTTTGAAATGCTTTCAGTTCTTTATTATTCAGGCTTAAGCCGTGAGGCATTGCCGTAAGTATTATTCAGGCTAAAGCTGTGAGGCATTGCCGTAAGTATTATTCAGGCTTAAGTCAAAGACATTGCCGTAGTTATTCGATTAACACTGCACGCCTACCGTACTATATATATTGTAAAATATCATGCTTTAGGAAGAATCACATACCTTCTCAGTGAAAACCACCGCCAAGTCAATATGTGCGAGAGAGTCAGCCTATAATAGTCACAGACATCTATCAAAGACTACTCTGAAGGTCATTCTAAACAGAGGGTTCACAATTCTACGGAAAGTCGGGCAGCACTTCCCTACCCGGTGAGCTATATAAGTCTACTGTGAAACAGTCCTATATAAGCATAGTTCAATTATTCTTCTAAGTATTTATACTTATTCTTATACTACTACAGTAAGTATTCTCTAATTCAAAAGAGGGTTAGGATTAGTTACCTCGGTAAGCCCAATAATATCCTAGATAAAGTCGCGCCTGAGCAAGGTTTAGCTCTAAGTTATGCGCTCAGTAGCTCAAGAAACCTTAGAAGTTCTTCACAACTTCTACTAAGGACTAAGGGATTTGGGCTAGGGTATTTTGGGCATTATAACAATACTAGAAGACAACTTTTCTACCAAGGGAGGGGGGGTAGATTTTGGCTAGGCTAGGGGGGTAGGCCCTCGGCCAAACTCACTCAAAGGGGGGGGGGAGGTGTTGGACGAAAAGGCTTAAGGGAGAGGAGAGGATTTTTCAAGACTTGGAAGTAATTTGTGGATGAAGAACTCTTCATCTTTAAGGGGGTATTTATAGCTCAAGCCATGGCCAACCAATGGCCAAGATTAAGACAAGTGCAAGGCAAGTGTAGGGTGAGGATTAACTATACACAAATATCCTACCAACTCCTTGACTTTGTGCAAGGCACAAAAAACGTGCCAATGCTTCTCCAATTCGTCCAATGGACGATTCAAGTCCACCAATTGGAGGGTGCCAAGTGTCGCCCTCCCGTTGGTCCAAAATGTTTCGTCTCTCGGAAAAATCCGCAAAAATTAGAAATGGCATAGCCGGAATTTACCCTACGAAAGCTGTGGAAACGTTTCGTCGGAAAACGATTCTTTTAGCGAGTTGTGCACAAATAAAAAACGTCCAAGGCTTATCTTTAAGGCTAGACTTTTGTACGTATTCCCTTACGTACATACTCTGGAAATACGGGGTATAACAGTTCTATATCCTACGGAAAATTGGGCAGTACTTCCCTACCCGGTGAGCTACTCAAGTCTACTGTGAAAACAGTCCTATGTAAGTACAATTTGATTATTCTTCTTTTAAACCCTTCTACTGTGATAGATTCAATTCTATTCGTGATATTCTTCTAAGTATTTAATACTTATTCTTATACTACTACAGATGTATTCTCTAATTCAAAAGAGGTTAGGATTATTTACCTCGGTAAGCCCAATAATATCCTAGATAAAAGTCGCTGAGAGCAAGGTTTAGCTCCTAGGTTGAACGCTCAGTAGCTCGAGAAACCTTAGAAGTTCTTCACAACTTCTACTAAGGACTAAGGGATTTGGGCTAGGGTATTTTGGGCATTATAACAATACTAGAAGGCAACTTTTCTACCAAGGGAGGGGTAGATTTTGGCTAGGCAGGGGAGGGTTGCCTCGGCCAAGCTCACTCAAAGGGGGTGTTGGACGAAAAGGCTACAAGGAGAGGAGAGGATTTTCAAGACTTGGAAAGGAATTTGTGGATGAAGAACTCTTCATCTTAAGGGGGTATTTATAGGTCAAGACATGGCCAACCAATGGCCAAGATTTAGCCAAGTGCTAGGCAAGTGTAAGGTCAAGATTAGGGCAAGTGTCATTGGCCAACTTGCACACAAAATATCCTACCAACTACATGACAAGGATGGCCATCCATTCGGCCCTATTGCCGTGTAACATCCATCAATGAGAGGGTGACAAGTGTCGCCCTCTCGTTGGTCCAAAGTGTTACGTCTCTCGGAAAAATCTGCAAAAATTAGAAATGGCATAGCCGGAATTTATCCTACGCGAGTTGTGTAAAACGTTTCGTCGGAAAACGATTCTTTGTGAGGGTTGTGCCCAAAAAAAACGTGCCATGCCTAAACTTTAAGGCCAAACTTTTGTACGTATTCCCTCACGTACATACTCCGGAAATACGGGGTATAACAGTAGCTCTTCAGCCGGGAATGGACATTGCCCGCATGCAGTCTTATGCACTTGGATGTGAGGAGCAGAGGGGTCGACGGAATGACCGAGATCAGCAGAAGAGGGCCAGAACAGCAGGGTCCTTTGGCAACTTTCGAGGCGGACCGCCTCAGCAGCAGGTTAGTTATGCACCTCCGCCAATACAGAGTGGTCCTCGCGCCTTGGGGCGTTCGGTATTCGGAGCTGGTCGGGGCTCGGGGCTTCGTTTCTGAGATATACATGGGTTCTAGCCAGCAGGATTCATGTCCCCCTCAGTGTGCACGATGTGGCAGGCGTCATCCCGGGGAATGTACTCTTTTTGCTGGTGCTTGTTTCACCTGTGGCCGTCAGGGCCATGTGACGAGAGACTGTCCTTATAGGAGGGGTACAGGCAAAATGACGCAGCCTACCGGGTCAGTGGCAGGTTCATCGCCTTCTATAGCTATGCGCCCGGCAGGGCATGATTATGATTAGAGCGACGAAGGGAAAGTGAGGCAGTTAATACAAGTATATTCTTACCCCTCTAGAGATTAGTATGCTTGATATGATGATCTTTATTAAGTGTTATGTTCAGATAGCATTGTGTTAATTACGTTTAGAAGACAAGGTTAATTAAAAGGGTAAGATTGGGGACAGGGAAATTGTAAGCCTTAGAATTTTATACGTGGAGACCTTAGAGGCGAGGCCATCTTGAGTAAAAGATTTATTTTTATGTTTGACCCTTATCGGAGTGCATAGTATACGTGAGATATATTTGTGTGATAAGTCCCTGAGTAGTGTGAAATGTAGGAGGGTAGTTGAGCTAAGAAGACCACTAGGTTTTCGTGACTCGATGGTGAGATTGTTCCGGATCGGGAAACAAGAGCTTGGCACGATAAATGGGTCGGGTTGAGGCCAGATTGCGGGTCAACCCGCAGCCCGGTTTGAAGTAAGGAAAAATTGTGGTGGTCCCGCTTTGTGATAGGGTCACGAGGTTGTTAGGCCCAAGTTTAGTTAACCATCGTACGAGTTCGTGGATGCGTTCGACCAGTAGTCGGGCCGATGAGGTCAGCCCATCTTGTCTTTCGATCGGAAGCTGTTTACTCGGCAGAGGGTTATGCGAGATGTTATATATCAGGAAGGTTGTAAGACTGCACGGGGTTCCTACTTTTACTTTATGACAGGCAGTGGAGCCCAGTTTGCGGCTATTTCTTTTTATGGAGGTCTTACGTGCAAAGGTTAGGAACTCGGTGAGTCTCGATGTGCATTCACCTCGGGCCGGTGTTTTGATTTCAGAGGTAGCTGTAAGGATTATTCGCCTCTTGTTGAGTGAGTATTATAATAACTACCATTTCAGTATTCGGATGTCACCTTATGAAGCCTTGTATGGGTGGTAGTGTAGGTTGCCGGTCGATTAGTTCGGTGTTCATACTTGATTCAGCAGGATATGGATAGGGTGAAGCTTATCCAGGAGAGGTTATTGACAGCTCAGAGTCAACGTGAGTCGGGCGGATAATCTGCGTCGATACTTGGAGTTCAGATTGACGGTCGGTCTTCTTGAAGGTACCACCCCGGAAGGGTGTGACGAGATTTGGAAAGCATGGGAAACTTAGCCCGAGGTACTTTGAGCCTTTTCAGATCGGTTGTAGAATAGGCTAGGTTGCCTATAAGTTAGCATTTTCGTCCGACTTAGGAGGTAGTACGTCCGGTCTTTCATGTTGCTATGTTCGGAAAAGTATCGGAGATCCATCCAGAGTGTTCCCAGTTAATGATGACCAAGTTGGAGATAGTAACCCCGAGATTTTGGAAACTGAAGCAATAACAGAAAGGTGGTAAGTTTATTTAGGAAGTGTTCGAGTGTACGAGGAGGGTACGGCGAGTAAGAGAATAGAAGTGATCATTACTTTTGTGAAGTAAAGGTGCGAAGGGAGTATCTTTTAGACCTCGGGTGGGAGCGTTCGTGATGTTAGAGGTGATTCCTCGTTGGCTTGGATTGGAGTTTTGCGCATGTGTTGTATTGTGGCCATGTGTGGCATGTGCAAATTGTTTAAGTTGTGCGGAACTATATCGTTACCTGTCTTGAGAAGGAACATTCGGGACGAATGTTTCTAAGGAGGGGAGAATGTTATACCCCGTATTTCTAGAGTATGTATGTGAGGACGTACGTACATTTGTACAAACCCTAATTAGGTTTAGGATGAAATTGTGAACTTTCGACGGAAAATATTCCGAACCTTGTAAAGGAAATTCTACGTTTTTAATATTTTAACCGATTACAGATTTTTTCCGAGAGACGAAATATTTTGGACCAATAGGAGGGCGACATGTCTCACCCTTAGTTGGCATGGGTTGGACGAAAATGTTGGGCTTGTGGAAAAGTCAAATGGTCAAGTCTTGGAAGATATTTCTTTGGGTGAGTGGGAGTAGGTAAGGGACGATTTTGTGGGCAAGTGGGGGGCTTGCCTTGGGCGTTTTTTTGTGCCTAGTGGAAGGCCACATGGCTCTTTGTTGTGGGGGACATATGTCTCAATGTTGTGGTGAACATATGTCCCAAGGTTGTGGAGGACACTTGGTGGAAGACTCCACTCACACAAGCTATCTAATCTACACCCTCCATTTGTTTTAATCTTGGCCCTTGGTGGTTCTATAAATACCCCCCCTAAGTTGCAAGAATTCTTCATCCACCAAACATTTTTCCAAGTCTCAAAATCCTCCCCCCTTGAGTTGAAGTTCTCGTCCAATTCCAAAATACCTTAGCCTAATACCTTGTAGTATTCCAAAGTTACCTCTATACTAAAAGCCCAGAAATACTACTTTATATCCATTAGTCACAAAACGAAACCCTAGGAAAAATCTTCATAGTTGGTTGAAGTATTAAGTAGAAGTTGTTTAGAAACTTCTAAGGGTTTCTTGGAGCGGATTGGAGCGTACAGAATAGGAGCTAAACCTTGCTCAGGATCGACATTTAAACTTGGATAATTTTGGGCTTATCGAGGTAAATATCCTTGTCCTTCTATTGTAATTGGAAATTACATATAGTAGTTTAGAATTGAGTATACGATATAGAAGGATGGTATTAAAGCAGAGAATCGAACTTTAATTACATAGGACTGTATTTACAATAGACTTGAGTAGTTTGACGGGTAGGGAAATGCTGCCCAATTTTCCGTAGAATAGAGAACCTTCTGCTTAGAATATTCTACAGAGTAGTCTAGACGTTGATAGACGTATTTGACTATTATAGGTTGATACTCTGCGCGCGACATATTCGACTTGGCAGGTGGATTTCGCCGAGGAGGTATGTGATTCTTCCCATCCTCTTGAGCATGATATTTTTAAAATATATATAGTACGGTAGACGTACGTGTGTTAACTGAACGTGGCTTTACTTCGATGTCTTTTGACTTGAGTTTTAAATAATAAGAATCTTGAAGTGTTTCAAAAGAATTATGAATCGTTTTTTAAAGAAGAGTAATACTTGGTTCTAAAAGCTTAAAAGTTATACTAGCTTTATGGGAAGTTAGGTATAACGACTTAAGAAAGATAAAAGGAACGGTTTACTTAATTGGTTATGAAAGCCTTGTATTGATTTCGGAAAGGGGAAATAAGTATCGAACAAACCACTGCAACACTAATAAGGGAAAATGTATCGACTAAGTAAGTATTATTAAAACCAGTAGAAACCTCCATCTGCATAGAAGCTAAGATAAGACAAAATTGTATTACATTTTCTAGATCATGGCTGCTTTAATAAGATTGTTATAAACAAGAATAACTACTCACACATAAGGTATATGCTACTCAATTGTTTTAAAAAGAGATTGCGTTATTTGATTAAGACTATGAACTATGAAATCTTTTGGAAGTAAAAGACTTGAGTATATTTTAATTAGGCAACTTGAACTTTTGGAAAAGAATGTTGTTACTTGATTTTAAAAAAGGAAAGTGTTTGTGATTTAAAAGAAAAGTATGGTATTATCTTAATCTGTCTTAAAAGAGAGTTTAAATGTTATGGCCAATTTGACACCGAGTCCATGGGATGGATCGGGAATGTATACCACCCGATTCTACACCGAGTCCATGGGATGGACCGGGAATGTATTCCACCCGATTTGATACCGAGTCCATGGGATGGACCAGGAATGTATTCCACACGTTTTGATACCGAGTCCATGGGATGGACCGGGAATGTATTCCACCCGATTTGATACCGAGTCCATGAGATGGACCGGGAATGTATTTCATATGATCCAACACCGAGTCCATGAGATGGACCGGGAATGTATTCCATACGATCCGGCACCGAGTCCATGAGATGGACCGGGAATGTGACCATGCGATTCCACCTCGAGTCCCATGGGATGGGCCGAGACATGTTATACGTATCACACGATTTATACCTAGGCTGCGGTGAGGAAGGAGTTCCACGGGCGTGAGGATGACTTGAGGCGTGAGTCACGACTTGACATCGCTTTTATGTTGTGAATCGTAGTTTGTTATCATACATGTCTCTGTTTTATTTTAGAGTTATGATTTCGTTCTGATATTTCGATTTCACATACTTGGTACTGTTATCGACCTCGCCCGAAGTGCGTTCATCCGCAGTAGAGGTACATCGGTTGATCCTCACTCTTAGGATCACAGATTCATACGTATTAGGAAGCTCGTTTTCTCCGGAGGCCTATCTTTTGGTATGTTTTCCCCGAGTTTGTAAGTTCTTATACATTCAGGGGTATGGCGGGGCCCTGTCCCGTCATAGTTGTTGTAAAAATCTTAGAGGTCTGTAGTACTGTTGTGGGCAGGATTTGTAAAAGGGATGTAACTGTTCAAGTGTATATATATATATGCCGACAGGTAGCTTTTCTCAGATAAACTGTTTCTCACTTCATTTTGTTTCATGTCTTGTTTTATTCCGCTGGTTACTCTGATGTATGTCTACTTGGGTGCCCGGGTAAGGCACCAGTCACGGGCCCGGGATCGGGTCGTGACAAAATATAGACGTTTTTGGTGAAGAAATAATTTTGGACCAATAGGAGGGTGACACATGTCTCCCCCCCTTGTCGTTGACTTGGACATAGATATTTTCATGAAAATGAAGACAAGTGGACAAGTGGGTCCCACCCACACTTGTCCACCATCTTGCCCTACATTTGTCATCATCCCATGCCTTGTAATACTTTATATATACACACCTAGAGGGCTTGCAAGATCATCCACACTTAGAATTATTTCAAGAGCAAAATATATTTCCCTCTCTTAAGGGCTCACGACTTTGGCCCTTTTTCTTGAACAAAAATCCTTAAACTTCCATGCTTTGTCCATTGATACAAGATTAAGGTTCCTAACCTAGTGATTAGCCAAGATAACACACCACTAACCTCAAATCTTCATTGGGCCGAGAAGAGGGTTTGGAACCCTAGGGGTTCCGTCAACTTTTTGGAAGCGAAACGTGAAGGGAAGTTGCTCCTAATGTTGTAGGGGTCACAAATATGTGATTGAAACTTGAAGAAGTGGAGCGAAACTAAAACTGCGGGCCAATCTTCCCCGGGCTGTTTTGGACGTTTTTGGGCTTAAAATGAGGTAATGATTCTTTATCTTTTAAAGTAATTGGATATTACTTATTGTTGATACGTATGTATGAGCTTGTACTAAAAAGAATGAACATTAAAAAGGGTTTGGCCAATTTTTTAGGGTTGGGCCGAATTGGGGCAGAATTTGGTGTTATCGGATTTTCGTTGGTTATTGTCGTTGTTATCACCACCTATTGCATGTCATAATGAATTAATAATGTTGTTGATAAGTTGATGAGACTCGTATATAAGTGTTGGAACTTGAATTGGAATAAATGGATTATGGAAAAGGACTTTGGATTGTTGTAGTTGTTGTTGTCCGAAAACTATCCAAAACTGTTAGACGTCGTCGTGTCGTTTTATGGACTGTTTTGGACATGTATATGTGCTGAAAAATCAGCCCCTAATATGCATGATTAATTTTGGTAAAATGGCTAATGAAAGTCCTAAGGAATAAGGGTGTTAAATACTTCACATTGTACCCTTAATATTGTAGAATAGTGGACTGTTTTGTGCCGAGAATTACAGACTGTTTTATATAGATTGTGGGGCAGAATTTTATACGTCAAGATGGGCATGTAATCCCCTTTGGTTAACTGTTGGTTGTGCCTTAAATGTGGCTTGTTGGTTGATGAATTCGGGCCTTGGAAAAGGTGGAAAAGTACGAAGAAACAAAGGAAGTGCTGCCCAAATTTCCGTAGAATTAGAGGGCCATTATTTAGTATAAGTCTTACACTAGTAAGATTGAAATTGATAGAAGTGTTATTGTCATTTTAGGTTGAAGTACTACGTGTAACATATTCTACTTGGCATGTGGAATAACCGACAAGGTTGAAGTAAATTGGGGCGTATTCTACTTGTCGTGTTGGTTAGTCGTCACCGAGGTATGTGAACTTCTTCCTTCTATCGGCATGATTGATTATTGGAGTATACATGACTTGTTTCTTGAAGTATACTTGCCTCGTTATTAGAGTATTCATGTTATTGATTCTATGCTAATGACATGTCTAAATTATTCCTAAGTCCTTACCAAGTCTTATGGGAGATGTTGGTAAGAGTGTTTAGTAAGCATTGGAGTCGAGTTGATCATGCTAAGTTACAAAAGTAATGAGACTTGATTTATTTGAAAGTCATGAGACTAGATTTATTTGAAAGTTATGAGACTTGATTTATTTGAAAGTCATGAGACTAGATTTATTTGAAAGTTATGAGACTTAGTTGAAAGTATATGAGACTTTACTTGAAGGTATATGAGACCTTACTTGAAAGTATATGAGGTTTGATTAGATGAAATATAAGAGACTTGATTTATATGAAGTATAAATGACTTGATTTGGGAAAGAAGAAGTAACTTGATTTAAAGGTATAGGTCAGTTGATTTGAAAAGAATAAGTTACTTGAGTTTAAAAGTGTAAGTAACTTGTTTTTAATAGTGAAAGTGCCTTGATGCTACAAGTGCTAGTATCTTGGGGTTTTATAAAGGAAAGAATAGATGTACATAGTACTTTTGGGTTCATTTCCCTAATGTTACATCACATGATAGTGCCTTGGTTTTATTAAAAGGAAAGAGGTGATAGTGCCTTGGTTTGTTTAAAAAGAAAGATGTGGTAGGGCTTTAGTTTCTAAAATGAAAGTTTGTTATAATGGCTTTATGAGAAGTTTGTTATAACGGCTTTATGGAAAGTCAAAAGACGGTTTAAAATGTTTTATGGTTGAATTGATACACTGAGTCCCATGGTGGGTCGGGACACGTTGCATGTACACATATGAGGGTTATATGGATAGTCATGATTACACCGAGTCCCCTAAAGGGTTGGGACATGTTATACCTTATATAACTTCACACCGAGTCCCAGAATGGGCCGGGACATGTTATACATTATACGACCTTACACCGAGTCCCAATATGGGCCGGGACATGTTAGATACAGAGTATGAGGACCGAGTCCCAAGATAGGCCGGGACAGGTTATAGGTACGGAGTATGATACGTTATCTATACGTGTATGCACATGATGGTTTATTCATTTTATGATAATGAGAGTCAAAGAATATTTTAAACTTGCATATGTTCGCTCATGATAGCCTTTCGTGAAAATTTTATATTTCTATACAACCGCGTCCCTCATTGGAGGAACGACCATCTTATTGTATTATTTACTTGGACGTGCTTACATGATAGAAGAATTCCATGGGCATGCTTTCACTATATTGTTCCATGGACATGTTTTCACGATGAAGGAATTCCGTGGGCGTGCGACCATGATGCGGGTTCAATTCCCGGGTGATATTATTATTCCATGGTTAGCTCTCCATAATGACATGTTTCCGAGATGCAAAAATTCCACGGGCATGTTATATATTATACTTTATGCATGCCGACAGTGATGCAGGAATTCCACGGGCATGTTATATATTATACTTTGTGCATGCCGACAGTGATGAACGAATTCCACGGGCACGCTTTTATATTGCGGGTTTAAGACCCATGGTTAGAATTGCATAATGATTCTGAGGGCAGGTGTCCCTGATTTTGACATGACTTGCATATCTTGAAAATGTACAGTTGACTCTCGGTGATATAGTAGTGCGATTAGTACGGTGATCTGATGATATAGTAGTACAATAGTAATGCAGTGATCTGATGATCTGATAATATAATTAGTACGGTATAGTAATAAAAGGTACAATTGGATTTTATTTGTATATGACATGGTTAGATCTGGTATTTTGTTACACCCCATAATTCCACGACATGGTTATAAGAACGTATGTAAGAACTAAAAAATGTTAAGATTTGAGACTAGTAAGAATTTATCGGAATTATGGAAATGTCGGGAAACGAAATATTGCGACGAATGGGAGGGTGACACGTGTCACCCCTTGATTGGTCTTGGTCGAATTAGACCATGGGTAGAGAGGTAATTTGACCAAAGTAAAGATGAACAAGTCTTGCAAGCTAGAGCTTGAGTTTATTGACTAAGTCAAAGAGCCCACTTGGCTTGATATTTTAATCTCATGCATCCAAGCCACACATATGTTTTAATCTAGACCCTTCATGTTGTTATATAATCACACTACTAGCAAGACAAGCTTCCCACACTTAGAAAAAATTTTAAGAAAATTTGTGCATGTTTAAAGAGCTCTCGGGTTAGGGCTCCATTGCAAGACAAAAAATTTCGTTTATTGTCCACAATTCACAATACTTTAAACCAAGGTTCCTAAGGGTATTGTAAGGGTATCTCAATAGAAAGATCCCGGAAAAGTGTCGTTTTTGCATTAGTCGCAAGGTGAAAACCTAAGTCGCTTTCATAGGTTTGGATTGGAAATTGAAGGAAAGTTGTTTGTGAACTTCTAAGGGCTTCAAGTGGCGGATTGGAGTGTCAAGGAGAGGCGCTAAGTTGCTAGGGAGCGACTTCGGATCTTCAAGTTGGATTAAGGCTTGTCAAGGTAACAATCTTGTTCTCTTAGTGTTATAAGATTACATATTGTTGTATTTATACATTTTGACAAGCATAAGATATATGTATTGGAGATTTATAAGTGTTATGGATATTGGAAGCCTAAATCCGAAATGACCTTGTTAGCCATTTGAAATTGTAATATAATTTGGTCGATAGTTAGAATCGTCGCATGTTATCTAATTGAAGATTGTAGTTGTTATAATCGATTGCGGCCATATAACATGTTAGACTAAACAACTTGGATTGAAAAATAATTGAAAAAGACTTTGTGTTGTTGTACCTCATATTGCCGAGAATGACATTGTCTTTTGAACTAGTTTGATATTGTTACACCCCGTAGTTTTAGGGTATGTATATGAGGACGTGCGCAGGAGTATGCGACTCTAGATTTGAAAAGGAAGAAATAATTCTTTTTCCTACGGAAAATATTCCGAACCTCGTGAAGGGAAAAAGTTTATTATCGAGAATTGGATTCTCTATTTTGGTATTCTAGACTTATAGAATTTATAAGAATTATGGAATTTTATTTCCAGAATTGGTCACGTGGGGCCCACGGGAAAAATTTACGGTTTTGTGGGACCCACACACACTTGTCCCCAATCTCAACCACACACTTGCTTGCATCCTAGCCCTTGGTTGTCTTACAAATACATCCCTTAGGATTTAAATGAAGTGGGATCGAGAATTAATTGTGTGTATAATTTTTTTTTTTTTTAGGTAAATGCAAATATTATTACTAATAACGAAAAAAGAAGTGGCTACAATCAGTCGTTGAGGTATCTCAAGCCTCAACGTAATGCAAACAAGAAGAGATAGAGGGGAGGGGTGGTCACTCAAAAGGTGCCACTACAAGAGGGGATAAAATCATAGAGAACTCTATAAGATGTTGTTTTGATTCTTGCAATGACCTCTTACGCAGCAAGCTTGTGCCTTCAAAGAGCATTGTGTTTCTTGCCCTCCAAATCTCATAAACCATTATGCAAAAAGTAAGCAAAATAGCTTTGGCTCGGATGCTTGTCCCGCGGTGTTCTTTCTTAATCCATTTAAGGGAGCTTTCAACAGTTGTCATCTCTCTTCTAATACCCAACCAATCTTTTATGATCTTCCAAATCATGTGTGTATAGGGGCAGGCAAAGAAGAGGTGTTCCCTTGTTTCATTAGCTTGCTTGCAGAATCCGCAAGATTTATCCTCCAAGTTGAGAAATGATAGAGTATCCTTTGTAGCTAACCGCTTCCTGCAATTTAGCCACATAGTAAAAGAGAATTTGGGAGGAATGAATCCTTTCCAAATTTGTGACATCCAAGGCTTTTTAGCTTGCGAGTCGCAAGATATCATATCTGAGCTTGAATCAAATATACCGTTGGCACAACATTTTGTAAAGCCGTCAATAGCATCACCATGGCTACCAAAGATAGAAACAAATTTGTCGCGAATCCCACAAATCTTTTTGAATAAAGGGAGTCCACAGGGCGTACCTCATAGTCCCAAATTGTAATATCTCTCAAATAGTGACTATTGATCCATTGGACCCATAGAGAATCAACACGTGTGAGTTTGCCAAATCGTCTGGATAGCGGGGCATGATTCCATTCCTTGATGTTCATAAGACCCAAGCCACGCCCGGTTTGAGGCGTGCAAATGATATCCCAAGCAACTCTTGGTGGTTTCCATAAGAATTGAATACAAGCGGACCTTACCTTGTTGATAATAGTGGCGGGATAGGAAGTGCCGGAACCAAAAGCTCTCAACCCGCGGGCCGACTGATTAGTTCAAGCTTACGGCGATAAGAAAGGGTGTGATGCCCCATTTCGAATGTAATTCGAAATAGCACTAGTGAATGGGGCAAATTGATCCACCGAGACTGAAATTGGGGACAAAGGGATCCCCAGTATCGCAGGAAAACTACCAATGGCGAAACCCACTCTGGTCAATATCAAGTCGAATCGTAGAATGCATTCCGCTAAGTAGACAGAGGATTTAGCGGGGTTAAGAGTTAATCTGAGGCAGCCTCCAACTCTTCCGGACAATCCATAAGAATCCCAGTGAAGATATATCTCCTTTGGCAAAAGCATGAGGTCATCCGAAAGCAAGATGAGTAATGCCCAATTTCTTACACTTTGGAAAATATGAGAAAGCTCTTGCCTCACGCCCATTTTAAGCAACCTTGAGAGGTATTCCATGCACAAGATAAAGAGTAGGGACATAGGATCACCTTGTCTTAGGCGCGCTTTCCTTTGAAGTATCCATGTAGCTCTCCATTGATAGAAAGGGAGAAGGAGGTTGAGCTAACACATTCCATGATCCATCTTGTAAATCTGCGGAAATTTTAGACTTCTTAGTACCAATTCGAGGAAGCTCCAAGAGTATCGAATGCTTTCTGAAGGTCCACCATAAGCATACATCTTGGTGAGACTGCGGCTCTATTAAATCCTCTCACAAGCTCTTGTGCCACATATACGTTGTCCATCATGTTTCTTCCTTTCACAAAAGCCCCTTGGGATTTGTCGATGAGAGAAGGAAGGATCAATGCCATTCGTTAGCTAGAATCTTTGTGATGATCTTATAGATCACATTAGTCAATCCGATGGGCTGAAATCATTTACCTTGGGATCATGGTCAGTTTTTGGTAGCAGGGTAATGATGGTATGATTAACACCTTCAAAGAACTCCAGAGAGAAGAACTCTTGGACACATCTTACAACATCATGGCCCATCTTTCCATCTATTCTTGAAGAAGCGTAGTATAACCATCCGGTCCAGTGCCTTGTCATTTCCTATATCGAGAGTGCTTCCCAAATCTCCTTTGGGGTGATGAAATGCAAAAGTGTAATCTCTCTTCTTCACTCGGCTTTGGGCCATAGTTGAACACATCAGGATCAAAGTTGGTAGTGGGTGGGAAGTACCTAATAGATCTTCGTAAAATTCAACAAGCAACTTCGACTTCTTACGGTGATGTAGTGGTAGTACCATTAGCTTTAACAAGAAAGTTAATGGAGTTCTGACATTACTCCTTTTGATCAAACTATGAAAGTATTTGGAACATCTATCACTTCCAATCAAGTGCTTCGCCTTGACACGCCTTATGAAGTGTCTTTCACTTCGATAAGTGTTTGCTCTAGCTCTTGAGGACTTAACCTTGGCTTTAAGCTCTTCATCAAAGGGATTTTCCATGTGTGCTTTGATAGCCTCCTTGAACTCTATGTTTGCCCCTTTTGCTCTTTGTTCGATACCTCAAAGTCACTTATGTTCAAAGCCCTTAAAGGTTGCTTGAGGCTTTCAATTTGGAGGCAGGGACGAATTGAGCAAGACCCATATGTCTTGTCTCCAACATGAAGTCATAATGTTCTCAAATTTGGGTGAAAGCCACATATTCATGAACTTGAAAGGCGTTTCCCAACATTATATGATGCAATAATCGTGGCTATCACGGGGCGGTGGTCGAGACAGCTCATAGGCATGAAATTGGCCTTGCATTCTAAGGTCAAATCACTCCAATTTTGATTCATCAAAACTCTGTCAAGCTTAGACCAAATCGAACCATTCGTCCAAGTGTAGAAGGAAGGATGAAGGGCGTCTTCTAGTCCATGAGAATTCCTGAAATCTCCAAGATCCTAAGTGCATAAGGCGTGAGAGGAGGACCCCACCTTATCATTAGGGTTGCAGTAAGTGTTGAAATCTCCCATAATCATCCAAGGCTTATTGATGCCAACGCCCAGTGAGAAAGGTGATGCCAAAGCATCCTTCTATCCGAGATGCTATAAGCGGGTACACAAATGTGGCAGGAAGGACACTTGTGTTATATTGCAACTTGCACGGACATGGATATCCGAGAGTCCATACCAAGCACTTGACAAACCTGGATGGATCCCAAGTAATAGCATTCTACGCCTCCAATGAATTCCAAATTTGAGCAAAACTTCCACGCTTTGAATCTTTGAGTAGAGAAAGACTGCATCCTTGGTTGAGATAGCTTAGTTTCCAATAGACAAATCATAGCCGCATCATCTGTTTTGTGATACTACTGGACTAGAGCTTGCGTGGCAGCCCTATCCCTTTGTCCGCAAAGACCACGGACATTCCAACAAAGTATTTTCATATGGAAACAAAGGAGGTTTTATTAGCACCTCCGCGCTTTAGTCGCTCGCTTTCCCGCTTACGGCCATTCTTTTGGACAAAACCTCTTGCCATCCATCATCTTTGTTGCTGGAAGCCATAACTTGTGTACCAGCCAAGCTATGTTCCCCGCGTTCAAAGTTAACGTTGCTTGACACAAGCTGAGCCTTTTCCGTAGCACCGTTGAATGCAACTTCATCCAATGAAGGTGGCGGGTTCATAGGCATCTCAGAATCAGAATGTTTTGACTCACCCCTCATCCTAACATGTTGTGTACTGCCATTGTGAGAATTAGGCAGTGAGGACTTTGCTAGAGAATCCATGAACATGATGGGCGAGAATGACCCAAACCGGAGGACCCGCGGCATGTGATACTTCTCCCAAGCTTCCGGTACCAGGAGGTGTTGTGTGCACAGTTTCTTCAATGTCCATCAAGTTATCAGCATCTACGGGATGTTGAGAAGATGGTGGATGAGGGGGGGGAGGGTTGGTTCCACCCGTACCTTTGTTGACCTTCAAATGAATAGAATCATCTTTGTTGTTAGGGGGGGCCTCAGTATTGCATGTTTTTGGAGCTTCTTCAATGTTGACATCATCCCTCAGCTTCCTACACTTCAAGTGGTTGTGTCCAAAAGCCGCACAATGATAGCAAAAGTCGGGTAATTCTCATAGTTTACCCTTTGAGTATACTTTCTGTTATCGGGGAGATTGACGACAAAATCCATTATCGGCTCCTTGCTAACATCCACTTCCACTAGCACTCTTGCATAGTTCATTTTAGACCTTTCCTTAGTATATTGGTCAGTGTAAAGAGGTTTTCCTACACGTGAAGCAATCTTACTAAGGCGTTACACTCGAATAGAAAGGGAATGTCAGGAAAGTGACCCAAATAGGAATGTCCATAAACAAATCATCCGTTATAAGAACTCCTTTATTGATAGCCTTGAGCATCATGGTTGTCCCGTAGACCATATAAGGGCCTCCGTGAAGTACATTAGTGCGCTCTTCCTCCGTCATGAATTTGAACAACATCCAGCCTTTGCCATATGGTATAATCTGGCATTTAACTCCCCATCCTTTCACAATCGTATTCAATGCTTCTCTTCAGGGAAAGGACCGTGAAGCAACCTATTAGGCAATAGCCCCAAGTTTCTATGAAAGGAACTTCATCCTCAACATCTATATTTACTTCCTCCCTTGTTGTTCAATAAATTGTAACTTCATACCTTTTGCCTCAATCCTAGTTCATGCAAAGACTCAGTAAGTCTTTTTAGGAGGAAGGGACCTTTGCCATGGTTTGGGGAAGATTGTTGTGAGTTCTTGGTGTGGTAGAAATGATGTGGTTTAGAAGGTGCATTAGTGTGTAAATCATTGGGAGGTATATCTGGAGGTATAGGCGGAGGAAGGGTAGAAGGGAGTGAGCTTGGGCCCATGATAGAAGAGATGATTTGCGTGCCATTTGGGAGGTAGGGAATTTGTGTTGGTTTTGAAGGAATAGAAGGAAGAGGAGATAGAAGGGGTGTGGTGTTGTGAAATTCAGGAAGTAGTGAAGTGGTATTAGATGAGAGAGGGGAAGTTTAGGACTCTACTCGAATCAGGAAGTGTTAAAGGCGAAAGTGTTGTGATTCTTGAGATTGGCTCCACTTAGCAAACTAGCTAAAGTAGGAAGGCTTCATTGGTGACACTTAAAGAACTCTGTGGTTGTTGACTTGAATCACGAGAAGGCACTTTGAATGCCGTCTCATTCAATGTTGACCCCTCGGCTCTTGCATCATTAATGGTTATGGAGTTCCTAGGCTCCTTGGACAAAGAAATAGCTTCGTTTCTCACAAATGACTTGGCTCTTCGTGTAACGTGAGTAGTCAATGCCCCTAGATTGTCCCCCTGATCCGTCTTGGAACCAAGACCATCATAAAGTCCCGGAGTTATTAGAGAGTCATTGAAACCCGCCACATTCAATGCCGACCCCTCGGCTCTCGTAATATTGATGGTTGTGGAGTTCCTAGGCTCCTTGGACAAAGAAATAGCTTTGTTTCTCACAATTGACTTTGCTCTTCGTGTAACGTGAGTAGTCAATGCCCCTAGATTATCCCCCTGATCCGTCTTGGAACTAAGACCATCATAAAGAACCGGAGTAATGAGAGAGTCGTTGGTACCGCCATAAATGTCGCGGCCTCGGCTCCTCAATCAAAACGTTGGAACCCACCATTGACTTAGCTCCTTGTAAAACGGGGGTAGTTAATGTCCCTAGGTTGTCCCCCTGCCCCGCCTTGGAAATCAGACCATCATTAAGGCCCGAAGTTGGGAGTGCAATCTTGATACCCGCGGCATTAAAGTTTGACGCCTCGGCACTTTCAATTATGACGTTCGAAACCTTGGGGCTAGAAACCCGCCGTATTCCACATCGATCTTGATCCTTGCATGAGTGCATATTCCTAGTATCATTGTTATCCTCGTGACCCGCCTTAGCCTTCGACCCAAGACAGTAATAGGCGATCCATCGTTCGGGGCATTGAAGTTTGCTCTCTTGACATCCGCGTTGAACTTCTTGGGGATAGAAGTACCATCAATGCTTTCAGTGACTTGAATCAAACAAGACATGAGTACTCTTGGACCCATGAACCCCGACCGCCAAGAACCGTTGACCACGCCTTGACGGTTTGGGCCGAGAATGCCATCGTTTCTTGCTTCACCAATTGCAATGTCCGCCCCGATTTTAACCCTTTTCAAGCAAACGAGAGAATTTCGGGTAGTGTCGGGTACTAATCTTTGGAGTATTTGTCTAGTTCATCGAAATGATCCTTTACCAACAAATTGGCGTGGATGATCAATCACCATAGTAGCATTAGGGCGTCAATGGTCTGCCGGAAGTTACGCGCTTCAAACTCACTAATATCCAAGCTTTCAATTTCGATATTTTTGCCCCATTCATGTATCCTTTGTAGCATAGAATCATCTACTACATTTTCTAAAGGAAAGCGCGAGTGCAGGTAACATGAACCAACACAGAAGGGTCCGAGATTGCCGGAATAAGATTTTCCTCGGCAATTGTTGGACTACTGCCATTCTTTTTTTTCTTCTTTGTTCTAGCTTTAGCCGAACTGCCTGAACCTCCTGAATCATTGCTAGAACGTGTGTAACGTTTAGACTTTTTCATATTGTGGACAATAACAATCAAACCATAATGAATCAAACGAAGAAAAAAACTAAGGGGGGTGGAAGAAGAGGAAGAAACCTAAGGAGCAACTAAGGGAAACGTTGAGAGCGTTTTCTTAGTGAGAGAAACTTCTCTCTAACTCCTTCTAAAGTAATTGTGTGTATAATTGTTTAGTGGTGGGATTGATTATTTATGAAAGGGATAATATTAGGTGGGAATCTGGTACGTGTAATATGTAATTTAAGTCTTTTAGTGACTAAGGTACAAAATGGTTTGGTGGCAGCAAATATAAGTATTGATTTGCGTGTAGGACATAATCATTGTGATTCCACATTGGGCGAATATGAATTCACTGGAGCATTATCTCTTCCTTAGTAATGTAATGGATAAATGATAAAAAATATAGCACATCCACGTGTGTATGAAGAAAGTGGGCAGCAAATGACTAATGTCCTATACATGGACCTTTATAATGACACCTTTATGAAACCATCCAGTACCCCATATTCCATTAGGATAGCAACCATTTAAGATATCACTTTCTCTAAGCAATCTTAAGAATTCATATGTGGTGCAACACTGCAATGTTAGAAACTTTTGTTCTCACTTGAAATTAAATATTTTGCCTCTTAATCAAATGGAGCAGCAACGTGATTACCCCTTTTGGGAAGGGAAAGTTGAGTAGTAAAACACAATTCTATTCTAAAGAAGTTGAGCAGCAACTTTGCATTTTATTTCAAGAATTTTGCTCGATGCTTGTATGCTAAGGATAAAGGAACTCATTTCTCCTTAATCAAGATTAACGTGAGGCTAAGGTTGAGGCGCTAGACGAACTGCGTAAATTGTGTTGTTAGGCAACTCGACACGGGTTCAGTTAGAAAGAGTCTGAGTGACGGTTCACGCTGGTTGATACTCTACGCGCGGCATATTCGACTTGGCAAGTGGAATTAGCCAAGGAAGTATGTGATTCTTCCTATCCCTTTGAGCATGATATTTGTGAAATATATATAGTACGGTAGACGTACGTGTGTTAAACTAAATTTGGTTTTACTTTGATGTCTTTGGACTTGAGTTCTAAATAATAAGAATCTTGAATATTTCAAAAAGAGTTATGAATCATTTTTGGAAGAAAAGAAATACTTGGTTTTAAAAAGCTTAAGTGTTATACTAGCTTTATGGGAAGTTAGGTATAACGACTTAAGAAAGATAAAAGGAACGGTTTACTTATTTGTTTATAAAAGCCTTGCAATGACTTCTATAGGTGTGGTAAGTTGGTTTGATAAGTAAACATGTTATGATGCTACGTGTGTTAGTGTCTTGTGACGGTTGTGTAAGGGGGTTTCTTGTTGTGCTTATGTTGTTTAACGATAAACAGTTGTGCTGATATTATATCACTTACCTCCCTGACTTGTTATGCCGAGGGTTAGCCACCCCCGATGCGAGGAATACCTCATGCGGGTCCATGTGACCTATGCGGAGCTGCGGGAGTTCCAGGATGATCACTCTGGGTGTGTTACGCCGATGCGAGGAATACCTCATGCGGTCCATGTGGCCATACGGACTGCGGGAGTCCAGGTTGATGCCGCGGGTTAGCTACCCCCGATGCGAGGAATACCTCATGCGGGCCTAGGTGGCCTATGCGGACTACGGGAGTTCCAGAATTAGGCTCGCATAATGATACTATGGGCGATTGGCCTTGCTTCGATCATTAGCGACCTAGAAAAGACCAGTTACGTTACATCTATTTTGCTCTTGTTTATGCTGTGGCACTATGTGCGATTAAATTGGGTTATTTCGAACGTATTTGTGAACTGGTTTTAAATGTTATGACTTTATTTCGATGCTACTGATTTCACATACTTGGTACATTGTTATCTTGACCTCCTTGAGGCTGCGTTCACGCAGTAGAGAGGTACTCCGGTTGTTGATCCCCGCTCCTAGGATCACCATTCTGCTTTTGGGAAAGCCCCGTTTCTCCAGAGGCTTATCTTTTGGTATGATTTCCCTGTCATTGTAGGTTTATGTACATTCAGGGGTATGGCGGGGCCCTGTCCCGTCATAGTTGTTTTAAACTCTTAGAGGTCTGTAGTCCTGCTGTAAATGGGGTTTGTAAAGGATGTAACTGTCAGACTTTGATTTATATATACATGCTGAAAGACAACTTTTTCTTGGTTAGACTGTTTCTCATTTTACACTGTTCTATGGTTGTAAGCTTATATTCCGCTGGTTACTCTGATGTATATCTACTTGGGTGCCCGGGTAAGACACCAGTCACGGGCCCGGGAACAGGTCGTGACAAAAGTGGTATCAGAGCAGTTAATCATCGGAAAGTGTCTATAGACCGTATTTAGTAGAGTCTTGATTATCGGTGTGTTGTGCACCACACCTATAATCAGGAGGCTACATGATATTTAGGATTGGTTTCCATTCTTCTAACTCTGAGATCGTGCCTTAGAGTTGTGTTATAAGTTGGACTCTTTCTAACACATTTTTTATGTACCAGCTATGCCTCCACGCAAGGCAACCCGGGCCCAGAAGGCAAAGCGATCGAGGAGCCGCTAGTAGGCGCGAGAGGTTACGAGGCCTAGGCGAGCCCGCCTTTACCTGAGGTGATGCCTCAGACGGCGAGTTCCACGACGCCGCCGGCCCCAGCAGGGTTTAGAGCCGCAGCAGTGGCTACTGAGACCACTGTACCTACGCCTCCAGTCCCACAGCCTGGAGCAGAGGAGATGGGTTATAGGGATATGACCCAGTTACTAGCCAGTATCGTGGCTAGACATGAGGATAGACTGGATGCAGCAGTTCCAGTAGAACCCGTGGTTCACCCCAGATCGGATAGTTTGAGACTACGGGATTTTCTGAGTTGCGGCCGCGAGTTTCTGGTCGAGGCACGAGGATGATCCGCAGGAGTTCATCAAGCGATTCTGCGGATCGTAAGTGATCAAGGCTTTGGAAGGCGAGTCGGTGGTCTTAGGTTCGCATCGTTGCGTGATCCGCATGATCGTTCGATTCGTGGGAGCTGTCCCGGGGAGAGCACGCACCTCCACCTATATGGGACGAGTTCTCAGAGGCTTTCCTTGGCCATTTCTTGCCGCCACAGACGAGGAGAGCACGAGCCGACATATTTTTGATGCTGAGACAGAGAGGGCGTACGGTTCGGGAGTATAACGTGGAGTTCGACTCGTTGGCTCGATATGTCCCTGCGTTAGTGGCAGACATGGAGGATAGAGTGCACCGCTACGTCACCGGGCTCGATAACTATTTGGCAGAGGGTTGCTCGGATGTAGCACTTCAGCCGGGCATGGACATTGCCCGCATGAAGGCTTATGCACTGGGATGTGAGGAGCGTAGGGGGCAGCGGGTTGTCAGATATCAGCAGAAGAAGGCGGCGAGGTCGCTGGTAGCTCGGGGCGGGCGGCCTCGAACTAGGTTTGCACCTCGGTAGGCTCGAGCACTCCTACACCGTCTTGAGGCATCGAGTATTGAGGCGGTCGGGGCCCGGGGCTTGAACTTCGAAGCGAGGATACTAACCGATCGAGACCACCCTCCTCTCGGTGTGGCCGATGTGGTAGATCCCATTACGGGAGTTGTGGTAATACTTCGGGAGCTTGTTACACTTGCGGCGCCAGGTCATTTTTGGTATCAGGCAGGCAACACGGATGGTAGGGTTCGACTACGAGGGTCTTTGTCGGTCTTCATCTCCTACGATTACTCGCCGAGGCGAGCGCTCATGGGCCAGCAGTGTGCGGCGAGGTCGTGGCAAGGGTCCTAGTTCCAACGGTCCTCGAGCGCGCATATATACCATGTCCGGCCGCCGGGACGGGGCGTCGCGGATGTCGTCACGAGCACGCTCGATTTCTTATTGTGACGTGTATGCCTTGATAGATCCGGGTTCTACCTTGTCCTATATATCTCCTCATATTGCTGGTAGAATAGGGATAAAGCCTGAGTCCATAGACCGCAAAGGTAGCTACGCGATGGTGATTCGATTATGGTGAGCGGGTATATAAGGCTTGTCCAGTGACTATATGCAGTCGTCAGACCCTAGCCGACTTGATAGAGTTGGATATGATAGACTTTGATGTGATTATGGGTATGGATTGGTTGGCTTCTTGCTACGCCAATGTGGATTGTAGAGGGAGATTGGTACGGTTCCAGTTTCCTGGGGAGCCGGTTATCGAGTGGGAGGGAAATATTGTGTCGCCGAGGGGTAGGTTTATTTCTTACCTCAAGGCTAGGAAGATGGTGCAGAAGGGGTATATCTACCATCTTATTCGGGTATTTGATACTGAGGTTGTGTTGCCACCTATTCAGTCAGTTCCGGTGGTTAGGGAGTTTCCAGACGTATTCCCAGACGATCTCCCATGTATTCCTCCTGAGAGGGAGATAGAGTTTTGAATTGATATTCTGCCTGATACTCGACCTATATCTATTCCGCCATACAGAATGGCACCTGCCGAGTTGAGAGAGTTGAAGGACCAGCTGAGAGATTTGCTGGAGAAGGGCTTTATTAGGCCTAGTACCTCACCTTGGGGAGCGCCGGTATTGTTTGTTAAGAAGAAAGATGGGACTCTGCGCATGTGTGTTGATTACAGGCAGCTGAACAAGGTAACCATCAAGAACAGATACCCCCTCCCCAGGATTGATGATTTGTTTGACCAGTTGCAGGGTGCGAGGTGTTTCTCCAAGATAGACCTGCGATCAGTTACCATCAGTCTGAGTTAGGAGGCGGATGTCCCTATGATGCATTCGGACGATGCGGGCACTATGAGTTCAGGGTCATGTCTTTTAGCTTGACCAATGCTCCGACAGTATTTATGGATTTGATGAACCGAGTGTTCAAGCCATTTTTGGATACATTTGTGATAGTATTCATTGATGACATCTTGATTTTTTCTCGCTCGGAGCAGGAGCATGCGGAGCATTTGAAGACGGTGCTGAGAGTTCTCTGGGACCAGCGGTTGTATGCCAAGTTTTCGAAGTGTGAGTTTTGGTTGGCTTCGGTGGCATTTCTGGGGCACATTGGCGGGGCCGATGGTATTCGGGTGGATACGGCAAAGATCGAGGCAGTCAAGACTTGGCCTAGACCTCTACTGGCGGCAGTGCGCTTTTTGGGCCTTGCGGGTTACTACCGGAGGTTTGTAGAGAAGTTTGCTTCTATTTCAGCACCTTTGACCAAGCTGACTCAGAAGGCAGCTAAGTTTCAGTGGACGGATGGTTGCGAGAAGGGCTTCCAGTTACTGAAGGAGAAATTGACGACCGCCCCAGTTCTTACTCTTCTAGAGGGTCCAGACGGCTATGTGGTTTATTGTGATGCGTCGGGCATCGGGCTTGGGTGTGTGCTGATGCAGCAGGGTAAGGTTATAGCTTACGCATCTCGACAACTCAAGAAGCATAAGAAGAACTACCCCACACATGACTTAGAGTTGGCAGCAGTGATTCATGCCTTGAAGATCTGGAGACATTATTTGTATGGAGTTCATGTGGATATTTACACAGACCACAAGAGCCTCCAGTATATCTTCAGCCAGAGAGAACTGAACTTACGACAGAGATGGTGGTTAGAGCTACTCAAGGATTATGATGTCAATATCCTATACCACCCAGGGAAGGCCAATGTAGTGGCAAACGCCCTTAGTCGTAGGTCGATGGGTAGTCTATCAGATGTGCAGCCTGAGAGGAGGGGCATGGTCCGCGAGTTACATCAGCTAGCGAGCCTTGGAGTCCGATTGATTGGTTCTGATAGTAGTGGGGTTCGGGTTCTAGAGGTTGCCGAGTCTTCCATCATCGAGGAGGTGAAGAGGCGACAGTATGAGGATCCGATTATGACACGGTATCGAGATACGGCTCTTCGAGCGGGGAAAGGTCCATTTGAGGTAGCACCTGATGGAGTGCTAAGATTTTAGGGCAGGTTGTGTGTTCTAGATATTGTCACGACCCGAACGGGCGTGGCGGTGCCTTACCACAGGCACCTAGTGATACAACATCGAGAAAATCGTGAAATAAAAACATGAACATGAATTAAGAGAAAAGATAAATAAGCAGTCAGCAAAGCAGTTGCCTTCATCATATATACATAAAAATACGACGATTATCCTTTTACAAACCACACTTGCGATTACTCTGGACCTCTAAGATTTTTACAACGGCTATGGCGGACGAGGCCGCCATACCACAGAATGTATAAGAATCTCAGGACTCGTGGTAACATACCAAAAGATAAGCCTCGAAGGAAACGGAGCTTCAACACGCTGAAATGTGATCCTATAAGCGGGGATCGGCGGTCGATGTACCTTTTACTGCGGCATGAGCGGCCCCGAAGGAGGTCGATCAACAGTACCAAGTATGTGAAAGCGTAAATCACGTAAATGAAATCATAATAGTCTATAAAGCGGAGACATATATGATAACCAAACTACGATTCCAACATAAGAAGCGATCGTGTCAAGTCGGGGACTCACGCCTAAAAGTCATCCTCGTACAGTGGAACTCCTTCCTGCCACTTGTGATCTAGGTACAAATCATGTGATACGTATAACGAGGTCTCGGCCCATCTTATGGACCCGATATAGAAAAGGGTGGAATACGTTCCGGATGAACCGGTAGTCAAGTGAAATACATTCGGATGAACCGGTCCTCAAGTGAAATACATTCCCGGATGAACCGGTCCTCAAGTGAAATACATTCCCGGATGAACCGGTCCTCAAGTAAAATACATTCCCGGATGAACCGGTAATCAAGTGAAACACATTCCCGGATGAACCGGTAGTCGAGTGAAATACATTCGGATGAGCCGGTAATCAAGTGATATACATTCGGATGACGGTAGTCAAGTGATATACATTCGGATGAGCGGTAGTCGAGTAGAACACAGTACTTACACAACAAGGCTATCACACGTAACATGGTCAAGTTTCATAACAACAAGTATAAGCAAGTTACACACGACTCAAGGTACTTTCATTTTATATCAAAGTCCGGATTTTTAACCTTAAAGTACTACGTCAGTTAAATTCCTTTTAAGATCCATTTCTTTTACAAAGGTCACCCGATACAGTAGTATAAAATTTGAGTGACTAACATTGTTAAGTAAACCAAAATGCTTTCCTTCGTAAAAATCAAGTAACAACCTTATTTTCCAAGCGTTCAAGTTTGCCTAATTTGAATGCTCAAGTTTCTCATTTTAGAAAAAGGTTTAGTAGCTCGTAGTTCTAGGCCTTTAAAACATAAGGCTCCTTTAACCGGTGCGAGCAACATATGTCTTAGATGTGAGTAGGTTATATTCTTGTTTATACTCAATCTTATTCAGCAGCCATGATCTAGGAACTGTAATATCACTTTGTCTCATCTTAGCTTACATGCGGATGGAGGTTTCTCTTGGTTTTAATAATACTTCATTAGTCAATACATTTTCCTTTTATTAACGCTGCGGTGGTTTGTCGATACACATTCGATTTCGAAATCGGTAAAACATTCTTAAGCGTTATACCTAACTTCCCATAAAGCTAGTATAACTCTTAAGCTTTCAAAACCAAGTACTATTCATTCTTTCAAAGCGATTCATAAATCTTTTGAAATACTTCAAGTTCTTTATTAACACATATCAAGCGGTTATTATTCAAATCGATTACCTTTTAGAAACCACAAAGTATTTGCTTATCCACGTAAAGGCTGTTATAACGACTTCCCATAAAGCCTTTATAACACTTTATGTTTTAAACCAATCAAATACATTTAGCACGTATCGTCTCTGCGTACTACATAGTTCACACATATCATGCTAGAAGAGATAGGAAGAGGTTCACATACCTCGCGACGATTGTCGACTAATAGCAAAGCGCTCCAAGTACCTCAAACCGCGGCTACTCCTTAAGCCAGTGGATCACTCACACGTAGTACTACCACCTTTATAGAGGCCACAAAGCGCTATTAATACCTTTAGATCGGCGTAGAATATTCTACGAGAAAATTGGCGGCACCTCCCCCATGAGCGTAAATCTCTCTCTATCGGTAGGCTACGAAGCCAACCGAGGGGGTTAACACGTCGGCCGGGCGTGTACAATTCTACTACGGCAATGCTACACAAGTCTCTTGTAATACAATCCTATGTAATTCTGATTCGGTTCTCTTATTTAAATTGGGCTTAAGTCGCGAGACATTGCGTAAGTATTATTAATCGGGCTTAAGTCAAAAAGACATTGCCGCACAATTATAATGTTGAGTTCTATATATAGTATACTTCAACTATATATTCCTACAACATGTAATTTCCAATTACATGAAGGTCAAGAATGTTTACCTCGATAAGCCCAAAATTATCCGAGTTTAATGTCGCTCACGAGCAAGGTTTAGCTCTACTGAGTGCTCGATCCGCTCCAAACAACCTTAGAAGTTCTAACCAACTTCTCTTAAGTACTTCAAACAACTATGAAGATTTCCTTAGGGTTTAGTTTAGTGGCTAAAGGAAAGTATAATCGTATTTTACGGGCTTTTATAAGTGTAACCTTGGGAATACTACAAGGTATTTGGGCCAAGGTATTTGGACATAACAACAATACTTTGGAGAGTATTTCTATACCACAAAGGGGGTATTTATACGAGACAACTAGGCTAGGTAGGGGTACCCGTGGCTACCACCAAGGGGAGGGTGGCTCTCGGTCGAGGGGAAAGGGAGGGCTAGGGCGAGAATTCTCAAGAGGGAGGGAGAGGGGTTTTCAAGACTTAGGCAATTTGTGGATGAAAGAACTCATCAACTAATGGGGTATTTATAGGTCAAGCCAAAGCCAACCAATGGCGAAGATCAATCCATGTGTTAGGCAAGTGTAGGGCTAGGATTTACCAAACACAAATATCCTACCTAACCTTGACTTTGTCAAGGCAACAACGATGCCAACCTTGTTCATTTCGTCCAAATGGGCGTTCAAGTCCACGATGGGAGGGTGCCAAGTGTCGCCCTCCGTTGGTCCAAAATGTTCGTCTCTCGGAAAAATCCGCATAAAAATTATAAATGACATAGCGAATTTTCCCAACAAAGCTGTGAAGCGTTTAGTCAAAAAGACTCTAATCGGGTGTTGTGTACAAATTTGAAACTTGCCTAACTTAAGGCTCAAATTTTCTACGTCGTCCCGTACATACTGCGAAAAAATACGAGGTATAACATTCTCCCCTCGTAGAAACATTCGTCCGAATGTTCCTTCTCAAGACGGATAACGCTAAAGTTCTTCTAATAAGTTGCCAAGCGCCACAATGGCCACGAAACAACATATGCGCGCAAATACTTATATCGAGTCCACGAGAAAACACCTCTAACATCACAAACTTTTGTCACTTTGCGCGAGGTTCTAGTGTCACTCGCGACCAACAAATGATGCCGGACTGCATGCGATTCACGAGGTCTAAAATATACATCCTTCGCACCTTCTCCCTTTACAAGAAATGATCGTATCTATGCTGCATACATGCTCGTCTCTACCCTTACTCGTCGTACTCTTCTCGAACTCTTGAACTCTTTTAGCATCGTACCACACTTTAGTTTCGAAACTTGGAGTCACTACCTCCCAACTTGGTCATCCTATTAGCCTCGATCTTCCTTAAGGCTATTCGGCCTTCACGATCTACTTACGGTCGAGCGTATCCACGAACTCATCGAGGTCATCAAAACTTGGGCCTAGCACCTGGTGACCCTACCACTGGCGGGACCACCGGTGACCCACCTCATTTGGGCGGCGGGTTGACACGCAACACGCCTCAACCCGACCTCCGTCACGCCCGACTCTCTTGTTCCTCGATCGGAACAACCTTGCTAAATCACATCAATATTTTCTAGGCATAAAATGCACTCGACAAGGATCACTCGCAGAATCTTGTACTCAAGCGGCCTTACATCTAAGGTCTCAGCGTAATATTCTAAGGTTCATCATTTTCTCACCCAGGGCTTACCCTTTTCCCTGACGGGTTCCTAAATCACATTTTAGCACAAAGCTATCGAACATAACACTTAACACATTAACATAACATCAAAACATACAAGCCTCTAGATGGTTAAGGATATACAGCTACCGCTCACTCTAATCATAAGTGCGCCTGCAGTATGCATGTATGAAAGCGATGAACACCTTGCGATCCGGTAGGCTGCGCCAAGCTGCGGTACCTCTCCTATAAGCACGATCTCTCGTCCACATGGCCACGGCCGCAGTGAAACAAGCACCGATAAAACGACATTCCGGGATGATGTTTGCCACATCGTGCACTGTGAGGGCATGAATCCATTGCTAGCACTCGCGTATACTGTGAACGAAGCCACGAGCTCGACCGGCTCGAATACCTGAGCGTCCAGGCGAGGGGGACCACTCTGTCTTGGTGGAGGTACATAACTAGGCTAACTTGAGGCGGTCGCCTCGAAAGTTACCAAAGGACCTGCTGTTCGGCCTGCCTGGCGATCTCGGTCATTCGTCGACCTCTCGTGCCTCGCATCCTGGTGCATGAGCTTGCGTGCGGGCGATGTCCATGCGGTGAAGAGCTACACCGTACAAGCCTCGCCAAGTAATCGTCGGCCGGTGGCGTGGCGGTGTACTCTGTCCTCCATATCCGCTACTCTGAGAACATACCGAGCTAATGAGTCGAACTCCACATTGTACTCTCTAACCGTCGCGATCTGCCTCAGCGTCAAAAATGCGCCGGCCGAGCCCTCTCATCTGTGGAGGCAAGAAATGTGCAAGAAATGCCCTCGAGAACTCGTCCCAAAGCTTTGGAAGTGCATGCTCTTCCGGGGACTCGCGAATCAAACCGGTCAGCTGCGGTATCACGCGGTGATGCGAACCAATACCACCGACTACGCCTGCGAGGCTCGATCACTCTCATGATCCGTGTGGTTGTCGGATAAACTCACGAGGTCGTCCTCGGCTCGATCCATAGAACAACGGAGGCTCTGACTCGGGAAGTCACGTAGCCTCAGTATGCGCTCGGGGTGTACTACGGGTGCTCGGGTGGAGGCTGCTGCATCGGCCTATCCTCATATCGCCCACGACCACGGCGATGGCGAACCATCTCCTTGTACCCCGTCTCATCGGCTCAGTGTGGGGTGGAGGCTCAGTCTTGTAGTCTCGGACCAGCTGCTGCGGCTCTAAGCTTCTTTGGTCTTTGTGGCGTCGCGAAACCGCCGTCGAATCTTGTCTCAGTCTTGGCCGGGCTGCGCCTCGTACTCCTCTGTATCTCACTGCGACTCCTCATTGCCTTGCCCATACGGGCACAGGTTGCCTGCAGCGGAGGCATAGCGGTAAAGGAAAGGAATCGTCGGAGGGTCGATTTATCACACGACTACAGGCACGATCTCGGAATGAGAAGGATGAAACCAATCCTAAATGTCCTGCTGACCTCACGATTATAGATGTGGTGCACAACACACCGATAATCAAGACTCTACTGACACGATGCGTAGACACTTTCAGAGGACTAAGCGCTCACGATACCACTTTTGTCGACCGAACCGGGCGTGGTGGTGCCTACAGGCACCCTGGTGATACAACATCGAGAGAAAATCAGCGGAAATAAAAACATGAACATGAATTAAGAGAAAAGATAAATAAGCAGTCAGCAAGCGATTTGCCTTCATCGTATATACATAAAAATACGACGATTTATCCTTTTTACAAACCACACTTGCAGCGATTACTCTGAGACCTCTAAGATTTTTACAGCGGCTATGGCGGGACGGGGCCCGCCATACCACGAATGTATAAGAATCTGGACTCGAGGGTAACATGCAAAGATAAGCCTCAGAAGAGCGGAGCTTCAACACTTGAAATGTGATCACATAAGCGGGGATCGGCGATCGATGTACCTTTTACTGCGGCGTGAGCGCGGCCCCGAAGAGTCGATCTGGCGGTACCAAGTATGTGAAAGCGTAAAATCGTAAATGAAATCATAATAGTCTATAAAGCGGGAGACATATATGATAACGAACTACGATTCCAACATAAGAGCGATCATGTCAAGTCGGGGACTCGCGCCTAAAAGTCATCCCGCCACGTGGAACTCCTTCCTCACGGCTTGGCGATCTAGGTACAAATCATGTGATCGTATAACGAGTCTCGGCCCATCTTATGGACCCGATATAGAAAAGGGTGGAATACATTCGGATGAACCGGTAGTCAGTGAAATACATTCGGATGAACCGGTCCTCAGTGAAATACATTCCGGATGAGCCGGTCCTCAGTGAAATACATTCCGGATGAACGGTCCTCAAGTAAAATACATTCCGGATGAGCCGGTAATCAAGTGAAACACATTCGGATGAGCCGTAGTCGAGTGAAATACATTCGGATGAGCCGTGTCAAGTGATATACATTCGGATGACCGGTGAGTCAAGTGATATACATTCGGATGAGCCGGTAGTCGAGTAGAACACGGTACTTACACAACAAGGCTATCACACGTAACATGGTCAAGTTTCATAACAACAAGTATAAGCAAGTTACACACGACTCAAGTACTTTCATTTTATATCAAAGTCGGATTTTTAACCTTAAAGTACTACGTCAGTTAAATTCCTTTTAAGATCCATTTCTTTTACAAAGGTCACGATACCTTTAGTATAAAATTTGAGTGACTAACATTGTTAAGTAAACCAAAATGCTTTCGCCGTAAAAATCAAGTAACAACCTTATTTTCCAAGCGTTCAAGTTTGCCTAATTTGAATGCTCAAGTTTCTCATTTTAGAAAAAGGTTTAGTAGCTCGTAGTTTTAGTCCTTTAAAACATAATTCTCCTTTAAGCGTTTGAGAAACATATGTCTTATATGTGAGTAGGTTATATTCTTGTTTATAATCAATCTTATTAAGCGACCATGATCTAGGAAATGTAATATCATTTTGTCTCATCTTAGCTTACATGCGGATGGAGGTTTCTCTTGGTTTTAATAATACTTCATTAGTCAATACATTTTCCTTTTATTATTACTGCGGTGGTTTGTCGATACACATTACGATTTCGAAATCGATAAAACATTCTTAAGCGTTATACCTAACTTCCCGTAAAGCTAGTATAACTCTTAAGCTTTCAAAACCAAGTACTATTCATTCTTTCAAAGCGATTCATAAATCTTTTGAAATACTTCAAGTTCTTTATTAACACATATCAAGCGGTTATTATTCAAATCGATTTACCTTTTAGAAACCACAAAGTATTTGCTTATCCACGTAAAGTGTTATAACGACTTCCCATAAAGCCTTTATAACACTTTATGTTTTAAACCAATCAAATACATTTAGCACATGCGTCTACCGTACTACATAGTTCACACATATCATGCTAGAAGAGATAGGAAGAGGTTCACATACCTCGCGACGATTGTCGACTAATAGCAAGCGCTCAGTACCTCAAACCGGCTACTCCTTAAGCCAGTGGATCACTCCACGTAGTACTACCACCTATAGAGGCCCTGGCGCCTATTAATACCTTTAGATCGGCGTAGAATATTCTGAGAAAATTCGGCGACCTCCCGCAACGGCGTAAATCTCTCCTCTATCGGTAGGCTGCAAGCCAACGAGGGTTAACACGTCGGCCGGGCGTGTACAATTCTACTACAGCAATGCTACACAAGTCTCTTGTAATACAATCCTATGTAATTCTGATTCGGTTCTCTTATTTAAATTAGGGCTTAAGTCGCGAGACATTCAGTAAGTATTATTCGAGCTTAAGTCGAAAAAGACATTGCCGCACAATTATAATGTTGATTCTATATATAGTATACTTCAACTATATATTCCTACAACATGTAATTTCCAATTACAACGAAGGTCAAGAATGTTTACCTCGATAAGCCCAAAATTATCCGAGTTTAATGTCGCTCACGAGCAAGGTTTAGCTCCTACTGAGTGCTCGATCCGCTCCAAACAACCCTTAGAAGTTCTAACCAACTTCTCTTAAGTACTTCAAACAACTATGAAGATTTCCTTAGGGTTTAGTTTAGTGGCTAAAGGAAAGTATAATCGTATTTTAGGCTTTTATAAGTGTAACCTTGGGAATACTACAAGGTATTTGGGCAGGTATTTGGACATAACAACAATACTTTGGAGTATTTCTATACCACAAAGGGGTATTTATACGAGACAACTAGGCTAGGGGGTACCCGTGGCAAAACACCTGAGGAGGGGGTGGCTCTCGGTCGAGGGAAAGGGAGGGCTAGGACTAGAATTCTCAAGAGGGAGGGAGAGGGGTTTTCAAGACTTAGGCAATTTGTGGATGAAAGAACTCATCAACTAATGGGGTATTTATAGGTCAAGCCAAAGCCAACCAATGGCCAAGATCAATCCATGTGTTAGGCAAGTGTAGGGCTAGGATTTACCAAACACAAATATCCTACCTAACCTTGACTTTGTCAAGGCAACAAAAACGTGCCAACCTTGTTCATTTTCGTCCAAATGGACGTTCAAGTCCACCAATGGGAGGGTGCCAAGTGTCGCCCTCCCGTTGGTCCAAAATGTTCGTCTCTCGGAAAAATCCGCATAAAAATTATAAATGACATAGCGAATTTTCCCAACAAAGCGTGGAAAGCGTTTAGTCGAAAAACGACTCTAATCGGGTGTTGTGTACAAATTTGAAACTTGCCTAACTTAAGGCTCAAATTTTCTACGTCGTCCCGTACATACTCACGAAAAAAATACGGGTATAACAGATATTGCGGGACTTGGCGGCAGGTTCTAGGGAAGCACGGCGTGCGTTACTCTATCCATGCAGTCGACAAAGATGTACCAAGACCTCGGATCGTGTATTGGTGGGATGGCACGAAGAGGGGCGTTGCGAGTTTGTTGCTCGGTGTCCGAGTTGTCGTGAGTCAGTAGAGCACGAGGCACGGTGGGTTGTTGCGATTGATAGAGATTCCGACACGGAAGTGGGAGGTGATCAATATGGACTTTATTACGGGGTTACCTCGCACTCGGAGGAAGCATGATTCTATCGGGTTATCGTCGACGGTGTGAAATCAGCCCACTTTCTTCCGTCGGGACGACTTTTCGCCGAGGATTATGCTAGACTTTACATCAGAGATCGTGAGAATGCATGGGGTACCTATATCTATCATATCGGACGGAGAGCCCGGTTCTGGCTAACTTGGAGGTCTTTCGAGAAGGGATTAGGGGCGTAGGTGAGCCTCGATCGCATTCCATCCTCGGCCAAGCGGACATGCGAGGCGTACTATCCGACAACGAGGATATCTTTGCGAGCCTGTGTTATTGATTTCAGGGGTAGCTGGGAGGATCATTTGCCTCTAGTGGAGTTTGCGTATAACAACAGCTACCATTCTAGTATCCAGATGGCGCCTTATGAGGCCTTATATGGGAGGAAGTGCAGGTCACCGATAGGCTGGTTTGATGTGGGCGAAGTTCAGTTAGTCGGGCCGGACTTGATTCAGCAGGCGGTGGATAAGGTGAAACTTATCCAGGAGCGGTTATTGTCAGCTCATAGTCGACATAAGTCGTATGCAGATCATCGGCGTCGACACTTGGAGTTTGAGATTGATGATTGGGTTTTCCTGAAGGTGTCACCCATGAAGGGTGTGATAAGGTTTGGGAAGAAGGGGAAGCTCAGCCCAAGGTACATTGGGCCTTATCAGATTGTCCGTAGGGTAGGCAAGGTTGCCTATGAGTTGGATCTTCCGTCCGATCTGGAGGCAGTACATCCAGTCTTTCATGTTTCTATGTTGAGGAGGTGTATCGGAGATCCATCTAGAGTGCACCCGATTTGTGATGTCCAGGTGACAGAGGGGTTATCGTATGAGGAGAGTCCCATAGCGATACTCGATCGCCAGGTTATGCGACTACGGACAAAGGATGTGGCTTCCGTCAAAGTCTTATGGCGGAACGAGAACAGAGAGGAAATGACATGGGAAGCAGAGGAGGACATGATGAAGAAATATCCTCACTTATTCCCCACACCTCCAGGTAACTCACTTTCCTTCTTGTTGATTTTAATTGACATTTATGCTTAAGTGTTGTTGTGGTCATGTGTGACATTCTAATTTGCGAGGGGTATAGCTAAGAGGGATTATGTCGATATCTGTTTTGATTGAACGTAAAAGGAACATTCGGGACGAATGTTTCTAAGGGGGAGAGAATGTTACACCCCGTAGTTTTAGGGTATGTATATGAGGACGTGCGCAGGAGTATGCGACTCTAGATTTGAAAAGGAAGAAAGAATTCTTTTTCCTACGGAAAATATTCCGAACCTCGTGAAGGGAAAAGGTTTATTATCGAGAATTGGATTCTCTATTTTGGTATTCTAGACTTATAGAATTTATAAGAATTATGGAATTTTATTTTCAGAATTGGTCACGTGGGGCCCACGGGAAAAATTTACGGTTTTGTGGGACCCACGGGAAAAATTTACGGTTTTGTGGGACCCACACACACTTGTCCCCAATCTCAACCACACACTTGCTTGCATCCTAGCCCTTGGTTGTCTTATAAATACATCCCTTAGGATTTAAATGAAGTGGGATCGAGAATTAATTGTGTGTATAATTGTTTAGTGGTGGGATTGATTATTTATGAAAGGGATAATATTAGGTGGGAATCTGGTACGTGTAATATGTAATTTAAGTCTTTTAGTGACTAAGGTACAAAATGGTTTGGTGGCAGCAAATATAAGTATTGATTTGAGTGTAGGACATAATCATTGTGATTCCACATTGGGCGAATGTGAATTCACTGGAGCATTATTGTTATACCCCGTATTTTCAGAGTATGTACGTAAGGACGTACGTACGAAAGTTTAAGCCTTAAGATAGGCAAGGGTCGAAATTTGTGCACAACCCCCGAAAAGAATTGTTTTCCGACGAAACATTTTCCAAACTTTGCGAGGGGAAAATTACGGTTGCGACATTAATAATTTTTGCGGATTTTTCCGAGAGATGAAATATTTTGGACCAACGAGAGGGCGACACTTGTCACCCTCAAGTGGGCGGTCTAGTGGCCGATTCTTGGCATGTTTCTTGGCATGTTTATTGGCATGTTTTGTGGCCTAAAACTTGGGTCAATATTTGGAGTGAATTGTGGAGTAGATGGCTAGGGTGCACATGTACAAATCCTCACCCTCCACTTGCCCACCACTTGTCTTGATCTTGGCCATTGGTTTCCCTATAAATACCCCCCCCCCCTTTGTTGAAGACTTCTTCATCCACAAACACTTTCTAAGTCTTGAAAAGCCCTCTCCCCCTTAGTGTAGCTCTCGTCCAAAGATCTCCCCCTCCCCCTTAAGAAGGCCTTGGCCGAAACACACCCCCCCTCCTAGTGGTGTTGGCCGAGACATCCCCCCCCTTGCCTAGTTGTTCTCGTAAAATACCCCCCCTCTTGGTAGAAAATACTCTCCAAGTATTGTTGCTATTCCAAAATACCTTAGCCTTATACCTTGTAGTATTCCAAAGTTACCTCTATACGGAGAGCCTGGAAATACTACCTTATGTCCTTTTAGTCTCAAAACGAAACCCTAAGGAAAATCTTCATAGTTGGTTGAAGTGCTAAGTAGAAGTTGTTTGGAAACTTCTAAGGGTTGTTTGGAGCGGGTTGGAGCGCCCAGAGTAGGAGCTAAACGTTGCTCAGGATCGACATTTAAACTTGGATAATTTTGGGCTTATCGAGGTAAATACTCTTGTCCCCTTATTGTAATTAGAGTTTGCATACTGTTGAAGTATAAGAATTAAGTATAAGTTATATACAAGGAAGGTATATAAGATGTGAATTGAACTGTACTTACATGGGAATTTGTATTCTGATGAAACTTGTGTAGTTTGGGTAGGGAAGTCTTTGATTTTCCGTAGAATAAGGAATCCTGTATCTAGATTTATTCTACAGAGTAGTCTGGACATTGATAGACTTGTATAACCGTTATAGGTTGAAAGTTCTGCGAGTAGCATGTTCTACTTGAAAGGTGGACAAGGCTAGCCGGGTTATAGCGGTGGAGCGTTTTGCTAATAGTCGATAATCGTCGCGAGGTATGTGATTCTTCCTATCCTCTTGAGCATGATATTTTAAAGAATATATATAGTACGGTAGACGTACGTGTGTTAACTGAACGTGGTTTTACCGTAATGTCTTTTGACGTGAGTCTAATAATAAGAACCTTGAAGTATTTCAAAAGAATTAAGAAACCTTTTTGAAAGAAGAGTAATACTTGGTTTTAAAAGCTTAAGAGTTATACTAGCTTTATGGGAAGTTAGGTATAACGACTTAAGAGAGATAAAAAGAATGGTTTATTGATTTTATAAGTTAAGGGACTTGATCTTAAAAGATAAGAGACTTGACTTAATTAAATTAGTATGAATGTTGTTAAAAAGTGTGAAACCTCATTCGTGAGTATTGAGTACTTGGTTTTTAAAAGGAATAATGTTTTACTGATTTCGGAAATCAGAATAAGTATCGAACAAACCACTGCAGCGTTAATAAAGGGAAATGTTTTGACTAATTAAGTATTATTAAAACCAATAGAAACCTCCATCTGCATAGAAGCTAAGATGAGACAAAATGATATTACATTTCCTAGATCATGGCTGCTTTAATAAGATTGTTATGAACAAGAATAACCTACTCACACATAAGGCATATGTTTCTCAAATGGTTTTAAAAGAGAATTATATTATTAAGTGATTAAGACTATGAACTACGAAACCTTTCGAAAATGAGAAACTTGAGCAATTGAAATTAGGCAAACTTGAACGTTTGGAAAATAATGTTGATTGCTTGATTTTACAAAGGGAAGTGTTTTGGTATACTTAAAAAGATAGTCACTCTATTTTATACTACGGGTATTGTGTGACTTTTGTGAAAGAAACGGATCTTTTAAAGAGTTAATGTATGAAGTACTTTGGGGATAAAAACCCGAACTTGTTGACATAAAGTAGAAAGTACCTTGTGTGAATAACTTGATTGTGTTGGTTTGTGATAGCCTTGTAATACTTTCTTGTTGATTTGATAAGTAAACATGTTAGGATGCTACATGTGTTAGTGTCTTGTGATGTTTGTGTAAAGGGTTTCCCTTGTTGTGCTTATGTTGTTTAACGATAAGTTGTTATGTTAGTATTATATCACTCACCTCTTGACATGATCACAGGGGTTAGCTGCCCTCCGTCTGGGGTATACTCGAGCGATGCAGGACTATGATTCGAGAATACCTCATGCGGGTCGGGGACCTATGCGAGCTACGAGAGTTCCGAGTTAGTGTGCGGTCTATATGATCATGCGATGCATGTGGCCATCTGCGAGTCGGGGCGATCTTAGGGAGTAGCTACCCTCGATGCGGGGAATACCTCATGCGGGCCTATGTATGTGGCCTATGCGAGTGCGGGAAGTTCGAGATTAGACGCGCACATTTGATCGTGGCGAGTGGCGGCCGATCATGTGGCGGTCTAGACAGACCTCGTGTCTGATTTATGACCTTGTTGAGTGCGTAGGTTTTAGTAGTCGGCTATGCCTTCGTACTTACCGTGCGGTTTTATTATGACACAGTGGGACACGGTGTTCATGTATCCCTTGGTGCTTTTATATCATAAATTGCCGGCAGTGAGGAAGGTATTCCACGGGCATGATTGATGTTGTGGACGTGAGACCCATAGTTATATTTGAGTGATGACTTTGAGGGCGTGAGTCCCTAACTTGACATGACTGCTTATTTATTGTGAACTGTAGTTTGGTTATCATACATGTCTCCTGCTTTATATAGACTACTATGATTTCATTTCTGATATTTTGATTTCACATACTTGGTACTGTTATGCGACCTCGCCCGAGGTGCGTTAAATCTGCAGTAAGTACACGATTGTTGATCCTCACTCATAGAGTCACAATTCAGCGTTTGGGAAGCTCCGTTTCTCCGGAGGCTTATCAGTGGTATAGTCCCCTGTCGTTGTAGGTACTTACATTCAGGGGTATGGCGAGGCCCTGTCCCGCCATTGTTGTCATATCATTCTTAGAGGTATGTAGTACTGTTGTGGGCAGAGTTTGTAAAAGGGATGTAACTGTTCGGGTTCAAGTTTTATATATATATATATGCCGAAAGGCAACTTTTCTCAGATAAACTGTTTCACACTTCATATTATTTCATGTCTTGTTTTATGTTCCGCTGATTACTCTGATGTTGTATCACTAGGATGCCCGGGGTAAGGCACCAGTCACGGGCCCGGGTTCGGGTCGTGACAATTATCTCTTCCTTAGTAATGTAATGGATAAATGATAAAAAATATAACACATCCACGTGTGTATGAAGAAAGTGGGCAGCAAATGACTAATGTCCTATACATGGACCTTTATAATGACACCTTTATGAAACCATCTAGTACCCCATATTCCATTAGGATAGCAACCATTTAAGACATCACTTTCTCTAAGCAATTTTAAGAATTCATATGTGGTGCAACACTGCAATGTTAGAAACTTTTGTTCTCACTTGAAATTAAATATTTTGCCTCTTAATCAAATGGAGCAGCAACGTGATTACCCCGTTTGGGAAGGGAAAGTTGAGTAGTAAAACACAATTCTATTCTAAAGAAGTTGAGCAGCAACTTTGCATTTTATTTCAAGAATTTTGCTCGATGCTTGTATGCTAAGGATAAAGGAACTCATTTCTCCTTAATCAAGATTAACGTGAGGCTAAGGTTGGTATTTAGGCAGCTGCGTAAATTGTGTTGTTAGGCAACTCGACACGGGTTCAGTTAGAAAGAGTGACGGTTCACGCTGGTTGATAATCTACGCGCGGCATATTCGACTTGGCAAGTGGAATTAGACAAGGAAGTATGTGATTCTTCCTATCCCTTTGAGCCTGATATTTGTGAAATATATATAGTACGGTAGACGTACGTGTGTTAAACTAAATTTTGTTTTACTTTGATGTCTTTGGACTTGAGTTCTAAATAATAAGAATCTTGAATATTTCAAAAAGAGTTATGAATCATTTTTGGAAGAAAAGAAATACTTGGTTTTAAAAAGCTTAAGTGTTATACTAGCTTTATGGGAAGTTAGGTATAACGACTTAAGAAAGATAAAAGGAACGGTTTACTTATTTGTTTATAAAAGCCTTGCAATGACTTCTATAGGTGTGGTAAGTTGGTTTGATAAGTAAACATGTTATGATGCTACGTGTGTTAGTGTCTTGTGACGGTTGTGTAAGGGGGTTTCTTGTTGTGCTTATGTTGTTTAACGATAAGCAGTTGTGCTGATATTATATCACTTACCTCACGACTTGTTATGCGAGGTTAGCCACCGTCACGAGGAATACCTCATGCGGGTCCATGTGACCTATGCGAGCTGCGGGAGTTCGGGATGATCACTCGGGTGTGTTACGCCGTCACGAGAATACCTCGTCACGCGGTCCATGTGGCCATGCGGTGCGAGTCGAGGTTGATCTGCGAGTTAGCTACTCCGTCGCGAGAATACCTCGTATGGGCCTAGGTGGCCTATGCGATGCGGGAGTTCGGATTAGGCTCGCATAATGATACTATGGGCGATTGGCCTTGCTTGATCATTAGCGGCCTAGAAAAGACCGGTTATGTTACATCTATTTTGCTCTTGTTTATCTTTGTGGCACTATATGCGATTAAATTGGGTTGTTTGACGTATTTGTGATGGTTTTAAATGTTATGACTTTATTTGACTTTCTGATTTCACATACTTGGTACTGTTATCGACCTCCTTGGTGATGCGTTCATCCGCGGTAGAGGTACTCGGTTGTTGATCCGCTCCTAGGATCACCATTACCTTTTGGGAAAGCCTCGTTTCTCAGGAGGCTTATCTTTTGGTATGATTTCCACATTGTAGGTTTATGTACATTGGGGTATGGCGGGGCCACTGTCCGTCATAGTTCTTTAAACTCTTAGAAGTGCGTAGTCATACGTAAATGGGGTTTGTAAAGGATGTAACTGTCAGACTTTGATTTATATATACATGCTGAAAGACAACTTTTTCTTGGTTAGACTGTTTCTCATTTTACACTGTTCTATGGTTGTAAGCTTATATTCCGCTGGTTACTCTGATGTATATCTACTTGGGTGCCCTGGTAAGACACTAGTCACGGGCCCGGGAACAGGTCGTGACAGATATCAATTGTGGGGCAAAATTTTACACATTTTGTTAGGCGTGTAATCCCCTTTTGTTAACTACATTGTTGAGCCTTAAATGTGGCATGTTTGCTTATTGAATTCGGGCCTTGAAAAAGGTGGAAAAGTACGTAGAAACAAAGGAAATGATGTCTGATTTCCCGTAGAATTTGGTGACATTACACTTAGAATATTCTACGTTTGAAGCTAGAAGTTAATAGACGTATTATGGTCATTATAGGTTGACATACTATGTACGACATATTGGACTTAGCAAGTGGATTGAACCGAAGAGGTATGTGGAACTTTCTTATCTCTTGAGCATGAGTAGTTGTAAATGTATAGTACGGTAGACGTACGAGATTTAAATGAATTTAGCTTCATTCGATATCCTTGACTTGTTTTAAGAATGTCCAAGTTGGTTGAGTTAGAGAAGTAACTCACTTGTTTTAAAGGTTAAAGATATCTTAGTTTCTAAAGTTAAGAAACATGATTTCTAAAGTTAAGAGACTTGAAGTATTTTGAAAGTATATGATACTTGGTTTTTGAAAGTATAAGTCTGTTGGTTATAAAAAGAATGTAAGTGTCTAAAGCATAAAGTTAGTATAACGACTTTATGAGAAGTTGGTTATAATAACTTTATGGAAGGTTAAAAGAATGGTTTACTCTAGTGATGTAAATAAAGATAAATGACTTGAAATGAAGAAAGGCAAATTGATTTAAAGGCATCAATTGCTTAAAGTTTTAATGTAAAAAGTCACCTGGTTTAGAAGCCTATAAATGTATTTCTAAAAGGTATTGTGACTTGTCTTGAAAGGTAGATATGACTTGATACTACGGTTATTAGTATCTTGGAGTTTTATATGAAAAAGAGTCATTTTAAAAGAATAGAAGTACATAGTACTTTGGGTTAAATTCCCGGATTTTATAATGACATGTTAGTGCCTTAAGTAAACTAAAATTAGAGTGTATATAAATAAGGCTAATAAGAAGTTAGGGGATTTCTGAACTTGCTTATGTTATGTATGATAAGCCGGTGGTGCTTATGTTATGTATGATAGCCGGTTGTGCTAGGTTATGTTATTCTTGCGGGGTAAATGCGCCGAACCGGGCAGATGCGGTGCCTTACCGGGCACCCTAGTGATCAACATCGAGAGAAAACGGCGGAAAATAAAACACGAGTCATGAAACAAGAGATATAATAATAAGCAGGCCAACCAAAGCGGTTGCCTTGATATATCATAAAACACGAGCAGTTTAATCCTTTACAACCCCGCCCAGCGATTACTGGACCTCTAAGATTTACAACGACTATGGCGGGACGGGGCCGCTATACCACGAATGTACAAGAACCTACAACTCGGGGAAACACATACCAAAAGATAAGCCTCGGAGAAAGCGGAGCTTCCATTCTGTTGACTGTGATCCTATGGCGAGGATCCACGGCCGATGTACCTCTACTGCGGCGTGAGCGGCCGGCGAGAGTCGATCTGCAGTACCAAGTATGTGGCGTAAAAATCTTGTAAATGAAATCATAATAGTCTAGATAAAGCGGGAGACATGTATGATAACCAAACTACGATTCACAACATAATAGCGATCATGTCGAGCCGAGGACTCACGCCTACAGTCATCCGCCGTACGTGGAACTCTTTCCTCACCGCGGCGATCTAGGTACAAATCATGTGATCGTATAACGGTCTCGGCCCATCTTATGGACCCGATATAAGCGTGTGGAATACATTCCGGATGAACCGTAGTCGGTGAAATACATTCCCGGATGAGCCGTGAGTCAAGTGAAATACATTCGGATGAGCCGTAGTCAAGTGAAATACATTCCGGATGAGCCGGTAATCAAGTGAGATACATTCCGGATGAACCGGTAATCAAGTGAGATACATTCGGATGAACCGGTAATCAAGTGAGATACATTCGGATGAACCGGTAGTCAGTGAACACGATACTTGCAACAAGGCTATCACACGTAACATGGTCAAGTTTCATAACAATAAGCATAAGCAAGTTACACCTGACTCAAGGTACTTTCATTTTATGTCAAAGTCGGGTTTTAACCCTAAAGTACTACATCGTTAAGTCCTTTTAAAGAGATACATTCCTTTTATAAAAGTCACGATACGTAGTATAAAACTAGAGTGATTCACATTATTAAGTAAACGAACACTTTCTTTTTAAACTCAAGTACCAGCATTCTTTTCCTAAAGTTCGGTTTGCCTAATTACAAATGCTCAAGTTCCTCATTTTAGAAAAGGTTTCGTAGTCCATAGTTTTAATCCTTTAAAGCATAATTCTCCTTTAAGCGTTTTGAGAAACATATGTCTTATATGTGAGTAGGTTATTCTTGTTTATAATCAATCTTATTAAGCGACCATGATCTAGGAAATGTAATATCATTTTGTCTCATCTTAGCCATGCGGATGGAGTTTCTCTTGGTTTTAATAATACTTCATTAGTCAATACATTTTCCTTTTATTAACGCTGCGATGGTTTGTCGATACGTTACGATTTCGAAATCGATAAAAGCGTTCTTAAGCCGTTATACCTAACTTCCCGTAAAGCTAGTATAACTCTTAAGCTTTCAAAACCAAGTACTACTCATTCTTTCAAAGCGATTCATAATTCTTTTGAAATACTTCAAGTTCTTTATTAACACATATCAAGCGGTTATTATTCAAATCGATTACCTTTTAAAAACCACAAGGTATTTGCTTATCCACGTAAAGCTATTATAACCGACTTCCCATAAAGCCGTTATAACACTTTATGTTTTAAACCAATCAAATACATTTAGCACGTATGCGTCTGGTACTACATAGTTCACACATATCATGCTAGAAGAGATAGGAAGAGGTTCACATACCTCGCGACGATTATCGACTAATAGCAAAGCGCTCAGTACCTCAAACCGTCGGCTACTCCTTAAGTCAAGTAGATCACGCCATCGTAGTACTTGACCTATAGAGGCCCTGGCGCCTATTAACATTCTAGATCTCAGCGTAGAATATTCTATAGAAAATTGGCAGACCTCCACGCCCGGCGTTAATCTCCTCTCTATCAAGGCTACGAAGCCAACCGAGGGTTGCACGTCTAACGGGCGTGTACAATTCTACCCACGATAATGCTACACAAGTCTCATGTCTGATCCTATGTAATTCTGATTCGATTCTCTTTATTTAAATTCGGGCTTAAGTCGCGAGACATTGCCGTAAGTATTATTCGAGCTTAAGTCAAAAGACATTGCCGCAACTATGTTCAATTCTATATATAGTATACTTCAACTATATATTCCAACAACATGTAATTTCCAATTACAATAGAAGGTCAAGATATTTACCTCGATAAGCCCAAAATTATCCAAGTTATAAGTCGCTCATGAACAAGGTTTAGCTCTTACTCGTGCGCTCAGCGCTCAGAAACCGCAGAAGTGTCTACACAACTTACTTAATACTTGACAACGGGTGAAGATTTTCCTTAGGGTTTCGTTTAGTGGCTAAAGGAAAGTATAATCGTATTTTCCGGGTTCTACGTATAGAGGGTACCTTGGAGAGTACTACAAGGTATTTGGCTAAAGTATTTTGGGCATTACAACAATACTTGTAGAATACATTTCTACGAGGGGGTAGTATTTCGACTAGCACAACTAGGCTGGGGGTTACTCTCGGCTGGGCACCACAAAAGGGGAGAGGGACCTTCTCGGCCAAAGGCCACAAGGAGGAGGGAGGGGAGGCTTGGGGCGAGAGCCACGAGAGGGAGGAGGGATTTCAAGACTTAGACAAAGTGAGGTGAATGAATAAGTCTTCACAAGGGAGGGTATTTATAGCCAAACCAAAGGCCAACCAATGGCCAAGATCAAGCCATGTGCAAGGCAAGTGTAAGGCCAAGATCAAGCCAAGTGCACCCTAGTCCTACTCCTTAAAACCTCACAAATATCTACCAAAATATCTTCCCACTGACACCCTAGCGTCGAGGCCAAACCGCCCACTTGCTTCCAATGTGAGGGTGACACGTGTCACCCTCCGTTGGTCCAAAATGTTCGCGCTCGGAAAAATCCATAAAAATACAAAGCGACATAGCGGAATTTTCCCTGCAAGTTATGTAAAGCGTTTAGTCAACGACTCTAGCAGGGTGTTGTGCACAAATGTCAATTCGGCGAGCCACCTAGGCGGGGTGACACGTGTCACCCTCCAATGGCCCAAAATAAAACATCTTAGAAAATATCCACAATGGCCAAAATCTCGAAAACAAAGTGGGCCCATGGCCAGTAAATTTCTCAGTGGGCCCACGTGACCATTCAGAAAATAAAATTCCATAATTCTAATATAATCAAAGAAGCCCAAATTCCAAATCTGGGAACCCAATTCCCATCAACGAACATTTTCTTTACAAAAGCGGAAACTTTTAGTGGAAAAAATCACCTCTTTCTTCCTTTCCAATTTTACGTGCTCTCAAATGCGTGCGTCCTCGCATACATACCACGAGAATACGGGTATAACATTCTCCCTCGCTTAGAAACATTCGTCCGAATGTTCCTTCTCAGCGGATATCATTGAAGTTCCTCTAACAAGTTGTCAGCGCCACGGCAGCGCGAAATAACACACGTTCTCTTCCTTCCTTACTCGCGTGCCGCTTCTCGAACACTTGAACTCTCCGATGCGTACCAAACTTCAGTCATTACTTGGTTCCCAAACATCTGCGAGTCACTACCTCCAACTTGGTCATCTTACTAACCTCGAACTTCCTTAAGGCCATTCCGGCCTTCTGAACGGCTACGGTCGAACGCGTCCACGAACTCATACGATGGTTACCAAAACTTGGGCCTAGCACCCTCGTGACCACACCTGGCGGGACCACGAGCTGACCCCACCTTGTCAAGACTCACGGGTTGACGTATCACGTCCTCAACCCGACCAGCGATCGCGTCCGACCCTCGTTCACGACGCGGGCGATCACGCTAAATCACGTCATGAAAGCTACCACTTCCATCTCACACTACCCATGGACTTATCACACAAATAAAACCCACGTATACTATGCACTCGATAAAGGTCAAACATAAAGCGAATCTTTTACTCAAGGCGACCTTACATCTAAGGTCTCAGCTGTAATATTCTAAGGTTAATCATTCCACTTTGCTTACCACTTTTCCCTGACCGGGTTCCTAAATCACATTTTAGCACAAAGCTATCCGAACATAACACCTAACACATTAACATAACATCAAAACATACAAGCCTCTAGAGGTTAAGGATATACGAAGCTACCGCTCGGCTCTGTCGTAAGTGCGCCTGCGCGCATGCGTATGAAAGCGATGAACACGCCATCGATCCGGTGAGGCTGCGCCAGCTGCGGTACCTCTCTATAAGCCGATCTCTCGTCACATGGCCACGGCGCGCGGTGAAGCAAGCACCGATAAAAAGCGACATTCCGGGATGATGTTTGCCACATCGTGCCTGTGGGAGGGCGTGAATCTGTTGGCTAGAACCCGTGTATATCTGTGAACGAAGCCACGGAGCTCGACCAGCTCGAATACCTGAGCGTCGGCGGTAGCGGGGACCACTGCATCTTGGTGGAGGTACATAACTAGGCTAGCTTCTGAGGCGGTCGCCTCGAAAGTTACCAAAGGACCTGCTTTTACGGCCTCTTCTGCAGATCTCGGTCATTCGTCGACCTCTCGTGCCTCGCAACCTAGTGCATGAGCTTGTATGCGGGCAATGTCCATGCGGTGAAGAGCTACACCGTACAAGCCTCTGCCAAGTAATCGTCGGCCGGTGGCGTGGCGGTGTACTCTGTCCTCCATATCGGCTACCACGGCGGGAACATCTCGAGCTAATGAGTCGAACTCCACATTGTACTCTCTAACCGTCGCCCGATCTGCCTCAGCGTCAAAAAATCATCGGCGAGCCCTCGCCATACGTGGGGCAAGAAATGTGCAAGAAAAGCCCGAGAACTCGTCCCATACGGTGGAAGTGCATGCTCTTCCGGGACAGCTCGCGAATCAAACGATCAGCTGCGGTATCACGCGGTGATGCGAACCAATACCACCGACTACGCCTCGAGGCTCGATCACTCTCGTGATCCATTTGTCGGATAAACTCACGAGTCGTCCTCGGCTCTCGATCCATAGAACAACGGCGGGCTCTGACTCGAGAAAGTCACGTAGCCTCAAGTATGCGCTCGGGGTGAACTACGGGTGCTCTTGAAGTGGGCTGGGCTGCTGCATCGGCCTATCCTCATATCGCCCACGACCACGACCAGCAATGGGCCATCTCCTTGTAACCCATCTCCTGCCCGGTGTGGGGCTGGAGGCTCAGTCTTGTGGTCTCGGCGACCAACATTGCGGCTCTAAGCTTCTGGGTGGCGGCGTCCACAAAACCCGCCGTCAAGCACAACCTCAGTCTTGTCAGGGCTGCGCGCTCGTACTCCTCTGTATCTCACTAGCGGCACCCTCGGCGCCTTGCCTTCAGGCCTTTGGTGCACTAACGCGGAGGCATAACTGGTAAAATGAAACACATCTGAGGGGTCCAACTTACAACTCAGCTCTAAGGCACGATCTTTGAAGGAGAAGAATAGAAACCAATCCTACATGTCTTATAGCCTCCTGATTATAGATGTGGTGCACAACACACCGATTATCAAGACTACACTGAACACGGTGCGTAGACACTTTCAGAGGACTAAGCGCTCGATACCACTTTGTAACGCCCCGAACCCGGGCCCGTTACTGGTGCCTTACCCCGGGCACCCTAGTGATACAACATCAGAGAAAACCAGCGGAAAATAAAACACGAGTCATGAAACAAGAGATATAATAATAAACAGGCCAACCAAAACGGTTGCCTTCAGTATATACATAAAACACGAGCAGTTTAATCCTTTACAACCACACTTGCAGCGATCTACGGACCTGCAAGATTTACAACGACTATGACGGGGCGGGGCCCGCCATACCACGAATGTACAGAACCTACAACTCGGGAAACACATACAAAAGATAAGCCTCGAGAAAGCGGAGCTTCCATTCTGTTGAATGTGATCCTATGGCGAGGATCCACGGCCGATGTACCTCTACTGCGGCGTGAACGCGGCCCGAAGAAGTCGATTACAACGGTACCAAGTATGTGAAGCGTAAAAATCGTAAATGAAATCATAATAGTCTAGATAAAGCGAGGAGACATGTATGATAACAAACTACGATTCACAACATAATAGCGATCATGTCGAGCGGGGACTCACGCCTCTAGTCATCCGCCGTACGTGGAACTCTTTCCTCACTTGGCGATCTAGGTACAAATCATGTGATACGTATAACAGGTCTCGGCCCATCTTATGGACCCAATATAGAAACGTGTGGAATACATTCCCGGATGAACCGGTAGTCGGTGAAATACATTCCCGGATGAACCGGTAGTCAAGTGAAATACATTCCCGGATGAACCGGTAGTCAAGTGAAATACATTCCCGGATGAACCGGTAATCAAGTGAGATACATTCCCGGATGAACCGGTAATCAAGTGAGATACATTCCCGGATGAACCGGTAATCAAGTGAGATACATTCGGATGAGCCGTGGTCAGTGAACCGCGATGCTTGCAACAAGGCTATCACACGTAACATGGTCAAGTTTCATAACAATAAGCATAAGCAAGTTACACACAACTCAAGGTACTTTCATTTTATGTCAAAGTCCGGGTTTTAACCCTAAAGTACTACATACGTTAAGTCCTTTTAAAAGAGATACATTCCTTTTATAAAAGTCACGATACGTAGTATAAAACTAGAGTGATTCACATTATTAAGTAAACAGAACACTTTCTTTTTAAACTCAAGTACCAGCATTCTTTTCCTAAAGTTCGGTTTGCCTAATTACAAATGCTCAAGTTCCTCATTTTAGAAAAGGTTTAGTAGTCCATAGTTTTAATCCTTTAAAGCATAATTCTCCTTTAAGCGTTTTGAGAAACATATGTCTTATATGTGAGTAGGTTATTCTTATTTATAATCAATCTTATTAGCGGCCATGATCTAGGAAATGTAATATCATTTTGTCTCATCTTAGCTTCATGCGGATGGAGGTTTCTACTGGTTTTAATAATACTTCATTAGTCAATACATTTTCCTTTTATTAACGCTGCAGTGGTTTGTCGATACACATTCTGATTTCCGAAATCAGTAAAACGTTCTTAAGCCGTTATACCTAACTTCCCATAAAGCTAGTATAACTCTTAAGCTTTCAAAACCCAAGTACTACTCATTCTTTCAAAACGATTCATAAATCTTTTGAAATACTTCAAGTTCTTTATTAACACATATCAAGCCAGTTATTATTCAAATCAGTTACCTTTTAAAAACCACAAGGTATTTGCTTATCCACATAAAGCTATTATAACCGACTTCCCATAAAGCCGTTATAACACTTTATGTTTTAAACCAATCAAATACATTTAGCGCATGTACGTCTACCGTACTACATAGTTCACACATATCATGCTAGAAGAGATAGGAAGAGGTTCACATACCTCGCGACGATTATCGACTAATAGCAAAAGCGCTCAAGTACCTCAAACCGCTTCGGCTACTCCTTAAGTCAAGTAGATCACGCCATACGTAGTACTTGACCTATAGAGGCCCTGAGGCGCCTATTAACATTCTAGATCTCAACGTAGAATATTCTATAGAAAATTCGGCACCTCCCCACGCGGCGTTAATCTCCTCTATCATCAGTGGCTACGAAGCCAACGGGGTTTGCGTCTAACGGGCGTGTACAATTCTACCACGGTAATGCTACACAAGTCTCTTATGTCTGATCTATGTAATTACTGATTCGATTCTCTTTATTTAAATTCGGGCTTAAGTCGCAAGACATTGCCGTAAGTATTATTCAGGCTTAAGTCAAAAGACATTGCCGCACAACTATGTTCAATTCTATATATAGTATACCTCAACTATATATTCCAACAACATGTAATTTCCAATTACAATAGAAGGTCAAGATATTTACCTCGATAAGCCCAAAATTATCCAAGTTATAAGTCGCTCCTGAACAAGGTTTAGCTCTTTACTCAGTGCGCTCAAAGCGCTCGAAAACCAGAAGTGTCTACACAACTTACTTATCTTCAACAACGGGTGAAGATTTTCCTTAGGGTTTCGTTTAGTGGCTAAAGGAAAGTATAATCGTATTTTAGGGTTCTACGTATAGAGGTACCTTGGAGAGTACTACAAGGTATTTGGCTAAAGTATTTTGGGCATTACAACAATACTTGTAGAATACATTTCTACGAGGGGGTAGTATTTCGACTAGCACAACTAGGCAGGGGGTTACTCTCGGCTAGGGCACCAAAAAAAGGGGGGAAGAGGGACCCTTCTCGGCCAAAGGCCACAAGGAGGAGGGAGGAGAGGCTTGGGGCGAGAGCCACAAGAGGGAGGAGGGATTTCAAGACTTAGACAAAGTGAGGAGTGAATGAATAAGTCTTCCTGAGGAGGGTATTTATAGCCAAACCAAAGGCCAACCAATGGCCAAGATCAAGCCATGTGCAAGGCAAGTGTAAGGCCAAGATCAAGCCAAGTGCACCCTAGTCCTACTCCTTAAAACCCTGCAAATATCTACCAAAATATCTTCCCAGCGACACCCTAGCGTCGAGGCCAAACCGCCACTTGCTTCCAATGTGAGGTGACACGTGTCACCCTCCGTTGGTCCAAAATGTTCGCGCTCGGAAAAATCCGCAAAAATACAAAGCGACATAGCCGGAATTTTCCCTCGCAAGTTATGTAAAGCGTTTAGTCGAAAAACGACTCTAGCAGGGTGTTGTGCACAAATGTCAATTCGGCCAAGCCACCTGGCGGGGTGACACGTGTCACCCTCCTAATGGCCCAAAATAAAACATCTTAGAAAATATCCACATGGCCAAAATCTCGAAAACAAAGTGGGCCCATGGCAGTAAATTTCTCCGTGGGCCCAGCGTGACCATTTCCGAAAATAAAATTCCATAATTCTAATATAATCAAAGAAGCCCAAATTCCAAATCTGGGAACCCAATTCCCATCAACGAACATTTTTCTTTACAAAAACCGGAAACTTTTTCCGTGGAAAAAAATCACCTCTTTCTTCCTTTCCAATTTTCTGTCGTGCTCTCGTACGTACGTCCTCGCATACATACCCTGAGAATACGGGGTATAACAGTAAACCCCCGGGTTACTACTTATTCCATGGATTTGCTACCCATGATGAGAGTGCGGCGTTTGTACTCATTGAGGGCCCACCGGGCCCATGCGGGTGAAATAGTCCTATGCGGGTGAAATAGTCCCATGCGAGGCGGATGACCTCATTGCGGGTCCACAGGACCTATGCGGGTGAAATAGTCCCAGGAGTAGGATTGCTTAATGATACTACGGGCGGGTGGCCCTACTTTGATCATGAGCCTCCTATTTTTATTCAGTAAAGTATACTCTTGTTTACTCTCATTGTTAGTAAGGCACATTGTACTGTTATTTGAGTTATCATACATGTCTCCAGTTTTATTTAGACTTTATGATTTCATTTCAGTACTTTCCGTTTTGCATACTTGGTACATCTGTTGTACTGACCATCTTTCCTCGGGGGCTACGTTCATGCCGCAGGTCGGGGTAAGCAGGTGGTGGATCCTCACTCTTAGGATCACTGATCAGTTGTCAGAAGCTCCATTTATCCGGAGGATTGTCTTTTGGTACGGTTTTCCTAATGTTGTAGATTTATGTACATTCAGGGGTATGGCGGGGCCCTGTCCCATCACAGTTGTTATTCTTAGAGGTCTGTAGTCATATCTTGTGGATTGGGTTGTAAGAACAAAGATGTAACTGTTTCATTTTTGGATTATATATATTTCACGGAAGGTGGTCTTATCGGCTAGCCTGTTGATATTTTTTACTGTCTAAGTATTTATGAGTTTATGTATGTTCCGCTGCTATTCTCTTATGTATACCTGTACGGGGTGCCCAGGTAGGGCACCAGTCGCGGGCCCGGGGTCGGGTCGTGACAAAAGGGATCCTCACTCTTAGGATCACTGATCAGTTGTCAGAAGCTCCATTTATTCGGAGGCTTGTCTTTTGGTACGGTTTCCCTGATGTTGTAGATTTATGTACATTGAGGGTATGGCGAGCACTTGTCCGGTCTGATTGTTATTCTTAGAGGTCTGTAGTCATATCTTGTGGATTGGGTTGTAAGAACAAAGATGTAACTGTGTCATTTTTGGGTTATGTATATTTCACGGAAGGTGGCCTTATCGGCTAGCTTGTTGATATTATTTATTGTCTAAGTATTTATGAGTTTATGTATGTTCCGTTGCTATTCTCTGATGTATACCTGTACGGGGTGCCCATGTAGTGCACCAGTCGTGGGCACGGGGTCGGGTCGTGACAAAAGGGATCCTCACTCTTAGGATCATTGATCAGTTGTCAGAAGCTCCATTTCTCCGGAGGCTTGTCTTTTGGTACGGTTTCCCTGATGTTGTAGATTTATGTACATTCAGGTGTATGACGGGACCCTGTCCTGTCACAGTTGTTATTCTTAGAGGTCTGTAGTCATATCTTTTGGATTGGGTTGTAAGAACAAAGATGTAACTGTTTCATTTTTGGGTTATGTATATTTCACGGAAGGTGGCCTTATCGGCTAGCCTGTTGATATTTTTTAATGTCTAAGTATTTATGTGTTTATGCATGTTCCGCTGCTATTCTCTGATGTATACCTATACAGGGTGCCCAGGTAGGGCACCAGTCGCGGGCCCGGGGTCGGGTCGTGACAAAAGGGATCCTCACTCTTAGGATCACTGATCAGTTGTCAGAAGCTCCATTTCTCCGGAGGCTTGTCTTTTGGTACGGTTTTACTGATGTTGTAGATTTATGTACATTTAGGGGTATGGCGGGGCCCTGTCCCATCACAGTTGTTATTCTTAGAGGTCTGTAGTCATATCTTGTGGATTAAGTTGTAAGAACAAAGATGTAGCTATTTCATTTTTGGGTTATGTATATTTCACGGAAGGTGGCCTTATCGGCTAGCCTGTTGATATTTTTTACTGTCTAAGTATTTATGAGTTTATGTATGTTCCGCTGCTATTCTCTGATGTATATGTTACACCCCGGAATTTCAGGATATGTTTATAAGAACTTGGTAAGAACCCAAAATGTTAAGATTTGAGACTTGTAAAAATTTATCGGAATTATGGAATTGTCGGAAAACGTAATATTGTGACGAATGGGAGGGCGACACGTGTCACCCCCCCCTTAGGTTGTCTTGGACGAAATTTACCATGGGAAAAAGGGTCATTTGACCATTAAATAGATGAGTAAGTCTTGCTAAAGTCTTGAAGCTTGACAATATTGACTAAGTCAAAGGCCACTTGGACTTGATCCATGTGAAGCTCATCCAAGCCACCCAATTGTACTAATCTTGACCCTCCATCTTGTTATATATGTATACTAGTGCAAGACAAGCTCCACACTTAGCAAAATTTTCAAAAAAAAAACTTGATGAACACTAGAGAAAGCTCTCTGCCAAGGCTAGGGTTTCAAGGGAAAAAAATTCAATTGTTGTCCAATAATTCCCTTACTTTAAACCAAGGTTCCTAAGAGTATTGTAAGGGTATCTCAATAGAAAGATCCCGGAAAAGTGGCGTTTTCGTATTAGTCGCAAGGAGGAAAGTTAAGGAGTTCTTCAACTTTGAAGTTGGAACTTGAATATGAGTTCTTCATAAGCTTCTAAGGGTTGCTTGGAGTGGATTGGAACGTCGAAAGGAGGAGCTAAAGTTGCTAAGGATCGACTTGTAGTCTTGGATCATATTTGGGCTAAATGAGGTATAATCTTCGTCTTACTTTTGTAATTGAAGATTCCATGTTATTATAAGTTAGAAATGATCATGTGATATGTGTTATGAAGATTGATAAGTGTTATGGAAATTTAGTAGCTCAAATCCGAAAATGACATGTTGAGTCATTTGAAATTGAAGTACATTTTGGTCGTTAATTAGAATCGTCGCATATTACCTACTTGAAGATTGTAGTAGTTATACTCAATTGCGGCTTGATAACATGTTATACTAAAACTTGGATTGAAAAGAAATTGGAAGAAGAATTGGTATTGTTGCCCTAATTGCCGAATTGACGTTGAAGTTTAGACTAGTTTGTTATATATTGTGGGGCGGAATTTTACACGTCTTGATTAAGCGTGTAATCCCCTATTGTTAACCACTTTGTTGAGCCTTAAATGTGGCGTGTTTGGTTATTGAATTCGGCCTTGAAAAAGGTGGCAAAGTATGTAGAAACAAAGAAAGTGATGTCTGATTTTCCGTAGAATTTAGTGACTTTGCACTTGGAATATTCTACGTTTGAAGTAAGAAGTTAATAGACGTGTTATGGTCATTATAGGTTGACATACTACGTATGGAGAATTGGACTTAGCAAGTGGATTAAACCGAAGAGGTATGTGGAACTTTCTTATCTCTTGAGCATGAATAAGTTGTAAATGTATAGTACGGTAGACGTACAAGTTTTTGACAATCTAGGTCCATTTGATATCCTTGGCTTATTTTAAGAATGTCCAAGTTGATTGAGTTAGGGAATTAACTCACTTGTTTAAATATTAAGGATATCTTGGTTTTCAAAAGTTAAGAGACTTTAAGTATGTTGAAAGTATTATTATACTTGTTTTGTTGGAAAGTTTAAGTCTCTTGGTTATAAAGAAGTATGTAAGTTGCTAATGTATAAAGCTAGTATAACGGCTTTATGGGAAGTTGGTTATAATAGCTTTATTGAAAGTTAAAAAGAGTGGTTTACTCTAAGTAATTTAAGTATGTTAAATGACTTGAAATAACGAAAGGCAAATTGATTTAAAGGCATCAATTGCTTAAGGTTTTAAAAGAAAGAAGTCACTTGATTTAGAAGCCCGAAAATGTATTTTTCTAAAAAGGTGTTGTGACTTGTCTTAAAATGTAGTTATGACTTGATACTACGCTTATTAGTATCTTGGAAGTTTTATATGAAAATGAGTCATTTTAAAAGAATAGAAGTACGTAGTACTTTGGGTTAAACTCCCGGATTTATAATGACATGTTAGTGTCTTAAGTAAACTAAAATGAGAGTGTATATGAATAAGGCTAATAAGAAGTTAGGGGATTTCTTAACTTGCTTATTTATGTATGATAAGCCGGTAGGGCTTATGTCATGTACGATGGTCGGTTGAGATAAGGTAAGAGTATAAATGAGGGGTAAACCCCCAAGATCGTTATACCACCTTCTCCAGGGTAAGAGTATAAATGAGGGGTAAACCCCCAAGATCATTATACCACCTGCTTCAGGGTAAGAGTATAAATGAGGGGTAAATCCCCAAGATCGTTATACCACTTGTTCCGTGGATTTGCTACCCATGATGCGAGGAATACCTCATGCGAGTCCTTATGGGCTTATGCGGGTGAAATAGTCTCATGCGGGCGGGTACAGCATATGCGAGGAATACCTCATGCGGGTCCACATGACCTATGCGGGTGAAATAGTTCCAGGAGTAGGATTGCTTAATGAAACTGCGGGCGGGTGGTCCTGCTTTGATCGCGAGCTTCCTATTTTTATGTTGTAAGTATACTCTTGATTACTCTCATTGTTAGTAAGACAACGTATCGTTAATTGAGTTATCATACACTCTCGGTTTTATTATAGACTTATGATTTCATTCTGATACTTTCGGTTTCACATATTTGGTACATGTTGTCTTGACACCTTGAAATTTGCTTTCGTACGCATGTAGAGTACATGTTGTTGATCCTCGCTCTTAGGATCACTGTTCAGCTGTTGAGAAACTCCTTTATTCCGGAGGCTTATCCCTGGTATTGTCGGTTGTTGTACATTCAGGGGTATGGCGGGGCCCTATCCCTTGAGTTGTTATTCTTAGAAGTGCGTAGTCACATTGTGGTTTGGGTTGTAAAGAAAAAAAAATGTCTTGTTTTATTTGTATAGTTTACGGAAGCGGCCTTATCGGCTAGCTTTGTTGTTATTTATGTTTAAGCATTTTATCGGTTGTGTATGTTCATTGCTATTCTCACGATGTATACAGAAAGTGCGGAGTAGGGCACGATCGCGAGCCGGGGTTGGGTCGTGATAGTATATTTATCTGGTGCCCATGTAGGGCACGATCCACGCCCGGTCGGTCGTGACAAAAGTGGTATCAGGCGATTAGTCCTCGGAAAGTGTCTGAGACCGTGTCTAGTAGAGTCTTGATTATCGGTGTGTTGTGCACACATCTATAATCGTGAGGTTGCAGGACATTTAGGATTGGTTTCAATTCTTCTCTCTACGAGATCGTGCAAGAGAGCGTTCTTATTAGGTTGAATCCTCTCGACCTATTCTTATGTATCGATTATGCCTCACCAGAAAGCGACCGGGGCGAGAAGGGCAAGGCAGCGGGAGGCGCTAGTGAGTGCAGAGGGTTACTAGGACTCAGGCCCAGACTATGCCTGAGGTTGTGGGTGGGTCGGCAGTGTTAGAGGAGCCGAGAGTGGTCGTAGCTCCAGAGGTTTCGATACCTGAGCCTCCAGTTCCGCAGCCAGGGGCAGAGTATAGAGATTATGGAGAGCAGATCAGGTTATTGACTAGCATTGTGGGAGGCGGCAAGCGGGAGCGGTAGCTAACCCTAGAGCCGACAGTTTGAGGATTCGGGATTTTCTGGGTTGCAATCCACCCGAGTTCTATGGTTCGAGATCTGAGAAGGATCCTCAGGAGTTTATTCGGCAGATACAACGGACTATGCAGATGCTTAGGGCCTCGGAGACAGAGTCAGTTGTGTTAGTTTCTTACCAGTTATGTGATATTGCGTTGAACTGGTTTGATGTCACGACCCGTTCCGGGCCCGTGACTGGTGCCTTACCCCGGGCACCCTAGTGATACAACATCAGAGAAAACCAGCGGAAATAAAAAAACCTTAAACATGAAATGAGAGACATGATAGATAAACAGGCCAACCAAAACAGTTGCCTTCAGTATATATATATAAAAACCCGAACAGTTATCCTTTTACAAAACCCTTCCCGATTACTCTGCACCTCTAAGATTTTTTTCAACAATGAATGGACGGGGCCGCCATACCCCTGAATGTACAAGAGACTACAACTCGGAAACCTACCAAAGATAAGCCTCAGAAGGAGAGCTTTCAACACGCGAAATGTGATCCTAGAGCGAGGACCCACGATCGATGTACCTCTACTGCGGCATGAACGCGGCCCAAGGAGGTCGAGATACAGTACCAAGTATGAAAGCGTAAAATCGTAAATTAAATCTTAGAAGTCTATATAAATCAGTAGACATGTATTATAACAAAAATACAGTATAAAAGATATAAACAGTCATATTAAGTGATGTACTGACGCCCTCCAAATCATCACTCGTGCGTGGAATTCCTTCTCGCCGTGGCGATCATGATATGATATCAACAAGACAGCAATCCAAATGGGAGCATACCCGTGCGCTACGCATCGTGTCAGTATGTCCAAAGGGAAACAATAAGACAGCATTCCAAATGGAAACATACCCGTGCGCTACGCATCGTGTCAGTATGCCCAAAGGGAAACAATAAAGCAGCATTCCAAATTGAAACATACCCGTGCGCTACGCATCGTGTCAGTATGCCCAAAAGGGAAACAATAAAGCAGTATTCCAAATGGAAACATACCCGTGCGCTACGCATTGTGTCAGTATGCCCAAAGGGAAACAATAAAGCAGTATCAAAATGGAAGCATACCCGTGCGCTACGCATCGTGTCAGTATGTCCAAAGCGATTAGCAAAAGTAACACAATCAACAGGAACGTACCCGTGGAATTTCTCCGTCACTGCCGGCACGTCCAAGTAAGTTCTCAACAAGTCAACCGACCCTCCATCGAGAGGCGCGGTAGTATAGAAACACAATTCTTGCACAACAAAGGCTATCACGACAAGCATAGGCAAGTTTCACAACAACAAGCATAGGCAAGTTTCACAACAACAAGCATAGGCAGGTTTCACAACAACAAGCACAGGCAGGTTTCACAACAACTCAAAGTACTTTCATTTTATGCCAAGGTCCGGGTTTTAACCTTAAAGTACTACGTACGTTAAATTCCTTTTAAGAGATTCATTCTTTTTATAAAAGTCACCCGATAAACGTAGTATAAAATAGAGTGACTTACATCTTTTAAGTAAACCAAAACAACTTCCATACTTTATGTTTTAAACCATTTTAAGACAACACAATGCCTTTCTTTTCCCTAAAGTTCCGGTTGCCTAATTTCAATTACACAAGTCTCTTTTTAGAAAAGTTTCATAGTTCAATGTCTTAATCTCTTTTAAAATAATTGAGTAACATATGCCATAAGTAGTAGGTTATTCTTGTTCATAATCAACCTTATTAGCGGTCATGATCTAGAAAATGTAATATCATTTTGTCTCATCTTAGCTTCATGCGGATGGAGGTTTCTACTGGTTTTAATAATACTTAATTATTCAATACATTTTCCTTTATTAACGCTGCGATGGTTTGTCGATACACATTCGATTTCCAAATCGTAAAACATTATTCCTTTCAAAACCAAGTACTCATTACTCACGAATGAGGTTTCACACATCTTACAACATTCAAATCAATTTAATTAAGTTAAGTCCTTATCTTATAAGATCACGTCTCTTAACTTCTAAGATCAAATAGCCATTCCTTTTTTTATCTCTTTTAGACGTTATACCTAACTTTCCATAAAGCTAGTATAACTCTTAAGTTCTCAAAGCAGTATTACTCTTCTTTCAAAAGGGTTTCTTAATGAAAGACTTCAAGTTCTTTATCATCACACATCAAGTCGTTATAACTCAAATCGATTTACCTTTTAACAATCACAGGCTTTTTCTTATCTACATAAAGCTGTTATAACCAACTTCCCATAAAGCCGTTATAACCCTTTATGTTTTAAACCAATCAAATACTTTTAACACATGTACGTCTACCGTACTACATAGTTACACATATCATGCTAGAAAGATAGGAAGAGGTTCACATACCTCGCGAGTATCGACTAATAGCAAAACGCTCCAAGTACTTCAAACCGTCGGCTACTCCTTAAGCCACGTAGATCGCACCACACGTAGTACTTCAACCTATAAGGCCACAAGGCGCTTATTAACATCTAGATCTCATTGTTCCATATTCTACAGAAAATTCGGCAGCACCTCCCCATGACAGCGTAAATCTCCTCTATCGAGGCCGGCTACCAAGCCAACCAGGGGGGGGGGGGTTTGCACCACTAACCCCACGTGTACAATTCTACCCACAGTAATACTACACAAGTCTCATCTGATACACCTATGTGATTCTGATTCACCACCTTTAAATTCAGGCTTAAGTCGCAAGACATTGCCGTAAGTATTATTCAGGCTTAAGTCAAAAGACATTGCCGCACAATTATAATGTTCAGTAATATATATAGTATACTTCAACTATATATTCCTACAACATGTAATTCCCAATTACAATAGAAGGTCAAGAGTGTTTACCTCGATAAGCCCAAAATTATCCGAGTATATATGTCGATCCTGAGCAAGGTTTAGCTCTACTCCGGCGCTCAATCCACTCCAAACAACCCAGAAGTTCTAACCAACTTCTACTTAAATACTTCAACCAACTATGAAGATTTCCTTAGGGTTTCGGTTTGAGACTAAAAGGACAAAAGGTAGTATTTTCGGGCTCTACGTATAGAGGTAACTTTGGGAATACTACAAGGTATTTGGGCTAAAGTATTTTGGGCATTAAAACAATACTAGGAGAGTATTTCTATACCACTGAGGGGTATTTATACGAGACAACTAGGCTAGGGGTACCCTCGGCAAGGCTTCATGAGGGGAGGGTGTGGTGGCTCTCGGCCAAGCTCAACTAGGAGGGGGGGGAGAGGGACGAAAAGCTCAAGCTAAGAGGGAGTAGTTTGAGACTTAGATAGATTGCTCAATTTGGATGAAGAAAGTTCATCAACTAAGGGGGTATTTATAGGTCAAGTGAAGGCCAACCAATGGCCAAGATGGTGCCAAGTGCAAGGCAAGTGTAAGGCCAAGATTAAGCCATGTGCAACCTTATCCATCTACACAAAATATCCTACCTAACCCTTGACCACAAATTCAACACCAAAAACGTGCAAGCTTAGCCCATTTGCCGTCCAACCTCTTCCAATGTGAGGGTGACACATGTCACCCTCCCGTTGGTCCAAAATGTTACGTCTCTCGGAAAAATCCGCAAAAATTATAAATGACATCCCCGGAATTTTCCCTACGAAAGCTGTGGAAACGTTTCGTCGAAACACGACTCTAACCGGGTGTTGTGTACAAATTTCGAATCTTGCCTATCTTAAGGCTCAAATTTTATACGTACGTCCTTACGTACATACTCTGGAAATACGGGGTATAACATTTGAGTCATGGGAGCTGTCTAGAGGTGTGGGTGCTCTTCCAGCTGGTTGGGATAAGTTCACAGAGGCCTTCCTTGATCACTTTTTGCCTCCTGAGATGAGGAGAGCCCGCGTGGATAGATTCTTGACATTGAGACAGAATGGGAGGACTATCAGAGAGTACAACCTGGAGTTTGACTCATTGGCCAGGTATGCGCTCACCATTGTGGCTGACATGGCAGACAGAGTTCATCGCTATGTGATGGGGCTAGACCGTTATATGATTACTGCATGCCTGGGAGTGGCCCTTCAGCCAGGTATGGATATTGCCAGGATGCAGGCTTATGCACAGGGGATAGAGGACAGAGAGAGAGAGGATATGTTATACCCCGTATTTCCAAAGTATGTACGTAAGGGCGTACGTACAAAAGTTTGAGCCTTAAAGTAGGCATTGGGACGAAATTTGTGCACAACCCGCGAAATGAATTGTTTTCCGACGAAACGTTTTCCAAAACTTGCGTAGGGAAAATTACAGCTATGTCATTTATATTTTTTGCGGATTTTTCCGAGAGATGAGATATTTTGGACCAACGAGAGGGTGACACTTGTCACCCTCAAGTGGACGGCAAAGAGGGCCACGGTTGGCACGATTTTGGGGCCTAAACTAAGGGTCAATGTTTGTGAGTAAATTGTGGAGTAGGGATAGGGTGCACTTGTGCAAATCCCCACCCTCCACTTGCCCTCCACTTGCCTTCATATTAGCCCTTGAAAGCCCTATAAATACCCCCCTTAAGATGAAGACTTCTTCATCCACAAAATACTTTCCAAGTCTTGAAATCTCCCTTCCCCCTTGTGAGCTTCTCGTCCAAGCCACACTTCTCCCCTACAGAGAGCTAAGCGAAACACCCTCTCCCCCTTTCCTTAGTAGTCTCGGCAAGTACCCCTCTTGGTAGAAATACTCTCCAAGTATTGTTACTATCCCCAAAAATACCTTAGCCAATCCCTTATAGTATTTCCAAAAGTTACCTCTACGTAGAGTCCGGAAATACTACCTTATATTCCTTTAGTCACTAACGAAACCCTAAGAGAAACTTCGTAGTTGGTTGAAGTAGAAGGTAGAAGTTGTGTAGAGACTGCTAAGGGTTTCTTGGAGCGGATTGAGCGTCTGACAGGAGCTAAACCTTGCTCAGGATCGACTTATATCTTGGATAATTTTGGGCTTATCGAGGTAAATAATAATCTTATCCTTCTATTATAATTGGAGAATACATACTGTAGAAGTGTTATACCCCGTATTTCCAGAGTATGTACGTAAGGACGTACGTAGAAATTTGAACTTGTGATTTAGGCTTGGCCGAATTCTTTTTGTTCACAACACCCGATTTGAGTCGTTTTTCGACGAAACGTTTCCGACTTTCGTAGGGAATTTCCGGCTATGTCATTTTTAATTTTTGCGGATTTTTCCGAGAGACGAAACATTTTGGACCAACGGGAGGGTGACATGTGTCACCCTCACATTGGAAGCAAGGGGCGGCAACCCTTGGCCGAATTGGGCTACTTTATGGCCTTGATTTATGCCTTGTTTTCTGCCTTGTTTTGTGGAGTGTTTTGTGGAGTAGGGTTAGGGTGCACATGGCTTGATCTTGGCCCTACACTTGCTATGCACTTGGCAAGATCTTGGCCATTGGTTGGCCTTGGCTTGCTATAAATACCCTCTCCCTTTGATGAATTCTTCATCCTTTCCACAAATCTTCTAAGTGTTAAAATCCCTCCTCTCCTCTTGTTGACTCTCGTCCAAGAGCCCTCTCCCCTTTGAAAGGCCCCTTGGCCGAGAGCCCTCTCCACTCCTAGTAGTGTGGCGTGGGGTACCCCACTAGCCTAGTTGCTTTTCGTATAATACCCCCTTTGTGGTGTAGAAATACTCTCAAAGTATTGTTATAATGCCCAAATTACCTTAGCCGTATACCTTGTAGTATTCTAAGGTTATACCTATCTGAAAAGCTTGGAAATACTATTATACTTCCGTCAGTACAAAACCGAAACCCTAGGAAAATCTCCATAGTCCGTTGGAGTATTGTGTAGAAGTTGGTTAGAACTTCTAGGGGTGGTTTAGAGCGGTTGAGCGCTCGGAGTTGAGCTAAACGATTGCGGGATCGACTTTATACTTGGATAATTATGGGCTTATCGAGGTAAATATCTTGTCCCTCTATTGTAATTGGAAATTACATGATTGTTAGACTATAGTTGAAGTATACTATATGTAGAACTGAACGTTGTTGTTGGCAATGTCTTTTGACTTAAGCCTGAAGAATAAGAAACCTTTTCGAAAGAAGAATCTTGACGTATTTACATAGGAGTGTATTACAGTAGACTTGTGTAGCTTTTCTGTGGAGGAGAAATGTACCCGTTCGGGTTAGATGTATAACCCCCCCCTGGTTGGCTTGGTTGCCGTCCTCGATTAAGGAGGAGATTTACTGTTGTTGCGGGAGAAGTCTTCGAATTTTCGGTAGAATGTTCTGCGATGAGGTCTAAATGTTAATAAGCGCCTTGTGGCCTTATAGGTTGAAGTACTACGTGTGGCGCGATCTACTTGGCTAAGGAGTAGGCGGTTGGAAGTACTTGGAGCGTTTTGCTATTAGTCGATACTCGTCGCGAGGTATGTGAACCTCTTCCTATCTCTTCTAGCATGATATGTGTGAACTATGTAGTACGGTAGACGTACATGTGGTAAATGTATTTGATTGGTTTGAAACATAAAGTGTTATAACGGCTTTATGGGAAGTTGGTTATAACAGCTTTATGTAGGTCCGAAAATACTTTGTGGTTTTTAAAAGGTAAATGATTTGTTTATAACTGGCTTGATGTGTGATAATAAAGAACTTGAAGTATTTCAAAAGATTTCTAAATCGTTTTGAAAGAAGAGTGATACTTGGTTTCTTTTGAAAACTTAAGAGTTATACTAGCTTTATGGGAAGTTAGGTATAACGGCTTAAGAATGTTTCTTGATTTTGGAAATCGGGATGTGTATCGACAAACCATCGCGGCGTTAATAAAGAAATGTTTTGAATAATTAAGTATTATTAAAACCGGTAGAAACTTCCATCTGCATAGAAGCTAAGATGAGACAAAATGATATTTCCTAGATCATGATTCAGTAATAAGATTGTTATAAACAAGAATATCCTACTCACATAAGACTTATGTTTCTCAGATTGTTTAAAAGAGAATTATATTCTTAAATGAATAAGACTACGAACTACGAAACCTTTCTAAAATAAGAAACGTGAACATTTGAAAATAGGCAAACTTGGACGTTTGGAAAATAATGTTGTTACTTGAGTTTACAAAGGTAAGTATTTTGGTTTACTTAAAAAGATAGTCACTCTATTTTTATATACTACGGGTATTGTGTGACTTTTGACGTACCTTTTAAAAGAGTTATTGTATAAAGTACTTTGGGGATTAATTCCCGAACTTGTTAACTTAAAGTAGAAAGTACCTTGTGTGAATAACTTGATTGTATTGAATTGTGATAGCCTGGTAATACTTTCTCGTTGCTTTGATAAGTAATCATGTTAGGATGCTACGTGTGATAGTATCTTGTGATGTTTGTGTAAAGGGGTTTTCCCTTGATTGTGCTTCTTAACTATCAGTCGTTATGATAGTATTGTGCCACTCATCGTGACATATTTCGGAGGTTAAGCCCTCCACGCTGGGGTAGACTCGGGTGGTCGATGGACCTATGATTCGAGAATACCTTATGCGGTGCAGTAGGGCTATGCGGGCTGCGGGAGTTCCGTGTTAGTGTCGCGGCCGCGTGGTCATGCGGTCCTTGTGGCGTGCGGGCGAGTCCAGGACGCTGCGGAGTAGCTACCCTCGATGCGGGGTTATACCTCATGCGGGCCTATGAGTTTGGCCTATCGCGAGTGCGGGAGTTCGAGGTTAGACGCGTACATTGATCTGCGGGCAAGTGGCGGCTTTGATCATGTGACGGTCTAGACAGATCTTATGATCTGATTCGCGACTGGTTGATGCGTGGGTTTTTAGTAGTCGGCTATGCCTTCGTACTTACCGTCTGATTTTATTATGACACAGGTGGGACCTGGTGTTCATGTGTGTTCCTTGGTGCTTTTATATCATAGACTGCCGGTGAGGAAGGTATTCCACGGGCATGATTGATGTTGTGGGCCTGAGACCCATTGTTATACTTGAATGATGACTTGAGGGCGTGAGTCACGACTTGACATGACTGCTTTGTTGTAATCTGTAGTTTGGCTATCATACATGTCTCTCGCTTTATATGATCGCTATGATTTCATTTCTGATTTATTTTCGATTTCACATACTCGGTACTGTTATCGACCTCGCCCGGGGCTGCGTTCATGCGCAGTAAAGGTACACGATCGTTGATCCTCGCTCTTAGGGTCACGATTCAGCGTTTGGGAAAGCTCCGTTTCTCGGAGGCTTATCGCGGTATAGTCCCTGTTGGTGTAGGTGATTACAATCCGGGGTCTGACGGGGCCCGGTCCCGTCGTTGGTGTCATAGCATTCGTCGAGGTCTGTAGTACTGTTGTGGGCAGGGTTTGTAACAGGATTAACCTGTTCATTTGTTAGAGTTGTTATTTCTATATATTCCGAAAGGCAAGTTTTCCCTCAATTCTTGTTTTGTACTTCATTTGTTTCATGTATGTGTTTTATGTTCACTGATTACTCGATGTTGTATCACTAGGGTGCGGGGTAAGGCACGATCCACGCCCAGTTGGTCGTGACAAAAGTGGTATCGAAGCGATTAATCCTCGGAAAGTGTCTGAACCGTATCGATGAAGTCTTGATTATCGGTGTGTTGTGCACCACACCAATAATCGTGAGGCTATAGGATATTTAGGATTGGTTTCTATTTCTTCTTACTCCGAGATCGTGCCTTAGAGGCGTGTTGTAAGTTGGACCTCTAACGATTTCTTTCCTTACCGATATGCCTCGCGTGAGGCAAAACCGGGCCCGGGAGGCAAGGCGACCGAGGAGGCGAGTAGAGTTCAGAGGGTTACGTGGGCACATGCCCAATCATTACCTAGGGTAATGCTTCATTCGGGGATTTCTGCGACGTCACTAGCCCGGCGAGTTTAAGCCGCGGCGGCGGCGATTCCTCTGCGGCCATGATATGTGAACCTTCGTTCCACGGCCAGGAACAGAGAATATAGATTTCAAGGAGGCGACCACATTACTAACTATGGATTTGACTACGGAGAGTATCCGATGTCTGCGAGTCTTGATGAATATCAATGAAAAGGTTGTGCAAGAGTAAGTTCTTGATTAGGATTGAGCATTGCACGTATGCGGGCTTTTGCGCAGTGGCCGAGGCGTGTAGAGATCGGCGTTAACGAAGGGCGGTAGAAGAGGGCGAGCGGCAAGGTCCTTTGGTAACTTTCGGCGTAGTCGCCTCGCGTGAATTAGATTTGCACATCCACGGTCAGAGTGGTCTTCCGGATTTCGGGGCGTTCGGTATGCAGGAGTTGGTTAGAACTCGGGGCTTCAGTTCCGGTTGTGAGGCGTCATCGGGAATGTCGTCTTTTAGTCGGTACTTGTTGTACTATGACCGTCGAGTCGATGTCGAAAGAGTGTCTGGTAGAAGGACTTAGCCGAGGATCGGTGGGTAGTTCGTCACCTTCCAGCTATGCGCCTGCAGGCGGTTTGATTAGAACGACTAAGGGGAGTGAAGCGGTAGATATAGATATATCCTTAACCTCAGAGATCTGTATATGTGATAAGGTGAGTATACCTTAAGTGCTATGTTCGATAGCGGTGTGTTAGTTGTGATTAGAAATCATGGTTGTTTAACCGAGTAAGATTTTGGGGGATAGAGAAGGTGTGAGCCTTAGAGCTTTTTGCGTAGAGACCTTAGAGGTGAGGCCATCTCGAGAAAAGGTGTAGTGTTATGTTTGACCCTTATCGGAGTGCATAGTGCACGTGAGCTACGTTTGGGATAGGTCCCTAAGTAGTGTGAAATGAAAGGGGGTAGTTGAGCTAAGAAGACCGCTAGGTTTTCGTAACGTGATTAGTGAGTTTTTCTTCGTGGAGCTAGCATTGTGCGCGTTGCGGGTCGGGTTGAGGCCACGTTGCGGGTCAACCGCGGCGAGGTTTGGTGGTGGGGTCGGTTGTGGTGGTACCGCTCTTGTGTTAGGGTCACGAGGTGTTAGGCCCAAGTTTAATTGACGGTGTCACGAGTTCGTGGATGCGTTCGACCGGTGGTTGGGCGATGGGGCGACCATCGTGTTCTTGATCGGGACCGTTCACTCGGCGATGTTGTTTTAACGAAAGGTTGTAAGGCTGCACGGTGCCTACCTTCACCTTATGGCGCAGTGGAGCCAGTGCAGTTGTTTTTGTTTCGAAGTTTTACCAAACATGTGTTAAGAACTGGTGAGTCTCAGAATCGCATTCGCCTCGGGCGGTGCTTGGATTTCGTGGATAGTTGTGGGGATTGTTGTCTCTGTGGAGAGTGTTTAGGCTACCATTTCGGTGTTCGGATGTCACCTTTTGAAGCCTCAGGCGGAAGTGTAAAGTTGCCGGTCGATTGGTTCGATGTTGGCAAGATTCAGACAGTTGGTTCAGGCTTGTTCCAGCAGACTGTGGATAGTGTGAAGCTTGTCTAGAAGAAGTTCTGGCAGCTCAGAGGAATCGTGCGGATAATCGGCGACACTTGAGTTCGAGTTGGCGGTCGGTCTTCTTGAAAGTACCACCGGACGAGTGTAGCGAGCTTTGGAAAACAGAGAAACTTAGCGAGTTACTTTGGGCCTTTGAGAGTTCATGTGAAGAATAGGCCAGGTTGCCTATATGTTAGCATTTGCCGTCCGACTTAGGAGGCAGGACGTCCGGTCTTTCGTATTGTTATGTTCGGGAAAGTATCGAAGATCCATCCAGAATGTTCCCAGTTAATGATGCCGCGTAAAGAGATAGTAACCCGAGTTTTGGAAACTAAAGCGATGTCGAAATGTGGTAAGGGTTAGTGTCTGGCGGCTTGATGATCGCACGGCGGTACCATTTGTTGGGTCGTCGGAGCAAGGCTCGCGACAAAGTGACAAAAGTGGTATCATTTTGGTGATGTTAGAGGTGTTTCCTCGTGGACTTGGATGTAAGTTTTTATGTGCGCGGGTGTTTCTGTGGCCAGATGTGGCAGGTTGGTTCTCGTAAGTATAGTAGTGAAGACTATACTGGCGCCGCGTTGTTTTGAGACTTAGAAGGAACATTCGGACGAATGTTTCTAAGGAGAGGAGAATGTTATACCGTATTTCAGTATATGCGTGGGGCGTACGTAGAAATTTGAACTTGTGATTTAGGCTTGGCCGAATTCTTTTTGTTCACAACACCCGATTTGAGTCGTTTTTCGACGAAACGTTTCCACAGCTTTCGTAGGGGAATTTCCGGCTATGTCATTTTTAATTTTTGCGGATTTTTCCGAGAGACGAAACATTTTGGACCAACGGGAGGGTGACATGTGTCACCTCGCATTGGAAAGCGCGGCAACCTTGGCGAATTGGGCTACTTTATGGCCTTGATTTGTGCCTTGTTTTGTGCCTTGTTTTGTGGAGTGTTTTGTGGAGTAGGGTTAGGGTGCATGGCTTGATCTTGGCCCTACACTTGCTATGCACTTGGCAAGATCTTGGCCATTGGTTGGCCTTGGCTTGTGCTATAAATACCCTCTCCCTTTGATGAATTCTTCATCCTTTCCACAAATCTTCTAAGTGTTAAAATCCTCCTCTCCTCTTGTTGACTCTCGTCCAAGAGCCCTCTCCCTTTGAAAGGCCCCTGGCGAGAGCCCTCTCCACTCCTAGTAGTGTGGCGTAGGGTACCCACTGCTAGTTGCTTTGTATAATACCCCTGTGGTGTAGAAATACTCTCAAAAGTATTGTTATAATGCCCAATTACCTTAGCCGTATACCTTGTAGTATTCTAAGGTTATACCTATCTGAAAAGCCGGAAATACTATTATACTTCCGTCGATCCACAAACCGAAACCCTAAGGAAAATCTCCATAGTCAGTTGGAGTATTGTGTAGAAGTTGGTTAGAACTTCTAAGGGTGGTTTAGAGCGGGTTGGAGCGCTCGGAGTTGGAGCTAAACGATTGCCCAGGATCGACTTTATACTTGGATAATTATGGGCTTATCGAGGTAAATATCTTGTCCCTCTATTGTAATTGGAAATTACATGTTTGTTAGACTATAGTTGAAGTATACTATATGTAGAATCGAGCGTTGTTGTCGTGATGTCTTTTGACTTAAGCTGAATAATAAGAAACCTTTTGAAAGAAAGTCTTGACTGTATTTACATAGGGTGTATTCTGATAGACTTGTGTAGCTTTTACGTGGAGTAGAATTGTACCGTTCGGGTTAGATGTATAACCCCACGGTTGGCTTGGTAGCGGCCTCGATAAAGGAGGAGATTCTGTTTGTTGCGGGAGTCGCCGAATTTTCGGTAGAATGTTCTGCGATGAGGTCTAAATGTTAATAAGCGCCTTGTGGCCTTATAGGTTGAAGTACTACCTGTGGCGCGATCTACTTGGCTTAAGGAGTAGCCGCGGTTGGAAGTACTTGGGCGTTTTGCTATTAGTCGATACTCGTCGCGAGGTATGTGAACCTCTTCCTATCTCTTCTAGCATGATATGTGTGAACTATGTAGTGCGGTGAGCGTACATGTGGTAAATGTATTTGATTGGTTTGAAACATAAAGTGTTATAACGGCTTTATGGGAAGTTGGTTATAACAGCTTTATGTAGGTCCGAAAATACTTTGTGGTTTTTAAAAGGTAAATGATTTGTTTATAACTGGCTTGATGTGTGATAATAAAGAACTTGAAGTATTTCAAAAGATTTCTAAATCGTTTTGAAAGAAGAGTGATACTTGGTTTCTTTTGAAAACTTAAGAGTTATACTAGCTTTATGGGAAGTTAGGTATAACGGCTTAAGAATGTTTTACTGATTTTGGAAATCAGGATGTGTATCGACAAACCACTGCAGCGTTAATAAAAGGAAATGTTTTGAATAATTAAGTATTATTAAAACCAGTAGAAACTTCCATCTGCATAGAAGCTAAGATGAGACAAAATGATATTTCCTAGATCATGGCTGCTGTAATAAGATTGTTATAAACAAGAATATCCTACTCACATAAGACTTATGTTTCTCAGATTGTTTAAAAGAGAATTATATTCTTAAATGAATAAGACTACGAACTACGAAACCTTTCTAAAATAAGAAACGTGAACATTTGAAAATAGGCAAACTTGGACGTTTGGAAAATAATGTTGTTACTTGAGTTTACAAAGGTAAGTATTTTGGTTTACTTAAAAAGATAGTCACTCTATTTTTATATACTACGGGTATTGTGTGACTTTTGACGTACCTTTTAAAAGAGTTATTGTATAAAGTACTTTGGGGATTAATTCCCGAACTTGTTAACTTAAAGTAGAAAGTACCTTGTGTGAATAACTTGATTGTATTGAATTGTGATAGCACAGTAATACTTTCGTTGCATTGATAAGTAATCATGTTAGGATGCTACGTGTGATAGTATCTTGTGATGTTTGTGTAAAGGGTTTTCCTTGATTGTGCTTCTTAACTATCGGTCGTTATGATAGTATTGTGCCACTCATCGTGACATATTCCGGAGGTTAACGCTCTCCGTCACGGGGTAGATCAGCGGTCGATGGACTATGATTCGAGAATACCTTATGCGGGTGCAGTAGGGCCTATGCGGAGCTGCGGGAGTTCGAGGTTAGTGTCGCGGCCGCTTGTGGTCATGCGGTCCTTGTGGCGTGCGGACGGCGAGTCGGGACGGCTGCGGGAGTAGCTACCCTCGATGCGGGGTTATACCTCATGCGGGCCTATGAGTTTGGCCTATGCGGGTGCGGGAGTTCGAGGTTAGACGCGTACATTGATCATTGCGCGCAAGTGGCGGCTTTGATCATGTGACGGTCTAGAGCGGATCTTATAATCTGATTCGCGGCACGGTTGGTGCGTAGGTTTTTAGTAGTCGGCTATGCCTTCGTACTTACCGTCTGATTTTATTATAACACGGTGGGACACGGTGTTCATGTGTGTTACTTGGTGCTTATATATCAAAGACTGCAGGCAGTGAGCAAGGTATTCCACGGGCACGAGTGAGGTGGTGGGCATGAGACCCATTGTAATACTTGAGTGATGACATGAGGGCGTGAGTCACGACTTGACATGATCGCTTTGTTTTAAAGCGTAGTTTGGTTATCATACATGTCTCTGCTTTATATGATCGCTATGATTTCATTTCTGATATTTATTTTGATTTCACATACTCATTTTTGTTATGCGACCTCGCCCGGGGCTGCGTTCATGCGCGAGTAAAGGTACACGATCGTTGATCCTCGCTCTTAGGGTCACGATTCGGCGTTTGGAAAGCTCCGTTTCTCGGAGGCTTATCGCGGTATAGTCCTGTTGTTTTAGGTGCTTACATTCAGGGTATGGCGGGGCCTGTCCGTCGTTGTTGTCATATCATTCGTAGAGTGCATGTAATCTTGTTGTGGCGGGGTTTGTAAAAGGATTAAACTGTTCATTTGTAAGAGTTGTTATTTATATATATGCGAAAGGCAAGTTTTCCCTCAGTTCTTGTTTTGTACTTCATTTGTTTCATGTATGTGTTTTATGTTCGTGATTACTCGATGTTGTATCACTAGGGTGCAGGGTAGGCACGATCCACGGGCCAGTTCGGTCGTGACAAAGTATAGAAATAAGTATAAAATACATAGAAGGGTATTCTGAAGAGAATTGAATCAGACTTACATAGAATTGTATTCTGATGAGACTTGTATAGTTCTGGGTAGGGAAGTCTGCCCGATTTTCCGTAGAATAGAGAACCTCTGCTTAGATTATCCAACGAGTAGTCTAGGCGTTGATAGGCGTATTTGACTATTATAGGTTGATACTCTGGCGCGACATATTCGACTTGGCGGTGGATTTCGCGAGAAGGTATGTGATTCTTCCTATCCTCTAGAGCATGATATTTTAAAGTATATATATAGTACGGTGAGCGTCGTGTGTTAACCGAACATGGTTTTACTTGACGTCTTTTGACTTGAGTCTAAATAACAAGAATCTTGAAGTATTTCAAAAGAATTATGAATCATTTTTTAAAGAAGAGTAATACTTGGTTTTAAACAAAAGCTTAAAAGTTATACTAGCTTTATGGGAAGTTAGGTATAACGACTTAAGAAAGATAAAAGGAACGGTTTACTTATTTGTTTATAAAAGACTTGTATTGATTTCTGGAAAGTACAGTAAGATGTTTGTTGAGTAGACATATTGTGATGCTATGTGTGTTAGTATCTTGTAAACGTTTGTGTAAAGAGGTTATTCTTATTTGTGCTTATGTTGTTTAACGATAAGCCGTTATGCTAGTATTACATCACTCACCTCTTGACATGATATACCGGGGGTTAAGTTGCCCTCCGTCACGGGGTATACCTCGAGCGATGCAGGGACTATGATTCGAGAATACCTCATGCGGGTCGGGGACATATGCGAGCTACGAGTTCGAGTTAGTGTGCGGTCCATGTGGCCATGCGCGGTCTATGTGGCCATGCGGACTACGAGTCGGGGCGATGCCGAGAGTAGCTACCCTCGATGCGGGAATACCTGCGCGGGCCTAGGTGGCTTTATGCGGACTACGGGAGTCGAGGATTAGGCATGCATAATGATAATATGGGCGATTGGCCTTGCTCGATCATTCGCAACCTAGAAAAGACACATTACGTTTACATTGTTACTCTTGTTTGTGATGTGGCACTATGTGCGATTACATTGGTTATTTCACATATTTGTAAAATTGGCTTTAAAATGATATGATTTCATTTAAGTACTTTCTGATTTCACATACTTGGTACATGTCAATCGACCTCCTTGGGCCGTGCGTTAAATGCCGCAGTAAGGAAGCAGTGCTAGATCCGCATCCTTAGGATCTTTTGCTTTTGTGTCATGACCTCCATCTTCTACGGAGGCTCGACTTTTGGTATGGTTCTCACGATGTTGTAGATATATGTACATTCGGTATGGCGGGGCCCTGTCCCGCATAGTTGTTTACTTCCTTAGAGGTCTGTAGTCCTATTGTACAGTTGAGATGTAACTGCCAGATTTTGGTTTATATATATATGCCGAAAGGCGACTTTACTCAGATAAACTGTGTCTCAATTTACATTGTTTCATATCTTGTTTTATATTCCGCTGATTTTCTCTGATGTATGACTACTTGGGTGCCCGGGTAAGGCACGATCCATCGCCCGGAACGGGTCGTGACAAAAGTGGTATCAGAGCAGTTAATCCTCGGAAAGTGTCTACAGACCGTATCTAGTAGTGTCTTGATTATCGATGTGTTGTGCACGACACCAATAATCAGGAGGCTATAGGATATTTAGGATTGGTTTCCATTCTTCTCACTCTGAGATCGTGCCTTAGAGTTGTGTTATAAGTTGGACCCCTCTAACGTATTTCCTTTCTTTAACAGTTATGCCTCCACGTAAGGCTACCCGGGCCCAGAAGGGCAAGGAAGCCGATGAAGCTGCTAGTAGGATACCGAGAGTCACGAGGGCTCAGGCCCAGTCTATACCCGAGACGGCGAGTTCCACGACGCCACCGGCCCAGCGAACACATTACTGCGCGCCGGTCCCACGGCTGGAAGCGGATGAGATGGGTTACTGAGAGATGGCCCGATTCATCGCGGGATCGTGGCGAACATGAGATAAGTGGATCACGGCGATTCAGTTCAGCGATGCACTGTGGTTCACCCGAGATCGGATAGTTTGAGGTTACGAGATTTTACGAGTAGCTTCGCGAGTTCTACGGTCGAGGCACGAGATGATCTGCAGGAGTTCATCCGTCGATTCTGAGAGGATCGCGAGTGATCAAGGCTTGAGACCGAGTCCGTGATCTTGGTTCCACATAGGCTGCGTGATACCGCGATCGATTGGTTTGATTCGTGGGAGTTATCCGGGAGAGCACGCGTCCCAGCCTACTTGGGCGAGTTCTCGGAGGCTTTTCTCACTCACTTGCCTCGCGGATGAGGAGGCGCGGGCCGACATATTTTTGTTCTTTGAGGCAGAGGACGCCGATTAGGGAGTACAACGTTGAGTTCGATTCGTTGGCTCGATATATCCTGCGTTGGTAGCAGATATGGAGGGCGAGTGCATCGCTACGCCAGGGCTAGATGATTATATGGCCGAGTCTTGTGCGGGTGTGGCTCTTCAGCCAGGCATGGACATTACACGTATGCAGGCTATTGCACTTGGATGCGAGGCGTAGAGTCGACGGGTTGGCGGCGAGAGAAGAAGGCGGGGCGGCGAGGTCTTTTGGTAGCTATCGGGGTGGGCGACCTCGGCGATCTAGATTTTTGCCACGGCCGGCTCGAGCACTCCTACACCGTCCTCGGGGCGGCCCGGTATTCGAGGCGGACCGGGGCCCGGGACCGGCGTCGAGGGTAGCGAGGTGCTAACCGACGGGACCACCCGCCGGTGTGGCCGTCGCGGTAGATCCCATTACGGGAATTGTGGTGCTGCTCGGGAGTTTGTTTGATTGCGGCCACGGGTCACTTTGCGAGCTGTCAGGCCGAGCGTAGCGGATGGTAAGTCGGCTACGTGGTCTTTCGCGGGTCTTCATCTCCTCTGATTACTCGCCCGGGCGTGGGTAATCTTGGGCCAGGTCGCGGCAGGTCGTGTGGCGGGTCGATTCTAGCGGTCCTCGAGCGCATATATGCCTTGTCGGTAGCGGGACGGGAGGCCTCACCGATGTTGTCACGGTACTTTATCGGTTTCATGTTGTGACGTGTATGCCTTGATAGATCCGGTTCTACTCATCTATATATCTCCCTTGTTGCTAGTAGGATAGGGATAGAGCACGAGTCCATAGACCACTCGAGTAGCTACGCCAGTGGATGATTCGGTGGTAGCTCGGCGGGTATATAGGGCTTGTCCAGTGACCATATGCAGTCGTCAGACCCTTGCCGACTTGGTAGAGTTGGATATGATTGATTTCGATGTGATCATGGGTATGGATTGGCTAGCTTCTTGCTACGCCAATGTAGACTCCAGGTATGGCAGGATTGTTCTCGTAAGTATAGTAGTAAAGACTATACTGGCGCATGTTTGTTTTGAGACTTAGAAGGAACATTCGGGACGAATGTTTCTAAGGAGGGGAGAATGTTATACCCCGTATTTCCAGAGTATGTACGAAAGGACGTACGTAGAAAAGTTTGGGCTTTAAAGTTAGGCATAGGTTCGATTTTTGTGCACAACACCCGGTTAGAGTCGTTTTTCGACGAAACGTTTTACACAACTTGCGAAGGGAAAATTCAGGCTATGTCATTTAGTATTTTTGCGGATTTTTCCGAGAGACGAAATATTTTGGACCAACAAGAGGGCGACACTTGGCACCCTCTAATTGGTGGACTATGGGGCGGCATTTGGACGAAATGGTGAGTGGGAGTAGGTAGGATATTTTGTGATATTTGTGTGGTAGATGGATAAGGTGTACTTGGGTGAATCTTGACCTACACTTGCCTTGCACTTGGCATGATCTTGGCCATTGGTTGGCCATGGCTTGACCTATAAATACCCCTCCCCTTTGAAGACTTCTTCATCCTAAAAATCTCTAAGTCTTGAAAATCCCTCCCCCCCCTCTCTTGTAGTGTTTCGTCCAACACTCCCCCTCGAGAAGGCCTTTTGGTAGAGAGGTACCCCCCCTCCTAGTGGTGCTAGCCGAGCGTACCCCCCCTACCTTGACTTGTTTTCATAAAATACACCCCCCCTCTTGGTAGAAATACTCTCCAAGTATTGTTACTATACCGAAATACCTTAGCCCAAATACCTTGTAGTATTCCAAGGTTACACTTATACTAAAAGCCCAAAAATACTATTATACTTTTCTTCAGTCACAAAACGAAACCCTAAGGAAAATCTCCATAGTTGGTTGGAGTATTAAGAAGAAGTTGCGTAAAACTTCTAAGGGTTGTTTGGAGCGGGTTGGAGCGCACGGAGTAGGAGCTATTTAAACTTGGATAATTTTGGGCTTATCGAGGTAAATACTACTGTCCTTCTATTGTAATTGGAAATTACATGTTGTAGGAATATATAGTTGAAGTATACTATATATAGAATTGAACATAGTTTTGCGGCAATGTCTTTTGACTTAAGCCTGAATTTAAAGAAGAATCGAGCAGTAATTACACAGGGCGTATTCAGATGAGACTTGTGTAGCATTGCTGTGAAGTAGAATTGTACACGTCCGGATTAGACGTACAACCCCCCCCCCCCCTCTAGGGAGTTGTTGGCCTGTTAGCAGGCCTCGATAGAGGAGGAGATTTACGCGGTTGCGGGGGGGGGGGGAGGTGCTGCCGAATTTTCTGTAGAATATTCTACGTTGAGATCTAGATGTTAATAGGCGCCTTGTGGCCTCTATAGGTTGAAGTACTACGTGTGGCGTGAGCTGCTTGGCTTAAGGTGTAGCCGACGGTTTGAGGTACTTGGAGCGTTTTGCTATTAGTCGATAATCGTCGCGAGGTATGTGAACCTCTTCCTATCTTTTCTAGCATGATATGTGTATAACTATGTAGTACGGTAGACGTACATGTGTTAAATGTATTTGATTGGTTTAAAACATAAAGTGTTATAACGGCTTTATGGGAAGTTGGTTATAACAGCTTTATGTAAGTAAGAAATGCTTTGTGGTTTTTAAAAGATAACTGATTTGATTTATAACTGACTGGATGTGTGATATTAAGAAACCTTTTTAGCTTAAGAGTTATACTAGCTTTATGGGAAGTTAGGTATAACGGCTTAAGAGAGATAAAAAGAATGATTTATTGATTTAAGAAGTTAAGAGACTTGACTTAATTTTATTAATGTGAATTTTGTTAAAACGTGTGAAACCTCATTCGTGAGTAATGAGTATTTTGGTTTTCAAAAAGGAATGATGTTTTACTGATTTCGGAAATCAGAATGAATGTCGAACAAACCACAGCAGCGCTAATAAAGGGAAATGTATTAACTAATAAAGAATTATTAATAACCCGTAGAAGCCTCCATCTGCATAGAAGCTAAGATGAGACAAAATGATATTACATTTCCTAGATCATGGCTGCTTAAATAAGATTGTTATGAACAAGAATAAACTACTCACACATAAGGTATATGTTTCTCAAATTGTTTTAAAGGATTAAAACTATGAACTACGAAACCTTTCGAAAAATGAGAAACCTGAACATTTGAAATTAGGCAAACTTGAACGTTTGGAAAATAATGTTGTTACTCGATTTTACAAAGAGAAGTGTTTTGGTTTACTTAAAAAGATAGTCACTCTATTTTTTACATACTACGAGTATTGTGTGACTATTTGTGAAAGAACAGATCTCTTAAAGAGTTAATGTATGAAGTACTTTGGGGATAAAAACCCGATCTTGTTAATCATATAGTAGAAAGTACCTTGTGTGAATAACTTGATTGTGTTGGTTTGTGATAGCCTTGTAATACTTTCTTGTTGATTTGATAAGTAAACATGCTAGGATGCTACGTGTGTTATTATCTTGTGATGTTTGTGTAAAGGGGTTTTCCCTCGATTGCGCTTAAGTTGTTTAACTATCAGCTGTTATGTTGGTATTGTACCACTCACCTTGACATCATCCCGGAGGTTAAGCTGCCCTCCGATGCGGGGTAGACTCAGGCGGGTCTGTGTGACCTATGATTCGAGAATACCTCATGCGGGTCCCGGGGCCTATCGCGGCTGCGAGAGCTCTAGGTTAGTGTCGGCCTTTATGGTCATGCGGTGCATGTGGCCATGCGGACTGCGAGTCGAGCGGATCTTGGGAGTAGCTACCCTCGATGCGGGTGTCACGACCGAACCGGGCCGTGGTGGTGCCTTACCGGGCACCCAGTAGACATACATCGAGTAATGGAACATAAAGACAATACATGAAACCGATTGTAATAAGACGGTGAATTAAGAAGACAGGCTACCCTAAAACGGTTAACTTCAGTATATATATAAAAACAACTCTTTCAACATGATCAGTTTAATCCTTTTTAAAAACCCTGCCCAGCGATACTACGGACCTCTAAGAATGATCGACAACAATGGCGGGGCGGGCCCCGCCAAACCCCGAATGTAAACACTTACGGCGGCGGACTATACGGCTGATAAGCCTCGGAGAAGCGGAGCTTCCCAAGCTGGCGTGACCACGAGAGCTAGGATCAACGATGGTGTACCTCAACTGCGGCATGAACGGCCCCGAAGGAGGTCGATCTGGCAGTGCAGAGTATGTGAAACTAAAAATCACGTAAATGAAATCATAATAGTCTATAAAGCGGAGACATGTATTATAACCAAACTACGATTCCTGATAAATAAGCGATCGTATCAGTCGGGGACTCACGTCCTCAAAGTCATCACTCGAATAACTATGGGTCTCAAGCCCATAACATCAATCATGCAGTGGAATACCTTCCTCACGGTGATCTATGATAGAAAAGCACGAGGAATACACATGAACAGGGTCCACTGTGTCCAAATAAAGCGATGCAGGGTAAATGCGAAGGCATGGCGACTACTAACACCAGCGATACTAACAAGGTCATAAAGCGTATCATGATATCTGTCTGGGCCGTCACATGATCAAAGCCGGTCACTCGCGCGATATCAAATGTGCGCGTCTAGCCCCGAACTTTCGCAGACTCGCATAGGCCAACCTCATAGGCCCGTGAGGTATAACCCGCATCGAGGGTAGCTACTCCGGCGTAAATCACGGACTCGCGATCCGCGTGGCCACATAGCCGCGTGACCATAAAGGCGCGCTAACACGGAACTCCCGTAGTTCCGCATGGATCCCCGGACCCGCGTAGGTATTCTCGAATCATGGTCCTGCATCGCTGAGTCTACCCGCGACGGAGGCGGCAACCTCGGAAATAAGTCAAGGTGAGTGGTACAATACCAACATAACGGTGATAGTCAAACAACTTTAAGCACGATCGAGGAAAACCCCTTTACACTAACATCACAAGATACTAACACACATAGCATCCTGGCATGTTTACTTATCAATCAACAAGAAAGTATTTACAAGGCTATCACAAACCAACACAATCAAGTTATACACACAAGTACTTTCTACTATATGTCAACAAGTTCGGGTTTTATCCCCAAAGTACTTCATACATTAAATCTTTAAAAGATACGTTACTTTCACAAAAGTCACACAATACGTAGTTATGTGAAAATAGAGTGATTATCCTTTTAAGTAAAACAAAACACTTACCTTTGTAAAATCAAGTAACGACATTATTTTCCAAGCGTCCAAGTTTGCCTAATTTCAAATGTTCACGTTTCTTATTTTAGAAAGGTTTAGAGTTCATAGTCTTATTCATTTAAGAATATAATTCTCTTTTAAACTATCCGAGAAACATAAGTCTTATATGTGAGTAGGATATTCTTGTTTATAACAATCTTATTACAATGACCATGATCTAGGAAATATCATTTTGTCTCATTTTAGCTTCATGCGGATGGAAGTTTCTCTGGTTTTAATAATACTTAATCTGTCAAAACATTTCCTTTTATTAACGCTGCGATGGTTTGTCGATACACATTCGATTTCAAATCAAGAAACCATTCTTAAGCCGTTATACCTAACTTCCCATAAAGCTAGTATAACTCTTAAGTTTTCAAAACCAAGTATTACTTCTTCTTTCAAAATGATTCAAAATCTTTTGAAATACTTCAAGTTCTTTATTAACACATAACAAGCGATTATAGTTCAAACGATTTACCTTTTAAAAACCACAAGTATCTTCTTACCAACATAAAGTCGTTATAACCAACTTCCCATAAAGCCGTTATAACACTTTATGTTTTAAACCAATCAAATACATTTAGCACGTACGTCTCACGTACTACATAGTTCACACATATCATGCTAGAAGAGATAGGAAGAGGTTCACATACCGCGGCGAGTATCGACTAATAGCAAGCGCTCAAGTACTTCAACCGTCGGCTACTCCTTAGCGATGGATCGTGCCACGCGTAGTACTTCCACCTATAAGGCCACAGGCGCTTATTAACATTTAGACCTTATCGCAGAACATTCTCCGAAAATTGCAAAGACTCCCGCAGCGTAAATCTCTCGCTTTATCGAGGCTACGAAGCCAACGAGGTTACATCTAACGACGGTACAATTCTACTCACGGAAAAGCTACACAAGCTCTGTAATGTCTGATCCTATGTAAATCTGATTCGATTACTCTTCTTTGAAAAGGTTTCTTATTATTCAGGGCTTAAGTCAAAAGACATTGCGATAACTACGTTCGATTACTATATATAGTATACTTCAACTATATAGTCTAACAATCATGTAATTTCCAATTACAATAGAGGACAAGATATTTACCTCGATAAGCCCATAATTATCCGAGTTTAAATGTCGATCCCGAGCAAGGTTTAGCTCTACTCCTTGCGCTCAGGCCACTCAAACAACCCTTAGAAGTTCTAACCAACTTCTACTTAATACTCCAACTAACTATGGAGATTTTCCTTAGGGTTTCGGTTTTTGTGACGGAAGGAAGTATAATAGTATTCGGGCTTTTAGTATAAGTATAACCTTAGGATACTACAAGGTATACGGCTAAGGTAATTTGGGCATTATAATACTTTTGAGTATTTCTACCAGAGGGGGTATTATACGAAAACAACTAGGCTAGTGGGTACCCATGGCTAGCACAAGGAGGGGGTGTATACCCGGCCTACCACTGGGGGCTCTCGGCGAGGGGAAGGGTGCTCTCGGCTAAGCCTCACAAAGGGGGCGAAAACCTGACAAGGGAGGAGAGTTTTAACACTTAGTGATTTGTGGAAAGGATGAAGAATTCATCAAAGGGAGAGGGTATTTATAGGTCAGTGAAGGCGATCAATGGCCAAGATCTTGCCAAGTGCAAGGCAAGTGTAGGGCAAGATTCAACCAAGTGTCCTTGACCAACTAACACACAAATATCCTACCTACTCCATGACAAAAATGACCAACTTTCGGCCAAGCTTGACGTGAGGTGTTCGATGAGAGGGTGACAAGTGTCGCCCTCTTGTTGGTCCAAAATGTTTCTCTCTCGGAAAAATCCGCAAAAATTAAAAATGACATAGCCGGAAATTCCCTACGAAAAGTTGTGAAAACGTTTAGTCGGCAAACTCTAACCGGTGTTGTGAACAAAATTAAATCGCCAAGCTACATTCTCAAGTTCAAAATTTCTACGTGCGCCCCACGCACATACTGCGGAAAATACGGGTATAACATTCTCCTCGCCCGAAACATTCGTCCCCAATGTTCCTTAAGTCTCAAAACAAGCGTGCGCCAGATAGTCTTCACTACCATACTTACGAGAACAAACTCGCCACATCCGCCACGAAACACCACGCGAAATACTTACATCCAAGCCGCGAGGATGTAACGCCCGAACGGGCGTCATCGGTGCCTTACCCCTGGCACCCTAGTGATACAACATCATAGAAAACCAGCGGAAAATTAAACATGAATCATGAAACATGAGATATAATAAATAAACAGGCCAACCAAAACAGTTGCCCTCAGTATATCATAAAACACGAGCAGTTTAATCCTTTTACAACCACCGCAGATTACTACTGGACCTCTAAGATTTATACAACAACTATGACGGGGCGGGGCCGCGTACCACGAGCGTCTGAGAACTTACGGACTCGGGGTAACATACAAAGATAAGCCTCACGGAACGGAGCTTCCCAAAATCTGAATTGAGATCCTAGCGGGGATCGACGGTAGATGTACCTCTACTGCGGCATGAACGGCCTCGAAGGAGTCGATAACAGAGTACCAAGTATGTGAAACTGTAAATACTGTAAATGAAATCATAATAGTCTATATAAAGCAGGAGACATGTATGATGACCAAACTATAGTATATAACATATAACCAGTTACATCAAGCGAGGACTCACGCCCAAATTATCACTCGTGCGTGGAATTTCTTCCTCAGCTGTGGCTTTATGATATAACCATACCAAGGATTATACATGAACACCATGTCCCACTGTGTTATAAAACCGCATGAGACAAGTATAACTACCAGATCCGACCGTACCAATAATACAATGCAACCAAAACACGGCCGTCACGGGGCAAGTGCGAGCGACTCACGGATACCAAGGCGGTCACGCGCGGTGGCCGGGCAAATCTGGTGACCACGAGGACCAGCGTATCACGAAACCGTCACTATCTTGAGCAGGGCAAGTCACGGTGACTACGGATACCAAGCGAATCGATCACGAGGCGGGGCAAGTACGAGCCACCACCGATACCGGGCGAGCAGTAAGAAACCTCATGGAGAGCTAGTCCATGGAATAACACTATCAGCGAGCATACCCGTAGTATTAGAATGACCAACCCATTCCTTTTCAAAATCAAGTAACAACATTCTTTTCTAAGTTCGGTTTGCCTAGTTTCAATCACTCAAGCTTCTCATTTTCAAATGGTTTCATAGTTCATAAAATTAATCACTTGATTCAGTTTTAGAACAATTGAGTAATATAAGTCTCACGTGAGAGTAGTGTATTATCGTTTACAACATTCTTATTACGACCATGATCTAGAAAATGTAATATCATTTTGTCGTCTTAGTTTCTATGCGGATGGAGGTTTCTCTTGGTTTTAATACAATTCATCATTATTCAATACATTTTCCTTTATTAACGCTGCAGTTGGTGCTGTCGATACGTTACGATTTCAAATCGGTAAAACATTATCCTTTAAATAAAACCAAGTAATCATTAATCACGTATGAGGTTTCTCATAAAGATCAACATTAAAACAAATAAGTTAAGTCTCTTATCTTATAAGATCAAGTCTCTTAACTTCTAACATCATAAACCATTTTCTTTACCTCTCTTAAGACATTATACCTAACTCCCGTCAAGCTAGTATAACTCTTTTTAAAACCTTTAAAACCAAGTGTTACTCTCCTTCAAAACGATTTAGAAATCTTTTGAAATACATCAAGTTCTTTATTATAACTAGCCGATTATAATTCACATCGATTACCTTTTAAAACCACAAAGTATTTTCTTACCTACATAAAGTTTATAACTTGACTTCCCATAAAGCCGTTATAACGCTTTATGTTTTAAACAATCAAACACGATTAACACGTATGCGTCACCGTACTACATAGTTCACACATATCATGCTAGAAGAGATAGGAAGAGGTTCACATACCTCGCGACGATTTATCGACAATAAGCAAAATGCTCCAAGTACTACAACGCACTAGCCCTTTCCACTCCTAAGGTAGAATCTACTCTTAGTACTTTTACCTATAAAGGTCACAAACGTCTATTAACCCCAAACACAAGTTTCTATCTTTCTATAGAAAATTGGCAGCCTCCCCAATGAGCGTAAATCTCCTCTCTATCGAGGGTGGCTACCAAGCCAACCACGGGGGGGGGGGGGGTTAACACGTCTAACCGGACGCGTACAATTCTACACAAGTCTCTCGCAATCTGACCTATGTAAATCTGATTCGATTCGATTCTTTATTCTTCAGCTTAAGTCAAAAGACATTGCCATAATACTAAGTATAGTTCCATATATAGTATACTTCACTATATATCCTAACAAACATGTAATTTCCAATTACAATAGAGACAAGATAATTACCTCGATAAGCCCAAAATTATCCAAGTTATAATGTCGATCTGAGCAAGGTTTAGCTCCACTCAGCGCTCCAAACCACTCCAAACAACCCTTAGAAGTTCTAACCAACTTCTACTCACATACTTGACCAACTATGAAGATTTCCTTAGGGTTTCGGTTTGAGACTAAAAGGACAAAAGGTAGTATTTAGGACTCTACGCAAGAGGTATCTTTGGAATACTACAAGGCACAAGGCTAAGGTATTTTGGGCATAATAACAATACTAGGGGAGTATTTCTATACCACAACAAGGGGTATTATCCGAAAACAACTAGGCTAGGGGTACCACGGCCAAGCCTCGCTCAGGGGGCCTCTCGCAAGCTCCACAGGAAGGAGGGCTTTGGACGATTTCAACTCACAAAGGGAGAGATTTCAAGACTTGGAAAATGATTTTGGATGATGAAAGTTCATCAACTAAGGGGTATTTATAGCAAACCCAAATGCCAACGATGGCGAGATCGAGCCATGTGCGAGGCAAGTGTAAGGCCTTGATCAAGCCAAGTGCACCCTAACCCCTACTCCACAAAACACGGCACAAGACAAGCCACAAAACAAGGCCAAAACAAGGCACAAAACAAGGAACCAATAGGGCAAAGCGTGAGCCACAAAGATCAAGCCAATTCGTGAACCACCTCTTCCACTTGACGCCCACTTGCTTCCGATGTGAGGTGACACATGTCACCCTCCCGTTGGTCCAAAATGTTTCGTCTCTCGGAAAAATCCGCAAAAATACAAAGCGACATAGCGGAATTTTCCCTGAAAAGGTGGAAACGTTTCGTCGGAAAGCGACTCTGATCGGCACTTGTGCCCAAATGTAACTGGCCAGCCACCTAGGCGGGGTGACACGTGTCACCCTCTGCAGCCCTAAAGCGTCTTTCTAAAAATATCCACAATGGCCAAAATCTCGAAAACAAAGTGGGCCCTACAAGCCAGTAAATTTCTCAGTGGGCCCACGTGACCATTTCCGAAAATAAAATTCCATAATTCTCTAATATTCGGGAAGTCGAATACCAAATCTGGGAATCCAATTCCCATTAACGAACCTTTTTCTTCACAAATAACAGGAAACTTTTAGTGAAAACTCACATCTTTCTTTCCTTTCAAAATTTCTGCGTACACTCGCACGCGTCCTCACATACATACCCCGCAACAACGGGGTATAACATTCTCCCTCGCCCGAAACATTCGTCCGAATGTTCCTTCTCAAGACGGATATCGATGAAGTTCCTCTAACAAGTTGTCAACGCGCGGCAGCGCGAAATAACACACGTTATCTTCCTTCCTTACTCGTCGTGCCCTTCTCGAACACTTGAACTCTCCGTATGTACCATACCTCGGTCATTACTTAGTTCGAAAGTCTGCGGAGTCACTACCTCCAAACTTGGTCATCTTACTAACCTCAAACTTCCTTAAGGCCATTCCGGCCTTTACGAACCGCTTCGGTCGAACGCGTCCACGAACTCATACGATGATCATACAAACTTGGGCCTAGCATCCTCGTGACCCTACCACTGGCGGGACCACCTAACTGGCCCACCCAAACCGGGTTCTGGTTTGACATAAATGGTCCTAAACCCGACCAATCGCGCTGACTCTTGTTCCCGATCCGGAACAATTTTACTATTTCACATCATGAAAGCTACCACTTCCATCTCACACTACCAGGGACTTACCCTTTTCACTAACCAGGTTTCTAAATCACATTTTTAGCACAAAGCTATCCAAACATAACATTAAACACATCAACAACATAAACAAAACTCTAGAGGTTAAGGATATACAGAAACTAGGCGGTTCAAGGCCGCTTAAATCGGAACTCCACCGCGACCTCTAGGGGCCTTAGGTGTCTGAACATCTGCACAGCTACGGAAGGTGAAGAACCATAATCGCTCTAGTAGTCCATGCTATCCTACCGGTGCTACCCACAGTGGACGATCTCTTGCGGATGGCCTGTTGGCGCAAAAATAACAATCTCCCGAGTTAGTACGACACCGCCACTTATGAAGCTTTCCACTGGCGGCCTGAGACAAGGGCAACCTCATCCGCGAGCACTCTGCTCTCACGAAAATCTGAAACACAGGAGCCCAGGCACGCTCCCGAATATCTGAAGGTCGAAAGGCTGGAGGACCACTCTGTCTTGTGGAGGTACATAACTAGTCTGCTTTGGCGGTCCGCCTCGAAAATCACCAAAGGACCTGCTGTTCGGCCTCTTACCTGCGACTTTGGTCATTAGTCGATTTATCCGTTCCTCACATCAGTGTATACGCTGCGTGCGGGCAATGTCCATGCCGGTGAAGAGCTACACGAACAACTCTCTGCAAGGCAATCATCGAGCCTGTAACATATCGGTGCACTCGATCCTCCATACTAGCTACTAACGCGGGGACGTCACGCCAATGAGTCGAACTCCACATTGTACTCCCGAATGCGCGGATTCGCCAGTAACACCAAAAATCTGTCGGCGAGCCCTCGCAATCCGGGAGGCAAGAAATGTGCAAGAAAGGCCTCGAGAACTCGTTCCATACGGCTGGAAGTGCATGCTCTCCTGGACAGCTCGAGAATCAAACGATCATTGCGGTATCACGCGATTGATGTGAACCTAAGGCCACCGACTTCGATCTCCGATGCCTTGATCACTCTCATGATCATTATGGCGTCGGATGAACTCCTGCGGATCATCCTCGTGCCTCGACCCATAAAACTCGGCGACTCTGACTCGAGAAAATCCGAAGCCTCGAACTATCGATCTAGGGTGAACCACGGTGCTCTTGGGCTCTGTGTCGGCCTATCCTCAAGTTCGCCTGACCACGGCCATGCGGGCCCACTCCTTGTAACTCATCTCCTCTGCTCGGTGCGGGATGGAGGCTCAGTCTTGTAGTCTCACCCGGCTGCTGCGGCTCTAAATCTTTGGTCTTTGGCGGCGTCGTGAAACCCGCCGTGCGAAGCACAACCTCAGTCTTGTCTCGGGCTGCGCCTCGTACTCCTCTGTATCTCACTAGCGCGGCACCTCGCCTTGTCCTTCTGGGCTCTGGTTGCCCTGCGCGGAGGCATAACTGGTAAAAACGAGATACGTCAGAGGGGTCCAACTTACAACACAGCTCTAAGGCACGATCTCAGAAGGAGAAGAATGGAAACCAATCCTAAATGTCCTGCGACCTCACGATTATAGATGTGGTGCAACACATCGATAATCACGACTCTACTAGACACGGTGCAGACACTTTCCGAGGATTAATCGCTCGATACCACTTTGTAACGCCCGAACGGGCGTCATCGTGCCTTACCGGGCACCCTAGTGATACAACATCGAGAAAACCAGCGGAAAATAAAACATGAATCATGAAACAAGAGATATAATAAATAAGCAGGCCAACCAAAGCGGTTGCCCTCGGTATATCATAAAACACGAGCAGTTTAATCCTTTTACAACCACGCCACAACAAGATTACTACGGACCTCTAAGATTTATACAACAACTATGGCGGGGCCAGGCCCGCCATACCACGAGCGCATAAGAACTTACGGACTGGGTAACATACCAAAGATAAGCCTCGGCGGAGCGGAGCTTCCCAAAATCTGAATTGAGATCCTAGCGGGGATCGGCGGTAGATGTACCTCTACTGCGGCATGAGCGGCCCGAAGGAGTCGATCTGGCAGTACCAAGTATGTGAAGCGTAAATCTGTAAATGAAATCATAATAGTCTATATAAAGCGTGAGACATGTATGATGACCAAACTATAGTATATAACATATAACGATTCATCAAGAGCGAGGACTCACGCCTCCAAATTATCACTCGTGCGTGGAATTTCTTCCTCACTGCGGCGGTTTATGATATAACCATACCAAGGATTATACATGAACACCATGTCCCACTGTGTTATAAAACCGTGCAGGACAAGTATAACTACCAGATCCGACCGTACCAATAATACAATGCAACCAAAACACGGCCGTCACGGGGCAAGTGCGAGCCGACTACAGGATACCAAGGCGGTCACGCCGCTGACCGGGGCAATCTGAGGTGACCACTGAGGACCAAGGTCGTATCACGAAACCGTCACTATCTTGAGCGGGGCAAGTCACGGTGACTACGGATACCAAGGCGAATCGATCCACGAGGCGGGGCAAGTGCGAGCCGACCACGGATACCCAGCGAACGGTAAGAAACCTCATGGAGAGCTAGTCCATGGAATAACACTATCAGCGAGGAGCATACGTAGTATTAGAATGACCAACCCATTCCTTTTCAAAATCAAGTAACAACATTCTTTTCCTAAGTTCGGTTTGCCTAGTTTCAATTACTCCAGCTTCGCCTTTTCCAATGGTTTCATAGTTCATAAACTTAATCACTTGATTCCGTTTTAGAACAATTGAGTAATATAAGTCTCACGTGAGAGTAGGTTATTCTTGTTTACAACATTCTTATTACGTGACCATGATCTAGAAAATGTAATATCATTTTGTCTCATCTTAGTTTCTATGCGGATGGAGGTTTCTTGGTTTTAATACAATTCATCATTATTCAATACATTTTCCTTTATTAACGCTGCAGTGGTCCTGCCGATACACATTACGATTTCAAATCGGTAAAACATTATCCTTTAAATAAAACCAAGTACTCATTACTCACGAATGAGGTTTCACATAAACATCCACATTAAAACAAATAAGTTAAGTCTCTTATCTTATAAGATCAAGTCTCTTAACTTCTAACATCATGAAACCATTTTCTTTACCTCTCTTAAGACATTATACCTAACTCCCATCAAGCTAGTATAACTCTTTTTAAAACCTTTAAAACCAAGTGTTACTCTCCTTCAAAACGATTTAGAAATCTTTTGAAATACATCAAGTTCTTTATTATAACTAGCCGCTTATAATTCACATCGCTTACCTTTTAAAACCACAAAGTATTTTCTTACCTACATAAAGTCGTTATAACGACTTCCCATAAAGCGTTATAACGCTTTATGTTTTAAGAACAATCAAACACGATTAACACGTAATGCGTCTACCGTACTACATAGTTCACACATATCATGCTAGAAGAGATAGGAAGAGGTTCACATACCTCGCGACGATTTATCGACAATAAGCAAAATGCTCCAAGTACTACAACCTTGCTAGCCCTTTCCGGCTCGAGTAGAATACGCTACTCTTAGTACTTTTACCTATAAAGGTCACAAACGTCTATTAACCCCAAACACAAGTTTCTATCTTTCTATAGAAAATTCGGCAAAGACCTCACATGACAGCGTAAATCTCCTCTCTCTATCGAGGTCGGCTACCAAGCCAACGGGGGTTAACACGTCTAACCGGACGCGTACAATTCTACACAAGTCTCTTGTCTGACCGCATGTAAATACTGATTGATTCGATTCTTTATTCTTCAGCTTAAGTCAAAAGACATTGCCATAATACTAAGTATAGTTCCATATATAGTATACTTCAACTATATATCTAACAAACATGTAATTTCCAATTCTGATAGAGGACAAGATAATTACCTCGATAAGCCCAAAATTATCCAAGTTATAATGTCGATCCCGAGCAAGGTTTAGCTCCACTCAGGCGCTCAAACCACTCCAAACAACCCTTAGAAGTTCTAACCAACTTCTACTCACATACTTGACCAACTATGAAGATTTCCTTAGGGTTTCGGTTTGAGACTAAAAGGACAAAGGTAGTATTTAGGACTCTACGCAAAGAGGTATCTTTGGAATACTACAAGGCACAAGGCTAAGGTATTTTGGGCATTATAACAATACTAGGGGAGTATTTCTATACCACAACAAGGGGTATTATACGAAAACAACTAGGCTAGGGGGGGGGGGTACCCCACGGCCAAGCCTCACTCAAAGGGGGGGGGGCCTCTCGGCCAAAGCTCCACAAAAGGGGGGAGGGAGGGCTTTGGACGATTTCAACTCACAAAGGGGGAGAGATTTCAAGACTTGGAAAATGATTTTGGATGATGAAAGTTCATCAACTAAGGGGGTATTTATAGCAAACCCAAATGCCAACCAATGGCCAAGATCAAGCCATGTGCAAGGCAAGTGTAAGGCCTTGATCAAGCCAAGTGCACCCTAACCCCTACTCCACAAAACATGGCACAAGACAAGCCACAAAACAAGGCCAAAACAAGGCACAAAACAAGGAACCAATAGGGCCAAAACGTGAGCCACAAAGATCAAGCCAATTCGTGAACCACCTCTTCCACTTGGACGCCCACTTGCTTCCAATGTGAGGGTGACACATGTCACCCTCCCGTTGGTCCAAAATGTTTCGTCTCTCGGAAAAATCCGCAAAAATACAAAACGACATAGCCGGAATTTTCCCTACGAAAGCTGTGGAAACGTTTCGTCGGAAAACGACTCTAGTCGGCACTTGTGCCCAAATGTAACTTTGGCCAAGCCACCTAGGCGGGGGTGACACGTGTCACCCTCCTACTGGCCCTAAAAAAACGTCTTTCTAAAAATATCCACAATGGCCAAAATCTCGAAAACAAAGTGGGCCCCACAAACCCGTAAATTTCTCCCGTGGGCCCCACGTGACCATTTCCGAAAATAAAATTCCATAATTCTCTAATATTCCAGGAAGTCCGAATACCAAATCTGGGAATCCAATTCCCATTAACGAACCTTTTTCTTCACAAATAACCGGAAACTTTTCCGTCGAAAACTCACATCTTTCTTTCCTTTCAAAAATTTACAGTACACTCGCGTCGTCCTCACATACATACCTGCAACAACGGGTATAACAGAGAAACACCTCTAACATCACCACAAACACCTCTCTCAGGTCTAAAATATACTTCTCCACACTTTTTCCAAACAAAAGAAATGGTCACATCTATGCTCGCCATACATGCTCGCTTCTTCCCGATCCCACTTTTGTCACTTTGCCGCGAGGGTCTAGTGTCACTCCGGCGACCCACCAAATGGTACCGGACTACGCGATCCCCGAGGTGTCGTACCCTCGAACGCTTACCACATTTAAATCGCTTGATCTCCAAAACTCGGGGTTATCATCTTCACTTGGTCATCATTAGTGGGAATACTCGGATGGATCTCGATTTCCTTCTCGAACATAGCACGAGCATCGGACCTTGCCTCCTAAGTCGGACGGCAAATGCTAACATATAGGCAACTGGCCTATTCTTCACATGAACTCAAAGGCCCAAGTAACTCGGGCTAAGTTCCTCTGTATTCCAAAACTCGTCACATGACGGGGTGGTACTTTCAAGAAGACCGACCGTCAACACGAACTCTGGCGTCGTCGCCGATTATCATACGATTTCCTCAGTGCGGAACTTCTTCTAGACAAGCTTCACTATCCACGATCTGTTTGGAACAAGCTGAACAGTATGCGAACGCGCCAACATCGAACCACTCGGCCGGCACTTACACATCCGCCCTGCAAGGCTTTATAAGGCGACATCCGAATCTGAAATGGTAGCTTAAACACTCCTCCACGGAGACAACAATCTCCACAACTACCGCGAAATCCAACCATCGCCCGAGGCGAATGCGGTCGAGACTCACTGAGTTCCTAACCTGCTGGTAAACTTTTAGAAAACGAAAATAGCCACACGGGCTTCTTGCGACATAAGGTGAAGGTAGGCACCTCGTGCAGCCTTACCACCTTTACGATATAACGCCACCGCCAAGCAACGGTCTGATGAAAAACCACGATGGTGACCCGTGGCCCGACCATCGGTCGAACGCATCCACTAACTCGTACGCTGGTTAACTAAACTTGGGCCTAACACCCTCGTGACCCTACCACCCGGCGGGACCACCACACCGACCCCACCAAGCGGGCGCGGGTTGACCCGCACACGGCTGAACCGACCCGAAATGCGCAAAACATTAGCTCCCGATCCGAACAATCTCTCAAATCACGTTACGAAATCGTAGCGGTCTTAGTTCGACTACCCTCTTTCATTTCACACTACTTAGGGACCTATCCCATACATAGCTCACGTGCACTATGCACTCCTATAAGGGTCAAACATAAACATACGTCTTTTACTCGAGATGGCCTTACTTCTAAGGTCTCTACGTATAAAACTCTAAGGCTCACACCTTCTCTATCCCCCAAATCTTACTTGGTTAACTAACCAAGATTTCTAATTACAATAAACACTCATGCAATCTGAACATAAAACTTAAGGTATACTCACTTATCACTTATACAAAGCTCTAGAGGTTAAAGATATACTGATCTATCGCTTCACTTCCCTTAGTCGTTCTAATCAAACCTGCCCCGTAGGGCGCATAGCTAAGGAAGATGACAAACTACCCACCGATTCTGAAGGCTGAGTCCTCCTACCAGGACATTCTCGACATCAGACCCTGACGGTCATAGGTACAACAAGTACCAACTAAAAGACGACATTCCCTGAGATGGCGCTGCCGCTGTGAACACCGAGAAAAAGCGAATCGGATGGTTTGGAACGCCCGTGTATTTGTGAGCGGAAGCTCTGGAGCTCTGACCAACTCCTGCATACCCCGAACGTCCTGAACCCTGTGGAGGACCTCTCTGCACTGGTGGATGCGCATAATCTAATCCGCTGGTGAGGTGACTCGCCTCGAAAGTTACCAAAGGACCTTGCTCGGCCTCTTCTGTCCTTTGTTAACCCGTCGATCTACGTTTCTCGGCTGCTGCGCATAAGCCCGCATACGTGCCATGCTCAAGCCTAATCAAGAACTTACTTTTGCACAACCGTTGATATTCATCAAGACTCGCGATACATCGGTATACTCCCGATAGTCAAATACAGGTCGCCTCCTTGAAATCTATATTCTCTGTTCGCCGTGGGCGAAGGTTCAAATATCATGGCGCGATGAGCTGCTGCGCCGTGATAATCTCTGCTTGGGGCTAGTGGCGTCATGAAACTCCCCAAATGAAGCACCACCCTGGTGATGATTGGGCTGTGCCACGCAACCTCTGCACTCTACTCGCAGCTCCTCGGTGCCTTGCCCTCACGGGCGGGTTGCCTACGCGGAGGCATAACGATAAGAAATAATTTCGTCGGAGGTCCAACTTACAACACGGCTCTAAGGCACGATCTCGAGTGAGAAGAATAGAAACCAATCATAAATACCCTATAGCCTCACGATTATTGGTGTGGTGCACAACACACCGATAATCAAGACTTCATCGGATACGGTCAGTAGACACTTTCCGAGGATTAATCGCTCGATACCACTTTTGTCACGACCGAACCGGGCGTGGTCGTGCCTTACCGGGCACCCAAGTAGACATACATCGAGTAATCGTGGAACATAAAGACAATACATGAAACGGTGTAATAAGACGGTGAAATAAGAAGACAAAGCTAACCAAAAGCGGTTACCTTGGTATATATATAAAAACAACTCTTTCAACATGAGCAGTTTAATCCTTTTTACAAACCACACAACAAGATACTCTGGACCTCTAAGAATGATACGACAACAATGGAGGACGGGGCCGCCAAACCCACGAATGTAAACACTTACGACGACGGGGACTATACCATCGATAAGCCTCGAGAAACGGAGCTTCCCAACGGCTGTGACCACGAGAGCTAGGATCAACGGCGGTGTACCTCGACTGCGGCGTGAACGCGGCCCGAAGGAGGTCGATCTAACAGTGCAGTATGTGAAACTAAAAATCGTAAATGAAATCATAATAGTCTATAAAGCAGGAGACATGTATGATAACCAAACTACAGTTCACCATAAATAAGCAGTCGTGTCAAGTCAGGGACTCACGCCCTCAACGTCATCACTCCAAAATAACTATGGGTCTCAAGCCCATAACATCAATCATGCGTGGAATACCTTCCTCACCGCCGATCTATGATAGAAAAGCACCAAGGAATACACATGAACACGGGTCCCACTGTGTCCAAATAAAGCGATGCAGGTAAGTCGAAGGCATAGACGACTACTAACACCGCGGTACTAACAAGGTCATAAAGCGTATCATGATATCTGTCTAGGCCGTCACATGATCAAAGCGGTCACCGCCGCGATATCAAATGTGCGCGTCTAGCCACGAACTTTCGCGACTCGCATAGGCCAACCTCATAGGCCCGTGAGGTATAACCCGCATCGGTGGCTACTCCGGCGTCGCCCCGGACTCGCGATCCGCGTAGCCACATAGACCGCATGACCATAAAGGCGCGACACTAACACGGAACTCCCGTAGTTCCGCATGGATCCTCGGACCCGCATGAGGTATTCTCGAATCATGGTCCTGCATCGCTCGAGTCTACCGCGACGGAGGCGGCTTAACCTCGGAAATAAGTCAAGGTGAGTGGTACAATACCAACATAACGGTGATAGTCAAACAACTTTAAGCACGATCGAGGAAAACCCTTTACACTAACATCACAAGATACTAACATACATAGCATCCTAGCATGTTTACTTATCAATCAACAAGAAAGTATTTACAAGGCTATCACAAACCAACACAATCAAGTTATACACACAAGGTACTTTCTACTATATGTCAACAAGTTCGGGTTTTATCCCCAAAGTACTTCATACATTAAATCTTTAAAAGATACGTTACTTTCACAAAAGTCACACAATACCCGTAGTTATGTGAAAATAGAGTGATTATCCTTTTAAGTAAAACAAAACACTTACCTTTGTAAAATCAAGTAACGACATTATTTTCCAAACGTCCAAGTTTGCCTAATTTCAAATGTTCACGTTTCTTATTTTAGAAAGGTTTAAAGTTCATAGTCTTATTCATTTAAGAATATAATTCTCTTTTAAACTATTTGAGAAACATAAGTCTTATATGTGAGTAGGATATTCTTGTTTATAACAATCTTATTACAGCAGCCATGATCTAGGAAATATCATTTTGTCTCATCTTAGCTTCTATGCAGATGGAAGTTTCTACTAGTTTTAATAATAATTAATCACAAAACATTTCCTTTTATTAACGCTGATGGTTTGTCGATACACATTCGATTTAGAAATCGAGAAACCATTCTTAAGCCGTTATACCTAACTTCCCATAAAGCTAGTATAACTCTTAAGTTTTCAAAAACCAAGTATTACTTCTTCTTTCAAAATGATTCAAAATCTTTTGAAATACTTCAAGTTCTTTATTAACACATAACAAGCGATTATAGTTCAAACGATTACCTTTTAAAAACCACAAGTATCTTCTTACCAACATAAAGTCATTATAACCAACTTCCCATAAAGCGTTATAACACTTTATGTTTTAAACCAATCAAATACATTTAGCACGTATGCGTCTACCGTACTACATAGTTCACACATATCATGCTAGAAGAGATAGGAAGAGGTTCACATACCTCGCGGCGAGTATCGACTAATAGCAAAACGCTCAAGTACTTCAAACCGTCGGCTACTCCTTGCCGATGATCGCGCCATACGTAGTACTTCAACCTATAAGGCCACAAGGCGCTTATTAACATTTAGACCTTATCGCGAGAACATTCTACCGAAAATTCGGCAACTCCCCAACAGCGTAAATCTCTCGCTTTATCGAGGCTACCAAGCCAACGGGGTTACATCTAACCCGAACGGGTACAATTCTACTCCACGAAAAGCTACACAAGCTCGTAATACATCCTATGTAAATCTGATTCAAGACTTCTTCTTTCGAAAAGGTTTCTTATTATTCAGCTTAAGTCAAAAGACATTGCCGATAACTACGTTCGAGACTATATATAGTATACTTCAACTATATAGTCTAACAATCATGTAATTTCCAATTACAATAGAGGACAAGATATTTACCTCGATAAGCCCATAATTATCCGAGTTTAAATGTCGATCCCGAGCAAGGTTTAGCTCCTACTCTTGCGCTCAGGCCACTCCAAACAACCCTTAGAAGTTCTAACCAACTTCTACTTAATACTCAACTAACTATGGAGATTTTCCTTAGGGTTTCGGTTTTGTGTGGAAGGGAAGTATAATAGTATTTCTGGGCTTTTCGTATAAGTATAACCTTAGGATACTACAAGGTATACGGCTAAGGTAATTTGGGCATTATAACAATACTTTTGAGAGTATTTCTACCAAGAGGGGGGTATTATACGAAAACAACTAGGCTAGGGGGGGTGTATACCCCTCGGCCTACCCCACTAGGGGGGGTACTCTCGGCCAAGGGGGGGAAGGGTGCTCTCGGCTAAGCCTCACAAAGGGGGGGGGGGACGAAAACACAACAAGGGAGGGGGAGAGTTTTAACACTTAGTGATTTGTGGAAAGGATGAAGAATTCATCAAAGGGAGAGGGGTATTTATAGGTCAAGTGAAGGCCAATCAATGGCCAAGATCTTGCCAAGTGCAAGGCAAGTGTAGGGCCAAGATTCAACCAAGTGTCCTTGACCAACTAACACACAAATATCCTACCTACTCCATGACAAAAATGACCAACTTTCGGCCAAGCTTGACCGCCCAAGGTGTTCCAATGAGAGGGTGACAAGTGTCGCCCTCTTGTTGGTCCAAAATGTTTCGTCTCTCGGAAAAATCCGCAAAAATTAAAAATGACATAGCCGGAAATTCCCCTACGAAAGCTGTGAAAACGTTTCGTCGAAAACCGACTCTAACCGGGTGTTGTGAACAAAATTAAATCGGCCAAGCTACATTCTCAAGTTCAAAATTTCTACGTACGTCCTTACGTACATACTCTGGAAAATACGGGGTATAACACGGGGAATACCTCATGCGGGCCATTGGAGTGGCCTATGCGGAGCTGCGGGAAGTTCCAGGGCTAGACGCGCACATTAGATACTGCGGGCGAGTGGCCAGCTTTGATCATGTGATGGTCTAGACAGATCTCATGATACAGTTTATGACCTTGTTTGTACTGTGGGTTTTAGTAGTCGGCTATGCCTTCGTACTTACCCCGTACGGTTTTATGATGACACAGGTGGGACCTGGTGTTCATGTGTATTCCTTGATGCTTTTATATCATAGACTGCCGGCAGTGAGGAAGGTATTCCACGGGCATGATTGATGTTGTGGGCGTGAGACCCATTGTTATATTTGAGTGATGACTTTGAGGGCGTGAGTCCCTGAATTGACATGACTGCTTATTTATTGTGAACTGTAGTTTGGTTATTATACATGTCTCCTACTTTATATAGACTACTATGATTTCATTCTGATATTTTGATTTCACATACTTGGTACTGTTATCGACCTCGCCCGGGCTGCGTTCATGCCGCAGGTTGAGGTACACTAGTCGTTGATCCTAGCTCTCAGGGTCACAGTTCAGCGTTTGGGAAGCTCCGTTTCTCCGGAGGCTTATCAGTGGTATAGTCCCCTGTCATAGTAGGTCCTTACATTCAGGGGTATGGCGGGGCCCTGTCCCGCCATTGTTGTCATGTCACTCTTAGAGGTGCAGTAATCTTGTTGTGGGCGAGAATTGTAAAGGGATGTAATCGTTTCTAGTTGATATTTATATATGCCGAAGGCAACTTTCTCGAATAAGCATTTTCACTTCACTATATTCATGTCTTGTTTTATATTCCGCTGATTTCTCTGATGTATGGCTACTTGGGTGCCCGGGGTAAGGCACCAGTCACGGGCCCGGGTTCGGGTCGTGACAAAAGTGGTATCAGAGCAGTTAATCCTCGGAAAGTGTCTACAGACCGTATCCAGTAGAGTCTTGATTATCGGTGTGTTGTGCACCACACCAATAATCGGGAGGCTATAGGATATTTAGGATTGGTTTCTATTCTTCTCACTCGCAGATCGTGCCTTAGAGGCGTGTTATAAGTTGGACCCTCTAACGTATTTCTCTCCTTACCGCTATGCCTCGCGTAAGGCAACCGGGCCCGGGAGGCGAAGCGTAGGGAGGCTGCGAGTAGAGCACAGAGGGTTACTAGGGCACAGGCCCAATCATCACCTGGGGTGGTGCTTCATTTGGGGAGTTCTGCGACGTCACCAGCCCCAGCAGAGTTTAGCACGGCGGCAGCAGTGCCTACTGCGATCTTGATATATGAACCTTCAGTTCCACGACCGGGAATAGAGAATATAGATTGCAAAGAGGCGACCCTGTTACTAGCTATGGATTTGGCTACCAAAGAGTATACCGATGTACCGCGAGTCTTGATGAATATCTAAGAGAGGGTTGTGCAAGATTAATTCTTGATTGAAGCGAGCATGGCACGTATGCGGGCTTATGCACAGCGGTCGAAAGCGTAGAGATCGACGGGTTAACGAGCGGCGAGAGGGCGAACAACAAGGTCCTTTGGTAACTTTCAAGGCGAACCACCTCAGCAGCAGATTAGATATGCACATCCACCAGTGCAGAGTGGTCCTCCACAGTGTTCAGGACGATTGGGGTATGCAGGAGTTGGTCAGAACTCCAGAGCTTTCGGTTCACAGCTACACGTAGGTTCCAGCCAGCCGGATTCAGTTTTTTTCCCCAGTGTTCACATTATGACAGACGTCATCCCGGGGAATGTCGTCTTTTAGTTGGTACTTGTTTTACCTGCGGCCGTCAGGGCCATGTGTCGAAAGGATGTCCTAGTAGGAGGACTCGGCCCGGGATCGGTGGGTAGTTCGTCATCTTCCTAGCTGGTATCGCCTACAGGCGAGTTTGATTATAACGACTAAGGGAGTGAAGCGATGAATCTGGTATATCCTTAACCCTCTAGAGATTAGTACGTGTAAGATGAGTATATCTTAAGTGTTATGTTCAGATAACATAAGTGAAAAATTGTGGTTAGAAACCATGGTTAGATAGAAAGGGTAAGATTGGGGTTAAGGGAAAGTGTGAGCCTTAGAATGTTATACGTAGGGACCTTGAGGCAAGGCCATCTCGAGAGAAAGATTTATTTCATGTTTGACCCTTATCGGAGTGCATAGTGCCACGTGAGCTATGTTTTGGGATAAGTCCCGAGTAGTGTGGAATGAAAGAGGGTGGTTGAGCTAAGAAGACCGCTAGGTTTTAAACGCGTGATTAGTGAGATTGTTCGGATCGGGAGCAAGTGTTTCTGCGAGTGGGTCGGGTTGAGGCCATGCGCGGTCAACCCGCGACTGTTTTATGGTGGGTCGGTTTGTGATGGTCCCTCCGGTGGTAGTCACGAGGTGTTAGGCCCAAGTTTAGTTAACCGTCGTACGAGTTCGTGGATGCGTTCAACCAGTAGTCGGGCCAATGAGGTCAGCCCGTATTATCTTTCACTCAGGATCGTTTACTCGGCAGAGGGTTATGCGAGATGTTATATCAGAAAGGTTGTAAGGCTTCACGAGGTGCCTACCTTCACCTTATGGCAGACAGTGAAGCCCAGGTTCGGCTGTTTCCTTTTTCAGGAGGTTTTACCAGGCAGGGTTAGGAACTCAGGTGAGTCTCGATGCGCATTCGCCTCGAGCTGTGTTTGGATTTGAGGGTAGCTATGAGGATTGTTGCCTCCTGTTGAGGGAGTGCTTTTGTAACTACCATTTCAGTATTCGGATATCGCCTTACGAAGCCTTGTAGGGGCGGAAGCGTAAATTGCCGGTCGACTGGTTCGATGTTGGCAAGGTTCAGATAGTTGGTTCATACTAGTTCAGCAGGATGTGGATAGGGTGAAGCTTATCCAGAAGAGGTTATTGGCAGCTCAGAGTCAACAGAAGTTGTGCGGTTATCGGCGACGACGCTTGGAGTTCAGGATGACGGTGGGTTTTCTTGAAGGTACCATCCCGGAAGGGTGTGACGAGATTCGGAAAACAGAGGAAACTTAGCCTGAGTTACTTTGGGCCTTTTCAGGTCATGAGAAGAGTAGGTCAGATTGCCTATATGTTAGCTTTTGCCGTCCGACTTAGGAGGCAGTATGTCCGATCTTTCATATTACTATGTTCGGAAGAGTATCGGAGATCCATCCAGAGTATTCTCAGTTAATGATGACCAAGTGGAGGTAGTAACCCAGAGTTTTGGAAACTGAAGCAGTAACAGGAATGTGGTAAGTCATGAGAAAGAGTTCGAGTGTACGAGAAGGGTACGACGCGTAAGGAAAGAAGCGAGCATGTATTGCGAGCATAGATGTGATCATTTCTTTTGTAAGGAGAAGGTGCGAAGGAAGTATATTTTAGACCTCGGATAAGGGTTTTTGTGATGTTAGAGGTGTTTCCTTGTGGACTTGGATGTAAGTATTTGCGCAGGTGTTTACGTGGCGGTATGGCGAGATTGTTCTCGTAAGTATAGTAGTAAAGACTATCTTGGCGCATGTTTGTTTTGAGACTTAGAAGGAACATTCGGACGAATGTTTCTAAGGAGGAGAATGTTATACCGTATTTCCAGAGTATGCGAAAGGGCGACGAGAAAAGTTTGGGCTTTAAAGTTAGGCATAGGTTCGATTTTTGTGCACAACACGGTTAGAGTCGTTTTTCGGCTAAACGTTTTACACAACTTGCGAAGGAAAATTGTTATACCAGTAGTTCGAGGGTATATAGGTGAGGATATGCGTGCGAGAATACGTGTAAATTTTGGAAAGAAAGAAAGATGTGATTTTTCGAAGGAAAAGTTTAGGGTTTTGTGAAGGAAAAAGGTTCGTTGATGGGAATTGGATTCCCAGTTTGGTATTTGGGCTTCTTGAATTATATTAGAATTATGGAATTTTATTTAGGAATTGGTCACGTGGGGCCAGGGAGAAATTCTGATTTTGTGGGGCCACTTTGTTTTGAGATTTTTGCCTTTATGGATATTTTGGAAGATGAAATATTTTGGGCGAGTAGGAGGCGACACGTGTCACCCCCAGGTGGCCTCGTGGCCGAAATTTGCTAACAGTGGCAAGACAAGTGGCCTTGTCTTGCTAGATATTTTGTGTGGACAAGTGGCCAAGTCTTGCTAGATATTTTGTGTGGACAAGTGGCTTGTGGGACCCACACACACTTGTCCCCAATCTCAACCACACACTTGCCTTCATCCTAGCCCTTGGTTGTCCTATATATGCACCAGTTGATGAAAACTTCCACACTTAACCATTTGAGACAAGAAATTCCCTCCCTTCTCCCTTGACCTTGCTCTCGTTTTTGAGCCCATTTCTTGACCTAAATTTGTCCAACAATTCTTAAACTCTCAAGTGTTCTTCCCTAAGGTGTTAGGAAGATTGTGTACCAAGAGTTGGAAAAGATTTCACACCCTAACCTATTGTTCATGCCTTGGCGAAACTTACTAGTTGGAAACCCTAAGTGTTCTTCACTTTTTGGAGTTGGTTCTTGAAGAGAAGTTGGTTAGGAGCTTCTATGGGTTGCTTGTAGCGGATTGGAACGGAAAGATTTGGAGCTAAGACTTGCTTGGAGCGACATTAAGTTCTTGGATAATTTTGGGCTATTTGAGGTAGTAAACCTTAACCTCTTTGTGAATTGGTCATTATACATATATTATAAGTATATTATGGAGTATATAAAATATGGAGTAAAGTTTGGAAAAATTGGATCTTGTTAACTTGTTAAAAGAAAGGATTGGCCGTTTGCCATTAAAATGGTAAAAACGTATCTTACTTGTGAAGAAGTAATTAACAAAGTAACTATAACTTATATTAAGATGGAATATAAGTTGGATGACTAATGAAGTAATTGGATAAGTAAAATGGACAAAGTTGGCCAAGGACCCCAACTTAAGGACTGTATTTACATTTCTGTTAAGGGGAAGATTGTTCAATCGCGTTCCGTTTGGGCGTGTGATCCCCTTTTTAATTATTGTATTGTTATGAAGGCGTGATAGTAAACCGCGTTACCGTTTGGGCGCGTAATCCCCTTCTTTTACTTGTTGTTATTATGGGCGTGATAGTAAACGCGTTACGTTTGGGCGTGTAATCCCTTCTTTTACTTGTTGTTGTTATGAAGGCGTGATAGTAAACCGCGTTACCGTTTGGGCGTGTAATCCCCTTCTTTATGTTGTTTAATTATTACGCCTTATATATATATATATATGGTATATATATTACGGTTATTCGGGCCTTGGAGAAAGATGGAAAAGTGAGTAAAAACGGGGGAAGTGCTGCCGAATTTTCCGTAGAATTAGAGGGCTTTTTATTGGTATAAGTCTTCAATGGTAAGAAAGGTTTGATAGAAGTACTATGACCATTTTAGGAGTGGAGTACTACGTGTGGCGTGATCTACTTGGCTTAAGGAGTAGCCAAGCGGGTTGAAGTACTTGGGCGTTTTGCTATTTGTCGATAATCGTCGCGAGGTATGTGAACCTCTTCCTATCTTTTCTAGCATGATTGTTGTGAACTATGTAGTACGGTGAGCGTACGTGTGCTAAGTTATTTGGTTGGTTTAAAACATAGGGTGTTATAATAGTTTTATGGGAAGTTAGTTATAACGACTTTATGTAGGTAAAAGAATGGTTTATTGATTGTAGAAAGATAAGAGACTTGATCTTGAAAGATAAGAGACTTGACTTATACACGACTTGATTTTGAAAGTTAAGAGACTTGATCTTGAAAGATAAGAGACTTGACATAGTTTGACTTGTTATGAATTTTGTTAAAATGTTGTAAAAACCTCATTCGCGAGTAATGAGTAGTTGGTTTAAAGAATAATGTTTCTTGATTTGGAAATGAGATTAAGTATCGAACAAACCATTGCAGCGTTAATAAAGGAAATGTATTGACTAATTGTTATTAAAACCAGTAGAAACCTCCATCTGCATAGAAGCTAAGATGAGACAAAATGATATTACATTTCCTAGATCATGGCTGCTTTTATAAGATTGTAATAGACAAGAACAACCTACTCACATAAGACATATGTTTCTCAAATTTGTTTTAAAGGAGAATTATATTCTTAAGTGATTAAAACTATGAACTACTGAAACCTTTGAAAATGAGAAACTTGAGCATTTGAAATTAGGCAAACTTGAGCGTTTGGAAAATAATGTGTTACTTGATTTTACAAGGAAGTGTTTTGGTTTACTTAAAAGATAGTCACTCTATTTTATACTACGAACATTGTGTGACTTTTGTGAAAGAAACGTATCTTTTTAAAAGAGTTAATGTATGTAATACTTTAGAATCGAAGCAGGATTTTGGCATAAAATGATAGTACCTTAAGTTGTGTGTAACTTGCCTATGTTTGCGTGTGATAGCCTTGTTGTGCAAGTCTTGTATTTTACTCGACTCTAGGTTCGTAGGATGAGCAGGAATGTATTTCACTCGACTACGCGTTCATGGGATGAGCAGGAATGTATTTCACTCGACTACCGCGTTCGGGATGAACAGGAATGTATTTCACTCGATTACGCGTCCGTGGATGGGCCGGAATGTATTCCATCCGATTACCGAGTTCATGAGATGAGCAGGAATGTATTCCACGTTTCTATCTTTGGGTCCATGAGATGGGCGAGACATGTTATACGTATCACATGGTTTGTACCTAGGCGTCGGCGGTGAGGAAGGAGTTCCAGGCGTGAGGATGACTTTGAGGCGTGATTCACGACTTGACATGACGCTTTTATGTTATGAGTGTAGTTTGGTTATCATACATGTCTCTGTTTTATATAGTATTATGATTTCATTCTGATATTTTGATTTCACATACTTGGTACTGTTATCGACCTCGCCCGAGCTGCGTTCATCTGCATGAGTAGAGTACATCGGTTGTGGATCCTCGCTCATAGGATCACGATTCAGCGTATTGGGAAACCGTTTCTCGGAGGCTTATCTTTTGGTATGTTACCCAGTGCAGTAGGTTCTTGTACATTCGGGGTATGGCGGGCCACGTCCGTAATAGTTATTGTCACTTCTTAGAAGTGCCAATGCTTGTTGTGGGCGAGTTTGTAAAAGGATAACTGTTGGGTTTTATGAATATATCTGAAGGCAATTGCTTTGGTTGCTTTGTTTATTTATCATGTCTCTTGTTTCATGTTTATGTTTTTATTTCCGCTGATTCTCTCTGATGTTGTATCATGAGGGTGCCCGGGGTAAGGCACCAGTCACGGGCCCCAGTTCGGGTCGTGACAAAAATTCAGGCTATGTCATTTAGTATTTTTGCGGATTTTTCCGAGAGACGAAATATTTTGGACCAACAAGAGGGCGACACTTGGCACCCTCTAATTGGTGGACTATGGGGCGGCATTTGGACGAAATGGTGAGTGGGAGTAGGTATGATATTTTGTGATATTTGTGTGGTAGATGGATAAGGTGTACTTGGGTGAATCTTGACCCTACACTTGCCTTGCACTTGGCATGATCTTGGCCATTGGTTGGCCATGGCTTGACCTATAAATACCCCTCCCCTTTGAAGACTTCTTCATCCTAAAAATCTCTAAGTCTTGAAAATCCCTCCCCCCCCCTCTCTTGTAGTGTTTCGTCCAACACTCCCCTCCCCTGAGAAGGCGAGAGGTGCCCACCTCCTAGTGGTGCTAGTAGAGGTACCCCACCTTGAGTTGTTTTCATAAAATACACCCCCCCTCTTGGTAGAAATACTCTCCAAGTATTGTTACTATACCGAAATACCTTGGCCCAAATACCTTGTAGTATTCCAAGGTTACACTTATACTAAAAGCCCAGAAATACTATTATACTTTCCTTCAGTCACAAAACGAAACCCTAAGGAAAATCTCCATAGTTGGTTGGAGTATTAAGAAGAAGTTGCGTAAAACTTCTAAGGGTTGTTTGGAGCGGGTTGGAGCGCACGGAGTAGGAGCTAAACCTTGCTCAGGATCGATATTTAAACTTGGATAATTTTGGGCTTATCGAGGTAAATACTACTGTCCTTCTATTGTAATTGGAAATTACATGTTGTAGGAATATATAGTTGAAGTATACTATATATAGAATTGAACATAGTTTTGCGGAAATGTCTTTTGACTTAAGCCTGAATTTAAAGAAGAGAACTGAACAGTAATTACATAGGACTGTATTACAGTAGACTTGTGTAGCATTGCTGTGAAGTAGAATTGTACACGTCCGGATTAGACGTACAACCCCCCCCCCCCTCTAGGGAGTTGTTGGCCTGTTAGCAGGTCTCGATAGAGGAAGAGATTTACGCGATTGCGGGGGTGGGGGGGGGGGGAGGTTGTCACGACCCGTTCGGGGCGTGGATCGTGCCTTACCGGGCACCCAGTAGTCATACATCGAGTAATCGGTGGAAATATAAAGCAAGACATGAAACGATTTATAAAATAAGACACGATTTATGTGAAAAAACATCGCCTTTCGGCGTATATATATAAACATGGTTTAGCGATTTACATCCGACAGCACAACATGACTCTGACCTCTAAGGAAATATACAACTATGGCGGGGCCCGCCATACCTCGTACAAAACTATCTACAACGGGAGATCATACCCAAAAGTAGAGCCTCGGAAAAGATGGAGCTCCCGACACCAACGTAGAGATCCTAAGAATGTGGATCTAGCACACTTTGCTTGCCACTGCGGCATGAACGCGGCCCGAAGGAGGTCGAGACAAGTACTAAGTATGTGAAAGCGTAAAGTACTTAAATGAAATCATAACACTTTTTAAAACCGGTTTACAAATATGTATGAAGCAATCAAGGAACCGCATAGTGCCACATCACAAACAAGAGCAACAATAGGTAAATCGAATAGGTCTTTTCTAGGCTGCGAATGATTCAAGCGGGGCCACTCGCCTGTATTATCACTCTGCAAGCCTAATCTCGGACTCCCGGAGTCCGCATAGGCCACTCACATGGGCCCGCATGAGGTATAACCCCGCATCGAGGGTAGCTACTCCTCGGCATCGTCCTGGACTCGTTGTCCTCATGGCCACATAGACCGCATGAGGAATAACCCCGCATACTAACCTGGAACTCTCGTAGCTCCGCATAGGCCCCCTGGACCCGCAGTGAGGAAGGTATTCCACGGGCATGATTGATGTTGTGGGCGTGAGACCCATGGTTATTATTGAGTGATGACTTTGAGGGCGTGAGTCCCTGGCTTGACATGACTGCTTATTTATTTTAAACTGTGGTTTGGTTATCATACATGTCTCCTGCTTTGTATAGACTACTATGATTTCATTCTGATATTTATTTTCATTTCACATACCTGTACTGTTGTCTTGACCTCGCCGCTGCGTTCATGCCGCAGGTAAAGGTACACCAGTCATTGATCCTCGCTCTTAGGGTCACAATTCAGCGTTTGGGAAGCTCCGTTTCTCCGGAGGCTTATCAGTGGTATAATCCCCTGTTGTTGTAGGTGTTTACATTCAGGGGTATGGCGGGGCCCTGTCCCGCCATTGTTGTTGTATAATTTCTTAGAGTGCAGTCTTGTTGTGGGCGGGGTTTGTAAAGGATTAAACTATTCATTTGTAAAAGTTGTTATTTATATATATGCGAAAGGCAAGTTTTCTCGACATCTTGTTTTGTACTTCATTTGTCTCATGTATGTGTTTTATGTTCGTGATTACTCGATGTTGTATCACTAGGTGCCCGGGTAAGGCACGATCACGCCCAGTTCGGTCGTGTGAGTAGTAGGTCTAGGCAGTCTCGATGCCTCGATCTTGGCGTATCAACTCGAATGCCATCGGCCCGATAATATGCCCAAGAAACGCCGAAGTCAACCAAAACTCACATTTGGAAAACTTGACGCATACTGCTGCGGTCTGGAGAAGCTCGGCCAAGATCGCTCAAATGCTCCGTGCTCCGCTCTGGCGAGAATAAACCAAGATATCATCAATGAACACTATCACAAACGTGTCCAAAAATGGTTTGAACACTCGGTTCATCAAATCCATGAATACCACGGAGCATTGGTCAACCTAAAAGACATGACCACGAACTCATAATGCCGTCTGGTCCGAATGCGATCCTAGGGACATCCACCTCTCGACTGCACTGATGATAGCCCGATCGCAGATCAATCTTGGAGAAACATCTCGCACCACGCTGGTCGAACAAATCATCAATCACGGGAAGGGTATCATTCTTAATGGTCACCTTGTTCACCGTAATCAACACACATGCGGCGTCCCGCCCTTCTTCTTCACGAACAATACCGGCGCTCCCGGGGAGAAACACTAGGCCTGATGAAGCCCTTCTCCAGCAAATCCCTCAGCTGGTCCTTCAACTCTCTCAACTCGGCAGGTGCCATTCTGTATGGCGGAATAGAAATAGGCCGAGTATCTGGCAACACATCTATACAAAACTCGATCTCCCTCTCTCGGGAGGACACGGGAGGTCATCCGAAACACGCCCGGGAACTCACGACTCTCGAACGGCGAAAATCTGGTACCGCAGCCTCAGTATCAAACACCCAACGAGATGGTAGATATACCCCTTCCGCACCATCTTCCTAGCCTTGAGGTAAGAAATAAACCTACCCCTCGGCGATACTGCGTGCTCCTCCCACTCAACAACCGCTCTCGAGCTGGAACCGTACTACTCTCTCTCTGCAGTCTACATTGGCGTAGTAAGAAGCTAGCCAATCCATCCCCATAATCACGTCGAAGTCAATCATCTCCAACTCTATCAAGTCGGCTGGGTCCGACGGCGTAAATGGTCACAGGACAAGCTCATATGCCGAGCTACCACCGAATCACCCATTTGGCGTAGCTACCTCGAAAGGGTCTATGGACTCGTGCTCTATCCCTATCCTACTAGCAACAAGGGAGATATATAGGGCGAGTAGAACCGGATCTATCAAAGCATACACATCAAAGCCGACCGATAAGGTACCGTGGCGACATCGGTGAGGCCTCACGATCTGTCGGTGGACAAAGCATAAATGCGGTTCGAGGACCGCTAGAATCGACGAGCCACGACCTCTCGCGACCTGGCGACCCATGAGTACCACGCCTCGGGCGATAGCTGTAGGAGATGATGAGCGGCAATGTAACTCAAGGTGAGCCTACCACCGCGTGCGCCCGGTCGGACGGTCGCAAAGTGACCTGCTGGCCACAATCGTAATAAGCTCCAAAGTAGTACCACACTTCCGTAATGGGATCTACCGCATCGGCAACACCGGGGTGGTCCGTCGGCGATACTCTGCTACTCGGGCGCCCGAAGCCCAGGGCCACGGTCCGCCTCGAAAACTCGGTTGTCTTGAGGCGGTGCGGGAGTGCTCGAGCCGGCGTGGTGCGAATCTAGATCGCTGCTGAGGCCGCCACGATAACCACCGAAGACCCTCCGTCCCGGCCTTCTTCTTTGTCTCGCCCACTCGCCGACCTCTGCTCGCCGCATCCAAGGGCGTGAGCTGCATGCGGGTAATGTCCATACCGGTGGAGAGAAACACCCGCACATGACTCGGCCATATAGTCGTCTAGCCGGTGACATAGCGGTGCACCTATCCTCCATATCGCTGCAATCTTTGGGACATATCGAGCGATAGAATCAAACTCGACATTGTACTCCCGACAAAGGTCGTCCTCTCCGCCTCGATGGTAAAAATCTATCGGCCGCGCCCTCATCTGTGGAGGCAAGAAGTGAGTGAGAAAGCCTCGAGAACTCATCCCAAGTAGGCGGACGCGTGCTCTCCCGGGATAACTCCCATGAATCAAACCAATCGATTGCGGTATCACGCGGCCGACGCGAACAAAAGTCACAGACTACGTCTCGAGGCCTTGATCACCCTCATGATTCTCAGAGTCGACGGATGAACTCTGCGGATCATCCTCGGCCTCGACCCGTAAAACTCGGCGGGCTACAACTCAAGAAATCTCGTAGTCTCAAACTATCGCCTCGGGTGTACCACGGTGCGGCCGAGGAGGCTGAACCGAACCGCGTCGATCTCTCCTCGTGTCGGGCCACAACTTAGCCAATAGTGGGCTATCTCCTTGTACCCTAACTCCTCCGCCCGGTGTGGGGCGGAGGTGTGGGTGTACTGGTCTCTTGGTGGCGGCGTCATAGAACTCGCCGTCTCGGTATAGGCGGGCACGAGCCCTCGTGACTGGGTGTCTGCTAGCGACTCCTCGGCTGCCTTGCCGCCCGGGCGGGTTGCCTTACGTGGAGGCATAATCTACATAGAAAGGAATACGTTAGAGGGTCCAACCTATAACACGACTCTAAAGCACGATCTCGGAATGAGAAAAATGAAACCAATCCTAAATATCCTATAGCCTCACGATTATTGGTGTGGTGCACAACACACGATAATCAAGACTACTAGATACGATGCGTAGACACTTTCAGAGGATTAAGCGCTCGATACCACTTTTGTCACGACCCGTTCGGGGCAGTGGTAGTGCCTCACGGGCACCCAAGTAGTCATACATCAGTAATCGGCGGAAATATAAAGCAAGACATGAAACAGTTTATAAAATAAGACACGCTTTATGTGAGAAAACATCGCCTTTTCGGCGTATATATATAAACATGGTTTAGCGATTACATCCGACAAATGCATAACATGACTACAGACCTTAAGGAAATATACAACTATGGCGGACGGGGCCCGCCATACCTCGATACAAAACTATCTACAACGCGGAGATCATACCCAAAAGTAGAGCCTCGGAAAAGATGGAGCTCCCACACCAACGTAGAGATCCTAAGAATGTGGATCTAGCACTGCTTGCCCTTACTGCGACATGAACGCAGCGGCCCGAAGGAGGTCGAGCACAGTACTAAGTATGTGAAATCGTAAAGTACTTAAATGAAATCATAACACTTTTTAAAACCGGTTTACAAATATGTATGAAGCAATCAAGGAAGCGCATAGTGCCACATCACAAACAAGAGCAACAATAAGTAAACTGTAATAGGTCTTTTCTAGGCTGCGAATGATTCGAAGCAGGGCCACTCGCCCGTATTATCACTCTGCAAGCCTAATCCTGGACTCCCGGAGTCCGCATAGGCCACTCACATGGGCCCGCATGAGGTATAACCCCGCATCGAGGGTAGCTACTCCTCGGCATCGTCCTGGAACTCTCGTAGCTCCGCATAGGCCCCCTGGACCCGCATGAGGTATTCTCGAATCATGGTCCTGCATCACTGAGTCTACCGCGTCGGAGGCGCAACCCGGTATCATCTCAAGAGGTGAGTGATAGTACACTAACATAACAGCTTATCTTTAAACAACATAAGCACAACAAGGATACTCTCTTATACAAACATTACAAGATACTAACACACATAGCATCATATCATGTCTACTTATCAAACCATCTTATTATTCTTTTCACAATTCAACATAAGTCTGTTATAAGCACATAGGCAAACTTGTTTCTTTTATCAATCTTAAGTGGTTATACTTAACTTCCCATAAAGCTAGTATAACTCTTAAGCTTCATTTTAAAACCGATTAGTTCTCTTCATTAAAAATGATTCATATTCTTATGAAATGCTTTGGATCTTTATTATTCGGGCTTAGCGTGAGGCATTGCGTAAGTGTTATTCGGGCTTAAGCGTGAGGCATTGCCGTAAGTGTTATTCGAGCTTAAGTCAAAGACATTGCCGTAGTTATTATTCGATTAACACATGTATGTCTACCGTACTATATATATTGTAAAATATCATGCTTTAGGAAGAATCACATACCTTCTCGTGAAAACCACCGCAAGTTGAATATGTCGCGCAGAGTCACCTATAATAGTCACGACATCTATCAAAGACTACTCAAGGTCATTCTAAACAGGGGTTCACAATTCTATGGAAAGTTGGCGACTTCCCTACGGTGAGCTATATAAGTCTCAGTGAAAGCGATTCTATGTAAGTACGTTTGATTATTCTTCTTTTAAACCGCCTACTGTGGTAGCAGTTCAATTCTATTCTCGTGATATTCTTCTAAGTATTTAATACTTATTCTAATACTACAACAAGAAGTATTCTTTAATTCAAAAGAGGGTTAGGATTTGTTACCTCGAAGCCCAATAATATCCTAGATAAAGTCGCTGAGCAAGGTTTAGCTCCTAAGTTGTACGCTCGGTAGCTCGAGAAACCTTAGAAGTTCTTCACAACTTCTACTAAGTACTAAGGGATTTGGGCTAGGGTATTTTGGGCATTATAACAATACTAGAAGACAACTTTTCTACCAAGGGAGGGGGGGTAGGTTTTGGCTAGGCTAGGGGGGGCCTCGGCCAAACTACTAGGCTAGGGGGGGTGTATTCGGCCAAGGGCCTTCACAAGGGGAGGGGGGAGGTGTTGGACGAAAAGGCTACAAGGGAGAAGAGAGGATTTTCAAGACTTGGAAAGATTTGTGGATGAAGAACTCTTCATCTCTAAGGGGGTATTTATAGGTCAAGAAGTGGCCAACCAATGGCCAAGATTAAGACAAGTGCAAGGCAAGTGTAGGGTGAGGATTAACTATACACAAATATCCTACCAACTCCTTGACTTGTGCACAAGGCACAAAAAACGTGCCAATGGTCTTCAATTCGTCCAATGGACGATTTCAAGTCCACAAATTGGAGGGTGCCAAGTGTCGCCCTCCCGTTGGTCCAAAATGTTTCGTCTCTCGGAAAAATCCGCAAAAATTAGAAATAGCATAGCGAATTTACCCTACGAAAGTCGTGGAAACGTTTAGTCGGAAAACTATTCGTTTTGTGAGTTGTGCCCAAAAACGCGTTTTGCCTAAACTTTAAGGCTAGACTTTTTATGCGTATTCCCCACGCACATACCGGAAATACGGTATAACAGAGGTCTTTGAATTTTACGTAGAATATTCTACGTTGAGATCTAGATGTTAATAGGCGCCTTGTGGCCTCTATAGGTTGAAGTACTACGTGTGGCGTGAGCTTCTTGGCTTAAGGTGTAGCCGACGGTTTGAGGTACTTGGAGCGTTTTGCTATTAGTCGATAATCGTCGCGAGGTATGTGAACCTCTTCCTATCTTTTCTAGCATGATATGTGTATAACTATGTAGTACGGTAGACGTACATGTGTTAAATGTATTTGATTGGTTTAAAACATAAAGTGTTATAACGGCTTTATGGGAAGTTGGTTATAACAACTTTATGTAAGTAAGAAATGCTTTGTGGTTTTTAAAAGATAACTGATTTGATTTATAACTGACTGGATGTGTGATATTAAGAAACCTTTTTAGCTTAAGAGTTATACTAGCTTTATGGGAAGTTAGGTATAACGGCTTAAGAGAGATAAAAAGAATGATTTATTGATTTAAGAAGTTAAGAGACTTGACTTAATTTTATTAATGTGAATTTTGTTAAAACGTGTGAAACCTCATTCGTGAGTAATGAGTATTTTGGTTTTCAAAAAGGAATGATGTTTCTTGATTTGAAATCGAGAATGAATGTCGAACAAACCACGCGGCGCTAATAAAGGGAAATGTATTAACTAATAAAGAATTATTAATAACCCGTAGCCTCCATCCGCATAGAAGCTAAGATGAGACAAAATGATATTACATTTCCTAGATCATGGTCGCTTAAATAAGATTGTTATGAACAAGAATAAACTACTCACACATAAGGTATATGTTTCTCAAATTGTTTTAAAGGATTAAAACTATGAACTACGAAACCTTTCGAAAAATGAGAAACCTGAACATTTGAAATTAGGCAAACTTGAACGTTTGGAAAATAATGTTGTTACTCGATTTTACAAAGAGAAGTGTTTTGGTTTACTTAAAAAGATAGTCACTCTATTTTTTACATACTACGAGTATTGTGTGACTATTTGTGAAAGAACAGATCTCTTAAAGAGTTAATGTATGAAGTACTTTGGGGATAAAAACCCGATCTTGTTAATCATATAGTAGAAAGTACCTTGTGTGAATAACTTGATTGTGTTGGTTTGTGATAGCCTTGTAATACTTTCTTGTTGATTTGATAAGTAAACATGCTAGGATGTTACGTGTGTTATTATCTTGTGATGTTTGTGTAAAGGGGTTTTCCCTCGATTGCGCTTAAGTTGTTTAACTATCACCGTTATGTTGGTATTATACCACTCATGACATCATCCGGAGGTTGTCGCCTCCGTCGGGGTAGACTTCAGCGTGCTGTGTGACCTATGATTCGAGAATACCTCATGCGGGTCCCGGCCTATGCGGAGTCGCGAGCTCTAGGTTAGTGTGCGGCCTTTATGGTCACGCGGTCTATGTGGCCACGCGATCGCGAGTCCAGCGGATGCGGAGTAGCTACCCTCGATGCGGGAATACCTCACGCGGGCCATTGGAGTGGCCTATGCGGAGGCGGGAAGTTCTGTGGCTAGACGCGCATTAGATCTGCGGCGAGTGGCCGCTTTGATCATGTGACGTGCAGACAGATCTCATGATCGCTTTATGACCTTGTTTGTACCGTGGGTTTTAGTAGTCGGCTATGCCTTCGTACTTACCGTGACGTTTTATGATGACACAGGTGAGACCCGGTGTTCATGTGTATTCCTTGGTGCTTTTATATCATAGGCTGCCGGTGAGGAAGGTATTCCACGCATGATTGATGTTGTGGCGTGAGACCCATTGTTATATTTGAGTGATGACTAAGAGGCGTGAGTCCCCGACTTGACATATTTGCTTATTTATTGTGGCGTAGTTTGGTTATCATACATGTCTCGCTTTATATAGACTACTATGATTTCATTTCTGATATTTTGATTTCACATACTTGGTACTGTTATCTTGACCTCCTTCGGGGGGCTGCGTTCATGCCGCAGGTTGAGGTACACCAGTCGTTGATCCTAGCTCTCAGGGTCACAGTTCAGCGTTTGGGAAGCTCCGTTTCTCCGGAGGCTTATCAGTGGTATAGTCCCCTGTCATAGTAGGTGCTTACATTCAGGGGTATGGCGGGGCCCTGTCCCGCCATTGTTGTCATGTCACTCTTAGAGGTCTGTAGTACTGTTGTGGGCAGAATTGTAAAAAGGGATGTAACTGTTCTAGTTGATATTTATATATGCCGCAAGGCAACTTTCTCAGATAACTGTTTTTCACTTCACTATATTCATGTCTTGTTTTATATTCCGCTGATTTCTCTGATGTATGGCTACTTGGGTGCCCGGGGTAAGGCACCAGTCACGGGCCCGGGTTTGGGTCGTGACAGTCCCAGTAGTCAGAGAGTTCCCAGATGTGTTTCCAGACGACCTCCCAGGTATCCCTCCTGAGAGGGAGATAGAGTTTTGTATCGATGTGCTGCCAGACACTCGGCCTATTTCCATTCCGCCATATAGAATGGCACCTGCCGAGTTGAGAGAGTTGAAGGACCAGCTGAGAGATTTGCTGGAGAAGGGCTTCATCAGGCCTAGTGTTTCTCCCTGGGGAGCGCCGATATTGTTCGTGAAGAAGAAGGACGGGACGCTGCGCATGTGTGTTGATTACAGGCAACTGAACAAGGTGACCATTAAGAACAGATACCCCCTTCCCAGGATTGATGATTTGTTCGACCAGTTGCAGGGTGCGAGATGTTTCTCCAAGATTGATCTGCGATCGGGCTATCATCAGTCGAAGTCGAGAGGCGGATGTCCCTAGATCGCATTCGGACGTGACGGGCACTATGAGTTCAGGGTTATGTCTTTCGGGTTGACCAATGCTCCGGAGGTATTTATGGATTTAATGAACCGAGTGTTCAAGCCATTTTTGGACACGTTTGTGATAGTGTTCATCGATGACATCTTGGTTTATTCCCGCTCAGAGCAGGAGCATGCGGAGCATTTGAGGACTGTGCTGAGAGTTCTCCAGGACCAGCAGTTATACGCCAAGTTTTCCAAATGTGAGTTTTGGTTGGCTTCGGTGGCTTTTCTTGGGCATATTATCGGTAGATGGTATTCGGGTGGATACGGCAAGATCGAGGCGGTCGAGAGTTGGCCTAGACCTACTACTCGGAGGTGCGTGACTTTACGGGCCTTGCGAGTTACTATCGGTTCGTAGAAGTTTGCTTCTATCTCGCACCATTGACTAGGTGACTCGGAAAGGCGGCTAAGTTTGATGGTGATGCTTGTGGCGGGGTTTCGATTCTTTGAAGGAGATCGACGACCGCCCCGTTCTTACTCTTCGGAGGTCGGGCGGTTATGTAGTGTATTGTGATGCGTCGGCGTCGGGCTCGGATGTGTGTTGATGCACTGGGTAAGGTTATAGCGTCGCATCGGCGACTTAAGAAGCATGAGGAACTACCCCACCCATGATTTGTAGTTGGCGGCGGTGATTCACGCCTTGAAGATCCGGAGGAACTATTTGTATGGGGTTCGTGGATATTTATCTGAGACCACAAGAGCCTCGGTATATCTTCGGCGGAGGAGCTGAACTTACGGCGAGGCGGTGGTTAGAGTTACTCAAGAATTATGATGTTGATATCTGTACCACGGGAAGGCCAATGTTGTGGCAGATGCTCTTAGCCGTAGGTCGATGGGGAGTCTATCAGATGTGCAGCCAGAGAAGAGGGGCATGGTCCGCGAGTTACATCAGATAGCGAGCCTTGGAGTCCGTTTGATTGATTCTGATAGCAGTGGGGTTCGAGTTCGAGAGGTTTCCGAGTCTTCCATCGTCGAGGAGGTGAAGAGGCAACGATTTGAGATCCGGTTTGACGGTATCGTGATACGGCTCTTCGTGAGGAAGGGTCCTTTTGAGTAGCACTTTGATGGGGTGCTAAGGTTCGAGCGAGTTGTGTGTTCCAGATATTGCAGGACTTGGCGGCAGTTCTAGGAAGCACACGGCGCGCGTTACTCTATCCATCCGGTCGACCAAGATGTACCACGACCTCGGATCGTGTATTGGTGGGATGGCTTGAAGAGGGCGTTGCGAGTTTGTAGCTCGGTGCGTGTTGTCGGCGAGTGAAGGTAGAGCACCAGAGGCCTGGTGGTTTGTTGCAGACGATAGAGATCCCGACCTGGAAGTGGGAGGTAATCAACATGGACTTTATCACAGGATTACCTCGCACTCAGAGGAGACATGATTCTATATGGGTTATCGTCGACAGGCTGACGAAATCAGCCCACTTTCTTCCCGTCAGGACGACTTTTTCGGCTGAGGATTATTCCAGACTTTACCTCTGAGAGATCGTCAGACTGCATGGAGTCCCTATTTCTATCATATCGCATGCAGAGAGCCCGGTTTGGCTAACTTACGGAGGTCTTTCGAAGGTCTAGGGGCCTTGAGTGAGCACAGTCGCATTTCATCCCCGCACAGACGGACGGGCGAGCGCACTATCCGCACTCGAGGATATGCTGCGAGCCTGTGTTATTAATTTCAGGGGTAGCTGGGAGGATCATTTGCCTCTAGTTGAGTTTGCGTATAATAATAGCTACCACTCCAGTATTCAGATGACGTCTTATGAGGCCTTGTATGGGAGGAAGTGCAGATCGCCGATAGGCTGGTTTGATGTGGGCGAGGTGCAGTTAGTGGGACCATATTTGGTGCAGCAGGCAGTGGATAAGGTGAAGCTTATCCAGGAGCGGTTACTGACAGCTCAGAGTCGACATAAGTCATATGCAGATCATCGTCGTCGGCATCTAGAGTTTGAGGTTGATGATTGGGTTTTCCTGAAGGTGTCACCCATGAAGGGTGTGATGAGATTCGGGAAGAAAGGGAAACTCAGCCCAAGGTACATTGGGCCGTATCAGATTGTCGCGAGGTAAGCGCAAGGTTGCCTATGAGTTGGATCTGCCGTCCGATCTGGAGGCAGTGCATCCGGTGTTTCATGTTTCTATGCTGAGGAGATGTATCGGGGATCCATCTAGGGTGCACCCGATTGACGATGTCCAGGTGACCGAGGGGTTATCGTATGAGGAGATTCCCATAGCGATAATCGATCGTCAGGTTAGGCGTCTGCGGACCAAGGACGTGGCTTCCGTCAAAGTCTTGTGGCGGAACGAGCTCAGGGAGGAGATGACGTGGGAAGTTGAGGAGGACATGAGGCAGAAGTATCCTCACCTATTCCCCACACCTCCAGGTAACTCACTTTCCTACTTGTAAATTTTCAGTATCATATCTGCTTAAGTGTTGTATTGTGTCTATGTGTGGCATTTGCAAACTGTTTAAGTTTTGAGGAACCTTATCGTTATCTGTCTTGGGAAGGAACATTCGGGACGAATGTTTCTAAGGAGGGGAGAATGTTATACCCCGTATTTCCAGAGTATGTACGTAAGGGCGTACGTACAAAAGTTTGAGCCTTAAAGTAGGCATTAGGACGAAATTTGTGCACAACCCGCGAAACGAATTGTTTTCCGACGAAACGTTTTCCAAAACTTGCGTAGGGAAAATTACGGCTATGTCATTTATATTTTTTGCTGATTTTTCCGAGAGATGAGATATTTTGGACCAACGAGAGGGTGACACTTGTCACCCTCAAGTGGACGGCAAAGAGGGCCACGATTGGAACGATTTTGGGGCCTAAACTAAGGGTCAATGTTTGTGAGTAAATTGTGGAGTAGGGATAGGGTGCACTTGTGCAAATCCCCACCCTCCACTTGCCCTCCACTTGCCTTCATCTTAGCCCTTGAAAGCCCTATAAATACCCCCCTTAAGATGAAGACTTCTTCATCCACAAAATACTTTCCAAGTCTTGAAATCTCCCTTCCCCCTTGTGAGCTTCTCGTCCAAGCCTCACTTCTCCCCTCTGAGAGCTAAGCGAAACACCTCTCTCCCCTTTCCTTAGTAGGCTCGGCAAGTACCCCCCCCCCCCTCTTGGTAGAAATACTCTCCAAGTATTGTTACTATCCCCAAAAATACCTTAGCCAATCTCTTATAGTATTTCCAAAAGTTACCTCTACGTAGAGTCCGAAAATACTACCTTATATTCCTTTAGTCACTAACGAAACCCTAAGAGAAACTTCATAGTTGGTTGAAGTAGAAGGTAGAAGTTGTGTAGAAACTTCTAAGGGTTTCTTGGAGCGGATTGGAGAGTACAGATTAGGAGCTAAACCTTACTCAGGATCGACTTATATCTTGGATAATTTTGGGCTTATCGAGGTAAATAATAATCTTATCCTTCTATTATAATTGGAGAATACATACTGTAGAAGTATAGAAATAAGTATAAAATACATAGAAGGGTATTCTGAGAAGAGAATTGAACAGACTTACATAGGATGTATTCTGATGAGACTTGTATAGTTTACCGGGTAGGGAAGTGCTGCCCGATTTTCCGTAGAATAGAGAACCCTCTGCTTAGATTATCCTACAGAGTAGTCTAGACATTGATAGACGTATTTGACTATTATAGGTTGATACTCTGTGCGCGACATATTCGACTTGGCAGGTGGATTTTGCCGAGAAGGTATGTGATTCTTCCTATCCTCTAGAGCATGATATTTTAAAGTATATATATAGTACGGTAGACGTACGTGTGTTAACTGAAAATGGTTTTACTTGACGTCTTTTGACTTGAGTCTAAATAACAAGAATCTTGAAGTATTTCAAAAGAATTATGAATCATTTTTGAAAGAAGAGTAATACTTGGTTTTAAACAAAAGCTTAAAAGTTATACTAGCTTTATGGGAAGTTAGGTATAACGACTTAAGAAAGATAAAAGGAACGGTTTACTTATGTGTTTATAAAAGACTTGTATTGATTTCTGGAAAGTACAGTGAGATGGTTTGTTGAGTAGACATATTGTGATGCTATATGTGTTAGTATCTTGTAAACGTTTGTGTAAAAAGGTTATTCTTATTTGTGCTTATGTTGTTTAACGATAAGCCGTTATGCTAGTATTACATCACTCACCTCTTGACATGATATACCGGGGGTTAAGCTGCCCTCCGATGCGGGGTATACCTCAGGCAGTCTGGGACTATGATTCGAGAATACCTCATGCGGGTCCAGGGGACCTATGCGGAGCTACGAGTTCGAGTTAGTGTGCGGTCCATGTGGCCATGCGGTCTATGCATGTGGCTGCGGACTACGAGTCCAGGACGATGCCGAGGAGTAGCTACCCTCGATGCGGGGAATACCTCATGCGGGCCTAGGTGGCCTATGCTGACTACGAGAGTCCAGGATTAGGCATGCATAATGATACTATGGGCGATTGGCCTTGCTTCGATCATTCGCGACCTAGAAAAGACACATTACAGTTTACTGTTGTTACTCTTGTTTGTGATGGCACTATGTGCGGTTACATTGGTTTTTTCACACATATTTGTAAAATTGGCTTTAAAATGATATGATTTCATTTAAGTACTTTACAGTTTCACATACTTGGTACTGTTATCGACCTCGCCCGGCTGCGTTAAATGCCGCATGTAAGGAAGCGGTGCTAGATCCGCATCCTTAGGATCTTTTGCTTTGGTGTCGTGAGCTCCATCTTCTCCTGAGGCTCGACTTTTGGTATGGTTCTCCCGATGTTGTAGATATATGTACATTCGGGGTATGGCGGGGCCATTCCGCCATAGTTGTTTACTTCCTTAGAGGTGCGTAGTCCTATTATGCAGTTGGGATGTAGCGCGATTTTGGTTTATATATATATGCCGAAAGGTGGCTTTTCTCGAATAAGCGTGTCTCAATTTACATTGTTTCATATCTTGTTTTATATTCGTGATTTTCTCGATGTATGACTACTTGGGTGCGGGTAGGCACGATCATCGCCGAGGGTCGTGTGAGATCAACCAGACCAGGCGGCCAAGAGGGCGTGACGATAGGGTTTCAGGGAAATTTTCAAGGCGGAAAGCCTCAACAGCAGGCTAGGTCCACATTTCAGCTGGCACATAGTGCTCCTTCTCGTTTTTCTGGTAGGAGGTTTGATCGGCCGGGTTATTCAGGAGCAGGTCAGGGCTCCAGGGCGTCGGGTTCCCAGAGGAACTGGGGTTCCAGTCAGATGAGGCCACCTTTACCTCGGTGTGGTCGATGTGGTGGTTCCCATCGTGGGGGGTGTCGTATTTCTCCAGGAGCTTGTTACTCTTGCGGCCAATAGGGCCATTTGAAGAGAGATTGTCCGACCAGAAGCAGCATGGGTGGTATGGTTCAGCCCTACGGTCGATTCTTTGGGTCTTCATCTTCGTGGTTATGCGCCGGGCGTGGTGTTCACGGGACGGCTGTGCCGCAGAGGTCGTGGTGGAGGTCCTAGTTTTAGCAGTCCACAGAACCGCATATATTCCTTAGCCAGCCGACAAGATCAGGAGGCTTCCCCGGATGTCGTCACAGGTACATTATTGATTTCATGATGTGATGTTTATGCTTTGATAGATCCAGGTTCTACCTTGTCCTATGTGTCCCCTCTTATTGCTGGTAGAATAAGGATAGAGTCGGTGTCGATAGAGCCTTTTGAGGTAGCTACGCCAGTGGGTGATTCAGTGTTAGCTGAGCGGGTGTACAAAGATTGCCCGATGTTCATATACAGTCGTCAGACCCTAGCAGACTTGATAGAGTTGGAGATGACATATTTTGACGTCATTATGGGTATGGACTGGTTGGCTTCTTGTTATGCCAACGTTGACTGTAGAGACAGGTTGGTCCGACTGATTTCGGTGAGCTTGCTCGAGTGGAAGCGGCAATCTGGCGCCGTCGAGGTAGGTTTATTTCTTACCTCAAGGCTAGGAAGATGGTGCGAGAAAGGGTACATCTATCATCCGGTTCGGTATTCGATCTGAGGCCGAGTGCGCTTCTTCAATCGATTCGGTGGTTAGAGAGTTTCCGGATGTGTTCCCAGATGATCTCCCATGTATTCCTCCAGAGAGGGAGATTGAGTTTTGTATTGATACGCTGCCAGACACTCGGCCTATATCTATTCCGCTGTGTGAGGATGACTTTCTTGAGTTGAGGAGTTGAAGGACCGGTGAAAGATTTCTTTGGAAAAAGTCTTTATTAGGCCTAGTATTTCTCCGGGAGGCCTGCTTGTTTGTAAAGAAGAAGGATGGGACGCTGCGTATGTGTGTTGACTACAGACAGCTGATTAAGGTAACCATCAAGAATAGATACCCCCTCCCCAGGATTGATGATTTGTTTGACCAGTTGCAGGGTGCGAGGTGTTTTTCCAAGATAGACCTGTGGTCTTGTTATCATCAGGTGAGAGTTAGAGAGGCAGATATCCCAAAGACTGCATTCAGGACCCGGTATGGGCACTATGAGTTCAGGGTGATGTCTTTCGGTTTGACTAACGCTCCAACGGTATTTATGGATTTGATGAACCGGGTGTTCAAGCCATTTTTGGATACATTTGTTATAGTATTCATTGATGACATCCTGGTTTATTCGCGCACAAAGCAGGAGCATGCAGATCACTTGAGGACGGTACTTGGGGTCCTCCGGAGCCGACAGTTGTTCGCCAAGTTCTCCAAGTGTGAGTTTTGGTTGGCCTCAGTGGCATTCTTGGGGCACATTATCGGGGTTGACAGTGTTCAAGTTGATACGGCAAAGATTGAGGCGGTCAAGTCTTGGCCGAGACCTACTACTCCGACGGAGGTTCCCAGCTTCTTGGGCTTGCAGGTTATTATCGTAGGTTTGTGGAGCAGTTCGCTTCGATATCAGCACCACTGACTAGGCTGACTCAGAAAGCAGCTAAGTTCCAGTGGACAGAAGCTTGTGAGAAGGGCTTCCAGTTACTGAAGGAAAAGTTGACGACGGCTCCAGTTCTTACTCTTCCCGAAGGGTTAGAGGGTTATGTGATTTATTGTGATGCCTCGGGTATCGGGCTAGGGTGCGTATTAATGCAGCACGGCAAGGTTATAGCCTATGCTTCCCGGCAGCTACAGAAGCATGAGAGGAATTACCCCACTCATGACTTAGAGTTGGCGGCAGTTATTCATGCCTTGAAGATTTGGAGACATTATTTATACGGGGTTCATGTGGATATTTACACAGACCACAAGAGCCTCCAGTACATCTTCAGGCAGAGGGAGCTGAACTTGCGGCAAAGACGGTGGTTAGAGTTGCTGAAGGATTATGATGTTGATATCCTATACCATCCGGGAAAAGCCAACGTGGTTGCAGATGCTTTGAGTCGTAGATCGATGGCGAGTCTGTCAGAGGTGCAGCCAGATAGATAGGACATGGTCCGTCAGATCCATCAGCTAGCGAGCCTTGGGGTTCGGTTGGTCGATACCGATGATAGTGGGGTACGGGTTCGTGAGGTTGCCGAGTCTTCCATCGTTGAGGATGTGAAGAGGCAACAGTATGAGGATCCAGTTATGATACGGTATCGAGATACGGCTCTTCGAGAAGAGGAGAGTTTATTTGAGGTAGTGCCTGATGGGGTGCTAAGATTCGAGGGCAGGTTGTGTGTTCCCGATGTTGCAGGACTTCGTCAGCAGATTCTGGGGGAGGCACACAGTGTTCGTTACTCTATTCATCTGGGGTCGACTAAGATGTACCATGACCTCAGATATATGTATTGGTGGGATGGCCTAAAGAGGGACGTGGCAGGGTTTGTTGCTCAGTGTCCGAATTGTCAACAGGTCAAGGTTGAGCACCAGAAGCCCGGTGGGCTATTGCAGGAGATTGATTGTCACGACCCGACCCCGAGCCCGTGACTGCTGCCCTACCTGGTCACCCCTGTCAGGTATATATTGTTATACCCCGTATTTCCAGAGTATGTGTGTGAGGGCGTTCGTACAAAAGTTTAAGCCTTAAAATTAGGCAAGGGACGAAAATATTTGTGCACAACTACCAAAACGAATTGTTTTCCGACGAAACGTTTTCCAAAACTTGCGTAGGGAAAATTGCGGCTATGTCATTTATATTTTTGCGGATTTTTCCGAGAGATGAAATATTTTGGACCAACGAGAGGGCGACACTTGTCACCCTCTAGTGGGCGGTCAAGTGGCCGAATGGTGCACGTTCTTGGCCATGTTTTGAGGCCTAAAACTTGGGTCAATGTTTGGAGTGATTTGGGGAGTAGATGGCTAGGGTGCACTTGTGCAAATCCACACCCTACACTTGCCTACCACTTGGCTTGATCTTGTCCATTGGTTTCCCTATAAATACCCCCCTTTGTTGAAGACTTCTTCATCCCTCAAATGACTTCTAAGTCTTAAAAATCCCTTCCTCCCTTAGTGTGGTTCTCGTCCAAATCCTCCCCGAGAAGGCCCTGGCGAAACCCTCCCTATTCCTAGTGGTTCTAGCCGAAAGTACCCCCCCCCCCCTCTCTTGAGTGTTGTTCTCGTGAAATACCCCCCCCCCTCTTGGTAGAAAAGTATTCTCCAAGTATTGTTACTATTCCAAAATACCTTAGCCTTATACCTTGTAGTATTCCAAAGTTACCTCTATACGTAGAGCCCGAAAATACTACCTTATATTCCCTTCAGTCACAAAAACAAAACCCTAAGGAAAACCTTCATAGTCGGTTGAAGTGTTAAGTAGAAGTTGCGTAGAACTTCTAAGGGTTGTTTGGAGCGGGTTGGAGCGCCCAGAGTAGGAGCTAAACGTTGCTCAGGATCGACATTTAATCTTGGATAATTTTGGGCTTATCGAGGTAAATATCTTGTCCCCCTTTTGTAATTAGAGTTTGCATACTGTTGAAGTATAAGAATTAAGTATAAGTTATATACAAGGAAGGTATATAAGAAGAGAATTGAACTGTACTTACATAGGACTGTATTTACAGTAGACTTGTGAAGTTTGACGGGTAGGGAAGTGCTGCCCAATTTTCCGTAGAATCTTGTATCTAGATTTATTCTACCGAGTAGCCTAGACATTGATAGACATGTATAACCGTTATAGGTTGAAGTATTGCGAGTAGCGTATTCTACTCGAAGGGTGGAAAAGGATAGCAGGGTTACAGTACTTTGGAGCTATTTGCTAATAGTCGATAAATCGTCGCGAGGTATGTGATTCTTCCTATCCTCTTGAGCATGATATTTTAAAAGAATATATATAGTACGGTAGACGTACGTGTGTTAACTGAACGTGGTTTTACTGCGATGTCTTTTGACTTGAGTCTAAATAATAAGAATCTGAAGTATTTCAAAAGAGTTAAGAAACCTTTTTGAAAGAAGAGTAACACTTGGTTTTAAAAGTTTTAAAAGCTTAAGAGTTATACTAGCTTTATGGGAAGTTAGGTATAACGACTTAAGAGAGATAAAAAAAATGGTTTATTGATTTTAGAAGTTAAGAGACTTGATCTTAAAAGATAAGAGGCTTGACTTAATCAATTAATATGAATTTAATAAGTGTGAAACCTCATTCGTGAGTAATGAGTACTTGGTTTTTAAAAGGAATAATGTTTCTTGATTTGAATCGAATAAGTATCGAACAAACCACAGCCGCGCTAATAAAGGGAAATGTATTGACTAATTAAGTATTATTAAAACCAGTAGAAACCTCCATCTGCATAGAAGCTAAGATGAGACAAAATGATAGTACATTTCCTAGATCATGACTGCTTTAATAAGATTGTTATGAACAAGAATAACCTACTCACACATAAGGCATATGTTTCTCAAATTGTTTTAAAAGAGAATTATATTCTTAAGTGATTAAGACTATGAACCACGAAACCTTTCGAAAATGAGAAACTTGAGCATTTGAAATTAGGCAAACTTGAATGTTTGGAAAATAATGTTGTAACTTGATTTTACAAAGGGAAGTGTTTTGGTTTACTTAAAAAGATAGTCACTCTATTTTTATACTACGGGTATTGTGTGACTTTTGTGAAAGAAACGGATCTTTTAAAGAATTAATGTATGAAGTGCTTTGGGGATAAAAACCCGAACTTGTTGACATAAAGTAGGAAGTGCCTTGTGTGAATAACTTGACTATGTTGGTTTGTGATAGCCTTGTAATACTTTCTTGTTGGTTCGATAAATAAACATGTTAGGATGCTACGTGTGTTAGTGTCTTGTAATGTTGAGTAAGGGGGTTTCCCTTGATTGTGCTTATGTTGTTTAACGATAAGCTGTTATGTTAGTATTATATCACTAACCTTGACTTGATCCCGGGGGTTAAGCTGCCCTCCGATGCGGGGTAGCCTCAGGCAGTCTGTGTGACTATGATTCGAGATACCTCATGCGGGTCCAGGTGGCCTATGCGGAGCTACGAGAGTTCCAGGTTAGTGTGGCCTTTATGGTCATGCGGTCTATGTGGCCATGCGGATCGCGAGTCCAGGGCGTTCGGGAGTAGCTACCCTCGACGCGGGAATACCTCACGCGGGCCTATGCGAGTGGCCTATGCGGAGTGCGGGAAGTTCGGGACTAGACGCGACATTAGATATGCGGCGAGTGGCGGCTTCGATCATGTGGCGGTCAGACAGATCTCATGATACGCTTTATGACCTTCTTGCATCGTGGGTTTTAGTAGTCGGCTATGCCTTCGTACTTACCCCAGACGGTTTTATTATGACACGAGGACGGTGTTCATGTATTCCTTGGTGTTTTTATATCATAGCCTGGCGATTAGGAAGGTATTCCACGGGCATGATTGATGTTGTGGGCGTGAGACCCATAGTTATATTTGAGTGATGACATTGAGGGCGTGAGTCCCTGACTTGACATGACTGCTTATTTGTTGTGAACTGTAGTTTGGTTATCATATATGTCTCCTGCTTTATATAGACTACTATGATTTCATTTACTGATATTTTGATTTCACATACTTGGTACTGTTGTACTTACCTCGCCAGGGGCTGCGTTCATCTGCGCGGTAGAGGTACACGATCGTCGATCCTCGCCTTAGGATCACGATTCAGCGTTTTGGGAAGCTCCGTTTCTCGGAGGCTTAGCGATGGTATAGTCCCCGCCGTTGTAGGTACTTACATTCGTGGTATGGCGGCCCTGTCCGCCATTATCGTTATATCATTCTTACAGTGCAGTAATGCAGTTGTGGGCGAGTTTGTAAAGGGATGTAATCGCTCGATTCATGTTTTATATATATGCCGAAGGCAACTTTTCTCGAATAAGCTGTTTTACACTTCATATTATTTCATGTCTTATTTTATGTTCCGATTACTACGATGTATGTCTACTTGGGTGCGGTAAGGCACGATCACCGCCCGGTTCGTCGTGACAAAAGTGGTATCGAGCGATTAATCCTCGGAAAGTGTCTACAGATCAGATTCACACGACCGAACCGGGCGTGATCGTGCCTTACCCGCACCCAAGTAGTCATACATCGAGTAATCGGAATATAAATAAGACATGAAACAATTATAAAATGAAAATAGTTTATCCATGAAAATATCGCCTTTTCGGCTGTATATATAATAAAACCTTGAACGATTACATCCCCATTTACAAACTCGCCCAACAAGATTACTACTGACCTCTAAGAAAGTGACAACAACTATGACGGACGGGGCCCGCCATACCCCTGAATGTACAAGAACTTACAGACTTAGGGTAACATACCAAAAGATAAGCCTCCGAAGAAACGGGGCTTCCCAACACGCTGAACTGTGATCCTATGAGCGAGGATCCACAACCAATGTACCTCACTGCGGCATGAACGCAGCCCCGGAAGAGGTCAAGATACAACAGTACCAAGTATGTGAAATCGTAAATCAGTAAATGAAATCATAATAGTCTATATAAAGCAGGAGACATGTATGATAACCAAACTACAGTTCACAACATAAAAGCAGTCATGTCAAGTCAGGGACTCACGCCCTCAAGTCATCCCTCATGCCCGTGGAACTCCTTCCTCACTGCCGGCAGTCTAGGTACAAATCGTGTGGAATACGTGTCCCGGCCCATCCCATGGGACTCGGTAAAGAATCATGTAGAATACGTGTCCCGGCCCATCCCATGGGACTCGGTGAAGAATCATGTGGAATACGTGTCCCGGCCCATCCCATGGGACTCGGTGAAGAATCAGATGAAATACGTGTCCCGGCCCATCTCATGGGACTCGGTGAAGAATCAGATGAAATACGTGTCCCGGCCCATCTCATGGGACTCGGTGAAGAATCAGATGAAATACGTGTCCCGGCCCATCTCATGGGACTCGGTAGCATAGAAATACAACACTTGCACAACAAAGGCTATCACCACAAGCATAGGCAAGTTACACACAACTCAAGGTTATTTTATGCCAAAGTCCAGGTTCTGACCCCAAAGTATTACGTACGTTAAATGCTTTTTAAAAGATCCATTTCTTTTATAAAGGTCACCCGATACCCGTAGTATTAAAAAATAGAGTGACTCATATTTTTAAGTAAACCAAAACCCTTTCTTTTTCAACATCAAGTAACAACATTCTTTTCCATAAGTTCAAGTTTGCCTAATTTCAAGTACTTAAGTCTCTTATTTTAGAAAGGTTTCGTAGTTCATAGTCTTAATCACTTAAGAATATAATTCTCTTTTAAACAATTTGAGAAACATATGCCTTATATGTGAGTAGGTTATTCTTGTTCAAAATCAATCTTATTAAAGCAGCCATGATCTAGGAAATGTAATATCATTTTGTCTCATCTTAGCTTCTATGCAGATGGAGGTTTCTACTGGTTTTAATAATACTTAATTATTCAATACATTTCCCTTTATTAGCGCTGCAGTGGTTTGTTCGATACTTATTCTGATTTCCGAAATCAGTAAAACATTATTCCTTTTAAAAACCAAGTACTCATTACTCACGAATGAAGTTTCACACTTTTTAACAAAATTCATATTAATTCAATTAAGTCAAGTCTCTTATCTTTTAAGATCAAGTCTCTTAACCTCTTAAATCAATAAACCATTCTTTTTATCTCTCTTAAGTCGTTATACCTAACTTCCCATAAAGCTAGTATAACTCTTAAGCTTTCAAACCAAGTATTATTCTTCTTTCAAAAAGGATTCTTAATTCTTTTGAAATACTTCAAGATTCTTATTATTCAGGCTTAAGTCAAAAGACATTGCCGTAAAACTACATTCAGTTAACACACGTACGTCTACCGTACTATATATATATTCTTTTAAAATACTTCCAGATTCTTATTATTCAGGCTTAAGTCAAAAGACATTGCCGTAAAACTACATTCAGTTAACACACGTACGTCTACCGTACTATATATATATTCTTTTAAAATATCATGCTCAAGAGGATAGGAAGAATCACATACCTCGCGACGATTATCGACTATTAGCAAAACACTCCACGGTTATAACCCGGCTAGCCTTGTCCACCTTTTAAGTAGCACATGCTACTCGCAGAACATTCAACCTATAAAGGTTATACCGATCTATCAAAGTCTAGACTACTCAGTAGAATATTCTAAGCAAGAGGTTCTCTATTCTACGGAAAATCGGGCAGACTTCCCTACAGTTAAGCTACACAAGTCATCAGTAAATACAAATCCCATGTAAGTACAGTTCAACCTTCTTCTTTAATATTCTTCTGACGAGATTTCAGTTCAATTCTTTTCTGTAATATCCTTCTATTACAGTTCAATTCTCTTTTATGAATCTTATATTCATTTCTATATAACTACAGTATGTAATTTCCAATTACAATAGAAGGATAGGATTATTTACCTCGGTAAGCCCAAAATTATCCAAGTTTAATGTCGATCCTGGGCAAGGTTTAGCTCCTACTCCGGGTGCTCCAACCCACTCCAAACAACCCTTAAAAGTTCTACACACTTCTACTAAGTACTCCAACCAATTATGGAGATTTTTCCATAGGGTTTCGTTTAGTGGCTAAAGGAAAGTATAGTAGAATTTTCCGGGCTTTTCGTAAAGAGGGTACTTGGAAATTCTACAAAGGTTTTGGGCTAGAGTATTTTGGCATTACAACAATACTTGGAGAAGTATTTCTCAACCAAGGGGATAGTATTTCGACTAGAACAACTAGAGGGGTATTTCTCGGCCAAGGGCCTCTCAAAGGGAGGACTTGGACGAAACTACACTAAGGGGAGAAGGGGAGAAGGGGCTCTGGCCAGAGCTCTCAAAGGGAAAGGGATTTCAAGACTTAGAAATCATTTGAGGGATGAAGAAACCTTCAAGTTAGGGGAGTATTTATAGGCCAACCAATGGCCAACCAATGGCCAAGATGAAGCCAAGTGCTAGGCAAGTGTAAGGCCAAGATTTGGGCAAGTGTACCTTATCCATCTACCACCAAAATATCCTACCAACCCCTTGACCACAAACAAGGCACAAAAAACGTGCAAGGAATGCCCTTTGGCCGTCCACTTTTGAGGGTGACACATGTCACCCTCCCGTTGGTCCAAAATATTTCATCTCTCGGGAAAATCCGCAAAAATTATAAATGACATAGCCGGAATTTTCCCTTCGCAAAGTTTGGAAAACGTTTCGTCGGAAAACGACTCTTTTCGTGTGTTGTGCACAAAATTTTGTCCTTGCCTAACCTTAATGCTTAGACTTTTATACGTACGCCCTTACGTACATAATCTTGAAATACGGGGTATAACATTCTCCCCTCCTTAGAAACATTCGTCCCGAATGTTCCTTCTCAAGACAGATAACGATAAAGTTCCTCTTAACTTAAACAAGTTGCCAAAGCCACACATGGCCACGAAATACCACACGCGTAAATACTTAAATCCAAGTCCACGAGGAATCACCTCGATCATTACAAAACTACCACCCAAGGTCTAAAAGATATTCCCCTCGCATCTTCACTTCACAAAAGAAATGATCGATTCCGTTCTCATAGCACATGCTCGCTTCCTTCCTTTCTCGTCGTACCCTTCTTGAACACTTGAACTCTTCCTAGTATACGTACCATACCTTAGTCGTCACTTCAGTTCCCAAAATTTCTGGAGCCACTCTTCCAAACTTGGTCATCTTACTAGCCTCTATCTTCTTTAAGGCCATTTCCGGCCTTCACGATCCGATTCTGGTCGAACATATCCACGAACTCATACGATGGTCACCTAAACCTGGGCCTAGCACCCTCGTGACCCTGCCCCCTGGTGGGACCACCTCGAACTGACCCCACCACATTTCAGGTCGCGGGTTGACCCGCGATTGGTCCTCAACCCGACCCGCTATCGCGCTAAACACTTGTTCCCCCGATCCGGAATAATCTCACAACTCAAGTCAGGAAAACCTAGTGGTCTTCTTAGCTCAACTACCCTCTTTCATTTCAAACCACTCAGGGACTTATCACACAAATATATCCCACGTATACTATGCACCCCGACAAAGGTCAACACAAACATAAATCTTTTACTCAAGATGGCCTCGCATCTAAGGTCTCTACGTGTAATATTCTAAGGTTCACAATTTCTAGGTACCCCAACCTTACCCTTTACTAACCAGGCCTTTAAATCACAATTTAACATAATGCTATCTGAACATAATACTTAGCACATCATCATATCATCAACGCATACTAGTCTTTAGAGGGGTAAGAATATACCTGTATCAACTGCTTCATTTTCCCTTCGTCGCTCTAACCATAATCACGCCTGCAGTGCGCTATAGAAGGCGATGAACTCCTTGACCGGTAGGTGAGTCATTCGCTCGCATCCTTCCTATTAGGGCGGTTTCTCGTCACATGTACGGCGGACGCAGGAAAAACAAGCACCCGATAAAGACGACATTCCGGGATGACGTCGCCACATCGCGCACACCGAGGAAACATGAATCCGGTGGCTAGTACCCGTATACCGTGAACGAAGCCACGGAGCCACGACCAGCTCCCGAATACCCGAACGCCCCAAGGCGCGGAGGACCACTCAGACCGGCGGAGGTACATAACTAGTCTGCTGAGGCGGCCGCCTCAAAAGTTACCAAAGGACCTCGCTGCGGCCTCTTCGCCGATCCGGCCATTCCGTCGACCTCTCCGTGCCTCACATCCTAGTGCATGAGCTTGCATGCGGGCAATGTCCATACACGGCTGAAGAGCTACACCCGTACAAGCCTCTGCCAAGTAATCATCTAGCCCGGTGACGTAGCGGTGTACTCTGTCCTCCATATCAGCTACTACAGCGGGGACATACCGAGCTAATGAGTCGAACTCCACATTGTACTCTCTAACCGTCCGCCCGTCCTGCCTCAACGTCAAAAATCTGTCGGCCCGAGCCCTCCTCATCTGTGGGGGCAAGAAATGTGCAAGAAAAGCCCTTGAGAACTCGTCCCAAACGGCTGGAAGTGCATGCTCTCCCCGGGACAGCTCCCACGAATCAAACCAGTCGACTGCAGTATCTCGCAGCTGATGCGAACCCAATACCACCGACTCTGCCTCTGAGGCTCTGATCACTCTCATGATCCGCTGTAGCTGTCGGATAAACTCCTGAGGGTCATCCTCAGCTCTCGATCCATAGAACACTGGCGGGCTACAACTCAGAAAGTCCCGTAGCCTCAAACTGTCTGCTCGGGGGTGAACTACGGGTGCTACTGGGACTGGAACTGCTGCATCCAGCCTATCCTCATATCTGGCTACGACCCTGGCCAGTAACTGGGCCATCTCCTTGTACCCCATCTCGCTCCGGTGTGGGGCTGGAGGCTCAGTGCTTGTAGTCTCGGCCCGCTGCCGCGCTCTAAACTCTGCCGGCGCTGGCGGCGTCGCAAAACTCGTCGTCTGAAGCACTATCTCAGGTAACGACTGGGCCTCTGCCCCGGTAACCCTCCGTGCTCTACTCGCAGCTCCCTCGGCTGCCTTGCCCTTCTGGGCCCGAGTTGCCTTGCGCGGAGGCATAACTGGTAAAAACGAGATACGTCAGAGGGGTCCAACTTACAACACAGCTCTAAGGCACGATCTCAGAATGAGAAGAATGGAAACCAATCCTAAATGTCCTGCAGCCTCCTGATTATAGATGTGGTGCACAACACATCGATAATCAAGACTCTACTAGACACGGTCTGTAGACACTTTCCGAGGATTAACTGCTCTGATACCACTTTTGTCACGACCCGAACCCGGGCCCGTGACTGGTGCCTTACCCGGGCACCCAAGTAGTCATACATCAGAGTAATCAGCGGAATATAAATAAGACATGAAACAATTATAAAATGAAAACAGTTTATCCATGAAAATATCGCCTTTCGGCCTGTATATATAATAAAACCTTGAACAGTTACATCCCCATTTACAAAATCTGCCCACAACAGTACTACAGACCTCTAAGAAAGTGACAACAACTATGACGGGATAGGGCCCCGCCATACCCCTTAATGTACAAGAACTTACAGACTCAGGGTAACATACCAAAAGATAAGCCTCCGAAGAAACGGGGCTTCCCAACACGCTGAACTGTGATCCTATGAGCGAGGATCCACAACCAATGTACCTCTACCTGCGGCATGAACGCAGCGGCCGAAGGAGTCGATAACAGTACCAAGTATGTGAAATCAGAAAATCAGTAAATGAAATCATAATAGTCTATATAAAGCAGGAGACATGTATGATAACCAAACTACAGTTCACAACATAAAAGCAGTCATGTCAAGTCAGGGACTCACGCCCTCAAGTCATCCCTCATGCCCGTGGAACTCCTTCCTCACTGCCGGCAGTCTAGGTACAAATCGTGTGGAATACGTGTCCCGGCCCATCCCATGGGACTCGGTAAAGAATCATGTAGAATACGTGTCCCGGCCCATCCCATGGGACTCGGTGAAGAATCATGTGGAATACGTGTCCCGGCCCATCCCATGGGACTCGGTGAAGAATCAGATGAAATCGTGTCGGCCCATCGTGGGACTCGGTGAAGAATCAGATGGAATACGTGTCCCGGCCCATCTCATGGGACTCGGTGAAGAATCAGATGGAATACGTGTCCCGACCCATCTCATGGGATTCGGTGAAGAATCAGATGGAATACGTGTCCCGGCCCATCTCATGGGACTCGGTAGCATAAAAATACAACACTTGCACAACAAAGGCTATCACCACAAGCATAGGCAAGTTACACACAACTCAAGGTTATTTTATGCCAAAGTCCAGGTTCTGACCCCAAAGTATTACGTACGTTAAATGCTTTTTAAAAGATCCATTTCTTTTATAAAGGTCACCCGATACCCGTAGTATTAAAAAATAGAGTGACTCATATTTTTAAGTAAACCAAAACCCTTTCCTTTTCAACATCAAGTAACAACATTCTTTTCCATAAGTTCAAGTTTGCCTAATTTCAAGTACTTAAGTCTCTTATTTTAGAAAGGTTTCGTAGTTCATAGTCTTAATCACTTAAGAATATAATTCTCTTTTAAACAATTTGAGAAACATATGTCTTATATGTGAGTAGGTTATTCTTGTTCAAAATCAATCTTATTAAAGCAGCCATGATCTAGGAAATGTAATATCATTTTGTCTCATCTTAGCTTCTATGCAGATGGAGGTTTCTACTGGTTTTAATAATACTTAATTATTCAATACATTTCCCTTTATTAGCGCTGCAGTGGTTTGTTCGATACTTATTCTGATTTCCGAAATCAGTAAAACATTATTCCTTTTAAAAACCAAGTACTCATTACTCACGAATGAGGTTTCACACTTTTTAACAAAATTCATATTAATTCAATTAAGTCAAGTCTCTTATCTTTTAAGATCAAGTCTCTTAACCTCTTAAAATCAATAAACCATTCTTTTTATCTCTCTTAAGTCGTTATACCTAACTTCCCATAAAGCTAGTATAACTCTTAAGCTTTCAAACCAAGTATTATTCTTCTTTCAAAAAGGATTCTTAATTCTTTTGAAATACTTCAAGATTCTTATTATTCAGGCTTAAGTCAAAAGACATTGCCGTAAAACTACATTCAGTTAACACACGTACGTCTACCGTACTATATATATATTCTTTTAAAATACTTCCAGATTCTTATTATTCAGGCTTAAGTCAAAAGACATTGCCGTAAAACTACATTCAGTTAACACACGTACGTCTACCGTACTATATATATATTCTTTTAAAATATCATGCTCAAGAGGATAGGAAGAATCACATACCTCGCGGCGATTATCGACTATTAGCAAAACGCTCCACGGTTATAACCCGGCTAGTCTTGTCCACCTTTTAAGTAGCACATGCTACTCGCAGAACATTCAACCTATAAAGGTTATACCAGTCTATCAAAGTCTAGACTACTCTGTAGAATATTCTAAGCAGTAGGTTCTCTATTCTACGGAAAATCGGGCAGCACTTCCCTACCCGTTAAGCTACACAAGTCTACTGTAAATACAGTCCTATGTAAGTACAGTTCAACCTTCTTCTTTAATATTCTTCTGACGAGATTTCAGTTCAATTCTTTTCTGTAATATCCTTCTATTACAGTTCAATTCTCTTCTATGAATCTTATATTCATTTCTATATAACTACAGTATGTAATTTCCAATTACAATAGAAGGATAGGATTATTTACCTCGGTAAGCCCAAAATTATCCAAGTTTAATGTCGATCCTGGGCAAGGTTTAGCTCCTACTCCGGGAGCTCCAACCCGCTCCAAACAACCCTTAGAAGTTCTACACACTTCTACTAAGTACTCCAACCAATTATGGAGATTTTTCCATAGGGTTTCGTTTAGTGGCTAAAGGAAAGTATAGTAGTATTTTCCGGGCTTTTCGTAAAGAGGGTACTTGGAAATTCTACAAAGGCTTTGGGCTAGAGTATTTTGGCATTACAACAATACTTGGAGAAGTATTTCTCAACCAAGGGGGGGGGGTAGTATTTCGACTAGAACAACTAGAGGGGGGGTATTTCTCGGCCAAGGGCCTCTCAAAGGGGGAGGGGGACTTGGACGAAACTACACTAAGGGGGGGAGAAGGGGCTCTGCCAGAGCTCTCAAGAGGGAAAGGGATTTCAAGACTTAGAAATCATTTGAGGATGAAGAAACCTTCAAGTTAGGGGAGTATTTATAGGCCAACCAATGGCCAACCAATGGCCAAGATGAAGCCAAGTGCTAGGCAAGTGTAAGGCCAAGATTTGGGCAAGTGTACCTTATCCATCTACCACCAAAATATCCTACCAACCCCTTGACCACAAACAAGGCACAAAAAACGTGCAAGGAATGCCCTTTGGCCGTCCACTTTTGAGGGTGACACATGTCACCCTCCCGTTGGTCCAAAATATTTCATCTCTCAGAAAAATCCGCAAAAATTATAAATGACATAGCCAGAATTTTCCCTTCGCAAAGTTTGGAAAACGTTTCGTCGGAAAACGACTCTTTTCGTGTGTTGTGCACAAAATTTCGTCCTTGCCTAACCTTAAGGCTTAGCCTTTTATACGTACGCCCTTACGTACATACTCTTGAAATACGGGGTATAACAGTATCTAGTAGAGTCTTGATTATCGGTATGTTGTGCACCACACCAATAATCAGGAGGATATAGGATATTTAGGATTAGTTTCCATTTTTCTCACTCAGAGATCGTGCCTTATAGCTGTGTTATAAGTTGGACCCCTCTAACGTATTTCTTTCCCCTACCAAGTAATGCCTCCGCGTAAGGCAACCCGGGCGGAAGGCGAGGTAGCGAGGCTGCAAGTAAATCTGAGAGGGTTACGAGGGCACATGCCCAATCATCACCTAGGATGGTGCTTCATTCGGGGAGTTCTGCGATGCCGTCAGTCCCAGCAGAGTCTAGCACAGCGGCAGCAGTTCCTACTGCGGCCATGATATTTGAACCTTCAGTTCCACGACCAGTAACGGAAAGTATAGATTGCGAAGAGACGACCCTGTTACTAGCTAAGGGAGTTAGCAACCAGAGAGTATATTATGTATCGATTTATCACGGGTCTTGATGACTATCTAAGAGAGGGTTGTGCAAGAGTAGCTCTTCAGTCAGGCATGAGCATGGCCTGCGTACGGGCTTATGCGCAACAGGCCGAGAAACGTAGGGATCAACGGGTTAACCAAAATCAGCAGAAGAGGGCCAGATCGGCAGGGTCCTTTGGTAACTTTCGAGACAAATCGCCTCGAACAGATCGATATGCACCTCCGATCGCAGTGGTCCTCCACGTGTTCGGGGCGCTCGAGGTATGCCGGAGTGGGTCAGAGCTCCAGGGCTTCCGGTTCACAGCTATACGTAGGTTCTAGCCACCGTTGATTTTCCTCGGTGTTCACGGTGTGGCGGCGTCATCGGGAATGTCATCTTTTGTTGGTACTTGTTTTACTTGCGGCGGCAGGCCATTTTGCGAGAAATTGTCCGACCAGAGGTGGCGCGGATGTAGAGACTCAGCCTTCAGGATTAGTGGCTAGTTCGTCACCTTCCCTAGATATGCGCCCAGCGGGGCAGGATTGATTAGAACGACAAAGGGGAAGTGAAACAGTAGATACAGGTATATCTTTAACCCTCTAGAGATTAGTAGGTGTGATAAGATGAGTATATCTTAAGTGTTATGTTCAGATAACATTGTGTTAATTGTGATTAGAAATCATGGTTAGTTAAAAGGGTAAGATTGGGGATAAGGAAAGTGTGAGCCTTAGAATGTTATACGTGGAGACCTTAGGGGTAAGGCCATCTCGAGTAAAAGATTTATTTTATATTGACCTTTATCGGAGTGCATAGTATACGTGAGATATGTTTGTGTGATAAGTCCCTGAGTAGTGTGGTATGAAAGAGGGTAGTTGAGTTAAGAAGACCACTAGGTTTTCGTAACTTGATTAGTGAGATTGTTCCGGATCGGGGAACAAGAGTTTTTGCGTGATAGCGGGTCGGGTTGCGGACCGATCGCGGGTCAACCCGCAGCCTGTATTGTGGTGGGGTCAGTTCGAAGTGGTCCCACCAGGTGGTAGGGTCACAAGGGTGTTAGGCCCAAGTTTAGCTAACCATCGTACGAGTTCATAGATGCGTTCGACCAGTAGTCGGGCCGAGGGGGGTCGGTCCCTCTTGTCTTTCAGTCAGGACCGCTTACTCGGCAGAGGGTTATGCGAGATGATTATATCAGGAAGGTTATAAGGCTTCACGAGGTGCCTACTTTCACCTTATGACGGGCAGGGGAGCCCAGGTTACGACTATTTCGTTTTCTGGAAGTATTACCAGGCAGGGTTAGAGACTCAGGTGGGTTTCAGTATCGCATTCGCCCTCGGGCCAGTGTTTGGATTTCAGGGGTAGCTGTGAGGATTGTTGTCTCCTGTTGAGGGAGTGTTTAATAGCTACCATATCAGCATTCGGATATCGCCTTATGACGCCTTGTAGGGGCGGAAGTGTAAGTTGTCGGTCGATTGGTTCGATGTTGGCAAGGTTCAGATAGCTGGTTCATTTTTGTTTCGGCAGGATGTGGATAGGGTGAAGCTTATCCAGAAGAGGTTATTGGCAGCACAGAGTCAAAAGAAGTCGTGTGGATAGACAATGTCGACACTTAGAGTTCAGGTTGACGGTGGGTTTTCTTGAAGGTACCACACCGGATAGGGTGTGACGAGTTTTGGAAAACAGAGGAAACATTGCCCAAGTTACTTTGGGCCCTTTTCATATCATGTGAAGAATAGGACAGGTTGCCTATAAGTTAGCATTGTCGTCCGACGTAGGAGGCAGTACGTCCGGCCTTTCGTGTTGCTAGGTTCGGAAAAGTATCGGAGATCCATCCGAAGTGTTCCCAGTTAATGATGACCAAGTTGGAGATAGTAACCCCGAGATTTGGAAACTGAAGCAGTAACAGAAATGTGGTAAGTTATGAGAAAGAGTTCGAGTGTACGAGAAGGGTACGACGAGTAAGGGAAGAAGCGAGCATGTATTAAGAACATAGATGTGATCATTTCTTTTATAAAGTGAAGGTGCGAAGGGAGTATCGTTTAGACTTTGGGTGGGAGCTTTTGTGATGTTAGAGGTGATTCCTCGTGGACTTGGATATAAGTATTTGCGTGTGTGTTATTTTTGTGGCCATGTGTGGCATTGGCAACTTGTTTAAGTTAAGAGGAACTTTATCGTTATCCGTCTTGAGAAGGAACATTCGGGACGAATGTTTCTAAGGAGGGGAGAATGTTATACCCCGTATTTCGCAGTATATGCGTGAGGCGTGCGTCAAAAGTTTAAGCCTTAAGATTAGGCAAGGGACGAAAATATTTGTGCACAACTACCAAAACGAATTGTTTTCCGACGAAACGTTTTCCAAAACTTGCGTAGGGAAAATTGCGGCTATGTCATTTATATTTTTGCGGATTTTTCCGAGAGATGAAATATTTTGGACCAACGAGAGGGCGACACTTGTCACCCTCTAGTGGGCGGTCAAGTGGCCGAATGGTGCACGTTCTTGGCCATATTTTGAGGCCTAAAACTTGGGTCAATGTTTGGAGTGATTTGGTGAGTAGATGGCTAGGGTGCACTTGTGCAAATCCACACCCTACACTTGCCTACCACTTGGCTTGATCTTGTCCATTGGTTTCCCTATAAATAACCCCCTTTGTTGAAGACTTCTTCATCCCTCAAATGACTTCTAAGTCTTAAAAATACCTCCCTCCCTTAGTGTGGTTCTCGTCCAAATCCCCCTCCCCCTTGAGAAGGCCCTTGGCCGAAACCCTTCCCCCCTCTTCCTAGTGGTTCTAGCCGAAAGTACCCCCCCTCTCTTGAGTGTTGTTCTCGTGAAATACCCCCCCCCCTCTTGGTAGAAAAGTATTCTCCAAGTATTGTTACTATTCCAAAATACCTTAGCCTTATACCTTGTAGTATTCCAAAGTTACCTCTATACGTAGATCCCGAAAATACTACCTTATATTCCCTTCAGTCACAAAAACGAAACCCTAAGGAAAACCTTCATAGTCGGTTGAAGTGTTAAGTAGAAGTTGCGTAGAACTTCTAAGGGTTGTTTGGAACAGGTTGGAGCGCCCAGAGTAGGAGCTAAACGTTGCTCAGGATCGACATTTAATTTTGGATAATTTTGGTCTTATCGAGGTAAATATCTTGTCCCCCCTTTGTAATTAGAGTTTGCATAATGTTGAAGTATAAGAATTAAGTATAAGTTATATACAAGGAAGGTATATAAGAAGAGAATTGAATCAGATTTTACATAGGGTGTATTCTGATGAGACTTGTGATGTTTGTGGGTAGGAAGTGCTGCCCAATTTTCCGTAGAATCTTGTATCTAGATTTATTCTACCGAGTAGCCTAGACATTGATAGACTTGTATAACCGTTATAGGTTGAAGTACTGCGAGTAGCGTATTCTACTCGAAGAGTGGAAAATGATAGCAGGGTTACAGTACTTTGGAGCTATTTGCTAATAGTCGATAAATCGTCGCGAGGTATGTGATTCTTCATATCCTCTTGAGCATGATATTTTAAAAGAATATAAATAGTACGGTGAGCGACGTGTGTTAACCGAGCGTGGTTTTTCTTGCGATGTCTTTTGACTTGAGTCTAAATAATAAGAATCTGAAGTATTTCAAAAGAGTTAAGAAACCTTTTTGAAAGAAGAGTAACACTTGGTTTTAAAAGTTTTAAAAGCTTAAGAGTTATACTAGCTTTATGGGAAGTTAGGTATAACGACTTAAGAGAGATAAAAATAATGGTTTATTGATTTTAGAAGTTAAGAGACTTGATCTTAAAAGATAAGAGGCTTGACTTAATCAATTAATATGAATTTAATAAGTGTGAAACCTCATTCGTGAGTAATGAGTACTTGGTTTTTAAAAGGAATAATGTTTTACTGATTTCGGAAATCAGAATAAGTATCGAACAAACCACAGCCGCGCTAATAAAGGGAAATGTATTGACTAATTAAGTATTATTAAAACCAGTAGAAACCTCCATCTGCATAGAAGCTAAGATGAGACAAAATGATAGTACATTTCCTAGATCATGGCTGCTTTAATAAGATTGTTATGAACAAGAATAACCTACTCACACATAAGGCATATGTTTCTCAAATTGTTTTAAAAGAGAATTATATTCTTAAGTGATTAAGACTATGAACCACGAAACCTTTCGAAAATGAGAAACTTGAGCATTTGAAATTAGGCAAACTTGAATGTTTGGAAAATAATGTTGTTACTTGATTTTACAAAGGGAAGTGTTTTGGTTTACTTAAAAAGATAGTCACTCTATTTTTATACTACGGGTATTGTGTGACTTTTGTGAAAGAAACGGATCTTTTAAAGAATTAATGTATGAAGTGCTTTGGGGATAAAAACCCGAACTTGTTGACATAAAGTAGGAAGTGCCTTGTGTGAATAACTTGACTATGTTGGTTTCTGATAGCCTTGTAATACTTTCTTGTTGGTTCGATAAATAAACATGTTAGGATGCTACGTGTGTTAGTGTCTTGTAATGTTGTGTAAGGGGGTTTCCCTTGATTGTGCTTATGTTGTTTAACGATAAGCTGTTATGTTAGTATTATATCACTCACCTTGACTTGATCCCGGGGGTTAAGCTGCCCTCCGATGCGGGGTAGCCTCAGGCAGTCTGTGTGACTATGATTCGAGATACCTCATGCGGGTCCAGGTGGCCTATGCGGAGCTACGAGAGTTCCAGGTTAGTGTGCGGCTTTTATGGTCATGCGGTCTATGTGGCCATGCGGACTGCGAGTCCATGACGTTGCCGGGGAGTAGCTACCCTCGATGCGGGGAATACCTCATGCGGGCCTATGTGAGTGGCCTATGCGGAGCTGCGGGAAGTTCCAAGACTAGACGCGCATTAGATCTGCGAGCGTGGCGGCCGATCATGTGGCGGTCTAGACAGATCTCATGATACAGTTTATGACCTTGTTGGTACTGTGGGTTTTAGTAGTCGGCTATGTCTTCGTACTTACCCCGTACGGTTTTAGTATGACACAAGGGGACCTGGTGTTCATGTGTATTCCTTGGTGTTTTTATATCATAGACTGCCGGCAGTGAGGAAGGTATTCCACGGGCATGATTGATGTTGTGGGCGTGATACCCATAGTTATATTTGAGTGATGACTTTGAGGGCGTGAGTCCCTGACTTGACATATTCGCTATTTGTTGTGGCGTAGTTTGGTTATCATATGTCTCCCGCTTTATATAGACTACTATGATTTCATTTACGATATTTTGATTTCACATACTTGGTACTGTTATCGACCTCTTTCGGGCTGCGTTCATGCCGCAGTAGAGGTACACCGATCGTCGATCCTCGCTCTTAGGATCACGATTCGTTTTGGGAAGCTCCGTTTCTCCGGAGGCTTATCAGTGATATAGTCCCCTATCGTTGTAGGTACTTACATTCAGGGGTATGGCGGGGCCGTGTCCCGCCATTATCGTTATATCATTCTTAGAGGTCTATAGTACTGTTGTGGGCAGAGTTTGTAAAAGGGATGTAACTGTTCGGATTCATGTTTTTATATATATGCCGAAAGGCAACTTTTCTCAGATAACTGTTTTACACTTCATATTATTTCATGTCTTGTTTTATGTTCGTGATTACTCGATGTATGTCTACTTGGGTGCCCGGTAAGGCACGATCACGAGGCGAGTTCGTCGTGACAAAAGTGGTATCGAGCGATTAATCCTCGGAAAGTGTCTACAGACCGTATCTAGTAGAGTCTTGATTATCGGTGTGTTGTGCACCACACCAATAATCAGGAGGCTATAGGATATTTAGGATTGGTTTCCATTTTTCTCACTCAGAGATCGTGCCTTATAGCTGTGTTATAAGTTGGACCCCTCTAACGTATTTCTTTCCCCTACCAAGTAATGCCTCCGCGTAAGGCAACCCGGGCCCAGAAAAGCGGTAGGAGCCGCAAGTAAATCTGAGAGGGTTACGAGGGCACGTGCCCAATCATCACTGGGTGGTGCTTCATTCGGAGTTCTGCGGCCGTCGATCAGCCAGTCTAGCACGCAGGCGGCCGATTCCTCTGCGGCCATGATATTTGAACCTTGGTTCCACGACGATGCGGAAAGTATAGATTGCGAAGAGACGACCGCATTACTAGCTAAGGAGTTAGCAACGAGAGTATATTATGTATCGATTTATCACCGGGTCTTGATGACTATCTAAGAGAGGTTGTGCAAGAGTAGCTCTTGATCGAGCATGAGCATGGCTGCGTGCGGGCTTATGCGCGGTAAAGCGTAGGATCAACGGGTTAACCAAAATCAGCGAGAAGAGGCGGATCGGCGGGGTCCTGGTAACTTTCGAGACAAATCGCCTCGGCAGATCGATATGCACCTCCGCCCGATGCAGTGGTCCTCCACGCGGGGTTCGGGGCGTTCGAGGTATGCGGAGTGGGTCGAGCTCGGGGCTTCCGGTTCACGGCTATCGTAGGTTCTAGCGGTAGGTTCGATTTTCCTCGGTGTTCACGCGGTGTGGCGCCATCCCGGGAATGTCATCTTTTTGTTGGTACTTGTTTTACTTGCGGCCAGCAGGGCCATTTTGCGAGAAATTGTCCGACCGGAGGTGGCGCGGATGTAGAGACTCAGCCTTCAGGATCAGTGGCTAGTTCGTCACCTTCCCTATATATGCGCCCGGTGAGATTGATTAGAACGACAAAGGAAGTGAAGCGATAGAATCTGGTATATCTTTAACCCTCTAGAGATTAGTAGGTGTGATAAGATGAGTATATCTTAAGTGTTATGTTCAGATAACATTGTGTTAATTGTGATTAGAAATCATGGTTAGTTAAAAGGGTAAGATTGGGGATAAGGAAAGTGTGAGCCTTAGAATGTTATACGTGGAGACCTTAGGGGTAAGGCCATCTCGAGTAAAAGATTTATTTTATATTGACCTTTATCGGAGTGCATAGTATACGTGAGATATGTTTGTGTGATAAGTCCCTGAGTAGTGTGGTATGAAAGAGGGTAGTTGAGTTAAGAAGACCACTAGGTTTTCGTAACTTGATTAGTGAGATTGTTCCGGATCGGGGAACAAGAGTTTTTGCGTGATAGCGGGTCGGGTTGCGGACCGATCGCGGGTCAACCCGCGGCCTGTATTGTGGTGGGGTCAGTTCGAAGTGGTCCCGCCAGGTGGTAGGGTCACAAGGGTGTTAGGCCCAAGTTTAGCTAACCATCGTACGAGTTCGTAGATGCGTTCGACCCGATGGTCGGGCGAGGGTCGGTCCCTCTTGTCTTTCAGTCAGGACCGCTTACTCGGCAGAGGGTTATGCGAGATGATTATATCAGGAAGGTTGTAAGGCTGCACGAGGTGCCTACTTTCACCTTATGACGGGCAGGGGAGCCTAGGTTACGACTATTTCGTTTTCTGGAAGTATTACCAGGCAGGGTTAGAAACTCAGGTGGGTTTCAGTATCGCATTCGCCCTCGGGCCAGTGTTTGGATTTCAGGGGTAGCTGTGAGGATTGTTGTCTCCTATTGAGGGAGTGTTTAATAGCTACCATATCAGCATTCGGATATCGCCTTATGACGCCTTGTAGGGGCGGAAGTGTAAATTGTCGGTCGATTGGTTCGATGTTGGCAAGGTTCAGATAGCTGGTTCATTTTTGTTTCGGCAGGATGTGGATAGGGTGAAGCTTATCCAGAAGAGGTTATTGGCAGCACAAAGTCAAAAGAAGTCGTGTGGATAGACAATGTCGACACTTAGAGTTCAGGTTGACGGTGGGTTTTCTTGAAGGTACCACCCCGGATAGGGTGTGACGAGTTTTGGAAAACAGAGGAAACTTTGCCCAAGTTACTTTGGGCCCTTTTCATATCATGTGAAGAATAGGCCAGGTTGCCTATAAGTTAGCATTGCCGTCCGACGTAGGAGGCAGTATGTCCGGCCTTTCGTGTTGCTAGGTTCGGAAAAGTATCGGAGATCCATCCGAAGTGTTCCCAGTTAATGATGACCAAGTTGGAGATAGTAACCCCGAGATTTGGAAAGCGAGAATTGAAATGTGGTAAGTTATGAGAAAGAGTTCGAGTGTACGAGAAGGGTACGACGAGTAAGGGAAGAAGCGAGCATGTATTAAGAACATAGATGTGATCATTTCTTTTATAAAGTGAAGGTGCGAAGGGAGTATCGTTTAGACTTTGGGTGGGAGCTTTTGTGATGTTAGAGGTGATTCCTCGTGGACTTGGATATAAGTATTTGCGTGTGTGTTATTTTTGTGGCCATGTGTGGCATTGGCAACTTGTTTAAGTTAAGAGGAACTTTATCGTTATCCGTCTTGAGAAGGAACATTCGGGACGAATGTTTCTAAGGAGGGGAGAATGTTATACCCCGTATTTCCAGAGTATGTACGTGAGGGCGTACGTACAAAAGTTTAAGCCTTAAGATTAGGCAAGGGACGAAAATATTTGTGCACAACTACCAAAACGAATTGTTTTCCGACGAAACGTTTTCCAAAACTTGCGTAGGGAAAATTGCGGCTATGTCATTTATATTTTTGCGGATTTTTCCGAGAGATGAAATATTTTGGACCAACGAGAGGGCGACACTTGTCACCCTCTAGTGGGCGGTCAAGTGGCCGAATGGTGCACGTTCTTGGCCATGTTTTGAGGCCTAAAACTTGGGTCAATGTTTGGAGTGATTTGGGGAGTAGATGGCTAGGGTGCACTTGTGCAAATCCACACCCTACACTTGCCTACCACTTGGCTTGATCTTGTCCATTGGTTTCCCTATAAATACCCCCCTTTGTTGAAGACTTCTTCATCCCTCAAATGACTTCTAAGTCTTAAAAATACCTCCCTCCCTTAGTGTGGTTCTCGTCCAAATCCCCCTCCCCCTTGAGAAGGCCCTTGGCCGAAACCCCTCCCCCCTCTTCCTAGTGGTTCTAGCCGAAAGTACCCCCCCCTCTCTTGAGTGTTGTTCTCGTGAAATACCCCCCTCCCCCCCCCCCCCCCTTGGTAGAAAAGTATTCTCCAAGTATTGTTACTATTCCAAAATACCTTAGCCTTATACCTTGTAGTATTCCAAAGTTACTTCTATACGTAGAGCCCGAAAATACTACCTTATATTCCCTTCAGTCACAAAAACGAAACCCTAAGGAAAACCTTCATAGTCGGTTGAAGTGTTAAGTAGAAGTTGCGTAGAACTTCTAAGGGTTGTTTGGAACAGGTTGGAGCGCCCAGAGTAGGAGCTAAACGTTGCTCAGGATCGACATTTAATTTTGGATAATTTTGGTCTTATCGAGGTAAATATCTTGTCCCCCTTTTGTAATTAGAGTTTGCATACTGTTGAAGTATAAGAATTAAGTATAAGTTATATACAAGGAAGGTATATAAGAAGAGAATTGAACTGTACTTACATAGGACTGTATTTACAGTAGACTTGTGATGTTTGTGGGTAGGAAGTGCGCCAATTTTCCGTAGAATCTTGTATCTAGATTTATTCTACCGAGTAGCCTAGACATTGATAGACTTGTATAACCGTTATAGGTTGAAGTACTGCGAGTAGCGTATTCTACTCGAAGGGTGGAAAATGATAGCAGGGTTACAGTACTTTGGAGCTATTTGCTAATAGTCGATAAATCGTCGCGAGGTATGTGATTCTTCCTATCCTCTTGAGCATGATATTTTAAAAGAATATAAATAGTACGGTAGACGTACGTGTGTTAACTGAACGTGGTTTTACTGCGATGTCTTTTGACTTGAGTCTAAATAATAAGAATCTGAAGTATTTCAAAAGAGTTAAGAAACCTTTTTGAAAGAAGAGTAACACTTGGTTTTAAAAGTTTTAAAAGCTTAAGAGTTATACTAGCTTTATGGGAAGTTAGGTATAACGACTTAAGAGAGATAAAAATAATGGTTTATTGATTTTAGAAGTTAAGAGACTTGATCTTAAAAGATAAGAGGCTTGACTTAATCAATTAATATGAATTTAATAAGTGTGAAACCTCATTCGTGAGTAATGAGTACTTGGTTTTTAAAAGGAATAATGTTTTACTGATTTCGGAAATCAGAATAAGTATCGAACAAACCACAGCCGCGCTAATAAAGGGAAATGTATTGACTAATTAAGTATTATTCAAACTAGTAGAAACCTCCATCTGCATAGAAGCTAAGATGAGACAAAATGATAGTACATTTCCTAGATCATGGTTGCTTTAATAAGATTGTTATGAACAAGAATAACCTACTCACACATAAGGCATATGTTTCTCAAATTGTTTTAAAAGAGAATTATATTCTTAAGTGATTAAGACTATGAACCACGAAACCTTTCGAAAATGAGAAACTTGAGCATTTGAAATTAGGCAAACTTGAATGTTTGGAAAATAATGTTGTTACTTGATTTTACAAAGGGAAGTGTTTTGGTTTACTTAAAAAGATAGTCACTCTATTTTTATACTACGGGTATTGTGTGACTTTTGTGAAAGAAATGGATCTTTTAAAGAATTAATGTATGAAGTGCTTTGGGGATAAAACCCCGAACTTGTTGACATAAAGTAGGAAGTGCATTGTGTGAATAACTTGACTATGTTGGTTTGTGATAGCCTTGTAATACTTTCTTGTTGGTTCGATAAATAAACATGTTAGGATGTTACGTGTGTTAGTGTCTTGTAATGTTGTGTAAGGGGGTTTCCCTTGATTGTGCTTATGTTGTTTAACGATAAGCTGTTATGTTAGTATTATATCACTCACCTTGACTTGATCCCGGGGGTTAAGCTGCCCTCCGATGCGGGGTAGCCTCAGGCAGTCTGTGTGACTATGATTCGAGATACCTCATGCGGGTCCAGGTGGCCTATGCGGAGCTACGAGAGTTCCAGGTTAGTGTGCGGCCTTTATGGTCATGCGGTCTATATGGCCATGCGGACTGCGAGTCCAGGACGTTGCCGGGGAGTAGCTACCCTCGATGCGGGGAATACCTCATGCGGGCCTATGTGAGTGGCCTATGCGGAGCTGCGGGAAGTTCCAAGACTAGACGCGCACATTAGATACTGCGGGCGAGTGGCCAGCTTCGATCATGTGGCGGTCTAGACAGATCTCATGATACAGTTTATGACCTTGTTGGTACTGTGGGTTTTAGTAGTCGGCTATGCCTTCGTACTTACCCCGTACGGTTTTATTATGACACAGGGGGACCTGGTGTTCATGTGTATTCCTTGGTGTTTTTATATCATAGACTGCCGGCAGTGAGGAAGGTATTCCACGGGCATGATTGATGTTGTGGGCGTGAGACCCATAGTTATATTTGAGTGATGACTTTGAGGGCGTGAGTCCCTGACTTGACATATTCGCTTATTTGTTGTGAATCGTAGTTTGGTTATCATATATGTCTCCCGCTTTATATAGACTACTATGATTTCATTTCTGATATTTTGATTTCACATACTTGGTACTGTTATCGACCTCGCCGAGGCTGCGTTCATGTCGCAGGTTGAGGTACACCAGTCGTCGATCCTCGCTCTTAGGATCACAGTTCAGCGTTTTGGGAAGCTCCGTTTCTCCGGAGGCTTATCAGTGGTATAGTCCCCTGTCGTTGTAGGTACTTACATTCAGGGGTATGGCGGGGCCCTATCCCGCCATTATCGTTATATCATTCTTAGAGGTTTGTAGTACTGTTGTGGGCAGAGTTTGTAAAAGGGATGTAACTGTTCGGATTCATGTTTTTATATATATGCCGAAAGGCAACTTTTCTCAGATAACTGTTTTACACTTCATATTATTTCATGTCTTGTTTTATGTTCCGCTGATTACTCTGATGTATGTCTACTTGGGTGCCCGGGGTAAGGCACCAGTCACGGGCCCGGGTTCGGGTCGTGACATATATCATAGAATAGCAGCGGAACATACACAACACACATAAAAACTTAGACAGTAAACAGCAACAGGCTAGCTGATAAGACCACCTCCCGTAAATATACACAATATAGAAATTGAATAGTACATCTTTTTTTTTCTTTACAACCCAATCCACAATGTGACTACAGACCTCTAAGAATAACAACTGTGACGGGACAGGGCCCCGCCATACCCCTGAATATATAACAACCAACCATACCAGGGATAGGCCTCCGGAGTAATGAAGATTCCCAACAGCTGAACAGTGATCCTAAGAGTGAGGATCAGCAACCTGTATACTCTACCTGCGGCATGAACGCAGCCCCCCGAAGGAGGTCAGTACAACATGTACCAAATATGTGAAACTGAAAGTACTGTAGTGAAATCATAGTCTAAAAGCTGGAGACACGTATGATAACTCAAACAACAGTACACTGTGCCTTACTAACAATGGGAGTAAACAAGTATATACTTTACTGCATAAAAATAGGAGGCTCATGATCAAAACAGGGTCTCTCGCCCGTAGTATCAATAAGCAATCCTACTCCTGGGACTATTTCACCCGCATGGGTCCTGTGGACCTGCATGAGGTATTCCTCGCATAGGTTGTACCCGCCCGCATTGTTATACCCCGTAGTTGCAGGGTATGTATGTGAGGACGCACGCATGCAGTGAAATTTTGAAAAGAAAGAAAGATGTGAGTTTTCGACGGAAAAGTTTCCGGTTATTTGTGAAGAAAAAGGTTCGTTAATGGGAATTGGATTCCCAGATTTGGTATCTGGACTTCATAGATTATATTAGAATTTTGAGATTTTATTTTCGGAAATGGTCACGTGGGGCCACGGGAGAAATTCTGATTTTGTAGCCCACTTTGTTTTGAGATTTTGGCCATTGTGGATATTTTTGGAAGACGTTTTTGAGGGCCAATAGGAGGGTGACACGTGTCACCCCGCCTAGGTGGCTTGGCGAATGACATTTGTGCACAACACCGGTTAGAGTCGTTTTTCGAAACGTTTTACATAACTGCGAAGGAAAATTCGGCTATGTCGTTTTGTATTTTTGCGGATTTTTAGAGAGACGAAACATTCGGACCAACGGGAGGGTGACATGTGTCACCCTGCATGAAAGCATGTGGGGCGGCACTTGGCCGAATTGAGGGGGCAAGTTGTGGTAGATATTTGTGTAGATATTTGTGAGGGTTTTAAGGAGTAGGGTCTAGGGTGCACTTGGCTTGATCTTGGCCTTACACTTTCCTTGCACATGGCTTGATCTTGGCCATTGGTTGGCTTTTGGTTTTGCTATAAATACCCCCCTTATGTTGATGAACTCTTCATCCACAAATGAAACCTTCCAAGCCTAAAATCCCTCCCTCCTCTAGTGTTGAGTTCGTCCCAACTCATCCCCCACCTCTTTTGAGAGTCTTGGCAGGGCCTCCTCCTCCCCTTTTTGGTGCCTTGGCGGTGGGTTACCCACTAGCCTAGTTGTTTTAGTATAATACCCTTGTTGTGGTATAGAAATACTCCTAGTATTGTTATAATGCCCAAAATACCTTAGCCTTGTACCTTGTAGTATTCCAAAGATACCTCTTTACGTAGAGTCAGGAAATACTACCTTTTGTCCTTTTTGTCTCAAACCAGAAACCTAAGGAAATCTTCATAGTTGGTTGAAGTATTTGAGTAGAAGTTGGTTAGAACTTCTAAGGGTTGTTTGGAGTGGTTTGGAGCACACTGAATGAGCTAAACCTTGCTCAGGATCGACATTATAACTTGGATAATTTTGGGCTTATCGAGGTAATTATCTTGTCCCTCTATTGTAATTGGAAATTACATGTTTGTTAGAATATATAGTTGAAGTATACTATATATGGAACTATACTTAGTATTCGGCAATGTCTTTTGACTTAAGCCTGAAGAATAAAGAACTCAACTGAACAGTATTTACATAGGACTGTATTGCAGTAGACTTGTGTAGAATTGTACACGTCCGGTTAGACGTGTAAACCCCCCCCCCCCCCGGGTTGGCTTGGTAGCCGGCCTCGATAGAGGAGGAGATTTACGCTGTTGCGGGGGGGGGGGGGGCGGTGCTGCCGAATTTTCTATAGAAAGATAGAAACTTGTGTTTTGGGGTTAATAGACGTTTGTGACCTTTATAGGTGAAAGTACTAAGAGTAGCGTATTCTACTCGAGGAGTGGAAAGGGCTAGCAAGGTTGTAGTACTTGGAGCATTTTGCTTATTGTCGATAAATCGTCGCGAGGTATGTGAACCTCTTCCTATCTTTTCTAGCATGATTGTTGTGAACTATGTAGTACGGTAGACGTACATGTGCTAAGTGATTTGGTTGGTTTAAAACATAGGGTGTTATAATAGCTTTATGGGAAGTTAGTTATAACGACCTTATGTAAGTGAAAATGGTTTACTGATGTTAGAAGTTAAGAGACTTGATCTTATAAGATAAGAGACTTAACTTATTTGTTTTAATGTGGATGTTTGTGTGAAACCTCATTCGTGAGTAATGAGTACTTGGTTTTTAAAGGGATAATGTTTCTTGATTTGGGAATCGAATGTGTATCGACAGGACCTTGCAGCGTTAATAAAGGAAAATGTATTGAATAATGATGTGTTGTATTAAAACCAGTAGAAACCTCCATCTGCATAGAAGCTAAGATGAGACAAAATGATATTACATTTTCTAGATCATGGCTGCTGTAATAAGATCGTTATAAACAAGAATAAATTACTCACATATATGAAATATGTTACTCAATTGTTCTAAAAAGGAATCAAGTGATTAAGTTTGGGAACTATGAAACCATTTGAAAATGAGAAGCTTGAGTAATTGAAACTAGGCAAACTGAAACTTAGGAAAAGAATGTTGTTACTTGATTTTGAAAAGGAAGGTGGGTTGGTCATTCTAATACTACGGGTATCGGGTGACTTTTATAAAAGTAATGGATCTCTTTTAAAAGAACTTAACGTATGTAGTACTTTGGGGTTAAAAACCCGGACTTTGGCATAAAATGAAAGTACTTTGAGTTGTGTGAAACTTGCCTATGCATGTTGTTGTGAAACTTGTCTATGCTTGTTGTTGTGAAACTTGCCTATGCTTGTGATGATAGCCTTTGTTGTGCAAGTGTGGTATTTCTGTGTTACCGCGTCTCTCGATAGAGGGCCGGTCGACTTGTTGAGAACTTACTTGGACGTGCTGGCAGTGATGGAGAATTCCACGGGTATGTTTCCATTTTGATTACTGTCTTGTTGTTGATGTCACATGGACATGTCTACCGTCTGAGAATTAGGGGCATGCGGCCATGCGGTCGGGTTGATTACCCGATATATTGTTATTGTGGTTACATGGACATGTCTACACCGAGGTAGAATTCCGGGGGCATGTGGCCATGCGGCAGGGTTGATCACCCAGTATATTATTGTTGATGTCACATGGACGTGTCTACACCGAGGTAGAATTCCGGGGGCATGTGGCCATGGGGCATTGGTATTATTGTTGCATCATGGACATGTCTACACCGATGCAGAATTCCGGGGGCATGCGGCCATGACGCGAACATGATTGATGTTGTGGGCGTGAGACCCATAGTTATATTTGAGTGATGACTTGAGGGCGTGAGTCACATTTGGATATATTCGCTTTTATGTTGTGATCGTAGTTTGGTTATCATACATGTCTCGCTTTATATAGACTAGTATGATTTCATTCTGATATTTCTGATTTCACATACTTGGTACTGTTATCGACCTCGCCCGGGTGCGTTCATGCCGCAGTAAGTACATCGATCGTGGATCCCCTCTTAGGATCACGATTCAGCGTATTGGGAAGCTCCGTTTCTTGGAGGCTTATCTTTTGGTATGTGTTCCACGAGTTGTAGGTTCTTGTACATTCGGGGTATGGCGGGGCCTGTCCGTCATAGTCGTTGTAAATCTTAAGTGCAGCCAGTCTGTTGTGGGCAGGGTTGTAAAGGATTAAACTGTTCAGGTTTTATGTATACTGAAGGCAACCGTTTTGGTTGGCCTGTTTATGTTCATATATCTTGTTTCTTGTGTAAAGTTTTATTTTCCGCTGGTTTTCTCTGATGTTGTATCACTAGGGTGCCCGGGGTAAGGCACCAGTAACGGGGCCCGGAACGGGTCGTTACACGCATGGGACTATTTCACCCGCATAAGCCCATAAGGACTCGCATGAGGTATTCCTCGCATCATGGGTAGCAAATCCAGGGAACAGGTGGTATAACGTCTTGGGGGTTTACCCCTCATTTATACTCTTACCAAGCGGTGGTATAACGTCTTGGGGTTTACCCTCATTTATACTCTTACCCTAGCTCAATGGCCATCATACATAACATAAGCCCTACCGCTTATCATACATAACATAAGCAACCTGCTTATCATCATCTGATAAATAAGCAAGTTAAGAAATCCCCCTAACTTCTTATTAGTCTTATTCATATACACTCTCATTTTAGTTTACTTAAGGCACTAACATATCATTATAAATCCGGGAATTTAACCCAAAGTACTACGTACTTCTATTCTTTTAAAAATGACTCATTTTCATATAAAACTTCCAAGATACTAATAACCGTAGTATCAAGTCATAACTACATTTTTAGACAAGTCACCATACCTTTTAGAAAATACATTTTCAGGCTTCTAAATCAAGTGACTTCTTTCTTTTAAAAACCTTAAGCAATTGATGCCTTTAAATCAATTTGTCTTTCGTTATCAAGTCATTTATCATACTTATATTACTTAGAGTAAACCACTCTTTTTAACTTTTCATAAAGCTATTATAACCAACTTTCCATAAAGCCGTTATACTAGCTTTATACTTTAGAAACTTACATTCTTCTTTATAACCAAGAGACTTAAACTTTCCAAACAAAACAAGTATCATATACTTTCGAAATACTTAAAGTCTCTTAACTTTTAAAAACCAAGATATCCTTATTATTTTTAAACAAGTGAGTTAATTCCCTAACTCAACCAACTTGAACATTCTTAAAATAAACCAAGGATATCAAATGGACTAGATTGTCAAAATCTTATACGTCTACCGTACTATACATTTACAACTTATTCATGCTCAAGAGATAAGAAAGTTCCACATACCTCTTCGGTTTAATCCACTTGCTAAGTCCAATCGCGTCGTAGTATGTCAACCTATAATGACCATAGTACGTCTATTAACTTCTTACTTCAAACGTAGAATATTCCAAGTGCAAAGTCACTAAATTCTATGGAAAATCGGACAGCACTTCCTTTGTTTCTACATACTTTGCCACCTTTTTCAAGGCCGAATTCAATAACCAAACACGCCACATTTAAGGCCCAACAATGTAATTAACAATAGGGGATTACACGCCTACTAGACGTGTAAAATTCCGCCCCACAATTGACATCAAACTTAGTCCAAAAATACAATGTCCATTCGAAAATTAGGGACAACAATACAATGTCTTTTCCAATTCCTATTCAATCCAAGTTGTTTAGTATAACATGTTATCAAGCCGCAATTGAGTATAACTACTACAATCTTCAAGTAGGTAATATGCGACGATTTTAATTAACGACCAAAATGTAATTCAATTTCAAATGACTCAACATGTCATTTTCGGATTTGAGCTTCTAAACTTCCATAACACTTATCAATCTTCATAACACATATCACATGATCACTTATAACTTATCATAACATGAAATCTTCAATTACAAAAGTAAGATGAAGGTTATACCTCATTTAGCCCAAATATGATCCAAGATCACAAGTCGATCCTTAGCAACTTTAGCTCCTCTTTTCGACGTTCCAATCCACTCCAAGCAACCCTTAGAAGCTTATGAAGAACTTATCTTCAAGTTCCAACTTCAAAGTTGAAGAACTCCTTAACTTTCCGCCTTGCGACTAATACGAAAACTCTATTTTTCCGGAATCTTTCTATTGAGATACCCTTACAATACTCTTAGGAACCTTGGTTTAAAGTATGGGGATTATTGGACAAAAATTGAAAAATTTTCTTCTTGGAAACCCCTCAAAGCCGAGAGCTACTTAGAGCTCTTCAAGATTTTTTTTTGAAAATTTTGCTAAGTGTGGAGCTTGTCTTGCACTAGTATACATATATAACATGACGGAGGGTCAAGATTAGTACAATTGTGTGGCTTGGATGAGTTTCACATGGATCAAGTCCAAGTAGCCTTTGACTTAGTCAACATTGTCAAGCTTCAAGACTTTAGCAAGACTTGCTCATCTATTTAATGGTCAAATGACCCTTTTGCCCATGGTTCAATTCGTCCACTACCAATAAGGAGGGGTGACACGTGTTGCCCTCCCATTCATCGCAATATTTCGATTTCCGACAATTCCATAATTCCGATAAATTTTACTAGTCTCAAATTTTAACACTTTTGAGTTCTTACGTACATTCTTATAAACATATCATGGAATTCCGGGGTGTAACATTCTTCCCCCCTTAGAAACATTCGTCCCCGAATGTTCTTTTGGGAGTCAAACTTAAAAATAGCGACATAATCTTCTTTTACAACCCCTACATACCAATAATACCACACGAGGCCACATAACAATACTCATACTAAAATGTCAAGCTGAACCCCATGTGTCAACGTCGGTTATCTGCATAAAGCTTCTGCTGACTCTAAGCTTACTAATAATCTTTCCCGGATAAGCTTCGCCTTATCCACAGCCCGCTGAATCAAGTCTGGACCAAATAATTGAACCTCGCCTACGTCGAACCAACCAACCGGAGATCTACACTTTCTTACATACAAGGCCTCATACAGGGCCATCTGAATACTGGAAGGGTATCTGTTATCGTACGTAACTCAAAAAGAGGCAATTAACCTCCGCTATTTACGAAATCAAGAACACAGCCGCAACCTATCGCCGAGTGCACGGATAGTACGCTCTGCTGTCGTCGATGCAGGGTGTAATGCAACACCGAGACTCACTGTGTCCTAAAACCCTTACGAAAAACCTCCGGAAGTTATATGTAATCGAGCTCATGCATGCGACATCATAAACATAGGAACCGTGCGATCTCACAATCCCTCGCTATAAAAGCTAGCATGAACCTCGGTAGAGCAAGTGGTCCTAACTAGGAAGAACACGGTGGTTTCGTCACTTATTTACCGTGACCCTGTTACCCGTAGTTCCGGTGTATGTATATGAGGGCGTCGTGCGTAAATCGACATTAAAATTGGAAAGGAAGAAAGATGTGATTTTTCGGAAAAGTTTAGAATTTTGAGAAGGAAAAATGTTCGTTAATGGGAATTGGATTCCCAGTTTGGTATCGGAATTTTGGAATATTTGTGAATTATGGAATTTTATTTCCGAGAGTGGTCACGTGGGGCCACGGGAGAATTCTGGTTTTGTGGGGCCCACTTTATTTTCGGATTTTTGGCATTGCGGATATTTTAGGAAGATGAAATATTTTGGACGAGTAGAGGCGACACGTGTCACCGTGTGGCCCGTGTTGGCGGTGGAGAAGGCGAGTGGGGCGTTTTTAGGTGGACAAGTGGCCCATTTTGTGGTGGCCACTTGTCCCATTTAATGGTAGCCAAATGGTTGGCCAACTACCCACACACATGTACCCCATCCTCACCACACACTTGCCTAGATCTTGGCCATTGATTTTCCTATAAATACCCCATTGTTTCAAGACTTATTTCATCCACACTTTGAGATTCTAAGTCACAAAATACTCCCCCTTTGTTGAGGTTCTCGTCCTACTCTCCCCCTTGGTGTAGGAAAAATTCTTCAAGTGTTGATATAGTCCCAAATACCTTAGCCTAGTATCCCTAGTTGTATTCCAAGTTATTTCAATACTAGGAGCCCGGAAATTCTACTTTATTCCTTTAGTCGCAAAAACGAAGCCCTAGAAAAATCTTCATAGCTTAGATGAAGTGTTAAGATAAGTTATTTGGAAACTTCTAAGGATTTCTTGGAGCGGGTTGGAGCGTCAGGAATTGGAGCTAAACGTTGCTCAGGATCGACTTATAATCTTGGATAATTTTGGGCTTATCGAGGTAATGATCTATGTCCCCCTATTGTAATTGGAAATTACATGGTGTAGTAGTTAATCATTGAGTATAAGATATATTGGAAGTATAATTATAAGGAATTGAACTGTATTTACATTGGACTGTATTTGCAGTAGACTTGTAGTATTATTGTGGAGTAGAATTGTACACGTCCGGTTAGACGTGTAACCCCTGGAATTGTTGGTTTGGTAGCAGCCTCGTTTGAGGAGGAGTTTTATGTGGTTGCGGGGAGGTCTTGCTGAATTTTCCGTAGAATAAGGAATCTTGTATCTAGAATTATTCTCTGAAGAGAGCTAGAGGTTGATAGGCGTTTTGTGGCCTTTATAGGTTGAAGTACTACGAGTAGCGTATTCTACTTGAAGGGTGGAAAAGCGAGCAAGGTTAGAGTACTTTGGAGCGTTTTGCTAATTGTCGATAATCGTCGCGAGGTATGTGAACCTCTTCCTATCCTTTCTAGCATGATATTTGTGAAATATATTTAGTGCGGTAGACCTTGCGTGTGTTTAAAGGAAGTTGATTTTCCTTTTGTGTCCTTGACTTGATTCCAAAGTTAAGTGACTTGTTATGAAACATTAAGGACTTGAATTATGTTAAAAGTTGTAAAATCTCACTCATGATTAATGGGTGTGTGGTCTTTTAAAGAATAAAGTTATCTTGATTTGAAAATAAGAATGGTTTTATCATTGGATTTAAAATGATAACTTGACTTATAAACAACTTGATTTTGGGAAAGGAGAAGTAATTTGATTTAAAGGTATAGGTTACTTGTTTTTAAAAAGTAAGACACTTGGTTTAAAAAGTATATTGCTACTTGACTTTTAAAGGAGAAGTGCCTTTGTTTTAAAAGAAGGTATGGAAATTGTTTTGGTTTTACTTTGATGTCTTTTGACTTGAGTTTAAATAATAAGAATCTGGAAGTATTTCAAAGAGTTATTAACCATTTTGAAAGAAAAGAAATACTTGGTTTTAAAAGCTTAAGTGTTATACTAGCTTTATGGGAAGTTAGGTATAACGACTTAAGGAAGATAGAAGGAGCAGTTTACTTATTTTTTTATGAAAGTCTTGTATTGATTCGGAAAGTGTAGTAAGATGGTTTGATAAGTAGACATGTTAGGATGCTACGTGTGTTAGTGTCTTGTGATGTTTGTATAAAGGGGTTTCCACTTGTTGTGCTTATGTTGTTTAACGATAAGGTTATGTTAGTATTATATCACTCACCTCTTGACATGATTAGGGGTTAAGTCGCCTCCGTCTGGGGTAGACTTCGGTAGTGCTGTGTGACCTATGATTCGAGAATACCTCATGCGGGTTTGTGTGACCTATGCGGAGCTACGAGAGTTCGTGTTAGTGTGCGGCCTTTATGGTCATGCGGTCTATGTGGCCATGCGGTGCGAGTCGGGGCGTTGCGGGGTAGCTACCCTCGATGCGGGAATACCTCATGCGGGCCATCGGAGTGGCTTATGCGGAGGCTGCGGGAAGTTCGGGACTGACGCGCGCATTAGATCTGCAGGCGAGTGGCGGCCGATCATGTGGCGGTCTAGACAGATCTCATGATCTGATTTATGACCTTGTTGGTGCGTGGGTTTTAGTAGTCGGCTATGCCTTCGTACTTACCGTCACGGTTTTATTATGACACAGTAGGACACGGTGTTCATGTATTCCTTGGTGCTTTTATATCATAGACTGCCGATAGTGAGGAAGATATTCCACGGGCATGATTGATGTTGTGGGCGTGAGACCCATAGTTGTATTTGAGTGATGACTTTGAGGCGTGAGTCACGACTTGACATATTGCTTATTTATTGTGAGCGTAGTTTGGTTATCATACATGTCTCTGCTTTATATAGACTACTATGATTTCATTTACTGTATTTTGATTTCACATACTTGGTACTGTTATCTTGACCTCGCCCGGGGCTGCGTTCATCTGCGCGGTAGAGGTACACCGTGTTGATCCTCGCTCTTAGGAGTCACAATTCAGCGTTTGGGAAGCTCCGTTTCTCGGAGGCTTATCGATGGTATAGTCCTGTCGTTGTAAGTGCTTACATTCGGGGTATGGCGGAGCCATCCGCCATTGTTGTCATATCATTCTTAGAAGTGCAGTAAATCTTGTTGTGGCGAATTGTAAAAGAGATGTAAGCTAGTTGTTATATATTTATGTCGAAGGCAACTTTTCTCGGATAAGCTGTTTTACACTTCACTTTATTCATGTCTTGTTTTATATTCGTGATTACTACGATGTATGGCTACTTGGTGCCCGGGTAAGACACGATCACGGGCAGGTTGGTCGTGACAAAAGTGGTATCGAGCGATTAATCCTCGGAAAGTGTCTACAGGCCGTATCTAGTAGAGTCTTGATTATCGGTGTGTTGTGCACCACCTATAATGTCGAGGCTGCGAGATATTTAGGATTGGTTTCCATTCTTCTCACTCTAAGATCGTGCCTTAGAGGCGTGTTATAAGTTGGACTCCTACGGCGTATTCTTTTCACCGTTATGCCTCTACGCAGCGAGCCCGGAAGGCAAAGCGGCGAAGGAGGCTGCGAGTGAAACCTGAAGGTTACGAGGGCACGGGCCCATTCATTATCGAGGCAGCTTCATTCGGGAGTTCTGCGGCGCGCTAGCCGAGAGAGTTTAGAGCGATGCGGTAGCTCACGAGACCACGATACGAGCCTCTAGTCGCGACCGGGAACAAATGATATGAGTTACAAGGAGATGGCCCGATTACTAGCTAGTCGGTGGTAGGAATGAGAACGGACGGGGCGGTGGTTAAACGATACCGATAGTTCACCTAGATCCGATAGTTTCGAGGCATCGGGGCTTCGAGTTCTGATCCACCCGAGTTCTATGGATTGAGGGTGAGGAAGATCATCGAGTTTATTCTCTTACAGCGGATCATGAAAGTGATCGAGACCTCGAGGCATTTCTTACACTTTTTGCCCTCGGCGATGAGAGAGCTCGGGCGAGATAGATTTATGAGGTTGGCGAGCAGGCGAGCGGTTCGAATCTGATATAGAGTTTGACTTATTGGCTCGTTATGTCCCCGCTTTAGTGGCGGACATGGAGGATAGAGTGCACCGATATGTCACGGGACATGGCGATTATCTAGCGAGAGTTGTACAAGAGTAGCTCTTGATCGGACATGGACATTGCCCGCGTACATGCTTACGCGTGGGCGAGAGCGTAGAGATCGGCGGAATAACCAAGATCGCGAGAGAGGGCGAGAATAGCGAGGTCCTTTGGTAACTTTCGAGCGGACCTTCCGTGGCGGTTATGCGCCTCCGCCCGATCTGAGTGGTCCTCGCGGACTTGGGGCGTTCGGTATTTAGGAGTTGGTCGAACTCCGGGGTTTAGTTCACGATTTATATAGGTTCGGCCCGGCCAGATTGATTTTCCCTCTATGTTCACTATGTGGTAGGCGTCGTCGGAAATGTCGTCTTTTTACTAACGCTTGTTTTACGGTGGCCGTCGGGGCCATGTGAGAAGAATGTCCTAGTAGGAGGATACAGGTGGGATGACTTAGCCTACCAGTCGATTCTTGGTTGGTGGTTGAGAGAGGAAGGGTGTTAGCGAGAGGCCACCCCACCTCGATGTGGCCATTGTGGTAAGTGACGTTGTGGAAGTGTCGTACTTCTTGGCGGCTTGTTTTGCTCTCGGCCAGCGGGGACATCTTGCGAGAAATTGTCCGACCAGATGTGGCGCGGATGTAGAGACTCATCGCCGAGGATCGATGGCTAATTCATCATCTTCCCTAGCTATCGCCCAACGAGCGGGATTGATTAGAGCGACAAAGGGAAGTGAAGCGGTAGATGCGGTATATCCTTAACCCTACAGAGATTTGTATGTGTGATAAGATGAGTATACCTTAAGTGTTATGTTCGATAGCATTGTGTTAATTGTGATTAGAAAACATGGGTAGTTGTAAAGGGTAAGTGCAGGGGCGAGAAAATGGGGAGCCTTAGAATTTATATGATTGGGACCTTGGATGCAAGGCCGTCTGAGTGGATGATTTTACGGTTGGTCTTTGTGAAGTACTCGGTATCGTGGTGTATTTATGGGATAATTCCATGGGTAGTGTGAGATGAAAGTGGTAGCTTTCATGGCGTGAGTGGTAATATTGTTAGGATCGGGAGCGAGTTTAGTCTGAAGTGGGTCGGGTTGAGGCCATATCGCGAGTCAACCGCGGCCGGAAAGTGGTGGGGTCGGTTTGAGGTGGTCGCTAGATGATAAGTCACGAGGGTGTTAGGCCCAAGTTTAGTTAACCATCGTGCGAGTTCGTGGAAGCGTTCGACCGATGGTCGGGCGATGAGGTCGACCCATCTTGTCTTCGATCGGGGCCGTTTACTCGGCGAGAGGTTATGCGAGATGTTATATCGGGAAGGTTGTAAGGTTGCACGAGGTGCCTACTTTCACCTTATGATGACGATGGAGCCTAGTTTCTGTTGTTTCTTTTACGGAGGTTTTACCAGCGGGGTTAGGAACTTCGGGTGAGTCTTAGTATCGCGTTCGCCACCGGGCGGTGTTTGGATTTGAGGGTAGTGAGGATTGTTTCCTCTGTTGAGGAAGTGTTTTATAGCCACCATTTCGGTATTCGAATATCGCCTTATGGCGCCTTGTAGGGCGGAAGTGTAAGTTCTTGGTCGATTGGTTCGATGTTGGCAAAGTTCGGATAATTGGTTCATACTTATTTGGCGTGATGTGGATAAGGTGAAGCTTATCGAGAAGAGATTTTTGGCGGCTCGAGTCAGCGAAGTCGTGCGGATAGTCGGCGACACTTAGAGTTCGAGTTGACGGTGGGCCTTCTTGAAGGTACCACCGGAAAGGGTATGACGAGATTTGGAAAGCTGGGCGATGGCGAGAAATGTGGTAAGTTGTGAGAAAGAGTTCGAGTGTGCGAGAAGAGTGCGACAGTAAGGAAGAAGCGAGCATGTGTTAAGAACATAGTTGTGATCATTTCGTTTGTAAAGTGAAGGTGCGAAGGAGTATCTTTTAGCCCTTGGGTGGGATTTTTGTGATGTTAGAGGTGATTCCTCGTGGACTTTGATGTAAGTATTTGCGGGTGTTTTACGTGGCCATGTGTGGCATTTGCAAACTGGTTAAGCAATGAGGAACTTGATCGTTATCTGTCTTGAGAAGGAACATTCGGGACGAATGTTTCTAAGGAGGGGAGAATGTTACACCCCGTAGTTCCAGTGTATGTATATGAGGGCGTGCGTGCGTAAATACGACATTAAAATTGGAAAGGAAGAAAGATGTGATTTTTAAACGGAAAAGTTTAGAATTTTGAGAAGGAAAAATGTTCGTTAATGGGAATTGGATTCCCAGTTTGGTATTCGAATTTTGGAATATTTGAGAATTATGGAATTTTATTTCCGAAATTGGTCACGTGGGGCCACGGGAGAATTCTGTTTTGTGGGGCCCACTTTATTTTGGATTTTTGGCATTGCGGATATTTTGGAAGATGAAATATTTTGGGCGAGTAGGGGCGACACGTGTCACCCCGTGTGGCCATGTTGGCGGGTGGAGAAGGCAGTGGGGCGTTTTTAGGTGGACAAGTGGCCCATTTTGTGGTGGCCACTTGTCCCATTTTGTGGTAGCCAAATGGTTGGCCAACTACCCACACATGTACCCCATCCTCACCACACACTTGCCTAGATCTTGGCCATTGATTTTCCTATAAATACCCCATTGTTTCAAGACTTATTTCATCCAGCTTTGAGATTCTAAGTCACAAATACTCCCCCTTTGTTGAGGTTCTCGTCCTACTCTCCCCCTTGGTGTAGGAAAAATTCATCAAGTGTTGATATAGTCCCAAATACCTTAGCCTAGTATCCCTAGTTGTATTCCAAGTTATTTCATACTAGGAGCCCGGAAATTCTACTTTATTCCTTTAGTCGCAAAAACGAAGCCCTAGAAAAATCTTCATAGCTTAGATGAAGTGTTAAGAGAAGTTATTTGGAAACTTCTAAGGGTTTCTTGGAGCGGGTTGGAGCGTCGGGTGGAGCTAAACGTTGCTCAGGATCGACTTATAATCTTGGATAATTTTGGGCTTATCGAGGTAATGATCTATGTCCCCCTATTGTAATTGGAAATTACATGGTGTAGTAGTTAATCATTGAGTATAAGATATATTGGAAGTATAATTATAAGGAATTGAAGCGTATTTACATTGGATTGTATTTGCGATAGACTTGTAGTATTATTGTGGAGTAGAATTGTACACGTCAGGTTAGGCGTGTAACCCACTGGAATTGTTGGTTTGGTAGAGGCCTCGTTTGAGGAGGAGTTTTATGTGGTTGCGGGGAGTCTTTGCTGAATTTTCCGTAGAATAAGGAATCTTGTATCTAGAATTATTCTCTGAAGAGAGCTAGAGGTTGATAGACGTTTTGTGGCCTTTATAGGTTGAAGTACTACGAGTGGCGTATTCTACTTGAAGGGTGGAAAAGGCGAGCAAGGTTAGAGTACTTTGGAGCGTTTTGCTAATTGTCGATAATCGTCGCGAGGTATGTGAACCTCTTCATATCCTTTCTAGCATGATATTTGTGAAATATATTTAGTGCGGTAGGCCTTGCGTGTGTTTAAAGGAAGTTGATTTTCCTTTTGTGTCCTTGACTTGATTCCAAAGTTAAGTGACTTGTTATGAAACATTAAGGACTTGAATTATGTTAAAAAGTTGTAAAATCTCACTCATGATTAATGGGTGTGTGGTCTTTAAAGAATAAAGTTATCTTGATTTGAAAATAAGAATGGTTTTATCATTGGATTTAAAATTATAACTTGACTTATAAACAACTTGATTTTGGGAAAGGAGAAGTAATTTGATTTAAAGGTATAGGTTACTTGTTTTTAAAAGAGTAAGACACTTGGTTTAAAAGTATATTGCTACTTGACTTTTAAAGGAGAAGTGCCTTTGTTTTAAAAGAAGGTATGGAAATTGTTTTGGTTTTACTTTGATGTCTTTTGACTTGAGTTTAAATAATAAGAATGCGGAAGTATTTCAAAAGAGTTATTAACCATTTTGAAAGAAAAGAAATACTTGGTTTTAAAAGCTTAAGTGTTATACTAGCTTTATGGGAAGTTAGGTATAACGACTTAAGGAAGATAGAAGAGCAGTTTACTTATTTTTTTATGAAAGTCTTGTATTGATTACGGAAAGTGTAGTAAGATGGTTTGATAAGTAGACATGTTAGGATGCTACGTGTGTTAGTGTCTTGTGATGTTTGTATAAAGGGTTTCACTTGTTGTGCTTATGTTGTTTAACGATAATTTGTTATGTTAGTATTATATCACTCACCTCTTGACATGATTAGGGATTAAGGCGCCTCCGTGCGGGGTAGACTCGGTAGTCTGTGTGACCTATGATTCGAGAATACCTCATGCGGGTTTGTGTGACCTATGCGGAGCTACGAGTTCGAGTTAGTGTGCGGCCTTTATGGTCATGCGGTCTATGTGGCCATGCGGTGCGAGTCGGGGCGTTGCGGGGGTAGCTACCCTCGATGCGGGAATACCTCATGCGGGCCATCGGAGTGGCTTATGCGGGCTGCGGGAAGTTCGAGGACTAGACGCGCACATTAGATCTGCGAGCGAGTGGCGGCCGATCATGTGGCGGTGCAGACAGATCTCATAATCTGATTTATGACCTTGTTAGTGCGTAGGTTTTAGTAGTCGGCTATGCCTTCGTACTTACCGTGCGGTTTTATTATGACACGAGTAGGACACGGTGTTCATGTGTATTCCTTGGTGCTTTTATATCATAGAGCTGGCGGTGAGGAAGATATTCCACAGGCGTGATTGATGTTGTGGGCGTGAGACCCATAGTTGTATTTGAGTGATGACTTTGAGGCGTGATTCACGACTTGACATGGCTTATTTATTGTGAGCGTAGTTTGGTTATCATACATGTCTCTGCTTTATATAGACTACTATGATTTCATTCTGATATTTTGATTTCACATACTTGGTACTGTTATCGACCTCGCCGAAGTGCGTTCATCTGCGCGGTAGAGGTACACGGTGTTGATCCTCGCTCTTAGGGTCACAATTCAGCGTTTGGGAAGCTCGTTTCTCGGAGGCTTATCGGTGGTATAGTCACTGTCGTTGTAAGTGCTTACATTCAGGGTATGGCGGGCCTGTCCGCCGTTGTTGTCATATCATTCTTAGAAGTGCATGAAATCTTGTTGTGGGCAAAATTGTAAAAGAGATGTAATCGTTCTAGTTGTTATATATTTATGCGAAAGGCAACTTTTCTCGAATAAGCTGTTTTACACTTCACTTTATTCATGTCTTGTTTTATATTCCGATTACTCGATGTATGGCTACTTGGGTGCCTGGTAAGACACGATCCACGGGCGGGTTGGTCGTGACAACCCGAAGTCGCACTTCCTCGATGCGATGCCACCGTAACAAGATCCATTTAATTACCTCTCATATCTAAGTCGGGGTCTAAATCGCCTGCAATAGCCCACTGGGCTTCTGGTGTTCAACCATGACCTGCTACTAATTCGGATATTAAGCAAAAACTCTGCTACGTCCCTCTTCAGGCCACCTTACCAATACATACATCTGAGGTCACTACACGACATAGTCGACCCTGAACAACTAGAGCAATAAGCGCTGCGTGCCTCCCCTAAGACCTGCTGACTAGTCCTGCAGCACCGGGTACACACAATCTATCCTCATATCACAGCACCCCATCCGGTGTTACTCAAACAGGCTCTTCTCTTCTCGGAGAGACGTATCTCTATACCGTATCATAACTGGATCCTCATACGGTCGCCTCTTTACCTCCTCAACGACGGAATACTCGGCAACCTCTCGGATCCAAACTTCATTAATCTGGGAAACAAATAATCGAACCCCCTAGGCTCGGTAGCTGATGAATCTCACGGACCACGTCCTGTTTATCTGGCTGCCCATCTGACAGACTACCCATAGATCCGCGGCCAGGCGATACGTATCGCCCCTGTCTTTCCCCGGGTGGTATAGGATATCGATATCACAATCCTTGAATAACTCTAACCACCGTCGCTGTCGCAAATTCTACTGCCTCTGTCTGCAGATATACCGGAGGCTTTTGTGGTCAGCACAAATATCCACATGAAGTCTATATATACGTCATGGCCCCAAATCTTCAAGGCATGATTTAACTGCCTCCAGCTCTAAATCGTGAGTGGCGTAATTTCCTTTCCTGCTTCCCTAACTATCGGGAAACATAGGCTCTAACATTATCATGTTGCGTCAGCACACAACCTAGCCCAACACCCAACATGTTATAATAATAACCTAACCCTCTAGTCTCTCAGGATGGTTTAGAATTGTAGTCGTGGTCAACTTATCTTTCAATAACTGGAAGTCTTTCTCAAACCTGCGAAATATTCGGGAACCCTTAATCTCAATTATGGTTCTTGTTTCCCTTTCTCCGTTGCAACCAAACTTGGTCACTAAACTTAGACTTAACTCATTTGCTTGCCTCATGGCTAAGACTTACTGTCAATCACAATTTAGGGGGGAGATATTTCCTTGTTCTCGTCAAGTAGTAACCCGATCATTCTCTCCCAGTTTGTAGAGATTATAGTCAGGTGTTCAACCTCAATTCACAGTATTACCTACTCCAATGACTTTCAAGATTTCTTATCGTTCGAGTGTCTACTCGTCTTTCCTTTATAATTCATTTCAAGTTGTCCTGGGGTCCCTTACCTCCCCGTATCTCCTTACTATCTTTCTCGTCGGTACAGATGGTACCACATTACCTCGAGGTGTTCTTACTACCCATCATTTACTAATGGTCTTTACACTGGTCTGGGGTAATCATATCTCGTGCAACTTACATAACCACAGTTGTATTCTCTTTTATCATTCTGGTCATAACCTTACCTTATGCTTATTATTAGCAAAAGTATTTCTATCTTGATTCATAATCGTACAGTTTCATACAAGCGTACAACCTGCATTTATATCTTTACGATACTTCCTTGACCAATTAAATGCGTCGTTCTTAATTACCCCAACACAACACTTTTCCCACGGTTATCCATAACTGTAACCTATGGCATGACGATACCGAAGACCTTACCAGTCTCATATCCTTTGTCTAACAACATGGGTACACGCAACCCCATAATACGTAAAACTGTCCTTTTACGTGGGGGGAGAACTTATCTCCCTCTTTCCAACTTTCCTTGGAGTCACAACCCTAAACACAGGGTCCTCTTGCGGTCCAGTAAATATCTAATCATCACGCACCGCCTTAAAGTCATGTAGATTTTCAGAACCTACCAAAGATGCCCTCAACTTTCTGCCGGCAGCACTCGTACTTATTTTATTCTTGCCTTGCACATTTTCCTGAAATTATCCGGAAGGTCGTGGCCCTGACCGCCACCCCAAACCAACTCCAAGTACCTCCAAGGGCACTTAACATAAATTCCTTCAAATTCAATTATTACTTACTTTCTGCGTCAATTTACCTCAAATGAACAAGTCACACAGACTTATTAAAAACAATGATGCCAAAGAAGGAAAGATAATTCACTGGTTACCACCACTTCTCTTCCTTTTCACTCGATAACCGGCTTACCGGGAAACTGGTACCGAATTAATCTCTCTCTGTAGTCCATGTTGGCATAACAAGAGGCCAACTAGCCCGTACTCATAATGACCTAAATGTCTGTCATAACAGCTCTGCTAGGCCTACTAGGGTCCAACGACTGTATCGTCACCGGCAACTATTATCTACCCACTCAGCTACCACCCAACACTCACGGGTGTAGTCACCTCGAAAGGTCCTCATGGATTCAGGCTCCATTTCTTTACACTAGGTTGCCCTCTTTCTTACTGGTCGTACTCTTCCCGTACTTCCAAACTTATTCTAGCGTACGTACATAGCCTTCATACTGATTCGGGCCTCCAATCTTTGGAGTTACTATTCTAAACAACTTAAGGCCATTTCCGGCTCTCTCAACCTAGTTCCGGTGGAACGCGTCCACGAACCCGTAAAATGATTAACTAAACTTGGGCCTTGCACCCTCGTGACCCTGTCACATAGCGGGACTACTACCAACTGATCCCATTCTATTTCAAGCTATGGGGCGACCCTTAATAGGTCCTCAACCCGACTCGGCGTCGTATTTAACTCTTACCCTTGGTCTGACTTAACTTTTTTCTACCCGAGAAGGCCTTATATAACTAAGGTCTCGGTGGTTATCACATTCTTAGGCTCGCAATTCCCATGCTCCATGCCTATCGATCCACGTAAATGGGTACAAAAACTTCTCGTAATACCATAATCGTGTTGTCTTGACCACAACAACCATGCTTACTCCATACGGATCTCATCCGTTCCATTTTCTTAATCATACTACGTAGCTCAATCTTTTAACATAGTCTTCCATTAATTCCCTTAATAATAACTTCTTAAGGGTTCATTTCATTCTCAGACAACTCATCATCTCCTAATTATCTCAAATTAACACGTAAAACCTTGATGAGAATTCATTAAACTGTTTCATACCTTCCCGGTATTTATTTAGTCCTTATCAAATCCTGGTAACCTAAAACCATTCTAGGCAACACGCGTCCGACCCTCATACATAAATACGTATAGCTGTATGTCACAATACCAACTATACTACAAACATTACCAACCTGGATACGCAATCCACATAATCTTTCCTGGGTCACTGCTGCCTTTCTAGTTGCTGCAAACAACATAACTTGTTAGGGAGAGACGACCCTAAATACACAGCTCTATCGCACGATCTCAGAGTGAGAAGAATGGAAACCAATCCTAAATGTCCTGCAGCCTCCTGATTATAGATGTGGTGCACAACACACCGATAATCAACACTCTACTAGACACGGTCTGTAGACACTTTCCGAGGACTAACTGCTCTGATACCACTTTTGTCACGACGACCGGGCCCATGGTCGGTGCCCTACAGGCACCCGCATCAGTATATATCAGAGAATAGCAGCGGAACATACACAACACACATAAAAACATAGAGAGTAAACAGCAACAGGCTAGCCGATAAGGCCACCTCCCGTAAATATACACAATCTAGAAATCGAATAGTACATCTTTTTTTTTCTTTACAACCCAATCCACAATGTGACGGGACAGGGCCCCGCCATCCCTGAATATACAACAACCAACCATACCAGGGATAGGCCTCCAGAGTAATGGAGATTCCCAACAGCTGAACAGTGATCCTAAGAGTGAGGATCAGCAACCTATATACTCTACCTGCGGCATGAACGCAACCCCCCGAAGGAGGTCAGTACAACATGTACCAAATATGTGAAACTGAAAGTACTGTAGTGAAATCATAGTCTAAAATAAAGCTGGAGACACGTATGATAACTCAAACAACAGTACAATGTGCCTTACTAACAATGGGAGTAAACAAGTATATACTTTACTGCATAAAAATAGGAGGCTCATGATCAAAACAGGGTCCTCGCCCGTAGTATCAATAAGCAATCCTGCTCCTGGGACTATTTCACCCGCATGGGTCCTGTGGACCAGCATGAGGTATTCCTCGCATAGGCTGTACCCGCCCGCATGGGACTATTTCACCCACATAATCCCATAAGGACTCGCATGAGGTATTCCTCGCATCATGGGTAGCAAATCCACGGAACAGGTGGTATAACATCTTGGGGGTTTACCGCCGTATACTCTTACCACAGGCGGTGGTATAACGTCTTGGGGGTTTACCCCTCATTTATACTCTTACCCTAGCTCAACCGGCCATCATACATAACATAAGCCCTACCGGCTTATCGTACATAACATAAGCACTACCGGCTTATCATAAAATAAATAAGCAAGTTAAGAAATCCCCCTAATTTCTTATTAGTCTTATTCATATACACTCTCATTTTAGTTTACTTAAGGCACTAACATATCATTATAAATCCGGGAATTTAACCCAAAGTACTACGTACTTCTATTCTTTTAAAAATGACTCCTTTTCATATAAAACTTCCAAGATACTAATAACCGTAGTATCAAGTCATAACTACATTTTTAGACAAGTCACCATACCTTTTAGAAAATATATTTTCAGGCTTCTAAATCAAGTGACTTCTTTCTTTTAAAAACCTTAAGAAATTGATGCCTTTAAATCAATTTGTCTTTCGTTATCAAGTCATTTATCATACTTATATTACTTAGAGTAAACCACTCTTTTTAACTTTTCATAAAGCTATTATAACCAACTTTCCATAAAGCCGTTATACTAGCTTTATACTTTAGAAACTTACATTCTTCTTTATAACCAAGAGACTTAAACTTTCCAAACAAAACAAGTATCATATACTTTCGAAATACTTAAAGTCTCTTAACTTTTAAAAACCAAGATATCCTTATTATTTTTAAACAAGTAAGTTAATTCCCTAACTCAACCAACTTGAACATTCTTAAAATAAACCAAGGATATCAAATGGACTAGATTGTCAAAATCTTGTACGTCTACCGTACTATACATTTACAACTTATTCATGCTCAAGAGATAAGAAAGTTCTACATACCTCTTCGGTTTAATCAACTTGCTAAGTCCAATACGCCGTACGTAGTATGTCAACCTATAATGACCATAGTACGTCTATTAACTTCTTACTTCAAACGTAGAATATTCCAAGTGCAAAGTCACTAAATTCTACGGAAAATCGGACAGCACTTCCTTTGTTTCTACATACTTTGCCACCTTTTTCAAGGCCGAATTCAATAACCAAACACTCCACATTTAAGGCCCAACAATGTAGTTAATAATAGGGGATTACACGCCTACTAGACGTGTAAAATTCCGCCCCACAATTGACATCAAACTTAGTCCAAAAATACAATGTCCATTCGGAAATTAGGGACAACAATACAATGTCTTTTCCAATTCCTATTCAATCCAAGTTGTTTAGTATAACATGTTATCAAGCCGCAATTGAGTATAACTACTACAATCTTCAAGTAGGTAATATGCGACAATTTTAATTAACGACCAAAATGTAATTCAATTTCAAATGACTCAACATGTCATTTTCGGATTTGAGCTTCTAAACTTCCATAACACTTATCAATCTTCATAACACATATCACATGATCACTTATAACTTATCATAACATGAAATCTTCAATTACAAAAGTAAGATGAAGGTTATACCTCATTTAGCCCAAATATGATCCAAGATCACAAGTCGATCCTTAGCAACTTTAGCTCCTCTTTTCGACGTTCCAATCCACTCCAAGCAACCCTTAGAAGCTTATGAAGAACTTATCTTCAAGTTCCAACTTCAAAGTTGAAGAACTCCTTAACTTTCCGCCTTGCGACTAATACAAAAATGCCATTTTTCCGGAATCTTTCTATTGAGATACCCTTACAATACTCTTAGGAACCTTGGTTTAAAGTATGGGGATCATTGGACAAAAATTGAAAAAATTTCTTCTTGGAAACCCCTCAAAGCCGATAGCTACTTAGAGCTCTTCAAGATTTTTTTTTTGAAAATTTTGCTAAGTGTGGAGCTTCTCTTGCACTAGTATACATAAATAACATGATGGAGGGTCAAGATTAGTACAATTTTGTGGCTTGGATGAGTTTCACATGGATCAAGTCCAAGTGGCCTTTGACTTAGTCAACATTGTCAAGCTTCAAGACTTTAGTAAGACTTGCTTATCTATTTAATGGTCAAATGATCCTTTTGCCCATGGTTCAATTCGTCCACTACCAATAAGGGGGGTGACACGTGTCGCCCTCTCATTCGTCGCAATATTTCGATTTCCGACAATTCCATAATTCCGATAAATTTTACTAGTCTCAAATTTTAACACTTTTGAGTTCTTACGTACATTCTTAACAACATATCATGGAATTACGGGGTGTAACATTGATATTCCGACATGGAAGTGGGAGGTGATCAACATGGATTTTGTTACAGGGTTACCTCGTACTCAGAGGAAGTGTGATTCCATCTGGGTTATTGTAGACAGGCTGACGAAATCAACCCACTTTCTTCCAGTCAGGACTACGTATTCGACTGAGGATTATGCTAGATTGTATATCAGGGTGATTGTGAGACTGCACGGAGTCCCTATATCTATTATATCAGACAGAGGAGCCCAGTTCACGGCTAACTTCTGGAGGTCTTTCCAGAAGGGTTAGGGATACATGTGAGTCTCGATCGCGTTTCATCCTCGGGCCAAGCGGGCGGCGAGCGTCTTATCCGGACAACGAGGATATGTTGCGGGCCTGTGTTATTGATTTCAGGGGTAGCTGGGAGGATCATTTGCCTCTTGTGGAGTTTGCTTATAACAACAGCTACCACTCTAGTATTCAGATGGCGCCATATGAGGCTTTGTATGGGCGGAAGTGTAGGTCGCCGATCGGTTGGTTCGACGTGGGCGAGGTTCAGTTGGTTGGACCAGACTTGATTCAGCAGGCTGTGGATAAGGTGAAGCTTATCCAGGAGAGACTGTTAGCAGCTCAGAGTCGGCAGAAGTCTTATGCAGATAATCGGCGTCGACATTTGGAGTTTCAGGTAGACGATTGGGTCTTGTTGAAGGTATCACCCATGAAGGTTGTGATGAGGTTCAGAAAGAAGGGGAAACTCAGCCCAAGGTACATTGGGCCTTACCAGATCATCCGTAGAGTAGGCAAGGTTACCTATGAGTTGGATCTGCCATCGGATTTAGAGGCGGTACATCCGGTCTTCCATGTTTCTATGTTGCAGAAGTGTATCAGAGATCCATCGAGAGTTTTCCCAGCTAGCGAGGTCCAGGTGACAGAAGGATTATCGTATGAGGAGAGTTCCATAGCGATACTCGATCGCCAGGTCAGGCGACTGCGGACCAAGGATGTGGCTTCCATCAAAGTGTTGTGGCGGAATGATAATAGAGAGGAGATGACTTGGGAAGCAGAGGAGGATGTTACACCCCGTAAGTCCAGGACATGTATAAGAGAATGTACGTAAGGAATCAAGACTTGGAAATTGGTACGAAAGGAAGAATTGTTTTTCCGACGGAAAATCTTCCAGACGTCGGAAAGGAAAAATGTTCGTTGTTGAGAATTGGATTCTCAAAATGTATTATTTGGAGAGTATGGAACTTATTAACATTATGGAAATTTATTTTTACGGATTTGGTCATGTGGGGCCCACCCGAGGAATTTTACGTTTTGTGGGGCCCACGAGGGTTACGGAATTTTATGGACGAATGAGAGGGCGACATGTGGAACCTCCACCACATGGCCTTGGTCGAAATTTTGCAAGGCTAAAATGGTCATTTGACCAATGTGTAGATGACAAAGTCTTGTTAATTAAGTGCTTGACATTGTTGACCAAGTCAAGAGCCATTTGGCTTGATCCCATTCATCAAATTTTTACATGTGTTGTAATATAGACCATCCAATGTGTTTTATATATCATGCTAGTGCAAGACAAGGTCTTTAACACTTAGAAAAATTGAGAGAACCTTGAGCTTAGCCTATGTTGCTCTCGGCTTTGTGCTCTCCCACACAAAAAATTTTTTAGTTTGTGATCCATTAGCCACAAGACATTAAACCAAGGTTCATGAGTGTATTGTAAGTGTATCTCAATAGAAAAATCCCGGAAAGAGAGAGTTTTTGTGTTAGTCGCAAGGTGAAAACCTAGTTGCTTTTCTAGGTTTTGATTGGAAATGGAAGAGAAGTTGGTGGTGAACTTCTAAGGGCTTCAAATAGCGGATTGGAACATAAGGAAAGGAGCTAAGAATTGCTAAGGCGCGACTTTGAATCTTGGAAATTTTAAGGGCTTATAAAGGTATATTCTTGTCGTTTTAGCAATTAAGGTTTACTTATTGTTGTAGCTATGGATATTAGCAAGCATGTGGTATTTAGTATAAGGTTTGATAAGTTTATTGACTATTGGAACCCTAATCCGAAAACTAGCATGTTTAGCTTTAAGATTACAATTCAAGCCGATTATTAGTTTAAGTCGTCGCATGTTGTATAAAGAAGGAAATTGTAGTTGTTTATGACTATATAACATGTTAGACCTTAGAACTTGGAATTGGAAAAAATAATTGGAAAGGGCTTGTTGTTGGTTATAAGTTGGCCGAGAATGGCTTGGATTTTTATACTACTTGATATTAATTGTGGGGCGGAATTTTACACGTATTGTAAGACGTGTAATCCCCTTTGTTTGGTTGTTGTTTGGAGCCTTAAATGTGGCGTGTTGGTTGTTATACCCCGTATTTCCGGAGTATGTACGTGAGGGCGTACGTACGAAAGTTTGGCCTTAAAAGTTTAGGCATGGCACGTTTTTTGGGCACAACTCACTCAAGGAATCGTTTTCCGACGAAACGTTTTACAAGACTCGCGTAGGATAAATTCCGGCTATGCCATTTCTAATTTTTGCGGATTTTTCCGAGAGACGAAACATTTTGGACCAACGGGAGGGCGACACTTGTCACCCTCCAATTGGTGGACTTGAGGCGTCATTGAGGCCGATTGTAGTGGCTTATTTTGTCTTGGAGTTGGTAGGATATTTTGTGTGCAAGTTGGCTAGGTACACTTGCCCAAATCTTGGCCTTACACTTGCCTTGCACTTGGCATAATCTTGGCCATTAGTTGGCCATCCCTTGACCTATAAATACCCCCTTAAGATGAAGAGTTCTTCATCCACAAATTCCTTTCAAGTCTTGAAAATCCTTCCTCTCCTTGTAGCCTTTTAGTCCAACACACCCCTTTGAGTGAGCTTGGCGAGGCAACCCTCCCCTAGCCTGGCGAAATCTACCCCCATCCCTTGGTAGAAAAGTTGCCTTCTAGCATTGTTATAATGCCCAAAATACCTAGCCCAAATCCTTAGTACTTAGTAGAAGTTGTGAAGAACTTCTAAGGTTTCCTTAGAGCTATCGAAGCGTACAACTTAGGAGCTAAACCTCGCTCAGGATCGACGTTTATACTCGGATTATATTGGGCTTACCGAGGTAAATAATCTTACCCGTCTTTTATAATTAGATAATGCATACTGTAGAAGTATAAGAATAAGTATAAAATACTTAGAAGGATATTACAGAATAGAATTGAACTGTTATCACAGTAGAAGGGTTTAAAAGAAGAATAATTGAACTGTACTCACATAGAATTTGTTTTTCTGATGTTGTATAGCTTAGGGTAGGGAAGTGCTGCCCAAATTCCCATAGAATAGAGAACCCTCTGCTTAAAGCTTTATCTGATCTGATCTAGACGTTGATAGACGTATTGGTATTATAGGTGATTCTCTGCGCGACATATTCGACTTGGCAGGAGGTTTTCGCCGAGAAGGTATGTGATTCTTCCTATACCCTTGAGCATGATATTTTAAATATATATTTATAGTACGGTAGACGTACGTGTGTTAACTGAATAATAACTACGGCAATGTCTTTGACTTAAGCACGAATAATACTTACGGCAATGTCTCGCGACTTAAGCTCGAATAATACTTACAGTGATGTCGCGACTTAAGCACGAATAATAAGGATCGAAAGCATTTCAAAAGAATCTTGAATCATTTTTTAGAAGAGAACTAATTGGTTTTAAGCGAAAGCTTAAGAGTTATACTAGCTTTATGGGAAGTTAGGTATAACAACTTAAGAATGATAAAAGGAACAGTTTACTTATGTGTTTATAACAGACTTACATTGATTTATGGAAAGGATAATAAAATGGTTTGATAAGTAGACATGATATGATGTTATGTGTGTTAGTGTCTTGTAACGTGTGCTTATGTGTTTAACGATAAGCTGTTATGTTAGTATTATATCACTCACCTTTTGACAAATACCGGGGGTTAAGCTGCCCTCCGATGCGGGGTATACCTCAGGCAGTCTGTGTGACTATGATGCGAGGACACCTCATGCGGTGCATGTGACCTATGCGGGCTGCGAGTTCGAGTTAGTGTGCGGGGTTATACCTCATGCGGTCTATGTGGCCATGCGGACTACGAGTCGGGGCGATGCCGAGAGTAGCTACCCTCGATGCGGGGTTATGCCACTATGCAGCCTACGTGAGTGGCCTATGCGGACTCTGAGTCGAGATTAGGCTTGCTTAATGATACTATGGGCAATTGGCCTGCCCGATCATTCGCGACCTAGAAAAGACTATTCTGATTTACCTATTGTTGCTCTTGTTTATGATGTGGCACTATGTGCGGTTACCTTGGTTGTTTCATACATATATGTAAACTGATTTTAAAATGATATGTTTTCATTTAAGTACTTTCTGATTCGCATACTTAGTACTGTTATCGACCTCCTTTGAAATTTGCGTTCATGCGCGGTAAGAGGGCGGCAGTGCTAGATCCACATCCTTAAGATCTCTTTGCATTGGTGTCGGGAGCTCCATCTTCTCGGAGGCTCTACTTTTGGGTATGATCTCCTGTATTGTAGATAGTTTTGTACATTCGGTATGGTATCACGACCGATTTGGGCGTGGTAGTGCCTTACCGGGCACCCTAGTGATACAACATCAGAGTAATCAGCGGAACATAAAACGATACAAGACATATTATGAAATATGAAACAATAATCTGAGAAAAACTTGTCTTTCGGCATATATGTAAATAACAACTTTTTCAACATGAACAGTTTAATCCTTTTTACAAACCCTGCCCACAAAGATTACTCTGGACCTCTAAGAATGATATGACAACAATGGCGGGACGGGGCCCGCCAAACCCTGAATGTAAACACTTACTCTGACGGGGACTATACCATGATAAGCCTCGGAGAAAGCGGAGCTTCCCAAATGAAACTATGACCACGAGAGCTAGGATCAACGGTGTACCTCAACTTGCGGCATGAACGCGGCCGAAGGAGGTCGATCAACAGTGCAGAGTATGTGAAACTAAAAAAAATACTGTAAATGAAATCATAATAGTCTATAAAGCAGGAGACATGTATGATAAGCAAACTACAGTTCACAACAAATAAGCAGTCATGTCAAGTCAGGGACTCACGCCCTCAAAGTTATCACAATAAAACCGTGCGGGGCAAATGCGAAGGCATAGCCGACTACTAAGACCCACGTACCAAAAATACCACAAGGCGTATCCGAGGTCTTTCTATCGCACCACATGATCGAAGCGGCACTCGCCCAATATCAATGTGCGCGTCTATCCACAGGAACTCTCGCGACTCGCGCATAGGTCACACGGACCCGCATGAGGTATTCCTCGAATCATGGTCCTGCATCGCTGAGGTATACCGCGTCGGCGGCTAACCCTCGGTATCCGCCTAGGCTCCGCAACCGCATAGTCTCAAAAGACCGCATAGTCTCAGCAGACCGCATAGGGAATCCCGCGTCGGGCTAAACACCGGAATGATCAATCCGGAGCTCTGCGCTCCGCGTAGTCACGAGGACCGCATAGGCCGTAAAGACCCGCATCAAGGGTGGCAAGCCCTCGGTATAATAAGTCAAAGGGGTATGTGATACAATAATAGTACAGCGGGCTTAACGTTTAACAACGTAAGCACAACAAGAATGACCCCCTTACATCACGATCACACAAGATACTAACACACGTAGCATCCTAACATTTTCACTTATCACATCAACAAGAAAGTATTTACAAGGCTATCTCAAACCAACACAATCAAGTTATTCACACAAGGTACTTTAAGCTAACAAGTTCGGGTATCTACCACTAAAGTACTTCATACATTAAATCTTTTAAAAGATCCGTTGCTTTCATAAGTCACACAATACGTAGTATAAAATAGAGTATTTGTCTTTTTAAATAAACCAAAACACTTACCTTTGTAAAATCAAGTAACAACATTATTTTCCAAACGTCCAAGTTTGCCTAATTTCAAATGTTCACGTTTCTTATTTTAGAAAGGTTTCGTAGTTCATAGTCTTATTCATTTAAGAATATAATTCTCTTTTAAACAATCAGAAACATAAGTCTTATATGTGAGTAGGATATTCTTGTTTATAACAATCTTATTACTGTAGTGATCTAGGAAATATCATTTTGTCTCATCTTAGCTTCTATGCGGATGGAAGTTTCTCTTGGTTTTAATAATACTTAATTAGTCAAAACATTTCCTTTTATTAGCTATGATGGTTTGTCGATACATTCGATTTCGAAATCAATAAAACATTCTTAAGCCGTTATACCTAACTTCTCATAAAGCTAGTATAACTCTTAAGTTTTCAAAAACCCAGTATTACTTCTTCTTTCAAAATGATTCAAAAATCTTTTGAAATACTTCAAGTTCTTTATTAACACATAACAAGCGATTTATAGTTCAAATCGATTTACCTTTTAAAGACCACAGTATTTTCTTACCAACATAAAGTGTTATAACCAACTTCCCATAAAGCCGTTATAACACTTTATGTTTTAAATCAATCAAATACGTTTAGCACGTATGCGTCTCTGGTACTACATAGTTCACACATATCATGCTAGAAGAGATAGGAAGAGGTTCACATACCTCGCGGCGAGTATCGACTAATAGCAAGCGCTCAAGTACTTCCAAGTCGGCTACTCCTTAAGCCAAGTAGATCGCGCCATGCGTAGTACTTCAACCTATAAGGCCACAGCTTATTAACATTTAGATCTCATCGTAGAACATTCTACAGAAAATTGGCACCTCCCCATGGCAGCGTAAATCTCCTCTCTGCAGGTAGGCTACCAAGCCAACCGGGGTTATCGTCTAACCTAACGGGTACAATTCTACTCCACGGTACTCTTACACAAGTCTCATGTCTGACCTATGTAATTACGATTCGATTCTTCTTTAAATTCAGGCTTAAGTCGCAAGACATTGCGTAAGTATTATTCGAGCTTAAGTCAAAAGACATTGCCGATAACTACGTTGATTCTATATATAGTATACTTCAACTATATATTCTAACAATATGTAATTTCCAATTACAATAGAGGACAAGATAATTACCTCGATAAGCCCATAATTATCCTAGTTTAAATGTCGATCTGAGCAAGGTTTAGCTCTACTCGTGCGCTCAGGCCGCTCAAACAACCCTTAGAAGTTCTAACCAACTTACTTATGACTTCAACTACGGGTGAAGATTTTCCTTAGGGTTTCGGTTTGTGGTAGCGGAAGTATAATAGTATTTTCTGGGCTTTTCAGATAGGTATTACCTTAGAATACAACAAGGTATACGCTAAGGTAATTTGGGCATTATAACAATACTTTTGAGAGTATTTCTACCAAGAGGGGGGGTATATTATACGAGAACAACACCACCAGGAGGGGGGGTGAAGTCTCGACCACAAGGCCACACAAGGGGGAGGGCTCTCGCCAAGGGGAGGGACGAGAACAACAACAAGAGAGGAGGATTTTAACACTTAGAGATTTGTGGAAAAGATGAAGAATTCATCAAAGGGAGAGGGGTATTTATAGGTCAAGGAATGGCCAACCAAAGGCCAAGATTAAACCAAGTGTTAGGCAAGTGTAGGGCTAGGATTTACTACACACAAATATCCTACCAACCTTGACTTTAGCCAAGGCACAAAAACGTGCCTTACATAGCCCATTTCGTCCATTGGACGATTTCGCCACCAATGGAGGGTGCCAAGTGTCGCCTCCCGTTGGTCCAAAATGTTCGTCTCTGGAAAAATCCGCAAAAATACTAAATGACATAGCGGAAATTCCCTACGAAAGTCAGGGAAACGTTTACGAAAAATGACTCTAATCGGGTATTGTGAACAAATTTAATTCGCCAAGCCACTTTGCCTACTCAAGGCTTTAAACTTTTATACGCACGCCTCACGCATATACTCGGAAATACGGTATAACATTCTCCTCCTTAGAAACATTCGTCCCGAATGTTCCTTCTAAATCTCAAGACAAACGCGCGCCAGTATAGTCTTCACTGCTATACTTACGAAAACAATCCTGCCACACCTGGCCACAGAAACACCCGCGCACATACTTCTATCTAAGTCCACGAGGAAAACACCTCTAATCATCACCACAAAACACTTCTCACCGGGGTCTAAAATATACTTCCTTCGCACCTTCTCTTTACAAAAGAAATGATCACATCTATGCTCGCCATACATGCTCGCTTCTCTCTTTACTCGTCGTAGATACCACTTTGTCACTTTGTCGCGAGCCTTGCTCCGACGATCCAACAAATGGTACCGGGCTGCTTGCGATCCCGGAGGATGTCGTACACTCGAACTCATACCACATTCTGATACGGATTCGATATCAAAACTCGGGTTACTATCTCTAACGTGGTCATCATTAACGGGAACACTCGGATGGATCTTCGATACTTCCGAACATCACAATCTGAAGACCGACGACCGCTTCCTACGTCGGACGGCAAATGCTAACATATAGGCAACTGGCCTATCCTTCACATGAACTCACAAAGGCCCAAAGTAACTCGCTAAGTTCCTCTGTTTTCCAAAACTCGTCGCACCCAAACCGGGTGGTACCTTCAAGAAGACCGACCACAACTCGAACTCTAAGCGTCGCCGACATTATCCGCCACGATTTCGTGAGCTGCGGAACTTCTTCTAGACAAGCTTCACTATCCACACCTTTGGAACAAGCTCAACCAAGTCGAACCTTGCCAACATCGAACCAATCGATCGACAACTTACACTTCCGCCTCTTACAAGGCTTCATAAGGCGATATCAGAACACCGAAATGGTAGCTTAAACACTCCTTCAACAGAGACAACAATTCGCAACTATCCACGAAATCCAAACAACGGCACGAGGGCGAATGTGATTCCGAGACTCACCTGAGTTCATATCCTTGCACAGTAAAACTTTTAGAAAGCGAAAATAGCCACAACTCGGGCTTCACTGCGACATAAGGTGAAGGTAGGCACCGTGCAGCCTTTCAACCTTTGGATAACTCAACACAAATGAGTAAACGGTCCCGATCAAGAACACGATGGGCTGCCCCCATCGCCCGACCATCGGTCGAACGCATCCACGAACTCAGACGTTTGGTTAACTAAACTTGGGCCTAACACCCTCACAACCCTAACACAAGGCGACCACCACAACGCGACCCCACCACCAAACCTACGCGGGTTGACCCGCAACGTGGCCTCAACCCGACCCGCAACGCGCACAATACTAGCTCCGATCCGAACAATCTCACTAATCACGTTTCGAAAACCTAGCGGTCTTCTTAGCTCAACTACCCCCTTTCATTCCACACTACTAGGGACCTATCCCAACATAACTCACGTGCACTATGCACTTCCGATAAGGGTCAAACATAACACTACACCTTTTCTCGAGATGGCCTCACCTCTAATGTCTTTACGTAAAAAGCTCTAAGGCTCACACCTTCTCTATCCCCCAAAATCTTACTCGGTTAAACAACCATGATCTAATCACGACTAACACACTGCTATCAGAACATAGCACTTAAGGTATACTCACCTTATCACACATACTGATCTCTAGAGGGTTAAAGATATATCTATATCTACTGTTTCACTCCCCTTAGTCGTTCTAATCAAACCTGCCCCGTAGGGCGCATAGCTAAGGAAGGTGACGAACTACCCACCGGTACTGAAGGCAAAGTCCTCCTACTAGGTCACCCATTCGACACATGGCCCTGACGGCCGCAGGTACAACAAGTACCAACTAAAAGACGACATTCCCCGGGATGACGTCTGTCACACTGTGAACCGGAAGCCCTGGAGTTCTGACCAACTCCTGCATACCGAACGTCTTGAACCCCGTGGAGGACCTCTTTGCATGGTGGGCGTGCATAATCTAATCATTGGTGAGGTGACTCGCCAGAAAGTTACCAAAGGACCTTGGCCGCTCGCCCTCTTCGCCCGTTAACCGTCGATCTCTACGTTTTCGGCTGCGCGCATAAGCCCGCATACGTGCCATGCTCAAGCCTAATCAAGAATTACTCTTGCACAACCTCTTAGATAGTCATCAAGACCCGTGGTACATCGGTATACTCCGTAGCCAAATCCATAGCTAGTAATGAGTCGTCTTTTGCAATCTAAATTCATCGTTCTGGCCGTGGAATCGGGCGTTCATATATCATGGCCGCAGAGGCACCGCTGCCGCCGTACTAAACTCATTGGGCTAGTGACGTCGCAGAACTCCCGAATGAAGCACTACTCTAGGTAATGATTGGGCTGTGCCTCGCCACCCTCCGAACTCTACTCGCCTCCTCGCCGCCTTGCCCTCCTCCCGGGTTGCCCTACGCGAAGGCATAGCGGTAAGTGGAAAGAAATACGTCGGAGGGTCCAACTTACAACACACTCTAAGGCACGATCTCGAGTGAGAAGAATAGAAACCAATCCTAAATACCCTATAGCCTCACGATTATTGGTGTAGTGCACAACACACCGATAATCAAGACTTCTTCGATACGGTCTATAGACACTTTCCGAGGATTAAGCGCTCGATACCACTTTTGTCACGACCCGATTCCGGCCCGTGGATCGTGTCTTACCGGGCACCCTAGTGATACAACATCAGTAATCACGAACATAAACGATACAAGACATATTATGAAATATGAAACAATAATGAGAAAAACTTGCTTTCGGGATATATGTAAATAACAACTTTTTCAACATGAGCAGTTTAATCTTTTACAAACCACGCCACAACGATTACTCTGGACCTCTAAGAATGATATGATAACAATGGCGGACGGGGCCCCGCCAAACCCCGAATGTAAACACTTACTACGACGGGACTATACCATCGATAAGCCTCCGAGAAACGGAGCTTCCCAAACGCTGAAATCGTGACCACGAGAGCTAGGATCAACGATCGTGTACCTCAACTGCGGCATGAACGCAACCCGGAAGGAGGTCGATAACAGTGCAGAGTATGTGAAACTAAAAATATCAAATGAAATCATAATAGTCTATAAAGCGGAGACATGTATGATAAGCAAACTACTGATCACAACAAATAAGCGAATATGTCAAGTCGGGGACTCACGCCTCAAAGTTATCACAATAAAACCGTGACGGCAAGTACGAAGGCATAGCCGACTACTAAGACCCACGACCAAAAATACCACAAATCGTATCCCGAGGTCTTTCTGCACCGCACCATGATCGGCGGCCACTCGCCCGCAATATCAATGTCGCGTCTATCCTGGAACTCTCGCAGCTCGCATAGGTCACACGCGGACCCGCATGAGGTATTCTCGAATCATGGTCCTGCATCACCGAGGTATACCGCGCATCGGGCGCTAACCCTCGGTATCCGCCAGGCTCCCGCAACCCGCATAGTCTCAAAAGACCGCATAGTCTCAACAGCACGCATAGGGAATCCCCGCGTCGGGCTAAACACCGGAATGATCAATCACGAGCTACCGCGCTCCGCATAGTCACGAGGACCGCATAGCCGTAAAGACCGCATCAAGGGTGGCAAGCCCTCGGTATAATAAGTCAAAGGTATGTGATACAATAAGAGTACAACGGGCTTCACGTTTAACAACTTAAGCACAACAAGAATGACCCCCTTACATCACGATCACACAAGATCCTAACACACGTAGCATCCTAACATTTTCACTTATCCCAGCAACAAGAAAGTATTTACAAGCTATCTCAAACCAACACAATCAAGTTATTCACACAAGGTACTTTAAGCTAACAAGTTCGGTATCTACCCCAAAGTACTTCATACATTAAATCTTTTAAAAGATCCGTTGCTTTCACATAAGTCACCTGATACAGTAGTATAAAATAGAGTGGTTGTCTTTTTAAATAAACCAAAACACTTACCTTTGTAAAATCAAGTAACAACATTATTTTCCAAACGTCCAAGTTTGCCTAATTTCAAATGTTCACGTTTCTTATTTTAGAAAGGTTTCGTAGTTCATAGTCTTATTCATTTAAGAATATAATTCTCTTTTAAACAATCTGAGAAACATAAGTCTTATATGTGAGTAGGATATTCTTGTTTATAACAATCTTATTACAGCAGCCGTTATCTAGGAAATATCATTTTGTCTCATCTTAGCTTCTATGCAGATGGAAGTTTCTCTTGGTTTTAATAATACTTAATTAGTCAAAACATTTCCTTTTATTAACGCTGCGATGGTTTGTCGATACATTACGATTTCGAAATCAAGAAACATTCTTAAGCCGTTATACCTAACTTCTCATAAAGCTAGTATAACTCTTAAGTTTTTCAAAACCAAGTATTACTTCTTCTTTCAAAATGATTCAAAAATCTTTTGAAATACTTCAAGTTCTTTATTAACACATAACAAGCGGCTTATAGTTCAAATCGATTACCTTTTAAAGACCACAAGTATTTTCTTACCAACATAAAGTTATAACCAACTTCCCATAAAGCCGTTATAACACTTTATGTTTTAAATCAATCAAATACGTTTAGCACACGCACGCTCACCGTACTACATAGTTCACACATATCATGCTAGAAGAGATAGGAAGAGGTTCACATACCTCGCGACGAGCATCGACTAATAGCAAAACGCTCAAGTACTTCCAACCGTCGGCTACTCCTAAGCCAAGTAGATCGCGCCACACGTAGTACTTCAACCTATAAGGCCACAAGGCGCTTATTAACATTTAGATCTCATCGTAGAACATTCTACAGAAAATTCGAAGACTCCCGCAACAGCGTAAATCTCCTCTCTGCAGAGGCCGCTACGAAGCCAACCGGGGGTTATCGTCTAACCCTAACGGGTACAATTCTACTCCACGGTACTACTACACAAGTCTCCATCTGAATACAACCCTATGTAATTCTGATTCGATTCTTCTTTAAATTCAGCTTAAGTCGCAAGACATTGCAGTAAGTATTATTCAGCTTAAGTCAAAGACATTGCCGATAACTACGTTCAGTTCTATATATAGTATACTTCAACTATATATTCTAACAATATGTAATTTCCAATTACAATAGAGGACAAGATAATTACCTCGATAAGCCCATAATTATCTAGTTTAAATGTCGATCTGAGCAAGGTTTAGCTCTACTCAGTGCGCTCAGGCCGCCTCCAACAACCCTTAGAAGTTCTAACCAACTTCTACTTATGACTTCAACTACGGGTGAAGATTTTCCTTAGGTTTCGGTTTGTGACGGAGTGAGTATAATAGTATTTTCTGGCTTTCAGATAGGTATTACCTTAGAATACAACAAGGTATCTGGCTAAGGTAATTTGGGCATTATAACAATACTTTTGAGAGTATTTCTACCAAGAGGGGGTATATTATACGAGAACAACACCACTAGGAGGGGTTGAAGTCTCGCCACAAGGCCACACAGGGGGAGGGCTCTCGCCGAGGGGAGGGCGAGAACAACAACAAGAGAGGGAGGATTTTAACACTTAGAGATTTGTGGAAAGGATGAAGAATTCATCAAAGGGAGAGGGTATTTATAGGTCAAGGGATGGCCAACCAAAGGCCAAGATTAAACCAAGTGTTAGGCAAGTGTAGGGCTAGGATTTACTACACACAAATATCCTACCAACCTTGACTTTAGCCAAGGCACAAAAACGTGCCTTACATAGCCCATTTCGTCCAATTGACGATTTCAAGCCACCAATTGGAGGTGCCAAGTGTCGCCTCCCGTTGGTCCAAAATGTTTCGTCTCGGAAAAATCCGCAAAATACTAAATGACATAGCGGAAATTCCCCTACGAAAGTGTGGAAGCGTTTACGAAAAATGACTCTAATCGGGTATTGTGAACAAATTTAATTCGCCAAGCCACTTTGCCTACTCAAGGCTTTAAACTTTTATACGCACGCCTCACGTACATACTGGAAATCTGGTATAACATTCTCCTCTCTTAGAAACATTCGTCGAATGTTCCTTCTAAATCTCAAGACAAACGCGCGATATAGTCTTCACCGCTATACTTACGAAAACAATCACGCCACAGCCACGAAACACCAGCGCACATACTTCTATCTAAGTCCACGAGGAAAACACCTCTAATCATCACCACAAAACACTTCTCACGGGTCTAAAATATACTTCCTTCAGACCTTCTCTTTACAAAAGAAATGATCACATCTATGCTCGCCATACATGCTCGCTTTCTCTTTACTCGTCGTAGATACCACTTTGTCACTTTGTCGCGAGCCTTGCTCCGACGATCCAACAAATGGTGCCGGGCGCTGCGATCCGGAGGATGTCGACACTCGAACTCATACCACGTTCGATACGGATTCGATATCCAAAACTCGGGTTACTATCTCTAACGTGGTCATCATTAGCGAACACTGCGGATGGATCTTGATACTTCCCGAACATCACAATCTGAAAGGCCGGACGACCTTGCCTCCTACGTCGGACGGCAAATGCTAACATATAGCAACCCGCCTATCCTTCACATGAACTCACAAAGGCCCAAAGTAACTCGGGCTAAGTTCCTCTGTTTTCCAAAACTCGTCGCTTTTAAACCGGGTGGTACCTTCAAGAAGACCGATCCAACTTGAACTCTAAGCGTCGCCGATTATCCGCACGATTTCTGAGCCGCGAACTTCTTCTAGACAAGCTTCACTATCCACGATCTGGAACAAGCTGAACCAATGCGAACCTTGCCAACATCGAACCAATCGGCCAGACAACTTACACTTCCGCCCTTATAAGGCTTCATAAGGCGATATCAGAACTTTGAAATGGTAGCAAACACTCTTCAACGAGGAGACAACAATTCGCAACTATCCGCGAAATCCAAACAACGGCCAGGGCGAATGTGATTCGAGACTCACTTGAGTTCATATCCTTGCACAGTAAAACTTTTAGAAAACGAAAATAGCTACAACACGGGCTTCAATGCGACATAAGGTGAAGGTAGGCACCCGCGCAGCCTTTCAACCTTCGGATAACTCAACACAAGAGTAAGCGGTCCCGAAAGAACGCGATGGGCTGCCCCATCGCCCGACCAGCTGGTCGAACGCATCCACGAACTTCGTCTTTGGTTAACTAAACTTGGGCCTAACACCCTCACAACCCTAACACGGCGGGACCACCACAACCTGACCACCACCAAACCTACCGCGGGTTGACCCGCAGCGTGGCCTCAACCCGACCCGGCAACGCGCACAATACTAGCTCCCCGATCCGGAACAATCTCACTAATCACGTTTCGAAAACCTAGCGGTCTTCTTAGCTCAACTACCCCCTTTCATTCCACACTACTAGGGACCTATCCCAACATAACTCACGTGCACTATGCACTCCCGATAAGGGTCAAACATAACACTACACCTTTTCTCGAGATGGCCTCACCTCTAATGTCTTTACGTAAAAAGCTCTAAGGCTCACACCTTCTCTATCCCCCAAAATCTTACTCGGTTAAACAACCATGATCTAATCACGACTAACACACTGCTATCAGAACATAGCACTTAAGGTAAACTCACCTTATCACACATCACGATCTCAGAGGTTAAAGATATATCTATATCTCTTTGTTTCACCCCTTAGTCGTTCTAATCAAACACGCTTGCAGGCGCATAGCTGGAAGGTGACGAACTACCCACCTGCATCGAAGGAAAAGTCCTCCTCCTCGGTCACCCATTCGGCACATGGCCCGGACGGCCGCAGGTACAACACGGACCAACTAAAGCGACATTCCGGGATGGCGTGCATCGTATTAATGAACGGAAGCCACGGAGTTGACCAACTCCTGCATACCGAACGTCTTGAACCCGTGGAGGACCTCTTTGCCTTGGTGGGCGTCGTAATCTAATCATTGGTGAGGTGACTCGCCAGAAAGTTACCAAAGGACGCTTGCTACTGGCCTCTTCGTCGCCGTTAACGCCGATCTCTACGTTTTCTCGGCTGCGCATAAGCCCGCATACAGGCCATGCTCAAGCCTAATCAAGAATTACTCTTGCACAACCTCTCTTAGATAGTCATCAAGACCGTGGTACATCGGTATACTCTCGGTAGCCAAATCCATAGCTAATGCGGTCGTCTTCTGCAATCTAAATTCAACGTTCGATGCGTGGGCGAAGGTTCATATATCATGGCCGCAGAGGCTTCGCCGCCGTACTAAACTCTCTGGTCTAGTGGCGTCGCAGAACTCCCGAATGAAGCACTACTCTAGGTAATGATTGGGCTGTGCCTCGCCACCCACGAACTCTACTCGCGGCTCCGCCGCTTTGCCCTCACGGGCGGGTTGCCTACGCGAGGCATAGCGGTAAGGGAAAGAAATACGTCGAGGGTCCAACTTACAACTGACTCTAAGGCACGATCTCGGAGTGAGAAGAATAGAAACCAATCCTAAATACCCTATAGCCTCACGATTATTGGTGTGGTGCGCAACACAGATAATCAAGACTCTTGGATACGATCATAGACACTTTCCGAGGATTAGCGCTCGATACCACTTTTGTCACGACCGATTCCGGCCCGTGGATAGTGTCTTACCGGGCACCCTAGTGATACAACATCAGTAATCAGCGAACATAAAGCGATACAAGACATATTATGAAATATGAAACAATAATGAGAAAAACTTGCCTTTCGATATATGTAAATAACAACTTTTTCAACATGAGCAGTTTAATCCTTTTACAAACCACGCCACAGCGATTACTGGACCTCTAAGAATGATATGACAACAATGGCGGGACGGGCCCCGCCAAACCCCGAGATGTAAACACTTACGACGACAGGGGACTATACCACTGATAAGCCTTCGGAGAAACGGAGCTTCCCAAACGCTGAAACTGTGACCCTGAGAGCTAGGATCAACGACTGGTGTACCTCAACCTGCGGCATGAACGCAGCCCCCCGAAGGAGGTCAGTACAACAGGTACCGAGTATGTGAAACTAAAAATCATGTAAATGAAATCATAATAGTCTATAAAGCGGAGACATGTATGATAAGCAAACTACGATTCACAACAAATAAGCGATATGTCAAGTCGTGACTCACGCCTCAAAGTTATCACAATAAAACCGTGACGGGCAAATGCGAAGGCATAGCCGACTACTAAGACCCACGGTGCCAAAAATACCACAAAGCGTATCCCGAGGTCTTTCTAGACCGCACCACATGATCGGCCGCCACTCGCCCGCAATATCAATGCGCGTCTATCCTGGAACTCTCGCGGCTCGCATAGGTCACACGCGGACCAGCGTGAGGTATTCCTCGAATCATGGTCCTGCACGCTGAGGTATACCCCGCGTCGGCGGCTAACCCTCGGTATCCGCCAGGCTCCCGCAACCCGCGTAGTCTCAAAAGACCGCATAGTCTCAGCGGACCGCGCAGGAATCCCCGCGTCGGGCTAAACACCGGAATGATCAATCACGAGCTACCGCGACCGCGTAGTCACGAGGACCGCGTAGCCGTAAAGACCGCATCGGCGGTGGCAAGCCCTCGGTATAATAAGTCAAAGGGTATGTGATACAATAATAGTACAACGGGCTTAACGTTTAACAACGTAAGCACAACAAGAATGACCCCCTTACATCACGATCACACAAGATACTAACACACGTAGCATCCTAACATTTTCACTTATCACATCAACAAGAAAGTATTTACAAGGCTATCTCAAACCAACACAATCAAGTTATTCACACAAGGTACTTTAAGCTAACAAGTTCGTATCTACCCTAAAGTACTTCATACATTAAATCTTTTAAAAGATCCGTTGCTTTCACATAAGTCACACAATACCCGTAGTATAAAATAGAGTGACTGTCTTTTTAAATAAACCAAAACACTTACCTTTGTAAAATCAAGTAACAACATTATTTTCCAAGCGTCCAAGTTTGCCTAATTTCAAATGTTCACGTTTCTTATTTTAGAAAGGTTTCAGAGTTCATAGTCTTATTCATTTAAGAATATAATTCTCTTTTAAACAATGAGAAACATAAGTCTTATATGTGAGTAGGATATTCTTGTTTATAACAATCTTATTACAGTAGTGATCTAGGAAATATCATTTTGTCTCATCTTAGCTTCATGCGGATGGAAGTTTCTCTTGGTTTTAATAATACTTAATTAGTCAAAACATTTCCTTTTATTAACGCCGCGATGGTTTGTCGATACACATTCGATTCAAATCAAGAAACATTCTTAAGCCGTTATACCTAACTTCTCATAAAGCTAGTATAACTCTTAAGTTTTTCAAAACCAAGTATTACTTCTTCTTTCAAAATGATTCAAAATCTTTTGAAATACTTCAAGTTCTTTATTAACACATAACAAGCCGCTTATAGTTCAAATCGATTACCTTTTAAAGACCACAAGTATTTTCTTACCAACGTAAAGTCGTTATAACCAACTTCCCATAAAGCCGTTATAACACTTTATGTTTTAAATCAATCAAATACGTTTAGCACATGACGTCACCGTACTACATAGTTCACACATATCATGCTAGAAGAGATAGGAAGAGGTTCACATACCTCGCGACAGTATCGACTAATAGCAAAACGCTCAAGTACTTCCAACCGCGGCTACTCCTAAGCCAAGTAGATCGCGCCACACGTAGTACTTCAACCTATAAGGCCACAGGCGCTTATTAACATTTAGATCTCATCGTAGAACATTCTACAGAAAATTCGCAAAGACTCCCCGCAACAGCGTAAATCTCCTCTCTGCAGAGGCGGCTACCAAGCCAACGGGGTTATACGTCTAACCCTAACGGTACAATTCTACTCCACGGTACTACTACACAAGTCTCATGTAATACACCCTATGTAATTACGGTCAAGATTCTTCTTTAAATTCAGCTTAAGTCGCAAGACATTGCTGTAAGTATTATTCAGCTTAAGTCAAAAGACATTGCCGATAACTACGTTCAGTTCTATATATAGTATACTTCAACTGTATATTCTAACAATATGTAATTTCCAATTACAATAGAGGGACAAGATAATTACCTCGATAAGCCCATAATTATCCTAGTTTAAATGTCGATCCCGAGCAAGGTTTAGCTCTACTCACAAGGCTCGACCCGCTCAAACAACCCTTAGAAGTTCTAACCAACTTCTACTTATGACTTCAACTACGGGTGAAGATTTTCCTTAGGGTTTGGTTTGTAGTGACGGAAGTATAATAGTATTTTCGGGCTTTTAGATAGGTATTACCTTAGAATACAACAAGGTATACGGCTAAGGTAATTTGGGCATTATAACAATACTTTGAGAGTATTTCTACCAAGAGGGGTATATTATACGAGAACAACACCACTAGGAGGGGTTGAAGTCTCGCCACAAGGCCACACAGGGGAGGGCTCTCGGCGGGGAGGGACGAGAACAACAACAAGAGAGGAGGATTTTAACACTTAGAGATTTGTGGAAAGGATGAAGAATTCATCAAAGGGAGAGAGGGTATTTATAGGTCAAGGGATGGCCAACCAAAGGCCAAGATTAAACCAAGTGTTAGGCAAGTGTAGGCTAGGATTTACTACACACAAATATCCTACCAACCCTTGACTTTAGCCAAGGCACAAAACGTGCCTTACATAGCCCATTTCGTCCAATTGGACGATTTCAAGCCACCAATTGGAGGGTGCCAAGTGTCGCCCTCCCGTTGGTCCAAAATGTTTCGTCTCTCGGAAAAATCCGCAAAAATACTAAATGACATAGCCGGAAATTCCCCTACGAAAGCTGTGGAAACGTTTCGCCGAAAAATGACTATAATCGGGTGTTGTGAACAAATTTAATTCGGCCAAGCCACTTTGCCTACTCAAGGCTTTAAACTTTTATACGTACGCCCTCACGTACATACTCTGGAAATACGGGGTATAACAATGGCGGGGCCCTGTCCCGCCATAGTTGTTTACTTCCTTAGAGGTCTATAGTCCTAGTGTACAGTTGGGATGTAACTGCAAAACTTGGGTTAATTATATATATATGCCGAAAGGCAAGCTTTTCTTCATATAAACTGTGTCTCATTTTACAACTGTTTCATGTCTTGTTTTTATATTCCGCTGATTACTCTGATGTATGACTACTTGGGTGCCCGGGTAAGACACTCACCACGGCCCGAACGGGTCGTGACAAAAGTGGTATCAGAGCAGTTAATCATCGGAAAGTGTCTACAGACCGTATCTAGTAGAGTCTTGATTATCGGTATGTTGTACACCACACCAATAATCAGGAGGCTATAGGATATTTAGGATTGGTTTCCATTCTTCTCACTCTGAGATCGTGCTTTAGAGCTGTGTTAAAATTTGACCCCTCTAACGTATTCCTTTCTCAGCAGATTATGCCTCCACGTAAGGCAACCCGGGCCCAGAAGGGCAAGGCAGCCGAGGGAGCTGCTAGTAGGACACCGAGAGTTACGAGGGCTCAGGCCCAGTCTATACCTCAGACGGCGAGTTCTATGACGCCGCCGGTCCCAGCAGAGACCACAGTACCCACACCTCCTGTCCCATAGCCTGGGGCGGAGGAGTTAGGGTACAAGGAGACGTGATCGATCCGGCCCAAATGTACCGTGGTTCACCCGAGGCAGAGTTTGAGGCTACGATTTCTGAGTTGTAGCCCGCCGTAGTTTTACTGGTCGAGGCCGAGGATGATCCGCAGGAGTTCATCCGCTACCACTGAGGATTATGAGAGTGATCGGGCGTCGAGACCGAGTCCGTGATCTTTGTTCACATAGGCGCGTGATACCGCGATCGATTGGTTTGATTCATGGAGTTATCCCGGGAGAGCACGCGTCCCAGCTAATCGGGATGAGTTCTCGAGGCTTTCTCACTCACTTCTTGCCTCCACAGATGGCGAGGGCGCGTACATGATTTTCTTCTTTGAGACAGAGGACGTATAGTTAGGAGTACAATGTCGAGTTCGATTCTTTGGCTCGATATGTCCCAAAGATTGGTAGCATATGGAGGATGGTGCACCGCCACGTCACCGGGCTAGATGATTATATGGCCGAGTCTTGTGCGGGTGTTTGTCTTCAGCCGGGTATGGACATTACCCGCATGCAGGCTCATGCACTAGGATGCAAGGAGCGTCGAGGCCGACGGGTTGATAGACAGCAGCAGAAGAGGACCAGGACGGCAGAGTCCTTTGGTAGTTATCCGGGTGGGCGGCACCGGCGGTCTAGATTCACACCACACCACCAGAGCACTCTGCACCATCCTCAAGACACCAGAGTATTCGGCGGTCGGGGCCCTGGACTTGAGACTTTCGGTGGCGAGAGGTGTCGGCCGGGACCACCCTCCGGTGTGGCCGACGGTAGATCCCATTTCGAATTGTGGTACTCTCCGAGGGTTTATTACGATGCGCGCGACGGGTCATATTGCGAGGGCTTGTCCGATCGGGGCGCGGGTGGTAGGCTCACCTACAGTGGTCGCTGTCGCTCATCATCTCCTACGATTACTCGCCCCGAGGCGTGGTACTCTTGGGCCAGCAGTCGCGGCAGAGGTCGTGGCGCGTCTCAGATTCTAGCGGTCCTCGAACGCATTTATGCCTTGTCCACCGGCAGATCGGGAGGCCTCACCGGAGCATCGCAGTACCTTATCGGTTCGGGTTTGATGTATGCTTTGATAGATCCGGGTTCTACTCGCCCCATATATCTCCCTTGTTGCTAGTAGGATAGGATAGAGCACGAGTCCATAGACCTTTCGAGGTAGCTACGCCAGTGGTGATTCGGTGGTAGCTCGGCGTATTTAGAGCTTGTCTGTGACCATTTACGGTCGGACCTGGCCGACTTGATAGAGTTGGATATGATTGATTTCGGCGTGATCATGGGTATGGATTGGCTAGCTTTTGCTACGCCAATGTAGGCTGCAGGAGAGAGTAGTGCGGTTCCAGTTTGAGGAGGTTGTTGAGTGGGAGGAGCTTCAGACGCCAGGGTAGGTTTATTTCTACCTCGAGGCTAGGAAGATGGTGCGAAGGGTATATCTACCATCTCGTTCGGTGTTTGATCTCGAGGTTGCGGTACCAGATTTTCGCCGCCCAGTAGTCGAGAGTTCCCGACGTGTTTCAGACGACCTCGGTATCCTCACGAGAGGAGATTGAGTTTTATATAGATGTGTTGCACCACTTACGCCTATTTCCATTCCGCCATATAGAATGGCACCGCCGAGTTGAGAGAGTTGAAGGATCGGCTTAGAGACTTGCCGAGAAGGGCTTCATCGACCTAGTGTTTCTCCCCGGGAGCGCGGTATTGTTCGTGAAGAAGAAGAAGACGCGTGCATGTGTTGATTACGGTACCGAACAAGGTGACCATTAAGAACGATACCCCTTCCCGTGATTGATGATTTATTCGACGATTGCGAGTGCGAGATGTTTCTCCAAGATTGATCTATGGTCGGCTATCATCAGTGCGAGTCGAGAGTCGGACATCCCTAGGATCGCATTCGGACCGTGACGCACTACGAGTTTAGGGTTATGTCGTTTGGTTTGACCAACGCTCCGGCAGTATTCATGGATTTGATGAACCGAGTGTTCAAATCATTTTTGGACACGTTTGTGATAGTGTTCATCGATGATATCTTGGTTTATTCTCGCCAGAGCAGAGCATGCGAGCATTTGGCGACTTGCCGATTCTCGAGACCAGCAGCAGACGCCAAGTTTTCCAAATGTGAGTTTTGTTGACTTGGTGGCTTTTCTTGGGCATATTGTCGGGTGATGGCATTCGAGTGAATACGCCAAGATCGGCGGTGAGGACTTGGCTGACCTACTACTCCGGCAGAGGTTCGCAGTTTACGGGCCTTGCAGGATATTATCGCGTTCAGAGAAGTTTGCTTCTATCTACGCCCCATTGACTAGGCCGACTCGGAAGGCTAAGTTTGATGGACTGATGCTTGTGGCGGGGTTTCGATTCTTGAAAGAGAGATCGACGACCGCCGTTCTTACTCTTCCGAGGGTCCAGACGGTTATGTCGGTATCATGCGACGTCGAGCATCGGGTTGGGATGTGTGTTGATGCGGCATGGCAAGGTTATAGTGTATGCATCCCGACACCAAGAAACACGAGGAACTACCCCACCCATGATTTGGAGTTAGCGCGGTGATTCACGCTTTGAAGATGCGGAGGCACTCTTTGTATGGGGTTCATATGGATATTTATACGCACCACAAGAGCCTCCAAGATATCTTGACCAGGAGCTGAACTTACGACAAAGACGGTGGTTAGAGTTGCTTAAGGATTACGATGTTGATATCCTGTACCCCCCGGGGAAGGCCAATGTTGTGGCAGATGCTCTTAGTCGTAGGTCGATAGGGAGTCTATCAGATGTGCAGCCAGAGAGGAGGGACATGGTTCGTGATTTGCATCGATTAGCGAGCCTTGGTGTCCGCTTGATTGATTACGATAGCGGTGGGGTTCGAGTTCGTGAGGTTGCCGAGTCTTCCATCGCCGGCGAGGTGAAGAGGCAACGATTCGAGGATCCGATTTGACACGTTATCGTGATACGGCTCTTCGTGAGGAAGGGTCCTTTGAGGTAGCACGATGGTGCTAAGCAAAGTTTGAGGGCGAGTTGTGTGTTCTAGATGTTTGAGGACTTGCAACAGTTACGGGGAAGCACACAGCGCGCGTTACTCTATCCATCCAGGGTCGACCAAGATGTACCATGACCTTAGATCTATGTATTGGTGGGATGGCTTGAAGAGGGACGTTGCAGAGTGCCCTATGCAGGCCTACGTGAGTGGCCTATGCGGACTACGAGAGTCCAGGATTAGGCTTGCTTAATGATACTATGGACAATTGGCCCTGCTTCGATCATTCGCAGCCTAGAAAAGACACATTCTGATTTACCTATTGTTGCTCTTGTTTATGATGTGGCACTATGTGCGTTACCTTGGTTGTTTCATACATATATGTAAACCGATTTTAAAATGATATGTTTTCATTTAAGTACTTTCTGATTTCGCATACTTAGTACTGTTGTCTTCGACCTCCTTCGGGGGCCGCGTCATGCCGCAGGTAAGAGAAGCAGGTGCTAGATCCACATCCTTAAGATCTCTTTGCATTGGTGTCAGGAGCTCCATCTTCTCCGGAGGCTCTACTTTTGGGTATGATCTCCCTGTATTGTAGATAGTTTTGTACATTCAGGGTATGGCGGGGCCCTGTCCCGCCATAGTTGTTTACTTCCTTAGAGGTTTGTAGTCCTAGTGTACAGTTGGGATGTAACTGCAAAACTTGGGTTAATTATATATATATGCCGAAAGGCAAGCTTTTCTTCAGATAAACTGTGTCTCATTTTACAACTGTTTCATGTCTTGTTTTTATATTCCGCTGATTACTCTGATGTATGACTACTTGGGTGCCCGGGTAAGGCACCAGTCACGGGCCCCGGAACGGGTCGTGACATTGGTTATTGTATTTGGCCTTGAAAAAGGTGGCAAAGTGAGTAGAAACAAAGGAAGTGCTGCCCGATTTTCTGTAGAATTAGAGACCGTATACTTAGTATTATTCTACGTTAGAGACTAGATGTTGATAGTCTTGTTGTGACCATTATAGGTTGACACTTCTACGTACGGCGTATTCGGCTTAGCTTGTGGATTTAGCCGAAAAGGTATGTGAACTATCTCCTCTTCTAGCATGATTCCTTAAGATAAAGAAAGTATGTCCTACTCCTTAAATGATCCATTCCTTGGTTGTACTTGGATTGCCTAGTATTGAATTTGTTCTATGTACTTCCTTGATTGTACTTTGATGTTTAAATTGTAAGTTGTATAATCCATTTCCTTAGTGAAGTTTGGATTCTTAAAAGTGAAAGTATTTTACTTAAAGTACATAGAGTCTTGAAAAGGAAGTGGTTTCCAAATCTTTTGGCTAGTGCCTTAGTTCCAAAACCTAAGGGTCATTATAATGACTTTAGGAAAGAATGAGTGATTTACTTATTTGATTTAAAAGAGGAGAAATGACATGATTTAAGAGAAGAAACTTGTTTTTTATACATTAAGAGACTTGAAGTATTTTGAAAGTTAAGAACTTGATTTGTAAGTATGTGATACTTGGTTTTAATTAGTATAAGTCTCTTGGTTATAAAAGGAATGAATATGTGTAAAACCATAAAGGGTTATAACGGCTTTATGGGAAGTTGGTTATAACGGCTTTATGGAAGGTTTAGAAAGTTGTCTATTTTGATTAATGGGCATAAGTTGCCTTGATTGTGAAAATTTGAAGTTACTTGATTTCAAGCTTTGAAATGAGTTTTCTAAGAATGTAGTAACTTACTTGAAAAAAATAGACACACCTTGATACTATGGGTGTTAGTATCTTGGGGTATTACATAAAAAGGAGTCTTTTGAAAAGAATGTACGTACGTAGTACTTTGGCTTGATTAATTGAGAATTATTCCAAGTGTGCCTTGATAAGTACTTTGGCTTGTTTAATTGAGAATTATTCTATGTATGCCTTGATAAGTACTTTGGCTTGATTAATTGAGAATTATTCCAAGTGTGCCTTGATAAGTACTTTGGATTGATTAATTGAGAATTAGTCTAAGTGTGCCTTGATAAGTACTTTGGCTTGATTAATTGAGAATTAGTCTAAGTGTGCCTTGATAAGTACTTTGGCTTGTTTAATTGAGAATTATTCTATGTGTGCCTTGATAAGTACTTTGGTTTGTTTAATTGAGAATTGCCAATGTGTGCTGGTGATAGCATTTGAGTACAAGTATTATGTTTTATTACGTGCGCGACTCCGGTTGGAGGGTCACGCCTTGTTGTAAGTTTACTTGGACGTACCGACAGTGAGGTGGGATTCCACGGGTATGCTTCCATTATTTGTGTTACCCTACGGTCATGCTTATACGATGTGGGATGCCGGGGCATGCGACCGCGAGGGATACCCTATGGTCATGCTTATACGATGTGGGATTCCGTGGCATGCGACCACGAGGATACTCGTGGACATGCTTATACGATGTGGGATTAGGGCGTGTGACCGTGAGTCGGGTTAGATTCGGATTTGTTTGTGTTGCCCTACGGTCATGCTTATACGACGATGTGGGATCGGGCATGCGACCGCGAGGGATACCCTATGGTCATGCTTATACGATGTGGGATGTCGGGGCATGCGACCACGAGGGATACTCCTTGGACATGCTTATACGATGTGGGATTCCGGGGCATGTGACCAGGAGCGGGTTTGATTCCCGAATTTGTTTGTATACTCCATGGTCATGCTTATACGATGTGGGATTCCGGGGCATGCGACCACGAGGGATACTCCTTGGATATGCTTATTGGTGTTATATTATATCATGGACTGCCAGCAGTGAGAAAGGATTCCACGGGCATGGTTGCTATTATGGGCGTGAGACCCATAGTTATATTTGAGGAGTGATTTTGAGGGCATGCGTCCCTGACTTGATATAACTGCTTATGTATTGTGTACTGTAGGTTGGCTATCATACACGTCTCCTATTTTGTTTAGACTGTTATGATTTCATTACTGATTTCATCGTTTCACATACTTGGTACATTCTTCGTCGACCTCCTTCGAAGTGCGTTCACGCCGCGAGTTTAGTTACGATTTGGTGATCTGCAGGTGAAGGACCATGCTCAGAGTTTTAGGATAGCTCCTTCTGTTATGTACTTTATCTTTTGCTATAGTTCCTTGATCTGCTTTTATGCGGTTATGGGTAGCGGGGCCTTGTCCGTCATGTTTCTGTAAACTCTTAGAGGTCTGTATTCATATGTGGGATTGGACTCGTGTACAGTGTAGTGTCTTTTATTTATGTATATTATATGGCAGCCTTGTCGGCTTTGCCCTTGCACGTACGATTGGTTTTAAAACAAAATGAGGTGTTATTTAATTTCCGTAGTTTACTTAGTTGTTAAGGTAGAAGGGTGCCCAGGTAGGGCACCAGTCACGGTCCGGGGGTTCGGGGCGTGACAGAGGACATGTTGAGGAAGTATCCTCACTTATTCTCTACACCTTCAGGTAATTCATTTCCCTTACTTGTCAAGTTTTAATTGAAGTATTTTGCTTAAGTGCTATTATGTGGCCACGTGTGGCATTATTGGTAAGTAGGGGATGTAAAAGGAGACTATGTCGCTATCTATAAGATTGACTCCGAAAGAACATTCGGGGGCAAATGTTTCTAAGGGGGGAAGAATGTCACACCCCGTAATTCATGGACATGGTTATAAGAACGTACGTAAGAACTAAAAAATGTTAGGATTTGAGACTAGTAAAAAATTATCAGAATTATGGAAATGTCGGAAAACGAAATATTGCGATGAATGGGAGGGTGACACGTGTCACCCCCCTTGATTGGTCTTGGTCTAATTAGACCATGGGTAGAGAGGTCATTTGGCCAAAGTAAAGATGAACAAGTCTTTCAAGCTAGAGCTTGAGGTTATTGACTAAGTCAAAGAGCCCACTTGGCTTGATATTTTAATCTTATGCATCCAAGCCACACATTTGTTCTAATCTAGACCCTTCATGTTGTTATATAATCACACTACTAGCAAGACAAGCTTCCCACACTTAGAAAAAATTTCAAGAAAACTTGTGCATGTTTAAAGAGCTCTCGGGTTAGGTGTTATACCCCGTATTTCTAGAGTATGTACGTGAGGGCGTACGTATACAAGTTTGAGCCTTAAGTTAGGCTAGGAACGAAAATTTGTGCACAACCCCCGATTAGAATCGTTTTCCGACGAAACGTTTTCCAAACTTTGCGAGGGGAAAATTTCGGCTATGTCATTTATTATTTTTGCGGATTTTTCCGAGAGATGAAATATTTTGGACCAACGGGAGGGTGACACGTGTCACCCTCAAAAGTGGACGGCAAAGGGCTAGCTTGGCACGTTTTTTGTGTTGAAGTTTTAGTCAAGGGTTAGGTAGGATATTTTGTAGATATTTTGTGTAGTTGATGAACAAGTGGGACCCACAAACACTTGTCCAAATCTTGACCCTACACTTGCCCACCACTTGTCTTGATCTTGGCCATTGGTTGGCCTATAAATACCCCCCCTTTGTTGAAGACTTCTTCATCCACAAAATGTTTCTAAGTCTTGAAATCCCTCTCCTCCCTCTCTATAGTTTTCGTCCTCCCCCTTGTGAGGCTTTGGCCGAGAGGTACCCCCCCTACCTTGAGTTGCTCTCGTCCAAATACACCCCCCCCCTTGGTAGAAAAGTATTCTCCAAGTATAGTTACTATTCCAAAATACCTTGTAGTATTCCAAGGTTATCCCTATACTAAAAGCCCAGAAATACTATTATACTTTCCTTCAGTCACAAAAACGAAACCCTAAGGAAAATCTTCATAGTCGGTTGAAGTATTAAGAAGAAGTTGCGTAGAACTTCTAAGGGTTGTTTGGAGCGGGTTGGAGCACCCGGAGTAGGAGCTAAACGTTGCTCAGGATCGACATTAAATCTTGGATAATTTTGGGCTTATCGAGGTAAATATTCTTGTCCTTATATTGTAAATGGAAATTACATATTGTAGTTGTATAGAAATGAATATACGATTCATAGAAGAGAATTGAACTGTAATAGAAGGATATTACAGAAGAGAGTTAAACTGAAATCGCATCAGAAGAATATTAAAGAAGAGATTAAATCAGATTTACATAGATTGTATTCTGAGACTTGTGTAGCTTAACGGGTAGGGAAGTGCTGCCCAATTTTCCGTAGAATAGAGAAGCCTCTACTTAGAATGTTCTACAGTGTAGTCTAGACATTGATAGACTTATATAACCGTTATAGGTTGAAGTACTGCGAGTAGCGTTATCTACTTGAAAGGTGGACAAGGCTAGTCGGGTAATAGCGGTGGAGCGTTTTGCTAATAGTCGATAATCGTCGCGAGGTATGTGATTCTTCCTATCCTCTTGAGCATGATATTTTAAAGAATATATGTTATACCCCGTATTTCCAGAGTATGTACGTAAGGGAATACGTACAAAAAGTCTAGCCTTAAAGTTTAGGCAAAACGTTTTTTTTGGGCACAACTCATAAAACGAATAGTTTTCCGACGAAACGTTTCCACAGCTTTCGTAGGGTAAATTCCGGCTATGCCATTTCTAATTTTTGCGGATTTTTCCGAGAGACGAAACATTTTGGACCAACGGGAGGGCGACACTTGGCACCCTCCAATTGGTGGACTTCAAATCGTCCATTTGGACGAAATGGACTAGCAATGGCACGTTTTTTGTGCCTTGTGCACAAGTCAAGGAGTTGGTAGGATATTTGTGTATAGTTAATCCTCACCCTACACTTGCCTTGCACTTGTCTTAATCTTGGCCATTGGTTGGCCACTTCTTGACCTATAAATACCCCCTTAGAGATGAAGAGTTCTTCATCCACAAATCTTTCCAAGTCTTGAAAAATCCTCTCCTCTCCCTTTGTAGCTCTTTCGTCCAACACCCCCCCCCCCTCCCCTTGTGAAGTTTGGCCGAGGGCCTACCCCCCCTAGCCTAGCCAAAATCTACCCCCCCTCCCTTGGTAGAAAAGTTGCATTATTGTATTGTTATAATACACAAAATACCCTAGCCCAAATACCTGAGTACGTAGTCGAAGTTGTGAAGAACTTCTAAGGTTTCTGGAGCATACAACTTAGGAGCTAAACCTTGCTCAGGCGCGACTTTATCTAGGATATTATTGGGCTTACCGAGGTAACTAATCCTAACCCTCTTTTGAATTAGAGAATACTTACTGTTGTAGTATTAGAATAAGTATTAAATACTTAGAAGAATATCACAGAATAGAATTGAACTGTTACCACAGTAGAAGGGTTTAAAAGAAGAATAATCAAACTGTACTTACATAGGACTGTTTCACAGTAGACTTATATAGCTCACCGGGTAGGGAAGTGCTGCCCAACTTTCCATAGAATTGTGAACCCTCTGTTTAGAATGACCTTCAGAGTAGTCTTTGATAGATGTATGTGACTATTATAGGCTGACTCTCTGCGCGCGACATATTCAACTTGGCAGGTGGTTTTCGCTGAGAAGGTATGTGATTCTTCCTAAAGCATGATATTTTACAATATATATAGTACGGTAGACGTACATGTGTTAACTGAATAATAACTACGGCAATGTCTTTGACTTAAGCCTGAATAACACTTACGGCAATGCCTCACGGCTTAAGCCTGAATAATAAAGATCTGAAAGCATTTCAAAAGAATACTGAATCATTTTTAACAGAAGAGAACTAATTGGTTTTTAAAACAGAAGCTTAAGAGTTATACTAGCTTTATGGGAAGTTAAGTATAACCACTTAAGAATGATAAAAGAAACAGTTTGCCTATGTGTTTATAACAGACTTATGTTGAATTGTGAAAAGAATAATAAGATGGTTTGATAAATAGACATGATATGATGCTATGTGTGTTAGTGTCTTGTAACGTTTGTGTAAAAGTGTATTCTTGTTGTGCTTATGTTGTTTAACGATAAGCTGTTAGGTTAGTGTAGCATCACTCACCTCTTGACATATTACAGGGGCTGGCGCCTCCGACGCGGGGTAGACTCGGCGATGCAGGACCATGATTCGAGAATACCTCACGCGGGTCCAAGGGACCTATGCGAGCTACGAGTTCCGTGTTAGTGTGCGGGTTATACCTCATGCGGTCTATGTGGCCATGCGGACTACGAGTCCGGGCGATGCCGAGGAGTAGCTACCTCGATGCGGGTTATGTACTTATGCGGCCTATGTGAGTGGCCTATGCGACTACGAGTCCGTGGATTAGGCTTGCGTGGTGATACTACGCAATTGGCCTGCTCGATCATTTGCGGCCTAAGAAAAGACACATGCTGTTTACCTATTGTTGCTCTTGTTTATGATGTGCACTATGCGCGGTCCCTCGTTGTTTCATACATACTTGCAAAACCGATTTTAAAATGATATGTTTTCATTTAAGTATTTTGATTTCATATACTTAGTACTGTTATCGACCTCCTTCGGGCTGCGTTCATGCCGCAGTAAGGGCAAAGGTGTGCTAGATCCACATTCCTAGGATCTCTACGTTGGTGTCGGGAGCTCCATCCTTTCCGAGGCTCTACTTTGGGTATGATCTCCGTTGTAGATAGTTTTGTATCCAGGTATGGCGGGCCCCGTCCCGCCATAGTTGTATATTTCCTTAGAGGTCTGTAGTCTGTTGACAAGATTTGATGTAATCGCTAAACCATGTTTATATATATATATGCGAAAGGCGATGTTTTCTCACTTAAACTGTGTCCTATTTTATAAAGCGTTTCATGTCTTGCTTTATATTTCCGTTGATTACTCGATGTATGACTACTTGGGTGCCCGTGAGGCACGACCACGCCCCGAATGGGTCGTGACAAAAGTGGTATCGAGCGATTAATCTCTCGGAAAGTGTCTACGCACCGTATCTAGTAGAGTCTTGATTATCTGTGTTTCGTTCACCAAACCAATAATCAGGAGTCTATAGGATATTTAGGATTTTTTTCCATTCTTCTTATTCTGAGATCTTTCTTTAGATCTGTGTTATAGGTTGGACCCCTCTAACGTATTCCTTTCTGTAATGATTATGCCTCCACGTAAGGCAACCCGCCCGTATGGCAAGGCAAAGAGGGAGTCGCTAGCAGACACCCAGAGTCACGAGGGCTCGTGCCCGTCTATACCGAGACGGCGAGTTCTATGACGCCGCCCAAAGAGACCACGCACCACACCTCCCGCCCCACACCGGGCGAGGAGTTAGGGTACAAGGAGAGACGGCCCACTATTGGCTAAAGTTGTGGCCCGACACGAGGAGAGGCGGACGCGGCAGTTCAGCCCGACTCGGCTCGCACCCGTGGTACACCCGAGGGCAGATAGTTTGAGACTACGAGATTTCTTGAGTTGTAGCCCGCCAGAGTTTTACGGGTCGAGGCCGGAGGATGATCCGCAGGAGTTCATCCGTCAGCTACAGAGAATCATGAGGGTGATCAAGGCCTCGAAGACAGAGTCTGTGACCTTTGTTCGCATCGGCTGCGTGATACCGCAGTCGATTGGTTTGATTCATGGGAGTTATCCCGGGGAGAGCACGCGTCCCAGCCTACTGGGATGAGTTCTCAGAGGCTTTCCTCACTCACTTCTTTCCTCCACAGATGAGTAGGGCGCGGTCTGATCGATTTTTACTACTGAGGCAGAGAGGACGCACTGTCCGGGAGTACAATGTCGAGTTTGCTTCATTGGCTCGATATGTCCCAAAGATTGGTAGCAGATATGGAGGATAGGGTGCACCGCTATGTCACCGCTAGACGACTATATGGCCGAGTCATGTGCGGGTGTTTCTCTCGGCGGTATGGACATTACCCGCATGCAGCTCATGCTCTTGGATGTGAGGCGAGATCGCGGGTTGTGACGGCGAGAAGAAGACCAGACGGCAGGTCGTTTGGTGGCTATCGTGGTGGCGGCCTCAGCCAGCCTAGATTTGCACCACGCCCAGCCCGAGCACTCGCACCGCCCTCAAGACCAGATATTCGAGGGCGCACGGGGCCCCGGACTTGAGCGCCCCAGCGGCAGGCATCGCCGATCGACCACCTCCGGTGTGGCGATGCGTAGATCCCACCGGAGTTGTGATACGGAGTTTGTTTGATTGCCAGGCGCAGGTCACTATGCGCGGAACTGTCCGACCGCGGCAAGGCGTCGATGGTAGGGTCACCTACGAGTTCTTTCACGGTCTTCATCTCCTACAGATTACTTGCCGAGGGCGTGGTACTCATGGGTCGCAGGTCGCGGCAGGTCGTGGCTCGGGTCGATTCTAGCGGTCCTCGAACCGCATTTATGCTTTGTCCACGACAGATCGTGAGGCCTCACCGATGTCGCCACGTGTACTTTATCGCTCGGGTTTGATGTGTATGCTTTGATAGATCCGGTTCTACTCGTCCATATATCTCCCTTGTTGCTAGTAGGATAGGGATAGAGCACGAGTCCATAGACCCTTTCGAGGTAGCTACGCGATGGGTGATTCGGTGGTAGCTCGGCGGTATATAGAGCTTGTCCTGTGACCATTTACAGTCGTCGGACCCTAGCCGACTTGATAGAGTTGGAGATGATTGACTTCGACGTGATTATGGGGATGGATTGGCTAGCTTCTTGCTACGCCAATGTAGACTGCAGAGAGAGAGTAGTACGGTTCCAGTTTCCAGAGGAGCCGGTTGTTGAGTGGGAGGGGAGCACGGTATCGCCGAGGGGTAGGTTTATTTCCTACCTCAAGGCTAGGAAGATGCAGGCGAAGGGTATATCTACCATCTCGTTCGGGTGTTTGATCTCGAAGGCGCGGTGCCAGATTTTCGCCGATCGAGTCAGTCGAAGTTCCCGACGTGTTTCGGATGACCTCCCGTATCCTCCCGAGAGGAGATCGAGTTTTGTATAGATGTGTTGCCAGATACTCGGCCTATTTCCATTCCGCCATACAGAATGGCACCTGCCGAGTTGAGAGAGTTGAAGGACCACCGAGGGATTTCTTTGGAGAAGCGGCTTCATCAGCCTAGTGTTTCTCCCGGGAGCGCCAGATTGCTCGTAAGAAGAAGGGCGACGCTGCGCACGCATGTGTTGATTACAGCGGTGAACAAGGTGACCATTAAGAATGTATACCCTTCCCGTGATTGATGATTTGTTCGACCGGTTAGGCGAGTGCGAGATGTTTCTCCAAGATTGATCTGCGATCGGGCTATCATCAGTGCAGTCGAGAGGTGGATGTCCCTAGGATCGCATTCAGACCAGACGGGCATTATGAGTTCAGGGTCATGTCTTTGGTTGACCAATGCTCCTGCGGTATTCATGGATTTGATGAACCGAGTGTTCAAACCATTTTTGGACGCGTTTGTGATAGTGTTCATTGATGATATCTTGGTTTATTCTCGCCAGAGCGAGCATACGCGAGCATTTGAGATCTGGCCGATAGCTTCTCGAGACCAGCCAGTTGTACTCCAAGTTTTCCAAATGTGAGTTTTGGTTGACTTGATGGCATTTCTTGGGCATATTGTCGGGCTGATGGCATTCGTGGATACGCCAAGATCGAGGCGCAGACTTGGCCTAGACCTACTACTCCGGCAGAGGTTCGCAGCTTTACGGGCCTTGCAGATATTATCGGCGGTTCGTGGAGAAGTTTGCTTCTATCTCGCACCATTGACTAGCCGACTCGAAGGCATCCAAGTTTCAGTGGATCGATGCTTGGAGCGTGGTTTCGATTCTTGAAAGAGAGGCGACCGCCTCGCTTCTTACTTCCGGAGGGTCCAGATGGTTATGTCGTGTAGTGTGCTGCGGCAGGAATCGGGTAGGGTTGTGTGTTGAGGCAGCATGGCGGGTTATAGCATATGCAACCCGACAGCTGAAGAAACACGAGAGGAACTACCCCACCCATGATTTGGAGTTGGCAGCCGTGATTCACGCTTTGAAGATCTGGAGGCACTATTTGTATGGGTTTCACGTGGATATTTATACAGACCACAAGAGCCTCCAGTATATCTTCACCGCAGGAGCCGAACTTACGGCGAGACGGTGGTTAGAGTTGCTTAAGGATTACGATGTTGATATCCTGTACCACCCGGGGAAGGCCAATGTTGTGGCAGATGCTCTTAGTCGTAGGTCGATGGGGAGCCTATCAGATGTGCAGCTAGAGAGGAGGGACATGGTTCGTGATTTGCATCAGTTAGCGAGCCTTGGTGTCCGTTTGATTGATTCTGATAGCAGTGGGGTTAGAGTTCGTGAGGTTGCCGAGTCTTCCATCGTCGAGGAGGTGAAGAGGCAACAGTTCGAGGATCCAGCTTTGATTCGATATCGTGATACATCTCTTCGTGAGGGCAAGGGTCCTTTTGAGGTAGCACCTGATGGGGTGCTAAGGTTTGAGGGCAGATTGTGTGTTCCAGATGTTTCAGGACTTCGGCAGCAGGTTCTTGGGGAAGCACAGGTACGCGTTACTATCCATCCGGTCGACCAAGATGTACCACGACCTTAGATCCGTATTGGTGGGGTGGCTTGAAGAGGACGTTGCGAGTTCGTAGCTCGCCCGTGTTGTCGGAGTGAAGGTAGAGCACCGAGAGGCACGTGGTTTGTTACTGACGATTGAGATCCCGACTTGGAAGTGGAGGTAATCAACATGGACTTCATCACGGGATTACCTCGCACTCGGAGGAGACATGATTCTATATGGGTTATCGTCGACGGTCGACGAAATCAGCCCACTTTCTTCCGTCGGACGACCTTTCACCGAGGATTATGCGGACTTTACATCCGAGAGATCGTCGATCGCATGGAGTCCCTACTTCGATCATATCGCATGTGGAGCGGTTATGACTAACTTACGAGGTCCTTCCAGGGTTTAGGACGCAGTGAGCCCGAGTGCGCATTTCATCCACGCATGACGGACATGCAGAGCGCACTATCCGCACTCTTGAGGATATCTCGCGAGCCCGTGTTATTGACTTGATGGTAGTTGGGAGGATCATTTGCCTCTAGTTGAGTTCGCGATAATAATAGCTACCACTCCGATTCGGGATGGCGCCTTATGAGGCCTTGTATGGAGGAAGTGCAGATCGCCTATAGGTTGGTTCGATGTGGGCGAAGTGCGCTAGTGGGACCAGATTTGGTACAGCAGTGATGGATAAGGTGAAGCTTATCCGAGAGCGCTATCGACAAATTTCGAGTCGGCGTAAGTCGATGCAGATCATCGTCGTCGACATCTTGAGTTCGAGGTTCATGATTGAGTTTTCCTAAGGTGTCACCCATGAAGCGGTGTGATGAGATTCGGAAGAAGGGGAAACTCACTTAGGTACATCGGGCCGTTTCAGATTGTCCGCAGGTAGGCAAGGTTGCCTATGAGTTGGATCTGTCGTCCGATCCGGAGGCGGCATCCGGTTTTTCACGTATCTACTTTGAGGAGATGTATCGGGATCCATCTAGTGGTACACCCGATTGACGATGTCGGTGTGATGGGGTTATCGTATGAGGATATTCCCATAGCGATAGTCGATCGTCGAGTTAGGCGTCTGCGGACCGCGACGTGGCTTCCGTCAAAGTCTTGTGAGGAACGAGCTCGGGAGGATGACGGGAAGCCGAGGAGGACATGAGGCGAAGTATCTCACCTATTCCCCACACCTCCGGTAATTCACTTTCCTACTTGTAAATTTTCGTTATCGTTTCGCCAAGTGTTGTTCGTGGCCGTGTGGCATTTGCAACTGTTTTAGTTATGAAGAATCTTATCGTTAACTGTCTTGGGAAGGAACATTCGGGACGAATGTTTCTAAGGAGGGGAGAATGTTATACCCCGTATTTCCAGAGTATGTACGTAAGGGAATACGTACAAAAAGTCTAGCCTTAAAGTTTAGGCAAAACGTTTTTTTTGGGCACAACTCACAAAACGAATAGTTTTCCGACTAAACGTTTCCACAGCTTTCGTAGGGTAAATTCCGGCTATGCCATTTCTAATTTTTGCGGATTTTTCCGAGAGACGAAACATTTTGGACCAACGGGAGGGCGACACTTGGCACCCTCCAATTGGTGGACTTCAAATCGTCCATTTGGACGAAATGGACTAGCAATGGCACGTTTTTTGTGCCTTGTGCACAAGTCAAGGAGTTGGTAGGATATTTGTGTATAGTTAATCCTCACCCTACACTTGCCTTGCACTTGTCTTAATCTTGGCCATTGGTTGGCCACTTCTTGACCTATAAATAACCCTTAGAGATGAAGAGTTCTTCATCCACAACTCTTACCAAGACTTGACAAATCCTCTCCTCTCCCTTTGTAGCTCTTTCGTCCAACACCCCCCCTCCCCTTGTGAAGTTTGGCCGAGGGCCTACCCCCCCTAGCCTAGCCAAAATCTACCCCCCCTCCCTTGGTAGAAAAGTTGCCTTCTTGTATTGTTATAATACCCAAAATACCCTAGCCCAAATACCTTAGTACTTAGTAGAAGTTGTGAAGAACTTCTAAGGTTTCCTTGGAGCATACAACTTAGGAGCAAAACCTTGCTCAGGCGCGACTTTTTCTAGGATATTATTGGGCTTACCGAGGTAACTAATCCTAACCCTCTTTTGAATTAGAGAATACTTACTGTAGTAGTATTAGAATAAGTATTAAATACTTAGAAGAATATCACGTAATAGAATTGAATCATACCACAGTAGAAGGGTTTAAAAGAAGAATAATCAAAGCAGACTTACATAGAATTGTTTCATGAGACTTATATCGCCACCGGGTAGGGAAGTGCTGCCCAACTTTCCATAGAATTGTGAACCCTCTGTTTAGAATGACCTTGAGTAGTCTTTGATAGATGTGCGTGACTATTATAGGTGACTCTCTGCGCAACATATTCAACTTGGCGTGGTTTTCATGAGAAGGTATGTGATTCTTCCTAAAGCATGATATTTTACAATATATATAGTGCGGTGACGCATCGTGTTAAGCGAATAATAACTACGGCAATGTCTTTGACTTAAGCCCGAATAACACTTACTGAATGCCTCACGCTTAAGCACGAATAATAAAGATCCAAAGCATTTCAAAGAATCTTGAATCATTTTTAATGTAAGAGAACTAATTGGTTTTAAATGAAGCTTAAGAGTTATACTAGCTTTATGGGAAGTTAAGTATAACCACTTAAGAATGATAAAAGAAACAGTTTGCCTATGTGTTTATAACGGACTTATGTTGAATTGTGAAAAGAATAATAAGATGGTTTGATAAATAGACATGATATGATGCTATGTGTGTTAGTGTCTTGTAACGTTTGTGTAAAAGAGTATTCTTGTTGTGCTTATGTTGTTTAACGATAAGTCGTTAGGTTAGTGTAGCATCACTCACCTCTTGACATACACAGGGGTTAAGTCGCTCCGACGCGGGTAGACTCGGTGATGCAGGGACCATGATTCGAGAATACCTCACGCGGGTCCAAGGGACCTATGCGAGCTACGAGTTCCGTGTTAGTGTGCGGGTTATACCTCATGCGGTCTATGTGGCCGTGCGGACTACGAGCCCGGGGCGATGCCGAGGAGTAGCTACCTCGATGCGGGTTATGTACCCTTACGCGCCTATGTGAGTGGCCTATGCGGACTACGAGAGTCGAGATTAGGCTTGCGTGGTGATACTACGCAATTGGCCCCGCCGATCATTTGCACCTAAGAAAAGACACATTACGATTACCTATTGTTGCTCTTGTTTATGATGTGGAACTATGCGGTCCCTCGTTGTTTCATACATACTTGCAAAACTAATTTTAAAATGATATGTTTTCATTTAAGTATTTTACGCTTCATATACTTAGTACTGTTGTCGACCTCCTTGGGCCGCGTCATGCCGCAGGTAAGGGCAAGCAGGTGCTAGATCCACATTCCTAGGATCTCTACGTTGGTGTCAGGAGCTCCATCCTTTCCGGAGGCTCTACTGTTGGGGATGATCTCCCTGGTGTAGATAGTTTTATCTGACGGTCGGTATGGGCCCTGTCCCGCCATAGTTGTATATTTCCTTAGAGGTCTGTAGTCCTGTTGTACAGTATCGGATGTAACTGCTAAACCATGTTTATATATATATATGCCGAAAGGCGATGTTTTCTCACTTAAACTGTGTCCTATTTTATAAACTGTTTCATGTCTTGCTTTATATTTCCGCTGATTACTCTGATGTATGACTACTTGGGTGCCCCGGTAAGGCACCAGTCACGGGCCCCGGAATGGGTCGTGACAATATATATATAGTACGGTAGACGTACGTGTGTTAACTGAACGTAGTTTTACGGCAATGTCTTTTGACTTAAGCCTGAATAATAAGAATCTTGAAGTATTTCAAGAGAATTAAGAAACCGTTTTTAAAGAAGAGTAATACTTGGTTTTAAAAGCTTAAGAGTTATACTAGCTTTATGGGAAGTTAGGTATAACGGCTTAAGAGAGATAAAAAGAATGATTTATTGATTTTAGAAGTTAAGAGACTTGATCTTAAAAGATAAGAGACTTGACTTAATTAAATTAATATGAGTTTTGTTAAAAAGTGTGAAACCTCATTCGTGAGTAATGAGTACTTGGTTTTTAAAAGGAATAATGTTTCCGATTTGGAAATCGAATAAGTATCGAACAAACCACCGCGTTAATAAGGGAAATGTATTGACTAATTAAGTACTATTAAAACCAAAGAAACCCCCATCCGCATAGAAGCTAAGATGAGACAAAATGATATTACATTTCCTAGATCATGGCTGCGTTAATAAGATTGTTATAAACAAGAATAACCTACTCATATAAGGCATATGTTTCTCAAATTGTTTTAAAGGAGAATTACATCATTAAGTGATTAAAACTATGAACTACGAAACCTTTGAAAATGAGAAACTTGAGCATTTGAAATTAGGCAACCTGAACGTTTGGAAAATAATGTTGTTACTTGATTTTACAAAGGGAAGTGTTTTGGTTTACTAAAAAGATAGTCACTCTATTTTTATATTACGTATTGTGTGACTTTTGTGAAAGAAGCGGATCTTTTAAAGAGTTAATGTATGAAGTACTTTGGGGATAAAAACCCAACTTGTTAACATAAAGAAAGTACCTTGTGTGAATAACTTGATTGTGTTGGTTTGTGATAGCCTTGTAATACTTTCTTGTTGATTTGATAAGTAAACATGTTAGGATGCTACGTGTGTTAGTATCTTGTGATGTTTGTGTAAAGGTTTCCACTTGTTGTGCTTATGTTGTTTAACGATAAGTCGTTATGTTAGTATTATATCACTCACCTCTTGACATGATTCCGGGTTAAGTCGCCTACGATGCGGGTATACTCAAAGGGTCTGTTGGTACTGTTATCGACCTTCGAAGGCTGCGTTCATACCGCAGAAGAAGTACATCGTCGATCCTCGCTTAGGATCACGATTCGGTGTTGGAAGCTCCGTTTCTCGAGGCTTATCGATGGTATAGTCCCCGTCGTTGTAGGTACTTACATTCGGGGTATGGCGGCCCCGTCCCGTCATTGTTGTCATATCATTCTTAGAGGTCCAGAAATCTTGTTGGGCGAATTGTAAAAGGATGTAATCGTTCGGATTTAAGTTTTTATATATATACGCCGGGCGGCAATTTTCCTCGAATAAATCAAGCACTTCTTATTATTTCATGTCTTGTTTTATATTCCGACATTACTATGATGTATGTCTACTTGGGTGCCCGGTAAGGCACGACCACGCCCGGTTCGGTCGTGACAAAAGTGGTATCGAGCGATTAATCCTTGGAAAGTGTCTGCATCAGTATCGAGAAGTCTTGATTATCGGTGTGTTGTGCACCACACCAATAATGTCACGCCCCGAACCCGGGCCCGTGACTAGTGCCTTACCCCGGGCACCCTAGTGATACAACATCAGAGAAAATCAGCGGAATATAAAAACATAAACATGAAACAAGATATAAGATCATAAAACAGGTCAACCAAACGGTTACCTTCCAATAAAATATATATATACAAATCTTTCAAACCGAACAGTTTAATCCTTTTGACAAACCCTGCCCACAACAGTACTACAGACCTCTAATAGTTTTATACAACATGACGGGACAGGGCCCCGCCATACCCCTGAATGTACAAGAACCTACCACTCAGGGTAACATACCAAAGATAAGCCTCCGGAGAAACGGAGCTTCCCAACGCTGAACTGTGATCCTAAGAGCGAGGATCAGCAACCGATGTACCTCTACCTGCGGCATGAACGCACTGGGCGAGGTCAAGATAACAGTACCAAGTATGTGAAATCAGAATATCAGTAAATGAAATCATAAGTCTATATAAAGCAGGAGACATGTATGATAACCAAACTACAGTACACACATATAACAGTTATATCAAGTCAGGGACTCACGCCCTCCAAGTCGTTACTCAAATATAAATGTTGGGTCTCACGCCCACAACATCAATCATGCCCGTGGAATACTTTCCTCACTGCCGGCAGTATATGATATGATAACACCAAGAAGTACACCTGAACACCAAGTCCTACCTGATGCCAAGGCCGTACTAACAATACTATACAACCAAACCACGACGCTGACATCGGCAAGTCTGGCCGCTACTAGATACCAAGGCCGCCACGTGGCGACCGGGCAAGTACGAGCTAACTACTGGTACCAAGGCCGTATCACGAGACTTCGTCACTACACTGAACGGGGCAAGTGCGAGGGCTAACTACCAGGTACCAAGGCTGAATCAGCCATGAGACGGGGCAAGTACGAAAGCCGACCACCAGGTACCAAGGCCGAACAGTAAGAAACCTCATGGAGAGCTAGTCCATGGAATAACACTATCAACAGGAGCGTACTCGTGGAATTCTCCGTCATTGCCGGTACGTCCAAGTAAGTTCTCAACAAGTCAACCGGCCCTCCACCGAGAGACACAATTCTTGCACAACAAAGGCTATCACAACAAGCATAGGCAAGTTTCACAACAACAAGCATAGGCAAGTTATACACAACTCAAGGTACTTTCATTTTATGTCAAAGTCCGGGTTTTAACCCTAAAGTACTACGTATGTTAAATTCCTTTTAAGAGATCCATTCCTTTTATAAAAGTCACCCGATACCCTTAGTATATAAAAAAAAGAGTGACTTACATCTTTTAAGTAAACCAAAACACTTCTCTTTTTAAAGTCAAGTTACCACATTAAAACCAATGATAAAACCCTTCTTTTGTTTTCATAAAGTCGTTATAACTAACTTCCCATAAAGCTGTTATAACTCTTTATGTTTTAAACCAATTTAAGACAAAACAATGCCTTTCTTTTCCCTAAAGTTCCAGTTTGCCTAATTTCAATTACTCAAGTCTCTTTATTTTAGAAAAGTTTCATAGTTCAATGTCTTAATCCCTTTTGAAACAATTGAGTAACATATGCCATAGGTGAGCGATTTATACTTGTTTATAACCATTTATTAAAGCAGCCATGATCTAGAAAATGTAATATCATTTTGTCTCATCTTAGCTTCTATGCGGATGGAGGTTTCTACTGGTTTTAATAATACTTAATTATTCAATACATTTTCCTTTATTAGCGCTGCAGTGGTTTGTTCGATACTTATTCTGATTTCCGAAATCAGTAAAACATTATTCCTTTTAATACCAAGTACTCATTACTCACGAATGAGGTTTCACACTAACATCCATATTAAGTCAAGTCTCTTATCTTTTAAGATTAAGTCTCTTCACTTCTAAAAATCAGTAAACCATTCTCTTTATCTCTCTTAAGACGTTATACCTAACTTCCCATAAAGCTAGTATAACTCTTATGTTTTCAAAACCAAGTATTACTCTTCTTTCAAAAAGGTTTCTTAATTCTTTTGAAATACTTTAAGATTCTTATTATTCAGGCTTAAGTCAAAAGACATTGCCGTACAACTACGTTCAGTTAAAACACGTACGTCTACCGTACTATATATATATATTCTTTAAAATACTTCCAGATTCTTATTATTCAGGCTTAAGTCAAAAGACATTGCCGTACAACTACGTTCAGTTAGCACACGTACGTCTACCGTACTATATATATATATTTTATTCAGGCTTAAGTCAAAAGACATTGACGTACAACTACGTTCAGTTAACACACGTACGTCTACCGTACTATATATATATATTCTTTAAAATATCATGCTCAAGAGGATAGGAAGAATCACATACCTCGCGACGATTATCGACTATAAGCAAAACGCTCCACGGCTATAACCCGGCTAGCCTTTTTCATTTCTCCGAGTAGAATACGCTACTCGCAGTACTTCAACCTATAATGGTTATACAAGTCTATCAACGACTAGACTATCTGTAAAATAATTCTACGGAAAATTGGGCAGCACTTCCCTACCCGCCAAACTACACAAGTCTCATCAGAATACAAATCCTATGTAAGCTGATTCATTTCCTTCTTATATACCTTCCTGGTATATAACTTATACTTAATTCTTATACTTCAACAGTATGTACTCTAATTACAAAAGAAGGTCAAGCGTATTTACCTCGATAAGCCCAAAATTATCCAAGTTTAAATGTCGATCCTGAGCAACGTTTAGCTCCAATTCTGGGCGCTCCAACCCGCTCCAAACAACCCTTAGAAGTTCTACGCAACTTCTACTTAATACTTCAACTCGCTATGAAGATTTTCCTTAGGGTTTCGGTTTGAGACTAAAAGGACAAAAGGTAGTATTTCCGGGCTCTACGTATAGAGGTAACTTTTGGAATACTACAAGGTATAAGGCCAAGGTATTTTGGGTATAGTAACAATATTTGGAGAGTATTTCTCTACCAAAAAGGGGGTATTATACGAGAACAACAAGGCAAGGGGGGGTGTACCCCTCGGCCAACACTACTAGGAGGGGGGGTACCCTCTCGGCCACAAGGCCTCTCAAAGGGGGAGGGGGAGAGGCTTTGGACGAACACAACAAGAAGAGGGGAGGGAGATTTCAAGACTTGGAAACATTTGTGGATGATGAAGTCTTCACAAAGGGGGGGGGGGTATTTATAGGGAAATCAAGGGCCTTGATCAAGCCAAGTGCAAGGCAAGTGTAAGGCCAAGATCAAGCCAAGTGCACCCTAACCCTACTCCACAAAACAAGGCACAAAACAAGGCACCAAACAAGGCACAAAATAAGCCACAAAACAAGGCCAAAACATGGCCAAAAACGTGACCCAAAGTCGTCCACCATCCGCCACTTGAGGGTGACAAGTGTCGCCCTCTCGTTGGTCCAAAATATTTCATCTCTCGGAAAAATCCGCAAAAATAATAAATGACATAGCCGGAATTTTCCCTTCGCAAGTTCTGTAAAACGTTTCGTCGAAAAACGACTCTTTACGGGGGTTGTGTACAAATTTCGAATCTTGCCTAACTTTAAGGCCCAAACTTTTCTACGTATGCCCACACGTACATACTTAGGAAATACGGGGTATAACATTCTCCCCTCCTTAGAAACATTCGTCCCGAATGTTCCTTCTCAAGACGGATAACGATGCAGTTCCTTCTTAATCTTAAACAAGTTGTCAATGCCACATATGGCCACAAACTAACACACGCTCCAATACTTAATTCAAGTCTACGAGGAATCACCTCTAACATCACAAAAGCTTCCACCCTGGTCTAAAGGATACTCCCTTCGCAATATCACTTCACAACAAAATGATCTCTTTTATGCTCTCAACACATGCTCACTTCTTCCCTTACTCGTCGTACTCTTCTCGAAAACTTGAACTCTTCTAGTATACGTACCATACTTTAGTCATTACTTCAGTCCTCAAAATCTCTGGAGTCACCACCTCCAAACTTGGTCGTCTTACTCACCGCAATCTCCCTTAAGGCCATTCCCGTCCTTCACGATCCGCTTCTGGTCGAACATATCCACGAACTCATATGATGGTCATCTAAAATTGGGCCTAGCACCCTCGTGACCCTACTATCTGGCGGGACCACCCAGAACTGACCCCACCTATATCCGGGCTACGGGTTGACCCGCAACACGCCCTCAACCCGACTCTCCGTCGCGCCAACTCTTGCTCCTCGGTACGGAACAATCTTACCAATTCACATCATGAAAGCTACCACTTTCATTTCACATAACTCACGAAATTACCCCACAATACATTATAAGCAAACCAAGTATTTCGACAAAGACTAACCGTAAAATCTTTTATTCAAGTCGGCCTTACCTCTAAGGTCTCAATGTGTAATATTCTAAGGTTCATACCTTCCCTGACCCCACACTTCTTCTTTCGACTATCCATGTCTCTAAACCACAATACACACAAAGCTATCTGTACATAGCACTCAACATACAATCATCGTATCACGCATGCAAAACTCTAGAGGGTTAAGGATATACCTGAAAAGATAGGCGGTTCAAAGGACCGCTAAATCTGGGAACTTCCACCGCGACCTGGCCGTGGCTCACGGTATGAACATCTGCCTAGCTATGGAAGGTGAAGAACCCACAATCGATCTCGTAGTCTGCGTGCTATCTCGCCAGCTACTCGGCCTGGACAGTCTCGCCAAATGGCCACATGGCGCAAGAATAACAATCTCCCAAGTTAGTACGACACTCTCCCTTATGAAGTTTTCCACAATGGCCACACTGAGATAAGGGCGACCTCATCCGGCGAGCACTCCTACTCCCCTGAAAATCTGAAACACAGGAGCCACGACCGCTTCTGAATATCCCGGCGTCCCGGCGTGGAGGACCACTCTATCCGGGCGGAGGTACATAACTAGTGCGCATCGAGGCGGTCCGCCTCGAAAGTTATCAAAGGACCTGCTGCTCGCCTCTTACTGATCTTGGTCATTCCGTCGATTTCTCCGCCTCACATCCAAGTGCATAAGCTGCATGCTGGCAATGTCCATGCCTCGCCAAGAGCTACACCGAACAACTCTCGCTAGGTAATCATCGAGCCTCAGAACATATCGGTGCACTCGATCCTCCCTACTAGCTACTAATGCGGGACGTGTCGAGCCAATGAGTCGAACTCCACATTGTACTCCCAACCGCACGTCGCTTCGCCGCAACACCAAAAATCTGTTTACCCGAGCCCTCTCATCTGTGGAGGCAAGAAATGTGGAAGAAATGCTCCGAGAACTCGTCCCATATAGCCGGGAAGTGCATTCTCTCCCGGACTCCCATGAATCAAACGATCATTGCGGTATCACGCGGCCGATGCGAACCTAGACCACCGACTCGGTCTCCGATGCCTTGATCACTCTCGATCCGTCAGAATCGCTTCGGATGAACTCCCGTGGATCATCCTCGTGCCTCGACCCATAAAACTCGGGCGCCTACAACTCGTAAAATCCCGTAGCCTCAAACTATCTCGATCTAGGGTGAACCATCGCGTATCGAACCGCCGGCCCAGCCTATCCTCAAGTCCGCCACAACTCGCCATTAATCGGGCCTACCTTGTAACCCATCTCTCTCGCCTGCATCGTGGGACCGAGGCTCGTGCATCGTGGTCTCAGAGATCGCCACGCTTTACTCGCAGCCTCCTCGCCGCTTGCCTTCGGGCCCGGTTGCTTGCGCGAGGCATAATCGTAAAACGGCACGTCGGAGGATCCAACTTATCACACAGCTCTAAGGCACGATCTCAGAATGAGAAGAATGGAAACCAATCCTAAATGTCCTGCAGCCTCCTGATTATAGATGTGGTGCACAACACACCGATAATAAAGACTCTACTAGACACGGTCTGTAGACACTTTCCGAGGATTAACTGCTCTGATACCACTTTTTTCACGCCCCGAACCCGGGCCCGTGACTGGTGCCTTACCCCGGGCACCCTAGTGATACAACATCAGAGAAAATCAGCGGAATATAAAAACATAAACATGAAACAAGATATAAGACCATAAAACAGGTCAACCAAACGGTTACCTTCCAATAAAATATATATATACAAATCTTTCAAACCGAACAGTTTAATCCTTTTTACAAACCCTGCCCACAACAGTACTACAGACCTCTAAGAGTTTTATACAACATGACGGGACAGGGCCCCGCCATACCCCTGAATGTACAAGAACCTACCACTCAGGGTAACATACCAAAGATAAGCCTCCGGAGAAACGGAGCTTCCCAACGCTGAACTGTGATCCTAAGAGCGAGGATCAGCAACCGATGTACCTCTACCGCATTTAACGCAGCCCCGGGCGAGGTCAAGATAACAGTACCAAGTATGTGAAATCAGAATATCAGAAATGAAATCATAAGTCTATATAAAGCAGAGACATGTATGATAACCAAACTACAAGACACACATATAAGCTTATATCAAGTCAGTGACTCACGCCCTCCATGTCGTTACTCAAATATAAATGTTGGGTCTCACGCCCACAACATCAATCATGCCCGTGGAATACTTTCTCATCACGGCAGATATGATATGATAACACGAAGTACACTGAACACTAAGTCCTACGATGCCAAGGTCGTACTAACAATACTATACAACCAAACCACGGGCGACACGGCAAGTACGAAGCCGACTACGGATACCAAGGCCGCCACGAGTCGACCGGCAAGTACGAGGGCTAACTACTGTACCAAGGTCAGACACGAGACTTCGTCACTACACCGAACGGGCAAGTCGAGGGCTAACTACTGTACCAAGGCCGAATCACCACGAGGCGGCAAGCACGAAGCCACCACCACCTACCAAGGCCGAACAGTAAGAAACCTCATGGAGAGCTAGTCCATGGAATAACACTATCAACAGGAGCGTACCCGTGGAATTCTCCGTCACTGCCGGTACGTCCAAGTAAGTTCTCAACAAGTCAACCGGCCCTCCACCGAGAGACGCGGTAGTATAGAAACACAATTCTTGCACAACAAAGGCTATCACAACAAGCATAGGCAAGTTTCACAACAACAAGCATAGGCAAGTTATACACAACTCAAGGTACTTTCATTTTATGTCAAAGTCCGGGTTTTAACCCTAAAGTACTACGTATGTTAAATTCCTTTTAAGAGATCCATTCCTTTTATAAAAGTCACCCGATACCCTTAGTATATAAAAAAAAGAGTGACTTACATCTTTTAAGTAAACCAAAACACTTCTCTTTTTAAAGTCAAGTTACCACATTAAAACCAATGATAAAACCCTTCTTTTGTTTTCATAAAGTCGTTATAACTAACTTCCCATAAATCTGTTATAACACTTTATGTTTTAAACCAATTTAAGACAAAACAATGCCTTTCTTTTCCCTAAAGTTCCAGTTTGCCTAATTTCAATTACTCAAGTCTCTTTATTTTAGAAAAGTTTCATAGTTCAATGTCTTAATCCCTTTTGAAACAATTGAGTAACATATGCCATAGGTGTGCAGCTTTATACTTGTTTATAACCATTTATTAAAGCAGCCATGATCTAGAAAATGTAATATCATTTTGTCTCATCTTAGCTTCTATGCGGATGGAGGTTTCTACTGGTTTTAATAATACTTCATTATTCAATACATTTTCCTTTATTAGCGCTGCAGTGGTTTGTTCGATACTTATTCTGATTTCCGAAATCAGTAAAACATTATTCCTTTTAAAACCAAGTACTCATTACTCACGAATGAGTTTTCACACTAACATCCATATTAAGTCAAGTCTCTTATCTTTTAAGATTAAGTCTCTTCACTTCTAAAGATCAGTAAACCATTCTCTTTATCTCTCTTAAGACGTTATACCTAACTTCCCATAAAGCTAGTATAACTCTTATGTTTTCAAAACCAAGTATTACTCTTCTTTCAAAAAGGTTTCTTAATTCTTTTGAAATACTTTAAGATTCTTATTATTCAGGCTTAAGTCAAAAGACATTGCCGTACAACTACGTTCAGTTAACACACGTACGTCTACCGTACTATATATATATATTCTTTAAAATACTTCCAGATTCTTATTATTCAGGCTTAAGTCGAAAGACATTGCCGTACAACTACGTTCAGTTAGCACACGTACGTCTACCGTACTATATATATATATTTTATTCAGGCTTAAGTCAAAAGACATTGCCGTACAACTACGTTCGGTTAACACACGTACGTCTACCGTACTATATATATATATTCTTTAAAATATCATGCTCAAGAGGATATGAAGAATCACATACCTCGCGACGATTATCGACTATAAGCAAAACGCTCCACGGCTATAACCCGGCTAGCCTTTTTCACTTCTTCGAGTAGAATACGCTACTCGCAGTACTTCAACCTATAATGGTTATACAAGTCTATCAACGACTAGACTATCTGTAAAATAATTCTACGGAAAATTGGCAAAAGACTTCCTACCCGCCAAACTACACAAGTTCATCAGAATACATCCTATGTAAGAACAGTTCAGTTCCCTTCTTATATACCTTCCTGGTATATAACTTATACTTAATTCTTATACTTCAACAGTATGTACTCTAATTACAAAAGAAGGTCAAGCGTATTTACCTCGATAAGCCCAAAATTATCCAAGTTTAAATGTCGATCCTGAGCAACGTTTAGCTCCACTGGCGCTCCAACCCGCTCCCAACAACCCTTAGAAGTTCTACGCAACTTCTACTTAATACTTCAACTCGCTATGAAGATTTTCCTTAGGGTTTGGTTTGAGACTAAAAGGACAAAAGGTAATATTTAGGCTCTACGATAGAGGTAACTTTTGGAATACTACAAGGTATAAGGCCAAGGTATTTTGGGTATAGTAACAATATTTGGAGTATTTCTCCAAAGGGGGTATTATACGATACCAACACGGCAAGGGGGGGGGTGTACCCCTCGGCCAACACTACTAGGAGGGGGGGTGTACCCTCTCGGCCATAAGGCCTCTCAAAGTGGGAGGGGGAGAGGCTTTGGACGAACACAACAAGAAGAGGGGAGGGAGATTTCAAGACTTGGAAACATTTGTGGATGATGAAGTCTTCACAAAGGGGGGGGGGGGGTATTTATAGGGAAATCAAGGGCCTTGATCAAGCCAAGTGCAAGGCAAGTGTAAGGCCAAGATCAAGTCAAGTGCACCCTAACCCTACTCCACAAAACAAGGCACAAAACAAGCCACAAAATAAGCCACAAAACAAGGCCAAAACATGGCCAAAAACGTGACCCAAAGTCGTCCACCATCCGCCACTTGAGGGTGACAAGTGTCGCCCTCTCGTTGGTCCAAAATATTTCATCTCTCGGAAAAATCGGCAAAAATAATAAATGACATAGCTGGAATTTTCCTTCGCAGTTCTCAGAAACGCGTTTCGAAAAACGACTCTTTACGGGGGTTGTGTACAAATTTCGAATCTTGCCTAACTTTAAGGCCCAAACTTTTCTACGTATGCCCACACGTACATACTTAGGAAATACGGGGTAAAACAAATAATCAGGAGGCTATAGGATATTTAGGATTGATTTCCATTCTTCTCACTCCGAGATCGTGCCTTAGAGCTGTGTTATAAGTTGGACCCCTCTAACGTAATTCTTTCCCTTACCGTTATGCCTCCGCGTAAGGCAACCCGGGCCTAGAAGGGCAAGGCAGCCGAGGGAGCTGCGAGTAGAGTACAGAGGGTTACGAGGGCACAGGCCCAATCATCACCTAGGGTGGTGCTTCATTCGGGGAGCTCTGCTACGTCACCAGCCCCAGCAGAGTTTAGCACGGCGGAAGCAGTTCCTACTGCGGCCATGATATTTGAACCTTCGCCCACGACCCGATGGCGAGGTATGGATTGCAAAGAGACGACTGCTTTCTAGCTATGGATTTAGCAACCGCAGAGTATTTTATGTATCGATTTATCGCGCCTTGATGAATATCTAAGAAAGGTTGTGCAAGAGTAGCTCGTCGGTCGGCATGAGCATTACTGCGCGACAGCTTATGCGCTGCAGCAGCGAAACGTAGGGATCGACGGTTAACCAAGATCGCGAAGAGGCGAGCAGCGGTCCTGGTAACTTTCGAGGCGGATCGCCTCGGCCGAACTAGATATGCACCTCCGCCCGCGCAGTGGTCCTCCACGCACTTCGGGACGTTCGGTATGCCGAGTTGGTCGAACCTGTGGCTCCCGATTCACGCTATACGTAGGTTCCAGCCACCGTTGATTTTTCCCGGTGTTCACGCAGATGCGCGTCATCGAGGAATGTCATCTTGTTGTTGGTGCTTGTTTTACCTGCGGCCGTCAGGGCCATGTGTCGAAAAGATGTCCTAGTAGGAGGATTCAGCTTTCCAGATTAGTTATGAATTCAGTGGCTCGGAGAGGAAGGGTTGTTAGCCAGAGGAGGCCACCCCCACCTCGGTGTGGCCGTTGTAGTAGATGTCATTGTGGGGAGTGTCGTACTTCTTCGACAGCTTGTTTTGCTATGCGCCCAGCCGGGCAGGATTTATTGAAACGACAGAGGGGAGTGAAGCAGTAGATACAGGTATATCCTTAACCCTCTAGAGATATGTGTGACAAAATGAGTGTATCTTAAGTGCTATGATAACATGGTGTTAATTGTGATTAGAATTCATGATTAGTTAAAAGGGTAAGATTGGGGATAGGGAAGGTGTGAGCCTTAGAGTTTTATACGTAGAGACCTTAGAGGTAAGGCCATATGGAGTAAAAGATTTATATTTTTACGTTTAACCCTTATCGGAGTGCATAGTACACGTGAGATATGTTTGTGTGATAAGCCCCTGAGTGGTATGAAATGAAAGAGGGTAGTTGAGCTAAGAAGACCACTATGTTTTTCGTGACTCGATGGTGAGATTGTTCCGGATCGGGAAACAAGAGTTTTTGCGCGATAACGGGTCGGGTTGAGGACCGATCGCGGGTCAACCCGCGGCCTGCATTGTGGTGGGGTCAGTTCGAGGTGGTCCCGCCAGGTGGTGGGGTCACGGGGGTGTTAGGCCCAAGTTTAGTTAACCATCGTACGAGTTCGTGGATGCGTTCGACCAGTAGTCGGGCCGATGAGGTCAGCCCATCTTGTCTTTCAGTCAGGACCGTCTACTCGGCAGAGGGTTATGCGAGATGTTATATTAGGAAGGTTGTAAGGTTGCACGAGGTGCCTACTTTCACCTTATGACAGGCAGTGGAGCCCAGGTTACGGCTATTTTTTTTTTCTGGAAGTTTTACCAGGCAGGGTTAGGAACTCAGGTGAGTCTCAGTATCACATTCGCCCTCGGGCCAGTGTTTGGATTTTAGGGGTAGCTGTGAGGATTGTTGCCTCCTATTGAGGGAGTGTTTTTATAACTACCATTTCAGTATTCGGATATCGCCTTATGACGCCTTGTAGGGGCGGAAGTGTAGGTTGCCGGTCGATTGGTTCGATGTTGGCAAGGTTCAGATAGTTGGTTCATAATTGTTTCAGCAGGATGCGGATAGGGTGAAGCTTATCCAGGAGAAGTTATTGACAGCTCAGAGTCAACAGAAGTCGTACGGATAATCGGCATCGACACTTGGAGTTCAGGTTGACGGTAGGATTTCTTGAAGGTACCACCCCGGAAAGGATGTGACATGTTTTGGAAAACAGAGGAAACTTAGCCTGAGGTACTTGGAGCGTTTTCAGATCCTTTGGATAGGCCAGGTTGCCTATAAGTTGACATTTCCATCCGACGTAGGGAGCAGTACGTCCGGTCTTTCATGTTGTATGTTCGAAAAAGTATCGGAGATCCATCCAGAGTGTTCCCAGTTAATGATGACCAAGTTGGAGGTAGTAACCCAGAGATTTGGAAACCGAAGCAGTAACAGAAATGTGGTAAGTTATGAGAAAGAGTTCGAGTGTACGAGAAAGGTACGACGAGTAAGGAAAGAAACGAGCATGTGTTACGAGCATAGATGTGATCATTTCTTTTGTAAAGTGAAGGTGCGAAGGGAGTATATTTTAGACCTCGAGTGGGAGCTTTTGTAGTAATGGAGGTGATTCCTCGTGGACTTGGGTTAAAGTATTGGAGCGTGGGTTATTTTGTGGCCATATGTGGCATTGACAACTTGTTTAAGTTGAGAGGAACTTCATCGTTATCCGTCTTGAGAAGGAACATTCGGGACGAATGTTTCTAAGGATGGGAGAATGTTATACCCCGTATTTCCAGAGTATGTACGTGAGGGCGTACATATACAAGTTTGAGCCTTAAGTTAGGCTAGGAACAAAAATTTGTGCACAACCCCCGATTAGAATCGTTTTCCGACGAAATGTTTTCCAAACTTTGCTAGGGGAAAATTTCGGCTATGTCATTTATTATTTTTGCGGATTTTTCCGAGAGATGAAATATTTTGGACCAACGGGAGGGTGATACGTGTCACCCTCAAAACTGGACGGCAAAGGGCTAGCTTGGCACGTTTTTTGTGTTGAAGTTTTAGTCAAGGGTTAGGTAGGATATTTTGTAGATATTTTGTGTAGTTGATGAACAAGTGGGACCCACAAACACTTGTTCAAATCTTGACCCTACACTTGCCCACCACTTGTCTTGATCTTGGCCATTGGTTGGCCTATAAATACCCCTTTGTCAAGACTTCTTCATCCACAAAATGTTTCTAAGTCTTGAAATCCTCTCCCCTCTCTATAATTTTCGTCCTCCCTCATGAGGCTTTGGCGAGAGGTACCCCCCCTACCTTGAGTTGCTCTCGTCCAAATACACCCCCCTTGGTAGAAAAGTATTCTCCAAGTATAGTTACTATTCCAAAATACCTTGGCCCAAATACCTTGTAGTATTCCAAGGTTATCCCTATACTAAAAGCCCAGAAATACTATTATACTTTCCTTCAGTCACAAAAACGAAACCCTAAGGAAAATCTTCATAGCCGGTTGAAGTATTAAGAAGAAGTTGCGTAGAACTTCTAAGGGTTGTTTGGAGCGGGTTGGAGCACCCGGAGTAGGAGCTAAACGTTGCTCAGGATCGACATTAAATCTTGGATAATTTTGGGCTTATCGAGGTAAATACTCTTGTCCTTATATTGTAATTGGAAATTACATACTGTAGTAGTATAGAAATGAATATACGATTCATAGAAGAGAATTGAACTGTAATAGAAGGATATTACAGAAGAGAGTTAAACTGAAATCGCATCAGAAGAATATTAAAGAAGAGATTAAACTGTACTTACATAGGACTGTATTTACAGTAGACTTGTGTAGCTTAACGGGTAGGGAAGTGCTGCCCAATTTTCCGTAGAATAGAGAAGCCTCTGCTTAGAATGTTCTACAGTGTAGTCTAGACATTGATAGACTTATATAACCGTTATAGGTTGAAGTACTGCGAGTAGCGTGATCTACTTGAAAGGTGGACAAGGCTAGCCGTAATAAGCGGAGCGTTTTGCTAATAGTCGATAATCGTCGCGAGGTATGTGATTCTTCCTATCCTCTTGAGCATGATATTTTAAAGAATATATATATAGTACGGTAGACGTACGTGTGTTAACTGAACGTAGTTTTACGGCAATGTCTTTTGACTTAAGCCTGAATAATAAGAATCTTGAAGTATTTCAAGAGAATTAAGAAACCTTTTTGAAAGAAGAGTAATACTTGGTTTTAAAAGCTTAAGAGTTATACTAGCTTTATGGGAAGTTAGGTATAACGGCTTAAGAGAGATAAAAAGAATGATTTATTGATTTTAGAAGTTAAGAGACTTGATCTTAAAAGAAACGAGACTTGACTTAATTAAATTAATATGAGTTTTGTTAAAAAGTGTGAAACCTCATTCGTGAGTAATGAGTACTTGGTTTTTAAAAGGAATAATGTTTTACTGATTTCGGAAATCAGAATAAGTATCGAACAAACCACTGCAACGTTAATAAGGGAAATGTATTGACTAATTAAGTATTATTAAAACTAGTAGAAACCCCCATCTGCATAGAAGCTAAGATGAGACAAAATGATATTACATTTCCTAGATCATGGCTGCGTTAATAAGATTGTTATAAACAAGAATAACCTACTCACATATAAGGCATATGTTTCTCAAATTGTTTTAAAGGAGAATTACATCATTAAGTGATTAAAACTATGAACTACGAAACCTTTCGAAAATGAGAAACTTGAGCATTTGAAATTAGGCAAACTGGAACGTTTGGAAAATAATGTTGTTACTTGATTTTACAAAGGGAAGTGTTTTGGTTTACTTAAAAAGATAGTCACTCTATTTTTATACTACGGGTATTGTGTGACTTTTGTGAAAGAAACGGATCTTTTAAAGAGTTAATGTATGAAGTACTTTGGGGATAAAAACCCGAACTTGTTAACATAAAGAAAGTACCTTGTGTGAATAACTTGATTGTGTTGGTTTGTGATAGCCTTGTAATACTTTCTTATTGATTTGATAAGTAAACATGTTAGGATGCTACGTGTGTTAGTATCTTGTGATGTTTGTGTAAAGGGGTTTCCCTTGTTGTGCTTATGTTGTTTAACGATAAGCTGTTATGTTAGTATTATATCACTCACCTCTTGACATGATTCCGGGGTTAAGTCGCCTCCGATGCGGTAGAATCAAAGTGTCTGTGTGACCTATGATTCGAGAATACCTACGCGTGCAGTGTGACCTATGCGGAGCTACGAGAGTTCCGGTGTTAGTGTGCGCCTTTATGGTCATACGGTCTATGTGGCCACGCGATCGCGAGTCCGTGACGTGCCGGGAGTAGCTACCTCGACGCGAGGAATACCTCACGCGGGCCATCGGAGTGGCCTATGCGAGTGCGGAAGTTCGAGGACTAGACGCGCACATTAGATCTGCGGGCAGTGGCGGCTTCGATCATGTGGCGCCTAGACAGAGATCTCATGATACGATTTATGACCTTGGTGGTACTTTGGGTTGTAGTAGTCGGCTATGCCTTCGCATTTACCCCAGACGGTTTTATTATGACACAGGTGGGACCCGTGTTCATGTGTTCCTTGATGCTTTTATATCATAGACTGCCGGCAGTGAGGAAGGTATTCCACGGGCATGATTGATGTTGTGGGCGTGAGACCCATAGTTGTATTTGAGTGATGACCTTGAGGGCGTGAGTCCCTGACTTGACATGACTGCTTATTAATTGTGAACTGTAGTTTGGTTATCATACCTGTCTCCTGCTTTATATAGACTACTATGATTTCATTTACGCGATTTCGCCACATACTTGGTACTGTTATCGACCTCTCGGGGCCGCGTCATGCCGCGAAGAAGTACACCGCCGTCGATCCTCGCTCTTAGGATCACAACGGCGTTGGGAAGCTCCGTTTCTCGGAGGCTTATCGATGGTATAGTCCTATCGTTGTAGTACTTACATTCGAGGTATGGCGGGCCCCGTCCCGCCATTGTTGTCATATCATTCTTAGAGGTCCGTAGTATCTTGTGGCGAGTTTGTAAAAAGGATGTAATCGTCGGATTTAAGTTTTTATATATATATGCCGGGCGGCAATTTTCCTCGATAAACCGCTTCGCACTTCTTATTATTTCATGTCTTGTTTTATATTCTGATTACTGATGTATGTCTACTGGGTGCAGGGTAGGCACTACCACGCCCGGTTCGGGTCGTGACATTAGGGCGCCATTGCAAGACAAAAAATTTCGTTTGTTGTCCACAATTCACAATACTTTAAATCAAGGTTCCTAAGGGTATTGTAAGGGTATCTCAATAGAAAGATCCCGGAAAAGTGTCGTTTTTGCATTAGTCGCAAGGTGAAAACCTAAGTCGCTTTCATAGGTTTGGATTGGAAATTGAAGGAAAGTTGTTTGTGAACTTCTAAGGGCTTCAAGTGGCGGATTGGAGTGTCAAGGAGAGGAGCTAAGTTGCTAGGGAGCGACTTCGGATCTTCAAGTTGTATTAATGCTTGTCAAGGTAACAATCTTGTTCTCTTAGTGTTATAAGATTACATATTGTTGTATTTATCATTTTGAAAAACATGAGATATATGTATTGGAGATTTATAAGTGTTATGGATATTGGAAGCCTAAATCCGAAATGACCTTGTTAGCCATTTGAAATTGTAATACAATTTGGTCGATAGTTAGAATCGTCGCATGTTATCTAATTGAAGATTGTAGTTGTTATAATCGATTGCGGCCATATAACATGTTAGACTAAACAACTTGGATTGAAAAAGAATTGAAAAAGACTTTGTGTTGTTGTACCTCATATTGCCGAGAATGACATTGTCTTTTGAACTAGTTTGATATCAATTGTTGGGCAGAATTTTACACGTCTTGTTAGGCGTGTAATCCCCTTTTGTTAACAACATTGTTGAGCCTTAAATGTGGCATGTTTGGTTATTGAATTCTGGCCTTGAAAAAGGTGGAAAAGTACGTAGAAACAAAGGAAGTGATGTCCGATTTTCCGTAGAATTTGGTGACTTTACACTTAGAATATTCTACGTTTGAAGCTAGAAGTTAATAGACGTATTATGGTCATTATAGGTTGACATACTACGTACGGCATATTGGACTTAGCAAGTGGATTGAACCGAAGAGGTATGTGGAACTTTCTTATCTCTTGAGCATGAGTAGTTGTAAATGTATAGTACGGTAGACGTACGAGATTTAAATGAATTTTGCTTCATTTGATATCCTTGACTTGTTTTAAGAATGTCCAAGTTGGTTGAGTTAGAGAAGTAACTCACTTGTTTTAAAGGTTAAAGATATCTTAGTTTCTAAAGTTAAGAAACATGATTTCTAAAGTTAAGAGACTTGAAGTATTTTGAAAGTATATGATACTTGGTTTTTGAAAGTATAAGTCTCTTGGTTATAAAAAGAATGTAAGTGTCTAAAGCATAAAGTTAGTATAACGGTTTTATGGGAAGTTGGTTATAATAACTTTATGGAAGGTTAAAAGAATGGTTTACTCTAGTGATGTAAATAAAGATAAATGACTTGAAATGAATAAAGACAAATTGATTTAAAGGCATCAATTGCTTAAAGTTTTAAAGTAAAAAGTCACTTGGTTTAGAAGCCTATAAATGTATTTCTAAAAGGTATTGTGACTTGTCTTGAAAGGTAGATATGACTTGATACTACGGTTATTAGTATCTTGGAGTTTTATATGAAAAAAAGTCATTTTAAAAGAATAGAAGTACATAGTACTTTGGGTTAAATTCCCGGATTTTATAATGACATGTTAGTGCCTTAAGTAAACTAAAATTAGAGTGTATATAAATAAGGCTAATAAGAAGTTAGGGGATTTCTTAACTTGCTTATGTTATGTATGATAAGCCGGTGGTGCTTATGTTATGTATGATAGCCGGTTGTTCTAGGTTATGTTATTCTTGCGGGGTAAACCCCCGGGTTACTACTTATTCCATGGATTTGCTACCCATGATGCGAGTGCGGCGTTTGTACTCATTGCGGGCCCACCGGGCCCATGCGGGTGAAATAGTCCTATGCGGGTGAAATAGTCCCATGCGAGGCGGATGACCTCATTGCGGGTCCACAGGACCTATGCGGGTGAAATAGTCCCAGGAGTAGGATTGCTTAATGATACTACGGGCGGGTGGCCCTACTTTGATCATGAGCCTCCTATTTTTATGCAGTAAAGTATACTCTTGTTTACTCTCATTGTTAGTAAGGCACAGTGTACTGTTATTTGAGTTATCATACATGTCTCCGGAGGCTTGTCTTTTGGTACGGTTTCCCTAATGTTGTAGATTTATGTACATTCAGGGGTATGGTGGGGCCCTGTCCCATCACAGTTGTTATTCTTAGAGGTCTGTAGTCATATCTTGTGGATTGGGTTGTAAGAACAAATATGTAACTGTTTCATTTTTGGGTTATGTATATTTCACGGAAGGTGGCCTTATCGGCTAGCCTGTTGATATTTTTTACTGTCTAAGTATTTATGAGTTTATGTATGTTCCGCAGCTATTCTCTGATGTATACCTGTACGGGGTGCCCAGGTAGGGCACCAGTCGCGGGCCCGGGGTCGGGTCGTGACATATTTGATTATTTTACTTGTCCCTGTCATTTCTTGGCCATCTATGATTTTAATATTGTACTTTATTTCCGTTCCATACTTAGTACCTGTTGTACTGACCCCCTTCGGGGGGCTGCGTTCATGTCCGCAGGTTTAGGTTCGCAGTTGGGTGATCCGAGTATGTGGGATCTTGTTCAGCTGTTGAGGTAGCTTCCTTGTTTCAGAGCTTACCATTGGTACGGTTGGTTAAGAATATGCTATACGTAGTACTTCAATCTATCATAACGATAGAACTTCTATCAATATCATACTTACTTATATAAGACTTAAATACCAAATAATGGTCCTCTAATTCTACGAAAAATTGGGCAGCACTTCCTTTGTTTCTACGTACTTTTCCGCCTTTTCCAAGGCCCGTATTCATCAACCAACACGCCATATTTAAGGAACAACCAACAGTTAACCAAAAGGGATTACACGCCTAACTTGACGTGTAAAATTCTACCCCACAACCTATACAAAATAGTCCACTAAACAGTCCATAATAAACCAACATTTAAGGGTACAATGTGAAGCCTTTAACACCCTTTTTATACCCTTATTCCTTAGGACTTTTATTAGCCAATTACTACATTAATCATGCATGTTTAGGGGATGATTTTCCAGCATAACAACACCCTAAAACAGTCCATAATACGACACTACAACGTCTAACAATTTTGGGGAGTTTTCGGCCAACAACAACTATAACAATTCGATAACTCTATCCTTAATCCATTTTATTCCAATTCAAGTTCCAACACTTCTATATATGTCATACCAACTTATCAACAACCATATTACCTCATTTGAACATGCGACGAGTGTGGATAACAACAACAATATAACCAATGAAACCAATGACACAAAATTGCCTCAAATCGGCCAACAACATATCTATCACATACACATCTTATTTTCCATTTCTTACTTAACATAAATTCATCCCTTAAACATAAAAATAATTAATATCCAATTACTGCAAAGGAAGAAGAATTATTACCTCATTTTTGTGCCAAAAATCGTCTAAAACAGTCTGGGGGTATATGGTCCGCAGTTTTCGTTTCGCTCCACTTCTTCAACTTCCAATCACATATATGTGACCCCTATGAGCTTATACACAACTTCACTTTGTATTTCACTTCCAAAAAGTCGACGGAACCTTAGGGTTTCACCCTCCTATATTCGGCCAACCCATTGTTCTTGGGGTTTAAGGGGTTATCTTTGCTTATCACTTCATTAGGGAGCTTAGTCTTGAGTTTGAGGATTTATCATCAAAGATTGAAGAATTTTTGATCCACCAATGGAGCCCTTGGCCGAGAGCAACATGAAGAGGAGGGAGTGATATTTGGCTAAGTGTTGGCTAAGTCTTGCACTCTCTCTTGATATATAGATACATATCCAAGTAGCAAGACAAGTGGAGTGGGACCCACATGGCCCACTTGTCCACTTGTCTCAAAAATATCTAGCCAAGTCTTCCAAAAATATCTAAGTCAAGTCTTCCAACACCAAGACAAGTGGAGGGGGGGTGGGGGTGTGCCACGTGTCACCCTCCAATTCGTCAAAAAATATTTCATCTCCAAAATATCAATATTTGGCCAAAATATCTCAAAATCTTGTGGGCCCACAAAACCGTAAATTTTTCCCGTGGGCCCCACATGACCAAATCCGGAACATAAAATCCAAAATTCCAATTAAATCTATAAGTCCCAAATACCAAATTTGAGAACCAAATTCCAATTAATAAAGTTTTTCCTTCACAAATTCTCGATATTTTTCCTTAAGAAAAAGTAATCTTTCTTTCTTTACAAAATTCAAATCTTTCCATACGTACGTTCTCATATCATTCCCCTGGAAATTACGGGGTGTAACAAAGGCCCCGCCATACCCCTGAATATACCTAGCCATAATGACAAGCTCCGGAATATTGGAGTTATCCCAAAATGCTGAACAAGGATCCTAAGCTCGCGGATCCACAACTGAGTACCTAAACCTGCGTGCATGAACGCAGCCCCCCGAAGGGGGTCAGTACAACAAGATACCAAGTATGTAAACATGAAGTACAGTAAACAAAATCATAATTGTACAAAAGAATGACAGGGGCAAGTATGAAAATCAAATACCAGATCCTATCGTGCCATATAAAATAAGAGGCAACTGTACCTTGTACCACTGTATCACTGTAATTTTTCAAAGTAGGGAAGCCATGTCAAAATCATGAACGTCTGTCTATATAAACAAATATTGGCATGGGAGTTGAACCCACATACATATATAAATAACGTATCATACTCCGTACATATAACGTGTCCCGGCCGTTTAGGGAGGGACCCGGTGGAATCGTGTAATTGTTGGCACATAACGTATCCCGGCCCATTCTGGGACTATGTGTCTTTTCACACATAACATAACCCGACCCATTTGTGGGACTCGATATCTCTTTACACATAACATAACCCGACCCATTTGTGGGACTCGATGTATCACATAACGTAACCCGGCCCATTCGTGGGACTCGATGTATCACATAACGTAACCCGACTCATTTGTAGGACTTGTTATATCACATAACGTAACCCGACCCATTTGTGGGACTCGGTGTATCACATAACGTAACCCGGCCCATTTGTGGGACTCGGTGTAATGCTCTTTATAACATTTTTAAACCATCTTTTGACTTCCCATAAAGCCGTTATAACCAATTTTCCATAAAGCTATTATAACAAACTTTCATTTTAGAAAACTAAGGCACTATCATATCTTTCCTTTTAAACAAACCAAGGCACTATCATATCATTCCTTTTAAACAAACCAAGGCATTATCATGTCATGTAACTTTAGGAAAATGAACCCAAAATACTACGTACATTCATTCTTATAAAAAGAATCATATCATGCAATATTAGGTAGTTGAACCCCAAAATACTTTTACTATCAAAATCAAGTTACTTACACTTGTAAACATAACTTATACCTTTAAATCAAGTTACTTCTTCTTTCAAATCAAGTCATTTATTCTCTTCAAATCAAGTAATCCATACTTTTCAAATCAAGTAATCTATACTTTTCAAATCAAGTACTTGTTCTTTTCAAACCAAGTAATCTATACTTTTCAAGTAAGGTCTCATATACCTTCAAGTAAAGTCTCATATACTTTCAACTAAGTCTCATAACTTTCAATTAAATCAAGTCTTATAACTTTCAAAATAAATCAAGTCTCATAATCTTTCAAAATCAAGTCTCATAATTTTCAAGTAGATCAAGTCTCATAACTTTCAAGTAGATCAAATCTCATATACTTTCATGATAAAGTCTCATATCTTTCAAATAAATCATGTCATAAGAAGGAAAAAGTTCACATACCTCGTTGACGACTAACTCATACGACAAGTAGCAATACGCTCCAATGTACTTCAACCTTATCGTCTATTCCACATTCCAAGTAGAATATGCTATACGTAGTACTTCAACCTATCATAACGATATAACTTCTATCAATATCATACTTACCTAGTATAAGACTTATCCCAAATAATGGACCTCTAATTCTACGGAAAATTGGGCAGCACTTCCTTTGTTTTTACGTACTTTTCCACCTTTTCCAAGACTCGTATTCATCAACCAACACGCTACATTTAAGGCACAACCAATAGTTAACCAAAGGGGATTACACGCCTAACTTGACGTGTAAAATTCTGCCCCACAACCTATACAAAACAGTCCACTAAACAGTCCATAATAAACCAACATTTAAGGGTACAATGTGAAGCCTTTAACACCCTTTTTATACCCTTATTCCTTAGGACTTTTATTAGCCAATTACTACATTAATCATGCATGTTTAGGGGCTGATTTTCCAGCATAACGACACCCTAAAACAATCCATAATACGACACTACAACGTCTAACAGTTTTGGGCAGTTTTCGGCCAACAACAACTATAACAATCCGATAACTCTTTCCTTAATCCATTTTATTCCAATTCAAGTTCCAACACTTCTATATATCTCATACCAACTTATCAACAACCATATTACCTCATTTTTGTGCCAAAATCATCCAAAATAGTCCGGGGGTATATGGTTCGCAGTTTTCGTTTCGCTCCACTTCTTCAAGTTCCAATCACATATATGTGACCCCTATGAGCTTATACTCAACTTCACTTTGTATTTAACTTCCAAAAAGTCGACGGAACCTTAGGGTTTCACCCTCCTATATTCGGCCAACCCATTGTTCTTGGGGTTTAAGGGGTTATCTTTGCTTAGCACTTCATTAGAGAGCTTAGTCTTGAGTTTGAGGATTTATCATCAAATATTGAAGAATTTTTGGTCCACCAATGGAGCCCTTGGCCGAGAGCAACATGAAGAGGAGGGAGTGATATTTGGCTAAGTCTTGCACTCCCTCTTGAATATAGATACACATCCAAGTATCAAGACAAGTGGAGTGGGACCCACATGGCCCACTTGTCCACTTGTCTCTAAAATATCTAACCAAGTCTTCCAAAAATATCTAAGTCAAGTCTTCCAAGACCAAGACAAGTGGGGGGGGGGGGGTGTGCCACGTGTCACCCTCCAATTCGTCAAAAAATATTTCATCTCCAAAATATCAATATTTGGCCAAAATATCTCAAAATATTGTGGGCCCCACAAAACCGTAAATATTTCCCATGGGCCATGACCAAATCCAGAACTTTAAATCCAAAATTCTAATATAATCTATAAGTCTCAAATACCAAATTTGAGAACCAAATTCCAATTAATAAACCTTTTCCTTCACAAATTCTCTATATTTCTTTAAGAAAAGTAATTTTCTTTCTTTCCAAAATTCAAATCTCAATTTCTTACGCACATTATCATCTCAATCTCTTGTAAATATGGGGTGTAACATTATTATTCCATGGACTAGCTCTCCATGATGACATATTTCCGAGATACAGGAATTCCAAGGGCATGTTATATATTATACTTTGTGCATGCCGACAGTGATGCATGAATTCTACGGACATGTTATATATTATACTTTGTGCATGCCGACAGTGATGAAGGAATTCCACGAGCACGCTTTTATATTGCGGGTTTAAGACCCATGGTTAGAATTGCATAATGATTCTGAGGGCAGGTGTCCCTGATTTTGACATGACTTGCATATCTTGAATAGGTACAGTTGAATCCCGGTGATATAGTAGTACAGTGGTATAGTGATACATGGATATAGTAGTACAGTGGTACAATGATACAATAGTATAGTGGTACAAGGGTATAGTGATACAAGGTACAATTGGATTTTATTTTTATATGACACAGTTGGATCTGATATTTGATTATTTTACTTGTCCCTGTCATTTATTGGCTATCTATGATTTTAATGTTGTACTTTATTTCTGTTCCATACTTAGTACTTGTTGTACTGACCCCCTTCGGGGGGCTGCGTTCATGCCCACATGTTTAGGTTCGCAGTTGGGTGATGTGCGTGTGTGGGATCTTGTTCAGATGTTGAGGTAGCTTCCTTGTTCCGGAGGTTACTATTGGTACGGTTGGTTTAGACTGTTGTGTATTTCAGGGTACGGCGGGGCCTTGTCCCGTCATAGTTGTTGTCAAAACTCTTAGAGGTCTGTATTCATATGTGGGCTGGACTGGCGTGAGTTGTATTTATATCGTTGTATAGTTATAGTCTTATTCGGGTGTTATATATTATGGCCGCCTTGCTGGATTTGCCTTTGTTAAAAGAAAAAAAGAAGAGTGTTATTTAGCTTCCGCAGGTTACTTGTGTCGTATGAATAGAAGGGTGCCCAGGTAGGGCACCAGTCGCGGGCCCGGGGTTCGGGTCGTGATAAACAGGCTTGAATCATCCATTCTTGTAGATGGAATTTAAGGTTTGAAAGTTAGGGTTTATACCCAAATTGAGGGTTTTGACTTGAATAACAAAATTGACATATTCTTGAGTTATTTTAGTCATTGAATAGTAGGATTGAACTCCTAGAACATTGGATTGCATATTTCACTTTTGAAACATTTGTTTTACCCTTGTGTGCCCATTTTCTTTGATTTTGGTCCGGAAGATAGTATAACAATATGGGTGATGTTCTTTCTTATTTCTAACTTTGAACTAGATTATGGTTAGACTTTGATTACCTGAAAGCTCTCTGGAAATGCAAGGCTAATGTTTGATTGTTCGTGGATCCAATTTGGCATCCAGGTAGGTTACGACGTATCTTCTTGTATGACTTCGATTAACGAAACTTGTGTAGTGTTAGTGATTGTCAAAGAAAACATGTTAAAACTTAGGGTATAAAGTTGGGATGGATTACTTAGGCTTGGTATTATTGAATGATTTGTGGGCTTATTGCCTCTTTGTGATTTATTAGTTGTTACCATGTGAGTGGTATTGGACTTATACTTGGTTGCCATATTGTGATTATGATTCTGTTGGATCTCACTTATTTTGACAATATCATGGATAAAGTAAAACACTTGATTTGATATTAATATTGTGATATATGTCCATGTGTGGCATGACTGGGATTGATATGATTCACTTGATATTATTATTTTATATTGCATTCATCCTCATTTCCACGATACATTGATATTACATGTGATTGGTACTTATGATGATAAATGAGAAGGAAACACATGTGATTATTTGGACATACTTGATATAGTAGCCATCTCTAGGCTATGCGCGTAATGGCTAGTGGTGTTGAAGTAAATATTGATGTGATTAAGGAGGGGTGATGTTGTGTAAGTGGGGTCGAGTGTTGGTTCTATTTGGGTTGACCCAAAAATGAAGCACAAGTAGGGGCGTTATTGGTTCTCGGATTAGTCGTGTGTATGGTGTATGACAGGATGTTTCGGGTGATTGTAGTGGGAGTTGTCTTGTGATGTTGTGGTGTTTGAAGGGTTGTTTCAAGTTGGTTAAGGGTCAGAAATATGCTTGGGACTTGGTGATTTGGTGGTGAAAAGACCACAGAACAGATCCTTAAACACTAAGGTTCCCGGTTTATCGGTTACTGTCGGGCAGTGGGGTATTGGATGGTAATTTTAGGAGAGTGTAGAGGGAATAGGGTCAAGGAGTTTTGTGTAGTGGTTGTAGACACGTTAAGGGTGAGTGTGATAGTAGGGGTTTGGTGGTTGAGTGGTGGCAGGTCGGTGGAACTGAATTGAAACCGGTGAGGTTTTGATAAGGGTCGACTTTATGGAATATTTGGTGCTGTTTGGTTTGAACGGGGATGTACACTTGGTTTTGGCTGTTGGCGTTTATTGTGAGTGTTTATGAGATGTTATGGGAGATGAGGGTGACTAGTGTATGGTGGATTAGGTTTTTATAGCCCACGAGTTGCAAGACACAAACTCAAGTGAGGGGGGTGATGGAATTTGATTAAGTGTTGTTTCAGTTTAAGTGTTTCGTGATTGTGAATGTAATTGGGGAATGGATGATATGTCCAAGGATAGAGGCATGGGGAGTTAATTTTCCGAGCCGATACCTTGATGAGGGTGACCAATTTAATAAGGACTAGACCGGGGTTGCTAAGTACAATCCCGAATACTAACCAAGTAAGGTTGGCCGAAAACCTTAAGATAGACCCTAGGCTTAGGCTAGGATGGATCACACAAGTTCCAACGTTCACTTGCAACCAAAGGGGATTCCTTAAGCTTGGGTTTAGTTAAGTCACAAAGTCTTAACCAAACTTCCTCTGAAGGAAACCTTAGTTTGGATTCAACTAACTCACACAGTCTTAGTTAAACTTACACCAAGGGTGCGGGCTCACACAATAACTGACTAAAGGTAAACACACACAAGTGAATACAATTAGGATTTGAGTAAAACTCAATTTTTTTCTATATCAACTCTTGTCCAATTTACAATGTCCAAAGACCCATATTTATAGTAAACAAGAGACTATTATAGAAAACAAATTAAGAGATATAAACTTTCGGCCTAGGGGGAACTAATGGGAATGTCACGACCCGGCCTCGGGCCCGCGACTGGTGCCTTACCCCAGGCACCCTAGTGATAATACATCAGATAAAAACCAGCGGAAATAAAACTTACAGATATGAAACAATGAAATATAAGAAAACAGGCTAACCAAAACGGTCACCTTTCTGCATATATATAGAAACTTGAACAGTTACATCCTTTACAAACCCTACCCACAACAAGATTACTGCACTTAAGAGTGTTTATAACAACTATGACGGGACAGGGCCCGTCATACCCCTGAATATCCAAGTACCTACAATGACAGGGGACTATACCAAAAGATAAGCCTCCGGAGAAACGGAGCTTCCCAATACGCAGAACCGTGATCCTATGAGCGAGGATCAACAACCGGTGTACCTCTACCGCAGATGAACGCAGCTTCGGGCGAGGTCGATAACAGGTACCAAGTATGTGAAACTGAAAATACTGTAATGAAATCATAACAGTGTATATAAAATAGGAGACATGTATGATAACCAAACTACAATACACAATATGTAAGAAGTCATATCAAGTCAGGGACTCACGCCCTCAAAGTCATCACTCAAATATAACCATGGGTCTCACGCCCACAATATTAATCATGCCCGTGGAATTCCTTCCTCACTGCCGGCAGTACATGATGTAAAACAACACCTATAATGGAAGCATACCCGTGGGCCACCCAACGTGTCAGTATGTCTAAAGCAAATAACAAGATAACACTCCTAGTGGAAGCATACCCGTGGGCCACCCATCGTGTCAGTATTTCCAAAAGGAAATAACAAGATAACGCTCATAGTGGAAGCATACTCGTGGGCCACCCAACGTGTCAGTATGTCCAAAGCAAATAACAAGATAATCGCCACGATTCGCCCGGTTCGTGGATCGTGCCTTACCCCAGGCACCCTAGTGATACAACATCAGAGTAAATCAGCGGAAATAAAACTTAAACATGAAACAATATATATGATCATAAAACAGGCCAACCAAACGGTCACCTTCCAATAAAATATATAAATGCAAGTCTTTCAAAACGAACAGTTTAATCCCTTTTACAAACTCTGCCCACAACAGTACTATAGACCTCTAAGAGTTTTATACAACATGACGGGACAGGGCCCCGCCATACCCTTGAATGTACAAGGACCTACAACTCAGGGTAACATACCAAAGATAAACCTCCGGAGAAACGGAGCTTCCCAACGCTGAACGATGATCCAAGGAGCGAGGATCAGCAACCGATGTACCTCTACCGCGCAGATGAACGCAGCCCAAGGAGGTCGACAACAGTACCAAGTATGTGAAATCAAAAATATCAGAAATGAAATCATAACATCTATATAAAAACAGAGACATGTATGATAACAAAACTACGATCACAACATAAAAGCAACATGTCAAGTCAGGGCTCACGCCTCAAGTCATCACTCAAATATAACCTGTGAATTTAACCTGCATAACGGCCGCATGCCGGCAAGTCTCACTCGGTATAAGCATGGCCATGGAACCATCCCAATGGAAGCATACCCGTGGCCACCCATCGTGTCGGTATGTCCAAAGGAAATATCCAGATAGCAATCGAAATGGAAGCATACTCGTGGCCACCCATCGTGTCGGTATGTCCAAAGCAAATAACAAGATAACACTTAATGGAAGCATACCCGGGCCACCCATCGTGTCGGTATGTCCAAAGCAAATAACAAGATAACACTTAATGGAAGCATACCCGGCCACCCATCGTGTCGGTATGTCCAAAAGGAAATAACAAAATAACAATCAAAGTGGAAGCATACTCGTGGCCACCCATCGTGTCGGTATGTCCAAAAACAAATAACAAGATCACACTTAATGGAAGCATACCCGGCCACCCATCGTGTCAAGATGTCCATCAATCAACGGATAGCCTACCCTCCAACGAGACACCAGAGTACGTAAATACAACACTTGCACAACAAAGGCTATCACCACAAGCATAGGCAAGTTCAACATACTTTTAGACATTCTTCTTATTACAACACAACCGGATTTTAACCCCAAGGTACTACGTATTTTAACTCTTTAAAAGATCCATTTCCTTCACAACAAGTCACATGATACCCGTAGTATCAAAATAGAGTAACTATCTTTTTAAGTAAACCAATACATCTATCAACTTCTAGTTCTCTTTATAGAATAATTCTAAGTACAAGGTTCCTTATTCTACGGAAAATTCGGCAGCACCTCCCCTCCCGTAACTGAACGTGGTTTTACTGCGATGTCTTTTGACTTGAGTCTAAATAATAAAAATCTTGAAGTATTTCAAAAGAATTAAGAAACCTTTTTGAAAGAAGAGTAATACTTGGTTTTAAAAGCTTAAGAGTTATACTAGCTTTATGGGAAGTTAGGTATAACGACTTAAGGGAGATAAAAAGAATGGTTTATTGATTTTAGAAGTTAAGAGACTTGATCTTAAAAGATAAGAGACTTGACTTAATTGAATTAATATGAATTTTGTTAAAAAGTGTGAAATCTCATTCGTGAGTAATGAGTACTTGGTTTTTTTTTTAAAAAGGAATAATGTTTTACTGATTTCGAAAATAAGAATAAGTATCGAACGAACCACTGCAGCGTTAATAAAGGAAAATGTATTGACAAATAAGTGATTATATTAAAACCAGTAGAAACCTCCATAGAAGCTAAGATAAGACAAAATTGTATTACATTTCCTAGATCATAACTGCTTTAATAAGATTGTTATAAACAAGAATAACCTACTCACACATAAGGCATGCTTTTGTCTTAAGTTGGTTTACTTAAAAAGATAGTCGCTCTATTTTTTATACTACGGGTATCGTGTGACTCTTGTGAAAGAAACGGATCTTTTTAAAGGGTTAATGTATGAAGTACTTTGGGGATAAAAACCCGAACTTATTTGTCATAAAATATAAAGTACCTTGTGTGAATAACTTGATTATGTTGGTTGGTGATAGCCTTGTAATACTTTCTTGTTGGTTTGATAAGTAAACATGTTAGGATGCTACGTGTGTTAGTATCTTGTGATGTTTGTGTAAAGGGGTTTCCCTTGATTATGCTTATGTTGTTGAACGATAAGCCGTTATGTTAGTATTGTACCACTCACCTCCTGACATGTTATACCGGGGTTAAGCCGCTCACGCGGGGATACCTCACGTGGTGCGGTGACTATGATTCGAGGATACCTACGCGGTGCAGGTGACCTATGCGGAGCTACGAGAGTTCTAGGTTAGTGTGCGGGGGAATACCTCATGCGGTCTATGTGGCCATGCGGACTACGAAAGTCCAGGACGATGCCGAGGATTAGCTACCCGACGCGGGAATACCACGCGCCTAGGTGGCCTACGCGAGTTGCGGTGAGTTCGTGATTTGACGCGCACATTGATACCGAGGGCGAGTGGCCCGCCGATCATATGGCACGCCTAGAAAGACCTCGTGATACGCTTTTATGGCATTGTTGGTACCGGTGGTTTTAGTAGTCGGCTATGCCTTCGCATTTCACCCCGTGACGGTTTTATTATGACACAGTGGGCCACGTGTTCATGTGTATTCCTTGGTGCTTTTATATCATAGATCGCCGGCGGTGGGAAGGTATTCCACGCATGATTGATGTTGTGGCGTGAGACCCATAGTTATATTTGAGTGATGACTTTGAGGCGTGCGAGTCCCCGACTTGACATGATCGCTATTTATCATGAATCGTAGTTTGGTTATCATACATGTCTCCCGCTTTATATAGACTACTATGATTTCATTTACTGATTTTCGCCACATACTTGGTACCGTTGATCGACCTCTTCGGGCCGCGTTCATGCCGCAGTAGAGGTACACCACCGCCGATCCTCGCTCATAGGATCACAGCCTTTTGGGAAGCTCCGCTTTCTCGAGGCTTATCTTTCGTATAGTCCTGTCATTGTAGGTACTTACATCTGTGGGTATGGCGGCCCCGTCCCATCGTTATTGTTATAAAACTCTAGAGGTGCAGTAAATCGTTATGGACAGAGTTTGTAAAAAGGATGTAACTGTTCGCGTTCAAGTTTTATGTTTATATATATGCTGGAAGGCAACTTTTCTCAGAGAAACTGTTTCTCACTTCATTTTGTTTCATGTTTTGTTTTATATTCCGCTAATTACTCTGATGTATGTCTACTTGGGTGCCGGTAGGCACGACCACGCCCTAACGGGTCGTGACAAAAGTGGTATCGCCAGCTTAATCCTCGGAAAGTGTCTACAGACCGTATCTAGTAGAAGTCTAGATTATCTGTGTTGTGCACCACACCAATAATCGTGAGGCTATAGGATATTTAGGATTGGTTTCCATTCTTCTCACTCTGAGATCGTGCCTTAGAGCTGTGTTATAAGTTGGACCCCTCTAACGTATTTCTTTCCCCTACCAGTTATGCCTCCGCGTAAGGCAACCCGGACCCGTATGGCAAGGCAGCGAGGAGCCGCGAGCAGAGCACGAGGGTTACGAGGGCATTGCACTCCAACCATCACCGAGATGGTGCCATTCGTGGAGTTCTCGCAACGACACCGGGCCCCAGCAAATCTAGCGCGGCGCCAGATTCCTCTGCGCCATGATATTTGAACCTTCGCCCGATGCACCGCAGTGAAGTATGGATTGCAAAGAGACGACCACATTAGCTATGGATTTACCAACCGCAGAGTATATTATGTACCGTTTATCACGTCCGGATGATTATCTAAGAGAGGGTTGTGCAAGAGTAGCTCTTCGCCGTCAGCGCGCATGGCTCGCGTGACAGCTTATGCGCAGCAGGCCGAGAAACGTAGGATCGACGGGTTAACCAAGATCGCCAGAAAAGCGGCCGTAATAAGCAGGTCCTTTGGTCACTATCGAGGCGGCCCTTCTCAGCAGCAGAGGGGGTATGCGCCGCCGCCCGTGCAGTGTGGTCCTCCCCAGGGGTCAGGACGGTCGGGGTCTAGAGGACTTGGTCAGAGCTCCAGGGTTGCTGGTTCGCAGATACACGAGGTTCCGGCCACCAATTCGCTTTTCCTCGCATTCACAGTTGCAGCGCCATCCCGGGAATGTCGCTTTTGTTGGTACTTGTTTTACCTGCGGCCGTCAGGGCCATGTGTCAAGAGAATGTTGAAGTAGGAGGGATGCAAGCAGGAGGACTCAGCCTACTAGATCAGTTGCGGATTCAGGGGTTCGGAGAGGAAGGGATGTTACCCAGAGGAGGCCACCCCCACCTCGGTGTGGCCGTTGTGGTAGATGTCATTATGGGGAGTGTCGTGCTTTTTCGACAGCTTGTTTTGCTTGCGGCCAGCAGGGCCATTTTGCGAGAAATTTTCCGACCAGAGATGGCGCGGATGTATAGACTCAGCCTTCAGGATAAGCGGTTGGTACATCACCTTTCCTAGCTATGCGCCCAGCAGGGCAGGATCGATTGGAACGGCAGAGGGGAGTGAAGCAGTAGATACAGGTATATCCTTAACCCTCTAGAGATTTGTATGTGTGATAAGATGAGTATATCATAAGTGTTATGTTCAGATAGCATTGTGTTAATTGTGATTAGAAATCATGGTTAGTTAAAAGGGTAAGATTGGGGATAGGGAAAGTGTGAGCCTTAGAATGTTATACGTAGAGACCGTTGAGGCAAGGCCATCTCGAGTAAAAGATTATATTTATGTTTGACCCTTATCGGAGTGCATAGTATACGTGAGATATGTTGTGTGATACGTCCCTGAGTGGTATGATATGAAAGAGGGTAGTTGAGCTAAGAAGACCACTAGGTTTTCGTGACTCGATGGTGAGATTGTTCCGGATCGGGGAACAAGAGTTTTGCGCGATAACGGGTCGGGTTGAGGACCGATCGCGGGTCAACCCGCGGCCTGTAATATGGTGGGGTCAGCTCGAGGTGGTCCCGCCAGGTGGTGGGGTCACGAGGGTGTTAGGCCCAAGTTTAGTTAACCATCGTACGAGTTCGTGGATGCGTTCGACCAGTAGTCGGGCCGATGAGGTCAGCCCATCTTGTCTTTTAGTCAAGACCGTTTACTCGGCAGAGGGTTATGCGAGATGTTATATCAGGATGGTTGTAAGGCTGCACGAGGTGGCTACTTTCACCTTATGACAGGCAGTGGAGCCCAGGTTACGGCTATTTCTTTTTCTGGAAGTTTTACCAGGCAGGGTTAGGAACTCAGGTGAGTCTCAGTATCGCATTCGCCCTCGGGCCAGTGTTTGGATTTCAGGGGTACATGTGAGGATTGTTGCCTCCTGTTGAGGGAGTGTTTTATAGCTACCATTTCAGTATTCGGATATCGCCTTATGACGCCTTGTAGGGGCGGAAGTGTGGGTTGCCGATCGATTGGTTCGATGTTGGCACGGTTCAGATAGTAGGTTCATACTTTTTTCAGCAGAATATGGATAGGGTGAAGCTTATCCAGGAGAGGCTATTGGCAGCTCAGAGCCAACAAAAGTCATACGGATAATCGGCGTCGACACTTGGAGTTCAGGTTGACGGTCGGTATTCTTGAAGGTACCACCCCGGAAAGGGTGTGACGAGTTTTAGAAAACAGAGGAAACTTAGCCTGAGGTACTTAGAGCATTTTCAGATCCTTTGGAGGATAGGCCAGGTTGCCTATAAGTTAGCTTTGCCGTCCGACGTGGGAGGTAGTGCGTCCGGTCTTTCTTGTTGCTATGTTCGGAAAAGTATCGGAGATCCATCCAGAGTGTTCCCAGTTAATGATGACCAAGTTGGAGATAGTAACCCAGAGATTTTGTAAACTGAAGCAATAACAGAAATGTGGTAAGTTATGAGAAAGAGTTCGAGTGTACGAGGAGGGTACGACGAGTAAGGGAAGAAGTGAGCATGTGTTAAGAGAATAGAAGTGATCATTTCTTTTGTAAAGTGAAGGTGCGAATGGAATATCTTTTAGACCTTGGGTGGGAGCTTTTGTGGTAATAGAGGTGATTCCTTGTGGACTAGGATTAAGTAATTGCGCGTGTGTTATTTTGTGGCCAGGTGTGGCATTGGCAAATTGTTTAAGTTAAGAGGAACTTATCATTATCTGTATCGAGAAGGAACATTCGGGACGAATGTTTCTAAGGAGGGGAGAATGTTATACCCCATATTTCCAGAGTATGTACGTGAGGACGTACGTACAAAAGTTTAAGCCTTTTGTTAGGCAATGGACGAAAATTTGTGCACAACCCCCGAAAAGAATTGTTTTCCGACGAAACGTTTTCCAAACTTTGCGAAGGGAAAATTTCGGTTGCGACATTTATTATTTTTGCGGATTTTTCCGAGTGATGAAATATTTTGGACCAACGAGAGGGCGACACTTGTCACCCTCAAGTGGGCGGTCATGTGGCCGATTGGTGAGCACGTTCTTGGCATGTTTTGTGGCCTAAAACTTGGGTCAATGTTTGAAGTGATTTGTGGAGTAGATGGCTAGGGTGCACTTAGGCAAATCCACACCCTCCACTTGCCTTAATCTTGGCCATTGAAAGTTCTATAAATACCCCCCTTAGTTGAAGACTTCTTCATCCACTCCACACTTTCTAAGTCTTGAAAATCCCTATCCCCCTTAGTGTAGCTTTCATCCAAGCCTCCCCCTCCACCTTTGAGAGGCCCTTGGCCGAGAAGTACCCCCCCTTTTCCTAGTGGTGCTAGCCAAAATACAACCCCCCCCCCCCCCTTGGTAGAAAAATACTCTCCAAGTATTGTTACAATTCCAAAATACCTTGGCCCAAATACCTTGTAGTATTCCAAGGTTACCTCTATACCAAAAGCCCAGAAATACTACTATACTTCCCTTCAGTCACAAAACGAAACCCTAGGGAAAATCTTCATAATTGGTTGAAGTATTAAGAAGAAGTTGTGTAGAACTTCTAAGGGTTGTTTGGAGCGGGTTGGAGCGCCCAGAGTAGGAGCTAAACGTTGCTCAGGATCGACATTAAATCTTGGATAATTTGGGCTTATCGAGGTAAATATCTTGTCCCACTATTGTAATTAGAGTTTACATATTGTTGAAGTATAAGAATTAAGTAAAAGTTATATACAAGGAAGGTATATAAGAAGAGAATTGAACTGTACTTACATAGGACTATATTTACAGTAGACTTGTGTACTTTGACGGGTAGGGAAGTGCTGCCCAATTTTCCGTAGAATAAGGAATCTTGTATCTAGATTTATTCTACAGAGTAGTCTAGACATTGATAGACTTATATAACCATTATAGGTTGAAGTACTGCGAGTAGCGTATTCTACTCGAAGGGTGGAAAAGGCTAGCAGGATTACAGTACTTTGGAGCGTTTTGCTAATTGTCGGTAATCGTCGCGAGGTATGTGATTCTTCCTATCCTCTTGAGCATGATATTTTAAAAGAATATATATAGTACCAGAGACGACGTGTGTTAACTGAACGTGGTTTTACTGCGATGTCTTTTGACTTGAGTCTAAATAATAAGAATCTTGAAGTATTTCAAAAGAATTAAGAAACCTTTTTGAAAGAAGAGTAATACTTGGTTTTAAAAGCTTAAGAGTTATACTAGCTTTATGGGAAGTTAGGTATAACGACTTAAGGGAGATAAAAAGAATGGTTTATTGATTTTAGAAGTTAAGAGACTTGATCTTAAAAGATAAGAGACTTGACTTAATTGAATTAATATGAATTTTGTTAAAAAGTGTGAAATCTCATTCGTGAGTAATGAGTACTTGGTTTTTTTTTTAAAAAGGAATAATGTTTTACTGATTTCGGAAATAAGAATAAGTATCGAACGAACCACTGCAGCGTTAATAAAGGAAAATGTATTGACAAATAAGTGATTATATTAAAACCAGTAGAAACCTCCATAGAAGCTAAGATAAGACAAAATTGTATTACATTTCCTAGATCATGGCTGCTTTAATAAGATTTTTATAAACAAGAATAACCTACTCACACATAAGGCATGCTTTTGTCTTAAGTTGGTTTACTTAAAAAGATAGTCGCTCTATTTTTTATACTACGGGTATCGTGTGACTCTTGTGAAAGAAACGGATCTTTTTAAAGGGTTAATGTATGAAGTACTTTGGGGATAAAAACCCGAACTTATTTGTCATAAAATAGAAAGTACCTTGTGTGAATAACTTGATTATGTTGGTTGGTGATAGCCTTGTAATACTTTATTGTTGGTTTGATAAGTAAACATGTTAGGATGCTACGTGTGTTAGTATCTTGTGATGTTTGTGTAAAGGGGTTTCCCTTGATTATGCTTATGTTGTTGAACGATAAGCCGTTATGTTAGTATTGTACCACTCACCTCCTGACATGTTATACCGGGGTTAAGTCGCCCGACGCGGGGATACCTACGCGATCCGTGTGACTATGATTCGAGGATACCTCACGCGGTGCGTGTGACCTATGCGAGCTACGAGAGTTCCGTGTTAGTGTGCGGGAATACCTCACGCGTCTCTGTGGCTACGCGACTACGAAAGTCCGTGACGATGCCGAGGATTAGCTACCCTCGATGCGGAATACCTCACGCGCCTAGGTGGCCTCGCGAGTTGCGGGAAGTTCCAGGATTTGACGCGCACATTGATACTGAGGGCGAGTGGCCCGCTTCGATCATATGGCGCGGTCTAGAAAGACCTCGTGATACAGTTTTATGGCATTGTTGGTACTGTGGGTTTTAGTAGTCGGCTATGCCTTCGTACTTACCCCGTACGGTTTTATTATGACATAGCGGACACGTGTTCATGTGTATTCCTTGGTGCTTTTATATCATAGATCGCCAGCTGGCGGAAGGTATTCCACGCATGATTGATGTTGTGGGCGTGAGACCCATAGTTATATTTGAGTGATGACTTTGAGGGCGTGAGTCCCTGACTTGACATGACTGCTTATTTATTGTGAACTGTAGTTTGGTTATCATACATGTCTCCTGCTTTATATAGACTACTATGATTTCATTTACGTGATTTTCGTTTCACATACTTGGTACCAGATCGACTCCTTCGGGCTGCGTCATGCCGCAGTAGAGGTACACGATCGCCGATCCTCGCCATAGGATCACGAATGCGTTTTGGGAAGCTCCGCTTTCTCCGAGGCTTATTCGTATAGTCCTGTCATCAGTACTTACATCTGTGGGTATGGCGGCCTGTCCCCGTTATTGTTATAAAACTCTTGAGGTGCAGAGTACTGTTATGGGCAGAGTTTGTAAAAAGGATGTAACTGTTCGCGTTCAAGTTTTATGTTTATATATATGCCGGAAGGCAACTTTTCTCAGAGAAACTGTTTCTCACTTCATTTTGTTTCATGTTTTGTTTTATATTCCGCTGATTACTCTGATGTATGTCTACTTGGGTGCCCGGGTAAGGCACCAGTCACGGGCCCCGGAACGGGTCGTGACATGCACGTTATCGTGACAAGTAATATAGTCTAGGTAAGACCGAATATCATCCACAAGGATTAGTGTTCAAGTACCAATTACCTATCTTTTGGTATCTATTTGGTAACCGATAGTTGATTTTGTTGATTATAACTAATAATTATAAAGACTAATTAACTATGTGTTTACTTCAGTAGTGATGAAAATAGGTCTTCCAAGTCTCCTCAACTATCCGCTTATATTATTTATTAATGCAATGAATTATGGTTCTTCTTCTTTTGGAGCTAGCAGGTTTACTAAATCGTTTTATACTCCCGTTAAGGCTATATAAACACTCAACCCCAGTATCGCTCCTTTCTACCTTTCGGTGATAAGGTCCCCACGTGACCATTTCCGGAAAATAAAATCCATAATTCTATTATAATCCAAGAAGTCCAAATACCAAATCTGGGAATCCAATTCCCATTAACGAACCTTTTTCCTTCACAAAAATCCGGAAACTTTTCCGTCGAAAATTCAAAATTTTCATCCTTAACCTAATTAGGGTTATACATTCGTACATACGTCCTCACATACGTACTCTAGAACTACGGGGTGTAACATTCTTCCCCCTTTAGAAACATTCGTCCCGAATGTTCCTTCTAAGTCTCCAAATATACATGCGTCGGTATAGTCTTCACTACTATACTTACGAAACCAATTATGCCACATATGGCCATAATATAACACATGCGCAAAACTCAAATCCAAGCCAACGAGGAATCACCTCTAAAGCGTATAACAACACTATTAGCTCCACCCATGGTCTAAAGGATACTCCCTGCATATCTTTACTTCACAAAAAAAGAATGATCACTTCCATTTTCGTAACACATGTTCGCTTCCTTTCTTACTCGTCATACCTTTCTCGTACACCCGAACTCTTTCTAGTATACGTACCACATTTCCGTCATCGCTTCCGTATCTAAAGCCTTGGAGTTACTACCTCCAAACTTGGTCATCTTATTAGCCTCAATTTCCTTTAAGGCCATTCCCGGCCTTCACGATCTGATTCTGGTCGAACGCATCCACGAACTCGTACGATGATTACCTAAACTTGGGCCTAGTACCCTCGTGATCCTACCACCTGGCGGGACCACCTCGAACTGACCCCACATCATTCCGGGCTGCGGGTTGACCCGTGATCTGGCCTCAACCCGACCCACTATCGTGCCAAACTCTTGTTCCCGTCCGGGACAATTTTACTATTTTCGTCATGAAAGCTACCACTTTCATCTTACACAACCCATGAAATTATCCTACAATACATTTTACGCCTACCTAGTATTTCGACAAAGGCTAACCGTAAAATCTTTTACTCAAGACGTCCTTGCATCCAAGGTCTCCACATGTAATATTCTAAGGCTCACAATTTCTCTGTCCCCAAACTTACCTTTTCATCTAACCATACTCTCTAAATCACAATTTACACAATGCTATCCGAACATAACACTTCACATACAATCATCATATCACACATACTAATCTCTAGAGGGTTAAGGATATACATGTAACTATTGTTTCACTTCCCCTTTATCGCTCTAATCAAAATCCTGCCCTGCTGGGCGCATAACTATAGAAGGCGATGAACCAGCTACCGATCCCGAAAGATTAGTCTTAATATCCGCGCTACCTCTGGTTGAACAATTTCTCGCAAAATGGCCCTGCTGGACGCATGTAAAACAAACTCCCAAACTAGCACGACACTCCCCACAATGGAGCCTACCACAACGGCCACAACGAGGTAGGGGTGGCTTCATCCGCTAACACCGCTTCCCGAAAACTGAACCTCGAGCCACGACCGCTCCTACCCTGGATGTCACAAGATTGTGGAGGACCACTCAGATCGGGCGAGGCGCATAACTAGCTCGCCGAGGCGGTCCGCCTCGAAAGTTACCAAAGGACTCGCTATCTTCGCCTCTTATGCCGATCCCGGGTCCCTACGTCGCCTCTACGTTCCTCGATCAGCGCAAGATAAGCTGGACGCGGCAATGTCCATGCCCGGCTGAAGAGCTACTCCTGTACAACCCTCTGCTAGATAATCGTCAAGTCCTGTGACATATCGGTGCACTCTATCCTCCATGTCTGCCACTAAAACGGGGACATAACGAGCCAACGAGTCAAACTCTACACTATACTCCCGAACCGTCCGCCCGTTCTGCCTCAACATCATAAATCTATCTTCCCGAGCTCTCCTCATCTGCGAGGGCAAGAAGTGTGTAAAAAATTCCTCTGAGAACTCGTCCCAACCTGCTGGAAGTGCATGCTCTCCCCGGGACTGCAGTATCACGCAGCCGATGTGAACCCAATACCACTGACTCTGTCTCTGAGGCCTTGATCACTTTCATGATCCGTTTCTACTGTCGAATAAACTCCTGAGGATCTTCCTCAGTTCTCGATCCATAGAACTCTGGTGGACTGCAACTCAAGAAGTCCCGAAGTCTCAAACTATCAAATCTAGGGTGAACTACTGGTACTACCGGAACCTCCGACTCTCGTCTGTCCTCATTCCTAGCCACAAGCCTAGCTAGTAACTGGGCCATCTCCTTGCAACTCATATCCTCGGCTCCTGGCCGTGGAACTGGAGACGCAGGTATCGTTGTCTCTGTAGATACTGTTGCTGCTCTAAACTCTCCTGGGGCTAGCGGCGTCGTAAAACTCACCGTCTGAAGTACTATCTCAGGTAATGACTGGGCCTGCGCTTGCATTTTTGATGTTCTACTCGCAGCCTCCTCTCGCTTTGCCCTTCTGGGCCCTGGTTGCCTTGCGCAGAGGCATAACTGGTATAAAAGAATACGTCAGAGGGAGTCCAACTTATAACACAGCTCTAAGGCACGATCTCAGAGTGAGAAGAATGGAAACCAATCCTAAATATACCGCAGCCTCCTGATTATAGGTGTGGTGCACAACACGCCGATAATCAAGACTCTACTAGATACGGTATGTTGACACTTTCCGAGGATTAACTGCTCTGATACCACTTTTGTCACGACCCGACCTCGGGCCCGCGATTGGTGCCTTACCCCGGGCACCCTAGTGATAATACATCAGAGAAAAACCAGCGAAAATAAAACTTACAGATATGAAAAAAATGAAATATAAGAAAACAGGCTAACCAAAACGGTCACCTTTCTGCATATATATAGAAACTTGAACAGTTACATCCTTTACAAACCCTGCCCACAACAAGATTACTGCACTCTAAGAGTTTTTATAACAACTATGACGACAGGTTCCCGCCATACCCCGAATGTACAAGTACCTACAATGACAGGGACTATACCAAAAGATAAGCCTCGGAGAAGCGGAGCTTCCCAATACGCAGTAACCGTGATCCCATGGCGAGGCAACAATCGGTGTACCTACCGCGCAGATGAACGCAGCCCGGCGAGGTCAAGACAACAGTACCAAATATGTGAAATCAAAATATCAGAATGAAATCATAATACCATATAAAATTGAGACATATATGATAACCAAACTACAAAGACACACATGTATGCAAATATGTCAAGTCGTGACTCACGCCCTCAAAGTCATCACTCAAATATAACCATGGGTCTCACGCCCACAATATCAATCATGCCCGTGTAATTCCTTCATCACTTCCGGCAGTACATGATGTAAAACAACACCCATAATGGAAGCATACCCGTGGGCCACCCAACGTGTCAGTATGTCCAAAGCAAATAACAAGATAACACTCCTAGTGGAAGCATACCCGTGGGCCACCCATCGTGTCAGTATTTCCAAAAGGAAATAACAAGATAACGCTCATAGTGGAAGCATACTCGTGGGCCACCCAACGTGTCAGTATGTCCAAAGCAAATAACAAGATAACACTCCTAGTGAAAGCATACCCGTGGGCCACCCATCGTGTCAGTATGTCCAAAAGGAAATAACAAGATAATGCTCATATTGGAAGCATACGCGTGGGCCACCCAACGTGTCAGTATGTCCAAAGCAAATAACAAGATAACACTCCTAGTGGAAGCATACCCGTGGGCCACCCATCGTGTCAGTATGTCCAAAAGGATCGATATAGTGGAAGCATACCCGTGGGCCACCCAACGTGTCAGTATGTCCATCAATCGACCAAATAGCCGACCCTCCATCAAAACAAGCATAGGCAAGTTCAACGTACTCATAGACTTTCATTTTATGCCAAAAATCTGTGTTTTAACCCCCAAAATACCACATACTTTTCATTCTTTCAAAAAGACCTCCTTTTACGTAAAAGCCACACGACACTAATACTCGTAGTATTAAAACACGTTTTATTTTCAAACCAAATTACTACACCTTCAGAAAATCTTTACGGGGCCTTTAAAATCAAGTACTCAATACTTTTTAAACCAAGTGTCACGACCCGACCCCGGGCCGCGACTGGTACCCTACCTGGGCACCCTTCTAATCATACAACATAACAAACTGCGGAAGATAAATAACACATTTTTTTTTAAAACCAAGGCCAAGCCGATAAGGCTGCCATAATCATAAAAATTACTCGAAAGGGTCTACACTGCTTAACAATGTAAAAAAAACAACTCTAGCCACCCATTACGATGAATACTGCACTTCTAAGATTTGAACAAATACTATGACGACAAGGCCCCGCCAGTAACCTCAATATACATAGCCATGACAACTCCGGAACATCGAGCCATCTAAAAATGCTGAATCAGATCCTAAGCTCATGATCCACAATCGGTACCTAAACTGCGGACATGAACGCGGCCCGGGCGGGTCGATAACAACAATTTAATATGGAATCTAAAATAAGGTACAAGAAACAAATCATAATCAGACAAAGTTGTCACGACCGAACCGGCCCGTGATCGTGCCTTACCGGGCACCTAGTGATACACCATCGAGAAAATCAGTGAAATAAAACATGAACATGAAATAAGAGATATATAAGTAAACAAAGCAACCAAAATAGTTACCTTCTCGTATAGACATACAAACCCAAACAGCTTTAATCCTTTTACAACCCCGCCACAACAAAGATTCTGCACTTAAGATTTACAACAACTATGACGGACAGTGGCTCGCCATACCCCGAATGTGCAAGAACCTACAACTCAGTGGAACACATACCAAAAGATAAGCCTCCGGAACGGAGCTTCCCAATACGCTGAAAGGTGATCCTAAAAAGCGGATCGACAAATGTAACGATTTCTACTGCGGATTGAACGCACTTCAAGGAGGTCGCATAACAGTACCAAGTATGTGAATCAAAATATCAGAGTTAAATCATAATCTATATAAAGGTGAGACATGTATGATGACCAAAATACGATGCAAACTAAAAGAATCAAGTCGTGGACTCACGCCTCAAAGTCATCACTAAAATATAACTATGGGTCTCACGCCCACAACACCAATCATGTTCGCCATGGCCGCATGTCCCCGACTGCAGACGGTAAACATGTCCATGATGCAACAATAATGACAAATGCCGCATGGCCACATGCCCCGGACTGCGTGACGGTGTAGACACGCCCATGTAACATCAACAACAATATCTTTGGGTGATCAACCTCGCTGCACGGCCACATGTCCCCGACCAGACGGTAGACACGCCCATGTAACATCAATCAATCAAAATGGAAACATACCCGTGGAATTCTTCACATCGCCAAAGACGTCCAAGTAAGTTCTCAACAAGTCAACCGCCCTCCATCGAGAGGCGCAGAATACGTAAATACAACACTTGCACAACAAAGGCTATCATCACAAGATAGGCGTGTTTCACCACAACAAGCATAGGCAAGTCATACACAACTCAAAGTACTTTCATTTTATGCCAAAGTCCGGGTTTTAACCCTAAAGTACTACGTACGTTAAATTCCTTTTTAAGAGATTCATTCCTCTTATAAAAGTCACCCGAAACCCGTAGTATTAAAAAAAAAGAGTGACTCACATTTTTAGGTAAACCAAAACACTTTTCTTCTTAACAACATTCTTTTCCCTAAAGTTCCAGTTTGCCTAATTTCACTTACTCAAGTCTCTTTATTTTAGAAAAGTTTCATAGTTCATAGTCTTAATCATTTAAGAATATAATTATCTTTTAAACAATCTGAGAAAACATATGTCTTATATGAGTGTATGTTATTCCTGTTCATAATTAATCTTATTAAGCAGCCATGATCTAGAAAATGTAATATCATTTTGTCTCATCTTAGCTTCTATGCAGATGGAGGTTTCTACTAGTTTTAATATAATACTTCATTTATTCAATACATTTTCCTCTATTAACGCTGCAGTGGTTTGTCGATACACATTCTGATTTCCGAATCAGTAAAACGTTATTCCTTTTAAAAACCAAGTACTCATTACTCACGAATGAGGTTTTACACAAAACTCATATTAATTCATCCAAGTCAAGTCTCTTATCTTTTAAGATTAAGTCTCTTAACTTCTAAAAATCCGTAAACCATGCTCTTTACCCTTCTTAAGACGTTATACCTAACTTCCCATAAAGCTAGTATAACTCTTACGTTTTCAAAACCAAGTATTTCTCTTCTTTCAAAAATGATTCTTTTAAAATACTTCAAGTTCTTTATTATCACACATCAAGTCAGTTATAAGTCAAATCAGTTACCCTTTGAAACCACAAAGCATTTTCTTACCTACATAAAGTTGTTATAACCAACTTCCCCTAAAGCCGTTATAACACTTTATGTTTCAAAACAATCAAATACATTAAACACATGTACGTCTACCGTACTACATAGTTATACACATATCATGCTAGAACAGATAGGAAGAGGTTCACATACCTCGCGACGATTATCGACTAATAGCAAAATGCTCCAAGTACCTCAAACGATGGCTACTCCTTAAGCCGTAGATTGCACCACACGTAGTACTTCAACCTAGACGGCCACAAGGCGCTTATTAACATCTAGATCTCATCGTTCCATATTCTACGTAAAAACAAGAAGACTCTCTCCCGCAACAGCAGTAAATCTCCTCCTTATCGAGGCCGCTACGAAGCCAACCGTGGGTTAACACGCCTAACCTGACGTGTACAATTCTACTACACAAGAATGCTACACAAGTTCATCAGAATACAGCCCTATGTAATTACTGATTCGATTCTTCTTTTATTATCCTACATGTGATTCGCTGTTCAATTCTTATTCGTGCTTAAGTCAAAAGACATTACCGACTTAACTACGTTCGATTCTATTCAATATTCATTCTATATATAGTATACTTCAACTATATATTCTAACAATCATGTAATTTCCAATTACAATAGGGACAAGATATTTACCTCTATAAGCCCAAAATTATCCGAGTTAAATGTCGCTTCCCGAACAAGGTTTAGCTCCTACTCCGTGCGCTCCAAAACGCTCCAAGAAACCCTTGTGTTGTCTACACAACTTCTACTTAATACCTCAACTACGGGTGAATATTTTTCCTTAGGGTTTCGTTTAGTGGCTAAAGGAGGTATAATCGTATTTTCCGGTTTTTCAGATAAAGGGTACTTTGGAAAGTACTATAAGGTATATGGGCTAGAGTATTTTGGGCATTATAACAATACTAGGAGAGTATTTCTATACCACAAAGGGGTATTTATACGACAACTAGGCTAGTGGGGTACCCCACTCGCCAGACACCACATGAGGGGAGGCTCTCGCCAGGGCCTTTCTCGAGGGGGCTTTGGGCGATAGCACAACAAGAGGGAGAGAGTATTTGAGACTTAGAAAGATTGCTCAAGTTTTGGATGAAGAAAGTCTTCAACTAGAGGGTATTTATAGGTCAAGTGAAGGCCAACCAATGGCCAAGATGAAGTGTGGTGCAAGTGTAGGGTTAGATTTAAGCCAAGTGCACCTTATCCATCTACCACAACAACTTGCACAAAATATCCTACCTAACCCAACTCACCATTTTCGTCCAACTTAGCGCCCACTCTTCCAATTGAGGGTGACAAGTGTCGCCTCTCGTTGTCCAAAATGTTTCGTGTCTCGGAAAAATCCGCAAAAATATAAATGACATAGCCGGAATTTTCCCTACGAAGTCGTGGAAACGTTTACGAAAAACGACTCTAATCGGGTGTTGTGTACAATTTTCGAAACTAGCCAATCTTTAAGGCTTAAATTATTATACGTACGCCCTCACGTACATACTCAGGAAATACGGGGTATAACATTCTTCCCCCCTTAGAAACATTCGTCCCGAATGTTCCTTCTCAGTCTCAAAACAAACACGTGCCGGTATAGCCTTCACTACTATACTTACGAAACCAAACATGCCACACCTGGCCACATGCGCGCGAAAACCCAAATCCAAGCCAACGAGGAATCACCTCTGTTTACCTCAAAAGTCCCCACCAAGGTCTAAAAATATAATCCCCTTCGCAACTTCACTTCTCAAAAGAAACGATCACACACGTTTACTTTTCCCCTAACTCGTTGTACCCTTCTCGAACACTCGAACTCTTTCTAGATAATGCATCATACTTCGGCTTTCCAAAACTTTGGAGTCACTACCTCCAAACTTGATCATCTTACTAGCCTCGATCTCCTCTAAGGCCATTCTCGGCCTTCACGAACTGATTCTGGTCGAACGTATCCCCGAACTCATATGATGGTCATCTAAACTTGGGCCTAGCACCCTCATGACCCTGCCACCTGGCGGGACCACCCAGAGCTGACCCCACCGAACAGTCGCGGGTTGGCCCGCAACATGGCCCCAACCCGACCCATCACCACGCCAACTCTTGCTCGCCGACGGAACAATCTTGCTAAATCACATCTGAAAGCTACCACTTTCATTTACCCAACCAGGACTTATCACATAATACATTCTAGGCAAAAAAATGCACTCGACAAGGATCACTCGCAAAATCACGCACTCAAGAAGGCCTTACATCTAAGGTCTCAACCGCAATATCCTAAGGTTAATCATTTTCTCACCCTGTGCTTACCCTTTTTCACCAACTGGTCCCTAAATCACATTTTAGCACAAAGCTATCCGAACATAACACTTAACACATTATCATAACATTAATACATACAAGTCTCTGAGGTTAAGGATATACCGAATCTACCGCCCACTCTAATCATAGGCACGCACTGCAGGCGCATAATCGTAGGCGCGATGAACCACCCATCGATCCTCGGCGTCGAGTCGTAACATCCGTATACCCTTGGCCTGACAGTTCTTCGCAAATGGCCCCGCTGGCCGCAAAAATAACAAGCTCCTTTGGCACCACGACACTTCAAATGCGGTCTACCACATCGACCACACCGAGGTAGGGTGATCGACCGCCAACACCCCTACTCCCGAAACACAACCCGAGCTCGACCGCTCCCGAATATTCGGATGCCTGAAGGTTGTGGAGGACCACTGCGATCGGGCGAGGTACAAAACTAGCTGGCCGAGGCGGTCCGCCTCGAAAGTCACCAGGACCTCGCTGCTCGCCTCTTCTCGATCTCGGCCATTCCGTCGATTTCTCCGCCTCACATCCAAGTGCATAAGCTGCATGCGGCAATGTCCATGCTACCAAGGCGGCTACACCAACAACTCTCCGCTAGGTAATCATCAAGCCTCGTAATATATCGGTGCACTCGATCCTCCATACAAGCTACTAATGCGGAACATACCGCCAATGAGTCAAACTCACATTGTACTCCGAATCAGACGCGGATCGCCTCAACATCAAAATCTGTTTACCCCGAGCCCTCTCATCCGCGAGGCAAGAAATGTGCCGGAAGGCCCTCAAAACTCGTCCCAAACGGTGGGCGTGCATTCTCTCCCGACGGCTCGCACGAATCAAACCGATCATGCGGTATCACGCACCGATGCGAACCTAAGACCATCGACTCGCCTCAAGCTTGATCACTCTCATGATCCACGAATCGCTTGATGAACTCCTGCGGATCATCCTCGTGCCTCGACCAGAACTCGCGGCTACATCTCGGAAGTCCTGTAGCCTCAAACTATCCGATCTAGGGTGAACCATCGGTCTTCGAATCTGCTGCGCCCAAATTTATCCTCATATCTGCCACGACTCGCCGAATCGGGCCATCTCCTTGTAACCCATCTCTTTTCCCTGCATCGGACCGAGGCTCGTGCATCAGTAGTCTCGGCAGCCCACCGCCGCGCTTCTAAACTCGCTGGTCGCGGCGTCGCGAAACTTCGCGTGGCAAGTACTCTCATCGGCCAGGGCTCGCGCTCGTACTCCTCAGTATCTCACTAGCGGCCTCCTCACCGCTTGCCCACTGGGCCCGGTTGCCTTACGCGAGGCATAATCGTAAAACGAAATACGTCGGAGGGTCCAACTTATCACACGCCTCTAAGGCACGATCTCGTAATGAGAAGAAATGGAACCCAATCCTAAATGTCTCTGACCTCCTCGATTATAGATGTGCGCACAACACATCGATAATCAAGACTCTACTAGACACTGCTCAGAGACACTTTCCGAGGATTAATCGCTCACGATACCACTTTTGTCACGACCCGAACCCGGGCCCGTGACTGGTGCCTTACCCCGGGCACCCTAGTGATACACCATCAGAGAAAATCAGCGGAAATAAAACATGAACATGAAATAAGAGATATATAAGTAAACATGCCAACCAAAATAGTTGCCTTCTGCATATAGACATACAAACCCGAACAGTTTAATCCTTTTTACAACCCTGCCACAACAAAGATTACTGCACTTAAGATTTACAACAACTATGACGGACGGGGCCCGCCATACCCCACGAATGCAAGAACCTACAACTCGTGGAACACATACCAAAAGATAAGCCTCCAAGGAACGGAGCTTCCCAATACGAAAGGTGATCCTAAAAAGGGATCGACACCAATGTACTTCTACGGCGTTAACGCACCCCAAGGAGGTCGATAACAGTACCAAGTATGTGAAATCGAAATATCAGTAGTTAAATCATAACGGTCTATATAAAGCGGAGACATGTATGATGACCAAAATACGATGCAAACTAAAATCGTCAAGTCGAGGACTCACGCCTCAAAGTCATCACTAAAATATAACTATGGGTCTCACGCCCACAACACCAATCATGTTCGCCATGGCGCATGCCGGATCTCAGCCGGTGTAAACATGTCCACGATGCAACAATAATGACAAATGCTGCATGGCCACATGCCCCGAATCTGCATCGGTGTAGACACGTCCATGTAACATCAACAACAATATATTTGGGTGATCAACCCCGCTGCACGCCACGTGTCCCGGACTGCGTGACGGTAGACACGCCCATGTAACATCAATCAATCAAAATGGAAACATACCCGTGGAATTCTTCACATCGCCAAAGACGCCCAAGTAAGTTCTCAACAAGTCAACCGCCTCCATCGAGACGCGTAACGTAAATACAACACTTGCACAACAAAGGCTATCATCACAAGATAGCAAGTTTCACCACAACAAGCATAGTAAGTCATACACAACTCAAAGTACTTTCATTTTATGCCAAAGTCCGGGTTTTAACCCTAAAGTACTATGTACGTTAAATTCCTTTTTAAGAGATTCATTCCTCTTATAAAAGTCACCCGAAACCCGTAGTATTAAAAAAAAAAAGTGACTCACATTTTTAGGTAAACCAAAACACTTTTCTTCTTAACAACATTCTTTTCCCTAAAGTTCCAGTTTGCCTAATTTCACTTACTCAAGTCTCTTTATTTTAGAAAAGTTTCATAGTTCATAGTCTTAATCATTTAAGAATATAATTCTCTTTTAAACAATCTGAGAAAACATATGCCTTATATGAGTGTATGTTATTCCTGTTCATAATTAATCTTATTAAGCAGCCATGGTCTAGAAAATGTAATATCATTTTGTCTCATCTTAGCTTCTATGCAGATGGAGGTTTCTACTAGTTTTAATATAATACTTCATTTATTCAATACATTTTCCTCTATTAACGCTGCAGTGGTTTGTCGATACACATTACGATTTAGAATCAAGAAAGCGTTATTCCTTTTAAAAACCAAGTACTCATTACTCACGAATGAGGTTTTACACAAAACTCATATTAATTCATCCAAGTCAAGTCTCTTATCTTTTAAGATTAAGTCTCTTAACTTCTAAAAATCCGTAAACCATGCTTTTTACCCTTCTTAAGACGTTATACCTAACTTCCCATAAAGCTAGTATAACTCTTACGTTTTCAAAACCAAGTATTTCTCTTCTTTCAAAAATGGTTCTTTTAAAATACTTCAAGTTCTTTATTATCACACATCAAGTCGATTATAAGTCAAATTACCACTTTGAAACCACAAAGCATTTTCTTACCTACATAAAGTCGTTATAACCAACTTCCCTAAAGCCGTTATAACACTTTATGTTTCAAAACAATCAAATACATTAAACACACGACGTCACCGTACTACATAGTTATACACATATCATGCTAGAACAGATAGGAAGAGGTTCACATACCTCGCGACGATTATCGACTAATAACAAAATGCTCCAAGTACCTCAAACAGTCGGCTACTCCTTAAGCCACGTAGATTGCACCACACGTAGTACTTCAACCTATAAGGCCACAAGGCGCTTATTAACATCTAGATCTCATCGTTCCATATTCTACGTAAAATTGGCAAAGACTCTCCCGCAACAAACAGAAATCTCATCCTTATCGAGGCCGGCTACCACGCCACCCGGGGGGGGGGGGGTTAACACGTCTAACCGGACGTGTACAATTCTACTACACAGTAATGCTACACAAGTCTCGTAATACTGACCCTATGTAATTCTGTTCGATTCGATTCTTCTTTTATTATCCTTCATGTGATTCTCGTTCAATTCTTATTCAGCTTAAGTCAAAAGACATTGCCGACGAACTACGTTCAGTTCTATTCAATATTCATTCTATATATAGTATACTTCAACTATATATTCTAACAATCATGTAATTTCCAATTACAATAGGGGGACAAGATATTTACCTCTATAAGCCCAAAATTATCCGAGTTAAATGTCGCTCCTGAACAAGGTTTAGCTCCTACTCCGTGCGCTCCAAAACGCTCCAAGAAACCCTTAGAAGTGTCTACACAACTTCTACTTAATACCTCAACTACGGGTGAATATTTTTCCTTAGGGTTTCGTTTAGTGGCTAAAGGAGGTATAATCGTATTTTCCGGGTTTTTCGTATAAAGGGTACTTTGGAAAGTACTATAAGGTATATGGGCTAGAGTATTTTGGGCATTATAACAATACTAGGAGAGTATTTCTATACCACAAAAGGGGGTATTTATACGAGACAACTAGGCTAGGGGTACCCACTGCCAGACACCACAGGGGAGGGGAGGCTCGCCAAGGGCCTTTCTCGAGGGGGCTTTGGACGATAGCACAACAAGAGGAGAGAGTATTTGAGACTTAGAAAGATTGCTCAAGTTTTGGGATGAAGAAAGTCTTCAACTAGAGAGGTATTTATAGGTCAAGTGAAGGCCAACCAATGGCCAAGATGAACATAAGTGTGGTGCAAGTGTAGGGTTAGATTTAAGCCAAGTGCACCTTATCCATCTACCACAACAACTTGCACAAAATATCCTACCTAACCCAACTCACCATTTTCGTCCAACTTAGCCGCCCACTCCTTCCAATTAGAGGGTGACAAGTGTCGCCCTCTCGTTGGTCCAAAATGTTTCGTGTCTCGGAAAAATCCGCAAAAAATATAAATGACATAGCCGGAATTTTCCCTACGAAAGATGTGGAAACGTTTCGTCGAAAAACGACTCTAATCGGGTGTTGTGTACAATTTTCGAAACTAGCCAATCTTTAAGGCTTAAATTATTATACGTACGCCCTCACGTACATACTCAGGAAATACGGGGTATAACAAAAAGAATGACAGGGGCAAGTATAAAAAGGGTACATACCAGATCCTACCGTGCCATTACTATCTCGTGAACTTAATCGTACCTTATTATCTTTTCCCATTTTTCAATAAAAGTTATAGTCACATTCTTACGTACATGCTTAGGGAAAAGTCATTAAGTTCATTACCATATAACTTACTTATCTTTCATAACATAATCCGACCCTTTATGGAGGGACGCATATACTACCCGGCCCAATCTGGGATGCGATCAAGTCACACAAATATCAAAGCGTGCCCGTGGAATCCCACATCACTGCCGACAGCCATAAGTGTAACATATAACCATGTGACGCATCCATGGCATCCTACCTCACTGCCGGCGTACACATACACAATACATATATATATCTCCTGCCCGTGGAATCCCACATCACCGGCAGTAGTAGGTGTAACATATAACCATATGACGCTGTGGCATCCTACCTCACCGTCGTACATATACATATATATATATATATATATATATATATATATATATATATATATATATATATATATAACGTGGCCGCATTCCCCGGAATCCCTCATCGTATAAGCATGGCCATAACGTGCCTCGGATCCTCATCGTAGTGCGCAGTCTTCGGGAGCTAGCCCACGAGTAATAATATAACATGCCCGGAATCCTCATCGTGGTACATGTCTTCACGGGAGCTAGCCCGTGGAGTAATATTCGTACATAGCATGGTCGCATGCCCCGGAATCCCTCATCGTATAAGCATGGCCATGGGTAATAAAACAAATCCGGGAATCTAACCCGCCTCCTGGTCACATGCCCCGGAATCCTACATCGTATAAGCATGTCCAAGGATCAATCATAATGGAAGCATACCCGTGGAATCCCGTCACCGATGCACGTCCAAGCAAACTTACAACAAGACAGTCGGCCCTCCAACTGAGAGTCACGACAACGTAAACATATAATACTTGCACTCAAAGCTATCACAAGCAAACATAGGCAAGTTCATTAAACCTTTAGACTTCCATTTTTATAAACTCATGGCACTTTCGTTTCACACATAAAAATCTGGGAATTTAACCCAAAGTACTACGTGCCTCTACTCCTTAAAAATGATTTTCTTTCAAATAAAACTTCCAAGATACTAATAACCGTAGTATCAAGTCATACTTACTTTTCAAGACAAGTCACAATACCTTTTTAGAAATACAATTATAGGCTTCTAAATCACGTGACTTCTTTCTTTAAAACCTTAAGCAATTGGTACCTTTAAAACAATTTGCCCTTCTTTATTTCAAGTCATTTCTTTGCTTACATTACTGAAGAAAACCATTCTTTTAATCTTCCATAAAGTTGTTATAACCAACTTCCCATAAAGCCGTTATAACTCTTTATGTCTTAGACAAAATCATTCCTTTTATAACCAAGAGACTTATACTTTCAAATCAAATCACATAGCTTTCAAAATACTTCAAGTCTCTTAACTTTTAAGAAAACGAGTTTCTTAACTTTAGAAATCAAGTCTTTCCAAATCAAGTATTCTATACTTGTAAATCAATTCATTTCTTCCTTTAAGAATCAAGTCCCATAACTTGAAAAAATAAAGTCCCTTAACTTTTAAGAATTTGAGATCCATAGTCTTAAAACTTCATACGTAAATTCTTATAAGTTAAGTAACATATACATTGGTGCGTTGTGAATAAGTTATACTTATTTATAACGATCTTATTCAAGTAGCCATGATCTAGAAAATGTAATACAATTTTGTCTTATCTTAGTTTCTATGCAGATGGAGAATTCTACTCATTTTAACATAATTGATTGTCATTACATTTTCCTTTATTAACGCTGCAGTGGCTTGTTCGATACTTATTCTCATTTGTGCCGTAACTTAGCCAAGTCAACTTGGCTCCAAAATACCTCCTAACGACTCTTACCAACATCCCCCATAAGACTTGGTAAGAACTTAGGATAACTTAGACATAACCCTCACGTAGAGTAAATAAACATACATACCTCTTAACTTCTAAGAGTAGAAGGAATCATGAAATAATACCACATGTATATTCCATACATAGAATCATGTCAAAAGAAGGAAGAGGTTAACATACCTCACGACGATTAACGACAAATAGCAAAATGCTCCGAAGTACTTCAACCTTGATAGCTATTTCATCCTTCAAGTAGAATCCGCTATACATAGTACTTCAACCTAAAATGGCCATAATACGTCCATTAACCTCTAGCTTCGAACGTAGAATATTCTAAGTGCAAAGTCACTAAATTCTACGGAAAATCGGACAGCACTTCCTTTGTTTCTACATACTTTGCCACCTTTTTCAAGGCTGAATACAATAACCAAACACGCCACATTTAAGGCTCAACAATGTAGTTAAAAATAGGGGATTACACACCTACAAGACGTGTAAAATTCCGCCCAACAATTGATATCAAACTAGTCCACAAAACAATGCCATTTTCGGCCAAAAGGTGCAACAACTTATCAAACTTTCCAATTCCTTTCCAATCCAAGTTCTTAGGTCTAACATGTTATATAGTCATAAACAACTTCAACAACTACAATTTCCTTCAATATATAACATGTGACGACTTATACTTATAATCAACTTGAATTGTAATCTTAAGGCTAAACATACTAGTTTCCGATTAGGGTTCCAATAGCCAATATACTTATCAAACTTCATAATATAAACATCTCATGCTTGCTAATATCCATAGCTACAACAATAAGTAATCTTAATTACTAAAACGACAAGAATTATACCTTTACAAGCCCTTAATCTTTCCAAGATTCAAAGTCGCTCCTTAGAAATTCTTAGCTCTTTTCCTTACGTTCCAATCCACTCCAAGCACTCCTTAGAAGCCTATGAAGAACCCATCTTCAAGTTCCAACTTCAAAGTTGAAGAACCCCTTAAGTTTCCGCCTTGCGACTAACGTGAAAACGTCGTTTTTCCGAAATCTTTCTATTGAGATATCCTTACAATACCCTTAGGGACCTTGGGTTTAAGTCTTGTGAATAATGGATCACAAACTAAAATTTTTGTGTGGGAATTTAGGTGAACCCGTGAGCTTCACTAAGAGAACAAGAAATGTTGAAATAATTCTAAGTGTTTGAAGACTTGGTCTTGCACTAGTGTGTATATAAAACACAATGAAGGGTCAAGATTATAACAAATGTGTGGCTAGGATGAAGAACATTAATTAAATAGCCAAGTAGACAAGTTGACTTTGGTCAATAATATCATGCTAGCAAGACTAATCTTATACCTTGGTCAATGACCATCTTACCCTTGCTCCAATTCGTCCAACATCAAGTGGGGGAGGCGCCACATGTCGCCCTCCCATTCGTCCATAAAATTCCGTAACCCTCGTGGGTCCCACAAAACGTAAAATTCCTCGGGTGGGCCCCACGTGACCAAATCCGTAAAATTAAATTTCCATAATGATAATAAGTTCCATACTCTTCAATTAATGCATTTGAGAATCTAATTCTCACCAACGAACATTTCTCCTTCCCGACGTTCGGAAGATTTTCCGTCGGAAAAACAATTCTTCCTTTCGTACCCTATTCAAGTCTTGAGTTCCTTACGTACATTCTCTTAAACATGTCCTAGATTTACGGGGTGTAACACCAAGTGCTATACATTTTTAAAACGACATCAAGTATACTTTTAAGACCCAAGTAACTCACTCTTTTAAAATCAAGGCACTCAGCTTTCAAAACCAAATCAAGACAATACCATGCCTTCTTTTTAAACAAAAACACTTCTCCTTTCAAAGGTCAAGTAACAATATATTTCTCAAAATAGTTTGAGCTTCATAACTTCAAATTCTCAAGTCTCTTCTTTTATCTTCAGAAAGTCGTTATAACTAACTTCCCATAAAGCTATTATAACATTTTATGTTTTAAACCAACCAAGGACAACTACTCTCATTTCCGAAATCAAGATAACTTTATTCTTTTAAAGACCAAGCACCCATTACTCACGAATGAGGTTTCACAACTTTTTAACACAATTCAAGTTCTTAACATTTCATATTAAGTCACTTAACTTTAGAATCAAGTCAAGGACACAAAAAGGAATCAAATTTCTTTAACACACGTGCGTCTACCACACTATATATTTCACAAATAGTCATGCTCAAGAGGATAGGAAGAATCACATACCTCTTCGGCTTAATCCACTAGACAAGTCGAGTATGCCGCGCGTAGAAAATCCACCTATAATAATCACAATACATCTATCAACTTCTAGTTCTCTTTGTAGAATAATTCTAAGTACAAGGTTCCTTATTCTACGGAAAATTCGGCAGCACCTCCCCTCCCGTAACCACATATATCCCCCTTTATCAAGGCCCGCTACCAAGCCAACAACTCAAAGGGGATTACACGCCATCGGGCGTGTACAAAGCGCCCACGAATACTACATAAGTCTACTGTACATACAGTCCAATGTAAATACAGTTCAATTATTTTTAATCATCCTTCCATATATCTTACTCAATTATAAACTACTACAATATGTAATTTCCAATTACAATAGAAGGATATAGATCATTACCTCGATAAGCCAAAAATTATCCAAGATTTATAAGTCGATCCTGAGCAATGTTTAGCTCCTATTCCTTACGCTCCAATCCGCTCCAAGCAAACCTTAGAAGTTTCTAAACAACTTCTCTTAACACTTTATCCAAGCTATGAAGATTTTCCTAGGGTTTCATTTTGCGACTATTGGAATAAAATAGTATTTCCGGGCTCTTATGTTGGGATTACTTTAGAATACTACTAGGGACACTAGGCTAAGGTATTTGGGATTTATACAACAACAATTGAAGTATTTCTCTACACAAAGTGGGGGGGTGGACGAGAACACCACAAAGGGAGGGAGTATTTTTGCCTTGGAAAAACTCAAGTGTGGATGAAGAAGTCTTGCAACTTAAGGGGGGTATTTATAGAGAAATCAAAGTCCAAGATCAAGGCAAGTGTGTGGTGAGATTGGGGGACAAGTGTGTGGGGGTCCCACTGATGCGTTAAAAGATGCACACACTTTAACGCAAGTGCACGTTATCGTGACAAGTAATATAGTCTAGGTAAGACCGAATATCGTCCACAAGGATTAGTGTTCAAGTACCAATTACCTATCTTTTGGTATCTATTTGGTAACCGATAGTTGATTTTGTTGATTATAACTAATAATTATAAAGACTAATTAACTATGTGTTTACTTCTGTAGTGATGGAAATAGGGCTTCAAAGTCTCCTCAACTATCCGCTTATATTATTTATTAATGCAATAAATTATGGTTCTTCTTCTTTTGGAGCTAGCAGGTTTACTAAATCGTTTTATACTCCCGTTAAGGCTATATAAACACTCAACCCCAGTATCGCTCCTTTCTACCTTTCAGTGATAAGGATGACTTTATAGGAGGATTAAGACAAAAAACCTAGTTAATCGTCACGCGCCATGCGTAAAATTAGGTGTTTAGACCTCTCATTAACGCTACACAAGTAATTGAGGTATTTTCATCCTCAATCCAAAATATTTCTACCCAACTTACAGCATATTCACAACCTCCTCCTTTCGAAGTTTGATTAGAAATCATATAAATAATGATAATTAGTGATCAATTAATTACCAAGCATTCAAAGCAATTATTGGGTAAATCTCAACAATAAGAAGAATAATCATAAACATGCATCAATTCATAACATAAGTTTCTAGTGATTTGACATGGAAAGCCCTATAATGGAATTAGTTCCTAGCCATTGACATGACAAGAACTAATTCAATATCCAACATAAAAGCTGAAAGTAAAGAAAGAAAGAAAAGAAAATTACTAAGTTAAGGTCTCCAATCTTCAATCCAAGAAATATTGTGTTTGTGCAAGAAAGGGAACCCTTAAAAACTGCCTAGGGTTCTCCTTTTATAGGCTCAAAACCGCCTTAAACTTTTCCTTGAGCCCGCCTGTAAATTCGTCTAAAAACTCGATTTTCCCGCGTGCGCGAAACTTGCGTTGTTACGGTGATTTGGCGCGCGCCCTGCACTCTTGTCTAGAGAGCCGCGCGCCGCAACTCGCGCCTTTTGGATATTGGGCGTCGCGGCCCTGGTTATGACTGCAGGAGGCGCCGCGGCGCTAGCCCGTGTCCGTGCCTCGTTCGCCACTTTCTCTGCTTTTAAGCTCTGAAACCTCCACTTTTGCCCTCTTTTTGCTCCTTTTCTGCCATTAGGCCATTTTAACCACTTTGACTCAAAAGAAAGAAAATCTATCCTAATACGACACGTATTTGTACAAAAAGGAACAAAAGACTAACTAAAAACGACTCAAAAAGTGTATATAAAATACACCAATCAAATACCCCCAAACTTAACCTTTTCTCGCCCTCGAGCAAAGATAAAAAGAAAGAAATAAAGACTCAAGGAAAAGGAAAAGGATAATAAACAGACTCAATGACATTGATCACTTTTGCAGCATTGGTGTTACTTAGAAAAACATGAAGATTAGCAGAATAATATGCAGGAACATTGTCACGACCCGAACCGGGGCCCGTGACTGGTGCCTTACCCGGGCACCCAAGTAGACATACATCAGAGTAACCAGCGGAATATAAAACAAGACATGAAATAGTATGAAGTGAGAGACAGTTTATCTGAGAAAAGCTTTCTGTCGGCATATATATAAAAACTTGAGCAGTTACAACCCTTTTACAAACCACGCCACAAAGATTACATGCACTTAAGAATGTTATAACAACAATGGCGGGACGGGGCCTCGCCATACCCACGAATGTAAGTACCTACAACTACAGGGGACTATACGAAAGATAAGCCTCAGAGACACGGAGCTTCCCAAAACGCTGAACTGTGACCACATGGCGAGGATCAACAAGCGGTGTACCTCTACTGCGCAGATGAACGCGGCCAGGAGGTCGATAACAGTACCAAGTATGTAAATCAAAATATCAGTAAATGAAATCATAATAGTCTATATAAAAGAAGACATATATGATAACCAATTTACGATACGATATATGTAAGATTATGTCAAGTCGGGACTCACGCCTTAAGGTCATCACTCAAATATAACCATGGGTCTCATGCCCACAATATCAATCATGCGTGGAATTCCTTCCTCACCGCGATCCATGATATAAAAGCACCAAGGAATACACATGAACACGGGTCCCACTGTGTCATAATAAAACTTACTGGGGTAAATGCGAAGGCATAGCCGACTACTAAAACCCACAGCATCAACAATGCTATAAAGCGTATCACGAGGTCTTTCTAGACCGCGCCACATGATCGAAGCGGCCACTCGCCCTCGGTATCAATGCGCGTCAAATCGAACTTACCGCGACTCGCATAAAGCCACCTAGCCCGCATGAGGTATTCCCGCATCGAGGTAGCTACCTCGCATCGCCCCGACTCGTAGTCGCGTAGCCACATAGACCGCATGAGGTATTTCCCGCACACTAACCTGGAACTCTCGTAGCTCCGCATAGGTCCCCTGGACCCGCATGAGGTATTCTCGAATCATAGTCACACAGACCGCATGAGGTATACCTCGCATCGAGGGGCAGCTTAACCCCCGGTATAACATGTCAAGAGGTGAGTGGTACAATACTAACATAACGACTTATTGTTAAACAACATAAGCACAACAAGGGAAACCCTTTTACACAAACGTTACAAGATACTAACACACGTGGCATCATAACATGTTTACTTGTCAAACCAACAAGAAAGCATTACAAGGCTATCACAAACCAACATAGTCAAGTTATTCACACAAGGTACTTTCTACTTTATGTCAACAAGTTCAGGTTTTTATCCCCAAAGTAATTCATACATTAACTCTTTAAAAACCAAGTACTCATTGCTCACGAATGATGTTTCACACTTTTTAACAAAATTCATATCAAGTCAATTAAGTCAAATCTCTTATTTTCAAAAGATTCATAGATCATAGTTTTAAACACTTAACAACGTAGTCTCCTTTTTAAAACAATTTGAGTAACATATGCCTTATGTGTGAGTAGGTTATTCTTGTTTATAACAATCTTATTAAAGCAGCCATGATCTAGGAAATGTAATACAATTTTGTCTTATCTTAGCTTCATGCATGGAGGTTTCTACTGGTTTTAATAATACTTAATTAGTCAATACATTTTCCTTTATTAGCGCTGCAGTGGTTTGTTCGATACTTATTCTCATTTCTGAAATCAATATAAGGCTTTCATAAACAATTAAGTAAACCGTTCCTTTTATCTCTCTTAAGTCGGTATACCTAACTTCCCATAAAGCTAGTATAACACTTAAGCTTTTAAAACCAAGTATTACTCTTCTTTCAAAAACGATTCTTAATTCTTTTGAAATACTTCAAGATTCTTATTATTTAAAACTCAAGTCAAAAGACATCGAAGTAAAACCACGTTCAGTCAACACACGTACGTCTACCGTACTATATATATATTCTTTTAAAATATCATGCTCAAGAGGATAGGAAGAATCACATACCTCCTCGGCGAAATCCACCTGCCAAGTCAAATATGTCGCGCGCAGAGTATCAACCTATAATAGTCAAATACGTCTATCAACGTCTAGACTACTCTGTAGAATATTTTAAGTAGAAGGTGCTTATTGCTACGGAAAATCGGGCAGCACTTCCCTACCCGTCAAACTACACAAGTCTACTGTAATATAGTCCTATGTAATTACAGTTCAATTCTCTTAATTTATACCATAATTGTATATCTTATACTCATTTATAAACTACTATATGTAATCTCCAATTACAATAGAAGGACAAAGATATTTACCTCGATAAGCCCAAAATTATCCAAGATTAAAGTCGATCCTGAGCAAGGTTTAGCTCCTATTCTGTACGCTCCAATTCGCTCCAAGAAACCCTTAGAAGTTCTATACAACTTCTACTTAATACTTCAACCAACAATGAAGATTTTCCTAGGGTTTCGTTTTGTGACTAAGGGATATAAAGTAGCATTTCCGGGCTTTTTAGTATAGAGGTAATTTTGGAATACTATAATGTATTTGGGCCAAGGTATTTTGGAATTGTAACAATACTTGGAGAATATTTTTCTACCAAGGGGGGGGGGGGGGTGTCTCGGCTAGCACTACTAGGAAGGAGGGGAAAGTGTGTTTGGACGAGAGCTCTACTAAGAGGGGGAAGGATTTTAAGACTTAGAAATTATTTTGTGGATGAAGAAGTCTTCAACTAAGGGGGGGTATTTATAGGGCCTTCAATGGCCAAGATTCAAGCAAGTGTGTGGATGAGATTTGGACAAGTGTTGTGTGGGTCCCACCTTATCTATCTACCCACAAAATATCTAGCAAACATTGACCAAATGTTTTAGGCCTTAAAAATGAAAAAAAACATGCACCCAATTCGTCCACTTTACCGCCCACTTGAGGGTGACACTTGTCGCCCTCTCGTTGGTCCAAAATATTTCATCTCTCGGAAAAATCCAAAATAAATAAATAAATTCTTGAAAACGAAAAATTACTTTACAAGGTTCGAAAAAAATTTCCGTCGGAAAAAGCAATCTTTTTCGCTAGTTGCACAATTTCGTCCCTTTTGCCTAATTAAGGCTTAAACTTTTGTACGTACGTCCTCACATACATACTCTGGAAATATGGGGTATAACATTCTTCCCCCCTTAGAAACATTCGTCCCGAATGTTCCTTCTAAGTCTCAAAACACGCTAGCGCCGGTATAGTCTTCACTAATATACTTACGAAACCAATCATGCCGTACCTGGCCATAATATAACACACGCGCAAATACTTAACTTGTTATACCCCGTATTTCCAGAGTATGTATATGAGGACGTACGTACAAAAGTTTAAGCCTTAGTTAGGCATAAGGGACGAAATTTGTGCACAACTAACGAAAGAATTGTTTTCCGACGAAAAGTTTTCCGAACCTTGCGAAGGGAAAATTACGGTTGCGACATTTATTATTTTTGCAGATTTTTCCGAGAGATGAAATATTTTGGACCAACGAGAGGGCGACATGTGTCACCATCAAGTTGGCGGATTGGGGGACGAAATCTTGGCACGTTTTTTTCAAGGAAAAGGCCTTGAACATTGGTCAAGGTTAGGTAGGATATTTTGTGATATTTATGGAGTAGATGGATAAGGTTACACTTGCCCAAATCCCCACCCTCCACTTGCCCTCCACTTGCCTTATCTTGGCCCTTGGTAGTCCTATAAATACCCCCCCCCCCTTAGTTGAAGGATTTCTTCATCCCTTAAATATTCTAAGTCTTAAAATCCTTCCCCCTCCCTCTTGAAGCTCTCGTCCAAACCACCCTCACCTCGAGAAGGCCCTACCAAGTACCCCTCTTGATAGTTCTCGTGAAATACCCCCTCCCCCCCCCCTTGGTAGAAAAGTATTCTCCAAGTATTGTTACAATTCAAAAATACCTTAGCCCAAATACCTTGTAGTATTCCAAAGTTATTTCAATACTAAGAGCCCGAAAATACTACTATACTTTCTTTAGTCATAAAACGAAACCCTAGGGAAAAATCTTCATAGTGGTTGAAGTATTAAGTAGAAGTTGTGTAGAACTTCTAAGGGTTTCTTGGAGCGAATTGGAGCGCACGAATTAGGAGCTAAACGTTGTTCAGGATCGACATTTAAACTTGGATAATTTTGGGCTTAACGAGGTAAATAATCTTATCCTTCTATTGTAATTGGAGATTACATATTGTAGAAGTTTAGAATTGGGTATAAGATGTATAGAAGGATGGTATAAGAGAAGAGAATTGAACTGTAATTACATAGGACTGTATTACTGAGACTTGTGTATTTTGACTGCAGGAAGTCACGCCTGATTTTCCGTAGCAATAAGAACCTTCTGCTTAGAATATTCTACAGAGTAGTCTAGACGTTGATAGATGTATTTGACTATTATATGTTGATACTCTGCGCGCGACATATTCGACTTGGCAGGTGGATTTCGCCGAGGAGGTATGTGATTCTTCCTATCCTCTTGAGCATGATATTTTAAAAGAATATATATAGTACGGTAGACGTACGTGTGTTAACTGAACGTGGTTTTAATTCGATGTCTTTTGACTTGAGTTTTAAATAATAAGAATCTTGAAGTATTTCAAAAGAATTAAGAATCCTTTTTTAAATTGGTTTTAAAAATCTTAAGAGTTATACTAGCTTTATGGGAAGTTAGGTATAACGACTTAAGAGAGATAAAAGGAACGGTTTACTTATTTGTTTATGAAAGCCTTATATTGATTGCGGAAATGAGAATAAGTATCGAACAAACCACTGCAGCGCTAATAAAGGAAAATGTATTGACTAATTAAGTATTATTAAAACCAGTAGAAACCTCCATCTGCATAGAAGCTAAGATAAGACAAAATTGTATTACATTTCCTAGATCATAGCTGCTTTAATAAGATTGTTATAAACAAGAATAACCTACTCACACATAAGACATATGATACTCAAATTGTTTTAAAAAGGTGATTACGTTGTTAAGTGTTTAAAACTATGATCTATGAATCTTTTGAAAATAAGAGACTTGAGTGTTTGAAATTATGCAACTTGAACTTTTGGAAAAGAATGGGTTATTGATTTTAGAAGTTAAGAGACTTGATCTTAAAAGATAAGATACTTGACTTAATTGACTTGATATGAATTTTGTTAAAAAGTGTGAAACCTCATTCGTGAGCAATGAGTACTTGGTTTTTAAAGAGTTAATGTATGAAGTACTTTGGGGATAAAAACCCAAACTTGTTGACATAAAATAGAATGTACCTTGTGTGAATAACTTGACTATGTTGGTTTGTGATTGTCTTGTAATACTTTCTTGTGGGTTTGATAAGTAAACATGTTAGGATTCTACGTATGTTAGTGTCTTGTGATGTTTGTGTAAAGGGGTTTCCCTTGATTGTGCTTATGTTGTTTAAAGATAAGCCGTTATGTTAGTATTGTACCACTCACCTCTTGACGTGATATACCGGGGGTTAAGCTGCCCCCCGATGCGAGGGATGCCTCATGCGGGTCCAGGGGACCTATGCGGAGCTACGAGAGTTCGGTGTTAGTGTGCGGTAATTACCTCACGCGTCTATGTGGCCACGCGACTACGAGAGTCGGGGCGACGACGCCGGAGTAGCTACCCTCGATGCGCGAGGAATACCTACGCGCCTAGTGGCCTATGCGAGCGGCGTATGCTCCAGATTAGACGCCGCATTGACATCGAGGCGAGTGGCGGCCGATCATGTGGCGGTCTAGAAAGACCTCGTGATACGATTTATGGCATTGTTGGTACCGTGGGTTTTAGTAGTCGGCTATGCCTTCGCATTTACCCCGCAGACGGTTTATTATGACACAGTGTGACACGTGTTCATGTGTATTCCTTGTGCTTTTATATCATGGATCGCCAGTAGTGAGGAAGGAATTCCACGGCATGATTGATATTTTGGGCATGAGACCCATGGTTATATTTGAGTGATGACTTTGGGCGTGAGTCACGACTTGACATATCGCCATATATCAGGCATCGTAAATTGGTTATCATATATGTCTTCTGCTTTATATAGACTATTATGACTTCATTTAGAGTATTTTCGCCACATACTGTACTTGGCCAGATCGACCTTCGGCTGCGTTCACGCCGCAGTAGAGGTACACCGATTGTTGATCCTCGCTCATGTGGTCATTCAGCGTTTTGGGAAGCTCCGTGTCTCGGAGGCTTATCTTTGGTATAGTCCCCGTAGTTGTAGCTACTTACATTCAGTGGTATGGCGGGCCCTGTCCCGCCATTCTTTATAACATTCTTAGAGGTCATGTATTGTTGTGGCGAGTTTGTAAAAGAGATGTAACTGTTCAAGTTTTTATATATATATATGCTGAAAGGCAACTTTTCTCAGATAAACTGTTTCTCACTTCATATTAATTCATGTCTTGTTTATATTCCGCTGGTTACTCTGATGTATGTCTACTTGGGTGCCCGGGTAAGGCACGATCACGCCCGGTTCGGTCGTGACAAAAGTGGTATCGAGCGATTAATCCTCGGAAAGTGTCTACAGACCGTATCTAGTAGAGTCTTGATTATCGGTGTGTTGTGCACCACACCAATAATCAGGCTATAGGATATTTAGGATTGGTTTCCATTCTTCTCACTCTGAGATCGTGCCTTAGAGTTGTGATTATATGTTGGACCCCTCTAACGTAATTCTTTCCCTTACCAGTTATGCCTCCGCGCAAGGCAACCCGCCCAGAGGGCAAGGCAAAGCGGAGCCGCGAGTAGAGTACAGAGGGTTACGAGGGCACAGCCCAATCATCACCCGAGTGGTGCTTCATTCGGGAGTTCATGCGTCGCCACCCAGCAGAGTCTAGCACGCAAGATCGGGTTCCTCTGCGGCCATGATATTTGAACCTTCGCCCACGACCGATGAGAAAGTATGTATTGCAAAGAGACGACCCTGTTACTAACTAGGGATTTAGCAACCAGAGAGTATATTATGTATCGATTTATCGCGGGTCTTGATGATTATCTAAAGGAGGTTGTGCAAGAGTAGCTCTTGATGACACGAGCATCTCTGCAGACGGGCTTATGCGCAGCAGCCGAGAAACGTAGGGATCGACGGGTTAACCAAGAGCGTGAAGAGGCGGTCGGCGGGTCCTTTGGTAACTTTCGAGGCGAATCGCCTCGCCAGAAGATCGATACGCACATCCGGTGCAGAGTGGTCCTCCGCGAGGTTCGGGACGTTCGGGTATGCAGGAGTTGGTCGAGCTCCGGGCTTCGGTTCACGAGATACACGTAGTTCGGCCGGATTCGATGGTTCGGAGAGGAAGGGTGTTAGCCAAAGCGAGGCCACCCCACCGCCGGTGTGGCGTTGTGGTAGGTCATTGCGGGAGTGTCGTACTTCTTCGACAAATTGTTATGCTTGCGGCCAGCAGGCCATTTGCGAGAAATTGTCCGACCAGGTGGCGCGATGTAGAGACTCGACGCCGGGATCGGTGGCTAGTTCATCACCTTCCTAGCTATGCGCCAACAGCGAGGTGATTGATTAGAACGACAAAGGGAGTGAAGCGAGATACAGTATATCCTTAACCTCAGAGATTTGTATGTGTGATAAGATGAGTATATTTTAAGTGCTATGTTCAGATAGCATTGTGTTAATTGTGATTAGAAATCATGATTAGTTAAAAGGGTAAGATTGGGGATAGGGAAAGTGTGAGCCTTAGAGTTTGATACGTAGAGACCTTAGAGACGAGACCATCTTGAGTAAAAGATTTATTTTTATGCTTGACCCTTATCGGAGTGCATAGTATACGTGAGATATATTGGTGTGATAAGTCCCTGGGTAGTGTGAAATGAAAGAAGGTAGTTGAGCTAAGAAGACCACTAGGTTTTCGTGACTTGATGGTGAGGTTGTTCCGGATCGGGAAACAAGAGCTTGGCGCAAAAATGGGTCGGGTTGAGGCCAGATTGCGGGTCAACCCGCAGCCCGGTTTGAAGTAAGGAAAAATTGTGGTGGTCCCTCTTTGTGATAGGGTCACGAGGGTGCTAGGCCCAAGTATAGTTAACCATCGTACGAGTTCGTGGATGCGTTCGACCAGTAGTCGGGCCGATGAGGTCAGCCCATCTTATCTTTCAGTCAGGACGGTTTACTCGGCAGAGGGTATGCGAGATGTTATATATCAGGAAGGTTGTAAGGCTGCACGGGGTGCCTACTTTCACCTTATGACAGCGATGGAGCCCGTGTTACGCTTATTTTTTCTGGAAGTTTTACCAGGCAGGGTTAGGAACAGAGGTGAGTCTCAGTATTGCATTCACCCTCGGGCCGGTGTTTTGATTTCAGGGGTAGCAGCGAGGATTATGTGCCTCTCGTTGAGTGAGTATCATTATAGCTACCATTTCAGTATTCGGATGTCGCCTTATGAAGCCTTGTAGGGGCGGAAGTGTAGGTTGCCGATTGGTTCGATGTTGGCAAGGTTCGATAGTTGGTCCACTTGATTCAGCAGATGTGGATAGGGTGAAGCTTATCCGGAGAGGTTATCGGCTCAGAGTCAACAGAAGTCGTGCGGATAATCGGCGTCGACACTTGGAGTTCAGGTTGACGGTGGGTTTTCTTGAAGGTACCACCCCGGAAGGGCGTGACGAGGTTTGGAAAGCAGGGGAAACTTAGCCCGAGGTACCTTGAGCATTTTCAGATCATTTGGAGAATAGGCCAGGTTGCCTATAAGTTATCTTTGCCGTCCGACGTAGGAGGCAGTACGTCCGGTCTTTCATGTTGCTATGTTCGGGAAAGTATCGGAGATCCATCCAGAGTGTTCCTAGTTAATGATGACCAAGTTGGAGATAGTAACCCCGAGATGTTGGAAACTGAAGCAATAACAGAAATGTGGTACGTATAGTAGAAAGAGTTCGAGGGTACGACGAGAAAGGGGAGAAGCGAGCATAGGTTAAGAGAATAGAAGTGATCATTTCTTATGTGAAGTAAAGGTGCGAAGGGAGTATCTTTTAGCCCTTGTAGTGGGAGCTTTTGTGATGATAGAGGTGATTCCTCGTGGACTTAGATTTCAGTATTTGCGCGTGTGTTATTTTGTGGCCATGTGTGGCATCGGCAACTTGTTAAGTTAAAAGGAACTTCATCGTTATCTGTCTTGAGAAGGAACATTCAGGACGATGTTTCTAAGGAGGGGAGAATGTTATACCCCGTATTTCCAGAGTATGTATGTGAGGACGTACATACAAAAGTTTAAGCCTTAGTTAGGCATAAGGGACGAAATTTGTGCACAACTAACGAAAGAATTGTTTTCCGACGAAAAGTTTTCCGAACCTTGCGAACGGAAAATTACGGTTGCGACATTTATTATTTTTGCGGATTTTTTCGAGAGATGAAATATTTTGGACCAACGAGAGGGCGACATGTGTCACCCTCAAGTTGGCGGATTGGGGGACGAAATCTTGGCACGTTTTTTCAAGGAAAAGGCCTTGAACATTGGTCAAGGTTAGGTAGGATATTTTGTGATATTTATGGAGTAGATGGATAAGGTTACACTTGCCCAAATCCCCACCCTCCACTTGCCCTCCACTTGCCTTAATCTTGGCCCTTGGTAGTCCTATAAATACCCCCCCCCCCCTTAGTTGAAGGATTTCTTCATCCCTTAAATATTCTAAGTCTTAAAATCCTTCCCCCTCCCTCTTGAAGCTCTCGTCCAAACCACCCTCCTCGAGAAGGCCCTACCAAGTACCCACCTCTTGATAGTTCTCGTGAAATACCCCTTGGTAGAAAAGTATTGTCCAAGTATTGTTACAATTACAAAATACCAGATCCCAAATACCTTGTAGTATTCCAAAGTTATTTGAATACTAAGAGCCTAAATACTCCTATACTTTCTTTAGTCACAAAACGAAACCCTAGGAAAAATCTTCATAGTGGTTGAAGTATTAAGTAAGTTGTGTAGAACTTCTAAGGGTTTCTTGGAGCGAATTGGAGCGCACGGATTAGGAGCTAAACGTTGTTCAGGATCGACATTTAAACTTGGATAATTTTGGGCTTAACGAGGTAAATAATCTTATCCTTCTATTGTAATTGGAGATTACATATTGTAGAAGTTTAGAATTGGGTATAAGATGTATAGAAGGATGGTATAAGAGAAGAGAATTGAATCAGAATTACATGGATGTATTACAAGAGACTTGTGTATTTTGACTGCAGGGAAGTCTCGCCCGATTTTCCGTAGCAATAAGAACCTTCTGCTTAGAATATTCTACAGAGTAGTCTAGACGTTGATAGACGTATTTGACTATTATAGGTTGATACTCTATGCGCGACATATTCGACTTGGCAGGTGGATTTCGCCGAGGAGGTATGTGATTCTTCCTATCCTCTTGAGCATGATATTTTAAAAGAATATATATAGTACGGTAGACGTATGTGTGTTAACTGAACGTGGTTTTACTTCGATGTCTTTTGACTTGAGTTTTAAATAATAAGAATCTTGAAGTATTTCAAAAGAATTAAGAATCCTTTTTTAAAGAAGAGTAATACTTGGTTTTAAAAAGTTTAAGAGTTATACTAGCTTTATGGGAAGTTAGGTATAACGACTTAAGAGAGATAAAAGGAACGGTTTACTTAATTGTTTATGAAAGCCTTATATTGATTGCGGAAATGAGAATAAGTATCGAACAAACCACTGCAACGCTAATAAAGGAAAATGTATTGACTAATTAAGTATTATTAAAACCAGTAGAAACCTGCATCTGCATAGAAGCTAAGATAAGACAAAATTGTATTACATTTCCTAGATCATGACTGTTTTAATAAGAGTGTTATAAACAAGAATAACCTACTCACACATAAGGCATATGTTACTCAAATTGTTTTAAAAAGGAGATTACGTTGTTAAGTGTTTAAAACTATGATCTATGAATCTTTTGAAAATAAGAGACTTGAGTGTTTGAAATTATGCAACTTGAACTTTTGGAAAAGAATGGGTTATTGATTTTAGAAGTTAAGAGACTTGATCTTAAAAGATAAGAGACTTGACTTAATTGACTTGATATGAATTTTGTTAAAAAGTGTGAAACCTCATTCGTGAGCAATGAGTACTTGGTTTTTAAAGAGTTAATGTATGAAGTACTTTGGGGATAAAAACCCGAACTTGTTGACATAAAATAGAAAGTACCTTGTGTGAATAACTTGACTATGTTGGTTTGTGATAGTCTTGTAATACTTTCTTGTGGTTTTGATAAGTAAACATGTTAGGATGCTACGTATGTTAGTGTCTTGTGATGTTTGTGTAAAGGGGTTTCCCTTGATTGTGCTTATGTTGTTTAAAGATAAGCCGTTATGTTAGTATTGTACCACTCACCTCTTGACATGATATACCGGGGGTTAAGCTGCCCTGACGCGAGGATGCCTCATGCGGTCCAGGGACCTATGCGAGCTACGAGAGTTCCGTGTTAGTGCGGGTAATTACCTCATGCGGTCTATGTGGCCATGCGGACTACGAGAGTCCAGGACGATGCCGGGGAGTAGCTACCCTCGATGCGAGTAATACCTCATGCGGGCCTAGGTGGCCTATGAGGAGCAGCAGTATGCTCCAGGATTAGACGCGCACATTGATACTGAGGGCGAGTGGCCAGCTTGGATCATGTGGCGGTCTAGAAACACCTCGTGATACAGTTTATGGCATTTTTGGTACTGTGGGTTTTAGTAGTCGGCTATGCCTTCGTACTTACCCCGTACGGTTTATTATTACACAGGTGGGACCTGGTGTTCATGTGTATTCCTTGGTGCTTTTATATCATGGACTGTCGGCAGTGAGGAAGGAATTCCACAGGCATGATTGATATTGTGGGCATGAGACCCATGGTTATATTTGAGTGATGACTTTAAGGGCGTGAGTCCCTGACTTGACATGACTGCTTACATATTGTGCATCGTAAATTGGTTATCATAAATGTCTTCTGTTTTATATAGACTATTATGATTTCATTTACAGTATTTTCAGTTTCACATACTTAGTACCTGTTGTACTGACCTCCTTCGGGGGGCTGCGTTCATGCCGCAGGTAGAGGTACACCAGTTGTTGATCCTCGCTCATAGGGTCACAGTTCAGCGTTTTGGGAAGCTCCGTGTCTCCGGAGGCTTATCTTTGGTATAGTCCCCTGTAGTTGTAGGTACTTACATTCAGGGGTATGGCGGGGCCCTGTCCCGCCATTATTGTTATAACATTCTTAGAGGTCTGTAGTACTGTTGTGGGCAGAGTTTGTAAAAGAGTTTGTAAAAGGGATGTAACTGTTCAAGTTTTTATATATATATGCCGAAAGGCAACTTTTCTCAGATAAACTGTTTCTCACTTTATATTAATTCATGTCTTGTTTATATTCCGCTGGTTACTCTGATGTATGTCTACTTGGGTGCCCGGGTAAGGCACCAGTCACGGGCCCGGGTTCGGGTCGTGACATAACTCCAAGTCCACGAGGAATCACCTCTATCATCACAAAAGCTCCCACCCAAGGGCTAAAAGATACTCCCTTCGCACCTTTACTTCACAAAAGAAATGATCACTTCTATTCCCTTACTCGTCGTACCCTCCCCGTACACTCGAACACTTCCTACATAAACTTACCACCTTTCTGTTATTGCTTCAGTTTCCAAAATCTCGGGGTTACTATTTCCAACTTGGTCATCATTGACTGGGGACACTCTGGATGGATCTCCGATACTTTTCTGAATATAGCAACATGAAAGACCGGACGTACTGCCTCCTAAGTCGGACGGCAAATGCTAACATATAGGCAACCTGGCCTATTCTTCACATGATCTGAAAAGGCCCAAAGTAACCCGGGCTAAGTTTCCCCTGCTTTCCAAATCTCGTCACACCCTTCCGGGGTGGTACCTTCAAGAAGACCGACCGTCAATCTGAACTCCAAGTATCGACGCAGATTAACCTCCTGGCTCAGGTTAACTCGGAGCTATCAATAACCTCTCCTGGATAAGCTTCACCCTATCCGCATCCTGCTGAATCAAGTATGAACCAACAATCTGAACCTTGCCAACATCGAACCAATCGACCGGAAACCTACACTACCGCCCATACAAGGCTTCATAAGGTGACATCCGAATACTGAAATGGTAGCTATTATAATACACACTCAACAAGAGGCGAATAATCCTTACAGCTACCTCTGAAAATCAAAAACACCGGCCCGAGGGTGAATGCAATACTGAGACTCACCTGAGTTCCTAACCTTGCTTGGTAAAACCTCTATAAAAAAAAAAAGAAATAGCCGTAAACTGGGCTCCACTGTCTGTCATAAAGTAAAAGTAGGAACCCCGTGCAGTCTTACAACCTTCCTGATATATAACATCTTGCATAACCCTCTGCCGAGTAAACAGTTCTGACTGAAAGACAAGATGGGCTGACCTCATCGGCCCGACTACTGGTCGAACGCATCCACGAACTCGTACGATGGTTAACTAAACTTGGGCCTAACACCCTCGTGACCCTATCACAAAGCGGGACCACCACAATTTTTCCTTTCTTCAAACTGGGCTGCGGGTTGACCCGCAATCTGGCCTCAACCCAACCCATTTATTGCGCCAAGCTCTTGTTTCCCGATCCGGAACAATCTCACCATTGAGTCACGAAAACCTAGTGGTCTTCTTAGCTCAACTACCCTCCTTCATTTAACACTACTCAGGGACTTATCACACAAATCTATCCCACGTATACTAAGCACTCCGATAAAGGTCAACATAAATAAATCTTTTACTCGAGATGGCCTTGTCACGACCCGAATCCGGGCCCGTGACTGGTGCCTTACCCCGGGAACCCTAGTGATACAACATCAGAGAAAAACCAGCGGAAATAAAAACTTATGAAAGAAAACAGTAAAATAAGAAAACAGGCTAACCCAAACAGTTACCTTTTTGCCCATAAATGAAAACTTGAACACTTACATCCTTACAAACTCTGGCCACAACAGTGCTACAGACCTCTAAGAATTTTGAAACCATAATGACGGGACAGGGCCCCGCCATGCCCCTGAATATACAAAAGTCTACTACTTCAGGGAACCGTACCACATGACAAGCTTCCGGAGATATGGAGCTTTCCGAGAACCGAACAGCGATCCTAAGAATGCGGATCAGCAAGCTATGTACCTCAACCTGCGGCATGAACGCAGCCCCCCGAAGGAGGTCAGTACAACAGGTACCAAGTATGTGAAACTGAAAAATACTCTAAATGAAATCATAATAGTCTATATAAAGTAGAAGACATGTATGATAACCAAACTACAGCACCACAACATATAAGCAGTCATATCAAGATAGGGACTCATACCCGTGAAATCATCACTCAAATACAACCCGGGAGTTTAACCCGCACAATGGCCGCATGCCCCGGCATCTCACCTCGGTATAAGCATGGCCCTGGAACCGTCCTAGTGTGCCCATACCCGTGGACCATCCAACGTGTCGGTATGCCCAAAGGAGATAACAAGATAACAGTCCCTGTGGAAGCATACCCGTGGGCTACCCAACGTGTCAGTATGTCCAAACAACTAACAAAACAATACTCACTGTGGAAGCATACCCGTGGGCTACCCAACGTGTTAGTATGTCCAATCAAATAACAATAATAACACCCCTAATGGAAGCATACCCGTGGGCCTCCCAACGTGTCAGTATGTCCATCAAGAATCGATATAGTGGAAGCATACCCGTGGACCATCCAACGTGTCAGTATGTCCATCAATCAACCAGATAGCCGGCCCTCCAACGAGAGATGTGGTAGCACAGAAATACAACACTTGCACAACAAAAGCTATCAGAACAAGCGTAGGCCAGTTCAACGTACTTTCATTTCATGTCAACAATTCCGGGTTTCAACCCCAAAATATTACATACTTTCATTCCTTCAAAACAAAGACCTCTTTCTATGTAAAAGCCACACGATACTAACACCCGTAGTATCGAACACATTCAGGTTTAAATCAAGCACTTTAAACACTTTTTAGCATAATGTCAAGTATACCATTTAAAAATCCAATAATGAATCCATTCCTTTACTCCTATAAAGTCATTATAACTAACTTCCCATAAAGTTGTTATAACACTTCATGTTTTAAAACAAGTCAAGACAAAACCATGCCTTTCTTTTAAAACAAAACACTTCAAATTCTTAAGTCTCTTTTCTTTTAGAAATCGAGTTCCTTACCTTGGGATTTTTAAGAAGATCAAAATTTGATTACAATAATTCTTATTAGAGCAGCCATGATCTAGGAAATGTAATACAATTTTGTCTTATCTTAGCTTCTATGCAGATGGAGGTTTCTACTGGTTTTAATATGATTAATTGTCACTACTTCTTTCCTTTATCAACGCTGCATTGGCTTGTTCGATCCTTATTCCCATTTCCGAAATTTATGAAACATTATTCTTTTAAAAACCAAGTACTCATTTCTCGCAAATGAGGTTTCACACTTTTCAACACCATTTAGGTCAATTACAAGTCAAGTCTCTTATCTTTTGAAATCAACTACCCACTCTTTTACCTACATAAAGTGGTTATAACAAACTTCCCATAAAGCCGTTATAACACTTTATGTTTTAAACCAACCAATTACAACTATAAGCCCTTATGAGGCCAAGAGGGCTTATTCTTTAACAACCAAGTACCCATTACTAACGAATGGGAGTTTACTACTTTTTCACACAATCAAGACCTTTACACTTCATATCAAGTCAAGGCACAAAAGGGAAATTTAATTCATTTAACACACGTGCGTCTACCGCACTATATATTTCACAAATAGTCATGTTGAAGAGGATAGGAAGAATCACATACCTCGCGATGATTATCGACGGTTAGCAAAATGCTCCACAGTACTTTCCCCCCTTAAGTAGAATATGCTACCGTAGTACTTCAATCCTATAAGGGTCATAAAACGTCTATCAATTTCTAGCTTCGAACGTAGAATAACTAAGTGCAAGGTCCCTACATTCTACGGAAAGTCGGACAGCACTTCCTTTGTTTCTACTTACTATGCCACCTCTTTTAAGGCCGAATTTCAATAACCAACGCCACATTTAAGGCACACAATTCAGCTAACCACAAAGGGGATTACACGCCTTTACAGGACGCGTAAAATTCCGCCCCACAATGATACAACAATAAACCAATCCTAAACCCCTTTCAACTCTTTTCCAATCCAAGTTCTTAGGTCTAACATGATATTTAGCCCTAGACATATTCAACAACTACAATCCCCCTTAAACATGCGACGACCAAATCAGTAACCAAATTGAAGTTAAAATCTTAAGGCTAACATGCCCATTTTCGGTTTCAACAAGACAACAAGATCCAAATCTATTCAAATATAACAGCCTCAGGCTCAATTCTAAACTACTAAAACAAGTATAACTCATAACCAAGAGAAGGGGAAACTTTTACCTTTGGAGAAACCCACAAAAACCCCTTTCTTCCACTTCTTTTCCGTCAAACTCGTCTACCAGCGCTTCCCACAAGTTTACCCACACTTTTCCTTCTTGCCGCCGCTCCAACAGTTTCCTCTTAAGCTAGGTTTTCTTCAAAAAACTAGAGAGAAGGGAGAGGGTTTTTCTTGGGAGGGTTTTGAAATGAAATGGCCAAGTCTTCCAAGACTTGGCCCTAAAATAGGACCACTTTCTGGTAAAAAGGATGGGAGGGACACTTGTCACCCTCCCATAGGTTTTAAACAAAATATCCCCTGTTTTTCGCCCCTTTCTGCGCAAAAATCCCGCCTCGGCGCCGCGGCCCCGCCGCCGGCGCCGCGGCGCTTCCACTTCCGAAAAAGTTCCAGCATTCCGGCGCCGCGGCCCTGCATTCCGGCGCCGCGGCGCTGCAACCCCCGCGGACTCCCAGTACAACCGGCGCCGCGGCCCTGCATTCCGGCGCCGCGGCGCTGTACCCCTGAACCGAAAACTGCTGCTTGCCTGACTGCGCACCTAACTTGTAACTTCCATAACTTTTGACTCCGATGTCCTATCGACGAACGGTTTGTTGCGTTGGGAACTAGATTTAACGGACTACACACTAGGCTTTTTAAACACCTCGAAATTCTTAACAACTGGGGTACAACACTCCAAGGTAGACTCAAAATCCGTCCAACACATGTTTGTCAACTTATCTTTCAACTATCAAATCTTATAATTCTTGGTATGTTCTTATCTTATCTTCTTGAATTTACGGGGTGTAACATTCTCCCCCCCTTAGAAACATTCATCCCGAATGTTCCTTCTAAGTCTCCAAAACGCAGACGCCGGTATAGTTTTCACCACTGCACTAACAAAATAATCAGTTATGCCACTCATGGACTTATCACCCGAAAATACTCCCCGCATACAATGTACTCCGACAAGGATCACTGTAAAATCTTTTACTCTAGCCGGCCTTACCTCTAAGGTCCCGATTGTTATAAATTCTAAGGTTCAAAGTTTTCTCATCCCTAGACTTACCCTTTTCACTAATCAGGCTTCTAAATCACGTTTTTAACACAAAGTTATCCGAACATAGCACTTAACACATCACCATAACATCAATGCATACTAGTCTCTAGAGGGTTAAGAATATACATGTAACTATTACTTCACTTCCCTTTTTTGTCGTTCTACTCATGTTCCTTCCCTGCACGGCGCACAAAAGGAGGAGATGAATCGACCCATGCACTAAGGTCGAGTCTTTACATCCGCGCTACCTCGGTTGGACAATTCTCGCAAAATGGCCTGCCGCATGCAAAACAAACTCCCATTCCAAAGACGACACTCCATCATGGAGCCTACCACAACGCCACAACGAGGTAGGGGTCCCATATGACTAACGCCCCCGCTTCCCCAAAAACACGAAACTCGAGCTCGACCGCCCGAATCTCGAACGCCCCAAGGCGTGGCGGAGCACTCCGTACTGGCGAAGGCGCACAACTAGTTCTGGCCGAGGTCGCCGCCTCGAAGGTCACCAGAGGACCTCGCTGTCCGACCTCTTCACTGATCTTGGTTAATCCGTCGACCTCTACGCTCCTCACACCCAAGTGCATAAGCCTGCATGCCGGCAATATCCATGCCCGGCTGAAGAGCTACTCCCGTGCAACTCTCTTCTAAGTAGTCATCGAGTCCTGTGATATAACGGTGCACTCTATCCTCCATATCTGCCACCAGAGCGGGGACATACCGAGCCAATGAGTCAAACTCTACATTGTACTCCCGAATCAGGCGCCTCTTTGTCTCAAAGATCAAAAATCTGTTACCGTGTCCTCTCATTCGCGAGGCAAGAAATGGCCAAGGAAAGCCTCTGAGAACTCGCCCCAACCAGCTGGAGGTGCATGCTCCCCCCGGGATAGCTCCCACGAATCAAACCAGTCGACTGCAGTATCACGCAGCCGATACTAACCTAAGACCACTGACTCGGCCTCCGAAGCCTTGATCACTCAGATCCGTCAGAATCGCTTGGATGAACTCTCGCGATCATCCTCGTGCTCGACCCGTAGAATCGAGGTGGCCGCAACTCGTAAAATCTCGTAGTCTCAAACTATCTCGACCTCGTGAACTATGGGTACTACGGCACGAATCGCCGTGATCCGGTCTATCTCGTTCGCCACGATCACGCCAATAATCGGGCCATATCTTGTAACCCATCTCCTCTCGCTCAGCCGGTGAATCGAGGCTCAGGTGCCGTGGTCTCAGTAGAGACCGCTGATGCTCTACTCGCAGACTCCTTCGCACGCTTTGCCCTTCGGGATCCGTTGCCTTGCGTGGAGGCATCACCGTATACAAAGAATACGTCGAGGAGTCCAACTTATAACACGCCTCTAAGGCACGATCTCGAGTGAGAAGAATGGAAACCAATCCTAAATATCCTATAGCCTCCTCGATTATAGATGTGGTGCACAACACACCGATAATCAAGACTTCATCGATACGGTTCAGTAGACACTTTCCGAGGATTAATCGCCTGATACCACTTTTGTCACGACGAACTCGCCCGTGATCGTGCCTACCCCGCACCCTAGTGATACAACATCGAGAAAACCCAATGAAATAAAAACTCATGAAAGAAAATGAAATAAGAAAACAAAGCTAACCCAAACGGTTACCTTTTTGCCCATAAATGAAAACTTGAGCTATATCCTTACAAACTCGCCACAACAAAGCATGCACTCTAAGAATTTTGAAACCATAATGACGGACAGGCCCCGCCATGCCCTGAATATACAAAAGTCTACTACTTCAAGGAACCGTACCACGGGACAAGCTTAGGAGATATGGAGCTTCCGAGAACCAACATCGATTCTAAGAGTACGGATCGCAAGCTATGTACCTCAACTCGCGGATGAACGCACTTCAAGGAGGTCGATAACAGTACCAAGTATGTGAAATCAAAAATATCAGAAATGAAATCATAATAGTCTATATAAAGCGGAGACATGTATGATAACCAAACTACAAAGACTACAACATATAAGCGATCATATCAAGATAGGGACTCATGCCCGTGAAATCATCACTCAAATACAACCCGGAGTTTAACCCGCACAACGGTCGCGTGCCCCAAAGATCTCACCTCGGATAAGACGTCCCTCGAACTGCCCTAGTGGCCCATACCCGTGGACCATCCAACGTGTCGGTATGCCCAAAGGAGATAACAAGATAATACCATGTGGAAGCATACGTGGCTACCCAACGTGTCAAGATGTCCAAACAACTAACAAAATAATACTCATTTGGAAGCATACCCGTGGCTACCCAACGTGTCGGTATGTCCAATCAAATAACAAGATGCTACTCATCATGGAAGCAAACCTGGCTACCCAACGTGTCGATGTCCAATCAAATAACAATAATAACACCACAATGGAAGCATACCCGGGCCTCCCAACGTGTCGGTATGTCCATCAAGAATCGATATAGTGGAAGCATACCGTGGACCATCCAACGTGTCAAGATGTCCATCAATCAACGGATAGCCGCCTCCAACGAGAGACGCGGTAGCACAGAAATACAACACTTGCACAACAAAAGCTATCACAACAAGCGTAGGCCAGTTCAACGTACTTTCATTTCATGTCAACAATTCCGGGTTTCAACCCCAAAATACTACATACTTTCATTCCTTCAAAACAAAGACCTCTTTCTACGTAAAGACCTTTACACTTCATATCAAGACCTTTACACTTCATATCAAGTCAAGGCACAAAAGGGAAATTTAATTCATTTAACACACGTGCGTCTACCGCACTATATATTTCACAAATAGTCATGCTGAAGAGGATAGGAAGAATCACATACCTCGCGATGATTATCGATTTGCTAGCAAAATGCTCCACGATTTTCCCTTAAGTAGAATATGCTACCGTAGTACTTCAATCCTATAAGGGTCATAAAACGTCTATCAATTTCTAGCTTCGAACGTAGAATAACTAAGTGCAAGGTCCCTACATTCTACGGAAAGTCGGACATCACTTCCTTTGTTTCTACTTACTATGCCACCTCTTTTAAGGCCGAATTTCAATAACCAACGCCACATTTAAGGCACACAATTCAGCTAACCACAAAGGGGATTACACGCCTTTACAGGACGCGTAAAATTCCGCCCCACAATGATACAACAATAAACCAAGCCTAAACCCCTTTCAACTCTTTTCCAATCCAAGTTCTTAGGTCTAACATGATATTTAGCCCTAGACATCTTCAACAACTACAATCCCCCTTAAACATGCGACGACCAAATCAGTAACCAAATTGAAGTTAAAATCTTAAGGCTAACATGCCCATTTTCGGTTTCAACAAGACAACAAGATCCAAATCTATTCAAATATAACAGCCTCAGGCTCAATTCTAAACTACTAAAACAAGTATAACTCATAACCAAGAGAAGGGGAAACTTTTACCTTTGGAAAAACCCACAAAAGCCCCTTTCTTCCACTTCTTTTCCGTCAAACTCGTCTACCAGCGCTTCCCACAAGTTTACCCACACTTTTCCTTCTTGCCGCCACTCCAACAGTTTCCTCTTAAGCTAGGTTTTCTTCAAAAAAACTAGAGAGAAGGGAGAGGGTTTTTCTTGGGAGGGTTTTGAAATGAAATGGCCAAGTCTTCCAAGACTTGGCCCTAAAATAGGACCACTTTCTGGTAAAAAATATGGGAGGGACACTTGTCACCCTCCCATAGGTTTAAAACAAAATATCCCCTACTTTTCGCCCCTTCTGCAAGAAAAATCCGCCCGGCGCGCGCCCTCCACGGCCGCGGCTTCCACTCCGTAAAAGTTCCAGATTCCGGCGCTGCCTCGCATTCGGCGCGCGGCTGCAACCCTGCGGACTCCCAAGACAACCGCGCGCTGCCCAGATTCGGCCGCGGCGCTGTACCCCTGAACCGAAAATTGCTGCTTGCCTGACTGCGCACCTAACTTGTAACTTCCATAACTTTTGACTCCGAGGTCCTATCGACGAACGGTTTGTTGCGTTGGGAACTAGATTTAACAGACTACACACTAGTCTTTTTAAACACCTCGAAAGTCTTAACAACTGGGGTACAACACTCCAAGGTAGACTCAAAATCCGTCCAACACATGTTTGTCAACTTATCTTTCAACTATCAAATCTTATAATTCTTGGTATGTTCTTATCTTATCTTATTGAATTTACGGGGTGTAACAGGCCTCGCCTCTAAGGTCTCCACATATAAAACTCTAAGCCTCACACTTTCCCTATCCCCAATCTTACCCTTTTAACTAATCATGATTTCTAATCACAATTAACACAATGCTATCTGAACATCACACCTAAAATATACTCATCTTATCACACATACTAATCTCTAGAGGGTTAAGGATAAACATGTATCTACTGCTTCACTCTCCTGTGTCGTTCTAATCAATCCTGCCCTGTTGGGCGCATAGCTAGGGAAGGTGATGAACTAGCCACTGATCCTGAAATCTGAGTCTCTACATCCGCGCCATCTCTGGTCGGACAATTTCTCGCAAAATGGCCCTGCTGGCCACAGGCATAACAAGCTGTCGAAGAAGTACGACACTCCCCACAATGACACCTACCACAACGGCCACACCGAGGTGGGGGTGGCCTCCTCTGGCTAACACCCCTTCCTCTCCGAACCACTGAATCCACAACTAACTGCAGGCCGAGTCCTCCTACTTGCATCCTTCTACTTGAACATTCTTTCGTCACGGCTCGACGCCGCAGTAAAACAAGCACCAACGAAAGACGACATTCCCGGGACGCCGCCACACCGTGTGAACACCGAGGAAACTCAATCCGGCCGGCCGAACCTACGTGTATCCGTGAACCGAAGCCCCGAGCTCGACCAACTCCTGCGATACCCGAACGCCCCGAACCCCGCGAGGACCACTCTGACCGGGCGGAGGTGCGATTCGATCTGCTTCGAGGCGATCCGCCAAAGTTACCAAAGGACTCGCCGACCGCCTCTTCGCCGCTCTTGGTTAACCCGTCGATCTCTACGCTTTCGCCTTTGCTGCATAAGTCCGTGACGCAAGACATGCTCATGCTCGATCAAGAGCTACTCTTACACAACCTCCTTTAGATAATCATCAAGACCCGCGATAAATCGGTACATAAAATACTCGTTGCTAAATCCTAGATAGTAACAGTGGTCGCTCTTTGCAATACATACCGCTCACATCGTCGTGGAACCGAAGGTCCATTATCATGCAGAGGAATCGCCGCCAGCAGTACTAAACTATCTGATGGCGACGAGCGTAACTCCCGAATGAAGCACCACCAGCGTGATGATTGGGCCTGTGCCTCATAACCCTTTGTGCTCTACTCGCAGCCTCCCTGGCCGCCTTGCCTTCAGGCCCGGTTGCCTTGCGGAGGCATAACTGGTACGGGAAAGAAATACGTTAGAGGGGTCCAACTTATAACACAGCTCTAAGGCACGATCGCAGAGTGAGAAGAATGGAAACCAATCCTAAATATCCTATAGCCTCCTGATTATTGGTGTGGTGCACAACACACCGATAATCAAGAATCTACTAGATACGGTCTGTAGACACTTTCCGATGATTAACTGCTCTGATACCACTTTCGTCACGACCCGAACCGGGGCCCGTGACTGGTGCCTTACCCAGGAACCCAAGTAGACATACATCAGAGTAACCAGTGGAATATAAAACAAGACATGAAATAATATGAAGTGAGAGACAGTTTATCTGAGAAAAGCTGCCTGTCGGCATATATATAAAAACTTGAGCGAGCATAACCCTTTTTACAAACCCCGCCCACAATAAGATTACTGCACCTCTAACAATGTTATAACAACAATGGCGGGACAGGGCCCTGCCATACCCCTGAATGTAAGTACCTACAACTACAGGGGACTATACCAAAGATAAGCCTCCGGAGACACGGAGCTTCCCAAAACGCTGAACTGTGACCCTATGAACGAGGATCAACAACTGGTGTACCTCTACCTGCGGCATGAACGCAACCCCCCGAAGGAGGTCAGTACAACAGGTACCAAGTATGTGAAACTGAAAATACTGTAAATGAAATCATAATAGTCTATTGTTATACCCCGTATTTCCAGAGTATGTACGTGAGGGCGTACGTATAAAAGTTTAAGCCTTAAGATTAGGCAAGGACCGAAAATTTTTGTGCACAACGCACGAAAAGAATCGTTTTCCGACGAAATGTCTTCCAAATCTTGCGTATGGAAAATTACGGCTATGTCATTTATTATTTTTTGCGAATTTTTCCGAGAGATGAAATATTTTGGACCAACGAGAGGGAGACACTTGTCACCCTCAAATTGGCGGATTTTTGGGCGTCAATTGGACGAATTGAAGCTTGGAGTTGGTAGGATATTTTTGTGATATTTTGTGTTGTAGATGGATAAGGTGGGACCCACACAAACTTGTCCAAATCCTCACCCTACACTTGCCTACCACTTGGCTAGATCTTGGCCCTTGGTTGTCTTATAAATACCCCCCCTTAGTTGAAGACTTCTTCATCCACAAATTGTTTCTAAATCTTGAAAATCCTCCCCCCCTCTTGTAGAAGCTCTTTGTCACGACCCGATTCCGGGCCCGTGACTGGTGCCTTACCCCGGGCACCCTAGTGATACAACATCAGAGTAATCAGCGGAACATAAAACGATACAAGACAAATTATGAAATATGAAACAATAATCTGAGAAAAACTTGCCTTTCGGCATATATGTAAATAACAACTTTTTCAACATGAATAGTTTAATCCTTTTTACAAACCCTGCCCACAACAGTACTACAGACCTCTAAGAATGATATGACAACAATGGCGGGACAGGGCCCCGCCAAACCCCTGAATGTAAACACTTACTACGACAGGGGACTATACCACTGATAAGCCTCCGGAGAAATGGAGCTTCCCAAACGCCAAACGTGACTCGAGAGCTAGGATCAACGATCGGTGTACCTCAACTGCGGCATGAACGCACTTCAAGGAGGTCGAGACAACAGTGCCGAGTATGTGAAATCGAAAATAAATCAGAATGAAATCATAGTAGTCTATATAAAGCGGAGACATGTATGATAACCAAAATACGATTCACAATAAATAGCGATATGTCAAGTCGTGACTCATGCCTCAAAGTTATCACAATAAAACCGTGACGGCAAGTACGAAGGCATAGCCGACTACTAAGACCCACAGCACCAAAAATACCACAATCAGATCTCGAGGTCTTTCTAGACCGCACCACATGATCGGCGCCACTCGCCCGCAATATCAATGTGCGCGTCTATCCTCGAACTCGCAGCCCGCATAGGTCACCCAGCACCCGCATGAGGTATTCTCGAATCATGGTCCTGCATCACCGAGGTATACCCCGCATCGGCGCAGCCAACCTCGGTATCCGCTTAGGCTCCCGCACCCGCATAGTCTCAAAAGACCGCATAGTCTCAACAGACCGCATAGGAATCCTCCGCATCAGGCTAAACACCGGAATGATCAATCTCGAGCTACCGTGACTGCGATAGTCACAAGGATCGCATAGCCGTATAGACCGCATCGCGGTGGCAAGCCCTGTATAACAAGTCAAGGGGTATGTGATACAATAACGATAACGAGCTTAACGCTTGACAACGTAAGCACAACAAGAGTGACCCTTACACAATAATCACAAGATACTAACACACGTAGCATCCTAACATGCTTACTTATCAAATCAACAAGAAAGTATTACAAGGCTATCACAAACCAATACAATCAAGTTATTCACACAAGGTACTTTCTACTAACAAGTTCGGGTACCTATCCCCAAAGTACTTCATACATTAAATCTTTAAAAGATACGTTACTTCACAAAACCACACAATACGTAGTATATGAAAATAGAGTGATTATCTTTTTAAAGCAAATCAATTACTTCTCTTTGTAAAATCAAGTAGCAACCTTCTTTTCCAATGTTCAAGTTTCTTATTTTAGAAGGGTTTCGTAGTTCATAGTCTTATTCAGTTAAGAATATAATTCTCTTTTAACTATCTGAGAAACATAAGTCTTATATGTGAGTAGGATATTCTTGTTTATAACAATCTTATTACAGCAGCCATGATCTAGAAAATGTAATATCATTTTGTCTCATCTTAGTTTCTATGCAGATGGAAGTTTCTACTGGTTTTAATAATACTTAATTAGTCAAAACATTTCCTTTTATTAACGCTGCAGTGGTTTGTCGATACACATTCTGATTTCCGAAATCAGTAAAACATTCTTAAGCCGTTATACCTAACTTCCCATAAAGCTAGTATAACTCTTAAGTTTTGCAAAAACCAAGTATTACTTCCTCTTTCAAAATGATTCAAAAATCTTTTGAAATACTTCAAGTTCTTTACTAACACATAACAAGCCAGTTATAGTTCAAATCAGTTACCTTTTAAAGACCACAAGTATTTTCTTACCAACATAAAGCTGTTATAACCAACTTCCCATAAAGTCGTTATAACACTTTATGTTTTAAACCAATCAAATACATTTAGCACATGTACGCTCACCGTACTACATAGTTCACACATATCATGCTAGAAGAGATAGGAAGAGGTTCACATACCTCGCGACGAGTATCGACTAATAGCAAAACGCTCCAAGTACTTCCAACCGTCAGCTACTCCTTAAGCCAAGTAGATCGCGCCACACGTAGTACTTCAACCTATAAGGCCACAAGGCGCTTATTAACATTTAGATCTCATTGTAGAACATTCTACCGAAAATTCGGCAAGACTCTCTCCCCGCAACAAACAGAAATCTCCTCTCTATCGAGGCCGCCACCAAGCCAACCGGGGGTTATATGTCTAACCCTAACGGTACAATTCTACTCCACTGCACTACTACACAAGTTCATCAGAATACACTCATGTAATTACAAACAAGATTCTTCTTTAAATTCAGCTTAAGTCGCAAGACATTGCCGTAAGTATTATTCAGCTTAAGTCAAAAGACATTGCCGATAACTACGCTCAGTTCTATATATAGTATACTTCAACTATATATTCTAACAATATGTAATTTCCAATTACAATAGAGGACAAGATAATTACCTCGATAAGCCCATAATTATCCTAGTTTAAATGTCGATCCCGAGCAAGGTTTAGCTCCTATCTCGGCGCCCGACCAGCTCCAAACAACCCTTAGAAGTTCTAACCAACTTCTACTAATAACTTCAACTACGGGTGAAGATTTACTTAGGGTTCGGTTTTGTGACTGACGGGAAGTATAATAGTATAACTGGGCTTTTTGTATAGGTATAACCTTAGAATACTACAAGGTATATGGCTAAGGTAATTTGGGCATTATAACAATACTTTTGAGAGTATTTCTACCAAGAGGGGGGGTATATTATACGAGAACAACACCACTAGGAGGGGTGAAGTCTCGCCACAAGGCCACACATGGGAGGGCTCTCGCCAAGGGGGCGAGGACGAGAACCACAACAAGAGAGGGGATTTTTACACTTAGAGATTTGTGGAAAGGATGAAGAATTCATCAAAGGGAGAGGGGTATTTATAGGTCAAGGGATGGCCAACCAAAGGCCAAGATTCTTCCAAGTGTTAGGCAAGTGTAGAGCTAGGATTTATTACACACAAATATCCTACCAACCCTTGACTTTAGCCAAGGCACAAAAAACGTGCCTTACTAGCCCATTTCGTCCAATCTATCACACTAATGAGAGGGTGCCAAGTGGCGCCTCTTGTTGGTCCAAAATGTTTCGCCTCTAAAAATCCGCAAAAATTAAAAATGACATAGCCGGAAATTCCCTACGAAAGTCGTGGAAAACGTTTCCGAAAAAACGACTCTAATCGGGTGTTGTGAACAAATAAATTTCGCCAAGCCTAATTCTCAAGTTCAAATTTTCTACGCACGCCCCACGCATATACCGAAATACGGTATAACATTCTCCTTCCTTAGAAACATTCGTCGAATGTTCCTTCTAAGCCTCAAAACAAACGTGCGCCAAGATAGTCTTTACTACCATACTTACTTAAAACAATCACGCCACAATGGCCACGTAAACAATCGCAAAAATACTTACATCCAAGTCCACGAGGAATCACCTCTAACATCACCACAAACACCTCTCTCCGGGGTCTAAAATATACTTCCTTCGCACCTTCTCTTTACAAAAGAAATGATCACATCAATGCTCGCCATACATGCTCGCTTCTTCCCGATACCACTTTTGTCACTTTGCCGCGAGGTTCTAGTGCCACTCCGCGACTCCAACAAATGGTACCGGACTACATGCGATCCCTGAGGCTGTCGTTCACTCGAACTCTTACCACATTTCTGATACTGCTTCAGTTTCCAAAACTCGAGGTTACTAACTCTAACGTGGTCATCATTAACTGGGAACACTCTGGATGGATCTCCGATACTTTTCCGATCATAACAATACGAAAAGATCGGCCATACGCCTCCTAAGTCGGACGGCAAAAGCTAACATATAGGCAACCCGCCTATTCTTCACATGGACTCAAAGGCCCAAAGTAACTCGGGCTAAGTTCCTCTGCCTTCCAAAACTCGCCACACCCACCCCGGTGGTACTTTCAAGAAGACCGACCAACTCGAACTCTAAGCGCCGCCGCCGATTATCCGCACGATTTCTCCGAGCCGCCGTAACCTCTTCTAGACAAGCTTTACTCATCCACGGTTACCGGAACAAGCTCAACCAATTATCCAATCTCGCCAACATCGAACCAATCGACCGGCGACTCACACATCCGCCCCTACAAGGCTTCAAAAGGCGACATCCGAACACTGAAATGGTAGCTTAAACACTCCTTCAACAGGAGACAACAATTCTCGCAACTATCCCTGAAATCCAAACACTGGCCCGAGGGCGAATGTGATTCTGGGACTTACTCGAGTTCCTAACCTTGCCTGGTAAAACCTCGAAAAGAAACAACGCAACTGGCTCCACTGCGACATAAGGTGAAGGTAGGCACTCGCGATTTTTACGCCTTTTCTCGATATATCATCTCGCATAACCTCTCGCCGAGTAAACGGTCTTAGCTAGAAGACAACACGGTGACCTCCTCGCCCAACCATCGGTCGAACGCATCCACGAACTCGTCTGTTAACTAAACTTGGGCCTAACACCTCACAACCCTAACACAAGCGGGACTACCATCGCCACACTCAAAATCGGGCCCGTGATCGTGCCTTACCCCGGCACCCTAGTGATACATACATCGAGAAAATCAGTGAACATAAAACATGAGTCATTTAACAAGAGATATAATAAATGAATAGGCCAACCAAAATAGCTTGCCTTAGTATATACATAAAACTCGAGCAGCTTTAATCCTTTACAACCCCGCCACAACAAGATTACTGCACTTAAGATATACAATGACTATGACGGACAGGCTCGCCATACCACGAATGTACAAGAACCTACAACTCAGGGAACACATACCAAAAGATAAGCCTCCGGAGAAACAGAGCTTCACAATGCGCTGAACTGTGATCCTATGAGCGAGGATCCACGACCGATGTACCTCTACTGCGCAGATGAACGCACTCGGCGAGGTCAAGATAACAGTACCAAGTATGTGAAATCGCATAACATCAGAAATGAAATCATAACACTTATACAAAGGTGAGACATGTATGATAGCCAAACTACAGTACACAACATATAACAGTTATACCAAGTCAGGGTCTCACGCCCACAACATCAATCATGCCCGTGGAATACCTTCCTCACTGCCGGCAGTCTATGATATGATAACAACAAGACAAAGAATCCAAATGGAAGCATACCCGTGTGCTACGATCGTGTCGATGTCCAAAGGGAAACAATAGACAAGATTCCAAATGGACGATACCCGTGCGCGCTACGATCGTGTCGATGTCCAAAAGGAAACAACAAGGCGATAATCAAAATGGAAACATACCCGCGCGCCACGATCGTGTCGAAGATATCCAAAGCGATTAACTACAAGACATCAACCAAAATGGAAGCATACCCGTGCGCTACGCATCGTGTCAGGATATCCAAAGTGATTAAAAGTAACATCAGCGTGAACGCACTGCGGAATTTCTCCACATCGCCGCATGTCCAAGTAAGTTCTCAACAAGTCAACCGAATTCTCCATCGAGACGCCAGTAGTATAGAAACACAATTCTTGCACAACAAAGGCTATCATAACAAGCATAGGCAAGTTTCACAACAACAAGCATAGGCAAGTTATACACAACTCAAAGTACTTTCATTTTATGACAAAAATCCGGGTTTTTAACCCTAAAGTACTACGTACGTCAAACCCTTATTAAAAGATCCGTTTCTTTCCCATAAGTCACGCAATACCCGTAGTATAAAAATAGTGACTATCTTTCTAAGTAAACAAAATACTTCCCCCTTTTTGCCAAGTAACAACATTATTTTCCAAACGTTCAAGTTTGCCTAATTTCAAATGCTCAAGTTACTTATTTTAGAAAGGTTTCATAACTCATAGTCTTAATCTCTTTTAAAAACAATTGAGTAACATATGCCATATATGTAAGTAGGTTATTCTTGTTTATAACGATCTTATTACAATGACCATGATCTAGAAAATGTAATATCATTTTGTCTTATCTTAGCTTCTATGCAGATGGAGGTTTCTACCGGTTTAATACAACACATCATTATTCAATACATTTTCCTTTATTAACGCCGCAGTTGGTCCTGTCGATACACATTCGATTCCCAAATCAAGAAACATTATCCCTTTAAAACCAAGTACTCATTACTCACGAATGAGGTTTCACACAAACATCCACATTAAAACAAATAAGTTAAGTCTTTTATCTTATAAGATCAAGTCTCTTAACTTCTAATATCGATAAACCATTTTCACTACATAAGGTCGTTATAACTAACTTCCCATAAAGCTATTATAACACCCTATGTTTTAAACCAACCAACTCATTTAGCACATGACGCTCACCGCACTACATAGTTTACAAAACATCATGCTCAAGGATAGGAAGAGGTTCACATACCTCGCGACGAGTATCGACAATAAGCAAAATGCTCCAAGTAACTACAACCTTGCTAGCCCTTTCCACTCTCAAGTAGAATACGCTACTCTTAGTACTTTCACCTAAAAAGGTCACAAACGCCTATTAACTTCAAAACACAAAGTTCCATTTCTCTCTGAAAATTCGACAAAGACTCTCCCCGCAACAGCGTAAATCTCCTCCTCTATCGAGGCCGCTACCAAGCCAACCGGTGGTTTACACGCCTAACCGGACGTGTACAATTCTACTTCACAACAATGTTACACAAGTCTCATCAGAATACAGTCTATGTAATTACAGTCATTCTTTTCTTTAAATTGGGCTTAAGTCAAAAGACATTGCCGTGACAATAATGTTGATTCTATATATAGTATACCTCAACTATATATTCCTACAATATGTAATCTCCAATTACAATAAGTGGAACAAGAATATTTACCTCGACAAGCCCAAAATTATCCAAGTTATAATGTCGATCCCGAGCAAGGTTTAGCTCCACTCGCGCGCCCAATCCGCTCCAAACAACCCTTAGAAGTTCTAACTAACTTCCACTCAAATACTTCAACCAACTATGAAGATTTCCTTAGGGTTTCGGTTTGAGACTAAAAGGACAAAAGGTAGTATTTCCTGCTCTACGATAGAGGTATCTTTGGAATACTACAAGGTACAAGGCTAAGGTATTTTGGGCATTACAACAATACTTGGAAGACAACTTTCTACCAGGGAGGGGTAGGCTCGGCTACACCACTAGGAGGAGGGAACCTCTCGCCACAAGGCCACTCAAAGGGAGGGGTTGCTCGGCCACGGGCCTTTACTCGGGCGGGGGGGGCTCTTGGACGAGAGTCAAACAAGAGGAGAGGGGAAGGATAGCAAGACTTGAAACATTAGTGGATGAATGAAGTCTTCAAGCCACGGGGGGTATTTATAGCAAAACCAAAAGCCAACCAATGGCCAAGATCAAGCCATGTGCAAGGCAAGTGTAAGGCCAAGATCAAGCCAAGTGCACCCTAACCCTACTCCACAAATCCTCACAAATATCTACACAAATATCTACCACAACTTGCCCATCCATTCGGCCCTAATTCCGCCTCAAGTCCACCATGAGAGGGTGCAAGTGCCCTCTCGTTGGTCCAAAACATTTCGTCTCTCGGAAAAATCCGCAAAAATACTAAATGACATAGCCGAATTTTCCTTCGCAAGCTACGCAAAACGCTTCAAAAAAACGACTTAACCGGTCAGGCAAGACAAATGTCATTTCGGTTACCTAGGCGGGGTGACACGTGTCACCCTCCTATTGGCCCAAAATAAAACATCTTCCAAAAATCCACAATGGCCAAAATCTCAAAACAAAGTGGGCTCTACAAAACCAGTAAATTTCTCCGTGGGCCCCACGTGACCATTTCCAAAATAAAATTCCATAATTCTCTAATATTCCAGAAGTCCGAATACCAAATCTGGGAATCCAATTCCCATTAACGAACCTTTTTCCTTCACAAAAACCGGAAACTTTTCCGTGGAAAAATCACCTCTTTCTTCCTTTCCAATCTTTCTGCCGTATTCTCGTACGTACGTCCTCGCATACATACTCTGGAAATACGGGGTATAACAACCACAACCTGACCCCACCACCAAACCTACCGCGGGTTGACCCGCAACGTGGCCTCAACCCGACCCGGCAACGCGCACAATACTAGCTCCCCGATTCGGAACAATCTCACAAATCACGTTTCGAAAACCTAGCGGTCTTCTTAGCTCAACTACCCCCTTTCATTCCACACTACTAGGGACCTATCCCAAACATAACTCACGTGCACTATGCACTTCCGATGAGGGTCAAACATAACACTACACCTTTTACTCGAGATGGCCTTGCCTCTAAGGTCTCTACGTAAAAAGCTCTAAGGTTCACACCTTCTCTATCCCACAAAATCTTACTCGGTTAAACAACCATGATCTAATCACGACTAACACACTGCTATCAGAACATAGCACTTAAGGTATACTCACCTTATCACACATACTGATCTCTAGAGGGTTAAAGATATATCTATATCTACTGCTTCACTCCCTTAGTCGCTCTAATCAAACACGCCTGTAGGCGCATAGCTAAGGAAGATGACGAACTACCCACCAATCTCAAGGCTAAGTCCTCCTACAATGACACTCTATCGACACATGGCACTGACGGCCGCAGGGACAACAAGTACCAACTAAAAGAAGACATTCCCGATGGCGCTCGTCACACTGTGAACCGAAGCCCCGAGTTCGACTAACTCCTCGCATACTCCGAACGCCCCGATATCCGTGGAAGACCACTGCGACCGGGCGAGGTGCATATCAAATTCGGCCGTGAGGCGACTTGCCTCGAAAGTTACCAAAGGACCTTGCCGCTCGCCTCCTCTCGCGCCCTTCGTTAACCCGCCGATCTACGTTTCTCGCCGCGCATAAGCCCGCATACGTGCCATGCTCGCTTCAATCGAAGAACTTACTCTTGCACAACCTTCTCGTTGATATTCATCAAGACTCGCGTACATCGGTATGCTCTCGTAGTTAAATCCATAGTTAGTAATGTGGTCGCTCTTTAAATTTATATTCTCTGCTCTGGCCGTGGAATCAAGGTTCAAATATCATGGCCGCGGTAGGAATCGCCGCCGCAGCTAAACTCTTTGGGGCTAGTGACGTCGCAGAACTCCCGAATGGCACCACCCAAGGTGATAATTGGGCTGTGCCCACGTAACCTCTCAGACTACTCGCAGCCTCCGCCGCTTTGACCTCTGGGCGGGTTGCCTACGCGAGGCATAACGATAAGGGAAATAATTTCGTCAGAGGGTCCAACTTACAACACAGCTCTAAGGCACGATCTCAGAGTGAGAAGAATAGAAACCAATCCTAAATACCCTATAGCCTCCTAATTATTGGTGTGGTGCACAACACACCGATAATCAAGACTTCATCGATACGGTCAGTAGACACTTTCCGAGGATTAATCGCTCGATACCACTTTTGTCACGACCGATTCCGGCCCGTGGATCGTGCCTTACCGGGCACCCTAGTGATACAAGATCATAGTAATCAGCGGAAAATAAAACGATACAAGACAAATTATGAAATATGAAACAATACTCTGAGAAAAACGTGCCTTTCGGCATATATGTAAATAACAACTTTTTCAACATGAACGCTTTAATCCTTTTTACAAACCCCGCTTACAACAAGATTCTGCACTTAAGAATGATATGACAACAATGGCGGGACAGGGCCCCGCCAAACCCCTGAATTTAAACACTTACTACGACTGGGTACTACACCACTGATTAGCATCCGGAGAAACGGAGCTTCCCAAACGCCAAATCGTGACCGAGAGCTAGGATTAACGATCGGTGTACCTCAACTGCGGCATGAACGCACTCGGGCGAGGTCAAGATAACAGTGCCGAGTATGTGAAACTGAAAATAAATACTGTAAATGAAATCATAGTAGTCTATATAAAGCAGGAGACATGTATGATAACCAAAATACAGTTCACAATATATAAGCAGTCATGTCAAGTCAGGGACTCACGCCCTCAAAGTTATCACAATAAAACCGTGACGGCAAGTACGAAGGCATAGCCGACTACTAAGACCCACAAGCACCAAAAATACCACAAATCAGATATCGAGGTCTTTCTAGACCGCACCACATGATCGGCCGCCACTCGCCCGCAATATCAATGTGCGTCTATCCTCGAACTCTCGCAGCCCGCATAGGTCACCCATTGCACCGCATGAGGTATTCCTCGAATCATGGTCCTGCATCACCGAGGTATACCCCGATCGAAGGCGCCAACCTCGGTATCCGCCTAGGCTCCGCACCCGCATAGTCTCAAAAGACCGCATAGTCTCAATGCACCGCATAGGAATCCCCGCATCCGCTAAACACCCGAATGATCAATCTCGAGCTACCGCGACCGCATAGTCACAAGGATCGCATAGCCGTATAGACCAAGATCGCGGTGGCAAGCCCGGTATAACAAGTCGGGGTATGTGATACAATAACAAGATAACGCTTAACGTTTGACAACGTAAGCACAACAAGAGTGACCCCCTTACACAATAATCACAAGATACTAACACACATAGCATCCTAACATGCTTACTTATCAAATCAACAAGAAAGTATTACAAGGCTATCACAAACCAATACAATCAAGTTATTCACACAAGGTACATTCTACTAACAAGTTCGGGTACCTATCCCCAAAGTACTTCATACATTAAATCTTTAAAAGATACGTTACTTCACAAAAACCACACAATACATGTAGTATATGAAAATAGAGTGATTATCTTTTTAAAGCAAATCAATTACTTCTCTTTGTAAAATCAAGTAGCAACCTTCTTTTCCAATGTTCAAGTTTCTTATTTTAGAAGGGTTTCGTAGTTCATAGTCTTATTCAGTTAAGAATATAATTCTCTTTTAACTATCTGAGAAACATAAGTCTTATATGTGAGTAGGATATTCTTGTTTATAACAATCTTATTACAGCAGCCATGATCTAGGAAATATCATTTTGTCTCATCTTAGCTTCTATGCAGATGGAAGTTTCTACTGGTTTTAATAATACTTAATTAGTCAAAACATTTCCTTTTATTAACGCTGCAGTTGGTTTGTCGATACACATTCCGATTTCCAAATCAAGAAACATTCTTAAGCCGTTATACCTAACTTCCCATAAAGCTAGTATAACTCTTAAGTTTTGCAAAAACCAAGTATTACTTCCTCTTTCAAAATGATTCAAAAATCTTTTGAAATACTTCAAGTTCTTTACTAACACATAACAAGCCAGTTATAGTTCAAATCAGTTACCTTTTAAAGACCACAAGTATTTTCTTACCAACATAAAGCTGTTATAACCAACTTCCCATAAAGCTGTTATAACACTTTTATGTTTTAAACCAATCAAATACATTTAGCACATGTACGTCTACCGTACTACATAGTTCACACATATCATGCTAGAAGAGATAGGAAGAGGTTCACATACCTCGCGACGAGTATCGACTAATAGCAAAACGCCCAAGTACTTCCAACCGCTACTCCTTAAGCCAAGTAGATCGCGCCACACGTAGTACTTCAACCTATAAGGCCACAAGGCGCTTATTAACATTTAGATCTCATTGTAGAACATTCTACCGAAAATTCGGCAGCACCTCCCCCCCCCGCAACAGCGTAAATCTCCTCCTCTATCGAGGCCGGCTACCAAGCCAACCAGGGGGGGGGGTTATACGTCTAACCCTAACGGGTACAATTCTACTCCACGGTACTACTACACAAGTCTACTGTAATACAGCCCTATGTAATTACAAAAGATTCTTCTTTAAATTCAGCTTAAGTCGCAAAGACATTGCCGTAAGTATTATTCAGGCTTAAGTCAAAAGACATTGCCGATAACTACGTTCAGTTCTATATATAGTATACTTCAACTATATATTCTAACAATATGTAATTTCCAATTACAATAGAGGGACAAGATAATTACCTCGATAAGCCCATAATTATCCTAGTTTAAATGTCGATCCTGAGCAAGGTTTAGCTCCTACTCACAAGGCCCGACTCCCAAACAACCCTTAGAAGTTCTAACCAACTTCTACTAATAACTTCAACTACGGGTGAAGATTTACTTAGGGTTCGGTTTTGTGACTGACGGGAAGTATAATAGTATAACTGGGCTTTTTGTATAGGTATAACCTTAGAATACTACAAGGTATATGGCTAAGGTAATTTGGGCATTATAACAATACTTTTGAGAGTATTTCTACCAAGAGGGGGGGTATATTATACGAGAACAACACCACTAGGAGGGGGGGTGAAGTCTCGGCCACAAGGCCACACATGGAGGGCTCTCGCCGCGAGGGAGGACGAGAACCACAACAAGAGAGGGGGGGGGGGATTTTTACACTTAGAGATTTGTGGAAAGGATGAAGAATTCATCAAAGGGAGAGGGGTATTTATAGGTCAAGGGATGGCCAACCAAAGGCCAAGATTCTTCCAAGTGTTAGGCAAGTGTAGGGCTAGGATTTATTACACACAAATATCCTACCAACCCTTGACTTTAGCCAAGGCACAAAAAACGTGCCTTACTAGCCCATTTCGTCCAATCTACCGCCACCAATGAGAGGGTGCCAAGTGGCGCCCTCTTGTTGGTCCAAAATGTTTCGTCTCTCGGAAAAATCCGCAAAAATTAAAAATGACATAGCCGGAAATTCCCCTACGAAAGCTGTGAAAACGTTTCGTCGAAAAACGACTCTAATCGGGTGTTGTGAATGAATAAATTTCGGCCAAGCCTAATTCTCAAGTTCAAATTTTCTACGTACGTCCTTACGTACATACTCTGGAAATACGGGGTATAACACTCTCGTCCAAAGAAGCCTCCCCCTCCCCCTTTGAGTGTCCCTTGGCCGAGACACACACCCCCCCTACCTTGAGTTGTCTCATAAAATACACCCCCCTCTTGGTAGAAAATACTCTCCAAGTATAATTACTATTCCAAAATACCTTGTAGTATTCCAAGGTTATCCCTATACTAAAAGCCCAGAAATACTATTATACTTTCCTTCAGTCACAAAAACGAAACCCTAAGGAAAATCTTCATAGTCGGTTGAAGTATTAAGAAGAAGTTGCGTAGAACTTCTAAGGGTTGTTTGGAGCGGGTTGGAGCGCCCAGAGTAGGAGCTAAACGTCGCTCAGGATCGACATTTAAACTTGGATAATTTTGGGCTTATCGAGGTAAATACTCTTGACCTTCTATTGTAATTGGGAATTACATACTGTCGTAGTATTGAAATGAATTTAAGATTCATAGAAGAGAATGGAACTGTAATAGAAGGATATTACAGAAGTGAGTTAAACTGAAATCGCATCAGAAGAATATTAAAGAAGAGATTAAACTGTACTTACATAGGACTGTATTTACAGTAGACTTGTGTAGCTTAACGGGTAGGAAGTCGCCCAATTTTCCGTAGAATAGAAGCCTCGCTTAGAATGTTCTACGTGTAGTCTAGACATTGATAGACTTATATAACCGTTATAGGTTGAAATCGCGAGTAGCGTGATCTACTTGAAAGGTGGACAAGGCTAGCCGGGTAATAGCGGTGGAGCGTTTTGCTAATAGTCGATGATCGTCGCGAGGTATGTGATTCTTCCTATCCTCTTGAGCATGATATTTTAAAGAATATATATATAGTACGGTAGACGTACGTGTGTTAACTGAACGTAGTTTTACGGCAATGTCTTTTGACTTAAGCTGAATAATAAGAATCTTGAAGTATTTCAAGAGAATTAAGAAACCTTTTTGAAAGAAGAGTAATACTTGGTTTTAAAAGTTTAAGAGTTATACTAGCTTTATGGGAAGTTAGGTATAACGGCTTAAGAGAGATAAAAAGAATGATTTATTGATTTTAGAAGTTAAGAGACTTGATCTTAAAAGATAAGAGACTTGACTTAATTAAATTAATATGAGTTTTGTTAAAAGTGTGAAACCTCATTCGTGAGTAATGAGTACTTGGTTTTTAAAAGGAATAATGTTTCTTGATTTGAAATCGGAATAAGTATCGAACAAACCATCGCAGCGTTAATAAGGGAAATGTATTGACTAATTAAGTATTATTAAAACCAAGAAACCCCATCTGCATAGAAGCTAAGATGAGACAAAATGATATTACATTTCCTAGATCATGGCTGCTTTAATAAGATTGTTATAAACAAGAATAACCTACTCACATATAAGGCATATGTTTCTCAAATTGTTTTAAAGGAGAATTATATCATTAAGTGATTAAAACTATGAACTATGACACCTTTCGAAAATGAGAAACTTGAGCATTTGAAATTATGCAAACTTGAACGTTTGGAAAATAATGTTGTTACTTGATTTTACAAAGGAAAGTGTTTTGGTTTACTTAAACAGATAGTCACTCTATTTTTATACTACGGGTATTGTGTGACTTTTGTGAAAGAAACGGATCTTCTAAAGAGTTAATGTATGAAGTACTTTGGGGATAAAAACCCGAACTTGTTAACATAAAGTAGAAAGTACCTTGTGTGATTAACTTGATTGTGTTGGTTTGTGATAGCCTTGTAATACTTTCTTGTTGATTTGATAAGTAAACATGTTAGGATGCTACGTGTGTTAAGTATCTTGTGATGTTTGTGTAAAGGGGTTTCCCTTGTTGTGCTTATGTTGTTTAACGATAAGCTGTTATGTTAGATACTGCGGGCGAGTGGCCAGCTTCGAGAGTTTTACAAGTATATAAATATCTCAAGAATGAACAGTTACATCTCAACTTTACAACAGGACTACATACCTCTAAGAGTTTTACAACACCAACGACGGGACAGGGCCCCGCCATACCCCTGAATGTAAGTACCTTCAACAACAGGGGACTTTACCACTGATAAGCCTCCGGAGAAACGGAGCTTCCCAAACGCTGAACTGTGATCCTAAGAGTGAGGATCGACGACTGGTGTACTTCTTCCTGCGGCATGAACGCAGCCCCCCGAAGGAGGTCGGTACAACAGGTACCAAGTATGTGAAATCAAAGCATCAGAAATGAAATCATAGTAGTCTATATAAAGCAGGAGACATGTATGATAACTAAACTACAGTTCACAATAAATAAGCAGTCATGTCAAGTCAGGGACTCACGCCCTCAAAGTCATCACTCAAATATAACAATGGGTCTCACGCCCACAACATCAATCATGCCCGTGGAATACCTTCCTCACTGCCGGCAGTCTATGATATAAAAGCACCAAGGAACACACATGAACACCAGGTCCCACCTGTGTCATAATAAAACTGTACGGGGTAAGTACGAAGGCATAGCCGACTACTAAAACCCACAGTACCAACAAGGTCATAAACTGTATCATGAGATCTGTCTAGACCGCCACATGATCGAAGCTGGCCACTCGCCCGCAGTATCTAACATAACAGCTTATCGTTAAACAACATAAGCACAACAAGGAAAACCCCTTTACACAAACATCACAAGATACTTAACACACGTAGCATCCTAACATGTTTACTTATCAAATCAACAAGAAAGTATTACAAGGCTATCACAAACCAACACAATCAAGTTAATCACACAAGGTACTTTCTACTTTATGTTAACAAGTTCGGGTTTTTATCCCCAAAGTACTTCATATATTAACTCTTTAGAAGATCTGTTTCTTTCACAAAAGTCACACAATACCCGTAGTATAAAAATAGAGTGACTATCTGTTTAAGTAAACCAAAACACTTTCCTTTGTAAAATCAAGTAACAACATTATTTTCCAAACGTTCAAGTTTGCCTAATTTCAAATGCTCAAGTTTCTCATTTTCGAAAGGTGTCATAGTTCATAGTTTTAATCACTTAATGATATAATTCTCCTTTAAAACAATTTGAGAAACATATGCCTTATATGTGAGTAGGTTATTCTTGTTTATAACAATCTTATTAAAGCAGCCATGATCTAGGAAATGTAATATCATTTTGTCTCATCTTAGCTTCTATGCAGATGGGGTTTCTACCGGTTTTAATAATACTTAATTAGTCAATACATTTCCTTATTAACGCCGCATGGTTTGTTCGATACTTATTACGATTTCCAAATCAGAAACATTATTCCTTTTAAAAACCAAGTACTCATTACTCACGAATGAGGTTTCACACTTTTTAACAAAACTCATATTAATTTAATTAAGTCAAGTCTCTTATCTTTTAAGATCAAGTCTCTTAACTTCTAAAATCAATAAATCATTCTTTTTATCTCTCTTAAGCCGTTATACCTAACTTTCCATAAAGCTAGTATAACTCTTAAGCTTTTAAAACCAAGTATTACTATTCTTTCAAAAAGGTTTCTTAATTCTCTTGAAATACTTCAAGATTCTTATTATTCAGGCTTAAGTCAAAAGACATTGCCGTAAAACTACGTTCAGTTAACACACGTACGTCTACCGTACTATATATATATTCTTTAAAATATCATGCTCAAGAGGATAGGAAGAATCACATATCTCGCGACGATTATCGACTATTAGCAAAACGCTCCACCGCTATTACCCGGCTAGCCTTGTCCACCTTTCAAGTAGATCACGCTACTCGCAGTACTTCAACCTATAACGGTTATATAAGTCTATCAATGTCTAGACTACACTGTAGAACATTCTAAGCAGAGGCTTCTCTATTCTACGGAAAATTGGGCAGCACTTTCCTACCCATTAAGCTACACAAGTTCATCAGAATACAAATTCTATGTAAGTACAGTTTAATCTCTTCTTTAATATTCTTCTGATGCGATTTCAGTTTAACTCACTTCTGTAATATCCTTCTATTACAATTCAATTCTCTTCTATGAATCTTAAATTCATTTCAATACTACGACAATATGTAATTCCCAATTACAATAGAAGGTCAAGAGTATTTACCTCGATAAGCCCAAAATTATCCAAGTTTAAATGTCGATCTTGAGCGACGTTTAGATCCTACTCTGGGCGCTCCAACCCACTCCAAACAACCCTTAGAAGTTCTACGCAACTTCTTCTTAATACTTCAACCGACTATGAAGATTTTCCTTAGGGTTTCGTTTTTGTGACTGAAGGAAAGTATAATAGTATTTATGGGCTTTTAGTATAGGGATAACCTTGGAATACTACAAGGTATTTGGGCCAAGGTATTTTGGAATAGTAATTATACTTGGAGAGTATTTTCTACCAAGAGGGGGGTGTATTTTACGAGACAACTCAAGGTAGGGGGGGGGGTGTGTGTCTCGGCCAAGGGCCACTCAAAGGGGGAGGGGGAGGCTTCTTTGGACGAGAGCTTCTACAAGAGGGGGGGAGGATTTTCAAGACTTAGAAACAATTTGTGGATGAAGAAGTCATCAACTAAGGGGGGGTATTTATAGGACAACCAAGGGCCAAGATCTAGCCAAGTGGTAGGCAAGTGTAGGGTGAGGATTTGGACAAGTGTGTGTGGGTCCCACCTTATCCATCTACCACACAAAATATCACAAAAATATCCTACCAACTCCAAGATTCAATTCGTCCAATTGACGCCTAAGAATCCGCCAATTTGAGGGTGACAAGTGTCGCCCTCTCGTTGGTCCAAAATATTTCATCTCTCGGAAAAATCCGCAAAAATAATAAATGACATAGCCGTAATTTTCCCTACGCAAGCTTTGGAAGACGTTTCGTCGGAAAATGATTCTTTTCGTTCGTTGTGCACAAAATTTTTCGGTCCTTGCCTAATCTTAAGGCTTAAACTTTTATACGTACGCCCTCACGTACATACTCTGGAAATACGGGGTATAACATTCTCCCCTCCTTAGAAACATTCGTCACGAATGTTCCTTCTCGATACAGATAACGATCAAGTTCCTCATAGCTTAACCAGTTTGCCAATGCCACACATGGCCATAGAAAACACCCGCGATAAATACTTACATCCAAGTCCACGAGGAATCACCTCCATCACTACAAAAACTCCCACTCGAGGTCTAAAATATACTCCCTTCGCACCTTTACTTTACAAAAGAAATGATCACATCTATGCTCGTAACACATGCTTGATTCTTCCCTTACTCGTCGTACCCTTCTCGTTCCTTCGAACTCTTTCTCATAACTTACCACCTTCATATCGCAGCTTTCCAAAATCTCTGGGTTACTACCTCCAACTTGGTCATCATTACTGGGAACAATCTGGATGGATCTCTGATACTTTTCCGAACCTAGCAACACGAACGATCGGACGCACTGCCTCCCACGACGGACGACAATGCTAACCATAGACAACCTGTCCTATTCTTCACATAACCTGAAAAGGCCCAAAGTAACTCGGGCTAAGTTTCCTCTGTTTTCCACAACTCGTCACACCCTTTCCGGGGTGGTACCTTCAAGAAGACCCACCGCTTCACTCAACCTGCCGCCGCCGATTATCCGCACGACTTCTGTTGACTCTGAGCTGCCAATAACCTCTCCTGGATAAGCTTCACCCTATCCACATCCTGCCGAAACAAGTATGAACCAAGTATCTGAACCTTGCCAACCTCGAACCAATCGACCGACAACTTACACTTCCGCCCCTACAAGGCGTCATAAGGCGACATCCGAATACTGAAATGGTAGCTATAAAACACTTCCTCAACAGGAGACAACAATCCTCACAGCTACCCCTGAAATCCAAACACTGGCCCGAGGGCGAATGCGATACTGAGACTCACCTGAGTTCCTAACCCTGCCTGGTAAAACTTCCAGAAAAAAAAGAAATAGCCATAACCTGGGCTTCACTGTCTGTCATAAGGTGAAAGTAGGCACCTCGTGCAGCCTTACAACCTTTCTGATATAACACCTCGCATAACCCTCTGCCGAGTAAACGGTCCTTACTGAAAGACAAGATGGGCTGACCTCATCGGCCCGACTACTGGTCGAACGCATCCACGAACTCGTACGCTGGTTAACTAAACTTGGGCCTAACACCCTCGTGACCCTATCACAAAGCGGGACCACCCCAAACTGACCCTACCACCATACAGGCCGCGGGTTGACCCGCAATCGGTTCGCAACCCGACCCGCTATCGCGCCAAACACTTGCTCCCCGATCCGGAACAATCTCACTATCGAGTCACAAAACCTAGTGGTCTTCTTAGCTCAACTACCCTCTTTCATTCCACACTACTCAGGGACTTAGCACCCAAATATATCTCACGTGCACTATGCACTCCGATAAGGGTCAAACATAAAAAAAATATAAATCTCTTACTCGAGATGGTCTTGCCTCTAAGGTCTCTACGTATAAAACTCTAAGGCTCACACTTTCCTTATCCCCAATCTTACCCGGTTAACTAACCATGATTTCTAATCACAATTAACACAATGCTATCTGAACATAACACTTAAGGTATACTCATCTTATCACACATACAAATATCTAGAGGTTAAGATATACACAGATCTACCGCTTCACTCCTCCGCTGCTTCAATCAATCCTGCCTGGGCGATAGCAAAACAAGTCGTCGAAGTACGACACTCCCACAATGACATCTACTACTACGGCCACACCGAGGGGTGGCCTCCTCGCTAACAACCCTTCCTCTCAAGCCATCAATCCGCAACTAATCTGGTAAGATGAGTCCTCCTACTAGGACATCTTTTTCGACACATGGCCCTGACGGCCGCAGGTAAAACAAGCACCAACAACAAGATGACATTCCCCGGGATGACGCCTATCACACTGTGAACACTGGGAAAATCAATCCGTGGCCGACCTACGTATTCGTGCACCGTAAGCCTGGAGCTCTGACCAACTCCCGCATACCCCGAACGCCCCGAACTCGCGAGGACCATTCGATCAGGCGAGGCGCATATCGATCCTGGCCGAGGCGATTTGCCTCTAAAGTTACCAAAGGACCCTTCCGTTCTGGCCCTCTTCTGCCGATCTTGGTTAACCCGTCGATCCCACGCTTTCCGGCCGCAGGCATAAGCATGTACGCAGGCCATGCTCATGCCTGACCGACGAGCTACTCTTGCACAACCCTTTCTTAGATATTCATCAAGGCCCGCGATAAATCGATACATAAAATAATCTCTGGTTGCTAAATCCATAGCTAGAAACAGGGTCGTCTCTTTGCAATAAATACCTCGACATCGTCGTGAAGGCGTTCAAATATCATGGCCGCAGAGGAATCGCCGCCGTGCTAAACTCATTGGGCCGGTGACGAGCGAGCTCCCGAATGAAGCACCACCTAGGTGATGATTGGGCTTGTGCCCTCGTAACCTCAGACTTTACTCAGCCTCCTCACCGCTTTGCCCTTCTAGGCCCGGGTTGCCTTACGCGGAGTCATAACGGTAAGGGAAAGAATTACGTTAGAGGGGTCTAACTTATAACACAGCTCTAAGGCACGATCTCGGAGTGAAAAGAATGGAAACCAATCCTAAATATCCTATAGCCTCCTGATTATTGGTGTGGTGCACAACACACCGATAATCAAGACTCTACTGGATACGGTCTGTAGACACTTTCCGAGGATTAACTGCTCTGATATCAATTTTGTCACGACCCGAACCCGGGCCCGTGACTGGTGCCTTACCCCGGGAACCCAAGTAGACATACATCAGAGTAATCAGCGGAATATAAAACAAGACATGAAACCAATGTAAAAGAGACACAATATATCAAATTAAAGAGTGCCCTTTGGCAAGTATATAAATATCTCAAGAATGAACAGTTACATCCCAACTTTACAACAGGACTACAGACCTCTAAGAGTTTTACAACACCAACGATGGGACAGGGCCCCGCCATACCCCTGAATGTAAGTACCTACAACAACAGGGGACTTTACCACTGATAAGCCTCTGGAGAAACGGACCTTCCCAAACGCTGAACTGTGATCCTAAGAGCGAGGATCGACGACTGGTGTACTTCTTCCTGCGCAGATGAACGCACTCGGCGAGGTCAAGACAACAGTACCAAGTATGTGAAATCGAAAGTATGTAAATGAAATCATAGTAGTCTATATAAAGGTGAGACATGTATGATAACTAAACTATTCACAATAAATAAGCAAATATGTCAAGTCGTGACTCACGCCTCAAAGTCATCACTCAAATACAACTATGGGTCTCACGCCCACAACATCAATCATGCCCGTGGAATACCTTCCTCACCGCAGCCTATGATATAAAAGCACCAAGGAACACACATGAACACCGTGTCCCACCTGTGTCATAATAAACCGTGACGGTAAGTACGAAGGCATAGCCGACTACTAAAACCCACAGTACCAACAAGGTCATAAACTGTATCATGAGATCTGTCTAGACCGCCACATGATCGAAGCTGGCCACTCGCCCGCAGTATCTAATGTGTTATACCCCGTATTTCCAGAGTATGTACGTAAGGGAATACGTACAAAAAGTTTGGCCTTAAAGTTAGCCTTGGACGTTTTTTTTGTACACAACTCACTAAAAGAATCGTTTTCCGACGAAACGTTTCCACAGCTTTCGTAGGGAAAATTCCGGCTATGCCATTGCTAATTTTTGCGGATTTTTCCGAGAGACGAAACATTTTGGACCAACGGGAGGGCGACACTTGGCACCCTCCCATTGATGGACTTGAATCGTCCATTGGATGAGATTGGAGAGGAAGTGCACGTTTTTTGTGCCTTGTGCACAAGTCAAGGAGTTGGTAGGATATTTGTGTGTAGTAAATCTTCACCCTACACTTGCCTTGCACTTGTCTTAATCTTGGCCATTGATTGGCCACTTCTTGACCTATAAATACCCCCTTAAAGATGAAGAGTTCTTCATCCACAAAGTTATCTTCCAAGTCTAAAAATCCTCTCCTCTCCCTTAGCCTTTCGTCCAACACCTCCCCTCGAGTGAGTTTGGCCGAGGCCTACCCCTAGCCTAGCCAAATCTACCCCCTCCCTTGGTAGAAAAGTTGTCTTCTAGTATTGTTATAATGCCCAAAATACCCTAGCCCAAATCCCTTAGTCCTTTGTAGAAGTTGTAAAGAACTTCTAAGGTTTCTGAGCTACTGAGCGCATAAACTTAGAGCTAAACCTTGCTCAGCGCGACTTTATCTAGGATATTATTGGGCTTACCGAGGTAACTAATCCTAACCTCTTTTGAATTAGAGAATACTTACGTAGTAGTATTAGAATAAGTATTAAATACTTAGAAGAATATCACAGAATAGAATTGAATCATACCACAGTAGAAGGGTTTAAAAGAAGAATAATCAAAATCAGACTCACATAGGACTGTTTTCATGAGACTTATATAGCTCACCTGCAGGGAAGTGCTGCCCAACTTTCCATAGAATTGTGAACCCTCTGCTTAGAATGACCTTGAGTAGTCTTTGATAGATGTCTGTGACTATTATAGGTGACTCTCTCAAGCGACATATTCAACTTCAAGTGGTTTTCGAGAAGGTATGTGATTCCTCCTAAAGCATGATATTTTACAATATATAGTACTAGAGACGCATACGTGTTAATCGAATAATAACTACGCAATGTCTTTGACTTAAGCCCGAATAATACTTATGGTAATGCCTCACGCTTAAGCTCGAATAATAATTACTGAATGCCTCACGCTTAAGCTCAATAACAAAGAATCAAAGCATTTCAAAAGAATATCAATCATTTTTTAACAGAAGATAAATATTTGGTTTTAAAACAAAAGCTTAAGAGTTATACTAGCGGTATGGAAAGTTCGGTATAACAACTTAAGAAAGATCACAGGAACGGTTTACTTGTTTGTTTATAAAAGCCTTGTATTGATTTCTGTTAATTGTAGTAAGATTTGTGTGATAAGTAGACTATTATGATGCTACCTGGGTTATTGTCTTGAAATGCTGTGTAAAGGGGTCATTCTTGTCAGGCTTACGTTGCTAACCTGGTAAGTCCGTTGTATCGTTATTGTATCACCTACCCTCGATCGTTATACCAGGGCTTGCCTCTTGACGCGGTCTATACGGCTACGCGCGGTCTGTGAGACTATGCGAGCAGCGGTATGCTCCGTGATTGATCATTCCGGTGTTTAGCCTGACGCGGGATTCCTATGCGGTCCGCTGAGACTACGCGGTCTTTTGAGGCTATGCGCGATCGCGGAGCCCAGGCGGATGCCGGGGCTGCCGCGCGGGAATAACTCACGCGGTCCGTGTGACCTATGCGGTCGCGGAAGTCCGTGACTAGGCACGCAGAATGATACTATGGGCGATCGCCTTGCTTCGATCATTCGCGCCCAGAATAGACTGCATAGCTTTTCCTATTACTGTCGTTGTTTGTGATGTGGCACTATGTGCAATTGAACTGATTGTATTTGTGAAAAGGTTTTAAATACTTTGATTTTATTTCAGTTCTTTATAGTTTCGCATACTTGGTACCTGTTGTACTGACCTCCTTCGGGGGGCTGCGTTCATGCCGCAGGTAAAGGCAAGCAGGTGCTAGATCCGCATCCCAGGATCTTTTGCGTTGGTGTCGTGAGCTCCATCTTCTCCGAGTCTCTACTTTGGGTATGATCTCTCGTATTGTAGATAGTTTTGCAATCGAGTATGGCGGGGCCCTGTCCCGCCATAGTTGTTTACTTCCTTAGAGGTCTGTAGTACTATTGTACAGATGGGATGTAACTGCAAAACTTGATTATTTATATATGCCGAAAGACGACATTTTCTTACATAAGCTGTGTCTTATTTTATAAACTGTTTCCTGTCTTGGTTTATATTTCCGCTGGTTACTCGATGTATGGCTACTGGGTGCCCCAAGAAGGCACGATCACGCCCCTAACGGGTCGTGACAAAAGGGGTATCAGAGCAGTTAATCCTCGGAAAGTGTCTACAGACCGTATCTAGTAGAGTCTTGATTATCGGTGTGCGCGCACCACACCAATAATCGTGAGGCTATAGGATATTTAGGATTGGTTTCATTCTTCTCATTCGATCGTGCGTTAGAGCAGGTTATAGGTTGGACCTCTAACGTATTCCTTTCCGTAACGATTATGCCTCCACGTAAGGCAACCCGCCTGAATGGCAAGGCAGCCGAGGAGCTGCAGCGTAACACCCAGAGTCACGAGGGCTCGTGCCCGCCTATACCAGACGGCGAGTTCTATGACGCCGCGCCCCAAAGAGACCACAGCACCCACACCTCCCGTCCCACACCGGCGGAGGAGTTAGGGTACAAGGAGATGGCCCACTATTGGCTAAAGTCAGGCCCGACACGAGGAGAGGCCGACGCGGCAGTTCCAGCTCAGCCCAGCCGCACCGTAGTGCACCCGAGGCGAATAGTTTGAGGCTACGAGATTTCTTGAGTTGTAGCCCGCGAGTTTTACTGGTCGAGGTCGAGGATGATCCGCAGGAGTTCATCCGTCACCGCAGAGGATTACGCGTGATCGTGGCTTCGAGACCGAGGTCGTGATATTCGGTTCGTGATCGGTGCGTGATCTGCAATCGATTGGTTTGATTCACGGAGCTTTCCCGGGAGAGCATGCACTCCAGCAGTATGGGATGAGTTTTGAGGCTTTTTCACACACTTCTTGCCTCCGCAGATGAGGAGGGCACGAGCCGATAGATTCTTGTTGCCGAGGCGGGAGGACGCATGCAGGGAGTACAATGTCGAGTTTGATTCTTTGGCTCGATATGTCCTCTGACCGTAGCAGACGAGGACAGGTGCATCGCTATGTCACTGGGCTAGATGATTACATGGCCGAAGTCTTGCGCGGGTGTGTCCCTTCACCGTGCATGGACATAACCCGTATGCAGCTCATGCACCGGGTTGTGAGGCGAGACCGCCGTAGAGCGATATCGCAGCAGAAGGCGCCAAGACGGCCGGTTCTTTTGGTGGTCCTCGGGGTGGCGGCATCAGCGAAGTCCAGATTTGCACCACAGCGGCAGAGCGCCCTACCTCATTTTCAAGACCAGAGCGCGGGGCGGTCGTGGCCCTGTGACTTCGGATTTCAGCAGTGGTCGCTAACCGCTCGAGGTCCGCCTGTGCCCGTTGTGGTAGATACCATTCTCGAGTCAGACTCGAGCTCGCTATACTTGTGGCCAGCAGGTCATTTCGCGAGTTTGTCCGACCGAGCGCGCCGTAGTAGGCCTACCATGGTCTGCGCCGCTTCTTCATCCTCGAGCGATTACTCGCCGAGGCAAGGTACTCACGGACCAGCGGGTCGCGCAGGTCGTGGCGCTGGTCCCAGCTTCTAGCGGTCCTCGTAACCGCATTTATGCTTTGTCCACCGACAGATCGTGAGGCCTCACATGATGTCGCCACGTACTTTATCGCTTCGGGTTTGATGTGTATGCGTTGATAGATCCGGTTCTACTGGCCCCATATATCTCCCTGTTGCTAGTAGGATAGGGATAGAGCCCGAGTCCATGCACTTTTCGAGGTAGCTACGCCAGCCGGGTGATTCGGTGGTAGTTATACCGTATTTCCGCAGTATGTATGCGAGGACGACGTGCGAGAATACTACAGAAAGATTGGAAAGGAAGAAAGAGTGATTTTTCCACTAAAAGTTTCCGGTTTTGTGAAGGAAAAAGGTTCGTTAACGGGAATTGATTCTGATTTGGTATTCGGACTTCCGGAATATTAGAGAATTATGGAATTTTATTTTGAAATGGTCACGTGGGCCCACGGAGAAATTTACTGATTTTGTGGGGCCCGCTTTGTTTTTGAGATTTGTAAATTGGATATTTTGGAAGACGAAATATTCTGGCGAATCGGGCGACACGTGTCACCCCATGGCACCCTTGGCCGATTTTACATTTGGGCACAACACCTGCTAGAGTCGTTTTCGACGAAACGCTTTGCGTGAACTTGCGAAGGAAAATTCCGCTATGTCATTTTGTTTTTTTGCGGATTTTTCCGAGAGACGAAACATTCTCGACCAACGGAGGGTGACATGTGTCACCTCACAATGGAGACAAGTGGGCGCACTTGGCCAAAACAAGGGGCAAGTTGGGCTTGATATTTGTGTAGATATTTGCAGGGTTTTGGAGTAGGGTCTAGGGTGCACTTGGCTTGATCTTGGCCTTACACTTGCCTTGCACTTGGCTAGATCTTGCCATTGGTTGGCCTCGGGTTTGCTATAAATACCTCTCCTCAGGAAGACTTATTCATTCACTCCTCACTTTGTCTAAGTCTTGAAATCCCTCCTCCTCTAGTAGCCTCGCCCTAAGCCTCTCCTCCTCCTCCTTGTGGCCTTTGGCCGGCGGTCCCCTCAGGTGCTAGCCAGGTACCCCTAGCCTAGTTGTTTTCGTGATAATACCCCTTTGTGGTATAGAAATACTCCCTAGTATTGTTATAATGCCCAAAATACCTTAGCCTTGTACCTTGTAGTATTCCAAAGATACCTCTTTACGTAGAGTCCGAAATACTACCTTTTGTCCTTTTTAGTCTCAAACCAAACCCTAAGGAAATCTTCATAGTTGGTCAAGTAATTGAGTAGAAGTTGGTTAGAACTTCTAAGGGTTGTTGGAGTGGTTTGAGCGCACTGAGTGAGCTAAACCTTGCTCGTGAGCGACATTAAACTCGGATAATTTTGGGCTTATCGAGGTAATTATCTTGTCCTCTATTGTAATTGGAAATTACATGTTTGTTAGGATAAATAGTTGAAGTATACTATATATGGAACTATACTTAGTATTCGCAATGTCTTTTGACTTAAGCCCAAGAATTAAGAACCGAACTAAATCAGTATTTACATGGATCAGACTGCAAAGAGGCTTGTAGAATTGTACACGTCAGGTTAGACGTGTAAACCCCTGGTTGGCTTGGTAGCCGGCCTCGATGGAGGAGATTTACGCTGTCATGTGAGGTCGCCAATTTTCTATAGAAAGATAGAAACTTATGTTTTGGGGTTAATAGACGTTTGTGACCTTTATAGGTGAAAGTACTAAGAGTAGCGATTCTACCGAGGAGTGGAAAGGTCTAGCAAGGTTGTAGTACTTGGAGCATTTTGCTTATTGTCGATAAATCGTCGCGAGGTATGTGAACCTCTTCCTATCTTTTCTAGCATGATTGTTGTGAACTATGTAGTACTGTAGACGTACATGTGCTAAGTGATTTGGTTGGTTTAAAACATAGGGTGTTATAATAGCTTTATGGGAAGTTAGTTATAACGACCTTATGTAGGTGAAAATGGTTTACTGATGTTAGAAGTTAAGAGACTTGATCTTATAAGATAAGAGACTTAACTTATTTGTTTTAATGTGGATGTTGTGTGAAACCTCATTCGTGAGTAATGAGTACTTGGTTTCTAAAGGGATAATGTTTTACCGATTTCGGAATCGTAATGTGTATCGGCAGCACCATTGCAGCGTTAATAAAGGAAAATGTATTGAATAATGATGTGTTGTATTAAAACCAAGAGAAACCTCCATCCGCATAAGCTAAGATGAGACAAAATGATATTACATTTTCTAGATCATGGTCATTGTAATAAGATCGTTATAAACAAGAATAAACTACTCACGATATGACATATGTTACTTAATTGTTCTAAAAAGGAATCAAGTGATTAAGTTTGGGAACTATGAAACCATTTGAAAATGAGAAGATTGAGTAATTGAAACTAGGCAAACCGGAACTTAGGAAGAGAATGTTGTTACTTGGTTTTGAAAAGGAAGGTGGGTTGGTCATTCTAATACTACGTATCGGGTGACTTTTATAAAAGAAATGGATCTCTTTAAAAGAACTTACGATGTAGTACTTGGGGTTAAAACCCGACTTTGGTATAAAATGAAAGTACTTTGTGTTGTTGTGAAACTTGCCTATGCTTGTTGTTGTGAAGCTTGGCTATGCTTATTGTGATAACCTTTGTTGCAAAGCGTTGTATTTCGTATTACCGCGCCTCTCGATGGAGGTCGGTTGACTTGTTGAGAACTTACTTGACGCGCTTGCAGTGACGAGAAATTCCACGCACGCCTCGCTGATAGTATTATTGTTGTTAATCACTTTGACATACCGACACGATGCGTAGCGCACGGGTATGCTTCCATTTTGGTTGAGGTCTTGTGGTTAATCTCTTTGGATATACTGACACGAAGCGTAGCGCACGGCTCTGTTTCCAGTTTGATTATCGCCTTATGATTGCCTTTTGGACATATCGACACGATGCGTAGCGCACGGGTATGCGCCCATTTGGAATGCCGTTCTATTGTTTCCTCGACATATCGACACGATGCGTAGCGCACGGGTATCGTCCATTTGGAAAGTTGTCTTATTGTTTCCTTTGGACATACCGACACGATGCGTAGCGCACGTATGCTTCCATCCGATTCTTTGTCTTGTTGAGGTCACATGGACATGTCTACACCGATGCGATTCGGTACGCGCCACGATGCGACACGATTGATGTTGTGGGCGCGTGAGACCCATAGTTATATCGAGTGATGATCGCTTTTATGTTGTGAATCGTAGTTTGGTTATCATACATGTCTCCCGCTTTATATAGACTAGTATGATTTCATTTACATTGTACGCTTTCACATACTTGGTACTGTTATCGACCTCCTTCGGCCGCGTTCACGCCGCAGTAGAGGTACATCGGTCGTGGATCCTCGCCATAGGATCACGCCAACAGCATTTGAAGCCCGCTTTCTCCGAGGCTTATCTTTGCAGTGTTCTCGAGTTGTAAGTTCTTGTACATCTGTGGTATGGCGTGGCCCCGTCCGTCATAGTCAGTATATCTTAAGGTGCAGAGTAATCGCAAGTGTGGCGGGTTGTAAAAGGATTAAACTGCTCGTGTTTTATGATATACTAAGGCAACCGCTTTGGTTGGCCTGCTTATTTATTATATCTCTTGTATAATGACTCATGTTTTATGTTCCGCTGATTTTTCTCGATGTATGTATCGCCAGGTGCTGGTAAGGCACGACCACGCCCGATTTTCGAGGTGTGACATAGTGGTATCGAGCGATTAATCTCTGAAAGTGTCTACGCACCGTGTCAGTAGTAGTCTTGATTATCGTGTGTTGTGCACCACATCTATAATCGTGAGGCTATAGGACATTTAGGATTGGTTTCCATTCTTCTCATTCCGAGATCGTGCCTTAGAGTCAGAAAGTAAGTTGTACCCTCCGACGATCTCGCTTTTACGATTATGCCTCCGCCGCAAGGCAACGAGCCTGGCGGCAAGACAGAGGGTGCTGCTAGTGAGATCTGAGGAGTACGAGGCGCAGCCCGCACAAAGACCGAGGTCAGGCTTGACGGCGGGTTTCGCGATGCCGCCAAAGACCAAAGAGTTTAGAGCCGCAGCCGTGGTCGATGAGACTACAAGACCGAGCCTCCAGCCCCACACCAAGCGCAGGAGATGGGTTACGGAGATGGCCCGATTGTTGGCCGTGGTCAGGGCGACATGAGGACAGCCGACGCAGCAGCCCGGCCCGAGCACCGATGTTCACCCCGAGCGATAGTTTGAGGCTACGGACTTTCGAGTTGTAGCCCGCGAGTTTTACGGTCGAGGCGAGGATGATCCGCAGGAGTTCATCCGGCAGCTGACGGATCACGCGGGTGATCAAGGCTTGAGACCGAGTCTGCGGACCTTTGGTTCGCATCGGCCGCGCGTGATACCGCGATCGATTGGTTTGATTCACGAGCTTTCGGGAGAGCATGCACTCCAGTATGGGATGAGTTTTCGGGGCTTTCTCACGCACTTGCCTCCGCATGGCGAGGCACGCCGTACAGATTTTTATTCTCGAGACAGAGAGGCGACCGTCGGGAGTACAATGTCGAGTTCGATTCTTTGGCTCGATATGTCCTCGCGCTAGTTGCAGAATATGGAGGATAGGGTGCATCGCCACGCCACCGCTTGATGATTATATGGCGAGTCTTGTGCGGGTGTTTCTTCACCGCACGACATTGCCCGCACGCAGCTCACGCACTAGGATGTGAGGCACGGAGGGTCGACGGAATGACCCGGATCGCGAAGAGGCCGGACGCAGGGTCCTTTGTGGCTTTCGAGGCGGACCGCCAAAGAAGAGCTAGTTATATACCCCCACCGGCATGCAGTGGTCCTCCACCGTCTTCGTGAGCGGTCGTGGCTCGAGGTTCAGATTTTCGGCAGAAGCAGGGGTGTTAACGGTGAAGCCACCTACCTCGTTGTGACCATTGTGTAGACTCCATTTTGGAGAGTGTCGTGCTAGATTGGGAGTTTGTTTTGCATGCGACAGCAGGCCATTTTTCGAGGAACTGTCCACCAAGGGAAGCGGATGTTACGACTCACCTTCAGGATCTGTGGCTGGTTTATCACCTTCTATACGCACACTGCAGGCGTGCCTATGATTAGAGTGAGCAAAGAGCTTGGTATATCCTTAACCTCTAGAGTTTTGGTATGCTTGTTATGATGATCTCATTATTGTGTGCTATGTACGGATAGCATTGTGATATTGTGAGGTTGAAAACATGTTTAGTTGGGAGGTTACGTATGGGCATGGTAAGTATGAACCTTAGACTATGTCACGATCGAGACCTTAGGGTAAGGTCGTCTTGAGATTAAAGATTCGTTTTATGTTTGACTTTTATCAGAGTAGTAGTATACGTGGGATTTATTTGTGTGATAAGTCCGTGGGTAGTGTGAGATGGAAGTGGTAGCTTTCATGATGTGAATTAGTAAGATTGTTCCGGATCGGGGAACAAGAGTTTGGCACGGTTGTGGGTCGGGTTGAGGACGTGATACGGTCAACCCGTGAGTCTTGACAAGGTGGGGTCAGTTCTGGGTGGTCCCGCCAGGTGGTAGGGTCACGAGGATGCTAGGCCCAAGTTTGTATGATCATCGTATGAGTTCGTGGACGCGTTCGACCGAGCGGTTCGTAAGGCCGAGAATGGCCTTAGGAAGTTTGAGGTTAGTAAGATGACCAAGTTTGAGGTGGTGACTCCAAGGTTTTGGGAACCGCGACGATGAAGTGTGGTACGTATGCTAGAAGAGTTCAAGTGTTCGAGAGCGGCACGACGAGTAAGGAAGGAAGATAACGTGTGTTATTTCGTGACAGCCGCATGGCGTTGGCAATTTGTTAGAAGAGCTTCTTCGATATCCGTCTTGTGAAGGAACATTCGGACGAATGTTTCTAAGGAGGGAGAATGTTATACCCGTATTTCCGCAGTATGTATGCGAGGACGACGCACGAGAATCTACAGAAAGATTGGAAAGGAAGAAAGAGGATTTTTCCACTAAAAGTTTCCGGTTTTGTGAAGGAAAAAGGTTCGTTAATGGAATTGGATTCCCGCATTTGGTATTCTGACTTCTGGAATATTAGAGAATTATGGAATTTTATTTTGGAAATGGTCACGTGGGCCCACGGAGAAATTTATTTTGTGGGCCCGCTTTGTTTTTGAGATTTCGTAAATTGGATATTTTCTAAGACGAAATATTCTGGCGAATCGGGGCGACACGTGTCACCCCATGTGGCACCCTTGGCCGATTTTACATTTGGGCACAACACCTTGCTAGAGTCGTTTTCGACGAAACGCTTTGCGTAACTGCGGCGGGAAAATTCGCTATGTCATTTTGTTTTTGCGGATTTTTCCGAGAGACGAAACATTCGGACCAACGGAGGGTGACGTGTCACCCTCACAATGGATACAAGTGGGGCGGCACTTGGCCGAAACAAGTGGGCAAGTTGACCTTGATAATTGTTTATATATTTGTGAGGGTTTTAAGGAGAATGCTCTAGGGTGCACTTGGATTGATATTGGCCTTACACTTGCCTTGCACTTGGCTAGATCTTGGCCATTGGTTGGCCTGGGTTTGCTATAAATACCCTCCCTTGTGAAGACTTATTCATTCACTCCTCACTTTGTCTAAGTCTTGAAATCCCTCCCCTCCCTGTAGTAGCTCTCGTCCTAAGCCTATCCCCCTGCCTCCTCCTTGTGGCCTTTGGCCGAGAAGGGTCCCCCCCCCCTTTGTGGTGCTAGCGTGGGTACCCCACTAGCCTAGTTGTTTCGTATAATACCCCTTTGTGGTATAGAAATACTCCCAGTATTGTTATAATGCCCAAAATACCTTAGCCTTGTACCTTGTAGTATTCCAAAGATACCTCTTTACGTAGAGTCCGGAAATACTACCTTTTGTCCTTTTTAGTCTCAAACCGAAACCCTAAGGAAATCTTCATAGTTGGTTGAAGTAATTGAGTAGAAGTTGGTTAGAACTTCTAAGGGTTGTTGGGAGTGGTTTGGAGCGCACGAGTGAGCTAAACCTTGCTCAGGAGCGACATTAAACTCGGATAATTTTGGGCTTATCGAGGTAATTATCTTGTCCCTCTATTGTAATTGGAAATTACATGTTTGTTAGGATAAATAGTTGAAGTATACTATATATGGAACTATACTTAGTATTCGGCAATGTCTTTTGACTTAAGCCTGAAGAATTAAGAACTGAACTAAACTGTATTTACATAGGACTGTATTGCAAAGAGGCTTGTGTAGAATTGTACACGTCAGGTTAGGCGTGTAAACCCCCGGTTGGCTTGGTAGCCGGCCTCGATGGAGGAGGAGATTTACGCTGTTGCGGGGGGGGGAGGTGCTGCCGAATTTTCTATAGAAAGATAGAAACTTATGTTTTGGGGTTAATAGACGTTTGTGACCTTTATAGGTGAAAGTACTAAGAGTAGCGTATTCTACTCGAGTGGAAAGGGCTAGCAAGGTTGTAGTACTTGGAGCATTTTGCTTATTGTCGATAAATCGTCGCGAGGTATGTGAACCTCTTCCTATCTTTTCTAGCATGATTGTTGTGAACTATGTAGTACGTAGACGCATGTGCTAAGTGATTTGGTTGGTTTAAAACATAGGGTGTTATAATAGCTTTATGGGAAGTTAGTTATAACGACCTTATGTAGTGAAAATGGTTTATCGATGTTAGAAGTTAAGAGACTTGATCTTATAAGATAAGAGACTTAACTTATTTGTTTTAATGTGGATGTTTGTGTGAAACCTCATTCGTGAGTAATGAGTACTGGTTTCTAAAGGGATAATGTTTCCGATTTCGAATCGAATGTGTATCGGCAGCACCATTGCGGCGTTAATAAAGGAAAATGTATTGAATAATGATGTGTTGTATTAAAACCGGTAGAAACCTCCATCCGCATGAAGCTAAGATGAGACAAAATGATATTACATTTTCTAGATCACGGTCATTGTAATAAGATCGTTATAAACAAGAATAAACTACTCAATGATATGACATATGTTACTTAATTGTTCTAAAAGGAATCAAGTGATTAAGTTTGGGAACTATGAAACCATTTGAAAATGAGAAGCTTGAGTAATCAAACTAGGCAAACCGAACTTAGGAAGAGAATGTTGTTACTTGGTTTTGAAAAGGAAGGTGGGTTGGTCATTCTAATACTACGTATCGGGTGACTTTTATAAAAGAAATGGATCTCTTTAAAAGAACTTACGTATGTAGTACTTTGGGGTTAAAACCGGACTTTGGTATAAAATGAAAGTACTTTGTGTTGTTGTGAAACTTGCCTATGCTTGTTGTTGTGAAGCTTGGCTATGCTTATTGTGATAACCTTTGTTGTGCAAAGCGTTGTATTTACGTGTTACCGCGTCTCGATGGAGGTCGGTTGACTTGTTGAGAACTTACTTGACGCGCGGTGGCGGAGAAATTCCGCAGCACGTTCCTCGCTGATAGTATTATTGTTGTTAATCACTTTGGACATACTGACACGATGCGTAGCGCACGGATATGCTTCCATTTTGGTTAAGGTCTTGTGGTTAATCGCTTTGGATATACTGACACGATGCGTAGCGCACGGGTATGTTTCCATTTTGATTATCGCCTTATGATTTCCTTTTGGACATACTGACACGATGCGTAGCGCACGGGTATGCGTCCATTTGGAATGCCGTCTATTGTTTCCTCTCGACATACCGACACGATCGTAGCGCTGCGGGTATCGTCCATTTGGAAAGTTGTCTTATTGTTTCTTTGGACATACCGACACGACGCGTAGCGCATGCGTATGCTTCCATCTGGATTGTCTTGTTGTTGAGGTCACATGGACATGTCTACACCGATGCAAGATTCCGGTACGCGCCATGATCGACCACGATTGATGTTGTGGGCGTGAGACCCATAGTTATATTGGAGCGATGATCGCTTTTATGTTGTGAATCAGTAGTTTGGTTATCATACATGTCTCGCTTTATATAGACTAGTATGATTTCATTTACGATTGCACGCCACATACTTGGTACTGTTATGTCTTGACCTCCTTCGGGGCCGCGTTCATCGCAGTAGAGGTACATCGGCCGTGGATCCTCGCCATGGATCACGCCAACAGCATTCAAGCTCCGTTTCTCGAGGCTTATCTTTTAGTAGTGTTCCTCGAGTTGTAAGTTCTTGTACATTCGTGGTATGGCGGCCCCTGTCCGTCATAGTCATTAATATCTTAAGGTCATGTAATCTTGTTGTGGCGGGGTTGTAAAAGGATTAAACTGTTCGTGTTTTATGTATATCGGAAGGCAACCGCTTTTGGTTGCTTTATTTATTATATCTCTTGTATAATGACTCATGTTTTATGTTCCGCTGATTTTTCTACGATGTATGTATCGCTAGGTGCCCGGTAAGGCACGACCACGCCCGATTTTCGGGTGTGAAAGAGCTCGGCGGTATATAGAGCTTGTCTGTGACCATTTACATCGTCGGACCCAGCCGACTTGATAGAGTTGGAGATGATTGACTTCGACGTGATTATGGGATGGATTGGCTAGCTTCTTACGCCAATGTAGACCGCAGAGAGAGTACGGTTCCAGTTCGGCGAGCGGTTGTTGAGTGGGAGGAGCACGATATCGCCGGAGGTAGGTTTATTTCCTACCTCGGCTAGGAAGATAGTGCGCAGGGTATATCTACCATCTCGTTCGGGTGTTTATCAAGGCTGCGGTACAGATTTTGATCGATTCGATGAGTCGCCGAGTTCCCGCACGTTTCCGGATGACCTCCGGGTATCCTCCCGAGAGGAGATTGAGTTTTGTATTGACATATTGCGGACACTTCGGCTATTTCCATTCCGCCATACGAATGGCACCGCCGATTGAGAGTTGAAGGATCGGCTTAGAGATTTCTTGGAGAAGCGGCTTCATCAGCCTAGTGTTTCTCCCCGGGAGCGCCGGTATTGTTCGTGAAGAAGAAGGGCGGGACGCAGCGCGTAATGTTGATTGAGGTGAAACAAGGTGACCATTAAACGATACCCCTTCCTGTGATTGATGATTTGTTCGACCGATTCACGAGTGCGAGATGTTTCTCAAGATTGATCTGCGATCGGGCTATCATCAGTGCGAGTCGAGAGGTGGATGTCCCTGGATCGCATTCAGACCGTGCGGACGCATTATGAGTTCGGGTCATGTCTTTTGGGTTGACCAATGCTCGACGGTATTCATGGATTTGATGAACCGAGTGTTCAAACCATTTTTGGACACATTTGTGATAGTGTTCATTGATGATATCTTGGTTTATTCTCGCCAGAGCGGAGCATGCGAGCATTTGAGGCCGTCTTGTGATTCCAGACCAGTTAGACGCCAAGTTTTCCAAATGTGAGTTTTGGTTAACTTAGTTGGCTTTTCTTGGGCATATTGTAGGGGCTGATGGCATTCGAGTGGATACGGCCAAGATCGAGGCGATCAGACTTGGCCTGAACTCTACTCCGGCTGCAGGTTCGCTTTACGGGCCTTGCGAGATATTATCGGCGTTCAGAGAAGTTTGCTTTATCTTCGCACCATTGACTAGGGCGACTCGAGCGACCAAGTTTGATGGACTGATGCTTGGAGCGGGGTTTCGATTCTTTGAAAGAGAGACCGACGACCGCCCGTTCTTACTCTTCCGGAGGTCGGATGGTTATGTCGTGTATTGTGATCGTCGGACATCGGGTTGGGATGTGTGTTGACGCAAAGATGGCGGGGTTATAGCATATGCATCCCGACAAGCAAGAAACACGAGTAACTACCCCACCCATGATTTGGAGTTAGCGGTAGTGATTCACGCTTTGAAGATCCGAGGCACTATTTGTATCGGGTTAACGTGGATATTTATACAGACCACAAGAGCCTCCAGTATATCTTCAGCCAGAGGGAGCTGAACTTACGAAAGAGACGGTGGTTAGAGTTGCTTAAGGATTACGATGTTGATATCCTGTACCACCCGGGGAAGGCCAATGTTGTGGCAGATGCTCTTAGTCGTAGGTCGATGGGGAGCCTATCGGATGTGCGCAGCTAGAGAGGAGGTACATGGTTCGTGATTTGCATCGGTTAGCGAGCCTTGGTGTCCGTTTGATTGATTACGATAGCGATGGGTTAGAGTTCGTGAGGTTGCCGAGTCTTCCATCGTCGAGAGGTGAAGAGGCAACGATTCGAGGATCCGGCTTTGATTCGATATCGTGATACGACTCTTCGTGAGGCAAGGGTCCTTTTGAGGTAGCACTGATGGGGTGCTAAGGTTTGAGCGCATTGTGTGTTCGGATGTTTGAGACTTGGCAGGTTCTGGGAAGCACAGCAGCGTTACTCTATCCATCCGGTCGACCAAGATGTACCACGACCTTAGATACGTGTATTGGTGGGATGGCTTGAAGAGGGCGTTGCGAGTTCGTAGCTCGGTGCCGTGTTGTCGCGGTGAAGGTAGAGCACGAGGCACGGTGGTTTGTTACGCACGATTGAGATCCCGACACGGAAGTGGAGGTAATCAACATGGACTTCATCACAGATTACCTCGCACTCGGAGGAGACATGATTCTATATGGGTTATCGTCGGCGGTGGCGAAATCAACCCACTTTCTTCCGTCGGGGCGACTTTTGGTGAGGATTATGCGGACTTTACATCAGAGAGATCGCCGATCCGCATGGAGTCCCTACCGATCATATCGCATGCAGGAGCCCGATTTGGCTAACTGGAGGTCCTTCCAGAGGTTTAGGGACGCAGTGAGCTCGAAATGCATTTCATCCACGAGCAGACGACAGCAGAGCGCACTATCCGACTCTTGAGGATATCTTTGCGAGCTGTGTTATTGACTTGGTAGTTGGGAGGATCATTTGCCTCTAGTTGAGTTCGCATATAATAATAGCTACCACTCCAGTATTCAGATGGCGCCTTATGAGGCCTTGTATGGGAGGAAGTGCAGATCGCCTATAGGTTGGTTCGAGGTGGGCGAGGTGCAGCTAGTGGGACCAGATTTGGTGCAGTGGATGGATAAGGTGAAGCTTATCCGAGAGCGGCTATCGACTCGAGTCGGCGAAGTCGATGCAGATCATCGTCGTCGATCTTGAGTTCGAGGTTCATGATTGGGTTTTCCTAAGGTGTCACCCATGAAGCGGTGTGATGAGATTTGGGAAGAAGGGAAACTTCGCCACAGGTACATTGGGCGTTTCGATTGTCCGCGAGGTAGGCAAGGTTGCCTATGAGTTGATCTGCCGTCCGTCCGGAGGCGCATCCGGTTTTTCACGTATCTATCGAGGAGATGTATCGGGATCCATCTAGGTACACCCGATTGACGATGTCGGTGATCGAGGGTTATCGTATGAGAGATTCCCAGCGATAGTCGATCGTCGGAGTTAGGCGTCTGCGGACGAAGGGCGTGGCTTCCACAAAGTCTTGTGGCGGAACGAGCTCGAGGAGATGGCGTGGAAGCCGAGGAGGACATGAGGCAGAAGTATCCTCACCTATTCCCCACACCTCCAGGTAATTCACTTTCCTACTTGTAAATTTCCATTATCATTTATGCCTAAGTGTTATTTTGTGGCCATGTGTGGCACTTACAAACTGTTTAAGCTTCTTGAATCGATTGAGAAGGAACATTCGGACGAATGTTTCAGCGAGGAGAATGTTATACCCCGTATTTCCAGAGTATGTACGTAAGGGAATACGTACAAAAAGTTTGGCCTTAAAGTTAGCCTTGGACGTTTTTTTTGTACACAACTCACTAAAAGAATCGTTTTCCGACGAAACGTTTCCACAGCTTTCGTAGGGAAAATTCCGGCTATGCCATTACTAATTTTTGCGGATTTTTCCGAGAGACGAAACATTTTGGACCAACGGGAGGGCGACACTTGGCACCCTCCCATTGATGGACTTGAATCGTCCATTGGACGAGATTGGAGAGGAGGTGCACGTTTTTTGTGCCTTGTGCACAAGTCAAGGAGTTGGTAGGATATTTGTGTGGAGTAAATCTTCACCCTACACTTGCCTTGCACTTGTCTTAATCTTGGCCATTGGTTGGCCACTTCTTGACCTATAAATACCCCCTTAAAGATGAAGAGTTCTTCATCCACAAAGTTATCTTCCAAGTCTAAAAATCCTCTCCTCTCCCTTAGCCTTTCGTCCAACACCTCCCTCGAGTGAGTGTGGCCGAGGGGCTACCCCCCATAGCCTAGCCTAAATCTAACCCCCCGCCCTTGGTAGAAAATTTGTATTCTAGTATTGTTATAATGCACAAAATCCCCTAGCGCAAATCCCTTAGTCCTTTGTAGAAGTTGTAAAGAACTTCTAAGGTTTCTTGAGCTCTGAGCGCATAACTTAGAGCTAAACCTTGCTCAGCACGACTTTATCTAGGATATTATTGGGCCTACCGAGGTAACTAATCCTAACCTCTTTTGAATTAGAGAATACTTAATGTAGTAGTATTAGAATAAGTATTAAATACTTAGAAGAATATCACGAATAGAATTGAATTACCACAGTAAGGGTTTAAAGAAGAATAATCAAAACTGTACTCACATAGAATTGTTTTCACGATGAGACTTATATAGCTCATGGGTAGGGAAGTCTGCCCAACTTTCCATAGAATTGTGAACCTGCTTTAGAATGACCTTGAGTAGTCTTTGATAGATGTACTGACTATTATAGGTGACTCTACGCGCGACATATTCAACTTGGCGGTGGTTTTCACGAGAAGGTATGTGATTCCTCCTAAAGCATGATATTTTACAATATATAGTGCGGTAGGCGCATACGTGTTAAGCGAATAATAACTACGGCAATGTCTTTGACTTAAGCACGAATAATACTTATGGCAATGCCACGCTAAGCTGAATAATAATTACGGCGATGCCTCACGCTTAAGCTGAATAACAAAGAACTGAAAGCATTTCAAAAGAATACTGAATAATTTTTTAACAGAAGATAAATATTTGGTTTTTAAAACAAAAGCTTAAGAGTTATACTAGCTTTATGGGAAGTTAGGTATAACAACTTAAGAAAGATAAAAAGGAACTGTTTACTTGTTTGTTTATAAAAGCCTTGTATTGATTTCTGTTAATTGTAGTAAGATTTGTGTGATAAGTAGACTATTATGATGCTACCTGGGTTATTGTCTTGAAATGTTGTGTAAGGGGGTCATTCTTGCTGTGCTTACATTGCTAACCGGTAAGTCCGTTGTACTGTTATTGTATCACCTACCCTCGATATTATCACAGGGCTTGCCCCTTGACGCGGTCTATACGGCCTATGCGGTCTGTGAGACTATGCGGAGCAGCGGTATGCTCCAGGATTGATCATTCCGGGTGTTTAGCCTGATGCGGGGGATTCCCTATGCGGTCTGTTGAGACTATTCGGTCTTTTGAGGCTATGCGGGCTGCGGGAGCCTAGGCGGATGCCGGGGGTTGGCTGCCCCCGATGCGGGGAATACCTAAATGCGTGCAGGTGTGACCTATGCGGGTGCGGAAGTCGGACTAGGCACGCAAATGATACTATGGGCGATTGGCCTTGCTCGATCATTCGCGGCCTAGAATAGACTGCAGCTTTTCCTATTCACATCGTTGTTTGTGATGTGGCACTATGTGCAATTGAACCGATTGTATTTGTGAAAAGGTTTTAAATACTTTGATTTTATTTGATTCTTTATAGTTTCGCATACTTGGTACTGTTATCGACCTCGCGGGGCTGCGTCATGCCGCAGTAAAGGCAAGCAGTGCTAGATCCGCATCCCAGGATCTTTTGCGTTGGTGTCGTGAGCTCCATCTTCTCCGAGGCTCTACTTTGGGTATGATCTCCTGTATTGTAGATAGTTTTGTGCAGTCAGGGTATGGCGGGCCCTGTCCGCCATAGTTGTTTACTTCTCAGAAGTGCAGTAGTACTATTATGCAGATGGGATGTAAATCGCAAAACTTGATTATTTATATATGCCGAAAGGCGACGTTTTCTTACATAAGCCGTGTCTTATTTTATAAGCTTTCTGTCTTGGTTTATATTTCCATTGGTTACTCGATGTATGGCTACTTGGGTGCCGGTGAGGCACGATCCACGAGCCCCGAACGTCGTGACATAATGCGCGTCTAGTCTGGAACTTCCCGCAGCTCCGCATAGGCCACTCCAATGGCCCGCATGAGGTATTCCTCGCATCGAGGGTAGCTACTCCCCGGCAACGTCCTGGACTCGCAGTCCGCATGGCCACATAGACCGCATGACCATAAAGGCCGCACACTAACCTGGAACTCTCGTAGCTCCACATAGGTCACATGCACTCCGCGTGAGGTATTCTCGAATCATAGGTCACAGACTACGCTGAGTCTACCCGCGTCGGAGGCGACAACGGAATCATGTCAAGAGGTGAGTGATATAATACTAACATAACAGCTTATCGTTAAACAACATAAGCACAACAAGGGAAACCCCTTTACACAAACATCACAAGATATTTAACACACGTAGCATCCTAACATGTTTACTTATCAAATCAACAAGAAAGTATTACAAGGTTATCACAAACCAACACAATCAAGTTAATCACACAAGGTACTTTCTACTTTATGTTAACAAGTTCGGGTTTTTATCCCCAAAGTACTTCATACATTAACTCTTTAGAAGATCCGTTTCTTTCACAAAAGTCACACAATACCCGTAGTATAAAAATAGAGTGACTATCTGTTTAAGTAAACCAAAACACTTTCCTTTGTAAAAGCAAGTAACAACATTATTTTCCAAACGTTCAAGTTTGCCTAATTTCAAATGCTCAAGTTTCTCATTTTCGAAAGGTGTCATAGTTCATAGTTTTAATCACTTAATGATATAATTCTCCTTTAAAACAATTTGAGAAACATATGCCTTATATGTGAGTAGGTTATTCTTGTTTATAACAATCTTATTAAAGCAGACATGATCTAGGAAATGTAATATCATTTTGTCTCATCTTAGCTTCTATGCAGATGGGGGTTTCTACTGGTTTTAATAATACTTAATTAGTCAATACATTTCCCTTATTAACGCTGCAGTGGTTTGTTCGATACTTATTCTGATTTCTGAAATCAGTAAAACATTATTCCTTTTAAAAACCAAGTACTCATTACTCACGAATGAGGTTTCACACTTTTTAACAAAACTCATATTAATTTAATTAAGTCAAGTCTCTTATCTTTTAATATCAAGTCTCTTAACTTCTAAAATCAATAAATCATTCTTTTTATCTCTCTTAAGCCGTTATACCTAACTTCCCATAAAGCTAGTATAACTCTTAAGCTTTTAAAACCAAGTATTACTATTCTTTCAAAAAGGTTTCTTAATTCTCTTGAAATACTTCAAGAATCTTATTATTCAGGCTTAAGTCAAAAGATATTGCCGTAAAACTACGTTCAGTTAACACACGTACGTCTACCGTGCTATATATATATTATTTAAAATATCATGCTCAAGAGGATAGGAAGAATCACATACCTCGTGACGATTATCGACTATTAGCAAAATGCTCCACCGCTATTACCCGGCTAGCCTTGTCCACCTTTCAAGTAGATCACGCTACTCGCGATTTCCAACCTATAACGGTTATATAAGTTTATCAATGTCTAGACTACAATCGTAGAACATTCTAAGCGAGGCTTCTCTATTCTACGGAAAATTGGCAAAGACTTCCCTACGTTAATGTCACGACCCGACCCGGCCGCGATCGTACCCTACACGGGCACCTGTTGTATACATCAGAGAATAGCAGTGGAACATACACAACATAAACACAGGTGTAAACAATATAACAACACAGGCTAGCCGATCAGGCCGCCTTCCATAATATAAACAAAGTCAAAAGTACAACTTTACAACTCGGTTCTTACTGACCACATATGTGAATACAGACCTCAGAGATAACAAGCGTGGCGGGACGGGGCCCGCCATACCCCGAATGTACATAATCTACAACATCGGGGAAGAGCGTACCAAAAGAAAGACAAGCCTCCGGTGAATGGAGCTTAGGCGTCGATAAGTGATCTAGAGTGTGGATCCATGACACCTTACCCTTTCTGCGGCATGAGCGGCCCAGAGAAGAATTCGATTACACAATATGTACTAAGTATGAAAAGCGGAAAATCTTGTAATTACAACAAGTTTAAAGAAAGCGGGAACATGTATGCTAACAGAATACGATTACTCGGTGCCTTACTAACAATGAGAGTATAAATAGGTGTATACTTACACGAAAAATAGGATTGGAATCCTACTCACGGGACTATTTCACCCGCGTAGGTCGGTGGACTGCGTGGTATTACTCGCGTGGGACTATTTCACTGCATAAGCCCTTACGGACTCGCGGAGGTATTCCTCGCATAGGCTGGACCCGCCCGCACGGGACTATTTCACCCGCATAAGCCTTTACGGACTCGCATGAGGTATTCCTCGCATCGTGGTTAGCAAATCCACGGAAATATACAATGCCACAATCCCGGGGAATGACCCCGCAACGAATAATATATCACTAGCCCAAATCCGACTATCACACATAACATAAGCTCTATCGGCTTATCATACAATATATAAGCAAGTTAAGAAATCCCCTAACTTCTTACTATTCTTGTTCATATACACTCTCATTTTAGTTTACTTAAGGCACTAACATGTCTTTATGAAAATCCGGGAATTTAACCCAAAGTACTACGTACTTCTATTCTTTAAAAAATTGCCCCTTTCATTATAAAACTTCCAAGATACTAATAGTCGTAGTATCAAGTGACAATTTCTTTTCAAGACAAGTCACAATACTTTTAGAAATAAAATATGGCTTCTAAATCAAGTGACTCGTATCTTATAAAACCTTAGGCAATTGATGCCTTAAAATCGAATTGCCTTCCATTAAATCAAGTCATTTATCTTTCCATAAAGTCAATATAACCAACTCCCCATAAAGTCGTTATATTCACTTTATACCTTAGTCATGTACAATTTCCTATCCAAGGGACTTATACGTTTAAAACGACACAAGTATTACATACTTTAAAATTCTTCAAGTCCCTTATCTTTAACAAGACTTAAGACATCTTTAATATTCTCAAAGAAGTGAGTTAAATCTCTAACTCACCCGACTTGGCATTTCAGTAAAACAAGTAAAGAATGTCAAAGTCTTGTCGTCTCTAAATACTATATACGTGAAACTAGTCATGCTCGAAGGATAGGAAAAGTTCTACATACCTCGTCGGGTCAAACCACTTGCCAAGTACAAAGTCCGCCGTAGTACGTCAACCTATAATATTCACGATACGTCTATTAAAGCCTTACTTCAATCGTAGAATATTATAAGTGTTAAGTCTCTAAATCCTACGGAAAATCGGACAGCACCTCCTTTGTATTTACTCACTTTGCCACCTCTTTCAAGGCCGAAAATCCAATAACCAACAGCCCCAATTGGCTCACAATTAAAAAGAGGGTAATCCATACAAATTAATAACTAAACAGCCCCAATTGGCTCACAAATATATAGAAGGTAGTCCATGCAAATGACTAACTAAAGCCCCAATTGGCTCACAAATATATAGAAGGTAGTCCAAAATCGGCCATCTTGAGTTCAACAATACCAATTCTATCAAATTTCCATTTCAATCCAAATTGGTAGCATAAAATGATATCAAGTCGCATTTGGTTATAACTACCATAATCTTCAAGTCAATAACATGCGACGATTCTAACAACGATTAAATTGTAATTCAACTTAGTAATGGATTACATTACATTTGATTTCCAAGACTATAATCAATCCATAATCTTTATAACTTCAATATAACAATTTCATGCTCGCAACATACAAAGCTAACAACAACAATATAAGAAATCTTGTAATACTTTCAAAGAACAAGATTATACCTCAACGATTCTTAATCCAACTCCATCCAAGTCGCTCCTTAGTAGTTTAGAGCCTCTCCAAGACACCTCAATCCGCTTGTTGAGACCCTTAGAACAATACCAACAATTATCCTTCAAAACTCCAAGCAAAACCTAGAAAGACCCTTTAGGTTTTCGTTTGCGACTAACCCGAAAACAATCTTTTTCCAATATTTTTCTATTGAGATATGCTTACACTACCCTCAAGAACCTTGGTTTAAAGTGTGGAATCAAATGGACAAGAAACGAAAATTTTTCTTTCTTTTTCTTAGTGAACCCGTGAGCTTGCCCTATGTTCATCCAAATTTGTGTAAAATTTTCTAAGTGTTAAGACATCTCTTGCTACTAGTATTAAATAGAGAATTGGATGGTCAAGATAATTACAAATGTGAGGCTTGGATGTGGTCTTACAAAAGATCAAGACTTATTGACCTTTTGACTAGTCAACTTTCTCATGCTACACATGTTGCAAGACTAAGGTCCAATGACCCTCTTGCCCTTGCATATTTCGACCAAGGCATCACATAAGGGGGGGTGACACGTGTCGCCCTCCCATTCGCCACAACACTTACGTTTTTCGACAATTTCATAATTCCGATAAATTTACAAGTCTCAAATCCTAACACTTGTGAGTTCTTATTTACGTTCTTAAAACATGTCCTGCAATTACGGGGTGTAACAGTTAAGCTACACAAGTCTACTGTAAATACAGTCCTATGTAAGTACAGTTTAATCTCTTCTTTAATATTCTTGTGATGCGATTTCAGTTTAACTCACTTTTGTAATATCCTTCTATTACAGTTCAATTCTCTTCTATGAATCTTAAATTCATTTCAATACTACGACAGTATGTAATTCCTAATTACAATAGAAGGTCAAGAGTATTTACCTCGATAAGCCCAAAATTATCCAAGTTTAAATGTCGATCTGGCGGCGTTTAGCTCTACTACTGGCGCTCAACCCGCTCCAAACAACCCTTAGAAGTTCTACACAACTTCTTCTTAATACTTCAACCGACTATGAAGATTTTCCTTAGGTTTTCATTTTTGTGACTGAAGGAAAGTATAATAGTATTTCTGGGCTTTTAGTATAGGGATAACCTTGGAATACTACAAAGTATTTGGGCCAAGGTATTTTGGAATAGTAATGTTATACCCCGTATTTCCAGAGTATGTACGTGAGGGCGTACGTATATAAATTTAAGCCTTAAGGTTTGGCTAGGTTCGAAAATTTGGGCACAAGTGCCAAAAAGAATCGTTTTTAAATGAAGCGTTTTACTAAACTTGCGAAGGAAAATTCGCTATGTCATTTATAATTTTTGCGGATTTTTAGAGAGGCAAACATTTTGGACCAACGGGAGGGTGACATGTGTCACCCTCACATTGGAAGAGGTTGGGCGGCAAAGTGGACGAGAATTGAGGCTTGTTTTGTCAAGTAGTTGGTAGGATATTTTGGTGGTAGATGGATAAGGTGTACTTGGCTTGATCTTGGCCTTACACTTGCCTAACACATGGATTAATCTTGGCCATTGGTTGGCCATTGCTTGACCTATAAATACCCCTCTATGTTGATGAACTTCTTCATCCAAAATTGTTCTAAGTGTTAAATTCCTCCCTCCTCTTAGTGAGAGCTTTATCCACCACACCTCCTTTGAGAGCCCTTGGCCGAAAGCCTCCCCCCGACCCCTTTGTGGTGTCTAGCCGTGGGGTACCCCCCTAGCCTAGTTGTCTCGTATAAATACCCCCCTTTTGTGGTATAGAAATACTCTCCAAGTATTGTTATAATGCCCAAATACCTTGGCCCAAATACCTTGTAGTATTCCCAAGGTTACACTTATACAAAAGCCAGAAAATACTATTATACTTTCCTCATCCACAAAACGAAACCCAAGGAAAACCTTCATAGTCGGTTGAAGTGTTAAGTAGAAGTGCGTAGAACTTCTAAGGGTTGTTGGAGCGGGTTGAGCGCCGAGTAGGAGCTAAACCTTGCTCAGGATCGACATATAAACTTGGATAATTTTGGGCTTATTGAGGTAAACACTCTTGACCTTCTATTGTAATTGGAAATTACATGTTGTAGGATTATATAGTTGAAGTATACTATATATAGAACTGAACATAATTGTGCGGCAATGTCTTTTGACTTAAGCCTGAATTTAAAGAAGAGAACTTAACTGTAATTACATAGGGTGTATTCATGAGACTTGTGTAGCTTTCCGTGAAGTAGAATTGTACGTCGGATTAGGCGTACAACCTCTAGGGAGTTGTTGGCCTGTTAGCCGGCCTCGATAGAGGAGATTTCTGCGATTTGCGGGGAGGAGAGTCTTGCCGAAATTTCTGTAGAATATTCTACGTTGAGATCTAGATGTTAATAGGCGCCTTGTGGCCTCTATAGGTTGAAGTAATACGTGTGGCGTGATCTGCTTGGCTTAAGGGTAGCCGACGGTTTGAGGTACTTGGAGCGTTTTGCTATTAGTCGATAATCGTCGCGAGGTATGTGAACCTCTTCCTATCTTTTCTAGCATGATATGTGTATAACTATGTAGTACGGTAGACGTACATGTGTTAAAAGTATTTGATTGGTTTAAAACATAAAGTGTTATAACGGCTTTATGGGAAGTTGGTTATAACAGTTTTATGTAAGTAAGAAATGCTTTGTGACTTTTAAAAGATAACTGACTTGATGTGTGATGATAAAAATCTTGAAGTATTTCAAAAGAATTAAGGAACCTTTTTGAAGGAAGAGTAATACTTGGTTTTGAAAACATAAGAGTTATACTAGCTTTATGGGAAGTTAGGTATAACGTCTTAAGAGAGATAAAGAGAATGGTTTACTGATTTTTAGAAGTTAAGAGGCTTAATATTAAAAGATAAGAGACTTGACTTAATATGGATGTTAGTATGAAACCTCATTCGTGAGTAATGAGTACTTGGTTTTTAAAAGGAATAATGTTTTACTGATTTTGGAAATCAGAATGAGTATCGACAAACCACTGCAGCGTTAATAAAAGGAAATGTTTTGACTAATTAAGTATTATTAAAACCAGTAGAAACCTCCATCTGCATAGAAGCTAAGATGAGACAAAATGATATTACATTTCCTAGATCATGGCTGCTTTAATAAGATTGATTATGAACAAGAATAACCTACTCACATATAAGACATATGTTTCTCAAATTGTTTAAAAGAGGATTATATTCTTAAGTGATTAAGTCTATGGACTATGAAACCTTTCTAAAATAAGAGACTTAAGTATTTGAAATTAGGAAAACATGAACTTTTGGAAAAGAATGTTGTTACTTGATGTTAAAAAGGAAAGTGTTTTGGTTTACCTAAAAATGTGAGTCACTCTATTTTAATACTACGGGTATCGGGTGACCTTTATAAAAGAAATGGATCTTTTAAAAGAATTTAACGTACGTAATACTTTGGGGTCAGAACCTGGACTTTGGCCTAAAATAAACTTGAGTTGTGTGTAACTTGCCTATGTTTGTGTTTGATAGCCTTGTTGTGCAAATCGTATTTATACCACCGCGTCTCTCGATGGAGGGCCGGCTGATTTGTTATGAACGATTCTTCACCGAGTCCCACGAGATGGGCCGGGACACGTATTCCATCTGATTATTCACCGAGTCCCACGAGATGGGCCGGGACATGTATTTCATCTGATTCTCTATCGAGTCCCATGGGATGGGCCGGGACACGTATTCCACATGATTCTCTACCGAGTCCCACGAGATGGGCCGGGACACGTATTCCACATGATTCTTTACCGAGTCCCACGAGATGGGCCGGGACATGTATTCCACATGATTCTTTACCGAGTCCCACGAGATGGGCCGTGACACGTATTCCACACGATTTATACCTAGACTGCCGGCAGTGAGGAAGGAGTTCCACGGGCATGAGGGATGACTTGAGGGCGTGAGTCCCTGACTTGACATGACTGCTTTTATGTTGTGAGCGTAGTTTGGTTATCATACATGTCTCACGCTTTATATAGACTATTATGATTTCATTTACGATGTTTCTGATTTCACATACTTGGTACTGTTATCGACCTCCTTGGGCTGCGTTCATCTGCAGTAGAAGTACATCGGTTGTGGATCCTCGCCATAGGATCACGATTCGTGTCGGGAAGCCCGTTCTTGGAGGCTTATCTTTTGGTATGTTACCACAGTGCAGTAGATGCTTGTACATTCGAGGGTATGGCGAGCCACTGTCGTCATAGCTGTAAAAATCTTAGAGTGCATGCTTTGTTGTGGGCGTGGTTGTAAAAAGGATAACTGTCGGGTATTTATGTATATATCTTGAAAGGCATTTTTTGGTTGCTTTGTTTATTTATCATGTCCCTTAATTCATGTTTATGTTTTATTTCCGTGATTTTCTCGATGTTGTATCACTAGGGTGCGGGGTAGGCACGATCCACGGGCAGGTTGGTCGTGACAAAAGTGGTATCGAGCGATTAGTCCTCGGAAAGTGTCTGAGCACCGTGTCTAGTAGAGTCTTGATTATCGATGTGTTGTGCACCACATCTATAATTAGGAGGCTGCAGGACACTTAGGATTGGTTTCCATTTCTTCTCATTCTGAGATCGTGCCTTAGAGCTGTGTGATTAGTTGGACCCCTCTGACGTATTTCGTTTTTACCAGTTATGCCTCCGCGTAAGGCAACGAGCCCAGGGCGGGCAAGCGGCCGAGGCTGCTAGTGGGATCTGAGAGAATGCAGCGCGAGCGGCCAAGATACACGAGATTGTGCTTCAGACGGCGAGTTTCGCGACGCCGCCAGCACCGACAGAGTTTAGAGCAGCAGCAATGGCTGCTGAGACTCTGATACACGAGCCTCGGTCCACGGCTGGAGCAGATGAGATAAGTACAAGGAGATGGCGATTCTGGCGTGGTCGTGGCGAATATGAGATAGGATCACGGCAGTTCCGGCCCAGTAGCACCGTAGTTCACCTGGCGAGCAGTTTGAGGCTACGTGACTTTTGAGTTGTAGCCCGATGTTCTATGGATCGAGCCGAGATGACCCTCGGGAGTTTATCAAGCCTACTACGGATCATGAGAGTGATCGAGTCTCGCAGGCGAGTCGGTGGTATTGAGTTCGCATCACCGCGTGATCTGCGATTAGTAGTGGTTTGATTCGTGGGAGCTGTCGGGAAGAGCATGCACTTCCACCGTATGGGACGAGTTCTCAAGGGCTTTTCTTGCACATTTCTTGCCCCACAGATGAGAGGGCTCGGGCGGCAATTTTTGGCGTTGAGCGGGGCGGGCGGGCGATTAAAGAGTACAATGTGGAGTTCGACTCATTAGCTCGGTATGTTCCCAGCTGTAATGCCGATATGGAGGGCGAGTACACCGCTACGTCACGGGCTGGATGATTACTTGCAGAGGCTTGTGCGGTGTAGCTCTTCACCGGGCATGGACATTGCCGCATCTGGCTCATGCCGGGATGTGAGGCACGGAGGTCGGCGGAATGACGAGTCAGCGAAGAGGCGAGCAGCGAGGTCCTTTGGTAACTTTGGCGGGCGCCTCGGTGAACTAGTTATGTACCTCCGCCCGATGCAGAATGGTCCCCACGATCGTCGGGGCGTTCAGGTATTCGGGGCTGTCGAGCTCGAGCTTCGGTTCCGCGAATATACATAGGTTCTAGCGATCGGGTTGAGTTTTCTCGGTGTGCGCAATGTGGCGACGTCATCGGGAATGTCGTCTTTCTTGGTGCTTGTTTTCTGCGGCGTCGAGGGCCATATGGAAACCGCCTAATAGGAAGGATGCGACGAGAATGATTGACCCTCAAGATTGGCGAGTTCATCGCCTTCTACTATGCCTGCAGTGACCTATGATTAGAGTGAGCGGTAGATTGGTATATCATAACCCTACAGAGATTTGTATGCATGATATGATGACCTTATTATTGTGTGCTATGTACGGATAGCGTTATGTTGATTATGAGTTAGAAAACCTGGTTAGTGAAAAAGGGTAAGCCTGGGGGTGAGAAAATGATGAACCTTAGAATATTACAGTTGAGACCTTAGATGTAAGGCCGTCTTGAGTACAAGATTTTGCGGGTGATCCTTGTCAGAATGTATAAGTTTACGTGGAGTAATTGTGGGAAGATTCCTTGGGTAGTGTAAAATGGAAGTGGTAGCTTTCATGACCTGTATAGGTAAGATTGTTCCGGATCGGGAAACAAGAGCTTGGCGCGATAAATGGGTCGGGTTGGGGCCATGTTGCGGGCCAACCCGCGGCCTGTTTCGAGGTGGGGTCAGCTCTGGGTGGTCCCGCCAGGTGGTAGGGTCACGAGGGTGCTAAGCCCAAGTTTAGATGACCATCGTATGAGTTCGTGGAGATGTTCGACCAGAAGCGGATCGCGAAGGCCGGGAATGGCCTTAAGGGAGATTGAGGCTAGTAAGATGACCAAGTTTGGAGGTGGTGATTCCAAGGTCTTGGGAACAGAAGCGTTGACTGAAGTGTGGTACGTGTACTAAGAAGAGTTCGAGTGTTCGAGAAGGGCACGGCGAGTAAGGAAGGAAGTGAACTTGTGCTGAAAGATGGGAGTAATCATTTTTGAGAAATGAATATGCTAAGGGAGTGTCCCTTGGACCAAGAGCGAGAGTTGGTATTGTTTTGCATCATCGAGGTGGTTCCTCGTTGGCCTGGATTTAAGTATTTGCGCGCATGTGTTATTTCGTGGCCAGGTGTGGCGTTGACAACTTGCTGGAGGAACTTTATCGTTATCCGTCTTGAGAAGGAACATTCGGGAAGAATGTTTCTAAGGAGGGGAGAATGTTATACCCCGTATTTCCAGAGTATGTACGTGAGGGCGTACGTATATAAATTTAAGCCTTAAGGTTTGGCTAGGTTCGAAAATTTGGGCACAAGTGCCGAAAAGAATCGTTTTTCGACGAAACGTTTTACTAAACTTGCGAAAGGAAAATTCCGGCTATGTCATTTATAATTTTTGCGGATTTTTCCGAGAGACGAAACATTTTGGACCAACGGGAGGGTGACATGTGTAACCCTCACATTGGAAGAGGTTGGGCGGCAAAGTGGACGAGAATTGAGGCTTGTTTTGTGAAGTAGTTGGTAGGATATTTTGGTGGTAGATGGATAAGGTGTACTTGGCTTGATCTTGGACTTACACTTGCCTAACACATGGATTAATCTTGGCCATTGGTTGGCCATTGCTTGATCTATAAATACCCCTCTATGTTGATGAACTTCTTCATCCAAAATTGTTCTAAGTGTTAAATTCCTCCTCCTCTTAGTGAGCTTTCGTCCACCACACCCTCCCCTGAGAGCCCTTGGCGAGAGCCTCCCACTCCCCTTTGTGGTGTCTAGCGTGGGTGTCTGACCGAACCGGGCGTGATTGGTGCCTTACCGGACACCTAGTGATACAACATCGAGAAAACCAGTGAAATAAAACATAAACATGTAAATAGACATGGATTAAGATGAAAGAAAATAGGCCAACCAAAACGGTTGCCTTTCAACATATATATATATATAAACATTTGAACGATTATAATCCTTACAACCACGCCACAACAAGATATTCTGGACTTAAGATTTATACAAAAACTATGACGGGACGGGCCCGCCATACCACAGAATGTACAAGGACCTACGGACTCGGGTAACATACCAAAGATAAGCCTCGAAGGCGGAACTTCCCAAGGCTGAAATGAGATCCTAGCGCGGATCGGCGGTAGGTGTACTTACTGCGGCATGAACGCAGCCCCGAAGGAGGTCGATACAACAAGTACCAAGTATGTGAAATCGTAAAATCAGTAAATGAAATCATAATAGTCTATATAAAGCGGGAGACATGTATGATAACCAAACTACGATTCACAACATAAAAGCGATTATGTCAAGTCCGGACTCACGCTCAAAGTCATCCTCGTACGTGGAACTTCTTCCTCACCGCGATCTAGGTACAAATCATGTGATACGTATAACATGTCTCGGCCCATCCATGGACCCGGTATAAAGCGTGTGGGATACATTCCTGCTCATCTCATGAACCGTAGTCGAGTGAAATACATTCGGATGAACCGGTAGTCGAGTGAAATACATTCCGGATGAACCGTAGTCGAGTGAAATACATTCGGATGAACCGGTAGTCGAGTGAAATACATTCCTGGATGAACCTGTAGTCGAGTGAAATACATTCGGTTCATCCGTGAACCGATAGTCGAGTAGAACACGACTTGCACAACAAGGCTATCACGTAACATGGTCAAGTTTCACAACAACAAGCATAGGCAAGTTATACACAACTCAAGGTACTTTCATTTTATGTCAAAGTCCGGATTTTAACCCTAAAGTACTACGTACGTTAAATTCCTTTTAAGAGATTCATTCCTTTTATAAAAGTCACCCAATACCCGTAGTATATAAAAAATGTGTGACTTATATCTTTTAAGTAAACCAAAACAACTACTTTCCTTTTTAAGACCAAATTAAGGCAATATCATGCCTTCTTTTTGGACCAAAATACTTCTCTTTTAAAAGTCAAGTTACCACATTAAAACAAATGATAAAACCCTTCTTTTGTTTTCATAAAGTCGTTATAACCAACTTCCCATAAAGCTGTTATAACACTTTATGTTTTAAACCATTTTAAGACAACACAATGCCTTTTTTTTCCCTAAAAGTTCCAGTTTGCCTAATTTCAATTACGCGAGTCTCTTTTTAGAAAAGTTTCATAGTTCAATGTCTTAATCTCTTTTTAAAATAATAGAGTAACATATGCAATAGGTGAGTAGGTTAATCCTGTTCATAATCTATCTTATTAAGCAGCCATGATCTAGAAAATGTAATATCATTTTGTCTCATCTTAGCTTCTATGCAGATGGAGGTTTCTACTGGTTTTAATAATACTTAATTATTCAATACATTTTCCTTTATTAACGCTGCAGTGGTTTATCGATACACATTCTGATTTCCGAAATCAGTAAAACATTATTCCTTTTAAAAACCAAGTACTCATTACTCACGAATGAGGTTTCACACAAAATCCATATTAATTCATTTAAGTTAAGTCTCTTATCTTATAAGATCAAGTCTCTTAACTTCTAAAATCAGTAAACCATCTTCTTTACCTCTCTTAAGACGTTATACCTAACTCCCCATAAAGCTAGTATAACTCTTTTTAAAACCTTTAAAACCAAGTGTTACTCTTCTTTCAAAAATGGTTTCTTAACAATTTTGAAACACTTCAAAATTCTTATTATTCAGGCTTAAGTCAAAAGACATTGCCGTACAACTACGTTCAATTAGCGCACGTACGTCTACCGTACTATATATTATTCAGGCTTAAGTCAAAAGACATTGCCGTACTATATATATCTTCCTTTTAAAATATCATGCTCAAGAGTATAGGAAGAATCACATACCTCGCGACGATTTATCGACTATAAGCAAAACGCTCCACGGCTATAACCCGGCTAGCCTGGTCCACCTTCTAAGTAGCCCATGCTACTTGCAGAACATTCAACCAATAAAGGTTATCAGTCTACTGTATATACAGTCCTATGTAAGTACAGTTTAACTTCTACTTATATTCTTCTGAAGTGATTTCAGTTCAAGTCTTTTCTGTAATATCCTTCTATTACAGTTCAAATCTCTACTATGAATCTTATATTCATTTCTATACTACTACAGTATGTAATTTCCAATTACACTAGAAGGACAGTAGTATTTACCTCGATGAGCCCAAAATTATCCAAGTATAAAGTCGCTCCTGAGCAACGTTTAGCTCCTACTCCGAGTGCTCCAATCCGCTCCAAACAACCCCCAGTTACGCAACTTCTACTAAACACTTCAACCGACTATGAAGGTTTTCCTTAGGGTTTCGTTTAGTGGCTAAAGGAAGTATACTAGTATTTTCTGGGCTTTTGTACAAGTGTAACCTTGGGAATACTACAAGGTATTTGGGCCAAGGTACTTGGGCATTACAACAATACTAGGAGAGTATTTCTATACCACAATGGGTATTATACGAAAACAATTAGGCTAGGGGGGGGGTACCCCTCGGCTAGGGCACCACAAAGGGGGGAGAGGGAGGCTCTCGGCCAAGGGCCTTTCTCAAAGGGGGAGGGGGCTTTGGACGAAAGCAAACAAGAGGAGGAGTATTTGAGACTTAGAAAGATTGCTCAAGTTTTGGATGAAGAAAGTCTTCACAAAGGGGTATTTATAGGTCTAGCAATGGCCAACCAATGGCCTAGATGAAGACAAGTGTGGTGCAAGTGTAGGGCTAGATTTTAACCATGTGGACCTTATCCATCTACCACACAACTTGCACCAAAATATCCTACCAACTAAAGTAGCCCAAATCGTCCAAATGCCGTCCAACCTTCTTCCAATGTGAGGGTGACACTTGTCACCCTCCCGTTGGTCCAAAATGTTTCGTCTCTCGGAAAAATCCGCAAAAATTAGAAATGACATAGCCGGAATTTTCCCTTCGCAAGTTTAGTAAAACGTTTCGTCGAAAAACGACTCCTTTCGGCACTTGTGTACAAATTTCGAACCTAGCCAAACCTTAAGGCTTAAATTTTAAAGCGTGCGCCTGGCGTACATACCCGGGAAAATACGGGGTATAACATTCTCCCCTCCTTAGAAACATTCGTCCCGAATGTTCCTTCTCAAGACGAATAACTATAAAGTTCTTCTAACTGTTGTCAACGCCACATCTGGCCATGGAATAACACACGTTCTCTTCCTTCCTTACTCGTTGTGCCCTTCTCGAACACTTGAACTCTTCTAGTATACGTACCATACTTCAGTCATCGCTTTAGTTTCCAAAACTTTGGAGTCACCACCTCCAAACTTGGTCATCTTACTAGCTTCACTTTCCTCTAAGGCCATTCCCGGCCTTCACGAACCGATTCTGGTCGAACATATCCACAACCTCATACGATGGTCATCTAAACTTGGGCCTAGCACCCTCGTGACCCTACCACCTGGCGGGACCACCCAGAGCTGAGCCCACCTCGAAACAGGCCGCGGGTTGGCCCTCAACATGGCCCCAACCCGACCCACTTAACGCATCACGCTCTTGTTTCCCGATCCGGAACAATCCTACCTATACAGGTCATGAAAGCTACCACTTCTATTTTACACTACCCAAGGAATTATCCTTTCAACTAACCATGCTTTCTAACTCATAACTTAACACAACGCTATCCGTACATAGCACACAACAAAAGATCATCATATCAAGCATGCAAAACTCTAGAGGGTTAGGGATATACCTGAACCTACCGCTCCACTCTAATCATAGGCACGCCTGCAGGCGTATGTGAAAGGCGATGAACACGCCATCGATCCGGTAGGCTGCGCTGCCGTACCTCTCCTATAAGCCGATCTCGTCACATGGCCCGACGCGCAGTGAAACAAGCACCGATAAAAGACGACATTCCGGGATGATGTTTGCCACATCGTCTGCGCAGGGACATGAATCCTGGCGGCTAGCACTCACGTATACCGTGAACGAAGCCACGGAGCTCGACCAGCTCGAATACCGAACGTCCACGAAGGCGTGGAGGACCACTGCATCTTGGCGGAGGTACATAACTAACCTGCTGCTGAGGCGGTCGCCTCGAAAGTTACCAAAGGACCCTGTCCCGGCCTCTTCTGCGATCTCGGCCATTTCGCCGACCTCTCGTGCCTCACATCCTAGTGCATGAGCTTGAATGCGGGCAATGTCCATGCCGGTGAAGAGCTACACCCGCAAGCCTCTTCCAAGTAATCATCTAGCGGTGACGTAGCGGTGTACTCGTCCTCCATATCGGCTACTCTGGCGGGGACATACCGAGCTAACGATTCGAACTCCATTGTACTCTCTAACCGCCCGCCTGCCGCGTCAAAAATCTGTCGGCCCGAGCCCTCATCCGTGGAGGTATGAAGTGTGCAAGAAATGCCTTTGAGAACTCGTCCCATATAGTGGAAGTGCATTCTCTCCCGGGGACGGCTCGCGAATCAAACGATCATTGCGGTATCACGCGCGGCCGATCACGAACCTAGGACCACTGACTCGGTATCCGATGTCTTGATCACTTTGATGACCCGCTGTAACTGCCGGATGAACTCCTGCGGATCATCCTCAGGCCTCGACCCATAAAACTCTGGCGGGTTACACCTCGAGAAAATCCGTAGTCTCAAATGCGCTCGGGGTGAACTACGGGTGCTCTTGGGGCTGAGCTGCTGCATCCGGCTATCCTCATATTCGCCACGACCACGGCGATGGCGCCATCTCCTTGTACCCATCTCATGCTCCGGTGTGGGATGGAGGCTCAGTCTTGTAGTCTCGGCAGCTGCTGCGGCTCTAAACTCTTTGGTCTTTGGCGGCGTCCGAAACCCGTCGGGCTTTATCTCAGTCTTGGCCGGGCTGCGCCCTCGTACTCCTCGTATCTCACTACGACTCTCGATCGCCTTGCCCATCTGGGCTCAGGTTGCTTACGCGGAGGCATAATCGGTAAAGGAAAGGAATACGTCGGAGGGTCCACTTATCACATGACTCTAAGGCACGATCTCGGAATGAGAAGAATGGAAACCAATCCTAAATGTCCTATAGCCTCACGATTATAGATGTGGTGCACAACACACCGATAATCAAGACTACTAGAACGGTGCGTAGACACTTTCGAGGACTAATCGCTCGATACCACTTTTGTCACAACCGAACCGGGCCCGTGTGGTGCCTTACCGGACACCCTAGTGATACAACATCGAGAAAACCAATGGAAATAAAACTTAAACATGTAAATAGACATGGATTAAGATGAAAGAAAATAGGCCAACCAAAGCGGTTGCCTTTCAACATATATATATATAAACATTTGAACGATTCTAATCCTTACAACCACACTTGCTGATCTTATAGACCTCTAAGATTTATACTAACAACTATGACGGGGACGGGGCCGCCATACCCACAGATGTACAAGGACCTACAGACTCGTGGTAACATACCAAAGATAAGCCTCAGAAGGCGGAGCTTCCCAGGCTGAAATGAGATCCTAGCGGGGATCGACAAGCGGTGTACTTACCTGCGGCGTGAACGCGGCCACGAAAGGTCGATGCAACAAGTACCAAGTATGTGAAGCGTAAAATCAGTAAATGAAATCATAATAGTCTATATAAAGCGGGAGACATGTATGATAACCAAACTCTGATTCCACAATATAAGCGATTATGTCAAGTCCGGACTCACGCTCAAAGTCATCCTCGTACGTGGAACTTCTTCCTCACTGCCGGCAGTCTAGGTACAAATCATGTGATACGTATAACATGTCTCGGCCCATCCCATGGACCCAGTATAGAAACGTGTGGGATACATTCCCGGTTCATCCCATGAACCGGTAGTCGAGTGAAATACATTCCCGGATGAACCGGTAGTCGAGTGAAATACATTCCCGGATGAACCGGTAGTCGAGTGAAATACATTCCCGGATGAACCGATAGTCGAGTGAAATACATTCCCGGTTCATCCCATGAACCGGTAGTCGAGTAGAACACAGTACTTGCACAACAAGGCTATCACCCGTAACATGGTCAAGTTTCACAACAACAAGCATAGGCAAGTTATACACAACTCAAGGTACTTTCATTTTATGTCAAAGTCCGGATTTTAACCCTAAAGTACTACGTACGTTAAATTCCTTTTAAGAGATTCATTCCTTTTATAAAAGTCACCCGATACCCGTAGTATATAAAAAATGTGTGACTTATATCTTTTAAGTAAACCAAAACAACTTTCATACTTTCCTTTTTAAGACCAAATTAAGGCAATACCATGCCTTCTTTTTGGACCAAAATACTTCTCTTTTAAAAGTCAAGTTACCACATTAAAACAAATGATAAAACCCTTCTTTTGTTTTCATAAAGTCGTTATAACCAACTTCCCATAAAGCTGTTATAACACTTTATGTTTTAAACCATTTTAAGACAACACAATGCCTTTATTTTCCCTAAAAGTTCCAGTTTGCCTAATTTAAATTACGCGAGTCTCTTTTTAGAAAAGTTTCATAGTTCAATGTCTTAATCTCTTTTTAAAATAATAGAGTAACATATGCCATAGGTGAGTAGGTTAATCCTGTTCATAATCAATCTTATTAGCGACCATGATCTAGAAAATGTAATATCATTTTGTCTCATCTTAGCTTCATGCGGATGGAGGTTTCTCTGGTTTTAATAATACTTAATTATTCAATACATTTTCCTTTATTAACGCTGCGATGGTTTATCGATACACATTCGATTTCGAAATCAAAAACATTATTCCTTTTAAAAACCAAGTACTCATTACTCACGAATGAGGTTTCACACAAAATCCATATTAATTCATTTAAGTTAAGTCTCTTATCTTATAAGATCAAGTCTCTTAACTTCTAAAATCAGTAAACCATCTTCTTTACCTCTCTTAAGACGTTATACCTAACTCCCCATAAAGCTAGTATAACTCTTATGTTTTCAAAGGGGGGGAGAGGGAGGCTCTCGGCCAAGGGCCTTTCTCAAAGGTGGAGGGGGCTTTGGACGAAAGCAAACAAGAGGGAGGGAGTATTTGAGACTTAGAAAGATTGCTCAAGTTTTTGGATGAAGAAAGTCTTCAACAAGGGGGGTATTTATAGGTCTAGCAATGGCCAACCAATGGCCTAGATGAAGACAAGTGTGGTGCAAGTGTAGGGCTAGATTTTAACCATGTGGACCTTATCCATCTACCACACAACTTGCACCAAAATATCGTACCAACTAAAGTAGCCCAAATCGTCCAAATGCCGTCCAACCTTCTTCCAATGTGAGGGTGACACTTGTCACCCTCCCGTTGGTCCAAAATGTTTCGTCTCTCGGAAAAATCCGCAAAAATTAGAAATGACATAGCCGGAATTTTCCCTTCGCAAGTTTAGTAAAACGTTTCGTCGAAAAACGACTCCTTTCGGCACTTGTGTACAAATTTCGAACCTAGCCAAACCTTAAGGCTTAAATTTTAAAAACGTACGCCCTCACGTACATACCCGGGAAAATACGGGGTATAACAGTGGGGTACCCCCCCCCCCCAGCCTAGTTGTCTCGTATAAATACCCCCCTTTTGTGGTATAGAAATACTCTCCAAGTATTGTTATAATGCCCAAATACCTTGGCCCAAATACCTTGTAGTATTCCCAAGGTTACACTTATACAAAAGCCCAGAAAATACTATTATACTTTCCTCATCCACAAACGAACCCTAAGGAAAACCTTAGTCGGTTGAAGTGTTAAGTAGAAGTTGCGTAGAACTTCTAAGGGTTGTTGGAGCGGGTTGGAGCGCGCGGGTAGGAGCTAAACCTTGCTCGGGATCGACATATATACTTGGATAATTTTGGGCTTATTGAGGTAAACACTCTTGACCTTATATTGTAATTGTATATTACATGTTGTAGTATTATATTCTTGAAGTATACTATATATAGAACAGAACATAATTGTGCGGCAATGTCTTTTGACTTAAGCTGAATTTAAAGAAAGAAGCGTAATTACATAGGGGTGTATTCAGAGTAGACTTGTGTAGCTTTCTTGTGAAGTCGAATTGTACACGTCGGATTAGGCGCACAAACCCCCTCCCCAGGGAGTTGTTGGCTGTTAGCGGGCCTCGATAGAGAGGAGATTTCTGTGATTGCGGGGAGGTCTTTGCGAAATTTACGTAGAATATTCTACGTTGAGATCTAGATGTTAATAGGCGCCTTGTGGCCTCTATAGGTTGAAGTACTACGTGTGGCGTGATCTGCTTGGCTTAAGGGTAGCCGACGGTTTGAGGTAATTGGAGCGTTTTGCTATTAGTCGATAATCGTCGCGAGGTATGTGAACCTCTTCCTATCTTTTCTAGCATGATATGTGTATAACTATGTAGTACGGTAGACGTACATGTGTTAAAAGTATTTGATTGGTTTAAAACATAAAGTGTTATAACGGCTTTATGGGAAGTTGGTTATAACAGTTTTATGTAAGTAAGAAATGCTTTGTGACTTTTAAAAGATAACTGACTTGATGTGTGATGATAAAAATCTTGAAGTATTTCAAAAGAATTAAGGAACCTTTTTTAAGGAAGAGTAATACTTGGTTTTGAAAACATAAGAGTTATACTAGCTTTATGGGAAGTTAGGTATAACGTCTTAAGAGAGATAAAGAGAATGGTTTACTGATTTTTAGAAGTTAAGAGGCTTAATCTTAAAAGATAAGAGACTTGACTTAATATGGATGTTAGTATGAAACCTCATTCGTGAGTAATGAGTACTTGGTTTTTAAAAGGAATAATGTTTTACTGATTTTGGAAATCAGAATGAGTATCGACAAACCACTGCAGCATTAATAAAAGGAAATGTTTTGACTAATTAAGTATTATTAAAACCTGTAGAAACCTCCATCTGCATAGAAGCTAAGATGAAACAAAATGATATTACATTTCCTAGATCATGGCTGCTTTAATAAGATTGATTATGAACAAGAATAACCTACTCACATATAAGACATATGTTTCTCAAATTGTTTAAAAGAGGATTATATTCTTAAGTGATTAAGTCTATGGACTATGAAACCTTTCTAAAATAAGAGACTTGAGTATTTGAAATTAGGCAAACTTGAACTTTTGGAAAAGAATGTTGTTACTTGATGTTAAAAAGGAAAGTGTTTTGGTTTACCTAAAAAAATGTGAGTCACTCTATTTTAATACTACGGGTATCGGGTGACCTTTATAAAGAAATGGATCTTTTAAAAGAATTTAACGCACGTAATACTTTGGGGTCGAACACGACTTTGGCCTAAAATAAACTTGAGTTGTGTGTAACTTGCCTATGTTTGTGTTTGATAGCCTTGTTGTGCAAATCGTATTTATACCACCGCGTCTCGATGGAGTAGGCTGATTTGTTATGACTGGTTCTTCACGGAGTCCCAGGAGATGGGCCGGGAGAGGTATTCCATCTGTTTATTCACCGAGTCCCACGAGATGGGCGGAACACGATTTCATCCGATTCTCACCGAGTCCCATGGGATGGGCGACACGTATTCCACGTGATTCTCACCGAGTCCCACGATGGGCCGGGACACGTATTCCACATGATTCTCTACCGAGTCCCACGAGATGGGCCGGGACACGTATTCCACATGATTCTTTACCGAGTCCCACGGGATGGGCCGGGACACGTATTCCACACGATTTATACCTAGACTGCCGGCAGTGAGGAAGGAGTTCCACGGGCATGAGGGATGACTTGAGGGCGTGAGTCCCTGACTTGACATGACTGCTTTTATGTTGTGAACTGTAGTTTGGTTATCATACATGTCTCCTGCTTTATATAGACTATTATGATTTCATTTACGTGTTTCTACGCCACATACTTGGTACTGTTATCTTGACCTCTCGGCCGGGGCTGCGTCACGCCGCAGTGTAAGTACATCGGTTGTGGATCCTCGCTCATAGGATCACAGTTCAGCGTGTCGGGAAGCCCCATTCTTCGGAGGCTTATCTTTTGGTATGTTACCCTGAGTCTGTAGATGCTTGTACATTCAGGGGTATGGCGGGGCCCTGTCCCGTCATAGCTGTTGTAAAAATCTTAGAGGTTTGTAAAAAGGATAATTGTTCGGGTATTTATGTATATATACTGAAGGCAACTGTTTTGGTTGGCCTGTTTATTTATCATGTCTCTTAATTCATGTTCATGTTTTTATTTCCGCTGATTTTCTCTGATGTTGTATCACTAGGGTGCCCCGGTAGGCACGACCACGCCCGGTTCGGTCGTGATAAGTAATTATACTTGAGAGTATTTTCTACCAAGAGGGGTGTATTTACGAGACAACTCAGGTAGGGGGTGTGTGTCTCGGCAAGGGCAACTCAAGGGGAGGGAGGCTTCTGATGAGAGCTACAAGAGAGGGGAGGATTTTCAAGACTTAGAAACAATTTGTGGATGAAGAAGTCTTCAACTAAGGGGGGTATTTATAGGACAACCAAGGGCCAAGATCTAGCCAAGTGGTAGGCAAGTGTAGGGTGAGGATTTGGACAAGTGTGTGTGGGTCCCACCTTATCCATCTACCACACAAAATATCACAAAAATATCCTACCAACTCCAAGCTTCAATTCGTCCAATTGACGCCCAAGAATCCGCCAATTTGAGGGTGACAAGTGTCGTCCTCTCGTTGGTCCAAAATATTTCATCTCTCGGAAAAATACGCAAAAATAATAAATGACATAGCCGTAATTTTCCCTACGCAAGCTTTGGAAGACGTTTCGTCGGAAAACGATTCTTTCGCAAGGCCAGTGCACAAAATTTTTCGGTCCTTGCCTAATCTTAAGGCTTAAACTTTTATATGTACGCCCTCACGTACATACTCTGGAAATACGGGGTATAACACTTAAGGCTAAAAACTTTTGTACGTACGCCCTCACGTACATACTCTGGAAATACGGGGTTTAACATTCTCCCCTCCTTAGAAACATTCGTCCCGAATGTTCCTTCTCAAGACGGATAACGATAAAGTTCCTCTAACAAGTTGCCAAAGCCACACCTGGCCACAAAATAACACACGCGAAAATACTTAACCTAAGTCCATGAGAAATCATTCCTACATCACAAAAGCTTCCACCCTGGTCTAAAGGATACTCCCTTCGCATCTTCACTTCACAACAAAATGATCTATTTTATTCTGCTAACACACGTTCACTTCTTTCCTCACTCGTCGTACTCTTCTCGCACACTTGAACTCTTTCTAGTATACGTACCATACTTCAGTCATCGCTTGGTTTCAAAATCTGCGAGTCACTACCTTCAAACTTGGTCATCTTACTAGCCTCGATCTCCTTTAAGGCCATTCCCGCCTTCACGATCCGATTTTGGTGAACATATCCACGAACTCATCGATGGTTACCTAAACTCGGCCTAGCACCCTCGTGACCTACCACTGGCGGGACCACCTCGAACTGACCCCACCACATTACAGGCCGCGGGTTGACCCGCGATCGGTCCTCAACCCGACCCGCTATCGCGCCAAACACTTGTTCCCCCCGGTCCGGAACAATCTCACAAATCAAGTCACGAAAACCTAGTGGTCTTCTTAGCTCAACTACCCTCTTTCATTTCACACTACTCAGGGACCTATCACACAATTATATCCCACGTATACTATGCACTCCGATAAAGGTCAACATAAACATAAATCTTTTACTCAAGATGGCCTCGCATCTAAGGTCTCTACGTATAAACTCTAAGGCTCACACTTTCCCTGTCCCCACTTACCCTTCTAGCTAACCATGTTTTCTAAACACAATCTTAACATAATGCTATCTGAACATAATACTTAGCACTTCATCATATCATCAACGCATACTAGTCTCTAGAGGGGTAAGAATATACCTGTATCATCTGCTTCACTCTAATCATAGGCACGCTGCAGGCGCATAGTCAGTAAGGCGATGAACACGCCATCGACCGGTAGGCTGCGTCATTCTGCCTGCACTCTTCCTATAAACACAGTCTCTCGTCACATGGCCCTGACGGCCGCAGGTGAAACAAGCACCAGTAAGAAGACGACATTCCCGATAACGCCGCTACATCGCGCAGCGGCGGGACATGAATCTCGCTGTAACCCATGTATATCTCAGAAACTCAAGCCCGAGCTCGACAAGCTCCGAATACCGAACGCCTCAAGATCGCGGAGGACCACTGCATCTTGGCGGAGGTACATAACTAGCCTGCTGCTGAGACGGTCCGCCTCGAAAGTTACCAAAGGACCTCGCTGCCCGCCTTCTCGCCGATCTCGGTCATTCCGTCGACCTCTCCGCTCCTCACATCCAAGTGCATAAGCCTGCATGCGGGCAATGTCCATGCCCGGCTGAAGACCTACACCCGAACAAGCCTCTGCCAAGTAGTCATCGAGCCCGGTGACGTAGCGGTGCACTCTGTCCTCTATGTCGGCTACCAATGCGGGGACGTACCGAGCTAATGAGTCAAACTTCACATTGTACTCCCGAACCGTACGCCCGGTCTGCCTCAACGTCAAAAATCTGTCGGCCCGAGCCCTCCTCATCTGTGGAGGCAAGAAATGTGCAAGAAATTGTCACGACCCGATTCCGGGCCCGTGACTGGTGCCTTACCCCGGGCACCCTAGTGATACAACATCAGAGAAAACCAGCGGAATATAAAACTTAAACAATAAACAAGATATACGATCATAAACAAAGCAACCAAGCGGTTACCTTCCAATAAAATATATATAAACAACTCTTTCAAACGAGCAGTTTAATCCTTTTACAAGCCACGCCACAGCGATTACATGCACTTCTAAGAGTTTTTATACAACATGATGACAGGTCTCGCCATACCACGAATGTACAGAACCTACAACTCAGGGTAACATACCAAAAGATAAGCCTCGGAGAAGCGGAGCTTCCTAATACGCCGAATCGTGATCCCATGGCGAGGATCCACTACCGATGTACTCTACTGCGGATGAACGCAGCCCCGGGGAGGTCAAGACAACAGTACCAAGTATGTGAAATGAAAAATATCAGAAATGAAATCATAATAGCTTTATATAAAAACATGAGACATGTATGATAACAAAACTACAGTTCACAACATAAAAGCAGTCATGTCAAGTCAGGGACTCACGCCCTCAAGTCATCACTCAAATAGAACTATGGGTCTCACGCCCACAACATCAATCATGTTTGCATTATGGCGCGTGCCGGAGTGCGCCGGTGTAGACATGTCCATGATGCAACACTAATAACAATGCCCCACGGCCACATGCCGGACTCAGACGGTAGACACGTCCATGTGACATTAACAACAATAATAACAATGCCCCACGGCCACGTGCCCCGGAATTCTGCGCCGGTAGACACGCCCACGTGATATTAACGACAATAATACTGGGTGATCAACCCCGCCGCATGGCCACACGCCCCCGAAATTCTGCATCGGTGTAGACATGTCCATGTAACCACAATAACAATATATCGGGTAATCAACCCTGCCGCATGGACACATGCCCCCGGAATTATGCATCGGTGTAGACATGTCCATGTGACATCAACAATAATATACCGCACAACCAGGCTATCACAAACAAGCTCAAGCAAATTACCATACTTCTAGACTTTTATAAAAAGATCCACTCCTTCCCAAGAAGTCACCTGATATCAACACTTGCACAACAAAGGCTATCACAACAAGCATAGGCGAGTTACACAACAACAAGCATAGGCAAGTTACACACAACTCAAGGTACTTCCATTTCGTATCAAAGTCTGGGTTTTAACCATAAAGTAGTACGTACGTTAAATTCCTTTTTAAGAGATCCATTCCTTTCATAAAGGTCACCCGATACCCGTAGTATAAAAATAGAGTGACTCACATTTTTAGGTAAACCAAAATACTTCCCTTTTGTAAAATCAAGTAACAACATTATTTCCCAAACGTTCAAGTTTGCCTAATTTCAAATGTTCAAGTTTCTCATTTTAGAAGGGTTTCATAACTCATAGTCTTAATCTCTTTAAAACAATTGAGTAACATATGTCTCAGACGTGACAGTTTATTCTTGTTTACAACAATCTTGTAAGTGCAGCCATGATCTAGGAAATGTAATACAATTTTGTCTTATCTTAGCTTCTATGCAGATGGAGGTTTCTACTGGTTTTAATAACAATTAGTTATTTGTCAATACATTTTCCTTTATTAGCGGCCTTTGTGGTTTGTTCGACACTTATTCTCATTTCAAGTCAATAAAACATTATTCTTTTTAAAACCAAGTACTAATTACTCGCAAATTAGTATACACAACACATTTAACAAAATGTTAATAACCAAGTAAAAAAAGTTAAGTCTCTTATCTTTCAAGATCAAGTCTCTTAACTTCTACAATCAATAAACCAATCTTTTACCTACATAGAGTCGTTATAACTAACTTCCCATAAAGCTATTATAACACCCTATGTTTTAAACCAACCAACTCATTTAGCACATGTACGTCTACCGTACTACATAGTTTACAAAGCATCATGCTAGAAGGATAGGAAGAGGTTCACATACCTCGCGACGATTATCGACAATAAGCAAAACGCTCCACAGTACTGTAACCCGGCTAGCCGTTTCCACTCTTCAAGTAGAATACGCTACTCGTAGTACACCCACCTATAAGGCCACAAACGTCTATTAACTTCTAACCGCATGGTTCCATATTCTACAGAAAATTCGCAAAGACTCTCTCCCCGCAACCACAGCGTAAATCTCCTCCTCTATCGAGGCCGGCTACCAAGCCAACCAGGGGGGGTTATACGTCTAACCGGACGTATACAACTTCTACTATACAGTAATACCACAAGTCTCAGAATACACCCTATGTAATTACGATTCGATTCTTCTTTAAATTCAGCTTAAGTCAAAAGACATCACGCAAGCTATGTTCAATTCTATATATAGTATACCTCAACAATATAATCCTACCATATGTAATTTCCAATTACAATAAGGGGACAAGATTATTTACCTCGATAAGCCCAAAATTATCCGAGATAAAAGTCGATCCTGAGCAAGGTTTAGCTCCAACTCCGTGCGCTCCAATCCGCTCCAAACAACCCTTAGAAGTTCTAACCAACTTCTACTTAAATACTTCAACCAACTATGAAGATTTCTTAGGGTTTCGGTTTGAGATTAAAAGGACAAAAGGTAGTATTTCCGGACTCTACATAGAGAGGTAACTTTTGGAATACTACAAGGTAAAGGCTAAGGTATTTTGGGCATTATAACAAGACTTGGAGGAGTATTTCAATACCACAAAAGAGGGGTAAATTTCTCGAACACCTAGGCTAGGGGTACCCTCGCCAAAGGCCACTAGGAGGAAGGGAGGCTCTCGCCACAAGGCCTCACAAGTGGGGGAGGAGAGGCTAGACGAGAACTACACTCGAAGGGAGGAGAGGGACTCAAGACTTGGAAGATTTTGGATGTAGAAGTCTTGAAGCTTGTGGGGTATTTATAGAAACCCAAAGGCCAACCAATGGCCAAGATCAAGCCATGTGCAAGGCAAGTGTAAGGCCAAGATCAAGCCAAGTGCACCCTAACCCTACTCCACAAAACACTCCACAAAACAAGGCACAAAACAAGCCCCAAATCAAGGCCATTCGTCCAAGGCCAAACCGCCCACTTTAGGCGTCCACGAGGTGACAAGTGTCACCCTCTCTTTGGTCAAAAACATTTCGTCTCTCGGAAAAATCCACAAAAATTAAAAAGGACATAGCCGGAATTTACCCTTCGCAAGCTTTGTAAAACGTTTCGTCGAAAAACGACTCTAACCGGATGTTGTGCACAAATTTCTAACCTAAGCCAAACTTTAAGTCTCAAACTTTCGTACGTACGTCTCCACGTACATACTCTGGAAATACGGGGTATAACATTCTCCCCTCCTTAGAAACATTCGTCCCGAATGTTCCTTCTCAAGACGGATATCGAAGAAATTCCTCTAACAAGTTGCCAACGCCACAGCTTGGCCACGAAATAACACATGTTCTCTTCCTTACTTACTCGTCGTGCGATACCACTTTTGTCACTTTGCCGCGAGGTTCTAGTGTCACTCCGGCGACCCAACAAATGGTACCGAACTGCATGCGGTCCCTGAGGTTCTAGTGTCACTCAGGACGTGCCATACTTGATCATCGCCTGATTCTCAAAGCGTGAGTCACTACCTCAAACTTGGTCATCTTACTAACCTCAATCTTCTTTAAGGCCATTCCGGCCTTCACGAACCGCTCGGTCGAACATACCCACGAACTCATACGATGGTCACCTAAAGCGGGGCTAGCACCTCGTGACCCTACCACCGCGGGACTACCGAGGCCCGGCCCAAAAACCGGGCTGCGGGTCGACGCGAGCGACCATCAACCCGACCAGCAATCGCGCGATACTTGCTCGCCGAAGCGGAACAATCTTACCTAATCAAGTCATGAAAGCTACCACTTCCATCTCACACTACCTATGGACTTATCACACAAATAATTCCCACGTACTACTTACTCTGATAAGGGTCAAACATAAAATAAATCTTTTACACAAGACGACCTTACCTCTAAGGTCTCAATCGTGAAATAGTCTAAGGTTCACACTTACCATGCCCCCAGCTTACCGCCTACACTAACAGTTTTCTAAATCACATTTTAGCACAAAGCTATCCGAACATAACACTAAACACATCAGCATACAAAACTCTAGAGGTTAAGGATATACTGTCTCTACCGCTTTCTAATCACGGTCACGCACTGCAGCGCACAATAGTGAAGGTGATGAACCACCGCGATCTGAAGGTGAGTCGTAACATCCGTGCTACCCTTGGTCGGACGGTTCCGCATAAAATGGCCTGCTGCCGCAAAAATAACAAGCTCCTGGAACCACGACACTCCCGAAATGCGGTCTACCATCGACCACCGAGGTAGGGGTGACCGCATCCGCCAACACCGCTTCCGCGAAACTCAACCCTTGGAGCCACGACCGCTCCGAATACTCTGGATGCTCACGAAGGTTGTGGAGGACCACTCTGCATTGGCGGAGGTACAAAACTAGTATCTTCTTGAGGCGGTCCGCCTCGAAAGTCACCAAGGACCATGTTGTTCGGCCTCTTCTGCGATCTTGGTCATTCCGTCGACCTCTCGTGCCTCACATCCCAGTGCATGAGCCTGCATGCGGGCAATGTCTATGCCCGGCTGAAGAGCTACACTCGAACAAGCCTCTGTCAAGTAATCATCTAGCCCGGTGACGTAGCGGTGCAATCTATCCTCCATGGTCGTCACTAAAGCGGGGACATACCGAGCCAACGAGTCAAACTCCACGTTGTACTCCCGAACCGTACGCCCACTCTGTCTCAGCATCATAAATCTGTCGGCCCGTGCCCTCCTCTGCGGAGGCAAGAAGTGAGTGAGAATGCCTCCGAGAACTCGTCCCATCTGCTGAGCGCATGCTCTCCCGGGACAACTCCACGAATCAAACCGATCGTGCGGTATCACGCGGCCGATGCGAACCTAAGACCACCGACTCGGTCTCGAAGCCTTGATCACTCGCGACCAGCAGAATCGCGGATGAACTCATGCGGATCATCCTCGTGCCTCGACCCATAAAACTCGGCGGGCTCTGACTCGAGAAAGTCCGTAGCCTCAAACTATACGCTCGGGGTGAACCATGGTGCTCTTTGGAATCGGCTGCTGCGTCGGCTTATCCTCATATCGGCCCACGACCACGGCCAGCAATCGCCATCTCCTTGTACCCCATCTCATCTGCTCCAGGCTGTGGGACTGGAGGCTCAGGTACTGTGGTCTCAGCAGCCACTGATGCGGCTCTAAACTCTGCTGGGGCTGGCGGCGTCGCAAAACCCGCCGTCTGAAGCATAATCTCGATCGACTGGCTGCGCCTCGTACTCCTCTGTATCTCACTAGCGGCTCCTCGCTGCCTTGCCGCCGGGCTCTGGTTGCACTGCGCGGAGGCATAATCGGTAAAACGAGATACGTCGGAGGGTCCAACTTACAACACGACTCTAAGGCACGATCTCGGAATGAGAAGAATGGAAACTAATCCTAAATGCCTGCGACCTCACGATTATAGATGTGGTGCACAACACATCGATAATCAAGACTCTACTGAACACGGTGCGTAGACACTTTCAGAGGATTAATCGCTCGATACCACTTTTGTCACGACCCGATCCGGGCGTGATCGTGCCTACCGGGCACCCTAGTGATACCACATCAGAGAAAACCAGCGAAATATAAAACTTAAACAAGAAACAAGATATACGATCATAAAGCAGGCCAACCAAGCGGTTACCTTCAATAAAATATATATAAACAACTCTTTCAAAACGAGCGGTTTAATCCTTTTTACAAGCCCCGCCACACAAGTGATACTACAGACCTCTAGAGTTTTTATACAACATGATGGGGCGGGGCCCGTCATACCACGAATGTACAAGAACCTACAACTCGTGGTAACATACAAAAGATAAGCCTCGGAGAACGAAGCTTCCTAATACGCTGTTCGTGATCCCATGGCGAGGATCCACTACCGATGTACTCTACTGCGGCATGAACGCGGCCCGAAGGAGAGTCGATCTAACAGTACCAAGTATGTGGCGAAAAATCGTAAATGAAATCATATGATCTTATATAAAAACAGAGACATGTATGATAACAAAACTACGATTCACATAAAAGCGATGTCAAGTCGTGGACTCACGCCTCAGTCATCACTCAAATATAACTATGGGTCTCACGCCCACAACATCAATCATGTTTGCATTATGGCGCATGCCCGGAATTGCATCGGTGTAGGCATGTCGTGATGCAACACTAATAACAATGCCCGGCCACGTGCCGGAATTGCGCCGGTGTAGACACGTCCATGTGACATTAACAACAATAATAACAATGCCCCACGGCCACATGCCGCGGAGTGCGCCGGTGTAGACACGTCCGTGTGATATTAACGACAATAATCGGGTGATCAACCCCGCGCGTAGCGCGCCCGAGTGCATCGGTGTAGACATGTCCATGTAACCACAATAACAATATATCGGGTAATCAACCTGCGTAGCCACATGCCCCGAATGCGCATCGGTGTAGACATGTCCATGTGACATCAACAATAATATACCGCGACCAGGCTATCACAAACAAGCTCAAGCAAATTAGCAAACGTCTAGACTTTAAAACAAACATCCAATCCTTCCCAAGAAGTCACCTGATATCAACACTTGCACAACAAAGGCTATCACAACAAGCATAGGCGAGTTACACAACAACAAGCATAGGCAAGTTACACACAACTCAAGGTACTTCCATTTCGTATCAAAGTCTGGGTTTTAACCCTAAAGTACTACGTACGTTAAATTCCTTTTTAAGAGATCCATTCCTTTCATAAAGGTCACCCGATACCCGTAGTATAAAAATAGAGTGACTCACATTTAGGTAAACCAAAATACTTCCCTTTTGTAAAATCAAGTAACAACATTATTTCCCAAACGTTCAAGTTTGCCTAATTTCAAATGTTCAAGTTTCTCATTTTAGAAGGGTTTCATAACTCATAGTCTTAATCTCTTTTAAAACAATTGAGTAACATATGTCTTGTACGTGAGCCGTTTATTCTTGTTTACAACAATCTTGTTACTGACCATGATCTAGGAAATGTAATACAATTTTGTCTTATCTTAGCTTACATGCAGATGGAGGTTTCTCTTGGTTTTAATAACAATTAGTTATTTGTCAATACACTTTCCTTTATTAGCGCTGCTGTGGTTTGTTCGACACTTATTCTCATTTCCGAAGTCAATAAAACATTATTCCTTTTAAAACCAAGTACTCATTACTCGCGAATGAGGTTTCACAACACATTTAACGAAATGTTAATAACCAAGTAAAACAAGTTAAGTCTCTTATCTTTCAAGATCAAGTCTCTTAACTTCTACAATCAATAAACCAATCTTTTACCTACATAGAGTCGTTATAACTAACTTCCCATAAAGCTATTATAACACCCTATGTTTTAAACCAACCAACTCATTTAGCACATGTACGTCTACCGTACTACATAGTTTACAAAGTATCGTGCTAGAAGGATAGGAAGAGGTTCACATACCTCGCGACGATTATCGACAATAAGCAAAACGCTCCACAGTACTGTAACCCGGCTAGCCGTTTCCACTCTTCAAGTAGAATACGCTACTCGTAGTACACCCACCTATAAGGCCACAAACGTCTATTAACTTCTAACCGCATGGTTCCATATTCTACAGAAAATTCGGCAGACTCCCACATGGCAGCGTAAATCTCCTCTCTATCGGTGCCGCTACCAAGCCAACCGGGGGTTATACGTCTAACCGGACGTATACAACTTCTACTATCTGATAATACCACAAGTCTCATGTCTGATACACCCTATGTAATTCTGATTCGATTCTCTTCTTTAAATTGGGCTTAAGTCAAAAGACATTGCAAGGTATGTTCAATTCTATATATAGTATACCTCAACAATATAATCCTACCATATGTAATTTCCAATTACAATAAGGGACAAGATTATTTACCTCGATAAGCCCAAAATTATCCGAGATAAAAGTCGATCTGAGCAAGGTTTAGCTCGACTCCGTGCGCTCGATCCGCTCCAAACAACCCTTAGAAGTTCTAACCAACTTCTACTTAAATACTTCAACCACCTATGAAGATTTCCTTAGGGTTTCGGTTTGAGATTAAAAGGACAAAAGGTAGTATTTCCGGACTCTACGTATAGAGGTAACTTTTGGAATACTACAAGGTAAAGGCTAAGGTATTTTGGGCATTATAACAATACTTGGAGGAGTATTTCAATACCACAAAAGAGGGGTATATTTCTCGAACAACTAGGCTAGGGGTACCCTCGGCCAAAGGCCACTAGGAGGGGGACGGGGAGACTCTCGGCCACAAGGCCTCACAAGGGGAGGAGAGGCTAGGACGAGAACTACACTCAAAGGGAGGGAGAGGGACTCAAGACTTGGAAGATTTTTGGATGAAGAAGTCTTCAAGCTTAGGGGGGTATTTATAGGAAACCCAAAGGCCAACCAATGGCCAAGATCAAGCCATGTGTAAGGCCAAGATCAAGCCAAGTGCACCCTAACCCTACTCCACAAAACACTCCACAAAACAAGGCACAAAACAAGCCCCAAATCAAGGCCATTCGTCCAAGGCCAAACCGCCCACTTTAGGCGTCCACTTGAGGGTGACAAGTGTCACCCTCTCGTTGGTCAAAAACATTTCGTCTCTCGGAAAAATCCGCAAAAATTAAAAAGGACATAGCCGAATTTACCGCCCATGAAGCTTTGTAAACGTTTCGTCGAAAAACGACTCTAACCGGGTGTTGTGCACAAATTTCTAACCTAAGCCAAACTTTATGTCTCAAACTTTCGTACGTACGTCTCCACGTACATACTCTGGAAATACGGGGTATAACAGAAATGCCCCTGAGAACTCGTCCCATACGGCTGGAAGTGCATACTCTCCCGGGACGACTCCATGAATCAAACCACGATCATTGCGGTATCACGCACCGTCTGAACCTAAGACCACCGACTCGGTCTCCAAGCCTTGATCACTCTACGATCCATCAGCCGAATGAAATCCTGCGGATCATCCTCGTGCCTCGACCCGTAGAACTCGGGCTACAACTCGTAAAGTCCGTAGCCTCAAACTATCCGATCTTGGGTGAACCATGGGTACCATCGGGCTGAGCTGCATCGGCCTATCGCCGTATCCGCCACGATCTGTTTGTGGGGTGGAGGCTCAGTGCTTGTGGTCTCGGCGACCGCTGCTGCGACCCTAAACTCTCTTTGAAATGGCGGCGTCGCAAAACTCGCCCGTCTGAAGCACTATCTCGGTAATGACGGGCTGCGCCTGCACTCCTCTGTATTCTACTAGCAGACTTTCCCGCTTGCCCATCGGGCGGGTTGCCTTGCGCGGAGCATAATCGGTAAAACGAAAATCGTCGGAGGGTCCAACTTATAACACGACTCTAAGGCACGATCTCGGAATGAGAAGAATGGAAACCAACCCTAAATATCCTATAGCCTCACGATTATTGGTGTGGTGCACAACACACCGATAATCAAACTCTACTAGATACGGTGTAGACACTTTCCGAGGATTAATTGCTCGATACCACTTTTGTCACGACCGATCCGGGCGTGATCGTGCCTTACCCCGGGCACCCTAGTGATACATACATCAGAGTAACCAGCGGAATATAAAACAATACATGAAGTGAGAAACAATTTATCTGAGAAAAAAAATTCCCTTTGGCATATATATATAATAAATCTTGAACAGTTACATCCCTTTTACAAACCCTGCCTTGTGGTACTACAGACCTCTAAGAATGTAATAACACTATGACGGACAGGGCTCGCCATACCACGAATGTACAAGAACCTACAACTCAGGAAACATACCAAAAGATAAGCCTCGAGAAACGGAGCTTCCTAATCTGTTGACGTGATCCATGGCGAGGATCATCAACCGGTGTACCTCTACCTGCGGCATGAACGCAGCCACCCGAAGGAGGTCAGTACAACAGGTACCAAGTATGTGAAACTGAAAAATACTGTAAATGAAATCATAACAGTCTAAGACAAAACAGGAGACATGTATGATAACAAAACTACAGTTCACAATATAACAGCAGTCATGTCAAGTCAGGGACTCACGCCCTCAAAGTCTTCCCTCATGCCCGTGGAACTCCTTCCTCACTGCCGGCAGTCTAGGTATAAATCGTGTGATATGTGTAACATGTCTCGGCCCATCTCATGGACTCGAGGTGAAATCGTATGGAATACATTCCCGGTCCATCTCATGGACTCGGTATCAAATCAGGTGGTATACATTCCCGGTTCATCCCATGAACGCGGTGTCATGTGAAATACATTCCCGGTTCATCCCATGAACTCAGTATCGCGTGAAATACATTCCCGGTTCATCCCATGAACTCGGTATCGCATGAAATACATTCCCGGTTCATCCCATGAACGCGGTGTCGTGTGGCCATAACATTTAAACGCTCTTTTAAGACAGATTAAGATAATACTACGCTTTCCTTTTTTTAAAGTCAAGTAACAACATTCTTTTCCAAAAGTTCAAGTTTGCCTAATTTCAAATACTCAAGTTTCTCATTTTCAAAAGATTTCGTAGTTCATAGTCTTAATCACTTAATAACATAATTCTCTTTTAAAACAATTTGAGTAACATATGTCTTATGTGTGAGTAGGTTATTCTTGTTTATAACAATCCTTTATTAAGGCAGCCATGATCTAGGAAATGTAATACAATTTTATCTTATCTTAGCTTCTATGCAGATGGAGGTTTCTACTGGTTTTAATATAATTAATTATCTGTCAATACATTTTCCTTTATTAACGCTGTAGTGGTTCGTTCGATACTTATTCTCATTTCCGAAATCAGTAAAACATTATTCTTTTAAAAACCAAGTACTCATTACTCACAAATGAGGTTTCACACTTTTTAACAAAATTCATATTAATTCAATTAAGTCAAGTCTCTTATCTTTTGAGATCAAGTCTCTTAACTTCTAAAATCAATAAACCATTTTTTTTATTTCTCTTAAGTCGTTATACCTAACTTCCCATAAAGCTAGTATAAACAAGTATTACTCTTCTTTCAAAAACGATTCTTAATTCTTTTGAAATACTTCAAGATTCTTATTATTAAAAACTCAAGTCAAAATATAACGAAGTAAAACCACGTTCAGTTAACACACGTACGTCTACCGTACTATATATATTCTTTTAAAATATCATGCACAAGAGGATAGGAAGAATCACATACCTCGCGACGATTATCGACTATTAGCAAATAGCTCCAAAGTACTGTAATCCTGCTAGCCTTTTCCACCATTCGAGTAGAATACGCTACTCGCAGTACTTCAACCTATAACGGTCATATAAGTCTATCAACGTCTAGACTACTCTGTAGAATAATTCTAGATACAGATTCCTTATTTTACGGAAAAATGGGCAGCACTTCCCTACCCGCCAAACTACAAGTCTCATCAAATACGATCCCATGTAAATCTGATTCGGTCTTCTTTAATATTCTTCTGATGTGATTTTATTCAATTCTCTTCTCTTATACCATCCTTCTATATATCTTATACTCATTCCTATACTACTATAGTATGTAATTTCCAATTACAATAGAAGGACAAGAGTATTTACCTCGATAAGCCCAAAATTATCCAAGTTTTAATGTCGATCCTGAGCAACGTTTGACTCATACTCTGGGCGCTCCAACCCGCTCCAAACAACCCTTAGAAGTTCTACGCAACTTCTTCTTAATACTTCAACCCGCTATGAAGATTTTCCTTAGGGTTTCGTTTTTGTGACTGAAGGGAAGTATAATAGTATTTCTGGGCTTTTAGTATAGGTGTGACCTTGGAATACTACAAGGTATTTGGGCCAAGGTATTTTGGAATAGCAACAATACTTGGAGAATACTTTTCTACCAAGGGGGGGGGGGGGTATTTCATGAGAACAACTCAAGAGGGGGGGTTTGTTTCGGCCAAGGCTTCACAAAGGGGGAGGGGGGAGCTCTTGGACGAGAGCCTTTCAAAGGGGGAGAGGGATTTCAAGACTTAGAAATTATTTGTGAATGAAGAAGTCTTCAACTAAGGGGGGGTATTTATAGGGAAACCAATGGCCAAGATTAAGGCAAGTGGAGGGTGGAGATTTGGACAAGTGTTGTGTGGGTCCCACTTGCTCATCTACTACAAAAAATATCACTAAAATATCCTACCTAATCCTTGACCAAAAAATAAAGGCAAAGAAACGTGCCAAGTTCGTCCAACATTTCTGCCCACTTGAGGGTGACACTTGTCGCCCTCTCGTTGGTCCAAAATATTTCATCTCTCAGAAAAAATCCGTAAAAATTATAAATGTCATGGCCGTAATTTTCCATTCATGAAGTCCGGAAAGCGTTTAGTCGGAAAACAATTCTTTCGCTAGTTGTGCACAAATTTGCGTCCCTTATGCCTACTTAATGTCACGACCGAACCGGGCGTGATGGTAGTGCCTACCGGGCACCCAAGTAGGCATAAGGGACGTACAACTAGCTGCGAAGAATCGTTCCGGCAATGTTTTCCGGACTTTAAGCGAAAATGCGATTGATCTATAAGGCTAAAAACTTTTGTCGACGCCTCGTGCATACTGGAAATACGGGGTATAACATTCTCCTTAGAAACATTCGTCCCGAATGTTCCTTCTCAAGACGGATAACGATAAAGTTCCTCTAACAAGTTGCCAACGCCACACCTGGCCACAAAATAACACACGCGAAAATACTTAACCCAAGTCCATGAGAAATCATTCCTACATCACAAAAGCTTCCACCCTGGTCTAAAGGATACTCTCTTCGCATCTTCACTTCACAACAAAATGATCTCTTTTATTCTGCTAACACACGTTCACTTCTTTCCTCACTCGTCGTACTCTTCTCGCACACTTGAACTCTTTCTAGTATACGTACCATACTTCAGTCATCGCTTCAGTTTCCAAAATCTCTGGAGTCACTACCTTCAAACTTGGTCATCTTACTAGCCTCAATCTCCTTTAAGGCCATTCCCGGCCTTCACGATCCGATTTTGGTCGAACATATCCACGAACTCATACGATGGTTACCTAAACCTGGGCCTAGCACCCTCGTGACCCTACCACCTGGCGCGACCACCTCGAACTGACCCCACCACATTACAGGCCACGGGTTGACCCGCGATCGGTCCTCAACCCGACCCGCTATCGCGCCAAACACTTGTTCCCCCCGGTCCGGAACAATCTCACAAATCAAGTCACGAAAACCTAGTGGTCTTCTTAGCTCAACTACTCTCTTTCATTTCACACTACTCAGTGACCTATCACACAATTATATCCCACGTATACTATGCACTCCGATAAAGGTCAACATAAACATAAATCTTTTACTCAAGATGGCCTCGCATCTAAGGTCTCTACGTATAAACTCTAAGGCTCACACTTTCCCTGTCCCCACTTACCCTTCTAGCTAACCATGTTTTCTAAACACAATCTTAACATAATGCTATCTGAACATAATACTTAGCACTTCATCATATCATCAACGCATAATAGTCTCTAGAGGGGTAAGAATATACATGTATCATCTGCTTCACTCTAATCATAGGCCTGCCCTGCAGGGCGCATAGCTGTAGAAGGCGATGAACCTGCCACTGACCCGGTAGGCTGCGTCATTCTGCCTGTACCCCTCCTATAAGCACAGTCTCTCGTCACATGGCCTCGACGCGCAGTGAAACAATCACCGATGAAAGACGACATTCCCGGGATGACGCCGCCCGCATCGTGCCTGGCTGAGGGGACATGAATCCTGCGGCTAGAACCATGTATATCGTAAACCGAAGCCACGGAGCTCGACCAGCTCCGAATACCGAACATCTCGAAGGCGGAGGACCACTGCATCTTGGCGGAGGTACATAACTAGCTTTCTTCGAGGCGGTCGCCTCGAAAGTTACCAAAGGACCTCGTTGTCTGGCCTCTTCTGGCGATCTCGGCCATTCCGTCGACCTCTCGCTCCTCATCCAAGTGCATAAGCTTGCATGCGGGCAATGTCCATGCCCGGCTGAAGAGCTACACCCGAACAAGCCTCTGCCAAGTAGTCATTGAGCCCGGTGACGTAGCGGTGCACTCTGTCCTCCATGTCGGCTACCAATGCGGGGACGTACCGAGCTAATGAATCAAACTTCACATTGTACTCCCGAACCGTACGCCCGGTCTACCTCAACGTCATAAATTTGTCGGCCCGAGCCCTTCTCATCTGTGGAGGCAAGAAATGTGCAAGAAATGCCCCTGAGAACTCGTCCCATACGGCTGGAAGTGCATACTCTCCCCGGGACAACTCCTATGAATCAAACCAGTCGACTGCAGTATCACGCAGCCGATGCTAACCTAAGACCACCGACTCGGTCTCCGAAGCCTTGATCACTCTCATGATCCGCTGTAACTGTCGAATGAACTCCTGAGGATCATCCTCAGGCCTCGACCCGTAGAACTCTGGCGGGCTACAACTCAGAAAGTCCCGTAGCCTCAAACTATCTGATCTTGGGTGAACCATGGGTACTACTAGAATCGAATCTGCTGATCCAGCCTATCTCGTATGCGCCATGATCACGGCAAATCGGGCCATCTCGCTTGTAACCCATCTCCTCTGCTCGGTGTGGGGTGGAGGCTCGAGTCTTGTGGTCTCGGCAGCCATGCTGCGGCCTAAACTCTCTTGAAATTGTGGCGTCGCAAAACTCGCCGTCTGAAGCACTATCTCAGGTAATGACTGGGCCTGCGCCCCCGTACTCCTCTGTATCCTACTAGCAGCTTCCTCGGCGGCATTGCCCATCTGGGCCCGGGTTGCCTTGCACGGAGGCATAACTGGTAAAAACGAAATACGTCAGAGGGGTCCAACTTATAACACAACTCTAAGGCACGATCTCAGAATGAGAAGAATGGAAACCAATCCTAAATATCCTATAGCCTCCTGATTATTGGTGTGGTGCACAACACACAGATAATCAAGACTCTACTAGATACGGTCTGTAGACACTTTCCGAGGATTAATTGCTCTGATACCACTTTTGTCACGACCCGATCCCGGGCCCGTGACTGGTGCCTTACCCCGGGAACCCTAGTGATACATACATCAGAGTAACCAGCGGAATATAAAACAATACATGAAGTGAGAAACAATTTATCTGAGAAAACAATTGCCCTTTGGCATATATATATAATAAATCTTGAACAGTTACATCCCTTTTACAAACCCTGCCCACAACAGTACTACATACCTCTAAGAATGTAACAACACCTATGACGGGACAGGGCCCCTCCATACCCCTGAATGTACAAGAACCTACAACTCAGGGAAACATACCAAAAGATAAGCCTCCGGAGAAACGGAGCTTCCCAATCTGTTGGCGTGATCCTATGGCGAGGATCATCAACCGGTGTACCTCTACTGCGGCATGAACGCAGCCCCGAAGGTCGATAACAGTACCAAGTATGTGAAATGAAAAATCAGAAACGAAATCATAACGATCTAAGACAAAGCAGAGACATGTATGATAACAAAACTACGATTCACAATATAACGAATCATGTCAAGTCAGGGACTCACGCCCTCAAAGTCTTCCCTCATGCCCGTGGAACTCCTTCCTCACTGCCGGCAGTCTAGGTATAAATCGTGTGATATGTGTAACATGTCTCGGCCCATCTCATGGACTCGAGGTAAAATCGTATGGAATACATTCCCGGTCCATCTCATGGACTCGGTATCAAATCAGGTGGTATACATTCCCGGTTCATCCTATGAACGCGGTGTCGTGTGAAATACATTCCCGGTTCATCCCATGAACTCGGTATCGCGTGAAATACATTCCCGGTTCATCCCATGAACTCGGTATCGCATGAAATACATTCCCAGTTCATCCCATGAACGCGGTGTCGTGTGGCCATAACATTTAAACGTTCTTTTAAGACAGATTAAGATAATACTATGCTTTCCTTTTTTTAAAGTCAAGTAACAACATTCTTTTCCAAAAGTTCAAGTTTGCCTAATTTCAAATACTCAAGTTTCTCATTTTCGAAAGATTTCGTAGTTCATAGTCTTAATCACTTAATAACATAATTCTCTTTTAAAACAATTTGAGTAACATATGTCTTATGTGTGAGTAGGTTATTCTTGTTTATAACAATCATTTATTAAGGCAGCCATGATCTAGGAAATGTAATACAATTTTGTATTATCTTAGCTTCTATGCAGATGGAGGTTTCTACTGGTTTTAATATAATTAATTATTTGTCAATACATTTTTCTTTATTAACGCTGCAGTGGTTCGTTCGATACTTATTCTCATTTCTGAAATCAGTAAAACATTATTCTTTTAAAAACCAAGTACTCATTACTCACGAATGAGGTTTCACACTTTTTAACAAAATTCATATTAATTCAATTAAGTCAAGTCTCTTATCTTTTGAGATCAAGTCTCTTAACTTCTAAAATCAATAAACCATTCTTTTTATTTCTCTTAAGTCGTTATACCTAACTTCCCATAAAGCTAGTATAACCAAGTATTACTCTTCTTTCAAAAACAATTCTTAATTCTTTTGAAATACTTCAACATTCTTATTATTTAAAACTCAAGTCAAAAGATAACGAGGTAAAACCACGTTCAGTTAACACACGTACGTCTACCGTACTATATATATTCTTTTAAAATATCATGCACAAGAGGATAGGAAGAATCACATACCTCGCGACGATTATCGACTATTAGCAAATAGCTCCAAAGTACTGTAATCCTGCTAGCCTTTTCCACCCTTCGAGTAGAATACGCTACTCGCAGTACTTCAACCTATAACGGTCATATAAGTCTATCAACGTCTAGACTACTCTGTAGAATAATTCTTGATACAGATTCCTTATTTTACGGAAAAATGGGCAGCACTTCCCTACCCGCCAAACTACACAAGTCTCATTATCTGATCTATGTAAGTCTGATTCTCTTCTTTAATATTCTTCTGATGTGATTTTATTCAATTCTCTTCTCTTATACCATCCTTCTATATATCTTATACTCATTCCTATACTACTATAGTATGTAATTTCCAATTACAATAGAAGGACAAGAGTACTTACCTCGATAAGCCCAAAATTATCCAAGTTTTAATGTCGATCCTGAGCAACGTTTGGCTCCTACTCTGGGCGCTCCAACCCGCTCCAAACAACCCTTAGAAGTTCTACGCAACTTCTTCTTAATACTTCAACCCGCTATGAAGATTTTCCTTAGGGTTTCGTTTTTGTGACTGAAGGGAAGTATAATAGTATTTCTGGGCTTTTAGTATAGGTGGGGAGGGGGGAGCTCTTGGACGAGAGCCTTTCAAAGGGGGAGAGGGATTTCAAGACTTAGAAATTATTTGTGGATGAAGAAGTCTTCAACTAAGGAGGGGTATTTATAGGGAAACCAATGGCCAAGATTAAGGCAAGTGGAGGGCAAGTGGAGGGTGGAGATTTGGACAAGTGTTGTGTAGGTCCCACTTGCTCATCTACTACACAAAATATCACAAAAATATCCTACCTAATCCTTGACCAAAAAATAAAGGCAAAAAAACGTGCCAAGTTCGTCCAACATTTCCGCCCACTTGAGGGTGACACTTGTCGCCCTCTCGTTGGTCCAAAATATTTCATCTCTCAGAAAAATCCGTAAAAATTATAAATGTCGCAACCGTAAGTTTCCCTTCGCAAAGTCCGGAAAACGTTTTGTCGGAAAACGATTTTTTTCGCTAGTTGTGCACAAATTTCGTCCCTTATGCCTACTTAAGGCTAAAAACTTTTATACGTACGCCCTCACGTACATACTCTGGAAATACGGGGTATAACAGGGACTCACGCCCTTAAGGTCATCACTCAAATATAACCATGGGTCTCATGCCCACAATATCAATCATGCCCGTGGAATTCCTTCCTCACTGTCGGCAGTCCATGATATAAAAGCACCAATGAATACACATGAACACCAGGTCCCACCTGTGTCATAATAAAACTGTACGGGGTAAGTACGAAGGCATAGCCGACTACTAAAACCCACAATACCAACAATGCTATAAAACTGTATCACGAGGTCTTTCTAGACCGCGCCACATGATCGAAGCTGGCCACTCGCCCTCAGTATCAATGTGCGCGTCAAATCCTAGAACTTACCGCAGCTCCGCATAGGCCACCTAGGCCCGCATGAGGTATTCCCCGCATCGAGGGTAGCTACTCCTCGGCATCGTCCTGGACTCTCGTAGTCCGCATGGCCACATAGACCGCATGAGGTATTCCCCGCACACTAACCTGGAACTCTCGTAGCCCTGCATAGGTCCCCTGGACCCGCATGAGGTATTCTCGAATCATAGTCACACAGACCGCATGAGGTATACTGTTATACCCCGTATTTTCCAGAGTATGTACGCAGGGACGTACGTAGAAAAGTTTGAACTTTAAAGTTGGCTTGGATGAATTATTTTGTGCACAACACCCGATTAAAGTCGTTTTTCGACGAAACGTTTTACACAACTCGCGTAGGATAAATTACGGCTATGTCATTTCTAATTTTTGCGGATTTTTCCGAGAGACGAAACATTTTGGACCAACGGGAGGGTGACAAGTGTCACCCTCATATTGGGCGTTGTGGTGGGCGGTTTGGACGATTGGTCATGGCTCTCTTTAGTCAATAGTTGGTAGGATATTTGTGAGGGTTTTAAGGAGTAGGGACTAGGGGGCACTTGGGCACATCTTGGCCCTCTACTTGCCCCCCACTTGGCTGGATCATGGCCCTTGAATTCCCTATAAATACCCCTCCCCCTTTGAAGACTTCTTCATCCTAAAAATTTCCTAAGTCTAAAAATCCTCTCCCCCCCTCGTCGAGTGTCTCGTCCTAGCCTCCCCCTCCCCCCTTGGTGAGGCCTTTTGCCGAGAGCACCCCCTCCGTCGAGAGTACCCTCTCAGTGGGGTTGGCCGAGGGGTACACACCCCCCTTTGTGGTGTTGTCTCGTATAAATACACCCCCCTCTTGGTAGAAATACTCTCCTAAGTATTGTTACTATACCCAAATTACCTTAGCCGTATACCTTGTAGTATTCCAAGATTACACTTATACGAAAAGCCCAGAAATACTATTATACTTCCCTTCAGTCACAAAAACGAAACCCTAAGGAAAATCTCCATAGTTGGTTGGAGTATTAAGAAGAAGTTGCGTAGAACTTCTAAGGGTTATTTGGAGCGGGTTGGAGCACCCGGAGTAGGAGCTAAACGTTGCTCAGGATCGACTTTATACTTGGATAATTTTGGGCTTATCGAGGTAAACACTCTTGACCTTCTATTGTAATTGGAAATTACATGTTGTAGGAATATATAGTTGAAGTATACTATATATAGAACTGAACATAGTTGTGCGGCAATGTCTTTTGACTTAAGCCTGAATTTAAAGAAGAGAATTGAACTGTACTTACATAGGACTGTATTTACAGTAGACTTGTGTAGTTGCTATGAAGTAAATTGTGTACGTCCGGTTAGACGTATAAACCCCCCCTGGTTGGCTTGGTAGCCGGCCTCGATAGAGGAGGAGATTTACGCTGTTGCGGGGAGGAGAAGTCGCGAATTTTACGTAGAATATGGGCGAGTGTTTAGAAGTTAATAAGCGTTTATGGCCTATATAGGTGGAAGTACTACGAGTAGCGTATTCTACTTGAAGAGTGGAAAAGGCTAGCAGGGGTACAGTACTGTGGAGCGTATTGCTAATTGTCGATAATCGTCACGAGGTATGTGAACCTCTTCCTATCCTTTCTAGCATGATGTTTTGTAAACTATGTAGTACGGTGAGCGTCATGTGCTAAATGAGTTTGGTTGGTTCAGACATAGGGTGTTATAATAGCTTTATGGGAAGTTAGTTATAACGACTCTATGTAGGTAGCAGAATGGTTTATTTATTGTAGAAGTTAAGAGACTTGATCTTGAAAGATAAGAGACTTAACCTAATTGACTTGATATGTAACATTTTGTTATAAATGTTGTAAAACCTCATTCGCGAGTAATGAGTACTTGATTTTAAAAGAATAATGTTTTACTGATTTCGGAAATGAGAATAAGTATCGAACAAACCACAGCAGCGCTAATAAAGGGAAATGTATTGACTAATCAAGTATTATTAAAACCAGTAGAAACCTCCATCTGCATAGAAGCTAAGATGAGACAAAATGATATTACATTTCCTAGATCATGGCTGCTGTTATAAGATTGTTATAAACAAGAATAACCTACTCACATATAAGGTATATGTTTCTCAAATTGTTTTAAAGGAGATTTATATTATTAAGTGATTAATACTATGAACTACAAAACCTTTCGAAAATAAGAAACTTGAGTAATTGAAATTAGGCAAACTTGAACGTTTGGAAAAGAATGTTGTTACGTGATTTTACAAAGAGTAGTGTTTTGAATTACTTAAAAAGATAGTCACTCTATTTTTATACTACGGGTATTGTGTGACTTTTGTGAAAGGAACAGATCTTTAAAGAGTTAATGTATGAAGTACTTTGGGGATAAAAACCCGAACTTGTTGACATAAAGAAGGAAGTACCTTGTGTGAATAACTTGATTATATTGGTTTGTGATAGCCTTGTAATACCTTCTTGTTGATTTGATAAGTAAATATATTAGGATGCTACGTGTGTTAGTATTTTTGTGATGTTTGTGTAAAGGGGTTTTCCCTTGTCGTGCTAATGTTGTTTAACGGTAAGCCGTTATGCTAGTATTACATCACTCACCTCTTGACATGTTTAGGGGTTGGCGCCTCCGACGCGGGTAGACTTCGATGCAGGACCATGATTCGAGAATACCTCACGCGGGTCCCGGGGCCTATGCGGAACTACGAGTTCGTGTTAGTGTGCGGCCTTTATGGTCATGCGGTCTATGTGGCCATGCGATGCGAGTCGGGGCGATGCCGGGGAGTAGCTACCCTCGATGCGGGGAATACCTCATGCGGGCCATTGGAGTGGCCTATGCGGAGCTGCGGGAAGTTCTAGGGCTAGACGCGCACATTAGATACTGCGGGCGAGTGGCCAGCTTTGATCATGTGACGGTCTAGACAGATCTCATGATACAGTTTATGACCTTGTTTGTACTGTGGGTGATAGTAGTCGGCTATGCCTTCGTACTTACCGTGCGGTTTTATGATGACACAGTGAGACACGGTGTTCATGTATTCCTTGGTGCTTTTATATCATAGGCTGGCGTTGAGAAGGTATTCCATGGCGGGATTGATGTTGTGGTCGTGAGTCCCATTGTTATATTTTAGTGATGAATTTGAGGGCGTGAGTCCCTGACGTGTCATGACTGCTTATTTATTGTGAACTGTAGCTTGGTTATCATACATATCTCCTGCTTTATCTAGACTACTATGATTTCATTTCTGATATTCTGATTTCACATACTTGGTACTGTTATCGACCTCGCCCGGCCGCGTTCATGCCGCGAGTTGAGGTACACGATCGTTGATCCTAGCTCTTAGGTCACGATTCGTTCGGAAGCTCCGTTTCTCGGAGGCTTATCTTAGTATAGTCCCCTGTTGTTGTAGGTGCTTACATTCGTGGGTATGGCGAAGCCCTGCCGCCGTTGTTGTCATATCCTTCATAAGTGCAGTAATCTTGTTGTGGGAAGAGTTGTAAAAAGGATGTAACTGTTCGGATTTAAGTTTTCATATATATATGCCGAAAGGCAAGTTTTCTCAGATTACTGTTTCTTACTTCTTGATATTTCATGTCTTGTTTTATGTTCCGCTGATTTTCTCTGATGTTGTATCACTAGGGTGCCCGGGGTAAGGCACCAGTCACGGGCAGGTTCGGTCGTGACAAAAGTGGTATCGTGAGCGATTAATCCTCGGAAAGTGTCTACAGATCCGTATCGATGAAGTCTTGATTATCGGTGTGTTGTGCGCACACTAATAATCGTGAGGCTATAGGATATTTAGGATTGGTTTCCATTCTTCTCACTCGAGATCATGCCTTAGAGTCGGTTATAAGTTGGACCTCTAACGTATTTCTTTCCCTTACCGTTATGCCTCCGTGTAAAGCGGCAACCCGAGCCTGTGAGGGCAAGGCGAGGAGGCTGCGAGTAGAAACGAGAGGGTTACGTGGGCACAGCCCGATCATCACGATATGGTGCTTCATTTGGGAGTTCGCGACATCACGGCCAGAGTTTAGCACGCGGCAGCGATTCCTCTGCGGCCACGACATTGAACCTCCAAGTTCCACGGCCACGAACAGAGAATAGAGATTGCAAAGAGCGACCACATTACTAGTTACGAATTTAGCAACCGAGTATATTATCTACCGATGTACGCGAGTCTTGATGAATATCTAAGAGGGTTGTACTAGAGTAATTCTTCATTTAGGCTTGAGCATGGCACGTATGCGGGCTTATGCGCGTGAGCCAAGAAACGTAGAGATCGACGGGTTAACCAAGGCGGCGAAGAGGCCGTAACAAGGTCCTTTGGTAACTTTCGAGTCGAGTCACCTCACCAGCAGATTAGATTATGCACATCCACCAGTGCAGAGAGGTCCTACACAGGGTTCAGGACGTTCGGGGTATGCAGAGTTGGTCGAGCTCGAGCTTAGGTTCCACGCTACACGTAGGTTCGGCCGGCCGGATTGATTTTCCCAGTGTTCACAATGTGACAGGCGTCATCCCGGGGAATGTCGTCTTTTAGTTGGTACTTGTTTTACCTGCGGCCGTCAGGGCCATGTGTCGAAAGGATGTCCTAGTAGGAGGACTCAGCCTTCAGGATCGGTGGGTAGTTCGTCATCTTCCCTAGCTATGCGCCCTACGGGGCAGGTTTGATTAGAACGACTAAGGGAAGTGGAGCAGTAGATACAGGTATATCCTTAACCCTCTGAAGATCAGTATGTGTGATAGGATAAGTATATCATAAGTGCTATGTTCTGATAGCAGTGTGTTAGTTGTGATTAGAAATCATGGTTAGTAACCGGGAAAGATTGGGGGATAGAGAAAGTGTAAGCCTTAGAGTTTTATACGTAGAGACCTTAGAGGCAAGGCCATCTTGGGTAAAAGATTTATATTTTTACGTTTAACCCTTGTCGGAGTGCATGGTGCACGTGAGCTATGTTTGTGAGATATATTGGTATATAAGTCCCTGAGTTGTGGGAAATGAAAGAGGGTAGTTGAGCTAAGAAGACCGCTAGGTTTTCATAACGTGTTTAGTAAGATTGTTCCGGATCGGGGAGCAAGTGTTTTACGCGAGAGTGGGTCGGGTTGAGGCCATGCCGCGGGTCAACCCGCGACCTGTTTTATGGTGGGGTCAGTTTGTGGTGGTCCCGCCAGGTGGTAGGGTCACGAGGGTGTTAGGCCCAAGTTTAGTTAACCATCGTACGAGTTCGTGGATGCATTCAACCAGTAGTCGGGCCGATGGGGTCAGCCCATCGTGTTTTTCTGACAGGACCGTTACTTAGCAGTGATGATATATCAGAAAGGTTGTAAGGCTGCACGAGGTGCCTACCTTCACCTTATGACAGACAGTGAAGCCCAGGTTGTGGCTATTTCGTTTTCTGGGAGTTTTACCAGGTAGGGTTGAGGAACTCAGGTGAGTCTCAGAATCGCATTCGCCCTCGGGCCAGTGTTGGGATTTCAGGGGTAGCTGTGAGGATTGTTGCCTCCTGTTGAGGGAGTGTTTTTATAACTACCATTTCAGTATTCGGATATCGCCTTACGAAGCCTCGTAGGGGCGGAAGTGTAAGTTGCCGGTCGATTGGTTCGATGTTGGCAAAGTTCAGATAGTGGGTTCATACTTGTTTTGGCAGGATGAGGATAGGGTGAAGCCTATCCAGGAGAGATTATCGACAGCTCAGAATCAACAGAAGTCGTGCGGATGATCGGCGACGGCAGGTTCGAGTTGACGGTGGGTCTTCTTGAAGGTACCACCCCGGAAAGGGTGTGACGAGTTTGGGAAACAGAGGAAACTTAGCCCGAGTTACTTTGGGCCTTTCGGATCATGTGAAGAGTAGGCCAGGTTGCCTATATGTTAGCTTTTGCCGTCCGACTTAGGAGGCAGTGTGTCCGGTCCTTCATGTTGTTAGGTTCAGAAAAGTATCAGAAATCCATCCAGAGTGTTCCCAGTTAATGATGACCAAGTTAGATATAGTAACCCAGAGATTTGGAAATTGAATCAGTGACAGATATATGATAAGAAAGAGTTCGAGTGTACGAGAAGGGTACGACGCGTAAGGGAAAAAGCGAGCATGTATTGCGAGCATAGAGGTGATCAGTTCTTTTGTAAGGAGAAGGTGCGAATGAAGTATATTTTAGACCTCGGGTAAGGGCTTTTGTGATGTCAGAGGTATTTCCTCGTGGACTTGGATGTAAGTATTTTGCGCAGGTGTTTCTGTGGCCAGGTGTGGCAGGTTTGTTCTCGTAAGTATAGTAGTGAAGACTATCTTTGGCGCACGATGTTTGAGACTTAGAAGGAACATTCGGGATGAATGTTTCTAAGGAGGGGAGAATGTTATACCCCGTATTTTCCAGAGTATGTACGCGGGGACGTACGTAGAAAAGTTTGAACTTTAAAGTTGGCTTGGACGAATTATTTTGTGCACAACACCCGATTAGAGTCGTTTTTCGACGAAACGTTTTACACAACTCGCGTAGGATAAATTACGGCTATGTCATTTCTAATTTTTGCGGATTTTTTCGAGAGACGAAACATTTTGGACCAACGGGAGGGTGACAAGTGTCACCCTCATATTGGGCGTTGTGGTGGGCGGTTTGGACGATTGGTCTTGGCTCTCTTTAGTCAATAGTTGGTAGGATATTTGTGAGAGTTTTAAGGAGTAGGGACTAGGGGGCACTTGGGCACATCTTGGCCCTCCACTTGCCCCCCACTTGGCTAGATCATGGCCCTTGAATTCCCTATAAATACCCCTCCCCCTTTGAAGACTTCTTCATCCTAAAAATTTCCTAAGTCTAAAAATCCTCTCCCCCCCCCTCTTCTTGTGTCTCGTCCTAGCCTCACCCTCCCCCCTTTGTGAGGCCTTTGGCCGAGAGCACCCCCTCCCCCCTTGGCCGAGAGTACCCCCCCTCCTAGTGGGGTTGGCCGAGGGGTACACACACCCCCCTTTGTGGTGTTGTCTCGTATAAATACACCCCCCTCTTGGTAGAAATACTCTCCTAAGTATTGTTACTATACCCAAATTACCTTAGCCGTATACCTTGTAGTATTCCAAGATTACACTTATACGAAAAGCCCAGAAATACTATTATACTTCCCTTCAGTCACAAAAACGAAACCCTAAGGAAAATCTCCATAGTTGGTTGGAGTATTAAGAAGAAGTTGCGTAGAACTTCTAAGGGTTATTTGGAGCGGGTTGGAGCACCCGGAGTAGGAGCTAAACGTTGCTCAGGATCGACTTTATACTTGGATAATGTTGGGCTTATCGAGGTAAACACTCTTGACCTTCTATTGTAATTGGAAATTACATGTTGTAGGAATATATAGTTGAAGTATACTATATATAGAACTGAACATAGTTGTGCGGCAATGTCTTTTGACTTAAGCCTGAATTTAAAGAAGAGAATTGAACTGTACTTACATAGGACTGTATTTACAGTAGACTTGTGTAGTTGCTATGAAGTAAATTGTGTACGTCCGGTTAGACGTATAAACCCCCCCCCCCTGGTTGGCTTGGTAGCCGGCCTCGATAGGGGAGGAGATTTACGCTGTTGCGGGGGGGGAGGTGCTGCCGAATTTTCTGTAGAATATGGAACCGAGTGTTTAGAAGTTAATAGACGTTTATGGCCTATATAGGTGGAAGTACTACGAGTAGCGTATTCTACTTGAAGAGTGGAAAAGGCTAGCAGGGGTACATTACAGTGGAGCGTATTGCTAATTGTCGATAATCGTCACGAGTTATGTGAACCTCTTCCTATCCTTTCTAGCATGTTGTTTTGTAAACTATGTAGTATGGTAGACGTACATGTGCTAAATGAGTTTGGTTGGTTCAGAACATAGGGTGTTATAATAGCTTTATGGGAAGTTAGTTATAACGACTCTATGTAGGTAGCATAATGGTTTATTTATTGTAGAAGTTAAGAGACTTGATCTTGAAAGATAAGAGACTTAACCTAATTGACTTGATATGTAACATTTTGTTATAAATATTGTAAAACCTCATTCGCGAGTAATGAGTACTTGATTTTAAAAGAATAATGTTTTAAAACCAGTAGAAACCTCCATCTGCATAGAAGCTAAGATGAGACAAAATGATATTACATTTCCTAGATCATGGCTGCTGTTATAAGATTGTTATAAACAAGAATAACCTACTCACATATAAGGTATATGTTTCTCAAATTGTTTTAAAGGAGATTTATATTATTAAGTGATTAATACTATGAACTACAAAACCTTTCGAAAATAAGAAACTTGAGTAATTGAAATTAGGCAAACTTGAACGTTTGGAAAAGAATGTTGTTACGTGATTTTACAAAGAGTAGTGTTTTGAATTACTTAAAAAGATAGTCACTCTATTTTTATACTACGGGTATTGTGTGACTTTTGTGAAAGGAACGGATTTTTAAAGAGTTAATGTATGAAGTACTTTGGGGATAAAAACCCGAACTTGTTGACATAAAGAAGGAAGTACCTTGTGTGAATAACTTGATTATATTGGTTTGTGATAGCCTTGTAATACCTTCTTGTTTATTTGATAAGTAAACATATTAGGATGCTACGTGTGTTAGTATTTTTGTGATGTTTGTGTAAAAGGGTTTTCCCTTGTCGTGCTAATGTTGTTTAACGGTAAGCCGTTATGCTAGTATTACATCACTCACCTCTTGACATGTTTCCGGGGGTTAAGCTGCCCTCCGATGCGGGGTAGACTCAGGCGGTCTGGGACCATGATTCGAGAATACCACGCGGGTCTGAGGGCCTACGGAACTACGAGTTCCGTGTTAGTGTGCGGCCTTTATGGTCACGCGGTCTATGTGGCCACGCGGATGCGAGTCGGGGACGATGCCGGGAGTAGCTACCCTCGATCTTTGGAATACCTCATGCGGGCCATTGGAGTGGCCTATGCGGAGTGCGGGAAGTTCGGGGCTAGACGCGCACATTAGATACTGCGGGCGAGTGGCCAGCTTTGATCATGTGACGGTCTAGACAGATCTCATGATACAGTTTATGACCTTGTTGGTACTGTGGGTTTTAGTAGTCGGCTATGCCTTCGTACTTACCCCGTACGGTTTTATGATGACACAGGTGAGACCTGGTGTTCATGTGTATTCCTTGGTGCTTTTATATCATAGACTGCCGGCAGTGAGGAAGGTATTCCACGGGCAGGATTGATGTTGTGGGCGTGAGACCCATTGTTATATTTGAGTGATGACTTTGAGGGCGTGAGTCCCTGACTTGACATGACTGCTTATTTATTGTGAACTGTAGCTTGGTTATCATACATGTCTCCTGCTTTATATAGACTACTATGATTTCATTTACAGTATTTACAGTTTCACATACTTGGTACCTGTTGTACTGACCTCCTTCGGGGGGCTGCGTTCATGCCGCAGGTTGAGGTACACCAGTCGTTGATCCTAGCTCTTAGGGTCACAGTTCAGCGTTCGGGAAGCTCCGTTTCTCCGGAGGCTTATCTTGGTATAGTCCCCTGTTGTTGTAGGTGCTTACATTCAGGGGTATGACGGGGCCCTGTCCCGTCGTTGTTGTCATATCCTTCATAGAGGTCTGTAGTACTGTTGTGGGCAGAGTTGTAAAAAGGATGTAACTGTTCGGATTTAAGTTTTCATATATATATGCCGAAAGGCAAGTTTTCTCAGATTACTGTTTCTTACTTCTTGATATTTCATGTCTTGTTTTATGTTCCGCTGATTTTCTCTGATGTTGTATCACTAGGGTGCCCGGGGTAAGGCACCAGTCACGGGCCCGGGTTCGGGTCGTGACATATACCTCGCATCGAGGGGCAGCTTAACCCCCGGTATAACATGTCAAGAGGTGAGTGGTACAATACTAACATAACGGCTTATCGTTAAACAACATAAGCACAACAAGGGAAACCCCTTTACACAAACGTTACAAGATACTAACACACGTGGAATCATAACATGTTTACTTGTCAAACCAACAAGAAAGCATTACAAGGCTATCACAAACCAACATAGTCAAGTTATTCACACAAGGTACTTTCTACTTTATGTCAACAAGTTCGGGTTTTTATCCCCAAAGTACTTCATACATTAACTCTTTAAAAACCAAGTACTCATTGCTCACGAATGAGGTTTCACACTTTTTAACAAAATTCATATCAAGTCAATTAAGTCAAGTCTCTTATTTTCAAAAGATTCATAGATCATAGTTTCAAACACTTAACAACGTAATCTCCTTTTTAAAACAATTTGAGTAACATATGTCTTATGTGTGAGTAGGTTATTCTTGTTTATAACAATCTTATTAAAGCAGCCATGATCTAGGAAATGTAATACAATTTTGTCTTATCTTAGCTTCTATGCAGATGGAGGTTTCTACTGGTTTTAATAATACTTAATTAGTCAATACATTTTCCTTTATTAGCGCTGCATTGTTCGATACTTATTCTCATTTCCGAAATCAATATAAGGCTTTCATAAACAATTAAGTAAACCGTTCCTTTTATCTCTCTTAAGTCGTTATACCTAACTTCTCATAAAGCTAGTATAACACTTAAGCTTTTAAAATCAAGTATTACTCTTCTTTCAAAAACGATTCTTAATTGTTTTGAAATACTTCAAGGTTCTTATTATTTAAAACTCAAGTCAAAAGACATCGAAGTAAAACCACGTTCAGTTAACACACGACGCTTCACTATACTATATATATATTCTTTTAAAATATCATGCTCAAGAGGATAGGAAGAATCACATACCTCCTCGGCGAAATCCACCTGCCAAGTCGAATATGTCGCGCGCAGAGTATCAACCTATAATAGTCAAATACGTCTATCAACGTTTAGACTACTCTATAGAATATTTTAAGCAGAATGTGCTTATTGCTACGGAAAATCGGGCAGCACTTCCCTACCCGTCAAACTACACAAGTCTACTGTAATACAGTCCTATGTAATTACAGTTCAATTCTCTTCTTTTATACCATCCTTCTATATCTTATACTCATTTATAAACTACTATATGTAATCTCCAATTACAATAGAAGGACAAAGATATTTACCTCGATAAGCCCAAAATTATCCAAGATTAAAGTCGATCCTGAGCAAGGTTTAGCTCCTATTCTGTACGCTCCAATTCGCTCCAAGACACCCTTAGCAGTTCTATACAACTTCTACTTAATACTTCAACCAACAATGAAGATTTTCCTAGGGTTTCGTTTTGTGACTAAGGGATATAAAGTAGCATTTCCGGGCTTTTTAGTATAGAGGTAATTTTGGAATACTACAAGGTATTTGGGCCAAGGTATTTTGGAATTGTAACAATACTTGGAGAATATTTTTCTACCGGGGGGGGGGGGGGTGTCTCGGCTAGCACTACTAGGAAGGAAGGGAAAGTGTGTTTGGACGAGAGCTCTACTAAGAGGGGGAAGGATTTTAAGACTTAGAAATTATTTTGGGGATGAAGAAGTCTTCAACTAAGGGGGGGTATTTATAGGGCCTTCAATGGCCAAGATTCAAGAAAGTGTGTGGATGAGATTTGGACAAGTGTTGTGTGGGTCCCACCTTATCTATCTACCCAAAAAATATCTAGCAAAGATTGACCAAATGTTTTAGGCCTTAAAAATGAAAAAAATGTGCACCCAATTCGTCCACTTTACCGCCCACTTGAGGGTGACACTTGTCGCCCTCTCGTTGGTCCAAAATATTTCATCTCTCGGAAAAATCCAAAATAAATAAATAAATTCTTGAAAACGAAAAATTCCTTTACAAGGTTCGGAAAAAACAATCCTTTTCGCTAGTTGCACAATTTCGTCCCTTTTGCCTAATTAAGGCTTAAACTTTTGTACGTACGTCCTCACATACATACTCTGGAAATACGGGGTATAACAAACATATAGCATGAAATTTTAGAACACTAAACACATTAAGCTAGATATTTCGCAAACTCATTTTTATCATGCTTAATGGCGGTCACATACTGAATCATGCTTGTAAAATTCAAAAATCCTATGGCATTTTTGTTATACCCCGTATTTCCAGAGTATGTACGTAAGGACGTACGTATAAAATTTGAGCCTTAAGATAGGCAAGATTCGAAATTTGTACACAACACCCGGTTAGAGTCGTTTTTCGACGAAACGTTTCCACAGCTTTCGTAAGGAAAATTCCGGCTATGTCATTTATAATTTTTGCGGATTTTTCCGAGAGACGTAACATTTTGGACCAACGGGAGGGTGACATGTGTCACCCTCACATTGGAAGAGGTTGGACGGCAATTGGGCTAAGCTTGCACGTTTTTGGTGTTGATTTTGTGGTCAAGGGTTAGGTAGGATATTTTGTGTAGATGGATAAGGTTGCACATGGCTTAATCTTGGCCTTACACTTGCCTTGCACTTGGCACCATCTTGGCCATTGGTTGGCCTTCACTTGACCTATAAATACCCCCTTAGTTGATGAACTTTCTTCATCCAAAAATTGAGCAATCTATCTAAGTCTCAAACTACTCCCTCTTAGCTTGAGCTTTTCGTCCCTCTCCCCCCCTCCTAGTTGAGCTTGGCCGAGAGCCACCACACCCTCCCCCTTGTGAAGCCTTGGCCGAGGGGTACCCCCCCCCTAGCCTAGTTGTCTCGTATAAATACCCCCCTTTTGTGGTATAGAAATACTCTCCTAGTATTGTTATAATGCCCAAAATACTCTAGCCCTTATACCTTATAGTACTTTCCAAAGTACCCTTTATACGAAAAACCCGGAAAATACGATTATACCTCCTTTAGCCACTAAACGAAACCCTAAGGAAATATTCACCCGTAGTTGAAGTATTAAGTAGAAGTTGTGTAGACAACACAGGGTTTCTTGGGCGTTTTAGACACACGGGTAGGAGTTAAACCTTGTTCAGGAGCGACATTTAACTCGGATAATTTTGGGCTTATCGAGGTAAATATCTTGTCCCCCTATTGTAATTGGAAATTACATGATTGTTAGAATATATAGTTGAAGTATACTATATATAGAATGAATATTGAATAAAGCGAACGTAGTTAAATCGTAATGTCTTTTGACTTAAGCTGAATAAGAATTGAACAAGAAACACATAGAAGGATAAATAAAGAATCAGTAATTACATAGGGTGTATCAGACATGAGACTTGTGTAGTATTCTTGTGAGTAGAATTATACACGCCGGTTAGGCGTACAAACCCCCGGTTGGCTTGTAGCGGCCTCGGTAGAGGAGAGATTAACGGTTGTGGGGAAGGGGAGGTTTGTGAATTTTACGTAGAATATGGAACAATGAGATCTAGATGATAATAAGCGCCTTGTGGCCTTATAGGTTGAAGTACTACGTGTGGTGCGATCTACGTGGCTTAAGGAGTAGCCGACGGTTTGAAGTACTTGGAGCATTTTGCTATTAGTCGATACTCGTCGCGAGGTATGTGAACCTCTTCCTATCTCTTCTAGCATGATATGTGTGTAACTATGTAGTGCGGTAGACGCATGTGTTTAATGTATTTGATTGGTTTGAAACATAAAGTGTTATAACGGCTTTATGGGAAGTTGGTTATATGACTTTATGTAGGTAAGAAAATGCTTTGTGGTTTCAAAGGGTAAGCGATTTGACTTATAAAACGGATTTGATGTGTAGCAATACTTGGTTTTGAGAACTTAAGAGTTATACTAGCTTTATGGGAAGTTAGGTATAACGCCTAAAGAGATAAAAAGAATGGCTATTTAATCTTAGGAGTTAAGAGACTTGATCTTATAAGACAAGAGACTCAACTTAATTAAATTGATTTGAATGTTGTAAGATGTGTGAAACCTCATTCGTGAGTAATGAGTACTTGGTTTTTGAAAGGAATAATGTTTTACTGATTTCGGAAATCAGAATGTGTATCGACAAACCACTGCAGCGTTAATAAAGGAAAATGTATTGAATAATTAAGTATTATTAAAACCAGTAGAAACCTCCATCTGCATAGAAGCTAAGATGAGACAAAATGATATTACATTTTCTAGATCATGGCTGCTTAATAAGGTTGATTATGAACAAGAATAACCTACTCGCCTATGGCATATGTTACTCAATTGTTTTAAAAGAGATTAAGACATTGAACTATGAAACTTTCCTAAAAAAGGAGACTTGTGTAATTGAAATTAGGCAAACTGGAACTTTAGGGAAAAGAAAGGCATTGTGTTGTCTTAAAATGGTTTAAAACATAAAGTGTTATAACAGCTTTATGGGAAGTTGGTTATAACGACTTTATGAAAACAAAAGAAGGGTTTTTATCATTGGTTTTAATGTGGTAACTTGACTTTAAAAGGAAAAGTGTTTTGGTCTAAAAATAAGGCATGATGTTGCCTTAATTTGATTTTAAAAGGAAAGTATGGAAGTTGTTTTGGTTTACTTAAAAGATGTAAGTCACTCTATTTTATACTACGTATCGGGTGACTTTTATAAAAGAATGAATCTCTTAAAAGGAATTTAACGTCACGTAGAACTTTAGGGTTAAAACTCGGACCTTGGCATAAAATGAAAGTACTTTGAGTTGTTGTGAAACCTGCCTATGCTTGTTGTTGTGAAACTTGCCTATGCTTGTCGTGATAGCCTTTGTTGTGCAAGAATTGTGTTTCTATACTACCGCGCCTCTCGATGGAGGGTCGGTTGACTTGTTGAGAACTTACTTGGACGTGCCGGCAGTGGCGAAGAAATTTCACGGGTACGTTCCTGTTGATTGTGTTACTTTTGCTAATCGCTTTGGACATACTGACACGATGCGTAGCGCACGGGTATGCTCCCATTTGGATATCGCTTATTGTTTCCCTTTGGGCATACCGACACGATCGTAGCGCGGGTATGTTTCCATTTGGAATCCGCTTTATTGTTTCCTTTGGGCATCTCGACACGATCGTAGCGCGCGGGTATGTTTCCATTTGGAAAGTTTTATTGTTTCCCTTTGGGCATCGACACGATCGTGGCGCTGCGGGTATGTTTCCATTTGGAAAAAGTCTTATTGTTTCCCTTTGGACATACTGACACGATGCGTAGCGCACGGGTATGCTCCCATTTGGATTGATGTCTTGTTGATATCATATCATAGACTGCCGGCGGTGAGGAAGGAATTCCACGGGCACGAGTGATGATTTGGAGGGCGTGAGTCCCTGACCTAATATGACTGTTTATATGTTGTATACTGTAGTTTGGTTATCATACATGTTTCCTGCTTTATATAGCGCTATGATTTCATTTCTGATATTTACTGATTCACATACTGGTACTGTTGATCGACCTCCTTCGGGGCTGCGTTCATCCGCAGTAAGTACATCGGTATCGATCCCGCTTTTAGGATCACCTTTCAGCGTATTGGGAAGCTCGTTCCTTGGAGGCTTATCTTTTGGTATGTGTTCCCGAGTTGTAGGTTCTTGTACATTCGTGGTATGGCGGGGCCCCGTCCGTCATAGTTGTTGTAAATCTTAAGTGCATGCTTGTTGTAGGCGGGGTTTGTAAAAAGGATAATCGTCGGGTTTTATGTATATATCAAGGCAACCGCTGGGTTGGCTGTTTATTTATTATGTCTCTCATTTCATGTGTAAAGTTTTTATTTCCACTGGTTTTCTCTGATGTTGTATCACTAGGGTGCCCGGTAAGGCACGATCACGCCCAGATTCGGTCGTGACAAAAGTGGTATCGAGCGATTAGTCCTCGGAAAGTGTCTACGCACCGTGTCTAGTAGAGTCTTGATTATCGGTGTGTTGTGCACCACATCTATAATCGTGAGGCTATAGGACATTTAGGATTGGTTTCCATTCTTCTCATTACGAGATCGTGCCTTAGAGTGTGATAAGTTGGACCCTCGACGTATTCCTTTCCTTTACGATTATGCCTCCGCGTAAGGCAACCGGGCGAGAAGGGCAAAGCGGCGAGAGGCGTGAGTAAGCGGCGGCAGTCTCTACGAGACCACAAGACACGAGCCTCCGTCCGCGATGCAGGCGAGAGAGATGGGTTACTGAGAGAGATGGCCATCGCCGGGATCGTGGCGAACATGAGATAGACCGGATCAGCGATTCAGCCCAATAGCACCGTAGTTCACCCCGAGCGCTTTGAGACTACGGGATTTTCTCGAGTGTAACCCTCCGAGTTTTATGGGTCGAGGCACGAGGATGATCCGCAGGAGTTCATCCGGCGATTCTGACGGATCATGAGAGTGATCAAGGCATCGGAGACCGAGGCGGTGGTCCTAGGTTCGCATCGGTTGCGTGATACCGCAGTCGACTGGTTTGATTCGTGGGAGTTGTCCCGGGGAGAGCATGCACTTCCAGCTTTATGGGGCGAGTTCTCAGAGGCCTTTCTTGCACATTTCTTACCTCCACAAATGAGGAGGGCTCGGGCAGACAGATTTTTGGTGTTGCGGCAGAACGGGCGTACGGTTCGGGAGTACAATGTGGAGTTCGACTCATTGGCCCGGTACGTCCCCGCGTTGGTAGCTAGTATGGAGGATCGAGTGCACCGATATGTTACAGGGCTCGATGATTACCTAGCAGAGAGTTGTTCGGGTGTAGCTCTTCAGCCGGGCATAGATATTGCCCGCATGCAGGCTTATGCACTTGGAAGTGAGGAGCGGAGGAATCGACGAAATGACCAAGGTCGTGAGAGGCGAGCAGCCAGGTCCTGGTGACTTTCGAGGCGGACCGCCTCGTGTGAACTAGTTATGCGCCTCCGCCAAGATCTGAGTGGTCCTCCAATCTTGAGCATCCAGTATTCGGGAGCGGTCGTGGCTCCAGGTTCAGATTTTCGGGAGAGCGGTGTTAGCGGTGAAGCCACCCTACCTCGTTGTGACTGTGGTAGACTCGCGGTGGGGAGTGTCGTGCTAGTCCGGGAGTTTGTTTTACATGCGGCCAGCAGGGCCATTTTGGGAGAAACTGTCCGACCAGGGGTAGCACTGGTAGGATAGCACAGAATACGAGATCAGTTGTGGGTTCTTCACCTTCCATAGCCAGGCAGGATGTTCATACACCGGCGGGCCACGGTAGAGGTCGCGGTGGAAGTTCCCGATTTAGCGGTCCTCAACCGCCTACTTTCAGGTATATCCTTAACCCTCTAGAGTTTTGTATGTATTGATGTTGTGATTAGTGTTATGTTCGGATAGCTTTGTGCTAAAATGTGATGTAGAACCTGGTTAGTGAGAAGGGTAAGCTTGAGGGTGAGGAAATGACGAACCCTAGAATATTACAGTTGAGACCTTAGATGTAAGGCCGTCTTGAGTACAAGTTTTTGCAAGTGATCCTTGTCGGAGTGCATTTTTATGCCTAGAATGTATTGTGTGATAAGTCCCTGGGTAGTGTGAAATGGAAGTGGTAGCTTTCATGACCTGTAGAGGTAAGATTGTTCCGGATCGAGAAACGAGAGGGTCGGCGTGACAGATGCTCGGGTTGAGGACGTGTTGCGTATCAACCCGTAGCCCGGAATGAGGTAGGGTCAGCTCTGGGTTGTCCCGCCAGGTGGTAGGGTCACGAGGGTGCTAGGCCCAAGTTTAGTTGACCATCGTATGAGTTCGTGGGTGTGTTCGACCAGAAGCAGATCGTGAAGGCCGGGGATGGCCTTAAGGAAGATTGAGGCTAGTAAGATGACCAAGTTTGGAGGTAGTGACTCCAAGGGTTGGAAACAGAAGCGTTGACTAAAGTGTGGTACGTATACTAGAAGAGTTCAAGTGTTCGAGAAGAGTACGACGAGTAAGGGTAGAGGCGAGCATGTATTGCGAGCATAGATATGATCATTTCTTGTGAAGGGAGAAGGTGCGAAGGATGTATATTTTAGACCTCAGGAATCGCATGCAGTCCGGTACCATTTGTTGGGTCGCCGGAGTGACACTAGAACCTCGCGGCAAAGTGACAAAGTTTGTGATGTTAGAGGTGTTTCCTCGTGGACTTGGATGTAAGTATTTATGCGGGTGTTTCGTGGCCAATTGTGGCGTTGGCAATTTTATTAGAAGAACTCTATCGTTATCCGTCTTGAGAAGGAACATTCGAGACGAATGTTTCTAAGAAGGGGAGAATGTTATACCCCGTATTTCCAGAGTATGTACGTAAGGACGTACGTATAAAATTTGAGCCTTAAGATAGGCAAGATTCGAAATTTGTACACAACACCCGGTTAGAGTCGTTTACTGAAACGTTTCCATGACTTTCGTAAGGAAAATTCGGCTATGTCATTTATAATTTTTGCGGATTTTCCAGAGAGACGTAACATTTTGGACAAACGGGAGGTTGAAATGTGTCAACCTCACATTGGAAGAGGTTGGACGGCAATTGGGCTAATCTTGCAAGTTTTTGGTGTTGATTTTGTGGTCAAGGGTTAGGTAGGATATTTTGTGTAGATGGATAAGGTTGCACATGGCTTAATCTTGGCCTTACACTTGCCTTGCACTTGGCACCATCTTGGCCCTTGGTTGGCCTTCACTTGACCTATAAATACCTTAGTTGATGAACTTTCTTCATCCAAAATTGAGCAATCTATCTAAGTCTCAAACTACTCCTCTTAGCTTGAGCTTTTCGTCCCTCTCCCCTCCTAGTTGAGCTTGGCGAGCCACCACACCCTCCCCTTGTGAAGCCTTGGCGAGGGTACCCCTAGCCTAGTTGTCTCGTATAAATACCCCCATTTTGTGGTATAGAAATACTCTCCTAGTATTGTTATAATGCCCAAAATACTCTAGCCCTTATACCTTATAGTACTTTCCAAAGTACCCTTTATACGAAAAACCCGGAAAATACGATTATACCTCCTTTAGCCACTAAACGAAACCACAGGAAATATTCACCCGTAGTTGAAGTATTAAGTAGAAGTTGTGTAGACACTTCAGGGTTTCTTGAGCGTTTTGGAGCACACGGAGTAGGAGCTAAACCTTGTTCAGGAGCGACATTTAACTCGGATAATTTTGGGCTTATCGAGGTAAATATCTTGTCCCCCTATTGTAATTGGAAATTACATGATTGTTAGAATATATAGTTGAAGTATACTATATATAGAATGAATATTGAATAAAACTGAACGTAGTTCGTCGGCAATGTCTTTTGACTTAAGCCTGAATAAGAATTGAACAGTAAACACATAGACGGATAAATAAGAGAACTGAACTGTAATTACATCGGACTGTATTACAGTAGACTTGTGTAGTATTACTGTGAGTAGAATTATACACGCCCGGTTAGGCGTGCAAACCCCCCCCCCCCCCCCCTGGTTGGCTTGGTAGCCGGCCTCGGTAGAGGAGGAGATTAACGCGGCCATGCGGGAGGCTTGCGAATTGTCTGTAGAATATGGAAAAATGAGATCTAGATGATAATAAGCGCCTTGTGGCCTTATAGGTTGAAGTACTACGTGTGGTGCGATCTACGTGGCTTAAGGAGTAGCCGACGGTTTGAAGTACTTGGAGCATTTTGCTATTAGTCGATACTCGTCGCGAGGTATGTGAACCTCTTCCTATCTCTTCTAGCATGATATGTGTGAACTATGTAGTACGGTAGACGCATACGTGTTTAATGTATTTGATTGGTTTGAAACATAAAGTGTTATAACGGCTTTATGGGAAGTTGGTTATATGACTTTATGTATGTAAGAAAATGCTTTGTGGTTTCAAAGGGTAACTGATTTGACTTATAAAATGGATTTGATGTGTAGCAATACTTGGTTTTGAGAACTTAAGAGTTATACTAGCTTTATGGGAAGTTAGGTATAACGTCTAAAAGAGATAAAAAAAGAATGGTTATTTAATCTTAGGAGTTAAGAGACTTGATCTTATAAGACAAGAGACTCAACTTAATTAAATTGATTTGAATGTTGTAAGATGTGTGAAACCTCATTCGTGAGTAATGAGTACTTGGTTTTTGAAAGGAATAATGTTTCTTGATTTGGAAATCGAGATGTGTATCGACAAACCACTGCAGCGTTAATAAAGGAAAATGTATTGAATAATTAAGTATTATTAAAACCAGTAGAAACCTCCATCTGCATAGAAGCTAAGATGAGACAAAATGATATTACATTTTCTAGATCATGGTCGCTTAATAAGGTTGATTATGAACAAGAATAACCTACTTTATGGCATATGTTACTCAATTGTTTTAAAAGAGATTAAGACATTGAACTATGAAACTTTCCTAAAAAGGAGACTTGTGTAATTGAAATTAGGCAAACCGGAACTTTAGGAAAAGAAAGGCATTGTGTTGTCTTAAAATGGTTTAAAACATAAAGTGTTATAACGACTTTATGGGAAGTTGGTTATAACGACTTTATGAAAACAAAAGAAGGGTTTTATCATTGGTTTTAATGTGGTAACTTGACGTTAAAAGGACAAGTGTTTTGGTCTAAAAATAAGGCATGATGTTGCCTTAATTTGATTTTAAAAGGAAAGTATGGAAGTTGTTTTGGTTTACTTAAAAGATGTAAGTCACTCTATTTTATACTACGGTATCGGGTGACTTTTATAAAAGAATGAATCTCTTAAAAGGAATTTACCGTCCGTAGAACTTTAGGGTTAAAACCCGGACCTTGGCATAAAATGAAAGTACTTTGAGTTGTTGTGACACCTGCCTTTGCTTGTTGTTGTGAAACTTGCCTATGCTTGTCGTGATAGCCTTTGTTGTGCAAGAATTGTGTTTCTATACTACCGCCTCTCGATGGAGGTCGGTTGACTTGTTGAGAACTTACTTGGGCGTGCGGCGGTGTGAAGAAATTCCGCAGATGCGTTCGCTGATTGTGTTACTTTTGCTAATCGCTTTGGACATACCGACCGCGATGGGTAGCGCGGGTATGCTTCCATTTTGATATCGCTTTATTGTTTCCCTTTGGGCATCGACACGATGCGTAGCGCTGCGGGTATGTTTCCATTTGGAATCCGCTTTATTGTTTCCCTTTGGGCATCGCGACACGATCGTAGCGCGCGGGTATGTTTCCATTTGGAAAGTTGTTTTATTGTTTCCCTTTGGGCATCTCGACACGATCGTAGCGCGCGGGTATGTTTCTATTTGGAAAGTTTGTCTTATTGTTTCCCTTTGGACATACCGACACGATCGTAGCGCGCGGGTATGCTCCCATTTGGATTCTTTGTCTTGTTGATATCATATCATGCATTGCCGGTGAGGAAGGAATTCCACGCACAGTGATGATTTGGAGGCGTGAGTCACGACCTAATATATTTGTTTATATGTTGTATCTTGTAGTTTGGTTATCATACATGTCTCCTTCTTTATATAGATGCTATGATTTCATTTCTGATATTACTGATTTCACATACTTGGTACTGTTATCGACCTCGCCGGGGCTGCGTTCATGCCGCGGTAGAAGTACATTGGTTGTCGATCCATTTTAGGATCACCTTTCAACGTATTAGGAAGCTCCGTTCCTTCGAGGCTTATCTTTTGTATGTGTTCCACGAGTTGTAGGTTCTTGTACATTCGTGGTATGGCGGGCCCTGTCGTCATAGTTGTTGTAAATCTTAGAGTGCATGCTTTGTTGTGGCGGGGTTTGTAAAAAGGATAAATGTTCGGTTTTATGTATATATCTGAAAGCAACCTGTTGGGTTGGCCTGTTTATTTATTATGTCTCTCATTTCATGTGTAAAGTTTTTATTTCCGCTGGTTTTCTCTGATGTTGTATCACTAGGGTGCCCGGGGTAAGGCACCAGTCACGGGCCCGGATTCGGGTCGTGACAATTTTCACTTGCTATTCTCCACTAATCATGGATATGCATCTAAGAGATCTTCAGGACTTTTAAGGGTTGTAATGTAGGCTTAGGCATGGGTAGGTAAAAATAGGCATTTAGGCTCATTTTTGTGTACCATAAGCTCTTTTAGCTTTTCAGTGTTTCCCCTTTTCTTTTGATTTCTTTTCTTCACTTCAAATCTATCTTTCCCCTCTTTTGTTTTGGGAGAGTGAAGTGTATTATAATAACAAGCACCCCCAAACTTAGGCTTTTGCCTATTTCTTATTACTTTTTTTATTGGGGTGCATCACTTTTGTTCACTCTTTTTGTCTCTTTTTTAACACACTTTATTCCAACTATTTCACATGTTTACTTATGGCACAAGTAAGGGAATATAGGGTGTCAAAGAAAAAGTTCAATTTTTCAGGCTCAATGGGGCTGACTAGGGATATTTTTAATGTCAGGGATAGAAAAGAGTGGTAAGAATTGGCTAACAAAGAAACACCTGAGTCATCTCCCTAACATGCATATCCTAACTGTTTCTCCTCAAATAGCAAGCAATCATAACACATAGGTTTTCATCATTTAGCATGCACAATTTAAGCAAGAAACCCCAAATAGACAGATTTCATGAGTTTTTGGCATATCTAACCTAAGTGTTTAGATAGTTGCTTCTAATTCCATTACATTATTCCACCTTACTTCACTAGGTGTTTCTAGTAACTACAGCATGCATGATCTTTGACAGACAATTATGACTCAAAAGAAAAAAAAAATATATGACTCAAAAATACACAAAAACAACAACAAGACTTAAACATACTATGACAATAAGACAAAAATATAAGACACCCCCCCAAACTTAAATCACACATTGTCCTCAATGTGTGCAAGACTCAAAGATAATAAAAGAAACAAGACACTTACAAACTTGGTTTAAAATGGTGGCGGTGGCGGTGGATAGTACTTTGAATTTCGTGAGGGGAGGAGAACTCTGGATTTTTGATTTGGCGACAGGGCCTTCGGATTAGGGCGTCTTTCAAAATTCAGATTTTTCCGTTGTGGCGCCGCGGCGCCCAAATTCCTGCGTTCTTCTGAATTTTCTGCGTCGCGGCGCTCTGGCGATTTTCTGGAAATCCTTGGCTTCTCTTCAGTTTTCGCCTTCCAAGTTCTTGGCTTACACCTGTCAACACAACACAGACACTACCTCCGTGAGACTGTTCTAAATAAAGACTAATTGCATTAAAATAAATAAACTGAAATACCTTGGGTTGCCTCCCAAGTAGCGTTGTCTTTAACGTCTTTTAGCCGGACGCAAGTTCCTTATTATTATAGGGTGTGAGAGGTTACTAAGTTCATGTATTCCATTTCATTGATCAGATAGGGTTTTAACCTCTGTCCGTTTACCTTGAAGGAAGCTCCCTCTCTTCCTTTTATTTCAATTGCACCATATGGGAATACTCTTACCACCGTGTATGGTCCTGTCCAACGTGATTTTAACTTTCCTGGAAATAATTTCAACCTTGAGTTGAATAACAACACTTGTTGTCCTTCTTGGAAGTCTTTCGGTATCAACCTCTTGTCGTGCCATACTTTCGTTCGTTCCTTGTAGATCTTTGCATTCTCATAGGCATTGTGCCTGAATTCATCCAACTCGCTCAGCTGTAGTAGCCTCCTCTGTCCTGCTGCCTTGGCGTCCATGTTTAACTTCTTCATTGCCCAATACGCTCTGTGTTCCAACTCTACTGGCAAATGACATGCTTTACCAAAAACTAACTTATAAGGTGACATACCAATTGGTGTTTTGAATGCTGTCCGGTATGCCCACAATGCGTCATCCAGTTTGATAGACCAGTCCTTCCTTGAGCCGTTCACCGTCTTTTCTAATATGCTCTTCACTTCCCTATTTGACACTTCTGCTTGCCCATTCGCTTGAGGGTGGTAGGCAGTTGTGGTGCGGTGGTAGACTCCATATCGGGAAAGCAATGAATTCAGCTGCTTGTTGCAAAAATGACTTCCTTCGTCACTGATGATGGCTCTCGGAGTGCCGAACCTTGTGAAAATATTCTTTTGAAGGAATTTTTGAACAGTCTTACTGTCGTTTTCTTTTGTGGCTACTGCTTCTACCCATTTGGACACATAGTCCACTGCCAGAAGGATATATTGATTTCCAAAGGATGGCGGGAATGGTCCCATGAAATCGATTCCCCACACATCAAATAGTTCCACTTCCAATATCCCTTGCGAAGGCATTTCGTTTCGTCTTGAAATGTTCCCTGTTCTCTGACAACTATCACATCTCTTCACAAAGGCATGGGCATCCTTAAAAAGTGTTGGCCAATAGAATCCGCTTTGCAGTATCTTTGCCGCTGTTCTTGATGCCCCAAAGTGTCCACCACACGATAGGGTGTGGCAATGAGTGAGAACCTGGTGCATCTCCTCATCTGGTATACATCGCCTGATGACTTGATCGGCACAGTGTTTGTATAACATAGGCTTTTCCCAATAGTAGTGCTTTACTTCGGAGTAAAACCTTTTCACTTGCTGTCTTGTCAATCCTGGGGGTATTACCTTAGCTGGAAGAAAGTTAACAAAATCAGCGTACCAAGGTAAATTAAAATTCGCACTTACTTGAAACAATTGTTCGTCTGGAAAATGATCATTTATTTGCACATCCTTGGTGTTCTGGCTTTCTGTGTTCTCCAGTCTTGACAAGTGGTCTGCAACGGAATTCTCTGTCCCTTTCTTGTCACGAATTTCCACATCGAATTCTTGTAGTAGCAAGACCCATCGAATGAGGCGAGGTTTTGCATCCTTCTTTGTCATCAAGTACTTTATGGCAGAATGGTTAGTGTATACTATCACCTTATTTCCAATCAAGTATGGCCTGAATTTCCCAAATGCATATACTATTGCTAGTAGTTCATTTTTGGTAGTTGCGTAATTTAACTGTGCGTCATTTAGAGTTTTACTAGCATAGTAAATGGATCTAAATACCTTGTCGATTCTTTTTCCAAGCACTGCTCTCACTGCATAATCGCTTGCATCGCACATCAGTTCAAATGGGAGCTCCCAGTTTGGTGCAATGACTATGGGTGCTGAAATAAGCTTCTCCTTGATTGTCTGAAAAACGGATAGGCATTCCTTATTGAAGTCGAAGGCCACCCCCGTCATTAGCAATGTGGAAAGAGGTTTTGAAACCTTTGAAAAGTCCTTGATGAATCTTCTATAGAAACCTGCATGCCCAAGGAAACTTCTGACCCCTTTTGTTGATACTGGAGGTGGGAGATTTTCGATTACTGAAATATTTGCTTTGTCTACCTCAATGCCTTGGTTTGATATTTTGTGTCCCAGAACAATCCCTTTTGTTACCATGAAATGACACTTCTCCCAGTTTAGCACAAGATTAGATTCTTCACACCGGCTTAACACTGCTTCTAAGTGCCTCAAACATTCATCGAATGATGCTCCAAAGACCGAAAAATCATCCATAAATATCTCTATGGTCCTCTCTACCATGTCTGAGAAGATTGCCATCATACACCTCTGAAAGGTTGCAGGTGCATTGCAAAGTACAAATAGCATCCTTCTGAATGCAAATGTACCAAAAGGACAAGTGAATGTTGTCTTTTCCTGATCTTCTGGCGCTATTGCAAGCTGGTGATACCCTGAGTACCCATCCAAAAAGCAGTAGTAGTTGTGCCCCACAAGTCTATCCAATATTTGATCTAGAAATGGCAGCGGGAAGTGGTCTTTTCTGGTTGCCTTGTTCAATTTGCGATAGTCAATGCAGATTCTCCATCCAGTAACTGTTCTAGAAGGAATGAGTTCGTTCCTTTCGTTGGTCACCACTGTTATTCCACCCTTTTTGGGCACCACTTGTACTGGACTCACCCATGTGCTGTCAGATATAGGGTAAATTACTCCTGCATCGAGCCATTTCAGGATTTCCTTTCTGACTACCTCTTTCATGTTTGGGTTTAGTCGCCTTTGTGCCTCTATGGATGGTCTGCTCTCCTCATCTAGACGGATCTTATGCATTACCGTTGACGGACTTATCCCTTTTATGTCTGCTAATGTCCACCCAATGGCACGCTTGTGATCCCTCAACACTCTTAGCCGTTTATCAATCTCTTCGGTCGATAGGTGGCGTGAAATGATCACTGGTAAGGTTTTCTCTTTACCTAGGTATTGGTATTGTAAATGATTGGGTAAGATTTTTAACTCTAACTCTGGAGCCTTCTCTGTGGATGATAATGATCTTTCTGACATCTGCTCAAGCTCTTCACACTTCCTCTTATCTCATTTCTCATAAACATTCATCCAATTTGCATACTCCATCAGACCTGGATCGTTTCTACTATTATCATCCCATTTGGTCAGTACTTCTTCAAGCGTATCATCATGTCTGAACCCCTTGGCTGACACTGCATATTCGATAAGATTAATGGCTGAGCAGTTATCATTGGCATCTGGATATGTTGCTGCCCGAAAAACATTAAAAATCACATCTTCTTCATCTACCCGAAGCTTCAACTCCCCTTTGTGAACATCAATGAGAGCCTGTCCTGTGGCTAAGAAGGGTCTGCCAAGTATGATGGGGATTCCATAGTTATCTTTTATTTCTAAGATAACGAAGTCAGCGGGGAAGATGAATTTGTCCACCTTCACTAATACATCTTCGATGACTCCTCTAGGATGAACTATGGAGCGATCAGCTAACTGCAAAGTGATGTTTGTAGGTTTGTGTTATACCCCGTAGTTCCAGGGTATGTATGTGAGGACGTACGTACGAGATTACGACATAAATTTTGGAAAGAAATAAAGATGTGATTTTTCGACGGAAAAGTTTCCGGGTTTTGTGAAGGAAAAAGGTTCGTTGATGAGAATTGGATTCCCAGATTTGGTATTTGGGCTTCTTGGATTATTTTAGAATTATAAGATTTTATTTTCGGAAATGGTCACGTGGGGCCCACGGGAGAAATTTACGGTTTTGTGGGGCCCACTTTGTTTTTGAGGTTTTCGGTATTTTGGATATTTTCGGAAGACGAAATATTTTGGACGAGTCGGGGGGCGACACGTGTCACCCCCATGTGGCACCTTGGCCGATTTGGAGGGACAAGTGTCTTGCCACTTGTCCCTTGGCCGAAATGGCCATGACATGTGGTGAGCAATTTCGTTGGCCATGTGGTGTGGTGGGACCCACACACACATGGCCCAATCTTGACCATACACTTGATAAGATCTTGGCCCTTAATTCCTCTATAAATACCCCCTTAAGGTTGAAGACTAATTCATCCCACACTTGAAAACTTTCCAAAGCAAATACTCCCTCCCTTTAGCCCTATTTCGTCCCCCTCCCCCACTTGTGTAGAAAATACTTGGAGTATTATTGTATAATCCCAAATACATTGGCCTAGTATCCCTAGTAGTATTCCAAAGTTATTTCAATACTAGGAGCCCGGAAATACTACTTTATTCCAATAGTCGCAAACGAAACCCTAGAGAAATCTTCATAGTGTCACGACCCGTTCCGGGGCCGTGACTGGTGCCTTACCCGGGCACCCAAGTCGACAACATCAGAGAAAAACCAAATAAATAAAATATAAACATGAAACAAGAGATATGATAAATAAACAGGCCAACCAAAACAGTTGTCTTCTGTATATATATACATAAAAACCCGAACAATTATCCTTTTTACAAATTCTGCCCACAACAGTACTACAGACCTCTAAGAAAGTGACAACAACTATGACGGGACAGGGCCCCGCCATACCCCTGAATGTACAAGAACCTACAGACTCAGGGTAACATACCAAAAGATAAGCCTCCGAAGAAACGGGGCTTCCCAACACGCTGAAATGTGATCCTATGAGCGAGGATCCACAACCGATGTACCTCTACCTGCGGCATGAACGCAGCCCCCCGAAGGAGGTCAGTACAACAGGTACCAAGTATGTGAAACTGAAAAATACTGTAAATGAAATCATAACAGTCTATATAAAACAGGAGGCATGTATGATAACAAAGCTACAGTTCACAATATAAAAGTAGTCATGTCAAGTCAGGGACTCACGCCCTCAAAGTCATCCTCGTACGTGGAACTCCTTCCTCACTGCCGGCAGTCAAGGTATAAGTCATGTGATACGTGTAACATGTCTCGGCCCATCTCATGGACTCGAGGTGAAATCGTATGGAATAAATTCCTGGTCCATCTCATGGACTCGGTATCAAATCAGGTGGTATACATTCCCGGTTCATCCCATGAACGCGGTGTCGAGTGAAATACATTCCCGGTTCATCCCATGAACGCGGTAGTCGAGTGAAATACATTCCCGGTTCATCTCATGAACGCGGTAGTCGAGTGAAATACATTCCCGGTCCATCTCATGAACGCGGTAGTCGAGTAAAATACATTCCCGGTCCATCTCATGAACGCGGTAGTCGAGTGAAATACATTCCCGGTCCATCTCATGAACGCGGTAGTCGAGTGAAATACATTCCCGGTTCATCCCATGAACGCGGTATAGAAACGTCCATAACAAATCATCCGGCCCTTCATCGAGAGACGCGGTGGTATAGAAATACAGTACTTGCACAACAAGGCTATCACACGCAAACATAGGCAAGTTACACACAACTCAAAGTACTTTCATTTTATGCCAAAATCCCGGTTCTGACCCCAAAGTATTACGTACGTTAAATTCTTTTAAAAGATCCAATTCTTTTATATGGGTCACCCGATACCCGTAGTATTAAAAATAGAGTGACTCACATTTTTAAGTAAACCAGAACACTTTCTTCTTAAAATCAAGCAACAACATCCTTTTCAAAAAGTTCAAGTTTGCCAAATTTTCAAATACTCAAGTCTCTTACTTTAGAAAGGTTTCATAGTTCATAGTCTTAATTTCTTTTAAAACAATTGAGTAACATATGTCTTACGTGTGAGCAGTTTACTCTTGTTTATAACAATCTTATCACAGCAGCCATGATCTAGGAAATGCAATACAATTTTGTCTTATCTTAGCTTCTATGCAGATGGAGGTTTCTACTGGTTTTAATATAATTACGTATTTGTCAATACATTTTCCTTTGTTAACGCTGCAGTGGTTCGTTCGATACTTATTCTCATTTTCGAAATCAGTAAAACATTATTCTTTAAAAACCAAATACTCATTACTCACGAATGAGGTTTCAGACTTCATAACAACTTTCATATCAATTCAATTAAGTTAAGTCTCTTATCTTTTATGATCAAGTCTCTTAACTTCTAAAATCAATAAACCATTCTTTTTATCATTCTTAAGTCGTTATACCTAACTTCCCATAAAGCTAGTATAAATCTTAATCTTTTAAAACCAAGTATTACTCTTCTTTCTAAAAACGATTCTTAACTCTTTTGAAATACTTTAAGATTCTTATTATTCAGGCTTAAGTCAAAAGACATTGCCGTAAAACTACATTCAGTTAACACACGTACGTCTACCGTACTATATATATATTCTTTTAAAATATCATGCTCAAGAGGATAGGAAGAATCACATACCTCGCGACGATTATCGACTATCAGCAAATAGCTCCCAAGTACTGTAATCCTGCTAGCCTTTTTCACTTCTTCGAGTATAATACGCTACTCGCAGTACTTCAACCTATAATGGTCATACAAGTCTATCAACGTCTAGACTACTCTGTAAAATAATTCTAGATACAGATTCCTTTATTCTACGGAAAATTGGGCAGCACTTCCCTACCCGCCAAACTACACAAGTCTACTGTAAATCAGATCACATGTAAATCTGATTCGATCTTCTTCTTTAATATTCTTCTGATGTGATATCAATTCAATTCTCTTCTTTTATACCATCCTTCTATTACAGTTCAATTCTCTTCTGTAATATCCTTCTATGTATCTTATATTCATTTCTATACTACTACAGTATGTAATTTCCATTTACAATAGAAGGAGTGTAGTATTTACCTCGATAAGCCCAAAATTATCCAATTTTAATGTCGATCCTGAGCAACGTTTAGCTCCTATTCTGAACGCTCCAATCCGCTCCAAGAAACCCTTAGAAGTTTCTACACAACTTCTACTTTCTACTTCAACCAACAATGAAGTTTCTCTTAGGGTTTCGTTTAGTGACAAATGGAGATAAGGTAGTATTTCTAGGCTTTTAGTATAGAGGTGACTTTGGAAATACAACAAGGTATAGGCTAAAGTATTTGGGAATAGTAACAATACTTTGGAGAGTATTTTCTACCCAAGGGGGGGTGCCTTTGCCGAGACTACAAGGAAGGGGGGGGAGGGGGTGTTTCGGCTTAGCTCTCTTTAGAGGGGCGGGGATGGTGTTTGGACGAGAAGCTCTCTCTCAAGTGGGGAAGTTTTGAGACTTGGAAGAATGATTTATGGATGAAGAAGTTCTTCAACTTAGGGGGGTATTTATAGGACATTCAAGGGCCAAGATGAAGCCAAGTGGTAGGCAAGTGTATGGTGGAGATTTGCACAAGTGCACCCTATCCTACTCCACAAATCCCTCACAAAACATTGACCCAAGTTTTAGGCCACAAAACAAGCCACAAAACAAGCCACAAAATCATGCCCATCGTCCAAGGGGGACGCCCACTTTACCGTCCACTTGAGGGTGACAAGTGTCACCCTCTCGTTGGTCCAAAATATTTCATCTCTTGGAAAAATCCGCAAAAATTATTAATGACATAGCCGGAATTTTCCCTACGCAAAGTTTGGAAAACGTTTCGTCGAAAAACCATTCGTTTCGCTAGTTGTGCACAAAATTTCGTCCCTTAGTCTACTTTAAGGCTTAAACTTTTGTACGTACGCCCTCACGTACATACTCTAGAAAATACGGGGTATAACATTCTCCCCTCCTTAGAAACATTCATCCCGAATGTTCCTTCTCACGACGGATAACGATAAAGTTTCTCTTAACAAGTTTCCAATGCCACACCTGGCCACAAAATAACACACGCGCAATTACTTAACCCAAGTCAAGGAGGACTCACCTCTAGCATTACAAAAGCTTCCACCCACGGTCTAAAAGATATTCCCATCGCACCTTTACTTCACAAAGTACTGATCGTTTCTATTCTCTCAGCACATGTTCACTTCTTTCCTTACTCGTCGTACTCTTCTCGAACACTTGAACTCTTTCTAGTATACGGACCATACTTCAGTCATCGCTTCAGTTCCCAAAATTTCTGGAGCCACTACCTCCAAACTTGGTCATCTAAACTTGGGCCTGGCGCCCTCGTGACCCTACCACCTGGCGGGACCACCCAGAACTGACCCCACCTTAATCCGGGCTACGGGTTGACCCGCAATACGCCCTCAACCCGACCCTCCGTCGTGCCGAACTCTCTTGTTCCCCCGATCCGGAACAATCTCACAAATCAAGTCACGAAAACCTATTGGTCTTCTTAGCTCCACTACCCTCTCTCGTCTCATACCACTCAGAGACTTATCACACAAATATATCCCAAGCATACAATGCACTCCGACAAAGGTCAACATAAACATAAATCTCTTACTCAAGACGGCCTTACATCTAAGGTCTAAACGTGTAAAATTCTAAGGTCCATACCTTCCTTGTCCCCATACTTATCCTTCCAACTAACCAGGTTTTCTAACTCACAAACAACACAACGCCATCCGTACATAGCACACAATAATAAGATCATCATATCAAGCATACAAGCTCTAGAGGGTTAAGGATATACCTGTATCTACCGCTTCACTCTAATCATAGGCTTGCCCTGCCGGGCGCATAGCTGTAGAAGGCGAGGAACCTGCCACTGACCCGGTAGGCTGCGTCATTCTGCTCGTACCCCTCCTATAAGCACAGTCTCCCGTCACATAGCCCTGACGGCCGCAGGTGAAACAAGCACCAGTAAGAAGACGACATTCCCCGGGATAACGCTTGCCACATCATGCACACTGAGGGGGACATGAATCCTGCTGGCTAGAACCCGTGTATATCTGTAAACCAGAAGCCCTGGAGCTCTGACCAGCTCCCGAATACCGAGCATACGAAGACTATGGAGGACCACTGCATCGGGCGGAGGTACATAACTAACTCTTCTTGGCGGTCCGCCTCGAAAGTTACCAAAGGACCCCGCTGTCCCGGCCTCTTCGCGATCTCGGCCATTCCGCCGACCTCTCCGCTCCTCACATCCAGTGTATAAGCTCAGATGCGGGCAATGTCCATGCGGTGAAGAGCTACACCGAACAAGCCTCGCCAAGTAGTCATCGAGCTCGGTGGCGTGGCGGTGCACTCGTCCTCCATGTCGGCTACCATGCGGGACGCATCGATCTAATGAGTCAAACTCACATTGTACTCCCGACGTCGCCTGCGCCTCAACGTCAAAAATCGCCGGCCGAGCCCTTCTCATCCAGGAGGCAAGAAATGTGCGAGAAATGCCCCTGAGAACTCGTCCCAAACGGCTGGAAGTGCATACTCTCCCCGGGACAACTCCCACGAATCAAACGATCATCGCAGATCACGCGGCCGATGCGAACCTAAGACCACCGACTCGGTCTCCAAGCCTTGATCACTCTCATGATCCGTCAGAATCGGATGAACTCCTGCGGATCATCCTCGTGCCTCGACCGTAGAACTCGGCGGGCTACAACTCGAGAAAGTTCCGTAGCCTCAAACTATCGATCTCGGGTGAACCACGGTACTACCGGAATCAGCGATCCCTATCCTCGTATCCGCCACGATCCCGGCGAATCGAACCATCTCTTTGTACCCCAACTCCTCCGCCCTGTGTGGATGGAGGCTCAGTGCTCGTGGTCTCAGCGACCACCGCCGCCCTAAACTCTTTGGGCCGGGCGTCGCAAAACTCGCCGTCTGAAGCACTATCTCAGGTAATGTCCGGGCCTTCGCCCTCGTACTCCTCTGTATCCCACTAGCAGATCCCTCGGCTGCGTTGCCCATCTGGGCCTGGGTTGCCTTGCAGGGAGGCATAACTGGTAAAAACGAAATACGTCAGAGGGGTCCAACTTATAACACAGCTCTAAGGCACGATCTCAGAATGAGAAGAATAGAAACCAATCCTAAATGTCCTGCAGCCTCCTGATTATAGATGTGGTGCACAACACACCGATAATCAAGACTCTACTAGACACGGTCTGTAGACTTTCCGAGATTAATCGCTCGATATTACTTTTGTCACGACCGTTCGGAAGCCGTGATAGTGCTACCCGGCACCCAAGTAGACAACATCAGAGAAAAACCAGCGGAAATAAAACATAAACATGAAACAAGAGATATGATAAATAAACAGGCAAACCAAAACAGTTGCCTTCTGTATATATATACATAAAAACCCGAACAGTTATCCTTTTTACAAATTACGCCTGGCGGTACTACGGACTCTAAGAAAGTGACAACAACTATGACGGGACAGGGCAGCTCCATACCCATGAATGTACAAGAACCTACGGACTCATGGTAACATACCAAAAGATAAGCCTCAGAAGAAATGGGGCTTCCTAACGCTGAGCGTGATCCATGAGCCAGGATCCACAAGATGTACCTCTACACTGCGGCATGAACGGCCACGAAGGAGGTCGATAACAGTACCAAGTATGTGGCTGAAAAATCGTAAATGAAATCATAACAGTCTATATAAAACAGGAGGCATGTATGATAACAAAGCTACAGTTCACAATATAAAAGTAGTCATGTCAAGTCAGGGACTCACGCCCTCAAAGTCATCCCTCATGCCCGTGGAACTCCTTCCTCACTGCCGGCAGTCTAGGTATAAGTCATGTGATACGTGTAACATGTCTCGGCCCATCTCATGGACTCGAGGTGAAATCGTATGGAATACATTCCCGGTCCATCTCATGGACTCGGTATCAAATCAGGTGGTATACATTCCCGGTTCATCCCATGAACGCGGTGTCGAGTGAAATACATTCCCGGTTCATCCCATGAACGCGATAGTCGAGTGAAATACATTCCCGGTTCATCTCATGAACGCGGTAGTCGAGTGAAATACATTCCCGGTCCATCTCATGAACGCGGTAGTCGAGTGAAATACATTCCCGGTCCATCTCATGAACGCGGTAGTCGAGTGAAATACATTCCCGGTCCATCTCATGAACGCGGTAGTCGAGTGAAATACATTCCCGGTTCATCCCATGAACGCGGTATAGAAACGTCCATAACAAATCAGTCGACCCTTCATCAATTGACGCGGTGGTATAGAAATACAGTACTTGCACAACAAGGCTATCACACGCAAACATAGGCAAGTTACACACAACTCAAAGTACTTTCATTTTATGCCAAAATCCCGGTTCTGACCCCAAAGTATTACGTACGTTATATTCTTTTAAAAGATCCAATTCTTTTATAAGGGTCACCCGATACCCGTAGTATTAAAAATAGAGTGACTCAAATTTTTAATTAAACCAGAACACTTTCTTTTTAAAATCAAGCAACAACATCCTTTTCAAAAAGTTCAAGTTTGCCAAATTTTCAAATACTCAAGTCTCTTACTTTAGAAAGGTTTCATAGTTCATAGTCTTAATTTCTTTTAAAACAATTGAGTAACATATGCCTTATGTGTGAGCAGTTTACTCTTGTTTATAACAATCTTATCACAGCATCCATGATCTAGGAAATGTAATACAATTTTGTCTTATCTTAGCTTCTATGCAGATGGAGGTTTCTACTGGTTTTAATATAATTACGTATTTGTCAATACATTTTCCTTTGTTAACGCCGATGGTTCGTTCGATACTTATTCTCATTTCCAAATCAAGAAACATTATTCTTTAAAAACCAAGTACTCATTACTCACGAATGAGGTTTCAGACTTCTTAACAACTTTCATATCAATTCAATTAAGTTAAGTCTCTTATCTTTTAATATCAAGTCTCTTAACTTCTAAAATCAATAAATCATTCTTTTTATCATTCTTAAGTCGTTATACCTAACTTCCCATAAAGCTAGTATAACTCTTAATCTTTTAAAACCAAGTATTACTCTTCTTTCTAAAAACGATTCTTAACTCTTTTGAAATACTTTAAGATTCTTATTATTCAGGCTTAAGTCAAAAGACATTGTCGTAAAACTACATTCAGTTAACACACGTACGTCTACCGTACTATATATATATATTCTTTTAAAATATCATGCTCAAGAGGATAGGAAGAATCACATACCTCGCGACGATTATCGACTATCAGCAAATAGCTCCCAAGTACTGTAATCCTGCTAGCCTTTTTCACTTCTTCGAGTATAATACGCTACTCGCAGTACTTCAACCTATAATGGTCATACAAGTCTATCAACGTCTAGACTACTCTGTAAAATAATTCTAGATACAGATTCCTTTATTCTACGGAAAATTGGGCAGCACTTCCCTACCCGCCAAACTACACAAGTCTACTGTAAATACAGTCCTATGTAAGTACAGTTCAGTCTTCTTCTTTAATATTCTTCTGATGTGATATCAATTCAATTCTCTTCTTTTATACCATCCTTCTATTACAGTTCAATTCTCTTCTGTAATATCCTTCTATGTATCTTATATTCATTTCTATACTACTACAGTATGTAATTTCCAATTACAATAGAAGGACAGTAGTATTTACCTCGATAAGCCCAAAATTATCCAAGTTTAATGTCGATCCTGAGCAACGTTTAGCTCCTATTCTGAACGCTCCAATCCGCTCCAAGAAACCCTTAGAAGTTTCTACACAACTTCTACTTTCTACTTCAACCAACAATGAAGTTTCTCTTAGGGTTTCGTTTAGTGACAAATGGAGATAAGGTAGTATTTCTAGGCTTTTAGTATAGAGGTGACTTTGGAAATACAACAAGGTATAGGCTAAAGTATTTGGGAATAGTAACAATACTTTGGAGAGTATTTTCTACCCAAGGGGGGGGGGGGTGCCTTTGCCGAGACTACAAGGAAGGGGGGGAGGGGGTGTTTCGGCTTAGCTCTCTTTAGAGGGGGGGGGGGGGATGGTGTTTGGACGAGAAGCTCTCTCTCAAGGGGGGAAGTTTTGAGACTTGGAAGAATGATTTGTGGATGAAGAAGTTCTTCAACTTAGGGGGGGTATTTATAGGACATTCAAGGGCCAAGATGAAGCCAAGTGGTAGGCAAGTGTATGGTGGAGATTTGCACAAGTGCACCCTATCCTACTCCACAAATCCCTCACAAAACATTGACCCAAGTTTTAGGCCACAAAACAAGCCACAAAATCATGCCCATCGTCCAAGGGGACGCCCACTTTACCGTCCACTTGAGGGTGACAAGTGTCACCCTCTCGTTGGTCCAAAATATTTCATCTCTCGGAAAAATCCGCAAAAATTATAAATGACATAGCCGGAATTTTCCCTACGCAAAGTTTGGAAAACGTTTCGTCGGAAAACCATTCGTTTCGCTAGTTGTGCACAAAATTTCGTCCCTTAGTCTACTTTAAGGCTTAAACTTTTGTACGTACGCCCTCACGTACATACTCTGGAAAATACGGGGTATAACACATAGCTTGGTTGAAGTGTTCAGAGAAGTTGTTTAGAAACTTCTAAGGGTCGCTTGGAGTGGGTTGGAGCGTAAGGAATTGGAGCTAAACGTTGCTCAGGATCGACTTATAAACTTGGATAATTTTGGGCTTATCGAGGTAATGATCTATGTCCCCCTATTGTAATTGGATATTACATGTTGTAGTAGTTATACTTGAGTATATTATATTGGAAGGATGATTATAAATGATTGAACTGTATTTACATTGGGTGCACTTACATGAGACTTGTGTAGAATTATTGTGAAGCAGAATTGAACACGTCCGGTTAGACGTGTAATCCCCTGAGAGTTGTTGGCCTGGTAGTGGGCCTTGATAGGGGAGGAGATTTATGTGAGCGGAGGGAGGTCTGCGAATTTTACGTAGAATAAGGAATCTTGTATTTAGAATATTCTACGAAGAGAACTAGAGGTTGATAGATGTATTGTGGTTATTATAGGTGGATCTTCTACGCGCGGCATACTTGACTTGGCTTGTGGTTTAAGATAAAAAGGTATGTGATTCTTCCTATACTCTTGAGCATGATTGTTGTGAACTATATAGTACGGTAGACGTACGTGTGTGAAATGAATTTTGTTTAAAACATAAAGTGTTATAATGGCTTTATGGGAAGTTAGTTATAACGACTTTATGAAGATAAAAGAAAGATTTGATTTCGAAAGCTAAACGACTTGATTTTGAAAGTTAAGAGACTTGATCTTGAAAGATAAGAGACTTGACTTATAACGACTTGTTTTCAGAAAAGGAGAAGTAACTTGATTTAAGTATAGGTTACTTGTTTTAAAAAGAGTAAGTTATTTGGGTTTTAAAGAGTATACTTGATGTGGTTTTAAAAGAAAAGTACTTGATTTTAGAAGTCTTGTAAAGGTCTTTTTGAAAGAATGAAAGTAGGTATTATTTTTTGGTTTGAAACCCGTATTGTTGACATAAAATGAAAGTACGTTGAACTTGCCTATGCTTGTTGTGATAGCCTTTGTTGTGCAAGTGTTTGATTGTGTGCTACCGTGTCTCTCGGGGAGGGCCGGCTATCTGATTGATTGCTTGGACATACTGACGCGTTGGATGTTCCACGAGTATGCGTCCACCTTGAGTATTATCTTGTTATTTCCTTTGGACATGCTGACGCGATGGATGATCCACGGGCATGCATCCAGTAGGATGGTTTCATGGCCATGCTTTCCGAGGTAAGATGCCGGGGCATGCGGTCATTATGAGGATTATGTTATTTGTCCATGGACCGCTAATCCATGAAGCTTGCCGCGGTGATGAGCGATCACGGGCTTGATTTGTACATTTGGTTCAGGCACACTTTAGATACTTGTCCTGGTCATTTCTCGTGTATCGGCAGGCTCTGGTAGATAGCTTAGATACTTGCCTCGGTCATATCTCGTGAGACGGTAGGCTAGGGTACGTTCGCCTATGGTACTTGCCTCGGCCAGTTGCGTGGCTAGCTTTTGGATCTGGTAGTTGGCTTCCGTACCTTGCCCGTGAAGGGATATGACTAGCTTTTGGAACTGGTATGGGCTCTTCTACTTGGCCCGATCGGTTTGATGACGCAGGCAGGATCTAGTGTTCAGGTTCACATATGGGTGTTGTTTTACATCATGTACTGCCGGCAGTGAGGAATGAGTTCCACGGGCATGAGTGATATTATGGGCGTGAGACCCATAGTTATGTGTGAGTGATCATTTTGGGGGTGTGCGTCCCCTTACTTGGCATAACTGTTTACTTATCGCAAAATGGTTTTATAAAATGATGAAATGTGATTTCATTACAGTATTTTCAGTTTCACATACTTGGTACCTGTTGTACTGACCTCCTTCGGGGGGCTGCGTTCATGCCGCAGGTAGAGGTACACCAGTTGTTGATCCTCGCTCATAGGATCGCAGTTCAGCGTTGGGAAGCTCCGTTTCTCCGGAGGCTTATCTTTTGGTATAGTCCCCTGTCATTGTAGGTACTTGTACATTCAGGGGTATGGCGGGGCCCTGTCCCGTCATAGTTGTTGTTACATTCTTAGAAGTGCAGTAATCTTGTTGTGGCAAGGGTTGTAAGGATTTTAAGCTCGATTATATGTATATACATGAAGGTGACCGTTTGGTTGGCCTGTTTTTCTTATGTTGTCTCTTGTTTCCTGTTTAAACTTTATTTCCGCTGATTTTCTCTGATGTTGTTATCACTAGGGTGCCCGGGGTAAGGCACCAGTCGCGGGCCCGAGATCGGGTCGTGACAAAAGTGGTATCAGAGCAGTTAATCCTCGAAAAGTGTCTACAGACCGTATCTAGTAGAGTCTTGATTATCGGTGTGTTGTGCACCACATCTATAATCAGGAGGCTGCAGGACATTTAGGATTGGTTTCCATTCTTCTCACTCTGAGATCGTGCGTTAGAGCGGTGTTGTAAGTTGGACTCCTTCTGACGTATTCTTTTCTGCCAGTTATGCCTCCGCGCAAGGCAACCCGGGCCCAGAAGGGCAAGGCAGCCGAGGGAGTTGTTAGTAGGATGCAGAGGAGTACGAGGGCGCAAGCCCGGTCATTACCTGAGATAGTGCTTCAGACGGCGAGTTTTGTGACCCCGCCAGCCCCAGCAGAGTTTAGAGCCGCAGCAGTGGCTCACGAGACCCGATGCACGAGCCTCGGTCCCACGGCTGGAAGCAGGAGGTACAAGGAAGATGGCCCGATTCTTGGCGTGATCGTGGCCGACACGAGGATAAATGGATCTAGCCGATTCGGTAGTACCGTGGTTCACCCGAGGTCGAATAGTTTGAGATGCGGGACTTTACGAGCCGCGAGCCCGCCGTAGTTTTATGGGTCGAGGCACGAGGATGATCCGCAGGAGTTCATCCGGCGATTCTGACGGATCATGAGAGTGATCAAGCCGGAGACCGAGTCGGTGGTCTTAGGTTCGCATCGGTTGCGTGATCTGCAATGATCGTTTGATTCGCGAGCTGTCCCGGGGGGAGCATGCGCCTCCAGCTGTATGGGACGAGTTCTCGGAGGCATTTCTTATCCATTTCTTGCCTCCGCAGATGAGGAGGGCACGGGCCGACAGATTTCTGATGTTGAGACAGAGTGGGCGTACGGTTCGGGAGTACAACGTGGAGTTCGACTCGTTGGCTCGATATGTCCCTGCGTTAGTGGCAGATATGGAGGACAGAGTGCACCGTTATGTCACAGGACTGGACGATTATCTAGCAGAGAGTTGCTCGGGTGTAGCTCTTCAGCCGGGCATGGACATTGCCCGTGCGCAGCTTATGCGCGGGTGCGAGCGGAGGCGGATTGACCAATACCAGAAGAAGGCGGGGCAGCGAGGTCCTTTGGTAACTTTCAATGCGGACGCGCAGCCGAGACTAGTTATGCGCCTCCGCCCGATCTGAGTGGTCCTCTGATCTTGAGGCGGTCGTGGCTCCTGTGGTTGAGTTTTGAGGCGGGAGTGTTGGCTGGATGTAGCCACCCCAACCTCGGTGTGGCCAGTGTGGTAAAACCCATGCGAAGTGTCGCGGTATTCGAGAGTTTGTTTTACATGCGGCCAGCAGGCCATTTAGCGAAGAATTGTCCGACTGCAGGTAGCGCGGATGTTGAGACTCGGCGCCGGGATCATTGCGGGTTCTTCGCCGATAGCTAGGCGGGTGTTCATACCGGCAGGCGATCACAGGGTCGTGGTGAAAGTTCCCAGTTCTAGCGGTCCTTGGAACCGCCTATTTGATTTCAGGTATATCCTTAACACTCTAGAGACTAGTATGCATTGATGATGTGATGATGTGCTAAGTATTATGTTCAGATAGCATTATGTTAAATTGTGATTTAGAGGCCTGGTTAGCAAGGGGGAAGTTGGGTGCATAGAGATTGTGAGCCTTAGAATATTATACGTAGAGACCTTAGAGGCAAGGCCGTCTTGAGTGAAAGATTTTGTTTATGATGTGACCTTTGTTGGAGTGCATAGTATACATAGGGTATAATTGTGTGGTAAGTCCCTGAGTGGTGTGAATTATAAAAGGATAGTTATGATAAGAAGACCACTAGGTTTGCGTAACTTGATTAGTGAGATTGTTCCGGATCGGGGAACAAGAGTTTGGCGCGGTAAATGGGTCGGGTTGAGGCAAGGTCGCGGGTCAACCCGCAGCCCGGTTTGGGGTGGGGTCAGTTCGAGGTGGTCCCGCCAGGTGGTAGGGTCACGAGGGTTCTAGGCCCAAGTTTAGGTAACCATCGTACAGGTTTGTGGATGCGTTCGACCAGAATCGGATCGTGAAGGTCGGGAATGGCCTTAGAGGAAATTGAAACTAGTAAGATGACCAAGTTTGGAGGTAGTGACTCAAAAGTTTTGGAAACTGAAGCGATTACTGAAGTATGATACGTGTACTATAGAGAGTTCGGGTGTACGATAAGGGTACGACGAGTAAGAAGAGAAGCGAACATGTGTTATGAGAACGGAAGTGATTATTCTTTTGTGAGGTGAAGATGCGAAGGAAATATCCTTTAGACCGTGGGTGGGAGCTTTTTGTGGTGTTAGAGGTGATTCCTCGTTGGCTTGGATTTGAGTTTTGCGCACACGTTATATTCTGGCCACTGGTGGCATGATCGGTTTTTGTAAGTATAGTAGTAAAGACTATACCGGCACACGTTTGATTAGAGACTTAGAAGGAACATTCGGGATGAATGTTTCTAAGGGGGGAAGAATGTTATACCCCGTAGTTCCATGGTATATATGTGAGGACGTACGTACGAGATTACGACAGAAATTTTGGAAAGAAATAAAGATGTGATTTTTCGACGGAAAAGTTTCCGGGTTTTGTGAAGGAAAAAGGTTCGTTGATGAGAATTGGATTCCCAGATTTGGTATTTGGGCTTCTTGGATTATTTTAGAATTATAAGATTTTATTTTCGGAAATGGTCACTGTCACGACCCGATTCCGGGCCCGTGACTGGTGCCTTACCCCGGGCACCCTAGTGATACAACATCAGAGTAATCAGCGGAACATAAAACGATACAAGACATATTATGAAATATGAAACAATAATCTGAGAAAAACTTGCCTTTCGGCATATATATAAACAACAGCTTTTTCAACATGAACAGTTTAATCCTTTTTACAAACCCTGCCCACAACAGTACTACAGACCTCTACGAATGATAAGACAACAACGACGGGGCGGGGCCGCCATACCCCGAATGTAGCACCTACAACAACAGGGACTATACCAAGATAAGCCTCGAGAAACGGAGCTTTCCCAACTGACTGTGACCCTAAGAGCGAGGATCAACGGCGGTGTACCTTTACTGCGGCATGAACGCGGCCGAGAGTCGATCTGACAGTGCAGAGTATGTGAAACTGAAAATAAATACTGTAAATGAAATCATAGTAGTCTATACAAAGCAGGAGACATGTATGATAACCAAACTACAGTTTACAATAAATAAGCAGTCATGTCAAGTTAGGGACTCACGCCCTCAAGTCATCACAATAAAACCGTACGGGGTAAGTACGAAGGCATAGCCGACTACTAAGACCCTCAGTACCACAAATGCCATAAACTGTATCACGAGGTCTTTCTAGACCGCACCACATGATCGGTGGCCATTTGCCCGCAGTATCAATGTGCGTGTCTATCCCTGGAACTCTCGCAGCTCCGCATAGGTCACACACAGACCCGCATAAGGTATTCCTCGAATCATGGTCCTAGACCGCCTGAGGTACACCCCGCATCGAAGGCAGCTTAACCTTCGGTATCCGCCTAGGCTCCCGCAACCCGCATAGTCTCAAAAGACCGCATAGTCTCAACAGACCGCATAGGGAATCCCCCGCATCAGGCTAAACACCCGGAATGATCAATCATGGAGCTCTCGCACTCCGCATAGTCACAAGGACCGCATAGGCCGTATAGACCTGCATCAAGGGTGGCAAGCCCTCGGTATAATAAGTCAAGGGGGTAGGTGATATAATAATAGTACAATGGACTTACCGTTTAGCAACGTAAGCACAAGAATGACTCCCCTTACATAACAACCACAAGATACTAACACACGTAGCATCCTAACATGTTTACTTATCAAATCAACAAGAAAGTATTACAAGACTATCACAAACCAATACAATCAAGTTATTCACACAAGGTACTTTCTACTAACAAGTTTGGGTATCTATCCCCAAAGTACTTCACACATTAAATCTTTAAAAGATCCGCTTCTTTCCCATAAGTCACGCAATACCTGTAGTATAAAATAGAGTGACTGTCTTTTTTAAGTAAACCAAAACACTTACCTTTGTAAAATCAAGTAACAACATTATTTTCCAAACGTTCAAGTTTGCCTAATTTCAAATGTTCACGTTTCTTATTTTAGAAAGGTTTAAATGCTTCATAGTCTTATTCATTTAAGAATATAATTCTCTTTTAAACCATCTAAGAAACATAAGCCTTATGTGTGAGTAGGATATTCTTGTTTATAACAATCTTATTACAGCAGCCATGATCTAGGAAATATCATTTTGTCTCATCTTAGCTTCTATGCAGATGGAAGTTTCTCGGTTTTATTAATACTTCATTAATCAAAACATTTCCCTTTATTAACGCCGCAGTGGTTTGTCGATACACATTCTGATTTCCGAAATCAGTAAAACATTATCCCTTTTAAAAATCAAGTACTCATTACTCACGAATGAGGTTTCACACAAAATTCATTGATTAAGTTAAGTCTCTTATCTTACAAGATCAAGTCTCTTAACTTCTAAAATAAATCATTCGTTTTATCTCTCTTAAGCCGTTATACCTAACTTCCCATAAAGCTAGTATAACTCTTAAGTTTTTAAAACCAAGTATTACTCTTCTTTTAAAAACAGTTCTTAATTCTCTTGAACTATTTCAAGATTATTATTATTCGGGCTTAAGTCAAAAGACATTGCCGTACAACTACGTTCAATTAACACACGTACGTCTACCGTACTACATAGTTATACACATATCATGCTAGAAGATATAGGAAGAGGTTCACATACCTCGCGACGATTATCGACTATTAGCAAATCGCTCCACGGCTATAACCCGGCTAGCCTGGTCCACCTTCTCAAGTAGCACATGCTACTCACAGAACATTCAACCTATACAGGTTATACAAGTCTATCAAAGTCTAGACTACTCGGTAGAATAAATCTAGATACAAGATCCTACGGGAAATTGGGCAGCCCTTCCCTACCCACAAACTACACAAGTCTCATGTCTGATCCTACGTAATTACAGTTCAGTTCTCTTCTTTAAATTCAGGCTTAAGTCCAAAGACATTGCCACAAGCTATGTTCAGTTATATATATAGTATACCTCAACTATATATTCCTACAACATGTAATATCCAATTACAATAGGGGGACAAGATAATTACCTCGATAAGTCCATAATTATCTAAGTAGAAATGTCGATCCTGGGCAACGTTTAGCTCCAACTCCGAGCGCTCCAACCCGCTCTAAACCACCCTTAGAAGTTCTAACCAACTTCTACACAATACTCCAACTGACTATGGAGATTTCCCTAGGGTTTCGGTTTGAGACAAAAAGGACATACGGTAGTATTTCCGGGCTCTACGTATAGAGGTTTCTTTGGAATACTACAAGGTATACGGCTAAGGTAATTTGGGTATAGTAACAATACTTTTGAGAGTATTTCTACCAAGAGGAGGGTATTTATACGAGACAACACCACAAGGGGGGGGTGTATACCCCTCGGCCTACCCCACTAGGGGGGGTACTCTCGGCCAAGGGGGGTTGAGGGACTCTCGGCTAAGGCCTCACAAGGGGGAGGGGGACGAGAACTCTAGAGGGAGGGGGAAGAGATTTCAAGACTTAGCACAATTTTGGATGAAGAAGTTCATCAAAGGGGAGGGGTATTTATAGGTCAAGCCAAGGCCAACCAATGGCCAAGATTATGCCAAGTGCATAGCAAGTGTAGGGCCAAGATTGGGACAAGTGTGTGTGGGTCCTACCAACTACACTCTCCAATTTCGTCCAATGTCCGCCCCTCACGTCCGCCAATGGGAGGGTGCCAAGTGGCGCCCTCTCGTTGGTCCAAAATGTTTCGTCTCTCGGAAAAATCCGCAAAAATTAAAAATGACATAGCCGGAATTTTCCCTACGAAAGCTGTGAAAACGTTTCGTCGAAAAACGACTCTAACCGGGTGTTGTGCACAAAAATTAATTCGGCCAAGCCTTATTAAAAAGTTCAAATTTTCTACGTACGTCCTTACGTACATACTCTGGAAATACGGGGTATAACATTCTCCCCTCCTTAGAAACATTCGTCCCGAATGTTCCTTCTAAGTCTCAAAACAAACGTGCGCCAGTATAGTCTTCACTGCTATGCTTGCGAGAACAATCCTGCCACACATGGCCACAGAAACAACTAGCGCAGAATGCTTACATCCACGTCCACGAGGAAACACTTCTAACATCACCACAAAACACCCCTCTCCGGGGTCTAGAATATACTTCCTTCGCACCTTCCCTTTAAAAAAGAAATGATCACATCTATGCTCGCCATACATGCTCTCTTCTTCCCGATACCACTTTTGTCACTTTGCCGCGAGGCATTAACCTTCTCAGGCGACCCAACAAATGGTACCGGGCTGCATACGATCCCTGAGGCTGTCATACACTTCTTGTACACTCGAACTCTTTCTCATAACCTACCACATTTCTGATACTGCTTCAGTTTCCAAAACTCGGGGTTACTATCTCCAACCTGGTCATCATAACTGGGAACACTCTGGATGGATCTCCGATTTCCTTCTCGAGCATGACACGAAAGACTGGACGCACTGCCTCCTAAGTCGGACGGCAAATGCTAACATATAGGCAACCTGGCCTATCCCTCACATGAACTCAAAAGGCCCAAAGTAACTCGGGCTAAGTTCCCTCTGTTTTCCAAAACTCGTCACACCCTATCTGGGGTGGTACCTTCAAGAAGACCGACCGTCAACCTGAACTCTAAGCGTCGTCGCCGATTATCCGCACGATTTCTCTGAGCTGCCAGAACCTCTTCTAGACAAGCTTTACCCTATCCACAGTCTGCTGGAATAAGCCTGAACCCACTATCTGAATCTTGCCAACATCGAACCAATCGACCGGCAACTTACACTTTCGCCCCTACAAGGCTTCATAAGGCGACATCCGAACCGAAAAGGTAGCTAAAAACACTTCTCTACAGAGACAACAATCCCCACAACTACCCCGAAATCCAAACACGGCACGAGGGCGAATGCGGTCGAGACTCACCTGAGTTCTTAACCCTGCCTGGTAAAACTTCCAGAAACAAAAACAGCCGTACCCTGGGCTCCACTGTCTGTCATAAGGTGAAGGTAGGCACCCCGTGCAGCCTTACAACCTTTCAGATAACTCAACACAGCCGAGTAAACGGTCCTGACCGAAAAACACGATGGGCTGCCCCCATCGGCCCGACCACTGGTCGAACGCATCCACGAACTCGTACGCTGGTTAACTAAACTTGGGCCTAACACCCGCGTGACCCTACCACAAGGCGGGACCACCACAACCAGACCCCACCACCAAACATGCCGCGGTTTGACCCGCAACGTGGCCTCAACCCGACCCGGCAAGGCGCAAAATACTATCTCCCCGTAGGAAAAATCTCACTAAACACGTTACGAAAACCTAGCGGTCTTCTTAGCTCAACTACCCTCTTCCATTTCATACTACTTAGGGACCTATCCCAAACATAGCTCACGTGCACTATGCACTCCGATAAGGATCAAACATAAACACTACACCTTTACTCGAGATGGCCTTACCTCTAAGGTCTCCACGTATAAAACTCTAAGGCTCACACCTTCTCTATCCCCCAAAATCTTACTCGGTTAACCCACCATGATTTCCAATCACAACTAACACACTGTTATCAGAACATAGCACTTAAGGTATACTCACCTTATCACACATACTGATCTCTAGAGGGTTAAAGATATGCCTGAATCTACTGCTTCACTCCCCTAGTCGTTCTAATCAAACCTGCCCCGTAGGGCGCATAGCTAAGGAAGGTGACGAACTACCCACCGATCCTGAAGGCTAAGTCCTCCTACAAGGACACTCTTTCGACATCAGACCCTGACGGTCATAGGTACAACAAGTACCAACTAAAAGACGACATTCCTCGGGATGACGTGCGCCCAATGAACCGGAAGCCACGGAGTTCGACCAACTCCTGCATACCCCGAACGTCCTGAACCCCGTGGAGGACCTCTCTGCACTGGTGGATGTGCATAATCTAATCCGCTGGTGAGGTGACGCGCCTCGAAAGTTACCAAAGGACCTTGCTGCTATGGCCCTCTTCTGTTGTCCTTCGTTAATCCATCGATCTCTACGTTTCTTGGCCTGCTGCGCATAAGCCCGTACACAGGCCATGCTCAAGCCCAACTGAAGAATTACTCTTGCACGATCCTCTCTTAGATAGCCATCAAGACTCGCGGTAAATCGGTATACTCTCTGGTAGCCAAATCCATAGCTAGTAACAGGGTCGCCTCTTTGCAATCTATATTCTCTGTTCCCGGTCGTGGAACTGAAGGTTCAAATGTCATGGCCGCAGTAGGAACTGCCGCCGCCGTGCCAAACTCTGCTGGGGCTAGTGACGTCGCAGAACTCCCCAAATGAAGCACCACCCCAGGTGATGATTGGGCCTGTGCCCTCGTAACCCTCGATCCTGGGCAACGTTTAGCTCCAACTCCGAGCGCTCCAACCCGCTCTAAACCACCCTTAGAAGTTCTAACCAACTTCTACACAATACTCCAACTGACTATGGAGATTTCCCTAGGGTTTGATTTGAGACAAAAGGACATACTGGTAGTATTTAAGACTCTACGTATAGAGGTTTCTTTGGAATACTACAAGGTATACGGCTAAGGTAATTTGGGTATAGTAACAATACTTTTGAGAGTATTTCTACCAAGAGGAGGGTATTTATACGAGCCAACACCACCGGGGGGGGGGGGTGTATACCTCCTACCCACTAGGGGTACTCTCGGCCAAGGGGAGGGACTCTCGGCTAAGGCCTGCGAGGAGGGGCGAGAACTCTAGAGGAGGGAAGAGATTTCAAGACTTAGCACAATTTTGGATGAAGAAGTTCATCAAAGGGGAGGGGTATTTATAGGTCAAGCCAAGGCCAACTAATGGCCAAGATTATGCCAAGTGCATAGCAAGTGTAGGGCCAAGATTGGGACAAGTGTGTGTGGGTCCCACTTTATCAATCAACACACAAAATATCCTACCAACTACACTCTCCAATTTCGTCCAATGTCCGCCCCTCACGTCCGCCAATGGGAGGGTGCCAAGTGGCGCCCTCTCGTTGGTCCAAAATGTTTCGTCTCTCGGAAAAATCCGCAAAAATTAAAAATGACATAGCCGGAATTTTCCCTACGAAAGCTGTGAAAACGTTTCGTCGAAAAACGACTCTAACCGGGTGTTGTGCACAAAAATTAATTCGGCCAAGCCTTATTAAAAAGTTCAAATTTTCACGCACGTCCTACGTACATACTGCGGAAATACGGGTATAACTGATCACGTGGGGCCACGGGAGAAATTCTGGTTTGTGGGGCCCACTTTGTTTTTGAGGTTTTCGGTATTTTGGATATTTTCGGAAGACAAAATATTTTGGACGAGTCGGGGGGCGACACGTGTCACCCCCATGTGGCACCTTGGCCGATTTGGAGGGACAAGTGTCTTGCCACTTGTCCCTTGGCCGAAATGGCCATGACATGTGGTGAGCAATTTCGTTGGCCATGTGGTGTGGTGGGACCCACACACACATGGCCCAATCTTGACCATACACTTGATAAGATCTTGGCCCTTAATTCCTCTATAAATACCCCCTTAAGGTTGAAGACTAATTCATCCCACACTTGAAAACTTTCCAAAGCAAATACTCCCTCCCTTTAGCCCTATTTCGTCCCCCTCCCCCACTTGTGTAGAAAATACTTGGAGTATTATTGTATAATCCCAAATACATTGGCCTAGTATCCCTAGTAGTATTCCAAAGTTATTTCAATACTAGGAGCCCGGAAATACTACTTTATTCCAATAGTCGCAAACGAAACCCTAGAGAAATCTTCATAGCTTGGTTGAAGTGTTCAGAGAAGTTGTTTAGAAACTTCTAAGGGTCGCTTGGAGCGGGTTGGAGCGTAAGGAATTGGAGCTAAACGTTGCTCAGGATCGACTTATAAACTTGGATAATTTTGGGCTTATCGAGGTAATGATCTATGTCCCCCTATTGTAATTGGATATTACATGTTGTAGTAGTTATACTTGAGTATATTATATTGGAAGGATGATTATAAAGGATTGAACTGTATTTACATTGGACTGTACTTACAGTAGACTTGTGTAGTATTATTATGAAGCAGAATTGAACACGTCCGGTTAGACGTGTAATCCCCTGAGAGTTGTTGGCCTGGTAGCGGGCCTTGATAGGGGAGGAGATTTATGTGATAAGCGGGGAGAGTCTTTGCGAATTTTCTGTAGAATAAGGAATCTTGTATTTAGAATATTCTACGAAGAGAACTAGAGGTTGATAGATGTATTGTGGTTATTATAGGTGGATCTTCTACGCGTGGCATACTTGACTTGGCTTGTGGTTTAAGCTAAAAAGGTATGTGATTCTTCCTATACTCTTGAGCATGATTGTTGTGAACTATATAGTACGGTAGACGTACGTGTGTGAAATGAATTTTGTTTAAAACATAAAGTGTTATAATGGCTTTATGGGAAGTTAGTTATAACGACTTTATGAAGATAAAAGAAAGATTTGATTTCGAAAGCTAAACGACTTGATTTTGAAAGTTAAGAGACTTGATCTTGAAAGATAAGAGACTTGACTTATAACGACTTGTTTTCAGAAAAGGAGAAGTAACTTGATTTAAGTATAGGTTACTTGTTTTAAAAAGAGTAAGTTATTTGGGTTTTAAAGAGTATACTTGATGTGATTTTAAAAGAAAAGTACTTGATTTTAGAAGTCTTGTAAAGGTCTTTTACGAAAGTAAAGTAATTTAGTTTGAAAGGAAAACGTGTTTTTAATACTACGAGTATTAGTATTATGTGGCTTTTACGTAATAAAAGAGGTCTTTTTGAAAGAATGAAAGTAGGTATTATTTTTGGGTTTGAAACCCGTATTGTTGACATAAAATGAAAGTACGTTGAACTTGCCTATGCTTGTTATGATAGCCTTTGTTGTGCAAGTGTTTGATTGTGTGCTACCGTGTCTCTCGGGGAGGGCCGGCTATCTGATTGATTGCTTGGACATACTGACGCGTTGGATGGTCCACGAGTATGCGTCCACCTTGAGTATTATCTTGTTATTTCCTTTGGACATGCTGACGCGATGGATGATCCACGGGCATGCGTCCAGTAGGATGGTTTCATGGCCATGCTTTCCGAGGTAAGATGCCGGGGCATGCGGTCATTGTGAGGATTATGTTATTTGTCCATGGACCGCTAATCCATGAAGCTTGCCGCGGTGACGAGCGATCACGGGCTTGATTTGTACATGTGGTTCAGGCACACTTTAGATATTTGTCCTGGTCATTTCTCGTGTATCGGCAGTGTTACACCCCGTAATTGCAGGACATGTTTTAAGAACGTAAGTAAGAACTCACAAGTGTTAGGATTTGAGACTTGTAAATTTATCGGAATTATGAAATTTTCGGGAAAACGTAAGTGTTGTGACGAATGGGAGGGCGACACGTGTCACCCCCCCTTATGTGATGCCTTGGTCGAAATATGAAGGGCATAAGGGTCATTTGACCTTTGTTGCAAGACAAGTCTTGCAACTTGAGGCTTGATAATATTGACTAAAGTCAAAAGGTCATAAGTCTTGATATTTTGGAAGACCACATCCAAGCCTCACATTTGTGTATATCTTGACCATCCAATACACTTTATATATTATACTAGTAGCAAGGGGGACTTAACACTTAGCAAAATTTCACAAAAAAATTGAAGAACATAGGCTATGTGCTCTCGGGTTCTTTAAAAAAAAAAGAGAAAATCTTTGTTTGTGATCCATTTAGCTCCCCACTTTAAACCAAGGTTCTTATGTGTATTGTAAGCAAGTCTCAATAGAAACATCTTGGAAAAAGATAGTTTTCGGGTTAGTCGCAAGAGAAAACCTAAGGGTCTTTCTAGGTTTTGTTTGGAGATTTGAAGAATAATTGTTGGTGTTGTTCTAAGGGTCTCAACAAGCGGATTGAAGTGTCTTGGAGAGGTTCTAAACTACTAAGGAGCGACTTCGGATTGGAGTTGATTTCATATTCGTGAAGGTATAATCTTGTCTTTTAAAGGTGTTACAAGATTACATTTTTATATTGTTGTTGATAGCTTTGTATGTTGCGAGCATGAAGTTGTTATATTGAGGTTATAAAGATTATGGATTGACTATAGCCTTGGAAATCCAAAATGTAATGTAAGCCATGACTAAGTTGAATTACAATTTAATCGTTGTTAGAATCGTCGCATGTCATTGACTTAAAGATTATGTTTGTTATAATCAAATGCGACTTGATATCAAGTTATGCTACAAATTTGGATTGAAATGGAAATTGGACAAGAGTTGGTATTGTTGAACTCAAGGTAGCCGATTGTGGACTTGTAGTCGTATTAGTTTGTTATTCATTTGTATTGGACTACCTTCTATATAATTGTGAGCCAATTGGGGTTGTTTAATTATTCATTTGTATTGGATTACCTTCTATAAATTGTGAGCCAATTGGGGCTGTTTAGTTATTCATTTGTATTGGATTACCTTCTATAAATTGTGAGCCAATTGGGGCTGTTTGGTTATTGTATTTCGGCCTTGGAAAAGGTGGCAAAGTAAGTAAAAACAAAGGAGGTCTTTGTCCGATTTTCCGTAGAATATAGAGACTTAATACTTATGATATTCTACGATTGAAGTAAGGCCTTAATAGACGTATTGTGAATATTATAGGTTGTTATACTACGGGCGGGACTTTGTACTTGGCAAGTGGTTTGACCCGACAAGGTATGTAGAACTTTTCCTATCCTTTGAGCATGACTAGTTTCACGTATATAGTACGGTAGACGTACAAGACTTTGACATTCTTTACTTGTTTTATGAAATGCCAAGTCGGGTGAGTTAGGAGATTAACTCACTTCTTTGAGAATATTAAAAATGTCTTAAGTCTTGTTAAAGATAAGGGACTTGAAGAATTTTAAAGTATGTAATACTTGTGTCGTTTTAAAAACGTATAAGCCCCTTGGATAGGAAATTGTACATGACTAAGGTATAAAGTGAATATAACGACTTTATGGGGAGTTGGTTATATTGACTTTATGGAAAAAAATAAATGACTTGATTTAATGGAAGGCAATTCGATTTTAAGGCATCAATTGCCTAAGGTTTTATAAGACACGAGTCACTTGATTTAGAAGCCATATTTTATTTCTAAAAGTAGCGTGACTTGTCTTGAAAAGAAATTGTCACTTGATACTACGGCTATTAGTGTTATACCCCGTATTTCCAGAGTATGTACGTAAGGACGTACATATAAAATTTGAGCCTTAAGATAGGCAAGATTCGAAATTTGTACACAACACCCGGTTAGAGTCGTTTTTCGACGAAACGTTTCCACAGCTTTCGTAGGGAAAATTCCGGCTATGTCATTTTTAATTTTTGCGGATTTTTCAGAGAGACGTAACATTTTGGACCAACGGGAGGGTGACATGTGTCACCCTCACATTGGAAGAGGTTGGACGGCAATTGGGCTAAGCTTGCACGTTTTTGGTGTTGATTTTGTGGTCAAGGGTTAGGTAGGATATTTTGTGTAGATGGATAAGGTTGCACATGGCTTAATCTTGGCCTTACACTTGCCTTGCACTTGGCACCATCTTGGCCATTGGTTGGCCTTCACTTGACCTATAAATACCCCCTTAGTTGATGAACTTTCTTCATCCAAAAATTGAGCAATCTATCTAAGTCTCCAACTACTCCTCTTAGCTTGAGCTTTGTCCCTCTCCCCTCCTAGTTGAGCTTGGCGAGAGCCACCACACCTCCCTTGTGAAGCCTTGGCAGGGTACCCCACTGCCTAGTTGTCTCGTATAAATACCCCCCTTTGTGGTATAGAAATACTCTCCTAGTATTGTTATTATGCCCAAACTACTCTAGCCCTTATACCTTATAGTACTTTCCAAAGTACCCTTTATACGAAAAACCCGGAAAATACGATTATACCTCCTTTAGCCACTAAACGAAACCCTAAGGAAATATTCACCCGTAGTTGAAGTATTAAGTAGAAGTTGTGTAGACACTTCTAAGGGTTTCTTGGAGCGTTTTGGAGCACACGGAGTAGGAGCTAAACCTTGTTCAGGAGCGACATTTAACTCGGATAATTTTGGGCTTATCGAGGTAAATATCTTGTCCCCCTATTGTAATTGGAAATTACATGATTGTTAGAATATATAGTTGAAGTATACTATATATAGAATGAATATTGAATAGAACTGAACGTAGTTCGTCGGCAATGTCTTTTGACTTAAGCCTGAATAAGAATTGAACAGTAAACACATAGAAGGATAAATAAGAGAACTGAACTGTAATTACATAGGACTGTATTACAGTAGACTTGTGTGGTATTACTGTGAGTAGAATTATACACGCCCGGTTAGGCGTGCAAACCCCCCCCCCCTGGTTGGCTTGGTAGCCGGCCTCGGTAGAGGAGGAGATTACTTATTTGTTGCGGGGAAAATCGCGAATTTTCTGTAGAATTTGGAACAATGAGATCTAGATGTTAATAAGCGCCTTGTGGCCTTATAGGTTGAAGTACTACGTGTGGTGCGATCTACGTGGCTTAAGGAGTAGCCGACGGTTTGAAGTACTTGGAGCATTTTGCTATTAGTCGATACTCGTCGCGAGGTATGTGAACCTCTTCCTATCTCTTCTAGCATGATATGTGTGTAACTATGTAGTACGGTAGACGTACATGTGTTTAATGTATTTGATTGGTTTGAAACATAAAGTGTTATAACGGCTTTATGGGAAGTTGGTTATAACAGCTTTATGTAGGTAAGAAAATGCTTTGTGGTTTCAAAGGGTAACTGATTTGACTTATAAAACGGATTTGATGTGTAATGAGTACTTGGTTTTTGAAAGGAATAATGTTTTACTGATTTCGGAAATCAGAATGTGTATCGACAAACCACTGCAGCGTTAATAAAGGAAAATGTATTGAATAATTAAGTATTATTAAAACCAGTAGAAACCTCCATCTGCATAGAAGCTAAGATGAGACAAAATGATATTACATTTTCTAGATCATGGCTGCTTAATAAGGTTGATTATGAACAAGAATAACCTACTCGCCTATGGCATATGTTACTCAATTGTTTTAATAGAGATTAAGACATTGAACTATGAAACTTTCCTAAAAAAGGAGACTTGTGTAATTGAAATTAGGCAAACTGGAACTTTAGGGGAAAGAAAGGCATTGTGTTGTCTTAAAATGGTTTAAAACATAAAGTGTTATAACAGCTTTATGGGAAGTTGGTTATAACGACTTTATGAAAACAAAAGAAGGGTTTTTATCATTGGTTTTAATGTGGTAACTTGACTTTAAAAGGAAAAGTGTTTTGGTCTAAAAATAAGGCATAGTGTTGCCTTAATTTGATTTTTTTTAAAAAGGAAAGTATGGAAGTTGCTTTGGTTTACTTAAAAGATGTAAGTCACTCTATTTTATACTACGGTATCGGGTGACTTTTATAAAAGAATGAATCTCTTAAAAGGAATTTAACGTCGTAGTACTTTAGGTTAAAACCGGACCTTGGCATAAAATGAAAGTACTTTGAGTTGTTGTGAAACTTGCCTACGCTTGTCGTGATAGCCTTTGTTGTGCAAGAATTGTGTTTCTATACTACCGCCTCTCGATGGAGGTCGGTTGACTTATTGAGAACTTACTTGGGCGTCTGGCGATGAAAAATTCCGCAGTGCGTGCACTGCTGATTGTGTTACTTTGCTAATCGCTTTGGACATACCGACACGATCGTAGCGCGCGGGTATGCTTCCATTTTGATCTCGCTTTATTGTAATCGCTTTGGACATACCGACACGATCGTAGCGCTGCGGGTATGCTTCCATTTTGATCTCGCTTTATTGTAATCGCTTTAGACATCGACACGATCGTAGCGCGCGGGTATGCTTCCATTTTGATATCGCTTTATTGTTTCCCTTTGGGCATATCGACACGATCGTAGCGCTGCGGGTATGTTTCCATTTGGAATCCGCTTTATTGTTTCCCTTTTGGGCATCGACACGATCGTAGCGCTGCGGGTATGTTTCCATTTGGAAAGTGTCTTATTGTTTCACTTTGGACATACCGACACGATGCGTAGCGCGCGGGTATGCTCCATTTGGATTCTGTCTTGTTGATATCATATCATGATCGCGGTGAGAAGGAATTCCACGCACGAGTGATGATTTGGAGCGTGAGTCCCGACCTAATATATTTGTTTATATGTTGTATAACGTAGTTTGGTTATCATACATGTCTCTCGCTTTATATAGATCGCTATGATTTCATTTACTGATTTTACTGATTCACATACTTGGTACTGTTGTCATCGACCTCCTTGGGCCGCGTTCATGCCGCAGTAGAAGTACATCGGTGTCGATCCCCGCTTTTAGGATCACCTTTCGTATTGGGAAGCTCCGTTCCTTGAGGCTTATCTTTTGGTATGTGTTCCCTGAGTTGTAGGTTCTTGTACATTCGAGGGTATGGCGGGCCTGTCCGTCATAGTTGTTGTAAATCTTAAGTGCAGCTTTGTTGTGGCGTGGTTTGTAAAAAGGATAACTGTCGGGTTTATGTATATATACTGAAGGCAACTGTTGGGTTGGCCTGTTTATTTATTATGTCTCTCATTTCATGTGTAAAGTTTTTATTTCCGCTGGTTTTCTCTGATGTTGTATCACTAGGGTGCCCGGGGTAAGGCACCAGTCACGGGCCCGGATTCGGGTCGTGACAATTAGTATCTTGGAAGTTTTATAATGAAATGAGTCATTTTAAAAGAATAGAAGTACGTAGTACTTTGGGTTAAATTCCCGGATTTTCATAAAGACATGTTAGTGCCTTAAGTAAACTAAAATGAGAGTGTATATGAACAAGAATAGTAAGAAGTTAGGGAATTTCTTAACTTGCTTATATATTGTATGATAAGCCGATAGAGCTTATGTTATGTGTGAGAGCCGGATTTGGGCTAGTGATATATTATTCGTTGCGGGGTCATTCCCCGGGATTGTGGCATTGTATATTTCCGTGGATTTGCTAACCACGATGCGAGGAATACCTCATGCGAGTCCGTAAGGGCTTATGCGGGTGAAATAGTCCCATGCGGGCGGGTCCAGCCTATGCGAGGAATACCTCATGCGAGTCCGTAAGGGCTTATGCGGGTGAAATAGTCCCATGCGAGGAATACCTCACGCAGGTCCACCGACCTACGGGTGAAATAGTCCCGAGTAGGATTCCAATCCTATTTTTCGTTGTAAGTATACACCTATTTATACTTTCATTGTTAGTAAGGCACTGAGTACTGTAATTTTGTTAGCATACATGTCTCCGGCTTTCTTTTAAACTTATGTTGTAATTACAGTACTTTCCAGTTTTGCATACTTAGTACATATTGTGTACTGACCCCCTTCCTCGGGCTGCGTTTACGCCGCAGAAAGGGTAGCGGTGGCAGATCCACATTCTTAGGATCACTTATCGACGCCTAAGCTCCATTCTCGGAGGCTTGTCTTTATTTTGGTACGATATTGTCCCCGATGTTGTAGATTATGTACATTCGAGGTATGGCGGCCCCGTCCCGCCACGCTTGTTATTCCTGCAGTCCGTATTCACCTATGTGGTTGGGTAAGAACCGAGTTGTAAAGTTGTACTTTTGACTTTGTTTATATTATGGAAGCGGCCTTATCGGCTAGCCGTGTTGTTATTATTTACACACGTGTTTATGTTGTGTATGTTCATTGCTATTCTCTCGATGTATACAGGCAGGGTGCCTTAGGGCACCAGTCGCGGCCCGGGTCGGGTCGTGACAAAAGTGGTATCAGAGCAGTTAGTCCTCGGAAAGTGTCTACAGACCGTGTCTAGTAGAGTCTTGATTATCGGTGTGTTGTGCACCACATCTATAATCAGGAGGCTACAGGACATTTAGGATTGGTTTCCATTCTTCTCTCTCTGAGATCGTGCAGTAGAGCTGTCTTATTAGGTTGAATCCTCTCTGACCTCTTCTTATGAAACAGCTATGCCTCCACGGAAGGCTACCAGGGCCCAGAAGGGCAAGGCAGCAGCAGGAGCTGCTAGCGGTACTCAGAGGGTTACACGGGCTCAGGCACAGACTATGCCTGAGGTAGTAGGCGGGTCGGCGAGTTCAGCCACGCCTGCAGTTTTAGAGGAGCCGAGAGCGGCAGTAGCTCCAGAGGTTCCGGTACCAGAGCCTCCAGTTCCACAGCCAGCTGCTGAGTATAGAGACTACGGGGAACAGATTCGATTGTTGACCAGTATAGTAGTCGGGCAGCGCCGACAGGAGCAGGCAGCCCACCCTAGAGCCGACAGTTTGCGGATTAGGGATTTTCTGGGATGTCATCCACCTGAGTTTTATGGTTCGAGGTCTGATGAGGATCCGCAGGAGTTCATTCGGCAGCTACAGCGGACCATGCAGGTTCTTAGGGCTTCAGAGACAGAGTCTGTTACGCTAGCCTCTTACCGGTTGCGCGATATTGCGTTGAACTGGTTTGAGTCGTGGTTGCTTTCGAGAGGTGATACTGCTCTTCCAGCTGTTTGGGAGGAGTTTACAGAGGCCTTCATGGATCACTTTTTGCCTCCCGAGATGAGGAGAGCCCGGGTAGACAGGTTCTTGACCTTGAGGCAGAACGGGAGGACTGTTAGGGAGTACAGCCTGGAGTTTGACTCCTTGGCCAGGCATGCTCACACTATTGTAGCTGACATGGCGGATAGAGTTCATCGATATGTGATGGGGCTAGACCGTCACATGATTACAGCATGCTTGGGGGTGGCTCTTCAGCCCGGGATGGATATTGCTAGGATGCAGGCCTATGCACAAGGGATTGAGGATAGAGAGAGGGAGGACCAGATTGACGCAGGCCAAGAGAGGCTGTGACATCAGGGTCTCAGGGCAGTTATCGAGGCGGACAACCTCAGCAGCAGACTAGGTCCACTTTCCAGCCAGCACAGAGTGCTCCGTCACGGTTTTCTGGCAGGAGGTCCGATCAGCAGGGTCAGTCAGGAGCAGGTCAGGGCTCCAGGTCTTCGGGGTTTCAGGGAGGCAGAGTGTCACGACCCGTTCCGGGGCCCGTGACTGGTGCCTTACCCGGGCACCCAAGTAGTCATACATCAGAGAAATCAGCGGAAAATAAAACAACCAAAATATGAAACAGTATAAATAAGACACAGTTTCTGGGAAAAAGTTGCCTTTCGGCATATATGTATATAAGTACCCCAAAATGAACAGTTACATCCCAACCTTACAACAGGTCTACAGACCTCTAAGAGTTTAAAACAACAATGGCGGGACAGGGCCCCGCCATACCCCTGAATACAAATATCTACAACGACAGGGGACCATACCAAAATGCTAAGCTTCCGGAGAAACGGAGCTTTCCCAACGCTGAAACGGTGATCCTAAGAACGGGGATCAACAGTAGGAGTACCTTTACCTGCGGCATGAACGCAGCCCCCCGAAGGAGGTCAGTACAACAGGTACCAAGTATGTGAAACTGAAAATACTGTAAATGAAATCATAGTAGTCTATATAAAGCAGGAGACATGTATGATAACCAAAACTACAGTTCACAAGAAATAAACAGTCATGTCAAGTCAGGGACTCACGCCCTCAAAGTCATCATAAAACCGTACGGTAAATGCGAGGGCATAGCCGACTACTAAAAACCCCGGATAACAAGGTCGTAATCAGATCATGAGATCTGTCTTGGCATCACATGATCAAAGCTGGCCACTCGCCCGCAGTATCTAATGTGCGCGTCTAGCCCTGGAACTTTCCGTAGCTCCGCATGGGCCACTCCAATGGCCCGCATGAGGTATTCCCCGCATCGAGGGTAGCTACTCCCGGCGTCACGGACTCGCGTCGCGTGGCACAAGGACCGCATGACCACAAGGCCGCATACTAACACGGAACTCCGTAGCTCGCATAGGCCATCTGGCACTGCATAAGGTATTCTCGAATCATAGGTCACTAGACCCGCCTGAGTCTACCCCGCATCGGAGGGCAGCTTAACCCCCGGAGTCATGAGTGATATGATATCAACATAACCGCTTATCGTTAAACAACCTAAGCACAACAAGGGAAAACCCCTTTACACAAACATCACAAGATACTAACTCACGTAGCACCCTAACATGCTTACTTATCAAGTCAACAAGAAAGTATTACAAGACTATCACAAATCAATACAATCAAGTTATTCACACAAGGTACTTTCTACATTATGATAACAAGTTCGGGTTTTTAGCCTCAAAGTACTTCATGTATTACTCCTTTAAAAGATCCGTTTCTTTCACAAAAGTCATACAATGTCACGACCCGAACCTGGGCCCGTGACTGGTGCCTTACCCCGGGCACCCTAGTGATACAACATCAGAGTAATCAGCGGAACATAAAACACATACATGAAACAAATGAAGTACAAAACAGTAATCTGAGGAAAACTTGCCTTTCGGCATATATATAAATAACAACTCTTACAAATGAACAGTTTAATCCTTTTTACAAACCCTGCCCACAACAGTACTACAGACCTCTAAGAAATGATATGACAACAATGGCGGGGGGCCCTCCATACCACGAATGTAAATACCTACAACGCGGGGACTATACTAAGATAAGCCTCGGAGAAACGGAGCTTTCCCAAACGCAATCGCGGACCCTAAGAGCGAGGATCAACGGCGGGTGTACCTTTACTGCGGCATGAACGGCCCCGAAGGAGGTCGACAACAGTACCAAGTATGTGAAACATGAAGATATCGTAAATGAAATCATAGTAGTCTATAGAAAGCGGAGACATGTATGATAACCAAACTACGATTCACAATAAATAAGCGATTATGTCTAGTCGTGGACTCACGCCTCAAAGTCATCACTCGATATAACAATGGGTCTCACGCCCACAACATCAATCATGCGTGGAATACCTTCCTGCCGCGATCGATGATAGAAAAGCACCAAGGAATACATATGAACAGCAGGTCCCACGTGTCCAAATAAAGCGATGCAGGTAAATGCGAAGGCATAGCCGACTACTAACACCTACAGCACTAACAAGGTCATAAATCAGATCATGATATCTGTCTGCAGGCCGTCACATGATCAAAGCCGGTCGCCGCTCGCAATATCAAATGTGCGCGTCTAGCCACGAACTCCCGCAGCTCGCATAGGCCAATCTCATAGGCCCGCATGAGGTATAACCCGCATCGAGGCGCTACTCCCGGCATCGCCCCGACTCGCGATCGCATGGCCACATAGACCGCATGACCATAAAGGTCGACACTAACTCGAACTCTCGTAGCTCGCGCAGGCCCCCGTGACCCGCATGAGGTATTCTCGAATCATGGTCCTGCATCACCGAAGTCTACCCGCGTCGGGCGGCTTAACCCGAAACACGGTGAGTGGTATAATACCAACATAACGGTTTATCGATTAAACAACATAAGCACAATCAAGGGAAAACCCCTTTACACAAACATCACAGAATACTAACACACGTAGCATCCTAATATGATTACTTATCAAATCAACACGAAGGCATTACAAGGCTATCACAAACCAATACAATCAAGTTATTCACATAAGGTACTTTCTATATGATTAACGAGATCGAATTTTTATCCCCAAAGTACTTTATACAATAACTCTTTAAATGTATGTTACTTTCACAAAAGTCACACAATACCCGTAGTATATAACAATAGAGTGATTATCTTTTGAAGTAAATCAAAACACTTCTCTTTGTAAAACCAAGTAACAACATTCTTTTTCAAAACGTCCAAGTTTGCCAAATTTCAAATGTTCACGTTTCTTATTTTAGAAAGGTTTCGTAGTTCCTAGCCTTATTCATTTAAGAATATAATTCTCTTTTAAACCATCTGAGAAACATAAGCCTTATGTGTGAGTAGGATATTCTTGTTTATAACAATCTTATTACAGCAGCCATGACCTAGGAAATATCATTTTGTCTCATCTTAGCTTATGCGGATGGAAGTTTCTCTTGGTTTTAATAATACTTAATCACAAAACATTTCCTTTTATTAACGCCGCAGTGGTTTGTCGATACACATTCGATTTCCAAATCAAAAAACCTTCTTAAGCCGTTATACCTAACTTCCCATAAAGCTAGTATAACTCTTAAGTTTTCAAAAACCAAGTATTACTCTTTCAAAATGATTCAAAATCTTTTGAAATACTTCAAGTTCTTTATTATCACAAAACCCATGATTATAGTTCAAATCGATTACCTTTAAAAACCACAAGTATTTTCTTACCTACATAAAGTCGTTATAACCAACTTCCCATAAAGCCGTTATAACACTTTATGTTTTAGACCAATCAAATACATTTAACACTGACGTCTCACCGTACTACATAGTTACACATATATCATGCTAGAAGAGATAGGAAGAGGTTCACATACCTCGCGACAGTATCGACTCATAGCAAAACGCTCCAAGTACCTCAAGCCGTCGGCTACTCCTTAAGCCAAGTAGATCGCGCCATACGCAGTACTTCAACCTATAAGGCCACAAGGCTCTTATTAACATCTAGATCTTATCGTAGAACATTCTACAGAAAATTTTCAGCTCCCCACAACAGAAATCTCCTCCTCTATCGAGGCCGCTACCAAGCCAACCAGTGGGGTTTACACGCCTAACCGGGCGTGTACAATAATACTCTGAAGAATACAACACAAGTCTACTGAAATACAGTCCTATGTAATTACAGTTCAGTTCTTTATTCTTCAGGCTTAAGTCCAAGGACATTGCCACAACACTAAGTTCAGTTCTATATATAGTATACTTCAACTATATATTCTAACAACATGTAAACTCCAATTACAATAGGGGGACAAGATAATTACCTCGATAAGCCCATAATTATCCAAGTATAAAGTCGATCCTGGGCAATCGTTTAGCTCCAACTCCGTGCGCTCCAACCCGCTCTAAACCACCCTTAGAAGTTCTAACCAACTTCTACATACTACTCCAACTAACTATGGAGATTTTCCTTAGGGTTTCGGTTTTGTGACTGAAGGAAGTATAATAGTATTTCTGGGCTTTTCGTATAAGTATAACCTTAGAATACAACAAGGTATACTGGCTAAGGTAATTTGGGTATAGAACAATACTTTTGAGAGTATTTCTACCAAGAGGAGGGTATTATACGAAACAACTAGGCTAGGGGGTACCCACGGCTAGCACCACCAGGAGGGGATACCCTCGCCAAGGCCTCAGGAGAGGAGGCCTCTCGGCGAACTCAACACACAAAGGGAGAAAGAGAGCTTTCAAGACTTAGGCAAATTTATGGATGAATTAGTCTTCCAAAGGGGTGGGTATTTATAGGACAAGCGAGGCCAACCAATGGCCAAGATCTTGCCAAGTGCATAGCAAGTGTAGGGCCAAGATCTTGCCAAGTGCACACTAGCCAACTAACACAAAATATCCTACCAACCCTTGACCACAATGGCCATACTTCGGCCACCACTATTACCGCCCAAGGTGTTCCAATGAGAGGGTGACAAGTGTCGCCCTCTTGTTGGTCCAAAATGTTTCGTCTCTCGGAAAAATCCGCAAAAATTAAAAATGACATAGCCGGAATTTTCCCTACGAAAGCTGTGGAAACGTTTCGTCAAAAAACGACTCTAATCGGGTGTTGTGAACAAAGTTAATTCGGCCAAGCCTATGTAAAAGTTCAAATTTTTCTACGTACGTCCTTACGTACATACTCTGGAAATACGGGGTATAACATTCTCCCCTCCTTAGAAACATTCGTCCCGAATGTTCCTTCTAAGTCTCAAAACAAACGCGCGCCAGTATAGTCTTCACTACTATACTTACGAGGACAAACCTGCCACCACTGGCCACAGAAACACCCACGCAAAATACTTACATCCAAGTCCACGAGGAAACACCTCTAACATCACCAAAATGATACCACTTTTGTCACTTTGCCTGAGGCATTAACCTTCTCAAGCGACCCAACAAATGATCGGATCGCATGCGATCATCGAGGTCATACACTCGAACTCTTGATACTGCTTCAGTTTCCAAAACTCGGGTTTACTATCTCTAACGTGGTCATCATTAACTGGGAACACTTTGGATGGATTTCCGATACTTTCCCGAACATAACAACACGAAAGACCGGACGTACTGCCTCCTAAGTCGGACGGCAATTGCTAACATATAGGCAACCTGGCCTATTCTTCACATGAACTAAAAAGGCCCAAAGTAACTCGGGCTAAGTTTCCTCTGTTTTCCAAAACTCGTCACACCCTAACCGGGGTGGTACCTTCAAGAAGACCGACCGTCAACCTGAACTCTAAGCGTCGTCGCCGATTATCCGCACGATATCTCTGAGCTGCCAGAACCTCTTCTAGACAAGCTTCTCACTATCCACAGTCTGCTGGAACAAGCTTGAACACTGTCTGAACCTTGCCAACATCGAACCAATCGACCGGCAACTTACACTTCCGCCCTTACAAGGCTTCATAAGGCGACATCCGAACACTGAAATGGTAGCTTAAACGCTCCCTCCACAGGAGACAACAATCCTCGCAACTACCCCTGAAATCCACACCGCCCGGCGGCGAATGCGGTCTCGAGACTCACCGAGTTCTTAACCTGCTCGGTAAAACTTTGAAACAAAACAGTGCACCGGGCTCCATGCGCCATAAGGTGAAGGTAGGCACCCCGTGCAGCCTTACAACCTTTCTGATTAATCAACACTGCCGAGTAAACGGTCTTTGCTAGAAGACAAGACGGCTGACCTCCTCGGCCCGACTACTGGTCGAATGCATCCACGAACTCGTACGCTGGTTAACTAAACCTGGGCCTAACACCCTCGTGCCCTACCACAAGGCGGGACCACCACAACCGACCCCACCAAACATGCCGCGGGTTGACCCGCAACGTGGCCTCAACCCGACCCAAGAACGCCGAAAACGCTAGCTCCCCGAAGGAACACTCTCACTAATCACATTACGAAAACCTAGCGGTCTTCTTAGCTCAACTACCCTCTTTCATTCCACACTACTCAGGGACTTATCCCACAAACATAACTCACGTGCACTATGCACTCCTATAAGGTCAAACATAAACAATACATCTTTTACTCGAGATGGCCTTACCTCTAAGGTCTCCACGTATAACACTCTAAGGCTCACACTTTCTCTATCCCCCAATCTTTCCCGGTTACTAACCATGATTTCTAATCACAATTAACACACTGCTATCAGAACATAGCCCTTATGATATACCCATCTTATCATACCTCGATCTCTGAGGTTAAGGATCTATCCGTATTTACTGCTTTACTCCCCTTAGTCGTTCTAATAAAACCTGCCCCGTAGGGCGCATAGCTAAGGAAGATGACGAACTACCCACCGATCCTGAAGGCTAAGTCCTCTTACTAGGACATCCTTTCGACACATGTACGGCGACGCGGCAGTAAAACAAGTACCAACAAAAGACGACATTCCCGGGATGGCGTCATCGCGATGTGAATCGGGAGAAACGAATCGGTGGCGGAACTACGTGTAGCGTGAACGGAAGCTCGAGCTCACCAACTCCTGCATACCCGAACGCCCCGAACCCCGCGGAGGACCTTTCAGACCGTGGATGTGCATATCAGTCTGGCGGTGAGGCGATCCGCCTCGAAAGTTACCAAAGGACGCTTCGCTCGCCTCTTCTGCGTCGCCGTTAACCCGTCGATCTTACGTTTCTCGGCTGCCGCGCATAAGCCCGCATACGTGCCATGCTCAAGCCCAACTGAAGAATTACTCCTGCACGACCATCTTTTAGATAGTCCTCAAGACTCGCGGTACATCGGTATACTCTCTGGTAGCCAAATCCATAGCTAGTAATGTGGTCGCTTTGCAATCTACATTCACTGCTCCGGCCGTGGAAGTTCAAATATCATGGCAAGTAGGAATCGCCGCCGTGCTAAACTATCTTGGGTGGTGACATAGCATAACTCCCCGAATGAAATACCACCCCAGGTGATGATTGGGCCTGTGCCCTCGTAACCCTCTAAACTCTACTCGCAGCTCCCTCGGCTGCCTTGCCCTCCTGGGCCCGGGTTTGCCCTACGCGGAGGCATAACGATAAGGGAAAGAAATACGTGAGAGGGTCCAACTTACAACACAGCTCTAAGGCACGATCTCGGAGTGAGAAGAATAGAAACCAATCCTAAATATCCTATAGCCTCCTGATTATTGGTGTGGTGCACAACACACCGATAATCAAGACTCTACTGGATACGGTCTGTAGACACCTTCCGAGGATTAATCGCTCGATACCACTTTTGTCACGACCGAACTGGGCGTGGATCGTGCCTTACCGGGCACCCTAGTGATACAACATCGTAGTAATCGGAACATAAAACACATACATGAAACAAATGAAGTACAAAACGATGTCGAGAAAACTTGCCTTTCGGCATATATATAAATAACAACTCTTACAAATGAACAGTTTAATCCTTTTACAAACCCCGCCCAACAAGATTACTACGGACCAGAAATGATATGACAACAATGGCGGGACAGGGCCCTCCATACCACGAATGTAAATACCTACAACGACAGGGGACTATACGAAGATAAGCCTCCGAGAAACGGAGCTTTCCCAACGCAATCGTGACCCTAAGAGCGAGGATCAACGATCGCGTGTACCTTTACTGCGGCATGTAAACGCACGGCCGGCGAGGTCAAGACAACAGTACCAAGTATGTGAAACATGAAGATCGTAAATGAAATCATAGTAGTCTATAAGCGGGGAGACATGTATGATAACCAAACTACGATTCACAATAAATAGCGGTCATGTCTAGTCGTGGACTCACGCCTCAAAGTCATCACTCAATATAACAATGGGTCTCACGCCACAACATCAATCATGCGTGGAATACCTTCCTCACCGCCGCGATCAATGATAGAAAAGCACTAAGGAATACATATGAACAGCAGTCCCACTGTGTCCAAATAAAACGATGCAGGGTAAATACGAAGGCATAGCCGACTACTAACACCTACGCACTAACAAGGTCATAAATCGTATCATGATATCTGCAGGCCGTCACATGATCAAAGCCGGTCGCCGCTCGCAATATCAAATGTGCGCGTCTAGCCTCGAACTCCCGCAGCTCGCGATAGGCCAATCTCATAGGCCCGCATGAGGTATAACCGCATCGAGGCGCTACTCCCGGCATCGCCCCGGACTCGCGATCCGCAGGCCACATGCACCGCATGACCATAAAGGCCGCACTAACACGGAACTCTCGTAGCTCGCATAGGCCCCCGGGACCGCGTGAGGTATTCTCGAATCACGGTCCTGCATCACCGAGTCTACCCCGCATCGGAGGCGACTTAACCGGAAACACGGTGAGTGGTATAATACCAACATAACGGCTTTATCGTTTAAACAACATAAGCACAATCAAGGAAAAACCCCTTTACACAAACATCACAGAATACTAACACACGTAGCATCCTAATATGATTACTTATCAAATCAACACGAAGGCATTACAAGGCTATCACAAACCAATACAATCAAGTTATTCACACATAAGGTACTTTCTACTATATGATTAACGAGATCGGGTTTTTATCCCCAAAGTACTTTATACAATAACTCTTTAAATGTATGTTACTTTCACAAAAGTCACACAATACCCGTAGTATATAACAATAGAGTGATTATCTTTTGAAGTAAATCAAAACACTTCTCTTTGTAAAACCAAGTAACAACATTCTTTTTCAAAACGTCCAAGTTTGCCAAATTTCAAATGTTCACGTTTCTTATTTTAGAAAGGTTTCGTAGTTCCTAGCCTTATTCATTTAAGAATATAATTCTCTTTTAAACCATCTGAGAAACATAAGCCTTATGTGTGAGTAGGATATTCTTGTTTATAACAATCTTATTACAGCAGCCATGACCTAGGAAATATCATTTTGTCTCATCTTAGCTTCTATGCAGATGGAAGTTTCTACTGGTTTTAATAATACTTAATCTGTCAAAACATTTCCTTTTATTAACGCTGCAGTGGTTTGTCGATACACATTCTGATTTCCGAAATCAGTAAAACCTTCTTAAGCCGTTATACCTAACTTCCCATAAAGCTAGTATAACTCTTAAGTTTTCAAAAACCAAGTATTACTCTTCTTTCAAAATGATTCAAAATCTTTTGAAATACTTCAAGTTCTTTATTATCACAAAACCCGCATGATTATAGTTCAAATCGATTACCTTTAAAAACCACAAGTATTTTCTTACCTACATAAAATCGTATAACCAACTTCCCATAAAGCCGTTATAACACTTTATGTGTTAGACCAATCAAATACATTTAACACCTGTACGTCTACCGTACTACATAGTTACACATATATCATGCTAGAAGAGATAGGAAGAGGTTCACATACCTCGCGACGAGTATCGACTAATAGCAAAACGCTCCAAGTACCTCAAGCCGTCGGCTACTCCTTAAGCCAAGTAGATCGCGCCATACGCAAAGATTTCAACCTATAAGGCCACAAGGCTCTTATTAACATCTAGATCTTATCGTAGAACATTCTCTGAGAAAATTCGGCGCCTCCCCCCACAACAGAAATCTCCTCCTCTATCGAGGCGGCTACCAAGCCAACCAGGGGGTTCTACACGCCTAACCTGACGTGTACAATACTACTCTGAAGAATACAACACAAGTCTCATGAAATACGGTCTATGTAATTACGATTCGATTCTTCTTTATTCTTCAGGCTTAAGTCCAAGGACATTGCCACAACACTAAGTTCAGTTCTATATATAGTATACTTCAACTATATATTATAACAACATGTAAACTCCAATTACAATAGGGGGACAAGATAATTACCTCGATAAGCCCATAATTATCCAAGTATAAAGTCGATCCTGGGCAATCGTTTAGCTCCAACTCCGTGCGCTCCAACCCGCTCTAAACCACCCTTAGAAGTTCTAACCAACTTCTACATACTACTCCAACTAACTATGAAGATTTTCCTTAGGGTTTCGGTTTTGTGACTGAAGGGAAGTATAATAGTATTTCTGGGCTTTTCGTATAAGTATAACCTTAGAATACAACAAGGTATACGGCTAAGGTAATTTGGGTATCTTAACAATACTTTTGAGAGTATTTCTACCAAGAGGAGGGTATTATACGAAAACAACTAGGCTAGGGGGGGTACCCCACGGCTAGCACCACTAGGAGGGGGGGATACCCCTCGGCCAAGGCCTCTAGGAGAGGGGGAGGCCTCTCGGCCGAACTCAACACACAAAGGGAGAAAGAGAGCTTTCAAGACTTTGGGATATTTATGGATGAATTAGTCTTGCAAAGGTGTGGGTATTTATAGGACAATCCAAGGCCAACCAATGGCCAAGATCTTGCCAATTGCATAGCAAGTGTAGGTCCAATATCTTGCCAAGTGCACACTAGCCAACTAACACAAAATATCCTACCAACCTCGACCACAATGGCCATACTTTCGCCACCACTATTACCGCCAAGGTGTTCCAATGAGAGGGTGACAAGTGTCGCCTCTTGTTGGTCCAAAATGTTTAAATCTCTCGGAAAAATCCGCAAAAATTAAAAATGACATAGCCGGAATTTTCCTACGAAAGTCAGGAAACGTTTCGTCAAAAAACGACTCTAATCGGGTGTTGTGAACAAAGTTAATTCGGCCAAGCCTATGTAAAAGTTCAAATTTTTCTACGTACGTCCTTACGTACATACTCTGGAAATACGGGGTATAACATACAATACCCGTAGTATAAAAAATAGAGTAACTTCCTTTTGAAGTAAATCAAAAACACTTCTCTTTGTAAAATCAAGTAACAACATTCTTTTCCTAACGTTCAAGTTTGCCTAGTTTCAATTACTCAAGTTTCTCATTTTCGAAAGGTTCCGTAGTTCATAGTTTTAATCCTTTAAAACAATTTGAGAAACATATACCCTAAGTGTGAGTAGGTTATTATTATTCGTAACAACCTTATTACAGCAGCCATGATCTAGTAAATGTAATATCATTTTGTCTCATCTTAGCTCCTATGCAGATGGAAGTTTCTACTGGTTTTAATAATACTTTATTAGTCACAATATTTCCCTTTATTAGCGCTGCTGTGGTTTGTTCGACATTTATTCTGATCGGTAAAACATCATTCCTTTTGAAAACCAAAAATACTATTTACTCACGAATGAGGTTTCACACTTTTTAACAAAATTCATATTAGTATAATAAGTCAAGTCTCTTATTTCCTTAAATCAATAAATCGTTCTTTTTATCACTCTTAAGCCGTTATGCCTAACTTCCCATAAAGCTAGTATAACTCTTAAGCTTTTAAAACCAAGTGTTACTCTTCTTTCAAAAAAGGTTTCTTAATTCTTTTGAACTACTTCAGATTCTTTTTATTCGGGCTTAAGTCAGAAGACATTGCCGTAATTATTATTCAGGCTTAAGTCCGAAGACATTGCCGTAATTATTATTCAGTTAACACACGTACGTCTACCGTACTATATACATATTCTTTAAAATATCATGCTCAAGAGGATAGGAAGAATCACATACCTTCTCGGCGAAAACCACCTGCCAAGTTGAATATGTCGCGCGCAGAGTATCGACCTATATCAGTCAAATACGTCTATCAACGTCTGGTGATCTTGTATAAAGCTCTAAACAGAGGGTTCACTATTCTATGGACATTTGGGCAGCACTTCCCTACCCGGTGAGCTACTCAAGTCTACTGTGAAAACAGTCATATTATTCTTCTTTTAAGCCCTTCTGCGTGATAACTGATTCAATTCTATTCTGCAATATCCTTCTAAGTATTTAATACTTATTCCTATACTTCTACAGTATATATATACTCTAATTACAAAAGGAGGATATGGTTATTTACCTCGGTAAGCCCAATAATATCCTAGATAAAAGTCGCGCCTGAGCAAGGTTTAGCTCCTAAGTTGTGCGCTCCGGTAGCTCCAAGAAAACCTTAGAAGTTCTTCACAACTTCTACTAAGGACTAAGGGATTTGGGCTAGGGTAATTTGGGCATTACAACAATACTAGAAGGCAACTTTTCTACCAAGGGAGGGGGGGTAGTGTTTCGGCTAGGCTAGCTTTAGAGGGGGGGGTTGCTCTCGGCTAGGGCTTCTCAAAGGGGAGGGGTGTGTTTGGACGAAAACAATAAGAGGGAGAGGGAGGGATTTGAGACTTAGAAAGATTGCTCAATTTAGGATGAAATAACTCTTCAACAAGGGGGGTATTTATAGGTCAAGGAATGGCCAACCAAGGGCCAAGATGGTGCCAAGTGCAAGGCAAGTGTAGGGTGAGGATTTAGGCAAGTGTCCTTGGCCAACTTGCACACAAAATATCCTACCAACTCCAAGACAAAATAAGCCAACCCAATCGGCCCTATTGCCGTGTGACATCCATCAATGAGAGGGTGACAAGTGTCGCCCTCTCGTTGGTCCAACGTTTTGCGTATGTGGTAAAAATCCGCAAAAATTATAATTGACATAGCCGTATTTATCCTACGCGAGTTGTGTAAAACGTTTCGTCGGAAAACGACTCTAAACGGGTGTTGTGCACAAAGTGGAATTCGTCCAAGCCAACTAGGGGGGGGGTGACACGTGTCGCCCTCCTACACGTCCAACATATTTCATCTTCCGAAAATATCCACAATGGCCAAAATCTCGAAAACAAAGTGGGCCCCACAAAACCGTAAATTTCTCCCGTGGGCCCCACGTGACCATTTCCAAAAATAAAATTCCATAATTCTCTAATATTCCAAGAAGTCCGAATACCAAATCTGGGAATCCAATTCCCATTAACGAACCTTTTTCCTTCACAAAAACCGGAAACTTTTCCGTGGAAAAATCACCTCGTTCTTCCATTCCAATTTCAATGTCATATTCTCGCACGTACGTCCTCGCATACATACCCTGGAACTACGGGGTATAACACAGAGATCCTCACCGATCGAGACCACCCACATCTCGGTGTGCTCGATGCGGTAGATCTCACCCAGGCGAGTGTCGTGTTCCTGCAGGAGGTTGTTACTCTTGTGGCCAGCTGGGCCATTTGAAGAGAGATTGTCCGTCTAGAGGCAGCATGGGTGGTACAGCACAGCCGACGGGATCGATTCTTTGGTCTTCTCCTTACGTGGTTATGCGCCCGAGGCGTGGTACTCACGAGGCGAGGCCGCGGTAGAGGTCGTGGTGGTGGTTCGATTCTAGCGGTCCCGTAACGCATATATTCTCTAGCCAGCCGCCAGGATCAGGAGGCTTCCCCTGACGTCGTTACAGGTACATTACTGATTTCAGGCTGTGATGTTTATGCATTGATAGATCCAGGTTCTACCTTGTCCATGTGTCCTCTTATGCGGGTAGAATCGGGATAGAGCCTGTCGATAGAGCCGTTTGAGGTAGCTACGCCATGGTGATTCGGTGTTAGCCGGCGGGTGTATAGAGGTTGTCCGGTATTTATTCTGATCGTCGGACCACTTGCAGACTTGATAGAGTGGAGATGATAGATTTTGATGTCATTATGGGTATGGATCGTTGGCTTCTTGTTATGCTAACGCTGATCGTAGGGACAGGTTGGTTCGGTTCGATTTCTGGCGAGCCGATTATCGAGTGGAGGGCAACACAAAGACGCCGAGGTAGGTTTATTTCTTACCTCAAGGCTAGGAAGATGGTGCAGAAGGGGTACATCTATCATCTGGTTCGGGTATTCGATACAGTGAGGGCGATTCTTGATCGTGCCGATGGTTAGGGAGTTTCGGATGTGTTCCCGGATGATCTTCCGTATCCTCCGAGAGGAGATCGAGTTTTGTATTGACACGTTCGGACACTCGACCTATTTCCATTCCGCCATACTGAGGATGGCACTCTTGAGTTGAGGAGTGAAGGACCGGTGAAAGATTTCTTTGGAAAAAGGCTTTATCAGGCCTAGTGTATCTCCCTGGGGAGCGCCGGTATTGTTTGTAAAGAAGAAGGATGGGGCGCTGCGTATGTGTGTTCACTCTGACGGTGAATAAGGTAACCATTAAGAATAGGTACCCTCCCGTGATTGATGACTTGTTTGACCGGTTGCGAGTGCGAGGTGTTTCTCAAAGATAGACTGCGATGCAGTTATCATCGAGTTCGAGTTCGAGAGGCAGATATCCCAAAGATCGCATTCGGGACCGGTATGGGCACTATGAGTTCGTGGTTATGTCTTTCGATTTGACCAACGCCCAATGGTATTTATGGATTTGATGAACCGGGTGTTCAAGTCATTCTTGGATACATTTTGATTGTATTCATTGATGACATCTGGTTTATTCGCGACAGAGCGAGGAAGCATGCAGATCACGAGGGCGGTACTGGGATTCTCCGAGCCGGCGATTATCGCCAAGTTCTCTAAGTGTGAGTTTTGGTTGGCCTCGGTGGCATTCTGGGGCATATTATCGGGTGATGGTGTTCGCGTGGATACGGCAAAGATCGAGGCGATCAAGTCTTGGCGAGACCTACTACTCCGAAGGTGCGCGATTTCTTAGGGTGGCGAGTTATTATCGCAGTTTGTGGAGCGCTTGCTTGATTTCAGACCGTTGACTAGGTGACTCGAGCGGCTAAGTTCCGATGACAGAGGCTTGCGAGAAGGGTTTCGATTCTTTGAAGGAAAGGTTGACTACAACTCCGTTCTTACTCTTAGGAGGTTAGATGATGCGTGATCTATTGTGATGCCTCGGGTATCGGGCTAGGGTGTGTTTTGATGCAGCACGGCAAGGTTATAGCCTATGCTTCCCGGCAGTTACGGAAGCATGAGAGAAATTACCCTACCCATGACTTAGAGTTGGCCGCGGTTATTCATGCCTTGAAGATTTGGAGACATTATTTGTACGGGGTTCATGTGGATATTTATACAGACCACAAGAGCCTCCAGTATATCTTCAGGCAGAGGGAGCTGAACTTGAGACAGAGACGATGGTTAGAGTTGTTGAAGGATTATGATGTTGATATTCTATACCATCCGGGGAAGGCCAACGTAGTTGCTGATGCCTTGAGTCGTAGATCTATGGGGAGCCTATCAGAGGTACAGCCAGAGAGACAGGACATGGTCCGTCAGATCCACCAGTTAGCGAGCCTTGGGGTTCGATTGATCGATCACAAGCGATAGTGGGGTGCGGGTTCGTGAGGTTGCCGAGTCTTCCATCATTGATGAGGTGAAGAGGCGGCGATTTGAGACCAGTGTTGGTGCGGTATCGAGATGCAACTCTTGGGAGGAAGAGTCTATTCGAGTAGCTTTGATAAGTCGAGATTTGAGGGCGGTTGTGTGTTCCGATGTAGCAGACTTCGTCGGCAGATTCAGGGAGGCACACGTGCTCGTTATTCTATTCATCCGGGTCGACAAGATGTACCATGACCTCGATGTTTGTATTGGTGGGATGGCACGAAGAGGGCGTGGCGAGTTTTGTTGCCTGATGTCCTAATTGCCCGGCAGTCAAGTCGAGCACCAGAGGCCCGATGGATTATTACGATCTGTGAGATTCCGACTTGGAAGTGGGAGATGATCAACATGGACTTTGTTACAGGTTACCTCGCACTCATGGAAATCACGACTCCATTTGGGTTATTGTTGACAGTCGACGAAATCAGCCCATTTCCTTCGATCGGACGGCGTTTTGGTGAGGACTATGCGGATTGTACATCCGAGAGATAGTGAGGATGCACGGTGTTCGGTGTCGATTATATCCGATAGAGAGCCCGGTTCTGACTAACTGGAGATCTTTCCGTATGGTCTAGGGACACAGTGAGTCTCAAAGACATTTCATCCCAGATCGACGGCGGGCGAGCGTACTATCCAGACACTTGAGGATATGCTGCGAGCCTGCGTGATTGATTTCAGTGGTAGCTGGGAGGACCATTTGCCTCTTGTGGAGTTTGCTTATAATAACAGCTACCATTCCAGTATACAGATGGCGCCATACGAGGCTTTATATGGGCGGAAATGCAGGTCGCCGATCGGTTGGTTCGACGTGGGCGAGTGCGATTAGTTGGCCTGGACTTGGTACAGCGGTCGTGGATAAGGTGAAGCTTATCCAGAGAGGCGTAGCAGCTCAGAGTCGGCAGAAGTCATATGCGGATAATCGGCGTCGGCATTTGGAGTTTCAGGTAGACGATTGGGTCTTCTTGAAGGTGTCACCCATGAAGGGGGTGATGAGATTCGGTAAGAAGGGGAAACTCAGCCCAAGGTACATTGGGCCCTACCAGATCGTCCGTAGAGTGGGTCAGGTTGCTTATGAGTTGGATCTGCCATCAGAGTTAGAGCGTACATCCGGTCTTCCATGTTTCTATGTTGCGGAAGTGTATCGGAGATCCGAGAGTTTTCCTACTAGTGAGGTCGGTGTGAGAGGGGTTATCGTATGAGGAAAGTCCCATAGCGATACTCGATCGCGGTCGACGGCATGGACGAGGATGTAGCAGTCAAAGTCCTGTGGAGAAATGATAACCGGGAGGAGATGACTTGGGAAGCGGAGGAGGACATGTTGAGGAGGTATCCTCACTTATTTCCTATACCTTCAGGTATTTCATTTTGCCCTTACTTGTCAGGTTTTAATTGAAGTGTTTCTTTTGCTTAAATGCTTTTTTTGGCCATGAGTGGCATTTTTGGTATGTCGGGGCTGTGAAAGGAAACTATGTCGCTAATTGTAAGTGTGACTCCGAAAGAACATTCGGGGACGAATGTTTCTAAGGGGGGAAGAATGTTACACCCCGTAATTGCAGGACATGTTTTAAGAACGTAAGTAAGAACTCACAAGTGTTAGGATTTGAGACTTGTAAATTTATCGGAATTATGAAATTTTCGGGAAAACGTAAGTGTTGTGACGAATGGGAGGGCGACACGTGTCACCCCCCCTTATGTGATGCCTTGGTCGAAATATGCAAGGGCATAAGGGTCATTTGACCTTTGTTGCAAGACAAGTCTTGCAACTTGAGGCTTGATAATATTGACTAAAGTCAAAAGGTCATAAGTCTTGATATTTTGGAAGACCACATCCAAGCCTCACATTTGTGTATATCTTGACCATCCAATACACTTTATATATTATACTAGTAGCAAGGGGGACTTAACACTTAGCAAAATTTCACAAAAAATTGAAGAACATAGGCTATGTGCTCTCGGGTTCTTTAAAAAAAAAAAAGAGAAAATCTTTGTTTGTGATCCATTTAGCTCCCCACTTTAAACCAAGGTTCTTATGTGTATTGTAAGCAAGTCTCAATAGAAACATCTTGGAAAAAGATAGTTTTCGGGTTAGTCAAGAGAAAACCTAAAGTCTTTCTAGGTTTTGTTTGGAGATTTGAAGAATAATTGTTGGTGTTGTTCTAAGGGTCTCAACAAACGGATTGAAGTGTCTTGGAGAGGTTCTAAACTACTAAGGAGCGACTTCGGATTGGAGTTGATTTCATATTCGTGAAGGTATAATCTTGTCTTTTAAAGGTGTTACAAGATTACATTTTTTATATTGTTGTTGATAGCTTTGTATGTTGCGAGCATGAAGTTGTTATATTGAGGTTATAAAGATTATGGATTGACTATAGCCTTGGAAATCCGAAATGTAATGTAAGCCATGACTAAGTTGAATTACAATTTAATCGTTGTTAGAATCGTCGCATGTCATTGACTTAAAGATTATGTTTGTTATAATCAAATGCGACTTGATATCAAGTTATGCTACAAATTTGGATTGAAATGGAAATTGGACAAGAGTTGGTATTGTTGAACTCAAGGTAGGTAGCGATTGTGGACTTGTAGTCGTATTAGTTTGTTATTCATTTGTATTGGACTACCTACATATAATTGTGAGCCAATTGGAACATTTTAATTATTCATTTGTATTGGATTACCTTCTATAAATTGTGAGCCAATTGGGGCTGTTTAGTTATTCATTTGTATTGGATTACCTTCTATAAATTGTGAGCCAATTGGGGCTGTTTGGGTATTGTATTTCGGCCTTGGAAAGGTGGCAAAGTAAGTAAAAACAAAGGAGGTGCTGTCCGATTTTCCGTAGAATATAGAGACTTAATACTTATGATATTCTACGATTGAAGTAAGGCCTTAATAGACGTATTGTGAATATTATAGGTTGTTATACTACGGGCGGGACTTTGTACTTGGCAAGTGGTTTGACCCGACAAGGTATGTAGAACTTTTCCTATCCTTTGAGCATGACTAGTTTCACGTATATAGTACGGTAGACGTACAAGACTTTGACATTCTTTACTTGTTTTATGAAATGCCAAGTCGGGTGAGTTAGGAGATTAACTCACTTCTTTGAGAATATTAAAGATGTCTTAAGTCTTGTTAAAGATAAGGGACTTGAAGAATTTTAAAGTATGTAATACTTGTGTCGTTTTAAAAACGTATAAGTCCCTTGGATAGGAAATTGTACATGACTAAGGTATAAAGTGAATATAACGACTTTATGGGGAGTTGGTTATATTGACTTTATGGAAAAAAATAAATGACTTGATTTAATGGAAGGCAATTCGATTTTAAGGCATCAATTGCCTAAGGTTTTATAAGACACGAGTCACTTGATTTAGAAGCCATATTTTATTTCTAAAAGTAGTGTGACTTGTCTTGAAAAGAAATTGTCACTTGATACTACGGCTATTAGTATCTTGGAAGTTTTATAATGAAATGAGTCATTTTAAAAGAATAGAAGTACGTAGTACTTTGGGTTAAATTCCCGGATTTTCATAAAGACATGTTAGTGCCTTAAGTAAACTAAAATGAGAGTGTATATGAACAAGAATAGTAAGAAGTTAGGGAATATCTTAACTTGCTTATATATTGTATGATAAGCCGATAGAGCTTATGTTATGTGTGAGAGCCGGATTTGGGCTAGTGATATATTATTCGTTGCGGGGTCATTCCCCGGGATTGTGGCATTGTATATTTCTGTGGATTTGCTAACCACGATGCGAGGAATACCTCATGCGAGTCCGTAAGGGCTTATGCGGGTGAAATAGTCCCATGCGGGCGGGTCCGACCTATCGCGAGGAATACCTCGTGCGAGTCCGTAAGGGCTTATGCGGGTGAAATAGTCCCATGCGAGAATACCTCACGCAGTCCACCGGACTACGCGGGTGAAATAGTCGGAGTAGGATTCCAATCCTATTTTTCGTTGTAAGTATACACCTATTTATACTCTCATTGTTAGTAAGGCACTGAGTACTGTAATTTTGTTAGCATACATGTCTCCGGCTTTCTTTTAAACTTATGTTGTAATTACAGTACTTTCCAGTTTTGCATACTTAGTACATATGGTGTCGACCCCCTTCCTGGGCCTGCGTTCATCGCGAGAAAGGGTAAGCAGGTGGCAGATCCACATTCTTAGGATCACTTATCAGACGTCGGAAGCTCCATTCTCCGGAGGCTTGTCATTCTTTTGGTACAGTCTTGTCCCTGATGTTGTAGATTATGTACATTCAGGGTATGGCGGGGCCGTCCATACGCTTGTTATTCCTAAGTGCTGTATTCACCCATGTGGTTGGGTGTGAAGGCGAGTTGTAAGTTGTACTTTTGACTTTGTTTATATTATGGAAGCGGCCTTATCGGCTAGCTTTGTGTTGTTATTATTTACACACGTGTTTATGTTGTGTATGTTCATTGCTATTCTCGATGTATACAGGCAGGGTGCCGGTAGGGCACCAGTCGCGGTCCGGGGTCGGGTCGTGACAGGCAGGCTCTGGTAGATAGCTTAGATACTTGCCTCGGTCATATCTCGTGAGACGGTAGGCTAGGGTACGTTCTCCTATGGTACTTGCCTCGGCCAGTTGCGTGGCTAGCTTTTGGATCTGGTAGTTGGCTTCCGTACCTTGCCCGTGAAGGGATATGACTAGCTTTTGGAACTGGTATGGGCTCTTCTACTTGGCCCGATCGGTTTGATGACGCAGGCAGGATCTAGTGTTCAGGTTCACATATGGGTGTTGTTTTACATCATGTACTGCCGGCAGTGAGGAATGAGTTCCACGGGCATGAGTAATATTATGGGCGTGAGACCCATAGTTATGTGTGAGTGATCATTTTGGGGTGTCGTCCCTTACTTGGCATAACTGTTTACTTATCGCAAAATGGTTTTATAAAATGATGAAATGTGATTTCATTACAGTATTTTCAGTTTCACATACTTGGTACCTGTTGTACTGACCTCTTTCGGGGGGCTGCGTTCATGCCGCAGGTAGAGGTACACCAGTTGTTGATCCTCGCTCATAGGATCGCAGTTCAGCGTTGGGAAGCTCCGTTTCTCCGGAGGCTTATCTTTTGGTATAGTCCCCTGTCATTGTAGGTACTTGTACATTCGTGGGTATGGCGGGCCTGTCCGTCATAGTTGTTGTTACATTTTAAGTGCATGAAATGCTTGTTGTGGGCAGGGTTGTAAAGGATTTTAACTGTTCAGTTATATGTATATACATGAAGGTGACCGTTTGGTTGGCCTGTTTTTCTTATGTTATCTCTTGTTTCCTGTTTAAACTTTATTTTCGCTGATTTTCTCTGATGTTGTTATCACTAGGGTGCCCGGGATAAGGCACCAGTCGCGGGCCCGAGATCGGGTCGTGACAGTTTGACTTCTCCCATTCCCAGTTTGCAGAAAACTAGATAAGGCATCAGATTTATGCCTGCCCCCAAGTCGCATAATGCTTTCTGACATTCAAACTTTCCAATGGTGCATGGGATGGTGAAGCTCCCTGGATCTTGTAGCTTCTGAGGTAGTTTTCTCTGTAGGATGACACTACATTCTTCAGTCAACACCACTGTTTCGTAGTCCTCTATCCTCCTCTTTTTGCTAAGAACATCCTTCATGAACTTTACGTAGCTCGGCATCTTCTCTAATGCTTCAGCAAACGGGATATTGAGTTGCAATTGTTTGAGAATTTCCACAAATCTAGAGAATTGCTTGTCAAGAGCACATGTTTTTAACCTCTGGGGATATGGTACCTTTACCTGGGGTGCGTTCGCTACAGTTTCTACCGACTTTTCGGCTTCTGGGCTTTGGGCTCTAGGGCCCCGTTCCTTGCCGCCGCGGCGCTCAAACTCCTGCCCTGCCTTAGAATCTTCGGCGCCGCGGCCCTGCTCATCGGCGTCGCGGCGAACTTTCTATCTCCCCTGATTCGGCATTCTTCAGGTCAATCACCTGACATTGTGCTTTCATATTGCCTTCCCCAGGTGCAGATTGCTTTTCTTGCGTTTCGCTGTTCAACATGATTGCGAGTTCTCCTATTTGCGTTTCCAACTTCTTCATGGCCATTCTCGTTTCGTCCATGAACTGATTTTGATACCTAGTGAAACTGAGTATGGCTTCTCGCAACTCCTCCCTCTATTCCTCTATGGTTGGAGCTCTATCATATTGACAGTAGAAATCCATGTCTTCAGGATCCCTGAGATGAAACAAAACCAACAACGAATCACGACACACTTGTTTTCACAAAAAAAAAAATTAAAGAAAATAAAAAAACCAAATTAGAAATTAAAAATAGATAAAATTGATATTGAACTATGCCTAATCCCCGGCAACGGCGCCAAAAACTTGATGCGCGAAAAGATGCACACACTTTAACGCAAGTGCACGTTATCGTGACAAGTAATATAGTCTAGGTAAGACCGTCCACAAGGATTAGTGTTCAAGTACCAATTACCTATCTTTTGGTATCTATTTGGTAACCGATAGTTGATTTTGTTGATTATAACTAATAATTATAAAGACTAATTAACTATGTGTTTACTTCAGTAGTGATGGAAATAGGGCTTCCAAGTCTCCTCAACTATCCGCTTATATTATTTATTAATGCAATGAATTATGGTTCTTCTTCTTTTGGAGCTAGCAGGTTTACTAAATCGTTTTATACTCCCGTTAAGGCTATATAAACACTCAACCCCAGTATCGCTCCTTTCTACCTTTCAGTGATAAGGATGACTCTATAGGAGGATTAAGACCAAAAACCTAGTTAATCGTCACGCGCCATGCGTAAAATTAGGTGTTTAGACCTCTCATTAACGCTACACAAGTAATTGAGGTATTTTCATCCCCAATCCAAAATATGTCTACCCAACTTACAACATATTCACAACCTTCTCCTTTCGAAGTTTGATTAGAAATCATATAAATAATGATAATTAGTGATCAATTAATTACCAAGCATTCAAAGCAATTATTGGGTAAATCTCAATAATAAGAAGAATAACCATAAACATGCATCAATTCATAACATAAGTTTCTAGTGATTTGACATGGAAAGCCCTATAATGGAATTAGTTCCTAGTCATTGACATGACAAGAACTAATTCAATATCCAACATAAAAGCTGAAAGTAAAGAAAGAAAGAAAAGAAAATTACTAAGTTAAGGTCTCCAATCTTCAATCCAAGAAATCTTGTGTTTGTGCAAGAAAGGGAACCCTTAAAAACTGCCTAGGGTTCTCCTTTTATAGGCTCAAAACCGCCTCAAACTTTTCCTTCAGGCCTGGACCAGAAATTCGTCTAAAAACCTGATTTTCCCGCGTCGGCGCCGCGGACCTGCTATCGGCGCCGGAACTTCTGCGTTGTTCTGGTGATTTGGCGCCGCTGACTGCGCTCTGTCTAGAGCGCGCGCTGCAACTGCGACGCCACGGATATTGGGCGCGCCCCGGTTGGTGCAGGAGGCGCCGCGACGCTGGCCCGTGTTCGTGCCTCGTTCGCCACTTTCTCTGCTTTTAAGCTCTGGAACCTCCACTTTTGCCCTCTTTTCGCTCCTTTTTCGCCATTAGGCCATTTTAACCACTTTGACTCAAAAGAAAGAAAATCTATCCTAATACGACACGTATTTGTACAAAAAGGGACAAAAGACTAACTAAAAACGACTCAAAAAGTGTATATAAAATACACCGATCAAATACCCCCAAACTTAACCTTTGCTCGCCCTCGAGCAAAGATAAAAAAAAAATAAAGACTCAAGGAAAAGGAAAAGGAAAATAAACAGACTCAATGACATTGATCACTTTTGCTGCATTGGTGTTACTTAGAATATAACGCCTCGTAATTTTGGACAATAATTTGAGCATGAAAACGAAGGAAATAGACCCGAGCATTGGGAAATATTTTGTTATATTTACGTATGCTAATAAGAAAATTAGTATATGAAAGGATGTGATCCCGGAATAATTTTAGATGTAACAAGTATGACGATAGAGATTACTAATAATGGTAGTATATTCTCAAAATAGGTGATGGATTAATGTCATATTACAAATTAAGACATCGAGTATATGAAGGTCTTATGAATTTTTAGGATTTAAATGAAGTGTGATCTAGAATTAATTGTGTGTGTAATTAATTAATGGAGGAGACAAAACATAGTGAGGATAAAACGTGTGACTTATATATTAATTCCTAATGACTAAGTGGGTGAGGTGTCATCCTAAGATAAGGCATGCATGCCATTTTATACGTGTAAAAATGGAAAGTCTCCACAAAGTCACCAATTTCCACTTTTAATTTATTTGCCTTCATTTTTGGAATCTAGATTCAACAAATCATATTTGGGTTACACTACTGCAAAGAGCAAAACGTTTCCAAACACCTTTTTTTTCATTTCGAAGGTAGCATCAATCTTTTGGTTCAACAGTTTGACAATAACTTTTCTTCTAAAAAATAAAGCAGTAACGTTATACCATTTAAGGCCAGCCCAATATTAAGCAATTACCAAAAGGATTTAAGCGAGGTTGGAGTACTACGTGTAGCGTATTCTACTTGAAGGGTGGAATAGCTAGCAAGGTTAAAGTACTTGGAGTATTTTGCTACTCGTCGATAGTCGTCGCGAGGTATGTGAACCTCTTCCTTCTTTTGGGCATGATTCTACATATGAAATATACATGTGGTATTATTTTATAATTCATTCTACTCTTAGAAGTTAAGAAGTATTCATATCGTTGATTCTATGTTAAAGGTATGTCTAAATTATCCTAAGTCCTTACCAAGTCTTATGGGAGATGTTGGTAAGAATGGTTAGGAAGTTATGAGGTCTGATTTAAAGCTATGTGCCTTGATTTATTTGAAGTAAGTAAGTTGATCTTATATTTGAAAATGACTTGAATTTATATGTGAAAAGGGACTTGATTTCTAAAGTATAGATGACATGATTTTATATGTATAAGCGACATGATTTTAAAGAGTATATGATACGAGGTTTTAAGACTATAAGCCTTGATTTTATAAGTGGAAATGACTTGATTTAAAAAGTATGGCTTCTTGATTTATTTCAAAAGATAAGAAGATGGTTTTCAAAAGAGTATGTGACTTGAGCTTTAAAAAGAAAGGAGTTTTATGATTCTTTGTAAGTATGTATGTACGTAGTATTTTTGGGTTTAGTTTCCCTAATGTAATAAGAAATAAAAGTGTCTTAAGTTCTCTAAAATGAAAGGTCGTATAATAGCTTTATGGGAAGTTGTTATAACGACTTAAGAAGAAGTGAAAAGATGGTTTAAAATGTTATGTAAGGAGAATTACACCGTGTCCCGCAAAAAGGGCCGGGTTATGTTATGAGATACACCGAGCCTACAAATAGGTCTGGTTATGTTATGAGATACACCGAGCCTACAAATAGGTCGGGTTATGTTATGAGATACACCGAGCCTACAAATAGGCTGGGTTATGTTATGAGACACACCGAGCCTACACATAGGCCGGGTTACGCCATATACACCGAGCCTACACATAGGCCGGGTTACGTCATCTTACACCGAGCTCCACAGGCAGGCCGGATTATGCTACATGATTCCACAGTACACCGAACTCCACAGGCGGGCCGGGTTATGCTACATATTCCATCAGTACACCGAGCCCCACAGGCGGGTCGGGTTATGTCACATGATTCATCAGTACACCGTGTCCCACAAATGGGTCGGATTACGTTATCACGTATGGATAATCAAAGCAAGATCCAAAATGAGAAGTCCCTCCATAAAGGGTCGGATTATGTTATGTAAGATATGTAAGTTATGTGGAAAAACTTGATTAAATTCTTAAGTATGTATGTAAGAATATGATGTTAATTCTTATTGAAAGAAGGAAAGGAACGGTTAATATACAATTTATTTCAGGAGTTAAAATGGCACGGTAGGATCTGGTATTTCATTTTTATACTTGCCCCTGTCATTCTTTTATACAGTTATGATTTGGTTACTGTACCTTATTTACATTCCATACTAAATTTTTGTTATCGACTTCCGGGCTGCGTTCATGCCCGCAGGTGTTAGGTACACAGGTTGGTGATCCTTGCTCTTAAGATCTCTGTTCAGTCTTTGGAAAGCTCCATTTCTCCGATGGAGGCTTTGTATTTTAGTACAGTTCCCTGAGGTTGTAGATTTATGTACATTCAGGGGTATGGCGGGGCCCTGTCCCGTCACAGTTGTGATGTCAAAATTCTTAGAGGTCTGTAGTCATATCTTGTGGAAAAAAAAAAGGGTAACTGTTTTTGGGTTACGTATATACTTTTGGAAGGTGGCCTTATCGGTTAGCCTGTTATTTATTTCTTTTGAGATGTATGTATGTTCCGCTACTATTCTCTGATGTGTACCTTTAAGGGTGCCCAGTAGGGCACCAGTCGCGGGCCCGGGGTCGGGTCGTGACAAAAGTGGTATCAGAGCAGTTAGTCCTCGGAAAGTGTCTACAGACCGTGTCTAGTAGAGTCTTGGTTATCGGTGTGTTGTGCACCACATCTATAACCAGGAGGTTGTAGGACATTTAGGATTGGTTTCCATTCTTCTCACCTTTAGATCGTGTGATAGAGCTGTGTTGTTAGGGTCGTCTCTCCCTAACGAGTTATGTTGATGGCAGCTATGAGAAAGACAGCAGTGACCCAGGAAGGACTATGTGGATTTCGTATCCAGGTTGGTAATGATTGTAGTATAGTTGGTATTATGACATAAAACTATACGGAGTTATGTATGAGGGTCAGACGCGTGTTTCCTAGAATGATTTTAGATTACCAGAATTTGGTAAGGACTAAATAGATATCGGGAAGGTATGAAACAGTCAATGAATTCTCGCCAAGGTCTTATGTTTTATTTTGAGATAATTGGGAAATGTTGAGCTGTCTGATAGGGTAGTGAACCCTTAAGAAGTCATGTTGAGGAACCTAACGGAATGCCATGTTAATGGATTAAGCTGCATGGTAGGCTTAAGAGAATTGTACGGATGAGGTACGTATGGAGTAAGTAATGGTTGTTGTGATCAAGACGACACGATTATGGTATTATGAGAAGTTATTGTACCCGTTTACGGGGGGACTGGTAAGGTAGGCTTGGAGCATGGAAATTGCGAGCCTAAGAATATTGATAATCGCCGAGACCTTAGGTATATAAGGTCTTCTCGGGCAATAGGATTTTATTCAGACTAAGGGTAAGAGTTAAGTGCGATGGTGGCTCGGGTTGAGGACCTATTATGGGTCGCCCCATAGCCTGAAATGGAGTGGGATCAGTTGGTAGTAGTTCCGCTACGTGACAGGGTCACGAGGGTGCAAGGCCCAAGTCTAGTTAATTGTTTTACGAGTTCGTGGACGCGTTTCGCCGGAACCGGATAGTGAGAGCCGGAAATGGTATTATATTGTTTAATAGAGTGACTCCAAAGATTGGAGGCCAAAATCGGTATGGAGGTTATGTAAGTATGCTAGTGTAAGTTGGAGGTACGGAAGGAATACAACCAGTAAGAAAGTGTAGAATCGCTGTTTGGTTGGTTCCACGTAGGCGAGGTTTAGATAATTGTCCTAGACTTGATTCAGCGGGCTGTGGATAAGGCGAAGCTTATCCAGGAAAGATTTTTAGTAAGCTCGGAGGCAGCAAAATCTTTATGCAGATGAACGACGTCGACACTTGGAGTTCAGGTTGACGTTTTAGTATGAGTATTGTTATGTGGCCATGGGTGGCATATGTTGTATGAAGGGTGTAGTAAAAGTAGACTATGTCTCTATCTAATTAGATTGGACTTCGAAAGAACATTCGAGGACGAATGTTTCTAAGGGGGGAAGGATATAACGCCTCGTAATTTTGGACAATAATTTGAGCATGAAAACGAAGGAAATAGACCCGAGCATTGGGAAATATTTTGTTATATTTACGTATGCTAATAAGAAAATTAGTATATAAAAGGATGTGATCCCGAAATAATTTTACATGTAACAAGTATGACGATAGAGATTACTAATAATGGTAGTATATTCTCAAAATAGGTGATGGACTAATGTCCTATTACAAATTAAGACATCGAGTATATGAATGTCTTATGAATTTTTAGGATTTAAATAAAGTGTGATCTAGAATTAATTGTGTGTGTAATTAATTAATGCAGGAGACAAAACATAGTGAGGATAAAACGTGTGACTTATATATTAATTCCTAATGACTAAGTGGGTGAGGTGTCATCCTAAGATAAGGCATGCATGCCCTTTTATACGTGTAAAAATGGAAAGTCTCCACAAAGTCACCAATTTCCACTTTTAATTTATTTGCCTTCATTTTTGGAATCTAGATTCAACAAATCATATTTGGGTTACACTACTGCGAAGAGCAAAACGTTTCCAAACACCTTTTTTTTCATTTCGAAGGTAGCATCAATCTTTTGGTTCAACAGTTTGACAATAACTTTTCTTCTAAAAAATAAAGCAGTAACATTATACCATTTAAGGCCAGCCCAATATTAAGCAATTACCAAAAGGATTTAAGCGAGGTTGGAGTACTACGTGTAGCGTATTCTACTTGAAGGGTGGAATAGCTAGCAAGGTTAAAGTACTTGGAGTATTTTGCTACTCGTCGATAGTCGTCGCGAGGTATGTGAACCTCTTCCTTCTTTTGGGCATGATTCTACATATGAAGTATACATGTGGTATTATTTTATGATTCATTCTACTCTTAGAAGTTAAGAAATATTCATATCGTTGATTCTATGTTAAAGGTATGTCTAAATTATCCTAAGTCCTTACCAAGTCTTATGGGAGATGTTGGTAAGAATGGTTAGGAAGTTATGAGGTCTGATTTAAAGCTATGTGCCTTGATTTATTTGAAGTAAGTAAGTTGATCTTATATTTGAAAATGACTTGAATTTATATGTGAAAAGGGACTTGATTTCTAAAGTATAGATGATATGATTTTATATGTATAAGCGACATAATTTTAAAGAGTATATGATACGAGGTTTTAAGACTATAAGCCTTGATTTTATAAGTGGAAATGACTTGATTTAAAAAGTATGGCTTCTTGATTTATTTCAAAAGATAAGAAGATGGTTTTCAAAAGAGTATGTGACTTGAGCTTTAAAAAGAAAGGAGTTTTATGATTCTTTGTAAGTATGTATGTACATAGTATTTTTGGGTTTAGTTTCCCTAATGTAATAAGAAATAAAAGTGTCTTAAGTTCTCTAAAATGAAAGGTCGTATAATAGTTTTATGGGAAGTTGTTATAACGACTTAAGAAGAAGTGAAAAGATGGTTTAAAATGTTATGTAAGGAGAATTACACTGTGTCCCGCAAAATGGGCCGGGTTATGTTATGAGATACACCGAGCCTAAAAATAGGTCGGGTTATGTTATGAGATACACCGATCCTACAAATAGGTCGGGTTATGTTATGAGATACATCGAGCCTACAAATAGGCCGGGTTATGTTATGAGATACACCGAGCCTACACATAGGTCGGGTTACGCCATATACACCGAGCCTACACATAGGCAGGGTTACTTCATCTTACACCGAGCTCCACAGGCGGGCCGGATTATGCTACATGATTCCACAGTACACCGAGCTCCACAGGCGGGCCGGGTTATGCTACATATTCCATCAGTACACCGAGCACCACAGGCGGGCCGGGTTATGTCACATGATTCATCAGTACACCGTATCCTGCAAATGGGTCGGATTACGTTATCACGTATGGATAATCAAAGCAAGATCCAAAATGAGAAGTCCCTCCATAAAGGGTCCGATTATGTTATGTAAGATATGTAAGTTATGTGGAAAAACTTGATTAAATTCTTAAGTATGTATGTAAGAATATGATGTTAATTCTTATTGAAAGAAGGAAAGGAACGGTTAATATACAATTGATTTCAGGAGTTAAAATGGCACGGTAGGATCTGGTATTTCATTTTTATACTTGCCCCTGTCATTCTTTTATACAGTTATGATTTGGTTACTGTACCTTATTTTTGTTCCATACTAAATTTTGTTGTGACCCCTTTGAGGCTGCGTTCAATGCCGCAGGTGTTAGGTACATAGGTTGGTGATCCTTACTCTTAGGATCTCTGTTCAGTCTTTGGAAAGCTCCATTTCTCCGATGGAGGCTTTGTATTTTAGTACAGTTCCCTGAGGTTGTAGATTTATGTACATTCAGGGGTATGGCGGGGCCCTGTCCCATCACAATTGTGATGTCAAAATTCTTAGAGGTCTGTAGTCATATCTTGTGGATTGGGTTGTGGAAAAAAAAAGGGTAATTGCTTTTGGGTTACGTATATACTTTTGGAAGGTGGCCTTATCAGTTAGCCTGTTATTTATTTCTTTTGAGATGTATGTATGTTCCGCTACTATTCTCTGATGTGTACCTTTAAGGGTGCCCAGTAGGGCACCAGTCGCGGGCCCGGGGTCGGGTCGTGACATAGAAAAACATGAAGATTAGTAGAATAATATGCAGGAACATATAGCATGAAATTTTAGCACACTAAACACATTAAGCTAGATATTTCGCAAACTCATTTTTAGCATGCTTAATGGTGGTCACATACTGAATCATGCTTGTAAAATTCAAAAATCCTATGGCATTTTCACTTGCTATTCTCCACTAATCATGGATATGCATCTAAGAGATCTTCAGGACTTTTAAGGGTTGTAATGTAGGCTTAGGCATGGGTAGGTAAAAATAGGCATTTAGGCTCATTTTTTTGTACCATAAGCTCTTTTAGCTTTTCAGTGTTTCCCCTTTTCTTTTGATTTCTTTTCTTCACTTCAAATCTATCTTTCCCCACTTTTGTTTTGAGAGAGTGAAGTGTATTATAATAACAAGCACCCCAAACTTAGGCTTTTGCCTATTTCTTATTACTTTTTTTATTGGGGTGCATCACTTTTGTTCACTATTTTTGTCTCTTTTTTAACACACTTTATTCCAACTATTTCACATGTTTACTTATGGCACAAGTAAGGGAATATTGTAACGCCCCGAAACCGGGACCCGTTACTGGTGCCTTACCCCGGGCACCCTAGTGATACAACATCAGAGAAAACCAGCGGAAATAAAAACTTTAAACATGAAATGAGAGATATAATAAGTAAACAGGCCAACCAAGCGATTGCCTTGGTATATATACATAAGACCGACAGTTATCCTTTTACAACCACACTTGTGATTCTACAGACCTCTAAGATTTACACAACTATGACGGGGCTCCGCCATACCACGAATGTACAAGAACCTACAACTCGGGAACACATACCAAAAGATAAGCCTCGAGAAACGGAGCTTCCCAAAACGTGAACCGAGATCCTAGAGCGAGGATCCACGGCCGATGTACCTCTACTGCGGCATGAACGGCCCCGAAGAGTCGATCAGGTACCAAGTATGTGGCTGTAAAATATCAGTAATGAAATCATACTAGTCATATAAAGCGGGAGACATGTATGATAACCAAACTACGATTCACAACATAAAAACAACATGTCGATCGTGGACTCACGCCTCAAGTCATCACTCAAATATAACTATGGGTCTCACGCCACAACATCAATCATGTTCGCATCATGGCGCATGCCCCGTCTGCATCGGTGTAGACATGTCCATGATGCAACAATAATACCAATGCCCACGGCCACATGCCGGAATTCTACCGGTGTAGACACGCCCGTGACATCAACAATAATATCTTGGGTGATCAACCCCGCGCGTAACCACATGCCGGAATTCTACCTCGGTGTAGACATGTCCATGTAACCACAATAACAATATATCGGTAATCAACCCGCACGCGTGGCCGCGTGCCGAATCTGCATCGGTGTAGACATGTCCATGTGACATCAACAACAAGACGATAATCAAAATGGAAACATACCCGTGGAATTCTCCATCACGCCAAAGACGCGTCAGTAAGTTCTCAACAAGTCGACCGGCCCTCTATCGAGAGACGCGGTAACACAGAAATACCACACTTGCACAACAAAGGCTATCATCACAAGCATAGGCAAGTTTCACAACAACAAGCATAGGCAAGTTTCACAACAACAAGCATAGGCAAGTTTCACACAACTCAAAGTACTTTCATTTTATGCCAAAGTCCGGGTTTCAACCCCAAAGTACTACATACGTTAAGTTCTTTTAAAAGATCCATTACTTTTATAAAAGTCACCCTATACCCGTAGTATTAGAATGACCAACCATTCCTTTTCAAAATCAAGTAACAACATTTTTTCCTAAGTTCGGTTTGCCTAGTTTCAATTACTCAAGCTTCTCATTTTCAAATGCTCAAGTCACTTATTTTAGAAAGGTTTCATAACTCATAGTCTTAATCTCTTTTAAAACAATTGAGTAACATATGTCATATATGTGAGTAGTTTATTCTTGTTTATAACGATCTTATTACAATGACCATGATCTAGAAAATGTAATATCATTTTGTCTCATCTTAGCTTCTGCGGATGGAGGTTTCTAATGGTTTTAATACAACATCATTATTCAATACATTTTCCTTTATTAACGCTGCGGTGGTGCATTGATACACATTACGATTTCGAAATCGGTAAAACATTATCCCTTTAAAAACCAAGTACTCATTACTCACGAATGAGGTTTCACACAAACATCCACATTAAAACAAATAAGTTAAGTCTCTTATCTTATAAGATCAAGTCTCTTAACTTCTAACATCAAGAAACCATTTTCTTACCTACATAAAGTGTATAACCAACTTCTCATAAAGCCGTTATAACACTTTATGTTTAAACAAACAAATACACTTAGCACTGTCGTCCACCGTCTTACATAGCTACACATATCATGCTAGAACAGATAGGAAGAGGTTCATATACCTCGCGACAGTATCGACAATAAGCAAAATGCTCCAAGTACTACAACGCACTAGCCCTTTCCACTCCTCAAGTAGAATACGCTACTCTTAGTACTTTCACCTAGAAAGGTCACAAACGTCTATTAACTTCAAAACACAAGGTTCCATTTCTCTACGAAAATTGGAAGACTCTCCCCGCAACAGTAAATCTCCTCTATCGGGCGGGCCATCAAGCCAACCGTGGGGGGTTTACACGTCTACACGGACGTGTACAATTCTACGCAGTAATAAGACCCCAGTCTACCGCAATACAGTCCTATGTAAATACAGTGCAGTTCTTTTCTTTATTCTTCAGGCTTAAGTCAAAAGACATTGCCGCAGTACTAAGCTTAGTTCTATATATAGTATACTTCAACTATATATTCTAATAACATGTAATTTCCAATTACAAATAGAGGGACAAGATAATTACCTCGATAAGCCCATAATTATCCAAGTTAAATGTCGATCCTTAGCAACGTTTAGATCGACTCGGGTGCTCCATCCGCTCCAACAACCCTTAGAAGTTCTAACCAACTTCTACTTAAATACTTGATCAATCAATGAAGATTTTCTTAGGTTTTCGGTTTGAGACTAAAGGGACAAAAGTGTATTATTTTCGTGCTCTACTTATAGTTGTATATTTGGAATAATACAAGTTACAAGTCTAAGGTATTTTGGGCATTATAACAATACTTGGAAGACAACTTTCTACCATGGGGGGGTTAGGCTCGGCTAGCACACTAGGCTAGGGGAGAAGGCTCTCGGTTTAGAGCTCACAAAGGGAGGAGAGGGTTTCAAGACTTGGAAGTTTTGGAATGGATGAAGTCTTCACATTTAGGGGTATTTATAGCAAAACCAAAGGCCAACCAAGGGCAAGATCCTTCAAAGTGTATAGCAAGTGTAAGGACAAGATTAAGCCAAGTGCACCCTAAACCCTACTCCACAAAACAAGGCACAAAACATGGCACCAAACAAGCCACAAAACAAGGCCAAAACAAGGAGCCAATAGGCCATAAACGTGACCCAATCGGCAACCCAACGCCACGGAGGGTGACACTTGTCACCCTCCGTTGGTCCAAAACATTTAGTCTCTCGGAAAAATTCGCAAAAATACTAAATGACATAGCCGGAATTTTCCCAACGTAGTGTGGAAACGTTTAGTCGGAGCGACTCTATTCGGCACTTGTGCCCAAATTTCGAACCAAAGCCTAACTTAAGGCTCAAATTCTCCACGCACGCCCCACGCATACTCGGAAATACGGGGTATAACATTCTCCCCTCCTTAGAAACATTCGTCCCGAATGTTCCTTCTCAAGTCTCAACACAAACATGCGCTAGTATAGCCTTCACTGCTATACGCACGAAAACAATCATGCCACACCTGGCCATAAAAATAACAAACGCACCAATACTTAAACCCAGGTCAACGAGGAAACACCTCTAATCATCACAAAAACCCCTTACCTGAGGTCTAAAATATACTCCCTTCACACCTTCATTTCACAAAAGAAACAATCACACACGCTCACTTTACCCTATCTTGTTGTACCCTTCTCGAATACTCAAACTCTTTCTAGTATCTGTACCACACTTCCGTCAACGCTTCTGTTTCCAACCCTTGGAGTCACTACCTCCAAACTTGGTCATCTTACTAACTTCGATCTTTTCTAAGGCCGTTCCCGGCCTCCACGATCCGCTTCTGGTCGAACATATCCACCAACTCATACGATGGTCAAACAAACTTGGGCCTAGCATCCTCGTGACCCTACCACGGAGGACCACCAGAATCGACCCCTAAACCGGGTTACTGGTTGACCCGAGATGGTCCTCAACCCGACCCCCAACCGCGCCAAACTCTTGTTCCCCGATCCGGAACAATCTTACTAATTCACATCATGAAAGCTACCACTTCCATCTCACACTACCCACGGACTTATCACACAAATAAATCCCACGTATACTACTACTCTGATAAGGGTCAAACATAAAATAAATCTTTAACTCAAGACGACCTTACCCCTAAGGTCTCAGTCGTGACATAGTCTAAGGTTCACACTTACCATGCCCCCATACGTATCCTCCCAACTAAGCATGTTTTCTAACTCACAATTAACACAACGCTATTCGTACATACATAATAATGAGACCATCATAACAAGCATACCAAAACTCTAGAGGTTAAGGATATACGAAGCTACCGCTCCACTCTAATCATAGGCACGCCTGCGGCGCATGCGCTATGAAAGGCGATGAACCACCATCGATCCGGTAGGTTGAGTCGTAACATCCGTGCTACCGCTTGGTGGACGATTCCGCAAAATGGCCTGCTCGCCAAAAATAACAAGCTCCTGGCACCACGACACTCCCGAAATGCGGTCTACCACATCGACCACCGAGGTAGGGGTGACCGCATCCGCCAACACCCTTCCGAAACTCAACCCGGAGCCACGACCGCTCCGAATACTCTGAAGGTTGTGGAGGACCACTCTGCTGGCGGAGGTACAAAACTAGTATCTTCTTGAGGCGGTCCGCCTCGAAAGTCACAAGGACCTGTTGTTCGGCCTCTTCGCGATCTTGGTCATTCCGTCGACCTCTCCGTGCCTCGCATCCGGTCGCATGAGCTGCGTGGGCAATGTCCATGCGGTGAAGAGCTACTCCGAACATGCCTCGACATGTAATCATCGAGCCACTGTAACATATCGGTGCACTCGATCCTCCATACTAGCTACCAACGGGACGTCGCCAATGAGTCGAACTCACATTGTACTCCCGAACCGTCGCGGCTCTGTCTAAGCATCAAAAATCTGCCGGCGTGCCCTCATCTGCGGAGGCAAGAAGTGAGTGAGAAAGCCCCAAAACTCATCCCATACCGCTGGAGGTGCATGCTCTCCCGGAAAGCTCCGTGAATCAAACCAATCGATCGCGGTATCACGCGGCCGATGCGAACAAAGGTCACAGACTCGGTCTCAAGCCTTGATCACCCGCGTGATCCGTATAGCTGCCGGATGAACTCCTGCGGATCATCCTCGTGCCTCGACCCATAAAACTCGGCGGGCTACAACTCGAGAAAGTCCGTAGCCTCAAACTATCTGCCGGGGTGAACCGCGGTGCTCTGGGCTGGAGCTGCTGCGTCGGCCTATCCTCATATCGGCCACGACCACGGCCAATCGGGCCATCTCCTTGTAACCCATCTCCTCTGCCTGGTCGTGGGGTGGAGGCTCAGTCTGCGGTCTCGGCGGCCATTCTTTGCAGCTCTAACCTCTCTTTGGGGTGGCGGCTTCCAAAACCCGCCGTCAAGCACACCTCGGTGCTTGTGCGGGCTGCGCCTCGTACTCCTCAGTATCTCACTAGCGGTTCCCTCGGCTGTCTTGCCCTTCGTGGCTCTGGTTGCCGCGCGGAGGCATAGCGGTAAAAGCGAGATACGTCGGAGGGTCCAACTTACAACGGCTCTAAGGCACGATCTCGGAATGAGAAGAATGGAAACGATCCTAAATGTCCTGCAGCCTCACGATTATAGATGTGGTGCACAACACATCGATAATCAAGACTCTACTAGACACGGTGCGTAGACACTTTCCGAGGATTAATCGCTCGATACCACTTTTGTAACGACCGTCCGGGGCGTTCTGGTGCCTTATCGGGCACCCTAGTGACACAACATCGAGAAAACGGCGGAAAATAAATCTTTAAACAAGAAACAAGATATATGATCATAAAGCAGGCCAACCCAATGGTTACCTTCCAATAACATATATAAATACAACTCTTACAAAACGAGCAGTTTAATCCTTTTTACAAACCACACTTGGCAGTACTACTGGACCTCTAAGATTTACAACAACTATGACGGGGCGGTCCCGCCATACCACGAATGTACAAGAACCTACAACTCGGGAACACATACCAAAGATAAGCCTCGAGAAACGGAGCTTCCCAAAACGGAATCGAGATCCTAAGAGCGAGGATCCACGGCCGATGTACCTCTACTGCGGCATGAACGCAGCCCGGAGAAGTCGATCTAACAGTACCAAGTATGTGGCGTAAAAATATTGTAATGAAATCATACTAGTCTATATAAAGCGAGACATGTATGATAACCAAACTCTGATTCACAACATAAAAGCGATCATGTCGATCGAGGACTCACGCCTCAAGTCATCACTCAAATATAACTATGGGTCTCACGCCCAACATCAATCATGTTCGCATCACGGCGCATGCCGGATTCTGCCGGTGTAGACATGTCCATGATGCAACAATAATACCAATGCCCCATGGCCACATGCCCCCGGAATTCTACCTCGGTGTAGACACGTTCATGTGACATCAACAATAATATCTTGGGTGATCAACCTGCGCGTAGCCACATGCCCCGAAATTCTACCTCGGTGTAGACATGTCCGTGTAACCACAATAACAATATATCGGGTAATCAACCGGCGCGTGCCCGGAATCTGCGACGGTGTAGACATGTCCATGTGACATCAACAACAAGACAAGAATCAAAATGGAAACATACCCGTGGAATTCTCCATCACGCCAAAGACGCGTCCAGTAAGTTCTCAAAGTCGACCGCCTCTATCGAGACGCGGTAACACGAAATACCACACTTGCACAACAAAGGCTATCATCACAAGCATAGGCAAGTTTCACAACAACAAGCATAGTAAGTTTCACACAACTCAAAGTACTTTCATTTTATGCCAAAGTCGGGTTTTAACCCCAAAGTACTACATACGTTAAGTTCTTTTAAAAGAGATCCATTACTTTTATAAAAGTCACCCTATACGTAGTATTAGAATGACCAACCACATTCCTTTTCAAAATCAAGTAACAACATTCTTTTCCTAAGTTCCGGTTTGCCTAGTTTCATTACTCAAGCTTCTCATTTTCAAATGCTCAAGTCACTTATTTTAGAAAGGTTTCATAACTCATAGTCTTAATCTCTTTTAAAACAATTGAGTAACATATGTCATATATGTGAGTAGTTTATTCTTGTTTATAACGATCTTATTACAAAGCCATGATCTAGAAAATGTAATATCATTTTGTCTCATCTTAGCTTACATGCGGATGGAGGTTTCTCGGTTTTAATACAACACATCATTATTCAATACATTTTCCTTTATTAACGCTGCGGTGGTGCTGTCGATACACATTACGATTTCAAATCGGTAAAACATTATCCCTTTAAAACCAAGTACTCATTACTCACGAATGAGGTTTCACACAAACATCCACATTAAAACAAATAAGTTAAGTCTCTTATCTTATAAGATCAAGTCTCTTAACTTCTAACATCAAGAAACCATTTTCTTACCTACATAAAGTCGTTATAACCAACTTCCCATAAAGCCGTTATAACACTTTATGTTTAAACAAACAAATACACTTAGCACTGTCGTCCACCGTACTACATAGCTACACACATATCATGCTAGAAACAGATAGGAAGAGGTTCACATACCTCGCGACGAGTATCGACAATAAGCAAAATGCTCCAAGTACTACAACGCACTGCTAGCCCTTTCCACTCGCCAAGTAGAATACGCTACTCTTAGTACTTTCACCTAGAAAGGTCACAAACGTCTATTAACTTCAAAACACAAGGTTCCATTTCTCTACAGAAAATTCGGCCCCTCACATGCAGCGTAAATCTCCTCTCTATCGAGCGGGCCATCAAGCCAACCAGGGGGTTTACGTCTAACCTGACGTGTACAATTCTACTCGATAATACTACACAAGTCATCGCAATACAATCCTATGTAAATACAATGCGATTCTTTTCTTTATTCTTCAGCTTAAGTCAAAAGACATTCCCGCAAAGATTAAGCTTAGTTCTATATATAGTATACTTCAACTATATATTCTAATAACATGTAATTTCCAATTACAAATAGAGGGACAAGATAATTACCTCGATAAGCACATAATTATCCAAGTTAAATGTCGATCCTTAGCACCGTTTAGCTCGACTCCGGTGCTCCATCCCGCTCCAAACAACCCAGAAGTTCTAACCAACTTCTACTTAAATACTTCAATCAATCAATTAAGATTTTCTTAGGGTTTCGGTTTGAGACTAAAGGGACAAAAGGGTAGTATTTTCTGGCTCTACGTATAGAGGTATCTTTGGAATACTACAAGGTACAAGGCTAAGGTATTTTGGGCATTATAACAATACTTGGAAGACAACTTTCTACCAAAAGGGGGGGGTAGGCTCGGCTAGCACACTAGGCTAGGGGAGGAAGGCTCTCGGTTTAGAGCTCACAAGGGGAGAGAGGGTTTCAAGACTTGGAAGTTTTGGAATGGATGAAGTCTTCACATTTAGTGGTATTTATAGCAAAACCAAAGGCCAACCAAGGGCCAAGATCCTTCCAAGTGTATAGCAAGTGTAAGGACAAGATTAAGCCAAGTGCACCCTAAACCCTACTCCACAAAACAAGGCACAAAACATGGCACCAAACAAGCCACAAAACAAGGCCAAAACAAGGAGCCAATAGGCCATAGAAACGTGACCCAATCGGCCAACCCAAACGCCCACTTGAGGGTGACACTTGTCACCCTCCCGTTGGTCCAAAACATTTAGTCTCTCGGAAAAATTCGCAAAAATACTAAATGACATAGCCGGAATTTTCCCAACGTAAGCTGTGGAAACGTTTCGTCGGAAAACGACTCTATTCGGCACTTGTGCCCAAATTTCGAACCAAAGCCTAACTTAAGGCTCAAATTCTCCACGTACGTCCTTACGTACATACTCTGGAAATATGGGGTATAACAAATACTATCATAACGGCTTATCGTTAAACAACGTAAGCACAATCAAGGGAAACCCCTTTACACAAACATCACAAGATACTAACACACGTAGCATCCTAAACATGTTTACTTATCAAATCAACATGAAAGTATTACAAGGCTATCACAAACCAACACAATCAAGTTATTCACACAAGGTACTTTCTACTTTATGTTAACAAGTTCGGGTTTTTATCCCCAAAGTACTTCATACATTAACTTTTTAAAAGATTCGTTTCTTTCACAAAAGTCACACAATACCCGTAGTATAAAAATAGAGTGACAATCTTTTTAAGTAAACCAAAACACTTCCCTTTGTAAAATCAAGTAACAACATTATTATTCAAACGTTCAAGTTTGCCTAATTTCAAATGCTCAAGTTTCTCATTTTCGAAAGGTTTCGTAGTTCATAGTTTTAATCACTTAATGATGTAATTCTCCTTTAAAACAATCTGAGAACATATGCCTTAGGTGTGAGTAGGTTATTCCTGTTCATAACAATCTTAATAAAGCAGTCATGATCTAGGAAATATAATATCACTTTGTCTCATCTTAGCTTCTATGCAGATGGAGGTTTCTACTGGTTTTAATAATACTTAATTAGTCAAAACATTTCCCTTTATTAACGCTGCAGTGGTTTGTTCGATACTTATTCTAATTTCCGAAATCAGTAAAACATTATTCCTTTTAAAAACCAAGTACTCATTACTCACGAATGAGGTTTCACACTTTTTAACAAAATTCATATTAAGTCAAGTCTCTTATCTTTTAAGATCAAGTCTCTTAACTTCTAAAATCAGTAAACCATTCTTTTTATCTCTCTTAAGTCGTTATACCTAACTTCCCATAAAGCTAGTATAACTCTTAAGCTTTTAAAACCAAGTATTACTCTTCTTTAAAAAACGATTCTTAATTCTTTTGAAATACTTCAAGATTCTTATTATTAGACTCAAGTCAAAAGACATCGCAGTAAAACCACGTTCAGTTAACACACGTACGTCTACCGTACTATATATATTCTTTTAAAATATCATGCTCAAGAGGATAGGAAGAATCACATACCTCGCGACGATTATCGACTATTAGCAAAATGCTCCACCGCTATAACCCGGCTAGCCTTGTCCACCTTTCAAGTATAACATGCTACTCGCAGAACTTTCAACCTATAAAGGCATATACGTCTATCAACGTCTAGACTACTCTGTAGAATATTCTAAGCAGAGGGTTCTCTATTCTACGGAAAATTGGGCAGCACTTCCCTACCTGTTAAGCTACACAAGTCTACTGTAAATACAGTCCTATGTAAGTACAGTTTAATCTTCTTCTTTAATATTCTTCTGATGTGATTTCAGTTCAATTCTTTTCTGTAATATCCTTCTATTACAGTTCAATTCTCTTCTGTAATATCCTTCTATAAGTCTTATAATCATTTCTATACTACTACAGTATGTAATTTCCAATTACAATATAAGGACAAGAGTATTTACCTCGATAAGCCCAAAATTATCCAAGTTTAAATGTCGATCCTGAGCAACGTTTAGCTCCTACTGGCGCTCAATCCGCTCCAAACAACCCTTAGAAGTTCTACGCAACTTCTTCTTAATACTTCAACCAACTGTGAAGATTTTCTTGTGGTTTCATTTTGTAGTGAAGGAAGTATAATAGTATTTCTGGTCTTTTAGTATAGGGATAACCTTGGAATACTACAAGGTATTTGGGCCAAAGTATTTTGGAATAGTAACAATACTTGGAGAGTATTTTTCTACCAAGGGGGGTATTTTACGAGAACAACTAGGCAAGGAGGGGTTGTTTCGCCAAGGCCTTCTCGAGGGGAGGAGTTGTTTGGACGAGAGCTACACTAAGGGGGAGAGGGCTTTTCAAGACTTAGAAAATGTTTGTGGATGAAGAAGTCTTCAACAAAGGGGGGGTATTTATAGGGAAATCAATGGCCAAGATCAAGACAAGTGGTGGGCAAGTGGAGGGTGAGGATTTTCCCAAGTGCCCCCTAGCCATCTACTCCTCAATTCACTCCAAACATTGACCCATGGTTTAGGCCACAAAACATGGCACAAAACGTGCACACCATCGGCCAAGATCGCCACTGAGGGTGACAAGTGTCGCCCTCTCGTTGGTCCAAAATATTTCATCTCTCGGAAAAATCCGCAAAAATAATAAATGTCGCAACCGTAATTTTCCCCACGCAAAGTTTGGAAAATGTTTCGTCGGAAAACAATTCTTTTCGCTAGTTGTGCACAAATTTCGTCCCTTTGCCTACTTAAGGCTTAAACTTTTATACGTACGCCCTCACGTACATACTCTGGAAATACGGTATAACAGATCCTACGCTTTCTCGACTGCGCATAAGCCCGTCTGTGACGCCATGCTCATGCCGATCAAGAGCTACTCTTGCACAACCCTCTCTTAGATAGTCATCAAGACCCGTGATAAATCGGTACATAATATACTCGTTGCTAAATCCTAGCTAGTAATGAGTCGCCTCTTTGCAATACATACTTTCGCATCGTGGTGGGCGAAGGTCCAGATATCATGGCCGCATGAGAGGCGACGCCGCTGTGCTAAACTTTGTTGGGGCTGGCGACGTAGCAGAACTCCCCGAATGAAGCACCACATCAGGTGATGATTGGGCCTGTGCCCTCGTAACCCTCTGTGCTCTACTCGCAGCTCCCTCGGCTGCCTTGCCCTTCTGGGCCCGGGTTGCCTTGCGCGGAGGCATAACTAGTAAGGGAAATAAATACGTTAGAGGGGTCCAACTTATAACTCATCTCTAAGGAACGATATCAGAGTGAGAAGAATGGAAACCAATCCTAAATATCCTATAGCCTCCTAATTATTGGTGTGGTGCACAACACACCGATAATCAAGACTCTACTAGATACGGTCTGTAGACACTTTCCGATGATTAACTGCTCTGATACCACTTTTGTCACGACCCGAACCCGGGCCCGTGACTGGTGCCTTACCCGGGCACCCAAGTAGACATACATCAGAGTAACCAGCGGAAAATAAAACAAGACATGAAACAATATGAAGTGAGAAACAGTTTTTCTGAGAAAAGTTGTCTTTCGGCATATATATATATATAAACTTGAACAGTTACATCCCTTTTACAAACCCTGCCCACAACAGTACTACAGACCTCTAAGAATGTTATAACAACAATGGCGGGACAGGGCCCCGCCATACCCCTGAATGTAAGTACCTACAACGACAGGGGACTATACCAAAGATAAGCCTCCGGAGATACGGAGCTTCCCAAAACGCTGAACTGTGACCCTATGAGCGAGGATCAACAACTGGTGTACCTCTACCTGCGGCATGAACGCAGCCCCCCGAAGGAGGTCAGTACAATAGGTACCAAGTATGTGGAACTGAAAAATATTGTAAATGAAATCATAATAGTCTATATAAAACAAAAGACATATATGATAACCAATTTACGATACACAATATGTAAGCAGTCATGTCAAGTCAGGGACTCACGCCCTTAAAGTCATCACTCAAATATAACCATGGGTCTCATGCCCACAATATCAATCATGCCCGTGGAATTCCTTCCTCACTGCCGGCAGTCCATGATATAAAATCACCAAGGAATACAAATGAACACCAGGTCCCACCTGTGTCATAATAAAACTGTATGGGGTAAGTACGAAGGCGTAGCCGACTACTAAAACCCACAGTACCAATAATGCTATAAAACTGTATCACGAGGTCTTTCTAGACCGTGCCACATGATCGAAGCTGGCCACTCGCCCTCAGTATCAATGTGCGAGTCAAACCCTGGAACTCACCGCAGCTCCGCATAGGCCACCTAGGCCCGCATGAGCTATTCCCCGCATCGAGGGTAGCTACTCCTCGGCATCGTCCTGGACTCTCGTAGTCCGCATGGCCACATAGACCGCATGAGGTATTCCCCCGCACACTAACTTGGAACTCTCGTAGCTCCGCATAGGTCCCCTGGACCCGCATGAGGCATCCCTCGCATCGGGGGGCAGCTTAACCCCCGGTATATCATGTCAAGAGGTGAGTGGTACAATACTAACATAACGGCTTATCGTTAAACAACATAAGCACAATCAAGGGAAAACCCCTTTACACAACATCACAAGACACTAACACACGTAGCATCCTAATATGTTAACTTATCAAACCAACAAGAAAATATTACAAGGCTATCACAAACCAACATAGTCAAGTTATTTACACAAGGTACTTTCTATTTTATGTCAACAAGTTCAGGTTTTTATCCCCAAAGTACTTCATATATTAACTCTTTAAAAAGATATGTTTCTTTCCCAAAAAGTCACACGATACCCGTAGTATCAAAATAGAGTGACTACCTTTTTAAGTAAACCAAAACAATTTCCCTACCTTCTTTTTTAACCAACTTAAGACAAAAGCATGCCTTCCTTTTTAAACGAAAACACTTCAAATTTTCAAGTCTTTGTCTTTTATAAATCAAGTCCTTTCTTTGAAATTTTAAGAAAATCAAAACTTGTTTATTACTAATGTTATTAACGCAGCCATGATCTAGGAAATGTAATACAATTTTGTCTTATCTTAGCTTCTATGCAGATAGAGGTTTCTACTGGTTTTAATAATACTTAATTAGTCAATACATTTTCCTTTATTAGCGCTGCAGTGGTTTGTTCGATACTTATTCTCATTTCCGAAATCAATACAAGGCTTTCATAAACAATTAAGTAAATCGTTCCTTTTATTTCTCTTAAGTCGTTATACCTAACTTCCCATAAAGCTAGTATAACTCTTAAGCTTTTAAAACCAAGTATTACTCTTCTTTCAAAAACGATTCTTAATTCTTTTGAAATACTTCAAGATTCTTATTATTTAAAACTCAAGTCAAAAGACATCGAAGTAAAACCACGTTCAGTTAACACACGACGCTCACTACTATATATATTCTTTTAAAATATCATGCTCAAGAGGATAGGAAGAATCACATACCTCCTCGGCGAAATCCACCTGCCAAGTCGAATATGTCGCGCGCAGAGTATCAACCTATAATAATCAAATACGTCTATCAAAGTCTAGACTACTCTGTAGAATATTCTAAGCAGAAGGTTCTTATTTCTACGGAAATTTGGGCAGCACTTCCCTACCCGTAAAGCTACACAAGTCATCAGAATACATTGATGTAAGTACAGTTCCATTCTCTTCTTTTATACCATCCTTCTATATCTTATACTCAATTCTAAACTACTATATGTAATTTCCAATTACAATAGAAGGACATATATATTTACCTCGATAAGCCCAAAATTATCCAAGATTAAAGTCGATCCTGAGCAAGGTTTAACTCCTATTCTCAGACGCTCCATCGCCTCCAAGAAACCCTTAGAAGTTCTAAACAACTTCTACTTAATACTTCAACCAACTATGAAGATTTTCCTAGGGCTTCGTTTTGTGACTAAGGGATATAAAGTAGCATTTAGGGCTTTTGTATAGAGGTAACTTTGGAATACTACAAGGTATTTGGGCTAAGGTATTTTGGAATAACAACAATACTGAGAATATTTTTCTACCAAGGGGGTTCGGCGAGAACACAAGGATGGGGGGGGGGGGGAAAGGGGTTTGGACGAGAGCCTTACTAAGGGGGAGGGAGTTTTGAGACTTGGAAAAATGTTTAAGGGATGAAGAATAAGTCTTGAACTTAAGGGGTATTTATAGGCCAATCAATGGCCAAGATCAAAGCAAGTGGAGGGTGAAGATTTGGACAAGTGTTGTGTGGGTCCCACCTTATCTATCTACTCCACAAATATCTACAAAACATTGACCAAATGTTTTAGGGCTTTAAAATGATAAAAACGTGCCAACTATTTCGTCCACCAATCCGCCCACTTGAGGGTGACACATGTCGCCCTCTCGTTGGTCCAAAATATTTCATCTCTCGGAAAAAATCCAAAATAAATAAATTCTTGAAAACGTAAAATTCCCTTACAAGGTTCGGAAAATTTTCCGTCGGAAAAACAATTCTTTTCGTAGGAAGCTCACAATTTTTCGTCCCTAACATAATTCGGGCTTACACAATTATACGTACGTCCTCACATACATACTCTGGAAATACGGGGTATAACAGTGTTGGCCAATAGAATCCGCTTTGCAGTACCTTTGCCGCTGTTCTTGATGCCCCAAAGTGTCCACCACACGATAGGGTGTGGCAATGAGTGAGAACCTGGTGCATCTCCTCCTCTGGTATACATCGCCTGATGACTTGATCGGCACAGTGTTTGTATAACATAGGCTCCTCCCAATAGTAGTGCTTTATTCGGAGTAAAACCTCTTCACTTGCTGTCTTGTCAATCCTGGGGGTATTACCTTAGCTGCAAGAAAGTTAACAAAATCAGCGTACCAAGGTAAATTAAAATTCGCACTTACTTGAAACAGTTGTTCGTCTGGAAAATGATCATTTATGTCACGACCAGACCCCGGGCCGCGACTGGTGCCCTACCAGGGCACCCTTCTATTCATACAACATAACAAACTGCGGAAGATAAATAACATTTTTTTTTTTCAAAACTAAGGCCAAGCCGATAAGGCTGCCATAACATAAAAGTTACCCGAAAGGGTCTACACTGTTTAACAATGTAAAAACATCTCTAGCCAGTCCAGCCCACAGATGAATACAGACCTCTAAGATTTGGACAAATACTATGATGGGACAAGGCCCCGCCGTACCCCTGAATATACATAACCATGACGACAAGCTCCGGAACATTGGAGCCATCTCAAATGCTGAACCAGGATCCTAAGCTCGCGGATCCACAATCGTACCTAAACTGCGGACATGAACGCAGCCCAAGAGGGTCAAGATAACAGTGCGAATATGGAACGGAAATAAAGTACGATGCAGATCATAATCGCATAAAAGAATGACAGGGGCAAGTATAAAAAGTACATACCAGATCCTACCGTGTCATTACCACTCATGAACTTAATTGCACCTCATTATCTTTTCCATTCCATTAAGAGTTATAGCCAAATCTTATGTACATACTTAGGAGAAATCATTAAGTTCATTACCATATAACTTACTTATCTTTCATAACATAATCCGGCCCTTTATGGAGGACGATATACTACCCGACCTAACTGGACGCGATCAAGTCACACAAATATCAAAGCGTGCCCGTGGAATCCCCATCACCGCCGATCATAAGTGTAAAATATAACCACGTGACGCGCCTGGCATCCCACCTCACCGCGGGCGCATACATACACAATACATATATATATCTCCGCCCGTGGAATCCCACATCAATGCCGATACGTAGTAGGTGTAACATATAACCACGTGACGCGCGTGGCATCCTACCTCACCGTTACAGATACATATACAAAACATATATATATATATATATATATATATATATATATATATATATATATATATATATATATATATATATATATATATATATATAAATTGGCATGCCTCTAATCCTTCATCGTATAAGCATGGCCATAACGTGCCCCCGGAATCCCTCATCGTAGGTGCAGGTCTTCATGGGGAGCTAGCCCATGGAGTAATAATATAACATGCCCCCGGAATCCCTCATCTTGGGTACATATCTTCATGGGGAGCTAGCCCATGGAGTAATAGTCGTACATAGCATGGTCGCATGCCCCGGAATCCCTCATCGTATAAGCATGGCCATGGGTAATAAAACAAATCCGGGAATCTAACCAGACTCCTGGTCACATGCCTCGGAATCCCACATCGTATAAGCATGTCCAAGGATCAATCATAATGGAAGCATACCCGTGGAATCCTACATCACTGTCGGTACGTCCAAGTAAACTTCTGAAGCAGTGACCCTCCAACTGAAAGTCACGACAACGTAAACATATAATACTTGCACTCAAAGCTATCACAAGCAAACATAGGCAAGTTCATTAAACCTTTAGACTTCCATTTTTATAAACTCATGGAACTTTCGTTTCACACATAAAAATACGGGAATTTAACCCAAAGTACTACGTGCTTACATTCTTTTCAAAAGACTCATTTTCATATAAAACCCCAAGATACTAACACCCGTAGTATCAAGGCTTGTTTACATTTTACCTAAGTCACTACACTTTTAGAAATACATTTTTCGGCTTCTAAATCAAGTGACTTCTTTCCTTAAAACTTAAGCAATTGATGCTTTTAAATCCATTTTCCTTCCTTTATTTCAAAACATTTATCATTACGTAGAGTAAACCACTCTTTTAACTTTCCATAAAGCTATTATAACCCACTTCCTTTATACTTTAGGCAAATACATTCTTTTTATAACCAAGAGACTTATACTTTCGAAAACCAAGTATCGTATACTTTCAAAATACTTCAAGTCTCTTATCTTTTAGAATCAAGTTTCGTAGTTCATAGTCTTAACACTTCATAACGTAAACTCTTTAAATTAAGCAACATATGCCTTATATGTGTGAATAGGTTATACTTGTTTATACTGATCTCATTTAAGCAGCCATGATCTAGACAATGTAATACAATTTTGTCTTATCTTAGCTTCTATGCAGATGGAGAATTCTACTTGTTTTAATATAATTTATCGTCATTACATTTTCCTTTATTAACGTTGCAATGGCTTGTTCGATACTTATTCTCATTCGTGCCGTAAATTAGCCAAGTCAACTTGGCTCCAAATACCTCCTAACGACTCTTACCAACATCCCCCATAAGACTTGGTAAGAACTTAGGATAACTCAGACATAACCTTTACATAGTAAATCACACGACCGAACCAAGCGGTGCCCTACCTGGGCACCCTTATAATCATACAACATAATAAACTGCGGAAGATAAATAACACCCTTTTTTTTTAAACTAAGGCCAAGCCGATAAGGCTGCCATAACATAAAAATTACCCGAAAGGGTCTACACTGTTTAACAATGTCAAACAACTCTAGCTAGTCCAAATTACGATGAATACTGCACTCTAAGATTTGAACAAATACTATGACGGGACAAGGCCCCCGCACTGAATATACATAGCCATGACAACTCGGAACATCGAGCCATCTCAAAATGCTGAACCAGGATCCTAAGCTCACGGATCCACAACTGTGTACCTAAACCTGCGGACATGAACGCAGCCCGAAGGTCGATAACAACAGTTTGAATATGGAACGGAAAATAAGGTCGATGAAACAAATCATAATCAGTACAAAAGAATGACAGGGAAAGTATAAAAAGGGTACATACGGATCCTACCGTGTCATTACCATCTCGTGAACTTAATCGTACCTTATTATCTTTTCCCATTTTTCAATAAAAGTTATAGTCACTTTCTTACGTACATACTTAGGGAAAAATCGTCAAGTTCATTACCATATATCTTACATATCTTTCATAACATAATTCGGCCCTTTATGGAGGGACACATATACTACCCGACCCAATCTGAGACGCGATCAAGTCACACAAATATCAAAGCGTGCTCGTGGAATCCCCCATCATTGCCGACAGTCATAAGTGTAAAATATAACCATGTGACGCGCCCGTGGCATCCCACCTCACTGTCGGCGTACACATACACAATACATATATATATCTCCTGCCCGTGGAATCCCACATCACCTGACACCGTAGTAGGTGTAACATATAACCATACGACGCGCGTGGAATCCTACCTCACCGCTTTACATATTATACAACATATATATATATATATATATATATATATATATATAACGTGGCGCATGCCGGAATCCTCATCGCGGTACATGTCTTCGTGGGAGCTAGCCCACGGAGTAATAATCGTACATAGCACGGTCGCATGCCGGAATCCTCATCGTATAAGCATGGCCATGGGTAATAAAACAACCGAATCTAACCCGCCTCGTCACATGCCGGAATCCTACATCGTATAAGCATGTCCAAGGATCAATCATAATGGAATCATACGTGGAATCCCACATCACCGCTGACGCCCAAGTAAACTTACAACAAGAGGCCACTCCAACTGAGAGTCACGACAACGTAAACATATAATACTTGCACTCAAAGCTATCACAAGCAAACATAGGCAAGTTCATTAAACCTTTAGACTTCCATTTTTATAAACTCATGACACTTTCGTTTCACACATAAAAATCCGGGAATTTAACCCAAAGTACTACGTGCTTACATTCTTTTCAAAAGACTCCTATTCATATAAAACCCCAAGATACTAACACCCGTAGTATCAAGGCTTGTTTACATTTTACTCAAGTCACTACACTTTTAGAAATACATTTTTCGGCTTCTAAATCAAGTGACTTCTTTCCTTAAAACTTAAGCAATTGATGCTTTTAAATCCATTTGCCTTTCTTTATTTCAAAACATTTATCATTACTAAGAGTAAACCACTCTTTTAACTTTCCATAAAGCTATTATAACCCACTTCCCATAAAGTCGTTATACTAACTTTATACTTAGGCAAATACATTCTTTTTATAACCAAGAGACTTATACTTTCGAAAACCAAGTATCGTATACTTTCAAAATACTTCAAGTCTCTTATCTTTTAGAATCAAGTTTCGTAGTTCATAGTCTTAACACTTCATAACGTAAACTCTTTAAATTAAGCAACATATGTCTTATATGTGTGAATAGGTTATACTTGTTTATATTGATCTCATTAAAGCAGCCATGATCTAGAAAATGTAATACAATTTTGTCTTATCTTAGCTTCTATGCAGATGGAGAATTCTACTTGTTTTAATATAATTTATCGTCATTACATTTTCCCTTATTAACGCTGCAATGGCTTGTTCGATACTTATTCTCATTCGTGTCGTAAATTAGCCAAGTCAACTTGTCTCCAAATACCTCCTAACGACTCTTACCAACATCCCCCATAAGACTTGGTAAGAACTTAGGATAACTCAGACATAACCTTTACATAGAGTAAATCAACATACAAACTTCTTAACTTCTAAGAGTAGAAGGAATCATGAAATAATACCACATGTATATTTCATACATAGAATCATGTCTAAAGAAGGAAGACGTTCACATACCTCGCGACGATTATCGACAAATAGCAAAATGCTCCGAAGTACTTCAACCTTGATAGCTATTCCATCCTTCAAGTAGGATCCGCTATACTTAGTACTTCAACCTAAAATGGCCATAATACGTCCATTAACCTCTAGCTTCCAACGTAGAATATTCTAAGTGCAAAGTCACTAAATTCTACGGAAAATCGGACAACACTTCCTTTGTTTCTACATACTTTGCCACCTTTTTCAAGGACGAATACAATAACCAAACACGCCACATTTAAGGCCCAACAATTCAGCTAACCAAAGGGGATTACACGCCTTAACAGGACATGTAAAATTCTGCCCCACAAATTAATACGAAACTAGTTCCATAATTAAAGTCATTCTCGGCTAACATAAACAACAACTCAAAGTCTTTTCCAATTCTTTTCCAATCCAAGTTCTTAGGTCTAACATGTTATATAGTCATAACAACTTCAACAACTACAATTTCCTTCAATATATAACATGTGACGACTTATACTTATAATCAACTTGAATTGTAATCTTAAGGCTAAACATACTAGTTTCAGATTAGGGTTCCAATAGCCAATATACTTATCAAACTTCATAATATAAACATCTCATGCTTGCTAATATCCATATCTACAATAATAAGTAATCTTAATTACTAAAACGACAAGAATTATACCTTTACAAGCCCTTAAAATTTCCAAGATTCAAAGTTGCTCCTTAGCAACTTTAGCTCCTCCTTTAGACCTTACAATCCACTCCAAGCAACCTTTAGAAGCCTATGAAGAACTCATCTTCAAGTTCCATCTTCAAAGTTGAAGAACTCCCTAGGTTTTCGCCTTGCGACTAACGTGAAAACGCCGTTTTTCCGAGATCTTTCTATTGAGATATCATTACAATACCCTTAGGGACCTTGGGTTAAAGTCTTGTGAATAATGGAACAAAAACTAAAAATTTTGTGTGGGCAAACTCACTAAAGCCGAGGGCACTATAATGTGCAAGACAAGTCTCTCAAATTTTTCTAAGTGTAAAATGCCAAGTCTTGCTACTTAGGATGATATATAACACATTGTAGGGTCTAGATTACAACACATGTTAAAATTGGATGAATGGGATCAAGCCAAGTGGCTCTTGACTTGGTCAACAATGTCAAGCTCTAGCTTAGCAAGACTTTCTCATCTTTACAATTATCAAATGACCATTTTGCCCTTGCATTAATTCGATCAAGCCATGTGGGAGGGGTGCCACGTGTCGCCCTCCCATTCGTCCATAAAATTCCGTAACCCTCGTGGGCCCCACAAAATGTAAAATTCCTCGGGTGGGCCCCACATGACCAAATCCGTACAAATAAATTTCCATAATGATAATACTTTCCATAATCCTCAATTAATGCATTTTGAGAATCCAATTCTCTTCAACGAACATTTCTCCTTTCCGACGTTCGGAAGATTTTCCGTCGGAAAAACAATTCTTCCTTTCGTACCAATTTCAAGTCTTGAGTTCCTTACGTACATTCTCTTAAACATGTCCTGGAGTTACGGGGTGTAACAAAATCACATACGTACTTCTTAACTTCTAAGAGTAGAAGGAAACATGAAATAATACCACATGTACATTCCATACATAGAATCATGTCAAAAGAAGGAAGAGGTTCACATACCTCGTGACGATTATCGACAAGTAGCAAAATGCTCCAAAGTACTTCAACCTTGATAGCTATTCCATCCTTCAAGTAGAATGCGCTATACTTAGTACTTCAACCTATAATGGCCATAATACGTCCATTAACCTCTAGCTTCCAACGTAGAATATTCTAAGTGCAAAGTCACTAAATTCTACGGAAAATCGGACAACACTTCCTTTGTTACTACATACTTTGCCACCTTTTTCAAGGCCGAATTCAATAACCAAATACGCCACATTTAAGGCTCAACAATGTAGTTAACAATATGGGATTACACGCCTATAAGACGTGTAAAATTCCGCCCCACAATTGATACCAACTAAGTCCTTAATCAAGGCCATTCTCGGCTAACTTATTCAATAACACAAAGTCCTTTCCAATACTTTTTCATTCCAACATCTTAGGTCAAACATGTTATATAGTCATAAACAACTTAACAATTATAATTCCTTCTTTATATAACATGTGACGACTTAAACTAATAATCAAATCGAATTATAATCTTAAGGGCTAAACATGCTAGTTTTTGGATTAGGGTTCCAATAGTCAATATACTTATCAAACTTCATAATATAAACCTCATGCTTGCTAATATCCAAAGCTACAACAAGAAGTAAACTTAATAGCTAAAACGACAAGATTTTTACCTTTACAAGCCCTTAAAAAATCCAAGATTCAAAGTCGTTCCTTAGCAATTCTTAGCTCCTTTCCTTATGTTCCAATCCGCTCCAAGCACTTCTTAGAAGCTCATGAAGAACTCTTCTTCAAGTTCCATCTTCAAAGTTTAAGAACACCTTAGGGTTTCGCCTTGCGACTAACGTGAAAACGTCGTTTTTCCGAAATCTTTCTATTGAGATATCCTTACAATACCCTAAGGGACCTTGGGTTAAAGTCTTGTGAATTATGGATCAAAACTACAAAATTTCCTTGTGAGAAATTGTCCAAAGCCGAGAGCAACTATTGGAACAAGAACAATGTGAAATATTTTCTAAGTGTTAGAAGAGCTTGTCTTTCACTAGTGTAGTATTTATAACACAATGGAGGGCTTGGATTAAAACACTTGTGGGCTAGGATGAAGAATAATTAATGATAAGCCAAGTGGACAAGTTGACAAGTCAACAATCTCAAGCTAGCAAGACTTGTTCATCTTCAATGGTCAATGACCATTTTACCCTTACAACAATTCATCCAAGACCAAGTGGGGGAGGTGCCACGTGTCTCCCTTCCATTCGTCCATAAAATTCTGTAACCCTCGTGGGCCCCACAAAACGTAAAATTCCTCGGGTGGGCCCCACGTGACCAAATCCGTAAAATAAATTTCCATAATGATAATAATTTTCATACTTCTTCAAATAATGCATTTTGAGATTCTAATTCTCACTAACGAACATTTTTCCTTTCCGACGTTCGGAAGATTTTTCCGTCGGAAAAACAATTCTTCCTTTCGTACCCTTTTCAAGTCTTGTGTTCCTTACTTACATTCTCTTAAACATGTCCTTGAATTACGGGGTGTAACATTCTTCCCCCCTTAGAAACATTCGTCCCCGAATGTTCTTTCGGAGTCCAATCTAATAGATAGCGACATAGTCTCTTTTTACTACACCCTTCATACAACATATGCCACCCATGACCACATAACAATACTTATACTAAAATGTCCACCTTGGCACTCACGAAGCCAACTAGTCCATACTCATAATGACCTCAAAGTCTGTCATAATCATCTCTACTAGGTCTACTAGGGTCTGACGACTGTATCATCACCGGGCAACTCTCATATACCCGCTCAGCTACCACCCCAAACACTCACTGGTGTAGCTACCTTGAAAGGTCCTTACGGATTCAGGCTCTATTCCTTTACACTTGGTTGCTATCTTTCTTACTGGTCGTACTCTTCCCATACTTCCAACTCATACTAGCATACATACATAACTTCCATATCGATTCTGGCCTCCAATCTTTGGAGTCACTCAATAAAACAATATAAGGCCATTTCCGGCTCTCACGACCCGGTTCCGGTGGAATGCGTCCACGAACCCCTAAAACAATTAACTAGACCTGGGCCTTGCACCCTCGTGACCCTGTCACGTAGAGGAACTACTACCAACTGATCCCACTCTATTTCAGGTTATGGGGCGACCCGTAACAGGTACTCACCCCGACCCGCCGTCGCACTTAACTCTTACCCTTAGTCTGAATAAAATCTTATTGCCCGAGAAGGCCTTATATATACCTAAGGTCTCGGTGGTTATCAATATTCTTTGGCTTGCAATTTCTATGCTCCAAGCCTACCTTACCAGTCCCCCCGTAAACGGGTGCAACAACTTCTCATAATACCACAATCGTGTTGTCTAGATCACAACAACCCTTACTTACTCCATCCGGATCTCATCCATACAATTCTCTTAAGCCTACCACGTAGCTTAATCTATAAACATGACATTCCATTAAATTTCTTAACATGACTTCTTAAGGGTTCACTGCCCTATCAGACAGCTCATCATTTCCCAATTATCTCAAAATAAAATATAAGACCTTGGCGAGAATTCATTAATTGATCCATACCTTCCCGGTATCTAGTTAGTCTTTACCAACTCTTGGTAATCTAAAATCATTCTAGGCAACACGCGTCTGACCCTCATACATAACTCTGTATAGCTGTATGTCACAATACCAACTATACTACAATCATTACCACCTTGGATACGCAATCCACAAAGTCCTTCCTGGGTCACTGCTGCCTTACTTGTAGCTGCAATCAACATAACTCGTTAGGGGGAGACGACCCTAACAACACAGCTCTATCGCACGATCTCAAAGTGAGAAGAATGGAAACCAATCCTAAATGTCTTGCAGCCTCCTGATTATAGATGTGGTGCACAACACACCGATAATCAAGACTCTACTAGACACGGTCTGTAGACACTTTCCGAGGATTAACTGCTCTGATACCACTTTTGTCACGACCCGACCCTGGGCCGCGACTGGTGCCCTACCTGGGCACCCTTCTATTCATACAACATAACAAACTGCGGAAGATAAATAACACTTTTTTTTTCTTCAAAACTAAGGCCAAGCCGATAAGGCTTCCATAACATAAAAGTTACCCGAAAGGGTCTACACTGTTTAACAATGTAAAAACAACTCTAGCCAGTCCAGCCCATAAATGAATACAGACCTCTAAGATTTGGACAAATACTATGACGGGACAAGGCCCCGCTGCACTTCACGAATATACATAACCATGACGACAAGCTCCGAACATTGGAGCCATCTCAAATCTTGAACCAGATCCTAAGCTCGCGGATCCACAATCGTAATACCTAAACTGCGGACATTTAACGCGGCCCAAGAGGGTCGCATAACAGGTACCGAATATGGAACGGAAATAAAGTACAATAAACAGATCATAACTGTACAAAAGAATGACAGGGGCAAGTATAAAAAGTACATACCAGATCATGCCGTGTCATTACCACTCATGAACTTAATTGCACCTCATTATCTTTTCCATTCCATTAAGAGTTATAGCCAAATCTACGTACATACTTAGGAGAAATCATTAAGTTCATTACCATATAACTTACTTATCTTTCATAACATAATCCGGTCCTTTATGGAGGGACGCATATACTACCCGGCCCAATCTGGGACGCGATCAATTCACACAAATATCAAAGTGTGCGTGGAATCCCCATCACCGCCGATACCATAAGTGTAAAATATAACCACGTGACGCGCCGTGGTATCCCACCTCACCGTCGGCGCACATACACAATACATATATATATCTCTGCCGTGGAATCCCATCATCCGCCACCGTAGGTGTAACATATAACCACGTGACGCGCGTGGCATCCTACCTCACCGCTTGCCGTACATATACAAAACATATATATATATAATGTGGTCGCATGCCCTAATCCTCATCGTATAAGCATGGCCATAACGTGCCCCCGGAATCCCTCATCGTAGGCGCATGTCTTCATGGGGAGCTAGCCCATCGAGTAAGAATATAACATGCCTCAAATCCTCATCGCGGTACATGTCTTCACGGGAGCTAGCCCACGTGGAGTAATAGTCGTTACATAGCATGGTCGCGTGCCGGAATCCTCATCGTATAAGCGTGACCATGGGTAATAAAACAACCGAATCTAACTCGCCTGGTCACATGCCCCGGAATCCCACATCGTATAAGCATGTCCAAGGATCAATCATAATGGAAGCATACCCGTGGAATCCCACATCACTGTCGGTACGTCCAAGTAAACTTACAAGACAGTCGGCCCTCCAACTGAGAGTCACGACAACGTAAACATATAATACTTGCACTCAAAGCTATCACAAGCAAACATAGGCAAGTTCATTAAACCTTTAGACTTCCATTTTTATAAACTCGTGGAACTTTCGTTTCACACATAAAAATCCGGGAATTTAACCCAAAGTACTACGTGCTTACATTCTTTTCAAAAGACTCATTTTCATATAAAACCTCAAGATACTAACACCCGTAGTATCAAGGCTTGTTTACATTTTACCTAAGTCACTACACTTTTAGAAATACATTTTTCGGCTTCTAAATCAAGTGACTTCTTTCCTTAAAACTTAAGCAATTGATGCTTTTAAATCCATTTGCCTTCCTTTATTTCAAAACATTTATCATTACATAGAGTAAACCACTCTTTTAACTTCCCATAAAGCTATTATAACCCACTTCCCATAAAGTCGTTATACTAACTTTATACTTTAGGCAAATACATTCTTTTTATAACCAAGAGACTTATACTTTCGAAAACCAAGTATCGTATACTTTCAAAATACTTCAAGTCTCTTATCTTTTAGAATCAAGTTTCGTAGTTCATAGTCTTAACACTTCATAACGTAAACTCTTTAAATTAAGCAACATATGCCTTATATGTGTGAATAGGTTATACTTGTTTATACTGATCTCATTTAAGCAGCCATGATCTAGAAAATGTAATACAATTTTGTCTTATCTTAGCTTCTATGCAGATGGAGAATTCTACTTGTTTTAATATAATTTATCGTCATTACATTTTCCTTTAATAACGCTGCAATGTCTTGTTCGATACTTATTCTCATTCGTGCCGTAAATTAGCCAAGTCAACTTGGCTCCAAATACCTCCTTACGACTCTTACCAACATCCCCCATAAGACTTGGTAAGAACTTAGGATAACTCAGACATAACCTTTACATAGAGTAAATCACATACATACTTCTTAACTTCTAAGAGTAGAAGGAAACATGAAATAATACCACATGTACATTCCATACATAGAATCATGTCAAAAGAAGGAAGAGGTTCACATACCTCGCGACGATTATCGACAAGTAGCAAAATGCTCCAAAGTACTTCAACCTTGATAGCTATTCCATCCTTCAAGTAGAATGCGCTATACTTAGTACTTCAACCTATAATGGCCATAATACGTCCATTAACCTCTAGCTTCCAACGTAGAATATTCTAAGTGCAAAGTCACTAAATTCTACGGAAAATCGGACAACACTTCCTTTGTTTCTACATACTTTGCCACCTTTTTCAAGGCCGAATTCAATAACCAAACACGCCACATTTAAGGCTCAACAATGTAGTTAACAATAGGGGATTACATGCCTATAAGACGTGTAAAATTCCGCCCCACAATTGATACCAACTAAGTCCTTAATCAAGGCCATTCTCGGCTAACTTATTCAATAACACAAAGTCCTTTCCTGTCACGACCCGACCCCGGGCCCGTGACTGGTGCCTTACCCCGGGCACCCTAGTGATACAACATCAGAGAAAATCAGCGGAAATGAAAACTTACACATGAAACAAGATATACAATAATGAAATAAGAAAACAGGCTAACCAAAACGGTTACCTTTCTGAATATATAAATAAAACTTGAACCCGAACAGTTACATCCCTTTTACAACTATGCCCACAGCGATTACTCTGCACCTCTAAGAATGTTATAACAACAACGACGGGACAGGGCCCGCCATACCCCGAATGTAAGTACCTCTGACGAGGACTATACCAAAGATAAGCCTCGAGAAACGGAGCTTCCCAAAACGGAATTGTGATCCTATGAGCGAGGATCGACGATCGTGTACCTCTACTGCGGCATGAACGGCCCCGAAGGAGGTCGATCTAACAGGTACCAAGTATGTGAAACTGTAAAGTACTGAAATCAAATCATAACATTTTAAAACCAATTACAAATACGTACGAACAACCAATTAAACTGCACATAGTGCCACAACATAAACAAGAGCAAAATAGATATAACGTAACTGGTCTTTTCTAGGCCGCTAATGATCGAAGCAAGGCCAATCGCCCATAGTATCATTATGCGTGACTAATCATGGAACTCCGCGATCGCATAGGTCACTGCACCGCATGAGGTATTCCGTGACGGGGTAGCTAACCCGCGGCATCCTCCTGGACTCCCGCAGTCCGCATAGTCACATAGACCGCATAGTCACACATACTGCATGAGGCACTCCTCGCATCGGGATAACACACCCGGAATGATCAATCCTGGAACTCACGTAGCTCCGCATAGGTCACACAGACCCGCATGAGGTATTCCTCGCATCGAGGGTGGCAAGTCCTCGGCATCATAACAAGTCAGGGGGGTATGTGATATAATAGCAGTACAACGGGCTTATCGTTTAACAACGTAAGCACAACAAGAAAAAACCCCTCACACAAACATCACAAGACACTAACACACTTAGCATCGTAACATGTTTACTTATCAAACCATCTTACTACACTTTCCAGAAATCAATACAAGACTTTCATAAACAAATAAGTAAACCGTTCCTTCTATCTTCCTTAAGTCGTTATACCTAACTTCCCATAAAACTAGTATAACACTTAAGCTTTTAAAACCAAGTATTTCTTTTCTTTCAAAAATGATTCATAACTCTTTTGAAATAACTTCAAGATTCTTTTTATTTAAAACTCAAGTCAAAAGACATCAAAGTAAAACCAAAACAATTTCCATACCTTTTTTTTAAACCAATCTTAAGACAAAAGCATGCCTTCCTTTTTAAACCATTTTTAAGACAAAACCATGCCTTCCTTTTAAAACAAAGACACTTTTTCTCTTTTAAAGTCAAGTAGCAATATACTTTTTAAACCAAGTGTCTTACTCTTTTTAAAAACAAGTAACCTATACCTCTAAATCAAGTTACTTCTCCTTTCCCAAAATCAAGTTGTTTATAAGTCAAGTTATCATTTTAAATCCAATGATAAAACCATTTTTTTTTTAGAAATCAAGGTAACTTTATTCTTTAAAAGACCACACACCCATTACTCATGAGTGAGGTTTTAAAACTTGTTAACATATTTCAAGTCCTTAATATTTCATAACAAGTCACTTAACTTTGGAATCAAGTCAAGGACACAAAAGGAAAATCAACTTCCTTTAAACACCCGTGCGTCTACCGCACTAAATATATTTCACAAATATCATGGTAGAAAGGATAGGAAGAGGTTCACATACCTCGCGACGATTATCGACAATTAGCAAAATGCTCCAAAGTACTCTAACATTGCTCGCCTTTTCCACCCTTCAAGTAGAATACGCTACTCATAGTACTTCAACCTATAAAGGCCACAAAACGTCTATCAACCTCTAGATCTCTTCGTAGAATAATTCTAGATACAAGATTCCTTATTCTACGGAAAATTCGGCACCTCCCCGCAACCACATAAATCTCCTCCTCAACGAGGCCTGCTACCAAACCAACAATCCCAGGGGGGGTTACACATCTAACCGGACGTGTACAATTCTACTCCACAATAATACTATAAGTCTACTGTAAATACAGTCCTATGTAAATATAGTTCAATTCTTATCCATATTCATTCTACATATAGTATACTCAACTATACATTACTACAACATGTAATATCCAATTACAATAGGAGGACAAAGATCATTACCTCGATAAACCCAAAATTATCCAAGATATAAGTCGATCCTGAGCAATGTTTAACTCCAATTCCTGACGCTCCAACCCGCTCCAAGCAACCCTTAGAAGTTTCCAAACAACTTCTCTTAACACTTCATCTAAGCTATGAAGATTTTTCTAGGGCTTCATTTTTGCGACTATATGAATAAAGTAGTATTTTTCCGGGCTCTTAGTATTTGAAATAACTTTGGAAAACTACTAGGAATACTAGGCTAAGGTATTTGGGACTATACCAACACTTGAAGAATTTTTCTACAAAGGGGATTTGGACGAGAGCTACACAAGAGGGGGGGGGGATTTTTGTGACTTAGAAACATTTAAGTGGATGAAGAAGTCTTGAAATCAATGGGGTATTTATAGGAAAATCAATGGCCAAGATCTAGGCAAGTGTATTGTTACACCCCGTAAGTTCAGGACATGTAAAAGAGAATGTACGAAAGGAAACAAGACTTGGAAATTAGTACGAAAGGAAGAATTATTTTTCCGACGGAAAATCTTCCGGACGACGGAAAGGAAAAATGTTCGTTGTTGAGAATTGGATTCTCAAAAGGCATTATTTGAAGATTATGGAACTTATTAAAATTATGGAAATTTATTTTCTGGATTTGGTCACGTGGGGCCCACGAGGAATTTTACGTTTTGTGGGGCCCACGAGGTTCTGAATTTTATGGACGAATGAGAGGGCGACACGTGGCACCCTTATGTGGTCTTGGACGAAAATGCAAGGGGTAGAATGGTCATTTGACCTATGTAGATGATAAGTCTTCAAGCTTGACATAATTGACTAGTCAACTTGTTCACATAGGCTTAATCCTTGTGATATTCATCCTAGCCTCACATTTGTTGATTTATAGAACCTCCAATGTGTTATATGTATCATACTAGTGCAAGACTAGCCTACTTTACACTTAGAAAATATCACAACACAATTGTTCTTGGAGACTTGCTCTCGGGTTTGATGATTCTCCCACACAAAAAATTTAGTTTGTGATCCTTTGTTCACAAGACTTTAACCCAAGGTTCCTAAGAGTGTTGTAAGGTTATCTCAATAGAAAGATTTCGGAAAAAACGCATTTTTACATTAGTCGCAAGGCGGAAACTAAGGGAGTTCTTCAACTTTGAAGTTAGAACTTGAAGATGGGTTCTTCATAGGCCTCTAAGGAGTGCTTGGAGCAGATTGGAACCTAAGGAAAGGAGCTAAGAATTGCTAAGGCGCGACTTTGGATCTTGGAAATTTTAAGGGCTTGGAAAGGTATAAATTTTGTCGTTTTAGTAGTTAAGACTTACTTATTGTTGTAGCTATGGATTTTAGCAAGCATGTGTTATATAGTATGAAGTTTGATAAGTATTTTGACTATTGGAACCCTAATCCGAAATCTAGCATGTTTAGCTTTAAGATTTCAATTCTAGTCGATTATTAGTCTAAGCGTCGCATGTTGTATAAAGAAGGAAATTGTAGTTGTTGAAGTTGTTTAGACTACATAACATGTTAGACCTTAGAACTTGGAATTTGTAAGAAGGATTGAAAAAGACTTAGTGTTGTTCTAGAGGTTGGCCGAGAATGACTTTTGGCATATTCACTATTTCGTATGAATTGTGGGGCGGAATTTTACACGTATTGTAAGGCGTGTAATCCCATTTGTTTGGTTGTTGTTTGGAGCCTTAAATGTGGCTTGTTGGTTATTGTATTCGGCCTTTAAAAAGGTGGCAAAGTGAGTAGAAACAAAGGAAGTGCTGCCCGATTTTCCGTAGAATTAGAGACTAAATACTTAGTATTATTTCTACATAGAGACTATAAGTTGATAGCCTTGTTGTCACCATTATAGGTTGACACTTCTACCTACGGTGTATTCGGCTTAGCTTGTGGATTTAGCCGAAAAGGTATGTGAACTATCTCCTCTTCTAGCATGATTCCTTAGAATAAAGAAAGTAAGTTCTACTCCTTGAATGATCCATTCCTTGCTTGTATTTGGATTGCCTAAAATAGAATTTGTTCTATGTACTTCCTTGAGTGTACTTTGATGTTTAAATTGTAAGTAGTATAATCCATTTCCTTAGGGAAGTTTGGATTCTTAAAAGTGAAGGTATTTTTCTTAAAGTACATAGAGACTTGAAAAGGAAGTGGTTTCCAAATCTTTTGGCTAGTGCATTAGTTCTAAAACCTAAAGGTCATTATAATGACTTTAGGGGAGTCAAAGGAGTGATTTACTTATTTGATTTAAAAGAGGAGAAATGACATGATTTAAGAGAAGTGACTTGCGTTAAGGGTGAAGTTACTTGAGGTTTAAAAAGTGGAAGAAAACTTGTTTTCTAACTATTAAGAGACTTGAAGTATTTTGAAAGTTAAGAACTTGTTTTGTAAGTATGTGATACTTGGTTTTAATAGTATAAGTCTCTTGGTTATTGAAGGAATGGATACGTCTAAAACCATAAGGGTTATAACGGCTTTATGGGAAGTTGGTTATAACGGCTTTAGGGAAGGTTTTGAAAGTTGTCTATTTTGATTAATCGGCATAAGTTGCCTAGATTGTGAAAATTTAGAGTTACTTGATTTCAAGCTTTGAAATGAGTTTTCTAAAAGTGTAGTAACTTACTTTGAAAAATAGACACGCCTTGATACTACGGGTGTTAGTATCTTGGGGCTTTACATAGAAAGGAGTCTTTTATAAAAGAATGTACGTATGTAGTACTTTGGCTTGATAAATTGAGAATTTGTCTAAGTGTGCCTTGATTAGTACTTTGGCTTGATAAATTGAGAATTTGTCTAAGTGTGCCTTGATAAGTACTTTGACTTGTTAAAAGAGAATTATTCTATGTATGCCTTGATTAGTACTTTGGCTTGATAAATTGAGAATTTGTCTAAGTGTGCCTTGATAAGTACTTTGACTTGTTAAAAGAGAATTATTCTATGTATGCCTTGATTAGTACTTTGGCTTGATAAATTGAGAATTTGTCTAAGTGTGCCTTGATAAGTACTTTGACTTGTTAAAAGAGAATTATTCTATGTATGCCTTGATTAGTACTTTGGCTTGATAAATTGAGAATTTGTCTAAGTGTGCCTTGATAAGTACTTTGACTTGTTAAAAGAGAATTATTCTATGTATGCCTTGATTAGTACTTTGGCTTGATAAATTGAGAATTTGTCTAAGTGTGCCTTGATAAGTACTTTGACTTGTTAAAAGAGAATTATTCTATGTATGCCTTGATTAGTACTTTGGCTTGATAAATTGAGAATTTGTCTAAGTGTGCCTTGATAAGTACTTTGGCTTGTTAAAGAGAATTATTCTAAGTGTGCCTTGGTAAGGACTTTGGCTTGTAATTAAGGATTTGCCTATGTGTCTTTGAAATAGCGGTTGTGTGCTATTGTTATATCACGCCGGGTCATTCCCAGGGTTTGTGGCATTTGCATCATTCCGTAGATTTGCTACCCACGATGCGAGGAATACCTCATGCGAGTCCGTAGGGCTTATGCGGGTGAAATAGTCCCATGCGGGCGGGTCCAGCCTATGCGAGGAATACCTCATGCGGGTCCGTAAGGGCTTATGCGGGTGAAATAGTCCTATGCGAGGAATACCTCATGCGGGTCCGAAAGGGCTTATGCGGGTGAAATAGTCCCATGCGGGCGGGTCCAGCCTATGCGAGGAATACCTCACGTGGGTCCACGCGACCTATGCGGGTGAAATAGTCCAGGAATAGGATTGCTAAATGATCTGCGAGCGGACGGTCTGCTTGATCATGAGCTTCCTAGTTTATATTGTAAGGATACTCTGTTTACTCATTGTTAGTAAGACACAATGTGTTGTATTTTGATTATCATATATGTCCCGGTTGTTTGTGTTACCCTATGGTCATGCTTTTACGAGGTGGGATTCCGGGGCATGGGACCACGAGGTATTGAGGACACAGGTGGGACTTGGTGTTCATGTATCCTTATTGGTGTTATTACATCATGGACTGCCGGCAGTGAGGAAGGATTCCACGGGCATGATTGATATTATGGGCGTGAGACCCATGGTTATATTGAGTAATGACTTTGAGGGCCTGCGTCCCTGACTTGATATGACTGCTTATGTGTCATGTACTGTAGGTTGGCTATCATACATGTCTCCTGTTTTGTTTAGACTGTTATGATTTCATTACAGATTTATTGTTCACATACTTGGTACATTCTTCGATCGACCTCCTTGAGTGCGTTCACGACGCAGTTTAGGTCTGTGATTCGGTGAGCGGTAGGTGTAGGATCCTGCTCAGGGTTTTGGATAAGCTCCTTCTACTCCGGAGTTTATCTTTGGTATATGTCCTTCAGTATAGGCTTTGTATAGTTTTGGGTACGGCGGGGCCTTGTCCCGTCATAGTTCAGTTTAACTCGCAGAAGTGCAGTATTCATATGTGGGATTGGACTCATGTACGGTGTAGTGTCTTTTGTTTATGTATATATGGCAGCCTTGTCGGCTTTGCCCTTGCACGTACGTTTGTTTAAAAAAAAAGAGGTGTTATTTCAGTTCCGCAACTTACTTGTATTGTTAAGGTAGAAGGGTGCCCAGATAGGGCACCAGTCACGGGCCCGGGGTTCGGGTCGTGACAGAGTGGTATCAAAGCAGTCATGTTATACCCCGTATTTCCAGAGTATGTACGTGAGGGCGTACGTATAAAAGTTTAAAGCCTTGAGTAGGCAAAGTGGCTTGGCCGAATTAAATTTGTTCACAACACCCGATTAGAGTCATTTTTCGGCGAAACGTTTCCACAGCTTTCGTAGGGGAATTTCCGGCTATGTCATTTTGTATTTTTGCGGATTTTTCCGAGAGACGAAACATTTTGGACCAACGGGAGGGCGACACTTGGCACCCTCCAATTGGTGGCTGGAAATCGTCCAAATTGGACGAAATGGGCTATGTAAGGCACATTTTTTGTGCCTTGGCTAAAGTCAAGGGTTGGTAGGATATTTGTGTGTAATAAATCCTAGCCCTACACTTGCCTAACACTTGGTTTAATCTTGGCCTTTGGTTGGCCATCCCTTGACCTATAAATACCCCTCTCCCTTTGATGAATTCTTCATCCTTTCCACAAATCTCTAAGTGTTAAAATCCCCTCTCTTGTTGTTGTTCTCGTCCCTCCCCTTGCCGAGAGCCCTCCCTGTGTGGCCTTGTGGCGAGACTTCACCCCTCCTAGTGGTGTTGTTCTCGTATAATATACCCCCCCTCTTGGTAGAAATACTCTCAAAAGTATTGTTATAATGCCCAAATTACCTTAGCCGTATACCTTGTTGTATTCTAAGGTTATACCTATACGAAAAGCCCAGAAAATACTATTATACTTCCGTCAGTCACAAACCGAAACCCTAAGGAAAATCTTCACCCGTAGTTGAAGTCATAAGTAGAAGTTGGTTAGAACTCCTAAGGGTTGTTTGGAGCGGGTCGGAGCGCACGGAGTAGGAGCTAAACCTTGCTCAGGATCGACATTTAAACTAGGATAATTATGGGCTTATCGAGGTAATTATCTTGTCCCTCTATTGTAATTGGAAATTACATATTGTTAGAATATATAGTTGAAGTATACTATATATAGAACTGAACGTAGTTATCGGCAATGTCTTTTGACTTAAGCCTGAATAATACTTACGGCAATGTCTTGCGACTTAAGCCTGAATTTAAAGAAGAATCTTGACCGTAATTACATAGGGCTGTATTATGAGACTTGTGTAGTAGTACCGTGGAGTAGAATTGTACCCGTTAGGGTTAGACGTATAACCCCCCCCTGGTTGGCTTGGTAGCCGGCCTCGGTAGAGGAGGAGATTTACGCTGTTGCGGGGGGGAGGTGCTGCCGAATTTTCGGTAGAATGTTCTACGATGAGATCTAAATGTTAATAAGCGCCTTGTGGCCTTATAGGTTGAAGTACTACGTGTGGCGCGATCTACTTGGCTTAAGGAGTAGCCGACGGTTGGAAGTACTTGGAGCGTTTTGCTATTAGTCGATACTCGTCGCGAGGTATGTGAACCTCTTCCTATCTCTTCTAGCATGATATGTGTGAACTATGTAGTACGGTAGACGTACATGTGCTAAACGTATTTGATTGATTTAAAACATAAAGTGTTATAACGGCTTTATGGGAAGTTGGTTATAATGACTTTATGTTGGTAAGAAAATACTTGTGGTCTTTAAAAGGTAATCGATTTGAACTATAAGCGGCTTGTTATGTGTTAATAAAGAACTTGAAGTATTTCAAAAGATTTTTGAATCATTTTGAAAGAAGTAATACTTGGTTTTGAAAAACTTAAGAGTTATACTAGCTTTATGGGAAGTTAGGTATAACGGCTTAAGAATGTTTCTTGATTTGAAATCGAATGTGTATCGACAAACCACTGCGGCGTTAATAAAAGGAAATGTTTTGACTAATTAAGTATTATTAAAACCAGAGAAACTTCCATCTGCATAGAAGCTAAGATGAGACAAAATGATATTTCCTAGATCACTACTTTGTAATAAGATTGTTATAAACAAGAATATCCTACTCACATATAAGATTTATGTTTCTCAGTTGTTTAAAAGAGAATTATATTCTTAAATGAATAAGACTATGAACTACGAAACCTTTCTAAAATAAGAAACGTGAACATTTGAAATTAGGAAACTTGGGCGTTTGGAAAATAATGTTGTTACTTGATTTTACAAAGGTAAGTGTTTTGGTTTATTTAAAAGATACCACTCTATTTTATACTACGGTATTGTGTGACTTATGTGAAAGCAACGGACCTTTTAAAAGATTTAATGTATGAAGTACTTTAGGGGTAGATACGAACTTGTTAGCTTAAAGTACCTTATGTGAATAACTTGATTGTCTGGTTTGAGATAGCCTTGTAAATACTTTCTTGTTGATGTGATAAGTGAAAATGTTAGGATGCTACGTGTGTTAGTATCTTGTGTGATCGTGATGTAAAGTGGGGTCATTCTTGTTGTGCTTACGTTGTTAAACGTTAAGCGCTGTACTATTATTGTATCACATACCCTTTGACTTATTATACCAGGGCTTGCCACCCGACGCGGTCTTTACGGCTATGCGGTCCTCGTGACTACGCGAGTCGCGGTAGCTCGTGATTGATCATTCCGGTGTTTAGCGACGCGGGGATTCCTATGCGGTCGGCTTGAGACTATGCGGTCTTTTGAGACTATGCGGGTTGCGGAGCCTAGGCGGATACCGAGGGTTAGCGCCCGACGCGGGGTATACCTCAGCGATGCAGGACCATGATTCGAGGAATACCTCATGCGCGGTCCGTGTGTGACCTATGCGAGCTGCGAGAGTTCCAGGATAGACGCCGCATTGATATTCTGGCGAGTGGCGGCCGATCATGATGCGGTCTAGAAAGACCTCGGGATACGGTTGTGGTATTTTTGGTGCTGTGGGTCTTAGTAGTCGGCTATGCCTTCGCACTTGCCGTGCGGTTTTATTGTGATAACTTTGAGGCGTGAGTCCCGACTTGACATATTCGCTATTTGTTGTGAACTGTAGTTTGCTTATCATACATGTCTCCTGCTTTATAGACTATTATGATTTCATTTACAGTATTTTTAGTTTCACATACTCGGTACCTGTTGTACTGACCTCCTTCGGGGGGCTGCGTTCATGCCGCAGGTTGAGGTACACCAGTCGTTGATCCTAGCTCTCAGGGTCACGATTTATTTGGGAAGCTCCGTTTCTCGAGGCTTATCGATGGTATAGTCCCCGTCGTAGTAAGTGTTTACATTCGGGGTTTGGCGGGGCCCCGCCATTGTTGTCATATCATTCTTAGAGGTGCAGTGTATGGCGTGGTTTGTAAAAGGATTAAACTGCTCATGTTGAAAAGTTGTTATTTACATATATGCCGAAAGGCAAGTTTTCTCAGATTATTGTTTCATATTTCATAATATGTCTTGTATCGTTTTATGTTCCGCTGATTACTCTGATGTTGTATCACTAGGGTGCCCGGGGTAAGGCACCAGTCACGGGCCCGGAATCGGGTCGTGACAAAAGTGGTATCAGAGCAGTTAATCCTCGGAAAGTGTCTACAGACCGTATCGATCAGAAGTCTTGATTATCGGTGTGTTGTGCACCACACCAATAATCGTGAGGCTATAGGGTATTTAGGATTGGTTTCTATTCTTCTCACTCGAGATCGTGCCTTAGAGCCGTGTTGTAAGTTGGACCTCCGACGATTTATTTCCTTACCGCTATGCCTCGCGCAGGGCAACCCGCCCGGGAGGCAAGGCGGAGGAGGCTGCGAGTAGAGTTCGGAAGGGTGGCGATGGCACAGCCCAATCATTACCTAGGGTAGTGCTTCATTCGGGAGTTCTGCGACGCCACTAGCCCAGCGAGTTTAGTACGGCGGCAAGGTGCCTCTGCGGCCATGATATATGAACCTTTAGTTCCACGGCCAACAAGTGAATTTAGATTGCAGAAACGACCACATTACTAGCTATGGATTTGGCTACGAGAGTATACCGATGTACCACGGGTCTTGATGACTATCTAAGAGAGGTTGTGCAAGAGTAATTCTTGATTAGGCTTGAGCATGGCACGTATGCGGGCTTATCGCAGCCGAGAAAAGCGTGAGATCGACGGGTTAACGAATGACAGAAGAGGGCAGAGCAGCAAGGTCCTTTGGTAACTTTCTAGGCGAGTGTTATACCAGTATTTCCAGTATATGCGTGGGAATACGCAAAAAAGTCTAGCCTTAAAGTTTAGGCAAAACGTTTTTGGGCACAACTCACAAAACGAATAGTTTTCCGACGAAACGTTTCCACAGCTTTCGTAGGGTAAATTCCGGCTAGGCCATTTCTAATGTTTGCGGCTTTTTCCGAGAGGCGAAACATTTTGGACCAACGGAAGGCGACACTTGTCACCCTCCAATTGATGGACTTGAAATCGCCCATTTGGACGAATTGGACAAGGTGAGCACGTTTTTGTGCCTTGTGCACAAGTCAAGGAGTTGGTAGGATATTTGTGTGGAGTAAATCTTCACCCTACACTTGCCTTGCACTTGTCTTAATCTTGGCCATTGGTTGGCCACTTCTTGACCTATAAATACCCCCTTAGAGATGAAGAGTTCTTCATCCACAAATCTTTCCAAGTCTTGAAAAATCCTCTCCTCTCCCCTTTGTAGCTCTTTCGTCCAACACTCCCCCCCTCCCCTTGTGAAGTTTGGCTGAGGGCCTACCCCCCCTAGCCTAGCCAAAACCTACCCCCCCTCCCTTGGTAGAAAAGTTGTCTTCTAGTATTGTTATAATGCCCAAAATACCTAGCCCAAATCCCTTAGTACTTAGTAGAAGTTGTGAAGAACTTCTAAGGTTTCTTAGACTCTGGAGCGCATAACTTAGGAGCTAAACCTTGCTCAGCGACTTTATCTAGGATATTTTGGGCTTACCGAGGTAACTAATCCTAACCCTCTTTTGAATTAGAGAATACATCTGTAGTAGTATTAGAATAAGTATTAAATACTTAGAAGAATATCACGAATAGAATTGAACTGCTACCACGTAGAAGGGTTTAAAGAAGAATAATCAAATCAGCATTTACATGGACTGTTTTCTGATGAGACTTATATAGCTCACGGGTAGGAAGTCGCCCAACTTTCCATAGAATTGTGAACCTCTGCTTAGAATGACCTTGAGTAGTCTTTGATAGATGTCCGTGACTATTATAGGTGACTCTCTGCGACATATTCACTTGGCGGTGGTTTTTTGAGAAGGTATGTGATTCTTCCTAAAGCATGATATTTTACAATATATATAGTACGGTGAGCGTACATGTGTTAATGAATAATAACTACGGCAATGTCTTTGACTTAAGCCTGAATAACACTTACGAATGCTCACCTTAAGCCTGAATAATAAAGATCTGAAAGCATTTCATAAGAATACTGAATCATTTTTTTAACAGAAGAGAACTAATTGCTTTTTAAACAGAAGCTTAAGAGTTATACTAGCTTTATGGGAAATTAAGTATAACCACTTAAGATTGATAAAAGAATAATAAGATGGTTTGATAAGTAGACATGATATGATGCTATGTGTGTTAGTGTCTTGTAACGTTTGTGTAAAAGAGTATTTTTGTTGTGCTTATGTTGTTAACGATAAGCTGTTAGGTTAGTGTAACATCACTCACCTCTTGACATATTACCGGGGGTTAAGCTGCCCTCCGATGCGGGGTAGACTCGGTGATGCAGGACCATGATTCGAGAATACCTCATGCGGGTCCAGGACCTATGCGGATCTGGGAGTTCCGTGTTAGTGTGCGGGTTATACCTCATGCGGTGCATGTGGCATGCGGACGACGAGTCGGGGCGATGCCGGAGTAGCTACCTCGATGCGGGGTTATATACCTATGCGGGCCTATGTGATTGGCCTATGCGGACTCTGGAGTCCGTGATTAGGCTTGCATGGTGATACTACGGGCAATTGGCCCGCTCGATCATTCGCAGCCTAGAAAAGACTGTTATAGTTTACCTATCACGCTCTTGTTTGTGATGTGGCACTATGCGGTTTCCTTGGTTGTTTTATACATACTTGCAAAACTGCTTTTAAAATGATATGTTTCATTTAAGTATTTCTGATTTCATATACTTAGTACTTGTTATCGACCTCCTTGGGCTGCGTTCATGCCGCGGTAAGAAGCGCAGTGCTAGATCCACATTCTTAGGATCTCTACGTTGGTGTCGGAGCTCCATCTTTTCGGAGGCTCTACTTTTGGTATGATCTCCCCGTTGTAGATAGTTTTGTCTGATCGAGGTATGGCGGGCCTGTCCGCCATAGTTGTATATTTCCTTAGAGTGCTGTAGTCATGTTATGCGATGTCGGATGTAATCGCTAAACCATGTTTATATATATTATGCGAAAGCGATGTTTTCTCACATAAGCGTGTCTTATTTTATAAACTGTTTCATGTCATGCTTTATATTTCCGCCGATTACTCGATGTATGACTACTTGGGTGCCGGTAAGGCACGATCCACGAACCGAACGGTCGTGACAAAAGTAGTATCGAGCGATTAATCCTCGGAAAGTGTCTGAGCCGTATCTAGTAGAGTCTTGATTATCGGTGTGTTGTGCACCACACCAATAATGAGGAGGCTATAGGATATTTAGGATTGGTTTCCATTCTTCTCATTCTGAGATCGTGCTTTAGAGTTGTGTTATAGGTTGGACCTCTAACGCATTCCTTTCTATGCTGATTATGCCTCGCGTAAGGCAACGGGCCCGAAGGGCAAGATGGCGGAGGCGCTAGCAGACACCCAGTCACGAGGGCTCGTGCCCGTCTATACGAGGCGGCGAGTTCTATGGCCGCCCGGCCCAACAGAGACCACGGTACCCACCTCCCGTCCCACGGCTGGGGCGGAGAGTTAGGGTCTGAGAGATGGCCCGGCTATTGGCTAAAGTTGTGGCCCGTCTGAGGAGATTTGGATCACGGCGGTTCAGTTCAGCTCGGCTCGGTCGCACCCGTGGTGCCCGAGGCGAATAGTTTGAGACTACGAGATTTCTTGAGTTGTAGCCGCGAGTTTTACGGGTCGGCGGGAGGATGATCCGGGAGTTCATCCATCATTCTGAGAATCATGAGGGTGATCAAGGCCTCGGAGACAGTCGTGTAAACGCCGGCAACCGGACCCGTTCGGTGCCTTACCCCGGGCACCTAGTGATACAACATCGAGAGAGAACGGCGGAAATAAAAACTTTAAACATGAAATGAGAGATATAATAAGTAAGCAGGCCAACCAAGCGATTGCCTTGGTATATATACATAAGACGACGGTTATCCTTTACAACCACGCCACAACAGATTCTGAGACCTCTAAGATTTACACAACTATGACGGGACAGGGCCCCGCCATACCCCTGAATGTACAAGAACCTACAACTCAGGGAAACATGCAAAGATAAGCCTCAGAGGAACGGAGCTTTCAATACGTTGAAATGAGATCCTAAGGCGGGGATCCACGGCCGATGTACTTACACTGCGGCATGAGCGGCCCGAAGGAGGTCGATCTGGCAGTACCAAGTATGTGGCGCAAAATACTGTAAATGAAATCATACTAGTCTATATAAAGCAGGAGACATGTATGAAAACCAAACTACAGTTCACAACATAAAAGCAGTCATGTCCAGTCAGGGACTCACGCCCTCAAGTCATCACTCAAATATAACTATGGGTCTCACGCCCACAACATCAATCGACTTCGCATCACGCGTGCCGGAATCTTGCATCGGTGTAGACATGTCCATGATGCAACAATAATACCAATGCCCGTGGCATGCGTGCGGAATTCGCCGGTGTAGACACGCCCATGTGACATCAACAACAAGACAATCCAAATGGAAGCATACGTGCGCTACGATCGTGTCGGTATGTCCAAGGAAACAATAAGACAACATTCCAAATGGGCGATACACATGCGCTACGCATCGTGTCGGTATGTCCAAGGAAACAATAAGACAAGATTCCAAATGGACGATACGCAGCGCTACGATCGTGTCGGTATGTCCAAGGAAACAATAAGACAAAGATTCCAAATGGAAGCATACCCGATGCGCTACGCATCGTGTCGATATGTCCAAAGGGAAACAATAAGACAAAGATTCCAAATGGACGATACCCGATGCGCTACGCATCGTGTCGGTATGTCCAAAGGAAATCACTGGCGATAATCAAAATGGAAACATACGTGCGCTACGCATCGTGTCGATATATCCAAAGCGATTAACAAAAGACATCAACCAAAATGGAAGCATACCCGCGCTACGATCGTGTCGGTATGTCCAAAGTGATTATCAAAAGTAACACTATTAACGAGGCGTGCGGAATTTCTCGTCATTGCGGCCCGTCCAAGTAAGTTCTCAACAAGTCAACCGACCTCTATCGAGACGCGGTAATACGAAATACCACATTTGCACAACAAAGGCTATCATCACAAGCATAGGCAAGTTTCACAACAACAAGCATAGGCAAGTTTCACAACAAGCATAGGCAAGTTTCAGAACAACAAGCATAGGCAAGTTTCACACAACTCAAAGTACTTTCATTTTATGGCAAAAATCGGGTTTTAACCCCAAAGTACTACATACGTTAAGTTCTTTTAAAGAGATCCATTACCTTTATAAAAGTCACCCGATACGTAGTATTAGAATGACAAACCCACATTCCTTTTCAAAATCAAGTAACAACATTCTTTTCCTAAGTTCGGTTTGCCTAGTTTCAATTACTCAAGCTTTCCATTTTCAAATGGTTTCATAGTTCATAAACTTAATCACTGATTCCTTTTTAGAACAATTGAGTAATATAAGTCTCACGTGAGAGTAGGTTATTCTTGTTTACAACATTCTTATTACAGACCATGATCTAGAAAATGTAATATCATTTTGTCTCATCTTAGTTTCTATGCGGATGGAGGTTTCTCTTGGTTTTAATACGATACATCATTATTCAATACATTTTCCTTTATTAACGCCGCGGTGGTGCTGTCGATACACATTCGATTTCAAATCAAGTAAAACATTATCCCATTAAATAAAACCAAGTACTCATTACTCACGAATGAGGTTTCACAAACATTCACATTAAAACAAATAAGTTAAGTCTCTTATCTTATAAGATCAAGTCTCTTAACTTCTACATCAAGAAACCATTTTCTTTACCTCTCTTAAGACATTATACCTAACTCCCCATAAAGCTAGTATAACTCTTTTTAAAACCTTTAAAACCAAGTGTTACTCTCCCTTCAAAACGATTTATAAATCTTTTGAAATACATCAAGTTTCTTTATTAAACAAGCCAGTTATAATTCACATCAGTTACCTTTTTAAAACCACAAAGTATTTTCTTACCTACATAAAGCTGTTATAACCAACTTCCCATAAAGCCGTTATAACACTTTATGTTTTACAACAATCAAATACAATCCACACATGTACGTCTACCGTACTACATAGTTCACACATATCATGCTAGAAGAGATAGGAAGAGGTTCACATACCTCGCGACGATTGTCGACTAATAGCAAAACGCTCCAAGTACCTCAAACCGCCGGCTACTCCCTAAGCCAAGTGGATCACTCCACACGTAGTACTTCAACCTATAAGGCCACAAGGCGCTTATTAACATCTAGATCTCAACGTTCCATAATCTACAGAAAATTCGGCAGCACCTCCCCCCCCCCGCCACAGCGTAAATCTCCTCCTCTATCGAGGCCGGCTACCAAGCCAACCAGGGGGGGGGGGTTTTACACGTCTAACCGGACGTGTACAATTCTACTACACTGCAATACTATACAAGTCTACTGCAATTCAGTCCTATGCAATTACAGTTCCGTTCAGTTCTTTATTCTTCAGGCGGGAGACATTGCCACAATACTAAGTTCAGTTTTATATATATAGTATACAACAACTATATATTCAACACTTATGTAATTTCCAATTACAATAGGGGGACAAGATATTTACCTCGATAAGCCCAAAATTATCCGAGTTTAATGTCGCTCCTGAGCAAGGTTTAGCTCCTACTCCGTACGCTCCAATCCGCTCCAAACAACCCTTAGAAGTTCTAACCAACTTCTACTTAAATACTTCAACCAACTATGAAGATTTCCTTAGGGTTTCGGTTTGAGACTAAAAAGGACAAAAGGTAGTATTTAGTATTCTAATTATCGAGGTAACTTTTGGAATACTTCAAGGTATAAGGCTACGGTATTTTGGGCATTATAACAATACTAGGAGAGTATTTCTATACCACACCCAGGGGTATTATACGAAAACAACTCGGCTAGGGGGGGGGGGTACCCCACGGCTAGACCTCACAAGGGGGAGAGGGAGACCTCTCGGCCAAAGGCCACTTTCAAGGGGGAGAGGGGCTCTTGGACGAGTCAACAAGAGGGAGGAGGGTTTCCAAGACTTGGAAGATTTGGATGAATGAAGTCTTCAAAGAGAGTGGGTATTTATAGGAAAGCGAGCCAACGATGGCCAAGATCAAGCCATGTGCAAGGCAAGTGTAAGGCCTTGATCAAGCCAAGTGCACCCTAACCCTACTCCACAAAACATGGCACAAAACAAGCCACAAAACAAGGCCAAAACAAGGCACAAAACAAGGAACCAATAGGGCCAAAACGTGAGCCAAAAGATCAAGCCATTCGTGAACCACATCTTCCACTGGGCGCCACTGCTTCCAATGTGAGGTGACACATGTCACCCTCCCGTTGGTCCAAAATGTTTCGTCTCTCGGAAAAATCCGCAAAATTTAAAAAGGACATAGCGGAATTTTCCTACGAAAGGCTGAAACGTTTAGTCGAAAACGACTCTAACAGGGTGTTGTGCACAAAGCGTCATTCGGCCAAGCCACCTAGGCGGGGTGACACGTGTCACCCTCCTATTGGCCCAAAGTAAAACATCTTAGAAAATATCCACAATGGCCAAAATCTCTAAAACAAAGTGGGCCCTACAAAACAGTAAATTTCTCAGTGGGCCCACGTGACCATTTCCAAAATAAAATTCCATAATTCTCTAATATTCCAGAAGTCCGAATACCAAATCTGGGAATCCAATTCCCATTAACGAACCTTTTCCTTCACAAAAGGAAACTTTTCCGTGGAAAAATCACCTCTTTCTTCCTTTCCAATCTTTCTGCGTTGATTCTCGTGCGTGCGCCCCACGTACATACTGCGGAAATCTGGGTATAACATTCTTCCCTCTTAGAAACATTCGTCCGAATGTTCCTTCTCAAGTCTTCACACAAACTGCGCTTAGTATAGCCTTCACCGCTATCGTGCGAAAACAATCATGCCACACCGCCATAAAAAAATAACAAACGCACGATACTTAAACCCAAGTCAACGAGGAAACACCTAATCATCACAAAACCCGCACGAGGTCTAAAATATACTCCCTTCACACCTTCATTTCACAAAGAAACGATCACACACGTTCACTTCTCCCTATCTCGTTGTCCGCTCCGAACACCGAACTCTTTCTAGTGTTCGTACCACACTCCGTCAACACACTGTTTCCAACCCTGAGTCACTACCTCCAAACTTGGTCATCTCACTAACTTCGATCTTCTCTAAGGCGTTCGGCCTCGCGATCCGCTCGGTCGAACATATCCACCAACTCATACGATGGTCATACAAACTTGGGCCTAGCATCCTCGTGACCCTACCACTGGCGGGACCACGAACTGACCCACCCCAAACCGGGTTCTGGGTTGACCGCAAATGGTCCTCAACCCGACCCCCAACCGCGCCAAACTCTTGTTCCCCGATCCGGAACAATCTTACTATTTCACATCATGAAAGCTACCACTTCCATCTCATACTACCCATGGACTTATCACACAAATAAATCCCACGTATACTACCACTCTGATAAGGGTCAAACATAATATAAATCTTTAACTCAAGACGACCTTACCACAAGGTCCCGGTCGTGACATATTCTAAGGTTCATTATCGGTATACCACGGCACAAGCCCTAACAACTCTCTGAGTCGACTAGTAGCTCTCGCTACTTCTTTGCCTTCAGCGGTGTTGCCTTTCGCAGAGCATAGCGGTAAAACGAAACACGTCAGAGGGGTCCAACTTACAACACAGCTCTAAGGCACGATCTCAGAATGAGAAGAATGGAAACCAATCCTAAATGTCCTATAGCCTCCTGATTATAGATGTGGTGCACAACACACCGATAATCAAGACTCTACTGAACACGGTGCGTAGACACTTTCCGAGACTAATCGCTCGATACCACTTTGTAACGCCCAAACCGGGACCGTTGCTTGGTGCCTTACCGGGCACCCTAGTGATACAACATCAGAGAGAACCAGCGGAAATAAAAACTTTAAACATGAAATGAGAGATATAATAAGTAAACAGGCCAACAAGCGATTTGCCTTGATATATACATAAGACCGACGATTATCCTTTTACAACCACGCCATGATTCTACTGCACTTAAGATTTACACAACTATGACGGGGCGGGCCGCCCATACCACGAATGTACAGAACCTACAACTCGGAAACATACCAAAGATAAGCCTCGAAGAACGAGCTTTCAATACTGAAATGAGATCCTAAGAGCGGGGATCCACGGCCGATGTACTTACTGCGGCATGAACGGCCTCGAAGGAGTCGATCTGCAGTACCAAGTATGTGAAGCGTAAAATCGTAAATGAAATCATACTAGTCTATATAAAGCGGGAGACATGTATGATAACCAAACTCTGATTCCAACATAAAAACGATCATGTCGATCGAGGACTCGCGCCTCAAGTCATCACTCAAATATAACTATGGGTCTCACGCCCACAACATCAATCGAGTTCGCATCACGCGCATGCCCCGGAATCTGCGACGGTGTAGACATGTCCATGATGCAACAATAATACCAATGCCCAGCGCCACATGCCGGAATTCCGTGCCGGTGTAGACACGTCCGTATGACATCAACAACAAGACAATCCAAATGGAAGCATACGAGTTCGCTACGCTTCGTGTCAGTATGTACAAAGGGAAACAATAAGACATCATTCCAAATGGTCGCATAACCTTGCGCTACGCATCGTGTCAGTATGTCCAAAGGGAAACTATAAGACGGCATTCCAAATGGACGATACGTGCGCTACGCATCGTGTCGGTATGTCCAAAGGAAACAATAAAAAGACATTCCAAATGGAAGCATACGTGCGCTACGCATCGTGTCGATATGTCCAAGGAAACAATAAGACAGCATTCCAAATGGACGCATACGTGCGCTACGATCGTGTCGGTATGTCCAAGGAAATCACAGGCGATAATCAAAATGGAAACATACGATGCGCTACGCATCGTGTCGAGATATCCAAAGCGATTAACAAAAGACATCAACCAAAATGGAAGCATGCGATGCGCTACGCATCGTGTCGGTATGTCCAAAGTGATTATCAAAAGTAACACTATTAACGAGGCGTGCTGTGGAATTTCTCCGTCATTGCCGCCGTCAAGTAAGTTCTCAACAAGTCAACCGACCCTCTATCGAGACGCGGTAACACAGAAATACCACATTTGCACAACAAAGGCTATCATCACAAGCATAGGCAAGTTTCACAACAACAAGCATAGGCAAGTTTCACAACAACAAGCATAGGCAAGTTTCGCAACAACAAGCATAGGCAAGTTTCACACAACTCAAAGTACTTTCATTTTATGGCAAAAATCGGGTTTTAACCCCAAAGTACTACATCGTTAAGTTCTTTTAAAGAGATCCATTACCTTTATAAAGTCACCCGATACGTAGTATTAGAATGACAAACCCACATTCCTTTTCAAAATCAAGTAACAACATTCTTTTCCTAAGTTCCAGTTTGCCTAGTTTCAATTACTCAAGCTTTCCATTTTCAAATGGTTTCATAGTTCATAAACTTAATCACTTGATTCCTTTTTAGAACAATTGAGTAATATAAGTCTCACGTGAGAGTAGGTTATTCTTGTTTACAACATTCTTATTACAGCAGCCATGATCTAGAAAATGTAATATCATTTTGTCTCATCTTAGTTTCTATGCGGATGGAGGTTTCTTGGTTTTAATACGATACATCATTATTCAATACATTTTCCTTTATTAACGCCGCGGTGGTGTCGATACACATTACGATTCAATCGGTAAAACATTATCCCATTAAATAAAACCAAGTACTCATTACTCACGAATGAGGTTTCACAAACATTCACATTAAAACAAATAAGTTAAGTCTCTTATCTTATAAGATCAAGTCTCTTAACTTCTTACATCAAGAAACCATTTTCTTTACCTCTCTTAAGACATTATACCTAACTCGTAAAGCTAGTATAACTCTTTTTAAAACCTTTAAAACCAAGTGTTACTCTCCTTCAAAACGATTTATAAATCTTTTGAAATACATCAAGTTTCTTTATTAAACAAGCCAGTTATAATTCACATCAGTTACCTTTTTAAAACCACAAAGTATTTTCTTACCTACATAAAGCTGTTATAACCAACTTCCCATAAAGCCGTTATAACACTTTATGTTTTACAACAATCAAATACAATCCACGTATGCGTCACCGTCTACATAGTTCACACATATCATGCTAGAAGAGATAGGAAGAGGTTCACATACCTCGCGACGATTGTCGACTAATAGCAAAACGCTCAAGTACCTCAAACCGCGGCTACTCCTAAGCCAAGTGGATCACTCCACACGTAGTACTTGACCTATAAGGCCACGCGCGACATTAACATCTAGATCTCAACGTTCCATAATCTCTGAGAAAATTGGCGACCTCCCCGCCACGGCGTAAATCTCTCTCTATCGAGGCCTACCAAGCCAACGAGGGGTTTTACGTCTAACGGGCGTGTACAATTCTACTACTGCAATACTATACAAGTCTCGCAATTCAGTCTATGCACGATTACTGATTCCGTTGATTCTTTATTCTTCAAAGTGAGACATTGCCACAATACTAAGTTGATTTTATATATATAGTATACAACAACTATATATTCAACACTTATGTAATTTCCAATTACAATAGGGGACAAGATATTTACCTCGATAAGCCCAAAATTATCCGAGTTTAATGTCGCTCACGAGCAAGGTTTAGCTCTACTCAAATGCGCTCCATCCGCTCCAAACAACCCTTAGAAGTTCTAACCAACTTCTACTTAAATACTTCACCAACTATGAAGATTTCCTTAGGGTTTGGTTTGAGACTAAAAAGGACAAAAGGTAGTATTTAGTATTCTACTTATAGAGGTAACTTTTGGAATACTTCAAGGTATAAGGCTAAGGTATTTTGGGCATTATAACAATACTAGGAGAGTATTTCTATACCACAAAGGGGTATTATACGAAAACAACTAGGCTGGGGGTACCATGGTAGACCTCATGAGGGAGAGGAGACCTCTCGGCCAAAGGCCACTTTCGAGGGGAGAGGGCTCTTGGGCGAGAGTCAACAAGAGGAGGAGGGTTTCCAAGACTTGGAAGATTTGGATGAATGAAGTCTTCAAAGAGAGGGTATTTATAGGAAAGCGAAGGCGACGATGGCCAAGATCAAGCCATGTGCAAGGCAAGTGTAAGGCCTTGATCAAGCCAAGTGCTAACCCTACTCCACAAAACATGGCACAAAACAAGCCACAAAACAAGGCCAAAACAAGGCACAAAACAAGGAACCAATAGGGCCAAAAACGTGAGCCAAAATATCAATCCAATTAGTTAACCACATCTTCACCTTGGACGCCCACTTTCTTCCAATGTGAGGGTGACACATGTCACCCTCCCGTTGGTCCAAAATGTTTCGTCTCTCGGAAAAATCCGCAAAATTTAAAAAGGACATCGCCGGAATTTTCCCTACGAAAGCTGCGAAAACGTTTCGTCGAAACACGACTCTAACCGGGTGTTGTGCACAAAGGTCATTCGGCCAAGCCACTGGCGGGGTGACACGTGTCACCCTCCTATTGGCCCAAAGTAAAACATCTTAGAAAATATCCACAATGGCCAAAATCTCTAAAACAAAGTGGGCCCCAAAGCGTAAATTTCTCAGTGGGCCCACGTGACCATTTCCCAAAATAAAATTCCATAATTCTCTAATATTCAGGAAGTCCGAATACCAAATCTGGGAATCCAATTCCCATTAACGAACCTTTTTCCTTCACAAAAACCGGAAACTTTTCCGTGGAAAAATCACCTCTTTCTTCCTTTCCAATCTTTCTGTCGTATTCTCGTACGTACGTCCTTACGTACATACTCTGGAAATACGGGGTATAACACTGTGACCTTTGGTTCGCATCGGCTGCGTGATACCGCAGTCGATTGGTTTGATTCATGGGAGTTATCCCGGGGAGAGCACGCGTCCCAGTACTGGGATGAGTTCTCGAGGCTTTCCTCACTCACTTCTTGCCTCCACAGATGAGGAGGCGCGGTGATAGATTTTTACTGCGGCGAGAGGGCGCCGTCGGGAGTACAATGTCGAGTTTGATTCATTGGCTCGATATGTCCCGGCATTGGTAGCGATATGGAGGATAGGGTGCACCGTATGTCAGGGCTGAGACGACTATATGGCGAGTCGTGTGCGGGTGTTTCTCTCCGGTAGGTATGGACATTACCGCATGCGAGCTCATGCTCTTGGATGTGAGGCGTAGAGGCGGGTTGACGGCGGCAGCGAAGAAGACGGGGCGGCGAAGTCTTTTGGTAGCTATCGTGGTGGCGGCCTCGGCGGCGATCTGGGTGCACCACGGCCAGCCGAGCACTCTGCACCGTCCTCGGCAGCCCGAGATATTCGGCGGAACCGAGGCCCAGGACTTGAGCGTCGAGCGGCGAAGTGCGGCGTCGGGACCACCCGCCGGTGTGGCCGTCACGGTAGATCCCACGGGAGTTGTGGTGCTACGGGAGTTTGTTTGATTGTAGGCGGCAGGTCACTATGCGGAACTTGTCCGACCAAGGCGATCTTGATGGTAGAGTCGGCCTCTGAGTTCTTTCGGAGTCTTCTTCATCCCAAGCGATTACTCGCCACGGAGGCAAGGTACTCGTGGGCCGGCGGTCGCGGCGAGGTCGTGGCGCGGTCGATTCTAGCGGTCCTCGAGAACGCATTTATGCTTTGTCCGGTAAGCGGATCGGAGGCCTCACCGATGTCGCCACGGTACCTTATCGGTTTAGGTTTGATGTTTATGCCTTGATAGATCCGGGTTCTACTCATCTATATATCTCCACTTGTTGCTAGTAGGATAGGGATAGAGCACGAGTCCATAGATCCTTTCGAGGTAGCTACGCGATGGGTGATTCGATGGTAGCTCGGCGGGTATATAGAGCTTGTCCTCTGTCCATTCTGATCGTCGGACCTGGCCGACTTGATAGAGTTAGAGATGATTGACTTGGCGTGATCATGGGGATGGATTGGCTAGCTTCTTGCTACGCCAATGTAGGCTGAGAGAAAGTAATGCAGTTCAGTTTCTGAGGCGGTTGTTGAGTGGGAGGAGGAGCACGGTATCGCCAGGGTAGGTTTATTTCTACCTCGAGGCTAGGAAGATAGTGCGAGAAGGGTATATCTACCATCGTTCGGGTGTTTGATCTGAAGGCTGCGGTACCAGATTTTCCGTCGATTCGGTGGTCGAGAGTTCCCGAGCGTGTTTCGGGCGACCTCCGGGTATCCTCACGAGAGGAGATTGAGTTTTGTATTGACATATTGCGGACACTCGGCTATTTCCATTCCGCCATCTGAGAATGCTTTGCCGAGTTGAGAGTTGAAGGATCGGCTTAGAGATTTCTTTGGAGAAAGGGCTTCATCGGGCCTAGTGTTTCTCCACGGGAACGCGGTATTGTTCGTAAAGAAGAAGGGCGGGACGCTGCGCATGTGTGTTGATTCTGACGGTGAACAAGGTGACCATTAAACAGATACCCGCTTCCGGGATTGATGATTTGTTCGACGGTTGCGAGTGCGAGATGTTTCTCAAGATTGATCTGCGATCGGGCTATCATCAGTGCGAGTCGAGAGGTGGATGTCCCTAGGTGCATTCGGACGATGCGGGCATTATGAGTTGGTCATGTCTTTTGGGTTGACGATGCTCGTGGTATTCATGGATTTGATGAACCGAGTGTTCAAACCATTTTTGGACACGTTTGTGATAGTGTTCATTGATGATATCTTGGTTTATTCTCGCCATAGCGAGCATGCGAACGCGAGGCTTGTCTTGTGATTCTCGGGACCAGCGATTATGCCAAGTTTTCCAAATGTGAGTTTTGGTTGACTTGATGGCGTTTCTTGGGCATATTATGGGGTGATGGCATTCAGTGGATACGGCCAATCGAAGCGATCGAGGACTTGGCTAGACCTCTTACTCCGCAGAGGTTCGCGATTTACGGGCCTTGCGAGATATTATCGGCGGTTCGTAGAAGTTTGCTTCTATCTACGCACCATTGACTAGGTGACTCGAGGCGGCCAAGTTTGATGGTGATGCTTGTGGCGGGGCTTCGATTCTTGAAAGAGGCGGCAGCGCCGTTCTTACTCTTTCGGAGGTCGGATGGTTATGTCGTGTATTGTGATCGTCGGGCATCGGGTTGGGATGTGTGTTGATGCAGCATGGCGGGGTTATAGCATATGCATCCCGGTGAAGAAACACGAGAGGAACTACCCGCGTGATTTGGAGTTAGCGGTTGTGATTCACGCCTTGAAGATCTGGAGGCACTATTTGTATGGGGTTCACGTGGATATTTTACGGACCACAGAGCCTCGGTATATCTTGACCGGATGGGTGAACTTACGGCGAGGCGGTGGTTAGAGTTGCTTAAGGATTACGATGTTGATATCTGTACCACTCGGGAAGGCCATATTGTGGCGGATGCTCTTAGTCGTAGGTCGATGGGAGCCTATCGGATGTGCGGCTAGAGAGGAGGGACATGGTTCGTGATTTGCATCGATTAGCGAGCCTTGGTGTCCGTTTGATTGATTACGATAGCGGTGGGGTTAGAGTTCGTGAGGTTGCGAGTCTTCCATCGTCGAGAGGTGAAGAGGCGATTCGAGGATCGGCTTTGATTCGATATCGTGATCTGACTCTTCGTGAGGGCAAGGGTCCTTTTGAGGTAGCACGATGGGGTGCTAAGGTTTGAGGCGGTGTGTGTTCGGATGTTTGAGGACTTGGCGGAGTTCTTGGGGAAGCACGCGGCGCGTGTTACTCTATCCATCCGGTCGACCAAGATGTACCACGACCTTAGATCCGTGTATTGGTGGGATGGCTTGAAGAGGGGCGTTGCGAGTTCGTAGCTCGGTGCGTGTTGTCGGCGGTGAAGGTAGAGCACGAGGCACGGTGGTTTTATTCTGACGATTGAGATCGACACGGAAGTGGGAGGTAATCAACATGGACTTCATCACGGGATTACCTCACACTCGGAGGAGACATGATTCTATATGGGTTATCGTCGGCGGTGGCGAAATCAGCCCACTTTCTTCCGTCGTAGCGACTTTTGGTGAGGATTATGCGGACTTTACATCAGAGAGATCGTCGATTGCATGGAGTCCCTACTTGATCATATCGCATGAGAGCCGGTTCTGGCTAACTCGGAGGTCCTTCGAGAGGTTTAGGGGCGGTGAGCCCGAGTCGCATTTCATCCTGAGCAGACGGACAGCGAGCGCACTATCCGACTCTTGAGGATATCTGCGAGCTTTGTGTTATCGACTTCGATGGTAGTTGGGAGGATCATTTGCCTCTAGTTGAGTTCGCGTATAATAATAGCTACCACTCCGGTATTCAGATGGCGCCTTATGAGGCCTTGTATGGGAGGAAGTGCGGTCGCCTATAGGTTGGTTCGATGTGGGCGAGTGCGGCTAGTGGGACGGATTTGATACAGCGATGGATAAGGTGAAGCTTATCCGAGCGGCTATCGACATTTCGAGTCGGCGAAGTCGTATGCAGATCATCGTCGTCGGCATCTTGAGTTCGAGGTTCATGATTGGGTTTTCCTAAAGGTGTCACCCATGAAGGGTGTGATGAGATTCGGGAAGAAGGAAACTTCGGCCCTAGGTACATTGGGCGTTTGATTGTCGCGAGGTAGGCAAGGTTGCTATGAGTTGAATCTGCCGTCCGATCTGGAGGCGATGCATCGATTTTCACGTATCTATCTTGAGGAGATGTATCGAGGATCCATCTAGGGTACACCCGATTGGCGATGTCGGTGTGAGGGTTATCGTATGAGAGATTCCCAGCGATAGTCGATCGTCGAGTTAGGCGTCTGCGGACCAGGGCGTGGCCGTCAAAGTCTTGTGGCGGAGCAGCTCGGGGAGGAGATGGCGTGGGAAGCCGAGGAGGACATGAGGCGAAGTATCCTCACCTATTCCCCACACCTCGGGTAATTCACTTTCCTACTTGTAAATTTTCGTTATCGTTTACGCTAAGTGTTGTTACGTGGCGTGTGTGGCATTTGCAATCGTTTTAGTTATGAAGAATCTTATCGTTAATCGTCTTGGGAAGGAACATTCGGGATGAATGTTTCTAAGGAGGAGAATGTTATACCGTATTTCCGCAGTATGCGTGGGGAATACGTCTGAAAGTCTAGCCTTAAAGTTTAGGCAAAGCGTTTTTTTGGGCACAACTCACAAAGCGAATAGTTTTCCGGCGAAAGCGTTTCCACGACTTCGTAGGGTAAATTCGGCTATGCCATTTCTAATTTTGCGGATTTTTCCGAGAGGCGAAACATTTTGGACCAGCGGAAGGCGACACTTGTCACCCTCCAATTGATGGACTTGAAATCGTCCATTTGGACGAATTGGACAAGGTGAGCACGTTTTTGTGCCTTGTGCACAAGTCAAGTTGGTAGGATATTTGTGTGGAGTAAATCTTCACCCTACACTTGCCTTGCACTTGTCTTAATCTTGGCCATTGGTTGGCCACTTCTTGACCTATAAATACCCCTTAGAGATGAAGAGTTCTTCATCCACAAATCTTTCAAGTCTTGAAAAATCCTCTCCTCTCCCTTTGTAGCTCTTTCGTCCAACACTCCCCCTCCCTTGTGAAGTTTGGCGGAGGCTACCCACTAGCCTAGCCAAAACCTACCCCCTCCCTTGGTAGAAAAGTTGTCTTCTAGTATTGTTATAATGCCCAAAATACCTAGCCCAAATCCCTTAGTACTTAGTAGAAGTTGTGAAGAACTTCTAAGGTTTCTTGGAGCTCTGAGCGTACACCTTAGGAGCTACAGCTTGCTCAGGCGCGACTTTTTCTTGGATATTTTTGGGCTTTCGGAGGTAACTAATCCTAACACTCTTTTGAATTAGAGAATACATCTTGTAGTAGTATTAGAATAAGTATTAAATACTTAGAAGAATATCACAGAATAGAATTGAGCTATTACCACAGTAGAAGGGTTTAAAGAAGAATAATCAAAGCAGTACTTACATAGGATTTGTTTTCACTGATGAACTTATATAGCTCATGGGTAGAATCGCCCAACTTTCCATAGAATTGTGAACCTCTGTTTAGAATGACCTTGAGTAGTCTTTGATAGATGTCTGTGACTATTATAGGTGACTCTGCGCGACATATTGACTTGGCGGTGGTTTTTTGAGAAGGTATGTGATTCTTCCTAAAGCATGATATTTTACAATATATATAGTACGGTGACGCGTACGTGTGTTAATCGAATAATAACTACGGCAATGTCTTTGACTTAAGCCTGAATAACACTTACGGCAATGCCTCACGGCTTAAGCCTGAATAATAAAGATCTGAAAGCATTTCATAAGAACACTGAATCATTTTTTTAACAGAAGAGAACTAATTGGTTTTTAAACAGAAGCTTAAGAGTTATACTAGTTTTATGGGAAGTTAAGTATAACCACTTAAGATTGATAAAAGAATAATAAGATGGTTTGATAAGTAGACATGATATGATGCTATGTGTGTTAGTGTCTTGTAACGTTTGTGTAAAAGAGTATTCTTGTTGTGCTTATGTTGTTAACGATAAGCTGTTAGGTTAGTGTAACATCACTCACCTCTTGACATATGCAGGGGTTAAGCCGCCTCCGACGCGGGGTAGACTCGAGTGATGCAGGACCGTGATTCGAGAATACCTCATGCGGGTCCAGGACCTATGCGGATCTGGGAGTTCGTGTTAGTGTGCGGGGTTATACCTCATGCGGTGCATGTGGCCATGCGGACGGCGAGTCGGGGCGATGCCGAGGAGTAGCTACCTCGATGCGGGGTTATATACCTATGCGGGCCTATGTGATTGGCCTATGCGGACTCTGAGTCGAGATTAGGCTTGCATGGTGATACTACGGGCAATTGGCCGCCTTCGATCATTCGCGGCCTAGAAAGAGACATTATAGTTTACCTATTCTGCTCTTGTTTGTGATGTGCTATGTATGCGGTTTCCTTAGTTGTTTTATACATACTTGCAACCATTTTTAAAATGATATGTTTCATTTAAGTATTTCTGATTTCATATACTTAGTACTTGTTATCGACCTCGCCGGGCTGCGTTCATCTGCGGTAAGGGCAGCAGTGCTAGATCCACATTCTTAGGATCTCTACGTTGGTGTCGTGAGCTCCATCTTTTAGGAGGCTCTAGTTTTGGGTATGATCTCCTGTTGTAGATAGTTTTATCTGATCGGGGTATGGCGGGCCTGTCGCCATAGTTGTATATTTCCTTAAGTGCAGTAGTCATGTTTATGCGATGTCGGATGTAGCGCTAAACCATGTTTATATATATTATGCGAAAGCGATGTTTTCTCACATAAGCGTGTCTTATTTTATAAACTGTTTCATGTCATGCTTTATATTTCCGCTGATTACTCTGATGTATGACTACTTGGGTGCCCCGGTAAGGCACCAGTCACGGGCCCCGGAACGGGTCGTGACAGCGAGTCACCTCACCAGCGGATTAGATTATGCACGTCCACCAGTGCAAAGAGGTCCTCCACGGGGTTCAGTACGTTCGGGGTATGCAGGAGTTGGTCAGAACTCCGTGGCTTCGGTTCACGGTGTGACGTCATCGGGAATGTCGTCTTTAGTTGGTACTTGTTGTACTGCGGCCGTCGAGGGCCATGTGTCGAATGGGTGACCTAGTAGGAGGACTTTGCCTTGATCTGGTGGGTAGTTCGTCACGCCTTAGCTATGCCCACAGAAGCGGTTTGATTAAACGACTAAGGAGTGAAGCGAAGAGATATAGATATATCTTTAACCCTCTAGAGATCGGTATGTGTGATAAGGTGAGTATACCTTAAGTGCTATGTTCGATAGCGGTGTGTTAGTCGTGATTAGATCATGGTTGTTTAACCGAGTAAGATTTTGGGGATAGAGAAGGTGTGAGCCTTAGAGCTTTTACATAAAGACCTTAGAGGTGAGGCCATCTCGAGAAAGGTGTAGTGTTATGTTTGACCCTTATCGGAAGTGTATAGTGCACGTGAGTTATGTTGGGATAGGTCCTAGTAGTGTGGAATGAAAGGGGTAGTTGAGCTAAGAAGACCGCCAGGTTTTCAAACGTGATTAGTGAGATTGTTCGGATCGGGAGCTAGTATTGTGCGGCGTTGCGGTCGGGTTGAGGCCACGTTGCGGGCCAACCCGCGGTAGGTTTGGTGGTGGGGTCAGGTTGTGGTGGTCCCTCCTTGTGTTAGGGTTGTGAGGGTGGTAGGCCCAAGTTTAGTTAACCAGCGTACGAGTTCGTGGATGCGTTCGACCGATGGTCGGGCGATGGGGCAGCCCATCGTGTTCTTGGTCAGGACCATTTACTCGTTGTGTTGAGTTATCGAAAGGTTGAAAGGCTGCAGGGTGCCTACCTTCACCTTATGTCGCAGTGAAGCCCGAGTTGTGGCTATTTTCGTTTTCTAAAAGTTTTACGAGCAAGGATAGGAACTGGTGAGTCTCGAGAATCCACATTCGCCTCGGGCGGTGTTTGAATTCGAGGATAGTTGCGAGAATTGTTGTCTCTGTTGAAGGAGTGTTTAAGCTACCATTTCGGTGTTCGGATATCGCCTTATGAAGCCTTGTGAGGCGGAAGTGTAAGTTACGGTCGATTGGTTCGATGTTGGCAAGGTTGACAGTTAGTTCGAGCTTGTTCCGGTGTGGATAGTGAAAGCTTGTCTAGAAGAAGTTCGGCAGCTCGGAGAAATCGATGCGGATAATCGGCGACGCCAGAGTTCGAGTTGACGGTCGGTCTTCTTGAAGGTACCACCCGGTTTGGGTGCGACGAGTTTTGGAAAACAGAGGAACTTAGCGAGTTACTTTGGGCCTTTGTGAGTTCATGTGAAGGATAGGCGGAGTTGCCTATATGTTAGCATTTGTCGTCCGGCGTAGGAAGCGATCGCGTCCGGTCTTCGTATTGTTATGTTCGGGAAGTATCGAAGATCCATCCAGAGTGTTCCCAGTTAATGATGACCACGTTAGAGATAGTAACCCCGAGTTTTGGATACTGAAGCCGTGTCAGAATGTGGTAAGAGTTCGAGTGTACGACATCCTCCGGGATCGCAAGCAGCCCGGTACCATTTGTTGGGTCGTCGGAGCAAGGCTCGCGACAAAGTGACAAAGTGGTATCTACGACGAGTAAAGAGAGAAGCGAGCATGTATGGCGAGCATAGATGTGATCATTTCTTTTGTAAAGAGAAGGTGCGAAGGAAGTATATTTTAGACCCCGGTGAGAAGTGTTTTGTGGTGATGATTATAGATGTTTTCCTCGTGGACTTAGATAGAAGTATGTGCGCGGGTGTTTCTGTGGCCAGGTGTGGCAGGATTGTTTTCGTAAGTATAGCAGTGAAGACTATACTGGCGCGCGTTTGTCTTGAGATTTAGAAGGAACATTCGGGACGAATGTTTCTAAGGAGGAGAATGTTATACCGTATTTCAGTATATGCGTGAGGCGTACGTATAAAAGTTTAAAGCCTTGAGTAGGCAAAGTGGCTTGGCCGAATTAAATTTGTTCACAACACCCGATTAGAGTCATTTTTCGGCGAAACGTTTCCACAGCTTTCGTAGGGGAATTTCCGGCTATGTCATTTTTAATTTTTGCGGATTTTTCCGAGAGACGTAACATTTTGGACCAACGGGAGGCGACACTTGGCACCCTCCAATTGGTGGTGGAAATCGTCCAAATTGGACGAAATGGGCTATGTAAGGCACGTTTTTGTGCCTTGGCTAAAGTCAAGGTTGGTAGGATATTTGTGTGTAATAAATCCTAGCCCTACACTTGCCTAACACTTGGTTTAATCTTGGCCTTTGGTTGGCCATCCTTGACCTATAAATACCTCTCCCTTTGATGAATTCTTCATCCTTTCCACAAATCTCTAAGTGTTAAAATCCCCTCTCTTGTTGTTGTTCTCGTCCCTCCCCTTGCCGAGAGCCCTCCCCTTGTGTGGCCTTGTGGCGAGACTTCACCCCTCCCAGTGGTGTTGTTCTCGTATAATATACCCCCCCTCTTGGTAGAAATACTCTCAAAAGTATTGTTATAATGCCCAAATTACCTTAGCCGTATACCTTGTTGTATTCTAAGGTTATACCTATACGAAAAGCCCAGAAAATACTATTATACTTCCGTCAGTCACAAACCGAAACCCTAAGGAAAATCTTCACCCGTAGTTGAAGTCATAAGTAGAAGTTGGTTAGAACTCCTAAGGGTTGTTTGGAGGCGGTCTGAGCGCGAGTAGAGCTAAACCTTGCTCAGGATCGACATTTAAACTAGGATAATTATGGGCTTATCGAGGTAATTATCTTGTCCCTCTATTGTAATTGGAAATTACATATTGTTAGAATATATAGTTGAAGTATACTATATATAGAACTGAACGTAGTTATCGGCAATGTCTTTTGACTTAAGCTGAATAATACTTACAGCAATGTCTTGCGACTTAAGCTGAATTTAAAGAAGAATCTTGAGCTGTAATTACATAGGGTGTATTACTGATGAACTTGTGTAGTAGTACCGTGGAGTAGAATTGTACAGTTAGGGTTAGGCGTATAACCCCGGTTGGCTTGGTAGCGGCCTCGGTAGAGAGGAGATTTCTGTTTGTTGCGGGAAGTCTGCCGAATGTTCGGTAGAATGTTCTACGATGAGATCTAAATGTTAATAAGCTCCTTGTGGCCTTATAGGTTGAAGTACTACGTGTGGCGCGATCTACTTGGCTTAAGGAGTAGCCGACGGTTGGAAGTACTTGGAGCGTTTTGCTATTAGTCGATACTCGTCGCGAGGTATGTGAACCTCTTCCTATCTCTTCTAGCATGATATGTGTGAACTATGTAGTACGGTAGACGTACATGTGCTAAACGTATTTGATTGATTTAAAACATAAAGTGTTATAACGGCTTTATGGGAAGTTGGTTATAACAGCTTTATGTTGGTAAGAAAATACTTGTGGTCTTTAAAGGTAAGCGATTTGAACTATCACCGGCTTGTTATGTGTTAATAAAGAACTTGAAGTATTTCAAAAGATTTTTGAATCATTTTGAAAGAAGAAGTAATACTTGGTTTTGAAAAACTTAAGAGTTATACTAGCTTTATGGGAAGTTAGGTATAACGGCTTAAGAATGTTTCTTGATTTGAAATCGAGAATGTATCGACAAACCAACTGCGGCGTTAATAAAAGGAAATGTTTTGACTAATTAAGTATTATTAAAACCAAGAGAAACATCCATCCGCATAGAAGCTAAGATGAGACAAAATGATATTTCTAGATCACTACATTGTAATAAGATTGTTATAAACAAGAATATCCTACTCATATAAGACTTATGTTTCTCAGTTGTTTAAAAGAGAATTATATTCTTAAATGAATAAGACTATGAACTCTGAAACCTTTCTAAAATAAGAAACGTGAACATTTGAAATTAGGCAAACTTGGGCGTTTGGAAAATAATGTTGTTACTTGATTTTACAAAGGTAAGTGTTTTAGTTTATTTAAAAAGACAGTCAATCTATTTTATACTACGGTATTGTGTGACTTATGTGAAAGCAAATGCACCTTTTAAAAGATTTAATGTATGAAGTACTTTAGGGGTAGATACGAACTTGTTAGCTTAAAGTACCTTGTGTGAATAACTTGATTGTCTTTGGTTTGAGATAGCCTTGTAAATACTTTCTTGTTGATGTGATAAGTGAAAATGTTAGGATGCTACGTGTGTTAGTATCTTGTGTGATCGTGATGTAAGTGGGTCATTCTTGTTGTGCTTACGTTGTTAAGCGTTAAGCCCGTTGTACTATTATTGTATCACATACCCCTTTGACTTATTATACCGAGGGCTTGCCACCCTTGATGCGGGTCTTTACGGCTATGCGGTCCTCGTGACTACGCGGTGCGGTAGCTCGGGATTGATCATTCGGGTGTTTAGCCCGACGCGGGATTCTATGCGGTCTGCTGAGACTATGCGGTCTTTTGAGACTATGCGGGTTGCGGGAGCCTAGGCGGATACCGAGGGTTAGCTGCGCCGACGCGGGGTATACCTCAGCGATGCAGGACCATGATTCGAGGAATACCTCATGCGGGTCGTGTGTGACCTATGCGAGCTGCGAGAGTTCGAGGATAGACGCGACATTGATATTGCGGGCGAGTGGCGGCCGATCATGTAGTGCGGTCTAGAAAGACCTCGGGATACGATTTGTGGTATTTTTGGTGCGTGGGTCTTAGTAGTCGGCTATGCCTTCGCACTTGCCGTCACGGTTTTATTGTGATAACTTTGAGGCGTGAGTCACGACTTGACATGATCGCTTATTTGTTGTGAGCGTAGTTTGGTTATCATACATGTCTCCTGCTTTATAGACTATTATGATTTCATTTACAGTATTTTTAGTTTCACATACTCGATACCTGTTGTACTGACCTCCTTCGGGGGGCTGCGTTCATGCCGCAGGTTGAGGTACACCAGTCGTTGATCCTAGCTCGTGTCACGATTTGACGTTTGGGAAAGCTCCGTTTCTCGGAGGCTTATCGATGGTATAGTCCCCGTCGTAGTAAGTGTTTACATTCGGGGGTTTGGCGGGGCCACATCCCGCCATTGTTGTCATATCATTCTTAAGTGCATGTAATCTTGTTGTGGGCAGGGTTTGTAAAAAGGATTAAACTGTTCATGTTGAAAAAGTTGTCATTTATATATATGCCGAAAGGCAAGTTCTCTCAGATTATTGTTTCATATTTCATAATATGTCTTGTATCGTTTTATGTTCCGCTGATTACTCTGATGTTGTATCACTAGGGTGCCCGGGGTAAGGCACCAGTCACGGGCCCGGAATCGGGTCGTGACAAGTCAGTCCTCGGAATGTTTACAGACCGTGTCTAGTAGAGTCTTGATTATCGGTGTGTTGCGCGCCACACCCATAAACAGGAGGCTACAGGACATTTAGGAGTTGGTTTCTATTCTTCTCACTCTGAGATCGTGCCCTAGAGTTGTGTTAGTAAGATAATTCCTCTCGGCGTATTCATTTCTGATTATGCCTCGAGGAGAACACGATGCGCCGAGAAGGGCAAAGGAGTAGCAGGAGCTACTAGTCAGACTCAGAGAGTTGATAGGGCTTATGCCCAGGGTATATCGGATGTTGTTCCGCAGTCGGCGAGTTCTTCTGCGCCAGGTTTGAGGCCCCAGCACCAGAGCCTCCAGTTTCTCGGTTAGGAGAAGACTATAGGGTCATGAGGGAAGCAGTTATGTTTTTGGCCAAGATAGCGGAGCTAGCAGTTGTAAGTGATAGTACCCCAGAGGTAGGGATACTTTGATTAGTAAGTGAGAAGTAAGAATGTTGACAAGAATGATAGGTGAACTGAGACTATAGTTGTATAAAGTTCACAAGTTGTAATTACCCCGTATAAGTGTAAGACCGATAGGGAAGATTGTACAGTAGAAATACTTTGGCTTATGTGACGAACCTCTAGTGAATAGGGGATAGGGTAAGAAGTACCTTGAGATAAGAGAGATTTATTTCAGACTAAGAATGAGAAGTTAAGTGTGACGATGAGTCGGGTTCTGGACTCATTTCGGGTCAGCCAATAGTATGGAATGGGGTGATGTCAGTTAGAAATGGTCCCGTTATGTGATAGGGTCCCGAGGATGCAAGGCCCAAGTTTAGTAAATTGTTGTACGAGTTTGTGGACGCGTTCCACCGGAACTAGGTCGTAAGGACCGAGAAGAGCCTTATCGGGAATGTAAGTAACTATATGGCCAAGTTTGGATGGTAACTCCAAGGATTGGGGAACAGAAACAGAATTTGAGATTTTGTACGTATGCTAGATGAGTTTGATAGTACGAGAAAGTATGACAAGTAAGGAAAGAAAGGAACCTCTAAGGATCCCGTGTTTGGGAAGACTGTAACCTTCGAGTTTTGGGAGAAGGGGTCGCGGACGGAAGGTCCATTGATATGTTTACGTATGTTAGGCGATGGCCAGGTGTGGCATCGTTAGTCTTGTGGAGTATTGATTGATAGGCATAGTATAGAGTGTTACACCCCGTAAATTACAGGACATGTTTTAAGAACTCACAAGTGTTAAGATTTGAGACTTGTAAGAATGTATAAATATTATGAAATTGTCGGAAAACGTTTTATTGTGACGAATGGGAGGGCGACATGTGTCACCCCCCTTAGTAATGCCTTGGTCGAAATTAGGCATGACCATAATGGTCATTGACCATAGCCTTAGGATGACTAAGTCTTCCAATTAATGAGCTTGAGATTATTGACCAAGTCAAAGGAGTCAATTAGTCTTGATATTTGCTAAGAACTCATCCAAACCACCCAATTGTTTGCATCTTAACCCTCCATGTCCCTTTATAATACTAGTAGTAACAAGACCTTGTCCTAACACTTAGAGAATTTTCACAAAACTTGAAGGAAGAGCAATGGTGCTCTCGGGTTCAACATCCAAGAAGGAGAAAAATTTGTGTTTCTTGTCGATAAGCTCCACACTTTAAACCAAGGTTCATGAGGGTATAGTAAGCATATCTCAATAGAAAAATCTCGGAAAAGATAGTTTTGGGTTTGTCATGGCGAAAACCTAGTTGCTTTTCTAGGTTTTGGATTGGATGTTGAAGGAAAGTTGTTGGTATGGTTCTAAGGGTCTCAAGTAGCGGATTGAAGTGTCTTGGAGAGTCTCTATGTTGCTAGGAGCGACTTCGGATATGGAGATTGGATTAAGCTTCGTTAAGGTATAATCTTGTCCCTTTAGCGTGTTACAAGATTAGTTAAATTGTTGTTATCTTTACATGTTGCTAGCATAAAGTATATGTGTTGAAGTTTATAAGGAGTATGGATTGATTGTAGCCTTGGAAATCCGAAATGTAATGTAAGCCATGTTAAGTTGGATTGCAATTTTGGTCGTTTATTAGAATCGTCGCATGGTGTTGACTTGAAGATTATAGTAGTTATAGTCGATTGCGACTTGATATCATGTATTGCTAACAACTTGGATTGAAATGGAAATTTGATAAGAATTAGTATTGTTGAAAGTAAGGTGGCCGAATTTGGACTTTTAGTTTGTTATTCATTTGTATTGAACTACTTTCTAAATTGTGAGCCAATTGAAACATTTTAGTTATTCATTTGCATTGGAATACCTTCTATATTGTTGTGAGCCAATTGAGGTTGTTTGGTTATTGTATTCGGCCTTGAAAAAGGTGGCAAAGTTAGTAAAAACAAAGGAGGTGCTGTCCGATTTTCCGTAGAATTTAGCGACTTAGCACCTAGAATATTCTACGTATGAAGTAAGAGGTTAATGGGCGTATGGTGACCATTATAGGTTGATGTACTAAGTATAGCGTATCCTACTTGAAGAATGGAATAGCTCAAGGTGGAAGTACTTTGGAGCTTTTTGCTACTTGTCGATAATCGTCGCGAGGTATGTGAACCTTTTCCTTCTTTTGACATGATTCTATGAATGGAATATACATGTAGTACTATTTCATGATTCCTTCTACTCTTAGAAGTTAAGAGGTATGTATGTCGATTTACTCTACGTAAAGGTTATGTATAAGTTATCCTAAGTTCTTACCAAGTCTTATGGGGGATGTTGGTAAGAGTCGTTAGGAGGTATTTTTGATCCAAGTTGACTTTGCTAATTTACGGCACGAATAAGAATAAGTATCGAACAATCCATTGCAGCGTTAATAAAGGAAAATGTAATGACAATTAATTGTGTTAAAACAAGTAGAATTCTCCATCTGCATAGAAGCTAAGATAAGACAAAATTGTATTACATTTTCTAGATCATGGCTACTTGATTAAGATAGTTATAAATAAGTATAACTTATTCACAACGCATCAAGTATATGTTACTTAATTTATAAGAATTTACGTATGAAGTTTTAAGACTATGGACCTCAAATTGTTAAAAGGTTAAGGGACTTTATTTTTCAAGTTATGAGACTTGATTCTTAAAGGGAGAAATGAATTGATTTAAAAGTATAGAATACTTGATTTGGAAAGTATTGATTTCTTGCCATTCTAAGTTAAGAAACTGGTTTTCCTAAAAGTTAAGAGACTTGAAGTATTTTGAAAGCTATGTGATTTGAATTGAAGTATAAGTTTCTTGGTTATCAAATGAATGAATTCGTCTAAGAAATAAAGAGTTATAACGGCTTTATGGGAAGTTGGTTATAACAACTTTATGGAAGATTTAAAAGAATGGTTTTCTTGTATTGTAAGCAAAGTAATGATTTGAAATAAAGAAGGGCAAAATTGTTTTAAAGGTACCAATTGCTTAAGGTTTTAAAGAAAGAAGTCACTTGATTTAGAAGCCTATAATTGTATTTCTAAAAAGTATTGTGACTTGTCGTGAAAAGTAGATATGACTTGATACTACGGTTATTAGTATCTTGGAAGTTTTATTTGAAAGAGAATCATTTTAAAGGAGTAGAGGCACGTAGTACGTTGGGTTAAATTCCCGGATTTTATAATGACATGTTAGTGCCTTAAGTAAACAAAAATGAGAGTGTATATGAACAAGCTAATAGGAAGTTAGGGGATTTCTTAACTTGCTTATATTATGTATGATAAGCGGTAGTGCTTATGTTATGTATGATAAGTCGGTAGTGCTTATGTTATGTATGATGGTAGGTTGAGTTAGGGTAAGAGTATAAATGAGGCAAGCCCAAGACGTTATACCACCTTCTCCAGGTAAGAGTATAAGTGAGGGTAAATCCCCAAGACGATGTACCACCGCTTTATGTGTTATTTGTGGCCGGTCGAGATAGGGTAAGAGTATAAATGAGGCAAGCCCAAGACGTTATACCACCTTCTCGGGTAAGAGTATAAATGAGGGCAAGCCCAGGCGTTATACCCCGCTTACCACCTTCTCCAGGGTAAGAGTATAAATGAGGGGCAAGCCCCCAGACGTTATACCACCTGTTTTGATTGATTTTATGGCGTGAGACCCATGGTTATGTTTTACACTTTTAGCTGTCGACAGTGATGGGGGATTCCACGGGCATGCTTTGATATTGGTGATCGATCGCGTCGATTTGGGCCGGGGGTATATGTGTCCCTCCGTAGTGGGCCGGACTATGTTATGAAAGATAAGTAAGTTAGATAGAAATGAACTTAATGACTTCTCCTAAGTAAGTACGTAAGATATGGCTATAACTCTTAATGGAATGGAAAAAGATATTGATGTGAAATTAAGTTCATAAGTGGTAATGACACGGCAGGATCTGGTATGTATTTTTATACTTGTCCTTGTCATTCTTTTGTACAGTTATGATCTGTTTACTGTACGTTATTTCTGTTCCATATTAAATTTTGTTGTCTGACCCCTCCGAATTTGCGTTAAATGTCATGAGTTTAGGTACTGTGATTATGGATCCGCGAGCTTAGGATCTGGTTCAAAGATTTTGAGATGGCTCGATGTTAGGAGTTGTCATGGCTATGTATATTCGAAGTGCAGCGGGGCCTTGTCCCGCCAGTGGTTATGTTAACACTCTTAGAGTGCATGAGTCACATGTGTGGGTCGATTTGTAAAAGAAAGGAAGCTAGCCCGGTTGTTTTTATATATGTACTGGAAGGTAGCCCTATCGGCTAACATGTTGTATTACTTCCGATGTTTTAATTATAAGTTTCATGTATGTTCCGCTGATTTTCTCTGATGTTTACCTGTAAGGGTGCCCAGGTAGGGCACCAGTCGCGGTCCCGGGGTCGGGTCGTGACATAGAGTTTATGCCGGAGTTTGTATAGCTTGGCAACCGACTAAGAACATTCGGGGACGAATGTTTCTAAGGGGGGAATAATGTTACACCCCGTAAGTTCAGGACATGTAAAAGAGAATGTACGAAAGGAAACAAGACTTGGAAATTAGTACGAAAGGAAGAATTGTTTTTCCGACGGAAAATCTTCCGGACGACGGAAAGGAAAAATGTTCGTTGTTGAGAATTGGATTCTCAAAAGGCATTATTTGAAGATTATGGAACTTATTAAAATTATGGAAATTTATTTTACTGGATTTGGTCACGTGGGGCCCACCCGAGAAATTTTACGTTTTGTGGGGCCACGAGGGTTACTGAATTTTATGGACGAATGAGAGGCGACATGTGGCACCCTTATGTGGTCTTGGACGAAAATGCAAGGGTAGAATGGTCATTTGACCTATGTAGATGATAAGTCTTGAAGCTTGACATAATTGACTAGTCAACTTGTCCACATAGGCTTAATCCTTGTGATATTCATCCTAGCCTCACATTTGTTGATATCTAGACCCTCCAATGTGTTATATGTATCATACTAGTGCAAGACTAGCTCACTTTACACTTAGAAAATATCACAACACAATTGTTCTTGGAGACTTGCTCTCGGGTTTGATGATTCTCCCACAAAAAATTAGTTTGTGATCCTTTGTTCACAAGACTTTAACCCAAGTTCCTAGGAGTGTTGTAAGGTTATCTCAATAGAAAGATTTGGAAAAAGCATTTTTACATTAGTCGCAAGGCGGAAACTAAGGAGTTATTCAACTTTGAAGTTAGAACTTGAAGATGGGTTCTTGTAGGCCTCTGAGGAGTGCTTGGGCGGATTGGAACCTAAGGAAAGGAGCTAAGAATTGCTAAAGCGCGACTTTGGATCTTGGAAATTTTAAGGGCTTGGAAAGGTATAAATTTTGTCGTTTTAGTAGTTAAGACTTACTTATTGTTGTAGCTATGGATTTTAGCAAGCATGTGTTATATAGTATGAAGTTTGATAAGTATTTTGACTATTGGAACCTAATCCGAAATCTAGCATGTTTAGCTTTAAGATTTCAATTCTAGTCGATTATTAGTCTAAGCGTCGCATGTTGTATAAAGAAGAAATTGTAGTTGTTGAAGTTGTTTAGACTACATAACATGTTAGACCTTAGAACTTGGAATTTGTAAGAAGGATTGAAAAAGACTTAGTGTTGTTCTAGAGGTTGGTAGAGAATGGCTTTTGGCATATTCACTATTTCATTATGAATTGTGGGCGGAATTTTACACGTATTGTAAGGCGTGTAATCCCCTTTTGTTTGGTTGTTGTTTGGAGCCTTAAATGTGGCTTGTTGGTTATTGTATTCGGCCTTGAAAAAGGTGGCAAAGTGAGTAGAAACAAAGGAAGTGCTGCCCGATTTTTCGTAGAATTAGAGACTAAATACTTAGTATTATTTCTACATAGAGACTAGAAGTTGATAGCCTTGTTGTGACCATTATAGGTTGACACTTCTACCTACGGTGTATTCGGCTTAGCTTGTGGATTTAGCCGAAAAGGTATATGAACTATCTCCTCTTCTAGCATGATTCCTTAGAATAAAGAAAGTAAGTTCTACTCCTTGAATGATCCATTCCTTGCTTGTATTTGGAATGCCTAAAATAGAATTTGTTCTATGTACTTCCTTGAGTGTACTTTGATGTTTAAATTGTAAGTAGTATAATCCATTTCCTTAGGGAAGTTTGGATTCTTAAAAGTGAAGGTATTTTTCTTAAAGTACATAGAGACTTGAAAAGGAAGTGGTTTCCAAATCTTTTGGCTAGTGCATTAGTTCTAAAACCTAAAGGTCATTATAATGACTTTAGAAGTCAAAGGAGTGATTTACTTATTTGATTTAAAAGAGGAGAAATGACATGATTTAAGAGAAGTGACTTGCGTTAAGGGTGAAGTTACTTGAGGTTTAAAAAGTGGAAGAAAACTTGTTTTCTAACTATTAAGAGACTTGAAGTATTTTGAAAGTTAAGAACTTGTTTTGTAAGTATGTGATACTTGGTTTTAATAGTATAAGTCTCTTGGTTATTGAAGGAATGTATACGTCTAAAACCATAAGGGTTATAACGGCTTTATGGGAAGTTGGTTATAACGGCTTTAGGGAAGGTTTTGAAAGTTGTCTATTTTGATTAATCGGCATAAGTTGCCTAGATTGTGAAAATTTAGAGTTACTTGATTTCAAGCATTGAAATGAGTTTTCTAAAAGTGTAGTAACTTACTTTGAAAAATAGACACGCCTTGATACTACGGGTGTTAGTATCTTGGGGCTTTACATAGAAAGGAGTCTTTTATAAAAGAATGTACGTATGTAGTACTTTGGCTTGATAAATTGAGAATTTGTCTAAGTGTGCCTTGATTAGTACTTTGGCTTGATAAATTGAGAATTTGTCTAAGTGTGCCTTGATAAGTACTTTGACTTGTTAAAAGAGAATTATTCTATGTATTCCTTGATTAGTACTTTGGCTTGATAAATTGAGAATTTGTCTAAGTGTGCCTTGATAAGTACTTTGACTTGTTAAAAGAGAATTATTCTATGTATGCCTTGATTAGTACTTTGGCTTGATAAATTGAGAATTTGTCTAAGTGTGCCTTGATAAGTACTTTGACTTGTTAAAGAGAATTATTCTATGTATGCCTTGATTAGTACTTTGGCTTGATAAATTGAGAATTTGTCTAAGTGTGCCTTGATAAGTACTTTGACTTGTTAAAAGAGAATTATTCTATGTATGCCTTGATTAGTACTTTGGCTTGATAAATTGAGAATTTGTCTAAGTGTGCCTTGATAAGTACTTTGGCTTGTTAAAGAGAATTATTCTATGTATGCCTTGATTAGTACTTTGGCTTGATAAATTGAGAATTTGTCTAAGTGTGCCTTGATAAGTACTTTGGCTTGTTAAAGAGAATTATTCTAAGTGTGCCTTGGTAAGGACTTTGGCTTGTAATTAAGGATTTGCCTATGTGTCGGAAATAGCGGTTGTGTGCTATTGTTATATCGGTCGCCGGGTCATTCCGGGTTTGTGGCATTTGCATCATTAGTGGATTTGCTACCCACGATGCGAGGAATACCTCATGCGAGTCCGTAGGGCTTATGCGGGTGAAATAGTCCCGTGCGGCGGTCCGACCTATGCGAGAATACCTCATGCGGTCCGTAAGGGCTTATGCGGGTGAAATAGTCCTATGCGAGGAATACCTCATGCGGGTCCGAAAGGGCTTATGCGGGTGAAATAGTCCCGTGCGGCGGGTCCGACCTATCACGAGAATACCTCGCGGGTCCACAAGACCTATGCGGGTGAAATAGTCCCGTGAATAGGATTGCTAAATGATCTGCGGGCGGATGGTCCCGCTTGATCATGAGCTTCTAGTTTATATTGTAAGGATACTATCATTTACTCATTGTTAGTAAGGCACAATGTGTTGTATTTGGATTATCATATATGTCCCCGGATTTGTTTGTGTTACCCTATGGTCATGCTTTTACGAGGTGGGATTCAGGGGCATGGGACCACGAGGTATTGAGGACACAGGTGGGACTTGGTGTTCATGTATCCTTATGGGTGTGATTACATCATGGATCGCCGGTGAGGAAGGATTCCACGCATGATTGATATTATGGGCGTGAGACCCGTGGTTATATTGAGTAATGACTTTGAGGGCTGCGTCCACGACTTGATATATCGCTTATGTATCATGTATCGTAGGTTGGCTATCATACATGTCTCTGTTTTGTTTAGGGATTATGATTTCATTCTGATTACTTATTGTTCACATACTTGGTACATTCTTCGTCTTGACCTCCTTGAAATTTGCGTTCATGCCGCGAGTTTAGGTGCTTGATTCGGTGGCGGCAGTGTAGGATCTGCTCGAGATTTTGGATAAGCTCTTCTACTCGGAGTTTATCTTTGGTATATGTCCTTGATGCAGGCTTTGTATAGTTTTGGAGTGCGGCGGGGCCTTGTCGTCATAGTTGATTTAACTCGCAGAAGTGCATGACCGTATGTGGGATTGGACTCATGTACGGTGTAGTGTCTTTTGTTTATGTATATATGGCAGCCTTGTCGGCTTTGCCCTTGCACGTACGTTTGTTAAAAAAAACAAATGAGGTGTTATTTCAGTTCCGCAGCTTACTTGTATTGTTAAGGTAGAAGGGTGCCCAGATAGGGCACCAGTCACGGGCCCGGGGTTCGGGTCGTGACATGTATGGTGAGGATGGGGTACATGTGTGTGGGTAGTTGGCCAACCATTTGTCCACCATAACAATGGGACAAGTGGCAAGCCACTTGTCCCACTCAAAACCGTCCAACACACCCACACAACAATCGACCCACATGGCCTCAAGGGGGGGGGGGGGGGTGACACGTGTCGCCCCCCTACTCGTCCAAAATATTTTGTCTTCCGAAAAATATCCGTAATGCCAAAAATCCGAAAAATAAAGTGGGCCCCACAAAACCGTAAATTCTCCCGTGGGCCCCACGTGACCAATTTCGGAAACAAAATTCCATAATACTCAAATATTCCAAAAAGTCCGAATACCAAATCTGGGAATCCAATTCTCATTAATGAACCTTTTTCCTTCACAAAATCCGAAAAATTTTCCGTCGAAAAAAATCACATTTTTCTTCCTTTCCAATTTTAATGTCGTATTTACGTACGTACGTCCTCATATACATACTCTGGAACTACGGGGTGTAACATTCTTCCCCCCCTTAGAAACATTCGTCCCGAATGTTCCTTCTAAGCCTCCAAACATACCTGTCGGTATAGTCTTCCCTATTATGCTTACGAAACCAATTATGCCACACATGGCCATAATACAACATACGCGCAAAACTCACATCCGAGTCAACGAAGAACCACCTCCAACGTGTATAACAAAACTAAAGCTTCCACCCATGGTCCAAGGATACTTTCTTCCCATCTTCACTTATAAAAAGGACACTTCCATCTTCTTAACGCATCTTAGCCTCTTTTCTTACTCGTCGTAACTTCCTCATACACTCGAACTCTTCCTACTATACGTACCACATTTATCATTGCTTGGTTCCAAAATCTCGGGGTTACTATCTCTAACTTGGTCATCATTAACTGGGAACACTCTGGATGGATCTCCGATACTCTTTCGAAACATAGTAACCTGGGAGACCGGACGTACTGTCTCCTAAGTCGGACGACAGTGCTAACTTATAGGCAACATGGCCTATTCTACAACAATCTGAAAATGCCCAAAGTACCTCGGGCTAAGTTTCCCATGCTTTCCAAATCTCGTCACACCCATCCGGGGTGGTACCTTCAAGAAGACCAGTCGGCTGAACTCAGTGTCGGCGTCGATTACCCGCACGACTCCTGTTGACTCTGAGCTGCTAAAAACCTCTTCTGGATAAGCTTCCCCTTACCCACATCCTGCTGAATCAAGTAGGGACCAACTATCTGAACCTTGCCAACATCGAACCAATCGACCGACAACCTACACTTCCGCCCAGAGATTACTTTGAATCCATACCGAATGGACGCTTCATAAGGCACCATCCGAATACTAAAATGGTAGCTATATAATACTTACTCAACAAGAGGCAAATAATCCTCACAGCTACCCCTGAAATAAAAACACCGGCCCGTAACCTATCCTCAAATGTCTGGATAAAACGCGCTGTTCGTCCGTCGGCCCGAGGGTGAATGCAATACTGAGACTCACCTGAGTTCCTAACCCGCCTGGTAAAACCTCCCGAAAAAGAAATAGCCATAAACTGGGCTCCACTGCCTGCCATAAAATAAAAGTAGGAACCCCGTGCAGCCTTACAACCTTCCTAATATACAACATCTCGCATAACCCTCCGCCGAGTAAACAGTCCTGACTAAAAGACAAGATGGGCTGACCCCATCGGCCCTACTACTGGTCGAACGCATCCACAAACTCGTACGATGGTTACCTAAACTTGGGCCTAACTGTCACGACCCGACCCCGGGCCCGCGACTGGTGCCCTACCTGGGCACCCTTACAGGTATACATCAGATAAAATCAGCGGAACATACATGAAACTTATAAAATAAAACAACAGTAATAAAACAACAGGTTAGCCGATAGGGCTACCTTCCTGAACGTACATACATAAACGAAGCAGTTGCCTCATTTCCTTTACAAACTGACCCACAAAATGTGACTCTGAGACCTCAAGAATTACAAGCTGCGGCGGGGACGGGGCCCGCCATACCACGAATGTACATAAGTCTACCATATCGAAAGCCGTACCAAAGATAATCCTCGGAGTGAAAGGAGCTTCTTTCCAAAATCGAACAGAGATCCTAAGAGCAAGGATCACCAACAGGTACCTATAACTGCGGGCATGACGCGGCCCAGAAGTCGATCCAACAGTGCAGAGTATGGAGCAAATAAAATGCAATAACCAAATCGTATCTGTATAAAAGAATGTCCTTTTTAACTCCTGAAATCAATCATATATTAACCGTTCATTTTCTTCTTTCAATAAAATTAACAACATATTCATACATACATACTTAAGGGTTTAATTCAGTCTTTTTCACATAACTTACATATCTTACATAACATAATCAGGCCCATTATGGAGGACTTCTTATTTGGGAGCTTACTTTGATTATCCATACGTGATAACGTGTCCGCCCATTGCGGGACACGGTGTACTCATAAATCATGTGGCATAATCCGGCCCGCCTGTGGGGCTCGGTGTACTGTGGAATCATGTAGCATAATCCGGCCCGCCTGTGGGGCTCGGTGTACTGTGGAATCATGTAGCATAATCCGGCCGCTGTGGGGCTCGGTGTACTGTGGAATCATGTAGCATAATCCGGCCCGCCTGTGGGGCTCGGTGTAAGATTACGTAACCCGGCCTATGTGAAGGCTCGGGGTAATATGGCGTAATCCGGCCTATGTGTAGGCTCGGTGTATTTCATAACGTAATGTCCGGCCTATTCGTAGGCTCGGTGTATTTCATAACGTGTCCGGCCTATTCGTAGGCTCGGTGTGATTTTCCTTACATAACATTTTTAAACCATCTTTTCACTTCTTCTTAAGTCGTCATAACAACTTCCCATAAAGCTATTATAACAACCATTCATTTTAGAGAACTTATGTCACTTTTATTCTTACAACATTTAGGAAAAACGGGATCCAAAGATACTACGTACATACATACTTAAAAAGAATCGTATCGCTTAAAACTTCATAATCCTTAAAAGACAATCAAAGTTCTTAGTCTTCATACTTCATAACATACTTCCTTTAAAGGCCAATTACTTATACAAAAACATATAAAGTTCCATACCTTCCCAAAACCATGTAATTCATTCCCTTAAAATCATATAACTTCCACTTTTAAAATCAATCCCCTTTTCACATATAAATTCAAGTCATTTTCGAACATAAAATCCACTTACTTACTTTAAACAAATCAAGACACATAGCCTTTAAATCAAATCTCATAACTTCCTAACCGTTCTTACCAACGTCTCCCATAAGACCTAGTAAGGACTTAGGACAATTTAAACATACTCTTAACTTAGATTCAACAATGTAAATACTTCTTAACTTCTAAGAGTAGAAGGAATCTTGAAATACTATCACATGGAGATTTCATACGTAGGATCATGCCAAAGAAAGAAGAGGTTCACATACCTCGCGACGACTAGCGACAAGTTGCAAAAAGGCTCCAAAGTACTTCAACCTATAATGGCCACAATACGTCCATTAACCTCTTAATTCAAACGTAGAATATTCTAAGTGCTAAGTCGCTAAATTCTACGGAAAATCGGACAGCACCTCCTTTGTTTCTACTCACTTTGCCACCTTTTTCAAGGCCGAATACAATAACCAAACAGCCCCAATTGGCTCACAACAATATAGAAGGTAGTCTAGTACAAATGAATAACCAAAAGACCCCAATTGGCTCACAATTTAGAAGGTAGTCCAATCTGATTGAATAACAAACTAATACAAACTACAAGTCCAAATTCGGCCACCTTGAGTTCAACAATACTAATTCTTATCCAATTTCCATTTCAATCCAACTTGGTAGCATAACATAATATCTAGTCGCAACCAATTATAACTACTATAATTTTCTAGTCAATTACATGCGACGACTCTAATAACGATCAAATTGTATTCCAACTTAACATGACTTACTTTTCATTTCGAACTTAAGCTACAAGTAATCCATAATACTTACAAACTTCAACTTAACAACTTTATGCTAGCAACATGTAAAGCTAACAACAACAATATAAATAATCTTGTAACACTTTCAAAGAATAAGATTATACCTCAACGAATTGTAATCCAATCTTCAAAACCGAAGTTGCTCCTTAGCAACCTAGAGCCTCATCAAGACACCTCAATCCGCTCCTTGAGACCCTTAGAACCACACCAACAACTTTCCTTCAAACCTCGATCCAAAACCTAGAAAGCCACTAGGTTTTCACTTTGCGACTAACCCAAAACTAACTTTTCCGAGATTTTTCTATTGAGATAAGCTTAAACTACCCTCAAGAACCTTGGTTTAAAGTGTGGAGTTTAATGGACAAGAAACAAATTTTTTCCTTTTGAAAGGCATGGAACGAGAGCAACCTAGAGGGTTCTTGAAATTCTTGCAAATTTTTCTAAGTGTTGTGCTCTCTCATGCTACTACTAGTATTATAAAGGGACATGGAGGGTCAAGATGCAAACAATTGGGTGGTTTGGATGATCTCTTATTAAATATCAAGGCTAGGTGGGTCCATTGACCAAGTCAATTATGTCAAGCTCTTCAAGTGCAAGACTTGTCTTCCTAACAAGGGTCAAATGACCCTTATGTCCAAGATCAATTCGTCCAAGATCACTTAAGGGGGGGGGGGGGGTGACACGTGTCGCCCTCCCATTCGTCAAAATAATACGTTTTCCGACAATTCCATAATTCCGTTAAATTTTTTTACAAGTCTCAAATTTAACACTTGCGAGTTCTTACGTACGTTCTTAAAACATGTCCTGCAATTACGGGGTGTAACACTAACACCCTCGTGACCCTATCATCTAGCGAGACCACCTCAAACTGACCCCACCACATTCCGGGCTGCGGGTTGACTCGCGATATAGCCTCAACCCGACCCACTTCGTACTAAACTCTCGTTCCCCGATCCGGAACAATCTTACCAGTTCACGTCATGAAAGCTACCACTTCCATCTCACACTACCCATGAAATTATCCCACAATATATATCACGCATACCAAGTACTTCGACAAAGACCAACCGTAACATCCACTCAGGACGGCCTTGCATCCAAGGTCCCAACTGTTATAAATTCTAAGGCTCCCCATTTTCTCGTCCCCAGACTTACCCTTTTCAACTACCCATGTTTTCTAATCATAACTTACACAATGCTAGCCGAACATAGCACTCCACCTGTATCTACCATAACGACCTAAACAAGTCTCTTAAGGCTGAAGATATCTCTGTAACTACTGCCTCACTTTCCCTTTGTCGCTCTAATCAAATCTGCTCTGCTTTGGCGCATAACTTCTGAGACGGTGATGAACCAGCCATCGATCCGAAAGGTGAGTCGTAACATCCGCGCCACCTCTGTTCGGACAATTTCTCGCAAAATGGCCCTGCTGGCCGCAAGCCTAACAAGCTATCTAAGTAGTACGACACTCCACATAAGAACACCTACCACAACGGCCATACCGAGGTGGGGGCGGCCTCTCGGCTAACACCTTCCTCTCCGACCACCGAATCCAGGCCCGACTTGGTAGGCTAAGTCATCCCACCTGTATCCCTCCTACTAGGACATTCTCTCTTCACATGGCCCTGACGGCCGCTGGTAAAACAAGCATTAGTAAAAAGACGACATTTCCTTAGGATGACGTCTACCACATAGTGAACACTGAGGGAAAACTGAATCTGGCTGGCTAGAACCTATGCAAATCTGTGAATCAGAAACCCTGGAGTTCTGACCAACTCCTAAATACCCCGAACGTCCTGAAGTCCGTGGAGGACCACTCTGTACTGGAGGAGGCGCATAACCAGTCTGCTGCTGAGAAGGTCCGCCTCGAAAGTTACCAAAGGACCCTGCTGTTCTGGCCCTCTTCTGCTGATCTTGGTTAATCCGTCGATCTCCACGTTCCTCAGTCTGCTGCGCGTAAGCCTGTACGCGGGCAATGTCCATGTCTGACTGAAGAGCTACTCTTGTACAACTCTCTGCTAGATAATCGTCATGTCCTGTGACATATCGGTGCACTCTATCCTCCATGTCTGCCACTAACGCGGGGACATAACGAGCCAATAAGTCAAACTCTATACTGTATTCCCGAACCGTCCGCCCGTTCTGCCTCAACCTCATAAATCTATCTGCCCGAGCTCTCCTCATCTGCGAGGGCAAGAAGTGTGTAAGAAATGCCTCTGAGGTCTTGATCACTTTCATGATCCGCTGCAACTGTCGAATAAACTCCTGATGATCTTCCTCAGTCCTCAATCCATAGGACTCGGGTGGACTGCAACTCAAGAAGTCCTGAAGTCTCAAAACTATCGGATCTAGGGTGAACCACTGGTACTGCCGGAACCACCGGCTCCCGTCCGTCCTCATTCCCAGCCACCAGACTAGCTAGTAACTGGGCCATCTCCTTGTAACTCATATCCTTTGTTCCTGGCCGTGGGACTAGAGGCTCAGGTATCGTGGTCTCAGTAGCTACTGCTACTGCTCTAAACCCTCCTGGGGCTAGCGGCGTCGCAGAACTCCCCGAATGAAGCGCTGTCTCAGATAATGACTGGGCCCGTGCCCTGGTAACCCTCTGTGCTCTACTCGCAGCTCCCTCTGCTGCCTTGCCCTTCTGGGCTCTGGTTGCCTTGCGTAGAGGCATAACGGGTGAAAAGAATACGTCAGAGGGAGTCCAACTTATAACACAACTCTAAGGCACGATCTCAGAGTGAGAAGAATGGAAACCAATCCTAAATATCCTGTAGCCTCCTGATTATAGGTGTGGTGCACAACACACCGATAATCAAGACTCTACTAGATACGGTCTGTAGTCACTTTCCGAGGATTAACTGCTCTGATACCACTTTTGTCACGACCCGAACCCGGGTCCGTGACTGGTGCCTTACCCCGGGCACCCTAGTGATACAACATCAGAGAAAATCAGCGGAAATGAAAACTTACACATGAAACAATATATACAATAATGAAATAAGAAACAGGCTAACCAAAATGGTTACCTTTCTGAATATATAAATAAAACTTGAACCCGAACAATTACATCCCTTTTACAACTCTGCCCACCACAGTACTACAGACCTCTAAGAATGTTATAACAACAACGATGGGACAGGGCCCCGCCATACCCCTGAATGTAAGTACCTACAACGACAGGGGACTATACCAAAGATAAGCCTCCGGAGAAACGGAGCTTCCCAAAATGTTGAACTATGATCCTATGAGCGAGGATCGACGACTGGTATACCTCTACCTGCAGCATGAACGCAGCCCCCCGAAGGAGGTCAGTACAACAGGTACCAAGTATGTGAAACTGTAAAGTACTGAAATCAAATCATAACATTTTAGAACCAATTATAAATACGCATTTAACAACCAATTAAAGCGCATAGTGCCACAGATAAACAAGAGCAAAATAGATATAACGTGAATCGTCTTTTCTAGGCGCTAATGATCGAAGCAAGGACAATCGCCCATAGTATCATTATGCGTGCCTAATCCAGAACTCCGCGATCCGCATAGTCACATGCACCGCATGAGGTATTCCCGCGCCGGGGTAGCTCACGCGCGATCCTCCCGACTCCCGATCGCGCATAGTGACATAGATCGCATAGTCACACGACGCATGAGAACTCCTCGCGTTGGGATAACACACCGGAATGATCAATCCTGGAACTCCGCGACTCCGCATAGGTCGCGCACCGCATGAGGTATTCCTCGCATCGAGGGTGGCAAGTCCTCGGCATCATAACAAGTCAGGGGGGTATGTGATATAATAGCAGTACAACGGTCTTATCGTTTAACAACGTAAGCACAACAAGAAAAACCCCCTCACACAAACATCACAAGACACTAACACACGTAGCATCGTAACATGTTTACTTATCAAACCATCTTACTACACTTTCCAGAAATCAATACAAGACTTTCATAAACAAATAAGTAAACCGTTCCTTCTATTGTTACACCCCGTAAATTCAAGAAGATAAGATAAGAACATACCAAGGAATATCAGATTTGAAAGTTGAAAGATAAGTTGACAAACATGTGTTGGACAGATTTTGAGTCTATCTTGGAGTGTTGTACCCCAGTTGTTAAGAATTGCAAGGTGTTTAAAGAGCCTAGTGTGTATTCCGTTGAATCTAGTTCCCAACGCAACAAACCGTTCGTCGATAGGACATCGGAGTCAAAAGTTATGGAAGTTTCAAGTTTGGTGCGTGATCGGGCAGCGATGGTTTCAGTTCAAAGTACGCGGTGGGGCTGAATCGGGGCATGGCGCGGTTATCTTGAGTCCGGGGTTGCAGCGCCGCTTGGAGGCATCGGCGCGGAATGCTGGAACTTTTCGAGTGGAGCGCAGCAGCATGGCGCCGAAGTTTTGGGTTTCTGCGAAGTAAAATCAGGGGATATTTTGTTAAAAGCCTATGGGAGGGTGACAAGTGTCCCTCCCATCCTTTTGACCAGATTAAGGGCCTATTTTAGGGCCAAGCATTTCATCTCAAACCCTCCCAAGGAAATCCTCTCCCTTCTCTCTAGATTTTTGAAGAAAACCTAGCTTAAGAGGAAATTGTTGGAGCGGCGGCAAGAAGGAAAAGTGTGGGTAAACTTGTGGGAAGCGCGGGTAGACGAGTTTGACGGAAAAGAAGTGGAGGAAAGGGGCTTTTGTGGGCTATTCCTTAAGGTAAAAGTTTTCCCCTTCTCTTGGAAATAAGTTTTAATGCTTGTTATATTTTAGTAGTTTAGAAATGAGCCTGAGGCTGTTATATTTTAGTAGTTTAGAAATGAGCCTGAGGCTGTTATATTTTAGTAGTTTAGAATTGAGCCTGAGGCTGTTATATTTGAATAGATTTGAATCTTGTTGAAACCGAAAATGGGCATGTTAGCCTTAAGATTTTAACTTCAATTTGGTTACTAATTTAGACATCACATGTTGTAAAGGGGGATTGTAGTTGTTGAAGATGTCCAGGGCTAGATATCATGTTAGACCGAAGAACTTGGATTGGAAAGAATTGGGAAGGGGTTTAGGATTGGTTTATTGTTGGCCAAGAATGGCATGGAAATTATTGGTTTATTCTGTATTATTGTGGGGCGGAATTTTACACGTATTGTTAGGCGTGTAATCCCCTTGTATTTGCTGAATTAATTGAGCCTTAAATGTGGCGTTTGGTTATTGAATTCGGCCTTGAAAGAGGTGGCATAGTAAGTAGAAACAAAGGAAGTGCTGTCCGATTTTCCGTAGAATGTAGGGACCTTGCACTTAGTTATTCTACGTTCGAAGCTAGAGATTGATAGACGTTTTATGACCCTTATAGGATTGAAGTACTACGGTAGCATATTCTACTTAAGGGGGGAAAGTACTGTGGAGCATTTTGCTAACCGTCGATAATCGTCGCGAGGTATGTGATTCTTCCTATCCTCTTCAGCATGATTATTTGTGAAATATATAGTGCAGTAGATGCACATGTGTTAAAGGAATTTGATTTCCCTTGTTGTGCCTTGACTTGATATGAAGTGTAAAGGTCTTGATTGTTTGAAAAAGTAGGAAAATCTTATTCGTTAGTAATAAGTACTCGGTGGTTAAAGAATAAGCCCTCTTGGTCTCATAAGGGCTTATAGTTGTAATTGGTTGGTTTAAAACCTAAAGTGTTATAACAACTTTATGGGAAGTTTGTTATAACCACTTTATGTAGGTAAAAGAATGGTTTGTTGATTTCAAAAGATAAGAGACTGACTTATAATTAACCTAAATGGTGTTGAAAAGTGTGAAACCTCATTCGTGAGAAATGAGTACGTGGTTTTTAAAAGAATAATGTTGCATAAATTTCGGAAATGGGAATAAGAATCGAACAAGCCAATGCAGCATTAATAAAGGAAATGGTAATGACAATTAATTATATTAAAACCAGTAGAAACCTCCATCTGCATAGAAGCTAAGATAAAACAAAATTGTATTACATTTCCTAGATCATGGCTGCTCTAATAAGAACTATTGTAATCAAGTGTGGATTTTCTTAAAAATTCCAAAGTAAGGAACTTGATTTCTAAAAGAAAAGAGACTTAAGAATTTGAAGTGTTTTGTTTTAAAAAAAAAAAAGAAAGGCATGGTTTCACCTTGACTTGTTTTTAAAACATAAAGTGTTATAACAGCTTTATGGGAAGTTAGTTATAATGACTTTATAGGAGTAAAGGAATGGATTCATTGTTGGATTTTTAAATGGTATACTTGACGTTGTGCTAAAAAGTGTTTAAAGTGCTTGATTTAAACCTGAATGTGTTCGATACTACGGGTGTTAGTATCGTGTGGCTTTTACGTAGAAAGAGGTCTTTGTTTTGAAGGAATGAAAGTACGTTGATGTCACGACCCGAACCCGGGCCCGTGACTGGTGCCTTACCCCGAACACCCAAGTAGACATACATCAGAGTAATCAGCGGAATATAAAACAAGACATAAAACCAATGTAAAAGAGACACAGTTTATCAAATAAAAGAGTGCCCTTCGGAAAGTATATAAATATCTCAAGAATGAACAGTTACATCCCAACTTTACAACAGGACTACAGACCTCTAAGAGTTTTACAACACCAACGACGGGACAGGGCCCCGCCATACCCCTGAATGTAAGTACCTACAACAACAGGGGACTATACCAAAGATAAGCCTCCGGAGAAACGGAGCTTCCCAAAACGCTGAACTGTGATCCTAAGAGCGAGGATCGACGGCGGTGTACCTCACTGCGGCATGAACGCAGCCCGAAGGAGGTCGAGATAACAGTACCAAGTATGTGGCCCGAAAATCACGTAAATGAAATCATAATAGTCTATATAAACAGAAGACATATATGATAACCAATTTACGATATACAATATATGGCGATCGCGTCAAGTCGTGGACTCACGCCGCCAAAGTCATTACTCAAATACAACAATAGGTCTCACGCCACCACATCAATCATGCGTGGAATACCTTCCTCAGCTGGCGATCTATAATGTAATAACACGGCGATACACATGAACACCAGGTCCCACCTGTGTCATAATAAAACCATACAGGGTAAGTACGAAGGCATAGCCGACTACTAAAACCCACAGTACCAACAATGCTATAAAATTATATCACGGGGTCTTTCTAGACCGCACCACATGATCGAAGCTGGCCACTCGCCCTCAGTATCAATGTGCGCGTCTAGTCTGGAGCATCTTCTTTGCTCGCATAGGCCACATAGGCCCGCATGAGGTATTCCTCGCGTCGGGCAGCTAACCCCGGTACCTCACGGACTCCGCGATCCGCATAGTCTCATAGACGCGTAGTCACGCGGCCGCATAGGGCATCCGCGTCGGGATAAAACACCGGAATGATCAATCACGGAGCATACCGCTGCTCGCATAGTCACACAGAACCGCGTAGGCCGTATAGACCGCATCAATGGTGGCAAGCCCTCGGTATATCAAGTCAGGGTATGTGATAATATAACGATCTGACGGCTTATCGTTAATCAATATAAGCGCGTGAGGAAACCCCTTTACACAAACATCATAAGACACTAACACACGTAGCATCATAACATGATTACTTATCAAACCAATCAAGAAAGTATTACAAGACTATCACAAACCAACATAGTCAAGTTATTCACCCAAGGTACTTTCTATTTTATGACAACAAGTTCGGGTTTTAACCCCAAAGTACTTCATACATTAATTCTTTTAAAAAGATCCGTTTCTTTCACAAAAGTCACACGATACCCGTAGTATCAAAAATAGAGTGACTATCTTTTTAAGTAACAAAACAGCTTTCCTTTTTAATATCAAGTAACAACATTCTTTTCCAGACGTCCAAGTTTGCCTAAGTTCAATTACTCGAGTCTTTTATTTTCGAAAGGTTTCGTAGTTCATAGTTTTAATCACTTTAAAACAATTTGAGAAACATATGCCTTATGTGTGAGTAGGTTTTTCTTGTTCATAACAATCTTATTAGATCAGCCATGATCTAGGAAATGTAATATCATTTTGTCTCATCTTAGCTTCTATGCAGATGGAGGTTTCTACTGGTTTTAATAATACTTTATTAGTCAATACATTTCCCTTTATTAGCGCAGCTGTGGTTTGTTCGATACTTATTCGAATTTCCGAAATCAATAAGACTTTCATAAATAATTAAGTAAACCGTTCCTTTTATCTCTCTTAAGTCGTTATACCTAACTTCCCATAAAGCTAGTATAAAAACCAAGTATTATCCTTCTTTCAAAAAAAAGGTTTCTTAATTCTCTTGAAATACTTCAAGATTCTTATTATTCAGGCTTAAGTCAAAAGACATTGCCGTAAAACTACGTTCGATTAACACGTACGCGTCACCGTACTATATATATTCTTTTAAAATATCATGCTCAAGAGGATAGGAAGAATCACATACCTCGCGACGATTATCGACTATTAGCAAAACGCTCCACGGCTATAACCCGGCTAGCCTTGTCCACCTTCCAAGTAGAACATGCTACTCGCAGAACATTCAACCTATAATGGCCATATACGTCTATCAACGTCTAGACTACTCTGTAGAATATTCTACGGAAAAATTGGGCAGCACTTCCCTACCCGTTAAACTACACAAGTCTACTGCAAATCCAGTCCTATGTAAGTACAGTTTAATCTTCTTCTGTAATATCCTTCTATTATAGTTCAATTCTCTTATGTAATATCCTTCTATGTATCTTATATTCATTTCTATACTACTACAGTATGTAATTTCCAATTACAATAGAAGGACAAGAGTATTTACCTCGATAAGCCCAAAATTATCCAAGTTTAAATGTCGATCCTGAGCAACGTTTAGCTCCTACTGCAGGTGCTCGACCGCTCCAAACAACCCTTAGAAGTTCTACGCAACTTCTTCTTAAAACTTCAACCGTATGAAGATTTTCCTTAGGGTTTCGTTTTGTATGAAGGAAGTATAATAGTATTTCTGGGCTTTTAGTATAGGTGTAACCTTGGAATACTACAAGGTATTGGGCCAAGGTATTTTGGAATAGTAACAATACTTGGAGAATACTTTTCTACCAAGGGGGGTACTTCACGAAAAACAACTTTAGGAAGGGGGGGTAGTTTCGGCCAAGGCTCACAAAGGGGGAGGGGTTTCGGCTAGCATAACTAGGAAGGGGGGGGGGAGGTGCTCTCGGCTAGAGCTCTCAAGAGAGGGGGGAAGGGATTTTAAGACTTAGAAATGTCTAAGTGTGGATGAAGAAGTTCATCAACTAAGGGGGGTATTTATAGGCCAACCAATGGCCAAGATCAAGACAAGTGGGGGGAAAGTGGAGGGTGTAGATTAGGACATGTGTGTGTGGGTCCCACTTGGTCATCTACCACACAAAATATTCTACCAACTGCTTGACAAAAAAAAAGGAAAAACGTGCCAATGGAAGACCATTTCGTCCGCCCACTTGAGGGTGACATGTGTCGCCCTCTCGTTGGTCCAAAATATTTCATCTCTCGGAAAAATCCGCAAAACATATTAATGACATAGCCGTATTTTTCCCTTCGCAAAGTTTGGAAAACGTTTCGTCGGAAAACGATTCTTTTCGTGTGTTGTGCACAAAATTTTCGGTCCTTGCCTAACTTAAGGCTTAAACTTTTATACGTACGCCCTCCCGTACATACTCTGGAAATATGAGGTATAACAGTTGAACTGGCCTATTGTTACACCCCGTAAATTCGAGAAGATAAGATAAGTTGACAAACATGTGTTAGACGGATTTTGAGTCTACCTTGGAGTGTTGTACCCCAGTTGTTAAGTATTTTTTTAGGTGTTTCAAGAGCCTAGTGTGTAGTCCGTTAAATCTAGTTTCCAACGCAACAAACCGTTCGTCCATAGGACATCAGAGACAAAAGTTATGGAAGTTTCAAGTTTGGTGCTTGATCGAAAGCGATGGTTTCGGTTCGAAGTGCAGCGCGGCGCTGAAATGCGAGGGCATGGCGCGGTTATCTTGGGGTTCGCAGGGTTGCAGCGCCGCGGCCGAATCTGGCGCGGCGCGGAATGCGGAAATTATTTTACGAAGTGGAAGCGCGCGGCGTGGCAGCATGGCGCCAAGGCGGGATTTTTCTGCGGTAAAGGCTGAAATCAGGGGATATTTTCGAAAAGGACCCATGGGAGGGGGACAAGTGTCCCTCCCATCCTTTTGACCAGGAAAAGGGCCCTATTTTGGGGCCAAGTCTTGGAAGACTTGGCCATTTCATTTGGAAACCCTCCCAAGAAAAACCCTCTCCCTTCTCTCTTGATTTTTGAAGGAACCTAGCCTAAGAGGAAGTTGTTGGAGCGGCGGCAAGAAGGAAAAGTGTGGGTAAACTTGTGAGGAGCGCTGGTGGACGAGTTTGACGGAAAAGATGGGGAAGAAAGGGGTTTTTGTGGGCTTCTCCAAAGGTAAAAGTTTCCCCTACTCTTGGATTTGAGTTAATACTTGTCATAGTAGTTTAGATTTGAGCCCGAGGCTGTGATATTTAAGTTTGAATTTAGAAATGAGCCTGAGGCTGTTATATATTAAGTTTGAATAGATTTGGATCTTGTTGTCTTGTTGAAAACCGAAATGGGCATGTTAGCCTTAAGATTGTAACTTCATTTTGGTTACCAATTTAGTCGTCACATGTTTTAAAGGGGGAAATTGTAGTGGTTGAAGATGTCTAGGGCTAGATATCATGTTTTACCTAAATAACTTGAATTGGAAAGGATTTAGGATTGGTTATATTGTTGTGGGGCGGAATTTTACGCGTCCTGTAAAGGCGTGTAATCCCCCTTGTGGTTAGCTGAATTGTGTGCCTTAAATGTGGCGTTGGTTATTGAATTCGGCCTTGAGAAAGGTGGCAAGTTAATAGAAACAAAGGAAGTTCTGTCCAAATTTCCGTAGAATGTAGGGGTCTTGCACTTAGTTTATTCTACGTTCGAAGCTAGAGTTTGATAGACGTTTTATGACCCTTATAGGATTGAAGTACTACGTGTAACATATTCCTCTTAAGGGAGATAGTATTGTGGAGCATTTTGCTTATTGTCGACAATCGTCGCGAGGTATGTGATTCTTCCTATCCTCTTCAACATGACTATTTGTAAAATATATAGTGCGGTGAGCCTTGCGTGTGTTAAAATTTGATTTCCCTTTAGTGTCTTGACTTGATATGAAGTGTAAAGGGCTTCGTTGTGTGGAAAAAGTAGTAAAGTCTTATCTGTTAATGTGAATTTTTCGGTGGTTAAAGAATGAGCCCTATTGGTCTCATAAATGTTTATAGTGGTAATTGGTTGGTTTAAAACATAAAGTGCTATAACGACTTTATGAGAAGTTTGTTATAACCACTTTATGTAGGTAAAAGAATGGTTTGTGATTTTCAAAAGATAAGAGACTTGACTTATAACTGACCTAATTGGTGTTGAAAAGTATAAAACCTCATTCGTGAGAAATGAATACTTGGTTTTTAAAAGAGTAATGTTACATAAATTTCGGAAATGGAAATAAGAATCGAACAAGCCAATGCAGCGTTAATAAAGGAAAAAGTAATGACAATTAATTATATTAAAACCAGTAGAAACCTCCATCTGCATAGAAGCTAAGATAAGACAAAATTGTATTACATTTCCTAGATCATGGTCATTTAATAAGAATTATTGAAATCAAGTTCGATTTTCTTAAAAGTTCCAAAGTAAGGAACTCGATTTCTAAAAGAAAAGAGACTTAAGAATTTGAAGTGTTTTGGTTTAAAAGAAAGGCATGGTTCACTTTTTGGAAAATAAAAGAATGGATTCATTATTAAGATTTAAATGGTAACTTGATTTTGGGAAAAGGAAGTAACTTGTTTTCAAATATTGAACTCCTTGTGATGGAAAAACATAAGTGGCTTGTTTATACAAGGTAGGAGTACCTTGATCTTAAAGGGTTAAATACTTGGGTTTTAATGGTATACTTGACGTTGTGGTAAGAAGTATGTATAGTACCTTGAGTTGTGTGTAACTTGCCTCCGCTTGTTGTGGTAGCCTTTGTTGTGCAAATGTTTGGTCGTGTGCTCGAGTCTCTCGATGGAGGGCGGCTATCTGGTTGATTGATGGACATCTTGACACGTTGGGTAGCCAGCGGGTATGCTTCCATGTCGATCCTCTTGGACATACCGACACGTTGGGTAGCCGGGTATGCTTCCATTAAGTGTTATCTTGTTATTTGTTTGGAAATCGACACGTTGGGTAGCCCGGGTATGCTTCCACGATGAGTATCATCTTGTTATTTCCTTTGGGCATCGACACGCGTTGGATGGTCCACGGGTATGGGCCCACTAGGATGGTTCCATGGCCATGCTTATACCGAGGTGAGACGGGCATGCGGCCGTTGTGCGAGTTAAATTTGTCACGACCGAACCGGGCGGATGGTGCCTTACCGGGCACCTAGTGATACAACATCGAGAGAAAAACCGGCGGAAATAAAAACTTAAACATAATAATAGATATGGATCAAGATAAAGAAAATAGGCCAACCAAAGCGGTTGTCTTTCAACATATATATATATAGACATTTGAGCGATTCTAATCCTTACAACCCCGCCTGTGATTACTCTGAGACCTCTAAGATTTTTTCAACAACTATGACGGACAGGCCCGCCATACCCTGAATGTACAAGAACCTACTGCACTCGGGGTAACTGCAGAAAGATAAGCCTCAGAAAGAACGGAGCTTCCCAATCTGTTGAAATGTGATCCTAAGCGCGGATCGGCGGTAGATGTACTTACTGCGGCATGAACGCAGCCCGAAGGAGAGGTCGATAACAGGTACCAAGTATGTGAAGCGTAAAATCAGTAAATGAAATCATAATAGTCTATATAGCGGGAGAAATGTATGATAACCAAACTACGATACATATAACAGTTATATCAAGTCAGGGACTCACGCCCTCCGAGTCATTACTCAAGTATAACGATGGGTCTTACGCCCACAATATCAATCATGCCCGTGGAATACCTTCCTCACTGCCGGCAGTCTATGATATGATAACACCAAGAAGTACACTGAACACCAAGTCCTACACGATGCGGCCGTACTAACAATACAATACAACCAAACCAAGGCGACAAGGGGCAAATCTGGCCGACTACCGGATACCAAGGCGAGCGGTAAAACCTCATGGAGAGCTAGTCCATGGAATACCAATCCCAATGGAACCATACCGTGCGCCACATCGTGTCGGTATGTCGAAGAAACAACAAGACAAAGAATCCCAATGGAACCATACGATGCGCCACGCATCGTGTCGATATGTCCCAAAAGGAAACAACTAGACAGAATCAAAATGGAACCATACGATGCGCACGCATCTTGTCGATATGTCCAAAACGATTAGCAAAAATAACACTATCAGCGAGGCGTGCGGTGGAATTCTCCGTCACCCGCAAGACGTCCGAGTAAGTTCTCAACAAGTCAACCGGCCCTCCATCGAGAGACGCGATAGTATAGAAACACAATTCTTGCACAACAAAGGCTATCACAACAAGCATAGGCAAGTTTCACAGCAACAAGCATAGGCAAGTTATACATAACTCAAGGTACTTTCATTTTATGCCAAAGTCCGGGTTTTAACCCTAAAGTACTACGTACGTTAAATTCCTTTTAAGAGATCCATTCCTTTTATAAAAGTCACCCGATACCCGTAGTATAAAAATAGAGTGACTTACATCTTTTAAGTAAACCAAAACAACTTCCATACTTTCCTTTTTAAAACCAAATTAAGGCAATACCATGCCTTCTTTTTGGACCAAAACACTTCTCTTTTTAAAGTCAAGTTACCACATTAAAACCAATGATAAAACCCTTCTTTTGTTCTCATAAAGTCGTTATAACTAACTTCCCATAAAGCTGTTATAACACTTTATGTTTTAAACCAATTTAAGACAAAACAATGCCTTTCTTTTCCTAGAGTTCGGTTGCCTAATTTCAATTACTCAAGTCTCTTTATTTTAGAAAAGTTTCATAGTTCGATGTCTTAATCTCTTTTAAAACAATTGAGTAACATATGCCATAGGCGTGAGCAGTTTATTCTTGTTTATAACCATTTATTAAAGCAGCCATGATCTAGAAAATGTAATATCATTTTGTCTCATCTTAGCTTCTATGCGGATGGAGGTTTCTACTGGTTTTAATAATACTTCATTATTCATTACATTTCCTTTATTAACGCTGCAGTGGTTTGTTCGATACTTATTCTGATTTCCGAAATCAGTAAAACATTATCCCCTTTTAAAAACCAAGTACTCATTACTCACGAATGAGGTTTCACATAAACATCCATATTAAGTCAAGTCTCTTATCTTTTAAGATTAAGTCTCTTAACTTCTAAATCGAGAAACCATTCTTTTATCTCTCTTAAGACGTTATACCTAACTTCCCATAAACCTAGTATAACTCTTTATGTTTTCAAACCAAGTATTACTCTTCTTTCAAAAAGGTTTCTTAATCTTTTGAAATACTTCAAGATTCTTTATTATTCAGGCTTAAGTCAAAAGACATTGCCGTAACACTACATTCAGTTAACACACGTACGTCTACCGTACTATATATATATTCCTTTTAAAATATTTCAAGGTTCTTATTATTCAGGCTTAAGTCAAAAGACATTGCCGTACAACTATATTCGATTAGCACACGTCGTCTACCATATTATATATACATATTATTGGGCTTAAGTCAAAAGACATTGCCACACGTACGTCTACCGTACTATATGTATTCTTTTAAAATACTTCATGCTCAAGAGTATAGGAAGAATCACATACCTCGCGACGATTATCGACTATAAGCAAAACGCTCCACGGCTATAACCCGGCTAGCCTTGTCCACCTTCCAAGTAGTTCATGCTACCCGCAGAACATTCAACCAATAAAGGTTATCGGACTCACGTAAATCTGAGTCCTATGTAAATGCAGTTTAATCTTCTACTCTAATATTCTTACGATGTGATTTGATTCAAGTCTTTCTTGTAATATCCTTCTATTACAGTTCAATTCTCTTCTATGAATCTTATATTCATTTCTATACAACTACGATATGTAATTCCCAATTACACTAGAAGGATAGGATTATTTACCTCGATGAGCCCAAAATTATCCAAGTTTAATGTCGCTCTGAGCAACGTTAAGCTCCTACTCGAAGTGCTCCATCCGCTCCAAACAACCCTTAGAAGTTCTACGACTTCTATTTAACTGACCGACTATGAAGGTTTTCCTTAGGGTTTCGTTTTGTGGCTAAAGGAAGTATAATAGTATTTTCCGGGCTTTTCGTATAGAGGTAACCTTGGGAATACTGCAAGGTATTTGGGCATTATAACAATACTAGGAGAGTATTTCTATACCACAAAAGGGGGTATTATACGAAAACAACTAGGCTAGTGGGGTAGGCTCGTGAGGGCCTCTCAGGGGAGGGTGGTGGCGGACGAACTACCATGAGGAGAGTATTTGAGACTTGGAAATGATTTTAGGATGAATAAGTTCATCACTTAGGGGGGGTATTTATAGGTCAAGAAATGGCCAACCAATGGCCAAGAACCATCCAAGTGTAAGGCAAGTGTAGGGCTAGGATTAAGCCATGTGCACCTTATCCATCTACCACACCAACTTGCACAAATATCCTACCTAACCATCCCACCCTTTCGTCCACCTTTGCGCCCACTTGCTTCCAATGTGAGGGTGACACATGTCACCCTCCGTTGGTCCAAAATGTTCGTCTCTCGGAAAAATCCGCAAAAATTAGAAATGACATAGCGGAATTTTCCGCCCAAGTCTAGTAAAGCGTTTAGTCGAAAAGCGATTCTTTTCGGCACTTGTGTACAAATTCGCCACTTTGCCTACTTTAAGGCTCAAACTTCTCGTCGTCCCACGTACATACTGCGGAAATACGGTATAACATTCTCCCTCTTTAGAATCATTCGTCCGAATGTTTCACCTTTCAGGCGGATAACGATGAAGTTCTTCTAACAAGTTGCCAACGCCATGCCTGGCCACGAAATAACACACGTTCTCTTCCCTCCTTACTCGTTGTACCCTTCTTGAACACTTGAACTCTTCTAGTATACGTACCACACTTCAGTCATCGCTTCAGTTCCCAAAACTTTGGAGTCACCACCTCCAAACTTGGTCACCTTACTAGCCTCAATCTCCCTTAAGGCCATTCCCGGCCTTCACGATCCGCTTCTGGTCGAACATATCCACGAACTCATACGATGGTCATCTAATCTTGGGCCTAGCACCCTCGTGACCCTACCACCTGGCGGGACCACCCAGAGCTGACCCATCGAAGCAGGCGGGTTGTCCCACAACATGGCCCCAACCCGACCCACTTAACGCATCAAGCTCTTGTTCCCCGATTCGGAACAATCTTACCTATACAGGTCACGAAAGCTACCACTTCCATTTTACACTACCCAAGGAATTTTCCCACAATTACTCCACGTATACTTATACATTCTGACAAAGATCACCCGCAAAGTCTTGTACTCAAGACGGCCTTACATCTAAGGTCTCAACTGTAATATTCTAAGGTTCATCATTATCTCACTTTGAGCTTACCCTTCTAACTAACCAGGTTTTGAAATTATATTTTAGCACAAAGCTATCCGAACATAACACTTAACACATTATCATAACATCAATACATACAAGTCTTTAGAGGGGTAAGGATATACCTGTATCTACCGCTTTACTCTAATCGATCCGCCTGCAGGCGCATGTAGAAGGTGATGAACCAGCCATAGATCCGTAGTGCATCTGTCTTTGCCCACGATGCTACCTCGGTCGGACAGTTTCGCAAAATGGCCTGTGTCGCATGTAAAACAAACTCCCGAACTAGCACGACATTCCCACTATGGAGTCTACCACAGCCTGATGAGGTAGGGGTGGCTTCAGCTAACACCGCTCTCTCGAAAATCTGAACCCTTGAGCCACGACTGCTCACGAATACTCTGGATGCCACGAAGATTGTGGAGGACCACTGCATCTTGGCGGAGGCGCATAACTAGTCTGCTGCTGAGGCGATCCGCCTCGAAAGTCACCAAAGGACCCTGCTGTTCTGGCCCTCTTCTGCTGATCTTGGTCTTTCCGTCGATTTCTTCGCTCCTCACATCCAAGTGCATAAGCCTGCATGCGGGCAATGTCCATGCCCGGCTGAAGAGCTACACCCAAACAACTCTCTGCTAGGAAATCATCGAGCCCTGTAACATATCGGTGCACTCGATCCTCCATACTAGCCACTAACGCGGGCGTCAGGGCGATGAGTCGAACTCCACATTGTACTCCCGAATGCGCGGATCGCGCAACACCAAAAATTTGTCGGCCCGAGCCCTCCTCATCTGTGGAGGCAAGAAGTGTGCAAGAAATGCCTTTGAGAACTCGTCCCATATAGCTGGAAGTGCGTTCTCTCCCCGGGACAGCTCCCACGAATCAAACCAGTCGACTGCGGTATCACGCAGGCTATGCGAACCTAGGACCACTGACTCGGTCTCCGATGCCTTGATCACTCTCATGATCCGCTGTAACTGTCGGATGAACTCCTGCGGATCATCCTCAGGCCTCGACCCATAAAACTCTGGCGGGCTACATCTCAGAAAATCCCGTAGCCTCAAACTATCTGAACTAGGGTGAACCATTGGTGCTCTTTGGGCTAACTGCGTCGGCCTATCTTCAAGTCGGCCTGACCACGGCCATTCGGGCCACTCGCGTAACCCATCTCTCTGCTGCGGATGCGGGGATGGAGACTCAGTGCTGTGGTCTCTGTGAGGCTGCCATTTGCTACTCGCAGACTCCTCTGCGCCTTGCCTTACGGGCGGGTTGCCTTGCGGCGGAGGCATAGCGGTGAAAGCGAAGTGCGTCGGAGAGGTCGACTTATCACCTGGCTCTAAGGCACGATCTCGGAATGAGAAGAATAGAAACCAATCCTAAACGTCCTGCGGCCTCACGATTATAAATGTGGTGCACAACACATCGATAATCAAGACTCTACTAGACACGATGCGTATAGACACTTTCAGAGGACTAAGCGCTCGATACCACTTTTGTCACGACCGAACCGGGCGTGGTCGTGTCTTACCCCGGGCACCCTAGTGATACAACATCAGAGAAAAACCAGCGGAAATAAAAACTTAAACATAATAATAGATATGGATCAAGATAAAAGAAAGTAGGCCAACCAAAACGGTTGCCTTACAACATATATATATAGACATTTGAGCGATTCTGATCCTTACAACGCCCACACAATTGCTACAAACCTCTAATATTTTTTCAACAACTATGACGGGACGGGGCCGCCATACCTGAATGTACAAGAACCTCTGGACTCGGGGTAACTGCAGAAAGATAAGCCTCAGAAAGAGCGGAGCTTCCCAATATCTGAAATGTGATCCTAAACGCGGGGATCGGCGGTAGATGTACTTACTGCGGCATGAACGCGGCCGAAGGTCGATCTGACAATTACCAAGTATGTGAAGCGTAAAAATCTTGTAAAATGAAATCATAATAGTCTATATAAAGCGGGAGAAATGTATGATAACCAAACTACGATTACACATATAACGATTATATCAAGTCGAGGACTCACGCCTCGAGTCATTACTCAAGTATAACGATGGGTCTCACGCCACAATATCAATCATGCGTGGAATACCTTCGCCGGCTGGCGATCTATGATATGATAACACGAAGTACACACGAACACCAAGTCCTACGATGCGGCCGTACTAACAATACAATACAACCAAACCACGAAGCTGACACGGGGCAAGTACGAAAGCCGACTACCAGATACCAAGGCCGAACAGTAAAACCTCATGGAGAGCTAGTCCATGGAATAACAATCCCAATGGAACCATACCCGTGCGCCACGCATCGTGTCAGTATGTCCAGAAGGAAACAACAAGACAACAATCACAATGGAACCATACGTGCGCGCGCGTCGTGTCGATATGTCCCAAAGGAAACAACTAGACAGCAATCGAAATGGAACCATACCCGTGCGCCACGCATCGTGTCAGTATGTCCAAAGCGATTAGAAAAAATAACACTATCAACAGGAGCGTACCCGTGGAATTCTCCGTCACTGCCGGCACGTCCGAGTAAGTTCTCAACAAGTCAACCGGCCCTCCATCGAGAGACGCGATAGTATATAAACACAATTCTTGCACAACAAAGGCTATCACAACAAGCATAGGCAAGTTTCACAAAGAACAAGCATAGGCAAGTTATACATAACTCAAGGTACTTTCATTTTATGCCAAAGTCCGGGTTTTAGCCCTAAAGTACTACGTACGTTAAATTCCTTTTAAGAGATCCATTCCTTTTATAAAAGTCACCCGATACCCGTAGTATAAAAATAGAGTGACTTACATCTTTTAAGTAAACCAAAACAACTTCCATACTTTCCTTTTTAAAACCAAATTAAGGCAATACCATGCCTTCTTTTTGGACCAAAACACTTCTCTTTTTAAAGTCAAGTTACCACATTAAAACCAATGATAAAACCCTTCTTTTGTTCTCATAAGGTCGTTATAACTAACTTCCCATAAAGCTGTTATAACACTTTATGTTTTAAACCAATTTAAGACAAAACAATTCCTTTCTTTTTCCTAGAGTTCCAGTTTGCCTAATTTCAATTACTCAAGTCTCTTTATTTTAGAAAAGTTTCATAGTTCGATGTCTTAATCTCTTTTAAAACAATTGAGTAACATATGCCATAGGCGTGAGCAGTTTATTCTTGTTTATAACCATTTATTAAAGCAGCCATGATCTAGAAAATGTAATATCATTTTTTCTCATCTTAGCTTCTATGCGGATGGAGGTTTCTACTGGTTTTAATAATACTTCATTATTCATTACATTTCCTTTATTAACGCTGCAGTGGTTTGTTCGATACTTATTCTGATTTCCGAAATCAGTAAAACATTATCCCCTTTTAAAAACCAAGTACTCATTACTCACGAATGAGGTTTCACACAAACATCCATATTAAGTCAAGTCTCTTATCTTTTAAGATTAAGTCTCTTAACTTCTAAATCAGTAAACCATTCTTTTTATCTCTCTTAAGAAGTTATACCTAACTTCCCATAAACCTAGTATAACTCTTTATGTTTTCAAACCAAGTATTACTCTTCTTTCAAAAAGGTTTCTTAATCTTTTGAAATACTTCAAGATTCTTTATTATTCAGGCTTAAGTCAAAAGACATTGCCGTAACACTACATTCAGTTAACACACGTACGTCTACCGTACTATATATATATTCCTTTTAAAATATTTCAAGGTTCTTATTATTCAGGCTTAAGTCAAAAGACATTGTCGTACAACTATATTCAGTTAGCACACGTACGTCTACCATATTATATATACATATTATTCAGGCTTAAGTCAAAAGACATTGCCACACGTACGTCTACCGTACTATATGTATTCTTTTAAAATACTTCATGCTCAAGAGTATAGGAAGAATCACATACCTCGCGACGATTATCGACTATAAGCAAAACGCTCCACGGCTATAACCCGACTAGCCTTGTCCACCTTCCAAGTAGTTCATGCTACCCGCATAACATTCAACTAATAAAGGTTATCAGACTCAGTAAATCTGATCCTATGTAAATGAGTTTAATCTTCTACTAATATTCTTACGATGTGATTTGATTCAAGTCTTTACTGTAATATCCTTCTATTATAGTTCAATTCTCTTCTATGAATCTTATATTCATTTATATACAACTACAGTATGTAATTCCCAATTACACTAGAAGGATAGGATTATTTACCTCGATGAGCCCAAAAATTATCCAAGTTTAATGTCGCTCCTAAGCAACGTTAAGCTCCTACTCCGAGTGCTCCAATCCGCTCCAAACAACCCTTAGATGTTCTACGCAACTCTATTTAACACTGCAACCGACTATGAAGGTTTTCCTTAGGGTTTCGTTTTGTGGCTAAAGGAAGTATAATAGTATTTTCCGGGCTTTTCGTATAGAGGTAACCTTGGGAATACTGCAAGGTATTTGGGCCAAGGTATTTGGGCATTATAACAATACTAGGAGAGTATTTCTATACCACAAAAGGGGGTATTATACGAAAACAACTAGGCTAGGGGGGGGGTAGGCTCGGCCGAGGGCCTCTCAAAGGGGGAGGGTGGTGGCGGACGAACTACCACAAGGGGGGGAGGGAGTATTTGAGACTTGGAAATGATTTTAGGATGAAGAAGTTCATCACTTAGGGGGGGTATTTATAGGTCAAGAAATGGCCAACCAATGGCCAAGATCCATCCAAGTGTAAGGCAAGTGTAGGGCTAGGATTAAGCCATGTGCACCTTATCCATCTACCACACCAACTTGCACAAATATCCTACCTAACCATCCCACCCTTTCGTCCACCTTTGCCGCCCCACTTGCTTCCAATGTGAGGGTGACACATGTCACCCTCCCGTTGGTCCAAAATGTTTCGTCTCTCGGAAAAATCCGCAAAAATTAGAAATGACATAGCCGGAATTTTCCCTTCGCAAGTCTAGTAAAACGTTTCGTCGAAAAACGATTCTTTTCGGCACTTGTGTACAAATTCGCCACTTTGCCTACTTTAAGGCTCAAACTTCTCTACGTACGTCCTTACGTACATACTCTGGAAATACGGGGTATAACATTCTCCCCTCCTTAGAAACATTCGTCCCGAATGTTCCTGCTCAAGACGGATAACGATGAAGTTCTTCTAACAAGTTGCCAACGCCATGCCTGGCCACGAAATAACACACGTTCTCTTCCCTCCTTACTCGTTGTGCCCTTCTTGAAAATTTGAACTCTTCTAGTATACGTACCACACTTCAGTCATCGCTTCAGTTCCCAAACTTGGTCATCTTACTAGCCTCAATCTCCCTTAAGGCCATTCCCGGCCTTCACGATCCGCTTCTGGTCGAACATATCCATGAACTCATACGATGGTCATCTAATCTTGGGCCTAGCACCCTCGTGACCCTACCACCTTGCGGGACCACCCAGAGCTGACCCCACATCGAAACAGGCCGCGGGTTGGCCCGCAACATGGCCCCAACCCGACCCACTTAACGCATCAAGCTCTTGTTCCCCGATTCGGAACAATCTTACCTATACAGGTCACGAAAGCTACCACTTCCATTTTACACTACCCAAGGAATTTTCCCACAATTACTCCACGTATACTTATACATTCTGACAAAGATCACCCGCAAAGTCTTGTACTCAAGACGGCCTTACATCTAAGGTCTCAACTGTAATATTCTAAGGTTCATCATTATCTCACCCCCAGGCTTACCCTTCTCACTAACCGCCCCACTTGCTTCCAATGTGAGGGTGACACATGTCACCCTCCCGTTGGTCCAAAATGTTTCATCTCTCGGAAAAATCCGCAAAAATTAGAAATGACATAGCCGGAATTTTCCCTTCGCAAGTCTAGTAAAACGTTTCGTCGAAAAACGATTCTTTTCGGCACTTGTGTACAAATTCGCCACTTTGCCTACTTTAAGGCTCAAACTTCTCTACGTACGTCCTTACGTACATACTCTGGAAATACGGGGTATAACAAAATTCTCGGGTTGTATTTGAGTGATGATTTCACGGGCGTGAGTCCCTGACTTGACATGACTGCTTATATGTTGTGTACTGTAGTTTGGTCATCATACATGTCTCCTGCTTTATATAGACTATTATGATTTCATTTCTGATATTTTGCGATTTCACATACTTGGTACTGTTGTCTTGACCTCCTTGGGCTGCGTTCATGCCGCGAGTTGAGGTACATAGCTGGCGATCCGCACTCTTAGGATCATTGTTCGGTTCTCGGAAAGCTCCATATCTCGGAAGCTTGTCTGATGCAGTTCCACGAAATAGTAGACTTTTGTATATTCGGGGGCATGGAGGGGCCTGTCCGTCATTATGGTGTAAAAATTCTTAGAGTGCATGCTTGTTGTGGGCGAGTTTGTAAGGGATGTAGCTATTCAAGTTTTAATTTATGTACAAAAGGAAACCGTTTGGGTTGCTTTGTTTTCTTATTTCCTTTATTTTCTTTCATGAGTTTTTATTTATTGGTTTTCTCTCGATGTTGTATCACTAGGGTGCCGGGTAAGGCACGATCACGGGCAGGATCGGTCGTGACAAAAGTGGTATCGAGCGATTAATCCTCGGAAAGTGTCTACAGACCGTATCTAGTAGAGTCTTGATTATCGGTGTGTTGTGCACCACACCTATAATCAGGAGGCTATAGGATATTTAGGATTGATTTCCATTTTCTCACTCTGAGATCGTGTCTTAGATCTGTGTTATAAGTTGGAATCCCTCTGACGTATTCTTTGTATACCAGTAATGCCTCCACGCAAGGCAACCAGAGCCCAGAAGGGCAAGGCAGCAGAGGGAGCTGCGAGTAGAAGCGGCGGCGGTCTCTGAGACCGCGGCACTGAGCCTCAGTCCGCGGCACAGGCGAGAGGATATGGGTTACAAGGAGATGGCCCGATTGCTAGCGAGTTGTGTCGGACACGAGGATAGATTTGGATCACGTGATTCGATAGTACCCATAGTTCACGAGGTCGAGATAGTTTGAGGCTACGGGATTTTACGAGTTGTAGCCACCCGAGTTCTGGGTCGAGGCACGAGGATGATCGCAGGAGTTCATCAAGCGATTCTGACGGATCATGAGAGTGATCAAGGCTTGGAGACCGAGTCGGTGGTTTTGGGTTCACACGTGGCTGCGTGATACTACAATGATCGGTTTGATTCGTGGGAGCTGTCGGGGAACATGCACCTCGGTGGTTGGGGTGAGTTCTCGAGAGGCTTTCCTTGGCCATTTCTTGCCTCGCGGATGAGGAGAACGCGGCGACAGATTTTTGATGCTAAGACAAAGAGGCGCCTGATTCGGAGTACAATGTAGAGTTTGACTCATTGGCGGTATGTCCCGCTTTGGTGGCCAATATGGAGGATAGAGTGCACCGTTATGTCACCGGACTCGATGATTATTTAGCGGAGGATGCCTGTGGTAGCTCTTGGTAGGGCATGGACATTGCGCGTCCAGCTATCTGCGTGCGGCGAGAGAAACGTGAGGTCGGCGGAGTAACCAAGATCAGCGAAGAGGCGGGGCGGTAGAGTCCTCTGGTGACCTTCGGCGAGCGGCCTGGCGGCGAGCTAGTTATTTACCTCGGCCGATCTGAGTGCTCCATCACGATCTTGGGGCGTTCAGAAATTCGGGAAGCGGTCGGGGCTCCCGAGTTTGAGTTTTGGGAAGCGAGGGCGTTAGTCAGATGGGACCAACCCTACCTCGTTGTGGCCGTTGTGGTAGGCTCCATGGTGGGGAGTGTCGTGCTGGAATGGGAGTTTGTTTTGCATGCGGCCAGCAGGGCCATTTTGCGAGGAATAGTCCAACCAGAGATAGCGCGGATGTAGAGACTCAGCCTTCGGGATCAGTGGCTGATTCATCTCCTCCTTTTGTGCGCAGTGCAGGGAAGGAACATGAGTAGAACGACATGAAGGGACAGTGAAGTAATAGTAGGTATATTATTAACCCTCTAGAGACTAGTATGCATTGTTGTTATGGTGATGTGTTAAGTGCTATGTTCGGATAACTTTGTGTTAAAAATGTGATTTAGAAGCTTGATTAGTGAAAAGGGTAAGTCTGGGGATGAGAAATTTTGAACTTTAGAATTTATAACAATCGAGACCTTAGAGGTAAGGCCGACTAGAGTAAAAGATTTTACAGTGATCCTTATCGGAAGTACATAGTATGTGGGGAGTATTTTTTTTTTCGGGTGATAAGTCCACGAGTGGCATAACTGATTCTGTTGTGAGTGGAGTAGTGAAGACTATACCGGCGTCTGCGTTTTGGAGACTTAGAAGGAACATTCGGGACGAATGTTTCTAAGGGGGGAAGAATGTTACACCCCGTAAATTCGAGAAGATAAGATAAGTTGACAAACATGTGTTAGACGGATTTTGAGTCTACCTTGGAGTGTTGTACCCCAGTTGTTAAGTATTTTTTTAGGTGTTTCAAAAGCCTAGTGTGTAGTCCGTTAAATCTAGTTTCCAACGCAACAAACCGTTCGTCGATAGAACATCGGAGACAAAAGTTATGGAAGTTTCAAGTTTGGTGCTTGATCGAGCAAGCGATGGTTTGGTTCGAAGTGCAGCGCGCCGAATCTGGCAGCGCGGTTGTCTTGAGGTTCGCGAGGGTTGCAGTGGCGGCCGGAATGTAAGTCGGCGGAATGCGGGAAATTATTTTTCTGAAGTGGAAGCACCATTGGCGCCGGCGGCGCATGGCGCCAGCGGGATTTTTCTGTGGTAAAGGCTGAAATCAGGGGATATTTTCGAAAAGGACCCATGGGAGGGGGACAAGTGTCCCTCCCATCCTTTTGACCAGGAAAAGGGCCCTATTTTAGGGCCAAGTCTTGGAAGACTTGGCCATTTCATTTGGAAACCCTCCCAAGAAAAACCCTCTCCCTTCTCTCTTGATTTTTGAAGGAACCTAGCCTAAGAGGAAGTTGTTGGAGCGGCGGCAAGAAGGAAAAGTGTGGGTAAACTTGTGGGGAGCGCTGGTGGACGAGTTTGACGGAAAAGAAGGGGAAGAAAGGGGCTTTTGTGGGCTTCTCCAAAGGTAAAAGTTTCCCCTCCTCTTGGATTTGAGTTAATACTTGTCATAGTAGTTTAGATTTGAGCCCGAGGCTGTGATATTTAAGTTTGAATTTAGAAATGAGCCTGAGGCTGTTATATATTAAGTTTGAATAGATTTGGATCTTGTTGTCTTGTTGAAAACCGAAATGGGCATGTTAGCCTTAAGATTGTAACTTCATTTTGGTTACCAATTTAGTCGTCACATGTTTTAAAGGGGGAAATTGTAGTGGTTGAAGATGTCTATGGCTAGATATCATGTTTTACCTAAATAACTTGAATTGGAAAGGATTTAGGATTGGTTATATTGTTGTGGGGCGGAATTTTCTGGCGTCTGTAAAGCGTGTAATCCTCGTTATGGTTAGTGAATTGTGTGCCTTAAATGTGGCGTTGGTTATTGAATTCGGCCTTGAGAAAGGTGGCAAGTTAATAGAAACAAAGGAAGTTCTGTCCAAATTTCCGTAGAATGTAGGGGCCTTGCACTTAGTTTATTCTACGTTCGAAGCTAGAGTTTGATAGACGTTTTATGACCCTTATAGGATTGAAGTACTACGTGTAACATATTCTTCTTAAGGGAGATAGTACTGTGGAGCATTTTTCTTATTGTCGACAATCGTCGCGAGGTATGTGATTCTTCCTATCCTCTTCAGCATGACTATTTGTAAAATATATAGTGCGGTAGGCTTGCGTGTGTTAAAGGAATTTGATTTCCCTTTGGTGTCTTGACTTGATATGAAGTGTAAAGGGCTTCGTTGTGTGGAAAAAGTAGTAAAGTCTTATCCGTTAATGCTGAATTTTCGGTGGTTAAAGAATGAGCCCTATTGGTCTCATAAATGTTTATTGTGGTAATTGGTTGGTTTAAAACATAAAGTGCTATAACGGCTTTATGAGAAGTTTGTTATAACCACTTTATATAGGTAAAAGAATGGTTTGTGATTTTCAAAAGATAAGAGACTTGACTTATAACTGACCTAATTGGTGTTGAAAAGTATAAAACCTCATTCGTGAGAAATGAATACTTGGTTTTTAAAAGTAGTAATGTTACATAAATTTCGGAAATGGAAATAAGAATCGAACAAGCCAATGCAGCGTTAATAAAGGAAAAAGTAATGACAATTAATTATATTAAAACCAGTAGAAACCTCCATCTGCATAGAAGCTAAGATAAGACAAAATTGTATTACATTTCCTAGATCATGGCTGCTCTAATAAGAATTATTGAAATCAAGTTCTGATTTTCTCAAAAGTTCCAAAGTAAGGAACTTGATTTCTAAAAGAAAAGAGACTTAAGAATTTGAAGTGTTTTGGTTTAAAAGAAAGGCATGGTTCACTTTTTGGAAAATAAAAGAATGGATTCATTATTAAGATTTAAATGGTAACTTGATTTTGGGAAAAGGGAAGTAACTTGTTTTCAAATATTGAACTCCTTGTGATGGAAAAACATAAGTGGCTTGTTTATACAAGGTAGGAGTACCTTGATCTTAAAGGGGTTAAATACTTGGGTTTTAATGGTATACTTGACGTTGTGGTAAGAAGTATGTATAGTACCTTGAGTTGTGTGTAACTTGCCTCTGCTTGTTGTGGTAGCCTTTGTTGTGCAAATGTTTGGTTGTGTGCTCTTAGGAGTCTCTCGATGGAGGCGGCTATCTGGTTGATTGATGGACATGCGACACGTTGGGTAGCCGGGTATGCTTCCATGTATCGATCCTCTTGGACATCTCGACCGCGTTGGGTAGCCGGGTATGCTTCCATTAGGAGTGTTATCTTGTTATTTGTTTGGACATCTTGACACGTTGGGTAGCCGGGTATGCTTCCTGATGAGTATCATCTTGTTATTTCCTTTGGGCATCTTGACCGTTGGATGGTCGGGTATGGGCCTACTAGGATGGTTCCATGGCCATGCTTATACTGAGGTGATATCTTGGGCATGCGGCCGTTGTCGAGTTAAATTCTCGGGTTGTATTTGAGTGATGATTTCACGGGCGTGAGTCACGACTTGACATATTGCTTATATGTTGTGTCTTGTAGTTTGGTCATCATACATGTCTCACCTTTATATAGACTATTATGATTTCATTCTGATTTTGCGATTTCACATACTTGGTACTGTTATCGACCTCGCCCGGGGTTGCGTTCATCTGCGAGTTGAGGTACATAGCTTGCTGATCCGCACTCTTAGGATCGTTGTTCGGTTCTCGGAAAGCTCCATATCTCCGGAAGCTTGTCCTGCGGTATGGTTCCCTGAAGTAGTAGACTTTTGTATATTCAGGGGCATGGCGGGGCCCTGTCCCGTCATTATGGTGTAAAAATTCTTAGAAGTGCATGCTTTGTTGTGGGCGAGTTTGTAAGGGATGTAACTGTTCAAGTTTTAATTTATGTACAAAAGGAAACCGTTTGGGTTAGCCTGTTTTCTTATTTCACTGTTTTCTTTCATGAGTTTTTATTTCCGCTGGTTTTTCTCTGATGTTGTATCACTAGGGTGCCCGGGGTAAGGCACCAGTCACGGGCCCGGGATCGGGTCGTGACACCTATGTTTGTTGTGATAGCTTTTGTTGTGCAAGTGTTGTATTTTTGTGCTACCGCGTCTCTCGTTGGAGGGCCGACTATCTGGTTGATTGATGAACATACTGACACGTTGGGTAGCCCACGGGTATTCTTCCACTATATCGATTCTTGATGGACATACTGACACGTTGGGAGGCCCACGGGTATGCTTCCACTAGGGGTGTTATTATTGTTATTTGATTGGACATACTGACACGTTGGGTAGCCCACGGGTATGCTTCCACGATGAAGTAGTATCTTGTTATTTGATTGGACATGCGACACGTTGGGTAACCCGGGTATGCTTCCGCAGTGAGTATTCTCTTGTTATTTCTTTTGGACATCTTGACACGTTGGGTAGCCGGGTATGCTTCCACGATGAGTGTTATCTTGTTAGTTGTTTGGACATCCGACACGTTGGGTAGCCCGGGTATCTTCCACGAGGATTGTTATTTTGTTATCTCCTTTGGGCATACTGAGCCACGTTGGATGGTCCACGGGTATGGGCCCATTAGGGCGGTTCGGGGCCGTGCTTATCTGAGGTGAGATCTTGGGGCATGCGGCCATTGTGTGGGTTAAATTCCCGGGTTGTATTTGAGTGATGATTTCACGGGCATGAGTCCCTGACTTGACATGACTGCTTATATAGACTATTATGATTTCATTTACAGTATTTTTCAGTTTCACATACTTGGTACTGTTATCGACCCGCCCGGAGGCTGCGTTCATGCCGTAGGTTGAGGTACATAACTTGCGATCCGCACTCTTAGGATCATTGTTCGGTTCTCGGAAGCTCCATATCTCGGAAGCTTGTCACGTAGTACAGTTCCACGATGTAGTAGACTTTTGTACATTCGGGGGCATGGCGAGCCCTGTCCGTCATTATGGTTTTAAAATTCTTAGAGTGCAGCCTTTGTTGTGGCGAGTTTGTAAGGATATAGCTATTCAAGTTTTCATTTATGTACAAAAAGGTAACCGTTTGGGTTGCTTTGTTTTCTTATTTCTTGTTTTTCTTTCATGAGTTTTTATTTTCCTGGTTTTCTCTCGATGTTGTATCACTAGGGTGCGGGGTAAGGCACGATCCACGGGCCGAGGTTGGTCGTGACAAAAGTGGTATCAGAGCAGTTAATCCTCGGAAAGTGTCTACAGACCGTATCTAGTAGAGTCTTGATTATCGGTGTGTTGTGCACCACATCTATAATCAGGAGGCTACAGGATATTTAGGATTGGTTTCCATTCTTATCACTATGAGATCGTGCCTTAGAGCTGTGTTATAAGTTGGACTCCCTCTGGCGTATTCTTTTCACCCGTTATGCCTGCGAGGCAACGAGAACCGGAGGCAAGCGGCGAGAGGAGGCTGCGAGTAGAGCACATAGGGTTACCAGGGCACGGGCCCAGTCATTATCTGAGATAGCGCTTCATTCGGGAGTTACTGCGCGCGCTAACGAGAGAGTTTAGAAGCGTGCGGTAGCTCACGAGACCACGATACACGAGCCTCTAGTCCCGCGGCGAGAGCGAGAGGATAGGAGTTACAAAGAGATGGCGATTACTAGCTAGTGCGGTGGTGGGAATGAGAACAGAGCGAGGCGGTGGTTCCAGCGATGCAGTGATTCACCTAGATCAGATGATCCGAGACTTGGGATTTCTTGAGTTGCGATTCGCGAGTTCTATGGATAGAAAGTGAGGATGATCCTCGAGTGTCGTGCTAGTTTGGGAGATTGTTATACTGTGGCCATCGGGGCCGTGGGATGGGAGGATGTCCAAGTAGGAGGATCTGAGAGGATGACTCGGCGCCGGGATCGGTGGTGGTTCTCGCCTTATATAGCTAGGCGCCTGCGAGATTATGATTAGGCGACAAAGGGAAAGTGAGCGGTAGTTGCGAGAGATATCTTGACCGCTTAAGAGACTTGTTTAGGCCGTTATGGTAGATACGTGTGAGTGCTATGTTCGGTTAGCATTGTGTATGTTGTGATTAGAAAACATGGGTAGTTGAAAAGGGTAAATGCAGGGGCGAGAAAATGGGGAGCCTTAGAATTTATAACAGTTGGGACCTTGGATGCAAGGTCGTCCTGAGTGGATGATTTTACGGTTATCTTTGTCGAAGATCCATCTAGAATGTTCCCAGTTAATAATGACCAAGTTGGAAGTAGTAACCCCGCGATTTTGAAAACTGAAGCAATAGCAAATGTAGTGCGTATAGTAGGAAGAGTTCGAGTGTCTGCGAGGAAAGTCTGACGAGTAAGAAAAAGGCGAAGATGTGTTAAGAAGATGGAAGTGTCCTTGTTGTAAAGTAAAGCTGTGAAGGAAGTATCCTTTGGACCATGGGTGGAGCTATTAGTATTGTTATACGCTTTAGAGATGATTCTTCGCTGGCTTGGATGTGAGTTTTTGCGCGTACGTGGTATTATGGCCAGGTGTGGCATAATTGGTTTCGTAAGTATAGTAGTGAAGACTATACCGGCGTCTGCGTTTTGGAGACTTAGAAGGAACATTCGGGACGAATGTTTCTAAGGGGGGGAGAATGTTACACCCCGTAAATTCAAGAAGATAAGATAAGAACATACCAAGGAATATCAGATTTGAAAGTTGAAAGATAAGTTGACAAACATGTGTTGGACGGATTTTGAGTCTATCTTGGAGTGTTGTGCCCCAGTTGTTAAGAATTGCAAGGTTTTTAAAGAGCCTAGTGTGTAGTCCGTTGAATCTAGTTCCCAACGCAACAAACCGTTCGTCGATAGGACATCGGAGTCAAAAGTTATGGAAGTTTCAAGTTTGGTGCGCAGTCAGGCAAGCAGTGGTTTCGGTTCAGGGGTACAGCGCCGCGGCTGGTTTATCTTGGGAGTCGCGGGGTTGCGATCTTGCGCGCGCCGAATGCGAGGGCATGGCGCGGAATGCTGGAACTTTCCGGAGTGGAGCGCCTTGGCGCCGTGGCGGGCCACGGCCAGGCGGGATTTTCTGCGGTAACGAAAATCGGGGATATTTTGTTAAAGCCTATGGGAGGGTGACAAGTGTCCCTCCCGTCCTTTTGACAGTTAAGGGCCTATTTTAGGGCCAAGTCTTGGAAGACTTGGCCATTTCATCTCAAACCCTCCCAAGGAAATCCTCTCCTTCTCTCTAGATTTTTGAAGAAAACCTAGCTTAAGAGAAATTGTTGGGCGAGCGGAGAAGGAAAAGTGTGGGTAAACTTGTGGGAAGCGGGTAGGCGAGTTTGTGGAAAGAAGTGGAGGAAAGGGGCTTTTGTGGGCTATTCCTTAAGGTTAAAGTTTTCCCCTTCTCTTGGAAATAAGTTTTAATGTTTGTTATATTTTAGTAGTTTAGAAATGAGCCTGAGGCTGTTATATTTTAGTAGTTTAGAATTGAGCACGAAATTGTTATATTTGAATAGATTTGGATCTTGTTGTCTTGTTGAAACCGAAAATGGGCATGTTAGCCTTAAGATTTTAACTTCAATTTGGTTACTAATTTAGACATCACATGTTGTAAAGGGGGATTGTAGTTGTTGAAGATGTCCACGGCTAGATATCATGTTAGACCGAAGAACTTGGATTGGAAAGAATTGGGAAGGGGTTTAGGATTGGTTTATTGTTGGCCAAGAATGGCATGGAAATTATTGGTTTATTCTGTATTATTGTGGGGCGGAATTTTACACGTATTGTTAGGCGTGTAATCCCCTTGTATTTGCTGAATTAATTGAGCCTTAAATGTGGCGTATGGTTATTGAATTCGGCCTTGAAAGAGGTGGCATAGTAAGTAGAAACAAAGGAAGTGCTGTCCGATTTTCCGTAGAATGTAGGGACCTTGCACTTAGTTGTTCTACGTTCGAAGCTAGAGATTGATAGACGTTTTATGACCCTTATAGGATTGAAGTACTACGGTAGCATATTCTACTTAAGGGGGGAAAGTAATGTGGAGCATTTTGCTAGCAAATCGATAATCGTCGCGGTATGTGATTCTTCCTATCCTCTTCAGCATGATTATTTGTGAAATATATAGTGCAGTAGATGCACATGTGTTAAAGGAATTTGATTTCCCTTGTTGTGCCTTGACTTGATATGAAGTGTAAAGGTCTTGATTGTTTGTAAAAGTAGGAAAATCTTATTCGTTAGTAGTAAGTACTCGGTGGTTAAAGAATAAGCCCTCTTGGTCTCATAAGGGCTTATAGTTGTAATTGGTTGGTTTAAAACATAAAGTGTTATAACAGCTTTATGGGAAGTTTGTTATAACCACTTTATGTAGGTAAAAGAATGGTTTGTTGATTTCAAAAGATAAGAGACTGACTTATAATTAACCTAAATGGTGTTGAAAAGTGTGAAACCTCATTCATGAAAAATGAGTACGTGGTTTTTAAAAGAATAATGTTGCCTAAATTTCGGAAAAGGGAATAAGAATCGAACAAGCCAATGCAGCGTTAATAAAGGAAATGGTAATGACAATTAATTATATTAAAACCAGTAGAAACCTTCATCTGCATAGAAGCTAAGATAAGATAAAATTGTATTACATTTCCTAGATCATGGCTGCTCTAATAAGAACTATTGTAATCAAGTGTGGATTTTCTTAAAAATTCCAAAGTAAGGAACTTGATTTCTAAAAGAAAAGAGACTTAAGAATTTGAAGTGTTTTGTTTAAAAAAAAAGAAAGGCATGGTTTCACCTTGACTTGTGTCACGACCCGATCCGGGGCCCGTGACTGGTGCCTTACCCGGGCACCCAAGTAGTCATACATCAGAGTAATCAGCGGAATATAAAAACAAGACATGAAACAGCTGTAAAATGAGACACAGTTTATCTGAAGAAAAAGCTTGCCTTTCGGCATATATATATAACCCAAGTTCTGCAGTTACATCCCAACTGTACAATAGGACTACAGACCTCTAAGGAAGTAAACAACTATAGCGAGACAGGGCCCCGCCATACCCTGAATGTACAAAAAACTATCTACAATACAGGGAGATCATACCCAAAAAGTAGAGCCTCCGGAGAAGATGGAGCTCCCGACACCAAAGCAAAGATCCTAAGGATGTGGATCTAGCACACCTTTGCCCACTGCGGCATGAACGCAACCCCAGAAAGAGTCGATCTGCAGTACCAAGTATGCAAAACTATAAAGTACTTAAATGAAATCAAAGTATTTAAAGTCATTGCAAACACAATCAGTTCAATTGCACATAGTGCCACAACATAAGCAAGAGCAACATAGATATCATGGCGGTCTTTCCTAGGCGCGAATGATCGAAGCAAGGCCAATCGCCCATAGTATCATTATCGTGCCTAGTCTTGGACTTCCGCGATCCATAGGTCACACATGAACCGCGTGAGGTATTCTCGCGTCGGGGTAGCTAACCGGTACATTACACCCCGTATTTGCAGGACATGTTTTAAGAACGTAAGTAAGAACTCACAAGTGTTAAGATTTGAGACTTGTAAAAAAATTTATCGGAATTATGAAATTGTCGGAAAGCGTAATATTGTGACGAATGGGAGGGCGACACGTGTCACCCCCTCTTAAGTGAGCTTGGACGATTTCAACATGGACACAAGGGTCATTTGACCCTTGTTAGGAAGACAAGTCTTGCAATGTAGTGAGCTTGACATAATTGACTTGGTCAATGGACCCACAAAGCCTTGATATTTAGTAAGACTTCATCCTAACCACCCAATTGTTCATATCATGACCCTCCAATGTACTATATAACACTACTAGTAGCAAGAGTGTGTCCAACACTTAGAAAAATTCATGAAAATTTGAAGAACACTAAGGAGTGCTCTCGGGTTCCATGTCCATAGAAAAGAAAAATCTTTGTTCCTTGTTCTTTTAGCTCCCCATTTTAAACCAAGGTTCCTAAGTGTATTGTAAGCATATCTCAATAGAAAAATCTCGGAAAAAGATAGTTTTCGGGTTAGTCGCAAAGCGAAAACCTAGTTGCTTTTCTAGGTTTTGGTTTGGAAGTTGAAGGAAAGTTGTTGGTATGGTTCTAAGGGTCTCAAGTAGCGGATTGAAGTGTCTTGAAGAGTCTACAAGTTGCTAAGGGCGACTTGGTTGGAATAGGATTGAGATTCGTCGAGGTATAATCTTGTCTCTTAATTAGTGTTACAAGATTATATATATGTTGTTGTTGTTAGCTTTACGTGTTGCTAGCATGAAGTTGATATGTTGAAGTTCGTAAGTATTATGGATTGCTTGTAGCCTAAATCCGAAATGTTATATTAGCCACTTGAAGTTGGATTACTTATTGGTCGTTTATTAGAAATAAATCGCATGTTGTTTACTTGAGGATTATAGTGGTTATAATCAATTGCGACTTGATATCATGTTAGGCTAATAACTTGGATTGAGATGGAATTTGAATAAGAATTGATGTTGTAGTACTTCAAGTTGGCCGAAAATGGGCTAGTAGTTGTTGTAGTTTGTTATCTTTTGTGGGGCGGAATTTTACACGTCTAGTAGGCGTGTAATCCCCTATTGTTGATTTCATTGTTTGGGCCTTAAATGTGGCGTGTTTGGTTATTGTATTCGGCCTTGAAAAAGGTGGCATTGTAGTAGAAACAAAGGAGGTGCTGTCCGATTTTCCGTAGAATTTGGCGACTTAGCACTTAGAATATTCTACGTTGAAGTAAGAGGTTAATGGACGTATTGTGACCATGATAGGTTGAAGAACTAAGTATAGTGTATCCTACTTGAAGAATGGGATAGCTCAAGGTTGAAGTACTTTGGAGCATTTTGCTACTTGTCGACAATCGTCGCGAGGTATGTGAACCTCTTCCTTCCTTTGGCATGATTCTATGTATGGAATATACCTGTGGTATCATTTCATGTTTAGTTACTCTTAGAAGTTAAGAGGTAGTTGTGTGATCTACTCATGTAGAACTTTTCCTATCTTTAAGCATGACTAGTTGCACGTATGTAGTGCGGTGGCCGTCTGAGACTTTGACATTCTTTGCTAGCCTTATAAAATGCCAAGTCGGGTGAGTTAGGAAGTTAACTCACTTCTTTGAAAATATTAAGGATGTCTTAAGTCTTAGTAAAGTTAAGGGACTTGAAGAGTTTTGAAGTATGTGATACTTGTTAGTTTTAAACGTATAAGTCCCTTGGATAGGAAATTGTTTTTGACTAAGGCATAAAGTGAATATAACGGCTTTATGGGAAGTTAGTTATATTTGTTTTATGGAAAGATAAATGACTTGTTTTTAATGAAAAGGCAACTTGATTTTAAGGCATCAATTGCCTAAGGTTTTATAATAAAAGGAGTCACTTGAGTTCAAAAGGTTAAGAGACTAATTGTATTTTTGAAAGTTAAGAGAATTGATTTGAAAGTATTTAATACTTGGTTTCAAAAAGTAGAAGTCTCTTGGTTATAAAAGGAATGAGTTGGTCTAAAATCATAAAGGGTTATAACGGCTTTATGGGAAGTTGGTTATAACGGCTTTATGGAAGGTTAAAAGAATGGTTTTCTTCAGTAATGTAAGTAATGAGATGATTTGTAATAAAGAAGGGCAAACTGTTTTTAAGGTACCAGTTGCTTAGGGTTTTTAAGAAAGAAGTCACTTGTTTTAGAAGCCGGTAATATTATTTCTAAAAAGGTATTGTGACTTGTCTTGAAATGTGGATAGGACTTGATACTATAGTTGTTAGTATCCGGGCAGTATACCTTTACGGGCAGACTATATGACATTATCGACCCAGGAATGGGCCGGGCAGTATACCTGCAGGCGGACTATATGACATTATCGACCGAGAATGGGCGGGCGGTATACCTTCAGGCGAACTATATGACATTATCGACCGAGAATGGGCAGGCGGTATACCTTCTGAGCGGACTATATGACATTATCGACCGAGAATGGGCGGGCGATACCTTTGCAGGCGGTATATGACATTATCGACCGAGAATGGGCGGGCGGTATACCTTCTGAGGCGAACTATATGACATTATCGACCGAGAATGGGCGAGGCGGTATACCTGCAGGCGGACTATATGACATTATCGACCGAGAATGGTAGGCGGTATACCTGCAGGCGGACTATATGACATTATCGACCGAGAATGGGCGGGCGATATCGCTGCAGGCGGACTATATGACATTATCGACCGAGGAATGGTAGGCGGTATACCTTCTGAGGCGGACTATATGACATTATCGACCGAGTTGGGCGGACGGTATACGCTGCAGGCGGACTATGTGACCTTGATCGCGTCCAGTTGGGCGGGTAGTGTAGGTGCCCCTCACAAAGGGCGGATTATACTTATGAAAGATAAGTAAGTTTGACAGAAATGACCTTAATGATTGTTTTTCCTAATCATGTACGTAAGAATGTGGCTATAGCTTTTTATTGAGCATGAAAAAGATAATAAGGTGAGATTAAGTTCATAAGTGGTAATGACACGGCGAGATCGGTATGTATTTTTATACTTGTCCTTGTCATTCTTTTATCTGATTATGATCTCATTTCTTGTCGTTATTTACATTCCATATTAAATTTTTGTTATGCGACCCCGTCAGTGCGTTAAATGCCGCGAGTTTTAGGTACCAGGTTGGCGATCCTTGCTTTTAGGATCTCGGTTGATTTTGAGAAAGCTCCATTTGCTCGGAGGCTTAGCTCTTGATGCGGTGTTCCACGAGGTAGTAGATTCATGTATATTCAGGTATGGCGGGGCCTGTCCGCCACGATTGTTACGTTAAAACTCTTAGAGTGCGTAGTCACATTTTGTGGGTCGGTTGTAAAGAAATGAGGCAAGCTGCTTGGTTGTATATATTTATGTCAGGAAGGTAGCCTGTCGGCTAACTTTGTTGTTTATACATTGTTTTATTTTATAAGGTTCATGTATGTTCATTGATTATCTCGATGTATACGTAAGAGGTGCCGGTAGGGCACGATCGCGATCGAGGGTGGTCGTGACAAAAGTGGTATCGAAGCGATTAGTCCTCGGAAAGTATCTACGACCGTGTCTAGTAGAGTCTTGATTATCGGTGTGTTGTGCACCACATCTATAATCGGGAGGCTGCGAGACATTTAGGATTAGTTTCCATTCTTCTCTTTCTAAGATCGTGCGATGAAATTTGTCTTATTAGGTTGAATCCTCTCGACCTATTCTTATGAAACGATTATGCCTCCTCGGAAGCGGCGGGGCCCGAAGGGCAAAGCGGCGAGGCTGCTAGAGGTACCTGAGAGGGTTACGGGACTCGGGCACAGACTATGCACGAGGTAGTAGGCGAGCGGCGAGTTCACCAGCGGCGATATTAGAGGCGAGGCGGCGGTAGCTCGAGGTTCGGTACGAGCCTCGATCCGCGCAGGCGAGTTTAGAATTATGGAAGCGGTCGGGCTATTGGCGACATAGTATTAGAGCGGCAAGCGGAGCGGTAGCTAACCCTAGAGCGGTTTGCGGATTCGGGATTTTACAGGTTGTCATCCGCGAGTTTTATGGTTCGAGTGCGAGGAGGATCGCGGGGAGTTCGTTCGCGACTCTGACGGACTATGCGAGTTCTTAAGACTTGGAGACAGTGCATTATACTAGCCTCTTCTGGGTTCTGCGATATTGCGTTGAACTGGTTTGAGTCATGGAGTCTTGGCGAGAGGGGATGATGCTCTTCCAGCTGTTTGGGAGGAGTTCACAGAGGCCTTTATGGGTCACTTTTTGCCTCCTAAGATGAGGAGGGCCCGCGTAGATAGATTTTTGACCTTGAGGCAGAATGGAAGGACTATCAGGGAGTATAGCACAGGTTTGACTCCTTGGCGACATGCGCACACCATTGTAGCTAACATGGCGGATAGAGTTCATCGTTATGTGATGGGGCTAGGCCGTCGTATGATTCTGCATGCTTGGGGTGGCTCTTGGCCGGTATGGACATTGCTAGGATGCGAGCCTATGCGCGAGGATAGAGGATAGAGAGAGGGAGGATCAATTTGACTCAGGCCAGCCCAAGAGGGCCAAGACATCACGGTCTCAGAGCAGTCTTAGAGGCGGACAGTCTCAGCAGCAGACTAGGTCTACATTGCGGCCCGGCAAAGTGCTCCTCCACGATTTTCGGCGAGGGTTTTCACGACCACGGGAATACGAGGAGCGGTCAGTCTCTAGAGCTTGAGTCTCGGGGAGATGGGGTTCCAGACGATCGAGGCCACCTTTGCCTCGTCGCCCGATGTGGTAGGTTACATTACGGGGTATGTCGCGGCGATGCAGGTGCTTGTTTTTCTTGTGGTCGTCTAGGCCATATGTTGAAGAATGTCCTTATAGAGGTCTGGTGGGACAACACGATCTTGGATCGATTGCGGGTTCTTCGCCTTCAATAGCTAGACAGGATGTCCATGCACCGACAGGCCGTGGCAGAGGTCATGGTGGAAGTTCCCAGCTTTAGTGGTCCTTTGAACCGCCTATATGGTTTCAGGTATGTCCTTGGCCCTTTAGAAACTTGTATGCATGATAAAGTTGTGGTATGTTTAAGTTTCATGAACAGATTGTATTGAGACTATGTATATGTTAGAAGGAGTTGGAAGTATGAAAAGATTATCTCTTTTGGGCTTATAAATGGACGGATATGCGTGTACGAGGTATTAGGGCCATGTGTGGTATTATTGGTATGTCGGGATTGTGAAAGGAAACTATGTTGCTAATTATAAGTTTGACTCCGAAAGAACATTCGGGGACGAATGTTTCTAAGGGGGGAAGAATGTTACACCCCGTATTTGCAGGACATGTTTTAAGAACGTAAGTAAGAACTCACAAGTGTTAAGATTTGAGACTTGTAAAAATTTATCGGAATTATGAAATTGTCGGAAAACGTAATATTGTGACGAATGGGAGGGCGACACGTGTCACCCCCCCTTAAGTGAGCTTGGACGATTTCAACATGGACACAAGGGTCATTTGACCCTTGTTAGGAAGACAAGTCTTGCAATGTAGTGAGCTTGACATAATTGACTTGGTCAATGGACCCACAAAGCCTTGATATTTAGTAAGACTTCATCCTAACCACCCAATTGTTCATATCATGACCCTCCAATGTACTATATAACACTACTAGTAGCAAGAGTGTGTCCAACACTTAGAAAAATTCATGAAAATTTGAAGAACACTAAGGAGTGCTCTCGGGTTCCATGTCCATAGAAAAGAAAAATCTTTGTTCCTTGTTCTTTTAGCTCCCCATTTTAAACCAAGGTTCCTAAGTGTATTGTAAGCATATCTCAATAGAAAAATCTCGGAAAAAGATAGTTTTCGGGTTAGTCGCAAAGCGAAAACCTAGTTGTTTTTCTAGGTTTTGGATTGGAAGTTGAAGGAAAGTTGTTGGTATGGTTATAAGGGTCTCAAGTAGCGGATTGAAGTGTCTTGAAGAGTCTCTAAGTTGCTAAGGAGCGACTTCGGATTTGGAATAGGATTGAGATTCGTCGAGGTATAATCTTGTCTCTTAATTAGTGTTACAAGATTATATATATGTTGTTGTTGTTAGCTTTACGTGTTTCTAGCATGAAGTTGATATGTTGAAGTTCGTAAGTATTATGGATTGCTTGTAGCCTAAATCCGAAATGTTATATTAGCCACTTGAAGTTGGATTACTTATTGGTCGTTTATTAGAAATCGTCGCATGTTGTTTACTTGAGGATTATAGTGGTTATAATCAATTGCGACTTGATATCATGTTAGGCTAATAACTTGGATTGAGATGGAATTTGAATAAGAATTGATGTTGTAGTACTTCAAGTTGGCCGAAAATGGGCTAGTAGTTGTTGTAGTTTGTTATCTTTTGTGGGGCGGAATTTTACACGTCTAGTAGGCGTGTAATCCCCTATTGTTGATTTCATTGTTTGGGCCTTAAATGTGGCGTGTTTGGTTATTGTATTCGGCCTTGAAAAAGGTGGCATTGTAGTAGAAACAAAGGAGGTGCTGTCCGATTTTCCGTAGAATTTGGCGACTTAGCACTTAGAATATTCTACGTTGAAGTAAGAGGTTAATGGACGTATTGTGACCATGATAGGTCGAAGAACTAAGTATAGTGTATCCTACTTGAAGAATGGGATAGCTCAAGGTTGAAGTACTTTGGAGCATTTTGCTACTTGTCGACAATCGTCGCGAGGTATGTGAACCTCTTCCTTCCTTTGGCATGATTCTATGTATGGAATATACCTGTGGTATCATTTCATGTTTCCGTTACTCTTAGAAGTTAAGAGGTAGTTGTGTGATCTACTCTATGTAGAACTTTTCCTATCTTTAAGCATGACTAGTTGCACGTATGTAGTACGGTAGCCGTACAAGACTTTGACATTCTTTGCTAGCCTTATAAAATGCCAAGTCGGGTGAGTTAGGAAGTTAACTCACTTCTTTGAAAATATTAAGGATGTCTTAAGTCTTAGTAAAGTTAAGGGACTTGAAGAGTTTTGAAGTATGTGATACTTGTTCCGTTTTAAACGTATAAGTCCCTTGAATAGGAAATTGTTTTTGACTAAGGCATAAAGTGAATATAACGGCTTTATGGGAAGTTAGTTATATTTGTTTTATGGAAAGATAAATGACTTGTTTTTAATGAAAAGGCAACTTGATTTTAAGGCATCAATTGCCTAAGGTTTTATAATAAAAGGAGTCACTTGAGTTCAAAAGGTTAAGAGACTAATTGTATTTTTGAAAGTTAAGAGAATTGATTTGAAAGTATTTAATACTTGGTTTCAAAAAGTAGAAGTCTCTTGGTTATAAAAGGAATGAGTTGGTCTAAAACCATAAAGGGTTATAACGGCTTTATGGGAAGTTGGTTATAACGGCTTTATGGAAGGTTAAAATAATGGTTTTCTTCAGTAATGTAAGTAATGAGATGATTTGTAATAAAGAAGGGCAAACTGTTTTTAAGGTACCAGTTGCTTAGGGTTTTTAAGAAAGAAGTCACTTGTTTTAGAAGCCGGTAATTGTATTTCTAAAAAGGTATTGTGACTTGTCTTGAAAGGTGGATAGGACTTGATACTATAGTTGTTAGTATCCGGGCAGTATACCTTTACGGGCAGACTATATGACATTATCGACCCAGGAATGGGCCGGGCAGTATACCTTTACGGGCAGACTATATGACATTATCGACCCAGGAATGGTCCGGGCCGTATACCTTCTGCAGGCGGACTATATGACATTATCGACCGAGGAATGGGCAGGCGATATACCTTCTGCAGGCGGACTATATGACATTATCGACCGAGAATGGGCGGGCGATACCTTTGCAGGCGGACTATATGACATTATCGACCGAGAATGGGCAGGCGGTATACCTTCTGCAGGCGCACTATATGACATTATCGACCCAGGAATGGGCCGGGCAGTATACCTTTACGGGCAGACTATATGACATTATCGACCCAGGAATGGGCCGGGCAGTATACCTTTACGGGCAGACTATATGACATTATCGACCCAGGATTGGGCCGGGCAGTATACCTTTACGGGCAGACTATGTGACCTTGATCGCGTCCCAGATTGGGCCGGGTAGTGTAGGTGCCCCTCCTAAAAGGGCCGGATTATACTTATGAAAGATAAGTAAGTTATACAGTAATGAACTTAATGATTTTTTTTCCTAATCATGTACGTAAGAATGTGGCTATAGCTTTTTATTGAGAATGAAAAAGATAATAAGGTGCGATTAAGTTCATAAGTGGTAATGACACGGCAGGATCTGGTATGTATTTTTATACTTGTCCTTGTCATTCTTTTATGCTGATTATGATCATTTCTTATGCGTTATTTACATTCCATATTAAATTTTTGTTATGCGACCCCGTCGGCTGCGTTAAATGCCGCGAGTTTTAGGTACCAGGTTGGCGATCCTTGCTTTTAGGATCTCGGTTGATTTTGAGAAAGCTCCATTTGCTCGGAGGCTTAGCTCTTGATGCGGTGTTCCACGAGGTAGTAGATTCATGTATATTCGGGTATGGCGGGGCCTGTCCGCCACGATTGTTACGTTAAAACTCTTAGAGTGCTGTAGTCACATTTGTGGGTCGATTTGTAAAGAAATGAGGCAAGCTGCTTGATTTGTATATATTTATGTCGGGAAGGTAGCCATCGGCTAACTTTGTTGTTTTACTTACATTGTTTTATTTTATAAGGTTCATGTATGTTCCGTGATTATCTCGATGTATACTGTAAGGGTGCCCGAGTAGGGCACGATCGCGATCGAGGGTCGGGTCGTGATACCTTCTGGACTCCGCGATCGCATTGTCTCAATAGACCGCATAGTCACACAGACCGCATAGGGCATCCCCCACATCAGGCTAAAACACCCGAAATGATCAATCCTGGAGCTCCCGCAGCTCTGCATAGTCTCACAGACCGCATAGGCCGTATAGACCCGCATCAAGGGTGGCAAGCCCTCGGTATAACGATCGAGGGTAGGTGATATAATATGATATAAGCGACTTACCGTCTAGCAACGTAAGCACAACAAGAATTACCCCCTTTCATAACATCACAAGACACTAACACACATAGCATCATAATATGTCTATTTATCAAACAATCTTACTACACCTTACAGAAATCAATACAAGGTTTTTATAAGCAATTAAGTAAACAGTTCTTTTTATCTTTCTTAAGTGGTTATACCTAACTTCCCATAAAGCTAGTATAACTCTTAAGCTTTTGTTTAAAAACCAACTGTTTCTCTTCTGTTAAAACTGATTCAGTATTCTTTTGAAATGCTTCAAGATCTTTATTATTCAGGCTTAAGTCAAAAGACATTGCCGTAATTATTATTCAGGCTTAAGTCAAAAGACATTGCCGTAATTATTATTCAGTTAACACACGTACGTCTACCGTACTATATATATATTTAAAATATCATGCTCAAGAGTATAGGAAGAATCACATACCTTCTCGGCGAAATCCACCTGCCAAGTCGAATATGTCGCGCGCAGAGAATCAGCCTATAATAGTCAAATACGTCTATCAACATCTAGACTATTCTGTAAACAGTTCTAAGTAGAGGGTCCTCTATTCTACGGAAAATCGGGCATCACTTCCCTACCCGGTGCGCTATTCAAGTCTACTGTGAAAACAGTCCTATGTAATCTGATTTGATTAATCTTCTTTAAACCCTTCTCGTGATATGATTCAATTCTATTCTTTAATATCCTTCTAAGTATTTATACTCAAGTCTATACTATTCTTATATGTGATATCCAATTACAATAGAAGGACAAGAGTATTTACCTCGGTAAGCCCAAAATTATCCAAGTTAAAAGTCGCTCCTGAGCAAGGTTTAGCTCCTAGTTTGTACGCTCCGATAGCTCCAAGAGCCCTTAGAAGTTCCCAACAACTTCTACTAAGATACTATAAGGGAATTGGGCTAGGGTATTTGGAAGACAACTTTTCTACCAAGGGAGGGGGTAGTGTTTCGGCTAGGGCTTCTTTTAGAGGGGGGGGGGGTATTCGGCCAAGGTCCTTCACAAGGGGGGGAGTGGAGGCTTGGACGAAAAGCTTTAAGAGAGGGGGAGGGATTTTTCAAGACTTGGAGAAATTATTTGTGGATGAAGAACTTTTCATCTTAAGGGGGGTATTTATAGGTCAAGCAAAGGCCAACCAATGGCCAAGATGATGCCAAGTGCAAGGCAAGTGTAGGGTGAGGATTTAGGCAAGTGTCCTTATCCATCTACTACACAAAATATCCTACCAACTCCTTGACTAAGGAAATGGCACAAAAAGCGTGCCAACAATTGCCCATTCTTGCCGTCCAATGAGGGTGACAAGTGTCACCCTCCCGTTGGTCCAAAATGTTTCGTCTCTCGGAAAAATCCACAAAAATTATTAATGACATAGCCGGAATTTACCCTACGCGAGTTTAGTAAAATGTTTCGTCGAAAAATGATTCTTTTAGTGAGTTGTGCACAAACTTTTTCGTCCATAATGCCTAACTAAGGCTAAACTTTTGTACGTCCGTCCTTACGTACATACTCTGGAAATACGGGGTATAACATTCTCCCCTCCTTAGAAACATTCGTCATGGAATGTTCCTTCCCAAGACAGTTAACGATAAGGTTCTTCATAACTTAAACAGTTTGCAAATGCCACAAACGGCCACAAAACAACACTTAGGCATATATGATAATGAAAATTTACACGTAGGAAAGTGAATTACCTGGAGGTGTGGGGAATAGGTGAGGATACTTCTGCCTCATGTCCTCCTCAGCTTCCCACGTCATCTCCTCCCTGAGCTCGTTCCGCCACAGAACTTTGACGGAAGCCACGTCCTTGGTCCGCAGACGCCTAACCTGACGATCGATTATCGCTATGGGAACCTCCTCATATGATAACCCCTCGGTCACCTGGACATCGTCAATCGGATGCACTCTAGATGGATCCCCGATACATCTCCTCAGCATAGAAACATGAAACACCGGATGCACTGCCTCTAGATCGGACGGCAGATCCAACTCATAGGCAACCTTGCCTACCCTGCGGACAATCTGATAGGGCCCAATGTACCTTGGGCTGAGTTTCCCTTTCTTCCCGAATCTCATCACACCCTTCATGGGTGACACCTTCAGGAAAACCCAATCATCAACCTCGAACTCCAGATGCCGACGACGATGATCTGCATATGACTTCTGTCGACTCTGAGCTGTCAGCAACCGCTCCTGGATAAGCTTCACCTTATCCACTGCCTGCTGCACCAAATCTGGTCCCACTAACTGCACCTCGCCTACATCAAACCAACCTATCGGCGATCTGCACTTCCTCCCATACAAGGCCTCATAAGGCGCCATCTGAATACTGGAGTGGTAGCTATTATTATACGCAAACTCAACTAGAGGCAAATGATCCTCCCAGCTACCCCTGAAGTCGATAACGCAGGCTCGCAACATATCCTCAAGAGTCTGGATAGTGCGCTCAGCCTGTCCGTCTGTCTGTGGATGGAATGCAGTACTCAGGCTCACCTGCGTCCCTAAACCCTTCTGGAAAGACCTCCAGAAGTTAGCCGTAAACTGGGCTCCTCTGTCTGATATGATCGAAATAGGGACTCCATGCAGTCTGACGATCTCTCGGATATAAAGTCTGGCATAATCCTCGGTAGAAAAGTCGTCCTGACGGGAAGAAAGTGGGCTGATTTCGTCAGCCTGTCGACGATAACCCATATAGAATCATGCCTCCTCTGAGTGCGAGGTAATCCTGTGATAAAGTCCATGTTGATCACCTCCCACTTCCAGGTCGGGATCTCTATCGTCTGCAACAAACCACCAGGCCTCTGGTGCTCTACCTTCACCTGCTGACAACACGGGCACTGAGCTACGAACTCTGCAACGTCCCTCTTCAAGCCATCCCACCAATACACAGATCTAAGGTCGTGGTACATCTTGGTCGACCCTGGATGGATAGAGTAACGCGCGTTGTGTGCTTCCCCAAGAACCTGCTGCCGAAGTCCTGAAACATCTGGAACACACAACCTGCCCTCAAACCTCAAGGCACCATCGGATGCTACCTCAAAGGACCGCGCCCTCACGAAGAGCCGTATCACGATGCGAATCAAACCGAATCCTCAGCTGTTGCCTCTTCACCTCCTCGGCGATGGAAGACTCGGCAACCTCTCGAACTCGAACCTCACTGCTATCAGAATCAATCAATCGGACACCAAGGCTCACTAGCGATGCAAATCACGAACCATGTCCCTCTCTCTGCTGCACATCGATAGGCTCCCATCGACCTACGACTAAGAGCATACGCCACAACATTGGCCTTCCCGGGTGGTACAGGATATCAACATCGTAATCCTTAAGCAACTCTAACCACCGTCTGCATCGTAAGTTCGCCTCCCTCGATGAAGATATATTGGAGGCTCTTGTGGTGCGTATAAATATCCACATGAACCCCATACAAGTAGTGCCTCCAGATCTTCAAGGCGTGAATCACGCGACTCCAAATCATGGGTGGGGTAGTTCTCTCGTGTTTCTTGGTGTCGGGATGCATACGCTATAGCCTTGCCTGCTGCATCAACACACATCCCAACCCGATGTCGGACGCATCACAATACGACATAACCGTGCGGACCTGCGGAAGAGTAAGAACGGGGGCGGTCGTCGATCTCCTTCAAGATGGCGAAAACCCTACTCACACGCATCAGTCCATCAAACTTAGCGCCTTACGAGTCACCTAGTCAATGGTGCGAGAGATAGAAGCAAACTTCTCCACGAACCGCCGATAATAACTGCAAGGCCCGTAAGCTGCGAACCTCTGCCGGAGTAGTAGGTCTAGGCCAAGTCTGTGCCTCGATCTTGGCGTATCCACTCGAATGCCATCGGCCGACAATATGCCCAAGAAAAGCCACGAAGCTAACCAAAACTCATATTTGGAAAACTTGGCGTATAATCTGGCTGGTCGGAGAAGCTATCGGCCAAGATAGCCTCAAATGCTCGCATGCTCTGCTCTGGCGAGAATAAACCAAGATATCATCGATGAACACTATCACAAGCGTGTCCAAAAATGGTTTGAACACTCGGTTCATCGATCCATGAATATCGCCGGAGCATTGGTCAACCCAAAGACATGACCTGAACTCATAATGTTAAATGACGGGTCGGAATGCGATCTAGGGACATCCGCCTCGACTGCACTGATGATAGCCCGATCGCAGATCAATCTTGGAGAAACATCTCGCACCTGCGGTGGTCGAACAAATCATCAATCACAGGAAGGGGTATCTTTTCTTAATGGTCACCTTGTTGTTGCTGTAATCAACACACATGCGCGGCGTCCGTCCCTTCTTCTTCACGAACAATACGGCGCTCCCGGGGAGAAACACTAGGTCGATGAAACCCTTCTCCGGCCAAATCCTCACTCGTCCTTGACTCTCTCAACTCGGCGGTGCCGTTACGTATGGCGGAATGGAAATAGGTCGAGTGTCCGGCAACATCAATACAAAACTCTATCTCCATCTCGGGAGGGATACGGGAGGTCGTGCGAAACACGTCGGGAACTCTCGACCACTGGCGGCCGAAAATCTGGTACCGCGACTTGATATCAAACACCCGACGAGATGGTAGATATACCCTTGCCGTACCATCTTCCTAGCCTTGAGGTAAGAAATAAACCTACCCTCGGCGTCTGATGTTCCTCTCCACTCAACAACCGGCTCGCCGAAGCGGAACCGTACCACTCTCCCTACGGTCTACATTGGCGTAGCAGAAGCTAGCCAATCCATACCCATGATCACATCGAAATCAGTCATATCCAACTCTATCAAGTCGGCTGGTCGGCGACTGTAAATGGTCACTGGACAAGCCCTATATACCCGCCGAGCTACCACCGAATCACCCACTGGCGTAGCTACCTCGAAAGGGTCTATGGACTCAGTATTTATCCCTATCCTACTAGCAATAAGGGGAGATATATAGGACAGAGTAGAACCCGGATCTATCAAGGCATACACATCATAATCGGAGACTGATAAGGTACCTGTGACGACATCAGGTGAGGCCTCCTGGTCCTGCCGGCTGGACAAGGCATAAATGCGGTTCTGAGGACCGCTAGAACTGGGACCCGCGCCACGACCTCTGCCGCGACCTGCTGGCCCATGAGTACCCTGCCCTCCGGGGCGAGTAACTGTAGGAGACGATGAACCGGCAACAGATCCTGTAGGCTGAGCCCTACCACCAGCGCTGCCCCCGGTCGGACAAGCCCTCGCAAAATGACCCTGCTGGCCACAAGTATAGCAAGCTCCCGGAGTAGTACTACAGCTCCCTGAATGGAATCTACCACAACGGACAGACTGAGCAGAACTCGATCGGTTAGCACCCTTGCTACCCCGAAGTCCAAGTCCCGGGCCGACACGCCCGAATGCTCTGGCTGTACCGAAAACGATGTAGGAGTGCTCTGAGCCGGCTGGGGTGCAAATCTAGACTGCTGCTGAGGCCGTCCACCTCGAGAACCACCAAAAGAACCGGCCGTCTTGGCCTTCTTGCGTGGCGATATCTGTCGACCAGGTCTGCGCTCTCGCATCGGTGCATGAGCTGCATGCGGGTAATATCCATGCTCGGTGAAGAGCCACCCGCACAAGACTCGGCCATATAATCATCTAGCCCGGTGACGTAGCGATGCACTCTATCCTCCATATCTGCTACCAACGCAGGGACATATCGAGCCAACGAATCAAACTCAACGTTGTACTCCCTAACTGTGCGTCCCCTCTGTCTCAGCAACAAAAACCTGTCGGCCCGTGCCCTCCTCATCTGTGGAGGCAAGAAGTGAGTAAGAAAGGCCTCCGAGAACTCGTCCCAAGTAGCTGGGGACGCGTGCTCTCCCCGGGATAACTCCCATGAATCAAACCAATCGACTGCGGTATCACGCAGCCGATGCGAACCGAAGATCACGGACTCGGTCTCCGACGCCCTGATCACTCTCATAATCCTCTGTAGCTGACGGATGAACTCCTGCGGATCATCCTCTGGCCTCGACCCGTAAAACTCTGGCGGGCTACAACTCAGGAAGTCCCGTAGCCTCAAACTATCTGCCCTCGGGTGAACCACAGGCGCTACTGGGGCTGGAACTGGAACTGCTGCATCCAGCCTATCCTCATGTCTGGCCACAATCCTAGCCAATAGCTGGGCCATCTCCTTGTACCCTAACTCCTCCGACCGGTGTGGGGCGGGAGAGTGCAGTGCTGTGGTCTCTTTGGGGCGGCGGAGTCATGGAACTCGCCGTCTGGGGTTTTGTCTGGGCCTGAGCCCTGGTAACTCTCGGTGTCGTACTAGCAGCTCCTCGGTGCCTTGCCGCTCGGGCCGGGTTGCCTTACGTGGAGGCATAATCGTTCTGAGAAAGGAATACGTTAGAGGGGTCCAACTTATAACACAGCTCTAAGGCACGATCTCAGAGTGAGAAGAATGGAAACCAATCCTAAATATCCTATAGCTTCCTGATTATTGGTGTGGTGCACAACACACCGATAATCAAGACTCTACTAGATACGGTCTGTAGACACTTTCCGAGGATTAACTGCTCTGATACCACTTTTGTCACGACCCGTTCCGGGGCCCGTGACTGGTGCCTTACCCGGGCACCCAAGTAGTCATACATCAGAGTAATCAGCGGAATATAAAAACAAGACATGAAACAGCTGTAAAATGAGACACAGTTTATCTGAAGAAAAAGCTTGCCTTTCGGCATATATATATAACCCAAGTTCTGCAGTTACATCCCAACTGTACAATAGGACTACAGACCTCTAAGGAAGTAAACAACTATGGCGGGACAGGGCCCCGCCATACCCTGAATGTACAAAAACTATCTACAATACAGGGAGATCATACCCAAAAGTAGAGCCTCCGGAGAAGATGGAGCTCCTGACACCAAAGCAAAGATCCTAAGGATGTGGATCTAGCACCTGCTTGCCCTTACCTGCGGCATGAACGCAGCCCCCCGAAGGAGGTCAGTACAACAGGTACCAAGTATGCGAAACTATAAAGTACTTAAATGAAATCAAAGTACTTAAAGCCATTGCAAACACAATCAGTTCAATTGCACATAGTGCCACAACATAAGCAAGAGCAACATAGATATCAGAATCGGTCTTTCCTAGGCGCGAATGATCGAAGCAAGGCCAATCGCCCATAGTATCATTATGCGTGCCTAGTCTTGGACTTCCGCATCGCATAGGTCACACCGCGGACCAGCGAGGTATTCTCGCGACGGGGTAGCTAACCGGTACCTCTCTGGACTCCGCGATCCGCATAGTCTCAATAGACCGCATAGTCACCTGCATCGCATAGGGCATCCCCGCGTCGGGCTAAAACACCGGAATGATCAATCACGGAGCTCCGCGACTCGCGTAGTCTCACAGACTGCATAGGCCGTATAGACCCGCATCAAGGGTGGCAAGCCCTCGGTATAACCAGTCAAGGGGGTAGGTGATATAATAACAGTATAACTGACTTACCGTCTAGCAACGTAAGCATAACAAGAATGACCCCCTTTCATAACATCACAAGACACTAACACACATAGCATCATAATATGTCTATTTATCAAACAATCTTACTACACCTTACAGAAATCAATACAAGGTTTTTATAAGCAATTAAGTAAACAGTTCTTTTTATCTTTCTTAAGTGGTTATACCTAACTTCCCATAAAGCTAGTATAACTCTTAAGCTTTTGTTTAAAATCCAATTATTTCTCTTCTGTTAAAACTGATTCAGTATTCTTTTGAAATGCTTCAAGATCTTTATTATTCAGGCTTAAGTCAAAAGACATTGCCGTAATTATTATTCAGGCTTAAGTCAAAAGACATTGCCGTAATTATTATTCAGTTAACACACGTACGTCTACCGTACTATATATATATTTAAAATATCATGCTCAAGAGTATAGGAAGAATCACATACCTTCTCGTGAAATCCACCGCCAAGTCGAATATGTCGCGTGAAGAATCAGCCTATAATAGTCAAATACGTCTATCAACGTCTAGACTATTCTGTAAACAGTTCTAAGTAGAGGGTCCTCTATTCTACGGAAAATCGGGCAGCACTTCCCTACCCGGTGAGCTACTCAAGTCTACTGTGAAAACAGTCCTATGTAAGTACAGTTTGATTAATCTTCTTTTAAACCCTTCTACTGTGATAACAGTTCAATTCTATTCTTTAATATCCTTCTAAGTATTTATACTCAAGTCTATACTATTCTTATATGTGATATCCAATTACAATAGAAGGACAAGAGTATTTACCTCGGTAAGCCCAAAATTATCCAAGTTAAAAGTCGCTCCTGAGCAAGGTTTAGCTCCTAATTTGTACGCTCCGATAGCTCCAAGAACCCTTAGAAGTTCCCAACAACTTCTACTAAGATACTATAAGGGAATTTGGCTAGGGTATTTGGAAGACAACTTTTCTACCAAGGGAGGGGGTAGTGTTTCGGCTAGGGCTTATGGTAGCTGGGAGGGTATTCGGCCAAGGGCCTTCACAAGGGGGGGGGGGAGTGAAGGCTTGGACGAAAAGCTTTAAGAGAGGGGGAGGGATTTTTCAAGACTTGGAGAAATGATTTGTGGATGAAGAACTCTTCATCTTAAGGGGGGTATTTATAGGTCAAGCAAAGGCCAACCAATGACCAAGATGATGCCAAGTGCAAGGCAAGTGTAGGGTGAGGATTTAGGCAAGTGTCCTTATCCATCTACTACACAAAATATCCTACCAACTCCTTGACTAAGGAAATGGCACAAAAAATGTGCCAACAATTGCCCATTCTTGCCGTCCAATCCCGTTGGTCCAAAATGTTTCGTCTCTCGGAAAAATCCGCAAAACTTATTAATGACATAGCCGGAATTTACCCTACGCGAGTTTAGTAAAACGTTTCGTCGAAAAACGATTCTTTTAGTGAGTTGTGCACAAACTTTTTCGTCCATAATGCCTAACTAAGGCTAAACTTTTGTACGTACGTCCTTACGTACATACTCTGGAAATACGGGGTATAACAACTTGTTTTTAAAACATAAAATGTTATAACAGCTTTATGGGAAGTTAGTTATAATGACTTTATAAGAGTAAAGGAATAGATTCATTATTGGATTTTTAAATGGTATACTTGACGTTGTGCTAAAAAGTGTTTAAAGTGCTTGATTTAAACCTGAATGTGTTCGATACTACGGGTGTTAGTATCGTGTGGCTTTTACGTAGAAAGAGGTCTTTGTTTTGAAGGAATGAAAGTACGTTGAACTGGCATATGCTTGTTGTGATAGCTTTTGTTGTGCAAGTGTTGTATTTCTGTGCTACCGCGTCTCTCGTTGGAGGGCCGGCTATCTGGTTGATTTATGGACATACTGACACGTTGGGTAGCCCACGGGTATGCTTCCACTATATCGATTCTTGATGGACATACTGACACGTTGGGAGGCCCACGGGTATGCTTCCACTAGGGGTGTTATTATTGTTATTTGATTGGACATACTGACACGTTGGGTAGCCCACGGGTATGCTTCCATAGTGAGTAGTATCTTGTTATTTGATTGGACATACTGACACGTTGGGTAGCCCACGGGTATGCTTCCACGGTGAGTATTCTCTTGTTATTTCTTTTGGACATACTGACACGTTGGGTAGCCCACGGGTATGCTTCCACAGTGAGTGTTATCTTGTTAGTTGTTTGGACATACCGACACGTTGGGTAGCCCACGGGTATGCTTCCACAGGGATTGTTATTTTGTTATCTCCTTTGGGCATACCGACATGTTGGATGGTCCACGGGTATGGGCCCACTAGGACGGTTCCAGGGCCATGCTTATACCGAGGTGAGATACGGGGGCATGCGGCTATTGTGCGGGTTAAATTCCCGGGTTGTATTTGAGTGATGATTTCACGGGCATGAGTCCCTGACTTGACATGACTGCTTATATGTTGTGTACTATAGTTTGGTTATCATACATGTCTCCTGCTTATATAGACTATTATGATTTAATTTACAGTATTTTTCAGTTTCACATACTTGGTACCTGTTGTACTGACCCCCTTTGGGGGGCTGCGTTCATGCCGCAGGTTGAGGTACATAGCTTGTTGATCCGCACTCTTAGGATCGCTGTTCGGTTCTCGGAAAGCTCCATATCTCCGGAAGCTTGTCCTGTGGTACAGTTCCCTGAAGTAGTAGACTTTTGTACATTCAGGGGCATGGCGGGGCCCTGTCCCGTCATTATGGTTTTAAAATTCTTAAGTGCAGAGCTTTGTTGTGGGCAGAGTTTGTAAGGATGTAACTGTTCAAGTTTTCATTTATGTACGAAAAGGTAACCGTTTGGGTTAGCCTGTTTTCTTATTTCACTGTTTTTCTTTCATGAGTTTTTATTTTCCGCTGGTTTTTCTCTGATGTTGTATCACTAGGGTGCCCGGGGTAAGGCACCAGTCACGGGCCCGGGTTCGGGTCGTGACATCTATCTTCCTTAAGTCGTTATACCTAACTTCCCATAAAGCTAGTATAACACTTAAGCTTTTAAAACCAAGTATTTCTTTTCTTTCAAAAATGATTCATAACTCTTTTGAAATAACTTCAAGATTCTTTTTATTTAAAACTCAAGTCAAAAGACATCAAAGTAAAACCAAAACAATTTCCATACCTTCTTTTTAAACCAATCTTAAGACAAAAGCATGCCTTCATTTTTAAACCATTTTTAAGACAAAACCATGCCTTCCTTTTAAAACAAAGACACTTTTTCTCTTTTAAAGTCAAGTAGCAATATACTTTTTAAACCAAGTGTCTTACTCTTTTTAAAAACAAGTAACCTATACCTTTAAATCAAGTTACTTCTCCTTTCCCAAAATCAAGTTATTTATAAGTCAAGTTATCATTTTAAATCCAATGATAAAACCATTTTTTTTTTCGAAATCAAGGTAACTTTATTCTTTAAAAGACCACACACCCATTACTCATGAGTGAGGTTTTACAACTTTTTAACATATTTCAAGTCCTTAATATTTCATAACAAGTCACTTAACTTTGGAATCAAGTCAAGGACACAAAAGGAAAATCAACTTCCTTTAAACACGATGCGTCTACCGCACTAAATATATTTCACAAATATCATGCTAGAAAGGATAGGAAGAGGTTCACATACCTCGCGACGATTATCGACAATTAGTAAAACGCTCCAAAGTACTCTAACCTTGCTCGCCTTTTCCACCCTTCAAGTAGAATACGCTACTCGTAGTACTTCAACCTATAAAGGCCACAAAACGTCTATCAACCTCTAGATCTCTTCGTAGAATAATTCTAGATACAAGATTCCTTATTCTACGGAAAATTCAAAGCACCTCCCCGCATGACATAAATCTCTCCACACGAGGCCTACTACCAAACCAACAATCCCGGGGGTTACGTGTCTAACCGTGCGTGTACAATTCTACTCCACAATAATACTATAAGTCTCATCAAATACATCTATGTAAATACAGTTCAATTCTTATCCATGTTCATTCTACATATAGTATACTCAACTATACATTACTACAACATGTAATATCCAATTACAATAGGGGGACAAAGATCATTACCTCGATAAGCCCAAAATTATCCAAGATATAAGTCGATCCTGAGCAATGTTTAGCTCCAATTCCTGACGCTCCAACCCGCTCCAAGCAACCCTTAGAAGTTTCCAAACAACTTCTCTTAACACTTCATCTAAGCTATGAAGATTTTTCTAGGGCTTCATATTTGCAACTATAGGAATAAAGTAGTATTTTCCGGGCTCTTAGTATTTGAAATAACTTTGGAAAACTACAAGAAATACTAGGCTAAGGTATTTGGGACTATACCAACACTTGAAGAATTTTTCTACAAAGGGGATTTGGACGAGAGCTATACAAAGGGGATTTTGTGACTTAGAAACATTTAAGTGGATGAAGAAGTCTTGAAATCAATGGGGTATTTATAGGAAAATCAATGGCCAAGATCTAGGCAAGTGTGTGGTGAGGATGGGGTACATTTGTGTGGGTAGTTGGCCAACCATTTGTCCACCATAACAATGGGACAAGTGGCAAGCCACTTGTCTCACTCAAAACCGTCCAACACACCCACACAACAATCGGCCCACATGGCCTCAAGGGGGGGGGTGACACATGTCGCCCCCCTACTCGTCCAAAATATTTCGTCTTCCGAAAAATATCCGTAATGCCAAAAATCCGAAAAATAAAGTGGGCCCCACAAAACCGTAAATTCTCCCGTGGGCCCCACGTGACCAATTTCGGAAATAAAATTCTATAATTCTCAAATATTCCAAAAAGTCCGAATACCAAATCTGGGAATCCAATTCCCATTAATGAACCTTTTTCCTTCACAAAATCCGGAAATTTTTCCGTAGAAAAAAATCACATCTTTCTTCCTTTCCAATTTTAATGTCGTATTTACGTACGTACGTCCTCATATACATACTCTGGAACTACGGGGTGTAACATTTCCAATACTTTTTCATTGCAACATCTTAGGTCAAACATGTTATATAGTCATAAACAACTTAACAATTATAATTCCTTCTTTATATAACATGTGACGACTTAAACTAATAATCAAATTGAATTATAATCTAGTATACGTACCACATTTCCGTCATCGCTTCCGTATCCAAAGCCTTGGAGTTACTACCTCTAAACTTGGTCATCTTACTAGCCTCAATTTCCTTTAAGGCCATTCCCGGCCTTCACGATCTGATTCTGGTCGAACACATCCACGAACTCATACGATGATTACCTAAACTTGGGCCTAGCACCCTCGTGACCCTACCAACTGGCGGGACCACCTCGAACTCACCCCACCTCATTCCGGGCTGCGGGTTGACCCGTGATCTGGCCTCAACCCGACCCACTATCGTGCCAAACTCTTGTTCCCGTCCGGGACAATCTTACTATTTTCGTCATGAAAGCTACCACTTTCATCTTACACAACCCATGGAATTATCCTACAATACATTTTACGCATACCTAGTATTTCGACAAAGGCTAACCGTAAAATCTTTTACTCAAGACGTCCTTGCATCCAAGGTCTCCACATGTAATAATCTAAGGCTCACAATTTCCCTGTCCCCAAACTTACCTTTTCATCTAACCATACTCTCTAAATCACAATTTACACAATGCTATCTGAACATAACACTTAACATACAATCATCATATCACACATACTAATCTCTAGAGGGTTAAGGATATACCTGTAACTATTGTTTCACTTCCCCTTTATCGCTCTAATCAAAATCCTACCCTGCTGGGCGCATAGCTATAGAAGGCGATGAACCATCTACCGATCCCGAAGGATGAGTCTTAACATCCGCGCTACCTCTGGTCGAACAATTTCTCGCAAAATGGCCCTGCTGGCCGCATGTAAAACAAACTCCCAAACTAGCACGACACTCCCCACAATGGAGCCTACCACAACGGCCACAACGAGGTAGGGGTGGCTTCATCTGGCTAACACCCCTGCTCCCCCGAAACCGAACCTCGAGCCACGACCGCTCCCTGGACGTCCTGAAGATTGTGGAGGACCACTCTGTACCGGCGGAGGCGCATAACTAGTCTGCTGCTGAGGCGGTCCGCCTCGAAAGTTACCAAAGGACCCTGCTGTCTTGGCCCTCTTATGCTGATCCTGGTCCCTACGTCGGTATCTACGTTCCTTAGTCTGCTGCGCATAAGCCTGGATGCGGGCAATGTCCATGCCCGGCTGAAGAGCTACTCCTGTACAACCCTCTGTTAGATAACCGTCAAGTCCTGTGACATATCGGTGCACTCTATCCTCCATGTCTGCCACTAAAACGGGGACATAACGAGCCAACGAGTCAAACTCTACACTGTACTCCCGAACCGTCCGCCCGTTCTGCCTCAACATCATAAATCTATCTGCCCGTGCTCTCCTCATCTGCGAGGGCAAGAAGTGTGTAAAAAATGCCTCTGAGAACTCATCCCAACCTGCTGGAAGCGCATGCTCCCAGGGCGGTTCCATGAATCAAACCGATCGGCAGTATCACGCAGCCGATGTGAACCCAATACCACCGACTCTGTCTCTGAGGCCTTGATCACTTTCATGATCCGCTGCAACTGTCGAATAAACTCCTGATGATCTTCTTCAGTTCTCGATCCATAGAACTCCGGTGGACTGCAACTCAAGAAGTCCCGAATGTTATACCCCGTATTTCCAGAGTATGTACGTGAGGGCGTACGTATAAAAATTTAAGCCTTAAGATTAGGCAAGGTTCGAATTTGGGCACAAGTACCGAAAGGAGTCGTTTTCGGGACGTTTTACTAAACTGCGAAGGAAAATTCCGGCTATGTCATTTCTAATTTTTGCGGATTTTTCCGAGAGACGAAACATTTTGGACCAACGGGAGGGTGACATGTGTCACCCTCACATTGGAAGGACTTGGGGCGGCAATGGGACGAAAAAGATCACTTTAGTTGGTAGGATATTTTGTGCAAGTTGTGTGGTAGATGGATAAGGTCCACATGGTTAAAATCTAGCCCTACACTTGCACCACACTTGTCTTCATCTTGGCCATTGGTTGGCCTTTGGTTAGCCTATAAATACTCCCCTTACTTGAAGACTTTCTTCATCCAAAAACTTGAGCAATCTTTCTAAGTCTCAAATACTCCCTCCCTCTTGTTTTCTTTCGTCCAAAGCCCCCTCCCCCTTTGAGAAAGGCCCTTGGCCGAGAGCCTCCCCCTCCCCCCTTTGTGGTGCCCTAGCCAGGTACCCACTAGCCTAGTTGTTTCGTATAATACCCTTGTTGTGGTATAGAAATACTCTCTAGTATTGTTATAATGCCCAAATACCTTGGCCCAAATACCTTGTAGTATTCCCAAGGTTACACTTATACAAAAGCCCGAAAATACTATTATACTTTCTTTAGCCACTAAACGAAACCTAAGGAAAATCTTCATTGATAGTTGAAGTATTTAAGTAGAAGTTGGTTAGAACTTCTAAGGGTTGTTTGGAGCGGATCGAGCACTCGGGGTAGGAGCTAAGCGTTGCTCGGGAGGCGACTTTAAACTCGGATAATTTTGGGCTCATCGAGGTAAATACTCTTTGTCCTTCTATTGTAATTGGAAATTACATACGTCGTAGTAGAAATGAATATAAGATTCATAGAAGAGAATTGAACGTAATAGATGGATATTACAGAATAGACTTGAATGAATCACATGAGAAGAATATAAGTAGAAGTTTAATCGTACTTACATAGATTGTATTCTGATGGTGATAACCTTTATTGGTTGAATGTTTTGCAAGTAGCATGTGCTACTTAGAAGGTGGACAAGGCTAGCCGGGTTATAGCCGTGGAGCGTTTTGCTTATAGTCGATAATCGTCGCGAGGTATGTGATTCTTCCTATACTTTTGAGCATGATATTTTAAAGGAAGATATATATAGTACGGCAATGTATTTTGACTTAAGCCTGAATAATATATAGTACGGTAGACGTACATGTGCTAATTGAACGTAGTTGTACGGCAATGTCTTTGACTTAAGCCTGAATAATATATAGTACGTTAGACGTACGTGTGCTAATTGAACGTAGTTGTACGGCAATGTCTTTGACTTAAGCCTGAATAATATATAGTACGGTAGACGTACGTGTGCTAATTGAACGTAGTTGTACGACAATGTCTTTTGACTTAAGCCTGAATAATAAGAAACTTGAAGTATGTCACAAGAGTTAAGAAACCCTTTTTGAAAGAAAAGTAACACTTGGTTTTAAAGGTTTTAAAAAGAGTTATACTAGCTTTATGGGGAGTTAGGTATAACGTCTTAAGAAGGGTAAAGAAAATGGTTTACTGATTTTAGAAGTTAAGAGACTTGATCTTATAAGGTAAGAGACTTAACTTAAATGAATTAATATGAGTTTTGTGTGAAACCTCATTCGTGAGTAATGAGTACGTGGTTTTTTTTTAAAAAGGAATAATGTTTTACTGATTTCGGAAATCAGAATGTGTATCGACAAACCACTGCAGCGTTAATAAAGGAAAATGTATTGAATAATGAAGTATTATTAAAACCAGTAGAAACCTCCATCTGCATAGAAGCTAAGATGAGACAAAATGATATTACATTTCCTAGATCATGGCTGCTTAATAAGATTATGAACAAGAATAACCTACTCGCCTATGGCATATGTTACTCAATTGTTTTAAAAGAGAGTAAGACATTGAACTATGAAACTTTTCTAAAAAGAGACTTGAGTAATTGAAATTAGGCAAACTGGAACTTTAGGGAAAAGAAAGGTGTTGTTGTGTCTTAAATTGGTTTAAAACATAAAGTGTTATAACAAGCTTTATGGGAAGTGAGTTATAACGATTTAATGAAAAATGGTTTTATCATTGGTTTAAAATGTGGTAACTTGACTTTAAAAAGAGAAGTGTTTTGGTCTAAAATGAAGGCATGGTATTGCCTTGATTTGGTTTTAAAAAGGAAAGTATGGGAGTTGTTTTGCTTTACTTGAAAGATGTAAGTCACTCTATTTGTATACTACGGGTATCGGGTGACTTTTATAAAAGGAATAGATCTCTTTAAAAAGGAATTTAACGTACGTAGTACTTTAGGGTTAAAACCCGGACTTTGGCATAAAATGAAAGTACTTTGAGTTGTGTATAACACTATGCTTGTTGTTGTGAAACTTGCCTATGCTTGTTGTTGTGAAACTTGCCTATGCTTGTTGTTGTGAAACTTGCCTATGCTTGTTGTGATAGCCTTTGTTGTGCAAGAATTGTGTTTCTATACTCCGTCTCTCGATGGAGGTCGGTTGACTTGTTGAGAACTTAATCGACGTCTTGCGTGATGGCGGAGAAATTCCGCAGTGCGTTCGTTGATAGTGTTACTTACGCTAAACGCTTTGGACATCGACACGATGCGTAGCGCGCGGGTATGCTTCCATTTTGATTGTCGCCTTGTTGTTTCCTTTTGGACATCGACACGATGCGTAGCGCGCGGGTATGCTTCCATTTGAAATCTTTGTCTTATTGTTTCCGCTTTGGACATACCGACACGATCGTAGCGCGCGGGTATGCTTCCATTTGGAATGTTGTCTTAGTGTTTCCCTTTGGACATACCGACACGATGCGTAGCGCCGCGGGTATGCTCCCATTTGGATTCTTTGTCTTGCTGCTATCATATCATAGGCCAGGCGGTGAGGAAGGAATTCCACGCACAGTGATGATTTGGAGGCGTGAGTCACGACTTGATATGACTGTTTATATGTTATGTACTGTAGTTTGGTTATCATACATGTCTCCTGCTTTATATAGTGCTATGATTTCATTTCTGATATTACTGATTCACATACTTGGTACTGTTATCGACCTCCTTGGGTGCGTTCATCCGCATGGTAGAAGTACATCATTTGCCGATCCCCGCTTTTTAGGATCACCTTTCAGCGTATTGGGAAGCTCCGTTCCTTCGGAGGCTTATCTTTGGTATGTTACCCTGAGTCTGTAAGTTCTTGTACATTCAGGGGTATGGCGGGGCCCTGTTCCGCCATAGTTGTTGTAAAAATCTTAGAGGTTTGTAGCACTGTTGTGGGCAGGGTTGTAAGGATTGTAACTGTTCAAATGTTTATATATATATATATGTTGAAAGGCAACCGTTTTGGTTGACCTGTTTTCTTTCATCTTGATCCATGTCTATTTGCATGTTAAGTTTTTATTTCCGCTGGTTTTCTCTGATGTTGTATCACTAGGGTGCCCAGGGTAAGGCACCAGTCACGGGCCCGGGTTCGTGTCGTGACAAAAGTGGTATCAGAGCAGTTAGTCCTCGGAAAGTGTCTACAGACCGTGTCTAGTAGAGTCTTGATTATCGATGTGTTGTGCACCACATCTATAATCAGGAGGCTATAGGACATTTAGGATTGGTTTTCCCTTCTTCTCATTCTGAGATCGTGCCTTAGAGCTGTGTTGTAAGTTGGACCCTCCGACGTGCCGTTTTTACGATTATGCCTCGCGCAAGCAACGGGCTCGAGAAGGGCAAGCGGCGAGGAGGCTGCGAGTAAAGCGGCGGCGATCTCTACGAGACCACAAGACTGAGCCTCGATCCGCGATGCAGGCGAAGAGATGGGTTACAAGAGTGGGCGATTAATGGCGAGGTTGTGGCGGACTTGAGATAGGGACGCAGCAGTTCGATCCAGTAGCACCGTAGTTCACCCCGAGCGCATTTGAGGCTACGGGATTTTACGAGATGTAACCCGCCGTAGTTTTACGGGTCGAGGCACGAGGATGATCCGCAGGAGTTCATCCGAAGCGATTCTGACGGATCATGAGTGATCAAGGCATCGGAGACCGAGTCGGTGGTCTGAGTTCGCATCATTGCGTGATACCGCGATCGTGGTTTGATTCGTGGGAGCTGTCGGGAGAGAATGCACTTCCGGTATATGGGACGAGTTCTCAAAGGCATTTATTGCACACTTCGTGCCTCGCGGATGAGGAGGGCTCGGTAACAGATTTTTGGTATTACTGGCGAGCGGGTGTATGCGGTTGAGTACAATTTGGAGTTCGACTCATTGGCCAGACGTCCCGCGTTGGTAGCTAGTATGGAGGATCGAGTGCACCGATATGTTCTGAGGCTCGATGATTACCTAGCGAGAGAGTTGTTGGTGTAGCTCTTGGTAGGGCATGGACATTGCCGCATGCATGCTTATGCACTTGGAGGTGAGGCGGAGAAATCGACGGAATGACCAAGTCGTGAGAAGAGGCGAGCAGCAGGTCCTTTGGTGACTTTCGAGGCGGACCGCCTCGGCCAGAACTAGTTATGCGCCTCGCCAAGATCTGAGTGGTCCTCCACAATCTTGAGGGCATCCAGAGTATTCGGGAAGCGGTCGGGGCTCGAGGTTGAATTTTCGGGAGAAGCGGGGTGTTAGCGGTGAAGCCACCCCTACCTCGTTGTGACCGCTGTGGTAGACTCCACAGCGGGGAGTGTCGTGCTAGTCCGGGAGTTTGTTTTACATGCAGCCAGCAGGGCCATTTCGGGAGAAACTGTCCGACCAGGAGTACCACTGGTAGGATAGCACAGACTACGAGATCAGTTGCGGGTTCTTCACCTTCCATAGCCAGGCAGGATGTTCATACCTTTGGCAGCCACGGTAGAGGTCGCGGTGGAAGTTCCCAGTTTTAGCGGTCCTTTGAACCGCCTATTTTCAGGTATATCCTTAACCCTCTAGAGTTTGGTATGTATTGATGTTATGATGATGTGTTTAGTGTTATGTTCGGATAGCTTTGTGCTAAATTGTGATTTAGAAACCTGGTTAGTGAAAAAGGGTAAGCCTGGAGGTGAGAAAATGATGAACCTTAGAATATTACAGTTGAGACCTTAGATGTAAGGTCGTCTTGAGTACAAAGTTTTTGCGAGTGATCCTTGTCGGAGTGCATTGTATGCCTAGAATGTATTGTGGAAAAATTCCTTGGGTAGTGAAAAATGGAAGTGGTAGCTTTCATGATGTGAATTAGTAAGATTGTTCCGTATCGAGGAGCAAGAGTTGGCGCGACAGTGGGTCGGGTTGGGGCCATGTTGCGGGCCAACCCGCGGCCTGTTTTGAGGAGGGGTCAGCTCTGGGTGGTCCCGCCAGGTGGTAGGGTCACGAGGGTGATAGGCCCAAGTTTAGACGACCATCGTATGAGTTCGTGGATATGTTCGACCAGAAGCGGATCGTAAAGGCCGGGAATGGTCTTAAGGGAGATTGCGGCTAGTAAGATGACCAAGTTTGGAGGTGGTGACTCCAAAGTTTGAGAACTAAAGCGATGACTGAAGTGTGGTACGTATACTAGAAGAGTTCAAGTGTTCGAGAAAGGCACAATGAGTAAGGAAGGAAGAGAACGTGTGTTATTTCGTGGCCAGGCGTGGCGTTGGCAACTTGTTAGAAGATCTTCATCGTTATCCGTCTTGAGAAGGAACATTCGGGACGAATGTTTCTAAGGAGGGGAGAATGTTATACCCCGTATTTCCAGAGTATGTACGTGAGGGCGTACGTATAAAAATTTAAGCCTTAAGATTAGGCAAGGTTCGAATTTGGGCACAAGTGCCGAAAGGAGTCGTTTTTACTTTAACGTTTTACTAAACTTGCGAAGGGAAAATTCCGGCTATGTCATTTCTAATTTTTGCGGATTTTTCCGAGAGACGAAACATTTTGGACCAACGGGAGGGTGACATGTGTCACCCTCACATTGGAAGGACTTGGGGCGGCAATGGGACGAAAAAGAGCACTTTAGTTGGTAGGATATTTTGTGCAAGTTGTGTGGTAGATGGATAAGGTCCACATGGTTAAAATCTAGCCCTACACTTGCACCACACTTGTCTTCATCTTGGCCATTGGTTGGCCTTTGGTTAGCCTATAAATACTCCCCTTACTTGAAGACTTTCTTCATCCAAAAACTTGAGCAATCTCTCTAAGTCTCAAATACTCCCTCCCTCTTGTTTGCTTTCGTCCAAAGCCCCCTCCCCCTTTGAGAAAGGCCCTTGGCCGAGAGCCTTCCCCTCCCCGCTTTGTGGTGCCCTAGCCGAGGGGTACCCCCCCCCTAGCCTAGTTGTTTTCGTATAATACCCCTTGTTGTGGTATAGAAATACTATCCTAGTATTGTTATAATGCCCAAATACCTTGGCCCAAATACCTTGTAGTATTCCCAAGGTTACACTTATACAAAAGCCCAGAAAATACTATTATACTTTCTTTAGCCACTAAACGAAACCCTAAGGAAAATCTTCATTGATAGTTGAAGTATTTAAGTAGAAGTTGGTTAGAACTTCTAAGGGTTGTTTGGAGCGGATTGGAGCACTCGGGGTAGGAGCTAAGCGTTGCTCAGGAGCGACTTTAAACTCGGATAATTTTGGGCTCATCGAGGTAAATACTATTGTCCTTCTATTGTAATTGGAAATTACATACTGTCGTAGTAGAAATGAATATAAGATTCATAGAAGGGAATTGAACTGTAATAGAAGATATTACAGAATAGACTTGAACTGAATCACATCAGAAGAATATAAGTAGAAGTTTAATTGTACTTACATAGGACTGTATTACAATAGACTGATAACCTTTATTGGTTGAATGTTTTGCAAGTAGCATGTGCTACTTAGAAGGTGGACAAGGCTAGCCGGGTTATAGCCGTGGAGCGTTTTGCTTATAGTCGATAATCGTCGCGAGGTATGTGATTCTTCCTATACTCTTGAGCATGATATTTTAAAGGAAGATATATATAGTACGACAATGTCTTTTGACTTAAGCCTGAATAATATATAGTACGGTGAGCGTCGTGTGCTAATTGAGCGTGGTTATGCGGCAATGTCTTTGACTTAAGCTCGAATAATATATAGTACGGTGAGCGTCGTGTGCTAATTGAACGTAGTTGTACGGCAATGTCTTTGACTTAAGCCTGAATAATATATAGTACGGTAGACGTACGTGTGCTAATTGAACGTAGTTGTACGGCAATGTCTTTTGACTTAAGCCTGAATAATAAGAAACTTGAAGTATGTCACAAGAGTTAAGAAACCCTTTTTGAAAGAAAAGTAACACTTGGTTTTAAAGGTTTTAAAAAGAGTTATACTAGATTTATGGGGAGTTAGGTATAACGTCTTAAGAAGGGTAAAGAAAATGGTTTACTGATTTTAGAAGTTAAGAGACTTGATCTTATAAGGTAAGAGACTTAACTTAAATGAATTAATATGAGTTTTGTGTGAAACCTCATTCGTGAGTAATGAGTACGTGGTTTTTTTTAAAAAGGAATAATGTTTTACTGATTTCGGAAATCAGAATGTGTATCGACAAACCATTGCACCGTTAATAAAGGAAAATGTATTGAATAATGAAGTATTATTAAAACCAGTAGAAACCTCCATCTGCATAGAAGCTAAGATGAGACAAAATGATATTTCATTTCCTAGATCATGGCTGCTTAATAAGATTATGAACAAGAATAACCTACTCGCCTATGGCATATGTTACTCAATTGTTTTAAAAGAGAGTAAGACATTGAACTATGAAACTTTTCTAAAAAGAGACTTGAGTAATTGAAATTAGGCAAACTGGAACTTTAGGGAAAAGAAAGGCGTTGTTGTGTCTTAAATTGGTTTAAAACATAAAGTGTTATAACAACCTTTATGGGAGGTGAGTTATAACGATTTTATGAAAAAGGGTTTTATCATTGGTTTAAAATGTGGTAACTTGACTTTAAAAAGAGAAGTGTTTTGGTCTAAAATGAAGGCATGGTATTGCCTTGATTTGGTTTTAAAAAGGAAAGTATGGGAGTTGTTTTGCTTTACTTGAAAGATGTAAGTCACTCTATTTGTATACTACGGGTATCGGGTGACTTTTATAAAAGGAATAGATCTCTTTAAAAAGGAATTTAACGTACGTAGTACTTTAGGGTTAAAACCCGGACTTTGGCATAAAATGAAAGTACTTTGAGTTGTGTATAACTTGCCTATGCTTGTTGTTGTGAAACTTGCCTATGTTTGTTGTTGTGAAACTTGCCTATGCTTGTTGTGATAGCCTTTGTTGTGCAAGAATTGTGTTTCTATACTACCGCGTCTCTCGATGGAGGGTCGGTTGACTTGTTGAGAACTTACTTGGACGTCTTGGCGGTGTGGAGAAATTCCGCAGTGCGTTCGCTGATAGTGTTATACGCTAAATGCTTTGGACATACCGACACGATCGTAGCGCGCGGGTATGCTTCCATTTTGATTGTCGCCTTGTTGTTTCCTTTTGGACATACCGACACGATCGTGGCGCGCGGGTATGCTTCCATTTGAAATCTTTGTCTTATTGTTTCCTTTGGACATACCGACACGATGCGTAGCGCACTGGTATGCTTCCAATTTGAATGTTGTCTTCGTGTATCCCTTTTGACATACTGACACCAAGCGTAAGCGCACGGGTATGCTCCCATTTGGATTCTTTGTCTTGTTGCTATCATATCATGCAATGCCGGTGAGGAAGGAATTCCACAGCACAGTGATGATTTGGAGGCGTGAGTCCACGACTTGATATATTTATTTATATGTTATGCATCGTAGTTTGGTTATCATACATGTCTCCGCTTTATATAGATGCTATGATTTCATTCTGATATTTTACTGATTCACATATTTGGTACTGTTGTCGACCTCCTTGAAGTGCGTTCATGCCGCAGGTAGAAGTACATCGGCTGTCGATCCCCGCTTTTTAGGATCACCTTTCAGCGTATTGGGAAGCTCCGTTCCTTCGGAGGCTTATCTTTGGTATGTTACCCTGAGTCTGTAAGTTCTTGTACATTCAGGGGTATGGCGGGGCCCTGTCCCGCCATAGTTGTTGTAAAAATCTTAGAGGTCTGTAGCACTGTTGTGGGCAGGGTTGTAAGGATTGTAACTGTTCAAATGTTTATATATATATATGTTGAAAGGCAACCGTTTTGGTTGGCCTGTTTTCTTTCATCTTGATCCATGTCTATTTGCATGTTAAGTTTTTATTTCCGCTGGTTTTCTCTGATGTTGTATCACTAGGGTGCCCAGGGTAAGGCACCAGTCACGGGCCCGGGTTCGGGTCGTGACACCGAAGTCTCAAACTATCAGATCTAGGGTGAACTACTGGTACTACCGGAACCTCCGACTCTCGTCTGTCCTCATTCCTAGCCACAAGCCTAGCTAGTAACTGGGCCATCTCCTTGTAACTCATATCCTCGGCTCCTGGCCGTGGAACTGGAGACTCAGGTATCATGGTCTCTGTAGATACTGTTGCTGCTCTAAACTCTCCTGGGGCTAGCGGCGTCGTAAAACTCGCCGTCTGAAGTACTATCTCAGGTAATGACCGGGCCTGCGCCCCCGTACTCCTCTATGTTCTACTCGCAGCTCCCTCTGCTGCCTTTCCCTTCTGGGCCCTGGTTGCCTTGCGCAGAGGCATAACTGGTATAAAAGAATACGTCAGAGGGAGTCCAACTTATAACACATCTCTAAGGCACGATCTCAGAGTGAGAAGAATGGAAACCAATCCTAAATATCCCGCAGCCTCCTAATTATAGGTGTGGTGCACAACACGCCGATAATCAAGACTCTACTAGATACGGTCTGTAGACACTTTCCGAAGATTAACTGCTCTGATACCACTTTTGTCATGACCCGACCTCGGGCCCGCGACTGGTGCCTTACCCCGGGCACCCTAGTGATAATACATCAGAGAAAAACCAGCGCGGATTCCTTGATCTTGCTCGCTCGACGAAGAATAAAAAACAAAAAGGTAGGGATCTAAGAGTTTTTATAACAACTATGACGGGACAGGGCCCCGCCATACCCCTGAATGTACAAGTACCTACAATGACAGGGACTATACCAAAAGATAAGCCTCCGGAGAAACGGAGCTTCCCAATACGCAGAACTGTGATCCTATGAGCGAGGCAACAACTGGTGTACCTCTACCTGCGGCATGAAAACAGCCCTCCGAAGGAGGTCAGTACAACAAGTACCAAGTATGTGAAACTGAAAATACTGTAATGAAATCATAACAGTCTATATAAAAAAGGAGACATATATGATAACCAAACTACGATTACACGATATATGGCGATCATGTCAAGTCAGGGACTCACGCCCTCAAAGTCATCACTCAAATATAACCATGGGTCTCACGCCCACAATATCAATCATGTCTGTGTAATTCCTTCCTCACTGCCGGCAGTACATGATGTAAAACAACACCCATAATGGAAGCATACTCGTGGGCCACCCAACGTGTCCGTATGTCCAAAGCAAATAACAAGATAACACTCCTAGTGGAAGCATACCCGTGGGCCACCCATCGTGTCAGTATTTCCAAAAGGAAATAACAAGATAACGCTCATAGTGGAAGCATACTTGTGGGCCACCCAACGTGTCAGTATGTCCAAAGCAAATAACAAGATAACACTCCTAGTGAAAGCATACCCGTGGGCCACCCATCGTGTCAGTATGTCCAAAAGGAAATAACAAGATAACGCTCATAGTGGAAGCATACTCGTGGGCCACCCAACGTGTCAGTATGTCCAAAGCAAATAACAAGATAACACTCATAGTGGAAGCATACCCGTGGGCCACCCATCGTGTCAGTATGTCCAAAAGGATCTATATAGTGGAAGCATACCCGTGGGCCACCCAACTTGTCAGTATGTCCATCAATCGACCAGATAGCCGGCCCTCCATCGAGAGACTCGGTAGCACAAAATCAAAACACTTGCACAAAAAAGGCTATCACAACAAGCATAGGCAAGTTCAACGTACTCATAGACTTTCATTTTATGCCAAAAATCTGGGTTTTAACCCCAAAATACCACATACTTTTCATTCTTTCAAAAAGACCTCTTTTTACGTAAAAGCCACACGACACTAATACTCGTAGTATCAAAACACGTTTTCTTTTCAAACCAAATTACTACACCTTCAGAAAATCTTTACTGGGCCTTTAAAATCAAGTACTCAATACTTTTTAAACCAAGTGCTATACATTTTTAAAACGACATCAAGTATACTTTTAAGACCCAAGTAACTCACTCTTTTAAAATCAAGGCACTCAGCTTTCAAAATCAAATCAAGACAATATCATGCCTTCATGATAGTTTGACCTTCATAAATTCAAATTCTGAAGTCTCTTCTTTTATCTTCAGAAAGTCGTTATAACTAACTTCCCATAAAGCTATTATAACACTTTATGTTTTAAACCAACCAAGGACAACTACTCTCATTTCCGAAATCAAGATAACTTTAATCTTTTAAAGACCAAGCACCCATTACTCACGAATGAGGTTTCACAACATTTTAACACAATTCAAGTTCTTAACATTTCATATCAAGTCACTTAACTTTAGAATCAAGTCAAGGACACAAAAATGAATCAAACTTCTTTAACACACGTGCGTCTACCGCACTATATATTTCACAAATAGTCATGCTCAAGAGGATAGGAAGAATCACATACCTCTTCGGCTTAATCCACTAGCCAAGTCGAGTATGCCGCGCGTAGAAAATCCACCTATAATAATCACAATACATCTATCAACTTCTAGTTCTCTTTGTAGAATAATTCTAAGTACAAGGTTCCTTATTCTACGGAAAATTCGGCAGCACCTCCCCTCCCGTAACCACATATATCCCCCTTTATCAAGGCCCGCTACCAAGCCAACAACTCAAAGGGGATTACACGCCTACTGGACGTGTACAAAACTGCCCCACAGTAATACTACATAAGTTTACTGTACATACAGTCCAATGTAAATACAGTTCAATTATTTTTAATCATCCTTCCATATATCTTACTCAATTATAAATTACTACAATATGTAATTTCCTGTAACGACCGTTAGGGCGGTTCATCGGTGCCTTACCGGGCACCCTAGTGACACAACATCGAGTAATGTCGGAACATAAAGACAATACATGAAACCAATGTAAAATAGCGGTGAAATAAGAAACAGACTAACCAAAAGCGGTTACCTTGGTATATATATAAATAGCAATTGACGATTTACAACCTCTTACAAATTCTGCCCACAGCGTACTACAGACCTCTAAGAAATGATACGACAATAATGGCGGGGCGGGGCCCAAACCACGAATGTAAACACTTACTGACGGGGACTATACCACTGATAAGCCTCGGAGAAGCGGAGCTTCCTAGTGAATTGTGATCCTAAGGCGAGGATCAACGGGTGTACCTTTACTGCGGCATGAGCGGCCCGAAGAGTCGATGCAGTGCAAGTATGTGGCCCGAAAATAAATCGTAAATGAAATCATAGTAGTCTATATAAAGCAGAGACATGTATGATAACCAACTACGATTCCTGATAAATAAGCGATCGTGTCAAGTCGTGGACTCACGCCTCAAAGTTATCACAATAAAACCGTGCGGGGTAAGTACGAAGGCATAGCCGACTACTAAGACCAGCGATGCCAAAAATACCACAAAGCGTATCCCGAGGTCTTTCTAGACCACACCATGATCGAAGGTGGCCTCGCCCGCAATATCAATGTGCGCGTCTATCCTGGAACTCTCGCGACTCGCATAGGTCACACACGGACCGCGTGAGGTATTCCTCGAATCATGGTCCTGCATCGCTCGAGGTATACCGCGTCGGCGGCTAACCCTCGGTATCTGCTAGGCTCCGACCAGCGTAGTCTCAAAAGACCGCGTAGTCTCAGCGGACCGCATAGGAATCCCCGCGTCGGGCTAAACACCGGAATGATCAATCCTCGGAGCTACCGCTCCGCGTAGTCACGAGGACGCGTAGGCGTAAAGACCCGCGTCAAGGGTGGCAAGCCCTCGGTATAATAAGTCAAAGGGTATGTGATACAATAGCGAATTCTGCGGGCTTAACGTTTAACAACGTAAGCACAACAATAATAACCCCCTTACATAATAATCACAAGATACTAACACACGTAGCATCCTAACATGCTTCCTCATCAAATCAACAAGAAAGTATTACAAGGCTATCACAAACCCCTACACGCACGTTATTCACACAAGGTACTTTCTACTAACAAGTTCGAATTTTTATCCCCAAAGTACTTCATACATTAAATCTTTAAAAGATCGTTACTTCACAAAAATCACACAATACGTAGTATATAAACATAGAGTGATTATCTTTTTCAAAGTAAATCAATTACTTCTCTTTGTAAAATCAAGTAGCAACATTCTTTTCCAATGTTCAAGTTTGCCTAATTTCCAATGTTCAAGTTTGCCTAATTTCCAATGTTCAAGTTTGCCTAATTTGAATGTTCAAGTTTCTCATTTTAGAAAGGTTTAGTAGTTCATAGTCTTATTCATTTAAGAATATAATTCTCCTTTAAACAATGAGAAACCTAAGCCTTATATGTGAGTAGGATATTCTTGTTTATAACAATCTTATTACTGTTAGTGATCTAGGAAATATCATTTTGTCTCATCTTAGCTTACATGCGGATGGAAGTTTCTCTTGGTTTAATAATACTTAATTAGTCAAAACATTTCCTTTTATTAACGCTGCGGTGGTTTGTCGATACATTACGATTTCGAAATCAAGAAAACATTCTTAAGCCGTTATACCTAACTTCCCGTAAAGCTAGTATAACTCTTAAGTTTTCAAAAACCAAGTATTACTTCTTTCAAAATGATTCAAAAATCTTTTGAAATACTTCAAGTTCTTTATTAATACATAACAAGCCAGTTATAGTTCAAATCAGTTACCTTTTAAAAACCACATGTATTTTCTTACCAACATAAAGCTGTTATAACCAACTTCCATAAAGCCGTTATAACACTTTATGTTTTACACCAATCAAATACATTTAGCACCTGTACGTCTACCGTACTACATAGTTCACACATATCATGCTAGAAGAGATAGGAAGAGGTTCACATACCTCGCGACGAGTATCGACTAATAGCAAAATGCTCCAAGTACCTCAAACCGTCGGCTACTCCTTAGCCCGGTAGATCGCGCCACACGTAGTACTTCAACCTATAAGGCCACAGCGCTTATTAACATTTCGGTCTAACCGTAGACCATTCTCCAGAAAATTCGGCACCTCCCCGCTTTATGGCGTAAATCTCCTCTCTATCGGTGGCTACCAAGCCAACGGGGGTTATACATCTAACCTAACGGGTACAATTCTACTCACGGTACTACTACAAGTCTCATGTCTGACCACATGTAAAAGCAGTTTAGTACTCTTCTTGAAAAGGTTTCTTATTATTCGGGCTTAAGTCCAAAGACATTGCGACAACAACGTTCAGTTCTATATATACGATTATACTTGACTATATAGTCTAACAATCATGTAATTTCCAATTACAATAGAGGACAAGATATTTACCTCGATAAGCCCATAATTATCCGAGTATAAAGTCGATCTGGGCAATCGTTTAGCTCGACTCGTGCGCTCCAACCCGCTCCAAACTACCCTTAGAAGTTCTAACCAACTTCTACATACTACTCCACTAACCATGGAGATTTTCCTTAGGGTTTCGGTTGGTGGTAGTAAGTATAATAGTATTTACGGGCTTTTAGTATAGGTATAACCTTAGAATACAACAAGGTATATGGCTAAGGTAATTTGGGCATTATAACAATACTTTTGAGAGTATTTCTACGAGGGGGTATGAGACGAAAACAACTAGGCTAGGGGTACCCATGGCTAGCACCCAGGAGGGGGTGTATACCCCTCGGCCTACCCCACTGTGGGGAACTCTCGCCGAGGGGAGGAAGGCTTTGGGCGAGAACCACAAGAAGGGAGAGGAGGGATTTTAACACTTAGAAGATTTTAGGATGAAGAAAGTCTTCACATAGAGTGGTATTTATAGGCAACCAATGGCCAACCAATGGCGAGATCATGCCAAGTGCAAGGCAAGTGTAGGGCCAAGATCTTGCCAAGTGCCCCTTAACCAACTAACACACAAATATCCTACCAACTAAAGCCATTCCAATCGGCCACAATAACGCCTCACATCCATCAATTGGAGGGTGACAAGTGTCGCCCTCCCGTTGGTCCAAAATGTTTCGTCTCTCGGAAAAATCCGCAAAAATAAAATATGGCATAGCCGGAAATTCCCATACGAAAGCTGTGAAAACGTTTCGCCGAAAAACGACTCTAACCGGGTGTTGTGCACAAAATTAAATCGGCCAAGCCTACTTGAAGTTCGAAATTTCCTACGTACGTCCCTGCGTACATACTCTGGAAATACGGGGTATAACATTCTCCCCTCCTTAGAAACATTCGTCCCGAATGTTCCTTCTAAGTCTTAAAACAAACGCGCGCCGGTATAGTCCTCACTGCTATACTTACGAAAACAATCACGCACGCGCGTACGGAACCAACTTGCGCAAAAATACTTACCTCCAGTCCACGAGGACACCTCTAACATCACAAACGCTCCCATCCAAGGGTCTGAAATATAACTCCTTCGTACTTTCTCCATACAAAAGAAATGATCACATCTACGCTCGCTTCTTCCCTTACGTGTCGTACCCTTCTCGTACACTCGAATTCTTACCACATGATACCACTTTTGTCACTTTGCCCGAGGCATAAACCTTCTCAGGCAACCCAACAAATGGTACCGGACTGCATGCGATCACTGCGGCTATCGTACACCCAAACTCTTGATACTGCTTCAGTTTCCGAAACTCGGGGTTACTATCTCTAACGGGGTCATCATTAACTGGGAACACTCTGGATGGATTTCCGATACTTCCCGATCATAACAATACGAAAGACCGGACGTACTGCCTCCTAAGTCGGACGGCAAGAACTAACATATAGGCAACCTGGCCTATTCTTCACATGAACTCAAAAAAGGGCCCAAAGTAACTCGGGCTAAGTTCCCTCTGTTTTTCCAAAACTCGTCACCCCCTATCCGGGGTGGTACCTTCAAGAAGACCGACCGTCAACCTGAACTCTGGCGTCGCCGCCGATCATCCGCACGATTTCCCGAGCTGCGGAACTTCTTCTAGACAAGCTTCACTATCCACGATCTGTGGAACAAGCCTAAACCAATGCGAACCTTGCCAACATCGAACCAATCGGCCAAGACTTACACTTCCGCCTTACAAGGCTTCATAAGGCGACATCCGAACACTGAAATGGTAGCTTAAACGCTCCCTCTACAGGAGACAACAATCCCCACAACTACCCCTGAAATCCACACACTGGCCCGAGGGTGAATGCGATTCTGAGACTCACCTGAGTTCTTAACCTTGCCTGGTAAAACTTCCAGAAACAAAAACAGCCGTAACCTGGGCTCCACTGTCTGCCATAAGGTGAAGGTAGGCACCCCGTGCAGCCTTACAACCTTTTTGATAACTCAACACAGCCGAGTAAACGGTCCTGACCGAAAAACACGATGGGCTGCCCCCATCGGCCCGACCACTGGTCGAACGCATCCACGAACTCGTACGCTGGTTAACTAAACTTGGGCCTAACACCCTCGTGATCCCACCACCCGGCGGGAGCACCACAAACTGACCCCACCAACAAACAGGTTGCGGGTTGACCCGCAATGCGGCCTCAACCCGACCCGGCAACGCGCACAATACTAGCTCCCCGAAGGAAAACTCTCACTAATCACGTTACGAAAACCTAGCGGTCTTCTTAGCTCAACTACCCTCTTTCATTTCACACTACTCAGGGACTTATCCCACAAACATAGCTCACGTGCACTATGCACTCCTATAAGGATCAAACATAACACTACACCTTTACCCGAGATGGCCTTACCTCTAAGGTCTCTACGTATAAAGCTCTAAGGCTCACACTTTCTCTATCCCTCAACATCTTACTCGGTTAAACAACCATGATCTAATCAAAACTAACACACTGCTATCAGAACATAGCACTTAAGGTATACTCACCTGATCACATAAACAAAACTCTAGAGGGTTAAAGATATACCTGTAACTACTGTTTCACTCCCCTTAATCGTTCTAATCAAACCCGCCTGTAGGCATGCGTGAGGAGATGACAAACTACCCACCGATCACGAAGGCTAAGTCCTCCTTACTAGGACACTCTTTCGACATTAGACCACGGCGGTCATAGGTACAAGTACCAACTAAAAGATGACATTCCCGGGATGACGTCATCGCTGTGAACGGAAGCCACGGAGTTCAGCCACTCTGCGCACCCGAACGCCCCGAAATTCGTGGAAGACCACTCGCGCTTGGTGGATGTGCATAATCAAATCTGTGGTGAGGTGACTCGCCTCGAAAGTTACCAAAGGACCTTCTTTGCTCGCCTCTTACGTTGTCCTTCGTTAACCCGTCGATCTCTACGTTTCTCGGCTGCCGCGCATAAGCCCGCATACGTGCCATGCTCGCCTAATCAAGGATTACCCGCACAACCTTCTCTTAGGTAGTCATCAAGACTCGCGATACATCGGTATACTCGGTAGCCAAATCCATAGCTAGTAATGGTCGCTCTTTGCAATCTATATTCACTGTTCCGATCGTGGAACCGAAGATTCAAATATCATGGCGCAGATGGAACCGCCGCGCCGTGCTAAACTTTCGGGGCTAGTGATGTCGCGAAATCCCGAATGAAGCACCTAACTCGGGTGATGATTGGGCCTATGCCCTCGGAACCCTCTGGACTCTACTCGCAGCTCCTGCGCGCCTCTGGGCGGGTTGCCTCACGCGGAGGCATAGCGGTGAGGAAAGAAATACGTTTAGAGGTCCAACTTACAACACAATTTCTAAGGCACGATCTCGAGTGAGAAGAATAGAAACCAATCCTAAATACCTATAGCCTCACGATTATTGGTGTGGTGCACACACCGATAATCAAGACTCATCGGATACGATGCGTAGACACTTTCAGGATTAAGCGCTTCGATACCACTTTTGTAACGACCCGTTCGGGGCGTTCGGTGCCTTACCGGGCACCCTAGTGACACAACATCAGTAATCGGAACATAAAGACAATACATGAAACCAATGTAAAATGACGGTGAAATAAGAAGCAGACTAACTAAAAGCGGTTACCTTGGTATATATATAAATAGCAATTGACGATTCTAACCCTCTTACAAATTCTGCCCACAACAGTACTACAGACCTCTAAGAAATGATACGACAATAATGGCAGGACAGGGCCCCGCCAAACCCCTGAATGTAAACACTTACTACGACAGGGGACTATACCACTGATAAGCCTCCGGAGAAACGGAGCTTCCCAGTGACTGTGATCCTAAGAGCGAGGATCAACGGTGTACCTTTACTGCGGCATGAACGGCCCCGGGAGGTCGATAACAGTGCAGGAGTATGTGGCGAAAATAAATCGTAAATGAAATCATAGTAGTCTATATAAAGCAGGAGACATGTATGATAACCAAACTACAGTTCACAATAAATAAGCAGTCATGTCAAGTCAGGGACTCACGCCCTCAAAGTTATCACAATAAAACCGTACGGGGTAAGTACGAAGGCATAGCCGACTACTAAGACCCACGATGCCAAAAATACCACAAATCGTATCCCGAGGTCTTTCTAGACCGCACCACGATCGGTGGCCCGCCCGCAATATCAATGCGGCGTCTATCCTCGAACTCTCGCGACTCCGATAGGTCACACACGGACCCGCATGAGGTATTCTCGAATCATGGTCCTGCATCGCTGAGGTATACCGCGATCGGCGGCTAACCCTCGGTATCGCCTAGGCTCCGCAACCCGCATAGTCTCAAAAGACCGCATAGTCTCAACAGACCGCATAGGGAATCCCCGCATCAGGCTAAACACCCGGAATGATCAATCCTGGAGCTACCGCACTCCGCATAGTCACGAGGACCGCATAGGCCGTAAAGACCCGCATCAAGGGTGGCAAGCCCTCGGTATAATAAGTCAAAGGGGTATGTGATACAATAGCGTTATAACGGGCTTAACGCTTAACAACGTAAGCACAACAATAATAACCCCCTTACATAATAATCACAAGATACTAACACACGTAGCATCCTAACATGCTTACTCATCAAATCAACAAGAAAGTATTACAAGGCTATCACAAACCAATACAATCAAGTTATTCACACAAGGTACTTTCTACTAACAAGTTCGGGTACCTATCCCCAAAGTACTTCATACATTAAATCTTTAAAAGATACGTTACTTCACAAAAATCACACAATACGTAGTATATAAAAATAGAGTGATTATCTTTTCAAAGTAAATCAATTACTTCTCTTTGTAAAATCAAGTAGCAACATTCTTTTCCAATGTTCAAGTTTGCCTAATTTCCAATGTTCAAGTTTGCCTAATTTCCAATGTTCAAGTTTGCCTAATTTCGAATGTTCAAGTTTCTCATTTTAGAAAGGTTTCGTAGTTCATAGTCTTATTCATTTAAGAATATAATTCTCCTTTAAACAATCTGAGAAACCTAAGCCTTATATGTGAGTAGGATATTCTTGTTTATAACAATCTTATTACAAAGTAGTGATCTAGGAAATATCATTTTGTCTCATCTTAGCTTCTATGCAGATGGAAGTTTCTCTTGGTTTTAATAATACTTAATTAGTCAAAACATTTCCTTTTATTAACGCTGCAGTGGTTTGTCGATACACATTCTGATTTCCGAAATCAGTAAAACATTCTTAAGCCGTTATACCTAACTTCCCATAAAGCTAGTATAACTCTTAAGTTTTCAAAAACCAAGTATTACTTCTTCTTTCAAAATGATTCAAAAATCTTTTGAAATACTTCAAGTTCTTTATTAATACATAACAAGCCAGTTATAGTTCAAATCAGTTACCTTTTAAAAACCACATGTATTTTCTTACCAACATAAAGCTGTTATAACCAACTTCCATAAAGCCGTTATAACACTTTATGTTTTACACCAATCAAATACATTTAGCTGTGACGCCTACCGTACTACATAGTTCACAGATATCATGCTAGAAGAGATAGGAAGAGGTTCACATACCTCGCGACGAGTATCGACTAATAGCAAAATGCTCCGAGTACCTCAAACCGTCGGCTACTCCTTAGCCAGTAGATCACGTCACACGTAGTACTTCAACCTATAAGGCCACAGCTTATTAACATTTAGGTCTAACCGTAGAACATTCTACGTAAAATTCCAAGACTCCCCCCACCGCAGCGTAAATCTCCTCCTCTATCGAGGCGGCTACCAAGCCAACCTGTGGGGGTTATACATCTAACCTACGGTACAATTCTACTCCACGGTACTACTACACAAGTCTCATGTCAGACATGTAAAACAGTTTAGTACTCTTCTTGAAAAGGTTTCTTATTATTCGGCTTAAGTCCAAAGACATTGCCGACAACAACGCTCAGTTCTATATATACAGATACTTCAACTATATAGTCTAACAATCATGTAATTTCCAATTACAATAGAGGACAAGATATTTACCTCGATAAGCCCATAATTATCCGAGTATAAAGTCGATCTGGGCAATCGTTTAGCTCGACTCCGTGCGCTCAACCCGGCTCCAAACTACCCTTAGAAGTTCTAACCAACTTCTACATACTACTCCAACTAACCATGGAGATTTTCCTTAGGGTTTCGGTTGGTGGTAGCCAGTAAGTATAATAGTATTTACGGGCTTTTCAGATAGGTATAACCGTAGAATACAACAAGGTATATGGCTAAGGTAATTTGGGCATGATAACACTACTGTTGAGAGTAGTTCTACCAGAGGGGTTATTATACGAAAACAACTAGGCTAGGGGGGGTACCCCACGGCTAGCACCCCAAGGAGGGGGGGGGTATACCCCTCGGCCTACCCCACTGGGGGGGAACTCTCGGCCAAGGGGGAGGGGGAAGGCTTTTGGACGAGAACCACAAGAAGGGAGAGGGAGGGATTTTAACACTTAGAAGATTTTAGGATGAAGAAAGTCTTCAACATAGAGTGGTATTTATAGGCCAACCAATGGCCAACCAATGGCCAAGATCATGCCAAGTGCAAGGCAAGTGTAGGGCCAAGATCTTGCCAAGTGCCCCTTAACCAACTAACACACAAATATCCTACCAACTAAAGCCATTCCAATCGGCCACAATAACGCCTCACATCCATCAATTGGAGGGTGACAAGTGTCGCCCTCCCGTTGGTCCAAAATGTTTCGTCTCTCGGAAAAATCCGCAAAAATAAAATATGGCATAGCCGGAAATTCCCATACGAAGTGTGAAACGCGTTTACAAAAACGACTCTAACCGGGTGTTGTGCACAAAATTAAATCGGCCAAGCCTACTTGAAGTTCGAAATTTCCTACGTACGTCCCTGCGTACATACTCTGGAAATACGGGGTATAACATTTCCAATTACAATAGAAGGACATAGATCATTACCTCGATAAGCCCAAAATTATCCAAGATTTATAAGTCGATCCTGAGCAACGTTTAGCTCCTATTCCTTACGCTCCAATCCGCTCCAAGCAACCCTTAGAAGTTTCTAAACAACTTCTCTTAACACTTCATCCAAGCTATGAAGATTTTCCTAGGGTTTCATTTTGCGACTATTGGAATAAAGTAGTATTTCCGGGCTCTTATGTTGGGATTACTTTAGAATACTACTAGGGACACTAGGCTAAGGTATTTGGGATGTATACAACAACAATTGAAGTATTTCTCTACACAAAGGGGGGGGTGGACGAGAACACCACAAAGGGAGGGAGTATTTTTGCCTTGGAAAAACTCAAGTGTGGATGAAGAAGTCTTGCAACTTAAGGGGGGTATTTATAGAGAAATCAAAGGCCAAGATCAAGGCAAGTGTGTGGTGAGATTGGGGGACAAGTGTGTGTGGGTCCCACCCACCACATGTCCACACAAAATTTAAGACAAGTGGCTTGCCACTTGTAGGGCCATTTCGGCCAAGGACACATGGCACCACATTTCGGCCATGTGCCACCTAGGGTGGTGACACATGTCGCCCTCCTACTCGTCAAAAATATTTCATCTTCCGAAAATATCCAATATATCAAAAATCTCGAAAACAAAGTGGGCCCCACAAAACCGTAAATTTCTCCCGTGGGCCCCACGTGACCATTTCCGGAAAATAAAATCCATAATTCTATTATAATCCAAGAAGTCCAAATACCAAATCTGGGAATCCAATTCCCATTAACGAACCTTTTTCCTTCACAAAAATCCGGAAACTTTTCCGTCGAAAATTCAACATTTTCATCCTTAACCTAATTAGGGTTATACATTCGTACGTACGTCCTCACATACGTACTCTAGAACTAAGGGGTGTAACAGGGAAATGGTTCGTGTTTTCTTGGTGGTCGAGGGTGTTCTCGGCCTTTGTGTGCATAATGGGAAATGGTTTGGTTTTACTTGGAGACAAGGGTGAACTTCAAATCCTTACACCTCTTTGTGTAGTTCAAGTCGAAGAAGGATGGATTGGGCTCCTCAAGGATCTCATCTTCTTGGAATGTGTTTGGAAGCTTCATTTCTTTGTACTTGGTTGACAAGCCATTTCGGCCAACCTCTTCATTTCCCCTAGGATAATTTTGAAGACTTCGATTCATCAATTGTTATCTTGGTAGCCTCATCTTATAGAAAATCCTTGTACTTGCCTACTTGTCCTCCAACTCACGGCCTAGTCATCTTCTTGGAGTACTTTTTGGATTAGTCATCTTGTGACAAGGACTCTCAGTTTTGCCATCCCTTACATGACCTATTCATTGTGTCCTAAGGTAGTTATTCCATGGACTACTATGTACTTGTCACGCCCTGAACCCCGGGCCCGCGACTGGTGCCCTACCTGGGCACCCTTCTATTCATACAACATACGTAACTTGCGGAAGATAAATAACACTATTTTTTTTCCTTAAACAAAGGCAAAGCCGATAAGGCTGCCACAATATAAGTCACACGAAAGGGGCTACATTGTTCAATAATGTAAATACAACTCTATCCAGTCCAGCCCACATATGAATACAAACCTCTAAGATTTTGGACACATACTATGGTGGGACAAGGCCCCGCCGTACCTCTGAATATACCATAATGACAAACTCCGGAACACTGGAGCCATCTCAAAATGCTGAACCAGGATCCTAAGCTCGCGGATCCACAACTGAGTACCTAGACCTGCGGACATGAACGCATCCCCCCGAAGGAGGTCAGTACAACTCTGATTGTACAAAAGAATCAGAGGGGCAAGTATGAAAATCAAATACCAGATCCTACCGTGTCATTTAACAATCAGAGCCAACTGTACCTTGTATCACTGTATCACTTTAACACCGTACCACTTTCACCTATGAAAGCCATGTCAAAATCAGGGACACCTGCCCTTAGCATATAATATCACAGAAGCTTGCTCGTGGAATACAACATCACTGCCAGCATGTAACAAGTATAATATACAACAATCATCAGATAAGCATGCCCGTGGAATTCCATCATCACCGTCGGCATGTAAAAAGTATAATACTCAATTATCAGTACACTGTGCCTTTTTAAAAAGTAGAGTAAATTTTACCTCTTTAAAATAGGAAGCTTATGACCAATCTAGGGCCACCGCCCATCGTATCATTATGCAATCCTACTCCTGGGACTATTTCACCCGCATAGGTCACGTGGACCCACATGAGGTAAACGCCATACTAGCATCGTGGGGAGCAAATCCACGGAATATGTATAATGTGTTGGGGGTTTACCCCGCAATTATACTCATAACACTAGCACTAATGGTTGTCATGAACAACATATGCAAATTAAGTAATCTTTAACTCTTATTAGACAAAATGAAGGCACCATCTTTTTGAACAACCAAGGCAATATTGTCACGACCCGACCCCGGGCCCGCGACTGGTGCCCTACCTGGGCACCCCTTACAGGTATACATCAGAGAATAGTAGCGGAACATACATACAACTCAAATGAAATAAATAACAGGTTAGCCGATAAGGCCACCTTCCAAAAGTATACACATAACCCAAAAAACAGTTACCTCTTTTTTTTTCTTTACAACCCAATCCACAAGATATGACTACAGACCTCTAAAAAAAATTCATAACAAATGTAACGGGACAGGGCCCCGCCATACCCCTAAATGTACAACAACCAACAATAACAGGGATCTGAACCAAAGATAAGCCTCCGGAGTAATGAAGTTTCTCAACAGCTAAACAATGATCCTAAGAGTGAGGATCAGCAACCTGTATAACTCTACCTGCGGCATGAACGCAACCCTCCGAAGGAGGTCAGTACAACAGGTACCAAGTATGTGAAACTGGAAGTACTGTAATGAAATCATATAGTCTAAAATAAAGTTGGAGACAGGTATGTTGACCAAAAATAATAGTACACTGTGCCTTACTAATAATGAGAGTGGACAAGAATAAATTTTTGCCGATTTTAAAACAGGAGCTCATGATTAACCTAGGGCCATCCGCCCGTAGTATCATTCTGCAATCCTACTCCTGGGACTATTTCACCGCGTAGTAGTATGGACCGCGTGAGGTAATATCCTCTCATGCGTATCCGTCCGTCGCATAGGCCGTATAGACCGCGTGAGGTAATCTCTCCGCGATAGGGTGGTTCGCCCGCATGGGACTATTTCACCCGCATGAGCCCTACGGACTCGCATGAGGAATTCCTCGCATCGTGGGGAGAAAATCCACGGAATATGCAAATGAAACAAGCCCGGGGAATGACCCCGTAATGAACAATATATCACTAGCACAACTAGCTATCCTACATAACATAAGCACCATCGGCTTATCATACATAACATAAGCACCACCGGCTTATTATAATTATAATAAGCAAGTTAAGACATCCCCTAACTTCTTATTAGCCTTAATTATTATGCACTCTCATTTTATTTTACTTAAGACACTAACATGTCATTAAAAATTCGGGAATTTAATTCAAAGTACTATGGACCTTATCCTTTCAAAAATGACTCTTTCTCGTATAAAATCCCCAAGATACTAACACCCGTAGTATCAAGGCTTATCTACATTTTAAACAAGTCACTACACCTTTTAGAAATACATTTAGGCTTCTAAATCAAGTGACTTTTTACTTTAAAACTTTAAACAATTGATGCCTTTAAATCAATTTGTCTTTCTTCATTTCAAGTCATTTATCTTTGTTTACATTACTAGAGTAAACCATTCTTTTAACTTTCAATAAAGTTATTATAACCAACTTCCCATAAAGTCGTTATACTAACTTTATGCTTTAGAAACTAAGACATCTTTAACCTTTCATAAAGTCGTTATAACTAACTTCCCATAAAGCTGTTATAACTCTTTATGTTTTAGACAAATTCATTTTTTTTATAACCAAGAGACTTATTCTTTTTATAACCAAGTATCATATACTTTCAAATCAAGTTACATAACTTCCAAAATACTTCAAGTGTCTTAACTTTAGAACTCAAGTTACATAACTTTTAAAATACTTCAAGTCTCTTACTTTAGAATAGCTCAAGTAATCAATACTTTCCAAATCAAGTATTCTATACTTTTCAAGTCAAGAAAACTTTCCATGTAACCCCAAGTCACATATACTTTTAAAATCCAAGTCACCTTACTTTTCGAAATCAAGGCAAAGGATTCCAAAATGAAACCGAATTCATTTTAAACATGTACGTCCACCGTACTATACATTTATAAAACGCATGCTCAAGAAGATAGGGAAAGTTCCACATACCTCTTCGACTTAATCCACTTGCCAAGCTGAATATGCCGTACGTAGTATGTCAACCTATAATGACCATAATACGTCTATCAACTTCTAGTTTCAAACGTAGAATATTCTAAGTGTAAAGTCACTTAATTCTACGGAAAATCGGACAGCACTTCCTTTGTTTCTACGCACGTTTCCACCTTTTTCAAGGCCCAAATTAAATAAGCAAACATGCCACATTTAAGGCTCAACAATGTAGCTAACAAAAGGGGATTACACGCCTAACAGGACGTGTAAAATTCTGCCCCACAATTGATATCAAAATAGTCCAAAAGACAATGACATTCACGGCTAAAAGTGTCACGACCGAACCTGAACTGGATCGGTGCCTTACCGGGCACCCAGTAGACATACATCGAGTAATCGGAATATAAAACAAGACATGAAATAACATGAAGTGTGAACAGATTATTCGAGAAAAGTTGCCTGTCGGCATATCTATATAAAAACTTAAATCCAACGATTCATCCTTTTACAAACCACACTACATGATTACTATAGACCTCAGAATGATATAACAACAATGGCGGGACGGGGCCGCCATACCCAGAATGTAAGTACCTACAACGAGGGGACTATACCCAAGATAAGCCTCGGAGAAACGGAGCTTCCCAACGCTGAATTGTGACCCTATGGCGAGGATCAACATCGGTGTACCTCTACCGCGGCATGACGCGGCCCGAAGGAGGTCGATACAATTGCAAGTATGTGGCGAAAATCGTAAATGAAATCATGTAGTCTATATAAAGCGGGAGACATGTATGATAACCAAACTACGATTCCAATAAATAGCGATCATGTCAAGTCGAGGACTCACGCCTCAAAGTCACCACTCAAATATAACTATGGGTCTCACGCCCACAACATCAATCATGCGTGGAATACCTTCCGCCACGGCGATCTATGATATAAAAGCACCAAGGAATACATGAACACGGGTCCCACTGAGTCATAATAAAACCGTGCGGGGTAAATGCGAAGGCATAGCCGACTACTAAAACCCAGCACCAACAAAGTCATAAAGCGTATCACGAGTGCTGTCTAGACCGCCACATGATCGGCGGCCACTCGCCGCGATATCAAATGCGCGTGTCTAATCCTCGAACTTCCGCGACTCCGCATAGGCCACACTCATAGGCCACATGAGAATTCCCGCATCGAGGGTAGCTACTCCGGCGTCGCCCCGAACTCGCGATCCGCGTAGCCACATAGACCGCGTGGCCACATAGACCGCACACTAACACGGAACTCTCGTAGCTCGCATAGGTCCCCGGACGTATGAGGTATTCTCGAATCATAGTCACCTGATCGCCTGAGGTATACCCGCGTGAGGCGACTTAACCCCCGGTATCATGTCAAGAGGTGAGTGGTACAATACTATCATAATGGCTTATCGTTAAACAACATAAGCACAATCAAGGGAAACCCCTTTACACAAACATCACAAGATACTAACACACGTAGCATCCTAACATGTTTACTTATCAAATCAACAAGAAAGTATTACAAGGCTATCACAAACCAACACAATCAAGTTATTCACACAAGGTACTTTCTACTTTATGTTAACAAGTTCGGGTTTTTATCCCCAAAGTACTTCATACATTAACTCTTTAAAAGATCCGTTTCTTTCAAAAAGTCACACAATACCCGTAGTATAAAAATAGGGTGACTATCTTTTTAAGTAAACCAAAACACTTCCCTTTGTAAAATCAAGTAACAACATTATTTTCCAAATGTTCAAGTTTGCCTAATTTCAAATGCTCAAGTTTCTCATTTTCGAAAGGTTTCGTAGTTCATAGTTTTAATCACTTAATAATATAATTCTCCTTTAAAACCATTTGAAAAACATATGCCTTATGTGTGAGTAGGTTATTCTTGTTTATAACAATCTTATTAAAGCAGCCATGATCTAGGAAATGTAATATCATTTTGTCTCATCTTAGCTTCTATGCAGGTGGAGGTTTCTACTGGTTTTAATAATACTTAATTAGTCAATACATTTCCCTTTATTAGCGCTGCAGTGGTTTGTTCGATACTTATTCTGATTTCCGAAATCAGTAAAACATTATTCCTTTTAAAAAACCAAGTACTCATTACTCACGAATGAGGTTTCACACTTTTTAACAAAATTCATATTAATTTAATTAAGCCAAGTCTCTTATCTTTTAAGATCAAGTCTCTTAACTTCTAAAATCAATAAATCATTCTTTTTATCTCTCTTAAGTCGTTATACCTAACTTCCCATAAAGCTAGTATAACTCTTAAGCTTTTAAAACCAAGTATTACTCTTCTTTCAAAAAGGTTTCTTAATTCTATTGAAATTGTCACGACCCGTTCCGGGCGTGGATCGTGCCTTACCTGCACCCCAAAGAGTCATACATCGAGTAATCAATGGAATATAAAATAACCAAGATATGAAGCAGTATAAATTGAGACACGGATATACGAAGAAAGTTACCTTTCGGCATAAATAATAATAACAACTCTTTCAAAATGAGCAGTTTAATCCTTTCTTTACAAACCACGCTTGCCAAGATTACTACAGACCTCTACGAATGATATGACAACAACGACGGGGCGGGGCCACGTCATACCCCGAATGTAAGCACCTACAACAACGGGGACTATACGAATAAGCCTCGGAGGACGGAGCTTCCCAAACGCTGAATGACCACTAAGAGCGAGGATCAACGGCGGTGTACCTTTACTGCGGCATGACGCGGCCCCGAAGGAGGTCGATCTAACAGTACCAAGTATGTGAAACATGAAGATCGTAAATGAAATCATAGTAGTCTATAGAAAGCGGGAGACATGTATGATAACCAAACTACGATTCCTGATAAATAAGCGATCATGTCTAGTCGAGGACTCACGCCTCAAGTCATCACTCGATATAACAATGGGTCTCACGCCCAACATCAATCATGCGTGGAATACCTTCCTCACCGCGATCGATGATAGAAAAGCACCAGGAATACACATGAACAACGGGTCCCTTTGTGTCCAAATAAAGCGATGCGGGGTAAATCGAAGGCATAGCCGACTACTAACACCAGCGGTACTAACAAGGTCATAAAGCGTATTATGATATATTTCTAGGCCGTCACATGATCAAAGCCGGTCGCCGCGCATGATATCAAATGTGTGCGTCTAGCCCCGAACTCCGCTGACTCCGCATAGGCCAATCGTAGGCGCGTGAGGTATAACCGCGTCGAGGGTAGCTACTCCCGGCGTCGCCCCGGACTCGCGATCCGCATGGCCACATAGACCGCATGACCATAAAGGCCACACACTAACACGGAACTCGTAGCTCGCATAGGCCCGGGACCCGCGTAGGTATTCTCGAATCATGGTCCTGCATCGCCGAGTCTACCCGCGTCGGAGCGGCTTAACCCGGAAACACGGTGGTGGTATAATACCAACATAACAGTTTATCGTTTAAACAACATAAGCACAATCAAGGGAAACCCCCTTTACACAAACATCACAGAATACTATCACACGTAGCATCCTAATATGATTACTTATCAAATCAACACGAAGGTATTACAAGGCTATCACAAACCAATACAATCAAGTTATTCACACATAAGGTACTTTCTACTATATGATTAACGAGATCGGGTTTTATCCCCAAAGTACTTTATACAATAACTCTTTAAAGATATGTTACTTTCACAAAAGTCACACAATACGTAGTATAACAATAGAGTGATTATCTTTTGAAGTAAATCAAAATACTTCTCTTAGTAAAACCAAGTAACAACATTCTTTTCAAACGCCCAAGTTTGCCTAATTTCAAATGTTCACGTTTCTTATTTTAGAAAGGTTTCGTAGTTCCTAGCCTTATTTATTTAAGAATATAATTCTCTTTTAAACCATCTGAGAAACATAAGCCTTATATGTGAGTAGGATATTCTTGTTTATAACAATCTTATTACATGACCATGACACAGGAAATATCATTTTGTCTCATCTTAGCTTACATGCGGATGGAAGTTTCTCGGTTTTAATAATACTTAATCTGTCAAAACATTTCCTTTTATTAACGCCGCAGATGGTTTGTCGATACACATTCGATTTCGAAATCGAGAAAACATTCTTAAGCCGTTATACCTAACTTTCCATAAAGCTAGTATAACTCTTAAGTTTTCAAAACCAAGTATTACTTCAAGTTCTTTATTAACACATAACAAGCGATTATAGTTCAAATCGATTACCTTTTAAAAACCACAAGTATTTTCTTACCAACCTAAAGTCGTTATAACCAACTTCCCATAAAGCCGTTATAACACTTTATGTTTTAAACCAATCAAATACATTTAGCACATATCGTCTACCGTACTACATAGTTCACACATATCATGCTAGAAGAGATAGGAAGAGGTTCACATACCTCGCGACGAGTATCGACTAATAGCAAAACGCTCAAGTACCTCCAACCGTCGGCTACTCCTTAAGCCAATTAGATCGCGCCATACGTAGTACTTCAACCTATAAGGCCACAAGGCGCTTATTAACATTTAGATCCCCATAGAACATTCTACGAAAATTCGCAGACCTCCACACACATGGCGTAAATCTCCTCTTCTATCGGGGCCGGCGAACAACCCAACCAGGGGGGGGGGTTCATACATCTAACTGGACGTGCACAATTCTACCTCACAGAAAAGCTACACAAGTCTCATGTCTGATCTATGTAAATCTGATTCGATTACTCTTCTTTCGAAAAGGTTTCTTATTATTCAAGCTTAAGTCAAAAGACATTGCCGATAACAACGTTCAGTTCTATATATAGTATACTTCAACTATATAGTCTAACAATCATGTAATCTCCAATTACAATAGAGGGACAAGATATTTACCTCGATAAGCCCATAATTATCCGAGTTTAAATGTCGATCTGAGCAAGGTTTAGCTCTACTCACGCGCTCAGGCCGCTCCAAACAACCCTTAGAAGTTCTAACCAACTTCTACTTATAACTTCAACTACGGGTGAAGATTTACTTAGGGTTCGGTTTTGTGACAGACGGGAAGTATAATAGTATAACTGGGCTTTTTGTAAAGGTATAACCTTAGAATACTACAAGGTATATGGCTAAGGTAATTTGGGCATTGTAACAATACTTTTGAGAGTATTTCTACCAAGAGGGGGGGTGTTATACGAGACAACGAGGCTAGGGAGTACCCACGGCCACACTACTAGGAGGGAGGGCTCTCGGCGAGGGGGGATGGTGTTGGACGAGAACACTACTAAGAGAGGGGGAGGATTTTTAACACTTAGAGATTTGTAGAATGGATGAAGAAGTCATCAAAGAGGGGGGTATTTATAGGTCTAGCAAAGGCCAACCAATGGCCAAGATCTTGCCAAGTGCAAGGCAAGTGTAGGGCCAAGATCTTGCCAAGTGCACCTTATCCATCTACCACAAAATATCCTACCAACCCCTTGACCAAACAATGGCCATTTCGTCCAGGAACCGCCCGGCGTGCTCCAATGAGAGGGTGCCAAGTGGCGCCCTCTTGTTGGTCCAAAATGTTTCGTCTCTCGGAAAAATCCGCAAAAATTAAAAATGACATAGCCGGAATTTTCCCTACGAAAGCTGTGAAAACGTTTCGTCGAAAAACGACTCTAACCGGGTGTTGTGCACAAAAATAAATCGGCCAAGCTTATTCTCAAGTTCAAATTTTTCTACGTACGTCCTTACGTACATACTCTGAAAATACGGGGTATAACATTCTCCCCTCCTTAGAAACATTCGTCCCGAATGTTCCTTCTAAGTCTCAAAACAAACGTGCGCCAGTATAGTCTTCACTACTATACTTATGAGAACAAATCCTGCCACACCTGGCCACAGAAACACCTGCGCAGATACTTACATCCAAGTCTACGAGGAAACACCTCTAACATCACCACAAACACCTCTCTCCGGGGTCTAAAATATACTTCCCCGCGCTTCTCTTTACAAAAGAAATGATACCACTTTTGTCACTTTGCCGCGAGGTTCACTCCGGCGACCCAACAAATGGTACCGGGCCGCATGCGATCCCTGAGGCTGTCGTACACTTCTTGTACACTCGAACTCTTTCTCATAACCTACCACATTTCTGATACTGCTTCAGTTTCCAAAACTCGGGGTTACTATCTCTAACGTGGTCATTAATAACTGGGAACACTCTGGATGGATCTCCGATACTTTCCCGAACATAACAATACGAAAGACCGGACGTACTGCCTCCTAAGTCGGATGGAAATGCTAACATATAGGCAACCTGGCCTATTCTTCACATGAACTCAAAAGGGCCCAAAGTAACTCGGGCTAAGTTCCCTCTGTTTTCCAAAACTCGTCATACCCAACCCGGGTGGTACTTTCAAGAAGACCGTCGGCACGAACTCTGGCGTCGTCGCCGATTATCCGCACGATTTCTACGAGCTGCGGAACCTCTTCTAGACAAGCTTTACCTATCCACGATCTGCTGGAACAAGCTGAACCGACTATCTGAATCTTGCCAACATCGAACCAATCGACCGGCGACTTACAATTCCGCCCCTACAAGGCTTCATAAGGCGACATCCGAACACTGAAATGGTAGCTTAAACACTACCTCCACAGGAGACAACAATCCCACAACTATCCCTGAAATCGAACACGGCGAGGCGAATGCGGTCGAGACTGCTGAGTTCTTAACACATGCTTGGTAAAACTTTAGAAAGCGAAAATAGCCACCACGGGCTTCATGCGCCATAAGGTGAAGGTAGGCACCGTGCAGCCTTACAACCTTTCGATATAAAAACAACTGCTGAGCACTCGGTCTTTGCTAGAAGACAAGGCGGTGACCTCGCCGGCCCGACTCTGGTCGGATCGTCACGAAATGTTTGGTTAACTAAACTGGGCCTAACACCTCGTGACCTACCACTGGCGGGACCACCACAAACCCACCACCATACATGCGGGTTGACCCAACATAGCCTCAACCCTACCCGGCGTCGCGCAAAACACTAGCTCCCCGATCCGGAATAATTTCACAAATCATGTTACGAAAACCTAGCGGTCTTCCTAGCTCGACTACCTTCTTTCAAATCACGCTACTCAGGGACTTATCCCACAAACATAGCCCACGTACACTATGCACTCTGATAAGGATCAAACATAACACTACACCTATACTCGAGATGGCCTTACCTGCAAGGTCTGCGTATAAAACTCTAAGGCTCACACTTTCTCTATCCCCCAAATCTTACTCGGTTAACTAACCAAGATCTCTAATCACAACTGACACACTGCTATCAGAACATAGCACTTAAGGTATACTCACCTTATCACATAAACAAAACTTTAGAGGGTTAAAGATATATCTATATCTACTGCTTCACTCCCCTTAGTCGTTCTGAATCAAACCTGCCCCGTAGGGCGCATAGCTAAGGAAGGTGACGAACTACCCAGCGAACACGAAGGCCAGTCCTCCTACAAGGACACTCTTGACACGGACCACGGCGGTCGCCAGTACAACAAGTACCCGACCAAAAGACGACATTCCTGGGATGGCGTGCATCATCTGTGACGGAAGCCACGGAGTTCGACCAACTCTGCGTACCGAACGTCACGAACCTGCGGAGGACCTCTCGCATTTGGTGGACATGCATAATCTAATCTGCGGTGAGGTGACTCGCCTCGAAAGTTACCAAAGGACGCTTGCTCACGGCCTCTTCGCTGTCCTTCGTTAACCCGCCGATCTCTACGTTTCTCGGCCTGCTGCGCATAAGCCCGTACACAGGCCATTCTCAAGCCTAACTGAAGAATTACTTTCGCACAACCCTCTATTAGATAGTCATCAAGACTCGCGGTACATCGGTACACTCTCTGGTAGCCAAATCCATATCTAGTACAGGTCGCCTTTTTGCAATCTATATTCTACGTCCCTGCCGTGGGCGAAGGTTCAAATGTCATGGCGCGATGGAGCTCGCCGCCGTGCTAAACTCTGCTTTGGGGCTAGTGGCGTCGCAAAACTCCCGAATGAAGCACCACGGGTGATGATTGGAGTGCATGCCACGTAACCTCTGTACTCTGCTCGCGGCTCCGCCATTTGCCTTGTCGCCGGGGCGGGTTTGCCTACGCGGAGGCATAGCGGTAAGGAAAGAAATCGTTAGAGGTCCAACTTACAACACAACTCTAAGGCACGATCTCGAGTGAGAAGAGTAGAAACGATCCTAAATATCCTATAGCCTCACGATTATTGATGTGGTGCACAACACACCGATAATCAAGACTCTCATCGATGCAGTAGACACTTTCCGAGGATTAATCGCTCGATACCACTTTTGTCACGACCCGTTCGGGGGCGTGGTCGTGCCTTACGGGCACCCAGTAGTCATACATCGAGTAATGTCGGAATATAAAATAACCAAGATATGAAAGCAGTATAAATTGAGACACGGATATCGAAGAAAGTTACCTTTCGGCATAAATAATAATAACAACTCTTTCAAAATGAGCAGTTTAATCCTTTCTTTACAAACCACCTTACAGCGATACTACGGACTCTACGAATGATATGACAACAACGGGGCGGGGCCGTCATACCACGAATGTAGCACCTACAACAGGGGACTATACGAATAAGCCTCAGAAGGAACGGAGCTTCCCAAGCTGACTGTGACCACTAGGCGAGGATCAACGGCGGTGTACCTTTACTGCGGCATGAGCGGCCCCAAGAGGTCGATAACAGTACCAAGTATGTGAAACATGAAGATCGTAAATGAAATCATAGTAGTCTATAGAAGCGGGAGACATGTATGATAACCAAACTACGATTCGCGATAAATAGCGATCATGTCTAGTCGGGGACTCACGCCTCGAAGTCATCACTCGATATAACAATGGGTCTCACGCCCAACATCAATCATGCGTGGAATACGCCTCGCCATCTGCCGTGATCGATGATAGAAAAGCACCAAGGAATACACATGAACAACGGGTCCGCTTTGTGTCCAAATAAAGCGATGCAGGGGTAAATGCGAAGGCATAGCCGACTACTAACACCACGGTACTAACAAGGTCATAAAGCGTATCATGATATATGTCTAGGCCGTCACATGATCAAAGCTGGTCGCTCGCGCAATATCAAATGTGTGCGTCTAGCCCCGGAACTCCTGCGACTCGCATAGGCCAATCTCATAGGCGCGTGAGGTATAACCCGCGTCGGTAGCTACTCCCGGCATCGCCTGGACTCGCGATCCGCATGGCGCGTAGACGCATGACCATAAAGGCCGCACTAACACGGAACTCTCGTAGCTCGCATAGGCCCCGGGACCCGCATGAGGTATTCTCGAATCATGGTCCTGCATCTTTGAAGTCTACCCGCGTCGGATGGCGGCTTAACCCGGAAACACGGTGAGTGGTATAATACCAACATAACGGTTTATCGTTTAAACAACATAAGCACAATCGAGGAAAACCCTTTACACAAACATCACAGAATACTATCACACGTAGCATCCTAATATGATTACTTATCAAATCAACACGAAGGTATTACAAGGCTATCACAAACCAATACAATCAAGTTATTCACACATAAGGTACTTTCTACTATATGATTAACGAGATCGGGTTTTTATCCCCAAAGTACTTTATACAATAACTCTTTAAAGATATGTTACTTTCACAAAAGTCACACAATACCCGTAGTATAACAATAGAGTGATTATCTTTTGAAGTAAATCAAAACACTTCTCTTAGTAAAACCAAGTAACAACATTCTTTTTCAAACGTCCAAGTTTGCCTAATTTCAAATGTTCACGTTTCTTATTTTAGAAAGGTTTCGTAGTTCCTAGCCTTATTTATTTAAGAATATAATTCTCTTTTAAACCATCTGAGAAACATAAGCCTTATATGTGAGTAGGATATTCTTGTTTATAACAATCTTATTCTGACCATGACCTAGGAAATATCATTTTGTCTCATCTTAGCTTACATGCGGATGGAAGTTTCTCTGGTTTTAATAATACTTAATCTGTTAAAACATTTCCTTTTATTAGCTGCGATGGTTTGTCGATACACATTCTGATTTCCGAAATCAGTAAAACATTCTTAAGCCGTTATACCTAACTTCCCATAAAGCTAGTATAACTCTTAAGTTTTCAAAAACCAAGTATTACTTCAAGTTCTTTATTAACACATAACAAGCCAGTTATAGTTCAAATCAGTTACCTTTTAAAAACCACAAGTATTTTCTTACCAACCTAAAGCTGTTATAACCAACTTCCCATAAAGCCGTTATAACACTTTATGTTTTAAACCAATCAAATACATTTAGCACATGTACGTCTACCGTACTACATAGTTCACACATATCATGCTAGAAGAGATAGGAAGAGGTTCACATACCTCGCGACGAGTATCGACTAATAGCAAAACGCTCCAAGTACCTCCAACCGTCGGCTACTCCTTAAGCCAAGTAGATCGCGCCATACGTAGTACTTCAACCTATAAGGCCACAGCGCATTAACATTTAGATCCGCCGTAGAACATTCTACAGAAAATTCGCGACTCCCGCACATGGCGTAAATCTCCTCTTACATCGGTAGCTATCAAGCCAACCGGGGGTTCATACATCTAACGGACGTGCACAATTCTACCTCGCGAAAAGCTACACAAGTCTCAATACGTCTATGTAAATCTGATTCGTACTCTTCTTTCGAAAAGGTTTCTTATTATTCAAGCTTAAGTCAAAAGACATTGCCGATAACAACGTTCAGTTCTATATATAGTATACTTCAACTATATAGTCTAACAATCATGTAATCTCCAATTACAATAGAGGGACAAGATATTTACCTCGATAAGCCCATAATTATCCGAGTTTAAATGTCGATCTGAGCAAGGTTTAGCTCTACTCATGGCGCTCAGGCCAGCTCCAAACAACCCTTATAAGTTCTAAACAACTTCTACATATAACTTAAACTAAGGGTGAAGATTAACGTAGGGTTCGGTTTTGTGACAGACGGGAAGTATAATAGTATAACTGGGCTTTTTGTAAAGGTATAACCTTAGAATACTACAAGGTATATGGCTAAGGTAATTTGGGCATTATAACAATACTTTTGAGAGTATTTCTACCAAGAGGGGGTGTTTTATACGAGACAACTAGGCTAGGGAGTACCCAGGCCACACTACTAGGAGGAGGAGGCTCTCGACGAGGGAGGGGATGGTGTTGTACAAGAACACTACTAAGAGAGGGGGAGGATTTTTAACACTTAGAGATTTGTAGAATGGATGAAGAAGTCATCAAAGAGGGGGGTATTTATAGGTCTAGCAAAGGCCAACCAATGGCCAAGATCTTGCCAAGTGCAAGGCAAGTGTAGGGCGAGATCTTGCCAGTGCACCTTATCCATCTACCACAAAATATCCTACCAACCCTTGACCAAACAATGGCCATTTCGTCCACTTGAACCGCCATGGCGTGCTCCAATGAGAGGGTGCCAAGTGGCGCCCTGCTGTTGGTCCAAAATGTTTTCTCTCGGAAAAAACGCAAAAAATTAAAAATGACATAGCGAATTTTCCTACGAAAGTGGAAAACGTTTCGTCGAAAAACGACTCTAACCGGGTGTTGTGCACAAAAATAAATCGGCCAAGCTTATTCTCAAGTTCAAATTTTTCTACGTACGTCCTTACGTACATACTCTGAAAATACGGGGTATAACAGAAATACTTCAAGATTCTTATTATTTAGACTCAAGTCAAAAGACATCGCAGTAAAACCACGTTCAGTTAACACACGTACGTCTACCGTACTAGATATATATTCCTTTAAAATATCATGCTCAAGAGGATAGGAAGAATCACATACCTCGCGACGATTATCGACTATTAGCAAAACGCTCCACCGATATAACCCGGCTAGCCTTGTCCACCTTTCAAGTAGAACATGCTACTCGCAGAACTTTCAACCTATAAAGGCCATATACGTCTATCAACGTCTAGACTACTCTGTAGAATATTCTAAGCAGTAGGTTCTCTATTTTACGGAAAATCGGGCAGCACTTCCCTACCCGTTAAACTACACAAGTCTACTGCAAATACAGCCCTATGTAAGTACAGTTTAATCTTCTTCTGTAATATCCTTCTATTATAGTTCAATTCTTTTTTCTGTAATATCCTTCTATGTGTCTTATATTCATTTCTATACTACTACAGTATGTAATTTCCAATTACAATAGAAGGACAAGAGTATTTACCTCGGTAAGCCCAAAATTATCCAAGTTTAAATGTCGATCCTGAGCAACGTTTAGCTCATACTTTGGGTGCTCCAACCCGCTCCAAACAACCCTTAGAAGTTCTACGCAACTTCTTCTTACTACTTCAACCAATTATGAAGATTTTCTTTAGAGTTTCGTTTTTGTGACTGAAGGGAAGTATAATAGTATTTCTGGGCTTTTAGTATAGGGGTAACCTTGGAATACTACAAGGTATTTGGGCCAAGGTATTTTGGAATAGTAACAATACTTGGAGAACACTTTTCTACCAAGGGGGGGGGGGGGTATTTCACGATAGACTTCTAGGTAGGGGGGTGTGTGTCTCGGCCAAGGGCCTCTCAAAGGGGGAGGGGGAGGCTTGGACGAAAGCTTCTACTAAGAGGGGGAAGGGTTTTCAAGACTTAGAAATTATTTGTGGATGAAGAAGTCTTCAACTAAGGGGGGTATTTATAGGCCAATCAATGGCCAAGATCAAGACAAGTGGTGGACAAGTGGAGTGTCAAGATTTGGACAAGTGTTTGCGGGTCCCACTTGCTCATCTACTACACAAATTATCCTACCTAACCTTGACCAAAGTTTCAACACAAAAAACGTGCCAAGATAGCCCCAATTCGTCGTCCACATGAGGGTGACAAGTGTCGCCCTCTCGTTGGTCCAAAATATTTCATCTCTCGGAAAAATCCGCAAAAATAATAAATGTTGCAACCGTAATTTTCCCTTCGCAAAGTTTGGAAAACGTTTCGTCGGAAAACGATTCTTTTCGGGGGTTGTGCACAAATTTCGACCCTTGCCTATCTTAAGGCTTACTTTCGTACGTACGTCCTCACGTACATACTCTGGAAATACCGGGTATAACATTCTCCCCTCCTTAGAAACATTCGTCCCGAATGTTCCTTCTCGATACAGATAATGATAAGTTCCTCTTAACATAACAAGTTGTCAATGCCACACCTGGCCACAAAATAACATACGCGCAAATACTTAATCCAAGTCCACGAGGACTCATCTCTAGCATCACAAAAGCTCCCACCCGAGGTCTAAAATATACTCCCTTCGCACCCTTACTTCACAAAAGTAATGATCACATCTATGTTCTTAACACATGCTCGCTCATTCCCTTACTCGTCGTACCCTTCTCGTACACTCGAACTCTTTCTCATAACTTACCACATTTTTGTTACTGCTTCAGTTTCCAAAATCTCGGGGTTACTATCTCCAACTTGGTCATCATTAACTGGGAACACTCTGGATGGATCTTCGATACTTTTCCGTTCATAACAACATGAAAGACCGGACATACTGTCTCCTACGTCGGATGGCAATGCTAACTTATAAGCAACCTGGCCTATTCTACAAACAATCTGAAAATGCCCAAAAGTACTTTGGGTTAAGTTTCCTCTGTTTTCCAAAACTCGTCACACCCTTTCCGGGGTGGTACCTTCAAGACCACGTCGGCACAACTCTAAGCGTCGTGGCCGATTATCCGCACGACTTCTGTTGACTCCGAGCTGCCAATAACCTCTTCTAGATAAGCTTCACCCTATCCACATCCTGCCGAAACAAGTATGAACCAACTATCTGAACCTTGCCAACATCGAACCAATCGACCGACAACTTACACTTCCGCCCCTACAAGGCTTCATAAGGCGACATCCGAATACTGAAATGGTAGCTATAAAACACTCCTCAGCGGGGCGACCATCCTCACAGCTACCCCTGAAATCCAAACACTGGTCCGAGGGCGAATGCGATACTGAGACTCACCTGAATTCCTAACCCTGCCTGGTAAAACTTCCAGAAAAATAAATAGCCGTAACCTGGGCTCCATTGCATGTCATAAGGTGAAAGTAGGTACCTCGTGCAGCCTTACAACCTTCCTGATATAACATCTCGCATAACCCTCTGCCGAGTAAACGGTCTTGACTAAAAGACAAGATGGGCTGACCTCATCGGCCGATTCTTTGGTCGAAGGCATCCACGAACTCGTACGATGGTTAACTAAACTGGGGCCGAACCCCCTCGTGACCCCACCCCGTGGCGGGACCACCTCGCAATGACCCGCACATTACGGTAGCGGGTTAACCCGCGATCGGTCCTCAACCCGACCTGCTATCGCCAAACACTTGTTCCACGAACTGGAACAATCTCACTAATCAAGTTACGAAAACCTAGTGGTCTTCTTAGCTTAACTACCCTCTTTCATTTCATACCACTCAGGGACTTATCACACAAACATATCTCACGTGTACTATGCACTCCGATAAGGGTCAAACATAAAAATACATCTTTTACTCGAGATGGCCTTACCTCTAAGGTCTCCACGTATAAAACTCTAAGGCTCACACTTTCCCTATCCCCAATCTTACCCTTATCCCTAACCATGATTTCTAATCACAATTAACACAATGCTATCTGAACATAACATTTAAGATATACTCATCTTATCACACATACTAATCTCTAGAGGGTTAAGGATACCTGTATCTACTGCTTCACTTCCCCTTTGTCGTTCTAATCAATCCTGCCCGGCTGGGCGCATAGCTAGGGAATGTGACGAACTAGCCACTGATCCTGAAGGCTGAGTCTCTACATCCGCGCCACCTCTGGTCGGACAATTTTTCGCAAAATGGCCCTGCTGGCCGCAAGCATAACAAGCTGTCGAAGAAGTACGACACTCCCCACAATGTCACTTACGACAACGGCCACACCGAGGTGGGGGTGGCCTCCTCTGGCTAGCAATCCTTCCTCTCCGAGCTACTGAATCCGCAACTGATCTGGTAGGATGAGTCCTCCTACTTGCATCCCTCCTACTAGGACATCCTTTCGACACATGGCCCTGACGGCCGCAGGTAAAACAAGCACCAACAAAAAGATGACATTCCCCGGATGGCGCCGTCACATCTGTGAACACTGGGAAAATCAATCGGTGGCCGGAACCTACGTGTATCTGTGAACCAGAAGCCCTGGAGTTCTGACCAACTCCTGCATACCCCGAACGTCCTGAAGTCTGTGGAGGACCACTCTGCTCTGGCGGAGGCGCATAACCAGTCTGCTGCTGAGAAGGTCCGCCTCGAAAGTTACCAACGGACCCTACTGTTCTGGCCCTCTTCTGCTGATCTTGGTTAACCCATCGATCCTTACGTTTCTCGGCCTGCTGCGCATAAGCCCGTACGCAGGCCATGCTCAAGCCTGCCTGAAAAGCTACTCTTGCACAACCCTCTCTTAAATAGTCATCAAGACTCGTAATAAATCGGTACATAATATACACTCTGGTTGCTAAATCCCTAGCTAGTAACAGGGTCGTCTCTTTGCAATCTATACTTTCTGCTACTGGTCGTGGAACTGAAGGTTCAAATATCATGGCCGCAGTAGGAACTGCTGCATTGGGCTAAACTCTGTGGCCGTGACGAGCGTAATCCCCGAATGAAGCACCACCCTAGGTGATGATTGGGCATGTGCCCTAGTAACCCTCTGTGCTCTACTCGCAGACTCCGCCGCCTTGCCTTCCGGGCCCGGCCGCTTTACGCGGAGGCATAACTTGGTAAAGGAAATGAATACGTTAGAGGGGTCCGACTTGTAACACAGCTCTAAGACACGATCTCAGAGTGAGAAGAATGGAAACCAATCCTAAAAATCCTATAGCCTCCTGTTTATTGGTGTGGTGCACAACACACCGATAATCAAGACTCTACTAGATACGGTATGTAGACACTTTCCGAGGATTAACTGTTCTGATACCACTTTTGTCACGACCCGAACCCCGGCCCGTGACTGGTGCCTTACCCCGGGCACCCAAGTAGACATACATCAGAGTAATCAGCGCAATATAAAACAAGACATGAAATAACATGAAGTGTGAAACAGTTATCTGAGAAAAGTTGCCTTTCGGCATATATATATAATAACTTAAATCCGAACAGTTACACCCCTTTTACAAACCACGCCACAACAGATTACTGCACTTAAGAATGATATAACAACAATGGCGGCGGGGCCCCGCCATACCCCGAATGTAAGTACCTACAACGGCAGGACTATACCCAAGATAAGCCTCCGAGAAGCGGAGCTTCCCAAACGCCGATTGTGACCACATGAGCGAGGATCAACACGGTGTACCTCTACTGCGGCATGAACGGCCCCGAGGTCGATCAACAGTACCAAGTATGTGAAACTAAAAATCACGTAAATGAAATCATGTAGTCTATATAAAGCGGAGACATGTATGATAACCAAACTACGATTTACAATAAATAAGCGAATATGTCAAGTGAGGGACTCGCGCCTCAAAGTCACCAACAATATAACTATGGGTCTCACGCCCACAACATCAATCATGCCCGTGGAATACCTTCCTCACCGGCGATCTATGATATAAAAGCACCAAGGAATACACATGAACACGAGTCCCACTGAGTCATAATAAAACCGCACGGGTAAGTGCGAAGGCATAGCCGACTACTAAAACCCACGTACCAACAAAGTCATAAAGCGTATCACGAGGTCTGTCTAGACCGCCACATGATCGGCCGCCACTCGCCGCAGTATCAAATGTGTGTCTAATCCTCGGAACTTCCGACTCCGTATAGCCACACTCATAGCCCGCGTGAGGTATTCCCGCATCGAGGGTAGCTACTCCGACATCGCCCCGACTCGCGATCCGCATGGCCACATAGACCGCATGGCCACATAGACCGCACACTAACACGGAACTCGTAGCTCGCATAGGTCCCCGACCCGCGTGAGGTATTCTCGAATCATAGTCACACGCATCGCCGAGGTATACCCGCGTCGGAGGCGCCTTAACCCCAGATCATGTCAAGAGGTGAGTGGTACAATACTATCATAACGACTTATCGTTAAACAACATAAGCACAATCAAGGGAAACCCCTTTACACAAACATCACAAGATACTAACACACGTAGCATCCTAACATGTTTACTTATCAAATCAACAAGAAAGTATTACAAGGCTATCACAAACCAACACAATCAAGTTATTCACACAAGGTACTTTCTAATTTATATTAACAAGTTCGGGTTTTTATCCTCAAAGTACTTCATACATTAACTCTTTAAAAGATCTGTTTCTTTCACAAAAGTCACACAATACCCGTAGTATAAAAATAGGGTGACTATCTTTTTATGTAAACCAAAACACTTCCCTTTGTAATATCAAGTAACAACATTATTTTCCAAACGTTCAAGTTTGCCTAATTTCAAATGCTCAAGTTTCTCATTTTCGAAAGGTTTCGTAGTTCATAGTTTTAATCACTTAATAATATAATTCTCCTTTAAAACCATTTGAGAAACATATGCCTTATGTGTGAGTAGGTTATTCTTGTTTATAACAATCTTATTAAAGCAGCCATGATCTAGGAAATGTAGTATCATTTTGTCTCATCTTAACTTCTATGCAGGTGGAGGTTTCTACTGGTTTTAATAATACTTAATTAGTCAATACATTTTCCTTTATTAGCGCTGCAGTGGTTTGTTCGATACTTATTCTGATTTCCGAAATCATTAAAACATTATTCCTTTTAAAAAACCAAGTACTCATTACTCACGAATGAGGTTTCACACTTTTTAACAAAATTCATATTAATTTAATTAAGTCAAGTCTCTTATCTTTTAAGATCAAGTCTCTTAACTTCTAAAATCAATAAACCATTCTTTTTATCTCTCTTAAGTCGTTATACCTAACTTCCCATAAAGCTAGTATAACTCTTAAGCTTTTAAAACCAAGTATTACTCTTCTTTCAAAAAGGTTTCTTAATTCTTTTGAAATACTTCAAGATTCTTATTATTTAGACTCAAGTCAAAAGACATCGCAGTAAAACCACGTTCAGTTAACACACGTACGTCTACCGTACTAGATATATATTCCTTTAAAATATCATGCTCAAGAGGATAGGAAGAATCACATACCTCGCGACGATTATCGACTATTAGCAAAACGCTCCACCGCTATAACCCGGCTAGCCTTGTCCACCTTTCAAGTAGAACATGCTACTCACAGAACTTTCAACCTATAAAGGACATATACGTCTATCAACGTCTAAACTACTCTGTAGAATATTCTAAGCAGTAGGTTCTCTATTTTACGGAAAATCGGGCAGCACTTCCCTACCCGTTAAACTACACAAGTCTACTGCAAATACAGCCCTATGTAAGTACAGTTTAATCTTCTTCTGTAATATCCTTCTATTACAGTTCAATTATTTTCTGTAATATCCTTCTATGTGTCTTATATTCATTTCTATACTACTACAGTATGTAATTTCCAATTACAATAGAAGGACAAGAGTATTTACCTCGGTAAGCCCAAAATTATCCAAGTTTAAATGTCGATCCTGAGCAACGTTTAGCTCCTACTATGGGTGCTCCAACCCGCTCCAAACAACCCTTAGAAGTTCTACGCAACTTCTTCTTACTACTTCAACCAATTATGAAGATTTTCTTTAGGGTTTTGTTTTTGTGACTGAAGGGAAGTATAATAGTATTTCTGGGCTTTTAGTATAGGGGTAACCTTGGAATACTACAAGGTATTTGGGCCAAGGTATTTTGGAATAGTAACAATACTTGGAGAACACTTTTCTACCAAGGGGGGGGGGGGTGTATTTCACGATAGACTTCTAGGTAGGGGGGGTGTGTGTCTCGGCCAAGGGCCTCTCAAAGGGGGAGGGGGAGGCTTGGACGAAAGCTTCTACTAAGAGGGGGAAGGGTTTTCAAGACTTAGAAATTATTTGTGGATGAAGAAGTCTTCAACTTAGGGGGGGTATTTATAGGCCAATCGATGGCCAAGATCAAGACAAGTGGTGGGCAAGTGGAGGGTCAAGATTTGGACAAGTGTTTGTGGGTCCCACTTGCTCATCTACTACACAAAATATCCTACCTAACCTTGACCAAAGTTTCAACACAAAAAACGTGCCAAGATAGCCCCAATTCGCCGTCCACTTGAGGGTGACAAGTGTCGCCCTCTTGTTGGTCCAAAATATTTCATCTCTCGGAAAAATCCGCAAAAATAATAAATGTTGCAACCGTAATTTTCCCTTCGCAAAGTTTGGAAAACGTTTCATCGGAAAACGATTCTTTTCGGGGGTTGTGCACAAATTTCGACCCTTGCCTATCTTAAGGCTTAAAGTTTCGTACGTACGTTCTCACATACATACTCTGGAAATACGGGGTATAACAAAAAGGTGCAACAACATATAATCCTTTCCAATTCCCTTTCAATCCAATTTGTTACGTCTAACATGTTATATAGTCACAATCGATAATAACAACTACAATCCCTCCTTTATATAACATGCGATGACTAAAACTAATAACTAAATTGAATTACAATCTTGAAGACTAAGTCATGCTAGATTCGGATTCCATCCAAATGTTCCATAACATTTCAATCTCCATAATATATCTCATTCTTGAATTTATATATGACTACAACAATACGTAATCTTCCATCACTAAAGAGGACAAAATTGTTACCTTGACAAGCCTTAATCCAACTTCAAGATCCGAAGTCGCTCCTTAGCAACTTAGCTCCTTTCCTTGACGCTCCAATCCTCTATTTGAAGCCTTTAGAAGTCCACAAACAACTTTCCTTCAATTTCCAAACAAAACTATGAAAACGACTTAGGTTTTCACCTTGCGACTAATGTAAAAATGAAGCTTTTCCGAGATCTTTCTATTGAGATATCCTTACAATACCCTTAGGAACCTTGAGTTGAAGTGTTGTGAATTATGAACATCAAACAAAAAAAATTCTTGTTCTTCATTGTGCAAACCCGAGAGCCCTCTTCTAGCTTTCAAAGTTTTCTAATTTTTGTCTAAGTGTTGAAGCCATGTCTTGCTACTTAGGATGATTATATAACACAATGGAGGGTCTAGATTACAACATTTGGGTGGCTTGGATGAAATTCATTTAAAAAAAATCTAGTCAAGTGGCTCATTGACTTAGTCAATAATGTCAAGCTTTAGCTTAGCAAGAACTTATCATCTTTGCCTTGGTCAATTGACCCTTTTTCCCTTAGTCTATTCGACCGAGACCATGCAAGGGGGGGGTGACACGTGTCACCCTCCCATTCGTCGTAATATTTTGCTTCCCGACATTTCCAAAATTCTGATAAATTCTACAAGTCTCAAATCTTAGCGCCCTGATTTCTTACGTACGTTCTTATATACATGTCCTGGGATTACGGGGTGTAACAAATACCCTGCCTTCCTTTTTAAAATAAACAAGACAATACCATGTCTTCCTTTTTAAAACAAACAAGACAATACCATGTCTTCCCACAAAGGTATACTGCCTGGCCCATTTCTGGGACACGATAAAGTCACACAAGTCTGCCCATAAAAGTATACTTCCCGGTCCATTTCTGGGACGCGGTAAAGTCACATAAGTCTGCCCATAAAGGTATAGTGCACAGTCCATTTCTGGGACGCGGTAAAGTCACATAAGTCTGCCCATAAAGGTATACTGCCCGGTCCATTTTTGGGACGCAGTAAAATCATATAGGTCTGCCCATAAAGGTATACTGTCCGGTCCATTTCTGGGACGCGGTAAAATCACATAAGTCTGTCCATAAAGGTATACTGCCCGGTCCATTTCTGGGACGCGGTAAAGTCACATAAGTCTGCCCATATAAAGGTATACTACCCGGTCCATTTCTGAGACGCGATAGTCACATAAGTCTGCCCATGAAGGTATACTGCCCGATCCATTTCTGTGACGCGGTAAAGTTACATAAGTCTGCCCATAAAGGTATACTGCCCGGTCCATTTCTTGGACGCGGTCTACACATAAAGGACTGTACACATAAACTATCTCAAGAAACTATGTGTCATATAAAATCCTCTTCTTACTTCTCGCTAAGTCGTTATAAAAACTTCCCATAAAGCTATTATAACAACTTTTCATTTTAGAGAACTTAAGGCACTTTATCACATCTTCATTTTTAATAACACTAAGGCATTTTCATAACTTGAAACCTTAGGGAAACTAAACCCAAAGTACTACGTACGTCTATTCTTTACAAAAGAATCGTTTCATGCAATATTTAGGGAGTTGAACCCAAAAGCACTTTCACTATTAAAACCAAGTTACTTACCCTTTTAAACTCAAGTAACTTACACTTTTAAAACCAAGTTACTTATGCATTTAAATCAAGTTACTTCTACTCTTTAAATTAAGTAACATATACTTTTCAAATCAAGTTACTTATTCTTTGAATCAAGTAATATATACTTTTCAAATCAAGTTACTATACCTTTTTCAAAACTCAAGTCATTTATACTTTCGAAATCCAAGTCTCGTGTACTTTCAAAATTAATACTTTTATGAGCTGTGAATAAGTTATACTCGTTTATAACGATCTTGTTAAAGAAGTCATGATCTAGAAAATGTAATACAATTTTGTCTTATCTTAGTTTCTATGCAGATGGAGAATTCTACTCATTTCAATATAATTGATTGTCGATACATTTTTATTAACGCTGCAATGGCTTGTTCGACACATATTCTCATTAGTGTAGTAAATTAGCAAGGTCAACTCGACTCCAATACTTCCTAACGACTCTTACCAACATCCCCCATAAGACTTTGGTAAGAACTTAGGAATATTTTAGACATGTTTTTTGCATAAAATCAATAACATGAATACTTCCTAATGACAAGGCAAGTACTTCAAGAAAACAAGTCACGTATATTTCAAATAACAAGGAAAGTATACCTCAAGGATAATCATGTCGATAGAAAGAAGAAGTTCACATACCTCGTGATGACTAACCCATACGACAAGTAGCAATACGCTCCAAAGTACTTCAACTTTATTGGTTATTCCACCCTCCAAGTAGAATATGCTACACGTGGTACTTCAACCTATAATGACGATCGCACTTCTATCAATATCATACTTTCTAGTATAAGACTTATACCAAATAATGCCCTCTAATTCTACGAAGAATTGGGCAGCACTTCCCTTGTTTCTACGTACTTTTCCACCTTTTTCCAAGGCCCAATTCAATAACCAATAAGCCACATTTAAGGCGCAGTCAACAATTATTAAGGGGATTACACGCCAACCAGACGTGTAAAATTCTGCCCCATAATTCATATATAATAGTCCATTATTATTAAGGCCAATCTCGGCTACAATAATGACAACATATAGTCCTTTTTCAATTCTTTAATCCAAGTTGTTACTCCAACATGTTATATCCGTCATAATAATTACAACAACTAAATTGATTATCAACTTCAATGGCTAACATGCCATGTCTCGATTTTTAACCCTCAAATTATATTAACAATGATCAATCTTCATTCCTTGTATCACAAGTTCATTTATCAACTACTATAAGATGTAATCTTTAATTACATTAGGAAGACAAAGATCATTACCTCAATAAGCCCAAAATATTGCAAGGATCTCGCCCACTTTAGCACTTTTCCGCAACTCATTTTCAAGTTAAAATCACCCACACGAGCCCTCTACAAGCATGCCAACATAATGTCTTCTTGCCGCCCTTCCAACAATTCCATGAAGGCTTAGGGTTTTACAAACTTTTAGAGAGAAAATAGAGCAAGTGTATTGGATGAAGTCTTGCAACAATGGCTAAGTCTTTCAAGAGTTAGCCAATATATTAGGCTTTACTTGTTTCACAAGTTGGGAGGGACATTTGTCACCCTCCCATAGGTTCTTCACACAAATATCTTCTTAGACTTAGCCAATTTTTGCGAATTCCCGCGTCGGCGACACAACCCTGCAGCCGGCGCCGCGGCGCCGAAACTGCTGACGGCTTCAGGGCTTACAGAGGCACGACCCTGAGATACGGCGCCGTGGCGCCTGACTGAAACCTGCTCCCTTTCTCTTCTGTCATCTGAACTTGTAACGTCCATAACTTTCTACTCTGATGTCCTATCAATGAACGGTTTATTGCGTTGGAAACTAGACTCAACGAACTTTATATTAGGCTTTTGAAACACCTAAAAACTCCTAATATACTAGGAGATATACCGCTCCAAAGCTGACTAAAAATCTGTCCAAAAACATTATGCCAACTCTTTTTCCAAATTCAAATCTTATTTCCTTTCGTACGTTCTCATCTCATTCTCTTGGAATTACGAGGTAACAGTACTAAACTAAGAGATAAAAGCTAAGTTAAGTAATAAAATAAAACAACAAGCTAAAAGAAAACATAGTCTCGGCCAAGACCAATAAGAAGGCCAAAAATACAATGTCTTCTTGAACCTTCACATAATAATTCCAGCACCATTCCATTTTCCATGCCATGTTAGGAATCTAAGTGTAGATTTATGGGAACCCCTTGGCAACCTTAACAAGTCTCCTTTAGGCTCATGATGAAAGTTTAAGCCTATGGGCTTTCTTTCATCAATCTCCCATTCTTTGAAAGAATTTGCCCTCAAATTCGTGCAGTGTTTATGTGAAAAGATTTTTTCAACAAGTGTTGATCTAATGTTGACGGATGTTTTACCTTGTAGACGCCTTCTTCAATATTTGCCAAATAAGGATCCGAATACAAAACCAATGGTTTTGATTAAATATGTTGTCCAAATTGGATCACAAACCCCATAAGATATGCTCCCTTACCATAGGTAGAAGGATGACATGGTGCACCACTCCACTTTGTGTTAGAGCAAAAGATGGCACCTATACTTGTTTTGTGTTTGATGCTCAATGGCCTTTCACGGCTTGGCACGGGTAGGACCGAGGTTTCACAAATCTCCAAGGCTTCAAGGAATTTTGTTGCTCCTCGAAGCCATTGGATAGGGGCAGCAAGTATGTAATAATTTCACATGCCATGATGAGAAGAAGAAGCCGTACTGAAGACACTTTTTGCCACAAGCCCGTAGGATATAATGTAATAATTTCGCATAAATGTTCTCGAAATATGTTAAGAGCCCCAAGGATAGACATGATACCTTGTGTGAGGATGAGTTTTGGATGTCACACCATCCAAATGGTATCACAAACCATTCACCCAAATAAAACTTGATTCCGAGGGTCATCTTCCATTCATCTTCTCTTGGGATTCCCACTTAAAGGTAGACACTTTTCAATTCCATCTTAATGCACAATTTGGCTCCACCTAATCCATCAAAAAGGTCATTCAACCTCGACATAGGATATTTGTTCCCTATGATGAAGTTGTCGTCCTCTCGACTCTCAACATATGGGTGCTAAGTTTTATTTCCCGTTGCCTCCATTAAGATCATCTCCTTTGTCGGATTGTGTGCATATGCTTGCGGGTTATGTAATGAACACCTTGGAAATAAACCAAGAGAATGTTCAATACTTTCCATCGGTAGTGGCCATGTTGAAAGAATATTCGTACTTATAACGTCCAAGGACTCCTTTGAGTCGGCAACTATAGTACTATGTTTCTTAGATTCTTCCTCTATATTTTGTACATCACGTAAGGGGGCCTCTAAATCTTCCTTGGCTTCGGATTCCTCCAAGGACTTTGCACTATCTTCATTTGTCAGCCCTTGGGGTTAGCACATTCTTTTCCAAAGTGTCCCGATTCTCGACATTGGAAACACCTTCTTTTCCTTTTGTTTGTCTCTGTGGTGACCTCTACCTTCTCCGTGTATTCTTTTACAACTCATTGGTAATAAAGTGGATTAGTAAAAAAGAGTACACTCTTCTACCTTTTGTTGTTTCTCAATCACGCCTCTAATGGTGCGGCATGACGCCACTTCAACTTTTTCTTGATGACGTGCGGGGAGCTTATAGTGTAGACTTTGTTTGTACCCTTGTTATACCCCGTATTTCCAGAGTATGTACGTAAGGACGTACGTAGAAAAGTTTGAACTTTAAAGTTGGCTTGGACGATTTATTTTTGTGCACAACACCCGATTAGAGTCGTTTTTCGACGAAACGTTTTACACAACTTGCGAAGGGAAAATTCCGGCTATGTCATTTCTAATTTTTGCGGATTTTTCCGAGAGATGGAACATTTTGGACCAACGAGAGGGCGACACTTGTCACCCTCCAATTGGTGGACGTATGGGGCGGATTTGGGACGATTTGGTTGGCTTTTTTGTCAAGTAGTTGGTAGGATATTTTGTGGGTAGATGGATAAGGTACACTTGGGTGAATCCTAGCCCTACACTTGCACCACACTTGGCTTGATCTTGGCCATTGTTTAGCCATGGCTTGACCTATAAATACCCCTCCCCTTTGATGAACTTCTTCATCCAAAAATTGTGCTAAGTCTTGAAAGCTCTCTTCTCCCCCCTTTGTGTAGTGTCTCGTCCTAGCCTCCCCCTCCCCCCTTGGTGAGGCCCCTTGGCCGAGAGCCCCTCCCCCCTTGGCCGAGAGTACCCCCCTCCTAGTGGGGTTGGTAGAGGTATACACCCCCTTGTGGTGTTGTCTCGTATAAATACCCCCTCTCTTGGTAGAAATACTCTCCAAAGTATTGTTACTATACCCAAAATACCTTTGTCGTATACCTTGTAGTATTCCAAAGATACCTCTATACGTAGAGCCCGGAAATACTACCGTATGTCCTTTTTGTCTCAAACCGAAACCCTAGGGAAAAATCTTCACAGTTGGTTGAAGTATTTAAGAAGAAGTTGCGTAGAACTTCTAAGGGTTGTTTGGAGCGGGTTGGAGCACCCGGAGTAGGAGCTAAGCGTTGCTCAGGACCGACATTTATACTTGGATAATTATGGGCTTATCGAGGTAAATATCTTGTCTCCCTATTGTATTAGAATTGCATACTATTGAAGTATAAGAATAAGTATAAGTATATACGAGGAAAGTATATATAAGAGAATTGAACTGTAATAGAAGGATATTACAGAAAAGGCTTGAACTGAAATCACATCAGAAGATTAATCTACCGAGTAGTCCAGACTTTGATAGACTTGTATAACCTTTATAGGTTGAATGTTCTGTGAGTAGCATGTGCTATTTGGAAGGTGGACAAGGCTAGCCGGGTTATAGTCGTGGAGCGTTTTGCTAATAGTCGATAATCGTCGTGAGGTATGTGATCCTTCCTATCCTCTTGAGCATGATATTTTAAAAGAATATATATATAGTACGGTAGACGTACGTGTGTTAACTGAATAATAATTACGGCAATGTCTCCGGACTTAAGCCTGAATAATAATTACGGCAATGTCTTTTGACTTAAGCCTGAATAATCTTGAAGTATTTCAAAAGAATACTGAATCATTTTAACAGAAGAGTAATACTTGGTTTTAAAAGCTTAAGAGTTATACTAGCTTTATGGGAAGTTAGGTATAACGGCTTAAGAGAGATAAAAAGAATGATTTATTAATTTAAGAAGTTAAGAGACTTGATCTTAAAAGATAAGAGACTTGACTTAATTGAATTTTGTTAAAAAGTGTGGAACCTCATTCGTGAGTAATGAGTACTTGGTTTTCAAAAGGAATAATGTTTTACTGATTTCGGAAATCATAATAAGTATCGAACCAACCACAGCAGCGCTAATAAAGGGAAATGTTTTGGCTAATAAAGTATTATTAAAACTAGTAGAAACTACCATCTGCATAGAAGCTAAGATGAGACAAAATGATATTACATTTCCTAGATCATGGCTGCTGTAATAAGATTGTTATGAACAAGAATAACCTACTCACACATAAGGTATATGTTTCTCAAATTGTTTTAAAGGATTAAAACTATGAACTACGAAACCTTTCGAAAATGAGAAACTTGAGTAATTGAAATTAGGCAAACTTGAACGTTTGGAAAAGAATGTGTTACTTGATTTTACAAAGAGAAGTGTTTTGATTTACTTCAAAAGATAATCACTCTATTTTTATATACTACGGGTATTGTGTGACTTTTGTGAAAGTAACGTATCTTTTAAAGAGTTAATGTATGAAGTACTTTGGGGATAAAAACCCGATCTTGTTAATCATATAGTAGAAAGTACCTTGTGTGAATAACTTGATTGTGTTGGTTTGTGATAGCCTTGTAATACTTTCTTGTTGATTTGATAAGTAAACATGCTAGGATACTACGTGTGTTATTATCTTGTGATGTTTGTGTAAAGGGGTTTTCCCTCGATCGCGCTTAAGTTGTTTAACTATCAGCCGTTATGTTGGTATTGTACCACTCACCTTGACATGTTCCCGGAGGTTAAGCTGCCCTCCGATGCGGGGTAATACTCAGCGATGCAGTGTGACTATGATTCGAGGATACCTCACGCAGTCCCGGCCTATCGCGAGTCGCGAGGTCCAGGTTAGTGTGCGGCCTTTATGGTCATGCGGTCTATGTGGCCATGCGGACGGCGAGTCCAGGACGCTGCCGGGGAGTAGCTACCCTCGATGCGGGGAATACCTCATGCGGGCCATTGGAGTGGCCTATGCGGAGCTGCGGGAAGTTCCAGGGCTAGACGCGCACATTAGATACTGCGGGCGAGTGGCCAGCTTTGATCATGTGACGGTCCAGACAGATTTCATGATACAGTTTATGACCTTGTTTGTACTGTGGGTTTTAGTAGTCGGCTATGCCTTCGTACTTACCCCGTACGGTGTTATGATGACACAGGTGGGACCTGGTGTTCATGTGTATTCCTTGGTGCTTTTATATCATGATCGCGGCAGTGAGGAAGGTATTCCACGGGCATGATTGATGTTGTGGGCGTGAGACCCATTGTTATATTTGAGTAATGACTTTGAGGGCGTGAGTCCCTGACTTGACTTGACTGCTTATTTATTGTGAACTGTAGTTTGGTTATCATACATGTCTCCTGCTTTATATAGACTGCTATGATTTCATTTCTGATTTTCGCCACATACTTGGTACTGTTGTACTAACCTCCTTCGGGGTTGCGTTCATGCCGCAGTTGAGGTACGCGATCGTTGATCCTAGCTCTCGGTCGCGATTCGGCGTTTGGGAAGTTCCGTTTCTCGAGGCTTATCGTGGTATAGTCCCCGTCGTAGTAGGTGCTTACATTCGAGGTATGGCGGCCCCGTCCCGCCATTGTTGTCATGTCACTCTTAGAGGTGCAGTAAATCTTTGTGGGCAGAGTTGTAAGTGGGATGTAACTGTTCGGATTTAAGTTTTCATATATACATGTCGAAAGGCAATTTTTCTCAGATTATTATTTCATACTTCATGTTATTTCATGTTATTGTTTTATATTCCGCTGATTACTCTGATGTTGTATCACTAGGGTGCCTGGGGTAAGGCACCAGTCACGGGCCCGGGTTCGGGTCGTGACAACCCTGCTGGGAACAATTCACTCTTCAAGTGTTTCTTTAATTTCATCCAAGAGTCAATCTTGGTCTTGTCATGTCTCTTTCGGCTTGTTTTTAAGCTTTCGTACCAATCGGAAACAAATGATTTGAGTCTTGATTTGGCCACTTTGAAGCACTATGATCGTCATATTGTCGGTACTTGAAAAATCCCTCAATGGTTTTCAACCATTAAAGGAACTCATTTGGGTCCCGATATCCATTAAAGGTTGGGATATCATATTCTTTTCTCAAGATGGGTGCATGTTGTGCAAATATGTCACTTTTCAAAGTTCGCACTTGTTTCATGACAAGCTCAGATAAGACCCTCCTAAGTTCCTCATTTATGATGGCCATAGCATTGTTGTGTGGGACATGAATACTTGGCTCTGATACTAGTCTGATGTGAGTAAGGAGGGGTGATGTTGTGTAAGTGGGTCGGGTGTTGTTCTATTTGGATTGACCAGAAAATGAAGCACAAATAGGGGCATTATTGGTTCTCGGATTGGTTGTGTGTATGGTGTATAAGAGATTGTTTCGAGTGATTGTAGTGAGAGTCAACTTGTGGCGTTTTGAGGGGTTGTTGTGGGTGGGTTAAGGGTCCAGAAATATGCTAGGTGATTTGGTGGTGGAAAGACCACGGAACAGATCCTAAAATAGTGAGGTTCTCGGTTTTTCAGCTACAACCGGGCAGTGGGGTATTGGATGGTGATATAGGGAGAGTTTAGAGGGAATTGGGTCAAGGAGTTTCGTCGAGTGGTTTTAGATACGGTGAAGGTTAGTGTAATGGTAGGGTTTAGTGGTTAAGTGGTGGTAGGTTGGTGGAACTGAACTGAACCAGTGAGGTTCTGATAAGGGTCGACTTTGTTGACTGTTTGGTGTTGTTGGGTTTGAATGGAGAGGTACACTTAGTTTCGGGTGTTGGCATTTATTATGAGTGTTTATGAGATGTTGTGGGAGATGAGAGTGACTAGTATATGATGGGTTGGGTTTGGATGGAACACACGTTGCAAGATATAAACTCAAGTGAGGGGGTGATGGAATTTGGTTAAGTGTTGGTTTGGACTGTTTCAGTTTAAGTCTTTAGTGACTGTGAACGTAATTGGGAAACAGATGATATTTCCAAAAATAGAAACACGGGGAGTTAATTTCCCGAGCTGACACCGTGATGAGGGTGATCAATTGTCACGACCCGAACCGACGGGCCGCGACTGGTGCCTTACCTGGGCACCCTTATACCTACACATTACATATGACCAGCGGAAGCTAATGAAAACTCATAATCTCAAAACAAAGGGATCGTGTCCCCAGAACTGTCATATAATAAAATAGGCAAGTCGACAAGGCTGCCATTATATACACAAATCCGAAATGAACTACAAATGTAAATGTCCAACCCACACATGATTACAGACCTCTAAGAGTATAAAAGTAACTATGACGGGACAAGGCCCCGTCGTAACCTTGAATATACACAAGCCTCTAATCAAAGATCTGTACCAAAATGATAAGCCCCGAAACAATGAAGCTATCCCAAAAGCTGAGAAAAGATCCTAAGCTCGCGGATCACCAAATTGAGTAACTATACCTGCGGGCATGAACGCAGCCCCACGGAGAGGGGGTCAGTACAACAATGTACCAAGTATGTAAACATAATGTACAGTAAATACGATCATAACTGGCCAAAAAATGACAGGGACAAGTATGAAAATCAAATACCAGATCCAACCGTGCCATATAAAATAGAGTCAATTGTACCTTTTAAAAAACAGAGAGTCTACTGTTCCTTTTAACAGTGAGAGAGTCATATCAAAATCATATATGGCTGCCCATATAATCATATACTGTCATATGTATCTATATCCGCATTATGGATACATGTCCATGGAATCATCATATCTATTTACATATAACGTATTTCGGCCCATTCTGTGACTCGGTGTCTTTTTACACATAACGTATCCCAACCCATTTGTGGGAGTGGGTGTCTTTTTACACATAACGTATCCTGACCCATTTGTGGGACTCGGTGAAAGAATCATATCCGTCTATCATATACCGTACCCGGCCCATTATGGGACTCGGTGAATGAATCATATCCGTGTATCATATAACATACCCGGCCCATTATGAGACACGGTGAAAGAAGTCATATTCATATACATACCGTACCCGGGCCCCTAGTAAGGGTCTCGGTCGTACCCGACCCATTCTGGGACTCAGTGAATGAAGTCATCTTTATATACATACCGTACCCGGCCCCCTAGTAAAGGTCTTGGTGAAATCCTCATATGTGTACATACCCGTCCCGTCATGGGACTCGGTAACATAACCATATCCTATTAGGCACGAATAGAATATCATGAGTAACCATATATAACTTACATCATCTTTTGACTCTCAATAAAATCTTTAGAACAACCTTTCTTTTAGAAACTCAAGGTACTATCATATCATATATCTTTTTAAATCATCATTTGGAAAATCAAGGTACTTATCACATCTTTCATTTTAGAAAACACCAAGGAACTATCACCTCTTTCATTTTAGAAAACACCAAGGCACTATCACATCTTTCATTTTAGAAAAGTCAATGCACTATTACGTCTTTCATTTTAGAAAACACCAAGGCACTATCATATCATGCACATTAAGGATTAAGATCCAATAGAACTATGTATGTCGGCCATACACTTACTTCATATAAATCATGCCAAAAGAAGAATGGATAGGTTCACATACCTTATCGGCTATACCAAAACGACAAGTAGAATACGCCTAACATAGTACTTCAACTTATAATATCCATCAAATTCATGCTTACTAGTGTAGGTCATATACCACAAGATGATTCTCTTTTCTTATAAAATTTGGGCATCACTTCCCCTATTTATACATACTTTTCCACCTTACAAATAAGGCCAATAACATCAATAACCAAGCATCAATTAAGGGCACAACCAAACAACAACAAAGGGGATTTACACACCCACTTCTCATGTAAATTCAACCTCTTAATCCACATTAAAACAATCCACAAAAACAGTCCATAATCCAACAACAACGAGGGTAGAATGTGAAGTCTTTCTACACATTTCTACACCCTTATTCCTTTAGGACTTACATTAGCAATTACCACATTAAACATGCATAATGGTAACTAAATTTCCAGCATTATACACGCATAAAACAGACCCTAAAACAACACGACAATATTCAACAGTTTTAAGATAGTTTCGACCAACAACAACAATCCAAAGCCCTTTTCATAATGTCTTATAATCCAATTCAAGTTTCAACACTTTGATATAAACCATTTCAACTTTCAATAACAAGTTTTCCTTCAATCTAACATGCACTTAGTGACGATAATAACAATAACAACCAACGAATCCAACATGAACAAAACAGTCCATTAAATCGGCTAACATGCCAAATGTCAAATGCACTTCTTATTCTCCATTTTTCTTAACACCTCTTAACTATAACAACATGTAATTTCCAATTACTTCAAGAGGAAGAAGAATTCTTACCTTATTTTTAGCCCAAAACATTCCACTAGTCTCGGCACCACTGCCTTCTTTTCGCACCATTTCTTCACGTTACAATAACACACACGTATCCTCTACAAGCTTGTAACCATCTTGCTTCCATGTTTTCCTTCCAAAAAGTTCATTTCCAAGCCTAGGGTTTCAAGACACCTTTCGGCCAAATCGTGGTTTAAAGTTCTTGGAGAGTTAACTTGGCTTAGAACTTTGGTACAGGGCTTAATCTTGGAAAATAAGTTGTCTTTGATATTCAGTTGGCCAAAGATTTTTGAGAACTAGAGGGAGAAGGAAGAGAGAAAAGAGTTCAAGGATGAAGATATTTTGTGAGCAAAGTCTTGCAAGACTTGTATAATATTGGTGTATGTAGCACAAGTGGAGGGGGACCCATGAACCCCACTTGTCCACTTGTTTCTCATCACAAAATATCTCCCACACTTAGCCAAATCTTGATATTTTTCGATGGACCTCCCCCAAAATTGTGAAATTTTCGATGGGCCCCATATCATCAATGCCAAGACTTAATAATACAATCCTAACTCCATAACTCCATTTGGAAAGAATTCAACCACTAATATTAATTATCGTCGTCACATTTGTTGTATCCAAAATTATTCTATATAGAAAATGTAAATATACTTTTCTTCCAACATTCAAATCTTATTTTCTTACTTACGTTCTCACTTATGTGCCCTGGATTTACGGGGTGTAACATCATTCCCCCCTTAAAAACATTCGTCCTCGAATGTTCATAATAGGTCTCAACTATAAACATTTCGGCATAATCTCCTTTAACTACATCTATCAACCTATACTCAGCAACACAAAGATGCCTCACATGGCCAAAATATAACACATAGTCTCATTCTACCTCTGATAGTCCTTAGCACATTGTACTTTCTTTGTAATCAAAGTCACATTCATAAGGTCCTATTGTAGTTCCTTTAAAATTGGTAATACCATTTCCAATCAGCTCAACAACATCAATAACAATCACAAAAGGTTTATACTCAACCCAAGGAATAATCACACTAACTATACAACAATTTTACCAACATGTATACAAGTCCATATATTCCCTTCTAGGCCGCTGTCGCTTTCTTTGGAGGCATAGCTGCAACCACAAATAATACGTTAGGGAGGGACTACCCTAACAACACAACTCTATCGCACGATCTTAGAGTAAGGAAAATAGAAACCAATCCTAAATGTACTGTAGCCTCCTGTTTATGGGTGTGGTGTACAACACATCAATAACCAAGAATCTACTACACATGGTCTGTAGATATTCCGAGGACTAACTGCTCTGATACCACTTTGTCACGACCCGAACCGACGGGCCGCGACTGGTGCCCTACATGGGAACCCTTATACCCACACATCACATATGACCAGCGGAAGCTAATGAAAACTCATAATCTCAAAACAAAGGGATCCTGTCCCCAGAACTGTCATATAATAAAATAGGCAAGCCGACAAGGCTGTCATTATATACACAAAACCGAAATGAACTACAAATGTACATGTCCAACCCACACATGACTACAGACCTCTAAGAGTATAACAATAACTATGACAGGACAAGGCCCCGCCGTACCCCTGAATATAAACAAGCCTCTAATCAAAGATCTGTACCAAACTGATAAGCCCAGAACAATGGAGTCATCCCAAAAGTTGAGCAAAGATCCTAAGCTCACGGATCACCAAACTGAGTACCTATACTTTCGGGCATGAACGCATAGGGGGTCAGTACAACAATGTACCAGTATGTAAACATAAAGTACAGTAAATAAGATCATAACTGGCCAAAAGATGACAGGGACAAGTATGAAAATCAAATACCAGATTCAACCGTGCAATATAAAATAAGGCCAACTGTACTGTCATGACCCAAACCCTGGGCCCGTGACTGGTGCCCTACCTGGGCACCCTTATACCTAAATGACACAAGTAAACTGCGGAAATAAATAACACCTCGTTTTTTTTTCTTTCTCTTTTTAAAACCATCGAACGTGCAAAGGCAAAGCCGACGAGGCTGCCATATAATATACATAATCAAAAAGTACTACATTATACATGAGTCCAATCCCACATATGAATACAAACCTCTAAGAGTTTTACTGAACTATGATGGGACAAGGCCCCGCCGTACCCATAACTGTACAAAAGCCTGTAATGAAGGATCTATACCAAAATGATAAACTCCTGAACAAATGGAGCTATCCAAAAACTATGAGCAAGGGTCCTACACTTTCATATCACCAAACTGCGTACCTAAACCTGCGGCATGAACGCAGCCCCCCGGAGAAAGGGGGTCAGTACGAAGAATGTACCAAGTATGTGAAGCTGAAAATACTGTAATGAAATCATAACAGTCTATATAAAATAGGAGACATGTATGATACCCAAACTACAATACATAATATATAAGCAGTCATGTTTAGTCAGGGACGCATGCCCTCAAAGTCACTACTCAAATATAACCATGGGTCTCACGCCCATAATATCAATCATGCCCGTGGAACTCTTTCCTCACTGCCAGCAGTCCATGATATAATATAACTCCAATATGTATACATGAACACCAGGTCCCACCTGTGTCATAAAAACTGTACGGGCGAAGTAGGAAAGCGAACCACCAGATCCAGCCTGCATCATAAAACTGATCGGGGCAAGTACGAAAGCCAACTACCAGATCCAGCCTGCGTCAACATCTGACCGGGGCAAGTACGAAAGCCAACTACCAGATCTAGTCTGCCATCACGAGATATGACCGGGGCAAGTGTGAAAGCCATCTACAAGAGTCTACCGTACCAAACTGTGCCTATAGAAGCGGCGGCAAGTCGAAAGCCAACTACGGATCCGACTGCGTCAAGAATCGGCCGGGGCAAGTACGGAAGCTAACTACCAGATCCATCCTGCGTCACTAAACCTCATAGAGAGCTAGTCCATGGAATAACAATATCGTCCGGGGATTTAACCCGCACCATGGTCGCATGCCCCGAAATCCTCCATCGTATAAGCATGTCCACGGATCCATCACAATGGAAGCATACCCGTGGAATCCCCCATCACTGTCGGTACGTCCAAGTAAACTCACAAAAAGACAGTCGGCCCTCCAACTGAGAGTCACGGCAGCGTAAAAATATAATACTTGCACTCAAAGGATATCACAAGCAAGCATAGGCAAGTTCATAAAATCTTTAGACTTTCATTATCATACAAAAATGAATTTAATTTTATAAACTCAAGGCACTTTCGTTTCACATAAAAATCCGGGAATCTAATCCAAAGTACTACGTACTTCCATTCTTTTCAAAAAACTCCTTTTTATATAAAACCCCAAGATACTAACACCCGTAGTATCAAGACATGTCTATTTTTCAAATTAAGTTACTACACCTTTAGGAATTCATTTCAAGACTTTGAAACCAAGTAACTTCTAATTTCATAACCTAGGCAACTCATGCCTATCAATCAAAATAGACAACTCTCTTAACCTTCCAAAAAGTCGTTATAACTAACTTCCCATAAAGCCGTTAGAACTCTTTATGGTTTTAGACAAATTCATTCTTTTTATAACCAAGAGACTTATACTTTTAAAACCAAGTATAATATACTTTTAAATCAAGTTACATAACTTTAAAAATACTTCAAGTCTCTTAACTTTAGAAATCAAGTTTCTTAACTTTAGAAATCAAGTTTCTTAACTTTAGAAATCAAGTAGCTTCTACTTTTAAATCCCAAGTAACTCACACCTTTAAAACAAGTTACTTCTCTTTAAATTATGTCATTTCTCCTCTTTTAAATCAATTAAGTAAATCACTCATTTGACTCCCCTAAATCCGTTATAACAACCTTTAGGTTTTGGAACTAAGGCACTATCCAAGAGATTAGGAAACCACTTCCTTTTTAAGACTCTAAGTACTTCAAGTAAAACAACCTTCACTTTTGAAAATCCAACTTTTATCAAGGGAATGGATTATAACAATTTCTAATTTAAACATCAAAGTACAATCAAGGAAGTATATAGAACAACTTCTATATTAGGCAATCCAAGTACAATCAAGGAGTATATCATTTGAGGAGTAGGATTTACTTACTTTACCATAAGGAATCATGCTAGAAGAAGAGGAGATGGTTCACATACCTTTTCGGCTTAATCCACAAGCTAAGTCGAATACGCCGCACATAGAATTGTCAACCTATAATGACCACAACATGACTATCAACTTCTAGTTTCTAACGTAGAATGATACTAAGTATACGGTCTCTTATTCTACGGAAAATTGGGCAGCACTTCCTTTGTTTCTACGTACTTTTCCACCTTTTTCAAGGCCCGAAAATCAATAACCATCATGCCACATTTAAGGCTCAACACACCAACCAATCAAAGGGGATTACACGCCTTACAATACGTGTAAAATTCTGCCCCACAATTAATTCCAAGTAGTTCAATATCCAAAACCATTCTCGGCTAACATGTACAACAACACAAAGTCCTTTCCAATTCTTTTTCAATCCAAGTTGTTAAGTCTAACATGTTATATAGTCGTAAACAACTTTAACAACTATAATTCCTTCTTTATATAACATGCGACGACTAAACTAATAACCAAATTGAATTTCAATCTCAAAGGCTAAACATGCTAGTTTCGGATTAGTGGTTCCAATATCCATAACACTTATCAATCTTCATAATATATACCTCATGCTTGCTAATATCCATAATTACAACAATAAGTAATCTTCAATCATTAAAACGACAAGATTGTTACCTTGATAAGCCCTTATAAAATTCCAAGATTCAAAGTCGCTCCTTAGAAATCTTAGCTCATATCCTTAACGCTCCAATCCGCTATTTGAATCCCTTAGAAGTTCACAAACAACTTCCCTTCCATTTCCAACTTCAAAGTTGAAGAACACCTTAGGTTTTTGCCTTGCGACTAACGTGAAAACGTCGTTTTTCCACCCCCACATGGTCTTGATCGAAATTGACCAAGATTAAGTGGTCTGTGACCAAGGTTAAGTAGCCTAAATGTGGATGATCAAGCTTGAGAAAATTGACCAAGTCAACTAAGTCAAGTTGGCACTAGATATTTAATCCTCTTCATCCAAACCCCACAAGTGTTTTAATCTTGACCCTCCATTGTTTTATATATGCACACTAGTATAAAGACAAGTCTCCACACTTAGAAAAATTTAAGAGAAACTTGAGCTAGACTAGAGAAGCTATCGGGTTTAGCATTTTCCCACAAGAAAAATTTTTGTTTGTGTTATACCCCGTAGTTCCGGAGTATGTATGTGAGGACGTACGTACGATTGTATAAACCCTAATTAGGGTAAGAATGAAAGAATTGTTTTCCGACGGAAAATATTCCGAACCTTGTGAAGGAAATTTTACGTTTTCAATATTATTATGGAATTTTTCCGAGAGTTAAATATTTTGGACCAATGGGAGGACGACATGTGTCACCCCAAGATGCATAGTTGGACGTTTTTTTGCAATTAGTGGCAAGTCAAATGGTCAAAGTCTTGCATGGCAATTGTGGGACAAGTGGAGAAAGGAACCTACACAAACAATCTATACCATACACATGTTTTCATCCTAACCCTTGGTTGTCCTATATAAACCTCTCTAGTTGATGAAAATCTTCCACACTTAGAATATTTCAAGACTTGAAAATAATTTCCCTCTCCCTTCCTCTCTCCTTGCTCTCGTCAATCACCCCTCCCCTTAGCCAAATGTTGTCCAAAAATTCTTAAACTTCTAAGTGTCCTTCCTTAATGTATTAGGAAGATTATTAACCAAGAGTTAGACAAGATTTCACACCCCTAGCCTCAAAAACCCCCCTTGGCCGAGAGTGGACAGATTTTCGGGACTGTTTTGGAAAGATTTTTAGTCAAATTTGGAAGGGAATATATCCTAGCATATTAGGAGTTTTTGGCTGTTTCAAAAGCCTAAAATGAAGTTCTTCGAGTGTAGTTTCCAACACAACAAACCTCTCATCTATAGGACACTGGAGTAGAGAGTTATCGACGTTACAAGTTCAGCTGACGAAGCAGTGGCTAAAAATCTGCACAGTCACGTTTTTTGGGCTATTTTGAGGTAATGAACCTTAACCTCTTTGTGAAGTTGATTATTATGTATATATGGATATTATACATATATTGGAAGTATATTATGGACTATAAGATATAAAGATTTGGATCTTGTTAAGATGTTAAAAGGAGAATTGGCATATTATCCATTAAAATGGTAAAAATGTATCCATTACTTACTAAGAGGTTAACAACAAAGGAACTATAACTTATATTAAGATTGGAATATAAGTTGGAAGACTAATGAAGTAATTGGATAAGTAAAATTGTAAAAGTTGGCCAAGGACCCCAACTTAAGGACCGTATTTACTTTGGACCGTATTTACTTAAGGATCGTATTTACTTTGGACTGTATTTACTTTGGACCGTATTTACTTTGTTGTTATGAAGGAGAGATTGTTAATCGCGTTCCGCTTGGGCGTGTTATCCCCTTCTTTAATTATTGTTGTTATGAAGGAGAGATTGTTAATCGCGTTCCGTTTGGGCGTGTTATCCCCTTCTTTAGTTATTGTTGTTATGAAGGAGAGATTGTTAATCGCGTTCCGTTTGGGCGTGTTATCCCCTTCTTTAATTATTGTTGTTATAAAGGAGAGATTGTTAATCGCGTTCCGTTTGGGCGTGTTATCCCCTTCTTTAATTATTGTTGTTATAAAGGAGAGATTGTTAATCGCGTTCCGTTTGGGCGTGTTATCTCCTTCTTTAATTTTGGTATTATTTCACCTTAATTATAGTATGTTAATTACGGTTATCGGGCCTTGGAAAAGGTGGAAAATTGAGTAGAAACGGGGGAGGTGCTGCCGAATTTTCCGTAGGATATGGAACCTTGTTCTTAGAAATATCCTACGAAGAGATCTAGAGGTTAATAGACGTTTCATGGCCATTGTAGGTGGAAGTACTACGAGTAGCGTATTCTACTTGAAGGATGGAAAAAGGGCTAGCAATGTTATAATACTTTGGAGCGTTTTGCTAATTGTCGATAATCGTCGCGAGGTATGTGAACCTCTTCCTATCCTTTCTAGCATGATTGTTGTAAACTATGTAGTACGGTAGACGTACGTGTGCTAAACGAATTTGGTTAGTTTAAAACATAGAGTGTTAAAATGGTTTTACGGGAAGTTAATTATAACGACTTTATGTAGGTAAAAGAATGGTTTATTGATTTAAGTTACCAATGCCGAATCCCACTCTGGACAAGATCAAGTCACGAACTGTATCATGCACTCCCGCTATGTAGACGGAGGATTTAGATGGGTTAAGAGTTAACCCTGAGACAGCCTCCAACTCCTCAAGACATTCCATAAGAATCCCAACTGAGGATACATATCCTTTGGCAAAAAGCATAAGGTCATCTGCGAATGCAAGGTGAGTAATGACCAATCTCTTACACTTTGGATAATAGGAGAAAGCTCTTGCCGCAGCCTTTAGTTTTAGCATCCTTGAAAGGTATTCCATGCACAAGATAAAGAGCGAAGGAGACATAGGATCACCTTGTCTTAGGCCTCGCTTACCCTTGAAGTAACCATGTAGCTCCCCGTTGATTGAAAGAGAGAAAGAAGTAGAGCTAACACATTCCATGATCCATCTTACAAATCTGTCCGGAAATTTGAGACCTCTTAGTACCGACTCAAGGAAGCTCCAAGATACCGTATCAAATGCTTTTCAAAGATCCACCATAAGCATACACCTTGGTGAGACTCTAGCTCTATTAAAACCTCTCACAAGCTTTTGTGCAACAAAGACATTATCCATCATGTTTCTTCCTTTCACAAAAGCCCCTTGAGATTTGTCAACAAGAGTAGGAAGAACCATTGCTATTCTGTTAGCTAAAATCTTTGTTATGATCTTATAGACCACATTAGTCAATCCAATAGGCCTAAAATCATTTACCTTGGGATCCCGATCGGTCTTGGGCAGGAGGGTAATGATGGTGTGATTCACTTGCTTCAAAAGAACTCCGGATGAGAAGAATTCTTGAACACTTCTTACTACGTCTTGTCCCACATCTCTCCATCTATTCTTGAAGAAGGCAGCCGAAAAACCATCCGGGCCAGGTGCCTTGTCATTGCCTATATCGGAAAGAGCTTCCCAAATCTCCTTTGGGGAGATAAAATGCAAAAGATGTAATCCATCCTCTTCACTTAGCTTTGGGCCGGAGTTGAGCACATCGGGATCAAAGTAGGTAGTGTATCGGGATGTGCCTAAAAGGTCCTTGTAAAATTCCACATAATTCCGATAAATTTTTACTCGTCTCCAAATCTTAACATTTTGAGTTCTTACATATGTTCTTATAAACATATCCGGAAATACGGGGTGTAATAGCTCTCATATTTGAAAGTAGTACAGTGATACAGTAGTACAGTGGTACAGTGGTACAGTGGTACAAGGTACAGTTGGCTCTTATTTTATATGACACGGTAGGATCTGGTATTTGATTTTCATACTTGCCCCTGTCATTCTTTTGTACAGTTATGATTTGTTTACTATACTTTATTTCAGTTCCATACTTAATCTTTGAATCGATTTCTTCCGAAGCTGCGTTCATGTCCACAGGTCTAGGTACTCAGATGTGGATCCACGGGCTTAGGATCTTTTTTCAGCATTTTGGGATAGCTCCAATATTCTGGAGCTTGTCATTATGGCTAGGTATATTCAGAGGTACGGCGGGGCCTTGTCCCGTCATAGTTGTCATCAAACTCTTAGAGGTATGTATTCATATGTGGGCTGGACTGGATAGAGTTGTATTTACATTATTGTACAGTGTAGACCCATTCAGGTATGATATATATTATGGCAGCCTTGAAGGCCTTTCCTTTGTTGTTAAAAGAAAAAAAATTAGTGTTATTTATCTTCCGCAAGTTACTTATGTTGTATGGGTAGAAGGGTGCCCAGGTAGGGCACCAGTCGCGGGCTCGAGGTTCGGGGTGTGACAGTTAGAGTCTCATGACACTTTACTATTCCATAGACTAGATCTCCATGATTTGGGTTCAAATCCCATGTTACCATATATACATATGTGGGTTTGAGTCCCATGATGCTATATACATACATACGTGGGTTCGAGTCCCGTGATGTTATATTCCGAGGGCAGGTGTCCCTGATTTTGGCATGACTTTAATATCTTGAAAGGGTACAGTTGATTTCATATTTTGAAATGGTGTTGATTTCATAATTTGAAATGACACGGTTGGTCTTACTTTTAAAAAGGTTATATTTTTAAAAGGCACAGTTGACTCTCATCACTTTTGTAAGGCACAATTGTACTGCTATTTGGTTATCATATATGTCTCCTGCTTTATATTAGAATGTTATGATTTCATTACAGTACTTTCAATTTCACATACTTGGTAAATCTTTCGTACTGACCCCCTTTCCTCGGGGGTGGGGCTGCATTTCATGCCGCAGGCGTAGGTACACGGTTTGTTGATCCTCGTTCTTAGGATCTCTGTTCAGTTTTTGGGAAAAAGCTCCATTCACTCCGTAGGCTTATCTTTTTTGTACGGATCCCTTGTATTGTAAGTTTTTGTACGTTCAGGGGCATGGCGAGGCCCTGTCCCATCATAGATAGGGTCCAAACTCTTAGAGGTTTGTATTCATATGTGGGCTGGACTCAGGTAGAATTGTATTAAGGTTTGATATATATATATATATATATACAGTGGCAGCCTTCTCGACTGGCCGGCTTTATATTGTGTCGTTTATTGTTTCCGCTATTGGTATATGTGTTGAGAGGGTATAAGGGTGCCCAGGTAGGGCACCAGTCGCGGGCCCGGGGTTCGATTCATGACAGAGTGGTATCAGAGCAGTTAGTCCTCGGAAATGTCTACAAACCGTGTCTAGTAGAGTCTTGGGTATGAGTATGTGTGCACCATACTTACACACAGGAGGCTATAAGATATTTAGGATTGGTTTCCATTCTTCTCACTCTGAGATCGTGCAGTAGAGCTATGTTATTAGGTTGATCCCTCTCTGATGTATTCTTGCGCATCAGTTATGCCTCCACGGAAGGAAACAGAGGCCCAGAAGGGCAAGTCAGTAGCAGGAACTGCTAGTAGGACGCAGAGAGTTACGAGGGCACATACCCAGTCTATGCCAGAGGTAGCGCATCTGTCGGCTAGTTCTGTTACGCCGCCATCACCAGAGGAGCTTAGAGCAGCTGTAGCTTCAGAGGCTCCGACACCTGAGCCTCAGCCTCGGCCCAGGCGAGAGGATAGGGACTCAGAGATCTGATCCATCGGCGAGATAGTAGCGAGACAAACTTATAAACAGGAGCGTGCTAACCTTGCAGAGCGCAGTTTGAGGTTCGGACTTTCAGGTTGCAATCCGCGAGTTTTATGGTTAGTGCGAGGATGATCCTCAGGAGTTCATTCACCAGATTCAGCGGACGATGAGGGTGATTAAGGCTTCGGAGACCGAGTCGATCGTATTGGCTTCTTACCGGTTGCGCGATGTAGCAGCTAACTGGTTTGAGTCATGAGAGCTGTCTAGGGGTGAGGGTGCTCCTCCAGCTATATGAGACAAGTTCACTGAGGCCTTTCTTAATCACTTCTTGCCTCCTGAGATGATGAGAGCCAGGGTTGATAGTTTCTTGAACTTGAGGCAGGGTGGAAGGACAATACCATGCCTTCCTTTTCAAAACAACCCAAGTACTACCAAGAAAATGGAATGTTACACCCCGGAATTTCAGGATATGTTTATAAGAATGTACGTAAGAACTCAAAAATATTAAGATTGGAGACGAGTAAAAATTTATCGGAATTATGGAATTGTCGGAAAATGAAATATTGCGACGAACGGGAGGGAGACACGTGTCACCCCCCCCCCCCCCCCTTAGTGGTCTTGGCCGAATTTGGCATGGTTAGAATGGTCATTTGACCATAATTTAAATAACCAAGTCTTGCCAAGACAAAGAGCTTGACATTGTTGACTTGTCAAAAGGCCACTTGGGCTTGATCCTTGTGAAACTCATTTAGGCCACCCATATGTGCTAATATTGACCCTCCATTATGTTATATATATGTACTAGTAGCAAGACAAAGGCTCTACACTTAGAGAAATTTTCAAGAAATTGAAGAACACCTTTGAGAGACTCTCGGCTTTAGCATCCATTAGGAGAGAAATTTTTTTGTTTGTTGTCCAATAAGCTCCATACTTTAAACCAAGGTACCTAAGGGTATTGTAAGTGTATCTCAATAGAAAGATCCCGGAAAAGTGGTGTTTTTGTATTAGTCGCAAGGCGAAAACCTAAGGAGTTATTCAACTTTGAAGTTGGAACTTGAAGAGGAGTTCTTCATAAGCTTCTAAGGGTTGCTTGGAGTGGATTGGAACGTCGAAAAGAGGAGCTAAAGTTGATAAGGATCGACTTGAAATCTTGGATCATATTTGGGCTAAATGAGGTAATAATCTTCGTCTTACTTTTGTAATTGAAGATTCCATGTTATGATAAGTTAGAAGTGGTCATGTGATATGTGTTATGAAGATTGGTAAGTGTTATGGAGATTTAGAAGCTCAAATCCGAAAATGACATCTTAAGCCATTTGTAATTGAAATACAATTTGGTCGATAATTAGAATCGTCGCATGTTTACCTACTTGAGGATTGTAGTAGTTATAATCAATTGCGGCTAGATAACATGTTATATTAAACCACTTGTATTGAAAAGGGATTGGAAACGAATTTGTATTGTTGTCCCTATTTTTGCCGAATGGACATTGTATTTTGGACTTGTTTGATATCAATTGTGGGGCGGAATTTTACACGTCTTGTAGGCGTGTAATCCCCTATCGTTAACTACATTGTTGAGCCTTAAATGTGGCGTGTTTGGTTATTGAATTCGGCCTTGAAAAAGGTGGCAAAGTATGTAGAAACAAAGGAAGTGATGTCCGATTTTCCGTAGAATTTAGTGACTTTGCACTTAGAATATTCTACGTTTGAAGTAAGAAGTTAATAGACGTATTATGGTCATTATAGGTTGACATACTACGTACGGCGTATTGGACTTAGCAAGTGGATTAAACCGAAGAGGTATGTGGAACTTTCTTATCTCTTGAGCATGAATAAGTTGTAAATGTATAGTACGGTAGACGTACGAGATTTTGACGAATTTAGTTACTTTGATATCCTTGGCTTATTATAAGAATGTCCAAGTTGGTTGAGTTAGGGAATTAACTCACTTGTTTAAAATATTAAGGATATCTTACTTTCTAAAGTTAAGAGACTTAAAGTATATGACACTTGTTTTGTTTGGAAAGTTTAAGTCTCTCGGTTATAAAGAAGAATGTAAGTTTCTAAAGTATAAAGCTAGTATAACGGCTTTATGGGAAGTTGGTTATAATAGCTTTATGGAAAGTTAAAAAGAGTGGTTTACTCTAAGTAATTTAAATATGATAAATGACTTGAAATAATGAAAGGCAAATTGATAAAGGCATCAATTGCTTAAAGTTTTAAAAGAAAGAAGTCACTTGATTTAGAAGCCTAAATGTATTTCTAAAAGGTATTGTGACTTGTCTTGAAAAGTAGTTATGACTTGATACTACGGTTATTAGTATCTCGGAAGTTTTATATGAAAAAGAGTCATTTTAAAAGAATAGAAGTACGTAGTACTTTGGGTTAAATTCCCGGATTTTATAATGACATGTTAGTGCCTTAAGTAAACTAAAATGAGAGTGTATATGAATAAGACTAATAAGAAGTTAGGGGGATTTCTTAACTTGCTTATGTAATGTATGATAAGCCGGTAGTGCTTATGTTATGTATGATAAGCTGGTAGTGCTTATGTTATGTATGATAGTCGGTTGTGCTAAGTGATTTATTGTGCATTACGGGGTCATTCCCCGGGTTTGTGGCATTTGCATATTCCGTGGATTTGCTACCCATGATGCGAGGAATACCTCATGCAGGTCCAAAAGGGCTTATGCGGGTGAAATAGTCCCATGCGGGGCGGACCAGTCATATGCGAGAAATACCTCATGCGGGTCTACACGACCTATGCGGGCGGATACAGTGTCACGACCCGAACCCGGGCCCGTGACTGGTGCCTTACCCCGGGCACCCAAGTAGCCATACATCAGAGTAATCAGCGGAATATAAAACAAGACATGAATAAAGTGAAGTGTAAAACAGTTATCTGAGAAAAGTTGCCTTTCGGCATAAATATATAACAACTAGAACAGTTACATCCCATTTTACAATTCGCCACAACGATTACTGCACTTAAGAATGATATGACAACAATGGCGGGACGGGGCCCGCCATACCTGAATGTAAGTACTTACAACGACAGGGACTATACGTGATAAGCCTCGGAGAAGCGGAACTTCCCAAACGCTGAATCGTGACCCTAAGGCGAGGATCAACAACGGTGTACCTCTACTGCGGCATGAACGCAGCCCAAGGAGGTCGAGACAACAGTACCAAGTATGTGAAATCAAAATATCAGAAATGAAATCATAGTAGTCTATATAAAGCAGGAGACATGTATGATAACCAAACAACCGTTCACAATAAATAAGCAGTCAGGTCAAGTCAGGGACTCACGCCCGCAAAGTCATCACTCAAATACAACTATGGGTCTCACTCCCACATCATCAATCATGCGTGGAATATCTTCCTCATCTGGCGATCTATGATATAAAAGCACCAAGGAATACACATGAACACCAGGTCCTACCTGTGTCATAATAAAACCGTACGGGGTAAGTACGAAGGCATAGCCGACTACTAAAACCCACAGTACCAACAAGGTCATAAACTGTATCATGAGATCTGTCTAGACCGCCACATGATCGAAGCTGGCCACTCGCCCGCAGTATCTAATGTGCGCGTCTAGTCCTGGAACTTCCCGCAGCTCCGCATAAGCCACTCCGATGGCCCGCATGAGGTATTCCCCGCATCGAGGGTAGCTACTCCCCGGCAACGTCCTGGACTCGCAGTCCGCATGGCCACATAGACCGCATGACCATAAAGGCCGCACACTAACCTGGAACTCTCGTAGCTCCGCATAGGTCACACAAACCCGCATGAGGTATTCTCGAATCATAGGTCACACAGACCCGCCTGAGTCTACCCCGCATCGGAGGGCAGCTTAACCCCCGGAATCATGTCAAGAGGTGAGTGATATAATACTAACATAACAGCTTATCGTTAAACAACATAAGCACAACAAGGGAAACCCCTTTATACAAACATCACAAGACACTAACACACGTAGCATCCTAACATGTCTACTTATCAAACCATCTTACTACACTTTCCAGAATCAATACAAGACTTTCATAAAAAAAAATAAGTAAATCGTTCCTTCTATCTTCCTTAAGTCGTTATACCTAACTTCCCATAAAGCTAGTATAACACTTAAACTTTTAAAACCAAGTATTTCTTTTCTTTCAAAAATGGTTAATAACTCTTTTGAAATACTTCCAGATTCTTATTATTTAAACTCAAGTCAAAAGACATCAAAGTAAAACCAAAACAATTTCCATACCTTCTTTTAAAACAAAGGCACTTCTTCTTTAAAAGTCAAGTAGCAATATACTTTTTAAACCAAGTGTCTTACTCTTTTAAAAACAAGTAACCTATACCTTTAAATCAAATTACTTCTCCTTTCCCAAAATCAAGTTGTTTATAAGTCAAGTTATCATTTTAAATCCAATGATAAAACCATTCTTATTTTCGAAATCAAGATAACTTTATTCTTTAAAAGACCACACACCCATTAATCATGAGTGATATTTTACAACTTTTTAACATAATTCAAGTCCTTAATGTTTCATAACAAGTCACTTAACTTTGGAATCAAGTCAAGATCAACTTCCTTTAAACACACGTGCGTCTACCGCACTAAATATATTTCACAAATATCATGCTAGAATGGATAGGAAGAGGTTCACATACCTCGCGACGATTATCGACAATTAGCAAAACGCTCCAAAGTACTCTAACCTTGCTCGCCTTTTCCACCCTTCAAGTAGAATACGCTACTCGTAGTACTTCAACCTATAAAGGCCACAAAACGTCTATCAACCTCTAGCTCTCTTCGTAGAATAATTCTAGATACAAGATTCCTTATTCTACGGAAAATTCAGCAGCACCCCCCCCCCCCCCCCCCCCGCAACCACATAAAACTCCTCCTCAAACACGGCCTGCTACCAAACCAACAATTCCAGGGGGGGTTACACGTCTAACCGGACGTGTACAATTCTACTCCACAATAATACTAAAAGTCTACTGCAAATACAGTCCAATGTAAATACAGTTCAATTCCTTATAATTATACTTCCAATATATCGTATACTCAATGATTAACTACTACAACATGTAATTTCCAATTACAATAGGGGGACATAGATCATTACCTCGATAAGCCCAAAATTATCCAAGATTATAAGTCGATCACGAGCAACGTTTAACTCAATTCCGACGCTCCAACCCGCTCCAAGCAACCCTTAGAAGTTTCCAAATAACTTATCTTAACACTTCATCTAAGCTATGAAGATTTTTCTAGGGCTTCGATTTTGCGACTAAAGGAATAAAGTAGAATTTCCTGCCCTAGTATTGAAATAACTTGGAATACAACTAGGATACTAGGCTAAGGTATTTGGGACTATATCAACACTTGAAAATTTTTCCTACACCAAGGGGGAGAGTAGGACGAGAACCTCAACAAGGGAGTATTTTGTGACTTAGAATCTCAAAGTGTGGATGAAATAAGTCTTGAAACAATGGGGTATTTATAGGAAAATCAATGGCCAAGATCTAGGCAAGTGTGTGGTGAGGATGGGGTACATGTGTGTGGGTAGTTGGCCAACCATTTGGCTACCACAAAATGGGACAAGTGGCCACCACAAAATGGGCCACTTGTCCACCTAAAAACGCCCCACTGCCTTCTCCACCCGCCAACATGGCCACACGGGGTGACACGTGTCGCCCCTACTCGTCCAAAATATTTCATTTTCTCAAAATATCCGCAATGCCAAAAATCCGAAAATAAAGTGGGCCCACAAAACCGTAAATTCTCGTGGGCCCACGTGACCAATGTCGGAAATAAAATTCCATAATTCTCACATATTCAAAAAAGTCCGAATACCAAAACTGCGAATCCAATTCCCAGTAACGAACATTTTTACTTCTAAAAATTCGGAAACTTTTCCGTCGAAAAATCACATCTTTCTTCATTTCCAATTTTAATGTCGTATTTATGTACGTACGTCCTCATATACATACACTGGAACTACGGGGTGTAACATTCTCCCCTCCCTAGAAACATTCGTCCCGAATGTTCCTTCTCAAGACAGATAACGATCAAGTTCCTCATAGCTTAACCAGTTTGCAAATGCCACACATGGCCACAGAAAACACCCGCGCAAATACTTACATCAAAGTCCACGAGGAATCACCTCTAACATCACAAAAACTCCCACCCAAGGGCTAAAAGATACTCCCTTCGCACCTTCACTTTACAAACGAAATGATCACAACTTTGTTCTTAACACATGCTCGCTTCTTCCCATACTCGTCATACCCTTCTCGTACACTCGAACTCTTTCTCACAACTTACCACATTTCTGCTACTGCTCCAGTTTCCAAATCTCGTCATACCCTTTCCGGGGTGGTACCTTCAAGAAGGCCCACCGTCAACCTGAACTCTAAGTGTCGTCGCCGACTATCCGCACGACTTCTGTTGACTCGGAGCTGCCAAAAATCTCTTACGATAAGCTTCACCTTATCCACATCCCGCCAAACAAGTATGAACCAACTATCCGAACTTTGCCAACATCGAACCAATCGATCGCAAGAACTTACACTTCCGCCCCTACAAGGCGTCATAAGGCGATATCCGAATACTGAAATGGTAGCTATAAAACACTCCCTCAACAGGAGGCAACAATCCTCACAGCTACCCCTGAAATCCAAACACTGGCCCGAGGGCGAATGCGATACTAAGACTCACCTGAGTTCCTAACCCTGCCTGGTAAAACCTCCAAAAAAGAAACAGCCGTAAATTAGGCTCCACTGCCTGTCATAAGGTGAAAGTAGGCACCTCGTGCAACCTTACAACCTTCCTGATATAACATCTCGCATAACCTTCTACCGAGTAAACGGTCCTGACTGAAAGACAAGATGCGCTGACCTCATCGGCCCGACTACTGGTCGAACGCTTCCACGAACTCGTACGATGGTTAACTAACTTGGGCCTAACACCCTCGTGACCCTATCATCTAGCGGGACCACCTCAAACTGACCCCACCACTTTCCGGGCTGCGGGTTGACTCGCGATATGGCCTCAACCCGACCCACTTCGTACTAAACTCTCGTTCCCCGATCCGGAACAATCTCACCAATTCACGTCATGAAAGCTACCACTTTCATCTCACACTACCCATGGAATTATCCCATAAATACACCACGTATACCGAGTACTTCGACAAAGACCAACCGTAAAATCATCCACTCAGGACGGCCTTGCATCCAAGGTCCCAACTGTTATAAATTCTAAGGCTCCCCATTTTCTCGTCCCCAGACTTACCCTTTACAATTACCCATGTTTTCTAATCACAATTAACACAATGCTATCAGAACATAACACTTAAGGTATACTCATCTTATCACACATACAAATCTCTAGAGGGTTAAGGATATACCTGCATCTACTGCTTCACTTCCCTTTGTCGTTCTAATCAATCACGCCTGTTGGGCGCATAGCTAGGGAAGATGATGAATTAGCCACTGATCCTGAAGGCTGAGTCTCTACATCCGCGCCACATCTGGTCGGACAATTTCTCGCAAGATGGCCCTGCTGGCCGAGAGCAAAACAAGTTGTCGAAGAAGTACGACACTCTCCACAATGTCACTTACCACAATGGCCACATCGAGGTGGGGGTGGCCTCCTCTGGCTAACACCCCTTCCTCTCTGAACCACCAATCCAGAATCGACTGGTAGGCTAAGTCATCCCACCTGTATCCCTCCTACTAGGACATTCTCTCCTCACATGGCCCTGACGGCCACTGGTAAAACAAGAATTAGTAAAAAGACGACATTTCCTGGGATGACGTCTACCACATAGTGAACATAGAGGGAAAACTGAATATGGCTGGCTGGAACCTATATAAATCTGTGAACCAGAAACCCCGAGTTCGACCAACTCCTAAATACCGAACGCCCCGAAGTGCTGCGGAGGACCACTCAGATCGGGCGGAGGCGCATAACCGGGCCCGCGAGAAGGTCCGCCTCGAAAGTTACCAAAGGACCCTGCTATTCTGGCCCTCTTCTGCTGATCTTGGTTAGTCCGTCGATCTCTACGTTCCTCAGTCTGCTGCGTGTAAGCATGTACGCGGGCAATGTCCATGTCTGACTGAAGAGCTACTCTTGTACAACTCTCTGCTAGATAATCGTCATGTCCTGTGACATATCGGTGCACTCTATCCTCCATGTCTGCCACTAAAGCGGGGACATAACGAGCCAATAAGTCAAACTCTATATCAGATTCCCAACCGCTCGCCTGCTCGCCTCAACCTCATAAATCTATCTGCCCGAGCTCTCCTCATCAGCGAGGGCAAAAAGTGTGTAAGAGATGTCTCTGTGGTCTCGATCACTTTCATGATCCGCTGCAACTGTCGAATAAACTCCTGACGATCTTCCTCAGTCCTCAATCCATAGAACTCGGGTGGACTGCAACTCAAGAAGCCCCGATGCCTCGAAACTATCGGATCTAGGGTGAACTACTGGTACTGTCGGAACCACCGGCTCCCGTCCGTCCTCATTCCCAGCCACCAGACTAGCTAGTAACTGGGCCATCTCCTTGTAACTCATATCCTTTGTTCCTGGCCGTGGGACTAGAGGCTCAGGTATCGTGGTCTCAGTAGCTACTGCTACTGCTCTAAACTCTCCTGGGGCTAGCGGCGTCGCAGAACTCCCCGAATGAAGCGCTGTCTCAGATAATGAATGGGCCCGTGCCCTGGTAACCTTCTGTGCTCTACTCGCAGCTCCCTCTGCTGCCTTGCCCTTCTGGGCTCTGGTTGCCTTGCGTAGAGGCATAACGGGTGAAAAAGAATACGTCAGAGAGAGCCCAACTTATAACACAGCTCTAAGGCACGATCTCAGAGTGAGAAGAATGGAAACCAATCCTAAATATCCTGCGACCTCGATTATAGGTGGTGCACAACACACCGATAATCAAGACTCTACTAGATACGGTCTGTAGACACTTTCCGAGGATTAACTGCTCTGATACCACTTTTGTCACGACCCGAACCCGGGCCCGTGACTGGTGCCTTACCCCGGGCACCCAAGTAGCCATACATCAGAGTAATCAGCGGAATATAAAACAAGACATGAATAAAGTGAAATGTAAAACAGTTATCTGAGAAAAGTTGCCTTTCGGCATAAACATATAACAACTAGAACAGTTACATCCCATTTTACAATTACGCCACAACAGCATTTCATGCACTTCTAAGAATGATATGACAACAATGGCGACGGGTTCCCGCCATACCCCGAATGTAAGTACTTACAACGACAGGGGACTATACCATCGATAAGCCTCCGAGAAACGGAACTTCCCAAACGCCGAATCGGACCCTAAGAGCGAGGATCAACATCGGTGTACTTACCGCGCAGATGAACGCAGCTCGGGCGAGGTCGATAACAGTACCAAGTATGTGAAATCGAAATATCAGAAATGAAATCATAGTAGTCTATATAAAGCAGAGACATGTATGATAACCAAACAACAGCCACAATAAATAAGCAAATATGTCAAGTCGTGACTCACGCCTCAAAGTCATCACTCAAATACAACTATGGGTCTCACTCCCACAACATCAATCATGCCCGTGGAATATCTTCCTCACCGCTTAGCCTATGATATAAAAGCACCAAGGAATACACATGAACACCGTGTCCTACTGTGTCATAATAAAACCGTGACGGTAAGTACGAAGGCATAGCCGACTACTAAAACCCACGCATCAACAAGGTCATAAATCAGATCATGAGATCTGTCTGACCGCCACATGATCGGTGACCACTCGCTCGCAAAGATCTAATGTGCGCGCCTAGTCCCGAACTTCCCGCAGCCCGCATAAGCTACTCCGATGGCCCGCATGAGGTATTCCCGCATCGAGGGTAGCTACTCCCGCAACATCCTCGACTCGCACCGCATGGCCACATAGACCGCATGACCATAAAGGCCGCACACTAACTCGAACTCGTAGCTCCGCATAGGTCACACAAACCCGCATGAGGTATTCTCGAATCATAGGTCACACAGACCGCCGAGTCTACTCCCGACGGAGGCGCTTTAACCCCTAATCATGTCAAGAGGTGAGTGATATAATACTAACATAACTTATCGTTAAACAACATAAGCACAACAAGTGGAAACCCTTTATACAAACATCACAAGACACTAACACACGTAGCATCCTAACATGTCTACTTATCAAACCATCTTACTACACTTTCCAGAATCAATACAAGACTTTCATAAAAAAAAATAAGTAAATCGTTCCTTCTATCTTCCTTAAGTCGTTATACCTAACTTCCCATAAAGCTAGTATAACACTTAAACTTTTAAAACCAAGTATTTCTTTTCTTTCAAAAATGGTTAATAACTCTTTTGAAATACTTCCAGATTCTTATTATTTAAACTCAAGTCAAAAGACATCAAAGTAAAACCAAAACAATTTCCATACCTTCTTTTAAAACAAAGGCACTTCTTCTTTAAAAGTCAAGTAGCAATATACTTTTAAACCAAGTGTCTTACTTTTTAAAAACAAGTAACCTATACCTTTAAATCAAATTACTTCTCCTTTCCCAAAATCAAGTTGTTTATAAGTCAAGTTATCATTTTAAATCCAATGATAAAACCATTCTTATTTTCGAAATCAAGATAACTTTATTCTTTAAAAGACCACACACCCATTAATCATGAGTGATATTTTACAACTTTTTAACATAATTCAAGTCCTTAATGTTTCATAACAAGTCACTTAACTTTGGAATCAAGTCAAGATCAACTTCCTTTAAACACACGTGCGTCTACCGCACTAAATATATTTCACAAATATCATGCTAGAATGGATAGGAAGAGGTTCACATACCTCGCGACGATTATCGACAATTAGCAAAACGCTCCAAAGTACTCTAACCTTGCTCGCCTTTTCCACCCTTCAAGTAGAATACGCTACTCGTAGTACTTCAACCTATAAAGGCCACAAAACGTCTATCAACCTCTAGCTCTCTTCGTAGAATAATTCTAGATACAAGATTCCTTATTCTACGGAAAATTCAGCAAGACCTCCCCGCAACCACATAAAACCTCCTCAAACACGGCTGCTACCAAACCAACAATTCCAGGGGTTACACGCCTAACCTGACGTACAATTCTACTCCACAATAATACTAAAAGTCATCAAATACACCCAATGTAAATACAGTTCAATTCCTTATAATTATACTTCCAATATATCGTATACTCAATGATTAACTACTACAACATGTAATTTCCAATTACAATAGGGGGACATAGATCATTACCTCGATAAGCCCAAAATTATCCAAGATTATAAGTCGATCCTGAGCAACGTTTAACTCCAATTCCTGACGCTCCAACCCGCTCCAAGCAACCCTTAGAAGTTTCCAAATAACTTATCTTAACACTTCATCTAAGCTATGAAGATTTTTCTAGGGCTTCGTTTTTGCGACTAAAGGAATAAAGTAGAATTTCCGGGCTCCTAGTATTGAAATAACTTGGAATACAACTAGGGATACTAGGCTAAGGTATTTGGGACTATATCAACACTTGAAAATTTTTTCCTACACCAAGGGGGAGAGTAGGACGAGAACCTCAACAAAGGGGGAGTATTTTGTGACTTAGAATCTCAAAGTGTGGATGAAATAAGTCTTGAAACAATGGGGTATTTATAGGAAAATCAATGGCCAAGATCTAGGCAAGTGTGTGGTGAGGATGGGGTACATGTGTGTGGGTAGTTGGCCAACCATTTGGCTACCACAAAAATGGGACAAGTGGCCACCACAAAAATGGGCCACTTGTCCACCTAAAAACGTCCCACTCGCCTTCTCCACCCTACCAACACGGCCACACTGGGGTGAAACGTGTCGCCCCCGTACTCGTCCAAAATATTTCATATTCCTAAAATATCCGCAATGCCAAAAATCCAAAATAAAGTGGGCCCCACAAAATCAGAATTCTCCCGTGGGCCCCACGTGACCAATTTCGGAAATAAAATTCCATAATTCTCAAATATTCCAAAAAGTCCGAATACCAAATCTGGGAATCCAATTCCCATTAACGAACATTTTTCCTTCTCAAAATTCGGAAATTTTTCCGTCGAAAAATCACATCTTTCTTCCTTTCCAATTTTAATGTCGTATTTACGTACGTACGTCCTCATATACATACACTGGAACTACGGGGTGTAACATACAGTCTATGCGAGGAATACCTCATGCGGGTGAAATAGTCCCAGGAGTAGGATTGCTTAATGATACTGCGGGCGGGTGGCCCTGCTTTGATCATGAGGCTCCTATTTTTATGCAGTAAAATATACTCTAGTTTACTCTCATGGTTAGTAAGGCACAATGTACTATTATGTCACGACCCGATCCCGGGCCCGTGACTGGTGCCTTACCCGGGCACCCAAGTAGATATACATCAGAGTAACCAGCGGAATATAAAAACCAAGACATGAAACAATAACGAGTAAGAAAGCTGCCGCTTTCTGCATGTATATATAAACCAAAACTTGAATACATATCCTTTACAAACCCCGCCACAACAAAGATTACATGACCTCTAAGAATTTCTATAACAACTATGATGGGACAGGGCCCCGCCATACCCCTGAATGTACAAGTACCTACAATCTCAGGGAAACATACCAAAAGATAAGCTTCCGGAGAAACGGAGCTTCCCAAAACGCTGAACTGTGACCCTACGAGCGAGGATCAACGACTGATGTACCTCTACCTGCGGCATGAATGTCACGACCCGATCCCGGGCCCGTGACTGGTGCCTTACCCCGGGCACCCTAGTGATACAACATCAGAGAAAATCAGCAGAAATAAAAAAACTAAAACATGAGACAAGTCATAAAGCATGAACCAGGCTAACCAAAACGGTCACCTTTCTGAATATATACATATATCGAACTGAACAGTTAAATCCTTTGACAAAACCCTGCCCACAACAGTACTACAGTCCTCTAAGAATGTAACCATAACTATGACGGGACAGGGCCCCGCCATACCCCTGAATGTACAAGTAACTACACTGACAGGGGACTATACCAAAGATAAGCCTCCGGAGAAACGGAGCTTCCCAAAAGCCGGATCGTGATCCTAAGAGCGGATCCACAACCGATGTACCTCTACCGCAGATGAACGCAGCCCCAAGGAGGTCGATAACAGTACCAAGTATGTGAAATCAGAAATATCAGAAATGAAATCATAATAGTCTATATAAAGTGAGACATGTATGATAACCAAACCATACCCATAATATATAAACAAATATGTCAAGTCGTGGACTCACGCCTCAAAGTCATTACTCAAGTATAACAACGGGTCTCACGCCCACAACATCAATCATGCCCGTGGAATACCTTCCTCATCACGGCGATCATGATATAATCACACTAAGAAGTACACATGAACACTAGGTCCCACCTGTGTCATAACAACCGTACTAACAATACTATACAACCAAACCACGAAGCTGACACGGGTCAAGTACGAAAGCCAACTACGGATACCAAGCTCGCGCCACGCACCGGCCGGTAAGTACGGCTAACTACTGTGTTCCAAGCGTGGTCACGAGACTTCGCCACTAAACCGAACCGGCAAAGGCAAGGCTAACTACTGTACCAAGGCCGAATCAGCCACGAGACGGGGCAAGTACGAAAGCCAACCACCAGATACCAAGGTCGAATCAGTAAAACCTCATGGAGAGCTAGTCCATGGAATAACACTATCAACAGGGAAACGAACCCTTATCATGGCCGCATACCCGTGGACCATCCATCGAGACAGTATGCCCATGGACTATCAGAGTGGAAGCATACCCGTGGGCCGCCCATCGTGTCAGTATGTCCAAAATGATCAAGAATAACACGACCGACCCTCCATCGAGAGATGCGGTAACATAAGAATACAACACTTGCACAACAAGGCTATCACACGCAAACATAGGCACGTTACACACAACTCAAGGTACTTTCATTTTATGACAAGTCCAGGTTTTAATCCCCAAATTACTACGTATGTTAAATTCTTTTTAGAAGATCCATTTCTTTTACAAAAGTCACCCGATACCCGTAGTATCAAAATAAAGTGACTAAAATTTTAATTAAACCAAAACAACTTCCAGACTTTCCTTTTTAAACCAAATTAAGACAATATCATGCCTTCTTTTTAGACCAAAACTGTCACAACCCGACCGGCTCGCGATCGTGCCCTACTGGCACCCCGCTGTATACATCGAGAGAATAGCAAATGAACATACACAACATACAAAAAACTTAGACAAGAACTAACAACAAAGGCTAGCCGATAAGGCCACCTTCCGTAAAATATACTCAATCCGTAAATAGAAAAGACATTTTTCTTTTCTTTACCCAATCCACAATGTGACTACGCACTTAAGAATAATAACTCTAGCGATGGCCCCGCCATACCTGAATGTACAACAACCGACAATACTGTGGATAAGCCTCCGAAATGAAGGAGCTTCAACACCTGAACCGTGATCCTAAGAGCGAGGATCAAGAATCTGCATTTTTACTCGCGATTTAACGCAGCTTCAAGGCGAGGTCAAGACAACATGTACCAAATATGTGAAACGAAAGTATCAGAATGAAATCATAAGTCTAAAATAAAACTGGAGACATGTATGATTACTCAATTAACAGTACACTGTGCCTTACTAACAATGAGAGTAAATAGGAGTATACTTACAATATAAAGTAGGAGGCTCACGATCAAAGCAGGACCACCCGCCCGCAGTATCATTAAGCAATCCTATTCCTGGGACTATTTCACCCGCATAGATCGCGTGGACCCGCATGAGGTATTCCTCGTGATAGGTCGACTACCGCACGGGACTATTTCACCCGCATAAGCCCATAAGGACTCGCATGAGGTATTCCTCGCATCATGGGTAGCAAATCCACGGAAACAGGTGGTATAACGTCTTGGGGGTTTACCCCTCATTTATACTCTTACCCTGAAGCAGGTGGTATAACGTCTTGGGGGTTTACCCCTCATTTATACTCTTACCCTAGCTCAACCGGCCATCATACATAACATAAGCCCTACCGGCTTATCATACAATAAATAAGCAAGTTAAGAAATCCCCCTAACTTCTTATTAGCCTTATTCATATACATTCTCATTTTAGTTTACTTAAGGCACTAACATGTCATTATAAAATCCGGGAATTTAACCCAAAGTACTACGTACTTCTATTCTTTTAAAATGACTCTTTTTCATATATAACTTCCAAGATACTAATAACCGTAGTATCAAGTCATAACTACTTTTCAAGACAAGTCACGATACCTTTTAGAAATACATTTAGGCTTCTAAATCAAGTGACTTCTTTCCTTTAAAACCTTAGGCAATTGATGCCTTAAATCAAATTGCCTTTCAATAAATCAAGCCATTTATCTTTCCATAAAGCCAATATAACCAACTCCCAATAAAGTCGTTATATTCACTTTATGCATTAGTCAAGTACAATTTCCTATCCAACGGACTTATACGCTTAAAACGAAACAAGTATCGCATACTTTAAAACTCTTCAAGTCCCTTAACATACTTAAATTACTTAGAGTAAACCACTCTTTAAACTTTCCATAAAAACAAGTATCAAAATACTTTCAACATACTTAAAGTCTCTTAACTTTGAAAACCAAGATATCCTTAACATTTAAACAAGTGAGTTAATTCCTAACTCAATCAACTCGACATTCCTAAAATAAGCCAAGGATGTCAAATGGACTAGATTGTCAAAATCTCAGACGCTCACCGTACTATATACGTGAAACTAGTCATGCTCAAAAGATAGGAAAAGTTCCACATACCTCTTCGGGTCAAACCACTTGTCAAGTACAAATTCCCGCCCGTAGTATGTCAACCTATAATATTCACAATACGTCCATTAAGGCCTTACTTCAAACGTATAATATTATAAGTGTTAAGTCTCTAAATTCTATGGAAATTCGGACAAAGACTCTCCTTTGTTTTTACTAACTTTGCCACCTTTTCCAAGGTCGAAATACAATAATCAAACAGCCCCAATTGGCTCACAACAATATTGAAGGTAATCCAATGCCAATGAATAACCAAACAGCCCCAATTGGCTCACAATAATATAGAAGGTAATCCAATGCAAATGAATAACCAAACAGCCCCAATTGGCTCACAATAATATAGAAGGTAATCCAATGCAAATGAATAACCAAACAGCCCCAATTGGCTCACAATAATATGAAGGTAATCCATGCAAATGAATAACCAAACAAATTTCAATCGCTCACAATAATATAACAATACCAATTCTTATTCAATTTCCATTTCAATCCAAATGGTTTAGTATAACATGATATCAAGCCGCAATCGATTACAACTACTACAATTCTCAAGTAGGTAAACATGCGACGATTCTAAATTAACGACCAAAATTGCATTTCAATTTCAAAAGGCTAATCATGTCATTTTCGGTTCTAGGCTTCTACAATCCATGTCACTTATCAAACTTCATAACACAAATCACATGATCACTTCTAACTTATAATAACGTGGAATCTTCAATTACAAAAGTAAAACGAAGATTATACCTCAATTAGCCCAATTATGATCCAAGATCACAAGTCGTTCCTTAGCAACTTTAGCTCCTCCTTTCGACGTTCCAATCCACTCCAAGCAACCCTTAGAAGCTTAAGAATAACTCATCTTCAAGTTCCAACTTCAAAGTTGAATAACCCTTTAGGTTTTCGCCATGACTAATACGAAAACGCCTCTTTTCCGAAATCTTTCTTTTGAGAAAACCTTACAATACTCATAGGAACCTTGGTTTAAAGTGGGGGAATTATTGGACAAGAATTGAAAATTTTCCTCTTGGAAACTTGTCAAAACCGTGAGCTTCCATAAATGAGCAAGACAAGATTTCAATTTTTTTCTAAGTGTAGAATGACAAAGTCTTGCTACTAGTAAGCTTATATAACAAAATGGAAGGTCTAGATTAGTACATATGGATGGCTCGGATGTGTTTCACATGGATCTTGCCCAAGTGGCCCTTGGACTTTTAGTCAACAATGTCAAGCTAAGTCATTTGCAAGACTTGTCTTCCTAACAATGGTCAAATGACCCTTTTGTCCTTGATAAATTTCGTCCAAGACAACATAAGGGGGGGTGACACGTGTCACCCTCCCATTCGTCACAATATTTCGTTTTCCGACAAATCCAAAATTCCGATAAATTTTACTCGTCTCAAACCTTAACATTTGAGTTCTTACGTACGTTCTTAAAAACATATCCTGGAATTTCCGGGGTATAACAAAAACCCTTTTCCTTTTAAAGTCAAGTTACCATTTTAAAACCAATGATAAAAACCATTCCTTTGTTTTCATAAAGTCGTTATAACTAACTTCCCATAAAGCTGTTATAACACTTTATGTTCTAAACCAAAAACTCTTTAATTCCACAAGTTTCTTTTCTTTTAAAACAACAACAAGTATTCTTTTAAAACCCAAATAACTTACTCTTTTCAAAACAAGTAACTTATACTTAAAATCAAGTTACTTCTCTTTTTCCGAAAACAAGTCGTTTTAAGTCAAGTCTCTTATCTTTCAAGATCAAGTCTCTTAACTTTCAAAATCAAGTCGTTTATAAGTCAAGTCTCTTATCTTTTAAGATCAAGTCTCTTAACTTCTACAATCAATAAACCATTCTTTTACCTACATAAAGTCGTTATAACTAACTTCCCATAAAGCTATTATAACACCCTATGTTTTAAACCAACCCAATCACTTAGCACATGTACGTCTACCATACTACATAGTTCACAACAATCATGCTAGAAAAGATAGGAAGAGGTTCACATACCTCGCGACGATTATCGACAATTAGCAAAACGCCCACAAGATTGTAACTCGCTAGCCTTTTCCACTCTTCAAGTAGAATACGCTACTCGGCATCGCAACCTATAAAGGCCACAAAACGCCTATCAACTCCTAGATCTCTTCAGAGAATATTCTAACCGCAAGATTCCTTATTCTACAAAAATTCGCAGCACCTCCCCGCTATCACACAAATCTCCTCCTACCAAGGCCCGCTACTGTGCCAACAACTCCTGTGGATTACACGCCTAACCTGACGTGTTCAATTCTCGCTTCACAATAATACTACACAAGTCTACTGTAAGTACAGTCCAATGTAAATACAGTTCAATCCTTTATAATCATCCTTCCAATATAATATACTCAAGTATAACTACTACAACATGTAATATCCAATTACAATAGGGTGACATAGATCATTACCTCGATAAGCCCAAAATTATCCAAGATTATAAGTCGATCCTGAGCAACGTTTAGCTCCAAATCCTTACGCTCCAACCCGCTCCAAGCAACCCTTAGAAGTTTCTAAACAACTTCTCTTAACACTTCAACCAAGCTTATGAAGATTTTTCTAGTGGTTTCATTTTGCGACTTTTGGAAAAAGTAGTATTTTCTGCTCCTAGTATTAAAACAACTTTGGAATACTACTAGGATACTAGGCCAAGGTATTTGGGACTATACAATAATACTCAAAGTATTTTTCTTACACAAGAGGGGGAGGACGAAAACACTTCAAAGGGAGGGAGTATTTTGCTTGGAAAAGCTCTGTGGAATGAATTTTACTCTTCAACTAAGGGGTATTTATAGAGGTTCATGGTCAAGATCAAGCAAGGTGTGTGGTCAAGATTGGGCCATGTGTGTGGTCCCACCACACCACATGGCCAACGATTTCAATCTCCAAGGCATGGCTATTTCGCCAAGGACAATGGCTAGCCACTTGTCCCTCCAATTTCGGCCAAGTGATACATGGGGGTGACACGTGTCACCCCCCGATTCGTCCAAAATATTTCGTCTCCCGAAAATATCCAAAATACCGAAAATCTCAAAAACAAAGCGGCCCCCACAAAACCGTAAATTTCTCCCGTGGGCCCCACGTGACCATTTCTGAAAATAAAATCCCAAAATTCTAATATAATCCAAGAAGTCCAAATACCAAATCTAGGAATCCAATTCTCATTAACGAACCTTTTTTTTCAATAAAACCGGAAACTTTTCCGTCGAAAAATCACATCTTTCTTTCTTTCCAAAATTTATGTCGTATTCTCGTACGTACATCCTCACATGTATACCCTGGAACTACGAGGTATAACAATGAACGCATTTCCAAGGAGGTCAAGATAACAGTACCAAGTATGTGAAATCAAAATATCAGAAATGAAATCATAATAGTCTATATAAAACAGGAGACATATATGACAATCAAAATGCGTTTCACAAAGCCCGGCAAATCAACAAGAGTAATGAACATCAACATTGTTTTTAAAAAGATACCATTTCACAATCTATAAACAATCGTGCAAGTCAGGGACTCACGCCCTCAAGGTCATCACTCAAATATAACCATAACATTTTAAAACCAATTCACAAATATGTACGAAACAACCAAGTTAACCGCACATAGTGCCACATCACAAACAAGAGCAATAATAGATATAATGTAACTGGTCTTTTCTAGGTCGTGAATGATCGAAGCAAGGTCAATCGCCCATAGTATCATTATGCGTGCCTAATCCTGGACTCCCGCAGTCTGCATAGGCCACCTAGGCCCGCATGAGGTATTCCTCGCATCGAGGGTAACTAATCCTCGGCATCGTCCTGGACTCCCGTAGTCCGCATGGCCACATAGACCGCATGAGGTATTCCTCGCACACAATCCTGGAACTCCCGTAGCTCCGCATAGGTCCCCTGGACCCGCATGAGGTATTCCTCGCATCGGGGGGCAGCTTAACCCCCGGCATCATAACAAGTCAGGAGGGTGAGTGATATAATACTAACTCAACTACTTATCGTTAAACAACATAAGCACAACCAGAATAACCTCCTTACACAAGCGTCACAAGAATCGAACACAACGGCTTATCGTTAAACAACATAAGCACAACAAGAATAACCTTCTTACACAAACATCACAAGAATCGAACACAACGGCTTATCGTTAAACAACATAAGCACAACAAGAATAACCTCCTTACACAAGCGTCACAAGGCACTAACACACGTAGCATCATAACATGTTCACTTTATCAAGCCAACAAGAAAGTATTACAAGGCTATCACAAAACATAGGCAAGTTACTCACACAAGGTACTTTCATTTCATGTCAACAAATCCGGGTTTTAACCCCAAGGTACTACATACTTTAACTCTTTAAAAAAATCCATTTCTTTCACAAAAGTCACACGATACCCGTAGTATCAAAATAAAGTAACTATCTTTTTAAGTGAGCCAAAACAATTTCCATACCTTCTTTTTAAACCAACTTAAGACAAAAGCATGCCTTTCTTTTAAACCAAAACACTTCAAGTTCTCAAATCTTTTCTTTTGGAAGACGAGTTCCTTACTTTGGAATTTTAAGAAAAATCAATACTTGTTATTAATGACCTTATTAGAGCAACCGTGATCTAGGAAATGTAATACAATTTTGTCTTATCTTAGCTTCTATGCAGATGGAGGTTTCTACTTGTTTTAATAATATTAATTATTTGTCAATATAGTTTCCTTAATTAACGCTGCAGTGGGGTGTTCGATATTTATTCTCATTTCCGAAATCAACATAACATTATTATTCAAAACCAAGTACTCAAATTATTTGTCAATATATTTTCCTTTATTAACGATGTAGTGGTTTGTTCGATACTCATTCTCATTTTCGAAATCAATATAACATTATTATTCAAAACCAAGTACTCATTACTCACGAATGAGGTTTCACAACTTCCCACACAATTCGAGTTCTTCACATATCAAATCAAGTCAAATATAAGTCAAGTCCCTTATCTCTTTTTTTTAAAATCAATAAACCATTCTTTTACCTACATAAAGTTGTTATAATTGACTTTCCATAAGGCCATTATAACACTTTATGTTTTAAATAAACCAAATTCATTTTACACACGTACGTCTACCGTACTACATAGTTTAAAATAATCATGCTAGAAAGGATAGGAAGAGGTTCACATACCTCGCGACGATTACCGACAATTAGCAAAACGCTCCGACGTACTATAACTTTGCTAGCCATTTTCCACCCTTCAAGTAGAATACGCTACTCATAGTACTTCCACCTATAATGGCCATGAAACGTCTATTAACCTCTAGATCTCTTCGTAGGATATTTCTAAGAACAGGGTTCCATTTCCTACGGAAAATTCGGCAGCACCTCCCCCGTTTCTACTCAATTTTCCACCTTTTCCAAGGCCCGATAACCGTAATTAACATACTATAATTAAGGTGAAATAATACCAAAATTTAAAGAAGCGGATAACACGCCCAAACGGAACGCGATTAACAATCTCTCCTTCATAATAACAATAATAACTAAAGAAGGGGATAACACGCCCAAACGGAACGCGATTAACAATCTCTCCTTCATAACAACAATAAGTAAAGAAGGGGATAACACGCCCAAACGGAACGTGATTAACAATCTCTCCTTCATAACAACAATAAGTAAAGAAGGGGATAATACGCCCAAACGGAACGCGATTAACAATCTCTCCTTCATAACAACAATAAGTAAAGAAAGGGATAACACGTCCAAACGGAACGCGATTAACAATATCTCCTTCATAACAACAATAAGTAAAGAAGGTCCAAAGTAAATATAGTCCAAAGTAGATACGGTCCAAAGTAGATACGGTCCTTAAGTTGGGGTCCTTGGCCAATTTTTACAATTTTACTTATCCAATTACTTTATTAGTCCTTCAACTTATATTCCAATCTTATTATAAGTTATAGTTCCTTTGTTGTTAACCTCTTAGTAAGTAATAGATACATTTTTACCATTTAATGGATAATATGCCAATTCTTCTTTTAACATCTTAACAAGATCCAAATCTTTCTTTATATCTTATAGTCCATAATATACTTCCAATATATGTATAATATCCATATATACATAATAATCAACTTCACAAAGAGGTTAAGGTTCATTACCTCAAGATAGCCCAAAAAAACGTGACTGTCCAGATTTTTAGCCACTGGTTCGTCAGCTGAACTTGTAACGTCGATAACTCTCTACTCCAGTGTCCTATCGACGAGTGGTTTGTTGCGTTGGAAACTAGACTCGACGAAATTCATTTTAGGCTTTTGAAACACCCAAAAACTCCTTATGTTCTAGGAGATATTCCCTTCCAAACTTGACTAACAATCTGTCCAAAACAGTCCCGAAAATCTGCCCACTCTCGGCCAAGGGGCATTTTTTTGAGGCTAGGGGTGTGAAATCTTGTTTAACTCTTGGTTACTAATCTTCCTAATACATTAAGGAAGAACACTTATAAGTTTAAGAATTTTTGGACAACATTTGGTTAAGGAAGGGGGCTGTTTCGACGAGAGCAATTGAGAAGGAGGGAGAGGGAAATATTTTCAAGTCTAGAATTATACTAAGTGTGGAAGATTTTCATCAACCAAAGGGGTTTATATAGTACAACCAAGGGTTAGGATTAAAACATGTGTATGGTATAGATGGTTTGTGTAGGTTCATTTCTACACTTGTTCTACAAAAGCCATGCTAGACCTTGACCATTTGACTTGCCCACAAACTTGCAAAAACCATCCAAGGTGCCATGCAATACCATGCAAGACTTTTGGCCACTTGTATTGCCCACTTGTCCACATAATTTCGTCCAACATGGCCCAATCTAGGGGTGACACTTGTCGCCCTCCTATTGGTCCAAAACATTTTATCTCTCGGAAAAATTCCATAATCGCAAAAATCTTGAAAACGTAAAATTTCCTTCACAAGGTTCGGAATAATTTCCGTCGGAAAACAATTCTATCAATCTTACCCTAATTAGGGCGTATACATTCGTACGTACATCCTCACATACATACTCCGGAACTACGGGGCATAACATTCTCCCCCCCTTAGAAACATTCGTCCCGAATGTTCCTTCAAGATTCAAATAACTCAGATAACGACATAGTCCCTCATAACTTGAACAATTTGCAAAATGCCACATATGGCCACAATATAACGTACGCGCAAAAACTCACATCCGAGCCAACGAAGAATCATCTCTAAAGCGTATAACAATACTATTAGCTCCACCCATGGTCCAAAGGATACTTTCTTCACCTCTTTACTTTATAAAAAGGACACTTCCATCTTCTTAACACATCTTCGCCTCTTTTCTTACTCATCGTACCCTCCTCGTACACTCGAACTCTTCCTAATATACGTATCACATTTCTGTCATTGCTTCAGTTTTTAAAATCTCGGGGTTACTATATTCAACTTGGTTGTCATTAACTGGGAACACTCTGGATGAATCTCCGATACTTTTCTGAATCGTAGCAATATGAAAGACCGGACGTATTGCCTCCTAAGTCGGACGACAGTGCTAACTTATAGGCAACCTGGCCTATTCTACAAATGATCTGAAAAGGCCCAAAGTACCTCGGGCTAAGTTTCCTTTGCTTTCCAAATCTCGTCACACCCTTCCGGGGTGGTACCTTCAAGAAGACCCACCGTCAACCTGAACTCCAAGTGTTGACGCCGATTATCCGCAAGACTTCGGTTGACTCTGAGCTGCTAATAACCTCCTCTGATAAGCTTCGCCTTATCCTCATTATGCTGAATCAAGTATGGACCAACCATCTGAACCTTGCCAACATCGAACCAATCGACCGACAACCTATACTTCCGCCCATACAAGGCTTCATAAGGCGTCATCCGAACACTGAAATGATAGCTATTATAATACCCACTCAACACGAGACAAATAATCCTCACCGCTCCCCCGAAATCAAAACACCGGCCCGTAACCTATCCTCAAATGTCTGGATAAAACGTGTTGTTTGTGTTATACCCCGTAGTTCCAGGGTATGTATGCGAGGACGTACGTACGAGAATACGACAGAAAGATTGGAAAGGAAGAAAGAGGCGATTTTTCCACGGAAAAGTTTCCGGTTTTTGTGAAGGAAAAAGGTTCGTTAATGGGAATTGATTCCCGATTTGGTATTCGGACTTCCGGAATATTAGAGAATTATGGAATTTTATTTTCTGAATGGTCACGTGGGCCCACGGAGAAATTTACGGTTTTGTGGGCCCACTTTGTTTTCTAGATTTTGGCCATTGTGGATATTTTCTAAGATGTTTTATTTTGGGCCAATAGGAGGGTGACACGTGTCACCCCGCCTAGTGGCTCGCCGAATGGCATTTGTGCACAACACCTTGCTAGAGTCGCCGACTAAACGCTTTACATAACTTGCGAGGAAAATTCCGCTATGTCTTTTCTTATTTTTATGGATTTTTCCGAGAGACGAACATTTTGGACCAACGAGAGGGCTTACACTTGGCACCCTCTCATCGCGGGCAAGGGCGACTGGACGATTTGGGAAAGCGTGGGAGATATTTTTGGTAGATATTTTGTGTGCAAGTTGGCTAGGTACACATGGGTGAATCTTGGCCCTACACTTGCCTAGCACTTGGTGTAATCTTGGCCATTGGTTGGCTTTCACTTGACCTATAAATACCCCCCCCCTTTGAAGACTAATTCATTCACAAAATTGCCTAAGTCTTGAAAGCTTCTTCCTTCCCCAGTGTAGTGCCTTGCCGAGAGCCCTCTCTCCCCTTGGCCGAGTTTCCCCTAGCTGGGTAGGCCGAGGTGGACACCCCCTCCTTTGAGGTGCTAGCTGGGTACCCCTAGCCTAGTTGCTTTTGTATAATACCATTTTGTGGTATAGAAATACTCTCCAAGTATTGTTGTAATGCCCAAATACCTTAGCTGTATACCTTGTAGTATTCTAAGGTTATACCTATACGAAAAGCCCAGAAATACTATTATACTTCCCGTCAGTCACAAAACCGAAACCCTAGGAAAATCTCCATAGTCCGTTGGAGTATTGTGTAGAAGTTGGTTAGAACTTCTAAGGGTGGTTTAGAGCGGGTTGGAGCACTCGGAGTTGGAGCTAAGCGTTGCTAAGGATCGACATTTATACTTGGATAATTATGGGCTTATCGAGGTAATTATCTTGTCCCCCTATTGTAATTGGATATTACATGTCAGTAGGAATATATAGTTGAAGTATACTATATATATAGTATCGAACTTAATGTTGTGGCAATGTCCTTGGACTTAAGCCCAATAATAAGAAACTTTTTCGAAAGAAGAGTAATCGAATCAGAATTACATAGATCAGACATGAGACTTGTGTAGCTTTCTGTGAGGTAGAATTGTGCACGTCCGATTAGACGTATAACCCCCTGGTTGGCTTGATAGCCGCCCCGTTAGAGGAGGAGATTTACGCTGCATGGGGGAAGGTGTCACGAATTTTCGGTAGAATGTTCTACGATAAGATCTAGATGTTAATAAGCGCTGTGGCCTTATAGGTCAAGTACTACGTGCGCGCTCTACTTGGCTTAAGGAGTAGCCGACGGCTGAGGTACTTGAGCATTTTGCTATTAGTCGATAATCGTCGCGAGGTATGTGAACCTCTTCCTATCTCTTCTAGCATGATATGTGTGAACTATGTAGTACGGTAGACGCATACATGTGCTAAATGTATTTGATTGGTTTAAAACATAAAGTGTTATAACGGCTTTATGGGAAGTTGGTTATAATGACTTTATGTAGATAAGAAAACACTTTGTGGTTTTTAAAAGGTAAATGATTTGTTTATAATCGGCTTGATGTGTGATTATAAAGAACTTGAAGTATTTCAAAAGATTTCAAATCGCTTTGAAAGAGAAGTAATACTTGGTTTTGAGAACTTAAGAGTTATACTAGCTTTATGGGAAGTTAGGTATAACGGCTTAAGAACGCTTTTATCGATTTTGGAAATCGTGATTTGTATCGACAAACCACCGCAGCTACATTAAAAGGAAATGTTTTGAATAATTAAGTATTATTAAAACCAAGAGAAACTTCCATCCGCATGAAGCTAAGATGAGACAAAATGATATTTCCTAGATCATGGTCATTGTAATAAGATAGTTATAAACAAGAATATCATACTCACATATAAGGCTTATTATTCTACGATTGTTAAAAAGAGAATTATATTCTTAAATGAATAAAGCTATGAACTACTAAACCTTACTAAAATAACAAACGTGTAATTTTGAAATTAGGCAATCTTGGACTTTTGGAAAATAATGTTGTTACTTGATTTTACAAAGGTAAGAGTTTTGGTTTTCTTAAAAGGATAGTCACTCTATTTTTATACTACGGTATTGTGTGACTTATGTGAAAGAAACAGATCTTTTAAAGATTTAATGTGTGAAGTACTTTGGGGTTAGATACCCGAACTTGTGAGTAGAAAGTACCTTGTGTGAAGACTTTATTGTATTGGTTTGTGATAGCCTTGTAAATACTTTCTTGTTGATTTGAGAAGTAAACATGTTAGGATGCTACGTGTGTTAGTATCTTGTGATGTTAGTGTAAAGGGGTTTTCCTCGATCGCGCTTTAAAGTTGTTTGACTATCACCGTTATGTTGGTATTGTACCACTCACCTTGACTTGTGTTCCGAGGTTAAGCCGCCTCCACGCGGGTAGACTCAGCGGTCCGGGACCATGATTCGAGAATACCTCATGCGGGTCCGTGGATCCATGCGAGCTACGGAGCTCCGTGTTAGTGTGCGCCCTTGTGGTCACGCGGTCCTCGCGCTACGCGATCGCGAGTCCGTGACGACGCCGGAGTAGCTACCCTCGATGCGGGTTATACCTCACGCGCCTATCTCGACCGCCTACGCGGAGTCGCGAGAGTTCTGTGGCTAGACGCGCACATTTGATATCATGGGCGAGTGACCGCCTTTTATCATGTGACGGCTTCAGACAGATATCATGACACGCCTTATGACCTGGTACCGCTGGGTGTTAGTAGTCGGCTATGCCTTCGCATTTACCCTGCATCGCTTTATTAGGACACGTGGGACCCGTGTTCATGTATTCCTCGTGCTTGTATATCATAAATCGCGGCAGTGAAGGTATTCCACGCACGATTGATGTTGGGCGTGAGACCCATTGTTAAATTGAGTGATGACTTGGCGGCGAGTCCCGACTTAACATGATCGCTATTTATGGTGAATCGTAGTTCGTTATCATACATGTCTCCCGCTTTGTATAGACTACTATGATTTCATTTACGTGATTTATTTTTAGTTTCACATACTCTGCACTGCCAGATCGACCTTCGGGCCGCGTTCATGCCGCAGTCGAGGTACACCCGCCGTTGATCCTAGCTCGTGGTCACAGTCAATTTGGGAAGCTCCGCTTCTCCGAGGCTTATCACGTATAGTCCCCGTCGTAGCCTGTTTACATTCGTGGGTTCGGCCCCGTCCCGCCATTGTTGTCGTATCATTCTTAGAGGTCCGTAAATCGCAAGTGTGGTTTGTAAAAAGGATTAAACTGCTCATGTTAAAAGTTGTCATTTATATATATGCCGAAAGGCAAGTTTTCACGATTATTGTTTTATACTTCGTTATCTCATGTTGTTGTGTTTGTTCCACTGACACTGGATGTATGTCTACTGGGTGCCCGGTAAGGCACTACCACGCCCCGGTCGGTCGTGACAAAAGTGGTATCGAGCGCTTAATCCTGAAAGTGTCTACGCATCGTATCCAAGAGAGTCTTGATTATCGGTGTGTTGCGCACCACATCAATAATCGTGAGGCTATAGGATATTTAGGATTGGTTTCTATTCTTCTCACTCGAGATCGTGCCTTAGAGCCGTGGTTGTAAGTTAGACCTCCGACGTATTTCTTTCCTCACCGCTATGCCTCCGCGTAGGCAAACCCGCCCAGAGGGCAAGGCACCAGGAGCCGCGAGTAGAGTTCGTGAGGGTCATGAGGGCACAGCCCAATCATTACCTAGGTAGTGCTTCATTCGGGGATTTCGGCGACGTCACTAGCCCAGCAGAGTTTAAGCACGGCGACGGCAGTTCCTACTGCGGCCATGATATGTGAACCTTCAGTTCCACGACCGGGAACAGAGAATATAGATTGCAAAGAGGCAACCCTGTTACTAGCCATGGATTTGGCTACCAGAGAGTATACCGATGTACCGCGGGTCTTGATGACTACCTAAGAAAGGGTTGTGCAAGAGTAATTCTTCAGTTGGGCTTGAGCATGGCCTGTGTACGGGCTTATGCGCAGCAGGCCGAGAAACGTAGAGATCGACGGGTTAACCAAGGACAGCAGAAGAGGGCCAGAGCAGCAAGGTCCTTCGGTAACTTTCAAGGTGAGTATACCTTAAGTGCTATGTTCTGATAGCAGTGTGTTAGTTGTGATTAGAAATCATGGTGGGTTAACCGAGTAAGATTTTGGAGGATAGAGAAAGTGTGAGCCTTAGAGCTTTATACGCAAAGGCCTTAGAGGTGCGCCATCTCTGCAGAGACGTATGTTTATGTTTGACCCTTATAGGAGTGCATAGTGCACGTGAGCTGTGTTTGGGATAAGTCCCTAAGTAGTATGAAATGAAAGAGGGTAGTTGAGCTAAGAAGACCGCTAGGTTTTCGTAACATGTTTAGTAAGATTGTTCCTTCGGGGAGATGGTATTCTGCGCCTTGCCGGGTCGGGTTGAGGCTACGTGCGGGTCAACCCGCGGTAGGTTTGGTGGTGCGGGTCAGTGGTGGTCCCTCTTGTGTTAGGGTCATGAGGGTGTTAGGCCCATGTTTAGTTAGCCGTGCAAGTTCGTGGATGCGTCGACCGGTGGTCGGGCCGATGGGGCAGCCTATCGTGTTCTTCGGTCGTGTCGCTCGGCAGGTTGATGTTATCCGAAAAGGTTGTGAGGTTGCACGGGTGCCTACCTTCACCTTATGACGACGATGGAGCCTGTGGTACTACTGCTTTCTCTTCCGAGTTTGTACCAGTGCGGCTAGAACTCAAGTGAGTCTCCAGACGCATTCGCCCCGCCGTTGTTTTGATTTCTGCGGTAGCCGAGGATCGTTGTCTCCGGTTGGGGAGTGTTTAAGCTACCATTTCGTTGTTCGGATGTCGCCTTGTGACGCCTTGTAGGGCAGAAATGCAAGTTGCCGGCCGATTGGTTCGATGTTGGCGTGGTTCAGATAGTTGGTTCAGCTTGTTCCACAGATCGTGGATAGTGAAGCTTGTCTAGAAGTTCCGCAGCAAGAGGAATCGTGCGGATAATCGCCACGACGCCAGAGTTCGTGTCGACGGTCGGTCTTCTGAAAGTACCACCGGACAGTGGTGTGACGAGTTTTGGAAACAGAAGGAACTTAGCCCGAGTTACTTGGGCCTTTGTGAGTTCATGTGAAGAATAGGCCAGTTGCCTATATGTTAGCATTTGCCGTCCGACTTAGGAGGAAGGACGTCCGTCTTTCGTATTGTTATGTTCGGAAAGTATCAAGATCCATCCGTAATGTTCCCGCTTAATGATGACCACGTTAGAGATAGTAACCCGAGTTTTGGATACTAAAGCGATCGTAAATGTGGTAAGAATTCGAGCGCACGATACCAAATGATCGTGACGCAGCCGGCACCATTTGTTGGGTCGTTGGAGCAAGGCTCGCGCAAAGTGACAAAGTGGTATCTCGTGCAAAGTGACAAAAGTAGTATTATTGTGGTGATGTAGAGGTGTTTCCTCGTGGACTTAGATGTAAGTTTTGCGCAGTGTTTCCATAGCCGTATGGCAGATTGTTCTCGTAAGTATAGTAGTGAAAGACTATATTGGCGCACGCTTGTTTTGAGACTTAGAAGGAACATTCGACGAATGTTTCGGCGAGGGGAGAATGTTATACCCGTAGTTCCGTGGTATGTATGCGAGGACGCACGCATTTAGAATACGCATGTAAAGATTGGAAAGGAAGAAAGAGGCGATTTTTCCACTAAAAGTTTCCGCTTTTTGTGAAGGAAAAGGTTCGTTAACGGGAATTGATTCCCGATTTGGTATTCTGACTTCGAATATTAGAGAATTATGGAATTTTATTTTGGAAATGGTCACGTGGGGCCCACGGGAGAAATTTACTGGCTTTAAGGGGCCCACTTTGTTTTGTAGATTTTGGCCATTGTGGATATTTTCTAAGATGTTTTATTTTGGGCCAATAGGAGGGTGACACGTGTCACCCCGCCTAGGTGGCTCGGCCGAATGGCATTTGTGCACAACACCCTTAGAGTCGTTTCGACTAAACGCTTTACATAACTTCAGGGGAAAATTCGGCTATGTCTTTTCTTATTTTTATGGATTTTTCCGAGAGACGGAACATTTTGGACCAACGAGGGCGACACTTGGCACCCTCTCATGGTGGGCAAGTGGGCGACTGGACGATTTGGGAGGCAAGTGGGAGATATTTTTGGTAGATATTTTGTGTGCAAGTTGGCTAGGTACACACGGGTGAATCTTGGCCCTACACTTGCCTAGCACTTGGTGTAATCTTGGCCATTGGTTGGCTTTCACTTGACCTATAAATACCCCTTTGAAGACTAATTCATTCACAAAATTGCCTAAGTCTTGAAAAGCTTCTTCCTTCCCTTAGTGTAGTGCTCGCCGAGAGCCCCTCTCCCCTTGGCCGAGAGTTTCCCTAGTGGTAGGCCGAGGTGGACACCCCTCCTTTGAGGTGCTAGCCGGGTACCCCTAGCCTAGTTGCTTTTGTATAATACCCTTTGTGGTATAGAAATACTCCAAGTATTGTTATAATGCCCAAATACCTTAGCCAGATACCTTGTAGTATTCTAAGGTTATACCTATACGAAAAAGCCCGTAAATACTATTATACTTCCCGGTACCACAAACCGAAACCCTAGGAAAATCTCCATAGTCCGTTGGAGTATTGTGTGTGTTGGTTAGAACTTCTAAGGGTGGTTTAGAGCGGTCGAGCACTCGAGTCGAGCTAAGCTGCTAAGGATCGACATTTATACTTGGATAATTATGGGCTTATCGAGGTAATTATCTTGTCCCCTATTGTAATTGGATATTACATGTTGTAGGAATATATAGTCAAGTATACTATATATAGTAATCGAACTTAATGTTGTGGGCAATGTCCTCGACTTAAGCCCAATAATAAGAAACTTTTCAAAAGAAGAGTACCGAATCAGTAATTACATAGACCGTATTACATGAGACTTGTGTAGCTTTCCGTGAGGTAGAATTGTGCACGTCCGATTAGACGTATAACCCCCTCGGTTGGCTTGATAGCCGCCCGTAGAGGAGAGATTTACGCTGTCATGGGGAAGGTGTCGAATTTTCTAGAATGTTCTACGATAAGATCTAGATGTTAATAAGCGCGTGGCCTTATAGGTCAAGTACTACGTGTGGCGCGTCTACTTGGCTTAAGGAGTAGCCGACGGCTTGAGGTACTTGAGCATTTTGCTATTAGTCGATAATCGTCGCGAGGTATGTGAACCTCTTCCTATCTCTTCTAGCATGATATGTGTGAACTATGTAGTACGGTAGACGATACGTGCTAAATGTATTTGATTGGTTTAAAACATAAAGTGTTATAACGCTTTATGGGAAGTTGGTTATAACAACTTTATGTAGATAAGAAAACACTTTGTGGTTTTTAAAAGGTAAATGATTTGTTTATAATCGCTTGATGTGTGATTATAAAGAACTTGAAGTATTTCAAAAGATTTCAAATCGCTTTTGAAAGAGAAGTAATACTTGGTTTTGAGAACTTAAGAGTTATACTAGCTTTATGGGAAGTTAGGTATAACGGCTTAAGAACGCTTTATCGATTTTGGAAATCAGATTTGTATCGACAAACCATCGCAGTTAATTAAAAGGAAATGTTTTGAATAATTAAGTATTATTAAAACCAAGAGAAACTTCCATCCGCATAGAAGCTAAGATGACAAAATGATATTTCCTAGATCATGGTCATTGTAATAAGATTGTTATAAACAAGAATATCCTACTCACATATAAGGCTTATGATTCTCCGATTGTTTAAAAGAGAATAATATTCTTAAATGAATAAAGATATTAACTACGAAACCTTTATAAAATAAGAAACGTGAAAATTTGAAATTAGTCATACTTGGTAGATTGGTAAATAATTTTGTTACTTGATTTTACAAAGGTAAGTGTTTTGGTTTTCTTTAAAGTATAGTCACTCTCTTTTTATACTTCGGGTTTTGTGTGACTTATGTGAATGAAACAGATATTTTAAAGATTTAATGTGTGAAGTACTTTGGGGTTAGATACCGAACTTGTTAGTAGAAAGTACCTTGTGTGAATACTTTATTGTATTGGTTTGTGATAGCCTTGTAAATACTTTCTTGTTGATTTGAGAAGTAAACATGTTAGGATGCTACGTGTTAGTATCTTGCGATGTTAGTGTAAAGGGGTTTTCCTCGATCGCGCTTTAAAGTTGTTTGACTATCACCGTTATGTTGGTATTGTACCACTCACCTTGACTTGTGTTCCGGAGGTTGTCGCCTCCGACGCGGGTAGACTCAGCGGTCCGGGACCATGATTCGAGAATACCTCACGCGGGTCCGTGGATCCATGCGAGCCACGAGCTCCGTGTTAGTGTCGCGGCCCTTGTGGTCACGCGGTCCTTGCGCTACGCGGATCGCGAGTCCGTGACGACGCCGGAGTAGCTACCGACGCGGGTTATACCTCACGCGGCCTATCTCGACCGCCTACGCGGAGTCGCGGAGAGTTCCGTGGCTAGACGCGCACATTTGATATCATGGGCGAGTGACCGCCTTTTATCATGTGACGGCCTAGACAGATATCATGACACGCCTTATGACTCGCTGGTACTGTGGTGTTAGTAGTCGGCTATGCCTTCGCATTTACCACTGCATCGTTTTATTAGGACACAGTGGGACTCGTGTTCATGTGTATTCCTCGTGCTTGTATATCATAAATCCGCCGGTGAGGAAGGTATTCCACGCACGATTGATGTTGGGCGTGAGACCCATTGTTAAATCGAGTGATGACTTAAGGGCGTGAGTCACGACTTAACATGATCGCTATTTATGGTGAATCGTAGTTTGGTTATCATACATGTCTCCGCTTTGTATAGACTACTATGATTTCATTTACTGATTTATTTTTAGTTTCACATACTGCACTGTTGCATCGACTTTCGGGCCGTGCGTCATGCCGCAGTCGAGGTACACGATCGTTGATCCTAGCTCGTGGTCAGCGTCGTTGGGAAGCTCCGCTTCTCCGAGGCTTATCGGTATAGTCCCCGTCAGAGTCGGTGTTTACATTCGGGGTTCGGCGGGCCCCGCCCCGCCATTGTTGTCGTATCATTCTTAGAGGTCCAGAGTAATCGCTGTGGCGTGGTTTGTAAAAAGGATTAAACTGTTCATGTTAAAAGTTGTCATTTATATATATGCCGAAAGGCAAGTTTTCACAGATTATTGTTTTATACTTCTGTTATCTCATGTTGTTGTGTTTGTTCCGCTGATTACTCTGATGTATGTCTACTTGGGTGCCCGGGGTAAGGCACCAGTCACGGGCCCCGGTTCGGGTCGTGACAGTTTGTCCGTCGGCCCGAGGGTGGATGCAATACTGAGACTCACCTGAGTTCCTAACCTCGTCTGATACCACTTTTGTCACAACCCGATCCCGGACCCGTGACTGGTGCCTTACCCGGGCACCCAAGTAGATATACATCAGAGTAACCAGCGGAATATAAAAACCAAGACATGAAACAATAACGAGTAAGAACAGTCTAACCAAGAAAGCGTCGCCTTTCGGCATGTATATATAAACCAAAACTTGAACAGTTACATCCTTTACAAACCCTGCCCACAACAGTACTACAGACCTCTAAGAATTTCTATAACAACTATGACGGGACAGGGCCCCGCCATACCCCTGAATGTACAAGTACCTACAATCTCAGGGAATCATACCAAAAGATAAGCCTCCGGAGAAACGGAGCTTCCCAAAACGCTGAACTGTGACCCTACGAGCGAGGATCAACGACTGATGTACCTCTACCGCAGATGAACGCACTTCAAGGAGGTCAAGATAACAGGTACCAAGTATGTGAAACTGAAAATACTGTAAATGAAATCATAATAGTCTATATAAAACAGGAGACATATATGACAATCAAAATGCGTTTCACAAAGCCCGGCAAATCAACAAGAGTAATGAACATCAACATTGTTTCTAAAAAGATACCATTTCACAATCTATAAACAATCGTGTCAAGTCAGGGACTCACGCCCTCAAGGTCATCACTCAAATATAACCATAACATTTTAAAACCAATTCACAAATATGTACGAAACAACCAAGTTAACCGCACATAGTGCCACATCACAAACAAGAGCAATAATAGATATAATGTAACTGGTTTTTCTAGGCCGCGAATGATCGAAGCAAGTCCAATCGCCCATAGTATCACATGCTGCCTAATCTCGACTCCCGCAGTCCGCATAGGCCACCTAGGCCCGCATGAGGTATTCCTCGCATCGAGTGTAGCTAATCCTCGGCATCGTCCTGGACTCTCGTAGTCCGCATGGCCACATAGACCGCATGAGGTATTCCTCGCACACAATCCTGGAACTCCCGCAGCTCCGCATAGGTCCCCTGGACCCGCATGAGGTATTCCTCGCATCGGGGGGCAGCTTAACCCCCGACATCATAACAAGTCAGGAGGGTGAGTGATATAATACTAACTCAACGGCTTATCGTTAAACAACATAAGCACAACAAGAATAACCTCCTTACACAAGCGTCACAAGAATCGAACACAACGGCTTATCGTTAAACAACATAAGCACAACAAGAATAACCTCCTTACACAAACATCACAAGAATCGAACACAACGGCTTATCGTTAAACAACATAAGCACAACAAGAATAACCTCCTTACACAAGCGTCACAAGGCACTAACACACGTAGCATCATAACATGTTCACTTTATCAAACCAACAAGAAAGTATTACAAGGCTATCACAAAACATAGGCAAGTTACTCACACAAGGTACTTTCATTTCATGTCAACAAATCCGGGTTTTAACCCCAAGGTACTACATACTTTAACTCTTTAAAAAGATCCATTTCTTTCACAAAAGTCACACGATACCCGTAGTATCAAAATAGAGTAACTATCTTTTTAAGTGAGCCAAAACAATTTCCATACCTTCTTTTTAAACCAACTTAAGACAAAAGCATGCCTTTCTTTTAAACCAAAACACTTCAAGTTCTCAAATCTCTTTTCTTTTGGAAGACGGGTTCCTTACTTTGGAATTTTAAGAAAAATCAATACTTGTTATTAATGACCTTATTAGAGCAACCGTGATCTAGGAAATGTAATACAATTTTGTCTTATCTTAGCTTCTATGCAGATGGAGGTTTCTACTTGTTTTAATAATATTAATTATTTGTCAATATAGTTTCCTTTATTTACGCTGCAGTGGGGTGTTCGATATTTATTCTCATTTCCGAAATCAACATAACATTATTATTCAAAACCAAGTACTCAAATTATTTGTCAATATATTTTCCTTTATTAACGCTGTAGTGGTTTGTTCGATACTTATTCTCATTTTCGAAATCAATATAACATTATTATTCAAAACCAAGTACTCATTACTCACGAATGAGGTTTCACAACTTCCCACACAATTCGAGTTCTTCACATATCAAATCAAGTCAAATATAAGTCAAGTCCCTTATCTTTTTTTTTAAAATCAATAAACCATTCTTTTACCTACATAAAGTTGTTATAATTGACTTCCCATAAGGCCATTATAACACTTTATGTTTTAAATAAACCAAATTCATTTTACACACGTACGTCTACCATACTACATAGTTTAAAATAATCATGCTAGAAAGGATAGGAAGAGGTTCACATACCTCGCGACGATTACCGACAATTAGCAAAACGCTCCGACGTACTATAACTTTGCTAGCCCTTTTCCACCCTTCAAGTAGAATACGCTACTCGTAGTACTTCCACCTATAATGGCCATGAAACGTCTATTAACCTCTAGATCTCTTCGTAGGATATTTCTAAGAACAAGGTTCCATTTCCTACGGAAAATTCGGCAGCACCTCCCCCGTTTCTACTCAATTTTCCACCTTTTCCAAGGCCCGATAACCGTAATTAACATACTATAATTAAGGTGCAATAATACCGAAATTTAAAGAAGGGGATAACAGGCCCAAACGGAACACGATTAACAATCTCTCCTTCATAATAACAATAATAACTAAAGAAGGGGATAACACGCCCAAACGGAACGCGATTAACAATCTCTCATTCATAACAACAATAAGTAAAGAAGGGGATAACACGCCCAAACGGAACGCGATTAACAATCTCTCCTTCATAACAACAATAAGTAAAGAAGGGGATAACACGCCCAAACGGAACGCGATTAACAATCTCTCCTTCATAACAACAATAAGTAAAGAAGGGGATAACACGTCCAAACGGAACGTGATTAACAATCTCTCCTTCATAACAACAATAAGTAAAGAAGGTCCAAAGTAAATATAGTCCAAAGTAGATACGGTCCAAAGTAGATACAGTCCTTAAGTTGGGGTCCTTGGCCAACTTTTACAATTTTACTTATCCAATTACTTCATTAGTCCTTCAACTTATATTCCAATCTTATTATAAGTTATAGTTCCTTTGTTGTTAACCTCTTAGTAAGTAATAGATACATTTTTACCATTTAATGGATAATATGCCAATTCTTCTTTTAACATCTTAACAAGATCCAAATCTTTCTTTATATCTTATAGTCCATAATATACTTCCAATATATGTATAATATCCATATATACATAATAATAAACTTCACAAAGAGGTTAAGGTTCATTACCTCAAGATAGCCCAAAAAAACGTGACTGTCCAGATTTTTAGCCACTGGTTCGTCAGCTGAACTTGTAACGTCGATAACTCTCTACTCCAGTGTCCTATCGACGAGTGGTTTATTGCGTTGGAAACTAGACTCGACGAAATTCATTTTAGGCTTTTGAAACACCCAAAAACTCCTTATGTGCTAGGAGATATTCCCTTCCAAACTTGACTAACAATCTGTCCAAAACAGTCCCGAAAATCTGCCCACTCTCGGCGAAGGGGCATTTTTTTGAGGCTAGGGGTGTGAAATCTTGTCTAAATCTTGGTTACTAATCATACTAATACATTAAGGAAGAACACGTATAAGTTTAAGAATTTTTGGACAACATTTGGTTAAGGAAGGGGGCTGTTTCGACGAGAGCAATTGAGAAGGAGGGAGAGGGAAATATTTTCAAGTCTAGAATTATACTAAGTGTGGAAGATTTTCATCAACCAAAGGGGTTTATATAGTACAACCAAGGGTTAGGATTAAAACATGTGTATGGTATAGATGGTTTGTGTAGGTTCCTTTCTACACTTGTTCTACAAAAGCCATGCAAGACCTTGACCATTTGACTTGCCCACAAATTTGCAAAAACCATCCAAGGTGCCATGCAATACCATGCAAGACTTTTGGCCACGTGTATTGCCCACTTGTCCACTTAATTTCGTCCAACATGGCCCAATTTAGGTGTGACACTTGTCTCCCTCCTATTGGTCCAAACCATTTTATCTCTCGGAAAAATTCCATAATCACAAAAATCTTGAAAACGTAAAATTTCCTTCACAAGGTTCGGAATAATTTCCGTCGGAAAACAATTCTATCAATCTTACCCTAATTAGGGCGTATACATTCGTACGTACGTCCTCACATACATACTCCGGAACTACGGGGCATAACATTTTAATTGAGTTATCATACATGTCTCCAGTTTTATTATAGACTTATGATTTCATTACAGTACTTTCAGTTTCACATATTTGGTACATGTTGTTCTGACCTCCTTCGGGGGGTTGCGTTCATGCCGCAGGTAGAGTACAGTTTGCTGATCCTCACTCTTAGGATCAATGTTCAGCTGTTGAGAAGCTCCTTTATTTCGGAGGCTTATCCCTGGTATTGTCGATTATTGTACATTCAGGGGTATGGCGGGGCCCTGTCCCGCCAAAGTTGTTATTCTTAGAGGTCTGTAGTCACATTTGTGGATTGGGTTTGTAAGAACAAAGATGTACTGTTTTAATTTTGTATTATGTATATGTTGCAAAAGGCGGCCTTATCGGCTTGCCGGTTGATGTCTACTGTCTAAGTATGATTTTTTTTTATTTGAGGAGTTGTGTATGTTCCGATTCTATTCTCTGATGTATACCTGAAAGGGGTGCCCAGGTAGGGCACCAGTCGCGGGCCCGGGGCCGGGTCGTGAAAAAAGTGGTATCAGAGCAGTTAGTTCTCGGAAAGTGTCTACAGACCGTGTCTAGTAGAGTCTTAGTTATCGGTGTGTTGTGCACCACATCTATAACCAGGAGGCTGCAGAACATTTAGGATTGGTTTCCATTCTTCTCACTCTGAGATCGTGCTATAGAGCTGTGTAGTTAGGGTCGTCTCTCCCTAACAAGTTATGTTGATTGCAGCTACGAGAAAGGCAGCAGTGACCCAGGAAAGATGATGTGGATTGCGTATCCAGGTAGGTAATGTTTGTAGTATAGTTGGTATTGTGACATACAGCTATACGGATTTATGTATGAGGGTCGGACGCGTGTTGCCTAGAATGGTTTTAGGTTACCAGGATTTGGTAAGGACTAAATAAATACCGGGAAGGTAGGAGCAGTTAATGGACTCTCAGTAAGGTTTTACGTGCTAATTTGAGATAATTAGGAGGTGATGAGTTATCTGAGAAGGAAATGAACCCTTAAGAAGTTATTATTAAGGGAATTAATGGAAGACTATGTTAATAGATTGAGCTATGTAGTATGATTAAGAAAATGGTACGGATGAGATCCGTATGTAGTAAGCATGGTTGTTGTGGTCAAGACAACACGATTATGGTATTACGAGATGTTTTTGTACCCGTTTACGGGGGGACTGATAAGGTAGGCGTGGAGCATGGAAATTGCGAGCCTAAGAATATGATAACCACCGAGACCTTAGGTGTATAAGGCCTTCTCGAGTAGTAGAAAGTTAAGTCAGACCAAGGGTAAGAGTTAAATACGATGCCGAGTCGGGTTGAGGACCTATTAAGGGTCGCCCCATAGCTTAAAATGGAATGGGATCAATTGGTAGTAGTCCCGCTACGTGACAGGGTCACGAGGATGCAAGGCCCAAGTTTAGTTAATCATTTTACGGGTTCGTGGACGCGTTCCACCGGAACGAGGTTGAGAGAGCCGGAAATGGCCTTATGTTGTTTAGAATAGTAACTCCAAAGATTGGAGGCCCGAATCAGGATGAAGGCTATGTAAGTACGCTAGAATAAGTTTGGAAGTACGGGAAGAGTACGACCAGTAAGAAAGAGAGCAACCAAGTGTAAAGAAATGGAGCCTGAATCCATGAGGACCTTTCGAGGTGACTACACCCGTGAGTGTTGGGTGGTAGCTGAGTGGGTAGATAATAGTTGCCGGTAATGATACAGTCGTTGGACCCTAGCAGAGCTGTTATGACAGACATTGAGGTCATTATGAGTACGGGCTAGTTGGCCTCTTGTTATGCCAACGTGGACTACAGAGAGAGATTGATTCGGTACCAGTTTCTCGGTAAGCTGGTTATCGAGTGAAAAGGAAGAGAAGTGGTGGTAACCAGTGAATTACCCTTCCTTCTTTGGCATCATTGTTTTTAATAAGTCTGTGTGACTTGTTCATTTGAGGTAAATTGACGCAGAAAGTAATTAATAATTGAATTTGAAGGAAGTTATATTAAGTGCCCTTGGAGGTACTTGGAGTTGGTTTGGTGTGGCGGTCAGGGCCACGACCTTCCGGATAATTTCAGGAAAATGTGCAAGGCAAGAATAAAATAAGTACGAGTGCTTCCGGCGGAAAGTTGAGGGCATCTTTGGTAGGTTTTGAAAATCTACATGACTTTAAGGCGGTGCGTGATAATTAGATATTTACTGGACCGCGAGAGGACCCTGTTAGGGTTGTGACTCCAAGGAAAGTTTAAGAAAGGGAGATAAGTTCTCTCCCACGAAAAGCGACGCTTTACGACATGGGTCAGTATGTACCCATGTTGTTAGACGAAGGATATGAGACTGGTAAGGTCTTCGATATCGTCATGCCATAGGTTATAGTTGTGGATAACCGTGGGAAAAATGTTGTGTTGGAATAATTAAGAACGACGTACGAATTGGTCGAGGAAGTATCGTAAAGATATAAATGCAGGTTGTACGCATGTATGACACTGTACGATTATGAATCATGATAGAAATACTTTTGCTAATAACAAGCATAAGGAAGGGTTATGACCAGAATGATAAAAGAGAATACAACTGTGGTTATGTAAGTTGCATGAGATATGATTACCCCAGACCAGTGTAAAGACCATTAGTAAATGATGGGTAGTAAGAACACCTCGAGGAAAGGTGGTACCAGCTGTACCGACGAGAAAGATAGTAAGAAAATACGGAGGGGTAAGGGACCCCAGGACAACTTGAAATAACTTATACAGGAAAGACGAGTAGACACTCGAACCATAAGAAATCTTGACAAGTCGTTGGAGTAGGTAATACCGTGAATTGAGGTTGAACACCTGACTATAATCTCTATGAGCTGGGAGAGAATGATTGGGTTACTACTTGACGAAAACAAGGAAATATCTCCCCCCTAAATTGTGATTGACAGGAAGTCTTAGCCATGAGGCAAGCAAAGGAATCAAATCTAAGTTGGTGACCAAGTTGGTTACAATAGAGAAAGGGAAACAGGAACCATAATTGAGATTTAGGATGCCGAATATTTCGCAAGTATGAGAAAGGTTTCCAGTTATTGGAAGATAAGTTGACTCGACTACAGTTCTAACCCCTCCTGAGAGACTAGAGGGTTAGGTTATTATTGTAACACGTTGGGTGTTGGGCTAGGTTGTGTGCTGACACAACACGATAAGGTTAGAGCATATGTTTCCCGGCAGTTATGGAAGCATGAAAGGAATTACGCTACTCATGATTTAGAGTTGGCGGCAGTTAATCGTGCCTTGAAGATTGGGAGGCGGTTTTTATATAGAGTTCGTGTGGATATTTATGCAGACCACAAGAACCTCCGGTATATCTTCAGACAGAGGCAGCTAAATTCGCGACAGGGACGGTGGTTAGAGTTACTGAAGGATTGCGATGTTGATATCCTATACCACCCGGGGAAAGCCGAGATAGTTACAGATGCTCTTAGTCGTGGATCTTTGGGTAGTCTGTCAGATGGGCAGCCAGATAGACAGGACGTGGTCCGAGAGATTCATCAGCTACCGAGCCGAGGGGTTCGATTATTTGTTCCATGGTTAATGAAGTTTAGATCCGAGAGGTTGCCGAGTCTACCGTCGTTGAGGAGGTAAAGAGGCGACAGTATGAGGATCCATTATGATACGGTATCGAGACATGGCTCTCCGAGAAGGGAAAAGACTGTTTGAGTAGCACCGGATGGGTGCTGTGATATAAGGATAGATTGTGTGTACCCGGTGCTGCAGGACTAGTCAGCAGGTTTTAGGGGAGGCACGCAATGCTTATTTCTCTAATTGTTCGGGGTCGACTAAGTCGTGTCGTGACCTCAGATGTATGTATGGGTAAGATAACCGTAAAAGGGGACATATCGGAGTTTACTGCTTAGTGTCGGAATTAGTAGCAGGTCAATGTTGAACACCAGAAGCCCAGTAGGCTGCTGCAGGCGATTTAGATCCCGACGTAGTTAGGGGAGGTGATTAATATGGATCTTGTTACAGGGTGGCATCGTACTCAGAGAAAGTGCGACTCCCTGGTGGTCATGATAAATAGGTTGGCGAAACCAGCCGTGTTCTTCCGGATTGGGACCACTTACTCGACTGAGGTTATGCTAGCTTATATAGCAGGGAGATTGTGAGACTGCACGGGGTTCCTAAGTTTAAGATGTCAGACAGATGAGCTCAGTTTACGGCTGACTTCTGGAGGTTTTCCAGAAGGTATGAGGGACACAGGTGAGTCTCAGTGTAGCATTCCACCCTCAGACCGACGGACAGGCAGGGCGTACTATCCAGGCACTTGAGGATAGGTTGCGGGCCGATGTTATTGATTTCAGAGTTATCTGAAAGAATTATTTGCCTCTTGTAGAGTTACGTACGATAATGGATACCCTTCCAGTATTCAGATGGCCCTGTATGAGGCCTTGTATGTAAGAAAGTGTAGATCGTCGGTTGGTTGGTTCGACATAAGCGAGGTTCAGTTATTTGGTCCAGACTTGATTCAGCGGGCTGTGGATAAGGCGAAGCTTATCCAGGAAAGATTATTAGTAAGCTCAGAGTCAGCAGAAGCTTTATGCAGATAACCGACGTTGACACATGGGGTTCATCTTGACATTTTGGTATGAGTATTGATTATGTGGCCTCTTGTGGTATTATTGGTATGTAGGGGTTGTAAAAGAAGACTATGTCGCTATTTTTTAAGTTTGACTCCCAAAAGAACATTCGGGGACGAATGTTTCTAAGGGGGGAAGAATGTTACACCCCAGAATTTTAGGATATGTTTATAAGAACGTACGTAAGAACTCAAAAATATTAAGATTGGAGACGAGTAAAAATTTATCGGAATTATGGAATTGTCGGAAAACGAAATATTGCGACGAACGGGAGGGCGACACGTGTCACCCCATTAGTGGTATTGGTCGAATTTGGCATGGTTAGAATGGTCATTTGACCATAATTTAAATAACCAAGTCTTGCCAAGACAAAGAGCTTGACATTGTTGACTTGTCAAAAGGCCACTTGGCTTGATCCTTGTGAAACTCATCTAGGCCACCCATATGTGCTAATATTGACCCTCCATTGTGTTATATATATGTACTAGTAGCAAGACAAAGGCTCTACACTTAGAGAAATTTTCAAGAAATTGAAGAACACCTTTGAGAGGCTCTCGACTTTAGCATCCATTAGGAGAGAAATTTTTTTATTTGTTGTCCAATAAGCTCCATACTTTAAACCAAGGTACCTAAGGGTATTGTAAGTGTATCTCAATAGAAAGATCCCGGAAAAGTGGTGTTTTTGTATTAGGCGCAAGGCGAAAACCTAAGGAGTTATTCAACTTTGAAGTTGGAACTTGAAGAGGAGTTCTTCATAAGCTTCTAAGGGTTTCTTGGAGTGGATTGGAACATCGAAAAGAGGAGCTAAAATTGCTAAGGATTGACTTGTAATCTTGGATCATATTTGGGCTAAATGAGGTAATAATCTTCGTCTTACTTTTGTAATTGAAGATTACATGTTATGATAAGTTAGAAGTGGTCATGTGATATGTGTTATGAATATTGGTAAGTGTTATGGAGATTTAGAAGCTCAAATCCGAAAATGACATGTTAAGCCATTTGTAATTGAAATACAATTTGGTCGATAATTAGAATCGTCGCATGTTTACCTACTTGAGGATTGTAGTAGTTATAATCAATTGCGGCTAGATAACATGTTATATTAAACCACTTGGATTGAAAAGGGATTGGAAACGAATTTGTATTGTTGTCCCTATTTTTGCCGAATTGACATTGTATTTTGGACTTGTTTGATATCAATTGTGGGGCAGAATTTTACACGTCTTGTAGGCGTGTAATCCCCTATCGTTAACTACATTGTTGAGCCTTAAATGTGGCGTGTTTGGTTATTGAATTCGTCCTTGAAAAAGGTGGCAATGTATGTAGAAACAAAGGAAGTGCTGTCCGATTTTCCGTAGAATTTAGTGACTTTGCACTTAGAATATTCTAAGTTTGAAGTAAGAAGTTAATAGACGTATTATGGTCATTATAGGTTGACATACTACGTACGGCGTATTGGACTTAGCAAGTGGATTAAACCGAAGAGGTATGTGGAACTTTCTTATCTCTTGAGCATGAATAAGTTGTAAATGTATAGTACGGTAGACGTACGAGATTTTGACGAATTTAGTTACTTTGATATCCTTGGCTTATTATAAGAATGTCCAAGTTGGTTGAGTTAGGGAATTAACTCACTTGTTTAAAATATTAAGGATATCTTACTTTCTAAATGTTAAGAGACTAAAGTATTTTTGAAAGTATATGACACTTGTTTTGTTTGGAAAGTTTAAGTCTCTCGGTTATAAAGAAGAATGAGTTTCTAAAGTATAAAGCTAGTATAACGGCTTTATGGGAAGTTGGTTATAATAGCTTTATGGAAAGTTAAAAAGAGTGGTTTACTCTAAGTAATTTAAGTATGATAAATGACTTGAAATAATGAAAGGCAAATTGATTTAAAGGCATCAATTGCTTAAAGTTTTAAAAGAAAGAAGTCACTTGATTTAGAAGCCTAAATGTATTTCTAAAAGGTATTGTGACTTGTCTTGAAAAGTAGTTATGACTTGATACTACGGTTATTAGTATCTCGAAAGTTTTATATGAAAAAGAGTCATTTTAAAAGAATAGAAGTACGTAGTACTTTGGGTTAAATTCCCGGATTTTATAATGACATGTTAGTGTCTTAAGTAAACTAAAATGAGAGTGTATATGAATAAGACTAATAAGAAGTTAGGGGGATTTCTTAACTTGCTTATGTAATGTATGATAAGCCGGTAGTGCTTATGTTATGTATGATAAGCCGGTAGTGCTTATGTTATGTATGATAGCCGGTTGTGCTAAGTGATTTATTGTGCATTACGGGGTCATTCCCCGGGTTTGTGGAATTTGCATATTCCGTGGATTTGCTACCCATGATGCGAGGAATACCTCATGTGGGTCCGAAAGGGCTTATGCGGGTGAAATAGTCCCATGCGGGGAGGACCAGTCCTATGCGAGGAATACCTCATGCGGGTCTACACGACCTATGCGGGCGGATACAGTCTATGCGAGGAATACCTCATGCGGGTCCATACGACCCTTGCGGGTGAAATAGTCCCAGTAGTAGGATTGCTTAACGATATTGCGGGCGGTGGCCCGCTGATCATGAGCCTCCTATTTTTATGCGAGAAAATATACTCTAGTTTACTCTCATTGTTAGTAAGGCACGGTAATCGTTAATTGAGTTATCATAATCTCCGCTTTATTATAGACTTATGATTTCATTACAAGATTTTCGCCACATATTTGGTACATGTTAGATCCGACCTCCTTCGGGCCGCTCACGCCGCAGTAGAGTACGTGCTGTCGATCCTCACTCTTAGGATCATTGTTCAGCTGTTGAGAAGCTCCTTTATTTCGGAGGCTTATCCCTGGTATTGTCGGTTGTTGTACATTCAGGGGTATGGCGGGACCCTGTCCCGCCAAAGTTGTTATTCTTAGAGGTCTGTAGTCACATTTGTGGATTGGGTTTGTAAGAACAGAGATGTACTGTTTTAATTTTGTATTATGTATATGTTGCAAAAGGCGGCCTTATCGGCTTGCCGGTTGATGTCTACTGTCTAAGTATGATTTTTTTTATTTGAGGAGTTGTGTATGTTCCGCTGCTATTCTCTGATGTATACCTGAAAGGGGTGCCCAGGTAGGGCACCAGTCGCGGGCCCGGGGTCGGGTCGTGACATGGATATAACAACTTCATTTCTAAACAACCAACTAGAACCATGTACGTCCGCCGCACATCCCTTTTATTTATAAACCCCAAGACACTAGTACTTGTAGCATCAAGGCACTTTTTAAACCAAGTCAAGTATACTTTTAAACTCAAGTAACTTACTCTTTTAAAGTCAAGTAAACACCTTTAAAATCAAGTAACCTATCTCTTTAAAATCAAGTAACTTCTTCTCTTTAAATCCATTAACTCGACTCCAATGCTTCCTAAAACTCTTACCAACATCTCCCATAAGACTTGGTAAGGGATTTAGGAAGAATTTAGACATGTATTTAGTAAAGAATCAACAACACGAATACCCCTAACTTCTAGGAGTAGAATCACTTCTCTTTATAAAATCAAGTCAAGCCTACTTCAATAACAAGGCAAGTATACTTCAAGAAACAAGTCATGTGTTCAATAATCATGCCGATAGAAGGAAGAAGTTCACATACCTCTTTGGCTAATCCACACGCTAAGTAGAATATGCCGCAAGTAGTACTTCAACCTATAATGACCATAATACTTCTATCAATTCCAAGCTTTCTAAGGTAGAATAATACGAAGTAAAATGTCTCTTATTCTACGAAACATTGGGCAGCACTTCCCCTGTTTCTACGTACTTTTCCACCTTTTCCAAGGCCCGAATTCTACAACCAACACGCCACATTTAAGACACCACCAACAGTTAACCAAAGGGGATTACACGTCTAACTTGACGTGTAAAATGCTGCCCCACAATTCATATAAAACAGTCCAATAGTACAGTCCACTAATACAATCCATTAGTCCACAGTTTTATAGTATCCTCAGCCAACTACTATAACCAAAATTGTTTCCATAACTTCTTATAATCCAACTTATATTCCAATACTTTATATAAGTTATATTAACTTGTTAACAACAAGATTCCATCATGTCAACATGTAATAGGTAATGTTTTAACAACAACAATACCCAACGAATCCGACAATACCAAAATTGTCCACAATCTGCTAACATGCCAAGATTGTGACATGTACTTCTTATTCTTCATTCTTTTTATTCACAAGTTCATCCATTAATTACTACAACATGTAATATCCAATTACATTAAGAAGACAATGATTCTTACATCAATATGCCCAAAATAATCCAAGTTTAAAAGTCGCTCCTTAGCATATCCTAGCTCCTATTCTTCAAGTTCCAATCCACAATATGTAACCCTTAGAAGCTTATAACCAACTCTTTTTCAAGTTCCAACACCAAAAGTTGAAGACCACCTTAGGCTTTCAAACCCCTATGTTTCGGCCAAGAGAGCTTTTTAGGAGTTAGGGGTGCTTAATCTTGCTAATCACTTGGTTAGGGATCTTAATCTTGTATCAATGAAAAAAGCTTGGAAGTTTAAGGATTTTTGGTCATCAAAAATGGCCAAGGCCGAGAGCTATGCAAGAGGAGAGAAATATTTGGTGTAGTGAAAATGTTTCTTAGTGTAGATGAAGTCTTGCACCCTCTATGTATATATAATGTATCACAAGGGGGGAGATCATGACAAGTGTAGGGACAAGATTGTGGACAAGTGTGTGTGGGACCCATGTCCACTTGTCCTCTTCAACAAATATCTTCAAGACTTGCCACCTTGCAAGACAAGTGGGGGGTGTGCCACGTGTCACCCTCCAATTCGTCAAAATTATTTCATCACCAAAAATATCCATATTTGGTCAAAATATCTCAAAACTTTGTGGGAACCACAAAATCGTAAAAATTTTCAGTGGACCCCACATGACCAAATCCGAAACTTAAAATCCAAAATTCCAATATATTCTACAAGTCCCAAATACCAAATTTGAGAACCAAATTTCAATTAATAAACTTTTTTCCTTCACGAGGTTCCGAAATATTTCCTTAGGAAAAAGTGATTTTTCTTTCGTTCCAAAATTCAAATCTTATTTTCTCACATACGTTCTCATCTCATTTTCTAGGAAATACGGGGTGTAACATCCTTCCCCCCTTAGAAACATTCGTCCCGAATGTTCATACTAGGTTTCAAGCTAAACAGATATCGACATAGTCTCTTTAAATTACACTCAATGAAACCAAATATGCCACACATGGCCACAATATATCACTCATGCAGATATATATCAATCAATATAGGCAAGTAGGGAATCGAATTACCTATATACTATAATTTTCATTCACCTCCATCGTTCTTGTCGAAATCCTGCCCTGCGGGGCGCATAGCTATAGAAGGTGATGAACCAGCAACTGATCCCGTAGGCTGAGTCATACTATCTGTGCCGCCTCCATACAGACACTCCTTCCAAACTCTTAGAGGTCTGTATTCATATGTGGTTTGGACTCAGGTAGAATTGTATTAAGGTTTGATATATATATATATATACAGTGGCAGCTGTTATACCCCGTATTTCCAGAGTATGTACGTAAGGACGTACGTAGAAAATTTGAACTTGAGAATTAGGCTTGGCCGGAATTTATTTGTTCACAACACCCGATTAGAGTCGTTTTTCGACGAAACGTTTTCTGACTTTTCGTAGGAAAATTCGCTATGTCATTTTTATTTTACGGATTTTTCGAGAGACGAAACATTTTGGACCAACAAGAGGGCGCCACTTGGCACCCTCTCATTAGTGGCGTAGAGTGACGAATTGGTGACTATTTTGTCAAGTAGTTGGTAGGATATTTTGTGTGTAGTTGGTTAAGGTGCACTTGGCAAGATCTTGGCCCTACACTTGCCTTGCACTTGGCAAGATCTTGGCCATTGGTTGGCCTTTGCTAGACCTATAAATACCCCCTTCAAGACTAATTCATCCACAAATTGCCTAAGTCTTGAAAGCTTCTTCCTCCCCTTAGTGTAGTGTCTTGCCGAGAGCCCCTTTCCCCTTGGCCGAGAGCCCCCTAGTGGGGTAGGCCGAGGGTAGCCACCCCTCCTGCTAGCCGTGGGGTACCCCCCCTAGCCTAGTTGTTTTCGTATAATACCCCTCTTGGTAGAAATACTCTCAAAAGTATTGTTATAATGCCCAAATTACCTTAGCCGTATACCTTGTTGTATTCTAAGGTTATACCTGCATCTAAAAGCCCGAAAATACTATTATACTCCGCTACCACAAACCGAAACCCTAAGGAAAATCTTCACCCGTAGTTGAAGTCATAAGTAGAAGTTGGTTAGAACTTCTAAGGGTTGGAGGCGGCCTGGAGCGACGTAGTAGAGCTAAACCTTGCTCGGGATCGACATTTAAACTAGGATAATTATGGGCTTATCGAGGTAATTATCTTGTCCTCTATTGTAATTGGAAATTACATATTGTTAGAATATATAGTTGAAGTATACTATATATAGAATCGAACGTAGTTATCGCAATGTCTTTTGACTTAAGCTGAATAATACTTACGAATGTCTTGCGACTTAAGCCCGAATTTAAAGAAGAATCCGAATTGTAATTACATGTACATGTATTACGAGACTTGTGTAGTAGTACCGTGGAGTAGAATTGTACCAGTGGTTAGGCGTATAACCCCCGGTTGGCTTGGTAGAGAGAGATTTACGTTGTTGCGGGGGAGGTGCCAAATTTTCTAGAATGTTCTACGATGAGATCTAAATGTTAATAAGCGCCTTGTGGCCTTATAGGTTGAAGTACTACGTGTGGCGCGATCTACTTGGCTTAAGGAGTAGCCGACGGTTGGAAGTACTTGGGCGTTTTGCTATTAGTCGATACTCGTCGCGAGGTATGTGAACCTCTTCCTATCTCTTCTAGCATGATATGTGTGAACTATGTAGTACGGTAGACGCATACGTGCTAAACGTATTTGATTGATTTAAAACATAAAGTGTTATAACGGCTTTATGGGAAGTTGGTTATAACAACTTTATGTTGGTAAGAACATACTTGTGGTCTTTAAAAGGTAGCGATGTGAACTATAAGCGCTTGTTATGTGTTAATAAAGAACTTGAAGTATTTCAAAGATTTTGAATCATTTTGAAAGAAGAAGTAATACTTGGTTTTTGAAAAACTTAAGAGTTATACTAGCTTTATGGGAAGTTAGGTATAACGGCTTAAGAATGTTTCTCGATTTGGAAATCGAATGTGTATCGACAAACCAACTGCAGCGTTAATAAAAGGAAATGTTTTGACAGATTAAGTATTATTAAAACCGGAGAAACTTCTATCTGCATAGAAGCTAAGATGAAACAAAATGATATTTCCTAGATCATGGCTGCTGTAATAAGATTGTTATAAACAAGAATATCCTACTCACATATAAGACTTATGTTTCTCAGATAGTTTAAAAGCGAATTATATTCTTAAATGAATAAGACTATGAACATTTAAACCTTTCTAAAATAAGAAACGTGAACATTTGAAATTAGGCAAACTTGGACGTTTGGAAAATAATGTCGTTACTTGATTTTACAAAGGTAAGTGTTTTGTTTTACTTAAAAGGATAATCACTCTATTTTCACATAACTACGGGTATTGTGTGACTTTTGTGAAAGTAACGTATCTTTTAATGATTTAGTGTATGAAGTACTTTGGGGATAAAAACCCGAACTTGTTGACATATAGTAGAAAGTACCTTGTGTGTATAACTTGATTGTGTTGGTTTGTGATAGCCTTGTAAATACTTTCTTGTTGATTGATAAGTAAACATGCTAGGATGCTATGTGTGTTAGTATTTTGTGATGTTAGTGTAAAGGGGTTTTCCCCTCGACTGTGCTTAAAGTTGTTGACTATCAGCCGTTATGTTGGTATTGTACCACTCACCTTGACTTATTTCCGAGGTTGTCGCCTCCGACGCGGGTAGACTCAGCGATGCAGGACCATGATTCGAGAATACCTCATGCGGGTCCGTGGGATCCATGCGGAACTACGGAGTTCCGTGTTAGTGTGCGCCTTTATGGTCATGCGTGCATGTGGCCTACGCGGATCGCGAGTCCGGGCGACGCCGGAGTAGCTACCGACGCGGGTTATACCTCACGCGGGCCTATGAGGTTGGCCTATGCGAGTCGCGAAAGTTCGAGGCTAGACGCGCACATTTGATATCGCGTGAGTGACCAACTTTGATCATGTGACGGCCAGCAGATATCATGATACGATTTATGACCTTGTTAGTATCGCTGGTATTAGTAGTCGGCTATGCCTTCGCATTACCCCGCATCGCTTTATTTGGACACAGTGGACCCGTGTTCATGTGTATTCCTTGGTGCTTTTCTATCATAGATCGCCAAGGTGAGGAAGGTATTCCACGGGCATGATTGATGTTATGGGCTTGAGACCCATAGTTATATTCGAGTGATGACTTTGAGGCGTGAGTCACGACTTGACACGATCGCTTATTTATTGTGAATCGTAGTTTGGTTATCATACATGTCTCCCGCCTTATAGACTATTATGATTTCATTTACGATTTTTAGTTTCACATACTCGCACTGTCAGATCGACCTCTTCGGGCCGCTCACGCCGCGAGTTGAGGTACACCGCCGTTGATCCTAGCTCTCGTGGTCACGCCAGCGTTGGGAAGCTCCGCTTTCTCGAGGCTTATCGATGTATAGTCCCCGTCGCCGTAAGTGTTTACATTCGTGGGTCGGGCCCCGTCCCGCCATTGTTGTCGTATCATTCTTAGGTGCGTAGTAATCGCTGTGGCGGTGGTTTGTAAAAAGGATTAAACTGTTCATGTTGAAAGAGTTGTTATTTATATATATATACTGAAGGGTAACGTTTTTGGTTAGCCTGTCTTCTTATTTTCACTGTCTTATTACACTGGTTTCATGTATTGTCTTTATGTTCCGCTGATTACTCTGATGTATGTCTACTTGGGTGCCTGGTAAGGCATCACCACGCCCGGTTCGGTCGTGACAAATTTTCTCTACCGGCCGGCTTTATATTGTGTCATTTATTGCTTCCTCTATTGGTATATGTGTTGGGAGTGTATAAGGTGTTACACCCCGTAATTCCAAGAGAATGAGATGAGAACGTACGAAAGGAAATAAGATTTGAATTTGGAAAAAGAAAGTTGGCAGAATGTTTTTGGACAGATTTTAGTCAACTTTGGAGAGGTATAGCTCCTAGTATATTAGGAGTTTTTAGGTGTTTCAAAATCCTAATATGAATTTCGTTGAGTCTAGTTTCCAACACAACAAACCGCTCGTCGATAGGACATCGGAGTAGAGAATTATGGACGTTACAAGTTCAGCTGACGGAAGAGAAGGAAAATGTTTCAGTCAGGCGCCACGGCGCCGTATCTCAGGGCCGTGGCTCGTAAGTCCTGAAATCCTCTGAAGTTTCAGCGCCACGTTGCCGGCTGCAGGGCCGTGGCGCCGAGCCGGGATTTTTGCGGAAATTGTGTAAATTAGAAGATATTTGTTGTAGAGGACCTATGGTAGGGCGACAAGTGTCCCTCCCAACTTGTAGATAAAGCAAGACCCTATACTATGACCAAGTCTTGCAAGACTTGGTCATTTGCAATACTTCATCCAAAATAAATTGCCTTTCTCTTTCTCTAAAAATTTATAAAACCCTAAGCCTTCATGGAATTGTTGGAAGGGTGGCAAGAAGATAATATGTTGATAGACTTGTAGAGGGTTCGTGTGGATGATTTTGACGTGAAAAGGAGTTGCGGAAAAAGGGCTAAAGTGGGCGAGATTTTGGGGCTGTTTTGGGAGAAATCCTAAGGTAAATTCTCTCCTCTTGGAAGTAAATTAGGATACATGTAGTAGCGATTGGAGAACGTCATGTGGTAAAGGAAATAGAAAGAAGAATTGTATGTCGCCATGTTGTAAATTTTAGTATAAAAGGGCAGTTTTCGAGCCTCTAGTTCATTGGATTTATATGGTCGTCGTCTTCACTTTTCATAGTTTTGGTTGGAAATTGAAGGGAAGTTGCTTGTGAACTTCTAAAGGTTGCAAATAGCGGATTGGAACGCAAAGAAAATGAGCTGAAGTTGCTAAGGATCGACTTTAGGTTTTGAATTGTATTTGGGCTTAACAAGGTAATAATCTTCATCTTACTTATGTAAGTAAAGATTTCATGTTATAGTAGTTGATAATTGATCATGTGAATTATACAATGAAGATTGATAAGTGTTATGGAATATTGGGAGCCTAAATCCGAGCATGATCTTATTAGCCATTGAAATTACAATACAAATTGGTCGATAGTTATAATTATCGCATGTTATCTAAATAAGGGATTATAGTTGTTATAATTAGTTGTGACTATATAACATGGTAGACTAAACAACTTGGATTGAAAAGGAATTGGAAAAGGCTTTATGTGGTTGCACATTATAGCCGAGAATGGCATTGAATATTGGACTATTTTGATATCAATTGTAGGGCAGAATTTTACACGTCATGTTAGGCGTGTATTCCTCTTTGGTTAGCTAAATTGTTTAGCCTTAAATGTGGCATGTTTGGTTATTGATTTTGGGCCTTGAAAAGGTGGAAAAGTACGTAGAAACAAAGGAAGTGCTGCCCAATTTTCCGTAGAATAAGAGACTTTATACTTGGAGATAGTCTACGATTGAATGCTAGAAGTTGATAGACGTATTATGGTTATTATAGGTTGATATTCTATGTGAGGCGTATTCAACCTAGCGAGTGGATTAAGTCGGGAAGGTATGTGGAACTTTCCCTATCTCTTGAGCATGATGTTTTATAAATGTATAGTACGACAGACGTACGAGCTTTAAATAAATTCGGCTTTGTTTTTTATATCATTGCCTTGATTGAATTGTCCAAGTTGGTTGAGTTATAGAATTAACTCCTTTGATTTTAAAGGATGAAAATGCCTTGGTTGTCTAAAACATAAAGAGTTATAACGGCTTTATGGGAAGTTAGTTATAACGGCTTTATGGAAAGTTAAGAGAGTGGTCTACTTGATTTATAGGCATAAGTTGCCTAGGTTGTGAAAGTAGAAATGCTTGATTTTAAAAGCTTCGATTTGAATTTCTAAAGGTGTAGTACTTGGGGTTAAATTCCCGGATTTGACATGACATGATATTGCCTTGAGTCTTATGAAATGATAAGTGATCCACCTTAATCTAATGAGAGTCCTAAATGCTTTAAGTTGCATATGTTTCTCACAATAGACATTCGTGCAAGTGTTATATTTCCATATCACCGCGTCCCTCGCTTGAGGGTCGGCAGTCATGTGTTATACTACGGGTTAAATTCCCATGACTATTCTGTGGGCTAGCTCTCCACGATGCGGGTATCCGTATATACTCATTGCGGGTCCACGTGACCTATGCGGGTTCAATTCCCATGCGGGTTAAATTCCCATGAATAGGATTGCATAATGGTATTACGGGCGGGTAGCCCTAAATTAATCATAACCTCCCTACTTTTAAATGACAAAAGTTACTCTCATTAGTCTCAGTGTTACTAAGGTGCGGTGTACTGTTATTTGGTTATCATACATGTCTCCAGCTTTATTTTAGACTATATGATTTCATTTCAAGATTTTCGCCATATACTTGGTACATATTTTATCGACCCCTTTCCTCGTGGCAGCGCTCATGCCGCAGTAGGGTAAGGTGCTGCAGATCCTTGCTCTTAGGATCACTGATCAGTTTTGGAAATCTCCATTCCTCTGGAGGCTTGTCTTTTGGTACGATTTCCCTGATGTTGTAGATTTATGTACATTCAGGAGTATTACGGGGCCCTGTCCCGCCACAGTTATTATGTCCAAAAACTCTTAGAGATCTGTAGTCATATCTTGTGGGTCGGGTTGTAAAAAGAAAAAAAAAGTTGTAACTGCTTTTGGGCTACGTATATAGGTATATTCAGGAAGGCAGCTTTATCGGCTAGCCTGTTGTTTATTTCACATTGATGTATATTTATGTGTTTTATCTATGTTCCGCTGATTATCTCTGATGTATACCTGTAAGGGTGCCCAGGTAGGGCACCAGTCGTGGGCACGGGGTCGAGTCGTAACAAAAGTGGTATCAGAGCAGTTAGTCCTCGAAAAGTGTCTACAGACCGTGTCTAGTAGAGTCTTGGTTATCGGTGTATTGTGCACCACATCTATAATCAGGAGGCTACATGACATTTAGGATTGGTTTCCATTCTTCTCACACTAAGATCGTGCGATAGAGCTGTGTTGTTAAGGTAGTCTCTCCCTAACGAGTTATGTTGATTGCAGCTATGAGAAAGGCAGTAGTGACCCAGGAAGGATGATGTGTGTTACACCCCGTAATTCCAGGACATGAATAATAGGATGTACGTGAGAAGATACGACTTTAAGTTTGAAATGAAAGAAAGAATTGTTTTCCAAAGGGAAAAGTCTTCCGAACCTCGGGAAAGATTAATATTTGTAAATTGAGACTCGTAAAATTTATCAGAATTATGGAAATGTCGGGAAACGAAGTGTATGGACGAATGGGAGGGCGACACGTGTCACCCCCCTACATAGGCTTGGACGAATTGGTCAAGTCTTGAAACAAGACAAGGCTTGACATTATTGACTTAGTCAACTAGCCAACTTGACATTAGATCTTTTAACCCCAATGAATCTAGGCCACACAAGTGTTCTAATCTTGACCATTGGAAGTAGTATATCATCACACTAGTAGCAAGACAAGTCTTACACTTAGAAAAATTCTTGCAAAACTTTAGGTGCTCAAGATGAGGCTCTCGGCTTTTTGCAAAGATGAACAAGAAAAAATTTCGTTTGTGGTTCAATAATCCCAATACTTTAAACCAAGGTTACTAGGGGTATTGTAAGGATATCTCAATAGAAATATCCCGGAAAAACAACATTTTTACGTTAGTCGCAAGGCGAAAACCTAAGGTGTTCTTCAACTTTGAAGATGGAACTTGAAGAGGAGTTCTTCATGAGCTTCTAAGGAGTGATTGGAGCGGATTGGAACATAAGAAGAAGAGCTAAAAGTTGCTAAGGATCGACTTTTACGCTTGGACATTATTAGGGCTTATTGAGGTAAAATCTTCATCTTCTTAATGTAATTGAAGATTACATGTTATAGTAGTTAAGAAATGAGCATGTGGTTGTTATACCCCGTATTTCCAGAGTATGTACGTAAGGACGTACGTAGAAAATTTGAACTTGAGAAAGTAGGCTTGGCCGATTTAATTTTGTGCACAACACCCGGTTAGAGTCGTTTTAGTAAACGCTTTTCACTTTCGTAGGGGAATTTCCGGCTATGCCATATTTTATTTTTGCGGATTTTTCCGAGAGACGAAACATTTTGGACCAACAAGAGGGCGACACTTGTCACCCTCTCATTGGAACACCTTGGGCGGTCAAGCTTGGCCGAAAGTTGGTCATTTTTGTCATGGAGTTGGTAGGATATTTGTGTGTTAGTTGGTTAAGGGACACTTGGGTGAATCTTGGCCTTACACTTGTGTAGCACTTGGCTCAATCTTGGCCATTGGTTGGCCTTCACTTGGCCTATAAATACCCATCCCTTTGAAGACTTATTCATCCATTTCTAAATGTTCCTAAGTGTTAAAATCCCTCCCCTCTTGTTGACTCTCGCCCAAGAGCCCTCTCCCCTTTGAAAGGTCCCTCGCCGAGAGCCCTCTCCCCCCCTCCTTGTAGTGTGGCCGTGGGGTACCCCCCCCTAGCCTAGTTGTCTCGTATAATACACCCCCCCCTCTTGGTAGAAATACTCTCAAAAGTATTGTTATAATGCCCAAATTACCTTAGCCATATACCTTGTAGTATTCTAAGGTTATACTTATACGAAAAGCCCAGTTATACTATTATACTTCCTGTCAGTCATCAAATCGAAACCCTAAGGAAAATCTCCATGGTTTGTTGGAGTAGTATGTAGAAGTTGGTTAGAACTTCTAAGGGTAGTTTGGAGCGGGTTGGAGCGCACGGAGTTGGAGCTAAACGATTGCCCAGGATCGACTTTATACTTGGATAATTATGGGCTTATCGAGGTAAATATCTTGTCCCCCTATTGTAATTGGAAATTACATGTTGTTAGATTATATAGTTGAAGTATACTATATATAGAACTGAACGTAGTTATCGGCAATGTCTTGCGACTTAAGCCTGAATTTAAAGAAGAATCCGAATCGTAATTACATGTGTCAGACAGAGACTTGTGTAGTAGTACCGTGGAGTAGAATTGTACCCGTAGGGTTAGGCGTATAACCCCGGTTGGCTTGGCAGCCTCGATAGCGGAGGAGATTTTACGCTGTTGCGGGGGGGGGGGAGGTGCTGCCGAATTTTCTGTAGAATGTTCTACGAAGGGACCTAAATATTAATAGGCGCCGTGTGGGCTTGTAGGTTGAGTGCTACGTGTGGCGCGATCTACTTGGCTTAAAGGAGTTGCGAGCGGTTGGAAGTACTTGAGCGTTTTGCTATTAGTCGATACTCGTCGCGAGGTATGTGAACCTCTTCCTATCTCTTCCAAAGATGATATGTGTGAACTATGTAGTACGGTAGACGATACGTGCTAAATGTATTTGATTGGTTTAAAACATAAAGTGTTATAACGGCTTTATGGGAAGTTGGTTATAACGACTTTATGTTGGTAAGAAAATACTTGTGGTTTTAAAGTGGTAACCGATTTGAACTATAACCGACTTGTTATGTGTTAATAAAAGAACTTGAAGTATTTCAAAAGGTTTTTGATTCATTTTGAAAGAAGAGGTAATACTTGATTTGTTTTGAAAACTTAAGAGTTATACTAGCTTTATGGAAAGTTAGGTATAACGTCTTAAGAATGTTTTACTGATTTTGGAAATCAGAATGTGTATCGACAAACCTCTGCAGCGTTAATAAAAGGAAATGTTTTGACAGATTAAGTATTATTAAAACCAGTAGAAACTTCCATCTGCATAGAAGCTAAGATGAGACAAAATGATATTTCCTAGATCATGGCTGTTGTAATAAGATTGTTGTAAACAAGAATATCCTACTCACATATAAGACTTATGTTTCTCGATAGTTTAAAAGAGAATTATATTCTTACATGAATCAGACGAGGAACGACGAAACCTTTCTAAATACGAAACATGAACATTTGAAAGTAGGCAAACTTGACGCTTTGGAAAATAATGTTGTTACTTGAGTTTTACAAAGAGAAGTGTTTTGATTTACTTCAAAAGATAATCACTCTATTTTCATATACTACGTATTGTGTGACTTTTGTGAAAGTAACGTATCTTTTAAAGAGTTAATGTATGAAGTACTTTGGGGATAAAACCCGAACTTGTTAGCATATAGTAGAAAGTATCTTGTGTGTATAACTTGATTGTGTTGGTTTGTGAGAGCCTTGTAATACTTTCTTGTTGATTTGATAAGTAAACATGCTAGGATGCTACGTGTGTTAGTATCTTGTGATGTTTGTGTAAAGGGGTTTTTCCTTTGTTGTGCTTATGTTGTTTAACGATAAGTCGTTATAATAGTATTATACATCACTCATCTCTTGAGATGATTCCGGTTAAGCTCGCCTCCGACGGGTAGACTTCAGCGGTCGATGGACCTATGATTCGAGACTACCTCACGCGTCCAGGTCGGCATGCGGAATCGCGGAGTTCCGTGTTAGACGCGCCCTTGTGGTCACGCGTCCTTGGCTACGCGACGGCGAGTCCAGACGCCGCCGGAGTAGCTACCTCGATGCGGGTTATACCTCACGCGGGCCGATCCGATTGGCCTACGCGGAGTCGCGAAAGTTCGTGGCTAGACGCGCACATTAGATATCGCGGGCAAGTGGTCGCTTTGATCATGTGACGGTGCAGACAGATCTTATGATACTGATTCATGACCTTGTCGATGCGTAGGTGTTAGTAGTCGGCTATGCCTTCGTACTTACCCTCAGACGTGTTATTATGGCACAGTGGGACACGTGTTCATGTGTTCCTTGGTGCTTTTATATCATAAATCGCCAGCTGAGGAAGGTATTCCACGCATGATTGATGTTGTGGGCGTGAGACCCATTGTTATATTTGAGTGATGACTTGAGGCGTGAGTCACGACTTGACATGATCGCTATTATTGTGAATCGTAGTTTGGTTATCATACATGTCTCTGCTTTATAGACTATTATGATTTCATTTACTGATTTTTAGTTTCACATACTCTGCACTGGCCAGATCGACCTCCTTCGGGGCTGCGTCATGCCGCAGGTAAAGGTACACCGCCATTGATCCTCGCTCTAGTGGTCACGATTCAGCGTTGTAAAGCTCCGTTGCTCGGAGGCTTATCAGCCGTATAGTTCCACGTTGTTGTAGGTGTTTACATTCGTGGTATGGCGGCCCCGCCCCGCCATTGTTGTCGATAATTTCTTAGAGGTCTGTAGTAATCACAAGTGTGGTTTGTAAAAAGGATTAAACTGCTCATGTTGAAAAAGTTGTTGTTTATATATATGCCGAAAGACAAGTTTTTCTCGATTATTGTTTCATATTTCATAATATGTCTTGTATCGCTTTATGTTCCGACATTACTCGATGTTGTATCACTAAGGTGCCCGGTAAGGCACGACCACGCCCGGAATCGGTCGTGACAAAAGTGGTATCGAGCGATTAATCCTCGGAAAGTGTCTGACCGTATCGATAGAAGTCTTGATTATCGGTGTGTTGTGCACCACACCAATAATCGTGAGGCTATAGGGTATTTAGGATTGGTTTCTATTCTTCTCACTCTGAGATCGTGCCTTAGAGGCGTGTTGTAAGTTGGACCCTCCGACGAAATTATTTCCTTATCGTTATGCCTCCGCGTAGGCAACCCGCCCGGGAGGCAGGCAAAGAGGAGCCGCGAGTAGAGTTCGAGGGTGGCGAGTGGCGAGGCACAGCCCAATCATTACCTAGGGTAGTGCTTCATTCGGGAGTTCTGCGACGTCACTAGCCCCAAAGCAGAGTTTTAGCACGGCGGCGCTAGTTCCATCGCGCCATGATATTTGAACCTTCGCCCACGATCGGAACAGAGAATATGGATTGCAAAGAGACAACCACATTACTAACTATGGATTTGACTACGGCAGAGTATACCGATGTATCGCGAGTCTTGATGACTATCAACGAAGGTTGTGCAAAGAGTAGTTCTTGATTGGGCTTGAGCATGGCACGTGGTCGGGCTTATGCGCAGCAGCCGAAACGAGCAATCGACGGTTAACCAAGGACGAAGAGGGCGAGCGGCAGCGTCCTTTGGTAACTTTCGAGGCGAGTCGCCACCAAAGCAGATTAGGTTATGCGCATCCACCGCGGTAAAGGTCCTCCACAGGGTTCGGGGCGTTCGGGGTACAGAGTTGGTCGTCGAGCTCGAGCTTCCGGTTCACAATACACGAAGGTTCGGCCATCCGATTCGCTTTTTCGGTGTTCACAGCGCGAGGAGTCATCTCGGGAATGTCGTCTTTTAGTTGGTACTTGTTGTACCTATGACCGCCGTGGTCGATGTCGAAGTGTCTGCAGGAGGACTCACCTTCGTAATCGGTGGGTAGTTTGTCATCTTCCTTAGCTGCGCCTACAGGGCAGTTTGATTAGAACGACTAAGGGAGTGAAGCAGAGATATAGATATATCTTTAACCTCTGAGTTTTGTTTATGTGATAAGGTGAGTATACCTTAAGTGCTATGTTCGATAGCAAGGTGTTAGTTGTGATTAGAAATCATGGTGGGTTAACCGAGTAAGATTTTGGGGGATAGAGGTGTGAGCCTTAGAGTTGTATCACGTAGAGACCTTAGAGGTAAGGCCATCTCGAGTAAAAGATGTATTGTTTATGTTTGACCCTTATAGGAGTGCATAGTGCACGTGAGTTATGCTTGTGGATTAGTCCCCGAGTAGTGTGGAATGAAAGAGGGTAGTTGAGCTAAGAAGACCGCTAGGTTTTCGTAACGTGATTAGTGAGATTGTTAGGTTCCTGGTGCGGCGTTGGGTCGGGTTGAGGCCACGTTGCGGGTCAACCCGCGCCGCTTGGTGGTGGGTCGGTTTGGTGGTCCCGCCGTGATAGGTCACGAGGGTGTTAGGCCCGAGTTTAGTTAACCAACAGACGAGTTCGTGGATACGTTCGACCGGTGGTCGATGGGGCAGCCCATCGTGTTCTTCGTTCGACCGCTTTTCGGCAGAGGTTATGCGAGATGTTATATCGAAAGGTTGTAAGGTTGCACGAGGTGCCTACCTTCACCTTATGTCGTGATGAAGCCCGGTTGTGGCTATTTTCGCTTTTCCGGAAGTTTTACCAAGCGGTTAAGAACTTCGGTGAGTCTCGACCGCATTCGCCCCGCCGGTGTGTATTTCGGGGTAGTTGTGAAGATTGTTGTCTCGGTGGAGGAGTGTTTAAGCTACCATTTCGGTGTTCGGATGTCGCCTTATTAAGCCTTGTAGGGCGGATGTGTAAGTTGTCGGCCGAGTGGTTCGATGTTGGCAAGGTTCGCATTGGTTCAGCTTGTTCCAGCAGATCGTTAGTGAAGAAGCTTGTCTAGAAGGAGTTACGGCATTTCAGAGGAAATCGTGCGGATAATCGGCGACGACGCTTAGAGTTCAGTGCCGACGGTCGGTCTTGAAAGTACCACCCGGATTAGGTGTGCGAGCTTTGGAAAACAGAGAAACTTAGCCCGAGTTGTTTTGGGCCTTTTAAGTTCATGTGAAGAATAGGCCGGTTGCCTATATGTTAGCTTTGGCCGTCCGACTTAGGAGGCAGTACGTCCGGTCTTTCGTATTGTTATGTTCGGAAAGTATCGGAGATCCATCCAGAGTGTTCCCAGTTAATGATGACCACGTTAGAGATAGTAACCCCGAGTCTTGGAAACCGCCGACGTAACGTGGGTAAGAGTTCGAGTGTACGACACCTCGTGGATCACGTAGTCCGCATCAATTGTTGGTCGCCGAGTGACACTAGAACCTCGCGCAAAGTGACAAAAGTGGTATCGGGAAGAAGCGAGCATGTATGGCGAGCATAGATGTGATCATTTCTTTTGTAAGGAGAAGGTGCGAAGGAAGTATATTTTAGACCCCGGAGAGAGGTGTTTGTGGTGATGATAGAGGTGATTCCTCGTGGACTTGGATGTAAGTATTTTGCGCAGTTGTTTCTGTGGCCATTGTGGCAGGATTGTTTCGTAAGTACGAGTGGAAGACTATCGGCGCACGCTTGTTTTGAGATTAGAAGGAACATTCGGGACGAATGTTTCTAAGGAGGGGAGAATGTTATACCCCGTATTTCCAGAGTATGTACGTAAGGACGTACGTAGAAAATTTGAACTTGAGAAAGTAGGCTTGGCCGATTTAATTTTGTGCACAACACCCGGTTAGAGTCGTTTTTCGGCGAAACGTTTTCACAGCTTTCGTAGGGGAATTTCCGCTATGCCATATTTTATTTTTATGGATTTTTCCGAGAGACGAAACATTTTGGACAACAAGAGGGCGACACTTGTCACCCTCTCATCGAACACCTTGGGCGTCAAGCTTGGCGAAAGTTGGTCATTTTGTCATGGAGTTGGTAGGATATTTGTGTGTTAGTTGGTTAAGGGACACTTGGGTGAATCTTGCCTTACACTTGTGTAGCACTTGGCTCAATCTTGGCCATTGGTTGGCATTCACTTGGCCTATAAATACCCATCCCTTTGAAGACTTATTCATCCATTCCTAAATGTTCCTAAGTGTTAAAATCCTCCCTCTCCTCTCTTGTCGACTCGCCCAAGAGCCCTCTCCCCTTTGAAAGGTCCTCGCCGAGAGCCCTCTCCCCTCTCAGTAGTGTGGGGTACCCCTAGCCTAGTTGTCTCGTATAATACACCCCCCCCTCTTGGTAGAAATACTCTCAAAAGTATTGTTATAATGCCCAAATTACCTTAGCCATATACCTTGTAGTATTCTAAGGTTATACTTATCTAAAAGCCAGTTATACTATTATACTTCCGTCACCACCAAATCGAAACCCTAAGGAAAATCTCCATGGTTTGTTGGAGTAGTATGTAGAAGTTGGTTAGAACTTCTAAGGTAGTTTGGAGCGGGTTGAGCGCACGAGTCGAGCTAAACGATTGCCCAGGATCGACTTTATACTTGGATAATTATGGGCTTATCGAGGTAAATATCTTGTCCCCCTATTGTAATTGGAAATTACATGTTGTTAGATTATATAGTTGAAGTATACTATATATAGAACTGAACGTAGTTATCGGCAATGTCTTGCGACTTAAGCTGAATTTAAAGAAGAATCCGAATCGTAATTACATAGGGTCAGACATGAGACTTGTGTAGTAGTACCGTGAGTAGAATTGTACCGCAGTGGTTAGACGTATAACCCCTGGTTGGCTTGGTAGCCACCGATAGAGAGAGATTTTACGTCATGTGGGGAGAGTCGCCGAATTTTCTCAGAGAATGTTCTACGGCGGACCTAAATATTAATAGCGCACTGTGGCCTTATAGGTTGAGTACTACGTGTGGCGCGATCTACTTGGCTTAAAGGAGCCGGCTTGGAAGTACTTGGAGCGTTTTGCTATTAGTCGATACTCGTCGCGAGGTATGTGAACCTCTTCCTATCTCTTCCAAAGATGATATGTGTGAACTATGTAGTACGCAGACGCATACGTGCTAAATGTATTTGATTGGTTTAAAACATAAAGTGTTATAACGGCTTTATGGGAAGTTGGTTATAACTTTATGTTGGTAAGAAAATACTTGTGGTTTTTAAAGGGTAATCGATTTGAACTATAACCGACTTGTTATGTGTTAATAAAAGAACTTGAAGTATTTCAAAAGGTTTTGATTCATTTTGAAAGAAGAGGTAATACTTGATTTGTTTTGAAAACTTAAGAGTTATACTAGCTTTATGGAAAGTTAGGTATAACGCCTTAAGAATGTTTCTTGATTTTGGAAATCGAATGTGTATCGACAAACCACCGCAGCGTTAATAAAAGGAAATGTTTTGACATTAAGTATTATTAAAACCAAGAGAAACTTCCATCCGCATAGAAGCTAAGATGAGACAAAATGATATTTCCTAGATCATGGTCATTGTAATAAGATTGTTGTAAACAAGAATATCCTACTCACATATAAGACTTATGTTTCTCGATAGTTTAAAAGAGAATTATATTCTTAAATGAATAAGACTATGAACTACGAAATCTTTCTAAATAAGAAACATGAACATTTGAAATTAGGCAAACTTGACGCTTGGAAAATAATGTTGTTACTTGAGTTTTACAAAGAGAAGTGTTTTGATTTACTTCAAAAGATAATCACTCTATTTTCATATACTACGTATTGTGTGACTTTTGTGAAAGTAACGTATCTTTAAAGAGTTAATGTATGAAGTACTTTGGGGATAAAACCCGAACTTGTTAGCATATAGTAGAAAGTATCTTGTGTGTATAACTTGATTGTGTTGGTTTGTGATAGCCTTGTAATACTTTCTTGTTGATTTGATAAGTAAACATGCTAGGATGCTACGTGTTAGTATCTTGTGATGTTTGTGTAAAGGGGTTTTTCCTTTGTTGTGCTTATGTTGTTTAACGATAAGTCGTTATAATAGTATTATACATCACTCATCTCTTGAGATGATTCCGGTTGTCGCCTCCGACGCGGGGTAGACTCAGCGTCGATGGACCTATGATTCGAGACTACCTCACGCGGTCCAGGGCTATGCGGAATCGCGGAGTTCCGTGTTAGACGCGCCCTTGTGGTCACGCGTCCTTGTGGCTACGCGACGGCGAGTCCAGACGCCGCCGGGAGTAGCTACCTCGATGCGGGTTATACCTCATGCGGCCGATCTGATTGGCCTACGCGGAGTCGCGGAAAGTTCGGGGCTAGACGCGCACATTAGATCCGCGGCAAGTGGTCACTTTGATCATGTGACGCCTAGACAGATCTTATGATACGATTCATGACCTTGTTGGCTGTGGGTGTTAGTAGTCGGCTATGCCTTCGCATTTACCCCAGACGTGTTATTATGGCACGTGGGACCCGTGTTCATGTGTGTTCCTTGGTGCTTTTATATCATAAATCGCGGCGGCGGGAAGGTATTCCACGCATGATTGATGTTGTGGGCGTGAGACCCATTGTTATATTTGAGTGATGACTTGAGGGCGTGAGTCCCGACTTGACACGATCGCTATTATTGTGAATCGTAGTTTGGTTATCATACATGTCTCGCTTTATAGACTATTATGATTTCATTTACTGATTTTTAGTTTCACATACTGCACTGCAGATCGACCTCCTTCGGGGCCGCGTTCACGCCGCAGTAAAGGTACACCGCCATTGATCCTCGCTCTTAGGGTCACAGTCAGCGTTTGGTAAAGCTCCGTTGCTCGAGGCTTATCGGGTATAGTTCCACTGTTGTTGTAGGTGTTTACATTCGTGGTATGGCGGCCCCGTCCCGCCATTGTTGTCGTATAATTTCTTAGAGGTCCGTAGTAATCTTGCCAAGGTGGTTTGTAAAAAGGATTAAACTGTTCATGTTGAAAAAGTTGTTGTTTATATATATGCCGAAAGACAAGTTTTTCTCAGATTATTGTTTCATATTTCATAATATGTCTTGTATCGTTTTATGTTCCGCTGATTACTCTGATGTTGTATCACTAAGGTGCCCGGGGTAAGGCACCAGTCACGGGCCCGGAATCGGGTCGTGACAGTGGTATATAGAATGAAGTATGAAAAGATTTGGATCATGTCGACATGTTAAAACCGAAAATGGACAAGTTAGCCATTAATGTTGTAATCAATTTGGTCGATAGTTACAATCGTCACATGTTAAGGAAGAAAGGATTTATAGTTGTTGTAATTGTTATTATGTATATAACATGTTGGAATAACAACTTGGATTGAAAAAGGAATTGAAAGGAAATTGATAATTGTTGTGACAATGGTAGCCGAATATGGCTTGGAATTATTGGACAGTTTTATATTGATTGTGGGGCAGAATTTTACACGTCCTATTAGGCGTGTAATCCTCTTTGTATTGCTGAATTGTTGGGCCTTAAATATGGCATTTGGTTATTGATTTTCGGGCCTTGAAAAAGGTGGAAAAGTACGTAGAAACAAAGGAAGTGATGCCCGATTTTCCGTAGAATTTGGTGACTTTACACTTAGAATATTCTACATTTGAAGCTAGAGGTTAATAGACGTATTATGACCATTATAGGTTGAAGTACTACGTATAGCGTATTCTACTTAAAGGATGGAGTAGCTATCAAGGTTGAAGTACTTTGGAGCTTTTTGCTACTTGTCGATAATCGTCGCGAGGTATGTGAACCTCTTCCTCCTTTTGGCATGATTCTATGTATGAAATATACATGTGGTGTTATTTCATGATTCCTTCTACTCTTAGAAGTTAAGAGGTATGTATGTTGATTTACTCTATGTGAAAGTTATGTCTAAGTTATCCTAAGTTATTACCAAGTCTTATGGGGGATGTTGGTAAGAGTCGTTAGGAAGTATTTGGAGTCGAGTTGACTTTGCTAATTTACTTCACGAATGAGAATAATTATCGAACAAGTCATTGCAGCGTTAATAAAAGAAAATGTATCGACAATCAATTATATTAAAATGAGTAGAATTCTCCATCTGCATAGAAACTAAGATAAGACAAAATTGTATTACATTTTCTAGATCATGGCTGCTTTAATAAGATCGTTATAAACGAGTATAACATATTCACAATGCATAAAAGTGTATGTTACTTAATATTAAAGAGTTTACATTATGAAGTTTTAAGACCATGAACCTTGAATTCTTAAAAGGTTAAGAGACTTTATTTTTAAAGTTAAGAGACTTTATTTTTAAAGTTAAGAGACTTGATATTCTAAGTTAAAGAGACTTGATATTCTAAGTTAAGAAACTTGATTTCTTAAAGTTAAGAGACTTGATATTCTAAGTTAAAGAGACTCGATATTCTAAGTTAAGAAACATGATGTCTAAAGTTAAGAGACTTGAAGTATTTTGAAAGTTATGTAACTTGATTTGAAAGTATAAGTCTCTTGGTTATAAAAAAAAGAATGAATTAGTCTAAGACATAAAGTTAGTATAACGGTTTTATAGTAAGTTGGTTATAACAAATTTATGGAAGGTTAGAGGAATGGTTCTCTCTAGTAATGTAAACAAAGAAATGACTTGAAATAAAGAAGGGCAGTTTGATTTAAAGGTATCAATTGCTTAAAGTTTTACAGTAAGGGTCACTTGATTTAGAAGCCTAGAAATGTATTTCTAAAAATGTAGTGACTTGTTTGAAATGTAGACATGCCTTGATACTACGGGTGTTAGTATCTTGGGGTTTTATATAAAAATGAGTCTTTTGAGAAGAATGGAAGTACGTAGTACTTAGGGTTAAATTCTCGGATTTTTATGTGAAACGAAAAGTGTCGTGAGTTTATAAAATGAAATCCATTTTTGTATGATAATAAAAGTCTAAAAGATTTTATGAACTTGCCTATGCTTGCTTGTGATATCCTTGAGTGCAATTATTATATGTTTATGATGTCGTGTCTCTACTGGAGTGGTCACGCCTTATTGTGGAATTTACTTGACGCATCGACAGCGACGAGGCTTCCACGTATGCTTCCATTGTGATTGATCCTGGACATGCTTATACGATGTGGGATTCGGGCACGCGACCGTGACGCGTTAGATTCGGATTGTTTTATTACTCCTCGATACGCGTATACGATGTGGATTTCGGCACGCGACCAGACGCGTTAGATTCCCGGATTGTTTTTATTACTCCTTGGACATGCTTATACGATGTGGGATTCCGGGGGATGCGACCAGGAGGCTGGTTAGATTCCCGGATTGTTTTTATTTCTCCATGGACTTGCTTATACGATGTGGGATTCCGGGGCATGCGACCATGTTAGATATTGTTATTCCATAGACTAGCCCTCCATGAGGTTTAGTGATGCAGGATGGTCTGGTAGTTGGCTTTCGTACTTGCCTCGGTCAGTGGCTGACACAGGATGGTCTGGTAGTTGGCTTTCGTACTTGCCCCCATCAGTTCTATGGCACAGTTTGGTACGGTAGACTCTGGTAGATAGTTTTTGCACTTGCCCCGGTCATATCTCGTGACGAAAGGCTGGATCTGGTAGTTGGATTTCGTACTTGCCCCGGTCAATTGTTGACGCAGTCGATCCGTAGTTGGCTTCATTTGCCTTGCCGCTTTTATGACGCAGCCGATCCGTGGTTCGCTTTCCTACTTGGCCCATACAGTTTTTATGACACAGGTGGGACTTGGTGTTCATGTATACTTATTGGTGTTATGTTATATCATAGACTGTCGGCAGTGAGGAAGGGATTTCACGGGTATGATTGATATTATGAGCGTGAGACCCATGGTTATATGTGAGTAATGACTTGAGGCACGCGTCCCCGCTTGACATGATCGCTATATATCAGGTAATCGTAGTTTGGTTATCATACATGTCTCCTGCTTTTATATAGATCGTTATGAATTCATTACGAATTTCGCCACATACTTGGTACATATTTCGCATCGACCTCTTCGGGCCGCGTCATGCCGCAGGTTGAGGTACATAGCTTGCTGATCCTCATTCTTAGGATCACTGTTCAGCTGGTTGGAAAGCTCCATTATTTCGGAGGCTTTATATTTTGGTACAGTTCCATGAGGTTGTAGGTTTATGTACATTCAGGGGTATGGCGGAGCTCTATCCCGTCACAGTTGTTATGTCAAAAATTCTTAGAGGTCTGTAGTCATATCTTGTGGATTGGGTTGTGTAAAGAATAAAAAAGAAGGTAACTGCTTTTTGGGTTAAATATATATTTTTGGAAGGTGGCCTTATCGGCTAGCCTGTTATTTATTTCTTTTGAGATGTATGTTCCTCTATTATTCTCTGATGTATACAGAAAGGTGCCTGTAGGGCACCGACGCGCCCGGTCGGGTCGTGACAATGTGGATTGCGTATCCAGGTTGGTAATAATTGTTGTATAGTTTGTATAATGACATACAGCTATATGGATTTATGTATGAGGGTCGGATGCGTGTTGCCTAGAATAATTTTAGATTACCAAGAATTGGTCAGGACTAAATAGATACCGGGAAGGTATGAAACAGTTTAATGAATTCTTATCAAGGTTTTACGTGCTAATTTGAGATAATTAGGAGATGAGGAGCGGTCTGAGAAGGTAATGAACCCTTAAGAAATCATGATTTAGGGACTTAATGGGAGACTATGTTAGTAAATTAAGCTACGTGGTATTCTTAAGAGAATTGTACGGATGAGATCCGTATGGAGTAATTATGGTGGTTGTGATTGAGACAACACGATTGATAAGGTAGGCTTGGAACATGGAAATTGTGAGCCTAAGACAATTGATAACCGCTGAGACCTTAGGTATATAAGGCCTTCTCGGGTAGTAAAAATTTAAGTCAGATCAAGGATAAGAGTTAAGTGCGACGCCGAGTCGGGTTATGGACCTATTACGGGTCGACCTATAGCCTTGTAATAAAGCGGGGTCAGTTAAGAGTTGTCCCGCTATGTGACAGGGTCACGAGGGTGCAAGGCCCAAGTCTAGTTAATCATTTTATGGGTTCGTGGACGCATTCCACCGGAACCGGATCGTGAGAGCCGGAAATGGCCTTAAATTGTTCGATATAGTAACTCCAAAGATTGGAGGCCAAAATCAGTATGGAGGTTATGTACGTATGCTAGAATAAGTTTGGAAGTACAGGAGGAGTACAACCAGTAAGAAAGAGAGCAACCAAGTGTAAAGGAATAGAGCCTGAATCCATAAGAACCTTTCGAGGTAGTTACACCCGTGAGTGATTGGGTGATAGTTGAGCGGGTATATAAGAATTTCCTGGTGATGATACAGTCGTCAGACTCTAGCAGACCTAGTAGAGCTGGATATGACATACTTTGAGGTCATTATGGGCACGGACTAGTTGGCTTCTTGTTATGCCAACATTGACTGCAGAGAGAGATTGGTTCAATTCCAGTTTTCCGATGAGCCGGTTATCGAGTGGAAAGGAAGTGATTGTAATAAGTGAATTATCCTTCCTTCTTTGACATAATTAATTGAAAAGTCTATGTGACTTGTTCATTTGAAGTAAATAAATTGATGTAGAAAGTATGTGATACTTGAATTTGAAGAGTTAAGAGATGGAAATGAAAGCGTACGATCATTGAAGGAGTTTATGTTAAGTGCCCTTGGAGGTACTTGGAGTTGGTTTAGTGTGGAGGTCAGGGCCACGACTTTTCGAATTATTTCAGGAAAATGCGCAAAGCAAGAATAAGATAAGTACGAGTGTTGCCTGCGAAAAACATAAGATATCATTGGTAAGTCTTAAAAATCTATACGATTATAAGGTGGCGCTTGATGATTAAGATTATGAAAGGGATATAAGTTCTCTCCCCCACGTAAAAGGATAGTTTTACGTATTATGGAGGGTTATGCATACCCATATTATTAGGCGATGGATAGGAGACTGGTAAAGTCTTTAGTTTCGTCATGTCATAGGTTACAATTTCAGATAACCGTGGGAAAAGTATTGTGTTGGGGTATTTGAGGACGACATTAGGAAATGTCGAGGAAGTGTCATAAGGATATAAATGCAGGTAGTACGCGTGAATAAAACTGTATGATCAAGAATCAAGATAGAAATAGTTTTGTTAATAATGAGTATAATGAAGGGTTAAGACCAGAATGATAAAAGAGAATGCAACTGTGGTTGTGTACGTTGCACGAGATATAATTAACCCAGACTAGTGTAAAGACCATTAGTGAATGATGGGCAGTAAGAACACCTCGATGAAAGGTGGCAAAATCTGTAATGACGAGAAAGATAGTATGAAAAATACGGGGAGGTAAGATACCCCCAGGACAACTTGAAATGAAAAAAATAAAGGTAAGACGAGTAGACACTCGAACGATGAGGGACCTAATCATGACAAGATAAGAAGTCTTGGCAAGCCAGTGGATTATGTATGTTATACCCCGTATTTCCAGAGTATGTACGTAAGGACGTACGTAGAGAATTTGAGCCTTAAGTTAGGCAAAGGACCGAATTTTGGGCACAAGTGCCGATTGGAGTCGTTTTCGACGAAACGTTTCCACAGCTTACGTTGGGAAAATTCCGGCTATGTCATTTAGTATTTTTGCGGATTTTGCCGAGTGAATAAACATTTTTGGACCACCGGGAGGGTGACACTTGTCACCCTCATCGATTTAGGGGCGGTCGGGGTGGTTGGCCTTGGCCGATTGGTCCCTTAGTTTTGGCCTTGTTTTGTGCCATGTTTTGTGGAGTGTTTTGTGGAGTAGGGGTTAGGGTGCACTTGGCTTGATCTTGTCCTTACACTTGCTATACACTTGGAAGGATCTTGGCCCTTGGTTGGCCTTTGGTTTTGCTATAAATACCCCCCTAAGTTTGAAGACTTCATCCATTCCAAAAAAACTTCCAAGTCTTGAAACCCTCTCCTCCCCTGTGAGCTCTAGTTCGAGAACCTTCCTCCTCCCCTTCCTCGTGGCCTTGGCCGAGAGGAACACCCCACCTCGGGTGTTCTCGTGTGATACCCCCTTTTTGTGGTATTAAAATACTCCTCCAAGTATTGTTATAATGCCCAAAATACCTTAGCCTTGTACCTTGTAGTATTCCAAAGATACCTCTATACGTAGGGCTTAAATACTACCTTTTGTCCCTTTAGTCTCAAACCAAAACCCTAAGGAAATCTTCATTGATTGGTCAAGTATTTAAGTAGAGTTGGTTAGAACTTCTAAGGGTTGTTTGGAGCGGTGGAGCACCGAGTCGAGCTAAACGTTGCTAAGGATCGACATTTAACTTGGATAATTATGGGCTTATCGAGGTAATTATCTTGTCCTCTATTTGTAATTGGAAATTACATGTTGTTGAATATATAGTTGAAGTATACTATATATGTAATGAACTTTGTATTTGGCAATGTCTTTTGACTTAAGCTCAAGAGTAAAGAAAAGAATCGAATCAGATTTACATAGGATCGTATTGCAAAGAGACTTGTGTAGTATTCTCGAGTAGAATTGTACACGCCCGGTTAGACGTAATTTCCTGGTTGGCTTGGTATCCGCCTCGATAGAGAGAGATTTACGCTCATGTGGGAGGTGTCGCCGAATTTTCTGTAGAGAAATGGAACCGTATGTTTAAAAGTTAATAGACGTTTGTGACCTTTTTAGGTGAAAGTACTAAGAGTAGCGTATTCTACTTGGCGAGTGGAAAGGGCTAGTGCGTTGTAGTACTTGGAGCATTTTGCTTATTGTCGATACTCGTCGCGAGGTATGTGAACCTCTTCCTATCTGTTCTAGCATGATATGTGTGTAACTATGTAGTACGGTGGACGTACAGGTGCTAAGTGTATTTGTTTGGTTTAAACATAAAGTGTTATAACGGCTTTATGGGAAGTTGGTTATAACAACTTTATGTAGGTAAGAAAATGGTTTACTGATGTTAGAAGTTAAGAGACTTGATCTTATAAGATAAGAGACTTAACTTATTTGTTTTAATGTGGATGTTTTGTGTGAAACCTCATTCGTGAGTAATGAGTACTTGGTTTTTAAAGGGATAATGTTTTACTGATTTCGGAAATCAGAATGTGTATCGACAGACCACTGCAGCGTTAATAAAGGAAAATGTATTGAATAATGATGTTGTATTAAAACCAAGAGAAACCTCCATCCGCATGAAGCTAAGATGAGACAAAATGATATTACATTTTCTAGATCACGGTCATTGTAATAAGATAGTTATAAACAAGAATAAACTACTCACATATATGACATATGTTACTCAATTGTTTTAAAAGAGATTAAGACTATGAGTTATGAAACCTTTCTAAAATAAGTGAATTGAGCATTTGAAATTAGGCAAACTTGAACGTTTGGAAAATAATGTTGTTACTTGATTTTACAAAAGGGGAAGTGTCTTGTTTACTTAAAAAGATAGTCACGATTTTTATACTACGGGTATTGTGTGACTTATGTGAAAGTACTTTGAGTTGTGTGAAACTTGCCTATGCTTGTGATGATAGCCTTTGTTGTACAAGTGTTGTATTTACGTTACCGCGTCTCGATAGAGGGTTGACTCGCCGAGAACTTACTTGGACGCGTCCGGCGTGACGAGAATTCCACGGGTATGTTTCCATTTTGATTATCGTCTTGTTGTCGATGTTACATGGACATGTCTACACCGATGCAGAATTCCGGGGGCATGTGACCATGCGGCAGGGTTGATTACCCGATATATTGTTATTGTGGTTACATGGACATGTCTACACCGACGCAGAATTCCGGGGGCATGTGGCTACGCGCGTGGTTGATCACCCAAGATATTATTGTTGATGTCACACGACGCGTGTCTACACCGGCGCAGACTCCGGGGCATGTGGCCATGGGCATTGGTATTATTGTTGCATCATGGACATGTCTACACCGATGCACTCCGGCACGCGCCATGACGCGAACATGATTGATGTTGTGGGCGTGAGACCCATAGTTATATTTGAGTGATGACTTGAGGCGTGAGTCCCCGATCGACATGATCGCTTTTATGTTGTGAATCAGTAGTTTGGTTATCATACATGTCTCCGCTTTATATAGACTAGTATGATTTCATTTACTGATTTTTGCGCCTTCACATACTGTACTGCCAGATCGACCTCCTTCGGGCTGCGTTCACGCCGCAGTGAGGTACATCGGCCGTGGATCCTCGCTTTTAGGATCTCGCGGCGTTTTGGGAAGCTCCGCTTTCTCCGAGGCTTATCTTTTGGTATGTGTTCCCGAGTTGTAGGTTCTTGTACATCTGGGGTATGGCGGGCCCCGTCCCGTCATAGTTGTTGTAAATCTTAGGTGCAGAGTATCGCAAGGCGTGGTTTGTAAAAAGGATTAAACTGTTCGTTTTGAAAAAGTTGTATATATATATGTTATTGGAAGGTAACCGTTGGGTTGGCCTGTTTTATGATCATATATCTTGTTTCTTGTTTAAAGTTTTATTTTCCGCTGGTTTTCTCTGATGTTGTATCACTAGGGTGCCCGGGGTAAGGCACCAGTCACGGGCCCGGAATCGGGTCGTGACAATGTAATACCATGAGATTCATCAGCTAGCGAGCCTAGGGGTTCGGTGGTTTGTTTCAGATGTTAATGGAGTTTGGGTCCGGGAGGTTTCCGAGTCTTCCCTCGTCAAGGAGGTGAAGAGGCGACAATATAAGGATCCAGTTTTAGTACGGAATTGAGATACGGCTCTCCGAGAGGAGAAGAGCCTGTGTGAGATAGCACCTGAAGGTGTGATAGGATACGAGGCGGTGTGTGCGGCCGCAGGACTTCGCCGCCAGGGTTTTAGGGGAGGCACACAGTGCTCGTTACTCTAAGTTATTCGAGGTCGGCTAAGATGTAACATGACCTCAGATGCATGTATTGGTGGGATGGCTTGAAGAGGGATGTAGCAGAGTTTGTTGCTTAATGTCTGAATTATCAGCAGGTCAAGGTTGAGCACCAGAAGCCCGGTGGGCTATTACTGACGATTGAGATCCCGACTTGGAAATGGGAGGTGATTAATATGGATTTTTTACAGGATTGCATCGTACTCAGAGGAAGTGTGACTCCTTGTGGGTCATAATTGACTGGCTGACGAAATCAGGCCATTATTTTTCTTCCGGTCAGGACTACTTACTCGGCTGAGGATTATGCTAGACTGTATATCAGGGAGATTGTTAGGCTGCACGGAGTTCCTACATTTATTATGTCAAACAGATGAGCTCAGTTTACGGCTAACTTCTAGAGATCTTTTCAGAAGGGTTTGGAAACACAGGTGAGTCTCAGTACTGCATTTCACCCTCAGACCGACGGACAGGAAGAACGTACTATCCAGACACTTGAGGATAGGCTGCGGGCCTGTGTTATTGATTTCAGGGATAGCTGGGAGGATTATTTGCCTCTTGTTGAGTTACGTACGATAACAGCTACCCTTCCAGTATCCAGATGGCCCTGTATGAGGCTTGGTATGGAAGGAAGTGTAGGTCGCCGGTTAGTTGGTTCGACGTAGGCGAGGTTCAGTTAATTGGCCCAGACTTGATTCAGCGAGCTGTGGATGAGGTGAAGCCTATTCAGGAGAGGTTATTAATAGCCCAGAGTCGACAGAAGTCTTATGTAGACAATTGACATCGACACTTGGAGTTCAGGTTTACGATTGGGTTTTCCTGAAAGTGTCACCCATGAAGGGTGTGATGAGGTTTGGTAAGAAAGGGAAACTTAGCCCAAGGTATATTGGGCCTTAGCAGATTGTCCATAAAATAGGCAAGGTTGCCTATAAGTTAGATTTGTCGTCCGAATTGGAGGCAGTACATCCGGTCTTCCATGTTTCTATGTTGCGGAAGTGTATCGGAGATCCATCGAGAGTATTCCCAGTTAATGATATCCAGGTGATAGAGAGATTGTCGTATGAGGAGAGTCCCATAGTGATACTTGATCGCCAGGTTAAGCGACTACGGGCTAAGGACGTGGCTTCCGTCAAAGTTTTGTGGCGGAAAAATAATAGAGAGGAGATGCCTTGGAAAGCTGTGGAGGACATGATGAAGAAGTATCCTCACTTGTCCCATACATCTACAGGTAATTCGCTTCCCTACTTGTCAATTTTAATTGACGTATTTACATAAGTGTTATTATGTGGCCATGTGTGGCATATTTGATTGTTTGGGTATAGTTAAAAGGGGACTATGCCGATATCTATTTAGATAGAACTTCAAAGGAACATTCGGGACGAATGTTTCTAAGGGGGGGGGGGGGGAGAATGTTACACCCCGTAATTCCAAGAGAATGAGATGAGAACGTACGAAAGGAAATAGGATTTGAATTTGGAAAAAAAAAAAGTTGGCAGAATGTTCTTGGACATATTTTAGTCAAATTTGGAGCGGTATAGCTCCTAGTATATTAGGAGTTTTTAGGTGTTTCAAAAGCCTAATATGAATTTCGTTGAGTCTAGTTTCCAACGCAACAAACCTCTCATCGATAGGACATCGGAGTAGAGAATTATGGACGTTACAAGTTCAGCTGACGGAAGAGAAGGAAAATGTTTCAGTCAAGCGCCATGGCGCCGTATCTCAGGGTCGTGGCTCCGTAAGTCCTGAAATCCTCTGAAGTTTCAGCGCCATGGCGCCGGTTGCAGGGTCGTGGCGCCGAGGCGGGATTTTTGCAGAAATTGTGTAAAATTAGAAGATATTTGTTGTAGAGGTCCTATGGGAGGACGACAAGTGTCCCTCCCAACTTGTAGATCAAGCAAGACCCAATATTATGACCAAGTCTTGCAAGACTTGGTCATTTGTAAGACTTCATCCAAAATAAATTGCCCTTTTCTTTCTCTAAAAATTTATAAAACCCTAAGCCTTCATGGAATTATTGGAAGGGCGGCAAGAAGATAATATGTTGATAGACTTGTAAAGGGTTCGTGTGGATGATTTTGACATGAAAAGGAGTTGCGTACAAATGGCTAAAGTGGGCGAAATTTTGGGGTTGTTTTGGGCGAAATCCTAAGGTAAATTCCCTCTCCTCTTGGAAGTAAATTAGGATACATGTTGTAGCGATTGGAGAACGTCATGTGGTAAAGGAAATAGAAAGAAGAATCGTATGTCTCCATGTTGTAAATTTTAGTATAAAAAGGCAGTTTACGAGCCTCTAGTTCATTGGATTTATATGGTCGTCGTCTTCACTTTTCATAGTTTTGGTTGGAAATTGAAGGGAAGTTGCTTGTGAACTTCTAAAGGTTGCAAATAGCGGATTGGAACGCAAAGGAAATGAGCTAAAATTGCTAAGGATCGACTTTAGGTTTTGGATTGTATTTGGGCTTAACAAGGTAATAATCTTCGTCTTACTTATGTAAGTAAAGATTTCATGTTATAGTAGTTGATAATTGATCATGTGAATTATACAATGAAGATTGATAAGTGTTATTGTCACGACCCGAACCCGGGCCCGTGACTGGTGCCTTACCCCGGGCACCCAAGTAGACATACATCAGAGTAATCAGCGGAAAATAAAACAAGACATGAAATAATATGAAGTGTAAAACAGTTATCTGAGAAAAGTTGCCTTTCGGCATATATATATATATAACTTGAATCCGAACAGTTACATCCCTTTTACAAACTCTGCCCACAACAGTACTACAGACCTCTAAGAATGATATAACAATGGCGGACAGGCTTCGCCATACCCCTGAATGTAAGTACCTACAACGACAGGGGACTATACCACTGATAAGCCTCCGGAGAAACGGAGCTTCCCAAAACGCTGAACTGTGATCCTAAGAGCGAGGATCGACGACTGGTGTACATCTACCTGCGGCATGAACGCAGCCCCCCGAAGGAGGTCAAGATAACAGTACCAAGTATGTGAAATCGAAAATCAGTAAATGAAATCATAGTAGTCTATATAAAGCAGGAGACATGTATGATAACCAAACTACAGTTCACAATAAATAAGCAGTCATGTCAAGTCAGGGACTCACGCCCTCAAAGTCATCACTCAAATATAACTATGGGTCTCACGCCCCCCACATCAATCATGCCCGTGGAATACTTTCCTCACTGCCGGCAGTCTATGATATAAAAGCACCAAGGAATACATATGAACACCAGGTCCCACCTGTGTCATAATAAAACCGTACGGGGTAAGTACGAAGGCATAGCCGACTACTAAAACCCACAGTACCAACAAAGTCATAAATCAGATCACGAGGTCTGTCTAGACCGCCACATGATCGGCGCCGCCACTCGCCTCAAGATCAAATGTGCGTCTAATCCTGGAACTTCCCGCAGCTCCGCATAGGCCACTCACATAGGCCCGCATGAGGTATTCCCCGCATCGAGGGTAGCTACTCCCCGGCATCGTCCTGGACTCGCAGTCCGCATGGCCACATAGACCGCATGATCATATAGACCGCACACTAACCTGGAACTCTCGTAGCTCCGCATAGGTCCCCTGGACCCGCATGAGGTATTCTCGAATCATGGTCCTGCATCGCTCGAGTCTACCCCGCATCGGAGGGCAGCTTAACCCCCGGTATCATGTCAAGAGGTGAGTGATATAATACTAACATAATAGCTTATCGTTAAACAACATAAGCACAACAAAGGAAACCCCTTTACACAAACCTCACAAGATACTAACACACGTAGCATCCTAACATGTTTACTTATCAAATCAACAAGAAAGTATTACAAGGGTATCACAAACCAACACAATCAAGTTATTCACACAATGTACTTTCTACTTTATGTTAACAAGTTCGGGTTTTTATCCCCAAAGTACTTCATACATTAACTCTTTAAAAGATCCGTTTCTTTCACAAAAGTCACACAATACCCGCAGTGTAAAAATAGAGTGACTATCTTTTTAAGTAAACCAAAACACTTCCCTTTGTAAAGATCAAGTAACAACATTATTTTCCAAACGTTCAAGTTTGCCTAATTTCAAATGCTCAAGTTTCTCATTTTCGAAAGGTTTCGTAGTTCATAGTTTTAATCACTTAATGATATAATTCTCCTTTAAAACAATTGAGAAACATATGTCTTATATGTGAGTAGGTTATTCTTGTTTATAACAATCTTATTAAAGCAGCCATGATCTAGGAAATGTAATATCATTTTGTCTCATCTTAGCTTCTATGCAGATGGAGGTTTCTACTGGTTTTAATAATACTTAATTAGTCAATACATTTCCCTTTATTAACGCTGCAGTGGTTTGTTCGATACTTATTCTGATTTCCGAAATCAGTAAAACATTATTCCTTTTAAAAACCAAGTACTCATTACTCACGAATGAGGTTTCACACTTTTTAACAAAATTCATATTAATATAATTAAGTCAAGTCTCTTATCTTTTAAGATCAATAAACCATTCTTTTTATCTCTCTTAAGTTGTTATACCTAACTTCCCATAAAGCTAGTATAACTCTTAAGCTTTTAAAACCAAGTATTACTCTTCTTTCAAAAAGGTTTCTTAACTCTTTTGAAATACTTCAGATTCTTATTATTTAGACTCAAGTCAAAAGACATCGCAGTAAAACCACGTTCAGTTAACACACGTACGTCTACCGTACTATATATATTCTTTTAAAGTATCATGCTCAAGAGGATAGGAAGAATCACATACCTCGCGACGATTATCGACAATTAGCAAAACGCTCCACGGCTATAACCCGGCTAGCCTTGTTCACCTTTCAAGTAGAACATGCTACTCACAGAACTTTCAACCTATAAAGGCAATATACATCTATCAACGTCTAGACTACTCTGTAGAATATTCTAAGCAGTAGGTTCTCTATTTTACGGAAAATCGGGCAGCACTTCCCTACCCGTTAAGCTACACAAGTCTACTGTAAATACAGTCCTATGTAAGTACAGTTTAATCTTCTTCTTTAATATTCTTCTGATGTGATTTCAGTTCAAGTCTTTTCTGTAATATCCTTCTATTACAGTTCAATTCTCTTCTGTAATATCCTTCTATGAATCTTATATTCATTTCTATACAACTACAGTATGTAATTTCCAATTACAATAGAAGGTCAAGAATATACCTGTGGTATCATTTCATGTTTCCTTCTACTCTTAGAAGTTAAGAGGTAGTTGTGTGATTTGCTCTATGTAGAACTTTCCCTATCTTTTGAGCATGACTAGTTGCATGTATGTAGTACGGTAGACGTACAACACCTTGATATCCTTTACTAGTTTTATAAATAGCCAAGTCAGGTGAGTTAGGAGGTTAACTCATTTCTATGAAAGAATAAAGGATGTCTTGAGTTTTATTAAAGTTAAGGGACTTGAAGAGTTTTAAAGTATGTGATACTTGTTTCGTTTAAACGTATAAGTCCCTTGGATAGGAAATTATATTTGTGGCTAAGGCATAAAGTGAATGTAACGACTTTATGGGGAGTTGATTATATTTGCTTTATGGAAAGATAAATTGTCACGACTGCCCGGTTCGTGGATCGTGCTCACGGCACCCAAGTAGTCATACATCGTAGTAATCGGAAATATAAAGCAAGACATGAAACAGCTTTATAAAATAAGACACGCTTTATGTGAGAAAACATCGCTTTTCGACATATATATATAAACATGGTTTAGCAGCTACATCCGACATCGCATAACATGACTACTGCACTCTAAGGAAATATACAACTATGGCGACAGGCCCGCCATACCTCGATCAGCATAAAACTATCTACAACAGGAGATCATACCCAAAAGTAGAGCCTCCGAAAAGATGGAGCTCCCGACACCAACGTAGAGATCCTAAGAATGTGGATCTAGCACTGCCGCTTGCCTTACTGCAAGATGAACGCACTTCAAGGAGGTCAAGACAACAGTACTAAGTATATGAAATCAGAAAATACTTAAATGAAACATATCATTTTAAAAACAGCTTTTGCAAGTATGTATGAAACAACTAAGGAAACCGCACATATGCTACATCACAAACAACAGCAAAGAATAGGTAAATCGAAAAGGTCTTTTCTAGTCGCGAATGATCAAGCAGGCCAATTGCCCGTGGTATCACCATGCAAGCCTAACTCGACTCGTAGTCCGCATAGGCCAATCACATAGGCCCGCATAGGGTATATAACCCCGCATCGAGGTAGCTACTCCTCGGCATCGCCCCGACTCGTAGTCCGCATGGCCACATAGATCGCATGAGGTATAACCCCGCACACTAACTCGAACTCCGTAGCTCCGCATAGGTCCCTTGGACCCGCATGAGGTATTCTCGAATCATGGTCCTGCATCGCCGAGTCTACCCCGCATCGGAGGCGCCTAACCCCTGCATGTCAAGAGGTGAGTGATGTTACACTAACCTAACAAATTTATCGTTAAACAACATAAGCACAACAAGAATACTTTTTACACAAACGTTACAAGACACTAACACACATAGCATCATATCATGTCTACTTATCAAACCATCTTATTATTCTTTCACGATTCAATATAAGTCCGTTATAAACACATAGGCAAACTGTTTCTTTTATCAATCTTAAGTGGTTATACTTAACTTCCCATAAAGCTAGTATAACTCTTAAGCTTCGCTTAAAACCAATTAGTTCTCTTCATAAAAATGATTCAAGATTCTTTTGAAATGTTTTCGCTTCTTTATTATTCAAAGCTTAAGCCGAGGCATCAGTAAGTGTTATTCAGCTTAAGCCAGGCATTGCCGTAGTGTTATTCAGCTTAAGTCAAAGACATTGCCGTAGTTAATATTCGCTTAACACATGTACGCTCACCGCACTACATATATATTGTAAAATATCATGCTTTAGGAAGAATCACATACCTTCTCAAAACCACCGCCAAGTCAATATGTCACGCGCAGAGTCACCATAATAGTCACGCACATCTATCAAAGACTACTCAAGGTCATTCTAAACAGAGGGTTCACAATTCTATGGAAAGTTGGGCAGCACTTCCCTACCGGTGAGCTATATAAGTTCATCAGTGAAAACAAATTCTATGTAAGTACAGCTTTGATTATTCTTCTTTAAACCCTTCTACTGTGGTAACAGTTCAATTCTATTCTGTGATATTCTTCTAAGTATTTAATACTTATTCTAATACTACTACCGGATGTATTCTCTAATTCAAAAGAGGGTTAGGATTAGTTACCTCAGTAAGCCCAATAATATCCTAGAAAAGTCGCACTGAGCAAGGTTTTGCTCCTAAGTTGTATGCTCCAAGGAAACCTTAGAAGTTCTTCACAACTTCTACTAAGTACTAAGGTATTTGGGCTAGGGTACTTTGGGCATTATAACAATACAAGAAGGCAACTTTTCTACCAGGAGGGGGTAGGTTTTGGCTAGGGGGGGTAGGCCTCGCCAAACTTCACAAGGAGGGGGAGTGTTGGACGAAAGAGCTACAAAGGGAGAGGAGAGGATTTTCAAGACTTGGAAAGATTTGTGGATGAAGAACTCTTCATCTTAAGGGGGGTATTTATAGGTCAAGAAGTGGCCAACCAATGGCCAAGATTAAGACAAGTGCAAGGCAAGTGTAGGGTGAATATTTACTCCACACAAATATCCTACCAACTCCTTGACTTGTGCACAAGGCACAAAAAACGTGCTCACCTTTGTCCAATTCGTCCAAATGGACGATTTCAAGTCCATCAATTGGAGGGTGACAAGTGTCGCCCTCCCATTGGTCCAAAATGTTTCGTCTCTTGGAAAAATCCGCAAAAATTAGAAATGGCATAGCCGAATTTACCCTACGAAAGTCGTGGAAACGCTTTCGGAAAAACTATTCGCTTTGTGAGTTGTGCCCAAAAATCGCCCAAGCCTAAACTTTAAGGCTAAACTTTTGACGTATTCCCACGCACATACTGAAATACGGGGTATAACATTCTCCCCTCCTTAGAAACATTCGCCCCGAATGTTCCTTCCCAAGACAGTTAACGATAAGATTTTTCATAACTTAAACAGTTGCAAATGCCACACACGGCCACAGAACAACACTTAGGCATAAACGATAATGAAGATTTACAAGTAGGAAAGTGAATTACCCGGAGGTGTTGGGAATAGTGAGGATACTTCGCCTCATGTCCTCCTCGGCTTCCCACGCCATCTCCTCCTCGAGCTCGTTCCGCCACAAGACTTTGACGGCCACGCCCCGTCCGCAGACGCCTAACCCGACGATCGACTATCGCTATGGGAATCTCCTCATACGATAACCCCTGGCCACCGACATCGCCAATCGGTGTACCCTAGATGGATCCCCGATACATCTCCTCAAAGATAGATACGTGAAAACCGGATGCACCGCTTCCAGATCGGACGGCAGATCCAACTCATAGGCAACCTTGCCTACCTCGCGACAATCAAACGCCCAATGTACCTGGGCCGAGTTTCTTCTTCCCGAATCTCATCACACCCTTCATGGGTGACACCTTTAGAAAACCCAATCATGAACCTCGAACTCAAGATGCCGACGACGATGATCTCGTGATACGACTTGCCGACTCGAGTCATTAATAGCCGCCTCGGATAAGCTTCACCTTATCCAATGCTCGCTGTATCAAATCGTCCCACTAGCCGCACTCGCCCACATCGAACCAACCTATAGGCGATCGCACTTCCTCCCATACAAGGCCTCATAAGGCGCCATCCGAATCGGAGTGGTAGCTATTATTATACGCGAACTCAACTAGAGGCAAATGATCCTCCCAACTACCATCGGTCAATAACACAGCTCGCAAAGATATCCTCAAGAGTCGATAGTGCGCTCGCTGTCCGTCTGTCTGCGGATGAAATGCGCATCGTGCTCACCGCGCCCCTAAACCCCTCGAAGGACCTCCGGTTAGCCGTAAATCGGGCTCCTTCATGCGATATGATCAAGTAGGGACTCCATGCGGTCGACGATCTCTGATGTAAAGTCCGCATAATCCTCACCAAAAGTCGCCCCGACGGAAGAAAGTGGGCTGATTTCCACCGCCGACGATAACCCATATAGAATCATGTCTCTCCGAGTGCGAGGTAATCCCTGATGAAGTCCATGTTGATTACCTCCCACATCCGTGTCGATCTCAATCGTCAGAATAAACCACCGTGCCTCCGGTGCTCTACCTTCACCGCCGACAACACGCACCGAGCTACGAACTCGCAACGCCCTCTTCAAGCCATCCCACCAATACACGATCTAAGGTCGTGGTACATCTTGGTCGACCGATGGATAGAGTAACGCGCGCCGTGTGCTTCCCAAGAACTCCGCCAAGTCCTCAAACATCCGAACACACACCGCCTCAAACCTTAGCACCCCATCGTGCTACCTCAAAAGCGACCCTTGCCTCACGAAGAGATGTATCACGATATCGAACCAAAGCCGATCTCGAATTGCCTCTTCACCTCCTCAACGATGGAAGACTCGACAACCTCACGAACTCTAACCCCACCGCTATCGTAATCAATCAAACGGACACCAAGGCTCGCTAATCGATGCAAATCACGAACCATGTCCCTCCTCTCTAGCCGCACATCCGATAGGCTCCCATCGACCTACGACTAAGAGCATCCGCCACAACATTGGCCTTCCCGTGGTACAGATATCAACATCGTAATCCTTAAGCAACTCTAACCACCGCCTCGCCGTAAGTTCAGCTCCTCCGGTGAAGATATACCGAGGATCTTGTGGTCCGTGAAAAATATCCACGTGAACCCCATACAAATAGTGCCTCCAGATCTTCAAAGCGTAAATCACACCGCTAACTCCAAATCATGGGGGGTAGTTCCTCCGTGGTTTCTTCACTGTCGGGATGCATATGCTATAACCCCGCCATGCCGCATCAACACACATCCCAACCCGATGCCCGACGATCACAATACACGACATAACCATCCGACCTCCGGAAGAGTAAGAACGGCGCCGCCTCTTTCAAAGAATCGAAACCCCGCCACAAGCATCACCCATCAAACTTGGTGCCTTCGAGTCACCTAGTCAATGGTGCGTAGATAGAAGCAAACTTCTCCACGAACCGATAATATCCTCGCAAGGCCCGTAAAATCGCGAACCTCTCGCGAGTAGAGTTCAGGCCAAGTCCCGATCGCCGATCTCGCCGTATCCACTCGAATGCCATCACCGACAATATGCCCAAGAAACGCCATCAAGTCAACCAAAACTCACATTTGGAAAACTTGGCGCATAACCGCTGGTCTCGAGAATCACAAGACAGCCTCAACGCCCGCATGCCTCCCGCTCCGAGCGAATAAACCAAGATATCATCAATGAACACTATCACAAACGTGTCCAAAAATGGTTTGAACACTCGTTCATCAAATCCATGAATACCACGAGCATTGGTCAACCCAAAAGACATGACCGAACTCATAATGCCCGTATCGGTCCGAATGCACCCTAGGGACATCCACCTCTCGACTCGCACTGATGATAGCCCGATCGCAGATCAATCTTGAGAAACATCTCGCACTCGCAATCGGGTCGATCAAATCATCAATCCCGAAAGGGGTATCTGTTTAATGGTCACCTTGTTCACCGTCAGATCAACACACATGCGCAAAGGCCCCGCCCTTCTTCTTTACGAACAATACCGGCGCTTCCTGTGGAGAAACACTAGGCCCGATGAAGCCCTTTCTCCAAAGAAATCCTCAGCTGGTCCTTCAACTCTCTCAACTCGGCAGGTTCCATTCTGTATGGCGGAATGGAAATAGGCCGAGTATCTGGCAACACATCTATACAAAACTCGATCTCCCTCTCAGGAGGGATATCCGGGAGGTCATCTGGAAACACGTCTGGGAACTCGCCGACCATCGAATCGATCAAAATCTGGTACCGCAGCTTCAGTATCAAACACCCGAACGAGATGGTAGATATACCCCTTCTGCACCATCTTCCTAGCCTTGAGGTAGGAAATAAACCTACCTCTCGGCGATACCGTGCTCCCCTTCCACTCAACAACCGGCCTCAGAAACCGGAACTGCATTACTCTCTCTCTCAGCCTACATTGGCGTAGCAAGAAGCTAGCCAATCCATCCCCATGATCACGCCGAAGTCAATCATCTCCAACTCTATCAAGTCGCCAGGTCCGACGATCGTAAATGGTCACAGACAAGCTCTATATACCCGCCGAGCTACCACCGAATCACCATCGCGTAGCTACCTCGAAGGGTCTATGGACTCGTGCTCTATCCCTATCCTACTAGAAACAAGGGGAGATATATAGACAGAGTAGAACCCGATCTATCAAAGCATACACATCAAACCCAGAACCGATAAAGTACCGTGACGACATCGTGAGGCCTCCGATCCCGCTTACCGGACAAAGCATAAATGCGGTTCGAGGACCGCGAATCGGGACCCGAGCCACGACTCGCCGCGACTGGCCGACTCGAGTACCCTCGCCCCGGCGAGTAATCAGAGGAGATGAAGAAGACCCGCGAAAGAACTCGTAGGTCGACTTACCATCAAGATCGCCTCTTGGTCGGACAAGCCGCATAGTGACCGCTGGTCACAATCAAACAAACTCCGCATCACAACTCCCGGCGGATCTACCGACGCCACACCGGCGGGTGGTCCCGACGCCGTAACCTCTCGCCGCTCGATGTCAAGTCCCGGGCCTCGGTCCGCCTCAATATCTCGGGCCAGGCCGAGGATGGTGCAGAGTGCTCAGCCGGCCGTGGTGCAAATCTAGATCGCCGCCGAGGCCGCCACCATGATAGCCACCAAACGACCGCGCCCCGCCTTCTTCTCGCCGCCGTCACAACCCGCGATCTCTACGCCTCACATCCAAGAGCATGAGCTCGCATGCGGTAATGTCCATACCCGCCAAGAGAAACACCCGCACATGACTCACCCATATAGTCATCTAGCCCGTGACGTAGCGTGCACCCTATCCTCCATAATCGCTACTAATGCCGGGACATATCGAGCCAATGAATCAAACTCGACATTGTACTCCCGACAAGGCCCTCTCGCCTCGCAGAAAAATCTATCACCGCGCCTCCTCATCCGCGAGGCAAGAAGTGGGTGAGGAAAGCCTCCGAGAACTCATCCCAAGTAGCCGGGACGCGGTTCTCCCGATAACTCCCATGAATCAAACCAATCGATCGCGGTATCACGCAGCCGACGCGAACCGGCGTCACAGACTGCCTCGAGGCCTTGATCACCCTCATGATCCTTCTCAGAGTTGACGGATGAACTCCTCGCGATCATCCTCCGCCGACCCGTAAAACTCGCGCGGCTACAACTCAAGAAATCTCGTAGTCTCAAACTATTCGCTTCGGTGCACCACGGGCGCGATCGAGCCGAGCCGAACTGAACCGCCGCATCCAATCTCTCTCAGACGGGCCACAACTTTAGCCAATAGTCGGGCTATCTCTCAGACCCTAACTCCTCCGCCCTGTGCCGCGGGATGAGGTGTGGTACTGTGGTCTCGCTGGGCGGGCGCCATAGAACTCGCCGCCTCGTATAGACCGGGCCTCGAGCCTCGTGACTGGGTGTCTCGCTAGCGCCTCGCCGCCTTGCCCTTCGGGCCCGGTTGCTTTACGTGAGGCATAATCAGCATAGAAAGGAATACGTTAGAGGGTCCAACCTATAACATGCCTCTAAAGCACGATCTCGTAATGAGAAGAATGGAAACCAATCCTAAATATCCTATAGCCTCCCGATTATTGGTGGTGCACAACACACCGATAATCAAGACTTACTAGATACGGTCAGACACTTTCCGAGGATTAATCGCTCGATACCACTTTTGTCACGACTGCCCGAGTTCGTGGATCGTGCCTTACCGGCACCCAAGTAGTCATACATCGAGTAATCAGCGAAATATAAAGCAAGACATGAAACAGCTTTATAAAATAAGACACGCTTTATGAAAACATCGCTTTCAAGATATATATATAAACATGGTTTAGCGCTACATCCGATAATCGCATAAATATGACTACATGCACTTAAGGAAATATACAACTATGGCGGACAGGCCCCGCCATACCCTCGATCAGACAAAACTATCTACAACAGGAGATCATACCCAAAAGTAGAGCCTCCTAAAAGATGGAGCTCCCGACACCAACGTAGAGATCCTAAGAATGTGGATCTAGCACTGCCGCCTCTTACCGCAGATGAACGCAGCCTCAAGGAGGTCAAGACAACAGTACTAAGTATATGAAATCAGAAATACTTAAATGAAACATATCATTTTAAAACAGCTTTGCAAGTATGTATGAAACAACCAAGAAACCGCACATAGTGCCACATCACAAACAAGAGCAAAGAATAGGTAAATCAGAATGTCTTTTCTAGGCCGCGAATGATCAAGCAGGCCAATTGCTCGTGGTATCACCATGCAAGCCTAACTCGACTCAGAGTCCGCATAGGCCAATCACATAGGCCCGCATAGGTATATAACCCCGCATCGAGGTAGCTACTCCTCGCATCGCCCCGACTCGTAGTCCGCATGGCCACATGCACCGCATGAGGTATAACCCCACACACTAACCCGAACTCCCAGAGCTCGCATAGGTCCCTTTGGACCCGCATGAGGTATTCTCGAATCATGGTCCTGCATCGCCGAGTCTACCCCGTGACGGAGGCGCTTTAACCCCAGACATGTCAAGAGGTGAGTGATGTTACACTAACCTAACAATTATCGTTAAACAACATAAGCACAACAAGAATACTCTTTACACAAACGTTACAAGACACTAACACACATAGCATCATATCATGTCTACTTATCAAACCATCTTATTATTCTTTTCACGATTCAATATAAGTCTGTTATAAACACATAGGCAAACTGCTTCTTTTATCAATCTTAAGTGGTTATACTTAACTTCCCATAAAGCTAGTATAACTCTTAAGCTTCTGTTTAAAAACCAATTAGTTCTCTTCTGTTAAAAATGATTCAAAGATTCTTTTGAAATGTTTTCGCTTCTTATTATTCAAAGCTTAAGCCACGAGGCATTGCCGTAAGTGTTATTCGTGCTTAAGTCAAAGACATTGCCGTAGTTATTATTCAGCTTAACACATGTACGCTCACCGCACTATATATATTGTAAAATATCATGCTTTAGGAAGAATCACATACCTTCTCAAATAAACCACCGCCAAGTCAATATGTCGCGCAGAGTCACCTATAATAGTCACGGACATCTATCAAAGACTACTCAAGGTCATTCTAAACAGAGGGTTCACAATTCTATGGAAAGTTACAGCACTTCCTACCCTGAGCTATATAAGTTCATCAGGAAAACAAATTCCCATGTAAGTACAGCTTTGATTATTCTTCTTTAAACCCTTCTACCGTGGTAACAGTCAATTCTATTCGTGATATTCTTCTAAGTATTTAATACTTATTCTAATACTACTACAGATGTATTCTCTAATTCAAAAGAGGGTTAGGATTAGTTACCTCAAGAAGCCCAATAATATCCTAGAAAGTCGCACTGAGCAAGGTTTTGCTCCTAAGTTGTATACTCCAAGGAAACCTTAAGTTCTTCACAACTTCTACTAAGTACTAAGGTATTTGGGCTAGGGTACTTGGGCATTATAACAATACAAGAAGTCAACTTTTCTACCAAGGGAGGGGGGGTAGGTTTTGGCTAGGCTAGGGGTAGCCTCGCCAAACTTCACAAGGAGGGGGGAGTGTTGACGAAAGAGCTACAAAGAGGAGAGGATTTTCAAGACTTGAAAGATTTGTGGATGAAGAACTCTTCATCTTAAGGGGGTATTTATAGGTCAAGAAATGGCCAACCAATGGCCAAGATTAAGACAAGTGCAAGGCAAGTGTAGGTGAAGATTTACTCCACACAAATATCCTACCAACTCTCGACTTGTGCACAAGGCACAAAAACGTGCTCACCTTTGTCCAATTCGTCCAAATGGACGATTTCAAGTCCATCAATCGGAGGGTGACAAGTGTCGCCTCCCGCTGGTCCAAAATGTTTCGCCTCTCGGAAAAATCCGCAAAATTAGAAATGGCATAGCCGAATTTACCCTACGAAAGCCGTGGAAATGTTTCATTGAAAACTATTCGTTTTGTGAGTTGTGCCCAAAAAATCGTCCAAGCCTAAACTTTAAGGCTAAACTTTTTGTACGTATTCCCTTACGTACATACTCTGGAAATACGGGGTATAACATAAATGACTTGATTTTTAGTAAAAAGGCAACTTGATTTTAAGGCATCAATTGTCTAAGTTTTTATAATAAAAGGAGTCACTTGAGTTCTAAAGGATAAGAGACTAATTGTATTTTTTTGAAAGTTAAGAGAATTGATTTGAAAGTATACAATACTTGGTTTTTAAAAGTAGAAGTCTCTTGGTTATAAAAGAAAAGAGTTTTGTCTAAAACCATAAAGGGTTATAACGGCTTTATGGGAAGTTGGTTATAACGGCTTTATGGAAAGATAAGAGAATAGTTTTCTCTAATAAAGTAATCACAGAATTAACTTGTATTAAGGAAGGGCAATGTGATTTAAAGGTATCACTTGCTTAAAGCTTTTCAGTAAGGGTCACTTGATTTTAGAAGCCGAGAAATGTATTTCTAAAAGTATCGTGACTTATGTGAAATGTACACAAGCCTGGATACTACGGGTGTTAGTATCATGGGGTTTTACACAAAAAGGAGTCTCTTAAAAAGAATGTACGTACGTAGTACTTTGGCTTGTTAAATGAGAATTATTCTATTTGTGCCTTGATAAGTACTTTGGCTTGTTAAATGAGAATTATTCTATTTGTGCCTTGATAAGTACTTTGGCTTGATTAATTGAGAATTAGTCTAAGTGTGCCTTGATAAGTACTTTGACTTGATTAATTGAGAATTAGTCTAAGTATGCCTTGATAAGTACTTTGGCTTGATTAATTGAGAATTAGTCTAAGTGTGCCTTGATAAGTACTTTGGCTTGATTAATTGAGAATTTGTCTAAGTATGCCTTGATAAGTACTTTGGCTTGTTAAATGAGAATTATTTTATTTGTGCCTTGATAAGTACTTTGGCTTGATTAATTGAGAATTAGTCTAAGTGTGCCTTGATAAGTACTTTGGCTAGTTAGTTGAGAATTAGCCTATGTGTGCTGGTGATAGCCTTTGAGTGCAAGTATTATGTTTTATTACGTTGCCGCGACTCTCGGTTGGAGGCCTACTGTCTTGTTGTAAAGTACTTGGACGCACTGGCTGATGTGGGATTCCACGCATGCTTGCTATTAGTAGTACTGGGTTAAATTCTGGATTTTTATAAGACATACGGTAGTGCTTCGCTTTGTTCGATCACACGAGATAGGTAAGAGTATAAGGCGGGTAAACCCCAAGATGCTATACCACCTTCTCCAGTAAGAGTATATGAGTGGTAAACCCCAAGACATTATACCCCGCTTGTTTTGTTTGATGGTCACGAGATAGGGTAAGAGTATGTGAGGGTAAATCCCCAAGATGCTATACCACCTTCTCCAGGGTAAGAGTATAAGTGAGGGGTAGACCCCCAAGATGCTATACCACCTGATATACCACCTTCTCCAGGGTAAGAGTATAAGTGAGGGGTAAACCCCCAAGACATTATACCCCTTGCTTGTTTTGTTTGATGGTCACGAGATGGTAAGAGTATAAGTGAGGTAAATCCTCAAGATACTATACCACCTTCTCGTGGTAAGAGTATAAGTGAGGGTAGACCCCAAGATGCTATACCACCGCTTTACCACCTTCTCGTGGTAAGAGTATAAGTGGGTAGACCTCAAGACGATATACCACCGTGGGACTTGTGTTCATGTATGCCTATTGGTGTATTATTATACCGGATCGCTACAGTGATGTGATCCGGGCAGGAGATATATATATATGTGTTGTGTATGTGTACGCCGACAGTGAGGTGGGATGCCACGGGCGCATCACATGATTATATTTTACACTTATAGTTGTCGCCAGTGATGGGGGATTCCACGTACACGCTTGATATTTGTGTGACTTGATCGCGTCCCAGATTGGGCGTAGTAAAATGTGCCCTCCTTAAAGGGCCGGGTTATACTTATGAAAGATAAGTAAGTTATATAGGAATGAACTTAATGATTTTTCCTAATCATGTGCGTAAGAATGTGACTGTAACCTTTATTGAAAATGGGAAAAAATATTGACGTGAAATTAAGTTCATAAGTGGTAATGACACGCAGATCCGCACGCATTTTTATACTTGTCCTCGTCATTCTTTTGTACGCTTATGGTCTGCTTATCAGACGTTATTTATGTTCCATATTCGCACTGTTATCGACTTCTTCTGGGCCGCTCATGCCCGCAGGTTTTAGGTACCCGTGATGGTGATCCTTGCTCTTAGGATCTCGGTTCGCTTTGAGAAAAGCTCCATTTGCTCCGAGGCTTATCTTGGTACGCTTCCGAGGTAGTAGATTCATGTATATTCGTGGGTATGGCGGGGGCCTGCATCCGCCACGCTTGTTCGATTGTTATTCCTAGGTGCGTATTCACATTTGTGGTTGGGCTGTAAGAACCGAGTTGTACTTCGATTATGTTTATATTATGGAAGCGCCCGACGGCTAGCCCGTGACGCTTTTATTTACACATGTTTTTATGTTGTGTATGTTCCACCGCTATTCTCTCGATGTATACTGAACGGGTGCCTGGGTAGGGCACCACCGCGCCTCCGGTCGGTCGTGACAAAAGTGGTATCGAGCGCTTAGTCCTCTGAAAGTGGCTACGCATCGTGTTCAGTAGAGTCTTGATTATCGCGTGTTGTGCACCACATCTATAATCGTGAGGCTGCAGGACATTTAGGATTGGTTTCCATTCTTCTCACTCGAGATCGCGCGATAGAGTGTTGTTAGTGGTCGCCTCTCCCTAACGAGTTATGTTGATCGCAGCCTACGTAGCGCAAGAGCGTGACCCGTAGGACTATGTGGATTGCGTATCCAGGTTGGTAATGATATAGTATAGTTGGTATTGTGACATACATCTATACGGAGTTATGTATGAGGGTCATTTATGGGTTGCCTAGAATGGTTTTAGATTTACCAAGAGTGGTAAAGACTAACTAGATACCGGGAAGGTATGGAATAGTTAATGAATTCTCGCCAAGATCTCATGTGTTGTTTTGAGATAATTAGGAAGGGATGAGTTGTCTGATAGGGTAGTGAACCCTTAAGAAGCCATGTTAGGAACTTAAAGGAATGTCATGTAAATAGATTAAGCTGCGTAGTAGGCTTAAAAGAATAGTACGGATGAGGTCCGTATAAAGTAAGTAATGGTGGTTGTGATCAAGACGGCACGATTATGGTATTCTGAGGAGTTTTTGTACCCGTTTACGGGGAGACTGATAAGATAGGCTTGGAGCATGGAAATTGCGAGCCTAAGAATATTGATTACTGCCGAGACCTTAGGTATATAAGGCTTTCTCTGGCAATAAGATTTTAAGTCAGACCAAGGATAAGAGTTAAGTGCGACACTGAGTCGGGTTGAGGACCTGTTACGGGTCTCCCCATGGCCTGGAATGGAGTGGGATCAGTTGGTAGTAGTTCCGCTACGTGACAGGGTTACGAGGGTGCAAGGCCCAAGTCTAGTTAATTGTTTTACGGGTTCGTGGACGCGTTCCACCGGAACCAGGTTGTGAAAGCCGGAAATGGCCTTATATTGTTTTATAGAGTGACTCCAGGGATTAGAGGCCAGAATCGGTATGGAAGTTATGTATACTAGTATGAGTTGGAAGTACGGAAAGAGTGCGACCAGTAAGAAAGATAACAACCAAGTGTAAAGGAATAGAGCCTGAATCCATAAGAACCTTTCGAGGTAACTACACCCGTGAGTGTGGGGTGGTAATGAGCGGGAATACGAGGTTTTCCTGATGATACAAATCGGACCACTAGTAGACCTAGTAGAGGATTATGACAGACTTTGAGGTCATTATAAGTATGGGCTAGTTGGCTTCGTGAGTGCCAAGGTTGACATCTTAGTATGAGTATTGTTATGTGGCCACGTGGTATATGTTGTATGAAGGTGTAGTAAAAGGAGACTATGTCGCTATCTATTTAGATCGACTCGAAAGAACATTCGGGACGAATGTTTCTGGGGAAGAATGTTACACCCCGTAACTCCGTGACATGTTTAAGAGAATGTAAGTAAGGAACACAAGACTTGAAAAGTGCGAAAAGGAAGAATTGTTTTTCCGACGGAAAATCTTCCGAACGTCGGAAAGGAAAATGTTCGTTGGTGAGAATTAGGTTCTCAAAATGCATTAATTGAGGATTATGGAATGTTTTATCATTATGGAAATTAGGTTGTACGGTTTTGATTTTTGTGGGGCCCACCCGAGGAATTTTACGCTTTTGTGCCCACGAGGTAACGTAATATTGTGATTTAATGGGAGGTGACACGTGTCACCCCCTTATAATGTCTTGGACGAAAATTACATGGGCAAAAGGGTCACTTGACCATTGTTTAGATGACCAAGCCTTGCAAGTAGAGCTTGACAATGTTGACTTAGTCAATGGGACCAAAGTCTTGATATTTAAAAGAGTTTCATCCTAACCACACATACGTGCAAATATTGACCTCCATTGAACTATATAGTAGTACTAGTAGCAAGACTTGTAATAACACTTAGAAATTTTTTAGAGAATCGAGCTTAGCATTAGGAGCTCTCGCTTGAGCTCATTTGAACAAGAAATTTTTTGTTTGTTGTCCAATAATCTTCCCACTTTAAACCAAGGTTCTTGAGTATATTGTAAGCATATCTCAATAGAAAATCTGGAAAAGAGAGTTTTCGTATTAGTCGCAAAGTGAAAACCTAGTGGCTTTCTAGGTTTTGGATTGGAAGTTTGAAGGGAAGTTGTTGGTATGGTTCTAAGGGTCTCAAGTAGTGGATTGAAGTTTCTTGAAGAGGCTCTAAGTTTCTAAGGAGCGACTTCGGATTTGAAGAATGGATTAAGATTCGTTGAGGTATAATCTTGTTCTTTGAAAGTGTTACAAGATTATTTATATTGTTGTTAGCTTTACTTGTTGCTAACATGAAGTATATGTATTGAAGTTTATAAGGATTATGGATTGATTGTAGCCTTGAAAATCCGAAATGTAATGTAAGTCATGTTAAGTTGGATTACAATTTGGTTGTTATTAGAATCGTCGCATGTTATTGACTTGGAGATTATAGTAGTTATAATCGTTTGCGACTTGATATCATGTTAGGCTAATAACTTGGATTGAAATGGAAATTGGATAAGAACTGATGTTGTAGTACTTCAAGCTAGCCGAATTGGCCTAGTGAGTTGTATTTATTTGATATCGTTTGTGGGGCGGAATTTTATACGTCTAGTAGGCGTGTAATCCCCTATTGTTGATTACTTTGATTGGGCCTTAAATGTGGCGTGTTTGGTTATTGTATTCGGCCTTGAAAAAGGTGGCAAAGTGAGTAGAAACAAAGGAGGTGCTGTCCGATTTTCCGTAGAATTTAGCGACTAAGCACTTAGAATATTCTACGTTTGAAGTAAGAGGTTAATGGACATATTGTGACCATTTTAGGTTGAAGTACTAAGTATAGCGTATCCTACTTGGAGGGTGGAATAACTATCAAGGTTGGAGTACTTTGGATCATTTTGCTACTTGTCGATAATCATCGCGAGGTATGTGAACCTCTTCTTTCCTTTGGCATGATTCTATGTATGGAATATACCTGTGGTATCATTTCATGTTTCCTTCTACTCTTAGAAGTTAAGAGGTAGTTGTGTGATTTGCTCTATGTAGAACTTTTCCTATCTTTTGAGCATGACTAGTTGCATGTATGTAGTACGGTAGACGTACAACACCTTGATATCCTTTACTAGTTTTATAAATAGCCAAGTCAGGTGAGTTAGGAGGTTAACTCATTTCTATGAAATAATAAAGGATGTCTTAAGTTTTATTAAAGTTAAGGACTCAAGAGTTTTAAAGTATGTGATACTTGTTTCGTTTAAACGTATAAGTCCCTTGGATAGGAAATTATATTTGTGGCTAAGGCATAAAGTGAATGTAACGACTTTATGGGGAGTTGGTTATATTTGCTTTATGGAAAGATAAATGACTTGATTATTAGTAAAAAGGCAACTTGATTTTAAGGCATCAATTGTCTAAGGTTTTATAATAAAAGGAGTCACTTGAGTTCTAAAGGTTAAGAGAGTAATTGTATTTTTTTGAAAGTTAAGAGAATTGATTTGAAAGTATACAATACTTGGTTTTTAAAAGTAGAAGTCTCTTGGTTATAAAAGAAAAGAGTTTTGTCTAAAACCATAAAGGGTTATAACGACTTTATGGGAAGTTGGTTATAACGGCTTTATGGAAAGATAAGAGAATAGTTTTCTCTAATAAAGTAATCACAGAATTAACTTGTATTAAGGAAGGGCAATGTGATTTAAAGGTATCACTTGCTTAAAGCTTTTCAGTAAGGGTCACTTGATTTTAGAAGCCGAGAAATGTATTTCTAAAAGTATCGTGACTTATGTGAAATGTACACAAGCCTGGATACTACGGGTGTTAGTATCATGGGGTTTTACACAAAAAGGAGTATCTTAAAAAGAATGTACGTACGTAGTACTTTGTCTTGTTAAATGAGAATTATTCTATTTGTGCCTTGATAAGTACTTTGGCTTGTTAAATGAGAATTATTCTATTTGTGCCTTGATAAGTACTTTGGCTTGATTAATTGAGAATTAGTCTAAGTGTGCCTTGATAAGTACTTTGGCTTGATTAATTGAGAATTAGTCTAAGTATGCCTTGATAAGTACTTTGGCTTGATTAATTGAGAATTAGTCTAAGTGTGCCTTGATAAGTACTTTGGCTTGATTAATTGAGAATTTGTCTAAGTATGCCTTGATAAGTACTTTGGCTTGATTAATTGAGAATTTGTCTAAGTATGCCTTGATAAGTACTTTGACTTGTTAAATGAGAATTATTCTATTTGTGCCTTGATAAGTACTTTGGCTTGATTAATTGAGAATTAGTCTAAGTGTGCCTTGATAAGTACTTTGGCTTGTTAGTTGAGAATTAGCCTACGTGTGCTGGTGATAGCCTTTGAGTGCAAGTATTATGTTTTATTACGTTGCCGCGACTCTCGGTTGGAGGGCCGGCTGTCTTGTTGTAAAGTACTTGGACGTACCGACAGTGATGTGGGATTCCACCGTATGCCCGCTATTAGTAGTACTGGGTTAAATTCGATTTTTATAGAAGACGGTAGTGCTTCGCTTGTTTGACGACGGCCTACGAGATAGGGTAAGAGTATAAGTGAGAGGTAAACCCCAAGACGCTATACCACCTTCTCGTGGTAAGAGTATAAGTGGGAAACCCCAAGACATTATACCCCGCTTGTTTTGTTCATGGTCACGAGATAGGGTAAGAGTATAAGTGAGGGGTAAACCCCCAAGATGCTATACCACCTTCTCCAGGGTAAGAGTATAAGTGAGGGGTAGACCCCCAAGATGCTATACCACCTGCTATACCACCTTCTCCAGGGTAAGAGTATAAGTGAGGGGTAAACCCCCAAGACATTATACCTTCTGCTTGTTTTGTTTGATGGTCGGTCGAGATAGGGTAAGAGTATAAGTGAGGGGTAAATCCCCAAGATGCTATACCACCTTCCAAGGTAAGAGTATAAGTGAGGGTAGACCCCAAGACGCTATACCACCGCTTTACCACCTTCTCCAGGTAAGAGTATAAGTGAGGGTAGACCCCAAGACGCTATACCACCTGGGACTTGGTGTTCATGTATGCCTATTGGTGTATTATTATACCGGACCGCTTCAGCTGATGTGATCCCACGCGCGAGATATATATATATGTGTTGTATGTGTATGCCGACATGAGGTGGATGCCACGGCGCATCCCATGATTATATTTTACACTTATAGTCGCTTGCAGAATGGGGATTCCACGGACACGCTTGATATTTGTGTGATTTGATCGCGCCCCGCATCGGGCCGTAGTAAAATGTGCCCTCCTTAAAGCGGTCGTTATACTTATGAAAGATAAGTAAGTTATATAGGAATGAACTTAATGATTTTTCCTAATCATGTGCGTAAGAATGTGACTGTAACCTTTATTGAAAATGGGAAAAAATATTGACGTGAAATTAAGTTCATAAGTGGTAATGACACTCAGATCCGCACGTACTTTTATACTTGTCCTCGCCATTCTTTTGTACGCTTATGGTCTGCATCAGACGTTATTTCTGCTCCATATTCGCACTGTTGTATCGACTTCTTCGGGCCGCTCATGCCCGCAGTTTTAGGTACCTGTGTTGGTGATCCTTGCTCTAGGATCTCGTCAGCTTTTGAGAAAAGCTCCATTTGCTCCGAGGCTTATCTCTTGTACGCTTTCCCGAGGTAGTAGATTCATGTATATTCGTGGGTATGGCGGCCCCGCCCCGCCACGCTTGTTCGATTGTTATTCCTAGAGGTCTGTATTCACATTTGTGGTTGCCGTAAGAATCGCGTTGTACTTCGATTATGTTTATATTATGGAAGCGGCCGACGGCTAGCTGCGGACGCTTTTATTTACACACGTGTTTATGTTGTGTATGTTCCCGCTATTCTCCGATGTATACCGAATGGGTGCCCAAGTAGGCACCGGCCGCGCCCGGTCGTGACAAAAGTGGTATCGCAGCGCTTAGTCATCTGAAAGTGGCTACGCATCGTCTAGTAGAGTCTTGATTATCGGTGTGTTGCGAACCACATCTATAATCGTGAGGTCGCAGGACATTTAGGATTGGTTTCATTCTTCTCACTCCGAGATCGTGCGATAGAGTCGCGGTTGTTGTGGTCGCTCTCCCTAACGAGTTATGTTGATCGCAAATACGAGAAGCGCAGATGACCCGCAGCGACTATGGATCGCGTATCCAGTTGGTAATGATATAGTATAGTTGGTATTGTGACATACATCTATACGGAGTTATGTATGAGGGTCATTTATGGGTTGCCTAGAATGGTTTTAGATTTACCAAGAGTGGTAAAGACTAACTAGATATCGGGAAGGTATGGAATAGTTAATGAATTCTCGCCAAGATCTCATGTGTTGTTTTGAGATAATTAGGAAGGGATGAGCTGTCTGATAGGGTAGCGAACCCTTAAGAAGCCATGTTAGGAACTTAAAGGAATGTCATGTAAATAGATTAAGCTGCGTAGTAGGCTTAAGAGAATGGTACGGATGAGGTCTGTATAAAGTAAGTAATGGTGGTTGTGATCAAGACGACACGATTATGGTATTATGAGGAGTTTTTGTACCCGTTTACGGGGAGACTGATAAGATAGGCTTGGAGCATGGAAATTGCGAGCCTAAGAATATTGATTACTGCCGAGACCTTAGGTATATAAGTCTTTCTCTGGCAATAAGATTTTAAGTCAGACCAAGGATAAGAGTTAAGTGCGACGCTGAGTCTGGTTGAGGACCTGTTACGGGTCTCCCCATAGCGTGGAATGGAGTGGGATCAGTTGGTAGTAGTTCCGCTACGTGACAGGGTCACGAGGGTGCAATGCCCAAGTCTAGTTAATTGTTTTACGGGTTCGTGGACGCTGCCCACCGAACCAGTCAGGAAAGTTTCGGAAATGGCCTTATATTGTTTTATAGAGTGACTCCAGGGATTAGAGGCCAGAATCGGTATGGAAGTTATGTATACTAGTATGAGTTGGAAGTACGGAAAGAGTGCGACCAGTAAGAAAGATAACAACCAAGTGTAAAGGAATAGAGCCTGAATCCATAAGAACCTTTCGAGGTAACTACACCCGTGAGTGTGTGTGGGGTGGTAGCTGAGCGGGAATATGAGGTTTTCCCGGTGATGATACAGTCGTCAGACCCTAGTAGACCTAGTAGAGAGGATTATGACAGACTTTGAGGTCATTATAAGTATGGGCTAGTTGGCTTCGTGAGTGCCAAGGTTGACATCTTAGTATGAGTATTGTTATGTGGCCATGGGTGGCATATGTTGTATGAATGGGCGGTGTAGTAAAAGGAGACTATGTCGCTATCTATTTAGATTGGCTCAAAAGGAACATTCGGGGACGAATGTTTCTAAGGGGGGAAGAATGTTACACCCCGTAACTCCAGGACATGTTTAAGAGAATGTAAGTAAGGAACACAAGACTTGAAAAGGGTACGAAAGGAAGAATTGTTTTTCCGACGGAAAATCTTCCGAACGTCGGAAAGGAAAAATGTTCGTTGGTGAGAATTAGGTTCTCAAAATGCATTAATTGAGGATTATGGAATGTTTTATCATTATGGAAATTAGGTTGTACGGTTTTGATTTTTGTGGGGCCCACCCGAGGAATTTTACGTTTTGTGAGGCCCACGAGGGTAACGTAATATTGTGACGAATGGGAGGGCGACACGTGTCACCCCCCTTATAATGTCTTGGACGAAAATTACATGGGCAAAAGGGTCACTTGACCATTGTTTTGATTACCAAGCCTTGCAAGTAGAGAGCTTGACAATGTTGACTTAGTCAATGGGACCAAAGTCTTGATATTTAAAAGAGTTTCATCCTAACCACACATACGTGCAAATATTGACCCTCCATTGAACTATATAGTAGTACTAGTAGCAAGACTTGTCATAACACTTAGAAAAATTTTAGAGAATTGGAGCTTAGGCATTAGGAGCTCTCGGCTTTGAGCTCATTTGAACAAGAAATTTTTTTGTTTGTTGTCCAATAATCTTCCCACTTTAAACCAAGGTTCTTGAGTATATTGTAAGCATATCTCAATAGAAAAATCCCGGAAAAAGAGAGTTTTCGTATTAGTCGCAAAGTGAAAACCTAGTGGCTTTCTAGGTTTTGGATTGGAAGTTTGAAGGGAAGTTGTTGGTATGGTTCTAAGGGTCTCAAGTAGCGGATTGAAGTTTCTTGAAGATGCTCTAAGTTGCTAAGGAGCGACTACGGATTTGAAGAATGGATTAAGATTCGTTGAGGTATAATCTTGTTCTTTGAAAGTGTTACAAGATTATTTATATTGTTGTTAGCTTTACTTGTTGCTAGCATGAAGTATATGTATTGAAGTTTATAAGGATTATGGATTGATTGTAGCCTTGAAAATCCGAAATGTAATGTAAGCCATGTTAAGTTGGATTACAATTTGGTCGTTATTAGAATCGTCGCATGTTATTGACTTGGAGATTATAGTAGTTATAATCGATTGCGACTTGATATCATGTTAGGCTAATAACTTGTATTGAAATGGAAATTGGATAAGAATTGATGTTGTAGTACTTCAAGTTAGCCGAATTGGCCTAGTAAGTTGTATTTATTTGATATCGTTAGTGGGGCGGAATTTTACACGTCTAGTAGGCGTGTAATCCCCTATTGTTGATTACTTTGATTGGGCCTTAAATGTGGCGTGTTTGGTTATTGTATTCGACCTTGAAAAAGATGGCAAAGTGAGTAGAAACAAAGGAGGTGTTGTCCGATTTTCCGTAGAATTTAGCGACTAAGCACTTAGAATATTCTACGTTTGAAGTAAGAGGTTAATGGACATATTGTGACCATTTTAGGTTGAAGTACTAAGTATAGCGTATCCTACTTGGAGGGTGGAATAGCTATCAAGGTTGGAGTACTTTGGTGCATTTTGCTACTTGTCGATAATCATCGCGAGGTATGTGAACCTCTTCTTTCCTTTGGCATGATTCTATGTATGGAATATACCTGTGGTATCATTTCATGTTTCCTTCTACTCTTAGAAGTTAAGAGGTAGTTGTGTGATTTGCTCTATGTAGAACTTTCCCTATCTTTTGAGCATGACTAGTTGCATGTATGTAGTACGGTAGACGTACAACACCTTGATATCCTTTACTAGTTTTATAAATAGCCAAGTCAGGTGAGTTAGGAGGTTAACTCATTTCTATGAAAGAATAAAGGATGTCTTAAGTTTTATTAAAGTTACGGGACTTGAAGAGTTTTAAAGTATGTGATATTTGTTTCGTTTAAACGTATAAGTCCCTTGGATAGGAAATTATATTTGTGGCTAAGGCATAAAGTGAATGTAACGACTTTATGGGGAGTTGGCTATATTTGCTTTATGGAAAGATAAATGACTTGATTTTTAGTAAAAAGGCAACTTGATTTTAAGGCATCAATTGTCTAAGTTTTTTATAATAAAAGGAGTCACTTGATTTCTAAAGGTTAAGAGACTAATTGTATTTTTTTGAAAGTTAAGAGAATTGATTTGAAAGTATACAATACTTGGTTTTTAAAAGTAGAAGTCTCTTGGTTATAAAAGAAAAGAGTTTTGTCTAAAACCATAAAGGGTTATAACGGCTTTATGGGAAGTTGGTTATAACGGCTTTATGGAAAGATAAGAGAATAGTTTTCTCTAATAAAGTAATCACAGAATTAACTTGTATTAAGGAAGGGCAATGTGATTTAAAGGTATCACTTGCTTAAAGCTTTTCAGTAAGAGTCACTTGATTTTAGAAGCCGAGAAATGTATTTCTAAAAGTATCGTGACTTATGTGAAATGTACACAAGCCTGGATACTACGGGTGTTAGTATCATGGGGTTTTACACAAAAAGGAGTCTCTTAAAAAGAATGTACGTACGTAGTACTTTGGCTTGTTAAATGAGAATTATTCTATTTGTGCCTTGATAAGTACTTTGGCTTGTTAAATGAGAATTATTCTATTTTTGCCTTGATAAGTACTTTGGCTTGATTAATTGAGAATTAGTCTAAGTGTGCCTTGATAAGTACTTTGGCTTGATTAATTGAGAATTAGTCTAAGTATGCCTTGATAAGTACTTTGACTTGATTAATTGAGAATTAGTCTAAGTGTGCCTTGATAAGTACTTTGGCTTGATTAATTGAGAATTTGTCTAAGTATGCCTTGATAAGTACTTTGGCTTGTTAAATGAGAATTATTCTATTTGTGCCTTGATAAGTACTTTGGCTTGATTAATTGAGAATTAGTCTAAGTGTGCCTTGATAAGTACTTTGGCTTGTTAGTTGAGAATTAGCCTATGTGTGCTGGTGATAGCCTTTGAGTGCAAGTATTATGTTTTATTACGTTGTCGCGACTCTTGGAGTGGTGTCTTGTTGTAAAGTACTGGACGCATCGACGCTGATGTGGGATTCCACGGGTATGCTTCCGTTATTAGTAGTACTTGGGTTAAATTCCTGGATTTTTATAGAAGACATGGTAGTGCTTCTGTTTGTTTGACGGCCGGTCGAGATAGGGTAAGAGTATAAGTGAGGGGTAAACCCCCAAGATGCTATACCACCTTCTCCAGGGTAAGAGTATAAGTGAGGGGTAAACCCCCAAGACATTATACCACCTGCTTGTTTTGTTTGATGGTCGGTCGAGATAGGGTAAGAGTATATGTGAGGGGTAAATCCCCAAGATGCTATACCACCTTCTCTAGGGTAAGAGTATAAGTGAGGGGTAGACCCCCAAGATGCTATACCACCTGCTATACCACCTTCTCCAGGTTAAGAGTATAAGTGAGGGGTAAACTCCCAAGACATTATACCCCCTGCTTGTTTTGTTTGATGGTCGATCGAGATAGGGTAAGAGTATAAGTGAGGGGTAAATCCCCAAGATGCTATACCACCTTCTCCAGGGTAAGAGTATTAGTGAGGGGTAGACCCCCAAGATGCTATACCACCTGCTTTACCACCTTCTCCAGGGTAAGAGTATAAGTGAGGTAGACCTCAAGACGTTATACCACCGGTGGACTTGTGTTCATGTATGCCTATTGTGTATTATTATACCTGGATTGTCGGCAGTGATAATGGATCCCACGCGGGAGATATATATATATATGTTGTGTATGTACGCCCGACAGTGAGGTGGGATGCCACGGGCGCATCACATGATTATATTTTACACTTATAGCTGTCGGCAGTGATGGGGGATTCCACGGACACGCTTGATATTTGTGTGACTTGATCGCGTCCCAGATTGGGCCGGGTAGTAAAATGTGCCCTCCTTAAAGGGTCGGGTTATACTTATGAAAGATAAGTAAGTTATATAGAAATGAACTTAATGATTTTTCCTAATCATGTGCGTAAGAATGTGACTGTAACCTTTATTGAAAATGGGAAAAAAATATTGACGTGAAATTAAGTTCATAAGTGGTAATGACACGCATGATCCGTACGCATTTTTATACTTGTCCTGTCATTCTTTTGTACGCTTATGGTCTGCATCAGACGTTATTTCGCTCCATATTAAACTGTTATCGACTTCTTCGGGCTGCGTCATGCCCGCAGTTTTAGGTACCTGTGTTGGTGATCCTTGCTCTTAGGATCTCGGTTCGCTGAGAAAAGCTCCATTTGCTCCGAGGCTTATCTCTGATACAGCTTCCGAGGTAGTAGATTCATGTATATTCGTGGTATGGCGGGGCCCCGCCCCGCCACGCTTGTTCGCTTTTATTCCTAGAGGTCTGTATTAAAATTTGTGTGTGGTCTGTAAGAACTGAGTTGTACTCTTGATTATGTTGAAATTATGGAATACGGCCTGACGGCTAGCTCGTGACGCTTTTATTTACACACGTGTTTATGTTGTGTATGTTCACGCTATTCTCGATGTATACTGAACGGGGTGCCTGTAGGCACTGCCGCGCCCCGGTCGGGTCGTGACAATAATTCTCCTTTAAAACAATTGAGAAACATATGCCTTATATGTGAGTAGGTTATTCTTGTTTATAACAATCTTATTAAAGCAGCCATGATCTAGGAAATGTAATATCATTTTGTCTCATCTTAGCTTCTATGCACATGGAGGTTTCTACTAGTTTTAATAATACTTAATTAGTCAATACATTTCCCTTTATTAACGCTGCAGTGGTTTGTTCGATACTTATTCTGATTTCCGAAATCAGTAAAAAACATTATTCCTTTTAAAAACCAAGTACTCGTTACTCACGAATGAGGTTTCACACTTTTTAACAAAATTCATATTAATATAATTAAGTCAAGTCTCTTATCTTTTAAGATCAATAAACCATTCTTTTTATCTCTCTTAGGTCGTTATACCTAACTTCCCATAAAGCTAGTATAACTCTTAAGCTTTTAAAACCAAGTATTACTCTTCTTTCAAAAAGGTTTCTTAACTCTTTTGAAATACTTCAGATTCTTATTATTTAGACTCAAGTCAAAAGACATCGCAGTAAAACCACGCTCGCTTAACACACGACGCTCACCGTACTATATATATTCTTTTAAAGTATCATGCTCAAGAGGATAGGAAGAATCACATACCTCGCGACGATTATCGATAATTAGCAAAACGCCCACGGCTTATAACCCGCTAGCCTTGTTCACCTTTCAAGTAGAACATGCTACTCGCAGTAACTTTCAACCTATAAAGGCCATATACGCCTATCAACGCCTAGACTACTCAGAGAATATTCTAAGCGAGGTTCTCTATTTTATGAAAAATCGCAGCACTTCCTACCGTTAAGCTACACAAGTTCATCAGAAATACAGTCCATGTAAGTACGCTTTAATCTTCTTCTTTAATATTCTTCCGATGTGATTTCGCTCAAGTCTTTTCAGAATATCCTTCTATTACGCTTCAATTCTCTTCTCAGAATATCCTTCTATGAATCTTATATTCATTTCTATACAACTACGATGTAATTTCCAATTACAATAGAAGGTCAAGAGTATTTACCTCGGAAGCCCAAAATTATCCAAGTTTAAATGTCGATCCCGAGCAACGTTTAGCTCCTACTGGGTGCTCCAACCCGCTCCAAACAACCCTTAGAAGTTCTACGCAACTTCTTCTTAATACTTCAACCGGCCATGAAGATTTTCCTTAGGTTTCGTTTGGATCAAGGGAAGTATAATAGTATTTCGGTCTTTTAGTATAGGTGTAACCTTGGAATACTACAAGGTATATGGGCCTAGGTATTTTGGAGTAGTAACAATACTTGGAGAATACTTTTCTACCAAGTGGGGGTATTTACGAGACAACACTTAAGATGGGGGTATTCTCGCCAAGGCCTTCTCAAGGGAGGGTGCTCTTTGACGAGAGCTTCTACAAGAGGGGAAGAATTTTCAAGACTTGGAAATTATTTGTGGATGAAGAAGTCTCAGACTTCTGGGTATTTATAGGACTTTCAAGGGCTAGGATTAAGACAAGTGGTGGGCAAGTGTAGGTCAAGATTTGGACAAGTGTGTGGGTCCCACTTGCTCATCTACCACACAAAATATCTACAAAATATCCTACCTAACCCTTGACTAGAAATTGTGCAAGAAAACGCCCACAATTCGTCCACTGAGGTGACAAGTGTCGCCTCTCGTTGGTCCAAAATATTTCATCTCTCGGAAAAATCCGCAAAATTATTAATGTTGCAGTAGTAATTTTCCTTCGCAAAGTTTGGAAAACGTTTCGGAAAAACAATTCTTTTTGGTAGTTGTGCACAAATATTTTCGCCCCTTGCCTAACTTAAGGCTTAACTTTGACGACGCCCTCACGCATATACTGAAATACGGGTATAACATTCTCCTTAGAAACATTCGTCCCGAATGTTCCTTCTCGATACAGATAATGATAAGTTCCTCTTAACATAACAAATTGCCAATGCCACACCTGGCCACAAAATAACACACGCGCAAATACTTAATCCAAGTCCACGAGGAATCACCTCCATCACTACAAAATCTCCCACCCAAGGGCTAAGAGATACTCCCTTCGCACCCTTACTTCACAAAAGTAATGATCACATCTATGTTCTTACACATGCTCGCTTCTTCCCTTACTCGTCGTACCTTTCTCGTACACTCGAACTCTTTCTCATAACTTACCACATTTCTGTTACTACTTCAATTTCCAAAATCTCTGGGTTACTATCTCCAACTTGGTCATCATTAACTGGGATCACTCTGGATGGATCTCCGATACTTTCCCGAACATAGCAACATGAAATACCGAACGTACTGCTTCCTAAGTCGGATGGCAAGGCTAACGCATAGGCAACCTGGCCTATTCTTCACATGATCTGAAAACGCTCCAAGTACCCCATGCTAAGTTTCCTCTGTTTTCCAAAACTCGTCACACCCTTTCAGGGGTGGTACCTTCAAGAATACCGACCGTCAACCTGAACTTCAAGTGTCGACGTCGATTATCCGCATGACTTCTGTTGACTCTGAGCTGCCAATAACCTCTTCTGGATAAGATTCACCCTATCCACATCCTGCTGAAACAAGTATGAACCAACTATCTGAACATTGCCAACATCGAACCAATCGACCGACAACTTACACTTCCGCCCCTACAAGGCGTCATAAGGCGACATCCGAATACTGAAATGGTAGCTATAAAACACTCCCTCAACAGGAGGCAACCATCCTCACAGCTACCCCTGAAATCCAACCACTGGCCCGAGTGGCAACGCGAGCATCGAGACTCACCTGAGTTCCTAACCCTGCCTGGTAAAACCTCCAGAAAAGAAACAGCCGTAACCTGGGCTCCACTGTCTGCCATAAGGTGAAAGTAGGCACCTCGTGCAGCCTTACAACCTTCCCGATATAACATCTCGCATAACCCTCTGCCGAGTACACGGTCCTGACTGAAAGATAAGATGGGCTGACCTCATCGGCCCGACTACTGGTCGAACGCATCCACGAACTCGTACGATGGTTAACTAAACTTGGGCCTAACACCCTCGTGACCCCACCACCTGGCGGGACCACCTCGAACTGACCCCACCACATTGCAGGCCGCGGGTTGACCCGCGATCGGTCCTCAACCCGAACCGCTATCGCGCAAAACTCTTGTTTCCCCCGATCCGGAACAATCTCACTAATCAAGTTACGAAAAACCTAGTGGTCTTCTTAGATCAACTACCCTCTTTCATTTCATACCACCTAGGGACTTATCACACAAATATATCTCACGTGTACTATGCACTCCGATAAGGGTTAAACGTAAAAATATAAATCTTTTACTCGAGATGGCCTCGCCTGTAAGGTCTCCACGTATAAAACTCTAAGGCTCACACTTTCCCTTATCCCCAATCTTACCCTTTTAACTAACCATGATTTCTAATCACAATTAACACAATGCTATTTGAACATAACACTTAAGATATACTCATATTATCACACGTACCCATCTCTAGAGGGTTAAGGATATACCTGTATCTACTGCTACACTCCCCTTTGTCGTTCTAATCAATTATGCCCTGTTGGGCGCATAACTAGGGAAGGTGATGAACTAGCCGCTGATCCTGAAGGCTGAGTCTCTATATCCGCGCCACTTCTGGTTGGACAATTTCTCCCAAAATGGCCCTGCTGGCCGCAAGCATAACAAGCTGTCGAAGAAGCACGACACTCCCCACAATGACATCTACCACAACGGCCACACCGAGGTGGGGGTGGCCTCCTCTGGCTAGCACCCCTTCCTCTCCGAACCACCAATCCATGAATCGACCGTAGGCTGAGTCCTCCTACTTGCATCCCTCCTACTAGGACATCCCTTCGACACATGGCCCTGACGGCCGCAGGTAAAACAAGCACCAACAAAAAGATGACATTCCCCGGGATGACGTCTGCCGTACTGTGAACACTGAGGAAAATCTGAACCCGGCTGGCTAGAGCCTTCGTGTATCTGTGAACCAAAAGCCCTGGAGCTTTGACCAACTCCTGCATACCCCGAACGTCCTGAAGTTCGGAGGACCACTCGACCGGGCGGAGGTGCGATTCAGCTCACGAGGCGATTTGCCTCGAAGTTACCAAAGGACCTCATTGCTCGCCCTCTTTTGCTGATTTTGGTTAACCCGTCGATCTCTACGTTCATCTGTGTACTGCGCATAAGCCTATACGCGGGCAATATCCATGCCTGACTGAAGAGCTACTCTTGTACAACCCTTTACTAGATAAGTGTCTAGACCCGTGATATATCGGTGCACTCTATATTCTCTGGTTGCTAAAATCTTAGCTAGTAACAGGTCCATTCCTTTGTAATCCATATTCTCTGTTCCCGGTCGTGGAACTGAAGGCTCATATATCATGGCCGCAGTAGGAACTGCTGCCGCTGTGCTAAACTCGGGCCGGGCGACGTCGCGAGAACTCCCGAATGAAGCACCACTCAGTGATGATTGGGCCTCAGCTCGTAACCTCTCGTGCTCTACTCGCAGCCTCCGCTTGCCTTCAGGCCCGGGTTACCTTACGCGGAGGCATAACTGGTAAGGGAAAGGAATACGTTAGAGGGGTCCAACGTATCACACAGCTCTAAGGCACGATCTCAGAGTGAGAAGAATGAAAACCAATCCTAAATATCCTATAGCCTCCTGATTATTGGTGTGGTGCACAACACACCGATAATCAAGACTCTACTAGATACGGTCTGTAGACACTTTCCGAGGATTAACTGCTCTGATACCACTTTTGTCACGACCCGAACCCGGGCCCGTGACTGGTGCCTTACCCCGGGCACCCAAGTAGACATACATCAGAGTAATCAGCGGAACATAAAACAAGACATGAAATAATATGAAGTGTAAAACAGTTATCTGAGAAAAGTTGTCTTTCTAAGATATATATATATAACTTGAATCCGAACAGCATATCCCTTTTACAAACTCGCCACAACAAGATTCTGCACTTAAGAATGATATAACAACAATGGCGGGACAGGGCCCCGCCATACCCCTGAATGTAAGTACCTACAACGATAGGGGACTATACTACTGATAAGCCTCCGGAGAAACGGAGCTTCCCAAAACGCTGAACTGTGATCCTAAGAGCGAGGATCGACGACTGGTGTAACTCTACCTGCGGCATGAACGCTGTTATACCCCGTATTTTCAGAGTATGTACGTAAGGACGTACGTAGAAAATTTGAAACTTGTACTAAGGCTTGGCCGAATTAATTTTGTTCACAACACCCGTTTAGAGTCGTGTTTAGACGAAAAGTTTTCACAGCTTTCGTAGGGGAATTTACGGCGATGTAATTTTTAATTTTTGCGGATTTTTACGAGAGACGAAACGTGTTGGGGCCACAACAGGGCGCCCCATGGCCCCCTCCCATCGTGACGTGAGAGCTCGGTTTGGACGAAATGGAGAGGTGTAGTTGGTAGGATATTTTGTGTGTTAGTTGGTCAAGGACACATGGGTGAATCTTGGCCCTACACTTGCCTTGCACTTGGCAAGATCTTGGCCATTGGTTGGCCTTCACTTGACCTATAAATACCCCTTCCCTTTGAAGACTTCTTCATCCAAAAAAATCTCTTAGTATTGAGAGCTCCACCTCCGCATTTCGTGAGGCCGCCTTTGCCTAGATTAGCGCGACACCTCCTAGTAGTGTTGCCGTGGGGTACCCCCCCCTAGCCTAGTTGCTTTGATAAATACCCCCTTTGTGGTGTAGAAATACTCTCAAAAGTATTGTTATAATGCCCAAATTACCTTAGCCAGTATACCTTGTTGTATTCTAAGGTTATACCTATCTGAAAATGCCCGAAATACTATTATACTTCCAATACACAAACCGAAACCCTAGGAAAATCTCCATAGTCCGTTGAGTATTGTGTAGAAGTTAGTTAGAACTTCTGGGTGGTTTAGAGGTGGAGCGCCGGAGTTGGAGCTAAACGATTGCCAGGATCGACTTTAACTAGGATAATTATGGGCTTATCGAGGTAATTATCTTGTCCTCTATTGTAATTGGAAATTACATATTGTTAGAATATATAGTTGAAGTATACTATATATAGAATCGAACGTAGTTATCGGCAATGTCTTGCGACTTAAGCCCGAATTTAAAAGAAGAATCTTGAATCGTAATTACATGGCTGTATTACTGATGAGACTTGTGTAGTAGTGCCGTGGAGTAGAATTGTACAGTTAGGGTTAGACGATAACCCCTCGGTTGGCTTGGTAGCCTCGATAGAGAGAGATTTACGCTGTCATGGGGAGGTCTCACGAATTTTCGGTAGAATGTTCTACGATGAGATCTAAATGTTAATAAGCGCCTTGTGGCCTTATAGGTTGAAGTACTACGTGTGGCGCGATCTACTTGGCAGGAGTAGCCACGGTTGGAAGTACTTGGAGCGCTTTTGCTATTAGTCGATACTCGTCGCGAGGTATGTGAACCTCTTCCTATCTCTTCTAGCATGATATGTGTGAACTATGTAGTACGGTAGACGTACATGTGCTAAATGTATTTGATTGGTTTAAAACATAAAGTGTTATTACGGCTTTATGGGAAGTTGGTTATAACAACTTTATGTTGGTAAGAAAATACTTGTGCTCTTTAAAAGGTAACTGATTTGAACTATAACTGGCTTGTTATGTGTTAGTAAAGAACTTGAAGTATTTCAAAAGATTTTTGAATCATTTTGAAAGAAGTAATACTTGGTTTTTGCAAAACTTAAGAGTTATACTAGCTTTATGGGAAGTTAGGTATAACGGCTTAAGAATGTTTTACTGATTTTGGAAATCAGAATGTGTATCGACAAACCACTGCAGCGTTAATTAAAGGAAATGTTTTGACTAATTAAGTATTATTAAAACCAGTAGAAACTTCCATCTGCATAGAAGCTAAGATGAGACAAAATGATATTTCCTAGATCATGGCTGCTGTAATAAGATTGTTATAAACAAGAATATCCTACTCACATATAAGACTTATGTTTCTCAGATAGTTAAAGGAGAATTATATTCTTAACTGAATAAGACTATGAACTACGAAACCCTTCTAAAATAAGAAACTTGAACATTGGAAAAGAAGGTTGCTACTTGATTTTACAAAGAGAAGTAATTGATTTACTTTAAAAAGATAATCACTCTATTTTCATATACTACGGTATTGTGTGGTTTTGTGAAGTAACGTATCTTTTAAAGATTTAATGTATGAAGTACTTTGGGGTAGGTACGAACTTGTTAGTAGAAAGTACCTTGTGTGAATAACTTGATTGTATTGGTTTGTGATAGCCTTGTAATACTTTCTTGTTGATTTGATAAGTAAGCATGTTAGGATGCTACGTCGTTAGTATCTTGTGATTATTGTGTAAGGGGTCACTCTTGTTGTGCTTACGTTGTCAAACGTTAAGCCCGTTATCGTTATTGTATCACATACCCTCGACTTGTTATACCGAGGGCTTGCCACCCTCGATGCGTCTATACGGCCTATGCGATCCTTGTGACTACGCGAGCGCGGTAGCTCGAGGATTGATCATTCGGTGTTTAGCACGACGCGGGATTCCTATGCGGTCTGTTGAGACTATGCGGTCTTTTGAGACTATGCGGCCGCGGAGCCCAGCGGATACCGAGGGTCGGGCCGCCGACGCGGTATACCTCAGCGGTGCGGGACCATGATTCGAGAATACCTCACGCGGTCTGTGGGTGACCTATGCGAGTGCGAGAGTTCGAGGATAGACGCGCACATTGATATTGCGCGCGAGCCGCCCGATTACGTGGTGCGGTCTAGAAAGACCTCGAGATACGATTTGTGGTATTTTTGGTGCTGGTCTTAGTAGTCGGCTATGCCTTCGTACTTGCCCCGCATTTTATTGTGATAACTTTGGCGGCGTGAGTCACGACTTGACACGATCGCTTATTTATCAGGAATCGATTTTGGTTATCATACATATCTCCCGCTTTATATAGACTACTATGAATTCATTTACGATTTATTTTCGCCACATACTGGTACCCAGATCGACCTCCTTCGGGCCGCTCATGCCGCAGTAAAGGTACACCGCCGTTGATCCTAGCTCTCGTGGTCACGCCAGTTTGGGAAGCTCCGCTTTCTCGGAGGCTTATCGGTGGTATAGTCCGCCGTCGTAAGTGTTTACATTCGTGGTTTGGCGGGCCCCGTCCCGCCATTGTTGTCGTATCATTCTTAGAGGTGCGTAGTAATCGTTGCGGTGGTTTGTAAAAAGGATTAAACTGTTCATGTTGAAAGAGTTGTTATTTATATATATACTGAAGGTAACCGTTTTTGGTTAGCCTGTCTGCTTATTTCACTGTCTTATTTCACTGGTTTCATGTATTGTCTTTATGTTCCGCTGATTACTCTGATGTATGGCTACTTGGGTGCCCGGTAGGCACTACCACGCCCGGTTCGGTCGTGACAAAAGTGGTATCGAGCGATTAATCCTGAAAGTGTCTACAGCATCAGATCCAAGAGTCTTGATTATCGGTGTGCACCACACCAATAATCAGGAGGCTATAGGGTATTTAGGATTGGTTTCTATTCTTCTCACTCTGAGATCGTGCCTTAGAGCTGTGTTGTAAGTTGGACCCTCTGACGTATTTCTTTCCCTTACCGTTATGCCTCCGCGTAGGGCAACCCGGGCCCAGGAGGTCAAGGCAGCCGAGGGAGCTGCGAGTAGAGTTCAGAGGGTGGCGAGGGCACAGGCCCAATCATTACCTAGGGTAGTGCTTCATTCGGGGAGTTTTGCGACGTCACTAGCCCCAGAGTTTGGCAGCGGCAGTTCCCACTGCGGCCATGATATTTGAACCTTCAGTTCCACGACCGGGGACAGTGAATATAGAGTGCAAAGAAGACGACCCTGTTACTAGCTATGGATGTGGCTACCAGAGAGTATACCGATGTACCACGGGTCTTGATGACTATCTAAGAGAGGGTTGTGCAAGAGTAATTCTTCAGTTAGGCTTGAGCATGGCCTGTGTACGGGCTTATGCGCAGCAGGCCAAGAAACGTAGAGATTTACGGGTTAACAAAGGACAGCAGGAGAGGGCCAGCAAAGAAGGTCCTTAGTAACGTTCGAGGCGAGTCGCCACCAAAGAGATTAGATATGCACCTCCGCCCGCGCAGTGGTCTTCCACAGTTTTCAGGACGTTCGGGGGGTGCAGGAGTTGGTCGTAACTCGTGGCTTCGGTTCATTCACGATGCACGTCATTCGGGAATGTCGTCTTTTAGTGGTACTTGTTGTACCTACGACCGTCCGGTCCGATGTCGATGGGGTGTCCTTGTAGGAGGACTTAGCCTTGAGATCGGTGGGTAGTTCGTCATCTTCCTTAGCTATGAGCCCTACGTGGCGGGTTTGATTAGAACGACTAAGGGAGTGAAGGTAGATATAGATATATCTTTAACCTCTAGAGATCGGTATGTGTGATAAGTGAGTATACCTTAAGTGCTATGTTCGATAGCGGTGTTAGTCGTGATTAGATCATGGTTGTTTAACCGAGTAAGATTTTGGGGATAGAGAGGTGTGAGCCTTAGAGCTTTTACGTAAAGACCCAGAGGTGAGGCCATCTCGAGAAAAGGTGTAGTGTTATGTTTGACTTTATCGGAAGTGCATAGTGCACGTGAGTTATGTTGGGATAGGTCCCTAGTAGTGGAATGAAAGGGGGTAGTTGAGCTAAGAAGACCGCTAGGTTTTCAAACGTGATTAGTGAGATTGTTCGGATCGGGAGCTAGTATTGCGCGCAGGGTCGGGTTGAGGCCACGTTGCGGGTCAACCCGCGTAGGTTTGGTGGTGGGGTCAGGTTGTGGTCCCGCCTTGTGTTAGGGTTGTGAGGATGTTAGGCCCAAGTCTAGTTAACCAAATAACGAGTTCGTAGGTGCGTTCGACGATGGTCGGGCGATGGGGCAGCCCATCGTGTTCTTCGGTCGGACCGTTTACTACCGTGTTGAGTTATCGTAAAGGTTGTAGGCTGCACGAGGTGCCTACCTACACCTTAAGACGCATGGGAGCCTGTGTTACTACCGCTTTTTCTCGAGGTTTTGCGTGCAAGGTTAGGAACTCGTGAATCTCGACCGCATTCGCCGCCGGGCAGTGTGTATCTCGAGGTAGTCGTGGATTGTTGTCTCTGTGGAGGAAGTGTTTAAGCTACCATTTCGTGTTCGGATATCGCCTTATGAAGCCTTGTAAGGCGGAAGTGTAAGTTGCGGTCGATTGGTTCGATGTTGGCAAGGTTCGCATTGGTTGAGCTTGTTCGCAGACCGTGGTTAGGTGTGACGAGTTTTGGTATGACAGAGGAACTTAGCCCGTGTTACTGGGCCCTTTTGAGTTCATGTGAAGGATAGGCGGGTTGCCTATATGATAGCTTTTGCCGTCCGACTTAGGAGGCGAGACGTCCGGTCTTTCGTATTGTTATGATCGGAAAGTATCGGAGAATCCATCAGTGTTCCCGTTAATGATGACCACGTTAGAGATAGTAACCCAGTCTTGGAACCGCCGTGTCGAATGTGGTAAGAGTTCGAGTGTCACGACAGCCTCGTGGGTCGCAAAGACCGGTACCATTTGTTGGGTCGTCGGAGCAAGGCTCGCGACAAAGTGACAAAAGTGGTACCATTTGTTGGAGTCGCGGAGAAGGTTAATGCCTCAGGCAAAGTGACAAAGTGGTATCTACGACGAGTAAAGAGAGAAGCGAGCATGTATGGCGGGCATAGATGTGATCATTTCTTTTGTAAAGAGAAGGTGTGAAGGAAGTATATTTTAGACCCCGGTGAGTGTTTTGTGGTGATGATTAGAGGTGTTTCCTCGTGGACTTTGATGTAAGTATTTACAGGTGAAGTGGCGGGATTGTTCTCGTAAGTATAGTAGTGAAGACTATCTTGCGCGCGCTTGTTTTGAGACTTATAAGGAACATTCGACGAATGTTTCTAAGGAGGAGAATGTTATACCGTATTTTGGAGTATGCACGTGGGACGTGCGTAGAAAATTTGAAACTTGTACTAAGGCTTGGCGAATTAATTTTGTTCACAACACCCGCTTAGAGTCGTTTTTCGGCGAAACGTTTTCACGACTTTCGTAGGGAATTTCCGCTATGTCATTTTAATTTTTGGATTTTTCCGAGAGGCGAAGCGTGTTGCAACAAGAGGGCGCCACTTGGCACCCTCCCATTGGCGGACGTGAGAGCTCGGTTTGGACGAAATGGAGGTGTAGTTGGTAGGATATTTTGTGTGTTAGTTGGTCCAGCACACCTGGGTGTATCTTGGCCCTTCACTTGCCTTGCACTTGGCAAGGTCTTGGCCATTGGTTGGCCTTCACTTGTCCTATAAATACCCCTTCCTTTGAAGACTTCTTCATCCAAAAAATCTCTAAGTCTTGAGAGCTCCTCCCATTTCGTGAGGCCCCTTCGCAGAGTAGCGCCCCCAGCCTAGTTGCTTCGTATAAATACCCCCTTTGTGGTGTAGAAATACTCAAAAGTATTGTTATAATGCCCAAATTACCTTAGCCGTATACCTTGTTGTATTCTAAGGTTATACCTATCTGAAAATGCCGAAATACTATTATACTTAGTCGGTCCACAAAACCGAAACCCTAGGAAAATCTCCATAGTCAGTTGAGTATTGTGTAGTTAGTTAGAACTTCTAAGGGTGGTTTAGAGCGGTTGGAGCGCTCGGAGTTGGAGCTAAACGATTGCCCAGATCGACTTTAACTAGGATAATTATGGGCTTATCGAGGTAATTATCTTGTCCTCTATTGTAATTGGAAATTACATATTGTTAGAATATATAGTTGAAGTATACTATATATAGAATGAACGTAGTTATCGGCAATGTCTTGCGACTTAAGCACGAATTTAAAAGAAGAATCCGAATTGTAATTACATGTAAGGTGACATGCGAGACTTGTGTAGTAGTACAGTGGAGTAGAATTGTACAGTTGGGTTAGGCGTATAACCCCTGGTTGGCTTGGTAGCCTCGATAGAGGAGAGATTTCTGTTGTGCGGGAGGCGCAGAATTTTCGGTAGAATGTTCTACGATGAGATCTAAATGTTAATAAAGCGCCTTGTGGCCTTATAGGTTGAAGTACTACGTGTGGCGCGATCTACTTGGCTTAAGGAGTAGCCGACGGTTGGAAGTACTTGGGCGTTTTGCTATTAGTCGATACTCGTCGCGAGGTATGTGAACCTCTTCCTATCTCTTCTAGCATGATATGTGTGAACTATGTAATGCGGTGAGCGTCATGTGCTAAATGTATTTGATTGGTTTAAAACATAAAGTGTTATAACGGCTTTATGGGAAGTTGGTTATATGACTTTATGTTGGTAAGAAAATACTTGTGGTCTTTAAAAGGTAAGCGATTTGAACTATAAGCGGCTTGTTATGTGTTAGTAAAGAACTTGAAGTATTTCAAAAGATTTTGAATCATTTTGAAAGAAGAAGTAATACTTGGTTTTGCAAAACTTAAGAGTTATACTAGCTTTATGGGAAGTTAGGTATAACGGCTTAAGAATGTTTCTTCGATTTGAAATCGAATGTGTATCGACAAACCAACGCAGCGTTAATAAAAGGAAATGTTTTGACTAATTAAGTATTATTAAAACCAAGAGAAACTTCCATCCGCATAGAAGCTAAGATGAGACAAAATGATATTTCCTAGATCATGGTCTTTGTAATAAGATTGTTATAAACAAGAATATCCTACTCACATATAAGACTTATGTTTCTCGATAGTTAAAAGAGAATTATATTCTTAATGAATAAGACTATGAACTACGAAACCCTTCTAAAATAAGAAACTTGAACATTGGAAAAGAAGGTTGCTACTTGATTTTACAAAGAGAAGTAATTGATTTACTTTAAAAAGATAATCACTCTATTTTCATATACTACGTGTATTGTGTGGTTTTGTGAAGTAACGTATCTTTTAAAGATTTAATGTATGAAGTACTTTGGGGTAGGTACCAACTTGTTAGTAGAAAGTACCTTGTGTGAATAACTTGATTGTATTGGTTTGTGATAGCCTTGTAATACTTTCTTGTTGATTTGATAAGTAAGCATGTTAGGATGCTACGTGCGTTAGTATCTTGTGATTATTGTGTGCGGGTCACTCTTGTTGTGCTTACGTTGTCAAGCGTTAAGCCCAGATCGTTATTGTATCACATACCCCTGACTTGTTATACCGAGGGCTTGCCACCCTTGATGCGGGTCTATACGGCCTATGCGATCCTTGTGACTACGCGGAGCGCGGTAGCTCGGGATTGATCATTCCGGTGTTTAGCCCGACGCGGGGATTCCTATGCGGTCTGTTGAGACTATGCGGTCTTTGAGACTATGCGGCCGCGGAGCCTAGCGGATACCGAGGGTTGGCCGCCGACGCGGGTATACCTCGGTGATGCAGGACCATGATTCGAGGAATACCTCATGCGGTCCGTGGGTGACCTATGCGAGTCGCGAGAGTTCGAGGATAGACGCGACATTGATATTGCGGGCGAGTGGCCGCCCGATCATGTGCGGTCTAGAAAGACCTCGAGATACGGTTTGTGGTATTTTTGGTCTCGTGGGTCTTAGTAGTCGGCTATGCCTTCGTACTTGCCCCGCACGGTTTTATTGTGATAACTTTGAGGCGTGAGTCACGACTTGACATGATCGCTATTTATTGTGAAGCGTATTTTGGTTATCATACATATCTCTGCTTTATATAGACTACTATGAATTCATTTACGATTTATTTTCGCCATACTTGGTACTGTTATCGACCTCTCGGGCCGCGTTCATGCCGCAGTAAAGGTACACGATCGTTGATCCTAGCTCGTGGTCACGCAGTTTGAGTTTGGGAAGCTCCGTTTCTCGGAGGCTTATCGGTGGTATAGTCCACGTCAGCCGTAAGTGTTTACATTCGGGGTTTGGCGGCCCCGTCCCGCCATTGTTGTCAAATATCATTCTTAGAGGTCCGTAGTACTGCCAGGCGAGTTTGTAAAAGGATTAAACTGTTCATGTTGAAAGAGTTGTTATTTATATATATACGAAGGTAACTGCTGGTTAGCTTTGCTCGCTTATTTCATCGTCTTATTTCATTGGTTTCATGTATTGTCTTTATGTTCACTGATTACTCACGATGTATGCTACTTGGTGCCCGGTAAGGCACCGCCACGGGCGTTCGGTCGTGACAAACGCACTTCGAAGGAGATCGATACATGGTACCAAGTATGTGATCTCGAAAATCAGAAATGAAATCATAGTAGTCTATATAAAGCAGGAGACATATATGATAACCAAACTACAGTTCACAATAAATAAGCAGTCATGTCAAGTCAGGGACTCACGCCCCCAAAGTCATCACTCAAATATAACTATGGGTCTCACACCCACCACATCAATCATGCCCATGGAATACCTTCCTCACTGCCGGCAGTCTATGATATAAAAGCACCAAGGAATACATATGAACACCAGGTCCCACCTGTGTCATAATAAAACCGTACGGGGTAAGTACGAAGGCATAGCCGACTACTAAAACCCACAGTACCAACAAAGTCATAAACTGTATCACGAGGTCTGTCTAGACCGCCACATGATCGAATCCGCCACTCGCAAAGTATCAAATGCGCGTCTAACTCGAACTTCCGCGACTCCGCATAGGCCACTCACATAGGCCCGCATGAGGTATTCCCCGCATCGAGGGTAGATACTCCCCGGCATCGTCCTGGACTCGCAGTCCGCATGGCCACATAGACCGCATGATCATATAGATCGCACACTAACCTGGAACTCTCGTAGCTCCGCATAGGTCCCCTGGACCCGCATGAGGTATTCTCGAATCATGGTCCTGCATCACCGAGTCTACCCCGATCGGAGGCGACAACCCCTAGATCATGTCAAGAGGTGAGTGATATAATACTAACATAACAGCTTATCGTTAAACAACATAAGCACAACAAAGGAAACCCCTTTACACAAACCTCACAAGATACAAACACACATAGCATCCTAACATGTTTACTTATCAAATCAACAAGAAAGTATTACAAGGCTATCACAAACCAACACAATCAAGTTATTCACACAAGGTACTTTCTACTTTATGTTAACAAGTTCGGGTTTTTATCCCAAAGTACTTCATACATTAACTCTTTAAAAGATCCGTTTCTTTCACAAAAGTCACACAATACCCGTAGTGTAAAAATAGAGTGACTGTCTTTTTAAGTAAACCAAAAAAGTTCCCTTTGTAAAGATCAAGTAACAACATTATTTTCCAAACGTTCAAGTTTGCCTAATTTCAAATGCTCAAGTTTCTCATTTGCAAAAGGTTTCGTAGTTCATAGTTTTAATCACTTAATGATATAATTCTCCTTTAAAACAATTGAGAAACATATGCCTTATATGTGAGTAGGTTATTCTTGTTTATAACAATCTTATTAAAGCAGCCATGATCTAGGAAATGTAATATCATTTTGTCTCATCTTAGCTTCTATGCAGATGGAGGTTTCTACTGGTTTTAATAATACTTAATTAGTCAATACATTTCCCTTTATTAACGCTGCAGTGGTTTGTTCGATACTTATTCTAATTTCCGAAATCAGTAAAACATTATTCCTTTTAAAAACCAAGTACTCATTACTCACGAATGAGGTTTCACACTTTTTAACAAAATTCATATTAATATAATTAAGTCAAGTCTCTTATCTTTTAAGATCAATAAACCATTCTTTTTATCTCTCTTAAGTCGTTATACCTAACTTCCCATAAAGCTAGTATAAATCTTAAGCTTTTAAAACCAAGTATTACTCTTCTTTCAAAAAGGTTTCTTAACTCTTTTGAAATACTTCAGATTCTTATTATTTAGACTCAAGTCAAAAGACATCGCAGTAAAACCACGTTCAGTTAACACACGTACGTCTACCGTACTATATATATTCTTTTAAAGTATCATGCTCAAGAGGATAGGAAGAATCACATACCTCGCGACGATTATCGACAATTAGCAAAACGCTCCACGTCTATAACCCGGCTAGCCTTGTTCACCTTTCAAGTAGAACATGCTACTCGCAGAACTTTCAACCTATAAAGGCCATATACGTCTATCAACGTCTAGACTACTCTGTAGAATATTCTAAGAAGTAGGTTCTCTATTTTACGGAAAATCGGGCAGCACTTCCCTACCCATTAAGCTACATAAGTCTACTGTAAATACAGTCCTATGTAAGTACAGTTTAATCTTCTTCTTTAATATTCTTCTGATGTGATTTCAGTTCAAGTCTTTTCTGTAATATCCTTCTATTACAGTTCAATTCTCTTCTGTAATATCCTTCTATGAATCTTATATTCATTTCTATACAACTACAGTATGTAATTTCCAATTACAATAGAAGGTCAAGAGTATTTACCTCGGTAAGCCCAAAATTATCCAAGTTTAAATGTCGATCCTGAGCAACGTTTAGCTCCTACTAAGGTGCTCCAACCCGCTCCAAACAACCCTTAGAAGTTCTACGCAACTTCTTCTTAATACTTCAACCTTATGAAGATTTTCCTTAGGTTTCGTTTGGATGAAGGAAGTATAAGAGTATGTCTGGTCTTTTAGTATAGGTGTAACCTTGGAATACTACAAGGTATATGGGCCAAGGTATTTTGGAATAGTAACAATACTTGGAGAATACTTTTCTACCAAGGGGGGGGGGGGGTATTTTTACGAGACAACACTCAAGATGGGGGGGTATTCTCGGCCAAGGCCTTCTCAAGGGGGAGGGGTGCTCTTTGGACGAGAGCTTCTACAAGAGGGGGAAGAATTTTCAAGACTTGGAAATTATTTGTAGATGAAGAAGTCTTGCACTTCAAGGGGGTATTTATAGGACTTTCAAGGGCTAGGATTAAGACAAGTGGTGGGCAAGTGTAGGGTCAAGATTTGGACAAGTGTGTGTGGGTCCCACTTGCTCATCTACCACACAAAATATCTACAAAATATCCTACCTAACCCTTTGTCACGACCCGAACCCGGGCCCGTGACTGGTGCCTTACCCCGGGCACCCTAGTGATACAACATCAGAGTAATCAGCGGAACATAAAACAATAACATGAAACCAATGCAATAAGACAGTGAAATAAGAAGACAGACTAACCCAAAAACGGTTACCTTCATAATATATAACAATTTGAACAGTTACATCCCTTTCTACAACTCTGCCCACAACAGTACTACAGACCTCTACGAATGATATGACAACAACGACGGGACAGGGCCCCGTCATACCCCTGAATGTAAGCACCTACAACACAGGGGACTATACCAAGACAAGCCACCGGAGAAACGGAGCTTTCCCAAACGCTGAACTGTGACCCCAAGAGCGAGGATCAACGATCGTGTACCTTTACTGCGGCATGAACGCGGCCCGGGCGAGGTCGATAACAAAAAGAGTATGTGAAACTGAAAATAAATACTGTAAATGAAATCATAGTAGTCTATAAAGCAGGAGACAAGTATGATAACCAAACTACAGTTCACCATAAATAAGCAGTCATGTCAAGTCAGGGACTCACGCCCTCAAAGTCATCACTCAAATATAACTATGGGTCTCACGCCCACAACATCAATCATGCGGTGAGTACCTTCCTCATCACGGCAGCCTATGATATAAAAGCATCAAGGAATACACATGAACACGGTCCCACTGTGTCCTAATAAAACCGTCAGGTAAGTGCGAAGGCATAGCCGACTACTAAAAACCCACGCACCAACAAGGTCATAAAGCGTATCATGAGATATGTCTAGGCCGTCACATGATCAAAGCCGCCACTCGCGCGCAGATCTAATGTGCGCGTCTAGCCACGAACTTCCCGCAGCTCCGCATAGGCCAATCTCATAGGCCCGCATGAGGTATAACCCCGCATCGAGGGTAGCTACTCCCCGGCAACCGCCTGGACTTCGCAGTCCGCATGGCCATATAGACCGCATGCCCATAAAGGACGCAAACTAACCTGGAACTCTCGTAGCTCCGCATAGGCCACAGGACCCGCGTGAGGTATTCTCGAATCATAGGTCACTAGACCGCTTTGAGTCTACCCCGTCGGAGGGCATCTTAACCTCCGAGCGATCGGGAGTGGTACAATACCAACATAACGGCTGATAGTGAAACTATTTAAGCGCAATCGAGGGGAAACCCCTTTACACTAACATCACAAGGTACTAACACACGTAGCATCCTAGCATGTTTACTTAACAAATCACAAGAAAGTATTACAAGGCAATCACAAACCAACATAATCAAGTTATATACACAAGGTACTTTCTACTATATGATTAACAAGATCGGTTTTTATCTCCAAAGTACTTCATACATTAACTCTTTAAAAGATCGTTACTTTCACAAAAACCACACAATACGTAGTATATGAAAATAGAATGATTATCTTTTGAAGTAAATCAAAACACTTACCCTTGTAAAATCAAGTAACAACATTATTTTCCAAGCGTCCAAGTTTGCCTAATTTCAAATGTTCACGTTTCTTATTTTAGAAAGGTTTAGTAGTTCATAGTCTTATTCATTTAAGAATATAATTCTCTTTTAAACCATCCGAGAAACATAAGCCTTATATGTGAGTAGGATATTCTTGTTTATAACCATCTTATTACAAAGACCATGATCTAGGAAATATCATTTTGTCTCATCTTAGCTTCATGCGGATGGAAGTTTCTCACGATTTTAATCACAAACATTTCCTTTTATTAACGCCGCAGTGGTTTGTCGATACACATTCGATTTCGAAATCAAGAAACATTCTTAAGCCGTTATACCTAACTTCCCATAAAGCTAGTATAACTCTTAAGTTTTCAAAACCAAGTATTACCCTTCTTTAAAATGATTCAAAATCTTTTGAAATACTTCAAGTTCTTTATTATCACATAACCAACCGATTATAGTTCAAATCGATTACCCTTTAAAAACCACAAGTATTTTCTTACATACATAAAGTCGTTATAACCAACTTCCCATAAAGCCGTTATAACACTTTATGTTTTAGACCAATCAAGTACATTTAACACGTATGCACGTCACCGTACTACATAGTTACACACATATCATGCTAGAAGAGATAGGAAGAGGTTCACATACCTCGCGACAGTATCGACTAATAGCAAAACGCTCAAGTACCTCAAGCCGCTGGCCACTTTAGCCAAGTAGATCGCGCCACACGTAGTACTTCAACCTATAAGGCCACGCGCGCTTATTAACATCTAGATCTTATCGTGACCATCCTACGTAAAAATTGCGACTCCCCGCCACAACAGCGTAAATCTCCTCCTCTATCGAGGCCGCTACCAAGCCAACAAGTGGTTCTACACGTCTAACTGGACGTGTACAATTCTACTCTACAGTAATACTACACAAGTCTACTGAAATACAGTCCTATGTAATTACGATTCGGTTCTTTATTCTTGAGCTTAAGTCAAAAGACATCACGACAAAGCTACGTTCGATTCTATATATAGTATACTTCAACTTTATATTCTAACAACATGTAATTTCCAATTACAATAGGACAAGATAATTACCTCGATAAGCCCATAATTATCCAAGTATAAAGTCGATCCTAGCAACGTTTAGCTCCAACTCCGCGCTCCAACCCGCTCCAAACTACCCTTAGAAGTTCTAACCAACTTCTACATACTACTCCAACTAACCATGGAGATTTTCCTAGGGTTTCGGTTTGGTACCGACGGGAAGTATAATAGTATAACTGGCTTTTGTATAGGTATAACCTTAGAATACTACAAGGTATACGGCTAAGGTAATTTGGGCATTATAACAATACTTTGAGAGTATTTCTACCAAGAGGGGTATTTATACGAGACAACACCACAAGTGGTGTATACCTCGGCCTACCCCACTGGGGTACTCTCGACGAGGGGAAAGGAACTCTACGAAAGGCCTCACAAAGGGAGGACGAGAACACTACTCAAGGAGGGAGGATTTTAACACTTAGGAAATTTAGGAATGGATGAAGAAGTCTTCAAAGGGAGGGTATTTATAGTACAAGCCAAGGCCAACCAATGGCCAAGATCTAGCCAAGTGCTAAGCAAGTGTAGGGCCAAGATTCACCCAAGTACACCTTATCCATCTACCACCAAAATATCCTACCTACTACTTGACAAAAGCCAACCCAATCGTCCAAGCCATTACCGCCCATTCCTCCCAATGAGAGGGTGACAAGTGTCGCCCTCTTGTTGGTCCAAAATGTTTCGTCTCTCGGAAAAATCCGCAAAAATTAAAAATGACATAGCCGGAATTTTCCCTACGAAAGCTGTGGAAACGTTTCGTCGAAAAACGACTCTAACCGGGTGTTGTGAACAAAAATAATTCGGCCAAGCCTATTCTCAAGTTCAAATTTTCTACGCACGCCCCACGCATATACTCCAAAATACGGGGTATAACATTCTCCCCTCCTTAGAAACATTCGTCCCGAATGTTCCTTCTAAGTCTCAAAAACCAATGTGCGCCAGTATAGTCTTCACTAATATACTTACGAAACAATCCTTGCCACACATGGCCACAGAAACAACTTGCGCAAAATACTTACATTCAAGTCCACGAGGAAACACCTCTAACATCACCACAAACACCTCTCTCCGGGGTCTAGAATATACTTCCTTCGCACCTTCTCTTTACAAAAGAAATGATCACATCAATGCTCGCCATACATGCTCGCTTCTTCCCGATACCACTTTTGTCACCTTGCCGCGAGGTTCTAGTGTCACCCGCGACCCGACAAATGGTACCGGACTACCTGTGATCCCTGAGGATGTCGTACACTTCTTGTACACTCGAACTCTTACCACATTTCTAATACTGCTTCAGTTTCCAAAACTCGGGGTTACTATCTCTAACGTGGTCATCATTAATCGGGAACACTGATGGATCTCCGATTTCCTTCTCGAACATAACACGAAAGATCGACGACCGCTTCCTAAGTCGGACGGCAAATGCTAACATATAGGCAACCCGCCTATCCTCACATGAACTCAAAAGGCCCAAAGTAACTCGGGCTAAGTTTCTCTTACACTTATCCGGTGGTACCTTCAAGACCGACCGTCAACTCGAACTCTGGCGTCGTCGCCGATAATCCGCACGATTCCTCCGAGCTGCAAAAACCTCTTACGATAAGCTTCACCCTATCCACGTCTGCCGAACACGTATGAACCAACTATTCGAACGCCAACGTCGAACCAATCGACCGGCAACTTACACTTCCGCCCCTACAAGGCGTCATAAGGCGATATCCGAACACTGAAATGGTAGCTATAAAACACTTCCCCAACAGGAGATAACAATCCTCACAACTACCCCTGAAATCCAAACACTGGCCCGAGGGCGAACGCGATACGGAGACTCACCTGAGTTCCTAACCCTGCCTGGTAAAACTTCCCGAAAGAAACAGCCGTAACCTGGGCTCCACTGTCTGTTCATAAGGTGAAAGCAGGCACCCCGTGCAGCCTTACCACCTTTCTGATATAACATCACTGCCAAGCAACGGTCCTGACTGAAAAACACGATGGGCTGACCCCATCGACCCGACTACTGGTCGAACGCATCCACGAACTCGTACGCTGGTTAACTAAATTTGGGCCTAACATCCTCGTGACCCTACCACAAGGCGGGACCACCACAAACTGACCCCGCCATAAAATAGGTCGCGGGTTGACCCGCAACATGGCCTCAACCCGTCCCGGCAACGCGCAAAACACTAGCTCCCCGATCCGGAACAATTTCACAAATCACGTTACGAAAACCTAGCGGTCTTCTTAGCTCAACTACCCACTTTCATTCCACGCTACTCAGGGACTTATCCCACAAACATAGCTCACGTGCACTATGCACTCTGACAAGGGTCAAACATAAACATACGTCTTTTACTCGAGATGGCCTTTCCTCTAAGGTCTCTACGTAAAAAGCTCTAAGGCTCACACTTTCTCTATCCCCCAATCTTCCCAAGCACTAACCATGATCTAAACACAACTAACATCACGCTATCAGAACATAGCACTTATGATATACTCATCTTATCACACAATACTAATCTCTAGAGGGTTAAAGATATATCAATATCTACTGCTTCACTCCCCTATGTCGTTCTAATCAAACCTGCCCCGTAGGGCGCATAGCTAAGGAAGGTGACGAACTACCCACCGATACTGAAGGCTAAGTCCTCCTTCTAGGACATCCTCTCGACATCAGAACCTGACGGTCGTAGGTACAACAAGTACCAACTAAAAGACGTCATTCCCCGGGATGACATCTGCCATACTGAGAACCGAAAGTCCTGGTGCTCTGACCAACTCCGGCATACCCCGAAGGTCCTGAAATCCGTGGAAGACCACTCTGACCGCGAGGTGCATATCTAATTGGTGAGGCGATCCGCCGAAGTTACCAAAGGACCTTGCCGCTCGCCCTCTTCTCGCCGCCCCGTTAACCCGTCGATCTCTACGTTTCTCGGCCTGCTGTGCACAAGCCCGTACACAGGTCATGCTCAAGCCTAACTGAAGAGCTACTCTTACACAACCCTCTCTTAGGTAGTCATCAAGACTCGCGGTACATCGGTATACTCTCTGGTAGCCAAATCCATAGCTAGTAATGTGGTCGCTTTCGCAATCTAAGTTCACCGTTCTGGCCGTGGTGAAGGCGTTCAAATATCATGGCCGCAGTAGGAATCGCCGCCGCCGCTAAACTCTGCTGGGCGAGTGACGCCGAACTCCCCGAATGAAGCACCTAACTCAGGTGATGGTTGGGCCTGTGCCCTCGTAACCCTCTGAACTCTACTCGCAGCTCCCTCGGCTGCCTAGCCCTCCTGGGCCCGGGTTTGCCCTACGCGGAGGCATAATGGTAAGGGAAAGAAATACGTTAGAGGGTCCAACTTACAACACAGCTCTAGGGCACGATCTCAGAATGAGAAGAAATGGAAACTAATCCTAAATATCCTATAGCCTCTTGATTATTGGCGTGGTGCACAACACACCGATAATCAAGACTCTACTGGATACGGTCTGTAGACACTTTCCGAGGATTAACTGCTCTGATACCACTTTTGTCACGACCCGAACCCGGGCCCGTGACTGGTGCCTTACCCCGGGCACCCTAGTGATACAACATCAGAGTAATCAGCGGAACATAAAACAATAACATGAAACCAATGCAATAAGACAGTGAAATAAGAAGACAGACTAACCCAAAAACGGTTACCTTCATAATATATAACAATTTGAACAGTTACATCCCTTTCTACAACTCGCCACAACAAGATTTCTGCACTTCTACGAATGATATGACAACAACGACGGGGCCCCGTCATACCCCGAATGTAAGCACCTACAACACGGGACTATACGAAGACAAGCCACCGAGAAACGGAGCTTTCCCAAACGCTGAATTGTGACCCCAAGAGCGAGGATCAACGATCGTGTACCTTTACTGCGGCATGAACGCACTTCGGGCGAGGTCGATAACAGTGCGAGTATGTGAAATCAAAATAACATCAGAAATGAAATCATAGTAGTCTATAAAGCAGAGACAAGTATGATAACCAAACTACGATTCACCATAAATAAGGTCATGTCAAGTCGTGACTCACGCCTCAAAGTCATCACTCAAATATAACTATGGGTCTCACGCCACAACATCAATCATGCCCGTGAGTACCTTCCTCACCGCCAGCCTATGATATAAAAGCATCAAGGAATACACATGAACACCGTGTCCCACGTGTCCTAATAAAACCGTCTGCAGGTACGTAAGGCATGGCCACTACTAAAAACCCACAGTACCAACAAGGTCATAAACTGTATCATGAGATATGTCTAGACCGTCACATGATCAAAGCTGGCCACTCGCCCGCAGTATCTAATGTGCGCGTCTAGCCCTGGAACTTCCCGCAGCTCCGCATAGGCCAATCTCATAGGCCCGCATGAGGTATAACCCCGCATCGAGGGTAGCTACTCCCCGGCAACCGCCTGGACTTCGCAGTCCGCATGGCCATATAGACCGCATGCCCATAAAGGACGCAAACTAACACGAACTCGTAGCTCGCATAGCCCACGGGACCCGCATGAGGTATTCTCGAATCATAGGTCACTAGACCCGCCTGAGTCTACCCCGCATCGGAGGGCAGCTTAACCTCCGGAACAGTCAGGGTGAGTGGTACAATACCAACATAACGGCTGATAGTGAAACTATTTAAGCGCAATCGAGGGGAAACCCCTTTACACTAACATCACAAGGTACTAACACACGTAGCATCCTAGCATGTTTACTTAACAAATCACAAGAAAGTATTACAAGGCAATCACAAACCAACATAATCAAGTTATATACACAAGGTACTTTCTACTATATGATTAACAAGATCGGGTTTTTATCTCCAAAGTACTTCATACATTAACTCTTTAAAAGATACGTTACTTTCACAAAAACCACACAATACCCGTAGTATATGAAAATAGAATGATTATCTTTTGAAGTAAATCAAAACACTTACCCTTGTAAAATCAAGTAACAACATTATTTTCCAAACGTCCAAGTTTGCCTAATTTCAAATGTTCACGTTTCTTATTTTAGAAAGGTTTCGTAGTTCATAGTCTTATTCATTTAAGAATATAATTCTCTTTTAAACCATCTGAGAAACATAAGCCTTATATGTGAGTAGGATATTCTTGTTTATAACCATCTTATTATGACCATGATCTAGGAAATATCATTTTGTCTCATCTTAGCTTCATGCAGATGGAAGTTTCTACCGATTTTAATCACAAAACATTTCCTTTTATTAACGCCGCAGCGATGGTTTGTCGATACACATTCGATTTCAAATCAAGAAACATTCTTAAGCCGTTATACCTAACTTCCCATAAAGCTAGTATAACTCTTAAGTTTTCAAAAACCAAGTATTACCCTTCTTTTAAAATGATTCAAAAATCTTTTGAAATACTTCAAGTTCTTTATTATCACATAACCAACCAGTTATAGTTCAAATCAGTTACCCTTTAAAAACCACAAGTATTTTCTTACATACATAAAGCTGTTATAACCAACTTCCCATAAAGCCGTTATAACACTTTATGTTTTAGACCAATCAAGTACATTTAACACATGTACGTCTACCGTACTACATAGTTACACACATATCATGCTAGAAGAGATAGGAAGAGGTTCACATACCTCGCGACGAGTATCGACTAATAGCAAAACGCTCCAAGTACCTCAAGCCGTCGGCTACTCCTTAGCCAAGTAGATCGCGCCACACGTAGTACTTCAACCTATAAGGCCACAAGGCGCTTATTAACATCTAGATCTTATCGTAGACCATCCTACAGAAAATTCGAAGACCTCCCCCGCCACAACAGAATCTCCTCCTCTATCGAGGCCGGCTACCAAGCCAACAAGGGGGGGGTTCTACACGTCTAACCGGACGTGTACAATTCTACTCTACAGTAATACTACACAAGTCTACTGAAATACAGTCCTATGTAATTACAGTTCAGTTCTTTATTCTTCAGGCTTAAGTCAAAAGACATTGCCGACAGGCTACGTTCAGTTCTATATATAGTATACTTCAACTTTATATTCTAACAACATGTAATTTCCAATTACAATAGGGGGACAAGATAATTACCTCGATAAGCCCATAATTATCCAAGTATAAAGTCGATCCTGGGCAACGTTTAGCTCCAACTCCGTGCGCTCCAACCCGCTCCAAACTACCCTTAGAAGTTCTAACCAACTTCTACATACTACTCCAACTAACCATGGAGATTTTCCCTAGGGTTTCGGTTTGGTGACTGACGGGAAGTATAATAGTATAACTGGGCTTTTTGTATAGGTATAACCTTAGAATACTACAAGGTATACGGCTAAGGTAATTTGGGCATTATAACAATACTTTTGAGAGTATTTCTACCAAGAGGGGGGGTATTTATACGAGACAACACCACAAGGGGGGGGTGTATACCCCTCGGCCTACCCCACTAGGGGGGGTACTCTCGGCCAAGGGGGGGGAAAGGGAACTCTCGGCCAAAGGCCTCACAAAGGGGGAGGACGAGAACACTACTCAAGGGGAGGGAGGATTTTAACACTTAGGAAATTTAGGAATGGATGAAGAAGTCTTCAAAGGGGAGGGGTATTTATAGTACAAGCCAAGGCCAACCAATGGCCAAGATCTAGCCAAGTGCTAAGCAAGTGTAGGGCCAAGATTCACCCAAGTACACCTTATCCATCTACCACCAAAATATCCTACCTACTACTTGACAAAAGCCAACCCAATCGTCCAAGCCATTACCGCCCATTCCTCCCAATGAGAGGGTGACAAGTGTCGCCCTCTTGTTGGTCCAAAATGTTTCGTCTCTCGGAAAAATCCGCAAAAATTAAAAATGACATAGCCGGAATTTTCCCTACGAAAGCTGTGGAAACGTTTCGTCGAAAAACGACTCTAACCGGGTGTTGTGAACAAAAATAATTCGGCCAAGCCTATTCTCAAGTTCAAATTTTCTACGTACGTCCTTACGTACATACTCTGAAAATACGGGGTATAACACCCTTGACCAGAAATTGTGCAAGAAAAACGCCCACAATTCGTCCACTTGAGGGTGACAAGTGTCGCCCTCTCGTTGGTCCAAAATATTTCATCTCTCGGAAAAATCCGCAAAAATTATTAATGTTGCAGCCGTAATTTTCCCTTCGCAAAGTTTGGAAAACGTTTCGTCGGAAAACAATTCTTTTTGGTAGTTGTGCACAAATATTTTCGTCCCTTGCCTAACTTAAGGCTTAACTTTTGTACGTACGTCCTCACGTACATACTCTGGAAATACGGGGTATAACAGTTATGGAATATTGGGAGCCTAAATTCGAGCATGAGCTTATTAGCCATTGAAATTACAATACAAATTGGTCGATAGTTATAATCGTCGCATGTTATCTAAATAAGGGAATATAGTTGTTATAATTAGTTGTGACTATATAACATGGTAGACTAAACAACTTGGATTGAAAAGGAATTGGAAAAGGCTTTATGTGGTTGCACATTATAGCCGAGAATGACATTGAATATTGGACTATTTTGATATCAATTGTGGGGCAGAATTTTACACGTCATGTTAGCCGTGTAATCCCCTTTGGTTAGCTAAATTATTGAGCCTTAAATGTGGCATGTTTGGTTATTGATTTCGGTCATTGAAAAAGGTGGAAAAGTACGTAGAAACAAAGGAAGTGCTGCCCAATTTTCCGTAGAATAAGAGACTTTATACTTGGAGCTATTCTACGATTGAATGCTAGAAGTTGATAGACGTATTATGGTTATTATAGGTTGATATTCTACGTGAGGCGTATTCAACCTAGTGAGTAGATTAAGCCGGGAAGGTATGTGGAACTTTCCCTATCTCTTGAGCATGATGTTTTATAAATGTATCGTACGACAGACGTACGAACCTTAAATAAATTCGGCTTTGTTTTTTATATCATTTCCTTGATTGAATTGTCCAAGTTGGTTGAGTTAGAGAATTAACTCCCTTGATTTTAAAGGATGAAAATACCTTGGTTGTCTAAAACATAAAGAGTTATAACGGCTTTATGAGAAGTTAGTTATAACGGCTTTATGGAAAGTTAAGAGAGTGGTCTACTTGATTTATAGACATAAGTTGCCTAGGTTGTGAAAGTAGAAATGCTTGATTTTAAAAGCTTCGATTTGAATTTCTAAAGGTGTAGTACTTGGGGTTAAATTCCCGGATTTGACATGACATGCTAGTGCCTTGAGTCTTATGAAATGATAAGTGATTCACCTTAATCTAATGAGAGTCCTAAATGCTTTAAGTTTCATATGTTGCTCACAATAGACATTCGTGCAAGTGTTATATTTCCATATCACCGCGTCCCTCGCTTGAGGGCCGGCAATCATGTGTTATACTACGGGTTAAATTCTCATGACTATTCCGTGGGCTAGCTCTCCACGATGCGGGTATCCATATATACTCATTGCAGGTCTACGTGACCTATGCGAGTTCAATTCTCATGCGGGTTAAATTCCCATGAATATTCTGTGGGCTAATCTCCACGATGCGGGTATCCATATATACTCATTGCGGGTCCACGTGACCTATGCGGGTTCAATTCCCCTGCGGGTTCAATTCCCATGAATAAGATTGCATAATGGTATTACGGGCGGGTAGCCTTAAATTAATCATAACCTTCCTACTTTTAAACGGTAAAAGTTACTCTCATTAGTCTCAGTGTTACTAAGGTGCGGTGTACTGTTATTTGGTTATCATACATGTCTCCAGCTTTATTTTAGACTATATGATTTCATTTCAGTATTTTCAGTTTCATATACTTGGTACATATTTTGTACTGACCCCCTTTCCTCGGGGGGCTGCGTTCATGCCGCAGGTAGGGGTAAGCAGGTTGCAGATCCTCGCTCTTAGGATCACTGATCAGTTTTGGAAAGCTTCATTCCTCCAGAGGCTTGTCTTTTGGTACGGTTTTCCTGATGTTGTAGATTTATGTACATTCAGGGGTATGGTGGGGCCCTGTCCCGCCACAGTTATTATGTCCAAAAACTCTTAGAGGTCTGTAGTCATATCTTGTGGGTCGGGTTGTAAAAAGAAAAAAAAAAGATGTAACTGCCTTTGGGCTATGTATATAGGTATATCCAGGAAGGCAGCCTTATCGGCTAGCCTGTTGTTTATTTCACATTGCTATATATTTATGAGTTTTATCTATGTTCCGCTGATTATCTCTGATGTATACCAGTAAGGGTGCCCAGGTAGGGCACCAGTCGCGGGCCCAGGGTTCGGATCGTGACACCTTATCCCTAAAGTAGGAGGTGTTACATACATTTCTCATGAATTTGGTCTAGTCAGAATAAGATCCACTACAAATGGAAAGAAAAATGTCTGAAATATTGTCTCAACAATGGAATAAAAGACAAGAATAATAGGGTAGAATCCATGGTTGTTGAGGATAGGCAGTCTCACCCTGAAAGCTCAAGTAAACCGACTCAAACGTCAGTCACGAGGTCGACAGTGCTATATCTACACCCAAAAAAATTCAACAAATATAGTATGAGTACACATCGTACCCTCGTAAGCATCATAGGCTGACAACAACGGGAAACATGTAATAGATATAAACATCAAGTTGACTCAGAAGTATCCTAACCTACACAGTCCAGTGTGGCTACCACATAAGTCACCTCCACATAACAAATACAGGAAACTTAAACCTAAGGTTTTATGACTAAAGTTAACATGACTAAATAGATGAAATTGGAGGCCAAGATTGGGGCTATAAGGTTTGATATTTCATATTAGAATTTATTAATGATGGAATGACCTATTGCTAAGTTTAATTTGCTATTTTAATTCCATATTTTTTGGATTTTTTTTAGGGGTTTGTCTAAATTGGGGTGTTTTGTTTTAAAAGGCGACTAAAGATCTAATTGGGATTAGTTGACCTTCTAACTTACATACATGACTAATTAGATCGCGATTATGCTTTTGTAACATTAAAGTTTCAATTTTATCCTCGTGGACCCGGGGTCACTTTGATGGTCGGGTATTCGATTTCATTGAAAGGTCTTATCCTTTTGTATGTGTCTAGAATACCGTATTAACGTTGAATCTATGATAATGGACTACGAATGATTGGAGGCACATCGCAAGGGCAAGGCCTTGGCTTGAGATTAGTTCGTGGCACCCGTTCGGCTTTGAGGTAGGCTACATTTTTCTCTATTAGACTCTGATAGATGCATGTAGTATATATAAATATTGAGGAATATAGGGCGTGGTGGAGGTCCCACATTTGTGACGGAGATGAGAACTTGGGTGGGTAACGATGTTGAACTGTTTGGGGGATCATCCTTAGGTTGATCTCGACTACTGTTATGTGGCCTTGTCGCCATGATTGATCTAATTATGATTATTGATTGAAATTACTCATCATTGTATGCCCCCTGATATGAATAATATTGTTAGGAGAAACTATATTTTATATATAATTCTAAGGCAGCTATAAATAATTTATTATGAGAGAAAATCATGTTCAAAAGATGAATAACACATGCCTTAGAATTATATATAAAATATAGTTTCTCCTAACAATATTATTCATATCAGGGGGCATACAGTGATGAGTAATTTCAATCAATAATCAGAATTAGATCAATCATGGATAAAAGGCCACATAACTGTTACACCCCGTAATTCCATGACATGTATAAGAGAATAGACGGGAGAACACAAGACTTAAAAATTTGAACGAAAGAAAGAATTGTTTTCCGAGGGAAAAATCTTCCGAACCTCGGGAAAGAGAAATGGTTGTTAATGAGAATTGGGTCTCGAAATTGTTATTTAAGACTTTTAAGAGTTTATCGGAATTATGGAATTTTATTTTCAGAGTTGGATACGTGGGGCCACCCGAGAGATTTTATGTTTTGTGGGGCCCACGAGGTTTCCGATATTTTGACCAATTATGGAAATTTCGGGAAACGAAATATTATGGACCAATGGGAGGGAGACACGTGTCACCCTCCACATGGTCATCTTGGTCGAAAAAGAGCAGTATAGAATAGCCAAATTGGCTTGATAATATTGACTAAGTCAAGATGTCAAGATAGCTTGATAATATTGACCACATCCTAGCCTTCCATTTGGATAAATCCTAGCCCTTGATTTATTTATATATACTACTACTAGTGCAAGACTAGTTTCACACTTAGAAAAATTTCAAAGATTTCTTGCTCTTGAGAGGGGCTCTCGACTTTGAAGAAAAAAGAAGGAGGAAATTTTGTACTATTGCTCCATAATTCCAAATATTCAAACCCAAGGTTCCTAAAGGTATTCTAAGGTTATCACAAAAGAAAGATCCCGGAAAAACTACGTTTTCACGTTAGTCGCAAGATGAAAACCTAAGGTGTTCTTCAACTTTGAAGTTGGAAATTGAAGAGAAGTTGGTCATGAGCTTCTAAGGAGTGCTTGGAGCAGATTGGAACGTAAGAAGATGAGCTAAAAGTTGCTAAGGATCGACTTTTACGCTTGGACATTATTAGGGCTTATTGAGGAAAAATCTTCGTCTTCTTAATGTGATTTAACATTACATGTTATAGTAGTTGATAAATGAGCATGTGGTATATAGATTGAAGTTTGAAAAGATTTGGATCATGTCGGCATGTTAAAAACCGAAAATGGGCAAGTTAGCCATTTATGTTGTAATCAATTTGGTCGATAGTTACAATCGTCGCATGTTAAGAAAGAAAGGATTTGTAGTTGTTATAATTGTTATAGGGTATATTGCATATTAGAATAACAACTTGGATTGAAAAAGGAATTGAAAGGAATTGATATTATTGCGGCATTGATTGTAGCCGAGAAAGGCTTAAGTTGTTGGATAGTTTTTGTATTAATTGTGGGGAAGAATTTTACACGTCATGTTAGGCGTGTCATCCCCTTTGAATTGCTGAATTTTTGAGCCTTAAATGTGGCATTTGGTTATTGATTTTCGGGCCTTGAAAAAGGTGGAAAAGTACGTAGAAACAAAGGAAGTGCTGCCCGATTTTCCGTAGAATTAAGAGTCCTTATGCTTAGGAATATTCTACGTTGAAAGCTAGTAGTTGATGGACGTATTATGGTCATTATAGGTTGACATTCTACGTGCGGCGTATTCAACTTGGCAAGTGAATTGAGCCGGAGAGGTATGTGGAACTTTCCTTATATTCTTGAGCATGAGTTTTACAAATGTATAGTACGGTGGACGTACGTAGAAATAAAGGAAGTGCTGCCCGATTTTCCGTAGAATTAAGAGTCCTTATGCTTAGGAATATTCTACGTTGAAAGCTAGTAGTTGATGGACGTATTATGGTCATTATAGGTTGACATTCTACGTGCGGCGTATTCAACTTGGCAAGTGGATTGAGCCGGAGATGTATGTGGAACTTTCCCTATCTTCTTGAGCATGAGTTTTACAAATGTATAGTACGGTGGATGTACGAGATTTAAATGAATTTAATTTCATTTGGTATCCTTGACTTGTTTAAGAATGTCCAAGTTGGTTGAGTTAGAGAATTAACTCACTTGTTTTAAAGGTTAAAGATGTCTTAGTTTCTAAAGCATAAAGTTAGTATAACGACTTTATGGGAAGTTGGTTATAACAACTTTATGGGAAGTTAAAAGATTGGTTTATTCTAATAAGGTAAACAAAGATTTCTTGACTTGAAAATGTATAGAATACTTGAGTTGGAAAGTATTGATTACTTGAACTATTCTAAAGTTAAGAAACTTGATTTCTAAAGTTAAGAGACTTGAAGTATTCTGAAAGTTATGTAACTTGATTTGAAAGTATATGATACTTGGTTTTAAAAGTATAAGTCTCTTGGTTATAAAAAGAATGAACTTGTCTAAAACATAAAGAGTTATAACGACTTTATGGGAAGTTAGTTATAACGGCTTTATGGAAGGTTAAGGGAGTGGTCTATTTTATAGGCACGAGTTGCCTAGGTTGTGAAAGTAGAAGTTACTTGGATTTAAAGCCTTGAAATGAATTTCTAAAGGTGTAGTAACTTGATTTGAAAAATAGACATGCCTTGATACTACGGGTGTTAGTATCTTGGGGGTTTTATATAAAAAGGGTTCTTTCTAAAGGAACGGAAGTACGTAGTACTTTGGGTTAAATTCCCGGATTTTTAATAACATGTTAGTGCCTTAAGTTAAATAAAATGAGAGTGCATGATAATTAAGGTGAATAAGAAGTTAGGGGATTTCTTAACTTGCTTATGATAATTATGATAAGCCGGTGATGCTTATGTTATGTATGATAAGCCGGTGGTGCTTATGTTATGTATGATAGCCAGTTGTGCTAGTGTTATGTTATTCTTGCGGGGTAAACCCCTGGGTTACTACTTATTCCATGGATTTGCTACTCATGATGCGAGTGTGGCATTTGTACTCATTGCGGGTCCACCGGTCCTATGCGGGTGAAATAGTCCTATGCGGGTGAAATAGTCTCATGCGAGGCGGATGACCTCATTGCGGGTCCACAGGACCTATGCGGGTGAAATAGTCCCAGGAGTAGAATTGCTTAATGATACTACGGGCGGGTGGCCCCAGTTCGATCATGAGCCTCTTATTTTTATGCAGTAAAGTATACTCTTGTTTACTCTCATTGTTAGTAAGGCACAATGTACTGTTAATGTGGTTATCATACATGTCCCCAGCTTTATTTTAGACTATTATGATTTCATTACGATTTCTGGGCCACATACTTGGTACTGTTATCGACCTCCTTCTGGGCTGCGTCATCTTTGTAGGTAGAGTTATATAGGTTGCTTATCCTCACTCTTAGGATCACTGTTCAGCTGTTGAGAAGTTCCACTACTCCGGAGGCTTATCTTTGGTTCAGATCCCTAGTATTGTCGGTTGTTGTGCATTCAGGGGTATGGCGGGGCCCTGTCCCATCACAGTTGTTATGTCAAAATTCTTAGAGGTCTGTAGTCATGTATGTGGGTCGGTTTGTAAAAAAAAGTTGTAACTGCTTTTGACTATTTATATATGTATAACCAGGAAGGCAGCTTCATCGACTAGCCTGTGTTTATTTATTACTGATTTAAGTTGTGTGTTCTATGTATGTTCCGCTGACTTTCTCTGATGGTTACCTGTAAGGTTGCCCAGGTAGGGCACCAGTCGCGGGCCCGGGGTCGGGTCGTGACAAAAGTGTTATCAGAGCAATTAGTCCTCGGAAAGTGTCTACAGACCGTGTCTAGTAGAGTCTTGGTTATCGGTGTGTTGTGCACCACATCTATAACCAGAAGGCTGCAGGACATTTAGGATTGGTTTCCATTCTTCTAACTATGAGGTCGTGCGATAGAGCTGTGTTGTTAGGGTCGTCTCTCTCTAACGAGTTTTGTTGATTGCAGCTATGAAAAAGGCAGCAGTGACCCAGGAAGGATTATGTGGATTGCGTATCCAGGTTGGTAATACTTGTTGTATAGTTGGTATAATGACCTATAGCTATACAGATTTATGTATGAGGGTCAGATGTGTGTTGCCTTGAATGATTTTGGATTACCAAAAATTGGTATGGACTAAATAGATACCGGAAAGGTATGGAACAGTTTAATGAATTCTCATCAAGGTTTTACGTACTAATTTGAATTAGTTAGGAGATGATGAGTGGTCTTAAAGGGTAATGAACCCTTAAGAAGTCATGATTAAAGGACTTAATGGAATGCCATAATTATAGATTAACCTACGTAGTATGCTTAAGAGGATTGTACGGATGAGGTGTGTATGGATTAAGTAATGGTTGTTGTGATAAGACAACATGATTATGATATTATGAGAAGTTATTGTACCCGTTTACGGGGGGGGACTGATAAGGTAGGCTTGGAGCATGGAAATTGCGAGCCTAAGAATATTGATAACCGCCGAGACCTTAGGGATATAAGGCCTTCTCGGGCAATAAGATTTAATTCAGACTAAGGGTAAGAGTTAAGTACGACGGTGGGTCGGGTTGAGGACCTATTACGGGTCGCCCCATAGCCTGAAATAGAGTGGGGTCAATTGGTAGTAGTCCTGCTACGTGACAGGGTCACGAGGGTGCAAGGCCCAAGGTTAGTTAATTGTTTTACGGGTTCGTGGACGCATTCCACCGGAACCAGGTTGTGAGAGCCGGAAATGGCCTTAAATTGTTCGATGTAAGTAACTCCAAAGATTGGGGGCCATAATTTGGATGGAAGTTATGTACGTATACTAGTATAAGTTTGGAGGTACGGGAAGAGTACAATCAGTAAGAAAGAGAGCAAACAAGTGTAAAGGAATAGAGCCGGAGTCCATAATGACCTTTCGAGGTAGCTACACCCGTGTGTGATTGGGTGGTAGCTGAGTGGGTATATCAGAATTTCCCGGTGATGATACAGTCGTCAGACCCTAGCAAACCTGGTAGAGCTTGATATGAAATACTTTGAAGTCCTTAGGGGTATGGACTAGTTGGCTTCTTGATGTGCCAACGTTGACTACAGATAGAGATTGGTTCGATTCCAGTTTTCCGGCGAGCCGGTTATCAAGTGGAAAAGAAGGGAAGTGATTGTAACAAGTGAATTATCCTTCCTTATCTGACATGTTTAATAGAAATGTCTATGTGACTTGATCTTAGTAAGTCTGTGTGACTTGTTCATTTGGGGTAAATTGATGTAGAAAGTATGGAATAGTTGAATTTGAAGAGTTTAGAGATGGAAATGGAAACGTGCGATCATTGAAGGATTTTATGTTAAGTTCCCTTAGAGGTTCTTGGAGTTGTTTTGTGTGGCGGTCAGGGCCACGACTTCCCGAATGATTTCAGGAAAATCCGCAAGGCAGAATAAGATAAGCACGAGTGCTGCCTGTAGAAAACAGAAGGCATCGTTGGTAGATTTTGAAAATCTTTACGATTATAAGGTGGCGCTTGATGACTAAGATTTTGAAGGGGAGATAAGCTCTCTCCCCCCACGTAAAAGGATAGTTTTCCGTATTTTGTGGTTATGTGTACCCATGTTATTAGGCGATGGATATGAGACTGGTAAGGTCTTCAGTGTCGTCATGCCATAGGTCGCAGTTTTTTAGAACCGTGGGAAAAGTATTGTGTTGGGGTAATTGAGGGCGACATTAGGAAATGGTCGAGGATGTGCCTTAAGGATATAAATGCTGGTAATAAGCATAAATGGAAATGTATGACCCAGGAGCGAGGTAGAAATATTTGGGTTAGTAATTAGTATGATAAAGGGTTATGCCCAGAATAATAAGGAGAATGCAATTACAGTTATGAAGGTTTCCCAAGGCATAATTACCCAGACTAGTGTGAAGACCATTAGAAATGATGGGCAGTTAGGAACACCTCGACGAAAGGTGGCAAGCCTGTAATGACGGGCAAGACCGTATATATACGGGGAGTTAAGAGACCCAAGGGCAACTTGTAATGAAAAATAAGATAAGACGAGTAGGCACTCGAATGATAAGAACTCTTGGCAAGCCATTGGATTAGGTAATACCATGAATTAAGGTTGAACACCTGACTATAAGCTCTACGAGCTGGGAGAGAATAATAGGATTACTACTTGACGAGATCAAGGAAACTCCCCCTAAATTGTGATTGGCACGAAGTCTTAGCCATGAGACAAGCAGAGGAATTGAATCTAATTATAGCGACCAAGTCTGATTGCAACAGAGAATTAGAAACAGGAACCATAATTGAGATTAATGATGCCCGAATATTTCTAAAGGATGAGAAAGGCTTCCATTTATTGGAAGATAAGTTGACTACGACTACAGTTCTAACCCCTCCGGAGGCCTGAGGGACTAGAGGGTTAGGTTATTATGGTAACACTTTGAGTGTTTGGCTGGGCCGTGTGCGGAAGCAACACGATAAGGTAACAACCTATATTTCCCGGCAGCTACGGGAGCATGCTAGTGGAGCGCAGATTCAAGAGGTTGTCGAGTCTTCCCTCGTTGAGGGGGGTGAAGAGGCGACAGTATAAGGATCCAGTTCTAAGGCGAATTTGAGATACGGCCCTCCAAGAGGAGAAGAACCTGTTTGGGTAGCAACGGATAGGGTGCTATGATATGAGGATAGATTGTGTGTGCCCGATGCTGCAGGACTTGTCAGCAGGTTTTATGGGAGGCACGCAGTGTTTATTGCTCTATTTGTTCGGGGTCGACTAAGATGTATCATGACCTCATATGTATGTATTGGTAAGATGGCTTGAAGAGGGACGTAACAGAGTTTGTTGCTTAGTGTCCGAATTAGTAGCAGGTCAAGGATGAACACCAGAAGCCCAGTGGGCTATTACAGGCGATTGAGATCCCGACTTAGAAATGGGAGGTGATTAATATGGATTTTGTTACAGGGTTGCATCGTACTCAGATGAAGTGCGACTTCCTGAGGGTCATAGTAAACAGGCTGACGAAATCAACCCATGTTCTTCCGGTAAGGACCACTTACTCGGCTGAGGATTATGTCAGATTATATAGCAGAGAGATTGTGAGACTGCACGGGGTTCCTACATTTATGATGTCAGACGGATGAGCTCAATTTACGAGTAACTTTTGGAGGTTTTCCAGAAGGGATTAGGGACACAGACGAGTCTCAGTGTTGCATTTCACTCTCAGACCGACGGACAGGTAGAACGTACTATCCAGGCACTTGAGGATAGGTTGCGGGCCTGTGTTCTTGATTTCAGAGATAGCTGGGAGGATTATTTACCCCTTGTTGAGTTACGTACGATAACAGATACCCTTCAAGTATTCAGATGGCCCTGTATGAGGCTTTGTATGAAAGGAAGTGTAGATCATCGGTTGGTTGGTTCGACGCAGGCAAGGTTCAGTTAATTGGCTCAAACTTGATTCAGCGGGCTGTGGATAAGGTGAAGCTTATCCAGGAAAGATTATTAGTAAGCTCAGAGTTAGCAGAAGCTTTATGTAGATAACCGACGTCGACACTTGGAATTCAGGTTGACGTTTTAGTATAAGTATTGTTATGTGGCCATGTGTGGCAAGTATGATTATGTTAGGTATAGTCAGGGGACTATGCCAATATCCGTTTAGATGGAACCTCGAAGGAACATTCGGGGACGAATGTTTCTAAGGAGGGAAGAATGTTACACCCCGTAATTCCAGGACATGTATAAGAGAATAGACGGGAGAACACAAGACTTAAAATTTTGAACAAAAAAAAGAATTGTTTTCCGAGGGAAAAATCTTCCGAACCTCGGGAAAGAGAAATGGTTGTTAATGAGAATTGGGTCTCGAAATTGTTATTTAAGACTTTTAAGAGTTTATCGGAATTATGGAATTTTATTTTCAGAGTTGGATACGTGGGGCCACCCGAGAGATTTTACGTTTTTGTGGGGCCCACGAGGTTTCCGATATTTTGACCAATTATGGAAATTTCGGGAAACGAAATATTATGGACCAATGGGAGGGCGACACATGTCACCCTCCACATGGTCATCTTGGTCGAAAAAGAGGAGTATAGAATAGCCAAATTGGCTTGATAATATTGACTAAGTCAAGAAGTCAAGATATCTTGATAATATTGACCACATCCTAGCCTTCCATTTGGATAAATCCTAGCCCTTGATTTATTTATATATACTACTACTAGTGCAAGACTAGTTTCACACTTAGAAAAAAATCAAAGATTTCTTGCTCTTGAGAGGGGCTCTCGGCTTTGAAGAAAAAAGAAGGAGAAAATTTTGTAATCTTGCTCCATAATTCCCAATATTCAAACCCAAGGTTCCTAAAGGTATTATAAGGTTATCTCAATAGAAAGATCCCGTAAAAACTACGTTTTCACGTTAGTCGCAAGATGAAAACCTAAGGTGTTCTTCAACTTTGAAGTTGGAAATTGAAGAGAAGTTGGTCATGAGCTTCTAAGGAGTGCTTGGAGCGGATTGGAACGTAAGAAGAGGAGCTAAAAGTTGCTAAGGATCGACTTTTACGCTTGGACATTATTAGGGCTTATTGAGGCAAAATCTTCGTCTTCTTAATGTGATTTAAGATTACATGTTATAGTAGTTGATAAATGAGCATGTGGTATATAGATTGAAGTTTGAAAAGATTTGGATCATGTCGGCATGTTAAAAACCGAAAATGGGCAAGTTAGTCATTTATGTTGTAATCAATTTGGTCGATAGTTACAATCGTCGCATGTTAAGAAAGAAAGGATTTGTAGTTGTTATAATTGTTATAGGGTATATTGCATATTAGAATAACAACTTGAATTGAAAAAGGAATTAAAAGGAAATTGATATTATTGCGGCATTGATTGTAGCCGAGAAAGGCTTAAGTTGTTGGATAGTTTTTGTATTAATTGTGGGGAAGAATTTTACACGTCATGTTAGGCGTGTCATCCCCTTTGAATTGCTGAATTGTTGAGCCTTAAATGTGGCATTTGGTTATTGATTTTCGGGCCTTGAAAAAGGTGGAAAAGTACGTAGAAACAAAGGAAGTGCTGCCCGATTTTCCGTAGAATTAAGAGTCCTTATGCTTAGGAATATTCTACGTTGAAAGCTAGTAGTTGATGGACGTATTATGGTCATTATAGGTTGACATTCTACATGCGGCGTATTCAACTTGGCAAGTGGATTGAGCCGGAGATGTATGTGGAACTTTCCCTATCTTCTTGAGCATGAGTTTTACAAATGTATAGTACGGTGGATGTACGAGATTTAAATGAATTTAATTTCATTTGGTATCCTTGACTTGTTTAAGAATGTCCAAGTTGGTTGAGTTAGAGAATTAACTCACTTGTTTTAAAGGTTAAAGATGTCTTAGTTTCTAAATCATAAAGTTAGTATAACGACTTTATGGGAAGTTGGTAATAACAACTTTATGGGAAGTTAAAAGAATGGTTTATTCTAATAAGGTAAACAAAGATTTTTTGACTAGAAAATGTATAGAATACTTGAGTTGGAAAGTATTGATTACTTGAACTATTCTAAAGTTAAGAAACTTGATTTCTAAAGTTAAGAGACCTGAAGTATTCTGAAAGTTATCTAACTTGATTTGAAAGTATATGATACTTGGTTTTAAAAGTATAAGTCTCTTAGTTATAAAAAGAATGAACTTGTCTAAAACATAAAGAGTTATAACGGCTTTATGGGAAGTTAGTTATAACGGCTTTATGGAAGGTTAAGGGAGTGGTCTATTTTATAGGCACGAGTTTCCTAGGTTGTGAAAGTAGAAGTTACTTGGTTTTAAAGCCTTGAAATGAATTTCTAAAGGTGTAGTAACTTGATTGGAAAAATAGACATGCCTTGATACTACGGGTGTTAGTATCTTGGGGGTTTTATATAAAAAGGGTTCTTTCTAAAGGAACGGAAGTACGTAGTACTTTGGGTTAAATTCCCGGATTTTTAATGACATGTTAGTGCCTTAAGTTAAATAAAATGAGAGTGCATGATAATTAAGTTTAATAAGAAGTTAGGGGATTTCTTAACTTTCTTATGATAATTATGATAAGACGGTGGTGCTTATATTATGTATGATAAGCCGGTGGTGCTTATGTTATGTATGATAGCCGGTTGTGCTAGTGTTATGTTATTCTTGCGGGGTAAACCCCCGGGTTACTACTTATTCCATGGATTTGCTACCCATGATGCGAGTGCGGCGTTTGTACTCATTGCGGGTCCACCGGTCCTATGCGGGTGAAATAGTCCCATGCGATGCGGATGACCTCATTGCGGGTCCACAGGACCTATGCGGGTGAAATAGTCCCAGGAGTAGGATTGCTTAATGATACTACGGGCGGGTGGCCCCAGTTCGATCATGAGCCTCTTATTTTTATGCAGTAAAGTATACTCTTGTTTACTCTCATTGTTAGTAAGGCACAGTGTACTATTAATGTGGTTATCATACATGTCCCCAGCTTTATTTTAGACTATTATGATTTCATTACAGTACTTTCAGTTTCACATACTTGGTACCTGTTGTACTGACCTCCTTCGGGGGGTTGCGTTCATGCCGCAGGTAGAGTTATACAGGTTGCTGATCCTCACTCTTAGGATCACTGTTCAGCTGTTGAGAAGCTCCACTACTCCGGAGTCTTATCTTTGGTTCAGATCCCTGGTATTGTCAGTTGTGTAACGACCCATTCCGGGCCCCGTTACTGGTGCCTTATCCCGGGCACCCTAGTGATACAATCATCAGAGAAAACCAGCGGAAAATAAAACTTTAAACAAGAAACAAGATATATGAACATAAAACAGGCCAACCCAACGGTTACCTTCCAATAACATAAATAAATACAACTCTTTCAAAACGAACAGTTTAATCCTTTTACAAACCCCGCCACAACAAAGACTACGCACTTAAGATTTACAACAACTATGACGGACAGGCCCCGCCATACCCCAGAATGTACAAGAACCTACAACTCGGGGAACACATACCAAAAGATAAGCCTCGGAGAAGCGAGCTTCCCAAAACGCTGAACCGAGATCCTAAGGCGAGGATCCACGACCGATGTACCTTCACTGCGGATGAACGCAGCCCCGGCGAGGTCGATAACAGTACCAAGTATGTGAAATCAGAAATATCAGAATGAAATCATAGCGATCTATATAAAGCAGAGACATGAATGATAACCAAACTACGATACACATATATCGATTATATCAAGTCGTGGTCTCACGCCTCCACATCAATCATGCGTGGAATGCCTTCTCATCACTGCCGATATGATATGATAACACCAAGAAGTACACCAGACACCAAGTCCTACCGATGCCAAAGCGTATTAACAATTCAAATGGAAGCATACCCGCGCGCACGATCGTGTCGATGTCCAAAAGGGAACCACGAGACAAAGAATCAAAATGGAAGCATACCCGCGCACTACGATCGTGTCGATGTCCAAAAGGAAACAATAAGACGGCATTCCAAATGGAAACATACCCGCGCGCCACGATCGTGTCGATGCCCAAAGGGAAACAATAAAGCGATATCAACATGGAAGCATACCCGTGCGCTACGATCGTGGTCGATGTCCAAAGCGATTAGCAAAAGTAACACAATCAGCGAACGCGTGCGGAATTTCTCCATCACCGCCGCATGTCCATGTAAGTTCTCAACAAGTCAACCGACTCTATCGAGACGCCAGAATACGTAAATACAACACTTGTACAACAAAGGCTATCGTCACAAGCATAGGCAAGTTTCACACAACTCAAAGTACTTTCACATAAGCCACACAATACGTAGTATAAAAATCGTGACTATCTTTTAAGTAAACAAGACACTTCCCCTTTTGTAAAATCAAGTAACAACATTATTTTCCAAACGTTCAAATTTGCCTAATTTCAAATGCTCAAGTCACTTATTTTAGAAAGGTTTCATAACTCATAGTCTTAATCTCTTTTAAAACAATTGAGTAACATATGTCATATATGAGTAGTTTATTCTTGTTTATAACGATCTTATTACTGACCGTGATCTAGAAAATGTAATATCATTTTGTCTCATCTTAGCTTCTATGCAGATGGAGGTTTCTACTGGTTTTAATACAACACATCATTATTCAATACATTTTCCTTTATTAACGCTGCAATGGTCTGTCGATACACATTCTGATTCCCGAAATCAGTAAAACATTATCCCTTTAAAAACCAAGTACTCATTACTCACGAATGAGGTTTCACACAAACATCCACATTAAAACAAATAAGTTAAGTCTCTTATCTTATAAGATCAAGTCTCTTAACTTCTAACATCGTGAAACCATTTTCACTACATAAGGTCGTTATAACTAACTTCCCATAAAGCTATTATAACACCCTATGTTTTAAACCAACCAAATCACTTAGCACATGCGTCACCGCACTACATAGTTCACAACAATCATGCTAGAAAAGATAGGAAGAGGTTCACATACCTCGCGACGAGTATCGACAATAAGCAAAATGCTCCAAGTACTACAACCTTGCTAGCCCTTTCCACTCCTCAAGTAGAATACGCTACTCTTAGTACTTTCACCTAAAAAGGTCACAAACGTCTATTAACTTCAAAACACAAGGTTCCATGTTCTACAGAAAATTCGGCAAAGATTCCCCCGCAACAACAGCGTAAATCTCCTCCTCTATCGAGGCCGGCTACCAAGCCAACCAGGGGGGGGGGGGGGGGGGGTTTACACGTCTAACCGGACGTGTACAATTCTACTCAGCAATACTACACAAGTCTCTCGCAATACGATCCCATGTAAATACGGTGCTTTTCTTTACTCTTGAGCTTAAGTCAAAAGACATTGCCAAATACAAAGTTGATTCTACATATAGTATACTTCAACTATATATTCCTACAACATGTAATCTCCAATTACAATAAGGGGACAAGAATATTTACCTCGATAAGCCCAAAATTATCCAAGTTATAATGTCGATCCTGAGCAAGGTTTAGCTCCTACTCCGTGCGCTCCAATCCGCTCCAAACAACCCTTAGAAGTTCTTAACCAACTTCTACTCAAATACTTCAACCAACTATGAAGATTTCCTTAGGGTTTCGGTTTGAGACTAAAAGGACAAAAGGTAGTATTTCCGGGCTCTACGTATAGAGGTAACTTTTGGAATACAACAAGGTAAAGGCTAAGGTATTTTGGGCATTATAACAATACTAGGAGAAGTATTTCAATACCACAAGGGAGGGGTATTATACGAAAACAACTAGGCTAGGGGGGGGGGTACCCCACGGCTAGCACCACAAAGGGGGGAAGGGGAACCCCTCGGCCAAAGGCCACACGAAAAGGGGGAGGGGGAAGGCTCTCGGCTAAGAGCTCACAAAGGGGGAGGAGAGGGTTTCAAGACTTGGAAGTTTTGGATGAATGAAGTCTTGAGCTTAGTGGGTATTTATAGCAAAACCAAAAGCCAACCAATGGCCAAGATCAAGCCATGTGCAAGGCAAGTGTAAGGCCTTGATCAAGCCAAGTGCACCCTAGCCCCTACTCCACAAAACAATGCACAAAACATGGCACCAAACAAGCCACAAAACAAGGCCAAAACAAGGAGCCCATGGCGAAGAAAACGTGAACCAATTCGTCGAGGTTGCCGCGCTTGCTTAATGTGAGGTGACACGTCACCCTCCCGTTGGTCCAAAATGTTTCGCCTCGGAAAAATCCGCAAAAATACAAAACGACATAGCGGAATTTTCCTTCGCAAGTTACGCAAAACGCGTTTAGTCGAAAAATGACTTAAGCAGGGTGTTGTGCACAAAGGTAACTTCGCCAAGCCACCTAGGCGGGGTGACACGTGTCACCTCCTATCGCCCTCATAAAACGTCTTTGAAAAATATCCACAATACCGGAAATCTCAAAACAAAGCGGGCCCAAAATCAGAATTTCTCCGTGGGCCCCACGTGACCATTTCCAAAATAAAATCTCAAAATTCTAATATAATTTAAGAAGCCCATATACCAAATCTGGGAAACCAATTCTCATTAACGAACCTTTTTCTTCACAAATTACCGGAAACTTTTCCGTCGAAAACTCACATCTTTCTTTCTTTTCAAAATTTCTGCCGTACTCTCGTACGTACGTCCTCACATACATACCCTGCAACTACGGGGTATAACAAGTTGTTGTACATTCAGGGGTATGGCGGTGCCCTGTCCCGTCACAGTTGTTATGTCAAAATTCTTAGAGGTATGTAGTCATGTATGTGGGTCGGTTTGTAAAAAAAAATGATGTAACTGTTTTTGACTATTTATATGTCACGCCCAACCTCAAGCGTGGATGGTGCCTACAGGCACCCTTCTACCTTAACAATACAAGTAAATCTGCGGAAATTAAATAACACCTCATTTTTTTCTTAAAACCAACGTGCGTAAGTGGCAAAGCCGATAAGCGCCGCCATAATTAAACATAAGCGAAAGACACTACAACGTACATGAGTCCAATCCCACATATGAATACAGACCTCTAAGAGTCAAACTGAACTATGACGGGACAAGGCCCCGCCGTACCCATAACTGTACAAAAGCACAGATCAGGAACTATACCAAAATGATAAACTCACGAGCAGGAGCTATCCAAAACCACGAGCGGTCCTACACTGCCGATCACCAAATCAAGTACCTAAACTGCAGCGTGAAACGCAGCCCCGGGCGAGGTCAAGACGAAGAATGTACCAAGTATGTGAGCGATGAAATGCGTAATGAAATCATAATCCTAAACAAAGCGGAGACATGTATGATAGCCAACCTACGAGATACAATACATAAGGTCATATATCAAGTCGGGGACGCAGCCCTCAAAGTCACTACTCAAATATAACTATGGGTCTCACGCCCATAATATCAATCATGCGTGGAATCCTTCCTCACCGGCGATCCATGATATAACATAGCACCAATAGGCATACATGAACACCAAGTCCCACTGTGTTCTAAAATCAGACGGGCAAGTAGGCAAACGAGCGGTGGTATAACGTCTTGGGGTTTACCTCATTTATACTCGACCACGAAGGAGGTGGTAAGCGGGGTATAACGTCTTGGGGCTTGCCCTCATTTATACTCTTACCCGGAGAAGGTTGTATAACGTCTTGGGGCTTGCCTCATTTATACTCCTACCCTATCTCAACCGGCCACAACAACACATAAAGCAGGTGGTACAGCGTCTTGGGGGTTTACCCCTCACTTATACTCTTACCCTGGAGAAGGTGGTACAGCGTCTTGGGGGTTTACCCCTCACTTATACTCTTACCCTATCTCGACCGACCATCAAACAAGACATAAGCACTACCATGTCTTCTATAAAAATCCGGGAATTTAACCCAAGTACTACGTATAGCGGAAGCATACCGTGGAATCCCACATCACCGATGCGTCCCAGTAACTTACAACAAGACAGCCGACCCTTCAACCGAGAGTCGCAGCAACTTAATAAAACATAATACTTGCACTCAAAGGCTATTACCAGCACATATAGGCAAGTTCTCAATTAACCAAGCCAAAGTACTTATCAAGGCACACATAGGATAATTCTCAGTTAACAAGCCAAAGTACTTATCAGGGCACAAATAGAATAAATTCTCATTTAACAAGCCAAAGTACTTATCCGGGCACAAATAGAATAAATTCTCATTTAACAAGCCAAAGTACTTATCCGGGCACAAATAGAATAAATTCTCATTTAACAAGCCAAAGTACTTATCCGGGCACAAATAGACAAATTCTCAATTTATCAAGCCAAAGTACTAATCAAGGCATACATAGAATAATTCTCTTTTAACAAGTCAAAGTACTTATCAAGGCACACTTGGACAAATTCTCAATTTATCAAGCCAAAGTACTAATCAAGGCATACATAGAATAATTCTCTTTTAACAAGTCAAAGTACTTATCCGGGCACACTTGGACAAATTCTCAATTTATCAAGCCAAAGTACTACGTACGACATTCTTTTATAAAAGACTCTTTCTATGTAAAGCCCCAAGAGACTAACACCCGTAGTATCAAGGCGTGTCTATTTTTCAAAGTAAGTTACTACACTTTTAGAAAACTCATTTCAAAGCTTGAAATCAAGTAACTCCAAATTTTCACAATCTAGGCAACTTATGCCGATTAATCAAAATAGACAACTTTCAAAACCTTCCATAAAGTCGTTATAACCAACTTCCCATAAAGCCGTTATAACCCTTTATGGTTTTAGACGTATCCATTCCTTCAATAACCAAGAGACTTATACTATTAAAACCAAGTATCACATACTTACAATTCAAGTTCTTAACCTTCAAAATACTTGAGTCTCTTAATAGTTAGAAAACAAGTTTTCTTCTACTTTTTAAACCTCAAGTAACTTCACCCTTAACACAAGTTACTTCTCTTAAATCATGTCATTTCTCCTCTTTTAAATCAAATAAGTAAATCACCTTTGACTTCTAAAGTCATTATAATGACCTTTAGGTTTTAGAACTAAGGCACTAGCCAAAAGATTTGGAAACCACTTCCTTTTTAAGACTACATGTACTTTAAGTAAAAATACCTTCACTTTTAAGAATCCAAACTTCATCAAGAAAATGGATTCTACAACTTACAATCTAAACATCAAAGTACACTCAAGGAAGTACATAGAACAAATTCTATTTTAGGCAATCCAAATACAACCAAGGAATGGATCATTTAAGGAGTAGAACCTACTTTCTTTATCTTAAGGAATCATGCTAGAAGAGGAGATAGTTCACATACCTTTTCGGCTAAATCCACAAGCTAAGCCGAATACGCCGTACGTAGAAGTGTCAACCTATAATGGTCACAATAAGACTATCAACTTCTAGTCTCTAACATAGAATAACACTAAGTATACGGTCTCTAATTCTACGGAAAATCGGGCAGCACTTCCTTTGTTTCTACTCACTTTGCCACCTTTTTCAAGGCCGAATACAATAACCAACAAGCCACATTTAAGGCTCCAAACTACAACCAAACAAAGGGGATTACACGCCTTACAATACGTGTAAAATTCCTCCCCACAATTCATACGAAATAGCGTAAAACTCCAAGCCATTCTCGGCCAACTACATACTAACAATTCAAAGTCTTTTACAATCCTTTTCCAAATTCAAGTTCTAAGGTCTAACATGTTATCTAGTCATAAACAACTTCAACAACTACAATTTCCTTCTTTATACAACATGCGACGCTTAGACTAATAATCAACTTGAATTGTAATCTTAACGCTAAACATGCTAGTTTTCGGATTAGGGTTCCAATAGCCAATAATCATATCAAACTTCATACTATATAACACATGCTTGCTAAAATCCATAGCTACAACAATAAGTAAGCCTTAACTATTAAAATGACAAAATATACCTTTATAAGCCCTTAAAATTTCCAAGATTCCAAAGTCGCGCCTTAGCAATTCTTAGCTCCTTTCCTTAGGTTCCAATCCGCTCCAAGCACTCCTTAGAGGCCTATGAAGAACCCATCTTCAAGTTCCAACTTCAAAGTTGAAGAACTCCCTTAGTTTCCGCTCATGACTAACGTAAAAATACGTTTTTTCCGAAATCTTTCTATTGAGATATCCTTACAATACCCTAAGGGACATTGGGTTAAAGTCTTGTGAACAAAGGATCAAAACTACAAAATTTTGTCTTCCAAGAGGGGCCTTGGCCGAGAGCACTCTTTAGTGGACAAGAAAATGTTGTGAAATTTTCTAAGTGTTAGAAGAGCAAGTCTTGCTACTAGTATGATACATATAACACATTGGAGGGTCTAGATTATAACAATTGTGTGGCTTAGATAAAAATCACTTGGATTAAGCCTATGTGGACAAGTTGACTAGTCAACAAAATCAAGCTTAGAAGACTTATCTTCTACCATGGTCAATGACCATTTTACCCTTGCATAAATTTCGACCAAGCCATGTGGGGGTGCCACGTGTCGCCCTCTCATTCGTCCATAAAATTCCGTAACCCTCGTGGGCCCCACAAAACGTAAAATTCCTCGGGTGGGCCCCACGTGACCAAATCCGTAAAAATAAATTTCCATAATGCTAAGAGTTCCATACTCTTCAAATAATGCCTTTTGAGAATCCAATTCTCAACAACGAACATTTTTCCTTTCCGGCGTTCGGAAGATTTTCCGTCGGAAAAACAATTCTTCCTTTCGTATCAATTTCCAAGTCTTGTTTCCTTTCGTACATTCTCTATTACATGTCTGGACTTACGGTGTAACATTCTTCCCCTTAGAAACATTCGCCCCGAATTTTCTTAGTTTGCTGCTGCTTATACACACTCCAAGACAATCTCTATACTATGCCTATCAATCAAAATCGCACAAGACCAACGATGCCACACATGGCAACCACAACATACGTAAACATAACAATGGACCTTCCGTCAGTGGTCCCCGCCACAATACTCGAAGGTTCTGATTTTCCCAAACACGGGATTCCTTAGAGGTTCCTTTCTTTCCTTACTTGTCATACCTTTTCGTACTTTCAAACTTATCTAGTACACGTACAAAATCTCTCTTATCTCAAGGTACTTCTTACCCTATCCTCTATTCACTAGAGGTTCGTCACATAAGCCAAAGTATTTCTACTGTACAATCTTCCCTATTGGTCTTACATCGCTACGAGGCAATTACAACTTGTGAACTCTACACAACTATAGTCTCACCACTTATCATTCTTGTCAATATTCTTACTTTTCACATTACTAATCAAAGTATTCCTACCTGCAGGGTACTATCACTTATAGCGCTAGCCAGCGGGAAAACATATATGCTAGGGCAAAATGCGAATCTATCAACGCGTATGATTCAAAAGAATCGAAATATACCGTAACCGTGCGATGTCGCCTCGATCTGCCCGATGAGTCACGTCATCTATGCGGTTCGAAGGACCGCCAGAACTATAAACTCCACCCTGACCTCTACCACGACCGGCTGACATCTGAACACCACCTTGCAGGGGGCCTTGTGGAGGAAAGGGAACAACCATCACCTCATAGGTGAGCCACCTCACCGGTGCCCTTCTACAAAGGACATACCCTCGTATATGGCGGACGGCCACAATAATAACAAACACCTGTGCCAAGACGGCATTTCCCCAAATGACGCTTACTACAATGGAAACACTGAGGAATAAGTGGCCTCGACTGAGAAAATCCTCTGCTCCTCTGAGAACCTCGACCTCTGGAGCTTGGACCGGCTCCTAAATACCTTGTGAGATCAAATCTCCCACCTGTGAGCTGCGGGGGTATGTACTGGGTAGGCTGGGACGAATATCTCACTTGCTGCTGAGGCAGCTCGTCCAAAAACTCACTGGGATAACCAACCGGTCCTAGCCTCTTCTGTGAGATCTCGCGTTAGCCTCTACCCTCTGTACACCCGTGCATGCTTGGCGAATAACCTCTCTGAGAAAGCTGTAGCTTGCTATCTTGGTCAATAACATAATGGCTTCCTTCATGACCCTAAAGTCTTCCCCTAGCGAAAGCTGTAGGCTCGTGCTTTGTGGTCTCAAAACTGCGCGAGAAGAACTCGCCATCGTGGTACATCATCCAGTATACCACAGGCACAAGCCCTATCAACTCTGAGTCGACTAGTAGCTCTGCTACTCCTTTGCCCTACGGCGTATTTGTTGCCCTCCTTGGAGGCATAAGCGTAACACAAAATTACATCGAGAGGAATTATCTTACTAACACGGCTCTAGGGCACGATCTTAGAGTGAGAAGAATGAAACCAACTCCTAAATGTCACGTAGCCTCCTGTTTATGGGTGTGGCGCGCAACACACCGATAATCAAGACTCTACTAGACACGATGCGTAAACATTCGAGGATTGGCGCTCGATACCACTCTGTCACGCCCGAACCGGGCGTGGCGGTGCCCTACAGGCACCGCCTTACATACAATACAAGTAAACTGCGGAAATTAAATAACACCTCATTTTGTTTTCTTAAAACCAACGTACGTGCAAGGGCAAAGCCGACAAGGCCGCCATAATTAAACATAAGCGAAAGACACTACAACGTACATGAGTCCAATCCCACATATGAATACAGACCTCTAAGAGTCAAACTGAACTATGACGGGACAAGGCCCCGCCGTACCCATAACTGTACAAAAGCCTGTACTGAAGGAACTATACCAAAATGATAAACTCCTGAACAGAGGGAGCTATCCAAAAACACGGCGGTCCTACACTGTCGATCACCAAAGCTGCGTACCTAAACTGCGGCGTGAACGCACCCAGAAGGAGGTCGATGCGAAGAATGTACCAAGTATGTGAGCGATGAAATGCGTAATGAAATCATAACGATCTAAACAAAGCGGAGACATGTATGATAGCCAACCTACGATTACAATACATAGCGGTCATATCAAGTCGAGGCGCGAGCCCTCAAAGTCACTACTCAAATATAACTATGGGTCTCACGCCATAATATCAATCATGCAGTGGAATCCTTCCTCACCTGGCGATCCATGATATAACATAGCACCAATAGGCATACATGAACACCAAGTCCGCTGTGTTCTAAAAAGCATGCGGGCAGTAGGCAAGCGAGCAGGTGGTATAACGTCTTGGGGTTTACCCTCATTTATACTCGACCACGAAGGAGGTGGTAGCGGGTATAACGTCTTGGGGCTTGCCCTCATTTATACTCTTACCACGAGAAGGTGGTATAACGTCTTGGGGCTTGCCCTCATTTATACTCCTACCCTATCTCAACCGTCAAACAACACATAAAGCGGGTGGTGCAGCGTCTTGGGGTTTACCCTCACTTATACTCTTACCACGAGAAGGTGGTGCAGTCTTGGGGTTTACCCTCACTTATACTCTTACCCTATCTCGACCGACCATCAAACAAGACATAAGCACTACCATGTCTTCTATAAAAATCGGGAATTTAACCCAAGTACTACAAGTAGCAGGCATACGTGGAATCCCACATCACCGCATCAGTGCGTCGGTAACTTACAACAAGACGGTAGACCGCTTCAACCGAGAGTCGACAACTTAATAAAACATAATACTTGCACTCAAAGTGTTATACCCGTATTTCAGTATGCGTGGGGCGTCGTAGAAAATTTGAACTTGAGAATTAGGCTTGGCGAATTAACTTTGTTCACAACACGGTTAGAGTCGTTTTCGACGAAGCGTTTTCTGACTTTCTTATGGCAATTTCGGCTATGTCATTTTTAATTTTGCAGATTTTTCAGAGGCGAAACATTTTGGACCAACAAGAGGCGACACTTGTCACCCTCTCATTGGAACTGTAGGCGGAAATTGTTGTGGCGAAAGTGTGGCCTTTGTGGTCAAGGGTTGGTAGGATATTTTTGTGGTAGTTGGCTAGTGTGCACTTGGCAAGATCTTGGCCCTACACTTGCTATGCACTTGGCAAGATCTTGGCCATTGGTTGGCCTTGGCTTGTGCTATAAATACCCCTCTCCCTTTGATGAATTCTTCATCCTTTCCACAAATCTTCTAAGTGTTAAAATCCCTCCCTCTCCCCTCTTGTTGACTCTCGTCCAAGAGCCCCGCTCCCCCGTTGAAAGGCCCCCGTGGCCGAGAGCCTCTCCCACTCCTAGTAGTGTGGCGTGGTACCCCACTAGCCTAGTAGTTTTCGTATAAATACCCCCCTCTTGTTAGAAATACTCTCAAAAGTATTGTTATAATGCCCAAATTACCTTAGCCGTATACCTTGTAGTATTCTAAGGTTATACTTATACGAAAAGCCCAGAAATACTATTATACTTCCCTTCCGTCACAAAACCGAAACCCTAAGGAAAATCTCCATGGTTAGTTGGAGTAATAAGTAGAAGTTGGTTAGAACTTCTAAGGGTTGTTTGGAGCGGGTTGGAGCGCACGGAGTAGGAGCTAAACCTTGCTCAGGATCGACATTTAAACTCGGATAATTATGGGCTTATCGAGGTAAATATCTTATCCCTCTATTGTAATTGGAAATTACATGTTGTATGATTATATAGTTGAAGTATACTATATATAGAACTGAACGTAGTTATCGGCAATGTCTTTTGACTTAAGCCTGAATAATAAGAAACCTTTTCGAAAGAAGAGTACTGAACTGTATTTACATAAGACTGTATTACAGTAGACTTGTGTAGCTTTTCTGTGGAGTAGAATTGTACCCGTTCGGGTTAGATGTATAACCCCCCCTGGTTGGCTTGGTGGCCGGCCTCGATAAAGGAGGAGATTTACGCTGTTGCGGGGGGGGGGGGAGGTGCTGCCGAATTTTCTGTAGAATGTTCTACGTAGGGATCTAAATATTAATAAGCGCCTTGTGGCCTTATAGGTTGAGTACTACGCGTGGCGCGATCTACTTGGCTTAAGGAGTAGCCGACGGTTGGAGGTACTTGGAGCGTTTTGCTATTAGTCGATACTCGTCGCGAGGTATGTGAACCTCTTCCTATCTCTTCTAGCATGATATGTGTGAACTATGTAGTACGGTAGACGTACATGTGCTAAATGTATTTGATTGGTTTAAAACATAAAGTGTTATAACGGCTTTATGGGAAGTTGGTTATAACAGCTTTATGTTGGTAAGAAAATACTTGTGGTTTTTAAAAGGTAACTGATTTGAACTATAACTGGCTTGTTATGTGTTAATAAAGAACTTGAAGTTTTTCAAAAGATTTTTGAATCATTTCGAAAGAAGTAATACTTGGTTTTGAAAACTTAAGAGTTATACTAGCTTTATGGGAAGTTAGGTATAACGGCTTAAGAATGTTTCTTGATTTCGAAATCGGAATGTGTATCGACAAACCAACTGCGGCGTTAATAAAAGGAAATGTTTTGTGATTAAGTATTATTAAAACCGAGAAACTTCCATCTGCATAGAAGCTAAGATGAGACAAAATGATATTTCTAGATCATGGATCTTTGTAATAAGATTGTTATAAACAAGAATATCCTACTCACATATAAGGCTTATGTTTCTCGGATAGTTTAAAAGAGAATTATATTCTTAAATGAATAAGACTATGAACTACGAAACCTTCCTAAAGTAAGAAAGCGTGAACATTTGAAATTAGGCAAACTTGGGCGTTTGAGAAATAATGTTGTTACTTGATTTTACAAAGAGAAGTGTTTTGCTTTACTTCAAAAGATAATCACTCTAGTTTTCATATACTACGGGTATTGTGTGACTTTTGTAAACGTAACGTATCTTTTAAAAGATAATGTATGAAGTACTTTGAGAATAGATACTCGATCTTGTTAATCATACAATAGAATGTACCTTGTGTGTATAACTGGATTGTGTTGGTTTGTGATAGCCTTGTAATACCTTCGTGTTGATTTGATAAGTAATCATATTAGGATGCTACGTGTGTTAGTATTCTGTGATGTTTGTGTAAAGGGATTTTCCCTTGATTGTGCTTATGATGTTTAAACGATAAACTGTTATGTTGGTATTATACCACTCACCGTGTTTCCGGGGGTTAAGCTGCCCTCCGATGCGGGGTAGACTCAGGCGATGCAGGACCGTGATTCGAGAATACCTCATGCGGGTCTGAGGGCCTATGCGAGCTACGAGTTTCGAGTTAGTGTGCGGCCTTTATGGTCATGCGGTCTATGTGGCCATGCGGACTGCGAGTCCAGGACGATGCCGGGGAGTAGCTACCCTCGATGCGGGGTTATACCTCATGCGGGCCTATGAGATTGGCCTATGCGGAGCTGCGGGGAGTTCCAGGGCTAGACGCGCACATTTGATATTGCGGGCGAGTGACCAGCTTTGATCATGTGACGGTCTAGACAGATATCATGATTGATTTGACGCTTGTTAGTGCGTGGGTGTTAGTAGTCGGCTATGCCTTCGTACTTACCTCTTGTTTTATTTATTTGGGCACAGTGGGACACATTGTTGTTCATGTGTTCCTTGGTGCTTTTCTATCATTGGCAGCGGTGAGGAAGGTTTTCCACGGGCATGTTTGATTTTTTGGGCGTGAGACCCATATTTATGTATTTGAGTGATGACTTATAGGGCGTGAGTCACGACTTGATATATCGCTTATTTATTGTGAGCGTAGTTTGGTTATCATACATGTCTCTGCTTTATATAGACTACTATGATTTCATTTCTGATATTTTGATTCGCATACTAAATTTTGTTATCGACCTCCTTGAAGCTGCGTTCATCTGCGAGTAAAGGTACACGATCGTTGATCCTCGCTCTTAGGGTCACGATTGGCGTTTGGGAAAGCTTCGTTCTCGGAGGCTTATCTTGGTATAGTCATGCGTTGTAGGTATTTACATTGAGGTATGGCGGGCCCTGTCCCGCCATTGTTATCGTATCTTTTTCTTAAGTGCAGAGTAATCTTGTTGTGGCGGGGTTTGTAAAAAGGATTAAAGCTGTTCATTTGTAAGAGTTGTTATTTATATATCTTAGAAAGACAAGTTTTCCTCAAATTCTTGTTTTGTACTTCATTTGTTTCATGTATGTGTATTATGTTCGTGATTACTCGATGTTGTATCACTAGGGTGCGGGGTAAGGCACGATCCACGGGCCAGTTGGTCGTGACAAAAGTGGTATCGAGCGATTAATCCTCGGAAAGTGTTCTGACCGTATCGATAGAGTCTTGATTATCGGTGTGTTGTGCACCACACCAATAATCGAGGCTATAGGGTATTTAGGATTGGTTTCTATTCTTCTCACTCGAGATCGTGCCTTAGAGGCGTGTTGTTAGTTGGACCTCTGACGAAATTATTTCCCTTATCGTTATGCCTCCGCGTAGGGCAACCCGGGCCCAGGAGGGCAAGGCAGCCGAGGGAGCTGCGAGTAGAGTTCAGAGGGTGGCGAGGGCACAGGCCAAATCATTACCTAGGATAGTGCTTCATTCGGGGAGTTCTGCGGCGTCACTAGCCCCAAGAGTTTTAGCACGCGGCGGCGATTCTACTGCGGCCACGATGTTTGGACGCCGATTCGCGGCCAAGAGCAGTGAGTATAGAGTATACCGATGTCCGCGAGTCTTGATGACTATCTAAGAGAGGTTGTGCAAGAGTAATTCTTGATTAGGCTTGAGCATGGCACGTATGCGGGCTTTGCGCGGCGAGAGCGTGTAGAGATCGGCGGGTTAACGAAGGGCGGTAGAAGAGGCGAGCGGCAAGGTCCTTTGGTAACTTTCGAGGCGAGTCGCCTCACTAGCGATTAGATTTGCACATCCACCGGTGCGAGAGGTCCCCGCGGGGTTCGGGGCGTTCGGTATGCGAGGAGTTGGTGAGCTCGAGCTTAGGTTCACGCGTAGGTTCCGGCCGGATTGATTTTCCCTCGGTGTTCACGGTGTGACGCCATCCCGGGAGTGTCGTCTTTTAGTTGGTACTTGTTGTACTGCGGCCGTCGAGGGCCATGTGTCGAGAAGAGTGTCTTTGTAGGAGGACTTAGCCTTGGGATCGGTGGGTAGTTCGTCATCTTCCTTAGCTATGCGCCTACAGGCGAGTTTGATTAGAACGACTAAGGGAGTGAAGCGGTAGATATAGATATATCCTTAACCCTGCAGAGATGCGTATATGTGATAAGGTGAGTATACCTTAAGTGCTATGTTCGATAGCGATGTGTTAGTTGTGATTAGAAATCATGATGGGTTAACCGAGTAAGATTTTTGGTGATAGAGAAGGTGTGAGACTTAGAGTTTTTTACGTAGAGACCTTGAGGTAAGGCCATCTCGAGCATAGGTGTAGGGTTATGTTTGACCTTATCGGAGTGCATAGTGCCGCGTGAGTTATGTTTGGGATAGGTCCCTAGTAGTGTGGAATGAAAGGGGTAGTTGAGCTAAGAAGACCGCTTGGTTTTCAAACGTGATTAAGTGAGATTGTTCGGATCGGGAGCTAGTATTGTGCGGCGTTGCGGGTCGGGTTGAGGCGCGTTGCGGGTCAACCCGCGACACATTTGTTGGTGGGGTCGGTTGTGGTGGTCGCCGGGTGGTGGGATCACGAGGGTGTTGGGCCCAGTTTAGTTAACCAGTCTGAGTTCGTGGATACGTTCGGCCGGTGGTCGGTCGATGGGGCAGCCATCGTGTTCTTCGTTCGGGACCGTTTCTCGGCGGAGGTTATGCGAGATGTTGCATCGAAAGGTTGTAGGCTGCGAGGTGCCTACCTACACCTTAAGGCAGATGGAGCCAGTGTTACTTGCTTTTTTGGAGGTTTTGCGAGCAAGGTTAGGAACTCGGTGAGTCTCGAATCGCATTCTCCGCCGGGCGATGGTTGGATTTGGGGTAGTTGTGGAGATTGTTGTCTCTGTGGAGGAGTATTTAAGCTACCATTTCGGTGTTCGTGTCGCCTTATAAAGCCTTGTAGGGGCGGATGTGTAAGTCGCCGTCGATTGGTTCGATGTTGGCAAGATTCAAATAGTTGGTTGAGCTTGTTCCGGTGATCGTGGATAGAGTAAAGCTTGTCTAGAAGAGGTTACGGCGGCTCGGAGAAATCGTGCGGATAATCGGCGGCGACGCTTAGAGTTGAGTTGGCGGTCGGTCTTGAAGATACCACCCGGTTTGGGTGTGACGAGTTTTGGAAACAGAGGAACTTAGCCCGAGTTACTTTGGGCCTTACAGATGCAGTGCGAGTAGGCGGGTTGCCTATATGTTAGCTTTGCCGTCCGACTTAGGAGGCGATGCGTCCGATCTTTCGTATTGTTATGTTCGGGAAGGTATCGGAGATCCATCCAGTGTTCCGATTAATGATGACCACGTTAGAGATAGTAACCCCGAGTCTTGGAAACTGAAGCAGTATCAGAAGTGTGGTAAGAGTTTGAGTGTACGACAGCCTCAGGGATCGCATGTAGTCCGGTATCATTTGTTGGGTCGCCGGAGTGACACTAGAACCTCGCGGCAAAGTGACAAAAGTGGTATCGGGAAGAAGCGAGCATGTATGGCGAGCATAGATGTGATCATTTCTTTTGTAAGGAGAAGGTCGAAGGAAGTATATTTTAGACCCGGAGAGGGTGGTTGTGGTAATGTTAGAGTGTTTCCTCGTGGACTTGGATGTAAGTATTTTTGTGATTGTTTCGTGGCGTTGTGGCAGGATTGTGTCGTAAGTATGGTAGTGAAGACTATACTGGCGCGCGTTTGTTTTGAGACTTAGAAAGAACATTCGGGACGAATGTTTCTAAGGAGGGGAGAATGTTATACCCCGTATTTCCAGAGTATGTACGTGGGGACGTACGTAGAAAATTTGAACTTGAGAATTAGGCTTGGCGAATTAACTTTGTTCACAACACCGTTAGAGTCGTTTTCGACGAACGCGTTTTCCACTTTTCGTATGGGAATTTCCGGCTATGTCATTTTTAATTTTTGCGGATTTTTCAGAGGCGAAACATTTTGGACCAACAAGAGGCGACACTTGTCACCTCTCATTGGAACACGGGGCGGAAATTGTGGTGGCGAAAGTGTGGCCTTTGTGGTCAAGGGTTGGTAGGATATTTTTGTGGTAGTTGGCTAGTGTGCACTTGGCAAGATCTTGGCCTACACTTGCTATGCACTTGGCAAGATCTTGGCCATTGGTTGGCCTTGGCTTGTGCTATAAATACCCATCTCCCTTTGATGAATTCTTCATCCTTTCCACAAATCTTCTAAGTGGTAAAATCCCTCCTCTCCCTCTTGTTGACTCTCGTCCAAGAGCCCTCTCCCCTTGAAAGGCCCTGGCCGAGAGCCCTCTCCCCTCCTCACAGTAGTGTGGTAGTGGGTACCCCTAGCCTAGTAGTTTTCGTATAAATACCCCCCTCTTGTTAGAAATACTCTCAAAAGTATTGTTATAATGCCCAAATTACCTTAGCCGTATACCTTGTAGTATTCTAAGGTTATACTTATACGAAAAGCCCAGAAATACTATTATACTTCCCTTCCGTCACAAAACCGAAACCCTAAGGAAAATCTCCATGGTTAGTTGGAGTAATAAGTAGAAGTTGGTTAGAACTTCTAAGGGTTGTTTGGAGCGGGTTGGAGCGCACGGAGTAGGAGCTAAACCTTGCTCAGGATCGACATTTAAACTCGGATAATTATGGGCTTATCGAGGTAAATATCTTGTCCCTCTATTGTAATTGGAAATTACATGTTGTATGATTATATAGTTGAAGTATACTATATATAGAATCGACGTAGTTATCGCAATGTCTTTTGACTTAAGCTGAATAATAAGAAACCTTTTCGAAAGAAGAGTCTTGGCAGTATTTACATAAGACGTATTCTGAGACTTGTGTAGCTTTTCTGTGGAGTATAATTGTACCCGTTCGGGTTAGATATATAACCCCCCCCCTGGTTGGCTTGGTTGCCGGCCTCGTTAAAGGAGGAGATTTCTGTTATGCGGGAGGTCTTTGCGAATTTTCGTAGAATGTTCTACGTAGGGATCTAAATATTAATAAGCGCGCGTGGCCTTATAGGTTGAGTACTACGGCGTGGCGCGATCTACTTGGCTTAAGGAGTAGCCGGCGGTTGGAGGTACTTGGGCGTTTTGCTATTAGTCGATACTCGTCGCGAGGTATGTGAACCTCTTCCTATCTCTTCTAGCATGATATGTGTGAACTATGTAGTACGGTGAGCGTCGTGTGCTAAATGTATTTGATTGGTTTAAAACATAAAGTGTTATAACGGCTTTATGGGAAGTTGGTTATAACGACTTTATGTTGGTAAGAAAATACTTGTGGTTTTAAAAGGTAGCGATTTGAACTATAAGCGGCTTGTTATGTGTTAATAAAGAACTTGAAGTTTTTCAAAAGATTTTTGAATCATTTGAAAGAAGAAGTAATACTTGGTTTTGAAAACTTAAGAGTTATACTAGCTTTATGGGAAGTTAGGTATAACGGCTTAAGAATGTTTCTTGATTTGAAATCGAATGTGTATCGACAAACCACCTGCGGCGTTAATAAAAGGAAATGTTTTGTGATTAAGTATTATTAAAACCGGAGAAACTTCCATCTGCATAGAAGCTAAGATGAGACAAAATGATATTTCCTAGATCATGGTCTTTGTAATAAGATTGTTATAAACAAGAATATCCTACTCACATATAAGGCTTATGTTTCTCGAGATAGTTTAAAAGAGAATTATATTCTTAAATGAATAAGACTATGAACTACGAAACCTTCCTAAAGTAAGAAACGTGAACATTTGAAATTAGGCAAACTTGGACGTTTGAGAAATAATGTTGTTACTTGATTTTACAAAGAGAAGTGTTTTGCTTTACTTCAAAAGATAATCACTCTAGTTTTCATATACTACGTATTGTGTGACTTTTGTAAACGTAACGTATCTTTTAAAAGATAATGTATGAAGTACTTTGAGAATAGATACTCGATCTTGTTAATCATACAATAGAATGTACCTTGTGTGTATAACTGGATTGTGTTGGTTTGTGATAGCCTTGTAATACCTTCGTGTTGATTTGATAAGTAATCATATTAGGATGCTACGTGTGTTAGTAGTCTGTGATGTTTGTGTAAAGGGATTTTCCCTTGATTGTGCTTATGATGGTTAAACGATAAACCGTTATGTTGGTATTATACCACTCACCGTGTTTCGGGGTTAAGCCGCCTCCGTCGGGGTAGACTTCGGTGATGCAGGACCATGATTCGAGAATACCTCATGCGGGTCCTGGGGGCCTATGCGGAGCTACGAGAGTTTCAGGTTAGTGTGCGGCCTTTATGGTCATGCGGTCTATGTGGCCATGCGGACTGCGAGTCCAGGACGATGCCGGGGAGTAGCTACCCTCGATGCGGGGTTATACCTCATGCGGGCCTATGAGATTGGCCTATGCGGAGCTGCGGGGAGTTCCAGGGCTAGACGCGCACATTTGATATTGCGGGCGAGTGACCAGCTTTGATCATGTGACGGTCTAGACAGATATCATGATTCAGTTTACGACCTTGTTAGTACTGTGGGTGTTAGTAGTCGGCTATGCCTTCGTACTTACCCTGTACTGTTTTATTTGGGCACAGGTGGGACCTGTTGTTCATGTGTGTTCCTTGGTGCTTTTCTATCATTGACTGCCGGCAGTGAGGAAGGTATTCCACGGGCATGATTGATGTTGTGGCGTGAGACCCGTATTTATGTATTTGAGTGATGACTTCGAGGCGTGAGTCACGACTTGATATATTCGCTTATTTATTGTGAATCGTAGTTTGGTTATCATACATGTCTCTGCTTTATATAGACTACTATGATTTCATTTCTGATATTTTCGATTCGCATACTAAATTTTTGTTATCGACCTCGCCGGGGTTGCGTTCATGCCGCGGTAAAGGTACACGATCGTTGATCCTCGCTCTTGGGGTCACGATTCGGCGTTTGGGAAAGCTCCGTTCTCGGAGGCTTATCTTAGTATAGTCCCGTCGTTGTAGGTATTTACATTCGGGGTATGGCGGGCCCATCGCCATTGTTGTCGTATCTTTTTCTTAGAAGTGCAGTAATCTTGTTGTGGCGTGGTTTGTAAAAGGATTAAACTGTTCATTTGTAAGAGTTGTTATTTATATATGCCGAAAGACAAGTTTTCCTCAAATTACTGTTTTGTACTTCATTTGTTTCATGTATGTGTATTATGTTCCGCTGATTACTCTGATGTTGTATCACTAGGGTGCCCGGGGTAAGGCACCAGTCACGGGCCCAGGTTCGGGTCGTGACACAAAGGCTATTACCAGCACATATAGGCAAGTTCTCAATTAACCAAGCCAAAGTACTTATCAAGGCACACATAGGATAATTCTCAGTTAACAAGCCAAAGTACTTATCAGGGCACAAATAGAATAAATTCTCATTTAACAAGCCAAAGTACTTATCCGGGCACAAATAGAATAAATTCTCATTTAACAAGCCAAAGTACTTATCCGGGCACAAATAGAATAAATTCTCATTTAACAAGCCAAAGTACTTATCCGGGCACAAATAGACAAATTCTCAATTTATCAAGCCAAAGTACTAATCAAGGCATACATAGAATAATTCTCTTTTAACAAGTCAAAGTACTTATCAAGGCACACTTGGACAAATTCTCAATTTATCAAGCCAAAGTACTAATCAAGGCATACATAGAATAATTCTCTTTTAACAAGTCAAAGTACTTATCCGGGCACACTTGGAGAAATTCTCAATTTATCAAGCCAAAGTACTACGTACGTACATTCTTTTATAAAAGACTCCTTTCTATGTAAAGCCCCAAGATACTAACACCCGTAGTATCAAGGCGTGTCTATTTTTCAAAGTAAGTTACTACACTTTTAGAAAACTCATTTCAAAGCTTGAAATCAAGTAACTCCAAATTTTCACAATCTAGGCAACTTATGCCGATTAATCAAAATAGACAACTTTCAAAACCTTCCATAAAGCCGTTATAACCAACTTCCCATAAAGCCGTTATAACCCTTTATGGTTTTAGACGTATCCATTCCTTCAATAACCAAGAGACTTATACTATTAAAACCAAGTATCACATACTTACAATTCAAGTTCTTAACCTTCAAAATACTTCAAGTCTCTTAATAGTTAGAAAACAAGTTTTCTTCTACTTTTTAAACCTCAAGTAACTTCACCCTTAACACAAGTTACTTCTCTTAAATCATGTCATTTCTCCTCTTTTAAATCAAATAAGTAAATCACTCCTTTGACTCACAAAGTCATTATAATGACCTTTAGGTTTTAGAACTAAGGCACTAGCCAAAAGATTTGGAAACCACTTCCTTTTTAAGACTACATGTACTTTAAGTAAAAATACCTTCACTTTTAAGAATCCAAACTTCATCAAGAAAATGGATTCTACAACTTACAATCTAAACATCAAAGTACACTCAAGGAAGTACATAGAACAAATTCTATTTTAGGCAATCCAAATACAACCAAGGAATGGATCATTTAAGGAGTAGAACCTACTTTCTTTATCTTAAGGAATCATGCTAGAAGAGGAGATAGTTCACATACCTTTTCGGCTAAATCCACAAGCTAAGCCGAATACGCCGTACGTAGAAGTGTCAACCTATAATGGTCACAATAAGACTATCAACTTCGAGTCTCTAACGTAGAATAACACTAAGTATACGGTCTCTAATTCTACGGAAAATCGGGCAGCACTTCCTTTGTTTCTACTCACTTTGCCACCTTTTTCAAGGCCGAATACAATAACCAACAAGCCACATTTAAGGCTCCAAACAACAACCAAACAAAGGGGATTACACGCCTTACAATACGTGTAAAATTCCGCCCCACAATTCATACGAAATAGCGTAAAACTCCAAGCCATTCTCGGCCAACTACATACTAACAATTCAAAGTCTTTTCCAATCCTTTTCCAAATTCAAGTTCTAAGGTCTAACATGTTATCTAGTCATAAACAACTTCAACAACTACAATTTCCTTCTTTATACAACATGCGACGCTTAGACTAATAATCAACTTGAATTGTAATCTTAACGCTAAACATGCTAGTTTTCGGATTAGGGTTCCAATAGCCAATAATCATATCAAACTTCATACTATATAACACATGCTTGCTAAAATCCATAGCTACAACAATAAGTAAGTCTTAACTATTAAAATGACAAAATATACCTTTATAAGCCCTTAAAATTTCCAAGATTCCAAAGTCGCGCCTTAGCAATTCTTAGCTCCTTTCCTTAGGTTCCAATCCGCTCCAAGCACTCCTTAGAGGCCTATGAAGAACCCATCTTCAAGTTCCAACTTCAAAGTTGAAGAACTCCCTTAGTTTCCGCTGCGACTAACGTAAAAATACGTTTTTCCGAAATCTTTCTATTGAGATATCCTTACAATACCCTAAGGGACATTGGGTTAAAGTCTTGTGAACAAAGGATCAAAACTACAAAATTTTGTCTTCCAAGAGGGCCTTGGCGAGAGCACTCTTTAGTGGACAAGAAAAATGTTGTGAAATTTTCTAAGTGTTAGAAGAGCAAGTCTTGCTACTAGTATGATACATATAACACATTGGAGGGTCTAGATTATAACAATTGTGTGGCTTAGATAAAAATCACTTGGATTAAGCCTATGTGGACAAGTTGACTAGTCAACAAAATCAAGCTTAGAAGACTTATCTTCTACCATGGTCAATGACCATTTTACCCTTGCATAAATTTCGACCAAGCCATGTGGGGGTGCCACGTGTCGCCCTCTCATTCGTCCATAAAATTCCGTAACCCTCGTGGGCCCCACAAAACGTAAAATTCCTCGGGTGGGCCCCACGTGACCAAATCCGTAAAAATAAATTTCCATAATGCTAAGAGTTCCATACTCTTCAAATAATGCCTTTTTAGAATCCAATTCTCAACAACGAACATTTTTCCTTTCCGGCGTTCGGAAGATTTTCCGTCGGAAAAACAATTCTTCCTTTCGTATCAATTTCCAAGTCTTGTTTCCTTTCGTACATTCTCTATTACATGTCCTGGACTTACGGGGTGTAACATTATATATGTATAACCAGAAAGGCAGCTTTATCGGCTAGCCTGTGTTTATTTCTTACTGATTTAAGTTGTTTGTTCTATGTATGTTCCGCTGACTTTCTCTGATGGTTACCTGTAAGGGTGCCCAGGTAGGGAACCAGTCGCGGGCCCGGGGTCGGCTCGTGACAATAACAGTACTCGAGATCAACCTAAGGATGATCCCCCAAACAGTTCAAAATCATTACCTACCCAAGTTCTCATCACCATCACAAATGTGGGACCTCCACCACGCCCTATATTCCTCAATGTTTATATATACTACATGCATCTATCAGAGTCTAAAAGAGAAAAATGTAGCCTACCACAAAGCCAAACGGGTGCCACGAACAAATCTCAAGCCAAGGCCTTGCCCTTGCGATGTGCCTCCAATCGTTTGTAGTCCATTATCATAGATTCTACGTTAATATAGTATTCTAGACACATACAAAACGGATAAGACCTTTCAATGAAATCGAATACCCGACCATCAAAGTGACCCCGGGTCCACGAGGATAAAATTGAAACTTTAATATTACAAAAGCATAATCGTGATATAATTAGTCATATATGTAAGTTAGAAGGTCAACTAATCCCGATTAGATCTTTAGTCTCCTTTTAAAACAAAACGCCCCAATTTAGACAAACCCTAAAAAAATCCAAAAAACATGGAATTAAAATAGCAAATTAAACCTAACAATAGGTCATTCCATCATTAATAAATACTAATATGAAATATCAAACCTTATAGCCCCAATCTTGGCCTCCAATTTCATCTATTTAGTCATGTTAACTTTAGTCATAAAACCTTAGGTTTAAACTCCCCAAAACATGATAAACATAGATTTAATGATGGAATCATAAATAGATAATGAAAATAGGATAGAATCCTTACCCTAAAGTTATAATGAATGGAATGCCTTGATTTCCTCCCCAAACCGAGCTTAGAGTTGTGAAAAGTGAGATATGAAAAATGAAATCGAATGTAGGGTCCTTATTTGGTTATGATACAACGATCCCTCTATTGCGGAATCTTCCTCGCATGAGCGGCCTCGTTCTGCGAAAAAATGACCGCAGAAGCGGCCTCACTTAATGCACCGAAAATATGCAGAAGCGGAGACAATATCACAAAAGCGATTCACCTTTGCGCACTAAGTTCCGCAAAATGCGGGACTTAATAAAACTCTCAGGGCTCGCATCTACGGACTAACAACAGTAGAAAAATCACAAATCCTTCATCCGACACCTGAAACTCATCTGAGGCCTCCCGTAGACAAACCAAAGATGCTACTCAAGTGTAAACGACGCTATAAACTTGTCCACGCACATGGAATACTCATTTGACCAAGATAAGATACAATTTTCTTCAAATCCACTCAACCTTTTTCAAATTTCACAAATTAGCAATAAGGAATCAAAACACATCTGAACGCCTCGGAAAGCGAACCAAAGGCAACGTTCCGGATCTACCATAAGCGACGAAACTCGAAAACGATCTCGTATACTCAAAAGTCAATTTTGGGTCAACTCTCTTAATTTCTAAAATCTCAAACTTAGTTTTTTCTTTGGAAACCTATCTAGGTCGCCTTGGGAACCTACCCATCCCCGCGAGTAACAAACCCCAAAAAGAGTCTACGAAAAAGGTAATTTGATCAAGTAAAGGTGTTAAACCAAAAACGACTGGACGAATCGTTATAGTCTTCTATCTAATTCAAAATAAATATGATAAAATAAGATTAACAAAAGAACTCGCTAAATCACTTCTTTTTAGCTCTTGGTAGGAAACAAAGAAGAGTCACCCATTCTAATGAATTCAAAGGTTGCGGAAACCAAAGGGGCAACTCGTCAAAAGAGGCTTGGAAACTTGATGGCTACGGGATTCGAAGGGACTACTCTTCAATCAAGTCTTGGAAGATCAACTCATGTGGAAATCGAAGGGACACTCTTTTCCAATTCGCCTAAGATCTCACATTTGGTCTCGGCCAATGGAGCATTCAATGCCAAACGACTTAAGCCATTTATGGCAACCTTTCCCAATAGTGCACTACTCTTGAATTCCCCAACAAATGCATCTAATGCACGTACTAAGCGTGCAAGGAGTTTTAATTCAACATAGGAAACTTAAGCAGGAATCTTTACAAGTCCTTGTCTAGAATCAAAAGGACTTAAAACTATTATGATCTTATCCCCTCTTGTAATGGCACCTTTGAGTGACCACTGCTCCCCTCCCCCATTTCTTGTTTGCATAAACGTTGAGGATTGAGAACCCTCAATGACTGATTGTAGCCATCTTTATTTCCGTTATTAGTAATAATATTTGCATTTACCTAAAAAAAAAAAAAAACAATCCGGGTTTCAACCCCAAAATACTACATACTTTCACTCTTTCAAAAAGACCTCTTTTTACGTAAAAGCCATACGATACTATCACTCGTAGTATCAAACACATTTTCTTTTCAAACCAAATTACTACACCTTTCAGAAAATCCTTACAAGACTTTTAAAATCAAGTACTCTATACTTTTTAAACCAAGTGCTTTATAGTTTTTAAGACAATATCAAGTATACTTTTAAAACCCCGTAAATTACTCTTTTTAAAACAAGTAACCCATGCTTAAATCAAGTTACTTCTCCTTTTCCAAAATCAAGCTGTTTATAAGTAAAGTCTCTTATTTTAACTTCATAAAGTCATTATAACTAACTTCCCATAAAGCTATTATAACACTTTATGTTTTAAATAAACCAAATTCATTTCACACAAATCGTCTCTAGTACTATATAGTTTACAACAAATCATGCTCAAGAGTATAGGAAGAATCACATACCTCTTCGGCTTAATCCACAAGCCAAGTCGAGTATGCCGCGCGTAGAAAATCCACCTATAATAACCACAATATATCTATCAACCTCTCGTTCTCTTCGTAGCATATTCTAAGTAAATAGTTCCTTATTCTACGGAAAATTCGGCAGCACCTCCCCTCCCGCAATCACATAAATAACCTCCCCTAACAAGGCTTGTTACCAAGCCAACAACTCCAAGGGGATTACACGTCGAACCGTGCAATTCTGCCTCATAATAATACTACACAAGTCTCGTAAATACGGTCAAATGTAAATCTGATTCAGTTCTTTTATAAACAACCTTCCAATATATCTTATACTCAGTTCTAAATTACTACAATATGTAATATCCAATTACAATAGGGGGACATAGATCATTACCTCGACAAGCCCAAAATTATCCAAGTTTTTAAGTCGATCATGAGCAACGTTTAGCTCCAATTTCTTACGCTCCAACCCGCTCCAAGCAAGCCTTAGAAGTTTCTAAACAACTTCTCTTAACACTTCAACTCCAAAAAGTGAAGAACACTTAGGCTTTAAATGTGGCTAGTTTCGTCCAAGGGGAGGTTCTTAGGCTAGGGGTGTGGAATCTTTTCTAACTCTTGGTTACTAATCTTCCTAATACTCTAAGGAAGAACACTTAAAACTTTAAGAATTTTTGGACAACTTTTGGTCAAGGGGGAGGGCTAATTGCCGAGAACAACAAGGAGAGGGGAGGGAGTATTTCAAGACTTGGAAACTCTCAAGTGTGGATGAAGAAGTCTTGCTATCAAGGGGGGTATTTATAGGCCAATCAATGGCCAAGATCAAAGCAAGTGTGAGGTCTAGATTTGGCCATGTGTGTGTGGGTCCCACTTATCTATCTACTACACAAAAATATCTTCAAGACTTTGACCAAATGTTTTAATCCTTTAAAATGCCAAAAACGTGCCAATCTTTGTCCACCAATTCGTCCAACATGTGCCACCTAAGGGTGACACATGTCGCCCTCCTATTGGTCCAAAATATTTAATCCTCCGAAAATATCTGTAATGCCAAAAATCCGAAAATAAAGTGGGCCCCACAAAACGTAAATTCCTCCTGTGGGCCCCACGTGACCAATTCCTGAAATATAAATCAAAAATTCTAAAATAATCCCAGAAGCCCGAATACCAAATCCGGGAATCCAATTCCCATTAACGAACTTTTTTCCTTCACAAAAGCCGGAAACTTTTCCGTCGAAAAATCACATATTTCTTCCTTTCCAATTTTCGTGTCGTATTTTCGTACGTACGTCCTCATGCCCGTGGAACCCTTCCTCACTGCCGGCAGTCTACATATAAATCGTATGATACATATAACATGTCTCGGCCCATCCCGTGGGACTCGAGGTGGAATCGTATGGTATACATGGCCCATCCCATGGGACTCGATGTAAAATCGTGTGGAATACATGTCTCGGCCCATCTTATGGGACTCGATGTAAAATCGTATGGTCACATGTCCCGGCCCATCTCATGGGACTCGGTGTAAAATCGTATGGTCACATGTCCCGGCCCATCTCATGGGACTCGGTGTAAAATCGTATGGTCACATGTCGGCCCGTCGTGGGACTCGGTGTCGGATCGTGTGGTATACATATCTCGGCCCATCTCATGGGACTCGAGGTGAAATCGTCCATAACATTTAAACCCTCTTTTAAGACAGATTAAGACAATACCATGCCTTCATTTTAAACCAACACACTTTCCCTTTTTTAAAGTCAAGTAACAACATTCTTTTCCAAAAGTTCAAGTTGCATAATTTCAAATACTCAAGTCTCTTATTTTCGAAAGATTTCATAGTTCATAGTCTTAATCACTTAATAACGTAATCTCTTCTTTTAACAAAATTGAGTAACATATATCTTATGTGTGAGTAGTTTATTCTTGTTTATAACAATCTTATTAAAGCAACCATGATCTAGAAAATGTAATACAATTTTGTCTTATCTTAGCACATGCGGATGGAGGATTCTACTGGTTTTAATATAATTTATTTGTCAATACATTTTCCTTTATTAACGCTGCAGTGGTTTGTTCGCTACTTATTCTCATTTCCGAAATCAACATAACATTATCCTTTTTAAGATCAAGTACCCATTACTCATGAATGCGGTTGCGACTTATTAATAATTCAAGTCCTTAACATTTCATAAAACGTCATTTATAAGTTAAGTCTCTTATCTTTTAAGATCAAGTCTCTTAACTTCTAAAATCAACAAACCATTCTTTTACCTACATAAAGTCGTTATAACTAACTTCCCATAAAGTTATTATAACACTTTATGTTTTAAACCGACCAAATTCGTTTAGCACACGTACGTCTACCGTACTACATAGTTCACAAAAAATCATGCTAGAAAGGATAGGAAGAGGTTCGCATACCTCGCGACGATTATCGACAATTAGCAAAACGCTCCAAAGTATTATAACCCTGCTAGCCTTTTCCACCCTTCAAGTAGAATACGCTACTCGTAGAACTTCAACCTATAAAGGTCACAAAACGTCTATCAACCTCTAGATCTCTTCGTAGAACAATTCTAAGTACAAGGTTCCTTATTCTACGGAAAATTCGGCAGCACCTCCCCCCCGTAACCACATAAATCTCCTCCTCTATCAAGGCCCGCTACCAAGCCAACAACTCCTAGGGGGGTTACACGTCTAACCGGACGTGTACAACACTGTCCCACAATAATACTACTAGTCTACTGTAAATACAATCCAATGTAAATACAGTTCAATTCTTTATAATCATCCTTCCAATAAATATTATACTCAATTCTAAATGTTACACCCCGTAGTTCCATGGTATGTATGTGAGGACGTACGTACGAGAATACGACAGTAATTTTGGAAAGAAAGAAAGATGTGATTTTTCGACGGAAAAGTTTCCGGATTTTGTGAAGGAAAAAGGTTCGTTAATGGGAATTGGATTCCCATATTTGGTATTTGGACTTCTTGGATTATATTAGAATTTTGGGATTTTATTTTTGGAAATGGTCACGTGGGGCCCACGGGAGAAATTTACGGTTTTGTGGGGCCCACTTTGTTTTGAGATTTTCGGTATTTTGAATATTTTTCACAAGACGAAATATTTTGGACGAGTAAGGGGGCGACACGTGTCACCCCCCTTAGGTGGCCATGTGGGCCGAATTGGAGAGACAAGTGTCTAGCCACTTGTCCCCTTGGCGGAAATGGCCATAACACTTGGAGCTCATTTCGTTGGCCATGTGGTTTGGTGGGACCCACACACACATGGCCCAATCTTGACCACACACTTGCTAAGATCTTGACCCTTGATTCCTCTATAAATACCCCCTTAGTTCAAGACTTCATATCATCCCACACTTAAGTCTTCCAAGGCAAAAATATCCCCTCCCCTTTGTGGTGTTCTCGTCCCCTCCCCCCCACTTGTGTAGAAAATACTTCAAGTATTGTTGTATAATCCCAAATACCTTAGCCTAGTATCCCTAGTAGTATTCCAAAGTTATTTCAATACTAGGAGCCCGGAAATACCACTTTATTCCAATAGTCGCCAAATGAAACCCTAGAAAAATCTTCATAGCTTGGTTGAAGTGTTAAGAGAAGTTGTTTAGAAACTTCTAAAGGTCTCTTGGAGCAGGTTGGAGCGTAAGGAATTGGAGCTAAACGTTGCTCAGGATCGACTTATAATCTTGGATAATTTTGGGCTTATCGAGGTAATGATCTATGTCCCCCTATTGTAATTGGATATTACATATTGTAGTAGTTTAGAATTGAGTATAAGGTATATTGGAAGGATGATTATAAAGGATTGAACTGTATTTACAGTAGACTTGTGTAGTTTTATTGTTAAGCAGAATTGAACACATCCGGTTAGACGTGTAATCCCCTTGGAGTTGTTGGCTTGGTAGCAGGCCTTGCTAGGAGGAGGTTAGTTATGTGATTACGGGGAGGTCTTTGCGAATTTTCCACAGAATAAGGAACCTTGTACTTAGAATTGTTCTACGAAGAGATCTAGAGGTTGATAGACGTTTTGTGACCTTTATAGGTTGAGGTTCTACGAGTAGCGTATTCTACTTGAAGGGTGGAAAAGGCTAGCAGGGTTATAATACTTTGGAGCGTTTTGCTAATTGTCGATAATCATCGCGAGGTATGTGAACCTCTTCCTATCTTTTCTAGCATGATTGTTGTGAACTATGTAGTACGGTAGACGTACGTGTGCTAAACAAACTTGGTTGGTTTAAAACATAAAGTGTTATAATAGCTTTATGGGAAGTTAGTTATAACGACTTTATGTAGGTAAAGGAATGGTTTGTTGATTTTACAAAGTTAAGAGACTTGATCTTAAAAGATAAGAGACTTAACTTATAAATGACTTTTTATGAAGTGTTAAGGACTTAAAGGGTGTTAATAAGTTGTGAAACCGCATTCATGAGTAATGGGTACTTGATCTTAAAAAGGATAATGTTATATTGATTTCGGAAATGAGAATAAGTATTGAACAAACCACTGCAGCGTTAATAAAGGAAAATGTATTGACTAATTAATTATTATTAAAACCAGTAGAAACCTCCATCTGCATAGAAGCTAAGATAAGACAAAATTGTATTACATTTTCTAGATCATGGCTGCTTTAATAAGATTGTTATAAACAAGAATAAACTACTCACACATAAGGCATATGTTACTCAAATTGTTTTAAAAGAGATTACGTTATTAAGTGATTAAGACTATGAACTATGAAATCTTTCAAAAAAATAAGAGACTTGAGTATTTAAAATTATGCAACTTGAACTTTTGGAAAAGAATGTTGTTACTTGATTTTAAAAAGGAAAGTGTTTTGGTTTAAAAAGGAGGGCATGATATTGCCTTAGTTTGATTTAAAAGGAAAGCATGGTATTATCTTAATCTGTCTTAAAAGAGAGTTTAAAGGTTATGACCGATTCTACCTCGAGTCCCATAAGATGGGCCGATATATGGCGATTTTACATCGAGTCCCATGAGATGGGCCGAGATATGGCGATTTTACATCGAGTCCCATGAGATGGGCCGAGACATGACGATTTTACATCGAGTCCCATGAGATGGGCCGAGACATGACGATTTTACATCGAGTCCCATGAGATGGGCCTAGACATGACGATTTTACATCGAGTCCCATGAGATGGGCCGAGACATGAAGATTTTACATCGAGTCCCATGAGATGGGCCGAGACATGATGATTCTACATCGAGTCCCATGAGATGGGCCGAGACATGACGATTCCACCTCGAGTCCCATGGGATGGGCCGAGACATGTTATACGTATCATACGATTTATACCTAGACTGCCGGCAGTGAGGAAGGAGTTCCACGGGCATGAGGGATGACTTGGAGGGCGTGAGTCCCTGACTTGACATGACTGCTTTTATGTAGTAAACTGTAGTTTGGTTATCATACATGTCTCCGGTTTTTATAGACTGTCATGATTTCATTTACAGTATTTCCAGTTTCACATACTTGGTACCTGTTGTACTGACCTCCTTCGGGGGGCTGCATTCATGCCGCAGGTAGAGGTACATCGGTTGTGGATCCTCGCTCTTAGGATCACAGTTCAGCAGTTTGGGAAGCTCCGTTTCTCCGGAGGCTTATCTTTTGGTATAGTCCCCTGTCATTGTAGGTACTTGTACATTCAGGGGTATGGCGGGGCTCTGTCCCGTCATAATTGTTGTTACATTCGTAGAGGTCTGTAGTACTGTTGTGGGCAGGGTTTTTAAAAGATTGTAACTGTTCGGTTTTATGTATATACATGAAGGTAACCGTTTTGGTTAGCCTGTTTTCTTATGTTGTCTCTTGTTTCCTGTTTAAATTTTATTTCCGCTGATTTTCTCTGATGTTGTTATCACTAGGGTGTCCGGAGTAAGACACCAGTCGCGGGCCCGAGATTGGGTCGTGACAAAAGTGGTATCAGAGCAGTTAATCCTCGGAAAGTATCTACAGACCGTATCTAGTAGAGTCTTGATTATCAGCGTGTTGTGCACCACACCTATAATCAGGAGGCTGCAGGATATTTAGGATTGGTTTCCATTCTTCTCATTCTGAGATCGTGCCTTAGATCTGTGTTATGAGTTGGACTCCCTCTGACGTATTCTTATGTGCGATTATGCCTCGCGCAAAGCAATCGGGGCCCGAGAAGGCAAAGCGGCGAGAGGAGAGGCTGCGAGTAAATGGCGGTCTCTACTGAGGCCATAGTACCTGAGACGTCAGTCCCACGGCAAGGAACAGAGGATATGGGTCACAAGGAGATGGCCCAGTTACTGGCTAGGCTTGTGGCTAGGAATGTGGACAGACGAGAGCCGGTGGTACCGGTAGTGCACCCCAGGGCCGATAGTTGGAGACTTCGGGACTTCTTAAGTTGTGGCCCACCGGAGTTCTATGGATCGAGAGCTGAGGATGACCCTCAGGAGTTTATTCGACAGTTGCAGCGTGTCATGAAAGTGATCAAGGCCTCAGAGACGGAATCAGTGGTATTAGGTTCACATCGGCTGCGTGATACTGCAGTCGACTGGTTTGATTCATGGGAACTGTCTCGAGGAGAGCATGCGCTTCCAGCTGGATGGGACGAGTTCTCAGGGGCCTTTCTTGCACATTTCTTGCCTCCACAGATGAGGAGGGCTTGGGCCGACAGATTTTTGATGTTGAGGCAGAACGGGCGTACGGTTCAGGAGTACAACGTGGAGTTTGACTCGTTGGCTCGGTATGTCCCCGCTTTAGTGGCAGACATGGAGGATAGAGTGCACCGATATGTCACAGGACTTGACGATTATCTAGCAGAGAGTTGCTCAGGTGTAGCTCTTCAGCCATGCATGGACATTGCCCGCATGCAGGATTATGCACTTGGGTGTGAGGAACGGAGGGGTCGACGGAATGACCGAGATCAGCAGAAGAGGCGAGCAGCGAGGTCCTTTGGTAACGTTCGAGCGCACCGCCTCGGCGGCGAGCTAGTTATGCACCTCCGCCCGATGAGTGGTCCTCCGCGATCTTGAGACGTTCGGGTATTCGGGCCGGTCGAGCTCAGGGCTTAGTTCCGGTATACATGGGTTCTAGCTAGCCGGGTTCATGTTTCCCTCAGTGTGCACGATGCGGCAAGCGTCATCCCGGGGAATGTCGTCGTTTTACTGGTGCTTGTTTTACCTGCGGCCGTCAGGGCCATGTGACGAGAGACTGTCCTAGTAGGAGGGATACAGGTGGAATGACTCAGCCTACCGGGTCAGTGGTGGGTTCATCGCCTTCTATAGCTATGCGCCCGGCAGGGCAGGATTATGATTAGAGCGACAAAGGAGAAGTGAAGCAGTAGATACAGGTATACCCTTAACCCTCTAGAGATTTGTATGTGTGATAAGATGAGTATATTTTGAGTGTTATGTTCTGATAGCATTGCGTTAATTGTGATTAGAAAACATGGGTAGTTGAAAAGGTAAGTATGGGGACATGGAAGGTGTGAACCTTAGAATATTTTACGTGGAGACCTTAGATGCGAGGCCGTCTTGAGTAAAAGATTTTGTTTACGATTGACCTTTGTCGGAGTGCATAGTATACGTGGGGTATGTCCCTGAGTGGTGTGAATTATAAGAGGGTAGTTGAGCTAAGAAGACCACTAGGTTTTCGTGACTTGATTAGTGAGATTGTTCAGGATCGAGGAACAAGAGCTTAGCGCGAAAGGGGTCGGGTTGAGACAAGGTTGCGGGTCAACCCGCAGCCCGGATTGGGGTGGGGCCAATTTGTGGTAGTCCCGCTTTGTGATAGGGTCACGAGGGTGCTAGGCCCAAGTCTAGGTAGACATCATACGGGTTCGTGGATGCGTTCGACCAGAATCGGATCATGAAGGCCGGGAATGGCCTTAGAGTAAATTGAAGCTAGTGGGAGCTTTTTGTGACATTAGAAATAATTCCTCGCTGGCTTGGATTTGAGTTTTGCATACATGTTATATTCTGGCCATTGGTGGCATGATCGGTTTTGTAAGTATAGTAGTGGAGACTATACCGGCACATGTATGTTTAGAGACTTAGAAGGAACATTCGGGACAAATGTTTCTAAGGGGGGAAGAATGTTACACCCCGTATGTTATACCTCGTAGTTCCAGGGTATGTATGGGAGGACGTACGTACGAGAATACGACATAAAAAAATTGGAAAGAAAGAAAGATGTGATTTTTTTACGGAAAAGTTTCCGGGTTTTGTGAAGGAAAAAGGTTCGTTAATGGGAATTAGATTCCCAGATTTGGTATTTGGGATTCTTGGATTATATTAGAATTTTGGGATTTTATTTTCGGAAATGGTCACGTGGGGCCCACGGGAGAAATTTACGGTTTTGTGGGGCCCGCTTTGTTTTTGAGATTTTCGATATTTTGGATATTTTCGGAAGACAAAATATTTTGGACGAGTAGGGGGGCGACACGTGTCGCCCCCATGTGGCCAAAGGTGGCCGAAATAGGGTGCCAAGTGGCCTTATGGCCGAAATGGATGGACAAGTGGCAAGCCACTTGTCCCAAGTCTTGTGTAGACTTGTGGCACCACACTTGTACCCCAATCTCACCACACACTTGCCTAAATCATGACCCTTGATTTCTCTATAAATACCCCCCCTTGTAGTGAAGACTTCATCATCCCACACTTAGCTTTTCCAAGGCAAAACTCCCTCCCCTTTTCTCTTGTGTGTGCTCTCATTTTTTTGAGCCTTCCCTTGACCTAAAGTTGTCCAAAAATCCCTAAACTTATAAGTGTTCTTCCTTAGTGTGTTAGGAAGATTGTGTACCAAGAGTTGAAAAAGATTTCACACCCCTAGCCTTAGAATCTCACCTTGGCCGAAACATGCCATAGTTGAGCCTAAGTGTTCTTCACTTTTTGGAGTTGGATCTTGATGAGAAGTTGGTTAGGAGCTTCTAAGGGTTGCTTGGAGCGGGTTGGAGCATAAGGATTTGGAGCTAAACGTTGCTCAGGATCGACTTATAATCTTGGATAATTTTGGGCTTATCGAGGTAATGATCTATGTCCCCCTATTGTAATTGGATATTACATATTATGGTAGTTAAGAATTGAGTATAAGATATATTGGAAGGATGATTATAAAGGATTGAACTGTATTTACATTGGACTGTATTTACAGTAGACTTGTGTAGTATTATTGTGAAGCAGAATTGAACACGTCCGGTTAGACGTGTAATCCCCTGGGAATTGTTGGCCTGGTAGCGGGCCTTGGTAGGGGAGGAGATTTATGTGTTTGCGGGGGGGGGGGGGGAGGTGCTGCCGAATTTTCCGTAGAATAGGGAACTGTTTACTTAGATTATTCTATAAAGAGAACTAGAGGTTGATAGATATATTGTGGTTATTATAGGTGGATCTTCTACGCGCGGCATACTTGACTTGGCTTGTGGTTTAAGCTAAAAAGGTATGTGATTCTTCCTATACTCTTGAGCATGATTGTTGTGAACTATATAGTACGGTAGACGTACATGTGTGAAATGAGTTTTGTTTGTTTTAAACATAAGGTGTTATAATGACTTTATGGGAAGTTAGTTATAACGACTTTATGAAAATAAAAGAAAGATTTGATTTTGAAAGTTAAGAGACTTGATCTTGAAAGATAAGAGACTTGACTTATAAACGACTTGTTTTCGGAACAGGAGAAGTAACTTGATTTAAGTATAGAGTACTTGATTTTAAAAATCTTATAAAGATTTTCGGAAGGTGGAATAATTTGGTTTGAAAGGAAAACATGTTTTTTTAATACTACGAGTATTAGTATCATGTGGCTTTTACGTAAAAAGAGGTCTTTTTGAAAGAATGAAAGTATGTAGTATTTTGGGTTTGAAACCCGGATTGTTGATTAAAATGAATGTATGTTGAACTTGCCTATGCTTGTTGTGATAGTCTTTGATGTGCAAGTGTTTTGTTGATATCTTCAGTGACTGGGAGGCCGGCTATCGATTGATTGATTGGACATACCGGCGTTGGGTGGTCCGAGTATCGTCCACTTTGAGTATTGATCGGTTGTTGCATGCTGCCGTGACTGCAGGAGGCGGCTATCCGATTGATTTCCTTTGGACATGCCGACACGATGGATGGTCGCGGCGTCGTCGATGGGATGGTTTCATGGCCATGACTTCGAGGTGAGATCGGGGCATGCGGTCATTGTGAGGTTCAGGTTGTTAGTCCATGGACCGCTAATCCATGAAGCTTGCGCGGTGACGGCGATCACGGGCTTGATTTGTAATGCGTGTGGTTCGAGCACTTTAGATACTTGTTCTAGTCATTTTCTCGTGTATCGGTAGCCTCTGGTAGATAGCTTAAGATACTTGCCTCGGTCATATCTTGTGAGATGGTAGGCTATTGTACGTTAGCTTAAGATACTTGCCTCGGCGATTCGTGGCTAGCTTTTGGGTAGTAGTTGGCTTCCGTACCTTGCAGTGATGGGATATGACTAGATTTTGGATTGGTAGTTGGCTATTCTACTTAGCGTCGGTTTTGATGACGCAGCAGATCTAGTGTTCGAGTTCACATACGGGTGTTGTTTTACATCATGTACTGCAGCGGTGAGAATGAGTTCCACGGGCCTGAGTGATATTATGGGCGTGAGACCCATAGTTATGTGTGAGTGATTATTCTGGGGATATGTGTCCCCTTACTTGACATAACTGTTTACTTATTGCGAAATGGTTTTATAAAATGATGAAATATGATTTCATTACAGTATTTTCAGTTTCACATACTTGGTACCTGTTGTACTGACCTCCTTCGGGGGGCTGCGTTCATGCCGCAGGTAGAGGTACACCAGTTGTTGATCCTCGCTCTTAGGATCGCAGTTCAGCGTTGGGAAGCTCCGTTCCTCCGGAGGCTTATCTTTTGGTATAGTCCCCTGTCATTGTAGGTACTTGTACATTCAGGGGTATGGCGGGGCCCTGTCCCGTCATAGATGTTGTTACATTCTTAGAAGTGCATGTAATCTTGTTGTGGCGAGTTTGTAAAAGGATAATTGTTCGGGTTTTTATGTATGTGTCTGAAGGCAACCGCTTTGGTTGCTTTGTTTATTTATCATATCTTTTGTTTCATGTTTATGTTTTATTTCCGCTGATTTTCTCTGATGTTGTATCACTAGGGTGCCCGGGGTAAGGCACCAGTCACGGGCCCGGGATCGGGTCGTGACAAAAGTGGTATCAGAGCAGTTAATCCTCGGAAAGTGTCTACAGACCGTATCTAGTAGAGTCTTGATTATCGGCGTGTTGTGCACCACACCTATAATCAGGAGGCTATGGGATATTTAGGATTGGTTTCTATTCTTCTCAATCTGAGATCGTGCCTTAGAGTTGTGTTGTAAGTTGGACTCCCTCGGACGTATTTGTATGTACCAGTTATGCCTTCGCACAAGGCAACCAGGGCCCAGAGGGGCAAGGCAGCAGAGGGAGCTACGAGTGGAACACAGAGGGTTGCGAGGGCACAGGCCTGGTCATTACCTGAGATAGTACTTCAGACGACGAGTTTTATGACGCCGCTAGCCCCAGCAGAGTTTAGAGCGGCAGCAGTTTCTACGGAGGCCACGATACCGAGCCTCGATTCCACGACCGGGGCGAGATATGAGTTCAAGAGATAGTCGATTACTAGCTAGGTGGTGGTGGAAATGAGCAGACGAGGCCGGTGGTTCGGCGATACGATGATTCACCATAGATCCGATAGTCTGAGACTTCGGGATTTCTTGAGTTGCAGTTCGCCAGAGTTCTATGGATAGAGAGCTGAGGATGATCCTCAGGGTGTCGTGCTAATTTGGGAGATTATTATACCTGTGGCCGTCAGGGCCATGTGATGGGAGGATGTCCTAGTAGGAGGGATACAGGTAGGAGGACTCAGCCTACCGGGTTAGTTGCGGATTCAGTGGTTCGGAGAGGAAGGGGTGTTAGCCAGGAGAGGCCACCCCCATCTCGGTGTGGCCGTTGTGATAGGCGTCATGGTGGGGAGTGTCGTACTGCTTCGACAACTTGTATGCTTACGGCCAACAGGGCCATTTGGTGAGAGTTTGTCCGACCAGAGGTAGCACAGATATAGAGACTCAGCCTTCGGGATCGGTGGCTGGTTCATCGCCTTATGTAGCTAGGCGCCCTGCAGGGCAGGATTATGATTAGAGCGACAAAGGGAAAGTGAGGCAGTAGTTGCAGAGATATCTTTAGCCCTTAAGAGACTTGTTTATGTTGTTATGGTAGGTACATGTTAGGTGCTATGTACGGATAGCATTGTGTTAAGTGTGAATTAGAAAACATGGGCAGTTGAGAAAGGGTAAGTGTTATACCCCGTATTTTCCAGAGTATGTACGTGAGGGCGTACGTACAAAAGTTTAAGCCTTAAGTAGGCAAAGTGGCGAAATTTGTACACAACTAGCGAAAAGAGTCGTTTTCCGACGAAACGTTTTCCGGACTTTGCGAAGGGAAAAATACGGCTATGTCATTTATAATTTTTGCGGATTTTTCCGAGAGATGAAATATTTTGGACCAACGAGAGGGTGACACTTGTCACCCAAGTGGACGGCAATCCAAGGGATTTCTTGGCACGTTTTTTAGCTTCTTTTTTGTCAAGGAGTTGGTAGGATATTTTGTGTAGTTGATGAGCAAGTGGGACCCACAAACACATGTCCAAATCTTGACCCTCCACTTGCCCCCCACTTGGCTTGATCTTGGCCATTGAATGTCCTATAAATACCCCCCTAAGTTGAAGGATTTCTTCATCCAAAAATCATTTCTCCAAGTCTTGAAATCCCTCCCCCTTTGCTAGAAGTGTTCGTCCAAGCTTCTCCCCTTTGAGAAGCGAAACCCCCTTGCCTAGTTGTTTCGTATAATACTCCCCTGGTAGAAAATACTCTCAAGTATTGTTACTATTCCCAACTACTTTAGCCCAAATACCTTGTAGTACTTTCCAAAGTTACCTCTATCGTAGAGTCTTAAATACTACTATATTTCCATTAGTCACTAAACGAAACCCTAAGGAAAATCTTCATAGCCGGTTGAAGTATTAAGAAGAAGTTGCGTAGAACTTCTAACACGGAGTAGGAGCTTAACCTTGCTCAGGATCGACATTTAATCTTGGATAATTTTGGGCTTATCGAGGTAAATACTCTAGTCCTTATATTGTAATTGGAAATTACATACTGTAGTTGTATAGAAAAGTATATAAGATACATAGAAGGATATTACAGAAGAGAATTGAACTGTAATAGAAGGATATTAAAGAAGAAGGTTAAACTGTACTTACATAGGACTGTATTTACAGTAGACTGTGTAGTTTGGCGGATAGGGAAGTGCTGCCCAATTTTCCGTAGAATAAAGGAATCTGTATCTAGAAGTATTTTGCAGAATAGTCTAGACGTTGATAGACTCTTATGACCGATATAGGTTGAAGTACTGCGAGTAGCGTATTCTACTCGAAGGGTGGAAAAGGCTAACATGACTACAGTACTTTGAAGCATTTTGCTAATAGTCGATAATCGTCGCGAGGTATGTGATTCTTCCTATACTATTGAGCATGATATTTTAAAAGTATATATATATATAGTACGGTAGACGTACGTGTGTTAACTGAACGTAGTTTTACGGCAATGTCTTTTGACTTAAGCCTGAATAATAAGAATCTTGAAGTATTTCAAAAGAATTAAGAAACCTTTTTGAAAGAAGAGAAATACTTGGTTTTAAAAGCTTAAGAGTTATACTAGCTTTATGGGAAGTTAGGTATAACGACTTAAGAGACTTGACTTAATTGAATTAATATGAATTTTGTTAATAAGTGTGAAACCTCATTCGTGAGTAATGAGTACTTGGTTTTTAAAAGGAATAATGTTTTACTAATTTCGGAAATCAGAATAAGTATCGAACAAACCACTGCAGCGCTAATAAAGGGAAATGTATTGAATAATTAAGTATTATTAATGTCACGACCCGAACCGGGGCCCGTGACTGGTGCCTTACCCTGGGCACCCTAGTGATACAACATCAGAGAAAATCAGCGGAAATAAAAACATGAACATGAAACAAGAGACATGATAAATAAACAGGCCAACCAAAATTGCATACTCAGATATATACATAAAAACCCGAACAGTTATCCTTGTTACAAAATCTGCCCACAACAAGATTACATGCACTCTAAGAAGTGACAACAACTATGACGGACAGGGCCCGCCATACCCCGAATGTACAAGAACCTCGGACTGTGGTAACATACCAAAAGATAAGCCTCCGAAGAAACGGGGCTTCCCAACACGCTGAACTGTGATCCTAAGAGCGAGGATCCACAACCGATGTACTTCTACCTGCGGCATGAACGCAGCCCCCCGAAGGAGGTCAGTACAACAGGTACCAAGTATGTGAAACTGAAAATACTGTAAATGAAATCATAACAGTCTATATAAAACAGGAGACGTGTATGATAACAAACTACAGTTCACAACATAAAAGCAGTCATGTCAAGTCAGGGACTCACGCCCTCAAAGTCATCCCTCATGCCCGTGGAACTCCTTCCTCACTGCCGGCAGTCTAGGTATAAATCATGTGGAATACGTGTCCCGGCCCATCCCATGGGACTCGGTAAAGAATCATGTGGAATACGTGTCCCGGCCCATCCCATGGGACTCGGTAAAGAATCATGTGGAATACGTGTCCCGGCCCATCCCATGGGACTCGGTAAAGAATCATGTGGAATACGTGTCTCGGCCCATCCCATGGGACTCGATAAAGAATCAGGTGGAATACGTGTCTCGGCCCATCCCATGGGACTCGATAAAGAATCAGGTGGAATACGTGTCTCGGCCCATCCCATGGGACTCGATAAAGAATCAGGTGGAATACGTGTCTCGACCCATCCCATGGGACTCGATAAAGAATCATACATAACAAATCAGCCGGCCCTCCATCGAGAGACGCGGTGGTATAGAAATACAATACTTGCACAACAAGGCTATCACACGCAAACATAGGCAAGTTACACACAACTCGAAGTACTTCCATTTTATGCCGAAGGCCAGGTTCTAACCCCCAAAGTATTACGTACGTGAAGTTCTTTTAAAAGATCCAATTCTTTTATAAAGGTCACCTGATACCCGTAGTATTAAAAATAGAGTGACTCACATTTTTAAGTAAACCAGAACACTTCCCTTTGTAACATCAAGTAACAACATTATTTTCCAAACGTTCAAGTTTGCCTAATTTCAAATACTCAAGTTTCTCATTTTCGAAAGGTTTCGTAGTTCATAGTTTTAATCTCTTTTAAAACAATTGAGTAACATATGTCTTATGCGTGAGCCGTTTATTCTTGTTTATAACAATCTTGCTACAGCAGCCATGATCTAGGAAATGTAATACAATTTTGTCTTATCTTAGCTTCTATGCAGATGGAGGTTTCTACTGGTTTTAATATAATTCATTAGTCAATACATTTCCTTTATTAACGCTGCAATGGTTTTTTCGATACTTATTCTCATTTCCGAAATTAGTAAAACATTATTCTTTAAAAGCCAAGTACTCATTACTCACGAATGAGGTTTCACAACTTTTTAACAAAATTCATAGAACGTCATTTATAAGTTAAGTCTCTTATCTTTTAAGATCAAGTCTCTTAACTTCTACAATCAATAAACCATTCTTTTACCTACATAGAGTCGTTATAACTAACTTCCCATAAAGCTATTATAACACCCTATGTTTTGAACCAACCAAACTCATTTAGCACATGTACGCGTCACCGCATGCTACATAGTTTACAAAACATCATGCTAGAAAGGATAGGAAGAGGTTCACATACCTCGCGACGATTATCGACAAATAGCAAAACGCTCCAAGTACTTCAACCCGTCGGCTACTCCTTAAGCCAAGTAGATCACGCCACACGTAGTACTCCACTCCTAAAATGGTCATAGTACTTCTATCAAACCTTTCTTACCATTGAAGACTTGTACCAATAAAAATCCCTCTAATTCTACGCAAATTTGGGCAGCACTTCCCCCATTTTTACTCACTTTTCCATCTTTCTCCAAGGCCCGAATAACCGTAATATATATACCATATATAAGGTGTAATAATTAAACAACATAAGGAAGGGGATTACACGCCCAAACGGTAACGCGGTTTACTATCACGCCTTCATAACAATACAATAATTAAAAAGGGGATCACACGCCCAAACGGAACGCGATTGAAAAGTCTTCCCACTTAATGTAAATGTAAATACAAATGTGACCCAATGTAAATACAATCCAAAGTAAATACTGTCCAAAGTAAATACAGTCCAAAGTAAATACAATCCTTAAGTTGGGGTCCTTGGCCAACTTTGTCCATTTTACTTATCCAATTTACTCATTAGTCATCCAACTTATATTTCCATTCTTAATATAAGTTATAGTTACTTTGTTATTAGCTTCTTAGCAAGTAAGATACGTTTTTACCATTTTAATGGCTAACGGCCAATCCTTTCTTTAACAAGTTAACAAGATCCAACTCTTCCAAACTTTACTCCATATATTATATACTCCATAATATACTTATAATATATATATAATGACCAATTCACAAAGAGGTTAAGGTTTACTACCTCAAATAGCCCAAAATTATCCAAGAACTTAATGTCGCTCCAAGCAAGTCTTAGCTCCAAATCTTTACGTTCCAATCCACTACAAGCAACCCATAGAAGCTCCTAACCAACTTCTCTTCAAGATTCAACTCCAAAAAGTGAAGAACACTTAGGGTTTTTGTTCATGGAGCTCTCGGCCAAGGTGAAGTTTAGAGGTTAGGGGTGTGAAATCTTTTCCAACTCTTGGTACACAATCTTCCTAACACCTTAGGGAAGAACACTTAAGAGTTTAAGAATGTTGGACAAATTTTGCTCAAGGAAAGAGGCTATGGCCGAGAGCAAGGTCAAGGGAGAAGGGAGGGAATTTCTTGTCTTGAAATATCTAAGTGTGGAAGATTTCATGAACTAAGGGTGCATATATAGGACAACCAAGGGCTAGGATGAAGGCAAGTGTGTGGTTGAGATTGGGGACAAGTGTGTGTGGGCCCCACAAGCCACTTGTCCAACTAAAAATATCTTGCAAGACAAGGCCACTTGTCTTGCCACTTGTTAGCAAATTTCGGCCAAGAGCCACCTAGGGGGGTGACACGTGTCGCCCTCCTACTCGTCCAAAATATTTCATCTTCCGAAAATATCCATAATGGCCAAAATCTCGAAAACAAAGTGGGCCACACAAAACCGTAAATTTCTCCCGTGGGCCCCACGTGACCAATTCCGGAAATAAAATCTCGTAATTCTAATATAATTCAAGAAGCCCAAATACCAAATCTGGGAATCCAATTCCCATTAACGAACCTTTTTCTTCACAAAAACCGGAAACTTTTCCGTCGAAAAATCACATCTTTCTTTCTTTCCAATATTAATGTCGTATTCTCGTACGTACGTCCTCACATACATACCCTGGAACTACGGGGTGTAACAATTAAAAACCAGTAGAAACCTCCATCTGCATAGAAGCTAAGATGAGACAAAATGATATTACATTTCCTAGATCATGGCTGCTCTAATAAGATTGTTATAAACAAGAATAACCTACTCACACATAAGGCATATATTACTCAACTGTTTTTAAAAGAGAATCATGTTATTAAATGATTAAGACTATGAACTACAAAACCTTTCGAAAATGAGAAACTTGAGCATTTGAAATTAGGCAAACCTGAACGTTTGGAAAATAATGTTGTTACTTGATTTTAAATCATGAACATATTTGGTACTACGGATAATAGTATCGAGTTGTTTTTACGTAAAAAGAGGTCTTTTTGAAAGGATAACTGTATGTAGTACTTTGGGGTTAAAACCCGGATTTGTTGTAATAAAATAAATGTCTGTGAGTATGATTAAACTTGCCTATGCTTGTGGTGATAGCCTTTGTTGTGCAAGTGTTGTATTTATGTGCTACCGCGTCTCTCGTTGGAGGGCCGGCTATTTGATTGATTGATGGACATACTGACACGATGGGTGGCCCACGATTATGCTTCCACTAATCGATCATTTTGGACATACTGACACGATGGGTGGCCCACGGGTATGCTTCCATTAGGAGTGTTATCTTGTTATTGGCTTGGACATACTGACACGATGGGTGGCCCACGAGTATGCTTCCATTCTGATTGTTATCTTGTTATTTCCTTTTGGACATACTGACACGATGGGTGGCCCACGGGTATGCTTCCATTAGGAGTGTTATCTTGTTATTGACTTGGACATACTAACACGATGGGTGGCCCACGAGTATGCTTCCATTCTGATTGTTATCTTGTTATTTCCTTTAGACATACTGATACGATGGGTAGCCCACGGGTATGCTTCCATTAGAGTGTTATCTTGTTATTGGCTTGGACATCTTGACACGATGGGTGGCCACGAGTATCTTCCATTCGATTGTTATCTTGTTATTTCCTTTAGACATACTGATACGATGGGTAGCCGACGGGTATGCGTGCCTTAGGATGGTTTCATGGCCATGCTTATACCGAGTAAGATCTTGGGGCATGCGGCCGTTGTGCGGGTTATATTTGAGTGATGACTTAGGCGTGAGTCCTGTCTTGACATATCGCTTTTATATTGTGAGCGTAGTTTGGTCATCATATATGTCTCTGTTTTATATAGTATTATGATTTCACTTACAGTATTTTGATTTCACATACTTGGTACTGTTGTCTTGACCTCCTTGAGGCTGTGTTCATGCCACGGTAAGTACATCGGTTGTCGATCCTCGCTTCAGGATCACAAATCAGCGTTTTGGGAAGCTCGTTTCTCGGAGGCTTATCTTTTGGTATGTTACCACAGTGCGTAAGTTCTTGTACATTCGAGGGCATGGCGGGGCCTGTCCGCCATAGTTGTCGTTACATTCTTAGAGTGCATGTCTTATTTGTGGCGGGGTTTGTAAAAAGGATTAAATTGTTCAAACTTTGTATTTATATATATGCCGAAAGGCGACTTTCTCTCAGATAAAATGTGTTTCATTTTATAGTTGTTTCATGTCTTGTTTTTATGTTCCGCTGATTACTCTGATGTATGACTACTTGGGTGCCCGGGTAAGGCACCAGTCACGGGCCCCGGAACGGTTCGTGACAAAAGTGGTATCAGAGCAGTTAATCCTCGGAAAGTGTCTACAGACCGTGTCTAGTAGAGTCTTGATTATCGGTGTGTTGTGCACCACATCTATAATCAGGAGGCTGCAGGACATTTAGGATTGGTTTCCATTCTTCTCATTCTGAGATCGTGCCTTAGAGCTATGTTGTAAGTTGGACCCCTCTGACGTATTTCGTTTTCACCAGTTATGCCTCTGCAGAGCAACCGGGCGGATGGGCAGCGAGGAGGCGCTAGTAAGATCTGAGAGAAATGCGAAGCGCGAGCCCGATCATTACACGAGATAGTGCTTGAGGCGGCAAGTTTTGCGACGCCGACCCAGCGAGTTTAGGGCGCGGCGGTGGCTGCGAGAGACCTGATACTGCACCTCGGTCCACGGCTGGAGCATAGGAGTTGGGGTACAAAGAAATGGCCCGATTCTTGGCGAGGATCATGGCGAACATGAGGATAAATTTGGATCGTGATTCGGTTCGATGGTACCCATGGTTCACCCAAGATCGGATAGTTTGAGGCTACGGGACTTTCTGAGTTGTAGCCCGCCAGAGTTCTACTGGTCGATGCCTGAGGATGATCCGAGGAGTTCATCAGCGATTCTGACGGATCATGAGAGTGATCAAAGCTTGGAGACCAGTCGGTGGTCTTAGGTTCGCATCGGTGCGTGATCTGCGATCGTTTGATTCGTGGAGCTGTCCCGGGAGAGTATGCACTTCCGGCCGTATGGGGCGAGTTTTGAGGCATTTCTTGCACATTTCTTGCCTCGCGGATGAGAGGGCTCGGGCAGATTTTTGATGTTGAGGCGAGCAGCGTCTGATTCGGGAGTACAATGTGAGTTCGACTCATTGGCTCGATGCGTCCCAGCGTAGTAGCCGATATGGAGGGCGAGTAAACCGCTACGTTACGGGTTAGATGACTACTTGGCGAGAGGTTTGTTGGTGTAGCTCTTGGTGGGCATGGACATTTCAGCATGCGAGCTTATGCACTTAGGTGTGAGGCGGAGAGGTCGGCGGAATGACGAATCGGCGAAGAGGCGAGAACAATAGGGTCTTTTGGCGACTTTCGGCGGACCGCCTCGGCGAGACTAGTTATGCGCCTCCGCCCGGTATAAGTGGTCCTCCACAATCTTGAGCATCGAGTATTGAGAGCAGTCGGGGCTCGAGGTTGGATTTTGGGAGAAGCGCGGGTGTTAGCGGTGAAGCCACCCTACCTCGTTGTGGCGATGTGGTAGATTCCATTTTGGGAGTGTCGTGCTAGTTCGGAGTTTGTTTTACATGCGGCCAGCGAGGCCATTTCTGCGTCTGTCCGAGGAGGTAGCAGGTGGGGCGGCAGGACTACGGGATCTATGGTGGTTCATCACGCCTACTGACTATCGCCTGCGCGGGCGTGATTAGAGAAAAGCGGTAGAGACAGGTATATCCTTAACCCTCTAGAGTTTTGTATGCTTGATATGATGATCTTATTGTGTTCTATGTACGGATAGCGTTGTGTTGTTTGTGAGTTAGAAAACATGGTTAGTTGGAAGGTTAAGTGGGGGCAGGGAAGGTGTGAACCTTAGAATATTTCACGATTGAGACCTTAGATGTAAGGCCGTCTTGAGAAAAGGATTTTGCAAATGATCCTTGTCGGAGTGCATTATATGCCTAGAATGTATTGTGGGATAATTCCATAGGTTGTGTAAGATGAAAGTGGTAGCCTTCAGGATTTGAATAGGTAAGATTATTCCGGATCAGGAGAACAAGTGTTTGGCGCGATAGCGGGTCGGGTTGAGTACCGATTGCGGGTCAACCCGCAGCCTGTATTGTGGTGGGGTCAGTTCGAGGTGGTCCCGCCATGTGGTAGGGTCACGAGGGTGTCAGGCCCAAGTTTAGATGACCATCGTATGAGTTCGTGGATATGTTCGACCAGAATCGGATCGTGAAGGCCGGGAATGGCCTTAAAGAAGATCGAGGCTAGTAAGATTACCAAGTTTGGAGGTAGTGGCTCCAGAAATTTTGGGAACTGAAGTAATGACTGAAGTATGGTCCATATAATAGAAAGAGTTCAAGTGTTCGAGAAGAGTACGACGTGTAAGGAAGGAAGTGAACATGTGCTAAGAAAATAGAAATGATCATTTTGTTGTGAAGTAAAGGTGCGAAGAGGGTATCTTTTAGACCAGGGGTGGAAGCTTTTGTAATGCTAGAGGTGATTCTTCGTTGACTTGGGTTAAGTAATTGCGCGTGTGTTATTTTGTGGCCAGGTGTGGCATTGGCAACTTGTTATGAGGAACTTTATCGTTATCTGTCTTGAGAAGGAACATTCGGGACGAATGTTTCTAAGGAGGGGAGAGTGTTATACCCCGTATTTTCCAGAGTATGTACGTGAGGGCGTACGTACAAAAGTTTAAGCCTTAAGTAGGCAAAGTGGCGAAATTTGTACACAACTAGCGAAAAGAGTCGTTTTCCGACGAAACGTTTTCCGGACTTTGCGAAGGGAAAAATACGGCTATGTCATTTATAATTTTTGCGGATTTTTCTGAGAGATGAAATATTTTGGACCAACGAGAGGGTGACACTTGTCACCCAAGTGGACGACAATCCAAGGGATTTCTTGGCACGTTTTTTTGCTTCTTTTTTGTCAAGGAGTTGGTAGGATATTTTGTGTAGTTGATGAGCAAGTGGGACCCACAAAGACATGTCCAAATCTTGACCCTCCACTTGCCCCCCACTTGGTTTGATCTTGGCCATTGAATGTCCTATAAATACCCCCCTAAGTTGAAGGATTTCTTCATCCAAAAATCATTTCTCCAAGTCTTGAAATCCCCCTTTGCTAGAAGTGTTCGTCCAAGCTTCTCCCCTTTGAGAAGGCTTGGCGAAACCCCCTTGCCTAGTTGTTTTCGTATAATACTCCCCCCCTTGGTAGAAAATACTCTCCAAGTATTGTTACTATTCCCAACTACTTTAGCCCAAATACCTTGTAGTACTTTCCAAAGTTACCTCTATACGTAGAGCCCGGAAATACTACTATATTTCCATTAGTCACTAAACGAAACCCTAAGGAAAATCTTCATAGCCGGTTGAAGTATTAAGAAGAAGTTGCGTAGAACTTCTAACACAGAGTAGGAGCTTAACCTTGCTCAGGATCGACATTTAATCTTGGATAATTTTGGGCTTATCGAGGTAAATACTCTAGTCCTTATATTGTAATTGGAAATTACATACTGTAGTTGTATAGAAAAGTATATAAGATACATAGAAGGATATTACAGAATAGAATTGAACTGTAATAGAAGGATATTAAAGAAGAAGGTTAAACTGTACTTACATAGGACTGTATTTACAGTAGACTGTGTAGTTTGGCGGATAGGGAAGTGCTGCCCAATTTTCCGTAGAATAAAGGAATGCGTATCTAGAAGTATTTTGCGAGAATAGTCTAGACGTTGATAGACTCTTATGGTGATATAGGTTGAAATCTGCGAGTGGCGTATTCTACTCGAAGGGTGGAAAAGGCTAACGGGACTCTGATGCTTTGGGCGTTTTGCTAATGATCGATAATCGTCGCGAGGTATGTGATTCTTCCTATACTCTTGAGCATGATATTTTAAAAGTATATATATATATAGTACGGTAGACGTACGTGTGTTAACTGAACGTAGTTTTACGGCAATGTCTTTTGACTTAAGCCTGAATAATAAGAATCTTGAAGTATTTCAAAAGAATTAAGAAACCTTTTTGAAAGAAGATAAATACTTGGTTTTAAAAGCTTAAGAGTTATACTAGCTTTATGGGAAGTTAGGTATAACGACTTAAGAGACTTGACTTAATTGAATCAATATGAATTTTGTTAATAAGTGTGAAACCTCATTCGTGAGTAATGAGTACTTGGTTTTTAAAACGAATAATGTTTCTTGATTTGAAATCGAATAAGTATCGAACAAACCACTGCAGCGCTAATAAAGGGAAATGTATTGAATAATTAAGTATTATTAAAAACCAGTAGAAACCTCCATCTGCATAGAAGCTAAGATGAGACAAAATGATATTACATTTCCTAGATCATGGCTGCTCTAATAAGATTGTTATAAACAAGAATAACCTACTCACACATTAGGCATATATTACTCAACTGTTTTTAAAAGAGAAAACGATTAAGACTATGAACTACGAAACCTTTCGAAAATGAGAAACTTGAGCATTTGAAATTAGGCAAACCTGAATGTTTGGAAAGTAATGTTGTTACTTGATTTTAAATCATGAACATATTTGGTACTATGGATAATAATATCGAGTTGTTTTTACGTAAAAGAGGTCTTTTTGAAAGGATAACTGTATGTAGTACTTTGGGGTTAAAACCCGGATTTGTTGTAATAAAATAAATGTCTGTGAGTATGATTAAACTTGCCTATGCTTGTGGTGATAGCCTTTGTTGTGCAAGTGTTGTATTTCTGTGCTACCGCGTCTCTCGTTGGAGGGCCGGCTATTTGATTGATTGATGGACATACTGACATGATGGGTGGCCCACGGGTATTGTTATACCCCGTATTTCCAGAGTATGTACGTAAGGACGTACGTAGAAAAGTTTGTGCCTTAAAGTGCAAGGGCCGAAAATTATTTGTTCACAACACCCGATTAGAGTCGTTTTTTTAAAGAAGCGTTTTACAACTCGCGTAGGGTAAATTCGGCTATGCCATTTCTAATTTTGCGGATTTTTCCGAGAGGCGAAACATTTTGGACCAACGAGAGGCGACACTTGTCACCTCTCATTGGGAACGTTAGAGGCGATAAAGTGGCGATTGGTCTTGGCTTTTTGTCAAGTAGTTGGTAAGATATTTGTGAGGGTTTTAAGGAGTAGGGTCTAGGGGCACTTGGGCATATCTTGGCCTCCACTTGCCTCTCACTTGGCTAGATCTTGACCCTTGGTCTTCCTATAAATACCTCTCCCCCTTTGAAGACTTCTTCATCCAAAAATCTCTAAGTCTTGAGAGCTCCCCCCCCCCCCCTTTTGTGTTTGAGGTCTAGTCTAGCCTCCCCCTCCCCCCTTTGAGAGGCCCTGGCAGAGTTCCCTTCCCCCAGTGAGAATACCCCCTCACAGTGGGGTTGGCGAGGTATACACCCCTTTGTGGTGTTGTCTCGTATAAATACCCCCCCTCTTGGTAGAAATACTCTCCAAGTATTGTTACTATACCCAAAATACCTTGGCCCTTATACCTTGTAGTATTCCAAGGTTACACTTATACGAAAAGCCCAGAAATACTATTATACTTCCCGTCAGTCACAAAAATGAAACCCTAAGGAAAATCTCCATAGTTAGTTGGAGTATTAAGTCGAAGTTGGTTAGAACTTCTAAGGGTGGTTTGGAGCGGGTTGGAGCGCACGGAGTTGGAGCTAAACGTTGCTCAGGAGCGACATTAAACTAGGATAATTTTGGGCTTATCGAGGTAAATATCTTGTCCCCTTGTTGTAATTGGAAATTACATGTTGTAGGATTATATGGTTGAAGTATACTATATATAGCTTTGCGGCAATGTCTTTTGACTTAAGCCTGAATAAAGAAGAGAACTGAACTGTAATTACATAGGACTGTATTACAGTAGACTTGTGTAGTATTACTATGTAGTAGAATTGTATACGTCCGGTTAGACGTATAAACCCCCCCCCCCAGGTTGGCTTGATAGCCGACCTCGATAGAGGAGGAGATTTACTTGGCTTAAGGAGTAAAGTACTATGCGTGGCGCGATCTACTTGGCTTAAGGAGTAGCCGACGGTTTGAGGTACTTGGAGCGTTTTGCTATTAGTCGATAATCGCCGCGAGGTATGTGAACCTCTTCCTATCTTTTCTAGCATGATATGTGTATAACTATGTAGTACGGTAGACGTACATGTGTTAAATGTATTTGATTGATTTAAAACATAAAGTGTTGTAACGGCTTTATGGGAAGTTGGTTATAACAGCTTTATGTAAGTAAGAAATGCTTTGTGGTTTTTAAAAGATAACTGATTTGACTTATAACTGACTGGATGTGTGATGGTAAGAATCTTGAAGTATTTCAAAGGAATTAAGAAACCTTTTTGAAAGAAGAGTAACACTTGGTTTTAAAAGCTTAAGAGTTATACTAGCTTTATGGAAAGTTAGGTATAACGGCTTAAGAGAGATAAAAAGAATGATTTATTGATTTAAGAAGTCAAGAGACTTGACTTAAATGTGAATTTTGTTAAAACGTGTGAAACCTCATTCGTGAGTAATGAGTATTTTGGTTTTCAAAAGGAATGATTTTTCTTGATTTGAATCCGAATGAATGTCGAACAAACCACTGCAGCGTTAATAAAGGGGAAATGTACTGACTAATTAATGTACTATTAAAACCAGTAGAAACCTCCATCTGCATAGAAACTAAGATGAGACAAAATGATATTACATTTCCTAGATCATGGCTGCTGTAATAAGATTGTTATAAACAAGAATAACCTGCTCACATATAAGGCATAAGTTTCTCAAATTGTTTTAAAGGAGAATTATATCATTAAGTGATTAAAACTATGAACTACGAAACCTTTCGAAAATGAGAAACTTGAGTAATTGAAATTAGGCAAACTTGAAACATTTGGAAAAGAATGTTGTTACTTGATTTTACGAAGAGAAGTGTTTTGATTTACTTCAAAAGATAATCACTCTATTTTCTTATATACTACGGGTATTGTGTGACTTTTGTGAAAGTAACGTATCTTTTAAAAGAGTTAATGTATGAAGTACTTTGGAAATAAAGACCCGAACTTGTTAACATAAAGCAGAAAGTACCTTGTGTGAATAACTTGAGTGTGTTGGTTTGTGCTAGTCTTGTAATACTTTCTAGTTGATTTGATAAAGTAAACATGTTAGGATGCTACGTGTGTTAGTATCTTGTGATGTTTGTGTAAAGGGGTTTTCCCTTATTGTGCTTATGTTGTTTAACGATAAACGGTTATGTTAGTATTATATCACTCATGATTCCGGGGGTTAAGCTGCCCTCCGATGCGGGGTAGACTCAGGCGGGTCTGTGTGACCTATGATTCGAGAATACCTCATGCGGGTCTGTGTGACACCCATGCAGACCTACGAGAGTTCCAGGTTAGTGTGCGGCCTTTATGGTCATGCGGTCTATGTGGCCATGCGGACTGCGAGTCCAGGACGTTGCCGGGGAGTAGCTACCCTCGATGCGGGGAATGCCTCATGCGGGCCTATGAGGTTGGCCTATGCGGAGCTGCGGGAAGTTCCAGGGCTAGACGCGCACATTAGATACTGCGGGCGAGTGGCCAGCTTTGATCATGTGATGCAGACAGATCTCATGATCTGATTTATGACCTTGCTTATGCGTAGGTTTTAGTAGTCGGCTATGCCTTCGTACTTACCCCGTACGGTTTTATGATGACACAGGTGGGACCTGGTGTTCATGTGTATTCCTTGGTGCTTTTATATCATAGACTGCCGGCAGTGAGGAAGGTATTCCACGGGCATGATTGATGTTGTGGGCGTGAGACCCATTGTTATATTTGAGTGATGACTTTGAGGGCATGAGTCCCCGACTTGACATGACTGCTTATTTATTGTGAACTGTAGTTTGGTTATCATACATGTCTCCTGCTTTATATAGACTGCTATGATTTCATTTACAGTATTTTCAGTTTCACATACTTGGTACCTGTTGTACTGACCTCCTTCGGGGGGCTGCGTTCATGCCGCAGGTTGAGGTACACCAGTCGTTGATCCTAGCTCTTAGGGTCACAGTTCAGCGTATGGGAAGCTCCGTTTCTCCGGAGGCTTATCAGTGGTATAGTCCCCTGTCGTTGTAGGTATTTACATTCAGGGGTATGGCGGGGCCCTGTCCCGCCATTGTTGTCATATCATTCTTAGAGGTCTGTAGTACTGTTATGGGCAGAGATGTAATGGGATGTAACTGTTCGGTTTTAAGTTGATTTATATATGTGCCGAAAGGCAAGTTTTCTCAGATTACTGTTTCTTACTTCATAATATTTTCATGTCTTGTTTTATGTTCCGCTGATTACTCTGATGATTGTATCACTAGGGTGCCCGGGGTAAGGCACGATCACGGGCAGGTTCGGTCGTGACAAAAGTGGTATCGAAGCGATTAATTCTCGGAAAGTGTCTGAGCCGTATCTAGTAGAGTCTTGATTATCGGTGTGTTGTGCACCATCAATAATCGAGAGGCTATAGGATATTTAGGATTGGTTTCCATTCTTCTCATTACGAGATCGTGCCTTAGATTTGTGTGATAAGTTGGACCCTCTAACGTATTTTTCCCTTACCGTTATGCCTCAGGTGTAAGGCAACTGAGCCGGGAGGCAAGCGTAGGAGGCTGCGAGTAAGTCTGAGAGTATACCGATGTACCGCGAGTCTTGATAAATATCTTAGAAAGGGTGGTGCAAGAGTAATTCTTCAGTTAGGCTTGAGCATGGCCTGTGTACGGGCTTATGCGTAGCAAGCCAAGAAACGTAGAGATCGACGGGTTAACAAGGGCGAGAAGAGGCGAGCAGCAGGTCCTTTGGTAACTTTCGAGGCAAGTCCACCGCGATGGAATTAGATTATGCACATCCACGGTGCAGTGGTCCTCGCGAGGTTCGGGGCGTTCGGGGTATGCAGGAGTTGGTCGAGCTCGAGCTTAGGTTCCGGCTACACGTAGGTTCCGGCCCGGTGGATCGATTTTCCCGGTGTTCACGGTGTGAGCGTCATCCCGGGGAATGTCGTCTTTTAGTTGGTACTTGTTGTACCTGCGGCCGTCAGGGCCATGTGTCGAAAGGATGTCCTAGTAGGAGGACTCAACCTTCAGGATTGGTGGGTAGTTCGTCATCTTCCCTAGCTATACGCCCTACGGGGTAGATTTTGATTAGAACAACTAAGGGGAGTGAAGCAGTAGATACAGGTATATCCTTAACCCTCTAGAGATTAGTACGTATGATGAGATGAGTATATCTTAAGTGTTATGTTCAGATAACATAAGTGTATTGTGATTAGAAATCATGATCAGTAGTAAGGGTAAGATTGGGGGATAGGAAAAGTGTAAGCCTTAGAGCTTTATACGTGGAGACCTTAGAGGCGAGGCAATCTTGAGTAAAAGATTTCATTTGTGTTTGACCCTTATCGGAGTGCATTGTGCACGTGAGCTATGTTTGTGGGATAAGTCCATGAGTAGTGTGGAATGAAAGAGGGTAGTTGAGCTAAGAAGACCGCTAGGTTTTCGTAACATGATTAGTGAAATTGTTCCGGATCGGGGAGCTAGAGTTTTGCGCGTTGCCGGGTCGGGTTGAGGCCATGTTGCGGGTCAACCCGCGGCCTGTATGGTGGTGGGGTCAGTTGGTGGTGGTCCCACCTTGTGATAGGGTCATGAGGGTGTTAGGCCCATGTTTAGTTAACCAGCGTACGAGTTCGTGGATGCGTTCAACTAGTAGTCGGGCCGATGGGGTCAGCCCGTCGTGTCTTTCAGTCAAGACCGTTTACTCAGCAGAGGGTTATGCGAGATGTCGCATCAGAAAGGTTGTAAGGCTGCACGGGGTGCCTATTATGTCAGACAGTGGAGCCCAGGTTACGGCTGTTTCTTTTTCTGGAAGTTTTACCAGGCAGGGTTAGGGACTCAGGTGAGTCTCAGAATCACATTCGCCCTTGGGCTAGTGTTTGGATTTCAGGGGTAGTTGCGAGGATTGTTGTCTCCTGTTGAAGGAGTGTTTTTAGCTACCATTTCAGTGTTCGGATGTTGCCTTATGAAGCCTTGTAGGGGCGAAAGTGTAAGTTGCCGGTCGATTGGTTTGATGTTGGCAAGGTTCAGATAGTTGGTTCAGGCTTGTTCCAACAGACTGTGGATAGGGTGAGGCTTATCTAGAAGAGGTTTTTGGCAGCTCAGAGAAATCGTGCGGATTATCGGCGACGACGCTTAGAGTTCAGGTTGACGGTCGGTCTTCTTGAAGGTACCACCCCGGAATGGGGTGTGACCAGTTTTGGAAAACAGAGGAAACTTAGCCCGAGTTACTTTGGGCCTTTTGAGTTCATGTGAGGGATAGGCCAGGTTGCCTATATATTAGCATTTGCCGTCCGACTTAGGAGGCAGTGCGCCCAGTCTTTCGTGTTATTCTCGAGAAGGAAATCGGAGATCCATCCGGAGTGTTCCCAGTTAATGATGACCAAGTTGGAGATAGTAACCCCGAGATTTGGAAACTGAAGCAGTAACAAATGTGGTAAATTTTGAGAAAGAGTTCAAAAGTACGAGAAGGGTACGACGAGTAAAGGAAGAAATGAGCATGTATTGCGAGCATCGATTTGATCATTTCTTTTGTATGAAGAAGGTGCGAAGGAAGTATATTTTAGACCTCGGGTGAGTGCGTTTTGTGATGTTAGAGATGTTTCCTCGTGGGCTTTGATGTAAGTATTTGCGCAGGTGTTTTTTTTTGTGTGTTGTGGCAGGATTGTTCTCGTAAGTATAGTAGTAAAGACTATACTGGCGCACGTTTGTTTTGAGACTTAGAAGGAACATTCGGGACAAATGTTTCTAAGGAGGGGAGAATGTTATACCCCGTATTTCCAGAGTATATGCGTGGGGCGTACGTAGAAAAGTTTGTGCCTTAAAGTGCAAGGGCCGAAAATTATTTGTTCACAACACCCGATTAGAGTCGTTTTTCGACGAAACGTTTTACACAACTCGCGTAGGGTAAATTCCGGCTATGCCATTTCTAATTTTTGCGGATTTTTCCGAGAGACGAAACATTTTGGACCAACGAGAGGGCGACACTTGTCACCCTCTCATTGGGGACGTTGGGGCGGTAAAGTGGCCGATTGGTCTTGGCTTTTTTGTCAAGTAGTTGGTAAGATATTTGTGAGGGTTTTAAGGAGTAGGGTCTAGGGGGCACTTGGGCATATCTTGGCCCTCCACTTGCCCCCCACTTGGCTAGATCTTGACCCTTGGTCTTCCTATAAATACCCCTCCCCCTTTGAAGACTTCTTCATCCAAAAATCTCTAAGTCTTGAGAGCTCCCCCCCCCTTTTGTGTTTGAGGTCTCGTCTAGCCTCCCCCTCTCCCCTTTGAGAGGCCCCTTGGCCGAGAGTTCCCTTCCCCCCTTGGCCGAGAATACCCCCCCCTCCTAGTGGGGTTGGCCGAGGGGTATACACCCCCCCTTTGTGGTGTTGTCTCGTATAAATACCCCCCCTCTTGGTAGAAAAACTCTCCAAGTATTGTTGCTATACCCAAAATACCTTGGCCCTTATACCTTTTAGTATTCCAAGGTTACACTTATACGAAAAGCCCAGAAATACTATTATACTTCCCGTCAGTCACAAAAATGAAACCCTAAGGAAAATATCCATAGTTAGTTGGAGTATTAAGTAGAAGTTGGTTAGAACTTCTAAGGGTGGTTTGGAGCGGGTTGGAGCGCACGGAGTTGGAGCTAAACGTTGCTCAGGAGCGACATTAAACTAGGATAATTTTGGGCTTATCGAGGTAAATATCTTGTCCCCTTGTTGTAATTGGAAATTACATGTTGTAGGATTATATGGTTGAAGTATACCATATATAGCTTTGCGGCAATGTCTTTTGACTTAAGCCTGAATAAAGAAAAGAACTGAACTGTAATTACATAGGGTGTATTCTGATGACTTGTGTAGTATTACTGTGTAGTAGAATTGTATACGTCCGGTTAGACGTATAACCCCCCCCCCCCAGGTTGGCTTGATAGCCGACCTCGATAGAGGAGGAGATTTACGCGGTTGCGGGAAGAAATCTTCGAATTTTACGTAGAATGTTCTACGACAAGATCTAGATGTTAATAAGCGCCTTGTGGCCTTATAGGTTGAAGTACTATGCGTGGCGCGATCTACTTGGCTTAAGGAGTAGCCGACGGTTTGAGGTACTTGGAGCGTTTTGCTATTAGTCGATAATCGCCGCGAGTTATGTGAACCTCTTCCTATCTTTTCTAGCATGATATGTGTATAACTATGTAGTACGGTAGACATACATGTGTTAAATGTATTTGATTGATTTAAAACATAAAGTGTTGTAACGGCTTTATGGGAAGTTGGTTATAACAACTTTATGTAAGTAAGAAATGCTTTGTGGTTTTTAAAAGATAACTGATTTGACTTATAACTGACTGGATGTGTGATAGTAAGAATCTTGAAGTATTTCAAAGGAATTAAGAAACCTTTTTGAAAGAAGAGTAACACTTGGTTTTAAAAGCTTAAGAGTTATACTAGCTTTATGGAAAGTTAGGTATAACGGCTTAAGAGAGATAAAAAGAATGATTTATTGATTTAAGAAGTCAAGAGACTTGACTTAAATGTGAATTTTGTTAAAACGTGTGAAACCTCATTCGTGAGTAATGAGTATTTTGGTTTTCAAAAGGAATGATGTTTTACTGATTTCGGAAATCAGAATGAATGTCGAACAAACCACTGCAGCGTTAATAAAGGGGAAATGTACTGACTAATTAATGTACTATTAAAACCAGTAGAAACCTCCATCTGCATAGAAACTAAGATGAGACAAAATGATATTACATTTCCTAGATCATGGCTGCTGTAATAAGATTGTTATAAACAAGAATAACACCTTTTCATATAAGGCATAAGTTTCTCAAATTGTTTTAAAGGAGAATTATATCATTAAGTGATTAAAACTATGAACTACGAAACCTTTTGAAAATGAGAAACTTTAGTAATTGAAATTAGGCAAACTTGAAACATTTGGAAAAGAATGTTGTTACTTGATTTTACGAAGAGAAGTGTTTTGATTTACTTCAAAAGATAATCACTCTATTTTCTTATATACTACGGGTATTGTGTGACTTTTGTGAAAGTAACGTATCTTTTAAAAGAGCTAATGTATGAAGTACTTTGGAAATAAAGACCCGAACTTGTTAACATAAAGCAGAAAGTACCTTGTGTGAATAACTTGAGTGTGTTGGTTTGTGCTAGTCTTGTAATACTTTCTTGTTGATTTGATAAAGTAAACATGTTAGGATGCTACGTGTGTTAGTATCTTGTGATGTTTGTGTAAAGGGGTTTTCCCTTGTTGTGCTTATGTCGTTTAACGATAAACTGTTATGTTAGTATTATATCACTCATGATTAGGGGTTAAGGCGCCTCCGTGCGGGGTAGACTTCGGTAGTGTGTGACCTATGATTCGAGAATACCTCATGCGGGTCTGTGTGACACCCATGCGGAGCTACGAGAGTTCCAGGTTAGTGTGCGGCCTTTATGGTCATGCGGTCTATGTGGCCATGCGGACTGCGAGTCCAGGACGTTGCCGGGGAGTAGCTACCCTCGATGTGGGAAATGCCTCATGCGGGCCTAGGAGGTTGGCCTATGCGGAGCTGCGGGAAGTTCCAGGGCTAGATGCGCACATTAGATACTGCGGGCGAGTGGCCAGCTTTGATCATGTGACGGTCTAGACAGATCTCATGATACAGTTTATGACCTTGCTTGTACTGTGGGTTTTAGTAGTCGGCTATGCCTTCGTACTTACCCCGTACGGTTTTATGATGACACAGGTGGGACCTGGTGTTCATGTGTATTCCTTGGTGCTTTTATATCATAAACTGCCGGCAGTGAGGAAGGTATTCCACGGGCATGATTGATGTTGTGGGCGTGAGACCCATTGTTATATTTGAGTGATGACTTTGAGGGCATGAGTCCCCGACTTGACATGACTGCTTATTTATTGTGAACTGTAGTTTGGTTATCATACATGTCTCCTGCTTTATATAGACTGCTATGATTTCATTCTGATATTTTGATTTCACATACTTGGTACTGTCGTCTTGACCTCGCCCGAGGCTGCGTTCATGCGCGAGTTGAGGTACACCAGTCGTTGATCCTAGCTCTTAGGGTCACAGTTCAGCGTATGGGAAGCTCCGTTTCTCCGGAGGCTTATCAGTGGTATAGTCCCCTGTCGTTGTAGGTATTTACATTCAGGGGTATGGCGGGGCCTGTCGCCATTGTTGTCATATCATTCTTAGAAGTGCTGAAATGCTTGTTATGGCGAGAGATGTAATGGGATGTAGCATTCGGTTTTAAGTTGATTTATATACGTGCCGAAGGGCAAGTTTTCTCAGATTACTGTTTCTTACTTCATAATATTTTCATGTCTTATTTTATGTTCCGCTGATTACTCTGATGATTGTATCACTAGGGTGCCCGGGGTAAGGCACCAGTCACGGGCCCGGGTTCGGGTCGTGACAGGTATGTTTCCACTAATCGATCCTTTTGGACATACTGACACGATAGGTGGCCCACGGGTATGCTTCCATTAGGAGTGTTATCTTGTTATTGGCTTGGACATACTGACACGATGGGTGGCCCACGAGTATGCTTCCATTCTGATTGTTATCTTGTTATTTCCTTTTGGACATACTGACATGATGGGTGGCCCACGGGTATGCTTTCATTAGGAGTGTTATCTTGTTATTGGCTTGGACATACTGACACGATGGGTGGCCCACGAGTATGCTTCCATTCTGATTGTTATCTTGTTATTTCCTGTTGGACATACTGACACGATGTGTTATACCCCGTATTTCCAGAGTATGTACGCGAGGGCATACGTACAAAAGTTTAGCCTTAAGGTTAGGCATTGGACGAAAAAGATTGGGCACACCTATCAAAAAGAATCGTTTTCCGACGAAGCGTTTTACAAAACTTCGTGAAGAAAATTCGGCTATGTCATTTATTATTTTTGCGGATTTTTCCGAGAGGCGAAACATTTTGGACCAACGAGAGGCGACACTTGTCACCCTCTAGTTGGTGGGCGTGGCGTCCATTTGGACGATTGGAATGGCTTTTTGTCAAGGAGTTGGTAGGATATTTTTGTGTAGTAGATGGATAAGGACACTTGCCCAAATCTTGACCTTACACTTGCCTACCACTTGGCTTCATCTTGGCCATTGGTAGGCTATAAATACCCCTTAAGATGAAGAGTTCTTCATCCACAAATCAATTTCCAAGTCTTGAAAAATCCTCCTCTCTTGTAGTGTTTTCGTCCAAACACTCCTCCCCTCGAGAAGGCCCTGGCGAAACACCCCCTAGCCTAGTAGTCCTGGCAGAAACCTACCCCTCCCTTGGTAGAAAGTTGTCTTCCAGTATAGTCACTATTCCAAAATACCACAGCCCAAATCCATATAGTATTTTAGTAGAAGTTGTGTAGAACTTCTAAGGGTTTCTTGGAGCTATCGGAGCGTACAAATTAGGAGCTAAACCTTGCTCAGGAGGGACATTTAACTTGGATAATTTTGGGCTTATCGAGGTAAATACTCTTGTCCTTCTATTGTAATTGGATATTACATATAAGAATAGGTATAAGATACACTGAAGGATATAAAGAATAGAATTGAATTGTTATCACAGTGGAAGGGTATAAATGAAGAATAATTGAACTGTACTTACATGGGAATTGTTTCTGATGAACTTGAGTAGCTTGACGGGTAGGAAGTCTTGTCAATTTTCCGTAAGATAGAGAACCCTGCGCTTAGAAGCTTTCTGAGTAGTCTAGGCGTTGATAGGCGTGTCGACTATTATAGGTTGATTCTCTGCGCGACATATTCGACTTGGCGGTGGATTTCGAGGAGGTATGTGATTCTTCCTATACTCTTAAGCATGATATTTTAAAATATATATATAGTACGGTAGACGTACATGTGTTAACTGAATAATAATTACGGCAATGTCTTTTGACTTAAGCCTGAATAGTAATTACGGCAATGTCTCTTGACTTAAGCCTGAATAATAAAGATCTTAAAGTCTTTCAAAAAGAATTATAAATCAGTTTTGAAAGAAGAAGAATATTTGAAAGGAGCTTAAGAGTTATACTAGCTTTATGGGAAGTTAAGTATAACGACTTAAGAAAGATAAAAGGAACAATTTACTTATGTGTTTATAAAAGGCTTATATTGATCTCTGGAAAGTATAATAAAAATGGTTTGATGAGTAGACATAATATGATGCTATGTGTGTTAGTGTCTTGTAACGTTTGTATAAGAGAGTATTCTTGTTGTGCTTATGTTGTTTAATGATAAGCTGTTATGTTAGTATAATATCACTCACCTCTTGACATGATACCGGGGGTTAAGCTACCCTCCGATGCGGGGTAGACTCAGGCGGTCTGGGACCATGATTCGAGAATACCTCATGCGGGTCCAGGGGACCTATGCGGAGCTACGAGAGTTCCAGGTTAGTGTGCGGGGTTATACCTCATGCGGTCTATGTGGCCATGCGGACTACGAGTCGGGGCGATGCAGGAGTAGCTACCCTCGATGCGGGTTATACCTCATGCGGGCCTATGTGAGTGGCCTATGCGGACTACGGAGTCGAGATTAGGCTTGCATAATGATACTATGGGCGATTGGCCTGCGATCATTCGCGACCTAGAAAAGACTGTTCTGATTTACCTATTGTTGCTCTTGTTTATGATGTGGCACTTATGTGCGATTACATTGGTTGTTTAAATGCATATTTGTAAATTGGTTTTAAAATGATATGATTTCATTTAAGTATTTCTGATTTCACATACTTAGTACTGTCTTGACCTCGCCGAAGTGCGTTCATACGCGTGAGGCAGCGGTGCTAGATCCGCATCCTTAGGATCTTTTGCGTTGGTGTCGAGAGCTCCATCTTCTCGGAGGCTCGACTTTTGGGTATGATCTCCTGTTGTAGATAGTTTTGTACGATCGAGGGTATGGCGGGCCCTGTCGCCATAGTTGTTTACTTTCTTAGAAGTGCGTAGTCCTATTATGCGGTTGGGATGTAGCGCGATTTTGATATATATATGCGAAAAGCGCGCACTCTCAGATAAAATGTGTCTCTTTTACAAATGTTTCATGTCTTATGTTTTTATATTCCTGATTTTCTCGATGTATGGCATTGGTGCGGGTAAGGCACGATCCACGGGCCAAAGCGAATTCGTGACAAAAGTGGTATCGAAGCGATTAATCCTCGGAAAGTGTCTACAGACCGTATCTAGTAAGTCTTGATTATCGGTGTGTTGTGCACCCACCAATAATCGAGAGGCTATAGGATATTTAGGATTGGTTTCCATTCTTTTCATTACGAGATCGTGCCTTAGAGGCGTGTTATAAGTTGGACCGCCGGCGTATCCCTTTTACTGATTATGCCTCGCGTAAGGCAACCGGGCGAAGAAGGCAAAGCGAGGAGGCTGCTAGTGGGACACCGAGTCACGAGCTCGAGCCCGATCTATACGAGATGGCGAGTTCCACGACGCCGCCTACCTAGGAGGTTTAGGGCGCAACGATGGTGATGAGACCACAATACCTACACCTCGGTCCGCGGCTGGAAGCGGATGAGATGGGTTCTGAGAGATGGCGATTCTTGGCGAGGATCGTGGCGAACATGAGGCAGTGGATCACGGCGATTCGATTCGGCCCAGTAACCGTGGTTCACGAGGCGAATAGTTTGAGGCTACGGGATTTCTGAGTTGTAGCCGCGAGTTCTACGGGTGAGGCACGAGGATGATCCACAAGAGTTCATCCGTCGGCTCTGAGAGGATCATGCAGTGATCAAGGCTTGAAGAGTCCGTGATCTTGGTTCACATAAGCTGCGTGATACCGCGATCGATTGGTTTGATTCGTGGGAGTTATCCGGGAGAGCACGCGTCCCGGCTACTTGGGGCGAGTTCTGGAGGCCTTTCTCACTCACTTCTTGCCTCGCGGATGAGGAGGGCGCGGGCGATAGATTTTTGTTCTTTGAGGCAGAGAGGGCGCATTAGGGAGTACAACGTTGAGTTTGATTCGTTGGCTCGATATGTCCTGCGTTGGTAGCGAATATGGAGGGCGAGGTGCATCGCTACGTCAGGGCTAGATGATTATATGGCGAGTCTTGTGCGGGTGTGGCTCTTGACCAGCATGGACATTACCGCATGCGAGCTCGCGCACTTGGATGCGAGGCGTAGAGGCCAGCGGGTTGTGAGCGGCGAGAAGAATACCGGGGCGGCGAAGGTCTTTTGGTAGCTATCGGGGTGGGCGGCCTCGGCGGCGATCTAGATTTGCACCACGGCGATTCGAGCACTCTGCGCGCCGCCGGGCGGCGGAGATATTCGAGGTGAGCCGGGGCCCCGGGACTTGAGCGTCGAGCGGCGAGTGCGGCGTCGGGACCACCCGCCGGTGTGGCGTCGGTAGATCCCACCGGGGTGTAAATGCGCTACGGGAGTTTGTTCTGATTGTGGCGGCGAGTCACTGCGGCTTGTCAGGCCAAGGCGATCTTGATGGTAGAGTCACTACATGTTCTTTCGCCGTCTTCTTCATCTCCTACGATTACTCGCCCGGAGGGCAAGGTACTCGTGGGCGGCCAGTCGCGGCGGTCGTGGCGGGTCCCGATTCTAGCGGTCCTCGAGCGCATTTATACCTTGTCGATCGGCGGGATCGGGAGGCCTCACACGATGTAAATCACAGTACCTTATCGGTTCTGGATTTGATGTGTATGCCTTGATAGATCGGGTTCTACTACTGTCTATATATCTCCCCTTATTGCTAGTAGGATAGGGATAGAGCACGAGTCCATAGAACCTTTCGAGGTAGCTACGCGATGGGTGATTCGGTGGTAGCTCGGCGGGTATATAGGGCTTGTCGGTGACCATATCTGATCGTCGGACCTGGCCGACTTGATAGAGTTGGATATGGTGATTTCGATGTGATCATGGGTATGGATTGGCTAGCGTCTTGCTACGCCAATGTAGCTGCGAGGAGAAAGTGAGTGCGGTTCGGTTTCTGAGGCCGGTTGTTGAGTGGGAGGAACAGTATGTAGAGGGTAGGTTTATTTCTACCTCGAGGCTAGGAAGATGGTGCGAGAAGGGTATATCTACCATCTCATTCGGGTGTTTGATCGAGGTGCGGTACCAGATTTTGATCGATTCGATGAGTCGAGAGTTCTCGGATGTGTTTCTAGGCGACCTCCCGGTATCCCTCGGAGAGGAGATAGAGTTTTGTATCGATGTCTTTGCGGACACTCGACCTATTTCCATTCCGCCATCTGAGAATGGCACTGCCGAGTTGAGAGAGTTGAAGGATCGGCTTAGAGATTTCTTGGAGAAGGGCTTCATCGGACCTAGTGTTTCTCCTCAGGAAGCGCGGTATTGTTCGTGAAGAAGAAGGATGGGGCGCTGCGCATGTGTGTTGATTACGAGCGGTGAACAAGGTGACCATTAAACGAATACCCTTCCCGGGATTGATGATTTGTTCGACCGGTTGCGAGTGCGAGATGTTTCTCAAGATTGATCTGCGATCGGGCTATCATCAGTGCAGTCGAGGCGGATGTCCCAGGGCGCATTCGGACGTGCGGGCATTATGAGTTGGGTCATGTCTTTCCGGGTTGACCAATGCTCTGGCGGTATTCATGGATTTGATGAACCGAGTGTTCAAGCCATTTTGGACACGTTTGTGATAGTGTTCATTGATGATATCTTGGTTTATTCTCGCTCGAGCGAGGCATGCGGAGCATTTGAGGCTGTCTTTGAGAGTTCTCGAGACCAGCGATTATCGCCAAGTTTTCCAAATGTGAGTTTTGGTTGGCCGGTGGCTTTTAGGGCATATTGTGGTGATGGTATTCGGGTGGATCGGCCAAGATCGAAGCGATCGAGGACTTGGCCTAGACCTACTACTCAGCGAGTGCACGACTTTACGGGCCTTGCGAGTTACTATCGGCGGTTCGTGGAGAAGTTTGCTTCTATCTACGCACCATTGACTAGGTGACTCGGAAGGAAGCTAAGTTTGATGGTGATGCTTATGGCGGGGTTTCGATTCTTTGAAGGAGAGGCGACGACCGCCCCGTTCTTACTCTTCCAGAGGTCGACGGCTATGTCGTGTATTGTGATCGTCGGGCATCGGGTTGGGATGTGTGTTGATCGTGAGGCAAGGTTATAGCGTCACGCATCGAAGCGACTTAAGAAGCATGAGAGGAACTACCCCACCCATGATTTGGAGTTAGCGGCGGTGATTCACGCCTTGAAGATCTGAGGCACTATTTGTATGGGGTTCATGTGGATATTTATCTGACCACAAGAGCCTCCAGTATATCTTCAGCCAGAGAGAGCTGAACTTACGACAGAGACGGTGGTTAGAGCTGCTCAAGGATTATGATGTTGACATCCTATACCACCCGGGGAAGGCCAATGTTGTGGCAGATGCCCTTAGTCGTAGGTCGATGGGTAGCCTATCAGATGTGCAGTCGGAGAGGAGGGGCATGGTTCGTGATTTGCATCAGTTAGCGAGCCTTGGTGTTCGTTTGATTGATTCTGATAGCAGTGGAGTTCGAGTTCGAGAGGTTGCCGAGTCTTCCATCGTCGAGGAGGTAAAGAGGCAACAATTTGATGATCCGGTTTTGGCGATGCCGTGATCTGACTCTTCGTGAGGAAGGTCCTTGAAGTAGCACGATGGGGTGCTAAGGTTTGAAGGCGAGTTGTGTGTTCCGGATGTTTGAGACTTGGCGGCGGAGTTCTTGGGAAGCACCTGGTAGCGCGTTACTCTATCCATCGAAGTCGACCAAGATGTACCACGACCTTAGATCCGTGTATTGGTGGGATGGCTTGAAGAGGGCGTTGCGAGTTCGTAGCTCGGTGCGTATTGTCGGCGGTGAAGGTAGAGCACGGAGGCACGGTGGTTTGTTGCGAATGATAGAGATCCCGCACGGAAGTGGAAGGTGATCAACATGGACTTTATCACGGGATTACCTCGCCTTTCGGAGGAGACATGATTCTATTTGGGTTATCGTCGGCGGTGAAATCAGCCCACTTTCTTCCGTCGGGGCGACTTTTGGTGAGGATTATGCGGACTTTATATCAGAGATCGTCGGTGCATGGAGTCCCTATTTCGATCATATCGCATGAGGAGCCCAATTTACGGCTAACCGGAGGTCTTTCGAGAGGGTTTAGGGGCCGGTGAGCACAGTCGCATTCCATCCACAGACAGACGGACAGGCAGAGCGCACTATCCAGACTCTTGAGGATATGCTGCGAGCCTGTGTTATCGACTCGAGTGGGTTGGGAGGATCATTTGCCTCTAGTTGAGTTTGCATATAATAATAGCTACCACTCCAGTATTCAGATGGCGCCTTATGAGGCCTTGTATGGGAGGAAGTGCAGATCGCCGATAGGTTGGTTTGATGTGGGCGAGTACGATTAGTGGGACGGTTGGTGCAGTGGCGATGGGTAAGGTGAAGCTTATCCGGGAAGCGGTTCTTGGCGGCTCGAAGTCGGCGAAGTCATATCACGAGATCATCGTCGTCGGCATCGGAGTTCGAGTTGATGATTGGGTTTTCTGAAGGTGTCACCCATGAAGGGTGTGATGAGATTCGGGAAGAAAGGAAACTTCGGTACATTGGGCGTGTCAGTTGTCGCGAGGTAGGCAAGGTTGCCTATGAGTTGGATCTGCCGTCCGATCTGGAGGCAGTGCATCCGGTGTTTCATGTTTCTATGCTGAGGAGATGTATCGGGGATCCATCTAGGGTGCACCCGATTGATGATGTCGGTGTGAGGTTATCATATGAGAGATTCCATAGCGATAATCGATCGTCGGGTTAGCGTCTGCGGACTGGGCGTGGCTTCCGTCAAAGTCTTGTGGCGGAACGAGCTCAGGGAGGAGATGACGTGGGAAGCTGAGGAAGACATGAGGCAGAAGTATCCTCACCTATTCCCCACACCTCCAGGTAACTCACTTTCCTACTTGTAAATTTCATTGTCATATCTGTTTGAGTGTTGTATTGTGGCCATGTGTGGCATTTGCAAACTGTTTAAGTATTGAAGAACTTTATCGTTATCTGTCTTGGGAAGGAACATTCGGGACGAATGTTTCTAAGGAGGGGAGAATGTTATACCCTGTATTTCCAGAGTATGTACGCGAGGGCATACGTACAAAAGTTCATCCTTAAGGTTAGGCATTGGACGAAAAAGATTGGGCACACCTATAAAAAAGAATCGTTTTCCGACGAAACGTTTTACAAAACTTGCGAAGGGAAAATTCCGGCTATGTCATTTATTATTTTTGCGGATTTTTCCGAGAGACGAAACATTTTGGACCAACGAGAGGGCGACACTTGTCACCCTCTAGTTGGTGGACGTGAGGCATCCATTTGGACGATTGGAATGGCTTTTTTGTCAAGGAGTTGGTAGGATATTTTTGTGTAGTAGATGGATAAAGACACTTGCCCAAATCTTGACCTTACACTTGCCTACCACTTGGCTTCATCTTGGCCATTAGTTGGCCTATAAATACCCCCCTTAAGATGAAGAGTTCTTCATCCACAAATCAATTTCCAAGTCTTGAAAAATCCCTCCCCTTTCTTGTAGTGTTTTCGTCCAAACACTCCCCCTCCCCCCCTTGAGAAGGCCCTTGGCCGAAACACCCCCCCTCTAGCCTAGTAGTCCTAGCCGAAACCTACCCCCCATCCCTTGGTAGAAAGTTGTCTTCCAAGTATAGTCACTATTCCAAAATACCCTAGCCCAAATCCCTTATAGTATTTTAGTAGAAGTTATGTAGAACTTCTAAGGGTTTCTTGGAGCTATCGGAGCGTACAAATTAGGAGCTAAACCTTGCTCAGGAGCGACATTTAACTTGGATAATTTTGGGCTTATCGAGGTAAATACTCTTGTCCTTCTATTGTAATTGGATATTACATATAAGAATAGGTATAAGATACACTGAAGGATATAAAGAATAGAATTGAATTGTTATCACAGTGGAAGGGTATAAATGAAGAATAATTGAACTGTACTTACATAGGACTGTTTTTACAGTAGACTTGAGTAGCTTGACGGGTAGGGAAGTGCTGCCCAATTTTCCGTAAGATAGAGAACCCTCTGCTTAGAACTGTTTACAGAGTAGTCTAGACGTTGATAGACGTGTCTGACTATTATAGGTTGATTCTCTGCGCGCGACATATTCGACTTGGCAGGTGGATTTCGCCGAGGAGGTATGTGATTCTTCCTATACTCTTAAGCATGATATTTTAAAATATATATATAGTACGGTAGACGTACATGTGTTAACTGAATAATAATTACGGCAATGTCTTTTGACTTAAGCCTGAATAGTAATTACGGCAATGTCTCTTGACTTAAGCCTGAATAATAAAGATCTTAAAGTCTTTCAAAAAGAATTATAAATCAGTTTTGAAAGAAGAAGAATATTTGAAAGGAGCTTAAGAGTTATACTAGCTTTATGGGAAGTTAAGTATAACGACTTAAGAAAGATAAAAGGAACAGTTTACTTATGTGTTTATAAAAGGCTTATATTGATCTCTGGAAAGTATAATAAAAATGGTTTGATGAGTAGACATAATATGATGCTATGTGTGTTAGTGTCTTGTAACGTTGTATAAAAGAGTATTCTTGTTGTGCTTATGTTGTTTAACGATAAGCTGTTATGTTAGTATAATATCACTCACCTCTTGACATGATACCGGGGGTTAAGCTGCCCTCCGATGCGGGGTAGACTCAGGCGGTCTGGGACCATGATTCGAGAATACCTCATGCGGGTCCAGGGGACCTATGCGGAGCTACGAGAGTTCGAGTTAGTGTGCGGGGTTATACCTCATGCGGCATGTGGCCATGCGGACTACGAGTCGGGGCGATGCGGAGTAGCTACCCTCGATGCGGGGTTATACCTCATGCGGGCATATGTGAGTGGCCTATGCGGACTACGGGTCCAGATTAGGCTTGCATAATGATGTTATGGGCGATTGGCCCTGCTTCGATCATTCGCAGCCTAGAAAAGACCTGTTACAGTTTACCTATTGTTGCTCTTGTTTATGATGTGGCACTATGTGCGGTTACATTGGTTGTTTCGTGCATATTTGTAAATTGGTTTTAAAATGATATGATTTCATTTAAGTATTTTACAGTTTCACATACTTAGTACCTGTTGTCGACCTCGCCCGGGTGCGTTCACGCCGCGGTAAGAGCGGCAGTGCTAGATCCGCATCCTTAGGATCTTTGCGTTGGTGTCGTGAGCTCCATCTTCTAGGAGGCTCGACTTTTGGGTATGATCTCCTGTTGTAGATAGTTTTATGCGATCGGTATGGCGGGGCCTGTCGCCATAGTTACTTCCTTAGAAGTGCTGTAGTCCTATTATGCAGTTGGGATGTAAGCGCGATTTTGATATATATATGCGAAAGCGTCCTTTCTCAGATAAAATGGGTCTCTTTTACAAATGTTTCATGTCTTATGTTTTTATATTCCGCTGATTTTCTCGGATATATGATCACTGGGTGCGGGTAAGGCACGATCCGCGAACCGGGCAGTCGCGACACGATGGGTGGCCCGGGTATGCTTCCATTAGGAGTGTTATCTTGTTATTGGCTTGGACATACCGACACGATGGGTGGCCACAAGTATGCTTCCATTACGATTGTTATCTTGTTATTTCCTTTGGACATCGACACGATGGGTGGCCACGGGTATGCTTCCATTAGGATGGTTCCATGGCCATGCTTATCCGAGAGTAAGATCTTGGGCATGCGGCCGTTGTGCGGGTTATATTTGAGTGATGACTAGAGGCGTGAGTCCTGTCTTGACATATTGCTTTTATATTGTGAGCGTAGTTTGGTCATCATATATGTCTCTGTTTTATATAGTATTATGATTTCACTTACAGTATTTTGATTTCACATACTTGGTACTGTTGTCTTGACCTCGCCGAGGCTGCGTTCATACTGCGGTAAGTACATCGGTTGTCGATCCTCGCTTCTAGGATCACAAATCAGCGTTTTAGGAAGCTCCGTTTCTCGGAGGCTTATCTTTTGGTATGTTACCACGAGTGCGTAAGTTCTTGTACATTGGTAGCGTGGCGGGGCCACATCGCCATAGTTGTCGTTACATTCTTAAGTGCATGTAGTATTGTTGTGGGCAGGGTTTGTAAAAAGGATTAAACTGTTCAAACTTTGTATTTATATATATGTCGAAAGGCGACTTTTTGTCACGACCGTTAGGGGCGTGGTAGTGCCTACCGGGCACCCTAGTGATACAACATCAGAGAAAAACCAGCGGAAATAAAAACTTAAGCATTTAAATAGACATGGATCAAGATAAAGAAAATAGGCCAACCAAAACGGTTGCCTTTCAACATATATATGTTATACCCCGTTGTTTGGGCCGTGCGTGTGGCGATGCGAAATTAGAAACACGTTCGGGGCCTCGAGCGCGGCACGAGGCGGGCGCGGCGCGGCGGGTGAAGTGCGGTGGCGCGAAGTTCAGCAGCCATGGCCAGGGAAGCGAGACGCAGCCGAAGATCCGAGTCGCAGGAGTTGCGGCGCCGGGAAGCAGGGCCGCGGCGGGAAATTTGGGCGGAAAAACTTAGAAAATCTGATTTTTGTTTTAAAAGAGGCCATGAGAGGGTGACAAGTGTCCCCCCCCCATCTGATTTTCAGAATGCATGCAATATAATTGACCAAGGCTTGGTCACTTTTCCATCTTTCATCTTTACTCTCTCTCTCTCTCTCTCTCTCCAAATCTTGATCTCCCCCTTCTCTCTAAAACCTCAAGAAGTGTTCTAGCCTAAGAAAATCTGAAAAGTTAAAGGCAAGAAGGAAGCTTGTGACTAGCTTAGAAGTGCTATTGTGGTGGTGTTCTTGGAGAAAAAGGCTAGCAAGGTGTTGGAATAAGTTTGGCTAAAACTTAAGGTAACATTTCTTCTCTTGTAGTTGGTATTGGGTGTTGCATGTTTAATAGGAAGAACTTGTAGTTGGAAAAATGCACTTAGAGTAGTTGCATGTAAGAAATGGGGTGTGATTAAGAAAGAATTGGTTAGGGGGGATTTTATGAGCATGTTGTTGCCTAAATACTACATTAGACTTGTTGGGTTAGTTGTTATAACTTGTGGGGCTGAATTTTTACACACCAAAGTTTAGGTGTGTAATCCCCTTGGTGTTGGTTGGTTGTTGAGCCTTAAACATGACATTTGAGCGTTAAAAATCGACATTGGAAAAGGTGGCAATGTATGTAGAAACAAAGGAAACGCTGCCCAATTTTCCGTAGGAAATTGGTGACTTTAACTTGGAAAAATTCTGCATTGTAATTAGAGCTTGATAAACGTATTGTGGCCATTTTAGGTTGACATACTATGTGCGGTAAATTGGACTTAGCTTGTGGATTGACCGAAGAGGTATGTGGAGCTTTCCTATCTCTTGAGCATGATTAGTTGTACCTATGTAGTACGGTAGACGTACAAGATTTGGAAATCTTCGTTTGTTATAAGTATTTGATACTTGCTTCGTTTTAAAAGAAAAGTATAAAAATCCCTTGGACTTAAGGGAATGTGTTTTACTATTGTTTAACTCTAATGTAACGGCTTTATGGGGAGTTGGTTATATTAGTTTGTGAAAGTTTAATGGAGAAAGGTTTTGATGATTTGAACTTGTGGAAGGAAAATGGTTCTAAGGCATGAATTGCCTAAGGTTTTACAAGAAATGAAGTCACTTAATTTAGAAGCTTGAGATAGTTTTAAAAGGAAATGTGACTTGTTTGAAAAGAAATCGTAACTTGATACTATGGTGATTAGTATCTTGGGATTTTTTTTGTATAAAAAAAGAGTTATTTCTTAAAAGGTTAGAGGTACATGATACTTGGGTTAAATTCCCGGATTTTTATTAAAAGACATGATCGTGCCTTAGGTATACTAAAATGAGAGGATGTATTAATACTATTAATAAGAAGTTAGGTGATTCTTAACTTGCTTAAGTTATGATAGGCCGGTAGTGCTTATGTTGTGATGTGATAGGCCGGTAGTGCTTATGTTATGTTTAATAGCGGATGAGCTATGTTATATATATTCATATTATTACGTAAACCGGGTTATTATTTATGCCATGGATTTGCTACCCATGATGCGAGCGCGCGCTTGTACTCACGCGGATCCGGACCATAGGATCCATGCGGGTGAAATAGTCCCGTGCGAGTACGCGATGGTACTCATGCGGATCCACGGGATCCATGCGGGTGAAATAGTCCCGTGCGGGTGAAACAAATCTATGGCGGGCGGATGACCTACGCGGGTCCACAGACCTATGCGGGTGAAATAGTCCCGGGAGTAGGATTGCTTAATGATACTACAGGCGAGGTACCTGTTGTGATCATGAGCCTCTATTTTTATGCTATAAAATGTATACTTGTTACTCTCATTATTAGTAAGGCACGGTCAACATAATTTGGTTTTATCTATAACTTCATGTATTTTGGACTTATAATATTACTACGATTTTCCGCTTTACATACTTGGTACGTTGTGGTAACGACCCCTTCCTCGGGGCTGCGTTCATGCCGCAGTAAAGCGGTGGTAGATCCTCATTCCTAGGATCTTGTACTCGAGTCGAGAGCTCTATTTCTTGAGGCTCGACTTTTGGTATGGTTCTCCCGAGTCGTTGATATTTTGTACATTCGGGGCATGGCGGCCCCTGTCCCGTCATAGTGTTATTCATTCTTAGAGGCCTGTAGTCTTGTCAGAACTTGGTTCGTTAAGGATGTAACTGTTCGGTTTATGTACTTTTGGGTTAGCCATTTTGGGCTAGACTATTCTATGTCTTAATGGTTGTTTATCTTGAGTTTACATTCCGCTGGTTTTCTCTGATGTTGTGTCACTAGGGTGCCCGGGTTAAGGCACCGGTCACGGGTCCGGGTTAAGGCACCGGTCACGGGTCCGGGTTCGGGTCGTGACAATATATATGTATAGACATTTGAACAGTTACAATCCTTACAACCCTGCCCACAACAGTGCTACAGACCTCTAAGATTTATACAACAACTATGACGGGACAGGGCCCCGCCATACCCCTGAATGTACAAGAACTCTGACATCGTGGTAACATACCAAAGATAAGCCTCGAAGGAACGAGCTTCCCAAGACGCCGAAAGGTGATCCTAAGCGGGATCGACAACCGATGTACCTACATGCGGCATGAACGCACTCGGCGAGGTCAAGACAACAGTACCAAGTATGTGAAATCAGAAAATATTGTAAATGAAATCATAGCAGTCTATATAAAGCAGGAGACATGTATGATAACCAAACTACAGTACACCACATATAAACAGTCATATCAAGTCAGGGACTCACGCCCTCCAAATCATCACTCGTGCCCGTGGAATTCCTTCCTCACTGTCGGCAGTCTATGATATAACAACACCAAGGAGTATATGTGAACACCAGGTCCTACCTGTGTCAATAAAACCGTACGGGGCAAGTATAACTACCAGATCCGACCGTACCAATAATGCTGTACAACCATATCTTGAAGTTGACACGTGGCAAGTGCAATAGCCTCCACCAGCTCCACGTAGCTGACGGGGGCAAGTGAATCGGCTACGCACCAGATCACAACCGTAAGTCACGAAGCTCCATCCAAATACTGACTCCCGAAGCTGACACGTGGCAGGTGCAATAACCTATACCAGATCCACCTGCGTCACATAGCTGACGGGGGCAAGTAAACAGGCTACGCACCCGATCACAACCGTAAGTCACGATACTTCGCGAAGGCGACACGTGGCGGTGCAATAACCTATACCAGATCCACCGCGCCACGTGGCGGGGGCAAGTAAGCAGCTACGACCCGATCACAACCGTAAGTCACGATCTTTCGCCATAAATAACCATGATGGTCACATGTCCACATCATCGGTGTAGACATGCCCATGTAATAATAATAATGGAAGTTGCACTGCGGAATCTTCCACACCGCCAGACGCCCAAGTAAGTTCTCAACAAGTCAACCGCCCCTCCATCGAGAGACGCGGTAGAATAGAAACACAATTCTTGCACAACAAAGACTATCTCAATAAGCTTAGGCAAGTTACCCAACAACAAGCATAGGCAAGTTACACAACAACAAGCATAGGCAAGTTACACAACAACAAGCATATGCAAGTTATACACAACTCAAAGTACTTTCATTTTAAGTCAAAATCCGGGTGTTAACCCTAAAGTACTACGTACGTTAAATTCATTTTTAAAGAGATCCATTCCTTTTATAAAAGTCACCCGATACCCGTAGTATAAAATAGAGTGACTCACATTTTTAGGTAAACCAAAACACTTTCCTTTTCAACCACATTCCTTTCCCTAAGGTTCCAGTTTGCCTAATTTCAATTACTCAAGGCTCTTTATTTTAGAAAAGTTTCATAGTTCAATGTCTTAATCTCTTTTAAAACATTTGAGTAACATATGCCTTATATGAGTGTAGGTTATTCTTATTCATAATCAATCTTATTAAGCATCCATGATCTAGGAAATGTAATATCATTTTGTCTCATTTTAGTTTCTATGCAGATGGAGGTTTCTACTGGTTTTAATAATACTTCATTATTCATTACATTTTCCTTTATTAACGCTGCCGTGGTTTGTCGATACTCATTCTGATTTCCGAAATCAGTAAAACATTATTCCTTTTAAAACCAAGTACCCATTACTTACGAATGAGGTTTCACATTGTTAACAAACTTCATATCAATACAATTAAGTCAAGTCTCTTATCTTTTAAGATTAAGTCTCTTAACTTCTAAAAATCAGTAAACCATTCTTTTTATCTCTCTTAAGACGTTATACCTAACTTGCCATAAAGCTAGTATAACTCTTATGTTTTCAAAACCAAGTATTACTCTTCTTTCAAAAAGGTTTCTTATTTCTTTTGAAATACTTCAAGATTCTTCTTATTCAGGCTTAAGTCAAAAGACATTGTCGTAACACTACATTCGGTTAACACACGTACGTCTACCGTACTATATCTATATTCCTTTTAAAATATTTCAAGGTTCTTATTATTCAGGCTTAAGTCAAAAGACATTGCCGTACAACTATATTCAGTTAGCACACGTACATCTACCATATAATATATACATATTATTCAGGCTTAAGTCAAAAGTCATTGCCACACGTACGTCTACCGTACTATATGTATTCTTTTTAGAATACTTCATGCTCAAGAGTATAGGAAGAATCACATACCTCGCGACGATTATCGACTATAAGCAAAACGCTCCACGACTATAACCCGGCTAGCCTTGTCCACCTTCTAAGTAGCACATGCTACTTGCAGAACATTCAACCAATGAAGGTTATCAGTCTACTGTAAATACAGTCCTATGTAAATACAGTTTTAATCTTCAACTCTAATATTCTTTTGATGTGATTTCAGTTCAAGTCTATTCTGTAATATCCTTCTATTACAGTTCAAACCTCTTCTATGAATCTTATATTCATTTCAATTCAACTACAGTATGTAATTTCCAATTACACTAGAAGGATAGGATTATTTACCTCGATGAGCCCAAAATTATCCAAGTTTAATGTCGCTCCTGAGCAACGTTTAGCTCCTACTCCGAGTGCTCCAATCCGCTCCAAACAACCCTTAGAAGTTCTACGCAACTTCTACTAAACACTTCAACCGACTATGAAGGTTTTCCTTAGGGTTTCGTTTAGTGGCTAAAGGAAAGTATAATAGTATTTTCCGGGCTTTTCGTATAGAGGGTACTTGGAAATACTACAAAGGTTTAGGGCTAGAATATTTGGGCATTATAACAATACTTGAAGAGTATTTCTATACCACAAAGGGGGGTATTATACGAAAACAACTAGGCTAGGGGAGTGCTCTCGGCCAAGCCTCACTCGAGGGGAGGGTGATTTGGGCGAGAGCTTTGAGAGGGAGGAGTATTTTGAGACTTAGAAAGATTGCTCAAGTTTGGATGAAGAAAGTCTTCAACTTAGAGGGTATTTATAGGTCAAGAAATGACCAACCAATGGCCAAGATTCATCCAAGTGTAAGGCAAGTGTAGGGCTAGATTTTAACCATGTGGACCTTATCCATCTACCACACCAACTTGCACAAATATCCTACCTAACCCAAGGCACAAAAAACGTGCCATTGTCTTGCCTTTGCCGTCCACTTGCTTCCAATGTGAGGGTGACACATGTCACCCTCCCGTTGGTCCAAAATGTTTCGTCTCTCGGAAAAATCCGCAAAAATTAAAAATGACATAGCCGGAATTTTCCCTTCGCAAGTTTAGTAAAACGTTTCGTCGAAAAACGATTCTTTTCGGCACTTGTGCCCAAATTTCGAACCTATGCCTACTTTAAGGCTTCAATTTATATACGTACGCCCTCACGTACATACTCTGGAAATACGGGGTATAACACTTTCTCTCAGATAAAATGTGTTACATTTTACAATTGTTTCATGTCTTGTTTTTATGTTCCGCTGATTACTCTGATGTATGACTACTTGGGTGCCCGGGTAAGGCACCAGTCACGGGCCCCGGAACGGGTCGTGACAGTAATTTTGGGGACATGGAAGTTTTGGACCTTAGAATATTATACGTTGAGACCTTAGATGTAAGGCCGTCGTGAGTAAAAGATTTTTTCGGTTGATATTGGTCGAAGTACGTTATATGCGTGGTGTATTGGTGTGATAATTCCATGGGTAGTGTAAGATGGAAGTGGTAGCTTTCATGACGTGAATTAGTAAGATTGTTCCGGATCGGGGAACGAGAGAGTTTGGGCGCGATAGCGGGTCGGGTTGAGGCCAAGTTGCGGGTCAACCCGCAGCCCGGAATGAGGTGGGGTCAGTTCGAGGTGGTCCCGCCGGGTGGTAGGGTCACGAGGGTGCTAAGCCCAAGTTTAGGTAAACATCGTATGAGTTCGTGGATGTGTTCGACCAGAATCGGATCGTGAAGGCCGGGGATGGCCTTAGAGGAATTTGAAGCGGTGACTGAAGTGTGGTACGTGTAATAGAGAGAGTTCGGGTGTACGAGAAGGGTACGACGAGTAAGAAGAGAAGCGAACATGTGTTATGAGAACGGAAGTGATTATTTCTTTTGTGAGGTGAAGATGCGAAGGGAGTATCCTTTAGACCATGGGTGGGAGTTTTTTTGTGATGTTAGAAGTGATTCCTCGTTGGCTTGGATTAGAGTTTTTGCGCGTATGTTATATTATGGCCACGTATGGCATAATTGGTTTCGTAAGTATAGTAGTGAAGACTATACTGGCGCATGTATGTTTGGAGACTTAGAAGGAACATTCGGGACGAATGTTTCTAAGGGGGGAAGAATGTTATACCCCGTAGTTCCAGGGTATGTATGGGAGGACGTACGTACGAGAATACGACAGAAAAAAATTGGAAAGAAAGAAAGATGTGATTTTTCGACGGAAAAGTTTCCGGGTTTTGTGAAGGAAAAAGGTTCGTTAATGGGAATTGGATTCCCAGATTTGGTATTTGGGATTCTTGGATTATATTAGAATTTTGGGATTTTATTTTCGGAAATGGTCACGTGGGGCCCACGGGAGAAATTTACGGTTTTGTGGGGCCCGCTTTGTTTTTGAGATTTTCGATATTTTGGATATTTTCGGAAGACGAAATATTTTTAACGAGTAGGGGGCGACACGTGTCACCCCCATGTGGCCAAAGGTGGCCGAAATAGGGTGCCAAGTGGCCTTATGGCCGAAATGGATGGACAAGTGGCAAGCCACTTGTCCCAAGTCTTGTGTAGACTTGTGGCACCACACTTGTACCCCAATCTCACCACACACTTACCTAAATCATGACCCTTTATTTCTCTATAAATACCCCCCCCCCCCTTGTAGTGAATACTTCATCATCCCACACTTAGCTTTTCCAAGGCAAAACTCCCTCCCATTTTCTCTTGTGTGTGCTCTCATTTTTTTGAGCCTTCCCTTGACCTAAAGTTGTCCAAAAATCCCTAAACTTATAAGTGTTCTTCCTTAGTGTGTTAGGAAGATTGTGTACCAAGAGTTGGAAAAGATTTCACACCCCTAGCCTTAGAATCTCACCTTGGCCGAAACTTGCCATAGTTGAGCCTAAGTGTTCTTCACTTTTTGGAGTTGGATCTTGAAGAGAAGTTGGTTAGGAGCTTCTAAGGGTTGCTTGGAGCGGGTTGGAGCATAAGGATTTGGAGCTAAACGTTTCTCAGGATCGACTTATAATCTTGGATAATTTTGGGCTTATCGAGGTAATGATCTATGTCCCCCTATTGTAATTGGATATTACATATTGTGGTAGTTAAGAATTGAGTATAAGATATATTGGAAGGATGATTATAAAGGATTGAACTGTATTTACAGTAGACTTGTGTAGTATTATTGTGAAGCAGAATTGAACACGTCCGGTTAGACGTGTAATCCCCTGGGAATTGTTGGCCTGGTAGCGGGCCTTGGTAGGGGAGGAGATTTATGTGTTTGCGGGGGGGGAGGTGCTGCCGAATTTTCCGTAGAATAGGGAACTGTTTACTTAGATTATTCTATAAAGAGAACTAGAGGTTGATAGATATATTGTGGTTATTATAGGTGGATCTTCTACGCGCGACATACTTGACTTGGCTTGTGGTTTAAGCTAAAAAGGTATGTGATTCTTCCTATACTCTTGAGCATGATTGTTGTGAACTATATAGTGCGGTGACGCATACGTGTGAAATGAGTTTTTTTTGTTTTAAACATAAGGTGTTATAATGACTTTATGGGAAGTTAGTTATAACGACTTTATGAAAATAAAAGAAAGATTTGATTTTGAAAGTTAAGAGACTTGATCTTGAAAGATAAGAGACTTGACTTATAAACGACTTGTTTTCGGAACAGGAGAAGTAACTTGATTTAAGTATAGAGTACTTGATTTTAAAAATCTTATAAAGATTTTCGGAAGGTGGAATAATTTGGTTTGAAAGGAAAACATGTTTTTTTAATACTACGAGTATTAGTATCATGTGGCTTTTACGTAAAGAGGTCTTTTGAAAGAATGAAAGTATGTAGTATTTTGGGTTTGAAACCCGGATTGTTGATTAAAATGAATGTATGTTGAACTTGCCTATGCTTGTTGTGATAGTCTTTGATGTGCAAGTGTTTTGTTGATATGCTGTCGTGACTCTCTGGGAGGGTCGGCTATCTGATTGATTGATTGGACATACTGACGTTGGGTGGTCCACGAGTATGCGTCCACTTTGAGTATTGACTGGTTGTTTTTGTACTGCCGTGACTCTCTGGGAGGCCGGCTATCTGATTGATTTCCTTTGGACATGCTGACGCGATGGATGTTCCACGGGCATGCGTCGAGGATGGTTTCATGGCGTGACTTCCGAGTGAGATGCCGGGCATGCGGTCATTGTGAGGTTCAGTTGTTAGTCCATGGACCGCTAATCCATGAAGCTTGCGCGTGACGGCGATCACGGGCTTGATTTATGCGTGTGGTTCGAGCACACTTTAGATACTTGTTCGGTCATTTTCGTGTCTGGTAGCCTCCGGTAGATAGCTTAAGATACTTGCCTCGGTCATATCTTGTGAGGCGGTGAGGCTATCAGACGTTAGCTTAAGATACTTGCCTCGCCGATTGCGTGGCTAGCTTTTGAGGTAGTTGGCTTCCGTACCTTGCCCGTGATGAGATATGTATAGCTTTTGGACTGGTAGTTGGCTATTCTACTTGGCCCGATCGGTTTTGATGACGCAGGCAGGATCTAGTGTTCAGGTTCACATATGGGTGTTGTTTTACATCATGTAATGCCGGCATTGAGGAATGAGTTCCACGAACCGAGTGATATTATGGGCGTGAGACCCATAGTTATGTGTGAGTGATTATTCTGGGGATATGTGTCCCCGTACTTGACATAACTGTTTACTTATTGCGAAATGGTTTTATAAAATGATGAAATATGATTTCATTACGATTTTCGCCACATACTTGGTACTGTTATCGACCTCCTTCGGGGGGCTGCGTTCATGCCGCAGGTAGAGGTACACCAGTTATTGATCCTCGCTCTTAGGATCGCAGCTCGTTGGAAGCTCGTTCCTCCGAGGCTTATCTTTTAGTATAGTCCTGTCATCAGAGTACTTGTACATTCGTGGTATGGCGGGTCTGTCCGTCATAAATGTTGTTACATTCTTAGAAGTGCGTAGTACCGTTGTGGCGAGTTTGTAAAGGATAAGCGTCGGGTTTTTATGTATGTGTGCAGAAGGCAACTGTTTTGGTTGACCTGTTTATTTATCATATCTTTTGTTTCATGTTTATGTTTTATTTCCGCTGATTTTCTCTGATGTTGTATCACTAGGGTGCCCGGGGTAAGGCACCAGTCACGGGCCCGGGATCGGGTAGTGACACCGTAGTTCCAGGGTATGTATGTGAGGACGTATGTACGAGAATACGACATTAATTTTGGAAAGAAAGAAAGATGTGATTTTTCGACGGAAAAGTTTCCGGATTTTGTGAAGGAAAAAGGTTCGTTAATGGGAATTGGATTCCCAGATTTGGTATTTGGACTTCTTGGATTATATTAGAATTTTGGGATTTTATTTTCGGAAATGATCACGTGGGGCCCACGGGAGAAATTTACGGTTTTGTGGGGCCCACTTTGTTTTGAGATTTTCGGTATTTTGAATATTTGTCGGAAGACGAAATATTTTGAACGAGTAAGGGGGCGACACGTGTCACCCCCCTTAGGTGGCCATGTGGGCCGAATTGGAGGGACAAGTGTCTAGCCACTTGTCCCCTTGGCCGAAATGGCCATAACACTTGGAGCTCATTTCGTTGGCCATGTGGTGTGGTGGGACCCACACACACATGGCCCAATCTTGACCACACACTTGCTAAGATCTTGACCCATGATTCCTCTATAAATACCCCCTTAGTTCAAGACTTCATATCATCCCACACTTAAGTCTTCCAAGGCAAAAATATCCCCTCCCCTTTGTGGTGTTCTCGTCCCCTCCCCCCCCACTTGTGTAGAAAATACTTCAAGTATTGTTGTATAATCCCAAATACCTTAGCCTAGTATCCCTAGTAGTATTCCAAAGTTATTTCAATACTAGGATCCCGGAAATACCACTTTATTCCTGTTATACCCCGTATTTCCAGAGTATGTACGTAAGGACGTACGTAGAGAATTTGAGCCTTAAGATAGGCAAAGGATCGAATTTTGGGCACAAGTGCCGACTAGAGTCGTTTTCCGACGAAACGTTTCCACAGCTTTCGTAGGGAAAATTCCGGCTATGTCCTTTTTAATTTTTGCGGATTTTTCCGAGAGACGAAACATTTTGGACCAACGGGAGGGTGACATGTGTCACCCTCACATTGGAAGCTTGTGGGCGTCCAAGTGGACGATTGGTTCACGAATTGGATTGATATTGTGGCTCACGTTTTTGGCCCTATTGGTTCCTTGTTTTGTGCCTTGTTTTGGCCTTGTTTTGTGGCTTGTCTTGTGCATGTTTTTGTGGAGTAGGGTTAGGGTGCACTTGGCTTGATCAAGGCCTTACACTTGCCTTGCACATGGCTTGATCTTGCCATTGGTTGGCATTTGGGTTTGCTATAAATACCCCCTGTGAAGACTTCATTCATCCACAAATGTTTCCAAGTCTTGAATCCTCCTCCTCTCTTGTTGACTCGCCCAAGAGCTCCTCTCCCTTGAAAGTGGCCTTTGGCCGAGAGGTCTCCTCTCCACTTGTGAGGTCTAGCCGTGGGTACCCCTAGCCTAGTTGTTTCAGACATACACCCCCTTTGTGGTATTGAAATACTCCTCCAAGTATTGTTATAATGCCCAAAATACCTTAGCCTTATATCTTGTAGTATTCCAAAGTTACCTCTATACGTAGAGTCAGAAATACTACCTTTTGTCCTTTTAGTCTCAAACCGAAACCCTAAGGAAATCTTCGTTGTTAGTCAAGGATTTGAGTAGGAGTTGGTTAGAACTTCTAAGGGTTGTTTGGAGCGGATTGAGCGCACGGAGTAGAGCTAAACCTTGCTCAGATCGACTTTTATCTCGGATAATTTTGGGCTTATCGAGGTAAATAATCTTGTCCCCTATTGTAATTGGAAATTACATTTGTTGATTATATAGTTGAAGTATGCTATATATAGAACTAAATCGAACTGTAATTACATAGATCAGACATGATGAGACTTGTGTAGCATTCTTGTGTTGTAGAATTGTACTGTCAGGTTAGATGTGTTAACCCTCGGTCGCTTGATAGCGGCCTCGATAGAGGAGGAGATTTACGCTGCCATGCGTGGGAGTGCCGAATTTTACGTAGAAAGATAGAAACTTGTGTTTTGGGGTTAATAGACGTTTGTGACCTTTATAGGTGAAAGTACTAAGAGTAGCGTATTCTACCGGCGAGTGGAAAGGGCTAGCAAGGTTGTAGTACTTGGAGCATTTTGCTTATTGTCGATAATCGTCGCGAGGTATGTGAACCTCTTCCTATCTCTTCTAGCATGATATGTGTGAACTATGTAGTACGGTAGACGCATACGTGTTAAGCGTGTTTGATTGTTTTAAAACATAAAGTGTTATAACTTTTATGGGAAGTTAGTTATAAATGACTTTATGTAGGTAAGAAAATACTTTGTGGTTTTAAAAGGTAATCATGTGAATTATAATCGCTTGTTATAATAAAGAACTTGATGTATTTCAAAAGATTTATAAATCGCTTTTGGAAGGAGAGTAACACTTGGTTTTAAAGGTTTTAAAAAGAGTTATACTAGCTTTATGGGAGTTAGGTATAATGTCTTAAGAGAGGTAAAGAAAATGGTTTACTGATGTTAGAAGTTAAGAGACTTGATCTTATAAGATAAGAGACTTAACTTATTTGTTTTAATGTGAATGTTTGTGTGAAACCTCATTCGTGAGTAATGAGTACTTGGCTGTATTTAAAGGGATAATGTTTCCGATCTCTAAATCGAATGTGTATCGGCTGCACCACTGCAGCGTTAATAAAGGAAAATGTATTGAAAAATGATGAATTGTATTAAAACCAAGAGAAACCTCCATCCGCATAGAAACTAAGATGAGACAAAATGATATACATTTTCTAGATCATGGTCATTGTAATAAGAATGTTGTAAACAAGAATAACCTACTCACGAGACATATATTACTCAATTGTTCTAAAAAGAAATCAAGTGATTAAGTTTATGAACTATGAAACCATTTGAAAATGAGAAGCTTGAGTAATTGAAACTAGGCAAACTGGAACTTAGGAAAAGAATGTTGTTACTTGATTTTGAAAAGGAATGTGGGTTGGTCATTCTAATACTACGGGTATCGGGTGACTTTTATAAAAGTAATGGATCTCTTTTAAAGAATTTAACGTACGTAGTACTTTAGGGTTAAAACCCGGACTTTGGCATAAAATGAAAGTACTTTGAGTTGTTGTGAAACTTGCCTATGCTTGTTGTTGTGAAACTTGCCTATGCTTGTTGTTGTGAAACTTGCCTATGCTTGTGGTTGTGAAACTTGCCTATGCTTGTGATGATAGCCTTTGTTGTGCAAGTGTGGTATTTCTGTGTTACCGCGTCTCTCGATAGAGGGCCGGTTGACTTGTTGAGAACTTACTTGACGCGTCTTGGCGGTGATGGAGAATTCCACGGTATGTTTCCATTTTGATTCTTGTCTTGTTGTTGATATCACATGGACGTGTCTACACCGACGCAGATTCGGGCACGCGGCCACGCGTCGGGTTGATTACCCGAGATATGGTTATTACCGCAACATGGACGGTCTACACCGACGCGATTCCGGGGCATGTGGGCTACGCGCGTGGTTGACCACCCGATATTGTTATTGAGGTTACACGGGCATGTCTACACCGACGCGATTCCGGTACGTGGCCACGCGCCTTGTTATTATTGTTGCATCATGGACATGTCTACACCGGCGCGATTCGGCACGCGCCATGACGCGAACATGATGGATGTTGTGGGCGAGACCCATAGTTATATTTGAGTGGTGATTTTGAGGGCGAGTCACCGACTGACATGATCGCTTTTATGTTGTGAATCTGTAGTTTGGTTATCATACATGTCTCCCGCTTATAGACTAGTATGATTTCATTTCTGATACTTACGATTTCACATACTTGGTACTGTTGATCGACTCTTCGTGGCCGCGCTCATGCCGCAGTAAGTACATCGCTGTCGATCCCCGCCAGGATCACGTTTCGCGTTTTGGGAAGCTCCGTTCCTGAGGCTTATCTTTGGTAGGTTTCCGAGTTGTAGGTTCTTGTACATTCGTGGTATGGCGGCCCCGTCCGTCATAGGTTGTTATTCTCTCTTAGGTGCAGAGTAATTGTTGTGGCGTGGTTTGTAAAAGGATAAGCTCGGGTTTTTTTATGTATACGCAGAAGGCAACTGCTTGTTGGCGGTTTATTTATATTATCTCTTATTTCATGTTCATGTCAGATGTTCGCTGATTTTCTCGATGTTGTATCACTAGGTGCCCGGTAAGGCACCACCACGCCCGGATTTCGTGTGACATAGGTATCGTGAGCGATTAGTCCTCGGAAAGTGTCTACGCACCGTGTTCAGTAGTCTTGATTATCGGTGTGTTGTGCACCACATCTATAATCGTGAGGCTATAGGACATTTAGGATTGGTTTCTATTCTTCTCATTCCGAGATCGTGCCTTAGAGCCGTGTTGTAAGTTGGACCCTCCGACGTGTTTCGCTTTTTACCGCTTATGCCTGCGAAGGCAACCAGTGGCCCGTGGCGGCGCGCGCCGAGCGGAGTCGCTAGGGATTCAGAGGAGTACGAGGCGCAGCCCGGCCAAGACTGAGGTAGTGCTTGACGGCGAGTTTTGCGACGCCACAAAGACCAGAGTTTAGAGCCGCAGCAGCCGTCGCTGAGACTACAAGACCGAGCCTCCACCCCACACCGAGCGGGGAGATGGGTCACGCGAGATGGCGATTATCGCCAAGGTCAGGCTGATATGAGGATAGGCCGGACGCAGTTCAGCCTGGGGCCGGCACTGTAAGGCACCCGAGGCGCATAGCTGAGGCTACGGATTTCTTAGTCAGAGCCCGCCCGAGTTTTACGTCGAGGCCGAGGATGATCCGCAGGAGTTCATCCGCTTCTGCAGAGGATCATGCGGTGATCAAGGCTTCGCAGACCGAGTGCGTGACATTTGTTCGTGACGGCCGCGTGATACCGCAAATGATTGGTTTGACTTCGCGAGCTTTCGGGAGAGCATGCACTTCCGATCGCTTGGGGACGAGTTTCGGGCCTTCGGCACATTTCTTGCCTCCACGGATGAGGGCTCGCCGGCGATTTTTGATGTTGAGGCGTAAGCGCGCATAGCCGAGTACAATGTGGAGTTCGACTCATTGGCGGTATGTTCCGCATTAGTAGCTAGTATGGAGGATCGAGTGCACCGATATGTTACAGGCTCACGATGATTACCTAGCAGAGTTGTTCGGTGTTTCTTCACCGCATGGACATTGCCCGCATTCGTGCTCACGCACTGCGCGGCGAGCGCAGATCGACGCAGCGACCGCCACCGAAGGCCAAGACGGCCGGATATTTTGGCGATTTCGAGGCGGGCCGCCTCAGCAGCAGACTAGTTATGTACCTCCGCCAGTGCAGAGTGGTCCTCCGCAGCCCTCGGGACCCTTGGGATATTCAGAGCGTCGTGGCTCCTGTGTTTCAGATGTTCAGTGAGTAGGGTGGCTGGATGCAGTCACCCCTACTCGTGGTCGATGTGGTAGACCGCATTTCGGGAGTGTCGTAGTACCAAGGGAGCTTGTTATTCTTGCGCCAACAGGGCCATATGACGAGAGACTGTCCGACTGTGGGGTAGCACCGGGTAGGATAGCACAGACTACTAGAGCGATAGGGCCACTGAGAGGTCGCGGTGGAAGTTCGCTTTAGCTGGCCTCGAACCGCTAGTTTCGTGTATATCCTTAACCTCTAGAGTTTTGAGTATATTGATGTTGTTGATGTGTTTAATGATATGTTTGGATAGCTTTGTGCAAAAATGTGATTTAGAAACACGTTAGTGAAAAGGGTAAGTCCTGGTAGTGTGAAATGGAAATGGTAGCTTTCACTGTAGAGGTAAGATTGTTCGGATCAAGAAACTAGAGAGTCGGGCGCTACTGATGGGTCGGGTTGGGAGCCATGCGCCAACCCGCCCCGCTTTCGGCGGCGGGTCACTATGGGTGGTCCCGCCAGTGGCGGTGGTCACGAGGTGCTAGGCCCAAGTTTAGATGACCATCGTATGAGTTCGTGGATACGTTCGATCAGAATCAGTTCGTGAAGGCCGGGAATGGCCTTAGGGGAAATCGAGGTTAGTGAGATGACCAAGTTTGGAGGTAGTGACTCCAAGGGTTGGAAACAAAAGCGTTGACAGAAGTGTGGTACGGATACTAGAACGAGTTCGAGTGTTCGTGACGAGTACTACGAGAAAGGGGAAAAGTGAACGTATGTTTTTGTGGCCAGGTGTGGCATGATTGTTTTCGTACGTATAGCAGTGAAGACTATACTGACGCCGCTTGTTTTGAGACTCAAGGAACATTCGACGAATGTTTCTGGGGGAAGAATGTTATACCCGTATTTGCAGTATGTACGTGGGGCGTGCGAGAGAATTTGAGCCTTAAGATAGGCAAAGGATCGAATTTTGGGCACAAGTGCCGACTAGAGTCGTTTTCCGACGAAACGTTTCCACAGCTTTCGTAGGGAAAATTCCGGCTATGTCCTTTTTAATTTTTGCGGATTTTTCCGAGAGACGAAACATTTTGGACCAACGGGAGGGTGACATGTGTCACCCTCACATTGGAAGCTTGTGGCGTCCTGCCGACGATTGGTTCACGAATTGGATTGATATTGTGGCTCACGTTTTTGGCCCTATTGGTTCCTTTGTTTTGTGCCTTGTTTTGGCCTTGTTTTGTGGCTTGTCTTGTGCCATGTTTTGTGGAGTAGGGTTAGGTGCACTTGGCTTGATCAAGGCCTTACACTTGCCTTGCACATGGCTTGATCTCGCCATTGGTTGCATTTGGGTTTGCTATAAATACCCCTTTGTGAAGACTTCATTCATCCACAAATGTTTCCAAGTCTTGAATCCTCCTCCTCTTGTTGACTCGCCCAAGAGCTCCTCTCCTTGAAAGTGGCTTTGGCCGAGGTCTCCCTCTCCTCATGAGGTCTAATGGGTACCCCCTAGCCTAGTTGTTTCGTATTATACACCCCCCCTTTGTGGTATTGAAATACTCCTCCAAGTATTGTTATAATGCCCAAAATACCTTAGCCTTATATCTTGTAGTATTCCAAAGTTACCTCTATACGTAGAGTCCGGAAATACTACCTTTTGTCCTTTTAGTCTCAAACCGAAACCCTAAGGAAATCTTCATTGTTAGTTGAAGGATTTGAGTAGGAGTTGGTTAGAACTTCTAAGGGTTGTTTGGAGCGGATTGGAGCGCACGGAGTATGAGCTAAACCTTGCTCAGGATCGACTTTTATCTCGGATAATTTTGGGCTTATCGAGGTAAATAATCTTGTCCCCCTATTGTAATTGGAAATTACCTGTTGTTGATTATATAGTTGAAGTATGCTATATATAGAACTAAACTGAACTGTAATTACATAGGACTGTATTACAGTAGACTTGTGTAGCATTACTGTGTTGTAGAATTGTACTCGTCCGGTTAGATGTGTTAACCCCCCCCCCTGGTTGGCTTGATAGCCACTCGATAGAGAGGAGATTTACGCTGCCATGGGGGAGGTGCCAATTTTCTGTAGAAAGATAGAAACTTGTGTTTTGGGGTTAATAGACGTTTGTGACCTTTATAGGTGAAAGTACTAAGAGTAGCGTATTCTACTCGAGGAGTGGAAAGGGCTAGCAAGGTTGTAGTACTTGGAGCATTTTGCTTATTGTCGATAATCGTCGCGAGGTATGTGAACCTCTTCCTATCTCTTCTAGCATGATATGTGTGAACTATGTAGTACTGCAGACGCATACGTGTTAACCGTGTTTGATTGTTTTTAAAACATAAAGTGTTATATGACTTTATGGGAAGTTGTCAGAATTTTTATGTAGGTAAGAAAATACTTTGTGGTTTTAAAAGGTAATCGATGTGAATTATAACCGCTTGTTATAATAAAGAACTTGATGTATTTCAAAAGATTTATAAATCGCTTTGGAAGGAGAGTAACACTTGGTTTTAAAGGTTTTAAAAAGAGTTATACTAGCTTTATGGGAGTTAGGTATAATGTCTTAAGAGAGGTAAAGAAAATGGTTTATCGATGTTAGAAGTTAAGAGACTTGATCTTATAAGATAAGAGACTTAACTTATTTGTTTTAATGTGAATGTTTGTGTGAAACCTCATTCGTGAGTAATGAGTACTTGGCTTTATTTAAAGGGATAATGTTTTACCGATCTCGAAATCGAATGTGTATCGGCTGCACCACCGCAGCGTTAATAAAGGAAAATGTATTGAAAAATGATGAATTGTATTAAAACCAGAGAAACCTCCATCCGCATAGAAACTAAGATGACAAAATGATATACATTTTCTAGATCATGGTCATTGTAATAAGAATGTTGTAAACAAGAATAACCTACTCTCACGAGACATATATTACTCAATTGTTCTAAAAAGAAATCAAGTGATTAAGTTTATGAACTATGAAACCATTTGAAAATGAGAAGCTTGAGTAATTGAAACTAGGCAAACCGAACTTAGGAAAAGAATGTTGTTACTTGATTTTGAAAAGGAATGTGGGTTGGTCATTCTAATACTACGTATCGGGTGACTTTTATAAAAGTAATGGATCTCTTTTAAAGAATTTAACGACGTAGTACTTTAGGTTAAAACCCGACTTTGGCATAAAATGAAAGTACTTTGAGTTGTTGTGAAACTTGCCTATGCTTGTTGTTGTGAAACTTGCCTATGCTTGTTGTTGTGAAACTTGCCTATGCTTGGTGTCGTGAAACTTGCCTATGCTTGTGATGATAGCCTTTGTTGTGCAAGTGTGGTATTTACGTGTTACCGCCTCTCGATGGAGGGCGGTTGACTTGTTGAGAACTTACTTGGGCGTCTTTGGCGGTGATGGAGAATTCCACGTATGTTTCCATTTTGATTACCGTCTTGTTGTTGATATCACACGGACATGTCTACACCGACGCAGATTCCGGCACGCGGCCACGCGCCGGTTGATTACCCGAGATCTGGTTATTACGGCAACATGGACGTGTCTACACCGACGCAGATTCGGCATGTGGCTACGCGCAGGTTGACCACCCAAAGATATTGTTATTGAGGTTACATGGGCATGTCTACACCGGCGCGATTCGGTACGTGGCCACGCGCCTTGTTATTATTGTTGCATCATGGACATGTCTACACCGATGCAGTATTCCGGGGGCATGCGCCATGATGCGAACATGATGGATGTTGTGGGCGTGAGACCCATAGTTATATTTGAGTGGTGATTTTGAGGGCGTGAGTCCCTGACTTGACATGATCGTTTTTATGTTGGAATCGTAGTTTGGTATCATACATGTCTCCCGCTTTATAGACTAGTATGATTTCATTTACGATTTTTTCTGATTCACATACTTGGTACTTGTATCGACCTCCTCGGCCGCGTCATGCCGCAGTAAGTACATCGCCGCCGATCCCCGCCAGGATCACGCTTGGCGTTGGAAGCTCCGTTCCTTCGGAGGCTTATCTTTGTAGGTTTCCGAGTTGTAGGTTCTTGTACATTCGTGGGTATGGCGGCCCCGTCCCGTCATAGGTTGTTATTCTCTTAGAGGTGCAGAGTAATCGCTGTAAGTGTGGTTTGTAAAAGGATAACTGCTCGGGTTTTTTTTATGTATACGCAGGCAACCGTTTTGGCCGGTTTATTTATATTATCTCTTATTTCATGTTCATGTTGTATGTTCCGCTGATTTTCTCTGATGTTGTATCACTAGGGTGCCCGGGGTAAGGCACCAGTCACGGGCCCGGATTTCGGGGTGTGACATAGTGGTATCAGAGCAGTTAGTCCTCGGACAGTGTCTACGCACCGTGTCTAGTAGTCTTGATTATCGGTGTGTTGTGCACCACATCTATAATCAGAAGGCTATAGGACATTTAGGATTGGTTTCTATTCTTCTCATTCTGAGATCGTGCCTTAGAGCTGTGTTGTAAGTTGGACCCCTCTGACGTGTTTCGTTTTTACCAGTTATGCCTCTGCGAAAGGCAACCAGGGCCTATGGGCAAGGCGCGCCGGCGGAGTCGCTAGTGGGATTGAGAGGAGTACGAGGCGCAGCCCTGGCCAAGACTGAGGTAGTGCTTGACGGCGAAGTTTTGCGACGCCGCCAAAGACCGCAGAGTTTAGAGCCGCAGCAGTGGGCTGCCGAGACTACTGATACGAGCCTCCGCCCCATGCCCGAGCGGGGAGACGGGTCACGCGAGATGGCGATTATCGCCAAGGTCAGGCTGATATGAGGATAGGCCGACGCAGCAGCCCAGCTCCAGGCACCGTGAAGGCACCCGAGGCGCATTTGAGGCTACGGATTTCCTTAGTAGCCCGCTCGAGTTTTACTGGTCGAGGCCGAGGATGATCCGCAGGAGTTCATCCGTCGCCGCAGAGGATCACGCGGTGATCAAGGCTTCAGACCGAGTCGTGACATTTAGTTCGTGACGGCCGCGTGATACCGCAGCCGATCGGGTTTGACTCGTGGGAGCTTTCCGGGAGAGCATGCACTTCCGGTCGTTTGGGACGAGTTTTCGGGGCCTTCCGGCACATTTCTTGCCTCCACGTATGGCGAGGGCTCGGTAAACAGATTTTTGATGTTGAGGCGTAACCCGCGCATTCCGAGTACAATGTGAGTTCGACTCATCGCTTGTATGTTCCGCATTAGTAGCTAGTATGGAGGATCGAGTGCACCGATATGTTACAGTGGCTCATGATTACCTAGCAGAGTTGTTCGTGTTTCTCTTCACCGGCATGGACATTGCCCGCATTCGTGCTCATGCACTGGGTGCGAGGCGAGCGCAGATCGACGCAGCGGACCGCCACCGGTGAATGCCAAGACGGCCGGATATTTTGGCGACTTTCGAGGCGGACCGCCAAAGCAGACTAGTTATGTACTCCGCCATTGCAGAGTGGTCCTCCGCACTTCTCGGACCCCAGGATATTCGTGAGCGTGTCGTGGCTCCTGTGTTTCGGGATGTTCGGGAGTAGGGTGTTGGCGGATGCCACCCCTACCTCGGTGGTCGATGCGGTAGACCGCATTTCGGGAGTGTCGTAGTACCAGGAGCTTGTTATTCTTGCGCCAACAGGCCATATGACGAGACTTGTCCGACTGTGGTAGCACTGGTAGGATAGCATGACTACTGTGAAGCGATTGGGCCACGGTAGAGGTCGCGGTGGAAGTTCAGCTTAGCGGCCTCGAACCGCCTAGTTTGTGTATATCCTTAACCTCTGAGTTTTGAGTATATTGATGTTGTTGATGTGTTTAATGATATGTTTGGATAGCTTTGTGCAAAAATGTGATTTAGAAACCTGGTTAGTGAAAAGGGTAAGTCCCTGGGTAGTGTGAAATGGAAATGGTAGCTTTCATGACCTGTAGAGGTAAGATTGTTCGGATCAAGAAACTAGAGAGTTGGGCGCTATAGTGGTCGGGTTGGGCCATGCGGCCAACCCGGCCCTCCGCTTTGGCGAAGGGTCAGCTATGGGTGGTCCCGCCAGTGGCAGGTCACGAGGTGCTAGGCCCAAGTTTAGATGACCATCGATGAGTTCGTGGATACGTTCGATCGATCGATTCGTGAAGGCCGGAATGGCCTTAGGGAAATCGAGGTTAGTGAGATGACCAAGTTCGAGGTAGTGACTCGAGGGTTGGAAACAAAAGCGTTGACAGAAGTGTGGTACGGATACTAGAACGAGTTCGAGTGTTCGTGACGAGTACTACGAGAAAGGGGAAAAGTGAACGTATGTTTTTGTGGCCAGGTGTGGCATGATTGTTTTCGTACGTATAGCAGTGAAGACTATACTGACGCCGGTTCTTTTGAGACCTTGAAGGAACATTCGGGACGAATGTTTCTAAGGGGGGAAGAATGTTATACCCCGTATTTCCAGAGTATGTACGTAAGGACGTACGTAGAGAATTTGAGCCTTAAGATAGGCAAAGGATCGAATTTTGGGCACAAGTGCCGACTAGAGTCGTTTTCCGACGAAACGTTTCCACGACTTTCGTAGGGAAAATTCCGCTATGTCCTTTTTAATTTTTGGCGGATTTTTCCGAGAGACGAAACATTTTGGACCAACGGGAGGGTGACATGTGTCACCCTCACATCGAAACTTGGGCGTCGAGTGACGATTGGTTCACGAATTGGATTGATATTGTGGCTCACGTTTTTGGCCCTATTGGTTCCTTGTTTTGTGCCTTGTTTTGGCCTTGTTTTGTGGCTTGTCTTGTGCCATGTTTTGTGGAGTAGGGTTAGGTGCACTTGGCTTGATCAAGGCCTTACACTTGCCTTGCACATGGCTTGATCTCGCCATTGGTTGGCATTTGGGTTTGCTATAAATACCCCCCCCTTTGTGTAGGGGTCATTCATCCCCAAATGTTTCCAAGTCTTGAATGCCTCCTCCTCTTGTTGACTCTCGGCCCAAGAGCTCCTCTCCCCTTGAAAGTGGCCTTTGGCCGAGAGGTCTCCTCTCCCCTCGTGAGGCCCAGCTGGGTACCCCTAGCCTAGTTGTTTCAGACATACACCCCCTTTGTGGTATTGAAATACTCCTCCAAGTATTGTTATAATGCCCAAAATACCTTAGCCTTATATCTTGTAGTATTCCAAAGTTACCTCTATACGTAGAGTCCGGAAATACTACCTTTTGTCCTTTTAGTCTCAAACCGAACCCAAGGAAATCTTCATTGTTAGTCAAGGATTTGAGTAGAGTTGGTTAGAACTTCTAAGGGTTGTTTGGAGCGGATTGAGCGCACGAGTATGAGCTAAACCTTGCTCAGATCGACTTTTATCTCTGATAATTTTGGGCTTATCGAGGTAAATAATCTTGTCCCCTATTGTAATTGGAAATTACATTGTTGATTATATAGTTGAAGTATGCTATATATAGAACTAAATCAATCAGAATTACATAGATCAGACATAAAGAGACTTGTGTAGCATTACCGTGTTGTAGAATTGTACTCGCCCGTTAGATGTGTTAACCCCTCGTGGCTTGATAGCGCCTCGATAGAGAGAGATTTACGCTGTTGCGGGAGGTGTCGCGAATTTTACAGAGAAAGATAGAAACTTGTGTTTTGGGGTTAATAGACGTTTGTGACCTTTATAGGTGAAAGTACTAAGAGTAGCGTATTCTACTCGAGGTGGAAAGGGCTAGTGCGTTGTAGTACTTGGAGCATTTTGCTTATTGTCGATAATCGCCGCGAGGTATGTGAACCTCTTCCTATCTCTTCTAGCATGATATGTGTGAACTATGTAGTACGGTAGACGCATACGTGTTAATCGTGTTTGATTGTTTTAAAACATAAAGTGTTATAACAGCCTTTATGGGAAGTTGTTGTAATACTTTATGTAGGTAAGAAAATACTTTGTGGTTTTAAAAGGTAATCGATGTGAATTATAAGCGCTTGTTATAATAAAGAACTTGATGTATTTCAAAAGATTTATAAATCGCTTTTGGAAGGAGAGTAACACTTGGTTTTAAAGGTTTTAAAAAGAGTTATACTAGCTTTATGGGGAGTTAGGTATAATGTCTTAAGAGAGGTAAAGAAAATGGTTTATCGATGTTAGAAGTTAAGAGACTTGATCTTATAAGATAAGAGACTTAACTTATTTGTTTTAATGTGAATGTTTGTGTGAAACCTCATTCGTGAGTAATGAGTACTTGGCTTTATTTAAAGGGATAATGTTTCTCGATCTCGGAAATCGTAATGTATCGATGCACACCGCAGCTGCGTTAATAAAGGAAAATGTATTGAAAAATGATGAATTGTATTAAAACCAGAGAAACCTCCATCCGCATAGAAACTAAGATGAGACAAAATGATATACATTTTCTAGATCATGGTCATTGTAATAAGAATGTTGTAAACAAGAATAACCTACTCTCACGAGACATATATTACTCAATTGTTCTAAAAGAAATCAAGTGATTAAGTTTATGAACTATGAAACCATTTGAAAATGAGAAGCTTGAGTAATCAAACTAGGCAACCGGAACTTAGGAAAAGAATGTTGTTACTTGATTTTGAAAAGGAATGTGGGTTGGTCATTCTAATACTACGGGTATCGGGTGACTTTTATAAAAGTAATGGATCTCTTTTAAAGAATTTAACGTACGTAGTACTTTAGGGTTAAAACCCGGACTTTGGCATAAAATGAAAGTACTTTGAGTTGTTGTGAAACTTGCCTATGCTTGTTGTTGTGAAACTTGCCTATGCTTGTTGTTGTGAAACTTGCCTATGCCTGTGGTTGTGAAACTTGCCTATGCTTGTGATGATAGCCTTTGTTGTGCAAGTGTGGTATTTACGTTACCGCGTCTCGATAGAGGCCGTTGACTTGTTGAGAACTTACTTGACGTCGCGTGATGGAGAATTCCACGGGTATGTTTCCATTTTGATTACTGTCTTGTTGTTGATATCACATGGACATGTCTACACCGATGCAGTATTCCGGGGGCATGCGGCCATGCGGCCGGGTTGATTACCCGAGATATGGTTATTACTGCAACATGGACGTGTCTACACCGATGCAGTATTCCGGGGGCATGTGGCCATGCGGCAGGGTTGACCACCCAGTATATTGTTATTGAGGTTACATGGGCATGTCTACACCGGCGCGATTCCGGTACGTGGCCACGCGGCCTTGTTATTATTGTTGCATCATGGACATGTCTACACCGATGCAAGATTCCGGCACGCGCCATGATGCGAACATGATGGATGTTGTGGGCGTGAGACCCATAGTTATATTTGAGTGGTGATTTTGAGGGCGTGAGTCCCTGACTTGACATGACTGTTTTTATGTTGTGAACTGTAGTTTGGTTATCATACATGTCTCCTGCTTTTATAGACTAGTATGATTTCATTTACGATTTTTACGCCACATACTTGGTACTGTTATCGACCTTCGGCCGCGTTCACGCCGCAGTAAGTACATCGTCGCCGATCCCCGCCAGGATCACGTTTCAGCGTTTGGGAAGCTCCGTTCTTCTGAGGCTTATCTTTGGTAGGTTTCCGAGTTGTAGGTTCTTGTACATTCGTGGTATGGCGGCCCCGTCCGTCATAGGTTGTTATTCTCAGAGGTGCGTAGTAATCCAGGGCTGTGGTTTGTAAAAGGATAACTGCTCGGGTTTTTTTATGTATACGCAGGCGCAACCGCTTTGGTTGGCCGGTTTATTTATATTATCTCTTATTTCATGTTCATGTTGTATGTTCCGCTGATTTTCTCTGATGTTGTATCACTAGGGTGCCCGGGGTAAGGCACCAGTCACGGGCCCGGATTTCGGGGTGTGACAATTCCAATAGTCGCCAAATGAAACCCTAGAAAAATCTTCATAGCTTGGTTGAAGTGTTAAGAGAAGTTGTTTAGAAACTTCTAAAGGTCGCTTAGAGCGGGTTTGAGCGTAAGGAATTGGAGCTAAACGTTGCTCAGGATCGACTTATAATCTTGGATAATTTTGGGCTTATCGAGGTAATGATCTATGTCCCCCTATTGTAATTGGATATTACATATTGTAGTAGTTTAGAATTGAGTATAAGGTATATTGGAAGGATGATTATAAAGGATTGAACTGTATTTACATTGACCGTATTCTGATGAGACTTGTGTAGTTTTATTGTGAAGCAGAATTGCACACGTCCGGTTATACGTGTAATCCCCTTGGAGTTGTTGGCTTGGTAGCAGGCCTTGCTAGGGGGAGGTTATTTATGTGATTGCGGGTGGGGGGGGGGGGGGGAGCTGTTACACCCCGTAACTCCAGGACATGTTTAAGAGAATGTAAGTAAGGAATACAAGACTTGAAAAGGGTACGAAAGGAAGAATTGTTTTTCCGACGAAAAATCGTCCGAACGTCGGAAAGGAGAAATGTTCGTTAAGGAGAATTAGATTCTCAAAATGCATTATTTGAAGAGTATGGAACTTATTAACATTATGGAAATTTATTTTTACGAATTTGGTCACGTGGGGCCCACCCGAGGAATTTTACGTTTTGTGGGGCCCACGAGGGTTACGGAATTTTGTGGACGAATGAGAGGGCGACACGTGGAACCCCCACACTTGGTCTTGGTCGAAATAGTAAGGGGTAAAATGGTCATTTACCATCAAGGAAGATAAGTCTTGCTAAGCTTGATATTGTTGACCAAGTCAACTTGCCACTTGTGCTTAATCCTAGTGAAACTCATCTTAGCCACCCATTTGTTTAAGTCTTAGCCCTCCAATGTGTTATATAAGCATACTACTAGTGCAAGACAAGGTCTTCAACACTTAGAAAATATCACAACATTTCTTGTTCTTCCATAGAGCTCACGGGTTCATCATTTTTCTCCACACAAAAATTTGCAATTGTGGTCCTTTATTCACAAGACTTCAACCCAATGTCCCTAAGGGTATTGTAAGGATATCTCAATAGAAATATTTTGGAAAAACGGCGTTTTCGTATTAGTCGCAAGGCGGAAACTTAAGGAGTTCTTCAACTTTGAAGTTGAAACTTGAAGATGGGTTCTTCATAGGCTTCTAAGGAGTGCTTGGAGAGGATTGGAACTTAAGCAAAGGAGCTAAGAATTGCTAAGGCGCGACTTTGAATCTTGGAATTTTTAAGGACTTATAAAGGTATAAATCTTGTCGTTTTAGTAATTAAGATTACTTATTGTTGTAGCTATGGATATTAGCAAGCATGAGGTATTTAGTATGAAGTTTGATAAGTGTATTGATTGTTGGAACCCTAATCCGAAAACTAGTATGTTAGCCCTTAAGATTTTAATGCAAGTTGGTTACTAGTTAAGTTGTCATATGTTATATAAAGAAGGAAATTGTAGTTGTTGAAGTTGTTTTTGACTATATAACATGTTGACCTAAGAACTTGGATTTAAAAGGAATTGGAAAGTTTGATAAGTTGTTGCACCTTTTGGCCGAAAATGGCATTGTATTATGGACTAGTTTCGTATTAATTTGTGGGGCAGAATTTTACACGTCTTGTTAAGGCGTGTAATCCCCTTTGGTTAGCTGAACTGTTGGGCCTTAAATGTGGCGTGTTTGGTTATTGTATTCAGCCTTGAAAAAGGTGGCAAAGTATGTAGAAACAAAGGAAGTGCTGTCCGATTTTCTGTAGAATTTAGTGACCTTGCACTTAGAATATTCTACGTTCGAAACTAGAGGTTAATGGACGTATTATGGCCAATTTAGGTTGAAGTACCAAGTATAGCATATTCTACGTGAAGGATGGAATAGCTAGCAAGGTTGAAGTACTTTGGAGCTTTTTGCTACTTGTCGATAATCGTCGCGAGGTATGTGAACCTCTTCCTTCTTTTAACATGATTTTATGTATGGAATATACATGTGGTATTATTTCATGATTTCCTTCTACTCTTAGAAGTTAAGAAATAAGTATGTTGATTTACTCTACGTAAGGGTTATGTCTAGGTTATCCTAAGTTCTTGTCAAGTCTTATGGGAGATGTTGGTAAGAATCGTTAGGAGGTATTTGGAGTCAAATTGACTCGGCTAAGTTACGGCACAAATGAGAATAAGTATCGAACAAGCCATTGCAGCGTTAATAAAGGAAAATGTAATGCCGATAAATTATATTAAAACAAGTAGAATTCTCCATCTGCATAGAAGCTAAGATAAGACAAAATTGTATTACATTTTCTAGATCATGGCTACTTGAATAAGATCGTTATAAATAAGTATAACTTATTCACAACGCACCAAGTATATGTTACTTAATTTAAAAGAGTTTACGTATGAAGTTTTTAAGACTTTGAAACTTGTTTTCTTAAAAGTTAAGGGACTTGAAGTATTTTGAAAACTATGTGATTTGATTTGAAAGTATAAGTCTCTTGGTTATAAAAGGAATGAATTTGTTTAAGACATAAAGAGTTATAACGGCTTTATGGGAAGTTGGTTATAACAACGTTATGAAAGATTAAAAGAATGGTTTTCTTCAGTAATGTAAGCAAAGAAATGATTTGAAATAAAGAAGGGAAAATTGTTTTAAAGGTACCAATTGCTTAAGGTTTTTAAGAAAGAAGTCACTTGATTTAGAAGCCGGTAAATGTATTTCTAAAAAGGTAGATATGACTTGATACTACGGTTGTTAGTATCTGGGAAGTTTTATTTGAAAAAGAGTCTTTCTAAAGGAGTAGAGGTGCGTAGTACTTTGGGTTAAATTCCCGGATTTTATATGACATTATCGTCCCAGAAATGGGCCGGGCAGTATACCTTTATGGGCAGACTATATGACATTATCGTCCCAGAAATGGGCCGGGCAAGATACCTTTATGGACGACTATATGACATTATCGCCCCGTAAATGGGCCGGCAAGATACCTTTATGGGCGCACTATATGACATTATCGCCCCGTAACGGGCCGCAAGATACCTTTATAGGCGCACTATATGACATTATCGCCCCGTAAATGGGCCGGCAGATACCTTTATGGGCGACTATATGACATTATCGCCCCGGAAACGGGTCGGGCAAGATACCTTACGGGCGCACTATATGACATTATCGCCCCGAGAAATGGGCCGCAAAGATACATACGGGCGCACTATGTGACTTTATCGCGTCCCAGTTTGGGCCGGGCAGTATAGGCGTCCCTCCGTAAAGGGTCGGATTAGGTTATGAAAGATAACTAAGTTAGATGGTAATAAACTTAATGACTTTTCCTAAGTATGTACGTAAGATATGGCTATAACTCTTAATGGAATGGAAAAGATAATGATGTGCAATTAAGTTCATAAGGGGTAATGACACGGCATGATCTAGTATGTACTTTTTATACTTGCCACTGTCATTCTTTTGTACAGTTATAATCTGCATCAGATTTATTTGCTCCATATTCTATACTGTTAGATCAATTTCTTCGGGCCGCGTTAAATGTCCGCGAGTTTAGGTACACGCCAGGATCCGCGAGCTTAGGATCCTGGTTCAGCATTTTGAGATGGCTCCAATGTTCCGGAGTCGTCATGGCTATGTATATTCAGGGGTACGGCGGGGCCTTGTCCCGTCATAGTATGTGTTCAAATCTTAGAGGTTTGTATTCACATGTGGGCTGGACAGGTTAGAATTGTAATTACATTTTTTTGTGATAGTGTAAGCCCTTTTTGGGTGATTTATATTATGGCAGCCTTATCGGCTTTGCCTTGATTTTTTATTTTTTTTTTAAAAAAATGTGTTACTTATTTTCCGCAGCAGTTTATTATGTTGTATGATTATAAGGGTGCCCAGGTAGGGCACCAGTCGCGGCCCGGGGTCGGGTCGTGACAGGAGGTGCTGCCGAATTTTCCGTAGAATAAGGAACCTTGTACTTAGAATTGTTCTATGAAGAGATCTAGAGGTTGATAGACGTTTTGTGACCTTTATAGGTTGAAGTTCTACGAGTAGCGTATTCTACTTGAAGGGTGGAAAAGGCTAGCAGGGTTATAATACTTTGGAGCGTTTTGCTAATTGTCGATAATCGTCGCGAGGTATGTGAACCTCTTCCTATCTTTTTGTCACGACCCGATCCCAGGCCCGTGACTGGTGCCTTACCCCGGGCACCCTAGTGATACAACATCAGAGAAAATCAGCGGAAATAAAAACTAAAACATGAGAAAAGACATAAAGTATGAAACATGCTAACCAAAACGGTCACCTTCCTGAATATATACATATATATATATCAACCTGAACAGTTAAATCCTTTTACAAACCCTGCCCACAACAGTACTACAGACCTCTAAGAATGTAACCATAACTATGACGGGACATGGCCTCGCCATACCCCTGAATGTACAAGTAACTACACTGACAGGGGACTATACCAAAGATGAGCCTCCGGAGAAACGGAGCTTCCCAAAACGATGAACTGTGATCCTATGAGCGAGGATCCACAACCAATGTACTCTACCGCAGATTTAACGCAGCCCAAGGAGGTCGACAACAGTACCAAGTATGTGAAATCAAAATATCAGAAATGAAATCATAGTAGTCTATAAAAACAGAGACATATATGATAACCAAACTACAAGACATACATGTAAGCAAATACGTCAAGTCAGGGACTCACGCCCTCAAAGTCATCACTCAAATATAACTATGGGTCTCACGCCCACAACATCAATCATGCCCGTGGAATACCTTCCTCACTGCCGGCAGTCTATGATATAGCAACACCAAGGAATACACATGAACACCAGGTCCCACCTGTGTCATAACAACCGTACGGGGCAAGTACGAAGGCTAACTACCAGATACCAAGCCGTATCCTCGACGGACCGGGGCAAGTACGAAAGCCAACTACCAGATACCAAAGCCGTACCCACAAATCTACATAACCATACCACGAAGCTGACCCAGGGCAAGTACGAAAGCCAACTACCAGATACCAAGCCTGCGTCACGTAGCTGGCCGGGGCAAGTACGAAGACTAACAACCAGATACCAAGCCGGAATCACGAGACTTTGTCACAAAACTGAACGGGGCAAGTACGAAGGCTAACTACCAGATACCAAGCCGAAACAGCCACGACTTCGGGGCAAGTACGAGAGCCAACTACCAGATACCAAGCCAAATCAGTAAAACATCATGGAGAGCTAGTCCATGGAATAATAATCCTAATGGAACCATACCCGTGGGCCACCCAACGTGTCTGTAGGTCCATCAATCAATAATAACATGACCGGCCCTCCATCGAGAGACGCGGTGGTATAGAATTACAATACTAGCACGACAAGGCTATCACACGCAAACGTAGGCAAGTTACACACAACTCAAGGTACTTTCATTTTATGCCGAAGTCCAGGTTTTAACCCCAAAGTACTACGTACGTTAAATTCTTTTTAAAAGATCCATTTCTTTTACAAAGGTCACTCGATGCCCGTATTATAAAAAATAGAGTGACTAACATTTTAAGTAAACCGAAACAACTTCCATACTTTCCTTTTTAAACCAAATTAAGACAATACCATGCCTTCTTTTTAGACCAAAACACTTCTCCTTTTAAAGTCAAGTTACCATTTTAAAACCAATGATAAAACCATTCTTTTGCTTTCATAAAGTCGTTATAACTAACTTCCCATAAAGTTGTTATAACACTTTATGTTTTAAACCAATTTAAGACAAAACCATGTCTTTCTTTTAAACCAAAAACTCTTCAATTCCTCAAGTCTCTTTTCTTTTAGAAATTAAGTTCCTTACTTTGGAAATTCAAGAAAATTAATGCTTGTTTATAGTGATTCTTATTAAAGCAGCCATGAGCGAGGAAATGTAATACAATTTTGTCTTATCTTAGCTTCTATGCAGATGGAGGTTTCTACTGGTTTTAATAGTAATTAATTAGCCAATACATTTCCTTTATTAACGCTGCAGTGGTTTGTTAGATACTTATTGTCACGACCCGATTCCGGGCCCGTGACTGGTGCCTTACCCCGGGCACCCTAGTGATACAACATCAGAGTAATCAGCGGAACATAAAACAATACAAGACATATTATGAAATATGAAACAATAATCTGAGAAAAACTTGCCTTTCGGCATATATATAAATAATAACTTTTTCCAACATGAACAGTTTTAATCCTTTTTACAAACCCTGCCCACAACAAGATTACACTCTAAGAAAAGATCGACAACAATGGCGGACAGGGCCCGCCATACCCCGAATGTAAACACCTACAACAACAGGGACTATACCACTGATAAGCCTCCGAGAAACGGAGCTTTCCCACACGCCGAATCGTGACCCTAAGAGCGAGGATCAATGATGGTGTACCTTTACTCGCGCATGAACGCAGCCCGAAGGAGGTCGATAACAGTGCAGTATGTGAAACTAAAAATATCAGAAATGAAATCATAATAGTCTATAAAGGAGACATGTATGATAACCAAACTACGATCACAATAATAAGCAAATATGTCAAGTCGTGACTCACGCCTCAAGTCATCACTCAAATATAACAATGGGTCTCACGCCCACAACATCAATCATGCCCGTGGAATACCTTCCTCACCGCCATAGCTTATGATATAACAAAGACCAAGGAACACACACGAACACGTGTCCCACTGTGCATAATAACACGCATGGGGTAAATGCGAAGGCATAGCCGACTACTAACACCTACGCACTCAACAAGGTCATGAATCGTATCATAAGATCTGTCTGCACCGCCACATGATCAAAGCCGACCACTTGCCCGCAGATCTAATGTGCGCGTCTAGCCTCGAACTTTCCGCAGCCCGCGATAGGCCAATCAGATCGCCCGCATGAGGTATAACCCCGCATCGAGGGTACTCCGGCAGCCGCCCCGACTCGCCGTCCGCAGCCACAAGTGACCGCATGACCACAAGCGGCCGTGATCTCAACACGAACTTCCGCAGCTCCGCATAGGCCCCCTGGACCCGCATGAGGTAGTCTCGAATCATAGGTCCATCGACCCGCCTGAGTCTACCCCGCATCGGAGGGCAGCTTAACCCCCGGAATCATCTCGAGAGATGAGTGATGTATAATACTATCATAACAGCTTATCGTTAAACAACATAAGCACAACAAAGGAAAAAAACCCCTTTACACAAACATCACAAGATACTAACACACGTAGCATCCTAGCATGTTTACTTATCAAATCAACAAGAAGGTATTACAAGGCTATCACAAACCAACACAATCAAGTTATACACACCAGGTACTTTCTACTATATGCTAACAAGTTCGGGGTTTTATCCCCAAAGTACTTCATACATTAACTCTTTAAAAGATACGTTACTTTCACAAAAGTCACACAATACCCGTAGTATATGAAAATATAGTGATTATATTTTGAAGTAAATCAAAACACTTCTCTTTGTAAAACTCAAGTAACAACATTATTTTCCAAACGTCCAAGTTTGCCTAATTTCAAATGTTCATGTTTCTTATTTAGAAAGGTTTCGTAGTTCATAGTCTTATTCATTTAAGAATATAATTCTCTTTTAAACTATCTGAGAAACATAAGTCTTATATGTGAGTAGGATATTCTTGTTTACAACAATCTTATTACAGCAGCCATGATCTAGGAAATATCATTTTGTCTCATCTTAGCTTCTATGCAGATGGAAGTTTCTACTGGTTTTAATAATACTTAATCTGTCAAAACATTTCCTTTTATTAACGCTGCAGTGGTTTGTCGATACACATTCTGATTTCCAAAATCAGTAAAACATTCTTAAGACGTTATACCTAACTTTCCATAAAGCTAGTATAACTCTTAAGTTTTCAAAACAAATCAAGTATTACTTCTTCTCTCAAAATGATTCAAAACTCTTTTGAAATACTTCAAGTTCTTTATTAACACATAACAAGCCGGTTATAGTTCAAATCGATTACCTTTTAAAACCACATGTATTTTCTTACCAACATAAAGCCGTTATAACCAACTTCCCATAAAGCCGTTATAACACTTTATGTTTTACACCAATCAAATACATTTAGTACATGACGTCTACCGTACTACATAGTTCACACATATCATGCTAGAAGAGATAGGAAGAGGTTCACATACCTCGCGACGAGTATCGACTAATAGCAAAACGCCCAAGTACTCCCAACCGGCTACTCCTAAAGCCAAGTGTAACGCGCCACACGTAGTACTTCAACCTATAAGGCCACGCGCGCTTTATTAACATTAAGATCTTATCGTAGAACATTCTACGTAAAATTCGCAAAGACCTCCCCGCAACAACAGAAACTCCTCCTCTCACTGGGCGGCTACCAAGCCAACCAGTGGGTTATACATCTAACCCGAACGGTACAATTCTACTCCACAAGATTACTACACAAGTCCATCTGAATACGCCTGCTCGATTCTATATATAGTATACTTTAACTATATATTCAACAACATGTAATTTCCAATTACAATAGAGGACAAGATATTTACCTCGATAAGCCCATAATTATCCAAGTATAAAGTCGATCCCGGCAATCGTTTAGCTCCAACTCCGAGCGCCCAACCCGCTCTAAACCACCCTTAGAAGTTCTAACCAACTTCTACACAATACTCCAACGGACTATGGAGATTTTCCTAGGGTTTCGGTTTATGATCGACGGGAAGTATAATAGTATTTCCGGCTTTCAGATAGGTATAACCTTAGAATACTACAAGGTATACGGCTAAGGTAATTTGGGCATTATAACAATACTTTGAGAGTATTTCTACACCACAAAGGGGGGTATTATACGAAAGCAACTTGGCTAGGGGGGGGGTACACTCTCGGCTAGCACCCCTAGAGGGGGGGGTGCTCTCGGCCACAAGTGGGAGGGACGAGAACCATAAGGAAGGGAGGGGGAGGATTCTAACACTTAGGAAATATTTAGGATGAAGAAGTTCATCAAAGGAGAGGGGTATTTATAGCACAAGCCAAGGCCAACCAATGGCCAAGATCTAGCCAAGTGTATAGCAAGTGTAAGGCCAAGATATGCCCAAGTGCCCCCTAGTCCCTACTCCCAAAACCTCACAAAATATCTACACAAATATCAACCAAGACTTGCTCATCCAATCGGCCCTAACGCCTTCAAGTCCACCAACGAGAGGTGCCAAGTGTTGCCCTCTCGTTGGTCCAAAACGTTCGTCTCTGAAAAATCCGCAAAAATACTAAATGACATAGCCGTAATTTACCCTTCGCAAGTTATGTAAAACGCTTCGTTTAAAAACGACTCTAACAAGGTGTTGTGCACAAATGCCATTCGGCTAAGCCACCTAGGCGGGGTGACACGTGTCACCCTCCTATTGGCCCAAAATAAAACATCTTCGAAAATATCCACAATGGCCAAAATCTCAAAACAAAGTGGCCCTACAAAAACAGAATTTCTCCGTGGCCCCACGTGACCATTTCCAAAAATAAAATTCCATAATTCTCTAATATTCCAGAAGTCCGAATACCAAACTGGGAATCCAATTCCCATTAACGAACCTTTTTCCTTCACAAAACCGAAACTTTTCCGTGGAAAAATCGCCTCTTTCTTCCTTTCCAATCTTTCGTCGTGATTCTCGCACGCACGCCCTCGCATACATACCCGAACTACGGGTATAACATTCTTCCTTAGAAACATTCGTCCCGAATGTTCCTTCTAAGTCTCAAAACGAACGCGTGCCAGTATAGTCTTCACTACTATACTTACGAAACAATCCTGCCACAGCTGGCCACGGAAATACCCACGCAAAATACCTACATCCAAGTCCACGAGGAAACACCTCTAACATCACCACAAATAATACTACTTTTGTCACTTTGTCGCGAGCCTTGCTCCAACGACCCAACAAATGGTACCGGCCGCACGCGATCACCAAGTCGCAGACACTCGAATTCTTACCATATTTACGAGCATCGCTTTAGTATCCAAAACTCTGGTTACTATCTCTAACGAGGTCATCATTAATCGGGAACATTCGGATGGATCTTCGATACTTTCCGAACATAACAATACGAAGACGGACGCCCTTCCTCCTAAGTCGGACGGCAAATGCTAACATATAGGCAACCCGCCTATTCTTCACATGAACTCACAAAGGCCCAAAGTAACTCGCTAAGTTCCTTCGTTTCCAAAACTCGTCACACCGTCCGGTGGTACTTTCAAGAAGACCGACCGTCAACTCGAACTCTAAGCGCCGCCGATTATCCGCACGATTCCTCCGAGATGCCGAACTTCTTCTAGACAAGCTTCACTATCCACGATCTACCGGAACAAGATCAACCAACTATCTCAACCCCGCCAACATCGAACCAATCGACCAAGAACTTACACTTCCGCCCCGCAAGGCTTCATAAGGCGACATCCGAACACCGAAATGGTAGCTCAAACGCCTCCTCCACAGAGACAACAATCTCACAACTACCTCAAATCCACGACCGCCCGAGGGCGAACGCGATCGAGACTCACTGAGTTCTTAACACATGCTTGGTAAAACTTCGAGAACAAAAACAGCCGTAACTGGCTCCATGCGTCATAAGGTGAAGGTAGGCACCTGCAGCCTTACAACCTTCCGATAAATCAACATCGCCAAGTGAACGGCCCGATCAAGAACACGATGGGCTGCCCATCGCCCGACCACCGGTCGAACGCATCCACGAACTCAGACGTTGGTTAACTAAACTTGGGCCTAGCACCTCGTGACCCTACCACAAGCGGGACCACCACAACCATTCCCACCGCCATACATGCCGCGGGTTGACCCGCAACGTGGCCTCAACCCGACCCGGCAACGCGCACAATACTAGCTCCCGATCGGAACAATCTCACTAATCACGTTACGAAAACCTAGCGGTCTTCTTAGCTCAACCACCCTCTTCATTTCACACTACTTAGGGACCTATCCCCAAACACAGCTCACGTGCACTATGCACTCCTATAAGGGTCAAACATAAACATACGTCTCTACCCGAGATGGCCTTACCTCTAAGGTCTTTGCGTATAAAGCTCTAAGGCTCACACTTTCTCTATCCTCCAAAATCTTACTCGGTTAACCCACCATGATTTCTAATCACAACTAACACACTGCTATCAGAACATAGCACTTAAGGTATACTCACCTTGAAAGTTACCGGGACCTGGCCGCTCGCCCTCTTCGCTCGCCCTTGGTTAACCCGTCGATCTCTACGTTTCGCCGCTGTACATAAGCCCGTACACAGGCCATGCTCAAGCCCAACTGAAGAATTACTCTTGCACAACCCTCTCTTAGGTAGCCATCAAGACTCGTGGTACATCGGTATAATCTCTGGTAGCCAACTCCATGGCTAGTAACAGGGTCGCCTCTTTGCAATCTACATTCTCTGTTCCCGGTCGTGGAACTGGAGGTTCAAATATCATGGACGCAGTAGGAACTGCCGCCGCCGTGCTAAACTCTGCTGGGGCTAAGCAGCGACGCAGAAATCCCGAATGAAGCACTACCCTAGGTAATGATTGGGCTGGCCCTCGCAACCCTCGTATTCTACTCAGCCTCCTCGCCGCTTGCCTCCCAGGCGGGTTGCCTACGCGAGGCATAGCGGTAAGGGAAAGAAATACGTTTAGAGGTCCAACTTAAAACACGACTCTAAGGCACGCACTCGTGAGTGAGAAGAATAGAAACCAATCCTAAATATCCTATAGCCTCCTCGATTATTGGCGTGGTGCACAACACACCGATAATCAAGACTCATCGGATACTGGCTCAGACACTTTCCGAGGATTAATCGCTCGATACCACTTTTGTCACGACCGATTCCGCCCGTGGATCGTGCCTTACCCCGCACCCTAGTGATACAACATCGAGTAATCACGAACATAAAACAATACAAGACATATTATGAAATATGAAACAATAACTGAGAAAACTTGCCTTTGGCATATATATAAATAATAACTTTTTCCAACATGAACGCTTTAATCCTTTTACAAACCCCGCCACAACGATTTCATGCACTTCTAAGAAAAGATACGACAACAATGGCGACAGGGCCCGCCATACCCCGAATGTAAACACCTACAACAACAGGACTATACCATCGATAAGCCTCCGAGAAACGGAGCTTTCCCACACGCCAATCGTGACCCTAAGAGCGAGGATCAATGATCGGTGTACCTTTACTCGCAGATGAACGCAGCTCAAGGAGGTCAAGACAACAGTACCGAGTATGTGAAACTAAAAATATCAGAAATGAAATCATAATAGTCTATAAAGCAGAGACATGTATGATAACCAAACTACTCTGATTCACAATAATAGCGATCATGTCAAGTCGTGACTCACGCCTCAAGTCATCACTCAAATATAACAATGGGTCTCACGCCCACAACATCAATCATGCGTGGAATACCTTCCTCACGCCGGCAGCTTTATGATATAACGACACCAAGGAACACACACGAACACCAGTCCCACTGTGCCATAATAACACGCATGCAGGTAAATGCGAAGGCATAGCCGACTACTAACACCTACGCACTCAACAAGGTCATGAATCGTATCATAAGATTCGTCTGCACCGCCACATGATCAAAGCTGACCACTTGCCCGCAGTATCTAATGTGCGCGTCTAGCCCTGGAACTTTCCGCAGCTCCGCATAGGCCAATCAGATCGGCCCGCATGAGGTATAACCCCGCATCGAGGGTAGCTACTCCTGCAGCTGCCCGACTCGCCGCGTGGCCACAAGTGACCGCATGACCACAAGGGCCGTGATCCTAACTCGAACTTTCCGCAGCTCCGCATAGGCCAATCAGATCGGCCCGCATGAGGTAGTCTCGAATCATAGGTCCATCGACCCGCCTGAGTCTACCCCGCATCGGAGGGCAGCTTAACCCCCGGAATCATCTCGAGAGATGAGTGATGTATAATACTATCATAACAGCTTATCGTTAAACAACATAAGCACAACAAAGGAAAAAAACCCCTTTACACAAACATCACAAGATACTAACACACGTAGCATCCTAGCATGTTTACTTATCAAATCAACAAGAAGGTATTACAAGGCTATCACAAACCAACACAATCAAGTTATACACACTGTACTTTCTACTATATGCTAACAAGTTGGGTTTTATCACCAAAGTACTTCATACATTAACTCTTTAAAAGATACTTTAATTTCACAAAAGTCACACAATACCCGTAGTATATGAAAATATAGTGATTATATTTTGAAGTAAATCAAAACACTTCTCTTTGTAAAACTCAAGTAACAACATTATTTTCCAAACGTCCAAGTTTGCCTAATTTCAAATGTTCATGTTTCTTATTTAGAAAGGTTTCGTAGTTCATAGTCTTATTCATTTAAGAATATAATTCTCTTTTAAACTATCCGAGAAACATAAGTCTTATATGTGAGTAGGATATTCTTGTTTACAACAATCTTATTACAAAGACCATGATCTAGAAATATCATTTTGTCTCATCTTAGCTTCTATGCGGATGGAAGTTTCTCTCGGTTTTAATAATACTTAATCTGTCAAAACATTTCCTTTTATTAACGCCGCAGTTGGTTTGTCGATACACATTCGATTTCCAAAATCAAGAAACATTCTTAAGGCGTTATACCTAACTTTCCATAAAGCTAGTATAACTCTTAAGTTTTCAAAACAAATCAAGTATTACTTCTTCTCAAAATGATTCAAAACTCTTTTGAAATACTTCAAGTTCTTTATTAACACATAACAAGCCGCTTATAGTTCAAATCGATTACCTTTTAAAACCACATGTATTTTCTTACCAACATAAAGCCGTTATAACCAACTTCCCATAAAGCCGTTATAACACTTTATGTTTTACACCAATCAAATACATTTAGTACATGACGCTCACCGTACTACATAGTTCACACATATCATGCTAGAAGAGATAGGAAGAGGTTCACATACCTCGCGACGAGTATCGACTAATAGCAAAACGCTCAAGTACTCCCAACCGCTTGGCTACTCCTAAAGCCAAGTAACGCGCCACACGTAGTACTTCAACCTATAAGGCCACAAGGCGCTTATTAACATTAAGATCTTATCGTAGAACATTCTACGAAAATTGGCAAAGACTCTCCCGCAACAGCGTAAAACTCCTCCTCTCACGGGCCGCTACCAAGCCAACCGCGGGGTTATACATCTAACGAACGGTACAATTCTACTCCACAAGATTACTACACAAGTCTCATCTGAATACGCCTGTTCAGTTCTATATATAGTATACTTTAACTATATATTCAACAACATGTAATTTCCAATTACAATAGAGGGACAAGATATTTACCTCGATAAGCCCATAATTATCCAAGTATAAAGTCGATCACGGCAATCGTTTAGCTCGAACTCCGAGCGCCCAACCCGCTCTAAACCACCCTTAGAAGTTCTAACCAACTTCTACACAATACTCCAACGGACTATGGAGATTTTCCTAGGGTTTCGGTTTATGATCGACGGGAAGTATAATAGTATTTCGGGCTTTTCAGATAGGTATAACCTTAGAATACTACAAGGTATACGGCTAAGGTAATTTGGGCATTATAACAATACTTTGAGAGTATTTCTACACCACAAAGGGGTATTATACGAAAGCAACTTGGCAGTGGGTACACTTCGGCTAGCACCCTAGAGGGGTGCTCGGCCACAAGGGAGGGACGAGAACCATAAGGAAGGGAGGGGGAGGATTCTAACACTTAGGAAATATTTAGGATGAAGAAGTTCATCAAAGGAGAGGGTATTTATAGCACAAGCCAAGGCCAACCAATGGCGAAGATCTAGCCAAGTGTATAGCAAGTGTAAGGCCAAGATATGCCCAAGTGCCCCTAGTCCCTACTCCTTAAAACCCTCACAAAATATCTACACAAATATCAACCAAGACTTGCTCATCCAATCGGCCCTAACGCCTTTCAAGTCCACCAACGAGAGGTGCCAAGTGTTGCCTCTCGTTGGTCCAAAACGTTTCGTCTCTCGGAAAAATCCGCAAAAATACTAAATGACATAGCCGTAATTTACCCTTCGCAGTTATGTAAAGCGTTTAGTTAAAAACGACTCTAGCAGGGTGTTGTGCACAAATGCCATTCGGCGAAGCCACCTAGGGGTGACACGTGTCACCCTCCTATTGGCCCAAAATAAAACATCTTCGAAAATATCCACAATGGCCAAAATCTCGAAAACAAAGTGGGCCTACAAAAGCGTAAATTTCTCCGTGGGCCCCACGTGACCATTTCCAAAAATAAAATTCCATAATTCTCTAATATTCCAGAAGTCCGATACCAAACTGGGAATCCATTCCCATTAACGAACCTTTTCCTTCACAAAAACCGGAAACTTTTCCGTGGAAAAATCGCCTCTTTCTTCCTTTCCAATCTTTCTGTCGTATTCTCGTACGTACGTCCTCGCATACATACCCTGGAACTACGGGGTATAACAATTATCCTCATTCCCGAAATCAATATAACGTTATTGTTTTAAAACCAAGTACTCATTACTCGCGAATGAGGTTTCACAACTTTCTACACAATTCAAGTTCTTCATCCTTTAAAATCAATAAACCAACCAAATTCACTTAGCACATGTACGTCTACCGTACTACATAGTTCACCACAATCATGCTAGAAAAGATAGGAAGAGGTTCACATACCTCGCGACGATTGTCGACAATTAGCAAAAAGCTCCAAGTACTACAACCTTGCTAGCCTTTTCCACCCTTCAAGTAGAATACGCTACTCGTAGTACTTCAACCTATTTTGGCCATAAAACGTCTATCAATTTCTAGATCTCTTCGTAGAATATTCTAAATACAAGATTCCTTATTCTACAGAAAATTCGGCAGCACCTCCCCCCCTGTAACCACACAAATCTCCTCCTCTACTCAGGCTAGCTACCAGGCCAACAACTCTCAGGGGATTACACGTTTAACCGGACGTGTACAACACTGCCCCACAAATATACTACAAGTCTACTGTAAATAGAGTCCAATGTAAATACAGTTTAATTCTATCAATCTTCTATCCTCATATAATATACTCAAGTATAATTACCACAACATGTAATATCCAATTACAATAGGGGACATAGATTATTACCTCGATAAGCCCAAAATTATCCAAGATTATATGTCGATCCTGAGCAACGTTTAGCTCCAATTCCTTACGCTCCAACCCACTCCAAGCGACCCTTAGAAGTTTCTAAACAACTTCTCTTAACACTTCAACCAAGCTTATGAAGATTTTCTAGGGTTTCATTTTGCGACTATTGGAATAAAGTAACATTTTCGGACTCCTAGTATTAAAACAACTTTGGAATACTACTAGGGATACTAGGCCAAGGTATTTGGGATTATACAACAATACACAAAGTATTTTCTACACAAGAGGGGGGGGGGGGGAGGGACGAAAACACAAGCTCAAAGGGAGGGAGTATTTTGCCTTGGAAGACTTAAGTGTGGAATGAATTTAGTCTTCAACTTAAGGGGTATTTATAGAAGAATCAAGGGCCAAGATCAATGTAAGTGTATGGTCAAGATTGGTCCATGTGTGTGTGGGTCCCACCACACCACATGGCCAACGAAATTGCTTCCAACTGTCATGGCCATTTCGGCAAAGGGGACAAGTGGCTAGCCACTTGTCCTCCACTACCACATGCCACTCGAGGGTGACACGTGTCGCCCCCTTACTCGTCCAAAATATTTCGTCTTCCGAAAATATCCAAAATACCGAAAATCTCAAAAACAAAGTGGGCCCCACAAAATCGTAAATTTCTCCCGTGGGCCCCACAAAACCGTAAATTTCTCCCGTGGGCCCCACGTGACCATTTCCGAAAATAAAATCTCATAATTCTAAAATAATCCAAGAAGCCCAAATACCAAATCTGGGAATCCAATTCCCATCAACGAACCTTTTTCCTTCACAAAACCCGGAAACTTTTCCGTCGAAAAATCACACCTTTCTTTCTTTCCAAAATTTTTGTCGTATTCTCGTACGTACGTCCTCACATATATACCCTGGAACTACGGGGTATAACATTCTTCCCCCCTTAGAAACATTCGTCCCGAATGTTCCTTCTAAGTCTCCAAACATACATGCGCCAGTATAGTCTCCACTACTATACTTACAAAAACCGATCATGCCACCAATGGCCAGAATATAACATGTACGCAAAACTCAAATCCAAGCCAACGAGGAAATCATTTCTAATCTCACAACAGCTCCCACTAGCCTCAATTTACTCTAAGGCCAATCCCAGCCTTCACGATCCGATTCTGGTCGAACATATCCACGAACTCATACGATGGTTACCTAAACCTGGGCTTATCACCCTAGTGACCCTACCACCTGGCGGGACCACCTCGAACTGACCCCACCCCAAACCGGGCTGCGGGTTGACCCGCGAATGGTCCTCAACCCGACCCATAATCGCACCAGACTCTTGTTCCCCGATCCGGAACAACCTTACCTATACAAGTCCTGAAAGCTACCACTTTTATCTTACACAACCCAAGGAATTATCCCACTAATACACCCCATGTATATAATGCTCTCCGACAAGGATCACTCGCAAAGTCTTTTACTAGAGACGAACATACATCTAAGGTCTCAACGTGTAATATCCTAAGGTTCACACCTTCCATACCCCCACTTACCTTTTCAACTACCCATGTTTTCTAACACATCAATAACACAACGCTATCCGTACATAGCACAAAATAATAAGATCACCATATCAAGCATACTAATCTCTAGAGGGTTAAGGATATACTTGTATCTACCGCTTCACTCTAGTCATAGGCCTGCCCTGCAGGGCGCATAGCTGTAGAAGGTGATGAACCAGCCATAGATCCCGGCCGAAGTCTCTACATCCGCTACCTGGCCGGACAATTTCTCGCAAAATGGCCTGTTGGCCGCATGTAAAACAACCTCCGAACCAGACGACACTCCTTATGGATTCTACCGCAACGCCACACCGAGGTAAGGGTGGCCTCATCCGTCAACACCACTACTCCCGAAACTCAACTCGAGCCCCGACCGCCTCACGAATACTGGATGCCACAAGATCGCGAGGACCGCTCAGATCGTGGAGACGCATAACTAGTTCGCTGGCTGAGGCGTCCGCCTCGAAAGTCGCCAAAAGACCCTACTGCTCGCCCTCTTCGCTGATCCGGCCATTCCGTCGACCTCTCGCCTCACACCCAAGTGCATAAGCTCGCACGCTGCGGCAATGTCCATGCCCGGCTGAAGAGCTACACCCGAGCAAGCCTCTGCCAAGTAGTCATCGAGCCCCGTGACGTAGCGGTGCACTCTGTCCTCCATATTTGCCACTAACGCCGGGACATATCGGGCCAACGAGTCGAACTCCACGTTGTACTCCCGAACCGTACGCCCGTCCTGCCTCAACATCAAAAATCTGTCGGCCCGAGCCCTCATCATCTGTGGGGGCAAGAAATGTGCAAGAAATGCCCCTGAGAACTCGTCCCATACAGCTGGAAGCGCATGCTCCCCCCGGGACAGCTCCCACGAATCAAACCAGTCGACTGCAGTATCACGCAGCCGATGCGAACCTAAGACCACCGACTCGGTCTCCGAAGCCTTGATCACTCTCATGATCCGTCAGAATCGCTTCGGATAAACTCCCGAGGTCATCTCGGCTCTCGATCCATAGAACATCGTGGATCGCAACTTAAGAAGTCCCGAAGTCTCCAACTATCGGCCCTGGGGTGCACTACTGGTACCCCCGGCTCCCTTCTGTCCTCAAGTCTCGCCATAAACCTAACTAGTAAATGGGCCATCTCCTTGCAACCCATATCCTCTGTTCTCGCCGTGGATGGAGGCTCGATATCGTGGCCTCGGTAGCTACCGTTGCCGCCAAAACTCGCTGACCGGCGGCATCAGAATCCGCCGTTTGTAGCACCACCGGGTAAAACACGGCCTCGTCACGATAACCTCCGTGCTCTACTCGCAGCCTCCTCTCGCCGCTTTGCCCTTCGGGCTCGTTGCCTTGCATGGAGGCATAACTGATATAAAAGAATACGTCAGAGGGAGTCCAACTTACAACACAGCTCTAAGGCACGATCTCAGAGTGAGACGAATGGAAACCAATCCTAAATGTCTCGCACTCCTCGATTATAGATGTGGTGCACAACACACCGATAATCAAGACTTACTAGACACGATCAGACACTTTCCGAGGACTAATCGCCTCGATACCACTTTTGTCACGACCGATCCGGCCCGTGGATCGTGCCTTACCGGGCACCCTAGTGATACAACATCGAGAAAATCAGCGGAAATAAAAACTAAAACATGAGACAAGACATAAAGTATGAAACAAAGCAACTAAAGCGGTCACCTTCGAATATATACATATATATATATCAACACGAGCAGTTAAATCCTTTTACAAACCCTGCCCACAACAATACTAAAGACCTCTAAGAATGTAACCATAACTATGACGGGACAGGGCCCCGCCATACCCCTGAATGTACAAGTAACTACACTGACAGGGGACTATACCAAAGATGAGCCTCCGGAGAAACGGAGCTTCCCAAAACATCGAATCGTGATCCTCATGAGGGATCCACAACCAATGTACTCTACTGCGGCATTTAACGCAGCCCCGAATGAGGTCGATAACAGTACCAAGTATGTGAAATCAAAATATCAGAAATGAAATCATAGTAGTCTATAAAAATAGGAGACATATATGATAACCAAACTACAATACATAATATGTAAGCAGTCACGTCAAGTCAGGGACTCACGCCCTCAAAGTCATCACTCAAATATAACTATAGGTCTTACGCCCACAACATCAATCATGCCCGTGGAATTCCTTCTCATCGCCGGCATTTCATGATATAGCAACACCAAGGAATACACATGAACACGTGTCCCACTGTGTCATAACAACCGTGACGGGCAAGTACGGCTAACTACCAGATACCAAGCCGCATCCTCGACGGACCGGCAAGTACGAAGCCAACTACCGATACCAAAGCGGTACCACAAATCTACATAACCATACCACGAAGCTTACCTGGGCACGAAGCCAACTACCGGATACCAAGCTGCGCACGAAATGGTCGGCAAGTACGAAGACTAACTACCAGATACCAAGCCGGAATCACGAGACTTCGTCACAAAACTGAACGTGGCAAGTACGAAGGCTAACTACCAGATACCAAGCCGAAACAGCCTCGACTTCGGGGCAAGTACGAGAGCCAACTACCAGATACCAAGCGGAATCAGTAAAACCTCATGGAGAGCTAGTCCATGAAATAATAATCCTAATGGAACCATACCCGTGGGCCACCCAACGTGTCAGTAGGTCCATCAATCAAGAATAACATGACCGGCCCTCCATCGAGAGACGCGGTGGTATAGAATTACAATACTAAATAACCAATTCACAAAGAGGTTTAAGTTTCACTACTTCAAATAGCCCAAGAATATCCAAGTTCTTAAAGTCGCTCCAAGCAAGTCTTAGCTCCAAATATTTACGTTCCAATCCACTACAAGCAACCCATAGAAGCTCCTAACCAACTTCTCTTCAAGAATCAAATCCAAAAAGTGAAGAACACTTAGGGTTCCAACAAGACAACTTTCGGCCAAGCCATGAAAAATAGGCTAGGGGTGTGAAATCTTTTCCAACTCTTGGTACACAATCTTTCTAACACCCTAGGGAAGAACACTTGAGAGTTTAAGAATTGTTGGACAAATTTAGGTCAAGATGAGGGCTCAAAAACGTGAGCAACAATGAAGGGAGATGGAGGGTTTTTCAAGTCTTGAAATGGTTAAGTGTGGAAGATTTCATCAACTAGTAGTGTATATATAGGACAACCAAGGACTAGGATGAAGGCAAGTGTGTGGTTGAGATTGGGGACAAGTGTGTGTGGGTCCCACAAGCCACTTGTCCACACTAAAATATCTTGCAAGACAAGGCCACTTGTCTTGCCACTTGGCACATAATTTCGGCCACAAGGCCACCTAGGGGGGTGACACGTGTCGCTCTCCTACTCGTCCAAAATATTTCATCTTCCGAAAATATCCATAATGTCCAAAATCTCGAAAACAAAGTGGGCCCACAAAATCAGAATTTCTCCGTGGCCCCACGTGACCAATTCCGGAAATAAAATTCCATAATTCTCTAATATTCCAAGAAGTCCGAATACCAAATCTGGGAATCCAATTCCCATTAACGAACCTTTTTCCTTCACAAAATCCGGAAACTTTTCCGTCAAAAAAATCACATCTTTCTTCCTTTCCAATTTTAATGTCGTATTCTCGTACGTACGTCCTCACATACATACCCTGGAACTACGGGGTGTAACATTTTTCCCCCCTTAGAAACATTCGTCCCGAATGTTCTTTCTAAGTCTCCAAACATACATGGCCACAATATAACATACGCGCGAAACCCAAATCCAAACCAACGAGGAATCACCTCTAAGATGTAAAACAACACTAACTCTCACTCCTGGTCCAAAGGATACTCTCTTCGCACCTTCACTTCACAAAAATGATCACTTCCATCCTCTTAACACATGTTCGCTTCCTTTCTTACTCGTCGTACCTTTCTCGTACACCCGAACTCTTTCTAGTATAATGCACCATATTTCCGCTATCGTCATAGCTTTCCAAAACCTTGGAGTCACTACCTCCAAACTTGGTCATCTTACTAGCCTCAAATTCCTTTAAGGCCATTCCCGACCTTCACGATCCGATTCTGGTCGAACGCATCCACGAACTCGTACAACAGTTACCTAAACTTGGGCCTAGCACCCTCGTGACCGTACCACCTGGCGGGACCACCTCGAACTGACCCCACCTCATGCCGGGCTACGGGTTGACCCGCGAATGGTCCTCAACCTGTCCCATAATCGCGCCAAACTCTTGTTCCCCGATCCGGAACAATCTTACCTATTCAAGTCATGAAAGCTACCACTTTCATCTTACACAACCCAAGGAATTATCTGTCAGGACCCGATCCCGGGCCCGTGACTGGTGCCTTACCCCGGGCACCCTAGTGATACAACATCAGAGAAAAATCAGCGGAAATAAAAACTTAAACATGAAACAAGATATATGATAAGAACAGGCTAAACCCAAGCGGTCGCCTTTTGTATATATACATAAAAACCCGAACAGTTATCCTTTTTACAAACTCTGCCCACAATAGTGGTACAGACCTCTAAGAGTTTTATAACAACAACTATGACGGTACAGGGCCCCGCCATACCCCTGAATGTACAAAAACCTACAGACTCAGGGTAACATACCAAAAGATAAGCCTTCGGAGAAACGGGGCTTCCCAATACGCTGAACTGTGATCCTATGAGCGAGGATCCACAACCGATGTACCTCTACCTGCGACATGAACGCAGCCTTCAAGGAGGTCGATAACAGTACTAAGTATGTGAAATCAAAATATCAGAATGAAATCATAGTAGTCTATATAAAGCAGGAGACATGTATGATAACCAAACTACAGTACACAACATATAAGCAGTCACGTCAAGTCAGGGACTCACGCCCTCCAAGTCATCACTCAAAATATAACCATGGGTCTCACGCCCACAACATCAATCGTGCCCGTGGAATTCCTTCCTCACTGCCGGCAGTCTATGATAGAACAACACCAAGGAGTACACATGAACACCAGGTCCCACCTGTGTCATAAAACCGTACGGGGCAAGTACGAAGGCTAACTACCAGATACCAAAGCCGCATCATCAACTGACCGGGGCAAGTACGAAAGCCAACTACTAGATACCAAGGCCGTACTAACAATACTATACAACCAAACCACGAAGCTGACACGGGGCAAGTACGAAAGTCGACTACCAGGTACCAAGGCCGTGTCACGTAGCTGACCGGGGCAAGTACGAAGGCTAATTACTAGATACCAATGCTGTGTCACGAGACTTCGTCACTAAACTGAACGGGGCAAGTGCGAAGGCTAACTACCAGGTACCAAGGCCGAATCAGCCACGAGGCGGGGCAAGTACGAAAGCCAACCACCAGGTACCAAGGCCGAATCAGTAAAAACCTCATGGAGAGCTAGTCCATGGAATAACACTATCAACAGGAGCGCACCCGTGGAATTCTCCGTCACTGCCGGTACGTCCAAGTAAGATCATAACAAATCAGCCGACCCTCCATTGAGAGACGCGGTGGTATAGAAATACAATACTTGCACAACAAGGCTATCACACGCAAACATAGGCAAGTTACACACAACTCAAGGTACTTTCTGTCACGACCCGATCCCGGGCCCGTGACTGGTGCCTTACCCCGGGCACCCTAGTGATGCAACATCAGAGAAAATCAGCGGAAATAAAAACTTAAACATGAAACAAGAGATAAAGTATGAAACAGGCTAATCAACACGGTCACCTTCCTGAATATATACATATATATATCAACCTGAACAGTTAAATCCTTTTACAAACCCTGCCCACAACAGTACTACAAACCTCTAAGAATGTAACCATAACTATGACGGGACAGGGCCCCGCCATACCCCTGAATGTACAAGTATCTACACTGACAGGGGACTATACCAAAGATAAGCCTCCGGAGAAACGGAGCTTCCCAAAACGCTGAACTGTGATCCTATGAGCGCGGATCCACAACAGATGTACCTCTACCTGCGGCATGAACGTAGCCGGGCGAGGTCAAGACAACAGTACCAAGTATGTGAAATCAGAAAATATCAGAATGAAATCATAATAGTCTATATAAAGCAGGAGACATGTATGATAACCAAACTACAGTCCACAATATATAAACAGTCATGTCAAGTCTGGGACTCACGCCCTCACAGTCATTACTCAAATCTAACAATGGGTCTCACGCCCACAACATCAATCATGCCCGTGGAATACCTTCCTCACTGCCGGCAGTCTATGATATAATCACACCAAGAAGTACATAAGAACACCAGGTCCCACCTGAGTCATAACAACCGTACTAACAATAATATACAACCAAAACACGAAGCTGACACGGGCCAAGTACGAAAGCTGACTACCAGGTACCAAGGCCGTGTCACGTAGCTGACCGGGGCAAGTACGAGGGCTAACTACCAGATACCAAGGCCGTATCACGAGACTTCGCCACTAAACTGAACGGGGCAAGTGCGAGGGCTAACTACCAGGTACCAAGGCCGAATCAGCCACGAGACGGGGCAAGTACGAAAGCCGACCACCAGATACCAAGGCCGAATCAGTAAGAAACCTCATGGAGAGCTAGTCCATGGAATAACACTATCAACAGGGAAATGAACCCTCATCATGGCCGCATACCCGTGGACCATCAATCGAGTCAGTATGCCCATGGACTATCATAGTGGAAGCATACCCATGGGCCGCCCATCGTGTCAGTATGTCCAAAATGATCAAGAACAACATGACCGGCCCTCCATCGAGAGACGCGGTAACATAAAAATACAACATTTGCACAACAAGGATATCACACACAAACATAGGCAAGTTACACACAACTCAAGGTACTTTCATTTTATGACAAAGTCCAGGTTTTAATCCCCAAAGTACTACGTACGTTAAATTCTTTTAGAAGATCCATTTCTTTTACAAAAGTCACCCGATACCCGTAGTATCAAAATAGAGTGACTAACATTTTAATTAAACCAAAACAACTTCCAGACTTTCCTTTTTAAACCAAATTAAGACAATACCATGCCTTCTTTTTAGACCAAAACACTTCTCCTTTTAAAGTCAAGTTACCATTTTAAAACCAATGATAAAACCATCCCTTTATTTTCATAAAGTCGTTATAACTAACTTCCCATAAAGTTGTTATAACACTTTATGTTCTAAACCAAAAACTCTTCAATTCCACAAGTCTCTTTTCTTTTAAAACAACAACAAGTATTCTTTTAAAACCCAAATAACTTACTCTTTTCAAAACAAGTAACCTATACTTAAGTCAAGTTACTTCTCTTTTTCCGAAAACAAGTCGTTATAAGTCAAGTCTCTTATCTTTCAAGATCAAGTCTCTTAACTTTCAAAATCAAGTCGTTTTACTGTCAAAATCAAATCTTTCTTTTATCCTCATAAAGTCGTTATAACTAACTTCCCATAAAGACATTATAACACTTTATGTTTTAAACAACAAAATTCATTTCACACACGTACGTCTACCGTACTATATAGTTCACAATAATCATGCTAGAAAAGATAGGAAGATGTTCACATACCTCGCGACGATTATCGACAATTAGCAAAACGCTCCGAAGTACTATAACCTTGCTAGCCTTTTCCACCCTTCAAGTAGAATACGCTACTCGTAGTACTTCAACCTAAAATGGCCATAAAACGTCTATCAACATCTAGATCACTTCGTAGAATATTCTACGTAAAAATCGCGACCTCCCCGCAACCATATAAATCTCCTCCTCTACTCAGGCCCGCTACCAGGCCAACAACTCCCAGGGGAGAGGGTTACACGTCTAACCGGACGTGTACAATTCTACTCCACAATAATACTACACAAGTCTACTGTAAATACAGTCCAATGTAAATACAATTCAATTCTTTAAAGACATCCTTCCAAAATATCTTATACACAATTCTAAACTACTATAACATGTAATATCCAATTACAACAGAAGGACATAGATCATTACCTCGATAAGCCCAAAAATTATCCAAGATTATAAGTCGATCCTGAGAAACGTTTAGCTCCAATTCCTTACGCTCCAACCCGCTCCAAGCGACCCTTAGAAGTTTCTAAACAACTTCTCTAAACACTTCAACCAAGCTATGAAGGTTTTTCCATGGTTTCATTTTGCGACTATTGGAATAAGGTAGTATTTCCGGGCTCCTAGTATTGAAATAACTTTGGAATACTACTAGGGATACTAGGCCAAGGTATTTGGGATTATACAATAATACACAAAGTATTTTCTACACAAGTGGGGGGAGGGGGACGAAAACTACAAAGGAAGGAGTATTATTTTTGCCTTGAAAGCTCTTAAGTGTGGATGAAATATTATGTCTTGCACTATGGGGTATTTATAGAAGAATCAAGGGCCAAGATCAATGTAAGTGTATGGTCAAGATTGGGCCATGTGTGTGTGGGTCCCACCACACCACATGGCCAACGATTTGAGCCTTCAAATGTCATGGCCATTCGGCCAAGGGGACAAGTGGCTAGCCACTTGTCCCTCCAATTCGGCCCACATGGCCACTCAAGGGGGGTGACACGTGTCGCCCCCTTACTCGTCCAAAATATTTCGTCTTCCGAAAATATCCAAAATATCGAAAATCTCAAAAACAAAGTAGGCCCCACAAAACCGTAAATTTCTCCCGTGGGCCCCACGTGACCATTTCTTAAAATAAAATCCCAAAATTTTAATATAATCCAAGAAGTCCAAATACCAAATCTGGGAATCCAATTCCCATTAACAAACCTTTTTCCTTCACAAAAACCGGAAACTTTTCCGTCGAAAAATCACATCTTCCTTTCTTTCCAAAATTTATGTCGTATACTCGTACGTACATCCTCACATATATACCCTGGAACTACGGGGTATAACATTCTTCCCCCTTAGAAACATTCGTCCCGAATGTTCCTTCTAAGTCTCCAAACACACGTGCGCCGGTATAGTCTTCACTACTATACTTACGAAACCAATCATGCCATCAATGGCCATCGTATAACATACAAATCCAAGCCAACGAGGAATCACCTCTAACATCACAAAAAGCTCACACCCAAGGTCTAAAGGATACTCCCTTCACATCTTCACTTCACAAAAGAAATGATCACTTCCGTTTTCATAACACGCGTCCGCTTCTTCTCTTACTCGTCGTACCCTTCTCGTACATCTGAACTCTTTCTATTACACGTACCACACTCCCTTCATCACTTCGGTTTCCAAAACTGTTATGCCCCGTATTTCTAGAGTATGTACGTGAGGGCGTACGTACAAAAGTTTAAGCCTTAAGTAGGCAAAGTGGCAAAATTTGTGCACAACTAGCGAAAAGAGTCGTTTTCCGACGAAACGTTTTCCGGACTTTGCGAAGGGAAAAATACGGCTATGTCATTTATAATTTTTGCGGATTTTTCCGAGAGATGAAATATTTTGGACCAACGAGAGGGTGACAAGTGTCACCCTCAAGTGGACGAGAAATTGGGACGAAACTTGGGCGGTTTGCCTTGGCTTTTTTGTCAAGTAGTTGGTAGGATATTTTGTGTAGTTGATGAGAAAGTGGGACCCACACACACATGTCCAAATCCCCACCCTACACTTGCCTACCACTTGGCTTGATCTTGGCCCTTGAATGTCCTATAAATACCCCCTTAGTTGAAGACTTATTCTTCATCCACACTAGTTGTTATACCCTGTATTTTCGGAGTATGTACGTGAGGGCGTACGTATAAAAGTTTAAGCCTTAAGATAGGCTAGGACCGAAAATTTTGTTCACAAGTACCGAAAAGAATCGTTTTCCGACGAAACGTTTTACAAAGCTTGCGTAGGGAAAATTCCGGCTATGTCATTTATTATTTTTGCGGATTTTTCCGAGAGATGAAACATTTTGGACCAACGGGAGGGTGACATGTGTCACCCTCACATTGGACGTGATTGTGGGCGGCTAGTGGACGAAATGGGGGTCTTGGTTAGGTAGGATATTTTGTGATAGTTGGTGTGGTAGATGGATAAGGTACACATGGATGAATCCACACCCTACACTTGCCTTGCACTTGGCTTCATCTTGGCCATTGGTTGGCCATTGCTTGACCTATAAATACCCCCTTAGTTGAAGACTTATTCTTCATCCTCTCTTGATAAATTCCAAGTCTAAAAATCCCTCCCTCTCCCTTGTGAGCTCTCGTCCATATCCCCGCCTTTGAGAAAGGCCTTGGCCGAGAGCACCCCTCCCCCTTTGTAGTGTTCTAGCCGAGGTACCCCTAGCCTAGTTGTTTTAGAAATACCTCCCTTGGTTGAGAAATACTTCCAAGTATTGTTTGAATGCCAAAATACTCTAGACCAAAACCTTTGTAGTATTTCCAAGTACCTCTATACTAAAAAGCAGGAAAATACTACTATACTTTCCTTTAGCCACTAAACGAAACCCTAAGGAAAACCTTCATAGTCGTTTGAAGTGTTAAGTAGAAGTTGTGAAGAACTTCTAAGGGTTTCTCGAGCGTGCAATTAGGAGCTAAACCTTGCTCAGATCGACGTTTATACTTGGATAATTTTGGGCTTATCGAGGTAAATACTCTCGCCCTTCATTGTAATTGGAATTACATACTGTAGTAGTATAGAAATGAATATAAGACGTATAAGGATGGTATAAAAGAAGAGAATTGAACTGTAATAGAAGGATATTACAGAAAAGAATTGAACTGAAATCACATCAGAAGAGTATTAAAGTAGAAGATTAAACTGTACTTACATAGGATTTGTATTCTGATGACTTATAACCTTTATTGGTTGATCGCTTGCGAGTAGCATGTACTACTTGGAAGGTGGACAAGGCTAGCCGGGTTATCGCCGTGGAGCGTTTTGCTAATAGTCGATAATCGTCGCGAGGTATGTGATTCTTCCTATACACTTGAGCATGATATTTTAAAAGTATATATATATATATATATATATATAGTACGGTAGACGTACGTGCGTTAACTGAACGTAGTTATCGGCAATGTCTTTGACTTAAGCCTGAATAATAAGAATCTGGAAGTATTTTAAAAGAACATATATATAGTACGGTAGACGTACGTGTGTTAACTGAATGTAGTTTTACGGCAATGTCTTTTGACTTAAGCCTGAATAATAAGAATCTTGAAGTATTTCAAAAGAGTTAAGAAACCTTTTTGAAAGGAAGAGTAATACTTGGTTTTAAAAGCTTAAGAGTTATACTAGCTTTATGGGAAGTTAGGTATAACGACTTAAGAGAGATAAAAAGAATGGTTTATTGATTTTAGAAGTTAAGAGACTTGATCTTAAAAGATAACAGACTTGACTTAATTTGAATTAACATGAATTTTGTTAAAAAGTGTGAAACCTCATTCGTGAGTAATGAGTACTTGGTTTTTAAAAGGAATAATGTTTCTTGATTTGAAATCAGAATAAGTATCGAACAAACCACTGCAGTGTTAATAAAGGGAAATGTTCTGACTAATTAAGTATTATTAAAACCAGTAGAAACCTCCATCTGCATAAAAGCTAAGATGAGACAAAATGATATTACATTTCCTAGATCATGGCTGCTTTAATAAAGATTGTTATAAACAAGAATAACCTACTCACACATAAGGCATATGTTCTCAAATTGTTTTAAAAGGAGAATTATATTTATTAAGTGATTAAAACTATGAACTACGAAACCTTTTCGAAAATGAGAAACTTGAGCATTTGAAATTAGGCAAACTTGAACGTTTGGAATAATAATGTTGTTACTTGATTTTACAAAGGGAAGTGTTTTGGTTTACTTAACAATGTTAGTCACTCTATTTTTATACTACGGGTATCGGGTGACCTTTGTAAAAGAAATGGATCTTTAAAAGGAATTTAACGTACGTAGTACTTTAGGGTTAAAACCCGGACTTTGACATAAAAGGAAAGTACCTTGAGTTGTGTGTAACTTGCCTATGCTTGTTGTTGTGTAACTTGCCTATGCTTGTTGTTGTGTAACTTGCCTATGCTTGTTGTGATAGCCTTTGTTGCGCAAGAATTGTGTTTCTATACTACCGCGTCTCTCGATGGAGGGCCGGTTGACTTGTTGAGAGCTTACTTGGACGTACCGGCAGTGACGGAAGATTCCACGGGTATGTTTCCATTATTATTGTTACATGTGCATGTCTACACCGATGATGGATTCTGTGGACATATGACCATTATGGTTAGTTATGGCGAAGTATCGTGACTTACGGTTGTGATCTGGTGCTTAGCCGGTTCACTTGCCCCCGTCAGCTACGTGGCGCAGGGAGGATCTGGTGGAGGCTATCGCATTTGCCACGTGTCAGCTTCACGAGTCAGTGTTTGTATGGAGCTTCGTGACTTACGGTTGTGATCTGGTGCTTAGCCGTATACTTGCCCCCGTCAGCTACGTGGCGCAGGGAGGATCTGGTAGAGGTTATTGCACTTGCCACGTGTCAGCTTCATGATATGGTTGTATAATATTATTGGTACGATCGGATCTGGTAGTTATGCCTTTATACTTACCCCGTACGGTTTTAGGACACAGGTGGGACCTGGTGTTCATGTATACTCCTTGGTATTGTTATATCATAGACTGCCGGCAGTGAGGAAGGAATTCCACGGGCACGAGTGATGATTTGGAGGGCGTGAGTCCCTGACTTGATATGACTATTTATATGTTGTGTACTGTAGTTTGGTTATCATACATGTCTCCTGCTTTTTATAGACTATTATGATTTCATTTACGATTTTCGCCACATACTTGGTACTGTTATCGACCTCCTCGGGCCGTTCATGCCGCAGTAGGTACATCTACCGTCGATCCCCGCTTATAGGATCACATTTCAGCGTATTGGGAAGCTCCGTTCCTTGGAGGCTTATCTTTTGGTATGTTACCCGAGTGCAGTAGGTTCTTGTACATTGTGGTATGGCGGCCCCTGTCCCGTCATAGTTGTTGTAAAAATCTTAGAGGTGCAGAGTGTTGTGCAAGTGTGGAAGGATTAGAATCGTTCAAATGTCGATATATTTATATATATGCAGAAAGGCAACCGTTTGGTTGGCCTATTTTCTTTTATCTTGATCCATATCTAAATTGTATGTTTAAGTTTTTATTTCCGCTGGTTTTTCTCTGATGTTGTATCACTAGGGTGCCCGGGGTAAGGCACCAGTCACGGGCCCGGGTTCGGGTCGTGACAAAAGTGGTCTCAGAGCAGTTAGTCCTCGGAAAATGTCTACAGACCGTGTCTAGTAGAGTCTTGATTATCGATGTGTTGTGCACCACATCTATAATCAGGAGGCTGCAGGACATTTAGGATTGGTTTCCATTCTTCTCATTCTGAGATCGTGCCTTAGAGATGTGTGATAAGTTGGACCCCTCTGACGTATTTCGTTTTTACCAGTTATGCCTCCGCGTAAGGCAACCCGCCCGTGGCGGCAAGGCAGAGGAGGCTGCGAGTAGAGCGGCAGCCTCTACAGAGACCACAAGACGAGCCTCACCCCACACCGGAGCAGAGGAGATGGGTTACAAGGAGTTGGCCCAGTTATTGGCCAGGGTTTGGCCAGACTTGAGGATAGGCTGGACGCAGCAGTTCCAGTAGCACCAGTGGTTCACCCTAGATCAGATAGTTTGAGGCTACGGGATTTTCTGAGTTGTAGCCCGCCAGAGTTTTATGGGTCGAGGCCTGAGGATGATCCGCAGGAGTTCATCCGAAGCGATTCTGACGGATCATGAGAGTGATCAAGGCATCGGAGACCGAGTCGAGTCCTAGGTTCGCATCGGCCGCGTGATACCGCAGCGATCGTTTGATTCGTGAGCTATCCGGGGAGAATGCACTTCCACTATATGGGACGAGTTCTCGTGGGCATTTCTTGCACATTTCTTGCCTCGCAGATGTGGAGGGCTCGGGCGACGATTTTTGGTGTTTGCGGCAGAATCCGCGCACGGTTCGGGAGTACAATGTGAGTTCGACTCATTGGCGTGCGACGTCCCCGCGTTAGTAGCTAGTATGGAGGATCGAGTGCACCGATATGTTACAGGCTCGATGATTACCTAGCAGAGTTGTTCGGTGTAGCTCTTCACCGGCATGGACATTGCCCGCATCTGAGCTTATGCACTTGGATGTGAGGAGCGGAGAGATCGACGAACGCACCGAGATCGCGAAGAGGCCGAACAGCAGGGTCCTTTGGTGACTTTCGAGGCGGACCGTCTCAGCAGCAGGCCAGTTATGCGCCTCCGCCAGTACCAAGTGGTCCCCCACCGTCGTCGGGACGTCTGGGATATTCAGGAGCCGGTCAGGGCTCCCTGATCGGTGTATTTTATATACACTTTTTGAGTTTTTTTTAGTTAGTATTTTACTCATTTTGTTTATGTTTAGTATAGTATTAGGGTCGTTTTACTTTCTTTTGTGTCACAGCGGTCAGAAATGGAGAAATGGCGAAAAGAAGAGAAAATGAGCTTAAGTGAGATGGAATTGCACACAAAAAGGGCCAAGAAATGAAGTCTAAGAAGTTCCGGGAATTATAGAGAAAATCAGACGAAGTCCGGACGAGAAAAAGACGACGAAACGAAAATTCGCCAGAAAAATGTCACCGGCGCCGGGCAGCAGAGCCGCGGCGCCCAAAGTGCTGAAAGTCCCGAGAGTTGCTGAATTTGGTAGCCATGGCCAGTCATCAGCGCGCGACGCTGAATTGTGAAGTGCTGGGCCGAATTTGACATGTTTCAGAATCCTAAAGGGATAACTTTTCCTTCTTAAAGGGATAACTTTTCCTACCTAAAGGGAAACCTTTTCCTACCTAAAAACCCTTACCTAAAAGGATTCTAATAACTTTTCCTACCTACACAAATCCTTAACCCTTCACCTAAAGGATTCTTTGGCTATAAATACTCTACATCATTAGAAGAATTATTCATTCTCCATTCTACCATTCACCATTCTACATCCATCCTTCCACCAATCCACCTTGTAAATATTCCACAACACAACCCTTGGATGCTTGGCTTGGAGACTCGTTCTTAGTAATTTTCTTTTCTTTTTCTTTACTTTATTTCAGTTTTTATGATGAACTTTGAATTAGTTCTTGTCATATTTATGGCTAGGAACTAATTCTCTTATAGGGCTTTCTATGTTGAATTGCTTGAAACTTATGCTATAATTTAATGCATGCTTATGGTTGTTTTTCTTATTGAGAGATCTATCCAATAATTGAGCTGAATTCTTTGTAATTAATTGACAACTAATTATCACTATATGATTTCTAATCAGATTCTGAAAAGGGGGGATTGTGAATATGCTGTAAGTTGGGTAGACAGGCTTGAATTGGGGATGAAAATACCTCAATTAGTTTTGTAGCGTTGATGAGAGGCTTAACAACCCTAATTTTGCGCATTGTGCGTGACGGTCAACTAGGTTTTTGTTCTTAATCCTCCTATAGAGTTACCCTTATCAGCGAAAGTTAGGTAAGGAATGATACTGGGGTTGAGTGTTTATATAACCCTAACGGGAGTATAAAACGATTTCGTAAACCTGCTTTCTCCAAAAGAAGAATACCATAAGTAATGCATTAATGAGTAGCATAAGCGGATAGTGAGGATACATAGAAGCCCTATTCTCATCACATCTGAAGTAATTCTTTATATTTACTTGTCTTTAATAATTCTTAGTTATAAACAAAACAATCAATCATTAATTCACCAAATAGATACTAGAAAATAGATAGTTGGTACTTGAACCCTAATCCTAGAGGACGATATTCAGTCTTATCTAAGACTATACTACTTGATACGATAACGTGCACTTGCGTTTAAAAGTGTGTGCATATTACGCGCATCAAGTTTTTGGCGCCGTTGCCGGGGATTAGGCAATAGTTCAATATCAAATTATCTATTTTTAATTTCTAATTTGGTTTTAAATTATTATTATTATTTTTTTTTTAGTTTTTACGAAAATTCGAGGTGCCGTGATCTTTTGTTGGCTTTGATTCGTTCAGGAACACTTTAGATATGAATTTTTACTGTCCATATGATAGAGAGCCAACCATAGAGGAACAGAAGGAGGAATTACGAGAAACTATACTCAGTCTCACGAGGTTCCAAGCTCAGTTCATGGACGAAATAAGGTCGGGCATAAAGAAGTTGGAAACGCAAATAGCAGAACTCGCAATCATATTCAACAACGAACAACAAATTGAGGAGCCCGAACCAAATCCAACTATTGAGGAATCTGGCAAGACAGTTGGTGTAGAGAAGGAGAAGAGTGCAGAGATCCAATTATTCACCTTCTTGGATTCCTTGGAAAATCTTTTTCTTGTACCTATTGCAGAAGAAACACCACCAACACAAAGTTGACTCCCAAACAGGAAGTCAATACCATCAAGGGCACCCCCTAGAGTTGAAAGATGTAGGGAATCTCACTGATCCCTACATTAGAGAGAACCTAAAAGACAAGCATGTCTTGTATACTTGGGGGATAGTCGTATATTTGAGGCCCTTGTTTGAAGCAATTGTTGTAGTTGAAGTGAGACCTGCAACAATAACTCTGCGGATTGCAAGCGATTCGCGAGAAGGATCCAATGGGCACTCGGAAAGGTTAATTGCGTCCGCTAAAAGACGTTAAAGACGCTTTGTTGAGAGGCAACCCAATGTTTTTAATTATGTTATTTTAATTTCTCTTTATTTTATGTTATTTTGCTTAGAAACTCTCACGGTCTTGGTTTCTTGTTTTGTGTTGTTGGATGACAGGTTGACTGAAAGCTAAAACCGAGGAAAAGGAGCAAAAACGCTGAAAAAGGAAAAGTAGCTGCACGTCGGCGCTAAAATCAGCGCGCCAGAATCTCGTAAGAGCCACGATCTTGCAGGCGCTGAATCTCGCGCGCGCGAACTTCGAAGAGTCATATTTCCGTGCAAATTCCAGAATTTTTCCTCCTAGACCTCCATTATGACCGCTGTGTTGTGTCAGTAAGTTGTCCATATTTTTTTAGTATTTCACACATTGGGGACAATGTGTGATTTAAGTTTGGGGGTGTTTTATTTGTGTCTTGTTATGTTTTATTTAAGTCTTTGTGATTGTTTTTGTGTTTATTTTGAGTCACCAAAAAAAATTTCTTTTTTTTGAGTCACAATTGCCTATCAAAGATCATGTATGCTGTAGTTGCTAGAAACACCTAGTGAAGTAAGGTGGAATAATGTATCTAATAGAAGCAACTATCTAAACACCTAGGTTAGATATGCCAAAAACTCACAAAATCTGTCTATTTGGAGTTTCTTGCTTGAATTATGCATGCTAAATGATGAAAACCTATGTGTTATGATTGCTTGCTATTTGAGGCGAAATAAGTAGGATATGCATGTTAGGGAGATGACTCAGGCATTTCTTTGATAGCCAATTCTTACCATTCTTTTCTATTAGGACTTTAAAAGTATCCCTAGTCAGCCCCATTGAGCCTAAAAATTGAAACTTCTTCTTTGACACCCTATATTCCCACAAATTGTGCCATAAGTAAAAATATGAAGTAGTGGAATAAATTGTGTTAAAAAAGAGACAAAAAAAAAAGTGAATGAGCTTGTTGCACCCCAATAAAAAAGTAATAAGAAATAGGCAAAAGCCTAAGTTTGGGGGTGCTTGTCATTATTATATACTTCACTCTCCCAAAACAAAAGAGGGGAAAGATAGAATCGAAATGAAGAAAAGAACAAAAAGAAAAGGGAAATACTGAAAAGCTAAAGAGCTTATGGTACACAAAAATGAGCCTAAATGCCTATTTTTACCAACCCCTACCTAAGCCTACATTACAACCCTTAAAGTCCTGAAGATCTCTTCTATGCATACCCAGGATTAGTGGAGAATAGCAAGTAAGCATGCCATATGATTTTTGAATTTATATGCATGATTTAGTATATTGACTTCCATTAAAGCATGATGAATATGAGTTTGCGAAATATCTAGCTTAATATGCTGAAATGTCATGCTATATGTTCCTGCATATTATTTTGCTAACCTTCATGTTTTTCTAGTTAACACTAAATACAACAAAAGTAATCAATGGCAGTGAGTCTTTTATTTTCGTTCTTTGAGTCTTTTATTTCTTTCTTTCTATCTTTGCTCGAGGGCGAGCAAAGGTTAAGTTTGGGGGTATTTGATCGGTGTATTTTATATACACTTTTTGAGTTTTTTTTAGTTAGTATTTTACTCATTTTGTTTATGTTTAGTATAGTATTAGGGTCGTTTTCCTTTCTTTTGTGTCACAGCGGTCAGAAATGGAGAAATGGTGAAAAGAAGAGAAAATGAGCTTAAGTGAGATGGAATTGCACACAAAAAGGGCCAAGAAATGAAGTCTAAGAAGTTCCGGGAATTATAGAGAAAATCAGACGAAGTCCGGACGAGAAAAAGATGACGAAACGAAAATTCGCGAAAATGTCACCGGGCGCCAGCGAGCATGGCGCCCAAAGTGCTGAAAGTCCCGAGAGTTGCTGAATTTCGGCCAGCGCTGATCACAGGGTCGCGCCGACGCTGAATTGTAATCTTGGGCCGAATTTGACATGTTTCAGAATCCTAAAGGGATAACTTTTCCTTCTTAAAGGGATAACTTTTCCTACCTAAAGGGAAACCTTTTCCTACCTAAAGGGAAACCTTTTCCTACCTAAAAACCCTTACCTAAAAGGATTCTAATAACTTTTCCTACCTACACAAATCCTTAACCCTTCACCTAAAGGATTCTTTGGCTATAAATACTCTACATCATTAGAAGAATTATTCATTCTCCATTCTACCATTCACCATTCTACATCCATCCTTCCACCAATCCACCTTGTAAATATTCCACAACACAACCCTTGGATGCTTGGCTTGGAGACTCATTCTTAGTAATTTTCTTTTCTTTTCTTTACTTTATTTCAGTTTTTATGATGAACTTTGAATTAGTTCTTGTCATATTTATGGCTAGGAACTAATTCTCTTATAGGGCTTTCTATGTTGAATTGCTTGAAACTTATGCTATAATTTAATGCATGCTTATGGTTGTTTTTCTTATTGAGAGATCTATCCAATAATTGAGCTGAATTCTTGGTAATTAATTGACAACTAATTATCACTATATGATTTCTAATCAGATTCTGAAAAGGGGGGATTGTGAATATGCTGTAAGTTGGGTAGACAGGCTTGAATTGGGGATGAAAATACCTCAATTAGTTTTGTAGCGTTGATGAGAGGCTTAACAACCCTAATAATTCTCATTGTCCGTGACGGTCAACTAGGTTTTTGTTCTTAATCCTCCTATAGAGTTACCCTTATCAAAGTTAGGTAAGGAACGACATCGGGTTGAGTGTTTATATAACCTAACGGAGTATAAAGCGATTTCAGAAACCCGCTTTCTCCAAAAGAAGAATACCATAAGTAATGCATTAATGAGTAGCATAAGCGGATAGTGAGGATACATAGAAGCCCTATTCTCATCACATCTGAAGTAATTCTTTATATTTACTTGTCTTTAATAATTCTTAGTTATAAACAAAACAATCAATCATTAATTCACCAAATAGATACTAGAAAATAGATAGTTGGTACTTGAACCCTAATCCTAGAGGACGATATTCGGTCTTATCTAAGACTATACTACTTGATACGATAACGTGCACTTGCGTTTAAAAGTGTGTGCATCTAATCGCGCATCACTCCCAGGTTTCAGATTTTCAGGGGAGTAGAAGTGCTCGCCGGATGAGGCCACCCGTATCTCAGTGTGGCCGTTGTGGTAAAGCCCATAGGGGGGAATGTCGTACTGGTTTAGGAGATTGCTATACTTACGACCGACTGGGCCATTTGACGAGAGACTGTCCGACCAGGGGTAGCACTGGTGGGATAGCACAGACTACTAGATCAGTTGCAGGTTCTTCACCTTCCATAGCTAGGCAGGATGTTCATACACCGGCAGGCCACGGTAGAGGTCGCGCTGGAAGTTCCCAGTTTTAGCGGTCCTTTGAACCGCCTATTTTCAGGTATATCCTTAACCCTCTAGAGATTTGTATGTATTGATGTTATGATGATGTGTTTAGTGTTATGTTCGGATAGCTTTGTGCTAAAATGTGACTTAGAAGCCTGGTTAGTGAAAAGGGGTAAGCCTGGGGGTGAGGAAATGATGAACCTTAGAATATTACAGTTGAGACCTTAGATGTAAGGCCGTCTCGAGTACAAGATTTTGCGGGTAATCCTTGTCAGAATGTATAAGTATACGTGGAGTGATTATGGGAAAATTCCTTGGGTGGTGTAGAATGGAAGTGGTAGCTTTTATGACCTGTATAGGTAAGATTGTTCCGGATCGGGAACAAGAGCTTGATGCGTTAAGTGGGTCGGGTTGGGGCCATGTTGCGGGTCAACCCGTAGCCCGGTTTGGGGTTGGGTCAGTTCGGGGTGGTCCCGCCAGGTGGTAGGATCACGAGGGTGCTAGGCCCAATTTTAGGTAACCATCGTATGAATTCGTGGATGCGTTCGACCGGAATCGGTTCGTGAAGGCCGGGAATGGCCTTAGAGGAAAGTGAAGCTAGTAAGATGACCAAGTTTGGAGGTAGTGACTCCAATGTTTTGGCAACAGAAGCGTTGACTGAAGTGTGGTACGTGTACTAGAAGAGTTCAAGTGTTCGAGAAGGGCACGACGAGTAAGGAAGGAAGGGAACGTGTGTTATTTCGTGGCCAGGTGTGGCGTTGGCAACTTATTAGAGGAACTTTATCGTTATCCGTCTTGAGAAGGAACATTCGGGACGAATGTTTCTGCGAGGGGAGAATGTTATACCGTATTTCCGAGTATGTGCGTGAGGCGCACGATAAAAGTTTAAGCCTTAAGATAGGCTAGGACCGAAAATTTTGTTCACAAGTACTGAAAAGGATCGTTTTCCGACGAAACGTTTTACAAAGCTTGCGTAGGGAAAAATCCGGCTATGAAATTTATTATTTTTGCGGATTTTTCCGAGAGATGAAACATTTTGGACCAACGGGAGGGTGACATGTGTCACCCTCACATTGGACGTGATTGTGGGCGGCTAGTGGACGAAATGGGGGTCTTGGTTAGGTAGGATATTTTGTGATAGTTGGTGTGGTAGATGGATAAGGTACACATGGATGAATCCACACCCTACACTTGCCTTGCACTTGGCTTCATCTTGGCCATTGGTTGGCCATTGCTTGACCTATAAATACCCCCTTAGTTGAAGACTTATTCTTCATCCTCTCTTGATAAATTCCAAGTCTAAAAATCCCTCCCTCTCCCTTGTGAGCTCTCGTCCAACTCCCCCCCTCCCCTTTGAGAAAGGCCTTGGCCGAGAGCACCCCTCCCCCTTTGTAGTGTTCTAGCCGAGGGGTACCCCAGCCTAGTTGTTTTGAGAAATACCCCTTGGTTGAGAAATACTTCCAAGTATTGTTGGAATGCCAAAATACTCTAGCCCAAAACCTTTGTAGTATTTCCAAGTACCTCTATCTGAAAAGCCGGAAAATACTACTATACTTTCCTTTAGCCACTAAACGAAACCCTAAGGAAAACCTTCATAGTCGGTTGAAGTGTTAAGTAGAAGTTGTGAAGAACTTCTAAGGGTTTCTGAGCGCAATTAGGAGCTAAACCTTGCTCAGATCGACGTTTATACTTGGATAATTTTGGGCTTATCGAGGTAAATACTCATCGTCCTTCATTGTAATTGGAATTACATACTGTAGTAGTATAGAAATGAATATAAGACGTATAAGGATGGTATAAAAGAAGAGAATTGAACTGTAATAGAAGGATATTACAGAAAAGAATTGAACTGAAATCACATCAGAAGAGTATTAAAGTAGAAGATTAAACTGTACTTACATAGGACTGTATTTACAGTAGACTTATAACCTTTATTGGTTGACTGTTCTGCGAGTAGCATGTACTACTTGGAAGGTGGACAAGGCTAGCCGGGTTATAGCCGTGGAGCGTTTTGCTAATAGTCGATAATCGTCGCGAGGTATGTGATTCTTCCTATACACTTGAGCATGATATTTTAAAAGTATTTATATATATATATATATATAGTACGGTAGACGTACGTGCGTTAACTGAACGTAGTTATCGGCAATGTCTTTGACTTAAGCCTGAATAATAAGAATCTGGATGTATTTTAAAAGAACATATATATAGTACGGTAGACGTACGTGTGTTAAATGAATGTAGTTTTACGGCAATGTCTTTTGACTTAATCCTGAATAATAAGAATCTTGAAGTATTTCAAAAGAGTTAAGAAACCTTTTTGAAAGGAAGAGTAATACTTGGTTTTAAAAGCTTAAGAGTTATACTAGCTTTATGAGAAGTTAGGTATAACGACTTAAGAGAGATAAAAAGAATGGTTTATTGATTTTAGAAGTTAAGAGACTTGATCTTAAAAGATAAGAGACTTGACTTAATTTGAATTAACATGAATTTTGTTAAAAAGTGTGAAACCTCATTCGTGAGTAATGAGTACTTGGTTTTTAAAAGGAATAATATTTTACTGATTTCGGAAATCAGAATAAGTATCGAACAAACCACTGCAGCGTTAATAAAGGGAAATGTTCTGACTAATTAAGTATTATTAAAACCAGTAGAAACCTCCATCTGCATAGAAGCTAAGATGAGACAAAATGATATTACATTTCCTAGATCATGGCTGCTTTAATAAAGATTGTTATAAACAAGAATAACCTACTCACACATAAGGCATATGTTCTCAAATTGTTTTAAAAGGAGAATTATATTTATTAAGTGATTAAAACTATAAACTACGAAACCTTTTCGAAAATGAGAAACTTGAGCATTTGAAATTAGGCAAACTTGAACGTTTGGAATAATAATGTTGTTACTTGATTTTACAAAGGGAAGTGTTTTGGTTTACTTAACAATGTTAGACACTCTATTTTTATACTACGGGTATCGGGTGACCTTTGTAAAAGAAATGGATCTTTAAAAGGAATTTAATGTACGTAGTACTTTAGGGTTAAAACCCGGACTTTGACATAAAAGGAAAGTACCTTGAGTTGTGTGTAACTTGCCTATGCTTGTTGTTGTGTAACTTGCCTATGCTTGTTGTTGTGTAACTTGCCTATGCTTGTTGTGATAGCCTTTGTTGCGCAAGAATTGTGTTTCTATACTACCGCGTCTCTCGATGGAGGGCCGGTTGACTTGTTGAGAGCTTACTTGACGCGTCTGGCAGTGACGGAAGATTCCACGGGTATGTTTCCATTATTATTGTTACATGGGCATGTCTACACCGATGATGGATTCTGTGGACATGTGACCATTATGGTTAGTTATGGCGAAGTATCGTGACTTACGGTTGTGATCGATGCATGCTCGCTTTTTTGCCCCCGCCGCTACGTGACGCAGGTGGATCTGGTATAGGTTATCGCACTTGCCACGTGTCAGCTTCGCGGTGAAGTATCGTGACTTACGGTTGTGATCTGGTGCTTAGCCGGTTCACTTGCCCCCGTCAGCTACGTGGCGCAGGGAGGATCTGGTGGAGGCTATCGCACTTGCCACGTGTCAGCTTCGTGAGTCAGTGTTTGGATGGAGCTTCGTGACTTACGGTTGTGATCTGGTGCTTAGCCGTATACTTGCCCCCGTCAGCTACGTGGCGCATAGAGGATCTGGTAGATGTTATTGCACTTGCCACGTGTCAGCTTCATGATATGGTTGTACAGTATTATTGGTACGGTCGGATCTGGTAGTTATGCCTTTATACTTTCCCCGTACGGTTTTAGGACACAGGTGGGACCTGGTGTTCTTGTATACTCTTTGGTATTGTTATATCATAGACTGCCGGCAGTGAGGAAGGAATTCCACGGGCACGAGTGATGATTTGGAGGGCGTGAGTCCCTGACTTGATATGACTATTTATATGTTGTGTACTGTAGTTTGGTTATCATACATGTCTCCTGCTTTTTATAGACTATTATGATTTCATTTACTGATTTTCGCCACATACTTGGTACTGTTAGATCGACTCCTTCTGGGTCTGCGTTCATGCCACGTGCAGAGTACATCTACCGTCGATCCCCGCTTATAGGATCACATTTCAACAGATTGAAGCTCCGTTCCTTCGGAGGCTTATCTTTTGGTATGTTACCCTGAGTCTGTAGGTTCTTGTATATTCAGGGGTATGGCGGGGCCCTGTCCCGTCATAGTTGTTGTAAAAATCTTAGAAGTCTGTAGCACTGTTGTGGGCAGGGTTGGAAGGATTATAACTGTTCAAATGTCGATATATTTATATATATGCAGAAAGGAAACCGTTTGGTTGGCCTATTTTCTTTTATCTTGATCCATATCTAAATTGTATGTTTAAGTTTTTATTTCCGCTGGTTTTTCTCTGATGTTGTATCACTAGGGTGCCCGGGGTAAGGCACCAGTCACGGGCCCGGGTTCGGGTCGTGACACTTGTGAAATTCCAAGGAAAATTGTTATACCCCGTATTTCCAGAGTATGTACGTGAGCGCGTACGTATTATAATTTGAGCCTTAAAGTTGGCTAGTTTCGAAATTTGTACACAAGTGCCGAAAAGAGTCGTTTTCCGACGAAACGTTTCCACAGCTTTCGTAGGGAAAATTCCGGCTATGTCATTAATAATTTTTGCGGATTTTTCCGAGAGACGAAACATTTTGGACCAACGAGAGGGCGACACTTGTCACCCTCTAATTGGAAGGAGTGGACGGACGAAATGGGCAAGTTGGCACGTTTTTTGTGCATTGTTTTTGGTCAAGGAGTTGGTAGGATATTTTGTGTAGATGGATAAGGTAGCACATGGCTAAATCTTGGCCTTACACTTGCTATGCACTTGTCTTCATCTTGGCCATTGGTTGGCCTTCACTTGACCTATAAATACCCCTCTAAGTTGAAGACTTTCTTCATCCAAAACTTGAGCAATCTATCTAAGTCTCAAATACTCCCTCCCTCTTGTCTTGCTATCGTCCAAAGTCCCCCTCCCCCCCTTTGAGCAAGGCCCTTGGCCGAGCCTCCTCCTCCCTTTGGTGCCACTGGCCAGGGTACACCCCTAGCCTAGTTGTCTCGTATAAATACCCCTTGTTGTGGTATAGAAATACTCTCCTAGTATTGTTATAATGTCCAAATACCTTGGCCCATATACCTTGTAGTATTTCCCAAGGTTACACTTATACTAGCCCAGAAAATACCATTATACTTTCCCTCAGTCACAAAAACGAAACCCTAAGTAAATCTTCACCCGTAGTTGAAGTGTTAAGTAGAAGTTGGTTAGAACTTCTAAGGGTTGTTTGGAGCGGGTTGGAGCGCATGAGTAGAGCTAAACCTTGCTCAGGATCGACATATAAACTCGGATAATTTTGGGCTTATCGAGGTAAACATTCTTAACCTTCTGTTGTAATTGGAAATTACATGTTGTAGGAGTATATAGTTAAGTATACTATATATAGAACTGAACATAGTTGTGCGGCAATGTCTTTTGACTTAAGCCTGATTTAAAGAAGAGAACTGAACTGTAATTACATAGGACTGTATTACTGTAGACTTGTGTAGTTTTGCTGTGTAGTAGAGTTGTACACGTCCGGTTAGACGTGTTAACCCCCCCCCTGGTTGTCTTGGTAGCCTACGCTAGAGGAGATTTACGCTGTGTGGGGAGAGTGCCGCGAATTTTCTCGTAGGATATTCTCCATTGAGATCTAGATGTTAATAGGCGCCTTGTGGCCTCTATAGGTCAAGTACTACGTTTGGCGTGATCTACTTGGCTCGAGTAGCAGCGGTTTGAGGTACTTGGAGCGTTTTGCTATTAGTCGATAATCGTCGCGAGGTATGTGAACCTCTTCCTATCTGTTCTAGCATGATATGTGTATAACTATGTAGTACGGTAGACGTACCTGTGTTTAATGTATTTGACTGGTTTTGAAACATAAAGTGTTATAACAGCTTTATGTAGGTAAGAAAATGCTTTGTGGTTTCAAAAGGTAACCGATTTGACTTATAACGGATTTGATGTGTAGTAATAAAGAACTTGAAGTGTTTCGAAAAGACCTTTTCAAAAGAAGAGTAATACTTGGCTTTGAAAACATAAGAGTTGTACTAGCTTTATGGGAAGTTAGGTATAACGTCTTAAGAGTGATAAAAAGAATGGTTTACTGATTTCGGAAATCAGAATGAGCATCGACAAACCACCGCGTTAATAGAGGAAAATGTATTGAATAATGAAGTATGGTAGTAAAACCAGTAGAAACCTCCATCTGCATAGAAGCTAAGATAAGACAAAATGATATTACATTTCCTAGATCATGGCTGCTTAATAAGATTGATTATAAACAAGAATAACCTACTCACATATAAGACATATGTTTCTAAAAACGTTTAAAGGAGAATTATGTTTTAAAGGATTTAAAACTATGAACTACGAAACCTTTTCTAAAATGAGAAACTTGAGCTTTTTAAATTAGGCAAACTCAACGCTTTGGAAAATAAGGTTGTTACTTGATTTTACAAAGGAAAGCATTTTGGTTTACTTAACAAAGTTAGTCACTCTATTTTTATACTACGGGTATCGGGTGACCTTCGTAAAAGAAATGGATCTTTAAAAGGAATTTAACGTACGTAATACTTTAGGGTTAAAATGGGACTTTGACATAAAATGAAAGTACCTTGATTTGTGTATAACTTGCCTATGCTTTTGTTATGAAACTTGACCATGTTACGTGTGATAGCCTTGTTGTGTAAGTATTGTGTTCTACTCAACTACCGGTTCATCCGGGAATGTATTTCACTTGATTACCGGTTCATCCGGGAATGTATTCCACACGACACGGTTCATCCGAATGTATTTCACTTGATTACACGGTTCATCCGGAATGTATTTCACGACACGGCTCATCCGAATGTATTTCACTTGATTACGGTTCATCCGGAATGTATTTCACTGATTACGATTCATCCGAATGTATTTCACTGACACGGTTCATCCGAATGTATTTCACTTGACACGGCTCATCCGGAATGTATTTCACTTGACACGGCTCATCCGGAATGTATTTCACTGACTACCGTTCATCCGGAATGTATTCCACACGTTTCTATATCGGGTCCATAAGATGGGCCAAGACACGTTATACGTATCACATGATTTGTACCTAGATCGCCAGCTGAGGAAGGAGTTCCACGTGCACGAGGATGACTTTGAGGCGTGAGTCCCTAACTCGACATCGCTTTTATGTTGTGAATCGTAGTTTGGTTATCATACATGTCTCGCTTTATATAGACTATTATGATTTCATTTACTGATTTTACGATTCACATACTTGGTACCGCTGTTATCGACCTCCTTCGGGCTGCGTTCACGCCGCAGTAAAGATACATCGACCGTCGATCCCCGCTTATAGGATCACATTTCAGCGTGTGAAGCTCCGTTCCTTCGAGGCTTATCTTTGGTATGTTACCACGAGTCCGTAGGTTCTTGTACATTCGGGGGTATGGCGGCCCCGTCCGTCATAGTTGTTGTCACTTCAGAGGTGCAGAGTATGCTATTGTGCAGAGTGCGTAAAAAGGATAACCGTCGTATTTATGTATATATACCAAGGCAACCGCTTTGGTTGGCTTGTTTACTTATCATGTCTCTTAATTCATGTTCATGTTTTTATTTCCGCTGATTTTCTCCGATGTTGTATCACTAGAGTGCCCGGTAAGACACGATCCACGCCCGGTTCGGTCGTGACAAAAGTGGTATCGAGCGATTAGTCCTCGGAAAGTGTCTACGACCGTGTCTGGTAGTCTTGATTATCGGTGTGTTGTGCACCACATCTATAATCGTGAGGTGCAGGACATTTAGGATTGGTTTCATTCTTCTCATTCCGAGATCGTGCCTTAGAGTGTGTGATAAATTGGACCCTCTCGACGTATTCCTTTCCTTTACGATTATGCCTCCGCGTAAGGCAACCTGAGCCCAGATGGGCAAGGCAATGGGCGAGTCGCTAGTGAGATACTGAGGAGTACGAGGGCGCATGCGGCCAAGACTGAGACAAGCTTCCGACCCGGGTTTCGCGACGCCGCCAAAGACCAAAGAGAGTTTAGAGCGCAGCGATGGTCGCCGAGACTACAAGACTGAGCCTCCACCCCACACGGAGCAGATGAGACGGGCAAGGAGATGGCAGCCATCGCCGTGGTCGTGGCCGATATGAGGATAGGCCGGATGCAGCAGCCCACAAGAGCACCCGTATTTCACCCCGAGCGCAGTTTGAGGCTACGTGACTTTACGAGTTGTAGCCTCCGGTGTTCTATGGATCGAGAGCCGAGGCGACCTCGGAGTTTATCCGACAGCTACTGGATCGCGAGTGATCGAGCCTCGAGGCAGAGTCGGTGGTATTGGTTCACATCACCGCGTGATCTGCGATTGACCGTTTGATTCGTGGAGCTGTCCCGGGAAGAGCATGCACTTCCACCGTATGGGACGAGTTCTCGAGGCTTTTGCACATTTCTTGCCCCACAGATGAGAAGGGCTCGCCGGCGTGCATTTTTGACGTTGAGGCGGGGCGGGCGACGGTTAGAAGTACAATGTGGAGTTCGACTCATTAGCTCGGTATGTTCCCGCCGTAGTAGCCGATATGGAGGGCGAGTACACCGCCACGCCACCGGGCTGGATGATTACTTGGCGAGGCTTGTACGAGTAGCTCTTGACGAGCATGGACATTGCCCGCACGCAAGCTCATGCACTAGGATGTGAGGCACGGAGAGGTCGACGGAATGACCGAAATCAGCGAAGGCGAGTAACAGCAGGTCCTTTGGTAACTTTCGAGGCGGACCGCCAAAGAAGCCTAGTTATGTACCTCCACCAAGACAGAGTGGTCCCCATCGGGCCGGACGTTCAGGTATTCGAGCTGGTCGAGCTCCGTGGCTTCGTTCACGGTATACATGAGTGCTAGCCACGGATTCATGTCCCTCGCCATGCACGATGTGGCAAACATCATCCCGGGAATGTCGCTTTTTATCGGTGCTTGTTTCACTGCGCCGTCGGGCCATGTGACGAGATCAGGCTTATAGGAGAGGTACCGGCACTTGGCGCAGCCACCGGATCGATGGCGGGTTCATCGCTTCTATACGATTATACTGCAGGCAAACTTATGATTAGAGTGGAGCGGTAGCTTCAGGTATATCCTTAACCCTCTAGAGGCTTGTATGTTTTGATGTTATGTTAATGTGTTAAGTGTTATGTTCGGATAGCTTTGTGCTAAAATGTGATTTAGGAACACGTCAGGGAAAAGGGTAAGCCTGGGGGTGAGAAAATGATGAACCTTAGAATATTACAGTTGAGACCTTAGATGTAAGGCCGTCTTGAGTACAAGATTTTGCGAGTGATCCTTGTGAGAGTGCATTTTATGCCTGGAATGTATTGTGTGATAAGTCCCTGGGTTGGGTAAATGAAAGTGGTATCTTTCATGATGTGATTTAGCAAGATTGTTCCGTCGGCGAGCAAGAGTTGGCGCGACAGTGGTCGGGTTGGGGCCATGTTGCGCCAACCCGCACTGCTTCGAGGTGGGTCAGCTCAGGTGGTCCCGCGGTGGTAGGATCACGAGGTGCTAGGCCCAAGTTTAGATGACCATCGTATGAGTTCGTGGATATGTTCGACTGAGCGGATCGTGAAGGCGGAAGTGGCCTTAAGGAAGATTGAGGCTAGTAAGATGACCAAGTTTTGAGGTAGTGACTCCAAAGTTTTGGAAACTGAAGTGTGGTACGTATACTAGAAGAGTTCAAGTGTTCGAGAAGAGTACGACGAGTAAGGGTAGAGGCGAGCATGTATTGCGAGCATATATATGCTCATTTCTTGTGAAGGGAGAAGGTGCGAAGGATGTATATTTTAGACCTCAGGGATCGATGCGATCCGGTACCATTTGTTGGGTCGCCGGAGTGACACTAGAACCTCGCGGCAAAGTGACAAAAAGTTTGTGATGTTAAAGGTGTTTCCTCGTGGACTTGGATATAAGTATTTGCGTGCATGTGTTGTTTCGTGGCCAGTTGTGGCGTTGGCAACTTATTAGAAGAACTTTATCGTTATCCGTCTTGAGAAGGAACATTCGGACGAATGTTTCGGGAGGGGAGAATGTTATACCCGTATTTCCAGTATGTACGTGAGCACGCACGTATTATAATTTGAGCCTTAAAGTTGGTTAGTTTGAAATTTGTACACAAGTGCGAAAGAGTCGTTTCCGACGTAAACGCTTTCCACGACTTTCCGTGAGGAAAATTCCGGCTATGTCATTAATAATTTTTGCGGATTTTTCCGAGAGACGAAACATTTTGGACCAACGAGAGGGCGACACTTGTCACCCTCTAATTGGAAGGAGTGGACGGACGAAATGGGCAAGTTGGCACGTTTTTTGTGCATTGTTTTTGGTCAAGGAGTTGGTAGGATATTTTGTGTAGATGGATAAGGTAGCACATGGCTAAATCTTGGCCTTACACTTGCTATGCACTTGTCTTCATCTTGGCCATTGGTTGGCCTTCAATTGACCTATAAATACCCCTCTAAGTTGAAGACTTTCTTCATCCAAAACTTGAGCCATCTATCTAAGTCTCAAATACTCCCTCCCTCTTGTCTTGCTATCGTCCAAAGTCCCCCTCCCCCCCTTTGAGCAAGGCCCTTGGCCGAGAGCCTCCCCCTCCCCCTTTGTGGTGCCCTAGCCGAGGGGTACACCCCCCCCTAGCCTAGTTGTCTCGTATAAATTCCCCTTGTTGTGGTATAGAAATACTCTCCTAGTATTGTTATAATGTACAAATACCTTTGACCATATACCTTGTAGTATTTCCCAATGTTACAATTATACTATCCCTTAAATTAGCATTATACTTTCCTCACTACAAAAACGAAACCCTAAGTAAATCTTCACCCGTAGTTGAAGTGTTAAGTAGAAGTTGGTTAGAACTTCTAAGGGTTGTTTGAGCGGGTTGGAGCGCACGGAGTAGAGCTAAACCTTGCTCGGATCGACATATAAACTCGGATAATTTTGGGCTTATCGAGGTAAACATTCTTAACCTTCATTGTAATTGGAAATTACATGTTGTAGAGTATATAGTTAAGTATACTATATATAGAATGAACATAGTTGTGCGGCAATGTCTTTTGACTTAAGCTGATTTAAAGAAGAGAATCAACTGTAATTACATAGATCAGACATCAGTAGACTTGTGTAGTTTTGTGTAGTAGAGAGTTGTACACGTCCGGTTATGTTATACCTCGTATTTTGTGAGTATGTGGGCGACGACGTAGAAAATTTGAAACTTGTACTAAGGCTTGGCCGAATTAATTTTGTTCACAACACCCGTTTAGAGTCGTTTTGACTAAACGCTTTTCACACTTTCGTAGGGAATTTCGGCTATGTCATTTTTAATTTTTGCGAATTTTTCCGAGAGACGAAGCGTGTTGGGCCAACAAGAGGGCGCCACTTGGCACCTCCCATGGCGACGTGAGAGCTCGGTTTGGACGAAATGGAGGTGTAGTTGGTAGGATATTTTGTGTGTTAGTTGGTCGAGGACACGTGGGTGAATCTTGGCCCTACACTTGCCTTGCACTTGGCAAGATCTTGGCCATTGGTTGGCCTTCACTTGACCTATAAATACCCTTCCTTTGAAGACTTCTTCATCAAAAATCTCTAAGTCTTGAGAGCTCCTCCCATTTCGTGAGGCCCCTCGCCGAGAGTAGCGCCTCCTAGTAGTGTGGCTGGGTACCCCTAGCCTAGTTGATTTCGTTTAATACCCCCCATTGTGGTGTAGAAATACTCTCAAAACTATTGTTATAATGCCCAAATTACCTTAGCTGTATACCTTGTTGTATTCTAAGGTTATACCTATCTGAAAATGCCCGAAATACTATTATACTTCCGTCACCACAAAACCGAAACCCTAGGAAAATCTCCATAGTCCGTTGGAGTATTGTGTAGAAGTTAGTTAGAACTTCTGGGTGGTTTAGAGCGGGTTGGGCGCTGAGTTGGAGCTAAGCGATTGCCCGGATCGACTTTAACTAGGATAATTATGGGCTTATCGAGGTAATTATCTTGTCCTCTATTGTAATTGGAAATTACATATTGTTAGAATATATAGTTGAAGTATACTATATATAGAATCAACGTAGTTATCGGCAATGTCTTTTGACTTAAGCCCGAATAATACTTACAGCAATGTCTTGCGACTTAAGCCCGAATTTAAAGAAGAATCCGAATTGTAATTACATAGGTCATTACATGAGACTTGTGTAGTAGTACCGTGGAGTAGAATTGTACCGTTAGGGTTAGGCGATAACCCCCGGTTGGCTTGTAGCGGCCTCGATAGAGGAGAGATTTCTGCCATGTGTGGGGGGAGGTGCCGAATTTTCAGAGAATGTTCTACGATGAGATCTAAATGTTAATAAGCGCGTGGCCTTATAGGTTGAAGTACTACGTGTGGCGCGATCTACTGGCTTAAGGAGTAGCCGACGGTTGGAAGTACTGAGCGTTTGCTATTAGTCGATACTCGTCGCGAGGTATGTGAACCTCTTCCTATCTCTTCTAGCATGATATGTGTGAACTATGTAGTGCGGTAGACGTCATGTGCTAAATGTATTTGATTGGTTTAAAACATAAAGTGTTATAACGACTTTATGGGAAGTTGGTTATAATGACTTTAGGTTGGTAAGAAAATACTTGTGGTCTTTAAAAGGTAACTGATTTGAACTATAACTGGCTTGTTATGTGTTAGTAAAGAACTTGAAGTATTTCAAAAGATTTTTGAATCATTTTGAAAGAAGAAGTAATACTTGGTTTTTGCAAAACTTAAGAGTTATACTAGCTTTATGGGAAGTTAGGTATAACGGCTTAAGAATGTTTTACTGATTTCGGAAATCAGAATGTGTATCGACAAACCAACTGCGGCGTTAATAAAAGGAAATGTTTTGACTAATTAAGTATTATTAAAACCAAAGAGAAACTTCCATCTGCATAGAAGCTAAGATGAGACAAAATGATATTTCCTAGATCATGGCTGCTGTAATAAGATTGTTATAAACAAGAATATCCTACTCACATATAAGACTTATGTTTCTCAGATAGTTAAAAGAGAATTATATTCTTAACTGAATAAGACTATGAACTACGAAACCCTTCTAAAATAAGAAACTTGAACATTGGAAAAGAAGGTTGCTACTTGATTTTACAAAGAGAAGTAATTGATTTACTTTAAAAAGATAATCACTCTATTTTTCATATACTACAGGTATTGTGTGGTTTTTGTGAAGTAACGTATCTTTTAAAGATTTAATGTATGAAGTACTTTGGGGATAGGTACCCGAACTTGTTAGTAGAAAGTACCTTGTGTGAATAACTTGATTGTATTGGTTTGTGATAGCCTTGTAATACTTTCTTGTTGATTTGATAAGTAAGCATGTTAGGATGCTACGTGTGTTAGTATCTTGTGATTATTGTGTAAGGGGTCACTCTTGTTGTGCTTACGTTGTCAAGCGTTAAGCGTTATCGTTATTGTATCACATACCCTTGACTTGTTATACCGAGGGCTTGCCACCCTTGATGCGGTCTATACGGCCTATGCTGATCCTTGTGACTATGCGGAGCGCGGTAGCTCGAGGATTGATCATTCCGGTGTTTAGCCTGACGCGGGGATTCCTATGCGGTCTGTTGAGACTATGCGGTCTTTTGAGACTATGCGGCCGCGGAGCCCAGGCGGATACCGAGGGTTGCCTTCGACGCGGGTATACCTCGGTGATGCAGGACCATGATTCGAGGAATACCTCGTGCGGGTGCGTGGGTGACCTATGCGAGTCGCGAGAGTTCGAGGGATAGACGCGCGCATTGATATTGCGCGAGTGGCCGCCTTCGACATGGTGCGGTCTAGAAAGACCTCGAGATACGGTTTGTGGTATTTTTGGTGCGTGGGTCTTAGTAGTCGGCTATGCCTTCGTACTTGCCCCGCACGGTTTTATTGTGATAACTTTGAGGCGTGAGTCACGACTTGACATCGCTTATTTATTGTGAATCGTATTTTGGTTATCATACATGTCTCGCTTTATATAGACTACTATGATTTCATTTCTGATTTATTTCAGTTTCACATACTGGTACTGTTATGCGACCTCCTGGGCCGCGTTCATGCCGCAGTAAAGGTACACCGCCGTTGATCCTAGCTCGTGGTCACAGATTTACGTTTGGGAAGCTCCGTTTCTCGGAGGCTTATCAGGTATAGTCCCCGCCGTCGTAAGTGTTTACATTCGGGGTTTGGCGGCCCTGTCCCGCCATTGTTGTCGTATCATTCTTAGAGTGCAGTAGTTGTGGGCGTGGTTTGTAAAAGGATTAAATTGTTCATGTTGAAAGAGTTGTTATTTATATATATACTGAAGGTAACCGTTTTTGGTTAGCCTGTCTGCTTATTTCAATGTCTTCTTACACTGGTTTCATGTATTGTCTTTATGTTCACGATTACTACGATGTATGGCTACTGGGTGCCCGGTAAGGCACGATCCACGCCCGGTTCGGTCGTGACAAAAGTGGTATCGTGAGCGCTTAATCCTCGGAAAGTGTCTACTGCACCAGTATCCAAGAAGTCTTGATTATCGGTGTGTTGTGCACCACACCAATAATCGTGAGGCTATAGGGTATTTAGGATTGGTTTCTATTCTTCTCACTCGAGATCGTGCCTTAGAGCCGTGTTGTAAGTTGGACCCTCGACGTATTTCTTTCCCTTACCGTTATGCCTCCGCGTAGGGCAACCCGGGCCCAGGAGGTCAAGGCAGCCGAGGGACCTGCGAGAAGAGTTCAGAGGGTGGCAAGGGCACAGGCCCAATCCTTACCTAGGGTAGTGCTTCATTCGGGGAGTTTTGCGACGTCACTAGCCCCAGCAGAGTTTGGCACGACAGCGGCAGTTCCCACTGCGGCCATGATATTTGAACCTTCAGTTCCACGACCGGGGACAGTGAATATAGAGTGCAAAGAAGACGACCCTGTTACTAGCTATGGATGTGGCTACCAGAAAGTATACCGATGTACCACGTCTTGATGACTATCTAAGAGAGGTGTGCAAAGAGTAATTCTTGATTAGGCTTGAGCATGGCACGTATGCGGGCTTATGCGCGAGCCAAGAAACGTAGAGATTTACGTTAACAAAGGCGGCAGGAGAGGCGAGCAAAGAAGGTCCTTTAGTAACTTTTGAGGCGAGTCGCCTCACCAGCAGATTAGATATGCACCTCCGCCAGTGCAGAGTGGTCTTCCACAGATTTCAGGACGTTCGAGGTATGCAGGAGTTGGTCAGAGCTCCAGAGCTTCCGGTTCACAGGGTGACAGACGTCATCCCGGTGAATGGCTTCTTGTAGTTGGTCCGTGTTGTGCCTATGACCGTCCGGGTCTGATGTCGATGGGGTGTCCTTGTAGGAGGACTTAGCCTTCGTGATCGGTGGTAGTTCGTCATCTTCCTTAGCTATGAGCCCTACGTGGCGAGTTTAATTAGAACGACTAAGGAGTGAAGAAGAGATATAGATATATCTTTAACCTCAGAGATCAAGATGTGTGATAAGGTGAGTATACCTTAAGTGCTATGTTACGATAGCGGTGTGTTAGTCGTGATTAGATCATGGTTGTTTAACCGAGTAAGATTTTGGGGGATAGAGAAGGTGTGAGCCTTAGAGCTTTTTACGTAAAGACCTTAGAGGTGAGGCCATCTCGAGAAAAGGTGTAGTGTTATGTTTGACCCTTATCGGAAGTGCATAGTGCACGTGAGTTATGTTGGGATAGGTCCCTAGTAGTGTGGAATGAAAGGGGGTAGTTGAGCTAAGAAGACCGCTAGGTTTTCGAACGTGATTAGTGAGATTGTTCGGATCGAGCTAGTATTGCGGCCAGGGTCGGGTTGAGGCCACGTTGCGGGTCAACCCGCGGTAGGTTTGGTGGTGGGGTCAGGTTGTGGTGGTCCCGCCTTGTGTTAGGGTTGTGAGGATGTTAGGCCCAAGTTTAGTTAACCAGCGAACGAGTTCGTGGGTGCGTTCGACCAGTGGTCGGGCCGATGGGGTAGCATCGCGTGTTCTTGGTCGACCGCGACTCACTGTGTTGAGTTATCGAAAGGTTGTAGGGCTGCACGAGGTGCCTACCTACACCTTAAGACGCATATGGAGCCCGTGTTACTACCGCTTTTTCTCGGAGGTTTTGCCGTGCAAGGTTAGGAACTGGTGAATCTCGACCGCATTCGCCGCCGGGCAGTGTGTATCTCGAGGTAGTCGTGGGATTGTTGTCTCTGTGGAGGAAGTGTTTAAGCTACCATTTCGGTGTTCGGATATCGCCTTATGAAGCCTTGTAAGGCGGAAGTGTAAGTTCCGGCCGATTGGTTCGATGTTGGCAAGGTTCGCATACTGTTCGAGCTTGTTCCAGCAGATCGTGGTTAGGGTGTGACGAGTTTTGGTATGACAGAGGAACTTAGCCCGTGTTACTGGGGCCCTTTGAGTTCATGTGAAGGATAGGCCAGTTGCCTATATGATAGCTTTGCCGTCCGACTTAGGAGGCAAGACGTCCGGTCTTTCGTATTGTTATGATCGGAAAGTATCGAGAATCCATCCGCAGTGTTCCCGCTTAATGATGACCACGTTAGAGATAGTAACCCCAGTCTTGGAAACCGGCCGATCGAATGTGGTAAGAGTTCGAGTGTACGACAGCCTCAGGGGTCGCAAGCAGCCCGGTACCATTTGTTGGGTCGTCGGAGCAAGGCTCGCGACAATGTGACAAAAGTGGTACCATTTGTTGGGTCGCCGGAGAAGGTTAATGCCTCGTGCAAAGTGACAAAGTGGTATCTACGCGAGTAAAGAGAGAAGCGAGCATGTATGGCGGGCATAGATGTGATCATTTCTTTTGTAAAGAGAAGGTGTGAAGGAAGTATATTTTATACCCCGGTGAGGAGTGTTTTGTGGTGATGATTAGAGGTGTTTCCTCGTGGACTTTGATGTAAGTATTTACGCAGTGCATTGTGGCGTGATTGTTCTCGTAAGTATAGTAGTGAAGACTATCTCGCGCGGTTGTTTTGAGACTTATAAGGAACATTCGACGAATGTTTCTAAGAGGAGAATGTTATACCGTATTTTGCAGTATATGCGTAAGGATATGCGTAGAAAATTTGAAACTTACTAAGGCTTGGCCGAATTAATTTTGTTCACAACACCCGTTTAGAGTCGTGTTTAGACGAAACGTTTTAACAGCGTTCGTAGGGGAATTTCCGGCTATGTCATTTTTAATTTTTGCGGATTTTTCCGAGAGACGAAACGTGTTGGGCCAACAAGAGGGCGCCACTTGGCACCCTCCCATTGGCGGACGTGAGAGCTCGGTTTGGACGAAATGGAGAGGTGTAGTTGGTAGGATATTTTGTGTGTTAGTTGGTCAAGGACACATGGGTGAATCTTGGCCCTACACTTGCCTTGCACTTGGCAAGATCTTGGCCATTGGTTGGCCTTCACTTGACCTATAAATACACCTTCCCTTTGAAGACTTCTTCATCCAAAAATCTCTAAGTCTTGAGAGCTCCTCCCCATTTCGTGAGGCCCTCGCGAGAGTAGCGCCCCCCCTCCTAGTAGTGTGGTCGTTGGGTACCCCCCCCTAGCCTAGTTGCTTTCGTTTAATACCCCCCTTTGTGGTGTAGAAATACTCTCAAAAGTATTGTTATAATGCCCAAATTACCTTAGCCGTATACCTTGTTGTATTCTAAGGTTATACCTATACGAAAATGCCCAGAAATACTATTATACTTCCGTCAGTCACAAAACCGAAACCCTAGGAAAATCTCCATAGTCCGTTGGAGTATTGTGTAGAAGTTAGTTAGAACTTCTAAGGGTGGTTTAGAGCGGGTTGGAGCGCTCAGAGTTGGAGCTAAACGATTGCCCAGGATCGACTTTAACTAGGATAATTATGGGCTTATCGAGGTAATTATCTTGTCCCTCTATTGTAATTGGAAATTACATATTGTTAGAATATATAGTTGAAGTATACTATATATAGAACTGAACGTAGTTATCGGCAATGTCTTTTGACTTAAGCCTGAATAATAAGAATCTTGAAGTATTTCAGAAGAATTAACCTTTTTGAAAGAAGAGTAACACTTGGTTTTAAAAGTTAAGAGTTATACTAGCTTTACGGGAAGTTGGGTATAACAACTTAAGAGTAATAAAAGGAATGGTTTATTGATTTTAAAAGTTAAGAGACTTGATCTCAAAAGATAAGAGACTTGACTTAATTGATTTAATATGAATTTTGTTAAAAAGTGTGAAACCTCATTCGTGAGTAATGAGTACTTGGTTTGTAAAAGGAATAATGTTTCACTGATTTCGGAAATAAGAGATGTGAATATTTGAAGTTAGGCAAACTTGAACTTTTGAAAAAGAATGTTGTTACTTGACTTTAAGAAGGAAAGTGTTTTGGTTTAACAAGAAAGGCATAATATTACCTTAGTTGTTTTAAAGGGAAAATATGGTATTATCTTAATCTGTCTTAAATGAGCGTTTAAATGTTATGGCCACTCGACTACCGCGTTCATGGGATGAACCGGGAATGTGTTTCACTCGACTACCGCGTTCATGAGATGAACATGGAATGTATTTCACTCGACTACCGCGTTCATGGGATGAATCGGGAATGTATTTCACTCGACTACCGCGTTCATGGGATGAACCGGGAATGTATTTCACTCGACTACCGCGTTCATGGGATGAACCGGGAATGTATTTTTGTTATACCCCGTATTTCCAGAGTATGTACGTGAGGGCGTACGTATAATAATTTGAGCCTTAAGTTAGGCAAGTTTCGAAATTTGTACACAACACCCGATAGGAGTCGTTTTTCGACGAAACGTTTCCACAGCTTTCGTAGGGAAAATTCCGGCTATGTCATTTATAATTTTTGCGGATTTTTCCGAGAGACGAAACATTTTGGACCAACGGGAGGGTGACATGTGTCACCCTCACATTGGGCGTGAGAAGTGGACGGCAAAGGCATCAATGGCACGTTTTTTGTGTTGATTCTTGGTCAAGGGTTAGGTAGGATATTTTGGTGGTAGATGGATAAGGTGCACTTGGCTTGATCTTGGCCTTACACTTGCCTAACACTTGGATGGATCTTGGCCATTGGTTGGCCATTCCTTGACCTATAAATACCCCTCTAAGTTGAAGAGTTATTTCATCCAAACTTGAGCAATCTATCTAAGTCTCAAAATACTCCCTCCCTCTTGTTCTTTCGTCCACCACACCCCCCTCCCCCTTTGAGAAGGCCCCTTGGCCGAAAGTATCCCCCTCCCCCTTTGTAGAGGTTAGCCATGGGGTACCCCCCCTAGCCTAGTTGTCTTCGTATAATACCCCCCAGGGGGCTATAGAACTACTCTCCAAGTAATGTTATAATCCCCAAATACCTCGCCCAAATACCTTATAGTATTCCCAAGGTTACACTTATACAAAAGCCAGTAAAATACTATTATACTTCCTCACCACAAAAACGAAACCCTAAGTAAATCTTCACCCGTAGTAGTTGAAGTTATAAGTAGAAGTTGGTTAGAACTTCTAAGGGTTGGTTGAGGCGGCCTGAGCGCACGGAGTAGGAGCTAAACCTTGCTCAGGAACGACATTTAAACTCGGATAATTTTGGGCTTATCGAGGTAAACATTCTTAACCTTCTGTGGTATTTGGAAATTACATGTTGTAGGAGTATATAGTTAAGTATACTATATATAGAATTGAACATAGTTGTGCGGCAATGTCTTTTGACTTAAGCCTGAATAATACTTACGGCAATGTCTTGCGACTTAAGCCTGAATTTAAATAAGAGAACTGAACTGTAATTACATAGGACTGTATTACAGTAGACTTGTGTAGCATTACTGTGAGTAGAATTGTACACGTCCGGTTAGACGTGCAAACCCCCCCCCCCCTGGTTGGCTTGGTAGCCGGCCTCGATAGAGGAGGAGATTACGCTGTTGCGGGGGGGGGGGAGGTGCTGCCGAATTTTCTGTAGAATATTCTACATTGAGATCTAGGATGTTAATAGGCGCCTTGTGGCCTCTATAGGTTGAAGTACTACGTATGGCGTGATCTACTTGGCTTAAGGAGTAGCCGACGGCTTGAGGTACTTGGAGCCCTTTGCTATTAGTCGATAATCGTCGCTAGGTATGTGAACCTCTTCCTATCTGTTCTAGCATGATATGTGTATAACTATGTAGTACCAGACGCATACGTGTTTAATGTATTTGATTGGTTTGAAACATAAAGTGTTATAACGACTTTATGGGAAGTTGGTTATAACAGCTTTATGTAGGTAAGAAAATGCTTTGTGGTTTCAAAGGGTAACTGGTTTGACTTATAACGGATTTGATGTGTAGTAATAAAGAACTTGAAGTGTTTCAAAAAGACCTTTTTGAAAGAAGAGTAATACTTGGCTTTGAAAACATAAGAGTTGTACTAGCTTTATGGGAAGTTAGATATAACGTCTTAAGAGTGATAAAAAGAATGGTTTACTGATTTTTTTTTGAAGATAAGAGACTTGACTTAATGGTATTGATATGAATTTTGTTAAAAGTGTGAAACCTCATTCGTGAGTAATGAGTACTTGGTTTTAAAAGGAAAAATGTTTTACTGATTTCGGAAATCAGAATGAGTATCGACAAACCACTGCAGCGTTAATAAAGGAAAATGTATTGAATAATAAAGTATGGTATTAAAACCAAGAGAAACCTCCATCCGCATGAAGCTAAGATGAGACAAAATTATATTACATTTCCTAGATCATGGTCGCTTAATAAGATTGATTATAAACAAGAATAACCTACTCACATATAAGACATATGTTTCTCAAAACGCTTTAAAGGAGAATTATGTTTTAAAGGATTAAAACTATGAACTACTGAAACCTTTTCTAAAATGAGAAACTTGAGCATTTGTAATTAGGCAAACTCAACGCGTTTGGAAAATAAGGTTGTTACTTGATTTTACAAAGGAAAGCATTTTGGTTTACTTAACAATGTTAGTCACTCTATTTTTATACTACGGGTGTCGGGTGACCTTTGTAAAAGAAATGGATCTTTAAAAGGAATTTAACGTACGTAGTACTTTAGGGTTAAAACCCAGACTTTGGCATAAAATGAAAGTACTTTGAGTTGTGTATAACTTGCCTATGCTTGTTGTCGTGAAGCTTGCCTATGCTTGTTGTTGTGAAGCTTGCCTATGCTTGTTGTTGTGAAGCTTGCCTATGTTTGTTGTTGTGAAACTTGACTATGCTTGTTGTTGTGAAACTTGCCTATACTTGTTGTGATAGCCTTTGTTGTATTTCTGTACCCCGCGTCTCTCGATGGAGGGCCGGTTGATTTGTTATGAACGATTCTACACCGAGTCCCACGAGATGGGCAGGGACACGTATTTCATTTAATTATACACCAAGTCCCACGAGTTGGGCAGGGACACGTATTTCATATTGATCATACACCGAGTCCCACGAGATGGGCAGGGACACGTATTCCATCTGATTATACACCGAGTCCCACGAGATGGGCAGGGACACGTATTTCATCCGATTTTACATCGAGTCCCACGAGATGGGCAGGGATACGTATTTTATCTGATTATACACCGAGTGCCACAGGATGGGCCGGGACACGTATTTCATCTGGTTATCATACATGTCTCCTACTTTATATAGACTATTATGATTTCATTTACAGTCTTTTACAGTTTCACATACTTGGTACCTGTTGTACTGACCTCCTTCGGGGGGCTACGTTCATGCCGCAGGTGGAAGTACATCGGTTGTGGATCCTCGCTCATAGGATCACAGTTCAGCGTGTCGGGAAGCCCCATTTCTTCGGAGGCTTATCTTTTGGTATGTTACCCTGAGTCTGTAGATTCTTATACATTGAGGGTATGGCGGGCCCATTCCGTCATACCATTGTAAAAATCTTAGAGGTGCAGAGTAATTGTAGGCGTGGTTTGTAAAAGGATAATCGTCGTATTTATGTATATATGATGAAGGCAAATCGCTTTGGTTGGCCTGTTTATTTATCTTGTCTCTTAATTCATATTCATGTTTTTTATTTCCGCTGATTTTCTCGATGTTGTATCACTAGGTGCCCGGTAGGCACGATCCACGCCCGGTTCGGTCGTGACAAAAGTGGTATCGAGCGCTTAGTCCTCGGAAAGTGTCTACGCATCGTGTCTAGTAGTCTTGATTATCGGTGTCAGGCACCACATCTATAATCGTGAGGCTATAGGACATTTAGGATTGGTTTCCATTCTTCTCATTACGAGATCGTGCCAGAGCTGTGTGATAAGTTGACCCTCCGACGTATTCCTTTCCTTTACCGATTATGCCTCCGCGTAGTGCAACCTGAGCCCAGATGGGCAAGGCGATGAGGGAGTGAGATACAGAGGAGTACGAGCGCGCAGCCTGGCCGCTCGAGACAGTGCCGACGGCGAAGTTTCGCGACACCGCCAAAGACCAAAGAGAGTTTAGAGCCGCAGCAGTGGTCGCCGAGACTACAAGACTGAGCCTCCACCCCACACTGGAGCAGATGAGACGGGTACAAGGAGATGGCGCCATCGCCGTGGTCATGGCCGATATGAGATAGGCCGACGCAGCAGCTTCCAAGAGCACCCGTAGTTCACCCCGAGCATACGATTTGAGGCTACGTGACTTTACGAGTCAGAGCCCGCCAGTGTTCTATGGATCGAGAGCTAAGGATGACCCTCAGGAGTTTATCCGACAGCCACAGCGGATCATGAGAGTGATCAGAGTCTCAGAGGCAGAGTCGGTGGTATTGGGTTCGCATCACCGCGTGATCCGCAGCTGATTGGGTTTGATTCGTGGAGTTGTCCCGGAAGAGCATGCACTTCCACCGTATGGGACGAGTTCTCAAGGGCTTTTCTTGCAAATTTCTTGCCCCCACAGATGGTGAGGGCTCGGGCCGGCGATTTTTGACGTTGAGGCAGGACGGGCGGATGGTTAGAGAGTACAATGTGGAGTTCGACTCATTAGCTCGGTATGTTCCCGCTGTGGTAGCTGATATGGAGGACAGAGTACACCGCTACGTCACCGGCTGACGGTTACTTGGCGAGGCTTGCACGGTGTAGCTCTTGATCGGCATGGACATTGCCCGAATGGAAGCTCATGGGATAGGATGTGAGGCTCGGAGAGGTCGACGGAATGACCTAGATCAGCAGAAGAGGGCCAGAACAGCAGGGTCATTTGGTAACTATCGAGGCGGACCGCCAGCTAGCCTAGTTATGTACCTCCACCAAGCAGAGTGGTCCCCACGATCGTCGGGGCGCTCGTGGTATTCGAGCCGGTCGAGCTCCGTGGCTTCGTTCACAGATATACATGGGTTCTAGCCGGGTTCGATTTTCCTCGGTGCACGATGTGGCGCACGCCATCCCGGGAATGTCGTCTTTATCGGGTGCTTGTTTTTCCTGCGGCGTTAGGGCCATATGACGAAACCGCCCTAGTAGGAAGGATGCAAACAGAATGACTCACCTACCGTCGATCGCGGGTGTTCATCGCCTTCTATAGCATGCTACCGCAGGCGCACTTATGATTAGAGTGGAGCGGTAGCTTCAGGTATATCCTTAACCCTCTATAGGCTTGTATGTTTTGATGTTATGTTAATGTGTTAAGTGTTATGTTCGGATAGCTTTGTGCTAAAATGTGATTTAGGAACCTGGTCGGTGAAAAAGGGTAAGCCTGGGGGTGAGAAAATGATGAACCTTAGAATATTACAGTTGAGACCTTAGATGTAAGGCCGTCTTGATGTACAAGATTTTGCGAGTGATCCTTGTCAGAGTGCATTTTATGCCTAGAATGTATTGTGTGATAAGTCCCTGGGTTGGGTAAATGAAAGTGGTATCTTTCATGATGTGATTTAGCAAGATTGTTCCGTGTCGAGGAGCAAGAGTTGCGCGGCGCGATGGTCGGGTTGGGGCCATGTTGCGGCCAACCCGCGGCTGCTTCGGTGGGGTCAGCTCTGGGTGGTCCCGCCCGGTGGCAGGGTCACGAGGGTGCTAGGCCCAAGTTTAGATGACCATCGTATGAGTTCGTGGATACGTTCGACCAGAATCAGTTCGTGAAGGCCGAGAATGGCCTTAGAGGAAATCGAGGTTAGTAAGATGACCAAGTTTGGAGGTAGTAACTCCAAGGGTTGGAAAACAGAAACGTTGACTGAAGTGTGGTACGTATACTAGAAGAGTTCAAGTGTTCGAGGAGAGTACGACGAGTAAGGGTAGAGGCGAGCATGTATTGCGAGCATAGATATGATCATTTCTTGTAAAGGGAGAAGGTGCGAAGGATGTATATTTTAGACCTCAGGGATCGCATGCAGTCCGGTACCATTTGTTGGGTCGCCGGAGTGACACTAGAACCTCGCGGCAAAGTGACAAAAGTTTGTGATGTTAGAGGTGTTTCCTCGTGGACTTGGATGTAAGTATTTGTGCGGTTGTTTCTGTGGCCAGGTGTGGCAGGATTTGTTCTCGTAAATATAGTAGTGAAGACTATACTGGCGCATGTTTGTTTTGAGGCTTAGAAGGAACATTCGGGACGAATGTTTCTAAGGAGGGGAGAATGTTATAACCCGTATTTCCAGAGTATGTACGTGAGGGCGTACGTATAATAATTTGAGCCTTAAGTTAGGCAAGTTTCGAAATTTGTACACAACACCCGATAGGAGTCGTTTTTCGACGAAACGTTTCCACAACTTTCGTAGGGAAAATTCCGGCTATGTCATTTATAATTTTTGCGGATTTTTCTGAGAGACGAAACAGTTTGGACCAACGGGAGGGTGACATGTGTCACCCTCACATTGGGCGTGAGAAGTGGACGGCAAAGGCATCAATGGCACGTTTTTTGTGTTGATTCTTGGTCAAGGGTTAGGTAGGATATTTTGGTGGTAGATCAATAAGGTGCACTTGGCTTGATCTTGGCCTTACACTTGCCTAACACTTGGATGGATCTTGGCCATTGGTTGGCCATTCCTTGACCTATAAATACCCCTCTAAGTTGAAGAGTTATTTCATCCAAACTTGAGCAATCTATCTAAGTCTCAAAATACTCCCTCCCTCTTGTTCTTTCGTCCACCACACCCCCCTCCCCCTTTGAGAAGGCCCTTGACGAAAGTATCCTCCCCTTTGTAGAGGTTAGCTGGTAGGTACCCCTAGCCTAGTTGTCTTCGTATAATACCCCCCTTTGTGGTATAGAAATACTCTCCAAGTATTGTTATAATGACCAAATACCTTGGCCCAAATACCTTATAGTATTCCCAAGGTTACACTTATACAAAAGCCCAGAAAATACTATTATACTTCCCTCAGTCACAAAAACGAAACCCTAAGTAAATCTTCACCCGTAGTTGAAGTTATAAGTAGAAGTTGGTTAGAACTTCTAAGGGTTGGTTGAGCGGCCTGAGCGCACGAGTAGAGCTAAACCTTGCTCAGATCGACATTTAAACTCGGATAATTTTGGGCTTATCGAGGTAAACATTCTTAACCTTCGTGGTATTTGGAAATTACATGTTGTAGAGTATATAGTTAAGTATACTATATATAGAATTGAACATAGTTGTGCGGCAATGTCTTTTGACTTAAGCCCGAATAACACTTACGCAATGTCTTGCGACTTAAGCCCGAATTTAAATAAGAGAATTGAATCAGAATTACATAGGATCAGACATGAGACTTGTGTAGCACATCGTGAGTAGAATTGTACACGCCCGGTTAGGCGTGCAAACCCCCGGTTGGCTTGGTAGCCGCCTCGATAGAGGAGGAGATTACGCTCATGGGAGTGGGAGGTGCTATCAATTTTCTGTCTAATATTCTACATTGAGATCTAGGATGTTAATAGGCACCTTGTGGCCTCTATAGGTTGAAGTACTACGTATGGCGTGATCTACTTGGCTTAAGGAGTAGCCGACGGTTTGAGGTACTTGGAGCACTTTGCTATTAGTCGATAATCGTCGCGAGGTATGTGAACCTCTTCCTATCTGTCTAGCATGATATGTGTATAACTATGTAGTACGGTGACGATACGTGTTTAATGTATTTGATTGGTTTGAAACATAAAGTGTTATAACGACTTTATGGGAAGTTGGTTATAACAACTTTATGTAGGTAAGAAAATGCTTTGTGGTTTCAAAGGGTAACTGGTTTGACTTATAACGGATTTGATGTGTAGTAATAAAGAACTTGAAGTGTTTCAAAAAGACCTTTTTGAAAGAAGAGTAATACTTGGCTTTGAAAACATAAGAGTTGTACTAGCTTTATGGGAAGTTAGATATAACGTCTTAAGAGTGATAAAAAGAATGGTTTACTGATTTTTTTTTGAAGATAAGAGACTTGACTTAATGGTATTGATATGAATTTTGTTAAAAGTGTGAAACCTCATTCGTGAGTAATGAGTACTTGGTTTTAAAAGGAATAATGTTTTACTGATTTCTAAATCGAATGAGTATCGACAAACCACTGCAGCGTTAATAAAGGAAAATGTATTGAATAATAAAGTATGGTATTAAAACCAGTAGAAACCTCCATCTGCATAGAAGCTAAGATGAGACAAAATTATATTACATTTCCTAGATCATGGCTGCTTAATAAGATTGATTATAAACAAGAATAACCTACTCACATATAAGACATATGTTTCTCAAAACGTTTAAAGGAGAATTATGTTTTAAAGGATTAAAACTATGAACTACGAAACCTTTTCTAAAATGAGAAACTTGAGCATTTGTAATTAGGCAAACTTGAACGTTTGGAAAATAAGGTTGTTACTTGATTTTACAAAGGAAAGCATTTTGGTTTACTTAACAATGTTAGTCACTCTATTTTTATACTACGGGTGTCGGGTGACCTTTGTAAAACAAATGGATCTTTAAAAGGAATTTAACGTACGTAGTACTTTAAGGTTAAAACCCGGACTTTGGCATAAAATGAAAGTACTTTGAGTTGTGTATAACTTGCCTATGCTTGTTGTCGTGAAGCTTGCCTATGCTTGTTGTTGTGAAGCTTGCCTATGCTTGTTGTTGTGAAACTTGCCTATGCTTGTTGTTGTGAAACTTGCCTATGCTTGTTGTGATAGCCTTTGTTGTATTTCAGATTGCACTCGCCTCTCGATGGAGGGCCGGTTGATTTGTTATGAACGATTCTACACCGAGTCCCACGAGATGGGCAGAGACACGTATTTCATTTAATTATACACCAAGTCCCACGAGATGGGCAGGGACACGTATTTCATATTGATCATACACCGAGTCCCACGAGATGGGCAGGGACATGTATTCCATCTGATTATACACCGAGTCCCACGAGATGGGCAGGGACACGTATTTCATCCGATTTTACACCGAGTCCCACGAGATGGGCAGGGACACGTATTTTATCTGATTATACACCGAGTGCCACAGGATGGGCCGGGACACGTATTTCATCTGGTTATCATACATGTCTCCTGCTTTATATAGACTATTATGATTTCATTTACGCCTTTCGATTTCACATACTTGGTACTGTTGCATCGACCTTCGGGCCGCTGCGTTCACGCCGCAGTGGAAGTACATCGGTTGTGGATCCTCGCCATAGGATCACAACGCGTGTCGGAAGCCCCATTTCTTGAGGCTTATCTTTTGGTATGTTACCCAGTCCGCAGATTCTTATACATTCGTGGTATGTGGCCCCGTCCCGCCATACCGTGTAAAAATCTTAGAGGTGCAGTAGCTCTGTGTGGCGAGGTTTGTAAAAAGGATAACTGTTCGGGTATTTATGTATATATGATGAAGGCAACTGTTTTGGTTGGCCTGTTTATTTATCTTGTCTCTTAATTCATATTCATGTTTTTTATTTCCGCTGATTTTCTCTGATGTTGTATCACTAGGGTGCCCGGGGTAAGGCACCAGTCACGGGCCCGGGTTCGGGTCGTGACAATTTCACTCGACTACCGCGTTCATGGGATGAACCGGTAATGTATTTCACCACGATACCGCGTTCATGAGATGGACCGGGAATGTATTTCATGCGACACCGCGTTCATGGGATGAACCGGGAATGTATACCACCTGATCTGATACCGAGTCCATGAGATGGACCGGGAATATATTCCATACGATTTCACCTCGAGTCCATGAGATGGGCCGAGACATGTTACACGTATCATATAACTAATACCTAGACTGCCGGCAGTGAGGAAAAAGTTCCACGGGCATGAGAGATGACTTTGAGGGCGTGAGTCCCTGACTTGACATGACTGCTTTTATATTATGAACTGTAGTTTTGTTATCATACATGTCTCCTGCTTTATATAGACTACTATGATTTCATTTACGATTTTTTCGCCACATACTTGCAATTGTCAGATCGACTCCTTCGGGCCGTTCATGCCGCAGTAGAGGTACACCGGTTGTTGATCCTCGCCATAGGATCACGCCAAAGATATTAGGAAGCTCCGTTTCTCGAGGCTTATCTTTTGTATGTTTCCTGAGTTGTAGGTTCTCAGACATTCGTGGTATGGCGGCCCCGTCCCGTCATAGGTGTGTTACATTCTTAGAGTGCAGAGTAATCGCTGTGGGCGGGGTTTGTAAAAGGATGTAAATCGCTCAAAATTTCAGTATTTATGCAAGCGAGGCAACCGCTTTGGTTGGCGGTTTTATTATCTTATCTCTTGTTTCATATCTGTATGTTTTATATTCCGTGATTTCTCGATGTATGACTACTTGGGTGCGGGTAAGGCACTGCCACGCCCCGAACGGTCTTGACAAAAGTGGTATCGAGCGCTTAATCCTCGGAAAGTGTCTACGCATCGTTCAGTAGAGTCTTGATTATCGGTGTGTTGTGCACCACATCTATAATCGTGAGGTCGCAAGACATTTAGGATTGGTTTCATTCTTCTCATTCCGAGATCGTGCCTTAGCTGTGTTATAAGTTGGAACCCTCTGACGCATTTCATTTTTACCAGTTATGCCTCTGCGCAAGGCAACCCGGGCCCAGATGGGCAAGGCAGCCGAGGGAGCTGCTAGTAGGATACAGAGGAGTACGGGGGCGCAGGCCCAGTCATTACCTGATATAGTGCTTCAGACGGCGAGTTTTGCGACGCCGCCAATTTCAAAGCAGAGTTTAGAGTCGCAGCGGTGGGCTGAGACCACAAGACTCGAGCCTCCAGTCCCACAGCCTGGAGCAGAGGAGATGGGTTACAAAGAGATGGCCCAGTTATTGGCCAGGATCGTGGCCAGACATGAGGATAGGCTGGACGCAGCAGTTCCAGTAGCACCCGTGGTTCACCCGAGATCGGATAGTTTGAGGCTACGGGACATTTGAGTCAGAACGCTGAGTTCTACGGTCGAGGCACGAGGATGATCCGCAGGAGTTCATTCGGCGATTCTGACGGATCATGAGAGTGATCAAGGCTTGAGACCGAGTCGGTGGTCTTAGGTTCGTGATCGGCCGCGTGATACCGCAATGATCGTTTCATTCGCGAGCTGTCCCGGGAGAGTATGCACTTCCACCGTATGGAGCGAAGTTCTCAGCGCATTTCTTGCACATTTCTTGCCTCCAGATGAGAAGGGCTCGGCCGACAAATTTTTGACGTTGAGACAGCACCGGCGCACGGTCGAGTACAATGTGAGTTTGACTCATTAGCTCAGACGCCCCCGCTTTGGTAGCCGACATGGAGGACGAGTGCACCGCCACGCCATCGGGCTTGATGACTACTTAGCGAGGCTTGTTCGGTGTAGCTCTTCACCGGGCATGGACATTGCCCGCATACTGAGCTTATGACCGATGTGAGGAGCGGAGAGGTCGACGAATGGCCGAGATCGCGAGAAAATGGCCAGACATCGTGGTCCTTTGGTAACTTTCGAGGCGATCGCCTCAGCAAGAGTTAGTTATGTACCTCCGCCAGTACAGAGTGGTCCTCCAAAGTCTTCGGGACGTTCGGGATATTCGAGCCGGTCGAGCTCGTGACTTCGGTTACGATATATACGTGTTCTAGCCAGCAGGATTCATGTCCCCCTCAGTGTGCACGATGTGGCAAGCATCATCCCGGGGAATGTCGTGTTCTTACTGGTGCTTGTTTCACCTGCGGCCGTCAGGGCCATGTGACGAGAGACTGTGCTTATAGGAGGGGTACAAGCAGAATGACGCAGCCTCACCGGTCGATGGCGGGATCATCGCCTTTCATTATGCTACTGCAGGCAGCCTACGATTAGAGTGGAGCAGATGTTACAGGTATATTCTTACCCCTCTAGAGACTAGTATGCGTAGATAATTTGATGAAGTGCTAAGTATTATGTTCAGATAGAATTATGTTAAAATTTTGTTTAGAAAACATGTTTAAGGGAAAGTTTGGGGACAGGGAAAGTGTGAGCCTTAGAGCTTTACACGTAGAGACCTTAGATGCGAGGTTATCTTGAGTAAAAGATTTATGTTTGTGTTTACCTTTATCGGAGTGCATAGTATATGTGGAATAATTCCATGGGTGGTGTAAGATGGAAGTAGTAGCCTTCAGGACTTGAATATGTAAGATTGTTCCGGATCAGGAGAACAAGTGTTTGACGCGATAGCGGGTCGGGTTGAGGACGTATTGCGGGTCAACCCGTAGCCCTATTTAAGGTGGGGTCAGTTCTGGGTGGTCCCGCCAGGTGGTAGTGTCACGAGAGTGCTAGGCCCAAGTTTGGATGACCATCGTATGAGTTCGTGGATATGTTCGACCATAATCGGATCGTGAAGGCCGGGAATGGCCTTAAAGGAGATTGAGGCTAGTAAGATGACCAAGTTTGGAGGTAGTGACTCCAGAGATTGTAGAAACTGAAGCGATGACTGAAGTATGGTACGTGTACTAGAAAGAGTTCAAGTGTTCAAGAACAGTACGACGAGTAAGGAAAGAAGTGAACATGTGCTAAAAAAATAGAAACGATCATTTTGTTGTGAAGTGAAGATGCAAAGGGAGTATCCTTTAGACCGGGGTGGAAGCTTTTGTGATGTAGGAATGATTTCTCATGGACTTGGGTTAAGTATTTTCGCGTATGTTATTTTGTGGCCAGGTGTGGCGTTGGCAACTTGTTAGAGGAACTTTATCGTTATCCGTCTTGAGAAGGAACATTCGGGACGAATGTTTCTAAGGAGGGGAGAATGTTATGCCCCGTATTTCTAGAGTATGTACGTGAAGGCGTACGTACAAAAGTTTAAGCCTTAAGTAGGAAAAGTGGCAAAATTTGTGCACAACTAGCGAAAAGAGTCGTTTTCCGACGAAACGTTTTCCGGACTTTGCGAAGGGAAAAATACGGCTATGTCATTTATAATTTTTGCGGATTTTTCCAAGAGATGAAATATTTTGGACCAACGAGAGGGTGACAAGTGTCACCCTCAAGTGGACGAGAAATTGGGACGAAACTTGGGCGGTTTGCCTTGGCTTTTTTGTCAAGTAGTTGGTAGGATATTTTGTGTAGTTGATGAGCAAGTGGGACCCACAAACACATGTCCAAATCCCCACCCTACACTTGCCTACCACTTGGCTTGATCTTGGCCTCAATGTCCTATAAATACCCCTTAGTTGAAGACTTATTCTTCATCCACACTTGTGAAATTCCAAGGAAAATACTCCCTCCCCTTTGTGTAGTTTTTCGTCCAAAGCCCCCTCCTCTTGTGAGCCTTGGTCGAGAGTGCCCCTTGCCTAGTTGTTTTCATATAATACACCCCCTTGGTAGACAAGTATGCTCCCTGTATCGTTACTATTCCCAAATACCGTGGCCCATATACCTTGTAGTATTCCAAGGTTATACCTATACTAAAAGCCCAGAAATACTATTATACTTCCTTTAGCCACTAAACGAAACCCTAAGGAAATCTTCATAGCCGGTTGAAGTATTAAGAAGAAGTTGCGTAGAACTTCTAAGGGTTGTTTGGAGCGGGTTGGAGCGCACGGAGTAGGAGCTTAACGTTGCTCAGGATCGACATTTAACTTGGATAATTTTGGGCTTATCGAGGTAAATACTACTGTCCTTCTATTGTAATTGGAAAGTACATACTGTAGTAGTATAGAATTGAATATAAGATACATAGAAGGATATTACGTAAGAGAATTGAATCAGAATAGAAGGATATTACGTAAAAGAATTGAATAGATCACATCGTAAGAATATTAAAAAAAAAATCGAATCAGATTTACATAAGATCGTATTTACTGAGAATTGTGTAGTTTGACTGCAGCGGCGCGCCCAATTTTCCGTGGGATAAGGAATCTGTATCAAGAAATGTTTTACAGAATAGTCTGGACGTTGATAGACTTATATGACCGTGATAGGTTGAAGTACTGCGAGTAGCGTATTCTACTCGAAGAAGTGAAAAAGGCTAGCAGGATTACAGTACTTGGAGATATTTGCTAATAGTCGATAATCGTCGCAAGGTATGCGATTCTTCCTATACTCTTGAGCATGATATTTTAAAAGTATATATATATAGTACGGTAGACGTACGTGTGTTAACTGAACGTAGCTTTACGACAATGTCTTTTGACTTAAGCCTGAATAATAAGAATCTTGAAGTATTTCAGAAGAATTAAGAAACCTTTTTGAAAGAAGAGTAACACTTGGTTTTAAAAGTTAAGAGTTATACTAGCTTTATGGGAAGTTGGGTATAACAACTTAAGAGTAATAAAAGGAATGGTTTATTGATTTTAAAAGTTAAGAGACTTGATCTCAAAAGATAAGAGACTTGACTTAATTGATTTAATATGAATTTTGTTAAAAAGTGTGAAACCTCATTCGTGAGTAATGAGTACTTGGTTTGTAAAAGGAATAATGTTTCACTGATTTCGGAAATAAGAGATGTGAATATTTGAAGTTAGGCAAACTTGAACTTTTGAAAAAGAATGTTGTTACTTGACTTTAAGAAGGAAAGTGTTTTGGTTTAACAAGAAAGGCATAATATTACCTTAGTTGTTTTAAAGGGAAAATATGGTATTATCTTAATCTGTCTTAAATGAGCGTTTAAATGTTATGGCCACTCGACTACCGCGTTCATTGGATGAACCGGGAATGTATTTCACTCGACTACCGCGTTCATGAGATGAACCGGGAATGTATTTCACTCGACTACCGCGTTCATGGGATGAACCGGGAATGTATTTCACTCGACTGCCGCGTTCATGGGATGAACCGGGAATGTATTTCCCTCGACTACCGCGTTCATGGGATGAACCGGGAATGTATTTCACTCGACTATCGCGTTCATGGGATGAACCGGGAATGTATTTCACCACGATACCGCGTTCATGAGATGGACCGGGAATGTATTTCATGCGACACCGCGTTCATGGGATGAACCGGGAATGTATACCACCTGATCTGATACCGAGTCCATGAGATGGATCGGGAATGTATTCCATACGATTTCACCTCGAGTCCATGAGATGGGCCGAGACATGTTACACGTATCATATAACTAATACCTAGACTGCCGGAAGTGAGGAAGGAGTTCAACGGGCATGAGGGATGACTTTGAGGGCGTGAGTCCCTGACTTGACATGACTGCTTTTATATTATGAACTGTAGTTTTGTTATCATACATGTCTCCTGCTTTATATAGACAACTAGGATTTCATTTACTGATTTTTTCGATTCACATACTTGGTACCAGATCGACTCCTTCGGCCGCGTTCATGCCGCAGTAGAGGTACACCGGTTGTTGATCCTCGCCATAGGATCACGTCAAAGATATCGAAGCCCGCTTCTCGAGGCTTATCTTTTGTATGTTTCAATTGTAGGTTCTGCATATCTGTGGTATGGGCCTCGTCCCCATCATAGGTGTACATTCTTAGCAGGTCCTGTAGTACCGCAGGCGGGTTTGTAAAAAGGATGTAATCGTTCAAAATTTCTCAGATTTATGCGCGAGGCAACCGCTTTGGTTGGCTTTTATTATCTTATTTCTTGTTTCATATCAGTATGTTTTATATTCCGCGATTTCTCGATGTATGACTACTTGGGTGCGGGTAAGGCACTACCACGCCCCGAACGGGTCGTTACAAAAGTGGTATCGAGCGCTTAATCCTCGGAAAGTGTCTACTGCATCGCGTGTCAGTAGTCTTGATTATCGTGTGTTGTGCACCACATCTATAATCGTGAGGTCGCAAGACATTTAGGATTGGTTTCATTCTTCTCATTCCGAGATCGTGCCTTAGAGTCGTGTTATAAGTTGGAACCCTCTCGACGCATTTCATTTTTACCGCTTATGCCTCGCGCAGCCAACCCGGGCCCAGATGGGCAAGGCAGCCGAGGGAGCTGCTAGTAGGATACAGAGGAGTACGGGGGCGCAGGCCCAGTCATTACCTGATATAGTGCTTCAGACGGCGAGTTTTGCGACGCCTCCAGCCCCAGCAGAGTTTAGAGCCGCAACAGTGGCTGCTGAGACCACAACACCTGAGCCTCCAGTACCACAGCCTGGAGCAGAGGAGATGGGTTACAAAGAGATGGCCCGATTATCGCCGTGATCGTTTCCGCATACGAGGATAGCCGGACGCAGCAGCCCAGAGCACCCGTGGTTCACCCAAGATCGGATAGTTTGAGGCTACGGGACTTTCTGAGTTGTAGCCCGCCAGAGTTCTACGGGTCGAGGCCTGAGGATGATCCGCAGGAGTTCATTCGACATTTACAGCGGATCATGAGAGTGATCAAGGCTTCAGAGACCGAGTCGGTGGTCTTAGGTTAGCATCGGCTGCGTGATACTACGCTGATCGGTTTGATTCGTGGAGATGTCCCGGGAGAGTATGCACTTCCACCGTGTATGGAGCGAGTTCTCGTGGGCATTTCTTGCACATTTCTTGCCTCCAGATGAGAAGGGCTCGGCCGACAAATTTTTGACGTTGAGACAGACCGCGCACGGTTCGAGTACAATGTGGAGTTTCACTCATTAGCTCGACGCCCCCGCTTTGGTAGCCGACATGGAGACGAGTGCACCGCCACGCCACCGGGCTTGATGATCAGAACGACCGCCCGCCTCGCATCGTGCCTTACCCCGCACCCTAGTGATACAACATCGAGAAAACCAGCGGAAAATAAAACTTTACACAAGAAACAAGATATATGAACATAAACAAAGCCAACCAAAACGGTTGCCTTGATATACATAAAACACGAGCAGTTTAATCCTTTACAACCCCGCCACAACAGACTACTGCACTTAAGATTTACAACGACTATGACGGACAGTGGCCCCGCCATACCCCGAATGTACAAGAACCTACAACTCGTGGAACACATACTAAAAGATAAGCCTCAAGAAACGGAGCTTCCCAATACGAATCGTGATCCTAAGAGCGGATCCACGATCGATGTACTTCTACTGCGGCAGATGAACGCACTTCCAAGGAGGTCGACAACAGTACCAAGTATGTGAAATCAGAAAAATATCGTAATGAAATCATACTAGTCTATATAAAGCAGAGACATGTATGATAACCAAACTACAGCTCACAACATAAAAGCAAATATATCCATCGTGGACTCACGCCTCAAGTCATCACTCAAATATAACTATGGGTCTCGCGCCACAACATCAATCATGTTCGATCATGGCCGCATGCCCTAATTCTGCATCGGTGTAGACATGTCCATGATGCAACAATAATACCAATGCCCCACGGCCACATGCCGAATTCTACCTCTGTAGACACGCCCATGTGACATCAACAATAATATCTCGGGTGATCAACCCTGCCGCATGGCCACATGCCCCCGGAATTCTACCTCGGTGTAGACATGTCCATGTAACCACAATAACAATATATAGGGTAATAAACACTGCCGCATGGCCACATGCCCCTAATTCGTGACGGTGTAGACATGTCCATGTGACATCAACAACAAGACAAGAATCAAAATGGAAACATACCCGTGGAATTCTCCATCACCGCCAAAGACGCCCAAGTAAGTTCTCAACAAGTCGACCGACCTCTATCGAGACGCCAGAATACGTAAATACCACACTTGCACAACAAAGGCTATCATCACAAGCATAGGCAAGTTTCACAACAACAACCATAGGCAAGTTTCACAACAACAAGCATAGGCAAGTTTCACACAACTCAAAGTACTTTCATTTTATGCCAAAGTCCGGGTTTTTAACCCCAAAGTACTACATACGTTAAGTTCTTTTAAAAGAGATCCATTACTTTTATAAAAGTCACCCGATACGTAGTATTAGAATGACCAACCCACCTTCCTTTTCAAAAACAAGTAACAACATTCTTTCCTAAGTTCGGCTTTGCCTAGTTTCAATTACTCAAGCTTCTCATTTTCAAATGGTTTCATAGTTCCCAAACTTAATCACTTGATTCCTTTTAGAACAATTGAGTAACATATGTCATATATGTGAGTAGTTTATTCTTGTTTATAACGATCTTATTACAAAGACCATGATCTAGAAAATGTAATATCATTTTGTCTCATCTTAGCTTCTACGCAGATGGAGGTTTCTACCGGGTTTTAATACAACACATCATTATTCAATACATTTTCCTTTATTAACGCCGCAGTTGGTGCTGTCGATACACATTCTGATTCTCGAAATCAGTAAAACATTATCCCTTTAAAACCAAGTACTCATTACTCACGAATGAGGTTTCACACAAACATCCACATTAAAACAAATAAGTTAAGTCTCTTATCTTATAAGATCAAGTCTCTTAACTTCTAACATCAGTAAACCATTTTCACTTACATAAGGTCGTTATAACTAACTTCCCATAAAGCTATTATAACACCCTATGTTTTAAACCAACCAAATCACTTAGCACATGTATGTCTACCGTACTACATAGTTCACAACAATCATGCTAGAAAAGATAGGAAGAGGTTCACATACCTCGCGACGATTTATCGACAATAAGCAAAATGCTCCAAGTACTACAACCTTGCTAGCCCTTTCCACTCCTCGAGTAGAATACGCTACTCTTAGTACTTTCACCTATAAAGGTCACAAACGTCTATTAACCCCAAAACACAAGTTTCTATCTTTCTATAGAAAATTCGCAAAGACTCTCCCCGCAACAACGTAAATCTCCTCCTCTATCGAGGCCGCTACCAAGCCAACCGTGGGGTTTACACGCCTAACCTGACGTACAATTCTACACAAGTCTCATCGCAATACACCCTATGTAAATACGATTCAGCTTCTTTATTCTTCAGCTTAAGTCAAAAGACATTGCGAATACAAAGTATAGTTCCATATATAGTATACTTCAACTATATATTCTAACAAACATGTAATTTCCAATTACAATAGAGGACAAGATAATTACCTCGATAAGCCCAAAATTATCCAAGTTATAATGTCGATCCCGAGCAAGGTTTAGCTCCAAATGCGCTCCAAACCACTCCAAACAACCCTTAGAAGTTCTAACCAACTTCTACTCAAATACTTCAACCAACTATGAAGATTTCCTTAGGGTTTCGGTTTGAGACTAAAAGGACAAAAGGTAGTATTTCCGACTCTACGAAAGAGGTATCTTTGGAATACTACAAGGTACAAGGCTAAGGTATTTTGGGCATTATAACAATACTAGGAGTATTTCTATACCACAACAAGGGTATTATACGAAAACAACTAGGCTAGTGGGTACCCCACGCCAAGGCACCACAAAGGGGGAGGAGGAGGCCTCGGCCAAGACTCTCAAAAGAGGGGGATGAGTTGACGAACTCAACACTAGAGGAGGAGGGATTTTAGGCTTGAAGGTTTCATTTGTGGATGAAGAGTTCATCAACATAAGGGGTATTTATAGCAAACCAAAAGCCAACCAATGGCCAAGATCAAGCCATGTGCAAGGCAAGTGTAAGGCCAAGATCAAGCCAAGTGCACCCTAGACCCTACTCCTTAAAACCTCACAAATATCTACACAAATATCTACCACAACTTGCCTCAATTCGCCAAGTCGCCCCACATGCTTCCATTGTGAGGTGACACATGTCACCCTCCCGTTGGTCCGAATGTTTCGCCTCGGAAAATCCGCAAAATACAAAACGACATAGCCGGAATTTTCCCTTCGCAGTTATAAAACGTTTCGTCGAAAAACGACTTAACCGTGTTGTGCACAAATGTCATTCGCCAAGCCACTAGGCGGGGTGACACGTGTCACCTCCTATTGGCCCTCAAAAACGTCTTCCAAAAATATCCACAATGGCCAAAATCTCAAAACAAAGTGGGCCTACAAAATCAGAATTTCTCCCGTGGCCCCACGTGACCATTTCCAAAATAAAATCTCAAAATTCTAATATAATCTATGAAGTCCAAATACCAAATCTGGGAATCCAATTCCCATTAACGAACCTTTTTCTTCACAAATAACCGAAAACTTTTCCGTCGAAAACTCACATCTTTCTTTCTTTTCAAAATTTCTGCCGTACTCTCGTACGTACGTCCTCACATACATACCCTGCAACTACGGGGTATAACAATGACTACTTAGCAGAGGCTTGTTCGGGTGTAGCTCTTCAGCCGGGCATGGACATTGCCCGCATACAGGCTTATGCACTGGGATGTGAGGAGCGGAGAGGTCGACGAAATGACTGAGATCAGCAAAAAAGGGCAAGGACAGCAGGGTCCTTTGATAACTTTCGAGGCGGACTGCCTCAGCAACAAGTTAGTTATGTACCTCCGCCAGTACAGAGTGGTCCTCCACAGTCTTCGGGACGTTCGGGATATTCGGGAGCTGGTCAGAGCTCCAGGACTTCTGGGTTACAGATATACACAGGTTCTAGCCAGCAGGATTCATGTCCCCCTCAGTGTGCACGATGTGGCAAGCATCATCCCGGGGAATGTCGCTTTCATCGGTGCTTATTTCACCGCGCCGTGGCCATGTGACGAGATCGTGCTTATAGGAGGGTACAAGCGAATGACGCAGCCACCGGTCGTGGCGGGATCATCGCCTTTCGATAGCATACCGCAGGCGTGCCTACGATTAGAGTGGAGCAGATGTTACAGGTATATTCTTACCCCTCTAGAGACTAGTATGCGTAGATAATTTGATGAAGTGCTAAGTATTATGTTCAGATAGCATTATGTTAAAATTTTGTTTAGAAAACATGTTTAAGGGAAAGTTTGGGGACAGGGAAAGTGTGAGCCTTAGAGCTTTACACGTAGAGACCTTAGATGCGAGACCATCTTGAGTAAAAGATTTATGTTTGTGTTGACCTTTATCGGAGTGCATAGTATATGTGGAATAAATCCATGGGTTGTGTAAGATGGAAGTAGTAGCCTTCAGGACTTGAATATGTAAGATTGTTCCGGATCAGTAGAACAAGTGTTTGACGCGATAGCGGGTCGGGTTGATGACGACGCGGTCAACCCGTAGCCTCGTTTAAGGCTGGGTCGGGTGGTCCCGCCAGGTGGTAGGGTCACGAGGGTGCTAGGCCCAAGTTTGGATGACCATCGTATGAGTTCGTGGATATTGTTATACCCCGTAGTTCCAGGGTATGTATGCGGGGACGTACGTACGAGAATACGACAGAAAGATTGGAAAGGAAGAAAGAGGTGATTTTTCCACGGAAAAGTTTCCGGTTTTTGTGAAGGAAAAAGGTTCGTTAATGGGAATTGGATTCCTGATTTGGTATTCGACTTCTGGAATATTAGAGAATTATGGAATTTTATTTTCTGAATGGTCACGTGGGCCCACGGAGAAATTTACGGTTTTGGGCCCACTTTGTTTTGAGATTTTGGCCATTGTGGATATTTTCTAAGATGTTTTATTTTGGGCCAATAGGAGGGTGACACGTGTCACCCCGCCTAGTGGCTTGGCCGAATGGGCACAAGCGACAGAGTCGTCGATTTAAACGCTTTACATAACTCATAGGGGAAAATTCCGCTATGTCTTTTCTTATTTTGCGGATTTTTCCGAGAGATGAAATGTTTTGGACCAACGAGAGGCGACACTTGTCACCTCAAGTTGGTGGAGTTGGACGCCACCTCGACGTTTGCGGTCAAGTTGGTGAGATATTTTGTGAGGGATTTGTGGAGTAGGGACTAGGGGCACTTGGGCACATCTTGGCCCTACACTTGCATAGCACTTGGCTAGATCTTGCCCTTGGTTGGCCTTTGCTTACCCTATAAATACCTCCCTTTGAAGACTTCTTCATCCTCAAATCTCTAAGTCTTGAGAACCCCTCCTCCTCTTGTGACTCTCGCCCAAGAGCCTCCTCCCCTTTCATGTGGCCTTGTGGCCGAGAGCACCCTCTCCTTTCCTAGTAGTTCTTCGCCGAGAGCACCCCCTACCTGGGTGTTCTCGTGGGTACCCCCTTGGTTGAGAAATACTCAAAAGTATTGTTATAATGCCCAAATACCTTAGCCTTATACCTTGTAGTATTCTAAGGTTATATCTCTACGAAAAGCCCGTAAATACTATCATACTTCCGTCACTACCACAAACCGAAACCCTAAGGAAAATCTCCATGGTTAGTTGGAGTGCTTTGTAGAAGTTGGTTAGAACTTCTAAGGGTTGTTTGAGCGGACTGAGCACCGGTGAGCGAAACATTGCTAAGGATCGACTTTAAACTCGGATAATTATGGGCTTATCGAGGTAATTATCTTGTCCCCTATTGTAATTGGATATTACGTGTTGTTAGAATATATAGTTGAAGTATACTATATATAGAATCAACGTAGTTGTTGGCAATGTCTTTTGACTTAAGCCCAAGAATAAGGAATCGAATCGAATCAGAATTACATGGATCAGACATGAGACTTGTGTAGTATTACGGTATAGTAGAATTGTACACGTTCGGGATAGATGTATAACCCCCCACCTGGTAGTCGTGGTAGACGGCCTCGATAGAGGAGGAGATTTAAGCTGTGGCGGGGAGGTCTTGAATTTTCGGTAGAATGTTCTACGATGAGATCTAAACGTTAATAAGCGCCTTGTGGCCTTATAGGTTGATGTACTACGTGTGGCGCGATCACGTGGCTTAAGGAGTAGCCGACGTTTGGAAGTACTTGAGCGCTTTTGCTATGAGTCGATACTCGCCGCGAGGTATGTGAACCTCTTCCTATCTCTTCTAGCATGATATGTGTGAACTATGTAGACGGTAGACGATACGTGCTAAATGTGTTTGAGTGGTTTAAAACATAAAGTGTTATAACGGCTTTATAGGAAGTTGGTTATAACAACTTTATGTTAGTAAGAAAATACATGTGGTTTTTAAAAGGTAACTGATTTGAACTATAACTGGCTTGAAAGAACTTGAAGTATTTCAAAAGTTTTTTTGAATCATTTTGAAAGGAGAAGTAATACTTGGTGTTTGAAAACTTAAGAGTTATACTAGCTTTATGGGAAGTTAGGTATAACGGCTTAAGAATGCTTTCTCGATTTGAAATCGAATGTGTATCGACAAACCATCGCAAATACATTAAAAGGAAATGTTTGAATAATTAAGTATTATTAAAACCAAGAGAAACTTCCATCCGCATGAAGCTAAGATGAGACAAAATGATATTTCCTAGATCATGGCTGCTGTAATAAGATTGTTATAAACAAGAATGTCCTACTCACATATAAGGCTTATGTTTCTCCGATTGTTTAAAAGAGAATTATATTATTCTTAAATGAATAAAACTATGAACTACGAAACCTTTCTAAAATAAGAAACGTGAACATTTGATATTAGGCAAACTTGGACGTTTGGAAAATAATGTTGTTACTTGAATTTACAAAGGTAAGAGTTTTGGTTTTTAAAAGGATAGTCACTCTATTTTATACTACGGGTATTGTGTGACTTATGTGAAAGAAACAGATCTTTTAAAGATTTAATGTGTGAAGTACTTTGGGGTTAGATAATTCAACTTGTTAGTAGAAAGTACCTTGTGTGAATACTCTATTGTATTGGTTCGTGATAGCCTTGTAAATACTTTCTTGTTGATTTGAGAAGTAAACATGTTGGGATGCTACGTGTGTTAGTATCTTGTGATGTTAGTGTAAAGGGGTTTTCCCCTCGACTGCGCTTAAAGTTGTTTGACTATCAGCCGTTATGTTGGTATTGTACCACTCACCTTGACTTGTGTTCGGAGGTTGCCGCCTCCGACGCGGGTAGACTCAGCGGTGCGGGACCATGATTCGAGAATACCTCACGCGGGTCCGTGGATCCATGCGAGCTACGGAGCTCCAGTTAGTGTGCGCCCTTGTGGTCACGCGGTCCTCGTGGCTACGCGATCGCGAGTCCGTGACGACGCCGGGAGTAGCTACCCTCGACGCGGGTTATACCTCACGCGGGCCTATCTCGACCGCCTATGCGGAGTGCGGAGAGTTCTGTGGCTAGACGCGCACATTTGATATCTGCGGCGAGTGACCGCTTTTTATCATGTGACGGTGCAGACAGATATCATGACACGCCTTATGACCTTGTTGGTACTGCTGGTGTTAGTAGTCGGCTATGCCTTCGCATTTACCTACTGTACCATTTTATTAGGACACAGCGGACACGGTGTTCATGTGTATTCTGGTGCTTGTATATCACAAATCGCATCAGTGATAAGGTATTCCACGCACGATTGATGTGGTGGCGTGAGACCCATTGTTAAAATTGAGTGATGACTTGAGGCGTGAGTCCCCGACTTGACATGATCGCTATTTATGGTGAATCAGAGTTCGTTATCATACATGTCTCCTACTTTGTATAGACTACTATGATTTTCATTTACAGTATTTATTTTTAGTTTCACATACTCTGCACTGCCAGATCGACCTCCTTCGGGGCCGCTCATGCCGCAGTAAAGGTACACCGCCGTTGATCCTCGCCTAGGGTCACAGTCACTGGGAAGCTCCGTTTCTCGGAGGCTTATCTTCGTATAGTCCTCGTTGTTGTAGGTGCTACATTCAGGTATGACGGCCCCGCCCGTCGTTGTCGTATCATTTCTTAGAGGTCCAGAGTACCTTGCCAGGCGTGGTTTGTAAAAGGATTAAACTGCTTCATTTGAAAAAATGTGGTTATTTATATACGCCGAAAGGCAAGTTTTCCTCGACATCGCTTTGTACTTCACTTGTTCATGTATGTGTTTTATGTTCCGCTGATTACTCTGATGTTGTGTCACTAGGGTGCCCGGGGTAAGGCACCAGTCACGGGCCCCGGAACGGGTCGTGACAGATATGTTCGACCAGAATCGGATCGTGAAGGCCGGGAATGGCCTTAAAGGAGATTGAGGCTAGTAAGATGACCAAGTTTGGAGGTAGTGACTCCAGAGATTGTAGAAACGGAAGCGATGACTGAAGTATGGTACGTGTACTAGAAAGAGTTCAAGAACAGTACGGCGAGTAAGGAAAGAATTGAACATGTGCTAAGAAAATAGAAACGATTATTTTGTTGTGAAGTGAAGATTCGAAGGGAGTATCCTTTAGACCGGGGTGGAAGCTTTTGTGATGTAGGAATGATTTCTCGTGGACTTGGGTTAAGTATTTTCGCGTATGTTATTTTGTGGCCAGGTGTGGCGTTGACAACTTGTTAGAGGAACTTTATCGTTATCCGTCTTGAGAAGGAACATTCGGGACGAATGCTTCTAAGGAGGGGAGAATGTTATGCCCCGTATTTCTAGAGTATGTACGTGAGGGCGTACGTACAAAAGTTTAAGCCTTAAGTAGGCAAAGTGGCAAAATTTGTGCACAACTAGCGAAAAGAGTCGTTTTCCGACGAAACGTTTTCCGGACTTTGCGAAGGGAAAAATACGGCTATGTCATTTATAATTTTTGCGGATTTTTTCGAGAGATGAAATATTTTGGACCAACGAGAGGGTGACAAGTGTCACCCTCAAGTGGACGAGAAATTGGGACGAAACTTGGGCGGTTTGCCTTGGCTTTTTTGTCAAGTAGTTGGTAGGATATTTTGTGTAGTTGATGAGCAAGTGGGACCCACAAACACATGTCCAAATCCCCACCCTACACTTGCCTACCACTTGGCTTGATCTTGGCCCTTGAATGTCCTATAAATACCCCTTAGTCAAGACTTATTCTTCATCCACACTTGTGAAATTCCAAGGAAAATACTCCTCCTTTGTGTAGTTTTTCGTCCAAAGCCCCCCCTCCCTCTTGTGAGCCTTGGTCGAGAGTGCCCCCCCCCCCTTGCCTAGTTGTTTTCATATAATACACCCCCCCCCCTTGGTAGAAAAGTATTCTCCAAGTATCGTTACTATTCCCAAATACCTTGGCCCATATACCTTGTAGTATTCCAAGGTTATACCTATACTAAAAGGCCAGAAATACTATTATACTTCCTTTAGCCACTAAACGAAACCCTAAGAAAATCTTCATAGCCGGTTGAAGTATTAAGAAGAAGTTGCGTAGAACTTCTAAGGGTTGTTTGGAGCGGGTTGGAGCGCACGGAGTAGGAGCTTAACGTTGCTCAGGATCGACATTTAACTTGGATAATTTTGGGTTTATCGAGGTAAATACTACTGTCCTTCTATTGTAATTGGAAAGTACATACTGTAGTAGTATAGAATTGAATATAAGATACATAGAAGGATATTACAGAAGAGAATTGAACTGTAATAGAAGGATATTACAGAAAAGAATTGAATAGATCACATCAGAAGAATATTAAAAAAAACAAAACTGAACTGTACTTACATAAGACTGTATTTACAGTAGAATTGTGTAGTTTGACGGGTAGCGAAGTGCGGCCCAATTTTCCGTGGGATAAGGAATCTGTATCTAGAAATGTTTTACAGAATAGTCTGGACGTTGATAGACTTATATGACCGTGATAGGTTGAAGTACTGCGAGTAGCGTATTCTACTCGAAGAAGTGAAAAAGGCTAGCAGGATTACAGTACTTGGAGTTATTTGCTAATAGTCGATAATCGTCGCAAGGTATGTGATTCTTCCTATACTCTTGAGCATGATATTTTAAAAGTATATATATATAGTACGGTAGACGTACGTGTGTTAACTGAACGTAGCTTTACGACAATGTCTTTTGACTTAAACCTGAATAATAAGAATCTTGAAGTATTTCAGAAGAATTAAGAAACCTTTTTGAAAGAAGAGTAACACTTGGTTTTAAAAGTTAAGAGTTATACTAGCTTTATGGGAAGTTGGGTATAACAACTTAAGAGTAATAAAAGGAATGGTTTATTGATTTTAAAAGTTAAGAGACTTGATCTCAAAAGATAAGAGACTTGACTTAATTGATTTAATATGAATTTTGTTAAAAAGTGTGAAACCTCATTCGTGAGTAATGAGTACTTGGTTTGTAAAAGGAATAATGTTTCACTGATTTCGGAAATAAGAGATGTGAATATTTGAAGTTAGGCAAACTTGAACTTTTGAAAAAGAATGTAGTTACTTGACTTTAAGAAGGAAAGTGTTTTGGTTTAACAAGAAAGGCATAATATTACCTTAGTTGTTTTAAAGGGAAAATATGGTATTATCTTAATCTATCTTAAATGAGCGTTTAAATGTTATGGCCACTCGACTACCGCGTTCATGGGATGAACCGGGAATGTATTTCACTCGACTACCGCGTTCATGAGATGAACCGGGAATGTATTTCACTCGACTACCGCGTTCATGGGATGAACCGGGAATGTATTTCACTCGACTACCGCGTTCATGGGATGAACCGGGAATGTATTTCCCTCGACTACCGCGTTCATGGGATGAACCGGGAATGTATTTCACTCGACTACCGCGTTCATGGGATGAACCGGGAATGTATTTCACCACGATACCGCGATCATGAGATGGACCGGGAATGTATTTCATGCGACACCGCGTTCATGGGATGAACCGGGAATGTATACCACCTGATCTGATACCGAGTCCATGAGATGGATCGGGAATGTATTCCATACGATTTCACCTCGAGTCCATGAGATGGGGCGAAACATGTTACACGTATCGTATAACTAATACCTAGACTGCCGGAAGTGAGGAAGGAGTTCCACGGGCATGAGGGATGACTTTGAGGGCGTGAGTCCCTGACTTGACATGACTGCTTTTATATTATGAACTGTAGTTTTGTTATCATACATGTCTCCTGCTTTATATAGACTACTATGATTTCATTTACAGTATTTTTTTCAGTTTCACATACTTAGTACCTGTCAGATCGACCTTCTTGGGCTGCGTTCATGCCGCAGGTAGAGGTACACCGGTTGTTGATCCTCGCTCATAGGATCACAGTTCAGCATATTGGGAAGCTCCGTTTCTCCGGAGGCTTATCTTTTGGTATGTTTCCCTGAGTTGTAGGTTCTGTACATTCAGGGGTATGGTGGGGCCCTGTCCCATCATAGGTGTTGGTACATTCTTAGAGGTCTGTAGTACTGTTGTGGGCGGGGTTTGTAAAAAGGATGTAACTGTTCAAAATTTCTGTATTTATGCAAGGAGGCAACCGTTTTGGTTGGCCGGTTTTATTATCTTATTTCTTGTTTCATATCTGTATGTTTTATATTCCGCTGATTTCTCTGATGTATGACTACTTGGGTGCCCGGGTAAGGCACCAGTCACGGGCCCCGGAACGGGTCGTAACAAAAACCTTGGAGTCACTACCTCCAAACTTGGTCATCTTACTAGCCTCAAATTCCTTTAAGGCCATTCCCGACCTTCACGATCTGATTCCGGTCGAACACATCCGCGAACTCATACGATGGTTACCTAAACTTGGGCCTCGCACCCTCGTGATCCTACCACCTGGCGGGACCACCTCAAACTGACCACATCTCCTTTCGGGCTGCGGGTTGACCCGCGAACGGTCCTCAACCCGACCCATAATCGCACCAAACTCTTGTTCCCCGATCCGGAACAATCTTACTTATCCAAGTCATGAAAGCTACCACTTTCATCTTACACAACCCAAGGAAATATCCCTCAACACATTTCACGCATACCAAGTGTTTCGACAAAGACTAACCGTAAAATCTTTTACTCAAGACGGCTTTACATCTAAGGTCTCAACTGTAATATTCTAAGGTTCACCATTTTCTCATCCCCAGACTTACCCTTTTTACTAACCAGGCTTCTAAATTACCTTTTAACTTAAAGCTATCCGATCATAACACTTAACACATCATCATAACATCAATACATACTAGTCTCTAGAGGGTTAAGGATAATACCTGTAAATAGGAGGTTCAAAGGACCGCTAAAACTGGGAACTTCCACCGCGACCTCTGCCGTGGCCTGCCGGTGCATAAACATCCTGCCTAGCTATGGAAGGTGAAGAACCCGCAACTGATCTCGTAGTCTGTGCTAACCCACCAGCGCTACCCCTGGTCGGACAGTCTCTCGCCAAATGGCCCTGTTGGCCGCAAGAATAACAATCTCCCAAATTAGTACGACACTCTCCCTTATGAAGTTTTCCACAACAGCCACACTGAGACAAGGGTGGCCTCATCCGGCGAGCACAACTACTCCCCTGAAAATCTGAAACCTGGGAGCCCTGACCTGCTCCTGAATATCCCGAACGTCCCGAAGATCGCGGAGGCCACTGGTACTGGGAGGCGATAATCGCTCGCTCACGAGGCGGTCCGCCCGAAAGTCGCCAAAAGACCCGCTGCTCGCCTCTTCGCTGATCCGGCCATTCCGTCGACCTCTCCGTGCCTCACATCCAAGTGCATAAGCTCGCATGCGGCAATGTCCATGCCCTGAAGAGCTACGCCCGAGCAACTCCGCCAAATAATCGTCAGGCTCGTGACATAGCGGTGCACTCTGTCCTCCATACTGGCTACCAACGCGGGGACATACCGTGCCAATGAGTCGAACTCCACATTGTACTCCCGAACCGTACGCCCGTTCTGCCTCAACACCAAAAATCTGTCGGCCCGAGCCCTCCTCATCTGTGGAGGCAAGAAATGTGCAAGAATGCCTCTAAGAACTCGTTCCAAACGGCTGGAAGTGCATGCCCTCCCCGGGACAGCTCCCACGAATCAAACCAGTCGACTGCAGTATCACGCAGCCGATGTGAACCCAAGACCACTGACTCGGTCTCCGAAGCCTTGATCACTCTACGATCCATCAGAATCGCTGATGAACTCCTGCGGATCATCCTCAAGCCACCCGTAACTCGCGGGCTACAACTCGTAAAGTCCCGTAGCCTCAATCTATCCTATTTCGGGTGAACCATGGGTACTATCGAATCGAACCGCCAGATCCAAATTTATCTCACGTTCGCTCACGATCCTGGCCAGTAACTAGGCCATCTCTTTGTACCCCAACTCCTCTTCTCTGTGCCGTGGACCGAGGCGCAGTATTGTGGTCTCGCAGCCACCGCCGCGCTCTAAACTCGCTGGGCCGTGGCATCGTAGAATCCGCCGTCGTAGCACCAACTCGTAAAATCGGGCCTCGCTCGTAACCCTCGTGTTTACTCTCGCAGCCTCTCGCTTCCTTGCTCTTCGGGATCTGGTTGCCTTGCGAGGCATAATCGATATAAAAGAATACGTCGAGGAGTCCAACTTACAACATTTCTAAGGCACGATCTCGAGTGAGAAGAATGGAAACCAATCATAAATGTCTCGCAGCCTCCCGACATAGATGTGGTGCACAACACACCGATAATCAAGACTCTACTAGACACGGTCTGTAGACACTTTCCGAGGACTAACTGCTCTGATACCACTTTGTCAGGACCCGATCCCGGGCCCGTGACTGGTGCCTTACCCCGCGCACCCTAGTGATACAACATCAGAGAAAAATCAGCGGAAATAAAAACTTAAACATGAAACAAGATATATGATAAGAACAGGCTAAACCCAAGCGGTCGCCTTTTGTATATATACATAAAAACCCGAACAGTTATCCTTTTTACAAACTCTGCCCACAACAGTGCTACATACCTCTAAGAGTTTTATAACAACAACTATGACGGACAGTGGCTCCCGCCATACCCTCGAATGTACAAGAACCTGCACTGTGGTAACATACCAAAAGATAAGCCTCGAGAAACGGGCTTCCTAATACGCTGAATCGTGATCCTATGAGCGAGGATCCACAACCGATGTAGCTACTCATGCAGATTTAACGCAGCTCGGGCGAGGTCAAGCATAACAGGTACCAAGTATGTGAAACTGAAAATATTGTAATGAAATCATAGTAGTCTATATAAAGCAGGAGACATGTATGATAACCAAACTACAGTCCACAATATATAAACAGTCATGTCAAGTCAGGGACTCACGCCCTCACAGTCATTACTCAAATATAACAATGGGTCTCACGCCCACAACATCAATCATGCCCATGGAATACCTTCCTCACTGCCGGCAGTCTATGATATAATCACACCAAGAAGTACATATGAACACCAGGTCCCACCTGAGTCATAACAACCGTACTAACAATACTATACAACCAAACCACGAAGCTGACACGGGGCAAGTACGAAAGCCGACTACCAGGTACCAAGGCCGTGTCACGAGTCGACCGGCAAGTACGAGGGCTAACTACGGATACTGTGTCAGTATCACGAGACTTCGCCACTAAACCGAACGGCAAGTGCGAGGGCTAACTACCAGGTACCAAGGCCGAATCAGCCACGAGACGGGGCAAGTACGAAAGCCGACCACCAGATACCAAGGCCGAATCAGTAAGAAACCTCATGGAGAGCTAGTCCATGGAATAACACTATCAACAGGGAAACGAACCCTCATCATGGCCGCATACCCGTGGACCATCCATCGAGTCAGTATGCCCATGGACTATCATAGTGGAAGCATACCCGTGGGCCGCCTAACGTGTCAGTATGTCCAAAATGATCAAGAACAACATGACCGGCCCTCCATCGAGAGACGCGGTAACATAAAAATACAACATTTGCACAACAAGGCTATCACACGCAAACATAGGCAAGTTACACACAACTCAAGGTACTTTCATTTTATGACAAAGTCCAGGTTTTAATCCCCAAAGTACTACGTACGTTAAATTCTTTTTAGAAGATCCATTTCTTTTACAAAAGTCACCCGATACCCGTAGTTTCAAAAATAAAGTGACTAACATTTTAATTAAACCAAAACAACTTCGGACTTTCCTTTTAAACCAAATTAAGACAATACCATGCCTTCTTTTTAGACCAAAACACTTCTCCTTTTAAAGTCAAGTTACCATTTTAAAACCAATGATAAAAACCATTCCTTTGTTTTCATAAAGTCGTTATAACTAACTTCCCATAAAGCTGTTATAACACTTTATGTTCTAAACCAAAAACTCTTTAATTCCATTAAGTCTCCTTTCTTTTAAAACAACAACAAGTATTCTTTAAAACCCAAATAACTTACTCTTTTCAAAACAAGTAACCTATACTTAAAATCAAGTTACTTCTCTTTTCCAAAACAAGTCGTTATAAGTCAAGTCTCTTATCTTTCAAGATCAAGTCTCTTAACTTTCAAAATCAAGTCGTTTATAAGTCAAGTCTCTTATCTTCTACAATCAATAAACCATTCTTTTACCTACATAAAGTCGTTATAACTAACTTCCCATAAAGCTATTATAACACCCTATGTTTTAAACCAACCAAATCACTTAGCACATGTACGTCTACCGTACTACATAGTTCACAACAATCATGCTAGAAAAGATAGGAAGAGGTTCACATACCTCACGACGATTATCGACAATTAGCAAACGCCCACACATCAGAACCTCGCTAGCCGTTTCCACTCTTCAAGTAGAATACGCTACTCGTAGTACTACAACCTATAAAGGCCACAAAACGCCTATCAACACCTAGATCTCTTCGTACAATATTCTAACTGCAAGATTCCTTATTCTACGTAAAATTCGCAGACCTCCCCGCTTATCACATAAATCTCCTCCCTACTAGGGCCCACTACTGTGCCAACAACTCCTGTGGATTACACGCCTAACCTGACGTGTTCAATTCTCGTCACGTAAATACTACACAAGCATCAGAATACAATCCAATGTAAATACAGTTCAATTCTTACCAATATCCATTCTATATATAGTATACTCAACTATACATTACAACAACATGTAATATCCAATTACAATAGGGGGACATAGATTATTACCTCGATAAGCCCAAAATTATCCAAGATTATATGTCGATCCTGAGCAACGTTTAGCTCCAATTCCTTACGCTCCAACCCGCTCCAAGCGACCCTTAGAAGTTTCTAAACAACTTCTCTAAACACTTCAACCAAGCTATGAAGGTTTTTCTAGGGTTTCGTTTTGCTACTATTGGAATAAAGTAGCATTTCCGGGCTCCTAGTATTAAAACAACTTGGAATACTAGGCCAAGGTATTTGGGATTTTACTACAATACACAAAGTATTTCTACTCAAGTGGGGGAGGGTGGGACGATAACAAGCTAAAAGGGAGAGAGTATTTTGCCTTGGAAAATATTCAAGTGAGGATGAAATTAATCTTCAACTTAAGGGGGGTATATATAGAGGATTCAAGGGCCAAGATCTTATCAAGTGTATGGTCAAGATTGGGCCATGTGTGTGTGGGTCCCACCACACCACATGGCCAACGATTTCACAAGACAAGTGGCTTGCCACTTGTTGGGTCATTTCGGCCAAGGGGACAAGTGGCTAGCCACTTGTCCCTCCAATTCGGCCAAGTGACACATGGGGGTGACACGTGTCTCCCCCCGACTCGTCCAAAATATTTCGTCTTCCGAAAATATCCAAAATACCGAAAATCTCAAAAACAAAGCGGGCTCCACAAAACCGTAAATTTCTCCCGTGGGCCCCACGTGATACATTTCCGAAAATAAAATCTCAAAATTCTAATATAATCCAAGAAGTCCAAATACCAAATCTGGGAATCCAATTCCCATTAACGAACCATTTTCTTCACAAAAATCGGAAACTTTTCCGTCGAAAAATTGCATCTTTCTTTCTTTCCAAAATTTCTGTCGTATTCTCGTACGTACATCCTCACATATATACCCTGGAACCTACGGGGTATAACATTCTTCCCCCCTTAGAAACATTCGTCTCGAATGTTCCTTCGAAGTCTCCAAACACACAAGCGCCGGTATAGTCTTCACTACTATACTTACGAAACCAAACATGCCATCAATGACCATAGTATAACATACAGATCCAAGCCAACGAAGATTCACCTCTAATCATCACAAAAAGCTCACACCCATGGTCTAAAGGATACTCCCTTAGCATCTTCACTTCACAAAAGAAATGATCACTTCCGTTCTCATAACACATTGTTCGCTTCTTTTCTTACTCGTCGTCCCTTTCTCGTACACCCGAACTCTTTCTAGTACACATACCACACTTCAGTCACCGCTTCAATTTCCACAACCCTGGAGTTACCACCTCTAAACTTGGCCATCTTACTAGCCTCAAATTCCCTCAAGGCCATTCCCGGCCTTCACGATTCGATTTTGGTCGAACACATCCACGAACTCATACGATGGTTACCTAAACCTGGGCTTAGCACCCTCGTGACCCTACCACCTGGCGGGACCACCTCGAACTGACCCCACCCCAAACCGGGCTGCGGGTTGACCCGCGAATGGTCCTCAACCCGACCCATAATCACACCAGACTCTTGTTCCCCGATCCGGAACAATCTGACCTATCCAAGTCATGAAAGCTACCACTTTCACCTTACACAACCCAAGGAAATATCCCTCAATACATTTCACGTATACCATGTGTTTCGACAAGGACTAACCGTAAAATCTTTTTCTCAAGACGGCCTTACATCTAAGGTCTCAACGTGTACTATTCTAAGGTTCACACCTTCCATGTCCCCATATTTATCCTTTCAACTAACCATGTTTTCAACACATCAATAACACAACGCTATCCGATCATAACACTTAACACACCATCAATACATACTAGTTTCTAGAGGGTTAAGGATATACCTGAAAATAGGAGGTTCAAAGGACCGCTAAAACTGGGAACTTCCACCGCGACCTGCCGTACCGCCGGCATGAACATCCCGCCTAGCTATCGGCGAAGAACCCGCAACAGATCCCGGCGCCGAGTCTCAACATCCGCGGTACTGTCGGATACCGTCACACGACCCCGGCCGTGGATCGTGCCTTACCTCGCACCCTAGTGATACAACATCAGAGAAAAACCAGCGGAAATAAAAACTCATGAAAGAAAACAGTGAAATAAGAAAGCAGGCTAACCCAAACGGTTACCTTTTTGCACAAAAATTAAAACTTGAACAGTTACATCCCTTACAAACTCCGCCACAACAAAGCATGCACTTAAGAATTTTGAAACCGTAATGACGGATGGCCCCGCCATGCCCCCGAATATACAAAAGTCTACTACTTCAGTGGAACTGCATCACGTGACAAGCTTCCGAGATATGGAGCTTTCCGAGAACCGAAGCGATCCTAAGAGCGGATCGCCAGTTATGTACTCAACTCGCAGATGAACGCAGCCCCGGAGGTCAAGACAGTACCAAGTATGTGAAATCAGAAAATATCAGAAATGAAATCATAATAGTCTATATAAAGCAGAGACATGTATGATAACCAAACTACAAGACACAACATATAAGGCCATGTCAAGTCGTGGACTCACGCCCGTGAAATCATCACTCAAATACAACCCGAATTTAACCCGCACAATGGCCGCATGCCGCAGATCTCACCTCGGATAAGCATGGCCTCGAACCGCCCTAGTGGGCCCATACCCGTGGACCATCCAACGTGTCGGTATGCCCAAAGGAAGTAACAAGATAACAATCCCTGTGGAAGCATACCGTGGCCACCCAACGTGTGTCGCATGTCCAAACAACTAACAAAACAATACTCATCGTGGAAGCATACCCGCGGCTACCCAACGCGGTCAAGATGTCCAATCAAATAACAAGATACTACTCATCGTGGTAGCATACCCGTGGGCTACCCAACGTGTCAGTATGTCCACTCAAATAACAATAATAACACCCCTAATGGAAGCATACCCGTGGGCCTCCCAACGTGTCAGTATGTCCATCAAGAATCGATATAGTGGAAGCATACCCGTGGACCATCCAACGTGTCAGTATGTCTATCAATCAACCAGATAGCCGGCCCTCCAACGAGAGACGCGGTAGCACAGAAATACAACACTTGCACAACAAAAGTTATCATAACAAGCATAGGCCAGTTCAACGTACTTTCATTTCATGTCAACAGTTTCGGGTTTCAACCCCAAAATACTACATACTTTCATAACCAAACCACTTATGTTTTTTCCATTCACAAAGAGTTCAATATTTGAAAACAAGTTGCTTCCATTTTCCCAAAATCAAGTTACCATTTAAATCTTAATAATGAATCCATTCTTTTATTTTCCAAAAAGTGAACCATGCCTTTCTTTTAAACCAAAACACTTCAAATTCTTAAGTCTCTTTTCTTTTAGAAATCGAGTTCCTTACTTTGGAACTTTTAAGAAAATCAGAACTTGATTTCAATAATTCTTATTAGAGCAGCCATGATCTAGGAAATGTAATACAATTTTGTCTTATCTTAGCTTATATGCAGATGGAGGTTTCTACTGGTTTTAATATAATTAATTGTCATTACTTTTTCCTTTATTAACGCTGCATTGGCTTGTTCGATTCTTATTTCCATTTCCGAAATTTATGTAACATCACTCTTTTAAAAACCAAGTATTCATTTCTCACGAATGAGGTTTTATACTTTTCAACACCAATTAGGTCAGTTATAAGTCAAGTCTCTTATCTTTTGAAAATCACAAACCATTCTTTTACCTACATAAAGTGGTTATAACAAACTTCCCATAAAGCCGTTATAGCACTTTATGTTTTAAACCAACCAATTACCACTATAAACATTTATGAGACCAATAGGGCTCATTCTTTAACCACCGAAAATTCAAGCATTAACGGATAAGACTTTACTACTTTTTCCACACAATGAAGCCCTTTACACTTCATATCAAGTCAAGACACAAAAGGGGAATCAAATTCCTTTAACACACGCCAAGGCCTACCGTGACTATATATTTTACAAATAGTCATGTCAAGAGGATAGGAAGAATCACATACCTCGCGACGATTGTCGACAATAAGCAAAATGCTCCACAGTACTATCTCCCTCAAGAAGAATATGTTACACGTAGTACTTCAATCCTATAAGGGTCATAAAACGTCTATCAAACTCTAGCTTCGAACGTAGAATAAACTAGGTGCAAGGCCCCTACATTCTACGGAAATTTGGACAGAACTTCCTTTGTTTCTATTAACTTGCCACCTTTCTCAAGACCGAATTCAATAACCAACACCACATTTAAGGCACACAATTCAGCTAACCACAAAGGGGATTACACGCCTTTACAGGACGCGTAAAATTCCGCCCCACAATGATACAAAATAAACCAATAATTTCCATGCCATTCTTAGCCAACAATATGACCAATACTAACCCCTTTCAATTCTTTTCCAATCCAAGTTCTTAGGTCTAACATGATATCTAGCCCTAGACATCTTCAACAACTACAATCCCCATTTAACAACATGCGACGACCCAATTAGTAACCAAATTGAAGTTATCAACTTAAGGCTAACATGCCCATTTCAGTTTCAACAAGACAACAAGATCCAAATCTATTCAAATATAACAAATTTCGTGCTCAATTCTAAACTACTAAAATATAACAGCCTCAGGCTCATTTCTAAACTACTATAACAAGTATAACTCATATCCAAGAGAAGGGGAAACTTTTACCTTTGGAGAAACCCACAAAAGCCCCTTTCTTCCACTTCTTTCCACAAACTCATCTACCAAAAGCCCCCATAAGTTTACCCACACTTTTCCTTCTTGCCGCCGCTCCAACAATTTCCTCTTAGGCTAGGTTTCCTTCAAAAATCAAGAGAGAAGGGAGAGGATTTTCTTGGGAGGGTTTCCAAATGAAATGGCCAAGTCTTCCAAGACTTGGCCCTAAAATAGGGCCCTTTTCTCGTCAAAAGGATGGAGGACACTTGTCCTCCCATGGGTCCTTTTCAAAATATCCCCGATTTCACCTTTACCGCAGAAATCCACACGGCCGCGACGCTTCTACTGTAAAATAATTTCCCGATTCAGCCGCGCTAAAACCCCGCAACCCATTAGCATAAACGGCTCGCTGCACTTCGAATCAAAATCGCCGCTTGCGATCGCGCACCTAACTTGTAACTTCCATAACTTTTGACTGATGTCCTATCGACAACGGTTCGTTGCGTTGGGAACTAGATTTAACGAACTACACACTAGGCTCTTTAAACACCTTGAAATTCTTAATCGCCACGACCAACCGGGCCCGTGGATCGTGCCTTACCGCACCTCGTGATACAACATCGAGAGAATCGGAAATAAAAACATAAACATGAAACAAGAGACATGATAAATAAACAAAGCAACCAAAATAGTTGTCTCAGATATATTCATAAAACCCAACAGCTTATCCTTTTACAAACTCGCCACAACAAATTTCATGCACTTAAGAAGTGATAATAACTATGACGGACAGGCCCCGCCATACCCCGAATGTACAAGAACCTACTGCACTGTGGTAACATACCAAAAGATAAGCCTCAGAGAAACGGGGCTTCCCAATACGCCGAATCGTGATCCATGAGCGAGGATCCACAACCGATGTACTTACCGCGCATGAACGCACTTCCGGGCGAGGTCGACAACAGTACCAAGTATGTGAAATCAAAACTATCAGAATGAAATCATAATACTATATAAAACAGAGACATGTATGATAACCAAACTACAACTCATAACATAAAAGCGGCCATGTCAAGTCGTGGACTCACGCCTCAAAGTCATCCTCATGCCCGTGGAACTCCTTCCTTATCGCGGTCTAGGTACAAACCATGTGATACGTATAACATGTCTCGCCCATCTCATGGACCCAGATAGAAACGTGTGGAATACATTCCTGCTCATCTCACGAACTCTGAGTCGGATGGAATACATTCGGCCCATCCTACGGACGCGTAGTCGAGTGAAATACATTCCCGCTTCATCCTATGAACGCAGAATCGAGTGAAATACATTCCTGCTCATCCCATGAACGCGTAGTCGAGTGAAATACATTCCTGCTCATCCCATGAACCTAGAGTCGAGTAAAATACAAGATTGCACAACAAGGCTATCACACGCAAACATAGGCAAGTTACACGCAACTTAAGGTACTATCATTTTATGCCAAAATCCTTGCTCGACCCTAAAGTATTACATACATTAACTCTTTTAAAAGATACGTTTCTTTCACAAAAGTCACACAATGTTCGTAGTATAAAATAAAGTGACTATCTTTTAAGTAAACCAAAACACTTCCCTTGTAAAATCAAGTAACACATTATTTCCCAAACGTTCAAGTTTGCCTAATTTCAAATGCTCAAGTTTCTCATTTTCGAAAGGTTTCGTAGTTCATAGTTTTAATCACTTAAGAATATAATTCTCCTTTAAAACAAATTTGAGAAATATATGCCTTATGTGTGAGTAGGTTGTTCTTGTCTATTACAATCTTATAAAAGCAGCCATGATCTAGGAAATGTAATATCATTTTGTCTCATCTTAGCTTCTATGCAGATGGAGGTTTCTACTGGTTTTAATAACAATTAGTCAATACATTTCCTTATTTAACGCTGCAATGGTTTGTTCGATACTTAATCTCATTTCCGAATCAAGAAACATTATTCTTTAAAACCAACTACTCATTAATCGCGAATGAGGTTTTTACAACATTTTAACAAAATTCATAACAAGTCAAACTAAGTCAAGTCTCTTATCTTTCAAGATCAAGTCTCTTAACTTTCAAAATCAAGTCGTGTATAAGTCAAGTCTCTTATCTTTCTACAATCAATAAACCATTCTTTTACCTACATAAAGTCGTTATAACTAACTTCCCATAAAGCTATTATAACACCCTATGTTTTAAACCAACCAAATCACTTAGCACATGTACGTCTACCGTACTACATAGTTCACAACAATCATGCTAGAAAAGATAGGAAGAGGTTCACATACCTTGCGACGATTATCGACAAATAGCAAAACGCTCCATGTACTTCAACCCGCTTCTACTCCTTAAGCCAAGTAGATCACGCCACACGTAGTACTCCACTCCTAAAATGGTCATAGTACTTCTATCAAACCTTTCTTACCATTGAAGACTTATACCAATAAAAAGCCCTCTAATTCTACGGAAAATTCGGCAGCACTTCCCCCGTTTTTACTCACTTTTCCATCTTTCTTCAAGGCCCGAATAACCGTAATATATATACCATATATATATATAAGGCGTAATAATTAAACAACATAAAGAAGGGGATTACACGCCCAAACGGTAACGCGGTTTACTATCACGCCCATAATAACAACAAGTAAAAGAAGGGATTACGCTACCAAACGGTAACGCGTTTACTATCACGCCTTCATAACAATACAATAATTAAAAAGGGATCACACGCCCAAACTAACGCGATTGAACAATCTTCCCTTAACGTAAATGTAAATACAGTCAAAGTAAATCATCGCCCAAAGTAAATATCGCCCAAAGTAAATACAAATTCTTAAGTCAGTCCTTGGCCAACTTTGTCCATTTTACTTATCCAATTACTTCATTAGTCATCCAACTTATATTCCATCTTAATATAAGTTATAGTTACTTTGTTAATTACTTCTTCACAAGTAAGATACGTTTTTACCATTTTAATGGCAAACGGCTAATCCTTTCTTTTAACAAGTTAACAAGATCCAACTTTTCCAAACTTTACTCCATATTTTATATACTCCATAATATACTTATAATATATGTATAATGACCAATTCACAAAGAGGTTAAGGTTTACTACCTCAAATAGCCCAAAATTATCCAAGAACTTAATGTCGCTCCAAGCAAGTCTTAGCTCCAAATATTTCCGTTCCAATCCGCTACAAGCAACCCATAGAAGCTCCTAACCAACTTCTCTTCAAGAACCAACTCCAAAAAGTGAAGAACACTTAGGGTTTCCACCTAGTAAGTTTCGCCAAGGCATGAACAATAGGTTGTGGTGTGAAATCTTTTCCAACTCTTGGTACACAATCTTCCTAACACCTTAGGGAAGAACACTTGAGAGTTTAAGAATTGTTGGACAAATTTAGGTCAAGAAATGGGCTAAAAACGAGAGCAAGGTCAAGGAGAAGGGAGGGAATTTCTTGTCTCAAATGGTTAAGTGGAAGTTTTCATCAACTAAGGGTGCATATATAGGACAACCAAGGGCTAGGATGAAGGCACGTGTGTGGTTGAGATTGGGGACAAATGTGTGTGGGTCCCACAAGCCACTTGTCCACACAAAATATCTAGCAAGACTTGGCCACTTGTCCACACAAAATATCTAGCAAGACAAGGCCACTTGTCTTGCCACTTGTTAGCAAATTTCGGCCATGAGGCCACCTAGGGGGGTGACACGTGTCGCCCTCCTACTCGTCCAAAATATTTCATCTTCCGAAAATATCCATAAAGGCAAAAATCTCAAAACAAAGTGGCTACAAAATCAGAATTTCTCCGTGGCCCCACGTGACCAATTCGGAAATAAAATTCCATAATTCTAATATAATTCAAGAAGCCCAAATACCAAACTGGGAATCCAATTCCCATCAACGAACCTTTTCCTTCACAAAACCTCGAAAATTTTCCGTGAAAAATCACATCTTTCTTTCTTTCCAAAATTTCACCGTATTCTCGCACGCATATCCTCACCTATATACCACGGAACTATGGGGTATAACATTCTTCCTCTTAGAAACATTCGTCCCGAATGTTCCTTCTAAGTCTCCAAACGACTTTCAGATAGTCTTCACTACTATACTTACAAAACCGATCATGCCACCAATGGCCAGAATATAACATGTGCGCAAAACTCAAATCCAAGCCAACGAGGAATCATTTCTAATCTCACAACAGCTCCCACTAGCTTCAATTTACTCTAAGGCCATTACCGCCTTCACGATCCGATTGGTCGAACGATCCACGAACCCGCACGATGGTTACCTAAACTCGCCTAGCACCCGCGATTCTACCACCGGCGACCACCTCGAACCGACCCCACCCTAAACCGGCTGCGGGTTGACACGCAACCTTGCCTCAACCCGACCCATTTGTCGCGACAAACTCTTGTTCCCCGATCCGGAACAATCTCACTAATCAAGTTACGCAAACCTAGTGGTCTTCTTATCATAACTATCCTTATATAATTCACACCACTCGGGGACTTATCACACAATTTTTTTTACCCCTCGTATACTATGCACTCCGACAAAGGTCAATCGTAAACAAATCTTTTACTCAAGACGGCCTCGCATCTAAGGTCTCCACTTATAATATTCTAAGGTTCACACCTTCCATGACCCCAAACTTACCTCTTCAACTAGTCATGTTCTCTAAGTTATACTTAACACAATGCTATCTGTACATAGCACACAATAATAAGATCATCATATCGCGCAAACAAAACTCTGAGGGTTAAGGATATACTGTATCTACCGCTTCACTCTAATCATAGGCCCACTCGCAGGCGCATAGTCAGAAGGCGATTAACCCGCCATCGATCCGTAGGTCGCGCTACGCCGCCGCATTCTCCTATAAGCACATTCTTCGCCACATAGCCCCGACGGCCGCAGTGAAACAAGCACCGCAAGAAAGACGACATTCCCGACGACGCCGCCACATCGCGCACACCGAGGGGACATGAATCTCGCCGCTAGAACTCACGATATCCGCGGAACTAAGCCCCGAGCCCCGACCAGCCCCGAATACCCCGAACGCCCCAAGATCGCGGAGGACCACTGCATCGGGCGAAGGTGCATAACTAGCTCGCCACGAGGCGTCCGCCTCGCAAGTTACCAAAGGACCTCGTTGTTCGCCTTCTTCTCGCTGATCCCGGCCATTCCGTCGACCTCTCCGTGCCTCACATACAAGTGCATGAGCTCGCGTGCGGGCAATGTCCATGCCCACAAGAGCTACACCAACAATCTCGCCAAGTAATCATCGAGCCCTGACGTAGCGGTGCACTCGCCCTCCATATCGGTCACTAAGGCGGGACATACCGAGCCAACGAGTCAAACTCCATGTTGTACTCCTAACCGCACGCCGGCCCGCTTTAACGCCAAAAATATGTCGCCCGAGCCCTCTCATCCGCGAGGCAAGAAATGTGCAAGAAATGCCCGAGAACTCACCCCAAATCGCTGAGCGCATGTTCCTCGACGCTTCCATGAATCAAACCACGATCGGCAGATCACGCAAATTGATGCGAACCCAATACCACCGACTCGCCGAGACTCGATCACTCATGATCCGTCAGAGTTTGGATAAATCGCCGAGGGTCATCTCGCCTCGATCCATGTAACGCCGGCGTGCTACAACTCGTAAAGTCCCGTAGTCTCAAATCGCTCGCCGGGGTGAACTACGGTGCTACTGGATCGAATCGCCAGATTCAGCCTTTCCTCATATTCGCCACGACCGCCAGAATCGCCATCTCTTGTACTTATCTCATCCGCTTCCAGCCGCGGATCGAGGCTCGTATCAGAGTCTCAGCAGCCATCGCTGCGCTTCTAAATCGCTGGCCAAGGGCGCCGCAAAACTCGCTGCCGGAAGCACTATCTCGTGTAACGATCGGGCCTCTTCCCAGAACCTCCGTGTTTACTCACAGCCTCCTCGCTTCTTGCCCTTCGGCCCCGATTGCCTCGTGGAGGCATAATCGCACATAAGAATACGCCGAGGGAGTCCAACTTATAACACACTCTAAGGCACGATCTCGAGTGAGAAAATAGAAACTAATCCTAAATGTCCTGCAGCCTCTCGATTATAGATGTTGTGCACAACACACCGATAATCAAGACTTACTAGATACACGGATCAGACACTTTCCGAGGACTAACTGCTCTGATACCACTTTTGTCACGACTCGAACCGGGGGCCGTGACTGGTGCCTTACCCCGGGCACCCTCGTGATACAACATCAGAGAGAATCAGGGGAAATAAAAACATAAACATGAAACAAGAGACATGATAAATAAACAAAGCAACCAAAATGGGTTGCTTTCAGATATATTCATAAAACCCAACAATTATCCTTTTTACAAACTCGCCACAACAAGATTACATGCACTTAAGAAGTGACAATAACTATGACGGACAGTGGCCCCGCCATACCCCGAATGTACAAGAACCTACTGCACTGTGGTAACATACCAAAAGATAAGCCTCAGAGAAACGGCTTCCTAATACGCCGAATCGTGATCCTATGAGCGAGGATCCACAACCGATGTACTCTACCATGCAGATGAACGCACCCGGGCGAGGTCAAGACAACAGTACCAAGTATGTGAAATCAAAAATATCAGAATGAAATCATAATGCTTCATATAAAACAGAGACATGTATGATAACCAAACTACACTCATAACATAAAAGCAAATATGTCAAGTCGTGACTCACGCCTCAAAGTCATCGCCATGCCCGTGGAACTCCTTCCTCACCGCCAGCCTCAGGTACAAACCATGTGATACGTATAACATGTCTCGGCCATCTCACGGACCCAGATAGAAACGTGGAATACATTCCTGCTCATCTTATGAACTCGGTAGTCGGATGGAATACATTCCGGTCCATCCTACGGACGCGTAGTCGAGTGAAATACATTCCGCTTTCATCCTATGAACGCGTAGTCGAGTGAAATACATTCCTGCTCATCCTATGAACGCGTAGTCGAGTGAAATACATTCCTGCTCATCCCACGAACCAGAGTCGAGTAAAATACAAGACTTGCACAACAAGGCTATCACACGCAAACATAGGCAAGTTACACGCAACTTAAGGTACTATAATTTTATGCCAAAATCCTGCTTCGACCTAAAGTATTACATACATTAACTCTTTTAAAAGATACGCTTTTTCACAAAAGTCACACAATGTTCGTAGTATAAAATAGAGTGACTATCCTTTAAGTAAACCAAAACACTTCCTTATAAAATCAAGTAACACATTATTTCCCAAACGCTCAAGTTTGCCTAATTTCAAATGCTCAAGTTTCTCATTTTCAAAGGTTTCAGAGTTCATAGTTTTAATCACTTAAGAATATAATTCTCCTTTAAAACAAATTTGAGAAACATATGCCTTATGTGTGAGTAGGTTGTTCTTGTCTATTACAATCTTATAAAAGCACCATGATCTAGAAATGTAATATCATTTTGTCTCATCTTAGCTTCTATGCAGATGGAGGTTTCTACTGGTTTTAATAACAATTAGTCAATACATTTCCTTTATTAACGCCGCAATGGTTTGTTCGATACTTAATCTCATTTCAAATCAAGAAACATTATTCTTTAAAACCAACTACTCATTAATCGCGAATGAGGTTTTTACAACATTTTAACAAAATTCATAACAAGTCAAACTAAGTCAAGTCTCTTATCTTTCAAGATCAAGTCTCTTAACTTTCAAAATCAAGTCGTGTATAAGTCAAGTCTCTTATCTTTCTACAATCAATAAACCATTCTTTTACCTACATAAAGTCGTTATAACTAACTTCCCATAAAGCTATTATAACACCCTATGTTTTAAACCAACCAAATCACTTAGCACATGTACGCTCACCGCACTACATAGTTCACAACAATCATGCTAGAAAAGATAGGAAGAGGTTCACATACCTCGCGACGATTATCGACAAATAGCAAAACGCCCAAGTACTTCAACCCGTGGCTACTACTCCTGCCAAGTAGATCACGCCACACGTAGTACTCCACTCCTAAAATGGTCATAGTACTTCTATCAAACCTTTCTTACCATTGAAGACTTATACCAATAAAAAGCCCTCTAATTCTACGGAAAATTCGGCAGCACTCCCCCGTTTTTACTCACTTTTCCATCTTTCTCCAAGGCCCGAATAACCGTAATATATATACCATATATATATATAAGGCGTAATAATTAAACAACATAAAGAAGGGGATTACACGCCCAAACGGTAACGCGGTTTACTATCACGCCTCCATAATAACAACAAGTAAAAGAAGGGATTACGCTACCAAACGGTAACGCGTTTACTATCACGCCTTCATAACAATACAATAATTAAAAAGGGGATCACACGCCCAAACGGAACGCGATTGAACAATCTTCCCCTTAACAGAAATGTAAATACAGTCCAAAGTAAATACTGTCCAAAGTAAATACAGTCCAAAGTAAATACTGTCCAAAGTAAATACAGTCCTTAAGTTTGGGTCCTTGGCCAACTTCGTCCATTTTACTTATCCAATTACTTCATTAGTCATCCAACTTATATTCCATCTTAATATAAGTTATAGTTACTTTGTTAATTACTTCTTCACAAGTAAGATACGTTTTTACCATTTTAATGGCAAACGGCTAATCCTTTCTTTTAACAAGTTAACAAGATCCAACTTTTCCAAACTTTACTCCATATTTTATATACTCCATAATATACTTATAATATATGTATAATTACCAATTCACAAAGAGGTTAAGGTTTACTACCTCAAATAGCCCAAAATTATCCAAGAACTTAATGTCGCTCCAAGCAAGTCTTAGCTCCAAATATTTCCGTTCCAATCCGCTACAAGCAACCCATAGAAGCTCCTAACCAACTTCTCTTCAAGAACCAACTCCAAAAAGTGAAGAACACTTAGGTTTCCAACTAGTAAGTTTCGCCAAGGCATGAACAATAGGTTGGGGTGTGAAATCTTTTCCAACTCTTGGTACACAATCTTCCTAACACCTTAGGGAAGAACACTTGAGAGTTTAAGAATTGTTGGACAAATTTAGGTCAAGAAATGGGCTCAAAACGAGCAAGGTCAAGGGAGAAGGGAGGGAATTTCTTGTCTCAAATGGTTAAGTGTGGAAGTTTTCATCAACTAAGTGCATATATAGACAACCAAGGGCTAGGATGAAGGCACGTGTGTGGTTGAGATTGGGGAAAATGTGTGGGTCCCACAAGCCACTTGTCCACACAAAATATCTAGCAAGACTTGGCCACTTGTCCACATTAAAATATCTAGCAAGACAAGGCCACTTGTCTTGCCACTTGTTAGCAAATTTCGGCCATGAGGCCACCTAGGGGTGACACGTGTCGCCTCCTACTGGCCCAAAATATTTCATCTTCCAAAATATCCATAAAGGCAAAAATCTCGAAAACAAAGTGGGCCCACAAAATCAGAATTTCTCCCGTGGGCCCCACGTGACCAATTCCGGAAATAAAATTCCATAATTCTAATATAATTCAAGAAGCCCAAATACCAAATCTGGGAATCCAATTCCCATCAACGAACCTTTTTCCTTCACAAAACCTGGAAAATTTTCCGTCGAAAAATCACATCTTTCTTTCTTTCCAAAATTTCTGTCGTATTCTCGCACGTACATCCTCACCTATATACCCTGGAACTACGGGGTATAACATTAACAACTGGGGTACAACACTCCAAGGTAAACTCAAAATCCGTCCAACACATGTTTGTCAACTTATCTATCAACTTTCAAATCTTATATTCCTTGGTATGTTCTTATCTTAACTCCTTGAATTTACGGGGTGTAACACAGTCTCTCGCCAAATGGCCCTGTTAGCCGCAAGCATAACAATCTCCCAAATTAGTACGATACTCTCCCTTATGATGTTTTCCACAACGGCCATACTGAGACAAGGGTGACCTCATCCGGCGAGCACTCCTACTCCTCGAAAATCAAACACAGGAGCCCGACCGCTCTCAATATCCCGAACGTCCCAACAAGCGTGAGGACCACTCAGCCGCGGTGAAGGCGCATAATCGCTCGCTGTTGAGGCGGTCCGCCTCGAAATTCGCCAAAAGACCCTGATGTTCTGGCCCTCTTCTGCTGATCCCGGTCATTCCGTCGACCTCTCCGCTCCTCACACCCAAGTGCATAAGCCTGCATGCGGGAAATGTCCATGCCCGGCTGAAGAGCTACACCCGAACAAGCCTCTGCTAAGTGATCGTCTAGCCCTGTGACATAGCGGTGCACTCTGTCCTCCATATTAGCTACTAACGCAGGGACATATCGAGCCAACGAGTCGAACTCTATGTTGTACTCCCGAATCGCAGGCCCTCCTCGTCTCAAAGATCGTAAACTCGGCCCGTGCCCTCCTCATCTGTGGGGGCAAGAAATGTGCAAGAAATGCCCCTGAGAACTCGTCCCATACCGCTGGAAGCGCATGCTCCCCCCGGGACAACTCCCACGAATCAAACCAGTCGACTGCAGTATCACGCAGCCGATGCGAACCCAATATCACCGACTCGGTCTCCGAAGCCTTGATCACTCTCATGATCCGCTATAACTGTCGGATAAACTCCTGAGGGTCATCCTCAGCTCTTGATCCATAGAACACTGGTGGACTGCAACTTAAGAAGTCCCGAAGTCTCCAACTATCGGCCCTGGGTGCACTCATCGTACCCCGACTTCGCCTCGCCCTCAAGTCTCGCCATAAACCTAACTAGTAATCGGGTCATCTCTTGCAACCCATATCCTCTCGCTCTCGCCGCGACGAGGCTCAGTATCGTGGGTCTCAGCAGCCACTGCTGCGGCTCTAAACAATGCTGGGTCTGGCGGCATCGTAGAATCCTCCGTCTGTAGCACCACCGTAAAAGCCGGGCCTCTCGCTCGTAACCTCCGTGCTCTACTCGCAGCCTCCTCGCCGCTTGCCCTTCGCTCGGCTCGGTTGCCATGCGAGGCATAAGCGATATAATGTACGCCGGAGGAGTCCAACTTACAACACAGCTCTAAGGCACGATCTCAGAGTGAGAAGAATGGGAACCAATCCTAAATGTCCTGCAGCCTCCTGATTATAGATGTGGTGCACAACACACCGATAATCAAGACTCTACTAGACACGGTCTGTGGACACTTTCCGATGACTAACTGCTCTGATACCACTTTTGTCACGACCCGATCCCGGGCCCGTGACTGGTGCCTTACCCCGGGCACCCTAGTGATGCAACATCAGAGAAAATCAGCGGAAATAAAAACTTAAACATGAAACAAGAGATAAAGTATGAAACAAAGCAACTAACACGGTCACCTTCCGAATATATACATATATATATCAACTTTGAGCAGTTAAATCTTTTACAAACCCCGCCTACAACAAGATTACATGCACTTAAGAATGTAACACAACTATGACGGACAGTGGCCCGCCATACCCCTGAATGTACAAGTATCTACACTGACAGGGGACTATACCAAAGATAAGCCTCCGGAGAAACGGAGCTTCCCAAAACGCTGAACTGTGATCCTATGAGCGCGGATCCACAACCGATGTACCTCTACCTGCGGCATGAACGCACTTCAAGGAGGTCGATAACAGTACCAAGTATGTGAAATCAGAAATACTGTAAGTGAAATCATAATAGTCTATATAAAGCAGGAGACATGTATGATAACCAAACTATACCACGATATATAAATAAATATGTCAAGTCAGGGACTCACGCCCTCACAGTCATTACTCAAATATAACAATGGGTCTCACGCCCACAACATCAATCATGCCCGTAGAATACCTACCTCACTGCCGACAGTCTATGATATAATCACACCAAGAAGTACATATGAACACCAGGTCCCACCTGAGTCATAACAACCGTACTAACAATACTATACAACCAAACCACGGTCGACACGGCAAGTACGAAAGCCGACTACTGTGTACCAAGGCCGGTCACGTAGCTGACCGGGCAAGTACGAGGGCTAACTACGGATACCAAGGTCAGATTACGAGAGACTTCGCCACTAACCTGAACGGGGCAAGTGCGAGGGCTAACTACCAGGTACCAAGGCCGAATCAGCCACGAGACGGGACAAGTACGACAGCCGACCACCAGATACCAAGGCCAAATAGGTAAGAAACCTCATGGAGAGCTAGTCCATGGAATAACACTATCAACAGGGAAACGAACCCTCATCATGGCCGCATACCCGTGGACCATCCATCGAGTCAGTATGCCCATGGACTATCATAGTGGAAGCATACCCGTGGGCCGCCTATCGTGTCAGTATGTCCAAACTGATCAAGAACAACATGACCGGCCCTCCATCGAGAGACGCGGTAACATAAAAATACAACATTTGCACAACAAGGCTATCACACGCAAACATAGGCAAGTTACACACAACTCAAGGTACTTTCATTTTATGACAAAGTCCATGTTTTAATCCCTAAAGTACTGCGTACGTTAAATTCTTTTTAGAAGATCCATTTCTTTTACAAAAGTCACCCGATACCCGTAGTATCAAAAATAAAGTGACTAACATTTTAATTAAACCAAAACAACTTCCAGACTTTCCTTTTTAAACCAAATTAAGACAATACCATGCCTTCTTTTTAGACCAAAACACTTCTCCTTTTAAAGTCAAGTTACCATTTTAAAACCAATGATAAAAACCATTCCTTTGTTTTCATAAAGTCGTTATAACTAACTTCCCATAAAGCTGTTATAACACTTTATGTTCTAAACCAAAAACTCTTTAATTCCACAAGTCTCCTTTCTTTTAAAACAACAACAAGTATTCTTTTAAAACCCAAATAACTTACTCTTTTCAAAACAAGTAACCTATACTTAAAATCAAGTTACTTCTCTTTTTCCGAAAACAAGTCGTTATAAGTCAAGTCTCTTATCTTTCAAGATCAAGTCTCTTAACTTTCAAAATCAAGTCGTTTATAAGTCAAGTCTCTTATCTTCTACAATCAATAAACCATTCTTTTACCTACATAAAGTTGTTATAACTAACTTCCCATAAAGCTATTATAACACCCTATGTTTTAAACCAACCAAATCACTTAGCACATGTACGTCTACCGTACTACATAGTTCACAACAATCATGCTAGAAAAGATAGGAAGAGGTTCACATACCTCGCGACGATTATCGACAATTAGCAAAACGCTCCATAGTACTGTAACCCTGCTAGCCGTTTCCACTCTTCAAGTAGAATATGCTACTCGTAGTACTGCAACCTATAAAGGCCACAAAACGCCTATCAACACCTAGATCTCTTCGTAGAATATTCTAACTGCAAGATTCCTTATTCTACAGAAAATTTGGCAGCACCTCCCCCCCCGCTATCACATAAATCTCCTCCCCTACCAGGGCCCGCTACCAGGCCAACAACTCCCAGGGGATTACACGTCTAACCGGACGTGTTCAATTCTGCTTCACAAAAATACTACACAAGTCTACTGTAAATACAATCCAATGTAAATACAGTTCAATTCTTACCAATATCCATTCTATATATAGTATACTCAACTATACATTACAACAACATGTAATATCCAATTACAATAGGGGGACATAGATTATTACCTCGATAAGCCCAAAATTATCCAAGATTATATGTCGATCCTGAGCAACGTTTAGCTCCACTCACACGACCAACGGGCGTGGATCGTGCCTTACCCCGGGCACCCTAGTGATACAACATCAGAGTAATCAGCGGAACATAAAACAAGACATGAAATAATATGAAGTGTAAAACAGTTTTCTGAGGAAAGTTGCCTTTCGGCATATATATATATAAACATGAATCCGAACAATTACATCCCTTTTACAAACTCTGCCACAACAAGATTACTGCACTTAAGAATGATGTAATAACAATGGCGGATGGTTCTCGCCATACCACGAATGTAAGTACCTACAACGACGGGACTATACCATCGATAAGCCTCCGAGAAACGGAGCTTCCCAAAACGCTGAATCGTGATCCTAAGAGCGAGGATCGACGAATGGTGTACTCTACCGCAGATGAACGCAGCCCGGGCGAGGTCGATAACAGGTACCAAGTATGTGAAACTGAAAATACTGTAAATAAAATCATAATAGTCTATATAAAGCAGGAGACATATAGGATAACCAAACTACAGTTCACAATAAATAAGCAGTCATGTCAAGTCAGGGACTCACGCCCTCAAAGTCATCACTCAAATATAACTATGGGTCTCACGCCCACAATATCAATCATGCCCGTGGAATACCTTCCCCATCGCCATAGCTATGATATAAAAACACCAAGGAATACATGAACACCGTGTCCCACTGTGTCATAATAAAATCGCACGGTAAGACGAAGGCATAGCCGACTACTAAGACCCACAAGCACTAACAAGGTCATAAATCGTATCATGAGATCTGTCTGAACCGCCACATGATCGGCCGCCACTCGCCGCAGATCTAATGCAAGGCGTCTAGTCCCGAACTTCCCGCAGCCCGCATAGGCCACTCACATAGCCCGCATGGTATTCCCGCATCGAGGGTAGCTACTCCCGCATCGCCCCGACTCGCAGCCGCATGGCCACATAGATCGCGTGACCACAAAGGCCGCACACTAACACGAACTCGTAGCCCGCATAGGTCCCCGACCCGCATGAGGTATTCTCAAATCATGGTCCTGCATCACCGTGGTCTACCCCGCGACGGAGGCGCCTTAACCCCGTATCATGTCAAGAGTGAGTGATTTAATACTAACATAACAGCTTATCGTTAAACAACATAAGCACAACAAGGGAACCCCCTTTACACAAACATCACAAGATACTAACACACGTAGCATCCTAACATGTTTACTTATCAAATCAACGAGAAAGTATTACAAGGCTATCACAAACCAACACAATCAAGTTATTCACACAAGGTACTTTCTACTTTATGTTAACAAGTTCGGGTTTTTATCCACAAAGTATTTCATACATTAACTCTTTAAAAGATCCGTTTCTTTCACAAAAGTCACACAATACCCGTAGTATAAAAATAGAGTGACTATCTTTTTAAGTAGACCAAAACACTTCCCTTTGTAAAATCAAGTAACAACATTATTTTCCAAACGTTCAAGTTTGCCTAATTTCAAATGCTCAAGTTTCTCATTTTCGAAAGGTTTCGTAGTTCATAGTTTTAATCACTTAATAACATAATTCTCCTTTAAAACAATTTGAGAAACATATGCCTTATGTGTGAGTAGGTTATTCTTGTTTATAACAATCTTATTAAAGCAGCCATGATCTAGGAAATGTAATATCATTTTGTCTCATCTTAGCTTCTATGCAGATGGAGGTTTCTACTGGTTTTAATAATACTTTATTAGTCAATACATTTCCTTTATTAGCGCCACGTGGTTTGTTCGATACTTATTCTCATTTCCAAATCAAGAAACATTATCCCTTTTACAAACCAAGTACTCATTACTCAAGAATGAGGTTTCACACTTTCTAACAAAATAAATATTAAATCAATTAAGTCAAGTCTCTTATCTTTTAAGATCAAGTCTCTTAACTTCTAAAATCAATAAACCATTCTTTTATCTCTCTTAAGTCGTTATACCTAACTTCCCATAAAGCTAGTATAACTCTTAAGCTTTTAAAACCAAGTATTACTCTTCTTTCAAAAAGGTTTCTTAATTCTTTGAAATACTTCAAGATTCTTATATTTAAACTCAAGTCAAAAGACATCTGAGTAAAACCACGCTCAGCTTAACACACGACGCTCACCTACTATATATATATATTCTTTTAAAATATCATGCTCAAGAGGATAGGAAGAATCACATACCTCGCGACGATTATCGACTATTAGCAAAACGCTTCACGGCTATAACCCGGCTAGCCTAGGCCACCTTTCAAGAAGAACATGCTAATTGCAGAACTATCAACCTAAAAAGGCCATATACGACAATCAACGTCTAGACTACTCAGTAGAATAGTCTAAGCAGAGGTTCTCTATTTTACGGAAAATCGGGCAGCACTTCCTACCGTTAAACTACACAAGTTCATCAGAATACATCCTATGTAAGTACAGTTCAATCTTCTACTTTAATATTCTTCTGATGTGATTTCAGTTCAAGTCTTTTCTGTAATATCCTTCTATTACAGTTCAAATCTCTTCTATGAATCTTGTATTCATTTCTATACTACAACAGTATGTAATTTCCAATTACAATATAAGGACAAGAGTATTTACCTCGATAAGCCCAAAATTATCCAAGATTTAATGTCGATCCTGAGCAACGTTTAGCTCCTACTCCGGGTTCTCCAACCCGCTCCAAACAACCCTTAGAAGTTCTACGCAACTTCTTCTTAATACTTCAACCAACTGTGAAGATTTTCCTTATGGTTTCGTTTGTGACTGAAGGGAAGTATAATAGTATTTCGGCTTTTAGTATGGGTAACCTGGAATACTACAAGGTATTTGGGCCAAGGTATTTTGAATAGTAACAATACTTGGAGAATACTTTTCTACCAAGGGTGTATTTACGAGACAACACTCAAGAGAGTGGGGGTACTCTACGAGGCTCACAAAGGGGGAGGAGGCTTTGACGAAAAACCGTACAAAGGGGGAGAGGGGGATTTCAAGACTTAGAAACTATTTTGTGGATGAAGAAGTCTTCAACAAAGGGGGGTATTTATAGGCCAACCAATGGCCAAGATCAAGACAAGTGGTAGGCAAGTGTAGGGTCAAGATTTGGACAAGTGTTTGTGGGTCCCACTTGCTCATCAACTACACAAAATATCTACAAATATCCTACCAACCCCTTGACCAAAGTCCTAGCACAAAAAACGTGCTAAGACCCCTTTAGCTTTGCCGTCCACTTGAGGGCCAAGTGTCGCCCTCTCGTTGGTCCAAAATGTTTCATCTCTCGGAAAAATCCGCAAAAATAATAAATGACATAGCCGTAATTTTCCCTTCGCAAAGTTTGGAAAACGTTTCGTCGGAAAACGATTCTTTTTGGGGGTTGTGCACAAAATTTCGACCCTTGCCTACTTAAGGCTTAAACTTTTATACGTACGCCCTCATGTACATACTCTGGAAATATGGGGTATAACATTCTCCCCTCCTTAGAAACATTTGTCCCGAATGTTCCTTCTAAGTCTCAAAACATACATGCGCCAGTATAGTCTTCACTGCTATACTTACGAAAACAATCATGCCACATCTGGCCACAATACAACACGCGCAAATACTTACATCCAAGTCCACGAGGAATCACCTCCATCACTACAAAAGCTCCCACTCGAGGTCTAAAATATACTCCCTTCGCACCTTCACTTTACAAAAGAAATGATCACATCTATGTTCGTAACACATGCTCGCTTTTTCCCCTACTCATCGTACCCTTCTCGTACATTTGAACTCTTTCTCATAACTTACCACATTTTTGCTACTGCTTCTGTTTCCAAAATCTCTGGGTTACTACCTCCAACTTGATCATCACATCTGGAACAACTGATGGATCTCCGATACTTTTTCAACATAACAACATGAAAGACCGGACGCATCGCTTCCTACATCGGACGACAATGCTAACTTATAGGCAACCCGCCTATTCTACAAACAATCAAAATGCCCAAAAGTACTCGCTAAGTTTCTCTGCTTTCCAAAACTCGTCACACCCTTTCCGGTGGTACCTTCAAGAAGACCCACCGTCAACTGAACTCAGCCGCCGCCGATTATCCGCACGACTTCGCTGACTCGAGTGCCGATAACATCTCCCGATAGGCTTCACCCTATCTACATCCCGCTGAAACAAGAATGAACCAAATTATCCGATCCTTGCCAACATCGAACCAATCGACCGACAACTTATACTTCCGCCCCTACAAGACGTCATAAGGCGATATCCGAATACTGATATGGTAGCTATTAAACACTCCCTCAACGGGAGACAACAATCCTCACAACTACCCGTGAAATCCAAACACCGCCCGAGGCGAACGCGAGCATCGAGACTCACCGAAGTTCCTAACCCCGCTCGTAAAACTTCCAAAACGAATAGCCGTGAACTGGCTCCATCTGTCATTATAAGGTGAAAGTAGGCACCTCGTGCAACCTTACAACCTTCCTGATATAATATCTCGCATAACCCTTTGCCGAGTAAACGGTCCTGACTGAAAGACAAGATGGGCTGACCTCATCGGCCCGACTACTGGTCGAACGCATCCATGAACTCGTACGCTGGTTAACTAAACTTGGGCCTAATGCCCTCGTGACCCCACCATATTACAGGCCGCGGGTTGACCCGCAATCGATCCAAGAATCTGACCCGCTTATCGCAAGAAAACTCTTGTTCCCGATCCTAACAATCTCACAATCAAGTCACGAAAACCTAGTGGTCTTCTTAGCTCAACTACCCTCTTTCATTTCATACCACTCAGGGACTTATCACACAAACCTATCTCACGTGTACTATGCACTCCGATAAGGGTCAAACATAAATGTAATCTTTTACTCAAGATGGCCTTGCCTCTAAGGTCTCCACGTATAAAACTCTAAGGCTCACATTTTCCTTATCCCCAATCTTACCCTTTTAACTAACCATGATTTCTAATCATAATTAACACCATGCTGTCTGAACACAACACTTATGATATACCCATCTTATCACACATACTAATCTCTAGAGAGTTAAAGATATACCAGATCTATCGCTTCACTCCTCTCGCTGCTCTAATCAAACTCGCTCATTGGGCGCCTAGCATAACCAGTTGTTGAAGAAGTACGACACTTTCCACGACGACACTTACCACAACGGCCACACCGAGGTGGGGGTGGCCTCCTCTGGCTAACACCCCTTCCTCTCCGAGCCATCGGATCCGGTGGCTAACCTACGATAGCCGTGAACTAAGCCCCGAGTTCGACTAACTCCGATACCGAACGCCCCGAACCCCGGAGGACCACTCGCTCGGGCGGATGTGCATATCCGGGCTCACGAGGCGATTTGCCTTGAAAGTTACCAAAGAACCCTGCCGATCTGGCCCTCTTTTGCTGATCTTGGTTAATCCGTCGATCTCTACGTTCTCCGTGGCCGCGATAAGCTCAGACGCGGCAATATCCATGCCTGACTGAAGAGCTACTCTTGCACAACCCTCTCTTAGATAGTCATCAAGACCCGTGAAAAATCGATACATAATATACTCTCTGGTTGCTAACTCCCTAGCTAGTAACAGGTCAATTCCTTTGTAATTCATATTCTCTGTTCCCGGTCATGGAACTGAGGGCTCATATATCATGGCCGCAGTAGGAACTGTTGTCGATGTGCTAAACTCTGCTGGGGCTGGCGACGTCGCAGAACTCCCCGAATGAAGCACCACCCCAGGTGATGATTGGGCCTGTGCCTCAGAACCCTCTCAGATTTACTCAGCCTCGCTTGCTTTGCTCTTCAGGCCCGGAAGTTGCCTTACGCGGAGGCATAACTGGTAAGGGAAGGAATTACGTTAGAGGGGTCCAACTTATAACACAGCTCTAAGGCACGATCTCAGAGTGAGAAGAATGGAAACCAATCCTAAATATCCTATAGCCTCCTGATTATTGGTGTGTTATACCCCGTATTTCCAGAGTATATACGTAAGGACGTACGTACGACAATTTGAGACTTAAAGTTTGGCATAGGTTCGAAATTTTGTGCACAACACCCGGTTAGAGTCGTTTCGACTAAACGCTTTACTAGACTGTGAAGGGAAAATTCGCTATGTCGCTTTGTATTTTTGCGATTTTTCCGAGCGATTTAAACATTTTTGGGTTAACGAGAGGTGACACTTGTCACCCTGCCGACGCTGGTTGGCCATTTGGGTCACGCCTCTCGCCGATTGGCCCCTTATTTTGTGCCTTGTTTTGTGCCTTGTTTTGTGCCATGTTTTGTGAGTAGGGTTAGGTGCACTTGGCTTGATCAAGGCCTTACACTTGCCTTGCACATGGCTTGATCTTGTCCATTGTTGCCCTCGCTTCCCTATAAATACCCTTCCCTTTGTTGAAGACTTCATCATCCAAATATGTTCTAAGTCTTGCAATCCTTCCCCTCTCCTCTTGTTGTTCTCGTCCTAAGCCTTCCCCTCCCTTGAGTGGCCTTGTGGCCGAGAGGTTCCTCCTCCTAGTGGTGTGGCCGAGAGGTACCCCCTTGGTAGAAAGTTGTCTTCCAAGTATTGTTATAATGCCCAAAATACCTTAGCCTTTACCTTGTTGTATTCCAAAAGTTACCTCTATACGTAGAGCCCGGAAATACTACCTTTTGTCCTTTTAGTCTCAAACCGAAAACCTAAGTAAATCTTCACCCGTAGTTGAAGTTATAAGTAGAAGTTGGTTAGAACTTCTAAGGGTTGGTTGGAGCGGGTCGGAGCGCACGGAGTAGGAGCTAAACCTTGCTCAGGATCGACATTTAAACTCGGATAATTTTGGGCTTATCGAGGTAAACACTCTTGACCTTCTATTGTAATTGGAAATTACATGTTGTTGGAATATATAGTTGAAGTATACTATATATATAATTGAACATAGTTGTGCGACAATGTCTTTTGACTTAAGCCTGAATTTAAATGAGAGAACTGAACTGTAATTACATAAGATCAGACATGATGAGACTTGTGTAGTATTAATGAGTAGAATTGTACACGTCCCAGAAGAGGCAAAACCCTGGTTGGCTTGGCAGCGTGTCTCGATAGAGGAGAGATTTACGCTGTGTGGGGAGGCCGCGAATTTTCTGAGAATATTCTACATTGAGATCTAGGATGTTAATAGGCGCCAGGGCCTCTATAGGTTGAAGTACTACGTGTGGTGCAATCTACGTGGCTTAAGGAGTAGCCGACGGTTTGAAGTACTTGGAGCGTTTTGCTATTAGTCGATAATCGTCGCGAGGTATGTGAACCTCTTCCTATCTGTTCTAGCATGATATGTGTATAACTATGTAGTACGGTAGACGTACATGTGTTTAATATATTTGATTGGTTTGAAACATAAAGTGTTATAACGGCTTTATGGGAAGTTGGTTATAACAGATTTATGTAGGTAAGAAAATGTTTTGTGATTTCAAAGGGTAACTGATTTGACTTATAACGGATTTGATGTGTAGTAATACTTGGCTTTGAAAACATAAGAGTTGTACTAGCTTTATGGGAAGTTAGGTATAACGTCTTAAGAGTGATACAAAGAATGGTTTACTGATTTTTTGAAGATAAGAGACTTGACTTAATGGTATTGATATGAATTTTGTTAAAAGTGTGAAACCTCATTAATGAGTAATGAGTACTTGGTTTTAAAAGGAATAATGTTTTACTGATTTCGGAAATCAGAATGAGTATCGACAAACCACTGCAGCGTTAATAAAGGAAAATGTATTGAATAATGAAGTATGGTATTAAAACCAAGAGAACCTCCATCCGCATAAGCTAAGATGAGACAAAATGATATTACATTTCCTAGATCATGGCTGCTTAATAAGATTGATTATAAACAAGAATAACCTACTCACATATAAGACATATGTTTCTCAAAACGTTTAAAGGAGAATTATGTTTTAAAGGATTAAAACTATGAACTACGAAACCTTTTCTAAAATGAGAAACTTGAGCATTTGAAATTAGGCAAACTTGAACGTTTGGAAAACAAGGTTGTTACTTGATTTTACAAAGGAAAGCATTTTGGTTTACTTAACAATGTTAGTCACTCTATTTTTATACTACGGGTGTCGGGTGACCTTTGTAAAAGAAATGGATCTTTAAAAGGAATTTAACGTACGTAGTACTTTAGGGTTAAAATCCGGACTTTGACATAAAATGAAAGTACCTTGAGTTGTGTATAACTTGCCTATGCTTGTTGTTATGAAACTGGACCACGTTACGTGTGATAGCCTTGTTGTGCAAGTATTGTATTTCACTCGACTACCGGTTCATCCGGGAATGTATTTCACTCGACTACCGGTTCATCCGGGAATGTATTTCACTCGACTACCGGTTCATCCGGGAATGTATTCCACTCGACTACCGGTTCATGGGATGAACCGGGAATGTATTCCACACGTTTCTATACTGGGTCCATAAGATGGGCCGAGACCTGTTATACGTATCACATGATTTGTACCTAGACTGCCGGCAGTGAGGAAGGAGTTCCACGGGCATGAGGGATGACTTTGAGGGCGTGAGTCCCTGACTTGACATGACTGCTTTTATGTTGTGAACTGTAGTTGGTTATCATACATGTCTCCTGCTTTATATAGACTATTATGATTTCATTTACTGATTTTACGCTTTCACATACTTGGTACTTGTATCGACTCCTTCGGGTTGCTCATGCCGCAGTAGAGGTACATCGATCGCCGATCCCCGCTTATAGGATCACATTTCGCCGTGTTGAAGCTCTGTTTCCTGAGGCTTATCTTTGCATGTTACCCCGAGTCCGTAGGTTCTTGTACATTCGTGGTATGGCGGGCCCCGTCCCGTCATAGTTGTTGTCACTTCTAGAGGTCCGTAGTATCGCTGGGCGTAGTCCAAAAAGGATAATCGTCGTATTTATGTATATATACCAAGGCAACTGCTTTGCTGGCCTGTTTACTTATCATGTCTCTTAATTCATGTTCATGTTTTTATTTCGCTGATTTTCTCCGATGTTGTATCACCAGGGTGCCCGGTAAGCACCACCACGCCCGGTTCGGTCGTGACAAAAGTGGTATCGCAGCGATTAATCCTCGGAAAGTGTCTACGCATCTGTCTAGTAGAGTCTTGATTATCGGTGTGTTGTGCACCACATCTATAATCGTGAGGCTATAGGACATTTAGGATTGGTTTCCATTCTTCTCATTACGAGATCGTGCCTTAGATCGTGTTGTAAGTTGGACCCTCTCGACGATCTCGCTTTTACCGATTATGCCTCGCGTAGGCAACCTGTGCCCGATGGGCAAGGCGATCGAGGAGCTTAGTGAGATACAGAGAGTACGAGGGCGCAGCCCTGGCCAAGACTGAGACAAGAGCCCGACGGCGGGTTTCGCGACGCCACCAAAGACCAACAGAGTTTAGAGCGCAGCGGTGGTCTGCCGAGACTACGCACTCGAGCCTCTGGTCCCACACCGGAGCGATGAGATGGGTACAAGGAGATGGCCCGCCATCGCCGTGGTCATGGCCGCCATGAGGATAGGTCGGATACGCAGTTCAGCCCCAGTAGCACCGTAGTTCACCCCGAGCGCATTTGAGACTACGGATTTTCTCGAGATGTAACCCACCGAGTTTTATGGGTCGAGGCACGAGGATGATCCGCAGGAGTTCATCCGGCGATTACAGCCGATCATGAGAGTGATCAAGGCTTCGAGACGAGTCGGTGGTATTGGTTCGTGATCACCGCGTGATATCGCAGATTGGATCGGTTTGATTCGTGGAGTTGTCCCGGAAGAGCATGCACTTCCACCGTATGGGACGAAGTTCTCAAGGGCTTTTTGCACATTTCTTGCCCCCACAAATGAGGGCTCGGGCCGACATTTTTGACGCTGAGGCAGACGCGACGGTTAGAGAGTACAATGTGGAGTTCGACTCATTAGCTCGGTATGTTCCCGCCGTGGTAGCCGATATGGAGGATGAGTACACCGCTACGCCACCGGCCGGATGATTACCGCGAGGCTTGTACGTGTAGCTCTTCACCGGCATGGACATTGCCCGCACGCAGCTTATGACCGGAGGCGGAGCGGAGGAGTCGACGAATGACCGATATCGCAGTAAGAGGCCGTAACAGCAGGTCCTTTGGTAGCTTCGAGGCGCATCGCCTCAACAAAGCTAGTTATGTACCTCCGCCAAGACAGAGTGATCCTCCGCGCCTTCGTGACGCTCGGGTATTCGAGCTGGTCGAGCTCCGTGGCTTCGTTTACTGTGGTTACGTAAGTTCTAGCCGCAGGATTCATGTCCCTCAGCCGCACGATGTGGCGTGCGCCATCCCGAGAATGTCGCTTTTTTATCGGTGCTTGTTTCACTGCGCCGCCGTAGCCATGTGACGAGATCGGCTTATAGAGGGTACCGCAAAGATGACGCAGCCTACCGGATCGCGGCGTTCATCGCTTTCATAGCTTACGCTACGCAGGCGTGCCTATGATTAGAGTGGAGCGGTAGCTTCAGGTATATCCTTAACCCTCTAGAGATTTGTATGCGTGATATGATGACCTTATATTTATGTGCTATGTACGAATAGCGTTGTGTTATTTGTGAGTTAGAAAACATGGTTAGTTGGAAGGATAAGTATGAGGGCATGGTAAGTGTGAACCTTAGACTATGTCACGATTGAGACCTTAGAGGTAAGGTCATCTCGAGTAAAAGATTTATTTCATGTTTGACCCTTATCAGAGTAAGTAGTACGTGGGAATTATTTGTGTGATAAGTCCATGGGTAGTGTAAGATGGAAGTGGTAGCTTTCCTGACTTGATTAGGTAAGATTGTTCCGTTTCGAGGAGCAAGTGTCGCGCGACGCTGGTCGGGTTGATGGTCGCCGCGGTCGACCCGCAGCCCGGTTAGCGGGGTCAGGTAGTCCCGCGGTGGTAGGTCACGAGGGTGCTAGGCCCAAGTTTAGACGACCATCGTATGAGTTCGTGGATGTGTTCGACCAGAATCGTTCGTGAAGGCCGAGATGGCCTTAGGGATATTACGGCTAGTAAGATGACCAAGTTTGGAGGTAGTGACTCACGCTTTGAGAAATGAAGCAATGATCAAGTATGACACGCCCCGAGAGACACTAGAACCTCGTGGACCGCATGCGATTCGGTACCATTTGTTGGGTCGCCGAGTGACACTAGAACCTCGCGCAAAGTGACAAAAGTGGTATCGCACGACGCAGTAAGGAAGGAAGAGAACGTGTGTTATTTCGTGGCTGTTGTGGCGTTGGCAACTTGTTAGAGGAACTTTATCGTTATCCGATTGAGAAGGAACATTCGACGAATGTTTCGCGAGGGAGAATGTTATACCCCGTATTTCCAGAGTATATACGTAAGGACGTACGTACGACAATTTGAGACTTAAAGTTTGGCATAGGTTCGAAATTTTGTGCACAACACCCGGTTAGAGTTGTTTTTCGACGAAACGTTTTACAGAACTTGCGAAGGGAAAATTCCGGCTATGTCGTTTTGTATTTTTGCGGATTTTTCCGAGCGACGGAACATTTTTGGGCCAACGAGAGGGTGACACTTGTCACCCTCAAGTGGACGTTGGGTTGGCCATTTGGGTCACGTCTCCTTGGCCGATTGGCCCCTTATTTTGTGCCTTGTTTTGTGCCTTGTTTTGTGCCATATTTTGTGGAGTAGGGGTTAGGGTGCACTTGGCTTGATCAAGGCCTTACACTTGCCTTGCACATGGCTTGATCTTGTCCATTGGTTGGCCCTTGGCTTCCCTATAAATACCCCTCCCTTTGTTGAAGACTTCATCATCCAAATATGTTCTAAGTCTTGCAATCCTTCCCCTCTCCTAGTGGTGTGGCCGAGAGGTACCCCCCCCCCCCCTTGGTAGAAAGTTGTCTTCCAAGTATTGTTATAATGCCCAAAATACCTTAGCCTTTACCTTGTTGTATTCCAAAAGTTACCTCTATACGTAGAGCCCGGAAATACTACCTTTTGTCCTTTTAGTCTCAAACCGAAAACCTAAGTAAATCTTCACCCGTAGTTGAAGTTATAAGTAGAAGTTGGTTAGAACTTCTAAGGGTTGGTTGGAGCGGGTCGGAGCGCACGGAGTAGGAGCTAAACCTTGCTCAGGATCGACATTTAAACTCGGATAATTTTGGGCTTATCGAGGTAAACACTCTTGACCTTCTATTGTAATTGGAAATTACATGTTGTTGGAATATATAGTTGAAGTATACTATATATAGAATTGAACATAGTTGTGCGACAATGTCTTTTGACTTAAGCCTGAATTTAAATGAGAGAATCGAATCAGAATTACATAGGATCAGACATGAGACTTGTGTAGTATTATCGTGAGTAGAATTGTACACGCCCGGTTAGGCGTGCAAACCCCCGGTTGGCTTGCAGCCTACCGATAGAGAGGAGATTTACGCTGCCATGTGGGGAGGTGCCGAATTTTCTCAGAATATTCTACATTGAGATCTAGGATGTTAATAGGCGCCAGTGGCCTCTATAGGTCAAGTACTACGTGTGGTGCACCCACGTGGCTTAAGGAGTAGCCACGGTTTGAAGTACTGAGCGTTTGCTATTAGTCGATAATCGTCGCGAGGTATGTGAACCTCTTCCTATCTGTTCTAGCATGATATGTGTATAACTATGTAGTACGGTAGACGCATACGTGTTTAATGTATTTGATTGTTTGAAACATAAAGTGTTATAACGGCTTTATGGGAAGTTGGTTATAACAGCTTTATGTAGGTAAGAAAATGCATTGTGATTTCAAAGGGTAACTGATTTGACTTATAACGGATTTGATGTGTAGTAATACTTGGCTTTGAAAACATAAGAGTTGTACTAGCTTTATGGGAAGTTAGGTATAACGTCTTAAGAGTGATAAAAAGAATGGTTTATCGATTTTTCAAGATAAGAGACTTGACTTAATGGTATTGATATGAATTTTGTTAAAAGTGTGAAACCTCATTCATGAGTAATGAGTACTTGGTTTTAAAAGGAATAATGTTTTATCGATTTCGAAATCGAATGAGTATCGACAAACCATCTGCGGCGTTAATAAAGGAAAATGTATTGAATAATGAAGTATGGTATTAAAACCAGTAGAAACCTCCATCTGCATATAAGCTAAGATGAGACAAAATGATATTACATTTCCTAGATCATGGCTGCTTAATAAGATTGATTATAAACAAGAATAACCTACTCACATATAAGACATATGTTTCTCAAAACGTTTAAAGGAGAATTATGTTTTAAAGGATTAAAACTATGAACTACGAAACCTTTTCTAAAATGAGAAACTTGAGCATTTGAAATTAGGCAAACTCAACGTTTGGAAAACAAGGTTGTTACTTGATTTTACAAAGGAAAGCATTTTGGTTTACTTAACAATGTTAGTCACTCTATTTTTATACTACGGGTGTCGGGTGACCTTTGTAAAAGAAATGGATCTTTAAAAGGAATTTAACGTACGTAGTACTTTAGGGTTAAAATCCGGACTTTGACATAAAATGAAAGTACCTTGAGTTGTGTATAACTTGCCTATGCTTGTTGTTATGAAACTGGACCACGTTACGTGTGATAGCCTTGTTGTGCAAGTACTGTATTTCACTCGACTACCGGTTCATCCGGGAATGTATTTCACTCGACTACCGGTTCATCCGGGAATGTATTTCACTCGACTACGGCTCATCCGAATGTATTCCACTCGACTACGGTTCATGGGATGAACCGGAATGTATTCCACACGCTTTCTATCCGGGTCCATAAGATGGGCCGAGACCATTATACGTATCACATGATTTGTACCTAGACCGCCGCAATGAGGAAGGAGTTCCACGCGTGAGGATGACTTTGAGGCGTGAGTCACGACTGACATCGCTTTTATGTTGGAATCGTAGTTTGGTTATCATACATGTCTCTCGCTTTATATAGACTATTATGATTTCATTTACTGATTTTACGCTTTCACATACTTGGTACTGTTATCGACCTCGGGCTGCGTTCATGCCGCAGTGAGGTACATCGATCGTCGATCCGCTATAGGATCACATTTCGTGTTGGGAAGCTCGTTTCCTTCGAGGCTTATCTTTGGTATGTTACTCGAGTCCGTAGGTTCTTGTACATTCAGTGGTATGGCGGGCCTGTCCCGTCATAGTTGTTGTCACTTCTTAGGTTCAGTAGTACTTTTGTGGGCGATGCGTAAAAGGATAACCGTCGGTATTTATGTATATATACCAAGGCAACCGCTTTGGTTGCTGTTTACTTATCATGTCTCTTAATTCATGTTCATGTTTTTATTTCCGCTGATTTTCTCGATGTTGTATCACTAGGGTGCTCGGTAGGCACCGCCACGCCCGGTTCGGTCGTGACATGGTGTGCACAACACACCGATAATCAAGACTTACTAGATACGGCTCAGAGACACTTTCCGAGGATTAATCGCTCGATACCACTTTGTCACGACCAACCGGCCCGTGGATCGTGCCTTACCGGGCACCCTAGTGATACAACATCGTAGTAATCACGAACATAAAACAAGACATGAAATAATATGAAGTGTAAAATAGTTTTCGAGGAAAGTTGCCTTTGGCATATATATATATAAACATGATCCAACAGCTACATCCTTTACAAACTCGCCACAACAGCATTACGAACTTCTAAGAATGATGTAATAACAATGGCGGACAGGTTCCGCCATACCCCGAATGTAAGTACCTACAACGACGGGACTATACTAATGATAAGCCTCCGAGAAACGGAGCTTCCCAAAATGCCGAATCGTGATCCTAAGAGCGAGGATCAAGATCGCGTACTCTACCGCGGCATGAACGCAGCCCCGGCGAGGTCAAGATAACAGTACCAAGTATGTGAAATCAAAATATCAGAATGAAATCATAATAGTCTATATTAGCAGAGACATATATGATAACCAAACTACAATTCACAATAAATAAGCGATGTCAAGTCGTGACTCACGCCTCAAAGTCATCACTCAAATATAACTATGGGTCTCACGCCCACAATATCAATCATGCCCGTGGAATACCTTCCTCACCGCCAGCCTATGATATAAAAGCACCAAGGAATACACATGAACACCGTGTCTCACCGTGTCATAATAAAATCGCACGGTAAGTACGAAGGCATAGCCGACTACTAAGACCCACGCATCAACAAGGTCATAAATCAGATCATGAGATCTGTCTAGACCGCCACATGATCGGCCGCCACTCGCCCGCAGATCTAATGTGCGCGTCTAGTCCCGAACTTCCCGCAGCCCGCATAGGCCACTCACATAGCCCGCATGAGGTATTCCACGACGAGGGTAGCTACTCATCGCATCGCCCCGACTCGCACCGCGTGGCCACATGCATCGCATGACCACAAAGGCCGCACACTAACTGGAACTCGTAGCTCGCTTAGGTCCCCGACCCGCATGAGGTATTCTCGAATCATGGTCCCGAACGCCCGAGTCTACCCCGACGGAGGCGCTTAACCCCGGTATCATGTCAAGAGGTGAGTGATATAATACTGACATAACAACTTATCGTTAAACAACATAAGCACAACAAGGGAACCCCCTTTACACAAACATCACAAGATACTAACACACGTAGCATCCTAACATGTTTACTTATCAAATCAACGAGAAAGTATTACAAGGCTATCACAAACCAACACAATCAAGTTATTCACACAAGGTACTTTCTACTTTATGTTAACAAGTTCGGGTTTTTATCCCCAAAGTATTTCATACATTAACTCTTTAAAAGATCCGCTTTCTTTCACAAAAGTCACACAATACCGTAGTATAAAAATAGAGTGACTATCTTTTAAGTAGACTAAAACACTTCACTTTGTAAAATCAAGTAACAACATTATTTTCCAAACGTTCAAGTTTGCCTAATTTCAAATGCTCAAGTTTCTCATTTTCGAAAGGTTTCGTAGTTCATAGTTTTAATCACTTAATAACATAATTCTCCTTTAAAACAATTTGAGAAACATATGCCTTATGTGAGTAGGTTATTCTTGTTTATAACAATCTTATTAAAGCCCATGATCTAGGAAATGTAATATCATTTTGTCTCATCTTAGCTTCTATGCAGATGGAGGTTTCTCTTGGTTTTAATAATACTTTATTAGTCAATACATTTCCTTTATTAGCGCCTTGTGGTTTGTTCGATACTTATTCTCATTTCCAAATCAAGAAACATTATTCCTTTTACAAACCAAGTACTCATTACTCACGAATGAGGTTTCACACTTTCTAACAAAATTCATATTAAATCAATTAAGTCAAGTCTCTTATCTTTTAAGATCAAGTCTCTTAACTTCTAAAATCAATAAACCATTCTTTTTATCTCTATTAAGTCGTTATACCTAACTTCCCATAAAGCTAGTATAACTCTTAAGCTTTTAAAACCAAGTATTACTCTTCTTTTTAAAAAGGTTTCTTAATTCTTTTGAAATACTTCAAGATTCTTATATTTAAACTCAAGTCAAAAGACATCGGAGTAAAACCACGTTCAGTTAACACACGTACGTCTACCGTACTATATATATATTCTTTTAAAATATCATGCTCAAGAGGATAGGAAGAATCACATACCTCGCGATGATTATCGACTATTAGCAAAACGCTCCATCGCTATAACCCGCTAGCCTTGTCCACCTTTCAAGTAACATGCTACTGCGTAACTTTCAACCTATAAAGGCCATATACGTCTATCAACGTCTAGACTACTCGTAGAATATTCTAAGCGAGGTTCTCTATTTTACGGAAAATCGGGCAGCACTTCCTACAGTTAAACTACACAAGTTCATCAGAAATACTGTCCCATGTAAGTACAATTCAATCTTCTACTTTAATATTCTTGATGTGATTTCGATCAAGTCTTTTACGTAATATCCTTCTATTACAGTTCAAATCTCTTCTATGAATCTTGTATTCATTTCTATACTACAACAGTATGTAATTTCCAATTACAATATAAGGACAAGAGTATTTACCTCGATAAGCCCAAAATTATCCAAGATTTAATGTCGATCCTGAGCAACGTTTAGCTCCTACTCCGGGTTCTCCAACCCGCTCCAAACAACCCTTAGAAGTTCTACGCAACTTCTTCTTAATACTTCAACCAATCGTGAAGATTTTCCTTGGTTTCGTTTGTGACTGAAGGGAAGTATAATAGTATTTCTGGGCTTTTAGTATAGGGGTAACCTTGGAATACTACAAGGTATTTGGGCCAAGGTATTTTGGAATAGTAACAATACTTGGAGAATACTTTTCTACCAAGGGGGGGGTGTATTTACGAGACAACACTCAAGAGAGGGGGGGTACTCTCGGCCGAGGCTCACATAGGGGGAGGGGGAGTCTTTGGACGAAAACCTTACAAAGGGGGAGAGGGGGATTTCAAGACTTAGAAACTATTTTGTGGATGAAGAAGTCTTCAACAAAGAGGGGGTATTTATAGGCCAACCAATGGCCAAGATCAAGACAAGTGGTGGGCAAGTGTAGGGTCAAGATTTGGACAAGTGTTTGTGGGTCCCACTTGCTCATCAACTACACAAAATATCTACAAATATCCTACCAACCCCTTGACCAAAGTCCTAGCACAAAAACGTGCAAGACCCCTTTAGCTTTGGCCCACTTGAGGCCAAGTGTCGCCCTCTCGTTGGTCCAAAATATTTCATCTCTTGGAAAAATCCGCAAAAATAATAAATGACATAGCCGTAATTTTCCCTTCGCAAAGTTTGGAAAACGTTTCGTCGGAAAACGATTCTTTTCGGGGGTTGTGCACAAAATTTCGACCCTTTCCTACTTAAGGCTTAAACTTTTATACGTACGCCCTCATGTACATACTCTGGAAATACGGGGTATAACAAATTCCTTACGCTCCAACCCGCTCCAAGCGACCCTTAGAAGTTTCTAAACAACTTCTCTAAACACTTCAACCAAGCTATGAAGGTTTTTCTAGGGTTTCGTTTTGCGACTATTGGAATAAAGTAGCATTTCCGGGCTCCTAGTATTAAAACAACTTGGAATACTACTAGGGATACTAGGCCAAGGTATTTGGGATTTTACTACAATACACAAAGTATTTCTACTCAAGTGGGGGAGGGTGGGACGAGAACAAGCTAAAAGGGAGGGAGTATTTTGCCTTGGAAAGTATTCAAGTGAGGATGAAATTACTCTTCAACTTAAGGGGGGTATATATAGAGGATTCAAGGGCCAAGATCTTATCAAGTGTATGGTCAAGATTGGGCCATGTGTGTGTGGGTCCCACCACACCACATGACCAACGATTTCACAAGACAAGTGGCTTGACACTTGTTGGGTCATTCGACGAGGGACAGTGGCTAGCCACTGTCTCCTCCACCCGCCAAGTGACACATGGGGTGACACGTGTCGCCCCGACTGGCCCAAAATATTTCATCTTAGAAAATATCCAAAATACGAAAATCTCAAAACAAAGCGGGCTCACAAAATCAGAATTTCTCCGTGGCCCCACGTGAGCATTTCCGAAAATAAAATCTCAAAATTCTAATATAATCCAAGAAGTCCAAATACCAAATCTGGGAATCCAATTCCCATTAACGAACCTTTTTCTTCACAAAAACCGGAAACTTTTCCGTCGAAAAATTGCATCTTTCTTTCTTTCCAAAATTTCTGTCGTATTCTCGTACGTACATCCTCACATATATACCCTGGAACCTACGGGGTATAACACTTTCATTTTATGACAAAGTCCAGGTTTTAATCCCCAAAGTACTACGTACGTTAAATTCTTTTAGAAGATCCATTTCTTTTACAAAAGTCACCCGATACCCGTAGTATCAAAATAGAGTGACTAACATTTTAATTAAACCAAAACAACTTCCAGACTTTCCTTTTTAAACCAAATTAAGACAATACCATGCCTTCTTTTTAGACCAAAACACTTCTCCTTTTAAAGTCATGTTACCATTTTAAAACCAATGATAAAACCATCCCTTTGTTTTCATAAAGTCGTTATAACTAACTTCCCATAAAGCTGTTATAACACTTTATGTTCTAAACCAAAAACTCTTCAATTCCACAAGTCTCTTTTCTTTTAAAACAACAACAAGTATTCTTTTAAAACCCAAATAACTTACTCTTTTCAAAACAAGTAATCTATACTTAAGTCAAGTTACTTCTCTTTTTCCGAAAACAAGTCGTTATAAGTCAAGTCTCTTATCTTTCAAGATCAATTCTCTTAACTTTCAAAATCAAGTCGTTTTACTGTCAAAATCAAATCTTTCTTTTATCCTCATAATGTCGTTATAACTAACTTCCCATAAAGCCATTATAACACTTTATGTTTTAAACAACAAAATTCATTTCACACACGTACGTCTACCGTACTATATAGTTCACAATAATCATGCTAGAAAAGATAGGAAGAGGTTCACATACCTCGCGATGATTATCGACAATTAGCAAAACGCTCCGAAGTAATATAACCTTGCTAGCCTTTTCCACCCTTCAAGTAGAATACGCTACTCGTAGTACTTCAACCTAAAATGGCCATAAAACGTCTATCAACTTCTAGATCACTTCGTAGAATATTCTACAGAAAATTCGGCAGCACCTCCCCGCATGACCATATAAACCTCCTCCTCTACTCAGGCCCGCTACTGTGCCAACAACTCCTGGGGAGAGGGTTACACGTCTAACCGGACGTGTACAATTCTACTCCACAATAATACTACACAAGTCTACTGTAAATACAGTCCAATGTAAATACAGTTCAATTCTTTAAAGACATCCTTCCAAAATATCTTATACACAATTCTAAACTACTATAACATGTAATATCCAATTACAACAGAAGGACATAGATCATTACCTCGATAAGCCCAAAAATTATCCAAGATTATAAGTCGATCCTGAGCAACGTTTAGCTCCAATTCCTTACGCTCCAACCCGCTCCAAGCGACCCTTAGAAGTTTCTAAACAACTTCTCTAAACACTTCAACCAAGCTATGAAGGTTTTTCCAGGGTTTCATTTTTTGCGACTATTGGAATAAGGTAGTATTTCCGGGCTCCTAGTATTGAAATAACTTTGGAATACTACTAGGGATACTAGGCCAAGGTATTTGGGATTATACAATAATACACAAAGTATTTTCTACACAAGTGGGGGGAGGGGGACGAAAACTACAAAGGAGGGAGTATTATTTTTGCCTTGAAAGCTCTTAAGTGTGGATGAAATATTATGTCTTGCACTATGGGGTATTTTGTTATACCCCGTATTTCCAGAGTATGTACGTGAGGACGTACGTAGAAAAGTTTGAACTTGAAGTAGACTTGGCCGAAATATTTTTGTGCACAACACCCGATTAGAATCGTTTTTCGACGAAACGCTTTTACCTCTTGCGAAGGGGAAAATTCCGCTATGTCATTTAGTATTTTTGCGGATTTTTCCGAGAGATGAAACATTTTGGACTAACGGGAGGGTGACATGTGTCACCCTTACATCAAGCATTTGGGCGGTTTGGACGAAAAGGAGTCAAAGGGTTGGTAGGATATTTTGTGATATTTGTGTGGTAGATGGATAAGGTACACATGGGTGAATCTTGACCCTACACTTGCCTTGCACTTGGCATGATCTTGGCCATTGGTTGGCCATGGCTTGACCTATAAATACCCCCCCTTTGTGAAGACTTCTTCATCCTAAAATCTTTCTAAGTCTTGAAAGCCCTCTCTTCCCCCCCTTAGTGTAGTGTTCTCGTCCAAGAACACACCCTCCCCTTTGTGAGGCCCCTGGCCGAGAGTCCTCCCTCGCCGAGAGTTTCCCTCCTAGTGGGGTTGGCCGAGGTACACACCCCCTTGTGGTGTTGTCTCGTATAAATACCCCTCTTGGTAGAAATACTCTCAGTATTGTTACTATACCCAAATACCTTAACCTTATACCTTGTAGTATTCCAAAGTTACCTCTATACGTAGAGCTCGAAAATACTATTATACTTTCCTTTAGCCACTAAACAAAACCCTAAGGGAAAACCTTCATAGTCGGTTGAAGTGTTAAGTAGAAGTTGCGTAGAACTTCTAAGGGTTGTTTGAGGCGGTTGAGCGCACTGCAGGTGAGCTAAACCTTGCTCGGATCGACATTTAAACTTGGATAATTTTGGGCTTATCGAGGTAAATACTATCGTTCTTCTATTGTAATTGGAAATTACATGTTGTAGGAATATATAGTTGAAGTATACTATATATAGAATTGAACATAGTTTTACGGCAATGTCTTTTGACTTAAGCCCGAATTTAAAGAAGAGAATCGATCTGTAATTACATAGGTGTATCAGACATGAGACTTGTGTAGCATTACTGTGAAGTAGAATTGTACACGTCCGAATTAGACAAACAACCCCCCCCCCCCTTCTAAGGCGTTGTTGGCCGGTTAGCAGGCCTCGATAGACGAGGAGATTTACGCGGCCATGTGCGGGAGGTGCTTGTAACGCCCGAACCCGGTTCACATCGTGCCTTACCGGGCACCCTAGTGATACAACATCGAGAAAACCAGCGGAAAATAAAACATGAATCATGAAACAAGAGATATAATAAATAGATCGCCAACCAAAGCTTGCCTTCAAGATATACATAAAACCCAACAGCTTTAATCCTTTTACAACCCCGCCACAACAGCTTCATGCACTTAAGATTTACAACGACTATGACGGACAGGGCCCCGCCATACCCCGAATGTACAAGAACCTACAACTCGTGGAACACATACCAAAAGATAAGCCTCCGAGAAACGGAGCTTCCCAAAACGTGAACCGAGATCCTAAGAGCGAGGATCCACGATCGATGTACACTCTACCGCGGCATGAACGCAGCCAAGGAGGTCGATAACAGTACCAAGTATGTGAAATCACAACATCAGAATGAAATCATAATAGCTTAAAAAGGTGGAGACATGTATGATAACCAAAATACAAGACGCAACATAAAATATCAAGTCGTGGACTCACGCCTCAAAGTCACCACTCAAATATAACTATGGGTCTCACGCCCATAACATCCATCATGTTCGCATCATGGCCGCGTGCCCGAATACCGCCTCGGTGTAGACATGTCCATGATGCAACACACACAAGGCCGCATGGCCACATGCCGAATCGTGACGGCAGATACGCCCATGTAACCTCAATAAGAATATCTTGGGTGGTCAACCGCCGCACGGCCACATGCCCGAATATCGCGACGGTGTAGACACGTCCATGTTGCGGTAATAACCATATATCGGGTAATCAACCCGCCGCACGGCCGCATGCCCCGAATATTGCGACGGTGTAGACATGTCCATGTGACATCAACACAAGACAAGAATCAAAATGGAAACATACCCGTGGAATTCTCCATCACCGCCAAAGACGCCCAAGTAAGTTCTCAACAAGTCAACCGCCTCTATCGAGAGACGCGAACACAGAATACCACACTTGCACAAAGAAAGGCTATCATCACAAGCATAGGCAAGTTTCACAACAACAAGCACAGTAAGTTTCACAACAACAAGCATAGGCAAGTTTCACACAACTCAAAGTACTTTCATTTTATGCCAAAGTCCGGGTTTTAACCCCAAAGTACTACATCGTTAAGTTCTTTAAAAGAGATCCATTACTTTTATAAAAGTCACCCGATACCGTAGTATTAGAATGACCAACCCACCTTCCTTTTCAAAATCAAGTAACAACATTCTTTTCCTAAGTTCCGTTTGCCTAGTTTCAATTACTCAAGCTTCTCATTTTCAAATGGTTTCTGATTCATAAACTTAATCACTTGATTTCTTTTAGAACAATTGAGTAATATATGTCTCACGTGAGAGTAGGTTATTCTTGTTTACAACATTCTTATTACAGAAATGCATGATCTAGAAAATGTATATCATTTTATCTCATCTTAGTTTCTATGCAGATGGAGGTTTCTACTGGTTTTAATACAATTCATCATTATTCAATACATTTTCCTTTATTAACGCTGCAGTGGTCCGTCGATACACATTCTGATTTCCGAAATCAGTAAAACATTTTCTTTACCTCTCTTAAGACATTATACCTAACTCCCCATAAAGCTAGTATAACTCTTTTTAAAACCTTTAAAACCAAGTGTTACTCTCCCTTCCAAAACGATTTATAAATCTTTTGAAATACATCAAGTTCTTTATTATAACTAGCCAGTTATAATTCACATCAGTTACCTTTTAAAACCACAAAGTATTTTCTTACCTACATAAAGCTGTTATAACCAACTTCCCATAAAGCCGTTATAACACTTTATGTTTTAAGAAAATCAAACACGATTAACACATGACGTCACCGCACTACATAGTTCACACATATCATGCTAGAAGAGATAGGAAGAGGTTCACATACCTCGCGACGATTTATCGACAATAAGCAAAATGCTCCAAGTACTACAACCTTGCTAGCCCTTTCCACTCCTCGAGTAGAATACGCTACTCTTAGTACTTTCACCTATAAAGGTCACAACCGTCTATTAACCCCAAAACACAAGGTCTATCTTTCTACGTAAAATTCGAAGACCTCCCCGCAACAACAGAAATCTCCTCCTGTATCGAGGCCGGCTACCAAGCCAACCAGTGGGTTCACACGCCTAACCTGGACGTGTACCATCCTACTCAAGAATACTACAAAAGTCTACTGCAATACGATCCCATGTAAATACTGATGGGCTTTATTCTTCAGGCTTAAGTCAAAAGACATTGCCACAATACTAAGTTCAGTTCTATATATAGTATACTTCAACTATATATTCTAACATGTAATTTCCAATTACAATAGAAGGACAGTAGTGTTTACCTCGATAAGCCCAAAATTATCCAAGTAAAAAGTCGATCCTGAGCAAAGCTTAGCTCCTACTCCGAGCGCTCCAAACAACCCTTAGAAGTTCTAACCAACTTCTACTTACAACTTCAACAACGGGTGAAGATTTCCTTAGGGTTTCGTTTTTGTGGCTAAAGGAAGTATAATCGTATTTTCTGGGCTTTTGTATAAGTGTAACCTTGGGAATACTACAAGGTATTTGGGCCAAGGTATTTGGACATATATAACAATATTAGGAGAGTATTTCTATACCACAACAAGGGGTATTATACGAAAACAACTAGGCAGTGGGTACCCTACGCCACCGCACCACACAGGGGGGAGGGGTGGCCTCTCGGCCAAAGCCAAATTTTAAGGGGGAGAGGGGCTCTTGGACGAGAGTCAACAAGAGGGAGGGGAGGGGTTTCCAAGACTTGGAAGATTTTTGGATGAATGAAGTCTTCAAAGAGAGGGGGTATTTATAGCAAAACCAAAAGCCAACCAATGGCCAAGATCCTCCCAAGTGTATAGCAAGTGTAAGGCCAAGATCAAGCCAAGTGCACCCTAACCCCTACTCCACAAAACATGGCACAAAACAAGCCACAAACAAGGCACAAAACCATGAACCAATCGCCAAGGCCAAGCCTCCTCTTTGCCAGTCAACGAGGTGACAAGTGTCACCCTCCCGCTGGTCCAAAAATGTTCCGCCTCGGAAAAATCCGCAAAAATACTAAATGACATAGCCGGAATTTTTCCAACGTAGTCGTGGAAACGCTTCGTCCGTAAAAACGACTCTATTCGCACTTGTGCCCAAATTTCAACCAAAGCCAATTCTTAAGGCAAAAATTTAATACGCACGCCTCACGCATATACTGAAATACGGTATAACATTCTTCCTTAGAAACATTCGCCCGAATGTTCCTTCAAGGTCTCAAACAAACAGCGCCGGTATAGTCTTCACCGCTATACGCATTTAAAAACAATCATGCCACACCCGCCACAAAACACACGCTCACTTCTCCCTTACTGTAGATTGCCACGAACACTCGAACTCGTTCTAGTGTCCGCACTCACACTTCGCCAACGCTCGCTTTCCAACCTCGAGTCACTACCTCCAAACTTGGTCATCTCACTAACCTCAATTTCCCTAAGGCCATTCCCACCTTCACGAATCGATTCTCGATCGAACGTATCCACGAACTCATACGATGGTCATCTAAACTGGGCCTAGCACTCGCGTGACTCGCCACCGGCGACCACCTGCAGCTGACCCTTCCTCAAAACGGACGCTGGTTGCCCGCAACACGGCCCCAACCCGACCCATCGTAGCGCCAACTCTCTAGTTTCTGATCCGAACAATCTTTCTCTACAGTCCGCGAAAGCTACCACTTCCATTTCACACTACCTGTGACTTACCCTTTTCACTAACTGGTTTCTAAATCACATTTTAGCACAAAGCTATCCAAACATATCATTAAACACATCAACAACATCAATACACACAAAACTCTAGAGGTTAAGGATATACTCAAACTAGGCGGTTCAAGGACCGCTAAAATCGAACTTCCACCGCGACTTCTACCGCGGGCCCGCAATCGCTCTAGTAGTTCGTGCTATCCTACCAGCTACCTCGGCCTGGACAGCCTCGTCATATGGCCCGCTGGCCGCAAGAATAACAAGCTCCTCGTACTACGACATTCTCCGAAATGCGTCTACCACATCGACCACACCGAGGTAGGGGTGATCGTGATCCGCCAACACCCTACTCCTCAACATCCAAACACGGGAGCCTGCACCGCCTCCCGAATATCCTGAGGTCCCGGCGTCGCGGAGGCCACTCAGAATGGCGGAGGTACATAACTAGTTCGCGGCCGAGGCGGTCCGCCGAAAGTCGCCAAAATATCCGCCGTCTTGGCCTTCTTCTCACGGCGTCCACCTGTCGATCCGCGCCTCGCACTCCAAGTGCATGAGCTCGAATGCGGCAATGTCCATGCCCACCAAGAGAAACACCAACAACTCTCTCGCTAGGTAATCATCGAGCCTCAGAACATATCGGTGCACTCGATCCTCCATACTAGCTACTAATGCGGAACATACCGCCAATGAGTCGAACTCACATTGTACTCGAATCAGACGCCTGCTCGCCTCAACATCAAAAACTGTTTACCGAGCCTCCTCATTTGTGGAGGCAAGAAATGTGCCAGAAGGCCCCAAAACTCGCCCCAAACGGCCGGAAGTGCATGCTCTCCCGAAAGCTCCCACGAAGTCAAACCAATCGATCGCGTATCACGCGGCCGATGCGAACTAAATGTCATGCATCACCAAGCCTTGATCACCCGTGATGATCCTTCGCAGAATCGACGGATGAACTCGCGGATCATCCTCCGCCTCGACCAGAAACTCAAAGTGGCTACAACTAAGGAAATCCGTAGCCTCAAATCGTCTCGCCAGCGCACTAGTCTGCCAAAGCTGAACTGAACTCGCCCAGCCTATCTCATATTCGCCACAACCTCGCCAATAATCGGGCCATCTCTTGTGACCCATCTCCCGCCTGCATCGTGGGACCGAGGCTCGTGTATCAGAGTCTCGCAGCCCACCGCCGCGCTTAAACTCTGGCCGGGCGGCGCCGCAAAACTCGCCGTCAAGCACTACTCAGTATCGACGCTCGCGCCTCGCATTCTCTCAATCCCACTAGCGCCTCCTCACGCTTTGCCCTTCTCGGGCCCCGGTTGCCTTCGCAGAGGCATAATCGTAAAAACGAAACACGCCGAGGGTCCAACTTACAACACTTTCTAAGGCACGATCTCGTAATGAGAAGAATGGAAACCAATCCTAAATGTCCTATAGCCTCCGATTATAGATGTGGTGCACAACACACCGATAATCAAGACTTACTAGACACGGTCAGTAGACACTTTCCGAGGACTAATCGCTCGATACCACTTTGTAACGCCCAACCCGGCCCGCATCGTGCCTTACCCGGCACCCTAGTGATACAACATCGAGAAAACCGGGAAAATAAAACATGAATCATGAAACAAGAGATATAATAAATAGACCGCCAACCAAAACAGCTTGCCTTCAAGATATACATAAAACCCAACAGCTTTAATCTCTTTACAACCCCGCCCACAGCTTCTGCTGCACTTAAGATTTACAACGACTATGACGGACAGTGGCCCGCCATACCCCGAATGTACAAGAACCTACAACTCGTGGAACACATACCAAAAGATAAGCCTCCGAGAAACGGAGCTTCCCAAAACGCTGAATCGAGATCCTAAGAGCGAGGATCCACGACCGATGTACCTCTACCGCAGATGAACGCAGCCTCAAGGAGGTCGAGACAACAGTACCAAGTATGTGAAATCACAACATCAGAATGAAATCATAATAGCTTAAAAAGGTGAGACATGTATGATAACCAAAATACAAGACGCAACATAAAAGCAGTCAAGTCGTGACTCACGCCTCAAAGTCACCACTAAATATAACTATGGGTCTCACGCCCATAACATCCATCATGTTCGCATCACGGCCGCATGCCCCTAATATCGCTTCTGTAGACATGTCCATGATGCAACAATAACAAGGCCGCACGGCCACATGCCCCTAATCGTGACGGTGTAGACATGCCCATGTAACCTCAATAAGAATATCTCGGGTGGTCAACCTTCCGCATGGCCACATGCCGAACATCTTGACGGTGTAGACACGCCCATGTTGCAAGAATAACCATATATCGTAATCAACCCGCCCGCACGGCCGCATGCCGGAATCGTGATCGGTGTAGACATGTCCATGTGACATCAACACAAGACAAGAATCAAAATGGAAACATACCCGTGGAATTCTCCATCACCGCCAAAGACGCCCAAGTAAGTTCTCAATAAGTCAACCGCCTCTATCGAGAGACGCCAGAATACGTAAATACCACACTTGCACAAAGAAAGGCTATCATCACAAGCATAGGCAAGTTTCACAACAACAAGCACATGCAAGTTTCACAACAACAAGCATAGGCAAGTTTCACACAACTCAAAGTACTTTCATTTTATGCCAAAGTCCGGGTTTTTAACCCCAAAGTACTACATACGTTAAGTTCTTTTAAAAGAGATCCATTACTTTTATAAAAGTCACCCGATACCCGTAGTATTAGAATGACCAACCCACCTTCCTTTTCAAAATCAAGTAACAACATTCTTTCCTAAGTTCCGCTTGCCTAGTTTCAATTACTCAAGCTTCTCATTTTCAAATGGTTTCACAGCTCATAAACTTAATCACTTGATTTCTTTTAGAACAATTGAGTAATATATGTCTCACGAGAGTAGGTTATTCTTGTTTACAACATTCTTATTACAAAGACCATGATCTAGAAAATGTATATCATTTTGTCTCATCTTAGTTTCTATGCAGATGGAGGTTTCTACTGGTTTTAATACAATTCATCATTATTCAATACATTTTCCTTTATTAACGCTGCAGTGGTCTGTCGATACACATTCTGATTTCCGAAATCAGTAAAACATTTTCTTTACCTCTCTTAAGACATTATACCTAACTCCCCATAAAGCTAGTATAACTCTTTTTAAAACCTTTTAAAACCAAGTGTTACTCTCCCTTCCAAAACGATTTATAAATCTTTTGAAATACATCAAGTTCTTTATTATAACTAGCCAGTTATAATTCACATCAGTTACCTTTTAAAACCACAAAGTATTTTCTTACCTACATAAAGCTGTTATAACCAACTTCCCATAAAGCCGTTATAACACTTTATGTTTTAAGAACAATCAAACACGCTAACACATGTACGCTCACCGTACTACATAGTTCACACATATCATGCTAGAAGAGATAGGAAGAGGTTCACATACCTCGCGACGATTTATCGACAATAAGCAAAATGCTCCAAGTACTACAACCTTGCTAGCCCTTTCCACTCCTCGAGTAGAATACGCTACTCTTAGTACTTTCACCTATAAAGGTCACAAACGTCTATTAACCCCAAAACACAAGTTCTATCTTTCTACGTAAAATTGGCAAAGACTCTCCCCGCAAACAGAAATCTCCTCCTCTATCGAGGCCGGCTACCAAGCCAACCAGGGGGGGGTTCACACGTCTAACCGGACGTGTACCATCCTACTCAGTAATACTACACAAGTCTACTGCAATACAGTCCTATGTAAATACAGTTCGCCGCTTCTTATTCTTCAGGCTTAAGTCAAAAGACATTGCCACAATACTAAGTTCAGTTCTATATATAGTATACTTCAACTATATATTCTAACATGTAATTTCCAATTACAATAGAAGGACAGTAGTGTTTACCTCGATAAGCCCAAAATTATCCAAGTAAAAAGTCGATCCTGAGCAAAGCTTAGCTCCTACTCCGAGCGCTCCAAACAACCCTTAGAAGTTCTAACCAACTTCTACTTACAACTTCAACAACGGGTGAAGATTTCCTTAGGGTTTCGTTTTTGGCTAAAGGAAGTATAATCGTATTTTCCGGCTTTTGTATAAGTGTAACCTGGGAATACTACAAGGTATTTGGGCCAAGGTATTTGGACATATATAACAATATTAGGAGAGTATTTCTATACCACAACAAGTGGTATTATACGAAAACAACTAGCAGTGGGGTACCCACTGCCAAGGCACCACAAAGGGAGGGGTGGCCTCTCGCCAAAGCCAAATTTTAAGGGAGAGGGCTCTTGGACGAGAGTCAACAAGAGGGAGGAGGGTTTCCAAGACTTGGAAGATTTTTGATGAATGAAGTCTTCAAAGAGAGGGTATTTATAGCAAAACCAAAAGCCAACCAATGGCCAAGATCCTTCCAAGTGTATAGCAAGTGTAAGGCCAAGATCAAGCCAAGTGCACCCTAACCCCTACTCCACAAAACATGGCACAAAACAAGCCACAAAACAAGGCACAAAACCATGAACCAATCGCCAAGGACAAGCCTCCTCTTTGTCGTCCAACGAGGGTGACAAGTGTCACCTCCCGTTGGTCCAAAAATGTTCCGCCGCCTGAAAAATCCGCAAAATACTAAATGACATAGCCGGAATTTTTCCAACGTAGTCGTGGGAAACGCTTAGCCGTAAAACGACTTATTCGCACTTGTGCCCAAATTTCAACCAAAGCCAATTTAAGGCAAAAATTTAATACGCACGCCTCACGCATACTGCGGAAATACGGTATAACGGTCGCCAAATTTTCGTGAGAATATTCTACGTTGAGATCTTGATGTTAATAGGCGCCTTGTGGCCTCTATAGGTTGAAGTACTACGTGTGGCGTGAGCTGTTTGGCTTAAGGTGTAGCCGACGGTTTGAGGTACTTGGAGCATTTTGCTATTAGTCGATAATCGTCGCGAGGTATGTGAAGCTCTTCCTATTCTTTCTAGCATGATATGTGTATAACTATGTAGTACGGTAGACGTACATGTGTTAAATGTATTTGATTGGTTTAAAACATAAAGTGTTATAACGGCTTTATGGGAAGTTGGTTATAACAGCTTTATGTAAGTAAGAAATGCTTTGTGGTTTTTAAAAGATAACTGATTTGACTTATAACTGACTGGATGTGTGATAATAAGAAACCTTTTTGAAAGAAGAGTAACACTTGGTTTTAAAAGCTTAAGAGTTATACTAGCTTTATGGGAAGTTAGGTATAACGGCTTAAGAGAGATAAAAAGAATGATTTATTGACTTAAGAAGTTAAGAGACTTGATCTTAAAAGATAAGAAACTTGACTTAATTTTATTAATGTGAATTTTGTTAAAACGTGTGAAACTTCATTCGTGAGTAATGAGTATTTTGGTTTTCAAAAGGAATGATGTTTCTTGATTTGAAATCGTAATGAATGTCGAACAAACCACATCGCTTAATAAAGGGAAATGTATTGACTAATAAAGAATTATTAATAACCAGTAGAAGCCTCCATCTGCATAGAAGCTAAGATGAGACAAAATGATATTACATTTCCTAGATCATGGCTGCTTAAATAAGATTGTTATAAACAAGAATAACTTACTCACGTATTAGACATATGTTTCTCAAATTGCTTTCAAGGAGAATTATATCATTAAGTGATTAATACTATGAACTACGAAACCTTTCGAAAATGAGAAACTTGAGTAATTGAAATTAGGCAAACTTGAACGTTTGGAAAAGAATGTTGTTACTTTTTTTTTTTTTTTTTGGGTAAATAAATGATATATTGCAAAAATCAGCTGATAACATCGTTCATTGAGGGGTCTCAAGCCTCAACGTGGAAAATAACAATAAATAATAAACTCAAGGGGGGCGGGTACACTCGATGGTGTATGTACATGTGGGAAATAATCTGTAAATAACACGATAAGTAGCTAGCTTGATTCTAGCTATAACATCATCCTCGCACTAAGTCTCGTCGAATATCAATGCATTCTCGCCTTCGGATCTCAAACACAACAACGCAAAAGGCAAGGAGTACAACCTTTGATCTCATCCTCGTCCCGCGGTGCTCCTTCTTTATCCACTTCAGAGTACTCTCAACTGTGGACATCTCACGTCGGATTCCCAGCCATGCCCGAATATGCGTCCAAATCCTGCCTGAGAACGCGCATTCAAAGAACAAATGAGGCCGTGTCTCGGCAACCTGTCTGCAGAACCCGCAACTAACATCCTCAAGATTGAGATACGAGAGCGTATCTCTAGTAGCTAGACGTCTCCGACAAGTAAGCCATACCGTGAAAGAATACTTGGGCGGGATGTATCCTTTCCAAATCTGAGACATCCAGGGCTTGCGTTCCCTCTTGGAACGTAGGACATCATAGACAAGCCCCGTATCCAGTCTGCCATCAACACAACACCTCTCTAGTCCATCAATTACCGCCTCATGACTGCCAAAAATCTGCGTGAACCTGTCCCGGATACCGCATAACTTCTTGAACAGTAATGAGTCCTCATGCCTGACGGTATAGCTCCATATCGAATGTCCCCTCAAATAGTACGAATTCACCCACTTCACCCATAAAGAATCCGCGTTCTTGTGAAATAACCAAATGGACCGTGATAGTAAGGCACGGTTCCATACTTTGATATCCATGAGACCGAGACCACCCTCCGCTTGCGGAACACAAACATCATCCCAAGCGACACGGGCTAGCCTCCCCACAAGAATCAAGACATGCTGAACGCATCTTATTAAGCACCGTGGTATGAAGCGAAAAGCTCGAACCAAAATCCTTCCACACCCTGAATGACGGACCGAATGAGCTCAAGCTTCCCGGCATAGGATAGTGAATGATGCCCCCATTTCCGTATGTACCCGGAAATGGCATCAGTGAGAGGAGCAAACTGACCCACTGAAACCGAAAGTGGAGCCAATGGTACCCCCAGGTAACGAACGGGAAATGACCCCTCCGAAAATCCAACCCTGTCAATGATCATGTCTCGGCTAACACCGTGTACTCCTGCCAAATAAATAGAAGACTTGGCGGGATTCAAGGACAGCCCCGAAACCGCCTCCAAGTTCTCAAGACTCTCCATTAGTACCGCAACCGACGTAGCATCCCCCCTGGCAAATAACATGAGATCATCCGCAAAGGCAAGATGCGTAATGCCCAGACTGCCGCACTTAGGATGAAAATTGAACCCGGAGTTTGTAGTCTTCAACCTCAGCAACCTAGAAAAGTACTCAATACAAAGGATGAACAAAGTAGGGGACATAGGATCACCTTGCCTCAGGCCGCGTTCACCCTTGAAATAGCCGTGAAGTTCACCATTTATGGATATAGAAAATGATGGCGTAGTGACACATTCCATGACCCATCTCACAAATCTGTCCGGGAACCCAAGACCACGCAAAACCGAATCCAGAAAACCCCAAGATACAGTGTCAAATGCCTTCCGGAGATCAACCATTAGCATACACCTTGGTGAAGTCCGCTTCCTGTTGTACCCCTTGACAAGTTCCTGAGCAATGAACACGTTGTCTACCAAGTTCCGTCCTTGTACAAACGCACCTTGGCACTCATTTACAATAGTGGGCATGAAGGCAGACATGCGATTTGCAAGAATTTTTGTAATGATCTTATAAACCACATTAGTAAGGCCGATTGGACGGAAATCACTAACCTTCGGATTCGTATCCGTCTTGGGAAGAAGTGCAATGATGGTGTGATTTAGTTGTTTCAATAGGACACCCGTCAAGAAGAACTCCCGAACACCCCGAACTACATCACGTCCGACCTCTCTCCAACGTGTCTTGAAAAATGCCGACGAAAAACCATCCGGGCCCGGAGCCTTGTCATTACCAATATCAAATAACGCATCATGAACCTCCTTCTCAGTCACGGCCTGTAGTAGAGCATCACGGTCATCATCACCAAGTTTCGGCCCCGAATCAAGTACAGCAGGATCAATAGGCTCCGAATTCCGCGAAGTACCAAGCAGGTTCTTGTAGAAATCAACGAGCAAATCGGCCACTTCCTCGTGAGATGAAGTGCACGTGCCATCCTCCTTGACAAGATAAGAGATAGCACTCCTCACATTGTTTGCCTTAATCATGCTGTGAAAGTACTTGGAGCTTCTATCGCCTTCCACCAAGTGCCTACATCGAGCCTTTTGTTGCAGGAAGTGCCTTTCTGCTTCAAGTAATACCGCGGCCTTGGCTCTCAAATCACCAACCTTAGCCTTCAAATTTTCATTCAACGGATCATTCATGTGCTCGTCTACAGCTTGTTTGAACTCCAAATTTGCCGCATTGGCCTTGTGAGCAATACCCCCATAAGCATTAGCATTCAATTCCCTTAGCGGCTTCTTCAAAGACTTTAACTTCATAACCAAACCGTACTGAGCAGTCCCATCCACATATTGGTTCCAACAGGAGTCCAGTATGCTATCAAAAGAAGGATGAGTAAGCCACATATTCAGAAACTTAAACGGACGATTACCTCTGGCAGAAGACGTGATCACGGAGGTTATCACGGGGCAATGGTCCGAAACCGGTTCCATAGGCAAATAAGTGGCTGAACAATCCAAGCTTAAATCACTCCAATACTGGTTCATCAAGACCCTATCCAGTTTGGACCAAATGGAACCATTCGTCCAAGTGAAGTACGACCCTGAAGCAGGAGCATCGGACAGTCCATGCGCCAACATAAAATCACCAAGATCTTTCAGAACGTAGGCCGAGAGGGGCGGACCTCCTACCTTGTCCTGAGTGGAGCAATAAGAGTTAAAGTCACCCAGAATCATCCATGGCTCAACAATACTTGTACCTATCTGAGTAAGATGATCCCATAGTTTCCTTCGTCCTGTGACACTATACACCGGGTACACAAATGTGGCAAAGAACGATACCTGAGTCACGGTACATCGTGCATGAACATGGACATGCTGTGAGTCCATACCAATCACCTCACAACTTACTCTGGACGGATCCCAAAGTAATAGCAGTCTACCACCATCTATGAAGTCAATGTTCGAACAAGATTTCCAGGCGGGAAATCTTTGAGCAGGAAACGTCTTAAGTCTAGCTCGAGTGAACTTTGTCTCTATCAAACACCCTATAGCCACCGAGTGTTGCTGGGCAATCCTACACACTAGTGATTGTGTGGCTGCCCTATCCAGGCGTCCGCAAAGACCCCGGACATTCCAACATAGTACCTTCATCTAGAAACAAAGGAGGATGTGGCTCCTCCGCGCCCTGAGCTGACTACTTTGCCTTTATTCTTCTTCGAAGTGACTTCCTGCCACCCCTCCTTTTCCGTAACTGCCTGGTCACAAATATCCATGCCTGTCACGCCGTCCTTGGCTCCGGATCTGCTCAGAGTAACCGGGCAGGGTCTATTAGAACCCTCCGCCTCGGTCCGTAGCCACCCTCTCTTGTACCCTAACACCACTAGTAGAGGTATAAAATCAAGAATGTTGTTACTTGATTTTATAAAGAGAAGTGTTTTGGTTTACTTCAAAAGATAATCACTCTATTTTTTATACTACGGGTATTGTGTGACTTTTGTGAAATAAACGGATCTTTTAAAAGAGTTAATGTATGAAGTACTTGGGGATAAAAACCCGATCTTGTTAATCAGATAGTAGAAAGTATCTTGTGCGAATAACTTGATTGTATTGGTTTGTGATAACCTTGTAATACTTTCTTGTTGGTTTGATAAGTAAACATGTTAGGATGCTACGTGTGTTAGTATTCTGTGATGTTTGTGTAAAGGGGTTCTCCCTCGATCGCGCTTATGTTGTTTAACTATCAGCCGTTATGTTGGTATTGTACCACTCACCTTGACATGATCCCGGAGGTTAAGTCGCCTCCGACGCGGGTAGTACTCAGCGCCAGGTGACTATGATTCGAGGATACCTCACGCGGTCCCGGACCTATGCGAGCTACGAGTTCCGTGTTAGTGCGCCTATATGGTCATGCGGTCATGTGGCCATGCGGATCGCGAGTCCAGGCGGACGGGAGTGGCCTCATGCTACCTCGACGCGGGAATACCTTATGCGGGCCATTGGAGTGGCCTATGCGAGTCGCGGAATTCCAGGCTAGACGCGACATTAGATAGTGCGGCGAGTGGCGGCTTTGATCATGTGACGGTCTAGACAGATCTCATAATACGCTTTATGACCTTGTTTGTACCGTGGTTTTAGTAGTCGGCTATGCCTTCGCATTTACCCCGTGCGGTTTTATGATGACACGTAGGACACGTGTTCATGTGTATTCCTTGTGCTTTTATATCATAGTATCGGCGGTGGAAGGTATTCCACGCATGATTGATGTTGTGGGCGTGAAACCCATTGTTATATTTGAGTGATGACTTTGCGCGTGAGTCCCCGACTTGACATGATCGCTTATTTATTGTGAATCGTAGTTTGGTTATCATACATGTCTCCCGCTTTATATAGATCGCTATGATTTCATTTACTGATTTTCAGCCACATACTTGGTACTGTTATCGACCTCCTTCGGGCCGCTCATGCCGCAGTTGAGGTACACCGCCGTTGATCCTAGCTCTCGTGGTCACGATTCAGCGTTTGGGAAGCTCCGCTTCCGCAGGCTTATCAGTGGTATAGTCCCCGTAGTAGGTGCTTACATTCGTGGTATGGCGGCCCCGCCCCGCCATTGTTGTCATGTCACTCTAGAGGTCCGTAGTAATCGTTGTGGCGAGTTGTAAGTGGGATGTAACTGTTCGGATTTAAGTTTTCATATATACATGCCGAAAGGCAATTTTTCTCAGATTATTATTTCATACTTCATGTTATTTCATGTTATTGTTTTATATTCCGCTGATTACTATGATGTTGTATCACTAGGGTGCCCGGGGTAAGACACCAGTCACGGGCCCGAGTTCGGGTCGTGACAAAAGTGGTATCAAAGCAGTTAATCCTCGGAAAGTGTCTACAGACCGTATCTAGTAGAGTCTTGATTATCGGTGTGTTGTGCACCACATCAATAATCAGGAGGCTATAGGATATTTAGGATTGGTTTCCATTCTTCTCACTCTGAGATCGTGCCTTAGAGTTGTGTTATAAGTTGGACCCTCTAACGTATTTCTTTCCCTTACCGTTATGCCTCCGTGTAAGGAAACCCGAGCCCAGGAGGGCAAGGCAGCCGAGGGAGCTGCGAGTTGAGTACAGAGGGTTACGTGGGCACGGGCCCAATCATCACCTGACATGGCGCTTCATTTGGGGAGTTCTGCGACATCACCAGCCCCAGCAGAGTTTATCTATCAGCAGTGAATTCCCCATACAAATAGAGGCACCTATCAAAAAGATACTTCGAAGGCTTCGGGATCGATGTCTCATTAGCCGAAGAAGACCCTGGCCAATCCACGTGGCCTGCTTGACGAACGTCAGCGACAGAGACATCGTAAATTGGTCCGCGGGCATCGCGATAAGTCCTCTGTCCTACTACAGGTTGTCGCACGGCGGCAGCAGTTCCTACTGCGGCCATGATAAGTTGAACCTTCAGTTCCACGACCGGGAACAGAGAATAGAGATTGCAAAGAGGCGACCCTGTTACTAGCTATGGAGTTGGCTACCAGAGAGTATACCGATGTACCGCGAGTCTTGATGAATATCTAAGAGAGGGTTGTACAAGAGTAATTCTTCAGTTAGGCTTGAGCATGGCCTGTGTACGGGCTTATGCGCAGCAGGCCAAGAAAAGTAGAGATCAACGGGTTAACCAAGGACAGCAGAAGAGGGCCAGAACAGCAAGGTCCTTTGGTAACTTTGGAGGCCAATCGCCTCACCAGCAGATTAGATACGCACATCCACCAGTGCAGAGTGGTCCTCCACAAGGTTCAGAACGTTCGGGGTAAGCCGGAGTTGGTCAGAGCTCCAGAGCTTCCGGTTCACAGCTACACGTAGGTTCCAGCCAGCCGGATTCAGTTTTCCCCCGTGTTCACAGTGTGACAGACGTCATCCTGGGGAATGTCGTCTTTTAGTTGGTACTTGTTTTACCTGCGGCCGTCAGGGCCATGTGTCGAAAGGATGTCCTAGTAGGAGGACTCAGCCTTCATAATCAGTGACCAGTTCATCATCTTCCCTAGCTATGCGCCCTACGGGGGCAGGTTTGATTAGAACGACTAAGGGGAGTGAAGCAGTAGATACAGGTATATCCTTAACCCTCTAGAGATTAGTACGTGTAAGATGAGTATATCTTAAGTATTATGTTCAGATCACATAAGTGTATTGTGATTAGAAATCATGGTTAGTTAACCAGGAAAGATTGGGGGATAAGAAAAAGTGTAAGCCTTAGAGTTTTATACGTAGAGACCTTAGAGGCAAGGCCATCTTGGGTAAAAGATTTATATTTTTACGTTTAACCCTTGTCGGAGTGCCTGGTGCACGTGAGCTATTGTCACACCCCGAATTCGGGCCCGTGACTGGTGCCTTACCCCGGGCACCCTAGTGATACATATATCAGAGAAAATCAGCGGAACATAACACATGAGTCATGAAACAAGAGATATAATAATAAATAAAGCCAACCAAAACGGTTGCCTTGATATACATAAAACTCCGAGCAGTTTAATCCTTTTACAACCCCGCCACAACAGCTTCTATGCACTCTAAGATTTACAACACTATGACGACAGTGGCCCCGCCATACCTGAATGTTCAAGAACCTACAACTCGTGGAACACATACCAAAAGATAAGCCTCCGGAGAAACGTAGCTTCCCAATATGCTGAACTGTGATCCTAAGAGCGATGATCCACGACCGTTGTACCTCTACTCGCGCAGATGAACGCAGCCCAAGGAGGTCGATAACAGTACCAAGTATGTGAAATCAGAAATATCAGAAATGAAATCATACTAGTCTATATAAAGCGAGACATGTATGATAACCAAACTACGCTCACAACATAAAAGCAACATGTCGAATGTGGACTCACGCCTCAAGTCATCACTCAAATATAACTATGGGTCTCACGCCCACAACATCAATCATGTTCGCATCATGGCCGCATGCCCCGAATTCCGCCTCTGTAGACATGTCCATGATGCAACAATAATACCAATGCCCCATGGCCACATGCCCCGAATTCTACCTCGGTAGACACGCCCATGTGACATCATCAACAATATACTGGGTGATCAACCCTGCCGCATGGCCACATGCCCCCGGAATTCTACCACGGTGTAGACATGTCTGTAACATCGACAACAAGACAGTAATTAAAATGGAAACATACCCGTGGAATTCTCCACATCGCCAAAGACGCCCAAGTAAGTTCTCAATAAGTCAACCTACTTCTATCGAGAGACGCAGAATACGTAAATACAACACTTGTACAACAAAGGCTATCATCACAAGCATAGGCAAGTTTCACACAACTCAAAGTACTTTCACATAAGTCACACCACCCGTAGTATAAAAATCGTGACTATCTTTTTAAGTAAACAAGACACTTCCCCTTTTGTAAAATCAAGTAACAACATTATTTTCCAAACGTTCAAGTTTGCCTAATTTCAAATGCTCAAGTCACTTATTTTAGAAAGGTTTCATAATTCATAGTCTTAATCTCTTTTAAAACAATTGAGTAACATATGTCATATATGTGAGTAGTTTATTCTTGTTTATAACGATCTTATTACAGCAACCATGATCTAGAAAATGTAATATCATTTTGTCTCATCTTAGCTTCTATGCAGATGGAGGTTTCTACTGGTTTTAATACAATACATCATTATTCAATACATTTTCCTTTATTAACGCTGCAGTGGTCTGTCGATACACATTCTGATTCCCGAAATCAATAAAACATTATCCCTTTAAAAACCAAGTACTCATTACTCACGAATGAGGTTTCACACAACATCCACATTAAAACAAATAAGTTAAGTCTCTTATCTTATCAGATCAAGTCTTTTAACTTCTACCATCAGTAAACCATTTTCTTACCTACATAAAGCTGTTATAACCAACTTCCCATAAAGCCGTTATAACACTTTATGTTTAAACCAAACAAATACACTTAGTACTGACGTCCACCGTACTACATAGTTACACACATATCATGCTAGAACAGATAGGAAGAGGTTCACATACCTCGCGAGTATCGACAATAAGCAAAATGCTCCAAGTACTACAACCTTGCTAGCCCTTTCCACTCTCAAGTAGGATACGCTACTCTTAGTACTTTCACCTAAAATGGTCACAAACGTCTATGAAATTCAAAACACCAGGTTCCATTTCTCTACGTAAAATTGAAGACTCTCCCGCAACAACAGAAATCTCCTCCTCTATCGAGGCCGCTACCAAGCCAACCAGTGGGGTTTACACGTCTAACTGGACGTGTACCATTCTACTATACAACAATGCTACACAAGTCTACTGTAATACAGTCCTATGTAATTACAGTTCAGTTCTCTTCTTTAAATTCAGGCTTAAGTCAAAAGACATTGCCGCACAAATAATGTTCAGTTCTATATATAGTATACCTCAACTATATATTCCTACTACATGTAATCTCCAATTACAATAAGGGGACAAGAATATTTACCTCGACAAGCCCAAAATTATCCAAATTATAATGTCGATCCTGAGCAAGGTTTAGCTCCTACTCCGTGCGCTCCAATCCGCTCCAAACAACCCTTAGAAGTTCTAACCAACTTCTACTCAAATACTTCAACCAACGAGTAAAACTCTAAGGCTTACACTTTTACTTATCCCCCAATCTTTCCTGGTTAACTAACCATGATTTCTAATCACAATACACTTATGTGATCTGAACATAATACTTAAGATACACTCATCTTACACGTACTAATCTCTAGAGGGTTAAGGATATACCTGTATCTACTGCTTCACTCCCCTTAGTCGTTCTAATCAAACCTGCCCCCGTAGGGCGCATAGCTAGAGAAGATGATGAACTGGTCACTGATTATGAAGGTTGAGTCCTCCTACTAGGACATCCTTTCGACACATGGCCCTGACGGCCGCAGGTAAAACAAGTACCAACTAAAAGACGACATTCCCGTGATGACGCTCACATCGTGTGAACACGGGGGAAAATTGAATCCGGCTGGTTGGAACCTACGTGTAGCTGTGAACCGGAAGCTCGGGAGCTCTGACCAACTCCGGCTTACCCCGAACGCTCAACCTCGCGAGGACCACTCAGATCTTGGTGGATGTGCGTATCTAATCTGGCCGCGAGGCGATTGGCCTCGAAAGTTACCAAAGGACCTTGCTATTCGCCCTCTTCTCGCCCTCGTTAACCCGCTGATCTCTACTTTTCTTGGCTCGCCGCGCATAAGCCCGCATACGTGCCATGCTCAAGCCTAACTGAAGAATTACTCTTGTACAACCCTCCCTTAGATATTCATCAAGACTCGCGGTACATCGGTATACTCTCTGGTAGCTAACTCCATAGCTAGTAACAGGGTCACCTCTTTGCAATCTCTATTCTCTGTTCCCGGTCGTGGAACTGAAGGTTCAACTTATCATGGCCGCAGAGGAATGCTGCCGCTAAGCAACTCGCTGGGCCGTGATGTCGCAGAACTCCCTAAATGAAGCGCCATGTCGTGATGATTGGGCCCGTGCCCACGTAACCCTCTGTACTCAACTCGCAGCTCCCTCGGCTGCCTTGCCCTCCTGGGCTCGGGTTTCCTTACACGGAGGCATAACGGTAAGGGAAAGAAATACGTTAGAGGGGTCCAACTTATAACACAGCTCTAAGGCACGATCTCAGAGTGAGAAGAATGGAAACCAATCCTAAATATCCTATAGCCTCCTGATTATTGATGTGGTGCACAACACACCAATAATCAAGACTTACTAGATACGGTCAGAGACACTTTCCGAGGATTAATCGCTCGATACCACTTTTGTCACGACCGTAACTCGCCCGTGGATCGTGCCTTACCCGCACCCTAGTGATACAACATCGTAGTAATCGAATATAAAATAATAACATGAAATAACATGAAGTATGAAATAATAACTGAGAAAATTGTCTTTCGGCATGTATATATGAAAACTTAAATCCGAATCAGCTACATCCCACTTACAACTCGCCACAACAAGATTACATGCACTTCTAAGAGTGACATGACAACAATGGCGGACAGTGGCCCCGCCATACCCCGAATGTAAGCACCTACTACGACGGGACTATACCATCGATAAGCCTCCGAGAAACGGAGCTTCCAACGCCGAATCGTGGACTCGAGAGCTAGGATCAACGATCGTGTACTCAACTCGCGGCATGAACGCAGCCGGGCGAGGTCAAGATAACAGTACCAAGTATGTGAAATCAAAATATCAGAATGAAATCATAGTAGTCTATATAAAGCGGGAGACATGTATGATAACCAAACTACGCCACAATAAATAAGCAAATATGTCAAGTCGGGACTCACGCCCGCAAAGTCATCACTCAAATATAACAATGGGTCTCACGCCCACAACATCAATCATGCCCGTGGAATACCTTCCTCACCGCCAGCCTATGATATAAAAGCACCAAGGAATACATACGAACACTGTGTCCTACTGTGTCATCATAAAACCGCACGGTAAGTACGAAGGCATAGCCGACTACTAAAACCTACAAGATAAACAAGGTCATAAATCAGATCATGAGATCTGTCTAGACCGTCACATGATCAAAGCTGGCCACTCGCCCGCAGTATCTAATGTGCGCGTCTAGCCCTGGAACTTCCCGCAGCTCCGCATATGCCACTCCAATGGCCCGCATGAGGTATTCCCCGCATCGAGGGTAGCTACTCCCCGGCATCCTCCTGGACTCGCAGTCCGCATGGCCACATAGACCGCATGACCATATAGGCCGCACACTAACCTGGAACTCTCGTAGCTCCGCATAGGTCCCCGGGACCCGCATCAGGTATCCTCGAATCATAGTCACACAAACTGCCTGAGTATTACCCCGCATCGGAGGGCAGCTTAACCTCCGGGATCATGTCAAGGTGAGTGGTACAATACCAACATAATGGCTGATAGTTAAACAACATAAGCGCGATCGAGGGAGAACCTCTTTACACAAACATCACAGAATACTAACACACGTAGCATCCTAACATGTTTACTTATCAAACCAACAAGAAAGTATTACAAGGTTATCACAAACCAATACAATCAAGTTATTCGCACAAGATACTTTCTACTATCTGATTAACAAGATCGGGTTTTTATCCCCAAGTACTTCATACATTAACTCTTTTAAAAGATCCGTTTATTTCACAAAAGTCACACAATACCCGTAGTATAAAAAATAGAGTGATTATCTTTTGAAGTAAACCAAAACACTTCTCTTTATAAAATCAAGTAATAACATTCTTTTCCAAACGTTCAAGTTTGCCTAATTTCAATTACTCAAGTTTCTCATTTTCGAAAGGTTTCGTAGTTCATAGTATTAATCACTTAATGATATAATTCTCTTTGAAAGCAATTTGAGAAACATATGTCTGATACGTGAGTAGGTTATTCTTGTTTATAACAATCTTCTTTAAGCAGTCATGATCTAGGAAATGTAATATCATTTTGTCTCATCTTAGCTTCTATGCAGATGGAGGCTTCAATGTTATTAATAATTCTTTATTAGTCAATACATTTCCTTTATTAGCGCCTTTGTGGTTTGTTCGACATTCATTCCGATTTCCAAATCAAGAAACATCATTCCTTTTGAAAACCAAAATACTCATTACTCACGAATGAAGTTTCACACGTTTTAACAAAATTCACATTAATAAAATTAAGTCAAGTCTCTTATCTTTTAAGATCAAGTCTCTTAACTTCTTAAGTCAATAAATCATTCTTTTTATCTCTCTTAAGCCGTTATACCTAACTTCCCATAAAGCTAGTATAACTCTTAAGTTTTTAAAACCAAGTGTTACTCTTCTTTCAAAAAGGTTTCTTATTATCACACATCCAGTCAGTTATAAGTCAAATCAGTTATCTTTTAAAAACCACAAAGCATTTCTTACTTACATAAAACTGTTATAACCAACTTTCCATAAAGTCGTTATAACACTTTATGTTTTAAACCAATCAAATACATTTAACACATGTACGTCTACCGTACTACATAGTTATACACATATCATGCTAGAAAAGATAGGAAGAGGTTCACATACCTCGCGACGATTATCGACTAATATCAAAACGCTCCAAGTACCTCAAACCGTCGGCTACACCTTAATCCAAGAAGCTCACGCCACACGTAGTACTTCAACCTATAGAGGCCACAAGGCGCCTATTAACATCTAGATCTCAACGTAGAATATTCTCCAGAAAATTCGGCAAGACCTCCCCTCACACAATCGCGTAAATCTCTCTTCATCGAGGCTCGCTAACAGCCAACAACTCCCTAGAAGGGGGTTGTATGCCTAATCCGACGCATACAATTACTTCACAAGCATTTCTACACAAGTTCATCAGAATACAGTCTATGTAATTACAGTTCAGTTCTTTCTTTAAATTGGGCTTAAGTCAAAGACATTGCAAAACTATGTTCAATTCTATATATAGTATACTTCAACTCGTAATAAATACCCTCCGAAATACGGTATAACAGTTATCGATACTGAAGTATACTATATATAGAATTGAACATAGTTTCATGCAATGTCTTTGACTTAAGCCCAATTTAAAGAAGAGAATCGAATCAGAATTACATAGATCAGACATGAGACTTGTGTAGCACATCGTGAAGTAGAATTGCACATCCGATTAGACGCATAACCCCTTCTAGGGAGTTGTCGCTCATAGCGTGCCTCGATAGAGTGAGATTTACGCGATGGGAGGCGCCAATTTTCGCAGAGAATATTCTACGTTGAGATCTAGATGTTAATGCGCGCCAGGGCCTCTATAGGTCAAGTACCACGTGGCGTGAGCTGCTTGGCTTAAGGTGTAGCCGACGGTTTGAGGTACTTGGAGCGTTTTGCTATTAGTCGATAATCGTCGCGGGGTATGTGAACCTATTCCTATCTTTTCTAGCATGATATGTGTATAACTATGTTGTAACGCCCCGAAACCCGGGCCCGTCACTGGTGCCTTACCCCGGGCACCCTAGTGATACATACATCAGAGAAAATCAGCGGAACATAAAACATGAGTCACTAAACAAGAGATATAGTAAATAAACAAAGCAACCAAAACGGTGCCTTCAAGATATACATAAAACTCCGAACGCTTTAATCCTTTTACAACCCCGCCACAACAAGATTACAAACCTCTAAGATATATTAACAACTATGACGGTGGCCTCGCCATACCCCGAATGTACAAGAACCTACAACTCAGTGGAAACATACCAAAGATAAGCCTCCAAGGAACGGAGCTTTCCGACACGCCAAGTGAGATCCTAAGAGCGGATCCACGATCGATGTATTCTCTACCGCAGATTTAACGCAGCCCCAAGGAGGTCGATAAAGAGTACCAAGTATGTGAAATCAGAATATCTGCAGCTTAAATCATAACAGTCTATATAAAGCAGGAGACATGTATGATAACCAAAATACAGTACGCAACATAAAAGCAGTCAAGTCAGGGACTCACGCCCTCAAAGTCACCACTCAAATATAACTATGGGTCTCACGCCCACCACATCCATCATGTTCGCATCATGGCCACATGCCCCCGGAATACTGCATCGGTGTAGACACGTCCATGTTGCAGTAATAACCATATATCGGGTAATCAACCCGGCCGCATGGCCGCATGCCCCCGGAATATCGCGACGGCAGACATGTCCCACGTGACATCAACAACAAGACAAGAATCAAAATGGAAACATACGTGGAATTCTCCATCACCGCCAAGACGCCCAAGTAAGTTCTCAACAAGTCAACCGGCCCTCTACCGAGAGACGCGGTAACACAGAAATACCACACTTGCACAACCAAGGCTATCATCACAAGCATAGGCAAGTTTCACAACAACAAGCATAGGCAAGTTTCACAACAACAAGCATAGGCAAGTCTCACACAACTCAAAGTACTTTCATTTTATGCCAAAGTCTGGGTTTGTAACCCCAAAGTACTACATACGTTAAGTTCTTTTAAAAGAGATCCATTACTTTTATAAAAGTCACCCGATACGTAGTATTAGAATGACCAAACAACAGTCCTTTTCAAAATCAAGTAACAACATTCTTTTCCTAAGTTCCATTTTGCCTAGTTTCAATTACTCAAGCTTCTCATTTTCAAATGGTTTCATAGTTCCCAAACTTAATCACTTGATTCCTTTTTAGAACAATTGAGTAATATATGTCTCACGTGAGAGTAGGTTATTCTTGTTTACATCATTCTTATTACAGCAGCCATGATCTAGAAAATGTAATATCATTTTGTCTCATCTTAGTTTCTATGCAGATGAGGTTTCATCGGTTTTAATACGATACATCATTATTCAAGACATTTTCCTTTATTAACGCCGCAGTTGGTCCTGTCGATACACATTCGATTTCCAAATCAAGAAACATTATCCCTTTAAATAACACCAAGTACTCATTACTCACGAATGAGGTTTCACACAAACATTCATATTAGAACAAATAAGTTAAGTCTCTTATCTTATAAGATCAAGTCTCTTAACTTCTAACATCAAGAAACCATTTTCTTTACCTCTCTTAAGACATTATACCTAACTCCCATAAAGCTTAGTATAACTTTTTTTAAAACCTTTTAAAACCAAGTGTTACTCTCCTTCAAAACGACTTATAAATCTTTTGAAATACATCAAGTTCTTTATTATAACAAGCCAGTTGTAATTCTCATCGGTTACTTTTTTTAAAACCACAAAGTATTTTCTTACCTACATAAAGTTGTTATAACCAACTTCCCATAAAGCCGTTATAACACTTTACGTGTTAAGAACAATCAAACACGCTTAACACACGACGTCACCGCATTTACATAGTTCACACATATCATGCTAAGAGATAGGAAGAGGTTCACATACCTCGCGACGATTGTCGACTAATAGCAAAACGCCCAAGTACCTCAAACCACGGCCACTCCTGCCAAGTGGATCACTCCACACGTATTACTTCACCCTATAAGGCCACAAGGCGCTTATTAACATCTAGATCTACACGGTCCATAGTCTACAGAAAATTCGGCAGCACCTCCCCCCCCCCGCCACAGCGCAAATCTCCTTCTCTATCGAGGCCGGCTACCAAGCCAACTGCGGGGTTTTACACGCCTAACCTGGACGTGTACAAATCTACTACACAAGAATACTACACAAGTCATCTGAATACACCCTATGTAATTACATTCATTCATTCTTAATTCTTCAGCTTAAGTCAAAAGACATTGCCACAAAGATTAAGTATAGTTCTATATATAGTATACTTGACTATATATTCAAACATGTAATTTCCAATTACAATAGAAGGACAATAGTGTTTACCTCGATAAGCCCAAAATTATCCAAGTATAAAGTCGATCCTGAGCAACGCTTAGCTCCTGCTCCGAGCGCTCCAAACAACCCTTAGAAGTTCTAACCAACTTCTACATACAACTTCAACAACGGGTGAAGATTTCCTTAGGGTTTCGCTTTTTTGGCTAAAGGAAGTATAATCGTATTTTCCGGCTTTGTATAAGTGTAACTCGGGAATACTACAAGGTATTTGGGCCAAGGTATTTGGACATTATAAAAATATTAGGAGAGTATTTCTATACCACAACAAGGGGTATTATACGAAGACAACTAGGCTAGTGGGGTACCCACGCCAAGGTACCACAAAGGGAGGGTGCTCTGGCCACAAGGCCTCACGGTGCGGGGAGGAGGGGAAGCTCGGCTAGCACAACAAGAAGGGAGGAGAGGGTTTCAAGACTTGGAAGTTTTTGGAATGGATGAAGTCTTCACACTTGGGGTATTTATAGCAAAACCAAAAGCCAACCAATGGCCAAGATCAAGCCATGTGCAAGTGTGTAAGGCCAAGATCAAGCCAAGTGCACCTAACCCTACTCCACAAAACACTCCACAAAACACTCCACAAAACAAGGCCAAAACAAGGCACAATTCAAGGGACCAATCGCCAAGGCCAACCGATCCTCTTGACGCCCAATCGCCCAAGTCCTCCACTTGCTAATAATGTGGGGTGACACACGTCACCTCCCGTTGGTCCAAAATGTTTCGTCTCTAAAAATCCGCAAAAATTATAAATGACATAGCCGGAATTTTCTACGAAAGTCGTGGAAACGCTCCGCCGTAAAAACGACTTAATCGCACTTGTGCCCAAAATTTCGAAACATGCCTAACTTAAGGCTCAAAATTGCACGCACGCCCACACGCATATACTCGGAAATACGGTATAACATTCTTCCTTAGAAACATTCGTCCCGAATGTTCCTTCAAGGTCTCAAACAACAGCGCCGGATAGTCTTCACCGCTATACGCATTTAAAACAATCATGCCACACCTGGTCACAAAAACACACGCCACTTCTCCCTTTCGCAAGATTGCCACGAACACTCGAACTCGTTCTAGTGTCCGTACTACACTTCCGCCAACGCTCGTTTCCCAACCTCGAGTCACTACCTCCAAACTTGGTCATCTCACTAACCTCGATTTCTAAGGCCATTCCCGGCCTTCACGAATCGATTCTCGTCGAACGATCCACGAACTCATACGATGGTCATCTAAACTGGGCCTAGCACCTCGTGACCGCCACTGGCGACCACCTGCAGCTGACCCTTCCTCAAAACGGACGCGGGTTGGCCCGCAACATGGCCCCAACCCGACCCATCGTAGCGCCAACTCTCTAGTTTCTTGATCCGAACAATCTTACTCTACAGTCCGCGAAAGCTACCACTTCCATTTCACACTACCTGTGACTTACCCTTTTCACTAACTGTGTTTCTAAATCACATTTTAGCACAAAGCTATCCAAACATATCATTAAACACATCAACAACATCAATACACACAAAACTCTAGAGGTTAAGGATATACTCAAAACTAGGCGGTTCAAGGACCGCTAAAATCGAACTTCCACCGCGACCTCTACCGTGGCCCGCAATCGCTTCTAGTAGTCTGCGGCTATCCTACCAAGCTACCTCGGCCGGACAGTCTCGTCATATGGCCCCGTTGGCCGCAAGAATAACAAGCTCCTCGTACTACGACACTTCTCAAATGCGGTCTACCACATCGACCACACCGAGGTGGGTGATCGATCCGCCAAAACCCCTACTCCCTCGAACATTCAAACCCGGGAGCCCCGACCGCTTCCCGAATATCCTGGGGTCCCGGCGTCGCGGAGGACCACTGCAATGGCGGAGGTACATAACTAGTTCGCTGGCGAGGCGGTCCGCCTCGAAAGTCGCCAAAATATCCGCCGTCTTGGCCTTCTTCTGAAAGCGGTCCACCTGCCGACCGCGCCTCGCACCCAAGTGCATGAGCACGCGGCAATGTCCATGCCCTACCAAGAGAAACACCAACAACTCTCTCGCTAGGTAATCATCGAGCCTCGTAACATATCGGTGCACTCGATCCTCCATACTAGCTACTAATGCGGAACATACCGCCAATGAGTCGAACTCACATTGTACTCCCGAATCAGACGCCTGCTTCGCCAACATCAAAAATCTACCCGAGCCTCCTCATCCGTGAGGCAAGAAATGTGCCAGAAGGCCCCAAAACTCGCCCCAAACGGCCGAAGTGCATTCTCTCCCGACGGCTCCCACGAATCAAACCCGATCGCGTATCACGCAGCCGATGCGAACCTAGACCACCGACTCGGTCTCCAAGCCTTGATCACTCACGATCCGTCAGAATCGCTTGGATGAACTCCTGCGGATCATCCTCGTGCCTCGACCAGTAGAAATCGCGGGCTACATCTCGAAAGTCTCGTAGCCTCAAACCGCTCGCCGGTGAACTACGGTGTATCGGGCCGGAATCGCCAGATTCAAATTTATCTCATATCTGCCACGACTCGCCAAGAATCGCCATCTCCTTGTAACTCCAATCCTTACGCCCTGCATCGTGGACCGAGGCTCGTGTATCAGAGTCTCAGCAGCCCACCGCCGCGCTTCTAAACTCGCTGCCGGGCTGGCGCTGCGAAACCCGCCGTCGAAGCACTGTCTCGTGTATCGACCGCTCGCGCTCGTACTCTCTCAATCACACTAGCAGCTCCTCGCTGCCTTGCCCTTCTCGGGCCTCGGTTGCCTTTCGCAGAGGCATAATCGTAAAACGAAACACGTCGGAGGGTCCAACTTACAACACACTTCTAAGGCACGATCTCGTAATGAGAAGAATGGAAACTAATCCTAAATGTCCTATAGCCTCTCGATTATAGATGTGGTGCACAACACACCGATAATCAAGACTCTACTAGACACGGTGCGTAGACACTTTCCGAGGACTAATCGCCTGATACCACTTTGTAACGCTCAAACTCCGCCATCAGTGCCTTACCCCGGCACCCTAGTGATACATACATCGAGAAAATCAGCGAACATAAAACATGAGTCACTAAACAAGAGATATAGTAAATAAACAAAGCAACCAAAACAGCTTGCCTTCAAGATATACATAAAACTCGAGCAGCTTTAATCCTTTTTACAACCCCGCCACAACAGATTACTGCACTTCTAAGATATACAACAACTATGACGGACAGGGCTCGCCATACCACGAATGTACAAGAACCTACAACTCAGTGGAAACATACCAAAGATAAGCCTCGAAGGAACGGAGCTTTCCGACACGAAGTGAGATCCTAAGAGCTGTGATCCACGACCGATTTACCTCTACCTGCGGCATGAACTCAGCCCCCAGAAGGAGGTCAGTACAGCAGGTACCAAGTATGTGAAATCAGAATATCGCAGCTTAAATCATAATACTATATAAAGCAGAGACATGTATGATAACCAAAATACAAGACGCAACATAAAAGTGCCAAGTCGTGGACTCACGCCTCAAAGTCACCACTCAAATATAACTATGGGTCTCACGCCACCACATCCATCATGTTCGCATCATGGCCACATGCCCGAACATCGTGACGGTAGACATGTCCATGATGCAACACATAACAAGGCCGCACGGCCACATGCCCCGGAATCAGACGGTGTAGACATGCCCATGTAACCTCAATAACAATATATCGTGGTCAACCCCGCCGCATGGCCACATGCCCGAACATCGTGACGGTGTAGACACGCCCATGTTGCGAATAACCATATATCGGTAATCAACGCCGCACGGCCGCATGCCCTGAATCATCAGACGGCAGACATGTCCATGTGACATCAACAACAAGACAAGAATCAAAATGGAAACATACCCGTGGAATTCTCCATCACCGCCAAAGACGCCCAAGTAAGTTCTCAACAAGTCAACCGCCTCTACCGAGAGACGCAGAATACGTAAATACCACACTTGCACAACCAAGGCTATCATCACAAGCATAGGCAAGTTTCACAACAACAAGCATAGAGCATAGGCAAGTTTCACAACAACAAGCATAGGCAAGTCTCACACAACTCAAAGTACTTTCATTTTATGCCAAAGTGCGGGTTTGTAACCCCAAAGTACTACATACGTTAAGTTCTTTTAAAAGAGATCCATTACTTTTATAAAAGTCACCCGATACGTAGTATTAGAATGACCAACCCACATTCCTTTTCAAAATCAAGTAACAACATTCTTTTCCTAAGTTCGGCTTTGCCTAGTTTCAATTACTCAAGCTTCTCATTTTCAAATGGTTTCATAGTTCCCAAACTTAATCACTTGATTCCTTTTAGAACAATTGAGTAATATATGTCTCACGTGAGTAGGTTATTCTTGTTTACATCATTCTTATTACAAAGCCATGATCTAGAAAATGTAATATCATTTTGTCTCATCTTAGTTTCTATGCAGATGGAGGTTTCTACCGGTTTTAATACGATACATCATTATTCAAGACATTTTCCTTTATTAACGCCGCAGTTGGTGCTGTCGATACACATTCGATTTCCAAATCAAGAAACATTATCCCTTTAAATAACACCAAGTACTCATTACTCACGAATGAGGTTTCACACAAACATTCATATTAGAACAAATAAGTTAAGTCTCTTATCTTATAAGATCAAGTCTCTTAACTTCTAACATCAAGAAACCATTTTCTTTACCTCTTAAGACATTATACCTAACTCCCATAAAGCTTAGTATAACTTTTTTAAAACCTTTTAAAACCAAGTGTTACTCTCCTTCAAAACGACTTATAAATCTTTTGAAATACATCAAGTTCTTTATTATAACAAGCCGCTTGTAATTCTCATCGATTACCTTTTTAAAACCACAAAGTATTTTCTTACCTACATAAAGTTGTTATAACCAACTTCCCATAAAGCCGTTATAACACTTTATGTGTTAAGAACAATCAAACACGATTAACACACGTACGCGTCACCGCATTTACATAGTTCACACATATCATGCTAGAAGAGATAGGAAGAGGTTCACATACCTCGCGACGATTGTCGACTAATAGCAAAACGCCCAAGTACCTCAAACCGCCGGCTACTCCTAAGCCAGTGGATCACTCCACACGTAGTACTTCAACCTATAAGGCCACAAGCGCGCTATTAACATCTAGATCTCAACGTTCCATAATCTACGTAAAATTCGGCAAAGACTCTCCCCGCCACAAGCAAATCTCCTTCTCTATCGAGGCCGGCTACCAAGCCAACTGGGGTTTTACACGCCTAACCTGGACGTGTACAAATCTACTACACAAGAATACTACACAAGTCTATCGTAATACACCCTATGTAATTACAGCTCGATTCTTAATTCTTCAGCTTAAGTCAAAAGACATTGCCACAAAGATTAAGTATAGTTCTATATATAGTATACTTGACTATATATTCAAACATGTAATTTCCAATTACAATAGAAGGACAGTAGTGTTTACCTCGATAAGCCCAAAATTATCCAAGTATAAAGTCGATCCTGAGCAACGCTTAGCTCCTACTCCGAGCGCTCCAAACAACCCTTAGAAGTTCTAACCAACTTCTACTTACAACTTCAACAACGGGTGAAGATTTCCTTAGGGTTTCGTTTAAGTGTAACCTTGGGAATACTACAAGGTATTTGGGCCAAGGTATTTGGACATTATAACAATATTAGGAGAGTATTTCTATACCACAACAAGGGGTATTATACGAAGACAACTAGGCTAGGGGGGGGGGTACCCCACGGCCAAGGTACCACAGGGGGAGGGTGTGCTCGCCACAAGGCCTCACGAAAAGGGGGAGGAGGGGAAGCTCTCGCTAGCACAACAAGAAGGGAGGAGAGGGTTTCAAGACTTGGAAGTTTTTGGAATGGATGAAGTCTTCACACTTAGGGGGGTATTTATAGCAAAACCAAAAGCCAACCAATGGCCAAGATCAAGCCATGTGCAAGGCAAGTGTAAGGCCAAGATCAAGCCAAGTGCACCCTAACCCTACTCCACAAAACACTCCACAAAACACTCCACAAAACAAGGCCAAAACAAGGCACAATTCAAGGACCAATCGCCAAGGCCAATCGATCCTCTTGACGCCCAATCGCCCAAGTCCTCCACTTGCTAATAATGTGGGGTGACACATGTCACCCTCCCGTTGGTCCAAAATGTTTCGCCTCTCGGAAAAATCCGCAAAAATTATAAATGACATAGCCGGAATTTTCTACGAAAGTCGTGGAAACGCTCCGCCGTAAAAACGACTCTAATCGGCACTTGTGCCCAAAATTTCGAAACATGCCTAACTTAAGGCTCAAAATTCGTACGTACGTCCACACGTACATACTCTGGAAATACGGGGTATAACATATGTAGTACGGTAGACGTACATGTGTTAAATGTATTTGATTGGTTTAAAACATAAAGTGTTATAACGGCTTTATGAGAAGTTGGTTATAACAGCTTTATATAAGTAAGAAATGCTTTGTGGTTTTTAAAAGATAACTGATTTGACTTATAACTGACTGGATGTGTGATAATAAGAAACCTTTTTGAAAGAAGAGTAACACTTGGTTTTAAAAGCTTAAGAGTTATACTAGCTTTATGGGAAGTTAGGTATAACGGCTTAAGAGAGATAAAAAGAATGATTTATTGACTTAAGAAGTTAAGAGACTTGATCTTAAAAGATATGAGACTTGACTTAATTTTATTAATGTGAATTTTGTTAAAACGTGTGAAACTTCATTCGTGAGTAATGAGTATTTTGGTTTTCAAAAGGAATGATGTTTTACTGATTTCGGAAATTAGAATGAATGTCGAACAAACCACGTGGCTTAATAAAGGGAAATGTATTGACTAATAAAGAATTATTAATAACCAGTAGAAGCCTCCATCTGCATAGAAGCTAAGATGAGACAAAATGATATTACATTTCCTAGATCATGGCTGCTTAAATAAGATTGTTATAAACAAGAATAACCTACTCACGTATCAGACATATGTTTCTCAAATTGCTTTCAAAGAGAATTATATCATTAAGTGATTAATACTATGAACTACGAAACCTTTCGAAAATGAGAAACTTGAGTAATTGAAATTAGGCAAACTTGAACGTTTGGAAAAGAATGTTGTTACTTGATTTTATAAAGAGAAGTGTTTTGGTTTACTTCAAAAGATAATCACTCTATTTTTATACTACGGGTATTGTGTGACTTTTGTGAAAGAAACGGATCTTTTAAAAGAGTTAATGTATGAAGTACTTGGGGATAAAAACCCGATCTTGTTAATCAGATAGTAGAAAGTATCTTGTGCGAATAACTTGATTGTGTTGGTTTGTGATAACCTTGTAATACTTTCTTGTTGGTTTGATAAGTAAACATGTTAGGATGCTACGTGTGTTAGTATTCTGTGATGTTTGTGTAAAGGGGTTCTCCCTCGATCGCGCTTATGTTGTTTAACTATCAGCCGTTATGTTGGTATTGTACCACTCACCTTGACATGATCCCGGAGGTTAAGCTGCCCTCCGATGCGGGGTAATACTCAGGCAGTCTGTGTGACTATGATTCGAGGATACCTCATGCGGGTCCCGGGGACCTATGCGGAGCTACGAGTTCCGTGTTAGTGTGCGCCTATATGGTCATGCGGTTCATGTGGGCTACGCGATCGCGAGTCGGCGGATGCCGGGAGTAGCTACCTCGACGCGGAATACCTCATGCGGGCCATCGAGTGGCCTATGCGCGAGTCGCGGATGTTCGTGGCTAGACGCGCACATTAGATATCGCGGCGAGTGGCGGCTTTGATCATGTGACGGTGCAGACAGATCTCATGATACACTTTATGACCTTGTTTGTACTGTGGTTTTAGTAGTCGGCTATGCCTTCGCACTTACCCGTGCGGTTTTATGATGACACGTAGGACTGGTGTTCATGTGTATTCCTCGTGCTTTTATATCATAGATCGCCGTGAGGAAGGTATTCCACGGGCATGATTGATGTTGTGGGCGTGAGACCCATTGTTATATTTAAGTGATGACTTTACGGGCGTGAGTCCCCGACTTGACATGACTGCTTATTTATTGTGAACCGTAGTTTGGTTATCATACATGTCTCCTGCTTTATATAGATCGTTATGATTTCATTTACTGATTTTCAGGCCACATACTTGGTACTGCCAGATCGACCTCCTTCGGGGGGCTGCGTTCATGCCGTAGGTTGAGGTACACCAGTCGTTGATCCTAGCTCTCAGGGTCACAGTTCAGCGGTTGGGAAGCTCCGTTTCTCCGGAGGCTTATCAGTGGTATAGTCCCCTGTCGTAGTAGGTGCTTATTCGTGGTATGGCGGCCCCGCCCCGCCATTGTTGTCGCCACTCTTGAGGTGCAGTAGTACTGTCAGGCGAGTTGTAAGTGGGATGTAATCGTCGGATTTAAGTTTTCATATACATGCCGAAAGGCAATTTTTCTCAGATTATTATTTCATACTTCATGTTATTTCATGTTATTGTTTTATATTCCGCTGATTACTCTGATGTTGTATCACTAGGGTGCCCGGGGTAAGGCACCAGTCACGGGCCCGGGTTCGGGTCGTGACATATTTATAGAAGAATGAAGGGCCAAGATCAATGTAAGTGTATGGTCAAGATTGGGCCATGTGTGTGTGGGTCCCACCACACCACATGGCCAACGATTTGAGCCTCCAAATGTCATGGCCATTCGGCCAAGGGGACAAGTGGCTAGCCACTTGTCCCTCCAATTCGGCCCACATGGCCACTCAAGGGGGGTGACACGTGTCTCCCCCTTACTCGTCCAAAATATTTCGTCTTCCGAAAATATCCAAAATACCGAAAATCTCAAAAACAAAGTGGGCCCCACAAAACCGTAAATTTCTCCCGTGGGCCCCACGTGACCATTTCTTAAAATAAAATCCCAAAATTTTAATATAATCCAAGAAGTCCAAATACCAAATCTGGGAATCTAATTCCCATTCTTCACAAAAACCGGAAACTTTTCCGTCGAAAAATCACATCTTCCTTTCTTTCCAAAATTTCTGTCGTATACTCGTATTTACATCCTCACATATATACCCTGGAACTACGGGGTATAACATTATCCCACAATATTTTTCACGCATACCAAGTACTTCGACAAAGACCAACCGTAAAATCACCCACTCAAGACGGCCTTGCATCCAAGGTCCTAACTGTTATATATTCTAAGGCTCACAATTGTCTCTGTCACGACCCGATTCCGGGCCCGTGACTGGTGCCTTACCCCGGGCACCCTAGTGATACAACATCAGAGTAATCAGCGGAACATAAAACGATACAAGACATATTATGAAATATGAAACAATAATCTGAGAAAAACTTGCCTTTCGGCATATATATAAACAACAGCTTTTTCAACATGAACAGTTTAATCCTTTTTACAAACCCTGCCCACAACAAGATTACTGCACTTACGAATGATATGACAACAACGACGACAGTGGCCGCCATACCCCGAATGTAAGCACCTACAACAACAGGTGACTATACCAAGATAAGCCTCCGGAGAAACGGAGCTTTCCCAAACGCTGAACTGTGACCCTAAGAGCGAGGATCAACGACTGGTGTACCTTTACCTGCGGCATGAACGCAGCCCCCCGAAGGAGGTCAGTACAACAGATACCGAGTATGTGAAACTGAAAATAAATACTGTAAATGAAATCATAGTAGTCTATACAAAGCAGGAGACATGTATGATAACCAAACTACAGTTTACAATAAATAAGCAGTCATGTCAAGTTAGGGACTCACGCCCTCAAAGTCATCACAATAAAACCGCACGGTAAATGCGAAGGCATAGCCGACTACTAAGACCCTCGCACCACAAATGCCATAAAGCGTATCACGAGGTCTTTCTAGACCGCACTACATGATCGGCGGGCCATTTGCGCGCAGATCAATGCGCGTGTCTATCCACGAACTCTCGCAGCTCCGCATAGGTCACACAAAGTCCCGCATAAGGTTTTCCTCGAATCATGGTCCTAGACCGCCCGAGGTACACCCGCATCGGCGCGCAACCTTCGTATCCGCTAGGCTCCCGCAACCCGCATAGTCTCAAAAGACCGCATAGTCTCACCGCACCGCATAGGGAATCCCCGCATCAGGCTAAACACCCGAATGATCAATCCCGAGCTCGTGACTCCGCATAGTCACAAGGATCGCATAGCCGTATAGACCCGCATCAAGGGTGGCAAGCCCTCGGTATAATAAGTCAAGGGGGTAGGTGATATAATAATAGTACAATGGACTTACCGTTTAGCAACGTAAGCACAACAAGAATGACTCCCCTTACATAACAACCACAAGATACTAACACACGTAGCATCCCAACATGTTTACTTATCAAATCAACAAGAAAGTATTACAAGACTATCACAAACCAATACAATCAAGTTATTCACACAAGGTACTTTCTACTAACAAGTTTGGGTATCTATCCCCAAAGTACTTCACACATTAAATCTTTAAAAGATCCGCTTCTTTCCCATAAGTCACGCAATACGTAGTATAAAATAGAGTATATTTTTTTAAGTAAACCAAAACACTTACCTTTGTAAAATCAAGTAACAACATTATTTTCCAAACGTTCAAGTTTGCCTAGTTTCAAATGTTCACGTTTCTTATTTTAGAAAGGTTTAATTGCTCATAGTCTTATTCATTTAAGAATATAATTCTCTTTTAAACCATCTAAGAAACATAAGCCTTATGTGTGAGTAGGATATTCTTGTTTATAACAATCTTATTACAATGACCATGATCTAGGAAATATCATTTTGTCTCATCTTAGCTTCATGCATATGGAAGTTTCTCGGTTTTATTAATACTTCATTAATCAAAACATTTCCTTTATTAACGCAGCGATGGTTTGTCGATACACATTACGATTTCCAAATCAAGAAACATTATCCCTTTTAAAAATCAAGTACTCATTACTCACGAATGAGGTTTCACACAAAATTCATTGATTAAGTTAAGTCTCTTATCTTACAAGATCAAGTCTCTTAACTTCTAAAATAAATCATTCGTTTTATCTCTCTTAAGCCGTTATACCTAACTTCCCATATAGCTAGTATAACTCTTAAGTTTTTAAAACCAAGTATTACTCTTCTTTTAAAAACAGTTCTTAATTCTCTTGAACTATTTCAAGATTATTATTATTCGGGCTTAAGTCAAAAGACATTGCCGTACAACTACGTTCAATTAACACACGTACGTCTACCTTACTACATAGTTATACACATATCATGCTAGAAGAGATAGGAAGAGGTTCACATACCTCGCGACGATTATCGACTATTAGCAAATCGCTCCACGGCTATAACCCGGCTAGCCTGGTCCACCTTCTCAAGTAGCACATGCTACTCACAGAACATTCAACCTATACAGGTTATACAAGTCTATCAAAGTCTAGACTACTCGGTAGAATAAATCTAGATACAAGATCCTACGGGAAATTGGGCAGCCCTCCCTACCCACAACCACACAAGTCCATCTGAATACACCCTACGTAATTCTGATTCGTTCTCTTCTTTAAATTCAGGCTTTAGTCCAAAGACATTGCCACAAGCTATGTTCAGTTATATATATAGTATACTTCAACTATATATTCCTACAACATGTAATATCCAATTACAATAGGGGGACAAGATAATTACCTCGATAAGCCCATAATTATCCAAGTACAGATGTCGCTCCTGAGCAAGGTTTAGCTCCAACTCCGTGCGCTCCAACCCGCTCCAAACCACCCTTAGAAGTTCTAACCAACTTCTACGCAATACTCCAACTAACTACGGAGATTTTCCTTAGGGTTTCAGTTTTGTGACTGACGGGA